>JAQPPZ010000741.1:8177500-13177500 GCA_028583015.1 Wollemia nobilis | reverse complement strand
CTTCATTCTAGCACAAATCTACTCAATATTGCCAATCTACTAAACATAGTCCTTCGATCTAGCACAAATCTTCTCAATATCTATCCTCAAATCTATACTAAACACAGTCCTTCGGTCTAGCACAAATCTGCTCAATCTCTATCCTCAAGCCTTAACACAAAGCTTGACTTAATCATAAATCAACTCTGCTAGATCTACCCCAAACCTTAACCCAAGGTTTGAACAAATAAATCAATCAACTCTACTCACAAGTCTTCTCAAAGAATTACCTCAAATCTACCTTGTAAGCTTCCACAAAATCTCATACTAATCTAATCACAAGTCCTCTCTAGAACTTGTCCAATATCACATAAATATATAAAGAATTGTTAGAGACTCAATATGCTTCACATTCACCTCAAATTTGCTCAACAATTTCTCACTAGAACTTGTCCAATATCATAGAAACATATAGAGAATTGTTAGAGACTCAATATACTTCTTACTCACAATAATGCTCAATCACTTTCAAACTCTTTCTCAAATCAATTTAGAATATAGAACAATTTGTTTCACAGAACTAGAACTATCACTTCAACACTTCCACTTGACTAGGCTCAATCAACTCCACTCAATCAATCACTCAATGAAATACTCCTTGCTCACAAACCCTAGTCCAAGCATATGAACACTCACTCAATAATTTCCAACAATGCTAATCAAACAATCTCACATAACAATGATACTCATGTTCTTGCACAAATCCTATTTCCAAGATAGTTCTCAACTTCACATAACAATGATACTCATGTTCTTGCACAAATCCTATTTCCAAGATAGTTCTCAACTTCACATAATAATGATACTCATGTTCTTTCTCAAACCCTAATCATGCATATAGAGTTTCATTCAATGTTTCCAACAATGCTAATCAAACAAGGTTTCTAGAATCAACTTTCATTCCAGAAAAACCAAACTCAACAATGCTTGTCAAACAACCCTTTTCACTCCAACTTAATATTCACAATATCCAACTATCACTCATAAGGAAGATGTGCCCATACCTTTGTTTGATTAAGAATTTTCCTTAAAAACCTATCTCAATTATAACCACTTTCCTTGCCAAGCACAAAGGTTAGATGACAAAAATATCACTCTAACACTTATTCAAAATATTTCTTCAATACAAAACATAACACTCAAATACACCTCATAATATCCAACTTTTAAAATAATATTCAACAACCTTCAATCTCAAAAATAATGAATTTCCTTACTACCTTATAACTCCTTAATCACTTAAAAATTCAACTCAGAAATTAAATTTTTGCATACCCCTTTTAACTCCCCTCTATAACTTATAAACCAAAATAATTATGCAAAGACTTTAATTAAAATAAAACTTTAGAAAATAAAAATTATTTTCCCCTTTAATTTTTCTCATGCAAAGTCAACCACCAAACAAAGTGCATACCTCTATTATGCTGCCCAAAAGGCCTTGGTGGGATTTGAGCCATCGATGGCTCTCCCCCAAGCGCTTTCGTAGTGCTCGCGCCCACCAACTAGGTTGCGTGGCTCCACGCGAACCAAAATGTGTCTAAGCGCCTTTGAATTCCTCCTCCTCGTGCGCTACAATGAAAATGATCCTCCTCTTCAACAAAATGGAGTGCACGCGGTTTGAACCCGCGTCTAGCATTCCCTGAATGCTCTAACGTAGCCTCTAGCTGCCAACTGGACTACAAGGGCTTCGAGTATATTTCGTTGTCCACAAAACCTTGTCCTCTTCTCAACGCTGAAACACATGCAAATTTCACACAAATCTCTCTCTTGGCACACGTTTTTGAAATAATTCGCAAGGGTAAGTTAATGCCAAAGGTTTTGGCATTATATATGCAATCCATAGGTTTCTCCAACATCGAAGAAAAGTAGTTCGAATTTATTAAAATTTGAATTATAATAAAATAACTTTGGGCCTTAAATTAAATATTATTTAATTTTAAATTTTAACCTTAAGGTTAAATTATTTAAAATTAAATAATTAAACTCTTAACCTTTCAAACTGCCACATGGGTTTTTTAAAGCTCTTATAAGATGACACCTTCTTGTATTTAAATTCCATGAATCAACTTTGGATATTATAATATTAAAATATTATAATATTTAGACCTTTTATTTTGCCTTGCTAAAAACCACTGGAGAGCATTAACTTGTTTGACATATTAGACCTTTTCTTTTTCCTTGCTGAAAACCACTGGAGAATATTAACTTGTTTGACATCAATGACAACAAAACCACTCAAAATGTCCAACAATATCCCCATTTTTCATTGATGGCAACCCAATTACCTTTTATCATTTCTTTTGACTCTTTTTACTTTGCTCCCCTTGAGAAACTGCTCCCCCTGACTGAATGCTTTCCTTCTAACTCAAATATCTCCCCCTTTGACATCATTGGCAAAGGGTCACCTTTGGGGCTCGGGGATAAGAATTAAACTCTTAGCTTAGCCCCTCCCCCACCTCCTCTTGAGGTGATTAATTCTGGGGTGGGAGTATTTCTACTCCCATAAAGCAATGATCTTTACCTTTGTCAACTTTTCTCCTTATTTGATCCTTTTGATTCCTTTGATTGTTCCTGTTCCTACTTGTCTCTAGAATTTTTGCTCTACACCACTTTGTTGTATGTCCATCATTATTGCACTTATAACACTTAATATTGTTATTCCTTGGAGGTGCAAATGTCTTGGGATTTCTCCTAGTGAAGCCATATCTATTCCTATCATGAACCCTGCAATTCATTTTCTTGTGACCAAAATGATTACAAGAGTAGTAATACCCTTGAAATAGCTACTTGTTTCTAAAGTTCCCATATTCCTTTATTTCATGTGCCTTGCACTGAGAAGCTTTGTGCCCAAACCTGTGACATTAGAAGCATCATCCATTGAAATTGCCTTACCTTGACCCCATTGGTCTTTTAGTCTCTTTTACCCTGTGTTGGTTCATGTTCCATATGTTCCTCTTTTGTGCATTGTTCCTTTCCTTGCTGGACTTTTTGTTGTCCAACTCATCCTCAAAAGTCTCACTTTCTCTTACACTCTCTTCTTCTGAATTTTCTTCTTCTTCATAACTTGAGGTTGACTCCTCCTTTTGTTTCTTTTGTACCTGTTCAAAACCAAGACTTGTTTTGCTTGATGTAGGTTTTTGTGTCTTGATAATCTTATCTAAATTCTTTGAGCTTCTCCTAAACCTGTGTAACCTATACTTAGACTCTTTTATTTCCTTCCTTAGTGAAGCTACTTCATGCTCCAACCTTTCACATTCTAAGACCTTTGCTTCTAACCTATCTTTGAACTTCCTTGTCTTAGCCATTGACTTATTTAGATCCTTTATAAGATTTCCTTTCTCTTCATCACTTTCTTGAAACTGAAGCTTAAGTTGGAAGTTTTGCTTTCTTACATTATTCAATGTATCAAGTGCATGAATAAAATCTCCCTCAAGATCAACTTCTCCCTTCTATAATTCTTCCTCAATTTGTTTGCCTTTGAAAACATCTTCATTCTTTTCTAACTTGTCTTCTTTAGGATCACCTCCTTCTTCTAGTGCCATAAGAATATTCTCTTATGGTCCTTCAAGTGTATCTTCATATTCATCAAAACTGAAACTAAAACCACTCTTTGTACAACTATCCTCAAGATGACCAAAGTTACCATATCTAAAATATTTGAGGATTATTGGTATTCTTTTCCTAACCACTTCTTTTTCTTTTGATAGAAACATAACTTCATCTCTATCATTATCTGAGGAACTATCATCACTATCAGTTGAGTACTTACTTGCCTTATTTGCATAGAAACTTTTCTTGTGCCTCTGGAAAAACTTCTTCCCTTGTGTACCTTTTCCATCCCTATTTTTCTTTTGGTACTCGTGCCTTTATGCATCCTTGTTCTTATGATCATGTTTCTCATCACCACTGCTATTTCCAGCTTTTGGATAATCAGATGCATAGTGACCATATTTTCCACATTTAAAACATCTAACCGATTTCGTACCTTTATATTTTCTTGAGTCCTTGTTCCTTCTGCCATAATTGGCTTCTTCATCACTAGATAGCTCATTGCTTTAATCTGACTTCTTACCCTTAGTCTTCTTAGTGGATTTAAATTTTGCTTCTTTCTGAGGAATAGGTTCCTCTTTTATTCTTATCTCAAATTCTATGAGAATTCCATGTAATTCATCTCTTGTCAAATGGTCAATATCTTTTGACTCTTCTATAGCTAAAATATTTTCACAAAACCTTTTTGGAAGTGACCTTAGAATCTTATCACACACATTAGGTTCTGAAACTTCAAGCCCAAGTCCTTGCATGGATCTAACAACCTCATCCACATGAAGTAGATATCCCACAATATTTTCCTCATCCTTCATTTTTAGGTCTTCAAATGCTCTCTTGAAATTTTTCAAATTTTCCCTTTTGAACTTTTTATCTCCTTCATATATGCCTTGCAACTTATCCCAAATATCCTTTGATGATTTTCAATGCATAATATTTATAAAATCTATTTCATGTAAGCCCTTTTGAATTGCATTCATTTCTCTTTAATTATAATGATGTAGAAGCTTACCATATTTATCTATAGGTGGAGTTGTTGGTGGTGTGTATCCATTTTCAACTGCTTCCCATACTTCATTTCCAAGTGCCATTAGATGAAATTTCATCCTTGTGCTCCATAGTGTATAATTATTCCCATCAAACAATGGTGTAAGGATCCACTCTGAGAAACCATATGTGTTCTTGTAAGTTTTTTCTTCAAGTTGCTAAACTCTTCCGAAGGAACCCGCTCTGATACCAATTGAAGAACACAAGCTTATACTAAGAGGGAGGGTGAACAGTATAAGACCACTTTCTACTTTTTATTTCCAATCAATAGGATGCAATGTATCAATAGCAATATCAATAGAAGTAATCAAAGCAATCCATAAATCACCATACACAATAGAGACACCAATTTAACATGGTTCACCCAATGTGGACTACTCCATGGAGAAAATATTTCACTAAAATTTTCTCAACAAATATCTTGGGAATCCTTTCTCTATTACAATGTTTATGGACCTCTATCCAAAGGAGACACCAATCCCCTAATCAAGTTTATGGATCTCTATCCACAGGAGAACTCCTTCTCCTTTGCTCTAGCTAGTGATCTTCTAGAAGAACTGTTGCCTCCACTACACTGGCTTATGGATCTCTATCCACTAAATACTATCATACTCTATACTCTATCACCTCCAAATATTGCTCTCAGTTCTATCTCAAATCTGCACTAAATACAGTCCTTCGATCTTAGCACAAATATGCTCAAATTTTGTCCTTAAATATGCACTAAAAATAGTCCTTCGGTCTAGCACAAATATGCTTAATATTTGTCCTCAAATATTCACTAAAAATAGTCTTTTGGTCTAGCACAAATCTACTCAATCTCTGTCCTAAAATCTGCACTAAACACATACCTTTGATCTAGCACAAATCTTCTCAATCTCTATTCTCAAATTTGTACTAAACACAGTCCTTCGGTCTAGCACAAATCTTCTCAATATCTGTCCTCAAATATGTACTAAACATAGTCCTTCAATCTAGCACAAATCTACTCAATCTCTATCCTCAAATTTGCACTAAACATAGTCATTTGATCTAGCACAAATATGCTCAATCTCTATCCTCAAGCCTTAACACAAAGCTTGACTTAATCATAAATCAAATCTGCTAGATATACCCCAAACCTTAACCCAAGATTTGAATAAATCAATAAATCAACTCTGCTCACAAGTCTTCTCAAATACTTACCTCCCCCCCCCCCCCCCCCCCCCCCCCCCCCCCCCCCAACCCCCCCCCCCCCCCCCCCCCCCCCCCCCCCCCCACCCCAACCACCCCCCCCCCCCCCCCCCCCCCCCCCCCCCCCCTCAAAACCCCCCCCCACACCCCCCCCCCCCCCCCCCCCCCCCCCCCCCACACCCCCCCCCCCCACCCCCCCCCCCCCCCCCCCCCCAAACAAAAAAAAAAAAAAACACACCCCCCCCCACAAAAACCCCCCCCCTCCCCCCCTCCCCCAAAAAAAAAAGAAAGTCCCCCCACAAAAACACCCCCCCCCCCCCCCCCCCACCGGGAAAAACCCCCCCCCCCCAACCCCCCGAAACCCCCCCCCCCCAAACCCCAACCAAGCGAACACTCACTCAATAATTTCCAACAATGCTAATCAAACAATATCTCATAACAATGATACTCATGGTTTTGCATAAATTCTATTTTCAAGATAGTTCTCAACTTCACATAACAATGATACTCATGTTCTTGCACAAATCCTATTTCCAAGATAGTTCTCAACTTCACATAACAATGATACTCATGTTCTTTCTCAAACCCTAATCATGCATATAAATTTTCATTCAATGTTTCCAACAATGTTAATCAAACAAGGTTTCTAGGATCAAATTTCATTCCAGAAAAACCAAACTCAACAATGCTTTTCAAACAACCCTTTTCACTCCAACTTAGTATTCACAACATCCAACTATCACTCACAAGGAATATGTGCCCATACCTTTGTTTGATGAAGAATTATCCTTAAAAACATATCTCAATTATAACCACTTTCCTTGCCAAGCACAAAGGTTAGATGATAAAAATATCACTCTAACACTTCTTCAAAATATTTCTTCAATACAAAAAAAATAACATTCAAATACACCTTATAATCTCCAACTTTTAAAATAAAACAACCTTCAATCTCAAAAATAATAAATTTCCTTACTACCTTATAACTCCTTAATCACTTAAAAATTCAACTCAAAAATTAAAGTTTTGCATACCCCTTTTAACTCCCCTCTATAACTTATAAACCAAAATAATTATGCAAAGACTTTAATTAAAATAAAACTTTGGAAAATAAAAATTATTTTCCCTTTTAATTTTTCCATGCAAAGTCAACCACCAAATAAAGTGCATACCTCTATTATGTTGCCCAAAAGGCCTTGGCGGGATTCGAGCCGTTGATGGCTCTCCCCCAAGCGCTTCTATAGCGAATTCGCCCACCAACTGGGTTGTGTGGCTCCACACGAACCAAAAGGCGTCTAAGCACCTTTGACTTCCTCCTCCTCGTGCACCGCAATGAAAATGATCCTCCTCTTTAGAAAAATGGAGTGCACGTGGTTTGAACCCACGTCTAGCGTTCCCCGAATGCTCTAATGCAGCCTCTGGATGCCAACTGGACTACAAGGGCTTCGAGTATATTTTGCTGGCCACAAAACCTTGTCCTCTTCTCGATGCTGAAACACATGTGAATTTCACACGAATCTCTCTCTTGGCACATGTTTTTGAAATCATTCGCAAGGGTAAGTTAATGCCAAAGGTTTTGGCATTATATATATGTAATCCATAGGTTTCTCCAACGTCGGCAAAAATTAATTTGAATTTATTAAAATTTGAATTATAATAAAATAACTTTGGGCCTTAAATTAAATATTATTTAATTTTAAATTTTAACCTTAAGGTTAAATTATTTAAAATTAAATAATTAAACTCTTAACCTTTCAAACTACCACATGGGTTTTTTAAAGCTCTTATAAGATGACACCTTCTTGTATTTAAATTCCATGAATCAACTCTGGATATTATAATATTAAAATATTATAATATTTAGACCTTTTCTTTTGCCTTTTTGAAAACCATTGGAGAGCATTAACTTGTTTGACATATTAGACCTTTTCTTTTTCCTTGCTCAAAACCACTGGAGAATATTAACCTGTTTGACATCAATGACAACAAAACCATTCAAAATGTCCAAAAATAGTTTAATATTATAATATTAAAGTTAAAATTTTAAAGCCTAAAGTTAAATTATAAAATAATTATAATATTTTATATTATATTATTTTATAACCCAAGGTGGGTTTTGGCGCCAACTTTGAAAATAATTTTTAAATTATTAAAAGCGCTAACATCCGAAGCATAGTGGAAAATCCATATTAATATGGATAATTTTTCTAGCCCTAAGGTAGTAATTAGATGCGTGTTTCAAGAGTTTGATGTGCGAGTTATTCGTTTCCTGGGTGCACAATCATGAGTAGAAGAAGACGAATTGTTATTTTAAAAAGGAGAAAATGGCTCTGATGTGTATAAGGAGAAGATTGTGAGATTTTACCTCCAACTAGGTGGTTGGCCTAGTGGTAGACTGGGCAGTGTTAAGGTGTAGGCAAACAACAGGTCATGAGTTCGATTTCGGGCAGTGATAGTTTTGAAAATACTTTTATTGGCAAGGAAGTATGAGAGGAAGTCAAAGTGTGAATCACACACTAGTGTCTTTGTGTGGGTGGTTGGCCTAGCGGTAGCCCAAGCAGCATGAGCACGCTGGCAAGCAGGAGGTGTTGTGGTCGAGTCTCACCCGCGATAAATTTGGTAAGCAAAAAAAATAATTTTTATTAATGCCTAAGGTTGAATTGTTTTTTTTTTGAAAAAATGAAAACTTGTATTAATACAAAGACCAATTACAAACGGGAGAAAACACATCCCGACCCAGAGCAAAGAGAAACCCAACAAGGGCAAAGCACAAAGGCAGCACTAGCAACCCCAGGGCAAAGAAAACAACAGGGCGCGAAAAGGCGACATGTCACGAAAAGGCGACATGTCGCGAAATTGCTACAATCACCCCCATCTCGACCGCGTCGGCGCCAACAGTCGCGATAACGCGACATGTCGCGAGATCGCGACAGGAAGGGCCCTCGACAGCCGCACGCAAAAGGAGTCACGAAATCGCGACGAAGTTTCTGAACGACACTCATGCCACAAAAGGGTCGCGATATCGCGACAATTATCCTCCCAACCGCTTAAGTGCCAAACGTGTCGTGATATCGCGACAAAAATACCTTGCAGCTTCTAGTTTACCAAACTGTCGCGATATCGCGACGAATTATCAACTTTGCCCTTCATCTTCAAAAGAGGCACGAAATCGCGACATAATCTCAACAAGAGCCGCGATAGCGCGACATGTCGCGATATCGCGCCAGAAACCCGCCAAAGGCCGCAAAGGCTCAACCTGTCGCGAAATCGCGACAACTTCCAGCTCGAGGCCACGACGGCGCTATAGGTCGTGATATCGTGACAATTTTCCTCCCAGCCGCTTAAGTGCCAAACATGTCGCGATATCGCGACAAGATTACCTTGCAGCTTCCCACTCTCCAACTTGTCACGATAACGCGACGAAATTTCAACTTTGCTTTTCAACTTCAAAAGGGGTGCGAAATCACGACAGGATCTCAACAAGGACCGCGAAAGCGCGACATGTCGCGATATCGTGACAGAAACCCACCAAAGGCCGCGGAGGCTCAACCTGTCGCGATATTGCAACAGCTTCCAGCTAGAGGCTGCGACAGCACTACATGTCGCGATATCGCGACAAAAAATTTCCTTAGCATAAAAAACACTGCACATTATTTCAAAATTTGTTCAAGGCCTTGTCTAATCTCTGCATCCTCCACAGGCATATTACTATGCAGATGCATCCCAACCTCTCTCTCAGCACCCATCTTAGCAAGGAAATCAGCCGCTTTATTAAGAGATCTACTAGCATAAACAGGTATCACATCCTCTAATTCCTTCCAAAGCTCTTTAATTTGGGAGACCAGAATCCGCAGCCTCCAAGATTTTAAGGCAAAGTTCCTCATGCAATCAAGAGCGCCAACCAAGATTTGGGAATCAGACTCAATGATTATCTTTCTATGACCCTGCTTGACGGCCCAGATGGAAGCAGATTTAATAGCAAAGGCCTCGGCTTCATTGTTTGTGGCATATCCCGCACCTTGCAATTCCCAATAGAGCACAGCCCCAAAGATGATCACGGCAGATTACTCCACTTCCAAGGATTGCCCGGATTGCCTTTTGCGGCTCCATCAGTGTTGATTTTGATCCAGCCTTCTGGGGGAGGTTTCCAACAACTTCTTACCTCTCTCTCAAGATCAGCAGCTCTCTCTTCCAGAGGCTTAGAAGCAGGTTGATTTTCCTCCTCAACATAGATGGCAACGGTTTCCACAACTTTGCTCCAGATGACCTGCCATATCCCATCCACCGAAGAGAAGGTTTCATGAAAAATACGAGCATTTCTTTCCAACCACACCTGCCACCAAATAAAAAGGAAACCAAGCTCCCAACCGGCTCGAAGAGCTTTAGATGTAAATCTACCTCTCTTCCAGACTTTCCCATAAATTGGTCCGAGACAAGTCTCCAATAGCCTGAAGTTTAAAATGGGAGAACCAACGATGCCAAATCTGTTGTGTGAAAGGACAATCAAACATAAGATGATCCACAGTTTCCTCATTCCTATAGCATAAAACACACTGGGAAGGACCAATGATGCCTCTGATTCTGAGATTGTCAAAGGTCAGGATTCCATTGTGCATCAGCTGCCAGGCAAAGAAGTTCACTTTCGGCCAGCCCTTGGGATGCCAAATCTTCCTCCATTCTTGAACTGGAAAAGAGTGTGGGGGGGGCTCTGGAAGGATCGAATCATAGCCCTCCTTCACAGTATAAACCCCAAGGTTCCCAAAGCCCCAGGCAAGCTCATCCTCCTCATCTCTCCCAATAAGAAACCGTTCTGACAAGAGTTTTTCCAGAGTTGGAGCCTGCTCCGGAGGGATTGGAATAGGCCATTCACCGAGCCGCTTGAAATTTTGAACCTTATACTCCCCCAATTGGCTGGTATTGAAGTAGCTCTCAATATGGATCCATCCCTTATCTTCTAGAGCTAATTTTAACGAATGCAATTCAGGAAACACAACAAGAATGGGAGGATTCCGATCCCAAGAATCAGTCCGGAACCGGGCCTTCTCCCCTCTCCCAACTTTCTAGAACAATTGATCTTTGATAATGCGAGATCAAAGCTTGAGCGCCTGCCACACTAATGATCCATTACCCTCCAAAGGAAAGCAGCCCAAGTCATTGGGGTGAACAAGACCCAAGTATTTACTAGAGAGGATTCTCGCCGAAGAGGGACGTTGGTCGGGAAATCCACCTCCAATACAATTTACCGACCAGAGCTCGATTGTTAAACTTGGAGCTTCTTAATCCCAGCCCCACCTTTTTCCTTGGGCCGGGTGACCTTATCCCATCCAACCAAGGCCCATTTCCTCTCTCCTTTGGCACCTTCCCAAAGAAAACTTCTAGCCACTTTGTCCAGACTCTTTCCAAATTTATGGAGGGGCAGCAGAATAGAGAATTTATAAATTGGCATGGCCCCGAATAATGGACTCACGAGAAAGTCGTCGGCCCCCATAGCTTAACCATCTATGAGACAAGTGATTCATTCTCTCTTTGATGCCATCCAAAAGGTCCTTCCATAAATCAGCTTTTAGTTTTTTGAAATGCGAGAGGAACCCCCAGGTAAACAACAGGAAGGGAGGTCCTAGTGAATCCCAAGATCTCAATAACTTTGTCTTGTGACCTTTGATCAAGATTAAAGAAGACCACTTTGGATTTTGTTTCATTAATGACTTGATTAGAGGCCCGAAGGTAGACGTTAAGAGAATCTCCGATTCCTCTTGCTTCCCTGAGGCTGGCCACTCCCACCAATCCAGTATCATCCACAAAATGTAAATGAGTCAAAACTTTAGCCCCGATTTTAATTCCTGTTATATGTCCTTGAAGTCTTCTTCTCAGGAGGAGTCTGCCTAATCCTTCAACCAAGATGAGAAAGAGATAAGGAGAGCAAGGGTCTCCTTGGCGGAGGCCCCGAGAGGCTCCAAAAGGTGGCGAGGGAAGCCCCTTAATTAAAATAGAGTATGAAGGCTTAGAGATACAGCTCATGACCCAGGCAATCCAGTCCTAAGAAAAACCAAAGGCTGCCAACATCTTGACCAAGAAGCCCCACTCTACTCTGTCATAAGCCTTAGACATATCCAGTTTGATGAACATTCCTTTGTTACCCGAATTGTGCATAGTATGGATAGCCTCCCGAGCCAAGATCACTCCATCCAAGATCTCGTCTCCATTCAACAAAACCCCCTTGCTCGGGGAGATTATATTCGAAGAAGAGGTTTTAGTCTTTCAACCATAATTTTAGTGATTATTTTGTAAATCACATTGCATAAGGCAATAGGTCCGAAATCGAAATGTGAGCCCCCCCTCTCCTTTTGGAATTAAGGTAATAAAGGTGTGATTTAGAGCCTTGAGCATTCTTTTGTTAGTTCGGGACTCCTCAATGACAACCAGCACATCCTCCTCCAGGATATCCCAGAAGGCCTGAAAAAACTCAATAGGGAAGCCATCAGGACCAAGCGATTTTCCAGTGCACATCCCAAAGACCACCTTCTTGAGTTCATCACGATCAATGGGCTTAAGAAGGGCCTGATTCTCTTCATGAGAGATAATAGAGGGAATGCCATCAATGACTTCATTTTGGGCTTCCACATCATGCTCCATACTTTCCTTAAAGAGGTTTGAGAAATACTCCATTGAGTGGGAGTGCATATCATGGAGAGTGTCAAAAGAGTTTCCATTCTCGTCTTGAAGGATTTCCATGTTATTCAATTGTCTTCTAGCACAAGCAAAGCGATGGAAAAATTTTGTATTTCTGTCTCCTTCTAATAACCATGTGTTTCTTGCTCTCTGTTTCCAATAGATCTCTTCTTGATTATCAATGTCCTCAACCGCTTTGCGTAAAGCATCATCCTCGGATTTAAGATGCTCAAAAATGATTCCTTCCCTGAATTGTTTTTGCACCTCATTCCATCTAGCCAACAAGGGAGCCCGTTGGAGCTGGAAATCAGATTTGTTAGTTTGCCTCCACTGTTTTAGTTTACTCTTAACAAAAAGAAGTTGTTTATGAAATTTGAACATAGCTATCCCAAAAGGGAGACGACCTTATTCCCACCACTGTGGAATTTTCCTTCGGAGGTCCTCTTTTTGCAACCAAAAATTTTCAAATTTAAATGGTTTGTAATACTGCCCTGACATAGTCCCTCCCTCCAGCAAAATGGGAGAGTGATCTGAGACTGGGCCCTCCAAAATATGGAATTTGATATTCCATCTAACATAAGCTTCCTCCGAGACCAGAAACCGGTCAAGCTTAACCCTCCTGTTGTATGGCTCTCTTCTCTTATTAGTCCAGGTAAAGTTTGTACCAGGGCCTTTGATATCAACAAGGTTAAAGGCCTGGACTTGGGCAATAAAAAGCCGGTCCCCTGTATCCAAAACTCGGGATGCCACCTTCCCCGATCCCCGGTAGATAATTTGGCATTGAAGTCCCCAGCAATAATCCAATCAAAATCTTCCCGGGAGGACCTCATGTTTTGAACAGCTTTCCATTGAGACCACTGACCATCGATGTTCTGAGCCCCATAGAAATTTGTAATTAAGACTTGTTCAGCTGTAACAATATTCCTAAAAAGATATGTGAGGACACCCCTCCAGGCTATATGTTCTATTGCTATCCACGCCAAAGGGTTCCAAAGAGTAGAAATCCCTCCCGAGGCACCTAGATCAGCCACAGCCATATGGCCAGCACCCCTCCAGATTCGATTGACAGTTTTACTCATAAGGTCTAAAGACATTTTTGTCTCCTGAATGAGCAGAAAGTCTGTTTTACTTCCCTCTAAAAGTCTTTGAACAGCAGATTGATGGGTTCTATTGTTTAAACCCCTCACATTCCAAGATTGAATAATCATTGGAAACCTTGGGAGCAATACGAATCAATTGTTCTCGCCAATCCTCCATTGATTAGCTTATCTCCTTGCACTGCAATTAGATCCTTATTGGATTTCCCCGCCCACCCCTTGGGAATTACTCGTTTTTCGACCTCTTCTCCACCCGGGTAATCCCTAGAGCTGGTCTTTCTCTGAACTTTTCTGCATTTCCCATGGTGACATCTTTAATAGCTGGCTGTGCTGGGGAGTGGATTACCAATGCCCCTGGGTTTTCTAGCTGCAAAATCTCAAAGGAGTCAATCACCTGTTCTAGGACAGGGGTTGGTGAGGGAGGAGCATGAGAAAGGATGATATTATCCTCAAGGTTCCCATCTGCTCCTTCCATAATTTGGTCTTCTTGATCCACAAGAGATTTGAAGATTTCATACCGGTTGGTTGGCTTGGGATGAGCTTGCTCCTTGCCATTTCTCTTTTTGTTTCTTCTTCTCTTCTGCTATTCAAAGCCATATTTCTGGGCATCAGAACCAGGGGGAATGATGGGTGGTTCCTTGACCGGAGTGGACTTACCCTCTCGGGGGTGATTTGGCATTCCCTGAGGAGCATCCGCTTTGGTGCTCAAGATATTTGGGCAGAACCTTGCCAAATGGCCATGCTTATGGCAAACTCTACATCGAAAAGGTAGGGCTTCATAGTCTAACTCGTTGTATCCAGGAGTGTCCTGCTAACTCCAGTTCCATCTCAGCTGGTAGCGGCTGGCTAATATCCAGTTCTACACAAATTCTTGCATAAACAACAGTGTTTCCTTCTATGGTATCTTTGGAAACTCCCAAATATCTACCTAGAGAGTTACCTATCAGTTCAAGAATCTGCTCACCCCAAAACTCCATCGGGAGAGCATACAGCCGGATCCAAACCGGGACAGCCGTGGGCTCAATGCGAGGGTCGAAGCCCGCTCTCCACGGTTGGACAAATAGCCCTGCCGGGCCATGGCTCCTCTTTTCTGATTCAAATGCTCTGTTTCTATCCGCTAAGGAGGAAAAACTAATAATAAAATACCCATTGCTTATGGGCCATAAGGAGTACTCACCGATAGGCTCCCAGTTTTGTCTCACCCAGGAGTGCAAAAAGTGCAGGGTGGGTCGAATGCCCATGAATTTGCAAATCAGATCATGAGTAGCACGGTAGTTGATCATGTCCTCGACCAGCTCTGGTTTTATGACAATCTTCGGTCTGGAAGCGGATTGCGGGAGACATCCATTGACTCTATGCACAGGAGAACCCTTGCCCGCATTCCTGGATAGCGAATGGTAAGCACTCCGCTGAGCTTCATCGGAGGAAGACACAGGGTTTTCTCTTAATATCTCGGCATAAGAGGTCTTCTTCCCATCGAGAAATCCTGGAGGAGACCCCATTGGGCCCTCCTGGGGCAACGAAAGAGCCGTCAACAAAAAACAACAAAGAAACCACCTGAGTCCCTGGTAGAATCTTCCCACCAGAAACCCTAGAGCCTCGGCCAGCAACAGTTCAGAAAGTTTCCCGCCAAATCGCCAGAGCTCAAAAACGTTCGTCCAATTTTTTTTCGCCTAAGGTTGAATTGTTAGGCGCTTAAGGTGTATTTGATTGTTTTAGCGTCATTGGATTTAAGAAGCTATAAGGGAAATATTTTTTTATTTTCTGCCATTGTTTAGAAGAAAAATATAATGGAGAATGTATTTTTCTGAAGTGTTGTTTTATGGAGTAATAAGGAAATTATTGGAAAATATTTTTGGGTATGTTTGATGATATTCTAAGTGGGAGATAAAAGGTGTAGAATGTACCTTTATTATTTGTAATATTTGATTCAATTTTGAAAGACTTGGTTTATGAGTTATTTTTTTATTTTGAGAAACCAAAAGAGATATAGAGTATTGGTTTGGAATAAATTATGCACACATTTTGAAGGTTTACTAACTCATAAAGAGGTGTGGTGCTAACCCTTTTATATTTGCAAAAGATATTGTGTGTGAAGCAGTTTTTTGAAGACATATCTCCATATGAGCAAGCTAAAAGGTATGGGCTTATCATTCCTTGGTTTAAAGTGTTTGTTGGAATGAATTTTTTGAAACATAAGGCAGAGTGAAAAGGATTGTTTGATAAGCATTGTTGAAAATATTTGAGTGAGGATTGTGTGCTTCATTTTTGAATGTTTTGAAAACATTTGAGATAGAGATTGTGAACTAATTATGCTAGGGTTGAAGACAAGTTAGTGCATCTATGTGAAAAATTTAAATATTGGTTTGTGAGACATAGATTGAAATTGTGGAAGTGATTGAGATCAATTTTGTGAAGGAAAATTATGCATTAGTGTGATTGATCATTGAGAGAAAATTTGTAAGCAGGATGGATCATTTTTGTGGAACAATTTAAACATTGTTTTGATTTGATTTGAAAGGAAGTTTTACAAGTGATACAGAGTGGTTATTTGAGTGCAAGATTTGTGAGTGTGAAATATATTGAGTTGTTGATAGTGTACATCATTCTCTATATGTTCCATAGGTTAAACAAATTCTAAGTAGAATTTGTATGTGTGAAGAGAGTTTTTCTAAAAGATATTTAAGTTGTGTTTTGTATGCAAGATTTGGAAATATTTGAGTAGGTTTTGTGAGAGGCTTGAGGACAAATTTGAGCAAGTCTTTGAGAAGGCTTGAGGATAGATTTGAGCAAGTATTTGAGAAGGCTTGAGGATATATTTGAGCAAGTCTTGTGAAGACTTGAAATAACATTGAGAGCAAGTTTGATTGCTGATCTGTTCAAGCTTTGTGTTAAGGCTTGGGGTAGATTTGAGATAGAGTTTGGTGTAGATTTGTGAGAAAAGTTAGAGCAGATTTATGCTAGACTTGGGATAGAGTTTGGTGCAGATTTGTGAGCAGAGTTAGAGAAGATTTGTGCTAGACTTGGGATAGAGTTTGGTACAAATTTGAGACAAAATTATGAGCATTATTTGGAGATGATAGAGCAAAGAGGACAACAGTATCTAATGGAGAGATATTCATTAGCCAGTGCAATGGGGATAGAGATCACATGAGGAGAGAGATCCATAAGCTAGAGTAGTGGGGGTAGAAATCTTCTAGAAGATCACCAGCTAGAGTAGAGGGGATAGATTTCTCCTATGGAGAGAGATTGATGAACCAGAGCAAGGGGAAAGAGTTCTCCTATGGAGTGAGATTCGTGAACTAGCTGGGGAGATATAGTTCTTCTATGGAGATATATCCATGAACCAGTTGAGGAGATAGAGTTCTCCTGGATCAAGTTCCATGAACTAGATAAAATGGGAAAGAGTTCTCCTATGGAGAGAGATCCACAAATCAAAACATAGGGGATTGGTGTCTCCTTTAGACAGAGATCCATAAATATTGTATTAAGGAATTGATTCCCAAGATATTTATTGAGAAAATTTAGCAGAAATATTTTCTTCGTGGAGTAGCCTACATTGGGTGAACCATTTTAAATTTGTGTCTCTTGTGTATGATGATTTGTGCATTACTTTGATTATTTCTATTGATATTGTCATTGATAATATTGGATAATATTATTTGGGAAAGAAAAGTAAAAGTTGGTATTTTACTTGTTCACCTCCCTTCTCAGTGTAAGCCAATCTTCTTCACTAAAATATTTAGTCTCTTTCAATATGGTGTGTTTAATTTGAGCATGATTTAATATAGCACTCTATTTTTTTTAATGAGATTGTTTTAAATGTTAATGGGATCCTTGGGTTGGAAGGGGGTTATTTTGGTTATGAAACTAGAGCCTGTGGGTGAAATTTTGCATTGCTTCACCCACTATTTTTTGTAAATGATGATGCCCTAAATAAGTGGCTAAGTTTTGAATCCAGACCTTTACATTATTATTTGGGCGAAAGATGGTGGTGACAACTCCAATGGGCGACAACATATAATAGGCAGGATGGAGAATAGAGTAGGTGGACATTTTGGCTCTACCTTTGGGTGGAGGAATTCTAAAACCCCACCCGTCGGCTAGGCAAAAATTATAGTCAATTGGCCTGGGTGGAACTATCTCAAATCCCTACCTAAGCGGAGAATAAAAAACCCTGCCCATTATTGGGTGGAACTTTGGGATACCAATAGGATGGAATCTTGGTTAACACCTGCTCTCTTTCATAATGTTACCTCTGGTGGAGGATTGTTACCTAATGAGCAAGCGAAGCAACCACCCAAAATCTGGACTTCTACCATCGTCTAAAATTCAAAAGAAAAAAGTATTAATTCTAGTACCAGTTGTTTGCATGCAGAGGTATTGATTTGAAATGTTTTATTCCCAAGGTAATTAATTTCAGTCATTCACCACTTAACCAAAAGATCATCGGCTGATTGAAGGGGTAGAGTAGATCAAAATTAATGATCTGGGTAGAAATGACAGAAGGATCGAGGGCTTAGATTGACATAGGAGCACCTACCCCCATTCTAGAAGATTACCACTATCCCAAGGAGCAAAGTACCAATTGAGTGCCAATCTACTTTAGAGTTGTCTTCCCACCTGATGCCATTAATGCTTGTATTTTGAATTTATTATAAAATTTCTATAAATAGCAGAATGCTAGCCATTCCAAGAGGCGGATCTTTAGCCATTACAATTCATATGTAAAGTTTTTCACCACTTTGTAAATGCAAGTTATCACTATTTGGTCTTTGATTTTGCCTTCGCATCTTTAAATGGAATGTATGAATGTTTATTTTTGCTTTGGTCATTTAAGTGGTTTCATTTAATTATGCAATATGGATTTCATGGAATTCATTTAGTGGCTCTAGAATTTGCATTCCTAGTTTGGATTGGGAGTTTATTTTTGATAAATTTGGTTGGGTCAAAGCACTCTAATTTTACATCCTAGATTTCATGTACCTATCTGTTGGTTTTGGAATTCGCTCTCCAGCCACTACTCTAAAGCATTTTGTGAGGGCACCATCAACTAATCTATTAGGTGGTAGGCTTGTGTTTTCACCTATAGTGTTGAACCTGCATGTGTCTTGATGTGGCTATACCTATCCTTGTGAGTTCTAGCTATAACCTCATTTTAATCCCTTTCCATATTCTCTTTTACCTTTCCCTATTTTGTGATGTAGGTAGCTAGGACTTCCATGAAGGAACTGGCCTTCTTCGAATATCGACCTCCTTTTGATGACCGTTCAATGTTGGTGTTGGTCTACCCCCACACTGGTGTCAAATATTCAACCAATAATTTTTAACAACTCTACTATAAATTCATAAAGTCTCTGTGTTTAAGAAAATCAGAGTTTGGTGATACTCTGGTTTACCCATATCTTGCTCAATCACCTAGTGATTCCTCTACATGAAAGATCTATATTTCAAGATCAATTGCCTTTTAGCACTGAAATATTTCCATATCCTAGCGAAATCAAGATATAATGAGCAGTCCTAACTTCATAGGCAAAGAAAGTATGATAATTTTGTGACTCCAACTTTGACTCCGATGCAAGAACCAAGACTCCTAAATATCAGTGTCTTAATGTCTCAACCATAATATCCTTGATGGAATGATGCAAGCCCCCTCAACCTCCATGATTTGCATGATATTCCCGATGTTGCTCTCAGTACCTTACCAAAATACGATGGTATTAAAGACACTATGAGTAAGCATATTGAGAGTGTGGCTTCCTTGGCTATCATCTATAATATCATACATGAATATGTGATGGCCAGGCTACTTGTGGATTATCTTGAAGGTAGAGCATGACTCTCGTACAAAACCTTGCAGCATGGAAGCATCTCCATATGGGAGATTTTATCCAATCTTCTCCTAGATATGTTTAGGGGATTTGAGGACCCTTTCCAACTATTGACACAGTTCTCATTTATCAATAGGAACCCTCTTGAAAGTGTGGTGGACTTCAATATCCGATTTGAGATGAGTTGGAAAAGGATCCTATGGCAACTCCTCCTATCCTTCACCCAAGTGTATTTGTACTACATCCAAGCCCTCAACCCTGATATCACCCTCCTTCTATATCAATATGGAGAAACAACTTTTCCACAACTTTATGAGGAGGTTGTCAGAGCCAAATAGATGTTAACGGAGAAGCTAAGGCTACTTCAACCCTTCACAATACCCTCTCCTACAAAGCTAGTGCTAACATGCTTACATCAGGGATAATAGTGCTTAAACATCCATATGCCCATGGACAACTCAGCAAATAAGTCCCAGATCTAATTAGATCTACTGAGTGATAGTATGGATACATACAGTTAAATGAATTACCTAACAGTGGAGAAGAAGCTTGCAATAGGACTAATGCTACAAGTTAGTCTTGATAAGGAACAACATCAAAGTTTATTCCCTGACAAGCCACCCTCAAGGAGGTGGAATTAGGTGGTAAGAATGGTTGCCACACTGATTTTTGATGACCTAAGTTCCAAGGTGCTCAGGAAAGATAGAAGAATAAATAATCATGATTTTGAGCTGCAATGGATGGTGCCAAGTGGAATTCAAGTAGTGGCTCAAATACAATGTAATATGGTCTGGCCACTATAGATTCACAAGATGATTCACACAGACATCCTTGGATCAGGCATGCTTTTCACACCATATTTTTATGGCAAGTAAATAAAGATATGCTCTAAAGCACAACCAATGCGAGGTTTCATCATTTTATTAGCAGCTTGTAGGTAATATGCTCCAGTAAATAATTTTGAGTTGGTCAAGGCACCAGAAGTTGTAAAGAAAAGAGCATGTGTAGGTTTCCCATAATGTGTCTTAGAAATATAACATTTGTTTTTTGTTTCTTCATTGTCTCCCTTGTTTTCTTCCCCTCCTAATGGTTCTTTGTTGTTGTTGTGACCCCATAGTCCAATGGATACAGTAATAAAATATCAAGGCCTCACATGACATCCTTGGAAATGACATGAAAAGGAACTTGAAACTCATGAAGGTAGAACAAAATCCACCACCTCAATATGAACAAAAAATTATGAACGTAGAAAGCACCTAAGAAAGGACCATCAAGCACATATCTATTCAAAGCAAGGAAGTCATGCTATAAATAGTACACCATTTATAGCTAACATGGTAAGGAAGTGTAAGTTGTAAAGCACAGACAAAATAAAATTACCTCATGGTGGATAGTGGTCTAATAAAGGAGGTTCCTTGTTGGACTATGTCAAAAAAAATAGCTGCAGTCGAAAGCATAAATATCCTTGGCAATCTATCTGATCTTGGAATACTGCAGGTACTTGGTAGGCTACATATAAGAGAATTCATTTCGTAGGAGCATTCCTTGGAATAGGGTTTTTGCCTTGTCCATTTCATATGATGGTCCTCGGGTTGCTTTTCCCTTCGTGTTTTTCCTCTTTCAGGTTCCTCATTTTCTTCTCCCTTTCCTCCACATTTATTGTCTGCAATTCTATAGTTTGCTAGCCTTCCCCTCCTTGCTCCTGATGTTTTCCATGTTCTCTTTTTTCTCTGCTATCTTTTGGCTTTCTTTTCCTTGTCCTTCCCCATTGTCTCAGCTTTCTACCTCCTATTTTCCCTACTTCCTCTCAATATTTCGGTATGTTGAATATATTGTTTCCTCCAAAATTACCTCGTGTCTAGCAACCTCGCTTGGTCACTCTTGTATGTGCACCTTCCTTTTCTTTTTGCTCTTTTATCTTCTTCCCTATCTCTTTGTTTCAAGTTGTTGTAAGTTCCAATATTTCTGGGTTCTTTTTTCCACAAGATGGAAAACCCTTGTAAATCGCCAAGAGTGTGGGTGAAATTTTGCATTGCTTCACCTACTATTTTTTGCAAATGATGATACCCTAAATAAGTGGCTAAGTTTTGAAGCTAGGCCTTTGCATTATTGTGTGGGCGTAATATAGTGGTGGTAACTCCAATGGGCGGTAACAAATAGCAGGTAAGGTAGAGAATAGAACATGTAGACATTTTGGTTCTACCTTTGGGTGGAGGAATTCTAAAACCCTACCCCGTTATCTGGGTGGAAACTACAATTGATTTTCTTGGGTATAACTATCTCAAATCCCTGCCTAATAGGCAAATGAAAAACCCTACCCATTATTGGATGGAACTTTGGGATTCCAATAGGACGAAACCTTGGTAAAAGCTTGATTGGTCCAAAGTGATGAGGCTTGGATAATCCTAAGTGGTGAGGCTTGGACAAGTCCTAATGATGAGGTTTAGGAATATTAACAATGGATTGGTATGGTTAATCCACTAGATCATTCAAAAGGCAGTATAGTGGTGACTCCTTGCGATGAGGCACATGTGACCATGATCATTACCAAGTGAGTGGTAATGGTCTTAGTTAGTTCATGGTGATAAGAAACTAACTAATAACTAAGTAATTATGCCAAGATAATCCTACATAGATGGACTTATGTAGGGTTAGGGAATAGGCGTCACCTTTAAGTATTATGGGCATTAAAGGGTAATTCCTACATCGTGATCTAGTTGTACTATACATGTGATTGTATGGAAAAAATAAGGGGGTCATTGATGGCATCTTTTCTAATGGTGATATTAGAAAAGTGAACCCCAAATTATTACGAGAAGTTGACCATTCCTATCCACTTGAGTGTTGTCTATGACAACGATGAACTCAAAAGTGGTTATACCTTTATACTAATAAAAATATTGGGTCTTCTTTGTGATTTAATTCTTTTGATATATATATATATATATAGCTCTCTCCCTTGGGTCGAGTTTGTGGGTCATTACGATTATCTATAGTTTACTAGGAGGAAAATGTTGATCTACTACATGCAAAGAATAGACAATTTAGAAATGGAAAGGAGGCACAAAAATATTTAAATAAATATAAATAAATAATAATAATTAAAAACATTAATTTTATACTATTGTTGCTATTCTATAGCCAACCAATAAAATAATAATAAATGCAATCTATGCATGACAAATTACTAATTACATAAAATTAAAAATATCAAATAGTTGGAGAGAGGTGCCATTATTCCATATTTGATATAGGAACAATTCCTTAGTACTTATAAAAATACTAAAAAAAATATTAAGTTTCCTCTCATGGAAGTGAAGCTCTTGGCTTGTGAATCCACTTTGGAATTCAGATGTGGACACTTGAATTTATGTGGATGATGTTTGGCATAATGGAACTATTTGAAGATTGAAGAATATTCTACCTTACTTTGGTTAAAAACAAATTTATAAATTTGATACCATCTTCGTATAAAGTTTTTTAATTAAATTTTTATAAATTGGGATTTAATTTTTGTCATTTGAAAGAGTGGACCTAGACAAATTTAATTGATTTTTCTTTCTATGCTAATGTGGAAGATAGGCATATGTATAGTTATAAAAAAAAATTGAGCCCAATGTGTCTATTGAATAATTGATTCCAAATGATGTAGTGGTCATTAATGAAGATCATTTGATTGATGGGGGTACACTATATATTTCTTAGGGTCTTTAGAACTTCAAGATGATTTTAATGATTGTGGTGTGTATGGAGATATTCGAAGCTACCTTGCCAATAGTTGATGGTTGTTTTCATGGTTGCTAGAGGATGTAATCATGAGGAATGAAATAAAAGGGTATGAAGCCTTATTTCAATATATTTATGAATAAGGATCAGATATTATTCACTTATTGGTTAATCCAATATTATTGTCAATAAATCTTACTTAATTTTATGTACTTGTGTGTATACTTCAAGATTCTTGTAAAATAGTGAGGTAAGTCCCACTATAAAAAGCAACATAATACAAGTTTCTAGTCTAGTTCAGTAGTTCATTTTTTCCCCATTGAGTAGTGATGTAATAAGGGGGGTATGTTGGAAATATTACATCACCTATTAGGATGGTCGGTGGTGTCTAATGTGCTTTTAATGGGTTCTATCCATACACCTAAATTTGGTTACATTGTTGTTATATTTCTTGATCTAAAGTAACTCCATCTTGTACTATAAATATAATGTTTTCTTGATAATAAATTTGTCTAGCACCCTCTTAGTCCAACAAAAAATTCATAAAATTTCCTAACTTCTAGAGTCCATGAATCATTAGTTTCCTATAACTAATGATTTTTTGATATGCTATGTGTTGATGTATATAATTATTAGTTTGCCAAAGTAGAAAAGGTTTTCCTTTGTTTTATGCTCCAATAGGTTGACATTAGAAGGCCAATGATTCATTGATTGGTAAAGAATGATGATTTGTCAATTCAATGGTTTGGCCATTTTTTAGCTTTTGTCCCTATTCCCCTTGATGGACAAACAATAATTATTCACTATTTGAGGAAACTGATGATTTATTGACTCATAAATTTGTTAAATTTAAAGAGCCCTCATCACATATACCAATGAATCAAAACTAATTTGTTAGCAGTTCAACAAACCCTTCACCTAGGATGCATAGTTTGAATCCAATCCCATCTAGTTTTCTAAAACCCTTTCTATTTCCATCAATCGTAAGGTATTTTGGTTATCGTTATAGAAAAACAAGGGACATTTAACAACTCTTCATGGGATTTGAATTGTTTAAGCTTCAAAGATGGCCTTATGATTTTTCTTGATTATTTTAGATCTTAAAAATATCCTTCTAAAATTTTTTGGGCCCATGAGATTTCCCACATCGATAAGTCCTAGCAAATTTTGTTGGTCTATCAATTTTGTTACATTTTTTAGGATGTAGGGAGATCTGGCAAGACATGGTTGGAAATCAAAAGGTGACTCTGTTAGGGTATCAAGGAATAGATATCTAGGAATATATTATTATATTGTATAAGGGTTGGCATGGGCCACACATAACCCATGGTTGATTATATTATAATATTATACTAGTAGTCAGCTCCCCAGCTTAGAATTAGAAGATGGATATATAAAGAAAAAATGTGTCATGGTAATCATCATGAAGATCAATCATATGTAATTTTATTTGCCCATGAAGCGGTTTATGGGACTTCACCATATCTAAATGGAACTCTCATCTTGGGATATCTTATGGAGATATTCCTTCCTTAAGGAGTATTATTGGTGTTTTCCTACCTCAAGAGTATTATCTATCTCTGTCTCTTGTGTGGATTGCTATTGTGGATAATTATTTGTGGATGAATGATTTGATATTTTTGCATATTGGTGAATGGTTTTTGTTAATGAGAATATGGTTTTGTAACAAGTGGTATTAGAGGAATAATTCTGGAAAAGTGGGGATTATTTTTTTATGGATTGCAGAATTAGGGTAGATTTTTTTTAGAAAAATGTCTCATCTTTTAGGAGTCATATCTTTGCCAATGGTTTTCTAATTCAAATGATTCTTGGATCATTTTGTGCAAAATTTGAAGAGCTTTAACATGAGTGGTTATATAAAGGAATCCAATTTGTATTGATGGAGATATGACCTTGTGAAGTCAATCATCTGGAACAAGGGTAGTGATGAATTTTCAAATCGTAATTTTTTTTTGTAAGACAAAATTTGTTAGTTTGGTTAAGCAAATTAGTTGTAATTTATTTTATTTGGAAGAAAAATTGCAGATCCAGTTGTCTATGTGGAATTTTAGCTTTAAATAAGTGGGGATATATATTTTCATAAAACCCTAGTTTGCATTGGGGCATGAACTATAAAACTACAAATTTTTTTGGGAAAGATAATCTTTGATGTTAGAGAATGGTGGAAATTGTTTAAATACTTGCATTATAATTATTTTAATTGGAAACATATTTTTATTCTCTATCTTGAAGGAGAAGCTATCTCCTAATTTATTAGTTTTAATAGTGCCTATAATTATAAATTCACTTGGGATGAACTGGAGCATGCATTCTTGAGTAAATGGGGCCCATATAAAAATATAGCTAGTTTAAAGGTCACCATCAAGGTATATGAAGAAGAAATAAACATGATTCAGAAAGAACAAAAAGAATTAAAAGGAGAGTTGGAAAAATTCAAAGCGGTAGTAGGTAAAAAAGATGTAAGTGTGTAGAAAAAAATCACACCTTTGGCAGAAAATAATTTAAAAATTGGACAAAGAGATTTGTTTGAATCTAAAAATTCTATTTTATAGGATCATGGAGGCATTCAAAAGGAAAAGGTTATTATTTCCATTAACCCTAGCAACAAATATAAAATTATTAATATTACTTTTGCTAAGAGGTTGCAGGTTCAAGCAACAAAAATTAAGGACATACAACTTGAGGGTGAGAATGTTTATATTTTTGAAGATTTGAAGATCACCATGGATAAATATGTTTTACATTTAGATTTTCATGCTATTGAGATGGATGATGTGGATATTATTTTTGGTTATCCTTGGTTGGATTCTTTGGATACTATTAACATTAATGTGCAAAAGAAGTTTATGAATTTTTGGTACATGAAAAAGAAGATAACATTGTAGGATATTTCTCAGCTTAAGGAGCAAGGATCCAAGGAAGACCAAGAAGTGGTTGTAGAGAAACAAATTGAAGAACAAATAGAATAACTTAAAACAAAATCCAAGAAGGCAGTAGTAGCAACATATTCCATGTAAGAAGTAGTAGCAATAGAGCCCATGGAAATAATAGTAGTAGATTCCAAGGAAGCTTTGATATAAGAGCACAAGGACACACCAAACAAAGGGAACATGAAAGATCAATGTGTAGAAGAATTTAGAACAATGGAGCCAAATATTGAGGATCCAAATAAGGTAGAACGTCAAGTTAAGGTTACACCATCCACACCACCATGAGCGAAAACAAGCTTGGAGGTATAGCTCAAGGTAACAATATTATGGTTCTACATGGAATCAAAAAGGCTTCAAGTATGCCAGTGTTTGGTAAAATTTTTCTACTTCAAATAGTTTAAGGCTCAAGTTGATATATTCATATATTATCGAATCCATGTACCCCATTTAGATTGGGGGGAGATTTCCTAGTAATGATTTTTTAGCTTTCTTGAAGAAACATGGCATTCATCGATAATTGACAACTACTTACAAAACACAATAAAATAGAAATTTTGAATGTATAAATAGAACCATCATGGAAATAATTTGGTGCATGTTGAAATATTCTCAACTTGCACCTTCTTTTTGTGTAGAAGGACATACTGAAGTTTACTTACTCAATAATTAATGCAGGAGCATCCAGTGGTGTAAGGGTAATCTTGCATCACCAAAAAGAAAGAAATTGCATTTTCTCTTTTGATTGTAAGTTTCTTTAGTGGTTTTCAGGTCCATGATGACACTTGGGAGGTATAAGTCAGTCAGAAGTCCAAAAAGGCAAAAAATAGTCAACGACTATTTTTAGTAAGTCAACCTAAATGGGCACATAAGGATTTTAAAATTTACCTCAAGGAGCAGGATTGAAAAATGTATCTGGTGGTGAAAGAATCACCCTAATAAATTTAACGTGAGAAATATTAAAGTTTTCATCTTGAGAAATTTCTCTAATAAGGTTTAAAAATAACATTTGAAGACCTTAGATGCCTCGAAGAAGGATGAAAATTGACCTCAATGGATTCCCATTGATTGAGGTGTTGTAGATCCCTTCACAAGATTTCCAATGATATATTATAATAGCCAATCGGACACCCGAGTCAAAAGTTATGGGTTTGGGAAGCTATGCCACTGAAATTCAAATTTGAATATATTTTTGGGCGAAAAATGAAAATTTAAATTTTAGATGAATATCTTCTTGGGCGAGAAAAAGGGGAGTTACGCTTTCCAGAATGTTCGATGGCAGTTATTAAAGGGGGAATATGGATCACCAAGAGGTGATCAGGGGAAGACAAATCGTGGCTCCAGCTTGCAAAATTTGAAGAGATTTTCTTTGTGATAAAATCAGCCTTGTGGTCGTAGCATTGTAACTTTGATTTTGTATTTGCATTTCATTGAAATAATATCAGATGTTGTGTTTCTTCTAAATTTTTCTATTATTTTAGTATTATGTGAGTGTTGGGTGGAGTAGCCCTTCATCAATCATGTCCCCATTATATCACTTGATCACATCACTCCAAAAGAAGCATGGACCACACATAAGCCATCAATTTCTTAGCTTTATATTTTTTGTTGTATAGCATATATGCACATCCCAAGAATCGCATGATTTTCTCATCTTTGTGACCATAATAAGTTTTACAAAATGACCAATCTTATTACACTATTATCTAGGATTTGAGATGTAGCAAATACATCACCGCATATTTGAATCACAAATAAAATATGTCAAGATGCTCCTTGAGAAGTATCACATGAATTATTATAAGCCCGTGATGACTCCTATAGAACTAGGGCTACTACTCTCATGGTCTAACTCCTCTATGCCAATGAATGCAACTCTATTGTTAGAGAATATTATATTATTTGGTAGAAATGTAATAACATTCCCATGGTACAATTGTATATAAGTAAATATTAGAATAGAATGTGAGTCAATAGTTTAGGTTGTGTAATTTCTATTTTCCTAACATGTTTGTTTATGTGTAGGATGAGTACAAGTGTCATGTAACAATGTAAGTGTCTAGAGTATGAAAGTGTGTAGAGTGAGAAAGTGTGCAAATATCATGTAAAAAAGTGTGCAAGTGTGGAGTGTGTAGGAGAGTGAAAAATGACATGTAGTAGAGTGTGCAAGTGAATAGAAAGCCAAGAGTCATGTATGCAAGTGGCAAGATGTAAATTCAAGAGGCATGAGAGGTTTTTCTTACATGTGGAATAGCAAAGGATGCATCTCCCAAATATGTGAGGATATAAATAGTCAAAGTATTCAAAATTCACCTTTCTAAGGTCAAATAAATGAGACAAAGCTCCATGTATTGTATTCAATATCAAATATTGAAAAGAACAAGATTCAAGCTTGTATACAATTTGAGCAATATTATTATAATTTTCTTCATGTTATTTCATGAATGATATTGGCCATTTATTTCATATTATTGTTATTATTTTCATGAATGTTATGTTCATTGATATTGTCCATTTATATTGAATGCTCAAATATTAAATTTTATATAATCCTAAATATTGGGACTTATGATAAGTCTGGCTAAACTGCCAACAATGGTATTAGAGCTACCAAATTTAAAAAAATTATTGGTAAAGGGGTTTTGAAAGGGTTCATGAACATTTTACAAATGGAAAAGGGAGAGGATCTCACAAGGAGATGATCTCCACACAAAACAAGATATAATCCCAACAGGAAAATCTCAAAAATAAACCTCAAAATTTTATTATGATTCATTGAGTGAATATTTAGGATCTACAAGACAATATCAACATCAAGATCAAGATCATAAAGAATAACCTCAAGTAGTCCAAGAGCAAGTTCTAAAAGAACAAAGCAAAGAGCCAAATATAGAAGAACTCAAGAAATAAGATCAAGAAGAAAAAAATGCATAGTGTAAAGTTTCCTAACAGGCAAAGGACTGAAAACAAATATTGAAGACTGTAGTATTTAATAACTAGATAATGTAATATAGGGGGATGTTGGAAAATATTATATTAGTTGGTAGAAATATAAATGTACCCCCATGGTACAATTGTAAATATGTAAATATTAGAATAGGGTGTGATTCAATAGTTTAATATTTGTGATTCATATTTTCCTAAAGTATGTGTCTGTGTAGGATGAGTACAAGTGTCATGCAATAATGTATGTAAGTGTGTAGAGTGAGAAAGTGTGTAAGTGTCATGTAATAAAGTGTGGAAGTTTGGAGTGTGTAGGAGAGTAAAAAGTGTCATGCAGAAAAGTGTGCAAGTGAATAGAAATCCAAGAGTCATGTATGCAAGTGGCAAGATGTAAAGCCAAGAGGCATGAGAGGTTTGTCTTATGTATGGAATAGGAAAGGATGCATCTCCTGGATATGTGAGGAGAGCAATAGTCAAAGTATTAAAGAGTTACCTTTTTAAGGTTATATTATGGAGGAAATGCTCCATGTATTGTATCGAATATCAAATATTGAAAAGAACAAGATTCAAGCATGTATACAATTTGAGCAATATTATTGTAAGTTTCTTCATGTTATTTCATGAATGATATTTGGCATTTATTTGATACTATTTTTATTATTTTCATGAATATTATGTTCATTGATATTGGCCATTTATATTAAATGCTCAAATATTAAATTTTATATAATCCTAAATATTGGGACCTATGATAAAGCTAGCTAAAATACCAACATATCTATCGATAGTTGGTTGGAAGTTTAATTTACCTAACATACACTAGTCAATATATCAAATTTAGACTAAGTCACCTCTCATGATTCATGCAAGAACAAAAAATGTATCATTGGAAGGCAACAAAATGGGTATTAAGATATGTCCATGGTACCATTGAGTCTGGTTAAGAATTTAAGAAGAACAATCAGTTCTTCTTAACTAGCTACACAAATGCAGACTATGCAAGATGTATTGATGATTGAAAATCTAGTTATAGATATGTATTATTTTTTGGATATGGACCTATATCATGGAAAGTAAGAAATAATAAACAATTGCTCGATCTTCCACAAAAACAAAATATTGTGTTGTAGGAGTTGTCTATGAGGCAATATGGTTGAAACGTATGCTATCAAATATGGGTGTACCACAAACTATAACAACAATCATGTACTATGACAATAAAGGTGTTTTGAAACTTGTTCATAATCAAATATTCCATGAGTGCACCAAACACATTGAAGTCTAATTTACCAAACATACACTAGTCCATATATCAACTTTAGAGTGAGTCACCTCTCATGATTCATGCAAGAACCAAAAATCTATCATTGGAAGGTAACAAAATGGGTATTAAGGTATGTCCATAGTACCATTGAGTATGGTATAGAATTTAAGAAGAGTTATCAATTCTTCTTAACTAGCTACACAAATGTAGACTATGCAAGATGTATTGATGATTGAAAATCTACTTCTATTTATGTATTCTTTTTAAGATATGGACCTATATCATGGGAAAGTAAGAAACAATAAACAATTGCTCGATCTTCCACAAAAACAAAATATTGTGTTGTAGGAGTTGTCTGAGGCAATATGGTTGAAACAAATGCTCTCAAATATGGGTGTACCACAAACTAGACCAACAATCATGTACTATGAAAATCAAGGTGTTTTGAAACTTGTTCATAATCAAATATCCCATTAGCGTACCAAACACATTGAAGTTCAGTGCCACTTCATACATGAACATGTTTGATGATACAATATTCAACTCAATTTTTTCCTACTCAGGAACGTACATACATCTTTACCAAATCACTTTCACATGTTTTTTTTTTTTTGAATTTACATGGTGGAATCGGTAGCCGCCACGAATCCGGGCAGGTTGTCCAGATTTTTATGGCCACCACAGTATTCTGTGTTGTCCGCCCCGGAAGCCACCACACAGATCTTCGTGCAGTCCGCCCCTATAACTACCATGCCATAATCATTTTAAACCTTTTACGCCGCTGAAAGCACCAGGAAAGGGACAAGCGTTCAGTCCGGCGAGGCCCGAGATTTGAACCTTGGACCTCAGCACCCCTTGTGGGGTTTGGATGAACCAATTGGTCTACACCTCGGACCTAACACTTTCACATGTTAAGTTTGAGGTATTTGGAGGTTTTCTTTCCAAGAAACTCAAAACTATGATATAATAAGAGGGGAATGTTAGGAATTATTATCATCATAGTTGAATTACCATGATAATAAGAGTGATTGCAAGCACTCTACATAAGGTCCATGTGTTTATGTTAGTTAAGACTAGTTCTTGATTTGAAGGTTGTTATGCCATATTGGGTAAGGCTTTTGTGTTTAAATACTCTCAAATCAATGAAGTAGATCATCAAAGCTTTACATTATCATTGCTCCAATATTTAGTTTCTTTTGGTGTTAAGTGCTTTATCTAACATTACCTAAAAATGGTTTGGTAGCTAAGTGTTGTTCTTTGTATGAATATTTTGTAACGAAGTAAACTTTTGTTAGTAATTATTATGTGCAAATTTTAATTAAATTATTTTTTGTAGTTGTTATAGTATTTTTATTAAGTAGAGAAAGGTACCACATGCAATTATGATGCATTTATTATTACATTCTAGCATATTAATATAGCCTTTTCACAAGAACATCACATCAGACACGTAAAACAATGTTAAAATGTTTGAAAAATAAAAGTAGTATTTTTTTTTTGTTTCATAGGAGGTTTGACCTTAATACCATAGCTTGACAATTATATATTCACACATGAATTTCTTTTTAAAAATTTTAACTAGTTGAAATAATTTTATTTATATATAAAAATTATAAATAAATAATAAAATGGAAAAAAATGTGCATCTCTGCCTTAACCCTTGAAGATATTTCAACACAAATGGACGATTGACCTTTCCATATCTATTGTCTACTTTTCAAAACATAAATAGATGATTGCCCTCCCTCACCCTCACCCTCACCACAACCGCAAAAAAAAATAAAAAGACTGAAAAAATCTCGATTGGATATTTGATTTGATTAAACTAAATATGGACACGCAATAGAAATAGATTTGATCAAATTAAATTATACACGTATTCGTATTGGAGAAGAATAAAATAAAATGATCTAACTAAATGAAGATCATAGTAGAAAATTAATACTGAGAAACACCTTAAATATGATGTATCCCGGAAGTGTATACAACATAGTTGAAGATCATATATGTATCTTGATCATAGCTTAATGAATATTCAATAACTAAATTGTATCAATAAATAGTGGTCATAAGGAGGATTTGTCTCACTTATATACACACTCTAATGAACTCTTCATTCTTTCATTTTACAATTAACTTTTGATTGGCTTGTCTTCTTGAAACAAGCCACCTATACAAATCCTAGTAAATCTCCATAAACCAATATAATGGTTACATTAATAATATTGAAGGTCATAGGCAAAGAAAATATTAATATGAGTAATTGAATGTGGTCATCATGCCAAAATAGTGGTCATTAAACCCCAAGTCAGTCTTATAAAACACTCATTTCACCACATGTGTGCTCTCATCACTTGGCCTTTGAAACTATGGTTATGAACATATAATTCATTGAAGGTCATTAGGATTTGTCTCTCCATTGAAAAATATTTGATTTTCTAGTGCCCTATAAAGGCAAAGTAAAATTGGATCATTCACCTCACTCCCACAAATGAATATTATTATAGACATGCAAACCTATTCGTCATCCTAATCCTAGCTTAGTAGGACCTATAGTGCCTTCTAGGTTACGATCCTTACCTTCCAACCACTTATGACCATCATAACTATGGGTAAGTGATTCAAACCCAAGGACCATGTATTCATGATGTTTTTGATCAATTTAAAAGAACTTCAAGTGGAATTCACAAGGCTTCCAACAAATGTGAAGAATGTGAGGCACATGTGGAATAAAATCCATGCCTCCAGCACTAGTCGTCAATAATCAGTCAATCAACCCAGGTTTTTAAATTATTTTACATGAACCATGGGAGGGAAACTTAAAGCCTATATAATTTAGATATTTATTTCCATTGGTTGTAGGTAAAAAAGGAGATTCATATAATATTTTAAAGCATCAAAATATTTTGAGAATATTCCCTAGATATTCTAGTTGGAGGAATCACCTCTACCTATTTTTCTGTCAACGAGAAATTATTGATTTCTTGCAATTCAAGGCATTAATCAATTTACAAGTATAGGCTTATATATACTTGTTGGAAAGTATTTTTTGAGACCAATCTAGTGGAATTATAATTTTCTAGTTTTTTAAAGGTTTAACATGGCTAATGGTGCACCAAATTTCCTATTGCCCAATTTCTAGCTATTGTGAGAGAATAATTATTCTGCTTGGAAAAATATACTCAAAACTCAACTTGAGTTTGAGGAAGTGTAGGAAGTTGTAAATAGGTCCATTATCCATCCTTGCATAGATGGCAAATAATATATACAATTTAACAAAGTAAACATAAAGGCTCAGTTGATCTTCATGTTTGGTGTCTTTTATGAAGTTCAACTACACATTCATGACTTAACCACTACCACAGATGCATAGGATAAGCCGCTACCATAGATGCATAAGATAAGCTCTAGATAGTATTTGAGACAACGAATAAGAATCAAATATTATTCCTTCAAAGCTAACTTCATTGCTAAAAAATGAAGAATGGAGATAAACTCGAGTCATTAATGTGTTGTACAACTATGTGCATAACTACAAGCTTTATGAGAAATAGTATATGATGATACACGTGTTTCCATTATTCTAAGATCTATGCCTTCATAGTATAATGTGTTTGTGACAGCTTTGAATTTCATTGAACAAACACCAACATTTGAAAAGTTGATGAATATAATTACAAAAAGAGACCTCTCATACATCACATGATGAAGATCAAGTTTTTATTTCAAATCAAAAGGAGAAGTAGCCAATCAAAAGAGGTACAAGATCTCAGCATCGCTTCTAGCATTAAAGAAACATATTTTTCATGCAAATGGTGTGTGAACTTTGTGGTAATAATGACCACACATTGAAGGAATATTGGCACAATCCTTTCACAAATGTATCCTCTTCTCAAGTAATACATCCATAGTAGAAGAAGTCATCAATAGCCAAGAAAAATCCAAATTGAAAGAAGATACATCAATAACATAGTAAATTTGCTAAAGAAAACTACTCAGGAGAAGAAGAAAATGACCATTTAGAAGAAAATAATGTATTCGATGATCATGATCAAGTCATCCAAATGATGTTTGGTATATTTTTTCTAGATCAACCAAACATATGATCAGTAAAAAATATTGGTTTTAGGCTCTAGAATGTTCTAATCAAACAAGAAATATCTCTTTAGGTGATGACACATCCTATGACATCAAAGGCATAGGTGATATCAAATTGTGACTTGGATCACACACATGCAAGATAATAGAAGTCATGTATATTCTAGGACTCACTAAGAATCTACTCTCCATCAATAATTAATCGATTATAATTTGAATGTTGAGTTTGACAAATGACGGGGCTCTGAGGTATGTCTTATTCATGAAAAAAATAGAAAATCCATGATTATTGCATATGGCAAAGGAAAAGGAAAAAAAAATTGAGCTTCATATAGTCCATCATAACAATCTAGCATCAATTACCAACTCTAATATTTTTGCATCACTCAGGCATCGATGGTATGGTCATCTAAGTTTTGGCAATATTATTGCACTTCAAAATAAGCACATGGTCAAAGGTTTTCCTTCTTTGAAGAAATCTACTCAAATTTCCCTTGTTGCTTAGTTGGAAAGCAACATCAAGTTCCATTTGGTTCTTAAAATTCTTAAGCTAAATCGCTTCTCGATCTAGTTCACACTAATATTTGTAGATCAATGGCTCCAAGCTATAATGGCTCTAGATATTTTTATTTTTTTTGTTATGATCATAATTACAAAATATGGGTAGACTTTTCTTACTTCAAATAGTTTAAGGCTCAAGTTGAGATATTCATAGATTTTCAAATCCATGTACTCCACTTAGATTGAGGGGGAAAATTTTCCATTAATGAGTTTTTATCTTTCTTTAAGGAAACATGGCATTCATCAATAATTGACAACTACTTACACACCACAACAATTTGGTATTGTTGAATGTAGAAATAGAACCATCATGGAAATGACTTGGTGCATGTTGAAATATTCTCACCTTGCACCCTCTTTTTGGGTAGAAGAATGACATATTGAAGTTTACTTACTCAATCATTCCCCCACTATATCACTTGATCACATCACTCCAAAAGAAGCATGGACAACACATAAACCATCAATTTCTCATCTTTGTGTTTTTGGTTATATAACATACATGCACATACCAAAGTAGAAGAGACAAAAATTGGATAAGTATCATCAACACATTATAATAGACTACAATTATGAATCAAAAGCCTATAGATTATTTGATTCAGCTACCAAAAAATTGTGCATTAGCCGTGATGTGATTTTTGATAAAAAAAGATAAGTCACCCTCATCCTCTCTACAAGAATACTCATCCAACTTTGTTCCAGTAATACTTCAAAGTGATGAAGATGAAGAGGATACTAATGAGGAATTTTCTAGGGACAACAATGAATATAATAATGGAGATATGGGTCAATCTACAACTCCATAAAACACATGGAAAATATCCAAGTGGTATAATAGCATATTAAGAGCCTTAGGGATAGATGGACTTCCAAACACATCTATCATAGGATTGTGGACACATAGCATGGTTCGTGATGAAGTAAATATGAGAGGTAATGAGTACTATTGTACAAAATCATGAACCATCCACAATATAGAAGGCACTTTATTCTAATTCTTGGAAGAAATTTATGGATATTAAATATCAAGCATTAATAAAGAACAAGACTTGGAAACTTGTTGATCTTCCACTAGGGAAGAAGGCCATTAGATGCAAATGGATTTTCAACATCAAATATAAATCGAATGTTAGTATTGATAAATATAAGGCACAACCTATAGCCAAGGGCTAGCACAAAAATAAAAACACAACTATGAAGAAATATTTGTACCTATAACAAAAAATAAAAACTATCAGAATGATGTTTGCTCTAGTTGCATAGTTTGGATGGAGGATTCATTAGATAAACATCAAAAGTGCATTCCTCAATGCAGACCTAAAAGAAGAAGTCTATATGACTCAACCAAATGGATTCATTACACCTAGACAAGAAGCAAGTGTGTTTAAACTGATTAAATATCGCTATGGTCTCAAATACGCTCCTCAAGCCTGGTATAAAAAAATATATGAGCATTTTAAAAAATATGGTTTCAAGAGAAATTCTTATGAGTCAAATTTGTAACATAAGGAACAAGGGAGGAGTTGTGATCATAATTGTATATGTAGATGATTTGATGATCATAGGAAGTTCTACAAAATGACCAATATTGTTACACTATTGTCTAGGATTGGAGGTGTGGCAAATACATCACTGCATATTTGAATCACAAATCAAATATGCCAAGATACTCCTTGAGAAGTATCACATAAATTATTGTAATCCCATGATGACTCCTATAGAACTAAGGCTACTACTCTCACGGTATAACTCCTCTCTACCAATGAATGTAACTCTCTTTTTGGATAATATTATATTATTTGGTAGAAATATAATTATACCCCCATGGTACAATTGTAAATATGTAAATATTAGAATAGAATGTGAGTCAATAGTTTATGTTGTGTAATTTATATTTCCCTAACATATGTGTCTATGTGTAGGATGAGTACAAGTTTCATGTAACAATGTAAGTGTGTAGAGTGATAAAGTGTGCAAGTATCATGTAATAAAGTGTGCAAGTGTGGAGTGTGTAGGAGAGTGCAAAGCATCATGTAGTAGAGTGTGCAAGTGAATAGAAAGCCAAGAGTCATGTATGCAAGTGGCAAGATGTAAAGCCAAGAGGCATGAGAGGTTTGTCTTATGTGTGGAATAGGAAATGATGCATCTCCTAGATATGTGAGGAGATCAATAGTCAAAGTATTCAAGAGTCACCTTTCTAAGGTTATATTATGGAGACAAAGCTCCATGTATTTTATCGAATATCGACTATTAAAAAGAACAAGATTCAAGATTTTATACAATTTGAGCAATATTATTGTAAGATTCTTCATGTTCTTTCATGAATGATATTGGGCATTTATTTCATATTATTGTTATTATTTTCATGAATGTTATGTTCCTTGATATTGGCCATTTATATCGATTGCTCAAATATTAAATTTTACATGAACCTAAACATTAGGACCTATGATATATCTGGCTAAAAAGCCAACAATGGTATTAGAGTCACAGTGTATCCATTTTTTGAGGAGGCATATTGATAATAGCTAGCACCAAGATTTTATTTGGTGTGAATTTTATTTGAAGAAAAAGGTTGTATGTTAGAAGCTAGCATCAGAGGAAAAAATCTAATGTGAATTTAAATTTTATTAGGCAAAAATGATTATTAATAATTTGTTGATAAAAAGAGTGAATGTTTGTTGCCTAACACATATATTGAAGGAAGAAGTTTTGAGATGGACAGGGAATAGAAAGTATACCATTGATAATCCAAAGGATAGTAGCTTGAGAAAAAGGTGGTCGAACATGGAAAATATTATTGTGAATACCACCAATATAAAACATTGAAGAGCAGTATAGAAAGGTAGTTTGTTGGAAAGCATTGAAGAGCTGAGAGATATTTTATTGGAAAATGTTGAAGAGCAAAGAGATGTTTTATTGAAAATAATGGCTAGCAGACATTAGAACAAATATGAAAGAATTGGTGCATCCAAAAACAAATCAAAGAAGACATTAAAAATGAATGAAGCTTCCCAAAAAACTAGAGCAATCTGGTGAAGAGAAAAGCCTGAGTTCCTGGTGAAGACATCCAAAGGATTGAGTAGCTAGTGTGCACAAAAGGATTGAAGCATCATGAAAGGATTGAGTGCTTAGTGAAGAAGAGTGTACTGAAGCAACTTGGAAGAACCCGAACACACTAGCACAAAGATAAAATTAAAGTATCTTGGAAGAATTAGAGCACCTATTGAGGATGAGAGGTTTGAATCATCTCGGATAACGAAGCTTGAGCATGATAATTCAAATAATGCTTATTGAGAAGGAGCACTTTATAGTTGTCAAAAGAAAACAACTATAAAAGAGGAGATAGCGTACATTGCCATGTGTGAGGAGAATATATTGTACACACAAAGGTACCAAATTATCTTTTTCATATTTCAAATTCGTGAGCGTCCATTTGGACTTTAGCGATTTGTGATTTTATTAGTCCTAAAGTTGAATATTTGGAAAAAGAAAAATTAATGGATGGATTAGGTAGTTAATGGTTTAATTAAAGGAGTATTTGGAAAAATAATTTGGGAGCTATAAGGGAACATTAAAATTTTGAAAATTGAGAACAAAAAAAAATTGAAAATTGATTTAATCATTTGAAATTTGATAAATGCAAATTGATTTTGCAATAAGAAAATTGAGATTTGATTATTGAATACAAAGTAATTTTTGCAAATTTAAAAATTTTTATTTGATAAAAATTTGAAGATTTTTTATTTTTGCAAATTAAAATTTTGAAAGATTGAAATTTGAAACTTTGGAGAGATTAGGTTTTCTACTCCAAAAGAAATTTGAAAAATAAAATATTTAAAGATTTGATTGATTGAATAATTTGCAAATTTCAAGTTTGAATTTTTTTTATTATTGATTATTGAATTCACAAATTGATTGATTAAAATTTAGATTTGGGAGAAATAAGGATTTCAACTTCAAGGGAATCATCATGGAAAGAAATAATTTGATGGCTATAATAAGAAAGGAAATATTGGAAGTTTTCAAAATTGACATACAACAATTATTTTATGAGCAATAGGACATATTAATGAGATTTATGTATGGAGAATATAAAGACAAAAATCTTGAAACATTTGGGTATTATTTGCACTCAAAGCTTGTTGAAGCACTTGAAAGTTCTAAAGATGATATTATAATACCAATTGATATAGGTAGGGCAATGTATATGGCAATACTAAAACTTGAAATATATAAAGACAAAAGTCAAAGGCAAGAACAATTTATTAAAATTCTAAAAGGAAAATTAGTGACAAATGGCATCATTAGTAATACAAGTAAGTTATGTCATTCATTTCAGGATGCAGATAAAGAATGTAATGAAATGTTATTACATAAACATATGGCAGTGAATTCGACAATAAAGATCCACCAAATTCAAAAGTTTATTATTATTCACTAGGTGAATATTTAGGATCTACAAGACCATATGAAAATCAAGATCAAGACCATAAAGAAGAACCTCAAGTAGTCCAAGAGCAAGTTCTAGAAGAACAAAGCAAAGAGCCAAAGATAGAAGAACTCAAGAAATAAGAACAAGAAGAAAAACAAGCACAATGTAAAGTTTCCTAACATGCAAAGGACTGAAAACAAATATTGAAGACTAAAGTCTTCAATAACCAAATAATGTAATACAAGGGGATGTTGGAAAATATTACATTATTTGGTAGAAATGTAAATGTACCCCATGGTACAATTTTAAATATATAAATATTAGAATAGGTTGTGATTCAGTAGTTTAAGATGTGTGATTTATATTTTTCTAAAGTATGTGTCTATGTGTAGGATGAGTACAAGTGTCATGTAACAATGTGTGTAAGTGTGTAGAGTGAGAAAGTGTGCAAGTGTCATGTAATAAAGTGTGTAAGTATGGAGTGTGTAGGAGAGTGAAAAGTGTTATGTAGTAGAGTGCGCAAGTGAATAGAAAGCCAAGAGTCATGTATGCAAGTGACAAGATGTAAAGCCAAGAGGCATGAGAGGTTTGTCTTATGTATGGAATAGGAAAGGATGCATCTCCTGGATATGTGAGGAGAGCAATAATCAAAGTACTAAAGAGTTACATTTTTAAGGTTATCTTATGGAGGCAAAGCTCCATGTATTGTATCGAATATCAAATATTAAAAAGAACAAGATTCAAGCTTGTATACAACTTGAGCAATATTATTGTAAGTTTCTTCATGTTATTTCATGAATGATATTGGGCATTTATTTCATACTATTTTTATTATTTCATGAATGTTATGTTCATTGATATTGGCCATTTATATTAAATGCTCAAATATTAAATTTTATATGATCCTAAATATTGTTACCTATGATAAATCTAGCTAAAATGCCAACATCTCTATCAACAGTTGGTTGGAAGTCTAATTTACCTAACATACATTAGTCCATATAGCGACTTTAGAGTAAGTCACCTCTCATGATTCATGCAAGAAAGAAAAACCTATCATTGGAAGGCAACTAAATGGGTATTAAGGTATGTCCATGGTACCATTGAGTATGGTCTAGAATTTAATAAGAGCGATCAGTTCTTCTTAACTAGCTACACAAATGTAGACTATGCAAGATGTATTGATGATTGAAAATCTACTTATAAATATATATATATTTTTCGTATATGGACCTATATCATGGGAAAGTAAGAAACAATAAACAATTGCTCGATCTTCCACAAAAACAAAATATTGTGTTGTAGGAGTTGTCTATGAGGCAATATGGTTGAAACATATGCTATCAAATATGGGTGTACCACAAACTAGACCAACAATCATGTACTATGGCAATAAAGGTGTTTTGAAACTTGTTCATAATCAAATATTCCATGAGTGCACGAAACACATTGAAGTCTAATTTATGAAACAAGAGAATGATTTCAAATAATTGGGATCAAAGATTTTTTTTCTTTTCTTTTTTTGTTATAGACATGAAACTGCATAGACTATATGTTACATTGAGCCATTAAAACAAAACAATCATAATAACCAACTTAATCTACCTAACAAAAAATTACAAATAACATCCAATCTAAATGGACTTTTCTACCATTTAAACCCCGTATTTAAGCAATTTTACCTACCCAAAAAAAAATGGACTTTTCTACAAATATAACTCAGCATTTTAAAACAATAACACAAATGAAGTTGGTTAAGGATACGATGTCTATTACCGCTTCCTCATTTTTCATTTGACATAGCTACCATGAACATTCTCAACCTCCTTTTTCATTTGACATAACCACCATAAACACTCTCAATTATGTCAATGTGGATATGAGACAAGACCCTCCTCCAATGCATTTGGAGCCTCATTCACAATAGTGGAAGCCATTACTTTTGACAAAGCTTGTGTTACTCTAACTTGATCGTTATCATAATTTGTTTGACACCAATAAAGCCTCCATGAAATTATTCTTGTTTTTGACCTTGACTTCCAATAATTTGATGAATTGTTAGCCCAAAAAAACTCGAAATGTTTGTTGTCACACTAAACAGGCCCTAAGTATTGTTTCATGACCACCTAGTAATATTACATAATACCATAACTTGATAATTATATATTTACACCTAAACTTATTTAAAAAATTTAACTAGTTAAAATAATTTTATTTTATATATAAAAATTATAAATAAATAATAAAATGAAAAAAAAAGGTGCATCTCTGCCTTAACCCCTGAAGATATTTCAACACAAATGGACGAATCTCTGCCTTAACCCCTGAAGATATCTCAACACAAATGGACGATTGACCTTTCCATATCTGCTGTCTGCTTTTTCGATACACAAATAGATGATTGCCCTCCCACACCCTCACCACAACCGCAGAAAAAGAAGACTGAAAAAATCTCGGTTGGATATATGATTTGATTAAACTAAATATGGACCCGCAATAGAAATAGATTTGATTTGAGAAGAACAAAATAAAATATAACTACAGAGGGTGGAAGCCACAAGTGAACATTATCAGAGCCAGGTTTCGATCCTGGGACCTGTGGGTTATGGGCCCACCACGCTTCCGCTGCGCCACTCTGATGGGATGAAACGTTGGTCGGTACAATATAATAATACTCGTTATTACATGTTCCGCACAGAAAAAACGACAAAATAAGAAATAGCTGTCTGAGCCCAGGTTCGAACTGGGGACCTTTAGTGTGTGAGACTAACGTGATAACCAACTACACCACCCAGACATGTTCGTTTCATACGTCCATTTTTCTTTCTAGAAACTTCATCCAGAGTATCACTACTTTTTCTTTCGAGTGTACCGTGCGCAACGATATTAATTTGTTTTTTTTTTTTTTTCCTTTTTTTAAAACTATAGTACAACCTTATTATTTATTATTCTTATAGTAACGTGTTTCCCTCACTCCGATATATGAAGCTTGAACTATTGTTTTTTTTTTTAATTAATCCTTACTTTAGTTGCGTTGCATGTCATTTTATGAATTTTGCATCAGTTTCACATAGTTTTTATGTTTAGAAATTAATAAATTTAAGTTAGAAATGCACAACATTTTAAAACAATAGTGAATAGTTGGCTTTACATTAATTTCCAAATTTCATTGTCATTGCATCAAGTTTTTCATAGACTATCTATACTCTATCTATGAGTATTTTTTTACGATAGAGGAGGAGCTTTGATGCCAAGAGAGGGTATTACTCGTGGCTAGTTATTACTTTTTAGCATTGTCCGAGTGGAAGGAGCAATTAAGTGTTTAAAAGGGTCTCTTTGATATTTCGTTTGAGAAAATTACATATTGCCTCTTGATGAAAATCAAAATACATGCTAGGTTTATTAAGATAAATAATCTATTGAATACATTCAAACCCAAGATTGAACAAGTAATGGCCTGAAGAAGGGGATTGTGTTGGGTTCATTGTGATGCAACTTCTAAGATGTATACAAAAACTAGAAAAAAATTTGTGATCATTTTTGCACCATGTTTTCTTGCTTAACTAGTTAGTAGTTTCTTTCAAAAATGGTTTGATAGTGGGATTGAGAAATAGAAAGTTAAATCATATAAAGTAGCAAGTTTTAAAGGGACTTTCTAGATAGAAATCTAATGTCCAAGTCTAAAGGTAACATGCTTAGTCTTAGATTATCGTGAATAAGTATTTAGAAAATAGTTTAAGTTATAGCATGCATATCATTTTTGGATAAATAGTTTCATCTATTTTTCTATTCAGCAGAGCATGCAATTAAATAATATTTCTCTCATAAATTTGTTTTTAATCTTAAATAATAAATTAGTGAACCATAGGTACTTAGAAATTAGTCTGATTATTGCATGCATATAATTTTTATAACTTGATTACTTTTGCCTTTTATATGCTTATTAAGCAATAAATATAAAAAAATGAATTAGGTAACAACAATTATTTTTATTCTCTTCCATGAGTCAATAAAAGCATAAACGATGTTAGATAACTTTTATTGTTATTATTTCATATCATTTTTATTTTGTTGATCTAATAGAATGCATATACTCTCTCTCTCTCTCTCTCTCTCTCTCTATATATATATATATATATATATATATATATATATATGACTTTAAAGTGATTTTTGGAGTAAGTATAATCTTTATAGGAGATTTTTTCAATTGGTTATATGGGATTGAAAGAGGCCCCACCTATATTACATCATCATTACATAGTGGTATTACAACAAAGCTTGGATATTATCCATGTATCCCTTGGCAAGATTTGAACCTTGGTCTCCTCCTTAAATTTTGAGGAATCTAATCGGTTGAGCTAATGCCACTTGATTATAGGAGATTATTAAATTATGTATGTTGGAATCAATATTTTATATTTTTTCTTCTACATAATAGTATGAATTTATATTAAAACATGGTTTCCCTAGAATATAGTTTCTCAAATGCTTAGCATATAAAGGACACATTTATTCATGAAATTTAGTTTCGTTGTAAGCTAAAGTATGTCAGATTTGGCATTACTTTTCAAAAATAATCAAAAGCAAACATGTATCACAAGTATTTTGAAAGGATTAATAGCCAAACAAAAATTACACATGTGCATGTGTGTGTGTGTGTGTGTGAGAGAGAGAGAGAGAGAGAGAGAGAGAGTTGTATGGGTTCATAAGCATCAACAAGAGAGAAGAAACCTTGAACAAAATCCATCCAACTAATAGGATCAAGAGTATATGAAATATCAATCCCCTATATCTTACAGAACCCTATATGATTTATCCAATTGCATTCTATAAAAGAAATTCCAAAATTAGGTGATGGAAGATATGCCAAACACATGGTCTATCAACTTAGAATACCAAGTCAGCTAATAAAATTTCATCAAATGGGATGTGCTTGGATGGGGGTGTGTTGAGTGCATGTTGGACATAGATCTAAACATGTTTCAGGTTAGAAGACAACATGTAGAGGATTTAGACAAGGAGGGTAGTTGACTATGGTTCACACGAAGGGTAGGGGGTTAGTGATATTTGGTCACTACGAATGAGGAGGTCCATAATGCTTTGTTACTATGATTAGGCAACCATTAATATTTCATCATTGTAGATGGGAGTTGATGGCATGGTTGGGATTATGGATGGGAGTCCGTAGTGCAGATAGAGGATCTGCAATGCACATAGATGTGAACAAGAACCTTTAGTGTGGATGGAAGTTCACAGTGTGAATGGAAGAGTAGACAAGAACCCATAATGTGTATAGGATTCTATAGTATAGATGAAAGTCTGTAGTACTTGGGTTGAGCCGAGACATCAACTATCATAGAAGTATAGGCATATTCATACTTGTTGGAAAACTATTCTCAAGCTTGTTTAGACATCAGTGTTTATTTATCCTTTTAAGAAAATTATAGAAAATGTTAATGTACCAAATATGGTACTAGTGGATGGATGAATTGAGGTGCATAAGGTTAGGTGTCTATATTTTATTCCTTTTTGATGTATTTTTTGTATAATGAATGCATCAAAAATTTATTGTAGATGCCCAAATTTTGTAGTAGGGGCATCAACTATTTTAGATGTATTTAAGGTGGAAGACTATGAATGAAGATAATAAATATTATATGTTAGAGTGTGCAAGATTACGATGTTATATGTGATCCACATAAAGCATCAAATAAAACCCTAGCATTGATGATGCATGTGATATAATGATACCTCAAGAGTTGACATGGTTACTTTAATTAAAAATATAGTTTCAAGAGGAAGTAAGGAATTGTCTAGAATAAGTTAGAGTGATCTACAATACAATTACCAAAAGTAAATCTATATTTCGCCTTGTAAACATTATGGCAAGGATACTGGTATATAGAGAGCTAATAGATGTGATAGCGTTAATAGAATATCTAGAGATAAAGATATTGTTTGAACAAGAAGGTTGGATGGCATACATCATATAACTACAAGGATATAATGATTATGTGGCTGCTATATTTTCCTTAAATTAGAGGGGAGGTCAGATAATAATTTGGGGGATGAACATTGTAGTTATAGATGTTGTGGTTGCAAGGGCAATGGGCCTACCCATGATAGTCTAGAGGAAGTTTCAAGAGCCAATGCTAACTTAACATGCTCATGAGGGTTTTTTCCTACCCCATGAGCAAAAAAACTATGCAGTGTTTGATTATGGAACCATCCTTAAGACATTGCTCCTATTTCCATATGATGTGATTGTGTTGTATTACCTAAAATATTTCACTAGGGTTGGCCAATTATTCATTGTCATAGCACATCATTTATGCTTTCTAATTCATGTATCATGGGAGGTATTCCAAGGAGTTTATATTAAATGTATTGTATTACCTATTCTATGCTCTAGAAAATGAGTGTAATATTTTAGCATAATAGAAATCCTAGGGGTCTATCATAGTAGGGACTTATTAAATTGATAGTGGTTGAGTAGTTGACCAAAAGTAGACTAATCTAGGATGCATGGATTGTGGGTGGTCATGTAGCACAAGTTATAGGGAGGAGGAGAACAAGGTTGGATTAATTGGTAGGGGAAATCTTGGTTGTTGTATTAGTCGACGCTAAACAATTACCAAAGAGGCAAAGGAGCTTGCACACTCGAACAAGTAGTTTTATTGTAGGGAAATCAACATCTAGTCAGTGTGTTATGGTTTAGGCTTTGGATGAAGATCCACCAAAAGCTACAAGAGAAGAATCTATGATTTTAGTACAGCAGAAGGAAAAAGGAATTTTGATGGAGATGCTAGAGTTGGAGTTGCAACTATAGGAGGCACATCTGCAAATAGTGAAGTTGAAGTAGGAGATGGTGCTTGTCAATTAGAGGCCCACCCATTATGAGCAAGGGAGGATGAGGGGGAAATAACAAATACCCTTAGGTCACTATGAGTTTTTAGAGGGGAAGATACAAGCGACCTTGCAAATCCTGACTATGGGGCAAGTCTTATTGAGGTGATTGAGATGGGTCCATCAAGGTTGAATATCCTAAGAAGGGCTATGAGTAGAGGACCTAGCATGGTCGAGGTGACCTAATAAATGAGCATGCCACTAGGTTTTAAAAAAAAATTGATGCAAGTAGTTGTAAGTGTTGTTACAGCTAAGGGAAAGGAGTAGGTTGCTTTACAAGTGTGATTTGAGGACTAGATAGGTAGATTGCTAGTGGTAAACTAGAAGTTGAGGAAGGCAATAGAGGAAAAAGAGGAAGTAATTATGAAGCATGAGGATGAGAGGGCCTAGCTTCAATATAAACTAAAAAGACTTCAAGAACAAAGGAGCATGATGGGCCATCTAGTGTTGAACCTATTGACATGTAGGCCACCACCATGGGTATATGCCCTCATGCTTGCAGAGAATTTTATTTTTTTTAAGATTTTAAAAGATTTTTTTGACTAATATTATGAGGTGATGATGCCTCAGTTTATTTGTACATTGTTATTCACTAGTTACCTAGAGTAGTAGGATTTACTCTGTGATTTATACCTTCATAATTATGCAATCAACAAGACAATAGATTGGGTGTTTAATCCTTATGTAGGGGGCATGTATCTAAGGGCATTCATATTGGCTCTAAGGATAGAGTTATGCTTGGGATACAAAAGGGAGGAGTACTAGAGGTAAGATTTTTAGGGTAGATTGATGGTCAATGTAGAGCATTTGCATCCCTAAATTAATTATAGTAGATTATAGAGAAATGTCGTATAGCCCACAATGTAAGAGAATATGTGGGAGGCTTGAGACCTACGTCTTCATCAATTCCAAGAGGTACAATGAAATGTGATAAATGTGCTATCGAGGAAAGCAAGGGATAATATGAGGAATTATCTAAACCTTTGTAGAGCTAGGAGCCTATCTCTATAGCTAATTAGACAATAGTAGAGATGAGGATATATTTCTTAGTGAAGAAATTGGAGGATCATGGCCTAAATTGGATTGGTCAAAAGTTTAGGTTTCCTTTGTTGTGGTATCCAATGCTTAATTACGAAAGGCCCTTCGAAGAGAGTATGGAGGAAGTGTATAAGGAGTTTTTTTGGAATGCAAGACCAAAGGTGTTCAATATTAGGCAAATTATAAGGTATTTATTTGTTTATGACTTTAGTGATTGGGCTTCCCAAAGTTGGACTATGTAATAAAGATCATAAATTTTTATGTAAACTAAATATCAAGTTTTAAAGACCAAAATATTTATTTATGCATATAATATAATTTCTTATGTTTACTATAGGTAGAAATGTGCTAAATATAATGCTCTTCGCCGTCACCGCCATCAGGGCAATATCATCGACGACGATGAGGATTCGCCCTATACTCCAATAGTTGCTCGTAACCCTCCTTCGATCCCGATGGGTTTATGCACCCCTTCGCCATGGACAATGAAAAAAATAATGACAAGGGCAATGAGGGCTACTTCGTGTGTTGATGTTGAATCCTGACTACAAATATTTTATTAGCAAAAGGGAAAGAGGGTTATTCCTCGTGCCTTTTTGTCACATATCTACATCTGCGAAACAAAGGGTAAATGGAAGTATTGTTTTTATGGAGTCCAATCAGTTGAGGGATAGAGCCAACAAGGGCCATATTTAGTTGGGGGAAATTGAATTTCTGCTTCTTATTGAAAAGCAAGTCCTACACAAAGATACCATAAGGTGTAGAGAGGCGCTCACATGTGAGAGCGAGTGTTCGGTGTCTACCAAGAAGATTTGTTGTAGAAGGCTTTGGCTAGCTAAAGGGTTAGCAACCAAAAATGGGATTGTTGGGTGGAAGGCATTGACCAGCTGAAGAATTTTGACAACTAGTGAGTCGGCTGAGTGGAAGGCATTGGCTAGATGAAGGAACTACAACCACTAATGGGTTGGTTGGGTGAAAGGCATTGGCCAAATAAAGGTACTCCAACCACTAGTGGGTTGGCTAGGCGAAATACATTGGTCAGCTGAAGGAATTACAACCACCAATGGGTTGGTTGGGTGAAAGGCATTGGCCAAATAAAGGTACTCCAACCACTAGTGGGTTGGCTAGGCGAAATACATTGGTCAGCTGAAGGAATTACAACCACCAATGAGTTGGTTGGGTGGAAGGCTTTGGCTAATTAAAGGAACTGCAATCACCAGTGGGTTTGTTGGGTGGAAGGCATTGGACAATTGAAGGAACTACATCAACCAGTGGGTTGGATGAGAGTAAGGCTTTGGCTAACTGAAGGAGCCAACTCCACTTGTGGTGTCGGTTCCCTGAGGTTCGATGCGTTAGATTTTTATGAATCCCCATATTTTGTCATGTAGGGCATTGTTTATTGGTTGGTTTTTCCTGAATATTCCTCTTGGAAGGCCCCGATGTGTATGTTGTAATAGCCCCTGTTTCGATCGGATTGTTCTTTGGATGACCCTGTTTCTTGCGTTGGGTGCTTGTTTTAGTTGGAAAGAAAATAGCAATCCCAATTTGGTAAAGTAGACTATGATAGTGTGATGTTTTGGATTTATTACTCTACTAAGATGCAAGGCATAAATAGTAGAGATGAAGTTTTGGTATTGTGAAGACTACTATAGAAAAATGTCAAGAAATATGCTAAATTCTAGAATAATTGTATTCCTATAAAAAATTGGAAAGATCCAGAAAATGAAAATCAAGAATTCAAACATTTTATGTAAAATGATGTAGGTTTGTAACTATTGTATCTCAATTGAGATAAGAAGTGTATATATTTGTAGACTCTCAAACTCTAAGAAGAGGGATATAATTTGTTAAGGGTGGGGGAGCCGAGTACAACCCCTTATTATCAAACAAAAAAAATGTAGAAATATGCTAAAGAAATATTAGTAAATCCAAAATAATTGATTAAGGCTTGACAAAATAAAGGAGATTAAAATTTTATTTAATATATGTTATTAGGGTTGAGGTCACTTAAAATATTTGTGCATTCTTGGTTAAGCATGAGTCAAGTTGCCTTGATGATGGTAATAGAAGGTGTCTATAATGTATATGATTACAAAGTGACGTTTGCAATATTTATGGGCTACCTGGTGTTGTGTGGACACAAGACAAATATAGATGTAGGATGCCCACATAAATGAGATGACTATAGATGCAAGATGACGATGAAAGGAGGGGGTGTCTACATGTGCATATTTAATAATGCACATGTATCACAAGGAGAGTGGGAAGTTTTCAAGTGGTGAGTGGCAAGTGGTGGGTGTATTACACACATCTTGGTATGAGTATCAAGAGTGAGTAAATGACATGTGGTGTGTCAGTGAGTATCAATAAATCTATGGTATATGACTATGTAGGGGGAGAAAAAGGTTACAAAGAGCATTTGAATGACAATTGAGTAGGTAACAATGAGGTAGGAACGAGGGCATGATTCTAGCTCCTACTATGCCAAGGACAACAACAAAGGCATGAGGGGACATAGGGTGGATACAATGTCCAATAACATGGGGGTGGTTTCAAAAATGACATACATGGAACCAAAAAGCACAACCAAGCTTGATGATTTTACAAACGCCATGGCCCTCTTCAAGAAGGTCGGGTGGATGGGTTATTTTCAATGACTACAAGATTATGATGTAGACATTATGGCTAAAATTTTCACCAATTTGTGAGGGAGGTGCATAGTTTTTCGTAGACTAGAGGTGGAGGTTTCAAAGGTAGTAATCATTATAGTGAGAGGGCTACCTAATATGGGTGAGAAACACTTCAAGGAACCCCTTATGGTTATGTATGCACTTGAGGTTTTCTTTAGTCCTAGGGAGGATCATCATTGCAAAATGGTCATAGGAGAGGTTACTAGGCCATTGCTCCCCACATCCTATGACTTTGTTGCGTACTTTTTGTTTGAAGTATCTAACAAGTGATGAAATATTTTTTGTGATGGAAGGGCATATTTTTTATTCTTGATCCACGTGAAGAGAGGTGAAGAAGGGGCTTAATTTGCCCTACTATCTCATCCACTTACTTGAGCAAATGAGTGGGTGTCTTAGACAACATTATATTTGAAAATAAAAGTAGTTATTTTTTATGCTTGATAGGAGGTTTGACATAATAGTCCAACAAGTTATTTTGACAATATAATAGGTAACAATAATGTGCCTAAGTTTTCGAAAAATAGTTCTTTTTTTTACAATGAGAACGTACAAATATGTATATGTGTGAGAGATGAAAATAAGACTGAGGGATATAAAATTAACGTGTGCAGATTGTTTGAGTAGATTTGAAAATTTAAAGGCAACCAAAACGATTATGTTTGTAAAACAAGAGAATGATTTCAAATAATTGGGTTCAAGGACATTTTTGTTTTGTTTTGTTATAAACACGGAACTGCATAGACTATATGTTACACCCAAAATTTATCACTATATACTTTGTTAGTGTAGGCCATTGAAATAACAAAAACATAATAACCAACTTAATCTACCTAACAGAAAATTACAAAAGTCATCCAATCCAAATTAACTTTGCTACAAATATAACTCAACATTTTTAAACGTAATCTACCTAACAAAAAATTACAAAAGTCATCCAATCCAAATGGACTTTGCTACAAATATAACTCAACATTTTTAAACAAATAAAACAGATTGAGTTGGTCAAGAATAAAATGTCTATTAGCGCTTTCTCCTTTTTTATTTGACATAGCCGCCATGAACACTCTCAACCTTCATTTTCATTTGACAAAGCCACCATGAACACTCTCAATATGTCAATGTGAGCATGAGGCGAGACCCTCCTCCAATGCATTTGGAACCTTGTTCACAATAGTTGAAGCCATTACTTTTGACAAAGCTTGTGTTACTCTAACTTGATTGTTATCATAATTTGTTTGACACTAGTGAAGCCTCCACAAAATTCTTCTTGTCTTTTGACCATGGCTTCCAACAATTTGGTCAATTATTAAAGAAGAAAAAAAAAAACTTAGAATGTTTGTTATCACACTAAACAGCCCCATACATATTGTTTTATGACGACCTACTGGTATTACATAATACCATAGCTTGACAAATATATATTTACAACTGAATTTCTTCTTTAAAAATTTAACTAATTGATATAATTTTTTTTTTATTAATGGTGAAAAAACAGGGTTTTGAAAGGTCCCAGAACCTTTTGCATTAGAGGAGGCAGAGAAAGATAAGGCTAATTAAGCACATGTCAGCTTCCAAGTCCAAAAGAAACATAAATTAAACTAAAACAACCATCCAAAAGCAAAGACCAACCCACCATTCAACAGGGCATAAAGGAGAACTTTATTCAACTTTCTTTTAAAGACACCGACGATCCTGTTCTATTTTTGCATACGACTGGAAGGATAGTAAATATATCAAGATGCAGATAACAAAACTCTAAATTCAAAGATCAAGAATGAAGGCAAAACACCAAACATATTCCTTGAGAATGATAACCATCATGAAGCAAAAAAAATCAAAAAACAAATATATATATATATATATATATATATATATATATATATATATATATATGAATAATAAATAGAAAAAAAAAAAAAGTGCACTCTTGAAGATATTTCAAGCACAAATGGACGAATGCCCTTTCCATGTCTGCTTTCTGCTCTTTTCGAAACACAAATAGACGATTGCCTTCCGTCACCGTCACCGTCACCCTCACCTTCACCACAACCGCAGAAAATAACTGAAAAAATCTTGGCTGGATATTTAGAAATAGAAGAACAAAATAAAACACAGCTACAGAGGATGGAAGCCACAACTGAACATTATCAGAGCCAAGTTTCGATCCTGGGACCTGTGGGTTATGGGCCCACCACGCTTCCGCTGCGCCACTCTGATGGGATGAAACGGTGGTCGGTACAAAGTAATAATACTTGTATTACAGGTTCCGCACAGAAAAGATGACGAAATAAGAAATAACTGTCTGAGCCCAGGTTCGAACTGGGGACCTTTAGTGTGTGAGACTAACGTGATAACCAACTACACCACCCAGACATGCTCCTCCCACCCATCCATTTTTCATTTGTAGACACTCCATGCAGAGTACCCATCTTAAATGTTTTTATTCTTATAGTACCCAATATATGAATCTTGATTAATTGAATTATGTTTTTTTTAAATTAATCCATTATTTTAGTTGCATTCCATGTTATTCTATGGATTTTGCATCGGTTTCATGTAGTTTAGTTTTAGATTATCTAAATTTTTATTTTTATAAAGAAAATTATTAAAAAATAAATATTTAAAAAATAGTTTAAAATATTTTATTTATTTTCCTATTTAATAATAAAATATACAATTAAATAATATTTTTCTTATAAATTTATTTTTAATATTAAATAATAAATTAATGAACTATAGGTACAATAATAGAACATGTAATTAAACAATATTTTTCTCATAAATTTGTTTTTAATCTTAAATAATAAATTAAATTAGTGAACCTTAGGTACTTAGAATTAGTCGGATTAAATAATAATGCATATCATTTTCATAACTTATTACTTTTGTCTTTTATATGTTTATTAATTAATAAATATAACGAATTTGAATAAGGACTTTGGTTCTTCTTTGGGAGGTCCAAGGTTCAAACCATGGGTGAGTGTGTGAGGGGGTGGGGTGTATGTCTCCCTGGTGGAGTTGTTGTAACAGGTTGGGGGATTCTTGGTCAAAACCCTCACTTTTTAATATTAAAAAAAAAAAAAACAATAATTATTTTTATTCTCTTCCACGAGTCAAAGCATACACGATGTTAGATAGCTTCTATTGTTATTATTTCATATCATTTTTGTTTTGTGGATCTAATAGATTTCATGAATTATACTTTGTATATGTGTGTGATTTTAAAGTGATTTTATAGGAGATTTTTTTTTCACTGATTATAAGGGATTGAAACGGGCCCCACTCTTATTAGATCATCATTTTCATAACTTGATTGCTTTTGCATTTTATATGTTTATTAAGTAATAAATATAACAAATTTGAATTAGGTAACAATAATTATTTTTATTCTCTTCCATGAGTCAATAAAAGCATAAAAGAGGTTAGATAACTTTTATTGTTATTATTTCATATCATTTTTGTTTTGTGGATTTAATAGAATTCATGAACTATATGTGTGATTTTAAAGTGATTTTTTTGGAGTAAGTATAACCTTTATAAGAGATTTTTTTTTTTCATTGGTTATATGGGATTGAAGCGGCCCCACTCTTATAAGATCATCATTTTCATAACTTGATTACTTTTGTCTTTTATATGCTTATTAAATAATAAATATAAAAATTTGAATTAGATAACGATAATTATTTGTATTATCTTCCATGAGTCAATAAAAGCATAAACAGTGTTAGATAACTTTCATTGTTATTATTTCATATCATTTTTGTTTTGTGGATCTAATAGAATTCATGAATTATACTTTGTATATATGTGTGAATTTGAATTAGGCAACAATAATTATTTTTATTCTCTTCCATGAGTCAATAAAATCTAACTTTCATTGTTATTATTTCATATCATTTTTGTTTTGTGGATCTAATAGAATTCATGAATTATACTTTGTATATGTGTGTGAATTTGAATTAGGTAACAATAATTATTTTTATTCTCTTCCATGAGTTAATAAAAGCATAAACAATGTTAGATAACTTTCATTGTTATTATTTCATATCATTTCTGTTTTGTGGATCTAATAGAATTCATGAATTATACTCTATATATATATATATATATATATAGATTTTAAAGTGATTTTTGGAGTAAGTATAACCTTTATAGGAGATTTTTTTTCATTGGTTATATGGGATTGAAATCGGCCCCACTCTTATTAGATCATCACCCCATAGTGGTATTACAACAAAGCTTGGATATTATCCATGTATCGCTTGGCAAGATTCGAACCTTGGTCTCCCCCCTAAATGTTGAGGAATCTAACCAATTGAGCTCATGCCACTTATAGGATATTATTAAATTATATATATGTTGGAATTAATATTTTATTTTGTTTCTTCTACATAATAGTATGGATTTATATTAAAACATGGTTTCCTTAGAATATAGTTTCTCAAATGCTTGTCATATAAAGGACACATTTATTTATGAAATTTAGTTTTGTTGAAAGCTAAAGTATGTCAGATTTTGCATTACTTTCCAGAAACAATCAAAAGCAAACATTTATCACAAGTATTTTGAAAGGATTAATAGCCAAACAAAACATGCACACATGCATGTGTGTGAGTGTGTGTGAGAAAGAGAGTTGTATGGGTTTCCATAGACACTAAATATAATCATTTTTATAGAGCAATATGTTATCATAATTTCTCAACAATCTTATGAGATCAAAGTACAATATGGGTTTCATAAAGTGTAGCTTTGAATTATCATGGCCAAAATATGTTTATGATGGAGCCAATGGATCCTATTTGTAGTTGGAGTTTAACCCTACGTTACCTTGAGTGACAAATTTGTATTCCTCGTAAAAGTAAATTTTTTGGGGCATCTCTAACAAAATTATGCACCACAAAATGTTACATCTCCAATAATGCCTCTACATGGCTTTGAATCCTTCAAAGATGAGTTATGGTGCTACAAAAAGATAAAAAGTCATTTCCAAAGCTTCTCCTCAAGATCTGAGCCTTTACTTTTACTTTGTAGGTTTGCAAGCGTTTCACTTTAGGAAGTGAGCAAATTTCTTCACTTTGCTAGTGATTCACTAACATTTTCTAGTGAATCTCCTAAACCTAATTGAGTCACTTTGCTAGTAGACCACTCCAAACCAATCAACCTTACCTTGGAGTGAATCACTTCTCTTGGATCAAATCGACACTTGAGCAAATTAGTCCACCTTGGAGACAACACAATTTTATCAGTTTTGTAAATTTTTACAACCGATCGACGCCTATGCTCAACCAGGAAAGAAAATTCTACCATTTCTATTTCTACTTAGTTTAGAGTAGAAAGTAGGAGATGAAGGAATTTGAATGAATCGAATAGTGGAGTAGTTTTGATGAACCAAGCTAAGTAAGTTGCTTTCCTCTCCCATAGGGCGAGTATTCATGGGAAAACCTCTCTCTAGTGGTTGGGGGGCAAGAAAGATCATATCTGTCTCCTAATTGAAAAAAATATCAATTAAAAAGGAAAAGGCGGGATGGATCAAGTAATGGTAGTAGTAGAAAATTCAACCAGTTCTAGAGACAACAAAGTTTTGCAAAGTATCCCAGCGAGCGATGAGTTGTAATTCATCCTTGCATGAATTTTGAGTGAATGGGAAAGGCACACCAAGACAAATTATTTATCCCACCAATAGGGGTAAGAGGACTATAGAATCATCATGAAGAAGGAATGAAATGAATGACCTGAGACATGATGCCCTCTCCTTCTGGTTCACTTGCATCAAACTTTACAACAACATCAAGAGACACAGTGAGCGATAGATTATCCATCCATCTATCCAAGATTGACCTCTATATTATAAGGTCTTCCTCTTTCACATATTTGGAGGTTTGAATGCAGGCTCCATGAAATCTATTTATTTGGTAGAGCACTTCGATTGTTGTCCTATCTCTCTTTTCAAATGGTGAACGAAACCTTGGTCCTTTAAAAATTTCCAGTGAGTGACTTGCTTTTGAATTCAAGAATAAGGCCCGATCATGATAGAGATTCTGACCAGATGGATGGCCCATCCCTTTAAGCTTGAGGTATCCCCAAATTTGGTCGAGCAACCTTTATATCCTAAGAGGTCACTCACGAGGACAGCTCATTATTATCTTGAGGTTAACCTCAGGCCGACATTAACTCAACATTGAAGTTAACCTTACAATAAAATAACAATAAATTACCCTTTAAGATGGTAATAGAAGGGTTACCCATTAAGGTGGATTAGCTAGGACCACTAAGGGTGAATACATGAGAGTGCTCTTAGAATTACATGAAGATGCTAGTAGGCTTACACATAGATGCATGTAGGCTTACATAAAAGAATGTCTATAAGCTTATATGAAGATGTTTTTAGACTAAAATCAACATATCCAAAGGCTTACATAACCCTTGTTTGTAGGCTTACATCGAGAGCACCCATAAGTATGCCATCATTATTGGCCTTTGGCCTAATAAGATCATGATACCTTGAATAAAGAAAAAAGATTTGAAAACTAAAGATAATTATAAGATTCTACTAACAAATTATTTTAACAACAAAATAAATAACAACGATTTGAAAACTAAAGATAATTATTCTTTGACAACAAAATAAATAACGAATCCAGCTCTTGACAAAAGAAGAGCTTCTGAGCCCAGGTTTGCAGTGGGGACCTTTAGCGTGCAAGACTAAAGTGATGACCAACCACACCACCCATAGACATGAATCCATGTTCTTTGCTCCTTACAAGCACCATATTAGTATGGTACACTGTTTCTAAGTTGGGCACAAAAAAACTCTCTACAATCTTTTCAACGCATGTTGGCACAAGAAATATTCGTCAGAGAAAACAAGTGCTTAGTGCTTGCTTCATCTCCAGGAATTTTAGATAAGGACAGGTTTGCCATTTCTAATTTAATTATTTTCTTGAAATTTAAATGGACGTCTTTAACCTACAGATATAACCCATCATCTGTGAAATTAAAATATCGACGACATACTTGCTGCTCAACTTATTTAGGCAATTCATTGCATCACACACAGCTCTAGAAATCACTGACCAAAAATATTGTGGTAATTATAACGTCTTATAAGTCTGCTTATCATAGAGGAGAATAAAATTGGTGATAACCCATCATCTATTATTTGTTAAGGATTCAGGTGAGGTTCTAAAGGAATTAAACTGAAATCGTTCACTAGGAAAAAATCAACCACATATGATAATGAAGCCATCAATTATACAGGCACACCATCATAATGAAATGCACAAGGAATTTGATGGAAAACCAGGTGTTCCATTTATATAGAAAGGGGCCATCCCAGTAGAGTTCCATTTATATAGAAAGGGGCCATCCCAGTAGAGACCATCCCCGCTTACTCGGTGGACCTCTTCCACAGTCTCTCCTTCCTTTTATAAAGTCTGACTTGAGTAGGCTGAGTGCGTGTCAGCTTGATGACATCGTATTAATCCAAATTCACTTGGGTCTCCCTCACTCCGGGATGTGTTTATGGAGAAGAGGCAGGGGTTATAGAGACAGCTTCAATGATTTAACCTGTGTTATTAATCCAAATTCACTTGGGTCTCCCTCACTCCTGGATGTGTTTATCGAGAAGAGGCAGGGGTTATAGAGACGGCTTCAATGATTTAACCTGTTTTTGGAGGCAGAAACCTTAAGAAGAATGTCTGACCTGGGGTCTCCTCATTTCTGGCAGCATTTACCGAGAAAAGGTAGGGGTTATAGAGGCAGCTTCAATGAACCTGTGTTCAAAGGCAGAAACCTCAAGGAAAATGTCTGACCTGCACCCCGTGTTAAATATGAAAGGATGTCACCCATTTCTCTCATATAAAAAAAACCTTAAATAGAAAAATCACACTGACTATTACACAAGGCAACAAAGTTCTCCAATAAGTGATGTGTCAAGAAGATGACCCAGAGCAATACTTAATTAGTGATTGAAGAACTTGCTTGGCTGGAAGTAAAACTACTTTCAGAATTCCGAAACGAAGATGTCACCAGAAGAGTATGAAGGGGAATATTGAAACGATCAATGTTTCCACTGAGTCTGGCTAATTTGCCTACCACTTCCCTCATGGTAGGCCTTCTAACCGGAGAATTCTCTGCACAGTGGAGTGCCAAATGAATCACACTTGCAATTTCTTCGTGAAACTCATCACTAGACTTCAAGTAGCCATCAATGACATCCAAAACAAAGCCTTCAGTCTCAGCTTTGCGTATCCCTTCCACCATTGTTATCCCAGATTCAAAATTACAACATGTAGGCCTTTGCCTGGTAATCAGCTCTAACAAACATGATGCCAAAACTGTACACATCAGTCCTTGAGGATGGTCTCAAACGGTATGCTCTTTTTGTTCAGAACAAAACATAATATTAAATCGTCATATTGAAATTTCATGCCACAATGAATACAAAATTCTATTAAAGTTGGAGCACTCATGTAATCTGTGTTTTTTTTAATTGATAAAATTTAGAAGCACCTATGAGCATTATCTGCATAAAAATTTATATTCCTCCAGGATGGTATGAAAGTTAAACTATAATGACTTACTGCTATAGAACCCACCAGGATTCCATTAACATTGCCTTCCAGCTAACCATGCCTCTCTGATCTTTGTCCAATTCCTACTATGTATGGGGAGCACTTGTGGTAGATTTTCTATTTGCAGGCATTATGGACTTTCCATAGACTTTGGCATAATAGATATCCCTCGGACCTTGCATCTAGGCCAAAGTAATTGTGTTTACTGCTGTCCAGTTTCTTGCACACCTCAGGTTTAATCAGATTTCTAAGACTTGGTTTACCATGAGATTGGTTAAAAAGTTAACAATTCAAAGTACACTGTCCAGTTTCTTGATCATGCACACCTCAGGTTTAATCAGATTTCTAAGACTTGATTTACCATCAGATTGGTTAAAAAGTTAACAATTCAAAGTACACAATTGACATTAGGTAGAGCGAAAATGTTGACTTGCTTCTATTGTGCAAAAAATGTGCTGGTTTGGCCGTGTCCTAGAAAATGAAAAATTGAACAGAAGAGATGTAGCAGTGAAGCTCGGTCAATTAAACAAGAATTGAAAAGACATGTGTATGCCAAATCCAAAACAAGCACTATGAGTACTACCGAAAGGTGATCAAACAGGAAATGCTTTTCTTATACTGTTTTTAGAAACAGCAAACATTATCTAAGCAAAAGGCACAAAAATAAAAATGATTTTAGGCCTGAATGGACTAGAAATTGAGAGTGTCTCCTGATCAATCTTCATCCATTTCACTGCAACAACCCTGCCATTGGGAAGAACTCCCTTGTAGACAGTGCTGAAACCACCCTTGCCAATCAAGTTTCTTAAGTTGGAAATTGTCAGTTGCAGCAACCAGCTCATCTCTGGTCATCCTCAGGTGAGGCTCATTTACCAACGGCAATAGGGGTGCTTTCACTCTAGGGGTGAAGATGACCATCTCAGAGCACCTTGTGAAGATAATCAGCAGTACAACAATGGTCACAACTGCTGTGAATATGCCTGCAGCAAGCAGAATCACTGCAACACTGCCTCTTTCTGAGAGGGGTCCAAAATCGTGATTGGCATCCATCTTATTTAGTTCCTTATTGTAATCTACTTAATAAAATGGGCCCTCTAAAATGAAAAGAAAACAAAGGTTGAAGTGGTTGTATAAAGAATTGTGAGCGACCTGCAGGCAGTCAATCTAGTTTCAGGGAAGAGCAACAAGTGGGTCATTGCTATGCAGAGGGATCACTACAATTTGAATAGTCTCCGTGCCAATGTTATTGTTGGGTACGTGTCTCCAAAGATTCATGGGAACATTGCCGTGTAATGTTTTTACCGATTCCAATGTCCTCCTTGGTCTAAAATTGATTGATAATATATATATTAACTGCACTGGACTTATTTTTCCATTTTCAAAAATTGATTGATAATAAATAAATCAACTGTACCGGATATATTTTTTCAGATTTTAAAATTGATAGACAATGTATACAAATCATATTAGTCAATATTAGATTTGGAATTCCAAAATCTTATTTGAAGCTAAAGAAAGACTGGAAATTCCAAAATTTTATTTGAAGGAAAAGAAAGACTCTCGGATTTCCAAAATCTTATTTGAAAGAATATCCTAAGTTTGAACCTGACACTTTTAACGTGTGAAACCAATGTCACAACCAACTACAGCACCGAGACCTATTCAAAAAATCAAGTCAATTCACCCATGGACTTGCCTTCATAAAGATCTGATCATAAAACCCAGTCAATCTAGCCAAGGACTTGATGTTACAGTTAAGGAGGAAAGAAATAACCTTACAATGAATTTGGAAATTTCATAGATACTTAGATATTAAGTGGATTAAAAATATATATAATCTTTAAAAGTATCTTGAGAAAAGTGTTGTTCCATGCATTTTTATTTTAATTAATTTTTAATAAATATTTTAAATTTAATTATTAAGTATTTATAAAAATTAACATTAATTGTTTTAATAGTTAAATTTTATTTTATAAACTTAAAAATTTTAGAGAAAGAAGATGCGCAATTTTATTTTATTATATATTTTTTAATTTAATGTTTAATAATAAAAAAATTGATTTTTTATTAGAAATTGTTTTATATGTTTTTCAAGGTATATTGAAAAATAAATTTATTTAAGATACCTGAATGTCTTTCATCCAACCATTCAATATTTAAGTTGGTTTTTTATATTGATATTCATTTCAAAATTTTAAATGATATATTTGTTTGTCCAAGGTACCCACAACAACATTGGACTTACAGGTTTAGGGTTCTAGTGGAACAACATTGGACTTACAGGTTTAGGATTCCAGTGGATCAAAAGAAAGTATGGTCATGTCAACTCATAATTGAGAGAGACCAATATATACATAGTGATGAACAAATCTATAGGTTTTCTATGTTGCCCATTGCATGTAGTTGAAAATAAGGAGCACTTTTTTTAGATGTTAAAAGTACTAACCATTTCTTTTATGCATATGTTAGAAGCAACTTTTATCTTTATTAAATTTGTTTGGCTCTTCTATTTCTAAAATGGTTGTACTAATGCAAGAAATATTTTTAGGATTTTGGTGGTCAATTTGGTCAATAATTTCTTTTCACCACCATGTTTTTAACGTTAATGGTATAAAGTATAGTTCCTCTATTGAAGGGGTCAACATCATCATAGCAATTTGAAAGCATTCTATAGATTTATATATCATGTTGCTACAAATAATAGGAGACGTCAACAAAGAGTAAGCATTACTTACAAATCAAGATAGCTTAGAAGATAAATAAAAGCATCCAACCATAAAAGATAACATCATTACCTCATAACAACTCAACTCTTATGAGAATTACAAGATCATTGAAAGGTAAAAGGTAAAGTAATCTTTAATATTTATAGGACCATAGGCATATGAGACGACCCTCATAGAAGACGTTATTTGCATACTATTTTTGGAATTTGGAATTTGGAGCCTCGTCCAGTTGATATTGGGTGGATTGGTTGGTGGGAGGCAACTATTAAACAATTGTAAAAATTTTGCATGGTTGGGGAAAGCTGGTTGCTAGGAGAAGAAAAGGTATATTAAAGCAGCTTAGGAAAGATTTGGATAATGCTAGAAGAGCTCTTGAGGTGGATCCTTTTAATGTTCAGCTTCAGGAAAGAGCTGTAGGTTGGGAGCATGAGATTCATTGTTATGAGGATTATATTAATAGAGGGGCACGAATTAAGAGCAGAATTCATTGGTTGCAGTAAGGGGATGCTCTCTCTCAATTCGTTTTCAGTCATATTAAGAATAAAATTGCTTCTGAAAGAATTACCGCTCTTCACACTTGATGATAGGTTGGTGGAAGATGATGATGGGAATGGAGCTACTGTTAAGGAGCATTTACAAAAGATTTTCTCTGCTTATCCTATGTCTTCGGAGGTTCTTGCTGCTAGGGAGGAAATTAAGAGGAGTGTTCCAAAAAAAGTGTTAATTTTTGAGAGTGATCATGTTGCAGCTGCATTTTCTAAGGAGGAACTGTTTGAAGCCCTTTTAAAAATGAAAGATGGTAAGTCTCCGGGTCCAAATGGTATCCCAGTGGAATTTTACAAAAAGTTATGGGATGTTGTTGGTGATGATTATACTCAAATGGTTCAGGACAATTTTTATAGAGGTTCTCTTTCGCCTGTTCTTAATCAGGGGTTGATTAAGATTATTTCGAAGGGCAATAGGAAGGATACTATGGGGGGTTGGAGGCCCATCACCCTGTTGAATATTTTGTACAAGATTGTTGCCAAGGCTTTGGCTCTTCATTTCAAGGATATTGCTGCTCGGATTGTGAGACGTGAACAAATTGGTTTTGTGAAGGGGAGATTCATTTTAGATATAGTTCTCACGGCTTGGGAGACTTTGGAGTGGGCTCAAGAAAGTGGGCAAAAGGTGATTATGCTCAAGATTGATTTTGATAAAGCATATGATCGAGTGGATTGGTCCTTTATCTTCAGTATGTTGGAATGACTTGGTTTTACCGGGCAAGTTGTTGATAAAATTCGGGTTCTTTTCACTTTTGCTTCTGCTAAAGTTGTTGTTAATGGTAAGCTCACTAATAAGATTAGCCTCTTCAAGTCCATCAGATAGGGTTACCCCCTTGCTCCGCTTTTTTTTGTGATTTCAGCAAATACCTTGGGTTATATGTTGGAGGAGAGAAGTTGTGTTGGTTTGATTAAGGGAATTGATACTCCTGGAGGTTATATTATGAATAATCATTTTGTGGATGATTCTATGTTGTCATTTCATTTGGATGCTTTATCCCTTACTAATGTTAAAAGATGTTTGGATCAATTTTGCAAAGCTTCAGGAGCTATCATTAGTGAGAAAAAGTATGATTATTGGTTGATTGGGAGTAACTCTCTTCCTATTGATTTTACCCCTGGTTGGTAATGGATGAAGGATAGTGAGATTGTTCGGTACCTGGGAATCCCTTTTGGTAATATTATTTCTTTGAAAACATGTGGGATTGGTGTCTTGCTAGATTTGAAAAAAAGATTCAGCTTTGGAAAAATAAACTTATTTCTTTTGCTGGAAAAGTGGTCATTGTTGGGAAGGTTATCCAAGCTTGTCACCTCTACTATTCCTCATGTTGGCTACCTAATGCTTCACAATTTGGGAAGCCTGAAATACTTATTTGTGGGTTTTTATGGCCTAATTTTGATGGATCAAAGAAAATGCCCTCTATTTCCTGGACTTTTTGCATTGCTCCCAAGGATGAAGGAGGTTTGGGCTTGTTGGATATCCAGACGCAGGGTAAGATTTTGATTGCAAAATGGGTGGTTAGGGCTCTAGAAGGGAATGATGCTTGGCAACGCCTTTTGCGGTTCAAAATTCAGAACGCTCAACATGTTGAAGGTTTAAAAGGGACTTTTCATATCGAGGACATTGTGGGCCATCCCAACAAGTTTAAAATCAGAGGTTGTATTCTTGTTAAGAGGATTTAGGAGGCTTGGAAGACTGTTGGTTCAACTGTTTACTAGGCTTATATGGAAGAACGTAGAGGCTAGGTTCTTCCATATAGATCTATTTGGATTTGGAAGAATAATGGGGTATATGCTTCAGAACTCCCTCACCTCATATGTAAGAGGCTGATTAAAAAAGGGATTGTGAAATGGTCAGATCTTTGGGATTCATGGGTTGGAGGTTGGGTCAAGTGGACTGATTTATGCAGTAAGTTTAAGCTGAAATATTCTGACAGAGATGTTATTATGCAAATTCATTCTCTTCTTCCATTCGAGCAGTATTTTAAATTAAATGGTGGGTTTTTGGGTCCCATATGACACGATTGACGTTGGCGTTTTCATGGTATTATTACTTCTTATAAATCTAACAAGATTTATAGAGCTCTTTTGCCTAAGGTTTCCTTGCATATTGTGTTGAATAGGCATTAGGGGATTGTTTGCCTTGAAAAAAAATGGAAAACGAGACTTGCCCAAATATGGAAGTTCAGGATAGCTCCTCAACTCAAAGTCTTCTTATGGTTATTAATTTTTCAGGGTATTCACTGTAAGGCTAGATTGGCAAAATGGATGAGGATTTCAGATCAATGTAGTAGCTGCAAAAGGAAGAAAACTGTCAAACATATATTTTGGGACTGCAAAAATTCAAAGAAATTTTGAAAGAACCTCGAGTGGAAATATTTCCCTATTCTCGGGGATCGGTTTAGCTGGAAAATGGTTTTTTTTATGATGATTTTGGTTGTCCTCGACATCTGTTGGGTGTGTGGACTACCATTAGAGTAGCAACTATGTATGCTATATGGAAGGCTATGTGCAGTTTGGTCTTCAAGGATGAAGCAATTAGTGCTTAGAGGATTGCTTCTAGGGATGTTATTGATATCCAGGATCAATGTAGAGTGTTTAAGAGGTTGATGATGAAAGACATTAAGGATTGTTCTGCTAAGGACAAATCTAATTATTGGATGTCCTTGAGTAGGTTTTTGTAATCTTTGTATCAGTGATGTATTATAAATTATTTTTAGTAATATAAATAGTATTTATTAAAAAAAAACTTTGAGTGCTTAGAAGATATATGAAAGTATTCAACCATCAAAGATAACACCATTACCTCATAACAACTCAACTCTTATGAGAATTACAAGACACTTGAAAGGTAAAAGGTAAAGTAATCTTTAACATTTAGAGGACCATAGGCATATGATACGAACCTCATAGAGGATGTTATTTACCTAATATGTTTATCCAACCAAACATCAGTTTACTACACTACAATATGTGAACAAAACTAATTTTTAAAAATCAGCGCATGTTGTAATTATGCACATGTTGCACATGAAATAAATTAGCACATGGTAATATAACCTAGGTTTATGAACCATGGTTTTAGACCACAAAATTAGCACATAGAACATCCAATATTAAATAACACCTTATCATGTACAAAAATGCAAATGTACAATATTATATATCACCTTATCATGTAAAGGCAAAGGAGATGCATATAAAAAACCCTTATATGTTGAATAATAAAATAAGTTTTTCCCATAATCCATATCTAAAATAAGGACCAAGATGAAAGGTTGCAATATATTTTTGCAAATAGATCTAGCAACCAGAAGAGAGCAAAAGACTCAAGAGATTATATTTGGAAGCTAGAAAAGCGAAAACATAGTTGGATCAGAGATTGTTGTAGCAGAAGTGAATCTCTTAGCATAGATCTAAGAAGCATCTCGCTTCTAGAATATTGTAAAAGACTTCTATTGAAAAACTGAATAAACGAGGCAACTCACAATTTTTCCTGCTAGAAGTTTTTTTCACAAAAATTAATTAATTTTTTTTTTTTAATAACATAAAGATTTGTATTTGAGGATCTTGAACAACATAGTTGACGGGAGATTACAAAACATATTTTGGTATCAGACCATCATGGTTTTGATTCCATGGTACTTTCTTTTCCTTATTGTCTGTACTAAATTTGCTTTCCAACCACTTTTGTTTTGTCTTTCCTTGTTATTTATTTTTCAAACGCAAAAATAATCATTGATTTTCCTTACTGTTTTTCAAGCACAAGGAGAAATTAGTTCCAAAATTTTAGACTTGAAGATCCCTATAGTTGCATGTCACTAACTCGATCCCGTAAGGAGAAAGGAGGAGAGTTAGAAGAATATCAACCAGATATTGGTACCCAAAGGTGGAAAAAAGAACTCAAATAAAAAATGGCTACTGAAAGAGATCCAAAAAATAGATTCACACAATTGGAGGAACGTGTAGCAGAGTTGGTTGAAGACACTAAGGTTTTACATAACACCATGAACTAGTTAATGGACATGATGGTTGAAAATTTTGATATCAAACAAATGCTAGAAACCCCAAAAAGTGAGGGAAATTTGAACCAAGAGGAAAGTTAAATTCCTAAGGATTTGTTTGAACAAGGAGACAGTTCAAGTATAGTCCCAACATCATTCATGGTAGAGGTAAATATTAATATTCCTTATTTTGAAGGAGATATAAATGTCAAAAAAATGAACCAATGGCTATGGCAACTTGAAGTCTACTTCAATGTGCAAGGAGTAACTGTTGATGAACATAAGATCTCATTTGCCAAATTGAATATGGGTGGTCATTCACTAGTTTTGTGGGAATCCCACACCGAATCCTTGAGATTAGGAAATGAACCCCCAATCCAAATAAGAGAATATTTCAAGAAATTACTTTGAGAACAGTTCTATCCTCTTGGGCATGAAGCAAAACAACTCATGAGATGGTAAATTTATTGGCAAGGAAAAGGTCAAAGTTTCCAAAGATTACACCATTAAGTTCCAAAAGTAGGCCATTGTTTTGGGAGTTTCATCGAAGGATCCACAAATTCTGATGAAATATATTGAAGGATTACATATTCATATCAAAATACAAGTTCTTCTTTTCACTCCAACCAACATTGATCAAGTTAGTGTACAAGATCAATAGATAGAGAAAGATGGGAAGAAAGAGAAAGAAGGATATTCCTCCAAGCAAAAGCAATAGGATATGTCACAGGGACAGAAGAAAGTTAAAGACAAGAAAAAAGGCAAGAAGGCTATCACCTCAATGTAGAAAGAAATGGAGAAAGACTCCAAGAACCATTGTGACCACTATGATTTATCGTAGAATACGAAGGAGAAACACTGGAAACTTCATCTAGAATTACACCCCAAGAATAGGAAGCAGAGGAAAGGAAAGAAGAATGCATTGACTTCTATTGAGGATAAAGAAATTGAAGATAGCTTGGATGTTGATGACAAACTTGCTCGTTCCACAATAAAATGACTATAGGTGCAACAAGCTCAAATAAAATACTTGAGGAACAAAGAACCAAACATTTTCAAGTAAAAATTTAGATTAAAAAGACCAAGATCGATGCCTTATTCAATTCAGGATCTCAAGCAAACTTGATCGCAAAAGCCTTAGTGAAGAAACTTGGGCTAGAAACATACAAGCATCCTCATCCATATCCACTTGGTTGGGTGCACAAAGATGTAGAATTAAAGGTTACTAAACAATGTAAATTCAAGTTTGCTACTAATGCTACCTATATTGATGAGGTGGAGTTAGATGTACCTTTGGACATCTATAGAGTTGTGTTGGATAGTCCATATATGTACGACAAAAAGGTCATTTTCTATATAGAATATGACAAGTATAGGCTAATAAAAGGAGGAGAATCCTACATCATCCATGCTCACAAGGAGAAAATTCCAATATTTGTAGTAACTTTTGACCAAACAAAAAGGTTGATCAATGCCAGAAAGAAGTTTGTGTTGCTACTTCTAAAACCACAAAAGGATGAACTAGTAGAAGTTGAATATATTTTTTAAGGAAGTACAGGGAAGCAAAATGAAGAGTTTAGAAAGCTCATCTAATCCTTCAAGAAAGTGTTTCAAGAGCTAAAGGGATTCTTGCCAAAGAGAGGAGTTGAGCATAAAATTTAGGTACAACCTAATAAACTAGCAACAAATGTTGGACTATATAGGTAGTTCATCATGGAAAGCAATGAAGCAAAGAAACAAATTCAAGATTTGTTAGAACAAGGAGTCATTAGGCCAAGTACTTCTCCATGTACATCATCAATTGTCATGGTTCCAAATAACAATGAGACATAACCTGGTGCATGTGTATTGACTACTGAGCACTCAACAAAATCACTATCAAGAATAGGTACCCATTCCCTGGGATCAATAATCTAATGGATCAACTTTAAAGCACCAAGTATTTCATAAAGCTAGAATTGAGGAGTGGGTATCACCAAGTAAGAATAAAGAAAGAAGACATATGGAAGACAACATTTAAAATGAAGCAAGGACTTTATGAGTGGCTAGTACTTCCATTTGGCTTGTGTAATACACCACCCACATTCATGAGATTAATGAATGATGTACTTCACCCCTATCTGGATAGTTTTATCATTGTCTACTTGGATGACATACTCATATTCAACCAAACATGAGAGGAGCATACAAGGCATCTACAACAAATTCTACAAACTATGAAGGAGAACAACTTGCTATTGAAAATTCAAAAGTGTGAATTTACTTAATTCAAAAGTGTGAATTTACTAGAACCTCTCTAACCTATTTGGAACATGTGGTTGGAGGAGGAGAGTTGAAAATTGCTCCGACAAAGTTTGAGGCAATTTGCAAGTGACCAAGACCATCCATAGTAACTGAAACAAGGAGTTTCAAAGATGTTGTCCAATATCTAAGGAAGTTCATTGCATGACTCTCATCAATTGCAACTCCATTGCACTCCATCACTACTACAAGAAAAAGACTTTCATTGGGGAAAAATGTTGGCTTTTAAACCAGACTATCTTAAGTCCCAATCTTCTGGATCTTGAGTTGGTCAAGAATACAATGTCTATTAGCGCTTCCTCTTTTTTCATTTGACATATCCACCATAGACACTGTCAACCTCCTTTTTCATTTGACATAGCTGCCATGAACACTCTCAATTATGTCAATGTGAGCATGAGACGACACCCTCCTTAAATGCATTTGGAGCCTTGTTCACAATAGTTGAAGCCATTACTTTTGACAAAGCTTGTGTTAATTTAACTTGATTGTTATTGTAAGTTGTTTGACACTAAAAACTTCCACAAAATTCTTCTTGTCTTTTGACCATGGCTTCCAACAATTTGATCAATTATTGAAAAAAAAACTCAAAATATTTATTGTCACACTAAACAACCCGGTACATATTGTTTCATGCCCATCTAATGGTATGACATAATACCATAGCTTGACAATTATATATTTACACCTGAATTTCTTCTTAAAATTTTAACTAATAAAAATAATTTTATTTTATTATAAATGAATAATAAAATGGAAAAAAAAGTTCACCCCGATGATATTTCAAACAAAAATGGACGATTGACCTTTCCATGTCTGCTGTCTGCTTTTTCGAAACACAAATAGACGATTGCCTACCCTCACCCTCACCACAACCGCAGAAAAAAACTGAAAAAATCTGAACAGAAATAGATTTGATCAACGAATAAAATAAAATACAACTACAGAGAATGGAAGCCACAACTGAACATTATCAGAACCAGGTTTCGATCCTGGGAACTGTGGGTTATGGGCCCACCACGCTTCCGCTGTGCCACTCTGATAGGATGAAACAGAGGTGGGTACAAAATAATCTTACTTGTTTTTACAGGTTCCGCACTGATAAGAACGACGAATAAGGAAAATAATTAGATGAAGCTGTCCGAGCCCACGTTCGAACTGAGGACCTTTATTTTGTGAGGGACTAACGTGATAACCAACAACACCACCTAGACATATTTGTTTCACCTGTACATTTTTCATTTGTAGAGGCTTCTTAGATAGTATCACTACATTTTTCTTTTCACGTGTACGGTAGGCATCCATCTCAAATGTTTTTTTATTTGGTTATTTGTGAGAAATTTCTACGATTAATGTGAGTAATTTTTTTTAATCATGATTCTTCGTAAAGCCGAAAGATATATTTATAAATAGAGAATTTAACACACAACCACCACACAACCTTCCACTCGCACACTTGCCATACCGCTAGCCACAACGTGGTTTGAACCAAAACTTTTTGTGGTTAGTGTGATAAACCCCTCCCTTTGCACACTCGACCACACTGCAGTTTGAACCAAAAAAATTTGTGCTTAACCAAAAAAAATTTGTGCTTAGTGTGATAAACCCCTACAACCGAAGCATAGGGCTGAGCAGTCTCTTCCCAACCATGATCCCTCGTAAATGCGATAGATATGTTTATTAATAGAGAATTCAACACACAACCACCAGACAACCCTCCCCTCAACCCTCCCCTCGCACACTCGCCCATGCCACGGTTTGAACCATAAAATTTTGTGATTAGTGTGATAAACCCCTCCCTTTGCACACTCGCGGACACCGCATTTGAACCAAATTTTTTTGTGGTTAATGTGATAAACCTTACAATCGAAGCATAAGGCTGAGTAGTCCCCTCCCAATTATGACCCCTCGCAAGGTCGAGAGTTACACTTGTCAATAGGGGAATAACACAGCCATTTGGGTATCAATAGGGTGGACACAGGAGGAATGGAGTATTGTCGGCCTCTACCAGCACATAAGGCATTTCCAACTGCATCTTGTATGTGCAGGGTGGACATAGGAAGAATAGAATTTGGGTTGGCTTCTACCAACACTCAAGACTTTCACCAACTACACTACACAACCTTATTCTTTATTATTCTTATAATATCGAATATATGAAGCTTGATTAATTGAACTATATTTTTTAAAAATTAATTTATTATTTTTTGAATGAAAAACCTTATAATAATTAAGATTAATCATACTAAAAAGGGTGGATGAAATTAGTACACCCCACAAACCATAACCATAAAAGCTGCTAGGTGGAGGAAATCACCTCCCCAATAAAAACAGAGTCCAAAAAACATTACTACACGCTATCGCGAGCAATCATTACACAGACATCCTAAGATGTAATCAGTAAACAAAAATCAAGAAGCGAGATAGAAATTATCTTCCTCGCTGACACACCGCCAGCCACCATCTGAAGAGACTGGGGCTCCATCCTTCATCTACATTACTGCCAACCAAAGTCCGTTGAGGAGGACCTTGGCTGACTCAGCTTGGAATGCTTGGTAGAATACATGTTGCTCATAAGTTGTGGCCTCTTTTGCCTATGGGACAACTCCTCCTTTCCCAAGCAAATTACCGTCAACCAAAGTCCGTGGAGGAGGACCTTGGCTAATTCAGTTTGGAATGCTTATGCTTAGTAGAATACATGTTGCTCGTAAGTTGCGCTTAATTATTTTAGATGCATTCCATGCCATTCTAAGATTTTGCATCGGTTTCATGTAGTATCCAAGTTTTTATTGTTATAAAAAAATTATTAGAGAATAATTATTTAGAAAATAATTCAAGTTATAGCATGCATATCAAAAAGTTTCATCTATTTTCCTATTCAACAATAGATGATGCAATTAAACAATATTTTTCTCATAAATTTGTTTTTAATCTTAAATAATAAATTAGTGAACCATAGATACTTAGAAAATAGTCTGATTATTGTATGCATATCATTTTCATAACTTGATTACTTTTGCCTTTTATATGTTTATTAAGCAATAAATATAACAAATTTGACAACAATTATGCATATCATTTTCATAACTTGATTACTTTTGCCTTTTATATGTTTATTAAGCAATAAATATAACAAATTTGAATTAGGTTACAATAATTATTTTTATTCTCTTCTGAGTCAATAAAAGCATAAATGATGTGAGATAACTTCTATTGTTATTATTTTATATCATTTTTGTTTTGTGGATCTAATAGAATTCATGAATTATACTTTCTGTATGTGTGATTTTAAAGTGATTTTTTTTTATGTAATACTTTTAATACACATCAACCGTGGGGATTGAACCTGGGTCACATCATCGATAATGCAAGTGGATTGAACCCTTTTATATGTTTATTAAGCAATAAATATAATAAATTTGAATTGGGTTACAATAATTATTTTTATTCTCTTCTGAGTCAATAAAAGCATAAATGATGTGAGATAACTTCTATTGTTATTATTTCATATCATTTTTGTTTTGTGGATCTAATAAAATTCATGAATTATACTTTCTGTTTATGTGTGATTTTAAAGTGATTTTTTTTTTTATGTAATAGTTTTTATACACATCAACCGTGGGGATTGAACCTGGGTCACATCATCGATAATGCAAGTGGAGTGAGTATAACCTTTATAGGAGATTTTTTTTTTCAATTGGTTATATGAAATTGAAACGGTTTTTCAATTGGTTATATGAAATTGAAACGGCCCCACCGTTATTAGATCATCACCCCCTAGTGGTATTACAACAAAGCTTGGATATTATCCATGTATCGCTTAGTAAGATTTGAACCTTGGTCTCCTTTGAAAGGTTGAGGAATCTAACCAGTTGAGCTAATGCCACTTTATTATAGGAGATTATTAAATTATGTATGTTATTTTATATCATTTCTTCTACATAATAGTATGAATTTATATTAGAAAATGGTTTCCCTAGAATATAGTTTCTCAAATGCTTGTCATATAAAGGACACATTTATTCATGAAATTTAGTTTTGTTGAAAGCTAAAGTATGTCTTATTTGACATTACTTTCCAAAATCAATCAAAAGCAAACATTTATCACAAGTATTTTGAAAGGATTAGTAACCAAACAAAAAATGCACATGTGCATGTGTGTGAGAGAGAGTTGTATGGGTTTCCATAGACACTAAATATTATTATTTTTTATAGAATAATATGTTATCATATTGATACAATATTTTATCGTAATTTCTCAACAATCTTATGAGATCAAAGTACAATATATTTTTTTTGGTTGTTAGATCAAAGTACAATATGGGTTTCATAAAGTGTAGCTTTGAATTATCATATCCAAAACATGTTTATAATAGAGCCAATGGATCCTATTTGTAGTTGGAGTTTACCCTTAAATTACTTTGAGTGAACAAATTCTTATTCCTCATAAAAGTAAATATTTTGAGGCATCTCTAACAAAATTATGCACTATTAAATGTTACATCTCCAATAATGCCTCTACATGGTTTTGAATCCTTCAAAGATGAGTTATGGTGCTACAAAAAGATAAAAAATCATTTCTAAAGCTTCTCCTCAGGATTTGAGCCTTTACTTTTGCTTTGGAGATTTGCGAGCATTTCACTTTAGGAAGTGAGCAAATTTCTTCACTTTGCTAGTGATTCACTAACATTGTCTAGTGAATCTCCTAAACCTAATTGAGTCACTTTGTTGGTGGACCACTCCAAACCAATCAACCTTACCTTGGAGTGAATCACTCCTCTTGTATGAAATCGACACTTGAGAAAATTAGTCCACGTTTAAGACAACACAATTTTATCAGTTTTGTAAACTTTTACAACTGATGGATGACCCATCCCTCTAAGGTTGAGCTATCCCCAAATTTGATTGAGCAACCTTTATATCCTAAAAGGTCACTCACGAGGACAGTTTATTATTACCTTAAGGTTAACCTCAGGTCGACATTAACTCAACATTGAGGTTAACCTTACAATAAAATAACAATAAATTACCCTTTAAACAAGGTTATTCATAAAGGTGGATTAGCTAGGACCACTAAGGATGAATACATGAAGATGCTTGTAGGCTTACACATAGATGCATGTAGGCTTACATAAAAGAATGTCTATAAGCTTACATAGAAAGATGCCTAAATGCTTACATGAAGATGTTTTTAGACTAAAATCAAGATGTCCAAAGACTTATCCGCAGGCTTACATCAAGAACACCCATAAGTATGTCATCATTATTGGCCTTGGCCTAGTAAAATTAGGATACCTTAAACAAGAAAAAAAAATTAAAAATTAAAAGGTAATTATAAGAGTCCAATAACAAGTTACTTCGACAATAAAGTAAGTCACAACAATGAATCAAGTTGGTTTGATATAAAAGTCCAATAACAAATTATTTTGATAGCAAAAAAAAATGACAACTAATTAAGTTTTTGACCAAAGAAGAGCTGTCTGAGCCCAGGTTTGAACTGGGGACCTCAAGTGTGTGACACTAACGTGATAACTAATTACACTCAGATATTTGCTCCTTATAAGCTCCACATTACTATGGTACACTGTTTCTAAGTTAGGGGCAGAAAACTCTCTACAATGGGCACAAGAAATATGCGTCAGAGGAAACAAGTGCTTAGTACTTGCTTCATCTTCAGGAATTTTAGAGATAAGGACCGGTTTGTCATTTCTAATTTAATTATTTTCTTGAGGACGTTCCAAGGGAATTAAACTGAAAGGGTTCACTAAGAAACAATCAACCACATAGGATAATGAAGCCATTATTTATACAGGCACACATCATGTTACCGCAAAAATACCATTCTCTACTGATCTGTCTTGATGAGCACAAGGAATTTGATGAACATCTTCCACTCTTTCTCCTTTATTTTACAATGTTTATATGGATTGGTAAATGTTAGTGTGGTTGGGCACTTACTAAATAAAGATCTAGGTTCAAACCTTGGAAGGGAGCCAACTCTTTGCCGGAACGAAGACAACGGTATGAACCCCGAGTGACTGATGACCCCATCTCACGTCAGGTCAATAGAGACCATCCCCTTACTCCGTGGACATCTTCCACTCTCTCCTTTCTTTTACAATGATTCCACTCTATCTCATTTTTTTTACAATGTTAATGTGGATTGGTAAGTGGAGGTGTGGCTGGGCACTTATTAAGAAAAGACCTAGGTTCAAACCTCGGGAAGCCAACCCTTTACAAAGGTAGTAGTCTGCTCCAAATCCCTAAGTGTATGCCAAACTGAAGACGACGGTATGAACCCCGAGCGACTGGTGGCCCATTTCATGCCAGGTCAAAACGAACAAATTTGTTAGGAGCAATCCTAGGGTTTGAACCCTGCCTGACCAAACCTTATGCTGATCAATCACTAAAAATCGTGACGGTAACCAACTCCCCTATGTAAAAAAAATCACAATTAAACCTTAAATAGAAAAATCACAATTAAACCTTAAATAGAAAAATCACAATTAATATAGTTATGACTATTACACAAGGCAACAGAGTTCTCCAATAAGTGATGTGTCAAGAAGATGACCCAGAGCAATACTCAATTAGTGATTGAAGAACTTGCTTGGCTGGAAGTAAAACTACTTTCACAATTCCGAAACGAAGATGCCACCAGAAGAGTATGCAGGGGAATATTGAAACGATCAATGTTTCCACTGATTCTTGCTAATTTGCCCACCACTTCCCTCATGGTAGGCCTTCTAACCGGAGAATTCTCTGCACAGTGGAGTGCCAAATGAATCACACTTGCAATTTCTTCGTGAAACTCATCACTAGACTTCAAGTAGTCATCAATGACATCCAAAACAAAGCCTTCAGTCTCAGCTTTGCGTATCCCTTCCACCATTGTTATCCCAGATTCAAAATTACAACATGTAGGCCTTTGCCTGGTAATCAGCTCTAGCAACATGATGCCAAAACTGTACACATCAGTCCTTGAGGATGGTCTCAAACGGTATGCTCTTTCTGTTCAGAACAAAACATAATATTAAATCATCATATTGATATTTCATGCCACCATGAATACAAAATTCTATTAAAGTTGGAGCATTCATTCACTGTGGACTGTGTTTTCTTAAATTGATAAAATTTAGAAGCATCTATCAGCCTTATCTGCATAAAAATTTATATTCCTCCAGGATGGTGTAAAATCTAAACTATAATGACTTACTGCTATAGAACCCACCAGGATTCCATTAACCTTGCCTTCCAGCTAACCATGCCTCTCTGATATTTGTCCAATTCCTACTATGTATGGGGAGCACTTGTGGTAGATTTTATTTGCAGGCATTATGGAAAACATTACTGAATTTAACAATTTTTGAGGAAATGTATACCTGTGTGAAGATGGCATGTTGCAAATATTTGTATATTGACTTTGTGTACTTTTTATGCCGTTCTCTTTAGTGCATCGTTCTTCTTTGATGTTACAAACTTGAAAATATACCACATTGCTAACGGACTTAATCCTTACCAATATAAATTTATGTTATGAAGTGCTTGCTACCCTAAAAATGTCAATATGAATATTATATAAGCAAAGACATAAAGACACAAAATTTTGAATGAAGCAAGAATTTCCCATTAAGGATGGGGTGTGGTTACAAGAAAATACAATTACTGATGTGAATTGTGGTAGAAATATTAATAGAATTTAGGTGTTTTCCATGGACTTCGGCATAATAGATATCCCTCAGACCTTGCATCTAGGCCAAAGTAATTGTGTTTACAGCTGTCCAGTTTCTTGGTCATGCACACCTCAGGTTTAATCAGATTTCTAAGACTTGATTTACCATGAGATTGGTTAAAAAGTTAACAACTCAAAGTACACAATTGAAATCATTAGGTGGAGCGAAAATATTGACTTGCTTCTATTGTTCAAATAGTGTGCTGGTTTGACCCTGTCCTAAAAAATGAAGAATTGAACAGCAGAGATGTAGCAGTGAAGCTTGGTCAATTAAGAAAGAATTGAAAAGACATGTGCATACCAAATCCAAATCAAGAGTTCACTGTGAGTACTAACGAAAGGTATTTAAACAGGAAATGCAATTCTTATACTGTTTTTTTAGAAACAGCAAACATAATCTAAGCAAAAGGCACAAAAATAAAAATGATTTTAGGCCTGAATGGGACTAGAAATTGAAAACTTAATGCAACTTGCAATGATTTATGGGTGAATTCAGTAAGGTTCCATGTCTGATTTGCCACATCCCCAGTGGTATAAGAATCAAATCAAGGAGGAGAGTGCAAATTCTAGACGAGCTTTTCAGAACGAGTTTGGGATCTAAGCTATCTGTGCATTGTTATTTACTGTAGTCCTCTAATTACATGCTTGTAAAAGCATCATAACCAAAGGATTAAGACCCAAAAGAGGCTTACCAGGTGCTGTATACCCAATGGTCCAAGAAGGCCCACATGAGCTTTCTGTCATATGGAGGTTAGATGCCTTTGCCACTCCAAAATCCCCTATGTGGGGTTCAAAGTCATCATCCATTAGCACATTGCTAGGCTTCAAATCACAGTGAACAACACGAGTCCTCGACTCATGGTGCAGATAGGACAACCCATGGGCTACTCCAATGGCTATATTCAACCTCTGCTTCCATTCCAAGGGACATTGAGCCTCTCCATGCAACAAATTCTCCAAGCTACCATTTGGCATGAACTCCAAGATCAGAGCCATCTCCTTTGAATCATGGAAATACCCAAGAATTTTGAGCAGGTTCCTGTGCCTCAGCTTCCCCAAGATCTTCAGTTCTGCCAAAAAATTCTTCCTTGAGAGTGTCTCCTGATCAATCTTCATCCATTTCACTGCAACAACCCTGCCATTGGGAAGAACTCCCTTGTAGACAGTGCTGAAACCACCCTTGCCAATCAAGTTTCTTACACTGAAATTGTCAGTTGCAGCAACCAGCTCATCTCTGGTCATCCTCAGGTGAGGCTCATTTACCAATGGCAATAGGGGTGCTTTCACTCTAGGGGTGAAGATGACCATCTCAGAGCACCTTGTGAAGATAATCAGCAGTACAACAATGGTCACAACAGCTGTGAATATGCCTGCAGCGAGCAGAATCACTGCAACACTGCCTCTTTCTGAGAGGGGTCCGAAATCGTGATTGGCATGTATCCCACTGAGTTCCTTATTGTAATTTCCTTCCCCTTCTGGGAAGGGATGTAAATCGTGATTGGCATCCATTAGTTCGGGCTCTGTAAGATGAAAAGAAACAATAACGAAGGTCTAAGTGGTTGTTTAAAGAAGTGTGAGCGAACTGCAGTTAATTAGTTTCAGGGAAGAGCAACAAGTGGGTCAAGTGCACACAATCACCATTGCCATGCAAAGGAATCAATACAATTTGAATAGTCTCCATGCCAATGTTATTGTTGGGTACGTGTCTTTGGAAGATTCATGGGAACATCAGATTGCCGTGTAAAGTTTTTCCAGATTCCTTGGTCTAAAATTGATTGATAATATAAGTATTATCAAGAAAAGATTTAGGTTTAAATTTTGGGAGAAGCTAATCCTTTGCAAATAGTAGTATGCTCGGAATCCTCTGAGTACGCGCCAAACCATCTCCATCGCTGTGTCAACAAGAACTGTCAACAAGAACGAGATAAATAATCATGTGATTTGAACCCTACTCTAACCAATTACTAAAAATAATGACTGTAAAAATAGTGACTGTAACCAAAAAAAAAAATATATCAACTGTACCTTACTTTTTGATAATAAATATATCAATTGTACCGTACTGTTATTGACTGTTGAATTATTATATATCAACTGTATCGGTAATATGGTGGTTATAGAAGCAGATTATTTGATTATTATACATCAATTGTACCCCATCCGTAATATGGTGGTTATAGAAGCAGACTGTGTGAAGAATTGTGTGACTGCTTTCCAAATGCATAATACACCCTAACCGCTATAAATTCTACTATGTAATTTAAAAAAACTCTACCAAAATTATTTTAAAATTAATAGATAATATATACTAATCAATATTAGATTTGGGATAGAATTTGAAGGAAAAGAAAAACTCAGAAATTCCAAAATCTTATTTGAAGGAATATCACACGTTTGAACCCAAGACTTTTACCGTGTGATTTCAAGATCACTATAACTACACCATCGAGACCTATTCAAAAAAATCAAGTCAATCTAGCCGTGCACTTGCCGCCATAAAGATCTGATCATAAAACCCAGTCAATCTAGCCAAGGACTTATACCAGTCAATCTTGCCAAGGACTTGGTGCTACAGTTTTGGAAAAAAGAAATAAAGTCACAATGATTTCCCTCGAAACTTCACTGATAAGTGGATTAAAAATGTATATGATTTTTAAGAGGATTCATTCTAATTATTTTTTAATAAAGATTTTAAATTTAAAAATTATTTAAATTTAATTATTTTTTGATGAGGATTTTTTATATATAACATATTCATAACATGTGAGGGGAGAGATTTGAATCTGGGCTTCTCGATAACTGGAGAGTTTTAACTACCCACTTGCTCTCAACTCCTCTACATGAGCGGATTTAAATTTAATTATTAAGTATTTGTAATTGTTTTTAATAGTTAAGATTTTTTTTTTAACTTAAAAATTTTAGAGAAAGGAAGATGTGCAATTTTATTTTATTACATATTTTTTTTGTAATTTAATGTTTAATAAAAAAATATTTGATTTTTTTTTTTAAATATGTATTTGGTATATTGAAAAAGAAAAAATTTGGTACTTTTATGTTGGAGTCATCATTAGTTATTTTCCTTATTTTTATAGGCTGTGGATGATCAAGGTCATTTTCTTACAAAAGTATATATCAGACACTACATTTACAAAATTTCTTTAAGATATATGGATGTCTTTCGTCCAACCATTCAATATCTATGTTGGGTTTTTATACAGATATTCTTTTCAAAATTTTAAATGATATATTTGTTTGTCTAAGGCACCCACAACAACATTGGACTTATAGGTTTGGACTTATAGGTTTAGGATCGAAAGAAAGTATGGTCATGTCAACTCATAATTGAAAGAGGCCATTATATACATAGTGATGAACAAATCTATAGGTTTTCTATGTTGCATGTAGTTGAAAATGAGGAGCACTTTCTTTTTAGATGTCAAAGGTACTAATCATTGCTTTTATGCATATATTAAAATCAACTTTTATCTTTATCAAATTTGTGTGGCTCTTCTATTTCTAAAATGCTTGTTCTAATGCAAGAAATATTTTTAGTATTTTGTTGATTAATTTGGTCGATAATTTTTTTTCACCACCATGTTTTTAATGTTAATGGTATAAAGTATAGTTCCTCTATTGAAGGGGTCAACATCACCATAACAATTTGAAAGCATTTCATAGACCCATATATCATGTTGCTACTAATAATAGGAGACATCAACAAAAAGTAAGCATTGCTTATAAATCAAGATACTCTTTTCAAACTTTGTGTGCTTAGAAGATAAAAAAAGTATCCAACCATCAAAGATAACATCATTACCTCATAACAACTCAACTCTTATGAGAATTATAAGACACTTGAAAGGTAAAAGGTAAAGTAATATTTAACATTTTTAGGACCATAGGCATATGTGACGACCCTCATAGAAGATGTTATTTACCTAATATGTTTATCCAACCAAACTTCAGTTTATCGAAGTATGTGAACAAAACTAATTCTTAGAAATTAACACATGTTATAAATATGCACATGTTGTGATTGCACATGTTGCACTTGAAATAAATCACCACATGGTAATAGAACCTAGGTTATGAACCATGGTTTTAGACCACCAAATTAGCATATAGAACATTCAATATTAAATACCAACTTATCATGTACATACATGCAAATGTACAATATTAAATATCACCTTATCATGTAAAGGCATGGGAGATGTCTATAAAAAAATCTTACATGTTGAATAATAAAATAAGTTTTCCTAGAGTCCACATTTAAAATAAGAACCAAGACAAAAAGTTGCGAGATATTTTGGCAAATAGATAACAACCAGAAGAGAGAAAAAGACTCAAAGATCATATTTGGAAGCTAGAAGAGCAAAAGCATAATTGGATCAAAGATTGTTGTAGCATAAGTGAATCTCTTAGCATAGATCTAAGAAGCATCTTGCTTCTAGACTATTGTAAAAGCCTTCCATTGAAAAACTGAATGAACGAGGCAACTTACTATTTTTCCTGCTAGAATTTTCTTCCGCAAAAATTAAATTTCTTTTAAAAATAATAATAATAGAAAGATCTGTATTTGAGGATCTTGAACAACATAGTTGACGAAGGATTACAAATCATATTTTGGTATCAAACCATCATGGTTTTGATTCCATGGTACTTTCTTATCCTTACTGTTTGTACTAGGATTTGTTTTCCAACCACTTTTGTTTTGTCTTTCCTTGCTATTGTTTTTCCAAGCGCAAAGATAGTCGTTGATTTTCCTACTGTTTTTCAAGCACAAGCAAAAATTAGTTTCAAAATTTTGAACTTGAATATCCCTATAGTTGCATGTCACTAACTCGATCCTATAAGGAGAAAGGAGAAGGAGAGTTAGAATAATTTCAACCAAATATTGGTAACTAAAGGTGGAAAAAAGAACTCAAATTGAAAATAGATATCGAAAGAGACCCAAAAACTAGATTCACACAATATAACAAACATGTAGCAAAGTTGGTTGAAGATACTAAGGTTTGACAAAACACCATGAACCAGTTAATGGACATGATGGTTGAAAATTCTAATATTAAATAAATCCTAGAAACCCTAAAAAGTGAGGGAAAGTCAAACCAAGAGAAAAATTCAAGTCCCAAGGATTTGTTTGAATGAGGAGAGAGTTCAAGTACAATCCCAACACCGTTCAAGGTGGAGGTAAAAATTGAGATTCCTTCTTTTGAAGGAGATGTAAATGCTAAAAAACTGAACCATTGGCTATGGCAACTTGAAGTCTACTTCAATGTGTAAGGAGTAATTGTTGATGAACATAATATCTCATTTTCCAAATTGAAGATGGGTGGTCATGCACTAGTTTGGTGGGAAGCCCACACCGAATCCTTGAGATTAGAAAATGAACCCCCAATCTAGAGATGGGAATATTTCAATAAATTATTTCGATAACAATTCTATCCTCTTGGGCATGAAGCAAAACAACTCATGAGATGGTAACTTTATTGGCAAGGAAAAGGTCAAAGTGTCCAAGAATACACCATTGAGTTCTAAAAGTAGGCCATTTTTTTAGGAATTTCATCAAGAGATCCACAAATTCTGAAAAAATATATTGAAGGATTACATAGTCATTTCAAAACACAAGTTCCTCTGTTCACTCCAACCAACATTGACCAAGTTAGTGTATAATATCAATAGATAGAGGAAGATGAGAGGAAAGATAAAGAAGGATATTCCTCCAAGCAAAAGCAATAGGATATGTCACAGGGACAAAAGAAAGTTAAAGACAAGAAGAAAGGCAAAAAGGCTACCACCTCAATGTAGAAATAAAAGGAGAAAGACTCCAAGAACCATTATGACCACTATGATTTATCTGGGAATACAAAGAATAAACGTTGGAAACTTCATCTAGAATTACACCTCAAGAATAGGAAGAAGGGGAAAGGAAAGAATAATGCATCAACTTCTATTAAGAACAAAGAAGTTGAAGATAACTTGGATGTTTATGACAAAATTGCTTGTTCCACAATACAAAAGACTATAGGTGCAAAAAGCTCAAATAAAACACTCGAGGAAGAAAGAACCAAATTTTTTCAAGTAAAAAATTAGATTAAGAAGACAAGATCGATGCCTTATTCAATTCAAGATCTCAAAAAAAACTGATCACAAAATCCTTAGTGAAGAAACTTGGGCTAGAAACATACAAGCATCCTCATCCATATCCACTTGGTTGTGTGCACACAAATCCAAAATTAAAGGTTACTAAATAATGTAAAGTCAAGTTTTCTACTAATGCTACCTACATTGATGAGGTGGAGTTAGATGTACCTTTGGACATCTATAGAGTTGTGTTGGATAGTCCATATATGTATGACAAAAAGTCCATTTTCTACATAGAATATAACAAGTATAGGCTAATCAAAGGAGGATAATCCTACATCATCCATGCTCACAAGGAAAAAATTCCAATCTCTGTAGTAATATTCGACCAAACAAAGAGGTTGATCAATGCGAGCAAGAAGTTTGTGTTGCTACTTCTGAAACCATAAAAGGATGAACTGGTAGAAGTTGAATATATTTTTGAAGGAAGTTCACAGAAGCAAAAGGAAGAGTTTAGAAATCTCATCTAATCCTTCAAGAAAGTGTTTCAAGAACTAAAGAGATTCTTGCCAAAGAGAGGAGTTAAGCATAAAATTTAGCTACAACCTAATACAGTAGTGACAAATATTGGACTATATAGGTAGTTCATCATGGAAAGAAATGAAGCAAAAAAGCAAATCCAGACTTTGTTAGAACAAGGAGTCATTAGGTCAAGTACTTCTCCATGTACATCATCAATTGTCATGGTTCCAAAGAAGAATGAAACCTAATCTGGAGGATGTGTATTGACTACTGAGCACTCAACAAAATCACTGTCAAGAATATGTACTCACTGTCTAGGATCAATGATCTAATGGATCAACTTCAAAGCACCAAGTATTTCACAAAGCTGGATTTGAGGAGTGGATATCACCAAGTAAGAATGAAGGAAGAAGACATATGGAAGACAATATTCAAAATGAAGCAAGGACTTTATGAGTGGCTAGTACTTCCATTTGGCTTGTGTAATGCACCACCCACATTCATGATATTAATGAATGATGTGCTTTGCCTCTATTTGGATAGTTATATCTTTGTCTAATTGGATGACATACTCATATTCAACCAAACGTGGAAGGAGCATATGAGGCATCTGCAACAAATACTACGAACTCTGAAGGAGAACAACTTGCTATTGAAAATTCAAAAGTGTGAATTTACTAGAACCTCTCTAACCTTTTTGGGACATGTGGTTGGAGGAGGAGAGTTGAAAATTGCTTCGACAAAGTTTGAGGTAAATTGCAAGTGGCCAAGACCATCCATAGTAACTGAAACAAGGAGTTTCATAAGTGTTGTCCAATATCTAAGGAAGTTCATTTCATGATTCTCATCAATCGCATCTCCATTGCACTCCATCACTACTACAAGAAAAAGACTTTCATTGGAGAAAAGTATTGGCTTTTAAATCAGACTATCTTAAGTCCCAATATTCTAGATCTTGAGTAGTCTCAAATATAAGAGCAATTAAAATATAATATGGCCAATAATAATAATAACATTCAAGATAATATCAAATATGAATATAAAATGACCAAAGTCATTCATGCAATAACATGAAGAAAACTTATAGTAGAATTGCTCAAAATATGCATACAAGCTTCAACATTATTAATGCTTGAATGCGATCTTCTTCGATTTCCAATACATGGAGCTTTATCTCCATAATATAGCCATACAAGATGACTCTTCAAGTACTTGACTATTGCTCTCCATATGACAACTCTCATATGTCCTTTGGCTTCTCATCTTACCACTTGAATACATGATTTTGAATCTCTATTTACATGCACACTTAGCTCTATGACACTTGCACTCTTTTACATGATACTTACACTTCTTCATACACACCTAATAGATGGTAGTTGTGCACATCCTCTCATTACACACTTGCACTCTTTGTTACATGACACTTGTGCACTTTCTCTCATTACACACTTGCACTCTTTGTTACATGACACTTGTGCACTTTCTCTCATTACACACTTGCACTCTTTGTTACATGACACTTGTGCATATCTTGCACATACACACTTACATAAAGGAGGAATATAAATCAAACTTCTAAACTATAAACTCAAACCCTATTCTAATATTTAGATTGCACCATATTTACCATATATTCTCCAACAAAAAAACATAATTGAGGGCATTTGAAACTTTAAAGGAGAAAATCAATAGTACATCGATGTTAACTATAGGTGTAGAAATTGATATATTTGCATTTAGTGAAGAAGAACAAAATAAAATACATATTATACAAACCAAATTATACACATATTCGTATGGGAGAAGAACAAAATAAAATACAAACCAAATTATACACATATTCGTATAAGAACAAAATAATACGCATAAATACAAGAGAAGTTAATTAATAGCTTGACAGTTGTGGATGAAAGCCACAACTGAACGTTACTAGAGCCGGATTTCGATTTTGTGACCTATGGGTTATGGGTCCACCACGATTCCGCTGGGCCACTCTAATGGGATGAAGCGGAGGCCGGTACAAATTAATGTTATTTGTTATTAAAGGTTCCGGGCCCACTCTAATGGGTTGAAGCGGAGATCGGTACAAATTAATGTTATTTGTTATTAGAGGTTTTTCCCGGAAAAAACAACAAAATAGAAAAAAAAAGAAAGTTGTCTAAGCCGAGGTTCGAACTGGGGACCTTTAGGTGTATGAGACTAACGCGATAACCAACTACACCACCCAGACATTTTTCTCTACCCCATCAATTTTTCATTGTAGACACTCCAGAGTACCCATACTAAATTATACACGTATTGGTATTGGAGAAGAACAAAATAAAATACACGTATTGGTATTGGAGAAGAACAAAATAAAATGGATCTAGAGAGGATGGAAGCCACAACTGAACATTATCAGAGCCAGGTTTCGATCCTGGGACCTGTGGGTTATGGGCCCACCACGCTTCCGCTGCGCCACTCTGATGGAATGAAACTCATGTTGTTACAAAATTTATTCTTTACAACTTCCGCCCAGAAAAACATGGAAATAAGAAAAAGGAGGGAAAACTGTCTGAGCCCAGGTTCGAACTGGGGACCTTTAGTGTGTGAGACTAACGTGATAACCAACTACACCACCCAGACATAATTCTTCAACCTGTCCATTTCCATGTAGAGTATCCATCTTGAATGTTTGTTTTTTTTTAATTAGTACAACTGTGGCATGGGTGGGTGTGTTTATAAAAAAAAATGCTTATCATGTTAAGGATGCATTTATTTATGAAATTTAGTTTTGTTGAAAGTTAAAGTATGTCAAATTTGACATTACTTTCCAAAAACAATCAACAACAAACATTTATGGAACTCCTACAACTAGCAATGTCTTCTCTATAACAATAATGATGATAAATGTTTCATGGAACTCCTACAAGAATACCTTATTTTACTACCATGGCAAACCAAAATAGATGCCTACTGCAGAGCTCAAAAGATCATGTGCACTAAAAGAATAGGCTCAAAATGCTTTTGTATATGTCCTCTAAAAGTTTTCTTTCCAAATCACTCAAAAGATCACAAAAACATTCAAATTCATTTTTATAAAAGTACCAATGACCATTGAAAAGGTACCACATATCATGAAATAAACAAGGCCACTTGTCCTTTGTGTCTACTACTACTAATCGGGATGGTGATTGTGCATAAGATAAAAATATTAAGTGTTTTCTCCATCTACTAATGGGACATGCAATGTAGGGAGCATAAACATGTACGGAATCAAGATTTATATATATTTTTATATATAGAAAAATAATGTTATGGATGATCACTTGGGTGACACATTTGCTACCATCTCAACAATCAAAGGCAACTTACAAATCATTGAACAAGTAGGATGGGACCACATGATATTTGAATTTGTATCCTTTTTTAGACAAAATATTTAAGAGTAATGTCTTAACCACTACACCATATATGTTCTCAAATTTTGATGAGGTTTTATATTTATTTTTTATTCTTTGTGATCCATTATGCAATGGGTTTGGATATTTTATGGAGTTACTAATATTGCTTATTATTATATTTTTCACTACTTGATTATTTTTAAGTAAAATTGTTGTTTTAATTATTTGAATACCATTGAAACATTACTAGTTTAATTACTTATTGAGTTATATTTGATTCAATTAAAAATCCCTAGTCCAAGCTAAATTTTGAAGCAAATATTTCTTCTCTTTAATTTACTCGTAGTACCATATAAATTTTCTGTTTTTGTTTCTTTCCAATGTTAGATTATTGAACTTTAACATGGTGAGTCTCATTTTGTGAAAATTATTTTTAGTAAATTAAATGTGAATAAATATTATTGATTCACTACTTTCCATGGTTGGCTTCTAACACTTTAGGTTTTAATATTTGCTAAGCTAAGTCTACATGTCCTCATGAATGGTCCAACATCCATAGTTTTTAATATTTCCAAGGAGGAGCTTATCAATCATAGGCATAAGTATTTGCCTTAGGACACTTCTTGAGAATAAAAGTGTGTGGATGGCATTAAGATATTTAAAAAACACTCCATTAGTGAAATATTTTTCAATAATTCAAATCCTATAAGCTTTTGTTTATGATTAAGATGAGGAAGATAATAGGGATTTTATTAATTATTATAAACCAAAACTATAGGAGGTGTTGAGCTAGAAAATTATTCTTACTTTTAATTTAATGATGCACCCAATTCTAGCTTCAACAAAGTTGGAACAAAGTGTCATTGGTACCTCCCAACCTCTAGATTAAGGTCAACTTACCACTATCCCCACAAAATAATCCTACACTAACCTACACTAATTGCATGAAAAGTAAAATCCTAAAAATAAACCATGCATAAAAGAATAAGGGTGCAAGGGATTCAATCTAATACGAGCTTAAATTGTAGCAAGGAAGTGTGTGTGACCAATCAACAAATGAGACTTTAACTAACATCAATGTTCTATTGTTTATTAAGTATAAAATTATTAAGTGGATGATAAGATGGGCAAAAGGGTAATGTGTCAATCACCATGTACTTAGAAAACCAAGAGGACAGTGCCACTGATGGAATGCCTAAGGAATTAATAATTTTTCAACAATCTTATAAGATCAAATTACAATATGGGTTTCATAGTGTAGCTCTAAATTATTATGGCCAAAATATGTTTATAATGGAGCTAGTGAATCCTATTTGTAGTTGGAGTTTACCCCTAAGTTACCTTGAGTGAGAAATTCTTATTCCTCATAAAAGAAAATATTTTGGGGTATCTCTAAAAAAATTATGCACTGCCAAATGCTACATCTCCAATAATACCTCTAAATGGTTTTGAATCTTCAAAGATGAGTTATGGTGACAAAAAAATATTTTTCAAAGTTTCTCCTTAGCATATGATCCTTTACTTTTACTTTGTAGGTTTTTGAGCGTTTCACTTCAAGAAGTGAACAAATTGTTCCACTTTGCTAGCAATTCACTAACATCTTCTAGCAAATATCCTAAAAGCTAATTAAGTCACTTTTCTAATGGACCACTCCAAATAAATCAGCCTTACCTTGGAGTAAATCACTCCTCTTGGAGCAAATCAACACTTGAGAAAATTAGTCCACCTTGAAGACAACAAATTTTTGTCAGTTTTGTAAACTTTTGCTATTTTACAATGTTGTTCATGGCATTGCAAAATCCATTTTTCTATAGAAATTCCTTGGAATTAGAAGATAGTAACCTATCTACTATAGGAGGTTAAGATGAATGTCATATTCTTAACAATAATTAATCTTTTTAAGGAATATAAAATTTTGATGAACCACCATATTCTACTATCCTATACCTTAAAAAACATTTCTTGATGTCTAAATCTAATATGAGGGTAATAAAGAAGCATTGGAATAATTTATCCAATGTTATTAGATGATATATAGGGTCAAAATGGGTGATACACCATGTCCTCATCAAAATTATCCATATCTTAGAGGGTTAACGCATTTCAATTTGCTAAATATGAAAAACTTATATCCTTGAATCTAATCATTTTGTCTTGTGTTGCTTATGCATTAGATACCAAAAAATAAGAATTGTTCATACAAATGATACCAATTAAGCAAAAACATGTTTAAAATATATTCCATATTCTTATGATGCCTTCTTCAAATTTTAATTCTTCTTCCTTGCCATCATTGACTATCCCAAGAATGTGGACAACATGTTATTTCTTACTTGGTATAATTTGTATGCTTAAACATGTTACCTTATTTAAATTATAATTCTTATTCCTTGCCATCATTGACTATCCCAAGAGTGTATATTCCTTTTTTTTTTTATCCTACAATTACAAATTACAAAGTCAATACTTAGAATCTAATTGAGAACATTTATTTCAAGGGTGTAGTTGCAAGATTTTCTATGAAGGTACTTATAAATATCAAACTTTTGTTAAGGATTTCATACCCTACCTTAGGGAATGATTGTGTAATATAAAATATCTTGAAGTTTTCCACTAGGTATTTAGTTAGGAGTGCATTTGATTTATTTGTTTTATTTCTTCAACATTGATTTTTTACAAGAATCGTAAGCAAGAAATTGATGATATTATTACTCCCAAAAAAGTAACGAATGCAATTTTTAGTTTCAATCTATATTTCCATTAATACACTCCCTATAACATACATTCACACACAATATATAAGATTTTAGGATCATATATTTTAAAAGAAATAATTAATGTGTAACATAGAGATGCATTTATCATAAGAAACATACACACATTATTATTATTTTTCATAATAGATGTTACTTAAGTTAGTTGTTGGGTCCTAGTCTACACCTTAACATGCCTTGACATCTAGGCCTCGTAATCCATCATCACCCATTCACTTATAAAAGATAAAAGTAGACCTAGAGATAATTTAGAATATATAATAATATAAGCTCCAAATCTAAAAAAAAACCTAATTGTAGAGGTACATTCTAACTCTATGCTCATCCATATGAACCGACAATATATAGCCTATGGGAATAATTCAAATCCTTCGATAATAACAACTATATAAATCCTACAATTAAAAAATGTCCTCTTCCACCTTTACCCTTATCCATAGGGATTATAAAATATAATGAGGTAAATTGATAGTGTGTAAGCTATGTGTACACCTTATCAAGAAAACATGACCCTTGGAGTATTGGATTAAATTTAGGATAGTAACAATATTATATTACGAGCCTTGATAGTTTGATAAAGTACCTTCTACACTTTGACCTTAGCTTTGGGATACGGTCTGCTCAATATCCTTATACTATCCACTCAAACAACTACTGATGGCCTTAATCATACCTTCACCATTCTATTTCATGGATCTCCAAATACTACCTTAAATTTTAGTTTTTAAATCCCTACCATTTAAGTTATTGGCTTATTATCACATTGACAAACTTTATAAACAAAGTTAGGTTCAACCACATCTTGATAAATCTTGCACTGAAGGTTTAGGTAATGTTAACCACACAAGACACTTAACCAATTCTATTAGAGGTTAATACAACAAATCATGCATGCATTCTTGTTGGATTTTTAACCCTTACTACCACAAAATATCACAAGTTCTAATATAAAATAACCACAATATTAAAGGTCAAAATAATAATATAATAGTAGAATAATATATGAGCAAATTAATATGTATATCAAGGCCTATATAATATTGAAATAAGAATTCACTTATATAATAAAATATGAATGGTAATGAAATGAATCATTCATGAACTATGCATGAAGAAAAATTACAATATTAATTGCTCAAAAATGTATACAAGTTTTATTCTAAATTGGATCTCAAATAATAGACTTCTACTTCTTGGATTGCTTGGATTGCTTTCTCATGGAGCATTATCTCCATAGTATAGCCATAGTAATGTGACTCTTCATGTACTTGACTATTTCTCTCCATATTGTAAGTCTAATGACTCTTGGCTTATCATCTTGCCACTTGCATACATGACTCTTCATGGAATATAGACTCTAAGACACTTGCAAACATCAACATGACTCTTGTACTTTTAATCTAGGATATTTGTGCACATACTCACATTACATATTTGCGTACTTTCATACATAACACTTGTGCACATTATCTCAGTCTACACTTGCACTCTAACTTACATAACACTTGTGCATTTCCTGCACATTACACTTTTACATGACACTTGTGCATTTCCTACACATTACATTCTTGCATGACACTTGTGCATTTCCTGCACATTGACACTTGCATGAAAGAGGAGATATAAATCACACTTCTAAACAATAGACTCAACCATAGTCTATTACATATTTATAAATATACCATGAAGGTACCATGGGGGTACATTAACATATACCAAATAATGTAATATTCCTCAATAGTTCTTATATCAATGGTACCCATAGGTTTACATTGTTAGTTGCTCTTAAGATAATATTAACTAATGTTGACCCTAGAAAATGAGTTCATATTACCATCTTCCAACACCCCCATAATTTAATCTTGAGTGCCAAGGATGTAATATATTAGATATGGTAATATCTTCCCTCATAAAGGATGATTGAATGGACCCAAGAGTATCTAAACCTCCAAATGATTTTTGAATCTCTTAAATCATATTTGAAATTTGCTATGTAAACAAGGTTTTACATCCACATTATAATTTTCTCAATCTTGATTGTGGTCATCACAAATAATATCAGATACTCCTATACATATACAAAAAACACTTCCTCTACAACTTAAAGATGCCCCAACACTCAAACAATAACCTCCTCTATAATGACCTTGGTCATGGATGTTGTTGGATACTTTGGATACTCTATTGAAGATGTATGAAATGGATTAAACACTCTATGAATATGAATCTATAAATCCACTTTCTAGATCCATTGTGTTAATCTTCCCATGAAAATATCATCAAAATTCAATGCAAATCAAGAATATGACCATCAATCTCAAAGTTAGATGATTGCCATAATATGATCTTCTCCTAAAATTCCTCATGAGGAAGGGCATGTTGTTGTGATCAATAGTCCAAAGATAATGAATTTAAACAAAATAATAATTCAATATTCAACATTATCTTAGAAAAATCTAAGAAATATATATAGGTTACAATATAACCAAATGAGCATGATTAACGCTAACAAGATGCACTAATAGAGAAATATGCTAACAACTAACCTAGGTAGAGAAGTATGAACTAACCAACTAACCTAAAATATCTAACCTAGGATATTTTAGATATTAATCTAGGTTTACCAGTAGATATTTAAGAACAGTAAATATCTCCATGGTAAGTAGTAAAAAGTAAATGTAATAATCTATGTAGTATAATGCAATATACTACCTATTTTACCTAGTGGAGTAAAAGGGTAAATATCCCAAAGAATGGAATATTACTCTAACATCCCCCCTTATTACATTATTTGGGTAATACATATACATCCTCCTATACAACAATATTTGGGTAAAGTATATAACTATCCCAATACAGTGAAAAAGATGTTGATCTGCTGGTTCTTGCTTTGTCACAATGCTCTGGCTGCTCCTAAGCAAAAAATGGGTCATTCCTCACTTTGTCTTCACACCAACGAATGTCCTTATAGTAATCTCATCATCCAACCGAATTGCATGGGTAACCAACCACTGCAATCGCTAGGTGTAGTAGAATAGATCACTTCATACGAGGTTCATTCAATTTACAATATGAGTTTGCAAAAGATAAGGTAGCTAAGGTGTCGGTCGTTGTCGAAAATGCACCCTTATAAGTTCCCTCCTTCTTGTTGCAAAATATATTGTAATTAATTTTTGAAAGAAGTATGACTAAGGTGTCGGTCATTGCTGAAAATGCACCCTTATAAGTCTTCTTCCCTTTTTACAAAAATTTGTGAAGAAAAGAAAGTATATCCCCCCTTAATTGCAAAAGATGTGCAACTTAAGAAGCTTTGTGAAGGATTTTACAAATATTGCCTCCTAGGCAATTTTACACCAAAAAAATTCCCTCCTTTTGTTACAAGAACTTCAAACAATGAGAGTTTGCTATTTATGAAGCCTAAAAGAGGTACAAACACCCCTTTATTACAAGTACTTCAAACAAAAACTTATGCTATTTATGAAGCCTAAAAAAGAGAGAGGAAATGGTGTTTGCTCAAGGTGACAAATGTGTTTTCCCTCTATAATATTGTCTTAGCAATGAGCACTTTGTGTGCTTTTTCTGAACCAAAATCAGAATCAAAACTAGACACTTCACTAGCAATATTGCCTTTGTTTTGCTTCTGTGTTGTGCCTTTATCTTTCTTGTTTTGCTTGTTTTTGAACCAACACCGATTGGTGTCATGGTTGTCCTTTTTACAATGCAAGCAAAACCTCTTTTGAGATTGCTTTCCCTTACCTTTTGAGGATGATCCTCCCTTTTTGAAAGTTTCCTTTCTTCTTATCACCCTTATAGTTTGAATAAAGTGCATTGTTCGACACTTCATCGCTTTGGAGTTGATTTGCTTCCTCAGTTTGAAGCAAATTGACTAACTCCACAAAGGTGACTGATCTTTGTGAAACATTAAGGGATGTAATCAACATTTTGTAGGATTAGGGAAGGGCTCTCAAGATTACTGAAGTCAAAATGGTGTCTTCAAATTTGGCCCCTAAAGCATTAAGCTTAGACTTTAGATCTGCCACTCTATAGAGGAATAGTTCTACTGATTCACCTGACTTCATATGGAGTGTATGAAGTTGTGTTTGAAGGTTTAGAACAATTGATTGATTCTTGCCTTCAAAAATGGTACTAAGTGCATCCCATGCAACTTTACCAGTTTTAGCTTCACTTATGTGAGGTTGGATCTCATCAGTAGTTGCAAGGAGTATCAACATGAGAAGACGATTGTTCTTTTTGTCCCATGCTTTTTTATCTACTCCTGGTGATGCGGGTCTTGTTTCAGTGCCATCAACTAAATCCCACATGTCCTCTACAATCAAGATGGCTTTCATCTTAGTTTTCCATGCTGAATAGTTAGGACCTTTTAGAAATTGTGTATCACTTAAGTATTTATTGATAGTTGCCATGATGAAGGTCCTACAATTTGTACTAAGATGATCTTTCTTTCACTCTTAAGTGATATTTAATGGCACCTGCCTGAAAATTCTCTTGAAGAGAGATAATCAGTTGGAGGAAATTAAGCCAAACAAATAAGAGATGAAAGATAATTCACTCAAAAATATATTTAATGGCACCTGCTTGAAAATCCTCTTGAAGAGGGATAATCAGTTTGAGGAAATTAAGCCAAACAAATAGAGTGAATTAGGGGTTTTTATTTTGTAGGAGAGAATATCAAGTGAATATTGGCTTTAAATATGTGCAATGGTTAACACAAATTTGTGAAATTTTGGGGTATGGAGTGTTCTTGATTCTATGACTTATAATTGCAAAAGAAATAATGCAATAATCAAACAAGAATGCCCACAAAATTCTTATCACCTAGGTGTCGGATGCAACCGAAAATGCACCTAATTTGCCAATGAAGGTGTCGAGTAAAATCGAAAATGCACCTTTTAATTTTTGCAACAAAATATGAATGTGTGTTGTGCAAAAAATTGATATGTTTTTGTCTCCTCCTTGTCTTACAATTTTGCAAATAATGTGACAATAAACAATTGCCTATATTTTCTAATTTTGCAAAATAAACAAGTTTGATTTTTCTTTTAAGTGCTCCTCACTTTTGTGTTACAAATTTGCAAAAGAAATACAATTTCTTGTCTTCCCCCCTTTGTTTTGCAAATTTAACAAATAGCACTCCTTTCAAGACAAGTCGACACACGACCCGCATTTGAAAGGCTTCCAGACCAGTCGACACACGACTTGGTTTATGTCTTCAACACTCGAAAAATAGTTTGAGCATGAGGATAAAAAATTCTTCTCAAGTTTGCAACAAAAAATTTGCAATATTATGTCTTATATCCCCTTTGGAGGAGAAAACAAAAGCAATAATTTTGTTATGTTGCAAAAAAAATCCTTTTCCTTGCCCAATTTTTAATCTTCTTGAAATGGTGAAGTTTATGTCTTTTCAAAAAATTGAAATGGCCTTAGGTTTTGCAATATAATATAGAGTTCCTATGTCTCTTTATCTCCAAAAATGTGGGAGAAAACTATAGGAAGGAGAGGAGGTATTGCAAAAAATTGGTGGTCTGGAATGATTTTCTAAGTTTTAATGCTTAAAGAATATGTTTAATGATGAAAAAAATTTCATATAGTATAGCTATTGGAAAAAAAATCAATTTTAAAAAGAGAAAAAATTGATTTAAATAAGCCAATGCAGGCTAAACTATATAAAAAGATATAAAAAATATATATATTTTTAAAGCGAAAAGAACTTTAGAAAATCATGTTTATATAAAATATTTATTTCTTTCCCAAAGAAGAGCACACGGGTCGAACCCAAGACCTCACGCGACGGAATGAGGGCATCAACCAATGATCCAAGTAGGCGGATCTTGATAGATACGTGAGCAGGGCGGTATTTATCATGCGGGGGAGGTAAAGGTTTAAAAAAAAAAAAAAACTAATTCATTATCCCACATGCAGGCGGATTATGGCAACAAAGGGGTTTAAACATGGGAGGTCTCACCTCTTACGTCGATTGCCTTCGGTCAATCTACTGACACCCTTTTTACCGCTCGCCAATGAATGAGAACTCACCAAGTTTTGAGCCACGTGCAGGATGACACGTCAAATTGCTATGTCAGCTTGCCAGTGCTCAACTCCACGTCAGATCACCATGTCAGTTTGCCAATGCTCAGATCAGATGCAATCGCCACGTTAGAGAGTTGGCGCTTGCCATGTCAGATCGAATACTCGCTCGAACAGTGCAGGTCGATCCGATCAAGTGTCCAGGTGGCAAAGAGACACATCAGCTCCAATCCTTGAATTCTGTGTAGGTGGTTGAATGATCGCCAGATCATCAGGTTACGGGTCGCCACATTAGTAGGTCTCGCTCCTCGGAATCTGTGCAACTACGGTTGGTCATGCCACATCAGCCGAATCTAGTCCTCAAATTCTATGCAAAGTAGGGCACATGCGACTACAGACAATAAATTTTGAGATGCATTCCAGGTAGTGCAAGCTGAAATGATTGCATGCGGTTTTAGATCCATTAGACAGTGTGGCCAAAACCTGAAGGAATACCTCAAGATCCATACGGATGAGGAGACACACCGATGTAAGAAAGCCTTGGGATCTGTGCTACCTAGAAAGCAAGGCTAGGACAGGGTCTCACAGGACCAAACCTTGGTCGGTGAAACTAGGGGATAACCGAGAATTTCTACAAGAGGAAATATTGCCTCGTAAAAGCCACTCCCTTCACCTCGCCTACCCTCTCAACTCTGATGCCAATGTGATCAATAGTCCAAAGATAATGAATTGAAACAAAATAATAATTCAATATTCAACATTAGCTTAGAAAAATCTAAGAAATATATATAGGTTACAATATAACCAAATGAGCATGAATAAATCTAACAAGATGCGCTAATAGAGAAATATGCTAACAAGTAACCTAGGTAAAGAAGTATGAACTAACCACTAATCTAAAATATCTAACCTAGGATATTTTAGATACTACAATAGATATTTAGAACTTATCTCCTTGGTAAGTAGTAAAAAGTAAATGTAATAATCTATGTAGTATAATGCAATATACTACCTATTTTACCTAGTGGAGTAAAAGGGTAAATATACCAAAGAATGGAATAATACTCTAGGGTAAATATACCTATTTTACAATCGGTGTAAAGCTTAGGGAGAGAGATTAGCAGAAAGACATGGGAGATATGGCTATAAGCTAGAAACATAAAGTGGGGATAAACTAGCAGCTAAAATCCAAATCAAGTTTTAATTAACATGTAACATAAAGAAAAACATAGGAACCATTCATAGCTTGCAAAGATGACTTCCAATAAACATTTCAACATTCACTTATTTATCAGGAATTAAATTCAAATGCATAATTTAAACTTATCTAACAAAGACCATGAAAATAACAAAAATGATAGGTAAAAAGTAATTGCATACACCATTGATCCAAGACCAGAGCTAACAATCATTCAATTGATGCAAAGAACTAAAGTCAAAGAGTTTTCTGCAGAGTGTCTATCCTCCTCTTTTTACATCAAGTTTCTTAGTTTTTATAGAGATTTCACCTCCAAAATTAAATTTTTATTAAATAAAATTTTGGCTAGTAAAAAATAAAACAACAATAATTCCTCCTTGGTACCAACAATGAACAAATTAGAAAATACATTGGAAAGCATCAAGCAATTTTGTCACATGGCGTATCAGGACTTTGGCAAAAATCATCGGTCTAATTTCATTATCCATGATGGTGCCTTGGAAATGAATATCCACTAAAGTAGATGGTGCTTCAAAATGAACAAGATTACACCAGAGTCAAGGGCGCAATACTAAAACTCAATAGTTCTTTGAAAGTGATCCCATATATATCAATTGTGTCACTATAGGAATTAAATTTACTAGCTTTAATTCTTTCTTAAATAAGTTCTTCACTGAAAATGTTAGGGCGATGGCATTTGCTTCCAAAATGATATTTTGCTCAAAGTTACACCCGAAATGGGCCTTCATCATGATTTCGTCCAAGTCATGCCCAAAACGGGCTTTTGCCTTGTCTTACGCCTCAAACATGCTCTTGTAATGTTTTCGCCCGGGGCACGCTCAAAAATGTATTTCACTTGAAAACTGGGTGAAATGGAAGTTTTGCTCCAACCTTAGGTGAAAAGGGAGTTTCGTTCCAAAACTGGGCAAAATGGGAGTTTTGCTCCAACATTGGGTGAAAAGGGAGTTTTGCCCCAAACTGCCTCTTTGCTACGACTTCACCTAGGAGGTGCTTGTATTGCAAAAATTGGAGCTCATCTTGGAAATGCGATTTCTGTTGGAAATTTTGAGTCCCTAAGTTAAAGTTGTCATTGATGTCACCGGATGAAGTCATCATTAATACCAAATATTTCAATAGGAAATAAAGGGTATAAAAATGGTTATTTGATATTCAGGAAGAAGGCCAAAGATCAAGTGAAATAGTGCAAAAGACAAAACTTAAAAATGAGTTATAATATTTATTTTATAAATTATTTAAATTCAGTGTGAATTTAGATTTTATAAATAAATATTAAAGGTACTTTATCAAAGGATATAATATGAGTTATTATAATATTATTAAGGTGGTGAAAAAGAGCCCAAAGTAAAATATTAATAATAATATTTTACTACACCCAAAGATGGGTGTTAGAATTTAAATATTTGAAGCATGTTACAAAGGTTTATCCTCGTAGACGTCATGTGGGTTAATTGCATTTTGAAGCACCGACGTTCTAAAGCAAATGAGGAAGATTAATATTTATACCTATGCCCAAAGAGCATTAAGATTATCCTTGCTCGATTGAAAAGATAGCATATGAATTAATTAATGCAGAGCTCGTGAAACGGATGTGCGAATTTTAAGTTTGAATTGCCAGCAAAAGAAACAAAAGGTACATCATCAAATAGTTGGAATCCAACTAGGCACATTGGCCTAGTGGCAAGAGGGTTACGACTTACGTTTTGTGTGCAAGGAGACCAGTGTTCGAGTCTCGATGGAAGTGCTTGGCAAGTGTGTTGAAAGCGCCAATTGTGAGATGCATGTTTTATGAAACAAGGAGGGGATAAAGTTTTTGAAGCACGTGGTGCTTCACCTATCTCCAACGAGCGTGTAGCTCGTGTGGTTGTTGGCACCATGGTTGAGACGTTAGAGTGGGTTGCGTTGAGAGTTCGAAACTCTCCAAAGGCAAAGGTAATATTTTGATTTTAATTTTAATTAAATGCCTAAGTTGGAGGTATAAGGTTGTTTAGTGGTTGAAATTTGGAAAGGTTGCTTTGCAATAAAATTGTGGTAGTTGAGAATTATCTTTAGGAGTTATAAGGAGAATTTGTTTTTTATATTTAAAGTCATAAAATTGCTATTGAGGAATATTGAAAGGTTAATACTTTGTGGGAAGTATGTTATTTTGAATTAAGGATTTTTGTGAGTATTGTGAGGATATTGATTATTATTTATGTTGGAGTGATAAGGTGTAATTTTGATATTATTTTTGTGATATGTTTTGTTGAAGAAAATTATCCTCTAACCCTTATTGAAATTGGCAAAGAAGTAATTGTGAGTGTGGCATATTTGTGAGGTCAACTGCTTGACATTCAAAAGGTATGGGAAAATTCTTCTTTGGTTGACTTGGTTGATTGGATTTATTGAAAATTAATTTTGGAGTGAAAATGACTTGATTAGGGTTTCCTTTTCGAAACTGGTTGAGTTATTACTTCAAGGTTTCATGAATTGAGAGTTGAGATTAAGACCTTGTTTTATTAGCATTGTTGTTGAGATCATTGGTTGAGTGAAGTGTTTGAGTTAATGCTTCAAGTTTTTATGAAATTGAGAGTTGTGATTAAAACCTTGTATAATGAGCATGGTTGTTGAAGTGAGTTGTTATGCAAAGAACTTGAACTAGGGTTTGAAAAGATCATGAGTATCATTGTTATGTGAGATTTGTTGTTGAGCATTGTTGGAAATATTTTGAGTTGGATAATACATGCTTGGACTAGGGTTTGTGAGCAAGAGTTGTTTCTTGAAGTGATTGGTTGAGTAGAGTTGATTGAGCCTAGTTAAGTGGATGTATGAAGTGATTGTTCAAGTTCCATAAAATAAACTATTCTATATTATGAGTTGAGAAAGTGATTGAGTTTGTGAGAATAGAACATATTGAGTCTCTAACAACTCTCTTTATGCTTCTATGAGATTGAGTTGAGAAAGTGATTGAGTTTTTTTAGAATAGAACATATTGAGTCTCTAACAATTCTCTTTATGATTCTATGAGATTGAGTTGATAAAATGATTGAGTTTTTGAGAACAGAACATATTGAGTCTCTAACAATTCTCTTTATATTTCTATGATATTGGACAAGTTATGTGTGAGCTTGTTGAGAAGATTTGGACAAGTTCTGTGTGAGATTGTTGAGTATATTTGAGCAGGTTCTGAGTGGACCTATTGAGCAGAGTTGTGCAGGTTCTGAGTGGACTTGTTGAGCATATTTGAGCAGGTTCTGAGTGGAATTGTTTAGCACAATTGTGCAGGTTCTAAGTGGACATGTTGAATAGATTTGAGTAGGTTCTGAGTGGACCTATTGAGCAGATTTGAGTAGGTTCTGAGTGGACCTATTGAGTAGATTTGTGCTAGACCGACTGGACTACGTTTAGTGCAAGAGTTGAGTAGAGTTGTGCTAGACCGACTGGATTGTGTTTAGTATAGCATTGAGATAAAGCTTTGGAGGCGACAGATTAAAGAAGATAGTGTCTCCAGTGGATAGATATCCATCAACCAGGACATTGAGGACAGGTATTCTGAGTGAAGACAAGAGTCTTCAAGTGGAGAGAGATCCACCAGTCAGTATAGTGGAGGCAGTGTCTTCTAGAGGATCACCAGCCAGAGCATAGGAGAAAGAGTTCTCCTATGGATAGATATCCATAAACCAGATTTAGGGGATCAACATATCCTTTGGATAAAGGTCCATAAACATTGTAATTGGGAAGGATTCCCAAGAGATCATTTGAGAAATATTTAGAAGAAATATTTTCTCCTTGGAAGTAGCCATTGGGTGAACTTCATTAAATATGTGTCTCTATTGTGTATGGTGTTTTGTCCATTGCTTTGATTACTGCTATTGATACTGCTATCTATACACTGCATAATATTTATTTGAAAAGAAAAGTAAAAAGTGCTCTTATACTATTCACCCCGCCCTCTCAGTATAAGCTTGTGTTCTTTAATTTTATTGTGACTACTACTCGAATTTCACTGAGAAATGAAGCAAAAAGGAATTTCGATTACGGGAGTGAACCTGCTAGCAAAGTTATTTCGCCAACAAAATGGCCAGGAAATGATTTCGTTAGCAAAACTCCAAAGAAGTGATTTCACCAATGAAACTCTTAGGAAGTGATTTCACTAGTGAACTTGCACGAAAAATATTTTTTCTATGCTTAGGGACGAAAAGGTATTTCTCTGCACTTGGGGGTGAAAATGAATTTTGCTCAGATTTTTTGAAGAGTTTATACCCAAACATATTCTAAAATAATAAAGCATAACTAAACAAATCAAAATAAAATAACAACTCACAATAAATCATGCACATAGAATACACGAGATTTACCTTGGTTCACCCAATATGGGCTTCTCCAACAAATAAGAGCCACAATTATTCACTACCTTTCCTGTAATGGGAAATTAAAATCAATATAAAAAGAAACTCTTACAACCCTAAACCATAATGTGGTATTATAATATCGTGGGCACAATACCATGGGCTAAAACCGCCCATACCCTCCAATCACAAGAATCCTAAAAATTGCTCCGCAAATCACTCCAAAAAAGGGAATTTTTTTTTGGGCGGCTACACCACTCCCAAACCCCCCAAGGGCGGGCTATGCCCCTCCCAAATCCCCTAAGGGCTTCGCCCCCATCCTTGGGTCCTGAGTCACTAATTGGTGAGCAAGACCGCCTAAACGAGAGCCTGCTATAAATTACTTCCTCTGCAAAGGATGAGACGCATCCAATATTCTACCACTTGTTAAATACTTTGCATAAAGGTTGTAATCAATGTTAGTTCCACCACTTGGTCTTTCCAGACCCATTTCAACTATACAAAACATGAACTTTTTTGTGCTAACTGCCTTGGTTAAAGCATTTGCAACATTTTCCTTGGTATCCACTTTTTCCAGCAACACTTTCTTTTGTTCAATCATGTCCCTACTAAAGTGGTACTTTGTAATAAATGTGCTTCATTCTTGAATGGTAAGTAGGGTTATTTACTAGAAATATAGCACTCTGGCTATCACAATTTATCTTCACAGCTCCTTGAAAGAATCCAATATCAACACATAGTCTTTGTAGCGATAATGCTTCCTTACTTGCATTAGTGGCTACCATGTACTCAGATTCAGTGGTTGAAAGAACAACAATAGTTTATCTTTTACTCATACAACTAATAGCCCCTCAAAACAATTTGAATACATATGCACTAGTAGATCTTCTATTGTCAAGATCTCCAGTCCAATCTGCATCAAAAAAATCTTCTATATCCAAGGATTTATTTTCTTTACCTGTACCTTAAAAATAGATTGAAAAGTAAGATGTACCATGCAAATATATGAAAACCCTTTTTATAGTAGTCCAATGCTATTTACCAAGTTTAGACATATATCTGCTCAAAACTCTCACTGCATGGGCAATATCTGGTTTAGTACACACCATGGTATACATTAAAATCCCTACATAATTTTCACAAGGAATATGAGACATTTCTTGTACCTCTTCTTCTATTTTTGGACATTTTTCAGCAGATAATGTTTCACCCAAAGGAATAGGTACCTTCACTGGTTTGCAATCCTACATACTGAATCTCTTCAAAATTATCTCAACATAATTTTTCTAAATTCAACCACAACTTTCTATTTGAACGATCTCTATTTATTTGCATACCCAAAATAAAATTTGCAAGGTCAAGATATTTCATGTCAAACTGTGATGCTAATTGATATTTCACTTCCATGATCATTTCCTTACTGTTTCAAATTAGTAACATATCATCAACATACAAAATAATAATGACAAGTACATTACCAATTTGCTTTGAGTATACACAATGATCAACATTGCTACAAATAAAATCAAGTCCTAAGACATAAGTATCAAATTTCTAATACCACATTCTAGGTGACTATTTTAGTCCGTACAAAGATTTCTTTAACTTACATACAAAATCCTCCTTTCCTTCAATAATGAATCCTTTAGGTTGTCTCATATATATTTCTTCTTCCAAATATTTATGAAGAAATGTAGTTTTTACATCCATTTGCTCTATTTCAAGATCAAATGCAACAACCACAGATAAAAGAAATCTTATTGAGGTTAGCTTTGCAACAGGAGAAAATACTTCACCATAATCAATTCCCTCTACCTAAGAATAGCCTTTAGCAACCAGGTGAGCTTTATATTTCTCCACTTTTCCTTCAACATTTTGCTTCTTCTTGAAGATCCATTTGCAACCTATTGCTTTTCTCCCACCAGGTAATTTTACTAGATCCCATATCTTGTTCTTTTTTAGGGCCATCATTTCCTTATTCATGGATTCTTCCCAAAGTTTTACCTCTTCAGAATTAACAGCTTCTCTAACTATTCTAGGATCTTCATCAGTAACAGATAAAACAAAGGAAGAAGGAAAAGCATGACTGCACCTATCAAGTTGCCTTCTTTCTCATGTTGATATCCTTACCATAGGTGTATAAACCTCTGGTTCATCCCCTTCTTCTTCTTCTTCGTAGGATTATTCTTCCATGTGAAGAACACAAGCTTATACTGAGAGGGGGGTGTGAACAATATAAGACCTCTTTTTACTTATTTCTTTATAATTCAATACAGTAAAACAATATACCCAAAGCAATATCAAAACAATGCACAATATCATCCACAAAGTGACACCAATTTTAACGTGGTTCACCCAGAATGCCTGGGCTATGTCCACAAAAATTTTCTCTAAAAGTTATCTCAAAGTTCTTTGGAAAACCTTCCCAATTACAATGTTTATGAGCCTCGGCTCAAAGGAGACACCTTCCCCCAATCTAAATTTATGAGCCTCTGCTCAAAGAAGATACCTTCCCTCTCGCTCTGGAAATGATCCCTCAAAAGATCAACTGCCTCTACCTCTTGCCAACACGTGGAAATCCTTTCCACCGAAGACCTCCTGTCCTCAATGCTTAGCCTAAGAAACCTTTGCCTTCTATGATCACGTCCACAGCAGCTCAACTACTTATACCAAACACAGTCAGTCGGTCTAGTACAAGTCTTCCTCTATCTGTCAGATCTGTCCAACTCTTTGAACAAATCAATCCTCTGCCCACAAGCCTTCTCAAAGACTTGCCAAATCTGTCCTCAAGTTCTTCTCAAAGAACCAAAGCACCTCTGTCCTCAAGTTCTCTGATAGAACTCTCAAAACTCAGCTCACAAGTCCTCTGCTAGGACCTGTCCAAATATGCTCACAAGTCCCCACCGGAACCCGTCCAAAACCTGCTCACAAGTCCCCACCGAAACCTGTCCAAAACCTCAGCAAGCTCACCAAGAAAAACTTGCTTAGCATGAACCCACAAAGAGAATTGTTAGAGACCCAATGTGATTCATAAATCTCATAGAAGCATAAAGAGAATTGTTAGAGACTCAATATGTTCTATACTTAACTCGCCAATCTCAATCTCAAATCTCATAGAAACATAAAGAGAATTGTTAGAGACCCAATATGTTCTATACTTAACTCCCAATCTCAATCTCAACTCAATCTCAAACTCAAAAGAATAAGATAGATGTAGTATGCTTTTATCAAGAATATGAAACACAACCCAACAATTTCCAACCATGCAATATCTCATATAACAATGATAGTTATATTCTTTTCACCAACAACTAGGGTTTCATCATCTCAAAGCAAGTAGCAAGACTTACTAACATAAACCCTATTGCAAAAATGCTTCTTCTTCCTCAACCAGAATTATGCATTCACCCAAAAATTCAACAATAACTTTAATGCATAAACAATCTTCAATATCCAGAAAATAAGATTCACACCAAAGAATACCTAGTAGACAACCTTTTCACTCCAAACTCAATTTCAAAAAATATACCATAAACAACATACATGGAAGATGTTGCCCATACCTTTACTTTGATGAAGGAGAACTCAAAATCTGTCACAACACTAACTCTCAATTTGCCACTAATTAGAGTTAGCAACTATACAATAATACACAATAATAAAGATCCAAAATAACACCTTATTTCTCCAACTTAGTAAAAACCACCAAAGTACAATATATATACAAAGTAAAAACTCTTTACACCTTATTACTCCATATAAACATCAAACATCAATAAAAAAATGTCAAAACAAATATGATACCTTAACCTTATACCTCCCGTGCATTCACAGCCACTATCCTTTGCACACCGTGACCAAAAGAAAAAATCCAACGAAGAGAATCGAACTCGACACCTCTGCCTTCTAGCGCTTTCACTTAAATGCCATCGTCGTTGGGTCACAAGTGTCCAACAAAATACTACAACGCTGCCCTCTCTTTTATCTTCCTTTGACGCCAAGAATATAGAAAACATAAACATCTTCCACAAACCACATGCAAACTGGTGAGCGCTGTCCAAGACGTAAGTCACTGAATGCTTGCATTAGTCATCTCACAGCATAGTCTGAAAAACACAGTTCAGGAGTAATTGCCAATCCACTGCCGTCACACAAAAAGTAAGGATGTAGCCCAAGCTCAAATCCGAGTATGCCAAGCATGGTAAAGACGTCAATCAGAGATTCAAAGACACAAAGCAAGCTCAACTCAAAGACACCAAGCGTTGTTCGAAAGGTAAGGAGCAAATGCAAATCGTAGATGCCAAGCGCAAATCGAACGAAATAGAGCAAGTGCAAATTGTAGATGCCAAGCGCAAATAAAAAAATACAGAGTAACCACAAATCACAGATATCAATAATAATCGGAGGTACTCACTTTAGAAAATCATCCCCACTTATATAGCCATTCTTCCTTAACTGTTTGACGTTGTCGCTCCTCCAACGATGGCAACATATCGGCGAAAGAATTCTTTTTTCTTTTGTCGCTTAAGTGTTGAAAGACCCTTTAATAATAATAATTAAAATAATTATTATTATTTTATTAATAATAAATTAAACTTGGACCTTTGACAAAGGTTTGAGTTAATTTAATTATTAATAATAAACATGGACCTTTGCATTAAGTTAAGCTTGGTTTTAATAAAAACCCTTAATGAGTCCAAATGGTTTTAAGAAAAACCTTTAGCCTTGTCACCATGGTTTTAATAAAAACCCTTTAACATAAAGAAGCTTCTCAAGATATTCTTGACATCACACTCTTTTGATATCAACAAAAATGCCTTTTGACATCAATGACAACTTATACATTTGAGCAAAGGCAATGTACCCAAAGTGCCCAAAATTGCCAACACCATGAGATCAAATTGCACCTTTTTAGGTCCTTCTTCTATTACTTCATTCTTGTGATCATCTAAACACCACATATCTACTATAAACTGTACTTTTAGTTTTTGGATTTCAAAGTTTATATCCTTTAACACCATATTTATAACCAATAAAGATACATTTAACAACCTTATTATCAAGCTTACTTCTTTTCTCCTTTGGAATATGCATGTATGCATCACAACAAAAAAATCTAAGATGTGAAAGAGGGGGTTTCTTACCAAACCATTCTTCGAATGGAGTTTGATCTGGTAATGTTAATGTAGGAGATTGGTTTTGTAAGTAACATGTCGTATTAACTACCTTTGCCTAGAATTCCTATGCCAGACTAGCACCACCGAGCATACTTGTAGCCTTTTCCATTAGTGATTTGTTCAATCTCTCAGCAACTCCATTTTTTTTGGGTGTATATGGAGTAGTCTTCTATATTACAATACCACATTGCTTACAAAAATCCTCAGATTTATTTTAACAATATTCTCCTCCATTATGAGACCTCAACACCTGAATCCTTTTCTTAGTTTGATTTTCAACAAGTGCTTTAAATTCTCTAAACTTATCAAACAATTCATATTTAGTTTTAATAAAATAAATCCATGCATCTATTGAAAAATAATCAACGAAAGAAGCATAGTATCATGATTTTCAAAGATATGGAATAGGAACAGGACCAAAAATATCACTGTGAATAAGATCTAATACCCCTTTTGATATTGCAACACCATATGGGAAACTCACACGATTCTACTTGCCATAAATACAATGTTCATAGAAATTAAAACACATTGAGCAATTAGGGATACCTTGAACCATACATTTCATGTACAAGGTACACAATCTCTTTTCATTGATATGTCCCATTCTTTGATACCAGAGCATTGAACTTTTTTTTGATTCAGCCTCATGAATAGTTGAGCTATTGCACTCATTTGTCACAATGCTTCCCAATAGCTTATACAAGGTTCCAATCCAAACTCCTCTTGCTAACACCATAGATCCACAAACCATTTTGCATGAATACTTACTAAAACTGATGTTTACTACTGCATCAGCCATTTTGCTTACATAAATTAAATTTCTAGCAAGGCTAGGAATATGCATCACACCTAGGAGGGTTTTAACCCTACCATCCTACAACAATATTTTTACCCTTCCACGACCAATTATTCTAAGTGATGAATCATCTCCCAACAATACCTCCCCTCCATCATATCTTTCATATTCACCGAACCACCCCCTATGAGGAGTCATATGAAAAGAGACATCGGTATCGATCAACCAATCATTTCTATCTGAACATGTGGAGCAAGATGCCAGATATACATCCCCTCCTTCATCAGTGGATTTATTTTTCTATGAAAGTGGATTAATCAGATCTCTTTCCAGAATCAACATTCTTTGATCTACAATCATTCTTCATGTGTCCAGGCTTGCAACATTTCCAATATTTTCTCTCAAAAATTCCTTGAGACTTGGATCTACCTCTAGACCTAGATCTATCAACAAATATCATTTTATATTTTTCCTTGGCACGCCCTCTTACTGTTAGGGCATCCTTTGATGTGTCCTCCATGGCTTTTCTTCTCATATCCTTTGATAATAGAGATGCCACAACATCTTCAAAATTCAATGTGGATGAAGTTGTACTACCAACTGCTACAACCATGTTATCCCATAAATATGGTAAAGAGCATAGCAAAGTAATACATTTATCTTTCTCACTCAACTTAATTTCAATAGATGTAAGTTGCCTTACCATTATATTGAATGCATTTAGATGATCTGATACTGAATCCCCTTCGTTTATCCCGAGATTATATAGTTTCTTTCGAAGGAACAATTTGTTCACCAGGGACTTAGATTGATACAAAACCACTAATTTATCCCAGAGATCCTTCGCAATAGATTCTCCAAAAATATTGATCAAGACTGAATCTGCAAGGGACAGTCGAATTAGACACCTTGTTTTATGATTCAAATTTTTACAATCTTCATCGGATGTATTGGTAGGTTTCATTTCAAAATAAAAGACCACTGATCTTTGTCCACGAGTAGATCCTCCATATTCAAATTCCATAGCTCAAATATTTTTCCATCAAATTTCTCAATGTCTATCCTTGATTGATTTCCTGTCATTTTTCTTCAAGCTCCTTCTGCATAAAACTCTCACTCTAGAATAGGTTTTCTATAACTCCTAGAAACCCTAGATCCTCTTCAAATGAATTGAAACCCTAGAAATAAAGGCATCCCTCTATGGCTAAAAACTTGGTTCTGATACCAAATGAAGATTTTATACCCAAACTTATTCCAGAATAATAAAGCAGAACTAAAAAACTCAGAAGAAAATAACAACTCACAATAAATCATGCACATAGAACACACAAGATTTACCCTAGTTCACCCAATATGGGCTACTCCAACAAACAAGATCCACACCTCCTTTAATATTATTATTCACTCCCTTTCTCATAATGGGGCATTACAATCAATATAAAACGAAACTATTACAACCCTAAACCACAATGTGGTATTAGAATACCGTGGGCACAATACTATAGGCTAAAATCGCCCATGTCCACCAACCATGGTCCTGAAAACCACTTTGCAAATAACTCCAAAAAATGGGGAATTTTTTTGGAGGGGCTATGCCCCATCGAACCCACCTGGAGGCTTCACCGCCATCCTGAGCCCCCCCTCTTTGGGCCCTGGGTCTCTCACCGATGAGCAGGACTGCCTAAACAGGAGCTTGTTATAATGTACTTCCTCTGCAAAGGATGAGACAACATTTTTTCCCAAAATTGCACCCATCAAACACTTAGAAAAATTTCAACAAACTTTTTTAATGTGGCAAAAATGCTCAAAATGGATTTTGTTGGCAAAATTGCTTACATATTTTAGGTAAAATTTTACAAAATTTTAATGTGGCAAAAATACCAACATTTCTGGTGGCTCATGGGGTATTCAACTCGCCTGAATGCAATCGATCCCAGGCCTTTATTCATTGGGCTCAGAGTCTCCACCACCAGCTGCATCTGATTACCTGCTACTTGTACCAGCTTCTTCCTACTTTTTGAGATGCGAAGTTGTAGCTTCATACACCGCAACTGCTTTCGCCCCTAGGCATCCATACTAATCACCTCATGAGCATTGAGCGTATCCACAATGTATCAAAAAGTCTCAACCTACTCCAGATCAATATAGTTGGCCCTCTGGTTGAGCTCCAGCAATCCTGACTCGATGCGAGTGAATTTCCTCATTAATGGCAGCACGTGCTCTTCGGTGATGGGCTCTTCCAAGTCATCAATCTTTGAAGCATCATCTATGAAAATAGCCCATACCACATCCAGGTCCTTCTTTGCCAGAATATTCCCTTGATCATCAATGAAACTAGGGAAACCATTAGCTGCTATCGTATCAAAGTAAACCAATGAAATGCGCCTCTCATGCTCAAATATCTCTAGCAGCTTGCAGGCTTCTTTAACCAGGTCCAACTTGGAGAAATAACTACGCAGCGTGATTTTGGCACTTGCCCAAGCATGGGCCATTTCGCTCAGTGGGTAGAATCTGAGATCCATTTGAGCCATTGCCTGGATCTTCATTGCCATTTCCAATTTTGGCTCTAGGTTTTCTTTTGAATACTCCACTACATGTCTACCATATGAAATGACCATCTACACTTCTTGAAGGAACATGAGAACTAATGTCACCTTCATCACCATTGTAGAACAATCAATCAATAGCTGACTATGAGCCTCCTTAATTTTCTCCTTCGTGAGGGTCACCGATTGCATCGCCTTTGCTACCAACTAATTCTGTAGATTCTAGAGCTGGTCCTGCAAGGCCTGGATCTATTGTTGCACTTCCTATTGTGCTACTTGATGTTGTTTGGCTACCTGTTTATATCCCTCAATTTTTCCCTCCAAGCTCTTCACCTTCTACTACCATTTCTGAGATTCAAACTATGCAGTGTCTAGTTGGGATTTCTGTGCTACCAAAGCCTCTTCTAACTCCACTATCTTTGCCTCAACCTGGAAGAAGTGATCCTTGTAATGCTCATCGTACAGGTAGATCGAACTCATCTCCACCTGTATATTACCCATTTTCTTAGCTACATCTATTTTTTTGAGGTCCTCAGTGATGACCTGATATGAGTAATCACTTGGCATCATCTCTCCTTGAGGTTTCTGGACCTGAGGGACCATCCTCATAGTATGCACCTCCATAGCCTCTAGATCAAAAGTCACCTTCTTCACTGGTTTCATTGAGGCTTGCGCATCCTTCCACTTGTGATTCTTCAACCAATATGAGGAAATTTGTCATGCTCTACTGATATTCTCTACTATGGGGTGCTCTGGTAGCAACTCCATCTCGGAAGCCAATGGCTCCTGTACTACAAAAACTAGGGAAAATGAGAAAAGGGCTTGTTGAGGGTTTGACTCCATAGTAGGAGCGAAAGTGGAAGGTGCTACAATTACGCTTACCCTGGGAGGGGCTTGCGTACTTATAGTGGTAATGGGGTTGGAAGGGATGGAAGATGGAACAGAGGATAATGGAAGGGAAAATGGGTTCGGGGTGGATGCGAATGAACTAAAAGAAAGAGAAATGGAGGGAATGGATGAAACTAGGGGAGCGTTGGTGACCTATGACTATGAAGTGGAAAGGGGAACTAAAGAGATGGGTATAATGAATGGAGGTGAAGTGGAGATGGGGACTGCAGATGGGGAGGTAGTGGTCACCAAGTGCTTATTAGTGAGAGAAGAGGAAAGAAAATGCGTACCTACGGGCTCCGACACCATTTGAGCCGATGATGAAGGTTGTTGCACTATAGACTCTTTCTCTTCCTCTACTTTTTCCTCCTCTACTTCCAGATCTACTATTGTCACCATTGGACTTGATTGCTCCTATTGAGCTAAAGAGGGTATCTCCTAAAAACTAGTCTGCTCAACCATATGTGAAGGAGGTGGCTTTGTGCTAAGAGCAGAAACTGCACCACTTTTGGGCCTCTTCACCATATTAGGGAATGACACCCTTATACTCATGCTCCTATTTCTGAGTGAAATTTGTTCCTCGGGTGGTGGTTGCTCCTCTTCTTCTTCTTTGATAACTACCCTCTCTTCAACCGATGCCTCCTTTTCTCTTACCATATCTTCTTCCTTGTCAGGGCTGTGGATACTTTGAGGCACCAAGTCAGCAAAAGAGAGGGGTTGGTACTTTTCACAATGGTCATCATAAATAAGTGAAAATACCTCATCCATAACCAATGGATAACTTGACCCAGGCTTTCCTCGATGGACCCTCATGACCCACTAGTTGGTAATCTTTTCATCAGACCAATCAGGCAATTTCACTTTCATTTGATTGAACAAACTAGGAGGAGGAACTTGCTCTAGATGATTCATGGGATCATACTCGACCTCCATCTCATAAAAATCATGCCAAGGAGGGAGCGACATCATCTTCTCAACATGCCATTCAAGGTCATGCCCCTTGGGATTATTCCTCTACTGCAAGATGTCTTCTTGAGGGTAGCAATGAAAATTCTTGGCTTTGATGAAACTCTCAAAAACACCCAAAGGATCGTACCACCATCATTGGGGAAGCTCAATCAACCCATAGTCATACAATGTCTCGACAATCAATCCATTCTGTCCACACTGAGTCACTCTTATATCACCAAACTGGAAAGGCATAGTGCATGTAGCTCTCTTTCCCCTACCTGTCCCATATGTATCATTTGTGAAATCACTCTGTTGGGCTACCTCCAGGGCAAAAATATATTCGATGGTAAAATACGGCAACAAAAAGGGTTTCCTAGTGAAACCAAAAATTTTGACAACCACTCCTTGTGTCAGCAAAAATATATCACCTTTTTTCTTGTCAACCACCTCTACTTTCATTGCTCTAGGCACTCTATTGCATACCCCATAAATCAACTCAAGGGTGAGCCCCAAAAATATTCTATTAAAATTATAATAGGACTCCTTTCTTGACAAACTCTGAGTCCATGAATACACCGGCAATATTCTCCCTATTTCATCTATCTTCCTTACTGCTATGAAAGCAAAATGGGAATGCATGTGATAGAAAAAGTATCATACCAGAAGGGAGAAATGTCTAAAAATGACGTCTTCCCCGCTTTGCACCTTCTGCAACTGCGAGTGCATTCTTCGAGCTACGAAATATGTCTAATCGAAGAAAATTAGATTTGTAGTTGTTGTCATGGCAGTCGGGGCATAAAACTCCACCTGTGAAATACACTGCACTAGCGATGCTTGCCATTTATGCACTATGGAATCTAAAGACAATCCTACCATCCATGCCAGCATTGAATATAAATCTGGGCTCTTGAAATCCCTCAATGGCATCGACAATTCTGGAAACTCCCCAAAATGTGGCATCTTCAACAACTGGTTCTCCATAAACTATCGCATATGAACTGTAGACTGGTACCTTTCCTCCTACTTCGTAATATTGAGCTTTTTAAACATGATATCGAGTGGAGGTCTCGCACCACAAGCGAAGGCATCCCTGATCGAGCTAGCTAAAATGATGAACAACTTATCTCCTTGGGCATTTTGAATAGCTCTCGTAGTAGGATTATAACATTGCGCAATCGCCCATACCAGCTCGGGACATGAGTGCACGGGCATACATAGGTACCAAAAGATATGGGAGTAAAATATCATGGTGTGCGAACTCTCAGCAGACACCTTCTATAGAGTGAACTCAACATCTTGGCATAATTTCTCCATGCCCTTGTTCGTAATTACACAGTCACCGATTTGTGCTAGGCGGTCGTAGTAAGGTACCAATTCGATTTCTTCCTCTTCCTCCCTCACCTTTCACCACCTCTTTTTTGGGTCAGCCTTCTTCTGAGATTTCTCCTTCTTAGCTTCTAAGATTTTCTTCCCCATATTTAGCTTCCTTTGAGTAGATAGCAAATCACTTCAAACCTTGGAGCAAAAAATAATTCACAACAACTCTACATAGGAACTTTGCAATTCTTCTGAATTTTTAAACTAAAATGTTCACCCTTTTATAACTTTTGAACCACACCCATCGAATTAAATGCTTGTGGCATGCCTACTAATTTTAGGGATACATCATGCTTTCCAATGATTTATCAGTTTCGCCCACCTCTTCTCCAAGCGCTCTGATTGGTTGCTTTAATTTTTTAATTACTTTTTCCTTCTTGGGAGGTGCAACTTGCCGTTAATGGTTATTTTTGGAAAATGTGCCTTGCTACTTTTTCACCTTGAACTGCGTGATGAGCACCTTGTTTCACTAATGTGGGGCACCAAAAAAGAATTTTGCTACTTTTATGGGTGAAACATCATGCATTCTAGGAGTTCACTAAAAAAGTAGGGCAAAAAGGCATTTCGCTCCCTTTCACTCTAAAAATAACTTTCGCCACGCTTTTCACCCGAAAAAGCATGCAACTGGAGGTTTATTGCTGCCAACTTGAGTTTCACTCCGAAAATCCAAAGATGCATGGACAAAATTGATGTCTTGGGCGAAATCACCTTCTTTCTCTCTTTTTAATTTTTTTCTTTTCTTTTTTTTTTTTTTCTTTTTTTTTTTTTTCTTTTTCAAGTGCTTTTCCTAACTTGGGTGCCCAACTTTTAAAATTGGCATGATTTTACTTTCCTTCACCTAAAAAAAAAAAATTTAAAAGCATGGATGCTTTTGATGTCTTTGGTGCTGAAAAAGCACTTTTAGGTGAAATGCCCAAAAAGAAAGCAAGAAAAGGACTTTCGCTAGTGAAATGATTTTCACCAGTGAAAATACCTTTCGCACCAGCAAAAAGGAATTTCGCTCCTTGATTTTTTTTCCAAGAGGGGCAAAGAAGGCTTTTTGTTGGAGAAAATGATTTTCGCCAACAAAAACACTTTTGCTAAGTGAAAAGGAATTTCGCTCCCATCCTTAGTCATTTTTTCAACAAAAAGCAACATTAAACAAAAACTATATACATATTTACATTTTTAATCTCGATTTTTTCATTGGTAGTAGGCCTTCAAATGAAGACCATTGATTGGAATTGGCAACACATGGCCATCCATATCCTACAAATAAAATGAGTTAACTTGATTCATACTAAAAATCTGGAATGGGCCTTCCCAAATCACCTCAAACTTGTGATGCTTGCTCTAGCTTCGCCTTGTTCTCATTCCACTTTAACACCAGATCACCCACCTTGAATGCCTTCTCAGAAGTCTTCTTGCCAAACCACTTCTTCGTCATCTGGGCATGTTCCATGAAGGCATTGTATGCTTTCTCCCTTTCTTCCTCTAGTTGTAAAAGCTGAGCCAACCTTGCGCTCATGGGATCAAATTCATCATCTTCACCATCAAGTAATTGCAAGGATTGAAGGGCCAGCAATTCAATGTGAATGGGAAAGACTACTTCTTTACCGTACACCAAGGAATAGGGGGATGTTTTGATAGACTTTTTCACTGAGATGCGATCAGCCCATAAGGCTTGGTTCAAGAGCAAATGCCAACTTTGCTTGTTGTCACCAAGAGTCCTCTTTAGAATCCTGAGTAGATTCTTGTTCATGGATTCGGCTAGACCATTTCCCTATGGATAGTAATTTGATGAGGTTTTTAAATAAATACCATACTTACCCATGAACTCATTGATTTTGGCATCGATGAATGGAGTTCCATTATCTGTTATAATTGCATCTGGGACATCGAAGCGAGTGATCAATCCTTCAAGGAATGTGATGACTACCTCTTGGTTTGCCTTCTTGGTTGGGATTGCTTCGGCCCATCGGGTGAAATAGTTAGTTGTAATCAGAATATATTTATGCTCGATAGATGAATTAGGATCAATGACCCCAATAAAATCTAAGCCCCATTGTTGAAATGGTGCTTCTACTTGAATCAGATGAAGAGGTAAAGATGCATTTCTGCTCCTATCAATATACCTCTGGCATTTATCATAACTTTGACTAACTTTGAATGCATCTGCAAAGAGAGTGGGCCAAAAATAACCTACTTTGATGATTTTCAATGCCATGGGTCTCCCTACATAGTGGCCTCTTGATAATCCAGAATGAAACTCTTCTAGGATTTTTTGCTTCTTTGATTCTCTGACACACCTGAGGAGAACTCCATCAATGTTCTTATGAAATAATCCACTTGGTAACATCACATACCTGAGGGCCTATAGTCTGAATCTCCTTCTCTGTGAAGCATTGAGATGTGAAGGACACCTTCTTGAATTGAAATATTTGACAAGGTCCTCTGTCCAATCATGGTCACTTGGGGAATGATTAGCAAGATTATACTCGCTTACTGACTCTTCATACTAGTAAATCATGGATTCGAAAGCAATGCTCCTTGCAAGCTCCTGACATAGTGCTCGATCTCGAACCAGCTTGGTTGGTCAGATTTCAATATCATATTCCTAGATTTTGGAAACCCAACTAGCTCTCTTATCTCCAAGCTCACCCTGGATGATGAAACTTCGGATATCTAGATGAACAACATAAACTATTGTTTTGCTCTAGGAAATAAAATACTAAAACTTCTTCAAGGACTTCATCACCGCATACACTTGCTTCTCAATGAAATTGTACTTTTCTTCATGCGGTTGGATGACTTGACTCAAGAATGCAATAGGTCACTCATTTCCATCTTCTCCCTTCTATGTGAGCACAACTACGTAACTCTCTTGTTCACCAACAACATAAAGGATAAAATCCTTTGAATAGTCAGGGTTTACCAGAATAGGGGCTTGAGCAATTCTTTCCTTGATTTCCTGGAATGCTTGCTTCCTTTGCTCAATCCATTTGAACTCAACATCCTTCTTCAAGAGTTCAGTCATTGGTTTCACAACTTGGGCAAAATCTACAATAAAATTTCGAATGAAATTAATCTACCCAAAAAATGACTGCAACCCTTTCTTGTTGGCTGGAAGTGGAAGCTTCAAAAGAGCCTCAGCTCTAGCTGGATCAATAGCTAAACCTTTTTCTAAGATCACATGGCCCAGGAGCTTTCCCTCCTTCACCGTGAAGATAGACTTCTTCGGGTTGATGGATATTCTGAACTCTCAGCATTTCTCAAACACTTGTCTTAAATGTAAACTATGCTCCTCCCTGTTATGAGAGAAGACAGTCATATCATCCAAATAAATAACAATGACTGTGATTTAGTAACTCACCGAAAGCTACATCCATCACTCTCTGAAAAGTTGCTCCAGCGTTTGAGAGACCAAAAGGTATTCGCTGATAAGCAAATGTACCCCATTTTGTGGTGAATGTCATTTTGTATTGGTCTTCATCCTTGACCCATATCTGATTATAGCTAGAGAATCCATCTAACAGAGAAAATCTCTGAGCTCCTGCAACTATGTGAAGAATCTGATCAATCTGTGGCAAAGGATAATGATCCTTCAGAGATGCCTGATTCAAATTTTGGAAATCAACACACAGGCGAATATCTCCATTCTTTTTCCTCACAGGGACCAAATTCTCTACCTAGGTAGAATGCTTGATTGGGTAAATAATTTTGGCTTCCAACATCTTCAGTAGTTCAGCTTTCATCAAGACTTCAATTTTGGGATTGATCGGCCTCTATTTCTGCCTGAAGGGTTTCACTCCTTCCTGTAGTTCAATGGTATGTTGGATCACATCCTTGTTGTAACCTTTTAAATCCTGGTAACTCTAGGTGATAATGTCTAGGAACTCATGGCATAGCTCCTTGATCTACTCAAGTTCTTCTAGAGTGCAATCAGTGCCAACTTTGATTGACTTCTCGGGTCCCAACTGTAGCTCAGTGTACTCCTTCTCATCCACTTTGATCTTATGTTTTTCAGCTCTATCATTATGATCAAAGAGACTTTCGAGCATAATCAATCCTTTTGGGATATGATTATTTCTTAGTTGGATCAATCCCTCAGGTTCCTCTTCATCAAGTGTTCTTCCTTCTATAGACACCTAAAATGCGTCGTGTAGGGTACTACTCATATGGGCATGCTAATAGACCATATGAATGATCTTGGACAACTCCAAGGTGAAGTAGTGGTTTTAACCACTCAATTTAGGCAGTCTTGGCCTATTCAGCCGTAGTCACGGCTGACACCCATGACAAACAGAGCTCGTTGTGTCTCAGAGCTACGACTAGCATAAAAACTATTTTGAATCCTGGGCCAAGCCAAATTTGGTTACAATGGTATGGGCAATGAGAATTCAAACTATTTTGTATGGGGAAGCTTCGAGAGTTTTCCTCCCAACTGATCCAATCTCCTATATCTTGATCTTGGCTTCCCAAGCAAGCCAAGATTAGAGATTAGGAAGGCTATAAGACCCCCCTTCAAATTAGGGAGAAGTCTAGAATCTTCTTGAGTTGAAACGTAGCAAAGCTCTACCAAAATGGATAGAAAATTGATAACTCCTTGAGGAGAGTCAAAATGCTACCCAATTGTGGAGTGACAAGCATGAATCCATCAATGGAGCTTCCAAAGGACTAGGAAGCACTAATTGCAAAATCAAGCCAATTGAATGCGAATCTCATAAAATTCAACCACCAATCCATCTTGGGACATAGAGGTGACCCTTGATCATCAATTCCATGGAGGAGATTGGAGATCCAAGCCCTGATTACAAGAGCAAGAACACTTTTGGCTCAACCATGACTGTCAATCGTAGCTAACAGTGCCAACTGCACCTCATACCCATGGTGAGGGTTTGATCTTTAATTTCCTTTGTTTTAGTAGTATATTTCCATTTCCAATTATGCAATTAGCTTAATCTAGCATAGATTAACATTTTAGCAGATATTTGACCGGTCAATTTAGGATTTAGAGGTAGATTTACTTCCATTTTCTTGCAATTGTCAATTTAGACTAGTTTTATGCTTTTCAAGTTCTAATGGTTAATTAGGCTTCCTAATTTCTAGATTTCATGCTTTCTTTACATGCTTTATAGTAATTTTATGATTTCTCACATATCTTCATAGATTTACATGCTTTCTTGCTTTCTTTATCATCAATTTATGAAATTCTCTCCAAAGCCTCATCAAGAGAGGTCTCCTTTGTCATTAAATTATTTCATGTTGTTTCTTGAATGCAGGGTTTATAGGACCTATTCATTTTCAAGGCATTCAAGGTAGCATATGCCTCCAACCAAAGGAGAAGAAGGCTATCTTTGGCCTTAAGCAGTTTGTGTACCTTCTAAAAAGTCTGCGGATTACACCACCCCCTCGTTTAGAGGGTCTTCAAAATTTTATTAATTGTATCAAAAATTGAGTATCCCTAAGAGGGACATATATAATACAGATTTGGCAAAGTTTTAATAAAAGGAAACCCTATTTTCTTGTTAAATTCATTGTTGTTCATTCTTTATTGCTTTAATACTCAATTTCAATTGATGCACTAGTTAGGTGTATGTTTTTTAGATTGATACACATTCCATAGTACTAGCATCTCTTATTAAGAAGTTTATGATTTTCTTATCACTTTTAAACACTTGCTAGTAGATATTCTTATCAGGAACTAAAGGCCTATAAACCAACCTTATGATCTTTGGTTTCTTCACCACATGCTCAACTGGAAAAAAGTTGGCACAAAGGGATGTCAAAAGGTCTACGTGTTTATTCTATTCCCACAAGATCGCTTGGATGTTCATGTTAGCATAGGGCATGTTTTATATTTCATCATTGGCCAAATTAAGTGCCTAAGTGCTTCTCCAATTCAAGGGTCGTTCGAGTGGTTGGTAAACCACCTTAACCAATTCCTAGTTGCATTTATTCATGTCGAATTCAATGCAATTACATTTTTTCACTGTAATTTTCACATGGTATCATAGCCACGGGGACACGAGCATAGGATGCATGTACGGACGAGACCAAAGTGGGTATGCTTCCTAACAATGGATGACGGTGTGAGGCTTGACTGGCAGCATAGGCGAGAGAAGAGTGTCGCCCTCCAGTATGCTTCCCTAGGCAGACAAGACCTGACATGTAGACCTGATACATACACAAAAAAGATATGTAGACCTAACATGTGGAACATAGACCAGAGGACACATGGCGAGGTGACTGATGTGACATGTGGCAGATGAGTGGCGTGGATAGTGATTGACGGGATAGTGATGTGGCACACAGTTGGCAGTTCGCGTGGAGGGACTCGTCGACATGATGGAAAAAAGGGTGACTGGTGACCACCCTAAGACAATAACTTTCTAAAAGCCCCACCAACATCTCCACACAATGCATGTAGGATAATTTCCACCGCATTATTTTCACCCTTTTGCACAGTAACATTGTCTATAAAGACAGTGTGTTGTCTTTTGATAGCCGTTGGGCCCAGTATCCTATTTGGCTAGTGCACGTGGTGGAAGAATTGTGCAGACAAGGTCCACAGTTCAAATCTCCTAGAGGACCAATCAACATTTTTTGTAGCACGATTTTTTGCTAGCAAAAATTGCTAGCAACTTTTTCTTGCTAGTAAAAATTATCAATAATTTTTTTTTTTGCTGATGATTTTTTGACAGTTTTTTCCCCACTTTTTTTTGACCAAGGAGGGTCAAACAAGGGGTATTTTTCTCATCCAAGGAAGGCACCAAGAGCTATTTTTTATGCTACCAACCAGAGGAGGCATCATTTTTTTTGAGGTATTTGTTTCGTACTTCAATTTTTTCCTTTCAAGTCATTTTTATTGGAGGGATAAGTTTTTTTTTGGAATTTGAAAGGGTAAAAGTACAATTTATTTTCTCCTTGTTTATTTTGCAATAAAAAGAGGGGCTCACAGTATTTTTTTGCAAAATTATAAGACAAAGGGGGGAGATAAAAATTGTTGAAAAACATTGGTGGAAGTGAATATTTGCATGATAAAAATGGTATTGTAATAGGTGCATTTTTGGTGCAAATCGACACCTAGGATACTTAAATTTGTGGGCATTTGTGATTGAATTTTTGTATTTAAATATCCTATTTTATTGCATTATCAATCATAACATAAAAAAAAGAAAAGACCCCAATTTTTTTAAACCTACTCATGTAATTTAATTGCACAACAACATTCGATATATATGGTACCTCTGGTCCACACTTATAGGTTATGCTGTCATGATTGGACTACTGTATCTAACATCTAATATAGTTATAAAAATGACATCTGAGCTATTGTTATCTATAAATCATCGAGGAGAAATAAAGTAAACCAATTCTATATTCACTGTATTTTTTTACCCTAATCATTATTATTGTTAGACGTAAATCCTGATGAAGTGCTTTTCGATGTGTTTAGGGGAAGTTACCCCCAAGCATGAGGAAAGAAATTCTATGGTAGGTGTCATAAACAAAATTATTCCCTTTTAGTACCACCTAAGTTCCATGTATCGTTCTGCTCTTATATACTTATAGTCTCCCTCATGTAAGGGCGGGTATATATAGAGAAGTTCGGTATAAATGCCTGACAGGTATAAAGAAAGGAGGACCATTTGGTGTTATAAGAAACCTTCACAATGGCAACTATTCACAAATATCTATAAGATTCACAGTTGCTCAAAGGTTCTAATTTTGCACAATGGAAGAAAAATATGAGAGCTATCCTTCAAGTTGAAGATTTATAGGATGTAGTGACTGGCATTGCAAAATATCCTACAATACCAAGATCAGATCAGGATGATTTTGATAAGAAGGATAGAAGATGTCTTATGTTTATCTTTCTTGCTACTACATATGAGGTCCAACTTGATATCTATGATTCCAAAACTGATAAGGAATCTTGGGATGCTTTGCTTACCATTTATGAAGGGAAGAATTAGTCTTCTATTCTAAACCTTCAAACTCAACTACATACACTCAATATGAAATCCGGTGAGACAGTTGATCTATTCCTATGTAGAGTGACAGAATTGAAAGCCAAATTGAATGCAATGGGAGAGATAGTGGAAGATACTCTCTTGACTTTAGTCATATTGAGAGCATTGCCAGAGTCCTACAAGGTGTTGGTTACCTTTCTCCATGTGTCTGGAAGACAAGTTTCTTTTATGGAATTGGTAAATTTGCTTCAAACTAAGGAGGCAAACTAGTTTTAGAAAGATGAAGTGCTAGATAATGCCCTCTACATCAAACAAGGGGGTAAGAAACAAGGTATTTTACAAAAGGAGGATATTCATCAAAAGGAAAATGGAAACAAAATTAGCAGAAAGACAAACAATATTGCAAGATTTATGATATGAATAACCATGGCACTAATAGGTGTTGGTTTAAGAATAAACTACAAAATGTTCAAAATCACAAGAATAAGGGAAAATGGAAATACAAACCACCGAAGAAGAATAAACAACCCAAGGGGAATTTTACTTATGCAGAATCAGACTCGGACTCAGATTCTAAGAGAGCAAATAAGGTGCTCATGACTCACGCATATTATCAATATAAGGATGCAGTGTGGTATATTGATTCTGGTGCTAGTAGACACATGAATGGTGATAGATCATGGTTTAAGACATTTGAGGAAAATGTAGGTAAGCCAGTGATAATTATTGATAATCTGACCTATCAAGTCTAGGGTGAAGGATATGTTTCCATCACTCTTCCAGATGGCAAATATCAAATTGATAAGGTTCTCTATGTTCTTGTATTGGCCAAAAATTTGTTGTCAATCCCTCAGATCTTGGATAGAGATATGAATGTTGTTTTCCATGTTGAGGATGGCAGAAAGAGATGTTTCATCACTAGAAAGGAGAAGCATACAACAACAATATTATACAAGTATGGCTTGTTCATCTTCAATGTTGTTTCTATGCCTCATATTGCCATGGTAGCAACCACAAAGGAGGCTACTTATCTTTGGCACAAGAGATATGGACATTTGAGTTTAGGATATTTTATTGAGTTGAGCAAATATGAAATGGTGAAAGGTCTTACCAACCTTTCATCCACATTGCCAGTATGCTCAGATTACTTAGCAGGGAAGCAACATTAGGTACCTTTTGAGGTTAGTTCTTCATGAGCTAAGAAACCTTTGGAGTTGGTACCCACTGATATGTGCAGTCCTATGCTAAACAACTATGGTGGAAAGAGGTATTTTAAATTGTTTATTGATGATTACTCACGAAATATGTGGTTTTTCTTCCTCCAATTAAAGTTAGAGGTATTTTTGTACTTTTAATAGTTCAAGAAGCTTGTTGAGAAGGAGTCAAGATGTTCCATAAAAACCCTCCTTTCAGATCGAGGGGGGGAATATACCTCCAAGGAATTTTTATCATTTTTGAATGAACATGAGATTAAGAGATAGTTGACAACAACCTATACTCCACAGAAAAATAGATTTGCTGAAATGAGGAACCATTGCATCATGGAAATGGTTTGTTGTATGCTTAAGGGGGCACATCTTGAGAAAGAGTATTGGGCAGAAGCAGTGAATACAATATTGTACCTCCTGAATAGATCTCCCACAAAAGATCTATAGGGAAAGACTCCACAAGAAGCATGGAGTGGTAGGAAACCCTCCATTTCTCATCTAAGGGTTTTTGGATGTAAAGCATTCATGCACATACCAAAACAAAAGAGGAAGAAGCTAGATGAGAAAACCCTATAATGTATTTTTCTTGGTTATGATGAAAATTCAAAAGGATATCATCTGATAGATCCAATAACCAAGAAAAAACATACTAGTAGAGATGTGGTATTTTATGAGGCTTTCACATAAGATATCCAATCTATAATTGTATATCTGGAAGAAGATGAAGAACCTAAGAAAGAGGTTTCACCCCCAAAGAAGAAGGTTCCAAAGTGGTATACTAGTACATTGAGAGATTCTAAGTTGATTTCACTTCTAGATCTAACTCAAGATTGACCTTGCACTCGTAGTATGACACAACAAAGAGGACTAGAGGCATCATCTTTAGAGGTTGATGAACTTTACCAACAATTTGATGAACTATCTGTAGATGCAAAGGAAGAAAGAGAAATAGATATGGATGATGAGAGGGTTTATATGTCAACATTGGATGAACATGAACCCATAATAGTTTAAGATGCACTTAGTGAGCCTCAGTGGAAGGCTGCTATGGATGCAGAACATACATATCTCATGAAGAATCATACATAGAAGCTAGTTAATCTGCCTTCAGGAAAGAAGCCCATTGGTTGCAAATGGGTGTTCAAAGTGAAGTATAAGGTAGATGGTACTATTGATAAGCATAAGGTCCATATTGTTGCAAAGGGATATGCTAAAAAATAAGGCATAGATTATGAAGAGAATTTTACCCCTATTGCAAAAATGACTACCATTCAAGTACTTTGTGCCATGGAAGCTCAGTTTGGGTGGAAGTTACATCATATGGATGTTAAAAGTGCTTTATTGAATGGTGACCTACAAGAAGAAGTGTACATGATCCAACCAGAAGGATTTGTGGTTGAAGTACAAGAACAAAAAGTTTGCAAGTTGATAAAATCCTTATATGGGCTCAAACAAGCTCCTTGAGCTTGGTACATCAAAATAGATAGTCACCTAGTGTAGCATGGATTCAAAAGAAGTCCTTCAGATGAAAATATCTATATCAAGAATAATGGTTCTAACATAGTACTTTTGGTGTTATACATAGATTATATGATCATAATAGAGAGTTTAGAGAACATGATTATTGTAGTAAAAGATGATAGATCTAGGACTTCTTCACTATTATCTTGGTTTGGAAGTGACTCAAACAAAGAATCATATAAGAGTAACTCAAAAGAATTATGCCAAGACATTAGTCAAAAAATATCACATGACTAACTGCAAGTCTAAATAAAATCCAATGGATCAAGGACTTAAGTTATCGCGATATGATGAATCACCATAGGTAGATGGTACTCTCTATTGACAGTTGATTGGGAGTCTCATATATCTTACAAATACCAGGACAAATCTTAGTTTTTTTGTGGGCTATCTTTCAAGGTTCATTCAGGAACCTAAGGTGATTCATTGAAAAGCAAAAAAGAGAGTTCTTAATTATGTTTGTGGTAGTACACACTATGGCTTGGAGGACAAGAAGAATGACAAGTTCTTCTTACAGGGGTACACAAACTCAAACTATATCGGATCCATTGATGATCGAAAGTTGAATTTTGGATATTTTTTCCATATTGGATTTGGACCTATCTCTTGGCATATTAAGAAGAAGCATGTGGTTGCTTTATCTTCTACGAAGGTAGAATATCGTGCAACTAGTGAATCAGTATGTGAGATAATGTGGTTACATCGCATCCTTACAAACATGGGTCTTCCAAAGAATCTTCCTCTTCATTTGTTTTGCAACAATCAAGGTGTTTTAAATCTGGTCAAGAATCTAGTTTTTCATGAGCATACCAAACACATTGATACTCGATGTCATTTCATTCACAATGAAGTTTCAAAGCACCATATATAGCTTCAATACAATCCCACTGATGATCATGTTGTAGATATTTTCACCAAGGCACTTGCACGTGTCAAATTTGAATTATTTCGCAATGCTCTTTGTATTTGCCAATAAAGTAATAAGGGGGGATGTTAGCATAGGGTATGTTTTATATTTAATCATTGGTAAAATTAAGTGCCTAAGTGCTTCTCCAATTCAGGGGTTGTTTGGGTGGTTGGTAAACCACGTTAACCAATTTCCAGTTGTATTTATTAATGTTGAATTCAATGTAATTACTACTATTCGCTACAATTCTCACAGTTCAATTCTATGTAATCTTCAAATAGATCCCAAAATTTATTACAATACACCTTCAGATAGTATTTCTTGAAGATATATCTGTTAGTTACTTGATTCACAATCAGTTTGAATATCCAAAAATCTACAATTATTTGATCCCAAGCTTCTCTGCTTTCCTCAAGCCTAGGCACAATGATTCATATTCAGTGGCATTATTTGTACAAATATAGGTAAACTGGTATGAATAAGTCTTTTGTATATCAGAAGGAAAAATGAGAACAATTCCAACTCTTGCGCTATTCTTGCATCTCACACCATCAAAGTAGAGCTTCCACAATTGATCTAGAATAGGACCTTGATCACTAGACACCTTCACTTCATCCTTTTCGAGTTTAGTAATGGAGTAACAACCAATCTCAGTTTCCAAGAAATCAACACAACACCTGCTCCTGCACCATTCTTACAGTGAGCGCCATCAAAGAACAACTTTCATAACTGATGCAAAACAGGTTCTGGGGATTCAAGTATTTGCTCTTGGGACTTCTCTATCTTCTGAATTGAATAACAACCAATATCTATTTCGATCATGGAGTTAAAATATGTCAGTAGGAATTCATATTCTAGACCAAGCTCCTAGGGTATTTCTTCAACCAATTCAACTTCCTCCAATTCTTTGGTCATCATATTCACCGCACCTAGGACTTGTTTTGTCTCCTTAATTTTTTCAATATGAAAAGGGGAGGGCTTCTCATTATGAATTTGAATTCGCCTACCTTTGAATAGAATCTCCAGATGTGAATAATCTAGGGAAAGGTAACCTCCCAACTTAGCTATGAATTCTCTTGAAAGTCACATGCTAAAGTAGGGCTCTAAATCAACAACCACTACTTCCTGGATGATGGTAATCTATGACATGCTATGGAGCACTATTGGAATATCCTTGATTACTCCAATAGTCTTAACTGGTGTACCATCCAATTGTAAAACTCTTGGGTTGCTTCTTGTATATTCCATTCCCATTAATTTACATACTACCTTCGGCATGACAGTAGTGGTAGCACCATAGTCGATCATACAATTATGCACCATCCACCCTTTCATTCTCAAAGATAAGTAAAATGAGGGAGGCCAATTCTTCCCTATCACTGAAGTGGGGAACGCTTGAACCAAGACTATTTGTAAATGATCCTTATTTTGATATTTGGCAGTCTTCAGAGGTTCTTGCAATAAATCAATCTGCCCGAGTAATTGCAATGCATCAAACAAGCTAATCCTTGTCAGAATTTTATTCATTTATTCCATGATATTGTGGCCATGAGTAGGTGAGATCTTTTATTCTAAAGGCCACTCATATTTGTATCGGTACTGCTGCATAGCATAGACTCTTTACCTATTTGTCAATGAAGGATACTTGAGTCTTTCATTAGCTTGCTTCTTAGTTTCACTAGGAAATGGAGCAGTAGTGATGCATTGCAAAGTTGAAGGCTAAACCTGTGCCTTATCTTGTGCTTGATCAGGTAATGAATTTTTAAATTTATCAGCATCAAGAATCTTTGTCGGGGATGCCCGCTTTTCTTCCTACGCTTTTGGAGCCGTAGGTACTTTCAAAGGTTGCAAGTCTCCAGGATCAACAGTCACTGGATTATTTCCAGACCTAGTAAGGACTAAAACTTGCTCTAGGGATGGCACCATACAATTACACTCCATATATCGAATCATGTTGACTTGCCCGCTCGAAGAACTTTCTGTTAATGTCTTAACATAGTTTATATGTACCATACACGTGTCTTCACCATGAAGATCATTACATGTAGAACACAAATATATCCTTTTGGATACATTACTCTCATCATTTGCCTGGATCATGGTGTTTTTATCAGTTCCCTTGCTAATAGATACTTGTTCTCGGGTTATGGGTTGATTCTGAAACCTTCTTGATTAGAACTTAGCCTTCGCCTGCTTCTTCCTCATAGTAGTAATCTCATTAGATATCATCCTCAAAGCTATATTAGTGGATTTTACTTCTCGTAACAAGGTCATAGGATATGTATTAGGTGACGGAGTTAAAGCTGGCAACGATAAGGGCATTGGAGGTGTAGGTAATGGTAAGGGCATTAGGGGTGTTGGAAGGCTGTGATGTTACTGTCGAGAAGGGAAATTATGGAAAGTTCATAGCAGATGATTGTGGAACAGGGATAGGAGCTATTTGAGGAGAGCCTGAATTACATGAAGGAACATGATACATCGATGGCATAGGATGAAAAAATGCATTAGAGTAAAGATATTGTGGCAGATCAGGGAGAATAGGCATCGTCACCTTTGGAGGAATCCTACCTACAAAAATCAAATCTGACTCAACATTTTGAGCTTGTGTATAGCTATTGGGGAATGTAGTCACATTGGCCTAGCACACCACCATACCAATATCGATACTGAGTACTTGAAGATAATAAAATGTTGCTTGCTCATGAGTTGGCTGTAAACCATCTGGGACCCTCTGCCAACTTTGCGCAAATCGGACATTGAAATCTACAAGTTCCTCTTGCGGATGTCTTTGGATTGATGTGAACTGGTGCAATAAATAATATAGATCAGCTTGTTCATGGAAATTCTTAATCAAAAACTTTGCCAATTGATCCCACGAGGTAATGGTACCCGACTGCAAATACCAATACCAATACAACAATTTCTCTCTCAATGATAGGACCACAAGTTTTATCATCACATCCTCATCAGTTATATCATGAATAGTTGCAAGAGAGGCTAAATCTTGGATATGCTTATAGGAAGTTTTCCCAGTACCATTATATGTGGGTAAAGCCTTCAAAGTAGCTTGAGGTACGAGATTTTGCGTCTACAGATTAAACGCTTCTGAGCTATTCCAAGCCAGGAACTACCTTGGAAGTTGTTGATGTAGTGGAGGATTCTAGGCCATGTGGATGGTAATATGAGGAGTGGGTCTCAGGACGTTAGCGGTTGTACTAGGTGGAGGCTGAGGGAAACTGTTGGCAGTGCTTACAAGACTCATAGGGGCAGAAAACACACCAACTAACTAGGAAGATGAAACATGTGGTATGGATGAGATATGCGAAAGTGAATATGTTCATCGAAAAGTGGCTATTTGAGGATGCTCTCCTAGCCTTTGAATGTCTAGTTCATAAAATCTGATCTGATTATCAGGATTTTTGGCTTTTGATCTTATATTCATAAGAAAATAACTTTCGTCGTCCTCACGCTTATGGCATTCTAGGTAAAAATTGAGTCATTAGATGTTCTAATCTCAAGCAGGAAGGTGAACACCAAACCTAATGTTTCTGGAAGTGGAACCTTAAAAGTCCCACCGGGCGTGCCAAAAATTTTTGGTCAAATATCTGCCTAATCAATAAACATTGCATTTATGCACCCTAGATACGACCAACATTGAAAGGCCGAAGGAAAGAGATGTCCTCCGTGCCAATATCCAAAGAGGTTAGTTCCCGAACTAATTCTAAAACTGGTAAAATACTAAGGGTGCAGGAAAGAAATTGGAAATAACGAAAAGAGATGGGAAATATGGCCACAGGCCAAAATGCAGAATTGGTGTTAGATTAACTAGCAGAAAAAAACCCAAGCAAGAAACAACACCTAACAGAAGGAAGAGCACCAAAATTTACTTGCGATCTTGCACTAATGACATCCAAAATGTTACTCCAGCATTCCCCCTCTCAATAGCAATGCTTAAATCCAAGTATAGAATTTAAACTTAACAGTCAAAAGAGAAATGCGGATGTAAGATAGAAGCGCAACACACAGAAAGATATCATACACAAAATCACTCACAAATTCAAAAGCCTGAATGCCTTGTATAAATGCAGAGAGCTTGGAGAGATCTCTCACAAAATGTCTAACCCCCTTTTTAAAATGAAATTTACCTAGTATTTATAGAGGTTTTTGCCTCTTTCATTTAATACATACGAGGGAAGAATTTCTGAGAATCAAAGACAAAATCAGCAAAATCCTTCTTGAATTCTTGGAAAATACATTCACCAGGGGAACAAATTCTTGAAAATTTGAACTTCGGACAGAGGTGTGCCTGTTAGGAGAAAATATTAAATTCTTCGGATTACCTCTAATACATTGGAAATCATGAAGGCTCGTTTCCCTTCGCCTTCCTCTTCGTGATCCACAAAATAGAGTAACTGAGAGTGCCCTTCATTTAATGCCAAATTCAACATTTTGACTAAAGTTCCATTTTTTCGATTTATCTTCACCCAACATTAGCTTCACCCCTTCAGATGCATGCGATCTTGATACAAACAGGTTCACCCAATTCTAGGACAAACGACACGTTCACCCTTAAGGGAATGTGAACGTTATTTTCTACCATCGCTAGGTGGTTTTCCCATAGGAGAGGCGAACGATGTGTTTGCCCCTCGACTAGGGTGAACGTAATTTGATTCGGGTGCATGCACTAAGTGGTTCGCCCATAGGAGAGGTGAACGGTGTGTTCGCCCCTCGACTAGGGTGAACGTAATTTGATTCGGGCACGTGATCGCTCTTGGTGATGCCAAGGCACGTTCGCCCCTAAAAAGGGTGAACAACCCATTCGCCCCTAAGGGGGGGCGAACGTGATTTGTCGCTTTTTAATTTTTTTTCTTTTATTCTGCTTTCAAAACCGATTTGCCCTTAGAAAGGGTGCAAGGGAAGTTCACTCCTAAGGAAGGGCGAATGTCAATGCACAAGATTTTCTGACGATTTCACTTCAAACTTTTAGTGAAACTCATTATCTCCATTATTTTGGACCTCGAAGGACACCTACCCATTAATCATTAAATGCATTGGATTTCAAAAAATTGTTTCAACTTATTACAACTTACCCAAAAATAAAAGAGACAAATACATTATCGCTTTATACAAAATTTCCAATGAATACAAAATGGCCAACAGGCACATATCAATCCACTAGGCAGATAATTCAAAATTCATTTCATATTTTTAAGGGAATGAGATTTTTGTGAATATCTTGACCTCATAAGCATACAAAACACATTCACCTGGTGACTCCACTAATTTAAGAACCTAAGATTAATAACTCTATTGAAGAAACAAACTCTACAATCACATGTTAACAATATCGAAAGCCAAAAATCTCAAAGAACCATATGTAGGTTAATGAATCTCCAGTCATCCTAGAAAATCCTACCTGAAACCATGGTTGGATGCATATACCTTACTTGAAATAGTTCCATACCTATCATTCTTTCATATCTCCATGATATTATTTAGTATACCCTAAAGGCCTTACCCTCCTATAATTATATAAAAAATACTACATGTGAGCATTGCTAATATATTGTTGCTTTAGCTTTCGTATATAATATCATTCATGAGTATGTAATGGTTAGGTTACTAAATTTACCTATTAGGGTAAAAATATTGGTCTAGGTAGCATTATTACATGGTTTGAGCATGTTGAATCATTGATTCTAGAGTTTGATGATGTAGGGGATCCGTTCCTCCTACTTACCGTATTTTCATCCATTCAAAGGAATACTTAGGAAAGCATGAAAATTTTTTAACATCCAATTCAAAAAATCTTGGAATAGGATTCCCCAAGATACAAGACCATCATATGCTCAATATTGCATCTACTATCTACATGCTTTCACCCTATCTTAGCTTTTCAAATTCAGTTGTCAATCAAGATGAGGTTTCCACAAATTTTCCAAGTTGCTATTGCAACAAAAAATACACTCATCTTGGTTGGTAAGTTTTCCCATAGAGCTATAATTTCATGCTTGCATGATATTCAAAAACTAATCCAACAAGTACCCCTTTCGACTATGTATTCCTCCTCCCTAGCCACATTGCCCAAACCAATATTTCAACGTTCTATTCTAGCAAGTTTGGTTCCCACCCTACCCACTCTAAAGTCAAAATAAGCTATAGAAATCCAAGGGTTGAGAAGTGCAATTTAAAACTTAACAAATAGGATTATTGTATTGGAGAAGTAAATAGCTAAAGGAAATACAAATGGTAAAATTGATGAAAAATACCATTGTTGGAGATCATGAAGAAAAATATCAATGCCAATTAATTATAGCACAAGGAAAAGAAGAACAATTAGAAGGGATTGTAGGGATGATGACATAGCTAGAGAAAAATTTCATGGCTAAAGGTGCTCTAGAATTCCCCAAAGTGAATATGGAGAATTGGTCGAAAGGTTCAAAGGAGCTAAGAAAGAATGAATTTCCTTGAAACTTGGTATCTAGTATTAGGTTTTAACTAGTCACATGTTTTTGTAAACACATCCCAAAAATATAGGGAGGTTGATAAGAAATTTACTAGTGGAAGATGAGTTTTCCATACCTGATTCCAATGCAATAACTCATCACAACCAAGGTGACATTCTGGCAGTAGATCAAGAATACCTAGAATAGTTGATAGAAAAATTATAGTTTGAAGGTGAGCTATACTGCCTAGGTATCAATGTTATAACTTGTGCAAAATTTGGAACCCATTCTCTCTCAAAGCTAAATTGAAAATGGCTCTTAACTCCAATAAGTCACATTTTCCATAAAAGTAACAATAAAAAAAGTAAATATTTAGAAGGATATGGTCTAGACACTACAATTTCTGATGAAGAAGTGGCATGTAGAAAATTTGGCATGAAAATGTATGCCAAAATTTTGTGTAAATATGCAACAAGTAAATAAATTTGATGAAAACTAAATGTAATAAAGACTTTGGCTAAAGTAGGAAATAGAGTAGAACTGGCATGAAACTAATTTTTAGGAAAAAACAATGGGTATTTTGCATGTGTGATCAAGGAAGGTTGGTACAAATTTAGGAGTTCAAGAATTAGTAAAACAACTAAACAAATACGAATAAATGAGTTTTTTCAAATTTAATTGCTTTAAAAATAAAGGTGGATATGGGAAAGAGTGTTAATTAGATAAGTGATTGTAATGAATTTATTGGTTGAAGGAGTCTCTATTAGGAGGTTTCCCTTCCCACCATTTCAAAGGCCTTGACCAAATTTATCACTTTTAAGTTTATTGCCTCATGCAACCAAAAGTCCAAAATGAGAAGGGAATTTTGAACTAAAATATTTATTAGTGTCAAAAAATATGAGAAACCTCAAAGCTTCTTCCATAGGTCAAGTTGTTGATTCTACCAAGAATCTAAAGTTGTTGACAAGAAATGCTTATGGAAAAAATTGTTGGCAAGTTTAAATCTCCCCATGCCATGAAGCGATGCTAATCCACTAGAATAGAAAGCTAACAGTTTACCTATAGCCTTTTTGGTGATATCTAAAATAGATTCTACTATTGGTATGAGCCTAGATCCATTTTGGTGATAGTTGAAAAGGCTCTACCTTTAGTAGGAATCAATCCCATGCAACAGTTTTGAACTCCTTCATCATAAGAAAGGGGTTCAAAACTTGTATTATACTCCACAAAAAATGGGAGCCCATTATGCTATAGTGGCTCTTGGAAAACTAATAGAAGTGGAGAAATGCAAAGGACCCAAGGTGACCAGGAAAGATATTGGTATCACCCATAAAAATCTTAAAAATGTGAAAAAATATAAGCATCCCTGATGTATCAAGTTACAAAAGTTTCATAGATTGAGGTCACCCAAATCATAGCAAGAAACAAATGAAAATCCCTATGGACATCACAACTTCTCAAACCTTGCATCCAAGAGCAAAGAAATAAAGTACCCTAGGTCATATGAAGGGAATACTTCAGGTACATTCATCAAATAAATTAGTTTGACAACTACAACATAAAAGTGACCTCAAAAGGCATCAAAAACCAAGCAAGGAGACACAAAAAATGGCATTGAAAAGGAAAAATTATGACAAATCAGTGTGAAATCATACCTAATAAATTTTGGCCAATAATGGTATAGAAAAGTTAATTTAATTAGTTTTAAATTCCTCTTATGTAAGTATTTTTATTTACCTTTTCTTGACTCCATTTTTCAATGGAAAAGGACTTCTAGGTTCTTAATTTTGCAAGCTAGAATCTTTGGGAGGCATCAATAATGTGGGTCCATAAGAGTTTCGACATAAATAAGTCCTAGAAAAATTTGTTGGATTATCAAATTTTTAAAGTTTTATTGTTCAAGATGTGAGGAGACTTGGCAAGACTTGGTCATAATTCAAAAGGCATCTCATCGGGCCTAAAAATTGACTAAGGTAAGAAGGTCTGGCCACTCTAGAATCTTGAACAAGGGTGGTTGGAGGTTTGTAGCAAATATGTTAGTAATAGCACATTAAGGATCCAATCAGTCTGTAATAGAGTGAGATGATAATCCTAAAGATAATTTTAGCCTAAGTTTATAAAGGCTTTGGCCACCCAAAAGTTAAACATTAGTGGTCAAGCACATGAGTGGCCAAGAGCAAGAGTGGTAAAATTCATGAATGGCCAACAGTTTTGAATGATGTTTAGCAAAGCTACATAATAGTACTAGCCAAGTACCTAAGACCCTAACAACAAGGAAATTCCTACAACATATAGTGACAAAAGAGGACTCCTAGATAGATATCCTTTAGTAGGGATCATAAAAATCATAGGCATGAGCCACGTGGACACTTTTCAACCATCCAAAATGAAGGAGTTAGACAAGAAAATGACAACTAGTCTTCTAGAACCTGTAATTATATCAACTACCACTGACAAAGATACCTACAAATCTGATAGCTACCATAACAATAAATCATAGTGGGGGGAAGCTGAGAATGCTCAAGATATTTGAACCTACTAAATACATATGGTTGTTGAAGGTGATGATTGGTTTCTAGAATAGACTAGTTGGCAGTGATAAAGCAAGAAAGTGGTGCCACTCCTTCCAAGCATGTTTATCGAGCATGAACCATGGACTAGGCCAGGTTATGCTTATTATTGTCAAGCCTATGGAGCCCATTCTTGTAATCATTATCTAGGATAATATAGTAACTTATAAATAGTGAAATTTACCTTAGTATGAGGTTTGACAATTTGAGTGTTTGCCTATTGTTAATATGTAAATTTGCTCTACAATTTTAATGAATTGGATTTATGTTTGACATTTTATAGTAATGTGTTGTTAAATTCATTTGTGTATGCATGTTCTATTATCTCTAAATATTTTTTTCAAAGTTTTGTGGGTGGTCTATTATGTTAGATATGAGTTGTTGTTTGGATTATCGCTCTAAGCTATTGGAATATGAGGGATGTATAACATTAATAATTATGGTTATACTTTCTTCTATAAAACTCTGTCAGTGGTCTATTTTTTTATACTGATATGTAATCGAGTGTCCAAACTAGGGATTTACTCCAACTACTTACAACTTGATAGTTTTTGCACATCCATTCTCATTCACCTCATTGTCTAATGGAGTTCAACCACTCACTATTGAATTCATTTTGTTGCATAAAAATCAAAATTTAATGTCTTTCCTCCAAAAGTTACACACCATGAACCTCCCAAATGAAATCCCATCCAAAATCAAAATCTCTCCATAGTAAAACATACTATCTATTACATTGTAGACTTGCAACTATTGCCTACTGCACTACAAATCTATAATGGATGCTTACTACACTCTCAAACTATAATTTCTACCTACTACATGAAAACCTAAAACCATTTTCTATTGCACTACAAACTTGCAATTGATACCTATTACATTACAAACCTACAATTATTGCTTGTTGAAATCAAATCCTTAAATTATAGCCCACTATGCTACAAACCTACAACTACTACCAATATATCATAAAAACCTATAATTATTGCTTGTTTAACCTACAACTATCACCTGCTACACTTCAAACCTACAATTGTTGCCTTTGGTTGTTTAAAAATCAATTTTGGATTAGGATTCCCTTATGGGAAGTTTTTGGTCCCTCAAAATCTTACTAAGCAAAAATACGAGAATACTATATCCTCACCTAGTTGAAGGGTATCCACATGGATTTGTTTGGCATCTAAACCTTATAACAAATGAAGATCCTCTCCTTATTCCTAAAGTGGATACTATATCCTCACTGGCTGAAGGGTATCCACTTTAGGAAGAAGGAGAGGATCTTCCTTGTCATCCAACATAGACGACTCAAACAACTTTAAATTTTCCACATTAACCATCGAATACATTTGCATGTAAGGAGGTAATTCGAGTTTGAAAGTATTTTTTCCATATTTCTCTAGAATATTATAATGTCCATAGTGGATAGGATTCAATTTATTACCTAGATAATTTAGATGTTCCTTTCCTAGGTGTAGCCACACCAAATTTCCAACATAGAACTGGTGTGCAGTCTGGTGTTGGTCATGGAAATTATTATACTATTATTGATTCCTTTTCAACTTTTATTCAATCCTTTGATGAATAAGTTAAATTCATTGAATGAGTTGAAGTTCCCAATTTCCCTCCAATAAAGAGCTTCTTGGTTTCTATCGACAATTTTAAAAATCTTCATCAAAAGGTGAATGAGGTAAAATCCCATAACATACCTCTAATGGAGAAATTTATATGGATGAGTGTATTACCCTATTGCAATAGTATTAAATGTAGGTAAGATTGTCATCCAAGGTCTTAGGATTTCTTTGGTTATAAATAAATGCACTAGTATTTGGTTGATGACCTCGGTCTAACCATCGGTTTGCTGGTGAATTTCTATAGACCTTCTCAAATTTGTATCCAACATTTTCTAAAGTGCATTCTAGAATTTGCTAAGAAACTGAGTATCATGGTCACTTATGATACTCTTGGGCAATCCAAAATTGGAAAAAATAATTGCCCCTTCTATTGTGATAGTTTTATTGCAAGGAATTATGATTGCCATCTTACTAAATTTATCTACTATCACAAATAGATAATCATTCCCCATTCATGTGGTTGGAAAACCACCCAAAAAATATATAGAAATACTTTTCTAAGGCTAGATAGGAACCGATAAAGGAATGTAGAGTCCCAATTTTTTATGACTTGGTTTATTGATATTGCATGTTTGGCAACCCCTGATAAATAGTGCAACTTCATTCTACATATTTGGTCAACACATATACCTTTATAAATTTACCATAGTCTTATGCACACTAAAAATTTTTAACAACCAGTGATGTATGAGCCTCTCACATAAATTGAGTCTGACTATCCCTTTTGGAATACAAAGCTTCATGGATTTGAATAATAAAACCTCCTCTAAGTGTTATTCCTCCATTGAGTTGGATTTCTCTTTGGTTGTTAGTGCCACATATTTGTTTCCGAAATCTTCATCCTCCACATATTTCTCCCTATAATTTTCAAGTAGAAATGGTTCCAATTCCATAACTATTGATAATATTATAGGAGGTTGAGATAACATATCGACAAGTTTGTTATAATTTCCCTTCTTATACTTAATCAGGATATTAAATTGCTAAGAAAACCCATCTATTTAAATTCTCTGGCTTGTTGTAATTTACTCTGAGCTTGCAAATACTTAATGGATTCATGATTGGTATATATCACTATTTCTTTCCCCATCAAGTAGTGTTACCAATTCTTAATAGCTTGCACTAAAGCATACAATTCCTTATCATATATGGGATAAGTAAGGATCGCTCAAAAAAAACTTATAATGGTAACATACTAGTTTGCCACCTTGAAGTAATATTTCTCCCATGGCATGGCTAGAAGTATCAATCTCCATCCCAAATAACATTTGCATATGCATCATGGCCAATACATGTGCTTTACAAATCTTGTATTTGATTTTTTGAAATGCTTTCTCTTGTTTGTCACACCACACTATGCTCCTCTTTTTTTACAAATTTAGAAGAAATTTTCTTGTATTTGAGAAATATTGAATAATTTTCCTCAAGTATGGATTGCTCCAATGAAGCTCCTCATCTCTATTCGTGTCTTGGTATGAGGTCAATCCATAATTGTGGCCACCTTGGTTGGATCAATTTTTAATTCCCCATTACCAATAACATGACCTATATACACCAGTGATGTCTTACCAAATTTACATTTATTGAGATTTAATTTTAGTTGAGCTCTCACAAAAACCTCTAGCACAACCTGCAAGTATTGCATGTGCTCCTTCCAAGTCTTGTTGTATACCAATACATCATCAAGAAATACTATCACATAGTTATCAAGAAATGACTATAAGACTTTATTCATCAATCTCATAAATGTCGTTAGAGCATTTGTTAACCCGAATGGCATCACAAACCATTTTTAAAGACCTTGTTTAGTCTTGAATTATGTTTTTAAAATGTCAACATTCTTCATCCAAACTTAATGATATCTATACTTTAAATCCAGTTTGGTGAGATACTTGGTATGTTTGAACTAGTCTAGCAAATCATCAATTCATGGAGGCAGGTATCAATTATTGATGACATCCTTCTTGGGTATCAATACTATTGGAGATCTTGTTGGTGATGCATTAGGTCAAATAATCCCTTAATCCAAAATCTCTTAAAATTGATTCTTCACCTCATCATATTCCAATATAGATTGCTTGTAAAATCCAATGTTAGATTTCAATGAATCAGGTAGTAGCTAAATCTCATGCTCCACTTATCTTCTAGGTGGTAGGCTTTATGACAATGGCATGATTGCTTGAAAATCTTGAAGTATATCCTCTAATTATTTTCTCTATTGTAGAGTACAATCTATTGCATCAAATTTTTCCCATATTTGTTGTTCCTTTTCTATACCTCTTACCATCAAAAGAATGAGTTTTATATTAGCATTTACCATGCACTCTTCATGTTGTGCAATGATCAACTAAAAATTCCTTTTCATATAAATAATATTAATAATGAATCCTTTACCGTAGAATGTTCCATATCTTTCCCATAGATATCGGATACCAAAGATGACCTAAAAAATATCCAAGGGTACAATATTACAAATGATTTCATCCTTGAACTTCTCATTGATGGAAAATTTAAACTTGCGTTGCTTTGTGACCTATATCTTAGTTTCTTTGTGCAACCATCCCAATGGCTAAGGTTGAGGATGAAGAGTAACTTCCAATGCTAGTTGCTACACTAATATTTTTGAGATCAAATTTCTTTGTGATCTAGAGTCATACCATGCAATTACCTTCATCATCTTTATTTGGATATAAACCTAAAATAACTCTTTTTTTTATATATAGAATCTAATTATGATTCTAAGTATGCTTATTTAGCTATCAATTCTCTACACAACCTAGCTTTTCATTAGCTCATGTGGTGATGTCCACAACATTGTTAATTTTCTAGGTCCAAGCTACATTCTTCTTTCCCTTGCTTAGCTACTTGGGCTTCTTCTCGTAATGCAACTTCCAACACTACTCTATGGTATGGCCATCCACATCATAATTGTCATAATGTTTGTCTACTTTTGGAACAATAGTAGAATTTTTCTTAGGTTGGTTCTTAAAATTATTTGATCCTCAAAATTGTGTCGGTTCTTAAAATTATTTGATCCTCAAAATTGTCATAATGTATATAATTATGGATTTTTATCCTAAAAATTGTTTGATATGATTTATGCACCTGTAAGATTACAATTCAACATATAAAAGAGATTAGATAAATCCACAATCTCAAGGTTGAAGTATTGAATCCCATCTAAGCTAATTAGTCTAATATGATTTAAACAATTATGTAGAAAAATGGATGCAAGAAAATAAAATAAAAGCACCCAAGTGTTGTAGGTGATTTGGAGAGGAGAGGGCAATCCTCCAAGGGAGGTCCCATGTTCAAATCTCCACCCTACCAAAAATCTGAATTGGGTATCCAAAATCCAATTGATAATTTTGGTGTGGGCAGGATCGGGTGCGACTCTCGGGTGACTTTGACGGTGTAGAACCCCCTATTCGTGGTCTCTCAGACCAAGGCGACCACGCAAGGGGTTTTTCGTTTAAAAAAATAAACATAAAATAAAATAAAAGGAAATGAAACAAATATGATCATATATTCATAGCAATATGAGCATTTGTATAGTTGGAACCTATAGAAGGGACTGAATAACTTTGATTGATCAAATTGCAAATACCCTACAAAAATAAAGTGAGAAGACTAAATAGGATATGGAATGGTAAATCCAAAAACATCATATAACCATGAAAAAAGTCAAAAGACACAATTGATCCATACAAGACAATCATAATCTCTTCATTAATTGTAGTTTAAGTATATATTACAAGTTTTATCATAAATAATATCTCAAATATCTTAAAAATAGCCAAAATATCCCTTACAATTGAACTCTTAAATATTATTTAGTGTAAGAGTTTAACCTAATTTTTTTCTAGATATTAATGCTTCAAATGATTGTATTATGGAAATAAAGGGTATTTAAGTACATAGGATGCCTATTTTAGGCATAACAAACCTTCAAACAAACTTGTAACTACCTTGTCCTATACTACATGCATGTACCTTATGAGGGGTGGTTATACCACTTGACTTCTCACATGGTCTATGATGTAATAAATCCTAACATACCCCCCTTATTACATCATAGTCAAAAGCTCTATTTTGCTTATGACCAAAGAATAATATCTAGGATGATGTTGGAATTTAAGAGAGAAATTCCCCCTCTTAATGTAGACTTACTACTTTTATACTTAAATGTGTTAGGTTCCATTGGTCATACACTCCAAAACACATATTTTTATTAGAAAATACTATTAGCAAATCACTATTATTCTAACAAGATCTCAATATCAAATAATCTCACAAGTTCATACAATAACAATATTGCACAATAAATCACTAAATATTATTGATTAAATCTACTTCAAACAATGTACAAATGCAATACTTTTTTAATTCTTGTCACAATTCTTTGTCTTCAATATATATGTACATGAGACTCTTCATATGCACATGACTCTTGACTTTTACACTTATATAAACTCTTCATATCCTCATACTCATGGAAGATCTAACTCTTCACACTTCTCTCTTATGTAACAATCAATCTCATGTATTTACATAAAGATAAAGTCTCTCATGGTTTTTCATAAATCCTCAATTCTAAACATGACACGTCACTCACATAACTCACACTTACTAACATAACACCTCATACACATAACTCCACACTTACATGACACATAACTTCACACTCAATAACTTGATACCTACTATAGACTCACACATTCTAGAATATTTACATGACAAAAATATTTATATGGTCAAATAATGTTCCAAGGTACCAAATAATATAATATATACAATACCCCTCCTATTGTATTACATTATTTGGTATGAAGACCTTTTTTATTCATATATTTTTTATTCTTCTTTTGGCCATGGTTCTTTACTATGACTTTGATAGTTATTCATATTTTAAATCTATCCCTATGATATATTTTCAACTACTATCACACTTCTTAACAAATCAGCACAATAATATTGGCTTATACCATTATTGTTTTTATTGCTATGAAAATTGCTAATAAATGTTGAATGTAACAATTCATCATCCAAGGTGCGAAGTGTAGACCAATTGGTTCATCCAAACCCCATAAGGGGGTAGAGGTCCAAGGTTGAATTCTCGGGCCTCGTCGGACTGAACGCTTGTCCCTTTCCTGGTGCTTTCAGTGACGTAAAAGGTTTAAAATGATTGTGGCATGGTGGTTATAGGGGTGGATTGCGCGAAGATCTGTGTGGCGGCTTCTGGGGCGGATAACACAGAATACTATGGCGGCCATAAAAAGTCGGACAGCCTGCCCAAATTCGTGGTGGCTACCGATTCCACCATGTAAATTCAAAAAAAATAAATAATAATAATTCATCATCCTTGCTATTTATATGTCCCTGTTTAAGTCGATCATGATCCCTATTGCTATATGAAGACTTGAAATTATTTCTAGCACATTACGTATCAATAAATATGTCTTTTTTTATATTTTTTCCAATGCTCAAGTTATATGCTCTATCATGAACATGGTTATGACATTTATTTGTTTTCATATCATTCGTGTCGCAACTAATATCTTTTAGCACATGTTTGTTCTTCAAGCTTTTAATCAATTCTTCTTGCCTTTTATTCTTGTCTTTAATAACTTCTAGAGAATAATGATATATACGTTATTTTCATATATCAATAGGTAATGTAATAGAACCCTTAGATTCTTCATTTGCTTTAGTAAGCTTTAAGCTTAGAAAATTACCAAATGTTGTAAAATTTTCATCTTTCGCTTCTTTGAAAATTGGTTATAAGTCCCTATTTAATTTATATCATTTTTTCTTCAACATTTTCTATCATGCATCATGTGCAACATTTTAGATTTTTTAACATTTCCTTACTTTCTTCTAGTGATGTGTTCTAAATACCTGTTTGCTTTCATCTGTAATTGTCATGATGTGGCTCTTGTCTTTGATCAAAGTTTTCTTTCAAGTAATCCTTATGTTCACAAAAATTCTTCTTCAAATTACTTCTTCAATTAATTTCCTTTGTTGTAAAATTTTTTATTACTCCCAAATTAATAAATCTTCTTTCAATATTCAATCTTCAATAATATTCCTTCATTTAATTTTTCAATTTCTTTCATCAAACTTCAATCTTCAATTCAAATTTTCTTTTATTATTTCTTCAATAATTATCTTATTCTTCAATTCAATTCTTTTCTTAATTCAATTTTCAATCTCTTCATCTTTAAATTATTAATTCCTTCATTCTTAATCTTCTTCTTCAATTTCAATATTCTTCTTCTTTCTTATTTCAATTATTCTATTTATTTCTTTAAATTTTTCTTTCAATCTTTATCCTTCAATATTTTCCTTCAATTAATTTCTTTTTCAATTTACATTTTATTTTCATCATTTAGATTAAATTATTTAGATTGGAAATGTTAGTGGGGATCCATCCTAAATTTGTCGTTTGAAGAAGACATGATCCTCCATTCAACTATTGAAATAGAATTGTGGGCATAATTAAAAGTTAGACTTTTTGTAATTTAATAGGCACATTGAGAAATATTGGGTCAAGCCTCTTGGAATAAATCTCTTCCAAGTGTGTAGTGGTCATGTATTGAAAACTAACCACACCAAACAAATTCCAAAAAGGATGACTTTGAGGACTACCATTCAAAGTTCACTAAAGAAGAACAAGATGAGGGGAGCTAAGGTCCTCCCCATATACCAAGTTACCAAATCTAGAGGACCACCAAGAAGGTTTTAAAGGAAAATTATTTGTTGTAATCCAAACCTAAATATACCTATGCCACAAGGCTACATTGGCTAACCAGACCAAATTTCATCATCCTATGATCCCTTGTAGTGGTATCTAATTCAAACCTCACCATTGGACATATTCTTGGGACCCTTTTGGTGATAGATAAAATGGATCCACCTTTTGTAGGGATTTAGACCAAAAAATGGTTGTAAAATATTCTTCTTCTCAAAAGAAATAGGTCATAAGTCAAGATAGCTTCCATATTTGTTTGAATTTACAGTGACTATCTAACTAGTCACAATTACCTTATCCAATCACAAGATGGTACCAACTACAAAATCTATGAAATTAAACCCAATGGTCATAGAGGAAGAAGAGAGAATTAAGATGACTAAACAAGAAATTGATAAGGAAATCCTCTTTTCCTCCCTCAAGATGAGCTTAACACTCTATGTCCTACGAAATCCAAGGCATATTAGAGATTTCAAGTTGTGAGGCCTCCATAGACCAATTAGGCTTGCTATTCCATACAAAGGTCACCTCAGATATCCATGGAAAAGGGTCAAAAGGAATTATAAAGGGATAATAAAAAAGATAAAATGCCTTGGGTACACCCACAAAGAGAAAAATATCTAGTGATCATCGAAATCCTAGAAAGAAACCATAAGCAAGCCAATGGTGAGGGGCATTTCCCCAAACCAAAAATATTTGAAAAAGAAAAAATTGAACCCCACCAAAAAACTAAATGAACCAAAAGCACCTAGATGCAAAAAATATTGTAATGATCAAGTTCCAGTTCCATCACCCACAACAACCAGAAACAGTACCTAAAGCAATAGATGCATTTAATATGGATGCATAGAGGAAATCTAGGGATCAACATCAAACCTAAGGATATTAATTGTGGTAGATCTTGGAGGTATAGTCACAATGGATCCCTAGTATACAAAATTAATAGAGTGGAAATAAAAGTCTATGACCTATCAATATACCTACCTACAACATTTATGGTTGCAAATCTAGAGACCTTAAGGTCATCCAAAAGCCTAGGAAAAATTTTAAACTAAACATTTTGAATTTATTTCACCTTTTTTTGGGGGGAAATCTCTCCCATATTCTCCTATAAATATCCATTTTTTTCCATTGTAAAGGGATCAAAAACTAAAGTAGTTGTGTCTAGTATCTATCCTTGTACATAGTCTTCTTTCACTCCTCTTCTCTATGGTGGTCTAGCTCAATCCTTGAGTCACTAGTCAATAATATTTGAGATTTTTCTGCATTGCATAAATGTAACTTGGTTATGTGATATATAAGAGGCTATGACTATTTCATTTCTATCCTAGTTCTATGTGCATATTCTTGTTGCTTCATGTTGAATGGAATCATGTTTCTTATGCACTATCAATTAATTATGCATGTGTTCTTTACTTCCATTGTCATATGGAAAATATTTAGGATATTAATTTGTTTCCACACATATTTTAGGCTACTTAGTTTTATTGCTTTTTTCCTATCCCTTTTTCTTAGACAAAACTTAGTAGACTAGCCTAGTTTAGGAAGAGAGCATCAAAAATCACATCAACGCAAGGAGCCAACATTAATAAAGACCCTAGAGGTTGTCCTTGTAGTCACATATCATGCTCCCTAAACCTCTACACTATGTACTTCTTGTGAGGTGCAAGCACCAAATGCATCTAACAACCACATTAGATGGTCATCATGCTCAAAGTATCTAACAATAATTTTACTAGCATAGTTGGTAGGATCCAAATGGATCAAAATATCATGAGCTAACTCTAATGAAGGTCTTGATTCATTGCTTACAGAAGAATTATAGATATTCACTTGGTGAATTCACTCGCTAAAGAACTCAAAAGGCCTGATGATTTCGCTAGAAACAATCCCATAATCATCCATATAAGTGCTATGAAGATTGGGATTCTAGTGAAGGTCCCAATATATTTGATCGATTGAAGTAACTCATCATTTACCTAGTAACTAGACTCAAAATAAGACTCCAAACCTAATAAGTGCAAGACTTTTAGCAAGCTTTCAAGAGGAGGAAGAAGAGAGAATCTCTAATATGAAGCATGACCACTCATTAAAATCAACCAATAAGGAGGTTTTTGATGTCAAATAATAGAGATCCTCTAAACCCACCTACCCAACCTACTATTTGGGACCCAATCCCCACCTTCGCTTTGAAGTTTTTTTCCAACTACACAAAATATACAATCACACTAATAAAATATTTGCAATACATGGTGAGTCTATGTGTAGTACACAACATCAATGAGAAAAATGTATAACTAAGACTATTGGCAGTATATTTTAAAGAAAAATTACAAGAATAGTATATATAACCCTTCCCTCACATCCCATAGGGATTTGGGACTAGTTGGCATACCAGATGGTAAGTAGATTTGAGAAGACAGATGAAGTGTCCCTACTAGAGCAATTAATGACTATCAAGAGAGTTCCCATGGAGGCAATGGATGATTTCAATACTAGGTTTCACAAGAGCTAGTATAGAATCTTGGATGATATATGATCCCCAAGTATGGTATTCATATACTACCTTAAGTTTTTTAACTTAAATATTTCCATAATGATTAAATACAAGGGAATGAACTCCTTGCTAGTAGCCTACTAGATAGTCATCTAAGTAGAAAATGATCTCATCCAAATAGGAGGGCTATCTCTAAGGCCCCTAATACCATTGTTCATAGACATCTAGCATCCATATCTATCACCTACCATAAAATCCATTACCTTCCAAACCACTTTGGTGGTAAGCCCAATCTTGGTCCTCCTCCCTATCCATCTAGTTTTGAAATTCTAATCTATAGTTGAGATGAATGAGATGAAAATAAAACTCTAGACACTCTCAAATGAGGTATGTGATCTAAGGAGGCAACAAAATGAATAAAGATTTCAACATTAGAATTGTCTAAGGCCTTCATACCAAAAAAAATAGCCATGGTTATAGATCCCTTCCTAATGGTAACCAACAATCTCAATTCTAGGTCTACAAGAGTGTTGACTCGGTCCTAGAGTACAATTGACTAATGGTGTTTATCTTGGTGTTGTAAGATACCCAAAATATACTAGAGATATTTCCCCCATGCAAAATAATTAAATGGAGAACCCCATTTCTTGGTACTAACTACATCCAAATGTTTATCCTTAAAATATTCATCCTAGAGGAAGTTTCCAACCATCCACAATAGTACCAAGTGATAAAATACCCATCTAAGCATGTACGTCTCTTCTAAGGGTAAGAACATTAGTATAGAGCCAATTGATCCACTCTATAGTCACCCATGGTCTAAATGCTTCTCACCCAAATCAAGTTCTAGCGAGGGAGAAACATATATAGTGGTCGACTAGACAATCCTACCTGTACTTAATAAGCATCGAGTCCAACCAAATTATGAGGCATTAACCATACTTGATATAGCTTGAGAACTTTGGGAGAATGAGCCAATCTAATTAGGAAGGAGTGTCCTCATCACAACCACACCAAACCTAGACCTATCAAATTTCTTGGTAGCCATTGGGTGTAATTCTCCAAAGCTCCCAAATGCCTTTGGGTCAACTAAGGATTATTCTAAATCACAACCACTGCTAAACACCTTGCAATAGGATGATCCAAATGAAACATTAGTAGATCAAGAGGAACTAGAGCAACCAAAATAATGCAAACTCTCAATTTTATGGTAAGTTATATCATACCATAACCCTTCTACCTAGCTCTAATCTATGGGGATGAACTGGTACACAATTGTATGGTCAACAACAGAGGCAACACCTCATTGATTCCAAATTAGATAGCAGATGTGATCAAGCTAGATTTCAACTAGATGATAAAAATATGGTATAGTTAGATGGGATTTTAATCCAAGTCCATGGGATAGTAATGGGATAAAATCCCACACTATACACCTTCCCCTACCTCCCTATCCCCCTAGATGCCATAGTGATTGACCTCCCAATGTCAATTAGTACCTATTATTAAAGATATTTTATCTCTAAACTAGGAGGCTACCTATGGTAGACTAGGTACAAGTGGTCTTAAGGACTAAAATTAAGGCTAGAATAAAGTTCCCAATATAACCTTTCGGGAGCACCACGTTGTGTGGTTGTTCAAGGTAGAACCAAACACTAGAAAATGATTTGAGGGGAGGGTGATTTGTTCAAGCTAGCAAAGTATTTGATTGGGGTGCGTCCAATCAAACATACAAAGCATTGGGTCAACAAAGTTTAGGACTTTAGTCCCAACAAAACCTTTGATCCCATAGGCATAGGATAGTACCTAGGTAAAATATTGAATCACTGATCCTCTCCAAGACTTTGTACAAAAATAAATCCTTTCATCTGATGTGTTTATCTAAGTTTTATAAAACATAACTAATTTGAAATTTATAGCAAGGAACCAAGACTATTTACACACTTAAATAATAGCTTATATAGAGCATGATAGGTGCAAAAACCTCCTTGGGATTATCACCAAGGACCACCTCATCATAAAAAAATATAATCACCATGATTAAGTATGAGATGAAATGAGAGATGATGACATCCTCACTACCCAATCATGTAGGAAGAAGTCCTTCCATATCACCTTGCTATAAAAATATATTAGAATAATGATGGATGAAGAGGGAAATTTTAATGGTTTATTGAGTGGGAAGAGTCATGATCTCGAGAAGAGATACCCCCATAATAATAGATTCATTTCCTTCATCCAAGGCTCAAGCTATAGATATCCCTAGGATTTTCCCTCTTAATACTTTGCACCCAATGGATAAGGTCATCATTTCTAGGTTCCTTATCTCTTTGCTAGTAGAGGATCCTCTATGAGTCACCAAAGCTATAGTGAAAATTCACTACACCAAAAAAATCATGCCAAAGAGGATGACTTTGAGAAGGGATACCATTCAGAGATGACTAAAGAAGAATGAGATGAGGGGACCTAAGGCCCCAACCATCTAACAAGCTACCAAAGCTAGAGGATGTCCAAGAAAAATCCTTTGACATAAGCTAAACCTCAATATCCCTATGACATGAGGCCACATTGGCTGACCAAACCAATTATCATCACCCCATGATCCCTTCTAGTGGTATCTTAGTGAAACCCCACCATAGGCTATAGTCTCATAGCTATTTTGATGATAGCTAAAAAGGATTCACCTTTGGCAAGGATTTGAGCCAAATAATAACTACAAACTCTTCTTCTCCCTAGTGGAAAGAGATCATAGGCCAAACTAGCTTCCACATATGTTTGGATTTATAGTAATTGTCTAACTAGTCATATTTTCCCTATGCAATCATAAGATAGCTCTAGCTACAAAATTTAGGGAATGAAACCTAGTGATCATGGAGGAAGAATAGGGACTCAAGGTGACTAGATAGGAAATGGACAAGGCAAGCTCCTATTCCTCCCTCAAGAGGAGATTAACACTTTACATCCTATGAAAGCCAAGGCATATTGGAGATTTCAAGTTGTGAGGATATTGTAGACAAATTAGGCTTGTTGGTCCATATAAATGTCACCTCAAAGATCCATGGAAAGGAGAAAAAGAAAGTATAAAGGACTAAACTATAATAAAAACACCTTGGGTGCATCCAAAAAGAGCATAATATCTGGTGACCATTAGAATCTCAAAAGGAAACCATAGGCAAGCCAATGGTAGGGGGTATTTCCATGAACTAAAAAAATTTGAGTAAGTGAAAATTGGACCCTATCCCAACACCAAATAAGCCCAAATCACCAATACACAAATAATAGTAGGGAGATTTAGTTCTAGTCCTGCTACTTCCCAACAATCGAACATCATACCCAAAGCAAAAAATGGTGCATTTAAGATGGCTACATGGAGGTAATCTAAGGAGAAAAACCAAGGCTAAGGATATTAATGGTGGTAGATCTCAAACATCTAATAATAATGGATCCCTAATTTGGAAAATTAGTAGAGCAGAAATAAAAGTCTACGACTTGTAAATCTACATGCCTGTAACATTTATGGCTACAAATCTAGAGACCTCGAGATTATCCAAAATCCTCAGTAAAATTGTAAACATGACATGTTTAATTTTCTTAATGATTTTTGGGAAGAAAATCTCCACCTTATCCTATAAATATCTACTTATCTTCTATTGTAATGGGATTGAAAACTAACATATTCATGTCTAGTATCTAGCCTTGTACACAATCTTATTTCACTCCTCTTCTTTGTGGTTGTCTAGCTCAAGCCTTGAGTTTCTCTATCAATAATATTTGATATTTTTCCTCATTGCATAATTTTAACTTGGTTATGTGATATAAAATAGGTTGTGAGTGTTTATTTTCTATCCTGGTACTGTGTGCATATTCTTATTACTTCATGTGGAATTGTATTCATTGTGCAGTGTTGATTAATTATGCATGTGTTCATTAGTACCACCATCATATGGAAAGGCTTTAGGATCTTGACACATCACCATCCATAGTTTAGGCCAATTAGTTTTATTGCTTTCCTCCTATCCTTTTTTCTTAGTCAAAACTTGATAGATTAGGCTAGTTTAGGAAGTGAGTGTCGATCTGGTCATAGGTGCACAGACCTCCTTGGGATTACTACCATGGACCACCTCATCATAAAAAATACAATCACCATGATTAGGTATGCTATGATATGATTTATGATGACATCCTCACTACCCATGCATGTAGGAATAAGTCCTTCCATATCACCTTGCTAGAATGAGATATTAGAAGAATTACGAGTGAAGAGAGGGAATTTTTAATGGTTTCTTGAGTGGTAAGAATTTATATAAGGAAGCCCTCCCCACATTTTTTTACATGATCTCGAGAAGAGATACCATCCATAAGCATAAATTTATCCCCTTCATCCAAGCTATAGATATCCCTAGGATTTTTCCTCTTAAGACTCTACACCCAATGGATAAGGCCCTCAGTTCTAGGTTCCTTATCTCTTGCTAGTAGGGGATCCCCTATGAGTCACTAAATCTATAGTGAAAATTCACTAAACCAAAAAAATAATGACAAAGAGGATGAATTTGAGAAGGGATACCATTCAGAGATGACTAAATAAGAATGAGATAAGGATACCTAAGGTCTCAACCATCTAACAAGCTACCAAAGCTAGAGGACCTCCAAGAAAAATCCTTTGACATAATCTAAACCTCAAGATCCCTATTCCATGAGGCCACACTGGCTGACCAAACCAATTATCATCACCCCATGTGCTCTTCTAGTGGTAGCTAAGTGAAACCCCACCATAGGCTAGTCTCATAACTCTTTTTATGATAGCTTAAATGGATTCACCTTTGGCAAGGCTTTGAGACAAATAATGACTATAGACTCTTATTCTCGCTAGAGGAAAGATAACATAGGCCAAACTAGCTTCCACATATATTTGGATTTACAGTAACCATCCAACTAGTCATAATTCCCCTATGCAATCATAAGATAACACTAGCTACAAACTTTGGGGAATGAAACCTAGTGATCATGGAGGAAGAATTGGGACTCGAGGTGACCAGATAGGAAATGGATAAGGTAAGCTCATATTCCTCCCCCAAGAGGAGATTAACACTCTACATCCTATGAAATCCAATGTATATTGAGATTTCAAGTTGTGAGGATATTATAGACTAATCAGGCTTATTGGTCCATATAAATTTCACCTAAAAGATCCATGGAAAAGGAGAAAAATAAAGTAGAAAGGACTAAACTATAATAAAAACACCTTGGATGCACCCACAAAGAGCAAAATATTTGGTGACCATTAGAATATAAAAAATAAACCATAGGTAAGCCAAAAGATATTTTCATAAACTAAAAATATTTGAGAAAGTGAAAATTGGACCCCATCATAGTACCAAAACCCAAATCACCCATACATAAATAAGAATGTGGAGATTTGGTTCTAGTCCTACTGCTCTCCAACAATCGAACATGATATCCAAACCAAAAAATAGCACATTTAAGTTGGCTACATGGAGGCAATCTAGGGAGCAACACCAAGGCTACAGATATTAATGGTGGTAGATCTCAAAGGTCTAATCATAATGGATCCCCAATATAAGAAACTAGTAGAGCAGCAAGAAAAGTCTACGACCTATAAATATGCATTCTTGTAACATTTATGGCTATAAATATAGAGACATCGAGATTGTACAAAATCCTAGGTAAAATTTTGAACAGAACATATTGAATTTCCTACATGATTTTTGGGGGGAAAATCTCAACTTTCTCCTATAAATTTCCACTTCTCTTCTATTGTAATGGGATTGAAAACTATCATGTTCATGTCTAGTATCTAGCCTTGTACACAATCTTCTTTCATTGTTCTTCTTTATTGTTGTCTAGCTCAAGCCTTGAGTTGCTCTATTAATAAGCTTTGATATTTTTCCTCATTGCATAAATTTAACTTGGTTATGTAATATATAATAGGTTGTGACTATTTCCTTTCTATCCTGGTTTTATGTCTGCATATTCTTATTAATTTATGTGGAATTGTATTCCTTGTGTAGTGTTTATTAGCGATGCATGTGTTCATTAGTCCCACTATCATATGGAAAGGCTTTAGGATCTTGACACATCACCATACATAGTTTAGGTCAATTAATTTTATTGCTTTCCTTCTATCCCTTTTTATTAGACAAAACTTGGTAGATTAGGCTAGTTTAGGAAGTGAGTGTCGAAGATCACATCCAAACAAGGAGCCAACCTTTACAAAAACCTCAAAGGTTGTCCTTGGAGTCATAGCCCACACCCCTTGTACTTTAATAATTTGTTTTCTCATGATTTTAAAGCACCAAAAACATCCAATAACCGCATTAGATGGTATTCGTGCTTAGAGTGTTAAACAACAGGTCAATTTGAAATAATTATTTTAAAGAAAAATCTTAGACAAAGAAATTTTAGTTCAAATCCATAATTTGACACCATGTTGAATTTTTCTATAGGGTTCAATTTGAATTATAAGGATAATTTTTGAAATGGATAATCCCATAGTAGAAAATTAATATTGAGAAACACCTTAAATATGATGTATACCAGAAGTGCATACAACATAGTTGAAGAAGATCATATATGTTTCTTGATCATAGCTTAATAAAGATTCAATAACTAAATTATATTAATAATTAGTGGTCATAAGGAATATTTATCTCACTTATATACACACTCTAATGAACTCTTAATTCTTTCATATTACATTTAAATTTTTATTGGCTTGTCTTCTTGAAATAAGCCATCTATACAAATCCTAGTAAATCTCCATAGACCAATACAGTGGTTACATTAATAATATTGGAGGGCATAGGCAAAGAAAATATTAGGATGAGTAATTTAATGTGGTCATTAAATTCATGCCAAAATAGTTTTCATTCGACCCCAATTCATCCTCATGCAACATTCATTTCACCACATATGTGCTCTCATCACTTGGCCTTTGAAACTATGATTATCAACATATATTTCATTGAAGGTCATCAGGATTTACCTCTCCATTGAAAAATAGCCCTATAAAGGTAAATTAAAATTGGATCATCCACCTCACTCCCACAAATGAAGATTATTATAGACATGCAAACCTGTTTGTCATCCTAATCCTAGCTAAGTATGACCTATAGTGCCTTCTAGCTTACAATCCTCACCTTCCAACCACTTGTAAGCATTAGAACTAAGGGAAAGTGATTCAAAACCAAGGACCATGTATTCATGATGTTTTTGACCAATTGAAAAGAACTTCAAATGGAATTCACAAGGCTTCCAACCAATTTGAATAATTTAAGGCACATGTGGAATAGAATCCATGCCTCCAACACTGGTCATCAATGATCAGTCAATCAACCCAGGTTTTTAAATTATTTTACATGAACCATGGAAGGGAAAATTGAAGCCTATATATTTTAGTTATTTATTTCCATTGGTTGTAGGTAAAAAGGGAGATTCATATAATATTTTAAAGCATCAAAATATTTCAAGAATGTTACCTAGAGATTCTAGTTGGAGGAATCACCTCTACTTATTTTTTTGTTTGACGAGACACTGTTGATTTCTTGTAATTTAAGACATAAATCAAGGCACAAGTATAAGCTTATATCTACTTGTTGGAAATAATTTTTTGGGACCAATCCAATGGAATTAAAATTTTTAGTTTTGTAAAGGTTTAACATGGCCAATGGTGCACCAAATTTCCTGTTGCCCAATTTCTAGCTATTGTGAGTGAATACTTATTTTGCTTAAAAAAATAAACTTAAAACTCAACTTGAATTTGAGGAAGTGTAGGAAGTTGTAAATAGGTCCATTACCCATCTGAGCATAGATGACAAAGAATAGATACAATTTAACAAAGCAAACATAAGCGCTCGGTTGATCTTCATGTTTGGTATCTTTGATGAAGTTCAACCGCATATTCATGACTCAACCACTACCATAGATGCATAGGACAAGCTCTAGATAGTATTTGAGAAAAATAAAAAGAATAAAGTCATATTCCTTCAAAGCTAACTTCATTGCTTAAAAATAAATAATGGAGATAAACTCGAGTTATTAACGTGTTGTACAACTATGTGCATAACTACAACCTTTGGGAGAAATAGTATCTGATGACACACTTGTTCCCATTATTCTAAAATCTATGCCTTCATAGTATAATGTGTTTGTAACAACTTTGAATATCATTGAGAAAACACCAACATTTAAAAAGTTGGTGAATATAATTAAAAAAAAAGAGGCCTCTCATACATCACATGATAAAGATCAAGTTTTCCTTTCAAATCAAAAGGGAAAGTAGCTAGTCAAAAGAGGTACAAGACCTTAACATTGCTTCTAGCATTAAAGAAACAATTTTTGCATGCAATCGATGTGTGAACTTTGTGGTAATAATGACCACATATTGAAATAATATTGGCATAATCCTTTCACAAATGGATCCTCTTCTCAAGTAATGCATCCATAGTAGAAGTTACCAATAGCCAACAAAAATTCAAATTAAAATAATATACATCAATAACATAGTAATGTTGCTGAAGAAAACTACTTAGGAGAAGAATAAAATGACCATTTAGAAGAAAATAATGTATTTGATGATCATGATCAAGTTATCCTAATTATGTTTGATATATTATTCTAGATCAACCAAACATATGACCGGTCAAAAATATTGGTTTTAAACTCTAGAATGTTCTAATAATATAGGAAATATCTCTTTAGGTGATGACACATCCTATGACATCAAAGGCATAGGTGATATCAAATTTTAACTTGGATCACACACATGCAAGATAATAGAAGTCTTGTATATTATAGGACTCACTAAGAATCTACTCTCCATCAACCAATTACTCAACCATAATTTGAAGGTTGAGTTTGACAAATAATAGGGCTCTAAGGTATGTCTCATTCATGAAAAATCTAGGAAATCCATGATTATTGCATATGGTAAAGGACTAGGAAATTTTTTTGAGCTTCATATAACAATACATCATGACAATCTAGCATCAGATGTCAACTCTAATATTTTTGCATCACTTAGGCATCGATGATATGGTCATCTAAGTTTTGGCCATATTATTACACTTCAAAATAAGCATATGGTCAAAGGTTTTCCTTCTTTGAAGAAATCTACTCAAAATTTCCCTTGTTGCTTAGTTGGAAAGCAACATCAAGCTCCATTTGGTTCTTCAAAATCTCAAGCTAAAGGGCCTCTCGATCTGGTTCACACTAATATTTGTAGACCAATGGCTCCAAGCTATAATGGCTCTAGATATTTTTAGCTTTTTTTAATGTTCATACTTACAAAATATGGGTAGATTTTTCCTACTTCAAATAGTTTAAAGCTCAAGTTGAGATATTCATATATTGTCAAATCCATGTACTCCATTTATATTGAGGGGGCAATTTCCCAGTAATGGATTTTTAGCTTTCTTGAAGAAACATGGAATTCATTGATAATTGACAACTACTTACACACCACAACAATATGACATTGTTGAATGTAGAAATAGGACCATCATGGAAATGATTTGGTGCATGTTGAAAGATTCTCAACTTGCACCCTACTTTTGGGTAGAAGAAGGACATACTAAAGTTTACTTAATCATGCCACCACTATATCACTTGATCACATCACTCCAAAAGAAGCATGGACCACACATAAGCCATAAATTTCTCGTCTTTGTATTTTTGGTTGTATAACATATATGCACATCCCAAAGTAGAAGAGACACAAATTGGATGATGTAATGATCCCAAAGTAGATGCACCGATTCATTGATTGGTCACGTCCATTCATTAATTAATTCTATATTTATAGGTAGAATCATTCATTCACTTTATCATCGAATAATCAAATTGTATTGTGTATATTGCAAGAGACTCTGCCTTCTCTAAGTGGCTATGAGACGTTACCCTCTCTAAGTGGTTGTGATATTTTAGATTTCTTGATATTTCCAATTTATTCTTCATCGATTTAGGAGTATCTTTACAAGTGGTATCAGAGCCTATAATTCTAAAGGTGCAAATTCTTTTACGACAACATAGCAAAGAAGCATAGCGCATAAGTTGTTCTAAAACAAGTGGATATTGATTCTATCCGTAGTCTTTCATAGCAAAGAGATGATATTTGCAAGTGTCCCCAATAGGAAACACCATGAGATTTAATAAAATTCTCCCTCTCAATTACTAGCATGTGTCGATTTGAGACAACACTCATTCGTTGATTACCACAGTTGTATCATCTTCTAGCACACTCTATCCAAGTTCACATGATGTTTTCTAGTACAATTAACATTGTCTAAAATCTCACTTGTTCTCGTCTAGAAGGGTAAGACCATGCATAGAAGATCATCGATGAGAAGGATTAACACAATTCTAAAAAAAATCATCAAACCACACATCAATATAGATTGATGATTGCAGTGTTTCACGTTACATGAAAAGGACAATTAAGCAATGATTTCCATGTTTGTTCCTCTCACAAATCTGTGTCCATTCCTAAAATCACATATGTTCCTCTCACTGAACAACACAGTCTAAAAATCTGCATCCTTCAATCCAGTTCGCACAGTTTTTTGGATGTTTGCAGCAAAAAAACCATTGATCATATTTTTGTTTCCTAAGGTTAAAACACCAATAAGGTGTATTTTACAAACCTTGACACAACACCCTATCATGGAATTACACACGACATAAACCTCATTGGGTGATCAATCACAAAAAAAAGAGGCAAGTCGTTTCCTGGGCAATAAAATCCATTATTCAACTTTTGATGATTTTTTGGCACCATGGTTTTTCAACAAGCAAGGTTTCAGTGTTGCATTTATATTCTATTTCCAATTTTTGTCCCACATTGGGTACACAACAACTCACAAGTTGTTTATAAGCACAACATCACACATAGACAAGCGATGAGTTGTTCGTATAAGTCTCGCATTGCATGTAGGTGCATGATTATCTGGGGTGCTACTTGGTGAACCTTTGTTGACTTCCAATAACCGATGGACTTAAACCTTGACCCTAGAAAACCTACGCATTGACCGAGAAATCCAAACTTTTAAAATCCAAAAAAAAATTGTGTTAATTATCGATTTTAAATCAACAAAGGGGATAAATATCCCATATCATCCCTATGATGGGATGAAATATTTTTATAAATGCCAAGATGCTTAGAGTCTATTGAATAGACTTTGTTGGTCACCCCTCTCGTAAGTTATCTTATTCATGGCAATTGGTACGCGAGATGACCATTTATATTGTGATCTGGTCCATTGTAATTTCAAACATATTATGACCATTGGAAACTTACCATTGTTGAAATTGAATTTGAATTCAAACTTAATCATTTAAACTCAAGAGTTACCATTGTCCAAACAAGTTAAAATCAAGGAAACCAATTTTTTTATTATTGAATTTTTTTTTGCAATTTTTTGTCGCAATTTTTCGATAAATTTGTAGCAATTTTTTTTCCAAAATTTGTACTATTGCTATTAAAAGACCATTGAAATTCATTTTTTTTAAGGAATTTATTTTTAATTTGTGACTCCATCCACTCAGCCAATGCATGAGTGAACCTCATCAGTGGACTCGAGGAATAGACAGAAGATTACAATGTAATTTCTCACCAAATGATGTGTTTATGAGTAGAAAGAAACACCCTCATAGACATCAAGGTACGCATCATAACACTCCCAAAAACATTATAATTTTTTACCAATATCATTATTTTTCACTGAATTCCATGGCTTCACCTTCTTTGAACAATGTCGATCCTTCCAACCCATCTATCCCAATTCCTAATAGTGTTGATCCCCCCTTAATTCAATATCTTACTCAACGAGAAAAAATATTGAAAGATATTCATACTTTGCTGAGAGCCATTGAAGCCCATCTAAATACTACAACACCTCCTCATACCCCTCGGTCACAATATGCTCTCAATATCAAACCTTTAAACATTCATCAAAGACAAGTTGCTTCTAACCAAGGCTTTGCCAATGATTTAGACCCAGAAGCAAGTGGTGCTTCTAGTTATTTGGAATGGCCTCATGATGTTCAAATACCTTGAGTTGACATGCCCACATTTGAAGGGGCTAACCCTCATGGATGGTTGGAAAAAAAGGAAGTTCTTATTCGATTGTACCATGTTCTAGAAATAGGACGTGTTGCTTTTGCAACTTCTAAACTAAGTACTCAAGTGTTTTAATGGTTGCTATGGCAACTTTTGACGGAGACGGTGAGACAGGGGCCTTACAAACTCTACATTCTCATTCCAATTTCAAATATTTACATGCATAAAAAAAAAAAAATAGCCCGCAGGCTTACAATGGCCGGTATCGGCTTCAGCTCTGTTCTCCCCTGTCCTCCTGCCTCCAATCCCGAACTCCTTCCTCCTCACAAGAAATTTCCGAGTTTTTAACGAGGCCTCCTCCCTCCAGGCAATCAATGCCTCCACAAAATATAATTTCAAATTCAAATTTCCCTCCTTCGGGATTTTCGAAATATCAGTCTTAAACGGCCATCTGCCCGATCTACCAAGGTACCGGCATTAATGGTCTTCCTGCACTGGCCGCGTCGTTCTGACCGTCCTTGCACTGTCAGCTCCTCCATAATGGCCATCGCCTGTGTCTGGTTCAATGTCCGTACCTGTCACTCTACCAACAATAAAATATACGTGGTCGTGGCCCTTCTCTGGTTTCAACACACGCAACTGTTTTTCATGTAGAACTGGCCACGCCTCCTCTTTTACGTAAAAATTTGAAACACGCGCCCTTATCAAATGTTAAGTTACACGCGACCGTCCATGTGTCAACTCTGTCCTTTGCGATCGTCTGCTTGCTTTTCCCCTTCGGGTCTTGCCCAGCCTTCTAAATTCATTAACTTTCGTGGCTAACCAGTGTGTGCCACGTGTTGGCCCTTTAACTGTGCCTCCTCTTATCGAAGTCTTGCTACGCCTCACACTGGCCGTGATATCGCGATAGGTCACGATATCACGACCTGTCCCGATATCGCGACAAGACTCCTTCCTCCGCTTTGCCTTCGAAGACCGTCGCGATAACGCGACGTCGCGATATCGCGACGTCTAGAGCTCCTCCTCCCTTTGTAATACCATCGCGATATCGCGACGTCGCGATATCGCGACGTTTGAAGACCCTCTCCTCTGCGTCTTAAAACCGGTCGCGATATCGCGACGACTTACGCTCTCTCCCTCTGCTTTGGACTACGGTCGCGATATCGCGACGTCGCGAAATCGTGACATGTCACGAAATCACGACCCCAACTCAATTTATGCACAAACTTTACAAACTTCCCCCTTTTGCTTCGCACAACTTCCCCTCCCAGGAATGAATTAATGTAATTCAAAATACAAGTACTTGAAGAAAATTTTGAAGGATGCGAGATTGCCCACACTGTCACCGGATGCTCCTGCATCAGATTCCCGAGGTAACAAGAGAAGTGACCTTCACTTCTAAGTTGTTCGGTCTGCGTCCTTTGCAATGTTTCCGAACACTCCTCTATCCTTTCAACCTGTTCAAATCCTGCTTCTTGGCAAAATTTTATGCCTTCTACCAGACAAATTCTGGCATTGCTGCACATCTTCTCGTCTTCTATCTGCAACGGCTTCAACTTGTGCCGCACTCCATCCTTCACCAAGGAATAAGTATTTGCATGGCCATCATGTACTGCACTCCGATCAAACTGCCATGGCCTGCCCAATAGCAAATGGCATGCATCCATAGGGAATACATCACACAGGACTTCATCCTGGTATCTCCCAATCTGGAACGTGACTAAACACTGTTCCCGGACCCAAGCTCTGTGGTCCTTCCCCAATTATACAATCCGGTATGGATGCGGGTGCCTCCTTCTTTCCAACCGCAACTTAGTAACCATCTCCTCGAAAACTAAGTTGTCTGTACTCCCATTGTCTATAATGACATTACAGACCTTGCCCGCACTTTTGCACCGGGTGCGGAACAAACTTCTCCTCTGCTCAGACTGGTCTTCATCCACCAGCATGGTCCTTCTCACAATCATGGCTTCCCCCTTTTCAGCTTCTTCAGAATGTTCTGAATCAGCATCTTCAACTGCCACAACTGCTCTGGCGGGACCCACCGGTTTCTTGTTCGTCTTTTCCCGGTGTTGTGGACACTCGAATGCATGATGCCCTTCTTCACCACAGTGGAAACATGTTCCATGGAATACTCCCCTTTCATTCCCGCGTCCAGATCTACCCCTTCCTCTCGGGTAGTTATCATTCTGAACTTGCGGTTTTGGGTCTTCCTCTTCTCTCTGATCTCGGATGCTGCTCTCTTCTTCCTTCTTCTCTTCCTTTCCTTCTTTCTTTCCACCGTTCTTTCCTCCCGGTTATTTCACTTTTGGCTTGCTTTCAAACCTTCGGTTCAATTTTCCTTCAACCTTTAAAGCAAACTGGTAAGCGTCTTCGATGGTGCTTACCCGAACAAAGCTCAACTCCTCCTACACACTCGGTCTCAACCCATTGATGTAACGGGCCACTTTTTCCTTGCTAGCTTCCAAATGCCCTGTTCTGATGGAGATTTTATAGAATTCCTCCGTGTATTCTTGAACTGTCCTGTTCATCTGCCTCAAGCTTTGCATTTTTTGTAGTAGATCCAGTTCATAGTCAACGGGGATAAACTGCCTTTTTAACTTCTCCACCATTCTGTCCCACCTCGTTATTCTCTCCTTTCCTCTTTGGTTTCTCTCCAGCTGCACCCCCTTCCACCAGATGCTAGCATGACCCTTCAGTCGGGTCTTAGCAAATCTGACCCGGTTAGGGTCTTCAACCTCTTCGTATTCAAAATATTCTTCTAAATCATTCACCCTGTCTATCAATTCCTCTGGGTTCAAGTTCTCAAAATACGTGGGAACCTCTAACTTCGGCCTCTTCTCGATCTGGGAGATGGCCTTATATAGTCGGGCCTGTGCCGGGTCTACATCTTCCTCCTTTTCTTCAAACTCATTCTCCTCTTCCACTTCATCCTCACTGTCTGCATCCCTTCTCGGCTCACGTCCTCTGCGCAGTTCTTCTTGCAGGGCCTGGACTTGCCGCTGCAATGCTCGGAAATCTTCTGTTGCCATGCCTCTGCCACCCACCGGGTTTCTTCTCGGAGGCATCTTCTCTGAACTCAAGCCCTCCCACACGTCCTGGTACAACTGCCTCTCTCTTTCGGCGGTCTGTTGTACGCTCAGGAGCTATGGGCTCTGATACCACTGACGGAGACGGTGAAACAGGGACCTTACGAACTCTGCATTCTCATTCCAATTTCAAATATTTACATGCATAAAAAAAAATAAAATAGCCCGCAGGCTTACAATGGCCGGTCTCGGCTTCGGCTCTGTTCTCCCCTGTCCTCCTGCCTCCAATCCCGAACTCCTTCCTCCTCACAAGAAATTTCCGAGTTTTTAACGAGGCCTCCTCCCTCCAGGCAATCAATGCCTCCACCAAATATAATTTCAAATTCAAATTTCCCTCCTCCGGGATTTTTGAAATATCAGTCTTAAACGGCCATCTGCCCGATCTACCAAGGTACCGGCATTAATGGTCTTCCTGCACTGGCCGCGTCGTTCTGACCGTCCTTGCACTGTCAGCTCCTCCATAATGGCCATCGCATGTGTCTGGTTCAATGTCCTTACCTGTCACTCTACCAACAATAAAATATACGTGGTCGTGGCCCTTCTCTAGTTTCAACACATGCAACTGTTTTTCATGTAGAACTGGCCACGCCTCCTCTTTTACGTAAAAATTTGAAACACGCGCCCTTCTCAAATGTTAAGTTACACGCGGCCGTCCACGTGTCAACTCTGTCCTTTGCGACCGTCTGCTTGCTTTTCCCCTTCGGGTCTTGCCCAGCCTTCTAAATTCATTAACTTTCGTGGCTAACCAATGTGTGCCACGTGTCGGCCCTTTAACTGCGCCTCCTCTTATCGAAGTCTTGCTACGCCTTCTATTTTGTGTTTGCTTTTGGGCCACCTTAAGACTCTGCCACGTGGCGGCTTCACACTGGCCACGATATCGCGACAGGACTCCTTCCTCCGCTTTGCCTTCGAAGACCGTCGCGATAACGCGACGTCGTGATATCGCGACGTCTAGAGCTCCTCCTCCCTTTCTTTGTAATACCGTCGTGATATCACGATGTTTGAAGACCCTCTCCTCTGCGTCTTAAAACCGGTCGCGATATTGCGACGTCGCGATATCGCGACGTCGCGATATCGCGACGACTTATGCTCTCTCCTCTCTGCTTTGGACTACGGTCGCGATATCGCGACGTCGCGATATTGCGACGTCGCGATATTGCGACGTCGCGATATCACGACAAAAATGGCTCAAGCCCCACCAAGCCTTTTGAGGTCACGATTTCGTGACCCCAACTCAATTTACGCACAAACTTTACAAACTTCCCCCTTCTGCTTCGCACAACTTCCCCTCCCGGGAATGAATTAATGTAATTCAAAATACAAGTACTTGAAGAAAATTTTGAAGGATGCGAGATTGCCCACACTGTCACCGGATGCTCCTGCATCAACTTTGCAAAAATTAGTGTCCTCTTTTATGGCCTCAATTTAAGAAAAAAAATCTTAGAAGATACGATAAGGGATCTTCCACATCATACGTGGTCTGTCTTATGAAAATTAAGCAAACACGATCAGTAGACGACTATATCTTTGAATTTACTTGTCTACTCATATATACACATGAATTAAGTCCAACAGTGGTGGTTTCCACCTTTCACTATGGTCTTAAGGATAATATTTACAAGGAAGTTCACATACATGACCCCTATACCCTAGATGATGCACAATGTATAGCTCAAGCAGCAAAACAAAAACTCCAAGATGTTGGTCCTCCCTATAGACGTGATTTTAACACTCATCATCCTTTTCACAATTTCGAGCGTTCCACAGGATTTTTTTGCTCTAAATATCATTCACATCACCCAAGAGATCAAGCTTGTGTGCAACGTCAAAAATTTCACTTAGAATATGACGATACATTAGTTGCGAAGGAGGAAGATTCACCTCAACCTAATCCATATTTAGAATCAACAAATGATTAAACACAAGAGGAAGAGACAATGGCTCTTTTGGTACATGCACTTATGGGTATTCAATCTCATCATACTATCAAAGTACAAGGATTCATTAAACACCAACATGTTAATGTATTGATAGATTCATGAAGTACACATAACTTCATAGATTATAAAATAGTCAAATCCTTGAACTTGTATATCCATTCTTCTAATCAAGATAAATTTCAAGTCCTTATTGCAAATGGAGGTAATTCTCAATGTGTGAGTCGTACATCTAAGATTACAATCCAAATGGAATGGACATGTACTATCTTTGTTATGAACCTAGGGAGCTCATATGTCATTTTAGGAGCACAATGGTTATCTCGGCTCAGTGATGTTACCATCAATCTCCAAAAATTATACATCAAGTGGACAGAGAATGGAAGGGTCATTTGTCTTCAAGGGATTCAACATTTACCTTCCAGGATAATGAGTTCACATAGCATGAAGAAGATATTGAATAAAGGAGGCTATGGCTTTCTTGCCCAAATAAATTCAATCAAGGCTCAATCCTTGGATTCTTCTCCTACAACTCTTCCAAGGGATCTTCAAGATATTGTGGATAATTATGAAGAAGTCTTTAGCGGACCAAGAGGTCTACCTCATAAGTAATCACATGATCATGTCATTCATATAATTACTAGTAGTTTACCTCCTAATATGCACCCTTATCACTATCCACAACCACAAAAATTAGAAATTGAGAAGCTAGTCCAAGAAATGTTAGAGCATGGAATCATTCATCCAAGCATCAGTCCTTATTCATCCCCCGTGGTGATGGTACACCGTAAGGATAACTCATAGTGCATGTGTCCTAATTTTCATCCTCTTAATAAGATTACCATCAAATATAAGTTTCCTATCCCAGTCATTGATGACTTGTTGGATGAATTAAACGGTGCTAGTTGTTTCACTAAACTAGACCTACGCTCGGGTTTTCACCAAATTAGGATTAGAGAAGAGGATATACCTAAAACAATTGTACTCATGAGGGTCATTATAAGTTCCTAGTCATGCCCTTCGGTCTCCCTAACGCTCCATCAACTTTTTAAAGCCTCATGAATAATTTTTTTAGGCCCCATCTCTATAAGTGTGTCTTAGTTTTCTTTGATGATATTTTAATATATAACAAATCTTGGAAAAATCACCTAGCTCATGTTGATAAATTCCTTTATCTATTGAAAAAGGAAAAAATCTTCGTTAAAATATTCAAATGTGCATTTGGAGTCCAAGAGGTGGAATATCTAGTACATATAGTATCTCATGAAGGATTCAAGGTAGATCCCATAAAATCAAATCTATTCAAGATTGACCTCTACCAACATCACTTAAAAAAATTTGTGGGTTTCTAGGACTCACAGGCTATTATAGAAATTTTTTCTACAACTATGGTAAGATTGTGGCACCTCTCACTACTCTTACAAAAAAATATGCCTTTATTTGGAATGAAGTTGCTTCTCAGGATTTGCAAGACCTCAAAGAGGCTATGTGTTCCACTCCAGTTTTGGCCACTTTGGATTTTACCAAGATCTTTGTCATTGAGTGTGATGCTTTTGGAACTGGTATTGGCGTTGTTTTAATGCAAGGACATTCGTTGGCTTTTGAAAGTAAGCAACTTTTAGGGAATAATTTAGGAAGATCCACATATGAAAAGGAAATGCTAACTATTTTACATTCTATAGAGAAATGGCAACATTATTTATTAAGTAGTAATTTTATCATCAAAACTAACCATAGTAGCCTTAATCATTTCTTAGAACGTCTTTCATATCCTGAACAAAATAAATGGCTGACCAAACTCTTGGGTTATGATTTTGTCATTGAATACAAGAAAGGTAAAGAAAATGTGGTAGTTGATGCTTTATCTCGTAAATACGAAGATGAGGTATCCATCAATGCCATCTCGGGTCCTTATCCCCAATGGCTTTTCCAAATGCAAAAAGAATGGATGGCTGATTTAAAGACTGCTCAAGTCATTGAAGATATACAAATATGATCATCCTTGCATTCTTACTTTTCTTACTCTGATGGAGTACTTCACAAGAATGATCGTATTTACCTTCCTCAACTTTCCACTATTAAATCAATGGTTCTCCATGAACTGCATGCATCTCCTATTGCAGGACATTTTGGATTCTTAAAAATATATCTTAAAATCGGATGTCAAAACTTTTGTGGCTAAGTGTGAGGTATGTCAATGTAACAAAGGGGAAACAATTAAATATCTTGGATTGTTACAACCCTTACCTATCCCTAATCGCTAGTGGGAGCATATTTCCATGGACTTCATTGAGGGTCTACCCAAATCCGAAGGTAAAACATTGATTTTGAAAGGAATTGTTTCACCTTAGTGGTACCAAGTTAAATATATCTTCTACATATTATCTTAGTCATACGGTCAAACAAAGATTATCAACAAGTGTATAGGAACTTACCTTTGTTGTTTTTCTCAATATATGCAATATCACTAGATTCAATGGCTTCCCATAGCAGAGTGGTGGTATAATATTTCTTACCATTTTCCCTTAATATGTCACCCTTCAAAGCCTTGTATGGTCAAAAACCACCTACAATATCAGACTATGTTCTAGGTGCTTCCAAGGTAGCCCAGGTCGATGATTTGTTACAACAATGTCATATGATGCTTAAAATTCTTAAGGATAATTTGACCTAGGCACAAAACCTTGTTAGGATCTATATCGTTTAGAACAGTAATTCAATGTTAGAGATATGGGCTTTTTGCGCTTACAACCTTACAAAAAATTATCCTTTAAGATCAAGTCTAATAAAAATTGGCACCTCGATTTTATGGATCCTACAAAGTGGTTCGTTGCATAGGTGAAGTTGCATATCAATTGGAGCTTCATCCTTCATCTCGCATCCATCCAGTTTTCCATGTGTCGTACCTCAAACGATTTATTGGTCAAAAGGTGCAATCCTAGATAGAGCTTCCACTACTTGATGAAGAAGGTCGTATAACTCTCCAACCAGAAGCAATACTACGATCTAGAGTACGACATATTCGATCACACCAAATTCAAGAGTTCCTAATTAAATGGTAGGACCTTCCAGAAGAAGATGCTACATGGGAGTCTGAGAGTATTTTCCAATATTTTCTAGCTTTGAGGATAAAGCTTCCTGAGAGGGGGAGCCATGTAACGATCCCAAAGTAGATGCATCAGTTCATCGATTGATCACGTCCACTCATTTATTAATTTATATATTTATAGGTAGAATCATTCATTCAATTTATCATCAAATAATAAAATTGTATTGTGTGTATCACAAGAGACTTTGCCCTCTCTAAGTGGCTATGACATTTTAGATTTCTTGATATTTCCAATTAATTCTTCATCGAGTAAGGAGTATCTTTACATATGAGAAGTATCATCAATACATTCTAGTAGACTTCAATGATGAATCAAAAGCCTATAGATTATTTGATTCAGCTACCCAAAACATGTGCATTAGCTGTGATGTGATTTTTTGATGAAAAATATAAGTCACCGTCATCCTCTCCACAAGAATATTCATCCAACTTTGTTCTAGTAATAGTTCAAAGTGATGAATATTAAGAGGATACTAATGAGGAGGTTTCTAGGGACAACAATGAAGATAATAATGAAGATATGGATCAATTTGCTCCTCCATAAATAATGTGGAAAATACCCAAGTGGTACATTAGCACATTAAGAGCTTTAGAGATAGATGAACTTCCAAACACATCTATCATAGGATTGTGGACACGTAGCATGGCTCGTGATGAGGTAAATATGGGACCTTATGAGTACTTTTGTACAAAATCTTGAACCATCCACAATGTAGAAGGTACTTTAGTCTAATTCTTGGAAGAACTTTATGGATATTAAGTATCAAGTATTAATAAAGAACAAGACTTGGCAACTTGTTGGTCTTCCACCAGGTAAGAAGGCCATTAGATGCAAATGATTTTTCAATATCAAACATAAATCAAATGTTAGTGTTGATAAATATAAAGCACAACCTATAGCCAAGGGCTAGCAAAAAAATAATGCATCAAATATGAAGAAACATTTGCACCTATAACAAAAATAAAAACTATTAGAATGATCTTTGCTCGAGTTACATAGTTTGGATGGAGGATTCATTATATGAACATCAAAAGTGCATTCCTCAATGGAGACCTGAAATAAGAATTCTATATTACTCAACTAGAGGGATTCATTACACCTAGATAAGAAGCAAAGGTGTTTAAATTTATCAAATCTCTCTATGGTCTCAAATAGGCTCCTCAAGCCTGATATATAAAATATATGAGCATTATGAAAAACATGGTTTCAAGAGAAATACTTATGATCCAAATTTGTACCATATGGAACAAGGATCCAAATTTATACCATAAGGAACAAGGGGGAGAGTTGTGATCATCATTGTATATGTTGATTTGATGATCATAGGAAGTTATACAAAATGACCAATCTTGTTACACTGTTGTCTAGGATTGGAGATGTGGCAAATATATCATTGTATATTTGAATCACAAATCAAATATGCCAAGGCACTTCTTGAGAAGTATCGCATGATTGATTGTAATCCCATGATGACTCCTATATAATTGGGGCTACTACTCTCACGGTCTAACTCCTCTCTGCCAATGAATGCAACTCTCTTGTTGGAGAATATTATATTATTTGGTAGAAATGTAATTATACCCCCATGGTATAATTGTAAATATGTAATTATTAGAATAGGATGTGAGTTAATAGTTTAGGTTGTGTGATTTATATTTCCCTAATTTATGTGTGTATGTGTAGGATGAGTGCAAGTGTTATGTAACAATGTGTGAAAGTGCGTAAGTTTGTAGAGTGAGAAAGTGTACAAGTGTCATGTAATAAAGTGTGCAAGTGTGGAGTGTGTAGGAGAGTGCAAAGTGTCATGTAGTAAAGTGTGCAAGTGAATAGAAATTCAATATTCATGTATACAAGTGGCAATATGTAAAGCCAAGAGGCATGAGAGGTTTGTCTTATGTATGAAATAGGAAAGGATGCATCTCTTGGATATGTGAGGAGAGCAATAGTCAAAGCATTAAAGATTTACCTTTCTAAGGTTATCTTATGGAGACAAAGATCCATGTATTGTATCGAATATCAAATATTGAAAAAAACAAGATTCAAGCTTGTATACAATTTGTGCAATATTATTGTAAGTTTCTTCATGTTATTTCATGAATGATATTGGACATTTATTTCATAGTATTGTTATTATATTCATGAATGTTATGTTAATTGATATTTGCCATTTATATTAAATGCGCAAATATTAAATTGTATATGATCCTAAATATTGGGACCTGTGATAAATCTATATAAAATGCTAACATCTCTATCGACAGTTGGTTAGAAGTCTAATTTACCTAATATACACTAGTCCAGATATCAACTTTAGAGTAAGTCACCTCTCATGATTCATGCAAGAACCAAAAATGTCTCATTGGAAGGCAACAAAAAGGGTATTAAGGTATGTCCATGGTACCATTGAGTATGGTCTAGAACTAAGAAGAGCGATCATTTCTTCTTAACTAGCCACACAATTGTAGACTATGCAAAATGTATTGATGATTGAAAATCTACTTCTAGATATGTATTCTTTTTGGGATATGGACCTATATCACGTGGAAGTAAGAAACAATAAACAATTGCTCGATCTTCCACAAAAACAGATATTGTGTTGTAGGAGTTGTCTATGAGGCAAATGGTTGAAACATATGCTATCAAATATGTGTGTACCACAAACTAGACCAACAATCACGTATTATGACAATCAAGGTGTTTTGAAACTTGTTAGTAATCAAATATTCCATAAGCACACCAAGCACATTGTAGTTCAGTGCCATTTCATACGCGAACATGTTCAACGACACAATATTCAACTCAATTTTTGCCCTACTCAGGAACGTACTAACATCTTCACTAAATCAATTGCACAAGTTAAGTTTGAGGCATTTCTAGGTTTTCTTTCCAAGAAACTCTAAAATATGATATAATAAGGGGAGAATGTTAAGAATTATTATCATCGTAGTTGAATTTGCATGATAATAAGAGTGATTGCAACCACTCTACACAAGGTCCATGTTTTTATGTTAGTTAAGGTTAGTTGTTGTTGTGTTTGAAGGTTGTTATGCCATATTGGGCAAGGCTTTTGTATTTAAATACTCTCATATCAATGAAGCAAATCATTAGAGCTTTACATTATCATTGCTCCAACATTCAGTTTCTTTTGTTGTTGAGTGCTTTATCTAACATTGCCTAAAAATGGTTTGGCAACTAAGTGTTGTTCTCTGTATGAATTTTTTTGTAACAAAGTAAACTTTTATGAGTAATTATTATGTGCAAATTTTAATTAAATCATTTTTGGTAGTTGTTATAGTATTTTTCTTAAGTGAAGGTGCCACGTGCAATTATAATGCATTCATTATTACATTCTAACATATTAATATAACATTTTCACGAGGACATCACATCAAACAACAATTACGATGTCTCTTAAAATATTTGAAAAATAAAAATAGTTATTTACAATAATTTTGTTTTATTGTCTCAAGGGAACAGCGCAACAATTATGGCTTTGGCTCTTCTTTGGAAGGTCCAAGGTTCAAACCACAACGTGGGCGAGTGTGTGAGAGGATGGTTTTGTGGTGGCTGTGTGTTAAATTTCATATTAATAAGCATAGCGTTAAATTTCATATTAATAAGCATAGCTCTCAAAAAGGTCATGGTTAAGAGGAGACTACTCAACCTTATGCTTTGGTCGTAAAAATTTCTCACACTAATTAAATATATATATATATATATAAACCATTTTTTTTTAGAGAGCTTGTGTTATTTTCTAACTTGATTGTAATCATAATTTCATAATTTGTTTGACACTAGTGAAGCCTCCACGAAATTTTTATTTTATATTATAAAAAAAATAATAAAATGGATAGAAAAGGTGCACCCCTGAAGATATTGCAAACACAAATGAACGATTGACCTTTCCATGTCTGCCTTAACCCTTGAAGCTAATTCGAAACACAAGTCGACGATTGCCCTCCTTCACCCTCACCACAACAGCAGAAAAAAACTGAAAAAATCGACGATTGCCCTCCTTCACCCTCACCACAACAGCCGGAAACAACTGAAAAAATCTGGACACGCAATAGAAATAGATTTGATCAAACTAAATTATACACGTATTCGTATTGGAGAACAACAAAATAAAATGCAACTAGAGAGGATGGAAGCCACAACTGAACATTATCAGAGCCAGGTTTCGATCCTGGGACCTGTGGGTTATGGGCCCACCACGCTTCCGCTGCGCCACTCTGATGGGATGAAACGGAGGTCGGTACAAATACATATTATTTGTTATGACAGGCTCCGCACGGAAAAAACGACGAAATAAGAAAAAAAGAGAAAGTTGTCTGAGCCCAGGTTCGAACTGGGGACCTTTAGTGTGTGAGACTAACGTGATAACCAACTACACCACCCAGACATGTTCATACACCCATCCATATTTTATTTTTAATGACTCTATGCAGAGTATCACTTATTTTCCTTCCACGTTTCTTTTTCTTTCGTTTTTTAAAACTATAGTACAACCTTATTATTTATTATTCTGTGTTTCCCTCCAATATATGAAGCTTGATTAATTGAATTATGCTTTTTTATAATTCATCCATTATTTTAGTTGTATTCAATGCCATACTATGGATTTTGCATCGGTTTCACGTAGTTTTTATGTTTAAAAACTAGTTAGTTTTCAAAATTCGTTGTTATTGTACCAAGTTTTCAATCTTAAATAATAAAATATTGAATCATAGGTACTTACAAATTAGTTGGATTATTGTTTTATTTTTATTTTTATTTTTTTGTAATATTAAGTAATGGGGTTTGACCAGGAATCCCCCAACCTGTTACAACAACTCCACCAGGAAGACATATTATTTAGTTTTTGCTAATAAATATAATAAATTTAAATTAAATAATAATAATCATTATTTTTATTTTTTTATGAGTTTATAAAAATATAAAATGATGTTAAATAACTTTTATTGTTATTATTTTATATCGTTTTTGTTTTGTAAATCTAATAGAATTCATAAGTTAAATTTTATTGTTATTATTTCATATCATTTTTGTTTTGTAAATCTAATAGAATTCATGAGTTATACTCTGATATTAAAGTAATTTTTGGAGTAAGTATAACCTTTATAGGATATTATTAAATTATGTATGTTGAAATTAATATTTTATATTGTTACTTCTACATAATAGTATGAATTTATATTAAAACATGGTTTCCCTATAATATAGTTTCTCAAATGCTTGTCAAATAAAGGACACATTTATTCATGAAATTTAGTTTTGTTGAAAGTTAAAGGATGTTATATTTGGTATTACTTTCCAAAAACAATCAAAAGCAAACATTTATCAAGTATTTTGAAAGGATTAATAGCCAAACAAAAAATGCACATGTGCATGTGTTTTTTTTTGTGTGTGAGAGAGAGAGTTGTATGGATTTCATAAGCATCAATAAGAGAGAAGAAACCTTGAATAAAATCCATCCAACTAATAGGAGCAAGAGTATATGAAATATCAATCCCCTATATCTTAGAGAACCCTATAGGAACAAGGTGTGCCATGTGTTAGTCATTACATCTATTGATGTCACCTCTCCTGGGAAATATGAAGGGAGCTATAGTCAAAAAGGATTTCTTTTCTTATTGATATCCTTAGCAAGTGTATACAACTAATCAAACTAAGTATAATGTTGTATCAACTAGTAGTGTCTTCTCGAATCTAGAATACAATTAGAGGATAACAATAATGATGATAAATGGTCCATGGAACTCCTACAAAAATGCCTTATTTTACTATCATGGTAGACAAAGTATATGCTTTTACTGCAAAGAACTCAAAAAATCATGTGCGCTACAAGAATAAGTTCAAAATGCTTTTGTATGCTAAAGTTATGTCCTCTAGAAGTTTGCCATCCAAATCACTCAAAAGAACACCAAAAACATTCAAATTCATTTTTTAAAAAGTGTCTATGACCTCTAAGAAGGTACCACTTGTCATGAAATAAATAAGGCCACCTGTCTTCCATATCTATTATTGGCTGGGATAGTGACCGGGCATAAGATAAAAATGTTAAGTGTATTCTCCATCTACTAATGGGACATGCAATGTAGGGAGAGTAACATGCATCCAATCAAGATTCAAATAATTTTTTGTATATCGAAAAATAATGTTATAGATGTTCACTTGGGCGCCACATTGGCTACCATCTCAACAATCAAAGACAACTTACAAATCATTGAACAAGTAGGGTGGGACCACATGGGATTTGAACTCGCATCCTCTTCCAAAAAAAGTATTTAAGAGTAATTAGCCACTACACCCATAGTCATATATGTTCTCAAATTTTGATGAGGTGTTATATTTATTTTTTATTCTTTGTGATCCATTATGCAATAGGATTGGATATTTATGGAGTTACTAATACTGTTCATTATTATTTCACTACTTGATTAATTTTAAGTAAAATTAATTTTAAAATTATTTGAATACCATTGAAACATTACTATTTTAATTATTTATTGGATTATATTTACGTAAAATGGAGTTACTAATATTGCTCATTATTATATTCTTTCACTACTTGATTACTTTTAAGTAAAATTGATTTTAAAATTATTTGAATACCATTGAGACATTACTATTTTAATTATTTATTAAATTATATTTGATCCAATTAAAAAGCCCTAGTTCAAGCTAGCTTTTGAAGCAAATATTTCTTATCTCTTTAATTTACTCCTAGTACCAAAGCACTTTTTTGTGTTTGTATTCTTTGTACATATTATATTATTGAAATTTAACATGGTGAGTCTCATTTTGCGAAAAATATTTTTAGTAAATTAATGTAAATAAATATTATTGATTCACTATTTTCCATGGTTAACTTCCAACACTTTAGGTTTTAAGATTTTCTAAGTCAAGTCTGCATGTCCTCATGAATGGTCTAACATCCATAGTTCTCGGTATTTCCAAGGGAGGAACTTCTCAATCATAGGCATAAGTATCTGTCATAGGACACTTCTTGAGAATAAAAGTGTGTGGATGAAATTAAGATATTTCAAGAACACTCCATTAGTGAAATATTTTTCAATAATTCAAATCCTATACACTTTTATCTATGATTAATAAGACGAAGATGCTAGGTATTTTGTTAGTTACTATAAACCAAAAGTATAAAAGGTTTTGAACCAAGAAATAATCCTTACTTTTAATTTAATGGTGCACCCCAATTCTAGCTTCAACAAAGTTGGGAGTGCCAATGGCTCCTCCCAACCTCTAGATTAAGGTCAACTCTCCATTATCCCCATATAATAATCCTACACTAACCTACACTAATAGCATGAAAAGTAAAATACAAAAAGTAAAACATGCATAAAAGAATAAGAGTGCAAGGGATTCAATCTAATACGGGTTTAAATTGTAGCAAGGAAGTATGCATGACCAATCAACACATGAGACTTTAAATAACATTAATGTTCTATTTTTTTAAATAAAGGGGTAAAAATTTATTGATAAAAAGTTTGGATTACACAGTACAACTGAGCTTCCAACCAAGACTCAAATAAACAACCAAACAGGCTAAAACCACTAGACTAGAATGACACCCGAAAAAGACAACAAGAACAAACCACATTAAGTCTGTACATCCTTGTGGATCAACTCCCATAGGCGTTCAGAGTCCCCATATGGGAGACTCCCAATTATCGATACTCCAAGGATCTAGCAGCTCATAAGCCCTTTTGTCCAGGTAATCAACAACCACATTCCATTCTCTTAGAATGTGCACAAAGGATATAAATTCGAACTCTTCACTCATTTTGAGAATTTGAATGGCGACAGAGGCCAACTGCCAATTAACTTCCTCCACATTTTTACTATTTAAAATATTAACCATAATTTGAGAGTCAGACTTGCAGATAATCTTATGACAAACCAAGAGAAAACCCCCTCTGCAAGGCCTCAAGAATTGCAAGAGCTTCCATAAAATTGTTGGAGTGAACACCTTTATAAATGGAAAAGAAAAAACTGACACCACCAATAGAATCTCTCCCAACATTGCCAATGCCAGCATGTCCAGGATTACCCCTGGACGATCCATCCGTATTAATTTTTAAAACTCCTCTAGGGGGTGGCCTCCACCTATCATCTCTCCTAACCTTCTTCTTGAGCTGAGGAACCCTACTAGGGCTAGAAGAGTTCACACCATACCCAAAGATACCAAGGGCTTACTGTACCTTCTCCTCCATAGAATCTAAAAGAGGGTCCACATCACATTTGCTATGGATGGTTTCCTAAACCATATACAGGATCCTTTTCTATATTTTTTGAACAACGAAATAACTGCCCTGAAATATGAGTCGGTTCTGTTTGAGCCAAATTTGCCAGATGATGCAAGAAGGGCCCAAATTCCAAGCCACCTGAAGGAAGGGGGCCTTGGCTGAAGGTCTACCCAGAATACTCCAAAACTCCACCAGGGACAACACATGCAAACATGAATGGTTCCAGGTGCTCCACCGACGTTGCCAAATGTCTCTGGCAAAGGAGCATTGGAAAAATAAATGAGAAGAGTCATCATCATTCTTACTGCAAAGGACACAAAAAGAGGGAACCTAAAATCCCCTCTTCCTCACATTATCCCAAGTGAGGCCTTTATTACGAGCTACCAACCAGAGAAAGAAGTTACATTTTGGCCAGGAAAATTTGTTCCACACCTTTTTACACCAAGTGACAGGAAGACTCCCATACTTTTGCTTATCAAGAACCTGATAACTATAGACTACCGAGTAGGTTCCCTTAGGATCAGGGTTCCAAGCTAGAATATCTTTACCCCTCAATGAAAAACAAGTCCTCCCTGTAATAATAAGAGCAAACACCTCTCTATCCTTGTCCAGTCTGCCCTAGGGCCATTCTTGCAGATCTTTCCACCTGTACATCTCCATATTTACAAAAGACTAGATTTTTTTAAAGTCCTCCACACGAGACCAACCTGCTTCCAAGAAAAAAATGCTTAGGTAATGTAACCTAGGATATTGATTCAAGATAGGAGGGTGGCCATCCCAAGAATCCTCCCAAAAAAGAGTATTTGATCCCTGATTGCAAATCCAGAACAAACCCTGCTTGATTAAATTAGCTCATCTTTTCAGAGTGTCCCAGATAACTGAACCTTTCCCAACCAAGCTAACTCTAGGGATCTCAGCCTCAAAAATACCTCTCAAGTATTTACAATATAATATTTTAGCCCAAATCTGATCTTGAGAGGTACACCATCTCCAATAAAGTTTTGCAGCCAAAGCCTGCCCAAAAAGAGCTGTTTGTCGCAACCCAAGGCCTCCCTCTTACATCGGCCTACATATAGAATCCCACCTAACCAAACTCCATTTAGATTGATCAAGTTTTCCAGACCATAAAAACAGTCTTGACAAAGCATCCATGTCCTTGATGAAGTGAGAGGGAGCTATTAAAAACATCTATAAATGGGTAAAGCTTGAACAACAAATTTTAAAAGCAACACTGTACCTGCAGTGGATAGCCATCTTAAAGTCCAATGATTCACCTTCCTTCTAAACTTATCAAGCATAGACTGCCAAGAAGATCTAGGTAGAGGATGAGATGAAATTGGAATACCAAGATAAATGAATGGGGGAGTCCCAACCTAGAATCTTAGAATGCGAGCAATCCTGGATTTAATAAGAGGAGGGGTATTGAAGAAGAAAATAGAAGACTTGTCCTCATTAATCAACTGTCTCGAAGCACCAAGATATATGTAAAGAGACTGCCTAATATTGCCAACTTCCTTGATAGTGTCAACTCTCAACAAAGCAGTATCATCAACATAATGAAGGTGGGAAAGAGGTGGCAAACTACTATCCCACTTCCACCCTTGAATGAGACCCTGCATGACTTGAGACTTGAGCAATCTTCCCAACCCTTCTACCATAATGATAAACAAATAAGGAGATAAATGATCTCCTTGCCTCAATCCCCTTGAGGCCTCAAACAACTTTGATGGCTCATTATTAACAAGAACAAAGAATGAGGAAGAAGAAACACAACTCATCACCCATCTAATCCATTCCTCCTCAAATCCAAAAGCAGCAAGAAATTTCTGAAGAAAGGACCATCTGACCCGATCATAGGCTTTGGCCATGTCCAACTTAATGAACATAGTTTTCTCCTTAGAATTTTTCATCGAGTGAATAGCTTCTGTAGTAATAACAACCCCATCCAATATTTTTCGACCAACAACAAACCCTCCTTGCTCCTCAGAGATGATTTTACTGAACCATGTCTTCAGCCTCTCAACAATAATTTTTGTGATGATCTTATACACAACATTGTAGAGAGAAATAGGCCTGAACATATCCAAGGAATTTGCTCCCTCTTTTTTGGGTATAAGCACCACAAAGGTAGAATTTAGAGCCCTTAGCATCTTTTTGTTCTTTTGGGACTCATGGACCACCTCCAAAAGATTAAATTTGATTAAATCCTAAAACTCCTAATAAAACTCAATCGGGAATACATCTGGGCCTGGGGCTTTTCCTTTTTTCATCTTGAATACAACATTTTCAAACTCCTCAAGGTAAATTGGACCCATCAAGTGCTTATTCATCTCTTTAGAAAAAATCGCTGGAATATAGTTTAGAATAAGCTTTTCATTCTCATCATCATATAGGGAGTCCTCCTTGAAGAGAGAAAAAATACCTCTTAGTCTCTTCTAAAATATCCCTGAAAGAAGAGAGTAGGGCACCCTAAGAATTTGTAAGAGAGGTAATCAGGTTACCATTACGACGAGCCTTAACTGAGTTATAAAAGAAGGTTGTGTTCCTATCCCCTTCCTGAAGCCAATCTACTCAAGATTTTTGTTTCCAAAAAAATTCTTACCTCAGTTCCCATTCAGTAAGGTCTTTTGCAGCCTCAGATTCCTCAACAAAAAGCTTCTTCGTGAATCCCTGATCTCTAATCTTCCTTGAAGCTTCTTCCATCCTCCTAAGAGCTGCTATCTTAGCCAAGGAAAGGTTTCCAAAATTCAGTCTATTCCATCTCTTCAATTTATGTTTTATAAATTATAGTTGCTTCATAAAGGAATACATAGTAGTGCCATGAGGAGGTTTTCCAGTGGTCCACCAGCCTCGCATGAAATCATGAAGCTTAGGATCATGAAGCCACATAAGTTGAAACTTAAAGGAGGGATTCTTTTTTAGCCCTAACTCCAAAGCAGAGAGTTTGATAGGCCAATGATCAGATCCCCTACCCTCCAGAATCACAGAACTAGCACTTATGTTATTACCCATCCAATAAATGGATATCAAAAACCTATACAGTTTCTCTGATATGGAAGCTTTCCCACACCTTCTATTATGCCAAGTAAAGATCCCATTATCTGGCTTGATGTCAACCAAGTTGAGGGCCTGAATATGAGCACTGAATACAAAAGAAAAAGGCTCGAGACGATCCACACCACCATGTTTCTCCTCCAGACAAGTGATAGAGTTGAAGTCTCCAACCAAAATCCATGGGTACAGGGGAACCAAAATTCTCATAAAGCAAATGTGCTCCCACAAATTCACCTTACCATTGTAATCAATAGGAGCATACAAATTTTTAAGTAGGATGGTTTCACCAGATTCATTATCATGCCCGACCATCGAAATAGATCATTTGCTGGAAATCCAAGTAAGAGGGAATATCTTCTTCGGATATCATAAACAAGCGACGCCACCAGCATATCCACATGCACCAATACACTGGAATTACCCCCTTCTCCACAACTTAGGAGTAATATTGAACATACTATCAATAGCCAATTTAGTCTCATGAATAAACACCGCATCTGGAGAATGCACACGAACCAAATCACGAACAACTTTTTATATGGGGATGTTGTTCAACCCCCTTACATTCCATGGGAGGATAATCATTTTTGGAGGTTATAAAAATGGGAGTCCAATGTTCTCACCAATCCTGACTCCACAAAAGTCTCCCCCATTAACTTAATTTTATCCTGGTCCTTCTTCCGACCCACCTTCATATTCTTATCCGATTTTTTTTTTTAATTATTTTTTGCTGCAATCCCAACACCGTAGGAGTTTTGCAGTCCAAGGATGACTACATCAGTGCCTGAGTAGGAGAGGGCATAACTAAATCTGTACCACTTTCTAAAATAGTTTCCCTTATAGGGCTAGACCCAACCATGTCCCCTATACTTAGATCCAAAGCCCTTTGTTCTTCATTTAAACCCCCTAGATCTGATTCCTTAAGTTCCCCCTCAAGAAGAGACATCTGATTCGACCTTGTTATATTTGCATCAGGTAGTGACATTTTAGGTATCTCCATGCACTGATCAAGATCATATAATATTTCAAAACAGTTGAGTAGAGCATCTGGCTAGCTATCCTTAAGGTCTTTGTTTGCCCTTCGTCCTCTATTTCAGGATTTTACCGAAAAAAAACCTTCCTTATCCTGTTCCCCTTCCTTTATCGGGGCTTTTGCTTTATCCAAACTTTGTCCAAATCGAGAGGGCCCAGGATTTGAAGCCACTTAGGGCATTTTCTTTGTAGGTGGCCATATTCACAGTAAATTTGGCAATAAATGGAAGAGCTTCATAGTCAAGTTTTTGAACCCATGTAGTTGATCCAAATTGTATTTCAATAGAATCTGGAATAGGATTATTTAAGTCAATTTCAACACAAATACGAGCAACAAAGATTACCTTTTTATCCATTGTCTGTTGTGACGGTCCAACCGACTTCCCAAGCAGAAGGGTAATCTTATGCAAGATATCAATTCTCCAAAATTTCAACGGGAGCCATGGAAGCCGCACCCATACTGGAACCCGTGATGGTTGCTCCTCTGATGGGTTGAAACCCACATGCCATGGTTTAAGAAAGAGTCCCACTTGGTTATATAAATAATGACCCCCTTCAAATGCTTTGTTACGATCTGCAATACAAGAGAAAACCACCATAAAATAGTTGTTCGCACTCAACATCACCTCCACATCGCCTTCAAGATTCCAAGTCTCCCTAACCCAAGCCTCCACAAAGGTGAGAGAAATTTGGATGCCCAAAAATTTGCCAATAAGGGCATGTTTGGTTATATACTCCACATATTCCGCTACTGAGTCTGGTTGAACCACTAGAACTAGCCTGGCTTCACATTGTTCCAAACATCCATTGTTATTTAACAAGCGATTCCCGACATGCACTGGAAAATCTTGTTCCTTCCAGTCATTTTCAGATGAAAAAAAATCACGAGCATGCACTCTCTGTGTCGGACCCAAAGCCATCACGACATTCCTCCAATTTTTCAAACCTCCTCTGGAAGTTGTTGCCATCCCCGTAGAGCAGTTTTACTTCATCAAACCCTAGCAGAGTAGTTTTTTCTCACCAAACCCTACCAGAGCTCCAAAGTCTTTTCCAAAATTAATGTTCTATTGTTTATTAAGTAAAAAAATATTAAGTGGATGATAATATGGGAAAAAGGGCAATGTGTCAATCGCCATGTACTTAGCAAACTAGGAGGACATTGCCACTAGTGGAATGCCTAAGGAATTGATATTTTTGCAATAATCTTATTAGATCAAAGTACAATATGGGTTTTATAAAGTGTAGATATAAATTATCATGGTCAAAACATGTTTATAATGGATCCAATAGATCATATTTGTAGTTAGAGTGTACCCCTAAGTTATCTTGAGTGAGAAATTCTTATTCCTTATAAAAGTAAATATTTGGGTCATCTTTAGCAAAACTATGCACCACAAAATGTTACATCTCCAATAATAACTCTAAATGGCTTTGAATCCTTCAAATATGAGTTATGGTGCTACAAAAATATAAAAAATTATTTTTCAAAACTTCTCCTTAGGATCTGAGCCTTTACTTTTGCTTCACAGGTTTGCGAGTGTTTCACTCTAGGAAGTGAGCAAATTGCTCCACTTTGCTAGTCATTCATTAACATTTTCTAGTGAATCTCCTAAAAGATAATTGAGTCACTTTGCTAGCAGACCACTCCAAACTAGTCAACCTTACCTTGGAGTGAATCACTCCTCTTGGATCAAATCGACACTTGAGCAAATTAGTCCACCTTGGAGATAACAATTTTTTTATCAATTTTGTAAACTTTTGCTATTTTGCAATGTTGTTCATGGCATTGCAAAATCTATTTTTATATAGAAATTCCCTGGAATTAGAAAGTCCACCTAGCTATTATAGGAGGATAATATGAATTTCATATTATTAACAATAATTAGTATTTTTAAGGAATATAGACTTTTGATGAGCTACCGTATTCTACTATCCTATACCTTAAAAAACATTTCTTGATGATCCAATATGATGGTAATAAAGAAGGCTTGGAAGAGCTTATCCAATATTATTAGATGCTATAGAGGGTCAAAATGGGTGATACACCAGTCCTCATTAGAATTATCCATACCTTAGAGGGTCAACACATTTTAATTTGCTAAATATGAAAAACTTATATCCTTGAATCTAATACTTTTGTTTTGTGTTGTCATGCATTAGATACCAAAAAATAAGAAGTATTCATACAAATTATGCCAATTAAGCAAAAACATGTTTAAATCATTGTCCACATTCTTATGATGTCTTCTTTAAATTTTATTTGTTCTTCCTTGCCATCATTGACTATCCCAAGAATGTGAGCATGTTTTTCTTACTTGGTATCATTTGTATGCTTAAACATGATGCCTTTTTTAAATTCTAATTCTTCTTCCTTGCCATTATTGAATGTCCCAAGAATGTATAATCCTATTTAATTTAATCATACAATTACGAATTATAAAGCCAATACTTAGAATCTAATTGAGAATATTGACTGCAAGGGTGTAGTTGCAAGATTTTTCCATGAAGGTATTTATAAAGCCCATTTTTTAAAATATTTTCATCCCCTAATTTAGGGAATGGTTGTGTAATATTAACTATCTTGAATTTTTCCACTAGGTATTTAGTTAGGAGTGCATTTTATTTATTTATTTTATTTCCTCAACATTGATTTTAATACAAGAATCATAAGCATAAAATTAATGATGATCTTACTCCCAAAAAAGTAATGATTGAAATTTTTAGTTTTAAGCCATATTTTTTCCATTAATACATTCCCTATAACATAAAAATAATAAATCATTCACAAACAATATATAATAGATTTTAGAATCATATATTTTAAAAGAAATAATCAATGTGTAACATAGTGATGCATTTATCATAAGCAACATACATACATTAATATTCTTTTCCATAATAGATGATCCCTAAATTAGTCATTGGGTCCTAGTGCACACCTTAACATGACTTGATATCTAATGCTCAAAATATATCATCACCCATGCACTCCTAAGTTATAAAAGTAGGCCTAGAGATCATTTAGCATATATAATAATAGAATGCTCCAAATCTAACAAAACCTAATTATAGAGGTTCATTCCACCTCTATGGGCATACTTCAAGTCATTCCATAATAAACCCTATATAAAATATACAATAAAAAATATCATGTTCTACCTTTACCCTTATTCGTAAGTATTAGCAAACATAATGAGACAAACTGATAGTGTGTAAGCTATGTGTACACCTTATCAAGAAAACATAACCCTTAGAGTATTAGAGTAAATTTAGGATATTAACAATATTATATTATGAGAATGTAAGGTCATATTGTGCCTACCTTCATAGTTTGATAAGGTACCTTCTACACTTTGACCTTAGCTTTAGGATATAGTGTTTGCTCAATATCCTCATTCTATCTGCTCAAACAACAAGTACTAACAACCTTAAGAATACCTTCACAATTTTATTTCATGGATCTCCAAATACTAACTTAAATTATAGTTTTTAAATCCCTACTATTTAAGTTATTAGCTTATTTTCACATTGACAAACTCTATAAACAACATTCCTAACATATCTCTTGGTGCAAGATTATATATCAAATTTAAAACATATGTCTAATAAACCTAGAGGATGAAGTAAAATTCCAAATAAGGATATTAATTACAACACATAATTCTACCATCTTGCCACTAGCAATAACTATTTAGCTTGCAATGATACAACCTTAGTTATAAGTATAAAATTACACAACAATTGTGTTCAAGGTCTTCTAAACTGAACCATTCTTGTTGTATTGATATTAGCCACCCAACATCTATGGGCTAATTTAAATCTTCAAATAATTCATTACTAATTACAATGAAGGCATAAATGGTGGGTGTCATGGTAGATGATATGGTTATGAGATAGAATCAATAGTTACTTATAGTGATAGATATGGTAGTAGTTGAAAAGAAAAAAAGAAGTGAATGCAATACTTGAAAGAACTTGATTAAACTATTTTTAAATAAGAGGATTCTAAAAAAATAAAACAATGCAAAAGTGTGAAGAACACAAGCTTATACTGAGATGGGGGTGACCAATATAAGACCACTTTTTACTTTTCTATCCCAAATAATATTATCCAGTACTATCAATAGAAATATCAACAATAGCAACCAAAGCAACGCATAAATCATCACACACAATAGAGACACCAATTTAACGTGGTTCACTCAATGTGGGCTACTCCATGGAGAAAATATTTCACTAATATTTTATCAACAAATATCTTTGGGAATCCTTCCCTATTACAATGTTTATGGACCTCTATCCAAAGGAGACACCAATACCCTAATCTGGTTAGTGGATCTCTCTCCACAAGAGAAATCCTTTCTCCTCTGCTCTGGGTGGTGATCTTCTAAAAGAACTGTTGCCTCCACTACTCTGGCTAATGGATATCTATCTACTGAAGACTCCTATCCTCACTCAGAAGACCTGTCCTCACTACCCTTACTAATGGATATCTATCCACTAGATACTGTCATCCTTTATACTTTGTCACCTCCAAAGCTTGCTCTTTGCTCTGTATCAAATCTGCACTAAACACAGTCCTTCGGTCTAGCATAAATCTACTCAATCTCTATTTTTGTTCTGGTACAAACTTGTCCTCAAATATGCACCAAACTCTATTCTCAAATCTGCACTAAACACAGTCCTTCGATCTAGCACAAATCTGCTCAATCTCTGTCCTCAAGCCTTAACACAAATATTGACTTAATCACAAATCAACTCTGCTAGATTTGCCCCAAAACTTAACTCAAGATTTGAACAAATCAATAAATCAACTTTGCTCACAAGTCTTCTCAAAGACTTGTCTTAAATCTGCCTTGTAAGCTTCCACAAAAGCTCACACCAATATGTTCACAAGTATTCTTTAAGACTTACCTCAAATCTGCTCAACAAGTCCTTACTAGAACTTGTCCAATCTGCTCTCAATCTCTATCTTCAAATCTATATTGTAAGATTCCACAAAAGCTCATACCAATCTGTTCACAAGTCTTCTCAAAGACTTACCTCAAATCTGCTCAACAAGTCCTCACTAGAGCTTGTCCAATCTCACAAAAAAATATAGAGAATTGTTAGACTCAATATGCTTCACATTCACTACAATTCTCAATCACTTTCAATCTCTCTTTTTATCACAGAAACATATAGATAATTGTTAGAGACAATATGTTTCACACTTACAAACACTCAACCTCTTTCTCAAATCAATTTAGAATATGGAACAATTTATTTCACAGAATTTGAACTATCACTTCACTCAACTAATCTCAATCACTTTCACTCAACCAATCACTTCAACAACAATGCTTATCAAGTAATCCTCACATAACAATGATACTCATGATCTTTGCAAACCCTAGTTCAAGTTCTTCACTCAATCAATCACTTCAACAACAATGCTAATCAAACAATCCTCACATAATAATGATACTCATGATCTTTCACAAATCCTAGTTCAAGATAGTTCACCACTTCACATAACAATGATACTCATGTTCTTTGCACAAACCCTAGCTCAAGCATATGAAAGCTTTACTCAATATTTCCAACAATGCTTATCAAACAAGGTTTTTATCATCAACTCTCACTCAGAAAATTCTTCAACAATCAAACTCAACAATGCTTATTAAATAATCCTTTTCACTCCAACTTGGCATTCACAACATCCAACTATCATTCACTAGGAATATGTGCCCATACCTTTTTGTTTGATGTAGAAGTGTCCTTAAAAACCTATCTCAATCACAATTTTTTTCTTTGCCAATTTCAATGGTTAGATGACAAAATATCACTCTAACACTCCCTCAAAATATTTCACAAATACAAAAATAATTAAATCTTAATTATACCTTATTAACTCTACATTTAACATAAAAAGAAAACTTCCCTAACTCCAAGCAATACTTTATAAACACCTTCCCTTTTAACACTTTTTTGTTTGATGTAGAAGTGTCCTTAAAAACCTATCTCAATCACAATTTTTTTCTTTGCCAATTTCAATGGTTAGATGACAAAATATCACTCTAACACTCCCTCGAATATTTCAAAATACAAAAATAATTAAATCTTAATTACACCTTATTAACTCCACACTTAACATAAAAAAAAAACTTCCCTAACTCCAAGCAATACTTTATAAACACCTTCCCCTTTTAATACTTTTTCATTCCACTTACATACCCTTGTCACTCCAAACTTTTAAATAAAATATAATCCCTTTATAATATTTATAACTCAAGACTCCTCACAAAATATTTTTAACCTTATTACTCCACTGTTCTATCCCTTATCGTGCACCCAAAATAAATTAATTAAAGCCTACAACTCCAAATATCGTGCACCCAAAATAAATTAATTAAAGCCTACAACTCCAAAAATTAAAAAAATTGTTGTTACTTTTTACTCCACTTCTATCCCTTATCGTGCACCCAAAATAAATTAATTAAAGCCTACAACTCCAAAAATTAAAAAAATTGTTGTTACCTTTTTACTCCACTTCTATCCCTTATCGTGCACCCAAAATAAATTAATGAAAGCCTACAACTCCAAAAATTAAAAAAATAATTGTTACCTTTTTAGCAGCGCACTTTATAATCAAGCTAGCTGCCCACAGGATTCGAACAGGAAACCAAACCCTTACATATCCAAGCACAAAACCAGACACCATATGATCTATTCGGTGGATGAAAATGAAAGGATAATCATTGTATTTGTTTCCTTTCCTCTTGTCCTTTTCGCAGAAAATAGATTTCTGTTTCACTGCCGCATCGTCGAAAACCAATCGAAATACATGCTTAATTCTTAAGGAGGATTTTCACCTTCGTGTCGCATTTCAATATTTGAAGTTCATGTAGAAATTCAAGAACATGCTACTGCGAGTTTACCATACACGAATTTCGATGTCTTTTCGTTGGTCGAATTAATCTTCTCGAAGGGTACACAAATCGTTTTTCCTTGCATCACCACTTCCTCCAAGTTTGCGCAGTCGTGCTGTAGATTTTTCACTTCAAATTAAACAAAGTTTTCGTTACATATCTTGCACCTCATAATTTTAACATTAATTTTAAGCTTAGCTCCTCGATTTATATATATAAGGTTGGCGAACATCGGCACCTTGTAACTTGTGCCCCACCTTCATACGCTCATCGATTCCTCTATGCGCTCGTCGGCACATTAGAGTCGTTTGACTCTTTCATTGTAACGTATAGCCCCTTTTTGAGTTTTTTCACCCGACTATTATAATAGTTTAATTTAAAGTATTTAAATATTAAATTTTAAATTTAAATAATTTAAATATTAAATGATTTAAATCTTTAACTTAAGTAACCTTAGATTATTTTGGGCAAACACCTTTATGGATCTTTATAATATTTAAATTTTCATTTAAATATTATTACCATCATTTTTTCAATTATGTCCACAAACATGAAGATCTTTGATCATTATTTTTCTCACACAATTATGGAGGGTGCCTTTTTTTTTCTTGCTCAAGCATGAAGAGTATAGCTTTCTTTTGACATCAATGACAACTCACTCTTGACATCAATGACAACTCATCTACTCAAAATATCCAACAAAGTGTAGAGACAAAAATTGTTTTATAAAAATATAGTGGTTTCTTAAGGTGTAATGTATGATAGATAAATTTGCTGATCCTATCCCATGTATTGAGTCATCTAATTTGCGAATCAAATATTTGATAAAAGCATCAAGGAAGATGGATAAAATTTGGAAGAAAATATCAACCTTGGTATCAAATATGATATGATACACTGATATATTAGTAAATCTAGAAAATAAAATTAATAATACACTTAAGTCTACTTGGTTGACCATAGTTAATTTGTCATAGCTTGAAATTCCACAATGTTAGTTAGTAATAATTTGTGGTAGTACATTAATAAAACCAAAAAGTATGAGTACAGTATACTATAATATTATCTCTAGGGATAGATTTCATGTTACTAATATCTAATAGATCATGATTTTGTGCCTTATACAACTTTATTTGGTTTGGAAAGTTTTATGCACAGTGATGAAATTTTTAATAGAATAGAAAATAAAATGCATTCATTGATCATGCTTCATTAAGCATTGACATGAATGATACCTTTACCAAAGAAGTATAAAAATATAATGATTCAGTGAATGCAAAATAATAAATATCTTTATAGTATTATGACAATAAAAATAAGAGGATATCTTGTTGATTATGTGAATCCTACTAATGGTTGTTAGATGAGGAATAAATCATAATCAAACTTTCATCCATCAAAGGTATATGTTTGTTAAACAAGGGATGATCAAGATGCAACCACCATAAGTGGTTATGACATGGCAATGCTAAGCTATAAGAGTGTCTAATCTTCTTGTTGTGCCAATGTAACATAATTAACATTGAAAGAGAGGGTTTTAATCCTCTTAGTCTTCAGAGTAGGTTGGCTTCTCAATAATATAACAAGTCTAATATATTTATTTAGAGTAAAAAGTAAAGAGAAAATAAAATGAATGAGATAAAATACTAGGTGACTATAACTATATTAACATTATCCAATTGAGATATTCAGAAGAACTAGTAGCTTAAATATGTTAATTCTTAAATAATCCTACAATACAATACATGAAAACTAAAATGAGATAAACGAGTAGAGCCAAACATATCATACATCCAAAGATAAAAATATGCAAGCATAAAATTGATCTTTAAAATCCACACTTACTTTATCCATTGATTGTAGTGTAACATTAAAAGTCTAATTTTAGGGAATAAATAGTTTTATAGATGGCCAAAAGGACCCTTACAAATAAGTCTTGATAACTTATTTATAGAAAATATTAACTAAGTATAACCCTAAATATCATAAAGTAAATTTTAATTCTAGTAAACTCGATTAACCAAAATGTTAAAAACATAGATGGCAAACAGATGCTTATCCAACTAGATTTAACACTAAAGCTCATTAAATTTCACTGTAGTCATCATCAACACCACTTAGAAAGAGAAATATCATTGTATAGATTGGTATGCCAACTTTGTGCCTTAAAATTCACATCCAATATGCTTTACTTGATGAATCACTCCTTTGACAACATTAGTTCGTTGACTTCTTTTGATCGATGATTTTCCATTTTGAAAATTTAGATAATTACTTATTTTCTAGAGAATCACCCCTTTCCATGAGTAGACGAATCATCACCAATATTGTTTTATGAATCATCTTCATTACCACTTAAGTAAACTTTCCTCCAAATTCTTAGTTTTCTATCTTAACTCCTTCAAAAAAACTCTGCTCAAGTGTAATTCAAGCACTCTATCATATTTTACAACTGCTCAATCATTTTCTAGATTGAGTTACCTTAGTATTGAATTTATCCTCATATTGCATGACTAGTTGCACCTCTAAAGTGCAATGGTAGTAATGAAACTACTATAAGTCTAAGGCATTGTAGGTATATCAAACTTGATTAATAATAGATCCCAACCTATGACTTATTCCATTGGACATAGAGTCTTCATAATTGGGTCACTCAAAAGTGCATAGTTGCAAAATTGGTGGACTTTCTTTTTTTAAGGGAGGCCTTAATTATGAGGCAACAAGGTCATGCTATCCACTTTGCATTAAAAGTTATATGTACTTTGCTCAACCCTATGATCAATATCTTGATGCCTTCAAATAAATCCATGGAAAAGTTTACTTTCTTATCTACTATTTGTTTAGCACTTTCCAACAATTCCTTCAAATTGACAATCATATTTAAGGCTTTCATTTTTGCCCTTCTAGGAGACTCCTTTTCAATATGTATGACCTTGGATTTTTCCTCTTCAATCAAGATGGCATATTGATCACTAATGATGGCTTCTCCTTGATTTGTTAAGACACAATAGTAGAAATGCAATACCCTAAATTTTATCAACTAGGATATGTCATCTTTGATATAATCTAGGGATGCCATTAGGGTATCATGAACCTGTGCATAATTTTATAACTTTATTTATTTGTGATGTAGTAGCATTTATACTATATTTTTATCTATGATATCAAACTATTATGTTGTTGACCTAATGCCTTAAATACTAGCCCTAGTATTTGGGAATGATCCTCTTGGAGTTTCATTTTGGCCTATGCACTATCAATACCATTTTTTTAATGAATGCCTTTCATTATTTTAAGTGTTTTAGGTATCCTCCTACATGCTCCACCTCTATATGTATTTGGTCCTAGAGATACTTGATCATATCTATCAAGGGCACCTAAGTTTTTATTTTCCTATCTTCTTTCTCAAATTCTTTTTTTTTCTACTTTCATGAAACTATCTCCTCATCCTTTCTTTGATCATGTATGACATTAAAAATGAGTATAATATTAGTGAATGCTACTTCAAGGCATGTGGAATCACACCTCAAATATAGGGTTGAATATAAACTAAAGGATTAGGATTAAGGGGAGTGTCTATCTTATGATTAAGATATGAACATAAAAAGGGGTTTGTAGTGCTAATCTAAGCAAACAACATAAATATGAAAATTAAAAGCCAAGTCCTAAACAAAAAAATAGAACTTAACTAATTACAAGGAATAATAAAAACAAATCATTTTTTAAAGGCAAAATGAATCATGGATAAGAGATTGGATTCTTTTCTAATTCAAATGTGATAAACATGAAAGTGATTTTTTCTTTCTTTTATTTTTTAAATGTGAATGATTAGGAGATATATAATACAACCTGTATACCTATTCAATTCCTTATATTATAGTCTAATTTTAGATAGAAAATTTAAATCACTCTATTTTAGACTCTTGTGATGTAGTATTAGATCAAACCTACCTCATTTCAAACTCTAACAAAAGCATAGAAGGTAAATAGTTCTAATAGAAGTGCACCTATGATAATAGAAGCACAAAAGTATCATACTCAAATGAAGAACAACACAAGGTACAAATATGACTTAATAGATAAGTAACTAATCTAGGATAATTTATCTTTCTAAAAACTTAGGTATAAACAAAGATATCTTAAAGTGAACCGATAAAAATATTTTCCTTGCAACTTAATGTATAATTCTCTTTGAAGTTATTTTAAGTACGATTTAATTAAAGTGTCATAAAAGAAAGTGTACATAATAATCTTTCCTAAATGGCTATGCAAGGTTAAGATTCAATCTGTTAAGACACAATAGTACAAATGCAATACCCTAAATTTTCTATATACTCACAATAAAGAATATAAGGCTATGCATACCTATATCTAGATGCTTAAAGGAGATTCTATTCATTATTGTAAATCCATGAACAATTGATAAAATTTTATGATTCTAATCTTGATAGGTAGACCTACACATAAGATAATATAAATAATTAGTAATATATAGGGTGACCACCTCATCTAGGCCCTTAGTGCATTTAATCTCTTGATAAATATTAATGAAATAAAAACTTATTACAATAATAATATGAAGATAAGTGGGGTTTACAAAGATGATATTCTAATGGTAATAGTTTTTTAGTCCTCAAGAACATGATGATCAATGATGCTATTATAAAACAAGTACCTAATTGTGCTACCAATAAAACATAAGCAAAAGGAAAGGATAACAAATAAAATGAAATAGACACATGTCTATACACCTTTAGAAAATTATAATTATTAAAGAGATATTATAATCAAATCTCGATAAATTTATAGGTACCAAGTATTACTAATAGAGGTAAAAACTATGCTACCAAAAGCACAAATAGAGTCTAACATTACTAGTGACATAACCAAAGGTTAAAATAATAGCCTCAAAGCCTTGTTCTATTTCTTGAAACCTTCATAAGATTGGTTAGAATATTTCATATTCAATAAAAATGCCTAAACTAAAGCAAATTTACTCAAATATCATATATGAAAATGATAAATGCAACTCAAAATATTTATAAAATAATAATACTAAGAAATTATATTAATATGAGATCAACATAAGAAATTAAAAAATCAAAGGGATTAAAGATCCCCTCCATTGGCTAGTAAGGGTGTAAAGATGAAGTTGATTTGGTATAAATCATTAATTGTTAGGCTTTTAAGGGATCCAATGTGATTTTGGTAGTCTCCTTTTCTAAGAACACTTCCTTATAGTGTACACAAAACTTATTCATTTTTTAATCTTGATCCCCTTTTTCCAAAATCACCTCAAGACCTCAGACTAACTGAATGCTCTCCAAGGTTGCTTACTTTTCTAACTGCTTAAATGGTGGATTACTTTCTCAATTTTGCATGATTTCTAGATTGAACTTGTCACTTGCTATTTTTCACTTCATGATTAGTGATTCAAGGTTGAGATTCCAATTAACAATTAGTTATTACAAAAAGGACATATCAATAAATATGCTCTAGGATGAATATATTAGATCATATGATAGATATGGTAGTCAATAAAGAGATATTAGGGAGATATGGTAGCCAAAAGGGATGATGTTGTAACCCAAAGGAGAGATCATGTTTAATTAGGAAGATAAAGTTCCAAGAATTAATGATCACACATATATATTATTGGGGATAAGATGCTAAGGGACTTGCATGGCATTGTAGTCTATTGAATGCTCCTTTTAATTTTATTGCTCCCATAATAAACTTGTTACTATATAAATATTAGTGGTGTTGCATTACCGGGATAATAGTGTAGTTGTGCTAACATAACCATAGGTGCATTATCATCAATGAATTTTACTATCACTAAATACACTTCAACAATGTTTAACAAGATGGATTTGATTCTAAATATTTTGATGATCCACTTTGGATATCTACAACTATGCTTCCCCAAATTTCCTCGTAAGATCATCTAGTTGGATATAGATTTTTTTTCTTTCTTTATCTAGTTAATGGTTGAGTTACTTTTTTTCTTGTTGGCCATGATCTAGTTGTTGTTTTCGGATTATTTATATTTGTCTAGTTATTTCCTTAAGTCCTTATTAACTTATTCTAGTTATTCTTTTATGTCATATTTTTCTTTCATGTAAATTTTAGGTATCTATACATTTCATAGATTCCTATTCTATTACCTTGTAGGATTGTAGTCATATCTTAAACCTATTTTTTACTTCTATATCTCTAGCCAGTTGTGAGTACCTAAGAGCTACTACTTGGATTACTTATATAACAAAATATACTACTAGAAGAGGTGTAATTCAATTTAGGTCTATAATGGATAATATCATAATAAAATTTAAAGAAGTTATGGTAATTTGATTATGATCTAGGGTGAATGCTTCTACAAACAATAATTGTTAATCATTGTCTACGAAATATGTCTAGAGATATATAAAAATTGAAGAAGATAATGAATAATCATCTAAGATAATTTAATATATACACTTATTTTTCTCTTTGAAGATGTTCTTCAAACTTGTCGACATTCTACTTTCCTTAATACTTATGTTAGGTGCCCAAGATAAATATTTAATATTATAAAATTATAGTAAGTGTAATTATCCTACATGTGTGGATAAGTGGTAGTGGTAGATAGTTGAGCATTAAATAATGTAGGAAAGACACTCACATGGGAGAGTGAGAGAAGAATATTGTATTTTATCTCAAGTTGAGATATACTAAGGAGTGACTTCTTTTCAATAAGGAGAATTGTACAATGTTGCCCTATCTTAAGGGTTAGAATTGTATTTTGAAAAAATTAAAATAATTTACATTACTTTTATAAATTATATTATGTGGGAATTATTTAGTGTAACTGTTTATTTATTATTTTTATAAATTGTTAATCATTTTTGTCGATAATAAAGAAGGTTCATAACAAGTGGTATCATAGCTCTTTCTAGGGTTGTGTTTCATTGTAGAAGCTTCAGTACTAAAGATTTTCCAAGGCCATGCTTTACTATAAAAGTTTCAATTATCTATTCATTGGATCTAAATTTCAATGCTTAATAAGTGCTCGCATTAGGCTTATAACCTTTTGTAGTATTGGGTGTAAGTCCTGATCGCTTAACTGAGGGACACACTTGGGATAATATTTATCCTAAAAATCATTCTGAGGAGTACCCTAGGAACCCAAGAGTAATTAAACGGATCAATGAAGCCACACCTTGTTAGTAGTATTTTTACCTCGTGAGAGTATACAAAAAGTTATTTTTTAGAGGTAAAACCATGACTAGTTTCTTAGCTCTTATTCATTAGAGAAATATTATTGGTAATCAGAGAGTGATATTTGATTAGACAACCTTTGTGGTCAATGATATTTACGTTAATACACTAGGAAATCAAATTCTAGGGCCTATTTCATGGCCAGGATTTCAACAAAAGTGACATATAGCCATCAACAATAGACTCTACATAGTTTTCACAATTTACAATAGTTCCACAACTATATAGATAGACAGTTGTGAGTGAGTATAAAAATAATTAGTCTATAGTTAGTAGCAGTTTGCTAAACCAAAAAAGAAAATAAAAAACTAATCTACAGTTGGTAGTAGTTTACCATAAAAAAAACAATCTTCATAGAAGACCATTATTAGTTGTCAAAAGTACACAGTTTATAAGTTGTTAATAGTTGTAAGTTAAGTGCCATTTTTCCATAGAGTAGCAACTTGTAGTTTGGTAGCAGTCTAAAGAGTAGCAACCATAATTTGGTAGCAATGTTGAAATATCAAGTCTCCAATTTAGTAGTAGTTAAAAAAGGGTCTACAATTTGGTAATAATTTAGAAAGAAAAGTCCACCATTGGTAGTAGTCTAGAAGTGACATTTCATTTTAATTTTTTTTTTCATAGTTTGGTAGCAGTATAGAAGTGACAATTTGTTAATAAAAGAGAGAGAGAGAGAGAGAGAGAGAGAGAGAGAGAGAGAGAGAGAGAGAGAGAGAGAGAGAGAGAGAGAGAGAGGAAGTCCGCAATTTGGTCATAGTAAAAAAAAAATTCGTAAAGCAAGTTGTTATTAGTTGCCAAAAGTACATAGTTTGTAAGCCATTAATAGTTGTTAAGCTATGGAGAGAGAGAGAGAGAGAGAGAGAGAGAGAGAGAGAGAGAGAGAGAGAGAGAGAGAGAGAGAGAGAGAGAGAGAGAGATTTTATATAGTAGGCCATTATCAGTTGTTGGTAGTACACAATCCACTACAATTATTAGTTTGGAGTGTAGAATTAATTGTTTATTGAAAGGAATAAAGCATAATTGAAAAATTAAAAAAAATCCATGTTTTAATTTTTTTTTGGATTTGAAGTCATGGATTTGCCAATATTCATTGGAAAGAATGATGATGCTAGGAGATGGTGGAGATTTTTTTTTTAAATTTAAACAATTCTAAATGGAAAGGTAATATATTTGTAATTTTTTTGAAGGGGAAGTTGCATTATGGTTTATAAATTTTAAGTGAAACCATCAATATAAATTCAAATGAGAGGAATTTAAAAATGTATACTTAATCAGATGAATATTCAAGAAAAAGGTATTTAAGACCCAGGTTGAACAAATGGAACTAAAGAGAGAGTTGAAATTTTTAAGAAGCTAACAGAAGAAAAATATAAGGGTGGCAATATGTAGATTGAAGGGAGAACAACTTGGGTATTAGATGAGTCAAACAATGTTAAAAAAGGTTTTTTTTCCAAAATATGCAAAAGAAACAAACAAAATAAATAGGTAGGTCAAATATTATGTAGAAAAAATAAATAAGTAGATAATTTGTAAAAATTTGGCAAAATAACAAGAGAAGGATGATAGTGTATAGACTGAAGGAAGCACCAAAGGTTGTGTAAATGTTTGAAAATATGAAGTTGATAGAAGAGGTAACAAGATTTTAGAGGAACATCAAAAAATGAATAAAGAGGACATGATAGAAGGAGAAAATGTAGATGACAATGTGAAAGTTGAAAGAATCACATTGTTGGTATCGGATAATCCAAAGAGTGCTCAGAGGGATTTGTTCAATTTTAAAAATTATATTTTGCAATTTTATGGCTACATCCAAAAGGAAAATGTTATTGTTTCTATAAACCCTACTAATATATACAATGCCATAAATATGTCTTTGGCTAAGTGATTGTAGGTTCAAGTAAATAAAATCAAAGACATATAATTTGAGGTACAAATGGTTAAATTTTTGAAAATTTGAAAATCACCAAGGCAAAATATATTTTACATTCAAATTTTTATGCTATTGATATGGATGATGTAGGCATTGTTCTTGGTTATCCTTGGTTAAATTATTTTGGTACTATTAATATTAATATACAAAAATTATTCTTAAAGTTTTGGCACAAAAAAAGAAAATAATAGTACAAGATATCTCCCAATGTAAGAAGCAAGAATCCAAGAAAAAAAATAAACAATTATGGTAGGTGAACAAGTTGATAAACCAATAGAAGAATAAAAAGTTAAATCTACAGAAACAATAATATCCTTGAAAAAAATAACAACACAGATCTAGGAAACTATGTCAAAGATCAAGGAAGCTCTGAAATAATTTGAAGAAGAAAGATAATAATTTGAAATAGATATGAAGGAGGAGACAATAACATAAATCAAAGAAGAAGCAAAAGTAGAGTCCAAGGATAAAATAAAAGATAAGAGCATGACATAGGAGAATAAAATAAAAGAACAAAATACTAAACAATCAAAGCTAATAGAACATCGTGTTTTGAAATATCCATGGCAACATATATCTAGGTGAACATGACATGCCTTTGCTCCTTAGTAGTTGGTCCTTACTCGATGAAATCCCCTCAAGTACTAACAATATTCTTAAATAACTCCTTATTGACAAGCTCATATATGTCCAAAAAAACTAATCCACAATGAAATTATTTTAATAGTTTTTGTTCTCATAGAGAATTTCTCATTACATGGTCTTAAATATAATGCACCTATCGCCCTAAACCATGGGCAACCACCTACTATTTATCCTTGATTTTTAAACTAGAGAAGATGATGAAGAAAAATCATTTCAAGAAAAAGTTATGAAGTAATTGGAATTCAACCTTCTCTTTCACTTGTTCCAATCTAGAATCTTCAAAAAAGCTAGCCATCACTGGTGGAACTTATATATTAAGTGTTTCACCCCAGAAACCTAACTAGTTTAAGGGATGCCACTATTAAATGTTATATATATTTTAAATTAATTAACAACATCAAACATCATCACATACTAACAACCACAAAGTTTATCTAAAAATATCAATCAAAGAACAATATCTACTACACATCTATTCAAATCAAACATAAGAATAAACTAGCAAGAGATACAATAAAAGTAATGTAAAAGAGAGAATCAATACCCATAACACAATATATATCTTGGGGAAAACCCTTTCAGGAAAACCTAGCCTCAAATGTTTCCTTTATTGCATAAGTTTAGTATTTTACAAATATAAGGTTTCCATAATCCCTTTCTCCCAAACATATGCCAATACAATGCGTAGGAACTCACAGTTCCCACAACTTTACCATGAATTTCTCTTTTAATCCACATAATCCAATTCCATTTATCAAACTAACTAAAGTCCCATACCTTTAGTTAATCTAATATCCAATTCCATTTATTTATAAACTATACTATCTTACTTAGCATAATCCATAATTTTCATAATAACTATGTTATTTATCTTATAACATAATCTACGAACTTGACATATAAACCATGTTTCCATCCATTGAACATAATCTACAAACTTACAATATAAACTATGTTTCTATCTATTGAACATAATCTATCTTTATTTAATATAAACTATGTTAAACCAACTTATAACATAATCTATAAACTTGCAATGTAAACTATATTTCCATCCATTGAACATAATCTATAAACTTGCAATATAAACTATGTTTCTATCTATTGAACATAACATATATTTCTTTAATATAAACCATGTTTCCATCTATTGAACATAATCTACCTTTCTTTAATATAAACTATGTTAAACTAACTTATAACATAATCTATAAACTTGCAATGTAAACTATGTTTCCATCCATTAAACATAATCTACCTTTCTTTAATATAAACTATGTTAAACCAACTTATAACATAATCTATAAACTTGCAATGTAAACCATGTTTCCATCCATTGAACATAATCTACCTTTCTTTAATATAAACTATGTTAAACCAACTTATAACATAATCTATAAAATTGCAATGTAAACTATGTTTCCATCCATTGAACATAATCTACCTTTCTTTAATATAAACTATGTTAAACCAAATTATAACATAATCTATAAAATTGCAATGTAAACTATGTTTCCATCCATTGAACATAATCTACCTTTATTTAATATAAACTATGTTAAACCAACTTATACCATAATCTATGAATCTGCAATGTAAACTATGTTTTCATCCATTGAAAATCATCTACTTTTCTTTAATATAAACTATGTTAAACCAACTTATAACATAATCTATAAACTTTCAATGTAAAATATATTTCCATCCATTGAACATAATCTACCTTTCTTTAATATAAACTATGTTAAACCAACTTATAACATAATCTATAAACTTGCAATGTAAACTATGTTTCCATCCATTGAACATAATCTACAAACTTGCAATATAAACTATGTTTCCATCTATTGAACATAATCTACAAACTTGCAATATAAACTATATATTCTATCTTTCTTTAACATAAACTATGTTAAACCAACTTATAACATAATTTATAAACTTGCAATATAAACTATGTTTCCATCCATTGAACATAATCTACAAACTTGCAATATAAACTATGTTTCTATCTATTGAACATATTTATCTTTCTTTAACATAAACTATGTTAAACCAACTTATAACATAATCTACATTATGTTAACATAAACTATGTTAAGCCAAATTATAACATAATCTACGTTAATTTAACATAAACTATGTTATCTACCTCATAACATAATCCATGCCTTTCAAATATAAACTAATGTTTATATCATTTAAAACATTATAATTTTAAAATTATGTTTATACCTTTTAAAAAAAATCCATGGATTTCAAATATAAACTAATTTTTATATCATTTTAAACATCATTATTTTAAAACTATGTTTATATCATTAAAAAAACATATCCATGCCTTTCAAATATAAACTAATGTTTTTATCATTTTAAACATCATTATTTTAAACTATGTTTATATCATTTAAACATATCCATTTTTAAAACTATGTTTATACTCTTTAAAAACATATCCATACCTTTCAAATATAAACTAATATTTATATCATTTTAAACATCATTATTTTAACCCAAGTTTAATATTTACTGCATTCTCTCTTCCAAATGGTTTTAACCCAAGTTTAATATTTACTGCATTTTCTCTTCCAAATGGTTCTACTCTTTGGAATGGTTTAAAAAAATCTATTAATATTATGATTAAAGGTTTAATATGGGTGGTGGGGACTGGAGAAACAAATTCTATTTGGATGGATACATGGTGTGATAAAAAACCACTCAATTTAGATCCAATTTTGAAACCTTGGATGAGATTGCTTCAAGACAAATACGATGATAGGGTTTCAAATAGTTTATACAAGGATCGATAAGGAAGATACAAATGGAAATACGATTTTTTTATAAGTATACAAGACATTGATGCTAGGAGGCAATTGAGTAGAAAGATAACAACTATGATTATTCCAAGGGGTGCCAAGAATAAACTGATTTGGGAGTTGAATAGCTTAGGAGAATACACAACAAGAAGTCGATATAATGTTCAACACCAACAAAATAATAATGTCACTAGAATATGGAGAGATATTTGAGATAGCCCAAGTATTCCTAAAGTCAAAATGTTTGTTTGGCTAGTAAGTCATAGAAGAATTTTATTCTAGGATAACCTTATGAAAAGGGGTTTTCATGGCCCCTCTCAATGTGTTTTATGTAATAAGGAGGAGAGTGTTGACCATATTTTGGGATATTGCAAGGAATCTATGGCAATGGATTCTTAATATGTTTGGTAAATGCATGGTGATGAATAGAAGACTTGGAGATTGGTTAAAGTAATGGCAGAGCACTTATAAAAGTGAGGCTTTATAAACAATATGGGATATATCAAAGGATATAATACTTCGGACTATATGGCTAGAAAGGAATAGAAGAATATTTAAAGGAAAGGAAATCAGTATAGAGGTAATGAAAAAGAAGATATGTTTAGCCATAGAGGAGTCTGAACCAACCCTATCAACTCACCCAATTCCTAATTTGGAAGCAGAGAGTCTTGATAGATGAAATTAAGTCATTAAATAGAATTATGATGTTGGGTACAAGAGAAGCAAAAATAAGGTAAAGAATATAAAGTGGAAACCACCAGATATGGAGTGGGTTAAATTGAATTTTTATGGAGCATCTAAAGGAAATCCAGGACTAGGAGGAGGAGGAATAATTAGAAATAATAGAGAAGAGATTTTATCTCATTATGCTTTCAATAGTGGATTTAAGATAAATAATAAAATTGAAGCTTGGGAAGATTTAGAAGGATTAAAATATGTAAAAAAATGAAATGGAATAGAGTATGGATGGAAGGTGATTCTCTCATAGTAATAAATGCAATTTTAAGGAAAACAAAGGCTCCATGGAATATACAAGATATAATTATAGAAATTCAAGATCTTGCTAAAGAGTTTGAAGAAATCATGTTTACACATATATTAATGGAAGAAAACAAATGTGTAGATAATATACCCAATAGAGAGGTTTTGATTGAGGATCATGAAATTAAATTCTCCTTTCCATGGTTAGAGGAAGTAGAAATTTTAGTTGAAGCTGACAAAAAATGTTGATTGCCTAAATCAATTAATGATTAAGTTTTACTTTAATGTTTTCCATTGGTAATATTTGTTTTATTTTGTAACAATAATGTATTTTTATTTAGACTATTTATTATAATTTTTTTGGTTGCACTTGTGTTTTAGGAAGGAAAGTAGCAATCCAAATTTGGTAAAACAGACTATGATAGTGCAATGTTTTGAAAAGATTTCTCTACTAAGATGCAAGGCATAGATAGTAGAGGTGATTTTTTGGCATTGTGAAGTCTGCTATAGGAAAATATCAATGAAGATGCTAAATTATTGAGTAATTGTATTTAAACAGAGATTTGAAAAGATCCAAAAAATAAAAATCAAGAATCCAGACATTTTATGTAAAATGATGTAGGTTTCTAGCTATAACATCTCAATTGAGATGACAAGTGTATCTATTTGTGAACTCTCAAGATCTAAAGAAGAGAGATGTAATTTGTGGGGGACCCAAGTACAACCCCTTATTATCAAGCAAAAAAAAACATCATTATTTTAAAACTATGTCTATATCATTTAAACAAATCCATTTTTAAAATTATTTTTATACCCTTTAAAAATATATCCATGCCTTTCAAATATAAACTAATATTTATATCATTTTAAATATCATTATTTTAAAACTATGTTTATATCATTTTAACATATCCATTTTTAAAACTATGTTTATACCCTTTAAAAACATATCCATGTCTTTCAAATATAAACTAATGTTTATATAATTTTAAACATCATTATTTTAAAACTATGTTTATATCATTTAAACATATCCATTTTTAAAACTATGTTTATACCCTTCAAAAAATTAGGATATTGGGTTAAATCAAAGACCATCATGGTCCATGCACCACCAATTGGTACATGGTGACCATCGCTTGGTGGCCACCATGACCACCGAGTGGTGGTCATCCTCCTAAGGGAGTCTTCTCTATTAAGCACCACTACCCATTTTCTAGCATGGGGAATGTGGGATTAATATTTCCCTCAAAAGGAAAACAAAGTTTGATTTACCTTAACCAAATGAAGGGACAACCACTGATAATGTAGCATCCCAAAACATGTAATCCAATGAATATATTTGGCATGTATCAGGTCAAGTATGCACAGATAGGAGTGGGTGATTGGTTCGAGTGAAGCATAACCAAGTGCCTAGGTGTTTGGCTATTTACTTCTAGGTGTGAAGTACTTGATATACTACTTAATTCCTACTATACCTTGAATGTGGAATTTAGGTAAGTATACCAAGCAAGACCGAGCTCGCATAGCTTGTTACAGGTGCTAGGGTGAGTCAGGTTTCAACACAAATGGGCATAAAACCCCGTCTAAATACTACACATAATAGAACCCATCAGTGGGATAATTAAAGAAATTATGACATAGGGAAAAGGGTTTTAAACTATCCTAGGCATTCAAAATAAACACATAATAAATATTTGGTTCAACAACGTCTACAAAGGAGGTCTATTGATTCTATGTTGAATCAAAGTGATTTCCAACTTATGCATCTGTTAGACAGGACAAAGGCTACTCAAATAAAACCAAAGGCTAAAATGGTTTCCAAGGTCGAATAGATACCTACAACACCATATGACCATTCAAAGATTAAAAGGAGGCTACCTTGAGCATAAACAACCATTTTGGCCTATGTCATGGATTGTAGCAGGTCAAAGATTACATTTAGATATCTCTCCTAGCTCAGGTCTTATTTGACCTCAAACATAAAGTAAAAGTAGGCCTAAAGCACATAAAATAAACTTCCTCACTGCGAAACCAACATGTCTCAAACAAAAATACAGGAATAAAAATAATTTAAATTTTTACCATCAATCTTAGTTAATAAAATAATCCTGTATAATATTTCACCATGAGAGTAAGGAGATAGTGGGAAAGGCCAAGCTCCCTTCCCAAGAAAACCAACACAATATTTCAAGCAGTCTGATTTTGGTGGATAACCAATGTGAGTGAAAAATAGTGAACCAATCCTTAATATCATGAGCTCTACAAGGATCGTGACGTTTCACCAACTTAAAATATACTAAGAGTAATACCTTTCAAGTTATGCACCTAGGAAGAAGTCCTCATAATCGCCTTGTATTCTGCAAGCATCCATTTTTTTCCTTCGTAGATCCCTCTTCTTGCTCTATTTTTTCCTAGTCGAGCCATCCTATTTATCGGTCTTCCCCCCATATTTATGTTCATGGAGTCTTATATTCCCTACCCAGAAGTCCTTGCCTTTATAAATGCGTACTTGTCCAGATTGAAGGCTTTCATTTTTCAAGATGGCCAAATATTTTCCATCGATCCTCACCTGATCAATTTAAAGACTCCTTATCTCTTTCTGCTAGGAAGTCTCCATCATCACTTAAAGCAAATTTTTCCACCTTTATCTAAAGTTGATAGATATATATTATTTTAAAATATCTAAAATATCAATATTAAATTTCAATTTTCAAAGAAATAATATTTAATTTATTTCAAAATAATATCTTCCTATATTTTAAAAACGCCCCTTCATTTTTCTTTAATGAATGAATATTTCAAATATTCTTTTATTCATTATATATTATTCTCCTATTATATTATACATATAATAGTCTATATATATTTTTTGTTTGGTTGATAAAAAGGGTTTTGAAAGATCCCAAAACCTTTTACACAAATGTAGCAAAGACAACTAGCCAGAAGTGAACTAACTGAACTGAAAATAAACAACCCCAAAGGGGATTGAAACGACCAACTTTAAACATAAAAGAAGGTGTGGATAGAAACAAAAAGGAATAAGGGTCCAAACTACAACAACGATACCCAAAAGGAAACAAAAACAACTACCGAAATCCCAACTAAGATTACAACATTTGGCTTGGTGAGGTTCAATCTATGAGTTTATTGGAGCAACCACTTCAACTATATTGGAAATTAGTAGTTTTATTTGTCATTCCTTACCACCTGGATTCTTGAGTGATAGTTGCCTTGTGAAATTTCCACATTCCTTGCCACTAGGGTTCACGAGTGGCAGTTGCCTTGTGAACTTTCCACATTCCTTACCACCTGGATTTATGGATGATAGTTGCCTTGTGAAATCTCCACATCTCCTTAACATTACCCCAAGATGGATTGCACAAAAGTGCATAAGGAAAAAGAGGATATTTGTTGGCATCCATGCCAGACAAACCATATCCAACCATTAGGTCCCAAATCAGCCACATCAGCACCAGCTACCAGTAAAAGATTAAGATTTCCATTTGTATAAGTATGGGCCTATTGTGGGGATTTCCTACTTACCTTTTTAAAGCTTTGTCACGTCACATGAATCTCAAAGATCACAACGAGTATTATAGACTCTGGTGGATCTACCTCTTTGACCCAGGAATAGATTACCTAGGGGGCTCTAGACATACCAGGTCGGGTAAGGAAACCCCAAACAATGGGTTCATATATTTGCTATTTTGATACAATCACCCATTCATTACTAGATAAAATGATTTTATATTATTTTACTTATTTTGTGACCAAACCATGCATAGTTAAAACACATTAAGACCATATCGGTGCCATATCCATTGGGTAGTCATAAAAGATTTATATTTAATGATTTCAAACATAAAAGGAAAGAAGAACTAGTTCATTTTCATTCATTCAAATGATGTAATCAATAAAAATGATTCAACTAGTGATAGAAGGCGTCATTCATACATTCAAATTATTATAATATATAAATGAGTGAGACACATAAACCACATACACAAAGGATGCCAGGAATAGAGTTGGAGTTTCTATTAATATAAAATGATTTACATAACCCGGTGTTGTAGGTGAGTTGGAGAGGAGAGGGCAATCCTCCAAGGGAGGTCCCAGGTTCAAATATCCACCCTACCAAAAAGTTGAATTGGGTATCCAAAATCCAATTGATAATTTTGGTGCAGGAAAGTTCGGGTGCGACTCCCGGGTGACTTTGACGGTGTAGAACCCCCTGTTTGTGGTCTCTTAGACCAAGGCGGCCCTGCAAGGGATTTTTCACTTTAAAAAATAAAATAAAAAATAAAATGATTTACATATGGAGAAACTGGTAGGGTACTTAGTTCTTATATGACAATGGTTAAAATAAACCTCAGTTCGAATATCGTAACATTGGGGCTACTTCTCTCCATTCTTATTGTAGTGAAGCAAGAGTCTCCAAATCTGGTGCGTTCCACATGAAATAATCTTAGTGAACAATGCTTCCTGGATAGTCTCTAGAAAATGGTAGAAGAAAGAGCGAGATAAGGAATATAGAAAGCACACATAGGGAAAATACGACTAAATCCTAGATACAACTATACCTAGACTTGAGCTTTCTATCTCAAAGATTTGATGAAAAACTCTGTTGTTGTAGTGGTATCCCTTATATAGTGTCAATTGATCAAGCGAGGCTATAACCGTTTTCTCCAGCTGGATCAATCTCTTTCCCTACAAAACTAGGATGTAATAAAAAATGGGCACGTAGCCCAAGCCTATATCTACATAGGTGGTGGTTGTGGTTGTGTATTGTATCCCCCACTTCCCTAGGCTAGTGGCTGCGTTGCACTCAACTCGTGTGCTCCTGGTGAACTGGACCCCACCCCTCCTCTTTTGAGGTCTTGTATACTTTGGTCAATGTGGTTCCATGCCTCATCATGGAATGTTAAAGTGAATAATAACAATTGAATATCCTACGTGGCTTTGTTCACCCTTTATCTGACCCATTCCACGGTGTTCTTGATGAAGACACATAGGCGATCCACCATTTGTACTAAGGCTATAAATTGTTTTGATAATTTTTCATTAGGACCAAAGTCAAAATTTTATATTTTGTGGAGCACAAACTCCTTGATGTCAGGAGCTTGAATAAACTCATCAAGTTTAAAACCACAATCTTCAAGTTCATCCTCGACCTCTCATTCGACGTCGACCACCTCTTGGTTCCACATGAGCCAATTTTGTCTGTTTTGAAAGAAGAAAAAAACTTTGGCATACTCCTTGACAAAGAAATAGATAGAACCATTTTCAAATGTAGCTATCATCCCACTGATTACTACGCAATTCTCCCTAAACCTCTTATATATAGTAAATATGCCATTCACTCTCTATTATGCTTGTTGTAGGTGATCATGCAAGAGGTCGATAGCGTGCCTAGTGGCATAGATGTCATAAAATATGGACTCAAAGTACTCTATTTTTTCATCATTTTTACTTCATTTCCTGTTTGAATTCTTCTACAGATCCAAATTGATCACTGACCTATGCAGCACTAGCCTGGGAAGGAGCTGGCATCTACTTCAACTGATCGACCTCGGCCTGAAGCTACTGCACTTTGAGCTTTAGTTGCCCCACCTCCGCAACCTTGGCCTTTAAGTCTTCCATATATTTCTCTACTACTGCTACTACCTGCTCCTGGGAGGCTACGTGGGACTTAATGATGTCCACTGGGCTAGCTTCCACTTGTATGACACATTTGCTAACATCTATGGTGGCTTATTTTAAACTTGGTGGTAAAGGGATATCGAATATAGCAATGGACACATCACTGGTCTCCTGGACATTTGTCCTTCAAGGCCTTCTTGCCCATTTACTGGGGGATCTTTGATCCTCAATATCTTCTATTTGATCTTCTTCATCAGTAGTAAACTGAAGTGTGTCCCTCACTCTTGCCAGTGTAATATTTTTGGTGTTCTTAGCAGCAGACTCAGTTCTATTTTTCTTCCTGACAGGGGACTATGTGGGGCTTCTTTCTTGCACTTCATATTCTCTAAGTATATTGGAAAGTCTCCCACTTTTATTATTTTCTTTAAATCCTTGGGGGTAATGGGACAATCCTATTGGTTAACCACCAAGGTGGTGGAGAACAAAGAAGGCTAGCCCACTACCACATCAGTTTGCTCTGATGAGGACATCAACATCAGAGCTGATGATGTGAAGCCTTGTGATTGCTACAAGGAGCAAGTGACCAACTCCTTCCCTTTTGAGGTGGCAATGGGAGAACTAGAAGAAGAGGGGAGTCTTGCTTGTTATTTTTGTGCTTTTCCCACTATTTTTATCATGACCTCAAACAGGTCAGTATCCTGATGGACAATATGGAAAGTGGGATCCTTGAATTCTTCTGGAAGAGCAGCTGGGACCAGTGGCACCACCTTATCCACCAATAATTATCTATGAAATATTAGCTTTGAGCCATAATCCCCAACTGTTTCTAACCTGCTATAAGGCCTTCTATCTATTTTCCATACCCCTTCCAATGATCAATTTTACTTGATGGCCTTCAACATATCATATTCAAAATTATCTCCTTTATGATTAACTTGTAGGAGAGAAATCTTACCCACAATGGCCTGCCTATGGTGGCCCTTGGGGTCGTAGGGTCTCCACGTAACTTCAAGGAAGTAGTACATATCCATGTTCCATATGGCCCGCAACATTGCAAAGTGGCCTAAATATGTATAATGGCCCATCGAGCAAGGGACAAGCAACCATGGCACACTCCCCTTCTTCCTGAGGTATCTGAAATTCACCTCCTCAATAATCTATCAAGTTATCTCCAGGATGGCAATTGAGGTTGGGTCGTGTTTTGGCAATGCCTTCGGGGGTAACTTAGAACAATATACCATGATATAAGAGAATTATTCTGTAAAGAATAAATATCCTACCTTGGCTTGCCTTTGGGGTAACTTAGAACAATATACCATGATATAGAACTCCCAGTCTATCGGGCTCTTCACCGCACAATCGGGTGTGTACCACCGAGAGAACATTCTAAAAAAAACTTTATAACTTGAATACCCCTCTTGTATACACAATAATGAATCTTGAGTCACGACAGTGGTCATCCCTCCCAACTGAGCCACCTGAGATTTGTTTAATTATGCTATCACTAAATGAATAAAAAGTGAATAATTTGAAAATGGGGGGAGTTCTTCCCTATCGGCTAGTATGGCCTCTTGTAATTTTTCAATTCCTTGTCCATGTTATCGCTTATCATGTCCTCCCACCAGTAGAGGGGTGTCATGTATATTCTATTTCACTAGATGATTAGGAACATAACCTGCTTCATGATAAGCTCCAAATATTTGATGCCCAGCTCCAGGTTAATCATATATGCATAGTCTTGCGCCTAGGGATGAAGTAAGAACTTTCGAATTGGAAAACCCAAAGGCCTGTTATTTCATCTCTTTAGGAGCATTTGCGGGAATGTGATGTTCAGCATAAAATTTACCTGAAGAGTGAGCATTTTAAAGTCTAGGACCCGAACCTAGGTGTTGTAGGTGAGTTGGAGAGGAGAGGACAATCCTCGAAGGGAGGTCCCAGGTTCGAATCTCCACCCTACCAAAAAGTTGAATTGGGTACCCAAAATCCAATTGATAATGTTGGTGCGGGTAGGGCCGAGTGTGAATCTCGGGTGACTTTGATGGTGTAGAACCCCATGTTCGTGGTATCTCAGACCAAGGTGGCCCCACAAGGGGTTTTTCGCTTAAAAAAAAAGTCTAGGACCCGCGAAGCTGTGGCAAGCCCAAACACCTATCTGATCCTTTTTGTTGTTAATCAGGCCACAACTTGATTTTTGTGGTCACAAATGGTCCTGTTCTTATGGTCATAGGTCATACTAGAGGTCTAAAGAGTGGTAAACCTTTAGATAGGTTAACTGGTCCAGGTTACTATTCCGTTTATTACAAACTAGAGCTAGTTCGGTGTTGTCCCACTGTGCCCTCATAAATAGGCTCCTCAACAATGTTGTATGGCACTGGTTATCCTCCTTTATAGGATCAAAACTATAGATTGTTGCTCCTTCCACCTCCCACTACCGGTATGCCATAATATATCTACCTAAATCAGGTAGATTGGTCAGTGCCTTTCGGTCATAGTATCTCCCTGCCCTTCTGTTTATTTTCCATGCCTCAGTAATTCTCCCAACCTAGGTATTAACATCGGGAACTCCCACTGTAGCTATGATGGTAGAAGCCATTGCAACAATATATCTTCATGAATAGAACAAGGTTTTGAAATCTCTGTGCTCGACCTCATAAATAAAGCTCTTTGCATGCACAATTATGTTAATGGCACATGGGAAGGTCCGCCACCTTGAATTTAAAGAACTGGTATTAAATTCATGAAGGTGGGGCATGCACTCTTTCATTCACCGATACTTTATGATTGGTTGTACCATGGATTTGGGTGTGCCATGTCATCCTCCTTGTTGGCTATGAGTTGGTTGCACTTTTATGTCCACTTGATTGAATTACAGTGTGAGGAGATCTTAGGACATGTGGCAACCTTTGATTTACTTGAGCATAGCACGCTCGAGCGAGGTAAATAACTTTTTGTGAGGAGAGTGTAGAAACTGTACCTCATTAACTCTTCGTACGCCTTGAATAGAATTGGGTGCACAAATTCATGCATCTGGAAAAACTTCATGTACTCCAATGGGTAAGTGGAGTGCATGGACCTCAAGGCAGGCACACAACCTTGTGCACCCACAAAAACCTCGTGCGCTCCAAGGGAGTGGAGTGCACGAACTGAAATGGGGCACATGATATCGTGTGCCCTCAATATCCTCATGTGCTCCACCCTCTAGTCCACAAGACCCTTGCACGCTCCATTAGAGTGGAGCGCACAGACACAACTTGGGGCACATGACTTCATGCACCCTTCGTGAATTCACACACTCTATTGGAGTGGAGTGCGCAGGCTGGAGGTTAGGTGCATGACCTTGTGCACCCCAAAGGCTCTTGCACGCTCCATTGGGGTGGAGCACATGGGTGGGATTGGGGTGCGCAAATGCACGTACCCTTATAATTTTTCATGTGCTCCATTGGAGTGGAGTGCATGGACTCTATACAAGTGCACGACCTTGTACACCTGTAAGGACCTTCGTGCTCTCCATTGGAGTGGAACACATAGGCTTTACTCTGGGCACACAAATTTATGTGCCCTTAGACACCTTGTACACTTCACACTCCCATGGAGCACATAGACTCGAAGTGGGACGCACGAGTGGAGCGCATGGACTCTATACGAGTGCACAACCTTGTACACCCGTAAGGACCTTCATGCTCTCCATTGGAGTGGAACATGTAGAATTTACTCTGGGCACACAGATTTGTGTGCCCTTAGACACCTTGTGTGCTTCACACTCCTGTGGAGCACGTAGACTTGAAGTGGGATGCACGCATTCATGCGACCCTTAGACACTTTCATGCACTCCATTCTCCAATGGAACGCATGGGCCAAGTTTAGGCACACGACTTCATGTGCCCAAAGGGACTTTCACGTGCTCCACTTGTGGAGCACATGGGTCTGACTTGGGGCACATGACCTTGTGCACCCTTAGGATTTTTGTGCGCTTCACTAGATAGTGGAGCGCACGGGCTCGGACTTGGGTGCACTACCTTGTGTACCCTTAAGTAAAAAGAGGGGGGACCAAAAAATAGAAAATAAAAGGGGACATTACCCTCTAAGACTAACAGGGCCACAATACATTGAGGGAAATTGTCATACCAAACTTGGAGGTTATCCTGTTCAACTCCTTGATTGACAAGGAGGTCAACAACTTTGTTTCCTTCCTGATAAACATGTTGAATTGTAACATGTCTGATGCATTCAATTATCTTTAAGCTTTCTTGGACATCATTGAACATGCTCCAGGTAGGAAGCTAACATTTTTGGATGCATCGAATGACATTCATAGAATCACTCTCTATGATAAGTATTTCAAACCGAATCCGCTTGCAAATGAGGAGGCTAAGGTATAACGCACGAGCTTCAAAAAAATTATTGGTTTGACTACCCATGGACTTAGAAAACATGCACATGAATTTACCTTGACTATTTCTGAAAAGACCACCTCCTCCAACCCTACTAGGGTTTCCATTTGAGGCTCTGTCAATGTTGATCTTAACCCATCTACAAGGTGGGGAATCCATTTCACCATTGAACTATCAACTTTTGGAGGACCTTGAGGGGGGTGTCAATCTAAAATTTGAGAGTATTGAAAATGGATAATTCCCATTGGTTCTTGGGCTTTTCAGGTTAGATGAGATTAGCATTCTCAATGGTAAACGATAGATCTCAAGAGAACACTGATTTGGAATATTTTGCAACAACGCAAAAAATTCTATTGTTCCTCTCCAACCATACCTACCACAAAAAATGAGGAAAACAATACGACCAAAAAGCATGAATTTTTGGATTTAGAAACGGATTTGGCCACTAATGGTAGACATCAACAAGATTTTTTGGGTATACCCAGGACATGTTGGTCAGCTTGAGAAAGGAAGACAACACTTCATTAGAGAATGGGCACTCAAGAAAGAAATGGATCACAAATTCTCAACTATTTTTACAGAGGACATAATGATTAGGGAGTATTAGGTCTTTGTGGATTAGATTGTCAATAGTCAATATTTTGTTTAAAGAAGTAAGCCAAAAAAATGGGTAACTTTAGGGATTAGAATTTTCAACCAGACAGTCTTAAATTCAGGCCAAGAGTTGACTTCTCTAGTTTGGACATAGTAGGATGACTTAATAGTATAAATCCCATCCTCACAAAGGTGTCATAACATAGATTAGAATTTTCAACCAGACAGTCTTAAATTCAGGCCAAGAGTTGACTTCTCTAGTTTGGATGTAGTAGGCTGACTTAATAGTATAAATCCCATCCTCACAAAGGTGTCATAACGAAGAGTCTAAAGAATTTGGGTTACTAGGAATGATAGTGGTGCGTAACAAACCAATAATAATAGAAAAAACAAAGGATTGGGCAATGCTGATGTTGATAGAGGGAAAGGGCTTCCATCTAGCTCCATTACAATTTATAGAAAATAAATTACATACCTTAGAACCAAATAGGTGATCAGTGATTGGATTGATGTAGGAGAGACTAGCATCACTGATCAGAGGGTGATTGCTGAGCCATCTGTCCTCCAAAAATTCAATAGATGTTCCATTTTCCAGCTGCCACCTGAGCCCAAATTTTAGGATGGGTCTCGTATTAATCACAAAGTTCCAAAAATGTGATCCAACCAAAAGCGGTTCATCACCTAGAAAGGCTCACTATTGCAGGTATTTATTCTTTATGATATTGATCTAGGTGGCTTGTTCATTTCAGATAATTCTCCAACCTTGCTTACCAATGAGAGTAGAATTCATCTTACTAGCTTTCCTGAAACCCAACCCTCCCTAAATCTTCTTCAAGCAGATCTTGTCCTAAGTAACCAAGGGGATTCTATTGGTATTTTTGCTTCATGACTAGAGAAATATTATTTGTATCTATTCAATCTTCTTGTAGATAAATGCTGGAGATTTAAATACGGAAAAGAAATACACTTAAAAACCTTGTAAATAAGCTTGGACAAGAGTCACTTTTACTTCCTGGCTGAGGAGACAACCTTTCCACCCGACCAAATTTTTCTGATTTTTTCCAAGATGTTGTTCCACACATTTATAGGAGGTTTACCATGGAAAAGTTACATACCTAGATAGGTGGAAGGAAGGCTTGATATGCTGCAGTCCAGGATTCCGGTAATCGTTTGTTGTCTGTCAATGGGAGTATTCAGGAAATACAATTTACTTTTTTGAAAATTAACCTTTTGTCCAGCAACAAGCTCATAGGAGACTAGGATATTCTTGGTTACCTTTGCTTCAGGAGCTGAAGCTTTGGTTTCTAGTAACATATTATAAATAACCCTTTATTTATAATATTTTATTCTAATATCTATATTATAAATAAACCCTTTTATTTATACTATTTTATTCTCCTATTATATTATACATTAATAGTCTTTATTATAAATATCTTTTTTTTTTCTATAATATTTTATTGTCCTATTATATTATACATATAATAGTCTATATTATAAATAAACCTTTATTTATAATATACAATTCTCCTATTATAATTATATATATAATAGTTCTTAGGATTGATTCTATATATTGCATAACTTCTTACTTACAACAAACCTATGTATAAATTATCATTAAGCAACACGGTTTTATTCCAAAAAGGTCTACCAGGGAGGGTCATGATATTAAGTCTCTATTTTAAGACCATTATGATATGCTTGATCATCTCATATTTGATAATCACTTATGGTGTGACATCTACGACCTGTATAGGGTTTACCATAGATTCACTTATCCTCTTGTCCCTAACTATGTTATGGTACCTAGGATTTGATATTATATTAGATAAGGGTATTATGGATAGTTGGCATGGATCACACATAACCTAAGGTTGATTATGTTATATTATTATATTATAATAATGAGTGGGAAGAGGGTTTATAATATGGGTATATAAAGAAGGGATATTATCATTTTAATAATCATTTATATAGAATATTCTCTTGTAAGTGTCTTTGCCCTTGAAGTGGCTTATGAGACATTTTATTCTCTACGTAGCACTCTCATATTGGGAGATCTTGAGAAGTTATTCATTTATTAAGGAGTATTATTGGAGTTACCCTACCCTAAGAGTATTATCTATCTCTATTTTATTGTGTATTGTTATTGTGGATATTATTTGTAGATGAATGTTTTCTATTAATGAGAATAAAATATTATAACAATTGGTATCAAAGCAATGATTCTACCAAAGTGGAGATTATTTTTTGTGGACTATAGAGTCAAGTCAAAATAATTTTTAGAAAATGTCTTATTTTTTGGGAGCCATAAAGCAAACTCTCTATTTTAATATCCATTATTCCATGTTTGATCATCTCATCCTTCATAATCACTTACGGTGTGACATCTATGACCTGTATAGGATTTACCATATATTCATTTATCCTTTTGTACCTAACTATGCTATGGTACCTAGGATATGATATTATATTGTATAAGGGTCTTATTGATAGTTGTCATGGGCCACGTGTAACCTAAGGTTTCTTATGCTATATTATTATATTATAATAATGAGTGGGATGAGGGTTTATAAGATGGGTATATAAAAAAAATATTATCATTGTGATAATAATTTATATAGAGTATTCTCTTGTAAGTGTCTTTGCCCATGAAGTAGATTATAAGACTTTGCCTTCTCTAAGTGGAACTCTTATCTTGGGAGATCTTGAGGAGTTCTTCGTTCCTTAAGGAGTATTATTGGTGTTGTCTTACCCTAAGGGTATTATCAATCTCTATTTTATTGTGTGGATTGTTATTATGGATATTATCTATAGATGAATGATTTAATATTTCTACATATTGGTGAATGATTTCTATTAATGAGAATAAAGTTTTATAACAAGTGGTATCAGAGCAATGATTCTAACAAAGTGGAGATTGTTTTTTGTGGACTATAGAATTAGGGTAATTTTTTTAAAGAAAATATCTCAATTTTTGGGAGCCATACAATAAAATCTATATTTTAAGAACCATTATGTCATTCTTGATCATCTCATCCTTGATAATCACTTATGGTGTGACATCTATAACCTGTATAGGGTTTACCATAGATTCACTTACCCTCTTGTCCCTCACTATGCTATGGTACCTAGCATATGGTATTATATTATTTAAGGCAAGGTTATGCACAGTGGTGAATATTCATAAATTGGGCGAATATTAGGATTTTTAAAATTGGAAATTGGTGAATATGAGGACCCTCGATGTCGGCCCATTTGCCTAAAATTTTTGAGACCAATTTTTTCTTAGGGTCAATTCGCCATAATATATATCCAAACATTGACATATTTGTACTCATTAGAAATACCTTTTCGATCATGATCTAATGGTGGTATTTTTATGAAGTTATAAGGTGATTTAATGTGTCAAAATGTGTCCCAAAGATGACCTTACTTTTAGGGATACAAATGCCCAAAATTTTGGTGTGAATATGATTGATTTGATTTTCTTAGGATTTGCCATGATTCACCTTGATTTCAATTAGGATTCACCATTTTTTTACAAGTACATTTTGAGTCCAACCCCTTATGCATAACCCTGGTTTAAGGGTATTATGGATAGTAGGCATGGGCCACACATAACCCAAGGTTGATTATGTTATATTATTATATTATCATAATTAGTGGGATGAGGGTTTATAAGATGGGTATATAAATAATGGATAATGTCATTGTAATAATCATTTATATAGAATATTCTCTTGCAAGTGTCTTTGCCCATGAAGTAGATTATAAGACTTTACATTCTCTAAGTGGCACTCTCATATTGAGAGATCTTGAGGAGTTATTCATTTCTTAAGGAGTATTATTGATGTTTCCCTACCCTAAGGGTATTATCTATCTCTATTTTATTGTGTTGATTGTTATTGTGGATATTATTTGTAGATAAATGATTTAATATTTATACATATTGGTGAATGATTTCTATTAATGAGAATAAAGTATTATAACAAGTACTATTAGAGCAATTATTCTAGCAAAGTGGAGATTTTTTTTGTATAGAATCAAGGCAAAATATTTTATAGAAAATATCTTATTTTTTGGGAGCCATAAAATAAACTCTCTATTTTAAGAACCATTATTCCATGCTTGATCATCATGTCCTTCATAATCACTTATGGTGTGACATCTATGACCTATATATGATTTACCATATATTCATTTATCCTCTTATCCCTAACTATGCTATGGTACCTAGGATATGATATTATATTGTATAAGGGTATTATGGATAGTTGTTATGGGCCACACATAACCCAAGGTTTATTATGTTATATTATTATATTATGATAATGAATGGGATGAGGGTTTATAAAATGAGCATATAAAAAATAAATATTGTCATTGTAATAATCATTTATATAGATTATTCTTTTGTAACTATCTTTTCCCATGAAGTAGATTATGAGACTTTGCCTTCTCTAAGTGGCACTCTCATCTTGGGATATCTTGAGGAGTTATTCCTTCCTTAAGGAGTACTATTGGTGTTGTCCTACCCTAAGGGTATTATCTATCTCTATTTTTTTGTGTTGATTGTTATTGTGGATATTATCTATAGATGAATGATTTAATATTTTTACATATTGGTGAATGATTTCTACCAATGAGAATAAAGTACTATGATAAGTGGTATCAGAGCAATAATTCTAGCAAAGTGGAGATTATTTTTTGTGGACTGTATAATCAAGGCAAAATGTTTTTTTTAGAAAATATCTCATTTTTTGGGAGCCATACTGTATCGTTCCAAATTTTTCGCACCCTTACCTTCAGGCTAAAGGATCCGCGCCCGGAAGGGGGATGGGAAAAGGATGAGACGGTACCTCGGACTGAGAGGCCCTTTGAAGGTCCCGCCTCTCGGGGGAGGGGTATTAAGGTGATTTTTTGACGGATGGTGGGGTTCACCGGGAAACGTTTAGTGGCAGTTTCCATGCCTAGGTTGGGAATGTGTTTAATGTGTTCAGTTTTATCTTTAAACATCCAAGTCCTAGGTTTGTCCAGATGAATCTAAATGTTCTATTATGAAAATGCAAATTAAATAAATACAAAAAATAGATTTGGACAGAAAACAGAAAGAATACGCTAGATTAAAGAACCATACCTGATCCGGATGTCTGATGAAGGTTCTGATTTTTTTGAAGCAGTCCAGATTGTCTAGAATTTGACAGGATCGCCTGAGATCTGACGAATTTTTCTGACAAATTCGTCAGAGACCTGCAAACAAAGAGATAGATACAAAATACCAGAAATGCAACTATTCTAACAGAGAAAAATGGTGTAAAATGGCAACATAGATGCTAAGGTGATAATCACAAATAAAAATTTAAGTAGATTATGACGTTCTAATGACAAATTATGACTTCATTGTACACTTAAGCTATATGGGTGAACTCCAAGATGCATAACAATAAGGAATAATAACAAATTTAACTAAATGCAGGATAAATCAACAAATAAAGTGAGAAAACACAAACCCTGGGCACTGATTGCCCCCAATGTTGACTGCAGTTGAAATCATCTCGGATTGGTATGAAATTGTCTCGAATTGAACAGGATCGTCTGCGACGATCTGAGCTTGCTCCGACTGAAAAACAATGAAGTTCCTGCAAACAAAATTGGAAAAATACAAATGCAGTAGTCTAATGCATGTAGAATTCGTGTTACAGGGAATTTCAGCTAGGGGGAATGCCAAGAGGGGGTCCTAAGGTTAAATAGGCTTAGGAGGGAGGTTAGGAGGTTGGAGATCATCCTAATTTGGAAGATCTCCAACGGGGGAGGTCTCTAACGACATAGACACGCTTTTGCCCGGATTAGAGACGCCGTTGAAACATAAGCTAACTATGCACAAATCAGTTTGGGACGAGATCGTCTGGATGTTCTGCTCTAGACGAAATCATCCGATCTGAGGCGATATCGTCTGATCGACGAAGATATCGTCAAACGGACAAAAAAAACTCTAAAAATGGCATGAAAAACGAGGAAACGGGCAGCAGGCGGTTTGGGAGCGATTTTGGGGGTTGAATTTAAATTTAAATTATTACCAATGTAATTTTAATTATTTGCTAAGGTTTACTGCGCCAATTTTAGGGTGCTACACATACAATACTATTTTAAGTACATAATGTGAATCTTGATCATCTCATCCTTGATAATCACTTATTATGTGACATCTACGACTTGTCTAGGGTTTACCATAGATTCACTTATCCTCTTGTCCCTAACTATGCTATGGTACATAACATATGGTATTATATTGTATAAGGATATTATGGATAGTTGGCATGCGCCACACATAACCCAAGGTTGATTATGTTATATTATTATATTATAATAATGATCGAGATGAGGGTTTATAATATGGGTATATAAAGAATAGATATTGTCATTATAATAATAATTTATATAGAATATTCTCTTGTAAGTGTCTTTGCCCATGAAGTAGATTATGAGACTTTACCTTCTCTAAGTGGCACTCTCATATTGGGATATCTTGAGGAGTTATTCCTTCCTTAAGTAGTATTATTGTTGTTACCCTACCCTAAGGGTATTATCTATCTCTATTTTATTGTGTGGATTGTTATTGTGGATATTATTTGTAGATGAATGATTTAATATTTATACATACTGGTAAACGACTTCTATTAATGAGAGTAAAGTATTATAACAAAGTGCTATTAGAGAAATGATTCTAGCAAAGAGGACATTGTTTTTTGTGGACTTCAAAATCAGTGTAAAATATTTTTTAGAAAATGTCTTATTTTTTGGGAGCCATATCTTTGTATAAAATTATCTAATTTAGATTATTCTTTTGTCATGTTCTAAAAAATTAAAGAATTTTAAAATAAGTGGTTATATAAAGGAATCTGAGTAGTATTGAGGGAAATATGACCCTATGAAAACAACCATTTCAAATAAGGGTAGTGTTAGGGTAATTTTTTCAAAAAATTTCTCGTTTTTCAAGAGCCATATATTTGTGTAAAATTTTCCATTTTTGATGTTTCTTGTGTCATTTTATTTAGAATTTGAAGAGCTCTAAAATGAGTGGTCATAGAAGGAAACCAATTGGTACTACAAGATATATAACCCTATGAAGTTAACCATCGGGTAGTGTGAATTTTCAAATCATGTTTTTTATAGAAAGAAATTTGAGATGTTTGTCAGTTTCGGTAAGTAAATCATTTGTTGTTTTTTGGGTCAAAATATTTATGTAGAAGTTTAGCTACAAAATCTATGGGAGATATTTATTTTTACGTTATCATTTTTGTGGATGTGAACTCATGTCAATTCAATTTTTTTGGAGTAGATGATATTATTTTTTATTGATAAAAAGGGGTTTTGAAAGCGACCCCAAACTTTTTACAAAAGGGAAAACCAAAAGGAGGCATCCACCAAAGGGAAAACCTCAACAAAATAGCAAAAAAGAGAAGCCAACAAGGATAACACAAAAGAGACGAGATACCAACTCTCTAGGACACAGACAGAAAGCGAGGAACCCAAATGCCACAAATGTAGAGCAACCAAAAACACCCTAGCTACTCAGAAGTGTCAGGAGGATCTTGCTCTTTGTCATTAACGGTTTGATCTTCACCCGGGGCCTAAGTGTTTATGCTATATTTCTTCTTGATGTTGTTGAACTCCTTAACAACTTGAAGGAGGAGAGTCAAGGCCAAATTCACCGGGTCAACCAAATTGGCCAGAGGATCAGGATTATCTCTAGTTTGAGACTGGGTAAAATTTTTGCAAGGGGAAAAATTATCCTTAAGGAAGAGTAAACATCTGAGAATATATTTAGACTTCTGCTCCTTGTAATTCATGGGAGACTCTCTAGGAACCTCCTTGTCATGGTTGATAACAATGATATTTTGGTTTTTTTTTTCCAAAAACCATGCTTTTGGTCAAGTGTTGATAGGACTCCTTGGTGGAAGGTGGGGTGTCTGAAGAGAAGCCAAAATTTAACTTGTTCTTCCCTGATTTGGTAGTAGAAACATCATCATATTCTCTATAATTATCTCTTAGGGTGTTCTTTTGGGGCCTCCCTTGGTTGGGGGTTGATGCAGAAGATAGATCTGCAAGGCTACCAACAACATAAAGGATGGTCTTTTGGGCCTGCATTTTTAAAGCATGCTTGTAGATAATTAAGTAGAGACCTTGATGCTTCAGGTTGGTTGAACTAACCTCCCTAAAACTCACATCTGATAGCTTCTTAGACCTAAAAATATATTTAAGAATATTGATACCCTTGATGTCATGCATGTGGTTTAAAAATGCTAAGTAGAAAATCTTGAGAGGTGAACTAGGCTTGTCGGTGGTGAAAAATATCATAATAGGGATCAAGACCCTATTCTAAGGCATTGGAAGACCCTCTCTGATGATGCCACCTTTCTCTTTTGCCAGATGCTTCCCTTTTTCTCTGAAGTGGCCAAGCTCTACCACCAAGGAGTGTTTATCACGATGAGTGAGGTCACTATCATTGACCAACTCCATCACCTTGGCAAAAAAGTGAATGGTAACTTTGAAGAAGAGCCCATGAAGTGTCACCCGACCATTATCCTAGGATTTAGTGAATTACATGGATAAGTCTGGATCACTTCATCCGAATTTGTAGAGAAAGGGTAGGAATCCATGATTACCTAGAATCTCCTCAACAGTGACGTCAACTTGCAAAGTCTCTGACTCAAGCAATGTCATCCTGGCCTCGTGAATCCTAGTTACCCACCACTGAAAAAATAATAGCAAGCGTAATACAAATGGTCCACCAGAGCAAAAACTAAACAATCCACCACTGAGGCTCGAACACAATCAAAATCAGATGGGGATAACAGCCCCATGGCTTACATTTTAAAATTGTTTGGGAAGCTGAATCGTGAGGGTCATCCTACATTCTCATACTGCCTATTATAGAAGTAGATGATATTGATGCTAACAAATGGTGAACATATTTTAATTCTTTATATTTTACTAATCCTTATTGGAAACTCAACCTTAATACATTTTTAGAAAAGGAAGCTAAAATATAGTTGTTCAATTTTATGAGAAAAAAATAACGGGTACACTTTAGGAGAAGTGGAGCATGCATTTTGAAGTCATTGGGACCCATATAGAAAGATACCTAGTTTGAAGGATACACTCAAAGACTATGCAAAAGAAATAAACATACTTCAAAAAAAACAAAAGTAATTAAAAAGAGAGCAAATTTTAAAGAAGTGATAGAAGGAAAAAATTATCAGTGTGCAAACTACAAGAATCACATATTTGGTGTTAGATAAGCTAAAAAATGGATAATATGTTTTGTTTGACTCTAAGATTCTATTTTGTAGGTTCAAGGTTGCATTTAGAAGATAAAGGTTATTATTTCTATTAATCATAGTAGCAAATATAATTTTACTAATATTGTCATGGCTAAGAGGTTGTAGGTTTGAGCAACAAAAAATTAAGGATATAGAAATCAAATTCAATGAGTAATTAAGGATATAGAGATTAAGAGTGAGAATGTTCAGATTTTGAAGATTTGAAGATCACTATGAATAAATATGTTTTACATTCAGATTTTCATACTATTAGGATGGATGATGTGGATGTTATTCTAGATTATCCTTGGTTAGATTCTTTGGATATTGTTAACATGAATGTGCAAAAGAAATTAATAAAGTTATGGTATAGGAAAAAGAAGATAACAGTATAGGATATTTCTTAGCTTAAAGAGCAAGGATACAAGGAGAGACAAGAATCACTTATGGTAGAGAAACAAGTTATGGAACCAACAAAAGAATCAAAAGTTGAATCTATAGTAGTAGAAACAACAAAGTCCATGGAAGAAGTAGTAGCAAAGTCCAAGGAAGCTTTTATTAGAAGTACACAAAGATGCACCAAAAGAAAGACACAAGAGAGAGGATCCCAAGGAAGATTTAAAATAAAGAAACAAAATGTTGAAGAATCAAAGGAAATAGAATTTCGGGTTAATGTTTTAACATATTTCCACCCACACCACCCTGAAAGACAACAATATTGGAGGTATTAATTAAGGCATCAATAATATAAATATACATGGAGTTTAAAAGGCATCAAGTATGACAATGTTTGGTAGAAAAAGCATAGTGATTCTAGATTTCAAAGTGATGCAACAACATTAGGAAACAATAGGATCAATCATTCAAAATAGTAGAGTAGAGCAACAAAGGCAAGCAAACAATGTAATTATGGACATTCAAGTGGCATAATGGTAGCTTGGCATCATTGGATACCATTACCAATTAAGATTTCACTTGGATGGATTAATGATAAAGATTGATACCAGTTGTCAACATTTCTTAGAAGATCATATTATTTAGTTTCTTCTCATGTTTTGAAGATAAAACATTTGTAAGAAGATGGAATGCCAGGAGGATATGATATTATATTGTATAAGGGTATTATGGATAGTTGGCATGGACCACACATAACCCAAGGTTGATTATCTTATTACAATAATAATAAGTGAGTTACGGGTTTATAATATGGATATATAAAGAAGGGATATTGTCATTGCAATGATCGTTTATATCAAGTATTCTCTTGTAATTATCTTTGCCTATGAAGTGACTTATGAGACTTTGCCCTCTCTAAGTGGTATTCTTATTTTGGAAGATCTTGTGGAGTTATTCCTTCCTTAAGGAGTATTGTTGGTGTTGCCCTAACCTAAGGATATTATCTATCTTTGTCTCATTGTGTGGATTGTTATTGTCAATATTATTTGTAGATGAATGATTTCTATTAATGAGAATAAAACATCATAACAAACTAAAGCATTCATACTTCTAAATAGGTCATCCTTACGTTTAGTTAGAACTTTAAAAAATAACTCTCCTACCATGCTACTTCGATATTTCTCATAAAAACCCTCTAATTTTTCAATTTTCTAAAAGATTTAAAATAAGAAAAGGCGACGCTTGTTCCTTGCTTGCACTCTTAATACTTGCTTGTTTTATAAAACAAAAAATGCCAGACTTATTCTTAACTTAAACTCGAAAAATAACTATAAAATTAAAATGATTAATACAAAACATATTTACATATTCTTTATTTATTTAAATTGACAAGTGATTAATATTTTATTTAGAATAAATTTTTATAAAAAAATCAATATTGTCCCTTAAGGACATTCTAGTAGTGCGTAGTTGGATTGTTATTCAACTTACTCTTATTATACCCTACAAAATGTGACTCCCATTTGTACCACCCATTATACTTCACCTTACTTCAAAATAAAATAAAAAATTCAATACATACCTTACACTTGTTTTATTAAATTTTATATTAAACCTATATTATCATCCATTATCAATTAAACAACATTATTGATTATTACTTATGCCTTGGTCGCCTAACCTCTACATTTTTAAAACTACTCGAGGGTGGTTGCGGATGGTGGAAACATAGCAAGACTGATATTCTAGTTTTTCTTGTCTTCTGCCAAGCACACCAAATTTTCTTTAGATTTTCTCCTCGGTGCACAATGAACTGAAAACTGAAGCGGCATTGTAATTTCTTTTGTTAATTGATTTAATAGTCATGTATAATGTTTTGATAATACCTCAATGGATTATGACTTAAAACTGAGAAACATTTATAGCATTTAAAATATAATAGGTTAATATTTAAAAAATAAAAATATTATTGTATAATTTTAAGTAGATAATTAATAGTTGGCAGAAATAATTTTAATTGTGTTTGTGAGTGCTAAATTGTTTATAGAATCAAAAATTTTAATATAAGATTAAGTATAATATATAATTTTTTTGATTCAAACATTAAATTTTTTATTCAGAGTTTTAAAGTTTAACAATAAAATAAATAAATAAATATATATATATATTAAAAGGTTAAAAAGTTTAACATCCATTTATCATCTTTTGGAGTGTGTTTTTTTGTTGTTTATTTTGATGAAAAGTTTTCTAATTTTTTTTATTCTCAAATTTTCAAAAAGTTTAATTAATGAATCAATTTTTAGAGTGTCCTAATATGCAATCCTCATATACTTCTAGTCTTCACATTCCATAACAAAATGTTTTTTGGTCTCCATTATTCTTGCTATAAAAATGAGACAACTATTTTTTGAGATATTGTCCATCTTCTACTTTTGCATTTGAGATGGTGTGAACTAGATCTTAGTTGGGCTATAACCATTTTTCCTTCCATTTGATCTCTACATCAGTATACACCATTTGATCCAGTTTGGGTTGAACTCATTGATGTTTAGTTATTTTTTCATTCCTTAATTTTTAGTCCACATGACAAATCTGAGTATTTCTTTCATATACTATTTAATTTTTTTGTTGGAGTTTTGAACCTAAAATTTAATATTCTACTTTTCAATGTTTTTTTGAATACTTGTTTTGACAACTTGATATCATTCATTCTTTCTATTTTCTTTAGGTACCCCAATAGTCTTACCATTGCTTTTGCTTTTAGTGGAAAATTTCTTGTTTCAACAAGTAAAATCTCATATGGGGTCGATGCTTTAATTTTGAATTTATTTGTAACTAGTTGCTTCTGAATTTTTTTGTTAGTCTCCATTTGAAATGTGATGTATGAATAGCCTACACCTCACACTGATATAGTACCATTGGAATAACTAATAACCCAAAAAGGGCCTTAATGGTTCTCTCGTTCCATAGCTCTGCCTTTTTCCTTTACTTAACAATGAGTAAAGTATCCTCCATCCAACTTGTATTTGTTTCATACTACATATTCTCAAACTAAATTTACTTTTAAAATCTAACCAAAGGCACTTGCATTCTATGACTACTTTTAAAATATTTCCTTTAAATAAAATATATGATTATTTTTGTTCTCTTTGAGTAGAGAAGACCATAGTTTTAGTCTTATTGATGTTTACTTGCATCCTAAATACTTTTTAAAAAATGCTTTAAATATGTTAGATGTTATTTTAAATTTTCAAGTGGGCATCGGCATAGAAGAGAAGTTTCACTACATAATTAGCTAATTGTCTTCTCTCTCCTCCCATCCTTTCTACCTATACTCCTCCAACTTGTTAATATACAAGTAAAATAAAATAGTAAAAATAATCCTTGTTTTATGCCCATATCACTCTCAAAATACTTTAATAATCCTTTTGAAGTCCTAGTGTTTTAGGACTGCTTGTGTTTACGGTTTGGATGTTCTTCTTGGGTCTCGGTTCCAACCTTTTTGTTCAGGTTCAAATTCTTGCATAGGATGTTGTGTTTGGGTCTTTGAACTTGTTTGGTTTTCAAGGATTCAGTTGGTAGTTACTGCGTTGCTCTCTCTATTTATGCTTGACTTTTTATTTTATTGCTTTTGCTAGAGTATCGAGGTCTAACCTTGATCTCTGGAAGTTTCACTATGTAAAAAAGTGTGTGGTCCCTTTCAAAACTCCGTTTGTTATATAATAAAAAAATCCTTTTAAAATCCTAATTTTTACCACTACCTCTTAAAACCTATATAAAACTACTACTCTGTAATTAATTAGTATGCCTTTTTTTTCTCTTTTTCCATAATTTACCTCTAGATCAAAAGCCCAAAAGCCCAAAAGCCTTTCTTTCTTGGTTGTGATTGGATTTGATTCTATTTTCCACTTTATCTGTACTTTATTTTGTCTCTCTATATTAGAGCATTATAGGTATGCCCTAATAAAATAAAAAGAGAAGAATAAAGGAGGACTACACTCCTATTCCTTCAATATCTACTAACATTGAAGTTAATTTTTTATTTATTCTATACGCTAGGACATGAAGAACACAAGCTTATACTGAGAGGGGGGGTGAACAGTATAAGACCTCTTTTTACTTTTTCCTTTATACTTCAAAATAGTAAAGCAATATACCCAAAGCAATATCAAAGCAATGCACAATATCATCCACAAAGTGACACCAATTTTAACGTGGTTCACCCGAAATGGTTGGGCTACGTCCACAAAACTTTTCTCTAAAAGTTATCTCAAAGTTCTTTGGGAATCCTTCCCAATTACAATGTTTATGAGCCTCGGCCCAAAGGAGATACCTTCCCCCAATCAGAATTTATGAGCCTCTGCTCAAAGGAGATACCTTCCCCCAATCAAAATTTATGAGCCTCTGCTCAAAGGAGATACCTTCCCCTCTGCTCTGGAAATGATCCCTCAGAAGATCAACTGCCTCTACCTCTTGCCAGCCATGTGGAACTCCTTTCCACCGAAGACCTCCTGTCCTCAATGCTTAGCCTAAGAGACCTCTGCCTTCTATGATCACGTCCACAGCAGCTCAGCAACCTATACCAAACACAGTCAGTCGGTCTAGTACAAGTCTTCCTCTGTCTGTCAGATCTGTCCAACTCTTGAACAAATCAATCCTCTGCATACAAGCCTTCTCAAAGACTTGCCAAATCTGTCCTCAGGTTCTTCTCATAGAACCAATGCACCTCTGTCCTCAAGTTCTCTGATAGAACTATCAAACTCAACTCACAAGTCCTCTGCTAGGACCTGTCCAAATCTGCTCACAAGTCCCCACCGAAACCTGTCCAAAAACTGCTCACAAGTCCCCACCGAAACCTGTCCAAAAACTGCTCACAAGTCCCCACCGGAACCTGTCCAAAAATTGCTCACAAGTCCCCACTGGAACCTGTCCAAAAACTCAACAAGCTCACCAAGAAAAAACTTTCTTAGTAGGAAATCACAAAGTGAATTGTTAGAGACCCAATGTGATTTGTCAAACTCATAGAAGCATAAAGAGAATTGTTAGAGACTCAATATGTTCTATACTCAAATCCCAATCTCAAAACTCAACTCAAATCAACTCAGCTCAATCTCAATCTCAAATCTGAAAACTCAACTCAATATCTGAAATGGATAGGATAGAATGTTTTCTTTCAAGAACATGAAACCCCAACAATTGCCAACTATGCAAAGAATCACATAACAATGATACTCATGTTCTTTTCACCATCAATTAGGGTTTCAACAACAATGCTCATCAAACAAGGTTTAGTCAACCAACACCATTCAACTCAACATCAACCTTGAAGCATTCAACCAATCATCACAAGAAAAGGAAACAAGTAGAAATCCTTTTCCCTCCAAAGATATTTGAACAAAACAACCACCAACACAATATCACCAAATGCAAAGAATAACTTGCTCAAATCAACTCAATGGAGTAAGCCCAATATCATGAATCAAGTAAAGCAATAACTTGATCAAACAACCTCTATGGAAGCAACTCAACCATCAAACTCAAAACAGCCAACCAAGGGTTCCACCAACTCAATGCAAGTAGCTAGACTCACAAATATAAACCCTAGTGCACAAAGCTTCCACTATCTCAAACCAAAAATTATGCATTCACCAAAAACTCTCCTTAAGGATAACAATGCATAAGTAGTCTTCAACAAACCAGAAAATAGGATTTACACCTAGCCAAAGGATACCTAGTAGAATACCTTTTCACTCCAACCTTATTTCAGAAAACATACACCAATCATACTCATAAGAAGAATGTGCCCATACCTTATTGGAGTAGAAGATAATTGAACCTTCAAGTTGTCACCACACACAACTCTCAAACTTCCAACCAAGTTAGGGTTAGAATAAAAAGAAATGAGCAATAATATAAACTTCCTTTATTACACCTTTTAGCTCCACTTCTTTAAACACAACCACCATAACATGCCAATAAATCAACAATCACAGACTCACACCTTATACCTCCATTTTTAATTTTAGCATAGCAAAGAATAATCTTAAAAATACATCCAAAGAAATATGCCCTTATTTCTCCTAAGCTTTTATTCAATGCTAATCACAAAAGCCAAAACTCATAAAATTTAATCACACCTTATAAATCGCTGTCCAAGAAACTCCGAATTTCGTGGCATAAAGACGTTTTAATAAAAACGTGTGTTACTCTAGCAAAGCACCCCCGCGAGACTCGAAACGGTGACCTCCGCCAATGCAGCGCCCAACAGCAACCTTCACTGCCACTAGCCCACGCGGGCTACGAAGTTCACAAGTGAACTTCCCTCCACTTCACCCTCGAAAAAAACTCCCGAAGACTTTTCAACCGCACGTGCTTCTAAGTCTTCCTTCGATCGCAGCGAATACAGAGCACAAACACCACAAATTGCATTCGGGGAATTTCGAATTAATTAGCCTTCCAACCTTAGGAGTTGGAGAATAAATAGTCTCTTCGAAGACACCTTGACGTCGGCGAAAATAAAGACCATTTCGAAATTAATCAAAAGTCTTTTCAAAAAGGGTTTAAAAACCTTTAAATAATTTTAACTTGGTTTTAATAAAAACCCTATCCAACTTGGTTTTAATAAAAACCGGTTTGGTTTTAATGAAAAACCCTTGCCAATGGAATCTCTCCGGATTCTCTTAAAAATATTCTCTTGGAATCTTCCACCTTTGAAGCCAACACATCCTCTTAACATTAATGCCATTTCCTTTTGACATCAATGACAACTCATAGACAAGAAGCTAGGATCTCAAACCCAAAATTGCCAACAATCTCCCCCTTTGTCATTGATGGCAAACCATGCTTCTCAACAACACAAAAACTCAACATAAATAGCTCCCCCTATCTTGAGGCTCTCCCCCTTACTCAAATCTCTCCCCCTTTGTCATCAATGGCAAAGGGTCACCTTTGGGGCTCGGGACTAAGAATGAGCCTCTTAGCTTAGTCCCTCCCCCACCTCCTGATGAGGTGATTAATTCTTGGGTGGGAGTAAAACTCCCATTAGGCACTGATCATCATCAGCATCTATAACTTCCTTGTCGGGCCTTCTCTTGAACTCTTTGTCCATATTCCTATTCCTGTCATTGTTCTTGTTCTTGTTCTCATCCCTGTTCTTGTCCATGCCTTGATCCTTGGACCTGATCATGCCACTTGTTCCTGTTCCTGTATTCTGGAATTTCAGCTCTACACTGTCTGATTGTGTGACCTTCATTGTTGCACTTGAAACACTTGACGATGTTGTTTCTCTGAGGTAAACCTGATCTTTGAATCCACCAATTCTGACCAAACCTGTTTTGACCAAACTGTTCTGGCCAAACCTGTTACGACCAAACTGTTCTGGCCAAACCTATTCTGACCAAACCTGTTCCTGTTATTTGCCTTGCAATAAAGCTGCCTTGTGCCCAAACTATTGACAAGAGTAGCAATACCCTTGAAAGTAACTAGCACTTCTGAAACTGTCATTTACCTCCTTCACTTGAGCCATGCAATGTGAAGCCATGTGACCAAACCTGTGACAAGCAAAACATCTGCCTTGAAACTTTCCTTTAATTGACCTCTTAGGTTCTGAAAACTTCTTCTTCTCATTCTGAATTATGTTTTCTATTTCTGTGCATCTATCATTCAAGGACTCCTTTTCCGAAATACTTTCCTCATCAGAACTCTCTTCCTTTTGGAGTCTCTTACTAGACTCTCCAACTTGTTCCTTGTGTGGCTTAACAAAACCAAGGCCTATTTTATCTCGTTGTCTTTCTTTGACCTTTGATGAGTGACTTAACCTTTTTGGAGCTATCTTGGAACATGTAAAGCTTATCCTTGTACTCTTTAGTTTCCTCTTTCAAAGAAGCCATTTTCTGTTCTAACTCACTATACTCAAGAACCTTAGACTCTAACTCATCCTTGAGTTCTTGTGTCTTAGCCATAGAGAAGTCAAGACTTTCTATAAGATCATCTCTCTCCATACAACATTCATCTAACTTATCCTTGAGTCTAGCATTCTTCTTTCTTTCCTTTTTCAAAGCACTAAGAGCACTAATAAGTTCACCTTCAAGATCTACTTCACCTTCCTCTATATCTTCCTCTATTTGTTTTCCTTTTGAATCATCAAAGCCTTTTTCAGATTTCTTATCACTAGAGGTGCTACCCTTTTCAAAAACCATACATGCATCTTCCTTATAGTTTTCTGAAGCATCCTCATACATACTAGAAACCAAATCATTATTTGTGCAATCATCCTCAAGGTGACCAAAATTTCCACATCTAAGACATTTCATGATAATGAATCTATGTTTCGGTTCTTCCTCTTTTTTCGATATGAACAACATCTCATTTTCATTATCACTTGAAGAACTTTCACTATCACTACTAGAACACTTACTTGCTTTGTCTAGGTAGAAACTCTTCTTGTGCTTGTGAGAATACCTCTTTCCTTGATTGTTGTGCTCATCTTTGTTTTTCCTGTGATGCTTGTGCTTTTCAGAATCCTTGCTCTTAGAATCTTGTTTATCTTCATCACTTTCATTCTTGGGAACAGTACAGTCAGTAGCATAATGACCAAACTTTCCACAATTGAAACATCTTATATTTTTCATACTTTTGTGCTTTCTAGAGAACTTGCCTTTCTTGTTGTAATATGCCTCTTCATCACTAGAAGACTCATCACTATCTTGAAGTTGTTTACCCTTGGAATTCTTGGTAGCCTTGAAATCTGCCTCTTTCTTGACATCAACCTTCACTTGAGTTCTCAACTCAAATGCTTGCAAGTATACTATGGAGCTCATCCTTTTTCAACTTATCCAAATCTTTAGCTTCCTCAATAGCAGAAATATTTTCACTAAATCTATTAGGAAGAGATCTTAAAATCTTATCACAAACATCATTTTCAGCAAGCTCAAGACCTAAGTCTTTCATGGAGTTAACAACCTCATCCATACGAAGCATGTAGTCACTAATATTTTCATCATCATTCATCTTGAGTTGTTCAAACATACCTTTGAAGTGTCTCAACTTGGCCTTTCTAACATTTGTATCACCTGTATGAACCACCTTCAACTGTTTCCACATTTCACTAGTCTGTCTTGCAGTGAATCACTTTGGTGAGATCTGCTTTCTATAAGCCTTTCAGGATTGCATTCATTGCTTTTGAATTGCTTGTGATGTAGGAGCCTTTCTTCTTTAGTATTAGGACCATGTTCAGGAATAGTGTACTCATCTTCAATCACTTCCCAAACCTCATTCCCAAGTGCCATTAGATGAACCTTCATCCTTGCACTCCAAAGACCAAAATCTGACCCATCAAGAATAGGTGTTGCATTGCCACTTGAATGATCCATTGTGTTCTTTACTAGCTTTTCCTTCAAGTCTGTTAAACTTTTCGAAGGCACCTGCTCCGATACCAATTGAAGAACACAAGCTTATACTTGAGAGGGGGGTGAACAGTATAAGACCTCTTTTTACTTTTTCCTTTATACTTCAAAATAGTAAAGCAATATACCCAAAGCAATATCAAAGCAATGCACAATATCATCCACAAAGTGACACCAATTTTAACGTGGTTCACCGAGAATGGCTGGGCTACGTCCACAAAAATTTTCTCTAAAAGTTATCTCAAAGTTCTTTGGGAATCCTTCCCAATTACAATGTTTATGAGCCTCGGCCCAAAGGAGATACCTTCCCCCAATCAGAATTTATGAGCCTCTGCTCAAAGGAGATACCTTCCCCCAATCAGAATTTATGAGCCTCTACTCAAAGGAGATACCTTCCCCTCTGCTCTGGAAATGATCCCTCAGAAGATCAACTGCCTCTACCTCTTGCCAGCACGTGGAACTCCTTTCCACCGAAGACCTCTTGTCCTCAATGCTTAGCCTAAGAGACCTCTGCCTTCTATGATCACGTCCACAGCAGCTCGACAACTCTGTACCAAACATAGTCGGTCGGTCTAGTACAAGTCTTCCTCTGTCTGTCGGATCTGTCCAACTCTTGAACAAATCAATCCTCTGCATACAAGCCTTCTCAAAGACTTGCCAAATCTGTCCTCGGGTTCTTCTCATAGAACCAATGCACCTCTATCCTCAAGTTCTCTGATAGAACTATCAAACTCAGCTCACAAGTCCTCTGCTAGGACCTGTCCAAATCTGCTCACAAGTCCCCATCGAAACCTGTCCAAAAACTGCTCACAAGTCCCCACCGGAACCTGTCCAAAAATTGCTCACAAGTCCCCACTGGAACCTATCCAAAAACTGCTCACAAGTCCCCACTGGAACTTGTCCAAAAATTGCTCACAAGTCCCCACTGGAACCTGTCCAAAAACTCAAGCAAGCTCACCAAGAAAAAACTTTCTTAGTAGGAAATCACAAAGTGAATTGTTAGAGACCCAATGTGATTTGTCAAACTCATAGAAGCATAAAGAGAATTGTTAGAGACTCAATATGTTCTATACTCAAATCCCAATCTCAAAACTCAACTCAAATCAACTCAGCTCAATCTCAATCTCAAATCTGAAAACTCAACTCAATATCTGAAATGGATAGGATAGAATGTTTTCTTTCAAGAACATGAAACCCCAACAATTGCCAACTATGCAAAGAATCACATAACAATGATACTCATGTTCTTTTCACCATCAATTAGGGTTTCAACAACAATGCTCATCAAACAAGGTTTAGTCAACCAACACCATTCAACTCAACATCAACCTTGAAGCATTCAACCAATCATCACAAGAAAAGGAAACAAGTAGAAATCCTTTTCCCTCCAAAGATATTTGAACAAAACAGCCACCAACACAATATCACCAAATGCAAAGAATAACTTGCTCAAATCAACTCAATGGAGTAAGCCCAATATCATGAATCAAGTAAAGCAATAACTTGATCAAACAACCTCTATGGAAGCAACTCAACCATCAAACTCAAAACAGCCAACCAAGGGTTCCACCAACTCAATGCAAGTAGCTAGACTCACAAATATAAACCCTAGTGCACAAAGCTTCCACTATCTCAAACCAAAAATTATGCATTCACCAAAAACTCTCCTTAAGGATAACAATGCATAAGTAGTCTTCAACAAACCAGAAAATAGGATTTACACCTAGCCAAAGGATACCTAGTAGAATACCTTTTCACTCCAACCTTATTTCAGAAAACATACACCAATCATACTCATAAGAAGAATGTGCCCATACCTTATTGGAGTAGAAGATAATTGAACCTTCAATCTGTCACCACACACAACTCTCAAACTTCCAACCAAGTTAGGGTTAGAATAAAAAGAAATGAGCAATAATATAAACTTCCTTTATTACACCTTTTAGCTCCACTTCTTTAAACACAACCACCATAACATGCCAATAAATCAACAATCACAGACTCACACCTTATACCTCCATTTTTAATTTTAGCATAGCAAAGAATAATCTTAAAAATACATCCAAAGAAATATGCCCTTATTTCTCCTAAGATTTTATTCAATGCTAATCACAAAAGCCAAAACTCATAAAATTTAATCACACCTTATAAATCGCTGTCCAAGAAACTCTGAATTTCGTGGCATAAAGACGTTTTAATAAAAACGTGTGTTACTCTAGCAAAGCACCCCCGCGAGACTCGAAACGATGACCTCCGCCAATGCAGCGCCCAACAGCAGCCTTCGCTGCCACTAGCCCACGCGGGCTATGAAGTTCACAAGTGAACTTCCCTCCACTTCACCCTCGAAAAAAACTCCCGAAGACTTTTCAACCGCACGTGCTTCTAAGTCTTCCTTCGATCGCAGCGAATACAGAGCACAAACACCGCAAATTGCATTCGAGGAATTTCGAATTAATTAGCCTTCCAACCTTAGGAGTTGGAGAATAAATAGTCTCTTCGAAGACACCTTGACGTCGGCGAAAATAAAGACCATTTCGAAATTAATCAAAAGTCTTTTCAAAAAGGGTTTAAAAACCCTTAAATAATTTTAACTTGGTTTTAATAAAAACCCTATCCAACTTGGTTTTAATAAAAACCGGTTTGGTTTTAATGAAAAACCCTTGCCAATGGAATCTCTCCGGATTCTCTTAAAAATATTCTCTTGGAATCTTCCACCTTTGAAGCCAACACATCCTCTTAACATTAATGCCATTTCCTTTTGACATCAATGACAACTCATAGACAAGAAGCTAGGATCTCAAACCCAAAATTGCCAACAGGACAAACAAGACAAAGAACTAGTTTTGTTTTACAATTCGCTACATGACTAGAAGTAAGAGTTAATCTTCTATACTTATTATAAAGCAAGCTAGTATATAAATACAAAAGTACTATGCAAAGGTTCTATGGGATAATTCAAAAGAATTTTGTTATCCATTTTTATCTACTTTTTAATCAATGTTGTTTGGTTTTATTGGTAATATTTGAGGACACCCAGTCAATTCTTTATAGGAACTATGACTCTCAACATAATGTATCCCTTCAATGGCACATCCAAGTGGATCCAAAAAATAACCAATGGATTCAATAGTCTAAATATTATGAGCTATCCTAGGATTCTAGTGATTGTGTAGAGGATTTATTAGCTATTATAGATGTGGCTACTTAGTAAAGCTAGAGTAGTTCAAACTTTAGTGTCAAGCAATGATGGAATATCATCTTGGAAAAATTCTCAAAGTTTTATAATTTTTAATTTCAAACTTGTGTTTTATATCTAATGTAGAATTATTAAAAATAACTCTTATCAATATGTCTTTTTTAGGAAAAACATATTATCTCCTCATTTTAAATGTGATATTTGCAAGTTTTTTAAACTTTAGGATTCATGGGTATAAAATAAATCTTATCAAAGTGGATATGGTTTAAAAAACTTAACAATCTTATGAGGGGATGTGACTACAGTCTTCGCTAAAGGGGTGTAAACCCTAGGTGTAGTCAAGTGATGTACCAAAGTGATAAATTTGGATATAGTCTTCATGAAAGAGATGCAAACCCTACGTGCATATAAGCATTGAAGCAAGAGGGTTGTTTGTAGATCATCTCTTCAGTCTATGATAAAGCCTCTTCGATCAAATATCTCTCAAGGATATTTGGGTTTGCGGGTGGATGAACCTTTGCCCTCTATTAGGATTTCAAAGGATGAATTTGGGTTAAATTTGATTGATTATGAAGATTGAAAAATTATCTACAAACTCAAGGACAAAAGACCAAGCTTGGAGGAGCTCAAAGGATACATTAAATATTGGTGGACCAATACAGAATTCCAAGTAACTCTCCTATCCATTTTTTTTTTCTAATTTAGCAAATAGAGATAGGGTAATTAATTATAGGTATAGTTGATTTTTTGGACAAAGGGGTGTCTATATAAGACCTTGGAATTCTAGTTTCAACCCCTTTATAGAAGAAGTTAATGGCTTCCCAGTCTAGGTGAATCTTTATGCTCTCCTTGTGGAGTTTTGGGGAGATAATATATTCACCAAAATTGACAATGTCATTGGTACATTCCAGTATATGGATGCCCAGACAAAGAAAAATTTGTCTAGTAAAATTAATATGAGTAAAGAAATATTGGATATTTAGATGGATGTTTTAGCTCTTGGACCTCAATCCATTACTATCTCTTCAAGAAAAGGGGAATCGATCCAAAATACTGAATATGAAAACTTCTTCCTAAGATGTTATGGTTATCAACAATATGGCCACTCGAAGAAAATATGCATGGTCATCCAATCATGCTTTGATTCCTCCTTGGTTGAGGAGAAGACCATGCATGTGAATGATTCAAAACCTTCAAATATCCTAGTTCAAATAAATAAGCTCATCCTCCAGATGCACCAATTGTACAATAGTAATTATGCGAGCAACAAAAGACTCAAACCCAAAAGGAGAATTTGAATCAGATCATTGATAAAAGCGAAATGGTTACTAAAGATCATCTATATGGTTTCATAGAAAATATTAGCACCTCAAATGGTATTCTTGAAGCTAATTATAAAATAGTGGATGATGAAGAATTTTTTGAAAGTGAATATCCTACAAAATGTGTTACAACTAGATATTAGCTCAGGAGCTTGAAGTACAAAAATGCATTCTCAGATCTTGTCACTCTAAAGGAGGAAGAACCTTTTCTATAGAAGAAAAATAATTGAACTGATTTTCTCTTTGATGGATGACTACTATGTTTATATTCCTTCTATCTGTTGGAGTTATATGTCATGTAAGGGTTGTTCTTGTTGTTAGTTCCTTAAAAAAAAATTGATTATATAAACTTAGCAATTTGAGGAAAATGGAGAATATCTTTGATAGAAAGGAAAAGATGGGTATGCTTTAATTAACTTGTTAGAAATGCAATGAGAGCAATGTAATATTTTATCTTTGTAATGGGAGTGGCCCCCAATAGAAGCCACATATAGCTTATTAAAAAAAGCTTAACAAAGTGGATGTCTTTCACAAAGTTCAACACACATATTTGTTTTGTTTGTTTGGTTTGACGCTATAATATATAGGTTAGTACAAGTTATCATATATGAGGCTTACATATGTACAAACTACCATTCGTTTTCTCCTTTCCAACATTTCACAAACTATTGCTTTTGATACAACTATTGAAAATTATTGGTTCTTTTCTTTTTTTATTGAGTAAATACTTCTTATACACATCCACCATGGGGATTGAACCCGGTCACATCATCGATAATGCAAGTGGCATCCTTGTCGGTAGATGAAAATTATTGGTTCTTGAACTAGGAGGTGGACCTATATGTTCATTGTGAATGTTGAGCTTCAGAATGCTTACTAAAGATTAAGTAGCATCAAGTCCACTATAAAATTCCTTTGACCTTTTGGGTTTATCATAATGTATTTTAATGCAAAATGTTCTCTTTTTATGACCAATTTTTTTCCCAACTCACTCTTAGTTATATCAATATGCAAGTCATGAATATTGAACCTCATAGAAAATGGCCATTGGACTAATCTATAAACATGAATTACTGGCAAACTTGACAAGGCAAGATATGTTATAAAGTATTTTATACATCCACTTGGTACCCTTTTGAAATTGGTTGATTACTTTCAAAACCCTAAGGTGTTAAGTTTGGATTTAATTTTAAATAACCCAATAGGTAAAGGCAACAACCAGCTAATATGGATATTGATTATTGAGCTCTCATTAATAGTATTTTAGGACAACAAAAATACTATTTAGTCATAGCATTTGGAAGGCCATTCCTTCTTCCTTGGAAGGTGAGACATGACTTCATTGTTACTCATAATGCAATCAATCATTTTTAATTGAAAACATATTCTATGATAGATACCAATAGTAGAATAAAATAATATAATCCTACTACATTTATTATGAAAAATAATCCAACCAAGAAGATTGAATCCTCAATACTAATATAATTGAATAACATGCTAGTAATATAAGAAGATATCCAAGTGTTATGTTTCTCAAATTTTTTTTACCTATTTCTTCCAACATGACTTTATCACTAACTTAAATATTCTAGAATGATAATGAGTGCCCTACTTAGCCCTTGTCAAGGACCATAACAATTTTTACTATTTTTGTACTATGAAATTGTCAAATTTACCTTCATGCATTTGTTGACATCTAGTATAAGGTTGTGTCAATTTTTTTAGTACTTCCTTTCTTTGTTGATTTACTATTTTTTAAATCTATAGATTCATCATAACTTGTGAAAAAATATCTCTTTGACTTTGGATGATGTGTAAATGAATAATTTCAAATCAAGGATTGAAGAATGTCAATACCTTAGGCTATAATCATAACTCAAAATTTGTTCTACTGCAAAATATTGAAGAGATGACTCTATCATTCATAAGAATGTTTTTATATAGGTGTAGGCTCATAGTAATTGGATAGTAGTTGAAAAAATAAAAATAATTATTGATTGGACAAGCCCATAAACTAATAATTGATTCCATTCTCTAAAAAATAAACTAGAGTTCATTCTCTAAATACATACTTAAACCAACTTTCTCAAAAAAATAAGAAATTATTATGTTAACATTATAATTAGTGTGATGCTTAACCATAACTTTTTTTATAGGTAAGAGGGTTTTGAAAGGACCTTAAAACTTTTACAACCAAAAGCTAAAATGATAGAAATAGGTGAAGAACCCACCAAATAACAAAAGGAAGCCATCCCTGCAACCAGAACTACCATAGATGGATTCAACATATCATTTTACAAAGGACAAGGAGTTCAACCCAATGAAATAGGTATGAAGTCTAAAATATTAGACAACAAACAGACAGGGAACATATCCCAACAAGATGATCATGAGACAAAAATGTCCAAGCATAAGCATAAAAAAAAACCAACCAAAACCCAACCACAAGGGCCCAACTTATTCTTTAAGATTATCCTACTCAGATAGGTCAGTGATGAGGTCGACCTCCCCTCCCTATGTGTTGTTGTCGTTCATGGTAGCAATGATTTTCCCAGTCTGGGAGAGCATGGAAGAAGCAAAATTCAAGAGTTCAACCATGCAAGCCTAGAGTTCATTATTTTTCAATATTTTGATATCTGAGGAGAGCATTTGTTTAGAGATACCTTTAGATTTAATATTTTTGGTATTTATTCGAGTCATATCCAAGGTTAAATCTGACTGGTCTACATCCACCATTTTGATCTTGGCACCCAAAGCTCTAATTTTGTACGAACGGTGACAAGAGTCATATTTGGCTGAAGAAGGGGTGCAATCTAGGGTGGTGGCTTTACCTTTGGCTTCACCATTAGAATCATCCTTTGAATCATCATCGCTGAGGACTAATGTTGCATGGATCCCATATTGGCTACCAATAACCATGAGGTTGCTTTGTCTGCATCCTTCTACAACACATGTTGATGCAACATAAGGTGGAGATCTTGGTGTTTGGTGTGGGTGGAAGACTCATCCCTAAATTTTGAAACAAAAATATTGAGTGACTAAAATAGGTAATCGAGGATGTTAACATCCCTCACTGAGCACATGTGGTTCAGAAAAGCCATGTGAAAACTCCTTAATGATGAGTTGATGTAATCCATAGTAAAATATTCCATTATGGGAACCATCACCCTATCCCAGGGCTTAGGAAGACTCTTCTGCACAATGCATCCTTTTTCCCTAGCGAGGTCTTGCCCTTCTCCATAAAATGGAAAAGTTCTCCGACCAAAGAGTGTCTTTCCCTATGGACAATATCGCCATCTATGGACAATTGGGTAACCTCCGCAAGCAAGAAAATATTTACCTTAAATTTAAGACCTTGAGGACCACCCACCCTCTATCCCAGGAAGCAATGAATTCATTAAAAAGAGTCAGGTCGTTGCCCTTGAATTTACAAATTAAGGGCAATATTTGCTGAATTCTCATAAATTATTCGACCAAGGCATCAACGTGCATGGATGAGAGCTTGATAAGCATAATTTTTTAAATTACCTTATGGTCAGGGTCCCACTCACCCTACTCTTTAGAACATAACCACCACTATTCATAATTCTTCATTCTTAGATTACAACTTTAAAGTACAGAAGCTGACATATGAAAAACAATGATTCCAGTGCTAGTATAAAAGGTCATTCAAGAAGATGAAGTGTCGACGTATTTCTAATCATGTATGCCATTGAAATATGTTGGTCATTGATTAGAGAGATTGAATTTGAGGGTTATTGAACTAGGCACCCAATCCACGATGATCCTAATATAGCCAATATGGTCAATCTACTGCTCGAAGGGGTGCCACAATTTTATGGTTGGGCTCAATGGAGGAGACTTATCCCACCTTAGGAAATTATTCACCACATAAGTGTAGGAGAGTTTACCTTTTCCAAGGACCCACGTCATGATGAACACATCGTTCTACATGAGGGCTTAGTGTCCAGGATGGATGCTGCTCTGGGTGTGATTACGGGGTAAAATTGACTTAGAAGTCAAACCCCACTGATGATTATGAGGAAGGACCATTGATTGCCTATAAAATTTTTAGAAAGGGATGAACTGATACCATTTATTACAAGGACTAGCCATAAGGGAAAAGTGCTGAGTCAAAGTCAAATGCCATGTGATATGGGGAATTACCACACTCGGGCTGGAGAGTTGCATGGCCTAAGAAACTAGTCCATGCTAGCAAGCATCAAATAGAGCTTTAACCCCCATGCTAAAGGAATATGGAATCATCGTCATTGTTGTTGATAAATATGCTCTACTAGAAATGGTCCACCCAGACATGAAGGTTATCTTCCAAAAGTGCAATTTTGACCATCACGTTTATCGCTTTGTTACTCTCCTTGAAATTGTGTTGGATGATCACGTTGTTGTACTTCTACAACAATCTCTTTGATTCTTCGACCATATTAAGAATATTCCCTATAGAAGGAGTCAAATTTGATTTGATAGCATTGATGATGTTGAGGGAGTCACCCTCGATGATTATGTTGTTGAAGGGGAGCTCATCAAGAATGGAAAGACCTTGGTACAAAGCTCTAGCTTCAACCATATGTCTGGTTTGAAAGACAATATTTTTAGCATAAACCAGGATGACTTTGGTAAGACCATTTTTAATAATTCCTCCACAACCAACCCTTCCAGGATTCCCTTTGGCAGCTCCATCAAAATTGAGTTTGATCCACCCAGTAGGGGGAGGAATCCATTTAAATTTGGAGATATCCTTAGGAGGTGTACACAAACGAATAATATTTCTAGAGAGGTTGAAATAAGCAAAGAGATTGGATTCAAGACCTCTTCAAGGAAATTAATTAAAGGGGACCAGACGAGCATTTTCAATGATAGAACTGAGGATCCTCAAAAGAACATGTGAAGAGTCAAGACTAGAACTATTAAATATCCTATTATTCCTTTCAATCCAAATGTGCCCATGAAATAGAGATGATAGAAGGCCCAAAGATAACTCAGGTGTGGTTTATGAAAATGTTTAGGCCAGTGGATGAAAAAACCACAGATGGAGATAGGTTGGGCCTAGGCCAGGAAAAAGGATGAAAAAATAGAATACATCACATATAAGTAGAAGAGACACTCAAGGAACAATTGGTAAACTAACTCCCAATCATTGGAGCATAGAACACAATGGTTGGGAAGGATCATACCCCTAGAAATGAGATTATACCTAGAAATGAGATTAACCATGACTTTTCAAACAATTGAATTTCTATATTCTCTAGGAGAACATAGTGAAATTCATTTGTACTACATTACTATTGAAGAGAATTCAAGACTATTCAATATTATTATTGGTTTATGTCATAATGCTATGACTATAATCTAGGCTATATTTTTATTAACATATGTAATGCAATTGCATGCTCTATTTTTGCAATAAATTCTAAAGTAATCATAACAAGATAATGGTTTCATTGCTTTTCTCCTCAGTATTTTTGCAATAAAGAGACTTTGAGAGTATTCATTCTTACTACTGGCTTATGCCATAATGCCATGATTATAATTAAAGCTATATTCTTCTCAGTATATGTAATGCTAAGAATCCTAGGTTTTTTTTGTAATAAATTGTAATGTAATCATAATAAGATAATGGTTCTATTATTTTTTCCTCCTAAATATTCACTAGTTTGTAAAATGTAACCATATTGTTTTAACATGTAAGTTTTGCCTAGTTTTTTCTTACCTAAGTAAGCCAAATCTATTTAAAATTAAGACAAACAAACTTTATTTCATTGTTAAACAAGATTTGTATTCTATTCTCCTAGATTTATAGAAATTAACCATGAAAATTTGTAATATTTTGGGTCATAAGATACTTACCCTTTGTGAGTCTCATGATCTGATCAACATTGTTCTTCAAAGGAGGTAATATTTGATACTAGAAATAAGAGATATAAGGAAGTTATATTGTATTGATTCCAAAAATTTACACCTTTGATGAAGTTGTAGCACTTTAGAAGAATTTTAAGAACAAGAATCAAATGTATGATATAGTTGAATATCATTCTCTTTTCATATTGGTTACAATAATGGATCTATTTTAGAGTATCTCATAAATCTGAAGGATTTATAAGATTAGTTGACAATAATTCAAAAATTAGTAACTTTGTAGATGGAGACATGGATGCCTTGATATTATGATTCTTGTCTACATATTATGAATATTTTGTAGAATATTTGTAATTGATTACAAAAACTCAAACTCTTGATCTTGAGAAGATATGTACACTCCTTCAAAAGGAACAAATATAGATAACCAAAAGAATCAACCTCACTGAGCAAAGATAATACATTCACTATAGAATCCAAAAGTAAAGGCAATCAAACTTCTAAGAAATCACTTGACAAAAAACAACACAATACCTCTGAGGATTCTAGTCATCTGTTAGACATATACAAATCATGGCTCTTGTTGTTGCCTTGGACTGTGGCATGCAACACAATCAATTTTTTTTGGTGGTTCTTTTTCTTTTAGAAAATTATGATCATGATTTTTCTTTAAAAAATACCATGCATTTTAAAAAATGGTTTCACACACCAATTCTCTCTGCTGCCGACAAGCTACACATTTATTTGTCATGTGGAGTCAAACATTCTACCATGTTCCATCGAAGGGTGCACTCTACAAGTGTATTTAAACTTAGCCATGAGGATAGCTGTGAGAAAACCATATTGACCTCCACATACCCTAATGGCAACAACATGCCACCTGGTCTCTCCAACGTGCTACAAGTCGTAAGTATCGATCATTTCTATGTTTCTTGGCCTGCGTGGCCAACACCATCAGCTCCACATGCTAGTCTCAGTGGCTTCATTTGAGTCTCCACGTGCCCCTATAGAATTTCATGGTCGATTGGGAGTATACAATTGTCCACTACCATTTCGCTGGTGCACATGTAATACCATCTAGAGTGGTTTTGCATTGTAAACAAAAATCCCACATTGAGCATGCTAGCATCCTCCACAACCTTTTTTTCTTTGCATTTTATTTCACACAACATACTTGAAATACTATGGAGGTCCGAGTCAGATTTTAAAATGGTTGGTTTCAAAGTTATAAAGGGAAACTATTTACTTTTACTTTTACTTTTTGTTGTCTGTGAGATATTTTGGTTTTCACACAAATCGAGGTATTTTCTTAAGTTGAATATTTTTTCGAGGCCAATCCAGTGACAAAAATATTTTTGTGTTTTGTGAAGACCTATTTGGGATATTGAAGCAACAAAGTTCAAGCGATCCATCCTCTAGTCACACAAATCTTGAGGTGCTTCCCTAAGTTAAATATTTTTTCGAGGTCAATTTAGTGACAACAATATTTTTGTGTTTTATGAAGACTTGCTCTGGCTATTGAAGCAATAAAGTTCAAGCGACCCATCCTCTAGTTTTTGCACTTTTAAGCTTATCTTCTCTCCTTTTGTATGCAATGGAGTCCAATGTTTTTGTGGTTGGGAGGAATGCTAAGGAATTAAATATTTATTAATTAATTAAATTTTAGGTTTAGTTAATTAATTAAATTAAATTTTAAAATTAAAGTCTCTTAAAAATGCTATAAGCCTTATCTTGCAAACTGACAGGACCATTAAATATGTTCTTATCTTGTAAGGGCCTTGATCAGATTTTTGTAAAGGCTTAATGGCCTATAACTTTATTTGATGTTAATGGATTTAAATTAGGTAAGTTTGAGCAAGCTTTATCCTCATCAACAAGAGTGTCAAATTATAATTAGGCTAGCCCAAGATCCAATTCCAAAGGTCAAAGAGGGGAGTAGCAATATCATCATTCTACAAGAGGAAGAAGCCATGGTAGAAGAGGAGGCCATAGTGGTTGAGGTAGAGACAAGTTTGTTGAATGTGGGGTAGATTGTAGAGAAAAACTATAAAAAGTTATCTGAAAATAAGATGTGCATTATGTATAACCAAGAAAATAAGAGCCAAGGAATGCTTGTTATACTTATGAAAAATAACATAATGTTTCCTTTGAATCTTGGAGATAAAGAGAGCAATTTGTGTCATATAGCTAGCTATGGCACCAAAGATATGGTCACCTAAAATTTTCAAATTTGCATTTGTTGAATGCTAAAGGAATGGTCTATGAACTACTTTGTGTGAAAGAAAGAAGTGAAGTGTGTGAAGGATGCACAGTGGAAAAACATCATAGAGAGATCTTTTCAAAAGAAAGAGCATGGAGAAAATTGTATCTATTGCAATTAATTCTTTTAGATATTTATGGTCCATGCACACACCAAGTGCTGGTAAATCCTTCTACTTTATCACTTTGATTTATGATCATACTAGAAAAACTTGGAGATATTTTTTGAAGAATAAGAGTGATGCTTTCAAAGTATTAATTTTTTTTAAAGATATAGTAGAGAATGAAAACAAATATAGAATCAAAACATTAAGGACTAATCACGGTGATGAGAATAATTTCAATAAATTAAATCAATTTTGTTATGAGCATGGGATAAGAAAATAATTGATAACAACGTCCTATACACTATAACAAAATAGAGTAGTAGAAAGGAAGAGTAGAATAATCTTGGATATGATAAGAAGCATGGTATGAGCAAAACCGTTTGGGAAATCACTTGTGAGTTGACGTGGTTGTAACAATAGTATATGTATCTTTGATAGAAGTACCACAATTGCAATAAAAAATATGACTCCTCATAAGGCATGGTATGGAAAGAAGACTTTGGTAGGTCATATGAGAGTGTTTATTTTTTGTTCATTTAAGACAAGGAAGAAGTTATATCCAAAGAGTCAAGCACATATTTTTGTTGGTTACTATGAATAAAGTAAGACATTAATATGTTATGATCCCAAATCTAGACAATGTACTATGTCTAAAGATGTGATTTTTTATGAAGGAAGAGTATATGGATGACAAGCACTGGAGACTAAGAAGACAATCAAGATTAAAAAATTTGATGTCACAAACATCAAGTGGAGGCACAAGTATTTGTTTTTTAAATATAAGCATACGACAAAAGAGAATATTAGAATCACATTCAAGCTACCAAATGTTGGATAGGAATTTTAATAGGATGTTCATGAGAAGCCAAGCATAAGCCCAAGAACAAAGGCAAAATGAACAAGAAGATAACATGGTGAACTATGTACTATTATACAAGATTAAAGTGGAGCCCTCAAGTTTTGAAGAAGCATACCAAAGTATGTAAGGGACTAAATCCATGAAAGAAGAAATGAATGTAATTAAAAAGAATAATATTTGGAAGTTGTATAAACTTCTCAAGAAAAAAAAAAGATAATTAAAATGAAGTGGTTATTTAAGACCAAGTGTAATAGTGATGGATCAATTAAAAGGGACATAGTAAGGCTAGTGGAAAAGGGGTACTGGCATAGATTATGATTAGACATATGCACCTATTGCAAGGATAGACACAATAAAAATGGTCTTAGCCTAGGTAGCCCAAAAAATATAGATTGTATATCCACTTGAAGTAAAGAGTATATTTTTGAATAGAATTATTGAAGAAGTATTTGTAACCATAAGGATTTGAAGTGAAAGGGAAAGAATGATACATCTACAAGTTAAAAAAACATTATATGGACTCAAACAGGCACCAATGGTATGGTATTCAAGAATTGATGCATACTTGTTAAAGTGTGAATTTGTGAGAAGCATGAATGAGCCCAAACTATACTACAAAAGGGAAGACAATGATATTTTACTTGTTTTCTTGTATGTTGATGATTTAAATTTTACGGGTTCATCAAGAATGAAGAGAAAATTCAAGCAAACCATGATGCAATAATTTGAAATAATACTTTTGGTTTGATGCATTATTTTCTTGGTATGGAGATACATTAAATGCATGATTGAATCTTTGTTTGCCAATTCAAATATGCACATGATATATTGAAGAAGTTTGGCATAGAAATTTGTATAGATGTTGCTATCCCACTTGTACAAGGAAAAGTTTTTAAGGATGATGGAAGTGGAAGAGTGGACGAGAGGAAGTATAGAAATTTAATTGGAAGCCTTATGTCCTTGATAATAACATGACCAAATTTTGCATATGCAATATCTTTAGTTTTAATATTTGTGAGTGAGCCATTAGAAGATAACATGAGATAAACAAAGAGAATTCTAAAGTATGTGAAAGTAACTTTAAAATATGAAATCCCTTATACTTAAACCAATAAGATTGAGTTGGTTGAGTAAGTGATCTATATTGGGGAGGACCAGCTGATGATAGGAAATGCATATCAATAAATTATTTTTCATTGGATAATTGATTTTTAACTTGAATGTTGAATAAATAAGTAATTGTTCATTCTCAATAACAAAGGTATAATATATAGCAACTATATTAGTAAGAAAACAAGCAGTGTGGTTGAGGTAGATCCTTGAATACCTTGGTGAAACTAAAGAAAGACCACCTACCATTTTTTGTGAGAACATGAGTGTAATTCAAATGAGTATAAATCTTGCTTCTCATGCAAAATCAAAGCACATTGACTCAAAGCATTAATTTGTTAGAGATTTAATTCAGAAAAGAAGTTGAATTGAAAATCTATAATTTGAAAGTTCAATATGTAAATATTTTTACAAAGATAGTGGCAAAGAATCAATTTGTTTCACTCAAAGATAGAATGAAAAATTTTCCATTTAGCCTCAAGGAGGAGAATGTTGGAATTTGTGATACTAAATAAGACCAAAAAAATAGGGTAAGTATAAGACAAAAATCAAAACAAAGGATACAAAAAAATTCATATTAGGATAGAATTAGAATCGCAAATGAAAAGTAAATATTAGGATGGCTTAAACTTAACTATGATGGTGCTTTTAAAGGAAATTCGAGTGCAGCGGGTGTCAGAGTTCTGGTCAAGGATTCCAATCAACGACTCATAGTGTCCTATGTTGAGTTTTTGGGCATCCAAACTAACCACTATATTGACGCTCGTATGTTGTGGAGAGGGCTAGAAGTTCTCAAATATTATAGGGAAAATTTACAAATTGAAAGTGATTCCATGAATGTTACAAACTCTATCATTAGCGACATAATTCCTTCATGGAACATGCACACTGTTATTCAAGAAGCTTAGGTCTTGATGCAAAATTTTCACAACACTACAACTTGCCATGTGTATTGGGAAGCTAACAAGTCTGCTGATTTGCTCACCAATGTTGGGGTTAGTCACATGAATCTGTCCATCTGGCACCAAAATTTCCCTCAAAATATTCTTAATGCTACTACTGTCAACTTGGAAATGCACAACCAACCTTGAGAGGTATGCTTACCTCAAAAATTCGGATGATGGGAGTGACAAAAATGCTTCTCCGATGTCCATATTCAACTTGGTCCACAACACCATCCTTAGAAGCATCATCAGTGGCATGGATAACATCATCACCTCCCTAAAACTGCTAGTCAAGAAACATGGCCAAAAGAGCTTTGTAGCTGAAAATTATCGATGATTAGAGTTGGTTTGTTTTGTATTTTGAGCTTTGTTCCCCTGCGTGAGAATTTTGGTACTAATATTTTGACCCTTGCATGGGCATTGGTTTGACTTTTCTTTATGCTCTCCTTAGTCCCTGTGTGAGCTCTCTCTTTTGATCTTTTTTTTTTATTAAACAACCCCTACGTGGATCTGTTTTTTCTCTGTTCTGGTTCATGGAGCGGCTAGGGTGTAGACACCCTGTTTTATGCTTCTCTACACATTTTTCGTCATATGCTTACGTTTCTGGTTTTGGGCTCCAATTAAAAGCCATATAATATAATTTCTACCACCTACAAAAAAAAGAAAAAAAGAAATATTCTCACCAAGATTTAAAGATAGTATGAAGATTAATGAAGTGATTATTGAAGGCTTTTGTGCAATTTTATTTTTTGCTTTCAATGCTATGCTAATATTTATGAAAAGTATTGTGAATTTCAACAAGTGTAGGTACTCAAACTCTTAAAGCATTAAAACATATATATCAAGAGTTCTAGTCCTTTAGGTATTTCTGAAATAGAATATCTTGGTTGTATTGTGTCTAGGAAAGTTGTCAATATAGACGCTAAGAAGATTCAATCAAAGCAAGACTGGTGTATCCCTAAATCTCTCAAGAGCCTTCATAGGTTCTTAGGTTGTTAGCTTACAAATGGGTCCATAGAATCAGTCAAACATGAAACCACCTTAGGCATCCCCTAAATGAGTTAATACATTTATTTGATATTGTACACAAGTAGTTCTTCATATTTATTTATTATTGTATTGATCAATACTATTATGAGTGTTATTTGTGTGTTTATCAAGTGTTGTTATGAATTTTTAATTTGTACATATCATGTTGTTGTGAACATTAATAAGACAATGTGTTTTATTAATGATTAGTTTATGAGTAGTTATGTAGGTAGTAAGATATAAAACTCATGTTTAAAATTTAATTGTCTTTCTCCCTTTTAAATTTGTATTGATTTCATACGAGTAGTCAAATGGTATCACCATTGTGCATTGTTGTTGATCTAAAAATTATAATATTGAGTCAAAGAAGATCAAGAAAGAGTGTATTTAGAGATAACAAAGTATAACAAACTAGAATACAAAAATATATAAGCAAAATAGCATACAAATTTTATTGCTCAGAAAAATCTAATAAGCAATCTCTAAGAAGATATGTGAGGCTATAACATTACATTTATTACTCATGATTTTTATTGTCAAGAGTGCATCTCTCTTTATATGATAATTGATGTATTGGAAATCCACTATATTGAATATGGAAGGTCGTCCATATGGATTAGTGATGTTTCATCTTCCATGAGTTAGGTCACTCATATGGAAATGTGATGATTCACCTTCCATGAGTTACAAAGAGCATATTAAATAAAAATTATATACCTATGACTTGACTTTTGTGTTTTATTTTCTATTGATGTGTCACCATAGCTAAAGATGTATTTTGACTATGAAAATCTAAAAATAGAAAATTACTATTTAATTTTTTGTTTTACATTTTTGAGGGCCTCTAGAGTATTTATCCACAAAGTTATTGGCAACTTATCTATGCCAAATTTACTTGTTGAAATTGATATTCTCCCTTTAATATTTCCAATACTTCTTGAATGGATCAAAATAGAGCCCCAAGCACATGGGTATGCCCCTAATAGTGTGATTAGGATAAAAAATGGATTTTTAGCAATAAATTCATGCCCTAACAAGGTTGCATGTTTATTTTATGCATCCCATTTGAAAAGAAATGGTCTCCATTGCATCAAATTTTGACATTAAGTACAAAAATTATTTATTTATATGATTTTTTGTGAGATATTCCCCTTGGTGACCAAGTTGTCCTACCTTGACCACTTTATACATCTAAATAAATTGTCTTTGGGTGGTATTAGTCCATGTGTTAACAATTTAATCCTTATCTAGTGGTGCTAAACTATTTGGATTGAGTTCTTCAATGTCCAGTTATTTTGGTACTATGGATGTGTCCAACAAAGGTAGATGATAGGGCTTGAGAATTTTAACATTGAAGATTGGATGCAAACCAAGATAATATGGAAGATTCAATTCAAAGACATTATATCCCACATTTTTGGTGATGGTCTATAGTCCACATTGAAGAGGCATGATCATCCCAGGGGTTCTTATAAGTATTTGTTTTTGAAGATATAATTATACCTTATCTCTAACCTTAAATTGAAGTATGACCTAAAGTTGGTCATGGCATTGATTGTATTATGTTTTATCTTTTCTAAGAGGTCATTGACCTATTATTGGATGTGTTAAATCTATTCCATAAACCATGTTGCCTTTTCTACTTATTTTTTCCCATGAGGTGAGTATTACATTGCTTGCACAAGGAGAGCTACATCAGTGGGTGCCAAGGATTAGAACCTAAAACATACATGAAATGAGTTGATTTGGTAGAGCTATGCAGAGCTTGATTATATCCATGTTGAATGTAGGGGACACTCTCATCCCTTGTGTGTGGATGCTTGAAATTATACATTGAAAAAATATGTACAATCAATCAATTCAACTTGGTATCCATAATGTATGGCCATAAATCTAAGGATGGAATGCTATGGACATCGTCAACTTGATATCCATAATGCTCCATAGATTGGACCAAACAATAATAAAAAATTTATTGTCTCTATCAAATACAATGGACTTTGGCAATCCAAAGTTGAGTTGCACATGATTAAAATAAAGGTTATCAGTCTTTTCAGTTGAAATGGATTTCTTTCAAGGAATTATGATAGTCATTTTCAAAAAATGATCAAATACTATAAAAACATAATCACTACCACACTTAGTGTGGGAAAACCTACAAGGAAATACATTGAGATAGATTTCCAAGGCTTGGATCACATTGCCAATGGTGTATATAGTCTATAATTATTGTTGGTTGGTTTAGCAATAACATAAGGGATACATGATTTTATGTACCTCTTGACATAATTCCTCATCTTGGGCCAATAAAACTACTTTTTAAGTACTACTAGTGTTTTGTCCATCCCCAAGTGACCTGCTACTTTGCTAAAGTGTGCTTCTTAAATCATATTTGAGTGCTTACTAAATGGTACACAAATATGTTCCACATGGAAGATGAGGTTGTCTTGTAAATAAAAATTAGAAACATGCTTACCCACATGAAGAGATCAATATACATCTACAAAATCAAAATATACTTCATACAAGATGGACCAATTGGAAGTATCATGCCCTTATGGATCAATAATGGTGGTGAGTGCTATGATTGGAGGATGAATCAAATAATTTGCTACTAAATTGACACTCCCTTTCATGTGCTTGATGATAAACTAAAATTACTACAAATATGTGGCCCACTTTTTATGTCTTTCATTCCTTAGCTTGCTCTATATCTAAATGAATTCTATAGGTCTATGATCTATGTGGATTATGATTTTCTTTCTCAATATGTAGTGCTTCTACTATTTTACATGAGTGAACAATGACGCGGAGTTATTTGTTGTATGTGGGGCATTTTTGAACCGATTCATTAAATATTTTACTATGATAGGAAATTGGATGCCCATGTTGTGTGAGGATAGCTCCCAATGCGTACTCTAATGTATTAACATTACCTCAAAAGGCTAATAGATATTAGGAAAAGAAATTATAGGAGTAGAACATAATTGGTCCTCCAAGCTCTCAAATGCCCTCTATTGTGTATCTCCCCAATGGAACTTGGATTTATAACATCCTTTGGTCACTTGGTATAGTGGCCAAACAATGTGTGAGAACCCCAATGTAAATCTTCATTATAAATGGGCAAGATCCAAAAACTTGTGAAACTCTATTAGAGTATTTGGAGTAGGCCAATCTCTGATTACCTAAATCTTCTTGGGATCAACATGGACTTTCTCTTTGTCACCAATATACCTAAGGTAGTAAATCTTTGTTATTGTTAGGAGTATTACATTATTTTGTACCTTGAGTACCATTGTAAATATTTATATTAGGAGCGTGTTTAATATTATTGTCAATAGTAGGTGTCAAGTTATTAATTGTATTTATGTGTCATGTAATAAGTGTGAGTTATGAGTGAAATGTGTCATATGTGTAAGTAAAGAGTTGTATGATGTGCCATGTGTGTAAGTGAGAGTTATGTAATTATGAGAAACTTTGTCATTATGTAAGAAAGGTATATGAAAGTTGCATCTCGTCTGTTTGAGGTGAGCAAAAGTCATGTGTATTGAAAAGTCACATGTTAGATTATATATTAATGACAAAGCTCTATGTAATGTAACAAAATGATTTATTATCAACAAAGCTTTTATTTTGTGCAATATTGATGTTACTATGAAATAAGATTATTTAAATGTGATCCTTGAAATTATACACCTATTATATTTGGGCCTATTTTCTAATAGTGTATCACAACCATCTTGGTTCAAAGTTACATTGGTTAAAGCCATTTTAGTTTCAACCATATAGGATAGAAAGAACATGAAATTGGAAGCAGAGAATTAGAGAAAGTTTGAAGGAAGATATTAAAGGAGAGATTGGAATATTGGACTGGTGGTCCACTTTATATTTAGAGGAGAAGAATATTGGAGGAGAGAGATTTTGAGAGAACATTCAAAGATATTATTGGAGCACTAGGAGATTGTTGGAGGATGATTTGGAGAAGATATTATATACGGGTGAACATTGAAGACGAGTGTTTGCTGAAGATATTATTGGAGCATAAGAAGTTTGCTTGTTGAAGTCGAATAGATACTATCAGCTAAGAAGGAGCATTTTTAGATGAAGAGCAGTGCTTGGAACGAATGTGAGAGTTCTGCACCTGATATGTTGAGGAAGAACGCTTGGAAATATTGAAAATTACTACGTAGCACAAGTGTAGGAAAGGACAAGTAATTAGTGAAAGCTTTAAATCAGTGAGAAATTTCGTCTGAATGAGGAGCATAGTATTTGAAATGACCTGAGAGAATCTGATAAGTAATGTCTAAGACTATAACGCCTGAGTAGAAGAATCAGCTAAGTGTTTTTTCTAGAGTCGGATTCAAAAAAATAGCTAGTTGGAATAACGTTCTAGCTGAAATCTAACGTACGCATAATAAATTGGAGGAGCGAAGGTATAGTTAAAAAATATTACTTCCTAATTTATTTCCATAACACAAATTAAATTGGAAATTTGAAAATTAAAACAATAGAGTGAGGCAGATTTAATTAATTAGTTTTTTTTTTTTTAATTCTTTACAAGCGGAGTGAAGAGGAAAGGTTAAAGGAGAAGCACATGAATTATTTTAGTGAGCCCCTTCTTGGAGGAAATTGTGACGCTGAACGGAATTGACGATAATGCGATGTAAACGGTATTGTAAACTGTAAAGGAAAGAGGAGATGTTTGATAAGGTTAGTTGGATTGGTAAGTATTTGTTTAAGTATTTATTAAGAAGTTATTCAGGTTTAAACCTTGGGGCAGTTTAACTTTGGGGTAGTATGTTTGCCAAGATAATAGTTTTATATGAATCCTCTCAGTGCATACCAGACTAATGATAATAAGATTCTCTGGAGTGACAAGTGGTTCATAACGAGGCGGGTCCCCTTCAAGTCAAGTCAACAATAACAAGGAGGGTTCCCTCCGGGTCAACAATAACAAGGAGGGGTCAACAACAACAAGGCGGGTCCCCTTCACTCTTCCTTTTGTACCGGGTCAATAATAATAAGGCGAGTCCTCTTCACTCGCCAGAGCGATGACGTTACGATTCTCTCCAGTGGCCAGTAGTTCATAACAAGGCGGGTCCCCTTCACGCTAGGTCAATAATAACAAGAAGAGTTCCTTTCAACAATAACAAGGCGGCTCCTCTTCACCCTCCCTTTCGCACCGTCAGGTCAACAATGACACACAGGTCCCCTTCACGCTCACTTTGACCCGAGAACAATAATAAGATGAGCAATCCATGTGATTTGAATTTTTGACTTGTGATTGTGACCAACTCTCCGATATAACCCAAAAAAAATATTATGTGTCGGATGTTGGAAACGTTAGACAAACAAAGAATGGTGCATATTGCTTTACATTCAAATAATTAACAACGTGGATTCTAGCGACATTATTATACACAAAAAAAATCGACTTCGTTCCTTCAAATCCTAAAATTACATTGTCCTAAGGTCGTTCAGTTTTTTGAAATAATTTTGAACTCGGCTGAAAGAAAGAGAGGATTCCATTGAATCTTTAATTCTCTCTACAACAGACCATCTAAAATCCTCCAAATCATAGGTCAAAATGCTTAAAGGCTTGTGACAATGGATAGAATACCGTTGTCAATCTTAATCAATGGGTAGCATCCGAGGCTCGTCGACTCATCTAAAGAGGTATGCAATGCAACAAAAATGTATATATGTGCGTATCATTTTTATATTTTTTCCTCGGCTATTAATATTACCTCTATTTTTTCTCTTTCTCCTCTTTCAGTTAGTAAAAAAAAAATTAATTCAAGATCATAGATCAAATTGCCCTTATTGTTGAGTGATTCATTCAATAAAATGAGCAATTCACTTGTTGTGGCCTGTCCTAACAAAACAAATATTGTTGAGTGATTCATTCAATAAAATGAGCAATTCACTTGTTGTGGCCTGTCCTAACAAAACAAATCGACTGAGCAGGAAAATCAACCCAAATCTAGGACATTAGGAATAGGCCTCCAAAGGGTTTATAAAACACCCCTTAACCATGCTTTCCTCCACTTTGCACCCTCGCACACCCATAATTGTCATTAATTTTGAACTACTTCCCCTTTATGCTTATATGAACCATAGCAACTACCAATTGGTTTCACTGCCTAGTTGTGTTTTGATCAAGCAAGCTCAAGCATCATTTTACTAAAAATCCTTTACATGACATGCCACTATTGATACCCAAACAAACTAATCATTTTTGTGAAAAGGTTGTTCAAACTGAGTGATTTACTCTAGAAACAAAAATATTAAAACTATTATTCAGCCAGTGATTCACTACTCCTATTAAGTGAATCACTCCCTTACCTAGAACTTGAACAATTTTTTAGTTTTTCCTAAAGTTCATTCACCCATCATGGATACCACTTCTGCCTTCAATAGTCTCTCAATACCTAAGGCTCATTTTGCTACTCCAAAAACCACCATCGTTGCCTCTTTTGTTTCAATTTTGATATACCAAATCTAGATTGAAGTACATGAGGAAGGATCATCCAAAGAAAATGGTAAGAAAAAATTGAAAATGAAGAATCCTACCACTCCATCCAAAAGACCTAAACAATTTCTTGATGAATTGTATAAAAAGGGTGGAGGAGGACAAGTTCAAGCACTCCCTTGTGAGGTAAGACAAGAAGCACTTAGAAGATTCAACCTAGATCTAAAACCGAATCTTGGAGCATTAACCAAGAATGGACATTAGAGTTAACCTTGAACTTGGTGTCGCAAGTTTGGAACTACCCATATTTGGTGGTATATACCAAAAGGCATGATTTTAATGGAAAACGCATCAGGTCATCATAGTGGGTAGAAGAATCCTTCTACATCAAAGAAGATGACATAATAAAATTTTTGAATGCAATAAATGACCTAGAAAAGTGGGGCACACGCAATCCCAAGGCCCAAAAGGATTACTACTATAGCTTTGGCTAACACTACTAGAGATACTTCTTGATCCTTCACTTGAAGGACTTGAAAGGATCTTAACTTTAGTATCCTACTAGAGTTAGAGTTGTTTGAGGATGATGCCTAGCTAGTCTTGTTAGGGATTACAATATTTTATGGGGAAGAAGATTGAGGCATAGGTCTATGAGGAGCACAATACACTTATACATGCAATAGAAAACTATTTGGGTAACTCATAGATGATAGACTATGTCAAATACATCATTGACAAGATGAGTTAGAAATCAAATATTTCAAGAAAGAAGGAAAATTTATATATACTTCCTACCTATTCTAGATGATACTATACAAAAAGAAAAAGTGGTTCCCCTCTTTGTAGTTAAACCAAATTGGGCTAGACATCAAGCCACTTTTAGTAGTGGACTACATATATATCCCTTGTCAAGAAGTAGGAAATACCTATTGCTTCTATGCTATAATTTACCATTGTATAATGGTAAATCTAAAAGGAGTGTGCCTTGACTATCAAAGAAGGCCTATAATTTGTTGAAGTCTAAGTAGCCAAATGAAAATTTATATCTAGGTAATAGTAGATCATTCATTTATTTTTCAACTTCTCGATCATACCTTTTAAGATACTTGGTACCAAACTACATGTTCAACTTAAAGTACATGAGGTGGCTAGACTACATGGATCAAACGTACAAATGGGGGAAAAAGAAGACCACATTGTATCCCCTAAAGCAACAAATAATGCAGATAACAAGTTGCAAGAGTTCCACCACATATTTGAAGAAAAATTTAGAAACATAGTGCTCAAACAGCTAAGGGACATCTAGTCTTATGACCCTAAGGGTTACTTTTAAAGGCAACTAGAGTCCAAGGTTTTACATATTTTATATACACGAGAGGCAATCCAAAGTAAAAAAAACAAGCAAACCCTTCGAAGGAGGTGGAACAAACCACTCTAAGGATCTATCAAGAATAAAAAATATGAGATTTAACAATAGTATGCTCACTCCTAGAATGGTTTACTTTCTACACTAAGGCTAAGGTTAGATATGACTTTTATATTGATTGTCAAATTAATTATCAGGTGATAAGAGAACTAGAGAACCTTGAATACTCTTAGAGGAATATCCTCACTTGAAAATTAATGAGGTATGAGATTGAATCAACAAAATATATAGTGTGAAGTGGTCCCTTTGACGAGCAATTATTAACAATTTGGGATCAAAGGCATGTGAGAGGACCAAAGAGATAGTATTGCAAAGGAATTTTATTTAGTTCATCTCTCATCGCAACACTAGAAATAAAAATATAGATAGTGCCAAAAAATTGACCATGGTGAGCACTAAAATATAAGAGACAATAAGGAAAAAGCATGAAAAACAATAAGGAGACCTACATGGGTTATTTTTGGGAATATCACCATTCAATAAGTTGGAACATAGGAAGTAGACTAGGGTTTTGGAATAGAGGCACCTTAGTCTACCAAAGACCAAAGACAAAAGTTACTCCTACTCAACGAAGGGGAAATTACTTAGGAAGGATCTCTTTCCAAATCGGTGTAAATCAAGGCCCAAGTCAAGGCCATCACCTCTTACACTAATTTTCTTGTGCTCCCACTTCTTTCTCCCTTTTTATTTCTTCTCTTTTCACTTCTTTGATCCTCTATTTCTTTTATCGCATGTCCCTCTCCATCAATATGTGTGGTTATAGGTTCTATTGGAGGCATCCCACCTCCCACAATAGTCCATATTATTGAATTCACTACTATTACATCATTCCCATCACCCACCATCAAATTCACAACCATAAAACCACTTGTCTACAATGCTAAGACCCCTTCACTCTTACAACTAGTTTTTCCATTACTTAAACTTTGGATCAAATGGAAACAAAGACATCCACTCTCACATCTCCATTCACCCCTATCACAACCCAAATTTCTTTCTCTAATGTGTCTTCTCATCCTCCTAGCCACATCATTATATAAGTCAACTCCTACTTGAGGCAATGATATCATCAATTCCTAGTTATGTGCTTATGCCTAAAAAAGCAACCCCATATCCTAGTTCAACTAAAGGACCTAGTCAAACCTATTTCTAGAAGATCATTGGCACCCTAGAGGAGACAAATTTTAGGATATTACTATTAAAATAAAGCATACTCACACAGAATATTGAAAAATAACTCAAATACATCAAATAACTCAATAACACTATGTAGAAATTAAATGCAAAAATAGAACAATCTCACAGTAACACAGAATCATGAGCCTCTTCAAGGGGGCAACCTCCTTCAATATTTCATTTGCTTGGAAAAATATGAATTCATACATGGCTTCATATCTTTTAAAGAAAACCTTCATGCAACCCTACCTAAAGGCTCAAGAGTTGGCTTACATGTAAAATGCCACTTGAGCTAGAATCTCCTACCAAACATCAGTTACAATCTTGATAAAAATAGCACCCCTTGGCTATATCCCTTACTTGCCACATACATTACAAAGTATTACAAAATAATCATTATAATGGGATCCCCCACGTTGGGAGTGGATCATTACATAAGTAAATGAGAATTACAAAATGGCATTAGGATAGGATCCTAACATGTCCTTCCCCTTCGAAAAGCTTTGTTCTCAAAGTTGAAAATGAGGGAACTGGTATTGGAGCTTATGGAGAGACTCCCACATAGCATCTTCTAGCTCAAGCTCGCGCCACTGAACAAGAAATTCCATGATGGTACGGTTGCGAAGAGTGCGGGTCCCACGATCTAACAATTATTCAGGTTCGAGGAATATGGACCCTTCTTCATCCAATTCTAGCAATGCTGATTGAACATGTACTTGTGTGCCCATAAATGTTTTGAGAGAGGAAACATGGAAAACATGATGGAGCTTGGAGGTGCACGAGAGAGCCAATTTATAAGTTATGGTACCAATCCGTTGTAGAACTTGGTAGATTCCATAGTATTTTGCAACAAGTTTATGGCACCGATGGAGTTGTAGATATGATTGTTTGTATGGTTTCAAGCGGAGAAAGACCATATCACCCACATCAAAGCTATGCTCAGAATGATGTTGGTCAACCTTTTGATGCATATGATTCTGGACCATGTCCAAATTCTGCTTCAGCTGACGAAGAACATCAGTATGTTGACTGAGAGTAGTGTCGACTTCCTGGACCTTAGAGCTTCCTGGGATGTATGAAGAAGACGTGAGTGGAGGGCATCCATAAACGATCTCAAAAGGGGTGAGTTTGGTTGTTATATGATAGGAAGTGTTGTACCATCATTCAGCCAAAGGAAGCCACTTCACCCATTGAGTAAGATGATCGGATGCAAAGCAATGAAGATAGGTCTCCAAACATTTTTTGACAATCTTAGTTTGATCATTCGTTTGTGGATCATAGGTTGAATTCATTTTGAGTTGAGTTCCCTACAACTTAAATAATTCTTTCCAAAAATGACTAGTGAAGGTTGGGTCTCGATCGGACACAATGGAGGTGGGCATACCATGAAGGCAAAAAATAGAATCAAGGAAGATTTGGGCAACGATGGAGGTTGTGTAAGGATAACCAAGGGAACAAAAATGAGTATACTTCGAAAGGTGATCCACTACCACGAGAATAATAGACTTATCACCAGATTTAGGTAACCCTTCTATAAAATCCATGGAAATATTAGTCCAAACCTGATCTGGAATGGGCAAGGGTTGAAGAGTACCCAAAGAACGTATCATTTCATCTTTCATCCATTGACAGGTATCACAAGATGCTACAAAATCATGGATGTCTTGTTTCATACATTTCCATAAGAATGTGCACTTAAGACATTCATATGTTTTGAGAAATCCTGAATGGCCTACAGAGGGAGCAGTATGTAGTTCCTTCATGAAAAACTCACAAAGTGGGGACGTGCAAGGAAGAACAAGATATTTGTGATAACACAAGTCATGGCCATCCCAATTATAGCCTGGGTATGAAGTAGGATCATCACAGAGCGAGGCCACCAAAAATTCCAAGTCTACATCTTGAAGTACCTCCTGTCATAAGGAATCTATCCATTGAGGAACAGGTAAGGAAATGGCACATAACATACTGAGGGCCTCAAATTGGTGAGAAATAGCATCAGCCATAAGATTATCTTTGCCCTTATTATAGGTGATATCATAATCACATCCCATGAGTTTTAAAACCCATTTTTATTGTTTTGGGGTAGCAACCCATTGTTCCAAGAAGCATTTGAGACTCTAATGGTCGTTTTTAATGGAGAAATAGCGCCCAATGAGATATGGTCACCAATGGATTACGGTATGTAAGATTACCAACATCTCCTTGGCATATGTAGATTTTCCCAAGTTACGATCAAAGTGTGCCTTACTAGTGAAATCCAAGGATCTTGTTGAGTGGTGATTTTTCCCAAGTGCAAAACCACACTCACAGTTAGGATTTCATTAACAAACCCTCTCTTGCAAAGAAGTAAAAACTTCTCCAAGGTTCCCTTTTATTCTAAAGTATGCATGTATGTGTGTCAAATGAGTGCATGGGATACCCTAGTGTTCTGTAAAACAACTGTTAGGGGCCTGTGTTGGGGTTGCTTTATCTTAATATGCCATTATTGCTCAATGTTATTTGTTAAACCTATTTTGACAAGTTTGATTCTTTATTAACCTTGTTTTAAACATGGAAGAAAAGATAACATCTGCATCCAAAATGTGAATCAAAAAAGCTGCAATGTTGCCGATTATATTGCTTCATTCAAGGAAATGGAATAATTTTAGATGATTAGCTTTGTAGCTCAAATAGCCTTGATATGCCTTAGAAATGACTATCTTTACTGAAATTGATTTTCATAAAGAGAGTTCATGGAGGGCTTGAAATGTTCTATAAATTACCTCATTTCAATGCAATTGTAGTCTTCATGAAAGAAGACAATTCTTGCTTTTAAAGTGAAAACCTGTAAGATGCCAATAAATTACCCCTTTTCAAGAAATTGTAATTTTCTTGAAAGAAATTAATTTATTATTTTGGATAATATGACCCCTTTAAAACAATGCTTCCTAAATCATGCCCCTGTAAATGAAATTGAAATTTTCGTCCAGGAGGAATCCATTCACTGCTTGAAAACGAAAGCAATATCCAAACTATAAAATTATGCAGAATTGAAACAACGAAATTCCATTTAAACTTGCAAACTTTGAATGATCAAGACTTTCGGACATGCTTCAACACAAAACCAGAACTGCTCTAAATGAGATTTTAGAGCTTATTCCTTGAAACTGTGCTACTGCTATTTTTGGATTTTATATCTTTTAATATATTTTTTGTATTTTATATTTTATTTTAAAAACATTAAAAACAGTAAAAAAAATGAAAAGATAGGGTTAGATGAAATAAAAATAAACTGAAACAGAAATATAAAGTGCTGCAACTGTAAACTCTCCATGCAACCTGCAAATGTTAATATCCTGCAAAGATAGCCTTGAAGTGACCCATATTCCTGCAATCTAACCTTCAAAGCAGTGCGATATTCTAGAGGAAATGGGGTGAAATGTATTAAAACTAACAAATGGGTTAACCATTAAAATGCATACAAATTGATAGGAATAATGGCACTCTTTCTTTAATCTTGAGGTTGAATTTTTTGAGGGGGATGACGATGGGCGGGAAGTCCTCTGCGGGAGAGCACGGGAGCGGCAACATTTCGAACCATGGGCACAGCGGAGCGGGCGGAGGGCACCCCGGTTCTGGTGATGCGGAGGCGTCCTTGCCAAATGAAGAAGAACGGATTGACGACGGTGTCAGTCGGGGTAAGGACCCACCAGAAAAATGGGGGGTGGGCCACAGAAGTCGTATGCCCAGGCAGCGGCTTCAGAAACCCTAAGCGGTTTTTTTACCAAGGAGTTGTTCCCGACTGGGGATGAGCTGGACATCCCGATGGAAGTACTCTCAAGCTTCGTGGAGTATGAGAAGTATACCCTCATAGGTAAGTTCATTGGTGGTCGTCCCGACATGGAGACCATTCGCAAGTGGGCGGCAAGCAAATGGAGGACCTCTGGACATATGGAGTTGGCGGCCCTATCCCGGGGTTTTTCGCTATTAGACTGAACAACAAGGAGGACTACTGTAAAATCTTGGCTGGCGGGCCATGGTTTCTGGGCCGTAGAAGTCTGTTCCTTAGGAAGTGGGGCATGGACTTTAATCCTGATACCCAGAACATCAACATTGCCCCAATATGGGTTAGGCTCCCGAGTCTTCCCCTCTTCGGTTGGCATGAAAATGTAATAAGAGGTATTGCTCGCTCCATAGGGGAGTTGGTCACCATTGACCCTCCCACCCGAGCTCGAACAAGGTTCGTCCAAGCCCATTTTTGCGTGTTGACGGATTTGGAGGCGGAGCTCCCATCCTCCATCACTCTCCGGTCTGGAGGCACCGTTCTTCACAAACAAGCTATTGTCTATGAGAATAGGCCAGCTTTCTGCCCCCAGTGTCGTTCTCAAGGGCACCTCCAGTCCAATTGTCCTCTTCAAAAACTGGGTAAGCAGAAGCGTGAAACCTGTAACCCCCTGGAACATGGCGAAGGACAGGCAAAATAGTCAAATCTTCCAAATGCGATGGGCCATGAATCTCCAGGCCCCTCCAGGGACCACGGCGATTTCTCCCAGCCTGTTGAGAATTTCACCCACCAAACGGACCCTGTGCAGTTTGGAGCAAAAACCCAGCTAGGAGCAGACTCCCGTCTGGAAAGCCATTCGCAGGAGGAGAAGGATTGGACTCCCTCCCAAAATATCACTCAATCTGATTCACCCAAGCTCCAGGACCAGGGCCACCCCGATTTCAATTCACAAACATTGCTAGAAGACTACCTCCTAGGTAGGAGGGGTGAACAGTCTGGTCACATTAGCCCTCGAAATACGAGGAGCCAAAAACAAAGTGTAGATTTTGGTAGTGAGAGGAAGCAGGGTCGTCCTCCTAACAAAGACAGGCGAGACAAAGAGACAGCGATAGATGTTGCTAATGGAACCCAACGTCTACTGGTTCTGGATGATTCCGATACTCAGACGGATGAAGCGCATGTACCAAAACCTCCCCCCCAACAAGGGAGGGGAGGCAAGAAGAACCTCAAGCTGTCCAGATGAAAGTTCTCTCATGGAATGTGAGAGGACTGAACGGAACAGCCAAACGAAGGTTAGTGGCTGATCTCCGAAAGAGGACTAACCCTTCCATCCTAATTTTGCAAGAGACCAAGACCGATGCTATCTCCTCTGATAGAGTTGCTAAGGCCATTTGGGCCAAGGCAAAAATTTTGTACAGCCCTGCAGTGGGAACAACGGGAGGGCTCATGGTTCTGTGGGATCCAGTGAGTGTTGAGGGCAACTTGCTATCAATTTCCAATAGGATTATCAATGTGTTGTTCCATTCCAAAACTACCAATTTTTCCTGGATTCTGTCCAATGTTTATGCTTCGAATTCTGCCACGGAGAGAGCAGAAATGTGGAAGGCTATTTCCCAGATGAGGGAGAATTTTAGTAATTTTCCTTGGGTCTTAGGGGGTGACTTCAACTGTCCCCTTCACCCATCGGAAAAAAAAGGAGGGTCTGACCATTCAAGCCGCAGCTTGGAGGACTTTAGAGATTTTGTCTCTACTAACAGCCTGCTTGACATCGAACTCAAAGGAGCATCCTTCACGTGGAGCAACAGAAGGATTGGGAGCAGCCTGATTCAAGTCAAGCTCGACAGATTTTTCATTTCCCAAGAAGCTATTCCCATCCTTGGCGGTGCAACTCTCTCGACCCTACCAAGGATTGGGTCTGACCACAACCCTATTTTTTTGGAGGTGAACGACGGGCCCGTTTTTAAGACCCCCTTCAGATTTGAATCCATGTGGATTTCTCACAAAGACTTCAAAGGATTGGTTTCAACGTGGTGGCAACAGGAGGTGGGAGGAAACGCCCCTAAGAGAGTGGCTTTAAAACTCAAAATGGTCAAAGAGAGGCTGAAAATATGGAATAAAGAGGTTTTTGGCAACATTTTTGAGTCCAAAAAGTCCATCTCGGACAACCTAAAATTTTTGGAGGAGAGGATGGAGCTCGAAGGTTACACCGAGGGTCTCAGGGAGGAAGAACGGAGTCTTTTGGTGGATTACCATTCTACTCTTGCAAGGGAGGAAACCTTCTGGCGCCAGAAATCTAGAGACCTTTGGTTGAAGAATGGAGACTCCAACACGAGGTTTTTCCACGCGTCTACCATGAGGCACAGAGGGGCCAACAAGATCAGAGAAGTGTCTTGCAAGGATGGGCGTGTAACCAGGGAAATAGAGGAAATCAGGAGCGAAGCGGTTGATTTTTTTAGGACTTGCTTGGCACTCCTCCCGACAGCAACATTCAGGTCCAGAAATCGTTGCTTGCCAACTTTTCGACTAAAGTCCCCCACGAGGTAAGCATCAAGCTTCTGGAACCTTTTTCCTCATCTGAGATTAAAGAAGCTTTGTTCTCCATGCAACCAGACAAGGCCCCTGGCCCCGATGGTTTTCCCCCCCATTTTTTCCAAGTCATGTGGGATGTTGTGGGTTCGGATGTGTGCGAAGCTATTCGGGACATACAAGCTTCCAGATCCATCCACCCGAAACTCAATTCCACCTTTCTTGCTCTCATTCCTAAGTCTCCAGCCTGCAAGAGTTTCTCTGACTACCGGCCCATCAGCCTGTGCAATGTTTTTTACAAGATCCTCACCAAGTCTATAGCCAATAGACTGAAACCCGTTCTCCCTCTCCTGGTTGATCCTTGTCAGGGAAGCACTGTTAAAGGCAGAAACATTCTTGATGGTGTCATCACTGTCCATGAAACTCTTCACTCTACTTACCGCTCAAAGAATGTTGCTCTTTTTCTTAAGCTAGACATGAACAAAGCCTTCGACCGGGTTGATAGAAGGTTCTTGTGTGTTGTCCTCCTCAAGTTCGGCTTTCATCCCCACTGGATTGACCTTGTATGCAGTTGTATATCCACTCCCTCTTTTTTTGTCCTGATCAACGGGTCCCCAGCCGGGTATTTCCAAAGCGCCAGAGGCCTCAGACAAGGCGACCCTTTGTCTCCCATCCTCTTCATCCTTTTGGCGGAGGTTCTGAGCTGGTCTTTGAAAGAGGCTCTTCGTCAGAACAAGATTTTTGGCATTCTGTCGACTTCTAGAGTTGAACCTGTCACTCATCAGCAATTTGTGGATGACACCCTCATCTCCACTGGGGCGTCTGTTGCCCAGGCCAAATCCCTCAAGCGGATCCTTTCCCGTTACGAGCAAGCTATCGGGCAAAAGGTTAATTACATCAAGAGCAAAATTTATTTTATTAACACTCCCCTACGTAGGCAACTCCGGATTGCCAAAATTTTAGAATGCACCATTGACTCCCTGCCTACGTCTTATCTGGGGTTGCCCCTGTCTTGCAATGGCCGTGCCAGTGGAGGTATGTGGAACATGATCCTGGAACGCCTTCACAAGAAACTTGGCACTTGGAAGGGCAAACTCCTGTCGCAAGCCGGGAAAGCCACCCTTACCAAAGCTTGTCTTCAAGGGATCCCAACCTACTTTATGTCGGTGTTCATGCTTCCAGTTTTTGTTCACTCCAAGATCGAGAAGATTCAGAGGACCTTTCTGTGGTCTGGCAATGAAGAAAAATCTAGAATTCCTCTTGTTGCCTGGGACAAGGTTTGTTCGCGGAAAGACCAAGGCGGCTTGGGGATGAGGAGATCAAGACTTATGAACTCAGCTCTGATCGCGAAGCATGCTTGGAGGATCCTAACTAGTGACCCGGTGGAGTGGGTTAAGCTGGTCAAAAGGAAGTATCTTGGCTCCAACTCTTTTTTTGACGCTGAGATCCCTCCTGAAGCGTCGACTTTTTGGAAATCTGTGCTCCAAACCCGTCATTTGATCAGCTTGGGAGCTCGTTGGATTTTGGGTGATGGCAACCTCATCCTCTTTTGGAAGGACAGGTGGGCGACTGAAGAAGCCCTTGGCTTGAGGGCGGACCTTGCTGGGCTGAGAGAACAAACCGACCCAAACTCCCAACTCAGGGTGGTGGATTTCATAGACCGGAGCTCCCGTCTCCCTCGGTGGAAACTTCCAGGTGTGGAAGGGTTTAATAATGAGGTTGCCTTTCTGGCAAACATCCTCCAATCGATTTTAATTCCATCTGTTAGGAGGACTGACAGAATCATCTGGAGTGGTACGGAGGATGGTCTTTTCTCTGTTAGATCAGCCTATGAGTTTCTTACCAACGAGACTGCCCTGGATTATCGGTGGAAAGTTGTCTGGAGGAAAGGGGTCATCCCTAAAGTGAACTTCTTTGCGTGGATTGCTTTTCACAACAAAGCCTTAACCATTGACAACCTTCACAAGAGGGGTTTTGCCTTCCCCAATAGGTGTTACATGTGTTTAGCGGAGTGCGAGACGAGGGACCATTTATTCCTGCACTGCCCCTTTTCCCACTCGGTCCTCAGCATTGTCCTATCCTCCTTCCAAATCCTCTGGTGCTCTCCCCGATCCCTCAAAGATGCTTTCCATCAATGGCCTAATCCTTTCAAGAATCCTAAACTCCGCTTCCTCCTTGAGGCCTCCTTCCACCATTCCATTTGGCAAATTTGGTTAGAAAGGAATGCCAGAGTCTTTGGCAGAGCCCCAAAAGTGCCTCCTTGTGTCGCTCAAAGGGCCTTATCCTATGCCATTGAGAACTCTAATGTTGTTCCCAGTCCCCGCCCCCATCTTTCGATCGAAGAAGCGATTTTCAAAAGGATGAATCTCTGCCCATTTTCGAAAGCTGTTACAGGCCCTTGCCGAAGAAGTGTTAGATGGACCAAACCCCCCGTGGGATGGATTAAATTAAATTTTGACGGAGCGGCAAAGGGTAATCCTGGGCCCGCTGGTTCAGGGGGTGTTGTTAGAGATCATGATGGGAATCTTGTGGTGGCCTACTGTGAAGAGTTGGGCTCTCAGACGAATCACTATGCCGAAGCCCGAGGCGCTCTGAAAGGAATCCAGATCCTCTCTGAGGATCCTCGACCTCTAATTATTGAAGGAGATTCGCTCAACATTGTGAATTACCTCCTAGGCACCAAAGACCCATCCTGGAGGGTCTTCAACATCGTTCTTGAGGCAAGGTCGCTACTTTCCCAACGTGGCAGGTGGAAAGCAAGTCATATCCTTAGAGAAGGCAATCGCGTGGCTGACCACATGGCCAACAAAGGGCTCGCGACTACGTGTCCGGTCGTGTGGCGGTCTCGCTTCCCTTCAGAGGTGGAAAGAATTGCCAGAGCAGATATCCCTTCATGAGGTGTTCCCCACGCAGATTTCGAAAGGTCAGGAGGACCAGGATTAGCTGTTTCTGGTGTTTGGTTGTTGTGCTTCCGATCTCCATGTTCCAGTTTCTTCGGCTTTTTCTTGTTGTTTTCCCGGTTTTTTTTAGTTTTGTTATATGGTTAATCAGGCTTAAATGCCCTTTTTGTAGCCTCATGGCAATCAGTCTAGGGTCTGCTTTTCTTGCAATTCGGCTTATATTTCCAGCCAGGAGGCATGATACATCATTAGAAGTATGGCTAATTTTGTACATAAGGTTTTGGGATCCTCTATAAAAACCCACTGTTAATCTATTAAAATAATTACCTAAAAAAAAAAAATGCATACAACTCATTAAATTTCCAATACATTGACATGAAAAAAATGTTTTTAATAATGCTTAATAACATGCAGAATACAAACATCTAGCAATGGTGTAATCCAGCACAGCCAAGCGATAGAAGGAAAAAAGAAAGACTAAAAACAACAGACTCATTACATACAGTCCATCCCTCTCGCAGTTTTCCAACCCTGTTCTGATCTTCAAATCACCTATTTAATGTTTTTCTCACCTCCCTTTTTTTTCCACTCGCTTTGTCTCTTCTTTCGAAGTGCTTTCTTGAAATCTGACCAACTTTCTAAAACGCATCTTCCACTAATGCACCTGCCTTGTCTTATTCTCCCTTGACACTGATGCTCTTTGGTTATCTTTTGGTAATGTAATTATTCCCCCTAATTTCCATTAGGGTGCACAATTATAAGATGTGCGTTAATGCAACGGTCCTAAGTTAAGTCACTATGATAATACCAGGCCCTTTGCCTTTCTTATTAAAAACAAATTAGCATGATTTTAAAGAAAGTGTAAGGCTAGGCCTAATATGTTACGGATGAAAAGCCTTGCTACGTAGATGGGGTTTGCTATATCTATCCGATTATGCAAGTCAATATATGTGATTGATATGCACGCATTGCCTGTGTTCCACATCATCAATTCGAACACAAATGAGGCTACCCTGATGACGGGGATTTTATCCACATATCTTGTCGCGGGTGCCATGCTGTCACATATCCTGCAGAGTTATGAAACTATCTTCGTCATCGTGGATATGTCCGTCTTTTGCTGATGAATCAGTCTTCCCAATATTTCGTGCCATGCTGTAGGCTCCACTGTATATTTTACGTTTTTAATCCACTACTGGCTCGCCTTCCTTGGGGTCCGGGTATGTGGCGTCCACGTCGCTGTCTTTCCACCTTGAAACTCAAGTTGCCTTGACACTCGCAGTGAGTTGTACCTCTTAGCAATGCTGTCGTCAGCTACCAGACGTCTATCTATCCCAGCTTCTTCTATTATCTACTTCAAACACTTTGGTTTGCTTACCCCATCGTAAGCCTTTGCAAGATCATCATACGGGACTCCTAAAAGCCATGTCATGACTCTCCTATCGGCGTTGATGCCCCGTCGGCGAGAAAATGTCAAGTCACGCTCATCGACCTCTACGTAGGCGTCCATGCTAGCTCGCCTATCCTCAATACCTATATGAAGTACACTTGATTAACATAGTATGGTATGGTATATCATTACACTACCAGATCTTCTAACATAATGAAACTTATAGTAATTAACACCAAAATTAATCCCTGGAAATCATTTAACACCCAACCTACTTTAATATAGAACAAAACCTGAAACATACACATACTTATAAATGGTTATAAGTATATGATTATTTCTTCTCTTTTTATATATATAATTTTATAATTTTTTTATTTTCATTATATATATATTTATATTTATATATATTTTTTAATTTTATTTTAAATCATTATTATTATATGTGTAAAATATATAATAATAATATATATCTTTTTTATTATTTTTTTTACTTTTTTATTGATTTAATTTGATTTACTTGACTTAAAATTCTTCAATTCAAAATATCAAACCTTTTCAAACATAACCAAAACTAAGGACAATAAAAAAGAAACTAAATTTGAAAACTCACAAAGACTAGACATCCAAAAGAAATTGAAAGCAAACATTGCCTCCACTGATGGGTAGGGACCCATCAACATTAAGACTCACAGAAACTCAAGACCTCAAAACTCAAACTCAAAAAAAAGGTGGATCCCCAAGCTTTGGGGATAGTTGTGGAGAGGCCACAACAGGTCTCCCTTCTTGCATCAACACTGCCTCGATGCTACGATCGAAAGCATCACTTTCGATGATAAAAGGTTTGGAAAAATCTGGTATGGCTAAAACTGGCGTGGTGGTCATAGCTTGATTCAATTTGAGAAAGGTTTGGTTAGCGGGCCTCGTCCAAGTAAAGAAGTCATTCTTTAACATGGATGTGAGAGGGCTGCTATTTTACCATAATTATGAACAAATTTGCGGTAATAACCTGTAAGCCCTAAGAATCCCTGAAGTCCCTTGAGAGTGTGAGGTTTTGGCTAGTCTTGAACTGCTTGAATCTTCTTGGGATCGACCTTGATGCCATCTTTGGAGATAATGTGTCCTAGATACTCCACTTCAGTCAGAAAAAATTAACACTTGGATCGCTTAGCAAAAAGTTGATGTTATTTCAACTGTAACGTCTTATCCACATGGAGAAGGTGTTCTTACCACGAGAAACTATAAACCAATATATCATCAAAGAAAACTAGGATGAAATTCCGCAGGAGAGGGTGAAAGATGTTATTCATAAGGATTTGAAATGTGGAAGGAGTATTTGTTAGACCAAATGGCATTACCAAGAACTCATAGTGACCTTCATGAGTACAAAAAGCAGTTTTGGGAATATCCTCATCCTTGAGCCTGATTTGATGGTATCCAGAATGGATGTCTAACTTGGAGAAGTACATAGCTCCATATAATTCATCCAATACTAGAATGCGGAATTTATCCTTGATGGTAATTTTATTGAGCTCACGGTAGTCTATACACAATCGCCACGAGCTATCTTTCTTGAGAACTAGTAAAATTCGAGAAGAGTAAGGGTTGGTACTGTATCGAATGAAACCAACTTTGAGCAATTCGTGTATCATCTTCTTTATTTTAGACTTGAGAGCATGAGGATACTGATACAGTCTGAAGTTGGGTGGTGCATTACCTTGTATTAGTGGAAGAGCATGGTCATATGAGCGACGAGGAGACAGGGTAGTTGGTTCTAAAAAATGCCATTGTGCTTGGTTAGAACAAGTTGCAAATCTGCTGAAATTTGATCCACTATGGAAGTGGTTGGTTGAATTGAAAATATTTATGCAATGACCCCGCAGGATGATTTTTTCAATAACTTATCTATACGGTTGGAACTGATAATTTAGGAAGGGCCTGGTTTGGTACCATGGAGGGTATGTGTTTGCCCATGTTGTGAAAACTGCATCCATAGTTCTACAAAGTTCCAGGAGATAATACCCAAGGTGCCTAACCATTGAGCTCCTAACACAATGTCACATCCTTCCAATTGGAGGGAAAACATATCTTGCTTGAATTCATAATCCCCCATCTTTATTTTGACATTGCAACATTTACCTTTACAAGGTAAAGTGCCTCCATTTTCCACCATGACTTCAAATGAATTGCATGTGTTTATATAGAAATTAGCTTGCTTAGCAACTTGAGGATCAATAAAGTTGTGTGTACTGCCTAAATCAATATGAATAGTAAGGTGTTGGCATTTGAAAAATCCACAACTTTTATGGTTTATGGAGTGGTAATCCCGGCAAGAGCATGGACTAAAATTTTTGCCTAAGGTTCTTGCGTTTCCTCTTCCTATTGAGTTGGTGTTTCGGCTATATCACTCTCCTCATCACTATGGTCATTGCTATCGGGTTCCTCTACATCTATTAAGAACAATCTCTTATTTGCACATCTATGCCCCTTCACAAAATTTTCATCATAATTATAACATAGCCCTTGGGAGTGACACACATCCATTTCATCTGTAGTCAGTCACTTGGGAGCAGGAGGTCTATTACCAGTTTATTTTAGAATCAAGGAGGTAAGGGAGGTCGAGCTTGAGAAAATCACAGGGTCCACCTTTGAGTTGAGTTTAGATTCGGCCAATTGGGTTAAACTGATATCCTGCATCATGGTTTGGGATTTAAACATCTTGACCTCAGCCTGGAGATCATATTTCAATCCACTAATGAAAAAACTCATAAAAAACCCTTCATTCAAGCCCTTAGTTTTATTGGCCAATTTCTTAAACTGTGTTTGGTAATCGTGAACTGTGGTGGTCTGTTTCAACATTGTCAATGCTCATGTGAAGTCTTCATAGTCACTAGGGCCAAATAGGATGAGTAGTTAGGAATCAAAGTCCTCCGAAGAGAGATCAAGGTTAGTGGCTCGTAGCCATTGGAACCAATGTAACACCTTAGATTCTAAGTTGAAGGAAGCCATTTGAACCCGATGATATACAGGGACATTGTGAAGTCTAAAGAATTGATCAACCCGACATAACCACCCATTGACATCCTTCCCACTAAACTTAGGAAAATCCAATTTAGGCATTTTGAAGGTCGAATCACGATCATAGTGAGTGTCTTCTATTTCCCTTATTTGGTCTTCTGTTTTCCTTCTTCAACCTCATTCAGAGTTTCCAGCTTGGTGTTTAGATGTGAGAGTATCCTACAATTGGGTCTTCACCTCTGTAAGTTGTTTTTCTAAGCGGATTATAATGGTATCATGATCCGTTCGAAGCTCTTGAATATCTTCTCTGATGTTATGGTTTGTAGTGGTCAAGTAGTCAAGGGATTTTTACATGTTGGCCAGTATTGTGGCAATTTCTAACTCCTTTTGTTGTCCACGAATGCTACTCACCATTATGGGCCCTCTTTGACTAAGTTACTAAAAATAGACATGGGTTTCAGGAGTTACTATTTTTAGTAAGGCATCCAAAAAATGCTTGGGTGTGGTATATCAAAATGATTAGTTCGAAAAAATAGTCGCAATGAGCTATATCCCACAACACTGAATTCGTGCACCTTAGACTTTTTTTTATATTGTTGTGTTGACGAGTCTACTACTGTTCTCAATTTTTGATTTGGAGTTACGATTCAAAAATTAGGGTTCGAGATCAACTGTCTCTGACCTGTATAGTTTACCCCATGACTAACCTATCACTATCCTGTCTCTGCCCTATCACCTGTACTACGGTTTCTGATATAGTTCCTGTCACTGACCTTGGAGATTCTCTAACACTAATAATTCTATTTTTGGCACTAGAAGTCTGTAATTCTAGTCATGCACGTGACTATGATGAAGTAGTCACAACCCTTTTGTTGTGATTCCTTCCTTTTTAAAGCCCAAAATAACACTCACACTATCAATGTGGGATAAAAAGCTTTGGAATTTAAACTTTAAAATTTCGGTGACCGTGATCTTCCGTCGACGATCGGGAAAACGATGCAACCTTAGGTTATATTTTAATTTGTTTATAAATTTTCACCATTAAACTTTGCCTTGTCGAAAAACGATGCTGGGGACGAATTCCTTATTTTTCGATCAATTTCTTCGATGCTTCGTTTTCTTATGTTGTCTAATCCTTCGAAAACGTTCTAAACTTTATACTATGATTCCGTCGGTTCTTCGCTTGGGATGTCACCAGATTGATTGTTGTGTTCGCAGGTGAGCTTGAAAAACTTTTTTGTTCCCCCAACGTCGAAGAATGGACGCCGGATTTAAGTCGCCAGAAAAACACGACGAAAATTTTTATTAAAAGTTCTATAAGATTTTTTTGGTTAAATTTTTCTTCGTCGGTTTGCTTTATGGTCGAAAACAGGGCTCGCAGATTTCGAAGTTTTTGCAGGGTTTTCGTTAATGGCACAGATTTTTAGCTGGTGCAGCCATTAATTTCTTCTATGTTCATCAAGGGAGTGATCGTGAATCGTAGGGAGGTTATACAATAATTTCTTCGTCGAGAGAGCAAGCTTAGAACACATTTGCAATGAAACCTCAGGACCGGTGAATCGTTCCTGCAAAGAGTTCGTTTGCTGACGTTTGCGTTCTCTGTACCCAGGTGAGGACGTAGTCAACGTCATTTAGAGGTAGCAAAGGGTAAAAAAAAAAAAAAAAAAAATTGTTTGTAGATTTCGTTGGAGTATGACAGCGGAGGGTGAGCTTGGGTTGGCTCAGAGGTAAATAAAATAAACAAATAAAATTTTGACAGTGGAAGGTGGATGATGGCTCTGATCCAAATGTTAGGATACCACAGTATAAAATGGATTGCAGAATAGAAATTAATGTATCGCTTGATGATATGAATCGCTTTTGGAATATTGGGTTTAAACCTGCAATATTGAGATATATATATAAATGTATTTGATTTGATGTTCTAAAATGAATATGGTGATGTGCATAAATATGAAGGATGGGGTGCGATTGGAAAGATGCACCCCTAATAAATATATAATTATAATATGTTAGGAGGGTCCTAACAGGCTATTACTATCGACCTGACTATCACTATTATTGACCAGACTATTACTGTCACTATCTCAACTATTTTATCTCTCACCACAAGCTATTACAAACACTTGCAAAATCTGTCCTGACTGTTGGTGCATGCAAGTTTGTTTTCTATGATAAGGAATGCTTTCTTCGTATGCTCACTTTTGGGGTTGTAAATGTAGGTTAGCAGAATAGGGATGGTGTTGATTTATAGGTGGAAGCTATTTTTAGAACCAAGGTATGCTAAGTAAAGGAGTATGTAATATCCATAGGCCCTTTGTTATACCACAGTGACGAACAATAGTGCTTGGACCAATATTTTAGGCCACTAACCAAGGAGGATTCCACACATACCCTTGACGACACTATCTGCCTCTCTGACAGTACAGGAGGGTGATCGTCTGGGATGTTGTGTCCTATGGACTATGGATAATACAAGGCCAAAAAACTTCATAATTGATAAAAAAAAATTGAAGTGTAGATTGTCTCCCGATACACCTGAATATGCTTGGGAGCTCAAGTCCGTGTGTGAGTGTTGTCTAAGGCCTGGGTATTGGAGTTGTTGGAGCTAAAATTTACTCAACATCAGATGCCCCCAAATTTGAATTTTTGGTTTCAACATTTTCACCCAGTTTTTTGGTCTCTGTTGCATTCTCTTTTGAAAGGTTGATTTTAAATACTTGGCCCTCAAAGAACCATTATAAAAAGCTTTGTTTTCCCTAAGTAATAAGGATAAATCCAAGTTAAAGCTATGGCCTTGATAGTTGAATACCTTTTAAACATTAAAAATGATTGTTAAGGATGTCCGATTATTAAAAGGCTTATAAAATTCGAAGAAATGAATATTCAATTAAATAAGGTATTTTAAAGTCCTTAGGTCCTTAAGAAAAATTAATTAAAACATTCGGACTTAAGTGGAAAGTAATAATCCTAAGGTTTAATTAAAAGTCAAATGGTCAATTGAGGGTGTGTGCCCCTTCATGGTAAAATCCGTGCAAAGGTTAATTAATTAATTACCATGGTCAAAATTTTATAACCTAAAGTCTAAGGTAATTAAATTAATAAAATCCGAAGGGTCATGCGCCCCATTGATTAAATGTCAAACAAGTTGTCGAATATGGATGGCTGTGCTTGATCTAAGCCAAATCCAACAAGTGCACACTCTTCAAAAAGTCAAAATATTAAAGAGTCAACAAAGGTCAAATTACAAAGTTAAATAAATTAAAGCCTAAGACTTGTGCCCAATTAAATGAGCCTCAGGAAAATTTGATAAATCCAATGGTAGCGCTCATTCCATCATGATTCGATGGAGGCGCTTTCATCAAGATAAACAAGGATAAACACAAGCATTATTAAAAGTTAATCAGAGCTTAAAATTAAATAATCAAAATTAAGCACAAGTTCAAAGTTAACCACTGGCTGGATTAAAGGCTAAACCTGAGGATAAGTTGAAATTAAAGCACATTTTAAAGATCCAATAAATAAAGGTCGAGCACCTCCCAAAATCTAGACGACAACACTAAATGGTGATGAAATTAGATGATTGCACATCACTCAAGATATCAAATTTTAATAAGTTAAACATCCAAAAATTAATTAGTCCGCTAATCAAAATTAACAAGGGTATTTGATAAAATTTTCTCCTTTGCTTAATTAAAGGTATGCGTCCATTTTTTTATTAGTCTTGCAGATCTAAAAGAATCGACGGATGTGCTTTCTCCTGAGTTAATCCGACGATAGTGCTCACAACAATTTGATTGACCATTAAAGACTCACATCAAATTTGAAGTCAAATGCCCCCCATCTTCGGTAGATATAACAATTGCGCTTAAACTAAGATGATCTGACGATCGCGCACCAAGAAAGCTAATTAAATTTTAAAAGTCTCTTTTTAAGCGGTTGATAAAAGGCCTGCACCTTCATGGGATCCAATGGCCACGCCTACTCAAAAGCAGATCTAAAGGTAGCACTCTTACCAAATAATCGAACATTGATGAGTCAAAATACAAAGGTATAAATAGCACATATATATTAGATCCGACAATATCGCTTGTTCCCGCTAAATCCAACGACCGTGCTTGCAACATACCATGATAGTTAGAAGTTCTCTTGTCCAAGCCAAGGGTAATTATCATTTCATATTTAATAGATCTAACAATTGCGCTGAATCCCTAGCAGATCCGACGGTACCACTTTACTAAAGCATTCAAAGATTAATAAAGTGGTCATCAATGAAATATAGCCAAAGTAAGATCTGACGGTCGTGCTCATTCCTGTTGAGATCCAACGATGGTGTTTCAACAAGGAAACTTAAGAAAAGCACACAACTCTGATTGATCTGATGATCGCGCTTGATCCCACCTAGATCGAACAACATCACATATCCAAGGTGATCGAATGTTAGTATAATCAAGGTTTTTGGTCGAATTATTAATTAAATGTATTTTTAAAATTGAGACCAATTCTTAATCACAATTTATAAGGGTTTAATACATTGTTAATTTTTCCCTTTCATCCTGCTAACCCTTGCACATATATGAGGAATCCAATGATCGTGCCCCCATCACTATTTGATGATACAATGCCTATGTTTTAATGCAATGTTATTAAGGATTTTTAATCACCAGATTAACCATGGTAAATCAATATTATATGAGATTTAATGCATTGTATAATTATAAAGTCAAATCAATGATTGTATAACTTTGGGCCTAAGTATTGTTGATTGAATTATTACTGACCAAAAGTTTTTGACTCTATAAACAAGATTAATTTGATTAACTAGGCATAGGTTTATATACATTGGTGGATTAATAACCGTGTAGGTTCCTGGACATCAACATCGGTGCGCAATCGATAATTGATCTAATGGTAAACACGTGGGGAAGTAATCCGAATTTAAAATACTTGTGGTTTAATAGAAAAATACTAAAGGTTTTTAATCACTGATCAATTTTAATAAATCTGGATTATGAATGGGATTAATGCATTAATTAATAATAAGATTGCGCTAAGAATTATAAGGCTTTGGGCCTAAGTGGTTTTAATCGGCTTATTGTTAGCCTAAGGTTTTCGACCTAAATTTTAAGGTCAATTTAATTAAATATGCATTTACATATATATCATTGGACTAACGACCGTGCAGGTTTTAGGATCTCAATGATAGCATGCAAGATGAAATAGATTTAATGGTAAGCACTCATCAAGATGCTCGGATTTTAATTGGTAAAGTGTTTTCTCTTGGACGCCTTAATTTTTGATTAACCATTGATTAATTTTAAGACAATCAAGACTAATGAGGGATTAATACGCTATAAATTTTCCACCTTCAGACTAATCAACGTGCAACTTGATAAATATTGATGGGCGTGTACCGTCCTGAATGGATCTAATGAGAAGCACCCACAGGGGTGATCGGTTTTTAATGTATAAGACTTATATGGTTTAAGACAAGTTAAATAAAAATTAAAGGATTTAAAATATTATTCAAAGACTAAATTACTTCTGATATGTTATCCACAAATATAATAGAAACAAATTTTAAAAGGAAAAATAAACTTTTTACACGAAGTCATTTTAAAGGTTTAATTTATCTAAGGTTTGGACATGAATTATTGAATTAATGATTATTTTTCATCGAGGGCCTAAGTTACGGAAGATTTAAATGAATTAACTGAGCCTAAAATTTGAATATTAATTTTCATATATATGTGCAGTATACTCTGAACTAACCCTCATGCAGGTTCACATGATCTAACATAAGCACTCACCTCAAAGAAAAATCTATGGATGTGCATGTTCAAAACTGTAAGGAAAATAAGAGTGTTTATTTTAAGCGTATTTTCTAAAGTCAAAATAACATCAAATACATTTATTTGTTTTGTCCCCAGCTAATCTTCCTACATGTTTAAAGGATCTAATGAAATTGCTTCATCCAAAGTAAATCCGATGACACGCGCATCACAAGATGAACTATTTTTATCCTCACAAACACACAGTTAGTAATGACATTGATACCAGATCATACCAAAGTACAATCAAAAGCTCAATAACAGATTGCAAATTCAGATAGTAGCTGAGGAAAGGAATGTTCAGACGATCAAACTAAATCCCATGGACTATCATTAGAGGAATTCCTAGAGGCTGCGAGCATAGAAGATATGATCATGAAAAATATAAAGGAGTTTGATTGTGAACCTGGTGATGATAAAAATATGGCAAGACAAACTACATTCTTGGTTAATGAAAAATAGATCAAAAACTTCAGTAGATAAAAAAATGAAGAAAACCAAAGTACATGGTCTACAATTGAGGATAAACACACCTTCAATAGAAGAAATAAAGAGCACTAAAATAGGGCATAGCTCAAAAGTAGGAAGTCAACCAGAGGATATAGAAGGTACAAAGGAAAAACTAGATAATAAAAACAATAAAATTAAAAAGTCCTAGAAGAGTATAGAATACGAGCAAAAGGAGAAGGTGGAAGTCAGCTATACTAATTTTGAAAGGTAAATCAGATGATGACAAGTGTGGGGCCAGGATTGTACCAAAAATAACAGATTTAAGAACCTGGAGCTATAAAGACACCAACTGCGCTTAGAATCTGCATCAAGAAATTAGAGAATAGCATTTTTGCTAAGAGGTATACTTGAGTGCCCTTTATAGTTGTGTTTGTATCTCCTTTTTGTGTCTATTTTTCTCATTCATTATTCTTTCTTCCCTTTACTATGTAGGATTTTGATAGAAATGTGCTCAAGAAGATGAGATTATTTCCTATCCTATTGAGCCTGAGATTCAGTGACTATACTGTTACCAGATTGGAACAAGAAGAGAAAAAGAGACCTGTTACATTATTTGAACAGAGTATTCTTCATTGTATTGATGTATTTCTTTGAGAAAAATAGAGTTAAAAGGCATCCTGCCCACTTTGCATGTAATATTTTATGAAATCAATACAATTCCGAGTTTCATTCCTGTTATATATTTGTCTTGGTACTATGTGTCACTGTGTAATGGATTACATTATTTGAATGCATTATATACGTTTCTTTCGTTGGTCAAATTTTAGTTTTATTACGATATTCGAATAAGTCTAAGAGCGCTAATTTTCTCTTCCCCCTTCTCTCTGTTCATGTCGAAATTGTTGTTAAATTGCTATAACAACCCAATGAATCTAGGCACATGTCTACATAAGGCATAACAAATGGTCATTTTCTTGCTTGGTCATTTTAATACATATAGTGTTACATTAATATGGAGCATGTAATCAAAGTTTTATCATAGAATTACCACTGGGTTTTCCTTACCCATTATGTAGTTTTCCTTTAGCAATAGTCGTTTTTACCAAAACGAAGAGGCAGGTTGACTAGAGCCTGTAATAGCTCATTGATTTCAAACGGATTTTTGCAGCGTGACAATCGAATCCTATAGATGCAAGAATCGGTTCCAACAATTTTTTGGCATCATTGATGGGGATAGAATTTTAGACCTGGATCTTACGACATATATTAATAAATAGGCGACCAATTAAATAAAGAACCTTCATTTTAATTTTTACGTTTTTATGTTCTTTATTTTCTTTCTTGCCCATGTTTTTCAATTACTTTTGAAGTGAGTTTATGAGTTTCTTGATTTTCTTGAATTACTCCAAGAACCGACTCCTGTGAGTATGAGTGATAATATCAAGTATTCTTGATAAAGTATACGATGTTCTTTCTGCACCCCAGTGCTGGCAACTCTATCTGAACAAACCTAGAAGATAAAATAAAAAATGAAAGAGTAGAACGTGCTAGCAAACACCAAGACAAGCAGTAAGGAGCTATTTTCAAAACTCAAGAATCCAGAGGTATTTACCCATAATAAAAAAATCCCACTTCTTACGAGTACCGTATATGAAAATAAATCATATTTTAGCAGTAAGAAGTACGTAAAGAAAAGTAGAATTCAAGATATTATTGTTGTTGATATTACTATAGATGAATTTTTAAATGCTACTGTAGAAAACACATTAGATTCATCTCAGTCCCATAGTCCTATAGATTTTAATATAAAGTTCAGAATTCATCAGATTATATCCAAGATACCCAAACCCATATCCATGTAGGCATTGCTACTATGAATTTAAATCCCATTATACCTACAGTAACAATGGCTCAAGCAAATCAAAATAATATTCAACAGTGGAGAGCCAATAGATACAGGCCATTTAATTTACCTATAAATTTGAATGCCTTACCAAATAAAGCTCATAAGTATCTCCCTAAGTTTCAAGGAAATAATGCTGTCACTAGAGAAGAACATATCGAAGGCTTCTTGTATGCCTTAAATAGATTAAAAGTCGAAGAAGAAGATGTGGCTCTTAGGCTATTTTGATAGACTTTAGAGAAATATGCTTTAGACTGGTTCAATAGTCTTTCCCCACATTGCATATTAAATTTCCAAGAAATAGAAGAAGTATTTTTAGAAAGGTATGGTAAGGAGAGAAATATATGTTCACTCATAACTAAATTGGCTGCAATAAAAAAGAGAAAAATGAATCGATTAATAACTTCAACAAAAGATTCATCAATGTTAAAAGCAAAATCTCTGATAAATTAGCTCTTAGTGATCAACAGTATATTTGATTTTATAAGAATGTTTTCTCTGTAGAATTCAATGAAGAACTAAGAAAAAAGCAAATGAACACTATTTATGAGTACATGAATAAGGTTGTCCACATAGAAAGAAGTATGATAAGTAGTAAATTCTCTTTCTATTGCCCTACCTGTAATTCACCACATAAGCCTTCTAATTGTGCCATCTATTTAGCTTCGCATCCCAGTCTAAGCCTTAAGGAACGACCTAGTAAAGAAGTCAGGACCAATTTTGATTGCAAGGATAAACACCCAGAATCTAAAGGAGATATTGAAGTCTATAAAAAATAGAGAACTTTAATATCCAAAAGAGAGCAACATCATCCTAAAACCACTAAGGTCATACTTGATGAAGTCAAAAGGGAACTGTTGGTCATCAAATCTGCCTAGGAAAGGATTTTGGGTGAGTGTATGCGCCCTAGACCTGGACCAACATTGAAAGGCCAAAGGGAAGAGATGCCCTTCGTGCCAATCTCCGGAGAAAGGCCGGCTCCTATACTAATCTACTTGGGTGTTTGAAGATAAGAGTGTAGGAAAGAAACAAAAAGGGTTATGGGAAGAGAGATCGGTGATTTAAGGTGGGGAAGAACAGGAAGCACGATCACTAATAGGCAACTCGAATGGAAGCAAAGAACACCAAGAATAAATGAAAGAAACGTAATATCAACCTTCCTATGTATCCTCCAGGCGAGTTTCAGGGTACAGTCCCCGATTGCACACCGGACGCAGGGTTCAGCTTTCTCAGTATGCAAACGAAGAGAGACAAAAGAATCAAGCACAGAAGGCAGCATAAAAGAAAACCAATATTACGCTTTTCCACTCCTATGTATCCTTCAGAACGAGTTTCAAGGTACAGTCCCCGATCGCACACCGGACGCAAGGTTCAGCTTTCTCAGTATGCAAACGAAGACAGACAAAAGAATCAAGCAAAGAAGGCAGCATAAAAGAGAGAAATCGAGCCCAAAGCTCTTTAGTATTAATCGTAGGACATCAAGTTACAGTAGCTTTCTAGCAGATAGTTCCCCCCCTTTTACATTATAATGCCTGGGTTTTTATAGAGGACCCGGGCCTCTGAGTCATAATTACATAGCAATGAGAAGTATGCCCTCGAGCCCTGAGAATTTGGCTCCCCGAGACTCTCGTGATCGAGCTCTCAAATCCGTTACCAAAACTGGCAACTATGACCGGGTCAACCATGGAAAGATGCATTGATGAGCCGTCTGGACGTCCTTGGTCTCCGGGTGCGGTGCTCGAGTGGCCGCCATGCTCGTCGGGCTCTTCATCATGGCCTGATACTTCATTTTCGATTGCCAAAAATGAGCAACGAGCTTATCGGGCACGAAAAATTGCATTTATGAGGCACTTGATCACCTCGGGAAAATACCCGGCTTGGAATGCGTGCCCTTGAAGCGCTTCGCTAAGTCTTTATCCACAACTTCGCTTCGCAATGGTTCTGAGCCGAAGCAATAACTTCTCCTTGGTTTGTACTTCACAAAATTAAGCTTCGCAAAACTGCTTCAGGGGTGGGAAGTGCCGAAGCATATTTACTTCGCAAAACGGGCCTCTTTGTCTTCGTCGCTTTGCTGACAAAATCGCTTCGCTGATGGCTTGGAGAAATGCTTCGCTGCGATCTTCTTTCAAAACTGTGGTTCGGGAGGTTTCGACCGAAGCAATTGTCTTCAAAGGTGTTGCATTCTCCATGACTTGTTACTTCGGGTAGAAGTACTTCGCACGGAAGCTAGCCGAAGTAAATGCTTCGCAATGACTTTCGACGAAGTAAAAATGATTCACTGATGGAGGGGCCCGAAGTGGGTGCTTCGGCAACTTTTTTGGCGAAGTATTTTCAATGCTCTTTCGAGTTCCGCTTCGCTGATTTTCTGACCGAAGTATTTGCTGAAAATGCTTCGGGTGCGAAGTAGTTTCATTCTCCTTCCTTTGTATTTTACTTCGGCAACACCGCTTCGCAGAAATCTCGCCCGAAGTAGCTGCTGGAAATGCTTCGGGTGCGAAGTAGTTTCTTGCCTTAGCCAGTTTAGACCGCGGTCTGGACCTTCCTTTTTCGCGGAGTTGTTCTTTTGGATGCCGCTTCACTCAACTTTTGCCCGAAGTAAATATTTGAAGCGCTTCGGGCCCGAAGTTCTTTTTATCGCTACCCTTGTAATTTACTTCGGTAATACTACTTCGCAAGAAGCTCTACCCGAAGCAGTGTTGAAAATGCTTCGGGTGCGAAGCTCTTCTCATTCTCTTTCGACGAAGCTCTTTTCTCTAGCTTGTTTGACAGTGAAGCTCTTTCTTTTCTACTTTATATACAAAGGGGTGGCATTGAAAGCCAAAATTGCTGCAACTTTCAAATAAAAAAGACAACAAAGAAAAAACTTTACAAAATTTGTACAAAATTTGATTTTCTTTTCTACCCCTTGAGAAATGTGACAAAATTGTCAACATTCTTGGCGGCTCGCGGGGCAACGAGCTTGTCTCGATGGGAGAACCCTTTAATTTTGATCCATTGGGCCAGAGTCCTTTCCTGATCCTTCTCCTCCTTCTGCCTTTGGGAGCGCTTCCACGGCTGGTTCTTGCTCCCCTTCTTCCTTTGGTTCCTTTTCTTCTTCGCCTTCCTCTTCTTCTGCGGCCTCTTCGGGAGCAGCTTCCTGCGGCGGCGACGGGGCAAGACGCTCACGGATTTTCCTCATGGTTCGGCGGACCTGAGACCAGGCACTCTTCGAGAAGGGTTCTAGATCTTGTAGTGCCTTGATCAACACGCAGAACCGATCAATTTGCCCGATATCTGCATGTTGGGCTCTAGTATACAGATCATTTAGGCAGGCCACGATCTTGCAGTATCTCAAGAGGTAATCTGTGATCTGCCTTTCTGTTACTGGCTCCGCCCATCCGTCTATCTCCGAGACGTCGCCTTCAAACTGAAGCCATGTTGGCTTAATCTCTTCTTTGGTCAGGAGGTTCCCATTGTCGTCCGTGAAGCTTGGAAAGCCCATGGAAGAAAGATCTTGAAAGTAGCCCATTGAGGCACGCTGCTCGTTCTCGAACACGTCTAGGAGGTCCTTTGCCTTCTGCATTTTTTGCACCTTAGAGAAGAAAGCGCGAACTGTGGCCCGGGCTGTAGACCAATCTCTAGCTATCCGACTCATTGCAGGGACCTGCAAGTCTTGATATTTGGCGCTCTGGACATCGAAAGCTAGTTTGAGCCGGCTTCTAGCTTTCTGAGTTATCTGATCGATGATTGGCCCTCCCTCGGTAGCGGCACTTCGGGCTTCCGTAATATAGGCCAAAATTGACAAGGCACTGGAGGCCCGAGATCTAAAATTTTTGAGCAGGTGAGAGCGAATCTCCTTGATTCTGCTTCTATCAAACAGCTCCAAGCTCGCCTCTTCGAACAACTATTGCTACGTCTGTAAGATCTTACTTTCAAGCTCCTTGGCCTTCAGGTCGTTCTCGGCCTACCTTTGCGCTTGTTGCTCGGTTGAACACTGCAGTTGTAAGATTTGTTGTTTGAGGGTGTGTGTTTCTTTTTTCAACAACTTGCACTATTTCTGTGAATCTTCCAGCTCGGAGCGGATCCTAGCCAGCTCTTCCTCCAACTTGATGTTGGCATTTTCTGCTTCAAACCTACGTTGATTTGCAATATTTGCGTGCGCTCGAAAGGTCTCAACCCCAACATGCATGGACAAAGACTCATTGTCTATGTTCAGGTGTTCCAGGTCTTTGGTTTTCTCCTGATAATCATAATCCACTGGAGTCATCTCATTCAGAGGCTTCTGGACCCTGGGGACCTTCTTCACTTTGTGTAATTTTCCAGCCTTTAAATCAAAGACTGCACATTTCTCAACTTGGGCTAAAGAGCGCCCTCTTTTCTTTCTGGCCTCCTTCAGCATCTTTTCTGAGTTTTGTCGGGCCTGAAGTAGCTTTTCAGCTAGAGGACGTTCCTTTATCACAGACAACTCGGACTCAAATAAGGTCGGATCTCCAGCCGCAGGGGTAAACAAATATAAGGAGTTAACGGGGAATGCCTCACCAGAAGGTTCGACGACAGGTGTAGCGGGGGCTTCGACGAGTGGGGAAATGTCTTGTATGATGGGGGTGTGGGCCACGGGGTTCGACGGTAAAGTACTGTCTTCGCCCTGGATGAGGGCTAAAGGATTGGCGACGTGAGTGGGCGAAGAAGTTTTGGCAGCTTTGTCTTGGCCAGATGACTCGGGTGAAGTGTGGCTAGGCAAAGTGCGGGGTGAACTTGGAACGGCCATGGGCACAATGTGGAGGGGCGATTGACCTTGCAGGGGAGATTGAGAAAAACTTTCGGTCGGGGCCATAGTGGATGTGTGAGAGGTGAGGGTAAAGGGTAGTGAGCGCGTACCTACGTGCCCTCTTGGCAGAGCGGCCGTTGTGACTTCCTGTGTAATCGGCTCCTGCTCCTTTTGTGCTTCGGTGCTTCTAACCTCCGTGACTTCTACTTTGGGGTCCCCTTCTTGGAGGAGTTCCTCCACATCGATGACGTCTATGTCTGGGACCGTCCCAGCACTTGGAGGCATCGCACTTTCAATACCTGCTTCAATCGGGTCAGATGCAGGTTGTTCAGCATGAACGCTTGGCGGCCTTGTGCGAGGTCGCTTTGGGTGGCTTGGAGGCACTTGAACTTGCTCTTGCCTCTTCCTTTTCTTTCTCTCCAATGGCTGCTCTGCCTCTTCGGCACTTGTATCATGGCTTTCTGATGGTCCTTGTGGCAGTGCCTCTGGAGTAGCCTCAGCTTCTTCATTTTTCGAAGTATCTTCGGCTCCTTTCGAACTTTCACCTGATCTCGGGGGAGCTGGAGGAACAAAATCAGCGAAGGAGATGGACTTCCAAGTTTCAACATTGGCGTCATAAAGAATCGCGAAGTCTTTATCTGTTGCCAAGAGCCCATAAGAATTCATCTTCTGGCGATGGACTCTCATTATCCACCATTCTCCTAATTTTTCCTCGCTCCAATCCTTCAATTCTTCTTTTAAATGATCCTTTGCTTTTTTCCAAAATGTGGAGCTTGGAGTTGGGAGGGGATACTGGTCGGGGTCAAATTCGGCCTCCATGGGGTAGAACTCATGCCAGGGAGGCAATGTCCTCATCCTCTCCAAATGCCACTCCAGATCCTTTCCATTTGGATTATTCCTTTGCTCCACAATTTCAGGGTGAGGGCATACGTGAAAATTTTTGAATCTTAGGTGATCCTTCATCACCCCCAAGGGATCATAGAGCCATTGCTGAGGAATTTGGAGCAGGCCAAAGTTGGCAAGTTTTTCCTCCAGGAAAACATTCTGTTTCAAGGCAAATACCTCGATTACTCCCATCCTGAAGGGAAAGTCGCAGGTGTGTGCCCACTTCCGACCATGGCCATATACAACGTTGGTCGCGTCACTCTGTCGAGCGACCTCCAATGCAAATTGATACTCAGAAGGGAAAACAGGCAGTAGGAAGGGCTTTCTTGTAAAGCCGAACATACGAATCACCAATCCCTGTGTCAATTGAAAAACATCTCCCTTATTTTCTTGCACTATTTTATCTCTCAGACTGAGGGGGACCCGAGGGCAAGAACCCCTCAACAAATGCATGGCGGGCCCCAAGAATTGTTGGTTAAAAGAATAGTAGGACTCTGTCTTCAACAGGAGAGGAGTCCACTTGTACACAGGCAGAGGATTTCCATCCTTGCCGCTTGAAGAGATAGCGATATGGGGGAATCGCTTATGAACCTGGTAGAAAAACAACCAGACTAGGAGGGAGCAAGGTGCGAAGTACTGGCCCGTCGCCGAACTCTTCATACTAGCGAGTCACGTATGCAAGGTTCGGGCCACCCATTCTGCCCAATCAAAGAAAACTGGGTTGGTGCTCGGTCTTGCAGCATCAGGGGCATAGAACTCCCCTCTTGAAATACATTCGGCCAAAGACACCTGCCAGGGTTGTACCGAGGCATCTGTCGATAGGCCCGCCACCCATGCAATGATGGAGAAAATGTCGGTGTTCTTGAAAGCTGCCAAGGGTAGAGGCATTTGGGGCAGCTTGCCTGAAGTGAGCCCGCTTTTGAGGTTTTCTCACAAAAATTTCAAGATGAAGTTATTGGAGGTGAACCTCTCCATTTGTTCGCTTAGAATAACATTGCGAACTGAATAACCCTTGGGTGGCCCTTGTTGTGGTGCAAATGTTGCTTGCACATCTTCCTTCAAAATGGAAAACAATTTATGGCCTGAAGCGTCTAATACCTGCCTGGATGCAGGCTGGTAATTCTGCACGATAGCATAGATTAGCTCTGGGCAGTGGTGAGCAGGCGGGGTCAAATACCAGTAAATCTGAGAATAATAGGCAGCAGCCCTTTTATTCTCTGGGGTGAGTCTGCTCACCATAAATTCAATAGTGCGTCGGAGCTCGGATACATCCTTAGAGAGCTCCGTGTCTCTAATATTTTCCCACCCATCAATTGGTGGGTCCACAAGCTGCTCCTCTTCAGACTCATCTCCTTGATCCATCGGCCGCTTCTCAGGGCGAGTGACGGGGTCGACCTTCTTTGGAGTATGCCTTTTTTCCTCTTTGCCCTTCTTAGTTTTTTTGGGGCCTGCAACTTCGGGCTCCTTCCCTTTCTCCTTGGAGTTTTTCTTTCCCATGGCAAAAATGATAGCGGCGGAGTTCTTGATACAGAGAGCTTTAATGCGAACGACCGGATGCAAAGGACAGGAGGGTTGCAGAGTATCTGAAGGTTCTTAGTCTAGCTTGAACTGATGGACAAATAACTTCCCTCTTGCTAGGAATTCGCTTTTATAACCTAAAAAAGGCAACCACCTAAATTTATGGCACCTACCAAAATTAAATTTACACCTTGGACGAAAGAGGCTGCCGTATTCTTAAATTGATTCTACAGCGACGTGGTACATAGGGCTACACGCTTCGATGATTACACTTTGTATTGGAGACGCAAACTGCTGCCACCTCGTACCTTGGCATGAGCTTTTCTTTCCCTTTTTCTAATTGAATTACCTCGGGAAGTGCTCCACCACCTTTTGCCTTAAATTCATCCACTTCGTACTCCTTTCAAGGCTATTATCGGCACGCTCTCTGAGGCACATTTCAAATTCTCCATCTTGCGCGTGGTCGGTTCGGAGAAGTTGAACCTAATGCTTCACGGTGAACCTTTGGTTCGGACTGCCCTTTCGATGCTTCGGGCCTGAAGTACTTTTCCTTTTCGTCGTGCTGCCGCTCTGCTTTGCGAAGGTCGCTTACCGAAGCTTTACCCTTTTGGAAGCTGTTTCACCAAATTCAGCTTCGAAAACTACCTCGCAAGGGCCCTTTTAAAATCTACTTCGCAAAACTGCTGCCCGAAGTAGCTGCTGAAGATGCTTCGGGTGCGAAGCTCTTTTCGTGCCTTTGGTTCGGCCCTTTTGAGAATAACATACTTCGCAACGAACCTCCTTGCACTTGCTACTTCGCATCAAAAGTCCCCGAAGAGGATCTAGAAGTGGTACTTGGCTTTTGCGATCTTGGAGCAGGATGTACATACAAATGCAAATTATATACAAAAGCACATATACAGTCACTTCGGAAGAAAACCGCGTGAAGCAGTTGCTTCGCCAGAATTTCCCGAAGTAGTTCTACTTTGGCAGCTTCTTCCCCAAAGTACTTACTTCGGGGGTAGTGTTCTCCGAAGTAGATTTACTTCGGCACTTTGTTCTCCGAAGTAGCTACTTCGGATGTTTTTCCGTCGAAGCTCCTCCCAAAGCTTATAAATCGCCGAAGTTTATTTGCCGAAGCATTTCTTTTGACGCGATTTATTTTCCAAAGTTGCATTTTAATTCTATTTTTTTTTTTTGAAGCACAAAAAATTATGTTTTACCTTAGCGGTGAAAAGTCTTCAGATGAAGACCATTGATAGAGATCGGCAAGACTTGGCCATCTGCATCTTTGAGGATGAATGAATTGGCCGAGTTCACCTTCATAATTTTGAATGGCCCATCCCAAAAGGTGTCCATTTTGTCATGATTCCCAGGCTTGGCCTTCCAGGAGTCCCACTTCCATACCAGATCTCCCACTTTGAATGTGCGATCAGATGACTTCTTCTTGAACCAATATTGGGTGACCTGAGCATGCTTAGCGAAGTTCTGGTAGGCTTCTTCATGATCTTCCTCTAGTTGCAATAGCCGAGCTAATCTGTTCTCCATCGGACTAATTCCATCTCCTGCTTCTAACAACTGTAGTGCAGGGATCTCCACATGAATGGGTAAGATGGCCTCCTTGCCGTAAACCAGGGCGTATGGTGAAGTCTTGATTGACTTCTTGACAGAAATTCGATCGGCCCACAAAGCCCGATCTAGAAGGAGATGCCAAGTCCTTTTGTTTGTCTCTATGAGCTTTCTTAGCATCCTCAACAGAGTCTTATTGGTGGATTCTGCCAAGCCGTTGCCCTGTGGATAATAATTGGAGGATACTTTATGATATATCCCATATCTGTAGAGGAATTCATTGATTTTAGCGCTTGTGAAGCCAGGGCCATTGTCCGTGATGATAGATTCGGGAATGCCGAACCTGGTGACTAAACTTTCTAGAAATGCAATTACAGTTTCTTGATCTGCATGCTTTGTAGGAATTGCTTCGGCCCACCTGGTGAAGTAGTCCGTTGCAGTCAGGATGAACTTATGTCCCGTAGAGGAGTTCGGTGATACGGCCCCTATGAAATCTAGCCCCCATTGTTGAAAGGGTGCCTCTACTTGTATCGGACGAAGGGGCATTGCAGCATTTTTGTTTCGGCCGGTGAACCTCTGACACTGCTCGCATTTGCGACAAACTGCGAAGGCATCGACAAAGAGTGTGGGCCAATAATAACCCGCCCTGATGATCTTTAACGCCGTTGTTCTTCCTGCGAAGTGACCTCCCGATAGTCCTGAATGGAATTCTCCCAGGACTCTCCTTTTATCATCATCTTTGATGCACTTGAGAAGGATACCATCAATGTTCCTAAAAAATAGGCCTTCGAGGCGCAGAGTGTATCTGGAGGACCGCATCCTGAAATGTCTTCGTTGCGATGCATTTAGATGCGAAGGACACTTGCCGGTGTTGAAATAGCCGATTATCTCACTAACCCAATCCTTCTCATCTTCTTCCTGGTTAGCGAAGCACTCTTCGACTGGTAAGTCATCCCTCCGAGATTCTGTCACTTCGGCCGCTGCGCTCTTTGCCAATTCTTGACACAATGCACGGCCGTGAACCAATTTTGTGGGCTTGATCTCAATGTCAAACTCCTGTATCTTGTTCACCCAACCAGCTCTTTTGCTTCCCAATTCTCCTTGGATGATGAAATTGCGCACATCGGGGTGAATGACAAAAACTGTGACTCGACTTTGGGAGATGAACTGCTTGAACTTCCTTGGTGATTTCATTACTGCATGCACCTGACGTTCTATGAAATTATATCTTTCTTCATGGGGATTGATCACCTGACTCGAAACATGATGGGACGCTCTTCGCCATCTTCCCCCTTTTGTGTCAGGACAACAACATAGCTCTCGGGCTCTCCTATGGCATACATGATAAAATCCTGACTGTAGTCAGGGTTGATTAGGACTAGCGCCTGAGCGATTCGAGCCTTAATCTCTTTGAATGCTTCCTTTATTTCTTCCGTCTAGCTGAATTCGATGCCCTTCTTAAGGAGTTGAGACATTGGTTTGATGACCTAGGCGAAGTCAGGGACAAACTTTCTCACGAAGTTGATCTGGCCGAAGAAATATTGAAGCCCTTTCTTGTCTGCTAGGAGTGGGAGCTTCATTAGAGCCTCGGCTCTGTCAGGATCTACAACAAGGCCCTTTTCTGATATCGCATGTCCCAACAATTTTCCTTCGCTGACTACGAATATAGACTTCTTTGGATTGATTGAGATGCCAAATTCTTGGCACTTTTCAAAAATTTGTTGTAGATGTAGTGGATGATCCTCCCTTCTTCGGGAGAAAATGGTCATGTCATCCAGATAGATGACGATAACCTTATTTAGAAGCTCGCCAAAAGCAAGATCCATCGCCCTCTGGAAAGTGGCACCAGCATTCGAAAGACCAAATGGCATTCGTTGGTAAGCAAATGTCCCCCACTTGGTAGTAAATGTTGTTTTATGCTGGTCTTCGTCCCTGACCCAGATTTGATTATATCCAAAAAAACCATCGAGCAGGGAGAAGCGTTGAGCTCCAGCCACAGAGTGCAAGATCTGATCGATTTGCGGGAGGGGATAGTGGTCTTTGAGAGAAGCCTGATTCAGGTTGCGAAAGTCCACGCATAACCGTATATCTCCGTTCTTTTTTCTGATGGGGACTAGATTCGCTACCCAAGAAGAATGCTTGATGGGATATATTATCTTTGCCTCGAGCATTTTTAGAAGTTCGGCCTTCATCAGGACCTCGATCTTCGGGTTAACAGGCCTTTGCTTTTGTCGGAAAGGTTTGACCCCCTCCTGTAGTTCGATTGTGTGTTGAACCAGCTACCGATTGTATCCTCTGAGATCTTGATAGGACCAAGCAATTATGTCAAAAAAATTTTTGCACAAATTCTGTATCTGTTCTATCTCTTCTGAAGTGCAGTCGGTTCCGACCTTTATTGCTTTTCTAGGTTCAAGCTCTAAATCTTGATACTGCTTTTCATTGACTTTGATCACGTGAGAGAGTGCTCGATCATTCTGATCAAAGAGGCTTTCAAGAGTGACCAGTCCCTTGGGAACGCAGTTGTTCTTCAATTGAACCAGCCCTTCATACTCTTCTTCATCAGAGCTTCTGTCTTCGACTGTGGCGGCTTCTTGGATCATGAAATTTACAATCTGCTCATCGTTGTCGAAGACTTGCCAATGCAGATCTTTGTCTGGGACAGAGGGTCTATAGATCATCCTCACAGCTTTGGGCTTGTGCACCATGTCTTCTGCTGGAGAGTACTTGGTTGCGATGGATGCCAAAACATCGGCATGTCGGTTCTTTTCTCTCGAAATAGACTACAGATTGAGAGACTCGAACTGGTCAAACAGGTCCCATACCCTATTGCGGTATGACTTTAGATAATGTTTCTTTGAGGTACACCTGTTTGTGACCTGGTTGCATACCAGTTCAGAATCTCCGAAGATTTGGAGATGCTTTATGCCTAACTTGTCAGCTTTCTTGAGTCCTAGGCATAATGCTTCGTATTCCGCTGCATTGTTAGTGCAGCTCCATGTCAACCGGTAGCAATACTCTTTTTGCTCTCCAGATGGTGAAACTAGAAGAATCCCTGCCCCAACACCATTTTTACATCGGGCGTCGTCGAAGAACAACTTCCATAGTCCTTCTTGGGCACTTGTTCTGTTCTTTGTTTGGGTGTGTTTTTTAGGCTTGGCGATTGCATAACACCCTATCTCGGTCTCCACCATGGCGTTAAAGTCTACCAATGAGAACTCATCTTCATAACTTAGTTGCGCAAGAGATTCCTCGACCAGGTCTACCTGCTCTATTTCCTCCACTACTGCATTCACTGGTTCACTGCTTTCTTCCTCGGACATCTTTTGCACAAGAAAGGAAGAAGGTTTTTCATTGTAGATCTTCACCTTCTTTCCTTTGAATGGAATCTCCAGATGAGAGTAATCCATAGATAGATATCCGCCCAGTTTTGCCATGAATTCCCTTGACAAGCACATACTGAAATATGGCTCCAAGTCGACTACAACTACCTCTTGTATGACTGTGATCTGAGGCATCTTATGTAGTCGGATAGGAATGTCCTTGATCACCCCTACGGTCTTCACTGGAGTACCATCCAACTGGAGTACACCTTGGCTGCTTCGCGTATATTCCATCCCTATTTCTTCGTAGATTGCTCTTGGCATGACTGTTGTAGCGGCCCCAGAGTCGATCATGCAATTATGTACAATATACCCTTCCATTTGTAGGGACAGGTAGAACGGAGGTGGTCTATTCTTTCCCATGATAGATGTGGATAGGGTCTGCACAAGAGCAAGCGGTGCCACATTTTTTGCTTTAATTGTCTTCAATGATTCTTGCAGCAAGTCCACTTGTCCAGGTAGTTGCAGTGCATCGTACAAGCTGATCTTGGCTGGGATCTTCTTCAACTCCTCTACAATGTTGTACGCCAGGGATTTGAGCACTTCAGGTTCCTTTCTGGGCTCGTATCTAGTGCGATACTGCTCTGTAGCTTCAACTCTTTGCCGCTTGGTTAGTGAAGGAAACTTGAGCTTTTCCTTAGCCTGCTCCTTAGTTTCTACCTGAGGTGATTCGACAGAGGCCTTTTGAGCCTTTTCTTTGATTGGTGCAGGTGGAGGAGCTTCGTTCGAAGCCGAAGAGGATGATTGTCCTTTCTCGGGTCAAACTTGCGCTTTTAAAGGAGCCATCTGAGTAGCATCTACTTCTATTGCCTTCCTTCCTCCTCTGGTAAGTACTGCAACCGGCTCCTCTTCGCCAATGGTCAGGTTCTGACTCATCTGCCTAATGACGTTGACTTGACCATTATGACTACTGTTTGCCAGTGTTTGTACATAGTGTTGGTGCAGCATGCAGGTATTCTCTTCATGCGGATCATTGCACGTAGAGCACCAATATACATAATCGGAAGTGCTCGGAGCTTCATCAATCGCAGCATTTCTCGTCGAAGCCTTCCCTTGCTGGACTGCTTGGTCTTTGGTAAGCGCAGGCGCAGGATAAGATCTTCTCGGTAGGAACTCCTGTTGCGCTTGCTTCTTCTTCACAATGGTCATGTCATTTGACAACATCTGAACTATAGAGTTTAGAGACTGCATCTCCTATAGAATTTTAGTTTGTATATCATCGACTTTCGAAACGAGTGGCAATGAAGCCATCATCGGTATTGGAGGCAGGGCGGGGTGTTGAGGTGGTGCTGGTAGTACAGGAAATGCCGAAGTGACAGTGGGCTGTGGAGTTGAAAATGTAGGGAAATGAATTTGTGGAGCAGTGATTTGAGACACGATAGGATTCGGGTTCCAAGATGAAATCGGGAGTGCAGGGGTAGTAGAGATTTGTGAAGCGGCTGCGCTTGCATACTGGAATTGAAGGAATTCGAGAAGTATGGGTGTCGGCATCCTTTGGGGAAGCTTGCCTATGGCTATCAAATCCATTTTTGCCCTCTTGGCTAACTCATATAACTCGGGAAAAGTATTAACGTTAGAATATCTTACCATGAGACTGATATCAGGATTGAAAGCCCGAAGGAAATAGAGTGCTGCAGCTTCGTCGGTTGGCCGAAGTCCAACTGGCACTCTCTGCCAGGTTCGAGTGAACCTAACATTGAAATCTATGATTTCTTCTTGTGGATGCCTCTTGATCGAAGTGAACTGATGCAGAAGAGAGGTAGGATCGAAAGACTCATTGAAGTTTCCCATCATTTGCCCAGCTAATTGATCCCATCCCGTAATACTACCGGGTGGTAGAGATCTATACCAGTAGAGGAGTTTTCCCCTAAGGGAAAGGACCAGAAGCTTTACCATAATTTGCTCTTCTGTAATGTCGTGGATCACCGCCAGAGATATTATGTCCTGGATATGCTCCAGAGCAGTCTTCCCAGTTCCATCGAACGTTGGGATCTTCTTTATGGCAACAGGCGGCACTTGCCCTTGTCCCGCTAGATTCAGTGGTGACAAAGAATCCCATGTTGGGCACAACCTGGGTGGAAGTGGCTGCTGCATTTGCTATTGTTGTTGTTGTTGCTGTTGTGCCATACTTGCTCCTAGATTTTGAGAAACAGGAATTCCCGAAGCTCCCCCTTGATTGCTAGTAGGACAACTAACAGGAATGGAGGGACTAGGATGCTTCGGTGAGTTGGGAGGATTGGGAGGAAAACTAGATGCTGTACTATCAAAAGTTAGGCTTTGTCCGCCAACAGCTGCCTCTTGCGAGGACGTTCCACGTAACAATGATTCGGGGGTGACCAACCTTGATTGCTCCCCAAAGGCGTCAATATCTAGCTCAAAGAACTCGGTTTCCTCTCCTCTATTCTTAACTCTCCATCTCGTTTGCATGAAGGCACAGACTTTCGGTACTGGTCTTTATGACTTAAATATTCTCGGGTAAACAGAGTCGCCAGATGCTAAGAGTCTTTCAATAATGAGGGCATCGGTCCTCACTACCACTAATCAGGTGAGACTGATCGGGTCACACCGGGAACTTGTTAGAGCTATTGGCCCCGATGAAGACGGGTTTAAGATTTGCGCTTTAAAATATGGGACTTCGGTCCCACCGGGCGTGCCAAAAATTGTTGGTCATCAAATCTGCCTAGGAAAGGATTTTGGGTGAGTGTATGCGCCCTAGACCTGGACCAACATTGAAAGGCCGAAGGGAAGAGATGCCCTTCGTGCCAATCTCCGGAGAAAGGCCGGCTCCTATACTAATCTACTTGGGTGTTTGAAGATAAGAGTGTAGGAAAGAAACAAAAAGGGTTATGGGAAGAGAGATCGGTGATTTAAGGTGGGGAAGAACAGGAAGCACGATCACTAACAGGCAACTCGAATGGAAGCAAAGAACACCAAGAATAAATGAAAGAAACGTAATATCAACCTTCCTATGTATCCTCCAGGCGAGTTTTAGGGTACAGTCCTCGATTGCACACCGGACACAGGGTTCAACTTTCTCAGTATGCAAACGAAGAGAGACAAAAGAATCAAGCACAGAAGGCAGCATAAAAGAAAACCAATATTATGCTTTTCCACTCCTATGTATCCTTCAGAACGAGTTTTAGGGTACAGTCCCCGATCGCACACCGGACGCAAGGTTCAGCTTTCTCAGTATGCAAACGAAGACAGACAAAAGAATCAAGCAAAGAAGGCAGCATAAAAGAGAGAAATCGAGCCCAAAGCTCTTTAGTATTAATCGTAGGACATCAAGTTACAGTAGCTTTCTAGCAGATAGTTCCCCCCCCTTTTACATTATAATGCCTGGGTTTTTATAGAGGACCCGGGCCTCTGAGTCATAATTACACAGCAATGAGAAGTACGCCCTCGAGCCCTGAGAATTCGGCTCCCCGAGACTCTCGTGATCGAGCTCTCAAATCCGTTACCAAAACTGGCAACTGTGATCGGGTCAACCATGGAAAGATGCATTGATGAGCCGTCTGGACGTCCTTGGTCTCCGGGTGCGGTGCTCGAGTGGCCGCCATGCTCGTCGGGCTCTTCATCATGGCTTGATACTTCATTTTTGATTGCCAAAAATGAGCAACGAGCTTACCGGGCATGAAAAATTGCATTTATGAGGCACTTGATCACCTCGAGAAAATACCCGGCTTGGAATGCGTGCCCTTGAAGCGCTTCGCTAAGTCTTTATCCACAACTTCGCTTCGCAATGGTTCTGAGCCGAAGCAATAACTTCTCCTTGGTTTGTACTTCGCAAAATTAAGCTTCGCAAAACTGCTTCGGGGGTGGGAAGTGCCGAAGCATATTTACTTCGCAAAACGGGCCTCTTTGTCTTTGCCGCTTTGCTGACAAAATCGCTTCGCTGATGGCTTGGAGAAATGCTTCGCTGCGATCTTCTTTCAAAACTGTGGTTCGGGAGGTTTCGGCCGAAGCAATTGTCTTCAAAGGTGTTGCATTCTCCATGACTTGTTACTTCGGGTAGAAGTACTTCGCACGGAAGCTAGCCGAAGTAAATGCTTCGCAATGACTTTCGGCGAAGTAAAAATGATTCGCTGATGGAGGGGCCCGAAGTGGGTGCTTCGACAACTTTTCTGGCGAAGTATTTTCAATGCTCTTTCGAGTTCCGCTTCGCTGATTTTTTGACCGAAGTATTTGCTGAAAATGCTTCGGGTGCGAAGTAGTTTCATTCTCCTTCCTTTGTATTTTACTTCGGCAACACCGCTTCACAGAAATCTCGCCCGAAGTAGCTGCTGGAAATGCTTCGGGTGCGAAGTAGTTTCTTGCCTTAGCTATTTTAGACCGCGGTCTGGACCTTCCTTTTTCGGTGGAGTTGTTCTTTTGGATGCCGCTTCGCTCAACTTTTTCCCGAAGTAAATATTTGAAGCGCTTCGGGCCCAAAGTTCTTTTTATCGCTACCCTTGTAATTTACTTCGGTAATACTACTTCGCAAGAAGCTCTACCCGAAGCAGTGTTGAAAATGCTTCGGGTGCGAAGCTCTTCTCATTCTCTTTCGACGAAGCTCTTTTCTCTAGCTTGTTTGACAGTGAAGCTCTTTCTTTTCTACTTTATATACAAAGGGGTGGCATTGAAAGCCAAAATTGCTGCAACTTTCAAATAAAAAAGACAACAAAGAAAAAACTTTACAAAATACGGTACAAAATTTGATTTTCTTTTCTACCCCTTGAGAAATGTGACAAAATTGTCAACAGGAACCGCTTATAGCAGTAGTGGATATTTTTCAAAAAATCCATGCCATGGACTTTGAGAGTACACTAGATGACATGAATATTCCTAATGTGGATGAGATGAGAGAACAACATTTAGAAGAAGGAATAGAGTCCAACAAAATAGTGCAGGCTGAGGAAGAAAAATTTGATAATTGGTCAAAAACTGAGATTTATGAATCAAAAGATGAGGTTATTAATGAAAAATTAGGTGCAGAAAAAGACCACAAAACAAAATTGATTGACCACAAGTTTGAAAATATAATTAAGTCTAAAGAAAATATCAATGTCTATCTTATCATCCATGAACAACGAAATTTATTTCTCAGGGAAGAAAATCATCATCCAACTCCTGATAATAGTTTTGATGAAATCCCACAAGATCTATCAATAATAGTAGAAGCTCCAAAAAGCCTTCAGATATATGATTTTGATATATTAAAAATACCATAACAACATTCAGAGGAAGAAGCATTGTCCAACAAAACTGTACAGGTTGAAAATGAAACAGTAGATGAAAGGCCAATAACTGAAGATGATTTATCCAAAGATGAAGTCCTCCTTGTGAAGCCCAATACAGAGGAATATCTTGAGATAGAACTGACTAAACACAAGCCTAAAAGTATAGTTAAGTCTAAAAAAGATATTGGTCAGAGAATCATAGCACAAAAGAAAGATGAATTTTCTAGAAGTTTTAGGCTTATTGATTAGTCAGAAACAAGTCTCTTCCAGGTTTTCCAAAGATATATGTTGGATTCAATGAATGAATACTCTATTTGAAATCACCCACCTGATAATAGAGCTTCATATAAAATCATAGTTGATTCTTTTCTCTGCAAAAAATTGTTCCCCTATTTTTTTTTTTGAATTCTGTGGCCCGCTTTGGGTTGCCCCAGAACGATCTTGCGTTTCGCCCCCCACAATCATAAACTTCGCGGAAGTTCGCGATCCCCATTTATGTTAAAAGTGTGAAATCAGTTAGATTAAAACAGGTCAAATAAAATAAAATTGACAAATCCACAGTGCTCATTGGTATGGAAAATGGTGTTGATTATTTTGCTAACTTCTCCATCATACCCATTAACAAAGCTCCAGTCCTAGGTAATACCACATATGTTACCTCATTTCAGAGTAAAATCCCCAATGCCCAACCCATCATCAGGAACCCCACAAGAATTGTCCAGTCTAATAAAAGATACATCATGAAAAGAAAAAAGAAAAAAAGAATGCATAAATTTCAATTGTAGTTTGTTCTTCTTTGGAATCATCAAGAATTGAGAGTGTATCCTAGGCCATTTAGACAAAAACAAAAGGAATTTGCACTCACTCTACATCTTGAGGTTATAAAGCTATTTTTGCAAAATAGGAGCATTTGCCTCCTCTCAGTTTTCATGATACTTTTTTTGGCCTCGTCACCATCCGTGTCCATACCAGATAGCCCATGTTATAGGTCAGAATACTTACAAGTTGTAGACTTTGTAGGGAGAACTAATGGCTATCCATATTAATGATCAACACCTCAAAATGTACAATCCCTGTTGAAGGGGAAAAAAAAATGTGAAAAAACAAAAATGTACTTTGTTGTTATTTTGTGTACTAGATAAAATTTTATTTTATTATTAGAATAATTCTAAGTTTGCTGTCACACATGGTATTCTTAGTTTTATGAGTATACATTACTATTGATTCCTCCAAAAACAATAAGAAAAAAGGAGATTTATTTTAGACTCTAATGAGGTTTACAATTTTTCAAATATGAGTGTTTATGCAATAGTTATTTGATATGAGATAAAACATGATGAAAACAGAGCTGATTGAAACATCATGTCAAAGCCTCACATTACAAATGATACTTAAGGTGACTTCAAAGGTCCAAAGAACCGAGTTATATTTGAGAGGGTGGTTAAGCTAAAAATCATTACACTCATCCTTTATAGCCGGAAACTAATCCTCAACTCAGGCATACTCGTTACACAATTTACTTATATCAAATACTTCTCAAACGAGAAAGAAAAATTACAATAAAGTAAAATTGAGTCACTTCCTGAGATATCTTGGAAAACCTCTACCGGGGCTATAGACGCTTGACTGGCAGTAGGGTAAAATCAGATGGGATTAGAAGCAACTCCACCGGGGCTATAGACGTTTGAATGGTAGTGGAGCCCTGCAGAATGGTGAAATTTTTTAAGAGTGAAATCACATATTAGGCTTAACTATTTTTCTCAGATATGGCAAATTTATGAAAGACTTAGAAATCAAAATAAATGCACAAACACACACATGGGCCAAAGCATGATGAAGAAAATGGCTTTGAAATTTTTTGTGTAATCATATCCTATGACTTAGCTAAAACAAACATTACAATATATCTAAAAAACTCATATGTTTCTAAAATTCTAACCCTAGTTTCCAAAGTGAATAAAAGGAATTATAGTTTTCAAATACTCTATTGCTTTGATGTCTTGTTGTTTGTACAGTTTTTTAGTTTAAAAATTGTTATGTTTTTTTTTTCAAGCTTTGCTTAAGGATGATTTGAATTTTTGTCCAAAAATTATAAATAAAACCGGGAGATTCTCTAATTCTCAAGTGCCTCATGTTTTCAGCACGTTGTTCCAGTCAGAGCCTATGTTGGAGCCAAAATTTACTCAACATTAGATGCCCCCAAATTTGAATTTTTGGTTTCAACATTTTCATCCAATTTGTTGGTCTCTGTTGCATTCTCTTTTGAAAGGTTGATTTTTAATATTTGGTCCTCAATGAACCGTTATAAAAAGCTTTTTTTCCCTAAGTAATAAGGATAAATCCAATTTAAAGCTATGGCCTTGACCGTTGAATACCTTTTAAACATTAAAAATGATTGTTAAGGATGTCTGACTATTAAAAGGCTTATAAAATTCAAAGAAATGAATATTCAATTAAAGAAGGTCTTTTAAAGTCCTTAGGTCCTTAAGAAAAATTAATTAAAACATTCGAACTTAAGTGGCAAGTAATAATCCTAAGGTTTAATTAAAAGTCAAATGGTCAATTGAGGGTGTGTGCCCCTTCATGGTAAAATCCATGCAAAGGTTAATTAATTAATTACCATGGTCAAAATATTATAACCTAAATTCTAAGGTAATTAAATTAATAAAATTTGAAGGGTCATGCGCCCCATTGATTAAATTTCAAACAAGTTGTCAAATATGGATGGTTGCGCTTGATCTAAGCCAAATCCAACGAGTGCGCACTCTCCAAAAAGTCAAAATATTAAAGAGTCAACAAAGGTCAAATTACAAAGTTAAATAAATTAAAGCCTAAGACTTGTGCCCAATTAAATGAGCCTCAGGAAAATTTGATAAATCCAATGGTAGCGCTCATTCCATCATGATCCAACGGAGGCGCTTTCATCAAGATAAACAAGGATAAACACAAGCATTATTAAAAGTTAATCAGAGCTTAAAATTAAATAATCAAAATTAAGCACAAGTTCAAAGTTAACCATTGGCTGGATTAAAGGCTAAACTCGAGGATAAGTTGAAATTAAAGCACATTTTAAAGATCCAATAAATAAAATTTGAGCACCTCCCAAAATCTAGACGACAACACTAAATGGTGATGAAATTGGATGATTGCGCATCACTCAAGATATCAAAGTTTAATAAGTTAAGCACCCAAAAATTAATCAGTCCGCTAATCAAAATTAACAAGGGTCTTAATGCATTGATAAATTTTTCCCCTTTGCTTAATTAAAGGTATGCATCCATTTTTCTATTAGTCTTGCAGATCTGAAAGAATCAACGGATGCACTTTCTCTTGAGTTAATCCGATGGTAACACTCACAACAATTTGACCGACCATTAAAGGCTCACATCTAAGTTGAAGTCAAATTCCCCCCATCTTTGGTAGATCTAATGGTTGCGCTTAAACTAAGATGATCTGATGGTCACGCACCAAGAAAGCTAATTAAATATTAAAAGCCTCCTTTTAAGAGGTTGATAAAAGGCCTGCACCTTCAGGGGATCCAACGACCACGCCTACTCAAAAGTAGATCTAAAGGTAGCGCTCTTACCAAATAATCGAACATTGATGAGTCAAAATACAAAGGTATAAATCATACATCTTTATTGGATCTGACAACAATGCTTGTTCCTGCCAAATCCAATGATCGTTCTTGCAGCATACCAATCGATAGTTATAAGTTATCTTGTCCGAGCCAAGGGTAATTGTCATTTCATCTTTAATATATCTAATGACTGTGCTAAATCCCTAGTAGATCCAACGATATTTCTTTATTGAAGCATTTGAAGATTAATAAAGTGGTCATCAATGAAATATAGCCAAAGTAAGATCTTACGGTCGTGGTCATTCCTGTTGAGATCCAACGACGATGTTTCAGCAAGGAAACTTGATAAAAGTACACAACTCTGATTGATCTGACGACCGTGCTTGATCCCACCCAAATCAGATGATAGTGCGTATCCAATACGATCGAAGGTTAGTATAATAAAGGTTTTTGGTCGAACTATTAATTAAATGTATTTTTAAAACTGAGACCAACGATTAATCACAATTTATAAGGGTTTAATAAATTGTTAAATTTTCACTTTCATCCTGCTAACCCTTGCACATATATGAGGAATTCAATGATCGTTCCCCCATAATTGTTTGATGATGTAATACCTATGTTTTAATGCAATGTTATTAAGGATTTTTAATCACCAGATTAACCATGGTAAATCAATATTATATGAGGTTTAATGCATTGCATAATTATAAAGTCAAATCAATGATTGTATAATTTTGGGCCTAAGTATTGTTGATTGAATTATTACTGACCAAAAGTTTTTGACTCTATAAATAGGATTAATTTGATTAACTAGGCATAGGTTTATATACATTGGTGGATTAACAATCATGCAGGTTCCTGGACATCAACAACGGTGCACAATCGATAATTGATCTAATGGTAAACACGTGGGGAAGTAATCAAAATTTAAAATACTTGTGGTTTAATAAAAAACTATTAAAGGTTTTTAATCACCGATCAATTTTAATAAATCTAGATTATGAATGGGATTAATGCATTAATTAATAATAAGATTGTACTGAGAATTATAAGGCTTTGGGCCTAAGTGGTTTTAATCGACTTATTGTTAGCCTAAGGTTTCTGGCCTAAAGTTTAAGGTCAATTTAATTAAATATGCATTTACATATATATCATTGGACTAACGATTGTGCAGGTTTCAGGATCTCAATGATAGTGTGCAAGATGAAATAGATTTAATGGTAAGCACTCACCAAGATGCTCAAATTTTAACTGGTAAAGTGTTTTCTCTTGGGTGCCTTAATTTTTGATTAACCATTGATTAATTTTAAGACAATCAAGATTAATGAGGGATTAATATGTTATAAATTTTCCACCTTTAGACTAATCAATGTGCATCTTGATAAATCTCGATGGGCATGCACCGTCTTGAATGGATCTAATGAGAGGCACCCATAGGGGTGATTGGTTTTTAATGTATAAGACTTATATAGTCTAAGACGGGTTAAATAAAAATTAAAGGATTTAAAATATTATTCAAAGACTAAATTACTTCTGATATGTTATCCACGGAGATAATAGAAACAACTTTTAAATGGATAAATAAACTTTTTACACAAAGCCATTTTAAAGGTTTAATTTATCTAAGGTTTGGACATGAATTATTGAATTAATGATTATTTTTCATCGAGGGTCTAAGTTACGGAGGATTTAAATGAATTAACTGAGCCTAAAATTTGAATATTAATTTTCATATATATGTGCGGTATACTCTGAACTAACCCTCATGTAGGATCACGTGATCTAACATAAGCACTCACCTCAAAGGTAAATCTATGGATGTGCATGTTCAAAACTGCAAGGAAAATAAGAGCGTTTATTTTAAGCGTGTTTTCTAAGGTCAAAATAACATAAAATACATTTATTTGTTTTGTCCCCAGCTAATCTTCCTATAGGTTTAAAGGATCTAATGAAAGTGCTTCATCCAAAGTAAATTCGATGACACGCGCATCACAAGATGAACTATTTTTATCCTCATAAACACATAGTCAGTAATGACATTGATACCAAACCATACCAAAGTACAATCAAAAGCTCAATAACAGACTGCAAATTCAGATAGTAACTAAGGAAAGGAATGTTCAAACGATCAAACTAAATCCCATGGACTATCATTAGAGGAATTCCTAGAGGTTTCCAACAATAGAAGATATGATCATGAACAAGATAAAGGAGTTTGATTGTGAACCTGGTGATGATAAAAATATGGCCAGATAGGCTACATTCTTGATTAATGAAAAGTAGATCAGAAAACTTTAGTAGATCAAAAAAATGAAGAAAACCAAAGTACATGGTCTACAATTGAGGATAAACACACCTTCGAGAGAAGAAATAAAGATCACTAAAATAGGGCATAGTTCAAAATTAGAAAGTCAACCAGAGGATATAGAAGATACAAAGGGAAATTGGTTAATAAAAATAGTCAAATTAAAAAGTCCTAGCAGAGTATACAATACGAGAAAAAGGAGAAGGTGGAAGCCATCTATACTAATTTTGAAAGGCAAATCAGATGATGATAAGTGTGGGGCCAATATTGTACCAAAAATAATAGATTCAAGAACTTGGAGCTATAAAGACACCAATTGCGGTCAGAATCTACATCAAGCAATTAGAGAATAGCATTTTTGCTAAGAGGTATACTTGAGTTCCCTTTAGAGTTGTGTTGTTGTATCTCCTTTTTGTGTCTATTTTTCTTATTCATTCTTCTTTCTTCCCTTTATTGTGCAGGATTTTGATAGGAAAGTGCTTAAGAAGTTGAGATTATTTCCTGTCCTATTGAGCCTGAGATTCAAAGATTGTACTATTACCAGATTGGAACAAGGAGAGTAGGAGAGACTTGTTACATTATTTGAACAGAGTCTTCTTCATTGTATTGATGTATTTCTTTGAGAAAAATAGAGTTAAAAGACATCTTGCCCACTCTGCATGTAATATTTTATGAAATCAATACAATTCTAAGTTTCATTTCTATTATATCTTTGTCTTGGTACTATGTGTCACTGTGTAATGGATTACATTATTTGAATGCATTATATACATTTCTTTCGTTGGTCAAATTTTAGTTTTATTACGATATTCGAATAATTCTAAGAACGCCAATTTTCTTTTCCCCCCTTCTCTCTATTCATGTTGAAATTGTTGTTAAATTTCTATAACAACCCAATGAATCTAGGGATCGATCTACATAAGGTATAACAAATGGTTATTTTCTTGCTTGGTCATTTTAATACATATAGTGTTACATTAATCTGGAGCATGTAATCAATATTTTATCATAAAATTACTATTGGGGTTTCCTTACTCGTTATGTAGTTTTCCTTTAGCAATAGTCATTTTTATCAGAATGAATAAGCAGGTTGACTGATGCAGGAGCATCCAGAAGCACCTGCAGAGGCATCCAGTTGCAGGAAAGCCACTTCAGAAGAGTCAGCTCAGGAGGCAGAAGAAGAAGGCAAGAAAACTTTTTCTAAGGCAGAGGAAGAAGAACGTCGCGATTTCGCGACGTGTCACGAAATCGCGACGTGTCACGAAATCGCGACATGTCGCGAAATCGCGACAGTAGAGTGGTGATGCAGCGAGGGAGATGGAAAGGTCGCGATTTCGTGACATGTCATGAAATCGTGACATGTCGCGAAATCGTGACTGTCGTGAAATTACGACAGCGAAGCAACAGAGAGGCGAAAGCGGAGAACTGTAGCAAAATCATGACGTCACGATTTTATGATGTTGTGAAATCGTGACGTCCAGGCAAGGCAGAGGCAGAGGTCAACAGTGATAGCGAAATCGTGACGTTGCAATTTCGTGATGTCACAAAATCACGACGCAAATCGGGCGTAACAGAGGAGGAGCAGGGAGGTCATGATATCGCGACGTCGTGATATTGCGACATCGCGAAATCGCGACAGTGTAGAGGCAGTCGGAGGGAGCAGCGAGGAGGTCATGATATCACGACGTCACGAAATCATGACAGCGTAGAGGCAGTCAGAGGGAGCAACGAGGAGGTCGCGATATCGTGACGTCGCGATATCGCGACGTCGCGATATCGCGACAAGTTTAAAAAATCAGAGCTTGGAGGCAAAATGGTCACGATATCGCAACATGTCATGATATCATGAACAAAAGTGCCAGGAAGCGCGAGGTGGCCAGAACGTCGCGATATCGCGACGAAGAGAGAAGGCGACGGAGAAAGAGAAAGAGATGGCGGGAAAGCCACAATAGGCGGTATTTTCGGGGAACGTTCCAATTTGACACGTGGCACCCAGAGTGCAGTAATGGCAGACAAATACCAAAAAGCATGGGAGACAAAAAGGATGGGCGCACAGAGAATCTGACGGATTCAGTGGTGACAGGGACCGTGCGGAGAGGGGTCTTTAATCGGGTTGGTGCCGATTTATGTGAAGGATGTTTCGGAGGGAGTCATTATTCGGGTTGGTGAACCCATTTTCGAGATGTTTTTAGAGGGTCGGGGGCCTCTATAAAAACCCAGTTCTTTGTATTTGTCGGTGGTGGATCAGAGAATGCACGCAGAGAGTAGAAGTGTAGAGCTAAGCTGCGGGCTAGCCACTGTAAAGCCTGCGGGCTATTTTTAATGTATTTTTCCAGATTTAATACAGTGTATATGCATAATCAGATTTAATAGATGAGATTTTCTGGATTTGCGGGAGTGAGATTGCGTGTGTTTTTGTGTGTGTATTTCCCGGTCCTCCATCATTGACCAAAGCCTGTAATAGCTCATTGGTTTCAAATAGATTTTTGCAGTGTCATAATCAAATCCTATGGATGCAAGAATCGGTTCCAAGAGGAGCCTGATCATCCATCACTTCACTAGATGCTTTATGGGCTATCTAGCTTAGCTAATAATGATAAATCCTTCATGATATTTTAAAATCCCTGGCACAAGGTTTCTAACCTACACAACTACTAAAAAAGAGACTGTATTTTTTGTGTTTTCTGGTTTTTTTGGTCGAAAAAAATAGACTATTTTTTTGGATTTTTTTAATGGAGGAAAAAAATGAAACAAAAAATACGCGAAAAATTATACCTAACAAGCATAATGGATGGGAAAAATCGTCTTAGTTACAACAAAAATCGGACCTTGAAAGCACTCTGATACCACTTGTTTGGATATTACTATTAAAATAAAGCACACCCACATAGAATACTGAAAAATAACTCAAATACATCAAATAACTCAATAACACTATGCAGAAATTAAATGAAAAAATGAAACAATCTCACAATAACACAAAATCACGAGCCTCTTCGAGGGGGAAACCTCCTTCAATATTTCATTGGATTGAAAATAAATGAATTCGTACATGGCTTCATATATTTTAAAGAAAAACTTCATGCAACACTACCTAAAGGCTAAAGAGTTGGCTTACATGTAAAATGTTGCTCGAGCTAGAATATCCTACCAAACATCGGTTAAAATATTGATAAAAATGGTTACATGAGATGACACCACTTGGCTATATCCCTTACTTGCCACATACATTACAAAGTATTACAAAATAATCATTATAATGGGATCCCCACGTTGGGAGTAGGTCATTACATAAGTAAATGAGATTTACAAAATGGCATTAGGATAGGATCTTAACAACAAACATCCAAAAAGTAATTTGACTCTCTCTAAGTTGAGAAGAGAAATATCAGGGAAAAGAAAAATCAATTGATAGAGTAGACCTTGAAGGTACTATTTATCACATGGTCCCAATTGGCATTTAGCAATAATAGAGTTATCATAGTAAAAGTAGTCCCAAATTATCCTTATAATACTACCACTTCCCTTGTTGAGTTCATTGCTAGATTTTTCAAGCTAGATATGACCAAAATAAATCCATACCAAATGACCCAAATTGCTAACCAACCTTACATTATAGCAACCATGCAATTTGGTCAATTAGCAATGGAGAATGATTCAATAAGACAACACATAAATGTGAAGCAACAATAACCCATCTAAAGGAAAAAACTATAGGTACAATAAGAGACTGAATCTCTTAAGAAGGATTCCATAGAGAGAGCTGAGCTACAACAATAATTTAACAACCACAAATCTCAACTTGTTGAGAGTGACCAATAGAAGCAATTTGAAGATCTTCCTTGACAACTTGGGTAAGGGCACAACTAGCTAAAATAATAGTTTGAAGAAGAAAAGTTGTAGCTAGTGAAGCAAGTAGAACAATTACAATTAACCTAGCAAGAAAAATATTTGAATAAATCTTATCTCCAAGGTAAGATTGTGAAACTAAAGGAGCAACAGTTGACCTAGGGTAGACCTCAAAATTAGAAAAAGTGAAGTTCTTATGGGACAACATTAAAGTTGAGATGACATGCACAAAGAGGTAATTTGAGTTTATGGCTAAAATTGAAAACATACTTATCCAAGTGGTGAGGATCATCAAGAAAACAAAATATGAGTTGGCTACAAATGAGAGGTCCTAGGATGTACTCAAGAAATTGACCATATTGTCAATGTCATAAGCACAACATATAGGGATAGATAGGAATGATATCATGAGGAAACTAAAGAAAATATTTGACATATAGAGAAACTTGTAATCTTATAAAGACACAATGGTCTCTTTAACCCTAGTACAAAAAATAAAAAAAATAATTTAGGGGTTAGTCAACAATGGGCTGGATGCTCCAAAATAATGCACATTTTCAACCTGCCAAGATTTCACACTGTCTTGTCAACCTACAACAAATTGTATATTAAGTGTATGACTCAATAATGCATCCATACATGATATAGATGAGACGTTTTTCACAGGACTGCCCAAAATTCCGAACTCGTTTCGACCATATCTCACTCATCCGGACTCGGATTGAGCTAAAATTTTGAGGGTAGATGCCTAAAAAACCCTAGAACATCTCCACCAATTTTCATATCATTTGGAGCAACATAGATCCTAGCGCATCCCTATGTGTGAATGACATATTTGGCAAGCGGCTATGCGAGGGTTTCATCTGGGTTGAGTGCAAGCAGCTCCAGAGGTTGGTTTTTAGGGCCTTTGGGCCCTAGCGGCCAATATTTTTGTGGTTTATGCTCAATATTTTAGTAGGAAATGTTGTAGGGGATACAATATGGGTTAGAAATTTGTCTTTCAATAGATCATACTATGAACTTGAGTGACAACGACTTCCAATTTGTTGCACAAAAGAAAAGTGAAAACCATACCTTTCCACGAGTGTCTAGGGCAAGGATTAAAGAGATCACGAAACAAGTTTCAAGCGAGTTGATCAAAAAATGGCTCATATCTCAAGTGAATCTAGTGCTAAGGTGCACCCACAAAATAATTCTACTTTGAAAACCCCTATCAAGGGTAAGAATTTTGAAGACTCGGTCCCAAAAATGAATTTTAGGGATGCCCTTCATGGTGGACAGCCTCAGCCCAATGCTAATATCAATATTAGGGCTTCCCATAAACCTCTAAGAATGCCTAAGATTGATCCCAGGAAAACAGAGTCGGGATGTCTTAAAGCAGCTGATGGAACTCCTATTGTTAAGCTTGATATGGGTAACATTCAGACTGGCATTGAAGATTTGGAAAAAAGAGGACTAATTTGTCGGTTCGTGGGTTTTCATCCGAGTCTATCTGCTTTCAAAGTCTGGGCTACAAAAATTTGGAAAACTAAAGGTGAGTTACAAATCTCTATTTATCCAAATGGTTATTTTCTTGTTTTATTTTCTAATAATGAAGATAGAGAGAAAACTTTTCAAGGGGGTCCTTGGTTTTTTGGAAGGGCGGGGCTTTTCATGAAGCCCTGGCATACTAAATTTAAAGCCGAAGAAGAGATGCCTTCTATAGCTCCCGTGTGGGTTAGACTCTTTGGCCTCCCTATTGAATTTTGGAATCCTACTATTTTTTCTTCAATTGGAAACTCTTTAGGAACTTTTATGATGATTGTTGATTGTACTCAAAATTTTGAACATATTATTTATGCTCGAATTTGTGTTTTAATGGATTTTGACAAACCCCTACCTAAAAATATCACATTACAATTTGGGGAAGACACTTGGGAGCAAGTAGTGGACTATGAGAACATTCCTTTTAATTGTAGAATTTGCCATGAATATGGTCATTTGGCCAGTGCTTGCCCAAATAAAATTCCTGATCAAAAGAAAGAAGATATAAACTCAATAGGTTTCCAAATACCTAAGAAGAAGAACACTCGAAAAAACCAGTTATGAAGGATCAATCAAAGTCATCTACTAATATGTTTGAAATCCTTTCCACAAATGATGTCCCAAGTGAGGAAGAGGAAATAATGGAAACTGAAATCTTAGAAACACAATTTAAATATGAAGGGAAGAACTCGGAGACAAACCAACAAATCAAAGGTTTTCAACTAGAAAAAAAAGGAGAAAATTTACACAAGAAAAACAATATTTCAAATGTCAAAACTTCAAATAATGCAGGTCCCAATATAGACTCCGTTGAACCATCTAGTAAAATTTTGGCTATGTACGAGCATTCTTCAAGGTTAGAAGCCATCTCAGATTCAATTGGAATAAGTCAAGAAACAGGGAAAAAAAAATTGAAGATGGATTCTAATCAAAAAGTAGGTCGCAAGACCAATCAATATCATATGGTAAAAGAAGGTGAAAAGCTTGTAGAGGAAGGTAATATTAATGCCCTTCCCAACTTTTTTAGCCCTGGTATTAATGAAGATCATCACTTGGAATATTAGAGGACTCAAAGGGAGTCTTTCAAAACAAAATGAAATTAGAAGAATGATTCGGGTAAATCATCCACATCTTGTTTTCCTTCAAGAAACAAAGATGTCAATGGAGGATATGGACTTAATTGCCAGATAAAATTTGGCTAGTGGAAAAGTGGTTTCCCTCGGTTCCCAAGGGACTTCGGGTGGCATTGCTTGTCTTTGGGATCCAAAAGAGGTAGTTATTCACCATATGGTTGGCGGTTGGGGTTTGTTGGCTATAGCTATTCAAAGTAGACATTCCAACCAGATTATGCTCTGCATTACTATTTATGCTCCAACTTCTTTGGAGGAAAAAAGAAGACAGTGGAAGGATATTACTCATATTATCTCTCATTTTCCTAAAGCTTGGATCTTGATCGGAGGAGATTTCAATACCATCCTCTCTCTGGATGAGAAAAGGGGGGAAATAGAAATTTGGACAAAAGCACTGACCTCATGAGCGAATATATTGCAAACCTCCATCTTGTGGATATCCAACCAGATAATGGCCTTATGACTTGGTCTAACAGAAGGCAAGGCTTAGCTTGTATAATGGAGAGATTGGATAGGTTTTTCCTCTCTAAAAATTTCTTAATCCATGGTCACATTCCTAAAGTGAAGACTCTTAATAATGCTGGTTCGGATCATTGGCCAGTCATGGTGGAAATGTGGAAAACCAATGTGAGTTTCTCTCCTTTTTGTTTTCAATTAATGTGGCTTAGAGACATTTCCTTCAGACCTCATGTGCAACAATGGTGGAAGGAAGGTAAACCTAGGCATGGGACTAAGATGTTCTGTTTTGCCAAAAGACTACAATACATTAAATCCAAAATCAAGACTTGGAACTGGAAAGAGTTTGGGGATGTTCATAAAAAAAAACATGAAGTTATTGCTCATCTTGAAAATTTGAATAAGAAAATCCGTTTAGATGGCCTCACAGAGAAGAGAAGTGCAGATGAAATTAAACTCACAACTCGGTTAGAGGAATGGGAAAAAAGAGAAGAAATCTTATGGAAGCAAAAATCTAGAATTCAATGGCTCAAAGAAGGAGATCGAAACACAAATTTCTTCCACAAATATCTTCTAGCTCGAAGATCTCACAACTTTATTTCTTCCTTAAAATCAGATTCCGGAGATGTTGTTTATACTTGGGATGGCATGAACTCTATTGTTGTTGATTACTTTTCCAATATTTTTGCTGCTACTCCCCTTGACTCAACTTCACAATATAATGTTCTTCAAGCAATCCCTTCTCTTATCACTTTTGAGGAGAACTCTATTTTGATTGCTCCTGTTACTATCAATGAGCTTCAACAAGTAGTTTTTAAAATGCAAAAAGGGAAAACCCCAGGTCCTGATGGTTTTCCTATTGAGTTCTACCAAGAGTTCTGGGATATCCTTCATGTTGATTTATTAGAGGTGGTGGAAGAAGCCAGGAAAGCCAAAGAAATTTTGAAGGTTATCAATAAAACTTATATTACTCTTGTTCCAAAAGCTCAAGAGGTTGATCATATCTCAGCTTTTAGACCTATTGCTTTATGTAATGTTCTTCTCAAAATCATTACTAAAATCATGGCGAAAAGGTTGAAGCCTCTTTTGCATAAGATTATTTCCCAAAGCAAGGGGGTTATGTGGAAGGACGTCAAATAGTAGATGAGATAGTTCTTGCTCGAGGAAGCCATCCATTCCATGGATATGCAAAATTCTCCTTCCATGTTCATTCGGTTAGACTTATCCAAAGCTTATGACAGAGTGGATTGGCACTTCCTTATCAAAGTTTTGAGGCAATTTGGTTTCTCTAAGGATTGGATGGATTGGATTATGGGATGTATCTCTTCAGTTTCCTACTTAGTTCTTATCAATGGCGGGCCTTCTCAGTCTTTCCCGGCTTCCAGAGGTATTAGGCAAGGTGACCCGCTATCCCCTTATTTATTCATCATTCTTGCTTGAATGCTTGGGTAGGACTATAACCAAAAAGAGGGAAAACAAAACCCTTGAGGGAGTTACCATTGCTCATGGAGCTAGACCTATCTCTCATCTTCAATTTGTGGATGACTCTACTCTTTTAGGTAAAGCTACAGTTAAGGAAGCTTCTAATATTAAGCAAATCATTAGCTATTTTTCTAAGGCTACTTGGGCGAGTTGATCAATGAAGACAAATCTAAAGTTATTTTCTTTCACTTCTCTGCTAGACAGGAATCCATGGTCTTGGATAAACTAAGATATAAGAAGACCTCTCTTCCAATCACTTATTTAGGTATTCCCATAAATATTCAAAGGCAAAAAAATAAAGATTGGAATTGGTTGTTGGACAAAGTCAAGAAGAAAATTGGAAAGTGGACCAACAAGTGGCTTTCTTATGGGGGTAGAATCACCTTGGTAAAATCAGTCCTTCAAGCTATTCCTATTTATGTTTCTTCTATTTTGAATATCCCAAAGGTTGTTCTTCGAGAATTGGATCAAATCAGTCATCGTTTCCTTTGGAGTGGTACTAAGGAGAAAATAAAATGGGCCTTGGTGAAATGGGATACTTTATGTCTTCCTAAGAGTGAAGGGGGGTTAGGATTACGGTCTTCAATTAATAACAACAAAGCTTTAGCTGCTAAATTATATTGGAGGATGTTGCATAACCCCAATGCTCTTTGGGCCAATAATCTCCATGCTAAATATCTTGAGAACAAAAGTCCTGAAGACCTTGTTCGCTATCAACTTCCTACCAAAGGTTCTCCCATTTTAGAAGTTCTTAAGACTGGTGAGGATTTGATAAAGAAAAAATTATTTTGGATCATTCATAATGGTCAACATGCAAATTTTTGGACAGATTCTTGGGATGGTCACAAGCCTTTGATAACTCGGTTTCCCGATTGGAGGCCTTGGATGGAGGAGCTTCACCGAGCTAATTGGATAAAGGTGGCTAATAACTTGTCGGTACCATACTGGTAATTCAAAGGTTGGTAGATATTGGATCCCTATTGAGGACTGGCCTATTCAAATCCCAGAAATGCAAAGACAAGATATCCAAGGCATCCTTCATATGAGATCCCCCTCTTGGTCCCATGAAAAATATTGTTTTGGATGGAACAACACTACTAAGGGTGAGTATTCAGTTGCTCAAGGTTATTTGACCTTATGCCATAATAATCCCAACCATTCTTCTGACATATTTTCTCGATTGTGGGCTCAAAATATTTGGCCTAAGGTGAGGTTCTTTAATTGGCTTTTATTGCATCGTAGGGTGCTTCTTGGTGAGCAACTTATGAAGCATGGTTTTCATGGCCCTTTTAGATGTGAAATGTGTGAAGAGAATGTAGAAAATATCAACCATATTTTTATTGAGTGTACTTTAGCCTCTGAGTTGTGGAGGAGAATGGCCACTTTACTTGGCTTACAGTGGTCCAATTTTTTTACTTTTGAACAGCTTTGGAGGGATTGGCCTAATCAAGAGGGTGTTGATCATTTTATTAGGCAGTTAGTTTGGATGGGTTCTACCATTCTTCTTTGGAATATTTGGAATGAAAGGAACAACAAATTTTTTAATCAAGATAGGAAGGATATTCACTATATTTGGCAAAAGACCATAGCCAACTTAGTTGAATCAGTCCATCATCTCCTTAATCACCCCCAAAACTCCCACCAAATATGGGATCAAGTGATGCAAATATTGAAGATTAAACCTTCTAAGGGCAACCAACTTAAAGGGAATGTGAGTATTAGTAAGATGGATAGGAATAGAAATTGGCAACCTCCTCCTAAGGATTTTGGAAAAGTCAATACTGATGGAGCCTCTAGAGGGAACCCTGGAAAAGCCGAGTGTGGGAGGAATTGGTAGACTTTCGGATGGCTCCCTGGTTTTTACTTTTGTTGAGAATTTGGGTATTCTTTCCAATAACCTTGCTGAGGGGTATGGTATCCTCGGAGGCCTTCAGGAGGCTACTAAGGTTGGATGGGAAAAGGTGTTAGTTGAGTCGACTCTCAACTTATGATTAATCTCTTGAAGAATCCTTCTAAGAATCATAAGGTGGATTGGAGAATAAAAAGAATTATTGAGAAGATTCGGTTAATCCAGATGGGATTTTTGAAAGTTGATTACAATCATGTGGTCGGAGATCAAAACAAGAGTGTTGATGCTTTAGCTAATTGGGCTTTGGACAAAGGTGATCTTACTTGTTATGGCCACCCTCCTATATGGTGGGCTTCTCAAATTAGGGAAGCTCTTCTTTCTATCATTTCTTTGGATGGCTCCAGTTCGAAGGTACCTAGTTTCTTCTTGTTTTTTTTTTTTTGCTTCTCTTTGGTTCATTCAGTTTTTTTTAGTTCCCTAGCTCATTCTATTCTTTATTTTGTTTCCTCTGTTGATTCTTGCCTTAATAGTCTTCTGGTCTAGATAGGTCATTGTTTTGTTCATTTTTTATTTCTTTTTTGTTTTTTGTTTTTTTTTTGTTTAGTTTTTTAAGGTGGGTGGGTTTTTTTATTTTGTTTTGTTTTTGTGTTGTTTTTTGTTGTTCTTGTGTTTTTGTTGTTTTGTTTTTTTTTTTTATGTTTTTTGTTATTGTTCTTGTGTTTTTTTCGTTCTTGTTCTTGGGTTTCTCTTTGTTTGTGTTATTTCGTGTTTTTATGTGTGAGTGTTTTCTATGTTTTTTGTTTTTGTTTATTGTCTGTTGTTGGTTGTTTTTTATTTTTATTTTATTTTTTTTAATTTTTTAGGTTTTGGTTGTGTTTATTTTTCATGTTTTTTTTGGGTTATGTCTTTGTAGTGTTCTATTGTTTTTGTCTTGTTTGTGTTTTGTTATGTGGTTCTTGTGTTTTTCTATGTGGTTTGTGTTGTGGTTTCTTTTATCTTATTGTGCGTGTTTGGTTGTGCTTTTGTTTTTGACACACTCAAGGAGCATGTTTTTTATTTTATTTTATTATTTTTGTTGTTATTTACTTATTTTTAAATTGGTTTTGTGTGTTTGTTTGCTCCTTGAGTATGTCAAAGGTGGTAGGCCAGGTCCGAGTCCTGGGTATTTTTGGCGGAATGGATACCCCTGCCTCCTTGGGTCTTACCCGAAAGTGGCATCCCTTTTGGGATGTTTTCCACAAATAATAAAAAAAAACAATGGGTTGCCAAACATATTAGATAATCAAAATAGACTCCTTGATGATGACATCATCCAAATCAATGGTTAAAAATAAGGCCAAGGCTAAAGTTAAAGCAATGATAAAAAAATATCAAACAATTGGAGATTTTGCTTAGCAAGCTACAAGATATGGTGGGAAATCAAGAGGTTTGTTAAAAAATCCGTATAAGGACCTAGCAAAGGACACAAAATACCTCACATACATTGGGATACCAAGAGAGAAGGAGTGGAAGATATTGTTGAAGCTACGACATTGAAGAGGATAAGGAGTATTAATAGTTTTACAATTGTGACAAAAGGAATCTCAAATTTGTAGACTTTATGCCCAAGGATAAAGGTATGATTTTTTTGAGGAATAATACATTATCTGGTAAATGCAAATGTACCCCCATGGTACCTTCATGGTACAAATGTAAATATGTAATAGATTAGGTATGATTCTTTAGTATAGTTGAGTGATTTATATTTTCCCTTTCATGTAAGTGTCAATGTGTAGGAAATGCACAAGTATCATGTAAGAGTGCAATATGTAGTAAATACACAAGTGTCATGTAAGTTAGAGTGCAAGAGTGTATTGAGAGAATGTGCAAAAATTTTCATGTATGTAATGTAGGCACATGCACAAGTGTCTTGTATTAGGAGTGCATATAGGAGAGTAAGAGTCATGTAGAAGTATGCAAGTGTCATAGAGTTAAGGATGAATGTAAGAAGAGAGCGAAGAGTCTACTATACAAGTGGCAAGATGATAAGCCAAAGAACATGGGAGTTGTCATATGGAGAGCAATAATCAAGTACTTGAAGGGTTACATTACTATGACTATATTATGGAGTTATGGAGATAATGCTCCATGAAAAGATAATTCGAGTGTCTGATTATCTGGTTTTAAAAGGAAGATATTGGAAAGTAAAGCTTGTATATATATTTTGAGCAATTAATATTAAAAAAAATTCTTCATGCATGTTCATAAATTATTTTGGCCATTTACATTCATATTTGGTATTATAAGTGAATGTTATTTCATTATTATATTGGCCTTGATATACACATTATATTGCTCATATATAAATATACTCTTCATTATTAATATTTAAACCTTTAATATTGTAGCTTATTTACATTTGGACTTGTGATATTTTAAAAATAGTAAGGCTTAAAATCCAATAGTGGTATCAGAGCCACCATCATTTAACTTTGTCCATTCTTGATAGATATAATTAAGAATTTATTCACTTTGAAAGTAGTGAAAACTTGGACTCTATTTTAAAAGGTCTAATTGAGTAGATATTGAAGGTACAACTATTAGTCACCCTAATTTGGATGTTAGGGTCTTTCCACTTAGTTGAAGGAAAACTAGTGAAGACTAGGACCTAGCTAATTTGATTAAGACCCAACTCAAAAAAATTTGAACATTGACAGAGAAAGCCAACTCAAAAGAAATTTGGAAATAGAGAGTAACCCAACTTAGAAAAAAATTAGAAGTTCAAGGACATTCAAAGTCACCTTGATAATATTTAGGATTCTCTGAAGAAAATAGGAGATCACTGAATAATCTTAGGATAAAGTTGTTCATTCGAGGATATGTATAGTCACCCTGATATTGATATTAGGTTCTCTAGAAAATAGGAGAATAATATTTTGTTCTTAGGTGCAACCTCAGACATTGAAGATAGATTTTAGAGGTAGAGATAATAAATTGAGAAGCATCATAACTTCCAAGGATAGAGAAGCATTCAAACTTCCAAAATTCAAAATTTTATCAATAGTATATTGGTATAGATAAGAGTTGTATTGAATAGTACAAAGAAGAAGCCTCTAGAGGTAAAGAGAGATATAGGCATAGAGAAGTTTTGGTTATTCAAAAATATAGAAGCATCCTTGATACAAGGGGGTGTTGAGGAATATTACATTATTTGGTTCATGCAAATGTACCCCCATGGTACCTTCATGGTATAAATGTAAATATGTACTAGATTAGGGTTGACTCTTTAGTATAGTTGAGTGATTTTATATTTTCTCTTTCATGTAAGTTTTAATGTGCAAGAATGCACAAGTTTCATGTAAGAGTGCAATATCCAATAAATGCACAAGTGTCATGTAAGTTTGAGTGCAAGAGTGTATTGAGAGAATGTGCACAAGTGTCATGTATGTAAGGGTGTAAATATGTAATGTGAGAATGTGCACAAGTTTCTTGTATTAGGAGTTAATTTAGGAGAGTGAGATTCATATAGAAGTGTGCAAGTGTCGTAGATTTAAGTATGCATGTAAGAAGAGAGTTAATAGTCTAGTATACAAGTGTTAAGATGATAAGCCAAAGGTCATGGGAGTTGTCATATGGAGAGAAATAGTACAATACTTAAAGAGTCACATTACTATGGCTATATTATGGAGATAGTTCTCCATGAAAAGATAATATAAGTATCTAATTATATGATTGTAAAAGGAAGATATTGGAAAGTAAAGCTTGTATACAAATTTTGAGCAATTAAAATTGTAAGTTTTTCTTCATGCATGTTCATGAATGATTTTGGTCATTTACATTCATATTTGATATTATAAGTGAATATTATTACGTTATTATATTGGCCTTGATATACATATTATATTTCTCATATATAATTCGACTCTTCATTATTAATATTTAGACCTTTAATATTGTGGTTTATTTACATTTGGATTTGTGATATTTTTAAGATAGTAAGACTTAAAAGCCAATAAATTTAATATTTATCACTAATCAATCTTGGCACCCTATAAAGTCATAATAAATGTAGTAACAAATCACTACATTGGGATTTCACCTATTTTAGAGTTGTATAAAATACTTGTGATCAACCAATTTAGACCTCCAAAACTCAATTTTGTATGATGAGAACCTAAGGAGTGATTTGCTAAATATGGTGCAATTGGCTCCTAGAAACAAAGCACTTTTCAACAAGGAGCAATTGGTTTACAAGAGAAAAGTTATAGGAGAATGGAGAAATGCTCCTAGATAAGATTATCCAAGGTAACTCAAGGGTGATTCTTCCTATAAATAGGATCCATGGGATTCATTGTAAACATATTTTGGTTTTGAGGAAATTATAGATACACTTTGTGAGACCCACATTGTACTTTTTCCTTTTAAAAAAAGTATGAAATTGATGAGAAATTTTTCTTTCCATCAATAGCACTACCCTCCTAAATTGTGGAATGCATGAAAATTATGGCACTACTCTTTGTCCTCTTTTATTTCCTTATTAATTTCATTTCATAAGCATGGGACAACATTGTTGTTATTCAATTTTATCACATGTTTATTGATCACACACTCTTTTTGCTATGGTTATGACCATATTTACATTTAATCCTTGGTATCCTAAACTTAAAATTTTACTTTTATTACATTTTTATTTTCATTTTATATTTTTAATTTCATTTAATTAGATTGGGCTAGTTAGATTTTAGCTAAGATAGTGGAGATCGAGACTAAATTCAAAGGTGGAGAGGGGTATTGTCTCTCTCTTCCACATTGTTGAAATAAAATTATGAAGTGCATTAGAAGTTAGACTTTTCCATAATTCAACAATCTACAACTAATCTAGTCATATTAAAGAAACATAAATGTTTATTATTGATTTCTCCAAAGCAAACTGTTGGAAGTGAATGCAACACACTATAATACAATTCCACTATATATGATTAATAAAGGTATACAATGATAAGACTTATATATAGAACTCATTTATTTATAATAAATTAGGTCTAGACAAGCATACAATGTAAAAAAACTTGCCTTGACCAACTTCAACCAACGTCATGACTTGACAAAGATTTTGTACCAATGAGAAAACCTAACATATACTACATATTTGAATATTTATAAGTATGAAAATATGGTAGAAGGTTGATAACTATCCATCCACCACCTCACTACCTGTTTATATTAAAAATTAAAATATTTTATGGCACTATATTATATTTATTACAAATATATATTATCATATACACAACAATACTTACATATGACAACTATTATTTATACATCACTAACACATGTATATATTTGCATAGGCATACACTCATATAATGTGCAATTGTGTAAATGTAAAGTTATTGTGTAAATTTGACTACCTCTGTCTATCCTCTCCTGTAGACTAATCAATATAGGTCCTATAATATCCCTTCATCAAAAACTTGTTGCACTCATTTCACTTATTTTGGTTTCATACATTTTTTATAAAAATGAAATATACATTTTTCTACCAACACAATTGTTTTTTCCAACTTCTCATTGTGATTTTTGCAACTGGTCATATTGTAAGCCTAATATCACATGTTTTAGGAGTCAAGGGGCATTGAATAACATCAACCTATCTTCCACCAGATCTCCTTCTATAGTATCATTTTGACTGAGTAATTTTAAAGCATGTATCTCCATATGAATGGGGAGAATACCCTCTTTTCCATACACCAAAGCATAGGGGAATGTATTTATCAACTTCTTAATGGTAATTCTATCAACCCATAGTGCTTTATTTATTAATGAATGCCAACTCCTCTTATTTTATTTTAGAGTTCTTTTCATAATTCTAAGCAAATTATTATTTTTGGATTTTGCTAGGCCATTTCCCTGTGGGTAGTAGTTGGAAGAAATATTCAAATAGATCCCATATATAACAGAAAAGTAAATCATTTTTACTCCAATGAAGGATTATCACTAACTAGTTTATCAGGTATACCAAACCTGGTGATCAAACTTTCAAAATCTATCACTACTTCTTGATCAACTTTCTTAGTGGGTATAGCTTTGAACCATTTGGTGAAATAATCTGTAGCAGTTAAGATGTACTTGTGAACTATTTATGAGTTGGTTTCTATCACCCCTATGAATTCCAAACCCCATTGTTGGAAAGGTTCTTCCACTTGAATGTATTTGAGAGGTAAGGAAGCATTTTTGTTTCTTCCTACATATCTTTGGCATTCTTCACATGTTTTGGTTACTTTGAAAGCATCAGAGAAGATAGTTGGCAAATAACAACTTGTATTCAATATATTTAGAGTTGTGGTTCTATTTGAATAGTGTCCTCCTGATATTCATCCATTTAATTCTTCCAAGATTTTTTTATTTTTTATCATCTTTGATACATCTCGACAGAACACCATCCAATTTTTTTTTGTATAGACCTTTTGGTAATAGAGTATAAGGCCAAAATTCTATACCTTCTTCTTTGTGAGCCATTTAGACCACTTGGACATGTTCCTATCTAAAATAGTTTGTAATTTCATCAACACAATCTAAAGTTCCTAAAATTTATTCATCTTCCTAGATGAATTCTATGGCTTGGCATGTTATATATTTTGTTACATCCTATCTTTACAGCTCCTGGAATAGAGTTTTACCTCTTTCCAACTTGGTTGGGTGAATCTCTACATCATATTCTTGGATTTTTGACACCCAACCAAGCTGTAGACAAGGGTAAGTACTTCCCGAGATGAGGGAATGATGATAAACTAGGAGGGAGTGATAAGCCAAGGCACATTAGTCATCATGTTCTATCAGTATGAATAGATAAGTCTTTACATATGCTTTGAATACTATACGACTAAGGAAAATAGTCTAGCCATATGATATGGATGACTAGGTGTCTGGGCTAGATGTTAGGGACTGATGGTTAGACATCTAGACTGGATTTTTGGACTAGATAGCTAGATGTTTGGACTGGAAGGTTAGACATATGGGCTGGTCAGCTAGATATTTGGATTAGACGTATAGGCTGGGTGGATGGATGTCAGGAATAGATGTCTAGACTAGATAGCTAGGTTTCTAGACTAGATGACTAGATGTCTGGGCTAGGTGGTCGACTAGATGTCTAGGTTGAACATCTTGAATAGTTATGTCAATGATACCAGATGGCTAGACTGGTACTTGAAATGGTTTAATCAACCAAAGTCTAGATATCTCCAACTTGAGCATTTATTCTCCAATCCTTCGATACTCCTTAGAATGCCATGCAATATGAAAACAACACACAATAATACATGCTCGTGTACCAAGCTATGATCAATACCTGCAACATAACACTATAATACAAATGCAATCTCGTACAACACGCATTATAGGATAACAATATATTGCACAATAATTATGTATTATAGATAAGTATGGATAGATTACAAACTAAAATAGGGGGTATTTATGGGTAATATCGGGTAGTTACTACAACTAACTCATCTCAACCGTACAAACCACCTATTTTATTTAACTAATGTGTTTACTGCCTATTTGACAGTTTTAGATTTCTAACACAACATCCAAATGTTTGATTAGTTAGGTTGGACATCTAATCCAAATGTCTAACTAATCTAGATGTCTAAACATAAGACAACTGCGTTTGTCCTTTTGTGCATACTTATTAATCAGGCCATATTTATTTTATTGGTTGATTTTACATTGCAAATTGTCATTTTCATGATTTGTACATTACCAAAATTACTGTACATAGTCAAAATTGTGAATAGGAACTCACATTTGTTGTTTATCAAGATAAGCAATATCACTAGATTCAATGGCTTCCCCTAGCAGAATGGTGGTATAATATTTCTTATCATTTTTCCTTAATATGTCACCATTCAAAGCCTTGTATGGTCAGAAACCACCTACAATCACATACTATGTTTGAGGTGCTTCCAAGGTAGCCCTGGTCGATGATTTGTTACAAAAATGTCATATGATGCTTAAAATTCTTAAGGATAATTTGACCTAGGCACAAAACCTTCTTAAGGATATATATCATTTAGAACAATAATTCAATGTTAGAGATATGGGCTTTTTGCGCTTACAACCTTACAAGAAATTATCCTTTATTAGATACAACCTTACAAGAAATTATCCTTTAATATCAAGTCTAATAAAAATTGGCACCTCAATTTTATGGATCCTACAAAGTGGTTCATTGCATTGGTGAAGTTGCATATCAATTGGAGCTTCATCCTTCATCTCGCATCCATCCAATTTTCCATGTGTTCTACCTCACACAATTTATTGATCAAAAGGTGCAATCTCAGATAGAGCTTCCACTACTTTATGAAGAAGGTCGTATAACTCTCCAACCATAAGCAATACTACGATCCAGAGTACGACATCTTCGATCACATCAAATTCAAGAGTTCCTAATTAAATGGCAGGACCTTCCAGAAGAAGATGCTACATGGGATTCTGAGAGTATTTTCCAATATTTTCTAGCTCCGAGGACAAAGCTTCCTGAGAGGGGGAGCCATGTAATGATCCCAAAGTAGATGCATCAGTTCATCGATTGATCACGTCCACTCATTTATTAATTTATATATTTACAGGTAGAATCGTTCATTCAATTTATCATCAAATAATCAAATTGTATTGTGTATATCACAAGAGAATTTTCCCTCTCTAAGTGGATACGAGACTTTGCCCTCTCTAAGTGGCTATGAAATTTTAGATTTCTTGATATTTCCAATTAATTATTCATCGAGTAAGGAGTATCGTTACAGATGAGAAGTATCATCAATACATTCTAGTAGACTACAATGATGAGTCAAAAGCCTATAGATTATTTGATTCAACTACCCAAAACATGTGCATTAGCCGTGATGTGATTTTTTGATGAAAAATATAAGTCACTCTCATCCTCTCCACAAGAATATTCATCCAACTTTGTTCTAGTAATAGTTCAAAGTGATGAAGATTAACAGGATACTAATGAGGAGGTTTCTAAAGAAGATATGGATCAATTTGCTCCTCCATAAAACATGTGGAAAATACCCAAGTGGTACATTAGCACATTAAGAGCTTTAGAGATAGATGGACTTCCAAACACATCTATCATAGGATTGTGGACACATAGCATGGCTCGTGATAAGGTAAATATGGGACCTAATGAGTACTATTGTACAAAATATTGAACCATCCACAATGTAGAAGGTACTTTAGTCTAATTATTAGAAGAACTTTATGGATATTAAGTATCAAGTATTAATAAAGAACAAGACTTGGCAAGATATGCTAGATAATTAAAGGCTCACATAAAAGTTGAATTCAAATGACCCCATATTCGATAGATCTAATGGTTGCGCTTAAACTAAGATGATTTGACAGTCGTGCACCAAGAAAGCTAATTAAATATTAAAAGCCTAATTTTAATAGGTTGATAAAATGCCTACACCTTCATGGGATCCAACGGCCGCACCTACTCAAAAGTAGATCTAAAGGTAGCGCTCTTACCAAATAATCAAACGTTGATGAGTCAAAATACAAAGGTATAAATCACACATCTTTATTGGATCTGACAACAACGCTTGTTCCCGCCAAATCCAATGATCGCACTTGCAGCATACCAATCAATAATTAGAAGTTCTCTTATCCAAGCCAAGGGTAATTGTCATTTCATCTTTAATAGATCTAACGACTGTGCTAAATCCCTAGCAGATCCAATGGTATTGCTTTACTGAAGCATTTGAAGATTAATAAAGTGGTCATCAATGAAATATAGCCAAAGTAAGATATTACGGTCGTGTTCATTCCTGTTGACATCCAACGACGGTGTTTCAACAAGGAACTTAATAAAAGTACACAACTTTGATTGATCTGATGACCGTGCTTGATCCCACCCAGATCGGACGATAGCGCGTATCGAATACGATCGAAGGTTAGTATAATCAAGGGTTTTGGTTGGACTATTAATTAAATGCATTTTTAAAATTGAGACCAATGCTTAATCATAATTTATAAGGGTTTAATACATTGTTAATTTTTCCCTTTCATCCTGCTAACCCTTGCACATATATGAGGAATCCAATGATTGTGCCCCCATCACTATTTGATGATACAATGCCTATGTTTTAATGCAATGTTATTAAGGATTTTTAATCACCAGATTAACCATGGTAAATCAATATTATATGAGGTTTAATGCATTGCATAATTATAAAGTCAAATCAATGATTGTATAATTTTGGGCCTAAGTATTGCTAATTGAATTATTACTGACCAAAAGTTTTTGACTCTATAAACAAGATTAATTTAATTAACTAGGCATAGGTTTATATACATTGGTAGATTAACAACCGTGCAGGTTCCTGGACATCAACATCGGTGCGCAATCGATAATTGATCTAATGGTAAACACGTGGGGAAGTAATCATAATTTAAAATACTTGTGGTTTAATCGAAAACTATTAAAGGTTTTTAATCACCGATCAATTTTAATAAATCTAAATTATGAATGGGATTAATGAATTAATTAATAATAAGATTGCAATGAGAATTATAAGGCTTTGGGCCTAAGCGGTTTTAATCGGCTTATTGTTAGCCTAAGGTTTCTAGCCTAAATTTTAAGGTCAATTTAATTAAATTTGCATTTACATATATATCATTGGACTAACAACCATGCAGGTTTCAAGATCTCAATGACAACATGCAAGATGAAATAGATTTAATGGTAAGCACTCACTAAGATGCTCATATTTTAACTGGTAAAGTGTTTTCTCTTGGACGCCTTAATTTTTTATTAACCATTGATTAATTTTGAGACAATCAAGACTAATGAGGGATTAATACGCTATAAATTTTCCACCTTCAAACTAATCAATGTGCAACTTGATAAATATCGATAGGCATGCACCATCATGAATGGATCTAATGAGAAGCACCCATAGGCTGATCGGTTTTTAATGTATAAGACTTATATGGTCTAAGACAGGTTAAATAAAAATTAAAGGATTTAAAATATTCTTCAAAGACTAAATTACTTCTAATTTGTTATCCACAGATATAATAGAAACAAATTTTAAAAGGATAAATAAATTTTTTACATGAAGTCATTTTAAAGGTTTAATTTATCTAAGGTTTGGACATGAATTATTGAATTAATGATTATTTTTCATCGAGGGTCTAAGTTATAGAGGATTTAAATGAATTTACTGAGCCTAAAATCTGAATATTAATTTTCATATATATGTGCAGTATACTATAAAATATCCCTCATGCAGGATCACGTGATCTAACATAAGCACTCACCTCAAAGGTAAATCTATGGATGTGCATGTTCAAAACTGCAAGGAAAATAAGAGTGTTTATTTTAAGCGTGTTTTCTAAGGTCAAAATAACATCAAATACATTTATTTGTTTTGTCCCCAACTAATATTCCTGTAGGTTTAAAGGATCTAATGAAAGTGCTTCATCCAAAGTAAATTCGATGACACATGCATCACAAGATGAACTATTTTTATCCTCATAAACACACAGTCAGTAATGACATTGATACCAGATCATACCAAAGTACAATCGAAAGCTCAATAATAGACTACAAATTCAGATAGTAGCCGAGGAAAGGAATGTTCAGACGATCAAACTAAATCCCACGGACTATCATTAGAGGAATTCCTAGAGGCTACCAACATAGAAGATATGATCATGAACAAGATAAAGGAGTTTGATTGTGAACCTGGTGATGATAAAAAGATGGCAAGACAGACTAATTCTTGATTAAAGAAAAGTAGATTAGAAAACTTTAGTAGATAAAAAAATGAAGAAAACCAAAGTACATGATCTACAATTGAGGATAAACACACCTTCGAGAGAAGAAATAAAGAACACTAAAATAGGGCATAGTTCAAAATTAGGAAGTCAACCAGAGGATATAGAAGGTACAAAGGGAAAATTGGTTAATAAAAATAGTCAAATTAAAAAGTCCTGGCAGAGTATACAATACAAGCAAAAGGAGAAGGTGGAAGCCATCTATACTAATTTTGAAAGGTAAATCAGATGATGATAAGTGTGGGGCCAATATTGTACCAAAAATAATAGATTCAAGAACTTGGAGCTATAAAGACATCGATTATGATCAGAATCTACATCAAGCAATTAGAGAATAGCATTTTTGCTAAGAGGTATACTTGAGTGCCCTTTAGATTTGTGTTGTTGTGTCTTCTTTTTGTGTCTATTTTTCTCATTCATTCTTATTTCTTACCTTTATTGTGCAAGATTTTGATAGGAAAGTGCTTAATAAGCTGATATTATTTCGTGTCCAATTGAGCCTGAGATTCAGAGACTCTACTGTTACCAGATTGGAATAAGAAGAGTAGGAGAGACCTGTTACATTATTTGAACAGAGTCTTCTTCATTGTATTGATGTATTTCTTTGATAAAAATATATTTAAAAGACATATTTCCCACTCTGCATGTAATATATTATGAAATCAATACAATTCTAAGTTTCATTCATTTATATCTTTGTCTTGGTACTGTGTTTCACTGTGTAATGGATTACATTATTTGAATGCATTATATACGTTTCTTTCATTGGTCAAATTTTAGTTTTATTATGATATTCGAATATTTCTAAGAGCGCCAATTTTTTTTTCCCCCTTCTCTCTATTCATGTTGAAATTGTTGTTAAATTTCTATAACAGCCCAATGATTCTAGGCATCGATCTACATAAGGCATAACAAATTGTTATTTTCTTGGTTGGTCATTTTAATACATATAGTGTTACATTAATCTGGAGCGTGTAATCAATGTTTTATCATAGAATTACCGTTGGGGTTTCCTTACTCATTATGTAGTTTTACTTTAGCAATAGTCATTTTTATCAGAATGAATAAGTAGGTTGACTAGAGCCTGTAATAGCTTGTTGGTTTCAAACGGATTTTTACAGTGTGACAATCGAATCCTATGGATGCAAGAATCGGTTTCAAGAGGAGCCCGATCACCCCTCACTTCACTAGATGATTTATGGACTATCTAGCTTAGCTAATAATGACAACTCCTTCATGATATTTTAAAACCCCCGACACAAGGTTTCTAACCTACACAACTACTAAAAAAGAGACTGTATTTTTTGTGTTTTCTGGTTTTTTTGGTAAAAAAAAATAGACTGTATTTTTTTGGATTTTTTTAATAAAGAGAAAAAAAGAAACAAAAAAGACACAAAAAATTATATCTAACAAGTAGAATGGATACCAAAAATTGTCTTAGTTACAACAAAACTCGGACCTTGAAAGCGCTCTGATACCACTTGTTTGGATCTTACTATTAAAATAAAGCACACTCACACATAATACTGAAAAATAACTCAAATACATCAAATAACTCAATAAAACTATGCGGAAATTAAATGAAAAAATGGAACAATCTCACAATAACACAAAATCACGAGCCTCTTCGATGGGGCAACCTCCTTCAATATTTCATTATATTGAAAATAGATGAATTCGTACATGGCTTCATATATTTTAAAGAAAAACTGCATGCAACCCTACCTAAAGGCTCAAGAGTTGGCTTATATGTAAAATGTTACTCGAGCTAGAATCTCCTACCAAACATCGGTTAAAATATTGATAAAAATGGTTACATGAGATGGCACCACTTGGCTATATCCCTTACTTGCCACATACATTACAAAGTATTACAAAATAACATTATAATGGGATCCCCACGTTGGGAGTGGGTCATTACATAAGTAAATGAGAATTAAAAAATGGCATTAGGATAGGATCTTAACAACAAACATCCAAAAAGTAATTTGACTCTATCTAAGTTGAGAAGAGAAAGATCAGGAAAAAGGAAAATCAATTGATCGAGTAGACCTTAAAGGTACTATTTATCATGTGGTCCCAATTGGCATTTAGCAATAATAGAGTTATCATAGTAAAAGTAGTCCCAAATGATCCTTCTAATACTACCACTTCCCTTGTTGAGTTCATTGTAAGAGTTTTCAAGCTAGATATGACCAAAATAGATCCATACCAAATGACCCAAATTGCTAACCAACCTTACATTATAGCAACCATGGAATTTGGTCAATTAGCAATGGAGAATGATTCAATAAGACAACACATAAATGTGAAGCAACAATAACCCAAATAAAGGAAAAAACTATAGGTACAATAAGATATTGAATCCCTTAAGAAGGATTCCATAGAGAGAGCTAAGCTACAACAATAATTTAACAACCACAAATCTCAACTTGTTGAGAGTGACCAATAGAAGCAATTTGAAGATCTTTCTTGACAACTTGGGTAAGGGCACAACTAGCTAAAATAATAGTTTGAAGAAGAAAATTTGTAGCTAGTGAAGCAAGTAGAACAATTACAATTAACCTAGCAAGAAAAATATTTGAAGAAATCTTATCTCCAAGGTAATATTGTGAAACTAAAGGAGCAAAATTTGACCTAGGGTAGACCTCAAAATTAGAAAAAGTGAAGTTCTTATGGGACAACATTAAAGTTGAGATGACATGCACAAAGAGGTAATTTGAGTTTATGGCTAAAATTGAAAACATCCTTATCCAAGTGGTGAGGATCATCAAGCAAAAAAAATACGAGTCGGCTACAAATGAGAGGTAATAGGATGTACTCAAGAAATTGACCATATTATCAATGTCATAAGCACAAAATATAGAGATAGATAGGAATGACATCATGAGGAAACTAAAGAAAATATTTGACATATAGAAAAACTTGTAAGCTTATAAAGACACAATGGTCTCTTTAACCCTAGTACAAAAAATAAAAAAATTAATTTAGGGGTTAGTCAACAATGGGCTGCCAAACATATTAGATAATAAAAATAGACTCCTTGATGACGACATCATCCAAATCAATGGGTAAAAATAAGGCCAAGGCTAAAGTTAAAGTAATGATAAAAAAAGGTCAAACAATTGGAGATTTTTCTTAGCAAGCTACAATATATGGTGGGAAATCAAGAGGTTTGTTAAAAAATCCATATAAGGACCTAGCAAAGGACACAAAATACCTCATATACATTGGGATACCAAGAGAGAAGGAGTGGAAGATATTGTTGAAGCTACGACATTGAAGAGGATAAGGAGTATTAATAGTTTTACAACTATGACAAAAGGAATCTCAAATTTATAGACTTTATACCCAAGGATAAAGGTATGATTTTGTTGACGAATATTACTTTATCTAGTAAATGCAAATGTACCCCCATGGTACCTTCATGGTACAAATGTAAATATGTAATAGATTAGGTTTGATTCTTTAGTATAGTTGAGTGATTTTATATTTCCCCTTTCATGTACGTGTCAATGTGTAGGAAATGCACAAGTTTCATGTACAAGTGCAATATGTAGTAAATACACAAGTGTCATGTAAGTTAGAGTGCAAGAGTGTATTGAGAGAATGTGCACAAGTTTCATGTATGTAATGTAGGCACATGCACTGGTAAAACCCCAAGGTCTTACTATAAAAATATTAATAAATTAATATAAAATGTAATCACAGGCCACTCAAAGGGGGCTCCCTTGTAATCGCTTTGCCACTATAGGGGGCTCCCTCCTTAGAATCTATGCTTATTATTCTTATTCTTCTTCTTGGTTGATTTGATATGGATGGCCAACCTAATATATATATCTACCTTAAAGCTACGTTGGTGAAGAGACATGATGGTTCACGTTATGAAGGGTTGTGATGGTTCACTTTATAAGTTAATAATATAATAATTAAATGATTAATAATACTAACTAATACTAACTAATAATGTTAGGATTGAGGATCCTAACATGCCACTCTCCTTAAAAAGAGCTTTTTCCTCAAAGCTCAAAGTGAGAAGCTTTGTCCTTTGTTTTCCAAGAAGGATTTATGTAAGTTCTTGGACTCTTTTAATGGCATCCTTTCATAGGCAGGGATATTGAGAAGGATGAAGCAGTAGCGGGAGATTGCCAAGAACAATAGTAGAATATTCCTTAGGAAAATCATGATGACAATGGGAGGGCAACCCTTGGGGTTCCTCAAATACTTCAGAATGATGCATCAAAAGTGATGGTAATGATTTCATATCCTTTTTTGGTTCCTTGGTAGAGCCAACGGAGGAGTGTGTAGTCACTTTGCGTTGGTTCCGAATAGGTTTGGTCATATGGAAAGAACTCACTATTGGTGAGGAAGGTATGTGTAGGTCTTGTAGAGTGCATGTTTGGCTAGCATTGATCACTTTGGGTATGTCTACCTCATCATTGCTTGGTACATCAATCACTTCTTGCACATCGACCTCATTATCTTCATTGTGATGAGTAGGTGCACTGGTCGCTTCGAACACAACTACCTCATCTGCTTGCTCTATGGAGAGACAGGGATTAACTTACTTCAATAAATACAATGTTAGTGTAGCACATTTATGGTGGGGTCCAAATTGTTCATCACAATTATCACAGAGTCCTTTTTCTCGTCGTTCCTTCATCTCCTCAAAGCTAAGATGTTTAATTTGTAAAGTTCGGTTAGATTTGGGGGTTGTGTAAGTGCTTTGTGCCCTTCCATTATGCATAGGTTTGGGAGTGATGTAAGTGGTCGACAATTTTTCCATAAGTGGTTTCCCTAATCATTGTTGTGCATTGATTTTATCTTCAACTAATTTTGCCAATCCATAGGTCTACATCATGGTATAGGGATTGAACCTTATCACCTCCATTCTAATTTCCTCTTTTAATCCCCTAATGAAGCCATTGATGAGAATTGATTCATTCAATCTTGTATTGTGTTTGGTGATATCCTCAAACCAAGTTTGATACTCACGCATATAAGTGATTTGATGAAGATATTTGAGCAATTTCCACATGACTGGGTCCCATATAGCTCTGATACCAAATGGTAAGACCCCAAGGTCTTACTATAAAAATATTAATAAATTAATGTAAAATGTAATCGCAGGCCACTCAAAGGGGGCTCCCTTGTAATCACTTTGTCACTATAGGGGGATCCCTCCTTAGAATCTATGCTTATTATTATTATTCTTCTTCTTGGCTGATTTGATATGGATGGCCAACCTAATATATATATCTACCCTAAAGCTACGTTGGTGAAGAGACATGATGGTTCACGTATGAAGAGACGTGATGGTTCACTTTATAAGTTAATAATATAATAATTAAATGATTAATAATACTAACTAATACTAACTAATAATGTTAAGATTGAGGATCCTAACATGCACAAGTGTCTTGTATTAGGAGTGCATATAGGATAGTAAGAGTCATGTAGAAGTATGCAAGTGTCATAGAGTTAAATATGAATGTAAGAAGAGAGCGAAGAGTCTACTATACAAGTGGCAAGATGATAAGCCAAATGACATGGGAGTTGTCATATAGAGAGCAATAATCAAGTACTTAAAGGGTTACATTACTATGACTATATTATGGATTTATGGAGATAATGCTCCATGAAAAGATAATTCAAGTGTTTGATTATCTAGTTTTAAAAGGAAGATATTGGAAAGTAAAGCTTGTATATATATTTTGAGCAATTAATATTAAAAAAATTTCTTCATGCATGTTCATAAATTATTTTGGCCATTTACATCCATATTTGGTATTATAAGTGAATGTTATTTCATTATTATATTGGCCTTGATATACACATTATATTGCTCATATATAATTATACTCTTCGTTATTAATATTTAAACCTTTAATATTGTAGCTTATTTATATTTGGACTTGTGATATTTTAAAAATAGTAAGGCTTAAAATCCAATAGTGGTATCAGAGCCACCATCATTTAAATTTGTCCATTCTTGATAGATATAATTAAGAATTTATTCACTTTGAAAGTAGTGAAAACTTGGACTCTATTTTAAAAGGTCTAATTGAGTAGATATTGAGGGGACAAGGATTAGTCACCCTAATTTGGATGTTAGGGTCTTTCTACTTGGTTGAAGGAAAACTAATGAAGACTAGGACCTAGCTAATTTGATTAAGACCCAACTCAAAAAAATTTGAACATTGACAGAGAAAGCCAACTCAAAAGAAAGTTGGAAATAGAGAGTAAGCCAACTCAGAAAAAATTTAGAAGTTCAAGGACATTTAGAGTCACCTTGATAATATTTAGGATTCTCTAAAGAAAATAGGAGATCACTACTGAATAATCTTAGGATAAAGTTGTTCATTCGAGGATATGTATAGTCACCCTGATATTGATATTAGGTTCTCTAGAAAATAAGAGAATCATATTTTGTTCTTAGGTGCAACCTGAGACATTGAAGATATATTTTAGAGGTAGAGACAATAAATTGAGAAGCATCATAACTTCCAAGGATAGAGAAGCATTCAAACTTCCAAAATTCAAAATTTGAGCAATAGTATATTGGTATAGATAAGAGTTGTATTGAATAGTACAAAGAAGAAGCCTCTAGAGGTAAAGAGAGATATAGGCATAGAGAAGTTTTGGTTATTCAAAAATATAGAAGCATCCTTGATACAAGGGGGTGTTGAGGAATATTACATTATTTGGTACATGCAAATGTACCCCCATGGTACCTTCATGTTATAAATGTAAATATGTACTAGATTAGGGTTGACTCTTTAGTATAGTTGAGTGATTTTATATTTTCCCTTTCATGTAAGTTTTAATGTGCAAGAATGCACAAGTTTCATGTAAGATTGCAATGTGCAATAAATGCACAAGTGTCATGTAAGTTAGAGTGCAAGAGTGTATTGAGAGAATGTGCACAAGTGTCATGTATGTAAGGGTTCAAATATGTAATGTGAGAATGTGCACAAGTTTCTTGTATTAGGAGTTAATTTAGGAGAGTGATATTCATATAGAAGTGTGCAAGTGTCGTAGATTTAAGTATGCATGTAAGAAGTGAGTTAATAGACTAGTATACAAGTTGTAATATGATAAGCCAAAGGTCATAGGAGTTGTCATATGGAGAGAAATAGTACAATACTTAAAGAGTCACATTACTATGGCTATATTATGGAGATAGTTATCCATGAAAAGATAATCTAAGTATCTAATTATATTATTGTAAAAGGAAGATATTGGAAAGTAAAGCTTGTACACAAATTTTGAGCAATTAAAATTGTAAGTTTTTCTTCATGCATGTTCATGAATGATTTATTTTTTTTGTCCCCAACTAATCTTCCTGTAGGTTTAAAGGATCTAATGAAAGTGCTTCATCCAAAGTAAATCCGATGACACGCGCATCACAATATGAACTATTTTTATCCTCATAAACACACAGTCAGTAATGACATTGATACCAAACCATATCAAAGTACAATCGAAAGCTCAATAACAGACTGCAAATTTAGATAGTAACTGAGGAAATGAATGTTCAAACGATCAAACTAAATCCTATGGACATACCAAATTATATCTATCAAGAATTCCTAGAGGCTGCCAACATAGAAGATATGATCATGAACAAGATAGAGGAGTTTGATTGTGAACCTGATGATGATAAAAATATGGCCAGACAGGCTACATTCTTGATTAATGAAAAGTAGATCAAAAAACTTTAGTAGATCAAAAAAATGAAGAAAACCAGAGTACATGGTCTACAATTGAAGATAAACACACCTTCAAGAGAAGAAATAAAGAGCACTAAAATAGGGCATAGTTCAAAATTAGGAAGTCAACCAGAGGATATAGAAGGTACAAAGGGAAAATTGGTTAATAAAAACAGTCAAATTAAAAAGTCTTGGCAAATTATACAATACGAGCAAAAGGATAAGGTGGAAGCCATCTATACTAATTATGAAAAGTAAATCAGATGATGATAACTGTGGGGCCAGGATTATACCAAAAATAATAGATTCAAGAACTTGGATCTATAAAGACATCAGTTGCGATCAGAATCTACATCAAGCAATTAGAGAATATCATTTTTGCTAAGAGGTATACTTGAGTGCCCTTTAGATTTGTGTTGTTTTATCTCCTTTTTGTGTCTATTTTTCTCATTCATTCTTCTTTCTTACCTTTATTGTGCAGGATTTTGTTAGGAAAGTGCTTAAGAAGCTAAGATTATTTTCTGTCCAATTGAGCCTGAGATTCAAAGACTCTAATGTTACAAGATTGGAACAAGAAGAGTAGGAGAGACCTGTTACATTATTTGAATAGAGTCTTCATTGTATTGATGTATTTCTTTGAGAAAAATAGATTTAAAAGGCATCTTGCCCACTCTGCATGTAATATATTATGAAATCAATACAATTCTAAGTTTCATTCCTATTATATCTTTGTCTTGGTACTGTGTGTCACTGTGTAATGGATTACATTATTTGAATGCATTATATACGTTTTTTTCATTGGTAAAATTTTAGTTTTATTACGATATTCGAATATTTCTAAGAGCATCAATTTTATTTTCCCCCTTCTCTCTATTCATGTTGAAATTGTTGTTAAATTTCTATAATAGCCCAATGAATCTAGGCATCGATCTACATAAGGCATAACAAATGGTTATTTTATTGCTTGGTCATTTTAATACATATAGTGTTACATTAATATGGAGCATGTAATCAATGTTTTATCATAGAATTACCGTTGGGGTTTCCTTACTCGTTATGTAGTTTTCCTTTAGCAATAGTCATTTTTATCAAAATGAATAAGCAGGCTGACCAGAGCCTGTAATAGCTCATTGCTTTCAAATAAATTTTTGTAGTGTGACAATTGAATCCTATGGATGCAAGAATTGGTTCCAAGAGGGGCCTGATCGCCCCTCACTTCACTAGATGCTTTATGGGCTATCTAGCTTAGATAATAATGACAACTCCTTCATGATATTTTAAAACCCTTGGAATAAGATTTCTAACCTAGACAACCACTAAAAAAGACTGTATTTTTTTGTGTTTTCTAGTTTTTTTCGTCAAAAAAACAGACTATATTTTTTAGTATTTTTTTAATAAAGGAAAAAAAACAAAAAAGACATGAAAAATTATACCTAACAAGCAGAATAGATGGCAAAAATCGTCTTAGTTACAACAAAAATCGGACCTTGAAAACGCTCTGATACCACTTGTTTGGATATTACTATTAAAATAAAGCACACTCACATAATACTAAAAAATAACTCAAATACATCAAATAACTCAATAACACTATGCGGAAATTAAATGAAAAAATGGAACAATCTCACAATAACACAAAATCATGAGCCTCTTCGAGGGGGAACCTCCTTCAATATTTCATTATATTGAAAATAGATGAATTCGTACATGGCTTCATATATTTTAAAGAAAACCTTTATGCAACACTACCTAAAGGCTCAAGAGTTGGCTTATATGTAAAGTGTTACTCGAGCTAGAATCTCCTACCAAACATCAATTAAAATCTTGATAAAAATGGTTACATGAGATGGCACCACTTGGCTATATCCCTTACTTGCCACATACATTACAAAGTATTACAAAATAATCATTATAATGGGATCCCCACATTGGGAGTGGGTCATTACATAAGTAAATGAGAATTACAAAATGGCATTAGGATAGGATCTTAACAACAAACATCCAAAAAGTAATTTGACTCTCTCTAAGTTGAGAAGAGAAAGATTAGGAAAAAGGAAAATCAATTGATAGATTAGACCTTGAAGGTACTATTTATCATGTGGTCCCCATTGGCATTTAGCAATAATAGAGTTATCATAGTAAAAGTAGTCCCAAATTATCCTTCTACTACTACCACTTCCCTTGTTGAGTTCATTGCTAGATTTTTCAAGCTAGATCTGACCAAAATAGATCCATACCAAATGACCCAATTTGCTAACCAACCTTACATTATAGCAACCATGTAATTTGGTCAATTAGCAGTGGAGAATGATTCAATAAGACAACACATAAATGTGAATCAACAATAACCCAACTAAAGGAAAAAAACTATAGGTACAATAAGAGATTGAATCCCTTAAGAAGGATTCCATATAGAGAGCTAAGCTACAACAATAATTTAACAACCACAAATCTCAACTTGTTGAGAGTGACCAATAGAAGCAATTTGAAGATCTTTCTTGACAACTTGGTTAAGGGCAAAACTAGCTAAAACAATAGTTTGAAGAAGAAAAGTTGTAGCTAGTGAAGCAAGTAGAACAATTACAATTAACCTATCAAGAAAAATATTTGAAGAAATATTATCTCCAAGGTAATATTGTGAAACTAAAGGAGCAACAGTTGACCTAGGGTAGACCTCAAAATTAGAAAAAGTGAAGTTCTTATGGGACAGAATTAAAGTTAAGATGATATGCACAAAGAGGTAATTTGAGTTTATGGCTAAAATTGAAAACATCCTTATCCAAGTGGTGAGGATCATCAAGCAAACAAAATATGAGTTGGCTGCAAATGAGAGGTACTAGGATGTACTCAATAAATTGAACATATTGTCAATGTCATAAGCACAACATATAGGTATAGATAGGAATGATATCATGAGGAAAATAAAGAAAATATTTGACATATAGAGAAACTTGTAAGATTATAAAGACACAATGGTCTCTTTAACCCTAGTACAATATAAAAAAATTAATTTAGAGGTTAGTAAACAATGGGCTACCAAAAATATTAGATAATAAAAATAGACTCCTTGATGACGACATCATCCAAATCAATGGGTAAAAATAAGGCCAAGGCTAAAGTTAAAGTAATGATAAAAAAAGATCAAACAATTGGAGATTTTGCTTAGCAAGCTACAAGATATGGTGGGAAATCAAGAGGTTTGTTAAAAAATCGGTATAAGGCCCTAGAAAAGGACACAAAATACCTCACATACATTGGGATACCAAGAGAGGAGTGGAAGATATTGTTGAAGCTACGACATTGAAGAGGATAAGGAGTATTAATAGTTTTACAATTGTGACAAAAGGAATCTCAAATTTGTAGACTTTATGCCCAAGGATAAAGGTATGATTTTGTTGAGGAATATTACTTTATCTGGTAAATGCAAATGTACCCCCATGGTACCTTCATGGTACAAATGTAAATATGTAATAGATTAGGTTTGATTCTTTAGTATAGTTGAGTGATTTTATATTTTCCCTTTCATGTAAGTGTCAATGTGTAGGAAATGCACAAGTATCATGTACAAGTGCAATATGTAGTAAATACACAAGTCTCATGTAAGTTAGAGTGCAAGAGTGTATTGAGAGAATGTGCACAAGTTTCATGTATGTAATGTAGGCACATGCACAAGTGTCTTGTATTAGGAGTGCATATAGGAGAGTAAGAGTCATGTAGAAGTATGCAAGTGTCATAGAGTTAAGTATGAATGTAAGAAGAGAGCGAAGAGTCTACTATACAAGTGGCAAGATGATAAGCCAAATGACATGGGAGTTGTCATATGGAGAGCAATAATCAAGTACTTGAAGGGTTACATTACTATGACTATATTATGGAGTTATGGAGATAATGCTCCATGAAAAGATAATTTGAGTGTCTGATTATCTAGTTTTAAAAGGAAGATATTGGAAAGTAAAGCTTGCATATATATTTTGAGCAATTAATATTAAAAAAATTTCTTCATGCATGTTCATAAATTATTTTGGCCATTTACATTCATATTTGGTATTATAAGTGAATGTTATTTCATTATTATATTGGCCTTGATATACACATTATATTGCTCATATATAATTATACTCTTCGTTATTAATATTTAAACCTTTAATATTGTAGCTTATTTATATTTGGACTTGTGATATTTTAAAAATAGTAAGGCTTAAAATCCAATAGTGGTATCAGAGCCACCATCATTTAAATTTGTCCATTCTTGATAGATATAATTAAGAATTTATTCACTTTGAAAGTAGTGAAAACTTGGACTCTATTTTAAAAGGTCTAATTGAGTAGATATTGAGGGGACAAGGATTAGTCACCCTAATTTGGATGTTAGGGTCTTTCCACTTGGTTGAAGGAAAACTAGTGAAGACTAGGACTTAGCTAATTTGATTAAGACCCAACTCAAAAAAAGTTGAACATTGACAGAGAAAACCAACTCAAAGAAAGTTGGAAATAGAGAGTAAGCCAACTCAGAAAAAATTTAGAAGTTCAAGGACATTCAGAGTCACCTTGATAATATTTAGGATTTTCTAAAGAAAAGAGGAGATCACTACTGAATACTGAGAGAACCAACTTAGGATAAAGTTGTTCATTCGAGGATATGTATAGTCACCATGATATTGATATTAGGTTCTCTAGAAAATAAGAGAATCATATTTTGTTCTTAGGTGCAACCTAAGACATTGAAGATAGATTTTAGAGGTAGAGACAATAAATTGAGAAGCATCATAACTTCCAAGGATAGAGAAGCATTCACACTTCCAAAATTCAAAATTTGAGCAATAGTATATTGGTATAGATAAGAGTTGTACTGAATAGTACAAAGAAGAAGCCTCTAGAGGTAAAGAGAGATATAGGCATAGAGAAGTTTTGGTTATTCAAAAATATAGAAGCATCCTTGATACAAGGGGGTGTTGAGGAATATTACATTATTTGGTACATGCAAATGTACCCCCATGGTACCTTCATGTTATAAATGTAAATATGTACTAGATTAGGGTTCATTCTTTAGTATAGTTGAGTGATTTTATATTTTCCCTTTCATGTAAGTTTTAATGTGCAATAATGCACAAGTTTCATGTCAGATTGGAATGTCCAATAAATGCACAAGTGTCACGTAAGTTAGAGTGCAAGAGTGTATTGAGATAATGTGCACAAGTGTCATGTATGTAAGGGTGCAAATATGTAATGTGAGAATGTGCACAAGTTTCTTGTATTAGGAGTTAATTTAGGAGAGTGATAATCATATAGAAGTGTGCAAGTGTCGTAGATTTAAGTATGCATGTAAGAAGAGAGTTAATAGTCTAGTATACAAGTTTTAAGATGATAAGCCAAAGGTCATGGGAGTTGTCATATGGAGAGAAATAGTACAATACTTAAAGAGTCACATTACTATGGCTATATTATGGAGATAGTTCTCCATGAAAAGATAATCTAAGTATCTAATTATATGATTGTAAAAGGAAGATATTGGAAAGTAAAGCTTGTATACAAATTTTGAGCAATTAAAATTGTAAGTTTTTCTTCATGCATGTTCATGAATGATTTTGGTCATTTACATTCATATTTGATATTATAAGTGAATATTATTGCGTTATTATATTGGCCTTGATATACATATTATATTTCTCATATATAATTCTAATCTTCATTATTAATATTTAGACCTTTAATATTGTGGTTTATTTACAGTTGGACTTGTGATATTTTTAAGAAAGTACGACTTAAAAGCCAATAAATTTAAGATTTATCACTAACCAATCTTGGCACCCTATAAAGTCATAATAAATGTAGTAACAAGTCACTACATTGGGATGTAACCTATTTTAGAGTTGTATAAAACACTTGTGATCAACCAATTTAGACCTCCAAAACTCAATTTTGTATGATGAGAACCTAAGGAGTGATTTGCTAAATATGGTGCAATTGGCTCCTAGAAAAAAAGCACCTTTCAACAAGGAGAAATTGGTTTACAAGAGAAAAGCTCTAGGAGAATGGAGAAATGCTCCTAGATAATATCATCCAAGGTAACTCAAGGGTGATTTTTCCTATAAATAGGATCCATGAGATTCATTGTAAACATATTTTGGTTTTGAGGAAATTATAGATACACTTTGTGAGACCCACATTGTACTTTTTCCTTTTAAAAAAAGTATAAAATTGATGAGAAATTTTTCTTTCCATCAATAGCACTACCCTCCTAAATTATGGAATGCATGACAATTATGGCACTACTCTTTGTCCTCTTTTCTTTCCTTATTAATTTCATTTCATAAGCATGGGACAACATTGTTATTCAATTTTATCACATGTTTATTGATCACACACTCTTTTTGCTATGGTTATGACCATATTTACTTTTAATCTCTGGTATCCTAAACTTAAAATTTTATTTTTAATACATTTTTATTTTTACATTTGTATTTTCATTTTATATTTTTAATTTCATTTAACTAGATTGGGCTAGTTAGATTTTAGCTAAGATAGTGGAGATCGAGACTAAATTCAAAGGTGGAGAGGGGTATTGTCTCTCTCTTCCACATTGTTGAAATAAAATTATGAAGTGCATTAGAAGTTAGACTTTTCCACAATTCAACAATCTACAACTAATCTAGCCATAGTAAAGAAACATAAATGTTTATTATTGATTTCTCCAAAGCAAACTGTTGGAAGTGAATGCAACACACTATAATACAATTCCATTATATATGATTAACAAAGGTATACAATTATAAGACTTATATATAGAACTCATTTATTTATAATAAATTAGGTCTAGACAAGCATACAATGTAAAATAACTTGCCTTGACCAACTTCAACCAACATCATGACTTGACAAAAATTTTGTACCAATGAGAACACCTAACATATACTACATAGTTACATATTTATAAGTATGAAAAGATGGTAGAAGGTTGATAACTATCCATCCACCACCTCACTAACTGTTTATATTAAAAATTAAAATATTTTATGGCACTATATTATATTTATTACAAATATATATTGTCATATACACAAAAATACTTACATATGACAACTATTATTTATACATCACTAACACATGTATATATATTTGCATAGGTATACACTCATATAATGTGCAATTGTGTAAATGTAAAGTTATTGTGTAAATTTGACTACCTATGTATATCCTCTCCTGTAGACTTATCAATATAGGCCCTATAATATCCCTTCATCAAAAACTTGTTGCACTCCTTTCACTTCTTTTGGTTTCATACATTTGTTATAAAAATGAAATATACAATTTTCTACCAACACAATTTTTTTTCCAATTTCTCATTGTGATTTGTGGAAATGGTCATATTGTAAGCCTAATATAACAAGTTTTAGGAGTCAAGGGGCATTGAATAACATCAACCTATCTTCCACCAGATCTCCTTCTATAGTATCAGTTTGACTGAGTAATTTTAAAGCATGTATCTCCATATGAATGGGGATAATACCCTCTTTTCCATACACCAAAGCATAGGGGAATGTATTTATCAACTTCTTAATGGTAATTCTATCAACCCATAGTTCTTGATTTATTAATGAATGCCAACTCCTCTTGTTTTATTTTAGAGTTCTTTTCATAATTCTAAGCAAATTATTATTTTTGGAATTTTCTAGAACATTTCCCTGTGGGTAGTAGTTGGAAGAAGTCTTCAAATAGATCCCATATATAACAGAAAATTAAATCATGAAGGATTATCACTAACTAGTTTATCAGGTATACCAAACTTGGTGATCAAACTTTCAAAATCTATCACTACTTCTTGATCAACTTTCTTAGTGGGTATAGCTTTGAACCATTTGGTGAAATAATCTGTAGCAGTTAAGATGTACTTGTGAACTATTGATGAGTTGGTTTCTATCACCCCTATGAAGGCCAAACCCCATTGTTGGAAAGGTTCTTCCACTTGAATGTATTTGAGATGTAAGGAAGCATTTTTGTTTCTTCCTACATATCTTTGGCATTCTTCACATATTTTGGTTACTTTGAAATCATCAGAGAAGATAATTGGCCAATAACAACCTGTATTCAATATCTTTAGAGTTGTGGTTCTATTTGAATAGTATCCTCCTGATATTCCTCCATTGAATTCTTCCAAGATTTTTTATTTTTTATCATCTTTGATACATCTCGACAGAACACCATCCAAAATTTTTTGTATAGACCTTTTGGTAATAGAGTATAAGGCTAGCGTTTTGTACCTTCTTCTTTGTGAGGCATTCAGACCACTTGGACATGTTCCTATCTAAAATAGTTTGTAAGTTCATCAACACTATCTGAATTTCCTAAAATTTATTCATCTTCCTATATGAATTCTGCGGCTTGTCAAGCTATATATTTTGTTACATCCTATATTTCCAACTCTTGGAATAGATTTTTACCTCTTACCAACTTGGTTGGGTGAATCTCTACATCATATTCTTGGATTTTTGACACCAAACCAACTATATACAAGGGTAAGTACTTCTTGAGATGAGGTAATGATGATAAACTAGGACGAAGTGATAAGCCAAGGCACATCAATCATCATGTTCTATTAGTATGAATAGATAAGTCTTTACATATGCTTTGAATACTATACGACTAAGGAAAATAGTCTAGCCATATGATATGGATGACTAGGTGTCTGGGCTAGATGTTAGGGACTGATGGCTAGACATCTGGACTGGACGTTTGGACTAGATAGCTAGATTTTTGGACTGGAAGATTAGACATATGAGCTGGTCATCTAGATATTTGGATTAGACATCTAGGCTGGGTGGATGGACGTCAAGAATAGATGTTTGGACTAGATAGCTAGATGCCTAGACTAGATGACTAGATGTCTGGGCTAGGTGGTCGACTAGATGTCTAGGTTGAACATCTCGAATAGTTATGTCAATGAGACCAGATGGCTAGATGATGAGGATTGATGTTTGATCACTCATATGACCCCTCTAGTAATTTCTAGTTAGTTTTGCATAGTTTATTTCTTGCAAATTAATATTGTAAGTGAGTATCTTTCTCACATGCACTTGTGGGCACTAGTTATCTTCTAGTTGTCACTTAGGAGTGTTAGTTAGGAAGTGTGAACTCAAACTCGAAAGTGTGTACTTCAAGATAGCTAAAAAGGATCTTATAGTTAGCATTATTCCTTTCTCCTAGCTTAGAAAGTTGCGTGCATTCTCCTTTGCACTTTTGTAGCTTATGGTTAAGCATATTGGATCAAATCCATGATTTGATGGGTTTGGTTATGTATTTTGGGCCATTAGAGCCTATAAATTGAATTGTAAATAATATAACACTTAGTTGGATTTTCAATCCTTTTCATTGGTATTAAATTTTTAAATTAATATATATTTGTTTAAATATATTAATTTAGTTTTTATTATAAAAAATATATATATATAATATTTTTTTTGGGAGAGAGAGCCGAAGGCTACAGCAAGCTTTGGCTACCTTCGACAGCGTCGATGCCTTTTCGATAGCTCATGATGCGGCCATTCACCGACGTCTGTCGACAGCCACTGTTCGACATGACAGCGACAGCGACGATGGCCATCGCTGTCAAGAGCGACAGTGACATGACCATCACTATCGCTGACAGCCACTGACAGTGCCAGGTGAGAGTCCCGCCTTGGCGTCAGGCCTATCGCCTGACTCTACTGTCAGGTCTGACAGCAGAGCGGTCAGTGCTTTGGCCTGACCTTGTTGTCAGACTGATAGTGTTAGGCGGGCCTGCGGCCTTCGTTGTCTATTGAAAATGTCAGGGGACACCCAATGCCTGACTTTCTGTTAGGCATGATAGTTTCGTCGCCAGGCAAGATGCCTGGCTACGCTGTCAGACTGCTATCAACATCCGGGAAACATTTGGAGGCAGCCGCCGCACGGGTGCTCGACCTTGGAGGTCGCACAGCATTACCCACTGTCAGGCTTGGAGCCTGACAGGCCAGCCGTCAGGTGGATTAGATCCTGGTCCAAAAAACTTTGCAAGATTAGATCCTCAGGAACCATGCCACTACAACTGGCCAACAAATTAGTGCCTTGGGAATAGTGCCACTAAAGTTTGGAGTTGCATGTAAGTCAGGGTAATTTATTGTAATTTTTAATTTTTACTATTCTAAGGTTGCATGTTAAATTTTATTTTTATTAATTTAATTTTTAATAACTTAATTAAAATTAATTAATCTTTGATTAATTACATTTAATTTTTACTTAAGTTATTTTTAGATTAATAAATTATAAATTGCACCTTAGGTTAGTTTAAAATTTCAAATTTTTATCCTTAGGAGTAAATTTCAAAATTCAGAGGCACTCCATTGTAACAAGGAAAATTTCCATTTTTCCCTTGATTTAGTGCTTTCTTATTTTTTTACTCCTGGCTTATACCCGGTTGAGCATGGCTTCTGACTTGGCTGCCCAAGTGGCAGAACTTTCCCATGTTGTAAATGCTTTAGTAGATAAATCTAATGATACTACCATGTCAGAAATCCTTGGTAATCTTGCCATGAAGGTAAATGACATTTATGTGCACAATACTTCAACTTCTGCTCATGATTCTCGCTTGAGAGTTCATTGTGAAGTTTCATTTTATGATGGATCCAGGAACCCTGATTTCTTGAATAGTTGGATTCTTGACATGAGTTCTTGGTTTTCTTACTCTCATCTTTCAGATGAAAATGTGGTTCCTTATGCTAAGCTAAAACTTTCTGGTTTAGCGAAAGTCCTTGTAGAAAGAAAAAGAGGTCATGACGAACTCACTACTTGGGATGAACTTGTAGACTGTCTAAAAACTAGTTTTTATCCTTCCAATTATTCTAAGGATTTGGTAATTAGGTGGTTTCGGTTTAGGCAAGGAACTAATATGACTGTATAGGAATATATTTTTCAGTTCAATAGGTACAGGATACTTGTGAATGTGGAGGATGATGTTCCAGCTTTGATTCTCAAATTTCAAAGTGGCTTGTTAGAGCACTTGTACAGAGAAATTATGTTTGTTTCTATGGAAAAAATGGATTCAGTTTTCAACCAGGCGCAACTTGCGGAGGACAAGTTCAAAGCACACTCGCAGGCATTCCGCGTACCTGCTCCTCAAGTGGTTGCAAACTCATCAAAAGGGAATAATTCTTTCTCACAAAAGAAGAATTTTGCTCAAAAAAAGAATTTTTCTTCTCCATCTCCTTCTTCTCCTTCTCCTTTCGCTTCTACTTCTTCTTCTTCTTATTCTTCTTCTTCTAAACCTTCTTCTTCTAAAAAGTTTTGTAACTATTGTAAGAAAAAGGGTCATGAAAAAGCTGATTGTTTCAAGCTTAAGAAGAAAAGTTTAGTCATTACTACTCAAGAGGAGGATGCTTCTAAAGGTCCCCTTGAGTCAGTAGGAGAGAGTAGAGTATACATGGAATTATGAGGTAAGCTCAATGAGGTTACCTTGGTAAATGTAAGTTCATCAGAGGGCACTCGTGATGCTTTGTTCATCACTCGAGTTCATTTGCTCCATAATTTTGCAACAGATTGTATAGTGGATAATGGCTCGCAAAAAAATCTAATTGCGAGGTCCATTGTTGGGCGTTTGAAGTTACCTATGGAGCCTCATCCTCAACCTTATTCTTTGGGTTGGAAGGATAGTGGAAGAGGCTCAGAAATCACTCACACTTGCACATTAAAATTTGCACTTGGCCCACATTTCATAGATCAAGTCACTTGTGATGTGACTCCTATGGATTGTTGTGGGATTTTGCTTGGACAACCTTTTTAGTATGATAGGAGAGCTATTTATGATGCTTTCAAAAGAACCTACACACTTCAAAAATATGGTATGGTCTTTCTCATTAAAAGCACCAACACTCCTAACATCAGTCTAAGTTCCAAGTAAACAAAAAGAGTAATTAAAAAAGGTGGTGATGTTGCTCTAATTTTCATTCGCTCTCAAAAAACTTCTACATCCACATCCATTCCAAAGCAACACTCTTCAATAGATAAAATATTACAAATTTATTCACACATATTTCAGGAGCCAAAATCTCTTCCTCCAATTCGCACAATTAATCACAGCATTGAAATCATTCTTGGTTCTTCACTATCTAATGCACCCATGTATAGACAATCTATTTTGCAAAATGAAGAAATAAAAATGCAAATAGAAGATTTGTTGTCTAAGGGTTTCATTAAGGAAAGTACTTCTGATTGTGCCTCACCTATTTTGTTGGTTCTTAAAAAATATGGCACTTGGATATTGTGCATTGATTTTCATGCTTTGAACAGAATTTTTGTAAAGAATAGATATCCATTACCATGCATTGATGATTTATTAGATCAGCTTCAAGGAGCTAAGTTATTTTCAAAAATAGATCTCAAAAGTGGATATCATCAAGTGCGTATCCAAGCTGAGGATACATGGAAGACAACTTTTAAGACGAAGATGGGCCTTTTTGAATGGTTGGTCATGCCCTTCGGTCTTACTAATGCTCCTGCAACCTTCATAAGGTTGATGAATGATGTATTTCGTGATGTACTTGAAAATTTTATAATAATATATGTTGATGATATATTGATATTCTCAAAGACTTGGGAGGAACACCTTAGGCATATCCATCATACACTTGATCTTCTTGTGAAGAATCAATTATATGCCAATTCTTCCAAGTGTTCTTTTGGCAATACTTCAGTTTCTTACCTTGGTTATGTGATTAGTGAAAGTGGAATTCAAGTAGATCCCACAAAAGTTGATGTTTTACTTAAGTGGTCCCCTCCTACAACTCTCACTGAGTTAAGGATTTTTCTAGGACTTGCGAATTTTTATCGCAAGTTCATTGCTCAATATTCCACCCTTGCAGCTCCATTGCATTATCTCACTAAGTCTAAAGTTCCATTTCATTGGGAGAAAAGCCAAGAGATTGCCTTTGAGAAACTCAAAAATAAACTTTGTACAACACCTATGTTAACTTTACTCGACCTCTCTCAACCTTTTGAGATTGAAATGGATGCCTCTAAAGTTGCCTTAGGAGCTATGCTCAAACAGAATGGTCATCCAGTTGCTTATCATTCAGAAACTTTTTCTGCTGCTAAGTTGAACTATTCTACATATGACAAGGATTTGTATGCATTAGTTCAATCTATCAAGTATCTGGAGACATTATCTTTTGGGAAAAGATACGAGTAGTACACACTGATCATATGCCTCTCAAGTTTTTACAATCTCAAAGTAAAATTGAAGAATCAAGACATATGAAGTGGGCCTCTTACCTCCAACAATTTCACTTGGTGATCAAGTACAAAAAGGGGAAGAGTAATACTGTTGTTGATTGTTTGAGTAGGCCTCCTACCACTCTTGCCTTAACAATTATGTCCACTTCACACTTGGGATTTCAGACTTGGCCTAATCAGTATTCACAGGATCCTGATTTTGGGAAAATATTTGAGCAAGTGAGTAAGCCTTCTTCTTCCAATTTGCATCCTTTCCAATATTTTTACATCAAATAAGGACTTCTTTACAAATTGGACAAGTTTTGTGTTCCTTGTGAGCCTAGAGTGTCACTTCTTAATGAAGCTCATTCTACACTTTATGGTGGTCACTTTGGGAAGCACAAAACACTTCATCACTTGCAAAGATTTTTCTATTGGCCTAAAATGCAGAGGGATGTGTTGAGATTTCTCAAATAGTGTGCAGTTTGTTGTCGCTCAAAACCAGCTAACAAGAAGTTTGGCTTAGGCATGCATTTGCCCATTCCTTCCCATCCTTGGGAAAGCATTTCCATGGATTTGGTTAGTGGTTTTCCTATGACAGTGTGACAACATGATTGTGTGATCGTGGTGGTTGACAGATTCAGTAAAATGGCTAAGTTTATTCCATGAGACAAGTTCTACAGCAGACTTAGCCCAATTTTTCTTTGACAAAGATTTGGCGTTCCTTTGGTCTACCTACCAGCATTATATTGGATCGTGATTCACACTTTGTGGGTCACTTTTGGCATTCTTTATGGAAATTTTTGGGAGTTTCCCTTAACTTTTCCACCGCCTATCATCCATAGTTAGATGGGCAGACTGAAGTGGTAAACCGTACCCTTGTGCAAAGTTTACGAATCTATCATCACGTTTCACCAGCAAAGTGGGACTTGAGTCTCAATCATATTGAACATGCCTATAATAGGGCCCTACATTCTTCTAAAGGTCACTCACCTTTCGAGGTTTGTATGGGATTTCATCCCTTGGCACCTTATGAGTTACCTTTGTCTTTGCCTTCTACTGTCACTTCACATCTTCAGAAGGAGCAAGACAAAGCACACTCATTTATTCAGAATTTGCACAATCTGCAATCAAAGGTGGTTGAGATTTTGCAAAATACATAGCAGCAGCAAAAAAAGGCCATGGATCGACATCAAATTCCTCATCCATTTTAGTTTGGTGAAAAATTTTGGTTGCATCTTGACAAGCGATGTTTTTTTGATAAGACTCATAGTAAAATCAAACCGATTCGCTATGGGCCTTATACTATTCTTCAATAGGTGTCCGAGAATGCTTTTTGCCTTGATCTTCCCACACACTTGGGAATTCATGATGTCATCAATGTAGATCTTTTGAAGTTGTATTTTTACTCTACATTGGAGACAACACCAGATATCAGTCATCCTGTGGATGTGGTTCCTGATTCTCAGTTACCATTGGATTCTGATCAAATCTATGACACAAAGATTCGACAGACTCGCCAGGGGTCTACCACCTCATATCTTGTGGCTCGACGAGGACAGCTACCGCATCAGGCTCGTTGGATTTCTTTTCATCAGATGTCCCATGACTTTCCTACTCTTTTGAAAGCATTGGAGTCCAATGCTTCTATTTTTGGGAGGCATGATGAGGATTGATGTTTGATCACTCATATGACCCCTCTAGTAATTTCTAGTTAGTTTTGCATAGTTTATTTCTTGCAAATTAATATTGTAAGTGAGTATCTTTCTCACATGCACTTGTGGGCACTAGTTATCTTCTAGTTGTCACTTAGGAGTGTTACTTAGGAAGTGTGAACTCAAACTAGGAAGTGTGTACTTCAAGATAGCTAAAAAGGATCTTATAGTTATCATTATTCCTTTCTCCTAGCTTAGAAAGTTATGTGTATTCTCCTTTGCACTTTTGTAGCTTATGGTTAAGCATATTGGATCAAATCCATGATTTGTGGGTTTGGTTATGTATTTTGGGCCATTAGAGCCTATAAAATGAATTGTAAATAATAGAACACGTAGTTGGATTTTCAATCCTTTTCACTAGAATGGTACATGAAAGGGTTTAATCAACTAGAGTCTAGATGTCTCCAACTTGAGAATTTATTCTCCAGTCCTTAAAAACTCCTTAGCATACCATGCAATAGGAAAACAACACACAATAATACATGCTCTTGTACCAAGCTATGATCAATACCTGCAACATAACACTATAATACAAATGCAATCTCGTACAACACACATTATAGGATAACAATCTATTGCACAATAATTACGTATTATAGATAAGTATGGATAGATTACAAACTAAAATAGGGGGGTATTTATGGGTAACATTGGGTAGTTACTGCAACTAACTTGTCTCAACCGTACAAACCACCTATTTTATTTAACTAATGTGTTTACTGCCTATTTGACAGTTTTAGATTTCTAACACAACAACTAAATGTTTGATTAGTTAGGTTGGACATCTAATCCAAATGTCTAACTAATCTAGATGTCTAAACATAAGACAACTGTGTTTGTCCTTTTGTGTATACTTATTAATTAGGCCATATTTATTTTATTGGTTGATTTTACATTGCAACTTATCATTTTCATGATTTGTACATTACCAAAATTACTGTACATAGTAAAAATTGTGAATCTTCATAGAAAATTCATGTCATACAACTTAATGCTTGGAACTGTTGTCTACATATATCCTCCCCTTCAGAGAAGTCGATATCCTCAACAAATTTCTTTGCTCACTCTGAGGAGTCTCAGCATCTTTGTGAGTTATAACCGGTAAGGCTTCATTCAATTGTATATGTAGAGCCTCATTATCAGGCTTAAGTTGATTGGCATAATTAAAGTATTTACCCCATTCGACTCCTAGGGCATTGACGTAATTTTCTATTTCCTCAAGCCTATTCAATTGTTCAATCTCCCGCTGTATGAAAATTTCTCTTAGCCATGGGACCAAAATTGTGGATGAGGATGAGGCCTTTAATGTTAGTTCTTATTTCAAAGCTACCTCATGCTGCAGTGCTTGCAATAATTCTTCTTGTACCAGTGCCAAATGCTTTTTCCAAGTCTCTTTACGTTGGATCATCTTATACTACCATGATAGCTTACTCTAATTTTTTGAGCTACTAATATTTCAGTTTGCTTGACCAACAATTTTTTAGTCTATTTTTGCTATGACACCTCATTTTCTAGAGTGGTAATTTTTTGTGCTTTTTCTTCTAATTGTGTATGAAGGCTTTCGAATTCCTATGATGTTTTCTATATTTCATGAATGATGGCCTCCATACAAGTCTTCACTTTTTTAAGGTGATCACGATCAGTGACACCCACTCACCCGTTGTAACCTTGAAAATAATACATGCATCCAACATTTTATCAATTTCAGCATTCACCAGTGCTACGCATTTGGGATTCATCCTGTAGACACCAAATTACAGCCACTAATCCTCCATCCTAACCTTCCCACCACCCACTTGTCCACCATACACCTTCCCACCAATTATTTGGCCCAATTCCACCTTTCCCGCCATCCATTTCACCATTTTAGCCCTTTCTCGCCATTTCCTAGCCTAATTGGGATTATTTTAATATTATTTTATATTTTTAATATTTAATATAATATTTTATATTATATTATAATATATTTATTATAAAATATATATTTATAAACTCAATTAACCACAACCGTCCGATCCATTCTAATCTCCACCGTCCATATTCATTAATCCATGTCACATTCAAAAAGTAATCTCAACCTTAGGATCTAATTTAATCTTAGCCACACGATCAAAAGTGTAAGGCTAAAACCCTAAGAAAACCCTAGGTTGGATTATAAATAAGGGTATTTTGCAAATGCCCAAACCCTGGAACCTTGAGATTAGACATTTGCACCCTGGAGGAATTATTGGTGAAGCCCTAGCAGAGAATCCTAAAAATCTAAAGCCCTAGCTCAGCCAACAAGACTTCTGCTGTTCCAGCCATCCCCCATTCATCTTCCATCGCCATCATAGCCCCCATCCATCCATCGCATTCATCGCCACCCCCTCGATCTACTTCTGTAGATTCTGCCCTAACCCGTAGGCGCCCTCCAGAGCTTGCGAGGCTCACTACAGAGCCTACGAAGCGCTCACCAGAGCCTGCTGTATACCGTAGGCACTCTCCAGAGCCTATTGTATCCCGTAGGTGCACACCAGATCCTATGAAGCTCACGTCAGAGCCTACCAAGTGCGCGTTCGAGCCTACTACAACTACAAAAATGTGAATCTGAGCCTGCTACACCATGCCATCTGCAACAACGAAATGAAAGCAAGGTATATCTCATTTGAATGTATTTTATCTCATAATTTGTTGATCCGGCATACTTTTTGACTTCATTGTTAACTAGGGTTTTATTGATGTCTGAGGGTCTCACACTATGGAGCCCTCATAGGTATTACTAACCCCCTTGTTCTATTTTTGTGTATGCAGATCTGCAAGTTCTACACATTGTTGAATGGTTGTTGAAGCTGGAGTGGCCCCACACTGGATACTCGAAGCCCACTCAACCTGTTGGAAGCAAGGACACACCAAATATGAAGACACTTTGTTGTTATTGCTAGGGTTTTGGAGAACCCTAGTGCCATTGTAAAATCATTGTATCAAATACTCACATTGAGTACTGATTGTAACAAAGGAGTTCATTGGCTCCCCCCCATTTTATTGAATACATCCATTTGTGCAATCTTTGTATTTCCTTGTGTTATTTGATTTCCTGTTGTTATTTAAGTGTCGTGTCCTTGTCTTCACAAATGGCGATCATGGTGGGACCCCACAAGGGTTTCATTATTTGATAGATCTACCTTGCTAACTTAATTTTATTTCTATTTGTTGCAGGATTTACAGAAGCGTAAAAGTCACCGAATTTATCGCTAGGGTTTCTAAAGCAGTCTGCAGCATTTTTAGAGATTACGTAGGCGTTCGGGAGCATCCACGGAGCATTCGGAAGCATCTGCAGACAACCGTAGGTGCCATCGTGCACCTACGTAGGCGCCCAACCATGCCTGGTAGTAATTTGGAGTAGAGCTAAGGCTTCCAAGTAAGTTTCATAACCCTAGGTTGCCATTTAGCGATTTACGTATTCTATTTTCTGTTGTTGTTTTTTGCTGTTTCTGGGTTCAACACTAAGTAATCTGGGAAAGAATTGGTAGCAAGTTGAATCTAGGGTTTGTGTGTATTTCATTATACCAAATTCATTTCTTGTTCTAAAGTTGTAGATCTAGGTGATTGTTTGCATTTTTGAGTGCATATGAAACAGAAAAGCATCCTAGATCTTGCATTTTAGGGTTAAATATCACTTTAATTTTGCATATCTAAATAGGAACAACATCTTGATGCATAAAGTAATCCTGCCCTAGGCTGGCCCCTTTGGCAGAGAGGTGGACGAACCCTCCGGTTGCTCTTGTGATTTTAATCATTTGTAGGCAGGGGGTTTTGAGCGGTGTACTCCACTCTCTTTAGGTGAAATTTGCATCTTTGTGTTGGCTTCTGATTTAGATTAGTGAAGTTAGTAATATTTAATATTGTTTGCACACCATAGAGAACAAGAAATCTAATAAAATAAATCACACACACTTGCACGATTCACATTTTTAATAGTAGTGGTTGGATTTCATCACCAACCATTGCTTGAGATTTGGTGATGGTGGTCGTGATTTCCATCCACCAATATCTACCCTAGAAACCATAGGACTACCCCCGAGCAAACTTGTTGGAGGTCATTACCAACAAGAATCTCGTTGCCCTGGCCAGCCTTAGTTTTTTTACCTTTGTTTTTCATTAAACAAGATTAAGTTACATCAAAACACACAAGCCAACAATTCTAAAAGGAACTTCACATTAATGAAAGAAAATAATTAATGAACAAGGTAAGCCACACACGGTGAAACCTAGGATTGATTGTTTTCTTTGCTTTAAATTTTGGAAAAGTTGTTAATTTGTGTGATTTAGATAAGCTTTGAATCTTTGGTTTAACTACTTTATGGTGCTAACATGACAACAAAAGAAAATAATAAACCAAAGTAGTTTAATGGAAAATAGTTCCCATGAGCCCGCTACTTCGGTAGCCCCATCCAATATGGTTCAGACTACTTTGGCTGGATCATCCCATCCACCCCACTCTCAAGTAGAGACACATTCACACAATGTGGAGACAACCACCACCTACATAGACATGGATAGAGTGCAGGCCCTTTACAAGGCTTCTAACTATGTCTTAGAGCCCCTTAGCCAAGAGGGTTTTGAAGAATCTGAATTGGCTACCACCTACCTTGCCCAAGGATATCCTAATTCGAGTTATGAATATGGTATGCCTTCCTCCATGAGCCAACCACCACAAATCCCAAGTGTTCCAAACACTTACCTCACATCCACCTATACCAACCCCTTGTATGAGGAGTATGTCAATGTTGCCTCACAAGTCCCTAGCCTCCAAGTTGTAACATCAAACACAACTTGCACCATACCCATGTCCTCTCATCCATTATCATCCACACCTCCATCATCTCACTTAGCCAACATGACCATGTCATCCACCCCTCCATCATCTCACTTAGCCAACATGACCATGACTAATCACCCATCATCATCGACTCATCCATCATCTCATCCAACCACAACCCCATCATTCGACACATGGTCAAATCAAGAACTTACAGATACATTAGGGCTTATCAATAGGTTGCTTTCACAATGAACAAAAGGAAAATAGTCAGCTTACATAGACCCTATGACCCAAGGAGTTCCAAATCAACCTCCGCTCACCAATCAAAATTCAGCATGGGTCCCTCAATCTTCCATAGTGTCCATCCCCAATCCACCACCACTCCACACATCCACCATACCAATCAACATTGCCACTAACCAACAACACAATCCATTTCTCCATCATCATCCTCATCAATCATCCCCATATTTCAACCATCAATCTTCTCCACATACCCAACCCAATTCATTCCACAACACCATGTTGGTCACACCCCAACATCTACCATCCAGCCCATCAACCAACCACCACATAATCCAAGGTCCTCACATTCCAACAGAAGATCTTAGATTCCAGGCAATGCAAAAGCAAATCGATCAGTTGATGCAAAACTCACTAGGGATAATGAGCCAAAAGCTCACATTAAGCCAACTGATCCATCAACCAATCCATCCATCGGTACCATCACCGCCTTATCCGACAGATTTTACGGTACCAAAATTTGACAAGTTTAGGGGAACCGAGGATCCTAAGGAGCATGTGAGTTCATTTGTCCACATATGTTTTTGGATTAGCGATGATAATGCTCTTATGCTTCGAATGTTTCCTCAAACATTAGGGGGAGATGCCATTGAATGGTACAATCAATTGCCCACACATAGTATTTATACTTTTGATCAATTGATAGATCTATTCTTGGAACGCTTCGCCCTTAATATTAAAAAGAAGGTGTCCTTATCGGATATATATTACTTGAAACAATGGGATGAGGAACCTATCTATGATTTTGGAAACCGTTGGAGGGCAGTTATAACAAAGTTGCCATTCTCCCTCCCAATGGAAGAAATTATCAAACTTTTTACCAAGAGTTGCTTAAAACCCATCTCTTGGATGCTTCAGCTCAATACTTATAGAACATTTGAGGAGGCTTTAGCACAGGCTAGTGTCATTGAGGAGATAAAAATCCAAGAGGGTGTCATTAAGCCTAAGAAGAAAGAATGGCAAAATAGAGGCCAATACCAAAATAATCAATCTGGCCAAACCAAATCCACACAAGCCTCAACGGCTAACACAGCTAATCAAGTCAATCAAGTGGTCATGAGCCAGCCCATAATGGCTCAAAAACCAGTGCAACAACAAATTTCCTATCATGCGGTCCCATCAGTAACCCAAGCACCAATGGTACAAAACACAACGCCAACTGTGGAACAACCTACCCATCGCCAATTCAATCGACCTCAACATCAATACACTCCCTTAGCGGAATCATATTCAGCCATATTTCGAAGGTTATATGAGACCAAAAAATTAGCCTTGCCGGACATTAGGCCCGATGATCCCACCAAAAGACCTAAAAGTTATAGAGAGCACTTGTTTTGCCCATACCATCGACAAAATGGGCATGATATCAATTCCTGCCATGTGTTCAAAAACATAGTGCAAGACCTCATAGACTTAGGGGCCATTAGCGTCGATAACCCCTTAGCTCCACAAAATCAAAATTTGGGCATATATCAGACACCTCTACCTAACCATGGGGAGGTCCAACATAATGTAGGGGGTAACAATCAACAACCACCTCCTAATCAAGTAAATCATGTCCAACAATACCAAAAATTTGTAGGAGCAGTCCATGTGGTCACTAGAGGGCAAAGGCAAAATCAAAAAAATGCTCAACAACCTTCAAACCCACCGCCCATCCAAACATCACCCAATCCATCTCCGCCAATAAATCTATCCAACCCATCCAATCCACCCATTCTTCATCCAATAAGGCCAGTGGTAACTTTAACCAGTCGGTTAACCACTAGTTTGAAAATGGCATCAACCAAACTTTTTGTATATGAGCTCATCCAACAATCCCCTAGGCATAGAGAAGCTTTAATGGAAATACTCAAGTCAATTGAGTTAGAATCCCAAGACTCTAATGCCTTCAACAACTTTGTAGGGAGTGTTAGAACGTGCATGGAGCCATCAATTACCTTCTATGACTTTGAGGTAAAATCAATGAGTTCAGAATCGGTGGACCCTCCATTGCACATAATGGCCTTAATAGATGGAAATCCATTCAAATGAGTATTAATTGATACCAGCTCATCAATCAATATCATTACTACCACTGCTCTTATCCACCTCAAATTACCTCCATCCCACATTTCCAAGTCATCATTCACCCTCAAAGCATTTAACGATGCTTTGTGTACCACAGTTGGCACTGTTGTTTTACCTATAGAAGTAGGGGCCAGAATGTTGCACACCATGTTTCACATCTTGGAAGGAGCCATGGCGTATAATATACTCCTTGGTAGACCTTGGATGAGGGAAATGAAATGTGTTCCATCAATTCTCCACCAATGCTTGAAATACGTTCATGATGGACAAGTCCATTGCATCCCCATGGATGTCGAACCTTTTAAGTATTGTAATTTCATTTCAAATCCTTATGAATCCATGTTACCTTCCACTCATCTATTCTTGGTGCCATCATCAAATCCACCCACATCATCTTTCAATCCGCCTTCTTCTAATCCATCTCCATCTTCTTCTAAGGCTCCCATCATAGAGGAACTACCCATCACATTACCTCCTCAAACATCCATTTCTTCTTGTACATGTGGTCACAGTAAGTCTACTGTTAGCACATCGTACATCACATCTACCCCTTCTTCTACAACCACTTCTTCTATTCCATATCATCATTCCACACCGCCATCTCCTCATGCCACACCGCCATCCAATCCCACTCCATCAGCCGATGTGTCACAAGTCAAACTTTCAGATTGTGCCATATTTAACTCGCCACCATCCACAACCAATCCAGAGCCACTTGAGCCTTCACCATCCACCTCATCAACCCAAGTCGAAGTCCACATCACTAATCCGAGCATTGGTGAGTATGTGGTCCAAGACGTCACCATTACACCCCTAGCCATTCCCACAGCTAAGGATTTTGGACGTCCCCGAGAACGTCCTTTATCCATAGGCATTGTTTATGACATGAGTGCCACTCCAAATAGCATTAACTTTGTTTATGGAGGGTTGGATTGCTCAACTGGGGCAAACCCACCCGAAGAACCACACGAGCCTAGGCGTGCCAACATACCTAACATAGAGGAGTTTCCAGCTCGATACTTTAATATGTTCCATTGGCAAGGTCAAGGTCTAGGTTCCCATGAGCAAGGGATGCATGATATCTTAGAGGTCCCATATAGAGGTGCCCATGATCATTCCGGTTTAGGCTATACCCCATTGTCTTCCACCGCTTCTCTTGAGCAAGCCTTTAAAAAGCTTACACTCAATGATGAAGATCACCCCATCCACCCACTACCCTCAACATCTTCTCTTGAACAAGCCCTTCAAGAACTTTGCATGGATGAAGTAAACGAAGATGATCCCATCAACTTTTCATATCCTATCTTTGATTCCGATGATGAAAGTTATGAAGAATTTGAAGTCATGTCAAATGCTTCTGATGATTCTGAAGAGGAGTCACAACCCATTGTCCCCATCACCCAACAGGAAGAGTTTTACCTCCGAATGTTCCCCATCCATCATCCCATATTCCGCTTGCTTCTTCCACAAGAACAAGATGATCCACCTGGTAATCTACCTTGAGCCACCCACATGAGCCAAGAATTGTAACATATGTACATATTTCAAAAAAAAAATGTTGCTCTGATGTTTTCACATTCACTATTACAGGGATACCACGCCTCGACATCGGTTCCGATTCAATTGTTCCATCTGCCCATTCGGCCAAACCATCCTACCTTCCACTAGGTCAATATGAATCCTATTGACTTATTTACCCCACTCCGTAATCCATATGATCTGGCTAGGCCAATTCCAATTGACATTAGCCTTATTGACTTGGACCGGATTTCCTCCACACCCTCCTCTTCGGAGTTCGCCCTATCCGAGGAATTGCTAAAGGCTTCGGCCCACTACATTCCTCCTTCACCGCCACCTTCACCTCCATCACCTTCCACTAATGGTCTTGAGGTCTTTCAGGTAGAGTTAGGCAATGATAAGCAAGAAGAATTAGATGACACCCTAGACTATCTCGACTGGCTCTCAAGCCTAGTACCCATTCGTAAGCTTAATGGAGCGATACGCATTTGTATTGATTTTTGAGACCGGTCTTAGCTCTTCCTTGTTTGGGGGTCCTCTTCTATGCATGACTATATATGTATATATACATGGCTTAAAAAAAAAAATCAATCATCATCCACATAGGCATATCTACATTGCATACATTCCATTTACATTTAGGCATTTAACATACATCTTCACTCTTTTTTTGCACTCATGCATTGTTTCATTAAATCATACATATTCCATGGCATTGTACACTTTCCATTTGCATATCAACACTCCATTGCATCAGGCATATACATTTGCATCCATCCCATCCCATGTTCAATGATCTGGCAAAGTAATGATGATATGACCATGAAACAAAAAGTCAAGTCATAACGATTGGGGGTACCTAGTTTGAAACCTTCATGCAACTTTAACAAAAGTCATATGTCAACCACATCACGTAGCACAAAAGCCTAGATTTTTAGTCACTCAACCATTACTAGGGTAGCAAACAACCTCCAAATGGATGTCCGATTTTCTTTAGGACCAAAAACACAATTTACATACTAAGAAAGTCTTGAGCATCGCCAATTGATCCCGAATACAATCTTGAACCAAGCACATTCCATCACATCTTAAAAACATTATGAGCCAAGGAGGGTTAGTACCATACTTGGGTAGTACCTTGAAGTGAAAAGGGATAATCCTCGCTTGTCCCATCATGCAACATAGTCCAAAGCAAAAATAGTGGTTCTTACCACTGCCACAATTACTATTCGAACATAAACATAAAAACATAGAGTAGTAAGGATAGGGCCAAAATTCTCATCATACTTCGGTTGAGAATCCGATTCCCCAAAGCTCTATACAAAATTAACAAATAAAATCCCAAACACCCTTGATCCCTAAAGTTGTAAGGATCGTACTACACGTCCCTGACAAGGATGGGTAGTCATCCCCAAGGCCCAAAAGATCAATCCCAATTGGACTATGGAGTGAATCTTCACCGAGGCTATAGATGCCTGACTGGCAGTGGAGTAAGCTCATGCGGGGCGACATGTCTCCTTGGCAAACAGGAAGACCTCTGACCGCACATAAGGACAGGCTAGCTTCAGGTCATCTCCATAACAGGTCATGCCCAATTTACTCATAAGGGGTCAATGAACTTCACATGCACACACACTGGTTCTTGATTGGATAGGGTCATTGTCACACTCAATATTTGGTATATGAACCTCACTTGCACACACATTGGTCCTAAAGAAAGTTAGACAACCCTAGTGAGTTTGATTGATAATACTAGTATGATTGAGTCTTTGAAAATCTTTCAGTCTTCCATATCAACATCCATATCTTCTTCCATATCAACATCCATATCTTCTTCCATATCAACATCCATATCTTCCTCCATAAAAACAACCATGTCTTCATAGTGAGTCAAGTTGCAGAACACCACCAAATTTGGTACCCCCGATAGCCAAACAATGGACAACAAAAATGGTCAGTAAAATTTCTGAACTATAAAAGATCATTCGAACAACATGCATTCCTCCCATATAGTTTAGATTCATTTACTTGCATTAATCATCCATAACATATCATCATTAATAACACATCACATAGCTTGCATTTTAGATTCATCATACATTTACTTGCATTAAGCATCCATAGCACATAGCTTGCATACATCATTTATATAAAACATTAGGCATATACATCATCAAATATCACAGTCATATTTGGCACCTCAAATTTGGAATACAACCTTACCAAGAACAATTTGCTAAAAGGCGGTCATTTATGTCCTCTTCCATGGGGCATGAAAATATGGACAACCAAAATATCAAACACTCATTCACTTGACAACAATCATAATACAAGACACCGGTAAGCTTGATTGGTTCCATCATGGAATTGGCAAATAAATTTCCACAGTCAATACCCAACCCCTACGTTGACTTAGTCAGCCTACATCTTCATATCTTGCATACTCAATGACGCCATTACGATAGATTATTCAACAACATCGAATCAACCCAAAGTATGGGGCAACCACATTACATTATAATTCTCCCATGATGGGATACATCTCACATGAACATCTACACTGGAAAAATCCCCCTCTCAACCGTTGGGGAAAAAATGGTATAACATTTTACATCATTCATATCGTCCACAATCACATTGTATTTCACACCATTCATTCATCAATTGCACAAATTCACTACATCATTCATTATTTGCACAAAAATTTTCAATTGGCTTGTGATATTTGAGGGGGTAAGCTAAAAGAATTCCAAAAATTATTTATTCTTTTGTCTTCAACATCAGTGCGCAAATCCAACAACAGAGAGAAGCTGCTTCTGCGCCCATAGCCCAAGCAGGTGTCTCGTATTTTTGCACCATATTGCATTTCATACAACATGGTACAAAAAGGGGCATCTATAGACACTAAATTATAGCCACTAATCCTCCATCCTAACCTTCCCACCACCCACTTGTCCACCATATGCCTTCCCATCAATTATTTGGCCCAATTCCATTTTTCTCGCCATCCATTTCACCATTTTAGCCCTTTCCCATCATTTCCTAGCCTAATTGGGATTATTTTAATATTATTTAACATTATTTAATATTTAATATAATATTTTATATTATATTATAATATATTTATTATAAAATATATATTTATAAACTCAATTAACCACAACCGTTCGATCCATTCTAATCTCCACCGTCCATATTCATTAATTCATGTCACATTCAAAAAGTAATCTCAACCTTAGGATCTAATTTAATCTTAGCCACACGATCAAAATTTTAAGGCTAAAACCCTAAAAAAACCTTATTTTGGATTATAAATAAGGGTATTTTGCAAATGCCCAAACCGTGGAACCTGGAGATTAGACATTGCACCCTGGAGGAATTATTGGTGAAGCCCTAGCATAGAATCCTAAAAATCTGAAGCCCTAGCTCGCCGATAAGACTTCTACTATTCCAGTCGTTCCCCATTCATCTTCTATCACCATCACAACCCCCATCCTTCTGATGCATTCATCGCCACTCCCTTGATCTGATTTTGTAGATTCTTCCCTAACCTGCAGGTACCCTCCAGAGCTTGCGAGGCTCACTGCAAAGCCTGCGAAGCGCTCACCAAAGTTTTTTGTATACCACAAGCGCTCTCCCAAGCCTACTGTATCCTGCAGGTGCACACCAGAGCTTGTGAAGCTCACGTCAGAGCCTTCCAAGTGCACGTCCTAGCCTGTTGCAACTACAAAAATGTGAATCTAAGCCTGTTACACCATACCATCTGCAACAACGAAACAGAAGCAAGGTATATCTCATTTGAATGTATTTTATCTCATAATTTGTTGATCCGACATATTTTTTGACTTCATTATTAACTAGGGTTTTATTGATGTTTGAGGGTCTCACACTGTGGATCCCTCATAGGTATTACTAACCCCCTTGTTCTATTTTTATGTATGCAAATCTACAAGTTCTACACATTGTTGAACAACTATTGAAGTTGGAGTGGCCCCACATTGGATACTCGAAGCCCACTCAACCTGTTGGAAGCAAAGACACACTAAATTTGAAGATACTTTGTTGTTATGTCTAGGGTTTCAGAGAACCCTAGTGCCATTGTAAAATCATTGTATCAAATACTCACATTGAGTACTGATTGTAACAAAGGAGTTCATTGGCTTCCCCCCATTTTATTGAATACATCCATTTGTGCAATCTTTGTATTTCCTTGTGTTATTTGATTTCCTGTTGTTATTTAAGTGTTGTATTCTTATTTTCACACATCCTGTATGATCACCTTCTTATTGGTTGTGCACCTTCAATCAAGGAAATCTTGTGTACACAAAGTTCTAGTGGAACTCCCTTCAGGTCCTTGTACGTCCATGTGAAGACATATTTATATGGTCGCCTTCTTACTGGTTGTGCACCTTCAATCAAGGAAATCTTGTGTACACAAAGTTCTAGTGGAACTCCCTTCAGGTTCATGTACATCCATGTGAAGACATCTTTATACTCTATAAATATTTTAAAAGCTAACACATTTAGTACTAAATCCCAATAATATCCACATTTAATCATCCTCTCCTTGCCATCTTCTCCCAAGTTTACCTGAATCATTCTTGGATCTTCATATTTAATGGACTCAGGTTCATTTTCTACTTTAATAACCTCGATAGGGTGGGCAGGTTTGTCTTCAATGATTACGTCTCCCATCGTATATTCTACAAAATTCTTGGAAAATATCCATTTTTCTCTCTCCTTATCCTTCTCTGCTGCTGTCTATTTCTTACTGCTCTCTGCCTTTTCTGGTTCCTTTTTCTTATCCTCTTGAATTTTATTTCTTGCATCAATGCAAAAACATTGGAGATAAAAAACTGCATAGTCTTCTTAGTACTAGTGGAGTAAGTCCTTGTCTTCGTTATACTCGTCTTTCATGAAATTCTCCAGGTATAGTAATCCTTCATTTGGTTCATATCTTGACCCTTTGTCTGAGGAAGAAACTCCTGAATCATCAGAACTTGTAATCTCTTAGCTTACTGCTTGGTTCTTTAGATTGATCAAATATCTATGCTAGCCTTTCTTGAAGGTCAAATGTTGTTTTTCCAAATTGTGATTTACTTTTTCTGTTTGTAACCACCCACATCCTAGCAATGCATCATATGCCAATTTTTGCATGGTAATTATAACAAAATCCAATATGAAATCATGTTTTGCTATGCACACTTTTTGGTTCATTAGTACACCTATTGTATCGATGCCATACTGATATGCTCCATACAACTTGAAGTTTAGAGATTTTATTGCGGGTTGACCAATATTCCACCACATTCTTTCTGGAATTACATTCACACTTGATCCTCCATCAATGATCACTTGATTCAACTTATGGTCTAGTATCTCCATATGAACCAAAGCAAACTTCTTTTCTACCTCAATCATTAGTATTTTTGGATCAATGAACAATCCTTGCTTGATGTGCGCTACCTATCGGGTTTCTTTCTTCTTTATTTTTACAACTTCTCCCATTGTAGCATATAACTCAGGTACTATATTGAATAGACTAGTCACCTTTATTTCTACTATCGTATTCAACACCTATATCACCAAGCCTTCTATTGATGCTTGTTTATCCTTTGGAATCTCCACCTTCTTTAGAGATTTATCTAGAACTAGACTATCTTGTTTTGCTTTATCTAGTTCTTTCTTTATCAATTCTTGAGCTTCCTTCTATCGTTCTGTATCCTTGGTAGGATTTGGGTATTCTTCAAATTTCATAGTCGTTATTCTTGTTACAACTAAGACTTCATCTTCCCTTTCCATTACTATACTTATTTTACCAATTTCAATTAAATTGACATTCTGTGTTCCACTGGAACTTGTCTTATTTGGGCAATTAGCCTCTTTGTGATTCCCTGTAGGCAAAAATCCACCTCCTAGAAGAAGAAGTGATTAAAAGGATTTGCTCAATTTTGACAGTTTTGACACAAATGACAGTTTGCTCAAGTTTTATAAATCGTATAGTGGGGAGCAAACCGTACAACTGGAATGGCAAATCATATAGGGCAGTAGAAAATTGTACAGGGCACACCGAAATTCACCCAAATGCAAGGGAAATGTAATTTCAAAGTGAAATGGCGCATAGATTTTCTAACTAAGGTGTTAAACTTAGTAAAAATCCAATTTAATGTATTCAGTTGTATATGGGAAGTTGTAAATAATGGATTGTCTCAAGAACCACTTTGGAATGGCCTGGGCAATATTATATAAGGCCCTATTTTCAAAATTATAGGTCTGGTTGCTAGAGTTAAGAGATAGTACTTGTAGTTGTTGATTCTCTGAGTTATTGCAATTACATTGATATATTTTTCCACATTGTAATCGAATCCATAGAAATCAATGAGCATAATGACGGTTTTGGATGACTGTGTACGATCCTGGTAATAATGAATAGTGATTTGTGGATGAATATGATGTGTTTGTGTTTTCTATTGATTGTTATAGATTAGTTTTATGCATTGTTGCAACCCTGTGGTAGAATCTGGTACTAGTGAATTATGGAGAATGATCTAGAAGCATGGAAGCAGCAAGGAAGACATGTTGAATGATATTGTATGATTTTTGGATGTAATCAGACACATAGGATCTCTCAACACCCCGATTAAGATATTTTGCCTATTGCGGAGATTGCATTGATTGGTCTATCAAACCCTTACAAAACATCCTGGAGAGAGATTGGAACAATGGAACATCTAGACTAGCATCAGGATGTGTCGTTAGTTCGTACAAACCGTACATCATTTTCCTTACAAATCATACAAAGCACTTTTTCTCGATTTGGTAAAACAGGCGATCGAGAGAAACTTACCCGATTTGGTAGTTTTGGGGAATCGACTTGATCGATTACAAAATAGTGTACGATAGCCTCCAAAACCGAATCTATCAGTTTTTATGTGTGCAATATCATACCATATTCGACACTGTACGATTTGAGATCGTACAGTGTAGGCATTGATGATCGTACAAGGTGAGTATAGTTCGTACAAGGGTAGTTCGAGTGAGCATACGACCGTACGATTTGGTAAGTGAGTTGGGTTTAACCTATTGATCATTCTTAGCTCTAGAAAATACCTCCCCATTAGGAATACTCCACCCTTGTGCTACATTTTGCACCGTTACCTTATCGAATCTGGCAATTTTTGTTAAAACGGGTCAAAAAGTCATGAAGATTGAATACTGAGACTGGAGGTGAATGATGGACACCAGTGCACGAAACCGTGGGAGATGGGAAATAAGAGATAACATCCTAGTAATAAGGAGCACGAGGATTTCTCAAAGAGAAAACACAAGTAACTCAGACCATAGTACTCAAGAACCAGAGATAGAGCAAGTTTGGACATCCAAAGAAGGAGACTTTGAGGCATTGTTGATAGAGACAAAAGTCGAGGAAATAGAACCGCCAAGCGTAGAGGTAAGGGTTGACAAAGGAAAAGTGCAAGATGATGGAGAGTGGATGGTGACACCTGAGAAAGTGATAGAAGAGTTGCAAGAGAGTGTGGAGGATGGGAGTCAGGCACCAGAGCAACAGGACGCGAGGTCTCAGGAGGACAGACCAAGACCATCTCCCTCACATCAATGAAGGAGGTCGCAAGGTGAAGATGCACAAGAATTTGGTCACCGAGTGGTGGGACAAAACAAGGTACCTCAAATTGATACTTCTGATGACAACGAGAGTAAGACACCCCCAAGGAGGAATCAGACAAGGATTCCAAAGGATACCTCAAGTGATAGTGACGACTCTCCTAAGATGGCTAACAGGGCAGCCAAAAAAAGATGTCCATAGTTTTTAGGTGAGGGTAAGGAAGACCCCACACAACATATAGGGACTTGCATAACCATTTGGAGAGAAAATGGTGTAGACAGACCTGAGGATTGGGTAATCCTATTTCTTGCTACCTTGAAAGGATTGGCAATTTATTGGTATTTGAAGAGAGAAAATAACATAGATTTTTAGACTTGGAATCAGATAAAGGAGAAATTCATCGAAGAATTTCGACCTCTAAAGGATGATGGAGACATTGTTATGGAACTTTGCGTGATGAAGCAAAAAGCCGATGAGGATGTGAAATCCTATAACCGTAGACTAAAGCAATTAGTCGATAATATGCAGATGCCATTGGTAGATTTTCTAGTAAAATGGTGGTTCGTAGATGGATTACTCCCAAAATATAAGAAAAATATGAAGGTAGTACCATCAAAAATGTATGAAGCACTCAAACACGCAAAGAATTTTGAAAGTGAATCAAAAAATAAATGTATACGAGAATTCTATCTCATCCCAAGTCGAAGGAATCAAATAGTGAAGAATATGACACTATACAGAGGACAGTAGCATCATTTCACAAGGAGTTTGATAAATTCATGAAAGAACAAAAGGTCAAACCTGAGAGAAATGACATGTGGTGCACGAAATGCAAAATGGAGGGACATAAAAATATGAAATGTATGAGGAATGACTATTGTCATATTTGTAATGTGATGGGGCATGAGGTAATGCTATGTCCATATAATGCAAGAATACACCCACAAGTATTGTCAATCCAGGACCAGGAAGAGAAATCAAAGACCCAAGGAAATAGGTAACAAGCAACAAGTGGTGGGTACAGAAACAACAAACGAGGTGGAAGATAAAACTAGGGTAATTGACAAGGAGGACAAAGTCATTTATAGTATGATTCGAAAGGAATACCGATCATACAATATCGTAATTACTAGGAATGGGGGCATTTTACAAAAAATTATCTTGCACCTCAGAGGCAAGAGACACCGCAAACAAGCACTACACATATGTGTATATGGTGTGGTCCGGGGAACCATAAAGAAGAAAATTGTCCAAAACAGGTGAGTTTGAGTAACCCGTAGAATGTTAGTTATTTGGACATCGAAGTTCCTCAAGTTAAGGAGGAAACTCAGAAATTTTTAGCCGTGACGAGAAATCAGGCTAAGAAGGATAAGTATCCTGAGCCAGTAAAAGAAAAGCAATGTTGGCAAGTAGCAAAGAAAATATTACAAGAGGAAGCTAAGAATATTAAACCAGAAAAATCGAGAGTAGATAAGGAATTAATAAAACCATCGGATCAAGAGGTAGTTGTGCAAAATCTGGCAACTACAAGTTTTGGATACCACGGTGGAAATTAAATTATCCAACCTTTTAGAATCTATTCCAACATTATAGAAGGCAATGGTGGAATAATTGCAACCATAGAAGGTGATGGGAGTATAGAGCCAACCAATTCAGGAAGAAGAGCGGAAATATCAATTTATGGATCCAACTGTATTGATGATTGATGTGGGAAAGAAACTTGCATTACTACATATGGAGATCTTAGGACACAAATTGACACAAGTTATCATGGACGGAGGATCCAACATAAATGTGCTACCTAAGAGAACTTGGCTAGAACTAGGCGCTCCATCCCTATGGGCACCGAGCTTCCGGTTATATGGTGTTGACTAGAATGGCATTGAGACAAAAGGAGTCTTAACAACACAATAAGTAATGATAGCTGAACAAGAATTTATCTTGGATTTCGTTGTGATTACAATGTATAAACCTGCATACGATGCTCTCTTGGGGAGATGTTGGCTACGAGTAGCCAAAGTTAATCACAACTGGGGAAAGAATCAGATCACTTTTAAGAAGGGACAACATAAATACATGATTAATTTAGCTAATCAAAGAGTTAGTGAAGATATAGCTACAACTGATGAATCAAAAAATTCCTCAGAATATGAAGGGCATGAACCTGATGGGGAAGGAATTATGTACCTAGATGAATGTAGCGAATATGAAGCTCGATCTGATAGCGGACTTCTTCATTGGAAAATGGAGGAGTACGAAATGTTTCAGCCCAACTACCTCTATATTGAATCAGAGGAGATCAAGGAAAAACAAGATTAACCTAAAGTTAGCAAAGAACCTAAGAAGGAAGTAGAAGATAAATGGACATTTCCAAAAATCTTTTTAGAGTATATAGTAGGAGATGCAGATATTGATACAAGACTGGAACACCATGAGAACATAGAAAAAGCTACGAGTGAACCAAAAAATATCAGGATTGAAGACATTGTGTGAAGTGAAGGATTGAAGACAGATCCTGATAAGATTCGAGTGATATTACACATGGAGGAACCATTTGATGTGAGTTCACTTAAGACCTTCCTTGGTTCGATAGGATACTACCAAAGGTTTATCAGGAATTATGCACATGTATCCTACCCATTAGATTCCTTAACAAAAAATAATATTCCATTCAGATGGATAGAGGAACATCAAGGAGCCTTCGAGGAGTTAAAGGCTAAGTTAGTGAGTAGCCCAATTTTGGTGTTTCCTAATTGGGATAAGGAATTCCATGTCCATGTTGATGCTTTGAATTTTGCAATTGGATGTGCTTTAGCACAAGAAGGATAGTTTAAGCTAGATCAGCCTATTTTCTTTGCTAGTCGCCTTTTGTCAAGGCTAGAGAGGAACTATAGTACAATGGAAAGGGAAGCTTTGGGAATGGTATATGTCATTCAAAAGTTTAGGTATTACCTACTGGCAAATCCCTTTGCTTTCTATGTCGATCACCAAGCACTGTTGTACTTGATAAACAAACCGGTGATCCAAGGACGAGTCAATAGGTGGCTCATCACCCTTCAGGAGTTCGTATTCCAAGTAGTGGTGAGACCTGGTAAGAAGCATGTAATTGTAGACCAGTTGTCTCGGATACGATCAGGGGAGCCTATAGGAACAAGAGTTCTTGATGAATTTCTAGATGCGCAATTATTCACCATCGATGTTGTTCCATCATGGTACAAGTTGGTTGGCCAATATCTATCCACAGGTGAGTTGCCACAAGAGATGACGACAACCGAAAAGAAGAAAATAATAATGAAGTCAACACCTTTCCAGATAATAGCAGGATTACTATATAAAATGGGAAGTGATGGTATCTTACGGAGATGTGTAATGGATGAAGAAGTCAAGGCGACATTGAAAGAAGCCCATGCAGGCTTAGCAGGAGGACATATGGGACCAGATGCGACTGCTAGAAAAGTATTGCTAGCAGGGCTATGGTGGCCCACATTGTATAATGATGCAAATGAGCATGTGAAAGCATGCGATACTTGCCAAAGAGCAGGAAAGCCGATCAGGAGGGACTTTATGCCCTTACATCCATCACAACCACAAGAGTTGTTTGAACGGTGGGGATTGGACTTTGTAGGACCATTAAAAACATCTCAAAAATGGAAGTGTAGATACATCGTAGTAGCAACAGAATACCTAACAAAGTGGGTTGAAGCAAGAGCATTACCTGATAATTCGGCCAAAAGTACAGCGAGATTTTTGTATGAGCAGGTAATCACAAGATTTGGTATTCCACTACAAATAACAAGTGACCAAGGGGGACACTTTGTTAATGAGATTATCAAGATGCTGACAATAGAGTTCAAGATTTTACATTCATTGTCTAGTCCGTACTACCCCAGAGCGAATGGGCAGGTGGAAGTGACAAATAAAGTCTTAGTATCTACTCTGTATAAAACCTATGGAATAGAGGGAGCAGACTAGGAGGAAAGGTTACCATCCATTTTGTGGGTATATAGAACAACTTTTAAACCAACAATGGAACATACACCTTTCCAACTAATGTATGGATAGGAAGTAGTGGTGCCAATCGAATTCTTGATACCAAGTTTGAGAGTCGTGGTAGAGCATCACTTGGGAGATCAAGAAAGTTTGGAGGAATGACTGATGACACTGACCAAGTTAGATGAAAGGAGAGTCATGGCGCAATGGGCGATCGAGATAGCTCAAAAAATATGGAAGGTGTGGCATGACAAGCACTTGAGGAAGTTGGAACTTAGTCCCGGTGACTTAGTTCTAAAGTTTAATGGAAAGAGGGAAATCAAGCCAGGTAAGTTGAAGATGTTATGGCTTGGTCCTTATAAAGTAATTGAAGTAATGAATAATGGAGCAGTTAAGTTGTAGAACTTGAATGGGATAGAGGTACCCAATACTGTAAATGGCTCAAAGTTGAAGCCTTATAAGGTACAATGTTTATTCATTGCTTCAGAAGAAATTGAATGACGAAGACGAGCGGAAGCTCAAGATGAGGCTCACCATGAGCTAGGTCCATCACAGGAAGAACCTGATATGGGACTCACATGCCTATTTGCAGAAGGGGAGGAGACACAACTAATAGTTGAACAACAAGAGTTGACACCCCGAACTGGTGAAAGAAGAAGGATACGAGTACATGTCAGAAGGGTGGATGGGACCATACGAGAAGAAGAGGAGAGGGTTTCTCCAGGATCGAGTAGCTATCAAGAGATAGCACTATTACCTAGAACTATGACCATGAGGTACCCACAAGAGAGCATAGGGAACTACCTCGACATACTGAAGGACGGAGAAGGATAGGGTTAATAGTGCACAATGAGGATAGAGTGGACATGTCCAAAATGGAAATTCTAGAGGATGACAGGGATGAAACTATAGATGAGGAACTAGCTGAACTTTCTCCATTGGCTCATATTGGGCTATTATAGTAGAGGATGAGAATGCAAATTCAGCAATTGCAAGAAGAGTACCAAACATTGCGGAATCACAACGCGAGGTTGAGGGAACAACTCATCCAGGAGTTGGATGGTACCATACAAAGACTGGATGAACAATGAGAAGTCAGCCTATGAGAGGTTGAAGATGAATCTGAGGAGATAGAAGGATTAACTCCAAGATATGGGGGAGGAAATGAAGGTGCAAGCTCAGGTTCACCACCCCCACCAAATGAGCAGCCAAGGACAAATGAAGATGTAGAAGCTTTAGACATGATGAATTCTAGTGATGAAGGAATGTCATGGTTGGTAAGAGAGCTTAGTATAGATAGTAGTGATGATGATGAGCCAAAGAATCCTTATAATCCTCAGAGGGATCATGACCCTCCAACTAGTGCATCGAGACAAGGGGAATCAGAGAGAATTCAAAGGGATAGATCTCGTATTGATACGCAAGCTTATGCAATAGCTCATCAAGAACTGAGAAGACAAAGAAGGGAAGTAAGGAGATTGGAGAGAGTGATGAATTTTCCAATCGATTGGGTAGAATAGAGGGAAGATGGTAGAACTGACTCTAGCTCGAAGATAGATTTCTTGGATGCATATAGAGAAGTATTGGCAGCATCATTTCCCTAGAGATCCTTTGAGGAAAGAAGATGGAGATGTCGCTTAGTCCATGTTGATAGAAGAATCAGAACTTTGCGATAGTTGTCACCCAATCAGAGTCCACTAGCCAATATTGAGTTGGTAGAAATTACTCCTGATAACCAAGGAACAAGAGGAGGAATTGGATGAAGACCTCTAAGACTCCAATATGGAAGAGGAGGAGGTAGGCAACTAGAGAATAATCGAGATCCTATTGATGTTACATTTAAATGAGGTAGAGGAAGAGGAAGGTTCTGACCCCCTACTCCTAGATGGCTAGGAGATAATCCTTTAGCATGCATGAACTGGAGAAGGGACCAACGAGATATACCAAGAGTGAGAGGCATGTTACCAAATCTTGTAAGATGACGCACGTGGGAACAACCACCCATAATTAGACAAGGACCTCAATGAGTGAGGGGTAATAGGTGATTACTCCAAGAAATGGAGGAATCACCAATAGAGCAGAGAAGTTTGATGCCAAGAGGAAGTGGACGGGGTAGATACCCACATGGTAGAAACTTAGCTGGAAGAGGAAGGGTACACTTTGCAGAAGAAAGAAACCTAGGCCATCAACGAGTTCGATCACCAAGTTTGGAGCAAGAATTGATCCATGGAGATAGGTGAAGAAGTCACTCAAATGATAGCAGAGTGGTAAGGACACCACTACCATGGGATCAATCACCTGTAAGGCAAGAAGTGGGACCACCAGGTGAGGAGACTCCAACTTGCCATTGTACAATCCTAAATTGTACACATTGTAGGGGAAGAGTTGAACAGGTAGTAACATCACAGGCAGAGGTAAGCCAAGCAAGGGAACAAGAGGTACAAGAGGATACCATTAATCAAAATGTTATGGTTGAACCTCCAGGTCAAGATTCATATGGGATCATACAAGTGAATGTCATTGTACGATTACCTAGAAGGTAAGTATAAATAGACTAGGATGAAAAAAAAAGAAAATTGAAAAAAATGTGTGTGCCTTAGTTGTGAAAATCCCTCGGGATGCAATTAGGAAGGAAGAGGTTGAAAACCGGAAATGACGGCCTCTTCAGAGAGAAAGAAATCTGAAAAATTTCTCTAAGTGCTTAGATCGTACAAGTGAAAATTAAGTTGGAAATTTGCAAAATGGAGAGATCGTACAAATGAAATTGACAAAATGACATGGGAAACCATACAAGAGGTCATGTTGTATGATTTAGATCGTACATTGTATGATTTGGCCCATGTCGTACGATTTTCAACTACCCATTTAATGCGGCATGTGGAAAAAAGTAGCAGTTGGAGGAAAAGAAGGGGGAAAAAGATAAAATTTTAAACTAACTACTGAGTTGGCAATCATCTAATGGAGGAGATGAAAAAGCATGCAATGTGGCACAATTTCAGATTTTCTTGATGGTTAGGGTTTCAGTTAGGGTTTTGAAAATTTCTTTAAATGGAAAAAAATTGACAATTTCACAATCATACAAGCAGAATTCAAATTTTTTAGGAGATTGAAGGTGGAAAGCATGCAACTGAAGGATGAAGACTACATGGGCAATAAATATTCACCAACATTCTGAATCTGTAGACCCATTTTAAAATTTGCACCAAGGAGTTCTTTTCATGTTCAAAGAATTGACCTGGGAGAGAGAAAACTAGGGTTTTACTCCATAAAAGGGGGAAATTCAGATTTGTCATAGAAATAATAGCAAAGTATGATAGAATACGTCATTGTACAGATTTTGGGGTGAGGAATTGTTGTTTAGAGTCAAAGGAAGTGGAAATTTGTAAACGGGTTGTGGAAATTGCAGAGAAATTGGAGATTTGAACCCTAAATTCGGAGGAATCTGGCAAGAAGCGAGCTGAGAAATATGTGAAAAGGTGAATGAAGTCCGTACAACCATAAAAATACAGCCATAAATTCCATCAAGTTGAAATAAATTGCGCCAGGGTTGAAGGATTTGAAGAATTGCTATCGAAAAGCACTGAAGTAGTAGATCGGGGCAATCCGGAAAATGGGTCGGTGAAGGATTCGACAAAGGAGATAAAATTTTTGAATTTTTCATCACTTAGGGTTGGAAAAGTCGTACTGTATGATTTTGGGGGCAGCATGTATGATTTCCAAGAAGAATAGTGCAGTTCGAAGGATTTTTAGGCCATTTTTGGCAGTTTTCAAGAGATCGAACGAAATTGTATGGAATCATACGAATTCTAAAGGGGGGAGCCAGGAAGTGACATCGTATGGAGTACTATCACCCTGTACGATTTTAGGTTATAGCTGTACGATTTGGAGAAGTTATGATAGTTTGAAGACTGACGGGCTGGAAATTGAACTACAAGGAAAGAAGAGTAGTGTACGATCTAGGGGCAACCGATGGAAGGGAAATCATACAAGAGAGGGTATAAGGGCATACTGTATGATTTACAATAGATTGTATGATTTCAAGATACTTTTTATTGCAAAAAATGGTGATGGTAGGATAATACCTTAACCGGAGGTATGGTGAAAGAATGATCTCGATGGAAGAGTTTGGACGTCGGTTAAGGTGGATTGTAGCCAATAGGGTGGAGAGATCACCAGGTCCATTGCACGAGAGAGAGGCATACCCATGGTAGCACCAAGGGTGATAGTCTCAGTCCCATGATTGGCATGGTAATCATCCTTGGAGGAGAAGAGGATATAGGTCATGGAGGGGACAAAGACATTGGCGAGCGAACTTGAGAAGAACACCACCAAGGCACCGAGAGGAAGAAATGGCACAAGAAAGAACCTCATGGAGGGAATTGAGAAGTGAAGTTCATCTTCTAGAGTAGGAGGAGCATCTGAGCAGTGGATAGGAAGAATGTCAGGTGGAGGTGACAAATATTACATTTGTACAACATGGAGCGGATGCATGCAGGAAGTGGTGGAACGACGAGAAGAATAGGGATCATCCTTGGAGGAAGACATTCGAGGATGCTCATGTGGTGGTCATTGCACAAATTCCACCATTCCATAGAACATTCTTCCAGAACTATCTATTACAGATAGTTCAGGCATATAACCCTGCGACCCAAATTACCTATGTCAATGTGGGCAAGAGGTCAGTGAAGGTGGATATTTCGGTAGAGACATTTTGAAAGACATTTGGCTTGTTGGAAGATGGTATGGAGATAGTAAAAATATTGGTAGACCCAATAGAGGCATACCACCTCGTCACTGCCATGACCACTGTCAAATCACTGACGAAAGTGAAGATCTCAGGCGTAGGAACACACAGAATAAAATAGAGCCAGTTGAGAGGAGAACATTGGGCGTGTGCAATGAATACAATCATGGCTCGACTATCAGGAGATATAAGGGCCACAAAAATGCCAATGTGGATGGCACAATATGCAGAAGGTATTACCAAGGGGATCCAGTATGATTGGGGTACCTTTCTAGAAAGGAGAATGCATGAGGCACTGACAAAGAGGCCAAAGAATTTTGGGATGACTTTCCATGCTATTGGATTGTTATTGAATGCGGTCACAGAAGCAGGAATGCAATTTCTAGGATTGATGCCACCTCGAGAAATTAGGCCAGATCAGCCGATAATATTGAAGTGGGCAAAGTCAGTACTAGTATCAAAAGTGACTCCGGAGAGACCTCAAACAAGGAGTGAGCGACATATCAGTGAAGCTCAAGAAGAGAGTACTCCGGAGGAGGATGCTGATGTGCATCATAGGCAAAAAAGGCCTAGATGGCTGGAGCCAGAGTTGGAACAACAAGCACCAACACAATGGCAGTAGGAGCAACCACTCATCCAAGAAAGGGAGAAAAAGCAAGGAAGCCCCATACAAATAATGATGAGAAGGCAATGGGAAAGAATGGTGAGTAAACTAGTTCCAGAAGTATAGGAAAAAGAATAGTCGAACTCGAAAGCGATGGAACTGGATGCATTGTATTGGACCGAGGCAGAGAGAATAGTACAATCTCTGCAAATCTTCCAACATTTTGAGAAGATGAATGCTTCTAAATTTTTCAAGGGAATTGAGGTAGGGCTAGATGGAGTAGCCACTACCCAGGAAGAAGTGGAAGCAAGAATAAACACCATAGAAAAAGAGCCCAAGAAGAAGCCTCGTTACAAATTTGTAACAGGAAGCTCAAGTAAGAAATATGCACCGAAGAATACGGAAGCATCACAAGAAAAAGAGGAATTTGTTGCTGAGAAAGTCACGACAATGAATATACAACAAATTCTAGAAGAAGTGATAGAGGAACAACATGTGGGTAGTAATGAGCAAGAAGTAGCCTAGGAGAACACTGAAGAGCAACAGGTGGGCTCGACCAAAGTAGAGAAGGCTCAAGAACAAGTTGAGCAGCAACAATCTCAGGAGGAGATTGTAAATATTGAAGATAGTGAGGAGGAGAAAATTGTAAAACAATCTCCACCTCGGGAAAATATAGATACAGAGAGAGCACTTCGGGAGCTGGGAGGAAGCTCTAGCCACCTTATGGAGGAAGAAGATGTGAGAACTCCTACAGAGGAAGAACTGCGAGGAATGCAATCCAGTTATCTTCTGGAAATACCGTGGTTCCACAGAATTACGACTGAAGAGGAGGCTCACAGAATAGAGGATAAGGTGGAACACTTCTTCTCTCAGTTGGGCCATGTGATCAATAGTGCCAGACTAGAATTTTGCATTGGCCATGTGGGAGAATTGAAGTTGTGGGAAGAACAGGTGTCTCTCGAATTGGAAAGGATAATAGAATGGGTGAGCAGTGCAGAGCATACAAGGAAGATAGTAGACATTCATGCACAACATCCATGGGGGTTACCCAAGGAAGAGGTAACAACAATGTTGGGAAGAGAAGACTTTCCAGAAGGGGTGGTCACGAACTACAGGAAAGATCCAAGGGTGTACTTGGATAGAGTCAACCATCCGACCTGTCCTGCAAATACGGTAGAGTTGGAATACAAGAGGGTTGCTACTGGAGTGGCCATCACCCTAAGGAAGTTGAACTTCCTAACACACTGGATTGAGTGGTTGAGCATTGGATTGGAACAAATCCATCAGCTCAAGGAGGCGCAGAAGGAGGAAACTACAGCCACTCAAAAGGAATTGGCCGCAATGGAAGAAGAACTACAGAATAGCAAAACTACGATAGAAGAGAAAATAAAGAAGTTAGAGGATGATCTATCAGGCCTCAGAACTGAGTCTGAAGCCAAAATTAGCATGCTTGAAGAAGAGAAGTGACAGATCTCACAGATGGTAGAGGATAGAATTAAGGAGTTGGAGGCACAACTCAAAGCAAAATATGAGCAGATGACAACTCAGTTGGCCAAAAAGAGTGAGAAAATGGCTACACAAGCCAAGAAGATAGAGGAGCTGATGAAGGACAATAAATGATTGAATGAGATGGTCCTAGAGAAGCAAGCTCAGTTGAAGATTAGAGAAGACCAGGCTCGAGCTATGGAGGCAGATATCAATCACCACCTGCAAACCATTACTAAAAAGAATGAAGAACTGCAGGTGGCAGCTCGAGCAAAAGCTCACTGGAAGGAGAAGTTGAAGAAGAGTGCCTCAGACCATGAGAAGCAGATGATGGAGTTCCTAAAAACTATCGAAGAAAAGGCTAACTTTCACGGAGCAAAAGTAGTAGAAATGGGAAGCTACGCAGCCAAGCTGAAGAATGAATGAGAAATGTATAAGTCACAGGTTAAGGACTTAGAGGCTGTCATGGCAGAACATGAAGCACGGTGGAAGAAGCAGAATGAGTCGGTGAGGACACCAACCAAAGTAAAGGGGAGGGCAGATGTAGGCAGCAAATCCACCTCCCAGAAGAAGAAGAAGTGATTAAAAGGATTTGCTCAATTTTGACAGTTTTGACACAAATGATAGTTTGCTCAAGTTTTGTAAATCATACAATGAGGAGAAAACCATACAACTGGAATGAAAAATCATACAGGGCAGTAGCAAATCATACAGGGTGCACCGAAATTCACCCAAATGCAAGGGAAATGTAATTTCAAAGTGAAATGGTGCATAGATTTGCTAACTAAGGTGTTAAACTTAGTAAAAAGCCAATTTAATGTATTCAGTTGTATATGGGCAGTTGTAAATAATGGATTGTCTCAAGAACCACTTTGGAATGGCCTAGGCAACATTATATAAGGCCCCATTTTCAAAATTATAGGTCTGGTTGCTAGAGTTAAGAGATAGTACTTGTAGTTGTTGATTCTCTGAGTTATTGCAATTACATTGATATATTTTTCCACACTGTAATCGAATCCATAGACATCAATGAGCATAATGATGGTTGTGGATGACTGTGTACGATCCTGGTAATGAGGAACAGTGATTTGTGGATGAATATGATGTGTTTGTGTTTTCTATTGATTGTTATAGATTAGTTTTATGCATTGTTGCAACCCTGTGGTAGAATCTGGTACTGGTGAACTCTGGAGAATGATCTAGAAGCATGGAAGCAGCAAGGAAGATGTATTGAATGACATTGTATGATTTTTGGATGTAATCAGACACATAGGATCTCTCAACAACCCGGTTAAGATGTTTTGCCTATTGCGGAGATTACATTGATTGGTCTATCAAACCCTTACAAAACATCCCAGAGAGAGATTGGAGCAATGGAACATCTAGACTAGCATCAGGTTGTGTCGTTAGTTCATACAAACCTCGTAGCACCCTAAAATTGGTGTAGTAAAACCTTAATAATTACACTTGCTCTAGTAAATAATTCAAATTCAAATTTTAACCTCCAAAACCGCTCCCAAACCGCTGCTTAATCTGTTTCCTCGTTTCTCATGCCATTTTTAGAGTTTGTTTTGACCGTTTGACGATATCGTCGTTGATCAGACGATATCGCCTCAAATCGGACGATTTCGTCTGGACTAGGACATCCAGATGATCTTGTCCCAAAACTAATTTTTCACAATTAGTCTCTGTTCCAATGGCGTCTCTAATCCGGGCAGAAGCGTGTCTGCGCCATTAGAGACCCTCCCCATTGGAGATCTCCCAAATAGGGATGATCTCCAACCTCCTAACCTCCCTCCTAAGCCTATTTAATCCTAGGCCCTCCCCTTAGCATCCCCTTGGCTGAAATTCCCTGTAACTCGAATTCTACACGCACTAGACCATCTTAAATCAATGTTTGCATTTGTATTTTGCCAAGTTTTTTTGCAGGAACTTCATTGTTTTTCAGCCGAAGCAAGCTCAGTTTGTCTCAGACGATCTCGTACAATCTTGGATGATTTTGTACCAATCTAAGGTGATTTCAACTACAGTTCACATTGGGGGAAATCAGTGCCCAGATTTTGCATTTTCTCCACTCTTTTCCACTGCATTATCCTGCATTTAGTTAATTCTATGGTTATTCTTTATTATTCTGCATCTTGGAGTTCACCCATATAGCTTATATGCATAATATAATCATGATTTGTCAATAAGTCATTATATTGCACTTATGTCTTAGTTTGTTATTATCATTTGAATGTTCTTACTGACATTTTACATCATTACCCTCTGTTATCATAGTTGCATTCTCTGTATTTTGCATCTGTTTTTCTGTTTGCAGGTCTCTGACGAATTCGTCAGATCTCGGATGATCTCGTCGGATAGGAGACGATCCTGTCGAATTCCAGACGATCCTGACTACTTCAAAAATCAGAACCTTCATCAGACATCTGGATCAGGTATGGGTCTTTAAACCATCTTGTTCTTTCTATTTTTTTTATCCAAATCTGTTTTTGTCTTCATTTAAATCTGCATTTCATATAGAATAGCTTAGACGCATTTTGGCCAAACCTAGGACTTGGATGATTAAAGCTAAAACTAAACACATAAAACACATTCCCAACCTAGGCATGGAAACTGCCACTAAACTTTTCCTGGTGAACCCCACCATCCGTCAAAAAATCACCATAATACACCTCCCTCGAGAGGCGGGACCTTCGCAAGGCCTCTCAGTCCGAGGTACCGCGCCATCCTTTTCCCATCCTCCTTCCGGGCATGGATCCTATAGCTTGAAGGTAAGGATGCAAAAAATTTGGAGCGATACAAAACCATACATATTTTTCCTTACAAATCGTACAAAGCACTTTTTCTTGATTTGGTAAAACAGGAGATCGAGATAAACTTACCCGATTTGGTAGTTTTTGGAAATCGACTTGATTGATTACAAAACTATGTATAACATCATCCAAAACTGAATTTGTCAGTTGTATTGGGTGTAATATTGTACCATATTTGACACTATATTATTTGAGATTGTACAATGTAGGCATTGATGATCATACAAGGTGAGTATAGTTCGTACAAGGGTAGTTCGAGTGAGCATACGACCGTACGATTTGGTAAGTGAGTTGGGTTTAATCTATTGATAATTAGTAGCTCTAGAAAATACCTCCCCATTAGGAATACTCCATCCTTGTGCTAAATTCCCTAGACTACACCACCTACACATCTAAGTAACATTGTTACCACCAGTGATGTTCGTATTCTGAGGCTATGGGTAATTCTTTATGAAATGACCCCATTCTTGATAATTTTGAAACTAAATTATAGGTCTCCCTTCAGAGTCGTACTGCAGTCAAATATTTCCTTCTTGTCTTCCCCCTCGATAGTTATTTTTGTATCTACCACTTGTTGCACCTTATCAATTTCTTGGAGCATCTGGTTGATTTTCATATTAGATTTTTAATGTCTGGTGCCTCACTCCCTTCATATTGAATGGACAATCTACTACTGGATGACCTGCAATATCACATATATTGCAATACACTTTCTTTGGACAATTGGTATTAGCATGTCCCTCTGTTTTATAATTAGAACACCAAATATCCTTCCTATCTTTTCTTACTTCTCCTTTGACTTCTTTTATAATTTTATTGAACTCTTTTTGAAAGGAGCGTATTGCACTTTGCACTTTATCTTCTTCATAATTTTCATGTTATTTGTGTTTTGGCTATCCATTGATTCCTATAGTTGTTTGTTTGGCCTCACTTTAAAAGTTATTTGCTTTCTCGCAAGCTTCTACATATGTCGAGGATGGTACTGCTTTCATATTCTTTTGATATTTAGATAGTAATCCATCCAAGAACCATAATTTTACCATTTTGTCAGTTGGTGGTATTTCCATTTTATCCATGAACTATCTTAGTCTCCTATCATAGCTCTTGATACTTTCATCTAATTTTTATTTCATAGAAAATATTTCAATTATGATCTTTGTATCATCTCTTAATGGTAAAAATTCTTCAATGAATGCATCCTTCAAGGGGTCCATTGGGTGAATGGTTGGGTATGCTACTATTTGAAATACCAATCCATTGCCATTCCCCACAAAGTGACTAGAAACAATCACAACCACTCTATCTCCTATGTTGCCCCATGTGTTTTCCAAATGATGGTAAAAGTTCCCACATGATGGGTTGGGTCATATTTTCCTTCCCATGAAAAGGTGGACATTTCTATATGTCTACATGAGTAGTAGTCTACACCATTGTGACTATCCCACTAGGTGAACCTCTTGGTGGTGAGCATGGTGGAATTCTATTTGGTTCTCTCTCTACTATTTATGGTGTGAAATTTTGTTCAAATATCCTCCTACTATTGCTTCAAGACCTCCTTCATGAATAAACGAGATTTAGTTCTAGTCTTCCTCCCCATGAGTAGATGCATGGTTGTTATGGTACAAAGTCTCCTACTTCTATATACACCGACCAACTCGTATCTACTGGTTTAGGTGTTACCATCCAATCCTTGTTATCAATACCAGGAACTTCCTCTACTATTTACTCTTCATATTCTGCTATTGCCAACATTGTAACTACTCTCATATTCTTGTCTTCCACTAGATCCCACACTCTTTCTAGTTAAGGTTGTGAAACTTATTCTTTGTCCTGCGTTCTTTGGTTTGCCAATTGTGCACTTATTATTGACTATATTGGACTCTCTCCTCTTCCTTGTGTCATTCACTTATTTGTATTTATCACCTATACTTCTTGACCCAAAGTTTATTTTTAGGTAATGATGCAAAATGTAGACAAGGGTAAGTACTTCTCAAGACAAGGAAACGATGATAAACTAGGAGGGAGTGATAAGCCAAGGCACATCAATCATCATGTTCTATCAGTATGAATAGATAAGTATTTACAAATGTTTTGAATACTAGACATTTGAGGTAGATAATCTAGACATTTGAGATAGATGGCTAGGTGTTTGGGCTAGATATCAGGGACTGACGTCCAGATGTCTGTACTAGATGTCAGGACTAGATGGCTAGACATATGGAATAGATAGCTAGACATTTGGGTTGGTTAGCTAGACGTCTAGACTAGACATATAGGTTGGGTAGCTAGACGATGATACTAGAAGTCTAGACTAGATAGCTAGACTAGATAGCTAGATGTTTGGACTAGGAAGTCGGCTAGACGTCTGGAATGGATGTCTAGAATAGTTCTACCAATGAGACTAGATGGCTGGACTGGTACACACAAGGGTTTAATCATCCATATTATAGACATATCCAACTTGGGTATTCATTCTCCACTCCTTCAATACTCCTTAGCACACCCTGCAATAGGAAAACAACACACAATAATACATGCTCTCATACCAAGCTATGATCAATACCTGCAACACAAAACTATAACACAGATGCAATCTCGTACAACATGCATTCTAGGATAACAATATGTTACACAATAGTTATGTATTATAGACAAGTATGGATAGATTATAAAATGAAATAGGGAGGATATTTATGGGTAAGATCAGGTAGTTACTACAACTAACCCATCTCAACCATTCAAACTACCTATTTTATTTAACTAATGTGTTTACTGCCTAACTGATAATTTTAGACGTCTAACACAGCATCCAAATGTCTGATTAGTTAGGCTGAATGTCTAATCTAAATGTCTAACTAATAAAAATATCTAAACACAATATGATTGCATTTTTCCTTTTGTGCATACTTATTAATCAAGACATATTCATTTGATTGGCTGATTTTACATTGCAACTTATCATTTTCATGATTCGTACATTACCAAGATTGTTGCACATAGTTAAAATTGTGAATCTTTATAGGACATTCATGTCATACAACTTTATGCTTGGAACTGCTATCTACACCAATTATTTTCTCACCAAGTTCTCCTTGTATTATAAAGTTCTTGGCATCAGTGTGTATCACATATACTAGGATCTTGCTTTGGGAAAAGAAGTGTCTAAATTTCTTCACGAAATTCATGACTGCATATACCTATTTATCAATGAAGTTATACCTTTCCTCAGATCTTACATAGTTTGAATTAGGAAGGTAATGGGTCTCTCCTCACTATCTTCCCCTTTCTGAATAATAACTACAACATAACTCTCTTGTTCACCTTTGGCATATAGAATGAAATCCATAATATGGATTGATAAGCACTGGTGCTTGAGCAATTACTTATTTAATTTTCTTAAATGCTTCTTTTTGCAGGTATTTCCACCTAACGTCTGTATCCTTTTCAAAAATTCAATTATAGGTTTCACAATTTATGCAAATTCTGCAATGAACTTGTGCACAATGTTAATTTTTCCAAATAAGGACTGTAGCCCTTTTTTTTTTAATGCAAAGGAAGGTCCAACAAGGATTTTACCCTATCTAGGTCAATGGCTAGTCCAACTTTAGAAATTATGTGACCTAGGAGTGTTCCTTCTTCAATAGAAAAAATATATTTCTTTGGATTCAAGGAGATACCAAACTCCTTGCACTTCTCAAACACCATTCTTATATGTTCAACACGCCTTTCTTTCTTGTGAGCGAATACTGTCATATCATCTAGATAAATGACTATCACTTTATTCACAAGCTCTCCAAAATCTAGGCCCATTGCTCTCTAAAAATTTGCTCCTACATTGGACAGCCTAAAAGGCATACCCTGGTATGCAAAAGTCCTCCATTTGGTAGTTAATGCAATATTATGCTAATCTTCCTCCTTGATCCATAACTAATTTTAGCTGAAGAATCCATCCAACAATGAGAATCATTTTACTCCTGCTATAACATGTAATATTTGATCTATGAAAAGGGTAGTGATATTTTAAGAAATCTCTGTTCAAATTTTTGAAGTCTACACATAATCTGATCTCATTTTTTTTTATTGGCATCAGATTTGCAACCCATTTGGAGTGTTTGATGTGGTATATTAATTTAGCATTGAGCAATTTCAACAAGTCTTGCTTCATCAAGGCTTTTATCTTTGGATTTACTGGCCTTTTCTTTTGCCTGAAAGGTTTAACCCTAGCTCAAGCTTGATGGTGTCTTGTATAGTCTTTTTGTTGGACACTTTAAGGTCATCATACATCCAAGCTATGATATCAAGGAAATATCTACATAATTATTGAACTTTGTCAACCTCCTCTTTTGAGCATTGAACCCCAAACTTGATCATATTTTTAGGTTCTAATTGCATTTCTTTAAACTTTTGTTTACCAACTTTTATCTTATGGCCTAGTGGACGATTACTGTTGTCAAAAATACTCTCAAGAATTATTAGAAATTTTGGTATGTGATTATTCTTAAGTTTAATTAGCCCTTCATCTTCTACAACTTGATAATTTGAACAATTCATCTTATGTATCAAAATATATAACACATGTTCATCATTTTCAAATACCTACCAAAATGTGTCTTTATTTGGGACTGAAGGTCCATATATTAGCCTTACTATTTTTGACTTTTGTATGACATTAGCTATTGGACAAAAATTGGCTCCCAATGATGCTACTAGGTCAGCATGAGTATTTTTATCTCTAGGAATTGCTTTAATGTTTAGAGCTTCAAATAGATTCCATACCTTATTCCTATAGGCTTTAAGGTAATGTTGCTTACTCACACACTTTTTTATGACCTGATTCACTATTAGTTCTAAGTCTCCATATATCTGTAGTTGTTTAACCCCTAACTTCTCAACATTTCTTAGGCCTAAAAAAGTGCTTTGTATTCTATTGCATTGTTTGTGCAGCTCCATGTCAGCCTGTAGGAGAAAACTTTCTCATCCCTAGTTGGTGAAATCAACACTATACCTGCTCCAGCTCTATTTTTACATCTAGCACCATCAAATAAAAGCTTCCAGATTTGATTTGTGGAGAGAACTTGCTTTGGCAATTTAGAGGGCTCAACATTTTGAGATTTTGTGATTGAATAGGTTCCAATCCCTATTTCAATCATAGAATTAAAATATTTTAATTGGAACTAATATTTAGTTTGGAGATCTTATAGAACTTCTTCCATTATACCCAATCCATCTATTTCTTCAGCAATCATAGTTATACTATTTTCTTGTTTGTCATCTTCTTCAATTTTCTCAATGTGGAAGGAAGAAGGTTTCTCATTGAAGATCTTAATCCTTCTACCTTTGAATGGGATCTCCATGTGTGAGTAATCAAGGGATAGATACCCTCCTATCTTAGCTATGAATTCTCTTGATAGACACATTCTGAAGTAGGGTTCTAAGTCCACCACAACCACCTCTTGTATAATTATAATTTGGGGCATTATGTTCAACACTATTGGAATATCCTTAATCACTCCCATAGTCTTGACTAGAGTGCCATCCAACTATAGAACCCTTGGGCTACTTTTGGTGTATTCCATTCCCATGATGTCACACATAGCCTTAGGTATTACCATGGTTGCTACTCCTAAATATATCATACAATTATGTACCACCCATCCTTCCATTTGAAGAGACAAATAGAAGGGAGGAGGTATGTTCTTACCTATGGCTAGTATTGAGTTGGTCTATGCTAGATTCAATTGAGGATGGGGCTTACTTTTATTTTTGATTGATTTCAAATATTCTTGTAGTAAGTCAATCTACCTTGGAAGCAACAATGCATCATACATACTTACCTTTGAAGGTGTCTTTCTTAATTCCTCCACTATAATATAAATAGATGTATCAATTTGCCTATCATTTTCTCTTTATAGGTGGGTCATATTTGTTTCTATACCCTTGAGTTGCTTCTATCCTTTGATGCTTGGTTAAGGAAGGGTATCTTAGTTTATCCCTTGCCTGATCTTGAGTCTCAGTTTCTTTCTGTGCAACCTCATTCCTGATTTATGCTTACTACCTCTGAACTAAATTTGGGAGTTTAGTATATGAGGAGTTACCCTTTTTAGTTTTGGTTTTTCTCCTAAAGGTACTTTCAGAGGGTTAAGTTTGCTAGGATCAACTTGGAGAGGTTTCTTCTTTGATCGAGTTAGAACTACAACTTGCTCCACTAATGGCATCATGATTATCTTATCATATTCACCTATCCCTTCATAGTTCTTTCTACTTTCTCAATAGCCACCTTCTACACATGATGTTGGTGAATCATGCATAAAATTTCCCCATGTATATCATTACATGTAGATTACCAATAATTAGCTTCAGTCAAGGATGTGGACGGTTCATCTTATTTATTTGCATATACTGTATCTGACCTCTCTAGGTATTTACTAGCTGAAGTAGATTGGTATTTTGAGACTTGTAGAAATCTCCTCGACTAAAAAGTCCTCTTAGCTTCTTGCCTCTTCATTGAGGTGATCTCATTGGTTAAATTCTTCATGGTTGTTTACATTTCTGGGAGGACTGCACGCTGAGGATCAAGTGTAGGTAAAGCATCAAATGTAGATATTGGAGGTAGATCTAGAAGTACGAGAGAGGTTTATATTGCTAGTACAATAGGAATTCTAGAATATTTTGGAAGATCCATCATGGGAAGAGCAATAGGATAAGTTAATCCTATACTAAATATTTGATGGAAATCCAGGAACATAGGCATTATCATTTTAGGTTGTAACATCCCAATAGCAAAAGGTCTTTTTGTACCTTGAGATATTATTGAAAGATCTCTATGAAGGTGAATACTTGAGATTACACATTGCTTGCTTATTTGTGGTCTTGAGGCCATTAGGAACCCTCTTCCATGAACGAGTAAACCTAATATTAAAATCAACTATTTCTTCTTGAGGATGCTTTTGGATGATAGTAAATTGTGTAAGTAGGGAGAAAGGGTCTGCTTGTTCATTGAATACCTCTATGAGCTTGCTAGCAAGGCTTGCCCATGTGGTTATGGTTTTATCATGGATAGTTTGATACTAGTATTGCATTTTACCTCTCAATGATATAACCAAAAACCTAATCATTACATTTTATTTTGTTATATTATGTATCATTTCTAGTGATGATACATCCTAGCAATGTTCATAAGAAATATTATCCATACCATGATAAGTAGGTAGCACCTTCAATGCTGCTAGAGGGATAGGATTTTGGACAACCAGGTTTAAAGGACCTACATGATTTCATGTTGGGTAGGGTTGGACATGTTGATTAATGACCATTGTTGCTACTGTGTTAACAAAATTTTTAGGAGTAGGATTAGCTATGATGGAAGATCCACTGGTAATTTCACTAGGAGGAATTGTATGGGTATGATTTATAGTATTAATTGATCATGTGGTTATAGTAGAGGAAGACACTAGTCTAGAGGTTAGAATAGGGTTTGTCCTAAGACTACAAATATGCAGTTATAGGAACCCAATAGGCTCTTTTAAATGTTTTGATTTGGTTCTCATATATTTTGATATTCAACCAATAAATGGATAAGAAGCTTTCCTAGATTTGGTATTTTGAGTAGAGTCGCTAGGTGATTTAGATTTAAATAAAACAAAGACAAACACCAAATCTCTACAATGTGTGAATAATAGAATTTGGTCCCACTAAGCATGCAAAAGTATATTGGTCCAAAATTTGCCTATGGTTAATTATTGCACCCAATACATGGCCAACATTGAAATATCGAGCAAGCTACATAGCTTCACTGATTCAATCTCTAGAGAAGGTTGGTTCCTGTTAGGTTCTAACTTGCTAAAACTAATATGGGAGGAGTAAAGAGTGTTGAAAGAGATGTAAATACATCTAATTCTATAACTTGATGCGGTATAGATTAGACAACAATAAGAATATGAACAAACAACATGAATATAACAAACTTTAAAACCTCATAATAAACCAACCGGTTTTACCATATGCAGACTAATCTTAAATCAATAACCAGATCCACAAATTACTAACTCCAAAACTATTGAACAAACATATGCAAGAATACAAAAAATATAATTAATTCCATGCACCTTCAAATAGCTAAATAGAAGAATTCATCCATTCATACATACATTTGACTACAAAATGTTGAACCAGAGGCCAAACAAAGATTTCTTATGTATTTCTCTTTCAAAAGTCTTTATACATTCAACTTGTAAACACCTAAGAGCTAAACCTTTCACAAGAGTTTATTGCTCCTATTTATAACACCTTTATGGTTAAAAAATACAAAATACAAAAATATTATATTCAAAAATTGTTACAACAACATGCCAGATGGCCAATTTTGTAAAACATCATAGAGCATCATCGACCCATAATGGAACAGAATGTTCGATTTCCAACTACAAGCTAACACTCCATGCATGTGAATAGGTAGTGGAGGCAAACTCAAAATTTTGTCCATCCTTAGTTCTTTAAGATTTCTTACCATCATTGATTTTGTAACAGCTATGTCGAACTAGAACCACTCACTGAAGATTTTGTTTGGAGTAACTTTGAAAAGCTGCAATAGAGGAACATGTCATGATATCACATCACTTTCCTATATTTGGACTCTTCTTGCTCATGTGGTAGTGAAACAAAAACTAGCCGCGATATCACAAATCTCCTACTACTTGGGAGTCCTGCCTCTTATAGTCACGATGATGGGGTATATAACAATATCATCGCATCACTTCATAATTCTCCCTTTGGAAGCTTAGTGATGGTGAAACTTGAACAAGTCGTGATTTTATGATGTCCTTTTGATTTTAGATCTTTTCGATCCTTAGATACTGTGAAATACCGATGAGTCGCGACATCACACAAATTGTTTACCTTAGGTCCTTTCAACTCTTTGTGGCCATGATAGAGGGATAATTCATGATTTTGTGACGTCTTGTTTTTCTTAACATTTTTTTGCCTTTGCAACCACAATATCAATGCAAGCCATGATTTCATGATACTTTTAGAAATTGAGGTCTTTCAAGCTATTTTGGTCATGATATCAAGATGGGTCATGAGTTCGCACCTATCTTATATAATTCAAAAAAATTTAGAGGTTCATCACCTTATTTCTCTCGATGTAGTCAATTTGACCTACAATACTAATCTACAATGAAACATAGGAAGAGCACCTACAGCATGGTGATAAGGTGTTGAAGCTCCTGCAATAAAACTAGTTGTATGTCAAATAAACTAAATACATTTTTGGGACAACTGAGGTAGAATATTTTGGGTACATGATGGCTAGATATGGTTCCCGCATAGATCCAACAAATATTGAGTCCATGAAGGAGTGGTCTAAGCCCAAAACATTGAAGAGCCTTCAGGGATTCCTTGGATTTACATGATATTATCAAAATTTTATCAAGGACTATGGGAAGATAACAACCCATTTAACATTTATGCTTAGGAAGGATACATTCACATGGAGCATTGAAGTTGAGTAGGATTTTTTACTTTGAAGGATGTCATGTATCACACACCAGTATTATCCATACCTAATTTTTCCAAAATTTTTATCATCAAAAGTGATACCTATAAAGTGGCATTGGAGTTAGTACTTATGCAAGATGGTCAACCACTTGCATTCATAAGCAAGGTCTTGTCATATTAGAATATTGGTAGATCAACTTATGAGAAGGATATGATGACTATTTTCTTTATCATCCTCCATTGGTGACCATAGCTATTAGGGTGATACTTCATCATCAAGATAGATTATTGTAGCCTTAAGTATCACTTGGAAAAAAGTATTTCTTCCCTTGAGAAGCAAAAATGGGTAACTAAGCTCTTAGGATATGATTATATGATAGTCTATTGGAAGGGAAAATAAAATATGGTAGCTAATGCTCTTTCTAGATTGCTTGAAACATAAGATATTATTTATGCAGTATTCATCCTTAAGGTTGATTGGCTATAGAAACTTAATTTAAAATTGTAGGAAAACCCCACACTAGAAAATATTTAGGACTTGCAAATAGCACCAAGGGACCATTCCAATTACTCATGAAAGCAATGGGAGTTGCACTATAAGCATCAAGTTGCTATTCCATCTACTGCACAACTCAAATATCAAATTTTCATAGAGCTTCACTATTCTCTAATAGGATAACACATATGTTTCCTACAAATTGATGAATATATCAAGCACAATTTCTACTAGCCCGAGTTGAAGTCATATGTTAAATAGTACATGGATAGTTTTGATACTTCTCAACACCAAAAAAAATTATTAATACACTAAGGTTACTTCAATATTTTATCATTCCAAAGTACCTATGGCTAGACATCTCCATGGACTTCTTCTATCTAGATATGAATTGTTATAATAGTGATCATTGATCGATTTACCAAATATGCTCACTTTTATTCCTTAAGTCACCCCTATACTACCAAGATAGTGGCATAGATTTTCATGAATCATATCTTTAGACTCCATATGATCCCATGCTTTATAGTAAATAATAATAATTAGGGTTATAAATAGTGATGAATTATCATTAATTTTTGAATATTAGGAATTTATAAATTAGAAATTGGCGAATATGAGGATCCTTAACCAGGGCCCATTCGCCCAAAATTTTTGGGTGCAAAATTATTTTGGTTCGGCTTGCCCTACTTTGATAATAATTTTATTATTTTAATTTAAATCACCAATATTCCCACCTAAATCATTGAGTTTTTTTCTTGAAATTATAAATTATATTATTTATACCACCAAATTTACCTCTTATAACACTAGTATATATACCTAATATGACAATGATACTCCTAAAAAAATGATCTATAGCAATGAAAATGAACGACTGCCAATAGGGATGGTTGACAGTAGTGAAAATAAAAGATGATTGACTAATACTAAAGATGTAAATGACAACATGGAAGATTAGTTGATAAGGAGACGATTGACAATAGTGAGGAGAGAGAATCGACTGATACAATAAATGACCAACAAAAAGGAATAACAAAGATGATAGACTAATAGAAGAGGTCACTAATAGTAGGTAATAATAGAGATGATCAACTAATAATATATATGATTGATAGTATTGAGAAGCAAATATGATCGACTAATACAAGAGACGATCGATAGCATAGAATATCAAAGATAATTGGCTAATATAAGAGGCAACCGATAGTAGGAAATAATAGGGATGATCAATTGATAACAAATATGGCTAACAATAGTGAGAAGCAAATATGATAAACTAATAGAAGAGGCAATTCATAATAGGTAAGAGTAGTGACAATTGATTGACAATAGAGAGGGTCGATAGCATTGAGAAGTAGAGATGATCGACTAATGCAAGAGGTGATCAACAATAGGGAAGAGTAGGGAAAATCAACTGATAGAAGAGGTAATCAATAGCAAGAAAGAATAAGAATGATCAGTTGACAATAGAGATGGCCAAAAACAAGAAAAAGTAGGTATGATTGGATAACAATAGGATGGCCAATAGCAGTAATAAGTAGATATGATAGGTAGTAGAGAGTAGAGATGATCAGTAATTTATCTTATACCATTTGTACAATTTTCACTCTTTTTTAACACCATCTTCATTTTCTAACATAAAATAGTTTTTTCTACATAGGTACAATGGCACCTAATCACAATGGAAAGAAGAGAGGCCAATATTTTGTTAAAAAGAGTATCCTAAAATACTTTAGCCATATTTTAAAATTGAATAACCATAAAAATCTACACAAATTCAAGGTACATACCCATTATACCTGCTAAATAGTTAATTTTTGTAAGTTATTATAAAAAATGATATAAAACACTATGCAGAAAACACTATTGATCCCAATATGCCTCCACTTGAAGATATTTCCAAGGATGAAATACCCCCACATGAAAATTTTCTTAACAATGAGATGCAACAACCACTTGAAGAGATTCCTAAAACTGACATGCCAACCGAAAAAGAAAACAATCATTCTAATACAATCCCAACTTCTGGGGAATCTTCTACTTAGAAACCTGAATGTAAAAATTTAACCAGGTAGACTGTTGGAAGAACATTTTAGCTTGAATTGTCATCAACATATCCATTTATTGAGATAATGCATCCAAATAATAGTAATTAAATGCCAACAAAATGTAAATGCATGATTTGTAGTTGGAAACTAGGAAAGGATCATAAAATGCAACTTCAGTTGGATACAATAAAAAAATATTGTGGAAATTTTTTTGATAGTAAAATAAAATGATGGAACAACTAAGAAAAAAATTAGGTGGAAGGATTAATTGAAATGCATACATGTCAGTTATACACAAGAATATGAAAAATAAATGAAACAATAACAAACTCTTTTTGATGAGGATGGAACGATTCAAGCCCAATTTTAAAAAATTCATAAGATCACATTAGCTTAAAAAATTTATAGTTTGCTATTGTATATACTATTATTAAAAAAAGTAGACCTATGTCTAATTTTATTGAATATATATATATATGGTAGATAAGATACTATAGCATTAATATCGGGTTTTATAGGTTGACCCAAAAACCTTTTACAAAAATCAGCCTAGGGTTGTTGATGAACATGTCCTTACTAAGGATCCTATATATGTAAAATCTACATGTCGCCAAAGCCATTACATCTGGTAAGGTACATAGCCTGTTATCAAAAAAAAACTTCTCATACAATATTTTGGGTATACCCTGAGAAAATGCACCTGCATCATAATTACAAAAAAAGAAACAGAAACAGATCCCTTCCTTGAAATAGTGGAGAAACAAAAAGTTGCAGACACACATAGCGAGTACTTGAAAAAAACTCCCACAAGCTCGTATTGACGAGTTACTCTTAATAATTCTTTGGTAATTGCTTTATTTCGTATATGACATGCTTTGGGACCACATCCCGTCTTGGCCAATCAGCCTTGGAGAAGTGAACCTACTGGCTAGATTTATGGCGGTGGCTATCTAGTGGTCCATGTGGCTCTGGTTCGAAGTATTATATTATCATTTTTTTCTTACCCTGTGATTATCAACCAACCTCAAATTACTAAGATGACTAGGAGCCATGTTATCTGGCATGTTGTTGTCCCCATTAGTCTTTGTGGTATTTCCAAGCAACATCCACGAAGACTGATAGCTCAGATAATTTTTATTGTGAGTCCATTTCAAAAAGAGATGGGATCCTCCTAGCCTTCGAACTTACAGTGCCTTCCCTATTGGTAAATTCGACTATAATTCTTGGCATTCTTGTTGAATAAGCTCCTCTGCTTTGCTCCTATATATATAATATATTATATATATATTTCAACTAGTTGATGTGCAAAATCTTCCCAGTACCCATTGGTCAGATCAAAGTGGTTGAAAAATGGTAAAATATCTCTCATTGGTTGAGAAGGACCTCAAAGAGAAAGTAAAACATGTCAAATTCATTTCACTTTCAATTCATGAGGCAACTGTTGTTGATAACACATCTTGGATTTGCATGCATGTTTACACATTGCAAAATCAGTTAAGGTAACCTTATTTACTAGCACTACATAAGATGGTGAAATATTGTAATGTAAAAAACCTTGACAATGTTGTTGTAACCAATTTAAAAGATATTGTGGGAATGAATGATATAGAAATAGCCACTAAGTTAATATGTGTTGGATATGACGGTGCTTCTACAATATAAGAACATATGAATGGTATTTGTATTCGACTTCAAACATCAATTGCCCCATATTTAATCCCCATTCATTGCATATCTCATAGAATGAATCTTGCATACAAAATTGTGAGCATATTTGAAAATATTGCGAGTGGAATAACTTGTCTATGAAATATATGCTTATTTTTTGTGTAGTCCAAAAATATTTGCAGAGTTTCAATAGTTTGCACTAGGAGTTACTAAAGGTACAAAATTGTTAAAGATGTAGATACTAGGTGGATTTTATTGCTTCAACCTACATATAGAGTTCTAAAAAAATATCAATCCTTGGAAGGGTTTATGTATACAAATCGTAGGGCAGTTGATAAGGAAAAATATTTTTTATACCATATGACACTTGAAAACACTTCTCACATTATATGGTATTCTTCAAATATTGCAAAAAATAAATACTTTGATTAAACTTGCACACCAAAGGCCCATTTATATTATCAATTTCATCAGGATGGGAAAACTAATATGTATGCATATTGATAGGTTGTAATTGTCTATAGAAAGTTCTATGGATCCATTTTTTGAGATTTGGAGAACTTTAACAAATGGCAATGATCCAAACAGCTTTTTGAATTTCAACATCAACAATCATATTTGTATTAATGTTCTTGAAAAGGAGATACATTTATATTGTTTTTAAAGTGATCTCATATAGTTATAGATAATGTTGAACAAATGCCCATAACATATAGTTAATTTGATGTAGTTTCACATAATATAAATATTAAATTGAGAAAAATAGTAGAAACATTGATAAGATAAATAAGAGATTGTTTTCAAAGAGATGAATTGCTTGAGGCCATAGGTGTGGTTAACCCCATTTTATAGGATATTTTTACTAACTACAATAATATAAATTATTTTTTTATCAAATACATGGGTACTCTTGTTAAACATTTCACTAAATATGTAGAATTCAATGATATTAAAATCAATGGTATTCTCAATAAAGAACTTTTGATAAAACAATTAGGTATTTTTAAACTAACAATGTTTGATCAATTTTATGAATGACTAGGCCTCATGAGCCAAGTTCTATTACACATTTGTGGAGTAAATTGTATCCCAATAGTTTCTTATAAGATACAATTAGTGAATATTTTCATTTGTATGAATTATGTCAAACGATGATTTTGAGATCTGTGGAAGATTAAAGGGATTTTAGTGCATTATATTTTGTGAAATATAAAGTTCATAATAAGTTGGATAAAATTTTGGAAAACTGTTTGAAAATACATGTGTCATCTTATGAGCTAGAAAAATATCTTTATGATAGAGCTTTGGCATATTGGAAATCTCTAGTAGAAAAAAGAGGTATCACTAATACTCATGATAATAAGGATAATGATACTTCCAATGATTAGATTGTAGAGACACAAAGATCATCTATACGTACAGATGATTTTACACAATCTAAGAATTGTTTGTTTTAGTTTCCTCCTTTGTGATATTTTGAAGATTTAAAACGTTTGATATATTTCATAATATTTGTTATTAGTTGTATACTATATTTTACCCTATTAAATTTATGTTTGATATCATAGCCTTGTTATTGGATTATCTATATATGCTCATACAATTTTATGTTTGATATCATAGCATTGTTATTGGATTATTTGTCTGCATTCAAAAAAATTAATGCTTTATATCATAGCCCTATTAATGGATTATCTATATATGTTCACAAAAATTTATGTTTTATATCATAGCCATGTTATTGGATTATTTGTATATGTTCATAAAATTTTATGTTTTATATTTAAGCCTTGTTATTGGACTATTTTTCTATGATCATAAAATTTTATATTATATATGTATTGTAGAAATCCTCTATGGCTCAATAAATATTTGTATAATGTAAATTTAAAGTCCCCTTGGGTACATCTATGTTGCAAATAACCATATTAACATAGCAAGCAATTTTCTCGTTCATATCAATCCTAATAAAATAAATGAATTGAAGAAAGTGTGGAAAGGATTAAAGCTATAAAACCGCTATTAAAGGTGATATTACCTCCACTATTGTATTCACAAGAGCTACTTTCCTTGCTTAAAGTAAATATGACCAATTTGGTCGACTCAATTACCCCATTTATGTCCATACATTAATTTGATCCTAAGTGATCCTACTTTGACCATTCAAATCTCACTTGCTACACATAATCTTGGCAAAATTTGCATGATATATCTATGGTAAAAATTACTCCTTGTATACATCTAGTTGTCTACTGTCTTGGACAATATACAACCTACAAGTATCACTTGATTGACTCTCTAAAAAATTATATTGAACACATAGGTGCTTCCCAACTAAGTATTGATATTAGAGAAATTTTCTCCATTAACTATTGAATTGCCCAATCACTCAAAATTTTACCTATAGCACCCAAGAGAAGTTTTTACCTATGTCCATCTTGACTTAGCAATTCATTACATCAAAATTTTAAAAAATAATAATAAATAAATTTGATCTATCTTCTATTTTACCCACCATGGACACATTTTATATAGAATAGGTTATCATAACTATCAATTTAAAGTTCCGACAATAAACATAATTGCATCCATATAATCAAATTTAAACATCATTATTTTTAAAATTCCATAGTTTCAATGGTAACCAAATCTAAACCTATACACAAATATAAATCGAAACAATATTTAAAAAATACAATACACAAATTTTCAAAAATATTTTTTTATTAAGTTGAAAAACAAATTATTATAATTTACAAAATTGTTGACTACTATACAACAAAATTTGTAATCAACTACTAATATTTTTGTTCACTTTCTCCATCTACAAGGGGATTGAAGCGTCTTTTTTATCTCCTTAAGGTTGAGGTTGTGTTTCCTCAATAGTTTGCTCTTGTAGTGCACCAGTTCTTACTAGGCCTTCCTATGCTATTTCCAAACCCACCAACAATACATTTTCTTCTTTTGCAGGATCTTCTTTTAATGCTGAAGGTATTTCTTTCTCCTTTTGTTTCAAAAAATATCAAGATCTAAATGGTGTTCTTTTAATTTATTTTTTGTTAAGTAGTGTTTGTATTTACAACGGGTTTTAACTAGGATCCCAAAACCTGATTACATAAGATTTGGTAATAACATGCCAAGAATAAGCCATTACAAAAAAATTATGGGCCCAAGTGATGAGGATTGATGTTTGATCCCTCATATGACCCCTCTAGTAGTTCCTAGCTAGGTTTGCATAGTTTATTTCTTGCAAATTAATAATTGTAAGTGAGTCTCCTTCTCACATGCACTTGTGGGCACTAGTTATCTTCTAGTTGTCATTTAGAGTGTTAGTTAGTAAGTGTGAACTCAAAGTAGGAAGTGTGTACTTCAAGATAGCTAAAATGGATCTTCTAGTTAGCATTATTCCTTTTCTCTTAACTTAGAAGTTACGTGCATTCTCCCTTGCACTTTTGTAGCTTATGGTTAAGCATATTGGATCAAATCCATGATTTGATGGGTTTGGTTATGTATTTTGGGCCATTAGTGCCTATATAATGAGTTTGTAAATAATATGAAGTTAGTTGGATTTTCAATCCTTTTCATTGGTATCAGAGCCTAGTTCAAGTTTACACTAGGGCTTGTGAGGTGAGAGGATAGGAGATAGATTAGTTTTTCTTATGAGAAACTTGTTTTCATTGAGGACTCGGTTCAAGCTCAAGGGGAGCTTGAAAACCATACGCAGAAGGAAGTTCCTTAGGCGTCAAAATCCTCGTTCCAACTTTCTCCGTATGCTCAAGAAGTATAGGAGAAGTTTACCCCGATTTCTTTCTTACAAAAATCCCTTGGCAGGGTTGGATTTCTCCTACGGTGAAATGCGAATTAGGGAGCCTGTTGTTCCTGAAGTTCCTGCCATTTCGGAGTCTTGAAGATCGAGCATCATCAAAACTAGGTCGTGTGTCGACTTAGATCTGGTTGCCTTTCAAACGCTGGTCGTGTGTCGACTGGATCTTGAAAGGAGAGCTACTGAAGGAGTCTTGGGATAGTCAAGAGAAAATTAGCTATTTTTTTTATTTTGAAGGTAATTTGCCTTCAAATATTAGCAATTTTCTATGTTTTCTATGTTTTTAAAATTAACCCCCCTGGTTAATTTTTAAAATTTTCATAGTTTTTCTCAGAAAACTTATCTTTTAATTGATATATATCTATTTTTTATATATTAATTACTTTTTCATTGTAAAAAATATATATATATATATATTATATATATATATATATATATTTGGCATAGTTTGCCTTTTCGGCCACCAGGGCCGAATACGGCACGTTCAGTGCCTTGCCCCGGAACCGATCTCGATCGACGTGCCGTCCGGCTCAACAATACGTCGATCCGGCATGTTGAACGGAGCAGGACAGGGGAGAGCGAGACGATGAGCGACGACGTGTTGAACCGGCTATGTAGAGGCCGTTGTCTGGTTCTGACAGCAATCTGTCAACTTGATAGCGCTGTCAGCCGAACAATGAGTGACTGATGAGTTGAACCGGTTGCGTAGAGGCCACTGTCTGGTTCTGACAGCAATCTATCAACTTGACAGTGCTATCAACCGGACAGCAAGTGGTCGATGCATCGAACCGATCGCGTAGGGCATAGGCTGCTGTCTGGTTCTAATAGCGACCTGTCAGCCTGACAGTGTTGTCAACCGAACAACGTGCGATGGTAGGTTAGCCTACTACGCACAACGCTGTTAGTAAGACTACGTGCGGTAGGTAGAGGAGCCTGCTACGCATAATTAACTTTTGGCAAGGGGGCTTCTGTGCCATCTCACGCAGGACCCTGCGCAGGATCTACCTGCGTCAGGAGGCAGCAGACCCACAAGGCCTCTGTCTGCTCGGGATTTGTGTGCACAGGACAGGAGGTCCTTGGATTTGCCCACATCTCAAACTGCACCTAGCTTTTGGAAATTAATGCCTCGGGAAGCGTGCCACTGAAGTTCAACAATTCATGCAAGCAGGTGGAGTTCAGTTTACTTCGGGTAAATTTGTAATTTTTTAAATTTTCCTATTCTAAGGTTGCATGTCATTATTTTTATTTTTATTAATTTAATTTTTAATAATTTAAGTAAATTAATTAATCTTTGATTAATTATATTTAATTTTTACTTAAGTTATTTTTAAATTAATAAAATATAAATTGTCAACCTTAGGTTAGTTTAAATTTTTAAATTTTTAGCCTTAGGGGTAATTTTCAGGGCACAACATTGTAACAAGGAATCTTCAATTTTTCCTTGATTTTTAAGTGCTTTTCCCTTTTACTTCTGGCTTATACCCGGTCTCACATGGCTTCTGACTTGGCTGCCCAAGTGGCAGAACTTGCACATGTTGTAAATGCTTTAGCAGATAAGGCTAATGATACTACCATGGCAGAAGTTCTTGGTAACCTTGCAATGAAGGTAAATGATATTTCTCTCCATAATGCTTCAACTTCTGCTAGTGATTCTCGCCTGAGAGTTCGTTGTGAAGTGCCACTTTATGATGGATCCCGAAACCCTGAAGTCTTGAATAGTTGGATTCTTGACATGAGTTCTTGGTTTTCTTACACTCAACTTGCAGATGAGGATATGGTTCCATATGCTAAACTCAAACTTTCTGGTTTAGCTAAAGTACTTGTTGAAAGAAAAAGAGGTCATGATGAACTCACCTCATGGGATGAGCTTGTAGATTGTCTTAAGACCAATTTTTATCCTTCCAATTATTCTAAGGAATTGGTCATTAAATGGTTTCGATTTCGACAAAGTACTAATATGACTGTGCAGGAATATATCTTTCAATTCAACAGGTACAGGATACTTTTGAATGTGGAGGAAGATATTAAAGCTTTGATTCTCAAATTTCAAAGTGGTTTGTTGGAACATTTGTACAGGGAAATAATGTTTGTTTCTATGGACACATTGGATTCAGTTTTCAACCAAGCGCAACTTGCGGAGGACAAGTTTAAGGCGCATTCGCAGGCATTCCGCGCTATTGTTACTCAAGTGGTTGCAAACTCATCAAAAGGGAATAATTCTTTCTCACAAAAGAAGAATTTTGCTCAAAAGAAGAATGTTTCTTCTCCATCTCCTTCTTCTCCTTCCCCTTCCGCTTCTACTCCCTCTTCTTCTTCTTCTTCTTCTTCTTCTAAAAAGTTTTGTAACTATTGTAAGAAGAAAGGTCATGAAAAAGCTGATTGTTTTAAGCTTAAAAAGAAGAGTTTAGTCATTACTACTCAAGAGGAGGATGCTCCCAAAGGTCCCCTTGAGTCAGTAGGAGAAAGTAGAGTATACACAGAATTACGAGGTAAGCTCAATGAAGTTACCTTGGTAAATGTAAGTTCATCAGAGGGCGCTCGTGATGCTTTGTTCATCACTCGAGCTCATTTGCTCCATAATTTTGCAACAGATTGTATAGTGGATAATGGCTCGCAGAAAAATCTAATTGCGAGGTCCATTGTCGAGCGTTTGAAGTTACCTATGGAGCCTCATCCTCAACCTTATTCTTTGGGTTGGAAGGATAGTGGAAGAGGCTCAGAAATCACTCACACTTGCACATTAAAATTTGCACTTGGCCCACATTTCATAGATCAAGTCACTTGTGATGTGACTCCTATGGATTGTTGTGGGATTTTGCTTGGACAACCTTTTAAGTATGATAGGAGAGTTGTTTATGATGCTTTCAAAAGAACCTACACACTTCAAAAATATGGTAAGGTTTTTCTCATTAAAAGCACCAACACTCCTAACATCATTCTAAGTTCCAAGCAAACAAAAAGAGTAATTAAAAAAGGTGGTGATGTTGCTCTAATTTTCATTCGCTCTCAAAACACTTCTACATCCACATCCATTCCAAAGCAACACTCTTCAATGGATAAAATATTGCAAAGTTACTCACACATATTTCAGGAGCCAAAGTCTCTTCCTCCAATTCGCACAATTAATCACAACATTGAAATCATTCCTGGTTCTTCACTACCTAATGCTCCCATGTATAGACAATCTATTTTGCAAAATGAAGAAATAAAAAGGCAAATAGAAGATTTGTTGTCTAAGGGTTTCATTAAGGAAAGTACTTCTGCTTGTGCCTCACCTATTTTGTTGGTTCTTAAAAAAGATGGCACTTGGAGATTGTGCATTGATTTTCGTGCTTTGAACAAAATTTCTATAAAGAATAGATATCCACTACCACGCATTGATGATTTATTAGATCAGCTCCAAGGAGCTAAGTTCTTTTCAAAAATAGATCTCAAAAGTGGATATCATCAAGTGCGTATCCAAGGTGAGGATACATGGAAGACAACTTTTAAGATGAAGATGGGCCTCTTTGAATGGTTGGTCATGCCCTTCGGTCTTACTAATGCTCCTGCAACCTTCATGAGGTTGATGAATGATGTATTTCGTGATGTACTTGACAAATTTGTAATAATATATCTTGATGATATATTGATCTTCTCAAAAACTTGGGAGGAACACCTTAGGCATATCCATCATACCCTTGATCTTCTTGCGAAGAATCAATTATATGCCAATTCTTCCAAGTGTTCTTTTGGCAATACTTCAGTTTCTTACCTTGGTTATGTGATTAGTGAAAGTGGAATTCAGGTAGATCCCACCAAAGTTGATGTTTTACTTAAGTGGTCCCCTCCTACAACTCTCACTGAGTTAAGGAGTTTCCTAGGACTTGCGAATTTTTATCGCAAGTTCATTCCTCAATATTCCACCCTTGCAGCTCCATTGCATTATCTCACTAAGTCTAAAGTTCCATTTCATTGGGAGAAAAGCCAAGAGATTGCCTTTGAGAAACTCAAAAAGAAACTTTGTACAACACCTGTGTTAACTTTACCCGACCTCTCTCAACCTTTTGAGATTGAAACGGATGCCTCTAAAGTTGCCTTAGGAGCTGTGCTCAAACAGAATGGTCATCCAGTTGCTTATCATTCAGAAACTTTTTCTGTTGCTAAGTTGAACTATTCTACATATGACAAGGAGTTGTATGCATTAGTTCAAGCTATCAAGTACTGGAGACATTATCTTTTGGGAAAAGATACAGTAGTACACACTGATCATATGCCTCTCAAGTTTTTACAATCTCAAAGTAAAATTGAAGAATCAAGACATATGAAGTGGGCCTCTTACCTCCAACAATTTCACTTGGTGATCAAGTACAAAAAGGGGAAGAGTAATATTGTTGTTGATTGTTTGAGTAGGCCTCCTGCCGCTCTTGCCTTAACAGTTATGTCCACTTCACACTTGGGATTTCAGACTTGGCCTAATCAGTATTCACAGGATCCTGATTTTGGGAAAATATTTGAGCAAGTGAGTAAGCCTTCTTCTTCCAATTTGCGTCCTTTCCAAGATTTCTACATCAAAGAAGGACTTCTTTACAAATTGGACAAGGTTTGTGTTCCTTGTGAGCCTAGAGTGTCACTTCTTAAGGAAGCTCATTCTACACTTTATGGTGGTCACTTTGGGAAGCACAAAACACTTCATCACTTGCAAAGATTTTTCTATTGGCCTAAAATGCGAGAGGGATGTGTTGAGATTTCTCAAACAGTGTGCAGTTTGTTGTCGCTCAAAACCAGCTAACAGGAAGTTTGGCTTAGGCATGCCTTTGCCCATTCCTTCCCATCCTTGGGAAAGCATTTCCATGGATTTGGTTAGTGGTTTTCCTATGACAGTGCGACAACATGATTGTGTGTTCGTGGTGGTTGACAGATTCAGTAAGATGGCTAAGTTTATTCCATGCCGCAAGACAAGTTCTGCAGCAGACTTAGCCCAATTTTTCTTTGATAGCATTTGGCGTTCCTTTGGTCTACCTACCAGCATTATATCGGATCATGATTCACGCTTTGTGGGTCACTTTTGGCATTCTTTGTGGAAAATTTTGGGAGTTTCCCTTAACTTTTCCATCGCCTATCATCCGCAGTCCGATGGGCAGGTCGAAGTGGTAAACCGTACCCTTGTGCAAAGTTTACGAATCTATCATCACGCTTCACCTAGCAAAGTGGGACTTGAGTCTCACTCATATTGAACATGCCTACAATAGGGCCCTACATTCTTCTACAGGTCATTCACCCTTTGAGGTTTGTATGGGATTTCAGCCCTTGGCACCTTATGAGTTACCTTTGTCTTTGCCTTCTCCTGTCACTTCACATCTTCAGAAGGAGCAAGACAAGGCACACTCATTTATTCAGCACTTGCACAATCTACAATCAAAGGTGGTTGAGATTTTGCAAAAGACACAACAACAACAAAAAAGGCCATGGATCGACATCGAATTCCTCATCCATTTCAGGTTGGTGACAAAGTTTGGTTGCATCTTGACAAGCGACGTTTTACTGATAAGACTCATAGTAAAATCAAACCGATTCGCTATGGGCCTTATACTATTCTTCAACAGGTGTCCGAGAATGCTTTTCGCCTTGATCTTCCCGCACACTTGGGAATTCATGACGTCGTCAATGTAGATCTTTTGAAGTTGTACTTTGACTCTACATTGGAGACAACACCAACTATCAGTCATCCTGTGGACGTGGTTCCTGATTCTCAGTTACCATTGGATTCTGATCAGATCTATGACACAAAGACTCGACAGACTCGCCAGGGGTCTACCACCTCATATCTTGTGGCTCGACGAGGACAGTTGCCGCATCAGGCTCGTTGGATTTCTTTTCATCAGATGTCCCATGACTTTCCTACTCTTCTGAAAGCATTGGAGGCCAATGCTTCTATTGTGGGGAGGCATGATGAGGATTGATGTTTGATCCCTCATATGACCCCTCTAGTAGTTCCTAGCTAGGTTTGCATAGTTTATTTCTTGCAAATTAATAATTGTAAGTGAGTCTCCTTCTCACATGCACTTGTGGGCACTAGTTATCTTCTAGTTGTCATTTAGAGTGTTAGTTAGTAAGTGTGAACTCAAAGTAGGAAGTGTGTACTTCAAGATAGCTAAAATGGATCTTCTAGTTAGCATTATTCCTTTTCTCTTAACTTAGAAGTTACGTGCATTCTCCCTTGCACTTTTGTAGCTTATGGTTAAGCATATTGGATCAAATCCATGATTTGATGGGTTTGGTTATGTATTTTGGGCCATTAGTGCCTATATAATGAGTTTGTAAATAATATGAAGTTAGTTGGATTTTCAATCCTTTTCACCAAGGCACCAATACCCTGAAAATGAAAAACAAACAGAAATCCCGCCCAGTGAAAACAGGTAAATTTGAATAATCCCGTCTAGCGAGAAACCACCAATTTCGAAGGAAGGTAAGTTTGAAGATCCCGCCCAATGGGGAGTAGCTAAAAACCGCCATCGTGTAAATCCTACCCAACAGAAAGAAGCAAAAAACCATTATAATATAAATCCCGCCTAGTGGGAAGTAGTCGAAAAAACACCAAAGAGTGAATCTCGCCTAGCGGGAAGCAACATAAATCCATCCCAGTGTAGCTCCCACCCAGCAGAAAGTAGAAAAAACCTCTACCAACTAAATCCCACCTCCCAAGAAAACCAGTAGGAAATGAGAAAAACCCGCCCAGCGAGAAACCCAACGGTTTTGGAGAATCCCACCCCGCGAGGAAACCATCCCGCCCAGCGGGAAACCATCCTGCCCAAAAAAAAGGGGGAATCCCACCCAGTAGGAAGCAGTTGAAAACCAACAAAGAGGAGATCTCACCCATTGGGAAGCAGCCAGAAAGCACCACCAAGAGAATCTCGCCCCCAGGACAACCAGTAGGAAAAGACAACAGGTTAAGGGACCATAGATACAGGGACTGGGGATCCCAGGCAGGAAGAGGTAATAGCCACAAATATGGGATCCCTGGGAGCCTAGCCTGGGGGATCCAGGGTCTGCATGCATAGATTAGATCCCCCAAGATTTGAAAAATGCAACAGAACCCAGAGAACCCCAACATCAGGGGCCAAGAATCCCATCCTTGCACAAGAGAAACTTCAGGGAACTGGGACTGAGGCTGGGAATAGCCCAGGCAGAGAAAAAGCCCCCCCAAGGCCAAATAAATGCCCGGGGTGTCCACCAAGGAGCAGAACCAGCATGAAGAAGCCTCCAAGCGAGAAATCAAAGAGGACCCTACCCACAAGGATGGGACCTGTTGATAATTTTTGTCGCATTGCACAATGGGGAAGAAAAAAAAATCAAAACTTTGTACAATGTTCTTTGTTGTCAAGTATTTCTTTTGGTTGTTTTTTGTTGAAAATATTTGTAAGTTGCAACAATTTTGGCTTTCCTTGCCACCCCTTTGTACATAAGAAGAAGAAAGAACTTCGATTTCGAACAATCTAGGGAAAAATAGCTTCGCCAAAGAAAGAAGAAAAGTATGAAAAAAACTTCGCACCCGAAGCATTTTAGCGATTGCTTCGGGCAAAAGTTGGCGAGGCAGTGTTGCTGAAGAAGAATACAAGAAAGGCAAAAGGAGCTTTGGGCCCGAAGTTCCTCAAAAAACTACTTCGGGCGAAAACCTCGCGAAGCAGCGTTGCCGAAGCAAAAATTCTAGCAAGGTGCAAAGGAGAGCTTCGCGGCCGAAGCATTTCAAAAAACTACTTCGGGCAGAAGTTTTGCGAAGCAGAATTCAAGCAGCATTTCGAAAGAACAGCTTCATCGAAGAAATACCATGGACCAAATTAGCTAAGGCAAGAAAACTACTTCGGGCTCGAAGCATTTCAAAAGGCAACTTCGGGCGAGATTTTTGTGAAGCAGTTTTGCCGAAAGAAAAATGCGAAGGAAGAAGAATGAAAACTACTTCGCACCCAAAGCATTTCAAAAGGCTACTTCAGGCAAAAGTTTTGTGAAGCAAAATTTTAAGGAGTGCAGCACTGAAAACACTTCACCAAAAAGCCGCCGAAGCATCCACTTCGGCCCCTGGTGCTAGCGAACCATTTCTACTTCGCCGAAAGTCATTGCGAAGCATCTGCTTCGACCATATTTCATGCGAAGTACTTTCACCCGAAGTAGTGATAGCCATTAAGAATGCAACATCTTTTGAAGGCAATTGCTTCGACTAAAACCTTTCCGAACCACAGTCTTGAAAGAGGATCACAGCGAAGCAATTTTGTCAGCGAAGTGGCAAGGAATGAAGAGGCCCATTTTGTGAAGGAAATATACTTCGGCACTCACGCCCCTCGAAGCAGTTTTGCGAAGCTCCATTTTGTGAAGTACAAATCAAGGAGGAGTTATTGCTTCGGCACAAGTCCATTGTGAAGCAAAGTTGCAAATGAACATCTTGCGAAGTGCTTCAAGGGCACGCATTCCAAGTCGGGTATTTTCCCAAGGTGATCAATTGCCTCATAAATGCATTTTTATGTGCCCGATAAGACCATGACTCATTTTTGGCAATTGGAAATGAAGTATCAGTTCCATAAGGAGAGCCCGAAAAGCGTGGCGGTCACTCAAGCACCGCACCCAGAATCCGAGGATGCTCAGGTGGCTCATTAATGCGTATTTCCCTGGTTGACCTGGTCGCAGCTGTTAATTTTGGTAAAGGATATGAAAGCTCAGTCACGAGAGCCGTGGAGGGCCAACTTCTCAGCTTCCAAGGATGTACTTTGCCATTCTATGTAATAATTACTAAAGGGTCGGGTCCTCTATAAAAACCCAGGCATTGTAATGAAAAAGGGGGGGAACTATCTGCTAGAAAGTTGTAACTTGATGTCCTACGATTAATACTAAAGAGCTTTGGACTCAATTTCTTTCTTTTATGTTGCCTTCTGTGTTTGATTCTTTTGTCTTTCTTCATTTGCATGCTATGACTCTAAATCCTAAATCCGATGTGTGATTGGGGACTGTACCCTGAAGCTTGCTTGAAGGATACATAGGAGAGGAAAAATGCTATATTGGTTTTCTTTTATGCTGCCTGGTGGGTTGTGTTTTTTGTTATATTCACTTGTCCTAATCGTCGTTACTCTGAACTCTAAATTCTGACGAAAGGGAGAAGGAGAATCCTGGCGCTCTCCCAGAGGATACATAGGAATGTTAATGTGGCATTTCTTTCGTTTATTCTTGGTGTTCTTTGCTACTATTCAAGTTGTTAGTTAGTGATCGTGCTTCCTGTTCTCTCCCACTTTAAACTATCGATCTCTCTTCCCTTACCCCTTTTTATTTCTTTCTCTAACCCTTACTCTATTTATCTCTTTCCTGCACCCTTATCTCAAAACACCAAAGTAGTTTAGCATAGGAGCCGACCTTTCTCCGAAGATTGGCACGAGGGGCATCTCTTCCCTTCGGCCTTTCAATGTTGGTCCAGGTCTAGGGCGCATACATTTACCCAAATTGTTTCCTAGGCATATTTGATGACCAATAGTTTTTGGCACACCCGGTGGGACCAAGGTCCCATATTTTAAACGCAAATCTCAAATCTGTCTTCACCGGGGCCAATAGTTCTAATCAGTTCCCGGTGTGACCCGGTCAGTCTCACCTGACTAGTGGTAGTGAGAATCGATGCTTTCATTACCGAAAGACTCTTAGCATATAGTGACTCTGTTTACCCGAGAATATTTAAGTCGTAAAGACCAGTACCAAAGTCTGTGTCTTCATGCAAACAAGATGGAGAGTTAGGAATAGAGGAGAGGAAACTGAGTTTTTTGAGCTCGATATTGATGCCTTTGGGGAACGATCTAGGTTAGTTACCCCCGAGTCACTATTACAAGGAATATCCTCGCAAGAGGCTGCTATTGATGAACAAGGCCTGACTTCTGATAGCACAACATCTAGTTTTCCTCCCAATCCTCCCAACTCACCGAAGCATCCTAGTGCCTCCATTCCTATTAGTCGTCCTATTAGCAATCAAGGAGGAGCTTTGAGGATTCTTGTTTCTCAAAATCCAAGAGCAAGTATGGCACAACAATAGCAACAACAACAACAACAGCAAATGCAGCAGCAACCGCCGCCTAGGTGGTTCCCAAAATGGGATTATTTGTCACCGCTAAATCTAGCAGGACAAGGGCAAGTGCCACCCACTGCTATAAAGAAGATCCCAATGTTCGATGGAACTGGGAAGACTGCTCTGGAGCACATCCAAGACATAATATCTCTGGAAGCAATCCATGACATCGTAGAGGAGCAAGTTATGGTAAAACTTTTGGTTCTTTCCCTTAGAGGAAAACTCCTCTACTGGTATAGATCTTTACCACCCGATACTATTACGAGATGAGACCAGTTAGTCGGGCAGTTGATGCGAAGCTTCAATGAGTCCTCTGATCCTACCTCTCTCTTGCATCAGTTCACTTCAATACAAAGACATCCACAAGAAGAGATCATAGACTTCAATGTTAGGTTCACTCGGACCTGGCAGAGAGTACCAGTTGGACTTCGTCCAACCGACGAAGCTACAACATACTATTTCCTTCAGTCTTTCAACCCTAATATTAGTATCATGGTAAGATATTCTAACATCAATAATTTTCTCGAGTTGTATGAGTTAGCCAAGAAGGCAGAAATGGATTTGATAGCTATGGGTAAGCTTCCCCAAAGGATGTCGATGCCCATACTTCCCGAATTCCCTCAATCCCAGTATGCAAGCGCAGCCGCTTCGTAGATCTCTGTAACCCCTACATACCCGATCTCATCTTGGAACCTGAATCCCATTGTGTCTCAAATCACCACTCCACAAATTCATTTTCCACATTTTCAACTCCGCAGCCCACTGTCACTTCGGCATTCCCCGCCCTGCCTCCAATACCGACGATGGCCTCATTGCCACTTGTTCCAAAAGTCGATGATATGCAAGCTAAAATTTTGCAAGAGATGCAGTCTCTAAACTCCACAATTTAGATGTTGTCCAATGACATGACCATTGTGAAGAAGCAAGCACAACAAGAATTTCTACCAAGAAGGTCTTATCCTACGCCTGCGCTTACCAAAGACCAAGCAGTCTAGCAAGGAAAGGCCTCGGTGAGAAATGCTGTGATTGATGAAGCTCTGAGCACTTCTGATGGTGTATATTGGTGCTCCACGTGCAAGGATCCACATGAAGAGAATACTTGCATGCTGCACCAACACTATATACAAACGCTGGCGAGCAGTAGTCATGGCGGTCAGGTCAACGTCATCAAGAAAATGAGTCAGAACCTGGCGATTGGCGAAGAAGAGTCGGTTGCAGTACTTACAAGAGGAGGAAAGAAGGTGATAGAAGTGGATGCTACTTAGATGACTCCCTTGAAAGTGCACGCTCGACCCGAGAAGATACAATCATCTTCTTTGGCCCCGAACGAAACTCCTCCGCCTGCATCGATCAAAGAAAAAGCTCAAAAGGCCTCTGCCGAACCACCTCAGGTAGAAACCAAGGAGCAGGCTAGGGAAAAGCTCAAGTTTCCTTCACTAACTAAGCGACAAAGAGTTGAAGCTACGGAGCAGTATCGCACCAGATATGAGCCGAGAAAGGATCTTGAGGTGCTTAGTTCCCTGGCGTACAACATTGTAGAGGATTTAAAGAGAATTCCAGCCAAGATCAGCTTGTATGATGCACTACAACTACCTGGATAAGTGAACCTGCTGCAAGAATCATTGAAGATGACTAAAGCAAAAAAGGTAGCACCGCTTGCTCTTGTGCAGACCCTATCCACATCCATTACGGGGAAGAACAGACCACCGTCGTTCTACATGTCTCTACATATGGAAGGGTATATTGTACATAACTGTATGATCGACTCTGGGGCCGCGACAACAGTCATGTCAAGAGCAGTCTACAAAGAAATAGGGATGGAATATACATGAAGCAGCCAAGGTGTACTCCAATTGGATGGTACCCCATTGAAGACTATAGGAGTGATCAAAGACATTCCTATTCGACTACATAAGATGCCTTAGATCATGGTCATACAAGAGGTAGTGGTCGTTGACCTGGAGCCATACTTCAGCATGTGCTTGTCAAGGGAATTCATAGCAAAGTTGGGTGGATATCTGTCTATGGATTACTCTCATTTGGAGATTCCATTCAAAGGAAAGAAGGTGAAAATCTACAATGAAAAGCCTTCTTCCTTCCTTGTACAGAAGATGTCCGAAGAAGAGAGCAGTGATCCAGTGAATGCAATAGTGGAGGAAGTAGAGCATGTGGACCTGGTCGGGGAAGCTCTTGCACAACTAAGTTATGAATATGAGTTCTCATTGGCATACTTTAATGCCATGGTAGAGACCGAGATGGGATGTTATGCAATCGCCAATCTTGAGAAACACACCCAACCAGAGAATAGAACAAGTGCCCAAGAAGGACTATGGAAGTTTTTCTTCGATGGTGCCCGATGTAAGAACGATGTTGGGGTAGGGATTCTTCTAGTTTTGCCATCCGAAGAGCAAAAGGAGTATTGATACCAGTTGATATGGAGCTACACCAATAATGCAGCAGAATATGAAGCATTATGCCTAGGACTTAAGAAAGCTGACAAGTTAGGCATAAAGCACCTCCAAATCTTTGGAGATTCTGAACTGGTATGCAACTAGATCACAAATAGGTGCACTTCAAAGAAATATTATCTAAATTCATACCGCAACAGGGTATGGGACCTATGTGACCAGTTCGAGTCTCTCAATCTGTATTTTATCCCATGAGAAAAGAATCGACATGCTGATGTTATGGCATCCATCGCAGCCAAGTAATCTCCAGTAGAAGACATGGTGCACAAGCCCAAAGCTGTGAGGATGATCTACAGACCCTTTGTCCTAGACAGAGACCTACATTGGCAAGTCTTTGACAATGACAAGCAGATTGTAAATTTCATGATTTAAGAAGCCGCCACAATCGAAGATAGAAGCCCTGACGAAGAAGAATATGAAGGGCTGGTTCAATTGAAGAATAACCACATTCCCAAGGGACTGATCATTCTTGAAAGCCTCTTTGATCAGAATGATCGAGCACTCTCTCACATGATTAAATTCAATGAAAAGCAGTATCAATATTTAGAGCTTGAACCTGGAAAAGCAATAAAAGTTGGAACCGATTGCACTTCGAAAGAGATAGAACAGATCCAGACTCTGTGCAAGAAGTATCCCAACATAATTGCTTGGTCTTATCAAGACCTCAAGGGATACGATCGGTAGCTGATCCAGCATACAATTGAATTACAAGAGGGGGTCAAACCCTTTCGACAAAAGCAAAGGCCGGTTAACCCGAAGATCGAGGTCCTGATGAAGACCGAACTCCTAAAAATGCTCGAGGTAAAGATAATTTATCCCATCAAGCATTCTTCTTGGGTAGCGAACCTAGTCCCTATCAAAAAAAATAATGGAGATATACGGTTATGCGTGGACTTTCGCAACCTGAACCAGGCTTCTCTCAAGGACCACTATCCTCTTCCGCAAATCGATCAAATTTTGCACTCGGTGGCTGGAGCTCAACGCTTCTCCCTACTCGATGGTTTCTCTGGGTAAAATTAGATCTGGGTCAGGAACGAAGACCAGCATAAAACAGCGTTCACCACCAAGTGGGGGACATTTTCTTACCAACGAATGCCATTTGGCCTTTCGAATGCTGGTGCCACTTTCTAGAGGGCGATGGATCTAGCTTTTTGTGAGCTTATGAATAAGGTAATCGTCATATATCTAGATGACATGACCATTTTCTCCCGAAGAAGGAAGGATCACCTTGTACACCTGCAACAATTTTTTGAAAAATACCGAGAGTTTGGCATCTCAATCAATCTGAAGAAGTCCATATTCACAGTCAGTAAAGGAAAGTTGCTGGGACATGCGATATCAGAAAAGGGCCTCACTGTAGATCCTGACAAAGCCGAGGCTCTAACAAAGCTCCCACTCCCAGCAGACAAGAAAAGACTTCAATCTTTCTTTGGCCATATCAACTTTGTGAGGAAGTTTATCCTCGATTTCGCCCAAGTCATCAAGCCGATGTTCAAAATTTTGAAGAAGGGCACCGAATTCATCTGGACAGAGGAAAGAAAGGAGGAATTTGAAGATATTAAGGCCCGAATCGCTCAAGCGCCGGTCCTGATAAACCCTTATTACAGTAAGGATTTTATCCTATATGCAATAGGGGAGCCCGAAAGCTATGCTGCGGTCCTGACACAAAAGGGGGAAGACGGTGAAGAGATTCCCATCGTGTTTTTGAGCCAGGTGATCAATCCCCATGAAGAGAAATACAATTTCATAGAACGTCAGGTGCATGCAGTAATGAAGTCTCTCAAGAAGTTCAAATAGTTCATCTCCCAAATTTGGGTTACGGTCTTTGTCATTCATCCCGACGTGCACAATTTCATCATCCAAGGAGAATTGGGAAGCAAGAGAGCCGGTTGGGTGAACAAGATACAGGAATTTGACATTGAGATCAAGCCCACAAAACTGGTTCATGGTCACACATTGTGTCAAGAACTGGCGAAGAGTACAGCGGCCGAAGTGGCAGAATCTCAATGGGATGACTCGCAAGCCGAAGGATGCTTCGCAAACTAGGAAGTGGATGAAAATTACTGGGTCAGTGAGATAATCAAGTACTTCAACATCGAAATATGTCCTTCACATCTGAATGCTTCACAGTGAAGGCATTTTAGGATGCGGTCCTCTTGATATACTTTGTGCCCTAAAGGCCTATTTTTTAGAAACATTGATGGCGTCCTTCTCAAGTGCATAAAATATGATGATAAAAGAAGGGTCCTGGGAGAATTCCATTCAGGATTATCTGGAGGTCACTTCATGGGAAGAACAATGACACTAAAGATAATCAAGGCGGGTTATTATTGGCCCACACTCTTCACTAATGCCTTTGTGGTCTGTCGCCGATGTGAACAGTGTCAGAAGTTCGCTGGCCGAAGCAAAAATGCTTCGATGCCTCTCTGATCGATACAAGTTGAATCACCCTTTCAACAATGGGGGTTGGATTTCATAGGGTTGATATCGTCGAACTCCTCCGCGGGACATAAGTTCATCCTGACTACAACTGACTACTTCACCAGGTGGGCCGAAGTGATCCCTACAAAGCATGCAGACCAAGAGACTGTAATCATCTTCCTAGAAGGTTTGATCACCAGGTTCGGCATTCCTGAAGCAATTATTACGGACAATGGTCCTGATTTTTTAGGTGCCAAAATCAACGATTTCTTCTACAAGCATGGAATATATCATAAAGTCTCCTCCAACTACTATCCACAGGGTAATGGATTGGCAGAATCCACCAACAAGACCTTGTTGAGGGTACTGAGAAAGCTTATAGAGACAAACAAAAGGACTTGGCATCTTTTGCTAGATCAGGCCTTATGGGCCGATCGAATTTCAATTAAGAAGTCAATCAAGACTTCACCCTATGCCCTGGTCTACGGTAAGGAGGCTATCTTACCTACCCATGTAGAGATCCTTACATTGCAGCTGTTAGAAGAATATGGAGTTAGTCCAATGGAAAAAATATTAGCTCAACTATTGCAGCTAGAGGAAGATCGTGAGGAATCCTACCAGAACTTCGCTAAGCATGCTCAATTCACCCAGCATTGGTTCAAGAAAAAATCATCCAATCGCACATTCAAGGTGGGAGATCTGGTATGGAAGTGGGACTCCTAGAAAGCCAAGCCTAGAAATCATGACAAGTTGGATGCCTTCTGGGATGGGTCGTTCGAAATTGTGAAGGTGAACTCGACCAACTCTTTCATCCTCAAAGATACAGATGGCCAGGTCTTGCCGATCTCTGTCAATGGTCTTCATCTGAAGACTTTTCACTGCTGAGGTAAAACACTATTTCTCTTGTAAAAAAAAAAAAATGTATATATACTTTTGTATATAATTTTCATTTGTATATACATCCTATTCCGAGATTGCAAAAGGCCAAGTACTACACTTCAAAATGCCCTTCGGAGACTTTTGATGCGAAGTAGCAGTTGCAAGGAGGTTCGCTGCGAAGCACTTTACCCTCAAAAGTGCCGAACCAAAATTCAAACAAAGGCACGAAAAGTACTTCGCACCCGAAGCATTTCCAGCAGCTACTTTGGGTAGGAATTTTGTGAAGTAGATTTTAAAAGGGGCCTTTGCGAAGCAGTTTTCAAGAACACAAGCTTTGGTAGGCGGTCCTCATAAGGCATGACGAAGGAGAAGTACTTCAGTCCCGAAGTGTCAAAAAGTAGCCCACACCAAAGGTTCGTCGTGAAGCATTTTCATTACTAATTTCGACTTCACCGAACCCATAATGCGTGAGACGGGAGAATTTAAAATGTGTCTCGAATAATGTGTAGATAGTAACCGTGAAAAGAGTTCAAAGCAGGTGAATTTAAGGCAAAAGGTGGTGGAACACATCCCGAGGCAATTTAGTTAGGAGAAAATTTTGTGCCCAGGTACGAGGTGGCAGCAGGTTGCTTCTCCAATATAAGGCATAATCATCAGAGCATGTGGCCCCGCGTACCATGTCGCTGCAGAGCCAATCAAAGGACATGGTGATCTCCTCCGTCCGAGGTGTAAATTTAATTTTAGTAGGTCTTGTTAGCGCATATGACATATTGTATTTCATTATTCTAAAAATATTGCTCGTAGGCAATCTCCAAGTTAGGAAGTTAGGTTGATTAACCAATTCATCGGTTATCAACTGCTTTCAACTGTTTGTAAATTGTTTGTAAATCTTTATATTACAATCAATGAGAATGTATCCAATGCTTCGCAAGTTTCAATATGGCATCAGAGCCACGGTCGCACTGGCGGACTGGTAGAAACCTGGACAACGTAGACAGGACCTAACGTAACCGGACGGATCGACGACAACGAGCGAGGCGGACGGACCGAGCAATGATGACGAAACACGGACGACGCAGACAGGACCTAACCTAACCGGACGGATGCGACAGCAACCGGCGGGCGGACGGACCAACCGGCGGATGGACTGGACAGCAGACAGAAACTGGCGGACACAGAAGAGGACACAGAAGACCTGACTACCCACTGACAAGCCACTGGCGGACACAGAAAACCGGACAACAGAACGTGCAGAGACCAAGGTTCGCGGATCGGGGTGCTTCGACGGTGGCTGAGGAGACAAAAGGAAGGGGGTGGTTGCCCGAAGGAAACCGAAAGGTTGTCTGTTCTCCGCATTTTTTACACCCTCCCACAGTGGCCGCATAGGCCATGTGGGATCAAGTTTTAAAAAAAAAACTTATCCGCCTCCCAGAGTTTAAAACCGGCGTATTCTTGATTTCTTTCATCAGGGTCTCCGGCTCCTGTGGTTGGTATGGTTCTTGCTTGGCGGCAGGTTATGGTTTCGAAACCCGTCGGGGAAATTTTGATGGAGATTTTTTTATTTTTGATGCCCGAATGGTCGCATTGACGCCCGAATGGTCGAAATGACGCCAGCCTGGTAGAATTGACGCCCGAAAGGGGTAAATGACGGCAGTGACACAGAATTGACGGTTGTTGACGCACACAAGGTGTCATTCACACCCAATGATGTCTTGAAGACTCCCATTTTTTCATTCTTTTGGGGTTTTCAGGTATTTTTTTTCACATTCTTATCTATTTTGCAAATTGAAGGGGGATTTGACTTGATTTCACTTGCAAAATTATCGGATAAGGGGGGAATGTGTAATAGGAGTTATAATTTGTGGGCATTTATGATTTTTTGCATTTAAATACACTATTTTCTTGCATTCACAATCATAAATTAAACTAAAAATAAGACCCCAAATTTATACCCTATTTGTGCAATTTATTGCACAGACGACGTTCGGTATTTGAGATACCTCTGGTCCACACTTACGGGTAATGCTTTGTCGTGCTTTGGACTATTGTATTCGCCGCCTAATATAGCTGCAACAACGACGTCTGAGCTTGTTCTCTATAAATCGTCGGGGAGAAATAAGGCAAACTTGTTTTTTTTCCACTTCATACCTACATCGTGATTGTTGTTAGGCGTAAATCCTGACGAAAGTTTTTTTCCAAAGTGTTTAGGGGAAGTTACGCCCCACGCATGCGAAATAAAACTTTCTATGGTAGGTGTCATTAACAACACGATGCCCTTTCGGTATCGCCTATGTTCAATATATTGTGCTTCTCATATGTACTTATAGTCTCCCTCACGTAAGGGCGAGTACATATTGAGTAGTATACTTGTTCATATATACCTATAGTTTCCCTCACGTAAGGGCGGGTATATGTTGAATGGTTACGAGTATAGAGATACGCGAGGTATAAAGAAAGGGAGACCAATTGGTGATATAAGGAACCTTCATAATGGCCACCATTCATAAGTATCTCTCAAACTCACAATTGTTGAAAGGTTCTAACTTTGTTCCATGGAAGACAAAGATGAAAGCCATACTTCAGTTGGAAGATTTATGGGATGTCGTGGTCGGCATCTGAAACACGTCCTACATCATCGAGAACAGATCAAGATGCTTGGGATAAAAAAGACAAGAAGAGTTTTGTATTTATCTTACTTGCTACTACGAGATGAGGTGCGGCCTCATATTTGTGATGCACAAACCGAGTAAGATAGCACGGGATGCCACTGCTCACGGTTTTTGAAGGCAAGAATCAATCTTCTATCCTTCATCTTCAAACTCAACTACATAATCTCGGTATGAGTTACGGAGAAACAGTTGACATATTCCTTTGCGAGTAGCGAGACTTGAAAGCAAAATTGAATGCTATGGGAAAACCTATGGATGATGATGTCTTGAATTCTGTTATCTTGAGAGCATTACCAAGTTCCTACAAGATGTTGATCACTTCTCTCAATGTCTCTGGTAGACAAATTTCTTTTGTGGAACTGGTAAACTTGCTTCAAAGCGAAGAGGCAACTCGGGTCCAAAAAGATGATATGCTCGATAATGCTCTATCCACACAACAAAGTGGTAAAAAGCAAGGCCGGTTTCAAAAAGGAGGTGCTTCTTCCAAAGGCAAAGGGAAGCAATCTCAACAACAAGATACAAAATATTGCAAAATTTGTGACATGAATAACCATGACACCAACGGGTGTTGGTTTAAAAATAAGCAACCAAATGACAAAGGTTCACGAGAAGAAGGGCAAGCACAAGAAAAAATACAATAAGCATAAGCAATCTAAAGGCCATGTTGCTTATCTTGAATCCAACTCGACTCAAATTCTCCTGAGTCGATTCGATTCTGACTCTGAAAGAGCACACAAGGTGCTCATGACACATACTTCGTCTTCCCAGATAGATGTTGTATGGTATATTGACTCAGGAGCTAGCAAACACATGACTGGCGATAAATCCTGGTTTGATACTTTTGTGGCGAAAGAGGGCAAGCCAGTCACGATTGCTGACAATCAGGTATATCAAGTACAAGGAGAAGGAGACATTTATGTGTCTCTTCCTGATGGTAAATGTCAGATTGAAAAGGTTCTCTATGTTCCTGGCTTAGCCAATAATTTGCTATCAGTTCCACAAATGTTGGATAGAAACATGGAAGTCATGTTTCGCATTGTCAATGGCAAGAAGAGATGTTTTATCACAAACAGTGGTAAACATGTTGCAACCAGCTCTTACAAACATGGCTTGTTTATTCTCGATGCTATTTCCACACCCCATGTTGCTTTGGTTGCAACTACAAAGGAGGCCACCTCCCTTTGGCATCGACGTTATGGTCATCTCAGTTCTGGATATTTGCTTGAATTACACAAATATGGGTTGGTGAAAGGTCTTCCACCTCTCTCATCTACCTTACCAGTTTGCTCGGATTGCTTAGCAGGGAAGCAACATCGAGTGCCTTTTGAAGCCAGCTCCTCCCGAGCTGAAAAACCCTTAGAGCTTGTCCATACCGATCTGTGTGGTCCTATGCCAACCAGCTATGGTGGGAAAAAATATTTCCAACTATTCGTTGATGATTACTCACGGAAAATGTGGGTTTTCTTTCTTCAGTTGAAATCAGAAGCGCTTCTCTACTTTCAACAGTTCAAGAAACTTGTTGAGAAGGAGTCGGGATGTTTGATCAAGACCCTCCGCTCAGATCGAGGGGGGGAATATACCTCTAAAGAGTTTTCAGAATTTCTTAAGGAACATGGGATCAAAAGACAATTGACTACAGCCTATACACCTCAGCAGAATGGAGTTGCGAGAGAGAAGAAATCGTTCCATTATGGAAATGGTTCGATGTATGCTAAAAGGAGCACATCTTGAGGATCAATATTGGGCAGAAGCAGTAAATACAACATCATACCTTCTAAATAGAGCACCCACTAGAGCTCTACAAGGGAAGACCCCACAAGGAGCATGGAGTGATAAGAAACCTTCCATTGCTCATCTGAAAGTGTTTGGGTGTAAAGCATTCATGCACATTCCAAAACGAGAAAAGGAGGAAGGCTGGATGAGAAAACCCTGCCAGTGTATCTTTCTTGGTTATGATGAGTACTCAAAAGGATATCGATTGATTGATCCTAAGACTAAGAAGACACATGTAAGTAGAGATGTTATATTTGATGAAACTCTCACATCAAAAAACACATCCACAACTGTATACCTAGATGAAGAAGAGCCTAAGAAGGAAGTCCAACTTCCACAGCAAAAACAAAAAATTCCAAAATGGTATACTAGCACTTTGAGAGATGCTAAGTTGAAATCCCTTCCAGATCTATCTCTTGATAGGCCATGTACTCGCAGTATGACTCAAAAGATGAGAGCAGAAGAATCTACTTCGAGAGGTTGACGAACTTTGTCAACACTTTGATGATTTGTCGGTGGGTACAAAAAATGATAGAGAGGAAGAAAAGGATGGAGAAAAAATTTATATGTCTACATTGAATACAAAAGAACCCACAACGGTTCAATCGCACTTGATGAACCACGGTGGAAAGAGGCCATGGATGTAGAACATCAATCTCTCCTTAGAAATAATACTTGGAAATTAGTCGATCTGGCAAAAGGGAAGAAACCCATAGGCTGCAAATGGGTGTTCAAAGTGAAATATAAGGCAGATGGGTCTATTGATAAGCATAAAGCCCGGCTTGTTGCAAAGGGGTATGCTCAGAAAGAAGGCATAGATTATGAAGAGACTTTTGCCCCTACTACAAAAATGACTACCATTCGTGTACTTTGTGCCATGGCAGCTCAGTTTGGGTGGAAATTACATCAGATGGATGTTAAAAGTGCTTTCTTGAATGGTGACTTACAAGAAGAAGTCTACATGACTCAACCGAGAAGGATTTGTGGTCAAAGGGAAAGAACAAAAAGTATGTAAATTGATTAAATCCTTGTATGGGCTAAAACAAGCTCCTCGAGCTTGGTACATCAAGATAGACAGTCACCTTGTGCAGCATGGATTCGAAAGAAGTCCTTCAGATGCAAATCTCTATATCAAGAAAAATGGGTCTGATATAGTAATTCTTGTACTCTACGTAGATGATCTGATCATTACAGGAAGCTCAGAAAGTATGATTAGCTTAGTAAAAAAAGACTTGAAGCAATCATTTGAAATGACGAGATCTAGGACTTCTGCACTATTGTCTTGGTTTAGAATTTACTCAAGAACAATTTCATATACGAGTAACACAAAAAAAATATGCCAAGACTTTAGTAGAAAAATATCGGATGACTAATTGTAAGTCCAAAACAACTCCAATGGAGCAAGGACTTAAGTTATCTCGATATGATGAGTCACCTCAGGTAGATGGAACTCTCTATCGTCAGTTGATTGGGAGTCTCCTATATCTGACAAATACCAGGCCAGATCTCAGTTTTGTTGTGGGATATCTTTCAAGATTCATGCAAGAGCCTAAGATGAATCACTGGAAAGCAACAAAAAGAGTTCTTCACTATGTTCATGGTAGTACAAATTATGGCCTGGAATATAGAAAGAATAATAAATTTTTCTTACTTGGATACAGAGACTCGGATTATCTTTGGATCTATTGATGATCGTAAATCCACTACGGATATGTTTTTCATCTCGGGTCTGGACCAATCTCATGGCACGAGTAAGAAACGACATGTGGTTGCTCTATCTTCAACGAAGCGAGAATATCGTGCGGCCAGTGAAGCAGTCTGCGAGATAATGTGGTTAAGTCGCATTTTTACAAACATGGGCCTTCCAAAGAATCTTCCACTTCATTTGTTTTGCGACAATCAAGGTGTTTTGAATCTTGTAAAAAATCCAATTTTTCATGAACGTACCAAACACGTTGATACCAGATGTCATTTTATTCGGGATGAAGTTCCAAAGCACCATATACAACTCCACTACATTCCTCTACTGATGAGCAAGTTGCCGATATCTTTACCAAAGCACTTGGCCGTATCAAATATGAGAAATTTCGAGCAACTATTGGAATTTGCCAATAATGAAATAAGGGGGGATGTTAGCGCATATGACATATTGTATTTCATTATTCTAAAAATATTGCTCGTAGGCAATCTCCAAGTTAGGAAGTTAGGTTGATTAACCAATTCATCGGTTATCAACTGCTTTCAACTGTTTGTAAACTGTTTGTAAATCTTTATATTACAATCAATGAGAATGTATCCAATGCTTCGCAAGTTTCAATAGGTGCCATAAATTCAGGTGGTTGCCTTTTAAGGCTATAAAATGTGAAGCTCTAGCAAGGAGGAGGTTATTTATCCATCAGCTCGCGCTAGACTAAGAGCCTTTGGTTACTCTGCAATTCTCCTACCCTTTGCATCTAAGCCCTTCACATCAAAGCCCTTTGTATCTAGGAATCTACCGCCATAATTTTCAACATGGGGAAGAAAAACTCCAAGGAGAAGGGGAAAGAGCCTGAAGTTGTAGGCCCTAAAAAAACAAAGAAGGGCAAGGAAGAGAAAAAGCGTACTCCAAAGAAGATAAGTCTCACCCCTTGCCCTGAAAAGCAACTGATAGAAGAAGGGGACGACTCTGAGGAGGAGCAGATTGTAGAACCACCAATTGATGGGTGGGAGAAGATTAGAGACACACAGCTCTCTAAGGGTGTGTCCGACCTCCGACACACCATAGAGTTTATGACGAGCAGACTCACCCCAAAAAATAAGAGAGCTGTTGCATATTACTCTCAAATTTATTGGTATTTGACCCCGCCTACTCACCATTGTCCTGAACTGGTCTATGCTATTGCGCAGAATTACCAGCCTGCATCCAGGCAAGTGTTGGATGCTTCTGGTCACAAATTGTTTTCCATTTTGAAGGAGGATGTACAAGCAGCCTTCGCACCGCAACAAGGTTCGCCCAAGGGCTATTCTATTCACAACGTCATTTTAAGCAAAAAAATGGAGAGGTTCACCTCCAACAGCTACATATTGAAATTCTTGCACGAGAACCTCAAAAGCGAGCTACCTTCAAACAAGCTGCCCCAGATGCCCTTACCCTTAGCGGCCTTCAAAAACACTGATATTTTCTCCATCATTGCATGGGTGGTGGGCCTGTCGACAGATGCTTCGGTGCAACCCTGGTAGGTGTCTTTGGCCGAATGTATTTCAAGAGGGGAATTCTATGCCCTTGATGCTTCAAGACCAAACACCAACCCAGTTTTCTTTGGCTGGGCGGAATGGGTGGCCCGAACCTTGCATACAAGGCTCACCAGCATGAAGAATTCGATAACGGGCCATTACTTCGCACCCTGTTCTTTTCTTGTCTGGTTGTTTTTATACCAAGTTCATAAGTGATTCCCCCATATCACCATTTTTTCAAGCGACGAGGATGGAAATCCTTTGTCGATGTACCACTAGACTCCCCTCATATTGAGGACGGAGTCCTATTATTCTTTTAACCAACAATTTTTGGGACCCGTTATGCATCTATTGAAGGGTTCTTGCCCTCGGGTCCCCCTGAGTCTGAGAGACAAAGTGGTGCAAGAGAAAAGGGGAGATGTGTTTCAACTGATGTAGGGGCTTGTAATTTGTATGTTCGGCTACATTGGGAAGCCCTTCCTGCTACTAGTCTACCCCTCTAAATATCAGTTCGCATTGGAAGTTGCTCTGCAGAGCGATGCTACAAATTCAGTGTATGGCCACGACTGAAAATGGGCACATACCTGTGACTTCCCCTTCAGGATGGGTGTAATCGAAGTATTTGCCTTAAAATATAATGTTTTCCTGGAGGAAAAGCTTGTCGATTTTGGCCTACTCCAGATCCCACAACAATGGCTCTATGATCCCTTGGGAGTAATGAGGGATCACTTAAAATTCAAGAATTTCCACATCTGCCCCCACCTTGAAATTGTGCAACAAAGGAATAATCCCAATGGGAAGGATCTGGAGTGGCATTTGGAGAGAATAAGGATATTGCCTCCCTGACATGAGTTCTACCGCATGGAGGTCGAGTTTGATCCTGACCAGTACCCCCTCTCAACTCCAAGATCCACATTTTGGTGAAAAGCAAAAGATGATTTAAAGGAGGAATTAAAGAATTGGAGCAAGGAAAAACTTCGGGAGTGGTGGATAATGAGATTCCATCACCAAAATATGAACTCTTATGGACTCTTAGCAGCAGATAAAGACTTTGCAATTCTTTATGAAGCCAATGCTGAAACTTGGAAGTCTATATCCTTTGCTGACTTTGTTCCTCTAGCCACCCCAGGATCGGGTGAAGTTCCTCAAAAAACTAATTCGGGCGAAAACCTTGCGAAGAAGCGTTGCCGAAGCAGAAATTCTAGCAAGGCGCAAAGGAGAGCTTCGTGGCCAAAGCATTTCAAAAAACTACTTCGGGCAGAAGTTTTGCGAAGCAAAATTTAAACAGCATTTCGAAAGAACAGCTTCGCCGAAGAAAGACCGCGGACCGAATTAGCTAAAGCAAGAAAACTACTTCGGGCCCAAAGCATTTCAAAAGGCAAATTTGGGCAAGATTTTTGCGAAGCAATTTGGTCGAAAGAAAAATGCGAAGGAAGAAGAATAAAAACTACTTCGGTCCCGAAGCATTTCAAAAGGCTACTTCGGGAAAAAGTTTTGCGAAGCAGAATTTGGAGCGTAGCACTGAAAACACTTCGCCAAAAATTTGTCGAAGCATCCACTTCGGCCCCTAGCGCCAGCGAACCATTTCTACTTCGTCGAAATTCATTGCGAAGCATCTGCTTCGGCCAACTTTCATGCGAAGTACTTTCACCTGAAGTAGTGATAGACATTAAGAATGCTCTAGTTGCTTCTTGCATAGGATCATCCCTTCTAGAAGAAGAGGAGGATGCTCTTATCTACATTTAATTTAAAGCACATATTTAAAAAATATATTTTAATATAAGAATAATGACTTTATTCAAAAAATTAAATTTACCTGCACCTGTTGGATTGTCATACCAATAGTCCTCAAGTTTGGGTGTAGTGAGGTTGGTATTGGGGTATCCTGCACATTATAATATGTTTCATAAAAAAACAAAGAATAAAATTGGTGGTTGTGACAAAGGCATTAGTGTTTCTTTGGGCATTGAGGAGATCCCCTTTAATGCGGTTGGAAATATAGGTACTCCAATCAAATTTGGTGTGGCCAAGACACAAAACCAAATAGGCCAATGCCCAAAATGAAAGGTTCGATGTTCTTCCTTGAAAAATGAGTCATGCTTGAAAGAATTCAATGCAAGAATGAATGAACTTGTTCATAGCACTTACAATACTCAAGCTCCTTTTGTACTTAAAACTGTCAACTACAAAAAAATTATAACATAAAATTATTACTTGACAAATTTATTCAGTGCATGGAATTTTAAATTTAAACAATATTTGAAATATGGAGAGTTATACGGTATACCTATCAAAAAATCTATTAAGAGATCAAAGTTGATCTCTAGGTATCCTTTGTCATTGTTAGTTAAAATATACTTTGGTGTTATGGGATCAACACCCTTGTGTGGTAACCCTATCAATCTCTAGACGTTTGAGGGTTTGACTATGAAAGATATATTTTTTTTATCGATTGTGATCTTGAAAATCAACCCATCATCATCATTGTACAAGTTAATAATCCTTTGTATTAAATTAGTGTACATGTTGTATTGGGGTATGGATACTAGTCCCTAAAGACCAGAGTCCTCAACCCATGTGGTGTCGTATCTTGGTGTGGTCAAATTTTTTGAAAGAAATTTTTGAAGCAAGGGGAGGAAGAGCTAGCCATGAGGGCTTAGGATACTAGAAAGGTTTGAATCTTGGAGGTCTTTTGAAGGATGAGGGCTTAGGATATTAGAAAGATTTTTCTTTGCTCTAATGTAATCTACAATGGAAAAAAGTAAAAAATAATTATTGATTACTTTTGATAAAAGTTTGCATGCATGAATTAAATGCATGTTTGACATGTGGTAGCATTTAATTTGATCAGTTGTAAGCAATACTATCGAGCATCAATTGTTGGTGATGTTATTTATTGTTCATAATTTATTTTTTTATTTTCTATCATTCATCGTTTGATTTATTGTTGTCTATAATTCATCATTCAATTTGTTGTTGTCTATCATCCATCATCTTTTATGTTATTGTCTATCACCATCATCCATTATGTTGTCTATCGTTCATCATTCGTTATTTTGTTATCTATCATTTGTCATTTTTTGTGTTGTCTATCATCTATCATCCATTATGTTGTGTTTATCATCCATCATCTATTATTTTGTTGTCTATCATTCATTGGTTTTTATTTTGTTGTCTACCATTCATTGGTTGTTATTTTGGTGTCTATCATTTATCGTTTGTTATTTATCGTCTATCATCCGTCATTCATTGCTTTGTTGTCTATTGTTTGTCATCTGTTATTTTATTATCTATTATCCATCATTCATTGTTTTTTTTGTCTATTGTTCGTCATTCATTGCTTTGTTTTCTATCATCCTATGTTGTTGTCTATTATCCATCATCCTTTATTTTATTGTCTATCATCCATCATCTATTGTGTTATTGTCTATCGTTCGTCATCCATTATGTTGTTATCAATAGTCTAGAGTTAAACATCCTTTTATTGTCAGTAGTCTAGTATCTATTGTCCATTTTGTTGTTTTTGGTAGCCTAATGTCTATTTTCCATAATATTATTGTAGGTTGATGCAGGAGCCTATCTTTAGAGGGTTTTTTTTTTTTTTAATTTAAAGTAAATTTTTTATTACTCAAAATGGAATTATTTGACGCAAAATATAATTTGCCGAAAATGGTAATTACTAAAAAGACAAATTTTTATGAAAAAATAATTTTTTAAAAATAGTAATTTTTTTTTATTTCTAGGGTTTTAAGCTTTAGGGTTTTCTTTTAGGGCTTCAAGTTTTAGGGTTTCTTTGGGGATATATATTCCCTTGGTATTGCATTGTAAAAGGGAAAGTGAATCCAGGAATGAGAAAATAAATTATTTACTGGTTTATTTCCATGTACTGTAGTTTTTATGTGAATGAAGGGTTTTACTGATTATTTTCATTTATTGCAATTTTTATGTAAATGGAGGGTTTTTACATATTATTTTCATTTACCACAGTTTTTATGTAATGGGAGGTATTTTGTTTTGACCTCTTGCAGTTGTATTTACATCATTTGGTATTAGAGCAAGTTGGATCTTATTGAGAGGAGAAAAGAGAAGAGAAGAAAAAAGAAAATGAGAGGAGGGCAAAGAGGCTCAAAAAAAAAAAATTGGCACTCTATGCAGTGCTTGTAGAAGGTTTGTAAAACCTTGGAGACAAAAATTAGTACTCTGTGTAAGTGCTTGCAGGAGGTTTTTTTTATGTAAAAGCCTTAGAGAAAGAGATTGGCACTTTGTGTAGTGCTTGCATAAGGTTTGTAAAACCTTAGAGAAATAAATTAGCACTTTGTGTAAGTGCTTGCAGGAGGTTTTTTTTATATAAAACCTCAGAAGGACGAATTGGCACTTTGTGTAGTGTTTGCAGAAGGTTTGTAAAACCTTAGAAATAAATTGGCACTCTGTGTAGTGCTTGCAAAAGGTTTGTAAAACCTTAGAAATAAATTGGCACTCTATGTAGTGCTTGTAGAAGGTTTTTTTCATTAAAAACCTCAGAGGGAAGAATTGACACTTTGTGTAGTGTTTGCAGGAGGTTTGCTATTTTAAAACCTCGAAGGAATAAATTGGCACTATGTGTAGTGCTTGTAGGAGGTTTGAGATATAAAACCTCAGAAATAGATTGGTACTTTGAAGAGTACTTGCAGATGTGTGACACTCTATGGAGAGCAATTATGAGTTTGATCAGAGGAACTCACAGGAGCTGAGTTCTTTTCAACCAAACGAGAATGATGTAGGAGCCTATCTTTAGAGGGTTTTTTTAAAAAGAAGTTTTAAAGTAAATTTTTTATTACTCAAAATGGAATTATTTGATGCAAAATATAATTTGCCGAAAATGGTAATTACTAAAAAGGCAATTTTTTATGAAAAAATAATTTGCTAAAAATAGTAATTTTTTTATTTCTAGGGTTTTAAGATTTAGGGTTTTCTTTTAGGGCTTCAAGTTTTAGGGTTTATTTGGGGATATATATTCCCTTGGTATTGCATTGTAAAAGGGAAAGTGAATCCAGGAATGAGAAAATAAATTATTTATTGGTTTATTTTCATGTACTGTAGTTTTTATGTGAATGGAGGGTTTACTGATTATTTTCATTTATTACAGTTTTTATGTAAATGGAGGGTTTTACATATTATTTTCATTTACCATAGTTTTTATGTAATGGGAGGTATTTTGTTTTGACCTCTTGCAGTTGGATTTACATCAAGGGAATATGCCACCTAGAAGATATGCCCAGATGGATAGGCAGATTGAGGATCTAAATGCAGAAATAGCATGACTGACTGGTGTGATTGATCGCATGGGAGAGAGACGTACTAGGGCACGTGTAGATCAAGGATCTGATGATGAAAATATACCTGAGGAACGTGGATATGAGGTCCACGTAGAAGTAGAACCAGAGGGCTCAAAGAAAGAAGGGTACGGTTTTGAAAATTGACTGATACGAGCTCTAGAGGGGCTTAAGGGGAATCGAGATGGGATTAAGATCGAGGTTCCCAAGTATGCTGGTGGGTTGAAACCAAAGGAGTTGATCGATTGGATCAATAGCCTAGAAAAATATTTTGAATGGAGTAATCTTGCTAAAGAGAAGAAGGTTAAGCTCACATGCACAAAGTTGAAGGGACATGCATTGATTTGGTGGGATCATTTATAGACTACATGACAGAGGAATGGAAAGGAAAATATCAAGGATTGGACAAAGATGAAGAAGAAGTTACAGGAAAAATTTATACCAGTAGACAACTCCCAAACCCTATTTCGTAGATTTAAAAATCTTTGACGGAAGGATCAACGCATTGAGGACTATACTAATGAATTCTACAAGTTATCCATTAGAGTGGAGCATAATGAGATGGAGGACCAAAAGGCTGCCAGGTATGTAAATGGCCTAAGTTTTGTTGTTCAATATGAGATGAGCATGCATCACACTCTTACAGTGGAGGATGTGTATCAAATGGCCCTCAAGGCGGAGGAGAAATTGAAAAGGATTAATAGAAGAGGTAAGAAGGTATTCACACCCTCTTCAGGTCAGGGTCGAAGTGGATCTAATTTTCTCAAGGGAGAATCCTCAATACCTGCTAAACAAGAAGAAGATGGATATAATCTGATAGGAATAGGATACCAACGAGGTATAGGTTACGGTGTTGGACAAAATGGGAATGATCCAAGGAGGTCGTATACCTGTTATGGATGTGGTGAGGAGGGGCATAGAGCATTTCAATGTCCCCAACGTGATGTCCAATAAAGGGGTCAAGGAGGATAAGGAAGGGTCAATCTGGTTGAGATGGAAGAGTAGGATGAGGATGAAGTTGTTACTGACATGGGGGAAGCATTTATGATAAGGAGTACATTGATTGATACTAAGAAAGAGATGGTACAGAGCAAAGCAAAGGGGCAGACCATAGATGGTGAAGATTCTTGGCTGAAAACGAACATATTTTGAACAAGGTGTACATCAAGAGGGAAGGTATGTAACATTGTCATTGATGGTGGTAGTTGTGAGAATATGGTATCAAATTTCATGGTTGATAAAATGCACCTAAAATATGAAAAACATCCTTATCCATATCGTATCTCAAGGGTTAAGAATGGGAATGAGGTAACAGTAGATCAAAGGTATTTAATTAAATTTTCAATTGGAAGTACTTACAAGGATGAAGTGTGGTGTGATGTGATCTCGATGGATGCATATCACATTCTATTGGGAAGACCTTGGTAGTACAATAAGGATACTAACCATAGTGGGAGAAAGAATACTTATACATTCTGGAAGGATGGTGTAAAGGTAGTTCTTGTACCTCTGAAGGAGGATGGGTCAAGTGAGAGCTTGTTGACAATGAAGGAGTTTCTTGTAGAGATCAGGGATGCTAGCTTTTGTTATGCCTTAACAGCTAGGAAGCTAGAAACAGAGGAAGTGGTTATGCCTACAACAACAACTAAGTTGCTAAGTGAATATAAAGATATCACACCAGAGGAGTTACCAAATGGGCTACCACCAAAAAGGGATATCCAACATCACATGGATTTGATTCCAAGATTAGTTATTGTAGGTTCTCTAGTGTCTATCATCCATTTTGTTGTTGTCGATAGCCTAGAGTCTATCATCCAATATTTTTAAAATATTATGATAAATTTACCATTTTTTATAATTTTTTGTGGGAAAAAAAGACAATTCACTATGTCTTCTATATGAGTCTTGAAATGATTCACCTTGATTTCAACACTGATTCACCCCATTTTTATAAATACATTTAGGGTCCGACCCTTTACACATAACCTTGACAACAATAAGATGTTCATAAGTAATTTGGGATATACTCCATCGTATTCAAGGGACCCAATTAAAAAGAAGAATGTCTTATCATCCATAGACTGATGACCAAACAAAGGTGGTGAATAAATATCTTGAGATATATCTTCAATATTCTATTTTAGATACCTTCCAGGGAAGTGGATCTTAAAAAGGCAAGAAATGAGCTCTGGCGATTTTTTCCTCTGAACTAGGGTTTCTGGAACTTCAAAAAATCTAGGGCATCAGCTGGTTTGCAGAAGTGCCTTCGTGGTACGGTGGATCTGAAGGCTAGATTGGTGCCCTAGGAGGGTCCAATGGGGACTTCTCCGGCTCCTTTTCCAGGGAGTAGCAGCTCATACGCAGATTTGTTTAAAGAAAATTCTCCTCCAAAGAACGACAAAGCTCAAAAAATGACATATAAAATGTTCTTCACGGTTTTTGGGAATAGGTCGACAACACATCGTGTGAATGGATGTTTGCCGCAGGCCGAAACCAGGCCAAAAATTGTCATCGAGCCAAGTATGGTTGAAGAATCAGTCATTTACAGAGCTAATCATGATTTAATCTGCAAGTTCATGGGTATACGTCCTTCCCTGAATTTTCTGCACTCTTGGATCCACCAAAACTGGGAGCCTCATGGTGAGTATTCATTGTGGTTTATTAGCAATGGATATTTTATTGTTAGCTTTTCATCTTTGGCCAATAGAAATAGGGCTTTCGAGTTAGAGAAGAAAAATCATGGTTCGATAGGGCTATTTTTTCAACCATGGAGAGTGGGATTCGATCCCCGAGTTGAACCTACTACTATCCCAGTATGGATCCGACTATATGCTCTTCCAATGGAATTTTGGAGTGAGCAGGTGTTGGCAAGGATTGGCAATTATATTGGAAGACATCTGGGTGTTGCCAGAGACACACTTGAAGGGAGCATGGCGGTGTATGCAAGAATATGTGTGGAGATGGATCTCAGCAAACCTTTATCGACAGAAATGGAAATTGAATTGGTAGGACTCTCCTGGATTCAACAACTGGACTATGAGGCCCTACCCTTCAGATGTAGGGTTTGTCACAAACATGGACATTTGACCCGTTTTTGCCCTAATAATATGAATGCTAAAATGGAGGCCCCTTTAGGAATGCCAAACCTGCCTAAAGAGGATAAGGCAACACTTAATAAATATTCTAATAGCACCGTTCAGGGCCAGGAAGCTCAAAGAGAGGGTTTTGAACAACCCAGAAGAAAAATACGGACAAAGAAAAAAGAGGGAAAGGAGCAATCCCATCTCGGACACTGCCAATAGGTATGAGATATTTAAGTCACCGGTTGACGAAGAGGAACAATGTATGGAGGGCATGGAGGGTAATAAGGAAAATTCTAATATTCCCGGGCAACTCCCTCTCTCATCTCCTCCCGTTATACAACAGGTAGTTGAACTCTGTGATGCATCACAACCAGTGTGTTCAGGGGATTTAGTAGTGCATAACCAGGAGCAGACAGTATCTCAGGATGTCAGCATGGGAATACCATAGAAGAATAGGGAAAGGCCAACTTTGGGGATAACCAAGGTAGAAAAAAGATCAAAAAATAGCAATTCTCAGGGAGTAGGTAGAAGATCCAATAAGGAGTTGCTAGCAGCCTAAGGAGACAAACTGATCACGGGAGGATCGGTGAGGACAATAGACTCTTATTGCTCCCAAGGTAACCAATGATTATACAATCATGGAATGTGAGGGGTTTAAATAGCAGAACCCATCAATCTAATGTTCGAAGACTTTTATAGAATCGTAATACTAATTTTTTGCTTTTACAGGAGACTAAGATGTCATTAGATCTTATGTCCAAAACAGTCAACATAATTTGGAGGGGTGCTGTTCATATGGATGTGGCTGCCCAAGGTGCCTCAAGGGGGATTGTTACTCTGTGGAACTCTCTTGAATGGTCTGCAATAGAACATCTTTCCTGGAGGGGTGTTCTCACTTCTCTTTTTAGGAATAATGTCATTGTGAAACATGTTCTAATTACAAACTTTTATGGGTCTCAAAACCTAGATGGTGAGAGGCGGTAGTGGAAGGCTGTGCATAACATGCGAACCTCAAGGGAATATCTAGACTGGATTATAGTAGGGGACTTTAACGCTAAATTATCTTCTAGAGACCAGGAAGGGGGAACACCATTTTTGGACCCAGGGGACCATTTCATGATTGCCCAAGTCTAGGATTTGCACTTAGTGGACATTAAATGTCCTGGCATTAACTACACTTGGACTAATAAAAGGTGGGAGCCACATAGCAGGAAGGTTAAGCTAGATCATTTTATGGTTTCGGAGGAGGCATTTGCAAAATGGAATATAAATTTTTAGATTTTAGAAGGCCTAATTTCATATCACTGTCCCATTCTATTGGAAGGCGGGACTGGGATGGGGTAGCATCACAAACCTTTCAGATTTGAGAATTTTTGGCTTCAGAAAGAACTTCAGGAGAAAATTCCATAGTGGTGGGACAAAGGCCACCCAGCTTATGGGAGAGCAATGTTCAGAATCCACAAACAACTACAATATGTCAAAACTCAGTTGAAGTATTGGAGGCGTGCTAATAAAACAAACTTCCAGGCCCAAAGAGATCCATTGGTGGCCAGATGGGATGAGGTCCAAAAATAGTTTAGAGAAGGAGTAATTACAGACTAGCTCAAAGCTGAGGATGATGCCTTGCGTACAACGATTGAGGACATTGACAACCAGAAGGAGACCTATTGGAAGTAGAGAGCAAGAACCACCTGGTTATTAGAAGGGGACATAAATACAAAATTCTTTCATAGGACTGCTTGTGCTCGAAGACAGATGAATAATATGGAGGCCCTTCAATATGAGAACGGTCATTCCTTTGATACACTTCCAGGTATGCATTCCCATGCTATGGATTATTTTTCTAAGCTTTTTAAGGAAAGTGTGGTACAAGATGTAGAGGCCCAAAATGAAGTTATTTCTGTCATACCTGCTGTTATTTTTGAGGATGAAAATCGAGGCCCTCCTCAAACCCATTGATAGAGATGAATTGAAAACTGTGGTCTTTAGAATGAGCACTGGTAAAACTCCAAGTCCAGACGGCTTCCCAATTGAGTTTTTTTAGGCTTTCTGGGACTACTTAGAGGAATATGTAAGGGCTGTTGTAGAAGAGTCCAGAGAAAATAAGAAAATGCTTAAAGCTATAAACCACACTTTAATTACCTTAATTCCAAAATGGGATGAGGGGGTTCATATTTCAGATTATAGGCCTATTGCCTTATGTAATTTGTTGTACAAAATAATCACAAAGGTAATGGCTGAGCGCCTAAAACCTCTTCTTCACAACATTGTCTCCTCTGAGCAAGGGGGTTTTGTTGAGGGACAACAGATTCTGGATGGGGTGGTTATGGCCCAGGAAGCAATCTATTCAATGCACACTTTTGGTAATAAAGGGATGTTCATAAAATTGGACATGTCAAAGGCTTATGACAGGGTTGAATGGAGTTTCCTGGCTAAAATGATGGTAGCCTTTGGTTTCTCTCAAGACTGGATAGAGTGGGTCATGAGCCGTGTCTCTACCCCGACTTACTCTATGCTAATCAAGGGCCTTCCTTCGCAACCATTTGGAGCTACTCGGGGACTGTGCCAGGGGGATCCATGTTCTCCTTATCTTTTTCTCATTTTGGTTGAAGGTCTTGGTAGACTTTTCTTGATGAGAAGACAACAAGGTAGATTATTGGGTATCAGGGTGGGTGACAAAGTTTTAACGCACCTGTAGTTTGTGGATGACACTGGTATGGTGGGAGTGGCCAGCTTCAGGGAAGCAAGAATGATTAGGGATACTCTTAATGTCTATCTCAGGGCTACTCAACAGGTCATTAATGACAAGAAATCCAAAGTGGTTTTTTTAATCTGGAGCAAAGGCTTCAAAATAGAATTTTAGAAATCCTGGGATTCACAAGGACTTCTCTCCCAGTGGTTTACTTGGGGGCCCCCTTGCACTTTAAGAAGCTGAAATTAGACACATGGAGGAATCTTCTGGAGTGTATCAAGGACAGAATTAATCACTTGGTCTCACAAGTGGTTAAGTTATGGTGGCGGATTAACGTTCTTACGGTCGAGTCATTCAAGCCATGCCAATTTACAAATTCTCTATCCTGGCTGCCCCGATTACAATATGGAAAGATTTGGACAGGATGGCTAGAAAGTTTTTATGGGAAGGAGCAAAGGGAGAGAGAAAGTGGGCCTTAGTGGGCTGGGACAAAGTTACCTAGCCCAAGGTTAAAGGAGGTCTAGGTTTGAGAAAATCTAAGCTGAATAATAAAGCTTTGGCTAGAAAGTTGTACTGGAGATGGATCTCCCAACCCACCTCCCTTTTTAGGAGAATCCTAACTAGAAAATACCTGGGATAGGACAACCCAATCGATGTAGCTCGCATCCCCTTGGATTGTACTGGGTCCCTAGTTTGGCAGGCTCTCAAGTTAGGGTCTCAGGTTGTTAAATACTGCTTATTTTGGAAAGTGGGAAGAGGGGAGAAGGCTCATTTTTGGACAGATTCTTGGGATTAGTTCCCACCCATCATTGTTGAATTTCTAGAATTACATCCAATAAAAGCAGCCATTGAATCCAAGGGATGGATCCGTATTGAAAGTTATTTCACAACTACTCAGTTGGGGGAGTGTAAGTTTAAGCAGTTCAAGAAGTTGGATGAGTGGCCCATTTCAATCCCTCCGGATTTGACTCCCATCATGACTAAAATTATAAAAAAAATATTTCTTACAAGGGGAGATGTGGAGGATGAATTATCCTGGGGCTTTGGGAGTCTTGGTGTCTATACAGTAAAGGATGGATATGACAACATTCTCCTAGAGCCCCCCCTCATACTTTTCAGGTTGAGGACTGGAGGAAAATCTGGCACTCTAAGGCTGGCCAAAAGTTATCTTTTTTTCCTGGTAGTGCATGCACAATGGAATCCTCACTTTTGATAATCTCAGATCAAAATGTATCATCGACCCTTCTCAATGTGTACTATGCTACAAGAGCAAGGAAACTGCTGACCATTTTTTGTTTGGTTGCCCTTTCACCCGACAGATTTGGCTGCGTTGGTTTGCATACTTTAAAATTCAAGTAAGTGGTGACTCGAACCAGATGAATATATGGGCAAAATGGCAGAAAGGTAGATTCAAATCTAAAGCTCTTCATTTTTGCTGGGAGCTCGGTTTAAGCTTTATTTGGTGGAAAGTATGGCTGGAAAGAAATGCCAAAATTTTTAGAGAAACTTTTACTGCTCTAGACGGGGTTTGGCAGACCATTTGGAGCAAGGTCATCGAAACTGTGGCTTTTCATGCTGAGGAGGAAGCTCAAATTGACATTGGAGCTATGGAAGAACACGTTGAACTGCAAGAGGGATAGGACATAAATTGTTGGAAACCTCCCCCTGAAGGTTGGATTAAAATCAATACTGATGGAGCTGCAAAAGGCAATCCGGGTAGAGCCGAAATTGGAGTGGTGTGCCAGAACCATGCTGGGACTATGCTCTATTGAGAATTGCAAGGCCTGGGAAGATCCAATAACAATGAAGCCGAAGCCATTGCCATCAAGTCTGCTTCTATTTGGGCAGTGAAACATGGCCACCACAGGATTATTCTTGAATCAGACTTGCAAATAATGGTTGGAGCTCTAGACTACATGAGGAACTTTGATCTGAAAGCTTGGAGGTTGAGGGCTCTTGTTACCCAAATTAAAGAATTATGGAAGGAATTGGATGACATGATCCCAGTTTATGCGAGTATATATTTGAACAAAGCGACTGACTTTCTGGCTAAGATGGGTGTGGAAAAGGAGGTTGGAGTTCAGTTGCACAATGACATGGATATTGAGGATGAGGTGATTAGACAGGGTCTGGAAAGGTCCTTGAGCCAATGATCAAAGAAAAAGCAAAGGGAGGAAAGTTGTCGCGATATCGCGACATGTTGCGTCGTCGCGATCACTGGAGGAAAGTTGTCGCGATATTGTGACATGTTGCGTCGTCGCGGTCACTGGAGGAAAGTTGTCACGATATCACGACATGTTGCATTGTCACGGTCAAGGGCGAAAAGTTGTCATGATATCACGACATGTCGCTTCGTCGCAGCCAAGGGAGGAAATTTGTCGCGATATCGTGACATGTTGCTTCGTCACGGCCAAGGGTGGAAAGTTGTTGCGATATCGTGACATGCTGCTTCGTCACGGCCAGGGGTGGAAAGTTGTCGCGATATCGCGACATGCTGCTTTGTCGTGGCCAAGGGTGGAAAGTTGTCACAATATCACGACATTCTGCTTCGTCGCGGCCAGGGGTGGAAAGTTGTCGCGATATCGTGACATGTTGTGTCGTCACGATCACTGGAGGAAAGTTGTCGCGATATCGTGACATGTTGCATCGTCGCGGTCACTGGAGGAAAGTTGTCATGATATCATGACATGTTGCGTCGTCGCGATCAAGGGAAAAAAGTTGTCACGATTTTGCGACATGTTGCTTCGTCGCGGCCAAGGGTGGAAAGTTGTCACGATTTTGCGACATGTTGCTTCGTCGGGGCCAAGGGTGGAAAGTTGTCGCAATATCGCGACATGTTGCTTCGTCGCAGCCAAGGGAGGAAAGGTGTCGCGATATCGTGACATGTTGCATTTTCGCGGCTAAGGGAGAAAAGGTGTCGCGATATCGCGACATGTTGCATTTTCACGGCCAAAGGAGAAAAGGTGTCGCGATATCGTGACATGTTGCATTTTCACGGCCAAGAGAGAAAAGGTGTCGCGATATCGCGACATGTTGCATTTTCATGGCCAAAGGAGAAAAGGTGTCGCGATATCACAACATGTTGCATTTTCATGGCCAAAGGAGAAATGGTGTCGCGATATCGCGACATGTTGCATTTTTGCGGCCAAAGGAGAAAAGGTGTCGCGATATCACAACATGTTGCTTCATTGCGACCGAGAGAGAAAAAGTGTCGCGATATCGCGACATGTTGCACTTTCGTGCCCAACGGAGAAAAGTGTCGTGATATCGTGACTTGTTGAATTTTCACGACCAAAGGAGGAAAATGTCACGATATCGTGACATGTTGCTTTTTCGCGGCCAAAGGGGAAAGGTGTCACGATATCGTGACATGTTGCATGTGCGCGGCCTAAGGGGAAGAATAGTGTCACGATTTCGTGACAAGCTGCATCAACTGTCCATGTCGACCCCCCTACTAGCTAGTTAATGGTTTAGGAGATTTGGCTCCATTGCAAATCTTCTTCTACTATTGTAAGCATGTGTTCTCTCTAAATTCGGCTGGGAAGAGTCTCTTCCCATATTGTAATTGATATTTTTTTTAATACAAGTTTTTTCAAATTTTTCAAAAAAAAATATTCTATTTTAGATAACCAATCCAAATGGAATCAATGGCTTCCCTTAGCCAAATGGTGGTACAATACCACTTTTCATACAACCACAAGGATGATATTGTATGAAGTAGTATATTGTCAACTACCCCAAAACTCACTTCTTACCTTCTAGGAAACTCAAATGTGGAAGCAGTTGATACAATCCTTAATTTTAGGTAAGAATTCTTAGCATATCTCAAATAGAATTTGTCTACCACCTAGAAATGTATGAAATAATAGACAAACAAATATAAAATTGAGAGGGAATTTATTGAGGGTGACATGGTATTCCTTTGTCTTCAGCCTTATAAATAGAGGTTCCTCAAATAAAAGGGTCAACATAAGATGGCACCCAATTTTTATGGACCCTAAAAAGCACTACAACAAATAGGGTAGGTTGCTTACAAGTTAGAGTTATCGACAACATCCAAGATTCACCTAGATTTTCATGTATCTTGCTTGAAGAAAGTGGTGGGTGTGCATACTCTAATACATACAATCCTTCTTGAATTAGATGAAGAAGGATCCATTATTTCGCATCAAGCAACCATTCTAGATAACATAAATTAACATATTTGCTCTCTTGATATCATTGAAGTGTTGGTGTAGCGGCAAGAATTTCAACCAAAATATGTAACTTGGGATCTATTGCAAGACTTTCAATAGTAGTTTCCCACCTATCAGCTTTGAGGACAAAGCTTCTTTAAGGGTGGTGGTATGTTACATACCTAAAACTTATAACTTATCGGGGCATATGATACTATATGTAAGTGGACCATGTACAAAGTTATAAGTGGATCATTTGTTAAGTTAGGGGAATGTATCATAGAATCATGTATATAACAAATTTATCATAGAATCTCTTTGTTGTCATAGAATTATGAATGTAACCGCTTGGTATCATGAATATAATTGTCATAAATTAGGTAGTCAAGAATATTATCATAGAATATTGTCATAGCAAGTTGTCATAGAATATTATCATAAAATGGTAGGAAATGTGTATGTAAATATTATAAAATGGAAAGGATGTAAGCCTCATAGACTACTGAATAATTTAAGTATTTTTATAATGAGGTTGCCTCCTCAAAGAGGCCCATGATAGTAATATTTCCTATCTCAAATTATTGAAATTACTATTATTTATGTTTTCATGTTTCCTATAATGAATGCTTATATTATTGGATATACGATATTAATGTTGCTTCTATCACTATTTTGTGCAATGATAGTTAGAATTATCTTTAGCATTGAATTTTTTATCTTAATACAACTTCAAACTAAGAATTTTGAGGTGAAATATTTGCATGAGAAGAAGAGGTTATTGTAGAATGTGCTTTATCTTTTTTTTTACTTGTACCTTCCATTAAAAGTAGGTGGACCTTCTATTTATTTATTATGCATAAAGTTGGATTAGGGAAATGAATATCCTCAAAATTTCTAATTTGTTATAAAGTCATGTCCTAACTCTATAGGTTGTGGTAGCTAGGGCTATCAACGTCTATTTTTCTATTAGTATGATTAACTCCATTGTCTTTGGAGTGAATCATGTTTATTTATGTGGTGGCTAATACATCCAAGTCATGTTTGTTGATCATTCTTTTTTTCTTACTAAATGAATATTTAACATACACTAAACCAAATGCTTCCCCTCGATTATTCCCTCTATATGTTTTAAATAGTTAACGAACTTGAACAAGGAGAATATCATGTAACAATATTATTTTAATATATTATATTAAACAATGTATACAGGTGATGTTCAAATTGACTTGTTATATATATATATATATATATATATATATATATATATATATATATTACATTCCATTTGCATTAGGGTTGGAAGAAATTATAATATGCTTTCTAATTATACACTTGGAATTATAGAATTATTTATGATAATACTTTTTTATTCAACATCAACATTAACACCACATTCCTCTCAATAATGAGCTTATGGATAAAATGTTTCATCTACCTACAAAGTCAATTCTCCCTCAAATTAGTGGAATATAACATGATTCATGGGCTTATCTTATAAGTTCTCTCATATTGGATTATAAATGATTTTACCTTATCTTCAGTAAAGGTTTTATTCCTTAAATAAAAACGTTTTTATGTTATTATCATTTAAAATTTATTATAATTTTTCAACAACATAGTAAAATTCTAATGTATGTTTATAGGGGATGGCAATGCAAGTCTATAGGTGATAGATATCATAAATTCTAAGTGACCTCTATCATTATCACTATTCCATGCACCACTGAACACACCTCTCTATGATTTTTCCTTAGCTAAACTCTTATCCCATGCACCATTGGATGCACCTTCTCATATTTGTATCTATTCTAGGATCAACTACACACTTACTTGTCAATCCTACTCATATCTTGCAACCTTGTCATACACTTTATCATTCATTGTTTCAGCATAGACTTAATCACACTCACTAACATAGAATTATATTGCATGATCATGAATGTGTTTGTCTTCATGTACACCCTTATGTGCAAGCATACCCTCTTCACATGCAATGTCTACGTACACAACTTTATCATGCACACTTATCCCTTCATTAAAAAATGACCCTTATCATGGTTATATCCTTCATCAATAGTCAACCCTCCATCATGCACACTTGACCCTTTTCCAATAGTCGATTCTTTGCCATGTACACTTCAGCCTTTATTAGCATCAACAAAAGACTATGGTTCACTTTTATGTTCAATATCCTAATTTTCTTCATCTCAAGGTTGGAGAGGGACACTTGAATTACTATGCCCGTCGACCATGTTGTAAGCTTTACATCATCATCATTTTACACCTTCTTGAGAGAGATGCTCATTACAACTTCATATCACCAACTTCAACCCAAAATAATACATGCAACGACACCAAAATATGGGAAGTGAACACCACAATCCAATTCTACTATATACAATTAAGTAAAAGCACACAATGAGAATACTTATAAATAAAACTCAATTATTTGTAATACATTATGGTCTAGACAAGTATACAACATAAATAGATTGTTCTTGGCCAACCTCAACAAACATTTCTATCAATAACACCAAACATCTCCTATATAGATGCATACTTATTGGAATGACAAGACCGATAGCTTGTTGGCAACTTCCCAACTACCACCTAACTACCCATATACATTAAAAATTAAAATACCCTATAACATTACATACATTTATTACAAACACATATTGCCACATGCACATAACACTACATGATAACATATATATAACAACTCTTATTTTAGACCTCAAATATATCCCATAATATAGTTAAAAATATTAAAAGTAGATATTTAACCAATGAAAACAAAGCACCTAAGTATTAGATAAATCTAAGGGGAATATGCTCTATCATTCTTTTTTCCTTGTAATTGTTACATATTTCCATTAAAAATGGTCCACCTTCCATTTATTTGTTATGCATAAAATTGGCTCAGGGAAATAAATGTCCTTAAAAAAATTTAGTTTATCACAAATTCATGTCCCTTGATAGGCTGTGGTAGTTAGAGCTATAAAACATCTATTGTTTCAATTGATATGATTAGTTCTCTTATCTTTGTAGTGAATCCTATTTATTTATGTGTTGGCTAATGTGTCTAAAGTGTGTTTATTGATCATTCTTTTTCTTTTTCTTTTTTTTTAAATTAGATGAAGATTTAACTTACAGTAAACCAAATGCTCCCCCTTGATTATTCCCTCCATAGTTTTAAAAATAGTCAACCATATTGAACGAGGAGAATATTATTTAACAAGATATTTTAATATATACATTAAGCTATGTATAATGGTGATGTTTAAATTGACTTGTTGAAGAATTATTTTACTATATATTAAATTTGCATTGTTGGAAGATATGATATTAAGCTTTCTAACTATAAAATTGAAATGCTAGAAAATTTTACGAAAATATTTTTTATTCAACATCAACATCAACATCACATTCCTCTTAATAATGAGCTCATGGATAAAATATTTCATCTACCTACCAATTTAATTATCCCTTGAATCATATGGAATATAACTTATTTCATGGACTTATCTTATAAGTTCTTTCACATTGGGTTATAGTTGCTTTTACCTTGTCTTCATAATTATCTTGCTTTTAAAGGATATTACCTACTAAAAAAGGTTTCATTAATCAAGTAGATAAATATTTTTATCTTTTATCATCTATAATTTATTATGATTTTTGAATAAAATAGTACAATTCTAACATATATTTATATAGGAAGCCAATGCAAGTCTATAGGAAATAGAGGTCACAAATTCTAAGTGATCTCTATCAATTATCACTATTCCATGCACCACTAAATGCATATCTATGATTGCTTCTGAGATAAACTCCTATTCCATGCACCCTTGGACACACCTTCCTACATTTGTGTCTATGTTGGGATCAACTACACACCATCTCTTACAACCTTGTCATGTGTTGCTTCATCACAGACTCTATCACACTCACTAGCATAATTGCATATTGTATGATCATGCACATGTTTATATTCATGTACACCCTTGTGGGTGAGCATGCCCTTGTCATATGCAATGTCGACATGCACATATTCGTGATACACACTCAACCATGCATTGATAATCAATCCTTTGTCATGCACACTCAACCCTTCATAAAAAATTGACCCTCCATCATGCACACTCGACCCTTCATCAACTTTCAATCCTTTTTCATGTATACTTCATCCTTTGTAGGAATCAATAAAAGACTTTAAAGCATTTTTTTTTCAATATCTTATCTTACCTCCTCTCATGGTTGGATAGGGACACTTAAATTACTATGTCAATCGACCATGTTGTAATATTTTAATTATCGTTGTTGTATACCTTCCTAAGTGACATCCTCATTACAACTCCATGTAATTATCTTCAATCCAAACTCATACATGCTATGATACAAAAATATGGAAAATGAACAATTTTATCCAGTTTCATTATATTTGATTGTGAAAGTACATAATGAAAATAATTTTTTATAGAACTCAGTTATTTGTAATACACCATGGTCTAGCCAAGCATACAACACAAACAGACTTACCTGACCAACCTTGATGAACATCATGACTTGACAAACATTTCTATCAATAAGAACACAAGACATCTTCCATATAGATATATACTTATGGGTATGATAGGATCACTAGGTTTTTGACAATTTTCCAACTACCACCTAAGTACCCATATACATTAAAAATTAAAATACCCTATAACATTACATACATTGATTACAAACACATATTTGCATACAACATTATAATACAATACATATTTGACAACCCTTATTAGTCACTAGGCTTCTTGAATGAATACAAACTTCAAATATGTCCCATAATATAGTTCAAAACATTAAAAATATATATTTAACCAATGAAAACAAAGCACGTAAGTATTAGAAAAATCTAAGGAGAACATGCATTATCATTTCTTTTTTTCCTTATACCTGTATAGATTTTCAATAAAAAGGATCCAACTTCCATTTATTTATTACACATAAATTTGGCTTAGGGAAATAAATATCCTTCAAAATTCCTAGATTTTCACAAAGTCATGCTCTGACTCTGTAGGTTTTGGTAGCTAGGACTATCAATGTTTATTATTTTAATCAATAGGATTAACTCCTCCATATTTGGAGTTAATTATGCTTATTTATGTGGTGGCTAATACATCCAAAGCATGTTTGTTGATCATTCCCTTTTTTGTTACTAAATAGAGATTTAACTTATAGTAAACCAAATATTCCCTTGATTATTTCATTTGTAGATTTAAATTAGTCAACCAGCTTGAACAAGGAGAATATATCGTAACAAGGTCTTTTAAATATATCATATTAGACTTGTATAATGATGATGTTCAAATTGAATTGTTCAAGACTGCTTTTATTATATGATAAATGACATGTGCATTAGGGTTGGAAGATATGATATTATGCTTTCTAATTATACACTTGTAATGATAAAAATATTTATTATAACACTTTTTTATTCAACATCAACATTGCATTCCTCTCAATAATGAGCTCATGGATAAAATGTTTCATCCACCTACCAAGTCAAATCTCCCTCAAATGAGGTCAAATATAACATGATTCATGGGCTTATCTTATAAGTTCTCTCACATTGGGTTACAGATGCTTCTACCTTATCTTCAATATTCCCTTGCTTTTGAAGGATATTTCCTGACATAAAAGATCTTATTCCTTAAATAGACACATATTTTAATCTTATTATTATTATTATTATTATTTATAATTTAAGATTATTCGATAAAATAGTACAATTCTAACCTATGTTTATATGGCATAATAGGTATAATTATTTTTTTCTAGATACTAGGATGAAGAATAACTGATATTCTTATTTCATTGCAAATATTTTTTTATTATTTTAATAATTTAAGAAATAGTTCTTGTAAATTTTAATTTGAAAATTTTATTTTGGACATTTAAATAATATTTATTGTTAAAATGTATTTTTTATTAAGATAAATTGCCTGTTTACCATCCTCTCTATTAGTATTATTATGAATTACCTATGGTTGCATTTGAGGAAGGCGCCTAAAGAGACTTGACATATCTACATTGCCATGTCTATGTAGAAGAAAGGCCATCAAGTAATAACCAATGCAATCTTTTATTATAAATTTGGTTTCTTTCCAAGATTTATTTTTATTATAATTTTATGCTTATAAATAATATTTAATTAAATTCTTATGAAAATTCTAATATATATTTTTAATGATCCCTAGCAGCTTAACTTACACTCTTCGAAGCAATGCTAGTTTACACATCACTAATATGTGTGTATACATTTATGCAATCATACTCTTGTACGACATTAACTTGTGTAGACGTGATACGCGTGTGTCAATTTGTCATCCAACACAAAGAAATATAAATTCAACATAACTTGTGATTAAATCCAAAGAGTTTTCTAGTTTATCTTATGGTGCAAAGTCCATTATCTAATAGGATAAGAAAAAAAGGGGATAACAAAATCTAGTGAGAATGTAGAGCTTACTCCTAGGTTGAGGATTAGAGTTGAATGCATTGAGCTCATAAAAGTATTGGAAAGCATCAATAACCTCTTTCCTAATTGAATCCATTAGAAAATAGAATGTCACATATGTATTAGGATTTAGATGGAAGATTGGCTTTGAGCTAAAATCATTAACATTAGAAGTGGTTTAGGCCTGCTAGCTTTAGCTGATTCCAACACTTAAACCAATAAAACCTTATTATCCTCTTATACATTAGGTTGTTAAGTATTCCAAGCTATTTGGTTAGTTCCTAGAGTCTTTGATTAGTCTATTGTTTAAAACTCCTCATTATTATCAAATTCCTAGATTTTAGACTGTTGTTGAATACCTCATAAACAATCTAAATAAGTGCTCTAAGTGGAATGGTTCATAGTCCATTTAAGGCTACTATCCCATGACTAGATACCCACAATAACATTATATTGAAATCAAATCCAAATGTAAAGAAAATATAAATTGTATTACAAAGAAATGATTTTTTGCAATGTGCAACAAGGCAATTAGTTGGAATGATACAAATTACAAAATTACATGCTTTTCATTGGATTTTTTAAAGCCTTATAAACATGCTCGCAAATTCTTTTATCTTACTATGAGAAGGAATGAACATGAAATATACAATGTCAAAAAGTTGCAAGAGATGTGATTAGTTTTGTCTTTATTAATCAATATTTACCATACTTCCCTTATTTTTGTGTATACTATATTTACATGATTAAGTGTGTGTAATTTTAATACCTAGATTGACTATCCCTATGATAAAAAAATGCATAAATAGTTGGGCTCTCCTTTTAAGGGTTGCACTTGCATATTTATATTTTCCATGATTCTATTAGAAAAGTGCTAGAGGCTCTTTCTTGATCATAATTGTGGGCCACAATTGCAAGACACAATTACAAGCAATGGTTCTAGATTATCTTTAATAACAAAAAATTCTTTGTAAATGCAATAAGAATTCTTTTCTCCATAGTTTTTGGATCTGTCCAGACCACCATAATCTATTAAGACTACAAGGAATTATTTTATATTAGTTCTTTGGACCATCATTGCAAATAGATTCAAGAATACAATTATTCCATTTGAATTATTCTATTGCCACTTGCAACAACTCTTTTATTCTAGCAAACAATATCATTTGTAAATTTGTACCATTTTTTAATGTATTTTATTATAAATACTAATGGAAAACTCTATTAGAAATTATAGCAAAATAAGTAACAACATGAAGAATATTATAATTTTAAGCAAATAATATATATATATTTTTTAACATGGTGGAATCGGTAGCCGCCATGAATCCGGACAGGCTGTCCAAATTTTATGGCCGCCATAGTATTCTGCGTTGTCCGCCCCGGAAGCCGCCACACAGATCTTCGCGTAGTCCGCCCCTATAACCGCCATGTCACAATCATTTTAAACCTTTTACACCACTGAAAGCACCAGGAAAGGGACAAGCGTTCAGTCCGGCGAGGCCCAAGATTTGAACCTTGGACCTCCGCCCCCCTTATGGGATTTGGATGAACCAATTGGTCTACACCTCATACCTAGCAAATAAAATATTTTATAATTTTATTCTTGATATAAATTAACTCAACATAATTTAATTTCACCAGTTGTGTTATAGAGGTTTCAAACCACTTTGCGTAACTCACAAGATAGGTTCTCTTTCCAAGCCCAAAGCTAGAATTGTAATGTTATTTTCTCTTGTTTTGCTATAAGCATTGTTAATATTTTTTCTTTATTGCAACTGATTAATTTACTATAATTTCATTTATGTGAAGTGTGGTTTCTTTTCATTACAAAACTTAGTTAGTGCTTGCATATAGCATTGATGCCATGAAAATCTACCTTTTGTATTGATATTAAAGTGATGTTATACATATAATTTTAATAACCTTAACAAGAACTTACATTTGGCCCAGTTTTAGGCAATCACCATAAAACAAACCTCTATAGACCATAACTTTATAGTTTATCTAGTTGGTTCACACCTTATGGGTCAATCTACACATTTTTATAAGAGAATATCATTTTTCCTCCCTTTCTTCTCTAGCCTTGTGTATTTATCAAGTTTCATGCCTTTCATCTCATTAAATACGATTTTACTATCCCCAAAAATCCTCAAATATAGGATATTTCTCCTCCTCTCATAAAGAGTCTCTTGTATCATAATATATAGAACTTCTTGAGCTCTATTATAATTTGAGGCTCCACAGATGTGGGTTAACTTAGAAGGTACAAAGGCAATAGAAACATGAGGACAATGAGAAATATGGAAATATAGGTAGAAATAATGATAGACTTAGGCTTTGGAAGTGGGAAGGGATTGTAAACCATTTGTTTGAAATTTTTCTCATATTTTTTTGTTTAAACTAGATGAATTTATTTCATACCCATATTATCAAAACACACAAAATGTTGAAATTCACACCTATTTCTAGAAATGAATAGAAGCAATATATTTACTCAAATATTATATAAAAACGTAAAAAAGGGATGAAAGAGAAAAATATATAATAGGAACTTTTAGGCACCATAAACAATCACTATATTTTCCATAGATAAGAATCACAACACTATGATAAAATGAATGGAGTGGTGGGGGGTATATATACCAATACCAAAAATCCCAATTACATAAATGAGTTTACCCTAAGTCGACATAACAAGAGGGCTTAAGGTTAATTACAAGTTATAAGGTGGATCTAACCATAACAAAGTTAACCATGACCCATAGGACTTACACAATAAAATATTATAATAAATTAAATATAATTGTACAATGATTGCTCACATGCCTATATAAGATTCCATTATACAATGTCATAAGTCAATTACACTTTTAACACAAAATCATCAATACACTAAGTAGGAGAATAGGATTTAATAAAATGATCAGTAGAAATGCCCTCATGTTTACCTCATATATACCCATTTATGCCCATGATTGCTCTTATAGTGGAAGATGTGACATTTTCCAATGGCTTTTGTGTGTTTATCCATCTATCCTACAGAAGAAAATTAAAGATATGAATGGCCATTCATATTGGTTGTCATGAATAAATTTGTGTGAATTTATGCATAAATGAGTAATGTGTCTTGCAATGGCCATTAACTTCTCTTTGAATGGGCACTTTAACAACATTGTAGTTAATATGAATAAAGCACATTCTCATGACAACATTCATGTTAGTGAGGGATAATATCATGTAGTCTTCCTTGATGTAGTTAGTATGACCACCTTTATGTCCTCTTTTGTGCATTAAATTCTAGTACAAGTAGATAATATTTGATTTTATGCACAAATCTTACTTCTTTGAATAACAATAGACTGAGAAGATAAAAATTTCACTAAAAAAACTAATAAAGACACCAAGTAGCTCGATAAATGAAGGAAAAATATAGCTTAGAAATATGGTAAGAGGATGACTTTTCTTACACAAAAAAACATGATGATGAAGCTTAGCATTGCTAAAAAAATTGTCATGTTGAGGGAATGGCATAATTAATAGAATTGTAAAAAATTCCTTTTTAGAACTCAATCAACACATGTTTGTGATAAGATCTCAGTTGAAAATTACATTGAGAAAAATACAATAGAGGTAATTAAGCTAATAGTAGGGTATATGAGCATATAAAATGGTAATGTATAGTGTTGAAGCTTCTATGGAAAATATTTCTAGTGGAGTTCTTTTGGTCATGCAATCAAATTAGTTTCATCCTTGATTCTAGCATTGACAAGTTTCAAAGCCTCTATTCCTTAGCTTCATGTAGTAATACAATTTGTTCTAGTACCATTCAGTATTTATCTTGCTAATCACCAAACCATATACATGAATTAACATTAATTGATTATCATTGGTACAATGTAGGCTTCTTTAAGGGGTAGATATAGGCAGAGTTTTGATCTCATGTATGGTGATGTGTTTATGTATATTAAACTAATTAAGTTAAGCACATATTTGATAACAAAATCAACATAAAGCATAATATGTAATATTGGTGCCCTTCTAAGTTTTGATATTGGTATAAATTATGAGATGGTTACTTTCATACACCATATTTATCATGTACATGGCATAATTTCATTCTATATTAGTTATTTTTGTCCGACATGGAAATATTCTCCATCAATAAAGCCAGGTTATACACAAACTCTAAATATCATGTCCATTGCATTCCTATTGTGGAGATTTGTGTATAATGTTTTATTTTTTAAATACTTGTCCTTTGCATATGATTAGTTGATTTATAGATAGAAAACCCATAAATGTTTTTTTTTTTAAATTAGCACAAAGAAAATCACCAACTTGCAACTATTTTTGTGTCATTTTCCTGTTGATTTCTTTCCACAACTAGGCAAAATTCAACTCCTATGGTAGAAATATAAAAAACATGTTTTAAAAGGATTTTTTACTCGTTTTTCTATTTTTATTTCTCCCCTACTAAAAAACAAATGTATTCTTTGGGTGAGATCCATGGAACCAATTTTAACAACAATTAACTAAATCCTTCAAGTTCAACCCCAAGTCCAAGCACAAGGAGGAACCTAATGTGGAAGCATGAGATAAACAAAATTTATCGAATCAAGTGTTTGTAAACAATGGCAAGGACATGCAAGGAGGCATCCATCTCCAAGGCATGATCTGGATCCTTGTTCTAGTGGAGACAAACTGGATGTGCACTAACAAGGCAAAAAAAATAGAGCATAAAAATATTAGATGATATTATATTATTTGATAAATTAGGATGTGTAGTTGACTCAAATACCAAGGCATGATGTGGACCCTTGTTCTAGTGGAGATGAAGTAATAAAAAATGAGGCAATGACTTGGATGTGCACTAACAAGGTAAATAAAATAGAGCATAAAAATATTAGATGATATTGTTATTTGATAAATTAGGATGTGTAGGATATGAACATGTGTCATGGAAGAAGACTAAGAGTCTTACATGCAAGCAACAAGTTAAGAATATAAAGGTCATATGGAAGGCAACAATCAAGAATATGAAGAGTTATCTTGTAAAGCTATAGTATGGAGACAAAGCTCCATAAAATGTATCTTCTCTGAATTTTTAAAATAAGAAGAAAGTGAGATTGTATATTATAAGTATTTGTTTCATTCTTGTTATTTGAGATTAGTTTCATAATATTATTATTTTTTACCTTTAATATTGTGGCTATTTTATATTGGGAACTATGATATTTTGTGGTAGTAAGGCTTTAAAAGCCAACAATGGTATCAAAGCTACCACCAAACTTTGTCCATTTTTTATAGAGTTTATTGAGCCACCATTATTAATTAACTATCATTTTTTATAAAGTTAATTTTTTTGTAAAGTTAATTTAGAGGTTTTCCACTTTAAAGGTAGTGCAAACTTGGACTCTAATTTTGAAGGTCTTATTGAGTAGAATTTGAGGGGACAAGAATTCAATCACCCTAATTTAGATGCTAGGGTCTTTCCACTTGGTTGAAGAAAAACTAGTGAAGACTAGGACTCAACTATATTGAAGAAAAATATCAACTTAGAAGAAAAGTTGGACATATTGATAGAGGAAGCCAACTCAAAGAAAAGTAGAATTTTTAAATATTTGAAGATTGAAGATTGTGTTAGCTTTTGATACAATATCTGAAGGAGATAATAATCACGAGATGCAGAATAATATTAAAGAAAGTAAATTTACAAGATGACTGAGATATGCAACAAACATAAATGATATATAAATAAATACAATGTAGCTATGGAGAAAATGAGCACTCCATAAATATAGCTACTGGACTACATTGCATCCATCACCAATGGATGGTGTTCCACACATAACTGAACTACCTACTAATATCCCTAAGCTAATATATCACTGACTCTCCCCTTGCTTTTCTATTCTAACAATGAGACCATCCTTATATAGGTAAAATATGATACTTGGCCAACACTCTATCTAGTTGTACAAGTGACACCTTGCACATTTACAACTTGCACATGGACACTTGTGCATTTATAACATTGCATGAAGTAACTAGATAACTCTCCCCTAAAGTAATCTAATGTCTTAAGTATGTACCTTTGAAGATACATTTACATGACCCCAATTATGGAATATAAACTATTTCTAACACCTACCTGTATTACATTATTTGGGTATTAAAGACTTGTAGTCTTCAATATGGATCTTCATCTTCTTCTTGGGTTTTGGATTGATTGGTGCAGACTTGATCTGGTTCTTTTTTTTTGCTTTAGATTTTATGTCATGGGTCCTTCTCTCTTTCCATTCTTTGTTCCTTGATGTCAAGCATCTTTGATGGACCATTGTCTTCATGATAGTGCAAGTCTTAAGTGAATCTGTATTGACCCTTCTGCCTTCCTTTGTTCATTTGTAAGACCTGTTTCTGTAAGTATCAACCTTGAGTTCAATGTTAGTAAATCCATCTAGAATAATTTCTTGAAGATAACAGTTTATTCTCTGAATTAATCTTCTTCTTGGGTTTTGGCTTGATTGATGCAAGCTTGATCTGGTTATTTTTTTGTTGCTTTAGATTTTATGTCATGGCTCCTTTTCTCTTTCTATTATTTGTTCCTTGATGTCAAGCGTCTTTGATGGACCATTATCTCATGATAGTGCAAGTCTAAAGTGAATCTGTATTGACCCTTCTGCCTTCCTTTGTTCCTTTGTAAGACCTATTTATGTAAGTATCAACCTTGAGTGCAATGTTAGTAAATTCATCTAGAATAATAACAGTTTGTTCTCTGAAGTAATCTTCTTTCATAGTCTTTATAATATCTGTATTTGAGGTTATAGGAGAAAGATGAGTGATTTTTTCCATCACAATATTTGCATGGATGAAAACTCCAACAATTGATTTTTTTTTTCATGACCATATTGATTGCAGTGAGTGCACAATAAGGATGATCTAGTAATTTTGTAGTTTATATTTGGAATATCATGTTTTTCTATCTCCTTGATAATACATTCCTTCCATATGTGCACGATTGAAGCTATTCCATCTTTTTCTTTTTGTATAAAGACTTGATGATCATTATTTTCCAATTTTTTATTATTAGATTCATTAGATGAATCATCATAGCTGTTGATTTCATAACTTAATTTGCATTGTATTGGTTCTTCATTTTCTTTACCCTTTACATCATTGTAATCCATCAAGTTTTTAATCCATATTGGTATTTTCCTTATTCCATTTAAAATTCTAGTAGCCATATGTATAACCTGAATTTTTAAAATAGAGTAGTCTACTTCGTATCTCTTTATATTAGAATATGCCAACCTTGATTGAAGTATATAAGCTTGATTTGATGAAACGTTTAGATTTGTAGGATTCCTTATGTCTCCCTAGTAATGAGAGTATGAACACCTAAATTTAGGTTTTGAAGAAAGCTTATATCTTCCCAACTTGATTACCTCTGATCAAGTTTTGTAAAATGCAAAATAAATCCTTAATGTTTTTGGAGTATCATATAGTCCTTTTTGTAAAGATAAAGTTCAAATTTATGATTGATTTTGTACAACCAAAAATCAATTTATCTAACACCTTATTTATCCTAATTGAACTAAGCACTTTTCCAAATTTTAAAGAGGTTTTAATGTTGGAATCCTTTTGTCATTTTTATATTTTTTTTTTGGTAGATAAGATACTATAGCATTAATACCGAGTTTTACAGGTTGACCCAAAACCTTTTACAAAAATCAGCCCAGGGTTGTTGATGAACATGTCCTTACTAAGGATCCTATATATGTAAAATCTACATACCGCCAAAGCCATTACATCCGGTAAGGTACATAGCCTGTTATCAAAAAGAAACTTCTCATACAACATTTTGGGTATACCCGAGAAAACACACCTGCATCATAATTACAAAAAAAGAAACAAACACAGATCCCTTCCTTGAAATAGTGGAGAAACAAAAATTTGCAGACACACATAACAGAGTACTAAAAAAAACTCCCACATGCTCTGTATTTACAGTTACTCTTAATAATTCTTTGGTAATTGCTTTCTTCCATATATGACATGCTTTGGGACCACATCTCGTCTTGGCCAATCAGCCTTGGAGAAGTGAACCTGCTGGCTATATTTATGGCGGTGGCTATCTGGTGGTCCACATGGCTCTGGTTTGAAGTCTTATATTGTCGTTTCTTTCCTGCCCTATGATTATCAACCAACCTCAAATTACTAAGACGACTAGGAGCCATGTTATATGACATGTGACTGTATCCATTAGTCTTTGTGGTATTTCCAAGCAGCATCCATGAAGATTGACAACTCAAATAATTTTTGTTGTGAGTCCATTTCAAAAAAGAGACGGGAATACTCATAGCCTTCGAACTTACAGTGCCTTCCCTGTTGGTAAATTCGACTATCATTCTTGGCATTCTTGTTGAATAAGCTCTACTTCGCTCGGGATACCGTGTTCCCATTTGAAAAGTTCATCACCATCGACACCCAAATTGGCCAGCTTATCAGCAATTTTGTTAGCTTTTCGAAAGACATGTTGGGCTTTTCTGTCCTGTCTTCCTTGGAAAAGGATCCTAGCCTCTTCAAAAGTTATTTTAATCCTCCAAGGAGGTGTTTTTTAATTATTGAGGAGATTTATAACATGCATAGAGTCTCCTTATATGATCAAATTTCCTTCTAAGTCTTGAGTCATTTGAAGGCCTCTCCACATAGCTCTAGCTTCAGCTTCGTTGTTTGTCCTTGTTCCCAAATATTCAAAAAACACAAGCATCATATTCCCATTATGATCTCGCACAATGCCACCAACGCCTACTCTGCTAGGATTGTCCTTAGCCGCTCCATAAAAATTAAGCTTAAACCAACTTGTAGGAGGTGGGGACCACTTAACATTGGCTCTGGGGTTGACTACCCTAGGAACAGACTCATCTAACAAGGTTAAGCTTAAATATTGAGCAATCGTGGTTTCCTGCAGATGAGGTTTACGGTTTAGAAATTTAAAGACAAGTAAAAATATAATTTTCAACTTTAATATAAATATTTAATAACCTCTTTTATGACCCTTAGGTTTCAATTTCTAATTTCCAAAAACCTAGTTTGATGTTGTAACCCTTATCACTCCAAGTTTGGAAAATTAGAAAATTAATAATATTTGTAAAATATCAAAGAAATTAATCCAAGTTGAATTCCTTATATCTCCTAGGTTGAGATGCAAATATTATTTTAATTTGGTAAGTTGTCCCCTATAGTTTTTCTTTCACTAAACTAAATTTTATACCTTAGTTTATAACCCTTATATCTCCAAAGTTGAAAGCAATAATAATATGGTATTTCACCCTTACCTTTTCTATGCTAGACTCCCCACTCTTCGGCGCTCCTTTTGACTAAAAATAATAGTGATGATGTGGTTCCCTTGGACGCTAGAATAAATGGAGGTAGACGTCTTTAATGCTAGAACATATATGTTGCTGAATATGGAAGATTTGACCTTCGAATAACCTGGAGTCTTAAATGCTTCTTCGTACTTCCTTCCACATTGTGATGACTGATTTTGACTGCGTTTTCGCTCACTCTTTGCTTGATGTAACAATCAAAATTCGGGCACTTTTATTGGAGCAAACTCAGCTTTGTGACACGTGTAACATTCGTTACATATGGGCACCCTTCTACGTAACTCCTTGGCGTTGGTCACTATGTAACGCTTGATCCTTTATGTGGAACTTGTGGATAACAAGTGTCAACACTCTGCTCATCCATTAAAAATCATAGCTTCTAGTAGCGCTTGAGAGATGAAGCTTCTAGTAATGATTGAGATTTGAAGGTTCTAGTAACTCTTTGAGAGTCAAAGCTTCTAGTAACACATTGAGAGTCGAATCTTCTTAGTAACGCTTGAGAATTGAAACGTAGTTCGAATGGTTGGGTGTTTGAGAGGCAACATTCTTGTAACACTTACTCTTGGAAGATATATGCCAAGTGGCATTCACTCTCTTTGCATGTAGATTGTAACGCCTTCCAAGGATATTATAACTCCTTAGGTCTTTTAGTTTGCCATTCCTTTGCTTTGCTACGTTTCTTGAGTAGCAAGCAGCCTTGTTTTTTGTAGGTATATTGATGAGGCGTTTGTTAGAAATTTTGAGTAGTTTTGTTGTCATTGATGTCAAAAGCATATTTGTTCAATTTTGTCATCATTAAGGACATCAAGTGGTTTTTCAAAAGCAAGAAGGTCTTGAAAAGGAATAGGATATAATATTTATTTTTAATATTATATGCCTAAAAAGGCCCAAAGGATGAAGACCCAAGGAAGGAGAAGCAAGTTTGAATTAAATAATAATATTATATTATTATAATATTTCGGGCCAAATAACAAGGTGAAGAAGAACAAGGTTCAAGTTAAAAAACCCATGAGCAGTTTACAAAGGATTTAATTTAAATTAAAATATTTTAATCTTTGATTAAAATTTTAATTTAAATTAATAATGGGTACAAAGGTTTTAAATTAAAAATATTTCAAATCTATTTCAAATTTTTAAATTCGAAATTCGTCGACGTGTGAAAGACAAGAAGCATGTGTATTAATATAGGAAATAAATTTCATTTCCTATGTCCTTCAAAATATACTTCTGGAGTGAGAAAAGACATTGTGCGCTGCATTTTTTGGAAGAAGAGTATTTTCACATTTCAAAGCATTGGCAAAAGACAAAGTAAATAAAGGTATTGACGTGGATAGAGACATCCATTGATGGTGGTAGCGCAGTCGACATTTGATATTAGTACTAAGGCTTGCAAGGAAGGGATTGCGGGTTCAATCCACGCGATTGACGTTTTGCTAGTGGAGAGTGCTTCATTTTTTGTTGAGCGCTTTCATGAGGAGAATAAAGAGGGAAACGTGCGCCCAAGGTTTTATGTGGGCACATAGCCCACTTGGTAGCCTAGCTTGAGGCTAGGGTGTTGGAGAAGCTAAGTTGTGGGTTCGATTTTCGCTGAGGATGTTTTTTGGGCAGAATAGTTGAAAGGTATGCTAAATATATTTTTATTTCTCTAAAGGTTTTGAATTTCGAAAATTATTAAGAGGGTTTTGTAAGCTAAAAGCTATAAGGTTTTTGAGGGAGTTATAAGGTAAAGTAAATTAAAATATTTTTATTTTAATTTTTGGTGATTGAAATTTATTTTATAAAGTTGGAGTGATAAGCTGTATAAAGGAAATTGTTGTGTATTTTGTTATAATGAAAATTTTGACTTATATTATGTAAGTTTGGAGATTATAAGGTGTACTAAGAGAGTTGATATTTTGTATGGCAAAATAATTATTGGAAAAATTATTTTTTGGAGATCTTGAAATAAGTTGTGGCTACCTAACCTTGATATTGGCAAAGAAATTTTGATTGTGATAAGATAGGTTTTGAAGACATATCTCCATCAAAACAAAAGGTATGGACACATCTTCCTATGAGTGAAATATTGTTGGATTGGATTTTTTGAATGCTAAGTTGGAGTGAAAATTATTGTTTGATAAGGATTTTTGAGTTTGGTTTTGAGATATCCAATATTGATTAATGAATGTTTTTTTGGAATAAAAGTTGTTGCTAGAAACCTTGTTTGATAAGAATTGTTGGAAATATTGAGTAAGCCTTCATATGCATAATTAGGGTTTGTAAAATATCATGAGTATCATTGTTATGTGAACTATATTGAACAAGGGTTTGTGAAAGATCATGAGTATCATTGTATGTGAGGTTTGTTTGATAAGCATTGTTGAATAAGCTTTCATTGAGTGATTGACTGAGTGAAGTTGGTTGAGCATAGTTGATTTAAAGTGTTGGAGTGATAGTTCAAGTTCTATGAAACAATTTTTTCTTTATTATTAATTGATTTGAAGAGAGTTTGGAAGTGATTGAGTTTTGAGTGAGAGTGAAACATATTGAGTCTCTAACCATTCTCCATATGTTTCTGTGGTTAAACACAAAATTTTAAAAGTGATTAAGTATTGTTGTGAGTGTGAAAACATATTAAGTCTCTAACCATTCTCTATATGTTTTTGTGAGATTAAAACAAGATTCTGTGTGAAACTTGTGAGTGTGATTGAAAGAGGTTTTCTATGAAAGATTGAGTTAAGTTTTGTGTGCAAGTTTTGTAATTGATTTGAGCAAACTTTTGTGAAAGCTTAAGGACATATTTGTGTGAGATTTTGTAGAAGCTTACAATCAAATTGGATAGAGTTGAGGTAAGTCTTGGTGAAGACTTGTTGGATAGAATTGAGACAAGTCTTAGTGAAGACTTGAGAGAATATTGGACAAGTTCTAGTGAGGACTTGTAGAGCATATTTGAGGTAAGTCTTGGTGAAGACTTGTTGAGAAGATTGAGAAAGTTCTAGTGAGAACTTGTTGAGCATATTTGAGGCAATTCTTGGTGAAGACTTGTAGATAGATTCGTGTAAGCTTTTGTGAAAGCTTACAATGTAGAATTAAGGCAAGTCTTTGAGAAGACTTGTAAGCAGAATTGATTGATTGATTTGTTCAAACCTTGAGTTAAGATTTGAGGCAGATCTAGCAGAGTTGATTTGTGATTGGATCAAGCTTTGTGTTAACGCTTGAGGATAGATTTGAGGATAGGTTTGTACCAGATCAGAGATAGATATTGAAAAAATTTATGTTAGATTGAAGGACTATGTTTAGTGCAGATCAGAGATAGAGATTGAGCAGATTTGTGCTAGACCAAAGAACTGTGTTTAGTGCAAATTTGAGACAAAGCTGAGAGTAATATTTGGAGGTGACAGAGCAGAGGACAGTAGTCTCCAGTGGATAGAGTTTCATTAGCCATGGCAGTGAGGATAGATATATTCTGAGTGAGGACATATTATTCTGTAGATAGAGATCCACAACCCAGAGTAGTGGAGGCAGTAGTCTTCTAGAGGATCACCATCCAGAGCAGAGGAGAAGGAGTTCTCTTGTGGATAGAGATCCATGAACCAGCTAAGGGGATTAGTGTCTCCTATGGATAGGGATCCACGAACTTGATTAGGGTATTGGTGTATCCTTTGGACAGAGGTCCATAAACATTGTAATAGGGAAAGGTTTCCCAAGAGATTTGTTGAAAAAAATTTAGTGAAATATTTTCTCTGTGGAGTAGCCCACATTGGGTGAACCACGTTAAATTGGTATCTCTATTGTGTGTGATGATATGTGCATTGCTTTGATTATTGCTATTGATATTGCCACTGATTATATTGGATAATATTATTTGGGAAATAAAAGTAAAAAGTTGTCTTATATTATTCATCCCCCTTCTTAGTATAAGCTTGTGTTCTTCAGCGTTGGGTAGCAAATTTGATGCTTCATTTGGTGGATGATCTTCACCAAGATAGTTGCTCCTTTTCCTTTAATGCTTCCAATGTATTGAAATGTGTACGTATTTGTAGAGTAGATGTTTGTTTCTCCTTGGTAGAGATAGATGTCTTTTAGATGTTGTCCATATTGTTGTTCGCCTTACGTTGGTAGGAGTAGATGCCCCCTTTTTTTCTCTGCAGTGTATATGTTATTTGTTCTAATTTGGTATTTGTATCACGTTGTTATCCATCTCATATGGCTATCCATCTCATGTTGTTATCTGTTAGTGAATGTGCACTCCTTTATGTAGCTTTGACGACGGCCTCTTGTGGGCTTTGTTTTGTAGGTTCATCCATACAAGGTGCACTCTCCCAGTGGCTGTTATTGCTTGGGAAGAGGAGTGCTTACATTGGCTACCTTTCTTGTTGATATTGTGTCTTTTGGAGACACGTACAAATATGCTTCTTGGACTATAAAAAACTAGATTTAAAATGGTGTAATACAATGTACTATATATTGTACATTAGACTCCTTTTGCACTCTTATTTTAGATATATATTTCTGGTTTCATGGCAGATTTCTCTTCCTGCAATACAAGGATTTTTCGGTTGTATTTTATGAGTAGACACCTTCCCTTTTTGCTTGGACACTTTTATATTAAATGCAAGCTTTAGAAAACAATAGATAGAAGCTTTTATTTTATGCAATTTTATGCATTTTCTTTTCTCGCATTCACTCCTGTAATGCTTTGGATCTGAGACTCACCAAGTCTCACTGAAGCTTCTATTTATGTTTTAGGTTCTTCTCCAAGTTTTGGAGGATTCTAACCTTTTTTGGGTGGCTTCTATTGGCCACTACAAGTTGCAAATTTTAGTGCTTCAATAGTGTCTTTAGACACTTGATACCAATCAGATTTTGTGTCCTTCAAGAACACAAAAGCTAATTTTATTTTGAGAGTAGTGTACTAGTGCATAATAAATCTAATAGATATTTTTTTAATGCACTAAGAATTTTACCTTATCACTCCAATTTAATTCTCAAGATAATGCACTTTAATTAATCTACTGCAACTATTCAAGAATAACCTAAAATGAATCTTTAGAAGTTATTATGCAAATTCACTACAACTAATATTGTAGGACTTAGTCTTTTTTTTTTTTTTCTAAGTAGATGATAGATAGTTGATAGATATTATTCTAAAATCTAATAAACTTCTAAATAATGTGTAAATGAACATCTTTCTATTTGCACTTTTGAAGACTATAATCTACTTTTCATTATGTAACTTTAATCCATATATAGTGCTCAAATGAACCTTAATTAATGACTTAGTTAGCATCAATAGTTGCATACCTTATTTAATATTTTGTAGATCCTTCTTTCATTTTTGTATAAGATGCAGATCTTGGTGCCTAAGATCACCAAGTTGTTGCTCCAAGTAGATTTTTGTAACTCTCTGTAGACTGTTCTTGAACAACCCGTTCTTCACCAAATGATGGTCTCAAACTTTCATTTACGAGCCTAAAATTTGGTGGTTTGTTCTTCTCTTGTAATATTCTCCTTCCGTTGTAGATTTGGATAAGTCTCTATCTCTGAAGTGGTGCCTTCTTGTTGTGACAGGTAATCTTCAAATATCCTAGATTTTATGAGCTTCTTATGTCTTCAAGTCTTCTTGTTGAATTCTAACTTCAAGCATGATATTCCTCTCAAGATTCTGAATATCTTGAGGTCTTCCACTCAATTATTCTTCTACAATTTGGCACTCCTTGCCAAATTCTCCTTCTCTTGGACTTGTTGTCGGAAAACAACAATTGTCCCAAGTTCTTCACTATTAGGGGCTTCTCATTGGTAGTGGATTTATCCAGTGAGATATCCTTTGATGATTTCTTTAGTAAGGCTTTCCTAGCCTTTTTATGGATGCTCAATGAGATATTTTTAAGGTCTTTTCAGCTTCTGATGGTCTTCACTTGAGACCTCTTCAATATTCTGCTCCTGGAAGTGTTGGCAATGTGATTTGATCCTGGATCTTTGATTTTACTGCTTTTGGATTCAAACAAGACTCTTCTAGTCCTTCTTCCAAGTTTGGAATTCCTTCAATATGATCTTCTCTTGATATCATTTGCTTCAAGTGCTAAATTGATTCTAAAGAAGATACCCTTCCTAACTATTTTGTAGGAAGTTTTCCAACTCACCAAATATTTTTTTCCTACAACAAATATGTTAATACTGAAATCTTAATCTACTTCTGAATCAAATTTTCCTTTCAAATTCCTTTTCAGGATCAAGGATTTCTGGCTTTTTTCAGTATCAAGGCTTTTGTGGCCTTTTTCAATATCAAGGCTTCTATGGCCTTTTTCAATATCAAGGCTTTTGTGGTATTTTCAATATCAAGACTTATGTGGCTTATGCTTCAAGGTTTCTATGGCATTTTTCGTATTAGGCTTCTATGGTATGTTCTTCAAGGCTACTATGGCCTTTTTGTATCAGGCTTCTATGGCCTGTTCTCCAAGGCTACTGTGGCCTTTTTATACCAGGCTTCTATACCCTGTTATTTAAGGCTACTATGGCCTTTTCAATCTATAATGGAGATCTTCAGTATCCTAGCTTCACCACACATTTTCTTCAGAAGTCACAATATTCTTCTCCTGCACAAGAAACTAATCTCTGCACTATGAGGGCACGCCAAACTTCGAGAAATGAAGTTGGAGTCTCCTAGCTTTCTATCATAGGAGGAGTACAAATCCTCTAAGAATTAGTTATTTGTAATAAAAGAAACTTTAGGAAACACTTAGCAAATTCTAGATATCCTGGATCTTCACTAGATGCTCTATCAATCTAGTGGATTGAGTGCTGAGTCTTGGTCTTCATGAGTTTTCCTAACTTTGTGGAAAGACTCAAGTCAAATGCAATCTCATTATTTTCTAGGACTGAGATATCCTTTAGTTCTCACTTGTGACTCTCTTTGATTCTATCACCTAGATTCTTCTGAGAACTTTTGACAGTGATTGGTCCAATGGTGCATAAGGTTGACAAAATACTCAGGCTCAATAATTATGGTGATTTTCCTATAGACTTGCACAGACTCAATCTACCGTAGCTTTGATACCACTGTTAGATTTTGATACAATATCACAAGGAGAAAATTATCATGATATGCAGAATAATATTAAGAAAGTAAATCTGCAAGATGACTGAGATATGCAATAAACATAAATTATATATAAATGAATACAATGTTGCTATGGAGGAAATGAGCACTCCATCAATATAGCTACTGGACTACATCGCATCCATCACCAGTTGATGGCGTTCCACACATAACTGAACTACCTACTAAGATCCCTAAGCTACTATGTCACCAACACTCCCCTTGCTTCTCTATTCTAACAATAAGGTCATCCTTATATAGGAAAAATATGATACTTGGTCAACACTCTATCTAGTTGTACAAGTGACACCTTGCACATTTACAACTTGCACATGGATACTTGTGCATTTATTATATTGCATGAAGTAACTAGATAACCTCCCCTTAAACTAATCCAATGTCCTAAGTATGTACCTTTTAAGATACATTTACATGATCCAAATGATGGAATATAAACTATTTCTAACAAATTGAGGGTGAACCAATTCAAGAGAAAGTTGGTCATTCAAGGATATTTAGAACCACCCTGATATTGATATTGTATTCTCTAGTAAGGAGGATAATTGTATTGAGTTCTTAGGTGCAACCTAAGACATTGCAAAAGTTGTAGAAGAATACAAATTTCAGAGAATAAGCATTGCTATAGAGGTTGAGAAGCTTCCTACAAAGATAGAGAAGAATTTCAGCTTCCTGATATTGAAAAGTATTCATAGATTCTTATATGGATTTAGAGCAGTAAGAAAGCATCAAGTATAGAGAAAGTAGAGGAATAACACCAGAATGCAATATACAAGAAGAAGAATGTGGAGACATTATCTATATAGAAGAAGCAACATAAAAAGATAAAGCTAGAGTGGCCTTGTAGAAGGATAAAACCATAGCAGTTTTAGAAAAGGTTAAGCAACATTATAGCAACATAAAGTCTATACGATATTTAAAAGAGAATACAAAGCTTGCTAAAGAATATAAGAGAAAGAAACAATGATAAGAGAAAGGAACAATTAAAACTATTGTAAAAATAGAAAAATAGAACTGTCAAAAAGGGCCATGTTGATGGTAGTAGTGGCCAATGTTGAAGGTAGTGGGTAACATCAGCCCATGTTGAAAACAAAGAGAATAATAGGAACACATTCGGTCTCTAGTAAGAATCACATTTCACCTTCATTTTGGAACACATTTGGCCTCTAGTGAAGAACGTATTCAACCTCCAATAAAGAACACATTCGACCTCCAATGAAGAAAAAATTGGATACATTTGTGTAATGTCCCTTTTTTAGAAACATCAAACCCTTACTACGAAAATGCAAAAATTAAGTACAGCAAGGAAATAACTCAAAAATTGCTCATAACACAAGTATGAGGAGAAATCAGCCAGTATCATATATTAAATATTGTCAAACCAATACAACAGCTCCCCAAGGCTGAATAGATGCAAAAACTCCTCAAAAATGACCCCAAATACAAGCGTAGGATTTGGGGCTGCCAACAGATCTAAAACACATGACACAAATGCTCCCAAAAATACCACGAACTCCTCACAGATGCCTCTTTGTATTTTTTATATTTTAGGGCAATAACACTTGCAATGATATTGCCAAGACCCCAACCATGCACCTCCAATGCACTATGGGAATGAGCAAGACCTGCAATCTCAACTCATGGAACCTCTAGGGTTTCAATATTCAATTCTATATCAACATAACATGCCCAAAATGAGACGTCTCACTCCCTTATATAGGGTGAGGTTCTAATTTGGAGTTGACATCTCCCAACCCTAAAATCACTTAAAGTGCCTTATTACAACATAAAAACATAAAACATAAATAAACATAACTTAAGTTATGTCTCCTAGTCTAATGAACCCCTTTTTCACTTTTATAATTAAGTGTAGGAGACATTTACAAAAATATTTATTTTTGGGACATTACAAGTCCACCCTCCTCAAATTGCTTGTCCTCAAGCAAAGTCAAAGCTGGAGCATCTAAAATTTCTACACCTTCCCAAGTAGCATCCTCCATAGGCAAGTCCTTCCACTTTACAAGATATTCTTTGACAGTCCTACTCCTAAGCTTTCTCTCCCTTGTCTCAAGGATCAATTCAGGTTCAAGAATGAGCTTTGCTTCATCATCAAGGGGTGGCAAATCTGAAGATGGCTAAATATGTTGGCCCAAGGCCTTCTTAAAACACGACACATGGAAGAAACTATGTATTTTACTTCCACTTGGAAGTTCCAAAGCATATGCAAATTGTCCAACCTTACTCAACACCTTGTAAGGTCCATAAAATTTGGGTTTGAGCTTTTCTGCTCCACTTCTTTTCAATGTAGATTGTTTGTAGGGCTGCAACCTAACATAAACCAAGTCTCCCACCTCAAATGAGCGCTCACTATGCTGTTGATCTGCATACTTCTTTTGCTAATTTTGTGCCGTAAGAATATTGTCCTTCAAAGCATTAAGAATATCTTGATTTTCTACTGCAAAGTATCTAGCTTTTTGGACCCTTGAATCACCAAAAATTAGATCTAAAAAGTGTGGGGCATCATAACCATAAAGTGCCTTGAATGGAGACATTTTTATGGACATATGATAAGTAGAATTGTAGCAATATTCACCAAGGTGCAGCCATTTAACCCATGCCTTTTGTTGACCTGAAACATAATTTCTCAAATATCCTTCAAGCCATTTGTTAACAATTTCAGTTTGCCCATCGGTTTGGGGATGGTAGCTAGTACTAGGAGTTAATTTAGTACCACATAGCTTAAACAATTCTTGCCAAAACATGCTCAAAAATCTGTTGTCCCTATCACTCACAATGGATTTAGGCAAACCATGCAATCTGAAAACTTCTTTAAAAAACAAATCAACAACTTGTATGGCTATACAAGTTGTTGAAATGGCATAGAAATGAGCAAATTTTGTCAATCTATCAACAACAACAAATATGCAATCCTTCATGTATACCTTGGGCAAACTAGTAATGAAGTCCATGGAGATACTTTACCATTTCTGATTGGGAATAGGAAGTGGTTGAAGTAAACCAGCTACAAATTCATGTTCCCCCTTGTTTTCTTGGCAAATAACACATTCCTAAACATGAAAGAAGACATCCCTTTTCAAACCCTTCCAATAGAATTTTTCTCTAACCTGTTTGTAAGTCTTGTAGAAACTTGGATGGCCTACAAGTGGAGCTTCATGCATGGCTGTAATTAAAGCTTGTTTCAACTTTGATTCAAGTACTAAAAACACTCTTCCCTTGCAAAAAATCAGTCCTTCTTTATGGCTGAACCTGTCATCTTCAACTTGCCCATTTATTATTTTAGAACAAAAATCATTCTTTGCATATTCAGCCATAATTTTCACCTTCCAATCAGCAGAAATAATGGAAAGAGAATGAAAAGTAGGGTGCCTAGAAAGTGCATCAGCAGTTGAATTCTTCTTACCCTTTACAAACTCAATTTCAAAATCATATGATTGCAACTTTGTTACCTATTTCTGTTGTCTTTCATTCAGTTCAACTTGCCCCAAGAAGTATTTCAAACTGTTATGATCAATTTTGACCACAAACTTTCCACACACTAAGTATTGCTTGAATTTGGTCAAGGCATGCATGATAGCTAGCATTTCTTTATCATAGATGCTGAAAGTTTTCTCCACATTTGAGAGCTTTCTACTCTCATAAGCAATGGGGCGTCCTTGTTGCATAAGTACAGCTCCAACTCCAACACCTGAAGCATCACAAGCAATAGTAAAAGCAACAGAAAAATTAGGAATAACAAGTAAAGGAGTGGAAGTCATTACATCTTTCAGCTTTAGAAAAGCTAAAAGAGCCTCATTGGACCATGAAAAGGCCCCTTTCTTAGTTAATTCAATAAGGGGGGCATCCAAAGAAGAAAACCCCTTAATGAACCTCCTGTAGTAACTACATAAACCCACAAAATCCCTCAATTCCGTTAGGTTGGATGGTATAGGCCATATTTGTACAGTTGAAACTTTAGTTTGATCAACCTTCACCCCATATTTGCAAATAATGTGCCCACTCTCAAGTAAATCAGCAATGGTCTTTTCAATCTCATCTTTGAAAACCTTAGGATGCCTATAAGGTTTAATTATGATAGGTTTACTATTTGCTTCCAATTCAATAACATGCTGAAAACCTCTACTAGGTGGCAAACCTTTAGGTAGGTTAAAAAATACCTTAAGATGTTTTTGTAGTAAACCTTGAATTTTAGGATGATAGGTGGCTGATTTTTTCCCTTATGAAATGAAAATTATAGCTGCCCACTCAACATCCTTATGCCTTATCATCTTCTCCATTCTTTTGTATGAAACCTCCAAAATTTTGCAAGAATATTTTGACCCATTTTCCTTGATTCCTTGCAACACCACATATTTCCATTCAAGCACAAATTTCAGTTCTAATTTCTGATAATTAGTAACATAATCACCAAGTGAATACAACCACTGCACACCAAAAACCATATGTGGAATATCCTAAGGGAAAAACAAAGAATTGCTCATCTACTGCCATGTTGCCAAAATTAATTTTTATGTTTCTTACCACTTTGTTGCATGTGATAAGATCACCATTGCCAATAGCAACACTAAAACCAGGAATGATAGTTGTAGGAAGATTCTTTCTAGTGGCAAACTTCTCATCAACAAAATTGTAAGTAGCACCACCATCTATTAAAACAATAACCTTTTCATCAAAAGATCTACCTGGTACCTTAATAGTGCGAAATTGATTCAGCCCACTTAAAGTGGCTAGGGAACCTTCAGGAACTTCCTCATACTCCCTTTGTGCTTCCTCTTCCAAGGGTGTCTCATCTGCCTCATAAAAATTAGGATTATCAGAATCAGAATGTAATTCAATGATTTTCATACCTCCTTCTCTGCATTTATGACCTCTTTGCCAAGGAGACTTGCAAATGAAACACTTGTTTTCTTTCCTTAGCTCATCTTTCTCTTCTTGTGTCAAGAGTGGGCCATTTGGGGGCTTATTAGGTGGCTGAAAACCAGATCTGAAACCTTCTCCATGCGTGGGATTCTTGCCATAAAAATTTCTCTCATTTCCACCTTGCTGCGTGAGGTTTCCTTGCTGCCCATACTGCTGTCCAAAAACTGTTTTTATGGCTACAAAAGGTGGTCTAGTAGGTGGATTATGTGCAAAATATTTATGTCTAGGAGGTAAAAAAAATTCTAAGCTTAAAGCTCCCTTAATGGCATCTTCAAGAGTGGTTGGTTCAAAAGCTTTAACTAATCCCTTCACGGGTTCCAACAAAACATCCATAAAAAGAAAAATTACCCTCTTGGGTGAAATATTTTGTACCTGAACTGAAAGTTGTTCAAACTCCTCCACATAGGCGTGAATGGATGAAGTTTGCTTCAAAGTGGCAAGCTCCTTGAAATACTCTTCCACATTCCTCCTTTCAAACTTGTTCAAAACCCTAGTACAAAATTCATCAAATGTATCAATATCACCATGCCCTTGGGTTACTAACCCATGATGCCACCATGAGTAAGCACTACCCTCAAGGTGGAGTGTAGCAATTTGAAATGCATCAGCTTCAAAAAAAGGCTCCAAGGTAAAATAAGTCTGCAATTTTTGAAGCCATGCCCTAGCTGTAAGACCATCTTGACCATTAAATGAGGGAATTATCACCTTTTGATGCAAAAAGGGCTTCTTTTTCTCTTTTTTAGCCTCAACAACAGATTTACCCATAATCTTCAAATATTTATCAAAAGAAAATGCTGCCCTAAAACCCTCAGATTTATTACTATAAGCAGCAAACCATTCATCTAATTCATCAGTTACCTCATTTTCCTCCGGTGGAGGTGGTGGAACAAGGAACATAGGCCTGGATGGCCTAGGCAAGGGAGTGTGTGAGTTAGATGATGACTCATACCCATTGTTGTTGCCTCCCCTTTCTCCTTCCCTCCTTGTACCATTTGGGTTGCCCAAAGCTACCCTCAATTCTTGCTTATTTATCTCTTGTAAGGACACCATTCTTTGCAGCATGTCAAGTAGGGCATCAAATTTTTGCTCAGTCCTATCAACTGGCCTTTGGGGCTCCTCAACCTCTTCCCTGTTTGACATTTCCAAAGCGAGTATGTTTCTCCTAGTAAAATATTGATGAACAGGACGATGCATAAAACCTTATCAAACCCTAAAAATATGGAAATCTAAAATTCTGACCACCAAAAAAAATTTCTGAAACCACAGAACTGCAAATTGGTCAAAAGGGTATCAAAATTTGCAATTTTTATTTTTTGAAAAAAAATCCCTAAAAATCCGTGAATCCCCTAAAAATTCGTGATTTTCACTAGGGCACAACTTTTTACCACAGAAACACACTTATCACCACAAATAACTGAAAAAATACTGAAAATGCTGAAACTAACCACAGGCTGGCAAGATTCCAGCTCTGATACCACTTGTAATGTCCCTTTTTTAGAAACAGCAAACCCTTACTACGAAAATGCAGAAATTAAGTACAAGGAAATAACTCAGAAATTGCTCATAAAATAACACAAGTATGATGAGAAATAAGCCAATATCATATATTAAATATTTCCAAACCAATACAACAGCTCCCCAATGCTGAACAGATGCAAAAACTCCTCAAAAATGACCCCCAAATACAAGCGTAGGGTTTGGGGCTGCCAACAGATCTGAAACATGACACAAATGCTCCCAAAAATGCCACGAACTCCTCACAGATGCCTCTTTTTATATTTTTGATATTTTAGGGCAATAACACTTGCAATGATATTGCCAAGACCCCAACCATGCACCTCCAATGCACTATGGGAATGAGCAAGACCTGCAATCTCAACTCATGGAACCTCTAGGGTTTCAATATTCAATTCTGATATCAACATAACATGCCCAAAATAGGACGTCTCACTCCCTTATATAGGGTGAGGTTCTAATTTGGAGTTGACATCTCCCAACCCTAAAATCACATAAAGTGCCTTATTACAACATAAAAACATAAAACATAAATAAACACAACTTAAGTTATGTCTCCTAGTCACATGAACCCCTTTTTCACTTTTATAATTAAGTGTAGGAGACATTTACAAAAATATTTATTTTTGGGACATTACAATTTGACCTCCAATGAATACCAGTAGATGATTTACCTTTAGAAAATACCAGTAGATGATCGATCTCTAGTTAAGTCCAAAAGACATTCGATTTCCAACAAAGACCAAGAGACACTCAATTTTCAGCATAGACCAATAGACATTCGATCTCTAGAAGACGTTTAGCCTCCAATGAAGATCAAGAGATTTTTAATCTCCAATGAAAAGAAGTTTGAAGCATATTAAAGGCAAAATGAGATAGAGGCATTCGAGGCAAAATATTGGAAGAGAAAGGTATTTGAAGCATGCAATAAAAAGAGCGTTTAAGAAGAGAAGCATTCAATACGAGCAGTAGAAAGGTATTGTTGAGAAATCATTCTGCATTAATGTTTCAATTCAGAGCAATGGAATCATTGTTGACTGGCGGGTAATGTTGTCTAACGTTACTTTCTATTTCCAATGCTTAATTAAGGTTTGGAGGGAAATAGATGCTAAAGTAATTTTTTGAAAACCTTCGGTGGAGTAACAAGGGTTCGAAATTATTAATTAGGATTTTCAAAAATTAATCTTAATTTATGATGGAGTGATAAGGTTTGAAAAGTTTAATATTTTTCAAAGGTTAAAGATTAGAAAATTAAAAATATTGATTGGAGTTAAACGGGTTTTTAAAGTTTTTAAGAATTTTTAGGAGTGGAATTATTTTTAAAAATTTGAAGATTATTTTAAGTTTTTGAGTGAATTTCTAGTTTGAAGTAATTTGAGAATTTTAAAGTTTTTTTTGGAAATTTTTGAAATTTGAAATTTAGCAAATTTTATAATATTTGGGAGTTAAAAGGTTTTCTACATCAAAGGATTAGAAATTTTAAAATTTGCAAATTTCATAGTTATTTTTAAATTGGGGAGACAAGGTTTTCAACTTCAAAGGAAATTATTATGGATTATTGGTACATTGACTCCAGAGCAAGTAGACATATGATTGGAAATAAACAATGGTTTAATACTCTTCAAAAGAAATATGAAAAAAAAATAGTTGTTATAGTAGATAGTATGACTTATGAGATTAAAGAGTAGAAAATATTTTAATTGATCTATCAAATGGAAAAAAAAATAATTAGAGATGTATTATATGTACCTATATTAACTACTAATCTTCTTTCGGTATTTCAACTTATGGATCAAAATCTAGTAGTTGAATTCAAAACTATTAAAGACAAAAATATTTCTTATTGTGAAACAAGAAAAAGTTTTAACCTTTGGTTCATATAAGAATAGTTTATTTACTCTAGATACATTGTCTAGCAAGGCTCTATTAGTGGGGATTTCAAAAACTAAAGAACTTTGGCACAAAAGACTAGGACATATAAGTGCATCTTCATTAAATGAAATGAGTAAACATCAAATGGTTAAAGGATTGCCTAAACTTTCTTGGGAATCTACTATATGTCCAAAATGTCTAGCAAGAAAACAACATAGAATTCCTTTTGAACTCAATCAACATAGAACTCAAGAACCATTGGAATTAGTATATATTGATTTATGTGGTCCAATGAACATCACTAGTATTGGAGGACAAATATTTTCAACTATTTGTTGATGATTACTCTAGAAAATTGTGGGTGTATTTTATGAAATTGAAATATGAAGCATTCAATTATTTGAAACAATTCAAATTGCTAGTAGAAAAGGAAACAGGAAAAACAATCAAGAATCTTCAATCAGACAGAGGAGGTGAATTCTTGTCTGTTGGTCACAAATCTGCCTAAGTACAAAATATTATATTTGTGCGCCCTAGACTCGGCCAACATTGAAAGGTTGAAGGAAAAAGATGCCCCTCGGGCCAATCTCCAGAGAGGATTGGATCCCTTACTAATCTAATACGACTTAAAGCTTAGGGTAGTAGGGAAAAAATGAGAAATGACGGAAAGAAATGAGAAATAGGGCTATAAGCCAAAAAAGTGAGGGGGGGGATAAACTAATAGTTGAAATCCAAATCAAGCGCTAATTAGCATCCAATAAAAATAAAGGTATAGGAACCACTCACAGTTTACAGAGATAACATCCAAGGAGAATTTTAGTATTTATTCCCACACTAGCAGTAATTAAATTCAGATGCAGAATTTTAAATCAGCTAATACTAGACATAAACGTAATCAGAAATGATGGGCAAAAAGTGATCAACCACAATACTACTCGAGGAACCAGAAGCTGAATGTCTTTCTATTGATGTAGAAAACTTAAAGTATTTTTCTGCAAAGTGTCTATCCTCCTTTCATTACATAAAAAAGCTTAGTATTTATAGAGGATTTCGACTGTCATTAAATGCGTATGTAGGCTAGTCAAGGACCAGCAAGAGCATTTCTCTCCTTAGCAACAACGACGCTCAAATCAAAAAATTCTTCAGGAAGCAATAATCCCTCTTTCATTGAGTGCGCCTGGGAAACCAACTAAAATGGACAATAGAGAAATCATCCCAAACGTTAGTTCATTGGAATGCAACAATGTCGTGTGATAGGCAGGAGCTCGGGCATTAAATTCTGGTTGCCATTCCATCACCTTACACCTTGGAACTTTACTCTCATTGGGAAGATCCAACAAAAATTAAATTCATTTGGAAAAGAAGCGAAATCAATGAGAGCACCTCGAAAAAGAACCAGATCACACCAAATCAGGGACGTAGCATTTAACCTCTGCAACCTTTCAGTAGAAATTCTAGAATGTCGCTTTCATTGTCCCAAATGTTAAATTTTATCAATCTCTGTTCATTCCCGAAATGACCTGCAACAATGGCGCTTCTGAAAGTAATTGAGAGGGAGAGATAAAACTTTATTTCGCCCAGGTATTTGGGCGAAAGGCCTTTTCGTAGCAAGCAGTGGTGAAAATAATTTACTTTGTTGATGATTACGCTCAATACTGAAGTTTCGCTCTTCATTTTTTTTAATTATGCCCAGAGACCATATTCTTTCATAAATTTCATCTCATGACATTGTCTTGCTTGAACTGTAGGCAAAAAATAAATTTAACCCCCAAGGGATGGCAAAAATAAGTTTTGCACCAATATGGGGCGACTTTGACTTTGACATGCATGTACCTTCACTCTAATTGATATCTCCTTGGTACTTTCGCCCAGAAATATCTTGAAATGGAGTTTCGCCCTGAAGAGGGGTAAAAAGACATGGTGCCCCTTCCCTGGGGCGACGTTGACTTTAACCAGAGCTTGAAGATGCTATGTTGGGACTTTCGCTCCAATCTGGGTGAAATTAAATGGATAGGCATATTCATTAAATTCTCTTTGACTTTGACAGGACCTTCCTTCATCCGGATGACGTCATTTTATTATTGATGTTTCGAAAAACATCCTCAATTGGGATTTCACCCCAAAGAGGGGCGGAAATGACTTTCACCTCTTCCTAGTGGTGAATTTGACTTTTACTTGAGCAAGCGCATGTTTTACTTGGTTTTCACCCCAAAATGACTTCAATTGGAAATTCGACCTGAAGAAGGGCAAAAATCATTTTTGCCCCCTCCCAGAGATGCCTTTGACTTTGACCAGTTTCATCCATTATTTTTGCCCTTTTTTTTCACTTTGAAAAGTCTTGCCTTCTTCTTAACTTAGACGAAATCTTCTCATCATGGTATTTTTACCCCAAAGAAGGGCGACAATGATTTTTGGCCCTCCCTGGGGCGAAAACGTCTTTCCCTTCCCCCTTTTTTTTTTAAACAATTGCTTAAGCCTTAAACCTTTTTTCATTTCTCCTTCGATCTGGAGACGTTCCTTGCCATATACCTCTCCTTTTTATATTTTGCTTACAATTTCCATGATTTTTTACTAATAAAATTTACCGTGTATTTCTAGGAACGAAATCAATCTTTTTTATTTAATAAAATCACTCAAGGAGGGAAACAAAAAATGTTACATCAAAACAGTAAAATCAAACAACTGCATCATTCATCTAATATTCTTCGAATTTTATAATCAAAATTTTAGTGTGGCAAAAATGCCAACATTGTCCAAAGAATACAATCTATTCCTAGAAACAAATGGTATTAAAAGACAACTTACTACAACATATTCACCACAACATAATGGTATTGTAGAAAAAAGAAATAGATCAATTATAAAGATGGTTTGCATTATGTTAAAATAAGATCGTCAATATTGGGCAGAAGCAGTTAAAAAAATATATATTTATAAAATAGATCACCTACAAAAATGTTAAAAAATGTTACTTCAGAAGTATGGAAAGGACAAAAACCAATAGTAGAACAGTTAAGAATATTTGGTTGTAAAGCATATATGCATATCCCAAAGCAAAGAACAACTAAATTGGATGACAAAACTATGTGTGAAATATTTCTTGGTTATGACGATGATTTAACATGTTACAAAATAATTGATCCAATAACAAAGAAAATCTACATAAGCAAAGATGTAGTATTTGATGAAGGAAACAAAAATGTTATTAAAGAATAAAAAGTTGATTTATAAGCAATTCTAAGATTTTTAGAAGAAGACTCATTAAGCGAAGATTCAAAATCAGATATACATGATAAAATATTGAGAACTTGGAGACTGCTACAATCCTACAAAGGAAAGAATCGATATGGCTTAGAGATACACTTAAGGATTCAAAACTAGAGCAAATGTCAGATCTTACTACTACAAGACCCCAAACTCGTAGTTTAACGAGAATGAATAGGGGATTGATAAGTTTTGTAGTAGAACCTACAACGACACTAAATGCTTTAAATCATCCAAAATGGAAGGCAACTATAGAATCAGAATATGAAACATTGATGAAAAATAAAACATGGAATCTAGTTGATTTACCTCAAGGAAAGACAATAGTTGGATGTAAATGGATCTACAAGATCAAATATAAATTTCACTTGACAAATACAAATCTCAATTGGTTGTGAAAGGATATACTCAAACAAAAGGAATTGATTATAAAGAAATTTTTGCACCAACAACAAGAATGACTACTATTTGAACAATTTGTGCTTTAGCAACACATCATGGATGGAAACTACATCATATGGATGTAAAAAGTGTATTTCTTAATGGTGATCTTGAAGAAGTATATATGTCACAACCATAAGGGTTTGTGATTAAAGGATAAGAACATAAAGTTTACAAATTGAACAAATACTTGTATGGTCTAAAGCAAGCATCGAGAGCATGGTATATAAAAATTAATAATCATTTATTATAGCATAATTTTAAAAGAAGTTTATCAAATCCAAATCTCTATACAAAAAAAGGTTGGATGTGACATAATAATACTTGTAGTATATGTTGATGATATAGTAATTACATGAAGCTAAAAAATTTGATAAATGAAGTTAAAAAAAATGTAGAGAAGGATTTTGAGATGATAGATTTGAGACTTCTTCATTATTGTCTTGGTTTGGAAATTCATCAAAATAAAAACAATAACACAGAGAAAATATGTAAAAACATTACTTGAAAAATACAAGATGCAAACATGTAAATCCAAAGATACTCCTATGGAACAAGGGTTACAATTGTCTAGATATGATGAGACACCTCTAGTCTCAGCCACTATTTATCGTCAATTAATCGAAAGTCTTCTATATCTAACAAATACCAGACTATATATAGTTTTTGTTGTAAATTATCTTTCCAGATTTATACAACTCAAGGAAAGTCATTGGAAAGCTACAAAAAAATACTACTATATATTAGCAAAACTACAGAATATGGGCTAACATATAAAAATGATGATGGCAAATCCTGTTTACAAGGATATTCAGATTCTAATTATGCAGAATCTATAGATGACAGAAAATCTACATCAGACTATGTTCTCTATTTTTGCTCTGGACCTATTTCATGGTGAAGTAAAAAACATGCAGTGGCACTCGCATCTATAGAGGCAAATATTTTCACAATATATACTATCAAATATCGGCATCAAAAGAACAATACAAATAAATTATGATAATCAAGGAAAACTTAATTTATTCAAAAATCTAGTCATTCATGAAAGAATAAAACATATTGAAGCTCAATGTCATTTTACTAGGGTTCATGTTCAAAATCATCATATTCAATTAAAGTGTGTTTCTACTAAAGATCAGATTGCAGATATTTTTTACAAAAGCACTTGGTCGAAACAAATTTCAAATATTCCAAAATCTACTATGTACATCATGAGAAGTATATATCAAATAATGTAATATGGGGGGATGTTAGATGATATTACATTATTTGATAAATTAGGATGTGTAAGATATGTACATGTGTCATGGAAGAAGGCTAAGAGTCTTCTATGCAAGTGGCAAGTTAAGAATCTAAAGGTCATATGGAAGGCAACAATCAAGAATGTGAAGAGTTATCTTGTAAAGCTATATTATGGAGATAAATATCTATAAATTGTATCTTCTTTGAATTTTTCAAATAAGAAAAAAGTGGGATTGTATATTGTATATTTGTTACATTCTTGTTATTTGAGATCAGTTTCATAATGTTATTATTTTTTACCTTTAATAGTGTGGGTATTTTATATTGGAACATGTGATATTTTATGATAGTAAGGCTTAAAAATCCAACAAAAAGAACAAGAGTTGCAATTGGACATGGAGTAGGGTCCTGGGACTTTTTTTATGGGAATGAGGTCAAATTGGAGGATGTTACTTCCATTACTGAAGAGTCCATTCATAGCTCTCAAATTTGATAAGGTATTTGGATGAGTTCAAGTGTTGGTCAAGGCTCAAACACAAGACAAACAAGCCTTTAGAATACTACATTAGGAAATAAGAAGATGAAGTACAAACAACAATGGCTAATTTTTAGTATTATTGCAACATTCCCTTTAATTGTGTGAACAACCCTTACTGGGAAGGCCTTGGTGAGGGTGTTGAGCAAGGATAGCAAAGGGATAATGCCACCTTCAACAAAATATTTCAACGGGTCATTATTTGAGTGTATCATGAACACATGGTCTTATAGAAGAGCAAAGGAAAATATGGAGTAGAATGGGCTACTGAAGAATTTCACGAAGCAATGATTCATTCCGATTGATATCAATTATAAAGATTACAATGTGGTTACAATAAGTTGGTTTATAAAACCAACTTGGTGGTTATTAAACCAACCTATAGAGCGCCTACGTGCGCTATCTTTTGCTTCAATATGCTTATAACAATAATGTAAGACATATATGATAACATCCCCCCTTATTACATTATTGGCAAATTCCAATAGTATCTCGAAACTTTTCATATTTGATACACCCAAGTGCTTTGGTAAAGATATCTGCAACTTGCGCATCAGTAGGAATGTATTAAAGCTGTATATGGTGCATTGGAACTTCATCTCGAATGAAATGACATCTGGTATCAACATGTTTGGTACGTTCATGAAAAATTAGATTTTTGACAAGATTCAAAACACCTTGATTGTCGCAAAACAAATGAAGAGGAAGATTCTTTGGAAGACCCATGTTTGTAAGAATGCGACTTAACCACATTATCTCGCAGATTGCTTCACTTGCTGCACGATATTCTGCCTCCGTAGAAGATATAACAACTACATGCTTGCTTCTTACTGTGCCATGAGACAGTCCAGATCCTAGATGAAAAACATATCCAGAAGTGGATTTACGATTATCAATGGATCCAGCATAATCCGAATCCATGTATCCTAGTAAGAAAAACTTATTATTCTTTTTGTATTCCATACCATAATTTGTACTACCATGGACATAATGAAGAACTCTTTTTGTTGCTTTCCAGTGACTCACCTTAGGCTCTTGCATGAACCTTGAAAGATAGCCCACAATAAAACTAAGATCTGGCCTGGTATTTTTCAGATATAGAAGACTCCCAATTAACTGGAGATAGAGAGTACCATCTATCTGAGGTGATTCTTCATATCGTGATAACTTAAGTCCTTGCTCCATTGGAGTTGCTTTTGACTTACAGTTAGTCATCCGATATTTTTCTACTAAAGTCTTGGCATATTTCTTTTGTGGTACTCTGATATGAAATATTTTTTGAGTAACTTCTAAACCAAGACAATAGTGCAGAAGTCATAGATTTGTCATTTCAAATGATTGCTTCAAATCATTTTTCACTAAGTCAATCATTTTTTTCGAGCTTCCTGTTATGATCAGATCATCTACATAAAGTACAAGAATATCTATATCAGAACCATTGTTCTTAATATAGAGATTTGCATCTGAAGGACTTCTTTTGAATCCATGTTGCACAAGGTGACTATCTATCTTGATATACCAAGCTCGAGAAGCTTGTTTGAGCCCATACAAGGATTTTATCAACTTGCATATTTTTTGTTCTTGCCCCTCGACCATGAATCCTTCTGGTTGAGTCATGTATACTTCTTCCTATAAGTCACCATTCAAGAAAGCACTTTTAAAATCCATCTGATGCAACTTCCACCCAAACTGAGCTCCCATGGCACAAAGTACTCGAATGGTAGTCATTTTTGTAGTAGGGGCAAAAGTCTCTTCATATTCTATGCCTTCTTTCTGAGCATAACCCTTCGCAACAAGTCAAGATTTATGCTTATCAATAGATCCATCTGCCTTATACTTCACTTTGAACACCCATTTGCAGCCTATGGGTTTCTTTCTTGTTGGCAGATCGACTAACTTCCAAGTATTATTTTTCATGAGAGACTTATGTTCTACATCCATGGCCTCTTTCCACTATGGTTTATCAAGTGCATCTTGAACCGTTGTAGGTTCATTTGCATTCAATGCAGACATATAAACCTTTTCTTCATCCTCATCTTCTTCTCTATAACTTTCTGTACCCACTGACAAATCATAAAAGTGTTGACAAAGTTCGTTAACCTCTAAAGTAGATTCCTCTGCTCTCATTTGCTGAGTCATACTGCGAGTACATGGCCTATATAGAGATAGATATGGAAGGAAATTCAACTTAGCATCTCTCAAAGTGCTAGTATACCATTTTGGGACTTTCTGCTATTGTTGTGGAAGTTGAACCTCCTTCTTAGGTTCTTCTTCATCTAGGTATATAGTTGTAGATGTGTCTTTTTATGTGAAAGCTTCGTCAAATACAACATATCTACTTACGTGTGTCTTCTTGGTCTTAGGATCAATCAATCGATAACTTTTTGAATACTCATCATAGCCAAGAAAGATACACTGCAGGGTTTTCTCATCCAACTTTCTATTTTTCTGTTTTGGAATGTGCATGAATGATTTACATCCAAAAACCCTTAAATGAGAAATGGAGGGTTTCTTACCACTCCAAGCTCCTTGTGGTGTTTTCCCTTGTAGAGCTCTAGTGGGTGCTCTATTTAGGAGGTATGATGTTGTGTTTACTGCTTTTGCCTAATATTGATCCTCAAGATGTGCTCCCTTTAGCATACATCAAAACATTTTCATAATGGAACGATTTCTCCTCTCTGCAACTCCATTCTGGTGAGGTGTATAGGTTGTAGTCAGTTGTCTTTCGATCCCATGTTTCTTAAGAAAATATGAAAACTCTTCAGAGGTGTATTCCCCCCCTCGATCTGAGCGGAGGGCTTTTATGAAACATCCCGACTCCTTCTCGACAAGTTTCTTGAATTGTTGAAAGAAGAGAAATGCTTCTGATTTCAAATAAAGAAATAAAACCCACATCTTCCGTGAGTAATCGTCAACAAACAGTTGAAAATACTTCTTTCCACCATAGTTGGTTGGCATAGGACCACACAGATCGGTATGTACTAGCTCTAAAGGGTTTTTAGCTCGAGAGGAGCTAGTTTCAAAAGGTACTCTATGTTGCTTCCTTGCTAAGCAATTCGAGCACACTGGTAAGATAGATGAGAGTGGAGGAAGACCTTTCACCATCCCATATCTGTGTAACTCAAGCAAATATCCTGAACTTAGGTGCCCATAACGTCTATGCCAGAGAGAGGTGGCCTCCTTTGTAGTTGTAGCCAGAGCAACATGAGGACTTGAAAGAGCATCTAAAATGAACAAGCCATGTTTGTAGGATCCGATTGCAACATGTTTACCACTGTGGGTTATAAAATATCTCTTCTTGCCTTTGAAAACTCAAAACACGACATCCATGTTTCTATCCAACATTTGTGTGACTGAGAGCAGATTATTGGCTAATCCTAAAACATAGAGAACCTTCTCAATTTGATAATTACCATCAAGAAGGGACACAGAAACATCCCCTTCTCCCTTCACTTAATAGACTTGATTGTCAGCAATTGTGATTGGCTTACCTTCTTTCTCCTCAAATGTATCAAACCATGATTTGTCCCCAGTCATGTGTTTGCTAGCTCCTGAATCAATATACCATACAACATCTATCTGGGAAGACGAAGTATGGGTTATGAGCACCTTATGTGCTCTTTTAGAATCAAAATCTGAATCGGACCAGGAGAATCTGAGTCTGGGTTGGAGTCAGCATAAGCAACATGGCCTTTAGGTTGCTTATGTTTCTTGTTGTATTTATGTTTGTCTTTGCCCTTCTTCTTAGGACCTTGATCGTTTTGTTTCTTGTTTTTGAACCAACACCTATTGGTGTCATGGTTATTCATATCACAAATATTGCAATATTTTTTATCCTTCTGCTGATTTTGCTTCTCTTTTCCTTTGGAAGAAGAACCCCCTTTTTGAAACTGACCTTGTTTCTTACCACTTTGTTGTGTGGAAAGGGCATTATCTGGCACTTCATCTTTCTGAACCTGATTTGCCTCCTCAATCTGAAGCAAATTTACCAGCTCCACAAATGATACTTGTCTACCAAAAACATTGAGAGAAGTGATCAACATCTTGTAGGAATCTGGCAATGCTCTCAAGATGACAGATTTCAAGATATCATCATCCACTGGTTTTCCCATGGCATTCAATTTGGCTTTCAAGTCAGCCACTCTGCAAAGAAATATATCAATTGTTTCCCCAAAATTCATACTGAGAGTATGTAGTTGAGTTTGAAGGTTTATAATAGTGGATTGATTCTTTCCTTCATAAACTATGATCAAGGCATCCCAAGCTACCTTACTGGTTTTTGCATCACAAATATGAGGTTGCACCTCATTTGTAGTAGCAAGCAATATAAACACGAGACTCTTCTTGTCCTTCTTATCCCAAGCATCCTGATCTATTCCTGTTGTCTAAGGGCGCTTTGCAGTGCCAGTCACTACATCCCATAAATCTTCCAACTGAAGAATGGCTTTCATCTTTGTTTTCCATGGAACAAAGTTAGGACCTTTCAACAACTGTGAATCTGAGAGATACTTGTGAATTGTGGCCATTATGAAGGTTCCTTATATCACCAATTGGTCTCCCTTTCTTTATACCTGCCAGATCTTTATATCGTAACCATTCAATATATACCCGCCCTTACATGAGGGAGACTATAGGTATATATGAACAGTATACTACTCAATATGTACCCGCCCTTACATGAGGAAGATTATAAGTACATATGAGAAGCACAATATATTGAACATAGGCGATACTGAAAGGGCATCGTGTTGTTAATGACACCTACCATAGAAAGTTTTATTCCTCATGCGTGGGGCATAACTTCCCCTAAACACTTTGGAAAAAAACCTTCGTCAAGATTTACGCCTAACAATAATCTCTCTAATGGATGGACGAATGCCAAGAACTACATGCTCCTCAACTTCATAGTGTATTTGGGTGGGTCAATGGTCTTCCTAAAGTCGGTGATGCCTCATGAGAGGTGACTGCACATATGCTATTTAATTTGTTGGGGGAGGTCTAGCTAGAAGTAGGCGTAGATAATATTATCCAAGCAGCAACATACAATGCTATGACATGTGACTACAAGGGCTTCTAGAGTACCCTTCTATTTTATAGAGCCCATGTGCCACCTATTGCATTGATCTCATGCTTAAGGACATTGACAAACTAACATGGGTGAAGACCCATGGTGGAACATGCAAACAAATATTGCACTATTTATATACGACCAAACATGAGTGCTCAGCTTGATGAGGGAGCACAATGAGGGGAGAGACATTCTTCACCCAAGGATCACCTGATTCACCTCAAATTGCATCACCTTGTTAAGCCTTCTAGCGACATTGATTGCGTTGAAGCAAATGCTTATGAGCAAGGAATGGTATGCTTCACCATTTCATTCAAAATAGGAGGGTGAGCGATTCTAGAGGCAAGTTTTTTATGATTCATTTTGGGTGAGCTTATAGGAAAATTATCAAGGTAATTGGCTATTTAAATTTAAAATGTTATTATATACTTTAAAATTTTAGTATTTTTACTAAATTAACTAAAAATTATAAATTTTGATTTGTAATTTTTAATTAAATGTATGAAGTAAAATACAATGTTTTATTTTTACTATGAAATTACAAGTGACAAAACCCTTGGTACGGTTTTTCGCCGTGTATATGGCAAAAAATTAGCAATGGGGTATCTATATGAGATAATGGATAGAGCCAACAAGGACATCAACACTATTACAGTACCAAACAATGCAAGTATGGACCCATTTGCCATATCATTGATAAGAGATGGACAAGGCAACTCCATCGACCTATTGATGCAACGAGTTACATATTGAACCCTGATTTTTCATTGGCAATCTTAATGCTTATGAAGAGATTGAAGGGGGATGGGGGTGTTCTATACTTTTTTTGATAAGATGATAGATGACCCGACCAAACATAGCCTCATCTCTACCAACTTGTAAGCCTATAAGGAGGTTTCGAGGAGCTTGTTTCATCCCCCTTCTATAAAGAATCAAAGTCAACCTTGCAACCAAAACTTTAAACATATTTTATTGTAGTTTACAATGATGCAATTACAAATGTAAGTTAATAAATTGAATAAAAAAATATACATTTATGGTGGGGGGATTATGGTTCAATAACACATAATCTGAGGAGAATCACAATCCACATTTTGAGTCAGTCTTGTAGTGCTTCTTGGTGTACATATAATTGGTCACTATTTGAGGTCATATACATTGAGAAGCGCAATAGGTTGACTCAAGAGCGTCTCAATGACCTTGTATTCATATAGTACAAACTTTGGCTTCACACTAGACAAGTGGAGGTTAATGAATGAGGTGATTGACTTGGATTAGCTAGATCCACTATCATATTGGATTGTTGAAGGTCCACCAAATACCGAGTTTATGATAAAGAACATTGAGGCACTAAAGGTGGATTTGAAACATATGAGAGGATTGGAGAAGATATATTCTATGTTGCATGGAAATATATACAATATCTATTATGAGTACAATATCAGATATAGATACGACAGTTTTTCAATACCACCTAAGATGGATATGGTTCGACATTATAAAAAACATATATGTTTTATATATGAAAAGAAAAAAGATATAATACGAATGTTTACATACATTTAAGTTTTGAATAGGATATTTTTAGTAACTAACAAGATGATTGTCATGGATTTTTATTTTTATTTTAAATTGCATTTTCTTCTCTTAGTCTCATGTTGTGAATACAACGGTAGATGTGCCTAGGTCATTCTAGGATATACTAGATTGGACAAAATAGGTGCATATACTCGAATACATCTAGATACTATACATGTATTTTGTTTAAAAAAAAATATAACTTTAAAGGTCCAAGAGTATTAGGCATTTAAAACCACCTTCGTGATCATATCCACTATGCATGGGAGGAGGCACTCATGTGATATCGTCCTAGGGGTGTACATGACCTACCCCTCCTTTGGATTCATACCCTAGACCTTCTATCTAAAGTGCCTATGCCTTCACTGGTAGGCCTACTCAGGTTGTATTGGAATACATTTAGATACAAAACTCGTGTTTGGATACGTATGGATACAATACTCGTGTGTTTAGATACGTTTGGATATAGTATCCAAGAAGTATTATATCTGTATCCATATTTGATATGTGGACACGAGTATTCGAGTAAGAGAATTTTTGGATATGGTAACTATGGATACACCAAGATGATCCCAAACTTGAGGAGCCTCCAATTCAACCACTTACCAAAGCCAACCATCCAATTCACGATGGATCAAGCAATAAAATTGAAAATTATTTATTTAACATAAAAGCATACATGTACAAATATATACAAAGAAATACCTCTTGATATTCCAAGAGACTCCTGGTGCTTTCGAGACCAGTATGTCTCTTTGTATTCCGTCTCTTCGGATATTACACAAATAATGTAATAATTATGTAGCATCCCCCCTTATTACATTATTTTGTTTTTAAGGAATGTTTGGTAGCTATGTATCCACTGGATTGGTTCTGGTTCTTGGCTCTAGCTCATAGCTCTAGTTCTAGCCCTTAGGTGCCACTCTTGAAGTTTGAGCAACATTCATATTTAATCAAGGATTGTTATATTAAAAATTGTGTGGTCCCTACAAAGTATATCTATGTTAGGACACCGCTCGGAGGAACCAATATAATGCAATAAATAAGATAAATGAATCGTTGTTTTATAAGAATCGCTTTTGGAAATATTGAGTTTAACCTGCAATATTGATATATATATAAATGAATGTATTTGATTTGATGTCCTAAAATGAATATGGTGATGTGCATAAATATGAAGGATGGGGTGTGATTGGAAAGATGCACCCCTAATAAATATATAATTATAATATGTTAGGAGGGTCCTAACATGCCACCCTCCTTAAAAGAGCTTTGTCCTCAAAGCTCAAAGTAAGGAGCTTCGTTGCTTGTTTTCCAAGTTGAATTTGCGCAATTTCTTGTACTATCTTGATGTCACTTTTTCGAAGGCAAGGATATCGTGAAGGTTGGAGCGTTAGTGGGGGATTGCCAAGAAAAATAGTAGAATTTTCCTTAAGAGAATTGTGAGGATGGTAGGCTTCCGCTTTAGCCGATTCTTCCTACGTAGAATGAAGGGAAAATAAAGGTGCACTCACTATTTTGCCTCCTTTCTGAATCAGGCTGCCTATACGATGAGAACTCACTATTGGTGATGAACTTGTGTGTAGTTCATTGAGAGTGTATGTCTCGCCTTCATTATTTACTGCATGGATGTCTACCTCATCGTTTCGTGGTGCATCGAGCACTTCCGGCAAATCGACCTCATTTCCTTCATTGTTATGGTCAGGTGCTTTGGTCATGTCATGCACATCTTCCTCGCCTTCTTCATTGATGTGAGTAGGTGCACTGGTCGCTTCGGACACAACTACCTCATCTGCTTGCTCTATGGAGAGACAGGGATCAACTTTATGCAATAAATACAATGTTTGTGTAGCACAACAATGACGACGCCCAAATTGCTCATCACAAGTATAGCAGAGGTCTTTCGCTCGTCGCTCCTCCATTTCTTGTAGGCTAAGGTACTTAACTGTCAAGGGTTTGTGTTTTGGAATAGTGTGCATGAATGTCGATTTATCAATAGGTTGCTCCCCATGTTGACGTTGAACACTGAATGTATCGTCAGTTAACAAGGCTAATCCAATGGCTTCCTGTAGGATGCGAGGAGTGTACATCATGATCTTCACTCTAATTTCTTCTTTCAATCCATTGATGAACCCACTTATGAGGACTAATTCGTCCAACCCTGTGATGCGATCGACGATATCCTGGAATTGAATTTTATATACACGCACTGATGTGATTTGACGTAGGTGGGCGAGATTAAGTAGCAAAATTAGGTTGGTATCATGATATATTCCGTCGTCGGTCATTTTTGTAATCGTCATTGGAAGTTGTTATTAAATTGCTGAAAATCGTCATAAAAACTTGTCGTCAGAAATTGTCATCCAAAATTTTATCATCAGCAATTTTCGTCAAATGTTGCAGCAAAAATCGACAAAAATTGGTGTCAACTTTTTGTCAGCGAGAATTTGGGTGTTTTCAAATTTTTGGGCTGCGACCCGAGCGCTGGGTGTTTTCAACTTTTTGGGCTGCGACCCGAGCGCAGGAACAGGGACGAGAGAGGCGGTGAATAGGGGCGAGAGAGGCGGTGAGGGAGTAGAGCGACTGAGCGGGGGGCGGCGGTAGAAGAGTGGCAGGGTGGCGAAGCAGGGAAGAAACGAGTGGCGGCAGGCGCCGCGGCGAAGAGGCGAGGTTTGGGCGGAGCAAAGCTCGGGCGGCTCGGGTGGCGGAGGGTAAACGACGCTCGATGGAAGAGGTTGGTCGAAGATTCACGACCGGTGTCAGCTGCCCGACAACCACCGACACTTCCTCCCGCGTACGCATGGGGGTGTCTAGCCTCTGGAACTAATTTCCTCTACGCCGTTTCTTGTTTGACAGCGATGTGATAGCGACCTGTCTTCGCTCAAGGCGATGGAAGACAAAATCTATGGCGGCCACAAAATTAAATTAAAAGGAACCTTAATGTTTAATAAAACATTTTAAATTTTTTGATGCCGATTGACGTCGTCTTTTATTGCGACAACGCTGTCACCAATCGCCTGTAATTGAACCGAATAGAGACTTTGCTGCAGGACGCTGAATGGTGATCGTTGGGTTCTTTTCTTCGACGGTGATGCAGCGTTTACCCCGAATGCGCACAGTGTTCTGTTACAACTGTAGTAATACGCAGGGTGAACAACAGAAGCTTGGAAATAATTTAAACCGAATAGCTCTGATCTTTGTTGCTTGTATTTTACTGCAGGGAAAAATGAAGACAGTTGCAGGTAGTTCGATTCGTCCGAATCGATTGTTCACTGGAGGGCAGTGGAGTAAAATAGCCCAAGATTGGTGACCAGAGAAAAAAAACAATTCTCTGTTAAGGTGCTTGGGTGTAATGGCTCTGTCTTAAATTAGAGGACGTCACCGATTTCACTGCAGGGGCGTCCTCGCCGGTGATGCAGGGATTTACACACCAAAATTTTATTATGTTGCTCGTAAAGGAGACGCCTCTCGTTGGTAATGGTGCCCTGGAGGTCCGAAATAAAACTACTGAGTGCCTTCGCAATCTTTGACACCAAAGAATTTGCCGACCGGTGGTCGGAATTTAATCAAACTTTAGTCCAATTTTTTTTTTTTTATTAAATCAAATTTTAGTCCAAATTTGATGTCGTTTCCCGTGATTTGGAACAATCTTTGGCGGCGAGGATTGCTGGGTGGAGTTTGCGGTGACTAACGACAGGTGGTGGGGATTTTTATAGAAAAGGGGTGAGTATGGTAGCGGGGCTTATGACAGCGTGGCTGTTTTTGTGGATGTCCCGGGGGAGAGAAAAGAAAAAAAAATTGGTATGGCTCTGATCCAAATGTTAGGACACCGCTCGGAGGAACCAATATAATGCAATAAATAAGATAAATGAATCGTTGTTTTATAAGAATCGCTTTTGGAAATATTGAGTTTAACTTGCAATATTGATATATATATATAAATGAATGTATTTGATTTGATGTCCTAAAATGAATATGGTGATGTGCATAAATATGAAGGATGGGGTGCGATTGGAAAGATGCACCCTTAATAAATATATAATTATAATATGTTAGGAGGGTCCTAACAATCTAGGTGAGGTAGGGTAGTGGGGATGCCAATTTGCGCTAAGGCATTAGAGTACTGCAGTGAAACTTCCCTCTCCTGCTCGAGGGTGTTTGAGAGCTTACGAGCCTTTTTGGTTAGCTTGAGCTTCATGGAAAAACAGCACAGGGTGATGCCTTTCATGGCCAAATATGCCACTATCAAGTCTTCCTTGCAGGAGTTTGATCCGAGGCTGGATCTTACTGACATTGAGCGCATTGAGACCTTCCGTTATCTGATCCAAGAGCTCCAGAAACAACCAATTTTTTCCCTTGAGTACTGGATCGATGTTTCCGCAGTATACAAACATGTGTTTAAGAGCTCTCTAGACAGATTTCTCACCCATCTGCACGAAGAAGAAGAGGAAGAGGACCGACTTCAAGAGCTTCCAGGTAGTAGCGATGAGCAGGAGCAATCAGAAGATGTTGAGAGTGAAGATGACTCTGCAACCCAAGGATAGGGCTTGGGATCTTTGCATTGAGGTAGGCTCAATACGCCGCGAGCCGCTGGAGATGTTGCCATTCTTGCCACATTTTGCAGAACTTTAAGTTGTATGCAGTTTTTGAGAGTTAATCATTGTAAAAATTCTTTTTTTCCATGAAAAATGGTTAAGATTTTATGTTGTGTTTTCACCAGCTCTCTCTCTCTCTTTACTCAAAATCGTCTTCTTTCAGATTTTGTAGTTTCTTTGATTTTCTGCACTTTTCTTGTCGTTTCGCATGCAATGTAGATGTTTTAGCATGGGTGATGTTGTGAATGTGTTTGTTGCCTTAAGGTAGTTTTTTGTAGCTTCATTTCATTCTCTGCACACAGGATAATGGTTTCCAGCCCTTAGGCAATTTTCAAGGCATGTTTCCTTGAAGTATAATGTAGGGACGCTTTCGCTCCCAGTTGTGGAGCAAAAGATACCAAAGAGGCAGGGGGAAGCAAAAGGTCAAATGATTGTTTGGTTAAGGCACGAAACGTTTTCGCTCCAAGTGGAGCGAAAGCCTTATGAAAGAATTAAGTGTGCACTAGCCAAACTTTCGGTCCATTTGTGGAGCGAAAGCCTCTATCGCTCCACCCAAGGGACGACAAGCTGCAAAGGAAGTCAAACTTACAATCAAAGTCCCTATTGCTCCACTAGTGGAGTGAAACTCCCGATCACTCCACCAATGGAGCGAAAGTTAGGAAGGGCTCAAAGATAAGCAAATATGACTAAGGGTGCAAAAGAGGTCAAAATCTGGTCAAAGGTGCTTTCGCTCCACCCAGGGAACGACAAGCTCAAAAGGAAGTCAAGGTGCAGTCAAACCTAGTGTCTCTCCACCAGTGGAGTGAATCTTCTAGTCGCTCCACTTGTGGAGTGAAAGTCTCCATCACTCCACCCAGGAAGCGACATCCAAAATGAAGGCGCATTTCGCTAAAGTTGGTCAGGATGCAAGGAAAGTTTCTAAGGCATGGTAGAGGACACTTTCACTCCACTTCTGGAGCGAAAGTGTTGTCGCTCTAGTTATGGAGCGAAAATCCAGGCGGGCCCCAAACACAACGAAAGTTGTCTAGAACCATCATGGACTGCCATGGACTGCCCGGGATCATCATAAACTACCCAAAACTGCAATTGACTGCTCAATCGCCCCCAAACCTGCGCTTCTAGTCGTCCTATTATGGTGGATCACTGGAACCTTCTGCATTCAATGCTAAGTTATCTGTCGAATCAAATTTGTGTTGTTGAGTCGGTTCTAGATCGAATCTGCCTATCATTATCATATAAGTGGTTGGGCATTAATATTTTAGGAGGCGACATCCTCTATAAAATCCAGTTTCTTTTCTGTAACTAAGGATGGGCGTTTGCTAAAAGCTTGTTGTAACTCGAATTCTTCTAATAATACAGATAATGTTTTGCTCTAACTCTAGGCTTCTATTTATGTGTATGTCTTCCATCTTACATTTCTATTAATTCTTTGTTTTGTCTGTAGGCTTGAATTCTAATATTTGAATTTAGCTTATGATAAAACGTGAACCATGGAATGATTTTGGAGATTGCACATATTAGGTACCTGATTTTAATTTATGTTAGTTTTATGTATTGAGTGTTATTTGATTCGACGTATAGTTAAGTTATCGTGTTGTTAGTCCATCACCCCTGTTCTATCTGGCTTGTGGCCATATTTCCCATCCCTTTTAGTCATTTGTTAATTTCTTTCTTGTTCTCTAATCTAAATCCCTCCAGTTAGAATAGAAAGGGAACCAACCCATATTTGGAGATTGGCACAAGAGACATTTCTTCCTCTCGATATTTCAATGTTGGCCAGGTCTAGGGCGCATGAATAGATCATTTCATACCTCAGGCAAATTTTTGACGGGGAGCCAATTCAAGTATCAAAGCCGACAGACTCTGCCCGACTAAAGGACTACCTACCTCCAAGAGCAAAAGGGAGGACCCCTCAGCCGCAAGCTTCAACCTCTCAACCCCAAACCGAAGCGAGAGATCAGGTGAGAGAAAAATTATGATACCCCTCTCTGACCAAGATCCAGAGAGTGGAAGCAACACAACAATACTGAACCCGATACGAAGCTGCTAAGGAGAGGGGTGAGTTTGGTGCCGAAGCGTACAACATCATCAAAGAATTAAGGAAGACTCCGACTAAGGTAAGCCTCTTCGACGCGCTTCAGCTACCTGGTTAGGTCGACTTGTTGCAGGAATCCCTCACGTCCGTTAAGGGCAAGGGGAGGCCAACTCAGACCGTCTTGATACAATAGCTAACTACCTCCGCCACCAGGAAGAATAGGCCGTCGTCATTTTATCCGTCCCTCAAGATGGAGGGGTGGGTCGTGCATAATTGCATGGTTGATTTTGACGCTACCACCACTGTAATGCCCAATGTTGTATGCAAAATTATGGGCATGGAGTACGCCAGGAGTAGTCCTAGAGTGCTTCAACTGGACGAAACTCCAGTTAAGATAGTGGGGGTCATCAAGGTCATCATGTTGCACAAGATGCCGCAGATCACAGTAATTCAAGAAGTTGTGTTAGTGAACTTAGAGCCCTATTTCAGCATGTGCTTATCAAGGGAATTCACTACCAAGCTTGGAGGCTATCTGTCCCTCGATTATTAGCACCTGGAGATCCCCTTCAGAGGAAGGAGGATCAAAATTTTTAATGAAAAGTCCTCTACCTTTCACATTGAAAGGATCCAGGATGCGAAAAAACCCATGGACTCAGTCAACATCATTGACGAAGTAGAGGAAGTAGAAGAAAAGGTAGAGCTGATGGAGGAAGCTCTTGATGAGCTCTGCATAGAGGATGAGTTCTCTATGCGTGATTTCAACGCTATGATAGAATTAGACATCGAGTGTTACTCGATTACCATGCCTGAAAAGGCTAAGGTACCGAGTAACGTAGACCCCATGGACGATCAACTATGGAAGCTCTTCTTCTATGGCACCCGATGCAAGAACGACGCTGGAGTAGGAGTTGTCCTCGTCTCCCCTTCCAAAAATCAAAAGACTTACTCGTACAGGCTTGCGTGGAGCTATACAAATAATGTCACTGAGTATGAAGCCCTGTGTTTGGGGTTACGAAAGACAAAGAGACTCGAAATAAAGCAATTGCAGATCTTCAACGATTTAGAACTGATCTGTAACCAAGTAACGAATAAGTTTGTTGTCAAACAACACTATTTAAAAGCATATCGTAATAAGGTATGGGATCTGCTTGAGTCCTTCTTGACTCAACATTCAGTCTATTTCGCGGGAGTGGAATAAGCATGTCGACATTTTAGCATCTATTGGAGCCAGGTGCTCCCCTACTGAGAATATAATGCAGAAGCCAAAGGTAGTGAGGGTGATCTATAGACCCTCAGTTCTTGACAAGAACATCCATTGGTAGGTTTTTGACAATGACGAGCAGATCGTCAAATTTTTGATAGATGAAGCAAGAAATATTGAAAACAGAGCCCTCAACGAAGAAGAATATGAGGGCCTAATTCAGATGAAGAATAACCATCTCTCTAAGGGTTTGATCACCCTCGATAGTTTGCTCGACCAGGAAAATCGGTCTCTCCCCCACAAGATTAAGGTGGACGCGAGAGAGTATGAAGAGCTTGAACTGGAGTTCAAAAAACGATTAAAGTGGGAACTGATTGCACACCACTAGAAATACAGCAAATCAGAACCCTCTGTAAATAATATCTGGACATTGTTGCCTGGAGCTACCACAATCGGAAGGGGTATGACAAGGATGTCTTCCAACATATAATCGAGCTCCAGGAAGGAGTCAAACCTGTCAAGCAAAAGCAAGGGCATGTCAATCCAAAGATAGAGATGTTGATGAAAGCCAAGCTCTTGAAGATGCTTGAAGCAAAAACTATATATCCCATTAAACACTCTTCCTGGGTGGCGAATCTTGTCCCAGTTCAAAAAAATAATGGAGACATTCGCCTCTACATAGACTTCTAGAACCTTAATCAGGCTTCGTTGAAGGATCATTATCCACTGCCCCAAATTGACCAAATACTTCATGTAGTGGCAGGAGCGCAGAGATTCTCTCTACTAGACGACTTTTTAGGGTATAATCAGATCTAGGTCAAAGATGAAGACCAGTTCAAAACTGCCTTCACCACCAAGTGGGGCACCTTCGCTTACCAGTGCATGTCGTTCGACCTCTCAAACGCTGGTGCAAATTTCCAGAGAGCAATGGACTTAGCCTTTGGTGAGTTGCTCAATCTCATTATTGTTATTTATCTTGATGACATGACTATTTTTTCCACAAAAGGGAAGAACACAGTCTACATTTACGACAGGTGTTTGAGAAATTTTAGGAATTTGGGATCTTGATAAACCCGAAGAAGTCAATTTTCATGGTTAAGGTAAGCTCCTGGGCCACTCATCTTGGAAAGAGGACTAGCTATAGATCCTGCCAAGGCGGAAGCCCTCCTCAAGCTACCCCTGCCAGCGAGCAAGAAGGGCCTCCAATCCTTCTTTGGGCAGATTAATTTTGTTCGGAAATTCATTTTTCGACTTTGCCTAGGTAGTCAAGTCGATGATGGAACTTCTCAAGAAGGATGTTGAGTTCCAATGGACCAAGGAGAGAAGGCGGGCATTCAAAGAGATAAAAGAGAGGATCGCCCAGGCCTCTGTTATGGTGAATCCTGACTACTCCAAGGATTTTATCCTCTACGTCGTCGGAGAGTCGGAGAGCTACGCAGTTGTCCTTACCCAGAAAAACGAGGACGAGGATGAGCAGCCAATTGCATTCCTAAGTTAAGTTATCCTCCTGCATGAGGAAAAGTTCAATTTCATTGAAAGACAAGTTCATGCAATGATGCGGTCACTGAAGAAGTTTCATCATTTCGTCTCTTAGAGTAAGACGATAGTGCATGTGATACACCCGGACGTTAGAAATTTCATCATCCAATGCGAACTCGACAATAAGAGGGCAGGTTGGATTTCTAAGATCCAAGAGTTTGACATAGAGGTCCAACCCACTAAACTGGTCCGCGAATGAGCCTTATGCCAAGAGTTAGCCAGGAGTGTCGCATCCGAGGTGACAACTTGCCAATGGGATGATCCGACGCAAGAGAGCAATCTTGCAAATCGCCCTGTATCCGACAAAGATTGGACAAAAGACTAGGCAGAGTATTCAGCACGGGACAATGCTCTTCTAGCCTCAACTCTTCGCAGAGGAGAAGGTTCAGGCTTCAGGCCTGCAAATATGTGTTGTTACCCAGCGGATTGTTTCATTGAAACATTGACGGGGTCCTCCTGAGATGTGTCAGGGGGACAAGTGAAGAGAAAATCCTAGAAGAATTCCATTCTTGAATGTATGGGGGCCATTTTTCAAGAAGACCTATGGCCTTGAAAATAATAAAAGCAGACTATTATTGGCCTACCATTTTTGCCGATGCATTCGAAGTTAGCCAGAAGTGCGATAAATGTCAAAGGTACGTCGGTCGCACCAGGAATGCTTCTCTGCCACTGCACCCGATTCAGGTCGAAGCTCTGTTTCAGCAATGGGATTTGGACTTTATTGGGATAATAGAGTCCAACTCTTCCGCAAGGCACAAGTATATCTTGATGGCTACGGACTACTTTACTCGATGGGCAGAGGCAGTGCCCACCAGCCAGGTTAACCAGGATGTTGTCATCGCCTTCTTGGAAGGACTAATAACTCGCTTTGGGATCTCGGATGCGATAGTAACTAAAAATGACACTCATTTCTCTAGTGCTAAAATATGCGCATTTGCAAGTCTGGTATTTACCTGAAAACTACATCTAATTATTACCCGCAGGGCAATGGTTTGGCAGAGTCCACGAATAAGAACTTAGGATCCTGAAAAGGAAATTGGAAGACAACAAGCGGAGCTGGCATCTGCTTTTGGACATCGCGTTATGGGCTAACCAAATTTCCATCAAGAAATTAATCAAAATGTCCCCATATTCCCTGGTATACGGGAAGGAAGCAGTGCTCCCCACGCACATCGAATTACTCGCGTTGCAGTCTCTTCGATCGTTGGTTGGTGGAGACGAAGAGTTTGACCCCATCAGTGTTAGAATATCCCAATTATTACAGTTGGAGGAGGAAAGAGAAAAGGCCTACGAGGATTTTATGAAGCATACCGAGACCACAAAAAAATGGTTTGGCAAAAGGACCTCTGATCGGGCTTTCCAGGTTGGCGACTTAGTGCTGAAATGGAATGAGAAAAAATCCAAGCTCGAGAATCATGACGAACTTGACGCCTTCTGGGAAGGCCCATTTCGAGTCTCTAGCGTCAATCAGATCAACTCCTTCATTCTACAGGACATGGGGGGTTTCACTCTCCTGATTTCGGTGAATGGTTTTCTTCTGAAAACTTATCACCCGTCGAGTTTCGAGAAAATTCAGTAATTTTCCAGGTATGTTTTTATTTATATATGTCTAAAAAAATGGGGGAAGAAAAAGCTCTCTTTCGCTCCACTTGAGCGAAAATCCCATTCGTTCCACTAGTGGAGCAAATGCTCCCCTGCCCCGTTTCAAAAAAAAAAATGTATCTTTTGCTCCACTAGTGGAGCAAAAGTCTCCCCCCTTCCCTTTTTTAAAAGTCTTGCATTTTTTATTCTCCTTTAAGGTCATCCATATGAAAAGCACCAAGTGTCAAGCAGGGATAAATTCAAAGAATGTTTTCTAACCCTAGCATGGCGTTATAAAGTGGGTCGTTCGTCCCTATCCAATCAAACGTTTTAGCTCCAAAACGTCTGAAGCATGCGCCCCGTGGCAGATCCAAGTAAAGCACTCCTCTCGAGGAGCACATGCCCCAAAGTGTATTTTCTTGTCTGATGTCGTTATTCATCATTTCCAAGGGTGAACTACCAACGTGGGTAAATGAGAGGCGCACGATTGCATACACGATCTCCACCTGCATTAACTCCTGGCGTTGTCATTTAAGGTGGTAGATTTGAAGCGAGCACTATAAGGAGAAGGGTTTCCCGGACTCATATTGTGCCCTTAGTTGGAGTTGCAGTTGTATTTCCCTACTGCCCTTGCACCTGCAGTTTTCGAAGCGATTATCTACGAGAGGTTGATTTAGAGATGTTTGTCGGTAAACATAGGCAAGAAGGGTGGGGAACAAAAGAAGAAAGTGCCCAAGGAGAAGGTGACACCCACGAAGGAGAGCGGATCGAAGAAGCCACAAAAGTGTGAGAAGTCGGTAAAGTTGACGCCGCCCGAAGATAACCTCTTCCAGATTCGGGATTGCATGATGACGTACAAAGACTTGGAGCAACTGCGCCATGATGTAGAAGAGGCGCATAAGGAAAACCCGACTGGGAACCCACTGGTTGTAGTTTATCATTCCCACTTGCTCTTTTACATGTGTACGCCTGTACACCATCGCCCAACATTTTTGCAGGCAGTGTCACGGTTTTACGATGCCCAAACAAGAACAGTGCAGAATACCAACGAAAAAACATTGTTCGCCATCATAGCTAACACTGTTCGAGAGGCCTTCGCCTGCGAAAAGACCCCCTCGTATGATTTCACCCCCAAAAAAATCAATAGTTCCGAGCAGGGCACTAGCCCATACCTGAGATTCTCCAGTTTATGAGGGAGCAGTTGGGAGGAGCGTCATCCTCTGAGGAGTTTCCCCAGCTACCCATGCGCCTGACAGAATTCATACATCTCAACATATATTTGATTCTGGCGTGGGTGATGGGGCTCTCTACTGACGTCATGGTCTACAACTAGCAGGTGTCCATGGCGGAGTCCATCTTCGAAATGAAATTTATTTCCCATCCAAGATGAAGCTAGGTGCCATACTAGTTTTCTTTGACTAAGCAGAATGGGTGGCACGACAGTTGCACTTGTCGGTATCCTACCTGTAAAGCCACAAGGATGATCAGTTCAGGCTTTGCTCCTCCCTAGCGTGGTATTTCTTTTACCACTTGCATGATAAGTTTACCTACATCCCCAAGAACCAAACGGACGAGGAAGGTAGGGAATTGTCAGTTTATCTCTGGACGCAGAGTTTGTCCAGAGATGAATTGTACTACGTTTTTAACCAAGTTTTCTTGGGGTCGACGCTGGAGCTAATCTACGACCGTTGCGAATGAGTTCTCGTGGAGATGAGGGGCAAAGTTGTGGATGGTGAAATGGGAGATATTTTTCTGCTCACCCAGGGTTTGGTTATCAAGATTTTCGGGTTCACAGAGAAGCCCTTTTTGTTGCCCTTCTACACCACGCCCTACCTGTTTGCCCTAGAGGTCGCCCGACAGTGCGACTATGCCAACGAAGTGTACGGGAAAGGTAGGGGGAAGAAGCTCACGTGTCCTATACCCTTCGAGTTCGGGGACATCAAGGTGACGCAGTGTGGTCAGAATGTTGTGTTTACTGTGACCTTGTTCGACTACGAATTGATTGAGCTCCCCTAACACTGGAAATACGATCCACGTAACATTAACCGGGACCACATTAGGGTGAAGTATTTTCACAATTGTCCTCGCCCGAACATGGTTGCTCAACGAAATAACCCTAAGGGGCGCGAGTTGGAGTGGCACATCGATGAGATGGTGCCCTTGCCCCCTTGGCATGAATTTTACACCGTGGAGTGAGTACGACCCGGTTGTCACCCGAAAAAGAAGCTACCCAAGAGTGTTTTTGCAGTGATGAAAGCAAAGCTGAAGCATTATTCAAACCACAAAATCAAAGAGTGGTGGATCATGAGGGTCCATAATGACAAGACGTCTTCGGACTACCCAATGGAGTTGGATGATAGGTTCTCCAAGTTCTACGATGAAAACATAGACACCTATTGGGCCCTCTCGTTTTCCGAGATTATGCCCCGAAGCACGTGAAGCGCCGACAAGGTGGACGACTTGGTGGCTAAGATGCACGTGGTAGAGGGCAAGGGCAAGGCAGTCCTTAGCAAATCACCATTGAGAGAGTGGACCATTGTCCCATAAGAAGAAGAGCGCCCTCCCGAAAAGAAAAGCTGAGGAGACATCTCTCTTGCAGCAAGTGACAAAGAGGCTGCGCACCATCAAGCGGCACCTGAAAACCCCCCGTCAAGCACTCCCGAAGTTCCTGTAGCGACGGAGTCGAAAAAGCAAAAAATTGAAAATATGGAAGTAATCGACATAGACGCAATTGGCGAGCGTGAGGAGGAAGAAGACCCACACACGCAACGTCCATCTTCCTCGGATCCTTTGATCACGGATCCCGAAGGTACGCACTCATCTTTACCTCTTTCTTCTTCCCTCTTTGTAGCAGTCGTTTCCTCGGTTCCTGAAATTCCTTTTGCGATTTTTGTTTCCTTAATCGCTACTTCCGTTTCTCTCCCTTTATCCCACTTGACAATTCCCAATATTTCAGTTTCCACACCCCTTTTGTCAGCTGCATTCGCGTCTGTTGCCACAAACCCTAACGCTTTTGCTATCTCTGCGTCTGTCAGCCTTTCTTTTTTTGTCGCGGAAGACCCTATCGTTGATCTTTCCTCCACGGTAGAGATAGCCCCTTTTTCTCTTTCACCGCCCTTCGCTGTCATGACGTCGATTGCATCTAATGTTTCAACGCCCAAACCCACCATCTATGCAGTCGTAGTCCAAACCCAAGCGCCATTGAGGATTAGTGCAGTCGCTTCCCCTCTTGTTTCCCGTGTTGTTCAGACCTGAGCCACAACTTCCCCTTCTTCCTTTCACACCAATCCTCAGAGTAGGTGTTCAGGAGCCGCTTGAGTCAGAGCTAGAAATGACACACCATCTTTCTGCTACGGAGAGCATCTGTAAGGCGCGCCATAGCTTATCGTGCTGGCTGAAGGATCGCCGGAAGGAGGTGCTGGCTCTGGTGCAAACTGAGAAAGCATCCATCATCGATCCAGAGAAGATGGAGCTTCACACGATGGAGAAGATACTAGTTGTCTAGAAGCCCTTGGGGAAGATGAACCCGGTTGATTATGCCTACCGCCATACCGTGGAAGATGTGACCAAAATGAATACAAAACGCGAAAGATGGGCAACATTCAAGTTGACATGGGCTCCATCTATGTTCATGGCGAGTACTACAAGGAGCGCTTCTTTGAAGTGCAGGCCAAGAATTTCGAACTTGAGGAGGCCTTGGCAGGGGCGAAGAGGTAGATTGAGATGCTTGAGTCTGAAGCCACGTAGTTGAGATAGTGCGTGCTTTCGCTAGAGGCGGAGAACGATGAACATTCCAAGGAGCGCAATCAACAAATCAAGGCGTGTGCCCAAGCAAATCAACAAATACAAGCACTCATCGTTCATGTCCAGTAGTTGCAGGTTGAGTTAGAGAAGAAGATGTCGTAGCCTGTCGCGTTCTCTAGGGAACGCATCAAGGAGATGCGCCAACAGTTCCTGACAAATTTACCGAAGAGAGTTGTGCAGGGGGTCACAGTTTTAGCATTTTTTAGGGAGGCGTAGGAGGCAGTTTTCGAGGGTCGTTCCGTTCTAGAAGCCGCTCAGACAGACATTAATCTTTGGCTAGACCTAGTCTTGCAGCTCCGAAAAATTGAAGATATGCATGTGCACTTTACTCCCATGAGCTCCTTGGCGCGATCCTGGGCGACAGCAAAGAGGACCCTATGCTTTCCATGAACCTTGAGCTATTCAAAAAGGCTCGTAAGCTCTCAGATGCCCTCAAGCAAGAGAGGTAATTTTCGCTGCAGTACTCTAATGCCTTAGTGCAAATTGGCATCCTCGGCTTTGCAGACAGTGAAGAACCCATTTCCCCACTTGAGTTAAAGTCAATATGGGCGGCATTTCTTAACAACGCTCCAGACGTTGACGCATGGGAGGACCTAATTTCAGAAGCACATGTGATGCCTTTCATGGCCAAATATGCCACTATCGAGTCTTCCTTGTAGGAGTTTTATCGGAGGTTGGATCTTGCTGACATTGAGCGCATTGCGACCTTCCGTTATTTGATCCAGGAGCTCCAAAAACATCCAAATTTTTCCCTTGAGCACTGAATCAATGCTTCTGTGGTATACAAACGTGTTTAAGAGCTCTCTAGATAGATTTCTCCCTCATCAGCACGAAGAAGAAGAGGAGACAAAAGGTGAGCAAGAAAAGGAAGAGGCAGAAGGCGAACTAGAGAAAGAAGAAGAAGAGGACCGACTTCAAGAGCTTCCAGGCAGTAGCGATGAGCAGGAGCAATCAGAAGATGCTGAGAGTGAAGATGACTCTGCAACCCAAGGATAGGGCCTGGGATCTTTGCATTGAGGCACTAGAGATGTTGCCATTCTTGCCACATTTTGCAAAACTTTAAGTTGTATGCAGTTTTTGAGAGTTAATCATTGTAAAACTTCTCTTTTTCCATGAAAAATGGTTAAGATGTTATGTTGTTGTGTCTTCACCAACTCTCTCTTTACTCAAAATATTCTTTCAGATTTTGTAGTTTCTTTTCTTTTTTGCACTTTTCCTGTCGTTTCACATGCAAAATTGTAGATGTTTTAGCATGGGCGATGTTGTGAATGTGTTTGTTGCCTTAAGGTTGTTTTATGTAGCTTCATTTCATTCTCTGCGCACATGATAATGGTTTCTAGCACTTAGGTAATTTTCAGGGCATGTTTCCTTAAGTACAATGCAGGGACACTTTTGCTCCACAGGTGGAGCGAAAATGCTTTCGCTCCCAGTTGTGGAGCAAAAAAGCTTCTGGTCCCAGTTGTGGAGAGAAAGTGCTTCTGCTCCCAGTTGTGGAGCGAAAGTTCCCAGAGAGGCAGGGGGAAGCAAATGGTCAAATGGTTAAGTTTGGTTAAGGCACAAAACGTTTTCGCTCCAAGTGGAGCGAAAGCCTCCCGAAAGAATTAAGTGTGCACTAGCCAGACTTTCGCTCCACTTGTGGAGCGAAAGCCTCTGTTGCTCCACCCAGGAAGCGACAACATACAAAGGAAGTCAAACTTAGGGTCAAAAGCCTTATCGCTCCACCAGTGGAGCGAAACTCCCAGTCGCACAACCAATGGAGCGAAAGTCCGAAAGGGATCAAAGATAGGCAAATATGACTAAGGGTGCAAAAGAAGTCAAAATTTGGTCAAAGGTGCTTTCGCTCCACTAATGGAGCGAAAACCTCTGTCACTCCACCCAGGAAGCGAAATCCAAAACGAAGGCGCCTTTCGCTCCAGTTATGGAGCGAAAGGTTGATCAGGATGCAAGGAAAGTTTCTAAGGCATGGCAGAGGACACTTTCGCTCCACTTTTGGAGCGAGTGTTGTTGCTCTAGTTATGGAGCGAAACTCCATGCGGGCCCCAAACACACCGAAAGTTGTCTAGAATCGTCACGGACTGCCCGAACTCATCAAAAATTGCCCAAAAATGCTATTGACTGCTCAATCGCCGCCAAAGCTACGCTGCTAGCCTTCTGATCGTGGTGGATCACCGAAACCTTCTGCATTCAATGCTAAGTTATCTGTTGAATCAAATTTGTGTTGTTGAGTCGGTTCCGTATCAAATCTGCCTATCACCGTCATAGAAGTGGTTGGGCATTAATGTTTTAGGAGGCGTCATCCTCTATAAAAGCCAGTTTCTTTTTTGTAACTAAGGATGGACGTTTGCTAGAAGCTTGCTGTAACTCGAATTCTGCTATTAATACAGAGAATGTTTGGCTTTAATTCTAGGCTCATGTTTGTGTGTATGTCTTCTATCTTACATTTCTATTAATTCTCTGTTTTGTCCGTGGGCTTGAATTCTAATATTTGGATTTAGCTTTTGATAAAACGTGAACCCTGGAATGATTCTGGAGATTGCACATATTAGGTACCTGGTTTTAATTTCTGTTAGTTTTCTGTATCGAGTGTTATTTACGTATAGTTAAGTTATCGTGTTGTTAGTCCATCACCCCTGTTTTATCTGGCCTGTGGCCATATTTCCCATCATTTTTAGTCATTTGTTAATTTCTTTCCTATTCTCTAATCTAAATCCCCCCAGTTAGAATAGCAAGGGAACCAATCCATCTCTGGAGATTGGCACGGGAGACATTTCTTCCTCTCGACCTTTCAATGTTGGCCGGGTCTAGGGCGCATGAATAGATCATTTCATACCTAAGGCATATTTTTGACCAACAGGTAGCCCCCTGCACTTTGTGTTACTTGTGCATGAGGATGCATTGTTGTTGTTGGTCCAACATCTACTTGTGAAAATTGAGGTGTTGCATATGGATTATAAAATCCTTGGACAAAAATGAAGTCTAGCAGATAGGTTGGATACCTTAAGATACACCCAAATGGAGGATAGAGATAACCCTGTTGATATAGGTAAGGACTAGATTGTGGAAATGCCAAATAACCATTATATGCATGTATTCCACCTTGAGAACCCATGAAGTGATCAAAAGGTCAGGTGTGGTTAGAGCCCACCGACACGAGATTACACTTAGCCCACAAGTCTTCAATCACTAATGTTGATTTTGAACCTTCCATTACTAAATTCCTCAAGCCCATATTTACTTCCTATCATGTACCACTGTGAGTAAATGGTTGTGTGGAAGTGAGGTGAAGTGGTGCATCAAGTTTGGCTTCTATGATGGTATTAGTGAGCCATTTGTAATCTTTCTTTGTTGTGATGGAGCAATTGCTACTAGTTCATTAACAACTTCTAAATGATCCTCCTCATCTTACTCAACTGATGGAACTTCCTCATTTGACTCAATGTTCACAATTGGAGATGTGGCATCTTCAATCACCTTAGAATATCCAATATATGTTTTATTTCAATTCTTCATCAAACACATCTCTACTTATATGCACTTTCTTCGTGACTAGATCTATTAATTGATAAGCTTTTGATACTTCATCATAATCGAGAAATATACAAGACAAATTTTGCAACCTACTTGGTCCTCTTTTGCTTTGGCACATGCGTGTATGCCTCACTTCCAAAGACTTCGCGATGCACAATTGAAGGCTTTCTCCTACACCAAGGTGTAACCCCTTGAAGGGCCTTTGTAGGTGCTCTATTTTGAAGATACACTATAGTGGAGACAACTTCATCCCAATATTATTGCTTTAAATTGGCTCTTGTGAGCATGGAGTGAACCATTCTATGATGGAACGATTTTTTCTCTCAGCAACCCCATTCTATTGTGGAGTGTAGGCGAAAGAAACTATCGCTTGATCCCATGTGCAAGAACCCTTGAAAATTTGTTGGATATATTTCTCCCTCAATCTGAGTGAAGGACTCCAAAAGAACACCCAATTTATGTTTTGACAAGTTACTTGAAGCGTTGGAAATTCTTTAGGGCATCTAACTTGAGTGGTAGGAAATATACCCACATCTTCCATGAGTAATCATTGACAAACAACTGAAAGTACATGTTTCCACTATAACTAATTTGCATGGATCCACACAAAACGATGTGTTTGACATCCAATGGTCCTTTAGCTCTATAAGTGTTGAGCTCAAAAGGTACTTGGTGTGCTTCCCTACTAAACAACCTGAGCATACTAGTGATGGGGGTGAAAGGTTGGGAATACTTGTCACCATATGATGCTTACTCACTTAGAGTAAGTATCCATAACTCAAATGTCCATATCTCCCATGCCAAAGGAAGGTAGCATCTCTCGTGACTGTAGATAGTGCAACATTAGGGGACGATATAACATCAAGTGCAAACAAGTCGTTCTTATAGGATCCAATTGCTATAAACTTGTCATGTTTTGTGATAAAATACCTCTTCGCCATCAACCACTCGGTCAACCACCTGAAATTCAAAGGCCATGTCTTGATCCAGAATTTATAATATAAATAGCAAGTTGTTTGGTGGTCCTGGTATATATAGTACATTTTGAATTGTGCATTTGTCATCAATCAGATTGATAGGAACATTTCCTACTCCTTTTAAGATGACAGGTCTTATCATCAAAAATGGTGGTTGGTTTCCCATATTTGGCTTGTAAAGAATCAAACCATTCTTTATTTCCAATCATGTGCTTGCTAGCACCTGAATCAATACACCAAATTTCATCCTTTAGTTTTGTCAGTACCTTGGACATCAATACCTTGTGTGTCAGTTCAAAGTCCTATTTAAAATTAGATTCTAGTTCTTCAAGTGCAGCATGTCCTTTTTGCTTCATGTGTGGTTTGAACTATATTTTTCGGAGGATATAGACTTGACCCCTCGAGTCATGGAGTTATATCAACAATACTTTGTATCATGTTCCTCTCTTTCATAGATATAACATACTTCCCTTGCCTTTGGGGTTGTTTATAAGATGAAGATGAGGAAGGACCCTTTTGTGGCTTCTTTGTGAAAATGAGTGCATTGTTAATCAATTGATTCATCAACTAATTGGTTGCTTCTTCCTATTGAAGCATGTTCACCAACTCATCAAAGGACACCTTGTTTGATACTTGCAAAGAAGTAATTAACATTAAAAAAATATATATGGTAGGGCTCTAAGTATGATGGCTACTAAGAGCTTACCTTTTACTATTTCTCCCATGGCATTCAATCTTGTTTTCAATTCTACAACTCTAAGAAGAAATTCCTCAATGTTTTCTCCATCTTGAACTCTCATTGTGTGGAGTTGAGCTTCAAGGTGAAGAATTGTTGATTCATTCTTGCTGTCAAAGATGGTAGAAAGTGTATCTCATGCCTTCTTTGATGTTTGTGCTTCACAAATGTGGTTGAACGACATCTACTATGGCAAGGATGAGAATCATTATTGCTTTGGCATCTAGTTCATCAAAATGTTATTGTGCCTCTTTATCCTCTTTAGGCCAAGTGATTTTTCCGGTGACAATGTCCCAAAGTTTTTCATCCACTAGGATGGTCCTCATTTTGGTCTTCCATGGTCCAAAGTTTGGGCATTTAGTAATTGTAATTTTGTAAGAAATTTTTTTGATGTTGCCATAGTGAGGGTACCTTATGACTCCAAAAATGGTCCTCTTTCAATATACCACTAGTCCAATATATTGAACCTTTCTACATACCCGCCCTTCCTATATACTCATCAATACATGGAAGAAGCTAGTCCTCTCAATATACATGGTCATACATGAGAGAGACCTTAAGGTATGTGAAAAATAATGATACAAGGTACCAAGGTATTACGGAAAGGGATTCACACTATCAATAACACCTGCATAAAAAGAAATCCTTGTACGTGGGCATAACTGCCTTATATACTTGAAATTTCTTGATTTCAAGAATTGTCTAACAATAGGGATGAATAGGATAGAAAATGGAGTGAAAAAAATTAAAAAATGAAAGAATTGTCTAACAATAGGGATGAATAGGATAGAAAATGAAGTGAATTTTTTTAAAAAATGATATCATTATTTATCCCCTACGATGTATAGGGTCAATGCCTAGATGTTATGGCAACTTTATTAGGCTATAAGCACAATAGCTTAACACAATAACTTTATCTACAAGCACAAGGTAAACACAAGCCAAAGGTGTTTTTACTACCAAACATTGCGAGTGTCCTTATACACGTGTTTACAAAGTAAAAACTCTTGAGGCAAATAGTTTGAAAAAAAAAGGTGTCGATTACCATCGAAAATGCATCTTTTACAAAATAATTTTACTTACCCCCCTTCATTGTGTAAAATATTCACTATCGTTAATAATTTAAAAATTTTGCCCACAAAAAAACTATAGTAATTTCCAAAAAAACTATAATAAAACTTACTATCTTCTTTCTTTTCTTTTCTTTATTTCTTTCTTTTTTTGTGGAGTTGAACATAAGATCTTCAACTCGAAAGTCTTCAAGCCTACTACTTGGAACGCTCACTAGTAGGTCCCACCACTACGACATTTTCCTGTTGCCGCTATCCACTGCTATGGAATATTACGAATGTCAACTGGAGGTTTTGCTAGCCATGGCGTAGTTGAGCATTGCATCCGACCAAAATCCCATCAAGGAGCTTCATCATGTAAACAATGAGCAACAAGCATCAAAAGCTAGTGACCCTCTAGATTCATAATGGTGTTAAGCGCTTACAACTTCCTCGATTGTGGGAGTAACTTTTGGGGAGTGCAAGTCCAAAGTGCACTCGAAACCTCTTGCAGAATCCTTCATCCCCATGAGAAGTGTCGCAACTGCATCATCCTCTGTGACATCAAGCCCAAAAACATGTCTCTTGAAATTCCAAGAGACTCTTGGTGCATTAGACACCAACACATCTCTTTCCTCTTCATATATTACATAAATAATATAATAATTATCTAACAGTTCAAGGAGGAAGGGAAAACAATAATCAGTTTAAAAACTGCTTAACATTTTGAAATTTTGAATTTGTATGATGTATTTCATTGGATTTCATAATCAAGAACTGTAATTTTACTTTTTTTTATGAATGTCTAATATAAAGTCAGCTTTTTGGCTCTCCGATTGTGGTTAAAATGTATTTTTTTTTAATTGAAATATTTTCTTCTTTTTTTCTATTTTTGCCGAGTTTTCCCAAGTTGCCAATAAAATCTCCAAAATTGGAGTGCCAAGTTTTTCCTTAGTTGCGATTTTTCTAACTATGAGTTTGTTCATGTGTGTCCTCATAACAGAGATGTAATATTTGAGTTCATTATCTATGATTCTACACAAGCCACCCAAATATCTTCTAGGTCCTTCTATAAGTCTAAAATTTTGTAGGTTGTGCGAATTTTGACCTGTTTAAGGTGATCAAACCTCTAGCCAATGGCAACATACACCTAATTGTTTTTCTTAAATTTTTTTAAGGTTGTGAGAGGTTCAAGCATGACTCCAAGCTTATTAGGAAGCTATATTCTCTGCATGCTTGGTAAGTCCACATCAGTTTTGAGGCTAGTTAAACTTGAAACCCCGTCTATGGTTTAAACATTGGTTACCATGTTACCATGGGCTTTGGTCAAGTGTTTATTATCAGGTATCCTCCATAATTATCCTTAACAGATGTAATATAATCTGCCCTACAAACTGCATAGTGAAATTGACACTACTCCTGTTTAATTACTCAAAACTTTTAAACCAAACTCGTAAATCATATAGCACTCACAACTTCAACATTATAGAATTGAAATGATTTGGTTGCAAAATCCTTTACATCTGCACAAAAATGTTGGCTAATATGATCTCTGAACAGCCATTTAATTAAACTTTCCTACGTAAAACTAAACATAGCCAAAAATAATGCATATTCTCATCACCTATTTGCAAAGCACTTTGCTCATCAAATTGCATTCAAGAAGACGCATACGTCTATCTCAATAATCTCTATAAAATAGATTCCAAAATTTTATGCTAAAATTTCTGCAAGCTACCAAATAGCCCAATATTCTAAGTTTTTGCTGGATCAAGCAAACCTCTTCATCACCTTCCAAAAGCTATATAACAAATTGAACAACAAACAAATTAGATAAAGAAGCTACTACATAAGTTTCAAAAAGAAAATCATATCTGGAGATGAAATAATTAGCATTACCAAAGCAGTGAGTCATGCACGTAGTAATAATTGCTTCAGCTCTTTCTTATTCACCTACAATATTGGCCACAAAAATTAGGAGTGATGCACTCTAAACAAATTTAAACAATCGGTTTTTGAGAATCAGGAAAATTATAAACTAGATCAACCATTTGAATGACAGGAAAGAAGACATACTTTGCCCATAGCATTACGAGGTAGTGATTCCCAGACATGCAGTTTCTGAGGAATCTACAATAATAGAATAATATTTCAGACTAATGGAAAGCACTAACTACACAGCGCAGTTAGAGAACTGCTACAAATCAATAGTTCTTTTCTGTTATCCTGGTTGACATGTCATTACATTAGACAATTGAGGAATATGCAAAAATACTTAGGTTGGCATAAGCTTCAATATGTTTCAAGAAAAGCCAACCAGAAAAAATGATGAGAACTTTATAAATCATAACATAATGGCAATGGTCAGTAGTAAATATCTCAAACACAAGAAAAGGATTGAGAAGAAACATGATAAGGCATTAAGGAAAGATTAAGAGAAGAAATACAGCTGAATTAAACAACAAGAATAAGAAGAGGATCAAACATGCTAACACAAGAAAACACAGACCTTGTAAGGAGCAATTCTTTCCTTGGCCCATTTCTGAAGATCCTGAACGGTGATAACAGGCTTTGAATTTGTTTCTGCTCTTTGTGCCTCAGTTTCTGGTACGACTACTGCACAAATGATTTCCCCATAGTCTGTGTCTGGTATGCCTAGCACCGAGCACTCAGCTATACTTGGATGCTGAAAAAAAGGAAAGTCACCAGATCAATCTTTTGAGTGTACACCATATGTAAATACACACCACATCAAATACATGCAATCAAGTTAGGTGGAAGTTGGATTTATGTTCTCCATTTCGTATATACATAATATGCTATATATGGTCATTGCATGTGTTTCATTATAACCATATGGTCACCATTTCCTACTTATACAAGTAAATTTGACTCAGCAAACAAGCAAAGAGGTTTTTGTCCAACAGAAGTCAATAGGACTAGCATGAACGGTTGTAGGTATGGCAAACATAAAATTAGGATCTGTTGTGGCTGCTCCACAACGTACCCCAAAATTGGGGACCCACCTTTTTTTGCATGTTTTCCAAGAAGACCGAAGTGGCCCATATGCTAAAGATCAAAGAAAAAACAAAACACCACAAGGAGAAAAAAGTGTCGCGATATCGCGACATGTTGCATTTTCACGGTCCAAAGCAAAGGGAGAGAGCAAGGAGGAAAAAGTGTCGCGATATCGCGACATGTTGCATCGTCGCGGCCAAAAGAGAAAAAGTGTCGCGATATCGCGACATGTTGCATCGTCGCGGCCAAAAGAGAAAAAGTGTCGCGATATCGCGACATGTTGCATCGTCGCGGCCAAAAGGGAAAGTGTCGCGATATCGCGACATGTTGCATTTTCGCGGCCAAAAGAGAAGAAAGAAAAAGTGTCGCGATATCGCGACATGTTGCATTTTTGCGATTCAAAAGGGGCAGGCAAGCAGAGAAACAAGAAGTGTCGCGATATCGCGACATGTTCGATTTTCGCCAAGGTAACAGACCTGCATAGTGACGTGGACATAAGGACAAAATCCAATGAATAAGACAAAACGTTACATAAGGAATCTTTAATGATTTGAAATCATTTAAGATGGTCGTTACACACGGAAGGAAACGGACGCAAGCCCATGTGGAGAAAATGAAACGAAGGGCCACAAAATGGAAACGAAAGTTTTTTTTTGGAAACCGAAACACATGCATGCACAAGGGAAGGTGAAACGAACAGCCATTGGAAAATGAAACGAAAAGCTTCCTGAAAATTTTTAAATACGCCAGGCAGGGATGTTTAGAGGGGTTGGAAATTGCTGCAAACAAAGTTGTAGATTTGAAGGCAAGAGGGCCATTCTAGACCTGTTTGAGTCGTTTTTCTTCCATGGACTGGTTTGGGAAAACCAGAAATTCTGCTATTGTAAAATGACACATTTTTAATGCAGAAGTTTTCAGAAATTTGCATCTTGTGGGTGTTGTCACATTTTGCACGGGGTGCAATGTTTTCAATTTTTGTAAGAGAGCTGCTCTTCCTTCTCCCCCTTTCTCTCTGTTCCCTACATTCTCATTCTTCTCAAAATTGACAACACTTGCCCTGAAAAATGGCTAAGTGTCAGGGCATCTTGAGGAGTTCGGGTTTTTCGGGCCATAAACAGGGGCGATAAAATGGACAAAATGAGCCCTGGATATTTTATTATTGCAGATCTTCTCGCAAGCTTTCCAACGATATATTATAATAGGCGATCGGGTCAGCGGATCAAAAGTTATGGCCCCGGGAAGCTGAACCAGGAAACCCAGTTTTGGTGCGAAGTGCGCACTTCGCCCAGTTTTGGTGCGAAGTCCGACTTCGCCCCTCTTTCTGGGCGCACCTTGTAACTGGCAGGCTGGCAGGCTGACAAAGAAGAATGATAACTGCCGGAGCAGGTCCGTACAGCGGCAGACACCAGTGTTCACCTGTGCGCAACCCGACTTTTCAGCGAGCCGGAATGCGCCCTTGACGGGTGTACGGTAGGGGAACAAACCCGGAATTTGACCAAGGCGTGAAGGCCTTCCCAAGCGCGACCGTTTTCTGCCCACGCATCCCAAGGAGCTCCGATCCCAAGCGAAGATAGATAGACCGCCCTTCAAGGCAGACATGTGTCACACAGCATAACCCATCATACGACAAGTGTCCAGCTTCGGGATTTGAACCAAGACTGCCAACCAAAAGGGATAAGTATGGGCTGCACCGCCTGTGTCAGCAGCCTCATTTAAGACTGATGAGAGTTTCCACCTGCCTCAGCTACCCACTTTCTGTCAATATAAAGTTCTACCCAACGCGCTGCCACGTGGTTGTTCAACCTTCAAGGAGACCATGCCGAGGGTACAGTCCAGCCTCACAGAGGTCAGCATCAGCAGTTCTGCGGCTGCTTTTGTCAGCTAATGTTTGACTGGGACTTTGTGCCCATTAATGTAACGGGGGGAACTTTGGGCTATAAATAGCCACCACATTCTCATTGTAAAGTGGTGGAAGGGGAATGTTTGTTAGGGAACTACTGTGCTTACTGTAACCGTGCTTCTGCTTACAAATACAATCTGTATGCCTGGTTCTGTTCTACCGCTTTTATTTCTTCCTGTTTATGCTTTACGCAATTCTGTGTCATGGCTTGTTGATTCACTTCGGCATTTGATGGTCAGGCGCCTTTAGCATTATTTCTGTACTTTTAATTTTCGTATAATAGATGTGGTAGCAGTTCCATCAGTTATGTGTGACGTTGTTGGCCCGTATCTGGTGATTGATGCGATCCCCTGCTGTTAGTTCCTTGTAGGGAATGTTTGCTAGGGAGCCATTGAAGCTGTGCGGTTAAACTCTCTACCTAACACATATACCTGGCTCTGATATATCTAGGTTTACTGTCTACCCCTGTCAGTGTACGTATCTGGTGATTGATGCGATCCCCTGCTGTTAGTTCCTTGTAGGGAATGTTTGCTAGGGAGCCATTGAAGCTGTGCATACACTGCTTGTGTATCGGCAGTACGCCTAGGTTTTGCGGTTCCTTGCCATACTTTGTGTTTGTATGCAGTAAGTAGCGGTGATTGGTGTGTTCCCGTACTGTTAGTTCCCCCCACCCAACTCCACTCTCATTTGTAAATTCTTTCCGCATTTTTATCTCTTTCCTGCACTCTCATCTTACTAACCCCCGAAAGGAGCCGGCCTTCTCCGGAGATCGGCCCGGAAGGCATCTCTTCCTTCCGGCCTTTCAATGTTGGTTCGCGGGTCCAGGGCGCAATAGCAAACAAAATCCTTTCCTCGTGGCGGATTCGTGACCAACAGTGGGCAAGAAAGAAGGAGATTCTCTTTGCATGCTATGGATTTAATGTCTATTTCTTTTCTCTTTTTCAGATTTCAAGTTTGTAGATGGAGTTAATGCAAGTTTGCTTGGTTGCTGCATGTGAATGCTTGAACCTGAAACTTATTTTAAACCCTAGGAACCAGCACTTAGTCTATGGGGATTGTGCTTGTTTTGCAAGTCCAATAGGTTAGGTTGCATGCATGGAGACCTCACATCTTCGGTTTTGTCGAAATAGGATAGCATCATACTGAATGCATTTTATTTCCAGTTTTCTGCATTTCATTTTCGTTTTTTTGCATTTTATTTTTTCCAGAAATTTTAACTTATTTTAAATTTTCAGGCATTAAAATAAACATTTAAAAATTTTCAAAATCCAAAAATCAATGAACAATCACTAAAGTTTCATGGTGAAATAAACCAACATTGCCCCTTGTTTACAGTTACTTGCAATCACTAAGGTGTTCCAAGCATTTAAATTGAATATCTCTATATGAGATTACTAATACACATATGCAAATGCTAATACAGCGAAGACCTTGGAGAAGTTGTTTGTTTAACTTCTTTGCAAGAGGGGATTTGGAACCCAAATCCTAAAGGAGAGTGTACTTTCACAACTGGGTGAAAATACCACTCAACAAGATCCAATTTTACAAGCTAGGGATCAGAGAAATAATGTGTTGTAAGCGACCTATATCTGATATTGGCTTCTTCCATGTATGGACTCTTACCATGTTTCCTTCGAGTTGCTACTGCCATGCCCTACCATCAGAAATAGACTGGAGCAAGAGAGGAGTCAAACATTCTAGTATCAAATCGTTTAAAATTTAATAAAAATCTTAATTAACCTAAAACTCTTTATAAGGAAGACTAAAAAGCTATCAAGACCCTAAACTCTTAATAATTATTTTTTCAAAGCAAGGTCAGTTTTATATCCTTTCTGGAAAGTATTAATAGGACATTCCATCTTTTATCATGTTTTGAGCTCTCCTTCGTTCATTTTGACTTTCAATCATTGCAATTTCCAGTCTATTCAGAGAGCCTTTCAACATGAACCTGCTTTTCATGCATAAATAGAAGGCTTGATCTAAAAAATTATAAACTTAATCACATTGTAATTTATAAATGAAGAAAGACATTACATTGACAAGTTGAAAATTCAGTAATAAATAACATAAATAAAATTCACAAGCATTAGCCAAAGGCTAATGACCGTCTATAAAAGATCTCTACCTGATCGTAAGTTTGTGGTTATAGACCCTTCAAAATCTTATGTTGTTTTACTTTCCAGAATGCCCATATATTGTATAATCAATTTCATTCACCAAATGATTCGAAGAATATCTTTGTTTCCTTCTTAGATTAGCTTGTAGCATTTCTTACAGTGCCTATGGTAAGAAAAACCATGTCACTCTTAAATGGCATTAGTTTTTTCTCTCTATGAAGAGATCCAGGGTATTTGTTTTCATTAGTGCACCCAGATTTAAATGATGCCTAGGAAGATTGCATCCATCCTTGATAAGGGTCCAAGATTGCATTCATACAGACCAAAAAGAGGGATTTGACCATTTCTTGTCATTCTTCCTACCAAGCTAGCTGCAATTTTCTTGGCACAGTTTAGGTCATTAATAGCAACATTACCTTGGCTAGTAACTTGATTCTCCATTGCTATGGGAATGGGAGTCACTTCCTAATTCCCATTTATAATGAGGAGAAATGGAAAGTATTTTGAAACAAAACATATAAAGCAAGCAAAGCAGTTTATATCACAACAAAAAGTAGAAAAAGTTACAGCTCACATACATTGCATTTATCTTGCTTGGTTGGATTGGATAATAATTTGATAAACATGGGCATAATCAGAAGCATAAGGTGAGTGAATACACAAGATATTAAACCCTCACATATCCTAGGGGTGGGTGAATGTAATTCTTTCAAACATACATGTCCACCTTGGACCCTCAAACTCCATTCATTCTGCCTATTTGTCCTGAAAAGAAACATTGCTGATATAATTCCAAAATTCATCTCACTTTTCAGCATAGGGTGCTTTAAGATGATGCCATATTTTTAGTTCAAATACTATCCTCGCAGGAAAGTCTATTTGGTTGTCTTGAACATGGAAATCGGCAAATGCGATTTGCACTCGTGAACACAGTTCAACAAATGGATGGGGAGGTTTCTACTCTCCCCAACCTTCGAATCTCGGGTCGATTCCCTTCTACCTTCTATCTAATGCTGAAAACAAAGAAAGAAACTATGCAGAAAACGAAATAAGCAATCTGATCTAAGAATGCAGAAAACAAATCTAATCTACTTTGTTTGAGGAGTAAGGATGTTGAAGAAATAAAATGCAAAATACGGCCAAGACCATAGCAAGGTTTAGATCTGGTGCAGTTGGCCTTCTCAATAGAAACCAAATAACTTCATCCCGTAAAATCTTTGAATACCTGCAACAAAAATCAAAGAAGACTAATAGGGGAAAGGGGTCAGAATCACTGATTTCACACATTCATAAAGTAAAGGTTAGAGACAATCAAATACGAATGCCTTGTGCATCTCTTTATTGATTTTGCAATTTGAGTTTACAATTCTTACTCCGAAGAGTAGCTCTAGTATTTCTCTTAAGGCTAAAAGACCCTTACAATGAGCATTTAGCTCTTATTTATACTTCAACTTGTAGCCACGAAATGGACTACATACAATGAACCTCGGTGATAATTACGAGGTGATTACATTATTCTTAATTGTTTACTAAAGCAAAGCACCTTGGCATCAGGCCATTCGAAGAGCAGGTTATTAGAGCAAGGCACTCGAAAAGAGGGTCGCTATGAGAGCAAGCCGCTTGGAGAGCAGGTCACTCTGAGAACGAGGCGCACAAAGAGCGGGGTTTCCTCTTCCAAACACTTAACTAAATCTTGATTTTTGCTTTGCTCTTTCTTCTACCTTAGCTTGTTCGACGAACCTCAATGTGGGGAGCGAGGTCACTTGAAAAGTGGGTCATTCTGAAGAGTGGAGTGTTCAATGAGACACCTTGGCGGGTGGGTGCTTTATGGCCTAAAAAATGTTCAAGGCAAAGCATCTATGAAATCTATCTTGGTCCCTTCACATTTTTCACTAAATGCATAACAAAACTTGTTCTGGAAGCGATGGTAGTAGTCAGCCACTACAATTCTGGTGACTTGCAAGAACATTAATCCTAATTAACGAGAGATCCTACATGGTGCCTTATTCTTGGATGCAAAGTCAAAATTAAGATAGCCATGCAACAAAACTAATGCTTCTGAAGGGAAAAGTGTTAGTGCTTGTAGCATCCTTTGGATTGATGAAGGTAAGAATACTAGTGTTAGATTGGTGACCTTTGGAATAATACTATACTTATTAGAGGTGCGACGAACATAGCAGAAAAAATGAAGCGGATTTGAGAAGCAAAAATAGAAAAAATAAAGGCGGGAGTGAATAGTGACAGTAGAAGAAACAAAGGAGGTGGAGGTGAAGTGATCATGAGGTAGATGGTGGAAGAAGAAGATGAGAAGAAGCGAGAACCTAAGTGTCTCTTGCAAAAAAAAATTGCTTTTATATTTTTTCATTTTTTTCCCTTCTTTATTTTTTAATTTTGGGGCAAGGCCCCATGCCCTTGGAGAAGGGTGCTCTGGAACAGGGCGCCCGAAGCTTTGCACCGTTCTAAGCAAAGTCTATTCTCTTGACCAGCACCCTATTTTGCTTTTCCTAGGACATCTATTCTTCTAGAACTGCAATTTTTAGAGAGCTACCAGGCATCGATTTGTATCTATGTTGCAGCTTCTTTGCTCTCATTCATACCCATCAACAAAGAATCAAAGCTTTTCTTAAGCAGAATAGCATCTACAAGCTGATCTCATTGATCGCCCAAAAGATTGGATGTGTTGGAAGATATCTGGATTCTCAAACTAGGCTTTGCAAGCATTTGATCTCCTTCGACTTCTCCATACTTTGACTTAGGATTATCTTTCCTCTTGCTTTTCGACTGCGTAACACAGCAAGCAGCCAAAACAAGTCTCTCCAATATCTACTACAACGCTCTAGCAAATCTTCGTTTGATGACCACTCCTTTGAACTTTTCCCTAATTTGTCCAACCATATTTGCAAAGGCATCACCTGCCGATTGAATTTGGCACACTTCTTCAGCTCGTTTTCTCTGAATTCCAAGTTCTTCCACAGTTTTTCCAGCTTCCTCTACAACACTTTGATCTGGTTTTGTACCATCATTTGTAACACCACTTCCGCACTCTTCTTGTCCACTATCTTCCTCCTCCCAATTAGCATTCGACGTTGGCTGCAAATTTCTTGTGGTTGAATAAAACTAGGCATCAGAGACAATCACATCATCATCATCATCATCATTTGTTTGAACTGGAGAAATCCGAAACCCCGTTAGCATCCAAATCGTAATTATTTATCATTATCTAGCAACGAGCCACATTATGTTCACAATCACATGCATAGTTACAAAAATCCCAATTTATTCCCAATATGATCCAGTTTTTTCCAATTCAGCAGGGTTGCCAATTCAAATTGCATCGGACTCCCAATTTTTTCAAAAATCGACGATTTTTGCCTATTTTTTCCAAAAAATTGTGATATACATGAAAAAAACTTTTTTTCAATGAAAATTAGCATTTTCTTCCGTTTTTTTTTTGATGACTTTTCCCTTTTTTTTTGCCGATTCCCAATTTTTCCTAATTCCTTTTGCATGTCGATTCCAATTTTCTCAATGGTCACATGATATCAATCCCATGTTGCTCAACACCTGCTAAAGCTCCACAGGGGAGATGTAGCCGTCGTCATTCATGTCATATATTCTGAATGCCTCTTTCAACAAATTCTCCTCATCATACTCTCCCTCATCGTCCTCCATGTTGTTTCTACTATGATATAGAACATTCACAATCATCAATGATGATGACCTTTATGACTGATCTCTACAATCTATCGTTTCCTCCATTGTTAGAATGGGTATCGCTATCAATGCTTGGAGATGAAGTTTTTTTTTGCTTTTATATATATATATATATATATATATATATATATATATATCAAATAGAATGAAAGTTGTAATCTTCTTTCCAGCAAACCATCTACCATGAAGAGCATGCTGAGCACCAACTGCAGACGTTACATTGTTGAGAACACAGGTATACATGGCCTGCACTATACTTGTCCACAAAAATATGCTTCATTGTGCCAAATTTTGAGCACTCATCTTGCACATCCTCTTTAATATCCAAATCAAGATCAGGTTCAGTCTCATTCTTTGGGTCAAACATATTTTCAAACAACAAATAATCACTAGAAACTCGAATAGGATCCACAACTATGGGAGCAACAATAGGCACCACCATATAACCTTTTAGCTCCACCAAAATAAGGTCCAATAGGACCTCTTGGAATAGCAATAGTGCCATTTGATTGGACTAATTTTTTCTCTCTTTTTTTTTTTAATAAATTGGGGAAGATGTGGCCCCCCACACCCTTGAAGTGGGACACTCCTAAATGAGGTGCTCTCGGAGAGGGGTGCTTTGCCCCTCTGGTGTTGCTCTTTTATTTTTTTAAACATTGGGGAAAAAGTGGCCTTTGTGGCTCCCGCGTCCCCAAAGTGAGGTGCTCTAGAATGGGGCGTTCCCCAGAATGGGGCGCTATGGAACGAGACGCCCAGAGTGGGGCGCTCCATGAGTTGAATTTATTTTTATTTTTATCTTTTATTTTCGTGACAATGCTCCAGACAAGGTGACCTCATAGTGTGGTCTTGTGTTCCAAGGGCGAGGTGACCCCGGAGTAGGATGTGTGATTTTTTTTTTTAAACATACTCTAGGGCAGGTTGTCCTCGAAGCGGGGTCCCTTGGAGTGGAATGCCCAATTGTTTTTTCGACTATGCTCCGACGCAAGGTGGTTTCAGAGCAGGGGTGCAAAACATCTTTTTTCCTTTAAATAAAAATGGGAAGCGGGTCCCATGTTCTCGAGCAGGGCTACCTCAGAGCAGGACATTGATTTTTTTTTAATCCTTTAAATTAGATGAATCACTTTTCTCAAATTCGTTGGTGACCATTCTCGTTTAACAAGTCACTTCCATTAACCAACACAAAAAAAATAACTTCCTTTCCTCTTGACATCGTTGTTCCAACTCAAAATCTTCCCAACACCTATGCATGCAAAGTATGTCAGATGGCATTAACAAAGTATTGCCAAGAAGACTTATTCGACTCAAAACTTCATAAGCGCACTCTAGCAAACAATATAAACCCCTTCAAAGAAGTGTGTAAATTTGAAAACAAAATTCAAAGTCTTGTAAGCTAAAGTTGTATTTGACCATTGGATCTCTCCCCAGTCTAAAGCTTGATACCAGACGTCCAGAGAAGAATATTCCCTTTCAGTCTTGAATCATTTGGTAGCAAGTGTGGATGCATGAGCTCCTATGATTGTAGAAATGAAATTTAGCATACTTATACACAATTCCATTTCTACTAAAATAAATCTATAGATCTGCAGTCAATAGCAATAACAATGCACAAAAATAGCAACAGCAATAGCAATGGCAAATGATAAATAAATGAGCATATTTATATTAACAATGGCATATCTAGTTACAGCATTACTTCCTGCAATCTGCAAACCCTATGCAGAATACTCTTCATGACTGCATACAAGACCTGACTGCATCATGCCCTATGCACATATGCACCAGCCTTCTCTCACACGTACCAACGCTCTTCTAACAACCCCCGAACGAATGATGGGAGGGTCTTATTTATACAACCAGGAATTAGTTACACCCTCCAACTACCTAACACCTCATCATTTCCCTAAATTACATTTCATATGCATTTATCTTGCATTTACATGACATTTCCCACTATAGGACAAACTAACTTATGACTTTACCGACATACATGACTTAACATCACATTATTACATACAATATTACATTGCCACTTTATAACATTATTAAATATATGTACGCACATTTCATCAAACACTTTGTGTACAACTACAAAATAACACATAATACCAAAACTTATTCATTAAATGCAGACATATCAATTTGCCTGCCTACAATGATTGCTTCCTTACTCCCTGTCTCATCCTGTGGTGGGCTTTGGTGTTCATAGCTAGTTTGGGCTTTTGTTCCATGTGATCTAGTAGCAATCCTTGTTGATGTCCTTCCACAAACCTGCTATTGTTCTCCATAATGTTGAACTATTGGAATGTGGGCCCTACCTTAGCCTTACTCCCCAAAATCATGGGAAACCGCATCATTCTTAGAATTATGATCTTCCTATTGCTTAGTATGGTTCCCTCACATGAACTCTTTTGGGCACCCTTGGAACTTGCAGATGTATCCATATTTATTGCTTAGACAATGTTTGTATCTAGGGTAGAACTACATGTTTCATACTCTAGAGGAAATTTTGTTTCCATTTCTGCTACAAGCTCTTCCTCTTCCAATGAAAATACGCATGCCATACACTTTGCCTCAGTCTTTGAATCCTTGTCCTCCAAATCCTCATTGTCCACTTCGAGTTCTCTATCTCATTCACAAGATGTTCCGCTGATTTGGTAGCCTTCTTTTGGGATTTTTTCTTTGAATAAAGGAAACACTTCCACCAAGGGGAGCTTGTTTGATGATTCTTTCAGTTTCTCTGGTGTTCCTCCCTCCCGTATCGTTTCAATAGGGCCCAGTATATCAATCTCATGTTTTGGTTGTGGATTCGCCTCCATCACTTCTATAGGTTCTCTTCTATCCAACAAAGAAAACACCTCAATCTCCTCTATCAACTTTGGTCCATCTTCAGAAGTTCTTTCTCTTACGTTATCCACTATTTCCCTTCATGTTACTCCTCCCCTTCCTCCCTCCCCTTCAGCCCCTCGAGTCATTATAGACTTTGACAATTATTATTCCTTTACCTACATGGACCGGTTGCATCATGTTCTCCCCAGGGTGTATTCTCTTCCCGATGTTTCCAATCATTCTGCTTGCTTGGTCCAAACTATTTGGAAGGCTGCTTTTGACTCGTACCCCCACAATATTCATCCCCCCCCTCATCCACGTCCCCCTGGTCATTGTTCCATGAACATCTGGTATGATGAGGAATGTAAGTTTGCCCACCATAGGTTGAAATATGCCATTCGGAATCCTTCCCAGCCCTATGCCATTTCTCACAAAGACTACAGGATGCTTCTTCGAAAGAAGAAGTGTCTCTTCCTCTCTCGGCATCGACTTGATCTTATCCATTCCCTAAAGCAGTCTCCTAAATCCTTCTGGCGCCTTATCCTCCCCCGTGATCGGATAACTCATGGGATCTATCTTTCCTCTTGGACCATTCATGCCTCTTCCCTCTATACCATCCCAAATCAGCCTCTTATTACTATTCCCTCCCCCCCCTCCTCGTGCCACCTCTTTTCTACTAGTCTTGTCAAGCAAGCTATCTGGAAACTCTGTACGAGCAAAGCAGCAGATATGGATGGGTTACAGACGGACTTTTTGAAGCATGATATTGATCCTCTTGTTGGGCCCCTCACTGATCTCTTTAATCTCACTGTCTGTTCTGGGTTTCCTGATTCCTGGAGTCAGCATATCATTCACCCCATTCATAGGGCAGGTGATCCCCATGAACCCAATAACTATAGGACTATCATGATTGGGCATATCTTTGCCAAGCTCTATGCCACAGCATTGGATGTGATTCTCTCCCGAAGGTTGGAGGAGGGGGGTTTTAGGGCTCTTGGCCAAGCTGGTTTTAGGCAAGATCACTAGACCACAGATCACATTCTAGTCCTCAAAGCTATTATTGAGGAGGCACGTTCCAAGTCCTTGAAGGTTTATTGTTGCTTTGTAGACTTCAGGAAAGCTTTCGACACGGTGCCTCGGCATTTACTTCTTGAGAGGCTTCGGTCAGTTGGCATCTCTGGGCAGCTTTTGACAGCGGTTACACGGTTATATGAGACTGCGAAAGGTCGGTTTTGCTCCCCTCAAGGGTTTTCAGCCAGTATTCTTAGCACCATAGGAGTGAAACAAGGATGACCCCTTTCCCCGACACTTTTTGGGATCTTTATCGACGAGCTTGAGACTTTTATTAGGGAGAACGCTCACCCAGAGGATGGTTGCCTCTTCACCATGTTCTGATTTCTATTCTCCTCTTTGTTGATGATGTTCTTTTGGCCTCATCCTTTGAGGGGCTTCAACGTCATGTGAACACTCTTGCTGCTTTTTGTGACTCGATATAGTTGACGGTGAATCTTTCTAAGACCAAGGTTATGGTATTCAATACTACCAAAGAGGCTCTATCTCATATCCACTTCCTTTTCCAGGGTCAGGAGGTCAAATTCACCACCACTTGTGTGTATTTGGGGGTTCTTTTTACTAGTCCCACTTTTGGTATGAAACCCGCCGCCCAGGATCGGGTGTGTAAGGGGTATGTAGCTCTGTCTTTGCTAGAGAGGAATTGCTTCAAAGCACATTTTCAAGATATACCTATGAAGATGAGTATCTTTGACGCCTTGGTCAAGCCAACTATTACTTATGGTTCAGTGGTTTGGGACCCTAGTCTTGGCCCGACTGAGTGGTCACGGGTTGAATGAGTCCAGACACTCTTTCTCCGACGATTCATTCGTTGCAAGGGCACAGTCCCCCATTCTATTATTCTGGAAAAGTTTAGGGCTTCTCCTCTCCAGCTTGAGATTAGCTTCCTGATTATCGGTTATCTTCACATGATCCGTAATTTCGAATATACCCCTAAGGGTTGCAAGCGGTACCCTTACCTTGCCCTTCGCTCCTCGATGGAACTCTCTTTGAGTTCTCGGGGAGGTCGGAGGAGCTGGTATTTTCAGGTTTCTGCTCTCCTAGCCAGCATTCAGATACGGATAGACAGGCTCCCCCCTTATTCTTTGGGGGTTCTCCCCCCTCTCGGCTTAGTAAGGAGAAGATGCTCCACGAGATTCGGAAGGATGTTAGTCTCCAATACACCAGATGCACATGGATCTCTCCTGTTGCCCCTCTTTCCCCCAAGCTGTCTTTCTACCATGAGCACTTCTTACAGATACAGGAGGGCAGAATAGTTCCACCACAATACCTTCAACAGCACACAATGCATAGTCTTCGAATCACTATTGGGCAACTAAGGGTGTGTTCTCACCAACTCCGGATTGAGTCAGATCACCATCTTCCGATGGAGGAGCGGATTTGCTTGTTTTGCTCCTTGGGTGAAGTTGAAACACTTCATCACTTTATTTTTTGTTGTCCCATTTATCATGGGATCCGAGGTAGGTTTCATTGCCTTTTCAAGGACAACTCTCGATCTGTTTCTACATTCTTCAGATACCTAGACCAGCGTTGTCTCGCACTTTTTCTTAGGGAGATAACTCAGCTTCGACGACATAAAAGTTCTCCAAATGGATCTCACCCTCCTCAACATCGGCTCATCACAACATATTTCACCAACTCCGATGGACCAGGTGACTTCAATCGAAAACGCCCCACATCATCCAGTTCGAACAGAAACAGGGTCACTAGACAACGCACCAACAGTTTGTCAGGGTTCCGAACTAGCAATGGGCAGAGACATATCATGGATTTCTTCAGCTCCGGTACTTCGGCCTCGATTGTTAGGAGAGATTAGTTTCTGGGGGGTTCTCGGAGCTTGCCCCTCCTGGGCTGCTCCCTCCCCCCTCCTCTCTCTCCGTTCTTCTTGGCGTGCACTCCTCTCTGTTGGACTACAACCCTCCCCCCTCTACTCTCCCTTTTCTTTTCTTTTCCCTTTCTCTTTGGCCCGTTTGTCAAGTTTCATCTTGTATTTATCTTAGTTCTTTTCTTTGTAGGGCTTTTTAGCCTACTAGCTGGCAATCATTATTGTCCTTCTTATAGTCCCTTGGGTCATATTTTGGCCCACCGCGGACATTAAAAATATTTCATTTCATTTCGTTTTCTCGGGCTCCATCATTGGCAAAGCGGGGGCATGACTCTTAATACTCAAGCGGGTAATCTCCTACATAAATTATTGACCCATCAAAGTGGTTACTGTACGTGACAACACTTTGGGAAAACGTGCAATTTCCACCCACTGAAGATGTTTCAGGTACAAATACTTGACTCATTGTTGGTTGGTTCATCATGGGTTGATAAGTCATTGGTTGACTAAATCTAGTGGGCTTATTCACCATATAGTTTTGTGCTTGATTAGTCATCTAAAAATTTTCTTGTTCGAGTAACGGCCAATTCCTTTGATAAGTCATCTGAAAATCTCCTTGCTGAGGGAACAACATGTCGCATAGTTAGAAAAATCATCGGTTTCCCATGATTTCTCGTCAGAAATTGCGGGCAATGAGTTTTTTTTTTTTTTCTCAGTGCGGCAAAAATTGCGAACTCATGGCAATATTTCTCATGATTTCTTATTGTTTTCTTGCAAGAAACTCGACAAGCCTCGGACAGTTAGCAAAAAAATGGCAGGAAAATTAATTTTTTAAAAGGCCATTTGGCCTTATTTTTGCATTTTTTCTTCTCTCCAACTATGAACAATTTTTTTATAGAGTTTGATTATTAATAATTTTGAAAATTGGGTGTTTTCTATATTTAGAATTCCAAAATTTCACCTACATCCACATAAATTTCAAGAAAGTGACCATGGTATTTATGGTTAGCTAAGTTCTTAGATGCAATAGATAATAGAGATCTCTTAATAGTTCTACCCTTAGGCAAAGAGATTTAATTAATGAAATAGGCAAAATATTTGTAATTGCATTTGATAAAAAATCTAGTATGTTGAATGTCGATCGCCATTCTTTGATTATTATACCAAACAGATTCTAATTGTCACGTCCTGCCAGCCTAAGGGGTTATAAGAGTGATGATTCTTGAATGTCACTTAGTGAAAGAGAAATAAGATATCAGCAGATAGAACAAAGGAAACTTCATCAAACCCTTATTCCACCATAGGGCATAGATAGTCGTGTGAAGATGTCGGGTGAGGATAAAGAACGGGAATTCCTTGAAACTATTAAGTCCTTTAAGGATGGACAACAACAATTTATTAACATTTTGACCCAAGCATTTCAAAGTCCGTGTTCTATCCCCACTAATATTCCTCTTGTTAAAAGTGATAGAGGGGAATCCTCCACTTCGGGAGCAAATCGGAAAACTCAGTAGGCATCTAGGACAATTAGTGGTCCTCGGCTACCTAGAGTTACCTTCTTACAAAAACAAGAAACGCAACCAGAGGAGGAGGTGGCAGAGCAGTATGATGATGATTTGGCAGCTCTCCATGCAAAGTAGCTCAGAGTGAGGAGTTTCAAGATGACATCTCTTAAATTTTTGTACCTTGAAGACAAAACCAAACCTACGAATGAGAGAAGACCAAATCAAAACCATACTCATAGTGATCTGTAGAATAGATTGGGAAAACTCGTAGCTCCTTCATTTGATGGGTTCAACAAATCTTTAGCTCGTGCTTGGATTCAAAATCTAAACACCTATTTTTCCTTGAGCTCGATGTATGAGGAGAAGGCGATTAAGTTTGCTACTCTTCACTTAGAAGGACTTGCTCACAAGTGGTGGTATCACAGTCTGATTACCCAAGGACATAGCCTTATCACCACTTACGAGGAGTTTTCTAGGAGATTGATTGAATATTCGAGAGGCAGGATCTTGAGGCCCATTTTCGAGAGTTGGCACAACTGAGGCATAGTGGTACAAGAGATGCTTATGTGGCTGATTTTCAAATTGTTGTCGTGATCTTCCCCAATGTGTCAGAGAGATGATTGACTTATTTGTTCGTGGAGGGTTTGAGAAAGCCACTTAGAGTCCTACTTAAGGCTTTTGATCTAGAATCCTTACAAGTTACCATTAAGAGGGCCTTGACTTTGGAGACTACTACACCAAGCAGGTCTTTCTAGGGTACATCTACCAAAGGTATTGGTATAGGAGCATCATAGCAAAAACAAAGGATCCCTTATAGACCTTTCCCACAGAGATTGGGAGTTGCCATCTAGACTCCCAAGTCAATAGGGTATAGGGTAGACATCTACTAGGCAGCAACATGGTGACATGACTCACAATGAGATGAGGAGGAAGCAATTATGCTTCAACTGTAGAGAGCCATGGGATCCATCACATAGGTGTTTGGGGAAAGGATAGGTGCACTTGATTGAGGTCTATTCAGATGATGACAGTGAGCCAGAGCAGTTTGTAGAGGCACACGATGGTGTTGGGAATTAGACAACACGTGTAGGGGATACTACGGAGGAACCTCCATTAGAAGGGGAAGATGAGCTACCCATTATAGCATCTTTGTCAGAAGCACCGAGGTTCCATTCTTTCAGAGTCAGGGGAAGGATTAGAGGGCAATAGATTGTAGCTCTTATTGATTGCGGAGCCACTCATAATAATATTGATCAGGGTGTGGTCGCACTATTTAGGTTGAAGACAGAAGAGTTTGCAGGTTTTGATGTAGGCAATGGCAAATGGATATTCCTTAACCTGTAAGCAGGTCATTCGCTAGTTACAGGTGGGTAGTATTGGATGGGCATCGTATGACACACGACTTCTATATTATTCCTTTAGGAGGAATTCATATGGTATTAGGGATTCAGTGGATGCATTCATTTGGTGAGTTCACTCAGAACTACCAAAAGATGACACTACGTTTTGTTGACCAAGGGCAAGAGAAAATCATCAGAGGCAAGATAGGTGGATTAGCACAACAAATATCTACACACCGTTTGGTGAAGCTTCTAAGACGAGACTATGTGAGCTAGGTTGCTGAGTGTTATACCCATAGTTGAGAAAATTTGCAAAAAATCTGCAGAATCCCGATTTTTTGCCCATTTTTTAAAATGTTGATGCAATCGGCAAACTCTGGACGATGCAAAGATTTTTTGAGGATTTTTTTAAAAAATCAGCATCGCCGATTTTTTGCTGATTTTGTCAAAAAAGCTGCAATTTTTTTTCCTTTTTTTTTTTAGGCTGCGGCCAATTTAGGGATTTTGCAAGCCCATTTTTCAGCTGTTAATGTTTGAACTTAAAGTTAAAAGTTTAAACCCTAAACCCGAAATCCTATTTTTAAGTAAATATTGCTGCCTGATAACTATGTATGTAAGCCCATTTTTCAGCTGTTAATGTTTGAAACTTTGAACTTTGAAGTTTAAACCCTAGGCCCTAGGGTTTTGGGTTTCGGGTTTTGTTTTTTTCTTTACTCCTCTTTTTAAATAAATATTGCTGCCTGGTAACTATGTATGCAAGCCCATTATTCAGCTGTTAATGTTTGAATTGAAACTTTGAACTTGAAGTTTAACCCCTACACCCTAGTCTAGGCCCTAGGGTTTTGGTTTTTTTTCCTCCTCTTTTTAAGTAAATGTTGCTGCCTAATAACTAAGTATGCAAGCCCATTTTTCAGCTGTCAATGTTTCAATTTTAAACCCTAAACCCTAGCCTTTTGGTTTAAGGTTTAGGTTTCTTTCCTTTTTTTCAAGTGATTGTAACTTTGTTGTTACTTGTTTCCATGTGCAGACCTATAAAAAATGAAACCTTTTTTTCCTTGTTGTTACTTGTAACTTTGTACCTTTTCATATTATAAGCAATACAAGATGTGTTTTGTCGCTTTCATGCTATGTTACCGGTTTGGCACCCTAGGACCCCAGATCCTGATACAGGACGTACCCGGTACGGAATCGGATCCGATACGCCAGTAGGTCCGTCCAGCGTTCTGCCTGGGGGACCTCGATACGTCCAAGTCCGTCCTTGGACGGACCCATAAATTCATTTTTGTGTATTATTTATATATATTTTTTTAAAGTATTACACTTTCTATAAAAAGTGTAGTTCACTTTTATAAATATTTTGTCATTTATAGCACATACCTACGGGGAGCTACGAGTAACGGCAGAATATAAATTCATTTTTGTGTATTGTTAATATAAATTTATTTTGTGTAGTGGTATGTTAAAAGTAGTGGTTGTATAATATATTTTTAAAGCTTGTTATAATATGTTTTTAATGGATTAAAACTTAAATATAAAGAATGTTATATTATATGTTTATATTAATGTAAATATTATTTAATTTTATTTTTTATTTATATTTAATTTATGTATTTGTTAAAATGTGTTTTGATATTTTATTGATTTTTTAATTTTTATATATTTTTTATTTATATTTAATTTATGTATTTGTTAAAATGTGTTTTGATATTTTATTGATTTTTTAATTTTTATATACTTTTAATGATAACATAGATAAGTCCTGGAGGACAGCGTAACGGACCGGGCTTTATGATAAGGTTCAAACCGCAGCATGGGCGAGTGTGTGAGAAGGTGGTTGTGTGTTAAATTCCCTATTGATAAGCATAGCTCTCAGCTTTACAAGGGGTCATGGTTGGGAGGAGACTGCTCAACCCTGTGTGTTGGTCGTAGGGGTTTATCATACTAACCAAATCAAAAAAAGAAAAGAAAATAATAACATAGATATCAGGTTCAACTTGTTTCAAAGTTTAAAAAGAAAAATTTAGGTTTATTATTTTCAACAAAGTTTAATTCGGTTTAAAAAAGATTGAAAATATATAAATAAAAAAATTTAAATTTTATACTATAAGATTATAGTATAATATTATAAAGTTACGTCTTAAAGAAAAAGTTAAAAAATTAATACGTCGTCTGGCTATCCTAGAAGTCATGACACCTCTAATTAAGATTTAAATAAGTTATCCTTCTAATGATAAACAAGACATAAAAATTTATATGATTATTGAATATAAAGATTAGTAAATTAATATATGTTTATATATATTTTTTGTACAGCCGAACCCAAAACGAACCCAAGGAAAAAAAAATTACCATACCGACGAATCGGGTTCTTCGAAACCGTACCCGGCCCAAAACGTACCATAACATAGCTTTCATGTGTGCTTAAAGCTTGAGCCTTGTATGATGTCTTGACCTGAATTATTGCTTTTATTGCAATATTTGATTTGCATAATGTTAAACCAATTGTAATATGCATGAAAAAAACTTTTTTCAATGAAAATTTTCGTTTTCTTCGTTTTTTTTTTGGTCGATTCCCGATTTTTGCTGATTTTTAAAAATGTTGATTATTTGTCGATTCTGATTTTCTCAACTATGGTTATACCATTAAGGGTATACCCCAAGGCACTACTACTTCCGAGGAGGTTGAGTATCATCTAGATATTCAAGTCCTTTTGGATAAGTATGCATTAGTGTTTGGAGACATGCCTCTAGGTCTTCCACTAGATAGGGGTTTCCAGCATACTATTGAGTTGGAGTCGGGGACTAGATCTGTCATTGTTACCCCCTATTGTCATCCTTGTGCTTTTAAGGATGAGATAGAGCATACTATATAGGAGTTGCTGGACTTAGGGCACATTAGACCTAGCACAAGTCCATTTGCTTCTTCAGTGGTGTTGGTGAAGAAGAAAGACGAGACCATGAGAATGTGCATTGATTATTGGGCCTTGAACAAGAAAACTATCAAGAACCGGTATCCGATACTCGCATTGATGAGTTGTTAGATGAACTACATGGGGCAATTTACTTCACAAAGATTGATCTACGCTCTAGATACCATCAGATTTGGGTTAAACCCGAAGATGCACATAAGACTGCTTTTCGATGTCATTGTGGGCACTTTGAGTTCTTAGTGATGCCTTTTGGGCTCACTAATGCACTAGCTACCTTCTAGTCGACGATGAATGAGATCTTCAGGCATCAATTGCTAAGATTTGTGTTAGTTTTCTTTGATGACATTCTCATCTACAACAGGACTTGGGGGGAGCATTTGGTACATTTGGATACAATGTTAGCCATTTTGCAGTAGCAGACCTTCTTTGCAAAGAAGACCAAGTGTGAGTTTGGGATGCAGAAAATCCTTTACCTTGGACATATTATTAGTGCTTTAGGTGTACAGATGGACCAGACCAAGGTACAATCTATTCAGGAGTGGCCTACTCCTAGGACATTGACACAACTACGAGGTTTCCTGGGCCTATGTAGCTATTATAGGAGATTTATTAGGAGTTTTTCTCAGCTAGCAGCCCCTATGATTGAATTGACCAAGAAGGGTACTTTCTCTTGGTCCACAACAACTCAGCAGGCATTTGATCGACTGAAGAAGGAAATGTGCACTGGACCTATTCTTGCTATACTTGATTTTTCACTACCTTTTGTGGTTGAATGTGATGCTTTCGGAGAAGGCATTGGTGTTGTCCTTATGCAAAAAGGACAACCTATCTCTTTTGAGAGTCGCAAGTTAAGTGCAGCTGAGTGACAATTTTCCATTTATGATAAGGAGATGTTGGTAGTGATGCATGCACTAGCCAAGTTCAGACAATATTTGGTTTGTGGGCATTTTGTGGTGCGTATAGATCACAACAGCCTAAGGTTCTTTCTATCACAACGCGATCTTAATGACCGGCAGCAAAAATGGGTGAGTAAACTACAAGCCTATGACTTTGACATTGAGTATGTCAAAGGGAAGAACAACCGGGTTGTAGACGCCCTGTCTAGAAAACCCGAATTATTGACTATTTCTTCAATAGAGGTTGATTGGAGAGAGGAGTTGATGGTTGAGTATGCTAAAGACACTTTTGCTACAGGATTGATAGAGGGTACTATTGTTGCCAAAAGGACAAAGATGAGAGGTATCAAGTTAGGCATGGCATTATCTTGTATAAGGGAAGAATCTTCTTGGTTCCAGGGTCAAAGCTTAAGAAGAAGATCATTGCAACTTTCCATGATTCTCCGTTTGCAGGGCATACTAGGTTTTTCAAAACCTATAGACAGGTGAGGAGCAAGTATTCTTGGAAGGGCTTGAAGGATGATGTATTGTAGTATGTATGGGAGTGTGATGTTTGCCAAAGGATGAAACATGAGATAACACACCTAGCATTTGCTTCAGCCCCTTCCTATTCCTCAAAAAAAATGGGAAGTTGTGTCCATGGACTTCATCATAGGTTTACTCGAGTTGGAGGGAAGAGTTGTATTTTTGTGGTTGTAGATCGGTTGATGAAATATGCACACTTTTTCTCCATATCCAATGATTTCAGGGTACCACAGGTAGCAGATGTTTTCTTCAGAGAGGTCTTTCACCTACATGGGTTACCCTAGACCATTGTTAGTGATCGGGATGCACGCTTTATGAGTGCTTTTTGGCAAGAGCTATTCAAGTTGACAGGGACAAAGCTGACTCCGAGTACTAGTTATCATCCCCAAACTGATGGCCAAACCGAGATAGTAAATAAGTGGGTTGAGGGATACTTACGGAGTTTTGCTACCAATCATCAGATAACTTGGGTGAGATGGCTCTATTTAGGGGAGTATTGTTACAATACTACCTATCACATGTTGATTGGGATGTCTCCATTCATGGCACTATATGGGTATGATGCACCTACCTTTGCTGAGTTGACTCTTCCAGAGACACGGGTACCTGCAGCTGGTGATTTCATAGAGCATAGTAGGCAGATCTTAACAGGTTTACGTGACCATTTGCGACGTGCTCAGAACCAACAAAAGATCTATGCTGATAGGCATCGCACTAAGAGATACTTTGAGGTGGGTGATATGGTTTTCCTTAGGTTGCAACCCTACAGACAGTCTTCTTTGAAGAAGAGTGGAGCAAAGAAGCTTAAGCCCCATTTCTATGGCCCCTATAGAGTGGTACGACGTATTGGCAAGGCAACATATGAGTTGGAGCTCCCTTCTAGCAGCCAGATCCACAATGTCTTTCATGTGTCATGTTTGAAGAAGGTAGTGGGTCAGCATGTGATACCTTCAACCAAGCCACCACCCCTTGAATGATGAGGGAAGATTAGTCCTAGTGCCGGAGCAGATCCTCGAGACTAGAGAGAAGCGGTTGAGGAACCATGTGTGATGAAGTATCTAATACAATGGAGGGGCCTGCCTCGTGAGGATGCTACTTGGGAGACAATTGCTATCTTGGATCATCCCGCTTTATCTTGCTTGAGGGCAAGCAAATTTGGGAGGGGAGGACTTGTAATGTCCCTTTCTGGATGATAGCAAGTTGTGGGCCCCACTCACCTATTTTTGTGGAGTAGTTGTGGTGAGTGGATGTTCGTGTGTAGGAGGCATAAGTATGAGTGACTATATGCATTTGTTTTGTATTGTTTTCCTGGTGAATAAAAGGGAAATTCCTATATTTTAGGGATCTTCCTAATTTTTAGGAGGTAGTACTGAGTTTTGGAGTGGCCTTGGTGATTCCCCTAGATGTGTTCTATTCTACCCTGGCTTTTGTTTGGTGTAATTCAAAGTTGTAACAAAGATTTTAATGGATGATTATGGTTAAATTATGGCCTTGAGAGGTCTAGTCTGACTTTCTAGGCTACATTTGAGGAGGATGGACACTTTGGATGGTGGCATACATATAGTCCTTGGATTTGGCTTCGAGTCTTTTGAATTGGGTCTTCGATGCAAATTATGATGTGATCTTTGGGCAAAGGTCTAGTATTTCTAGACTTTGTGGATTTAATTTAATTTCAAGTCATTTTGGATGCATTAAAATTTTGACTTAAGACCCAAGGAAAGGCTCTAATGACCAATGTTATGACATTTAATGTTAAGGGATGCCACTTTTAATACATTAGAATTATTTCTAATGTGTGGAGTTTCCAAAGCACTTATTATATAGTCTAGGGTTGATGGCTAAATTTTAGAATAAAAACCCTTGAACTTTAGAATCAGAGGGCTTAATTCTTTGATTTCAGTTGGTGGATATATACAAGTCAGTACTTGGGCATTCTGGTAGATATTTAGAGCAGTTGGCTCTTCTTCCAGGAAGACTTTGAACTATTTGGTAGATCATTCACTGCACTTTGTTTGGGTATTGATTATTTGGCAAACGACGGTTGTTATCTGGCTTAAATAGTGTTGTGATCAGCACAAATTCTGTTGGAGTTTGTGGCTGATTGGTTTGAGTTTGGCTTGGGAGAGTTTATGAGCAGCATAGTTGAGAAAATTGGAATTGGATCAGTATTAGCATGGGACAAGGATCGGGAAAAATCGGGAATCGACCAAAAAAAAGGATAAAATTTGGCAAAAAATTGGCCTTTTTTCATTGAAGAAAACGCAAGTTTTCATTGAAAAAAAAAAAAAAACGTTTTTCATGTATATCTCAATTTTTTGGAAAAAATTTGGCAAAATCAGCCAAGTTGTGAATCGGGAAAAATTGGCTCGAATTGGGATTTTTTGCAAAGTTTCTCAACTATGATGAGCATATTGGTCTTGACCCTCACTTCTTCAATTGTTCATCTCTCTTCATTTAAGCCTTCTTTATGGGTTCTTAAGTGGTATTAGTGAGCGGCCAGCTCTTCCATAGTAATATATCTTCATGATTTGATGAATGCGATTTCTAGGTGCATTTGTAATGTCCTCTTTTCTAGGCAGTCAGTGTGCAGAGCAGATTAACCTATACATGAGCTCCCGTAGGCTAAATCGGATGTAGGGGAGCCTTTGGAGATATCGAGAATCGTGATGAGAACCCGAGAGCTCTTGATTGACTCGTTGTTTGGACTCGTTCGAAGGTCGTTTGACGGGATTTCTATTTTTTAGCGAGTGGTCGTTTTTAGGGTTTCGATCAACGGGTCAACTACGGGATTACACTTGGCGAATTGGGTATCCGAAGCTCATTCTGATTTTTCATTATGACAAGCAGAGGTCCAGTATTTTAATGGCCGAAGTTAATTTCATTAAGTGACATATTATATAATAATATTTATAAAGTTTGTACTTTATATTATAAAGGGTCACTTATAACGTTGTAAAAAGGGGCCACTTTATAAAATAACTTTAAGTGGTTGAACCTAGTGCACAAGGGGGCCTGTTGAGGGAAAATAAGGGAAAATTAGAAATTAAATTATTTTGTGCACAACCCTAATTTTGCCCTAATTTGGGAGAACCCTAAAATGAAAGATTAAAAAAGATTTTGGGAGATCATTTGGATTATGCGTGGATTATTTGTTCTTCCTTCCCTCTAGGTTTTGGAGAACTCTCTAGCAGAAACATTGCAAAGATTCTGAAGCTTGTGAGAGCCGGTAACCTCTTACAGGGACATTGACTTCGGGGTTGAAAGATTACCCTTAGGCCAATTATTGGTATTTCCATACGGAATTTTTGAAGCATGGTATTGACCCTCTTGTTGTCATGTCCCCTTTCTGAGCTCGTCAGCATTGGCACAGTGCATAGCCTATTCACGCGATCCTGTAGGCTATGGGAGCAGTTTAAGGATCTCGGAAGTCAGTTGGAGCAGTTTCCTAATTTTTAGGGCCGTGCTTTTTCGGAACAGTTTCTATATTTGGACGATTCGACCAAAAGGGTATTCAAAAATGCTATCGAGATGTTGGCTTGGGTCTTACGGTGCAATTATTTTAATACTCGTAATTATTTAATTATAAAGTCGTATTTAATTAAATAGACTTTATATTATGTGTGCACATAAGTCACTTAAGTGAATTATTAATTATTTGATAAAGTGACTTAGGGAGACATAAGGATTTATTAAAAAGGGGGTTTTTTTTATCCCACATTGGTTATGTTATGATACAGCCAAGCCGAGTCAATAATAAATAAAGTGGTCGGGCTCTCATTCCATCATCCTGGAACATTGAATATATTGCTTGATGCATTTTGGAGAATTTGCTTGCGGATTCGAGCTTGTTGAGAACGGAAACTCTCGGCAAGGACATCCACTACGGTTGTGAAAGATCAGCTCTATTGGATTTTGGTTGTCTTCATTCAGAGGGCAAATTGGAGATCAAAGAGAATTTCTGGTTCGTCATTGAGATCTTGTGTGTTGGGAGATAGCAACGATTTATACCTGTAGACGGTACTTATTTGGAGGATGTAGCAGTTTACTATTCACGCAGTACTGTAGCAGTCTACTATTCAAGCGGCACTGTAGCAGTTACTATTCACACGGTATTGTAGCAGTTTACTATTCAAGCGGCGCTGTATCAAATTACTATTCACGGCACTATTCACAAACTATTTCCAGAACGTGGATTGCTACGATTTGTTTTCAGACTTGAGGAAAATCGGGTATTTTCAGTGCTGTTCATCATTGTAATTTCCCTTGCAATTAAGTTGTTCCAGTTTGTGAAGCTTTCTTTCAGCAGTTTACTGTATGTTTAAATCCCATAAAAATACCAAAAAAAAGAGCATATATTTGAATTAAAAGAGCAAGAAATTTGTGTTTTTTTTTACTAGTCAAAATAGATAGGAAACAATCCAGAATAGGGTGGGTTGTTACACTTGTTAGGCCCCTTGTTGATCTCTTTAATCTTGCTGTCTGTTCTGGGAATCCTGGACTCAACATATCATTCACCCCATTCATAAGGCAGGTGATCCCCATGAACCCAATAACTGTAGGACTATCATGATTGGGCATATCTTTGCCAAGCTCTATGCCATAGCATTGTATGTGCTTCTCTCTCGAAGGTTGGAGGAGGGGGGTTTCAAGGCTCTTGGCCAAGGCTGGTTTCGGCAAGATCATCGGACCACGAGATCACATTCTAGTCCTCAAGGCTATTATTGAGGAGGCGCGTTCTAGGTCCTCGAAGGTTTATTGTTGCTTTGTAGACTTCAAGAAAGCTTTCAACACGGTGCCTCAACATTTACTTCTTGAGAGGCTTCGATCAATTGGCATCTCTGGGCAGCTTTTGACACGGTTACATGGTTATATGAGACTATGAAAGGTCGGTTTCGCTCCCCTCAAGGGATTTCAGCCAATATTCTTAGCACCATAGGAGTGAAACAGGGATGCCCCCTTTCGCCGACACTTTTTGGGATCTTTATCGACGAGCTTGAGACTTTTATCAGGGAGAACGCTCACCCATAGGATGGTTGCCTTCTTCACCATGTGTTGATTTCTATTCTCCTCTTTGTTGATGTTATTTTGGCCTCATCCCCTGAGGAGCTTCAGCGTCATCTGGACACACTTGCCGCTTTTTGTGACTCGAGACAGTTGACGGTGAATCTTTCTAAGACCAAGGTTATGGTATTCAATACTACCAAAGAGGCTCCATCCCATCTCCACTTCCTTTTCTAGGGCCAGGAGGTCGAAATCACCACCTCTTATGTGTATTTGGGAGTTCTTTTCACTGGTCCCACTTTTGGTATGAAACCCGCCGCCCAGGTCCGGGTGTGTAAGCGATATGCAACTCTGTCTTTGCTAGAGAGGAATTGCTTCGAAGCACATTTTCAAGATATACCTGTGAAGATGAGGATCTTTGACACTTTGGTCAAGCCAACTATTACTTATGGGTCAGTGGTTTGGGGCCCTAGTCTTGGCCCACCTGAGTGGTCACGGGTTGAACGAGTGCAGACACTCTTTCTTCGACGATTCATTCGTTGCAAGGGAACAGATCCCTCGTTCTATTATTCTAGCAGAGTTTGGGGCTTCTCCTCTCTAGCTTGAGATTATCTTCCTGATTATCGGTTATCTTCACAGGATCTGTACTTTCAGAGATACCCCTGAGGGTTGCAGGCGGTACCCTTACTTCGCCCTTCGCTCCTCGATGGAACTCTCTCCGAGTTCTCGGGGAGGCTGGAGGAGTTGGTATTTTCAGGTTTCTACTCTCTTGGCCAGCATTCAGATACAGATAGACAGGTTGCCCCCTTATTCTTTGGGGGTGTAGACAGGCACATTGAGATATCCTTATTTGTTGAACCAGTTTTGATATTATGTGTTATATTGTAAATGCACGCAAAGTGTTTGACGAAATGCACGTGCATATATTTTAATGTTGTAAAGTGCAATTTAATATTGTACGTAAAGAATAAAGTCATGTAAAGTCATATTAAGTCATTTATGTCGGCTAAATAAGCTATTTTGTCCTGTAGTGGAAATGAAATGTAATGCAAATCAAATGCACATGAAATGTAATTTGAGGGTAGTTGCAAGGTAGTTGGAAACATAACTACTTGGTGGGTGTATAAATAAACCCCCCTCATTCATTCAAGATGTTCCTGGAAAGAGGATTGATACAGCCATTGTTGTATGCAGCCATGGAGGGTAATCAGCCTAGGGTTTGCAGGCTGTGTTGTAATGCTGAACTGTAATGTTGTATCACTCATGCCATTATTAATATAAAACTGTTGTATTTACTGTTATCTGTCATTGCTGTATTTTCTGCCATTACTGCTGTTATTAATGCTGTTGCAGGATTTTCTGTGCATTATCATTACTATACTACAATGCTTGCAGATCTGTAATTTATTACGTGGAAAGGGAACTGTTGGGAATATGTAAAATCCCTTTCTACAGGGGGTTCTCCCCCCCTCTCGGCTTACTAAGGAGAAGATGATCCACGAGATTCGGAAGGATGTTAGTCTCCAGTACACCAGATGCACATGGATCTCTCCTGTTGCCCCTCTTTCCCCCAAGTTATCTTTCTACCATGAGCACTTCTTACAGATACAAGAGGGCAGAATAGTTCCTCCACAATACCTTCAGCAGCACACAATGCATAGTCTTCGGATCACTATTGGGCAACTCAGGGTGTGTTCTCACCAACTCCGGATTGAGTTAGATCACCATCTTCCGATGGAGGAGCGGATTTGCTTGTTTTGCTCCTTGGGTGAAGTTGAGACCCTGCATCACTTCATTTTTTGTTGTCCCATTTATTATGAGATCCGGGGGTAGGTTCCATTGCCTTTTTAGGGACAACTCTCGATGTGTTTCTACCTTCTTCAGATACCTGGACCAACGTTGTCTCGCACTCTTTCTTAGGGACATAACTCAGCTTCGACGACATAAAAGTTCTCCAAATGGATCTCACCCTCCTCAACATCGGCTCATCACAACATACTTCACCAGCTCCGACGGACCGGGTGACTTCGGACGGAAACACCCCACATCATCCAGTTTGAACAGAAGCAGGGTCACTAGACAGCGCACCAACAGTTTGTCAAGGTTCCGAACTAGCAATGGGCAAAGACATATCATGGACTTCTTCAGCTCCGATACTTCGGCCTCGACTATTAGGAGAGATTAGTTTTTGGGGGATTCTCGGAGCTTGCCCCTCCTAGGCTGCTCCCTCCCCCCTCCTCCTCTCTCTCCGTTCTTCTTGGCATGCACTTCTCTCTGTTGGACTACAACCCTCCCCCCTCTGCTCTCCCTTTTATTTTCTTTTCCCTTTCTCTTTGGCCCGTCTGTCGGGTTTGATCTTGTATTTTTCTTAGTTCTTTTCTCTGTTGGGCTTTTTAGCCTGCTAGCTAGCAGTCATTATTGTACTTCTTATAGTCCCTTGGGTCTTATTTTGGCCCGCTGCGGACATTAATAATATTTCATTTCATTTCATACAGGGAATACATTCAGACTTCATTAGTCAGTCTTCTGGAGCTGGGGTTTCCACACAGGGACACAACTTTATACAGGGGAATATCTGGAGCGGGGACACCACACAGAGTTCCAATCTGAAGGGCTGAGCCTTCATATTTATCTATACAGAGATCGGATCAGCTAGGGTTTACAGAGGTATTTATTTTATTGTATTGATTTAATATTTCTAGAATTGAAATCATTGTAATTGTTGTGCCCTAGTTCAGTATTTGAAATAAAAAAACAAAATACCTCTATATTTCTGGATTGTCTGTGTTTTCACACAAATTGTATTAGCAAAATAAAAAGTTTGAAAATTAGACCGAGGGGGGGGGGTCATTACAGCATTCCTCTCAATTTATCATACTACTTATATTTGTGTGAATTTTTATGTATTGTTTCCTATTAGGGAAAAAAAAGAAACTGCTATTAAGGGATTCTATGTGCTAGGAATATTGGTGTGTTGTTTTGAAATTTGTGTATAAGTTTGTATTTTGGTTAGGGGATTCTACGAGAGGATTGGAGGAGATATACCATGATGATCTTGTACCTAAGAAGCCTCCAATTAGACCACCCATTCAAAGCCAAGGCCAACCATCTAGTTTAAGAGGGAGGAGGGGAAAACAAAAAATAGTTTAAAAACTGCTTTATATTTTTAAAATTTTGCATTTGTATGATACTATGATGTATTTGGTTGGATTTGATGATCATGAATTGTAATTGTCCTCATTTTTATGAATATCTAATATAAAATTAGGGTTTTTGGCTCTCCAATTGTTGTTTTAAATGGATTTTTTTTTTAATTGAAAAAATTTCTTCGATATTTTTTTTGCCAAATTTTCCCAAGTGGCCAATAGAATCTCCAAATCCGGGGTGTTAAGTTTATTGCAAATTGCGAGTTTTCCAACTATGCTCTTGTGTATAGCATGATTGAAGAGATATGCTTGAGCTCATTTAGCCACATTTGCAATTCCTGTTCTTCAAGTGTTGGTTGACACTGGGGATCTTGAGGAAACGATGGATATTGAGGGGACTACTAAGGGGAAGGGTGTTGGATCTGCAGGGTAGGTGTGTGGGTTGCATGGATTGGGTACCCTTGCTGAGTAAATGTTGCAAGGTTTTGTTGATGAATGAACAAGTATGGTTGAGGTACGGTGTACCTACATATTGTACAGGCTGGCCATACTGTCCCTCTCCATGTGACACTTGTTATATAGCTGGTCCTATACGGACATAAGTAAGTTGTTGGAAGATTTGATGATTTGGTAACTAGGACATTCCTAACATTGTTTATTGTGCTTTGATTTTCATGAACAAAAAGGAAGAACCTCTAAAACCACACCAACGAGAATGAAAAACGAGATGCAATGGCCAAAACAAGAAACAAATTGAAAAGCAGGTCGCTCCGACGAGCGGGGCACTGCAGTGAGTGAGTTGCTTGGAGAGCACGACACTCGAGGAGCATAGTCGCTTGTTGAGCGGGTCACTTTGAGAGTAGGGTGCTTAGAGATTGGGTCGCTATAAGAACAAGGCGCTCGGAGAGCAGGTTGCTATGAGAGCTAGGCACCCTAAGAGCCAGGTGCTCTGAGAGCAAGGCACTCGGGGAGCAAGTCACTTTGAGAGCAGGTCACTCTGAGAGCAAGGCGCTCAAAGAACGGGTCGTTTTTAAAGCAACTTGCTCCGAGAGCAAGGCACTTTTTTGTTGTTTTGTTTTTCACAACCTTGTTCCCATTCGCACCTATCTTTGCTTGTTGTTGCTTTAATCCTTTCCTAAAAAGGCAAATTCACAAATCACAAGCTAGGCAAGATTCTGTATTAAAACAAAAACAAAGTCACCATTTGCATGAAAAAAATTACTAAGTACAAAATTTGAAATGGAACATAACTCATAAATTTTAATGCAAAATATTTGTTAGTTTCATGCATTTTAGTGTAACATGCTACCCTTTTAGCATATTTAAAAGGATATGAAGTATACTTGCATAGATCTACAAAATTATGTGTGGGTGGGGTAAGATTCATTTTGTACCAAAATCGCACTTGTGAGTCCCATCAACATGCCAGAACTATTGACCTTATGTGCATTGAGTGTTTCTTTGTGAAGTGAATCAAATTTGTCCCACCAAGCATGCCAGAAATGTTGACCTCATACGCGGTGGGTGTTTCTTTGTGGGGAGAATCAGATTCATCCCATTGGGCATGACTGTTGAACACGGAAATCGACAAGTGTGATTTGCGCTTGTGCCCATAGTTCAACAAATGGATGGGGAGGTTTCTACTCTCTCCAACCTTCGGATCTTGGGCCAGTTCCCTTCTACTTTCTAACTAAATAGAAAAAACAATGAAAGAAACTAATCTAAAATGCAAAAAGACAAATCTGATCTACTTTGTTTGAGTAAGGGTGTATGAGAAAGAAAATGCAAAATACGGCCAAGGCAATAACGGTTTTAGATCTGGTGTAGTTGACCTTCCTAGCAGAAATGAAATAACTTCATCGCATGAGATCTTCAGATACTTGCAACAGTTGGTTATGAATCTGCCATGAGGAAAGGATTTGGTTAAATGCGCCCCAGATTCGCCCACCAGATTGAAAGGCCGGAAGGAAGGAATGCCTTCCGTGCCAATCTCCGGAGAAGGCCGGCTTCCTGTGGGTTTTCTTAAGTGTTTTAGCTGAGAGTACAGGAAAGAGATAAAAGTGCGAAAGAGATTCAAATGTGATTTGAGTTGGGTGGGGGGAATAAGAAGCACGACAACGATCAATCACCACTACTAACAACAATCCAATACAGAACACACAATAGAAACTACCACTGTCATGCACCCTATGTATCCTCTATCTATGCATTCCAGGAATACTTAATCATCAAATACCGGAATCCAAAATTCAGAATAACAGTAAGTAATGAAATAAGAAACATGAAGCAGAAATGTCAAGTAAATGCAGCATAAAGAATGACAACAGCAAAATAGAGCCAAGTGTGTGTCTTGCATTCAGAGGCAAACGTATAGCTACAATGGTTCCCTAGCAGGATATCCCCCTTCCCCCCTTTTACAATGAAGTGGTGCGGCTATTTATAGCGCAGTTTCCCCCCAATTACAATCTTGGGCACAAAATCCCAGAGCCGACAAAATCTGGCAAAAGTAGCGAAAGAGCTGCTGATGCTGACTCCTGCAGACAAGGACTGTACTGGCAGCAAGGTCCACCTGAAGACTTGGCAGCTACGTGGTAGTGCGGTTGATGAGATTTTGGGTCAGCATGAATGCGGGTAGCTGCGGTAGATGGAACTTTGCGTCAGTTTGAATGAGGGCAGCTGGTGGAGGTGATTTGGCCCATGCTTGTCCTTTTCCCATCACATCTCGGCTCGAATCCCGAGGCTGGACACTTGTCAAATTCTGCTGAGGGACACATGTCTGCCTTGAAATGCAGTCTTTCCTTTATGTCCAACTTCGCCTAGGATCAGAGCGCAATTGGATAGCGCAGGTGGGGAACAGAGCAGTTCGGGAGGCCTTTGTGCCTTAGCCAGTTTTTGGGCTGCTTGATGAATCTTGCCGAACTGCGCACAGGTCAGAGGGCGCACCCCGACTTCGTTGCGAAGTCGGGTTGCGCACTCCAGCACTTAGTCAATTTAGCTGCTGCTCGGACTGCACGCGAGAAGGGGAGCGCACCCCGACTTCGCTGCAAAGTTGGATTGCGCTCCGGCACTTAGCTGATTTCTGGAGACATTGCTTCCCAACTGCGCACCGGAAGAGGAGCGCACCCCGACTTCAGTGCGAAGTCGGGTTGCGCTCCCATACTTAGCCAAATTCTGCTCATTTCCAGCCTGCTTCCGCACTTCGCATTCCCTAGTGCGCTCGTACTTAAGGGTGCACCCCGACTTCGCTGCGAAGTCGGGTTGCGCTCTTAGACTTAGAATTTTTCAGGGAATGTGAGATCTGTTTTGGGAATTCTGACTGCAGAAAGAACCGGGGAAAAAAGGGAGGAATGCAACTGATACAAGGGGAGAAAGGGAACAGTGGAGAAAGGGAAAGGAGATGGAGGGAAGGAAGAGCAGCATACTTACAAAATTTGAAAACATGGCACCCCGTGCAAAATGTGGCAACAACAACAATCAATCAAAAAGGACTATCAGGGGAAAGAACGGCAAAGCCACAAATTTCACACAATCAAATATGAATGCCACACGCAAGTCTTTATTAATTTCGCAATTTGAGTATTTTACAATTCTCACTACAAAGAGTAGGTCTATTATTTGCATCAAAGGCCAAAAGACCCTTACAATGAGCATTTAGCTCTTATTTATACTTCAATTTGTAGCCATGAAATGGACTACATACAATGAACCTTGATGATAATTATGAGGTGATCACATTATTTTCATCTGTTTGCTAAAGATAAACATGAAGCGAGGCGCCTAGGCAATGGACCATTCCGAGAGCATGTCACTATGAGAGCAAGGAGTGCAAAGAGCAGGCCCCTATGAGAGCGAGGTGCATGGAGAGCAGGTCGCTATGAGAGCAAGGCACCCGGAGAGCGGGTTGCTCTAAGAGCGTGGTGCACGCAATAGGGTTCCCAAAGAGCGGGTTGCTCTGACAGCGGGGTGCCCGAAGAGTGGAACACTATGAGAGTGGGGCACCTAGAGAGCCGGTCGCTCTAAGAGTGGGATTCTCAGATAGCAAGTTCCCTCTTAACAGATTCTTAATTTCTGCTTTGCTCTGTCTTCTACCTCAGCTTGTGCGACGAACCTCTGTTTGAGGAGCAAGGTCACTCAGAAAGTGGGTCGTTCTGAAGAGCAGAGTATTCACTAAACGAGATAAATGTTCAAGGCAAAGTGTCTATGAAATCTGTCTTGGTCCCTTCACATTTTTCATACTAATTGCGTGACAAAACTTGTTCTAGAAATGATGGTAGTAGTCAGCTACTACAAGTTAAAGAACTGAAATTTCAGCACTTTAACCATTGACCAACTGCCACAATCCAGGAAAAATTTGAGTAGACTAAATATATGCAATCACATTCGAAACTCTCATCATTCTCAGAAAATAAGTCAATTCTATTTTTAGACAACAATATGCACAGAATTTAAAGGTTCAATCAGCAAATAGTAACTGAATTCAATCACCTACTATCTAAATGGAAAGCACATATCATGTACCAAAAACATCAGATAATCTTGTTGCTATGGAAGCATAGCAAAGTACCTCTAAAAGCTTTGCTTCAATTTCGAGTGCCGACAGCTTATATCCACCCACCTTAAGGATATCAACACTTGTACCTGTAATTAAACCAAAGTGCACATTGCCATCCATAAAAAATTATCAATGAAACCTGTCTTTCTCCCATAAAGTGCAAAACGAAAAAAGGAAGGGAAACTGGAAAGTTCTGTTACAAGCTCACATGACATAAACAAATAAATTAGCATGAAGGTAGAAATTCCAAAGATTTTTGACAGATTTGTTTAATCAAAATGGATTAAGTGTGTTCAGATCACTGCAGATTATATGAACTCAGAGCAATTCAGACCAGTGCTTGCAAAGAATAGGAATGACCAATAGTGAAATCCTCCTGGGGCCAGTCAGTCAGCAATCTCATTGAAGAGGGAAATTCTCAAAACTTTAGGCAGATGTAAGAGCCCTATATTATGCCATGATCAACATGACATACAAGCTGAAGGTACAGTCAGTTTTCGGTGAAACACTTAGCTTGACGACTTTGCTAACTGAGGCGACAAAGTGGTAGCTAGGTGGCAAAGGTGTAGCTAGACAGCACAGTTAATATTTTGAGGAAGAAAGGAACAAACTGGTAGTCAAATTGATCAGCACAATGATGAGATGCCATGGCTGCAACAGTCTTATTCAGTGTGCCTCAGGTCCAAAATCAGAGTGAAATGTATAGAGTGTACAAATCATAGGGCAAGGGGTGAAGTGTTGTCCTTTTACAACAGTTTTGAGGTGTGGTTTTAGAAAGTCTGAGAAGGGCAAACCAAGGAAAAGTGCTAAAATGATTGTAACTATAAAGGCAGAATTTGTGCAATAAAGCTCAATTTATAGCTGGCCTCGTGAAGTTTACTACCACAAGAAAGAAAGCTTGTCCAGATTAAATTCTATCTTTTCAAGGCAACCTTTATTTGCTATATTGAAGAAAGAATTTTGATTAACTTCCACATAATTCAACTCTAGGGTTTGGGACAAACAATGGGAAGCCAAGAATTCCAGACCATAGACCAAGGCTCCAATCCCATAGGTGCAACTTAACATTTTGATCAAATGACATGAGCTCAACCAGTTAAATTCCTCAACTTTCAAGGAGACCCAGGTTTGAAATTTGCCAAGCGATACATGCATAACTGCCAAGTTGTTGCAGTACCACTATGTGGTCGTGATGTAATACAGGTGGGACCTGTTTCAATCCCAAATAACCAATTAAAAAGAAAAAAAGAAATCCGCATAATTCAGCAATCTATTAGTTATTATGTGATGGACATTCAATCCTCAATAAAATAAAACATAGGGATTAGTAATTCACCAATTTAGGAGTGGAATTTATATGTATAGTGCTGACCAGATCACCATAAAAAACAATTATCCTATTCCACAAATAAATTATTTTGTTTGTTCAGTTACAACATGCCATGTTCTTTACAAAATTGGGCCTGAAATTAAAATTATCAAGTTTGTGTCAAAGAAAATGGCAGTAACAGATAACAGAATTAAACAATAAAGTTTGAACAATCCTTCACTTGCACCCACCACATTCATGATGTAAAAGCATGATGCAGTCCGACCATTATCATTTCTTTTATGATTGCTTATTGGGATGATATTGTCAGGGAAGAAACATATGCATCATCTTTTTATGGGTGTTCACGACATTGCAAAACATCTAATTGTTGCTTAACAGAAAGAAAGTGAATTTGCAAAGCAATCTTTGGTTTATTTGGGCTTTATGGTTGTTCGAGAAGAGCTGTAAAGAGATTCAACAAAGATCGAGACTATCTTGAGGTTGCTAAAACCATCCAATGTTACCAAGATAAGGACTTTTCTTTGTGGTACTTAACATTTCTGCAAGTAAATTTCCGTCTTTCTCCATGGTCAAAAATCCACCACATGCTTTAACATTGGGAGGTAAGTCATTTACCTGGGACAAGGCCCAACAAAATACATTAAAATGAATTGAAGCATCAAATCAGCAATGCTCCAGCTTTGGCATTACCAAATATTATTGACAGTGAAAAAGATACATCAAGGCGTGCAATTGGCATTGCTCTTGTGAAAGAAGGAAGTTTGATTCCTATTAATCAGAATTGTTTTCCAAGGCAGTTCTTAAACATCCTACATATGGCAAATAATTGTTTGTATGTGTACAAGTAGTGAGGAGGTGGAAGCACTAGTTGATTGGGAGGGAAACTGTAGTTCACAGTGATCATTTCCTTTCCAATACTCACAAACATAAACAAGCCTAGAACAGTCCCATCACTTCAAATGGATGGAGTTTTTGCAGCAGTTCCACTTAGTGACAAAACACAAGAAAGGAACAGCCAGTAAAATGCCAAATATGCTTTATAAACCTCCCACCAAAAATTGCAGCTATAAACACTCATAGCTAAAGGCATTCTTATTTGGAGTTTAAAAGAAGCAACAAAAGAAGATGTAAAGTTTGGAGAAATATATTAGCAATTTATGCAGCCAAATGATTATGATATAGGAAGAAATTTTATTAATGTCCATGATGACCAAAGAATGTTAAGGAATACGAAAGTACAAATTCCAACCTGCAACAGGTTGAACGTGTCTTTATGTAGATGGCATTGTGTGGAACATACACAGCTCATAAAATACATATATAATACAAGCATTATATAGGCATTGGCACAATGGGGGCTCAAATTTCCATAGAAGGTCCATTGTCGAAAAAGGTAGAATGTGAGCAAAGGATGCAAAGAGGAATCTAGAAATGCATGCTTATTTGGACCTCTTAGTCTGTGACCATAGGTGATATTGATTGTATCGTCTTATATGTGAAGAAAATGCCTTAGTAGCTATTTGATGGTGTAGGCACCATCTCACAACTCTAACCTCATCTGAGAAGCATGCAACCATACCATCCAAGGGCCACATAATGTTTTCTTGCTAGTACAAGAGGATAAATTTAGGAGGTAATCAACCTAGAGATATTGGTAAAGTTAGTAGAAACCAAGCAGAGGGCAAATAATTATGGGATACAATGGAACCAGTATCTGAACTATGCCAAGAGACTCAAAGGAGAGACAGAGGCCCTCAAGCTGCAGATCAAAGAGATGGGAAGCATACATGGTCCAACTCCTCAGCATCAACTAAATCCCAGCCCCTAGGAGCAAAGACAACCGTCGACGACGAAGTCAACCAATCTAAAGGGGAGGGCAGATGTAGGAGCTAGTTTTGGACAGCAACTGAAGTGAACATTGTACTTGGGAAAACAAGAGCAAAATGCGCACAAATTTGGTATTGTAATTGAAATGTAAATTTAAATGTAAGTGAAAGTCAAATAAAATGTCATTTTGTTGGGAGATGCTAGCAATGATGTTGTCATAGGTTAATATATTGAAATTGTAATGTGTATGGCTAAGTAATAGTTGCATACGAGGAATTTGGGTAGTTATGTGGTGAGGTGTCTGGGGAGGCAATTGCTTCTAACTTCTGACCCACAAGCATAAAAGGACCCCCCCATTCAATAGTCCAAGAATCAATGGTACAAAGAGCATCGTGCATTGGAGATTACGAGGAATCTAGGATTGTTCTATGACGTGAGACCATTCTATGTGATATGTGTACTACAAGTGCAGTCATATATGTAATGCAATTGTCGTGTAGGCAGTGATAATATATGTAATGCATGTCTATGTGAGACTATTGTTGCAGTTCATTGATAGGTTGTGTGTGCAAGGTTGCAGACAGAAGTTGCAATCGGAGTAACTATACGAGAGTCGTCGTACACGTGTTGTAGTCAAAGCGTCGTATGAAGGTCGTCACGAGTGTCGTACGAGGAGTGTCGACGAAGCCATTGTCGTACAAGTCATTATCGACATATTGTTGTTTATGAGATTGTCGTCGAAGTGGATTCTAAATGTGTCGTACATGTGTTTGTTGTACAAGTGATTGGAGACTTTGTCGTACAAGTGCAAGTTGGTAACTTGCCATACAAGTAGAGTTGTTGTACAATTGACAATGTAAATTGTGCTAGACCAGCAATGACTGCAGTCTCAGTTGGCTCCTAAAATTTGTCATTCCAATTGTTCCTCCAACCGTCTGAATACTCATCACCATGTTACATTTGGTATCTTTGGGCAATAAAAGTTGGGTCATTTCGTTTCTTGAAGTTTGAAACACACGTGAAGATTGGAGAGGTGGATGACAGATTAGTTGCCGCAAGGATGTGGGAGACATAACCGCAGAAGGAGTCAAGATCATTCAATAAGAAGAATTCATAGAATTGCCAATCAAGAATTGCAGTCAAGAAGAATAGAACTTGAACAACCAGAGGTGGAACGTGTTTGGAATCCTTAGAAGGATAGTTCCAATGACGAAAACGGAAGGTGGCACACGTTTTTGACAACGGAGGATGAGGTGCAAGGTGAGGTGCAACAAACAACGAGGGGCGGACCAAGATGTTTGCCTAAATCAAGGAGCCAACGTGGAGAGTGCAAGGGGAGACGAGGTTGACCAACTGCTAACACCAACATAAGAGTGGGGGATATTGCCAAGAAGTGTGAAGAACGAGAGTCAGGCACAAGGGCATTCATGGGAGAGTGTGCAAAGACCAAAGCCAACACTCCTGCATTCACGAAGGAGGTTGCAAAGCATAGGTTTAAAAGTGAGCGGTTGCAGATTATTCGCTAGAGAGGAGTTGTTTGGTGAAGAAGCACCAAGAGTAGAAACACCAAGAGAAGAAGCACCAAGAGAAGTGCCAAGTGAGGCATCACTAAGTGGGGAAGAGTCAAGAGAAGAGAATCAACCCCCAATGATGAACATTGCCGCAACGGCAGGAGGACCTAGAACTATATGTCGACGACAATCTCCCAAACAACTATATGTCGATGACAAGGGCAAACATGTAAACGGCAAGGAAGGTCGAGCAACAACATAAGGAGGACCTAGGCCTTGTCATCGATGGCCTTGTTGTTGGTCGATGACAAGGCCAAACAACTATAACAACGCCCACTTTTTTTGGGTGATGGAAAGGAGGACCTAGAACATCACATCGGAACCTATGTAAAAATATGGCGTGTGAACAAATTTGATGATGAGAATGCTTGGTTAAGATGGCCACATTGCAAGGAATTGCAATGGACTGGCATCTAAAGAGGAAGAGAATGAATCCCTTCACAAAATGGCGAGATCTAGTTGATGAATTCAAGAAGGAATTCAGGCTACTAAGAGATGACATTGAAATCATCAGAGAGATATATTCTACTAAGCAAAAGAAATAAGAAGATCTTAAGTCCTATAATAGAAGACTCAAGGAACTAATTGATAATATGGAAGTGCAACTAGCAGACGGTTTGCAGAAGAGGTGGTCCCTTGATGGGTTGCTACCACGACACAAGAAAAATATGAAGGTAGTACCGCCTACCACACATCAAGAACAATATGAGAGGGCTCAAAATTTAGAGAGTGAAGCAAAGCAAACGGTGGCAAGGATAAGTCATTTCAAAAGTGACGATTTTGATAGTGACAAAGATGATTTGCATGTAGCAATCCAAGTGATGAAAAAGGACTTCAAGAGAATGATCAATGAGGTGAAGGGAGAAAATAAGAGAAGAAAAATTTGGTGCTCAAATTGCAAAATAGAAGGGCACAAAAATGTAAATTGTCAGAGGAATGCTTATTGTAATATATGTGAAGTCATGGGACATACAATCAAAGATTGCCCATTCAATTTGAGGAGTGCAAAGCACCAGACGATGACGGTGCCAAAAGAAGAAAAATAAGAAAAACCTAGCACCTTGAAGAATGGACAAGGAGCAACGAGTGGTCGATATAGGAATAATCATCGTGGAGGAAGGCAACCCCAACAAGGTAATCAACAACAAGGTGGGCAAAGTCGATTACAGTATGGCTCAGACGAAAGACCCATCATCCAACGTAGAGGATGCCAAGAATGGGCACATTTTGGCAAAAATTGTCAAAACCCACCAATAGAAGGAAACACCGGAAAAAACAACAGAGAACTTATGTGTAGATGGTGTCGACCGGGCAACCACAAGGAGGTGAATTGCCCAAAGAAAGTGACGTCCAGTGGAACACAAAATATCAATTTTATTAACATAGAGGAACTTGTAAAGGACCAACAACATAAGGACAAACATGTGCTAGCGATGACAACGGCTCAGGTAAGGAAGGCCGAGCAATACTCGAATCCTGCCAAGGAGAAGGACGAGTGGTAGGATGCACATGACTTAGAAGAAATGCAAAAGGCAAAACAAGAAAGACATCTGCAAGAGAAAAAGCTAAAGAAACCGATCACCACAAAATAAGTTTTGGAGAAGCAATCATCAACAAAGCAATTAGTGGTGCAAGTACTGAACACAACAGTTTAGGTGAAGGTATCCAATTTGCTTGGCGCAATACCTGAGCTTTATGCGAAGGTAGGAGAGATGACACAAACGAGAATTGCCATGGAGTCATAATGTCATGAAGTCCCAACGACAAGAACAGATCAATTCATTGATCCAACAGTGTTGATGATTGAAGCTGGGAAAAAGTTCGCATTGATTCATATGGAGTTGCTAAACCATAAGTTGACACAGGTGTAGGCAGGCAAATTCATGTCTGTATTTAGTTTTGTTATTTGGGTTATTTGTAGTTTTATGCAAAGTATTTGACACAATGTGCGTACATATGTGATAAAGTGAAATATTAGCATGTACAGCAAAGTCATAAAGTGACTTATCAAATGAAATGTAAATGCATGTGAAATGCATATGAAACGATATGAAATGTAGACAAAATGACATGTAATAGTTGAAATTAGATTTTAGGCAATAAAGGTTAATATTTGCATATGTCACATACGTTTGAATCAAGGTGGCGGTTGGGGGTGCTGTCCCGTGAGGCTGTTGTTGGCAATGGTTGAGGACAAGCATTAAATAGAAACCCCCCCTCTTTCATTTGGAACATCATAGAGACATTGGTAAGAGCACGAAGGGAGATTGTTCATGTCATTGTTACATGTTGTGATTATGCAGGCCTGGTTATGGAAGTGCTAAGGATTAAACCCTGCACATTGTAATTGCAGTCCGTCATTGTTGTTTACAGCAAGCACCATTGAATGCCAATACAATTTTGTTATTTGCAGATTCATTGCAGTCTGATTCCATTTTACTTGTATTCTGTTTATGCTGTGTATGTTAATGAGATTGCATGTTGTATTGCATTGGATGTTTCTAGTTGCAGACTATAGTATTTGTTTGGCATAGTTGTAGATTGTAGTGGTTAGAGTATTGTAGAGATACTGCCTATAAGTTGCAGGTTGCAAGGAGAAAACTGCCATGGAAGGACTGCAAGTTAGTTGCAGACCATACAAGGTTTAGATCGTACGAAGGTTAGACCGTACAAGCCTGTGTCAGTCTTGGAGATCACCGTCTTGTCACTTGGGGAGACTGGGGCATTGTATGTATGATTTCTGTACAATTTTTGTCGTACAAGAAGACTGGTGACAAAATGTTGTAGCATCATATGCAGGAGACCGTCTTGTACTATGTCGTACGAGACTGTGCCATATGAGACTGTACAAGACTGTGTTGTATAATATTGTATGTGTGAGTATCGTACAATTGTTGCCCTACAAGTGAGACTGTACTATCTCAGGACAATGACACCATATGATTGTGAATACAGTCTTATCAATGTAGTCTTGATTGGTTCCTGAATCTGTCATTCTGCTATTCCATTATTGGGAATATTACCACTCATGCTACAACAGGTGATCATTGTTGGGTCTAGTGTGAACGTAATGCCTAAGAAGACTTGGAAAGATATTGAAGAACCATTTTTGCGATCTCCAAATTTTTTATTGTACGGTGTAGACCAATATGGCATTGAAATGGAGTGTTGAAAGCCCTAAAAGTGAAGATTGCTAACTAGGAGTTCATCATGGACTTTGTGGTAATTTCCATGCAAAAATCAGCCTATGGTGCATTCTTGGGGCACGGATGGCTACAGATGGCAAAGGTGAACCAAAACTAGGAGAAAAATCGTCTTACTTTCAAGAAGGGACAACACAAATATATGATAAATTTGAAGAATCAGTCCGTAAGTCGGGACATTGCGACATCCAATGAATTAGGGAGTTCATCATTACATGAGGATAGTGGACACGAGCCAAATGAAGAGGGTGTGTTGAAACTTCAAGAATGTGCAAAATATGATGAAGATTCAGACAATGGACTTCTCCATTGGCAAATGGAGGATTATGAAATTTTCATGCCATATTGCCTATATATTTAGGCTGAGGAGGAAACAATAGGAAGACTAGTTGAAGCACTACAACTTTCTTCAGAAAGTTTTGAAGGAATAGTAGTCCATGAAAGAGGAGAGACAAGTAGGACCAATGAAGAGAATGGTGCATCTCAAGATATAACTGAATTGGATCTAGGATGGTTGTTTGGGACTTAAAATAGAGAGTAGCCCGTCATCGAACATGAAGAGTTGGAACCTCATCCAATAGAATGGAGAAGATTGTGGGTGCACATGAGATTCCTTGGTATATTGGAAGAACGGGAACAACAATTGGTAGCAATGGACAATGAAGGAGAGCCACCTGACCATCAACCTCGAAGTGATGATAGTGAGTATGAGGGATTGAGTCTACTTGCAACAACAGAGGATACGATGAGAAGCAAAACAGCTGCAAGAGGAAACTGAACGACTTCAACGCCGTAGTGTGCGAATGAGGGAACAAATTGATCAAGAAGTTCTTAGAATGATAGGGGATCTTGAGGAAAGAGAAACAAGAAAACAATAAGTGTTGAATGTTGGGGATCTTGAGGCAAGACGTCCAAACTGCAGTGTGCAATGAACATCATCATGTTGAAACTCTTAGGAGAACGAGCCTCGAAAATGCCCACTTAGCTCATATCTTATGTATAGGGGATAACAGTCGGTGTGGCATAAGATTGGGCATCACATTTGTCATACCATATTAGGAATTTCCTAATGCGATATATGAGGAATTTTGCAATGGCTTTCCACGCCATCGCACTGATGACGAATGTTGCAACACAAGCAAAGATACGATTTCTAGAATTGAATCCTCGAAGGGACATATCAAAGCAGGCACCAACAATTCTAAGGTGGATCAATGTGATGCCCCTAATGAAGCCATGCACTCCAGTAAAGAAGACACTGAAGGGGAAGACACAAGAGCTTGTGGAAGAGAAAGTGAGGATTTAGAGGGAGTCATAGCACAACTAAGGACAGAACCAATGCAAAGGGAAAAGAAGCATAGGAGGTTCAAAACAAAAGCTCAATCTCAAGCACAACACCAGCCAAAAGAGCAACAACGCCCACAGCAAATCACAACAGGTGTCGGTGGCAATGTAGGATGGACAGTGGAGGGAAGGAGTGAGCTGCATGGAAGACCACAAAGAGCAATGCGATAGGAGGGTCTTGCACAGCCAAGGAATCAGAGTGTAATATCCCGGGTAGGAATAGAGCCCAATTTTTTTCCCAACTTCTTGTTACCTCTGAATGTATTGATAATTTGTTTGTATTTGTCCAGGTTATGATATGCAGAGTTTTTGCTCGAATATTGTTTTGCAGCAAAGTGAATTCTCATATATTCATACAAGTTCATACATGCATAAAGGATAACCAACAATGATCATATATTTTCGACTTCTTTGAAAACCAGAAGCATTCATAACAGCTTTACAATTACAAATACCAGATTTATCAAGCGTTCATATTTATCTCTCCAAACTGATAGTAAATTCAATTCTGCACGTATCACAAATCATAAGAAGTAATAATAGCTTGATTCTAACCTCTTTGTGCAGGACGTGGTATTTATGTCTATCATTCACCGATATACGCAGGGCTTGGGGAAGGCACGATATCACATTGGCGTTGAATGGCACCAACTCCAAGCATTTCATGACTATTGTATGGCCGATACCCCTATTTCCCTCTTACATTGCCTTCTTCCTTTATTTTACTGCAAACTCCTAGCCATGCCAACACCTTTGATTTGTCATGGTAATCTGTTGGAAATGTGTCGGCCAATAGACACGATCAACTCCAAGGAAAACCCGATATACTTAGTTCGGCAGCGACACTGGGATTTATAGCCTTTGGCACACTTTCATAAGGTGCGATGATACTTGTGGCGTGTGAGGCTAGTTGGCGGAGCCCACAAGATCTTCCCACGTCAGCTTCCAGACTTCCGTATCTTTGCCCAAGCATCCAACATTAACTCATATGGCGGTGGTAAGATGATACGCGGCTAATAAACTGAACTCTCTTTTTTGTAATTCAAATCAGACAAACTGCAAACCCTGATAATGCCTCCGAATACAATGTTCTCTTAATTCTGCAACTTCCTTAAATCAAAATGAACAATATGATTTGTAAACAAATACCCATAAATTTGGTCCTGCAATTTCGTCTCCGAAGGAGACTTCACAAATTTGTTCTCCTGCGAACCCTGCCTAGATCCGCCTCTGAGACTGCACGAACGAGGGTTTTTATCCTCGCCCAAACCTTCAACACTTTGTCGATCCCTGAGTGGAATCAATCTACCCTCTGGGGTTTCGTCCGTCAGAAAAATCCTTCGGGGTTTTCGTCCCACTGGTGGAAATTTGGCCACAGGCACAAATCTCGTGAAGAGAAAAATACAATATCCAGAATGAATCCAAATGACTCTCTCAAACCCTTTTTTATAATAACCTCGGGAACTTTCCGAAAGGAGAGAGAAAATATTAAATATTCACTTTAATGAATAAATACTCATTAATTCCTCATTAATTCAATAATTCACTTATAGTTGCACTTTATTAATAAAAATAAAGTCATATCGGGCAACTATAAAATAAATTATTAAATTACCCTTATCGCTCCAAAAAGGGGACATTACAGTCCTCCATTCCCGGAGATTGCTTGCCCACAAGCAATCTGAACCTGTATGCCGGGATCCCAAATGGATCTGAAGAATGCCCCATGGCGGAGACGCTGCCACAAACAGCCATTACTGAAACCGGCAACACTGTCAAGCTCTGCCACCAATCTGATACCGTCAACTCTGACAAACTCTCTCATACTGAGAAGCAATCCAATACTGTAACCAAGTAAGATCCCCGAGTCCCATTCCAATCTCAAGAAAGGACCACCACGCTGATGCTGCACCACTCTGATTATAACTATAAATCCCATGTGCCACAACTGGACTCTCCTCACCAGTAACTCAAAAATGAATCCATCATAACAATCCAAACTGCAATACCTGTGAGAGCCGGAATCTAAATCATGAAAGACCCCCTGCCATAGCACCTCTACGAGGTCCACATCTGTAAACACTCTATCTAGCACGATCCTGGGCAACAGAAAGATTAATCTGCTCAACCAATCACAATTAGTCAGAACTGAATGATGGTCGTCATACAAAATGATAACAACACCAACACCGAATTGATGTCTCCTAATCCTCCAAGGTTCACTGCTATACCCCCGTATGCCTGGCTGGTGATCCCTGTCATAAATGTTTGATATTATGTTAACTGCATTTATATCATTGTATATATCACCTGGATCCCAAATCCAGATTCTGTCACCAACACCGCTCCCTGAACCAATGAGTGTCCCCATATTCAGCATCGATACTCCCAAGTTCCAAGGCCAAATGGGAAATCTGACATTCCCACAACCTGAAGAATTCTGCTGGACTATTCTGATTACAGGTGGAATACTGTTCGGCCACAACTCTGTTCCTGTATAATTTCCACCCTGAAGAGGTAGACAATTAGCCCTGCAAAAATCTGACTTTCCTTCCGACGAAGGAGGGAGCTTACACCGAAGTGAAGTATATAACTCATCATAACAGCCTTTCGTCCCACTACTATGTGTCATCAAAAATACAGTCCATTCATCTGTATGTGGGCTGAAACAAAAATGATTAGCATACCTCACAATGTTGTCAATAAGAACTTCACCAACAGGTTCCATGGGAAGTTCCGAACAACCACCTAGGTTACAACCCTCATCATTCTCCTCACATGAGTCAGGAGATGATTCACCAACCTCAGCACGGAGAAATAAGTGTGCGTCCGCAAAGGAAGATCTTGTTGTCACATTTTGCACGGGGTGCAATGTCTTCAGTGTTGTAGCAGTACTTGCTCTTCTTTTCCCTCTTCCTCCATTTTCCTTCCTTCTTCTCTCCCTTTCCTTTTCTTTCCCGCATTCTCTTTCTTTCCCCCCTTTCTTGGAGTCCCCCAGTTGATTTTTCAACTTCCCAGCAAGTCACCTGAAAAATGGCTAAGTCTGGGTGCGAAGTTCGCACTTCGCCCAGTTTGGGTGCGAAGTTCGCACTTCGCCCAGTTTTGGTGCGAAGTTCGCACTTCGCCCAGTCTGGGTGCAAAGTTCGCACTCGCCCGATCTGGTGCGAAGTCGCACTTCGCCCCTCTTACGGCGCACCTTGCACGCGGACGGCGGGCGACAAAAGAAAAATCAAGTGCTCTGGAGCAAGTCCGTACGGCGGCAGACATCAGTTTTCGCCTGTGCGCATTCCGACTTCACACCGAAGTCGGAGTGCGCCCTTGACAGGTGCTTGCAGTAGGGAACAAACCCGGAATTTGACCAAGGCATGAAGGCCTTCCCGACTGCACTGCGTTCACCCCGCGCATCCCGAGGTGCTCCGATCCCAAGCGAAGATGGACAGACTGCCCTCCAAGGCAGACACGTGTCAAACAGCATCATCCATCATCTGACAAGTGTCCAGCTTCGGGATTAGAGCCGAAACGTGCCGAGCAAAAGGACGAGCATGGGCTGCACCGCCTGTGCCAGTAGCCTCATTCAAAGCTGATCTGAGGTTCTACCTGCTCCAGCTACCCGCATCATTGCCGGATTGAAGTTACGCCCGGCGCACCGCCATGTAGGCTGTCCGGCTTCCGGGAAGACCATCTTGCGGGTACGGTCCGGTCCGACAAAAGGTCGGCATTTGCGGCTCTTTCGCCGCTTTTGTCGGCTTATGTTTGGTGGGACCTTGTGCCCATTAATGTAACGGGAGGGACTCGGGCTATAAAAGCCCACCATGAATTCATTGTAAAGGGTGGAAGGGGAATGTACGTTAGGGAACTATCTGTGCCCATTGTAACCGTGCTTACGCTTATGAATATAATCCGTATGCACGGTTACATTACTGTCATACATTTTTTATGCTGCCTTTCTATTCATGCCTTAGGCTAACCTGTCACGGCTTGCTGATTCATTTCAGCATTTGGTGAGCAGGTGCCTCTAGCATTGCTTGTTTAAAGCACCCCCTGTACTTCATTAGTTAAAAGGATACATAGAATGGATGTAGTAGCAGTTCCATCAGTTATGTGTTTTGTTGCTGGCCCGTATCTGGTGACTGATGCGATCCCGTACTGTTAGTTCCTTGTAGGGAATGTCTGTTAGGGAGCCATTGGAGCTGTGCGGTTAAATTCTCTACATAAACACATATACACAGTTACGATATCTCTAGTTTGCTTTCTACTCTTGTGAGTGTACGTATCTGGTGATTGATGCATTGCCATGCTGTTAGTTCCTTGTAGGGAATGTTTGCTAGGGGATCATTGAAGGTGTGCATACACTTTGCTGAGTATCGGAAGTACACGTAGTTTTTGCAGTTCCTGGTCATGCTTTGTGTTTATAATGCAGTAAGTAGCGGTAATTAGTGTGTTCCCGTACTGTTAGTTCCCCCCACCAACCTCTGGACATATTTGTATTCTCTTTCTGTACATTTGTCTCTTTCTGTACATTTATCTCTTTCCTGTAATCTTAGCTTAAACAAAACCCCCCCAAAAGGAGCCGGCCTTCTCCGGAGATTGGCTCGGGAGGCATCTCTTCCTTCCGGCCTTTCATGCTGGTGGGCGAATCTGGGCGCATTAACCCAAAATCCTTTCCTCATGGCAGATTCGTAACCAACAGTTTCTCTGGCACGCCCGGTGGGACCCTGGTCCCACGTTTGAAGAAGATTTTCTGATCAGTCTCCACCTGGCGCTGACAGTGTTTTCTGAGCACCTGGTGAGACAAGGAAGTTTCTCACCCCCGACAGAATTGAAGTACTGGTGTTCGCTTCATTGCTGTTCCAAATCTGAACACCTGGCGACTATGCACGAACAAATCCTCTGAGTCTAGAAGACCGGTCCCAGCACCTTCATGCACACGAGAAGGTGGCAAGCAAGGGATCCAAGAAGCCCGCCTGAGTTCTACGAACTGGACATCAACGCTCGAGGCGAGATTCCCAGGCTGGCTGATCCGCGAGCTCGTTTCGACGAAGCCGAGGCTGAGATCCAAGAAGAGGCCGAAGCTGAAGTCGGAGGAGCCGAGTACGAAATAGAAGAGGCCGAGGAAGGAGAAGATCCTGCATCCTCGGAAAGTACCGACACCGAGTACACAACCGACGGCGGAGAAGAAGAAGAAGAAGAAGAAATGGCTGCCCAACAGCCGAATGACGATGACCTCTTCCCGGCGGTGGACTCTACGGGGCCCTTGGCCCTGGTCGGACAACAAGCTGTGCCCCCTGCTGCTTTAAAGTCTATTCCCACATACGACGGCTACGGTAAGACGGCGTACGAGCACATCCGGGACATCCTTGCCACTGGCCGCACTGCATACTATCACCGATGAAAGTGTGAAGACCCGTCTGCTGGCCCTTTCCACGAGGGGAAAGCTTCTCTCTTGGTGGAGATCGGCGCCGAGAGGGATCCATCACGGGGTGGCCCGGCTTGCCAGGAGGCTCGTAAAAGGATGCAACGAGTCTGCTGACCCGACTTCTCTTCTGCATCAGTTCCAAGCTATCGAGAGACATCCTCAAGAGGAGGTGTCTGATTTTAACATTAGGTTTGCGAGATCCTGGAAACGGGTACCTCGCGAACTTCGGCCTTCAGCCGGCATGGCTGCTCACTACTATCTGAGATCCTTCAACTCAGACATATGCCTGCTGCTGAAGATCGCCAGAATTGACGAGTTCCCTGCGCTGTACGAAGCTGCCCAGCAAGCTGAAGCTGACATTATCTCCATCGGCAGACTCCCGTCCAGAGTGCAGGAGCCCATCCATCCCGACTTCCCCAGATCCCAGTATCCTTCTGCTCCGGTGGTGCGCCGTCCACGTCAGGGCAGCAACCCCAGCAGCAGTGGAATCCGGCGCCGGTCGTAACTCCTTACGGCCCGCCTCAGTTGCATTACCCTCACCCGCCGCCTCCTGCTCCGCATTTTCCAGCACTTCCCGCTCCTCCACAGTACGCATCTTATTCTAACCCCCCTCCATTGGCCGCATTGCCTCCACCGGCACAAATGCCGCCACCTGACAGCAGCATCCAGAACACGATTCTACAAGAAGTGCGGGCTTTGGCCTCCGGATACCATGCCATGTCCAATGACATGACCGCTATGAAGAAGAAGCAGGCCCAGATGGACCTCGCTCCTAGGAGGCCATATGCGCCCCCGGCGCTAACGAAAGACAAAGCGCCAGAAAACCAGCCGCAGAGGCGTCCGCCTCCGAGAAATGCTGCTATAGAAGACCCGCCTGGTCCTCCCGACCAGGTTAACTGGTGCACTACGTGCAATGACCCGCATTCGGAGGAAGACTGCACTTTGCACCAGCACTACATCCAGACCTTGGCCGGCAGCGCTATAGAAGACGATGAGCTGTACATGATCTTGGACGGCGAGGCCAACTTTGCCCTCCCGGAAGAGAATCTAGCGCCACCCGCCAAGGAAGAAAAGAAAGCCGCAGATGCGGTCAAGCCCTTGCAAGTCTACGCGAGAAGAGAAAAACCGCAGCCAGGAGGGCTGCCACCGTACAAGCGGCTGTGGCCTTTCACAGCCCAGGAGAAGGCGTCCAAAGATAAAGCTCCAGTCAAGCCTTCTCCGGCAAAGGCTGCCGCTGTTCCAGCCAAGCCTCCAGCAAAGGCCCCAACTCTGGCTAAGGCTCCCGTACTTCAGCCTCCAGCTGAAACCAAGGAACAAGCCCGGGAGAAGGCTGAAGTACCCGTCTCGACCAAGAGGCGGCGAGTTGAGGCCACCCGGCGGTGCCGGACGAAGTATGAGCCGGCAAAGCAAGCGAAGGAGCTAGTACCTCGGGCTACAGCATTGTAGACGAGTTGAAAAGAACACCTGCTAGAATCAGCATGTACGATGCTCTTCTGCTCCCCGGTCAGGTAGATCTGCTGCAAGAATCATTGAAGAACATGAAGAACGGCAGACAGATACAGCCCGCTGTCCTGGTTCCAACCTTTGCACGAGTCTCCGCCATGGGAAGAGCAGGACCGCCACCCTTTTATCTGTCTTTACGGATGCAAGGGCACATAGTTCTCAGCTGCATGGTGGACTACGGGTGCTTCCTCGGCTGTGATGCCGAAGGCCGTCGGCGATGAGATCGGGATGGAATACACACGGAGCAGCCAAGGCGTGCTGCAATTAGACGGCACCCCTGTCAAGACAGTTGGTGTCATAAAGGACATCCCTATCCGACTGCACAAAGCTCTCGACATCGTAGTCATCCAAGAGGTCGTGATTGTTGACCTGGAGCCTTACTTCGGCATGTGTCTCTCTCGGGAGTTCACTGCGAAGTTGGGCGGGTACCTGTCTCTAGACTACTCACATATGGAAGTGCCCTTCAAAGGAAGGAGGCGAGAATTTTTAATGAGAAGCCTTCCCCCTTCCTAGTAGACAAGATACCGGAGGAGAGATGGCTGTATGGTTCAGTTGTCAGAAGAAGAGCTGGTGACAGTGGAACTGACCGAGCAAGCCCTCGAAGTGTTACAACTCGAAGATGAGTTCTCGTTGCGGGATTTTAATGCCGTAATCGGGACAGAGCAGGGCTGTTACTCCATTAAACAGCCCGAGAGGCTTGACGTGTCGGCTGCAAAAGAAGTGGGACCTGCACCCGAAGAGCTGTGGAAGCTTTTCTTTGACGGCGCGCGATGCAAGAATGGCGCCGGTGCAGGGGTACTCCTGGTGTCTCCAACCGGAATCCAGAAGGACTATGCCTACAGGTTGGCTTGGAGCTGCACTAACAACTCGGCGGAATACGAAGCCCTGTGCTTGGGTTTGCGAAAGGCGGAGAGGCTCGGAATTAAGCACCTCCAGATTTTCGGAGATTCAGAGCTGGTGTGTCACCAAGTTATGGACAAGTGCGCATCCAGACAGCACTATCTCAGAGCATACCGCAATCGGGTGTGGGACCTGATGGAGTCATTCGACTCATTGAGTATCAAAGCGATATCGCGTGAGAAAAACAAGCACGCTGATATCCTGGCGTCTGTTGGAGCCAGGTACGTTCCGGCTGAAGACGTTGTCCAGAAACCGAAGCCGGTTCATACTGTCTCTGAGCCTTACGTGCTCGATAAGGACACCCATGGCGGGTGTTCAGTTGTGACGAGGAGATCGTCACATTCATGGTTAACGAAGTGTGTGTAATCGGAGGTAGAGACCACGATGACGAGCAATATGAGGGGTTGATACAGTTACGGAATAATCACGTCCCAAAAGGACTGATTACATTAGAGAGTCTCTTTGATCAGAATGACAGAGCAATATCCCACAGGATCAAAGTAGACCCAAGGCAGTATGCTGACCTAGAACTTGAACCTGGTAAAACCATCAAGGTCGGAACAGACTGCACGTCGGCGGAGCTGGAGCGAGATCGGATCAACTGTGCCGGGGAGTTCCCCGACATCGTGGCCTGGTGCTACGAGGATTTGAGGGGTATGACGAGCTTGTCATCCGGCATACCATTGAGCTAGAGGATGGCGCCAAGCCATTCCGGCGAAACGAGAGGGCCGTGAATCCAAAGATTGAGGCCATGATGAAGACCGAGCTCTTGAAGATGCTTTGGAGGCCAAGATCATCTACCCCATCAAACATTCATCCTGGGTCGCGAATTTGGTGCCCGTGAGGAAAAAGAATGGCGACATTCGTCTCTGTGTCGACTTCAGAAACCTTAACCAGGCTTCCCTCCGGGACCACTATCCGCTTCCCCAAATCGACCAGATCCTACATATCGTTGCTGGAGCCCAGAGATTTTCACTTTTAGATGGATTTTCCGGCTACAACCAGATTTGGGTTAAAGACGAAGACCGGCATAAGACGGCGTTTACCACCAAGTGGGGGACGTTCGCCTATCAGCGCATGCCGTTTGGCTTATCCAATGCTTGGTGCCACGTTCCAAAGGGCCATGGACTTGGCCTTCGAGAGCTGCTCAATAAGATTATTGTCATCTACCTCGATGACATGACTGTTTTCTCTCACCAGCGAGAAGATCATGTTTCGCACCTACGGCAAATATTTGAGAGTTGTCGAGAATTCGGCATTTCTATAAACCCGAAGAAGTCTGTCTTCGCGGTAAAGGAAGGAAAGCTGCTGGGACATGTCATCTCCGAGGAAGGCCTCGCCATTGACCCCGACGGAGCGGAAGCCCTCGTTCGCTTGCCGGCCCCATCGACAAAAAGGGCTGCGGTCCTTCTTCGGTCGGATTAACTCGTGCGGAAGTTCATCCTGGACTTCGCACAAGTGATCAAGCCTATGGCCGAACTGCTCAAGAAAGATACACCTTACGAATGGACTGATGAGAGAGAGCAAGCCTTCGAGGAAATCAAGGCTCGGATTGCACAAGCTCCGGTGTTGACCAACCCGGACTACTCCAGAGACTTCATCCTGTATGCAGTGGGAGAACCCGAAAGTTACGCTGCAGTCCTAACTCAGAAGGGAGACGATGGTGAGGAGCGCCCCATAGCGTTCCTCAGCCAAGTGATTACGCCGCATGAAGAAAAGTACAATTTTATAGAGCGGCGGGTTCATGCTGTCATGAAGTCCCTTCGAAAGTTCAGGCACTTTGTCTCCCAGAGCAAGACTACTGTCTTTGTGATTCACCCGGATGTTCGAAGCTTCATCTTGCAAGGAGAACCGGGTCACAAGAGAGCGGGATGGATTGCCAAAATCCAGGAGTTTGACATTGAAGTGCGGCCCACCAAGCTTATCAGAGGCCGAGCCTTGTGTCGGGAATTGGCCCGAAGCGCTGTAGCCGACATCTCCGCCTGTAAGTGGGAGGACACAGCGACACGCATCTACCTAGCCGACTCCTTATCGGAGGGGAGTGATTGGACAGATGAACTGGTGAGATACTTACGCACCGGAAGATGTCCCGATCACCTGAACGCCTCACAACGAAGGAGATTTCGGCTAGGTGCACTTAAGTACACTCTTCGCCCCGAGGGGCTTTACTTCAGAAACATTGACGGCATCCTGTTGCGGTGCGTCTTAAAATCTGACCAGCCTAGGGTCCTCGGAGAATTTCATTCCGGGATGCCTGGGGGTCACCATTCTTCAAGGCCAACGGCCTTAAAAATAATAAGGGCTGGGTACTATTGGCCCACTTTGTTCGCAGACGCGCATGCGGTCTGCTCTAAATGTGATCAATGCCAGAGGTTTGCCGGCCGAAGCAGAAAAGCACCCCTGCCCCTTCAACCGATTCAGGCCGAGACTCCGTTCCAGCAATGGGGTTTAGACTTTATTGGGGTGATTTCTCCTAACTCCTCTGCCGGCCACAAGTTTATTCTTACGGCTACCGAGCTATTTCACGCGGTGGACGGAGGCGATCCCGACCAAGAACGCGAGACCAAGAAACGGTCATCGGGTTCATTGAGAGCACGATTACCCGCTCGGGGTTCCGAGTCGATTGTGACAGACAACGGTCCGGGATTTGTAGGCGCTGTACTCACGGAGTACACCGGCAGACTTGGCATCTATCACAAGATGTCTTCTAACTACTACCCGCAAGGGAATGGCCTTGCCGAGTCCACTAACAAAAACCTCCTGAAGATCATCCGGAGGACCATTGACAGAAACAAGCGGACTTGGCACTTGCTCCTGAACCGGGCGCTGTGGGCGGACAGAGTTGCGTTCAAGAAATCCCTAAGAACGTCCCCCTATGCGCTCGTTTACGGTAAAGAAGCTGTCATGCCATCACATATTGAGATCCCTGCCCTGTGGATGATTGACGAAGACAGATGCAGCGGAGACCCGGTGGACGACAGGTGTGCCAACTCCTGCAGTTGGAAGAAGACAGAGAAAGTGCATACCGGGCCTTCGCGGATCACATTGCGGCCACTCAAGGCTGGTTTGCAAAAGCACCCTGCCCGAGTTTTCGAAATCGGGGACACAGTGCTGAAGTGGGACTCATACAAAGCAAAGCCGGGTAATCACGGGAAATTTGATGCTCTCCGGGAGGGCCCTTATCGGATTGCCGGGTAAACCAGTTCAATGCCTACATACTGCGGGATATGGAGGGTCAGCTCCTGCCTATCCCTGTTAACGGGTTCCACTTGAAACTTTACCGTTGTTGAAGGTGCCCGAGTGGCCCTTCCTTGTAAAAAATTTCCCTCATGTTTTTCCATTTCTCGGCATGTACAGTTTCCAGTTTTCAGCTTTTAAATTGTTTTTCTCCGTTTTTGAGCTTAACTGCGGCACGGGAAAGAGAGGGACAGACTTCGCAGCGAAGTCTGTCGTCGCCCCTCAGGAAGGGCGAAGTTCGGCTGTGCAAAGGGAGGAAGAAAACAAACAAAGAAAGCAGAGAAAAAAGGGCAAAAATTCGGCTAAGTGTTGGCCGAAGTCCGACTTCGCAGCGAAGTCGGGCTTCGGGCCAGCCACTGAGCGAAGCGCGACCTGAGGAAAGCCAAAAGGGCACACAAAAGACAGGCTTCGCCAAGTCTTGACCGAGGACTGACTTCGCGCGCGAAGTCCGGCTTCGGCCAACTTTCGTGCGAAGTCCGCACTTCGGCCAACTTTCGTGCGAAGTGCGAACTTCGCGCGAAGTTCGTACTTCGCCCCAACTTCGGCCGAAGTCCGAACTCACCTCAGTGTTTGCACTGCGCGGCTTGTCCAAGAGCAGTCTAAAGAAAGTATTAAGTGCGGTCAAAGGCCCGAAGGTTGCAAAGGACCCGGACTGCGCCCAAACCTTGGGCACAGCAAGAAAGAAGCAAAACAGTTCAAGCGCGCACTTCGCGCGAAGTTCGAACTTCGCCCGAAATTCGGGCGAAGTCCGACTTCGCCGGCGAAGTCTGGCAGCGCCCAACTCTGGGCGAAGGCCGGCTGCGCCTCGTTTTCTGGGCCAGTTTGGGGCAGCGTTTAAAAAATGAATAAAAAATTCAAAAAATCCCAAGCTGGGCCCAAGGCGCGTTTGTAACCGTTTTAGAGTGGGTTTCCGCACCGAGGTTCCGTCTTGAGCAGTGTGCCCGCGCTCTTGCAGTGACGTCAGCCATGGCGCAATCTCCAAAGCAGAATTAATGATTGCACAATCTTCAAGGGAAGGTGCAACAAAAGAAGCATGGCACGTCTGCCGGAGCGCGCTTTTTCCAAACATCCTCCTGCGACCACCAAGAGCCTTAACTCAGCCGACCTACCTCCTCCTGCGCGGCATTAATGGCGCTGTCTTTATCTAGAAAAGGGGGTCAGATGTTTTTAAACATTCCAGACTATGCAGATTATTCCTCGGACAGTGCAAATTATTCTTGTGACAGCGAAATCTGCTGCAGACGCCTTGAACTTGCAATTATTGCTGATTCGGAGAGATGGACAGAGGAAAGATGCCAGTGTCAGCGCAGTCCAGCGAAAGTGGCGAACCAAAGGATTTACCGCGGCCGGGCGTTTTCAAAAGTGAAACCCCGCCAGAGAGAAAGTCAAAGTCCCGGACGAAAAAGGTACAGCGTGGGCAAGCCCCACCACCTCCGGTGAATTATTTGTCGGGATACAAGGACGGCTCTTTTTCTATGAGCCTAACGAAGCTGCGGGCAAATGTGGAGAGTTGGGCTGACAAAGTTTCGCCCTCCCACCATTTCGGAGCGGCGTACAAATCCAATCTTTTCAGATTCTTGTGCCCTCCTGTCCACCAATGCCCGGAACTGGTAGACCTAATTGTCAGACACTACAAACCAGCTTCCCGGCAAATTTGCAGCTCCAGCGGTAAACCCTTGTTCGCATTTGCTGCGAGGAGGCTATCCCGACCAGCTTTCGCCCCAGGGTTGGAGTATGACTCCAACGCCATTCTCAGAAAGATAAATTTGGGCGAGCAGGCGGGACGTTTCATGCCAACCAAACGGATGAGGGAATTCCTCAATTCAGAGCTGAACGCCCCGCTTGCAGCTGGACAGTGGCCAACCGGCCCCATGCCCTTGGCACAATTCCAGAACAAGTACTTGTACATTATTTTGGCATCTATTCTTGGCTGCGATTCTGATGAGCTGGTACAGCCGTACCAGCTAGCGCTGGCAGAATGTCTCCTATGTGGAGAATCCTACGAACCGGCGGCACAGAGAAGTGGGAAGCGTCCCATCTCTTTCGACTGGGCAGACTGGCTGGCTTACGCCGTTCATTCCAGCCTGGTAAAAATCCAGAAGAGGCAGTCTACCGATTTTCGTTTCAGTTCTGTTCTAGCCTGGCTTTGTTTGTACCATCTGCACCCCCAAATGCCGATCCTGAACCTGAAGAAGGTCAACGAGAAGGGAGCACCACAGCCCGTCTATAGCTGGACGGATGACTTATACCGGAAAGGGTCCTACTACAAGTTCAACTTCAACTTTCTGGGATTCGTCATGTCAGTCTTCAGTGAAAGCGAAATTCCTCGCCCCCCGAGAGAAATGACGAGCGCTTTGATAAATCAGAAGCTCGGGGACGTTTTCAGACTGACGCAGGGAATTGTGGTCAGAATCTACGGATTCAAGGGCAAACCCCATTTGCTGCCCTACTGGTGCTCAGAGCATCTGTTCGGGATGGAGATTGCCCGACAAATGGACTATGTTGAAGAGGAGTTCGGCCTAGGAAAGAAGAGAGGACAGATTTTTCAATATCCTCTTTCCTGGGCAAATGTTGAGATTTTTGAGGTAGGACAGCATGTCTACCTTGAGCAGGAGCTTTCCCGGATTGGCCTGGTTTTGTTGCCGCAGTGCTGGAAGTATGACCCATATGGAATAAGGGGAAAGTTTGCGCATCTCTGCCCCGGGCGGATATAACTGAAGATAAATGCGATGTGGTCCATGTGGATCTTGGTGGGAAATCGAGGCGATGGAAGCTTCTCCTCCCTGGCAGGATTTCTATTGCGAGGAGGTGACATACGACCCCAAGCGAAACCCGGACCACCAGTTTTCATCTCCAGGGTTCAAAAAATTTCTATCCAAGATAGCAGGCCTTAACTGGTCTAAAGAAAAGATCACTGAATGCTGGAAGATGAGATGCCGCACGCAGCACGACAAATCCACAAGGAGAAACCTGGCCGTAGATGACGACTTTTCGGTTCTCTATGACCAGCATCATGACAGTTGGCGGCCGTTCGCATATCAAGGTTACGTTCCCCGAGGTCCCTTTGAAGGCTATAAAGGAGGGTCTCCCTCCCAACAGTTGTACACTTCGGCAACTACCGGCGTGGGCCCAGCAGACTTCCAGGTCGATCCAATGCAGCCCGTGGCTTCCAAGACGGCGCACGAGAAGGCAAAAGAGTTAGTCAAGGCAACGCCCGAGGCAATCCCTCAGGCACGAAAAGCGCCAGCGCCGTCAGAAGGCAGACCGGTTGCGGCAGACCTTCTGCAAGTCAAACCCCGGTACAAGTTTACCGTGGGAGCATCAGCGCCTGCTGCACCTGCTTCCTCTCCTTCCCCTGATCCAACCGTTATTCCAGAAGAGAAGCGGAAGAGAGTCGAGAAAATCAGGCGACCTAGCCTGATAGTGCGGCCGACCGGTTGCGGAGCCGCAGCCGCGTCCTGCCGCCCGCGAGACGGTTTCTGCAGGCAGTCCCAAGCCAGCCGCCGAGACCAGAAGCGAAGACATCCACCCGGCATCGGCTCAGGCGGAGCCCGCAGGTACGTTTGCTGCCCCTGTCTCCTTAGTCTCACCCAGTCCTACTCCCACTCCGTCTCCCGCTCAATCCGAGCAAGTTATGGCCGCATCCCCTTCCCCGTCTCCACGCCCTCCTTCTAGCGGCCCCCATTCTTTTGATCAGTTTGCTCAGAACCCTAACGTTTCTCTTTCTCTGAGCACAACTCCAAACCCCTCGCCTGAGGCTAGTGCTGAGGCTGTCCGTTCACCGTCACATCCTCCGTCTCAGCCGCTTCAAACCCTTGCAGTATCAGCCGCTCCCATCTCCATTTCCCGGTCGCCCCCACAAGCGGCCGATTCTTCCAAGGTCCGTCCGGTTCCTCCTGGTCCCATCCCCGCAGGAGAGACGTCTCAGCAGAACCCTAGGCTGGGGGAACCAGATTTCATGGACGACCTCCAGAATACAGACGACTTGCCCCTGGCAACGAGGGCTGTAGAGTATTCTGTCTCTTTCCTCCAAGACTCGAAGCGGAGGAGACATGAAGAGATAGCCGCCCCGGCAAAACGCGCAAAGTACGATTTCGGGAGGAGAGTGATTACAACGAGAGAAGATAATCCCAAAAGTAAAGAAACCTCTCCGAGAAATGACCGGGGCGGACTACGAGCTCCGGACAAAGGAGAAGAGCTTTGACGACATTAACAAGCAATATCAGATTCAGTCGATTATGCGCAAGGCGATAATCTCTTTGTCAAAAGTACGGAGGAGCGGGAAGAACTTTTCGGGTTGCAGGATAAAACAAGGCAGCTTGAAGAGGACCTGTCTAGGTCCACTGAGCAACTAGAAGCGGCGCGGCAAGAAATAGATGAACTCAAAGCCTAGCTGGCCGCTTCTCAGCAACAAGCCGCAACCGAAAGGAAAGCAGCCTCGGAGCAGATTTCTCGGCTCCGGGAGTCTTTGAAGCAGGCGCAGTCGCAACTTGCAGAGAGAGCATCTCAAGCGACGGTCTTTTCAAAGACAAAGGTTAAGGAGATGAGGGCTGGTTTGCTGCGAGAATGCAAGCCCCACACCTACAAGGCGATGGCGGTTCCGGATTTTGCATCCGAGAATTCAAGAAGTTTCCGCCCGGGAAAGCTTTGTGGTAGAGGAGGCCGAGCGCCGGGCGAAGCAATGGCTGGACACGGCGGTAAATCTTCGGGAGCGCGAGCGCAACGGCCTCCAATTTTCTCCCGTGTCCTCATTGGCTGCAGAATGGGCAGGTGCAAGGGTGACCTTGCACAAATATTTCAAAAAAGTTGAAGAGGTGAGAGTTGCCAGACGAATGCTTGATGCATTCGGACATGAAAGAGATATCTGTCTGGCCCCCTTTCACGCTCTTTCTGAACTTGGGTGCCCAAGTTTTGTTGAAAATGGCGAGCTCCTCACCCTAGATCGGGTGAAAAGGAATTGGCAGTCCTTCGAAGCAGATACAGCTGAAATTGACAGCTGGGCTGAGCCAATTCAAGACAGTCAGGTCACTCAGATGGTGGCCAAATATTCCAAGATCAGCTCCTACTTCCAGGAGTTAGAAAAAAGATACCTCACCATCGACCTGCATGCGGTCGCTGCTTTCCACGCAGCATTAGAAGATGCAGCTGACCGCCGGCCATTTGAAGCAGAAGCTTGGCGCCCAGCCCAGGCCGCGTACGATCGCATTCGCGAAGCAGAAGCAGGAGATGGAGAGCTTTCGGAAGGTAACTCTGAGGGGGCAACTGACAAAGATGAATCTGAAGAACAGTTGCCACAGGGCGAACAGCTAGAGCAGCAAAAGGCAGGGGAGGCAAGTTCCTCTGCACCCAAAGGATGAAGGCATGGATTCTTTGCGCCGAGGCGAGCTCGACACCCCGCGAGCCGCCAGAAATGTTGTCACATTTTGCACGGGGTGCAATGTCTTCAGTGTTGTAACAGTACTGCTCTTCTTTTCCCTCTTCCTCCATTTTCCTTCCTTCTTCTCTCCCTTTCCTTTTCTTTCCCGCATTCTCTTTCTTTCCCCCCTTTCTTGGAGTCCCCCAGTTGATTTTTCAACTTCCCAGCAAATCACCCGAAAAATGGCTAAGTGCGGGTGCGAAGTTCGCACTCGCCCGATTTTGGTGCGAAGTCCCCCCAGCCCCGGGTGTCGAAGTTCGCACTCGCCCCTCTTCGGGCGCACCTTGCACCTAGCGGATCGGCGGTCGACAAAAGAAAAATCAAGTCTTTGGAGCAAGTCCGTACGGCGGCGGACATCGATTTCGCTCATGCGCATTCCGACTTCACACCGAAGTCGGAGTGCGCCCTATGACGAGTGCTTGCGATTAGGGAACAAACCCGGAATTTGACCAAGGCATGAAGGCCTTCCCGACTGCACTGCGTTCTGCCCGCGCATCCCGAGGTGCTCCGATCCCAAGCGAAGATGGACAGACTGCCCTCCAAGGCAGACACGTGTCAAACAGCATCATCCATCATCTGACAAGTGTCCAGCTTCGGGATTAGAGCCGAAACGTGCCGAGCAAAAGGACGAGCATGGGCTGCACCGCCTGTGCCAGTAGCCTCATTCAAAGCTGATCTGAGGTTCTACCTGCTCCAGCTACCCGCATCCTTGCCAGATTGAAGTTCTACCCAGCGCACCGCCATGTAGCTGTCCAGCTTCCAGGAAGACCATGCTTGCGGGTGCGGTCCGGTCCGACAAAAGGTCGGCATTTGCGGCTCTTTCGCCGCTTTTGTCGGCTTATGTTTGGTTGGGACCTTGTGCCCATTAATGTAACGGGAGGGACTCGGGCTATAAAAGCCCACCATGAATTCATTGTAAAGGGTGGAAGGGGAATGTACGTTAGGGAACTACTGTGCCCATTGTAACCGTGCTTACGCTTATGAATATAATCTGTATGCATGGTTACGTTCTGCTGCTTCTGTTTTTTATGCTGCCTTTCTATTCATGCCTTAGGCTAACTTGTCACGGCTTGCTGATTCATTTCAGCATTTGGTGAGCAGGTGCCTCTAGCATTGCTTGTTTAAAGCACCCCTTGTACTTCATTAGTTAAAAGGATACATAGAATGGATGTAGTAGCAGTTCCATCAGTTATGTGTTTTGTTGCTGGCCCGTATCTGGTGATGCGATCCCGTACTGTTAGTTCCTTGTAGGGAATGTACGTTAGGGAGCCATTGGAGCTGTGCGGTTAAATTCTCTACATAAACACATATACCTGGTTCCGATATCTCTAGTTTGCTTTCTACTCTTGTTGGTGTACGTATCCGGTGATTGATGCATTGCCATCTCTGTTAGTTCCTTGTAGGGAATGTTTGCTAGGGGATCATTGAAGCTGTGCATACACTGCCTGAGTATCGGAAGTACACGTAGTTTTTGCAGTTCCTGGTCATGCTTTGTGTTTATAATGCAGTAAGTAGCGGTAATTAGTGTGTTCCCGTCTTCGTTAGTTCCCCCCACCAACCTCTGGACATATTTGTATTCTCTTTCTGTACATTTGTCTCTTTCTGTACATTTATCTCTTTCTGTACTCTTAGCTTAAATCAAAACCCCCCCCAAAAGGAGCCGGCCTTCTCCGGAGATTGGCTCGGAAGGCATCTCTTCCTTCCGGGGCGCATTAACCCGAAATCCTTTCCTCATGGCAGATTCGTAACCAACAGATACATCATCATCAGAATCATACTCCTGTTGTTCCTCTCGAGTGGTAGAAGAATCACTATCACAACTGTGCAATTCTTCATCACTCCCGCTCTCATTGATTCCCTCAATCAACTGCCTGACCACCATGGTTCCTGTATCACATTCTGTATTCTTTGATGTGGCTGCGACAGGTGACTGAATTCCTGCTTTGAAAAGAGAAAAATGAGCTAAACTTAACTCAATGTTAAGTTCATCAATTACTTTCTCTTTTCCTGTGAGCGCTTGATAAGTTGTCTCAGCAAACTGGATGGCTTGGTCTCTATCCGAAAGCAACTGCAAGTAATCAGATTTGATTACCTCCAAGGCATGTTTGATATTTTGCAAGCTTGAAATAGAGGAGCCATCTGTCAACCCTTTTTGTCTTTCTTTGAGTTGAGCTGTCCACAGGAGGTATTCAACAAATTTGTGTGTGCCATCCAAATGAGTTAAGGTTTGGACAACCTTTTCTTCCGTAACCTGTAACTGGTCCTTCCAACCCTGTAATGAATCAGGTTCTAGATCATGATCAGCAGCACACAATAGAGTTTCTGATTTGCCATCCTTAGCACAATGATCAAAATCAGCAACCCTCTTAACACTACACTCTCCAATTTCGTGCACTGAAGTTAGGACAGATCCGTGCTCAACCCAAGAATCATCCAATGGATGCATATCCTCATCAGCTGCTGATTTAGCAACATCTAAATCAGCGTACTTCATGATCTCACCACCATTGTACACTTCTCCAGTAGTAGATGCACAAGATGAATTAATTTCATCTTCATCAATTTTGTCTTCCTGTCTTCCCATGCAAGTTTCCTGAAGAGAAGGCATGATTATACTCAAACTTTCAGCAGGCTCATCATCTAGGACAGCACCCTGCTCAAGAGGAAATTCATCAACAGCTGCAACTTCATCTTCTAGATCTGCAATAATCTCAATCTCGTTGGAAAAATCTCCTTCCAACAACCTGTTGATTCTTTCCAATTCTGATTTCATCAAGGAGGCATCCTTAACAACACCGATCTCCTCATCAAATTTGGGGTCTCCAAAGTTCAATCCTTTGTCCCCAAGAACTTCATCAAGAATGCCACAATTATGCATTAAAGAACTGCTGCTAGGAAACAAACATGATTCCTCATACCTGCTGTCAAAGGTCTCACAGTCCTCACTGGATTGCTCTGAATGCATATTCAAAGCTGTTGTTCTGTCATCATTGTTACACAAATCCTCAATGGATGAAGACACAAGCACTGTGGTGGATTCATTTTGGAGTTCTGTTATGCACACCTCTTGAGGTAAGGCATCTTTTTCCAGCTCTAAAGTCTCAACCTTCCTGCTATCCTCAACTTTGCTTGGCTGCAATAAGTCACTCCCTTTGTTGATTCCACATGTGTGACCAAGTGCCCACTCACCTTGGCAAATGAAACAACGTTGTTCTCTTCTCAACTGATTCTTGCTCCTGTGAGGTAGTCCTGAAACCTGTAAACCACTTGATCTCTTTTCTTCCTCATGTTCCTCCTTTACCAAGAGATGTTTCAGCTTCTTCTCACACTGTTTGGAAACATTATTAACCAATTTACGTGCGGCTGAAGAAGTAATTTTCCCTTGCCTCAAAACAACCATTAACCTAGATAAGATGGGCTGGGTGATAGCATCACTTTCCTTAATGATTCGGGTCATAATGTTTAGCATGCAAGAAGATATAGTTTCTTCATGATCCTCACTGATAGAAGCTATGAAATGATGAAACATTTGAAGAATAAGATCATTACAATCTAAATCAATCAAAAGGACACATGATCTGACTTTTGCCATCAATTCCAAAATCCTAACCCTCTTCCCAAAAGAATGGCTCTTGATGTCATCTAAACCATGAAAGCTATCAATCATCAGCTGTAATATCTCCCTCATTATGTCATCATTGTAGGGTGTTTCCGGAGCTGTAATCCTTGTGATTTCACTGAGACAAGAGGTGACTGCCTGTCTCACGTCCTTATCTGTGTGTTTCAACCACCTATCCTGACCCAAGGAAGTTACTGTAGGAGTTAATGCTATCTGCCAAACCACAGAAGGTGACTGTTCCACCACGGTCAAACATTCTTCTATCTCTTCCAGAGTGTCGAGAGCAACAACACTTGACTGAGATAGATGCCCTAGTTTGTTACCTGCAGTCCAAAGTTTTCTGGCCAACTCATTTCCACATTTGGAGGCCATGCAGACAACTGAAAATCAACTCTTCAAACTACCCGAGCAGGCTGGCAGGATTCTCTGTGCTCTAATACCACTATAATATCCCGGGTTGGAATAGAGCCCAATTTTTTCCCAACTTCATGTTACCTCTGAATGTATTGATAATTTGTTTGTATTTGTCCAGGTTATGATATGTAGAGCATAGTTGAGAAAATCAGAATCGGGTAGTAAATCGGCTAGTTTAAAAATCGGCAAAGAATCGGAATCGTCAAAAAATCGGTATTTTTTATTGAAAAAACCTAAGAAAATGCAATTTTTCATTGAAAAGAAGCTTTTTTCATGCATAACAGAATTTTCGAGAAAAATCAGCAAAATCAGAAAAAATCGGCTAGCCTATGAATCGGGAAAAAATTGGCAAAATCGGGATTTTTGCAGATTTTCTCAACTATGACGCAGAGTTTTTGCTCGAATATTGTTTTGCAGCAAAGTGAATTCTCATATATTCATACAAGTTCATACATGCATAAAGGATAACCAGCAATGATCATATATTTTCGACTTCTTTGAAAACAGGAAGCATTCATAACAGCTTTACAATTACAAATACCAGATTTATCAAGCGTTCATATTTATCTCTCCAAACTGATAGTAAATTCAATTCAGCACGTATTACAAATCATAAGAAGTAATAATAGCTTGATTCTAACCTCTTTGTGCAGGACGTGGTATTTATGTCTATCATTCACCGATATACGCAGGGCTTGGGGAAGGCACGATATCACATTGGCGTTGAATGGCGCCAACTCCAAGCATTTCGTGACTATTGTATGGCCGATACCCCTATTTCCCTCTTACGCTGCCTTCTTCCTTTATTTCGTTGCAAACTCCTAGCCATGCCAACACCTTTGATTTGTCATGGTAATCTGTTGGAAATATGTTGGCCAATAGACACGGTCAACTCCAAGGAAAACCCAATATACTTAGTTCGACAGCGGCACTGGGATTTATAGCCTTCGGCACACTTTCATAAGGTGCGATGATACTTGTGGCATGTGAGGCCAGGTTGGCGGAGCCCACAATATCTTCCCACGTCAGCTTCTAGACTCCCGTATCTTTGCCCAAGCATCCAACATTAACTCATACGGCGGTGGTAAGATGATACGCGGCTAATAAACTGAACTCTCTTTTTTGTAATTCAGATCAAACAAACTGCAAACCCTGATAATGCCTCCAAATACAATGTTCTCTTAATTCTACAACTTCCTTAAATCAAAATGAACAATATGATTTGTAAACAAATACCCATAAATTTGGTCCTACAATTTCGTCTCCGAAGGAGACTTCACGAATTTGTTCTCCTGCGAACCCTGCCTGGATCCGCCTCTGAGACTGCACGAACGAGGGTTTTCGTCCTCGCCCAAACCTTCAGCACTCTGTCGATCCCTGAGTGGAATCGATCTGCCCTCCGGGGTTTCGTCCGTCGGGAAAATCCTTCGGGGTTTTCATCCCGCTGGTGGAAATTTGGCCACAGGCACAAATCTCGTGAAGAGAAAAATACAATATCCAGAATGAATCCAAATGACTCTCTCAAACCCTTTTTTATAATAACCTCAGGAACTTTCCGGAAGGAGAGAGAAAATATTAAATATTCACTTTAATGAATAAATACTCATTAATTCAATAATTCACTTATAGTTGCACTTTATTAATAAAAATAAAGTCATATCGGGCAACTATAAAATAAATTATTAAATTACCCTTATCGCTCCAAAAAGGGGACATTACATAGAGTGTGCAAGGAGGCACTACAGGAAGACATATGACTCAGGAGAAGGTTGCAATGGATGAGCAGCAACCTACGGAGACTATTGTGCAAAATGGACAGGATGAGGAAAGGAGAACAACACAACAGGTGTCGATCATAGTTGTAGATGTAGAAGAGGAGATAACAACAATTGACGCAGTAGAAGGTGTAGGAGATGAATAGGTGGAAAACATCAATTCACCTAATGTTTTCAACATCCCAAGACCTTTAGACCAGTAGGAGGATCTGTGTGGATCACCTCCATTGGATGAGCATGCTGATTTTGAAATTACATCCACAGCAAAGGAGTTGGCAAGGAGAAGAACAGTACTGGTTGAACAGGGAGAAACGGGAAAACAATCTACATCACAGTTTCGAATTTTCTGTAGAGGGGAGCATAGTCAACCACTGGAAGAATAACAGCAAAGAGTGCGAAAAGCAGTGACTGAAGAACAAACTATGGATGTGTTGTCACATTTTGCACGGGGTGCAATGTTTTCAATTTTGTAACAGTGCTGCTCTTCTTTTTCCCTCTTCCTCTATTTTCCTTTCTTCCGCTCTCCCTTTCTCTTTCTTTCCTACATTCTCTTTCTTTCCCCCTTTCTCGGAGCCCCTCAGTTGAATTTTAAACTTGGCGGCAGTTATCTGAAAAATGGCTAAGTGTTGGTGCGAAGTTCGCACTTCGCCCAGTTTTGGTGCGAAGTGCGTACTTCGCCCAGTTTTGGTGCGAAGTCCGACTTCGCCCAGTTTTGGTGCGAAGTGCGTACTTCGCCCAGTTTTGGTGCGAAGTCCGACTTCGCCCCTCTTTCTGGGCGCACCTTGTAACTGGCAGGCTGGCAGGCTGACAAAAGAATGATAAGTGCTGGGGTAAAGTCCGTACGGCGGCAGATACCAGTTTTCACATGCGCAGTCCGACTTCGCAGCGAAGTCGGAGTGCGCCCTTGACAGGTGCGCAGTAGGGAAACAAACTCGGAAATACACCTAAGGCATGAAGGCCTTCCCGACTGCGCTGTTTTCTGCCCGCGCAACCCGATGGTGCTCTGATCCCAGGCGAAGTTGGATAAACTGCCTTTCAAGGCAGACACGTGTCAAACAGCATCATCCATCATCTGACAAGTGTCCAGCTTCGGGATTTGAGCCAAGACGTGCCGAGCAAAAGGACGAGCATGGGTTGCACTACCTGTGCCAGTGACCTCATTTAAAGCCGATTGGAGGTTCTACCTGCTCCAGCTACCCGCATACCTGCCGAGAAGAAGTTCTGCCCAACACACCGCCACGTAGCTGTCCAGCTTCCAGGAAGACCATGCTGCGGGTACAGTCCGGTCCGACAAAAGGTCAGCATTTGCAGCTCTTTCGCCGCTTTTGTCAGCTATTGTTTGACTGGGACCTTGTGCCCATTAATGTAACGGGAGGGACTCGGGCTATATAAACCCACCATGATTTCATTGTAAAGGGTGGAAGGGGAATGTCTGTTAGGGAACCAATGTAACCGTGCTTCTGCTTATAAATATAATTTGTATGCCTGGTTCTGTTCTGCTGCTTCTATTTCTTTATGCTTATGCTTTACGCTTCCCTGTGTCACGGCTCGTTGATTCGTTTCAGCATTTGGTGATCAGGCGCCTTTAGCATTGTTTGTGCCATGGCTTGTTAATTTATTTTAGCATTTGGTGGTCAAGCACTTCTGAACTTCATAGACTAGATGTGGTAGCAGTTCCATCAGTTGTGTGTTACGTTGTTGTCCGTAGTGGTGATTGATGCGCTGCCGTGCTGTTAGTTCTCCTTGTAGGGAGAATGTTTGCTAGGGGGCCATTGTAGCTGTGCGGTTAAAATCTCTGCATGACACATATACCTGGTTCTGACATCTCTCAGTTACTTTCTGTCTTGAGTTTCCGTACGTAGTGGTGATTGATGCATTGCCGTGCTGTTAGTTCTCCTTGTAGGGAGAATGTTTGCTAGGGGACCATTGTAGCTGTGCGTATATTGCTTAGTACAGAAAGTACACTTAGATTTTGCAGTTCTCAGTCATGCTTTGTATTTATAATGCGATTAAGTATTGGTGATTGCTGGTTGCCGTACTGTTAGTTCCCCCCCACCAACTCCAAGTACATTTGTAAATTCTTTCTGTTCATTTATCTCTTTCCTGCACTCTTAACTTGAACATAAAAACCCCCCAAAAGGAGCCGGCCTTCTCCGGAGATTGGCACGGAAGGCATCTCTTCCTTCCGGCCTTTCATGCTGGTGGGCGAATCTGGGCGCATTAACCCAAAATCCTTTCCTCATGGCAGATTCGTAACCAACAGTTTCTCTGGCACGCCAGGTGGGACAGGGTCCCACCTTTGAAGAGAGATTTTCTGATCAGTCTCCACCTGGCGCTGACAGTGGTTTCTGAGCACCTGGTGAGACAAGGAAGTTTCTCACCCCCAACAGAATTGAAGCACCGGTGTTCGCTTCATTGCTGTTCGAAATCTGAACACCTGGCGACTCTGCACGAACAAATCCTCTGAGTCCGAAAGACCGGTCCCAGCACCTTCATGCACACAAGAAGGTGGCGAGCAAGGGATCCGAGAAACCCGCCTGACTTTTACGAACTGGACATCAACGCTCGAGGCGAAGTTCCCGAGTCGGCTGATCCGCGAGCTCGTGTCGACGAAGCCGAGGCTGAAATCCAAGAAGAAGCCGAAGCTGAAGTCGGAGGAGCTGAGTACGAAATAGAAGAGGCCGAGGAAGAAGAAGCACCTGCATCCTCGGAAAGTACCGACACTGAGTACACAACCGACGGAGGAGAAGAAGAAGAAATGGCTGCTCAACAACAAAATGACGATGATCTCTTCCCGGCGGTGGACTCTACAGGGCCCTTGGCCCTGGTCGGACAGCAAGCTGTGCCCCCTGCTGCTTTAAAGTCTATCCCTACCTACGACGGCTACGGCAAGACGGCGTACGAGCACATCCAGGACATCCTTGCCCTGGCCGCATTGCATACCATTACCGATGAGAGTGTGAAGACCCGTCTGCTGGCCCTTTCCCTGAGGGGAAAACTTCTCTATTGGTGGAGATCGCTGCCAGAGGGATCCATCACAGGGTGGCCCTGACTTGCCAGAAGGCTCGTGAAAGGATGCAACGAGTCTGCTGACCCTACTTCTTTGCTGCATCAGTTCCAAGCTATCCAGAGACATCCTCAAGAGGAGGTGTCTGATTTTAACATCAGGTTTGCGAGATCCTGGAAACGGGTACCTCGCGAACTTCGGCCTTCAGCGGCATGGCTGCTCACTACTATCTGAGATCCTTCAACTCAGACATATGCTTGCTGCTGAAGATTGCCAGAATAGACGAGTTTCCTGCGCTGTACGAGGCTGCCCAGCAAGCTGAAGCTGACATTATCTCCATCGGCAGACTTCCGTCCAGGGTGTAGGAACCCATTCACCCCGACTTCCCTAGATCCCAGTATCCTCCTGCTTTTGGCGGTGCGCCGTCCACATCAGGGCAGCAACCCCAGCAGCAGTGGAATCCGGCGCCGGTCGTAACTCCTTACGGCCCGCCTCAATTGCATTATCCTCACCCGCCTCCTCCTGCTCCGCATTTTCCAGCACTTCCTGCTCCCCCACAGTACGCACCTTATTCTAACCCTCCTCCATTAGCCGCATTGCCTCCACCGGCACAGTTGCCGCCTCCTGACAGTAGTATTCAGAACACAATCCTTCAGGAGGTGCGGGCTTTGGCCTCGGGATATCATGCCATGTCCAATGACATGACCGCTTTGAAGAAGAAGCAGGCCCAGATGGACCTCGCTCCTAGGAGGCCATATGCGCCCCCGGCGCTGACGAAAGACAAGCCCCCGGAGCACCAGCCGCAGAGGCGTCCGCCTCCGAGAAATGCTGCTATAGAAGACCCGCCTGGTCCTCCCGACCAGGTTAACTGGTGCACTACGTGCAATGACCCGCATTCGGAGGAAGACTGCACTCTGCACCAGCACTACATCCAGACCTTGGCCGGCAGCGCCATAGAAGACGATGAACTGTACATGATCCTGGACGGCGAAGCCAACTTTGCCCTCCCAGAAGAGAATCTAGTGTCGCCCGCCAAGGAAGAAAAGAAAGCTGCAGATGCTGCCAAGCCTTTGCAAGTTTATGCAAGAAGAGAAAAGCCGCAGCCCGGCGGGCTGCCACCATACAAGCGGCTGTGGCCCTACACAGCCCAGGAGAAGGCATCCAAAGATAAAGCTCCAGTCAAGCCTTCTCCGGCAAAGGCTGCCCCTGTTCCAGCCAGACCTCCTATAGCAAAAGCCCCAACTCCGGCTAAAGCTCCCGTACCTCAGCCTCCAGCTGAAACCAAAGAACAAGCCCAGGAGAAGCTGAAGTACCCGTCTCTGACCAAGAGACAGCGAGTTGAGGCTACCCAGCAGTACCGGACGAAGTATGAGCCGGCAAAACAAGCAGAAGGAGCTAGTACCTCGGGCTACAGCATTGTAGACGAGTTGAAAAGAACGCCTGCTAGAATCAGCATGTACGATGCTCTTCTGCTCCCAGGCCAGGTGGATCTGCTGCAAGAATCACTGAAGAACATGAAGAGCGGCAAGCAGATACACCCCGCTGTCCTGGTTCAACCTTTGACGAGTCTCGACCACCGGGAAGAACAGGACCGCCACCCTTTTATCTGTCTTTACGGATGCAAGGGCACATAGTTCACAACTGCATGGTGGACTCTGGTGCCTCCTCGACTGTGATGCCGAAGGCCGTCTGCGATGAGATCGGGATGGAATACACACGGAGCAGCCAAGGCGTGCTGCAATTAGACGGCACCCCTGTCAAGACAGTTGGTGTCATAAAAGACATCCCTATCCGGCTGCACAAGGCTCTCGACATCGTGGTCATCCAAGAGGTCGTGGTTGTTGACTTGGAACCTTACTTCGGCATGTGTCTCTCTCGGGAGTTCACTGCGAAGTTGGGCGGGTACCTGTCTCTAGACTATTCACACATGGAAGTGCCCTTCAAAGGAAGGAGACTGAAAATTTTCAATGAGAAGCCTTCCACCTTCCTAGTAGAGAAGATACCCGGAGGAGAGTTGGACTGCATGGTCCAGTTGTCAGAGGAAGAGCTGGTGACAGTAGAGCTGACAGATCAAGCCTTCGAAGTGCTACAGCTTGAAGACGAGTTCTCTTTGCGGGACTTCAATGCCGTAATTGAGACAGAGCAGGGCTGTTACTCCATTGTACAGCCCGAGAGGCTTGACATGTCAGCTGCAAAAGAAGTGGGACCTGCACCGGAGAAGCTGTGGAAGCTTTTCTTTGACGGCGCGCGATGCAAAAATGGCGCCGGTGCAGGGGTACTTCTGGTTTCTCCGACCGGAATCCAGAAGGACTATACCTACAGGTTGGCCTGGAGCTGCACTAACAACTCGGCGGAATACGAAGCCCTGTGCTTGGGTTTGCGAAAGGCGGAGAGGCTGGGAATCAAACACCTGCAGATCTTCGGAGATTCAGAGCTGGTGTGTCACCAAGTTACGAACAAGTGCGCCTCCAAACAGCACTATCTTAGAGCGTACCGCAACCGGGTGTGGGACCTGATGGAGTCATTCGACTCGTTGAATGTCAAGGCGATATCGCGTGAGAAAAACAAACACGCTGACATTCTGGCGTCTGTTGGAGCCAGGTACGTTCCGGCTGACGACGTTGTCCAGAAACCGAAGCCGGTTCGCACTATTTACAGGCCTTCGTGCTCGATAAGGACACCCACCGGCGGTGTTCGGTTGTGACGAGGAGATCGTCACATTCCTGGTTAACGAAGTGTGTGTAATCGAAGGTAGAGACCCTGATGACGAGCAATATGAGGGGTTGATACAGTTAAGGAATAATCATGTCCCAAAAGGACTGATTACATTAGAGAGTCTCTTTGATCGGAATGACGAGCAATATCTCACAGGATCAAAGTAGACCCGAAGCGATATGCTGACCCGGAACTTGAACTCGGTAAAAATATCAAGGTCGGAACAGACTGCACGTCGGAGGAACTTGAGCAGATCAGATCACTGTGCCAGGAGTTCCCCGACATCGTGGCCTGGTGCTACGAGGATTTGAAGGGGTATGACAGAACTGTCATCCAGCATACCATCGAGCTAGAGGATGGCGCCAAGCCATTCCGACAGAAGCAGAGGGCCGTGAATCCGAAGGTTGAGGCCATGATGAAGGCCGAGCTCTTGAAGATGCTGGAGGCCAAGATCATCTACCCCATCAAACATTCATCCTGGGTCGCGAATTTGGTGCCCGTGAGGAAAAAGAATGGCGACATTCGTCTCTGTGTCGACTTCAGAAACCTAAATCAGGCTTCCCTCGGGGACCACTATCCGCTTCCCCAAATTGACCAGATTCTACATATCGTTGTTTGGAGCCCGGAGATTCTCACTTTTAGATGGATTTTCCGGCTACAACCAGATTTGGGTCAAAGACGAGGACCAGCATAAGACGGCGTTCACCACCAAGTGGGGGACGTTCGCCTATCAGCGCATGCCGTTTGGCTTATCCAATGCTGGTGCCACATTCCAAAGGGCCATGGACCTGGCCTTCCGAGAGCTGCTCAATAAGATTATTGTCATCTACCTTGATGACATGACTGTTTTCTCTCACCAACGAGGAGATCATGTTTCACACCTACGGCAAATATTTGAGAGGTGTCGAGAATTCGGCATTTCTATAAACCCGAAGAAGTCTGTCTTCGCGGTAAAGGAAGGAAAGCTGCTGGGACATGTCATCTCCGAGGAAGGCCTCGCCATTGACCCTGACAGAGCGGAAGCCCTCGTTCGCTTGCCAGCCCCCATCGACAAAAAAGGGCTGCAGTCCTTCTTCGGTCAGATTAACTTCGTGCGGAAGTTCATTCCGGACTTCGCACAGGTGATCAAGCCTATGGCCGAACTGTTGAAAAAAGATACGATTTACGAATGGACTGATGAGAGAGAGCAAGCCTTCGAGGAAATCAAGGCTCGAATTGCACAAGCTCCGGTATTGACAAACCCGGACTACTCCAAGGACTTCATCCTTTATGCAGTGGGAGAACCCGAAAGTTACGCTGCAGTCCTAACTCGAGAGGGAGACGATGGCGAGGAGCGCCCCATAGCGTTCCTGAGCCAAGTGATTCAGCCGCATGAGGAAAAGTACAACTTTATAGAGCGGCAGGTTCACGCTGTTATGAAATCCCTCCGCAAGTTCAGGCATTTTGTCTCCCAGAGCAAAACTACTGTCTTTGTGATTCACCCGGACGTTCGAAGCTTCATCTTACAAGGAGAACCGGGTCACAAGAGAGCGGGATGGATTGCAAAAATCCAGGAGTTCGACATCGAAGTGCGGCCCACCAAGCTTATCAGAGGCCGAGCCTTGTGTCAGGAATTGGCCCGAAGCGCTGTAGCCGGCATCTCCGCCTGTAAGTGGGAGGACACAGCGACACGCATCTACCTAACCGACTCCTTATCGGAGGGGAGTGATTGGACAGATGAACTGGTGAGATTCTTCTGCACCGGAAGATGTCCCGATCACCTGAACGCCTCACAACGAAGGAGATTTCGGCTAGGTGCACTTAAGTACACTCTTCGCCCCGAGGGGCTTTACTTCAAAAACATCGACGGCATCCTGTTACGGTGCGTCAGAAAAGCAGACCAGCCTAGGGTCCTCGGAGATTTTCACTCCGGGATGCCTGGGGGTCATCATTCTTCAAGGCCAACGGCCTTAAAAATAATTAGAGCTGGGTACTATTGGCCCACTCTATTTACAGACGCTCATGCGGTCTGTTCTAAATGTGATCAATGCCAGAGGTTTGCTGGTAGGAACAGAAAAGCACCCCTGCCCCTTCAACCGATTCAGGCCGAGACTCCGTTCCAGCAATGGGGTCTAGACTTCATTGGGGTGATTTCGCCTAATTCCTCTGCCGGACACAAGTTTATTCTTACAGCCACCGATTACTTCACACGGTGGGCAGAGGCAATCCCGACCAAGAACGCAGACCAAGAAACGGTCATCAGGTTCATTGAGAGCCTGATTACCCGCTTCGGGGTTCCAGAGTCGATTGTGACAGACAACGGTCCGGGATTCGCAGGCGCTGTACTCACGGAGTACACCGGCAGACTTGGCATCTATCACAAGATGTCTTCTAATTACTACCCGCAGGGGAATGGCCTTGCCGAGTCTACTAACAAGAACCTCCTGAAAATCATCCGGAGGACCATTGACAGAAACAAGCGGACTTGGCACTTACTCCTGAACCGGCGCTGTGGGCGGACAGAGTTGCGTTCAAGAAATCTATCAGAACGTCCCCCTATGCGCTTGTCTATGGCAAAGAGGCTGTCATGCCATCCCACATTGAAATCCCTGCCCTATGGATGTTGGACGAAGACAGGAGCAGCGGAGACCCGGTGGACGACAGACTGTGCCAACTCCTGCAGTTGGAAGAAGACAGAGAAAGTGCATACCAGGCCTTCACTGATCATATTGCTGCCACTCAAGGCTGGTTTGCCAAAGGCACCACTGCCCGAGTTTTTGAAATCGGGGACCTGGTGCTGAAGTGGGACTCATATAAGGCAAAGTCGGGCAATCACGGGAAGTTCGATGCCCTCTGGGAGGGCCCTTATCAGATTGCCCGGGTGAACCAGTTTAATTCCTATGTACTTCGGGATATGGAGGGTCAGCTCCTGCCTATCTCTGTTAACGGGTTCCACTTAAAAATTTACCGCTGCTGAAGGTGCCCGAGTGGCCCTTCTTTGTAAAAATTTCCCTTATGCATTTTTGTTTTCCAGCATGTACAGTTTCCAGCTTTCAGCTTTTAATTTTTTATTTTTTGAGCTTAACTGCGGCATGGGAGAGAAAACAGACTTCGCAGCGAAGTCTGTTGTCGCCCCTCAGAAGGGGCGAAGTTCGGGCTGCTTGGGTGAAGAAAAAAAAGAAAAAGGCAAAAAATGGCTAAGTGTTGGCCGAAGCCCGACTTCGCAGCGAAGTCGGGCTGCGCGCCAGCCGAAATGCGAAGCTTGAATGAAGGGAAAGACTGCAAGGCACAAAGAAGAACGGACTGCGCTCAGTTTTGAGCGAAGTCCGACTTCGCGCGCGAAGTCCGACTTCGGCCGGCTTGCGCGCGAAGTTCGAACTGCGCACAACCTCCGCGCGAAGTGCAAACTTCGCGCGAAGTTCGAACTTCGCCCGAACTTCGGGCGAAGTCCGAACGCGCTACATTTCCAAAGCGCAGCTCGAACTGTCCGGTCCGAAGGAGGCAGTAAAGTTCTAAGGTTTGCCTCTCCTCCGAAGGTTGCAAAGGGCCGGACTACGCTCAACCCTTGGGCGCGTGAAGAAAAAAGAAAGCGGAACAGTTTCAATGCGCACTTCGCGCGAAGTTCGGGCTGCGCCAGATTTTCTGGCGAAGTCGGATCGCGCCCAACTTTGGGCGAAGTCCGACTGCGCCTTGTTTTCTGGGCCAGTTTGGACAATGGTTTAAAAAATGAATAAAATATTCAAAAAGGTTCCAAGCTGGGCCCAAGGCGCATTGTGACCGTTTCAAAGTGGGTTTCCGCACCAAAGGTTCTTTCTTGAGCAGTGTGCCCGGATTGCGGCAGTGACGTCAGCCATGGCGCAGCGTTCAAGGAAAAGTTAATGATTGCACAGTCCTCAAGGAAAAGTGCAATAAAAAGAGCATGGCACGGCTGCCGGGGTACCTTTTTCCAAGCATTCTCCTGCGTAGCCACCCAAGAAACTTAACTCCAGCCGACCTACCCCCTTCTGCGCGGCATTAATGACGCTGTCGTTGTCTAGAAAAGGGGGTCAGATGCATCCAGACAAGCCAGACTGCGCAGATTATTCCTTGGACTGTGCAGATTATTCCTGTGACAGCGAAATCTTCTGCAGACGCCCTGAACTCGTAATTATTGCTGTTTCGGAGAGATGGACAGAGGAAAGATGCCAATGCCAGCGCAATCCAGCGAAAGTTGTGAACCTGAGGATTTACCACGGCCAGGTGTTTTCAGAAGCGAAACACCGCCGGAGCGAAAGTCAAAGTCCCGGCCGAAAAAAGTACAGCGTGGGCAAGCCCCACCACCTCCGGTAAATTACTTGGCGGGATACGTGGACGGCTCGTTTTCTATGAGCCTGACTAAGCTGCGGACAAATGTGGAGAGCTGGGCTGACAAGGTTTCACCCTCTCACCATTTCGGAGCGGCGTACAAGTCCAACCTTTTCAGATTCTTGTGCCCTCCTGTCCATCAATGCCCGGAACTGGTAGACCTGATTGTCAGACACTACAGACCAGTTACCCGGCAGATTTGCAGCTCCAGCGGTAAACCCTTGTTCGCGCTGCGCAGGGAGACTGTCCAGCCAGCTTTCGCCCCAGGGTTGGAGTATGACTCCAGCACAATTGTCAGAAAGATAAATCTGGGCGAGCAAGCGGGACGCTTCACGCATACCAAACGGATGAGGGATTTCCTCAATTCAGAGCTGAACACCCCGCTTGCAGCTGGACAGTGGCCAACTGGCCCCATGCCCTTGGCGAGGTTTCAGAGCAAATATCTATATACCATTCTGGCATGGATCCTCGGCTGCGACTCTGATGAGTTGGTACAGCCATACCAGCTAGCGCTGGCAGAATGTCTCCTGTGTGGAGAATCCTACGAACCGGCAGCGCAGAGAAGTGGAAAGCGTCCCATCTTTTTCGATCAGGCGGATCGGTCGGCATACGCCATTCACTCCAGCCTGGTGAAGATCCAGAAGAAGCAGTCCACCGAATTTCGTTTCAGTTCTGTTCTAGCTTGGCTTTGTCTGTATCATTTGCACTCCCGGATGCCGATCCCGAACCTGAAGAAGGTCAACGAGAAGGGAGAGCCACAGCCCGTCTATGACTGGACGGATGACTTATACCGGAAAGGGTCCTACTACAAGTTTAACTTCAACTTTCTGGGATTAGTCATGTCAGTCTTCAGCGAAAGCGAAATTCCCCGCCCCCCGCGAGAAATGACGAACTCTTTACTGAGTCAGAAGCTCGGGGACGTTTTCAGACTGACGCAGGGGATTGTGGTCAGAATCTACGGATTCAAGGGCAAACCTCATTTGCTGCCCTACTGGTGCACGGAGCATCTGTTTGGGATGGAGGTTGCCCGACAGATGGACTATGTTGAGGAGGAGTTCGGCCTAGGAAAGAAAAGAGGACAGATTTTTCAATACCCTCTTTCCTGGGCAAACGTTGAGATTTCTGAGGTAGGACAGCATGTCTACCTCGAGCAAGAGTTTTCCCGTATTGGCCTGGTTCATGTGCCGCAGCGCTGGAAGTACGACCCGTACGGGATAAGGGGAAAGTTCACACATCTCTGCCCCCGGGCGGATATAACCGAAGATAGATGCGATGTGGTCCATGTGGACCTTGACTGGGAAATTGAATTGATGGAAGCTTCTCCTCCCTGGCAGGATTTTTACTGCGAGGAGGTGACATATGACCCCAAGCGAAACCCGGACCACCACTTCTCATCTCCAGGGTTTAAAAAATTCCTATCCAAGATAGCTGGCCTTAACTGGCCAAAAGAAAAGATTATTGAATGCTGGAAGATGAGGTGCCGCACGCAGCACGACAAATCCACGAGGAGAAATCTGGCCGTGGATGACGACTTTTCGACTCTATATGACCAGCATCATGACAGCTGGCGGCCGTTCGCATATCAAGGTTACGTTCCCCGAGGTCCCTTTGAGAGCTATAAAGGAGGGTCTTCCTCCCAACAGTTGTACACTTCGGCAACTGCCAGCGCGGGCCCAGCAGACATCCAGGTGGATCCAATGCAGCCCGTGGCTTCCAAGGCGGCGCCTGAAAAGGCGAAGAAATTAGTCAAGGCAACGCCCGAGGTGATTCCTCAAGCACAAAAGACGCCAGCGCCGCCAGAGAGCAGACCGGTTGCGGCAGACCTTCTACAAGTCAAACCCCGGTACAAGTTTACCGTGGGAGCATCAGCGCCTGCTGCACCTGCTTCATCTCCTTCCCCCGATCCGACCATTGTTCCAGAAGAGAAGAAGAGGAAGAGAGTTGAAAAAATCAGGCGACCTAGCCTGACAGTGCAGCAGCCGATCGCAGAGCCGCAGCCGCGTTCAGCCGCTCCTGGGACAGTTTCTGGGCAGTCCCGAGCCAGCCGCCGGAATCAGAAGCGCAGACATCCACCCAGCATCGGCTCAGGCGGAGCCCGCAGGTACGTTTGCTGCCCCAGTCTCTTTGGTCTCATCCAGTCCTACCCCTACTCCATCTCCCGCTCAATCCGAGCAAGTCATGGCCGCATCTTCCTCCCCGTCTCCACACCCTTCTAGCGGCCCCCATTCTTTTGATCAGTTTGCTCAGAACCCCAACGTTTCCCTATCTCTGAGTCAAACTCCAAACCCTTCGCCTGAAGTTAGTGCTGAAGCCGTGCGTTCACCGTTACATCCACCGCCTCAGCCGCTTCAAACCCTTCCAGCATCAGCCGCTCCCATCTCCACTTCCCGGTCGCCCCCAGAAGCGGCCGATCCTTCCAAGGTCCGTCCGGTTCCTCCTGATCCCATTCCCGCAGGAGAGACGTCTCAGCAGAACCCTAGGCTGGGGGAACCAGATTTCATGGATGACCTCCAGAATACAGACGACTTGCCCCTGGCAACAAGAGCTGTAGAGTACTCTATCTCTTTCCTCCAGAACCTGAAGCGGAGGAGACCTGAAGAGATAGCCGCCCCGGTAAAGCGCACCAAGTATAATTTCGAGAGGAGAGTGCTTACAACAGAGAAGATAATCCCAAAAGTGAAGAAGCCTCTCCGGGAAATGACCAGGGCGGACTACGAGCTCCAGACAAAGGAGAAGAGCTTTGACGACATCAACAAGCAATACGAGATTCAGGGAATCATTCGTAAAGCTGACAATCTCCTTGTCAAAAGTCTGGAGGAACAGGAAGAGCTTTTCGGGTTGCAGGAGAAGACGAGACAGCTTGAAGAGGACCTGTCTAGGTCCACTGAGCAGCTGGAAGCGGCGCGGCAAGAAATAGATGAATTAAAAGCCCAGCTGGCCGCTTCTCAGCAACAAGCCGCAACCGAAAAGCAGGCAGCCTTGGAGCAGATTTCTCAGCTCCAAGAGTCTTTGAAACAGGCGCAGTCGCAATCTGCAGAGAGAGCATCTCAAGCGACGGTCTTTTCGAAGAAGAAAGTTAAGGAGATGCGGGCTGGTTTGCTGCGGGGATGCAAGCCCCACACCTATAAGGCAATGTCAGTTCTGGATTTCGCATCCAGAATTCAAGAATTTTTGCCCAGGGAAAGCCTGTGGTAGAGGAGGCCGAACGCCAGGCGAAGCAATGGCTGGACCTGGCAATAAATCTTCAGGAGCGCGAGCGCGATGGCCTCCAATTCTCCCCCATGTCCTCATTCGCTGCAGAATGGGCAGATGCAAGGGTAACCTTGCATAAATATTTCAAAAAAGTAGAAGAGGTGAGGGTTGCCAGACGAATGTTAGACGCATTCGAACATGAAAGAGATATTTGCATGGCTCCCTTTCACGCTCTTTCTGAACTAGGGTGTCCAGGTTTTGTTGAGAATGGCGAGTTTCTCACCCTAGATCAGGTGAAAAAGAATTGGCAGTCCTTTGAAGCAGATACAGCTGAGATTGATAGCTGGACTGAGCCAATTCAGGAAAGTCAGGTCACTCAGATGGTGTCCAAATGTTGCAAGATCAGCTCCTACTTCCAGGAGCTAGGAAAAAGATACTACACCATCGACCTGCACGCGGTCTCTGCTTTCCACGCAGCATTAGAAGAAGTTGCTGACCGCCGGCCATTCGAAGCAGAAGCCTGGGGCCAAGCCCAGGCTGCATACAACCGCATCTGTGAAGCAGAAGCAAAAGCCGGAGAACCTTCGGAAGGTGATTCTGAGGGGGCAACTGACAAAAGTGAATCTGAAGAACAGTTGCCAAGAGGAGAACAACTAGAGCAGCAAAAGGCAGGGGAGGCAAGTTCCTCTGCACCCAATGGATGAAGGCATGGATTCTTTGCGCCGAGGCGAGCTCGACACCCCGCGAGCCGCCCGAAATGTTGTCACATTTTGCACGGGGTGCAATGTTTTCAATTTTGTAACGATGTCTGCTCTTCTTTTTCCCTCTTCCTCTATTTTCCTTTCTTCCGCTCTCCCTTTCTCTTTCTTTCCTACATTCTCTTTCTTTCCCCCTTTCTCGGAGCCCCTCAGTTGAATTTTAAACTTGGCGGCAGTTATCTGAAAAATGGCTAAGTGTTGGTGCGAAGTTCGCACTTCGCCCAGTTTTGGTGCGAAGTCCGACTTCGCCTAGTTTTGGTGCGAAGTCCGACTTCGCCCAGTTTGGTGCGAAGTGCGTACTTCGCCCAGTTTTGGTGCGAAGTCCGACTTCGCCCCTCTTTCTGGGCGCACCTTGTAACTGGCAGGTCGGCGGTGACCAGAAGAATGATAAGTGCTGGGGCAAAGTCCGTACGGCGGCAGATACCAGTTTTCACCTGTGCGCAGTCCGACTTCGCAGCGAAGTCGGAGTGCGCCCTTGACAGGTGCGCAGTAGGGAAACAAACTCGGAAATACTCCTAAGGCATGAAGGCCTTCCCGATCGCGTTGTTTCCGCCCGCGCAACCCGATGGTGCTCTGATCCCAGGCGAAGTTGGATAAACTGCCTTTCAAGGCCGACACGTGTCAAACAACATCATCCATCATCTGACAAGTGTCCAACTTCGGGATTTGAGCCAAGACGTGCCGAGCAAAAGGACGAGCATGGGTTGCACTACCTGTGCCAGTGACCTCATTTAAAGCCGATTGGAGGTTCTACTTGCTCCAGCTACCCGCATACCTGCCAAGAAGAAGTTCTGCCCAACACACCGCCACGTAGCTGTCCAGCTTCCAGGAAGACCATGTTGCGGGTACAGTCCGGTCCGACAAAAGGTCAGCATTTGCAGCTCTTTCGCCGCTTTTGTCAGCTATTGTTTGACTGGGACCTTGTGCCCATTAATGTAACGGGAGGGACTCGGGCTATATAAACCCACCATGATTTCATTGTAAAGGGTGGAAGGGGAATGTCTGTTAGGGAACCAATGTAACCGTGCTTCTGCTTATAAATATAATTTGTATGCCTGGTTCTATTCTGCTGCTTCTATTTCTTTATGCTTATGCTTTACGCTTCCCTGTGTCACGGCTCGTTGATTCGTTTCAGCATTTGGTGATCAGGCGCCTTTAGCATTGTTTGTGCCATGGCTTGTTAATTTATTTTAGCATTTGGTGGTCAAGCACTTCTGAACTTCATAGACTAGATGTGGTAGCAGTTCCATCAGTTGTGTGTTACGTTGTTGTCCGTAGTGGTGATTGATGCGTTGCCGTGCTGTTAGTTCTCCTTGTAGGGAGAATGTTTGCTAGGGGGCCATTGTAGCTGTGCGGTTAAAATCTCTGCATGACACATATACATGGTTCTGACATCTCTCAGTTACTTTCTGTCTTGAGTTTCCGTACGTAGTGGTGATTGATGCATTGCCGTGCTGTTAGTTCTCCTTGTAGGGAGAATGTTTGCTAGGGGACCATTGTAGCTGTGCGTATATTGCTTAGTACAGAAAGTACACTTAGATTTTGCAGTTCTCAGTCGTGCTTTGTATTTATAATGCAGTAAGTATTGGTGATTGCTGGTTGCCGTACTGTTAGTTCCCCCCCACCAACTCCAAGTACATTTGTAAATTCTTTCTGTTCATTTATCTCTTTCCTGCACTCTTAACTTGAACATAAAAACCCCCCAAAAGGAGCCGGCCTTCTCCGGAGATTGGCACGGAAGGCATCTCTTCCTTCCGGCCTTTCATGCTGGTGGGCGAATCTGGGCGCATTAACCCAAAATCCTTTCCTCATGGCAGATTCGTAACCAACAGGATGTAGCACGACTGTTACAGTAGGGAACGGCAGCCAAGAGACCCATCAACCTGAGTGAGGAAAGTGGAGAAGGTAGAGAAGAACAACCACCGGAGATGATACAGACATGGAGTTGGATGTGGGTGAGCATTTCCTCACCGAATTTTAGGAGACCACCAACTCTAGGGGACTATATCAAAGAACAGGTTCATATCTTTGTCAAGAAGATATCTAGAGCCTTGGAGCGAGGATGGAGTTCTAGGTTGGATGCATTGGAAATTGGCAATGATGGCAGTTAATGGTAGAAAACAAATTAGGTAAGTTAGTGCAATGGACTTGTTGGTTACGAATCTGCCATGAGGAAAGGATTTGGTATAATGCGCCCCAGATTCGCCCACCAGATTGAAATGTAGGAAGGAAGGGATGCCTTCCATGACAATCTCCGGAGAAGGCCGGCTTCCTGTGGGGTTTTAGTGTTTTAAGCTAAGAGTGCAGGGAAAGAGATAAAAATGCGGAAAGAGAATCCAAATGTGATTGGAGTTGGGTGGGGGGAATAAGCAAAGACAAAGAACGATCAATCACCACTACTAACAGCATTCCTATACAAAACACACATTGAAACTACAGCTATCATGCATTCTATGTATCCTCTATCTATGCATTCCAGGAATACTTAATCATCAAATACTAGAGTCCAGAGTTCAGTACAACAGTAAGCAATGAAATAAGAAACATGAGGCAGAAATGACAAGGAGAGGCAGCATACAAAATGAAGACAGTAAGCAGAGCCAAGTATGTATCTTGTATTAGAGGCAAACGCACAGCTACAATGGTTCCCTAGCAGTATATTCCCCTTCCCCCTTTTACAATGAAATTGCATGGCTATTTATAGCCCCAGTTCCCCCCGATTACAATCACGGGCACAAAGTCCCAGACTAGACATTGGCTGACAAAAGCGGCAGAGGAGCTGCTGATGTTGACTTCTGTCGGCGAGGACTGTACCTGCAGCATGGTCTCCCTAAAAGCTGTACAACTACGTGGCAGCGCGTTGGGTGGAACTTCAAATCAGCGGGAATGCGGGTAGTTGTGGCAGATGGCACTTCACATCAGCTTTAATGGTGGCAGTTGGCGTAGATAGTGCGGTCCATGCTTGTCCTTTTCCCGGTCATGTCTTGGCTCGAATCCCGAGGTTGGACACTTGTCGGATGCTGATGAGTGACACATGGCTGCCTTGAAAGGCAGTTTATCCAACTTCGCCCAGGATCAGAGCGCTGTCGGGTTGCGTAGGTGAAAAACAGCACAGTTGGGGAGGTCTTCGTGCCTTAGTCAATTTCTGGGTTTACTTGCCCAACTGCGCACCGGTCATAGGGCGCAACCCGACTTCGTCGCGAAGTCGGGTTGCGCACCGGTACTTTGCTGTTTTTACCGTCGTTCAGACTGCGCACCAGAAGGGGCGCACCCCGACTTCGCTGCGAAGTCGGGTTGCGCCCCAGCACTTAGCTGATTTTCTGCCATACTACTTCCCAAGTGCGCCCAGGAAGAAGGGCGCACCCCGACTTCGCTGCGAAGTCAGGTTGCGCCCTGACACTTAGTCAAATTTCGCTCATTTCCTGTCTGCTGCGCACTTTGCATTCCCTACTGCGCTCCAACTGGAGGGCGCACTCCGACTTCGCTACGAAGTCGGGTTGCCCCCTGACACTTAGTCATTTTCAGGGAACACTTGCCGGAAACTTTACTGGGGGAAGTTCAAGGGGAAGAGGGAGGAATGAAACTGCAAGGAAGAGGGAGAAAGGGAGAAATGGAGAAGGGGGAAAAGAGGAGGGAAGGGAAAGAGCAGTTCACTTACAGAAACTGAAAACATGGCACCCCGTGCAAAATGTGGCAACAGGACTCAAGATGAGGAAAGAATGAAGGAGCTTGCCGATGTTCACTAAAATTAGCGATCAGAGCTAGAGATTGGCAATGTGGGAAGCATGATTAGAGTGGAAAACCTGCCAAAGAGAACCCAAGCAATCTACAGGCAGCCAGCAAGGTTGCATATTGATGAGGCAAATGAAGCAGGTGTGAAGTACATGAAGCTTGCACCTGAGTTGGTAAAGACGTATGCCAAGGTTAATGTTTTGGCATACCTGATTAAATGGTTAGCCACAAGTGTGGAGAAATCCATGAGTCAAAGAAGGAACAAACTAACCAATGGGAGGAGAAACTTTGGTAGATGCAGGAAAATGCGAAAGCAGAACTAGCAACATTAAAGAAAGAAGTTGAGGAGAGAACAAAGGAATAGGATATATTGATCGGACAACTAAAATCTGAATGTTCGTTAAGAGAACAGTTGTTGGAGAAGAAGAACGAAGTCAAGGTCTCAGATCATCAAATTGCAGAGAAGGATGAGCAGCTAGCAATTGCAACCAAGCATGAGGCAGAAATAGCAAGGAAGGTTTTTAAGGTAGCAAGGAAGGAGGCGGAAGTTACATTTGTGAAGAGGGGGGAATTTAGTAGAAACCGAGCAGATGGCAAATAATTATGGGATACAGTGGAACCGGTATTTGAACTATTCCAAGAGACTCAAAGGAGAGACAAAGGCCCTCAAGCTACAAATCAAAGATATGGAAGGCATATTTGCTCCAAATCCTCAACATCAACAGAATCCCAACCCCTAAAAGTAGAGATAGTCGTCAACGAGGACATTGACCAATCTAAAGGGAAGGGCAGATGTAGGAGCTAGTTTTGGGCAGTAGCTGAAGTGAACATTGTACATAGGAGAACAAGTGCAAAATGTGCAAACATTTTATAATGTAATTGAAATGTAAATTTAAATGTACGTGAAAGACAAATGAAAATGAAATGCAAGTGAAATGTGATTTTATTAGATTATGTGAATGATCACATAATAGGTTAATATATTGAAATTGTAATGTGTATGGCTAATATAATAATCACATACAAGAAATGTGGGTAGTTATATGGTGAGGTGTCTAGGAAGGCAATTGCTTCTAACTACCAACCCACAAGCATTAAAGGACCCCCCCTTACAATTGTCCGAGAATCAATTGTACAAGAGAGAGCATCATGCATTGGAGAGTACAAGGATTCCAGGATTGTACTGTGATGTGAGAGCATTCTATGTGACCTATGTATTGCATGTGCAATCATATATTTAATACAAGTGTCGTGCAAGCAATGATTATACAATGACATTCCATTTCCATTTGTGTGTGCATGTTTGTAGTTGATTGTATAGTTGGGTGTGCCAGATTCTATGTGTGCAAGGTTGTTGTACAAGTGTTGCAGTCAAAGTGTTGTACAAGGAAGGTTGTCATACAATGAGTGTGGACAAAATCATTGCCAACATATAGTTGTTTGCGAGATTGTCGTCTGAGTGGATTGTGACTATGTTGTACAATTGTTTGTCGTACAAGTGATTAGAGACTTTGATGTACAAGTGCAATTTGGTAACTTGCCATACAAGTTGGTAATTGTTGTACAAGTAGAATTGTCGTACAATTGCCAATGTCAAATGTGTTGGACGAGCAGTGACTGCAATCTCAATTGGCTCCTAAAATCTATCATTCCAATTGTTCCTCCATCCATCGAAATACTCACTACCATGCTATAGATGCCTTGGTAGTTTTTCGATGGTGTAGACAACGATGAGAATTCCAAGAGATGAGGGAATGACAATTAATGGAAGGAGAAGTGGCGATGCTCAAGAAAAGACTTCATTTGTGATGGCAGCGTAGCTTAGACGCCAGGGATCTGATAGCGACTAGTGTGATGGTCAATCTTCAGACGACACTTCCAAATGACGGCATCCAGCATGACAACACGCAATATGACAACATCCAACATGACGACATCTACTAATGGCATTCAACATGACAACACTCAGCATGACAGTTCTTCTTGATGTCGGCAGCTAGATTAATGGCACCAGTCTTGTACGTCTGCAACCAATGTCGGCTCTAGCTTTCCCATGACGGCGTCAGCTACTGGATGTCTGCAACTCCTGACCATTCGTCTGAGGGCGCCTTGAATCTAGTCTCTATCTAGGTTGTTCTACCTGCAACACTTACAATATGGAAACAAGATTCTAACATAGTACCAACATCATACATAGACACAACTTGGAAACAAGTGAATGATCTTGCATTATCAATGGCATGTCGTACAATTATAGTCTATGACTACAACAATGCTACACCCAGCCTTACATTGTTATAGTCTAGTGGCTCTCTCGTACATAATCTTGCTCATGGATAGAATGTATCCTAGACTGAATTGTAAGGGGTCTATTTATTCCCTAGTCTTGGTTGTTACCATAACCACTTCAAGGTGACGTTACAAAACCTCCAAAACTTCCTATCTTAAACAGCCTTAATCAAATCAGTAATTAACATAATTTGTTAATCCTTTACAATGGCCATTGTATTTGCTACATTTTGTCTGAATTTCATTACATTTCATATTATTGCAAAATGTGTAGACCTTTTTACAAACACTTTCACTTTTGTTTCTTAGAACTACTATCTACATATGTCCTCCCCTTTACATTGGTCGTTGTCCTCAGCGACTTTCTCCACTGTTCTATTGATGTCTTTTTGTGTCTTTCTTAGTTGGAGTATGTAGACTTTGTAATTCAGCAAATTGGAGTTTATAAGCTTCTCTTTCATTGTGCAATCATTTGGCATAGTTATAGTATTTAACCCATTCCACATGGTAGGTGTTGGCTTTTTCCTCCATCACTACTAACTGTTGCAGAATCTCTTCCTCCCTCTTAGCAAAAGCCTCATATGCAATTCCTTGCATAGGTGTGGTAGATTGTTGATTCTTCAATTCCAATTCCCGTAACAGTTCTGCTTCATGCTGCTTTTGTTGTTCCAATTCTTTGAGCAGTGTTTCCTCTGTTCGGTTTTTCTGGTCCAACTCCTGCAATGCTTCCTTTTGCTGCTGAATAAGTGTGTTTGCAGATTTTTGTTGTATTAGTTGCTCCTCCATATTCACAATAATTGTTTCTCGTTCTCTTAGTTGCTCATTCATTTGTTGTATATGGTTTTGAGTTGTGGTCATCCTGTGAATATGTTCCTCCATCAGAGTTATAATGCACAATTCCATTTCTACTTAAATAAATCTACAGATCTACAGCCATTTAGCAATAATAATGCACAGAAAACAGCAATAACAGATGATACATAAATGAGCAGATTTGTATTAACAATGGCATATATGGTTACAGCATTACAGTCTGCAAACCCTATGCAGAATACTCTTCATGACTGCATACAAGATCCGACTGCATCCTACCATACGCACATATGCACCAGCCTTCTCTCACACGTACCTATGCCATCCATCAACCAAAGCCTGAATGAATAAGGGGATGGGCTTATTTATACAACTAAGAATTAGTTGCAACCTCCAATTACCTGACACCTCATTATTTCCTAAATTACATTTCATATGCATTTAACTTGCATTTACATGACATTTCCCACTACAAGACAAACTAACTTATAACTTATGACTTTACCGACATACATAACTTAACATTATATTATTACGTACAATATTACATTCACTTTATAACATTATTAAATATATGTACGCACATTTCGTCAAACACTTTGTGTACAACTACAAAATAACACAAAATACCAAAACTTATTCACTAAATGCAGACATATCAAATTGCCTATCTAACCCCATCTAAGACACATGCAACCATACCATCCAAGGGCCATTTATAGTTGCTCGCTAGTAGAAGACGATAAATGGAGGTAATCAATCTAGAAGTTTGCTAAGGCTACAAGAGCCACTTGAGGGACAATAATTGAAGTTAATCGCTTCCCATAGGTATAAAGCCAAACATCTATCATTGATTTTCAAAGAAAATAGGAAGTGCCTCCCTTGAATCTTCATATAATTAGTTGTATCTCCCTCTTATCTCATAGTGCATGAGTCACCTGAAAAATAAAGTGCTATTCCATCTCCATGGAGTAGAGGCATCAACTTCTATCCTCCCTAATAATGCAATGGTCAGCCTCAATCCCAAGCAAAATAATGTAGAAGCACTCCTTGTATAAGATCAGAAGTATACAAGAATAAAGGCAAACATCAACTGCACTTCAAGATTCGTCACAGATGAGCAATCGTAGTATTTGGAAGTACAAGCACGAGATCCTTCTAAAGAATGTGTCACTCAAACAGAGACGTTAAAACTCAGGCAAAGACACTAAATCTCAAGTCGAGACATTAAATATTTATTCCAAGGTTAGAGCAATTAATTCACGTCTGAAGAGCGTTGATTTCACCCAAACAATTTCAAAAGGTCATCAGCCAAAGATCAAAGGCGTTCACAATTGATTTGTTCGAAAATGTGACGATTAGGTATTTTACAAAACAAATTAAATTTCTTTTATCCCACATGAATTACAAGGAGGCTTATTAAAGCCCATATTTGTTAGTTACTTCCTTTTATTAAATCGAAGAATAAAACAAAAGAATTATATTTTTGAAAGGAAAAGAAAAGTACTGGAACATTTCAAAGAATATTCCCTCTATTTTTTCTTTTTCCCGATAAGACATAGCATTTCTCGCAAATTCGAGGCATCATTTAAATTACGAGTATAGGCTTATATATACTCGTAGAAAAGCATTTTTCAAGGTTAATTCAGTGAAAGGAAAATACTCAAATTTTGTAAAAGTGTGATATGGCTTGTGGTGCATCGAAGTTCCTGTTGCCCGATTTCCAACTATTAAGGGGGAATAATTATGCTGGCTGGAAAACCAAACTCATAATACAACTCGAGTTTGAAGACGTGTGGCAAGTTGTAGACAAGACCATTACTTGTCCTGAAGAAGAAAGTAAAGAGCAAACAAAATTCGACAAGGCAGATAGAAAGGCAAGATTGATCATCATGTTCGGAGTAGTAGATGAAGTACAAGCATATATTCGGGATTCAACCATAGCTAAAGATGCATAGGAGAAACTACAAACAGTTTTTGACTCAAAAAATCAAAATCAATTTCTATTTCTCCAAAGCCAACTCCATTGTTTGAAGATGAAGAGTGGAGAAAAACTCGAATCTTTCATGAGAAGAATTGCTAAATTATGAGCATCACTTAAAGCATTGGCAGAAATAGTACCTAACAAAACACTTGTTCCTATTATTGTAAGATCTCTCCCTTCTCAATATAATGTATTTGTTACAACTTTGAATATCACTACGCAAATACCAAGCTTTGAAAAGTTAGTGAACCTACAAAAAATAGAGGCCTCACACATAGCAAAAGAAGAAGACCAAGTATTTCTTACAAATCAAGAAGGGAAACAATAATTCAGAAGAGACATAAGATCTCAGCAATGCTTCTAGCAACAGAGAAATGATTTTCACAAGATATCAACTGCAGAAAAATTATATTCACACACAAAAGATGTGTAAACTTTGTGGCAAAAGTGGCCACACGGTGAAGGAATGTTGGCATAATCCCTTCGCAAATGGATCATCCTCTCAAGGAATGCTTCAACAGCAAGACATGTCATCATCAGATAAAAGAAATCACTGGAAAAGGGTACAGCAAAATAATAGAGTATTAGAGAGGAAGAGAACCAAGTTAAAGAAGAAGAAAAAGATCACAAAGAACAAGAACAACATGTATTTGTTGCACAAGCACAGCTAAGTCGGCCAAATCCTGTTTGGTACAATTCAAAAGCAACCAAACATGTGAACTATGAGGATAATTGGATTCATCCAAATTGTTCCAGTTAAAAAGGAAGAATCTCTTGATGAAACACCACATTCAATGATTTCAAGCCACTGGAGACCCAACAAGAGAACAAAACGAACATTCAAACTTTGCACCAAGATCAAGAACATAAGATGAAGCAACTCAAAATTGTGGAAATACATTCCAAATGCGATTCCTCCTCATCCACAGAAGAATCAGAATAAGAAATCAATGAGCAAGATCAGGAATTCACAAATCAGGCACAAAAGAGTCAATCAAAGGCATTCAACATTCAACAACATTCATTAGCAGCACATTGCACCACAAATCAAAGGAAGCACGAATAAATCACATATCACAAGCAAAGGCTTATTCAGATGAACAAAGCCAAGACTCAAAGGAAGAAGCAGAAAGTGATTAACCTCACTACATCAAGTGATGATGAAAACATGAAATGCAAACAGGTCAGCACAGAAAACATCACAGCACAAGAAAAATGTTGGCGACCAATCAATTCAATAATCGACATAGAATGAATGGTAGCACATGACAAATATCCTCCACATGAGAACATAGGGGGAAGCACATATTTCTTGCATTGAATTTATAAGTATTTGATATTGAATAATTATTTGTATTAAGTGTGTTTTTGGAGTGCATGATCGGTGGTACCCGACACTCCTAAGTATCATAGTAGCAAGTCAACAATGAGGGGGTGAAGAATTTCTCTTTCAAATTCCAACATCACCCTCAAAAATTTCATCAAGTCAAAGGCCAAGAGCGAGAGCCAAAGACAAAGCCAAAACTATGACTATGATGTAATAAGGAGGGGGGAGTTAGGAATTATGACATCATAGATAATGTGAATATAAGTTAACTAACCACTCAGCACATGTTATGTAAGGTTTAATAGATGACAAGGGTATAACCACCCATCATAGTCTATGTGAAATGGCATGTGGCATAACCATCCATCACAAGGACTATGCATGCACTATAGCAAAAGGGTAGTTGCAAGTTTATTAGTGAGTTGTTATGCCAAAATTGGGCATCCTATGTATTTAAATATCTACCATTGCATAACGCAAATAAATTCAAAGCATTGAGCATTAACAAGATGCACAAGAATGTGGCAAGATTCAATCATGGTTCCACCTCACATGACTCAAGAAAGCCAATCAATTTTGCATATGGCATTACCAATTCCAAATCAAGAATAGGAGAGTATTACCATAAATTTCCTAGGCAATTTTCCACAAACAAGGCAACATATTGATTACTTGTTTGTTGTGATAGATCATTTTAGCAAGATGCATGTGATGATTCCATGCAAGAAAACCATAACTAGACATGAAGCAGCCCAAAATCATCCTTAATGTTTGGGTGCACTTTCAATTGCTAAATTTAATAATGTTTTATAGGGATACAAATGTTTTTGACTTGCCCTCTATCAAGAATGGGATAGCCAAACCAAAGAAATGAACCAAACATTAGTGTAGATCTTGATTGGATATGAATGCAAAAATCCAACTAAAACAACTACTTGGGATGAAAGCTTCACCTACCATGCATTGTGCATACTTCCACCAGTTCGTCTACATTTAATATATGTCTTGAGTACTAACTATAATGAACCACAGAATGCCATAAAACGATATGTGGATTTGATAGCAAATAGCACTGCCCAATTAATTAAGAAAATAAAAAATTCTTTCACCAAAGAGTGCAAGATCACCTATTGAGGTCACCTGTAACTGGCAAATGACCTACTTATAGGCCAAGGAAAATCCATCTGCCATTGCTACGTCAAAACCTGCAAACTCTTTTGTCTTCAACCTAAATCATGCTACCACACCCTAATCAATAAAATTATGGGTGGCTCCCCCATGAATAAGATCTACAATATGCTGCCCTTTAATCCTTCACCTGACTATGAAAGAATAGAACCTTGGTGCTCCTGACAAAGATACTATTATGGGTGGTTGATATTCCCCTTATGATGAAGGAGATAATCTCCCCTGCATAGTGTTGTCTCATTCCCAACACATGTGCCTCTGGAAACTGCTCTGGCTCACCCTCATCATCTGAAGAGACCTCACTCAGGTGCACCTGTCCTTTCCCCAAACACCTAAGCAATGTATCCCACGGCAATTGAAGCATAACTTCTTCCTCCTCATCTCATTGCAAGTCATGTCACCATGTTGTTGCCTAGTAGATGTCTAGCCTGTACCCCATTGACCTAGGGGTCTAGATGGAGCAGCTCCCAATCTCTGTGGGAAAGGTCTATAAGGGATCCTCTGTTGTTGTTGTGATGCTCCTGTACCAATACCTCTAGTAGATGTACCTTGGAAAGACCTACCTGGTGTAGTAGTCTCCAAAGTTAAGGCCCTCTTAATGGCAGCCTGTAAGGATTCTAGATCAAAAGCCTTAACCAGGCCTCTAAGTGGCTCTCTCAAACCCTCCATGAACAGATAAGTCAATCGCCTCGCTGACACATCGGGGACCATCACTGCAACCCTTTGAAAATCAGCCACATAAGCATCTATTGTACTATTGTGCCTCAACTATGCCAACTCTCGAAAATGGACCTCAAGATCCTGCGTCTCGAATTTGTCAATCAATCTCCTATAGAACTTCTTGTTAGTAGTGATAAGGCTATGTCCCTAGGTAATCAGATCGTGATACCACCACTCATGTGAAACTCCTAATTCAAGGGTAGAAAACTTAATCGCCTCCTCATTCATTGGACTCGAGCAAAATATGTCAGCCAAAAACTCCTCACTCTCTACTCTATACTCCACATGGAGAGCTGCCAAATCATCATCTTGTTGATCTGCCACCTCCTCCTCTGTTGTGCTAACTCTCTCTATAAGAAGGTAACTCTAGGTAGCTCAGGACTACTAACTATCCTAGATGCCTATTGAGTTTTCCGAATTGCTCTCAAAGTAGAGGATTCCCCTCTATCACTATTACCAAGAGGAATAGTAGTGGGGATAGAACCTAAACTTTGAAATGCTTGGGTGAAAAGGTTAATAAGTTGTTGTTGTCCATCCTTCAAGGACTTAATAGTTTCAAGGAATTCCTTTTCTTTATCCTCACCCAACATCTTCACATGGCTATCTGTGTCTTGTGGTGGAATAAGGGTTTGTTTAAGTTTCCTTTGTTCTCTCTACTGATATCTTATTTCTCTTTCACTAAGTGACATTCAAGAATCGACACTCTTATAACCCCTCAGGCTAGCAGGAACTTAGCTCTAATAACACTATAGAATCCCCTAGCTAAAATACAAACTCACATACAAATTCCAAAAAAAAACACCAATCTTCCTAGCACATAGAATCCCTGAACAGCAGGATTTTTATTTTTTCTTAAAAAAGAAACAAACCTAGAAATTCACACAAATATAAATAGAACAATAAACTGAGAGGAATGCACCTGGAAATTGCATTCACTGAATGATGAAGAGATATTACAATGGAAGAGCTGGCTGCTCACTAATACCACTTAAGAACCCAGAAAGAAGGTGTAAATGGAGAGAGATGAACAATCAAAGAAGTGAGGATCAAGACCAATCAGCTCATAAACTCTCCCATGCCAAACCCCAACCAATCAACCACAAGTGAATTCATGACTACAAATTGTGTGCTTGTCGTACAAGCACATTGTCGTCATTAGTTTCAACTTGTCGTCTCATAGATTGTCATACAAATAGATTGAAGTCAATTGTCTCACAATCAAAACTTATGTCGTACAAATGCAAATGTCTTGCATAATTATATTGACTATAGCCTTGTTTGGCCTTTAAACCTATCATTCTATTCCTCCATTATTGGGAAACTCACCACCATGCTACATAGACCTCTCAGGGCCATAGTTTAACGATAATCATCCATTAAAAACTTCATTACAACTCCGAATTATATCAAACAAAAGCCAAGGTAGAATAGAATAAATCTAGGGGAGTCACCAAGGCCACTCAAAACTCGGTACTACCTCCTAAAAATTAGGAAGATCCCTAAAATATAGGAATTTCCCTTTATTCACGAAGAAAACAATACAAAACAAATGCATATAATCACTCATACTTATGCCTCTTACATACAAACATCCACTCAACACAACTGATCCACAAAAATAGGTGAGTGGGGCCCATAGCCTACTATCATCCAAAAAAGGACATTACAGAAAGTTGGAGCAGCAATGGCAATAGATGAGAACGCAACTATAGCAACAACAACCACCTCACTAGCAGCAATAGCAACCAGTGAGTCAAGAACCCCACAACAAGCCACAGGAAAGAAGAAAGTATCAATGTACAAAAGATACTTGTGGGCCAGCAAAGTTAAAAACATGGAGCGTTGCGGCAAGCAATGTAGAGGGGAACTCCAACAAAACTAGAAAGTCAGGCTATGCGAGGAGGCACTGTAAGTGCCATTGCAGGCATAGTTGAGAAAATCGGAATCGGCTTGGAAAAGTCAAAATCGAAATGATAAGTGTTAAAAGTATCTCGTTACTTTTAATCAGTGAAAGTTATGATAATTATTTGTGAATGGCACAAAGAAAATATACCATCCAAGCATGTTATATCCTGCAAGAGGTTTCTCTGAATTGTTGTAGCAGAAAACTAATACTGTAGTCAGAAGGCTAGATGACTGGGAGAATGTCCTGATTGAATGTGACCCAGGTATGGAATAATTCATGAACTCTCCTTCCACTAAAAATTGCGATCTCTGTTAGGCGTTAATTTGATATTAGTATAGTACTATATTTTCTACACAAAATAAATAAAATCTTCATATTAATTTTTAATGAAGGCAACTTCTCAGTCAAACACATTCCTTCATTATTACATCTGCAACATTCATTAACACTTTAATTAGCAATGATTGTAATAAATGTGGTGCTAATAACTCTTGGTTTTAAATTAAAATTAATAAAAGTTCTGATTAAGAGCTTGGTTGAAAAGCTTTTGATGTATAGAATCTATGAGCTTAACCAAAGGCATTCTTTAGTTTAATATTAAAATGTTCGTGAATAAAATATTTAGGTTCCGATTTAGATAAAGCATCCATAAGCATTTGTTTATTTTACTTGTTCAATGACTGGCAATAAGCGTGAAAATATATATTCAGTGATAAAGTGTATTCTATCATATTAAGGATGAAACAAACACTATAAGCTATATTGGAAATAGGAGCAAACAGGAAAAAGACTTTTAAGTTTCATAAAGAATAATAGAGCTACGTACGCCCCAAGATGACAAAGTAACCATCTTCATCTATTGTTGCTGTATCTCCTGTTCTGAAGTAACCATCATCTCCAAAAGACTCTTTTGTAACCTAAAAAGATAACATGCTTTATATCAATCAATACCATCTAGGAAAAATCTGAAGAGAAATGAGAAATGAAACGCAAGTGCAAGAGAGTATATTCACTACAGATTCATCTACTGGAAAGTACTGGAAAAAAAATGAAAGGAAATGTGGAAGGGATCCGCTTCTTAGAGTGTCTCTCTCTCTCTCTCTCTCTCTCTCTCTCTCTCTATATATATATATATATATATATATTTTTTTTGAATCAATTCTAAAAATAAAAAAATACCACAGATGCTTACACTCTAAGGTCACAAAAAATAACCCATTGTTGGCAATCTTGTTAGAGATTCAGAACAAACAATCAAGTTTGAACTTGCATTTAAGTGCACAAATAACATGGCTGACATGTTTGCTCTAAAGAGTGGAATCAAATAATGTTGAACTCATAACCTTGCCCTTATGAATATGGGCCCTTGAACAAACAACCAAATTAGGGGCCTTGGCAATGTACCTACCTTCGAAATAACACACATGCGCAAGCACAAGCACATGCACACCCGACTCACCATGACGTAGCAACAAGAGGAATTGAACTCGTGACTTATTGATATGGGTCCTTAACCAGAAGTACAATGTCCCTAGGACCTTGGAAAGGTAACCCCTTTCCAAGTTACTTCCAAACACAACAATAGCATGTAAATAGATTTGCTTCAGTGTAGCAACACTGTAATGTCCCCATTTTCAGTGACTTGGTGGTAATGATCCTGATGACCTATTTAGAGTTCTTGTAGGTCATGCAGAGTGATGCTTAGGGACTCAACGCCATGGACGATATTACTATGATCGAGTTTCAGCATAAGTTTTGCAGTTTGTTAGCCATTTTGGTTATGGGATGATATATTTGACCTAAGTTTGATTTATTTCCCTTTAATTATAATATATTTTTATAAAAGCAAATTATAAAGGGAAATTATAATATTTAATTATAAGGGGGCCAAAGTTGTTTTAAAACAACGTTATGACTACTAGGGAAGGGGCCAAGATGGGCGACCCATTTTGGAAGCTTTTAGAAGACGGTTGGAAAAAAGAATAAGGGTTGTGTGTGGTCATTCTATCATCCATGTTTGTATGTTTTTGGTTATCTTTTTCTGAGGACACTGCATATTGTTGCATTGTTGGGCTTGTGGGGAAATTACCTCCATAAGAATATTTGTTTCGTGTGTGAAAGACCACACCTAATCAATGATTGAGCATTGAGCTTCTACTTCAGGAAGTTCAGTTGTGCTTCAGATTTCCATTACTAGGGTTTGCAGAAATTTGAAGGTCATCATATGAGCAAACCAAGACATGGGTTTTGTTGGTCTTCACCAGCCACGACGGAAACCACAATTATTTTGATGATTTGAGGGCATATAGAGAACACAAATTTGTGGAATCCCAACCGGGGGTGTCCATTACAAACACCTAGATTTAAGGGAAAACAAACTTATAAACTTGTACTCATGGATCTAGTATTCAATCCAGAACCCAAACAAGGGGCCCTAGGAAGATACACACTTTTGAAAGTACTCATGCACCCACACATCAATAGCTTGTAAATAAACTTGGTATAGAGTAGCAAAACAAGAGATTTAGAAGGAATAAAACTAATAACTTTGTACTCAAAGGTAAATGTATAACTTGCATCTAATGTGTTGGCAATGAAGACAAGGTAAAATTAATAATAAGTGATCAGTACATATGTCGGCATTTCATGTTTTACACTATTCTATGAGAAAAATTAACAAGTTTATCATACATGGTTTATTAAATATTTCATGCCTAATAACATCAAGCCATCCTTTGTGAAGATATATTAAATAATGTAAAGCTCAAGTATCCATATGTTGTCTAGTTCAAATGATCCTAAAATAGGATAGAAGATGACTATGTAAAAGAGGAATTTCATTCCTCAGTCTAGCACCAAAGACCATCTTAACTCTCCACCTTAAGGACAAAAATGCATAACTAGCTTCCTCTTTGTCTCTAGAGGTTCACTAACCTTGGATATTAGGAGGCATTCTAGAGGGAATATCGTACTTCCTAGAGTAGAGGTTTGAAGTTTCCGATCATGCACAACAAGTAATGATATGCAACATGGAGTAAATATATATCAGCAATAACAATATAACTCAACACCAAATGAAGTATGTCATTATCTATCTATGCAATTACATCCACGATACAGTCTTGTACAATAGTATGATAGCATCAACACACTATGAACATATAGTAACATATGATATGATTCTACATAACCACAACCATGGCCACGAACCAACAAACAAGAAATGAGGCAAATATATAGAATAAGGGAGTTATCATTAGGTAGGTGGCAACATCCTAACTCACCTAACCATCCAATGTCATTCTATGCAACAAACAATTAAAGTCCCCCATTTATTATAGTCGACATACTATTTATAAACACATCATATGTTGTCATGCCTATAAACATGCAACATCCTATGTGACGACCATACACACTTACAACAAAAGACTATGACAACTCACTATATGCATCGTTGATAGTATATTCTGCAAATTAGGGAGGAAATGACACTTTCTCCTCCTCCTCTTCAACTTGTACATGTTTGCCAGCTTTTTTCGTACTGATATAGAAACATGTAGGCTAGAAGACTTCATAGCCCTCGATTTGCCAATAGAGTAACTTGCCATCCAAGTGCCTTTCATCCTCCATACACTCCTTCCTCATGCAACTCCAGTCCGCCCATCCTCACTTCCTTGTCAAATGAGGAGTCTCCCAACTCATTCGAAGATGCCAACTCTTTGTTGACGGATTGATTCTTCAGGTTTATGACATACTTGTGTTGGCCCTTCTTGAATGTCAACCAGCCTTCCTCCCAATTATGATCAACTTTCATCATACATAACCATCCACGTCCCAACAATGCATGGCAATTACCATGTAGTGTGGAATAAACATTTGTTTGAGGATCTTCACTTTTTACATAGTCAATACTCTATCTCAATTCCATAACACTGCACTCCATACAATCAAAAATTAGGTGACCACAAAAATGGTGCACCTAAAACTCTTCATATCATTTTAGGCAAGACATTTACATTGAAACCCTATTGAGAGTCACGTGTGTCATCATATGCCCAAGGAACTTGCCATGGATCGGTGCAGACTTTCTCCTGACATCAATCATCAGGACTATTAGGTTTATGTACTAATCCTTATTCGCTTGTCCTATTGCAATCTGGCGATATACATTCTCCTTCTTACTTGTGTGTGTCAATTCTCCCATTATCACATAAAGCTTTGTTACTACACGAATTAGGTTGGACATCTTGATCAACACATTCAAGTCGTATACCTACAACTCCAACTCCTTTGCTGACAAATCTCCCTTTGTCACTACGATGGGTTCCTTTTGCTTCTTATCGTTGTTTTGCTTCTTCAATTTGCGCAAGAGCCTCTTATCACTTTCGTTCTCCTTAGAACGGTCTGGATACTCCCCCATCCTCCCTGCTTGTGCATGTTACTACAAGTATATTTTTTTCTTTACCCTTCTCCAATTGTTCTTCTTCAATGTCAATCAAATTAACATTATACACATTGCAGGTACACACCTTTTTCAAAGAGTTTATTTCTTTGTGGTTGCGAGGACCGCACCATTGGCACATCATCATTACATTGTTGCCACCATTTCCAACTAATGCGTTTGTGCAATTATGTGCAAAGTGTCCCCACTTTTGACACTTTCTATATTATATGGTGGGTTTGTCGTCCAAGTCATACTATAATCTACTCTCACCACCAAACCTATTGTCGGATTGTGTGTTTGGTCTCCTTCCTTGACAATTATTCCAATAACTACCACTCATTACGTTTTGTCATCTTTTGTAAGTGTTTAGCTTCTATCAGTTTGTTCCTTCTATGCCATGAATGTTTCACAGTGTGCATTTTTTAGATTAAAAGGACAGTCGACAACATTGTGTCCATTCACTCCGCAAATGTTATAGTATGCCTTCTTTGGGTAGTTGGTGTTCGTGTGCCACTCTGATTTGCATTGGAAACACCAAATATGCTTTTTATCTTTCTTCTTTTCAGATTTTACATAATTAATCATTCACTACAAATCTTTTCACATTGCTTGTATGGTTGATGATTTGACATGTACGCATGAATGCATGTTTTAGCGTACGAATGTATACATGCAAATGTGTGTGCATAGAGTGTTTGTAATAAGTTGTCATGTTGTGTTGTGTCATGACTATAGAAACCAGTTCTGGACATAAGCAAAATCAAAAGTAATATTGTCCGCAAAAGTGTTTAAGTGTACTATGCACTAAGTTTAGATCTAAGTGATATGTAATGAAATGTTTGGTTAATGCCAATGAAATGTAATTAAAATAAAATGCAAATAATATGTAATAGTCGTCATAGTATAGTGCACATGATGTAAAGTTGGGGTTATGTCTTGTAGGAAGAAGAAATTAGTTATGTGGCGTCTGCCCTGGAAGTCATTGCCAACAATGGCTAGGACTGCGCTATAAAAGAAGACCCCCTCCCCCCTTCATTGTTGTAGAGATATATGCATATGAGTATAGGCAGATCATATACGCATAGGAGAACATATGTGCAAGTGTAGAGCATATTGTGAGTTTGAGTACGAAGTGTTGTAATCTGTAAATGCCATACAGGCAGATCATCAATATAAATACATTCTCCATTGATGTGTTGGATGTCTATGTGTTGATATCAATATGCTAGATTATTGGACTTGTGCATTGTCAAGGTATTATGGTTGTAGGTTGGAAGAAGGAGTCAGATATCACAAGTTCTAGGCCACAATTAGAAGTGCAAACGCAGTCAGGCAACGCAAACGATAGTTGTTGAGGATAAATGTCATACCAAAATTGTTGTCTCGTTGGATTGCAGTCGTCGTCTGGGGAGTTCCATATAGATATCATGTTGTCATGTTGTCATGTGATTGTTGGTCACAAATCTGCCACAGGAAAGGATTTCGATATGTATACATGCCCTAGACCTGGACCAACATTGAAAGGCCGGAGGGAAGAGATGCCCTCCGTACCAATCTCCGGAGAAAGGCCGGCTCCTTTACTAAACTACTTGGGGTTTTAAGATAAGAGTGCAGGAAAGAGATAAAAAGAGTAAGGATGCAGGAAAGAAATAAAGGGAGTGAGGGAAAGAATGTCAATGGATTTTCAGAGGGAAAGAACCGACAGCACGATCACTAGCTAATATCTTGAAGTAGCAGCAATAAATACAAAGAATAAAACATGAATGAATACCACGCTAACTTCCCTATGTATCCTTTGGAAGAGTTCCAGGATTCAACCACTTTCCTACGCCTAAATCCGAATTACAGCAATTAGGAAAATAAATGAACGTAGCAGAAACCACTAACCAGAGGCAGCATACAAAGAATTTAACATAGTACTTTCCCCCCTATGTATCCTTCAAGAGAATTCCAAGGTCCAACCCCCCAATCACACACCTAAATCCAGGATGCAGAATTACAGTATGCGAATGAAGAAATGGAATAACAAAAATTATCGCAGAAGGCAGCATACAAAAGAGAAATTGAGCCCAAAGTATTTTATATCGATTGCAAAAAATCAAGTTACAGCAGCTTTCTAGCAAAAGTCCCCCCCTTTTCTCATTACAATTTATGGGTTTTTATAGAGGACCCGACCCTCTGAGCCATCAATGCACAAAATCTAGAAGTACGCCCTCGAAAACTTGAGAAATTTGTTCTCGCTCCTCCCGTGACCGAGCTCTCACATCCTTTTCTACAATTAGCAGTTACGGCCGCGTCAGCCGGGGAAATTTGCATTTATGGGCGGCCTGACTCGTCCTGAATTTCTCCGGGTGCGGAGCTCGAGTGGCTGCTATGTCTGTCAGGCTCTCCTCCTGCGACTGATATCTCTTTTTGGATTGCCAAAAATGAGCCCCGGGTCTCTCGAGCAAGTAAAAATTCATTTATGAAACACTCGATTGCCTCGAAAAGATACCCAGCCTTGGAGTGTGTGCCCTTAAATAGCTTCGCCAAATTCCAGTTCGGGACCTTACTTCGCAATGGATGTGAGCCGAAGCGGGTCTGACTTCCTTGGATGGGTACTTCGCGCGAAGGGACTTCCAAAAATAGCTTCGCAAGGACTTAGTGCCGAAGCAGATATTCCTTCTCAAAACATGGCTCTCAATATTTCATTGCTTCGCTGGAAAAATGGGTTGAAGGCTGCTTCGCAAGAGTCTTTGCCCGAAGCAAATGCTTCACTGATGGGCTGTCAAAAATGCTTCGCTGCGAACCTTCTTCAAAATGGCCGTTCGCAAGGAGTTTGGGCGAAGCTCATCCATGCCTTAGAACATTTTCAGGGGGCAATCAACCTTCGTATGGGGAAGCTTCGCACTGAAATCGCCCGAAGCAGGTGCTTCGCAAAATTTTTGAGCGAAGTAGATTTTTCTTGGGGAGTTTTGCCAAAAAGGAAGGTCAAAGCAGGTGCTTCGCTGGAAATTTTGCGAAGTGTTTCTCCATACTTTAGAAACTTTCGCATCTCACATTTTACGCTTCGCAGGACTTCGGCCCGAAGCAGGTCTCGTGAGGGCTTCGCTTGCAAAGCTCTTTCTATGCCTTAGGAGATTTCAGGCCTGCACCTATGTTTTCCCTATTTCCTATTTGCGAAGCTGCCTGTTCTTGCTAGTGCTGTAAGCGAAGCTTTCTCTTACACAGTTATCTACAAAGGGAATTCAAAAATGACAACCAAACTTGTTGCAATACCACTATCAACAAAAATAAAGAAAACAAGAAAATCCTTTACACGACATTAATTTTCACCACCCCTCCAATGTGACGAAATTGTTAACAGTGATCATGTGGATGTCATCATCCTATCATGTTGATGCCAACCTATTGATGTCATCTGGAGGACGTTGTCAGGTGAATGTCGTCGTATTGACTAAAGATTGAAGTCCAACCTGTCGTCTTGTGTGTTGCCATCTAAGTAGATGATGAATGTGGTAATGTTCCACAATACATATGTGTTGGCCCCAAAATCCTATCATTCTATCTTCATTGTTGGGAACCTCACCATCGTGCTACATTTGGTGTCGTTGCCTAATCAAAGTACGAGTCAACTTGTTTGTTGACATCGTTGGAAAGTTCGAACTTAGCACGCATGAAGATTGGAGAGGTGGACCTAGTTGTACAAATGTAGGAGACAAATTCGTAAGAGAAATTCAGAGCAACCTGTGAGAAGTAGACGAATTGCCAATCGTGGTCCATAGTCAAAAAGAACAAAAATTTAACAACCAGAGGTTGGACGTGTTTGGAATCCTCAAGAGGAGGATAGCTCTACTGATGAGATCCAAAGGTGGCAAACGTTGTTATTAACAATGGAAGACGAAGTGCAAAGTGAGTTGCAGCAAACAACTGAAGAAAACGTTCACGTAAGTCGACACCAACGTGGAGGGTGCACGAGGAGATGAGTGGATGTCTCATGTACGTAGGAAGAGGAAGTTAGTTATGCACCATCCGTCTTGGAAGTCGTTTCCAACGACCAAGATTGCGCAATAAAAGAAGACCCTACCTTCATTGTTGTATATGGTATGTTGTGATACAAGAGGATGAGAGCATACACTAGACAGACCTTATACACATGTGCAAGTGCAAGTATCTTGTGAGTTTGAGTGCAATTGTTGTAATCTGCAAATGCCTGATAGGTAGAACATCAATGCAAATCCATTCTCCAATTGTGTATTGGATGTCTATGTGTTCATCTCAATCTACTAGAATATTAGACTTGTGCATTGTAAAGGTATTTTGGTTGTAGGTTGGAATACACAATCGAGTGTTGCAGGTTGAAGGTCGAAGTCACGAGCACAGATGCAGTCAGACGTTATCGACAACAATTGCTATCAAACCAAAACTGTCATCTTGTTGGGAGCAATCACCGTTTGAAGACTTGTCATGTGGATTGTTGTCCAAAGAGTTGTTGTATGGATTTTTGTCTAGAGATCATGTCGTCATGCCATCACGTAGATGTCGTCATGTTGATACCAACCTACTAATGTCTTTTATAGGATGTCGTCATACTGACTGAAGGTTGAAGTGTAACTTGTTGTTGTGCGTATTGTCGTTTGAGTAGATGATGAAGGTGATGTTGTTCAAGAGTGCTCACTACAGACGTGTTGGCCACTATGTAATGTCCCCTTCTCATTCATGAGCTGAGACAGGTCCTGATAACCTATCCAGAGTCCCTGTAGGTTGATCAGTGCTTTTGCTAGGGGATTCATCCATTCATGGGGGTTACTATTTATAGATATTGTTATTTTTAGTAGTGTGGGCCGATGCAGTTCTTCTAGTTTTGTAGAGTCATTTATTTTGTGGATGCAATATTTGCCCAAGTTTAAGTTGGCGCCCCCTTGGTGAGTAAATAAATTAATAAATTCAAGTTATATTATTAAGTCATAAAGTGACTTTAAAAAGGGACATAAAAGGGCCCTCTTTTAAAAACAACGTTATATCAACTAGGATGGGGTACAAGTTGGGCGCCCCATTCCAAGGAGAGATAAGGGAAATAAAACAATATTAAATTTTATGCTTTTTGGCTCCAAATCCAAGATGGGCGTAGCTTTCATAAAAGGAGTTTTTTGGGGTTTTGGGAAATTCATTCACATCTTTGCTATCTTGGAGAAACTCTGCCAGTTTTCATGGAGAAAATTGCAGCTTGAGGCTTGTGGAGACGACAACCTCCATGAGTAGCTGTGATTTCGTGGGTGGAAGATCTCACCTAGTCAGACAATTGGAGTCCTTACACAGAGGGCTCAATTGGGCATCACAGATTCAGCAGTAGGGTTTGAGGATTTTTGAAGTTTGGATTCCAGGCAAAGTGATCATCTGGGTCTTTCAGTTTTTGGCCATCTTCATCTGGGTAGAAGTTAGTTTTGCATCCTAAAGAGTAAATTTGCATTTTTGGGTCAGATCGAACTGCTGTTTGGAGGGTTTTGGAAAGCGTGTTTGGTTCATATCTCATTATTCATCAAGGGTTTCAATCTGGGTTTTTTATCACACCTTCCTCATACTTGGGCGACCCCTTTAGGGGTGATTTCGGGGGTTGTAAGTGCAGCCATTAATTTCTTTTGTTGACTGTACCATCCAGGGAGACCGTACAGCTGCCCAAGGAAGCGTGCAGCAGGAAAACAGTCATAAAATTCTGATGTTACTGCCCAGATCTGATCAGCAAGTAAATACGAGCTCATTGCACTTTACGGGAGGCGATTCGGAGTCCGATTGAAGAAGTTACAAGCATTTTAGTGATTTCAGCTGTGCATTGTACAATTTCAGACTTTAATACCAGATCTGTACTTGCAATTTCAGGTCAGAAATTTCAATAAAATATTGTTATTTAGTGTGTAGTTTCATCTTGGTTCCTTTCCAGTTCGAGTGTGGCATTTTTCGAAGTTATTTCATGCATAGCATTTTCCTTTCAAAGCATAAAAAAAAATAATAATACAAAAAAAATCAGAAAAACAAAAATCAGAAAAAAAGGAGTAAAACAGAGTACATTCGGAACAGCAGTTAAGGGGTGTACATCATACACTAAACCTTGTCATTCTTTCTTCATTGTTGGGAACCTCACCACCATGCTACATAAAGAAAAGCAAAAAGTGCCACCAACTATAAAAAGAGGTAAAGGCTTTGAAGTTGTGTGTCCAATTTACACACGTTAATGGTGGTTACATTCAGTTTACTTCAAAGTCTGTGTTCTTTTCCTTTTAAGATTGCACTGTCCTAGGCTTCAGATTGTGTGAATACCGGTTGGGTCAGGACTGGTTTTGGGTCAGATTTGCCACTTACAGAATCAAAATCAGATTCAAGACAATACAGGCTTGCATTTCTTCCTCTCTCTCACCTTACTCTTTTGATATTTTTTTATTAATTTGTTTATATTTAGATTACATTAGTTTTTTTTGAAGTTGGTAATTGTTGCCACATTTTGCAAAGGGGTGAAAATTTTGAAAACTGCTGCATTTTTCGGGACCAGATCCTTCCCTTCTTTCTTCCCTAGCCTTCAGTCCAATCCAGGCGATCTTCAGGACTGCGATTTTCAGGTTCAGTTTCTCAGTTTCCAGCAAGCTTTGGCGGAGTTTGGAAGAAGCCAAAAAATTCTAAGGCTAAAGCACTCCCGGGTCGCGTTCTTTTGGAGCGATTCCGGGAGTTGCTTCATTTTTACGGTGATTCCCAGCTTCGCCCCTCCTCTGGGCGACCGCCGGCAGAACTAAGCAACGACGAAGCGATTAGCAAAGAGGGGGTCGAAATTTGTCTAAGTGTGGCCTTCCCGCGAGTCGCTCCATTCTGGAGCGACTCTCGTCCTCGCTGGACTCTCCGGGCGACTCTCAGCACTTCCAGCGACCGGCAGCAACAGGCATGAAGCGTGAAAAATTCTAAGGCATGGACTGCTACCGACGGTCGCTCTTTTTCGGAGCGAACCCCGGGGTCGCCCTATTCCCCCAGCGACTCCCGTCATCACTTTATATTTCAGCGAACCACGGTAGGGAATGAATTCAAAAAGTGGCTAAGTATGTGCCCGCTGGTCACTCCGTCTGAGTGCGACCCCGTCGTCGCCACTTAATCCCAGCGGCCCCCGTCATCGCCTGCTTTTTTGGCGATCGCCAACAGCTGCAAAGTTTAAAAGGTTGACCGAGGTCACTCCGTTTTGGAGCAACTCCCGGCATCGCCGCAACAGCCTAGCGATCCCCTTCGTCGCGACACTTTCTAGCGACCGCGGGCAACAGAGTTTTCAAGAAATATTCTAAGGCATGTAAGTTGCCCATGGTCGCTCCGTTTTCAGGCAACCCCCGTCGTCGCCCCCATTGTTCAGCGACCTCGAGCAAAAGACAAGAAAATTGCAGGCTTTCTAAGGCATGCTCGCCCCGGGTTCGCTCCATTCCGGAGCGACTCCCAGGATCGCTCTTCTTTTCGAGCGACTCTCGTCGTCTCCCTCCATTTTAGCGAACCTCAGGCTGAAGCTGAAAGCAAGCAGGCTTCGGGATTTGGACCAGTCTTGGCAGGATTGAAGGTGTACTTCAAGAGCAGGGTAGGTGAGCATTGATGACACGCACTCAGGGGTAAATTGTACTCCACCTACCACATTAACAAGACGAGCCCTTCCAACCACCAAATCCGTCCGGAGCCGTACCAAATCCAGGTGAATCATGTTGCAGGTACGCTCACGGCCAGCGGGTGTCAAATCTCGGCAGCTTTTGCAGGTTTGGGGTTCCGTGCTTCAATGTAATTTGGGGGGAAAATTCTGCTATAAATAGCAGTGCACTTTCAATGTAAAAGGGGGGGACATATTGCTAAGAAAGCTACTGTAAACAGACATTTTGCTTCAATACAAGGCATCTTTGGCTCCAATTCTTGTCTCTTTCTTTTATGCTGCCTTCTGCAAGTATTTTTGCTTCATGTTCATTTATTTTTCTGATTGCTGTAATTCTGAACTCTGGATTAGGGCATTGGCAATTAAGTGAATCTGGAATGCTTGTTGAAGGATACATAGGAAGAAATCACAGTATTGGTTTATGTTACATGTTTTGTTTTGATTGTTGCTGGTTTGGGTATTAGTTAGTGATTGTGTTGCTTGTTCTTCCCCACAACTACTGCTATGCTTTTACATTTCTTTCTGCATTTTACAATCTCTTTCCAGTTCCCTTATCTTAAACCCCAAGTAGAATAGTAAAGGATCCGGCCTTCTCCGGAGATTGGCATAGAAGGCATCTCTTCCTTCCGGCCTTTCAATCTGTGGTCCGGGTCTAGGGCACACACGTAGACCAAAATCCTTTCCTAATGGCGGATCTATGACCAACAATAACAAACTTACTTCCAGGTTTACAAGGTTCAAAAATTCATTTGGTCATAAGTTAATCATTGCTAGTTTACACATGTTTATAATATGAAGGCAATGAAGTTATTGTTTGGACAGATATATGCTTAGAGTTAGGACTTTGTGCTAGAAAAATCTATCTCTTAGATCTACACCAACAAGGCCCCTTAAAGGAACAACCATCATTGACCTCCAAGTTTATCCATGCTAGCCAAGACCTGGTCACACATAAACCTTGGGGGAAAAACTAATTCCCTTTCAAGAAGGAATGGGAACTATTCCAAGTAAGTTGACCTGTCCTTTGACCCCACCAAAAGATTGACTCGTGTTGCCTAAGTTGGGCTGTGTCATTTGCCAAGCCCAACAGGTCCTTAACCAAAAGCCCAAAAAGGAGGCCATGGCAAGGTACCTGTTGGCATTTTTGCCACATTAAATTTTTTGACAAAATTTTGCCTAAGTATGGAGCTTTAAATCGACAAATCACACGCAGAAGTGTTGGCATTTTCGCGGGCCCTAAAAGAGGATGATAAAGTGGACGAATTGATATTTTGATGTCTCATTATTGCGGATCTTTTCGCAAGCTTTCCGGCGATATATTACAATAGGTGATCGAGTCAGCGGATCAAAAGTTATGGCCCCGGGAAGTACATCCAGCAAATGTCCACTTCGGGCTCGAAAAAAATTCTAAGGCATGAGGGGCACTCGTTGTCACATTTTGCACGGGGTGCAATGTCTTCAGTGTTGTAACAGTGCTGCTCTTCTTTTTCCCTCTTCCCCTATTTTCCTTCCTTCTCCTCTCCCTTTCCTTTTCCTTCCCGCATTCTCTTTCTTTCCCCCCTTTCTTGGAGTCCCCAGTTGATTTTTCAACTTTCCAGCAAGTTACCTGAAAAATGGCTAAGTGTTGGTGCGAAGTTCGCACTTCGCCCAGTTTTGGTGCGAAGTTCGCACTTCGCCCAGTTTTGGTGCGAAGTCTGACTTCGCCCCACTTTCTGGGCGCACCTTGCAATCGGCAGATTGACAGGCTGGCAGGCTGACAGAAGATGATAAAAGGCCGGAGCAGAGTCCGTACGGCGGCAGCACACCCGCTTCCACTCGTGCGCAGTCCGACTTCGCAAAGAAAGTCGGAGTGCGCCCTTGACAGGTGTGCAGTAGGGGAACAAACCCAGAATTTGACCAAGGCATGAAGGCCTTCCCGACTGCACTGTTTTCTGCCCGCGCAACCCGAGACGCTCTGATCCCAAGCGAAGTTGGACGGATTGCCTTCCAAGGCAGACACGTGTCACACAAAGATCATCCATCATCTGACAAGTGTCCAGCTTCGGGATTAGAGCCGAAACGTGCCGAGCAAAAGGACAAGCATGGGCTGCACTGCCTACGCCAGTAGCCTCATTCAAAGCTGATCTGAGGTTTCACCTGCTCCAGCCTACCCGCATCACCGCCGTAAGGAGATTCTCGCCCAACACACCGCCATGTAGCCGTCCAGCCTTCCAGGAAGACCATGCCGCGGGTACATCCGGTCCGACAAAAGGTCAGCATTTGCAGCTCTTTCGCCGCTTTTGTCAGCTTATGTTTGATCGGGACCTTGTGCCCATTAATGTAACGGGAGGGACTCGGGCTATAAAAGCCCACCGTGAATTCATTGTAAAGGGTGGAAGGGGAATGTCTGTTAGGGAACCACTGTGCCCATTGTAACCGTGCTTCTGCTTATAAATATAATCTGTATGCTTGGTTCTGTTCTGCTGCTTCTGTTTTTTATGCCGCCTTTCTTTATATTCATGCCTTAGGCTAACCTGTGTCATGGCTCGTTGATTCATTTCAGCATTTGATGATCATGTGCCTCTAGCATTGCTTGTTTAAAGCACACCCTGTACTTCATGAATTAAAAGGATACATAGAATAGCTGTAGTAGCAGCTCCATCGCTTGTGTGTTTTGTTGCCGGTCCGTATCTCGTGATTAGTGCGCCGCCGCATCGTTAGTTCCTTGTAGGGAATGTCCGTTAGGGGGCCATTGAAGTCGTGCGGTTAAATTCTCTACATAAACACATATACCGGCTCGATATCTCTATGATTGCTTTCTACCCATGTTAGTGTCCGTAGGTGGTGATTGACGCGTTGCCGCATCGTTAGTTCCTTGTAGGGAATGTCCGTTAGGGAGCCGTTGTAGCCGTGCGTACACCGCTTGGGTATCGGAAGTATACGTTAGATTTTGCGGTTCTTTGTCATGCTTTGTGTTTATATGCAGTTAGTAGCGGTGATTGGTGTGTTCCCGCATCGTTAGTTCCCCCCACCAACCTTTGAATATATTTGTAAATCTCTTCTCGTACATTTATTTCTTTCCTGTACTCTTAGCTTGAACATAAACCCCCAAAAAGGAGCCGGCCTTCTCCGGAGATTGGCTCGGAAGGCATCTCTTCCTTCCGGCCTTTCATGCCGGTGGGCGAATCTGGGCGCATTAACCCAAATCCTTTCCTCATGGCAGATTCGTAACCAACAGTTTCTCTGGCACGCCCGGTGGGACCCTGGTCCCACATTTGAAGAGAGATTTTCTGATCAGTCTCCACCTGGCGCTGACAGTTCCTGAGCTCTCGGTGAGACAAGGAAGTTTCTCACCCCCGACAGAATTGAAGCACCGGTGTTCGCTTCATTGCTGTTCCAAATCTGAACACCTGGCGACTCTGCACGAACAAATCCTCTGAGTCTAGAAGACCGGTCCCAACACCTTCATGCACACGAGAAGGTGGCAAGCAAGGGATCCGAGAAGCCCGCCTGAGTTCTACGAACTGGACATCAACGCTCGAGGCGAGATTCCCAGGCTGGCTGACCCGCGAGCTCGTTTCGACGAAGCCGAGGCTGAGATACAAGAAGAAGCCGAAGCCGAAGTCGGAGGAGCCGAGTACGAAATAGAAGAGGCCGAGGAAGAAGAAGATCCTGCATCCTCGGAAAGTACCGACACTGAGTACACAACCGACGGCGGAGAAGAAGAAGAAGAAGAAGAAATGGCTGCTCAACAGCCAAATGACGATGATCTTTTCCCGGCTGTGGACTCTACGGGGCCCTTGGCCCTGGTCGGACAGCAAGTTGTGCCCCCTGCTGCTTTAAAGTCTATTCCCACATACGACGGCTACGGTAAGACGGCGTACGAGCACATCCAGGACATCCTTGCCCTGGCCGCATTGCATACTATCACCGATGAAAGTGTGAAGACCCGTCACTGGCCCTTTCCCTGAGGGGAAAGCTTCTCTACTGGTGGAGATCGCTGCTATAGGGATCCATCACAGGGTGGCCCCAGCTTGCCATAAGGCTCGTAAAAGGATGCAACGAGTCTGCTGACCCTACTTCTCTACTGCATCAGTTCCAAGCTATCCAGAGACATCCTCAAGAGGAGGTGTCTGATTTTAACATTAGGTTTGCGAGATCCTGGAAACGGGTACCTCGCGAACTTCGGCCTTCAACCGGCATGGCCGCTCACTACTATCTGAGATCCTTCAACTCAGACATATGCCTGCTGCTGAAGATCGCCAGAATTGACGAGTTCCCTGCGCTGTACGAGGCTGCCCAGCAAGCTGAAGCTGACATTATCTCCATCGGCAGACTCCCGTCCAGAGTGCAGGAGCCCATCCATCCCGACTTCCCTGCATCTCGCATCCTTCGCTCTCGGTGGTTCGCCGTCCACATCAGGACAACAACCCCAGCAGCAGTGGAATCCGGCGCCGGTCGTAACTCCTTACGGCCCGCCTCAAATGCATTACCCTCACCCGCCGCCTCCCGCTCCGCATTTTCCAGCACTTCCCGCTCCTCCACAGTACGCATCCTATTCTAACCCTCCTCCATTGGCTGCATTGCCTCCACCGGCACAGTTGCCGCCTCCCGACAGCAGCATCCAGAACACGATTCTACAAGAAGTGCGGGCTTTGGCCTCCGGATACCATGCCATGTCCAATGACATGACCGCTATGAAGAAGAAGCATGCCCAGATGGACCTCGCTCCTAGGAGGCCATATGCGCCCCAGGCGCTAACAAAAGACAAAGCGCCAGAAAACCAGCCCGCAGAGGCGTCCGCCTCCGAGAAATGCTGCTATAGAAGACCCGCCTGGTCCTCCCGACCAAGTTAACTGGTGCACTACGTGCAATGACCCGCATTCGGAGGAAGACTGCACTTTGCACCAGCACTACATTCAGACATTGGCCGGCAACGCTATAGAAGACGATGAACTGTACATGATCTTAGACGGCGAGGCCAACTTTGCCCTCCCGGAAGAAAATCTAGCGCCACCCGCCAAGGAAGAAAAGAAGGCCGCAGACGCGGCCAAGCCTTTGCAAGTCTACGCGAGAAGAGAAAAACCGCAGCCCGGCGGGCTGCCACCATACAAGCGGCTGTGGCCCTACACAGCCCAGGAGAAGGCATCCAAAGATAAAGCTCCAGTCAAGCCTTCTCCGGCAAAGGCTGCCCCTGTTCCAGCCAAACCTCCAAAGAAAGGCCCCAACTCCGGCTAAGGCTCCCGTACTTCAGCCCCCAGCTGAAACCAAAGAACAAGCCCAAGAGAAGTCGAAGTACCCGTCTCTGACCAAGAGACAGCGAGTTGAGGCCACCCAACAGTACCGGACAAAGTATGAGCCGGCAAAATCAGCAGAAGGAGCTAGTACCTCGGGCTACAGCATTGTAGACGAGTTGAAGAGAACACCGCTAGAATCAGCATGTACGATGCTCTTCTCGCTCCCTGTGCCGGTAGATCCGTCGCAAGAATCATCGAAGAACATGAAGAACGGCGACATGATGCAGCCCGCTGTCCCGGTTCAACCTTTGACAGCTCTCCGCCACCGGGAAGAACAGACCGCCACCCTTTTATCCGTCTTTACGGATGCAAGGGCACATAGTTCACAACCGCATGGTGGACTCCGGTGCTTCCTCGACCGTGATGCCGAAGGCCGTCTCGCGATGAGATCGGGATGGAATACACACGGAGCAGCCAAGGCGTGCCGCAATTAGACGGCACCCCCGTCAAGACAAGCTGGTGTCATAAAGGACATCCCTATCCGATCGCACAAAGCTCTCGACATCGTAGTCATCCAAGAGGTCGTGATTGTTGACCCGGAGCCTTACTTCGGCATGTGTCTCTCTCGGGAGTTCACCGCGGAGTTGGGCGGGTACTGTCTCTAGACTACTCACACATGGAAGTGCCCTTCAAGGGAAGGAGACCGAAAATTTTTAATGAGAAGCCTTACACCTTCCTAGTAGAGAAGATACCCTGAGGAGAGTTGGACCGCATGGTCCAGCTTGTCGGAGGAAGAGCCGGTGACAATGGAGCCGATCGAGCAAGCCCTCGAAGTGCTACAGCTCGAAGATGAGTTCTCGTTGCGGGACTTCAATGCCGTAATCGGGACAGAGCAGTGGTCGTTACTCCATTGTACAGCCCGAGAGGCTTGACGTGTCAGCTGCAAAAGAAGTAGGACCTGCACCCGAGGAGTTGTGGAAGCTCTTCTTTGACGGCGCGAGATGCAAGAATGGCGCCGGTGCAGGAGTGCTGCTGGTTTCTCCAACCGGAATCCAGAAGGACTATGCCTACAGGTTGGCCTGGAGCTGCACTAACAACTCGGCGGAATATGAAGCCCTGTGCTTGGGTTTGCGAAGGCGGAAAGGCTCGGAATCAAGCACCTCCGCATTTTCGGAGATTCGGAGCTGGTGTGTCACCAAGTTACGGAGAAGTGCGCATCCAAACAGCACTATCTTAGAGCGTACCGCAATCGGGTCTGGGACCTGATGGAGTCATTCGACTCATTGAATGTCAAAGCGATATCGCGTGAGAAAAACAAGCACGCTGATATTCTGGCGTCTGTTGGAGCCGTGCACGTTCCGGCCGAAGACGTTGTCCGTAAACCGAAGCCGGTTCAGTACCGTCTACTGTGCCTTCAGTGCTCGATAAGGACACCCACCGGCAGTGTTCAGCTGTGACGAGGAAATCGTCACATTCCTGGTTAACGAAGTGTGTGTAATCGAAGGTAGAGACCCTGATGACGAGCAATATGAGGGGTTGATACAGTTACGGAATAATCACGTCCCAAAAGGACTGATTACATTAGAAAGTCTCTTTGATCAGAATGACAGAGCAATATCCCACAGATCAAAGTAGACCCGAGGCGAGATGCTGACCTAGAACTTGAACCCGGTAAAACTATCAAGGTCGGAACAGATCGCACGTCGGCGGAACCGGGAGCAGATCAGATCACCGTGCCGGAGTTCCCCGACATCGTGGCCTGGTGCTACGAGGATTTGAGGGGGTATGACAGAATCGTCATCCAAAGATACCATTGAGCTAGAGGATGGCGCCAAGCCATTCCGACAAAAGCAGAGGGCCGTGAATCCAAAGATTGAGGCCATGATGAAGACCGAGCTCTTGAAGATGCTGGAGGCCAAGATCATCTACCCCATCAAACATTCATCCTGGGTCGCGAATTTGGTGCCCGTGAGGAAAAGGAATGGCGACATTCGTCTCTGTGTCGACTTCCGAAACCTAAACCAGGCTTCCCTCCGGACCACTATCCGCTTCCCCAAATCGACCAGATCCTACATATCGTTGCTGGAGCCCAGAGATTTTCACTTTTAGATGGATTTTCCGGCTACAACCAGAATTGGGTCAAAAACGAAGACCAGGATAAGACGGCGTTTACCACCAAGTGGGGGACGTTCGCCTATCGCCGCATGCCATTTGGCTTATCTAATGCCGGTGCCACGTTCCAAAGGGCCATGGACCCGGCCTTCCGAGAGCCGCTCAATAAGATTATTGTCATCTACCTTGATGACATGACCGTTTTCTCTCACCAACGAGGAGATCATGTTTCGCACCTACGGCAAATATTTGAGAGTTGTCGAGAATTCGGCATTTCTATAAACCCGAAGAAGTCTGTCTTCGCGGTAAAGGAAGGAAAGTTGCTGGGACATGTCATCTCCGAGGAAGGCCTCGCCATTGACCCTGACAGAGCAGAGGCCCTCGTTCGCTTGCCAGCCCCCATCGACAAAAAGGGCTGCAGTCCTTCTTCGGTCGATTAACTTCGTGCGGAAGTTCATTCCGGACTTCGCACAGGTGATCAAGCCTATGGCCGAACTGCTTAAGAAAGATACACGTTACGAATGGACTGATGAGAGAGAGCAAGCCTTCGAGGAAATCAAGGCCCGAATTGCACAAGCTCCGGTGTTGACAAACCCGGACTACTCCAAAGACTTCATCCTGTATGCAGTGGGAGAACCCGAAAGTTACGCTGCAGTCCTAACTCAGAAGGGAGACGATGGTGAGGAGCGCCCCATAGCATTCCTCAGCCAAGTGATTCTGCCGCATGAAGAAAAGTACAATTTTATAGAGCGGCAAGTTCATGCTGTCATGAAGTCCCTTCGAAAGTTCGGCATTTTGTCTCCCGGAGCAAGACTACTGTCTTTGTGATTCACCCGGATGTTCGAAGCTTCATCTTGCAAGGAGAACCGGGTCACAAGAGAGCGGGATGGATTGCCAAAATCCAGGAGTTTGACATTGAAGTGCGGCCCACCAAGCTTATCAGAGGCCGAGCCTTGTGTCAGGAATTGGCCCGAAGCGCTGTAGCCGGCATCTCCGCCTGTAAGTGGGAGGACACAGCGACACGCATCTACCTAGCCGACTCCTTATCGGAGGGGAGTGATTGGACAGATGAACCGGTGAGATACTTCGCACCGGAAGATGTCCCGATCACCTGAACGCCTCACAACGAAGGAGATTTCGGCTAGGTGCACTTAAGTACACTCTTCGCCCCGAGGGGCTTTACTTCAAAAACATTGACGGCATCCTGTTGCGGTGCGTCTTAAAATCTGACCAGCCTAGGGTCCTCGAAGAATTTCATTCCGGGATGCCTGGGGGTCACCATTCTTCAAGGCCAACGGCCTTAAAAATAATAAGGGCTGGGTACTATTGGCCCACTTTGTTCGCAGACGCGCATGCGGTCTGCTCTAAATGTGATCAATGCCAGAGGTTTGCTGGCCGAAATAGAAAAGCACCCCTGCCCCTTCAACCGATTCAGGCCGAGACTCCGTTCCAGCAATGGGGTTTAGACTTTATTGGGGTGATTTCTCCTAACTCCTCTGCCGGTCACAAGTTTATTCTTACGGCTACCGACTATTTCACGCGGTGGACAGAGGCGATCCCGAACAAGAACGCAGACCAAGAAACGGTCATCAGGTTCATTGAGAGCCTGATTACCCGCTTCGGGGTTCCAGAGTCGATTGTGACAGACAATGGTCCGGGATTTGTAGGCGCTGTACTCACGGAGTACACCGGCAGACTTGGCATCTATCACAAGATGTCTTCTAACTACTACCCGCAGGGGAATGGACCTGCCGAGTCCACTAACAAGAACCTCCTGAAAATCATCCGGAGGACCATTGACAGAAACAAGCGGACTTGGCACTTGCTCCTGAACCGGGCGCTGTGGGCGGACAGAGTTGCATTTAAGAAATCCCTCAGAACGTCCCCCTATGCGCTCGTCTATGGCAAAGAGGCTGTCATGCCATCACACATCGAGATCCCTGCCCTGTGGATGATTGACGAAGACAGATGCAGCGGAGACCCGGTGGATGACAGACTGTGCCAACTCCTGCAGTTGGAAGAAGACAGAGAAAGTGCATACCAGGCCTTCGCGAATCACATTGCAACCACTCAAGGCTGGTTTGCCAAAGGCACCACTGCCCGAGTTTTCGAAATCGGGGACCTGGTGCTGAAGTGGGACTCATATAAAGCAAAGCCAGGTAATCACGGGAAGTTTGATGCCCTCTGGGAGGGCCCTTATCAGATTGCCCGGGTGAACCAGTTCAATGCCTACATACTGCGGGATATGGAGGGTCAGCTCCTGCCTATCCCTGTTAACGGGTTCCACTTGAAGCTTTACCGCTGCTGAAGGTGCCCGAGTGGCCCTTGTAAAAAAATTTCCTTATGCTTTTTATTTCCCGGCATGTACAGTTTCCAGTTTTCAGCTTTTAAATTGTTTTTCTTCGTTTTTTTTTAGCTTAACTGCGGCATGGGAGAGAAAGACAGACTTTGCAGCGAAGTCTGTCGTCGCCCTTAGGAGGGGCGAAGTTCGGCTGTGCAAAGAAAAGAGAAAAGGAAAAAAGGCAAAAAATTGGTTAAGTGTTGGCCGAAGTCCGACTTCGGAGCGAAGTCGGGCTCGAAAAAAATTCTAAGGCATGAGGAACACTTCGCCCAGAACGCTGCCGAAGTTGCCACTTCGGGCTTGATCCTGGCGAAGCATCCACTTCGGCCCCAACTCCGGCGACCCTCCTCATCCCGACAATGAAAAAATTTTAAGGCTGGCAAGTCACTTCGCCAGCAAAACAAGGTAAGATAAGAAGCTTCGCTGAACAAAAAGAAGGAAAGGGGCAGCTTCGCAAAGAAGGGACAGGAAAGCCTAAGTTCGAGCCCGAAAAATTTCTAAGGCATGGAAGGAGTTTCGCTCGCGAAGCTGCAAAAACACCTACTTCGGGCAGAAAAGTTGCGAAGCTGTGATTGTAATTTGTCGGGATTTTCTAAGTCAGCGGGGTCACTTCGCTAGAATCTTAGTGAAGCATTCACTTCGGCCACAGTTTTAGGGAACCTCCATCTAGTTGGCAGAAAACTCTCTAAGGCATGAGGGGCACTTCGCCCAGAATTTGGCCGAACTGCCACTCCAGGCCTCCACTTCAGCGAAGTGCTATGTCGGCCAGCGAAGCTTCAAGTCGGCCAAAATGTCTAAGTCGGCCAGAAAACTCCACTTCGCCGCATCGGCCCCCGAAGTGCAACGTCGGCCCCGAAGTTCATGTCGGCCCCGAAGCTCCACGTCGGCCAAGTCGGCCAAGTCGGCCAAGTCGGCCAAAAACTCCACTTCGCCGCGAACCTCCGCGTCGGCCCCCGAAGTTCATGTCGGCCAAAGCGTCCAAATTCGGCGCCGCGAAGCTCATATCGGCTAGAATCCCAATGTCGGTCGCGAATCCCAATGTCGGTCGCGAATCCCAACGTCGGCCAAAGTCGGCCAAAAATCCAACGAACTGCCAGTTCGGGCCAATTTCTCAACGAGGCTTCTTCGGAACCTTTTCTGACGACGGTGCTTTTGCTTCTCCCGAAAAGCACACATTCCAAGGTCGGGTATTTATCTAAGGCAATTGAGTGTTTCATAAATGCATTTTTTCTGGCCCGAAAGACCCGGTGCCCATTTGTAGCAATAGGATACGAGTTATCAGCCGCAGAGAAGGGCAAGGGCAACTTGTGCATCCACTCGAGCACCTCACCCGGAGCGGCCCAGGACAAGTCAAACGGCTCATAAATGCAGATTTCCCCGACTGATGCGGCCATGGTTGCTAATTGTGGAAATGGATGTGAAACCTCAGTCGCAGAAGGGGACGGGCGCGGATTTTTGTAACTGCCAGGGGCGTACTTCCGAATCTAGTGCTCAGAGGGTCGGGTCCTCTATAAAAACCCTAGTATTGTAATGAGAAAAGGGGGGGAAACTTTTTCTAGAAAGCTGTTGTAACTTGATTTCTGCAATCGATATTAAAGACTTTGGGCTTCATTTCTTCCTTGTATGTTGCCTTCCATGATTATTTCTGCTATTCTGTCTTCATTTGTATACTGCAATTCTGAATCCTGAGTTTAGGTGTGTAATTGGGGACAGAACCCTAGAATTCTCCTGAAGGATACATAGGGGAGACAATATTGCGTTAAACTCCTTTTATGCCGCCTGTGGTTAGTGGTTTCTGTTACATTCACATATTTTCCTAATTGCTATAATTCTGAAATCTGGATTTAGGCGTGGGAGAATAGTTGAATCTTGGAATTCTTCCAGAGGATACATAGGGAACTTTGCGTGGTATTTATTTATGCATTATTCTTGGTATTTATTGCTGCTACTTCAAGCTTTCAGTTAGTGATCGTGCTGCTGGTTCTTTCCCACCACAATACCCAGCTATTTAATTTCTTTCCTGCACCCTTACTCTTTTTATCTCTTTCCAGCACCTTTACTCTTTTTTATCTCTTTCCTGCACCCTTTCTCTTTTTATCTCTTTCCTACACTCTTAGCTTAAAACCCTAAATAGTTTAGTACAGGAGCCGGCCTTCTCCGGAGATTGGCACGGAGGGCATCTCTTCCCTCCGGCCTTTCAATGTTGGTCCAGGTCTAGGGCGCATACACGTACAAAATCCTTTCCTGTGGCAGATTTGTGACCAACAGTACCCACTTTCCAAGTTATTTATAACAAGTTTCTAATAGACTTGCAATGGCATAGCAACGTCGAGAGTAGAGGCAATCGAACACATAACAGCATAGCAAAGTTATTGAAGAAAAAGACACTTGCTATGACTATGAAACAAGAATTGGCTTCATGTCATTCATGATTGAAGTGCATAGAAAAAATCAAATGACATGGATTCGATCGGTTATATTCCAGGACTTTCAAGGAGGAGACCCAGGTTTGAATCTTGCCAAACAATAAAGTGCATAATTGTGAAGCCATTGTAATACCACTATGGGGTCATGATGTATAACGATGGAGCCCATTTCAAAAAAAAAAAAAAAGTGCATAGAAAGAAAAGATCTGATGAATTTCAAGGTTATCTAGAATTATTTTAGATATAAGCATTAAAATTTTCATAAGACTAGAAAAAAAAAAGAACTTGTTTTTCTAATCAAGGAGATTTTTGGTTTGATTACTCTGGACCTATGCACATGAAGGAGAAGCAACCCTCTCTAACCATAGGGTTCTGGTATTCCTCCTAGCTTGGGACAAGGCATAGTTGATGTAACTACATAAAAGTTAAACATGTCTCACCATCAAGATATTATGTCATCAAAGTAGACATGATCTCTAGACCATTATCCAAAAGGCGATGCAACTCTAGATAGATCTATTGATCTCTTGATGCAGCCCCTAAACCAGATAGGGTCCTCAAAGTATATATGAAATAAGTAAGCTAAAATTAGAAGAAAATGTAAGGAATCTTCCCAAGATGCCCTAGAAAGCATTCATCTTATCCGAGAAAACAAAAGTGCCTGAAACCAAATAACAAACAGGCTGGACTTTGGCATTTATTTCATTGGCTCAAGATACAAGAGTGAACATCTACAATAAGCACACCATGAAGCAGATTACAACCTTCCAAATAGACAATGCTTGAGTTGGCTCCCAAGTAGGCTAGCCAAAGACTTCTCATACCACTTTGCTAAGGTCTCTTAATCTCAAGGAAGAATCTCTGTGAAGAAGATGCCACTTATGCTTGCATAAAAGTAATACTTCTGAACATGAATTGCAACCTATGCTGCTGAATAACAACTTCAGTGATATGAGCTTGTCGGAGGCCTTCAAATCATCAACGATGATAAGATTCCATGTGCATTTCAATCTTTTTAAAACTTTCCGCCATTTCATTATTACTGCAACCAGTCTGAAATATGATTATAATGAAACTTGAAACTGCAAGTTCTAAAGCTTGCCTTAAAATTAAACAACTAGGATTACTATCCAGTATTTATTTGCCTTGTACTTTCTTTTTCCAATCATGAAAATAAACTGCCATTCAATTGGCAAACACATATATACTTCAGACTCTGTCAGTGGTTGGTTTTGAAAATTAGTAACCAAGGTGCAATAATCAATAAATCTGACTACAAAAGGTATTCACAAATGTCGTAAATTTAAAACCAAATAACCATGTAAAGCAGGTAACGAGAGATTACTTGAGGTTGTCTCCAGTACTCTTTGAACATGGATGGACTTTTAACACAGAGCTCACCTATTCCTGCTTTGTTACAATTATTTGAATTTTCTGATGCTATTTTGACCTGCAAAGAAAGATCAACTTCAACACATAAGCACAAAAAGATTGACTCAAAATAAAACCAAAGAATGTACATAGTATAAATCTGCTTTCAACACCAAGCAAAGAGGAGAACAGTTTCCAGACAACTCATTCAAGGGAATAGCTTCATATTTAATATCAATGGCACACCCAATCTAGTGATAGCAATAAGACAGTAGGATACTGGACATGTGCACTTGTTACGTGCTAAAAAGAAACTCTTTCAAGTCATCACATAGGTTTTATTAACAAGAACTATGTAACAGTATGATAAACATTCCATCAAGTCAGTCACAGCCCCTCGTATTCTTCTGAAACATCCACTGCAACAAGAAATGTTAAAAAAAGAAATGCATAACACTTATTATTAATACAAAAGTTGTGATCCATCAGAAACTGGAATATTTGAAACTCATATAATGTGCATTAAGATGGCCATGAAACAAATACTTAATAAATGCAAATATATAAGACTAGTGAGTGCTTAAAGATAACTCAGAAGAGCAGACGCAAGAGGACTCTTGCTAAAGCGGGGAGAAATTGTTTTGATTTGCAAGTTTTATTTAGGGTTAGAACTCATAATAATAAGCAGTGCAAATGCTCAGTCATCCTTAATTTTATAAACTCAAACATAAACAAGAGCTTAAGGAAGCTTCAAACTATAGAAGGTTGAATGCTAGCTATTCTGAACAATAAATCAGTAAATTACAACCAATTATTGCTTAAATCAAAGCGATGGGTCTTTTCTGTTGTATACATTGTCACTTTAGAAGAAACTTAGATGTAGATGTGGATGCAATCACCAATGAATGTGTGAATCACATGAAAGAAAAATTATTGATCACCTGATATATTTAGAGTGAAAGAACAATTATTGATCACCCGATATATCTACAGGTCCTAACAGATTAAATTCATTCTAGAGTGTTGTCCATGCTTGTTAATAGTCAACAACCCTGATTATGATGCTAGATTAAATCTTGTTGGAAATTGTGATACTGAACGGGACCAAAAAGAGAACAGAACAAGAATAAGACAAAAATCAAAACAGGACAGATTTGGAATTGCAGGCGAAAATTAAAAAAGGAAAAAGGAAATATTCTCACCCAGATTTGTAGAGAATGTGAACCACCAAGAGGTTGTATATATATAAATGTAGGGCATTGTACTGAATTAGACTTTACAAATTTGAAGATTGATGAAATATTTATTGGAGGGTTTTTGTGCAATTTTATTTTCTGTTCATTTTTTTCTTTCTATGTTGTGTTAATCTCTCTTTTACAATACCACCACATCTCACATACTAGTATCAAAGCTTGAAGATTAGATATTGGAGAAGTAGAGAGCTTGAGGATTTCAGAATTTTTAACCGCAGAATGCACAATTTAAGTTTGTTGAGGAAAATTTTATACATTATTGTTGCAGCTGTCATGGCTCATGGCAATACTTCACTGTCCATCCAGAATTTTAAGGAGAAAATTATGATCATTGGTGCATAAAGATGAGAACTTTATTGATTGCCAATGAAGTGTGGAGTATTGTGGAACATGGATTACAAGGAAAAGGCAAATTTGATTATTTTATCAACCCTCTGGGTCACTCCCACTGGGTCACTGCCTCTAAGACTCTGCCTTTGGGTCACCTCTGGATTATCATTGTCTCTAGGTCATCCACTAGAACATTCATAAGACTATCATATTTGTAGGATCATCACTACAGATGCTTTCACTATAGGCCATCTTCCAAGCTATGCTTGGGTCATAATCATTTATTTCTTTATGATAAGACTGACAATATTCTCAACAAACTTTGATCATACTTGGTTTCCTTCTGTAGAAACCATACAACATTCTTTTTATCTTATCCCATTCATTCATGTTTATCCATCCACAATCTATTTTTAATTTGTAATCTTTCTTTTCTTTTTGTAGATAAAATATTTGTGAATGATTATGTCCTCCACAAATTTCACAACAATGGAGATTCCAACATTTCTCTATCTTATGTCCATATCTACCACAATGATTACATCTATTCCCTATTATAGGATTACTTTTTCCTTTTTCTGATTCATTATTTCTTGTTTGTCCTTCATTGTTACTAATTTTATCAGTCCTTGTCATAGATTTGATGTCACTATTTCCTGTCACAAATTTAGTCCTTGGCTCATTATTGCTAGTCTGTCCTGTATATCCAAGACCTTCACATTTTGGTCTTATTTTTTGTACAATTGGCTCTTTCATTCCTTGTCCATGTTTTCCCAAACCTATGTCTTTATATCCCATTTTACTTAATAATTTTGAACCAATCCCTTTAGTATACCTTTCAAAATAACCAAATCCATCATCACACTGATTTCTTTCAATATCAAGACAACTTTGAGCATCACTATTCCTATCATCATTTGAATCCATGTCATCATCAATTTTGATAGCATAAGCTTTCTCTAAACAATCACGAACTGTATTCAAATCCTTTGTGTCACATGTAGCATCTATTTTTGTAACAAGTTCTTCTATCTTTGTCATGAATTCTAAGTCACAAGTATCACTGCTTGCATCACAATTTTTCTTTTCATTTTGATGAAGATCATAATATGCATCTTTTTCTTTTTGATGAAGATCATTAGTATCACAACATGCATCTATCATCATGGGCTTTAATTTTATGGAATCATAACATACATTTGTTGTCATAACTCTTAAATCATTTGCTTCACTGGTAACATCAATAAGCTTGTTCTTCAAATCTTTAATCATTTCCTCTTGTCTTCTATTCTTGTCTTTAAGGACTTCATTAGAAAGTAATGCCATATACATTATCTTTCCTATATCATTAGGTAATGTAAAAACACCTTTAGAGTCTTTATGTGCTTCATCAAGCTTTGAACTTAGATAATTACCAAGCATTGAAAATTTTTCATCTTTGGCTTCTCTCATAATTGATTGTAAGACTCTCTTTACCTTTATTGATGTATCCTTTTGTCCTTCAATTTTTTCTATCATGTGTTGTGTACAACATTTTAAACCTTGCAACATTTCCTTAGTCTCTTCTAGTGAGACATCCTAAATGTATATTTGTTCTTCTTGAAAACATAAGTTTTCTTCTTCATTTGTTTTTGACAACTCATGTTTTTGTATTTTTGTTTTTTGATCATTTATTTTTCTTTTTGCTTGTTTTTTCCTTGCCATGTTCCTTTGAAGTTGACAACCTTATAGCTCCAAAACTGAAATTTCAAAAATTAAATTTTGCAAATTTTTTAAATTTAATTTTCTAAACCTTTGAAGTAGTAATCCTTTTAACTCCCTATTAAATTTGCAAAATCTTAAAAAGAACTTCAAAAACTTGAAATAACTTCAAAAATACAAATCTTCAAACTTTAACTCTTCAAACTTTGAACCTTTTAAAAAATCAAATCTAGAAAAAAATTAAATCCTATTTGAAGTAGAAAACCTTATCTCTCCAATTTTTTAAATTTTTAATTGCAAACTTCAAATATTAAAATTTAAAAAACTTTGGAGTAGAAATCCTTATGACTCCTTAACTTAAATAATAATTTTTCAATAATATCGAATTAAATTGATTTTATAATTTTCAAATCAATTAACTCCACCTTATATCTCCTATAGTTAAAAAATAATAACTCAAATGTAAAGTTTTGCAAATTTTAAGTCTTTTTCGTTGAAAACCTTTTAACTCCCCAATTTAGATTTGCAGAATTAAAACACTACATTTTTTTTTCAAAAAACCCTAAGTTTTAAAGTTTTTCAAAATAACTTTAAAACCTTTTAATTTTCCGTACATCAAAAAACTTAAATATCTATACTCCTTATATCTCCTATGCTCCCTAATAAATTTTAAAAAATTAAATACTTCAAAAAAAAAAAACTCTCCAAAAAACACTTCAAAGTTTTTAAAGCTTTAAAACTTTCTACTTCCTTTTAAAACCTTTGACTTTCAAAAATCATTCTAATCCAAAAAATAAAATCCCTTTTCTCTTTTACTTCTTATATCTCCATTTCCTTTTTAATTTTCCAAACTCAAAAAACATATCAATTAAAAACTTTATAATCTACCATATCTCTCCAATAATAGATTTAGTGCTATGTTTAAACTTTTCCAAAAAATTATGCGCTAATTATGTTGGTTGTTACCATATGCTATGTCGGCATTGTTGTAGTTGGCTACGTAACGCTTGGACAAAATCCGTTTGAATTGCACGAAGTTGAATGTCTCCTCACACGTTTTTCACTTGTGCATTTCGCAAATGCCTTTCACTATTGCAGAATGATTGCCTTTCGTCTAAACAGCTCACCGAAGGCTGGAGTTGCTTGCTATATGCTATTCTACCACAATTGGTCTTCAAAGAGCTTCGTAAGGCTTTCAAACTGAATTCCTTTCCTCTTCTTGTTGTTGACGCCTAGAGATAAGGCGTCTCCTTGTTGTTGTATACTAAGATTTTGAACTGTTTAGGGTTTAGCTACCCATTCATATCCATTGAGCTTTGGAAACTCATCCGAAATAATACATTCTCGGTTTCGTCTAGTGCTTATCCGAACTCAACCAGAATGACGCTCTGATGCTAATGTTTGGCTCAAAATGTTGCTTCTGGTGTGGCGTTGCGTTCTAACAGAGAACGGCTCTTATGGAAAATGACGTCGTTCTCTATCGTCCAAATTTCGAGCATTTACAATCTTAGGCTTTTGTTGCTTTTATTTATTTTTCCAGATGCTCCAATGTTTTTCTCTTATCCATGCTTTAATATCTTTCCTTTATCTTCTATAGTATAGAGCTCAGATGCTTTCTGGATTCACTGAATAATACAGTGCCCTCTAGCGCTTATATTTCCTAAGATAATAATGCTTTCACAGCAACTTTAATCTATCTTTCTCTGGCTGATGTATTTTATCTTGCTTTGTTCCTTTGTAATATAGTCGTATGGCTATTCTTTTACTGTGAGTCCGAATAGATTGTCTTTCGTTCTATATAGCCAAATAGCTATTCTTTCCTTTTCAATAATTCCAAATAGCTATTTTCTTTTTCAATAATACCGAATAGTTATTTTTTTTTTATAATGCCGAATAGCTATAGCTATATGCCTAGTTATGCGGCTAGGTGTCCCCCGAGCGTCCCCAAGGACGTCCCCTCATAGGAAATGTCCCAAGGACAGCCCCCTGCGGGTCCCTAGGATGGCCCCCCCGTTGTCTCCTTGGCGTCCCCCAAGCGCCCCCAAGGATGTCCCCTCACAGGAGATGTCCCAAGGACAGCCCCTTGTGGGTCCTTGGGTGGCCCCCCTACTATCCCCCAAAAGGGGACGGTAGGGAAATGTCCCTGATGCCATCCCCCCATTCCAAGGAGGACTGGGATGAGGGGACATGGCCCCTAGGGTGGGGGACGCATCCTCGTGGAACATTGATTTTAAATATTCTATCATACCTTATAACTCCTTTATAAACTTAATAAAAAATTTAATTAAGCATTTAACTTTAAAATACCTTCCGAAATGTATGCAACTCTGAATTGCTCGCGATTTTTGAACTATGCTTGCGCTCCGATCTCCACGCTTGCTGCTATGAAGTGACTTTTCATAGCACTCCGTGGCTCTAATACCACTGTTAGCTTTCCAGGTAGATTAACTCACAGAAAGCTTTATCCAGGATCAAGTATAAATCAAATCTATGCCACTAATCAAAAATAACAATGAATCTCAATATTGGAATAACAACAATATCTCACAAATATAACTCAAATATATACAATATCAAAAGATTACAAGAATGATTGTAGAAATGCAATTTCACATGCTCACGAACAGTTCCATTTCCACTTAATACTTCTATAGATCTGCAGTCATTGTAGAATAGCAATAACAAGGTACAGAAATCTGCAACAGCAATAACAGCAATAGAGACAACAATGGCAATAGCAGCAGCAATAGAAGATGACAATAATTACAGGCAGATTTGTATTAGCAATGGTATTTACATTACAATATTACAGTTTCAGCATTATGATCTCAGCCTATAAACCCTAGGCTGAATACCCTTCACGGCTGTATACAATATTGGACTGCATCAACCTGCACATAGACATCAATCCTCACATGTACCAATTTGGATGACTCTCTTCAATGCCTGAACTCTTCAATGGATGAGCAACTTGAATGAATGAGGGGGGGTTTATTTATACACCCAAAAGTAGTTATGTTCTCCAACTACCTCATAACTTCCCTCAAATTACATTTCATGTGCATTTGCTCTTGCATTACATGACATTTCCACTACAGGACGAAATAGCTTATAATTCTAATTTAGCCGACATAATTGAATTACATGACTTTATTCTTACGTACAATATTAAATTGCACTTTACAACATTATTAAATATATGCACGCGCATTTCGTCAAACACTTTGCGTACATTTACAATACCAAAACTGATTCAGCAAATAAGGACGTATCAATTTGCCTGTCTACAATGATTCAGATTAATTACAATGCATGGAGCTTTGTCTCCAATATATAATTTTACAGGACTTTTCAGTACTTTGACTATTGATCTGCTCTAAAATCTGGGAGATGCATCCTTTCATATTCCTCATATTGAGACAAAACTCTCATCTTGCCACATATCAATGTGACTCTTCATTTGCACTATCTCTCATTTTGACACATACATTATATAAAATATAAATCAACTACCAAACAAATATTTACAAGGGGGCCAAATAATGTTATACTTCTAACATGTAAGGCGCTCCTTCTCCCAGTTATGATTCACTTTTGCCATCCGCAGCCATCCATATCCGAGCAATGCATCATAAGCTGGTTTTTGCATTGGTATTATCACGAAATCCAAGATAAAGTTTTGATCTGCTATCCGTACTTTTTGATTTGTCAAAACACATTTTGTTTCTATCCCATACTGATCTACATACAACCGAAAATTTGGGGAACGTAATGATGGTACCCCAATGCTATTCCACATATTTTCAGGCATGACATTTACGCTCTATCCTCCATCTACGATTACCTGAGTTCACTTATGATCCAATATCTCCATGTGGACTAAAGTTGGTTTCTTTCCTACGTCAATCATCAGTATCGTGGGGTCAAAAATTGTTCTTGCTTTATGGTGGCAACCTCTCGTGTTGCTTCTACTTTCTTGGTCTTTGCCATCTCGCCTACTGTGGCATATAGTTCTAGTAGTGCACTAAGAAGATTGGACATTTTCACTTCAACTGTCGTGCTTAGTACTTGTGCTACCAACCGTTCCATTGATGATTGCTTGCTTAATATCACCTCGGGCTTTTTCAGGCTTTTCTCCTAGAGCAATCTACCAATCATCCTTGCTTTTCTTTCTCAAGCTCTTCCTTCACCATGTCATGGGCTTCCTGCCATCCCTCCTTTTCTTTGGCAAGGTTTGGGTACTGCTCAATCTTCTTAGTTTGGGCCCTTGTTACTGCTAGAACTTGTTTCTCATTTTCTTGATGGTTGATCACTTTGCCAATGTCAATCAAATTGGGCAATTTACCTCCTTGTCGTTGCCCAGTCAACACCATCTACACATGTGGGTGTTATTATTCCCATTTGTTCCTCCAGTCTGTCATTTGGGACAATTCTTTGCGAAATTCCCCCATTCTTGGCAATTTCAGCACTGGATGATTGGTCTTTTGCTTCAATGATACTATAATCGATTTTGATCTCCTTGCCAATTACCTTGCCTTCCTCCTCGACGGTTATTTCTATAGCCACCATTGGTTGTGCCTTGTCCATTCGTTGAAGTATTCATGTGTTCTTATTTCTGCATCGTCATGGTCTAGTGCCTTGCTCCCTTCAAATTGAATAGACAATCCAAGACTAGATGTCCTGCTACATCGCATATATTGCAATATGCATTTTTGGGACAATTGACATTCGTGTGACCTTAGGACTTACAATCTGAGCACCAAATGTCCTTTCGGTCCTTCGTTTCACCTTTCACTTCTTTCATCATTTTATCGAATTCCTTTTGTCCTCAGTGTCGCTATCTAATTCTTCACTTCGAGGATGTCCTACAATTCCGACCGTTGTTTGCTTGACTTCACCTTCGAAATTTTTCACATTTTCTAATGCTTCAGCATATGTAGAAGATGGTACGACCTTCATTTTCTTCCTATATTTAGGCAATAATCCATCAATGAACCATCTTTTTACCAACCCACCAACAAGTGGCTTCTGCATTTTATCAGTTAGTTGCTTCAATCTTCTTTTATAAGTCTTGACATTTTCGTCCTCCTGCTTTGAGGCATAAATTTCTTTTTAAGAAGTGTTGTCTCTTAATGGTCGGAATTCATTTATAAATTCTTGTTGCATAACATTCCATTGGCCAAAGGTTTGTGTAATTTCTCCCTTTAAGTACCAATCTATTGCCATTCCTCATAGCGTAGCAAAAAATAATTGCAACCATTCATCGGGTTGCATCACCCCATTTGCTCTCCAGATGGTGGTGCAAATACCAATATGTCTTGTTGGATCTTCTTTTCCCTCTCCATTAAAGGGTGGGCACATTTGCTTGCCCGCTCTATTTGTGACATTTGCCATTAGATCTATGTCGGCCTCCTCTTTGCTTGACGATGATTCTTGTGGGATCTCACCCCACTCCCTTTCCACCATTGGTGGCTCAACTTGTTGCTCTTGCTCAGTTACTTCCCTTCAAAATAGTCTTTGTCCCATCTCTCGTACGTCTACACTTCGCGACCTCCTTTGCAAATAAATAATTTGTGGTTCTTGTCTATCTTTCAAAGCACTCACGCGTGGTTGCTTTGGTGCTTGACTTTCGTCCTCCGCACCCGTTGGCAAACTCCTCTCCGCTGGCTCAGGTGTAACCATCCACCTTTCATTGCTTTGCGCACTTTCTACGTTGGCGCGAACATTATCCTCGACTATTTGGTGTTGCTCTTCTTCTACTTCATTCTCTGTTGTTAGCAACAATTTTTGTAGCTTTTCTCTTTCAGCTCTCAGACTTCATCGTACAAAGGATTCCACACTCCACTTCTGGTTGTTTAATATCTTCTCCAAGTTGCACTCCTTGGTTAGCCAATCTCGCACTTCTTATCGGTTTCTTCGAAGTTTGTACTTGGTTTCTCTTTCGTCGTCCCCGTAATCTTGAATTTGTCATTCACCTCCTTGTCTGTCATGCTTGCTACTCCTTATCGACCCACACTCATTTAGGCAACAGCGCCAAATGTATGCAGCAATGAGAATTACCAAGGGTGAGGGAATGACAGTTATTGGACCAAGGAGTTGCAAGATCTGACACAGAACATTGCTCCAGACAGCATCTTCCTCATGACAGCAATGGGACTTTAGTCACAAGTGTGTATTCAAATGGCGACAGCTTTGACGACAATGGTCTAACGGAACTCTAGCGTGACGACTGCTGCTAGACGGTGGATCTCATGATGGCATAACAACATCAAGATGTCTTGACGGCATTCCAGACTTGGATGTCGACGACTCTATGTAACCTACAACGCTTCTTCTTCAAATCCTGTAACCTGCAACAACACTAACACTTGCGCACGATCTAACAGTCTATCACAACATACATCATCACACAAGAGACATGATTGGAGAACAAGATAGTCATGTTTGTATTATCAGATTTGCACAATACATAGAGTCGCAATGACTGCATTGAAACTTGTCAACCCAACCTTATGCTATTACACTTTACCCTGTATGTCTCTAGCATGGATGGATTTGAAATGAAATATGGGGTTTTATTTAAAGCGTTGTCCTAGTGGTTTCTATAACCAATTCTAGGACATCGTTACAAAACTACCCAACTAATTACATTTGTCAACCTTAGCGAACCTTATACTTTATTAGATTTATTAAGTTTTGCATGATGGCTGCATTACAATCCATTTACGTGTGTTTCCTTACATTTCATTTCAATTGCATTTCATTACATTTTGGTGTTAGACATTTCTACAAACACGTTTTCATTTTTGTTTCTTAGAACTGTTGTCTCCAGTATGATGACTGCTGCCTCTCATTGAAATAAAAATGTTGTTTGGCCTCTATCAGATTATGTTGCAAGATATGACAATGTGAGTTGTGTTGTTATGCATTTCTGTTTACATTAGATGAATAGCAAATTCTATCAAGACTATTCTGCTAATCTGAATAGCCATTTTCTTTAAAATCTAGGGAATGCTTAGTTGTATATGAATTGATCTAAATAATGCTCTACAATATTGTATGTTAGTTGGTTTTTTAGGCCTTGAATTAAGTTGAGAGTGTAAGACTCTTATGCAGTGTTGCTTATTGTTGTTAGCTGAATCCCAGCCAGCTTTATTTCAATTTTTATCCCCTTATCCCTTCTTACTCCTCGCATTTCTCACATTAGTCTAACCCCCATTTTATTTAGTTAAGCTTTATAAGGAACCGGCCTCCTCCGAAGGCTGACTCTGAAGCAATTTTGAGTCTTCCAATCTTGGTCGAGATTCAAGGGCGCATCTCATCCACATAGGCGGATTTCCGACAAAGAATAACATAGTGCCATATTATAATATTCTGCATTTTATAACTCATGGAAAGTGAACCACCACATGGTTGACCTTCTAACTCATGGAAGGTGAACCATCACATTCTTGTATAAAGAGAGATGTACCCCCAATTGTAAAAGTAAGTCATATGAATTATTCTTGGTAAGAGTCTTGGCTAGTGGAGCTGGAGATCTTGTGGAGTGATTCCTTTCTTAAGGAGTATTATTGGTGTTGCCCTACCTCAAGGGTATTATCTTTCTCTATTTTATTGTGTGGATTGTTATTGTGGAATTTATTTGTGGATGCATGTTTGATATTTCTGCATATTGGTGAATGATTTATTGTTAATGAGAACAAACGTTCATAACAATGGAAGACCATGGAGGGCAGTGCGACTAGAGGAACTTGCACAACCAAGGAGTCAAATTGAGCAAGGAGGCACTATAGAGGAACAAATGACTCAGGCGAGGGCTGCAGTGAGTGAGCAGTAGCCGGAGCCAATCGTGGTTGTGGATGTTGAAGAGGAGACGACAACAATGGATGAAGTGGAAGGTGGTGGAGATGAGCAGGTGGGAAACATCAACTGATGTGGAACATTCTGCCGTCCACTCCACCCATGCTTCATTTAGGGGGCCTATTTCTGTTTTTGTAACAACTCTGCCGTCCACTCCACCCACGCTTCATTTAGTGGGTCTATTTCTGTTTTTGTAACAACTCTGCTCTTGTAACAGCTCTGCTTTGTTTTTGGTTTTAGTGGTACCAAAAATAGGAGTTAGTTAGGGTTTGAGTTTTTAGGGGTTTTATATACTGTGTTGTATGTCTGTCCAGGCAGCTTGGAGTTGGGAATAAACAATTCTGGTTTTTGTTCTAAGTGCTTCTGCCATTTTTGTTAGTTCTGCTGTCTTTTTGTTTTGGTTATTCTTGTTTCAGGTGAACAGGGTTGCAGGCTCGAGAGATAAAGCGAGGGTCTGCATCAGTTTGGTATCAGAGCATCTCAAGATGGCCCAGAGGGGAATCCGTCTGAACTGGGGAGGAAGAGGCAGGAGGAATGCAGGTCCAAGGAGGAACAATGCAGATGAATGGCTTAGGAGGTTAGAAGCCATTGAGGCAAGATTGCATTTGGATGATTCTGAAGATGAACAAGAAGACCAAGGGAATGTAGCCAGGGTAGTAGACCCTATGGAGAGGCTTATTGAAGTTGTGTCCAAGCAAAGCTCCAAAGTGAAGGTTGATATTTCAGATTTTAAAGGAGAACTTAATCCAGACTTATTCCTGGATTGGATTCAGGAGTTGGAAAGGTATTTTGAAATGGAAGATATGGATGAAGATGATCCAAAAAGGGTGAAGATTGCAGCCTCCAAGTTGAAGTCTCATGCTGGCCTATGGTGGGAGAACTTGCAGAGTTCCAGGAGAAGGCAAGGAAAGGAAAAAATCAGATTGTGGCCCAAGATGTTGAAACATTTACGGACTCGATTTTTGCCATCTGATTATCAACAAAAATTGTTTAGGGAATTTCAAAACCTAAGGCAAAGGGATCAATCCATACAATCATATACCGAGCAGTTCATGAGGCTCCAAATTCGGACTGATCTACAAGAAGCAAAAGAACAAGCAACAGCTAGATATGTTAATGGGTTAAGGTTTCAACTCCAAGATGAGCTTGCCTTAGTTAAGTTACCTACAGTGGATGAGGCATATGAATATGCTTTAAAGGTGGAAGAGAAATTGAATCGAAAGAGCAAAATGAGTAAAAAGGGTGATGTTAGCCAGAATAGAGAAAGAGGGAGTTCCTCCAAACCTACCAAAGAAGAAGAGCCTGAGGGGAGTATGAAGCCTGACTTCAGAGGAAGAGGAGGTTTCAGAGGTAGAGGAAGGGGACGACAATATTCTGGAGAATGGAAACCCTTAAGATGTTTCATATGTGATGAAACCCACAAGGCCATGGACTGCCCACACAATCCCAAGAGGGCTATGGTAGCCCAAGAAGAAGAAGGAGAAGAACCTCCAACTGATGAAGTGGAAGCAGAAACAGGAGAGAACTTGATGTCGCGAAGAACTCTAATATCAGGGGATAAAGAGACCCCAGAAGCTGATTGGAAAAGGAAGAGCATTTTTCGAACAAAATGCAAGTGTAGAGAGAAGGTGTGCAAGGTGATTGTAGATGGTGGGTCTACCGACAATCTAGTAAGTAAAGAAATGGTAGACAAACTGCAACTTACTTGTATTCCAAAATCTAATCCTTACAAGATCTCTTGGTTAAAAAAATATCATAGTGTGTTGGTGAATATGTCTTGTCTTGTTGCTTTCAAAATTGGTCCTTATGAAGACAAAGTGCTTTGTGATGTAGTACCTATGGATGCATATCATTTGTTATTAGGTAGGCCTTGGCAGTATGATAGGAATGTAATTCACCATGGCAAAGAAAATACCTATGAAATTCAACATGGGAATAGATGCCATATTTTGAAGCCTCTTAAAGGTGAAGACTCAAGTGAAATAGCAGCCCTATCTTTGTTTACGATGGGCTGGAAAAAGTTCCTCAAAGAGTCAAAGGGAGGAACCTGCTATCTTTTATATCCTAGAGGGGTAGAGAAATCTAATCAGCAGAAGCAAACAGTCTCATTAGAGGTGCAGAAATTGCTAAGTCAATATTCAGAATTGACCCCATCTGAGCTACCTGCTGGTTTACCCCCATCTAGAGGCATTACCCATCAAATTGATCTGGTTCCAGGTGCTAAACTCCCAAATCAGGCTGCGTACAGGTTGACACCTCTAGAGAATGAGGAAATGAAGAGGCAGATTACTGAATTATTGGAAAAGGGGTTTATAAGGGAAAGCATGAGTCCATGTGCCACACCTGCTTTACTCTCCCCCAAGAAAGGAGGCCATGAATGGAGATTATGTATGGATTCTAGAGCCATTAACAAAATCACTGTGAAATATCGATATCCCTTACCCAGAATGGATGATATATTAGATTGTTTGTCGGGTGCCAAAATCTTCTCCAAGATTGCCTTCGAAGCGGATATCATCAGATACGAATTCAAGAAGGAGATGAGTGGAAGACAACTTTTAAAACCAAGGATGGCCTATTCGAGTGGATGGTGATGTCGTTCGGATTGTCCAATGCTCCAACTACCTTCATGCGAACCATGAATCAGGTATTTAGACCATATATTGGAAAATTTGTTATAGTCTATTTTGATGATATTCTAATTTTTAGTAGAACTATGGGAGAGCATGTAGAGCATTTGAGAGTGGTGCTTGACACACTTAAAGCTGAAAGGTTGTTCATCAACCTTGAGAAGAGTGAGTTTTGCAAAGATAGATTGGTATTCTTGGGTAATGTTGTCTCAGCTGATGGATTGAGCATGGATCCAGAAAAAGTTAAGGTGATTCTTGAATGGCCTACCCCTCAAAATATCACAGAGGTGAAGAGCTTCCATGGGTTGGTAAACTTTTACAAAAGGTTCATTAGAAATTTCAGTGGGATAAGTGCACCCTTGATAGATTGCACAAGAGGGAAGGTCTTTACTTGGACAAAGGCAGCGAACATGAGTTTTGAACAACTCAAAAGGAAGGTAACAGAAGCTCCAATTCTGGTTGTACCAGATTTTGATAAGCTTTTTACAGTTGAGTGTGATGCTTCGGGAGTAGCTATCGGAGGAGTGTTGAGTCAAGAAGGTAAACCTGTAGCTTTTTTTAGTGAGAAATTGAATGATGCAAAAAGGAAATATACCACATATGATAAAGAATTCTATGTTGTTGTACAAGCATTAAGATATTGGAGACATTATCTTTTACATAGGGAATTTATTTTGTTGACTGACAATCAAGCTTTGAAGTATATAAATTCCCAAGCTAGGTTGTCCCACAAACATGCCAAATGGGCTTCATTCTTGCAGACCTATACTTTTGTGGTACAACATAGAAGTGGTAAAACCAATGTGGTGGCTGATGCATTAAGCAGGAGACATCATTTGCTGATTGCAATGAGCAATAGGTTGGAGGGCTTTGAAGAAATGAAGAATGAATATGCAGATGATTCACACTTTGGTAAAATTTATGCAGCTCTCAGTAAATCTGACCATACAGGTATGCACTCCTTTGAAGATTATTTGTTAGTTGATGGATTCTTGTTTAAGGGGACTCAACTTTGCATACCCCTTGGATCTAGGAGAGAAAAGTTAGTGAGAGAATTGCACTCTAGTGGATTGAGTGGACACTTTGGAAGGGACAAGACCTTTGGGTTGGTGAATGAAAAATTATTTTGGCCTAGTATGAGATGAGATGTGCATAGGTTTATTACTGCTTGTAGGGTGTGTCAAATTGCAAAAGGGGGACAACAAAATACAGGTCTATATATGCCACTACCTGTGCCCAAAGAACCGTGGACTGATATTTCCATGGACTTTGTGTTGGGCCTACCTAGAACTCAAAGGAGCAATGATTCAGTGTTTGTTGTGGTAGATCGCTTCTCAAAAATGGCACACTTTATACCTTGTAAGAAGACCAATGATGCTAGCCAAGTAGCCCATTTTTTTTTTAGAGATATAGTGTGGTTACATGGTATTCCAAAAACCATAACCAGTGATAGAGATACCAAATTTTTAAGCCACTTTTGGAGGTCATTATGGAAGAAGTTAGACAACAATCTGCAATATAGTTCGGCATACCACCCCCAAACTGATGGCCAAACCGAGGTGGTGAATAGGAGTTTGGGCAATCTCCTGAGGTGCTTAGTTGGTGACCATCCTAAACAGTGGGATTTAGTGATATCTCAAGCTGAATTTGCTTATAATTCTAGTATTAACAGGTCTATAGGTAAGTCACCTTTTCAAATTGTCTTTGGTTCAAATCCTAAGGGAGTTGTGGACTTAATTGATCTTCCAATAAACCCACATGTCAGTCAAGATGCTACAGATTTTGTGGAGAATATTCAAGAGATACAAGAACAGGTTAGGCAAAAATTGCAGGAAATGAATGAACAGTATAAGAAACAAGCAGATTTGCATAGAAGGGAGAGAATTTTCCAGGAAGGGGAAATGGTCATGGTGCATTTATGCAAGGAGAGGTACCCCCAAGGGACTTATCACAAATTAAGACCAAAGAAATTTGGACCTTGCCGAATTTTAAAAAGGATTAATGACAATGCTTATGTGATAGACCTCCCAGAAGAATTTGAAATTAGTCCTATTTTTAATGTGGCTGACCTATATCCCCACTCTGTAGAGACAAATGATGAACTGAGGGAGGCTGAACAACTTGAAGGAGAAGATAATAGCTCGATCAAGCACCTACCGAAGAAGAAAAGAGGACAAATTGAACGAGTGTTGGATACCAAATTGGTGGCTACGCGATCCAGGTCATACAAGTTGTATTTTGTCAAATGGGAAGGGCTGCCAGACTCCTATAATTCATGGATTTCAGAGGTTGATTTGCTTAAATACACCAAGAATAACTTTGAATCGGGGCTTTGAACCAGGAGGTTCAGAATTCTAAAAGTTGGGGAGGATGATGTGGAACATTCTGCCATCCACTCCACCCATGCTTCATTTAGTGGGTCTATTTCTGTTTTTGTAACAGCCCTGCCGTCCACTCCACCCACGCTTCATTTAGTGGGTCTATTTCTGTTTTTGTAACAGCTCTGCTCTTGTAACAGCTCTGCTCTATTTTTGGTTTTAGTGGTACCAAAAATAGGAGTTAGGGTTTGAGTTTTTGGAGGTTTTATATACTGTGTTGTATGTCTGTCCAAGGCAGCTTGGAGTTGGGAATAAACAATTCTGGTTTTTGTTCTAAGTGCTTCTGTCATTTTTGTTAGTTCTGCTATCTTTTTTGTTTTGGTTATTCTTGTTTCAGGTGAACAGGGTTGCAGGCTCGAGAGATAAAGCGAGGGTCTGCATCATCAACTCACCTAACATTTTCAACACTCCAGGATTTTGTGAGTGACAAGAGGATCTATGTGAATTTCCTCCATTGGATACACATGCTGATTATGAAATTACATCCGCAGCAAAAGAGTTGCCTCAGAAGAGAGTATCAATTGTGACCAAAGAGAGTCGAGGCAAGGGCAAACAAAATGCATCAAAAATTAGAATGATGTATAGAGAAGATAATAACCGACCATTAGAGCAGGAGCCAGAAGGAGAGTGGGAAATGGTGGCAACTAATGCAGCACAATCTATACAAAAAGGCAAGGCATTCATACGACCAATCAACCTGATAGGCCGAGGTGGCGAGGATGTGGAAGAAACCACCAAAGGAGATGATACAAACATGGAGTTGGATACAAACAAGCATTTCATCATAGAAATGTCAAATTTCAAGAGTCCGTCAGCTTTAGGAAATTGTATCGATGAACAGATTGATGCCTTTTTCAAGAAGATATTTGGAGCCTTGGAAAGAGCAAGGATGGAGTTCCAAGTTGGATGTGTTGGACAATGGCGACAATGGTAGTTGATGTTGTAAAAGGAAGTAGGCTAGTTGGTGCAATGGGCACAAGATGAAAAAGGGATGAAGAAACTTGCAGATGTTCATCAGAAGCAGCCGTGGGAGTTAGAGACTGGCAGTGTGCGGAACATGATTGGAGTGGAAGACCTGCTAGAAGGAACTCAAATGATTTACAAGCAAACAACAAGGATATACAATGATAAGGAAAATGTGGCACCATGTCTAGCAAATGAAGCAAGTGTAAAGTATGTGAAGCTTGCACCTGAGCTAGTGAAGACATGCCAAAATTAATTTTTTGGCATACTTGATTGAGTGGTTAGCCAAAGTAGTTGAGAAAATCCATGAGTCAAAGGAGGAATTGGCCAACTAGGTGGAGAAGAAACTTCGCCTAATGAAGGAGAGTGCAAAAACAAAACTAGCAACGCTCAAGAAAGAGGTTCAGGAGAAGGAAGCATTGATCGGACAGCTGAAATCTGAGTGTTCATTGGAAAAGAAGAATAAGGAGGTGAAAGAATACGATCAACTAATTGCAAAAAAAGATGACCAGATAGCAGTTACAATTAGGCATGAAGCAAAGATAGCAAGGAAAGTTGTTGAACAGCTAGGAAGGAAGCGGAACCTGCATTTGGGAAGAGGGAGGAGGAGATATTGGCTAAGTTAGAAGAAACCGAGCAAAGAGCAAACAACTATGGGATACAATGGGATTGGTATTTGAACTACGCCAAAAGGCTCAAGGAAGATATGAAGGCCCTTTAACTATAGATCAAAGAGATGGGATGAATCCCTGCTCCCACACCTCAACATCAATAGAATCCTAGCCCACAGGAGCAAAGACAGTCATCGACAAGGACGTCAACCAAGCTAAAGGGGAGGGCAGATGTAGGAGCTAGTTTTAGATAGCAGTTGAAGTAGACTTATACATAGGAGTTTGTGTGCAAAATGCACTAGGTTTTGTGATGTAAAAAAAATGCAAATGTAAATGAAAACGAAAATCAAATGAAATGTAATGCCAATGAAATACAAGTGAAATGTAATGCAAATGAAATGCCATTAGATGACGATAGCCAAGGTGACATCATGAAATTAGTATAATGATTTATAATGTGTACGGCTAATGTTGTAATCATATAAAGGGATACGGTTAGTTATGTGGTGAGGTGTCCAGGGAGGGAGTTGCTTCCAACTTCCATCCCATAAACATAAAAAGGCCCCCACCCCACTTATTTGTTCAACAAGGATGGTATGAGAGAGCCTAGTGCAGAGGATAGTACGAGGATTCCAAGATTGTCCTGTGCAAGAGAGTATTTTGTGTACTGCAAGTGCAGTCATGCTTGTAATGCCATAGTCATACAGGCAATGATAATACAATGACATTCCATTTCCATCTTTGTGTGTGCATCTGTGTGATGATACTATTGCAGTAGGTTGTTAGGATTGTATGTACCAAGTTTTGTGTGTGCAGAAAATTGTAGACAGGAGTTACAGGTTGTAGATAGGAGTTGTAGGTAGTTGCAATCCACAATAATTGTATGAGAGTCACCATACAGGTGTTACAGTCGAAGTGTTGTACGAGGGGCATCACAAGCGCCATACGGCGAAGGTGACATAGTTTTTGTCATACAAAGTCATTGCCAACAGGGTGAAGTTGTAGGAAGATTGTCTTCAGACAGGATTGCAACCGTGTTGTACAAGTGTTTGTCATAGAAGTACATGTGGATTGTGTAGTACAAGTGTTATTCCAATTGTTCCTCCAACCATTAGAATACTCACCGTCGTGCTATAATGGTAAGTTTAAATGCCACGTATATCTTACACCAATGCAGGGTAAGTTTAAATGCCACATTCAATGAAGAGCTATGTCTACCTCACCCATCTCATCCAACATTTTGTTGCTATGATTTAAATATAGAATGAGAGTTCCAAACCATAGTTGAAAAAATCATGAGAAATCACAATTTCTCGAAGCTATTTTATCCTGGCAATTAAATCATCCCATTTTCTCAAAGTTGTGAAATAGGCAATTTTTTGACGAGAAACCATGCAAAAAATCACCAATTTCTTGCGATTTTTCACTAAAACTCAACTAGGTATAGGCAGAATGCGAAAAACAATCATAAAAGAGGGAAAACGCTTATTTTTTCAATTTTTTTTCACTTCATGCTGGCTAAAAGTTTCAAGAGGGTAACCAGACATTCACAAAAGGATATCGACAAGGATTTGATGGATTTAACCCTAGTTTAAGATGGTAGAACCTTTATATGATAACCATGGCCTCATATAAATATAACCATTCGTTGTTTTTCAATGAAATTGTTAATATCATCCATATAAATTTCTGTTATTAAAGATTTAGGTTTTAATACGATAACATGTGTACGGACATGACAGAGGCCCTTCCCACATAACACACTGTCGTGGTTGGATGATAAAGTCTCATTCATTAATGGACAACAATTGCCCACTTTTGTAAATGGCACTATAACACATTGTTGTTGAATGATAAAGTCTCATTCATTAATATCGCTCTCTACTTAATGGACGTCAACTATTTTTCATTTTTGTCAATGGTGCTACTCCAATATGTCAAAGGCAAAACTTTGACTGAAAGGCATACATTCTTCAAAAAGGTCATAACCTTTGTAAGGAAGGGCCCGGAGCAAAAAATATTATAACAAAAATCACAATGGATATAATGCAAGTTATTTTTAGATTACAAGGTTTTTTGATGAACACACACCCATCCCCTCACACACTCACCCACGCCATGGTTTGAACCTAGATTACAAGGTTTTCATTTGAGTTTCCTCTATATTCTAGAGTGTTCTTTGTAATTTGAGTTTCATATGTATACATAACATCATTAAAAAAATTCATAATTACTAATTAAATTTATTTAAATTAATTAAATTTTACTATAAAATTGTTTTATACTAAAAAAAAAGAGGTTCAATTTATAAAAAGATTATGAAAAATATGATTTATCTGATATGGTAATAATTTGATTTGTTAAAATATCATAATAACATAGTTATGAAGTAATATAAATGAACTCGTTTCAATTTAATATAACAAATTGAAAATTATTTTATCAATTTTAAACATTATTAAAAATATGATTATAATAATGTTATTTTGATTAATTAGTCGTGAAGTGTGAAGGATTAGGGTTTTTCCTGAAAAACATCTCATCTTTTAGGAGCCATATCTTCGCGAAGAGTTATCCGATTCAGCTGATTCTTGGACCAACTTGTGCAGAATTTGAATAGCTTTAAAATGAGTGGTCATATGCAAAAATCTGAGCAATATTGAGGGAGATACGACCTTGTGAAGTCAACCATTCGGAACAAGGGCAGTGACGATTTTTCAAGTCACAAAAAATGAAATTGCAAATATTTGCCAGCTAGGGTTCGAACGATGGGAAGAGCAATGAAGGGCTAGGACTTCAGTGAGGCAAGACATTCTATCTGGACAAAGAATTTTTCAGCTAAGTTTTTTTTCCCTTTCTTTATCTTAGAAATTGTGCATGAAAAATTTATAAAGTTTTTATCAAATATTATATTTGCTATAGGACATTCAGATAAATTTCAATAGATTTTGAGTTTTAGTTTCCTTTCCATGGACCGATTTATAGTTAAATCCTTAGAATCATCTCTAGTGGTAGAGGTTAGTGAGCGCACCTCAGAGAGATCCTCGTTGCTCCAAGATAGGGCAGTTTTTGGTAAATTTAATGGGTATTGGCCAGGGGCTTCAGCCTTGAGAAAATGGATTGATAGGAGTTGGAAGTCTCCAGGAGTGATTCTATCATTTCTTCCCAAAGGTTTCTTCCTAGCCATTTTTTGTTCTAGGGAAGAAAGAGAAAGAATCCTAAAAGGGGGTCCTTGGTTTATGGGAAGAGCAAGACTCTTCCTTACCCGTTGGTATGAAGGCTTTTCACCTGAAAATGTAAATCTATCCCTAGTACCAGTTTGGGTTAGGATGTTTGGGTTGCCCATTGAATTTTGGGAAATAGATACCTTCAAGGCAATAGGCAACACTCTAGGAGAATTCCTTGAGATTTTAGATACGACAAAAGATGGATTCTTGGCTATTTATGCTCGAATATTGGTCATGATTGATATAAGTAAAGCTTTACCAGAATCAATCATTCTTAAGTATGGGGATAAGATGTGGACCCAAACTATAGATTATGAAAACATATCTTTTAGATGTAGAAGATGTCATGAGGTGGGGCATATTGAGAGATCATGCCCTAAGAAGAGCCCAACAGAATCATTTGTAGAAAACCGCAAGAGAAACTTACAAATGGTTATGGATGAAGATGGTTTTCAACTTCCAAAAAATAGATCTAGAAAAATAAAAGAAAATAAATAGTGGAGACCAATAAGGAAGGATATTGGAAGAAATACCAACTCTTTTGAGGCTTTAGCCTATGAAGAAAAAGTAGATCAAAACTTAGAGGACACAGTACAACAATTTCAACATATTAACAAGGAACCGTCTATTCAGTATGATCCTAATTTAAGGAAGAACATTCTCGATGAACCTAAGGAATGTGTCTCATCAGATTTTGAAGACTCTCTTGAAGTACCATGCACCATTCAGGAGAAAATAATTGGTAAAGAAAATGCAGTTTTAGAAGTTAATACCTCTGCCATTAATAAGGAAATACCAGAAAATGAGTAGGACAAGTCAAAAGCTTCTATAATAGAGCCAGGAGAGGATAAATATGATGAAAAATAAAATTGTGAAAGAATATTGAGGAATAGAATAATAAGACCTACTCCTGATATAGGCAAGGCAAAAAGAGGAAAACCCTCAAATTATCAAGCAAGATCCAGGGAAGCAAGAGCAAACATAGAGAAAGGAACACAAACTAAGTTGGTTGAACTTCTCTTTACCAAACAACAAAATGATATTGGTAATACGCAGGAGGGGCCAAAAGCCCCTAATGAGACATGATTATCATCTCATGGAATATAAGGGGTGCTAATGCCCCCTCAAAGCAGAGGTGTATTAGGGACCTATGTTTAAGTAATAAACCTGATATTCTTTGTATCCAGGAAACTAAAATGACAAAAGAAGTTTCAAAAACTATGAAAGCAGTATGGGCAAGATGTGAATGGGATGCTATGGATTCTGAAGGAGCGGCAGGGGGAATTCTAACTTGTTGGAATCCTTCTAGAACCTCTTGTGTAACCATTCATAAAACTAGGCATTGGATAGCCTCTTTAGTCACTTGCTACTTTGCAGATATTCATTTCATCCTTATCAATGTCTATGGACCTACAACTCAGTCAGGTAGATTAGAAGTTTGGAGTGGGATTGAAGCCTTTATGAGAAGTAAAGACCAAGAAACCCGATTCATGATCATTGGAGATTTTAATGCCATAACCAAGTTGGATGAAAAATTTGGGGGAATTAGGAAATTGACCCAAAGTATGAAAGATTTCTCAGCTTTTATTCAAAACAATAATCTATGGGAAGTTGAGTTTGAAGAAGACAACTATACTTGGACCAACAATAGGAGAGGCCAGAACCTAATAGCAAAAAAATTAGATAGATGCATTCTCTCAGATCATTGGCTAGATGAAGGAACTTGTGCTAAAATTAATACCTTAACAAGGATTGGTTCAGATCACTGGCCAATAAGAGTTAAAATGGTGGTAAGTGAATTCAAAAAATATCATATTTTAAATATGAGCAGATGTGGGAAGACCATCCTCAATTTGTTGATATGATAGCTCAAACATGGAATTCTTTAGGTAATGGTGGGTTGTATGCTCTTCCAAACCAAATTAAAGCTATGACATCTAGATTAAAAGAATGGAACAAGAACACCTTTGGAAATATTTTTGAGAAGAAAGAAGAACTAAAAGATAAACTTTCAAAATTCCAAAAAGGTGATGATAATAATCCAAGCTCGAGAGGAAAGGGAGTTGCTTAGTGAATATCATAATATTTTGAGTAAGGAAGAGAAATTTTGGAGATTAAAATCAAGACAGACTTGGTTAAAAGAAGGAGATAAAAATACAAAGTTTTTTCATAGGATGGCTATAGTACAGAGATCAACTTCCAGAATTAGTAGAATTAAATCAATAGAAGGGGTTTGGATTGAAGATCAGAGTGAAATTAGAAAAGAGGCAAAGTCATTTTATCATAATATTCTAGGTTCAGAGGAGACCGAAGTTCTTAATGATAAACTTCTTCAAGATGTTCCTTCAGTTATAACGAATGAAGACAATAGGAAACTGATGGAGCCTATTACTCTAGAAGAAGTTCATTTAGCTCTTTTCTCTTTTAATAAGGATAAATCCCTAGGTCCAGATGGGCTCTCTACAGCTTTTTACCAACATAATTGGGATATAGTGAAGGATTCTTTATTGGTGGCAGTGGAACAGTCTAGGGTAAAACAATACATACCTTATAAAATAAATGCAACATATCTTACCCTAATTCCAAAAAAGAAGGATGTTGAATTGTTTGATTCTTTTAGACCCATAAGCCTATGTAATATGGCATATAAGATTATTTCCAAAGTGATGGCAAATAGATTAAGGCCATTGTTAGACAAAATCATTTCAGAAGAGCAAGGAGGATTTGTGAAAGGGAGACAAATTCTGGATGGGATCATAGTAGCTCATGAAGTTATACATTCAACAACTTCAAGAAAAGAGAAAGCAATGATCTTAAAACTTGATATGAGTAAAGCCTATGATAGGGTTAAATGGGATTTTCTTTTTGCAGTTTTAGATAAGTTTGGTTTCGGGAAGAAATGGGTTAGATGGATTAAAGCTTGTGTCTCTACAGTTTCTTATTCAGTGTTGGTCAATGGGTTAGTGACAGAATATTTTAAAGCCAAGAGAGGCCTTAGACAAGGAGATCCTCTATCTCCTTATTTGTTCATTATTATGGCAGAAGTTTTGAGTAGGAACTTAAATAAGGCTTACAAATATGGGCTTATAAGTGGACTTAAGGTTAGTAATAACATCGATAACATCACCCATCAATAGTTTGTAGATGATACAACCCTTTTTGGAAGGGCAAGGATAAATGAGGCCAGAGCTTTGAATAACTTTTTAAAAGAGTACGAAAGAGCTTCAGGGCAAAAAGTTAATAGGACTAAATCCAAAATTTACTTCCTTAACACTCCTGCTAATATCAAAGCAAGAATTTACAGGTTGCTTCAAATGGAGGAGGCAAATTTACCAACAACTTATCTAGGGATGCCTTTATTTGAGGGGAGAATGAGGATAGATTTATGGAATCCAGTTATTAGTAAAGTTCAGAATAAACTTCCAGCTTGGAAAGGTAGATGGTTATCATTAGCAGGAAGAGTGCAGTTAATTAAGTCAGTCTTACAAGCCATTCCAACATATTATATGTCATTGTATTCTATGCCAAAATCAGTTGAAAAAAGTTTAATCTATATTATGCGATCCTTTTTATGGTCAGGTTTACATGATAAAAGGAAATTTCCTTTGGTGAAATGGAGCAAGTTGTGTGATGATAAAACTAGGGGAGGTCTTGGTTTAAGAGTTCTTACAGATGCAAACTTAGCTCTTAGGGGAAAAGTTATCTGGAGATTGTACAAAGAGAGTCAAAGACAATGGGCAAGAATTCTTCTAAGTATGTTGATCCCAATGACCCAAGTTTAATATTTACTGCATTCTCTCTACCAAATGGTTCTGCTCTTTGGAATGGTTTAAAAAAATCTATTGATCTTATGATTAAAGGTTTAAGATGGGTGGTGGGAACTGGAGAAAAAATTTCTATTTGGATGGATACTTGGTGTGATAAAAAACCACTCAATTTAGATCCAATTTTGAAACCTTGGATGAGATTGCTTCAAGATAAATATGGTGATAGGGTTTCAAACATTTTGTACAAGGATCGAGAAGGAAGATACAAATGGAAAGAAGATTTTTTTACAAGTATACAAGACATTGATGCTAGGAGGTGTTGTCACATTTTGCACGGGGTGCAATGTCTTCAATATTGTAACAGTGCTGCTCTTCTTTTCCTCCTTCTTCCATTTTCCTTCTTTCTCTCCCTTTCCTTTTCTTTCCCGCATTCTTTTTCTTTCCCCCCTTTTTTTCATGGAGTCCCCAGTTGATTTTTCAACTTTCCAGCAAGTTACCCTGAAAATGGCTAAGTCTGGGTGCGAAGTTCGCACTTCGCAGTCTGGGTGCGAAGTTCGCACTTCGCCCAGTCTGGGTGCGAAGTTCGCACTTCGCCCAGTTTTGGTGCGAAGTCTGACTTCGCCCCACTTTCTGGGCGCACCTTGCACTGGCAGACTGGCAGGTCAATGAAGAAGAATGTTAAAGTGCCGGAGCAGGTCCGTACGTCGGCAGACACCAGTGTCCACCTGTGCGCAGTCCGACTTCTCAGCAGAATCGGAATGTGCCCTTGACAGGTGTGCGGTGGGGGAACAAACCCGGAGTTTTACCAAGACGTAAAGGTCTTCCCAACTGCACTGTTTTCTGCCCGCGCATCCCAAGGAGTCCTGATCCCAAGCAAAGATGTATAGACTGCCCTCTAAGGCAGGCATGTGTCACACAAAGATAACCCATCATCAGACAAGTGTCCAGCTTTGGGAAATGAACCAAGACTGCCGACCAAAAGGGATAAGCATGGGCTGCCCGCACCGCTCGCGCTAGTAGCCTCATTCAAAGCTGATCTGAGGTTTCACCTGCTCCAACTACCAGCGAACCTGTCGACTTGAAGATTTTATCCAACCCTCTGCCACGTAGCAGTCCAGCTTCCAAGATGACCATGCTGCGGGTATAGCCCTGTCCGACAAAAGGTCAGCATTTGCAGCTCTTTCGCCGCTTCTTCGACCTTATGTTTGATCGGGACTCGTGCCCATTAATGTAATGGGTGGGACTCGGGCTATAAAAGCCCATCTTGAATTCATTGTAAAGTGTGGAAGGGGAATGTTTGTTAGGGAACTACCGTGCTTATCGTAACCATGCTTCGCATATAAATACAATCGTATGCCTGGTTCTGTTCTACCGCTTTTATTTCTTATGCTTATGCTTTACGCGATTCTATGTCATGGCTTGTTGATTCACTTCGGCATTTGATGGTCAGGCGCCTTTAGCATTATTTCTGTACTTTTAATTTTCGTATAATAGATGTGGTAGCAGTTCCATCAGTTATGTGTGACGTTGCTGGCCCGTATCTGGTGATTGATGCGATCCCCCGCCGTTAGTTCCTTGTAGGGAATGTTTGCTAGGGAGCCATTGAAGCCGTGCGGTTAAACTCTCTACCTAACACATATACCTGGCTCTGATATATCTAGGTTTACTGTCTACCCCTGTCAGTGTACGTATCTGGTGATTGATGCGATCCCCTGCTGTTAGTTCCTTGTAGGGAATGTTTGCTAGGGAGCCATTGAAGTTGTGCATACACTGCTTGTGTATCGGCAGTACGCCTAGGTTTTGCGGTTCCTTGCCATACTTTGTGTTTGTATGCAGTAAGTAGCGGTGATTGGTGTGTTCCCGTACCGTTAGTTCCCCCCCACCAACCTTTGGACATATTTGTAATTTCTTTCTCGTACATTTGTCTCTTTCTCGTATATTTATTTCTTTCCTCGTTCCCTTTAGCTTAAATCAGAAACCCCCCCCCAAAAGGAGCCGGCCTTCTCCGGAGATTGGCTCGGAAGGCATCTCTTCCTTCCGGCCTTTCATGCTGGTGGGCGAATCTGGGCGCATTAACCCAAAATCCTTTCCTCATGGCAGATTCGTAACCAACAGGAGGCAATTGAGTAGAATGATAACAACTGTGATTATTCTGAGGGGAGCCAAGGATAAATTGATTTGGGAGTTGAATAGCTTAGGAGCATACGCAACAAGAAGTGGATATAATATTCAACACCAACAAAATAGTAATGTCACTAGAATATGGAGAGATATTTGAGATAGCCCAAGCATTCCTAAAGTCAAAATGTTTGTTTGGCTAGTAGGTCATAGAAGAATTTTATTCTGGGATAACCTTATAAAAAGGGATTTTCATGGCCCCTCTCAATGTGTTTTCTGCAATAAGGAGGAGGAGAGTATAGACCATCTCTTGGGACATTGCTCAATAGTTTGGAATCTATGGCAATAGATTCTTTATATGTTTGGTAAATGCATGGTGATGAATAGCAGAATTGAAGATTGGTTAAAGCAATAGCAGAGCACTTATAAAAGTGAGGCTTTACAAACAATATGAGATATATCAAAAGATACAATACTTTGGACTATATGGCTAGAAAGGAATAGAAGAATATTTAAAGGAAAGGAAAGCAGTTTAGAGGTAATGAAAAAGAAGATATGTTTAGCCATAGAGGAGTCTAAACCAACCCTATCAACTCACCCAATCCCTAATTTAAAAGCAGAGAGCCTTGATAGATGGAGTCAAGTCATTGAATGGAATTATGATGTTGGGTACAAGAGAAGCAAAAAGAAGGCAAAAAATATAAAGTGGAAACCACCAAATGTGGAGTGGGTTAAATTCAATTTTGATGGAGCATCTAAAGGAAATCCAGGACCAGCAGGAGGAGGAATAATTAGAAATAATAGAGGAGAGATTTTATCTCATTATGCTTTCAATAGTGGATTTAAGACAAATAATGAAGCTGAAGCTTGGGCAGCTTTAGAAGGGTTAAAAATATGTAAACAAATGAAATGGAATGGAGTATGGATGGAAGGTGATTCTCTCATAGTAATTAATGCAAATTTGAGGAAAGCAAAGGCTCCATGGAACATACAAGAGATAATTGTGGAAACTCAAGATATTGCTAGAGTTTGAAGAAATCAGGTTTACACATATATTAAGGGAAGGAAACAAATGTGCAAATAAGCTAGCTAATAGAGGGGTTTTGATTGAGGATCGTGAAGTTAAATTCTCCTTTCCATGGTTAGAGGAAGTAGAAATTTTAGTTGAAGCTGACAAAAAATGTTGATTGCTTGAATCAATTTATGATTAAGATTTAATTTAATGTTTTCCATTGGTATTATCTGCTTTATTTTGCAATAATAATGTGTTTTCTTTTAGACTATTTATTATAATTTTTGTGGTTGCACTTGTGTTTCAGGAAGGAAACTAGCAATCCAGATTTGATAAAGCGGACTATGATAGTGCAATGTTTTGGAAATATTACTCTACTAAGATGCAAGGCATAGATAGTAGAGGTGAAGTTTTGGCATTGTGAAGGCTGCTATAGGAAAATGTCTAGAAAGTTGCTAAATTCTGGATTAATTGTATTCATACAAAAATTTAAAAATATCCAGAAAATAAAAATCAAGAATTCAGATATTTTATGTGAAATGATGTAGGTTTCTAGCTTTAGCTTCTGAATTGAGATGAGAAGTGTATCTATTTGTAAATTCTCAAGCTCTAAAGAAGAGAGATGTAATTCGTCAAGGTTGGGGAACCCGAGTACAACCCCTTATTATCCAGCAAAAAAAAGAATATGATTATAATATTTTTAGGTTTGTAATTATTTCTAAAATTTATTTAATTTATATTTTTGTAATTCTATAAATTTATAAAGTTTTAAAATAATTTTTATAGATATCGAATAGGTTGGTCACTAGGAATGTTTATATGTCCATATAAATTTGTAAGAGAAGAAAGGAAAAAGAGTTATTTATTTAGATAGATAGATAGATAGGTATTAACGTGAACTTATATTTTACAGATATTAAATAGTTTGGTCACTAGGAATGTTTGAATGTCCATATAAAATTGTAAGAGAAGAAAGGAAAAAGAGCTATTTTAAATTATATATTTTTTATTGTATATAATAGAGTTTTTTGTATTTTTTCTAATTGGTATACGGACTAGTAAATTAGTTATTACTATAAAAATTATTATAATAAATTTTAAGTTTATATGGAGTGTTTTTAAAAAAAAAATGGTTATATGAGATTGAAACCAACCCATCTTTATTACATCATTGACGCACAGTAATATTACATCATTGCTACAACACCCATGAGGGATACCGTAGTGGTAAGCACTTGGGTTTTCATCCAGTAGACCCAAGTTCAAACCCCGGTAAGAGGGCCCCGGGACCCCTCATAAAAACCCTTGTAAACTCAGATTTTTTTATCAAGTGGCATTAGCTCATGCAGTTAGATTCCTCACCATTTCAAGGAGACCCAAATTCGAATCTTGCCAAAAGATACATGGATAATATCCAAGTTTTGTTGTAATAGCACTATGTGGTGATGATGTAATACGGTGGGGCCCATTTCAATCCCATATAACCCATTAAAAAAAATATTACAATAACTTAACAACTATGCATGGGTCATTTCATTTCATGTGTCATGAATTAGAGGATTATATATATAATTAAATTATCATTTTATTTTTATTTTTATCAGTGAATGATTCTATTTTAATTTTTTATTAACAAATGATTTATATTTTTAATTATAATTAAGTTAAGCATTTCTTTTTTAATCATATTATCTTATTTTAGACTACTTTCACCATCTAAGGGAAGCAATCAGGATCTAACCACAAAGTCTGCATAGGGTTGTTGTCATGGTCGAATGGCTCCATGCACACTGTAGGGAGTGACTACAAGACTCAAACCAAATTAAACATAATTATTAAGTAATAAAAATAAAATAACATGAACTCAACAGGTTATGTACCTCAAAGAGGACATCCAAGTTTAAAACCGAATTAAGCATAATCATTAAGTAATGAAAACCAAATGACATTAAGGGTGCATGATATTATGCACAAAATGGGTATCTATGGTGAAAAACCGAATTAAGCATCCAAGTACACAACAGGTTATGTACCTCAAAGAGGACATCCAAGTTTAAAACCGAATTAAGCATAATCATTAAGTAATGAAAATCAAATGACATTAAGGGTGCATTATATAATGCACAAAATGGGTATCTATGGTGAAAAACCAGCACAAGGAGTGTTGTAAAAAAGGTGCAGAAAACATTGACACCAAAGTGAAACAATTGTGCAATTATTATAGAAAAAAGTTAAGGATTTGAAAAAATTGGAACATAGTGAGGGACAAAGTTGCTATGACACATCAAGATAGAGATCTAGATCTACAACGTATTCTTGTAGCACCTCCAACATGAACGTCGGTAACACACATGGCGTCATGTGACAAACCAAAGAGACATCTAGGACACAACAAGTAGAAGCGATACCAAAATCATTGTGCTTTAATACCATGATATAGAGTCAACATCACCAACACCTCCACGAGAGTCCAAACAACGTGACATTCAAGTTCTATTGAAAAGCCAAATTGACCATGGTAAGATGCAACCAACATTGGACAAAGGAACTACATCAACATCAAGGCAAGCAAATCCAAGAGAAGCAAAAGCATCACCCTTCACCAAGAGGAAAGATCAAAGGTGGAGGCAAAGGGGTAAAATTTAGCCCTAAAGAGATTTCTTCGGTTTTTCCTTTAAGTAACTTGTGCAGAGATCAGTAGGAGTCATGCATCAAAGGCAACACAATAATGGGGGCCTTCAAGGATGCTTCAGTTCACTAGATTTTGAATCTCTCAACATTTGATCGAGACGCCTTTAAAAAGTACCAAGTAGACATCTTATGTACATATAATCTGTGTATGAGCAGTAAGTACCAAATTCGGTCCCAAGTGCTCTTTATGACTTTTAAGCCCTAAGACTTTGTATGTGTTCAGTTTGCCTCACCCATCATAAAGGCCTATTATACAAGGAATCTGGGCAGAATAAGCTGCAAAAATGCATTGACAAGTATTGTAATGTCAGCACCATGCCTCCCAATAAAACAATGAGATTGTCATCATGCAGAAGTTGCAAATCAAGGATGTTGTAGCTATGCATAAAGTCGTACCAGTGTGCAATGTGTTTTGTAATGTCATGATTGTTGGATGAGTAAAGAGAGTCGGTGATTCCGACATGGCTTACACAATATAGGCAGGTTACCATGAGCGTAGTTAAGTATGAGTGGACCTCACTCTTGTCAGAGCATGTGCAGGTATTTCTGCATTGGAGTACGAAGAACTCCTCAATTGATGTTAGAAACAACACAATAGTAGAATGTGAACACACCAAAGCAGAGACATGCCATTGAAATTTTTCATCATAGCAAGGAACCCATGGTGTTCCATTGGGTGGTCATTCATTCCCTTTGCAACATCAAATGCAACGCCCATCCAATGGTAGTTCTACAAATGGAGTAGGCGGCTCGCATTAGAAGGCACAACAACCACACACAAAGTCTTCTGAAAAAGAACCCACCCGAAACAAGGAGGACGAAATGGACAAAGAACTAAGCAACCCAGAGCAAACCCTTTTAGCAAGGCAAAGACTCGATGATGATCATTCCACCTTCACTTCCTTAACAAGAAGAAAAGGGTCCACCAACAAAGAGGGTAAATCAGAGAGGAAGCAACACCATGCCAATTGAGTTGGATAAAGCTCAAAACATATAGATCGACGAACTAGAGGAAATTGAGGAACTAAAATAGCGAACATAGGAGAATATCAGGAGGGAACTAGTCCATTTATTTCGACTCCTACTTTTGAGGAACAAGTGTAGTAGGCAGATTTGTACGTACTTGACACACAAGCAGGAGGACCAAACCCAAAGACAGCCTCTTGTATATCTTACAACAGAGCAGGGTAAGTTTAAATGCCACGTATGGTGAAGAGGTAAGTGACTACCTTGCCCATCTCATCCAACATTTTGTTGCTAGAATGAATGTTCCAAACCATATTTAAAAAAATCGTGAGAAATCGTGATTTCTTGATGCTATTTTACCCTGACAATTTTTTTGGCTAGAAATCACGCAAAAATAACCGATTTTTTGCAATCTTCTCATTGAAACTCAATTAGATACAGGCAGAATGCGGAAAAAATAATAAAAGAGGGAAAATGCTCATTTTTTCTCTCCCTTCTTGCTGATGGAAAGTTTCAAGAGGGTAACCAGACATTCACAAAAGGATTTCGACAACAATTTGATGGATTTAACCCTAGTTTAAGATGGTAGAACCTTTATATGATAACCATGGCCTCATAGAAATATAACCATTCCTAATTTTACAATGAAATAATATATATCATCCATATAAATTTTTGTTATTAAAGATTTAGGTTTTAATACACTAAAATGTGTACGGACATGACAAAGGCCCTTCCTGCATAACACATTGTCGTTGTTGTTGTTGTTGGATGATGAAGTCCCATTCATTAATGGGCAACAATTTTCCATTTTTGTAAATGGTGCTATAACACATTGTTGTTGTATGATAAAGTCTCATTCATTAATGTCACTATTCACTTAATAAATGTCAAATATTTTTCATTTTTGTTGATGGTGCTACTGCAATATGTCGAGGCAAAACTTTGACTAAAAGGCATAACCTGTTGATTGCTACAATCTTCAAAAAGGTCATATCATTTGTAAGGAGAGGTTGGGAGCAGAAAAATGTTATAACAAAAATAACAATGGATATAATGAAAGTTGATTTTAGATTACAAGGTTTTGGTTTGAGTTCCCTCTGGATTCTAGAGTGTTTTTTGTAATTTGGGTTTCGTAACATAATAAAAAAAATCAAATGATGGAACATGCACAGATGGAACAAATATCAAGAGTAACACTCATGTAGAATGACCACCTCTACAGTCTTCCACCTCTGTTATACATGAATGTTGGTAAATCAATAGACCATGTAGGGACAACCTTCTAAACAACTTTATGCCCATGTCAACTAAGTAATTTTGAGAGTCATTCTAACTGTACATTTCTTATTTAATGAAACAACATGCAAAATCGTCCATCAAGAAACTTTGAAAAAACAACATTCAAAGAATAAATGAATCACATTCAAGCAAAAATTTGAACTAATCCTTATTCTATCTAAAATAAATTGACCATAGAAAGAAGATAATAGAGGCAACCTGCACACCAGGAAGAGGTTTGCCAACCGTGCCCACCTTCCGCTTACCATTTAGAGGATTTGAAAGGGCCATCACAAACTGCACATATTACATTAAATTTCATTCTTAGCCAACTCATCACAATTTCTAGCAATAACTGACCAAAACAAATAGCTACTTTGGATAATGAATGGAATACATCTTCAAAAACAATTTAAACCGGAAGATAAGAAAATTTATGCATCTTCATAATCTAACCCACCTCAGTCATGCCATAACGCTCCAAAAGACAATGCCCTGTGATCCTTTTCCATTGCTTCATAACAGGATGAGGAAGCGCTGATGAACCACACATCTGTTGCAATGTCAAGCAATGGTTATTACAAGCTAAAGTTCTAGCGATAGTTCCATTTATGGCTTGGATGTATTTCAGAGTTCTTATTCTTCAAATTACTAGGCTATAATGCATTACCAACAATTTTGAAGACTAATTAGAAGGCCTACAGGGGCAATGCATAATGACAGAAAGAGGATATCAAGGAAAATATGTAAGAAGGTTGGAAACATTGAGAACAAAAGAAAATTAGTAAACGAAATCCGAAATAACAGTGGAAACATCATAGTTTGAGACGAACAAGGACTATTGCTTACCCACCATAGGCTACAAAATGCAAAACAAAAAAAGGAATCCATATGACCAGGAGGCTTCTGTTGACCTTGAAAGTCGAGGAATTTCAATAGTTGAGCATGTTGTATAGAAATTCATGACTACTGGTTCAGTAATTATGACTGAAGATAATGAAGAAGTGTTTCCAACTGAATGCACCACATTAAGGATTCTCATATTTCCAATAGAAATGGATGCAACAACTGCCTTGGTAAATCCAACCAATGAGGAATAGCAACAAATATTTAGAAGAAACTAAAATAGGACCCAAACAAATCTTAAAATAAAGTGAAGATCACATCAGAACAAAGTTGGATACTGAAATAGGCAGTAATTGAAATTTGAAACTGAATACCCAAAAACAAAAAGAACTCTTTCGATGGTCACGAGTATGAAACAAAAGCTACATGCTGGACTATTAAACTAGATGATAAAGGAGACATGCGAAAAAACAAAAAGCAGCCTTATGACCAACAAGGGAACAAGTTGTAACACAGAAGACAACATTTTCTCTTCACTCTAGTGTAGATTAGTTTAGTTTAGTTACTATAGTCCAATTTAATTGAATTTGTTGTACTGCAGTGCATTATAACAGTTTCTTTTGGACAAGTCCCATTGGCCTACTTTGGTCATCCATAGACATTAATAAAGTAATAATATCTTATCTGATCTACAGATGACATGAATATGAAAAAAGAGTAGACAAGATCCTTCCTGGAACAAAGAGTACTGTTGCCACATTTTGCACAGGGGTGCCATGTTTTTGGTTTCTGCAAGTGAGCTGCTCTTTTCCTTCCCTTCTCCTCGTTTTCCCCTTCTCCTTCTCTCCCTTTCTTCCTCTTCCTCACAGCTTCATTCCCTCTTCTTCTTTCCCCCTTTCTTCCCCCAGTAAAACTTCAGCAGGTGTACCTCGAAAAGTTTCTAAGTGTTGGGGCGACACCCGACTTCGCAACAAAGTCGGAGTGCGCCCCTCAGCTGGAGCGCAGTAGGGAACCCGAAGTGCGCAAAATCTGACTAAGTGTCAGGGGCGCAACCCGACTTCGTAGCGAAGTCGGGGTGCGCCCTTCTTCCTGGGCGCACTAGGGGAATCATTCATCAGGAAAACGGCTAAGTGCCGGGGCGACACCCGACTTCGCAGCGAAGTCGAAGTGCGCCCCTTTTCCAGTGCACAGTTTGAACAGCGAATGAAGACAGGCAAGCACCGGTGCGCAACCCGACTTCGCAACGAAGTCGGAGTGCGCCCTTTGACCGGTGCACAGTTGGATAAAGTCAACTCAGAAATTTGCTAAGGCAAGAAGGCCTTCCAACTGCGCTTTTTTCCTCCTGCGCAACCCGATAGCGCCCAAAATCCTGGCGAAGTTGGATAAGTTGCCTTTCAAGGCAGACACGTGTCACACTTCAGCATCCGACAAGTATCCATCTTCGGGATTCGAGCCAAGACTTGACCGCGCAAGGACAAAGTATGGGCTACACTACCGGCGCCATCTGTCACCATTTAAGCCGATGTGAAGTGCCATCTACCGCACCTACCCGCATTCCTGTTGACTAGAGACTTGACCCGACGCACTGCCACGTAGCTGTACCGCCTTCAAGGACACCATGCTGCAAGGACAATCCGACCCGACAGAAGTCAGCATCAGCAGCTCCTCAGCCGCCCGTGCCAGCTACTGTCTTGTCTGGGACTTCGTGCCCATGAATGTAATCGGGGGGAAATTGGGCTATAAATACCCACCACTTTCCCATTGTAAGGTGGTGGAAGGGGAATATATTGCTAGGGGACAATTGTAGCTATGCGTTTGCCTCAAATACAGACATGTACTTGGCTCTGCTTACTGTCTTTTATCTTGTATGCTGCCTCTCCTTGTAATTTCTGCCTCATGTTTCTTGTGTCATTGCTTGTTGTTGTATCGAACTCGGACTCCAAGCATTTGGTGGCCAGGTATTCCCGGAATGCATAGATAGAGGATACATAGGATCGCCGATAGTTGTAGTTTCAATGTATGTTTGTAGATGAATGTCGTTAGTAGTGGTGATTGATTCGTTGCCGTGCCGCTTATTCCCCCCACCCAACTCCAATCACATTTGGAATCCCTTTCTGCACTTTTATCTCTTTCCGCATTTTTATCTCTTTCCTGCACTCTCATCTTAACCTAACCCCCCATAGGAGCCGGCCTTCTCCGGAGATTGGCACGGAAGGCATTCCTTCCTTCCGGCCTTTCAATCTGGTGGGCGAATCTGGGCGCAATAACAACAAATCCTTTCCTCATGGCAGATTCGTAACCAACAAGTACTTGTTTCTGTCTTGAGATAGAGAGCATATGCAAAACACACAAATCCAGGAAGCAACAGTTAAGCATAAGCATCCAACTATGAAATCGACCATAACAATCAGTCCCAAATTTCTTAGGAAGGGGAGAACACTCGGTTCTGGCCTAGTCTGCCTTTTATTTCTTACAGCGCTAGACATGGACTAATATATATTTACACTATGGTGAGTCAGACATAATCCCATGCACCATTCAGAGCATTGCAAAATTTCATTTTGTGAAATGGTGTAGGGTTCTATATGAAAAACTGCCCAAGATAAAATACTCATAAGATGCAGCATCTTTCAAAACCAATGAGAGATTAAGTATTTTTAATATGGCCATTGCCTTTAGTATCTCTATGTTTCATAAAGGGCACCAAGAAGTAAATTATCGTAAAAAAGATGGAATAAATTGAAACAAAATGACAGACCTTGACATTTGAAAGTTCCAAGTATATGCTGAACACCTTGTTGAAGAAATGAAAATCATTTTTTTGACAGAAATATGTAAATATTTCACTCTAACATGCAATAGATTAACATCGAATAAAATATTTTGATGAATATTGTAGACAACATTGCACATTCACAGACTCCTATTGCCAAACATTCCCTTTGGCATGACAGACAACTAAGAATTTTTAGTTACTTTAAGAAAAACTAGTAAATCATGGAATGAAATGATCAGAACATCTGGAATAAAAGTGTTCAAGTAGATTTCAATAATTATATCTTCATACCATGAGACGCAATTTGCTTGCTGCTGATGCAGCAGATATTTGAGATTTGGTTTCCATCGATTCATAAGCTTGCAGTAGTCGGGAATACATTGTCGGGACCTAATCAAGAGAATTGAGCATTAGATTCAAGTAATAAAATGTGTGGTATCTCGCTAATCATTCCATTTATGCAACTATAATGTAATGAACTGCACATCCGACACCCCTCATCTATATCTCCAATACCAAATTTTTAAAATATTGAAGAATGCTACATTCCATAAGAACAGAAGATTCTGAAATGCAGAAAAATACAAAAGCAACATGAGAAAATAGATTCCATAGAAAATAAAAATAAAAGTATACAAGCCACATAAATGTCAATATTTAAGAGACATTGCAAGCACAAAACAATAATATCTTTGGGGAAACCTGTTGAACATGAAAATCAGCAAGTGCAATTTTCGCCTATGACCACAGTTCAAGAAATGGATGAGGAATTTCTACTCTCCACAGCCTCCGGATCTCGGGCCAGTTCCCTTTTTACATTCTATCTAAGCAGAACATAAAGAAAGAAACTAATCTAAAACACAAAGAAAACGAATAAGTAAACTGAACTAGATACACTAGAAAACAAATCTAATCTAATTTTTTTGAATAAGGGTGCAAGAGAAAGAAAATGCAAAACACAGCTGAGGCCATAACGAGACTTAGATTTGGTGCAGTTAATGTCTTCAGCAGAAACCAAATAACTTCACCGCATAAGATCTTCGAATACCTGGAAATTTGGAACAACAACCAAAGAAAAGTACTAACATGGGAAAGGAAGGCAAAGCCACTAATTTCACACATTCATAAGGCAAAAGGTCAAAGACACAATCGAATATGAATGCCACGCACAACTCCATTAATTTTGCAATTCGAATGCTTTTACAATCTTCCTCCAAAGAATAGCTTTGGTATTTGCTTTGAAGGCCAAAAGACCCTTACAACGAGCATTAAGCTCTTACCTATACTTGAAAGTGTAGACACAAAATGGACCACATATAATGTACCCCAGTGATAATTACGAGGTAACACATCATATTTATCCCTTTGCTAAAAATAGACACGGAGCGAGGTTCTCTAAGAGTGGGGCTCTAGCGAGCGGAGCACCATGAGCAAAGCTCTACAAATTGAGGCTCTTCTAAGCAGGGCTCTCTCAAAGCGGGGCTCCCCCGAGAAAGTTGTTGTAAGAGGGGCTTTCTAGAACAAGGCTCTCTCGAATGGGGCGTTGTGAGTGAGGCTCTTCTGAGCAGTGCGCTGCAAGTGGGGATCGCCAAAGCAAGGCTCTCTTTGAGCAAGACCCTCCCAAGCAGGGCATTGTGAGCAGGGATCCTCTAAGCGGGGCTCTCTCTGAGGGAAGTTCCCTGAGTGAGGCATTGTGAGGACTCTAGAGTGGGGCTCTCCCAAGCAAGGCTCTCTCTGATCGGGGCTTTCCAAAATAAGGCTCTCCCAAGCAGGGCTCTCTCTAAGCGGGACTCTCCAAAGCAAGAAGTTGTGAACGGGGCTCTCCTGAGCAGAACGCTGTGAGCGATTCTCTCTAAAGTAGGGCTATCTCAAAGTGAGGTGCTTTGACCAAGGCTTTGTAGAGTATGGCATTATAAGCAAGGCTCTCCAAAGAGGGTCTCTCCCGAGAGGAGCTCTCTCTAGGCAAGGCTCCCCCAAGCAAGGCAACATGAGCAAGACACTCCGAAGCAAGGCTCTCCAAAGCGGGGCTCTCTCCCTACAAGGCTCTTCTGAGAAGGGCTCTCCCAAGTGTGGCTCTCCAAAACAAGGCTCTCCCAAGCAAGGCTCTCCCGAGCGAGGCTCTCTTTGAGCAGGGATCTCTAAGAGGGGATCCTTTGAGTGTGGCTCCCTCAAACGAGGCGCCATGAGCGGGTCTCTGAGCAAGGCTCTTTCAAGAAGGGTTCTCTACATCTAAACGCTTAGCCAATTCTTGTTGATTTCTACCCTACTTTGTATTTTGTCCATGCTGCTTGCTTCGTCATCACAACTTACTCCACTGCCAACATGTAACTCCTACGCATGTCACACATTCAAAATTTCTCTCACACTTGTTGTTGAGCAATCCTCAAGCTTCTTCTCGTTGGCTATTTGCTTGTCCTTATGCATCCACATCTTCGACGCCCTCACATCAAGTTATCTGTCATCCACCTCTCCATTCTTCAATATCCATGCAATCACTGGTTCAAACTTCAGACAACAACGCACCTAATAATGTAGCACAACAACAGTATTTCACAACTGAAGGAACAGAGAATGAAGGATGATAGCATCCCCAACTCTCAACACCAACATGTGATTCTGTAAACTACCACAATGTCTTGGAACACACCCTTAGATGCCCCTACACAAAACATAACAAGTAATATGCCTAGACGCACTTGCACACACAACATGAATCAGGCGGCCCATCACAAAATCAAACAGCTTCATACAGCAATCGAGATGGCCCAGCATAGGAGTTTAGACGACCTAGTCTAGAAGTCAAATGGCCTTGCACAACTATCTACAGCAAGCATTCAAATGGAAATGGTTCATACGGCCATGTACAACGGTGTATAACAACAAGAGCAATTCCCAAGCACCTACATAACAATAACAAAAGTCTGCACAACAATGGCTGAATGGAAGTATTCTTATTATTTGCAAGATTACATGCCTAGTTACATCCTTGTACCTCATACCTTACATTTGAACGAGGGGTCTTATATATAAAACTAGGAAGGTAGTTGCATCCCTAACTTCCTCCAACTATCCTTCCACCTCATCATTTGTCTTCATTTACATTTCATGACTTTATTAATTACACTTATGACATTTTGGAAACACTTCATGTACATGTAACAAAACAACTCAAAATGACAAAACTATCACATGACAAAATTCTTCGTGCGTACTTGACTTCACACATATTTCAGTAACTCCGAGGTGGCGCTTGAGATGGCACTACGTCCAAACTAGCACCTATAGCGACTCGTGAAGATATCAATTCGAATTGAAGCAAGATCCCAAATTGTGCCTTCTTTTTGGACATGGAGTCAAATTTGAGATAGTCACACAACAAATTTGATGCTTCTGAAGGCAAAAGTGTTAGTGTACTTGTAGTAACTTGTGGACCAATGAGGGTAAGAATACTAGCCTAATGTTGGTGACCTTCAGACTAAGGCTGCACGTATTAGAGGTGAGATGGCATGGCAGAAGAAGTGAAAGGGATTTGAGAAGCAGGAACAGAACAAATTAGAAGGCAAGAGAATAGTGACAGTTGAAGAAACAGAGGGGGACCTGAAGTGATCATGAGGAAGATGGTCAAAGAAAGGGATGAGAAGAAGTAGGAATTGTTGGCCTTCCTGCCACATTTTGTAAAATTTTAAGTTGTATGCAGTTTTGGGAGTTAATCATTGTAAAACTTCTCTTTTTCCATGAAAAATGGTTAAGATGTTGTTATATTTGTTGTGTTTTCACCAGCTGTCTCCTTTTACTCAAAGCTGTTTTCTTTCAAATCCTATGGTTTCTCTGGTTTTTCTGCACTTTTCCTGTCGTTTCGCATGCAAAATTGTAAACGTTTTAGCATGGGGCGATGTCGTGGATAAATTTTCTGCTTAAGTCTGATTTCTGCAAGTTCGTTCCACTCTGCGCATAATGACAGTTTCGGAGACTTAGATAATCGTCGTTCTTTTACGAAGCATGCTTCCCTTTTAAATACAAGAAAGGGGCACTTTCGCTCCACTGATGGAGCAAAAGTGTTTTTGCCCCCAGTTGTGGAGCAAAAGTTCCTATCAGAGGAGGGGGAAGCAATTGACTAAGTTTTGGCTAAAGCCATCCATAGAATTAAGTGTGCGTTGACCAAAGACTTTTGCTCCACTTGTGGAGCGAAAGTGCTTTCGCTCCACTTGGGGAGCGAAAGCTCCTTCTTGAAAGCCTCAAAAATCAGTGTAAAGGAAGTCAGTCAAAAGTCAAAAGTAGTGTCGCTCCACCAGTGGAGCGAAACTCAAGTAAAAGCGCAATCTCTTAAGTGTAAGGCCAAGGGTGCTTTCGCTCCACTTGTGGAGCGAAAGCTGGCCAGAAAGTAAGATGAAGACTCTAAGCAAAGCAAAGGGATGCTTTCGCTCCACCTCTGGAGCGAAAGTGCTTTCGCTCCAATTGTGGAGCGAAACTCCAGGCGGGCCCCAAACACAACGAAAGCTGCCCAGAACCGTCATTAACTGCTCAACCGACCCCGAAGCTGCGCTCTGAGCCGTCCGATCATGGTGGATCAGGGGAACCTTCTGCATTCAATGCTAAGTTAAGTCGGTTCCGGATCAAATCTATCTGTCACCATCGCAAGAGTGGTTGGGCATTAATGTTTTGAGAGGCGGAATCCTCTATAAAAGCTAGAATTTTCTCTGTAACTAAGGATGGACAATATCTGCTAGAAAAGCAGTTGTATATCTTGAAATCTGCTTCCTAAACACGGACTTCTGGTTCCGGTCTTGAATCTTCTGTCTCTGTGTATGCCTTCTATCATGTTATTTCTGTTAAGTTAGTCACTTTGTTATACGGCTTGAATTTTGTTTCTGGATTTAGCTGTTGGTAAAGGATTAATTTTGGAGTACCCCTGGAGGTTATGCAAGTGAGAGGATTTAGTGTCGGTTTCTGTTAAAAGTTTATTGTTTTGATTGTTGTTGGTTCGAGTGAAAGCTGTGTATCGTGCTTCCTGTCCATCACCCCCGTATTTCAGGCTTTCGACCTCTTTTCCCATTCCTTTCAGTAATTTCCTTCTCTTTCAGCATCTTCCCTAACCCTTATCTCAAAAAACCAATTTTATTTTTGGAACCAGCCCTACTGGAGATTGGCACGGAGGACATTTCTTTCCTTCGGCCATTCAATGCTTGGCAACGGGTCTAGGGCGCTATAGACTTAGAAAATCTATATCTAGGCCGATTCGATTGCCAACAGTTTCTGGCACGCCTGGTGGGACGCAAACGTTCCACGTCAAAAGCAGTATTAAGAAGTTGATGTTCATCTTGTTACTGTCAAATCCGAACATCTGGCGACTCAGCTGAACTCAAACACCTCCGAATCTCGAAGACCAGTTTAAAAGCCTACACCTTCATGTACACGAGACGAGAGCTAAAAATACAGAAGAAGTCGAGTTCTTCGAGCTCGACATCGACGCTTTGGGAGAACATCCTAGAGTGGTCCGACCGAATATCCCGTTAGACGGGACATCTTCGCAAGTAGTTGTTGTTGCTTCGCGGACTCCAACTCCCGCCAACACAACAACTAGCTTGCCCCCAAATCCACCAAATTCTCCGGTTCAACCGAATCCTCCGGTTCAACCGAGCGTTCCGAACGTTCCGGTTCAGCCAGTTCTACCAACTCCTAGTTCAACCAACTCCGCCAGTCCAGATGGCGCAGCAAGCTGCCCCCAGGCAATTCCCCGCATGGAATCATTCGGGGCCTCTAGCTTTGACGGCTCAGAACCAAGTACCGCCCGCAGCATTGAAAGCTCTACCCACATACGACGGTACGGGGAAGACGGCTTACGAACACGTCCAAGACGTCGCTGCGCTAGCAACCATTCACCACATCACCGAAGAAGATATTATGGTGAGGTTGCTAGTGCTTTCACTAAGAGGTAAGCTCCTCTACTGGTACCGGTCGCTCCCGACCGGCACCATCACTACATGGGACCAATTGGCAGAACAATTGATAAGGGGCTTCAATGAACAAGCGGACCCCTTCTCTTTGTTGCACCAGTTTACCACCATCCAGAGGCATCCTCAGGAGGAGGTAGCCGACTTCAACGTCAGGTTCGCTCGAACCTGGCAAAGAGTCACTGCCGGCCTTCGGCCCACCCCGGAGCAAGCGGCGTTCTACTACTTGAGAGCTTTCCATTCGGATATAAGCATGAGCATCCGGCATGCTAATATCAATACATTCCCTGCCTTGTATGAGCAGAGCCAGAAGGCCGAGGCTGACCTGATAGCTATCGGAAAGTTGCCTCCGAAGGTGACTATGCCGATTTATCCGGACTTTCCCCAGAATATGTATCCCAGTGCATCTTCTCAGTCAATGCCTTCACCCCCGATGTACCCCAATCAATCATGGAATCCAAGCCCTCAGAATCAAGCGGTACCCACTCCGCAGTATCAAGCACCCGCCATTCCTCAACTCCCAGCTCTTGTCCAATATCCGACATTGCCTGCACCGTTGGCGCCATTGCCATTACCCGCGCCTCAGGCAGCCTTAAATGCGGACCAGGTCAAAGAGTTGCAGGATTTGCGAGCATCAATGAAGACAATGGCCAATGAGATGACTGTCATGAGGAGGAGGCAAAATGATCAAAGCTTCCAGCCAAGAAGATTCCCTCCTCCCGATCACTAGGGAGCAAGCCACTTCCACCAGCAGGGCTCCTGAGAGAAATGCAGCAGTGCTGGAAAGTGAAGAAGCCGGTTCATCCGGCAGAACTTATTGGTGTACCACGTGCAACGACCCACACAGTGAAGAAACCTGCATGGTGCACCTCAACTATGTCCAGACGCTGGCCGGTGGCACTTACGATGGGCAAATCAACATGATCAGGGAAGCTGGTCATAATTTCATGATGCCTTCCGCCGAGCAAGTCTTAGTCCTCACCAAGGCTGGGAAGAAGCCTATTGAGGTAGATCCAACCCAGATGGATCCGCTAAAGGTGTCTGCTACATCCAAACTAGGGAATGAAAGGACCCAATCACCAACGAAAGCTCCTAATACAACGACGACCTCAAAATAGTCTGACTTACTAAAGGACTTCTTGCATTCACGAGCTAGAGAAAGGGGTTTCCAACCCAAAGCTTCGACTTCTCAGCCACAAGCCGAGACGCGAGATCAAGCCAGGGAGAAGCTCCGATACCCCTCACTGACCAAGCGTCAAAGGGTGGATGCCACGCAACAAGCATCGGAATACCTACGAGTCTGCAAAAGGAGCGGGAGAATCTGGCACTTCGGCGTACAACATAGTCGAAGAGATGAAGAAGGTCCCTGCCAAGGTAAGCCTTTATGACGCCCTCCAACTTCCCGGTCAAGTAGACCTCTTGCAGGAATCTCTCAAGTCTGCCAAAGACAAGGAGAGTAGGCCAACGCAGACGGTGTTTGCTCAACCATTGACGACTTCGGCCACAGGTAAGAATAGGCCCCCGCCATTCTACCTTTCCCTTCGAATGGAAGGATGGATCGTGCACAACTGCATGATCGACTTCGGCATTGCGACGACCGTCATGCCCAAAGCAGTGTGTGACATCATGGGCATGGAGTATACCCGGAGCAGCCCTGGGGTGTTGCAACTAGACGGGACTCCCGTAAAGACGGTGGGAGTGATCAAAGATGTTTCGATCCTCCTGCACAAAATGCCGCAAGTCACGGTCATCCAAGAGATCGTGGTGGTCGACCTTGAGCCATACTTCAATATGTGCCTCTCAAGAGAATTCACGGCCAAGTTGGGAGGCTACCTCTCCCTCGACTACTCACATTTGGAAATCCCCTTCAAGGGGAAGAAATTTAAGCTCTTCAACGAGAAGCCTACCAGTTTTCATGTCGAAAAACTTGAAGACGGGGAGAAAGGCTCGAACTCTGTCAACCTGATGACAGAAGAAATGCAAGAAGTGAACCTGATGGAAGAATCTCTCGATGAACTCCGAGCTGAAGACGAGTTTTCTATGACCGATTTTAATGCCAGCATCGGGACAGATTTAGGGTGCTACTCACTTACAAAGCCTGAAAAGGCTGAAATAAAAGCACCTGAAGAAAAGCCCCCGATATCTGATCAACTATGGAAACTTTTCTTCGACGGCGCGCGATGCAAAAACGGCGTCGGGGCTGGTGTCGCTCTTATCTCTCCATCTGGCGAACAAAAGACTTACTCGTACAGGCTTGCATGGAGTTGTACGAATAATGCAACAAAGTATGAGGCTCTGTGCCTCGGACTCAAAAAAGCCGAGAAACTCGGCATCAAGCAATTGCAGATATTCGGGGATTCCGAATTGATCTGCAACCAAGTCACCAACAAGTGCTCCTCCAAGCAGCACTATCTAAAGGCGTACCGCAACAAGGTGTGGGATTTGCTTGAATCCTTCACCGCACTGAGCATCCAGTCGATTTCGCGAGAGCGAAATAAGCTTGCGGACATCTTGGCCTCCATTGGCGCCCGGTTCTCACCGGCGGACAATATGATGCATAAGCCAAAAATGGTGAGGCTGATCTACAGGCCTTTTGTGCCTGATAAGAAGATCCACTGGCAAGTGTTCGACAATGACGAACAACTTGTCAATTTTTTGGTTAATGAAGCGTCCTCAATTGAGAATCGGACTCTGGACGAAGAAGACCGCGAGGGGTTAATCCAATTGAAAAACAATCATATCCCCAAGGGTCTGATCACATTAGAAAGTCTGTTTGATCGGAACGACAGGTCTGTCGCCCACAAGATCAAAGTAGACAGCAGAGAGTTCGTAGACCTGGAGTTAGAACCGGGGAAAGTTATCAAAGTAGGGGCCGATTGCACAGCCAAGGAGCTCCAACAGATTCGCGCCCTATGCAAGGAGTACCCCGATATCATCGCTTGGTGCTATCAAGATCTAAGGGGGTATGACAAGAATGTCATCCAACACACAATTGAGTTGGAAGAAGGGATCAAACCCTTCAGGCAAAAACAGAGGCCCGTCAACCCAAAGATCGAGATGCTGATGAGAGCTGAGCTTCTGAAGATGCTTGAAGCAAAGATCATCTACCCGATCAAGCACTCCTCCTGGGTGGCCAACCTGGTCCCGGTACGAAAGAAGAACGGGGACATTCGCTTGTGTATTGATTTTCGAAATCTTAACCAAGCGTCGCTCAAGGACCACTACCCGCTACCTCAGATTGACCAGATTCTTCACGTAGTGGCGGGAGCGCAGAGGTTCTCTTTGCTGGATGGCTTCTCCGGCTACAACCAGATATGGGTCAAGGACGAAGACCAACATAAGACTGCGTTCACCACCAAGTGGGGAACCTTTGCCTATCAGCGTATGCCCTTCGGCCTCTCGAACGTCGGAGCGACTTTCCAAAGGGCGATGGACCTCGCTTTTGGCGAACTGTTAAATCATGTCATCGTGATCTACTTGGATGATATGACAGTCTTCTCCCACAAGAGGGAGGAACACGACCTGCATTTACGGCAAGTCTTTGAGAAATGTCGGGAGTTCGGGGTCTCCATCAACCCCAAAAAATCGATTTTTGCAGTGAAGGAAGGCAAACTTCTCGGGCACCTGATCTCTGAGAAGGGATTAACTGTCGATCCCGCCCGAGCTGAAGCGCTCCTCCGACTTCCACTACCGTCGAACAAGAAAGCCCTGCAGTCCTTTTTCGGACAAATCAACTTCGTTAGGAAGTTCATAGCCGACTTCGCCCAAGTGGTGAAGCCGATGACCGAGCTTCTGAAGAAGGATGCCGAGTTCAAGTGGACCGATGTAAGGAAGCAAGCATTCCAAGAGATCAAGGAGCGAATCGCTCAAGCTCCAATCCTCATAAATCCCGACTACGCAAAGGATTTTATCCTCTACGTCGTCGGGGAACCAGAAAGCTACGCAGTTGTTCTAACCCAAAAGGGGGAAGATGGAGATGAGCGCCCGATAGCGTTCCTGAGCCAGATCATCCAACCGCACGAAGAAAGGTACAATTTTATCGAAATACAAGTGCATGCGGTGATGAAATCGCTCCAGAAATTCAGACATTTCGTCTCCCAGAGTAAGACGATAGTGTACGTGGTACACCCCGACGTCAGGAGTTTCATTATTTAGGGGGAGCTCGGCAATAGGAGGGTTGGATGGGTCTCTAAGATCCAAGAATTTGATATTGAAGTACGCCCTACCAAATTGATCCGAGGTCGAGCGCTCTGTCAGGAACTAGCCAGAAGTGTTGCAGCCGAAGCAACAAACCCCGAATCAGAGCACTCTACACCTGAAAGCAACCTTGCCAACCTGTCGGTTAGCAGTCCAGATTGGACGGATGACCTTGTCGAGTACTTCGACACGGGAAAATGTCCTTCTCGCTTCAATGCTTCGCAAAGAAGGAGATTTCGCTTGCAATCTGGCCGGTACATTCTAACACCCAACGGACTGTTCTATCAAAATATCGACGGAGTCCTCTTGAGGTGCATCAGAGAGTCGGAGAAATCGAAGATCCTTGAAGAGTTTCACTCTGGGATTTCGGGAGGTCATTTCGCGGGCAGGCCAATGGCCCTGAAGATCATCAAGGCAGGTTACTACTGGCCCACCCTCTTCGCCGACGCTTTCAAGGTCAGTCAGTGCTGTGACAAATGCCAGCGCTACTCGGGCAGAACCCGGAACGCCTCGCTTCCTCTCCACCCCATTCAAGCAGAAGCTCCGTTCCAGAACAGTGGGGCTTGGACTTCATCGGGATCATTAACCCCAACTCCTCCGCCGGCCACAAATACATTTTGACCGCTACGGACTATTTCACTCGGTGGTCGGAGGCAGTGCCAACCAAGAGGCCAACCAAGACGTGGTTATCTCTTTTCTTCAAGGGTTGATCACTCGTTTTGGCGTGCCTGATGCGATCGTGTCTGATAACGGCACTCCTTTCACCAATGCAAGGATCTGCGAGTTCGTAGTCAAGTACGGGATTTATTTGAAGACCTCGTCTAACTATTACCCGCAGGGCAATGGATTGGCGGAGTCTACGAACAAGAACCTGTTGCGGATTCTGAAAAGGTCTCTGGCGGAGAATAAGCAAAGATGGCATCTGCTTTTAGACCAGTCGCTTTGGGCCGATCGCATTTCGATCAAGCGCTCAATCAAAACATCCCCCTATTCGCTGGTGTACGGGAAAGAGGCAGTCTTGCCCACGCACATAGAGCTACCCGCATTGCAGTTACTCAAGTGGCTCGATGGTGAAGAGGGCGAATTTGACCCGATGGAGGCAAGGTTAGCCCAACTACTACAGTTGGAAGAAGACAGAGAGAAGGCTTATGAAGCTTTCGCAAAGCATGTCGAATCCACCAAAGGTTGGTTCGGTAAAAAGACTTCTGAGAGAGCCTTCAACGTTGGAGACTTGGTCTTGAAATGGAACGAAAGCTCAAAAAAAAAATTGCCTCCCCCCTTCTTTTCTCTTTTTTGTCTTTTCCTTTTATTGTTTTTTCCTTTTGAGGTCGTCCATTCAGAAGACGCCATGTGTCAAGCAGAGATAAGTTCAAAGGCGCTCTCTTGCCTAGCGAGACTTTTTAAAAATGGGGTCGTTTGACTTCTTTATCCAATCAAAGTACTTTCGCTTCAAACACCCCCAAACGCGCCTCCCTATGGCAAGTCCAAGTTAGCGCGCCTCTCGAGAAGCGCGCGCCCCAAGGAGGATTTTCTTAGCCGGCGCCGTTATTCATCATTTACGAGGGCAATCCACCAGCACGAGGGCAAATAAGAGGCGCACGATTTTACGAACAATTTCCACCTGCATTAACTCCCGGCGTTGGCATTTAAGGTGGTAGATTTGATAAAAGCGCTATAAGGAGAAGGGTTGCCATAGCCATTTCGTGCCCTTCATTGCCGTTGTGTTTTTGAGTGCGCATCTGTTCGGATCGTTTATCTTGCAGAGTTCGAATCGAACAGTTCGTTGTCGACATGGGCAAGAAAAGTGGGGAGCATAGAGAAAAGGCATCCAAGGAAAAGACGACGTCCCCGAAGGAGAGCGGCTCGAAGAAGCCGCGAAAGCGTGTAAAAGCAGTAAAGTTGATGCCGCCCGAAGACAATCTTTTCAGACTTCAGGATTGTCTGATGACGCATAAAGACCTTGAAGAACTGCGCCAGGACGTCGAGAGGGCGTTCAAGGAAAATCCAACTGGAAATGCGTTGGCTGTAGTTCGTCACTCGCACCTGTTCTTTTACATGTGCACACCTGTGCATCATTGCCCAAAGGTAGTGTGGGCGATTTCACAATTTTATGATGCCCAGAAAAGAATAGTGCGAGATTCTAGTGGGAATAGGTTGTTCCCCATTACAGTTGATACCGTCCGAGAGGCTTTTGCCTACGGAGAGAAACCCTCGACTGATTTCCTCCTCAGGAAGATCACCAGTTCTGAGCAGGCCGAGAGGTATCAGCCCACGCCTCAGATGTGTCGGTTCATGAGGGAGCAGTTGGGAGGAGCGCCATCATCTGGGGAGCTTCCCAAATTACCCATGCGCCTGACAGAATTTGTACATCGCGACATTTATTCGATTCTAGCATGGGTGATGGGGCTCTCTACCGACGCCATAGTCTACGACTGGCAGGTGTCCATGGCGGAGTCCATTTCTCACAATGAAATCTATTTCCCGTCCAAGATGCAGCCGAATACCATGCCAGTTTTCTTCAACTGGGCAGAGTGGGTGGCACGGCAGATGCACCTCTCATTATCCTACCTGCAGAGCCGCAAAGACGATCAGTTCAGACATTGCTCCTCCCTCGCGTGGTATTTCTTCTACCACCTGCATGAGCGCTTCCCCTTCATCCCCAAGAATCAAACTGACGAAGAAGGCAAGGCATTGCCGGTCTATCTCTGGACGCAGAGCTTGTCTAGGGATGAATCTTACTACAATTTTAACCAAGTTTTCTTGGGGTCGGCGCTGAAGCTGATCTATGGCCACTGCGAGCGAGTTCCCACGGAGCTGAGAGACAAAGTGGTGGACGGGAAGTTGGGAGACGTTTTCCTGCTCACCCAGGGCTTGGTAATCAAAATTTTCGGGTTCACAGAGAAACCCTTCCTGTTGCCCTACTACGCCATGCCGTACTTGTTTGCCCTGGAGGTCGCCCGACAATGCGACTTCACCAACGAGTCGTACGGGAAAGGCAGGGGAAAGAAGCACACATGTCCTATGCCCTTCGAGTTCGGAGCCATCAAGGTGACGCAGTGCGGCCAAAACGTTGTCCTTTCAGTGACGTTGTACGACTTCGGGTTGGTTGAGCTCCCCCAACGTTGGAAGTACGATCCACGTGACGTCTTCCGAAATTTTAATGGAGCAAAGTCTTTTCACTACTACCCTCGCCCCAACATCGTCGCCCAGCGAAATAACCCTACGGGACGCGAGTTGGAGTGGCACATCAACGAGATGGTGCCCTTGCCCCCCTGGCATGGTTTTTACACCGTAGAGGTTGACTACGACCCAACTGTCAACCCAGAGCAAAGGCTTCCCAGGGACGTGTACCAGGCGATGAAGGAAAAGCTGCGACATTGGTCAGATCACAAGATAAAGGAGTGGTGGATCATGAGGGTCCACAATAACAAAATGCTCTCTGACTACCCAATGGCGTTGGACGATAAATTCTCCACGGTGTATGATGAAAACGTAGACACCTATCGAGCCTCCTCGTTTTTCGAGATTGTGCCACGGAGCACACAAAGCCCTGACGAAGTGGATGACCTGGCAGCAAAGAAGCACGTGGTGCAAGGCAAGGGCAAAGCAGTCCTGAGTGGTTCGCAATCGGCTGGAGAGAGTGGGCCATCGCCTCATAAGAAGTAGAGCGCCTTCCCAAAGAGAAAAGTTGAAGAGACGCCTCTCTCGCAGCAAGCAACGAAGAGGCCGCGAACCAGCGCTCCAAGGCCCCCCAGAACGAGCTCTTCTGCGGCACCTGAAATCCCTCCATCGAGCGCTCCTGAAGCGCCTATCGCGGAGCATTTGGAAAAGCAGAAAGGAGAGGTGGAGGTGATTGACGTAGAGGCGATTGACGTGGAGGAGAGAGAAGACCCACACACGCAGCATTCCGCTTCCTCGGCTCCTTTGATCACGGAGCCCGAAGGTACGCATTCACTCTTGTCTCTTTCTTCTTCCCTCTCTGTAGCAATCGTTTCCTCAACGCCTGAAACCCTAGTCGCTGCTCCTATTTCTCTTCCGCTGCCCCTCACCGCGGTTTCTGGCATTTCGGTTTCCCCAGCCCTTTCGTCGCCCTCAGCTGCATTCGCATCTTTTGCAACTCGCCTTAACGCTTTCGCAGTCTCTGCGCCTGTCAGCCTTTCTTTCTCTGTTTCGAAAAACCCTATCGTCGATCTTTCCGCCGCTGCAGAGATAAACCCATTTTCCCTTTCACCGCCCTTCGCTATCATGGCGTCGGTTGCGTCTGATGTTTTAACGCCTAAGCCCACCATCTCCGCGGTTGCTGTCCAGACCCAAGCGCCCTTGAGGGTTAGCGCAATCGCTTCCCCTCCTGTTTCCCATATGTTGTCCGAACTTGAGCCGCAGCCTCCTCTCTTTCCATACACGCCGATCCTCGGAGTTCAAGAGCCGCTCGAAGCTGAGTTGGAGATGACGCAACACCTTGCAGCTGCGGAGAGCATTCGCAAGGCGCGTCATAGTTCATCGCGTTGAGGGACCGCAGGAGGAAGGAGGCGCAGACTCTGGCGCAAGCCGAGAAAGCGTCCATTATCAATCCAGAAAGGATGGAGATCCACACGGTAGAGAAAATACCAATGGTTCAGAAGCCCCTGGGGGAGATGACCCCGGCTGACTACACTTACCGCCATACCGTGGAGGACGTGACGAAGATTAACACGGCGCAGAAGATGGGCAACATTGCAGTCGAAATGGGCTCCGTCTATTTTCATGGCGAACACTACAAGGAGCGCTTCTTCGAAGCACAGGCAAAGAACTTCGAGCTCGAGGAGGCCTTGGCGAAGGCGAAGGGACAACTTGAAACGCTTGAGTCCGAAGCCGCGCAGTTGAGGCAGCGCGTGGTTTCGCTAGAGGCGGAGGTCGATGAGCATTCCAAGGCGCGCGCCCAAGCAGATCAGCAGGTGCAGGCACTGACCGTTCAGGTCCAGCAGTTGCAGGCCGAGTTAGCAGAGAAGACGTCGCAGCCTGTCGCGTTCTCTAGGGAGCGCATCAAGGAGATGCGCCTGCAGTTCTTGGCAGATTTCTCGGCGAGAGCTGCGCAGGGAATCACGATTTTAACCTTTTTCAGGGAGGCGCAAGAGGCAGTTGCCGTTGGCAACTCCATTTTAGAAGCTGCTCAAACAGACGTTGATCTTTGGCTGGACTTAGCCACGCAGCTTCAAAAATCGAGAATGTGGATGCCCACCTTACTCCCATGAGCCCCCTGGCTCGATCCTAGGCAACAACGAAGATGACCCTGCGCTCTTTCTTCACGAAGCTCGAGCTGACCAAAGAAGCTCGTAAGCTCTCAGACGCCCTCAAGCAGGAGAGAGACGTTTCGCTGCAATACTTTAATGCCCTCACACAAATCGGCATCCCCGGCTTCACAGACAATGAAGGAGACATTCCACCACTCGAGGAGTTAAGGCCGATATGGGCGGCATTCGTCAGCAGCGCCTCAGACGTTGACGCTTGGGAGGATCCAATTTCAGATGCACAGGTGATGCCTTTCATGGCCAAATATGCCACAATTGAGTCTTGCTTGCAGGAGTTCGACCGGAGGCTGGATCTTGCTGATATTGAGCGAATTGAGACCTTCCGTTACCTGATCCAGGAGCTCCAGAAACAGCCAACCTTTTGCCTCGACCACTGGGTCAATGCTTCCATAGTGTACGAGCATGTGTTTAAGAGCTCTCTGGAAATATTTCTCCCCCATCCGCGCGAGCTAGATCCCGAGGAGACAAAAGGCAAGCAAGAAAAAGAGGAGGAAGCAGAAGGCGAACAAGAGAAATGAAGAGGAAAAGGACCGACTTGAAGAAGTCCCAGAAGCAGTAGCGATGAGCAGTCCGAGGATGCTGAAAGTGAGGATGACTCTGCAACCCAAGGATAAGGCCTGGGATCTTTGCATTGAGGCAGGCTCAATACCCCGCGAGCCGCCAGAGATGTTGGCCTTCTGCCACATTTTGTAAAATTTTAAGTTGTATGCAGTTTTGGGAGTTAATCATTGTAAAACTTCTCTTTTTCCATCAAAAATGGTTAAGATGTTATATTTGTTGTGTTTTCACCAGCTGTCTCCTTTTACTCAAAGTTGTTTTCTTTCAAATCCTATGGTTTCTCTGCTTTCGCTCCACTTGTGGAGCAAAAGTGCTTTCGCTCCACTTAGGGAGCGAAAGCTCCTTCTTGAAAACCTCAAAAGTCAGTGTAAAGGAATTCAGTCAAAAGTCAAAAGTAGTGTCGCTCCACCAGTGGAGCGAAAATCAAGCAAAAGCGCAAGTGTAAGGCCAAGGGTGCTTTCGCTCCACAGGTGGAGCAAAAGCATCTTCGCTCCACTTGTGGAGCGAAAGCTGGCCAAAAAGTAAGATGAAGGCTCTAAGCAAAGCAAAGGGATGCTTTCGCTCCACCTCTAGAGCGAAAGTGCTTTCGCTCCAGTTGTGGAGCGAAACTCCAGGCGGGCCCCAAACACAACGAAAGCTGCCCAGAACCGTCATTAACTGCTCAACCGACCCCGAAGCTGTGCTCTAAGCCGTCCGATCATGGTGGATCAAGGGAACCTTCTGCATTCAATGCTAAGTTATCTGCAAAATCAAATTTACGCTGTTAAGTCGGTTCCGGATCAAATCTATCTGTCACCATCGCTGGTTGGGCATTAATGTTTTGAGAGGAGGAATCCTCTATAAAAGCTAGAATTTTCTCTGTAACTAAGGATGGACAATCTCTGCTAGAAAAGTAGTTGTATATCTTGAAATCTGCTTCCTAAACACGGACTTCTGGTTCCGGTCTTGAATCTTCTGTCTCTGTGTATGCCTTCTATCATGTTATTTCTATTAAGTTAGTCACTTTGTTATACGGCTTGAATTTTGTTTCTAGATTTAGCTGTTGGTAAAGGATTAATGTTGGAGTACCCCTGGAGGTTATGCGATTGAGAGGATTTAGTGTCGGTTTCTGTTAAAAGTTTATTGTTTTGATTGTTGTTGGTTCGAGTGAAAGGTTGTGTATCGTGCTTCCTGTCCATCACCCCCGTATTTCAGGCTTTCGGCCTCTTTTCCCATTCCTTTCAGTATTTTCCTTCTCTTTCCGCATCTTCTCTAACCCTTATCTCAAAAACCAAATTTTATTTTCGGAACCAGCCCTACTGGAGATTGGCACGGAGGACATTTCTTTCCTTCGGCCATTCAATGCTTGGCAGCGGGTCTAGGGCGCTATAGACTTAGAAAATCTATATCTAGGCCGATTCGATCCCCAACAGGAACCTGAGTGCCTCTTGCAAGATTTTCACTCGGGTAATACATTTTTTTATTAATAAATTATCTAAGGCTTTTTCCTTATATGGAAAGGAAGGAAACGGAGCAACCTTAAATAGGAAAATGGAGATTTCACTTTGTTTTTTTCTTCTTTTTTCTTTTTTTTGTAGGGAAAAGTAGAAAAGGATCAATGAAGAAGGGGTATCAAATGCCTTGATTTGGGAACATTTAGACTTTTTTTGGGGGGGCGGGAGGGGGGGGAGTCGAGGGGTAGTGGGGCATTCCATAAGAGCAGAGCACTCCGTATGAAGCAGGGTGCTCCTTGTTTTTCTTTGTTTTTTCTCTTTTTTTTTAAATGGACAAATCACTTATCTCGGATTCGGTGGTGACTATTCTTGTTGAGCGGGTTGCTTACATTGACTAGCTTCGAAAAGTAGTTGCCTTTCCTCTTGACATCGTGGTTCCAAGTCAAAATCTCCCAACGCCTATGCAGCCAGACTATGTAAGATGGCATTAACAGCATACTGTCAAAAAGTCTTCTCCAACTTTGAACTTCATAGACACCTTCTAGAGAAAAATATACCCCCCATTAGAGAAGTGTACAGATCTGAAAACACAAACCAATGTCTTGGAATCTAGGATTGCATTCACCCATTTAATCTCTCCATGATCTGAAGTTGGATACTAGACGTCTAGAGGAGAATATTCCATTTCAGCCCTAAAGTGGTTTGTAGTAAGGGTTGATGCATGAACGCTTGCGACTATGAGCGTTTCCTTACTACCTGTCTCATCCCATAGTGGGCTTTGGTATCGGAAGCTAGTCCAAGCCTTTATTCCTATATGATCCATTAACAGATTGTTGTTCAACAATAGTAATCCCTCTTGATGTTGTTCATCATCAAACCTACTATTGTTCTCCACAATATCGAACTGTTGGAATGTGAACCTTACACCTCAAAAAATACTCCCAAAAATCGTGGGAAACCACATTATTCTTACAATATTCCTATTGCTTAGCACAATTCCTTCACGTGAAGTCTCTTGGGAACTCTTGGAACTCTTGCTCCTAAAGGACAAAAGTGAATGTTTCATCCTCCAAAGGAAGATATGCTTCCATTGCTCATATAGGATATTCCTTTTCTAGTGAAAACAAGCATGCCACTTATTTCACTTTGACCTTTGAATCCTCACCCTCGAAATCTTCACTCTCCACTTTAGGTTCCCTTTCTGGTTCACAAGATGTTCCGCCGATTTTGTAGCCTTCTTCTAGGATTTCTACTTCAAGTAAAAGAAATGCTTCCACCAACCGGGACTCGTCTAATGACTCTTCCAATCTCTCTAGTTTTCCTTCGTTTTGTCTCATTTCAATAAGGCCCAATATAACGGTCTCATGTTCTAGTTGTGGATTCACCTCCATCACTTCTATAGATTCTCCTCTTCTATCCGAGAGGACAAATACAAGTTATTTATTTCCAGTAGCATATTCCTATGATTGAATTTCATTCCACATCAATACCTATTCTTCTTCTATCACTAGTGAAGGGGGGCATGACTCTCAATGCTCAGGTAGGGAATCTCCTACAAGAATTGTCATCCCATTAGAGTGGTTATTGTACGTGACAACACTTTAAGAAAATGTGCAATTCCCACCTACTAAGGATGTTTCAAGAATCACATGGACTTGCATTTTGTCATCCTGAGGTACAAGCACTTGACTCATTATTGGTTGGTTCATCATGGGTTGATAAGCCATTGGTTGACTAAATACGGTGGGCTGATTCACCATATAGTTTTGTGCCTGATCAATCATCTAAAAATTTTCCTATTGGGGTACTAGTCAATTCCTTTGATCAGCCATCTAAAAATCTCCTTATTGAGGAATTAACATGTTCCCTTCATCAAGTTCATACTCTTGTGTATAGAGTGACTGAAGAGCTGAAACCATATTCTTGAGTCCGTTTAGCTGTGTTTGCAATTCTTGTTGGTCTTGAGGGATTGGTTGACACTGGGTATCATGGGGAAACAGTGGATATTGGGGCAACTGTTCTGGGGAAGGGTGTTCGAATTGCGGGGTGGGCATTGGGGTTGTTTGGGTACAATATATTTTTTGAGGGAATGTCACAAGGTTTTGTTGTTGAATGAATGGGTACAATTGAGGTACTTGCCCATATTGTACAAGTTGGCTATACTGCCCTGCTCAAGCAAATTGGGTATATAGCTGGTCCCCTAGGGCCATAAGCAAGTTGTTTTAAGGATTTGATGATTTGGTAACCAAGACATCCTTGCAATTATTGGGGCATTTTGGTATTCATTAATGAAAACAGGGGAGAAAATGCAAAAATCGCACAAAATAACAAGAAACGAGATGTACTAGTCAAAGCGAGAAGCAAAGGGAAAATGGGGAGCATTGAAATGGAGTTCACCAGATCAGGGCACTCTCACGAGCGGGGTAATGTTGGGAGCGAGGCACTCGATGAGCAAGCTTGTTTTTGCTTACTTCCCTATCTTTGCTCATTGCCACTTTCGGTCTTTCCTGAAATGTGAGATTCAAAAATTACATGCTAAGCAAGATTCTGGAGCAATACAAGATGTACACATTCTGTTAAGCAATTACTTAAATGACATTACGAAAGCTTAACTGAAAAGCAACTCGTAAATTTTCGATGCAAAAAGAGATTTCTGGGTTTCTTGCGTGTTAGTGTAACACAAAACCCTTTTCGCATATCTAAAAGGATGAGAAGTATACTTGCGCAGATTTACAAAATTATGTGCAGGTGGGGTTCGATCAAACCAATGACTATAGTTCAACAAATGTATGGGAAGGTTTCTACTCTCCCCAACCATTGGATCTTGGGCCGATTCCCTTTTTACCTTCTATCTAAGCTGAAAATAAAGAAAGAAACTAATGTAACACACACAGAAAACAAATCTAATCTACTTTGTTTGAGGAGTAAGGGTGCAAGAGAAGGAAAATGCAAAATATAGCTGAGGCCATAGCAAGGATTAGATATGGTGTTGTTGGCATTTTCAGCAGAAACCGAGTAATTTTCACCGCGTAAGATCTTTGAATACCTACTACAACAATCAAAGAGTAGGATTAACAAGTGAAAGGAGGGCAGAGCCATTGATTTCACACATTCATAAGGCAAAAGGTTAGAGACACAATCGAATATGAATGCCACACACAACTCTGTTGATTTTGCAATTTGAATGTTTTTACAATCTTACTCCAAAGAGTAGCTCTAGTATTTGCTTCGAAGGCCAAAAGACCCTTACAATGAGAATTAAGCTCTTATTAATACTTGAAAGTGTAGCCACAAAATGGACTACATACAATGTACATCAGCGATAATTACGAGGTGACATCATCATTATGCCTTTGCTTAAAATAGACATGAAGCAAGGTGCTTGGCAAGCGGGGCATTGTGAGTGAGGCTCTCCAAAGCGAGGCTCTCTAGAGCAGGGCTCTCTCTAAATGGGGCTCCCCCAAGTGAGGCATTATGACCAAGACTCTCTCGAGTGGGGCACTATGATTGGGGCTCTCTAAAGCAGAACTCTCTCTAAGCAGGGCATCGTGATTGGGGCTCTCCAAAGAAAGGCTCTCTCTAAGTGGGGATCCCCGTAGAGGGGATCTCTCTGAGTAGGGATCCCTCGAGTGGGGCTCTCTTTGAGTGAGGCTCCCCTGGGCAAAGCATTGTGAGTGGGGCTCTCTCTAAGTGAGGCTCCCCTGGGCAAAGCACTATGAGTGGGGCTCTCAAGAGCCAGGATCTCAAGAGCAAGGCTCTCTCGAGTGGGAATTTGTGAATGCGGCTCTCCAAAGCAGAGCTCTCCCCATAGTTGAGAAAATCGGAATGGGGTAGTAAATCGGTTGGTTTAAAAATCGGTAAAGAATCGGAATCGACAAAAAATCGGGGAAAAAATCAGCAAAAAATCGGCATTTTTTATTGAAAAAACCGAAGAAAATGCAAATTTTCATTGAAAAAAAGTTTTTTTCATGCATATCATAATTTTTCGGAAAAAAATGGGCAAAATTGGCAAAAAATTGGCTAGCCTGTGACTCGGGAAAAAATCGGCAAAATCGGTAATTTTTGCAGATTTTCTCAACTATGGCTCTCCCGAGAGAGGCTCTCTCTGAGCGAGACTCTCTCAAGCGGGGCACTATGAACAAGGCTTTCCAAAGTGAGGATATCTCAAGCAGGACTCGCTTTGAGCGAGGTGTTGTGAATGGGGCTCTCCAAAGCAAGGCACTATGAGCGAGGCTCCCCGAGCAAGGTTCCCCCAGGAAACACGTTGTGAGAGGGACTCTCCAAAGCAGGGCCCTCCCAAGTGGGCGCTTTGAGTGGGACTCTCCAAAGTGGTGCTCTCTCTAAGTAGAGCTCTCTCCAGAGCAAGCGCTATGAGCAAGTCTCTTCAAAGCATGGCTCTCCCAAGCGAGTCTCCCCCAAGCAAGGCTCTCTCTAAGCAAGGATCCCTCAAGCAGGGCACTGTAAGCGTCTCTCTAAAGCGAGGCTCTCCCAAGGAGGGCTCTCTCAAGCGAGGCTCTCCCACTTCCAAACACACAGCCAATTCTTGTCAATTTCTGCCCTGCTCTGTCTTTTGCCTCAACTTGTGCGACAGACCTCCATTCGGAGCATGATGGTAGTAGCGAGCTACTACAAAACCAAATAAAATCTACTTATGCGCAAATATTGCACATAATGAAACTTACTCTCAGAACAAAAAATTTAAGTTTCTAAGCCAGAATCTTGACTTCAAAATAGACATTCCGTTGACTACAAAGGTCATATTTATATATTATAAAAAATCCCATTATTGACAAATAAAAATTATATATTACCTTCTAAAAGGAAGTTCTGCTAATTACAATCTTCTATTATTGTTTGGCTATCACAATCAGCCAAATTTTGTTACTTTCAAAGAAAGAAAGAAAAACGAAGTAGCAGCATACACTTATGGGACTGAGCTACTAGGTTGAACTTGAAACTGTGTAATGTTAAATGTATATATTATAACTTTCTTTCCCATAAACAAGAATGAAAAAAAGCAAGAAACAAATAAAAAGCTACATACTCCAGTAAAAACAGTTATTGCATTTTTAGCCTTGCTTCCATCACTCAGATATGACTCGGCCCATCTCTGCCATATATCTCTTGCACTGAATTTTGGCATGAAGTCCACCTTCAAAAGTTATTTCAAGTGAAACATGTGTCAGAACAGGAATGTTTTATAATTGCATAAATGTTCATAAGAACAAGTAATGATGTATGCATCAAATATGCATTGTAACTTGGTTCTTATCTCCCTTTAATTTCTTATAAGAGTAGGTGGTTTTCATTTAGAATAGTTCACAGAAATTGTTTCTCAAATCTATAAACTCAAAAAGCCATAAGCTGATATAACTAGGCAAGATTTGGAATTACCACTGCACCTGCATAGAGAGGTGCAAGCAAGGCATTGTAAAGGCCATGCACATGTATGGTACTGTCAAGAATAAACAGGAACACCAAGAAATCTCTGATTGGTTTCAATGCAAAGCAACAATAGAAACTCACAAACAATCAATGACTACATTTGCTGGATCAGTTAAGCCTAACATCTGATACATTAAATCAATACATGAAAAAATTCTTATTACTTCCAACTTGTCAACATTGATGGATATGATGTAATGGAAGGCAGTTCAAAAATCTATCATCTGGTGTATATTCCCATGCTTCCATTAAGATCTTCACCTGCAAATATTTTCACTAAAGTAAGATTTTCCAAATTTGAAAAAGAAAATCTGTCATTAATCAACTAAAATTGAAGAGAAATTTCCACCTGTCAATACAAAAATCACATCCTTATTCCGAGGTTCACCTAGCAATGATTACAACTTTATCCTTTTCCTTTAACAATGAGGAAAGTAAATCTTGTGATCAAACAAATGGTGAGATGAAGTCTTCTTAATTTCTTTTTAGTTTTTATTTTTCTATGTTAGTGGGTGGGGGGGGCCATGCACATGAGGATTGACTACTTATTTTCCACAGCCTACATGTTCAATTCCACAAAGTCACAATGGGGGAACTTTGTATCAGACATCAGTAATGTATATAGCATTAAAATTCTTGTATCGATTATGCATCACCATAAATAAAACTTTGTCAACCACCACTTACATCATTATTAGGGATATGTCAGTTACTTTTGCAGGCATCACCAGGAATAAGCCAATTATTCATCAGCTGTACAATCACGCAGTCAGCTATGCATTCATCATTTGGAAAAAATCGATGTAAGCTGACCTTATAAGTAGGAAGACAAATCTAAAGTGAGTTACAATAAGGAAAAATATTAACACGTGGCAAAATGGCCCAGTTGAAATAGAAAGTTATAGACAACACTAGAGCCTCAAATCACTAGTTTTGGGGTAAGAGCTTTGACGACTGTTTGTGGGCAACTGCAGGGCTCATATATCTTAGAAGCACCCATCCTTATCTATCATCATGACCACTCAAATACATGAAAAAGTGGGAACAAGGAAAACAACATAAAGAGATTAATTCAAGTCAATGCAAGTTGCTATAACAATACAAGCATAGAAATTAGTTCAAGTCAACATGTAGAGAAATCCAATAGTCAAGTCATTTCTAGAAATGGTCTTCCCATCTGTTGTAAAGGAAGAGTACCACAAAACTCCTTCAAACTTTCTCGACTCCAGGAGGATAGCCAAGCACTCACTAGATCCCTCAAAGGTCCATAGCATTTGCTAATCATAAGCATTCCAAAAGAAATGGCTTGCTTTATCATTCCATAGTCCTTGCATTTCCACTAGAGGTGCATAAGAGCTTTGCTATGCTCCCAATACAACAGTTCTAGGATTCCATATTTTTACAACTCCCTAGCACAAACAACCATATAAACAATTTAAATTGCCTATCTTTTCAAGGAAAACAATAGTAGCTACATGTAGAGATGGCCCAAAGAAATATTAAATGTGGATTGTTACAAATCTTTATTGTCATAACATAAACCATATAAGAATATGCAGAAATATCAAATATTCAACTACAAAGAATAATCCACACAACAAGACAGAGATAAACGATACCCCTATGGTAGGGCAACACCATTAGTACTCCTGAAGGAAGGATAACTCCTCAAGATCCCCCAACATGAAAGGCCACACCGCAGGCAAAGACAATTACAAGAAAATACTCGATATGAATGATGATTCTTACAATAATAATATCCCTTTCTTTATATAACCATCTTCTAATGCTACTTTGGGGAGGTATAACCCTAACCCTACTTGACTCCTAAACCCTTATCCAACTCACTATGATAATATAATATTTTAATACAATCAACCTAACTATCCATAATACCCAATACAATATAATATCATGTCCCAATATATCTATCCTTATGAACCATAGCATTCCACCTTCTTTACAAATATTTCGTCCTCAAAACATGAGAAGAAACTAAATAATATGATCTTCTAAGCATTGTTGACAACTGGTACCAATCTTTATCATCCATCCATCCAAGGGAAATATTGATTGGTGGTGGTCAGTGATGATGCCAAGCTTTTGCTATGCCACTCTGATATCCATTAATGCTCCTTTGGCTCCATGATTCAGCTGCTCCACTCTGATATCCAGAATGATTGCTTCTGTGGTTTTGTGTTATCACTACCCCAGTCTAATATCCATAAGTACTACTCTTTTTCTGCCATAAACTGCCATATTTGATGCCTTTCTGACTCCATGTAGGTCCATAATGATAATCATGCCCATTGACCTATGCCATGCCTCCATGATTGTTGTCGTTCATGATGGTGTGGGTGGTGATATGCTACAGCCTTAACCCAATCTTCTTCTTCCTTTGACACTTCAACATTTTGTTCCTCTGTTCTAAATTCTTCCTCACATCTCTCTTGTGCCTTTCTTTTGGTGTGTCATTGTTTTCATCTAACTATGCTTTCTTGGACTTTGTTGCTGCCTCTTCCTTGGATTCTGCTGTTGCCTCTTCCTTAGACTTTGCTTTTAATTCCTCTGCTGGTTCTTCAATATAATCCCCTGCAAAAGCTTCTTGTTTTTCTTGGGATCCTTGCTCCTTAAGATAAGAAATATCCTGCAATGTTATCTTCTTTTTCCTATACCACAACTTTATGAACTTTTTATGTACATTAATGTTAATAGTACCCAATGAGTCCAACCAAGGATAACCAGGAACAATATCCATATCATCGATAGATGTACCATAAAAATTCTAATGTAAAACATATTTGTCCATAGTGATCTCTAAATCCTTCAAAATCTGAATAGTCTCACCATTGACCTGTGTGTTGTCGATATTCTTTGTAGACAGGCACATTGATACGTCCTTATTTGCTGAATCAGTTTTGGTATTGTAAATGTATGCAAAGTGTTTGACGAAATGCACATGCATATATTTAATAATGTTGTAAAGTGCAATTTAATATTGTACGTAAGAATAAAGTCATGTAATTCAATTATGTCGGCTAAATTAGAGTTATAAGGTATTTTGTCCCGTAGTGGGAAATGTCATGTAATGCAAAAGCAAATGCACACGAAATGTAATTTGAGGGAAGTTATAAGGTAGTTGGAGGATAACTACTTTGTGGGTGTATAAATAAACCCCCCCTCATTCATTCAAGTGGTTCGTTCACCCATAGAGGATGTGCAAGCAGTACGGAGAGCAATGCATGGTGATTGATGCAGTCCATTCTTGTGTGCAGTCCATTCTTGTAATGCTGAAACTGTAATATTGTACTGTAAATACCATTGTTAATACAAATCTGCCTGTAATTATTGTCATCTTCTATTGTTGTTGCTATTGACATTGTTGTCTCTATTGTTGTTATTGCTGTTGCAGATTTCTGTGCCTTGTTATTGCTATTCTACAATGACTGCAGATCTGTAGAACTATTTAAGTGGAAATGGAACTGTTGTGAGTATGTGAAATTCCATTTCTACATCTGGCGCCATTGCTATTACGAAGTTGGGTCCAATATTGGTGACAAGGAGTTCTGAAAAGTAAAACCCTTGGGGAGACGTGCAAACAACGCAATGCAGCCGAAGACGTAGGTGAAGACGCACCAGATTTTTTTTATTTTTTTTATTTTTTGGTGATGCAGATGAAGGGTTGTCAAAAAGGACGTGCATGCCAATCGGAGGGAAAAATGCAAGTGAAGACTTTGAGGTTGAGAATTCGCAAACGTCTGCAATCCAGACGTCTGCAGTTTGACATCTGCAGTCTGACGTCTGCAGTCTGGACGTCTACAGTCTGACTAGACGTCTAGTTTGCCTGACATCTACAACAGCAGAATAGGTAGATCAGTCAGTTGTTTGGAAGAGTAGAGTCCAAGAGCAGAGCAAGAAGGAGGTGAACGACACATTGCTGATAGGAACGGAAGAACGGGTACAAGGATCACCAAGAGTCGAGGAAAACATTGATGTAAGGAAGACATTGAGATGTTGAGTGGATGGTAACACCTGAACAAGCGGCAGGAAGGTTGCAAAGGAGTGCAAAGGACGGGAGTCAGGCACAGAGCAACAGTGCGCGAGGTCTCAGGAAGGAAGACCAGGGCCACAATCGACATTCCAGTGAAGGAGATCGCGAAGTAAGGACGCACAGGGAATCAGAGAAGATTGTTTGGTGAGAATAAGGTACCTAGGCTAAAAACATCCGATGAGGAGCAGCATAGCAGGAACCCCACCAATGGATAACGTAGCCACCAAAGCATTGGAGAATTTGCCACTTTTCACAGGAGAAGGGAAGGAAGACCCGATTAGGCATTGGAGAATTTGCCGTATGGAGTGGAAAGCGATTGGGCAAAACAATGAAGAAGATTGGAGGAGGTGGTTTCCTGCAACATTTCGAGAATCTGCAATGGACTGGTATATATACTTACCACAAGATAAGTACAAGACATGGGAAGAGTTGCGTGATGCATTTGTGGAAGAATTTCGAGAATATGAGACTGATGAAAATTATAACATACAAGGAGAGAAGGAGCCTATTCGTTCTTACAATCGAAGGTTGAGTAAGTTGTTTTACTATGTGAAGAAAGGCCACTCAGAGGAATCAAAGACTACGTGGTTCATAGATGGACTTCTCCCTGTGTATGAAAAGAAGATGAAGACATTTTCTCCAAGATCATACCAAGAGACTTTGGATTATGCCTTGACTTGGGAAAATGTTGCAAAAACCTCACCGATGAAAGAGACTCAAACGACTAGAGAATGCAGGCGGATGGCGGCAGAGGAGACGTCTGAGATGCAGCCATCTGAGGTGGAGACATCTGAAGTGCATCTATTGAAGGAAGACCCAGCTGAAAAAAAGAAGTCTAAGATGGATCCGTCTGAAGCATACCCGTCTGAGGATGTTAGACGTCTGGCAAATTACCCGTCTGGTAGTCGTTTGTCAGTCCAGACGTCTGGCCAACCTGCCCAGACGTCTACCTGTTTGTTCCAAACGTCTGGTCATCCATCAGCCCAGACATCTACCTATTTGTTCCAAACGTCTGGCCATCCGTCAGCCCAGATGTCTGGCAAACCTGCCCAGACGTCTACCCGTCTGTCCCAGACGTCTAGCCATCCGTCACTCCAGACGCCTGGCCTTCCAACCCAAACGTCTACCCGTCTATCTGGTTGTCTAACCCAGAAGTCTGACTGTCTGGCCGTCTGCAACCAGTCCATCCATATTGCCTATCTGTCTGAGACGTCTGTCCATCTGAGCCATCTAACCCGTTGTCCTAGACGTCTAGACATTGTACCCGTCAGACTTATCAATCCGTCTAGCCTAATCCGTCAGGGATTGTCATCAGAAATGTTGTCGTCTGAGGAAGAGCAGTCAGAGCAGTCACCATCAGAAGTACAATCCGACAAGGGAGATGTCTATCAGAGGTTGATAAGAAGCCAGTTGGATCATGAAAGCAGTGAATTAGAGCTGAGAGGAAGCAGTTTCAATAGATGGAGTGAAGGCTTCCAGAATGTTGCTAAGAAGAAAAATTTAGTTTGGACATTGATGCTCTCAATGGTTTTGTCGTCCCCTCCGCAAGGGACGCTGTCCTTTTGAACCCGCAAGAGACGCTGTCCCTTGACCCCGCAAGGGGGTTCCCGCCCCCTTGACCCTCGACACAGATGACGGCGGGTACTGCTGATCATGTTCATGATGTTGATAATATTGCTCATGCTGATGATATGGCTAACTACTCAAAGTGAAGTGCCTATTCAGAGAATGTTGATCATGCTGATGTTACAATTGCTTGCAGCAGAAGAAGTGCACAATCAGAGAATAAGGTGTTGTGAGCAGTTTCAAGTGAAGTTTGTGGCAATAGATGTATGGAACAGGAGAAAGAGGAAGGAGCGTGACAAGAGATCCTGTTACATTGCTCAATAGTCTTATTCCCAGTGTTTAGCTCGTGTCGTTGAGGACAACGACCAATTTAGAGGAGGGGATAGATGTAGACAAGCAAATTGATGTCCTTATTTGTTGAATCAGTTTTGGTATTGTAAATGTACGCAAAGTGTTTGACGAAATGCGTGTGCATATATTTAATAATGTTGTAAAGTGCAATTTAATATTGTACGTAAGAATAAAGTCATGTAATTCAATTATGTCGGCTAAATTAGAATTATAAGCTATTTCGTCCTGTAGTGGAAATGTCATGTAATGCAAAAGCAAATGCACATGAAATGTAATTTGAGGGAAGTTATGAGGCAGTTGGAGAACATAACTAATTTTGGGTGTATAAATAAACCCCCCCCATTCATTCAAGTTGCTCATCCATTGAAGAGTTCAGGCATTGAAGAGAGTCATGCAGATTGGTACGTGTGAGGGTTGATGTCTATGTGCAGGTTGATGCAGTCCAATATTGTATACAGTGAAGGGTATTCAGTCTAGGGTTTATAGGCTGAGATCATAATGCTGAAACTGTAATATTGTACTGTAAATACCATTGTTAATACAAATATGCCTGTAATTATTGTCATCTTCTATTGCTGCTGCTATTGCCATTGTTGTCTCTATTGCTGTTATTGTTGTTGCAGATTTCTGTGCCTTGTTATTGCTATTCTACAATGACTGCAGATCTGTAGAACTATTTAAGTGGAAATGGAACTGTTGTGAGTATGTGAAATTCCATTTCTACATTCTTTACTTGAACTTGCAATCTCTTAGCCAAATCAATAGTAATAAAATTATACTTGTTGCTAAGAATTATGGAAATAATAACCTTTTCATTCTAAATGCATCCATGAACCTGCAAAATAGAATTTTTAGATGTCCTTTTGATCCTTCTCTTGCTTTTGGAAATCCGAAGATGTGGCTTCTTCACTCTTCTCACTGTCTTCCTCAACTTTTTCCTCTTTCTCCTCCTTGAGTAATTTTATTTCTTTTTCATAGTCTTCATTATGTTTCTTGAAAAATTCCCACTGAGTTTTTATTTCATTTATCTCCTTTTGAATCCATTGTAGTTCATTTTCAAAATATTTGATGACACCCATTAGGATCCATATCTTTTCATCCTTTCCATCAAGCTCTCTCTTACAAATATCTCTCTTTTTGTCTGCACATGCTTAGGTTCCCATCTACTCAGGAATGCTTGTTCCATTTCTTTCCAAGTACACATGCCATTTACCATGGAAAAACATTTTGCCCATTGTAAAGCTTCCCCATGTAAAACCATAAAAGGCATATTGCACCAAAGCGGTTTCATCAAATGTAGATTTTAATAATTTCAACCACTCTGACATCAGTATCCTCTCCTCCAAAAAAAGGTATTAACTCCACGAGTTCACACCCAAAAAATAATAATGCAAACTAGAATAAAACTAGGGTTCATAAAAAATATGTATCTCCTCACTGATTTGAAGCTAAAATTGCACATAAATAAGTAGACACGCAAATCTTCTTTTAAACACAACAAATGGAAGTTGAGGGAAAGGATAAGATAAATCATTCACCATATACTGAAATAAAAAATCATTCATCCACAATGCAATAATTCACATAATGAGATAGAGATAGATTATACCCTTAAAGTAGGACAACACCAATAATACTCCTTAAGGAAAGAATAACTCCACAAGATCTCCTAAGATGAGAGTCCACTCTATGGGCAAAGACGATTACAAGGGAATATTTGATTTTTACAATGACAATATCCCTTCTTCATATACCCATCTTCTAATGGTACTTTAGGGAGGGTATAACCCTAACCCTAACCGACTCCTAAACCCTTATCCAACTCATTATTATTTTATAATATTACAATACAATTGACCTAACTATCCATAATACCCATATACAATATAATATCATATCCCAATATACCTATCCCTATAGGTACCATAGCAAGGATTGCCATGCAAATACAAGGAAATTGAATCAACCCTCTCTTCTTTGAACAACATGCAAACAACAGCACAACACTCACAAGGGAGATTGTCCCCTGCAAAAGAAGGTATTCTATGCCTCTAATTGTAGGTGCTTACGTGACCAGCATGAGACTACAAGAAAACTTTACTCAGGCAGTCATTCCTGCCATGCCACTATATCAAATCATATCATACCATTTTATACATCCAAACATACTTTCATATCATGTAGCATCACTGATATCATTCTTTGCATTTGCTATTAAAAAGGTTTTAGGCTATAGCCCTACAACCAAGATTCTAACATCAAACCCAATTACATTCCACACATGCATTTACTGAGTACAATAACAAATACCATTGTCATTTGTCAAACCATGCATGCCATGTTCTCTGCTTTGACCTTTGAATCCTCATCCCCTAAATCCTCGTTGTCCACCTCAGGTTTTTTCTTTCGTTCACAAGATATTCCGCTGATTTGATAGCCTTCGTCTGGGATTTCTTCTTTGAGGAATGGAAACATTTCCACCAATGGGGGCTCATTTGATGACACTTCCAGTCCCATTTGGTATAATTGTCTTGTGTTCTAATTGTGGATTTGCCTCCATCACTTCCACAAATTCCTCTCGTCTATTCAGGAGAACAAATACTTCACAGTCCATAGTTACAAAAATCCTGATTTAATCCCAATCCAATCCGATTTTCTCCGATTCAAATTGCACCGGAATCCTGAATTTTTCAAAAATCGGCAAATGTTTCCAAAAATTTATGATATTCATGAAAAAATCTTTTTTTCAATGAAAATTTGCATTTTCTTTGGTTTTGTTTTGCTGATTTTTCCCGATTTTTCCCAATTCTTTTTCCATGCCAATTCCGATCCAATTCCAATTTTCTTAAATATGCTTCAAACTCCTCTACCAATTTTGATTTATCATCTTCAAGATCTTTATTTACTACCTTAGGCTCTATCACTAATGAAGGGGAGCATGCCTCTTGATACTCAGGCGGAGAATCTCCTACAAAAATTATCAACCCATTAGAGTGGTTACTATGCATGACAACACCTTGGGAACCTGAACAATTTTCGTCTATTGAAGATGCCTCAAGGGTCAAATCGATTGCATTGTATTGGCCTAAGGTACAACCATTTGACTTATCAATGGTTGGTTCATCATGGGTTGATAAGTCATTGATTGACCGAATACAATGAGCTGATTCACCATATAGCTTTGTGCCTAATCAGTCATCTAAAAATTTTCCTACTAGGGTACCGACCACTTCCCTTGATTAGCCATTTGAAAATCTCCCTGTTGAGGAATCAACATGTTTCGTTCGTCGACATGAACATTTCATCCTTGACGAGAGCACCAGTTCTCGGAGAGAAGACAAATGAGCAGGCTGTTACATTTTTTGACAGACTGACTAGAGTGTTTGAGAGAGTACATACTAAGTTTAGAGTTGGTTGTATAGGAGACTGGCAACTATGGAAGTTGAAGATGGAAACTAAATTAGGCAAATTAGTGCATTGGACCCGTAATGATGAGCGAATGAAGAAGCTTGCCAAAATTCATCTCACATAGCCATGGGAGCTAGAGACTAGCAAGGTTAAGTCGATGCTGGGATTGAAGAACCTGCCAAAAGGAACCCATGTACTCTACCGACACCCAACGCACGTGTATGTGGATGAAGGATGTTTGGTGGCCCATCTTGGAGAGGAGTCAAGTGTTAAGTATGTCAAACTTGCACCTGAATTGGTGAAGACATATGCCAAGATGAATTTTTTGGCATATTTGATTCAGTGGTTAGCTACAGGGTTGGAGAAATTTCAGTAGACGGTTTGCAATCAGAAGCTAAAGGAAGAAGAGCTAGCTAACTAGATTCAAATGGTGGAGGCACAACTTTGACAGGTGCAGGAGGTTGAAGCAGAACTAGCAGAGCTAAGGAAGGAGGTAGAGGAAAAGAAGGCACAAGAGGAATAGGATCAATTGATCAAGCAACTGAAGTATGAGTGTGTGGTGAGAGATCAGTTGTTGGAAGCTAAGAACCATGAAGTTACGAAGATCAATTGATAGTACAAAAGGATGAGAAATTGGCAATTGCAACAAGGAGAGAGGCTGAAGCAACTAAAAGGGAAGCTGAAGTTGCAAAGAGTCAGGCCGAGTTGAAGGCTAGGCTGGTAGAGTTCAAGCAAAAGTTGAATTATTAAGGCTTACAGTGGGATCGATACCAGACCTACGCAAAATAGTTGAAGGGAGAGATAGAGGCCTTGAAACTGCAAATGTAGAAGTTAGGAGTTGTACCTGTTCCCACGCCTCAACCTCAGCAGAACCTGAGTACCCAGAAGCAGAGACAGTAATCGACAAGGATGTTGACCAATTTAAAGGGGAGGGTAGATGTAGGAGCTAGTTTTGATGAGCCTCAACCAAAGTAGAAAAGTAAATAAGTGCAATGTGCACATATGTAAATGTAAACGAAATGCAATTTTGATGTTTGTATGATATCACAAGCGATGATGTAAGCAATTTTTGATAATTCAAAATTTGTAATGTGTACGACATAATGTATGTACTTATGTGTGAACGTAGCATAGTTATTACCCAGTTAGAGGTGACGTGTCTCAGGTGGTAGTTGTTGTTAACTACCAGACCTCAAGAATAAATAGGACCCCCCCTTCATTCAAGCGGGTACCTATCATGGATGCATCATAATATCACATACCAAGAATCATACCATGTATTGTATTGCAAACCATACAGACAGAGAGAGCAAATACATTTGTGCAAACAGTGTTCCAAGAGATATCTACGCAGGATCGTAGATGGATATGTAATGCAAGTGTCATATAGGCAGGAGTGAATACAATATCTACTCATTTCATTCTTCATCTGTTGTGATTGTGTATGCATTGTGTGTAATGCCATTGTGGATTGTTGTAGCAAGGTAGTTTTGTAGATTGTTCCTCTTAAGTTTTGTATGCAAGATTGAAGTATCAGTGGGAGGAGTGCCATACGAGGAGTTGCCAAAGTATAATACCATTCAAGTCCATGTCGTACAAGTCATTATCATACAAGTGGATGTCGTACAAGTCACTATCGTACAAGTGGATGACGTACAAGTGACATGCCATACAAGTCATTGTCGTACAAATAGTTGCTGAATTGAGTTGTCATCAACTAGAGAGATAAGGTTGCATTATTGATTACAAAATTTGTCATATCAAATTGTTCCTCCAAACGTTGGAGTACAAACCACTGTGCTACATTTGGCGTCGTTGTCGTTTTGAAGAAAAAAAAGCACTACGCGAGCTTTGCAGAGGTGGATGACAAATAACTTACCGAGGGGACATGGGAGACGTAGACATGTTATAATTGACAATTAGACAAGGAGACAAAAGATTGCAAAACAACGCCGAAGTGTTATGCAAAATCTTGTCAATGGACGATAGCAGACAAGACTGATAGAACTTGTAGAACCAAAAGTGGAACGTGTGTGGAGTTCTCAAGTGAGGATAGGACTAAGGCGAATGTTCGTGCAAGTGAAGGCGCCAACATGGAGTGTGCACAAGGAGACGAGGCAGAACACCTGGTGACGTCGGCACAAATGCAGAGGAGAGTGCCTAGAGGTGGAGAGGATGGCATTCGAGCACAAGGGCAATTGTAGGAGTGTGCGGAGACCAAAACCAACGCTTGTGTATTTGTGAAGGAGGTCATGAAGCATATGTGCACAAGGGAGTGGTCAAAAATTGTTTGCTAGTGTTCAGCCATCAAGTGATGAAAATCAGCCACCCATAGTGAACATTGCTGCAACAGTGGGCAAACAAAAATGTCTGCAATTTCTAGGTGATGGCAAGGACCTAGAATGCCATACTGGTATGTGCGAAATCATAGTTGAGAAAATCGGAATCGAACCGGAATCGGCTTGGAAAAAAATCGGATCAAATCAAGAATCGGCAAAAAATCGGCAAAAAAATCGGCAAAAAAAAACCGAAGAAAATGCAATTTTTTTAATTTATTTTTCATGCATATCACAATGAATTAACACTATGCAAATCAAATATTAATACTGTAAGTGATACAAGCTTAAACTACACATGAAAATGGCAAGTGCTACAAGCTTAAAGCCAAAGTATTAAAGTTTTAAACTACTACACACGAAAGTGACAAAACACATCTTGTATTGCTTATAATATATAACAATACAAATTACAAAATGTGTCATGAGTCATGACAAATGTCAAGTACAATGCCTCAATCAATGTCTTAGAATGCCTTTGCCCTTTGCCCTAGTAGAAGCTCTAGTCTCTCTTTGTTGCTTTGGTTGTGCCTCTTCTTGTGCCTTTGTTGCCATCTCCTCCGCTAGGTTTTCTAAGTTTTCAAATTCATCCATGTTGAAGAGAACATCTTCTTGTTGCTCCTCCTGTGCCTTTGTGATCCAATCATTAGATGGATCAATCTCGTCTAGGTCAAAGGCCTCGGTACTTGTTCCTGTAATTTTCTTATGGTGGAGGCGAAGGTTGTAATGAACAAACACAAGATCATTCAACTTTTCTTGTGTAAGCCTATTGCGCTTCTTGGAGTGTATGTGCTCAAACATACTCCAATTGCGCTCACAACCTGAAGCGCTACATGGTTGAGACAAAACTCTAATGGCGAAGCGTTGTAGATGGGGCGTATATGCACCAAAGTCCTCCCACCATAAATCTAGAAACAACCAAGAAGAAGGAAATTTAATAATTCACATGTAAAATCCTAAATTGAGATTATTTTTTAAAACAAAATCAAAAGACAAAATAAACAATAATTCAATGAGGGTTACCTGGCCTCATAGTTGACCTTGATCGAATGCACATTGGCGACGGGAAAAGGATGCCCTCACATTTCTTATAAGAATGCATCTCAGTCTGTATCTTAGCACTTATTTCTTCATCAGGGTACATGCGGTCAACACATAATCGAAGGCCCGCCATCACCTCATAGTCGGCATGGAATGTGTTGGAGTAAAAATTTTTGGGGTTGAGGTAGTACCCCGCTGCATGAAGAGGGCTATGGAGCTTAGATGTCCATCGCTTGTCAATAATATCCCAAATGGGACCATATTTGGATTGGACATGTCTATAAATTGAGGCAATTGCCTCTTTTGCCCTATCCATAGCCTCATATATATATGCCATTGGTGATTCTTCTCCATCAACAAGACGGAGAACCTTCACCAAAGGCTCTATCACCTGAAAAAAGAAAAAATAATTTAAATAAAATTTATAAAAATATTTTACAATACAAGATTTGCAAAAAGAAAATATTTTAAATTAAAAAAATAAATAATAAAATAAATTAAAAACTTAGTCTTGTACCTTGATGGCCTCATCCATGGCTTGCCAGAAGGGCTCCTCAAACACATATTCATATATCTTCTCCCCCTCACTGGAGAATCGGTATCTAACAACTTGCTCAGAATTCCACTCATCGCTCACAAACATTTGCTTCAGTGACCCTCTTGCATTATAGATGCTTTGCAATGTCACGAAGTTTGTTGCGAAGCGTGTAACTCCAGCCCGCACTAGCTCCCTCCCACCGGTAAAATGCCTCATGAGGTTGAGGACCCAAGAATGGTTGTAGATAAATTTTGTAATTGCCCTAGACTTTTGTACAACCTCGGACACCCAAGGTAATTTCCCAATGTCTTCGAGGAGCAAATCGAGACAATGGGCTGCACATGGGGACCAAAAAATGGTGGGAAATCTCTCCTCCAACAACTTGCCAGCTGCTACATATGTTGCTGCGTTGTCCGTGATGACTTGGACAACATTCTCCACCCCGACCTCGATCACAACCTCCCCCAACAACCCTGCGAGCATTTTGACACTCTTAACTTGCGCCGATGCATCCATTGACTTGAGGAATGCCACTCCTCCTGTAGAAGAAACCAAAAAATTAATTAAGGTTCTTCCCCTACCATCGGTCCACCCATCAGACATGATAGTGCAACCGTTAGTGCTCCACACCCTGCGTTGCTCCTCAAGAATAACCTCAATGTCATCCATGCATTCACGAAGGAGAGGGCCCCTAATGTCATCATAAGTTGGCGGCCTAAATCCTGTGCCGCAACCTGCGATGGCATCCACCATGCCTCGCCAGTATGGAGACCTTGCCACATTGAAGGGAAGGTCAGAAAAATACCAAAAATTGCCAATGGCCTTCCTGGCTGCCCTATGCCTCTCCTGGTTCCACGTGGCCATACCATCAAGTGTGGCTTGTGTCCCTGCCCCAAAATTGGACTCATCCATCCCACTCCTTGGTTGTGCTTGTGTCTGTGCAATTGATGGACTCGAATTTTCATGCTGAAATCGACTAAAGATGTTGGTCCCACTAGTAGTTGTATGAGGCTGAGAAGAGGGGGTTGAAATGGCTTCAAATGTTCTTTTCTTTATCTCTTTTTTCTCCACTTTTCCAGTGATAACTGCCATGCATTCTCTCTCAACGTCAATTGGCACTTTTGGGCATAATCTAACATTCTCACCTGCTTTCCTTGCCAAATGAAATTTGAAGCGATATACTCCTCCATGTATAGAAGTATTACAAAAATTGCAAAGAATTTCTCCTTTCTTTTCCATTTCTACTCCATACTTCCATGCTATATCTTGTTTATCTTTTTTCCCTGACATTTTCCTATGGCTGCACATAAAAACAAATAACAACAAACAATTACTTAAAAAAAAAAAACCCTACACCCTAGTTTGAACTTTGAACTTGAGGTTTAAAATTGTAGTGCAACGCTGAAAAGATGGACTTGCATACATATTTTCGGCAGCAAGTAACAATAAACAATCTCTTTAAAAAAAAAAAAAACTAAACCCTAAACCCTAGTTTGAAACTTTAAAGTTTAAACATTGGCAGCCGAAAACATGCACTTGCATACAAATTTTAGACAGCAAATATCAAGCAAACAATTACTTAATTAAAAAAAAAAAGTAAAAAAAAAACTAAACCCTAGTTTGAAGTCTAAGACTCTAAACTTTAAACATTGAAAGCTAAAAATATAGACTTGCATACATGTTTCAGGCAGCAAATAACAACAAAGAATTACTTAAAAAAAAAAACCAAAACTGTAAACCCTAGTTTGTTGCATTTGGTTTTAGACTTGGAAAAAAAAAATGCTTGAAAATTTGGAATAAGATTCAATAGAATAAAAGAAAAAGAAAAAAAAATCTCTCAAGCTTAGAGGAAGAAAAATGTGAGAAAAATTTTTAAAAACACTATTTATGCCTTTTCCTCTACGTGTGCAACCGCGGGCGATTTTTCGCCAGAAAATCGCAATTCCAATTTTTTGCTGATTTTTTCAAAAATGCCAATTCTGATCCGATTTTAATCGGATTTTTTCAGAATAGCAATTTTCCAATTCTAACCGCAATTTTGATCCGATTTTCGTAACAGAGTGCGAAACAATATGGCAAGCTAATGGAGTCGATGATGAAGGATCCTGGCTGAGATTGTTTCCGACTACATTGCGGGGAATCACAATGGATTGGCATTTGAAGAAAGCAAACCCCTTAACGATGTGGGATGAATTAAAGTTTGAATTCACTAAGGAATTCAGAATACTCTATGATGATACTAAGATCATTGGAGAAATATATTCCACGAAGCAAAAGAGACATAAAGATATCAAGTCGTACAATAGACGATTAAAGGAACTCGTCGATAAGATGGAAGTAAAACCAACATATGGGTTACAAAAGCGATACCCTATGCTCTCCTATATGCAACAATGAGTGTGTGTGTGTGTGGGATGCGGGGAGGGGGGAGGGGGGAGGGTCCTTTTATTACTTAATCCTGGTCGTTGTCAACAATGGCTTCCAAGACACCTAAGCATGTAACTACCTTCGCCCTTCTGACGCACATTAGACACTTGTACAAAACTTTATATTATTTTGCAATATATTAAACTTATGACGGTGTTTACATGACATTTACGTTTCATTTACATTTCACTAATATTTGACTAAACATTAATCTTTCATTTACATTGCAATTTGACCAAAACTTAGTGCATATTGCACTCAAAAACTACAGCATATAGTTTTACTTTTGCTTTTGTTGTTTCTATCCAGAACTAGTGTCTACAATCGCAAGTGATGACGTAAGAAATTTTTGATAATTCAAAGTACGACATAATGCATGTAATTAAGTATGTGCGATCGTAGGGTAGTTATCACCTAGTTAGAGGTGATGTGACCTGGGCGGTAGTTGTTGTTAACTACCAGCCCTCAAGGATAAATAGGACCCTCCATTCATTCGAGCAGGTACCTATCATGGATGCGTTATAATATCACATACCGAGGATCATACCATGTAATGTTTTGCAAACCATAAACACAGACAAAGAGTAGATACGTTTGTGCAGACAATGTTCAAGGAGATATCTGTGCAAGATCGCAGACGGATATGTAATGCAAGTGTTATATAGGGAGGAATGAATACAATATCTACTCATTTCAATCTTCATATGTTGTGATTGTGTGTAATGCCATTGTGGATTGTTGTAGTAAGGTAGTTTTGTAGATTCTTCCTCTTACGTTTGTATGCAAGATTGAAGTATCAGTCAGAGGAGTGTCGTATGAGGAGCTATCGAAGTGTGATACCATACAAGTCCATGTCGTACAAGTGGATGTCGTACAAGTGACATGCCATACAAGCCATTGTTGTACAAACAGTTGTTGAACTGGGTTGTCATCAGCTAGAGAGATAAGATTACAGTCACTGCTGATTATCAAATTTGTCATATCAAATTGTTCCTCCAAAAGTTGTAGTACAAACCATAGTTGAGAAAATCGGAATCGGGTAGTAAAACGGTTGGTTTAAATATCGGTAAAGAATCGGAAACGACAAAAAATCAGCAAAAAATCGGCATTTTTTATTGAAAAATCCGAAGAAAATCCAAATTTTCATTGAAAAAAAGTTTTTTTCATGCATATCAGAATTTTCCGGAAAAAAATTGGCAAAATTGGCAAAAAATCGGCTAGCCTGTGAATCAGGAAAAAATCGGCAAAATCAGGATTTTTTGCAGATTTTCTCAACTATGGTACAAACCACTGTGCTACAGTGCTCTACCGAGCAGGCCGCTCCGAAGCAAGCACTACCAAGTGAGGCATTCTCGAGGAAAGTAGTATTGCCTTAGATTGGAACGTGCCCAAAGCAAAGCATCTCTGAAGTCTCGACCTGGTCTCTTCACATCCTTCATCTTGTTTTGCATGACAGTATTTGGTTTGGAAGCGGTGGTAGTAATCAACTACTACAATTACTCAAGTCCCTAACCACAACGTATATCTCCTAGTCCCCTCATACTGAGTGGGGTTTGAACCTTGGACCTCTCAAAGAGAGGCCAAAGCCCTTACCACTGCAGTAAGCTTGCAACTCATGCATTTCGCATTTTATCCTCTACAAGTGTCATGAAAGTGTGACTAGAGGTATTTTACTATCCTGACATAAGTAAATGGAGATTGCATCCACTACATGATTATTTCCTCTATTTCTTACTATTACAGCATCCCTCTTTAAGAGATGGTGAAAGTTCTTTAAAGAACATGCAAGTTAATGATGATTGATTTGAAAAACTCAAATACAAAGACTCCTTATATAATGATTGTTTCTAAGATGATGATGATAAAACAACAACAATAGTAATATAATTCATTAACTAAATTCAAATATTTTTCCATATGCTTCATTTGTTTTACACTAGCAGAGATAGATTACATTTTAGGAGGATCTTGTTTCACATGCCATAGTGTGCCTATAAACATTAGATACATTAGTATTATCTAATAATGTGAGTTGTTAATTTAAAAAATTTCCTCCAAATGACATCAAGATGGAGAATACCTGTGCAGCTATGCCATTATGCGTATGCACAACACCTTTTGGTTTACCCGTGGTACCACTTGTGTACACAATCAATGCAGGTTCATTACCTACAGATGAAAAATAAATAGAAATACTTAACAATTTATGCTAAATATAATACACATAAAGGGGAATCCATGTACAACATACCATCCACTGCTGTGTACTTTTCAATATCTGCCAATATGTCTTCAAACAAAATGTTTAAAGCTTTATCCTTAACTCCAGTGGACACAGACTCTTCAGAAAATGCTGGAAGGTTTGGAAACAAAGGAACAAGACAAAAGCGTGCAGAATATTTCTCTGCAATGCCTTCCAAAAATCCCTGATATTCCTTGGTACCCACTATGACAGAAATATTCTGCATAAAATTAGAAAAACAGTTTTCATTTCTTTTAAACATGAATGGTTAAAGGGGCACAAAGCAGTGGGCAAGTGAAAAACTATAGACTATTTGTTACGAAACTTTATTTGCATTAACAAAAAACATTCACCAATATGCAGAAATATCAAATCGTTCATCCACAAATAATTATCCACAATAACAATACACACAAGAGATGGAGATAGATAATACCCTTAAGGTAAGGCACCACCAAGGAATAACTCCATAAGATCTCCCAAAATGAGAGTGCCACTTAGAGAGGGCAAAGTCCCATAAGCCACTTCGTGGGCAAAGACGATTACATATGATTGATCTCCCTAATGAATACAATGACAAATATCCCTTCTTTATATATCCATCTTCTAATTCTACTTTGGGGAGCCGACTACTAATATAATATTATATTATAATATAATCAACCTTGGGTTATGTGTGGCCCATGCCAACCCTTATACAATATAATATCATATCCCCATATATCTATTCCTAGGTACCCTAACATTCCACCCTCCTTACAAATGTTTCGTCCTCGAAACATATGAAGAAACAAGATAATATGATTTGCTAAGCAATGTTAGCAATTGGTACTATTGGTCACAAATCTGCCACAGGAAAGGATTTTGTATGTCTACGCGCCCTAGACCTGGACCAACATTGAAAGGTCGGAGGGAAGAAATGCCCTCCGTGCCAATCTCCGGAGAAGGCCGGCTCCTGTACTAAACTACCGGGGTTTCAAGATAAGAGTGCAGGAAAGAAATAAAAAGATAAGGGTGCTGGAAAGAGATTAAAAGAGAGGGTGCAGGAAAGAGATAAAAAATACAGAAAGAAATGGAAATAATTGGATATTGCAGTGGGAAAGAACACGCAGCACAATAACTCACCTATATCTAAACTAGAAACTACCGCTATCATGCACCCTATGTATCCTCTATCTACGCATTCCAGGAATACTTAATCATCAAATACTGGAATCCAGAATTCAATATAACAGTAAGCAATGAAATAAGCAACATGAGGCAGAAATGACAAGTAAAGGCAGCATAAAGAGTGACAACAGCAAAATAGAGCCAAGTGTGTGTCTTGCATTCAGAGGCAAACGTATAGCTACAATGAGGATATTCGACAAATATCCCTTCTCTATATATCCATCTTCTAATTCTACTTTGGGGAGCCGACTACTAATATAATATTATATTATAATATAATCAACCTTGGGTTATGTGTGGCCCATGCCAACCCTTATACAATATAATATCATATCCCCATATATCTATTCCTAGGTACCCTAACATTCCACCCTCCTTACAAATGTTTCGTCCTCGAAACATATGAAGAAACAAGATAATATGATTTGCTAAGCAATGTTAGCAATTGGTACTATTGGTCACAAATCTGCCACAGGAAAGGATTTTGTATGTCTACGCACCCTAGACCTGGACCAACATTGAAAGGTCGGAGGGAAGAAATGCCCTCCGTGCCAATCTCCGGAGAAGGCCGGCTCCTATACTAAACTACCGGGGTTTCAAGATAAGAGTGCAGGAAAGAAATAAAAAGATAAGGGTGCTGGAAAGAGATTAAAAGAGTGAGGGTGCAGGAAAGATAAAAAATACAGAAAGAAATGGAAATAATTGGATATTGCAGTGGGAAAGAACACGCAGCACAATAACTCACCTATATCTAAACTAGAAGCATTCAATAAAAAAAATGAAACAGAAACTGAAACTGCATATGCCTCTCTATGTATCCTCTAACAGAACTCCAGACACATTCAACTTCTCATGCTAAAATCCAGATATCAAAATTACAGCAACCAGAAAGCTAAATGAAAGCATAAATACTTGCCAGAGGCAGCATAAAAAGAAGGCACGGATTCAAAGCCAAGGATCTTCAGTATTGATAGCAAAATGTTCCCCCCCGTTTTCATTACAATGCATGGATTTTTATAGAGGACCCTTCCCTCTGAGCCATTAATGCACTAGATCTACAAGGACGCTCAGGCGGCTCCAAAAATCATGCTCGCCATCTTCTGCAATTGAAACTTCCCATCCTATTACCATAACTAGATACCGGGTCTTTCGGGGCGAAAAACTGCATTTATGTGCCGCACAAATGCCTTGGATAAATACCCGGCCTTGGAATGTGTGCCCCTTGGGAGAAGAGCCATCGTCAGAAAAAGTTCCGGAGAAGCTTCGTTGAGAAATTGGCCCGAACTAGCAGTTCGCTGGATTTTTGGCCGACTTGCTCTCCACCCTCTTGTATGCATGAAGGCGCTCGGACCAGTCTTCACGGACTCAGAGAATATTCAGGTACTTGCAGAGTCGCCAGGTGTTCTGATTCTAACAGCAATGAAGCGAACACCAGTGCTTCGATTCTGTTTTGGTGTGGGAAACTTCCATGTCCCACCGGGCGTGCCAGAGAAACTGTTGGTTACGAATCTGCCATGAGGAAAGGATTTGGTTAAATGCGCCCGCATTCGCCCACCGCATTGAAAGGCCGGAAGGAAGGAATGCCTTCCGTGCCAATCTCCGGAGAAGGCCGGCTTCCTATGGGTTTTTTCGTAAGTGTTTAAGCTAAGAGTACAGGAAAGAGATAAAAATGCGAAAAGAGATTGAAATAGGATTGGTGTTGGGTGGGGGGAATAAGCAGCACGGCAACGATCAATCACCACTACTAACAACAATCCAATACAGAACATACAATAGAAACTACCGCTATCATGCACCCTATGTATCCTCTATCTACACATTCCAGGAATACTTAATCATCAAATACTGGAATCCAGAATTCAATATAACAGTAAGCAATGAAATAAGCAACATGAGGCAGAAATGCGAAGTAAAGGCAGCATAAAGAATGACAACAGCAAAATAGAGCCAAGTGTGTGTCTTGTATTCGGAGGCAAACGTATAGCTACAATGGTTCCCTAGCAGGATATCCCCCTTCCACCCTTTTACAATGAAGTAGTGCGGCTATTTATAGCACAGTTTCCCCCCAATTACAATCCTGGGCACAAAATCCCAGAGCTGACAAAAGCTAACAAAAGCGGGGAAAGAGCTACTGATGTTGACTCCTGCAGACAAGGACTGTACTGGCAGCAAGGTCCACCTGAAAACTAGGCAACTACGTGGCAGTGCGTTTGGTGAGACTCCGAGTCAGCAGGAATACGGGTAGCTCCGGTAGATGGAACTTCGCATCAGCTTAAATGGAGGCAGCTGGCGTGGATAATGTGGTCCATGCTTGTCCTTTTTCCCATCACGTCTTGGCTCAAATCCCGAGGCTGGACACTTGTCGAATTCTGATGAGGGACACATGTCTGCCTTGAAAGGCGGCTTTCCTTTATGTCCAACTTCGCTCGGGAACGGAGCGCAATTGGGTAGCGTAGGTGGGGAACAACGACAGCTTGGGGAGGCCTCCGTGCCTTAGCCAATTTCGGGCTGCTTGATGGATCTTTCCCAATCGCAGCATTGATCAGAGGGCGCAGCCCGACTTCGCTACAAAGTCGGGTTGCGCACTCCAGCACTTAGTCAATTTGGCCGCTGTTCGGACTACGCACAAGGAGGGGAGCGTAACCCGACTTCGCTGCGAAGTCGGGTTGCGCTCCACACTTAGCTGATTTTCTGAACACTGCTTCCCAGCTGCGCATCGGAAGAAGAGCGCACCCCGACTTCGCTGCGAAGTCGGGTTGCGTCAACTTGTTTTGGGGAAGAGCGCACCCGACTCGCCGCGAAGTCGGGTTGCGCTCCCATACTTAGCCAAATTCTGCTCATTTTCAGCTCGCTTCCGCACTTCGCATTCCCTAGTGCGCTCGTACTTCGGGGCGCACCCCGACTTCGCAACGAAGTCGGGTTGCGCCCCCAAACTTAGAATTTTTTAGGGAGTGCTTGCTCTGTTTTAGCCGAAGAAAGAACCGGGGGAAAAGGAAGGAATGCAACTGATACAAGGGGAGAAAGGGAACAGTGGAGAAGGGGAAAAGGAGATGGAGGGAAGGAAGAATAGCATACTTACAAATTTTGAAAACATGGCACCCCGTGCAAAATGTGGCAACATTCCTGGCGGCTCGCGGGGTGTCGAGCTCGCCTCGACGCAAAGAACCAAGCCTTCATCCTTTGGGCGCAGAGGAACTCCCTTCCCCTGCCTTCTGCTGCTCTGACGCTTCTCCTTTGGCAACCGCTCCTCTTCAGATCCGCTTTCGGCAGTTGCCTCTTTTGTTTCTCCTCCTTCTGAACCTGAATGACCTTCATTGTCACCCTCCTGCTCGACCGGCTGCTCCTGCTCACGAACAAGGTTGTATGCGGTCCTAGCCTGGTCCCAGGCTGCTGCCTGAAATGGCCCTAAGTCGCTGACATCTTTCAGCGCTGCTCTGAATGCTGCGACCGCATGCATGTCGATGGTGTGGTATCTTTCTCCCAACTCCTTAAGGGAGGTGTTGATCTTGCAGTATTTCGACACCATCTGGGTGACCTGGGCTTCCTGGATTGGCTCGGCCCAGCTGTCAATCTCTGAAGTGTCTGCCTCGAAAGACAGCCAATTCAGCTTCACCTACTCAAGGGTCAGAAATTCTCCATCCTTGATGAAGCTCGGGCAACCGTGCTCGTAAAGAGCGTTGAAGGGGGCCAGGCAAATGTTCATCTCATGGTCCCTCTAGCATTTTCCCCGGGGGGGAAATCGGAGGCCCTTGCGCCCCCCCCCCCCCCCCCCCCCCCGGGGGAGGTTGGACTGACACGTTGGCCCCCCCCCGGCTCAGCCGCTGTTTGGAGGACGTCTGCAGCCCAAGTTTCTGCTTCTGCTTCAGGGCTGTCCAACGAGACGATTTTCGGCGCGGCTGTCCCCTGTCCGCGCTACGGCCGTTTGCTGTGTAGGCTCCCTAGGCCGCTTGGCCTTTTCGCTCCTCTTCCTTTTCTTTTCTTCTGGCGCTGCGGCTTGTTCAAAGGAGGGAGAGGAGGTTGGGGCGGCAGGCTGCGATGTGCCCACGGTAAACTTGTACCGGGGTCTAGACGGGAGGATGTTCGCCGCGGCCGCTCCACTAGCCGGCTGTTCCCGGCGCTTTTTCCACTTGGGGGGCCACCTCTGGAGTTGACTTTTCTGGCTGCTGCGCCCTTTCGGGTAATGCTGCAGGAGCTGGAGGCAACATTGGGCCCACTTGACTGCTCGTTGGCGTTGCACTGGAAGTTCCGGGAGTTGACAATTGCTGGGACGGGGACCTCCTTGTATACCTTTTCCTAGCGCCTCGGGGAACGCAATCTCGAAATGCGAAAGGCCGCCACGTGTCAGCGTATTGATCATATAGGGCCGAAAACTCATCATCAACGGCCAGCGTTTTCCGGTTGGATTTATCGTGTTGCGTGCGGCATCTCATCTTCCAACATTCAACGATTTTGTCCTTTTGCCGCTTGAGGGGCGCCACCTTGGAGAGGAATTTCTTGAAGCCCGCCGAATCTAACCGGTGATCCGGGTTTCGCTCTGGATCATACGCCATGGAGGCCATGATTGCATCTGCTCAATGTGCCATTCCAGGTCTGCACCTGTTCTGTTGCCCCTTTCCTGCATGATCTCTGCTCGGGGGCAGATGTGCGCAAATTTACCTCTGACCCCAATCGGGTCATACTTCCAGCGCTGGGAAAGCTGTATCAGGCCCATGTCGATGAGTTCTTGCTCGAGGTAGACATGCTGTCCGATCTCGTGCACTCGGATGTTCGCCCAGGTAATAGGATATTGGAAAATATGGCCTTTCTTTTTTCCCTGGCCGAACTCTTCCTCAACATAGTCCATCTGACGTGAAATCTCCATCCCGAACTGGTGGTCAGTGCAGAAGTAGGGCAGCAGGAACGGCTTCCCCTTGAATCCGTAGATTCTGACCACAATTCCCTGCGTCAGCCGGAAGGTGTCCCCGTACTTGTGCTTCCTCAGATAGCTTGTCATGACCTCTGGCGGGCGGGATGCCTTACCATTGAACAGCCCCAGGACCATACTCAGAAATTTGAAATTGAACTCATAGAATGACCCTTTTCTGTACAGGATCTCGGTCCATTCGTACACGGGCAGCGGCTCTCCTTTTTCATTTACCTTCTTCAAGTCAGGAACTCTGATCCGGTAGTGCGTGTGGTACAGACACAACCATGTGAGGAAGGAGCAGAACCGGAATTCCGTTGTCTGCTTCTGCTGTAGCCTGACTAGGTTTGAATGAATGGCGTACGCCAGCCAGTCTGCCCAGTCGAAGAAAATAGGGCGCTTCCCACTCTTTTGCGCCGTGGAGTCGTAAAACTCCCCATGCAGGATACATTTTGCCAGCGCCAGCTGGTACGAGCGTACCACTCTGTCAGAATCGCAGCCGAGTACCCATGCCAGGATGATGTATATATATTTGTTTTCGAATCTGTCCATGGGTATTGGGCCTGTGGGCCATTGTCCGTCGGAAGCGGAGTCTTCAGCTCTGAGTCGAGGAATTCTCTCATCCGCTTGGTCTGGGTGAATCTGCCCGTCTGTTCATCCAGGTTGATCCTCCTGACAATTGCGCTGGGGTCGTACTGGAGCCCCGAGGCGAAAGCTGGTTGGACGCTCTCCCTGAAGAGTGTGAACAAGACTCTTCCCTTGTTGTCGCAGACTTGCCGGGCAGCTGGCTTGTAATATGCCGCAATGGATTCAATCAGCTCCGGGCATTGGTGGACAGGAGGGCACAAGAACCAGTACAGGTTCGATTTATAGGCAGCCCCGACATGGTGTGAGGGCGAAACCTTGTCAGCCCACTTCGCAATATTCGGCCGCAACTTGGTGAGGCTGATAGAGAACGAGCCGTCTCTATACCCGGCCAGGTGATTAATGGGCGGCGATGGAGCTTGCCCTCGACTTCTCTTCGCCCTGGTTTTCCTTTTTTGCTCTTGCGGCGCTTCGCTCTCATGAGCGCTGGATTCTGTCTGCTCCTCAGCTTCATGTTCTGCGTCACTGGACTGCGCCGGCATTGGCGCTTTCCCCTTGTCCATCGTTTCTTTCTCGAATTGGCAGAGACAGGGATTCTGGCAACTGATTGCTTAATTCTGGACTTTGCAGCTCAGAGTCGGTTAGACAATTTGGATGTTCTGAGTATGCCAGGGCCTCCTTTTCTAGGCAAGGAATTCAGCATTAATGGCGCAAGGGCAGGGGTTAAGGTGATTTGCCGGAAGTTGGTGGGAGCGTTATAATATTTTGGCGGCTGTGCGTGGGTTTAATCTTGAAAAGCGTACCCCGGTTGCAGTTGGTCCTAATGCGCCTTGCTTTCTTAATGACATCCTTTTTGAAAGTCGCGCAATCATTATTAAACATTTTTTTGGACCTCGTGCTAATGACGTCATCGCCGCCACCTGGGCACACATTTCGAGGGAGAACTTTGGGCCCAGGGTTTTAAGGAACGCAACCCAACTTCGCACTATGCCAAACTGCGCTGTCCGGGCCCACACTTAGAAACATTTTATCATTTTTCCTTGTTTCCCGCGACAGGTCACCCAAGGTGCGCCCGAAATTGAGGGCGCACTCGGACTTCGCCCGAAAAACGGGCGCACTCCGACTTCGGCCAGATTTTGCTGCGTAGTCGGACTTCGCCCAAAAATTTGCGCCCTCCGACTTCGCTCAGATTTGCTTGCGCAGTCTGATTTTGACACTTAGCCGTTTTTAGCTCTGCTTTCCCGACTGCGCTCTCAAGACGTGCAGCCCGACTTCGCTGCGAAGTCGGGTTGCGCACCCAACACTTAGCCAAATTTTGCCCTTTTTGTCAGCTGCCTTTTTTTCAAACTTCCAATGTCGCACTGTTCCGGGAGCGATGCCCGACTTCGCTGCGAAGTCGGGGTTTGCTCTGAGCTTTACTTGGGCTCTGAAAACTAAAAGCTGAATGCTGAAATAAATATGTACATTGATAAACTAAAATGCAGAAAAGAAATCTGTACAAAGAAGGACCCATTGGGTGCCTTCAGTGGTGGTAAATCTTCAGGTGGAACCCGTTGACGGGAATGGGGAGAAGCTGTCCCTCCATGTCCCGGAGCACGAATGCATTAAATTGGTTCACCCGAGCAATCTGATAGGGACCCTCCCAGAGGGCATCAAATTTACCATGGTTGCCCGGCTTTGCCTTCAATGAGTCCCACTTCAGCACCAGGTCCCCGATTTTGAAAACTCGGGCGGTGGTGCCTTTTGCAAACCAGCCTTGGGTTGCTTCAGCATGCTTGGTGAAGGCCTGGTATGCTTTTTCTCTTTCTTCCTCTAACCGCAGCAGTTGGCACAGTCTGGCATCCACTGGATCCCCGTTGCCTCTTTCTTCATCCAGCATCCAGAGTGCGGGTATCTCTACGTGGGTAGGCAGAACTGCCTCCTTGCCGTACACGAGCGCGTAGGGGGATGTCTTGATAGACTTCTTGAATGATATGCGATCCGCCCACAACGCCCGATTCAGGAGTAGGTGCCATGTCCTCTTGTTTCTCTCTACTGTCCTTCTGACAATTTTCAGTAGATTCTTGTTGGTGGACTCGGCCAGGCCATTCCCCTGCGGGTAGTAGTTAGAAGACATCTTGTGATAGATGCCATATTTGCCGGTGTACTCCGTGAGTACAGCCGCTCGCGAACCCCGGACCATTGTCTGTCACTATTGACTCCGGGACCCCGAAACGGGTGATGAGGCTCTCGAGGAACCCAATGACCGTCTCCCGGTCCGCATTCTTAGTGGGGATCGCCTCTGCCCACCGGGTGAAGTAATCGGTGGCGGTAAGAATAAACTTGTGCGCCGCTGCAGAGTTAGGCGTAATGACTCCGATGAAGTCCAGACCCCACTGCTGAAACGGAGTCTCAGCTTGAATTGGCTGGAGGGGCAGGGGTGCTTTTCTGTTTCTGCCAGAGAAACCTCTGGCATTTGTCACATTTTACACAGACCGCATGTGCGTCTGTGAAGAGAGTGGGCCAATAGTACCCAACTCTAATTATTTTCAAGGCCGTAGGCCTTCCGGAATGATGTCCCCTGTGCATCCCGGAGTGAAACTCTCCGAGGACCCTGGGTTTGTCAGTATCTCTGACGCACCGCAACAGGATGCCGTCAATGTTTTTGAAATAAAGCCCCTCGGGGCGAAGTGTGTATTTCAAGGCGTTTAGCCGAAACCTCCTTCTTTGTGAGGCATTCAGGTGATCTGGGCATCTCCCGGTGCTGAAATACCGCACCAGGTCATTTGTCCAGTCATTTTCCTCTGATAAGGAGTTGGCTAGGTTGGTGGTTGCTATCGGATCTTCCCACTCGCAGCGGAGACTTCAGCCGCAGCGCTTCGGTCCAGCTCTTGGCACAAGGCTCGGCCTCGAATCAGCTTTGTTGGCCGCACCTCGATGTCAAATTCTTGGATTTTGGCAATCCATCCTGCCCTCTTGTGGCCAGGCTCTCCTTGTATGATGAAGTTCCTGACGTCCGGATGTATCACGAAGATCGTTATCCGGCTCTGGGAGACGAAGTGCCTGAACTTTCGGAGGGATTTCATGATCGCGTGAACCTGCCGCTCAATAAAATTGTACTTTTCTTCATGCGGCTGGATTACCTGGCTTAAGAACGCTATGGGGCGCTCTTCGCCATCGTCTCCCTTCTGTGTCAGGACTGCGGCGTAACTCTCGGGTTCTCCCACCGCGTACAGGATGAAGTCCTTGGAATAATCCGGGTTTATCAACACCGGAGCTTGTGCAATTCTGGCCTTGATCTCCTCAAAGGCCTGCCTTCTTTCATCAGTCCATAAGAATTCGGCATTCTTTTTCAGCAGTTCGGCCATGGGCTTAATCACTTGTGCGAAGTCCGGTATGAACTTCCTCACGAAGTTGATTTGGCCGAAGAAGGACTGTAGCCCCTTCTTGTCGACTGGGATGGGCAAGCGGAGGAGGGCTTCTGCTCTGTCAGGATCCACTGCAAGGCCTTTCTCGGAGATGACATGTCCCAGCAGCTTACCCTCTTTTACCGCGAAGACTGACTTCTTCGGGTTAATGGAAATGCCGAATTCACGACATCTCTCAAATATCTGCCGTAGGTGGGAAGCATGGTCCTCTCTCCTGTGAGAGAATACAATCATGTCATCCAAGTAGATGACAATGATCTTGTTAAGCAGCTCTCGGAAGGCCAGGTCCATGGCTCTCTGAAATGTAGCGCCGGCATTAGACAAACCGAAGGGCATGCGCTGATAAGCGAACGTTCCCCATTTGGTGGTGAACGCTGTCTTATGCTGGTCTTCGTCTTTCACCCATATCTGGTTGTACCCAGAGAATCCGTCTAAGAGGGAGAATCTCTGCGCTCCAACAACTATGTGGAGGATCTGATCGATTTGGGGAAGCGGGTAATGGTCCTTCAGTGAGGCCTGATTCAGATTTCTGAAATCCACGCAGAGACGGATGTCTCCGTTCTTCTTCCTCACAGGAACCAGATTCGCAACCCAAGATGAATGCTTGATGGGGTAGATGATCTTGGCTTCCAACATTTTCAGGAGCTCGGCTTTCATCATGGCTTCAATCTTCGGGTTTACAGCCCTCCCGCTTCGCCGGAAAGGTTTCGCACCATCTTCTAGCTCTATGGTATGCTGGATCATCTGTCTTTCATACCCTTCAAGTCCTGGTAGCACCAGGCTACAATATCGGGGAACTCTCTCGCATAATGATCTGATCTGCCCGAGTTCCTCTTCAGTGCAGTCCGTCCCGACCTTGATTGTTTTTCCAGGTTCAAGCTCCAAGTCGACGTACTGCTTGGGGTCTACTTTGATCCTGTGAGATATTGCTCTGTCATTTTGATCAAAGAGACTCTCTAATGTAATCAGTCCTTTTGGGACATGATTATTCTTCAATTGTATCAACCCCTCATATTGCTCGTCATCAAGGTCTCTACCTTCGATTGTACATGCTTCGGTAACCAAAAAAGTGACGATTTCCTCGTCACAGCCAAACACCTGCCGCTGGGTGTCCTTATCGTGCACGTAAGGCCCGTAGATGGTACGAACCGGCTTCGGCTTCCGGACGCTGTCATCGACCGGAACGTACTCGGCTCCAACAGACGCCGTAATGTCGGCGTGCTTGTTCTTCTCACGTGATATGGCTTTGACATTCAACGAGTCGAATGACTCCATCGAGTCCCGGACACGATTACGATACGCCTTGAGGTAATGCTTCTTGGAGGCGCACTTATTCGTAATCTGGTTGCACACCAGCTCTGAGTCGCCAAAGATCCGCAAATGCTTTATCCCCGCCTCTCCGCTTTTCTCAAACCCAAGCACAGGGCTTCGTACTCCGCCGCGTTGTTAGTACAGCTCCAAGCCATCCTGTAGGTGTAGTCCTTCTAGATCCCGGACGGGGAAACCAAGAGTACACCTGCACCGACGCCATTTTTGCATCGGGCGCCATCAAAGAAAAGCTTCCATAGCTTTTCTGGTGCAGGTCCTACCTCTTTCTTGGCTGACTGGTCAATTCTCTCAGGCTGAGTGACGGTGTAGCAGCCTTGCTCGGTCTCGATCATGGCATTGAAGTCCAGCAAGGAGAACTCATCCTCTACTTGCAACAGCTCAAGAGCTTGCTCTATCATGTCTACCACCACCAGTTCTTTCGCTGTCAACTGAACCATGCAGTTTTGTGACTCTTCTCCGGTATCTTCTCTACTAGAAATGTGGAAGGCTTTTCGTTGTAGATCTTCAGTCTCCTTCCTTTGAAGGGCACTTCCATATGTGAGTAATCCAGAGACAGATACCCACCCAGCTTCGCAGTGAACTCCCTGGAGAGACACATGCCGAAGTAGGGTTCCAAGTCAACAACCACAACCTCTTGTATGACCACTATGTCAAGAGCTTTGTGCAGCCGGATCGGAATATCTTTGATGACACCAACTGTCTTGACAGGGGTGTCGTCTAGCTGCAACACACCTTGGCTGCTTCTTGTATACTCCATTCCGATCTCGTCGCAGACGGCTCTCGGCATAACAGTCGTGGAGGCACCAGAATCCACCATACAGTTGTGTACTATATACCCTTGCATCCGCAATGACAGATAGAAGGGAGGTGGTCTGTTCTTTCCAGTGGCGGAGACTGTCAAGGTTGAACCAAAACAGCAGGTCGCGTCTGCTTGCCATGTTTTATGCTCTTCAAAGATTCCTGCAGCAGATCAACTTGACCTGGGAGCAGAAGAGCATCATACATACTTATCCTTGCGGGAGTCCTCTTTAGCTCATCCACTATGTTGTAGCCCGAAGTGCTAGCTCCCTCCGTTTCTTTCGCAAGCTCATACTTGGTCCGGTATTGCTGCGTGGCTTCGACTCTCTGTCTCTTTGTCAGAGACGGATATTTCAGCTTCTCCTGAGCTTGTTCTTTTGTTTCAGCTGGAGATGGAGCTGCGGGAGCTTTCGCTGCGGGAGGCTTGAGTGCAGGAAATTTTTCTTTGGCTGCGGGATGCCATAGCCTTTTGTCCGGTGGTAGCCCAACAGGTTGCGCCTTTTCTCTTCTGGCGTATACCTTCAATGGCTTTGCTTGGGCAGCAGCAGCTTCAACAGGCTTTCTGTCCTCCTTGGGCAGGGGCAGCGCGGGATCATCCTTTTGGACGGCAAAGTTGTCTTCATCGCCCAGGATCATGTAAAGTTCATCCTCTTCTATGGCGCTGCCTGCCAGGGTCTGGAGGTAATGTTGATGCAGCGTGCAATCTTCTTCTGAATGCGGGTCGTTGCACGTGGAGCACCAGTTAACCTGGTCAGAAGTGCCAGGTTGATCCTCAATGGCCGCATTTCTTGTGGGGGTGCCTTTGAACTTGCCGTTCCGCGGCTTGATCTTTTGTCAGTGTCGGAGGAGGATATGGCCTCCTTGGAACAAACTCCATCTGGGCCTGCTTCTTCTTCAGTATAGTCATGTCATTTGACATGGTATGGTATCCAGATGCCAGAGCCCGTACCTCTTGGAGGATTTTGTTCTGAATGTCATTGTCAGCAGGTGGCAACTGAGCTGGCGGAGGTAATGCAGCCAATGGCGGAGGTGCAGAATATCGCGCATACTGAGGGGGAGCCGGGAGTGCGGGATACTGCGGAGGAGGAGGCGGCGGGTTAGGATAATGAATTTGTGGCAGGCCGTAAGGGTTTACGACTGGCGCCGGATTCCATGGTTGCTGGGGGTGCTGACTTGAAGATGACGACATCACACCAGAGGCCGATGGGTACTGGGACTGAGGAAAGTCATGGTAAATGGGTGGTTGTACTCTATGCGGGAGCCTCGCCTATGGAGATTATATCCATTTTGGCTTGTTGGGTAGCTTTGTACAAGGTAGGGAATGAATCGACTCGGGCTATCTTCAATAGTAGGTAGATGTCATAGTTGAATGATCTCAAGTAGTAGTGCACAGCCTGACCCGTTGAAGGTCGCAGTTCGCGAGGTACTCGTTTCCAAGACCTCGCAAACCTTATGTTGAAGTCCGACACCTCCTCTTGGGGGTGTCGCTGGATGCTTTGGAACTGATGCAACAACGAAGAGGGATCAGCAGACTCGTTGCATCCTTTTACAAGCCTGCCAGCCAACTGGCGCCACCCCGTGATAGATCCCTCTGGCAGAGATCTCCACCAGTAGAGAAGCTTTCCCCTTAGGGAAAGTGCCAGCAGACGGGTCTTGACGCTTTCGTCAGTAATAGAGTGTAGTGCAGCCAAGGCCAGAATGTCCTGGATGTGTTCATACGCCGTCTTGTCGTAGCCATCGTAAGTAGGGATGGACTTTAGGGCAGCGGGGGGCACAACTTGTTGTCCGACTAGGGCCAAGGGCCCCGTGGAGTCTACCGTCGGGAAGAGATCGTCATCATTCTGCTGAGCAGCCATTTCTTCCTCTCCTCCGGTAGTGTACTCGGTATCGGTACCGTCCGAGGATGTAGATTGCTCTTCAGCCTCGGCCTCTTCGATTTCGGTCTCAGGCTCTTCTATGTGAGCTTGGTGGTCAGCCACGTTGACGCGCTCTCCTGGAGCGGCAATGTCAATTTCGTAAAGGTCAGGCTGGTTTCCCGGATTCCTTGCTCTCCACCTTCTTGTATGCATGAAGGCGCTCGGACCGGTCTTCACGGACTCAGAGAATATTCAGGTACTTGCAGAGTCGCCAGGTGTTCTGATTCTAACAAAAATGAAGCGAACACCAGTGCTTCGATTCTGTTTTGGTGTGGGAAACTTCCATGTCCCACCGGGCGTGCCAAAGAAACTGTTGGTTACGAATCTGCCATGAGGAAAGGATTTGGTTAAATGCGCCCCATTCGCCCACCAGATTGAAAGGCCGGAAGGAAGGAATGCCTTCCGTGCCAATCTCCGGAGAAGGCCGGCTTCCTATGGGTTTTTTCAGTGTTTAAGCTAAGAGTACAGGAAAGAGATAAAAATGCGAAAAGAGATTGAAATAGGATTGGTGTTGGGTGGGGGGAATAAGCAGCACGACAACGATCAATCACCACTACTAACAACAATCCAATACAGAACATACAATAGAAACTACCGCTGTCATGCATCCTATGTATCCTCTATCTATGCATTCCAGGAATACTTAATCACCAAATACCGGAATCCAGAATTCAAAATAACAGTAAGCAATGAAATAAGAAACATGAGGCAGAAATGACAAGTACAGGCAGCATAAAAGAATGACAACAACAAAATAGAGCCAAGTGTGTGTCTTGCATTCAGAGGCAAACGTATAGCTACAATGGTTCCCTAGCAGGATATCCCCCTTCCACCCTTTACAATGAAGTAGTGCGGCTATTTATAGCGCAGTTTCCCCCCAATTACAATCCTGGGCACAAAATCCCAGAGCTGACAAAAGCTGACAAAAGCGGCGAAAGAGCTGCTGATGTTGACTCCTGCAGACAAGGACTGTACTGGCAGCAAGGTCCACCTGAAGACTTGGCAGCTACGTGGCAGTGCGGTTGATGAGACTTTGAGTCAGCATGAATGCGGGTAGCTGCGGTAGATGGAACTTTGCATCAGCTTAAATGGAGGCAGCTGGAGTAGGTGATTTGGCCCATGCTTGTCCTTTTTCCCATCACATCTTGGCTCGAATCCCGAGGCTGGACACTTGTCAAATTCTGATGAGGGACACATGTCCGCCTTGAAAGGCGACTTTCCTTTGTCCAACTTCGCCTCGGAATCGGAGCGCCATCGGGTAGCATAGGTGGGGAACAACGCAGTTGGGGAGGCCTCCGTGCCTTAGCCAATTTTTGGGCTGCTTGATGGATCTTTCCCAACTGCGCACAGGTCAGAGGGCGCAGCCCGACTTCGCTGCGAAGTCGGGTTGCGCACTCCAGCACTTAGTCATTTTGGCCGCTGCTCGGACTACGCACAAGAAGGGGAGCGCACCCGACTCGCGCGTCGGGTGCCGGCTCCGCGCCCGACTTCGCGAAGTCGGGTTGCGCTCCGACACTTAGCTGATTTCCGAACACCGCTTCCCACGTGCGCACGAGAGAATGCGCACCCCGACTTCGCTGCGAAGTCGGGTTGCGCTCCCATACTTAGCCAAATTCTGCTCATTTCCAGCCTGCTTTCGCCCTTCGCATTCCCTAGTGCGCTCGTACTTTGGGGCGCACCCCGACTTCGCTGCGAAGTCGGGTTGCGCTCTGCACTTAGAATTTTTCAGGGAATGTTTGCTCTGTTTTGGCCGAAGAAAGAACCGGGGGAAAAGGGAGGAATGCAACTGATACAAGGGGAGAAAGGGAACAGTGGAGAAGGGGAAAAGGAGATGGAGGGAAGGAAGAGCAGCATACTTACAAATTTTGAAAACATGGCACCCCGTGCAAAATGTGGCAACAAGACCTTGGGGTCTTACCATTTGGTATCAGAGCCATGTGGGACCCAATCATATGGGAATTGCTCAAAGATCTTCATCAAATCACTTCAGTGCGTGAGTATCAAACTCGGTTTGAGGATATCACCAAATGCAACACAAGATTGGATGAATCAATTCTCATCAATGGCTTCATTAGGGGATTAAAAGAGGAAATTAGAATGGAGGTGACAAGGTTCAATCCCTATACCATGACGCAGACCTATGGATTGGCAAAATTAGCTGAAGATAAAATCAATGCACAACAACGATTAGGGAAACCACTTATGGAAAAATCGTCGACCACTTACATCGCTCCCAAACCTATGCATAATGGAAGGGCATAAAGCACTTACACAACCCCCAAATCTAACCGAACTTTACAAATTAAACATCTTAGCTTTGAGGAGATGAAGGAGCGACGAGCAAAAGGACTCTGTGATAATTGTGATGAACAATTTAGACCCCACCATAAATGTGCTACACTAACATTGTATTTATTGAAGGAAGTTGATCCCTGTCTCTCCATAGAGCAAGCAGATGAGGTAGTTGTGTCCGAAGCGGCCAATGCACCTACTCACCGCAATGAAGACAATGAGGTCGATGTGCAAGAAGTGATTGATGTACCAAGCAAGGATGAGGTATACATACCCAAAGTGATCAATGCTAGCCAAACATGCACTCTACAAGACCTACAAATACCTTCCTCACCAATAGTGAGTTCTTACCATATGACCAAACCTATTCGGAACCAACGCAGAGTGACTACACACTCCTTCTCCGTTGGCTCTACCAAGGAACCAAAAAAGGATATGAAATCATTACCATCACTTTTGATGCATCATTCTGAAGTATTTGAGGAACCCCAAGGGTTGCCCTCCCATCGTCATCATGATTTTCCTAAGGAAGATTCTGCTATTGTTCTTGGCAACCCCCCGCTAATGCTTCATCCTTCTCGATATCCCTGCCTACGAAAGGATGTCATTAAAAGAGTCCAAGAACTTACACAAATCCTTCTTGGAAAACAAAGGACAAAGCTTCTCACTTTGAGCTTTGAGGACAAAACTCTTTTTAAGGAGGGTGGCATGTTAGGATCCTCAATCCTAACATTATTAGTTAGTATTAGTTAGTATTATTAATCATTTAATTATTATATTATTCACTTATAAAGTGAACCATCACAACCCTTCATAACGTGAACCATCACGTCTCTTCATACGTGAACCATCATGTCTCTTCACCAACGTAGCTTTAGGGTAGATATATATATTACGTTGGCCATCCATATCAAATCATCCAAGAAGAAGAATAATAAGCATAGATTCTAAGGAGGGAGCCCCCTATAGTGGCAAAGCGATTACAAGGGAGCCCCCTTTGAGTGGCCTGCGATTAAATTTACATTAATTTGCTAATAATTTTATAGTAAGACCTTGGGGTCTTACCAGATTTGAGAAGCGAGAATAGAAGATATAAGAGGGGAAGGGGGAATAGTGACAAAAGAAGAAACAAAGGAGATGGAGGTGAAGTGATCGTGGGGTAGATCGTGGAAGGAATTTGTGCTTCTAAATCAATGACTTTCATCTTCACTGCTCTTTTCCTGAGGAGTGATTCTTCTTTTCTCCCAAAGCCCTTCTCTTCAAGGTTATCCATAATTTCTCTAACTTCGTTTTATCCTTTTCCCTGAGACCTTATAGGTCTCATGACCTCATTCTTCCTTTCTTTTAAATTTGCCACCATGGTGTCAATAAAAGAGCCACATTCACCAACTCTAATGTTGTTTATTGTTTTTATGCCTTGTTGTCATCATTTTCCTAGATTGGTGCATCATCTTATCAATCTTAAGAGAGAACCGATGATGTCGGAGAGATCAATCAATCTTGGGAACAAAAGGGTTGAGAAGTGGGAATCTGAGTCTCTTGCAAGATTTTCATGTAGGCAAGACATTTCTTAACAATTAGTCGGGAAACAAACAGTAAGAGAAGACAGGAAAAGCCAAATGTCCACATAGGGATTTTCGTTCGGTTGGACAAGCTTTTTTTATTTTTTTATTTTTTTATTTTTGTTCGTTTTCATTTTAATGTCTCCCTTCCTTTAATGAAAAAGGACTTTGAATTGAAAACGAAACAATTGTCTTGGATTTTATTTTTTTAGACAACTATTTTGATATGAATGGAAAAGTAAAATTGTGGAAAAGAATTGAAGGAGACATGGAAATCGAGTATCCTGATCAAACAAAACGTTGTTTTTCTTTCTTTTTCCTTTTTTTTATTTGCCAAGTCAGGACTGTGCTCAGCTCAATCGAGGCGTGCCAAGTCTCTCTCTTTCTCTCTTTCTCTCTCTTTTCCTCCTTTTGTTTTTGTACAACATAAATTATTCATTGTGGATTTGCTAGTGGCTATCTCATTGAGTGAGTCGATTTTGTTGATCGACTTCAATAATACCGACATTTCAACATAGGATCTTCCAACATCGATGCAAAAACAAGAAGTCAAATAGCATTAATGGTGCATAAGGAAGAATCAAGTGGCATTAGCTCAACTGGTTAGATTCCTATACATTCAAGGACGATACCAAGGTTCGAATCTTGCCAAGCGATACATGGATAATATCCAAGCTTTGTTGTAATACCACTATGTGGTGGTGATGTAATACGAGTGGGGCTCGTTTCAATCCCACAACCAATTGAAAAAAAAATGGTGCATAAAGAAGATCCTTGCCAAGGCGTCTTCCCCATTCTAGAGCTTCATAGATGCACTTTGGAAGGTAATATGTTTCTTCATCAAAAGAATAAGGACTATGGGTGAATGTCTAAGTCTGAGCCATTGGAACAACTTTCTCTCTCATTATTCCTTTTTGATCTAACTCTTGATGCAAACCACCTTGGGAAAGATACTCTTTAGCTAAGAAGTGGATGACAGTGTGCATGGGCACTAGAATTTCGCAACTATGATAGCTTCCTCACCTTTTATGTCATCCCATGGTGAACTTTGATATTGACTATGAATCCGGACTCCTATCCTTCTGTGATTGAATGAGAGCTCATTACTTGGCAGTGAAGATTCCTCCTATTGTTGCTCCTTGGCAAACCTATTATCATTCTCTACAACGCCAAACTATTGAAATGTAAACCCTACCTTGGCTTTACCCCCTAAGATTGTAGGACACCGTATCATTTTTAGAATAATAACCTCTCTATTGCTTTGTGTGGTCCCTTCATCTAAACTTACTTGAACAACTTTGGGATTTGTAGGTGAATCCTTCCCCATTGGTTGGACAATGTCTACTTCCAAAATTTTCCCTTTAGAGAGGTAGGACCCTTCCATAAGAGGTTCTTCCGTCGTAAATTTTTTAGAATGTTTCATATTTTGGATGCGTATTTGGCACTATCACTCTTGTAGGGTCTTTTTCTTCTAGTGGAAACATGAATGCCACATATTTTGTATTGATCTTTGAATCTTCATCCTCCAAATTTTAGCTTTCCACCTCAGATTCTCTTTCTGGATTACAAGATGTTTTGTGAATTTGGTAGCCTTCTTCTGGGGTTTCTTCTTCGAGGAAGGGAAACACATCCACATATGGGGGCTCATTTTATAGCTCTTCCAGTTTTGTTGGCTTTCCTTCCCCCCACATTGTTTCCATGAGACCTTGTATAAGCGCCTTTTGCTCATACCACAGACTCCTCTCCATCCCTTTATAGATTCTTCTCCCTTGTATGCGAAAACAAATACCTCATACTCTGAGTTTTGACCCTTCTCTTTGGAATCTTCATTTATTGCCTTAAGTTCTATCACTGGTTGAGGGAAATTCAACCTTTGGAGAGGGGAAGGGGGATTCTTCGGAGGAATTATCAACCCATCAAAATGATGTTGTGTGTGACAACTTGGAAAGTTGAACAATTCCCACCCATTGAGGATGGTTTAGGCATCGCATAGACTTGTGTCATATTAGCCTTAGGTGCATTCACTTGACCCATTATTGGTTGGTTCATCGTGGGTTGATCAGCCTTTGGTTGCCTTACTGTAATGGGCTGATTCACCATATTCTTCTACGCCTAATTAGTCATTTGAAAATTTCCTTGTTGGGGCACTAACTAGTTGCTCTCGTTGAATTAATACTCTTGTGTATGTAACAATTGAAGGATTGAAACAATATACTTGAGCTTGTGTATTTGCGTTCGGTGTCTTGCTGGTTCTAAGGAACTTGTTGACATTGTGGATCTTGGGAAACTGTGGACATTGAGTAACTATTGCAGGGAAGGGTGTTAGAATTGTAGGATGGGCATTTGAATTGTATAGGCAGGGTATCCATCGCTATTCCTCATATCGTGGATGGAAACAACTACAACCATGTGTCTTCGTCTGTAACCCTAGTTGACTTCCATATCATTACACAAGTGGTTGTTATTCCTCTTGGGATCCTCCTTCCCATCTTCGAGGAACTCCGAGTACTTTACCTTCCTTTTGTTTGCAATAGGGGCTTTTGACATATTTGTGTCTCTATGCTCGCTTCATTGCATTCAACATCTTCATGTTCAGTGTTTGCACGTGTTTCGTCTTCACGATTTGCAAATGCTACATTATGAATATGCAATATGTTGAGAACTTTGTGTTGGTTCTTATCTTTGTTGCGTGTGTCTTCCACATCCTCTACGTCTGCGTGCATGTCCTAGTGCTTTGCTCATTCACCTTGTTGCATTGTGCTCTCTCTCATCACATGTCCTCTCCTTCCCGAACTTGGGTCATTACAGCAATGACACCAAATGTATTATAGATTTTATTCCCAAACAATAAGAGAGAACAAATCAAAAGAACATGCAACAAGGAATGAACAACAATTGTAGGAACAAAACCATTTCATTATGTGCAATTGATATACATTACTTACAACAACATGATCTCTGTCACAACAATGATCTCTTGTCTTCACTATCAATACCAACAACACGCAATGGCGATCTAAATACCATTTGGCTACTCACATATGGAATATGTACAAAATGAAATGGGCGGAAGGTGGTTACAATTCCCACACGTCACCTTCATAGCGAACTACAAACTAATTGCAAACTAATCACAAAACACAACACACTGTCTTATCATGTTCACAACCACCATGATATGTACAAAATGACAATTTGTAACACCACATGATCAACACTCATAACAACACTTGATCAATACCACCTATGTACAATACAAAATGCACTTATTCACTCATTGACGTGGCACCTGTGATGGCGTCACATCCGCTTGATTATTCTGATTAGATTGGCTGCCTACATAGTAGATGCATTTTATCATTCAGAATGCTTTTAGCTTTCCGTGTAGATGCCTTTCTAGGATAGACACAAAATTATGCACTGAAAAGAGCTTTTTATTGCATCATAAGAGGACATCAATGATTGCATATGTCCTTATCTGCAGCTATCTGTAAGGTATGTGGCTTAATTGGACCTGTACTAACCATCCGTTTTTTTTGGAGTCCATTTCATTGTTAGATCCAATGTTACCGATACGGCACCCTAAGACCCTAGGATCCTGGTACAAGACGTACCCGATACGGACACGGGTCCGGTACGCATGTGGGTTCGTGCAGGGTTCTGCCTGGAGGACCCGGATACGCCGGGACCCAAAAACGTATCCGGGTCCCCCAGGCAAAACCAGGGGCGAACCGAAGGAAAACCTGGCCAAAAATAAGGAGGTTTTTGCCGTTGAAGGATTGACGAGCATCTGTGGTTAAAATCGATGATAATATTGGCGATGATCGGTGACCAACGTTTAGAGTAAAATTTAATGAAAACCCTACCCGCATGGAATTTCTTCTATTAATTGCAATGCATAGCGAAGAATCTAAATCTGGAAGGTTCTATCGAAACCTTCCTCGTGCCTACGAAAGAATTTCAGTGGAGGACAAGTCGCCTAAAAAACGAACGGGACTTTAACTGTAAATTTACTCTTCCAGCCTTCGCTTTTTTTTCCCCTTTAGTATGGATCATCCAATTTCGTTTACGGTGGGAAGCGCCATATGACATACTGTAAATGGATACCAAATATTGCTCTCTCAACAGGAAGATTGCAACGTCAGTCCGCGTGGAAGGAGAAACCGATGAAAAGGGAGAGTTCAAGATAGAGATTCCGTCGTCTTTCCATTCCAAGCCGGAGCGGTGCTCAGCACAACTGATAAGGAGCCCCCATGCCTCATGCAACGTTCCATCAATCGCCACGTCTCCCAACTTCATTTTAACCGCGGATTTGGACGGCGTTCGCACGTACAGCGCCGGAGCTTTGAGTTATCGGCCACATATTGTCCCGTCGGCATGTTATACGAAGGATTCGGATTCTGATATTTTCTTCGTACATGGTCGAGAGGCGTTGGAAAAATATGAGAAGTCCAAGGCCACGGGCTCCTTGCCTAAGTCGCCAGCGATTCCAAGTATTCCAAATGTGAATTTCCCACCGTTGCCTCCGCTAAGCCTTCCAATTCCACCAGGTTTTGTCCCTCCACTTCCCAGTATTCCGCCTCTGCCTAAACTCAGTTTTCCGCCGTTGTCACTTCCTGGTATTCCTCCTCTGCCTAAACTCAGTTTTTCGCCGCTGCCGCTTACGAACGTGACAATCCCGAAGCCTCCACCTCTTCCGCTGTTAACTCCACCTCCACCTTCAAAGTAGACCAAACCTCGTGTTCGGTATGACATACTTTTAAGGTCACGACACGATCTCATATTTAAATAATCTCAGGATTTCCGTATCTTAGATCATAAGGAGAAGGTTTTAGATTTTAAATTTAAATTATAAGAATGGCCATCTTTTTTTTGATAAGTAGCAATATATTTACAACGGGTTTTTTAAAGAAGGATCCCAAAACCTTAGTTACATAGACAGCCGAGGCTGAAATTAAGATTGAAAACCTTAGGCAATGGTCCGGGGCCCAGGGCCCTGGTGCCTACAAAAATCGGGCCAACTAAGAAACAAAACAACAAAATTTGGCCTATGGCCACCAAAACAAGAAAAAGCCGTAAAACGACAAACGCCAAGATCGCAAAAACTGAACGCCGTCACTCCGAGAGGTCCTGCAGCCGGGCCTGGCCTAGACGGGGCCCACCCTGTCAGATCAGCTCCACTCCTCACGAGCAAGAAAAGGATGGGGGCCAGTCGACGTGATGCATCGAGGCTGGCCTGAGGGCCCGGGCCCAAGATGTCGTCCCCACCCTGGCCACCATTCTGCTCGGTCTCTGAGCCCTCCTCAGGGCCCGCAGAGGGCCCTGCGGGCCCGGGTCCGGGCCCTGACGTGCCCGACCCCGATCCCGATCCCGCTCCCGCCCAGAAACCTGCACCAGTCTCTGAACCAGTTCCCAGTCCTGCTCCCGCTCCCGCCATCGCCATCGCCATCGCCATCGTCCTTCCTGCCTCACGAGCAAGAAAAGGACGGGGCCAGTCGACGTGGTGGAACAGACAAGAAAATCCCCTGGCCACTGAGGGGCGCTGCAGCGAGACTTCGGGGCCCCGACTCGGGGCAGGCTAAGCACCAGGGCCTTCATCGATGCTAGTATAGTCTTGCAAAGCTATTTGGACCAGAGCTTCAGGGAAGTTCGTGGTCCAGGAGATGGAGTCTTCAGCTGAGATGGCTTGATTTGCCATGAAGTCGGCAGCCCTGTTGCCTTCTCTGTACACATGCCGAAAGGCGTGGTCGGGGAGTCCTTGGAGAATGGTGAGGCTTTCCCGGATGGAGTTGTGAATGCGCCAAGAGCAGTTTCTCGGGCTGCGGGCGGCTTTGATAATAACTTGGGAATCGCCCTCGATGATGACTTTTGAGGTGGACTCCCTAAGGGCAGTCAACCCGCTGAGGAGAGCTGCTGCTTCGGCGAAGTTGTTAGTCTGGATGCCAAGCGGTGCAGCGTACGCCACGATCAGGGCCCCGTGACAGTCTCTGATGACCCCGCCCGCTCCAGAGGGCCCGAGATTTCCTTTAGAAGCTCCATCGAAATTAAGCTTGACCCATCCAGGGGGGCAATCCACCTCGTCATAGAACGTCGAGAGGGGGCGGGGGGACCGGGGGGAAGCTGAACTCCAAGGGATGATAGGAGGGTGACCTCGCCCAGCCGCCGGGGCGCCTCGGTCAAGGGGATGGAACGGGAATTCTCGAGGGCGAAGGACACCGCCTTGGTCGCTATCCACTAGGGGGAACGGGCCGGGGAGGAGAAGGCTCTGCTGTTGCGCTCCAGCCAGAGTTGCCAAAGCATATGGGGAAGGCAAGAGCCCCAGAGGAAGCGGATGAAGGGATGGGCAAAGGGGTTGGGCCACTGAGACAGAAGATCAGGGATGGAGTTGGGGGCCACCCACTGGATAGAGAATTGGGAAAGAATGAGGCCCAAGACTTCAGAAGAAAAGGGACAGCTGATAAAGAGGTGATTAGTGGACTCCTAGGCAACACAACAAAGGAAGCATCTATTCGGGATCTGAAAGCCCCTCCTGATCAGATTCTCGATCGTCAGGATCTTGTTTTGGACGGCCGCCCAAACGAAGTGGCTGATTTTGGGGATCAGCCTCTTGGCCCACACCTACGGGTTGGAAAGGGAGCCTCGTCGGGGACTCTTTGGAGATTGTAGGCAGATTTGACAGAAAAGACTCCACTAGGAGTGCCATGCCAAACGCATCTGTCGATTCCTCCGGAGGACGGGATGACAGTCACCTTGAGGAGGCGCTGAAGCCTGACAGCTTGGAGCGGGTGCCTGGGATTCAGGATGGGTTTCCAGGTAGCCCGCCCCTGGTTCTGGGAAAGATAGGCCGACACTCTGGGCCCTCTGTCCGCAAGCCCTGGTTTGAGGACGAGAAGCTCTCTGTTAGCAGTCAGGCCTCATCATGGATCCATCTGTCTTCCCAAAAGTCGATCTTGGCTCCGTCCCCGAGGATCCATCTGGTCCCTTTCCGGATTATGTCTTTGGTGGAGATCAGGGACTTCCAGAAGGCTGATCCATCACGGGCTGAGAATCACTGAGGAAGGGGTGGTTATGACAGTATTTTCTACGCACGATGCTGACCCACTCATCAGGGGTATTGGTATGCACCTTCCAGGCGTGTTTGGACAAGAGGGCCTTGTTCATGGGGACCACCCGCCTGAGCCCGATCCCTCCCTCACCTTTGGGGCGGCAGACCAGGGGCCAGGAGACCAGGGGAATCCTCTTCTTATCTTCGCTGCCCGACCAGAGAAATCGTTTCTGAATTTGTTCGATGTGAGCTGCAATGGAGGCCGGGATTCTGAAGACCGACATGAAATATATCGGAATGCTTTGTAGGACTACCGCCAAGAGGGTGGCTCTGCCAGCCTGCGAGAGGAGGTGACCTTTCCAGGGGGCCAGCTTCCTCTGAATCCGCTCAATCACCCCGCCCCACAGGGCCTTGGAGGACGCACCTGTGAACAGGGGAAGCCCGAGGTAGGAGGAGGGAAGGGAACCAGGAGTGCAGCCCAAAATCCGCCCGATTCTGATCTGCCTAGCCAAGGGAGTATGGATGAAGAAAATCTTGCTTTTTTGGAGGTTGATTTTTTGCCCGGCCGCCTCCTCGTACAGGGTCAAGATATGCTTGAGGGTCTTGGCTTGAGGGATTGAGGCAGAGGTGGCGAGGATGGTGTCATCCACGAACTGCTGGTGGGACACAGGGGGTAGGCCCGGCGCAGGCCTGATGCCCGAAATGAGACCGCGGGTCACAGCGCCTGAGATGGTACGCCCCAGGGCCTCAGCCAGGATGATGAAGAGGATCGGGGACAGGGGGTCACCTTGGCGGAGGCCTCTGGAACTGGGGAAGAACCCGATAGGGGACCCGTTGACGAGGATGGAGAACCAAGGGGAGGACACGCAGTTGCTTATGAGCCTGACCCAGGAGGGGTGGAACCCAAACTTAAGGAGGACCTTGGACAGGAAATCCCAGTCAACTCTGTCAAAGGCCTTGTTCATATCCAGCTTGAGCAGAAAGGAGGCCTTTTTGGATAGGACGGCCGAGTGAATGGCCTCGTGCATGATTATGACACCGTCTGTGATCGACCGCCTTTGACCGAGCTGCCCCGACAGGGGGCAATAATCAGGGGAAGGATATCCTTGAGGCGGGAGGCCATGGATTTAGTCAAGATTTTGTACAGGACATTGCACAAGCTGATGGGGCGGAAATCCGAGAGGGATCTGGCTGCCTGGGTCTTGGGGATCAGGGCTATGAAAGTGGAATTGATACCTCTGGGGATGGAGCTGGCAGTCTGCAGGTCCCGGATGGCAGCACACACTTCTTGCCCGACGATGTCCCAGAATGATTGGAAAAATCGGGGGGAATCCGTCCGGGCCCGGGGCCGCCTCAGCCTTCATGGAAAAAGTGGCAGCATGGATTTCGGAGTCAGACAAGGGCTGCACAAGCATCTCATTTGCCATGGCCGAGACAGAAGAAGGGATATATTCCAGAAGGGATTCAACCGCTTCTGGGGACATGGGGGCTGTCACCCAGGAGCTCCTGGAAGAAGTGGGTGGCTTCAGCCCGGATGTCCTCTTCTTCCTTGATGATTCTGCCGTCGCTGCCCACCAACTCAGCAATTCTGTTGGAACCCCTGTTCTTGAGAGTCGACGCATGGAAGAACTTAGTGTTTGCATCGCCATCTTGGAGCCACAGGGCTCTCGACTTCTGTCTCCAAAAGGTTTCTTCCCTGGCCAGAATGTTGTGATACTCATTGAGAGCAAGGCGTTCCTCTTCCCCGAGCCCCGGGTCTTGGGAGCCTGCTTGAAATCTGGACTCGAGGTCTTCGAGTTTTTCTTTAAGTATTGCTTTGTTTTCAAAGATATTACCGAACACCTCCTTATTCCATACCTTGAGTTGCTCTTTGAGGCATCTCAGCTTGTGGAAGACTTGTTCAGCGGGGCGTCCAGGGACTGGGGGAGCCCACCAATGGCCTACCTGGGCCCGAAAGTCAGGGTGATGCAGCCACATGGACTCGAACCGGAAAGGCCTCTTGGGGGAGGGGCGATGATCGGTTTCGAGGAGGAGGGGGCTGTGATCAGACCCGATTTTGGGGAGGGCCAACAGGGTGGCGTCGGCAAACATGGGAAGGGCTTCCTTGGACAAGAAAACTCTATCTAGTCTGACCTGGATATGATTTGCTCCCGCTCTTCTGTTGGACCAAGTGAACCTGGCTCCTTTCAGGTTGACGTCCATGAGCTCATTGAGGGCGATAAAGGCTCCAAAGTCCTCCATGCTCTTGCCCTGAACCGCTGAGCCCCCGCTTTTATCAGAGAGGAACAAGGGATTGTTGAAGTCCCCGACCAGGATCCAGGGCAGGGGGGCAAAGGCTTCTCTCATCGAGCTAATTTCCTTCCATAAGGCCGCTTTCTCGACTGGGCTGTTAGGAGCATAGACGTTGGACAGAATCCATGATCGCCTTGACTTCACGCAATGGACCAGAATGTTGATTATTCTGGGAGACGAAGATATGAGTCTTCCCTCGAAAGACCGGGGGTCCCACATGCACAACAAACCCCTGGCTGAGCCAGCCGTAGGGGTAGACAGGGACTCGCAATTGCGCCAGGTAGCTTGGGCTACACGTCGGGCAGCAACGTCATCTATTTTGGTCTCCTAAAGAAGGAGGAAGGACGGGCGGTGATCCCTGCGGAGTTGGTCGAGGATCCTTTTCTTGGGGGCCCCATTGAGTCCCCTGATATTCCAGGTGATGAGCTTCATTTGACACCCTTGTGGGGTCGCTTGCCCCCCTTCCCGGCCTGAGCGGGGGGTTTGGGTCGGATGGCGTCCGTCTTGGAGAAGCTTGCGCCTACGTCAGAGAGAGTTGCCTAGGAGCCATTGACTATGTCATCTTCGAGTGATCCTGGTCCGCTGGTCGCCCAGGGTGGGCCGCCCTCTTTTGAGTTTGCTGCCAAAGTCTGTGGCAAAAGTCCTGCTACGGGTCATCTTGGGGCTGACTTCATCGGGCCCGGACGGAGAACTAGCTTCAATCTCTTCCTCTGACCTCTCAGATCCGCACTCCAAGGGAGGAAGCCCAACAGGGATCACCGGGAGGGGCGAGGGGGGTCGAGGGGGGATAGCGGGAGTGGGGGGGAGAAGGGGGCCCCGACAGAGGTGGGAGCCGACGGGGAAAGGAGCCCGGGCGGCTCGCATGCCTGGAGGGGGCGCAAGCAGGGGCCTGCGGGGAGGGATTCGAAGCGGGCAGGGAGGGAGAACCTGGGATCGGGGCCCCGAAAGACGACCCAGGGGAGGGAGCAGCGGAAGGGGAAACCTGGGGAAGACCGCCCTCCAGACCGGGGTCCACATGAGAGTCCTTTGGGGCAGGAGGGGGGGCCTCCTTGTTGGTCCAGGCCTGGGATCTGAGGTCGTCGCGAGGGGGTCCTCGAGACGGGGCCCGACCTGATCGGGAAGGGAGTTTGGGGATAGGGCCATCAACCTTTTTGGATACCGGGCATTGGTGGGAGAGGTGACCCTGAGTGCAGCAGGTGGGGCAGAAAGCAGGTTTGTTTTCGTAGATCAGGGGCTGGCGCCAAAAAGAAGGACCCAGAAGAGATGGTCACCGAAGAGGGGAGTTCGGATTCGAGATTGGCATTGACACAAAATCTGGCATGCACCATTCGGGATCCTGCCTTGGTAGCGGGGTCGAAGGCCACCAGGTCCCCGACCGACTGAGCAATGAGTCTTAGGACGTCTTCGTGCCACAGGTGGAAGGGAAGGTCTGGGAGACGAACCCAGACCGAGGCGAAGTTGATGCTTTGGGTGCTGGGGTGGAAGTCAGCTCCATAACGCCTGAGGAAGAGGCTTTTGCGCCCCAGAAACCAGGGCCCGCCCGACAGGATCTTTTCGGCGTCCTCACTGTTATTTAGTTTGATGATGAAGAAGCCCTTGGTCAGGGCAACCAGCTGAATATGCCCGGAAACCTTCCATTTGGTAGCCGCCCATCTGCGGACGGTTTCCATGTCTGGGCGCCCTCCCAGGAATTTCCCTACCAGGGAGGCAGAGGAACCAGCTACCAGGGAGGAGTAGACCTCCTCCTGAATAGAAATGTGGGTGCCCTCGAGGGAAAGACCTAGCCCCAGGGCCCGGGAAGGGGCCCTGGTGCCCGCCAAGATCTGCTGATAGGAGGGTTTGGGCCCGCCCGGGATAGAGCCCTGCCCAGGATCAGGGGGATTTTTCCCTAGGCTTGCGCTCGCATCGAGGCTGGCCTGGGGGCCAGGGCCCAAGATGTCGTCCCCGCCCTGGCCGCCAATCAGATCAGGCGCAGAGCCATCCTCTGGGCCCGCCGAGGGTCCTGCTGGCCCGGGACCGGGCCCTGACGTGCCTGATCCCGATCCCGAACCCGATCCCGCCCAAAAACCTGCACCATTCTCTGAACCTGTCCCCAGTCCTGCATCCGCTCCTGCTCCTGTTGCCGCCATCCTTGTCTTTATCATTTTCATTGCTTATAAATTTTGATTCTTTGATGTCTAAGAATGGCCATCTTTAAATGATAGTAATTTTTAATATTATTTATTATATTTCGAATATATTAAAAAATAATCTCTTAATTTCATACATTTGTCTAAGTGTTCATACATTCATACTAAGATAAAGTTATTCCTTATCCTAATAAGTGCACATGCAATATTAATTTTTATTTGTTTTCGACGCTGCAGAATCCTCATCTCATATTTGGTAGTGGATGCTTTATTCCTTATTCGTAATAAGTGCACATGCAATATTAATCTTTATTTGTTTCCGACGCTGGAGAATCTTTGTCTCATATTTGGTAGGAGTGGATGCTTTTGTCTCATATTTGGTAGGAGTGGATGCTTTTAAACAATAATTTACAATTACCGTAGGAGGGCAAAATGACTTGGTGATGGCTTCCTATACATGTCTTCGACTTTGGCTTTAATACAAGATATATAATTTTATTTATTTTTGAATTTTTTATTCACAGTTTTAAAGTTATAAAAAAAAAATTTAGAATTTCTTAAACATAAGGTATAAAATTGCATTCAATAGGTTATTTATATTATTATTAATATAATTTTTTTTTTTTTTTTAATTATAGTGTTTGTATTTATAGCGGGTTTTAACAAGGATCCCAAAACCTGATTACATAAGAAATGGGCCTAGGGCATCAATCCCTTGAAACTGAACACCAAAACGAAATTCCGCCCAGCGGTAACGGTAAGCATGAAACAATCCCTCTCGGCGGGAAACAAACAAATAAGAAAGAAAGTAGTTTTGGAGATCCCGCCCGACGGGAGTAGCCAAAAACCACCATCGAGAAGATCCCGTCCGAGCAAGAAGCAAAGAAAAACCGTTACAATAAAATCCCGCCTCGCGAGAAGCAATCAAAACCACCACAAACGGTCCCGCCTAGCGGGAAGCAACAGGGAAATCCCGCCATCCGGAAACCAGCAGAAAAGAAAGGATCCCGCCTCGCGGGAAAACCGGCAGATTTGGCGGATCCCGCCCTGTGGAGAAACCATCCCGCCTACCGGGAAAACATTTCGTTCAGCGAGAGCCATCCTGCAGGAAGCCGACAGCCAGCACAGAGAGGATCCAGCCCATCAGGAAGTGACCAGAGAGTTGCACCACAAGGAACCCGCCCTGGGAAAACAAAAGAGGATCCCAGCAGCAGGGACCAAGAATCCCATCCAAGCACAGAGCCCACCGAGGATTCGCAAGAAAAGAGGGAAGTTGTCCAAACCCTAAACCGTCACCTCCACCGCACCGAGAAACGTAGGGGACCAGATCCACGCGAATAACCTGCAAAAAACCCCAGGGGGAAGCCTGAGGGAAAAAGGGAAGGGATCCCCAACCAAACAGGGATCCCTGGGAAGCACCAGTCTGAAAAAACAACCAAGGAAACCCTAGCCGGCCGGGAGGGGCGCAGATAGTGGAAAAGGATCTCCCCCTAGGAGATCATCTGCAAACAACCACTCCCCGGGAGGGATGACCTAGATTGAGCCAGGGACTGGGCAGGAACCAGGAGCCATGGGAGGGGGAGCAGGGGAGGGACCAGAGCCCTCCCCTCTCTACTTTCTTCCCCATTATTAATATAAATTTTAATTATAATATTTATCTCATTTATTAAAATAAAATAAAAAAATTCTTTAAAAAAATAAAAATAAATTAAAAAATATTTTTTACAATATTTTTTATAATATAAAATATATAACTCTATTCCTCATAATTACAACCATTATTTATATTATTATTAATATAAATTTTAATTATAATATCTATCTCATTTATTAAAATAAAAATAATTCTTTAAAAAAATAAAAATATAAACAAATATTTTTTATAATAGTCCCAGGGGAACAACACAACGGTTTGAGCTTTGGCTCTTCTTCGGGAGGTTCAAGGTTCAAACCGTGGCATGGGTTAGTGTGTGAGGGGGTGGGTGTGTGTTCATAAATATATATACAACTCTATTGCTCATAATTACAACCGTATACCTTTTATTCAAAATTACAACCGTATAACTACTTATGAATGATAAAACTGGACGGAATACTAAACCCAGCCAGACCACACAAAATTTTGTACGCTTTAAATTATTTTGTCCGACCTTTGCTAATCTAGCAAGTTTAGCCACACAGTCAATAATCTATCTTGTTAAATAAGTCTACGAGGATTATAAAAGTTCATTGTCAAACACAGCATGCCAGCGACTGCTTGAATAGGCATTGATGATTTAGTAAATTAATATATGTTTTTTATTAATTTTTGTACGATCAAACCCAAAACGAACCCAAGACAAAAAAAAATTTCTCGTATCGGCGAACTGGGTTCTTCGAACCCGAACCCGAATCCAAAACGTACCGGTAACATTGGTTAGATCCCATTTCTTGACATGTAAAATAAATTATAGGAACTGTAGATGTTTGTAAGCTTTAGTCATTTACAATGAAACCACCTGGGTGTTTTTGTTTCTTTTCAGAGTAGAGACCACTTCGATGATTTATTTCTCTTTATGTTATTATTTGAAAACTCAAATAAAGATACTCTTTTCTAGATTTTCCGCTATATTTTTGAGGTCTAATATTTCACATCCAGATGCTTGTTCAAATACGAAAATGGACAGTAGTCTACATTTGATCTTTTGTGAAAGAAGATTTCAATGGGTAGATAAGGAAGAAATGCCTTTTTCTTTCGTTTAGAGGCAAATTTAAGCAATGCTCTAAACTAATCATTTCAACTTTTGGAGCAACAGGAAATTGTATTACTTTCACTTCTGAGGAGTTGGTCTTTCTTTGGGTTTTGAGTAGAAATATGCATCTTGTGACTGATTTTCCTTATGAATTGGTGCAAAGATTCATTAAAGCAATAGCAAGCAGAGCACAGTAATGTAAAAGATGACAAGCATTGGCATGCTTGTCTACTTTGCATACTTACAATGCACATAATCAAAATGATGCTGGTTGCCATATGTAGCTGAGAGCCAGAGCTAGAACACACAAAGTTACTGCATTAGTCTTGGGGTGAATAGTGTTAGGGTACCTAGGAATAGATATATGGAGATATGATATTATATTGTATAAGGGTTGCCATGGGCCACACATAACCCAAGGTGATTATATTGTAATATAATATTATATTATGCATGCGAAGTAGGAGACACAACGTAAGTAAGTTCCCTTCCAGCGCAATGCATGCAAGGGAAAAGCCATCGCAGAGGACCGTCCTCAGGGTGAGGAGCATTTTGACATATCAAGGCTGCCTATGCGCACAGTATTAGTTCAGATGCCTGAATTGAATAGAAAGCACATGCTCTGAAATAGAGAGGAGGACAGAATTGAGGGGTTTTTCACACAGATTCGGGACCTATTGGTCAAGGCTTAGGAGTTTTTTGTGAAAAACTACAAAAGTGGGTGGTTACTTTGGACAGAACGTTTTTGCTAAGAGAAAAATAAAATTTGTCAATGGTTCTGGAGTGGATGACATCAACAGCAGCTTAACAAGGTTCCTGATTTGCAACAATGGTATATGAGGGCAAGTGAATTACTACAGCGGAAGGACTTACCGGTGGGCACAATAATCCTCTAAAGGGAACCTCCCATGGTGTACTTTACGGCTGAACAGGAAGAGTGTACTGTGATACCACCAGGAATCAAGAAGCATCGCATACCCAATCATATGGAAGTTTCCTTATGCCAACTGAATTCCTTATACCTCAGTGAGTTAATAAGTGCATTTTGTATTGTACATAAGTTTTGTTAAGTGTTTTTGTGTGTTGAACAATGAGTTGGAATGAGTGTTGATAAAGTTGTGTTACAAAAACCCAGGTGTTGTAGGTGAGTTGGAGAGGAGAGGGCAATCCTCCAAGGGAGGTCCCAAGTTCAAATCTCCACCCTACCAAAAAGCTGAATTGGGTATCTAAAATCCAATTGATAATGTTGGTGCGGGCAGGGTCGGGTGCGACCCTCGGGTGACTTTGATGGTGTAGAACCCCCTGTTCGTGGTCTCTCAGACCAAGGCGGCTCCGCAAGGGGTTTTTCGCTTAAAAAAAAAAAAAAAAAGTTGTGTTACAAATTATCATTTTGTACACATCACAGTTGTCATGAACGTGATAAGACAATGTGTTGTGTTTTGTGATTAGTTTGCAATCAGTTTGTAGTTCAGGACAAGGGTGACAGTTGGGAGTTGTAACTATCTACCCCGCTTTTCATTTTGTATATATTCTATATGTCGGTGGTCAAATGGTATGGTCGGATCGCCATTGTGTTGTTGGTATTGATAGTGAAGACAAGATATCATTGTTGTGACAGAGATCACCCTGCCGTAAATAAAATTTATCAATTGCACATAATGAAATGGTTATGTATGTTCCTTCAATTGTTGTTAATTCCTTGTTGCATGCACTTTTAATTTGTTCTCTTACTGTTTGGAAATAAAATTTATACTATATGTTGGGAAGAAAAATGAGAAACATGATAGTTAACTAAGTCCAACAAATTTGATTAATGCCATCTAGCAGATCACACAAGAAGCAGGTACTAGGTATTACAGGCAAATTTGAGGTTCCCCGAAATCGCTGTCACTGTCGCACAATTTCTGCCGCGAGCATGTTTTTGAGCGACTAAGGGTCATGCTTGAAAGTGGCAAATTTGCCTAAGTCCTAAGAAGCCCTCGCTATAACACTTTTGAGCGACAAGGGGCATCGAGATAAAAGAAGGCAGGCTCCAGATCGCTACCGCAAAGGGAAAAGCTCCTCAGCGCGCAAGAGTCTCAAGTGCTTCGGAGCCTATGAAAATATTATGAGTTGGCGCCCGGGATCACCGTCGCTTTCAGCGACGCCCGGCATCGCGCCAGCTTTCCAGCGATTATGGGAACAACACTTAAAAGGGAAAAAAACTCTAAGTCTCAAGGTGCTAGCGATCGCCGGCCCAGGCTGACGACATCCATTGCCGTAGCGCTTTCGAGCGCTTAGATAGAAGACGAACGTTGAGCCCGAGATCGCTGTCGCTACCCTTCTAAGCCCGAAATCGCTCGACTTTTCCAGCGACATCCAGCAAAGAAGATAGGAAAGGGCAGTTATGGCCAACTTTTCCCCCGTGCCCGAGATCGCTGTCGCCAGGCAAAAAATCCCAAAATCGCTCACTTGGTGAGCGCTTTCCAGCTCAAGTCAAAGATTGCCTTGGATCCCAATTCCAAAGATCGCCATCGCTTCTCAGCGATTTTGGGCGTATCTTCTCCATTTCAGCTATTTTCGGCAGTAGTCAACAAAGTGTTTGAGGGTGGTTTTCCCTTCATCTCTAGATCAGGTTTTGGAATCCGTGCCAGTTGGACTTCAAGAAAGAGTGGGTGGGCATTGAAAGATAAACTATACCCCATCTACCAAAACTAAATGATAACTCCCTTTCAACGACCAAGACTGTCAGAAGTTGTACAATACTAAGAAAGAACATGCTGCAAGTATAGGGAGGACCAACAAAGATCAAATCTCTCCACTTTTTGCAGCTTTTGTAGCTTTTGGCAGGTTTGGGGATTTGCGCTTGAAATGTAATTAGGAGGGAAAATATGTTAACAAAGCAAGTGCATCTCATTGTAAAAGGGGGGAAAGGGGGATATCTTGCTAAGAAGCTTCTCTAGCTGTACATCTGCTCTTAATTCAAAAGTGTATTTGGCTCATTAGTTGTGTCTATCTTGTATGCTGTCTTTCTTTAGTATTTCTGCTTCATGTTGCTTATTTTTTTTATTGCTGTCATTCTGCATATCTGGATCTCAGCATTGGCAATTAAGTATATCTGGAATAAGATAGAAAGGATACATAGGATAGGAAAGTGCTAATGGTTTCTAGGTATACATTGTTTTGATTGCTGTTGGTAAAAGTGTCTGGTTAGTAACTGTGCTGCTTATCTCCCTCACCCGAAGTAAATCACATTTACATCCCTTTCTGCACTTTTAAATCTCTTTCAGCACTCTAAACTAAATTGAAAAAACATAGGAAGCCGGCCTTCTCCGGAGATTGGCACGGAAGGCATTCCTTCCTTCCGGCCTTTCAATCTGCTGGGCGAATCTAGGGCGCAAAGACCTAAAACCTTTCCTAGTGGCAGATTCGTAACCAATAGTAACAAATCCAATAATTTGTACTATAGACTAGCACAAAACTAGGGAATCCAATTTTTCAATGCTCTTTTTCTTTTTTCTTTTTTCTTTTTTCCTTCTTTTTTTCAATTTTTAACTTGAATTTTCAGTGCTATATATCTGAAAGCTCATCTATTCCTATAAACAAATTTTCTTTCTACAAGCCATCTATTTTCTCGTCCAGTGGCACAGTTTCCCTTTGGTTCTGCAGGTACCTTTCACTCTTAATTTCATCTTCTTTGATGTGTATGACATTAAAGTAAATGAGTTAGAGACACAAACCGCATCATTCATAACATAAAGAATTTCTGTTTCAGGATGGCTAGGAGCCAAAGGAACTGCAACAGCACCACTGATCCATGTTGCCCACAACCCAGCCACAAACTCTGCTGAGGGCTTTGCCATAATCCCTATCCGAGATCCATTAAGACTGGTAATACTCTTCACTTTCTTTATATCCTGCAGTGCAGCTCCATTTGTGCTGAAAGTATAAGCCTGCACTGGAAAAAAGGTTTTGTTTAGTCCTTGATAATCCTTACTATAAAAAGCATGTATTATAGTAATCATTATGCAGCCCAATGCAAGCAGTCAACAATTCGCAATTTTTAGACCACCTCTCTTGTCTATTGGTTTTATTGAGTTTCCTATCATGCTACCACTGTACAGAAAACTCTTAATCTACTTGATGTCCCAATCTTCCAGAAGAAGTTCAGTAATATATGTGGACAGTAACACTTAATGGCATTTTTCTCACCAATCCCAAGGTAGACTGATCGTGAAAATTTCGGTTGAAGACCTTGGATAAAACAAAAACAGAAACAAAAAAAATGTATTGATATCCACATGTGACCAAAAATGTAGTCAATGGGGCCAGAAGGTACATGAATTATACATAAAACAAGGGAATGTTTAAGGCATCCACTACCAAGTTTAAGTGTCTAAAGTAGCAAATAAAATGAATAAGTAAACAAATATGTAGAGTAGCATAGCTGTTGACCTATAACAGGTGCACTCATCATCTCCAAACACTGAAACTTCCAAGCATCCCCTAAAGAGACCAAAAGAAACTTTATTAATGTTCACAGATGATGAAAGTGGGTGAATAGGACTCAAGTAGTACCCCTTTGTTACAATAGCCTGGGCAAAGACAATAATAGTTCTCCAAAGAAAACAAAAAGAGTGCAAAGCTTACAAACTCCAACTCGTAATGTGCAAAGCATGTCTATATGCAATACATCATGTGGAACATATACATCTCAACTATAGTACAGACAAATGGATGAGCAGGCATATTTTGCTTTAGTTTCATAGGTTTTTGAACCCAGAAGATATGAAGAGGCCAGAGGTAAACCAAAGTTGGTAAGTTGACATGAAGGTAGGATTTGACTCCTTGATGAAGAATTAAACATGGGAACTATGTAAATTACCCCATGGAAAGAAACCCATTGTCTGTAAATGGGTTTACAAGGTAAAATGTAAATTAGATGGTTTAATTGACAAATTCAAAGCCTTGTTGTTGCTAAAGGGTATATACACAGTAGGAAGGTATGGACTATGGAAAGACATTTGTTCCAACTGCAAAGATGGTGGTTTTTCGATTAGTTCTCTCCATTGCAGCACAGTTTGGTTGGCTGGTATATCAGATGGAAGTGAAGAGTGCCTACCTGAATGGAGATTTGGAAGAGGAGGTCTACATCAAAAGAACATCCGATTTGCAGATTGATTAAGTCCCTATACGAACTTAAGCTGGCTCCCCAAGCCTAGTATTTCAAAATTGATCAACATTTCAGAGATTTAGGATTCAGTTGGAACTTTTTTATCCTAATCTCTATATCAAAACTGCAAGTAATGAAATTGTGATTCTCATTGTATATGTTGATGACCTTGTTATTACTTGTAGTGAAGCCCACTTGATTCAGCAAGTAAATTCTGATTTGTGTTCAGTTTTTTATATGACAAATTTGGGGCTCCTTCATTATTGCCTACGCATAGAATTTTGGTAACTGTAGGCGGCAAAGCTGCCTCCCAGAAGAAGAAGAAGTGAACTTATGTACAAAAATTGATTTGCAGTTTTGGCAAAGTTTTGTTTAATTTTTTGAACAAGCTTTTAATTGTAATTTTGATAAAGTAGGATGTGAAATGAAATGCACATCAAATTAGATGTAATTAAAAGTCAAATTAAATGAAATTAGGTGAAATGCAAGTGAAATTAGGGTTTGATAAAAATTAAAGTTATAACCTTAGGAGAAATTTATGAAGGCATGTTCAGAGGATACATGGTGGCGGTTGTAAATAATGCGCTGTCCCAGGAACCGCTTGGAACGGCCTTGGGAAGGCTTTGTAAGGCCCCCCTCCTTCATATTTGATGCTATCGTTCCTGAGAGAGAGAGAGAGAGAGTAGCATAGTGACGTCCATTATTGTGCATGCATGTTGGATATGCGATAACCGGAGAATGAGGACTGTAGATGGAGTTATAACTATTTAATTGCCATTGTCATTCCGACCTAGTGATCATTGTAATTACATTTCTATGTTGCTGGTTGCGGCAGTCATATACGGGTGCACGTACGATTTCCGAGTAGAGTGGGGAACATGAGGAGAAAATGCCTATTTTGGAAATATAGGACAAGCTCAGGATGAGGAATTGGCAGCAGAAAATCCATTACCTCAAGAAGGAGTTGCACAGAAAATGCCGAAGGAAGTACATCCTCAGATAGAACAGCAAGAAATAGTACATCATCCAAATAGAAGAAGAATGATACAGGTACAGGTACTGTTCTCGGATAGACTGGAGACATATGAGCAAGAAATACCAACTCCTGAGGATGGAGGAGTTACAAATGAGGAGTTGGCAAAGTATAGCCCCTTAGCTCAGCTTGGGCTCATACAACAAAGAATGCAAGAACAAACACAACAGCTACAAGAAGAATATGAAACCTTGCGAGCAAATAATGCAAGATTGAGAGAGCAAATCATCCAGGAGTTGGATGACACCATACAAAGAATTGATGATCGACAAGCTGCAAGATGACAAGAGCTCAAATAGCGGGAAGGAGCTTAGGAGGGTGCAAGAGGAGAGGTTTAACTTTAACAAAGAGAAGAAGCTGAAGAGGGGAAGAGACAAGAAGAGAGGCCCCGGGAAAACTTTGTAGGTCCATCACAATTTCGACTAAATGAAGATGAAGTTACTAAAATATTGTGGAGATATACAGGAAGCTACAACATCATCAAAAATACAAAGGAACTAGGTAACAGATTCGAGTGATGATGGGGTTCCCCCAATTCAAAGACACAGCAAGAGTTCAAGCAGTAGTACTGACCTCTTGAGAAGATATCGGGAACCACAAGTTCGCCCTTGGGTTGAAGAGTATGTAGAAGCATGCAAACAATTGAGAAGGCAAAGAACAGAAGTAAGAAGGTTGCAAAGACATACGGAAACAGCACCTGGCTGGACCCTACAAAGAGAATATGACCAGAACGATTCAAGTACCGATTCTGACTTCCCAGCACAATATAGAGAAGCCTTAATTGATTATGAAACACAAACATTTCGAGGAAAGAAGATGGACAAGACGATTGCTACAGGTAGATTGAAGATTGAAGTCTTTAAGACAATTGTCGTCGAGAACTCAGAATCAAGAAGGGATGTTGACAAGGTCACAGCTTTTAGATAGAGAGTTATCTTTAGGCAATCGAGAAAGAGGAGAGTCAAGCAAACAACAAGAACAACAACAAGGTATCTTAGGCATCTTGGGTATGCAACCAAGTCTCCACAGGGGCCAAAGCAACCTGGCCAAGGGAGGAGTTTGATTGATCTCCCTCCTGGTGGCTCAAGGGGAAGAAATTTCCCTCCTGCTACCCCTAGGCTGTCAGGTCAGCATACTGATCTGCAAGGACCATTTGTTGAACCAGTAGGAAACAATCAAGTTGGACGTGTACTTCGAGGTGGTCCAATTGGACCATCTCAAGGACCACGTTTGAACCTAAGAAGTCGTCCACGACAACTAAGGGAATGGATGGATCTCAGGCAGCCAGAAGTTAGAAGAGTGTCTCAAGACAGGGAGATTTGTCCAATGAATAGAGGAAGAGCCATGGCACAAATATGGGGCCATGGAAGAAATGGGCAAGGAAATGAAAGGGAGCAATTCTATGCAACGCAAGAATGAATTCAGCAAGTCCACGAAGGAGTTAGAAGAAGACCACGCTCGCCAATCTTGGAAGCAGAACTTAGTTCAAGGGGATTAAAGTAGAAGTCATACAAAAGAAGAAGACCGAATGACAGGCTGTTGTGCAGGTCATGGTTAGCCAAAGGATCATACGACAAGACATCGTACAAGTCTAAACCAAGATAGTCGTACAACAAGACTCATACAAACCTAGATGAAGATGATCGTACGACGTAGGAGCAAAGAGATCGTACAACACAAGAAGAAAGAGATCGTACGATAGGCCGCTGTATGACACAAGAGGAAGGAGCGATCGTACGACGAATCAGGCGGAAGGAGGTCGTACAAATAATGTTGTTGAAGAACCACCTGAACCCCAGGACAACACGTTGGCAAGAGGCGTAGTACAGGTACAAGTCAATGTCGTTGTACGACCTTGACACAACATCAAGTCGACGTATGTACATAATGTACAGTCAGTTTTATTTTTTTTTGGAGAAAAAGGACAAAAAACAAAAAGTGCTTGCAAGCACTGAGGTGGCAAACTGAGAACAGTTATAACTACCGTCCCGCCAAAAGGGGAAGTTATAAATTGAACCACTTAGAAGAAGAAGAACAAACAAACTTATTTAAAAGGGGACGTTGCCAAGGAGGAGAACATCGCTAAGGGATACAATTGCAACAGAGAGCAGGAGAAGTTGTAGAGTACGAAGGAAAGTCACCATTGCAGACGCATGCAAAGAAAATTCATAGCAAACGGAGACTAGGGTTATGGAAAGTGCTCTAGCCCCATAAATTTTGCAGGTGTACGAAAAATTCTGCAGGAAAAGAATACAAGATTGAAAGCAAGGACCTGTGCAACATAAGTGGAAAATTTGCAGATTGAAACGGAGAAGGGTAAAGAGACATAAGAGTGGACAGAATCTCTTCTGGAACCCCTATATAAAGTTTGCACAAGAACCTACTGTCCAAAAATCTGTCAAGAAGGGTTTTGCAGAATCGTGAAGGGCAAAAGGAAACCCATTATATGAACGAACTATGTCAAGGATGCAGGTTGACCAGTAGGAAAGTCGTCGTACAAGAGTGCAAAGACCAAACAGTGACAAAGCATGCAAGTTGACGAAGTGCTCAGTTAAATTGCTCTGAAAATCGTTGAAGAAGGTTATCGTATGATGAATAGTATTGGCAAAAAATCGCAAAAAATCGCGACTTAATCGCGATTCATTCGCGAAACGAGTGACTCGGCAACTTATCGCAAGTCCGGTGATTTTTTGGCGATTTTTTCAAAAAATCGTCAAAAAGTCGTCCATAGCTGCGCGAGTAGAGGCTGTGGCCGATAAAAGGAAAAAGTAACTTGTTTTTTCCATTCTTTCTTCTAAGCACTTGCAAACAGGAAAAAAACCCTCCCACCTTGTGCTACCACCCCGACCAACTTCGCCGAGGCATCTTAGGAGCGCAATCGATTGCTGTGTGAAGGATTCCGGCAACCAACAACATCCAGCCAGAAGATTCATTCGAGGTCAGAATTTTATCTCCTCCTTTGCCATTTAGGGTTTTTTCTTTTTTTTTCTTTTTTTTCTCCTCCTTTGAAATTAGGGGTGCTGCCCCTCGACCCCGCAAGGGACGCTGCCCCTTGACCTGCAAGGGGGCTCCCGCCCCCTTAACCCCCGACACAGGTTACAAGCCTACATGCTATAAAATACTGAGACCCTATCCTGGCCCTTCAATTGGTTTTATAATCTGCCCCAATTATTTTTTTGTGAATGCACAGCAGATGGCCTAGAAAACATTTGTAGTTTTCTCACTCCATCGTGCATTATAGAGAACCATATATACAGGTTGTCTCCAACTAGTGAGCAATAGAAATAATGTTTAATGCTAAGACAGCTAAGCCATCAATGATGAGATTCCCAATAGAATTTTCAGAAGAAACCCACAAAAAAAGCTTTAACCATAACCATAACACGCTAGTCATTCACACAAATCATACAGCCAATTTCTGCTATCTACCATTACTACTGCTATTGCTATTATTGTTGTTAACATTGCTGCTGCTATTGCCATTGCTGCTTCTATTGTTGTTATTGCAATTTGTTGTTATTGTTGTTAGCCTGTTATTGCTGTTAACATTGCTGCTGCTATTGCCATTGCTGCTTCTATTGCTGTTATTGTTGTTAGCCTGTTATTGCTGTTAACATTGCTGCTGCTATTGCCATTGCTGCTTCTATTGCTGTTATTGCAATTTGCTGTTATTGCTGTTAACATTGCTGCTGCTATTGCCATTGCTGCTTCTATTGCTGTTATTGCAATTTGTTGTTATTGCTGTTAGCCTGTTATTGCTGTTAACATCGCTGCTGCTATTGCCATAGCTGCTTCTATTGCTGTTATTGCAATTTGTTTTTACTCAGTTTATCCATAGAGATGACTTGGCCTAAACCCTAGCCTTTTGGTTTAGGGTTTAGTTTTATTTTTCCTTTTTTTCATGTGATTGTAACTTTCTTATTACTAACTTGTTTCCATGTGCAGGCATATAAAAAATGAAACCATTGAATCCAGCATGGGCGTATGCAACGCCAATAGGGCCATCAAAGCAACATTTGCAACGCCAATAGGGCCATCAAAGCAACATTTTAGATGCAGTTTTTGTGGCAATAGTTATAATGGAGGCGTTTATCGCCTCAAATATCATTTGGCATGCTTAGCAGGAAATAATATAGCAGTATGTACTAAGGTGCCAGAAGATGTTAAGAACAAAGTAAATGCCATGATCATTATGGCAGATGCAAACGCTAGTAACAAAAGAAGTTTTAGCGATGCCATTTCATCCCCCCCTCCCGAGGTGCTCGTACTAGTGGGCGTGGGAGCTTTAAGCGGCTCTTTCAACAAAGTAGTTTGAGTCCTTCAAGTGCACAAGGAGCTAGTGGGACGGGAGAGTCCTTTTTTGTAGATTGTTCTATGCCAGGGGCAGGGACACAATCCACGCTTGAGGGTATGGCCGCGTGGAACCAAGAGAAGCACAGTGCTGCGAGGAAAGCCATTGCCATTTTTTGGTACTATTTTGACATTCCCTTCAATGTGGCAAGGTCTCCATACTGGCGGCGCATGATAGATTTCGTCGCATGTTGCGGCACAGGATTTAAGGCGCCAACTTTTGATGACCTTAGGGGCCCTCTCCTTCAAGAATTTGTGGATGACATTCAGGTTGTGTCATTGTGCTTGACTAAATTTTTATATATATGGCATGAATAAAAAAAATTTTAATATATATTAATATGATAAAATCAATATGCAATGTGCAATGTGCATGACTAAATGTTTTTTTTTTATACTTCAGGTTGTGCTTGACAAACAACGTCAGATGTGGAGAACCAAGGGTTGCACTATCATGTCTGATGGTTGGACAAATGGGAGGGGAAGAACCCTAATTAATTTTTTGGTTGCATCTGCAAAAGGAACTGCATTCCTTAAGTCAGTAGATGCATCAGCACAAGTTAAGAGTGCCTAAATGCTTGTAGGGTTGTTGGAGGAGGTTGTCTTGGAGGTTGGGGAGGAGAATGTTGTCCAAATCATCACGGACAACGCAGCAGCATATAAGGCAGCCGGGAGGATTTTGGAGGAGAGATTCCCCACCATTTTTTGGACCCCATGTGCAACCCATTGTCTTGATTTGCTCCTCGAGGACATTGGGAAATTACCTTGGGTGACAGAGATTGTAGGGGAGGCTAAGGCAATCACAAAATTCATTTACAACCATTCATGGGTCCTTAGCCTCATGATGCGATTTACCAATGGGAGGGAGCTAGTGCGGTCTGGCATTACACGCTTTGCCACAAACTTTGTGACATTGCAGAGCATTTATGATGCAAGAGGGTCATTGTTGACAATTTTGTCACATTGCTTAGAGGGGTAGTGGAAATCAAAATTTTGTAAAGTATTTTTTTTTTTTTTCATGAATTTGTTCCCTTGCTTTTGAACATTTTTAAGTATTGCAGCAATTTTGGCTTTCATTGTCATCCCCTTGTACATAGAATTGGATGTGTAAGAGCTTCGCCACAAAGCAAACCAGGTTTAGGAGCTTCACGGGAAAAAGAAGGATAGCTTCGCCAAGAAAGGAAAACAAGAAAGTTCAGATCGTAGCCCAAGATTTGCTAAGGCATGGAAAAAGCTTCGCTAGCGAAGCAGCCTAAACAGTCGCTTCGGGCGAGAACCTTGCGAAGCGGAAAATGCAGAAATTCCTAAGTATTGAGAGAGTGCTTCGCTAAGATTTAAGCGAAGCATCCGCTTCGGACCTCTCTCCTGGCGAACCATTTCTCCAAGCATAATCTACTTCGCCTTAGGCTGCTGCGAAGCATCTACTTCGGCCAACTTTTGTGCGAAGCTCCCTCATCCGAAGCATTAGTTGCCCTTGAAAAGTCAAAGCAATATTCTAAGGCAAGAACGCACTTCGGCCCAAAACCTCCCGAACAGCTGTTTTGAAGAAGGTTCGCAGCGAAGCATTTTTGACAGCCCATCAGCGAAGCATCCACTTCGGGCAAGGAATCTTGCGAAGCAGCCTTTAACCCACCTTTCCAGCGAAGCAATGAAAGATTGAGAGCCATGTTTTGAGAAGGAATATCTGCTTCGGCACTAAGTCCTCGCGAAGTCATTTTTGGAAGTCCCTTCGCGCGAAGTGCCCATCCAAGGAGGTTAGGCCCGCTTCGGCTCACATCCATTGCGAAGTAAGGTCCCGAACTGGAATTTGGCGAAGCACTTTAAGGGCACACACTCCAAGGCTGGGTATCTTTTCGAGGCAATTGAGTGCTTCATAAATGAATTTTTACTTGCCCGAAAGACCCGGGGCTCATTTTTGGCAATCCGAAAAGAAATATCAGTCATAGGAGGAGAGCCCGACGGACATAGCAGCCACTCGAGCTCCGCACCCGGAGAAATTCAGGACGAGTCAGGCGGCCCATAAATACAAATTTCCCCGGCTGACCCGGTCGTAGCTGCTAATTGTAGAAAAGGATGTGAGAGCTCGGTCACGGGAGGAGCGAGAACAGATTTCTCAGGTTTTCGAGGGCGTACTTCCCGATTTTGTGCATTGATGGCTCAGAGGGTCGGGTCCTCTATAAAAACCCGTGAATTGTAATGAGAAAGGGGGGGAGAACTTTTGCTAGAAAGCTGCTGTAACTTGATTTCTGCGATTAATATCAAGAACTTTGGGCCTCATTTCTCTCTTGTATGCTGCCTTCCGTGATTATTTCTTTTATTCTGTCTTCATTTATGTACTGTAATTCTGAATCCTGGATTTAGGTGTGTGATTGGGGACAGAACCCTGGAATTCTCTTGAAGGATACATAGGGGGGAAAAATGTTGTGTTAGTCTTCTTGTATGCTGCCTGTGGATAGTGTTTCTGCTATATTCACCTATTTCTTAATTGCCGTAATTCTGAAATCTGGATTTCGGCGTAAGGGATTAGGAGGATCCTGGAACTCGTCCAGAGGATACATAGGAAAGCTAGTGCGGCGTTCATTCATATTTTATTCTTTGTATTTATTGTTGCTACCTCAAGATATTAGCTAGTAATCGTGCTGTTGGTTCTTTCCCTCTGAAAATCCATTGACATTCTTTCCCTTACTCCCTTTATTTCTTTCCTGCACCCTTACTCTTTTTATCTCTTTCTTGCACTCTTAGCTTAAGACACCAAGTAGTTTAGTAAAGGAGCCGGCCTTTCTCCGGAGATTGGCACGGAGGGCATCTCTTCCCTCCGGCCTTTCAATGTTGGTCCAGGTCTAGGGCGCGTATACATCCCAAAATCCTTTCCTGTGGCAGATTTGTGACCAATGGGACCCGGTCGAGTCTCACCTTGTGAGTGGTAGTGAGAACCGATGCTTATCTCATTGCCAAAAGACTCTAGCATCTGGCGACTCTGTTCAACCTGAGAATCTTAAAGTCATAAGAGACCGGTACTAAAGTATCCGTGCCTTCATGCAAACAAGATGGAGAGTTAGGAATAGTGGAGAAGAGACTGAGTTCTTTGAACTCGATATTGACGCCTTCGGGGAACGCTCCAGGTTGGTCACCCTTGAATCACTGTTACGTGGAACGTCCTCGCAAGAGGCTGCCTTTGACGAACAAGGGCCAACTTCGGATAGCACAGCGGCTAGTCTTCCTCCTAATCCTCCTAACTCACCAGATCATCCAAGTGCCTCCGTTCCAATTAGTAATCCAGTTAGCAATCAACAAGGAACTTCGGGAATTCCTGTTTTTCGGAATCTAGGCGCAAACATGGCACACCAGCAACATCAACAACAAATGCAGCAGCAGCAACAACCGCCGCCCAGATTGTTCCCGGCATGGAATTCTTCCGGACCATTAAATCTAGCGGGACAAGGGCAGGTTCCGCTTGCTGCTATGAAGAAAATCCCAACATTCGATGGAACAGGGAAGACAGCTCTGGAACATATCCAAGACATTGTTTCTCTGGCAGCGATTCACGACATCACAGAAGAAAGAGTTATGGTAAAGCTTCTGGTTCTATCTCTCAGAGGAAAGCTCCTCTACTGGTATAGATCCCTACCACCTGGCACTATAACGGGATGGGACCAGTTAGCCGGACAATTAATGAGGGGTTTCAATGAATCTGCCGATCCATCCTCTCTTTTGCACCAGTTCACGACGATTCAGAGACACCCGCAAGAGGAGATTGCTGATTTCAACGTAAGGTTCGCTCGAACTTGGCAAAGGGTACCAGCTGGACTCCGACCAACCAACGAAGCTGCGGCGTATTATTACCTTAGGGCCTTTAACCCTGACATCAGCGTGATGGTAAGATATTCGAATATTAATACCTTCCCTGAACTGTATGAATTGGCCCAGAAAGCGGAAATGGATTTGATAGCCGTGGGTAAACTTCCTCAAAGGATGCCGATGCCCATATTTCCAAATTTCCCTCGATCCCAGTATACAAGTGCGGCCGCTTCGCAAATCTCCGCAACCCCCGCGTATCCAATCTCATCATGGAACCCGAACCCCATTGTGTCTCAGGTCACTACTCCACAAATACATTTTCCTACATTTTCAGCACCACCGCCCACTGTCCCTTCAACATTTCCCGTGTTACCAGCACCACCCCAACACCCTGCCCTACCCCCAATACCAACGATGGCCCCATTGCCACCTACCCCCAAAGCTGAAGATATGCAGGCTAAAATACTACAGGAGGTTCAATCCCTAAACTCCACGGTACAGACCTTGTCTAATGACATGACCATCATGAAAAAGAAGCAGGCACAGCAGGAGTTCCTGCCAAGGAGGTCTTATCCCCCACCAGCGCTCACTAAAGACCAAGTGGTACAGCAAGGGAGGTCATCGGCAAGAAATGCCGTGATTGACGAAGCTCCAAGCACTTCTGACTACATACATTGGTGCTCCACGTGTAATGACCCCCATGAAGAAAATACCTGCATGCTGCACCAACATTACGTACAAACGCTGTCGGGTAGTAGCCCTGGTGGTCAAGTCAATATAATCAGGCAAATAGATCAGAACCTAGTAATTGGTGAAGAAGAGCAAGTTTCAGTCCTTACTAGGGAAGGAAAAAGACCAATGGAGGTAGATGCTGCTCAAATGGCCCCCCTAAAGGTGTATACTCGCCGCGAGAAGGGACAACAACCTTCCCAGGCCCCGGACGAAGTTTCTCATCCTGCGCTAGTAAAAGAGAAGGCCCAACAGGCCTCCGCAAGCCCGCCTCAGGCGGAAACCAAAGAACAGGCTAGGGAAAAGCTTAAACTCCCTTCGCTGACCAAACGACAAAGGGTCGAAGCCACGGAGCAGTATCGCACGAAGTATGAGGCTAAAAAAGAACCCGAGGTACACAACTCCCTAGTATACAACATCGTAGACGAGCTAAAGAAAACACCCGCCAAGATTAGTCTGTACGACGCATTACAACTACCTGGACAAGTGGACTTGTTGCAAGAATCCTTGAAGACAACTAAGGCAAGAAAGTTAGCACCACTTGCCCTAGTGCAAACCTTATCCACGTCCATTACAGGAAAAAACAGGCCTCCTCCGTTCTACCTCGTCCTTACAAATGGAAGGGTATATCGTCCACAATTGTATGATTGATTCCGGGGCCGCAACGACAGTCATGCCTAAGGCGGTTTGCGAGGAAATAGGAATGGAGTACACGCGAAGCAGCCACGGCGTACTCCAACTGGATGGTACTCCCGTAAAGACCGTCAGCATAATTAAAGATATACCTATTCGATCGCACAAAGTGCCTCAAATTATGGTAATACAGGAGGTGGTAGTCGTTGACCCGGAGCCATATTTTAGTATGTGCCTGTCAAGGGAATTCACAGCAAAGTTAGGAGGATACCTATCCATGGACTACTCACATTTAGAAATTCCATTCAAGGGAAAGAAGGTTAAAATCTACAATGAGAAACCTTCTACATTCCTTGTACCGAAGATGTCCGAGGAGGAAAGCGGTGATCTCATACATGCAATAGCGGAGGGGATAGAGCAGGTGGACCTAGTTGAAGAATCCCTTGCGCAGTTGAATTCTGAAGATGAGTTTTCACTGACAGATTTCAATGCCATGATAGAAACAGAAATGGGATGCTATACTATCACCAAACCAGAGAAGCACACTAAGCTAGAAAATAAGATGTGTGCCCAGGGGGAATTATGGAGATTGTTCTTTGATGGCGCCCGATGCAAAAATGGCGTCGGGGCAGGAATACTTTTAGTATCACCGTCTGGCGAGCAAAGAGAATATTGCTACCGGTTGGTTTGGAGCTGCACCAACAACGCAGCAGAGTATGAAGCCTTATGCCTAGGACTAAAGAAAGCAGAGAAATTAGGCATAAAACATCTCCAAGTCTTCGGAGATTCAGAATTGGTATGTAATCAGGTCACCAACAAGTGCATCTCAAAAAAGCATTATCTCAAAGCATACCGTAACAGAGTATGGGACTTGTTTGACCAGTTCGAGTCGCTCAATCTGCAGTCCATCCCACGAGAGAAGAATAGACACGCCGATGTCTTGGCTTCCATCGCAGCTAGATATTCTCCAGCTGACGACATGGTACACAAGCCCAAGGCCGTGAGGATGATTTATAGGCCCTCTGTGCCAGATAGAGACATGCATTGGCAAATTTTCGACAATGATGAACAGATCATCAATTTCTTGGTCCAAGAAGCAGCTACTGTTGAAGGAAGAAGCCCAGAAGATGAAGAATATGAAGGGCTGGTCCAGTTAAAAAACAACCATGTTCCAAAAGGGTTGATTACTCTAGAAAGCCTTTTTGATCAAAATGATCGAGCAGTTTCCCACAGAATCAAAGTCAACGCTAAGCAATATCAGGATCTGGAGCTCGAATCTAGGAAAGTGATAAAAGTCGGGACAGATTGCACCTCAACAGAGCTAGAACAGATCCGATCTTTGTGCAGAAGGTATCCTGACATAGTAGCATGGTCTTATCAAGACCTGAAGGGATATGATCGACAATTGATTCAACATACAATTGAGTTGCAGGAGGGGGTCAAACCTTTCCGGCAGAAGCAAAGGCCTGTTAACCCAAAGATCGAAGTCATGATGAAAGCTGAACTCCTGAAGATGCTTGAGGCTAAGATAATTTACCCCATAAAGCATTCCTCTTGGGTAGCGAATCTAGTCCCCGTCAGGAAGAAAAATGGAGACATTCGACTATGTGTAGACTTTCGCAACCTAAATCAGGCTTCGCTAAAAGACCATTACCCTCTCCCGCAGATTGATCAAATCTTGCACTCAGTAGCTGGGGCCCAACGTTTCTCCCTACTTGATGGTTTTTCAGGATATAACCAGATTTGGGTTAGGGATGAGGATCAACACAAAACGACATTCACTACTAAATGGGGAACATTTGCTTATCAGCGAATGCCATTCGGCCTTTCAAACGCAGGAGCCACTTTCCAGAGGGCTATGGATTTAGCATTCGGCGAACTATTGAATAAGGTCATTGTCATCTATTTGGATGACATGACCGTCTTCTCCCGGAAAAGGGAAGACCATCCTTTGCACTTACAGCAAATATTTGAAAAATGCCGAGAATTTGGCATCTCAATTAACCCGAAGAAGTCCATATTCCAAGTAAATGAAGGAAAATTACTGGGACATGTTATATCAGAGAAGGGCCTCGCCGTAGATCCTGACAGAGCTGAGGCTCTCTTAAAGCTCCCACTCCCGGCGAATAAGAAAGGGCTGCAGTCGTTTTTCGGCCAGATTAATTTCGTAAGGAAGTTTGTTCCAGACTTCGCTCAAGTCATTAAGCCGATGTCTGAGCTCTTGAAGAAGGACGCTGAATTCACCTGGACGGATGAAAGAAAGGGGGCATTTGAAGAAATCAAGGCCCGAATCGCTCAGGCACCAGTCCTGACTAACCCCGACTACAGTAGGGATTTCATCCTATATGCTATAGGAGAACCCGAGAGTTACGCCGCAGTCCTGACACAAAAGGGAGAAGATGGCGAAGAGCGCCCCATTGCGTTTCTAAGCCAGGTAATACACCCCCACGAGGAGAAGTACAACTTCATAGAAAGACAGGTGCATGCTGTTATGAAATCCCTAAGGAAATTCAAACACTTCGTCTCTCAAAGTCGGGTTACAGTATTCGTCATTCATCCTGATGTACGCAACTTCATTATCCAAGGAGAGTTGGGCAGCAAAAGGGCTGGTTGGGTCAACAAAATACAGGAGTTTGACATTGAAATTAGACCTACAAAGTTGGTTCGCGGTCGCGCGCTATGCCAGGAACTTGCGAAGAGCGTAGCAGCCGAAGTAACAGCTTGTCAGTGGGATGACTTGGCAGCAGAAGAGTGCTTCGCGAATCAAGAAGAAGATGAAAAAGACTGGGTCAGTGAAATAGTTGAATATTTCAACACTGGGAGATGTCCTCCACATTTGAATGCTTCGCAGCGAAGACACTTCAGGATGCGGTCCCTCCGATACATATCACGTCCCGAAGGCCTATTCTTCAGAAATATTGATGGTGTTCTTCTCAGATGCATAAAAGAAGATGATAAGAAAAGGGTCCTAGGTGAATTCCATTCAGGTTTCTCAGGGGGCCACTTCGCAGGAAGAACAACAACTTTAAAAATAATTAAGGCGGGTTACTATTGGCCTACGCTCTTCGCCGACGCCTTTGCAGTCTGTCGAAAATGTGAACAATGTCAGAAGTTCGCCGGCCGAGGCAAAAGTGCTCCTATGCCCCTCCAACCAATACAGGTAGAAGCACCCTTCCAACAGTGGGGATTAGATTTCATAGGAGTTATCTCGCCGAACTCCTCTGCAGGACATAAGTTCATCTTGACTGCAACTGACTATTTCACTAGATGGGCCGAAGCAGTACCCACAAAACACGCCGACCAGGAAACTGTCATTACATTCCTAGAAGGCTTGATTACCCGGTTCGGCATCCCGGAAGCAATAGTAACGGATAATGGTCCTGGGTTCACAGGCGCCAAGATCAACGAATTCACCTACAAATATGGGATGTACCACAAGGTCACCTCCAATTATTATCCACAAGGTAATGGATTGGCAGAATCAACAAATAAAACCCTGTTAAGGATGCTGAGAAAGCTCATAGAGAAGAATAGGACTTGGCACCTTCTCCTAGATCGAGCCCTGTGGGCTGATCGGATATCTGTCAAGAAGTCGATCAAAACTTCGCCTTACGCCCTGGTGTACGGCAAGGAGGCTATCTTACCAACCCATATAGAAATTCCTGCGTTACGGTTGTTGAACGAAGAAGAAGAATTCAGTCCCATGGAGGATAGACTAGCTCAACTGCTACAATTGGAGGAAGATCGTGATAAGGCCTACCAGAACTTCGCAAAACATGCTCAAATCACCCGAAATTGGTTCAAGAAAAAGTCCTCTGCCCGAACATTCAGAGTAGGAGACCTGGTATGGAAGTGGGACTCTTGGAAGGCCAAGCCTGGCAATCATGATAAACTAGACGCTTTCTGGGATGGACCATTCGAGATTGCGAAGGTAAATTCAGCTAACTCCTTTATCCTCAAGGACACAGCTGGCCAGACTTTGCCAATTTCTGTAAATGGTTTTCATTTGAAGACCTTCCATCGTTAAAAAAAAAAAAATAAAATTCCTTAAAGTTTTTACCTTTGTATATAATACCTTGTTATTTGCGCCTGTATATACTCTGTTTTAAGACTTCCAAAAGGTTAAATAGACAGCCAGAAGAAGATCGCAGCTTCATACCACCATAGCAATGAGCTCCGGCTTCACCAAGTCTAGTAGAACCTCCTTCGGGAATTTTACGCGCGAAGTAGCTGATGCAAGTTGGTTCGCTGCGAAGCACCTTGGCGTTGAAACGTGAAAAGGCTCCTCGAAGGCCTAAACAACATCAAAATAAAGACTGAGACCAGAATACGGCGTGTCGCCAACAACCAATACCAAGGGGTGGCTCATAATGCTCAAGACCCAAAGGAGAAAGCGAATATAAACAACTTCGCTCAGCAGCAAGCTTCACTGGAGAAGCAAACGCAACCCCCCCCCCCGGGGGAGACAAAAGGGGGGGGGAAGTGGCCAAGGAAGGATTCAGCGAACCATTTCCCCGTCTATAAGCGCGATAGAGACAAAGAGACGCACTTCGCTCAAAAGGCAACTCAATTCCCACTTCGGGGTTGATCTTCCGCGAAACAGGCAATGAGGCAGTAAAGTAGCCCGAATCTCGTGAGTAAAACAACTTCGGGCCCGAAGTATGAAAATTGGTGGATCGTTGGAGGTTCGCCGCGAAGTGTCCTTTGCGCCAAAATCAGCTTCGCCAAATCATAAGGCGCAAAACGAGAAGCATTTAAAACGTGCTTCGAGAGGTGTGCCAGCGGCAACCTAGGAAAACGTTCAGGGCATGCGGGATTAATGCAAAGGTGGCGGGGTGCATCCCAAGAGAATGTCGTTATGATTAAAATTTGTGCCCAGGTACGAGGTGGCCGGGGAGTTTAATTTTCAAAGCATGGTCAGGATTTCGAAGTACATAGGCCCGCGTACGCCCGCGCCGCAAAACCAATCCGAGCGCAATGTGATCTCTTCGGCCCGATTTCCAAATTTAATTTTGGCAGGTGCCATAAATGATGGAGGTATCAATCCGCGACTATAAAAGCTGAGCTTCAAAGGCGAAAAGTTGTTCGTCCGCGGATAAATCCAAACGCAAGGAGCCCTGGCCATTACCTTACTCTGTTGCGCCCTCATCATTCTGCGTCAAAATTCCGCCGCCTTCTAGAAACCAAGATGGGAAAGAAGAATTCGAAGGAGAAGAGGAAAGAGCCTGAAGTAGCCGGCCCGGAAAAGGTAAAAAGGGGTAAGGAAGAGAGAAGGCATAGACCCAAGAGGGTTGACCTCAACCTCCGCCCTGAAAAACAGGCTATGGAAGAAAGGGAAGATTCAGAGGAGGAGCAACCCGCAGAACCACCTATTGACGGGTGGGAAAAGATAAGGGACACCGAACTTTCGAAGAGCATTGCCGAACTCCGGTATACCATCGATTTCATGAAAAGCCGACTTTCTGCAGAGAACAAAAGAGCCGCCGCTTATTATTCACAGATATATTGGTACCTGACTCCGCCAACGCACCACTCGTCCCGAGTTAGTCTATGCTATCGCGCAAAACTATCAACCATCCACCAGACAGGTTCTGGACGTCGCAGGGAACAAATTGTTCACAATTTTAAAGGAAGATGTACAAGAAGCTTTCGCCCCGCAGCAAGGGCCGCCCAAAGGATATTATGTTCGTAATGTTATTCTGAGCGAACAAATGGAGAGGTTTACCACTTCCAGCTACATCATAAAATTTCTAAGTGAAAACCTCAAGGACGGGCTTCCTTCAGGCAGGCTGCCTCAAATGCCTCGCCCTCTGAAAGATTTTAAGAGCACGGATATTTTCTCCATCATTGCGTGGGTCGCAGGCCTGTCTACCGATGCTTCTGTACACCCCTGGCAAGTGTCGCTGGCCGAGTGTATTTCACGAGGGGAGTTTTACGCTCCGGACTCATCAAGGCCAAACACTAACCCGGTCTTCTTTGACTGGGCGGAATGGGTAGCCCGGACCTTACATACGCGGTCGGTTAGCATGAAAAATTCTGGGACGGCGCGTATTTTGGACCTTGCTCTTTCTTGGTTTGGCTCTTTTTCTATCATACTCAAAAGCATTTTCCCCATATTGCTATTACTCCGAGCGGCAAAGACGGAGCCCCTCTCGCAGTATATCAGTGGACTCCCCTCCTGGCGAGGACGGAGTCATATTATGCTTTCAATCAACAGTTTTTAGGACCTGCCATTCAGCTAATGCAAGGTTCTTGCCCTCGGGTGCCCATAAGCCTTAGAGATAAGGTAGTTAAAGAGGAAAAGGGGGATGTTTTCCAATTGACACAGGGGCTTGTGGTTCGCCTGTTCGGATTTACAGGGAAACCCTTCCTACTACCTGTTCACCCTTCCGAATACCAATTCGCACTGGAGGTTGCTCGCCAGAGCGACGCAACAAACGTTATTTATGGCCACGGCCGGAAATGGGCACCCACGTGTGATTTCCCCTTCAAGATGGGAGTCATTGAGGTTTTTGCCCTCAAACAACATGTTTACTTAGAGGATAAGCTTGCCGACTTCGGTTTGCTGCAGATCCCTCAACGGTGGTGCTACGACCCCTTGGGGGTAATGAGGGACCATCTCCGATTTAAAAACTTCCATGTCTGCCCCCACCCGGAGGTAGTAGAGCAGCGGAACAACCCCACCGGGAGAGATTTGGAGTGGCACCTGGAGAAAATGAAGACATTACCCCCGTGGCATGAGTTTTACACCATAGAGGTCGAATATGACCCGATTCGGCACCCCTTTCCAGGCCCAGACTCCACATTCTGGAGAAAAATGAAGGATGATTTAAGGGGAGAGTTAAAGGATTGGAGTGAAGAACAACTGAAGGAATGGTGGGTGATGAGAGTCCATCGTCAAAAGCAAAAATCATATGGGCTCTTGGAGATGGATAAGGATTTTGCAATTTTTTATGAAGCTAATGCTGGATCTTGGAAGCCCATCTCCTTCGCTGACTTTGTTCCTCCTAGTGCCCCAGGTTCGGGCGAAAGCCCAAGAAGAATTGACGACGTTTCCGAGTAGGAAGAAGAAGAGGAGGCAACAACGACACAACAGGAGTTGCTTAAAGAACCTATTGGAGGTTATGACACAAATATTGTGGGGTCAGCACAACAACAAGAAAAGGAGGAGAAAAAGAAAAGAAAGAGACTTGAACAGGTCCAAATGCCTCCCCCTCATCCGAAGCGACCTCGTACCAAACCTCCAGGTGCTTCTAACAAACAATCTACAATAGGTTCAGCTGAGGTGGGCGTCGGAGAGACAGCATCGCAAAGGACTGAGACGGTTTCGGAGGTGGACATCATTAATGTGGAAGAATTCCTCCTAAAGGAAGGGAATCTTGAAGAAGAAGTCAAGGATGTCGGAAGTACAGAGGCCGGGAAAGAACATGAGCCAAACACGCAGGTATTTGCTGCTTCTGCTCTATTGTTAGAGCACGCAGGTACGCATCCCTCACCTTTTACCCTGGTTTCCCAAGTCGTGTCTACGGTGGTCCCGGCCGAAGGTCCCCAAGAGTCTTCCCCTCTCTCAAGTAAATCTCCCCAAAATATTTGTCAAACTAAACAGTCGCCCCATTGCATGGTACCCTTCGCTACCACAAATCTGTCTCACAATCCCGCCAGCCTCATGAACGTCTCCACCCCGTTTGAGTCGTCAAGCCGGGACGAGTCCACGAACACCACTTCGCTCACCCACGCCACCATCCCCTTAGTATTTGGTCAGATCGAAGGCAATATTCCAACTCCAAACCCCGACTCCCGCTCCCCAGTCACGCATGCCGTCGTTTCGCTCACCGAAACCCCCACCACACCTGTCGCCGAACCCACTGGCGATGCGTCACCCATACAGTCATTGTACTTGTTCACCCCCTTGGCTGGTGACCCAACCTCATTTGAAAACGAATTGGCTATGATCAAAGAGCGTCCTCTAGCAGAGAAGTTGATCCGAGCCCGGCAGAATACCGACAAGATGCTCAAGGAGGCAAGGAGAAAGAGGGGGCGTTCTCTAGCGAAAGAAGAAAAATGCGCTGTATTTGACCTGAAAAGCGGAAAACTACACAAAGTGAAGAAGATACCCAAGGTCCAAAAACCCCTGGACGAGATGACCCCTGCTGACTATGACTATCAAGAGAAGGTCAAGGACCTGGAGCACTTGGATGTAGACAATGAATCCGAGTCTATGCATGTGAGGATAGAGACATTCCGCACACATGCGAAGATTGCCAATCAGCGCCGGTACGAAGCAGAGAGCGCCAACATTAAGTTGGAGGAAGATCTAGCCAGGACACGCTCAAAATTGGAAGATACAGAAAAGCAGTGCGAGCAAATAAAGAAAGAAGTAGATGCCTTGAAGCAACAGGTAAATCAACTGCAGGGTGCAGCGGAAAATCAAAGCAAGATACAGGCCGAATCCGAGCTAAAGGCCAAGGAGTTCGAAAGTAGAATCTTGCAGATGCAACAGCAGTTGTATGAGAAGGAGAGTTTAGAGTTGTTTGATAGAGGCAGAATTAAAGAAATCCGCTCGCATTTGCTTAAAAACTTCAAATCTCGGGCCTCCAGTGCCCTCGTCAATTCTATCCTATATCATCGAAGCCCAGTATGTCGCCGCACGTAAAGGACCAATAGTGGACGAAGTTATACAAGAAATAAGAAGCCGACTCAAATTGGCCTTTGAAGTACAAAGCATCAAATATCAGGACTTGCAGGTCGCCGCTATGAGTCGGACAACAAGGGATTGGTCCACTGTCCAAGCTACAGTCCACGCCTTCTTCTCCAAAGTGAGGAAAGCTCAGAAGGCCAAGAACCTCATGGACACGTTTGAACAGGAGCAACGTACATCGCTGGGATATTTTCAAGACCTTTCAGCATTAGGTTTCCCGAGTTTCACCGATGATGACGGGAACCTTTTAACAAAAGAAGAACTTAAACCGGCTTGGCTCAACTTTGAAAGCGATGTTTCAGAAATAGATGAATGGGAGGAGCCAGTCACAGAGGGGCAAGTCACGGACTTCATCCTTAGATATTGCAAAATCGCGGCTTGTTTAAATGATTTGAGCACGAGAGCCAAATATGCCGACATAGGGCAGATTAATCGGTTCCATATTCTGATTAAAGCACTGCAAGATCGGGAGCCTTTTCAGAAGGGTGCCTGGGCTCACGTTCGCCGAACCATGGAACGCATCCGTGATCGCCTTCCCCCACCGCCGCAACTCGAAACAACGCCAGAAGAAGAAGAAGAAGAGGAAGAAGAGGTAGCTGCAGAGGCACCCCCAGAAAAACAGAGAGGAGAAGGGTCTGGAGGCAACTCTGGCCCAATGGATCAAGGCTGAGGGTCCTTGCACCGAGGCGAGCTCGTTGCCCCGCGAGCCGCCAGGAATGTTGACAATTTTGTCACATTGCTTAGAGGGGTAGTGGAAATCAAAATTTTGTAAAGCATTTTTTTTGTTTTCATGAATTTGTTCCCTTGCTTTTGAACATTTTTAAGTATTGCAGCAATTTTGGCTTTCATTGTCATCCCCTTGTACATAGAATTGGATGTGTAAGAGCTTCGCCACAAAGCAAACCAGGTTTAGGAGCTTCGCGGGAAAAAGAAGGATAGCTTCGCCAAGAAAGGAAAACAAGAAAGTTCAGATCGTAGCCCAAGATTTGCTAAGGCATGGAAAAAGCTTCGCTAGCGAAGCAGCCTAAACAGTTGCTTCGGGCGAGAACCTTGCGAAGCGGAAAATGCAGAAATTCCTAAGTATTGAGAGAGTGCTTCGCTAAGATTTAAGCGAAGCATCCGCTTCGGACCTCTCTACCGGCGAACCATTTCTCCAAGCATAATCTACTTCGCCTTAGGCTGCTGCGAAGCATCTACTTCGGCCAACTTTTGTGCGAAGCTCCCTCATCCGAAGCATTAGTTGCCCTTGAAAAGTCAAAGCAATATTCTAAGGCAAGAACGCACTTCGGCCCAAAACCTCCCGAACAGCTGCTTTGAAGAAGGTTCGCAACGAAGCATTTTTGACGACCCATCAGTCGAAGCATCCACTTCGGGCAAGGAATCTTGCGAAGCAGCCTTTAACCCACCTTTCCAGCGAAGCAATGAAAGATTGAGAGCCATGTTTTGAGAAGGAATATCTGCTTCGGCACTAAGTCCTCGCGAAGTCATTTTTGGAAGTCCCTTCGCGCGAAGTGCCCATCCAAGGAGGTTAGGCCCGCTTCGGCTCACATCCATTGCGAAGTAAGGTCCCGAACTGGAATTTGGCGAAGCACTTTAAGGGCACACACCCCAAGGTCGGGTATCTTTTCGAGGCAATTGAGTGTTTCATAAATGAATTTTTACTTGCCCGAAAGACCCGGGGCTCATTTTTGGCAATCCGAAAAGAAATATCAGTCACAGGAGGAGAGCCCGACGGACATAGCAGCCACTCGAGCTCCGCACCCGGAGAAATTCAGGACGAGTCAGGCGGCCCATAAATACAAATTTCCCCGGCTGACCCGGTCGTAGCTGCTAATTGTAGAAAAGGATGTGAGAGCTCGGTCACGGGAGGAGCGAGAACAGATTTCTCAGGTTTTCGAGGGCGTACTTCCCGATTTTGTGCATTGATGGCTCAGAGGGTCGGGTCCTCTATAAAAACCCGTGAATTGTAATGAGAAAGGGGGGAGAACTTTTGCTAGAAAGCTGCTGTAACTTGATTTCTGCGATTAATATCAAGAACTTTGGGCCTCATTTCTCTCTTGTATGCTGCCTTCCGTGATTATTTCTTTTATTCTGTCTTCATTTATGTACTGTAATTCTGAATCCTGGATTTAGGTGTGTGATTGGGGACAGAACCTTGGAATTCTCTTGAAGGATACATAGGGGGAAAATGCTGTGTTAGTCTTCTTGTATGCTGCCTGTGGATAGTGTTTCTACTATATTCACCTATTTCTTAATTGCCGTAATTCTGAAATCTGGATTTCGGCGTAAGGGATTAGGAGGATCCTGGAACTCGTCCAGAGGATACATAGGAAAGCTAGCGCGGCGTTCATTCATGTTTTATTCTTTGTATTTATTGTTGCTACCTCAAGATATTAGCTAGTAATCGTGTTGTTGGTTCTTTCCTCTCGAAAATCCATTGACATTCTTTCCCTTACTCCCTTTATTTCTTTCCTGCACCCTTACTCTTTTTATCTCTTTCTTGCACTCTTAGCTTAAGACACCAAGTAGTTTAGTAAAGGAGCCGGCCTTTCTCCGGAGATTGGCACGGAGGGCATCTCTTCCCTCCGGCCTTTCAATGTTGGTCCAGGTCTAGGGCGCGTATACATACCAAAATCCTTTCCTGTGGCAGATTTGTGACCAACAGTCACTAAAACAAATGTTTGTGAGTGATGAGTGGAATTCTGAAGCAGCTGCAAGATACCGCACATCATCTGAGGGGCAAAATGTTTATACTTGTTTGTTTGAGGAGGGCTTCTGGATGGCCATGGATGATGCCATCAAGGTACAAGACTACACTTATTTATTTGTTTTATTTTATTTATGTTGTAAAATATTTTTCTTTAAATTATTTTTTCTTTTTTTTTCAGGTCTCAGAGCCATTGGTGAAGATTCTTCGTCTTGTTGATGGAGAACAATTTCCAATGGGTTTTGTATATGAGGCTATGGATAGGGCGAAAGAGGCCATTGCTGCATTTTATGAACATAACCGCACCAAATATGATGCCATTTGGACCATCATTGACAACAAATGGACATCACAACTCCATAGTCCTCTTCATGCAGCGGGTTACTATTTGAACCCCAAATTCTTTTATGAGCCCACATTCCGTACTGATTATGAGGTCAAGATTGGCCTTCAAGATTGCATTGACCGCATGTTCCTTGGGAATCCACAATTGTGCAATAAAACGCGTGCCGAGATACAAGATTATAAAGCATGTCGTGGTCGCCAATTCCCATCTAAGCAATGCAAAGATGCTATTGAGTTTATGAGGCCAGGTAAACCATAAACCTCATCGAATTATTATTTAGTCTTCTGATTTTGTTTTAAAATTTAAACTTTTTAGCTGTTACATGTGAAATATTAAATTTTTTTTTTGTTGTTGTTTCTAGATTTATGGTGGGAAGACTTTGGTGATTTTACGCCCAATTTGCAGCACATGGCGGTTAGAATCTTATCTCAACCATGTAGCTCTTCAGGTTGTGAGCGCAATTGGAGTATGTTTGAGCACATACACTCTAAGAAGTGCAACAGACTTACACAAGAAAGGTTAAATGATCTTGTGTTTGTGCACTACAACCTTCGACTCCACCAAAAATATTTTGGAAAAACAAATATTCAGCCCATTGACCTAAGTGACATTGATCCATCATCTGAATGGATCATAGATGCAGAAGCACAAGAGCAGCAAGTAGTAGTTCAAATCTCCGTGGATCCTTTTTCTCCTCTCCTCTTCGTTTAAAAGCATATCTTATAGTATTTTTCTTTGTCCCTTTCCTCATCTAGTTGAACTTGAACTTCTAGGTACAGCAAGATCCTCTATTCAGCATGGAAGAATTGCAAAACTATGAGACCCTAGCGGAGGAGATGGCAGCAAGGGACCAAGAAGAGGCCTTAGCACGAGAAACAACACAAGCATCTACAAGCACACATAAAGAAAAAGAGACTAGGGCTTATGTTAGGAGAAGAGGCAAACGAAGACAATAGATATTGGGCCTATTGAGGCATTTTGAGTTTTGACACATTTTGTAATTTGTACCTTTTCATATTATAAGCAATACAAGATGTGTTTTGTGAACTTTTGTCAATTTCTTGTGTACTTAAAGCTTGAGCCTTGTATGATGTCTTGACTTGAATTGTTGCTTTTATTGCAATATTTGATTTGCATAATGGTAATTCATTGTAATATGCATCAAAAAATTAAAATAAAATAATAATAAAATCGTTTTCTTCGGTTTTCTTTTTGCCGATTTTTTCCCCAATTTTTGCCGATTCCGATTTTTTGCTGATTTTTTCCCCAACCGATTTACTACCCGATTCTGATTTTCTCTACTATGGTATGATGTACTAAGTCGTCGTACAATCGAATGAAAGAAGTGTTGCAAACCATCATATGACAAAAAGGGAGTCATTGTACGATTGAACAAGGATTAGTAGTTGTACGATTGATAAGAGACTTGTATGATCAGGACCAAAGTCGTACAATCGCTAAAAGAATTGTATGAAAGAAGGGAGGAGCGTACGATCAAAGGAAGTCATACAATTGTGAATGAAGTACAATGTAGGAAGAATTGTATGGTTGTACGGTAGCTATAAAAAGCATATGCTTTGGATTGTACAACAATGATAGTACTAGTGTACAACAAATGAACAAGATGTACGAAGTATGAGAGGGAGAAGAGACTTTTGTAAGCATATACAGAGTATTGCGAGACGACGAATTGAGGCTCACCTGGTCCACTGCATTAGGAGTATTGGCCAAGAAGAGAACCACGATTTACAAGAGGAATAGAACCAGTCCAACACCCGTATCGACAAGGACATGGTTATCTGCCTAGGCGAGGATGTGGTTATCTACCTAGACGAAGACACTGTTACAAGATGGCAAAACAAATCCAATCTGCCAGAGAATATCGGAATGAACCTGAACATTAAAGGGAACTTTGGAGTGAAGTAGAGAAAGAAAAGATGTCAATAAAACAAAATGAACCCCGAAGTGAAACAAAAAAGGAAAAGGTGCCATTGAAGGACATAACAGTGACTCAACCAGCAAGGGAGTTTTGCCGAAAATGGTGGCAGGATACTCCACCAAATCATGGCTTGAAGGCTAAATTGGCACAAGCAAGGTTAAGCATTATTGCGCAAGTTCCAGTTTTTGACAAGGATTTCTTTCGAGAATACTTATTGCAGATGCTTCAATCCTATGATGAAAAGGAGAATGTGACCTTTGTTCGAATTGGGAATAGACCTTTGTTCGACCTTTAGGCAGATATGCTTACAAATCTGGTCAAGAGAGAGAAGTTTGAGTGGTGCAAAACTTCTCTGGGCTTGCTGAAAATGTAATAAGGGCAGCAATGAGCAATTGGCACTGGATGGAAAAACATTGGTAAAAGAATTCTTGTATACTGACTTCAAGTGGGAGAATGTTAGGAGGTGAAGTCACTATCCAGATCTCTATTGTTCTTCAGCAAAAGGTAGTTGCAGACGTCTGTAGATGTTTAGGCTGCAGACGTCTAGCCTACAGACGTCTAGCTACAGATGTCTAGACATCTAGTCTGCAGACGTCTAGACAGGTAGTTGCAGACGTCTAGCCTACAAACGTCTAGATAGGTAGTTCCAGATGTCTAGCTCCAAACGGGTAGGCGCTTGACGTGTAGCCCCGGAAGATGAAACAAACAGTTTTCGGAGTCTTCCTTTGGGAGAGGAAACAAACAGTTTTCGGAGCCTTCCTTCATTTATCTATAAAAGGGGAACGACCCCTTGCATGTAAACAAGTTGTGTGAATGTAAAGTTTGCTGAAATCAATAAAATAACAAAGCTGCCATTGCCCCGTGGTTTTTCCTGCACATTGCAGGTTTCCACGTAAAATCTCTGTGTTACTGTAATTTTTTGTGTTATTGTGTTTTCTACTTGCAGGTAAAATTTTAAGTTTTAACTAACAAGCTCCTCTGCCGACGAAACTGAGTCGCCTCCCTAAAGTAGAGTGCAAGACATCATTGGTCTAAGTATCTGAAGAAGGTGGATAGAGATCATGAGTTATCCCTACAAAGGCAATGAAATCTGCCTCGAATCTCATAGTAGATGGGACTTCAAAAAATAAAGTGATGCAAGGTTTCTACTTCTCCCAAGAAGCAAAATAGGCAGACCCACTCCTCCCTCAAAAGATGGTGATCTGACTCAACCAGAAATTGGTGGGAGCACACTCTGGTTGTCCAATCGGAATCCATGTTTTATGCATCGTATGCATAAAATATGTTGTTGGAGGTATTGTGGGGGGACTATCCAACCATCTTGTATCTAAAGGAAGTGCTCGTGGTAGAAAGACAACTTGGGGGAGAGAGGGGCAGCGGGAGAGATCCATGTGCAGCTGGTATACTGGAGGCTAATGTCCTTTCGAATCTTGTGGAGTATCTTCTCCTTCTTATTCCAAGAAGGGGGGAAAGCTCCCAGGGAACAAGGGGGGAGTCTATCAATCTGTATTTGAATGCTAGACAAAAGTGTAGAGACCTGAAAATACCAGCTCCTCTGACCCCCCCGAGGGCTCGAAGAAAATTCCATCGAGAAACGAAGGGCAAGGTAAGGGTACCGTCTACATCCCGAGGGGGAATATCCCAAAGTACGGATCCTATGGAGCAAGAAATTGAAGAAGCAGCACATTCAACAGAGAAAGGAGGAAGGACTGCCAGCAAGCCCTGCTTGGACGAGGAGACAACAGGAACAAAAGAGAGCGGGGCTGCAAGAGCAGCATTCCTTTAAATTTTAAACAGATTGTGCTACAGCAAATATTAATAACACAACTAGTTGTGGAAGTCTGAAAAGAAAAGAAGAGGCGGATATCATGGAGTTATATTTCCTAGGATTTACTAGAACAGAAAATCCAAAAAGGAACAAGGAGGTGGAGATTGCACCTGAAGAACCTCAGAAGGAGAAAAATAAACCGAAGCTCAAATTTGTTAAAAGAGGCACTAAATTACTAATAGCCAAAGATCGGCTAGTGAGGAGAGCTTGCCAGGTAGGCAGAATACTGGACAGCGTGATCAGTTGGAAGGATCACAGGAGCAAAATGTTGAACAACGTAATAGTTGGAAGAATCACAGGAGCAAAATGTTGAACAACGTGAACAGTCAGAAGATGTACAGGAAAGACCTACAGAGCAATCTAACCAACAAGCAAAGAACAGAGAAGTACAGTTGGGAAAAAATAGGGAAACACAGTCCAACCAGCAGCAAGAGCAGAATATAGAACAGGAAGAAGAAACTAATCAAGGATTGCAGACACATTTCATGATTGAAATACCCACTTTTGGGTTAACTGACGAAGGAGACGAAACTGATGATCAGGTGGATAAATTCTTCGAGAAAATAATACAGATGTTGGATAATACACAATTGCATTTTTGGATGGGTTGTGTAGGACAGCTAAGGCAATAGAAATCCAAGGCATATAATGAAATGGATAAGGTAATGTAGTGGGTTAAGAATGAAGAAAACTCGCTGAAATCTATGAGAAACAGCGTTGGGAATCACCAGTTGGCGAAGTAACTAGCATAATTGGAGTAAAGGAGCTACCACGAGGAACAAAGATCAATTACAAGGTACCTGTTGCCACATTTTGCTAAGGGGTAAAAATTTTGAAAGAAATTGAAAAAACTGCTACATTTTTCGGGACCAGATCCTTTCCTTCTTCCTTCCCTAGCTGTCAGTCCAGGCGATCTTCAGGATTGCATTTTTCAAGTTCAGTTTCTCAAGAATAAATTCTTAGTTTTTAGCAAGCTCCAGCGAAGTCTGGTAAAGGCCCAAAGAATTTCTAAGGCAGAAGCACTCCTGGGTCGCGCTCTTATGGAGCGATCCCCGGAGTCGCTCCATTTCTATGGCGATTCCCAGCTTCGCCCCGCTCCCAGGAGACTTCCGTCGGCACCCAACGACGAACAATTGGTGGAGAGGGGTCAAAAATCTTCTGAGTTTGGTTTTCCCGCGAGTCGCTCCGTTCTGGAGCGACTCCCATCTTCGCCAAACTCCCCGGGCGACCCTCGGCATCACCTGCGACCGGCAGCAGCGCACAAAAACAGAAAATTCTCCAAGGCATAGGCCGCTGCCAAAGATCGCTCTCTTCACGAGCGAACCCCGTGGTCGCTCTATTTCTCCAGCGACCCCCGTCGTCGCTTCAATTTCTGGCAAACCGCGGCAGGGGACAATTTGAAAATGTCGAAGGCAGAGCCCCAAAGTCGCTCCATTTTGGAGCGACTTCCGTCGTCGCTGCACCAGCTCGGCGACTCCCGTCGTCGCCCGATTCTCCAGCGATCGCCAGCGGGTTCGAATGCCGAAAGTTGCCAAGTTTGGAGAGTTGCCCAAGATTCGCTCCATCTGAGAACAACTCCCGTCGTCGCCCATATAGCTCAGTGACTCCTGTCGTCGCCCCCACTTTCCAGCGATCTCTGGCGAAAGAAAAATTGGAAAAACTTCTAAGGCATATGCGCCCGGGGTTCGCTCCATTCTGGAGCGACTCCCGAGATTGCTCTTATTTCCGGGATTGGTAGAATCCCACCTTGGATGTCGATGTCGATTTACCCCGATTTCCCTCAATCACAGTATCCTAGTGCATCTGCCCAACCGCCTTCTACGTCTTCCACATACCAGAATCCATCATGGAATCCCGCATCGGTGGTCTCTCAATTCTTCGCTCCCCAAGTACATTTTCCCACTCCACAGGTGCCACAACTTCCACCTCCTCCGCAGTATCCAACACTCCCTGCTCCTCCACAGTACCCGGCATTGCCCCCAGCCCCATCGCTGGCACCATTGCCTCCACCAGCCCAATCGGCACCCCCAGCCGTTGATGTGCAGGCTAAGATTTTGCAAGAAGTACAGTCTCTTGCTTCTGTCTACCGAACGTTGTCCAATGACATGGTTGTTATGAAGAAGAAGCAGGCCCAGCAGGAGTTCACACCTAGGAGACCCTACCCTCCTCTGGCGCTTACAAGAGATCAAGTGGCTCAAGCCAATAGACCTCTTGCGAGGAATGCTGCTATCAACGAAGAGCCAAGCACTTCAGACTACGTGCACTGGTGCTCCACATGCAACGACCCTCACGGGGAAGACAGCTATATGCTTCATCAGCATTATGCCCAAACTCTGGAAAGCAACGGCCCGGGTGATCAGATTAACATGATTAGGGAGGCAGATCACAATTTTGCGGTCTCTGACGAGGAGCAGGTGTCGATTCTAACCAAATACGGCAAGAAACCAATCAAGGTAGATGCGGCCCAAATGCAGCCTTTGAAGGTGTACACCCGACATGAAAAGGAGCAGCCTCCAGCGAAAGCTCCTGACAAAGGTCCTTTGCCCCCGTCGGCAAAAGAGAAGACGTTCCCGGCAAAAGCTCCAGCGGCGCAACCTCAGGGTGAGACCAAGGAGCAGGCGAGAGAGAAGCTCAAATACCCTTCGTTGACCAAACGACAAAGAGTTGAGGCGACGCAGCAGTACCGCACCAAGTACGAAGCTGCGAAGGAGACGGAGGTGCCCGCTACTTCAGCCTACAATATTGTTGATGAACTCAAGAAGACCCCAGCCAAGATAAGCATGTATGATGCCCTGCAACTCCCAGGGCAGGTAGATCTGCTACAGGAGTCTCTAAAATCTGTCAAAGAAGGAAAGTCATCGCAACCTGTGTTAGCTCAACCCTTGACTACTTCAATCACGAGAAAAAACAGGCCACCACCGTTCTATCTGTCTCTGCGGATGGAGGGGTGTGTGGTGCACAACTGCATGATTGACTCCGACGCATCAACCACCGTCATGCCAAGGGCAGTCTGCGAGGAGATCGGCATGGAATACACGCGAAGCAGCCAAGGTGTCCTTCAACTAGATGGCACTCCTGTGAAAACAGTGGGCGTCATTAAAGATATCCCTATCCAGTTGCACAAGGCGCCTCAAATTGTTGTGATTCAAGAGGTTGTGGTCGTTGACCTGGAACCCTACTTCGGCATGTGCCTCTCGAGGGAGTTCACCGCCAAACTGGGTGGATATCTTTCCCTTGACTATTCACATATGGAGGTCCCCTTCAAAGGGAGAAAAGTGAAGATTTATAATGAAAAACCCTCCACCTTCCTTGTTGAGAGAATACCCGAAGAGGGACAGCAGGATGAATCAATGCACCTGATGACGGAGCAGTTGGAAGTGTAGAAAGGGTTTTTACATATTCCCAACAGTTCCCTTTCCACGTAATAAATTACAGATCTGCAAGCATTGTAGTATAGCAATAATAGTGCACAGAAAATCCTGCAACAGCATTAATAACAGCAGTAATGGCAGAAAATACAGCAATGACAGTTAACAGTAATTACAGCAGTTCTATATTAATAATGGTATGTGTGATACAGCATTACAGTTTCATCAATACAATCTACAGCTAGCATATCCATGGCTGTACACAGGACTGGACTGCACCTTTCCATCAATCTGCATGAATGCCCTGCAATATCTCCTCTAGGTATCCATCATTCAACCCTAGGCTGAACCCTCATGGCTGCACATCATGCCAGACTACATTCTGCCCATAGACTTCAATCCTCACACGTACCAATCTGGAGCAACTATAATGAATGAGGGGGGTTATTTATACACCCACCAAGTAGTTACTTTCTCCAACTACCTTGCAACTACCCTCAAATTACATTTTATGTGCATTTGCTTTGCATTTACATTTCATTTGCACTACAGGATGAAATAGCTTATTTAGCCGACTTACATGATTTAATATGACTTTACATGACTTTATTCTTTACATACAATATTAAATTGCACTTACAACATTAAAATATATGCACGGGCGTTTCGTCAAACACTTTGCGTGCATTTACAATATAACACATAATATCAAAACTGGTTCAGCAATTAAGGATATCTCAATAAGCCTGTCTACAGGAAGAAGTTGATATAGTGGAGGAGACCATGGAAGCACTACAGGCGGAAGATGAGTTCTCCCTTCTTGATTTCAACACCATGATTGAATCAGACATAGGCTGCTATTCTATCACCCAGCTTGAGAAGCCAGAGGATACAGTGAAAAAAGACAAAGTCCCTGCCCCGAACGAGTTGTGGAAACTGTACTTCGACGGCGCCCGATGCAAGAACGGCGCCGGAGCAGGGGTGCTCCTAGTTTCTACCTCGGGAGAACAGAAATATTATTGCTACAGGCTGGCCTGGAGTTGCACTAACAATGCAGCTGAATACGAAACCCTTTGTTTGGGGTTGAAAAAGGCAGAAAAGTTGGGAATCAAGAAGTTGCAGATCTTCGGCGATTCGAAGCTAGTATGCAAGCAGATTACCAACAAGTGCACCACCAAGAAGCACTATCTCAAGGCTTACCGCAATAGGGTATGGGACTTGTTGGAATCATTCGAGGCCCTTAATGTACAATCCATCTCCCGAGAATCAAACAAACACGCCGACGTCTTAGCGTCTATCGGAGCCAGATACTCCCCGACTGATGACATGATGCAAAAGCCTAAGGCGGTAAGAACCATTTACAGGCCTTTTGTGCCTGATAAGGACACCCACTGGTAGGTGTTCGATTGTGACGAGCAGATCGTCAATTTTTTAATTCATGAAGCTAGTACTATTGAAGGTAGAGACCCTGATGACGAGGAGTATGAGGGGTTGATACAGTTGAAGAATAATCACGTCCCGAAATGATTGATTACTTTGGAAAGTCTCTTTGATCAGAATGACAGAGCAATATCACACCGGATCAAAGTGGATGCCAAGTAGTACAAAGACCTGGAGCTCGAGCCCGACAAAGTGATAAAAGTTGGAACAGACTGTACTTTGGAAGAATTAGAGCAGATTCGGGCCTTGTGCAAAAGATATCCGAACATTGTGGCCTGGTTTTTTCAAGATTTGAAGGGGTACGACAGAGAAGTCATCCAACATACCATAGAGCTGGAGGAAGGAGTCAGACCCTGCAGGCAAAAACAAAGGCCAGTCAACCCAAAAATAGAGGTTCTCATGAGAGTCGAGCTCTTAAGATGCTAGAGGCAAAAATCATCTATCCCATTAAGCATTCTTCTTGGGTTGCAAAACTGGTTCCTGTAAGAAAGAAGAACGGGGATATTCGCATCTGTGTTGATTTCTGCAACCTAAATCAGGCCTCACTAAAGGACCACTACCCACTCCCGCAAATTGATCAGATCCTTCATGTGGTCGCAGGAGCCCAACGATTCTCTCTCCTAGATGGCTTCTCTAGCTATAATCAAATATGGGTGAAGGACGAGGATCAGCACAAAACAACGTTCACCACCAAATGGGGAACGTTCGCCTACCGACGTATGCCCTTCGGCCTGTCCAACGCGGGGCCACATTCCAGAGAGCCATGGATATTGCATTCCGTGAGCTGTTGAACAAAATTATTGTCATCTATTTGGATGACATGACAGTGTTCTCACACAAGAGAGAAGAACATGCCTCTCACTTGCAGCAGGTGTTTGAAAGATGCCAGGAATTCGGCATATCTATTAATCCCAAGAAGTCGGTCTTTGCGATGAAGGAAGGGAAACTTCTAGGCCATGTCATTTCTGAAAAGGGGCTGGCAGTTGACCCTGACAGGGCAGAAGCTCTTCTTCGACTTCCAATCCCAATAAACAAGAAAGGGTTGCAGTCCTTCTTTGGCCAGATCAACTTTGTAAGGAAGTTCGTGCCCGATTTCGCCCAAGTCATTAAGCCGATGGCCGAACTCCTGAAGAAGGATGCCGAGTTCGTCTGGACTGAGGAGAGAAAAAGGGCATTTGAAGAGATCAAAGCTAGGATTGCCCAAGCGCCTGTGCTGGTAAACCCAGATTATTCAAAGGATTTCATCCTATACGCAGTTGGAGAGCCTGAGAGCTACGCAACGGTTCTAACACAGAAAGGAGATGACGGTGAAGAGCGGCCGATAGCCTTCTTGAGCCAGGTGATCCAGCCGCATGAGGAAAGATACAACTTCATTGAACGCCAAGTGCACGCAGTCATGAGGTCCTTAAAAAAGTTCAAGCACTTTGTCTCCTAGAGCAGGATTTCTTTCGAGAATACTTATTGCAGATGCTTCAATCCTATGATGAAAAGGAGAATGTGACCTTTGTTCGAATTGGGAATAGACCTTTGTTCGACCTTTAGGCAGATATGCTTACAAATCTGGTCAAGAGAGAGAATTTTGAGTGGTGCAAAACTTCTCCGGGCTTGCTGAAAATGTAATAAGGGCAGCAATGGGCAATTGGCACTGGATGGAAAAACAATGGTACAGAATTCCTGTATATTGACTTCAAGTGGGAGAATGTTAGGAGGTGAAGTCACTATCCAGATCTCTATTGTTCTTCAGCAAAAGGTAGTTGCAGACGTCTAGCTGCAGACGTCTAGTCTGCAGACGTCTAGACAGGTAGCTACAGACGTCTAGTCTGCAAACGTCTAGATAGGTAGTTCTAGACGTCTAGCTCCAGACGGGTAGGCGCTTGACGTGTAGCCCCGGAAGATGAAATGAACAGTTTTCGGAGTCTTCCTTTGGGAGAGGAAACAAACAATTTTCGGAGCCTTCCTTCATTTATCTATAAAAGGGGAACGACCCCTTGCATGTAAACAAGTTGTGTGAATGTAAAGTTTGCTGAAATCAATAAAATAACGAAGCTGCCATTGCCTCGTGGTTTTTCCTGCACATTGCAAGTTTCCACGTAAAATCTCTGTGTTACTATAATTTTCTGTGTTATTGTGTTTTCTACTTGCAGGTAAAATTTTAAGTTTTAACTAACAAGCTCCTCTGCCGACAAAACTGAGACGCCTCCCTAAAGTAGAGTGCAAGACATCATTGGTCTACGTATCTGAAGAAGGTGGATAGATATCATGAGTTATCCCTAAAAAGGAAATGAAATCTGCCTCGAATCTCATAGTAGATGGGACTTCAAAAAATAAAGTGATGCAAGATAAAAATGTGCTCAATCATGATAGTTCTAGAATTATTTGGATCTGAGGAGTCACCTAATATGTGGATCAGGCAATTGATATGCTGCAACAAGAATGAAGCAAAACTGAATCAAAAAACCTCATTAAAAGTAAATTTTAATGAAGTAAGCAAGGTGTTCAGCATCGTACTTGAGAAACTCTACTTAAAGCCTTTCAAATTCAGCAGCCTCACTAGTCCAAAATTATCATAAAAGCATTCTTGACATCCCTTCGAGAAAAGAAGTGACAAGATGCAAGGGAAGAGGTAACATGTGGCATGGACAGTAAGATGACTTGGTATATCATAAAGTGGATAGACATGAGAGACCTATAGTATCAAGGTACTATCATTGCTTCAGAATTCAGGAACTGGCAGTGCGAGCAGGAGACACAAGGTAGGATAAAAGCTGGTGCTCAAAAACAGAGGCTGGAGTCCAATTTTGAACTCACTGGAACTAGTGGTCAAAGCCAATTTTGGAGTCTCAGGCCGAAGGCCCAAGTAGAAAATATAAAAAATCAGTTAAGTATAGAGACCAGCGATCTGTCAACATGACCTAGTGAATCTTCAACAATCTAGCGAATCGCTAGCAATGCAGCAAAGTGTCAACAACCAAGCAATTCGCAGGGTTAACAGGCGAAGTGGATGAAGATGGCAAGTTTTGAAGGCGTGGATCCCAAGACAAGTGATTGAGAATGATTTTTGTTGTTAATTTTGATATAATCAAAGACTAATTAGATTCATCTAGGGGTAAAAGCATGGCAAAACGTTTACTATAAATAGATGCCAAGGGATCGTTTGCAAGGATGCTTTAGCCATTTGTGAATACTAAAGTGCTTTATGATTGTAAATTGTACTCTCCAAACTTATCTGCCATTAACGAAAATATTGAGCATGGCATTTGTGGACTAAATGATGTATGAATGAATAGTGCTTGTGGTTCTTCCCTCCCACTTTTTGTTAGTCCTTTCTACCATTGTTGCATGCTATTTGAATGCCCAAACACATTGATGTTATTCGGTCACTTCCAAATGTGTTGATTGATCGACACTAATCCTACTAGTGTTTCAACCGTAATTATATTTATTTACTATACATTTCTCACACACCTGCTCAGATTTGCTTTCATACACTTAGATGAGTTTTAGTTTTAGCTTGATTAGTGGGGATCCAGCCTGAATCCGGAGGTCGCAGAGATCATGATTTTTCTCCTTCCAATCATTGAAACAAAAACGCAGATGTAAATCTAATTAGACAATTTTCGTGTTCAACAAGACCCAACAAAGGGATTAATACCTAGAAAGAGGGTTGCCTCGGAAGGATGACGCTCTAGAAGGCTTTAGCAAGTCATAAAGTGCATCAAGAAGCCCACACCAACTAGAAGAGAATCATTTTCTTACATCTAAAGAGAGATTGATACTCTTTGCAATTGGAAGAGATGGAAGTAGGCTCATTGGTTAAAATGAAACAGTCTCCAATGCATGGATTGACGCTCCTCGTCATATAAATGATTCATGGGACAGTATCCTATGTCATAAATTGTTTTTGGCTGGTGAGTAGTAAATGGGAGTCAAAGGCTGCATCCTTTAGTGTAAAGGAAAGAAAGCCATATTTAGCTGTATCTGTTGCAAAAGGGAAGAAAATCTCAACACCAACTGTGAGAGGCCGTTGAATGATTATCACCATACCAAGCATCAAAGTGAATTGTAGGATCATGGCAAGCCGACATTAGATGCAGAGGAGACAAGACACAGAAGAAGCAGCCAGAAAAAAGCTCAAATCCATATAATTAAAGCAAGTTGGCTAGACACAAAGAAGTCAGGGATATAGGGATCCCAAGAACTGCTATCAAGAGTGTAGTCAACCACATTCACATCATTCTTATGAGGAAAACAAGTGAATCTGAAGAGTTCAGATAGCATGGAAATCTATTGAGAACTAGAAGTACATGCTCACACAAATGCAAGTTATGACTTCAACCATGCTCAAGCAAAGTACCCAGTCATCTTAATCAGAACCCTATATGTAGCAACTGCAAGAAATGCATAGCAGTTTGCCAAGCAGTTAAATATCTAGTGACAACACTCCCACAAGTGAGAACTAGAAGTACATGCTCACACAAGAGTTCAGATAGCATGGAAATCTATTGAGAACTAGAAGTACATGCTCACACAAATGCAAGTTATGACTTCAACCATGCTCAAGCAAAGTACCCAGTCATCTTAATCAGAACCCTATATGTAGCAACTGCAAGAAATGCATAGCAGTTTTCCAAGCAGTTAAATATCTAGTGACAACACTCCCACAAGGATGCAGTAAATCTTAGAAAGATTTAGCTTGAGTTCGGTATATTTGATTAATCAGATTTCTAAACATAAAAAAAGCAAGGTAGCCATCCAAAACACAAAAGAAAGAGAGGGAGTCATAGAGCATAAAACCATAGGAGCAGCAATGGTTTGAGATCTAGCATGACCAACAGGCTCGTCAGTGCTAGCCTTGGCTGAATTGCCTTCTAGAAATGTGTTTGAAAGTTGCCAGGCAGAAGCAAGAAGCTGTCCATAGCTATGGTTCTCCTGAGCAGCTGTTACTGCCACTCTTCTCTGTGATCCAATACCCATCTTCAATGCAGTTCTAATAACCTCCATGATATTGTCAGGTTGCTCCCTAAAAACGACTGAATTCAAAACACAATCGTAGACATTACTGTTAACTGCAGTGGAAAGATTTTGCAAATGCTCGGAAATTTAAAGAATATAAGAAACTTCTCATGTTACAAAACTAATAACTTGAGATGGATATGCCAAGCTTTTCAATGACAACATTAAGATGCATGCATAAGCAGTTTTCTCAGACACTTGAAGGACATACAACAGAATCAAACAGCAGACATTCAAGTACTGTACTTTGCTAAAGTTGGAACATTGACGATAAATACACTTTTACACAATAAAGTAACCCATGTTTAATTTGGAAGTGGTTTTGTGCAGACGTCTATACAGACTATATCTTGACAACTGGTAACTTTTTCTGCCTGGGTTACTGCCCATGCCTTGGCAAGAAAGTTCTTTCCTTTTCTATATGCTGCCTGAATTGATATTTCAATAACATTACAATTCTAATTCTTTTTATCTTTTAGCAGTCTGAATATTATTTCTGTGCTGCCCAAATAATTAAATATATCCTAAAAAATCTGCTTTTACAATCTTTAATTCTTCAGTTTACATTCAGGACTTCCTCTCCTTTCCCCCTTGCCCCCATGCTGGCGTTTTCACTCTAAATATTACAGCAGTTATAGCTGGACTACAGTTGAGATCATGTAAGTGTTATTCAGATCTATTTCCTCAGCTTCGTGAGTAGATATCAATAATGGCTTCATCTCGACTACTCATTGAAAAGGCAATTGAAAATCACTACTTGAATTATGACTGATGACTGACCATTTGCAATCAATCTTTGGCCTCTTCCTGGTGTGCTTATGCTCTGCAATCTCCTTAAATCTAAAGTTTACAAAACAACAAAATACTTTAGAAGACCATTATTAAGCCTCCTCAATAATAGCCCTGAGAGTGAAAACATAATCAATAGTGTGATGATCCCTTCGAAAACCAGCCTGCCTCTCACTCGAAGCTTGCCTTGATCCAACAGTTCTGAGAGTTTCATATTAAAAAGGGTTGGTGTCCTTAGATGTGATTGATGTAGGTTGTATATCAGATGGTGTGTGGGATGGGAGTTCAACATTGGAGCAACTACAAGTTGGCGCATTTGATAGTGTGTGCAATAAGAGTCCAACATTGATGTGCAATATGGTGTGTTAGATTGTAATGTCCCAAAATAATTGCAGCATTGTAAATATTGTCTTTTGTGTCTTAAGTTTTTGGGCGTCACTGAGAGTATTTCATCATATTTTGTGGTTAAAATAGGAGTTATAGGGGTTAATAAGTGTGTTTTGACAAGTTTGAATGTTGGTATATGGGTTAGTAGAGTTAATTATGGTATTAGGAGGGTTTTTGTCTCAAAAACAAAGCTATATTATAGGCATTTGACAAAGTGACGTTTCGAAAGTTATTATTATTATTATTTCTTTGTTGGGTGGGGTCCAAAAAAACTTAAGTGACTTTAAATGACCTCAACATGAGATTATATCACAGCCATTGGATCTAATGAGATTGAGATCTAATCTCAGCCCTCCATGGTTAAATCTAAGGCTGGGACTTAATCTCACTTTAGGGTTTGAGAATAAAAGGGACTTTAGGGTTTCATTTGTGGGCATTGTGAATTTGGAGAATTTTGAATTTGGGAGAGCTTTTCCAGTTTTCTGCAACTTAGGTTTTGAGCAAGAATTTGTTGTAAAATTCTGCAAGTGTTTTGTTTTTCCTGAGTTGGTATATTTCATAGATAGTGCGTTTGACTAGTGTTTGACACAGAAGTGGTCGTTGCCTATGTTGAAACAACTGAATCAATTGGTCCTAATGATAACCAATGTTGGGGTGATGCATGAGTGTCCCATGTTTCATGGTGGCAAAATAGATGATGCAGTCATACATTGGAAAACTTCCATGGCAATTTGGAAGGCCAATTGACAGATGAATGAAGTAGATTGGAGGAGGGTTGTTCCTTGTGACATTGCTTGAAACTGCAATAGATTGGTATGTGGAATTGCCAAAGTGCAAGTACTAGGTCTTGGAAGAGTTACGAAAATCCTTTGAGAATGAATTTAAGTTGCCATATAATGATGACGAGGTCATTATAGAAATTTACAAAATAGAGCAATGTGAGGTAGAGTCTATTCTATCCTATAGCCGAGGTTTGAAAGTGTGGGTCAACCAATTAGAAGAGCTATCAAATGGACCGGAGAAAAGGTGGTATGTTGGGGACCTTCTTCCCATTTATAGAAAAAGGATTAGGATGGTTCATCTGACATCACATCAAGAGGCATTTGAGTGGGCCATGAACTTAGAAAGCAATTTGAAGATATTGTCCAAATGTTGGGGTTGGGAAGTTAGCAACGAGAGTGACTACGAAGGTGAAAGCTATTCCTTGTACGCAAGTGGTGACTCTGTGAATAGGAGCAACTTGAAGAATGAGTGTGATGGAATAGGAACATTGATAAGTGTTCTTTGCGAAGATATAATGCACATTTGTGATGAATTCAAAATGAATGAGAAATAACGTGCAATGACTCCAAAGAAACATAATGGGAAGAGCTCATAGAAACATGTTAACACACAATGCACATTATGTATCCTCCTTATTCCAATCAATTGCAATACATCATGGTCTTCTCTAGCATACAACATATAGACCACACATCTCCATATCAACTACCACACACACAATGAACATAGACGATGAACATGCCTTGACCAAGGTACATGGGTGTGCATATTGGCATCACAAAACCAATAAGCATTTGTTGACAACTGTCCCACTACTGCCTAACTACTTGTATACATAAAACATTAAATATACTCTATAACATATTACATATATTTTATTAAAAACACATCTCATCATGACTAGATAGGTGACAACACTATGCAGCAACAAAACACATACAACAAATCCTTCTCACATGATACTAACCCAATGTGACATTTATGTGGATGCTCATGCTTTCATGCAATAACTAGTTCATTTTCCAATTTGTCTGCCTCTATTATGCAAAGAGCTTATGGACAAGTATCTCATCCATAATGTTATGTAAATGAAGGTGAAATGATTTGTATGAAGAATTCAAAGAGTCAATGGGCAAGTATCTCATCCATAGGAGGAGGTAACCCGTGTGTGATATTCTAATAAAGAAAACATAATCTTTATCCTTTTCATTGTTTTTATAAATGAGAATTTAGGTTTCTCAAGTTGTGGTGTTTTTAGAGCAGTATTTGTTTTTTGCATTCTTTGGGCCTTTTGGAGTGAATTTATTTATTTTTATATATATATTTTTTGTTTGGGGTGGTCGTTAAACTTTGTCCAAAATACTTCAACATCCCTTCATTTCATTCTTCACTTATCAAGACTTCCAATAGTCTTTGAATGGACTCAATTGAAACTACAATCACAAAGTTGTGCTTTTAGTAAGTTGACCAATTTAAAAGTGCCAAACCACTGGCTAGAGTGGGATCATAAGGAATTTCCAAAATGCCTTGATCAGAATGTCTCCTTCCATTACAAAGTCAATCAATAGTTTGTTTTTTTTCATGTGCATAGGTTATACTCATACATAAGGATTTTGCTTCAGGTCATATGCAGAGATTAATTTTCAGCTTATTGCCTTATATTCATGGGTGACTGCACCTTAGGCTGAGAGATAGACCCATATTTCGTGCTCTACTCCTTAGAATGGATTACCTCTAGGAGCACTTTTGGTCATCATCGTGGATGGTACTTCAGAAGTTTTTTCTCTTCTTCAGTCAGTTGGCATCTCCATAATTACTTCCATTCAAATACTCTTTAAATGAACCTCCCTACTTTCGTCCTAATAAGAGGATGATAAATCAAGCAGTTAGAGAGGATGTTTATTGACAAAGTCCATCAATAATTTGTTTTTTTTCATGTGCATAGATTATTCTCATACATAAAGATTTTGCTTCAGGTCATATGCATAGATTAATTTTCAGCTTCACTGCCTTAGATTCACGGGTGACTGCACCTCAGGTTGAGAGATATACCCGTATTTGGTGCTCTACTCCTCAGAATGGATTACCTCTAGCACTTCTGGTCATCATCATGGATGGTACTTTAGAAGTTTTTTCTCTTCTTCATTCAGTTGGCATCTCCATAAATCGATTACTTCCATTCAAATACTCTTTAAATGCTCCTCCCTACCTTCTTCCTAATAAGAGGGTAATTAATCAAGCATTTAGAGAGGATGTTTAACAACAATATATTCACATCACATGGGTTGCTCCATCTTAGCCTCTTAGTCATAAGTTGACCTTCTACACTAAACAATTCATGAGGATTGAGAATGACACAACTAAAAGAAAGAAGTTACCTAATGAGATAAATGTCATCACTCATAGTTGACTAATAATAAGCTTAATTAATAAAAAAATCAATGATCTAAATCTTCAATCCTATATGACACTCTTGCACCTCAGGCTTATATGAATTGGAAAAGATTAATTTACTATGACCTTGGTTAAAGTGTTGAAACCTAAACAGGTACAAAGTTTGAACAACATATAAAGTCAAATAAATTTATCTTCTTATCCACAAGGCAGTTCCAAATGCAAATGGGCACAATGACTAGCCTGGGACCTAAAAATCAACCTCCACCTATTAAAAATGGCACAAATTAACTAATCTTAATCCATTCGGAGCATTTCTAGTAAGACATGACCTAGTCACAAAGCAAAGTGATTGTCGTGAATGATGGCCTGCATTGACGTGACACTAAAGCAAGCATCCCAATCAAAGTAAACACAATGGCAAAGTACAACTTACCAAAACATTGTGAGAGAATCTAGGCTGAGGCCCAAAATTTACCAATTACCCGGGATCTCATATGCTAATTATATGTGGTATCTACGTGGAGGCCTAAAAATTACCTCTAGTAAGAAAGGACAAAACTAAAAAAATAAATATAGGTGGTCCTTGTGTTAGCAAGGTTTAATATTTCTTCCTTTGGTGAGACCATGGGGTTGAGATAATCCGGTGATAAGGACCACACCAAGGTTTAAAACCCTGTAGACACTTAATGGGCTGTATAACTCAACATGACTTCTTGTAGACTTAATGTCGTAAGCCTATGTATTGTTGCAGAGACCAAGCTGTGAATCCAAGTGGTACCTTGAATGCTAGGCCATGAGTAAACTTTCTAATAGGAGGGCAGTCATGAGGAGAATCAGTGGTGGTGTAAACATGGTTGCTATGGGGCTGTGTGGTGAGAGGATGCAATCTGACGTTGAGACTTCGTGGTAATCCAAATTCAAATTTTACAATCAAACACAGTATCTGGCTGATTACCTTCGTTTTGATTTTTGTGTTTGGATTTCTGGTGATAATGCTGATTGTAACGTAACGACCGGATTAGATGGGCGCTCAAATGTCGTCAAGCCCCATTCAACGAATAAAAAAAAATGCAGGGTCTAAAATGCCAATTAGAGATGCTATTAGGCAGCGGCTTTGACAAAGTATATCTGAACAAGATGAGATGCAAATCCAAAGAGAATTCAGTGAAACAACACTTCGGGTAGTTTTTGTTCTTAAGGGTGTTGTGCATTTTCAAAGCATTAAATCTTAGACCAGGAAATATAGCCATAGACTACAGTGGGTATGAAGGAATTTTAAAGAACTTGGATGAACACGAAGCCTTCCCGTAAAGTTTAAAATGCCACGGAATAACTACTAAAACATAAGCAAAGCACCATTTTGTGTAGGCATTCTGCATGTGGGTGTAGAGGGATTCAGCATTGCTTTGCATTATTTCATTATACAAAAATTTCAAAAAATAAAAAGAACATTGAAAGGAAATATAAACATGGATATATAATTCTTAAGGAGTGTGTGAATACTAAAACTGAACTAAGTTTAGAGTAGTATTGTTTTAGACGGAATTAAAAAAAACCACAGTCGTATTTCAAACAATCAAAATCTTGCTCCTGGAAAATAAATAAAACCATGTTTACCTTCTCGAAGCCCAAGAAATAGCCTTCGCAGCTTACAGAGCAGCTATTTCAAATCATTGGACCTGTACCGACGAGTAGACAAAGACGGAAAGAAAAGAATGCTTTTATAGATTATGTGTGTAAGTAGTTTCCTGGGATTATAAGACGGAAAGAAAATAATGCTTATATACATTTAAGTAGTTTTCAGGGATTATGAAAACGATTTTCAATTGAGTTGAACGGATGTGAGAATTGCTGGGTAGAAAACAAAGATTCTAGGCCAATGACACGTACGGTTCTATAGCGTAGGGTCCGCTAAGCCGAGTATCTTTTAAGGTAAAAGGAGAGGGAGTTTTAATAGCCACGATCTAGTCTTTTAAACAGTCGTAAGGGCATAATCTATATTAGATAATATGGTTAGTATTTATTTAATTATATTAGAGTATGGTGCGTTATCTTGTTTTTTTAATATAAGATTTTATATTTTCATTAGATTCAAAATATATAAACCAAGGGTGAATAATATTATAAGATGATTATCAGTAAGGACGCCACTTGCATTATCGGTGATGTGACCAGGTTCAATCCTTATGGTGGATGTGTATAAGAAGTATTTACTTAAAAAAATATTATAAGATGATTAAAAATATATTTTTAATAGAAAAAGTATAATAATTATATTATTTAAGGGAAAAATATAGTATATTAATTTTTAAAAAATAGATGGATAGAAAAATATACCCAAAATTTATGTTAGGTAAAGTTATTAAACTAAAATTATTAAATATAATAGATCAACCGCGAGTTATTCATGCAGCAAGAGTTATGGAGCCAGAAAGAAGTGGTGAATCATGGTTTGAGAGGTCTCCTCATACAAAAGGTGGATCTTTAGTGTTTGATGGAGGATCCCAACTTGAGTTAGCACATTCACCAATTGGCTCATCTATCTAGTTGTCTTCTTTATCCTTCTTTGGAGAGATGACAAGACTGAGACGAGAAAACTTATCATTGTTGTGCCATCCTTGGGCTCTCCAATCATAGGGATGAGAGGGACAATGTGGCAAACGATTCCAATCCATAGCTCTACGCTCATGATTCCTACAAGGAGCTTGTGAAGCTTGACTATGGTGACTATGGGATTGGCTCCTACGTGGAGGAGAGGTTGGTAGGACACGAGTCATTATGCATGGGGTGTTAACCAAGTGGTCCTTAAGAGTTTGTAAATGAGTCACTCCCAACGCCACCTTGTTCACCTATACCTAAAACATGTTAGGAATTTTACATCATAGTTAATATGTATATAAGTTGAGTAACCACTCAACACATGGTATGTAAGGTCTACTAGAGGACAAGGGTATAACCATCCATCATAGCCCATGTGAAATGGCATGTGGTATAACCACCCATCACAAGGACTATGCATGCACTATAGGACAAAGGTAGTTGCAGGATAAGTTAGAAGTTTGTTATGTCATATTTGGGCATCTATTGTATTTAAATACCTATCATTTCATAATGCAAAGCATAGTAAGTAGAAGGAAGAACCAACTATCCTTTTGATCCTCCTCTCCCTTCTATCTAGAGAAGCTCAAGAAGCTCTCTATTAATAAATCATCAAAGGCAAATAACCCTACCAAAGATCAAATAGGTTGACCTCAAGAAGTGAGGCAACCATCTTCTTCATGTAACAATCTCACATAAAACTCCAAAGCAAGATTGGAGAGGAACTAAACATTCCAAACTAGAATAAAATATCCTGTTTTTTAAAGGATTCTAGAATTCTAAAAAGAATTTGGTAAAGTTTTTCAGGGAAAGAAACTTTACCCTAAGAATATTAACTAAGAAGAAAATATAGGCAGAAGAAAGAGCAATTGAACGTGTAACAAGAAATAAAGAAAAATAGTAATTCAATAAGGAAGAAAGAGCAGTCGAATACATTTGATACTCATAATAGTGGAAAGGATTGAAGCAAGCACCCTACTATAGCAGACAGGTACATTGCTCACCAATTCATGAAGTTACAAAGAAGTCATTTGTTTTTGCATGGGACAAGAACCATCAAGTGGTTACAACCACTTCAAGAAGAAGATAAAAAAAGAGTATTCATGCACATAACACACACACAAGCTTAAACAAGCATTAAAAAGCGTCAAAAATATCATCTCTTATGCTCCATGAAATACTGACATTGTGCAATATATATATATATATATAGTAAAGGAGACATATTTGAGTCTAATACAAAGAAGAAGGCACTCTGATGCCGAAGCATTTGTTGGTACATCGAAATGCTCACCCAAACGTCGAAGCACTCACCCAAACAACGAAACACTCATGTGGATGTCAAAGCAATCACTATGAAAATGAAATGCTCACTTGTATAGTTATATTTTGAAACATTAAATTTTGGTGAAGTTTAGAATACATAGATATCAAGGTCTCAATGAAAATTTGAGAGCAAATCAAAGAAGCTTTGTATGCAAAGTCTCAAAAGATTAAAATACTTAGGAATATCGGTTGTGAATTAAAGGACCGCAATGTCTCAAACATCGCGAAGACACTATCATCTTAATGGAAAAAAGTCAAAAAAATTAAATTCAAAATCGAGGAACAAATTATTACACGTGGCAACAATTCAATTCACATCAACGATTAACAAGGTATTATTACATAGAACTAATTTACATTTATCCCAAATAAATTGTGAGAGAATGCTTATTAAAGCCATATTAGTTAGATCTTCCTTTTTCTAGGTGTAGAAGAATAAAAGGAAAGAAATATAATTTTAAAACATTAGAATATTCTAAAAAATATTCCCTAAAGAAGGAGATTCCCTCTGCTTAATATATTGTCTAACAAGACATTATTTTTCTTGAAGATCAAGGCATCAATTAAATAACAAGTATAGGCTTATATATACTTGTCAGAAAGCATTTTTTGAGGTTGATTCAATGAAAGAAAATATTCAAATTTTGTGGAAGTTTATTATGGCTAGTGGAGCATCAAAGTTTCTATTACCCAATTCCTAACTATTGAGGGGGAATGATTATGATGCCTAGAAAACAAAACTTAGAACACTGGTTGAGTTTGAAGAAGCATGACAAGTTGTAGAGGAACCATTGGTCATCCTAATGTAAAAGGTGAAGATTAGATAAAGTTTGACAAGGCAGATAGAAAAGAAAGATTAATCATCATGTTTGAAGTAGCAAATGAAGTACAAACATACATTTGAGATTCGACCATGGCCAAAGATGCATGGGATAAGCTATAGATAGTTTGATAAACAAATAATCTAAATCAAATTCTATCTCTACAGAGCTAGTTGCATTGTTTGAAGATGAAAATGGATAAAGATTCGAATCTTTTATGAGAGAATTATTGAACTATGAACATCACTACAAGCTTTGGGACAAATGATAATGAATGAAACCCTTGTTCCAATTATTTTAAGATCTCTTCCTTCTCAACACAATGTATTTGTGACTACATTAAATATCACTAAACAAACGCGATGCTTCGAAAAGCTAGTGATAGAAGCCTCACATTCAAGACAAGAAGAAGAACAGACACTTTTTACAAACAAAATATAAAAGCATCCATTTAGAAGACGCATAAGAACTCAACAATGCTTCCAACAATAGAGAAATAATTCTTAAAGATATCAAAGTTAGAGAAATGATTCTCAACAAAAAAATATTTTTCTCACACAAAATATGTGTGAATTTTATGGTAGAAGTGGCAACATATTGAAGGATTGTTGGCATAATCCATTTACAAATGGATCCCCTTCAACAGAGATGAACCAACAACAAGAAAAGTCATCATCAGACAAGCAAAATCAAATTTGGAGAAAGGTATAGCAAAATAATATAGCCAAAGGAAACCAAGTTAAACAAGAAGAAGAACATGTGTTTGTTGCACAAGCACAAATAATTAAGTATAATAATGTTTGTTGTGACTCAAAAGCAACTAAAAAAATGACAAGTCAAGATAATTGAAACCATCCATGTCGTTTTAGTCATACAAGAAGATCCTCTTCACAGAACACCACATTCATTGACTTAAAGTCATTGAAGAATCAACTGAAGAACAAAATGAATAATTAAATTTAAGAACAAAAAATGAAGAAATGATAAGTTGTGGAGATAAATTTATAATGTAATTCCTTGTCATTTGTAGAAGAAACAAAAGAAGAAGCCAATGAGCAATATTACGAATTCACGCATACGACACAAAATATTCAATCAAGAATATTTGACATTCAACTACATTCATTAGCAACACATCACATCGCAAATGAAAGGAAGTGTGATTACATAAGATATCATAAGCAAAGCCTTATTCAAATGAACAAAGCGAATACTCGAATGAAGAAGCAAAAAGTTATTGATCTCACAATATCAAGTGATGATCAAGACATAAATTGACAAGTGTGATTTGCACCCATAACCAAAGTTTAACAAATGAATAGGGAGGTTTCTACTCTCCTTAAGCTCAAGATTTTAGGTTGGTTCCCTTTTACCTTTTGTTTAAGGTTAAAAGCAAATAAATAAACTAAAAAATAAAATAAAATAAGCAACATGATCTAAGAAAATGCAGAAAAACAAATCTAATCTGCTTTGTTTGAGGAGGGTGCAAAAGAAAAAAATGAATAATTGTCGCGTAAGATCTCTAACACCTACAACAACAAATCAAGAGGACTAACAAGGAAGAGAAAGGCAAAGTTATTGATTTAACACATCCATAAAATAAATATCGGAGACACAATCGAATACGTATGTCATGCACAACTCTTTATTGATTTTGAGATTTAAGTGTTTACAATTCTTATTCGAAAGAGTTGCTCTCGTATTACTTCGAAGGCCAAAAGACCCTTACAAGGAGCATTTAGCTATTATTTATGCTTGAACTTGTAGCCACAAAATGGACTACATACAATGTACCTTGGTGATAACTATGAGGTGATTACATCATTCTTATATGTTTACTAAAGACAGACATTGAGCAAGGTGCCCTAGCAGCATATCACTATGAGAGTGGGGTGCTTGGAGAGCAAGGGCGCTCAATGAGTAGGTCCCTCTAGTGAATGGGGCTCCTTCTTCCAAACACTTAACCAATTCTTGATTTCTACCCTACTATGTCTTTTGCTTTAGTTTGTACAATGCCCTCTATTTTGGGAGCAAGGTTGTTTGGAGAGCGAGTCTCTCTAAGAGCAAGGTCGCTCGAGGGGTGAGGCACTTTGGCAAGTAGATGCTTTATGGAGTGGATAATACTAAAAGCAAAGCATATATGAAGTCTAGCTTTGTCTCTTCATGTTTTCATGTTGGACATTTTGAGTATATGAGTTGTCATTGATGTCAAGAGTGAGTAGTCATTGATGTCAAGCTTTCGGTACCAGTCAATGGCAGTTTCGGTGGGCAGGATCAGTTTCAGGTTCTCCAATAAGTGCAAAAGGATATTCCATTTTCAGTTAATCAAAGACCCGGTTCCAAGCAGTCAAATGTGGTCCAAAGTGCAAAGAAGAAGCCCAAGTGAATAATATTATAATTCTTTATAATATTATATAGGGAAGTTTAAATTAATTATAAATTAATTAATATAACTTTTATTATAAATTAATTTATTAATTAATTTACTTAACTTATAAGTTATTTAAATTAATTATTAATTAATTTCAATATTAATCATAAGTTAATTTATATTAATTTTAAATAACCCTAAGGTGGGTTATTGAATTAAAATTTGAATTTTGAATTCAAATTCTTAGCGCCAATGTGGGAGCAAAATTAACCAAACGTGTATAAAAGGGGGACTACCCCACCTTAGCCAAACTTACCTTATGCCTTCGAATTAAATCGATTAATGCGAGCTTACGCGAATCGTGTTGTAACAAAGAGGATTGCTTTGTGGTTTTCGTGTGAATTCAACGACGCACGAAGGGATAATAGGAAGGAACTCTTCCTCCCTTCACATGGGCACCTATAGCCCATGCGGTGGGCTCCAAAGTGCTCAGGCGCTTGGCGCTTAGGGAGACGGCGGTTCGAATCACGCCGAAACCCTTTTGGGGAGAAAACAAAGGTATGCATTAGTTGAACACCAAAATTTTTGAAGGAATTAGTTGAGGTATTAAAAATTATTTTTTGCATATTTTATTTGGTTTGTAAGGTTGTAATGGGAGTTATACTGTTGGTGCAAAATAAATTATGGTGTTATTTGATGTAGTGTTTGAGAAGGGTAGCAAGGTGTTTTAGGAAGATTGTTTGAGGTTTTGTGGTGTTGGATATTATTTTAAGTTGGGGATTATAAGGTGTATCAAAATGATTATTTTTCATGTATGATTTGATGGTAGTTATTTTCAAAAGACAGCAATAAGGCATAATTGATTTTTGATTATTTTTGTGTTTAAGGAATATTTTGAGAAAGTGTTGAAGTGATATTTTGTCATCTAACCATTGAAATTGGAAAAAAGAAAATTGTGATTGAGACAGGTTTTCCAAAGGCACTTTTACATCAAATAAAAGGTATGGGCACATATTCCTAGTGAGTGATTGTTGAATGTTGTGAATGCAAAGTTGGAGTGAAAAGGATTGCTTAGTAAGCATTGTTAAGTGTGTTTTGAATTAATGCTTCAAGGTTTTCTGGAATAAAGAGTTGTTGATAAAACATTGTTTTATAAGCATTGTTGTTGAAGTGATTAATTGAGTGAACTTGAACTAGGGTTTGCAAAGATCATGAGTATCATTGTTATGTGATATTGATTGATAAGCATTGTTGGAAACATTTAAGTGAATGTTCATATGCTTGGACTAGGGTTTGTGAGCAAGGATTATTTCATTGAGTGATTGGTTGAGAAGAGTTGGTTGATCCTAGTCAAGTGGATGTGTTGGTGTGATAGTTCAAGTTCTATGAAACAAATTATTCTATATTTTGAATTTATTTGAGAAAGAGGTTGAGTTTTGGTGAGTGTGAAACATATTGAGTCTCTAAAAATTCTCTATATGTTTCTATGGTAAAAAGAGTGATTGAAAGTAATTGAGCATTGTGGTGAATGTGAAGCATATTGAGTCTCTAACAATTCTCTATATGTTTTTGTGATAAAAAGAGTGATTGAAAGTGATTGAGCATTGTGATGAATGTGAAGCATATTGAGTCTCTAACAATTCTCTTTATGTTTCTATGAGATTGGACAAGTTCTAGTGTGGACTTGTTGAGTAGATTTGAGGTAAGTCTTAGAGAAGACTTGTGGACAGATTTGTGTGTGCTTTTGTCGAAGCTTACAATACAAATTTGAGGAAAGAGATTAAGAGCAGAGTTGAACAAGTTCTAGCGAGGACCTGTTGAGCAGATTTGGACAAGTTCTAGAGAGGACTTGTGCACAAATTAGTTTTATGGAAGCTTATAAGGCAGATTTGAGATAAGTCTTTGAGAAGACTTTAGGGCGGAGTTGATTGATTGATTTGTTCAAACCTTGAGTTAAGGTTCGGAGTAGATATAGAAGAGTGGATTCGATATTATGTCAAGCTTTATGTTAATGCTTGAGGACAGAGATTGCGGATAAATTTGTGCTAGATCGAAGGACTGTGTTTAGTGCAGATTAGAGGATAGAGATTGAGGATATATTTATGATAGATTGAATTACTATGTTTAGTATAGATTTGAGGACTGATTTTGGTGCATATTTGAGGACAGGTTTGTGCCAGACCAGAGACAGAGATTGAGCAGATTTATGCTAGATCGAAGGACTGTATTTAGTATAAATTTGAGATAGAGCTTTGAAGGTGATAGAGTATAGAGAATGATAGTCTCCAATGTATAGATATCCATTAGCTAAGGTAATGAGGATATGTGTCTTCAGTGGATAGAGATCCATTAGCTAGAGCAGTGGGGTCAGTAGTTTTTTTAGAAGATCACCAATCAGAGCTAAGGAGAAAGAGTTCTCCTGTGGATAGAGATCCACGAGCTTGATTAGGGGATTGGTGTCTCCTTTGGACAAAGGTCCATAAATATTGTAATAGGAAAAATATTCCCAAGAGATTTATTGAGAAAATTTTAGTGAAATATTTTCTCCGTAGAGTATCCCACATTAGGTGAACCATGTTAAATTGGTGTCTCTATTGTGTGTGGTGATTTATGCATTGCTTTGATTACTATTGTTGATATTGCTATCTATACATTGCATAATATTGATTGGGAAAGAAAAGTAAAAAGTGGTCTTATATTGTTCACCCCCCTCTTAGTATAAGCTTATGTTATTCATTTGGTATCAGAGTGGGTTCCTTCAAAAGAGTTTAGTAGCTTGAAGAAAAAGCTTTAAAGAACACAATGGAATCTAAGAATGTGTCCTCAGATAATTCAACACCAGTATTTTATGGAAGTGATTATATAATTTGGAGTATGAAAATGAAGATTCACTTGATGGCACTTGGCAATGAAATTTGGGAAGCAGTTTAAAATGGATACATACCACCATTTGATCCACCTACAGATAAGGAAGGTAAGATTCTACAACATTACAATTCAAAAGAAATGAATACAATTTTGAGAGGTTTGCATAGAACATAATCCATAAAAGTTATGCATTGTAAATATGCAAAAGGAATTTGGGATAAGTTGCAAAGCATATATGAAGGAGATAAAAGTGTCAAAAAGGCAAAGATACGAAATTTCAAAGGACAATTTGAAGAATTAATAATGAAAGATGAGGAAAAAATTAGTTCTTATCTACTTCGAGTAGATGAGGTTGTTAATGCTATGCAAGGACTTGGACTTAAGGTTGAAGAATCGGATGTTTGTGATAAGGTCTTAAGATCTCTTCCAAAGAGATTTAGTGAAAATATTTCTGCTATAGAAGAATCAAAAGATGGTGATTCTTTGACAAGAGATATGTTACTTGGTATTATTACATATTTTGAGTTAAGAACAAAAGAGGAACATAATCTCTATAAGGAAGTAGCATTCAAAGCTACTAAGAAGACAAAGGGTAAAAATTCAGATTCAAGCAATGAGTCATCTAGTGATGAAAAAGCTAATTATGGCAGAAGGAATAAGGATTCAAGAAGATTTAAAGATGCAAAATATGTTAGATGTTTCAATTATGGAAAGTATGGTCACTATGCAAGTGATTTTTAAGAATATAGAAATAACAATGATGAAGAAAAACAGGATCACAGGAACAAGGAATCAGAAAAATACAAGTACCAAAAGAAAGGCAAGGATGGACAAGGCAAATAAGGAAAGAAGTTATTTCAAGGACATAAGAGGAGATACTATGTAGACAATACAAGTAAGTACTCAAGTGATAGTGATGCTAGTTCTTCAAGTAATGATAAATATGAAGTTCTATTTCTGATTGAGAAAAAAGAAGTTAAGAAAAGATCACCAATAATCCTCAAGTGTTTTAGATGTGGTAATTTTGGACATCTTGAAGATAGTTGTACAAGGAATGGTTTCAGTTTCAGTGATGATGAATATGAGGATACATTTGAAGGACCAGAAGAGAATATTCTAATGGCACTACAAGAAGAAGAAGGTGATCCTATGGAAGACAAGTCAGAAAAGAATGAAGATATTATCAAAGGTAAACAAATAGAAGAAGAATCAGAAAAAGGAGGAGTTGATCTTGAGGGAGAGCTTATTTATGCTCTTAAAAATTTAAATAAGGTAAGAAAGAAAAACTCCCAACTTGAGATTTAGTTTCAAGAATGTGATGAAGAGAGAGGAAAGCTTATAGAGGATCTAAACAAGTCAATGGCTAAGACAAAGAAGTTCAAAAATAAGTTAGAAGCAAAGGTCTTAAAATGTGAAAAGTTAGTGTTGGTCATCAAATCTGCCTAGGTAAGGATTTTGAGTAAGTGTATGCGCCCTAGACCTGGACCAACATTGAAAGGCCGAAGGGAAGAGATGCCCCTCGTGCCAATCTCCGGAGAAAGGCCGGCTCCTATGCTAAACTACTTGGGTGTTTTGAAGACAAGAGTGCAGGAAAGAGATAAAAGGGATAAGGGTTAGAGAAATAAATAAAAAGGGTTAAGGGAAGAGAGATTGATGATTTGAGGTGGGAGAGAACAGGAAGCACGATCGCTAACAGACAACTTGAATAGCAACAAGGAACACCAAGAGTAAAACGAAAGAAACGTAGTATCAACCTTCCTATGTATCCTCCCGAACGAGTTTCAGGGTACTGTCCCCGATCGCACACCGGACGCAGAGTTCAGCATCTCAGTCTACAAACGAAGAGAGACAAAAGAATCAAGCAAGGCAGGCAACATAAAAGAAAGTCAATAGGATGTTTTTCAACTCCTATGTATCCTTCAGAACGAGTTTCAGGACACTGTCCCCGATCGCACACCGGACGCAGAGTTCAGCATCCAACATACAAACAAGGAGAGATAGAAGAATCAAGCACAGAAGGCAGCATAAAAGAGAAGAATTGAGCTCAAAGTCTCTTAGTATTAATCGTAGGACATCAAGTTACAACAACTTTCTAGCAGATAGTTCCCCCCCTTTTTCCATTACAATGCCTGGGTTTTTATAGAGGACCCGGGCCTCTGAATCATAATTACATAGCAAAGAAGAGTACGCCCTCGAGCTCCGAGAAGTCGGCCTCCCTCGAGGCTCTTGTGAATCTGTTACCAAAACTGGCAACTACGACCGGGTCAACCATGGAAAGGTGCATTGATGAGCCGTCTGGACGTCCTTGGTCTCCGGGTGCGGTGCTCGAGTGGCCGCCATGCTCGTCGGGTTCTCCATCATGGCTTGATACTTCGCTTTTGATTGCCAAAAATGAGCAACGGGCTTGTTGGGCACGAAAAATTGCATTTATGAGGCACTTGATCGCCTCGGGAAGATACCCGGCTTGGAACGTGTGCCCGTGAAGCGCTTCGCTAGATCTTCGTTCACAACTTCGCTTCGCAATGGTTTTGGGCCGAAGCAAAAACTCTTCCTTAAATTATACTTCGCACAATTGAGCTTCACAAAACTGCTTCAGGGAAGGTTTGTGCCGAAGCATATCTGCTTCGCAAAATGGTCTTCTTCGTCCTTGTTGCTTCACGACAAAACTGCTTCGCTGATGCCTTGGAGAAATGCTTCGCTGATTTTTTGACCGAAGTGATCGATGGAAATACTTCGGGTGCGAAGTAGTTTTCTTGCCTTTTCTTTTGAATTTTGGTTCGGCATATCGCTTCGCAGAAATCTTTCCCGAAGTAGCTTCTAAAAAAGCTTCGGGCCCGAAGTAGATTTCTTGCCTTTGCTTTTCGACAAAATTGTTCTTTCGAATGCTGCCTTTGTATTCTACTTCGGTGATACTACTTCGCAAAAACTCCACCCGAAGCAGTGTTGAAAATGCTTCGGGTGCGAAGCTCTCTTTCCTTCCGAACGCCGCTTCGCTCAACTTTCGCCCGAAGTAGCTGTTGGAAGCGCTTCGGGCCCGAAGTCGTTTCATTCTCCTTTTCTTGTGTTTTACTTCGACGAAAACTACTTCGCAAAACTTTTACCCGAAGTAGTGTGGGAAATGCTTCGGGTGCGAAGCTATTTTATTTTCCTTCGCTGAAGCTCTTTTTTCTAGCTTGTTTGGCAGCGAAGTTCTTCCCTTTCTACTTTATGTACAAATGGGTGGCATTGAAAGCCAAAATTGCTGCAACTTTTCAAAATAAAAATAACAAAGTAAAAAAACTTTACACAACACTATACAAAACTTGTTTCTTTTCTACCCCTTGAGAAATGTGACAAAATTGTCAACATTCTTGGCGGCTCGTGGGGCAACGAGCTCGTCTCGGTGGAAGGACCCTTTAACTTTGATCTATTGGGCCAGAGTCTTTTCCCGATCCATCTCCTCCTTCTTCCGCACCTTCTTCTTCTTCTGGGAGTGCCTCGACAGCTGGTTCTCCTTCTTCTTCTGCTCCCTCTTCTTCTTCGCCCTCCTCTGCTCCTTCGTCTGTTGGCGTGGCCTCTTGCTGTGGAGATGGGATAATGCGATCGCGGATTTTCTTTATAGTTCGATGAACATGAGCCCAGACCCCTTTCTGAAATATTTCTTGGTCTTCGAGCGCCTTGACCAGAACATGGAATCGGTCAATCTGCCCTATGTCGGCGTGTTTGATCCTCGCACCTAGGTCATTCAGGCAAGTCACGATTTTACAGTGTCTCAGGATGAAGTCTGTGACCTGTCCCTCCGTGACCGGTTCTTCCCACTCATCAATTTTGGAGACGTCATTTTCAAAAAGGAGCCATGCCGGCTTTAGTTCTTCCCTGGTGAGAAGGTTTCCATCATCATCTGTGAAACTCGGGAAACCCAAAGAAGAGAGGTCTTCAAAATGACTCATTGATGTGCGTTGCTCTTGCTCAAATATATCAAGGAGGTCTTTCGCCTTTTGCGCTTTCTTCACCTTGGAGAAGAAAGCGCGAACAATGGCTTGGGCAGTAGACCAATCCCTAGCCGTTCGACTCATAGCAGTGACCTGTAGGTCTTGATATCTGATGCTTTGGACCTCAAAGGCAAGCTTGAGTCACTTCTTAATTTTTTGAATCACCTCGTCCACCATTGGTCCCTTCTTAGCGATGGCATGCTGAGCTTCGGTGACATAAATTAAAATTGACAGGGCACTGGCGGCCCGAGATCTGAAACCCTTGAGTAGGTGAGAGCGGATTTCCTTGATCCTACCTTTGTCGAACAGCTCCAGATTCGCCTTTTGGTATAATTGTTGTTGGGACTGCAAGATCTTGCTCTCGAGCTCTTTGGCCTTTAGCTCATTTTTGGCCTATTTTTGTGCTTGTTGTTCGGTCGAAGTCTGCAATTGTAGAACTTGCAGTTTGAGGGCATGTGTTTCCTTTTTGAGCAATTTGCCCTACTTCTGCGAATCCTCCAGCTCAGAGCGAATCTTAGCCAGCTCTTCCTCCAACTTGATATTGGCATTTTCTGCCTCAAACCTGCGCTGGTTGGCAATGTTTGCATGTGCTCTGAAAGTTTCGACCCTGACATGCATGGATTCAGATTCGTCATCTATATTTAAATGCTCCAGGTCTTTGGTTTTCTCCTGGTAGTCGTAATCGGCTGGAGTCATTTCATCCAGAGGCTTCTGGACCTTAGGGACCTTTCTCACCTTATGCAACTTTCCGCCCTTCAGGTCGAAAATTGCACATTTTTCAACTTGAGCCAGAGATTTTCCTCTTTTCTTTCTCGCCTCCTTTAACATCTTCTCTGTATTCTGTCGAGCTAAGAGTAGCTTTTCGGCCAGGGGGCGCTCCTTTATTGCAGATAGGTCTATTTTAGAGAAAGCCGAATCTCCGGCCAAAGGTGTAAACAAATATAAAGAACTAACAGGGGCAGGTTCGCCCGACGACTCGGGGACGGGTGTAGCAGGGGCTTTGGCGAGTGGGACTATGCTTTGAGCTATGGGAGAGTGGGCTATGGGGCTTGGTGTGGGCGAAGTGGTTTCAGCGGGCTTATCCTGTTCAGACGACTCGGGACGAGTGGGGCTATGCAGGATTGGGCTGGCGATGGGCGGTTTCTGAGTGGGGGATTGACTCTGTGGGGAAAGGAAAGACTGATGAGGGCTTCCACTCGGGACTGCCATGGATGTGTCAGAGATCGAAGTGAAAGGAAGAGAGTGCGTACCTACGTGCCCTCCTGGCAAAGCGGTTGTGGTCACTTCTTGCATGGCCGACTCTTGTCCCTCTTGGGCTTCATCACCCCCGACCTCTACAACTTCTGCTCCAGAGTCCTCTTGTTGGAGGAGTTCCTCCACATCGATGATATCTATTTTGGGGACCGTTTTAGCACTTGGTGCCCCTTCATCTCCAATGTTTGCCTCAACCGGGCCTGATGCAGGGGACCCAGCAGGAGTACCTGAAAGTTTCGTGCGAGGGCGCTTCGGGTGGCTCGGAGGTACTTGAATCTGCTCCTGCCTTTTCCTTTTCTTCCTCTCCAATGGTTGTTCTGCTTCTTCGGTGCTCGCTTCCTTATCTTCCTCCGAAGCATCCTTAGCGCCTCCTGGGCTTTCGCCCGATCCTGGGGTAGCTGGGGGAATAAAATCTGCAAAGGATATCGACTTCCAGGTTTCGACATTGGAGTCATAAAGAATTGCGAAGTCTTTATCCGATGCTAAGAGTCCATAGGAGTTTGTCTTTTGACGGTGGACTCTCATTGTCCACCATTCCCGAAGCTTTTCCTCGCTCCAGTATTTTACCTCTTCCTTCAAATCGTCCCTTGCCTTTTTCCAAAAGGTGGAGCCTGGAGTCGGGAGGGGATGCTGATCAGGGTCGTACTTGACCTCTATAGGATAGAACTCATGCCATGGAGGCAATGTCCTCATCCTTTCTAAATGCCACTCCAGATATTTTCCATTGGGGTTGTTCCTTTGTTCCACAACTTCGGGGTGAGGGCAGATGTGGAAGCTCTTGAATTTTAAATGATCCTTCATCACGCCCAAAGGATCGTAGAGCCACTGTTGAGGAATCTGGAGTAGGCCAAAGTAGGCAAGCTTTTCTTCCAGGAACGTGCCCTGTTTTAGGGCAAAGACTTCGATTACCCCCATCCTGAAGGGGAAGTCATAGGTATGTGCCCACTTACGGCCGTGACCGTATATTGCATTTGTAGAGTCGCTCTGCCGAGCGACCTCCAATGCGAACTGATATTCTGAGGGGTAGACTGGTAACAGGAAGGGCTTCCCAATGAAGCCGAATATGCGAATCACCAGTCCCTGTGTCAATTGGAAGACATCTCCCTTTTTTCCCAGCACCACTCTATCTCTCAAACTGAGTGGTACCCGAGGAGAAGACCCTTTCAACAAATGCATGGCGGGTCCCAAAAATTGCTGATTAAAAGAATAATAAGACTCCTCCTTCAATAAAAGGGGAGTCCATTGGTACACTGGCAGAGGATTTCCATCCTTGCCGCTTGGGGAGATGGCGATGTGGGGAAAATGCTTATGAACTTGGTAGAAGAATAGCCAGACAAGAAAGGAACAGGGTGAGAAGTACTGGCCTGCTGCTGAATTCTTCATGCTAGCGAGCCTTGTATGCAGGGTTCGGGCCACCCATTCTGCCCAGTCAAAGAAAACTGGGTTGGTGTTTGGCCTTGAAGCGTCAGGGGCATAAAACTCCCCTCTTGAAATGCATTCGGCCAGGGACACCTGCCAGGGCTGTACTGAAGTATCCTTTGACAATCCTGCCACCCATGCAATGATGGAAAAAATATCTATGTTTTTGAAAGCCTCCAAGGGTAAGGGCATCTGGGGCAACTTGTTTGAAGGCAGCCCGCTCTTGAGATTCTCCCGTAGGAACTTCAATATGTGGCTGTTGGAGGTGAATCTCTCCATTTGTTCATTTAGGAGGACATTGCGAACAGAATAGCCCTTGGGCGGGCCCTGCTGCGGCGCGAAGGCGGCTTGCACATCTTCCTTCAAGATGGAAAATAGTTTGTGTCCCGAAGCATCTAACACCTGCCTCGTAGCAGGTTGGTAATTCTGTGCAATGGCGTAGACCAGCTCGGGACAATGGTGAGCAGGTGGGGTTAGAAACCAGTAGATCTGGGAGTAATATGCAGCGGCTCTCTTGTTTTCTGGCGTGAGCCTGCTTGTCATGAATTCTATGGTGTGCCGAAGATCGGATACACCCTTCGAGAGCTGCGTGTCTCGGATTCTCTCCCACCCATCAATTGGTGGATCCACAAGTTGTTCTTCTTCTGAGTCGTCCCCCTCTTCCATTGGCTATTTTTTGGGTCGAAGGGGAGGATTTAGCTTCTTCGGGGTACGCTTTTTCTCTTCTTTCCCCTTTTTTGTCTTCTCGGGGCCTGCAACTTCGGGCTCTTTCCCCTTCTCCTTAGAGTTTTTCTTTCCCATGATGTTGGTGATAGCGGTAGGGTTCTTGATACAAAGAGCTTAAATGCGAATGGCCAGATGCAAAAGGACAGGAGAGTTGTAGAGTATCTGAAAGCTCTTAGTGTAATTCTAACTGATGGACAAATAACTTCCCTCTTGCCAAGAACTCGCTTTTATAGCCTAAAAAGGCAACCACCTGAATTTATGGCACCTACTAAAATTAAATTTGTACTCAGACAACGAAAGCTGCCGTATTCTCAAACCGCTTTTGCAGCGACGTGGTACACAGGGCTGCATGCTTTGATGATTATACTTCGTACTGGAGACGCCACCCGCTGCCACCTCGTACCTTGGTGCGAGCCCTTTTTCTCTTTTTCTGACTCGATCATCTCGGGCAGTGTTCCACCACCCCTTTTCCTTAATTTCGTCCGCTTTGTACTCCTCTCAAGGCCGTTGTTGGCACGTTTTTTGAGGCACATTTTGAATTCTTCACCTCGCGCGTGTTTGGCTCGACGAAGAGAAACTTGATGCTAAAAATGCTTCATGGTGAACCTTTGGTTTGGACTATTTTTCGATGCTTCGGGCCCGAAGTACCTCTTCTTCGCCGTGTTGCCGCTTTGGTCGAAAATGTTTCGGGCGAAAACTAGCCGAAGTGAATGCTTCGCTATGGTTTCCGCCGAAGTAGAAATGGTTCGGGTATGAGGAGGCCCGAAGTAGATGTTTCAGCAACTTCCTGGCGAAGTAATCTTCAATGTTCTCTTGGATTTTGCTTCGTTGGTTTCCTAGCCGAAGTGTTTACCGAAAATGGTTCGGGCCCGAAGTCCTTCCACCTTGGTCAAACTTGAATCGTGGCCTAGACTTTTCTTCTTCGACGAAGTTGCCTCTTCGGATGATTTCCGCCCGAGGCAGGAATTTGAAATGTTTCGGGCCCGAAGCTCTCTTTATCGGCCCTTTGCATTTTTATTCGGCAAAACGACTTCGCACAATTTTCACCCGAAGTAGTGCTGGAAATGCTTCGGGTGCGAAGTTCTCCTTTTGAAAACTGGTTCGCAGAATTTTGCCTTTGGTCACCTTCTTTGCAGCGAACCTTTTGTACTTGCTACTTCACATCAGAAGTCTCCGAAGAAGATTTGGAAGTGGTACTTGGCTTTGTGATCTTGGAAGAGAATGTATATACAAATGCAAATTATATACAGAAGTATATATACACATATTTTTTTTTTTAAAGAGAAGAATTATTGTCTTTAGCGATGAAAAGTCTTCAGGTGAAGACCATTGACAGAGATCGGCAAAACTTGTCCATCTGCATCTTTGAGGATGAATGAATTGGCTGAGTTTACCTTCATAATTTCAAATGGCCCATCCCAAAAGGCGTCCATCTTGTCATGATTCCCAGGCTTGGCCTTCCAAGAATCCCACTTCAATACCAGGTCTCCCACATTGAATGTGCGATCGGATGACTTTTTCTTGAACCAGTCTCGGATAACCCTGAGTATGCTTAGCGAAGTCCTGGTATGCTTCTTCGTGATCCTCCTCCAGTCGCAGCAGCTGAGCTAACCTGTTCTCCATCGGATTAACTCCATCTTCTACTTCTAACAGCCGCAGTGCAGGGATCTCAACATGGATGGGTAAGATGGCCTCCTTGCCATAGACCAGAGCATAAGGCGAGGTTTTGATTGACCTTTTGATAGAAATCCGATCGGCCCACAAGGCCCGATCTAGAAGGAGATGCCAAGTCCTTTTGTTCGTCTCTATGAGCTTCCTTAGCATTCTCAACAGAGTCTTGTTGGTGGATTCTGCCAAGCCGTTGCCTTGTGGATAATAATTGGAGGATACTTTATGGTATATCCCATATCTGTAGAGGAAATCATTGATTTTAGCGCCTGTGAAGCCAGGGCCATTGTCTGTGATGATTGCTTCGAGGATGCCGAACCTGGTGATCAATCCTTCCAAGAAGGTGACTACAGTCTCTTGATCTGCATGTTTGGTAGGAATCGCTTCGGCCCACCTGGTGAAGTAGTCTGTTGTTGTCAGGATGAACCTATGTCCCACAGAGGAATTTGGTGATACGACTCCTATAAAATCCAACCCCCATTGTTGAAAGGGTGTCTCTACTTGTATCAGATGAATGGGCAATGCAACATTTTTGTTTCGGCCGACGAACCTCTGACACTGCTCGCATTTACGGCAAACTACGAAGGCATCGACAAAGAGTGTGGGCCAATAATAACCCGCCCTAATGATCTTTAACGTTGTTGTTCTTCCTACAAAGTGACCTCCCGATAGTCCTGAATGGAATTCTCCCAGGACTCTCCTTTTATCATCGTCTTTGATACACTTAAGAAGGACACCATCAATGTTCCTGAAAAATAGGCCTTCGAGGCGCAGAGTGTATCTGGAGGACCGCATCCTGAAATGTCTTCGTTGTGATGCATTTAAATGTGAAGGACACTTGTCGGTGTTGAAATAGCAGATTATCTCACCGACCCAATCCTTCTCGTCTTCTTCGTGGTTAGCGAAGCATTCTTCGACTGGTAAGTCATCCCTCCGAGATTCTATCACTTCGACCGCCGCGCTCTTTGCCAATTCTTGACACAATGCACGACCGCGAACCAATTTTGTGGGCTTGATCTCAATGTCAAACTCCTGTATTTTGTTCACCCAACCAGCTCTTTTACTTCCCAATTCTCCTTGGATAATGAAATTACGCACATCGGGGTGAATGACATAAACTGTGACTCGGCTCTGAGAGATGAACTGCTTGAACTTCCTTAGTGATTTCATTACTGCATGCACCTGACGCTCAATGAAATTATACCTTTCTTCATGGGAATTGATCACCTGACTCAAGAACGCGATGGGACGCTCCTCGCCATCTTCTCCCTTTTGTGTCAGGACAACAACATAGCTCTCGGGCTCTCCTATGGCATACATGATGAAATCTCGACTGTAGTCTGGATTGATCAAGACCGGTGCCTGAGCGATTCGAGCCTTAATCTCTTCAAAAGATTTTTTTCTTTCTTCGGTCCAGTTAAATTCGACGCCCTTCTTCAGGAGTTGGGACATTGGCTTGATGACTTGGGCGAAGTCGGGAACGAACTTCCTTACGAAGTTGATTTGACCGAAGAAGGATTGAAGTCCTTTCTTGTCTGTCGGGAGTGGGAGTTTCATTAGAGCTTCGGCTCTGTCAGGATCTACAGTGAGCCCTTTTTCTGATATCGCATGTCCCAACAACTTTCCTTCGTCGACAACGAATATGGACTTCTTTGGATTAATTGAGATGCCGAACTCTCGACACTTTTCGAAAACTTGTTGTATATGTAGTGGATGATCTTCCCTTCTTCGGGAGAAAATGGTCATGTCATCCAGATAAATGACGATGACCTTATTTAGAAGCTCGCCAAAAGCAAGATCCATTGCTCTCTGGAAAGTGGCCCCAACATTCGAAAGGCCAAATGGCATTCGCTGGTAGGCAAATGTTCCCCACTTGGTGGTGAATGTTGTTTTGTGTTGGTCTTCGTCCCTGACCCAGATTTGATTGTATCCAAAAAAACCATCGAGCAGAGAGAAGCGTTGCGCTCCAGCTACTGAGTGCAAAATTTGATCAATCTATGGGAGAGGATAGTGATCCTTGAGGGACGCCTGATTTAGATTGCGAAAGTCTACGCATAACCTGATATCTCCGTTCTTCTTTCTGACTGGGACCAGGTTCGCTACCCATGAAGAGTGCTTGATGGGATATATGATCTTTGCCTCGAGCATCTTCAAGAGTTTGGCTTTCATTAAGACCTCGATCTTGGGATTCATCGGTCTTTGCTTTTGTCGAAAGGGTTTGACCCCCTCCTGCAACTCGATTGTGTGTTGAACCAGCTGCCGATTGTATCCTCGGAGATCTTGATAAGACCAAGCGATTATATCGGAAAACCTTCTGCATAGATTCTGTATCTGTTCTATCTCCTTCGCAGTGCAGTCGGTTCCCACCTTTATTGCTTTCCCAGGTTCGAGCTCCAAATCCTGATACTGTCTCTCATGGACCTTGATCATGTGAGAGAGAGCTCGGTCATTCCGATCAAAGAGGCTTTCGAGGGTGATTAGTCCCTTGGGAACATGATTATTCTTCAATTGGATCAACCCTTCATACTCTTCTTCATCAGAGCTTCGGTCTTCGACTGTGGCGGCTTCTTGGATTAAGAAATTTACAATCTGCTCGTCGTTGTCAAACACTTGCCAATGCAGATTCTTGTCCGGGACAGAGGGTCTATAGATCATCCTCACAGTTCTGGGCTTGTGCACCATGTCTTCTACTGGAGAGTACTTGGCTGCGATGGATGCCAGAACATCGGCATGTCGGTTCTTCTCTCGTGGGACTGACTATAGATTGAGAGATTCGAACCGATCGAACAGGTCCCATACCCTGTTGCGGTATGATTTTAGATAATGCTTCTTTGAAGTACACTTATTTGTGACCTGGTTGCAAACCAGTTCGAAATCTCCAAAAATTTGGAGGTGCTTTATGCCTAACTTATCAGCTTTCTTAAGTCCTAGGCATAACGCTTCATATTCTACTGCATTGTTAGTGCAGCTCCATGTCAACCGGTAGCAATATTCTTTTTGCTCTCCGAAAGGTGAAATTAGAAGAATCCCTGCCCCAACGCCATTTTTACATCGGGCACCGTCGAAGAACAACTTCCATAGTTCTTCCTGGGCACTTGTTCTATTCCCGGGGTGGGAGTGGTTTTTTGGCTTGACGATCGCATAACATCCTATTTCGGTCTCCACCATGGCGTTGAAGTCTGCCAATGAAAACTCATCTTCACAACTTAATTGCGCAAGAGACTCCTCAACCAGATCTACCTGTTCTATTTCCTCCACTAGTGCATTCACTGGTTCGCTGCTTTCTTCCTCGGACATCTTCTGTACCAGAAAGGAAGAAGGCTTCTCATTGTAGATCTTCACCTTCTTTCCCTTGAATGGAATCTCCAGATGGGAGTAATCCATAGACAGATATCCACCCAATTTTGTCATGAATTCCCTCGACAAGCACATACTAAAATATGGCTCCAAGTCGACTACTACTACCTCTTGTATGACTGTGATCTGAGGCATCTTATGTAGCCGGATAGGAATGTCCTTGATCACCCCTACAGTCTTTACTGGAGTACCATCCAACTGGAGTACACCTTGGCTGCTTCGCGTATACTCCATCCCTATTTCTTCGTAGATTGCTCTTGGCATTACTGTTGTAGCGGCCCCAGAGTCGATCATGCAATTATGCACAATATACCCTTCCATTTGTAGGGACAGGTAGAACGGAGGTGGTCTATTCTTCCCCGTGATTGATGTGGATAGGGTCTGTATCAAGGCAAGCGGTGCTGCTTTTTTAACCTTAATTGTCTTTAATGATTCTTGCAGCAGGTCTACTTGTCCAGGAAGTTGCAGTGCATCATACAGGCTGATCTTGGCTGGAATCTTCTTCAATTCCTCTACAATATTGTATGCCAGGGATTTGGGTGCTTCGGGCTCTTTTTTGGGCTCATATCTTGTGCGAAACTGCTCTGTAGCTTCCACCCTTTGTCGTTTAGTCAGCGAAGGAAACTTGAGCTTTTCCTTAGCCTGTTCTTTAGTTTCCACCTGAGGTGGTTCGACAGAGGCCTTTTGAGCCTTTCCTTTGATCGGTGTTGGCGAAGGAGCTTCGCTCGAGGCCGAAGTAGATGATTGTCCTTTCTCAGGTTGAACTTGCTCTTTTGAAGGAGTTAGCTGAGTAACATTTGCTTCTATTGTCTTTTTCCCTCCTCGGGTGAGTACTGCAACCGGCTCCTCCTCGCTAATTACCAGGTTCTGATTCATCTGCCTAATGACATTTACTTGACCACTGTGACTACTGTTTGCCAGTGTTTGTACATAGTGTTGGTGCAAGGTGCAGGTGTTCTCCTCATGCGGATCATTGCACGTAGAGCACCAATACACGTAGTCGAAAGTGCTCGAAGCCTCATCAATTGCAGCATTTCTCGTCGAAGCCCTCCCTTGCTGGACTGCTTGGTCTTTGGTAAGCGCAGGTGCAGGATAAGATCTTCTTGGTAGGAACTCCTGTTGCGCTTGCTTCTTTTTTACAATAGTCATGTCATTAGACAACATCTGAACTGTAGAGTTCAGAGACTGCATTTCCTGTAGAATTTTGGTTTGTATATCATCGGCTTTCGGAGCGAGTGGTGATGGAGCCATCGTCGGTATTGGAGGCAGGGCGGGGAGTTGAGGTGGTGCTGGCAGCACAGGAAATGCTGAAGAGACAGTGGGTTGTGGAGTTGAAAATGTAGGGAAATGGATTTGTGGAGCAGTGATTTGAGACACGACAGGATTCGGATTCCAAGATGAAATCGAGAGTGCGGGGGTGGTGGAGATTTGTGAAGCGGCTGCGCTTGCATACTAGAGTTGTAAGAATTCGAGAAGTATGGGCATCGACATCCTTTGGGGGAGCTTGCCCATAGCTATTAAATCCATCTCCGCTCTCTTAGCTAACTCATACAACTCGAGAAAAGTATTAACGTTAGAATATCTTACCATGAGACTGATATCGGGGTTGAAAGCCCAAAGGAAATAGAGCGCTGCAGCTTCGTCGGTTGGCCGAAGTCCAACTGGCACTCTCTGCCAGGTTTGAGCGAACCTCACATTGAAATCCATGATCTCCTCTTGTGGATGTCTCTTGATTGAAGTGAACTGGTGCAGCAGAGAGGTAGGATCACAGGATTCATTGAAGTTTCCCATCAGTTGATCAGCTAACTGATCCCATCTCGTAATACTACCGGGTGGTAGAGATCTATACCAGTAGAGGAGTTTCCCTCTAAGGGAAAGGACCAGAAGCTTTACCATAATCGGCTCTTCTGTAATGTCGTGGATCGCCGCCAGGGATATTATATCCTGGATGTGCTCCAGAGCGGTCTTCCCAGTTCCATCGAACGTTGGGATTTTCTTTACGACAGCAGGCGACACTTGTCCTTGTCCCACTAGATTTAGAGGTGACAAAGAATCCCATGCTAGAGACAATCTGGGTGGCGGTGGCTGCTGCATTTGTTGTTGTTGTTGTTGTTGTTGTTGTGCCATATTTGCTCCTGGATTTCCCGAAGCTCCCCCTTGACTGCTAATAGGACAACTAATAGGAATAGAGGGGCTAGGACGCTTCGGAGAGTTGGGAGGATTGGGAGGAAAGCTAGATGTTGTACTATCAGAAGTTGAGCTTTGTCTGCCAACAGAGGATGTTCCTTGTGGCAGGGATTCGGGGGTGATCAACCTTGATTGTTCCCCAAAAGCGTCAATATCTAGCTCAAAGAACTCGGTTTCCTCTCCTTTATTCTTAACTCTCCATCTTGTTTGCATGAAGGCACAGAATTTTGGTACTGGTCTTTATGACTTAGAGATTCTCGGGTAAACAGAGTCGCCAGATGCTAAGAGTCTTTTGGTAATGAGAGCATCGATTCTCACTACCACTAGTCAGGTGAGACTGACCGGGTCACACCGAGAACTAGTTAGAACTATTGGCCCCGGTGAAGACGTGTTTGCGTTAAAATATGGGACCTTAACTGGTTATGGGTCTATCTAAGACAGATACAGTTGGTCCCACCGGGCGTGCCAAAAACTGTTGGTCATCAAATCTGCCTAGGTAAGGATTTTGAGTTAGTGTATGCGCCCTAGACCTGGACCAACATTGAAAGGCCGAAGGGAAGAGATGCCCCTCGTGCCAATCTCCGAAGAAAGGCCGACTCCTATGCTAAACTACTTGGGTGTTTTGAAGACAAGAGTGCAGGAAAGAGATAAAAGGGATAAGGGTTAGAGAAATAAATAAAAAGGGTTAAGGGAAGAGAGATTGATGATTTCAGGTGGGAGAGAACAGGAAGCACGATCGCTAACAGACAACTTGAATAGCAGCAAGGAACACCAAGAGTAAAATGAAAGAAACGTAGTATCAACCTTCCTATGTATCCTCCCGAACGAGTTTCAAGGTATTGTCCTCGATCGCACACCGGACGCAGAGTTCAACATCTCGGTCTACAAACGAAGAGAGACAAAAGAATCAAGCAAGGCAGGCAACATAAAAGAAAGTCAATAGGATGTTTTTCAACTCCTATGTATCCTTCAGAACGAGTTTCAGGACACTGTCCCCGATCGCACACCGGACGCAGAGTTCAAGCATCCAACATACAAACAAGGAGAGATAGAAGAATCAAGCACAGAAGGCAGACATAAAAGAGAAGAATTGAGCTCAAAGTCTCTTAGTATTAATCGTAGGACATCAAGTTACAACAGCTTTCTAGCAGATAGTTCCCCCCTTTTTCCATTACAATGCCTGGGTTTTTATAGAGGACCCGGGCCTCTGAATCATAATTACATAGCAAAGAAGAGTACGCCCTCGAGCTCTGAGAATTCGGCCTTCCTCGGCTCTCGCGACTGAGCTTTCAAATATGTTACCAAAACTGGCAACTATGACCGGGTCAACCATGGAAAGGTGCATTGATGAGCCGTCTGGACGTCCTTGGTCTCCGGGTGCAGTGCTCGAGTGGCCGCCATGCTCGTCGGGTTCTCCATCATGGCTTGATACTTCGCTTCTGATTGCCAAAAATGAGCAGCGGGCTTGCTGGGCACGAAAAATTGCATTTATGAGGCACTTGATCGCCTCGGGAAGATACCCGGCTTGGAACGTGTGCCCGTGAAGCGCTTCGCTAGATCTTCGTTCACAACTTCGCTTCGCAATGGTTTTGGGCCGAAGCAAAAACTCTTCCTTAAATTATACTTCGCACAATTGAGCTTCGCAAAACTACTTCGGGGAAGGTTTGTGCCGAAGCATATCTGCTTCGCAAAATGGTCTTCTTCGTCCTTGCTGCTTCGCTGACAAAACTGCTTCGCTGATGCCTTGGAGAAATGCTTCGCTGATTTTCTGGCCGAAGTGACTGATGGAAATACTTCGGGTGCGAAGTAGTTTTCTTGCCTTTTCTTTTGAATTTTGGTTCGGCATATCGCTTCGCAGAAATCTTTCCCGAAGTAGCTTCTGAAAAAGCTTCGGGCCCGAAGTAGATTTCTTGCCTTTGCTTTTCGGCAAAATTGTTCTTTCGAACGCTGCCTTTGTATTCTACTTCGGTGATACTACTTCGCAAAAACTCCACCCGAAGCAGTGTTGAAAATGCTTCGGGTGCGAAGCTCTCTTTCCTTCTGAACGCCGCTTCGCTCAACTTTCGCCCGAAGTAGCTGCTGGAAGCGCTTCGGGCCCGAAGTCGTTTCATTCTCCTTTTCTTGTGTTTTACTTCGGCGAAAACTACTTCGCAAAACTTTTACCCGAAGTAGTGTGGGAAATGCTTCGGGTGCGAAGCTGTTTTATTTTCCTTCGACGAAGCTCTTTTTTCTAGCTTGTTTGGCAGCGAAGTTCTTCCCTTTCTACTTTATGTACAAATGGGTGGCATTGAAAGCCAAAATTGCTGCAACTTTTCAAAATAAAAATAACAAAGTAAAAAAAACTTTACACAACACTATACAAAACTTGTTTCTTTTCTACCCCTTGAGAAATGTGACAAAATTGTCAACGGTTAGAACAAGAAGTAGCTCTACTAAGGGAAGAATTAGAAAATTCCAAGGGTAAGCTATACAAGTTTAGAAAGAGCTCAAATATTGTAGATAAGATGATCAAGGTACAAAGAAGGTCAACAAACAAAACAAGTCTTGGTTTGGAACAAGATAAAAAGAAACAAGAAGAAGATTCAACCTTAAGTTCTTAAGAAGAATAAACTTTAGAAGAAGAAACTTCAGAAGAAGACAGTGTAATAGAAAGTGATACTTATGAGGATGAGTTGGACAATAGAAAGTTCAACGAGGAAAGGAACAATGCACAAATAAAAAATAGATGGAACAAGAACTAGCATAGAGAAAAAGAGACTAAGAGACCAATGAGGTCAAGGCAAGGAAATTTCAATGAACGATGTTTCTAATGTCACAGATTTGGGCACATGGTTTCACAGTGTAGGACACATGAAAGACAGGAATATGAGAACTTCAGAAGCAGATAAATTTTCCATGGGTATTGCTACTCATATAATCAATTTGGTCACAAGGCAATGAATTGCAAGGTACATGACAAGAACAAATATGGCTTCACTAGGATAAATCCCAAGATATTTGCACCTCAAAGGAATAATAGCATTAAGTGTTATAAGTGCAATAATGATGGACATACAACAAAATGGTATAGATAAGATATTCCAGAATCAAACATGAACAAGAATAGGAATATGGACATGAACGAGAACAAGAACATGAACAGGAGCATGAATAGGAATATGGACAGGAATAGGAACAGGAACAGGAACAAGAACAAGAATATGGACATGAACATGAACAGTCAAAGGAATTAGAAGGATCAGATGAGAAGGAAAGAGGACAAAGGTAAAGACCGGTGCTTGCTGGGAGTAGAAATACTCCCACCCCATAATTAACCACCTCAAGAGGAGGTGGAGGAGGGCCTAAGCTAAGAGACTCATTCTTAGCCGCGAGCCCCAAAGGTGAACCTTTTCCATTGATGTCAAAGGAGGAGAGATTTGAGTAATGAGGAGAGATTTGGTTTAAGAAGAGAATAATTTACCAAGGGGAGCAGAACAGGGAAAAGGTCAATTTTTGGTAAAAATAATTTGGGTTGCCATCAATGACAAAGGGGAGATTGTTGGATATTTTGAGTAGATGAGTTGTCATTGATGTCAAGAGTGAGTGGTCATTGATGTTAAGCTTTCAGTACCAATCAATGGCAGTTTTAGTGGGCAACATCAGTTTTAGGTTCTCCAATAAGTGTAAAAGGATAGTCCATTTTTAATTAATCAAAGACCCGGTTTCAGGCAATCAGATGTGGTCCAAAGTGCAAAGAAGAGGCCCAAGTGAATAATATTATAATTCTTTATAATATTATACAGGGAAGTTTAAATTAATTATAAATTAATTAATATAATTTTTTTTATAAATTAATTTACTTAACTTATAAGTTATTTAAATTAATTATTAATTAATTTTAATATTAATTATAAGTTAATTTATATTAATTTTAAATAACCCTAAGGTGGGTTATTGAATTAAAATTTGAATTTTGAATTCAAATTCTTAAGCACTGACATGGGAGCAAAATTAACCAAACGTGTATAAAAGGGATACTGCCCCACCTTAGCCAAACTTACCTTATACCTTTGAATTAAATCGATTAATGCGAGCTTGTGCGAATCGTGCTATAATAAAGAGAATTGCTTTGGGGTTTTTGTGTGAAGTCAACAACGCACGAAGGGATAATAGGAAGGAAGTATTCCTCCCTTCACGTGGGCGCCTATAGCCCATGCTGTGGGCTCCAAAGTGCTCAGGTGCTTGGCGCTTGGGGATGGCGGTTCAAATCATGCCAAAATCCTTTTGGGGAGAAAACAAAGGTATGTAGTAGTTGAGCACCAAAATTTTCGAAAGAATTAGTTAAGGTATTAAAAATTAATTTTTGCATATTTTATTTGGTTTGTAAGGTTGTAAGGGGAGTTATAAGGTTGATGCAAAATAAATTTTTGGTGTTATTTGTTGTAGTGTTTAAAAAGGGTAGTAAGGTGTTTTAGGAAGATTGTTCGAGGTTTTGTGGTGTTGGATATTATTTTAAGATGGAGATTATAAGGTGTATCAAAATGATTATTTTTTAGGTATGATTTGATGGTAGTTATTTTCAAAAGGGAGCAATAAGGTATAATTGAGTTTTGATTATTTTTGTGTCTAAGGAATATTTTAAGAAAGTGTTGAAGTGATATTTTGTCATCTAACCATTGAAATTGGAAAGAAAAAAATTGTGATTGAGACAGATTTTCCAAGGGCACTTTTACATCAAACAAAAGGTATGGGTACATCTTCCTAGTGAGTGATTGTTGAATATTGTGAATGCAAAGTTGGAGTGAAAGGATAGTTTAGTAAGCATTGTTAAGTGTGTTTTGAATTAATGCTTCAAGGTTTTCTGGAATAAAGAGTTGTGACAAAACCTTGTTTTATAAGCATTGTTGTTGAAGTGATTAATTGAGTTAACTTGAACTAGGGTTTGCAAAGATCATGAGTATCATTGTTATGTGAAAATTGTTTGATAAGCATTGTTGTTGAAGTGATTAATTGAGTGAACTTGAACTAGTGTTTGTAAAGATCATGAGTATCATTGTTATGTGATATTTATTGATAAGCATTTTTGGAAACATTTGAGTGAGTGTTCATATGCTTGGACTAGGGTTTGTGAGCAATGATTATTTCATTGAGTGATTGGTTGAGAATAGTTGGTTGACCCTAGTCAAGTAAATGTGTTGATGTGATAGTTCAAGTTCTATGAAACAAATTATTCTATATTCTGAATTGATTTGAGAAAGAGGTTGAGTGTTGGTGAGTGTGAAACATATTGAGTCTCTAACAATTTTCTATATGTTTATGTGGTAAAAAGAGTGATTGAAAGTAATTGAGCATTGTGGTGAATGTGAAGCATATTGAGTCTCTAAAAATTCTCTATATGTTTCTATGATAAAAAAAGTGATTGAAAGTGATTGAGCATTATGATGAATGTGAAGCATATTGAGTCTCTAACAATTCTCTTTATGTTTCTATGATATTGGACAAGTTCTAGTGTGGACTTGTTGAGTATATTTGAGGTAAGTATTAGAGAAGACTTGTGGACATATTTGTGTGAGCTTTTGTGGAAGCTTACAATACATATTTGAGGAAAGAGATTAAGATTAGATTTGGACAAGTTCTAGTGAGGACTTGTTGAGCAGATTTGGACAAGTTCTAGAGAGGACTTGTGGACATATTAGTGTGAGCTTTTGTGGAAGCTTACAAGGTAGATTTGCAATAAGTCTTTGAGAAGACTTGAGATCAGAGTTGATTGACTGATTTTTTCAAAACTTGAGTTAAGGTTTGGAGTAGATCTAGTAGAGTGGATTTGATATTAAGTCAAGCTTTGTGTTAAGGCTTGAGGATAGAGATTGAGGACAAATTTGTGCTAGATCAAAGGACTATGTTTAGTGCAGATCAGAGGACAGATATTGGGGATAGATTTATGCTAGACCGAAGGACTGTGTTTAGTATAGATTTTGGTGCAAATTTGAGGATATTTTTGTGCTAAATCATAGACAAAAATTGAACAGATTTGTGCTAGACCAAAATATTATGTTTAGTACAAATTTGAGATAGAGCTTTGAAGGTGACAGAGTATAGAAGATGATAGTCTCCAGTGGATAGAGATCAATTAGCCAAGGCAGTGAGGATAGGTATCTTCAGTGGATAGAGATCCATTAGCCAGAGCAGTGGGGGTAGTAGTTCTTCTAGAAGATCACTAGTCAAAGCTAAGGAGAAAGAGTTCTCCTACTTCTAAGCAAAAAAATGGGTCATTCCTCACTTTGTCTTCACACCAACGAATGTCCTTATAGTAATCACATCATCCAACCAAATTGCATGGGTAACCAGCCGCTGCAATCGCTAGGTGTAGTAGAGTAGATCACTTCATACGAGATTCATTCATTTTACAATATGAGTTTGCAAAATATAAGGTTGCTAAGGTGTCGGTCGTAGCCGAAAATGCACCCTTATAAGTTCCCCCCTTCTCGTTGCAAAACATGTTGTATCTAATTTTTGAAAGAAGAGTGACTAAGGTGTCGGTCACAGCCGAAAATGCACCCTTATAAGTCTTCTTCCCTTTTTACAAAAAATTGTGAAGAAAAGAAATGTATATCCCCCCTTAATTGCAAAATATGTGCAACTTAAGAAGCTTTGTGAAGGATTTTACAAATATTGCCTCCTAGGCAATTTTACACCAGAAAATTCCCTCCTTTTGTTACAAGAACTTCAAACAATGAGAGTTTGCTATTTATGAAGCCAAAAAGAGGTACAAACACCCCTTTATTACAAGTACTTCAAACAAAAACTTATGCTATTTATGAAGCCTAAAAAAGAGAGAGGAAATGGTGCTTTGCTTAAGGTGACAAAATGTGTTTTCCCTCTACAATACTGTCTTAGCAATGAGCACTCTGTGTGCTTTTTCTGAACCAGAATCAGAATCTGAATTAGACACTTCACTAGCAATGTTGCCTTTGTTTTGATTTTGTGTTGTGCCTTTGTCTTTCTTGTTTTGCTTGTTTTTGAAACCAACACTGAATGGTGTCATGGTTGTCATTTTTACAATTTGTGCAAAACTATGCTTTCTAGGCAATTTTATCAAAAAATTCACCAAATCATCCTTCCTTATTGTAAGAACTTCAAGCATGATTGCTATTATGAAGTCTAAAAGAAAAGGTATAATTTTTATGACTTCTACTTTTATGATTGCCTTTACAAGTTTTATCTCCCTCTTGTCAAAAAATCTGTGTTTTGAAGGAAGAAAGGAATTATCCCCCCTTAGTGCAAAGGATTGCAACTTTTTAAGGTTCCTTATTTTCAAAAACTTGTTCTTTCTTTTGATTACCCTAAAAGAGTACCAAAAGATAATTCACTCAAACAGATATTTAATGGCACCTGCCTGAAAATCCTCTTGAAGAGGAATAATCAGTTTGAGGAAATTAAGCCAAACAAATAAGAGTGAATTAGGGGTTTTGATTTAGGAGAGAATATCAATTAATTTTGGCTTTAAATTTGTGCAAGGATTTACACAAATTTGTGAAATTTTGGGGTTTAGTGTGTTCTTGATTCTATGACTTATAATTGCAAAAAGAAATAATGCAATAATCAAACAAGAATGCCCACAAAATTCTTATCACCTAGGTGTCGGATGCAACCGAAAATGCACCTAATTTGCCAATGAAGGTGTCGAGTAAAATCGAAAATGCACCTTTTTAATTTTTGCAACAAAATATTAATGTGTGTTGTGCAAAAAAAAAATTGATATTTTTATGTCTCCTACTTTGTTTTACAATTTTGCAAAAGAAGTACAATATTGTCTTCCCCCTTTTATTTTGCAAAATGAACAATATGAGCACTCCTTTCAAGACAAGTCGACACACGACCCGCGTTTGAAAGGCTTCCAGACCAGTCGACAAACGACTTGGTTTTGATGGGCCCAAGGTTACAATTTCTTCTCAATTTTTGCAAAAAAGAATGTGCAATTTTATGTCTTATATCCCCCCTCGAAGAAAACAAATGCACACTTTGCCTTTTGAATTTTACAAAAAAAATTCAGTCTCCTTGTTGTCTAATTTGCAAAAAGAATTCAAGTTTGATCCTTTCTTGTATGCTAAATTAACAAGGTTGAGAAGAGTTTTTATGGCGTTCTAATTTGCAAGAAAAATAAGTGCTCTTCCATGTCTTATATCCCCTCTTGGAGAAAACAAAAGCTCCTTTTGATTTGATTGCAAAAATAGATCCTTAATTCTCTATTTTAATGCAAAATTTTAATAAATCTAATCATTATTTAATCAATAATAAAATTAATTTTGTAAAAAATCAATGTAATTTATGAAAAAAAATTGATTTTATACAAAAGATATTAAATTATTAAATAAAATGATTAAAAATAATTAAAAATTTACAAAAAAATATATATATTTTTTTACCTTTTAATCAAAGTTTTGGCTCCTTGTGGCAAAAGGTTTTGGCGTCGAAGGGACTCGAAACCCTGACCCCCCCGCCTAGGGCCTTAGCCCAGCCCGATCAACCGGTCGGGCTAGAGGGCCCGACGTGAAGGGAAGGGAATGATATTCCCTTTCCCTTCTTTCCTCGTGCGGGCGGGGAAAAATGTGGGAATTATCCCACATCGCCCGCGCGGGGGATTTTGTGGGGAATAAAAGGGCTTTCAAGCCCTTAGCTTATTGACTGCCTTCGGGCAGTCACCCTCGCCCTCCTTTTGGTCGTCGCCACGTGTCATGGCTGTCAAGCCGCCACGTGTCACGAAAAGTCTGGTCGGGTGACGCGTGGTTATCCGCCACGTGTCGCCTAGTGTCGTGTTCAGTCTGGGTGGGGCATGGCCTGTCTGCCACCTATCGCCTTTGTGTCAGTCGAGTCCAGTGGCTTTCCGCCATGTGTCTTGTCGTTGTTGGCTTGCCCTCCATGCTGGCTCCGTCTAGGTTTCCAACGTGTGAGGTTAGGTGGCTCGATCTGATTCGGCCACGTGTCCAGTTTAGGTGTCTTCGGGTGGCGCCCGATGCGCTGCCTGCCAGGAGTGTGAGGGCGCTCCTGCCCTCGATGCACTCCCAGTCAGGGAGGCCACGTGGGAGCGTGAGGGCGCTCCTACCCTCAACGCGTTCTCGCTAGCCGTCTATGGGGGCGCGGGCCCTGTGGGCCGATGCGTTCCACGGGGACGCGGGCCCTGTGGGCTATCGCAGGCCTCGAGGATGCGATCCCTTACGCAAGTCCCTTGGGCCTGTGAGCTCAAGGACGGAGCTCGATCGCCGGCGATAGCTGAGATCTGTCGGGCGATCGGCTTCGTAAATGGAGCCTGGCCGGGGAGATTGACCTGGCCAGTCAAGCTCCTACTGCGGGCCCTCTCCTGCTCGCCTGTTGAGGTGGGGTAAGGTGGCCCAAAATGATTGGGAAATCTCCACCTCCTCTGCCTCCGGGATTAAATAAATCATTAATCAAACATTAGGAACTTTAGGAAGATAGGAAAAATAAATTAAAGTCACCAAATGAAAATGGTGCTTCCTCCTGCGCGATCGCCTTCGCCTTCTCCAACGGAACGAAGATGTCTCGTTGCACTTCCTCGCCTTGTCCAGTGGAACGAAGTTTCGTTGCGCTTCCTCCCTCTGGCTCCCTCCAGCTCTGATGCCAATGTGACCAAGAAATCATGAATGATTGATGAAATGAAATATTTGTATTAACCATATAGTTTAGGAACTATAGTTTAAATAGGTTACAAAATAGGTAATCAAACTGAATGAACAGGAGATCACGCCAAACAATCTGCCAAGAGGAAGAGAGTTTGGTTTAGAACTCTTCCACCTAGGATATTTAGGAAAATATCCAAAAGGTAAACAATAAATAGTAAAAGGTAACTAACCTAGTAGTAAAAGTAAATACTAGTGGTAAAAAGTAACAAGCTACTTTTTACCATGCAGTAAATAAAATCTACCTAATGTAGGGAAAGGGTAAAATATCCAAATGATGGAATATTTACTCTAACAACATACTCTCCCTTGGACTAAATATAGTCTTGTGTGTTTTTTGCAATAAAGCAACATATATATTATTCAAATAAATATGGGAATTGCTTTCTCATTTCTTCAGCATCTTCTCAAGTTGCACAATTTTCAAAATATTGATCCCACTAGACCTTACATTGATCTAGGGTTTGTTTCCTCAACATATTGGAATGAAACCCTATAATTTTTACCAATTTCATCTCAATGGCTAAGGGATATGCCATCTATAATTTAGAAACATTCCAAACATGAGAATGATCGACAACATATTTCCTAAGCAGGGATATGTGGAAAGTATCATGGAGCTTTGACAGGTTGGGAGGCAAGGTGAGCCTATAGGATACTGGACTAATCTTATCAATGATCTCAAAGGACCCAACATAGCAAGGGTCTACTTAGTTGACTTGATGGCACTTTTCATAGATTTTACCCTCAAGAAGACTTTATCTTCCACAAAGAATTCTCTTGGTGATATTTTCAGATCAACATAGATCTTCTAGCGATTGATAACTTTCTTTGACATGTACCATACTTGTATACTTGGCAGGGTCATATGTCAACAACATTTGTAATAGGTACTCCTTGTAGAATTCTTTATCAAATGTAGGGATTTCCAGTATAAAATGTACACCTACCTCTTTGATATTTTTCTTAAGCACATTTTCTGGTGGTATTTGCTCCCACCATTGCTTGCAATAATCCCCAGTAGCATGGATCCAAGTAATATCCTTGAGTGGAATGTGATCTCTCTCAGGTTATCAAACCTCCTTTTATTTTGGATATGGAACAAATATCTGCAAGCACATATGTTTCCCTTGAACCCATCCTTTATCCAAATTTTATTTTATTCTTATGTCGCCCCACCAGTGCGAGAATGCTCTTGGTGATGTCAGAGTCATTTTTCAAATACTAAGTCTAGTGGTACTTCCTATTATGATGCTTTGTGTGATTTTTCTCTCCCAAATTACTTTGAATCAATCAATCTGGTTTGACTTGGATGACTTCTATCTGAGATGACTAGCTTCCTTCTAATTTCTTGACTGCATGGATATTGCTAACTTATGATGTAATTCTAGATTGCTATAACTTTCGACGTATGATAGCATTGCTACTACCAACTTATTTGATGGTAGCCTCTCTCAACAGACATATATGACAACAATCCCCTTAGTCGACTTGCCTGACAACAATTCCCCTTAGCTAATGTGTTTTATAATTGTCTCCTTTGCTAATTCTTTTAACGATTATCCACTACTGTTGACTTCTCCAATGACAATCTATTGCTATCACCTTAGACTAGCGATATCCTCATTGATAGGAGGGAATGATGACAACTATGGATTCCTTGTAGTCATGAACTTTTTGCACTCAAATCATACTCTTTTATCCTTTGACAACCATGCACTTCAATCATCCTCTAATGCATCCGACTGTGAATGTGTTAGCAAAGTTACCCTTCGAATGTATGGATAACTATGTAAATCATCATAAGACCTTAGTGATCTATTGGTTTTCTATGGTTTATTGTATTCTTTATCTAGTAAAAAAATCTTTGATGCATAGGTTATTTTCTGCTAATGAATCTACAACTCCTGTTTCTACCATGCAAATGCTTCAATCTCCTCTACTTACAAAAAGAATTCTCCTCCTTGGTCGTCCTATTATAACCTATCACTTGTCATAATTATTTCCCATGCAATCATTCAATAATTGAAACTATATGCTCAAACTATTAGCATGTGCACCCTCTCGCCACCTTGCATGTAATTTTTGTTCTTTTCTATATTTTGTCTTTTCTATTTTTTAATCCTTGTCACATACCATCGACATCGTGTGAAGTGCATGAAAATGCTTATGTGAACTTCCAACATTTTTGTTGATGATTCCTCCTATCTATGATTATAGCTTCCTTCACTTGTTGAATCGTTATCTTCATTGATTGATTTCATATGTTGTTTATTCCAATGATTTCCTCGACTTTAAGGTGTTTTTGGTCGTTGTTCCTCCCATTTATTACATCTAGTTTTTCTCATAATATGAAAATCCATGCTATATTCCTCTTGCTATCAACATACTATGTTTATTGGTAGACGGTGAGACTAACAATATGCCCTACTGTTGTCATCCTGACAAATGGCCTCTCTATCATCATTATGTTGGCCATCTATCTTGTCATCAACATGATGGATGATAGTCCTATTATCATCATGATGGTTGATTGTTCTACCATATTTATGATGACTGTCTACCTTACCATCATCAATATAGATGTCTATTCTATCATCATTTTTATGATAGGCTATCGTATGGTGTGTAGGTTATCTCCTTCCTCTATGTTTGTCATCATGTATCCTAATTTTTTCTTCTCCTTGGTGTATCAGGCTTGGCACTAGAGTCCTTGGAGGTGCTTGGCCTCTATTCTAAAATCCTTATCGTTATTGAAATATTTCAAAATATCCTCCCTCATTTTTGTTCAAATCTCCCTTCTGTTGAACTATTTAACTCCTAGTTGTGTAGGATTCATCTGGTTTCTCAATTGTTTATGATGATGTCTTTGGTTTCGATGGGCTCAACAAGGTAGGTCTGATGGTTCATCCTCATGAACTCATGGTTGTTTGTTGTTTTATATTATCTATACAAATAGTCCTTATAGTCTATTTTGTTGATCAGTCAACCTATGGGTAGCAGTAAGGGAATTTCTCCCCCTCGAGCTATTGGGAAGGAGATAAATTGGAATCCCCCCTTGGTCATGTATACTTGGGTTACGCAGAAGTCCTACCAATCTCCTTGGATCACTCAAGTTACCCCTATTTCTTGCTTTATTGTTTGATTCAAACCTTGTAGGTTACCCTTCATGATTTTTTGGTCCTGATGATAATTATCTTAGAATTCTCAATCTTTGTGTAGATGCAAAGACGCGACACTAAAAATGAAATTACAAGTAAATACACAAAGAGACAAATATTGCACAAAATGTTCCAATTTTAATATTGACAATGGGGGAGCCAAGTGAACTCTTTGATACAATGCTACTCTCCAAGAGTATTTTGATACAATATTACAATGGGCTAGGGTTCTCCGAAACCCTAGCAATAAAATAAAATAGTGTCTTCCGAATATTGCGCCTTTGATCCCAACAGGGTGAGTGGGCTTCTGAGATATCCGATGTCGGGCCACTCTGACTGCAGTAGTCTTCCAATGCTTCTTTAGATCAATGTTACCCAATCCTACACACACAACAAATAGTAAAATTGTTAGTAAACAAAAGGAGGGTTCCACCGTGTGAACCCTCTAAAATGAATACTAAAACCCTAGATCTGATGTAAGTTGTAAATGTAAAATGCAATAACAATGAATGATAACCAAATATAGATTTACCTTGCTTGTGAAGATTATTTGCTCCATTGTTGTAGATCTGATGTCAGATAGCGTGGTGCAGCAGACTCTAATTCGCATTTATATGGTTGCAGCAGGCTCGAACGCGCACTTGGCAGGCTCTGATGCAAGCTTCGTAGGCTCTAGAGTGCACCTGTTGTATACAACAGGCTCTGGTGGGTGCTTGGCAAGCTTCTACGACAAGCTTGGCAAGCTCTGGTGTGCACCTGTGGATCTGTAGGCTCTGGAGAGCGCTTCACAAACTTCTACAGTGAGCTTGTGAAGCTCGAGATGGCGCCTGCGGGTGAGGGTAAATCTGCAAAAGCAGATCAGGGGGGTGCGAGAGATGCGACAGATGGATGGGGGTTGTGATGACAATGGAGGATGAAATGGAGATCTATCCTAGGGTATGCTAAAGGTGCTCAGGGTATTCTTCAGCAGAGAGGCCTCAAGATTCTTCAACGTTCCATTCTTTCAGTATTTTAGCCTCTTTTGGGCAATATGAGGGGCTTGTATTTATAACTTAGCTTTAGGGTTTAACTTAGGGTTCTTAACTTTACACTTTTGATCATGTGGCTAAGATTAAGTCATATCCTAGGGCTAAGATTAAATGATGGAAGTGGCATGGATTGAGTGGGATGGATGGTAGGGATTTAATCTGATCGGACGGTGGAGGTTAAATGAACTTATAATTATATAATATAATATTAAATAAATTAAATATAATATAAAATATTAAAATAATATAATATATATTAAAATAAGTCCTATTTTGGTGGGAAAGGGGAAAATGGGCCTTTTTGAAGGTGGGAAAGGGAAAATGGGCCTTTTGAAGGGGAGAAAGGGGGAATGGGCCTTTTTGAAGGCAAGAAAGGGAAAATGGGCCTTTTGAAGGCGGGAAAGGGGGATGGAGGACAAGTGGAAGGTGGGATGACTAGGAAGGTGGATGAATGGCTGCAATTTGGTGTCTACAAATGCCCCTTTTTGTACCATGTTGCGTGAAACACAATATGGTGCAAAAATATGAGACACTTGCATGGGCTATGGGCAACATAAACCACTTCTCTCGTTGGAATTGCACATTGGCGTTGAAGACAAAAAGAATGAAGAATTTTTAGAGTTCATTGCGTAGCTTACCCCCTCAATTGGCGAATGAGAAAATTCTCACGAGCCAATTGAAAAAGCATGGATTTTGTGCAAACGATGGATGAAGGATGAATGATGATGCGATGTGATACCGTTTTTGCCCCAACGATTGTAGAAAGGGGGTTGGTGTATAATACCATGATGCTTGAAGAATGATGATTGATGATTTGATACCGTTTTTGCCCCAACGGTTGAAGAAAAGGGGGTTGGTGTATGAACCATGATGCTTGAAGAATGATGACTGATGATTTGATACCGTTTTTGCCCCAACGGTTGAAGAAAAGGGGTTGGTGTATGAACCATGATGCTTGAAGAATGATGACTGATGATTTGATACCATTTTTGCCCCAACGATTGAAGAAAAGGGGTTGGTGTATGAACCATGATCATGTAAGATGTATCCCATCATGGGAAATAAAAATCAATGTGGTTGTCCCAAATTTGGGGGTGATTCGATGTTATTGAAAAAGATGCCTCACAGGCGTCATTGAGTATGCAAGATATGAAAATGCAGAATGACTGAGTCACCATAGGGTGGCCATTGACTGTAGAATATTCTTCGTCAATTCCATAATGGAACCAATCAAACCTAGCGAGCTTGTCTGCTTTGTGACTATAGTTAGATGAATGAGTGATTGATATTAGTTATCCATGATTTCACATCCCATGGAAAAGGACGTCAATGATTCCTGTTTGGTGAATTCTTCTTGGCAGTGTTTCACTTAGAATTTGAGGTTACTGATATGATTATGATTCTTGGCAATGAGATAATTGGTGATGATCATGATTAAGTGTCCTTATTATAAACTATTCATGTTACCGAATTGCATGGATTACTATCACTGCAACCGCCAAGTTTATAGAATAATTTATTGGATACGAGGTTCACTTAGAGCCAATAGATGAGATACCATTTTTGCCCCAATGGTTGAAGAAATGGGGTTGGTGTATAATACCATGATTTTTGAAGAATGATGATTGATGAGATACCATTTTTGCCCCAATGATTGAAGAAAGGGGATTTTGATGATGTGAAAATGTGATGAAATAAAATGATTTGTATCTGTTCTTTGCCCTTAATAGATAAAGGGGGTTTTGATGATGTGAAAATGAAGTGATTATGTTTGTTCTTTTCCCTTAATAGATAAAGGGGTTTTTGATGATGAAAGTGTTCTTATGGTAGTCTATCCATCCTACCGGATTGCATGGATAACCAGTCGTTGCAACCGCCAGGTTTATAGGATAAACCACTAAATACAAGGTTCACTTGATAGGAATGCAAATGTGATCTATTTTTGCCCCAATAGATGAAGGGATTTTTGAGAAATGAATGAAAATAACATGATTTGTATTTGTTCTTTGCCCTTAACAGATAAAGGGGTTTTTGATGATGTAAGATGAAAAAGTGTCTGTTCATTGCCCTTAACAGATAAAGGGGTTTTTGATGATGTAAGATGAAAAAGTGTCTGTTCATTGCCCTTAATGGATAAAGGGGTTTTTGATGATGAAAGTGTCCTTATGGTAGTCTATCCATCCTACCGGATTGCATGGATAACCAATCGTTGCAACTGCCAGGTTTATAGGATAAACCACTAAATACAAGGTTCATTTTTTTTTTAAGTGAAAAAGGGGTTTGAGGGATTTTGGGTGAATTTATGTTTTGGATACCCAATTTAGTTTTTGGTATGGTGGATATTTGAAGGTGGGTTTTTTATTAACCTAGGTAAATACAAGGTTTACTTGATAGGAATGCAAATGTGATCTATTTTTGCCCCAATAGATGAAGGGATTTTTGAGAAATGAATGAAAATAACATGATTTGTGTATGTTCTTTGCCCTTAACAGATAAAGGGGTTTTTGATGATGTAAGATGAAAAAGTGTCTGTTCATTGCCCTTAATAGATAAAGGGGTTTTTGATGATGTAAGATGAAAAAGTGTCTGTTCATTGCCCTTAATAGATAAAGGGGTTTTTTGATGATGAAAGTGTCCTTATGGTAGTCTATCCATCCTACCGGATTGCATGGATAACCGATCATTGCAACCGCTAGGTTTATAGGATAAACCACTAAATACAAGGTTCACTTATGAATGGATAATGATAAAAGAACGTAAATGTGATCTATTTTTGCCCCAATAGATGAAGGGATTTTTGCAATTTGGATGATGTGAACGCAAGGCAAAGGGCGCAACCTTTGACAAAAGAACGCAGTCTTTTGAACCTAGCAATTGACTTGTTGATGATGTGATGTGATTGAATGATTGAATTGTTTATTGCAAGTGTGGGGAAGGTGTGAAACCTTGAACACCCCCAAGTTCTAGCTGTGATGTTGATTGATTAGGGGAAAGGTGTGAAACCTTGAGCACCCCCTAGTTGTGATGTTGCTTGCTTGATTGGGGGAAAGGTGTGAAACCTTGAACACCCCCAAGTTGTGATGATGTTTGAACTTTCTAGCGATCTTTGCATATGTGAGTTTGATATATATACATACATGGATTTTATGTTTGTGTTATGCTTTTGTGTTAATGTGTTAATGTGAATGCAATGCATGTTTAATGAAAATATTTTTATGGAATGCCTTATGGATGATTAATGCAAGCTAAATGATGTATGTGCCTAATGCTTATATGGATGATTCATGCAAGCTAAATGATGTATTATTGATGCAAGTAAATGTGTAATGAACCTAAGCTATATGAGAGGGATGCATGGTGTTCGAATGATCTTTTTATAGTTCAAAAATTTTATTGGCCATGTTTGATGTCCATTGTTTTGTAATCAGGGGTACCCAATTTTAACGACTTTATGCAACTTGACGTATGATGCAGGCATGAATGTTGACATGGAAGAAGATATGGATGTTGATATGGAAGAAGATATGGATGTTGATATGGAATGATTGAAAGGTTTTCAAAAACTCAAACATACTAGTATTATCAATCAAACTCACTTGGGTTGTCTAACTTTCTTTAGGACCAATGTGTGTGCAAGTGAGGTTCAATTACCAAATCTTGAGTGTGACAATGACCCTATCTAATCAAGAACCAATGTGTGTGCATGTGAAGTTCATTGACCCACTATGAGTAAATTGGGCATGACCTGTTATGGAGATGACCTGAAGCTAGCCTGTCCTTATGTGCGGTCAGAGGTCTTCCTGTTTGCCAAGGAGACATGTCGCCCCGCATGAGCTTACTCCATTGCCAGCCAGGCGTCTATAGCCCCGGTGAATATTCACTCCATAGTCCAATGGGATTTGATCTTTTAGGCCTTGGGGATGACTACCCATCCTTGTTAGGGACATGTAGTATGATCCTTACAACTTTAGGGATCAAGGGTGTTTGGGATTTTATTTGTTAATTTTGTATAGAGCTTTGGGGAATCGGATTCTCAACCAAAGTGTGATGAGAATTTTGACCCTATCCTTACTACTCTATGTTTTTATGCTTATGTTTGAAGAGTAATTGAGGTAGTGGTGAAAACCACTATTTTTGCTTTGGACTATGTTGCATGATGGGACAAGCGAGGATTATCCCTTTTCGCTTCAAGGTACTACCCAAGTATGGTACTAACCCTCTTTGGCTCATAATGTTTTTAAGATGTGATGGAATGTGATTGGTTCAAGATTGTATTCGGAATCAATTGGTAATACTCAAGACCTTCTTAATGTGTAAAGTGTATTTTTGGTCCCAAAGAAAATCGGACATTCATTTGGAGGTTGCTTGCTACACTAGTAATGGTTGAGTGATTGAAAATCTAGGCTTTATGATTTTTGACATGGGATGTGGTTTGACATATGGCTTTTGTGAGGGTTGCATGATTTCTTCAAACTAGGTACCCCCAATTGTTATAACTTGACTTTGTATTTGTGGCCATATCATCATTACTAAGTAAGATCATTCGAACATGGGATGGGATGAATGCAATTATGAATGACTATAGCGGAATGTATATGAAATGTGCAATTATGAATGTATGAATCTAGATGTATGAATGCAAGCGAAAATGAAATGCATGTGAAAAATGCTTATGAATGCGAATGTGGAAGTGTATATGCAAATGCCTATATGTATGCATGCTTATGAAAATGCAATTTGATTTTGTTGTTTTGATTTTTTTTTTTTTTTAGCCATGTATGTACATATATAGTAATCACAATAAGCATGGAATGCTTTCAAGTGTATGATGTTCATCAGCTCGGGTTTGTCTACTCCCACTAACATAGTAAGCTTATGACCAAAGGAGTTGGGTACCTTTGGGGCCTTTTGAAAATTTGATGTGACCAAAGGGATTGAGACCTTTGGAGCCTTTTGAAATTGATGTGTGACCAAAGGGGTTAAGACCTTTGGAGCCTTTTGAAATTGATGTGTTACCAAAGGGGTTAAGACCTTTGGAGCCTTTTGAAATTGATGTGTGACCAAAGGGGTTAAGACCTTTGGAGCCTTTTTGAAATTTTTGTGTGACCAAAGGGGTTAAGACCTTTGGAGCCTTTTGAAATTTATGTGTGACCAAAGGGGTTAAGACCTTTGGAGCCTTTTGAAATTGATGTGTGACCAAAGGGGTTAAGACCTTTGGAGCCTTTTGAAATTGATGTGACCAAAGGGGTTAAGACCTTTGGAGCCTTTTGAAATTGATGTGTGACCAAAGGGGTTAGGACCTTTGGAGCCTTTTGAAATTGGTTGTGACCAAAGGGGTTAAGACCTTTGGAGCCTTTTGAAATTGATCAGCCACCGAAGTGACCGGGGAGTGGGGTATGTTTTCCATTACACAATTTAAGTTACTTGTTTTCTTTTGCATTCTAGCTTGAACTATGAAGTGCGTAAACAAAATATATGCAATTAAATCCAAATAACACCAAACCAAACAATCTTGTGTAGGAATTTTTAAAAGTAAAAGAAAAGACAATGTCCTAGGTTTTACCTTGTGTGGCTTACCTCATTCATTATTATTTAAAATGTATTCCTTTTTATTATTATTTGATTTACTTACGTTGTGGTACTAACTCGAAATCAAACAAAAGTAATAAGTCAAAACAACTTAATGGAAAACACATCAAATCCACCTATTATGTAATGATGGAATGGCTATTGTGTAAGCCATGTTAGTGATGAAAGGGCTATTGGTTAAGCCATGTAAATGATGAAATGGCTAAGGTTGAGCCATGTTAATGATGAAATGGCTAAGCTTGAGCCATGTTAATGATGAAATGGTTAAGGTTGAGCCATGTTAATGATGAAATGGCTAAGGTGGAGCCATGTTAATGATGAAATGGCCAAGGTTGAGCCATGTTAATGATGAAATGGCCAAGGTTGAGCCATGTTAATGATGAAATGGCCAAGATTGAGCCATGCTAATGATGAAATGATGAAATGGCTAAGGTTGAGCCATGTTAATGATAAAATGATGAAATGGCTAAGGTTGAGCCAATGAAATGGCTAAGGTTAAGCCATTTTAATGATGAAATGATAAAATGGCTAAGGTTAAGCCATGTTAATGATGAAATGACTAAGGTTAAGCCATGTTAATGATAAAATTATGAAATGGCTAAGGTTGAGCCATGTTAATGATGAAATGACTAAGGTTGAGCCATGTTAATGATGAAATGGCTAAGGTTGAGCCATGTTAATGATGAAATGATGAAATGGCTGTTGAGCCATGTTAATGATGCAATGATGAAATGGCTAAGGTTGAGCCATGTTAATTATGAAATGATAAAATGGCTAAGGTTAAGCCATGTTAATGATGAAATGGCCAAGGTTGAGCCATGTTAATGATGAAATGATGAAATGGCTAAGGTTGAGCCATGTTAATGATGAAATGGCTAAGGTTGAGCCATGTTAATGATGCAATGGTTAAGGTTGAGCCATGTTAATGATGAAATGATAAAATGGCTAAGATTGAGCCATGTTAATGATGAAATGGCTAAGGTTGAGCCATGTTAATGATGAAATGGCTAAGGTTGAGCCAGGTTAATGATGAAATGATAAAATGACTAAGGTTAAGCTATGTTAATGATGAAATGGCCAAGGTTGAGCCATGTTAATGATGAAATGGCCAAGGTTAAGCCATGTTAATGATGCAATGATGAAATAGCTAAGGTTGAGCCATGTTAATGATGAAATGGCTAAGGTTGAGCCATGTTAATGATGAAATGGTTAACGTAAAGCCAAGTTAAATGTATTTTCCATTAAGCTATTTTGGTTTATTACTTTCTTCTGATGTCTTGTTAATACCATAAAGTACTTAAACCCAATATTTAAAGTTTATCAAAATAAAACCAACTGTAAAAACTTACACAAGAATTTAAATATGAAAGAAAACAATCAATCCTAGGTTTCACCTTGTGTGGCTTACCTCATTCCGTATTATTTTCTTCATTAATATGTGGTTCCTTTTAAAATTGTGTGGTTGGTGTGTTTGATGTTACCTAATATTTGTTAAATGAAATATAGGAAAAATCTATGGCTGGATAGAACTACGAGGTTCTTGTTGGTAATGACCTCCAAAAATTTTGCTCGGGGGTAATCCTATGGTGTCTAAGGGCAGAGATTTGATGGAAGGATATATCTATCCTTCTGCACAATGAGAATTACAGAGAGAGATTTCCAAAACAGAATGACAAAAATAATATAACGAATAAGAATTTGTAGCGGAAGAATAAAAATAATTAAATGCCACTTGAGGTGGGCACACCCTCGCCGTATAGGCTAATGCGAATAACGCAGATGAAGTTTGAAAAATAAGAATGATGATTTCAAATAAACTATTGTGAATCAATATATACTAAATTTTAAACGCTTGGAAAACATAGCCGACGCAGGCTATGTTTGGAATGTAACATGACTCCCCTCCTCGGAAAGCTTTGTCCTCAAAGCTGGAAATGTCTGGAAGATACTTTCAGGTTCCCATGTGGCATCCTCCTCTGGTAAATCTTGCCATTTAATGAGAAATTCTTGAATCTGACGTGATCTCAGTCTTCGGATTCTATGTTGTAGTATATCTTCAGGTTGGAGATGTATGCGTCCTTCCTCATCGAGCACTGGTAATTCTGATTGACTTTGTACTTTCTGACCAATTACTTTTTTGAGACATGAAACATGAAATACCGGGTGTATTCGTGATGATGTAGGTAGCTCTAATTGATAGGCTACTTCTCCAATGCGGCGCACAATTTTGTAGGGACCATAGAATCGTGGAGCCAACTTTTGGCTGGACTTTATCCTTAACGAGGATTGTTTGTAAGGTTGCAACTTTAGGAACACCCAATCACCTATATTAAAAGTTCTCTCTGATCGGTGCAAGTCTTGTTGTTGTTTCATACGATTTTGTGCTTGGACTAAATTCTCTTTGAGGATGGTGAGTGTAGACTGCCTTTGTTGGAACCAATCATCCACTTTGGCTACTTTGGATGATCCATGTACGTAATCTGCGACTATTGGAGGTTTGGTGCCATACAATGCTTCAAATGGAGACATCTTAATTGAGTAATGGTAAGAAGTGTTGTACCACCATTCTGCCAATGCTAACCAATGGCTCCATTGGTATTGTTTATCTTGAGCAAAACATCTTAAGTACGTACCCAAACATTTGTTAACTACTTCTGTTTGACCATCTGTCTGTGGATGGTAGGCTGAAGACATGTTCAATTTGGTACCACTAAGTCGAAATAATTCCCGCCAAAAGTTACTAGTGAAGATGGGATCTCTATCACTTACAATATTTTTTGGCATACCATGTAATTTGAAAATTGAATCCATAAATACCTTTGCCACCTTGCTTGCGGAAAATGGATGTTGTAAAGCCTGAAAGTGAGCGTATTTGGATAACCGGTCTACGACGACGAAGATTACTTGTCTTGCCTTCTGACTTTGGAAGACCTTCAATAAAATCCATGGATATATGTTCCCACTGTCGTTCAGGGATGGGTAATGGTTGTAACAATCCTGGTGATTTGACTGTTTCTCCTTTATTGTGCTGGCAAACTTCACATTCTGCTACCCATTGTTTGACTTCTGCTTTTAATCCTTTCCAACAAAATGATTGTTTGACCCTTAAATATGTCTTCAAAAATCCTGAATGTCCTGCTGATGGAGAAGCGTGTGATTCGTCGAGGATCTTCGATTTGAGTTCTGAATTGTGTGGAATGTAAATGCGGTTCTTCTTCCGGAGGATTTTATCTTCATAAGAGAACAAAGGGTGTTTAGAGGACCCTATAGATAATTCTTGAAGTATCTGAGCAGTTTCGCTATTGGACAACCATTCATCTTGTAATTGATTCACCCATTGGGAGCAAGGACCTGAAATAGCGTTAATGACTACTTCATCTTCATATTTCCTGGACAGCGCATCGACGGCTATATTTTCCTTCCCTTTCTTGTATTCGATAACGAAATCATAGCCCAACAGTTTGGTTAACCACTTATTTTGTTCCGGATAAGAAAACCTTTGCTCAAGAAAATGTTTGAGGCTACTATGATCTGTTTTTATAATGAAGCGGCTACTGATTAGGTAGTGTCTCCATTTTTCTACTGCGTGAAGAATAGCCAACATTTCTTTTTCGTATGTTGATCTTCCCAAATTTTTCTCGGAAAGTTGTTTACTTTCAAATGCCAATGGATGACCTTCTTGCATTAGTATAGCCCCAATTCCTGTTCCTGATGCATCACATTCGATAATAAATGGTTTGTGAAAATTGGGAGTTGCTAATACTGGAGTTGTACACATGGCCTTCTTAAGAGCTTCGAAGGCTTGAGAAGCCTCTGTCGACCAACGAAAAGCATCCTTCTTTGTGAGTGCGGTGAGAGGTGCTGCAATCTTACCATAATTTTGTACAAACTTGCGATAGTAGCCCGTGAGACCCAAAAAACCACGAAGTTTCTTGATGGTTTTAGGTAAAGGCCACTCTTGAATTGCCTTAATCTTATTGGGATCCACTTTGACGCCCTCGTGTGAAACTATATGACCAAGATACTCGACTTCTTGAACACCAAATGAACATTTGGAACGTTTGACAAATAACTTTTCTTTGTGTAAAATGTGAAGGGCCTTATCCACATGATGTAAATGATCCGTCCATGTTTTGTTGTATATGAGAATATCATCAAAAAATACTAACACAAACTTACGGAGGAGTGGGCGAAACACTTGGTTCATGAGACTTTGGAATGTGGATGGTGCATTGGTGAGACCAAAAGGCATGACCAAAAATTCGTAATGACCTTCATGAGTACGAAAAGCGGTTTTAGGAATATCTTCTTCCTTGACACGGATTTGGTGAAATCCGGAGCGAAGGTCTAATTTTGTAAAAAATTTTGCACCATGCAACTCATCTAGTAGGTCATCTATGACAGGGATAGGAAATTTGTCCTTGATAGTGAGTTTATTGAGAGAACGAAAGTCTAGACACATACGCCAAGAGTTATATTTTCGTCTAGCCGAACGACGGGTGAGGAATAAGGACTAGTGCTGTGACGAATGACTCCGTGATCCAACAAATCCTGAACGATCTGTTCGATTTCTGTCTTTTGTGGTTGAGGATAGCGGTAAGGACGATTGTTAGGTGGGACACTCCCTGGAATCAAATGGATGGCATGGTCATGAGATCGTTTAGGTGGTAATCCTTTAGGTTCTTGGAAAACCTCTTCGTAATGTGTTATGATGTCTTGTAACTCCGGAGCAATAATATCCGAAGTTGCTTGAGATTGTTTTTCCAAACAATTAATTTGAGCTATAAACCCATATCCACCCTTTTTTAACATCTTCTCCATACTATGAGAGCTCACCATTTGTGATGGAGGAGTAGTAATGCCTTGTAAGCGAATGACTCGTCCGTTTTCCTTCCATTCCACAAATAATTTTTTGAAGTTGAAGCTAACCGTGTCTAATGTTTCCAACCATTCAACTCCCAAAATGACATCAGAGTTCCCCAAATTCATGACGAAAAGGGATCCAAACCAGGTATAAGTTCCCATATTTATGGAAACTTGAGATGTGCGACCAACACATTGTGCGTTCACCCCGTTGGCCACTAGAACCTGGAATTTGTCTTTGTTGGAAGAGTTAATGAATAAATTCAAAGCTTTTGCTGTTTTGATGTCGATAAAATTGTGGGTACTACCAGAATCAATTAGCACATTCACCTTTTTCTGGCGGAGAAATCCTGGTACCTTGATGGTATGGTGGGCGGTTAAACCCATGAGGGCATGCACGGAGATCGCCATTGTATCCTCTTCTTTTTCTTCTAGAGTACTTGGTAGTTCTTCTGGCATAGGTTCTTCTGGTTGGTAAGGTTCTTCCTCTTCTCCTTCATAGTGATCGCCTTCAATATGAAAGTTTTGTTTTTGGGCACATGCTTGTTCCTTGGGGTGATGAGTGCGACATTTATAACAAAAGTATCTTGATGGTTGATCATTTCTACGAAAGGAATTGTTGCGATACGAAGGACGACTATAAGTGTCACGCCGTGCAGACAACTGATTTCTCTTTTCGGCCAGCTTAGCTATTCTTATACAATCGTTCAGCAAGGTTGGATTGTGCATGTCTACCTCCACTCGAATATTTTCTTTCAATCCATTGCGAAAAGCTCCTACCACTGTGTCGGGACTGAGGTCTAAAGTGTATGGTAGTAAACTGGTAAACTCCGAAACGAATTCGCTAACCGATCCTTCTTGTTTAAGAGATAACAGTCTTACTGTGTATGATGATGTAGCTCCTTCGTCAAATCTTTCTAAAAAAGAGGTAGTGAATTTTCTCCAGTTAATAGTAGCTCCTTTCTCTCGTTTAAGCCATACGAACCATTGGTAGGCCTCAGTGCCTAATTTTGATGCCACGAAAGGGACTTTATCAATTTCCTTAATTTGATATAAGTCGAGAATGCCTTCCATTTTGGCTATCCAACCACGAGGATCATGACCCTCAAAAGTGGGCATATCAATGCGTGGAAAATTATTAGGGCCTCTCGGTTGGTGATAACCCGTATCCCTTTCTTGATCTTGGTTATACCGCTGTCTATGATAGCGATCCCTGGAATTATCCGAAGTGCCTATTTGTTGTTCCCAATCGTCATTTTGATCGACATTGTCTTCATTCCTTTGGGCATGGGAGTGATATTGGGGATTAGTATTGGGATTAAGCTGGTTTTGTGCTCGCACTAGGGATTTTAGGTTGAGACTAATTTCGTTCATACCCTCTAGTAAGAGTCGAAGAGATTCATCGTTGGAAACGGTTGAGTTACTTGAGTTTCCTTGTGTGATGTTTTCGTGAGTTGGGGGAGGGTTAGTAGCCATAGGGTCTACCAGTGGATGATGTGGATTATAACTACCAATTTTGAAAGGAGAAGGAGAATTTTTTGTACCTGGGCTTCGATTAGGTCTTCTTGCGTTGTTATTGGTCGTTTTCGAGCTTGATAATCGACCGTCAGGACCTTTGATCCAACTTCTACTCATGCACTGCTCAAAATTTCTTGCTTAGTAATCCTTGAGCTTCAATTTCTGCAAAATTGGGTTATCTTTTGGCAAAAAATTTGTTGTTTTTCTGCCTTAACTGCCACTCCAACTGCGGCGCGGAATTGGATGTTGTGGGCTCCTTGAGGACAACTTCAGATAAGTGCTTGACAAGACACGAATCGTAAGACACGAGACGCAACGGACACGACCCGACTAGACAAGGACAAGGCATGTCTAGGACACAACAAGACGTGATCCGACTAGACAAGGACACACGTGACAGCGACAATGTGACACGATGAGACACGACACGACCCAACGAACACGAAAACCAACCAGCGAGATGGACTCGACCTAAGGACAAGACGACGTGGACGCGAGGGCACGACACAACGAAATGGACAAAGGACCTGCGACCAGGGACTAGGACACGTGGACAAGATGCGGAGAACAGGACTCTCGACACGACGCGGCTAGAGGACACGACGGACAGCCACGCGGACAGCACGGACACTCGACACTCGACAAGGACTGACATGATGCGACAACAAGAACGACACGACGCGAACAGGACAGCAAGAGGGGACCGAACAGCAAGGACGACACGACAACACGGTACGACGTGGACAACGCGAAGGAGCTCCTATTGTGTGACCGAAGTCACACCGTAGAAGGTGTGGCGAATGTGATTTAAACCTTGTTTTGCACCGTGTATACCCAATGTGGGATAAATAAAACTAAACCCAACGCAGCGGCTAAATGTAACTGACGTCAGCGAATAAAAATTAATTGACAACCTTAGCTTTCCCGGTTTAAAAAATTTAATCACGATTTACGATTGGTTGACGAAGCTCGCGAAAGGTTGTGCTGGACTGCGTGTGATTTAACGACCTGGCGTTCGGATTTTGACTGCGAAGGAAGATCTGAGACCCTGGCCACCGCTGCTTGCGTTTTTGGGACAGGAATTCGAACGGAAGGTGACAGAAATGCGAACGAACGATGACGAAAATGCGAATGAACGGTGACGGAGATGCGAACGACGGGGACGGAAATTTAAAAGAAACGCATCAGGCGACTGTAAATTAGCTTGCTCGAGTACGCAGGCGCTCCCGGAATCGTCTAGACTGATACCACTTGGAAGGATATATCTATCCTTCTGCACAATGAGAAATACAGAGAGAGATTTCCGAAACAGAATGACAAATATAATATATCGAATAAGAATTTGTAGCGGAAGAATAAAAATAATTAAATGCCACTTGAGGTGGGCACACCCTCGCCGTATAGGCCAATGCGAATAACGCAGATGAAGTTCAAAAATAAGAATGATAATTTCAAATAAACTATTGTGAATCAATATATACTAAATATTAAACACTTGGAAAACATAGCCGACACAGGCTATGTTTGGAATGTAACATTTTATGGAAGGAGATGAATGCCATTGTCACCAAACCTCAAGCAATAGTTGGTGATGAAATCCAACTACTACTGTTAAAAAGTGGAGCGTGTAGTGTGTGATGTTAATTTTATGTTTCTTTTTCTTTATGGTGTGCCGACAATGTTAAAGATGACTAATTTCACTAATCTAAATCAGATTCCAACACAAAGACGCAAATTTCATCTAAAGAGCGCAGAGTACACCCTTAAAATCCTTGCCTACAAATGATACCCAAAGATATCAAAAGAGAATCGAAGGGTTAGTCCACCTCTCTGCCAAAGAGGCCAGCCTAGGGCATGATTACTTTAAGTGTCCAAATATTCTTCCTATTTAGATACACAAAATTTAAGTGATATTTAACCCTAAAATGCAAAATCTAGGATGCTTTTCTGCTTCACATGCACTCAACAATGCAAACAATCACCTAGATCTATGAATTTAGGACAATAAATGAATTTGAAATATTGAAACACACACAAACCCTAGATATGACTTGCTATAGATTCTTTCTTAGATTACTTAATGTTAAACGTAGAAACAACGAAAAACAACAACATAAAACAGAATACGTAATTTGTTAAATGACCAACTAGGGTTATGTAACTTACTTGGAAGCCTGCATTTTGGTGAAGTTATTTTGAGAGCTCTGTTACTTTGATTGATTGGAAAATTTGTGGAGACATGCTATGGCATGTCAGGAACCTACCCTCAAACTTTTAGCCCAATTCGACTCTGTATGAGTGATATATAGCCAAAATAGTCAGGGCAGTTTGTGCAGGAAACGTAGCCAAACGCCTCTAATCAACACCAAGCACATTAGGACGCTTGTCAGGCATAGTAGAGCGCCTGTGTAAAATCTAAAAAGTGCTACAAAATGCTGTAGAAACCCTAGCAATGAAATCGATGACTTCTATGCTTCTAAAAATTCTTGTAATAAATAGAAATAAAATTAAGTTAGCAAGGTAGATCTATTAAATAATGAAACCCTTGTGGGGTCCCACCGTGATCACCATTTGTAGATGCAAAGACGCGACACTAAAAATGAAATTACAAGTAAATACACAAAGAGACAAATATTACACAAAATGTTTCATTTTTAATATTGACAATGGGGGGAGCCAAGTGAACTCTTTGATACAATGCTACTCTCCAAGAGTATTTTGATACAATATTACAATGGGCTAGGGTTCTCTGAAACCCTAGCAATAAAATAAAATAGTGTCTTCCAAAGATTGTTCCTTTGATACCAACAAGGTGAGTGGGCTTCTGAGATATCTGATGTCGATCCACTCTGACTGCAGTAGTCTTCCAATGCTTCTTTAGATCAATGTTACCCAATCTTACACACACAACAAACAGTAAAATTGTTAGTAAACAAAAGGAGGGTTCCACCATGTGAACCCTCTAAAATGAATACTAAAACCCTAGATATGATGTAAGCTGTAAATGTAAAATGCAATAAAAATGAATGATAACCAAATATAGATTTACCTTGCTTGTGAAGATTCTTTGCTCCGTTGTTGTAGATCTGATGTTAGATAACATGGTATAGCAGACTTTGATTCATGTTTATATGGTTGCAGCAGGCTCGAACGTGCACTTGGTAGGCTTCGATGCAAGCTTCGTAGGCTCTGGAGTGCACCTGCTATATACAGCAGGCTCTGGTGGGTGCCTGGCAAGCTTCTGTGGCAAGCTTGGCAAGCTCTGGTGTGCACCTATGGATCTATAGGCTCTGGAGAGTGCTTTGCAAGCTTCTATCGGGATGGAACCTATGGGTGAGGGTAAATCTACAGAAGCAGATCAAGGGGGTGCGAGAGATGCGACGGATGGATGGGGGCTATGTTGGAAATGGAGGATGAAATGGAGATCTATCCTAGGGTATGATAAAGGTGCTCAGGGTATTCTTCAACAGAGAGGCCTCAAGATTCTTCAACGTTCCATTCTTTCAGTATTTTAGCCTCGGCTTTGGGCAATATGAGGGGCTTGTATTTATAACTTAGCTTTAGGGTTTAACTTAGGGTTCTTAACTTTACACTTTTGATCGTGTGGCTAAGATTAAGTCATATCCTAGGGCTAAGATTAAATGATGGAAGTGGCATGGATTGAGTGGGATGGATGGTAGGGATTTAATTTGATCGAACGGTGGAGGTTAAATGAACTTATAATTATATAATATAATATTAAATATTTAATTATAATATAAAATATTAAAATAATATAATATATATTAAAATAAGTCCTATTTTGGCGAGAAAGGGGAAAATGGGTCTTTTTGAAGGCGAGAAAGGGAAAATGGGCCTTTTGAAGGTGAGAAAGGGAGAAATGGGTCTTTTTGAAGGCGAGAAAGGGAAAATGGGCCTTTTGAAGGTGGGAAAGGGGGATGGAGGACAAGTGGAAGGTCGAATGACTAGGAAGGTGGATGAATGGCTGCAATTTGGTGTCTACACTTTGATCCTCTTACAACAATCATCTATGAAACCTTACCTCTTCAAAATACTTCTATGGTTCACATTATGCCAATGCATTCCTATACCGATCTAAGAAGGCATATTCAATGCTTGAATTATTCCCTTCACCTACTATGTTCATAGGAGATTTGGATGTTTCATGCACTCTTCTTTGTAATCTCCTTTATTATCTTCTCTCTCTTCTCAATTGTCTTGCAACAACTCGGTATTCTTGTACCTTCGATCTCCCTTATGGTCCTCTTATTGGTTAGTTATGATCATTTGAATTATCTTTCATTCTTTCTTGCTCTCTATCCTAGAGTATTATGGTTCATTGTTTTCAATTACTTAGACCATTTCAAAGAATTGTACCCTCGCTTGCTAACTTTGGGCTTCATCCCTTTGCCTTCTTCTTGCCTAATTGGTACTTGGATATGGAATATTGGGGTCCCTAGGAAAATTTTCATTATTTCTTGAGTCCTTAATCCATCCTCCATTCCTAGGTTGTTTTGGCACTTCTCTAACATCTCTCCATTAAATTATAGCAGTTTGTTCTCTGTTCACCTAATGTTCTATAGAATCAGAAAGACCTTATCGTGGTCTATCCTCGCTCCTTTGTAATTTAATTATCTCATCTTGCTCTCGTGGTATCATGTTCCTCTGTCTTCTAGATCTCCTCGTTAATGGGGAGGTAGTACTAGAAGAATTTTTAGTGTTCAATTAAATTCTTAGCATGTATGAAGATGAACCGCTAGACTCTAAGGAGAAGAGACTACACTTTTATGATGTTTCTTCATTACCATTAACACTTCCTGTTAACTCTTCCCTTTCTCTTTCTAGTTCTTGATCAAATTCATCCAATTTTGCTCTTCATAATTCTTCTTTTTCATTTATTCACTGCATTATTTCATCCACTTTGTGAACCACTTGTTCTATTAGTTGTGTATTGTACATTCTCAGGGTTTCATATTCTTCCTATAATTGATGTGTCTCCTTGATCATTTGTTGCAAAAATCTTGATTCTTCATTTGGAGTCTTATCCCTTGCTTCACCTGTACTATGTTCTCTTTCTTGCAATGCAACATCCACGAGGGTTTGAAATATATCGTTGACTTCATTAGTCAAAAAGCTCACATGAACTTGTAATCTTCTACATTTCCTAGGTCAAGGTTCCAATTCCCTTTGTTTAATTATAGGTCCCCCTTCCATTCTAAATATCCACTCTAGGTTCATTTGTTCCTCTTCTCTAGTTTTTTTCTTGATTGATAGAGAGTTTTGAAAGGGACCCAAAACCTTTTACAAGCCACAAAGGGGATCCCGAGTGGGATAAACCCTAAATGGAACAACCCAAAAAGGAGGACCACCCTTGATGGCCTCGAAACTGAGAAACTACAAACAACATAGGAGGATAAGGCCCGTAGGTAGACACAAGAACCAAAACGTAACAATTAACAAAAAAAGGAGAAAGTCTAAAAAAGGAACTAGCCATGAAGCCTCACTCAAGGATATAGTCCTCATCATCGTTGTCTTTGGGAGCATCCTTTCTAGATTGGCCTGATTTCTGGGCCTTCATCTAGTTGATGATCTTGCCAGCCCTCAACATCATTGATGTGGTTAATGAAAGAATGTTATCTAGGTCACACATCTAGTCTGCATCATTCACAGGCTAGATAGAGAGTGTACCAAGGGATGACCTAGCTATATTCTTCTATAGCTTTCGAGTGGGGAAAGCATAATCAATTACAAACACGTTCAAAGAAATTACATTTTTACCTTTCTCATTGGAAAAATTAACCCAGGCTGAGCATCTACTTGGATTTGAGGAGGAACCCACTGCCAGTATCTACTTACCCACCCTACTGAGGGTACCAACTTCAACATCAATGACTCAAACTTTAGGGAGAGAATCTAGTAGCACCAGAGGTGAGCCCGAGATGGGCTTTGGGTTAGGATTTGTCATCAGACCGCCAACTTTGATAATTATTTGATCCAAGTTTTAACTGATGTAATTGTAGATAATCAGGTGTAATCCTTGATATTTTGGGTAAGTGGATTTCCCTTTACATATGCTATTGATGGAAATTTCCATCGATCAAAAAAGATATTTTAGGATATTGATTAACTTAACATCCTTTAGATAGTTCAAAAATACCATATGGAAGCTCCATAAAGGGAATATGGTTTTTCAATCATCAGAAACTATATTATTGATACTAGGGCATAGTTCCATGGTGGTGGGAGGTCTTCCCAGATAAAACCATTGTCCTTTTTGGATAGGAATTTTCCTTTATCATAGAAGAAGACAATCTCTCCTGCCATCGAGTGCTTGTCTTAGTGGATGATCTCCCTATCATTGAGAAGCTCCGTTATTTCGACCAACAAATAAATTGTTACTGCAAACTTAAGTCCCCTCAGGAACACATTACCATTGTCCCAGGTTTGAACGAATTCCTTTGAAAGCTCTAGGTCATGTCCCTAAATTTTTTTTAGGAAATTCAACAACCCATGGGATGCCAAAATCTCTTCAACCATCGGGTCAAGTTGCAGAAGTTTAGGTTCAATAAGTGCCATCATCCTCCCCCTACTAGAAACAACCTCACTCAAAAAATGGGCATAAACTAGCTCATATCACTCTTCTTTATTGCACTCGCACTCCACCTCTACAAAGCTGAGTACCAATTGGTTTAAAAAACATGTCGTCATAGTCCAATAAAGGTTCATATTGCCACCCTTGGACCTCATGCTTGATCTATGTCATTTATGGGCATGCTCTGCCCTAAAACATATTACCACATGAGCCTTGCCACACCCAAGGATGATTAGGTTCACTAGTCGATCATTAGACAAAAAATAATGAATAAACTGAGGGATGAAAATCTGGTGAACGTCTTTGAAACTAGTAGTGCAATTAGGAGTAGATGGTTCAAGACGTTGGCAAGTGCATGCTGGTGTGGACCAATGAGGTCATCCCTCATATCCAACCTAAAACCAGAAGGTGCCACCTAGCTGAGAGCGACCTGATTTACCACCCATGGAAAGATAGAGTTGGCAAACCCTATCAACAAGGAGAGCATAATTGGCAGGTTATCACAAAATGTTGATCATTTCAATATTTGAAATGACATTGCATATTTGAGGTGAGGAATACATGAATGGTGCTTGTAGCTCCATGTATTTCCTTGATCCTCGTTCGATGCACATTCTCAGCCATTTTAAGATTTCTCCCTTTCCAATGATGTTCCTCTTCTCTAGTGATTCTACTACACTATCCTAATTAAAAAATCATAAACCTGGTTGTGGTACTTTTGTTATCCTTCCAAAATTTTATCCCTATGATGATTCTAAGTTGATCACATTCACCTGTGCCTTTGCTTTATACACCTTTAACATAGAACTATTTACCATTTCAAGGCATATTGTACCATCCAATTTTTGTAGTTGTATAGCCCCATTGTCCAATAATTTCTCCACTTGGAAGGGTCCAAGCCATAAGATCTTCAATTTGCTAGGCTTGATTTATCTTTTCCCATTAAATTTCAACACCAAATTGCTAGTTTTAAAGTCCATCTTCCATAAATATTTATCATGATAAACATTTTATCATTGTTGGGAAATTTTCATTACCCATTGTGACATCACCCTCTTCTCTCCTAGTTGTATGAGTGTTGTGAGACTTTCTTCCATGCTCTCCTCATAACTCAGGTGGTTCTCTATTGTTACCCATAAAATGGATACCAAAAACACAACTGGCATGACCGTCTTCTATTCATACATTAATTGGAAGGGTGTATGATTCATTATTAGTTTAAAAGTTATCCTATATACCCATAGTACTATTGACAATCATTCTTACCAATCGATTCCCTACATACCACATGTCTTATACATTATGGAAACTAGGACCTTGTTTGTTTCCTCTACATGTCCATTTGCCTTGGGATAATATGGGCTGGACAACAAATGGAAGATCCTGAATTCCTTAGTCAAATTATGAATAATTTCATTGACAAAATGACCTTCCCTATCACTTTTTAACTGCAGGAAAATCCTAAACCTCGTGATAACTTGCTCATATAAGAAGTGGCCAATGCTTATTGTAGAGTTATCTAGTAGAGCCCTCGCTTTTGCCCATTTCATCAAGTATTACATAGCCACTAAAATGTATCGATATTTTCCATTTTAGCTTGTTAGATGTGGTCCCATAAAATCCAATCTCCACCTTTAAAAAAGTTATTGAGGTTGAGAAGGGTGAAATGGCATGAAGTTCCTTTTTATTGACTTCCTCGTTCTTTGACATGTATCACATGCCTTCACATATTATTTGGCATTGTGATAGAGGGTAGGCCACCAAAATCCTACTAACTACACTTTCCTTGTTGTTGTATTTTATCCCATGTGACCTCCAACCAATCCCTCATGTGCCTCCCTCAACATTTGTTGTACTTCATCCTCCATGACACACGTCAAAATGTGGTCTTCTACCATATTATATAACAAGTTTGCAATCAGTGTAAATGATGCCAATTTTGTAATGATCTTTCTTTATTTTTTTTTCATCATCTCCTTTGGTAGCTCTCCTATCGACAAGTATTCCCTAATGTGTTTATACCATGCTAGTACCTCCCTTATCATGAATAGTTATGTGTGTCAAGGAATTCATTGTGTATGCCTCCTTCTATAGGTTCTCTAGAGTGAATCCTTGATAGTTGGTTTGCTATTACATGCTTCTTCCCTAGACTTACTACCACTCAAAACATGAACTCCTATAGTATGACAAGAAACCTGCTCACTCATCCATATATCGTTGGTTTGTTGATTAAGTGTAGCAATATTTGATAATTTACATAAAAAGAAAATAGGTTGGCTAGAAAGTAGTGTCTAAACTTCTGTACTACATAGACCATTCCTAGTGCTTCTCATTTCCTCATGCTATAATTCTTATCTACCCTATAAAACAACCAAATTGCAAAATAGATGGGTTTATTCAATCCAAACTATCCTTCTTAGGCTAAGGCACATTTGATCGTAAAATTTGAAGCATCAACATGAACATGGAACTCTTTTTCCCAATTTGGATATACCAAAATGGGTGCTTTCACCAGGTATCCTTAAGTTCTTCAAAAGCATCATGGTGTTTCCCTGCCCACTTGAAAGGAACACTCTTATGTGTGAGAGCATCTAGCTTGTAGGAAATGTGTGCATATTTTTTGATAAACCTCCTATAGTAGCCTATTGTTCCTAAGAATGTTTTTACAGATCTCACATCATAAGGTTCCTCCATCAAAAATATGACATGTATCTTGTTTAGATCTGGCTTCAAGCCTTTTTGACACACAATATATCCTCTTCATTTTCCATAACGCATTAATAATACACACTTCCCTAGATTTAGTGCTATTCGAGCTCTTCGACATAAAATCATACATTTATCCAGTACCTTTAAGTGCTATGTTGCTCAATCATACATGGACCAATCATCCAAAAAGACTTTAAAGTTTCTATTAGAATTATTGAGTTGACATTGATGTGAAGGCATATATCTTCAAGGGTGATTTAAACATATGAGTGGTCATTGATGTCAAGTCATATATCTTCAAGGGTGATTTAATCATATGAGTTGTCATTGATGTCAAGGCAGATATCTACAAGGGTGATTTAATATTTAAATGAAAAATTTAAATATTAAAGTGGAAGGTTTATATTAAAATCAAAATATTTAAATAGATATTGAAATATTATAATATTTAAATCATAGATTTAATATTATAATATAAATGTGTTCTAAAAAACAAAAGAGTGGGCCGACTTGAGCACCATATAAAAGTGAATTTGAAATTCAAAAGTTAAATATGCATGGGCCAACCTCCTTGGGCGCAAATGACAAAAGAAAAGCATATTAATATGAGGTCATTAATTCATTTTGGGAAGGCATGGAATTTGAATATCCTTCGAGAGAAGAACAAGCAATGAGTAGAAGACAAGGGAGGACGTCCCGAAGAGGAGCGAAAGTTGAAGATTCAGGAGGACGTTCGGTGGCGTATCAATGATCCAAAGGAGGCTTCAAATATTTAATTGTGCCTTTTTAAATATCAACCATTGGGTTAGCCCAATCGGTTGCTAGGATGCATTATAGCACTACGATGTAGAAGGTACAAAGTTTGAATCCCCTCAATGACCCTTTTTATTATGCAATAGAAGTGTAAGGTATGAAAGGTTTAAATATTTGATTGTGCCACTTTAATCTCAACTAGTAGGGTTAACTCAACCGGTTACTAGCCCACGTTAGAGCACTATGGAGCATAAGGTTCGAAGGTCAAATCCCCTCGGTGACCTTTTTGCTGTGCATTTGTTGTTTGAGATAGCGCAACAAAGGATCCATATATTTTATTGTGCCCTTTTGTTTCATCCGCTAGGTTAGCTTAGTTGGTCACAAGCCCGTGTTAGGGCACTGCGCTACTAGAGGTTCGAAGGTCGAATATTCTCTATGGCTTGCTAATTTTTGGTGTGCAAGGTAAGGGTAAATTTTTTTATTAAATTTGATAAAAGAGAGATATAAGGAGTCATGTTGTTATTATAAAGTTTTATTTTACAAGTTATAAAATGGAGATATAAGGAGTCATGTTGTTATTATAAAGTTTTATTTTGCAAGTTATAAAAGGAATATATAAGGAGTCATGTTGTTATTATAAAGTTTTATTTTGCAAGTTTTAAAAGGGAGATATAAGGAGTCATGTTGTTGTTATAAAGTTTTATTTTATAAGTTTCAAAATAAGATCATCATTATTAAGGCATATTTGGAAAGCACATGCAAAAGGAAGATCATCATTATTGAGGCAGATTTGGAGGGCACAAATTTGAAACAAGTCAAGACATCAAAGAAGAAAGTAAGAGGATTAAGTGCACATATTCACCCAAGCATTCAATTAAAAAAGAAGGATAATTCAGCTAGCTCAAGAAGAAGAAAATGTGCACATGATTGGAAGAAAAGCAAGGTATTAGCGTCTCCAGTTCAACACACAAGTAAATTATCTAACACTAGACTTGGACTACCTTTAAAATGTAATAAATGTGAAATATGTGGAAGTGACATACTTAATGAATGTAAAGAACATATTGGCCATTTGAATCTTTCTACACTAGTGCATATCATCCTCTATATGTTCATGAAGATAAAAGAATTTTGGGTAGAGTATGTCTGTATTACTTTCAGTTGAAGAAAGCAAACTCAAGAAAAGGTGAAGAATTTGATGCCATTAGTAAGCAGATTTTAGAGCATATTTGAGTAGTGTTTGTGAGCATATTTTGGAGCAGATTTGAGTAGTGTTTGTGAGCAGATTTTGAAGCAAATTTGAGTAGTGTTTGCGAATAAATTTTGGAGCAGATTTGAGTAGTGTTTGTGAGTAGATTTGGGAATATATTTAAGAAATTTTTGTTAGCAAGATTTGGAAAAATATTTGAGAATTATTTTTGAGTAAGATTTGAGGATGGACCTAAGAAGAGTTTTGGACCAAATTTATGAGCAGAAGGAGAATGGTGTCCATGAACTTGAGCAAGGGGATTGGTGTATCCTATGGATTGGTGTCCATAAAATTGTACAAGGGATTGGTGTCTCTTGAGGATTGGTGTCCATGAACTTGAGCAAGGGGATTGGTGTCTCCTATGGATTGGTGTCCATCAAATTGTATAGGGTATTGATGTCTCCTATGGATTGGTGTCCATATTCTTGAGCAAGGGTATTGGTGTATCCTATGGATTGGTGTCCACTAACTTGTGAAAGGGGATTGGTTTCTCCTATGGATTGGTATCCATGATCTTGTATACAGGATTGGTGTCTCCTATGGATTAGTGTCTACAAACTTGTATAGGGGATTGGTGTCTCTTGTGGATTGGTGTCCACAAAATTGTATAGGGGATTGGTGTCTCCTATGGATTGGTGTCCACTAACTTGTATAAGGTATTGGTGTCTCCTGTGGGTTGGTGCCCATGGAATTTATTGAAGAAAAATATAAGTAATATTTTGTTGTGGTTTTTGTTAGAGTTACTATGTTAGTAACTGTTGGTCATCAAATCTGCCTAGGTAAGGATTTTGGGTAAATGTATGCGCCCTAGACCTGGACCAACATTGAAAGGCCGAAGGGAAGAGATGCCCCTCGTGCTGATCTCCGAAGAAATGCCGACTCCTATGCTAAACTACTTGGGTGTTTTGAAGACAAGAGTGCAGGAAAGAGATAAAAGGGATAAGGGTTATAGAAATAAATAAAAAGGGTTAAGGGAAGAGAGATTGGTGATTTGATGTGGGAGAGAACAAGAAGCACGATCGCTAACAGGCAACTTGAATAGCAACAAGGAACACCAAGAGTAAAACGAAAGAAACGTAGTATCAACCTTCCTATGTATCCTCCCAAACGAGTTTCAGGGTACTGTCCCCGATCGCACATCGGACACAAAGTTCAAAATCTCAGTCTACAAACGAAGAGAGACAAAAGAATCAAGTAATGCAGGCAGCATAAAAGAAAGTCAATAGGATGTTTTTCAACTCCTATGTATCCTTCAGAACAAGTTTCAGGACACTGTCCCCGATCGCACACCGGACGCAGAGTTCAACGATCCAACATACAAACAAGGAGAGATAGAAGAATCAAGCACAGAAGGCAGCATAAAAGAGAAGAATTGAGCTCAAAGTCTCTTAGTATTAATCGTAGGACATCAAGTTACAACAGCTTTCTAGCAGATAGTTCCCCCCCTTTTACATAATAAAATCTAGGTTTTTATAGAGGACCCGGGCCTCTGAATCATAATTACACATAATGGTGAAGTATTCTTGAGATCTAAGAAGTCGGCTTCTCGTGGCCCTCGAGACTAAGCTTTCTAATCCATTACCAGAATGGGCAACTGTGACCGGGTCAACCATGAAAATATGCATTGATGAACCGCCTGAGTATCCTTGGTGCAATGCTCGAGTGGCCGCCATGCTCACCGAACTTCTCCTTCAGGGACTGACACTTCGCTTCCAATTGCCAAAAAAGAATAGCGAGCTTATTGGGCAAGAAAGAATGCATTTACGAGGCACTTGATGGTCTCGAGAAAATACCCGACTTGGAGTGTGTGCCCATCGCAAAAAAGCAACATGTCACGATATCGCGACATTTCCTTGCCTTCAGCTTGTTTCTTCTTGTTGCATCGCAAAAATGTGACATGTCGTGATATCATGACACTTTTCCCTTGCTGTGCTTCCTCCTTGCTTTGAGCCGCGAAAACGTGACATGTCACGATATCGCGACACTTTTCTTCGTTTGGTCTTCTTTGTCACTTTGAGCCACGATTTTGCGACATGTCACGATATCGCGATAGTTTTCCTCCTTTGGCTTTCTCCTTGCTTCCGACCGTGATTTTACGACATGTCGTGATATCGTGACACCTTTCCTCTTCATGCACTTCTTCTTGCTGTGAGCCGCGAAAACGCGACATGTCACGATATCGCGACACTTTTTCCTTGCTGCGCTTTCTTCTCACTGTCGATCGTGAAAATGCGACATGTCGCGATATCGCGACACTTTTCCTCCTTTGAATTTCTCCTCGCTTTCGACCACGATTTTGCGACATGTCGCGATATCGCGAAAGTTTTTCATTCTTGCCTTTCCTTGTGCTGTGAGTCGCAAAAATGCGACATGTCATGATATCTTTTCATTCTGGCTCATCTTCTTGCTTCCAGGTCACAAAAATGCGACATGTCGCGATATCACAACTTTTCCTTGCTGCGCTTTCTTCTCGCTTTCGGCCATGATTTTGCGACATGTCACGATATCGCGACACCTTTTCTCTTCATGCACTTCTTCTTGCTATGAGCCACAAAAACGCGACATGTCGCGATATCGCGACACTTTTTCCTTGCTGTGCTTTCTTCTCACTTTCGGCCATGATTTTGTGACATGTCATGATATCACAACACTTTTTCCTTTTGGCACTTCATTGTCGCTCTGAGCCGCGAAAACACGACATGTCGCGATATCGCGACACTTTTCTTTGCTGGCTCCAAAGCTATCTTCTTTGGCCTATTTGGCAGTGAAGCTTTTCCTTCTTCATTCTGTGTACAAGGGGATGGCATTGAAAGGCAAAATTGCTGCAACACTTACAAAAAGAAATACTCTTGCAAAAGGAAAGACTATACAAAATTTTGAAATTTTTTGATTTTTTTCTACCCCTTGTGCAATGTGACAAAATTGTCAACATTCTTGGCGGCTCGTGGGGCATTTAGCTTGTATAAATGCAGAGATCCTAGGCCTTTATCCATTGGGCAAGAGAGTCATTTCCATTATCCTCTTCTCTGACTATCCACTGACAGTATTTTTTTTTTTTGTTTGTGCCTAAGCTCCTAGCAACACTTAGTGCTTTCGGCACTTATTTACTAGCCGGGCTATGTTCAGTATTTACACAAAATTTTGTGACATGATTGGCGTGCCGCTACCATAATCACATTTTTGGGTGCTTATCCGATGAACCTGCAATGTATGGACCATATCTGATTGAACTTCAGCTGATCCTTGAAGTCTGGCTGGCCTCTACCCGAAGTTGTCCATGTTGCAAATAGAGTGCAGGGTGGTAGGTTGTCAATCTTGCCAGTACCCATACTTCTGATGAAAGATGTGGTGAAGAAGTTCGCAGCATGAGGGGCCTCTTGGGGTACTGGTTATGGCGGAGGCTGGAACCAATACCAGCATACTGAAGAATTTACTAACTGCGGGTTGGGTACAGGTTCTTCCATCCTTATGATGGGGTAATAGGGCTCCTCCGGCAAAGAGTAATCTTCTAGGGTCATCTCAGGTTTAGCTTCTTGATGAGGCATGCTTAATGGACTCTGGATGAATGCCTGCGTGCCATCCACTAGGATACAAAAAGGGTGCAAAAATGTGCCCTCTTTGTTCTCAGGTTCCGCCACTTGAGTCTGCTCTTCTCCTTGGACCATATCTTGATGGAGACTACAAGCAACCATGTTGCTCATTACCAGAGCAAAGTTTGCATATTGCCATTGTTGGGATTGGATGGAACTCGCCTCTTGAGCTACAAACGATTGCAACTCAGGCATCTGCTCAGCATGAAGGGTCTGCCATGATGAATACTGTGCAGGATAGATAGGAGCAACAATTATTGGAGGAAGTGATGGAGTTTCCCCCCATTGCCACTTTCCAGATAGGAGCAGGAGCTGCTATGCTCGTACTGCTTCCTCAAAAATTTGAGGAAATCTTTGTTCACTTGATTGCAATAAGAGGAGGCCCATGTCCGGGTGAAAGGCCTGAACATAGAAGAGGTGGGCTTGGGCGGGCGTCGGTTGGATCCCTCCTAGAATTCTCTTCCAACTTCTACAAAATTAGACATTGAAGTCCGTAATGCTCTCCAAAGGTGCTCTCTTGATGGTGTAGAGGTACGTCAAAAGCTGGAAGGGATCTTGGGAGCCATCAAATGCTTTGAGTAGCGCTCCTGCTAAGTCATCCCATGAACAGATGTTTCCATGCCTGAGCAGTCTGTACCACTGCAGTGCCCTTCCTTCCAGAGACAGGAACAGGAGCCTGACCATGACATCTTCGTGGATTATGTCAAATATGGACCTTAAATCAATAAGATATTCAAGGTGTTCTAAGGCCATTCCCTTAGTGCCATCGTATTTTGTCACTTTATTCAAGGCACTTTCAAGAATTTCATGGTAACTTGAGAGATTTAGAGGGCCACGATCATCCCAGCTGGGATAGCATACCCTCTCCATTATAGCAGTGCCCTACAGAGATCACGGTATTCACCACTAAGTCAGAGTCGCCAGGTGAGCATACTTTCTCCGCTTGTGAGGTCAAGGCTGCTCATCGAAACTTAACTCCTCCAGGATGTCTTCTTTCAAATTTAAAAGGCGCCTACGATCAAGAAATTTGGATCTTTAGCTCAGTCAGAGTCACCAGGTGATTTTACCAGATGGAGGCAAGCCAAAGATTCACCAACTCGAGCTTCCTTAAAACATGGGGACTTTTGCCATGAAGGCACAGGTTTAAGTACTGGTCTTTACAACTTAGATATTTTTGGGTTGAACAGAGTCACCAGATGCTATTAGTCTTTCAGTAATGAGAGCATCGGTTCTCACTACCACTATTGACCAGGTCGCACCGGGAACTGGTTAGAACTAGTGGCCCCGATGAAATGGGATTGTGCGTTAAAATATGGGACCTTGACTTGTTATGGATCTCACTGAGACAGACACAGTCAGGTCCCATCGGGCATGCCAAAACTGTTGGTCACCAAATATGCCTAGGTAAGGATTTTGGGTAAATGTATGCGCCCTAGACCTAGACCAACATTGAAAGGCCGAAGGGAAGAGATGCCCCTCGTGTCGATCTCCGGAGAAAGGCCGGCTCCTATGCTAAACTACTTGGGTGTTTTGAAGACAAGAGTGCAGGAAAGAGATAAAAGGGATAAGGGTTAGAGAAATAAATAAAAAGGGTTAAGGGAAGAGAGATTGGTGATTTGAGGTGGGAGAGAACAGGAAGCACGATCGCTAACAGACAACTTGAATAGTAGCAAGGAACACCAAGAGTAAAATGAAAGAAACATAGTATCAACCTTCCTATGTATCCTCCCAAACGAATTTAAGGGTACTGTCCTCGATCGCACACCGGACGCAGAGTTCAACATCTCAGTCTACAAATGAAGAGAGACAAAAGAATCAAGCAAGGTAGGCAACATAAAAGAAAGTCAATAGGATGTTTTTCAACTCCTATGTATCCTTCAGAACAAGTTTTAGGACACTGTCCCCGATCGCACACCGGACGTAGAGTTCAGCATCCAACATACAAACAAGGAGAGATAGAAGAATCAAGCACAAAAGGCAACATAAAAGAGAAGAATTGAGCTCAAAGTCTCTTAGTATTAATCACAGGACATCAAGTTATAGCAGCTTTCTAGCAGATAGTTCCCCCCCTTTTACATTATAAAATCTAGGTTTTTATAGAGGACCCGACCCTCTGAGTCATAATTACACAGAATGGTGAAGTATTCTTGAGATCTGAGAAGTCGGCTTCTCGTGGCCCTCGAGACTGAGCTTTCTAATCCATTACCAGAACGGGCAACTGTGATCGGGTCAACCGTAAAAATATGCATTGATGAACCGCCTGAGTATCCTTGGTGCAATGCTCGAGTGGCCGCCATGCTCGCCAAACTTCTCCTTCAGGGACTGACACTTCGCTTCCAATTGCCAAAAAAGAACAAGTGAGCTTATTGGGCAAGAAAGAATGCATTTACGAGGCACTTGATGGTCTCGGGAAAATACCCGACTTGGAGTGTGTGCCCATCGCAAAAAAGCAACATGTTGCGATATCGTGACATTTTCTTGCCTTCAGTTTGTTTCTTATTGTTGCATCACGAAAATGCGACATGTCACGATATCGTGACACTTTTCCCTCGCTGCGCTTCCTCCTTGCTCTGAGCCGCGAAAACGTGACATGTCGTGATATCGTGACACTTTTCTTCGGTTGGTCTTCTTTGTCACTTTGAGCCACAATTTTGTGACATGTCGTGATATCACGACAGTTTTCCTCCTTTGGATTTCTCCTTGCTTTCGTCCGCGATTTTGCGACATGTCACGATATCGCGACACCTTTCCTCTTCATGCACTTCTTCTTACTGTGAGCCACGAAAACGCGACATGTCGTGATATCGTGACACTTTTTCCTTGTTGCACTTTCTTCTCGCTGTCGCTCGCAAAAATGCGACATGTCGCGATATCGCGACACTTTTCCTCCTTTGACTTTCTCCTCCCTTTCGACCGTGATTTTGTGACATGTCACGATATCGCGACAGTTTTTCATTCTTGCCTTTCCTTGTGCTGTGAGTCGTGAAAATGCGACATGTCGCGATATCGTGACACTTTTTCATTCTGGCTCATCTTCTTGCTTCCAGGTTGCAAAAATACATGTCACGATATCGCGACAACTTTTCCTTGCTGCGCTTTCTTCTCGCTTTCGGTCACGATTTTGTGACATGTTGCAATATCGCGACACCTTTTCTCTTCATGCACTTCTTCTTGCTGTGAGCCGCAAAAATGCGACATGTTGCGATATCGGGACACTTTTTCCTTGCTGTGCTTTGTTCTCGCTTTCGATCGTGATTTTGCGACATGTCACGATATCGCGACACTTTTTCCTTTTGGCACTTCATTGTCGCTCTGAGTCGCGAAAACACATGTCGCGATATCGCGACACTTTTCTTTGCTGGCTCCAAAGCTATCATCTTTGGCCTGTTTGGTAGTGAAGCTTTTCCTTCTTCATTCTGTGTACAAGGGGATGGCATTGAAAGGCAAAATTGCTACAACACTTACAAAAAGAAATACTCTTGCAAAAGGAAAGACTATACAAAATTTTGAAATTTTTTGATTTTTTTCTACCCCTTGTGCAATGTGACAAAATTGTCAATAGTAACTATGATTATTACCTTATTTAGATAATTTGTAATATTCACCTAGGTAGATTTTATTTTACTACATGGAAAAAAGTAATTTCTTACTTTTTACCACATGTTTTTAATTTCTACCTGTAGATTAAAGATACAACGCCAAACAGAAATAAAGAAATCACAATAAAGGAATGCAGAACAGTTGTACAAAATGAATGATTTTTATTAATCAATGGAGTTTAGAAACTCCTTTTAAGTACAACAGGGACTGTAACCCTTTTCGTGATACAAAGTTACAATTTGTGCTAGGGTTCTCCGAAACCCTAGGCGGCACAATGTGGTGGCGTCTCCGAAGAATGTATCCTTAACCTCAACGAGAATGAGTGGGCTTCGTTGTATCCTTTGGCTCGGACCACTCCGGCTTAAGCAGCTGCTATCAACAAATAAGATCTACCACTAGAATCCTGCACACATTAAAATTATCAAAGAGTTAGAAACTAATAAGAGGGCTCCACTGTGTGAGCCCTCAGAAACTGATCTAAAACCCTAGATTTATGAAATAAAAATAAACAGAATGCAGAATTCAACAGCAGATTAATACATAAAGAAAGATTACTTGCTTTAGACGAATCTATACCTTTTCCTGTTAACACGGCGAGACCAGGCGGCGGCGATGGATGCGGCGAAAGGGTTTAGTTCAGACTTAGGGCCGTAGAAGACTCAGAAGACTCAGGATTAACAGCAATAGCCAACTCCAGACTTAGATAGGGAAGATAAGTAGGTTTAGCCGAAGAGATAGATAGGGTTTGAGCCATCAAGGTGACTCAATTTATAATCTACTCTTAGGGCACACTTTAGGGTTTTAACGACACTTTGAACGTGTGGCTAAGATTAAAGTGGATCCAAGGGTAGAGAATAAATCTAGGTTGTGAAACGGATTAAGATGGATGGACGGATGAGATTAAATGAAGGATGGACGGCTCAGATTAAATCACTTAAACTTTATTTATATATATATTAAAATATATTAAAATATTAAAATAAATATTAATTTAAATAAATTTGGGGATGAAAAATGGCGGGAAAAGTGAAATTGGGCCAAATAATGGTGGGAAAGTGTGGATTTGGGCCAAATAATGGCGGGAAGGATGGATGACTGACACGTGGCTGGCAGGAAGGTATATACAAGTGGCTGGATTTTGGTGTCTACAGATGCCCCTTTTTGAGCTGCTTTGTGTGAAGACACAATGTAGCACAAAAACTTAAGACACCTGAAAAGTTGGATCAGACGCAACTCTCTCTCAAGACTAAAGCACAACTTTGAAGACCAAAGAATAAAAAAATATTTAAAATTTTTCAGCTTACCCCCTCAATTGGCGAGCGAGAATGGTTCTCACAAGCCAATTGGAAGAAATTCGGAAGATAATGAACCGTTTTTGCCCCAACGGTGAAAAAAATGGGGTTGGTGTATGAACCATCTGTTTATGTCCCAACAGAAAAGGGGTTGGTGTACAAACCAGAAAAGAATATGATTGAAGACGATATGAGTGATGTGAAAGATGGACCGTTTTCTACCCCAACGGTTATAAAGGGATTTTTGCCAAACTGTAAATTCCATGATCATGTAAGATGAATTCCACTATAGGAAAATTAGAAATTGATAACGGATGCCCCAACTCCTGTGTGTGAATCCATACTGTTGATGAAATTGCCTTGTTGGCGCCATTGATATGGAGAGATGAAAGATGCATGAAAGAGTCCGAACTCGAGAGATGCTCCTAGTGATTCGTATGGATAATTCCTCGGGTCGAAACCAATCAACCTAGGTAGCCACAATCTCTAGCAAGACTTAAAATAATGACGATATGAAAGATTGTCCATGTTTAAGGCCCCATGAACTAGGCCATCAATGACAACTGTTGAGCAAATTAATCTTGGTATGAGGTCACTTGAAAAGTAGAATACCCAAAATTGATTTCCAATTTTCAAACAGTGAAATAATTGATGATGATAAATGGTAAGTGTCCTTATGGTGGTTTAATCCTCTTACCGAATTGCATGGATTCAAATCGCTGCAATCGCCAAGGTGATAGAATATACCACTAGATACGAGGTTTACTTTAATTTGATTTGGCAAAAATATGCATGATGAAAGAAGAATGAAATTGACGATAGATCAGAAGAATTGATGAATGTGGTTAATTTTGTGAAGGTTTTGAATATTTTTAACCCAATTTGTAAAACAATGATGAATGATGCGCTTTTTGAGCGAAATGACAAAATTTGTGTCCAAAACTATTGTAACCTTCACAAAATGTTTTATTATGATAAGAAGAATGGATGAATGCAATTTGATGAAATTTGGAGGAGGTAAGCTTCAATTTTGTAAGTTTTGTTCCTTTATTCAATACTGACACCAAACGTCGGTCTGCGTTTGTGGTTGGCAGAGACACCCGCCGGTGTTTAGGCGCTCTGCAAACGCAGGACTGCGTCTGAATCCGCCATGAAATGCCCTACTGCGTTTCAGGGTGCCAAAATCAGCTATTTAAACAGTTTCAGCGAGAATTTCGCTCATTTGTGCGTTCGAGCTTAAGAGAAGTGCGTCTGAGGGAGTGGAGTGAAGTGGAGTGAAAGGTTGTGTGGGAGAGTGAAGCACGCGGGAGCTATGGCGGAGATGGGAGCGGACGCGCCAGTGCGGCCAGTGAGGTATTTGTTCATTTAAGCAAGTACTTATTATGTGTTTTTTTTTTTTTGGAAAAATTTGTAACAAATTTTTGTTTTGTTGTTTTGCAGCTTAGGGTGTTAGAGGCACGACACCGATTCTCCCCTATCATTTCGGGGATGAGGAGGTCGAGCTAGCAGAGCGGGAGCGGCGATACGGGATAGACATAGCTAGGCTTAGGTCTAGGACTCGTTACATTGAGGCTCTGGAGGACACATTGTTTAGGCATCACATTGTGTTGCCTGATCCTCCATCCTCCTCTGTCTCTAGGCGTAGTGAGTCTAGGCACACCACTAGGTCTAGGGCTCCTACTAGGTCTCGGGGGTCCTCTTTTGATGGTTAGCTTAGTGCTTAGATGCACTCTTTATGAGCCTTGGTGCTCTATTGTATATTGTAGCCTTTTGGCATTCATTGTAGAGTTTGACCTTTATACATATATATATACATGGCTTTTATTTATTTGGTGTTTTACTCTCTTTTGTGTGAATGCCTATGTTTTTGTGATGCATGTTTTTATATGTTTTAATGTTTTTGATGCATATGTGATGGAATGGAATGCAAACTTATAGATGATTAATGCGAGACTAAGTATATAACATACAAATCTATGGATGATTAATGCAAGACTAAGTAAATGATATGTAAATCTATGGATGATTAATGCAAGACTAAGTAAATGAAATATGCACTAAGAAGCACTCATACTTTTAGATAGTTAGATTTAGCCAATTGCTATCATAATTGTTTAATCAAGGGCACCGAACTTGGTGGCTTGTGAATGGATGACGTATGGAATGACATGAATATGGAAGAAGATATGGAGGGTGATATGGAGGTTGATATGGAAGACTGTTTTACAAAGACTCAAACATGCTAGTGGTATCAAACAAACTTACTAACACTTGCCTAATTCAACTAGGACCAAATGTGTGTGCATGCGAGTTCATTAACCAAATCAAAAGCATGGTAGTGACTCTAGGCAATCAAAAACCTGTGTGTGTGCAAGTGTGTTCATTAACCTCATCTTGCATAAATTAGGTAACCCTGTTATGGAGAAGACCCCGAAGCTAGTTTGTCCGTATGAGCATTCAGAGGTCTCTTTTTGAGGAGAGACATGTCGCCACGCAATGAGTATACTCCACTTTGCCAGTCAAGCGTCTATAGCCCCGATGAAGGTTAACTCCATAGTCCATGTTGTTTTTGACCTTTGTAAGCCTTGGGGATGACTACCTATCCATCTGACTGGACAAGTAGTACGATCCTTACAACTTATTTGGGATCAATGGTGTGTGAAAAATGTTCATTTCCTTAGAGCTTTGGGGAATCGGATTCTCAACCGAAGTATGATGAGAATTTTACCCTATCCTTACTACTCTGTTTATATTTATATTTTGTGATTGCTTGTGATAGTGGTAAGAACCACTTGTTTTATGGACTATGTTTGCATGATAGGACAAACGAGGATTACCCTTTTCACTTCAAGGCACAACCCAAGGATGGTGTTATCTCTCTTTGACACAAGATGTTTTTAAGATGTGAAAATGTGATAGGTTCAAGACCGCTTTTGAAATCATTTCCCAATACTCAAGATTTTATTTAGTGTAATTTGTGATATGGCCCTAGAGAACTTTGACATGCATTTCGAAGTTTTCTTAAAACACTAGGAATGGGTGAGTGACTGAAAACATTTTGGCAATGTAAATATGTGCAAATGGAAAATGGGTGTACGAATGACAATTCGGTTTGATGGATTTTATGAAGGTGCCCCTGATTAAGGCAACATGACTTTTGCTTGACCAAATTTTATATCCAAAAGATAGAATGGTCTCTAACATGATATGCAACTATGGCTGAAAATGAAATGTTATGGTTTTCAATGAGATGTATGCACATGAAATGCAATGTTTTTGAATGAGATGTATGCAACTAACAATGAAATGCAAATTCTTTTTATTTTATTTGTTTTTTTTTTTTTTTTTGTTTGTACAAGCCATGTATATATGTACATATAAAATTCAAACTATGCGTAGAATGCCCTCAAGTGTATAACATTAAGTGGTTCGGGTTCTTCCTCTCCCTCTAAAGCGGCAAGTCTATAAGTTCCATTGCCCACTCTTTCGGTGACCATATATGGACCTAACCAATTAGCCGCGAATTTATCTCGAAGATGCGGCAATGCATTGGTGTTTTGTTGATTCTCTTTAAGGACAAGATCCCCTACTTGAAATTCTCTTAGATGAACTTTGGCATTGTAAGCACGTTTCAATCGGTCTTGATAAACTCGCAAATGCTCTAAAGCATTGATTCGTTTTTCATCTATGAGTGTGAGTTGATCAAGACGTGCTTGTCTAGCGAGTATCATCATCGATAAATTCCTGCAAAGAAATTCGCAAGGAAGGGATCTCGAGCTCAAGAGGCATGATTGCTTCAGACTCCATAGACCAAAGAAAATGGCGTTGCCCCAATGGGAGTTACGATGCTTGTTACGTAAGCCCATAATGCTAAGGGGATTTGTGTATGCCAATCTTTATGATTTTCTTTAACAAGTTTATTAAGAATAGCAATTATGGTCTTGTTGGAAGATTCAACTTGTCCATTGGCTTGTGGGTAGTAAGGAGTTGAGAAACTATGTTGGATATTATACTTTTCGCAAAGAGCTCGAACATCCTTATTCTTAAAAGACTTGCCGTTATCAGAAATAATTTTAGAGGGAATACCAAAACGACAAATGATATGGTGAAGTATAAACTCCACAATTCTAGGACTTGTCGTACTGGCTAGAGGAACAGCTTCAACCCACTTTGTGAAGTATTCAGTGGTTGTAATGATGAAAGTATGCTGTCCTGAAGAGGCGGGTGAAATCTTGCCAATTAAATCGAGACCCCATTGTGAGAAGGGCCAAAGGCTTTGGATGGGATCTGTAAAACTTGTGATGGTATATGGGTTAAATTAGCGTGTTCTTGACACTTTTTACATTGTTTAACATATTTGCAACAATCTTGTTCCATAGTGGGCCAATAATACCCCATACGTAAAATACGCTTCGCAATGGCCATTCCACTAAAATGACCACCACAAGTACCATCATGGGCTTCAGCAATAGCTCTATGTGTTTCACCTACTTCTAGACAGTGGAGGAGTACTCCATCATATCCACGTTTATACAACACATCCCCCAAAAGAACAAAACGAGCTACCTTTTGCTTAAAGCAGTGGCGGGCAGTTCGAGACAAATTAGATGGGAGTGTTCCAAACTTGAGGAAGGCTACTATCTCACTAGACCAAGGCTCATATGGATCCGAATGGATAAAGCAAACATCTTTTTCATCCTTAGACTCAGCACGGACAATTGCAGACTTAGAGATTGTGGAAATGATTAGGGGCTGTACCTCTCCAAGGGAGTCCTTTGGAATCAATGATCCAAGAGAGGCCATGGCATCCACGAATCTATTAGTCGAACGAGGCAAACTAGTGATCTCATACCAATCAAACTTAGAGAGCAACTTCATTGCTACATCATGATAAAGCTTAATGGTAGGTTCTTTGGCTTGGTATTCTCCTATAATTTGTTTAACCACGAGTTGAGAATCCCCAAATATTCGAATACGCTTAATGCTCATAGCTATGGCTGATTGAAGACCTAAAATTAAGGCTTCATACTCTGCTGTATTATTGGTGCATTGGAAGTCTAGTTTGAATGATAAAGGGATGGGAATCCCTTGAGGTGTATGAAACACAACTCCAGCGCCTTGACCTTTCGCGCACTTAGAGCCATCAAAAAATAGCGTGATGTCAACATCTTCCTCCGGAATGATGTCCTCTTCTTGTTCAATGATAGCAAATACCGAATCATCTGGGAGCTCAATAATCAAAGGATGATCACTAGGTAGTGGAGCTTTCGCAAGTTGATCGGCTATAACTTGACCTTTAACAGATTTTTGGCTAATGAATTCAAGATCGAATTCGGTAAGCAACATTATCCATTTAGCGGTACGAGTGTTATTATAAGTGCGAGACATCATATAACGCAGGAGGGTTTTCTCTAGCTATGACATATGTAGTATGGTTAAGCATGTAATGACAAAGTTTCTTAGTGGAAAAAACCACTTGCTAAGCACAACTTTTCCACATAAGCATATCGGGTTTCATAGCTAACCAAGGTGCGACTAATATAATAGACGACTTGCTCACGATTTTGTTCATTCTTTTGTGCAAGCATTGTCCCTAAGGCAAAGTCCATTGCTGAGATATAAATATTGAAAGGGACCCCTGGACGAGGCGGAGCTAAGACTGGCGGAGACGCTAAGTACTGCTTGATGTCATCAAAGGCTTTCCGACACTCATCTGTCCATGAAAATTGTACCCCCTTTTGTAGTAGGTGGCAAAATGGCCTACATTTATGAGAAAGTTGTGCAATAAAGCGACGGATTGAATTAATCTTTCCTTGCAAACTACGCAACTCCTTCAAATTAGTTGGGGGACACATTTCCATAATGGCTTTGACCTTGTTTGGGTCCACCTCAATACCTCGTTTAGAGATAATAAAACCTAGGAGTTTGCATGAGGTAACACCAAAGACACATTTCTTAGGGTTCAACCTTACTTTATGCTCTAGAAGTCTATCAAAAACTTTTTCCAATACATCAAAATGCTCTTGTCGAGTTTTAGATTTTGCCAATAAATCATCCACATAATCTTCGATAATCTTATGCATATAATCATGGAAAATATAAGTCATGGCTCGTTGATAGGTTGCACTGCGTTCTTAAGGCCAAAGGGCATCACCACTGTAACAAAAAGTTCCCCAAGGTGTGGTAAATGTTGTTTTGTGTTGATCTTCAGGGTTTATTCGAATCTGGTTGTATCTTGAAAATCCATCCATGAACGAAAGCATTTCATGACCAGCGCAGTATCGACAAGAGTATCAATGTTTGGAAGAGGAAAGTCATCCTTAGGACACGCTTTATTTAGATCTCAAAAATCGGTGCAAACACGTATTCCCCGATTAGGCTTGCGAACGGGTACCATGTTAGAAAGCCACTCAGGATAATCAATCGGGATGACAAATTTAACATCCAAAAGTTTTTGAATCTCCGATTTAACTATGAGGGCCACGGTAGGATGCATTTTCCTAAGTTTCTGTTTGAGAGGTTTAGCATCTTTTTGTAAGGTGAGGTTATGGACAACCAAATTAGGGTCTAGGCCTGGCATGTCTTTGTAAGACCATGCAAATATCTCCTTCTTCCGCTTGAGTAGAGCAATCATTTGCTCTTGTTCCTCTGATGATAGAATTTTAGCCAGTTTCACAATTTGGGTGCCATCTTGGTATGGACTAAGGTCTACATCGATAGTTTCTTCAATAGACATGTGGGAACCTTCCTCAAGCCGATGGGGAGTAGGGATCAGATTTATGTCATCTAAAATGTCATCAGGCTCCTGCGCCTTGCTCTCGTCTATGTCTGCTTGGAAGACCTCTGGCTTAGAAGATGAAGGTGAATGTGGAGGTGAAGGAGGAATGTAGTTGGCGGAAGCCCTTAACAATTCCTCGAAAAGGATGAACTCTGAAATAGATGGAGGAGATGAAATCCGATCCATGTCAATCAAGTTTGGGTTGATCGGGATTGGCTTATCCGGATCATATGGATTATGGAGCGGGGTGAATAAGTCTTCAAAATTCATTGTCGACTTATGGAAGAAAGGATGGGCGGAATGGAAGGGAAAACCGGTGAAGACCTCGGAAGACCTGAAATGCAAAACAACATAGTTTTTCAGTTTTTTTTTTTTTTTTTGTAGTTTGAGTTTTTTTTTTTTTTTGGTAGTGGTGAAAACCACTATTTTAGTATATACATATAATACAGGTTTGGATTATGGCTTATGGATGTGGCGGAGGGGGTGGTTCACCTCGTTCTTGTGGAAGAAGCAAGCGAAAGATGGCCTCTTGGAGAGGGAACAATTGGAGATAAAACTCGTCTTGTTCAGTGAGGGGAACAATGGGCGCCGACTCTTCTTCAAATTCATCACCATTTGACATGACGTCAAATTCTTCATAGGCTTCATCTTCGGATTCGTCGGGGTGGAGGATTTCTTCTTTCGAATTAAGATTAATGCTTTGAAAAGCTTGTTCAAAAGAAGAAAGGGATGGAAGTGGTTGGTAGCCCGGACCAAAACGCTCGGTGGGTCTCCGGTATGGCATATCGATGCGTTCAGTTACCCCTTGTATCGACCTAGGCCAAATTGCTGCCAATTATGTCCGTGGAAATAGCGAGAGGGAAAACCCTCCATCCTTTCGATATTGGCAAGGACTGGATGCTTGGGTTCTAGTATGGTGGTAGGACTAGAAGATGACTCTATTCCCCCATATACAAAATTAATGGAATTTGGCATAGAACCCATGTTATAAACCGATCCAATGGATAAATGTTGGTCATGTGGACGACCAAAATCTTTAACTATTTGCACATTGAACGGTGTGATGTGGACATCTTGGATGGCATACTCACCAATACCTGCATCAGTTAGATGGACCTTGACTTGGGAGGGAGATGGACTAGATGATGGAATAGAAGAATGTGGGATAGAAGAATTGGAAGGATTTGGTTGGGTTGATGCTTCATCGACTTGTGAAACATCGGTGGTGATGGTTGGGAAGATGGAGGAATAATAGGTGATGTTGAAGAAGGTGTAGAAGAAGGGGGTAATGACGTGGAAAGAGATGATTGGTCATGGCCACATGTGCATGTGGTCAGTGATGAAGAAGAAGGAAGATTAGGAGATGAAGAAAGTGGTGAATGAGATGGAATAGCGGAAGAGGAAGATGGTTGCGATATGATGGGTAGCTCCTCAGGAATGGGAGCTTTAAAAGAAGATGGTATAGAAGAAGTAGATGGGGTCAAGAAAAGATGAGTGGATGGCAACACAATCTCATAAGGATTTGAGACATAGTTGCAATGTTTGAAGGGTTCAATGTCAGCAGGTACACAATGAACCTGTCCCTCATATACATACTTCGGACATTGATGCGGTATAGAAGGGACACATCTCATCTCCCTAAGCCAAGGCCGTCCAAGCAATACATTGTATGCCATGGACCCTTCCAAGATGTGAAACAAGGTATGCAAAGTTCGGGCCCCTACCTCAATGGGCAAGATAACCGTGCCAACCGTGGAAGATAAAGCATCATTGAATGCTTTAAGAGTAAAAGTCGACTTGGTGATAAGGGATGGCGACAGCTCTAGATTACTCAACGCCGATGTTGTAATGATATTGATTGAGGAACCGGTGTCAATTAAGACTCTCTTGAATGGCTTGTGATCGATCTTGGCCATGATATGCAGTGGAGGATCTATACTTTTTGTTGACAAAGGTTTGATTTCAAAATCATAGAAAGTGATGGAGGGCTCCATGCATGTTTGAATACTCCCCACAAAGTTGTTGAAGGCATTAGTATCTTGAGTTTGAAGCTCGATTGACTTTAATATTTCCATTAATGCCTCTCTATGCGGGGGAGATTGTTGAATGAGGTCATAGATCGATAACTTGGCAGAAGCCATTTTTAAACTGGTAGTTAATCGGCTACTCAATGACATGATGGGTCGTTGGCGTTGAGTAGAATGATTTAGCGGTTGTTGAGAAGTACTAGCACGTCGTTGGGTCACTGTTACCTGAGGTGGACTGGGAGTTTGTATAGGTGGCTGTGGTTCAACCTGATTTGGTTGGTTCGCCCTTTGACCCCGGGTTACTACGTTAATAGTACCCACAAAACCTTGGTATTGTTGTATATGGTTGACTTGATTAGGAGGAGTTACCTGAGTTACTCCCCCTGAAGTTGTTGGAGCTTCCTCCCGATGTGGAAGGGGTGTTTGAAATACACCAAGATTTTGATTTTGTTGGGCTAAGGGGCTATCCAATTTAATGGCTCCAATCTCAATAAGATCTTGGATCACATGTTTGAAAGTTGTACAATTATTGATATCGTGTCCATTTTGCCTATGATAAGGACAAAATAGGTACTCCTTGTAATACTTCCCCCTTCTAGATGGTTCTAAAGGTTTAAACTCAGGTAAAGTTAACCGATTTGTGCTATATAACTTGTTGAATATGACCGCATATGGTTCATCTAAAGGTGTGAACTGTCGCTTGGGACGATTTGTTTGCCAAGGTCGAGTTTCCATGGTTGGCCCAGTATTGTGAGCTGGTTGAGGAGGGGCGGGTACCGCATGATAAGCAATTGGTTGCGGTTGACTTTGCATTACTTGTTGTTGTTGAGCCATTACGGGTTGGCTCGCCACCACTTGATTAACTTGGTTAACATTTGAGGTTGTACTAGCTTGTGCTTGTTTGTTTTGGCCATAATTATTATTTCGTTGTTGGCCCTTTTGTTGCCATTCTTTTCTACGGGGTTTTAAAACACCCTCTTGGACTTTAATGTCTTCTATGATACTTGCTTGGGCCAAAGCCTCTTCAAAAGTCCTGTATTGTAGATTAAAGATACAACGCCAAACAAAAATAAAGAAATCACAATAAAGGAATGCAGAACAGTTGTACAAAATGAATGATTTTTATTAATCAATGGAGTTTAGAAACTCCTTTTAAGTACAACAGGGACTGTAACCCTTTTCGTGATACAAAGTTACAATTTGTGCTAGGGTTCTCCGAAACCCTAGCTGGCACAATGTGGTGGCGTCTCCGAAGAATGTATCCTTAACCTCAACAGAATGAGTGGGCTTCGTTGTATCCTTTGGCTCGGACCACTCCAACTTAAGCAGTTGCTATCAACAAATCAGATCTACCACTAGAATCCTGCACACATTAAAATTATCAAAGAGTTAGAAACTAATAAGAGGGCTCCACTGTGTGAGCCCTCAGAAATAGTCTAAAACCCTAGATTTATGAAATAAAAATAAACAGAATGCAGAATTCAACGACAGATTAATACATAAAGAAAGATTACTTGCTTTAGACGAATCTATACCTTTTCCTGTTAACGCGGCGAGACCAGGCGGCGGCGATGGATGCGGCGAAAGGGTTTAGTTCAGACTTAGGGCCGTAGAAGACTCAGGATTAACAACAATAGCCAACTCCAGACTTAGATAGGGAAGATAAGTAGGTTTAGCCGAAGAGATAGATAGGGTTTGAGCCATCAAGGTGACTCAATTTATAATCTACTCTTAGGGCACACTTTAGGGTTTTAACGACACTTTGAACGTGTGGCTAAGATTAAAGTGGATCCAAGGGTAGAGAATAAATCTAGGTTGTGAAACGGATTAAGATGGATGGATGGATGAGATTAAATGAAGGATGGACGGCTCAGATTAAATCACTTAAACTTTATTTATATATATATTAAAATATATTAAAATAAATATATATATAAATATTAATTTAAATAAATTTGGGGATGAAAAATGGCGGGAAAAGTGAAATTGGGCCAAATAATGGTGGGAAAGTGTGGATTTGGGCCAAATAATGGTGGGAAAGTGTGGATTTGGGCCAAATAATGGCGGGAAGGATGGATGACTGACATGTGGCTGGCAGGAAGGTATAAGTGGCTGGATTTTGGTGTCTACACTACCATGAAGATATTCACTGTTTAGAATATCTTATGGTAACTAGGTAGTTGTAGTCAACTTGACTACATTAACTCCCTAGTTGGTTAGTAGTTAGCGGGAACTCCTAGGTTGTTAGCTGACTTGGGGGAAACTGTTGCCATTTGGCTATTTTTAAGCCTATGGCCTATGTTATATAAACCTTGGCATATAATATATTTGCTAATGATTATTATTTTTACTTCATTGGTATCAGAGCTACGGCTACGAAGGAGGCAAGGTGCACACTTGGAAAAGGCGGGGCTCTCTCATTCCAGGAACTTGGACAAGGCAAGAGGAATTCTCTCATTCCAGGTACTTGGACAAGGCAAGAGGAATTATCTCATTCCAAGGCATTGCACTTTGAAATTTAGTTTGAATTTAATTATTCTTATAATTCCATCTTACCTAGTTAGGCCCCACCTAGCCTCTATCCGACGATCGGAGAGGAGACTCTGGTGCTCGATCTGAGATAGCCTACCATGACCAGAGGGCAGAAGCACCCTTTGATCGACCATGGACAAAGAACACATTCTCTAGTTCCCTCTGACTGACAACCAGAGTCCAACCTTTGGTGAACTTCGATGATCAAACCTGGGTCGACACCGTTGATAGGAGGTCAGACGCGCCCTCCCAGGCATCCGACCACCACATGAGGGTAGGAGAACCCTTTGTACAATGGTCGACCACCATGTGAGGGCAGGCACGCTCTCTATGGGATGACCTGGATCTCGATCGACGATCGGGATTCGAGAGGGTAGGTGACCCTTCGATCATCGATGACCGGATCGAAGACCCAAAACCTAACACAGAAACTAAGAAACCTAAATCCTAGGTGACTTGGCTGACCATTTGGATCTGATGGCCATGTATTTTGAGGGAGTTGACATGTCAAACTAGATGGCACAACTCTCGAGGACCGTTGATGTGGCAGTCTGGCTGACCTGGCATAGGAGACGTGGTAGCTGACGTGGATTCTACACATCAGACACGTGGATCGAGATACGCTGAACAGATAGATTGCCTATGTGGTATAGACACGTAAGAACTATGACTGGGTGGTGACGTGTCATTATCTGAGGGGATTTTGGCTTGGGCACATTACACGTGGAATGAAGAGAAGACTCACCGGTTTGCATGACAAAAGGCAGACAAACTAGACTACCCGAAGGCAGTCGAAAATACATGGGGGACAAATTGATTTTATACCACTTCTCCTCCATCACGGGATAAATGTGGGACTAAAAGTCCTACATTTTTTTATTTTTCGTCGCATGGAAGGTAAGCTTCAAATTGAAGCTGCCTTCCATTGATCTCCATTGGGCACTTGAGCCCGATTGGTGCAACAGCCTGCGGTAAGGCTCTCGACGAGAGGTCGGGAGTTCGACTCCCATTGGGGCCTAAGCGCCTTTATTTTTTATTAAATGGGCGCATAAGGTCTCCAAGGTAAAACTTAATTTATTTTATTTTATTTTGCATATAGTTATTTAATTAAAGTTTTTGTTTTAATAATTTAAATTTAAATAATGTTTTATTTTTTAGATCAATTTCTTTTAAAACTTTAAATTGATTTATTTAAAACATTTATTTTATTTTTATTATTAATTAAAATGTTTTAATTAACTTTATTTAACTTTTGCAAATTAAAATTAAAGAAATAGGGTTATTTTGCAACTTTTCAAATCAAAAGGTGTTTTTGTTTTCTCCACAAAAGGGAGATATAAGACAAGGAATAACACCTATCATTTTGCAAATTTAGTTAACCCTCCATTCTTCTCACCTTGTTAAAATTGCAAAATTCAAAGGAGGACAACATCAAGAAAGTTGATTCTATATTGCAAAATTGGAAAACAAGGAGGACCAAAATTTGCAAAACCATCAAAATTGGAAAACTTTAAAAGCCATTTTTTTTTTTGCAACTACAACAATTTCATTTCTTTTGTTTTCTCCACATTTGGGGATAAAGATACAAAGAAACATCAAATTTTGTTGCAAAACATCAAACTTGGCATTGTGCATTTGTTTTCTCCAAAGGGGGGATATAAGACATAAAATTGCACATTTTTTTGCAAACTTGAGAAGAACTTGAAGCCTTGGGTCCATCAAAACCAAGTCGTTTGTCAACTGGTCTGGAAGCCTTTCAAATGCGGGTCGTATGTCGAATTGTCTTGAAAGGAGTGCTTAATTTATTCATTTTGCAAAATAAATGGGGGAAGACAACATTGTACTTCTTTTGCAAAATTATAACACAAAAGTGAGGAGCACTTACAAACAAATCAAACTTGTTTATTTTGCAAAATTAGGAAAGATAGGCAATTGTTTATTGCCACATTATTTGCAAAATTGTAAGACAAGGAGGAGACAAAAACATATCAATTTTTTTTTGCACAACATAAATTCAAATTTTGTTGCAAAAATTAAAAGTGTGTTATCGATTTTACTCGACACCTCCATTGGTAAACTAGGTGCATTTTCGGTTGCATCCGACACCTAAGTGATAATAATTTTATGGGCATTCTTGTTTTATTATTGCATTATTTCTTTTTACAATTATACGTCATAGAATCAAGAACACACTATACCCCAAAATTTCATAAATTTGTGTAAATCCTTGCACAGATTTAAAGCCAATTTCACTTGATATTCTCTCCTAAACCAAAAAACCCTAATTCACTCTTATTTGTTTGGTTTACACTCCTCAAACTGATCATCCTTAGTTAAGGGTGTTTAGGCAGGGGCCATTAAATATCTATTTGAGTGAATTATCTTTTGGTACTCTTTTAGGGTATATCAAAAGAAAGAAAAAGTTTTTAAAAAATAAGGAACCTTAAAAGTTGCAATCCTTTGCACTAAGGGGGGATAATTCCTTTCTTCCTTCAAAACACAGATTTTTGACAAGAGGAAAATAAAACTTGTAAAGGCAATCATAAAAGTAGAAGCCATCAAAATTATACCTTTTCTTTTAGACTTCATAATAGCAACCATGCTTGAAGTACTTGCAATAAGGAAGGATGATTTGGTGAACTTTTTGATAAAATTACCTAGAAAGCATAGTTTTGCACAAATTGTAAAAATGACAACCAAGACACCATTCAGTGTTGGTTTCAAAACAAGCAAAACTAAAATACCAAAGGCACATCACAGAAACCATGTTTCTAGTGAAGTGTCTCATTTTGATTCTGATTTTGGTTCAAAGAGAGCACACAAAGTGCTCATGGCTAAGACAATATTGTAGAGGGAAAACACATTTGTCACCTTGGGCAACCACCATTTCCTCTCTCTCTCTTTTTAGGCTTCATAAATAGCATAAGTTTTTGTTTGAAGTACTTGCAATAAGGGGTGATTATACCTCTTTTAGGCTTCATAAATAGCAAACTCTCAATGTTTGAAGTACTTATAACAAAAGGAGGGAATCTTCTGGTGTAAAATTGCCTAGGAGGCAATATTTGTAAAATCCTTCACAAAGCTTCTTAAGTTGCACATATTTTGTAATTAAAGGGGGATATACTTTTTTTTATTCACAAAGTTTTGTAAAAAGGGAAGAAGAATTATAAGGGTGCATTTTCGGCAGTGACCGACACCTTAGTCATACTTCTTTCAGAAATTAATTACATGTTTTGCAACAAGAAGGGGGGAACTTATAAGGGTGCATTTTCAGCAGCGATCGACACCTTAGCTACCTTATATTTTACAAACTCATATTGTAAACTGAATGAACCTCGTATGAAGTGATCTATTCTACTACACCTAGCGATTGCAGCGGTTGGTTACCCATGCAATTCGGTTGGATGATGAGATTACTATAAGGACATTCGTTGGTGTGAAGACAAAGTGAGGAATGACCCACATTTTGCTTAAGAGTAGCCAGAGCATTGTGACAAACCAAGAACCAAAAGATCGACATCTTTCTCACTGTATTGGGACAATTATATACATTACCCAAATAATGTAATAAGGGGGGATGTTAGAGTTACTATGTTAGGAACTATGATTATTATTTCATTTAGGTAATTTGTAATATTCACCTAGGTAGATTTTATTTTACTACATAGTAAAAAGTAATTTATTACTTTTTACCACATGTTTTTACTTTCTACCATGAAGATATTCACTGTTTAGAATATCTTATGGTAACTAGGTAGTCGTAGTCAACTTGACTACGTTAACTCCCTAGTTGGTTAGTAGTTAGCGGGAACTCCTAGGTTGTTAGCTGACTTGGGGGAAACTATTGCCATTTGGCTATTTTTAAGCCTATGGCCTATGTTATATAAACCTTGGCATATAATATATTTGTGTATGATTATTATTTCTACTTCAATTTTCTCCCAAGAGGGTGTTTCCATGTAAAAGCATTGTCTCTTATGTGTATGGAAATTGTGCATTGATTTATTATTGCATTCATATTATTACTTATTATCATTTGAAAAGAAAAGTTTTATCTTATATTGTTCACCCCCTATCAATATAAGCTTGTGTTCTTCAATTGGTATCAGGGCGAGTTCCTTCGTGAAATATTAACAAATTGAAGGAATATCTTACAAGAACACACATGGCTTGCCAAGAAGAGTTTTCATCAAATAGGGCTCTATTATTTGATGGAACTAACTATGCTTTCTAGAGTACGAGGATGCAAAATTATTTGATGGCATATGGCTATGATATATGGCAATCTGTTGAGGATGGATTCATACCACCTACAACTCCTCCCACATATCGAGATGGCAAGAAGAAGAAAATATGAGAAGAAGGTATTTCAAAGGCACAATAAAATTCTTTATGTTGAGGAAGCAAATAGTTCTTCCAGTAGTGATGAAAGTATCTCTAATAGTGAAAGATAAGAAATCCTATTTTTTTCCATAGAGGAGAAAGAAGAAGCTCATGATGTTAAAAACCAAGAAAAAGAGAAAGATCTAGAAAATGAAGAGGAAGCCATAGTTGACATAGAAGAGGAACTTGTTGTTGCTCTTGAAGAGTTGAAAAGGCTTAGAAAGAAAAACTCAATATTGAAGACTAAGTAAAAGAGGATGAGAAGACAAAGGTAAAGTTGTTGCAAGAACTCATTAAATTTAAAGTTAAAGTTGAAGAGGCAAAGAAAATTGAAGAAGGTATGGCTGAGCAGTTAAAGGCAAAAGAGTTGGAATGTGAAAAACTAGAACATGAGGTTGTCTCTCTAAGGAAGGAAGTGAAAATATCAAATGATAAACTTCATAGGTTTGATAAAAGTACAAAAATTGTGGATGACATTATCAAAGCACACAGATATTTAACTATAAATACTGGACTTGGTTTTGAAGAAGGTCAAAGAAAAAAAAGGGGGAGTCAAGCTCAAAAGGAACAAAGGCATCAAATAAAATGATTAAAGAGGAACCTAAGACCTATGTTGATGTGTTGAGAAGTGGAAGCATCAAGGAGGATGAAAACAAAGAATCATCAAGGAACAAAGTCCATAACAACAACAACAATGAGAGAACCATGTGGAAATATCCTCCAAGGCAATTAGACAGGTTTTAATATTTCTTCCATGGTTATTGTTTCTCATGTAACCAATTTGGTCATAAAGATACAAATTGTAGGGTTTGTGCTAAGAATGATTTTGGTTTCACCAAGAGGAATTTCAATTCATTTGCACCTCCCATGGACTACAACATCATATGTTATAATTGTAATCATTTTGGGCATATTGCTAGATGGTGTAGAACAATGTTCCCTAAACTTCCCAAGTCAAGCAAGAAGGAGAATAGTCAATCTGTTCAAAATAATATGACCTCCAAAGTTTGGAGAAAGAAAATGGAACAAGAAAAAGAGCATAGTAATTTGGAAGTTTTACTCCCATATCATCATTGATTGTGTCAGTTAGATTAATGAGTAAGGGGGCATTATCAAGTGTCTTATCTTTCAGTCCCAAGGAGCATTTGCCATTGATGTCAAAGGGGGAGAATTTCAGTAAGGGGAGCAACTTGTCAGGGGGAGCAACTTGTGATCCTATTTCAATAAAGGATAGTTTCTTTGCAAGGTTGCCATAAATGACAAAGGGGGATATTGTTAGAATTATTGAGTTATCATTGGTGTTAAGGCAAATATCTTCAAGGGTGATTTAATCATATGAGTTTTTATTGATGTCAAGGCAAATATATTCAAGAGTGATTTAATCATATGAGTTGTCATTGATGTTAAGGCAAATATCTACAAGGGTGATTTAATATTTAAATGACATATTTAAATATTAAAGTAGAATGTTTATATTTAAGTCAAAAGATTTAAATAAATTTTCAAATATTATAATATTTAAATCATAGATTTAATATTATAATATAACAACGTTCTAAGAGATAAAAAGAGTGGGCTGACTTGAGCACCATATAAAAGTGAATTTGAAATTCAGAATTTAAACATGCATGGGCTGACCTCCTTGGATGCAAATGACAAAAGGGAAGCATATTAATATGAGGTCATTAATTCATTTTGGGAAGGCATGGAATTCAAATATCCTTTGAGAGAAGAACAAGTAGTGAGTAGAAGACAAGGGAGGACGTCTCGAAGAGGAGCGCAAGTTGAACATTTGGGAGGATGTTTGGTGGCGTAGCAGCGATCCAAAGGAGGCTTCAAATATTTCATTGTGCCTTTTTAAATCTCAACCATTGGGTTAGCCCAATCGGTTGCTAGGCTGCATTAGAGTGCTGCGGTGCAAAAGGTTTGAAGTTCAAATTCCCTCAGTGTCCATTTTTCCTGTATGATAGAAGTGCAAGGTATGTAAGGTTTAATATTTGATTGTGTCACTTTAATATCAACCAATAGGATTAGCCCAGCCGGTTACTAGTCCGTGTTAGGGAACTATGGAGCAAAAGGTTCGAAGGCCAAATCTCCTCGATGACCTTTTTATTGTGTGTTTACTATTTGAGATAGCGCAACAAAGGATACATATATTTTATTGTGCCCTTTGGTTTCATCCACTAGGTTAGCTCAGTTGGTCATGAGACTATGTTAGGGCACTGTGCTACTAGAGGTTCGAAGGTCGAATCTCCTTTGTGATTTGCTAAGTTTTGATGTGCAAGGTAAGGGTAAAGTTTTTAATTAAATTTGATAAAAGAGAGATATAAGGAGTCATGTTGTTATTATAAAGTTTTATTTTACAAGTTATAAAATGGAGATATAAGGAGTCATGTTGTTATTATAAAGTTTTATTTTGCAAGTTATAAAAGGGATATATAAGGATTCATGTTTTTATTATAAAATTTTATTTTACAAGTTTTAAAAGGGAGATATAAGGAGTCATGTTGTTGTTATAAAGTTTTATTTTATAAGTTTCAAAAGAATATCATCATTATTAAGGTAGATTTGGAAAGCACATGCAAAAGGAAGATCATCATTATTGAGGCAGATTTGGAGGGCACAAATTTGAAACAAGTCAAGACATCAAAGAAGAGAGTAATAGGATTAAGTGCACATATTCACCCAAACATTCAATTAAAAAGGAAGGATAATTCAGCTAGCTCAAGAAGAAGAAAATATGCACATGATAGTGGAAGAAAAGCAATGTATTAGCATCTCCAATTCAACACACAAGTAAGTTATCTAATACTAGACTTGGGCTACCTTTAAGATGTAATAAATGTGAAATATGTGGAAGCGACATACTTAATGAATGTAAAGAACATATTGGCCATTTGAAGCTTTCTACACTAGTGCATATCATCCTCTATATGTTCATGAAGATAAAATAATTCTGGGTAGAATATGTTTGTATTACTTTCAGTTGAAGAAAGCAAACTCAAGAAAAGGTGAAGAATTTGATGACATTAGTGAGAAGATTTTGGATCAGATTTGAGCAGTGTTTGTGAGAAGATTTTGGAGCAAATTTGAGTTGTGTTTGTAAGAAAATTTTAGAGCATATTTGAGCAATATTTGTGAGAATATTTTGGAGTAGATTTGAGCAGTGTTTGTGAGCAAATATAGGAATAGATTTGAGTAGTGTTTATAAGAAATATTTGGAAAAATATTTGAGCAGTATTTTAGAGCAAGATTTGAGGATAAACCTGAGCAGAGTTTTGGACCATATTTATGAGCAGAAGGAGATTGGTGTCCATGAAATTGAGCAAGGGAATTGGTGTCTCCTATGGATTGGTTTCCATGAGCTTGTATAGGGGATTGGTGTCTGCTGTGGATTATTGTCCATGAACTTGAGCAAGGGGATTGGTGTCTCCTGTGGATTGGTGTCCATGAACTTGTATAGGGGATTGGTGTCTCCTATGGATTAGTGTCCATGAACTTGAGTAAGGGGATTGGTATCTCTTGTGGATTGGTGTCCATGAACTTGAGCAAGGGGATTGGTGTCTCTTGTGGATTGGTGTCCATGAAATTGTATAGGGGATTGGTGTCTCCTGTGGATTAGTGTCCATGAAATTGAATAAGGGGACTGGTATATCTTGTGGATTGGTGTCCATGAACTTGTACAAGGGGATTGGTGTCCATGAACTTGTATAGGGGATTGGTGTCTCCTATGGATTGGTGTCCATAAACTTATATAGGGTATTGGTGTCTCCTATGGATTGGTGTCCATGAACTTATATAGGGGATTGGTGTATCCTGTGGATTGATGTCCATGAAATTGTATAGGGGATTGGCGTCTCATGTAGGTTGGCACCCATTTCCGTGGTTTCTCCTGAGAGGGCATTTCCACGTAAAAGCATTATCTCTTAAGTGTATGGAAATTGTGCATTGATTTATTATTGCATTCATATTATTGTTGTTATCATTTGAATGAAAAGTCTTATCTTATACTGTTCACTCCCTCTCTCAGTATAAGCTCATGTTCTTCAATTTCCTATGGATATTTTGTCAAAAATATATAATATAATTCTTTGAAAGGTAGATAGTGCGTTACATAATCTGAATGAAATTTGGTTGTATGTGTATATGCTATTTTCCATTGTGAACTTATCCTCCTCCACAATACATATTTGATTATATCCCAAAAATCCATTAAAAAATGAATAGAATTCATGCCTGACCACTTCATCTAGTATAGAGTTTGTGAATGGGATCAAGAGGGGATATTTTATAGTTATGACATTCAAAATCTAGAAATCCACACAAATTTGAATCTTGTTTGATTCTAATTTTAGGGTAATATCTATAGGTGATACCCGCTTGTTGTAACTTTAAATATAATACGTGCATCCAACACTTTCTCTATCTCAACATTTACCAAAGATACATACTTCAAATTCATTTTGGATGGGTGTCTCCTTACTGGTTGTGCATCCTAGATCAAAGGAATCATGTGTATACATAGTTCTAGTGGTATTCTCTTCAAATCCTTGTAGATATATGCAAACACATATTTGTAATCGATAAAGATATTGAAGGCTACTACTTTAATCATAAGATCGCAATAGTCTCCATATGTGATAATCTTTTCCTCACCTTCCTCGCCAAGGTTTACTTACACCATATTTGATTGATTCAGGTTCTTCAACCGCCTTGAGTACATCAATGGATGGGTTGGTTTATCTTCAATCATCGTGTGACCCATAGTATACTTTGTGAAATTCTTAAAAAATATCCACTTCTTATTTTCTTGGTCCTTATTTATTGTTGATCTCTTTTGACTACTATAATCCTTTTTTGGTTCTTTATTTTCTTCATCTTGATTTTCATCTTTCATGTGGATGCATAAACATTGTGATATAAAAATTTCAGTCTTTCATTTTCCAATGAAGTAATCCTTTATCATCATCCCTTTCATCTTCCATGCACTCCTTCATTAGGCTTGTATCTTGTTTCACCGTCTGATGATGAACTTATTAATTCATCTAAAGTTTCAATGTCTTGACTCATAAATTTATTCTTGAGGTTAATCATGTACTTATGTTGCCCCTTCTTGAAAGCAAGGTGTTTTTTCTCCTAATTATGGTTTAATTTCACCATCCATAGCCATCCAAATCCAAGAAATGCATCATACATAAGTTTTTGCATTACAATTACCATGAAATCCAAGGTGAAATCTTGTTCTGCTATTTGTATTATATGATTCATTAGTATGCCTCTTGTCTCTATTCCATACTGATCTACTTCATACAACCTAAAATTTGGAGATTGTAGTGTTGGTTGCTTGATGTTTTTCCATGTATTTTTTTGCATAACATTGATGATTGATCCCTCGTCTACAATTACTTGCATCAACTTATGGTCCAATATCTCCATGTGAACCAAAGCTAGTTTCTTTTCGGCTTCAATCATCAATATTGTAGGATCAACAAATTGTTTTGTTTAATGTTGGTCACATCTTGTACTTTTTCCATTTTCTTCATCTTCAACATCTCGCCTACCATGGTGTATAATTTGGGTACTGCATCTAGCAAATTGGATACTCTTACTTCCATGGTCGTGCTTAGTACTTGTGTCACCAAACATTCCATTGATGATTGTCTACTTGTTTTTACCTTATGCTTAGTCAAAGATTTTTCCCAAAGTAGTTTCTCTTGCTTGTCATTCTCAAGCTCCTCCTTTACCATATCATGAGCATCCTACCATATCTTCTTTTCTTTGTTAGGGTTTGGATACTACTCCATTTTTTGAGTGTGAGCTCTTGTTACTGCTAACACTTGTTTTTATTTTTCTTGGTTGTCACTTACTTCACCAATTTCAATTAGATTGGAATTTTGTGTTCCACTGGTACTTGCTTTATTTAGTCAATTTGCTTCCTTGTGGTTACCTGGTCCACACCATCTACACATATGAGTAACATTGTTTCCATTTTTTCATGTTTGTGGCTTGGGATAACTTTTCAAAAAATGTCCCATTCCTAACAGTTTTGGCATTGTATGATAGGTCTTCCATATGAATCATACTAAATTTAACTCTAACTCCTTGCCTTCCTCCTCAATGGTTGATCCTATATTTATCACTTGTTGCACCTTATCCATTTATTGAGGTGTTTGTTTACTCTTCTTGGTGTACCATCCTAGTTTGGTGCCTTGCTCCCTTCAAGTTGAATGGATAATTTGAGATTGGGTGTTCTGTTATATTGCATATATTACAATATGAATTCTTTGGATAATTGATGTTTATATGTACTTACAATCTAAATACTAGATGTCCTTTCTATATTTTTGTGCTTCTACTTTCACTTTTTTTATTACTTTATCAAAATATTTTCTAAAGAAGTAGATAGTGCTTTGACCTTTGTCATCAATATCGCTATCTGATTCTTCATTCCTTGGATGGCCCATAATATTAGCTATTGTTTGCTTTCCTTTGATTTCAAATTTATTTGCTTTATTGAAGTCTTTATCATATGTAGAAAATGGAACAACCTTCATCTTCTTCCTGTATTTGGGTAGAATTCCATTTATGAACCATATCATCACTAGTCCATCTACTGGTGGCATTTGCATTTTATTGGATAATTTTTTAATATTCTATTGCACTCTATTTTGATTGTAGGTGGTTCAAATTCTTATTTTGGTGCTTCTCATTCAAATAGTCTTCATACAAACTCATGTGCATCACTACTTCATGACCCCATTAATGATTAAATGATACATGGTTTTGGTCTTCCTACCCAAGTTTACATGTGTGGTTACTTCGATGCCAAAATCTCATCTTCTGCACTCATTGGCAAAATCATTTTCATTGGATCAGGTGTTACCATCCGCTCTTTGATTGCTATGTTAGCTTTCTCTGCTACACTAATATATTCTTCAACTATTGGGTTTTGCACCTCATTCTTCATTGTCAGTAATAATTTCTGCCATATTTTTATTAGCTCTAAGACTTTCATCATCTAAGGGGCTCCACACCCTCTCCACTTTTAGTTGCATAAATTCATCTCTACTTTGTTTTTATTGGTTTTATAGTCTTACACTTCTACTTATTGGTTGCTCCGTAGTTTGTGTTTGATTCCTTCATCATCATCCTTCCAACCTTGAATCTATCATTCATCTCCTTTTCTATCATGCTCACTTCTTTTCTTGACCTAAATTTTATCTAGGAAATGATACCAAATTTAGATAATTATGAGGACTTATTTAGATAAGGGAATGATAGTTTAGTAAGAAGGAAATTGATAAACATCATAAAGAACATAGTTATGTCGGCTCAAGGTTCATGTTGGTTGCACAACTCAGATGGTAAGTGTGATATTGGATAGCTCTAGATGACATTGTCTAATGATAGCTCAACACTGATGGCTAGTTCCAAGATGACACTTACTCATGATGGTAAATGTCTAATGTCAGCTTGGTCATGATGGCATGTCAACTCCTTGGTGTCATGGAACATGATTGATGACATCTCAAAATGATGACATGAAGGCTTACTTCATGTTGACACTAGGCATGATGATGATGTAGATGGCAACTTCCCACCTGGATGGTCTAGAAGATGTCGATACTATATCGACACTATATTGACATTGAGTTGTGATGATATTGACTCTTGTAACTAACTAATTTGATTACGATCCATATGGGTCTCCTTACCTGCAACAACTATAATAAAAACCAAAGAATGAACATATTACAAGCATCATGGAGATGTACTTGGGATAAAAGAGTTATCTTGCATTATCATGGAAATGAATACAATTCAATCTTATGATTGCAACAATCCCACACCAACATTACCAGTCTAGCATCTCTCTCATACAATCGATTTATCTCCTCATGCAATGGATATCAATTTAAATGTAAGGGGGGTCTATTTATACTTGTGGATCTGGTATTTACTATAACCAACTAGGCCAAACTGTCAAAACTACTTTCCTAACACAACCTTAACAAATACTAGATAACACAATTGTTAATTAAATGACAACTATTTTACATTGTGTTTCATTTTTTTGCATTTCCAATTACATTTTAAATTGTATCATGACATTACATTTGACCGTATTACATGCCATTTGACTATATTTCATGCCACTTTATTACGTAGACCTTTTTACAAACATTTTATTTCTTCTTATAACTATTGTCTACGAGAGCTTCTTCATCCTTATGTTGGTGAGTTTCTTCATCCAAGGTTGTTGTTTTATCTTCTATAAAGATGCACCATAGGTTTTTACTACACAATAGGCCTCTCATTTGGGGTGACCACATATTGTAATATTTGTGCATTAAGGTGAGTAACTAGGGCTTGATGATACATCTTACACAATCCCACCCCTATAATTATAGCAAGTCTCGGATCTAATGCCACTAGTGCATAGAGATAAAAAAACATGAAATTTGATAAAATATGCTGAAAATGATTTTGTATCGAAAATTTATGGTCTTCAAAAGTTTTATCCTAGTGGATCTCAAAAAATGAAAACCTCAATCCTTATAAAAGATGAATTAAATTTCCTAATACCACTTAGTGTTTTGTGATTCATTGGTGTCCTCCAATTATGTCTCGTCAGTTCAACACCTCTAAACCTATGTTATTACAATAATTTTTCCGTTTTGAATGGTCAATGGCATTTAAATATAGATAAAATATTTTGATGTGGTAAATAGAAGCGCTACATTGGTCAAAAATTAGTTTTTCTTTGTAAATAGTTTGATCGATGATGGAGGGACTCAAACTCAAGCATCTTTTACACTAAGAAGATTGAGCTAGCCAACCTTTTTTCATTGATGTTTGGAAGTAAAAGGGTTTCCTCTCTACATAGTATACCTCCATAAAACAAAGAAAAAAATATTATGCATAGGAACACACAACTTTACCTGTGTAAAATATTTCCAGAGGTCAACCTTTTCTTTACAATAGTGATAAAGTTGTTGATACTTTCATAGAATTGTCTTCACATAATAAGGTATAGAAAAAATACTTTATGTGATTTGATCTTGTGCCACTATGTCTTTAAGAAACAATCCATACCACTATGCTAAAGTAATGATCAAGGACTAAGTGGAGCCTTTAGCTCCAAAGCATCTCCTGCCAAATTTAGATTCATACAAAATACATGTTTTCTTTAGAAAGCAAGCATCAGAGAGAATCAAAATTGCATATTCAACCACCTAATGACTTAAAATTGCTTTTCCTAGGCACAATGCCACCCATCCCAAATAGAATTGGGTACATCCTTTCTTCTTGAATAAGGGTTTATGTGTTCCAAACCGGGAGGGTGCCAAGCCAAGGTAAAAAAACTTACCTTTTTTGAAAAGTTAAATTTAAATTTTGTGTACAAATTTTGAGAGGGTAATCTATCTTGCTCACTAATGTTTCATTTTGTAAGGATCTGCATGGATGTTCTGAAGTTTTTGAGCAAAGTAAAATATTTTTTCTCCATTCTAATCAAAAGGATGAATAAGAAAAATGAAACATAAAACCTCTTTGCCTCCTATGTCGAAATGACTTATAAAAAAATGAGATAAATATTTTTCTATGCTTCGAAAGTAGAATTAGAGGCTCTAAAAAAAACTTATGCATGACCAAGTAAGGCAACTACATACCTACTATGATACCATAACTTATTTCATAATATTTTCAAAAAATTAGCAAAAGCAATCCATCCACTTAAATATTATACAAAAAGCATAAGGATGAAAGAGAAAAATATATAATGGGTACCAATAAGTACCATAAATATTCACTATAATATTTATAGATAAGAATCACAAAAATCCAATCATAAATTATGGAGTGGTGAAGGTTTTTATATCAATATCAAAATCCCAATTACATAAATGAACTTAACCTAATCTAACATAAGAAGGGATATTTAATGTTAATTAAAAGTCTATAAGATGGGTTTATCCATAACAAATTTAACCATGGCCCATAGGCTTACATAATAAAATATTACAATAAATTAAATACATTGTACAATTATTTCCCTTAGGCCTACATAAGATTACATCATACAATATCAACCTTGGCCATGAATCTAATTACACTTTCAACAAGCCATTCGTGATTCTATAGGGAAAAAAAGAAAGAAAGGTAATACACAATAGTTAAAGCAACAAAATGTAAGTTTTATGCCATGATGCATTTTTTATTATTTACTATTCATGCAAAAAAACAAAAAAAATGAAATAAATAGTAGAAAAATGCAAAAACAAAGTCAAAATTATAAAAGTAGAGAGAATCATAGCTAATACTTACTTATACCTGCATTTTAAAACTTTGGCTAGATGAAAATAACTTTTGCTTGCCCCATGTGGCTTGAAAGAAATTTACCTATAAAAACATCCAAAGCATTGAAAATACTAGTTGAATATGACATGAGAAAAAAAGGAGTGCATAGACAAGTATGGATCAATGTAAAAGCTCTAAAGGCACTACCCTTGCAATATCCCTACAAAACGTAGCAAAATATTATGTAGAAAACCATTTTTACAATAAACTATTCAATAGATATATAAGGGATAAATATTTAAATTTTCAATTTTATTTTCATGCACACTTTGACCCCTTTGACGATTACCACACATTTGTATGATCTCGTATTTTAGCATAGAGATAGCCTATGGTGAGCAAACATAAGGGAAATGCTAGAGAGGTAAGACTCCCAATTGTTCCTTTAGTTTTTGTCAGTTTTTGGCTAAAATAAATAAAAATAACAAAACAAGGTTAATGAATAAACATATAGTTAGGCTAGCTAGGAAATAACTAGGACAACATGGAAAGCATCGCCAGAATCACCATGTCTCATAGGTTGTGGGGCCCACATGAGGCAACAAAAAATGAACTAGAAGTGCCCAAAAAATGAGTTCAACCATGATCATCACTTTTTAAAGAGTGGAAATCATGGTAAAAACTAATAATTTTGGTTGTAAGCAAAAAAATATGTGATCATGGCCAAAAGGGATGATCACAAAAAATGATGATGATCTTGGTAGTACACAAAAAGGAGCATTCATAGTCCTACCAAAACAAGGATGATCTTAGCCCTGACCAGTGATCCTAGCAAAATTTGATGATCATGATCAATCAAGGGAGATTGAACTTTCTTTAGGAATGGATGATAGGGATAGACTAAATGAGACAAAGACCATGGCTAAGGACGTGGCTAAGGTAAACACAATATAAAGACAAACACTAGTAGAGCGACCAATGCAAGGGAGCTAACAAGATAGGAGACACATATTTATGGTAGCATAGGGATACCTATTATATGTAGAAGTGGCTACAACAAGGGATGACCCTACAAGTGACAAAGGAGCTATGCTAGGTCAGTCTTGACTAGGTAGTCAATATACCCTATATTAGGCCCCATAGATCATTTTGTTATGAGTCTATGCTTTTTTGAAACACGACCAACATATTTTGTATGGAGGTTGACATATAATAAGATGATCAAGATGATCAGATAGCCACTCAAGATCATGACCACTTAGGAGATATACCTACTACTAGCAGAGTGGGTGATTGGGAAGAGAATATTGAATTGACAAAGGACCATCTTGCTAGAGTGAGTCTGGACTGCTATAGGCATACCATTTGCATGATTTTGGGATCCTTATTTTTAAGAATATATAGGCAACAAATATTAAATATATAAGGCATCAAATAATATTCTCCAATATTTAATTATGTCAATCTAATTCAAATTCATACCAATTTTTTCCTCTCATGCTAGCTTCTAACCTACAATTTTTTACCTTAAAAAATATTCACATTATAAAATAAATGTGGTGCTAGCTTTTGTGTGGTAACTTTGATAGCACAATTCTCCAATATTCTCTTGTATTGAATGTCACTAATAGACAATTCTCTAAATTACTTGGTATGAATGTAGCTTTCTCAAATCAAGGTGGCTCTAGTACTATTGTTGGCTTTTTAGCTAAATTTAATCATAGGTCCCAATATTTAGGAATAAATATTATTCACAAAAAATATATATGAAGGCTCAATCACAACATAATATCAATGTCAATGAATATAATATTCATGAAATATAACAATATCAATAAACAATATACTCACAATATTATTGATGAATCAGATTATAAAATCTTCGTTAAGGATTAGGGTATTTTTTCTCGAATATATCTCGTCATTTAGGAGCCATATCTTCATGAAGGGTTATCCGATTCAACTTATTCTTGAACCAATTTGTGTAGAATTTGAAGAGATTTAAAATGAGTGGTCATATGAAGGAATCCAAGAAATATTGAAGGAGATATGACCCTATGAATTCAACCATCCTGAACAAGAGCAATGATGATTTTTCAAGTTGTGAAAAACAAAATTGCAAATATTTGTCAACCAGGATTTGGATGATAGGAGGAGAAATGGAGGGCTAGGGCTTTAGTGAGGCAAGATATTCTATCTAGGCATATAAATTTTTACCAAGTTTTTTTTTCCTTCTTTATCTTAGAAATTTTGCATGTAAATTATTATAAATTTTTATCAAATATTATATTTTCTATAGGATATTTTGGTAAATTTCAATAGATTTTGAGTTTTAGTTTCCTTCCCATGGACCAATTTATATATAAATACTTAGAATCATATCTAATAGTAGATTTTAGTGAGTGCACCACAAACAATCAATCCTTGTTGCTCAAATATAGGGTAATGTTTGGTAAATTTAATGGGTATTAACCAGGGGATTTAGCCTTGAGAAAATGGATTGATAGGAGTTGGAAGTCTCTAGGAGTGATTCTATCCTTTCTTCCCAAAGGTTTCTTCCTCAACATTTTTTATTCTAGGGAATAAAGAGATATAACCCTAAAATGGGGCCCTTAGTTTATGGGAAGATCAGGACTCTTCCTTACCCGTTGGTATGAAGGCTTTTCACCTAAAAATGTAAATCTACCCCTAGTACCAATATCAAATAGGTTGACCTCAAGAAGCTCTCTGTTAAAAAAACATCAAAGTCAAATAACCCACCAAAGATCAAATAGGTTGACCTCAAAAACTGAGGCAACCATCTTCTCCATGTAACAATCTCACATAAAAATCCAAAGCAATATTGGAGAGGAAATAAACATTCCAAACTAGAAGAAAATATCCTATTTTTTGAAGTAAAGGATTCTAGAATTCTAAAAAGAATCTGGTAAATTTTTTCAGGGAAAGAAAATTTACCCTAAGAATATCAACTAAGAAGAAAATATAGGCAGAAGAAAGGGCAACTGAATATGTGTAACAAGAAAGAAAGAAAAGTAGTAATTCAATAAGGAAGAAAGAGCAGTCGAATACATTTTATGCTTAGAATAGTGGAAAGGATTAAAGCAAGTACCCTAGTATAGTAGACAGGTACATTGCTCACCAATTCATGAGGTTAAAAATAAGTCATTTGTTTTTGCATGGGATAAGAAATATTGAGTGGTTACAACCACTTAAATAAGAAGTCAAGAAAAGAGTATTCATGCACATAACACAAACACAAGCTTAAAAAAGCATTAAAAGCATCAAAAATATCATCTCTCTTATGCTCCATGAAATAATAACATTGTGCAATATATATATATATATATATATATTAGTAAAGGAGACATATTTGAGTCCAATACAAAGAAAAAGATACTCTGATGCTGAAGCATTTGTTGGTACATAGAAATGCTGACCCAAACATCGAAGTGATCACCCAAACAATGAAACACTCATGTGGACGTCAAAGCAATCACTAGGAAAATGAAATGCTCACTCATATGGTTATCTTTTGAAACACCAAAATTTGGTGAAGTTTAGAATATATAGATATCAAGGTCTCAATAAAATTTGATAGCTAATCAAAGAAGCTTTGTTTGCAAAGTCTTGAAAGATTAAAATCCTTAGGAATTTTGGTTGTGAATTAAATGACTAAAATATCTCAAACATCGTGAAGGCACTATCATCTTAATGGGAAAAAGTAAAAAAAAATAAATTGTGAGAGAATGCTTATTAAAAATTCATCAATTCAATTCACATCAATGATTAACAAGGTATTATTACATACAACTAATTTACATTTATCCCAAATAAATTATGAGAGAATGCTTATTAAAGCCACAATAGTTAGATCTTCCTTTTTCTAGGTGTAGAAGAATAAAAGGAAAGAAATATAATTTTAAAACATTAGAATATTCCCTAAAGAAGGAGATTCCCTCTGCTTAATATATTGTCTAACAAGACATTATTTTTCTTGAAGATCAAGGCATCAATTAAATAACAAGTAGAGGCTTATATATACTTGTCAAAAAACATTTTTTGAGGTTTGATTCAATGAAAGAAAATATTCAAATTTTGTGAAAGTTTATTATGGCTAGTGGAGCATCGAAGTTTCTATTACCCAATTCCTAACTATTGAGGGGAAATGATTATGATGCCTAGAAAACAAAACTTAGAAAACTGGTTGAGTTTTAAGAAGCATGAAAAGTTGTAGAGGAACCATTGGTCATCCTAATGTAAAAGATGAAGATTAGATAAAGTTTGACAAGGCAGATAGAAAAGAAAGATTAATCATCATGTTTGAAGTAGAAAATGAAGTACAAACATACATTTGAGATTTGACCATGGCCAAAGATGCATGGGATAAGCTATAGATAGTTTGTTAAACAAATAATCTAAATCAAATTCTATCTCTACAAAGCTAGTTGCATTGTTTAAAGATGAAAAATGGAGAAAGATTCGAATCTTTTATGAGAGAATTATTGAACTATGAACATAACTACAAGCTTTGGGACAAATGATAGTGAATGAAACCCTTGTTCCAATTATTTTAAGATCTCTTCCTTCTCAACATAATGTATTTTTGACTACATTAAATATCACTAAGCAAACACCATGCTTCGAAAAGCTAGTGATAGAGGCCTCACATTAAAGACAAGAAGAAGAACAAACACTTTTTACAAACAAAATATAAAATCATCCATTTAGAATATGTATAAGAACTCAACAAAACTTCCAACAATAGAGAAATAATTCTTAAAGATATCAAAGTTAGAGAAATGATTCTAAAAAAAAAAATTCTCACACAAAAGATGTGTGAATTTTATGGTAGAAGTGGCAAAAGATTGAAGGATTGTTGGCATAATCCATTTACAAATGGATCCCCTTCAAGAGAGATGAACCAACAATAAGACAAGTCATCATCAGACAAGAAAAATCAAATTTGGAGAAAGGTATAACAAAATAATGTAGCCAAAGAGAACCAAGTTAAACAAGAAGAGGAACGTGTGTTTGTTGCACAAGCATAAATAAGTACGTATAATAATGTTTATTATGACTCAAAAGCAACTAAACAAATAACAAGTCAAGATAATTGAAACCATCAATATTATTCTAGTCATACAAGAAGATCCTCTTCATAGAACACCACATTCATTGCCTTCAAGTCATTGAAGAATCAAATGAAGAACAAAATGAACAATTAAATTTAAGAACAAAAAATGAAGCAATTATAAGTTGTGGAGATAAATTTATAATGCAATTCCTTGTCATCTATAGAAGAAACAAAAGAAGAAGCCAATGAGCAATATTAGGAATTCATGCATCTGACACAAAATATTCAATCAAGAATATTCGACATTCAACTACATTCATTAGCAGCACATCACATCACAAATGAAAGGAAGTGTGATTACATCAGATATCATAAGCAAAGCCTTATTCAAATGAACAAAGCAAATACTCGAATGAAGAAGCAAAAAGTTATTGATATCATAATATCAAGTGATGATCAAGACATAAATTGACAAGTATGATTTGCACCCATAACCAAAGTTTAACAAATAAATAGGGAGGTTTCTACTCTCCTTAAGCTCGAGATTTTAGGTTGGTTCCATTTTACATTTTGTTTAAGGTTAAAAACAAATAAATAAACTATAAAATAAAATAAAATAAGCAACATGATCTAAGAAAATGCAGAAAAAAAAATCTAATCTGCTTTGTTTGAGGAGGGTGCAAAATAAAGAAAATGCAAAAATACAGTTGAGGCCATAGTGGGGATTATATCTAGTGCAATTGGTGTTGTCAATAGAAAATAAATAATTCTTGCGTAAGATCTCTAACACCTACAACAACAAATCAAGAGAAGGACTAACAAGGAAGAGAAGGGCAAAGTTGATTTAACACATCCATAAAATAAAGATCAGAGAGACAATCGAATATGTATGTCATGCACAAATCTTTATTGATTTTGAGATTTAAGTGTTTACAATTCTTACTCGCAAGAGTTGCTCTCATATTAATTCGAAGGCCAAAAGACCCTTACAATGAGCATTTAGCTCTTATTTATACTTGAACTTGTAGCCACAAAATGGACTACATACAATGTACCTTGGTGATAATTATGAGGTGATTACATCATCCTTATATGTTTACTAAAGATAGACACTTAGCAAGGTTCCCTAGCAGCATATCACTCTGAGAGTGGGGTTCTTGGAGAGCAAGGGTGCTCAATGAGTTGGTCGCTCTAGTGAATGGGGATCCCTCTTCCAAACACTTAACCAATTCTTGATTTCTACCCTACTATGTCTTTTGTCTTAGTTTGTACAACACCCTCTATTTTAGGAGCAAGGTTGTTTGGAGAGCGGGTCTCTCTAAGAGCAAGGTCGCTCGAGGGTTGAGGCACTTTGGCAAGTAGATGCTTTATGGAGTGGAAAATATTAAAAGCAAAGCATATATGAAGTATAGCTTTGTCTCTTCTTGTTTTTCATAATAATGATTGCATGATAGAACTTGTTCTAGAAGTGATGTAAGGATTTAGCTACTATACATACCTACAAAATGCACCTCTTTGATTTCATCATCAAACCCACAATATTTTATGGATCTCAAATCTAAGGCTCAAGTCTAAGGTTTTTTGATCGGGCTTATATTAAGAGGGTCCAAACTATTTTTCTTCAATAATTTATTCATTGTAAAAGAACAAGTCCCTAATGTATTATTTAGACTAAGTTTAGCGCTCCTATGGATTGAGAGCATTGTAAAAATTATTTTTCAGCATGACTACACCTCAAGCCGAGAGAGATACCCATATTTGGTACTATGTTACTTAAAATAAATTACCTCTAGGGTCTATTTTAGTCGTCATCATGAATGGTACTCAACTTATTTCTCTTCTTTTATTGATTGGAATATCAATATACCAATTACCTCCATTCGGATACTCTTTAAATGTTACTCCTTGCCTTCTTCCTAATAAAAGGGTAATTGATAAAGCAACTAGAGATGATATTTATTGAAAATATATTCAAATCACTTGGGTTGCTCCATCTCAACATCTTAATCCATTAAGTTGGCCTTCTACACTAAACATTCATGGGGATTGAGAATGACATCATTACTCGTCCTAATTATGTGGAGTACCATTGGATACACAACCTTGGGATTCCTCTTGGTGAACTTAGGGTATGATCACATAAGTTTTGAGTGGAGACAGACCAATATATTCCTTGAGAGGATAGAGTATGTTGTCTTTGCTCTATTTGGGAGGTGTGGAGACTAATGAACATTTCATATCATGTGTCATGTTTATTATGATATTAAAGGGAAGTACTATTGCTTGCATAGAGATTCAGGTGGATACGTTTTTCAACTATCTTGACCAAGGATATTTGGCTCTTCACCTTGAGGAAGCTATCACTCTTCGACATTAGTTATTACAAGGGAGTGTTGAACATAAAAATTTGTAGAAGTATATGCATTGTACAAAAATATACTAAACATGTATTATTGCAGGTACTAAGAATACTTAATTTTACCCATTGTTGTGTAGACTAATGTAAGCACTGTGCATGTTTATATGAATCTTGTTATAGTTGTAGCTGACCATCTGGAAGATTTCCACCATTGTATGTTTGTTGTGGATAAACAATCAAGGTTGTCTAACTATAGACTACATCATATGACTAAAGATATTGGACCACTTGGGTTGTTAAACCAGGTCGTCCAATACCGGATAAGGTTGTCTAAGCTCTTGGTAAGGTCATCTAACTTGTTTTTGTGTGCAAGGTTGTGAAGGCATGATATAACTATGTTGTGCAAGCCATCTAAGAAAAAGTACAAGCTTATTAGTTGTTTTCATGACTGCATGTTGATGTTATGTATTATCATTTTTCCTTGTTATCCTTCCTTTGTTCCTTTTATTGCAAGATATCATTGTGCTACATTTGGCTTCATTTTCATCTAAAGTTTGCATCAATGATCACACGAACATTGAATATGGGAAAGGAACATGACAGATAACCTGACACAGGTATGTGGAGAAACCAACAAGAAGAATCTTAAGTTCAAGGAGAATATGGATGTGTGATACACATAGAAGAATTGCATGATGGTGGTAAGATTTTGCATGTCAACAATGGAGTTAGTGAAGTGTTGACAAAGTTTGTTGGTGAGGAGATACATGCGCTAGAAGTGGAGAAAGTGTGGAATCGCCAAGAGGAGCAAAGTTTGGATGAAGGATGTGGAGAAACATGGTAGATTATTTTTGATAACAGAGGATGATGTGCAAGTGGAGGCACAAAGTGTATATGAATAATTGGTTGAGCAGAACATTCACGCAAGTGGTGAAGCACCAACATTGATTGTGCATAGGATGAGGTAGAGTAATTGGTGAATCTAGCACAAGTGTGGAGGAGAATTCTTAGAGGTGCAAAGGATAGGAGTCAAGCATGGGGAAAATAATAGGAGAGTGTGCTCAAAAGACCAATTCAATGCTTGTATATTCACAAAGGAGATTACAAAGAGTAACCACATCAATAAGAGGTAAAATATTGGTTGTAGGTGATTAGTCGTCAATCAAAGGTTTGCTAAGTGGGAAAGAAACCAATAACCAACTACTACAAATGGAAAATATTGCTATAGTTGTAGGTAAGCAAAATCACAGACAAGAGGGAGGATCTAGAATGACATATCAAAATATGCAAAATGATATGGAAGACTAATGGAATAATGGAGTAGACAGTAACAACTGATGGAGGAAGTATGAGTCATGAGCATGATAATAATTCTAATAGTGATCAAGATGATATTAATACCACCATCTAGGCTATGAAAAATGACCTAGAAATAATAATAAATAATGTAAAGGTTGAAATAAGAAATAAAACAAGGACATAGGGTGTTTTGATTGCAAAGCAGAAGGACACACCATTGTGAATTACCTAAAGAAAGGATATTACAATATCTATGAAATTCTAGGTCATGTTATTATGGATTACCTATTATGTAATGGACCTCTTCTGCCCGTGTCAATATTTCCCTTAAAATCCTTAATATAGGTCTAAACTGAGATAAAAAAAAAATGCCAAGGATAATATAATCATGTTTCATAAAATATTAATGCAAGCAACATTCATTTTGATAACAAAAACATACATGCATGAAACATAAGAATAGTAATGATAGGAAATAAAAATGAGAAGTGTTACTATCATAGGCCTCTTTGAGGGGGCAACCTCCTTAAAAAATATACAAATTCTTATCTAACCCATGAGAGTTACATCCTTCTCATTTTATAACATTTACAATAATATATATTGACATCTTATGAAAATATTCTATGACATCCTACTATGACAGTATTCTATGACAATATTCTTGAATTACTTAATTTATGATAGTTACATTCATAATATTGATGATTACATTCATAATTAATAGTTACATTCATAATACTGACTCTTACATTCATAATTCTATAAAAACACACTTTCCTAACTTAACACATGGACCATTTCTAACTAAATACATGGTCCACATTATTACAATAACATATACCCCAATGTATTACAAGTGTTGGATATGTAACATGCCCCCCCATTAAAGAAGCCTTGTTATCAAAGTTGAAATATGGGAAACTATTGTTGAAAGTCCTACAATGGCTCCCATGTGGCTTCTTATGGTGGTAACCCTTGCCATTGCACTATCACCTTAGTGATATCTTGTTAGCAAAGATGTCAGGTTTGGTGATCCAAAATGGTTTTAGGCTGCAAAAGAATGGATCCCTCTTCATCCAAATCAAGGATAGTCTATACTTGAGTATGTGTGCCTACCACCTTCTTCAAGCAAGATACATATTGGGTGAATCTTGGATGTGGTTGGCAGTTCCAACTTGTAATAAACCTCCCCTATTCAACACAATATCTTGTAGGGCCCATAAAAATTGGGTGTCAACTTATGTCGACCCTGTTGTTTGAGGAAAAATTGTTTATAAGGTTGAAGATGAAGGAAAACCATATTGCCTTCTGAAAACTCCCTCTCAATTTTGTGTTTGTTTGCTTGTTGTTTCATGCAATTCTAGGTGATGGTAAAATTCTACTCAAGAGCTGTTAAGACTTCTTGTCAATGACTAAAGACTGTCCATTACGTCTACCTTTGAATTGCCTAGCAAGTAAGAGATGAGTATTGGGGGTGGTTGACCATATAAAACTTCATATGGTGTGATCCTTTTGGCAATGGGAAAAGTGATATTATACCACCATTCATCTAAGGGAAGCCATTAACTCCACTTGGATTGATTTTCTGAAATAATACATCAAAGATAGATCTCAAGATATTTATTCACCGTCTTTGTTTGGCCATTTTTATGGGGGTGATATGTTGTGCTTCTTTTCAATCGAGTCCCTTTACTGCTATGTAGCTTCTCCCATAATTTACAAGTGAATATATTATTGTGGTCACTTATGATGGAATGTAGGCTCCTATGGAGTTACAAGATCCGATCCATGAAAAATTATGCTATTTTATTAGAAGTATAAGTATGACTAAGGAATAAAAAATGAGAATATTTGGTCAATCGATCCATGATTACCATTATGACTGATTTACCTCCTAAGAGAGGAAGGTTGTAAATGAAGTCCATGGAGATATCTATCCGTGGGGACTTCATAATGGATAAAGGTTGAAGTAATCCTAGTGTACCAATTACTTCCTCCTTTTATCACTGAAAAGTGTCACAACTATCCACAAACTACTTGAAATATAATTTTAACCCTGGTCAATAGGAACTATGCTTTACTCAATCATAGGTTCATAAGAAACTTGTGTGTCCTCCTATCGAAGAGGAATAGAGATATTAGAGAATTTGAGATTTAAGTGTGGAGGAAGGTAGAAAAATAATTTGATGCTTATATCATAGCTCCCCTATCTCCAGGAATGCTTGGGATGGTCCCTTGCTACTATTTGTAAATACTTAATAATCTTTGCAAGTGTGGTGTCTACCTACCATTTAGAATTAAGTGTACCTAACCAATCAACCTTAATGATGGAAATTGCATATAGGATATCCTGTGTTTCAAGAAAACTAGAAAGAGCATCAACAATGGCATTTTCCTTCCCTTTGTGATAGACCATCTTGTAGTCATATCCAAAGAGCTTAGTGACCCATTTCTATTGCTTAGAGGAAGAAATTATTTTCTCCAATAGATAATTAAGGTTGAAATGATTGGTATTGATGATGAAGTTTCACCGCAATAAATATGGTTATCAATGGAGGATGATAAAGATGATGGCCATCATCTCTTTCTCATAAGTTGATTCGGCAAGGTTCTACCTTGAGAGGGCCTTAATTATAAAAGCAATTGTATGACCTTATTGCATAAGTACTACCCCCAATCCAACACCTGAGGCATCACTTTCAATGATAAATATTTTGGTATAGTTGGGACTAGTCTACAACACATGATATCCTTCAAATTCAAAAAAGCTTCCTCAACTACACCGTTCCATGTGAATGCATCCTTCTTAAGCATAGTTGTTAAAGGAGTTGTTATCTTCCCATAGTCCTTGACAAAATTTCTATAATATCCAGTAAGGCCAAAAAATCCCTAAAGGCTCTTTAATATTTTGATCGTGGGACACTCCATTGCCTTAATTTTACGTAGATCTACTTGGACACCATCTCAGCCCATGACATACCCCAAATATTCTACTTCAATCACTTTAAAGGTGCATTTAGATTGCTTGACATACAACTGGTTTTACTATAGGAGATTCAAAACCTGATCGACATGTTGTAGGTGTTCTTCCCATGCTCTGCTATATATCAGTATGTCATAAAAACAATACAAGCCTTAGAAATTTTATGGTACATTAGTGAGGCTAAAATACATGACCAAGAACTCATAATGCCCCTCAAGGGTCCTAAAATTTATTTTTGGAATGTCATTCTTGTGAACTCGAATTTGGTGATAGCCTAATTTGAGGTCCAACTTAGTGAAATATTGTAACAATCCACCAAAACCAACCGGATATATATATATATATATATATATATATATATATATATATTTATCACCAGTAGGTTCACAAAGAGGTTTCGATTTTATTTTCAACATTTTCAAGCTTTACCATGTTTGAGTTTTATGTCACTGTAGACGACACTCAAGGAGACAAGAGTGGCTAAGATACTATATTTTTGGGGTTCACCTTACTAAACCTCATCATTTAGGATATTAAGGTGGTCCCCCCACATTTCCTATACCCTCACTGGTATATAAAAATTTGACCACAATGTAGGGATTATCCTTTAAGGTCCATAACACTTAAAGGGGAACACCTATTCCCTAACCTATTCATAAGTCTATCTATGTAGGGCATTCTGACATAAAGCCTTGGTGCTTAGTTACCACACCTCCATAGGATAACTAAGGTCATTACCACTCACCTGGTAATGAGCATAGTTACCTGAACTTCAATGTTCGAGGTACCACCACAACTGCCTTGTAATTAGTTCCATTAATATCATAGCTAGGGAACACTTGATTCTCACCATTCAAGATGTACCAATCATGAGTATCTGGCTATTGCATCATCGTAACTCCTTCTAGATTCATGAGTACTTGGCTATTGCATCACTGCAACACCTTCTAAGACTCACCGCTACTTGGTTATTGCATCGTTACAACTCCTTCCATGATTGGGTTTACTCTTGTCTCAGGGTTCCTAACAAGGTTCTAGATCCATACCCAAGAACCCCACCAAATCCAAGATTTCATAAAATAAATAATCTAACATTCATCCATGGAAAGAATTAAAGTGCTATAACATAAATAACATGTTTAGCTATAACACAATGCTATATTCTTGGATTTTAAGTAAAACATTTAAACCCACAAGATATAAATTCCAACATAATACTAACTTTAATGAAAGGAATATCTCTCTAAAATAAATCATGATTGAAATAATCATAAAACAACCACTAAGAATAAACCTAACTTAAAACATCTTATTTAAAAGAAGCTAGTTGGTATACCTAAAAGAAATAGAACATAATGCTAACCTACAATATTTTACTTCATAATGAAAATCATCTTCAAAAGGGATAATATCTAACCCATTATTTCATTTGCTTGAAACCCAAAATATTCCATACATTTACATAGAGATTTCCAATCCTTTTTTATCAAGAGTAAAATAGTCAAGTTTTACATAACATAATTTCCATTCACATAACATCTTTTCATTCCAAGGTATGCTAGAGCAAGCCCACCCAAAGTAGCCAATGTGCCATTTATTTTTCATGATCCTCTTAATGAAAATATCTCTAGCAGACTTTAAGAAAACTTAGGGATCATGATAACTCTTTATGCAATGCAACTTATCATGATCTATGTATAAATGCAAACATCCATGCAACATACATTCCAAAAAATTAAGGAGAGAATCCCATACTTCTCCCCATAATGGTTCCCTTACCTACTTAAGTCTTAGGCAACCATTATTTAACATAACCAAAGCTCATATTTTTCTTTACAAAATAAACCCCTTAGCCCATTATCATACCTCCAATAAAAAGGAAGAAAAACCCCATCTCCCTTAATATCATAAAAGCACTAATGTTTTTTTTTATATAAGAGCACCTACATTTTAGTACTATTAATTCTTATAGATAATTAAAAAAAGTGTTATAAGAAAAATGGGATAGTTCTATCTTTTGAAATCAAAGCAAACTCAACTCTATTATTAATTAACAACTCAACATTCCTACGACATCCCATAACATTAAATAAAGAAATGTGATAGTCCTAAAAGCGCAAGCAAGACTATAACAACAATTCCAACTCTAGGAAACTAAAGAATACAATCTCATTTGTTAATATGAAAAAAAACAAATAAAGTAAAAGCTATAACATTGCATTAATATTTAGAGACCAACATCCCAAAAATCATAAAACATAGCCAAAACTCCAAAACACAAGCTCACAACCCATAAAACATAAAGGAAAGGAAGGAAGTAAAGATAAGCACTCATAAAAACATGTTGTTGGAAGAGAATGTTGCACATAACCCCCAAGAAACAAGCTCACCAAGAAAACAACAACAAAAGACGTACGAAACAACAACAAAAACAAAATACATACAAAAGGGATGCCTTACTAAGCCTCAAAAGGCTTTTAAAATGATAGCAGAGTAGGGATACCAAAAATAAACAACAATGCTTGAATCAAAAACATCCAAAACATAGACAAAGGAAGAACCACATCCCTAATGGTGCTAACAGTAAGAGAAAAACACCAATGTCTAAACAACAAAAAGGCTTAAAACAACCAAGTAGGGTTTATCCAAAGCAAGCCCACAGAAAACAACTAATAAAACCAAAGAAGAAATTAACCAAGCCAATGAATGAAGGGAAATATAGCACCACTCATGCCCACATTCAATTAACCAAAAAACTAGGCTAAAGGAGCAAAGAAGAGCTTAAAAAAACTAAATCTAAATGCCCACTCTTAGATCCAACAAGAAGCTAGGCAGGACAAAAAGCTTACTAAAAACAAGGCGCTCACAACATAAGAAACAAAATAATTGCAACCAAGCCAAATATCCACAACAAAGTACAAATAGAGGAATGATTTCAAGAGCTAAAATAAAATAAACTACGCTAATTAGATTTTGTGAACCTCCGCTCTACAATTCATTGCCTTACGAAATCCACACCTTCCTCCTTCAATCTTCCTTCTTTCTAGCCCCCATACTACCCAAAAATCCATAACATATAGCCCAAAGCCATCCTCTCCATGCATTCATGAAGGTGCCCATGCACAATGATTCATTGTGCATGATGGTAACATTCTCTATGTTACCAATATGGCCAACTCATATGAGTGCCTTCTTTCCCAACTAATATTTTCAAACATTATTTTAATTTTTATACCCCTTTAAAAATATAAATGTTAATATATTTTTCCATTAAGGCTCTAAATAATTATTGTAGATTAAGGTTAATTAACCTTACTCTATTTGATTAGGAGCTTTTCATAATTATAAAGCAAAATACAAGTAATTGATCTAATACTCAATCAAACACCATGAACTCTTAGCCATTTTCCAACCAAAGAGAATTTGAATCAATTACTTACTAATTAATACCAAATGTTAGTATTAATTATTAACATTGGTATTAATAGTTCAAGTATTAATTTCACTAACCTCATTAATACTTTATTGGTTTAACCCATCAATATATACAAGCAAAACAAGGCTTTGTAAATCAATAACACACTACATTGTTTTTCCTTAAGTAGGTGGCTTTTTAAGATAACCAAAATGTTATCCCCTACATACTAAGGACTCCTTTGCCAAAGCAATCTCATGGCCCCAATAGTGTGTTCAAACAATAAACATATAGGAAAAGCATCTATATGAAGGGTATTATTTTACCCTTGACTTGTCAATGAACAATTCATCCAACATTTACCAAGTTTCTCTCAACCCTAGTGGTTGTCCCATATCAATCCATCAGTGAGAGTACTTGGTCCTACAATCACAAAATCATCGAAAGTACCATATTCCAAGGTAGTATATTGACAACATAAATTTTAACTACATTCTCTTATTGATATCATAAAATAAGGCTATGCATTAAATATCCACACATCAATACATAAATCTATGTCAAGAATAAGTCCTGGCAAAGAGGCCTGTTACATACTCCCCCTTGGACTAAACACAGTCTTGTGTGGTTTTTGAAATAAAGCAACATATATATTATTCAAATAAATATGGGATTTGCTTTCTAATTTCTTCAGCATCTTCTCAAGTTGCATAATTTTCAAAATATTGATCCCACTAGACCTTACATTGATCTAGGGTTTTGTTCCTCAACATCTTGGAATCAAACCCTAGAATTTTTACCAATATCACCTCAATGGGTAAGGGATATGCCATCTATAATTTAGAAATATTGCAAACATGAGAAAGATAGACAACATATTTCCTAAGCAGGGATATGTGGAAATTATCATTGAGCTTTGACAGGTTGGGAGGCAAGGTGAGCCTTTAGGCTACTTTGGACTAATCTTATCAATGATCTCAAAGGGCCCAACATAGCAAGGATCCAACTTAGTTGAATTGATGGCACTTATCATACGTTTTACCCTCAAGAAGACTCTGTCTTCCACAGAGAATTCTCTTGGTGATATTTTTAGATCAACATAGATCTTCTAGCGATTGATAACTTTCTTTCACCTGTACCTTACTTGTATACTTGTCAAGGTCATATGTCAACAACATTTGCAATAAGTACTCCTTGTAGAATTCTTTATCAAATTTAGGGATTTTAAATATAAAATGTACACCTACCTATGATATTTTTCTTGAGCACATTTTTTGGTGGTATTTGCTCCCATCATTGCTTGCAATAATCCCCAGTAGAATGGATCCAAGTAATATCCTTGAGTGGAATGTGATCTCGCTCAGGCTATCACACCTACTTTTATTTTGGATATGGAACAAATATCTGTAAGCACATATATTTCCCTTGAATCCATCCTTTCTCTAAATTTTATTTTATTCTTATGTCTACCCACCAGTGCGAGAATACTCTTGGTGATGTCAGAGTCATTTTTCAAATACTAACTCTAGTGGTACTTCCTATTATGATGTTTTGTGTGATTTGCCTCTCCCAAATTAATTTTAATCAATCATATTTTAATCACTTATTCTAATAGTGATGACAATTCTACCTTTTTTTGTGATGATAGTGGCACTTCTATCTGATATGACTAGCTTCCTTCTAATTTATTGATTGTGTGGCTATTGTCAACTTATGATGGAATTCAAAATTGTTGTAACTTTCAACGTATGATATCATTGCTACTACCAACCTATTTGATGGTAGCCTCCCCCAATAGATGTATATGGCAACAATCCCCTTAGTCGACTTACTTGACAACAATTCCCCTTAGCTGATGTGTTTGATAATAGTCTCCTTTGCTAATTATTTTGACGGTTATCCACTACTGTTGACTTATCCAATGGCAATATTTTGCTATCACCTTAGACTAGCGATATCCTCATTGATAGTAGGGATAATGATGACAACTATGGATTCCTTGTAGTCATGAACTTTTTGCGCTCAAATCATACTATTTTGTCCTTTGACAACCATGCGCTTCAATCATATCCAAATGCATCGGACTGTGAATGTGTTAGCAAAGTTACCCTTCGAATGTATGGATAACTACATAAATCATCACAAGACCTTAGTGATCTATTGGTTTTCTATGGTTTATGGTATTCTTCATTTAGTAAAACAAATATTTGATGCATAGGTTGTATTCTGCTAATGAATCTACAACTCCCGCTTCTGCCATGCAAATGCTTCAATCTCCCCTACGTACAAGAAGAATTATCCTACTTGGCTATTCTTTTAAAACCTATCACTTGTCATAATTATTTACCATGCAACCATTCAATAATTTCAACTACATGCTCAAACTGTTGCATGTGCACTCTCTTGCCACCTTTCATGCAATTTTTTTTCTTTTCTATATTTTGTCTTTTCTATTTTTTAATCCTTGTCATATGCCACCGACATCATGTGAAGTGCATGAAAATGCTTATGTGAACTTCTAAAATTTTTGTTGATGCTTTCTCCTATCTATTATTATAGCTTCCTTCACTTGTTGAATCATTATATTCATAGATCAATTTCATTTGTTGTCTATTCCAATGATTTCCTCGACTTTAAGGTGTTTTTGGTCATTGTTCCTCCCATTGATTACATCTAGTTTTTTTCATAATATGCAAATCCATCCTATCTTCCTATTTCTATAAAAATCCTATGTTTATTTGTAGATGGTGAGATTAACAGTCTGCCCTATTGTTTTCATCCTAAAAAATACCCTTTCTATCATCATTATGTTGGCCATCTATCTTGTCGTCAACATGATGGATGATGGTCATATTGTCATCATGATGGCTGATTGTTATACCATATTTATGATGATTGTCTACCCTACCATAATCATTATGGATGCCTATTCTATTGTCATTTTGACATTAGACTATCGTATGGTGTGTAGGTTATCTCCTTCCTCTATGGTTGTCATCATGTCTCCTAATTTTTTCTTCTCCTTGGTATATCAGGCTTGGAAATAGAGTCCTTGGAGGTACTTGAACTCTATTCTAAAATCCTTGTCCTTATTGAAATATTTCAAAATGTCCTCCCCTATTTTTTATTCAAATATTCCTTCTGTTGGACTGTTTAACTCTTAGTTGTCTAGGATTCATCTGGTTTCTCAAATTTTTATGATAATGTCTTTGGTTTCGATGGGCTCAATGAGGTAGGCCTGATGGTCCATCCTCATGAACTCATGGTTGCTATTTTTTTGTATTATATCTACAAATAGTCCTTGTAGTCTATTTTGTTGATTAGTCAACCTATGGGTAGTAGTAAGGAAATTTCTCCCCCTCAAGCTATTAGGAAGGAGATCAATTGGACTCCTCCCTTGGTCATGTATACTTGGGTTACCCATATGTCCTACCAATATCTTTGGATTACTCAAGTTACCTCTATTTCTTGCTTTATTGATTGATTCACCCCTTGTAGGTTACCCTTCATGATTTTTTTGTTCTTGATGATAATTGTCTTAGAATTCTCAATCTTTGATCCTCTTGCTATTGGAAATTTTGGGTACTTTGGGTACATTGCCTTTGCTCAAGTATATAAGTTGTCATTGATGTCAAGAAGCTTTTGAAGGAATTTGATTTGATGTCAAATAATTTATTTTGATGAAGGTTACGGCATAACAGTTTCAAAGGTCTTTTGCAAACCCCAAGCTGACAGGTTCGAGAGAAAGAGCTCGCAAAGAAAAGTGTCGCGATTTCGCGACAATTTGCAAGAGGGTTTGTACGGACGAAAAAGTGTCACGATTTCATGACAGGTTCGAGAGAAAGAGCTCGCAGAGAAAAAGTGTCGCGATATCGCGACATGTCGGGTTTCGCGACCCGAAGAAAAGAAAAGCGCTAAGGAGAAAAAGTGTCGCGATATCGCGACATGTCGGGTTTTCGTGACCCAAAGAACAAAAAAGAGCTAAGGAGGAAAAGTGTCACGATATCGTGACATGTCGCATTTTCGCGACTTAAGTAGGAGAGAGAAAACAAGTTAGAAAAGTGTCACGATATCGCGACATGTCACGATTTCATGACGGGTTACAAGGAAAGCGTATGAAAGCTGAAAGCGTCACGATTTTATGACGGGTTGCAAAGAATGCGTACGGATGCAGAAAGTGTCACGATTTTGCGACAGGCAGAAAAAGCGGACGAAAGCGAAGTGTCACGATTTGTGACAAAAACTGAAAGCAGGTCTTCTATAGGAGAAGTGTCACGATTTCGTGACAAAAGCAGAGAGGAAGGCTATGAAGACAGAAGTGTCATGATATCACGATAGAAGTGAAGACGAAGTCTGTAGAGGCAAAAGTGTCACGATTTCATGACAAAAGCAGAAAGGAGGTCGACGAAGGGAGAAGTGTCACGATATCACGACAAAAGCAAAGTTGATGCTGACAAAGACAGAAGTGTCATGATATCATGACAAGAGCTTAGTTGAAGTCGACAAAGGCTGAAGTGTCACGATATCATGACAAAAGCCAAAAGAAAGTGTATGGTTGCAAAGGTGTCGTGATATCGTGACATGTTGTAGTTTCATGGCAAAAGCTACAGAAGAGTTACAAAGCAGTTGAAGCCGACAAAGTTAAATGTGAGCCGACGAAGATTAGGGTTTGCAGCCGACGAAGTTTAGGGTTGTGTAGTCGACTAAAGATCAAGGTTACAACTGACTAAGATTAAGGTTTTGATCTTGAAAGTGTTATTATAAAAGGTAGGCTATTTTGAAGAGTTGGAGGAATTGTTAGTTGTGACGTTCGTAGATAGAGCGTAGAGTGAGAAGTTCGATCGTCGAGAGCAGAGTGCGAAATTCGATCGAAGTGTGCAGAGTGAGCGAAGAGTCATGGTGAATTGTTCTAAGTGCCGCTGTGATTGCGTAGAGAGTGCAAAGGTTGAAGTTCGACCAAGTGCGGCTGTGAGTGCACAAAGAGAGCAGAGGGCGTAGAGAGCACAAAGGGCAAAGACGAACATGGAGTGCTACTTGTATGAGGATAGAGGTGCACTGGTTCTTTGAGAAGAACCTGAGGACAGATTTGGCAAGTCTTTGAGAAGGCTTGTGTGCGAGAGGATTGATTTGTTCAAGTGTTGGACAGATCTGACGAGACGAGAGGAAGACTTGTACTAGACCGACTAAGTGTGTTTGGTACAGGTTGCTTTGAGCTACTATGGACGTGATCATAGAAGGCGAGAGGTCTCTTAGGCTAAGCATTGAGGACAGGTGGTCTTCGGTGGAAAGGAGTTCCACGTGCTGGCAAGAGGTAGAGGCGAGTTGATCTTCGAGGGATCATTTCCGAGCAGAGGGGAAGGTATCTCCTTTGAGCAGAGGCTCATAAATCTAGAGCTGGAGGGAAGGTATCTCCTTTGAGCAGAGGCTCATAAATTCTGATTGGGGGAAGGTATCTCCTTTGGGCCGAGGCTCATAAACATTGTAATTGGGAAGGATTCCCAAAGAACTTTGAGATAACTTTTAGAGAAAAGTTTTGTGGACGTAGCCCGACCATTATGGGTGAACCACGTTAAAATTGGTGTCACTTTGTGGATGATATTGTGCATTGTTTTGATATTGCTTTGGGTATATTGCTTTACTATTTTGAAGTATAAAGGAAAAAGTAAAAAGAGGTCTTATATTGTTCACCCCCCCTCTCGGTATAAGCTTGTGTTCTTCAATTGGTATCAGAGCGGGTGCCTTCGAAAAGTTTAACGGCTTGAAGGAAAAGCTAGTAAAGAACACAATGGATCATTCAAGTAGCAATGCAACACCTATTCTTGATGGGTCAGATTTTGGTCTTTGGAGTGCAAGGATGAAGGTTCATCTAATGGCACTTGGTAATGAGGTATGGGAAGTGATTGAAGATGAGTACACTATTCCTGTACATGGTCCTAATACTAAAGAAGAAAGGCTCCTACATCACAGCAATTCAAAAGCAATGAATGCAATCCTGAAAGGCTTACAGAAAGCGGATATCACCAAAGTGATTCACTGCAAGACAGACTAGTGAAATGTGGAAACGAGTTGAAGGTGGTTCATACGGGTGATACAAATGTCGGAAAGGCCAAGTTGAGACACTTCAAAGGTATGTTTGAACAACTCCGGATGAATGATGATGAAAATATTAGTGACTACATGCTTCGTATGGATGAGGTTGTTAACTCCATGAAAGACTTAGGTCTTGAGCTTGCTGAAAATGATGTTTGTGATAAGATTTTAAGATCTCTTCCTAATAGATTTAGTGAAAATATTTCTTCTATTGAGGAAGCTAAAGATTTGGATAAGTTGAAAAAGGATGAGCTCCATAGTATACTTGCGGCATTTGAGTTGAGAACTCAAGTGAAGGTTGATGTCAAGAAAGAGGCGACTTTCAAGGCTACCAAGAAATCCAAGGGTAAACAACTTCAAGATAGTGATGAGTCTTCTAGTGATGAAGAGGCATATTACGAGCAAGAAAGGCAAGTTCTCTAGAAAGCACAAAAGCATGAAAAATATAAGATGTTTCAATTGTGGAAAGTTTGGTCATTATGCTACTGACTGTATTGTTCCCAAGAATGAAAGTGATGAAGATAAACAGGATTCTATGAGCAAGGTTTCTAAAACGCATAAGCATCACAGAAAGAACAAATATGAGCACAACAATCAAGGAAAGAGGTATTCTCACAAGCACAAGAAGAGTTTCTATCTAGACAAAGCAAGTAAGTGTTCTAGTAGTGATAGTGAAAGTTCTTCAAGTGATAATGAAAATGAGATGTTGTTCATATCAAAAAAAGAGGAAGAACCAGAAACATAGATTCATTATCATGAAATGTCTTAGATGTGGAAATTTTGGTCACCTTGAGGATGATTGTACAAATAATGATTTGGTTTCTAGTATGTATGAGGATGCTTGAGAAAACTATAAGGAAGATGCTTGTATGGTTTTTGAAAAAGGTAGCACCTCTAGTGATAAGAAATCTGAAAAAGGGTTTGATGATTCGGAAAGCAAACAAATAAAGGATCTTGAAAGTGAACTTATTAATGCTCTTAGTGCTTTGAAAAAGGAAAGAAAGAAGAATGCTAGACTCAAGGATAAGTTAGATGAATGTTGTATGGAGAGAGATGATCTTATAGAAAATCTTGATTTCTCTATAGCTAAGACACAAGAACTCAAGGATGAGTTAGAGTCTAAGGTTCTTGAGTATAGTGAGTTAGAACAGAAAATGGCTTCTTTGAAAGAGGAAACTAAAGAGTACAAGGATAAGCTTTACGAGGTTTCAAGATAGCTCCAAAAAGGTTAAGTCACTCATCAAAGGTCAAAGAAAGACACCAGATAAAACAGGCCTTGGTTTTGTTAAGCCACACAAGGAACAAGTTGGAGAGTCTAGTAAGAGACTCCAAAAGGAAGAGAGTTCTTATGAGGAAAGTATTTCAGATCATGAGTCCTTGAATGATAGATGCACAGAAACAGAAAACAGAATTCAGAATGAGAAGAAGAAGTTTTCAGGACCCAAGAGGTCAAATAAAGGAAAATTTCAAGGCAGATGTTTTGCTTGTCATAAGTTTGGTCACATGGCTTCACATTGCATGGCTCAAGTGAAGAAGGTAAACGACAATTTCAGAAGTGCTAGTTTCTTTCAAGGGTATTGCTACTCTTGTCAACAGTTTGGGCACAAGGCGAGTTTATTGCAAGGTAAATAACGAGGAACAGGTTTGGTCGAAACAGGTTTGGTCGAGAACGGGTTTGGTCGAGAATAGGTTTGGTCGGAATAGGTTTGGTCGGAACGGGTTTGGTCGAGAATAGGTTTGGTCGAAGCTGGTGGATTCAAAGATCGGGTTTACCTCGGAGAAACAACATCGTCAAGTGTTTCAAGTGCAACAATGAAGGTCACATAATCGGACAGTGTAGAGCTGAAATTCTAGATTACGGGAACAGGGAACAGTGGCATGATCAGGTCCAAGGATCAAGGCATGGACAAGAACAGGGATGAGAACAAGAACAAGAACAGTGACAGGAACAGGAATATGGACAAAGAGTTCAAGAGAAGGCCCGACAAGGAAGTTATAGACGCTGATGATGATCAGTGCCTAATGGGAGTTTTACTCCCACCCCAGAATTAATCACCTCATCGGGAGGTGGGGGAGGGACTAAGCTAAGAGGCTCATTCTTAGTCCCGAGCCCCAAAGGTGACCCTTTGCCATTGATGACAAAGGGGGAGAGATATGAGTAAGGGGGAGAGCTTCAAAGTGAAGAGGAAAGCTTCAAGTCAGGGGGAGCAAAACTTCAAAGGAAGATTCTAAGTTGTTAGCACAGTTGGTTTCAGTTTTGGCTCTTGAGAAGTGTTTTTAGTAAAGGTTTGCCATCAATGACAAAGGGGGAGATTGTTGGAAATTTTGGGTACTTTGGGTACATTGCCTTTGCTCAAGTATATAAGTTGTCATTGATGTCAAGAAGCTTTTGAAGGAATTTGATTTGATGTCAAATAATTTATTTTGATGAAGGTTACGGCATAACAGTTTCAAAGGTCTTTTGCAAACCCCAAGTTGACAGGTTCGAGAGAAAGAGCTCACAAAGAAAAGTGTCACGATTTCGCGACAATTTGCAAGAGGTTTATGAACGAAAAGTTGCGATTTGGTTAGAGAGAAAGAGCTAGGAGAAAAAGTGTCGCGATATCGCGACATGTCGGGTTTTGTGACCAAAGAAAAGAAAAGCGCTAAGGAGAAAAAGTGTCACGATATCGCGACATGTCAGGTTTTTGTGACCCGAAGAATAGAAAAGAGCTAAGGAGGAAAAGTGTCGTGATATCGTGACATGTCGCATTTTCGTGACTTAAGGAGAGAGAAAACAAGTTAGAAAAGTGTCGTGATATCGTGACATGTCGAATTTGTGACGGGTTACAAGGAAAGCGTACGGAAGTTGAAAGCATCACGATTTTATGACGGGTTGCAAAGAATGCGTACGGATGTAGAAAGTGTCACGATTTTATGACAGGCAAAAAAGAAAGCAGACGAAAGCAGAAGTGTCATGATTTCATGATAGAAATTGAAAGTAGGTCTTCTATAGGAGAAGTGTCATGATTTCGTGACAAAAGTAGAGAGGAAGGCTATGAAGACAGAAGTGTCACGATATCATGACGAAGTGAAGACGAAGTCTGCAAGGGCAGAAGTGTCACGATTTCATGACAAAAGCAAAAAGGAGGTCGACGAAGGGAGAAGTGTCATGATATCGCAACAAAAGCAAAGTTGATGTTGACAAAGACGAAGTGTCACGATATCACGACAAGAGCTTAGTTGAAGTCGACAAAGGCTGAAGTGTCGCGATATCATGACAAAAGCCAAAAGAAAGTGTACGGTTGCAAAGGTGTCGCGATATCGCGACATGTTGTAGTTTCATGGCAAAAGCTACGAGAAGAGTTACAGAGGCAGTTGAAGCCGACAAAGTTAAATGTGAGCCGACGAAGATTAGGGTTTGCAGCCGACGAAGTTTAGGGTTGTGCAACCGACTAAAGATCAGGGTTACAACCGACTAAGATTAAGGTTTTGATCTTGAAAGTGTTATTATAAAAGGCAGGCTATTTTGAAGAGTTGGAGGAATTGTTAGTTGCGACGTTCGCAGATAGAGCGTAGAGTGAGAAGTTCGATCGTCGAGAGCAGAGTGCAAAATTCGATCGAAGTGTGCAGAGTGAGCGAAGAGTCATGGTGAATTGTTCTAAGTGCCACTTGTGATTGCGTAGAGAGTGCAAAGGTTGAAGTTCGACCAAGTGCGGCTGTGATTGCGCAAAGAGAGCGAGAGGGCGTAGAGAGCACAAAGGGCAAAGACGAACGTGGAGTCTTGTTGTATGAGGACGAGAGGTGCACTGGTTCTTTGAGAAGAACCTGAGGACAGATTTGGCAAGTCTTTGAGAAGGCTTGTGTGCGGAGGATTGATTTGTTCAAGTGTTGGACAGATCTGACGGACAGAGGAAGACTTGTACTAGACCGGTCGACTTGTGTTTGGTACGAGTTCTTTGAGGCTGCTGTGGACGTGATCATAGAAGGCGAGAGGTCTCTTAGGCTAAGCATTGAGGACAGGAGGTCTTCGGTGGAAAGGAGTTCCACGTGCTGGCAAGAGGTAGAGGCGGTTGATCTTCGAGGGATCATTTCCGGAGCGAGAGGGAAGGTATCTCCTTTGAGCGAGAGGCTCATAAATCCAGAGCGAGAGGGAAGGTATCTCCTTTGAGCGAGAGGCTCATAAATTCTGATTGGGGGAAGGTATCTCCTTTGGGCCGAGGCTCATAAACATTGTAATTGGGAAGGATTCCCAAAGAACTTTGAGATAACTTTTAGAGAAAAGTTTTGTGGACGTAGCCCGGCCATTTTGGGTGAACCACGTTAAAATTGGTGTCACTTTGTGGATGATATTGTGCATTGTTTTGATATTGCTTTGGGTATATTGCTTTACTATTTTGAAGTATAAAGGAAAAAGTAAAAAGAGGTCTTATACTGTTCACCCCCCCCCCCCCTCTAAGTATAAGCTTGTGTTCTTCACTTGCAACAATAATTTATGAAACCTTACCTCTTCAAAATGCCTTTATGGTTCACATTATGCCAATGCATTCCTATACTGATCTAAGAAGGCAAAGTCAATGTTTGAATCATTACCTTCGCCTACTATGTTTATAGGCCATTTGGATATTTCATGCACTCTTCTTTGTAATCTCCTTACTTCTCTCTCTTCTTAGTTGTCTTGTAACAACTCGGTATTATTATACCTTTGATCTCCCTTATGGTCCTCTTATTGGTTAATTATCATCATTTGAATTATCTTTCATTCTTTCTTGCTCCCTCTCATAGAGTATTAGTGGTTCATTGTTTTCAATTACTTGGACCATTTCAAAGAATTGTACCCTCACTTGTTGACTTTGGGCTTCATCCCTTTGCCTTCTTCTTGCCTAATTGGGACTTGGATATGGAGTATTGGGATCCCTAGGAATATTTTCATCATTTCTTGAGTCCTAAATCCATCCTTTATTCCTTGGTTGTTTTGGCACTTCTCTAACATCTCTCCATAAAATTATAGCAGTTTGTTCTCTTCTCACCTAATGTTCTTTAGAATCAATAAGATCTTGTTGTGGTCTATCCTCGCTCCTTCTTTGTAATTTAATTATTTCATCTTGCTCTCATGGTATCATGTTCCTTTTTCTTCTAGACCTTATTGTTAATGGGGAGGTAGTACTAGAAGAATTTTTAGTGTTCAATTGAATTCTTAGCATCTATGAAGATGAACCGCTAGAATCTAAGGAGAAGAGACTACTCTTTGATGGTGTTTCTTCATTATCATTAGCATTTCCTAGTAACTCTTCTCTTTCTATTTCTAGTTCTTGGTCAAATTCATTCAATTTTGCTCTTCATAATTCTTCTTTTTAATTTATCCACTTCATTATTTCATCCACTTTATGAACCACTTGTTCTCTTAGTTGTGTATTGTACATTCTTAGGGTCTCATATTCTTCCTATAATTGATGTGTCTCCTTGATCATTTATTGAAAAAATCTTGATTTTTCATTTGGAGTCTTATCCCTTGCTTCACATGTACTAGGTTATCTTTCTTGCAATACAACATCCATGAGGGTTTGAAATATATTGTTGCTTTCATTAGTCAAAAATCTCACATGAACTTGTAATCTTATACATTTCCTAGATCAAGGTTCCAAATCCTTTTGTTCAATTATAGGTTACCATTCCATTATAAATAGCCACTCCAGGTTCATTTGTTCCTCTTATGTAGTTTTTTTCTTGATTGTTAAAGGGTTTTGAAAGGGATCCAGAACCTTTTACAAGCTATAAAGGGGATCCCAGGTGGGATAAACCCTAAATGGAACAATCCAAAAAGGAGGACCACCCTTGGTGGCCTCGAAATTGCAAACAACATAGGAGGATAAGACCCATAGGTAGACATAGGAATCAAAACATAACAATTAATAAAAAAAAGGGGAAAGTCTAAAAAATGAACCAACTATGAATCCTCACTCTGGGATATAGTCCTCATCATCATTGTCTTTGGGAGCATCCTCCTCGGATTGACCTACTTTTTGGGCCTTCATCTGGTTGATGATCTTGACATCCCTCAACAACATTGATGTGGCTAATGAAATAATGTCATATAGGTCACACATCTGTTCTGCATCATCCACAGGCTGGATAGAGAGTGTACCAGGGACAACCTAGCCAGAGTCTTCTATAGCTTGCGAGCGGGGGAAGCATAATGAATTGCAGACACGTTCAAAAAAATTATGTTTTTACCTTTCTAGTTGGAAAACTTCACCTGGGATGAGTGTCTACTTGGAGTTGAGGAGGAAACCACTACCAATATCTACTTACCTACCCTACTAAGGGTACCGACTTCAACATTAATGATTGGACCTTTAGGAAGAGCATCCAACAACACCAAAGGCAAGCCCAGGATGGGATCTGGGTTGGGATTTTTCGTCAGGATTTCAAATTCGATAATTCTTTGATCAAGGTTTTGACTGATGTAATTGTAGATAATCGGGTGCAATCCTTGATGTTTTGCGTAAGTGGATTTCCCCTTATGTATGCTATTGATTAATATCGATCAAAAAATATATTCTAGTATATTGATTAACTTCACGTCTTTCAGATAGTTTAGAAAGGCCATATGGAAGCTCCATAAAGGGGAATATGGTTCATAAATCATTAGATACTGTATTATTAGGACCAGGGCATAGTCCCATGGTGGTGGGAGATCTTCCCAAATGAAATTGTTGTCCTCTTTGGATAGGAACTTTGCTTTGTCATGGAAGAAGACAAGTTCCCCCACCATCGAGTGCTTGTCTTGGTGGATGATCTCCCCATAATTGAGAAGCTCATTATCTTGATCAAAAAATCAATTGTTACTATAAACGTAAGTTCCCTCAGGGACACAATACCATTGTCCTAGGTTTGGACAAACTCCTTTGAAAGCTCTAGGTCACGTCCCTGATACTTTTTTAGGAAATTTAGAAACCCATGGGATGCCAAAATATCTTCAATGATCAGGTAAAATTGTAGAAGTTTAGGTTCAATAAGCGCCATCGTCCTCCCCCACAAAACACAAACTCACTCAAAAAATAGGCATAAACTAGCTCACACCACTCTTCTTGATTGCATTCGCACTCCACCTCTACGAAGCTGAGCACCAATTAGTTTAAAAAACATGTTGTTATAGACCAAGAAGGGTTCATGTTGCCACCCTTGGACCTCATGCTCAATCTATGCCATTGATGAACATGCTATACCCTGAAACATCTTACCACACAATCCTTGCCATGCCCAAGGATGATTGGGTTCACCAATCGAGCATTAGCAAAAAAATGAGGTATAAACTGAGGGATGAAAAGTTGGAAAACATCTTTGGAACTAGTAGTGCAATTAGGAGTATATGGTTCAAGACATTGGTAAGTGCATGCTGGTGTGGACCAATGAGGGCATCCCTCACATCCAACCTAAAACTAGAAGGTGCCACCGAGTCGAGAGTGACTCGAGTTACCAGCCATGCAAAGATAGAGTTGGCAAACCCTATCAAAAAGGAGAGCATAATTGGTAGGTTGTCACAAAATGTTGGTCATGTCAATATTGGAAATGACATTGCACATTTGAGGTGAGGAACACGTGAATGGTGCTTGTAGCTCCACACATTTCCTCGATGATTTTTTGATGTACATTCCCATCCATTTTAAGATTTTCCCATTTCCAACGATGTTCCTCTTCTCTAGTGATTCTACTACACTCTCCTAATTTATAAAATCATAAACTTGGTTGTGGTACTTTTTCATCCTTCCAAAATTTTCTCCCTATGATGATTCTAAGTTGATCACATTAACCTGTGCCTTTGCTTTATACACATTTAACTTAGAATTATTCACCATTTCAACGCATATTGTAGCATCCAATTTATTTAGTTGTATAGCTCCATTGTCCAATAATTCCTCCACTTGGAAGGGTCCAAGCCATAAGGTCTTCAATTTACCTGGCTTGATTTATCTTTTCCCATTAAATTTCAACACCAAATTGCTAGTCTTCATGTCCATATTCCATAAATGTTTATCGTGATAAACGTTTTGTCATTATTGGGCAATTTTCATTCCCCTTTGTGCCATCATCCTATTATATCCTATTTGTTTGAGTGTTGTGAAACTTTCTTCCATGATCTCCTCATAACTCAGGCGGTTATCTATTGTTACCCACAATCTGGGTATAAAAATCTCAACTTACATGATCGTCTTCTATCCGTACATTAACTGGAAGGGTGTATGATTCATTGTTGGTTTAAAAGTTATCCTATATGCCCATAGTACTATTGAAAATAATTTTTTCCCAATCGATGCCCTACATGCCACATGTCTTATAAATTATGGAAACTAGGACCTTTTTTGTTGCCTCTACATGTCCATTTACCCTGGGATAGTATGGGCTAGACAACAAATGGAAGATCCTAAATTCCTTAGTCAAATTCTGAATAATTTCATTGACAGAATGACCTTCCCTATCACTTTTTAATTGTAGGAAAATTCCAAACCTCATGATAACTTACTCGTATAAGAAGTGGTCAATGCTTCTTGTAGAGTTATCTAGTAGAGCCCTCACTTATACCCATTTCATCAAGTATTTCATAGCCACTACAATGTATCGATATTTCCATTTTAGCTTGTTCAAAGTGGTCCCACAAAATCCAATCTCCACCTTTAAAAAAGTTCTTGAGGTTGAGAAGGGTGAAATGGCACGAAGTTCCTTTTTAATGACTTCCTCGTTCTTTGACATGTATCACATGAATTCACATATTCTTTGGTATAATGATAGAGAGTAGGCCACCACAACCCTACTAACTACACTTTCCTTGTTGTTGCATTTGGCCCCATGTGACCTCCAGCTAATTCCTCATGTACCTCCCTCAATATTTGTTGTACTTCATCCTCCATTACACACCTCAAGATGTGGTCTTCTTCCATATTGTATAACAAGCCTACAATCAATGTAAATGATGCCAATTTTGTAATAATTTTTCTTTGTTTTGTTGTCATCATCTCCTTTGGTAGCTCTCCTATCGACAAGTATTCCCTAATGTGTTTATACCATGATAATACCTCCCTTATCATGAATAGTTGTGTGTGTTAGGGAATTCATCTTGTATACCTCATTCTATAGGTTCTTTAGAGTTAATCCTTGATAGTTGGTTTGCTATGACATGCTTCTTCCCTAGACTTACTACCACTCGAAACATGAACTCCTCTAATGTGACAAGCAACTTGCTCACTCATCCATATATCATTGTTTTGTTGATTAAGTATAGCAATATTTTATAATCTACATAAAAAGAAAATATGTTGGTTAGCAAGTAGTGTTTAAACTTTTGTACTACATAGACCATTCCTAATGCTTCTCATTCCCTCATGCTATAATTCTTCTCTACCCTATAAAACAACCAACTTGCAAAATAGATGGGTTGATCCAATCCAAATTGTCCTTCTTGGGCTAAGGCACATTTGATCATAAAATTTAAAGCATCAACATGAACATGGAACTCTTTTTTCCCAATCTGGATATACAAAAATGGGTGCTTTCACCAAGTATCCTTGAGTCCTTCAAAAGCCTCTTGGTTTTTCCTTGCCCACTTGAAAGGAACACTCTTATGTGTGAGAGCATCTAGCTGGTAGGAAATGTGTGCATAGTTTTTGATAAACCTCCTATAATAGCCTATTGTTCCTAATAAGGTTTTTACATAGCTCACATCATGAGGTTCTTCCATCAATAATATGATCTATATCTTGTTTAGATCTAGCTTCAAGCCTTTTTGACACACAATATGTCCTTTTAATTTTCCATAAGGCACTAACAATACACACTTCCCTAGGTTTAGTGCTATTTGAGCTCTTCGACATAAAATCATATATTTATCCAGTACCTTTAAGTGCTCTGTTGCTCGACCATACATGGACCAATCATCCAAAAAGAATTTAAAGTTTTTGTTAGAATTATTGAGTTGTCATTGATGTTAAGGTAGATATATTCAAGGGTGATTTAATCATATCAGTTGTCATTGATGTCAAGTCAGATATCTTCAAGGGTGATTTAATCACATGAGTTGTCATTGATGTCAAGGAAGATATCTACAAGGGTGATTTAATATTTAAATGAAAAATTTAAATATTAAAGTGGAAGGTTTATATTAAAATCAAAATATTTAAATAGATATTGTAATATTATAATATTTAAATCATAGATTTAATATTATAATAGAAAAGCATTATAAAAAATAAAATAGTGGGCCGACTTGAGCACCATATAAAAGTGAATTTGAAATTCAAAAGTTAAACATGCATGGGCCAACCTCCTTGGGCACAAATAATAAAGAAAAACATATTAATATGAGGTCATTAATTCATTTTGGGAAGGCATGGAATTCAAATATCCTTCGAGAGAAGAACAAGCAATGAGTAGAAGACAAGGGAGGATGTCCCAGAGAGGAGCACAAGTTAAAGATTTGGGAGAACGTTCAGTGGTGTATCAGTGATCCAAAGGAGGCTTCAAATATTTCATTTTACCTTTTTAAATCTCAACCATTGGGTTAGACCAGTCGATTGCTAGGCTATGTTAGAGCACTGTGGTGTAGAAGGTCTAAAGTTTGAATCCCCAGAGTGACCCTTTTTGTTGTGCGATAGAAGTACAAGGTATGAAAGGTTTAAATATTTTATTGTGCTACTTTAATCTCAACTAGTAGGGTTAGCCTAGTCGGTTACTAGCCCACGTTAGGGTATTGTGGTGTAGAAGGTTTGAAGGTTGAATCCCCTCGGTGACCTTTTTGGTGTGCATTTATTGTTTGAGATAGCGTAATAAAGGATCCATATATTTTATTGTGTCCTTTGCTTTAATCGATTGGGTTAGCTCAGTTGGTCATGATCCTATGTTAGGGCACTTGCTACTAGAGGTTCAAAGGTTGAATCTCCTCTGCGACTTGCTAAGTTTTGTTGTGCAAGGTAAGGGTAAAGTTTTTAATTAAACTTGATAAAAGGGAGATATAAGAAGTCATGTTGTTATTATAAAGTTTTATTTTGCAATTATAAAATGGAGATATAAGGAGTCATGTTATTATTATAAAGTTTTATTTTGCAATTTATAAAAGGGATATATAAGGAGTCATGTTGTTATTATAAAGTTTTATTTTGCAAGTTTTAAAAGGGAGATATAAGGAGTCATGTTGTTGTTATAAATTTTTATTTTATAAGTTTCAAAAGAAGATCATCATTATTAAGGCAGATTTAGAAAGCACATGCAAAAGGAAGATCATCATTATTGAGGCAGATTTGGAGGGCACAAATTTGAAACAAGTCAAGACATCAAAGAAGAAAGTAAGAGGATTAAGTGCACATATTCATCCAAGAATTCAATTAAAAAGGAAGGACAATTCAAGTAGCTCAAGAGGAAGAAAAGGGGCACATGATAGTGGAAGAAAAGCAAGGTATTAGCATCTCCAATTCAACACACAATAAAATTATCTAATACTAGACTTGGACTACCTTTAAGATGTAATAAATGTGAAATATGTGGAAGTGACATACTTAATGAATGTAAAGAACATATTGACCATTTGAATATTTCTACACTAGTGCATATCATCCTCTATATGTTCATGAAGACAAAAGAATTATGGGTAGAATATATTTGTATTACTTTTAGTTGAAGAAAGCAAACTCAAGAAAAGGTGAAGAATTTGATGCTATTAGTGAGCAGATTTTGGAGCAGATTTGAGTAGTGTTTGTGAGAAGATTTTGGAGTAGATTTAAGCAGTGTTTGTGAGCAGATTTTGTAGAAAACTAGAGTAGTGTTTATGAAAGTATTTTGGATCAGATCTAAGAAGTGTTTGTGAGTATATTTGGGAATAGATTTGAGCAGTATTTGTAAGCAATATTTGGGAAAATATTTGAGCATTATTTTTGAGCAAGATTTGAGTATGGACCTAAGCAAAGTTTTGGATCAGATTTATGAGCAGAAGGAGATTGGTGTCCATAAAATTGAGCAAGGGTATTGGTGTCTCTTGTGGATTGGTATCCACAAACGTGTATAGGGGATTGGTGTCTCTTGTGGATTGGTGTTCATGAACTTGAGCAAGGGGATTGGTGTCTCCTATGGATTGGTGTCCTTGAACTTGCATAGAGGATTGGTGTCTCCTATGGATTAGTGTCCATGAACTTGAGCAAGGGTATAGGTATCTCATGTGGATTGATGTCCATTAACTTGTGCAAGGGTATTGGTGTCTCTTGTGTATTGGTGTCCATAAACTTGTATAGGGGATTGGTGTATCCTATGGATTGGTGTCCACGAACTTGTATATGGGATTAGTGTCTCTTGTGGATTGGTGTCCATGAACTTGTATAGGGTATTGGTGTCTTCTGTGGATTGGTGTCCATGAACTTGTATAGGGGATTGGTGTCTCCTATGGGTTGGTACCCACAAAATTTATTGAAGAAAAATATAAGCAATATTTTGCCATGGTTTTCTCTCGAGAGGGTGTTTCCACGTAAAATCATTCTCTCTTAGGTGTATGGAAATTGTGTATTGATTTATTATTGCATTCATATTATTGTTGTTATCATTTGAAAATAAAAGTTTTATCTTATACTATTAAACTCCCTCTTAGTATAATCTTGTGTTCTTCAATTGGTATCAGAGTGGGTTCCTTCGTGAAAGCCTAACAAATTGAAGGAAGATATTACAAGAACACACATGGCTTGCCAAGAAGGTTTTTCATAAAATAGGGCTCTATTATTTGATGGAACTAACTATGCTTTCTGGAGTGTTAGGATACTAAATTATTTGATGGCACATGGCTATGATATATGGAAATCTATTGAGGATGGGTTCACACCACCTACAACTCCTCCCATAGATTGAGATGGCAAGAAACCATTTGAAAATAATGCCAGGGCAATGAATGCAATATTAAGTGGGTTATGTGAATCAAATTTTGTGAAATTCATGCAATGCACCTCAGCAAAAGAAATATGGGACAAGTTAAAAAGAACATATGAAGGAGATGACAAGGTTAAATGGCAAAAATTCAAACCCACAAGAGGAAGTTTGAAGATTTGAAGAAGAAATATGAGGAAGATATTGCAAAATATCTAATCTACATTGATGAAGTTGTTAACACCATTCGTGGACTTGGAGAAAGTATTCAAGACTAAGATTGTTCAGAAAATATTAAGGTTTCCTATGATATTTGATGCAAAGGTTTTGAAGATTGAAGAAATGAAGGATCTTAAAACCTTAAGCATGGACGAGCTACATGGAATTCTCATAGCCTATGATATGAGGACTAAAAAAGATCAAAAATCCAAATGGGAGGCCATGTTTAAAGCTTCAAAGAAGACACAGAATAAAGAACCAAAATCAAGTAAAGAATCAAACAACGGAGAAGGAGCTAATTTTGTGTAAAAAAATAAGAAGGGTCAAAGAAAACACAAAGGTATGCATTCTATAAAATATTTTAATTATGGTAACATTGGTCACTATGCATCAAATTGCCCACAAGATGGAAGTAGTAGCAGTGAAGAAGAAAAAGAATACAAGAAAAATAAAGAAAGAAAATTTTATCATGAAAAGAAAAACAGGCACGGTCAAAATAAGCATGAGAAGAAGATATTTCAAAGGCATAAGAAACGTCTTTATGTTGAGGAAGCAAATAGTTCTTCCAGCAGTGATGAAAGTCTCTCCAATAGTGAACGATAAGAAATCCTATTTTTGGCCATAGAGGAGAAAGAAGAAGCTCCTGATGTCAAAAACCAAGAAAAAGAGAAAGATATAGAAAATGAAGAGGAAGTCATAGTTGACATAGAAGAGGAACTTGTTGTTGCTCTTGACGAGTTGAAAAGGCTTAGAAATAAGAACTCAAGATTGAATAATCAAGTACAAGAGGATGAGAAGACAAAGGTAAAGTTGTCGCAATAACTCATTAACTTGAATGTTAAAGTCGAAGAGGCAAAGCAAATTGAAGAAGGTATGGCTGAGCAGTTAAAGGCAAAATAGTTGGAATGTGAAAAACTGGAACATGAGGTTGTCTCTCTAAGGAAGGAAGTGAAAAAATCAAATGATAAGCTACATAGGTTTGAGAAAAGTACAAAAATCATGGATGACATTATCAAAGCACAAAGATCTTCGACTATAAATATTGGACTTGGTTTTGAAGAAGGTCAAAGAAAACAAAAGGGGGAGTCAAGCTCAAAAGGAACAAAGGCATCAAATAAAATGATTAAAGAGGAACCTAAGACCTATGTTGATGTGCTAAGAAGTGGAACGTTCGGTGGTGTGTCAGTGATCTAAAGGAGGCTTCAAATATTTCATTGTGCCTTTTTAAATCTCAACTGTTGGGTTAGCCCAATCAGTTTCTAGGCTACATTAGAGCACTGCGGTGTAGAATGTTTGAAGTTGAAATCCCCTAAATGACCCTTTTTTTTGTGTGACTAAAGTGCAAGGTATGGAAGGTTTAAATATTTTATTGTGCCACTTTAATCTCAATTGGTAGGGTTAGCCCAGTCGGTTACTAGCCCAAGTTAGGGCACTGTGGAGCAGAAGGTTCGAAGCTTGAATCCCCTTGGTGACCTTTTTATTGTGTGTTTTCTGTTTGAGATAGCACAACAAAGGTTCCATATATTTTATTATGCCCTTTGGTTTCATCTGCTAGGTTAGCTCAATTGGTCATGAGCCTGCATTAGGGCACTGTGCTACTAGAGGTCTGAAGGTTGAATCTCCTCTGTGACTTGCTAAGTTTTACTTTGCAAGGTAAGGGTAAAGTTTTTAATTAAATTTAATAAAAGGGAGATATAAGGAGTCATGTTGTTATTATAAAGTTTTATTTTGCAAGTTATAAAAGGGAGATATAAGGAGTCATGTTGTTATTATAAAGTTTTATTTTGCAAGTTATAAAAGGGAGATATAAGGAGTCATGTTGTTATTATAAAGTTTTATTTTACAAGTTTTAAAAGGGAGATATAAGGAGTCATGTTGTTGTTATAAAGTTTTATTTTATAAGTTTCAAAAGAAGATCATCATTATTAAGGTAAATTTGGAAAGCACATGTAAAAGGAAGATCATAATTATTGAGGCAGATTTGGAGGGCATATATTTGAAACAAGTCAAGACATCAAATAAGAGAGTAAGAGGATTAAGTGCACATATTCACCCAAGCATTCAATTAAAAGGAAGGACAATTCAGCCAGCTCAAGAAGAAGAAAATGTGCACATGATAGTGGAAGAAAAACAAGGTATTAGCATCTCCAATTCAACACACAAGTAAGTTATCTAATACTAGACTTGGGCTACCTTTAAGATGTAATAAATGTGAAATATGTGGAAGCGATAGACTTAATGAATGTAAAGAACATATTGGCCATTTGAATATTTCTACACTAGTGCATATCATCCTCTATATGTTCATGAAGATAAAATAATTCTGGGTAGAATATATCTGTATTACTTTCAGTTGAAGAAAGCAAACTCAAGAAAATGTAAAGAATTTGATGGCATTAGTGAGCAAATTTTGGAGCAGATTTAAGCAGCGTTTGTGAGCATATTTTGGAGCATATTTGAGTTGTGTTTGTAAGAAGATTTGAGCAGTGTTTGTGAGCAGATTTTGGAGTAGACTTGAGAAGTATTTGTGAGCAAATTTGGGAATAGATTTGAGTAGTGTTTGTAAGAAATATTTGGAAAAATATTTGAGCAATATTTTTGAGCAATATTTGAGGACAAACCTGAGCAGAGTTTTGGACCAGATTTATGAGCAGAAGGAGATTGATGTCCATGAAATTGAGCAAGGGGATTGGTGTCTCCTGTGGATTTGTGTCCATGAACTTGTATAGGGGATTGGTATCTCCTATGGATTGGTGTCCATGAACTTGAGCAAGGGGATTGGTGTCTCCTGTGGATTGGTGTCCACAAAATTGTATAGGGGATTGGTGTATCCTATGGATTAGTGTCCACAAACTTGAGCAGGGGGATTGGTATCTCCTATGGATTGGTGTCCATGAACTTGTGCAAGGGTATTGGTGTCACTTGTGGATTGGTGTCCACAAAATTGTATAGGGTATTGGTGTCTCCTATGGATTGGTGTCCACAAAATTGCATAGGGTATTGGTGTCTCCTGTGGATTGGTGTCCACGAAATTGTATAGGTGATTGGTGTCTCATATGGATTGGTGTCCATGAACTTGTATAGGGTATTGGTGTCTCCTATGGGTTGGAACCCACAAAATTTATTAAAGAAAAATATAAGCAATATTTTACCATGGTTTTCTCTTGAGAGGGAATTTACACATAAAAGCATTATATCTTAATTGTATAGAAATTGTGCATTGATTTATTATTGCATTCATATTATGTTGTTATCATTTGAAAAGAAAAGTTCTATATTATACTGTTCACCCCCCCTCTCAGTATAAGCTTGTGTTCTTCAATTTCCTATGGATATTTTATCAAAAATATATAATATAATTCTTTCAAAGGTAGCTAGCACGTTACATAATCTGAATGATATTTGGTTGTATATGTATATGCCATTTTCCATTGTGAACTTATCCTCCTCCACAATACATATTTTATTATAGCCTAAAAATACATCAAAAAATGAATAGATTTCATGTCTAACCACTTCATCTAGTATAGAGTTTGTGAATGGGATCGAGAGGGGATCTTTAATAGTATTGACATTCATACTCTAGAAATCCACACATTCGAATTTTGTTTGCTTCTCATTTTAGGGCAATTGCTATAGGTGACATGAACTTACTTGTTGTAACTTTGAAGATAATATGTGCATCCAACACTTTCTCTATCTTGACATTCATCAAAGCTACATACTTTGGATTCATTTTGTATGGGTTTCTCCTTACTGGTTGTGCACCCTAGATCAAAGGAATCATGTGTATACAGAGTTCTAGTGGTATTCTATTCAAATCCTAGTAGGTCTATGCAAACACATCTTTGTAATCCATAAAGATCTTGAAGGATACTACTTTAAGCATAAGATCCCAATAGTCTCTATATGTGATCATCTTTTCCTCACCTTCCTCGCTAAGGTTTACTTACACCATATTTGATTGATTCGTGTTATTCAACTACCTTGAGTACATCAATGGATGGGTTGGTTTACCTTCAATAATCGTGTCACCCATAGTATACTTTGTGAAATTATTCAAAAATATCCACTTTTTATTTTCTTGGTCCTTCTTTATTGTTGATCTCTTATGACTACTCTAACCCTTTTCTAGTTCTTTCTTTTCTTCATCTTGGTTTTTATATTTCATATGGATGCATAAGCATTGTGATGTGAATATTTCATAGTCTTTCATTTTCCAATGAAGTAATCCTTTATCATCATTAATTTCATATTCCATGCAATCCTTCATCAAGCTTGTATCTTGTTCCACTGTCTGATGATGAACTTCTTGATTCACCTAAAGTTGAAATGTCTTGACTCACAAATTGATTCTTGAGGTTAATTATGTACTTATGCTACTCATTCTTAAAAGTAAGGTGTTCTTTCTCCCAATTATGGTTTAATTTCACCATCTGTAGCCATACACATCCAAGAAATGCATCATACATAAGTTGTTGCATTGTAATTACCATGAAATCCAAGGTGAAATCTTGTTCTGCTATTTGTATTTTTTGATTCATTAGTACGCTTCTTGTCTGTATTTGTTGCATTGTAGTGTTGGTTGCTTGATGTTTTTCCATGTATTTTTTTCTTAACATTGATGATTTATCCCTCGTCTACAATTACTTGCATCAACTTATGGTCCAATATCTCCATGTGAACTAAAGCTAGTTTCTTTTCGGTTTAAATCATAAATATTGTAGGATAAATAAATTGTTTTGTTTAATTTTGGTCACATCCTGTACTTCTTCCATTTTATTCATCTTCAACATCTCACCTACCATGGTGTATAATTTGGGTATTGCATCTAGAAAATTGGATACTTTTACTTCCATGGTCGTGCTTAGTACTTGTGTCACCAAACGTTCCATTGATGATTGTCTACTTGTTTTTACCTTATGCTTATTCAAAGCTTTTTCCTAAAGTAGTTTCTCTTGCTTGTCCTTCTCAAGCTCCTCCTTTACCATATCATGAGCTTCCTACCATATCTTCTTTTATTTGGTAGGGTTCGGATACTACATTTTTTGAGTGTGAGCTCTTGTTACTACTAACAATTGCTTTTCTTTTTCTTGGATGTCACTTCACCAATGTCAGTTAGATTTGCATTTTGTGTTCCACTGGTACTTGCTTTATTTAGTCAATTTACTTCCTTGTGGTTACATAGTCCACACCCTCTAAATATATGATCACCATTGTTTCCATTTCCTCATGTTCGTGCCTTGGGACAACTTTTCACAAAATATCCCATTCCTAACAATTTTAACATTGTATGATAGGTCTTCCATCTGAATCATACTAAAGTTAAATCTGACTCCTTGCATTCCTCCTCAATGGTTACTCCTATATTTTTCACTTGTTGCACCTTATCCATTTATGGATATGTTTTTTTACTCTTCTTGGTGTACCATCCTAGTTTGGTGCCTTGCTCCCCTCAAGTTGAATGGATAATTTGAGACTGAATATTCTACTATATCACATATATTACAATATGCATTCTTTGGATAATTGATGTTTGTATGTCCTTACAATATAAATATTATATGTCCTTTCTATATTTTTGTGCTTATCCTTTCAATTTTTTCATTATTTTATCAAACTTTTTTCTAAATAAGTAGATAGTGCTTTGAAATTTATCATCAATATCGATATTTGATTCTTCATTCATTAGATGGCCTACAATATTAGTTATTATTTTCTTTGCTTCGCTTTCAAAGTTATTTGATTTATTGAAGGCTTTAGAATATGTAGAAAATGGAACAAGTTTCATATTCTTCTTGTATTTGGGTAGAAGTCCATCTATGAACCATATATTCACTAGTCCATCTACTGGTGGCATTTGCATTTTATTGGCTAATTTTTTAATATTATATTGTAAATTTTGACACCCTCATATGGATTTTATTTCGTAGTAGATATCTATATTATTATTTTAGTATCATCACATAGTGGTTGAAATTCATTTAAAAATTCATCTTGCATAGTCTTCTATTGTCCAAAATATTGTGTACTTTCTCTATTCAAGTACCAGTCAATCGTCATTTCTTGTAGGGTAGTAGGAAACAATTGCAACCATTCAATAAGTTGCATTACTATATTTGCTTTCTAAATTGTAGTGTAAGTACAAAAATGTCATGTTGGATCTTCTTTCCCTTCTCCAGTAAAGGGTGGGTATTTTTATTTACTCGCTCTATTAGAAACATGTGTCATCGGGTCTCTCTCAACCTCCTCATCACTTGATGATGATGCTTGTGGAATTCTGTTGCACTCTCTTTTGATTGTATGTGGTTCAACTTCTTATTTTGGTGCTTCTCATTCAAATAGTCTTCATCCAAACTCATGGCATCACTACTTCATAACCCCCTTCATGTGTGGTTGCTTCAATGCTAAACTCTCATCTTCCGCACTCATTGGTAAAATCCTTTTTGTTGGTTCAGGTGTTACCATCCGCTCTTTGCTTGCTATGTTAGCTTCCTCTGCTAAACTAATATATTATTCAACTATTGGGTTTTGCACCTCATTCTTCATTATCAGTAATAATGTCTCCCATATTTCTCTTAGCTCTAAGACTTTTATCATCCAAGGGGCTCCACACCATCTTCACTTTTAGTTGCATAAATTCATCTCTACTTTATTTTACTTGGTTTTATAGTCTTACACTTCTACTTATTGGTTGCTTCGTAGTTTGTGTTTTATTCCTTCATCATCATCCTTCCAACCTTGAATCTATCATTCACCTCCTTGTTTATCATGCTCACCTATTTTCTTGACCTAAATTTTATCTAGGCAATGATGCCAAATGTACACAATGGTGAGGACTTTTTGAGATAAGGGAATGATAGTTTAGTAGTAGGAAAATTGACAAACATTATAAAGAACATAGTTATATCAGATCAAGGTTCATGTCGGTTGCCCAAATAAGATGGTAAGTGTGATATTGGCTAGCTCTAGACAACATTATCTAATGATAGCTTAGCCCTGATGGCTAGTTCCAATATGAAACTTACTCATGATGGTAAATGTCTGATGTTAGCTTGGTCATGATGGCATGTCAAATCCTTGGTGTCATGGAACTTGATCGACAATATCTCAGCATGATGACATGAAGGCTTCCTTCATGTTGACACTAGGCATGATGATGATGTAGATGTCAACTTTCCACCTAGTTGGTCTAGATGACGTTGATACTATATCAAAACTATATAAACATTGAGTTGTGATGACATTGATTCTTGTAACTAACTAATTCGATTATGATCCATATGGGTCTCCTTACTTGAAAAAAATATAATACAAACCAAAGAACTAACATACTACAAGAATCATGGAGACATACTTGGCACAAAAGAGTGATCTTGCATTATCATTGAAATGAATATAGTTCAATATTATGATTGCAACAATCCTACACCAAAATTCCTAGTCTAGCATCTCTCTCATACAATATATTGCTCTCCTCATGTAATGGATATCAATCTAAATGTAAGGGGGGTCTATTTATACTTGTGGATCTGGTAGTTACTACAACCAACTAGGCCAAACTAACAAAGTACTTTCCTAACACAACCTTAACAAATACTAGATAACACATTCGTTGACTAAATGACAACTAATTTACATTGTGTTTAATTTTATTGCATTTCCAATTACATTTGACATTGTATCATGATATTACATTTGACCGTATTACATGCCATTTGACTATATTTCATGCCATTTTATTACGTAGACCTTTTTAAAAACATTTTATTTCTTTTTAGAACTATTGTCTACAAGAGCTTCTTCATCCTTATGTTGGTGAGTTTCTTCATCCAAGGTTGTTGTTTTATCTTCTATAAAGATGCACCATAGGTTTTTACTACATAATAGGCCTATCATTTGGGTTGACCACATATTGTAATTTTTATGCATTAAGGTGAGTAACTAGGGCTTGATGATCCATCTTACACAATCCCACCCCTATCATTGTAGCAAGTCTCGGATCTAATGCCACGAGTGCATAGAGATAAAAAATCATGCAATTTGAGAAAATAGGTTGAAAATAATTTTGTATCTAAAATTTATGGTCTTCAAAATTTTTATCTTAGTGGATCTCAAAAAAAGAAAAATGAAAACCTCAAACCTTATAAAATATGAATTAAATTGCCTACTACCACTTAGTGTTTTGTGATTCATTGGTGTCCTCCAATTATGTCTCGTCATTTCAACACCTCTAAACCTATGTGATTACAATAATTTATACTTTTTGAATGGTCAATGGTATTTAAATATAGATAAAATATTTTGATGTGGTAAATAGAAGTGCTATATTGGCCAAAAATTGGTTGTTCTTTGTAAATATTTTGACCGATGATAGAGGGACTCAGACTCAAGCCTCTTTTACACTAAGAATATTGAGCTAGCCAATATTTTTCATTGATGTTTGGAAGTAAAAGGGTTTCCTCTCTACATAGTATACCTCCATAAAATAACGAACAAAATATTGTGCATAGGAACACACAAATTTACTTGTGTAAAACATTTCCAGTGGCCAACCTTTTCTTTACAATAGTGATAAAGTTGTTGATGCTTTCATATAATTGTCTTCACCTAATAAGCTATAAAAAAAATACCTGATGTGATTTGATCTTGTGCCACTATGTGTTCAAGAAAAAATCCATACCACTATGCTAAAGTAATGTTCAAGGATTAAGTGGAGCCTTTAGCTCCAAAGCATCTCCTACCAAATTTAGATTCATACAAAATACATGTTTTATTTAGAAAGCAAGCATCAGAGAGAATCAAACTTGCATCTTCAACCACATAATGTCTTAGCATTGCTTTTCCTAGGCACAATGGCACCCATACCAAATAGAATTGGGTACATCCCTTCTTATTGAAGAAGGGTTTATGTGTTCCAAACCGGGAGGGTGCCAAGCCAAGGTAAACAAAATTATCTTTTTTGAAAAGTCAAATTTTTATATTGTTTACAACTGTCGAGAGGGTAATCTATATTGCTAAATAATTTTACATTTTGTAAGGATATGCATGGATGTTTTGAAGTTTTTGAGCAAAGTAAAAGATTTTTTCTCCATTCTAATAGAAAGGATGAATAAGAAAAATGAAACATAAAACCTCTTTGCCTTCTAGACACTATTTTTCACTATGGTCTTTAGTGTTATGCAACCTACATCCCTTTTTCCAAGCCAAATGTAATAGATTTAAAGTGTAATTGGGTCTACTAGGCCTTGCACAAGCATCAACTTGGTTGGCTATGGGGTTGGGTACACCCTCGTTGTTAGGCGTAGTATTCCATGACCTCCTATGATTATTGAAATTTTGATTAGAATGAGGAGTTTGGGAATTGTGCTTCTGTATGTGGACCACGTAATTACTCAACTTGAGATACATTTTCTTCAATTCATCAACTTCATAATTAGATTCTTTTGGCTAAGACGTTATGGTATTGGGTCCAAAAGGATTTCTAATACTAGAAGTATCTTGACTTGGCCTCAAGGTTTGATTATGAATATTTTGGCTCAATACTGGGTTCACACTCTAAAGAGGTGTGGGCATAGGAAATGATTCTAAAGCCTAAATATTGGTTGCATTGAATCCTTGCGTAGCCATATGATTGTCTAAGGGCAAATATGTGGTGGGATAAATGGCTGTATTCAGATAGGTGGGAATGGATGGATAAGTGGACATATATGTATAATATTGATGGTATGGTAGGGCATTCATCATTGGAATTTGATTTGCCATGAATTGATTCATCATATCAAATTAACTGTAAGGACCAAACTATCATACCATAGGTATTTGGGGCATCCCTACACCTTGGGGTGTCATTTGTTGTTCTATGACCATGGCTTTCGCATAGTTTTGGGCTAAATTGATAACTTGAGGATTTATCTTAGCGAACCATGGGATATAATGCCCCAAAGTATATTTGCAAGGCAAAGGTTGCATCTATGTTAAAATGGTAAGTCGATCTAGAATAAAGTTTCTAAAATATCTTATTGAACATTTTAATCGACTTGTTAAGTGCCCTTTTAGAAGCCATGAATTGATGGTAAATCATAGTGGGATCCAAAGGTATCCTAAACTGATTGACAAAAGCATTTTCAAGTTGAACCCATGAAGTAATTGATCCAACGGGTAAACTAATGTACCATTCATAAGACACTTGATCCAGACTCATGGGGAAGAGTCTACAACCAATATCTTCATGATCTACTAATAGTCTAATCAAAACATTATTGTAAGCCTAAATAAACTCTTAGGCTATTGTAGGACCATCATGTTTAAACTTGGGCAAGGATATCTCGATGTTTTTGGGTATCTCATGAACATCCTTGACTATGTTCAAGGGAATATTACATACTCCATACCAAGGAACTAGTGGTGGTTGGGCCATGTTGTTCAATAGTGGTGGCCCTATGGGAGTAGTAGAGATAGTTGAGGTAATGGACACAGATACACTTGATGTACCTATAGTAATAGAGATAATAGGTGTAGACCCACTAGATGTACTTGACACCAAAGATAACCCTAGATCAAGTATACTAGGTGGGATTTCAACGTCTTGTGTCTTGTTCCTTGATTTTCTAGAATTTGGATAAAGGCTTTGAAATATGGTTTCCCCAGTGGTTTTAGAACTAGTAGCGATATACTCAGATTAGGGTAGCTTGGGAAGATACTTGTTCTACAAGACCTCTCACAACTCACAATAACTTAGACAATGCACAAAAGAAACACAAAAAATTGCCAAAACAAAATTCCTGTAACAACCATAGTGGAAACATAACTTCACACATTAGCTATCAGAAAGTAAAATGCTTCTACATCTAAAAGTACTTGTTATATGCAAATAATATTAATCAAATTAATCACAAATCTATGAAGACCCTCCTTATAGCACCAAAATGTTGAGTGGATATTTTACCCCATTGCAAAATCCCCACCACAATTAGGGTATTAAACCAAAAACCCTCTCTTGCAAAGAATTTAAGTATAAAAACAACTTCTCCAAGGTTTCACTATATAAGCATTGCACATGTGTATTTGAAAATGAAATAATCAAGAATAACAAGTGCTAGAAACAACCCAATGATTTGCAAGTAACAGTTAACAAGGGGCCTACTAATTTAATTCATCCGTGCTTAGTGATTGATTCCCTTAAAGTGCAATGAATGTGCCTTTGTGTAAATTGCCAAAATGAGATATTGCTTCCTTGTTTATCTTTGCATTAATCTATCTTACCTTGAATCCCTGTTAGTGGGTTTATTTTATCTTCAAATAAAAATGCAAAATGAGAAAGTGCGTGGAATTTTCCACTTCATTTTAAAATATGTGCCTTTAATGTGAGATTCATTTGCAGTTAGTAGGTTCAATTTTATGTTCAAATTTAATGCTCTATGAACTGCAAAGTTAGACAGTTAGAATGTTAGCAAGTTAGCAAGTTAGCATTCATTTGCTTTATCTACACTTAATGTAAAATAGTGGTCAGTACCCTCCCTCCTAGATTGATTTTATCTTGAGCCTTAAGTGATGAAGTAAAGGTGATGAACTAATTTATAAAATGCTGAAAAATAAATTTTTTTTGGATAAGGACCAGAATGAAAAGAGAATGAAAAACAAAAATAGAAATGCAAAAATTTTAGAACAAGGAGCAAAATGATAACATAGTGAAAACAAAAATGAAAATGTAGAAAATTTGGAACAAGGACCAAAATGAAAACCAACTGAAAATGGAGATGCAAAAATGAATAGAATACAACCAAGCTACTAAAAAACTGGAATATGAGTGCAAAAATAATACAACGCCATGCTTCCCTACCCTGCAAAACTAGAGATTGTGAGAAAATCTAAGGGTAAATCAATCTGAGCAAACCTACATAAATACATTTTGATTAGATCAAGTGCTAAACTCTAAGGAAGATAAATCCTGCATTCAACTAAACATTCACGTAGTGTAATCTTATAAGAACATTAAACACTAAATATAAGTCTAAAAAATGTAGTATAAATATCGAGCATCAAAACAACAACCCTTAGAAATGAGTCTCCTCCAATATTGCTCACAAGGTGCAAGTTCCCAGATTTGTATGCATTAAAATAATATGTCCTCTTGATTACAAAAAATTCCAGCCCATGTTTATGAGCTTCAATGGGTTTTTAAATATGTCCAACATTGGTTATTCATTTTTTTTTCCAACTCTTGGCTTTCCAATGCTTTCTTTTTCCCTTATATCTCCTTCTTGATTTGAGCTTGTTCTTTGGTCCCCATTCCACACATCTCAATGTTAAAGTAAATAAAAATATGAAGGACCAAAAGTCATCTAACCCTCACAAAAGGGTCCATGAACATGGGCACTACCAAGGCCCTCAAATACCCATAGATATATAACATATAACACATGGGGTGCACAATATTCATATAACATAAAAAAACAACACCCAAAAGATAAAACATCCCTTTTATTCTCCTTAAGGTGGCATCGATGTGACTCGAACCAGGGTTTATAGGATGCAAACCTTACTTGGATTGCTCCTACCACTACACCCAAGGCTTGGGTTGAAACCTAAGTCCCACAACATAGATCCTATTACTTCTATATAGCAAACCTCCCCATGCATGGCTCTGCTTTGCCAAATCTACAACACAACTCAAACCAGCATCCTTCCTTGCATCGCATGTTCTGGGCTCTCCCTTTTGCAATCGATCTAGGCTTGCACTTGGCTTTCACCATCTCTCAAAAACCTTACCATGATTTAACAATACCTTCTCCTGATGGGAATTTGAATATGAGGTCATGCTTAGCGTTAGGGTTTGCTTACATTGAAGGGTGTTATAGATGTGTTTCCCCCTGTTACACCTACTACTTCTATGACTAGTAACATATTTATCACCTACCACTCACTATCCTATGATAGTGGTTTGGTGAGGAACGTTGTCCCATATTGCCACTGTAATGGCTCCTGACGAACCTTAACCACTTTTCCCTCGATGTTACTACCATAGTCCATGCTGAATGTGTATCCTACCCTAAAATTCTAACTCATGGATGCACCACGTGTAAACCATTGATATGTGGGAGTCATTTTTGATTCACATGGGAACTCCTTTATCCCACATGCTCCGTATTTCTGCCTTCAGATGTTTTATAAGGTAAACTTCGCCTAACATTAGTTGATTGCCTTCAGGTAGTCTCTCCCCTTAGCTACATAGTATAGAGACCCCTTCTGTTAGTTGCCCTATCATCACCCCTTTGTTTGATACCATGTAACACCACACCATTCATCCACATGGTATGTTGCCATGTCACTTGTCCGTTGCCTCCTTGGCTCACCCTCAATATTTGGTCCGCTTGTTGACTCCTGGCACCATCTCTTTTCTTTGGCTAGTGTGATGTTAGCACTCCAAAATCATCCCTCTACAAATATAGGAATATTCTAAACATTACATTATTGTATAAGAAGGAAATAAAAAGGGGAAGTTGCATTCGGGTTTTAGTGAGACCCTCAAGGTAAATTAAAACCCTTTATTAAAAAAAACCTAACATAATAAATAAATAAATAAAACAACATCTACAATAGCACAACTCAAAAAAATAAAATGTAAAGGAGACCAAATAAACTAAACACACCCTAAGAAAACATGAAGAAAAATAATTAAACTATAACAAAATAACACAAACTAAAATTAATAAAACAAAATAACAATAAACATATAAAATAAATAAAACAAGACTAACAATTAAAATCTAATAATAAAAATCTAATACAAATAAAACAAGACTAACAATAAAAATCTAATATTTGAACAATATTAAAAACCCTTTTTGCTAGTCATAACAACAATCAAACATAAAAAAATACCCTGCAACCTAATTGCTAGCAAAATGGCCCCCCATTAGTACCATATTCAAGAAGAATCAAGGGACACTTAGGGAACAAAAATAAGAACCCAATTTCTCAATAATATCCCATTAGCTCAACTTCTACAAATTTCAAATGGGTCCCCAATATTAGGGTTAGTTGTGAAATAGTCACAACAAGAAGAAGCCTACCAAATCAAGGATATTTGGAGATTGCCTCTCACAATAATAGACACCGCTCTAGAAATAAAGATCTCTTCAAATATACAATAAAATAGGAGAACAAGCCACCAAAATCATAGTCTCATGAAGGAGAGTTTGAGACCATCCTTTGGTGAAGACAAAGCTATTCAAGGTAACCTATAAAGAGCTAAAATATCTTACTCAAGGCAACAACTTGGTGATATTAGACACCAAGATCTACATCCTCTACAAAAGTGATAAAAAGAGATTTTAGCAAAAGGTAAGCAACTATTAGTGCAAGTAGATTCATTAAAGTGGATTAGTTATCAGATTTGTTTAAAGCACCTTGATGAACACCAAAAATACTCATTATATATACACTTTTAAGGGCATCATTATTGGTTTAATTAGCATTTTATATAGCTTTTGCATATAATTGAAAGAAAATGAAGTATTATGCTTGACTAGTATTTTAGTGGAAAGTGTGTGTAAATGCAGTTTTTTGCTACTAATATGATGTTTTTGAGTCTACATCCCATTTGGACCTAACAATGCACAAATACATATTGAAGAAAATTGTGGTGAATAGTAGTAGGCTGGTGCTTGCCTCCTAGGAGCAAGCTGGTGCCTAAATCCAAATAGCAAGCTGGCGCTTGACTCCCATCAACAGGATGACACTTAACTTCCAACTGTAGGTTGGTGCTTGACTCCCAAAAATAGGCTGATGCTTGACTCCCAGTAACAGGCTGGCACTTGACTCCCAGTAGTAGGATGGCACCTGAATCCCAATAACAGGTTGGTGCCTAACTCCTAGTAGTAGGATGATGCCTGCTTCCGACTACAAGTTGTGGTTGACCAATTCAACGTTGATCGATTGACCAACGTTGACCAGTTGACCAATTGACTATGCACTTTCTAAGGGGGTTGTTGCACAAAAGATAAAGGAGAAATATTCATATTCTTATGCATATTAGATTTTAACGTGCATTATGATTATAATAGAATAAAGCACTTTTATTCTAATTATTAAAAGTTGATCGGTTGACCATGTAAGCTTTTAAAGCATTATTTTTAGGATTAGATTTTTATGTACACCTAAGGATTATTATATTTATCCTTTTATGTGAACGTATCGATTGACCATGTAAGATTTTAAAGCATTATTTTTAGGATTATATTGTTATGTACACCTAAGGATTATTACATTTATCCTTTTGGTGAACGACCATGCTTTTAATAGGAGAGAATAATAGTTGTGTATAACTAATTATAGAAAATCACGTTACATGATTAAAATAGACCAATATATTATTGTAATAGGATCTGGCTATGTTTTATATAAGAAAACATGCCATACAAATACAAGGAGTTGAATAATCAATTACACAATCAATAGAATTATTTTATTCTGCATAATTATTAGAGTTTCAAATACTCTTATTTTCTTAAAGTAATATTTATGTAATTAGTCGGGCAAACTATCTGTGGGAGCCTAGGCCCACTCCCTATAGTAGTCCTCCCCCTTTTAATTTTTGTTATTTATTTTCAATAGTTAGATTTCCTATTTTATTTCTAGCTTTATTTTAATTTAGTTGTGTGTTTATTTTCTTGTACTTTTATTTCCTGCACTTTTATTTCAACATTTTAATTTCAGTTTTAGTTTATAGTTTATTTATTTATTTTTTTGCACTTAGTTTTATTTGGTTTGGATGAAATAAAAATATACAAACACCCCCCACCAAACTAATAGGTACAAAGGAACTCATTCCCCACACTACATGCATATACTGTGCATGACACTCGTAAGTTTACGAACTAACCGGGTTGATAATTAATGGAATAGAAATGATTGTTTTTAATAATACAATTTTTTCTCACCACACCTTAATTTGGATTAAAGTTGCAATAAGGAGAATTGAATTACAGTCTTCAAAAGTGAAAAAAGAGAAAGGTTTCTTTAAGATTCATTTGCACTTTAGGAGTTGATTAAATTTTAGAATTTCAAACTATCTATCAACTGCCTATCATCTACTTTGGAAAGCAAAGAAGACTATCTCCTACTACCTTGCTTATAAGAGAATTGCAGAATAATTCTTGAATATTCATTTCAAATTATTCTTGATTAGTTGCACTAAATTTATTAAGTGCATTATCTTGAGAGTTGATTGGAGTGATAAGGTGTAATTATTAGTGCATTAAAAGTAAAAATTGTTAGATTCATTTGCACTATTATTACTCTCAAAAGAAATTAGTTTTGTGATTTTGAGAAGGGTAAAAAATCTAGTTTGCATCAAGTGTCTAAAGACACTCTTAAAGTACAAAAATTTGCAACTCATAGTGGCCAATAGAAGCCACCAAAATTGGCTAGTGCAAGTGAATAAAAACTAACCAAAATAAGCTTCAAATATTAAGAATTGGTGAGTCTCAAATCCAAAGCACTATAGGGTTAACTGCAGCAAAAAAATCTTCTATCTACAAAATTTGTAAAGCTCGGATCTATCATTAAATATCCAATCAAAGAGGGCAAGGAGTCTATCCAAAGGGACGTCCTCAAAACCCTCATTTGTGCATTCAAAATCTTCTACAAAATTAGACTACAAGACCTGCAAGGAGTGTAAAAAGGGTGCAATAAGAACATATTAATACAAGGTATTGCACTATATTGTTTGTAAGAAAAAAATAGATTGAAGGTGCCACTAAAGGCATAAATATTACAGGGAAATTTAGCCAATAAAGGTTGAACATCAAGCAAGAAAGGCTAAACTTCAAGCAAGAAATATTGAACGTCAACCACTCCTCATCCACGGTACAAGGAGCCATTTGAAGGGGCTCACACTTTATATCTTGGATGGACAAACCTGCAAAAGGTAATGCACATATCATTCGATCATCAACCTACATTTATGTAGAAAAAAAAAGAGCTCTTTTTTACAAGCAAAAATGTGGTAGATTGTACCTCAATCAATGTGGACGAACAACGTAAAAGGATCACGTTGAAGGGAACAAAGGAACGAGGATAACATGTGATATATTCAAATATTTCTAGCTTGGTGAAGATTTTCCACCAAAAGTATCACCTACAATGTCATTCAAAGCTCCAAAATCACCTCAATGATCGACCAACAAGAGAAGAGATTGCTTGCACTCCAAGAAACTTAGCAAGAAAAGAAGAGGCATACAAAAAGGAGTTATACTGTCCTTGGAAGCATTACAGTGAAATAAATCCATGAAAAAAGGTTAAAATTCACTTGGGATGAATTATTTAAGGTGCCATCTATTTCTTAATGTGTAAGAAAACTTACAAAGGAGTTACAAACGTCCACACAAGTGTTCATGCGTTATAAGACAACCAAGAAGTTAGCCGAATGTTACTAAAAATTTGATACATTACAAAGGAGAGAGCTCATACGTAACACTCAATGATACTTGTCAAAACCTTCACCACCTTAAAAGGCATCTAAACATGAAGTGGTAGAGTGTGAAGAGGAGAGCATAGCACAGTCAAAGACATCCAATAGAGAATAGTACAGTGAAACACGTTCGAAGCACAATGTGGAAGGAAGGAGAAGAATTAAAGGATCCTAAAAAATAAGGTCAAACCTTCTCATATATACAAAATTCTTTGCTCCAACATTAAATACAAGGCTATCCCAATCCACACTCATCATCTCAAGTGCCAAAAGCTATGTATTGCAACTGTTATATCCAACCGAATTCATAGCCATTCAAGTGTGGTGATAATGAAGCTAAGGTAAGTAATTTATCTCATTTAATATTAATTTCAAATAAATGGGATATAAGGTTTTAAAATCAAGGATAAATTTTGAAATTATGAAAGCAAAAGACTTAGGAGATAACTTACCAAGCTAAAATAATATTTGCAAATTAACCTAGGAGATATAAAAAATTCTACTTGGGTTAGATTATTTAATATTTTGCCAATATTACTGTGGTATATTTTTTCCAAAAATTAGGGAGTCATGAGGGTTACTACATCAAATTAATTTATTGGAAATTAGATACACTTAAATTAATTCCCAAAGGGTTATTTAAAAGAGAGGTTTATCTGTTTTGAGACCCAAGTGTGAAAAACAGGAATAATTTGAAAAAATGGCAGAGAGCGGAATCGCAAGCGGGACCGCAAGCGGGAGGCACTCTGGGAGCCCTCCGGGATCCACCTCCCTGGTTTCTGGACCCGGCGGTCCAGAGCCTGATCCACCTGAGGAAGGGGAGATTCCCCCTCGGAAACCCCCCGATCCCTCTTCACCATCCCAGGGATCGTATGCGCATGCAGTTTCTAAAGGGACCCCAATCCCTCTTCCCTCTCAAACCCTGCTTCCCAACGGCTCTGACCTGGTGATCCCAGGGGCATTGCTGGATAGATTTGTGGCTCAGGACAAATTCACCCTCATCGGCAAGTTCATCGGAGGTAGACCAGATATGGAAACAATTCGTAAATGGGCGAGCAACAAATGGCGCACTAGTGGGAGCTTGCAGCTTATAGCCCTGTCCAGGGGTTTTTTTGCGATCAGATTAAATAATGCAGAAGATTCATGCAATATCCTTGCTGGGGGGCCCTGGTTCCTAGGTAGTTGAAGCCTTTTCCTCCATAGGTGGGGAGAGGACTTCAACCCAGACACGCAGAATATCAATGTGGTGCCTATTTGGATTCGGCTTCCAAACCTACCCTTCCACTGCTGGCAAGAAGAAGTCCTGAGAGGAATTGCCCGCACTATTGGAGATCTCGTTGCTGTAGATTCGTCTACTAAGGTACGCTCCCGCATGATCCACGCTCGCCTGTGTGTCAATGCCAATTTGGAAACCGCCCTTCCTTCCTTTGTTAACCTGTTCAAGGATTCCATTCTCATCAAAAAGCAGCCCATTGTTTATGAAAACAAACCCGCTTTCTGCTCTACATGCAATACCCAAGGGCATCTCATCAACCAATGTCCCCAAGCTCGAGTTCTGAAGCCTCCTTCGTAGGGCCCTCTTGGTAAAGGCAAGTTCAATGTTCCTAGTCATGGCAGGGAAGTCCCAGTCCCGGAGGGGGAAACCCCCATCGTCCCTTCAGAAGTCCAAGGTCTGATCCAGGAGGGGCTTCTCATAGGTAAATCTCTGGATTCTGCTTCAAACCCTAGCGCCAACCTCGAACCATCCCCAGAAGCCCTCAAAGCCTCTGCTTCCAATTCAGAATCCTTAAACCCCATCCTCCAGGAAATTGAGAACTTCCTACCCCACTAGTCTTCGTCTGGGAAGTTCAGTCCAATCAACACCAGAAGCAAAGGGCAAACCATGGACTCTGGAGTCGAGAGAAAAAGAGGTCGACCTTCTACAGCTGAACAGCGTATCAGGGCAATGGAGGATGACCTAGCTAACGGCTCCCAGCGAACCCTATTCCTAAACTCTGATGCATCCATATCCGATGATCCTAAAGTATCTAAACCCCCTTCCAACAGGCGAAGGGAGGCAAGAAACCTCTCAGATCTTCTAGATGAAAATCCTCTCCTGGAATGCGAGAGGGCTCAACAGTGCAGCCAAGCTTAGACTGGCTGCTAATATGCGTAAGGATATCAAACCCTCCATATTTATTATGCAAGAAACCAAATGTGACGAGAAGTCCTCCAAGAAAGCTGCCAGGTCCATCTGGTCTCAAGGTGAAGCTCTTCACAGCCCCGCTCATGGTTCCTGTGATGGACTTATTTGCTTCTGGGACCCGTCCCAAGTGGAAGGTAGGCTCCTATCATCCTCCAGCAGAGTCATTAATATTCTCTTTCATTGCATCTCCAGTAATCAGTCTTGGATCCTGTCCAACCTGTACGCTCCTAATTCCCCTCTCGAGAGAACGGAATTTTGGAAGTCCATCTCACGGATGAGGGACTCTTTCAGCAATATCCCTTGGGTGGCTGCAGGGGATTTCAACAGCCCCCTGTATCCGACGGAGAAAAAGGGAGGGTTGGCTGCCACTCACCGTTCTACCGAGGATCTAAAGGATTTTGTGGACTCAAACGAGCTCATTGAAATTCATCTCAAAGGGACTCGCTATACGTGGAGCAATAGGAGAATTGGAGGTAGCCTGATTCAGGTCAAATTGGATAGGTTCCTGATATCCCAGGAAGCTATTTCTCTCTTTGGTGCTACTTCCCTTTCGGCCCTCCCCAAGATTGGTTCGAACCATAATCCCATTATCCTCCAGGTGGGCAAGTCTCCTATGTTTCAAACCCCCTTTCGGTTTCAGGCTATGTGGCTCAAACACAAGGACTTCCGTGAGATGATGAGTCAGTGGTGGAGCCAGCATGTCCATGGATCTCCCATCTTCAGGATAACTCAGAAGCTCAAGTTCACCAAGGATAACTTGCGGAGGTGGAACAGAGAGGTGTTTGGCAACATTTTTAGCCAAAAGAAGCTTATTTCTGACCAAATCCGAGCCATTGAGAGAAGGATCGAAGAAGGGGAATCCGAGGATGTCGTGAGGAAGGAGGAAGGGAAACTTCTTGCTGAATTCCACTCCATTCTTGCCAGTGAGGAATCCTTCTGGAGGCAGAAATCCAGAGAACTATGGATCAAAGCGGGAGACTCCAATACCAGATTCTTCCATGCTACAACCATGAGACACAGAGGCTCCAATAAGATTAGTAAAATTCAATGCAGCGATGGTTCCAGCACTGAAGATATCAACGAGATCAGATCTGAGGCTATCTCTTTCTTTCAAAACCTCCTAGGAACCTCCCCAGAAAGCTCTGCCTCTGCCAAGGCCACCCTTCTGGAGAACATCCCCAGTCTAGTTTTTGGTGACTTCAATTCTTCCCTCCTCAAGCCCTTCTCTGACTCAAAAATTAAGGAGGTGGTCTTCTCCATGCAACCCGATAAAGCCCCCGGGTCGGACGGTTATCCTCCCCGGTTCTACCAAGCTTGCTGGGACCTGGTAGGACCGGACGTCTGCGCTGCCATTCATGATCTCCAATCTCACCCCATCCACCGGGCTGTTAACTCCACCTTCATTGCTTTGATCCCCAAGTCCCCTGATTGCCGGTCTATGGCTGATTTCTGCCCCATTAGTCTCTGCAACGTTCTCTTCAAGATCCTCTCCAAAGCCATGGCATACAGGATGAAGCCCATCCTCCCCATAATTATTGACCCCCACCAAGGAAGCTCGGTCAAAGGTAGAAACATTCTGGACGGAGTCATTTCCATTCATGAAACCCTCCATTCTGCGGTCCGGAACAAAAAAGTAGGTCTCTTTCTCAAGCTTGATATGACCAAAGCTTTTGATCGGGTTAGTTGGGAGTTTCTTCGGGACGTCCTCTTGAAGTTCGGCTTCCACCCCAGTTGGGTTCAACTAATCCATAATTGCTTCTCCTCGGCCTGGTTCTCGGTGCTGGTCAATGGCTCCCCCGCTGGGTTTTTCCCAGCGTTAGAGGACTCCGTCAAGGAGACCCTCTATCCCCTCTTTTGTTCATCATTCTGGCGGAATCCCTTGGTAGAACCCTTTCTGCGGCCAGAGTGGCGGGGAAGATCTCTGGCATCCCAGTGACGTCCAACTCCACTCCCACTACTCACCAGCAATTTGTTGATGACACCATCCTTTCTATGCAGGCATCTGTCTTCCAGGCTAGGAACATCAAGCATATCCTCTCCCTCTATGAGAAAGCGGCTGGGCAGCAGGTGAACTTCTCCAAAAGCAAGCTATTTTTTGTTCACACCCCCCTGGACCGTCAGGGTAGGATTGGGCGGATCCTTGGGTGCTCTGCTGGAGCCCTCCCTTCCTCCTATCTGGGGCTCCCCTTTTTCTGGGGAAGACCTAAAGAGAGTATGTGGAACAATGTTGTTGAAATATTCCAACGAAAGCTGGCAGCCTGGAAAGGTAAACTTCTTTCCCAAGCGGCAAAAGCAACCCTATCAAGTTCAACCCTCCAGAGCATCCCCATCTACTTCATGTCAGTGTTCCCTCTTCCCAAGTCAGTGTGCAAGCTCATTGAACGCATCCAGAAAAAATTTCTATGGTCAGGATCCGAAGACAAAGCTAAGATTCCCCTGGTGGCTTGGGACACTGTCTGTAGAAGTAAGAAGCAAGGAGGGCTGGGTTTCAGAAAACTGTCAGACATGAACACAGCCTTGCTAGGCAAGCAGGCTTGGAGGATTATCTCGAAAGACCCTGCAGAGTGGACCATGCTGGTGTGTAAGAAATATATGGGAAACCATTCCTTCCTTGATTCTGGAAACCACCCCAATGGATCTGCCTTCTGGAAGGCTGTGACTCAGGCCAAAGCGCTCATCCAGAAAGGCCTCAGATGGGTTCTAGGGGACGGTCGAAGCATTGATTTCTGGAGTGACAGATGGTTGTTGGATGAACCCCTAAGCGGCAGAGCGGACCTTGCCATGCTTCAAACGGTCCCGAACTCTCGATTGGGAATGAAAGTTTCTGACTTCATAGTTTGGGAGGATGGTCATCCCTGTTGGAGGCTCCTCGTGGGCTCCTCTCCTGAGGTTGCTGCTCTCAACCTTTTACTCCAAGCAACTACCATTCCCACTGAGTAGAAAGTTGACAAGCCTGCCTGGGCTGGTTCCGACAAAGGGTTGTACACTGTTAAGTCTGCCTTCTCCCTCCTGAAGGATCACCCTGTCTCCCCTTCCCATATTGTTTGGAAGAAGAACCTCATTTCGAAAGTGGCCTTCTTCTCGTGGATTGCCTTCCAAAAAAAACCCCTCACCACTGAGAACCTCATCAAAAGAGGCATCCCCCTTCCCAACGGATGTTACCTGTGCTCGTCCGACTAGGAATCCATCGATCACTTGTTCCTCCACTGTGAGTTCACCTCGGTTGTGTTTGGGTTCACCCTGTCTACCTTCCAGATCCAATGGGCTCCTCCCAAGTCTTTGTGTAGTGCCTTCTACCAGTGGCCCCAACCCTTTGCTAATCTTAAGCTTCATTTTCTCTGGGACATCTGCCTTCACCACCTGATCTGGCAAGTCTGGCTTGAGAGAAACTGTAGGATCTTTGGGACCTCTTCCCGAGATCCTCATTCGGTGGCCATCAGGGCTATGGATTTCGCTTTCGAAAATTCTAATCTCATTCACTGTTCCAGCCCCTCTCCTCTGTCCCGGGAAGGGCGTATCCTCTCTTCTCTCAATATTTCTGTTTGTCCCCCCCTGGGGAACCCTCTGCCTCATCCCCGTATCCTTGCCAAGTGGAGCCCTCCCCCTTTGGGATGGATCAAGCTAAACTTTGACGGGGCTTCCAAAGGGAACCCAGGAGCAGCGGGGGCTGGTGGCACGGTCAGGGACCATCGGGGCATGGTTATCCTTGCTTTCTCTAAAGATCTTGGGGTTCAGACCAACCATGTCGCGGAAGCCAGAGCCCTTTGGAGAGGTTTAGTCCTCATTTCGGAGGACCCCAGAGCTATCATCATTGAAGGTGACTCCATGAACATCATAAACTACTTGAACAAGGATAAGACCCCTGCCTGGAGGGTCCATAACACCATCGAAGAAATTTGAAGGATTCTTCGTAGCAAGACCTACAGAAGCCAGCACATCTTCAGGGAAGGAAATTCTTTGGCTGACCTCCTAGCCAACAGAGGATCTTCCTCCGACAGACTCACCACGTGGGATCTTGAAATCCCTCAAGATGTTGCTGACGTGGCTGCATCAGAATTCCAAAAAGGTCAATGAGTCTCGCTAGATCAGCGAGGTGGGACACGTCAAGCGTTCTTGGAAAGGGGGACATTACTTGGCGGTTGGGTTTCCTGCGGCATCCAATTACTGCCTGCGGTGAGTCATTCCCCGGCTTACCCGTCAGCACCCCTGACGTGGGCGGCAGTCCCAAGCTGGCTATCAGCTCTTTTTCTGCTCCTAACGCATTGCTAGGCATGACTTTCGTTCGTCTTCGGGACCGCGCGAGCCTATCTTCTTCCTATCCGACGGCTCCCATCTTTCCGCCTGTTTCCCATGCATGCGAATTACGCGATCCGTCGTCCTTCCGACGTAAGCTCCCTATATTTTTATTTCAGGGGGGATCCCGTAGAATCCTACTGCCAATTAAGGGTGCTGACGCTTCTTGGTCGGTTGGGTTTTTGAGCTAAGGCAGCTTCTCTTTTCTATGCTATGACAGTTTCTTTTTTCTGTCTTTCTTTTTTCTGTCTTTCTGTTCAGGTCTGAGGCTCGCTTTGAGACCTCAACCTTGTGACTGTAATGGGTTCACCACATTTTTGTAATAAGGTTTTTGGGATCCTCTAGAAAAACCCACTTTTGTATATAAATGTTACTTATTAAAAAAAAAAAGAGAGGTTTATCATAGTATTTCAAAGGTTGAAAATTTATAAAATTATTATCTCAAACTTCTTAAAAGGAGATAAAATATCCAACATTATAACCTAGGTGTTGTAGGTGAGTTGGAGAGGAGAGGGAAATCCTCCAAGGGAGGTCCCAAGTTCAAATATTCACCCTACCAAAAAGCTGAATTGGGTATCCAAAATCCAATTGATAATGTTGGTGCGGGCAGGGTCGGGTGTGACTCCCGGGTGACTTTGATGGTGTAAAACCCCCTTTTCGTGGTCTCTTAGACCAAGGCGGCCTGGCAAGGGGTTTTTTGCTTTAAAAAAAATATCCAACATTATAACATCTTTAAAATTTGGAAAAAGTGCTTAGTTCAATAGGAGCAATAAGGGATAATAGAAGTTGATTTTTTACAAAAAATTACAAAATCAACCAAATATTGAACTATAATTTACAAAAGCACTATATCTTATCCATGGTATACTAGGGAGTCATAAGGTATCCTACAAAACTTGGTAATATCAAAATTTATCAAATATTATAAAGTTACAAAATATAAGCTTTCTTTAAAACCTAAATATCCTTAAGAGTATACACTCACATTACTTGGGAGTCATAAGGAAGCCTACAAAACTAAGGATTAATAAATGTTTTATCAAATCAAGCTTATATACTTCAATTAGGAATCATATATCCTAATACAGAGAGTCATAAGGTAGTCTTCTAATATTCTTGCAAGGATCTATCATGGATGATATATTAAGAAATGCTTTCAATAATGAAAAACTACTACAAGAAGTAGAATGCTACTCTTAAAACTTAATAGATACTCTGGAAGGATACGAGTATCTATTCAATAGTGATAAAGAAAAATTTTCCTTGTTTCTTAAAGAAGCTAAAGAAGTTAAATTTACAATATTGATTGGTTATATTCACGATATTCTCTTCACAACATGGTGGATTTCACAAAGATTGGTTATATTTTAACAGAAGAATGTATAATGGTGTATATATCACTAATTATGTTTGTACTTACTCAACACAAGAAATAAGATAAAGAATAATATTATTGTGATGATAAACTAACCTGTCATGAAGCAAAAATTCTACCAACACCAATGCAGAATCACAAGAGAATAAGAAGAAGAAAAAGGAAGAAAATACATGCTAAAAAGAAACATGGCATCATGAAGATTGATCCAGTTGAACAAATACAATAGTCAAAAGAACTTCCAGGTATAACTTACTTTGCATCGTATGAAGGATTATCTATTGAACATGATCACAGTAAGCAATGAAGGAGAATACAAATTCCATTATCCATTGGAAGAAGATCCACATTGAAGACTAAAGTATTCAATATCTAAATAATATAATACAATAGGGTGTCAGAAATAGATTATATTACATCATTTGGATCATGTAAATGTACCTTTCTTGGTACATACTTAGGGCATTAGATTACTTTAGCAGAAAGTTATCTAGTTACTTCATGCAATGTATTAAATGCACAAGTGTAAATGTGCAAATTGTATATGTGCAAGTTATCCCTTGCACAACTAGGTAGAGTGTTGACCAAGGAACCTATTTTCCTATATAAAGGACCATATACATAAGAGCATTATATAGTAGTAGGAAGTAGTGTAGAACAATGTGGTGTGATGTAGCAGAGTGTCATGTAATGATATGGAGTGTGATATGGTCAAAGCTCATTCTTGAGTAGTAGATTTATTCATGAAGTGTTCATTTCCTCCATAACTACTTTGTATACATTTCCATCATTTCTATTTATAATATATTTTACTCATCTCATATATTTACTTTATGTCATATTATTTTGCATCTTGTGATTGCTATCTCCCATTACTTGCTACATCAAAAGCTAACAAGTCTATGTAATATGACATAGAAGATTATCTCCAAAGTGATGGTGAATCAATTAAGACCATTGCTAGAAAAAATTATTTAAGAAGAGCAAGGAGGATTTATGAAAATGAGACATATTCTAGATGGGATTATAGTAGATCATGAAGTTATGCATTCAAAAATTTCAAGAAAAGAGAAAACAATGATCGTAAAACTTGATATGAGTAAAACCTATGATAGAGTTAAATGGGATATTCTTTTTGCAATATTAGAAAAGTTTAGAAATGGGAAGAAATGGATTAGATGGATTAAAGATCGTGTCTCTAGAGTTTCAAATTTAGTGTTGGTCAATGGGTTAGTAACAAAATCATGTATAGTTAAGAGAGTCCTTAGATAAGGATATTATCTATCACCATATTTGTTCATTATTATGGGAGATCCTCAATATCATCCATCAATAATTTGTAGATGATACAACCATTTTTGGGAGGGCAAGGATAAACGAGGCCAGAGTTTTGAATAACTTATTCAAGGAATATGAAAGAGCATCAGGGCAGAAAGTTGATAGGACAAAATATAAAATTTACTTCCTAAACCCCCCAACTAAAATCAAAGTAGGGATATCCATGTTGGCAATTTTGGGTACTTTGGGTACATTGCCTTTGCTCAAGTGTATAAGTTGTCATTGATGTCAAAAGGCATTTTTGTGTTGATATCAAAAAGAGTGTGATGTCAAAAATATCTTGAGAAGCTTCATAATGTTAAAGGGTTTTTATTAAAACCATGGTGACAAGGTTAAAGGTTTTTCTTAAAACCATTTGGACTCATTAAGGGTTTTTATTAAAACCAAGCTTAACTTAATGCAAAGGTTTTTACTTCTTGAAAAACCTTGAAGGTCCATGTTTATTATTAATAATTAAATTAACTCAAACCTTTGACAAGGGTCTAAGTTTAATTTATTATTAATAAAATAATAATAATTATTATTTTAATTATTATTAAAGGGTCTTTCAACCCTTAAGCGACGGAGAAAAAAGATTTCTTTCGCCGATGTGTTGCCATCGTTGGAGGAGCGCCGACGTCAAACAGTTAAGGAGAAATGGCTATATAAGTGGGGATGATTTTCTAAAGTGATTGTAACTCCGAGTAATGAAAATCGTAGCTCTGTGATCTTCGAGAAAGCGTTGTATTTCATTGAGAGTTGATTATCGATATTGAGTTGCCCAAGTAATTTCTTGCATTTTCAGTTTGCGCTTTGACATCCGACAGATTGCGCTTCACCTACAATTGTTGGGACTGCACTCGAATTACGTTTTCAGTTTGCGCTTTGACATCCGACAGATTGCTTTCACCTACGATTGTTGGATCTGCACTCGAATTGTGTTTTCTGTTCGCACTATGTGGATGATTATTTTTGTTGCCCAATAAGTTACGTTTTGGACAGCGCTCACCAGTTTGCATGTGGCTTGAGGAAGACATTTACGTTTTCCAGATTCTTGGCGTCAAAGGAAGATAAAATATAGGGCAACACTGTATTTCTTCATTGGGCACTTGTGACCCAACGACGGTGGCGTTTAAGCGAAGGCGCTAGAAGGCAGAGGTGCCGAGTTCGATTCTCTTCGTGGGTAATTTTCTTTTGGTCGCGGTGTGCAAAGGATAGTGGTTGTGAATGCGCTGGAGGTATAAGGTTAAGTTATCATATTTGCTTTGACATTGTTTTATTGATGCTTAATGTTTATGTGGAGTAATAAGGTGTAAAGAGGTTTTACTTTGTATGTATATTATACTTCTGGTGGTTTTTATTAAGTTGGAGAAATAAGGTGTTAATTTGGATCTTTATTATTGTATATTGTTGTATAGTTGCTAACTCTAATTGGTGGCAAATTGAGAGTTAGTGTTGTGACAGATTTTGAGTTCTCCTTCTTCATCAAAGTAAAGGTATGGGCAACTTCTTCCATGTATATTGTTGATGGTATATTTTTTGAAATTGAGTTTGGAGTGAAAAGGTTGTCTACTAGGTATTTTTGGTGTAAATCCTATTTTCTGGATATTGAAGATTGTTTATGCATTAAAATCATTGATGAGTTTTTGGGTGAATGCATAATTCTGGTTGAGGAAGAGGAAGCATTTTTTGCACTAGGGTTTATGTTAGTAAGTCTTGCTACTTGCATTGAGATGATGAAACCCTTAGTTGGCTGTTTTGATATTGATGGTTGAGTTGCTTCCATAGAGGTTGTTTTGATCAAGTTAGTGCTTTACTTGATACATGATATTGGGCTTACTCCATTGAGTTGATTTGAGCAAGTTATTCTTTGCATTTGGTGATATTGTGTTGGTGGCTATTTTGTTCAAATATCCTTGGAGGGAAAAGGATTTCTACTTGTTTCCTTTTCTTGTGATGATTGGTTGAATGCTTCAAGGTTGATGTTGAGTTGAATGGTGTTGGTTGACTAAACCTTGTTTGATGAGCATTGTTGTTGAAACCCTAATTGTTGGTAAAAAGAATATGAGTATCATTGTTATATGAGATATTGCATGGTTGGCAATTGTTGGGTTGTGTTTCATATTCTTGAGAAAAGCATACTACATCTATCTTATTCTTTTGAGATTGAGATTGAGTTGAGATTGATATTGGGAGTTAAGTATAGAACATATTGGGTCTCTAACAATTCTCTTTATGTTTCTATGAGATTTGAGATTGAGATTGGGAGTTAAGTATAGAACATATTGAGTCTCTAACAATTCTCTTTATGCTTCTATGAGGTTTATGAATCACATTGGGTCTCTAACAATTCTCTTTGTGGGTTCATGCTAAGCAAGTTTTTCTTGGTGAGCTTGCTGAGGTTTTGGACAGGTTTCGGTGGGGACTTGTGAGCAGGTTTTGGACAGGTTTCGATGGGGACTTGTGAGCAGATTTGGACAGGTCCTAGCAGAGGACTTGTGAGCTGAGTTTTGATAGTTCTATCAGAGAACTTGAGGACAGAGGTGCATTGGTTCTTTGAGAAGAACCTGAGGATAGATTTGGCAAGTCTTTGAGAAGGCTTGTGTGTAGAGGATTGATTTGTTCAAGAGTTGGACAGATCTGACAGACAGAGGAAGACTTGTACTAGACCGACTGACTATGTTTGGTACAGGTTGTTGAGCTACTGTGGACGTGATCATAGAAGGCAGAGGTCTCTTAGGCTAAGCATTGAGGACAGGAGGTCTTCGGTGGAAAGGAGTTCCACGTGCTGGCAAGAGGTAGAGGCAGTTGATCTTCTGAGGGATCATTTCTAGAGTAGAGGGGAAGGTATCTCCTTTGAGAGAGGTATAAATTCATAGGGGAAGGTATCTCCTTTGAGCAGAGGCTCATAAATTTAGATTGGGGGAAGGTATCTCCTTTGGGCCGAGGCTCATAAACATTGTAATTGGGAAGGTTTCCCAAAGAACTTTGAGATAACTTTTAGAGAAAAGTTTTGTGGACGTAGCCCAGGCATTCTGGGTGAACCACGTTAAAATTGGTGTCACTTTGTGGATGATATTGTGCATTGTTTTGATATTGCTTTGGGTATATTGCTTTACTATTTTGAAGTATAAAGGAAAAAGTAAAAAGAGGTCTTATACTGTTCACCCCCCTCTCAGTATAAGCTTGTGTTCTTCAATTGGTATCAGAGCGGGTGCCTTCGAAAAGTTTAACAGCTTGAAGGAAAAGCTAGTAAAGAACACAATGGATCATTCAAGTGGCAATGCAACACCTATTCTTGATGGGTCTGATTTTGGTCTTTGGAGTGCAAGGATGAAGGTTCATCTAATGGCACTTGGGAATGAGGTTTGGGAAGTGATTGAAGATGAGTACACTATTCCTGAACATGGTCCTAATACTAAAGAAGAAAGGCTCCTACATCACAACAATTCAAAAGCAATGAATGCAATCTCGAAAGGCTTACATAAAGCAGATCTCACCAAAGTGATTCACCGCAAGACAACTAGTGAAATGTGGAATCAGTTGAAGGTGGTTCATACAGGTGATACAAATGTCAGAAAGGCCAAGTTGAGACACTTCAAAGGTATGTTTGAACAACTCAAGATGAATGATGATGAAAATATTAGTGACTACATGCTTCGTATGGATGAGGTTGTTAACTCCATGAAAGACTTAGGTCTTGAGCTTGCTGAAAATGATGTTTGTGATAAGATTTTAAGATCTCTTCCTAATAGATTTAGTGAAAATATTTCTGCTATTGAGGAAGCTAAAGATTTGGATAAGTTGAAAAAGGATGAGCTCCATAGTATACTTGCAGCATTTGAGTTGAGAACTCAAGTGAAGGTTGATGTCAAGAAAGAGGCAACTTTCAAGGCTACCAAGAAATCCAAGGGTAAACAACTTCAAGAGAGTGATGAGTCTTCTAGTGATGAAGAGGCATATTACAACAAGAAAGGCAAGTTCTCTAGAAAGCACAAAAGTATGAAAAATATAAGATGTTTCAATTGTGGAAAGTTTGGTCATTATGCTACTGATCGTATCTGTTGCCAAGGATGAAAGTGATGAAGATAAACAGGATTCGTAAGAGCAAGGATTCTGAAAAGCACAAGCATCACAGGAAAAACAAATATGAGCACAAGCAATCAAGGAAAGAGGTACTCTCACAAGCACAAGAAGAGCTTCTACCTAGACAAGGCAAGTAAGTGTTCTAGTAGTGATAGTGAAAGTTCTTCAAGTGATAATGAAAATGAGATGTTGTTCATATCCGAAAAAGAGGAAGAACCAAAACATAGATTCATTATCATGAAATGTCTTAGATGTGGAAATTTTGGTCACCTTGAGGATGATTGCACAAATAATGATTTGGTTTCTAGTATGTATGAGGATGCTTCAGAAAACTATAAGGAAGATGCATGTATGGTTTTTGAAAAGGGTAGCACCTCTAGTGATAAGAAATCTGAAAAAGGCTTTGATGATTCAAAAAGCAAACATATAGAGGAAGGAGAAGTAGATCTTAAAGGTGAACTTATTAGTGCTCTTAGTGCTTTGAAAAAGGAAAGAAAGAAGAATGCTAGACTCAAGGATAAGTTAGATGAATGTTGTATGGAGAGAGATGATCTTATAGAAAGTCTTGACTTCTCTATAGCTAAGACACAAGAACTCAAGGATGAGTTAGAATCTAAGGTTCTTGAGTATAGTGAGTTAGAACAGAAAATGGCTTCTTTGAAAGAGGAAACTAAAGAGTACAAGGATAAGCTTCACAGGTTTCAAGATAGCTCCAAAAAGGTTAAGTCACTCATCAAAGGTCAAAGAAAGACAACAGATAAAACAGGCCTTGGTTTTGTTAAGCCTCACAAGGAACAAGTTGGAGAGTCTAGTAAGAGACTCCAAAAGGAAGAGGAAAGTATTTCAGATCATGAGTCCTTGAATGATAGATGCACAGAAATAGAAAATAGAATTCAGAATGAGAAGAAGAAGTTTTCAGAGCCTAAGAGGTCAAATAAAGGAAAGTTTCAAGGCAGATGTTTTGCTTGTCACAGGTTTGGTCACATAGCTTCACATTGCATGGCTCAAGTGAAGAAGGTAGATGACAGTTTAGAAGTGCTAGTTACTTTCAAGGGTATTGCTACTCTTGTCAATAGTTTGGGCACAAGGCAGTTTATTGCAAGGCAAATATCAGGAACAGGTTTGATCATAACAGGTTTGGTCAGAATAGGTTTGGTCATAACAGGTGGATTCAAAGAACAGGTATGCCTAAAAGAAATAACATTGTTACTTGTTATAAGTGCAACAATGAAGGTCACACAACTAGACAGTGTAGAGCTGAACTTCCAAGGTACAGGAACAAGAACAATGGTATGAACAGGTCCAAGGATCAAGGCATGGATAAGAACAGGGATGAGAACAAGAACAAGAACAGTGACAAGAATAGGAATATGGACAAAGAGTTCAAGAGAAGGCCCGACAAGGAAGTTATAGACGCTGATGATGATCAGTGCCTAATGGGAGTTTTACTCCCACCCCAGAATTAATCACCTCATCGGGAGGTGGGGGAGGGACTAAGTTAAGAGGCTCATTCTTAGTCCCGAGCCCCAAAGGTGGCTCTTTGTCATTAACGACAAAGGGGGAGAGATATGAGTAAGGGGGAGAGCTTCAAAGTGAAGAGGAAAGCTTCAAGTCGTGGGGAGCAAAACTTCAAAGGAAGATTCTCAGTTGTGGGCACAGTTGGTCAGTTGTTAGCACAGTTGGTTTCAGTTTTGGCTCTTGAGAAGTGTTTTCAATAAAGGTTTGCCATCAATGACAAAGGGGGAGATTGTTGGCAATTTTGGGTACTTTGGGTACATTGCCTTTGCTCAAGTGTATAAGTTGTCATTGATGTCAAAAGGCATTTTTGTGTTGATATCAAAAAGAGTGTGATGTCAAAAATATCTTGAGAAGCTTCATAATGTTAAAGGGTTTTTATTAAAACCATGGTGACAAGGTTAAAGGTTTTTCTTAAAACCATTTGGACTCATTAAGGGTTTTTATTAAAACCAAGCTTAACTTAATGCAAAGGTTTTTACTTCTTGAAAAACCTTGAAGGTCCATGTTTATTATTAATAATTAAATTAACTCAAACCTTTGACAAGGGTCTAAGTTTAATTTATTATTAATAAAATAATAATAATTATTATTTTAATTATTATTAAAGGGTCTTTTAACCCTTAAGCGACGGAGATAAAGAATTCTTTCGCCGATGTGTTGCCATCGTTGGAGGAGCGCCGACGTCAAACAGTTAAGGAGAAATGGCTATATAAGTGGGGATGATTTTCTAAAGTGATTGTAACTCCGAGTAATGAAAATCGTAGCTCTGTGATCTTCGAGAAAGCGTTGTATTTCATTGAGAGTTGATTATCGATATTGAGTTGCCCAAGTAATTTCTTGCATTTTCAGTTTGCGCTTTGACATCCGACGATTGCGCTTCACCTACAATTGTTGGGACTGCACTCGAATTACGTTTTTAGTTTGCGCTTTGACATCCAGCAGATTGCTTTCACCTACGATTGTTGGATCTGCACTCGAATTGTGTTTTCTGTTTGCACTGTGTGGATGATTATTTCTGTTGCCCAGTAAGTTACGTTTTGGACAGCGCTCACCAGTTTGCATGTGGCTTGAGGAAGACATTTACGTTTTCCAGATTCTTGGCATCAAAGGAAGATAAAATATAGGGCAACACTGTATTTCTTCATTGGGCACTTGTGACCCAATGGCGGTGGCGTTTAAGCGAAGGCGCTAGAAGGCAGAGGTGCCGAGTTCGATTCTCTTCGTGGGTAATTTTCTTTTGGTCGCGGTGTGCAAAGGATAGTGGTTGTGAATGCGCTGGAGGTATAAGGTTAAGTTATCATATTTGCTTTGACATTGTTTTATTGATGCTTAATGTTTATGTGGAGTAATAAGGTGTAAAGAGGTTTTACTTTGTATGTATATTATACTTCTGGTGGTTTTTATTAAGTTGGAGAAATAAGGTGTTAATTTGGATCTTTATTATTGTATATTGTTGTATAGTTGCTAACTCTAATTGGTGGCAAATTGAGAGTTAGTGTTGTGACAGATTTTGAGTTCTCCTTCTTCATCAAAGTAAAGGTATGGGCAACTTCTTCCATGTATATTGTTGATGGTATATTTTCTGAAATTGAGTTTGGAGTGAAAAGGTTGTCTACTAGGTATTTTTGGTGTAAATCCTATTTTCTGGATATTGAAGATTGTTTATGCATTAAAATCATTGATGAGTTTTTGGGTGAATGCATAATTCTGGTTGAGGAAGAGGAAGCATTTTTTGCACTAGGGTTTATGTTAGTAAGTCTTGCTACTTGCATTGAGATGATGAAACCCTTAGTTGGTTGTTTTGATATTGATGGTTGAGTTGCTTCCATAGAGGTTGTTTTGATCAAGTTAGTGCTTTACTTGATACATGATATTGGGCTTACTCCATTGAGTTGATTTGAGCAAGTTATTCTTTGCATTTGGTGATATTGTGTTGGTGGCTATTTTGTTCAAATATCCTTGGAGGGAAAAGGATTTCTACTTGTTTCCTTTTCTTGTGATGATTGGTTGAATGCTTCAAGGTTGATGTTGAGTTGAATGGTGTTGGTTGACTAAACCTTGTTTGATGAGCATTGTTGTTGAAACCCTAATTGTTGGTAAAAAGAATATGAGTATCATTGTTATATGAGATATTGCATGGTTGGCAATTGTTGGGTTGTGTTTCATATTCTTGAGAAAAGCATACTACATCTATCTTATTCTTTTGAGATTGAGATTGATATTGGGAGTTAAGTATAGAACATATTGGGTCTCTAACAATTCTCTTTATGTTTCTATGAGATTTGAGATTGAGATTGGGAGTTAAGTATAGAACATATTGAGTCTCTAACAATTCTCTTTATGCTTCTATGAGGTTTATGAATCACATTGGGTCTCTAACAATTCTCTTTGTGGGTTCATGCTAAGCAAGTTTTTCTTGGTGAGCTTGCTGAGGTTTTGGACAGGTTGTGTGGGGACTTGTGAGCAGGTTTTGGACAGGTTTCGGTGGGGACTTGTGAGCAGATTTGGACAGGTCCTAGCAGAGGACTTGTGAGCTGAGTTTTGATAGTTCTATCAGAGAACTTGAGGACAGAGGTGCATTGGTTCTTTGAGAAGAACCTGAGGATAGATTTGGCAAGTCTTTGAGAAGGCTTGTGTGTAGAGGATTGATTTGTTCAAGAGTTGGACAGATCTGACAGACAGAGGAAGACTTGTACTAGACCGATTGACTGTGTTTGGTACAGGTTGCTGAGCTACTGTGGACATGATCATAGAAGGCAGAGGTCTCTTAGGCTAAGCATTGAGGACAGGAGGTCTTCGGTGGAAAGGAGTTCCACGTGCTTGGCAAGAGGTAGAGGCAGTTGATCTTCCGAGGGATCATTTCCAGAGTAGAGGGGAAGGTCACATTTAGAGGGAAGGTATCTCCTTTGAGCAGAGGCTCATAAATTCAGATTGGGGGAAGGTATCTCCTTTGGGCCGAGGCTCATAAACATTGTAATTGGGAAGGTTTCCCAAAGAACTTTGAGATAACTTTTAGAGAAAAGTTTTGTGGACGTAGCCCCGGCATTCTGGGTGAACCACGTTAAAATTGGTGTCACTTTGTGGATGATATTGTGCATTGTTTTGATATTGCTTTGGGTATATTGCTTTACTATTTTGAAGTATAAAGGAAAAAGTAAAAAGAGGTCTTATACTGTTCACCCCCTCTCTCAGTATAAGCTTGTGTTCTTCAATTGGTATCAGAGCGGGTGCCTTCGAAAAGTTTAACGACTTGAAGGAAAAGCTAGTAAAGAACACAATGGATCATTCAAGTGGCAATGCGACACCTATTCTTGATGGGTCAGATTTTGGTCTTTGGAGTGCAAGGATGAAGGTTCATCTAATGGCACTTGGGAATGAGGTTTGGGAAGTGATTGAAGATGAGTACACTATTCTTGAACATGGTCCTAATACTAAAGAAGAAAGGCTCCTACATCACAAGCAATTCAAAAGCAATGAATGCAATCTTGAAAGGCTTACAGAAAGTAGATCTCACCAAAGTGATTCACCGCAAGACAACTAGTGAAATGTGGAATCAGTTGAAGGTGGTTCATACAGGTGATGCAAATGTCGGAAAGGCCAAGTTGAGACACTTCAAAGGTATGTTTGAACAACTCAAGATGAATGATGATGAAAATATTAGTGACTACATGCTTCGTATGGATGAGGTTGTTAACTCCATGAAAGACTTAGGTCTTGAGCTTGCTGAAAATGATGTTTGTGATAAGATTTTAAGATCTCTTCCTAATAGATTTAGTGAAAATATTTCTGCTATTGAGGAAGCTAAAGATTTGGATAAGTTGAAAAAGGATGAGCTCCATAGTATACTTGCAGCATTTGAGTTGAGAACTCAAGTGAAGGTTGATGTCAAGAAAGAGGCAACTTTCAAGGCTACCAAGAAATCCAAGGGTAAACAGCTTCAAGAGAGTGATGAGTCTTCTAGTGATGAAGAGGCATATTACAGCAAGAAAGGCAAGTTCTCTAGAAAGCACAAAAGTATGAAAAATGTAAGATGTTTCAATTGTGGAAAGTTTGGTCATTATGCTACTGACTGTATTGTTCCCAAGGATGAAAGTGATGAAGATAAACAGGATTCTAAGAGCAAGGATTCTGAAAAGCACAAGCATCACAGGAAAAACAAAGATGAGCACAACAATCAAGGAAAGAGGTACTCTCACAAGCACAAGAAGAGTTTCTACCTAGACAAGGCAAGTAAGTGTTCTAGTAGTGATAGTGAAAGTTCTTCAAGTGATAATGAAAATGAGATGTTGTTCATATCGAGAAAAGAGGAAGAACCAAAACATAGATTCATTATCATGAAATGTCTTAGATGTGGAAATTTTGGTCACCTTGAGGATGATTGCACAAATAATGATTTGGTTTCTAGTATGTATGAGGATGCTTCAGAAAACTATAAGGAAGATGCATGTATGGTTTTTGAAAAGGGTAGCACCTCTAGTGATAAGAAATCTGAAAAAGGCTTTGATGATTCAAAAAGCAAACATATAGAGGAAGGAGAAGTAGATCTTAAAGGTGAACTTATTAGTGCTCTTAGTGCTTTGAAAAAGGAAAGAAAGAAGAATGCTAGACTCAAGGATAAGTTAGATGAATGTTGTATGGAGAGAGATGATCTTATAGAAAGTCTTGACTTCTCTATAGCTAAGACACAAGAACTCAAGGATGAGTTAGAATCTAAGGTTCTTGAGTATAGTGAGTTAGAATAGAAAATGGCTTCTTTGAAAGAGGAAACTAAAGAGTACAAGGATAAGCTTCACAAGTTTCAAGATAGCTCCAAAAAGGTTAAGTCACTCATCAAAGGTCAAAGAAAGACAATAGATAAAATAGGCCTTGGTTTTGTTAAGCCTCACAAGGAACAAGTTGGAGAGTCTAGTAAGAGACTCCAAAAGGAAGAGAGTTCTGATGAGGAAAGTATTTCAGATCATGAGTCCTTGAATGATAGATGCACCGAAATAGAAAATAGAATTCAGAATGAGAAGAAGTTTTTAGAGCCTAAGAGGTCAAATAAAGGAAAGTTTCAAGGCAGATGTTTTGCTTGTCACAGGTTTGGTCACATAGCTTCACATTGCATGGCTCAAGTGAAGAAGGTAAATGACAGTTTCAGAAGTGCTAGTTACTTTCAAGGGTATTGCTACTCTTGTCAATAGTTTGGGCACAAGGCAGTTTATTGCAAGGCAAATATCAGGAATAGGTTTGATCAGAACAGGTTTGGTCAGAACAGGTTTGGTCAGAATAGGTGGATTCAAAGAACAGGTATGCCTAAAAGAAATAACATTGTTACTTGTTATAAGTGCAACAATGAAGGTCACACAACTAGACAATGTAGAGCTGAACTTCCAAGGTACAGGAATAGGAACAATGGTATGAACAGGTCCAAGGATCAAGGCATGGATAAGAACAGGGATGAGAACAAGAACAAGAACAGTGACAAGAATAGGAATATGGACAAAGAGTTCAAGAGAAGGCCCGACAAGGAAGTTATAGACGCTGATGATGATCGGTGCCTAATGGGAGTTTTACTCCCACCCCGAATTAATCACCTCATCGGGAGGTGGGGGAGGGACTAAGCTAAGAGGCTCATTCTTAGTCCCGAGCCCCAAAGGTGGCCCTTTGCCATTGATGACAAAGGGGGAGAGATATGAGTAAGGGGGAGAGCTTCAAAGTGAAGAGGAAAGCTTCAAGTTCGGGGGAGCAAAACTTCAAAGGAAGATTCTCGGTTGTGGGCACAGTTGGTCAATTGTTAGCACAGTTGGTTTCAGTTTTGGCTCTTGAGAAGTGTTTTCAGTAAAGGTTTGCCATCAATGACAAAGGGGGAGATTGTTGGCAATTTTGGGTACTTTGGGTACATTGCCTTTGCTCAAGTGTATAAGTTGTCATTGATGTCAAAAGGCATTTTTGTGTTGATATCAAAAAGAGTGTGATGTCAAAAATATCTTGAGAAGCTTCATAATGTTAAAGGGTTTTTATTAAAACCATGGTGACAAGGTTAAAGGTTTTTCTTAAAACCATTTGGACTCATTAAGGGTTTTTATTAAAACCAAGCTTAACTTAATGCAAAGGTTTTTACTTCTTGAAAAACCTTGAAGGTCCATGTTTATTATTAATAATTAAATTAACTCAAACCTTTGACAAGGGTCTAAGTTTAATTTATTATTAATAAAATAATAATAATTATTATTTTAATTATTATTAAAGGGTCTTTCAACCCTTAAGCGACGGAGATAAAAGATTTCTTTCGCCGATGTGTTGCCATCGTTGGAGGAGCGCCGACGTCAAACAGTTAAGGAGAAATGGCTATATAAGTGGGGATGATTTTCTAAAGTGATTGTAACTCCGAGTAATGAAAATCGTAGCTCTGTGATCTTCGAGAAAGCATTGTATTTCATTGAGAGTTGATTATCGATATTGAGTTGCCCAAGTAATTTCTTGCATTTTCAGTTTGCGCTTTGACATCCGACAGATTGCGCTTCACCTACAATTGTTGGGACTGCACTCGAATTACGTTTTTAGTTTGCGCTTTGACATCCGACAGATTGCTTTCACCTACGATTGATTGGATTGCACTCGAATTATGTTTTCTGTTTGCACTGTGTGGATGATTATTTCTGTTGCCCAATAAGTTACATTTTGGAACAGCGCTCACCAGTTTGCATGTGGCTTGAGGAAGACATTTACGTTTTCCAGATTCTTGGCGTCAAAGGAAGATAAAATATAGGGCAACTCTGTATTTCTTCATTGGGCACTTGTGACCCAACGACGGTGGTGTTTAAGCGAAGGCGCTAGAAGGCAGAGGTGCCGAGTTCGATTCTCTTCGTGGGTAATTTTCTTTTGGTCACGGTGTGCAAAGGATAGTGGTCTGTGAATGCGTTGGAGGTATAAGGTTAAGTTATCATATTTGCTTTGACATTGTTTTATTGATGCTTAATGTTTATGTGGAGTAATAAGGTGTAAAGAGGTTTTACTTTGTATGTATATTATACTTCCGGTGGTTTTTATTAAGTTGGAGAAATAAGGTGTTAATTTGGATCTTTATTATTGTATATTGTTGTATAGTTGCTAACTCTAATTGGTGGCAAATTGAGAGTTAGTGTTGTGACAGATTTTGAGTTCTCCTTCTTCATCAAAGTAAAGGTATGGGCAACTTCTTCCATGTATATTGTTGATGGTATATTTTTTGAAATTGAGTTTGGAGTGAAAAGGTTGTCTACTAGGTATTTTTGGTGTAAATCCTATTTTCTGGATATTGAAGATTGTTTATGCATTAAAATCATTGATGAGTTTTTGGGTGAATGCATAATTCTGGTTGAGGAAGAGGAAGCATTTTTTGCACTAGGGTTTATGTTAGTAAGTCTTGCTACTTGCATTGAGATGATGAAACCCTTAGTTGGCTGTTTTGATATTGATGGTTGAGTTGCTTCCATAGAGGTTGTTTTGATCAAGTTAGTGCTTTACTTGATACATGATATTGGGCTTACTCCATTGAGTTGATTTGAGCAAGTTATTCTTTGCATTTGGTGATATTGTGTTGGTGGCTATTTTGTTCAAATATCCTTGGAGGGAAAAGGATTTCTACTTGTTTCCTTTTCTTGTGATGATTGGTTGAATGCTTCAAGGTTGATGTTGAGTTGAATGGTGTTGGTTGACTAAACCTTGTTTGATGAGCATTGTTGTTGAAACCCTAATTGTTGGTAAAAATAATATGAGTATCATTGTTATATGAGATATTGCATGGTTGGCAATTGTTGGGTTGTGTTTCATATTCTTGAGAAAAGCATACTACATCTATCTTATTCTTTTGAGATTGAGATTGAGTTGAGATTGATATTGGGAGTTAAGTATAGAACATATTGGGTCTCTAACAATTCTCTTTATGTTTCTATGAGATTTGAGATTGAGATTGGGAGTTAAGTATAGAACATATTGAGTCTCTAACAATTCTCTTTATGCTTCTATGAGGTTTATGAATCACATTGGGTCTCTAACAATTCTCTTTGTGGGTTCATGCTAAGCAAGTTTTTCTTGGTGAGCTTGCTGAGGTTTTGGACAGGTTCTGAGAGGTTTTGGATAGGAGTTTCGGTGGGGACTTGTGAGCAGATTTGGACAGGTCCTAGCAGAGGACTTGTGAGCTGAGTTTTTGATAGTTCTATCAGAGAACTTGAGGACAGAGGTGCATTGGTTCTTTGAGAAGAACCTGAGGATAGATTTGGCAAGTCTTTGAGAAGGCTTGTGTGCAGAGGATTGATTTGTTCAAGAGTTGGACAGATCTGACAGATAGAGGAAGACTTGTACTAGACCGACTGACTGTGTTTGGTACAGGTTGCTGAGTTGTTGTGGACGTGATCATAGAAGGCAGAGGTCTCTTAGGCTAAGCATTGAGGATAGGAGGTCTTCGGTGGAAAGGAGTTCCACGTGTTGGCAAGAGGTAGAGGCAGTTGATCTTCTGAGGGATCATTTCCAGAGCAGAGGGGAAGGTATCTCCTTTGAGCAGAGGCTCATAAATTCAGATTGGGGAAGGTATCTCCTTTGAGGGGAAGGTATCTCCTTTGGGCCGAGGCTCATAAACATTGTAATTGGGAAGGTTTCCCAAAGAAATTTGAGACAACTTTTAGAGAAAAGTTTTGTGGACGTAGCCCGGCATTCGGGTGAACCACGTTAAAATTGGTGTCACTTTGTGGATGATATTGTGCATTGTTTTGATATTGCTTTGGGTATATTGCTTTACTGTTTTGAAGTATAAAGGAAAAAGTAAAAAGAGGTCTTATACTGTTCACCCCCCCTCTCGGTATAAGCTTGTGTTCTTCAATCCAGGTTATTTCAAATGGAGGAGGAAAATTTACCAACAACGTATCTAGGGATACCATTATTTGAGGTGAGAATGAGGATAGAAATATGGAATCCAATTATAAATAAAGTTTAAAGTAAACTACCAACATATAAAGGTAGATGGCTATCATTAGCAGGAAGAGTGCAACTAATTAAATAAGTCTTACAGGCCATTCCAACATATCATATGTCCTTATATACTATGCTAAAATTTATAGAAAAAACTTTAATCTATATTATGCGATCATTTTTGTGGTCATTATTACATGATAAAAGAATATTTTCTTTAGTGAAATGGAGCAAAATGTGTAATGATAAAACTAGGGGAGGTCTTGTTTTAAGAGTTCTTACAGATGCAAACTTAGATCTTAGGGAAAAAATAATTTGGAGATTGTATAAAGAGAGTCAAATACAATGGGCAAGAATTCTTCTAAGTATGTTGAGCCCAATGACCCAAGCTTAATATTTACTACATTATCTCTACCAAATGGTTATTCACTATGGAATAGTTTAAAAAAATAAATTGATCTAGTGATTAAAGATTTAATATGGGTGGTGGGAATTAGAGAAAATATTTCTGTTTGGATGGATATTTGGTATGATAAAAAACCACTCCATCTAGATCCAATTTTGAGACCATGGATGTTATTAATTCAAGAAAAATATGGTGATAGAGTTTCAAAAATTTTGTACAAGGATCAGGAAGGAAGATTGGAATTTGTTTTTACAAGTATACAAGACATTGATGCTAGGAGGCAATTGAGTAGAAAGATAACAACAATGATCATTCTGAGGAGAGCCAAGGATAAGTTAGTTTGGGAGTTGAATGGCTTAGGATAATACATAAAAATAATTAGATATAATGTAAATCACCAATAAAATAAGAATATCACAAGAATATGGAGAAATATTTGGGATAGCCCAAACATTCCTAAAGTCAAAATTTTTGTTTGTCTAGTAGGTCATAAAAGAATTTTATCCTAGGACAACCTTCTGAAAAGGGGTTTTCATGGCCCCTTACAATGTGTTCTATGTAAAAATGAGGAGAGTAAAGACTATCTCTTAGGATACTACTAAATAGTCTAGAAACTATGGCAATGGATTCTTAATATGTTTGGTAAATGCATAGTGATGAATGAAAGAATTGAAGAATGGCTAAATCAATGGTAGAGAACTTTTAAAAGTGAGGCTTTATAGATAATATAGGATATATAAAAATATACAATACTTTGGGCTATATCACTAGAAAGGAAAGGAATTTATAGGTAATGAAAAGGAAGATTTGTTTAGCCATAGAGGAGTCTAAACCAACCCTATCAACTCATCAATCTCTACTCTAGAAGTAGAGATCCTTGATATATGGAGTCAAGAAATCAAATGAAATTATGATGTTGGGTATAGGAGAAACAAAAATAAGGCAAAGAATATAAAGTGGAAACCACAAGATGTGGAGTTGCTCAAATTGAATTTTAATGGAGCCTCTAAAGGAAATCTAGAACCAGTAGGAGGAAGAACACTTAGAAATAATAGAGGAGAGATTTTGTCTCATTACGCTTTCAATAGTGGATTTAAGACAAATAACAAAGTTGAAGCTTGTGAAGCTTTGGAAGGGTTAAAAATATGCAAAAAAATAAAATGGAACAAAGTATGGATGAAAGGTGATTCACTCATAGTAATAAATACAATTTTGAGGAAAGCAAAGGCTGCATGGAACATACAAGAGATAATTGTGGAAATTCAAGACCTTGATATAGAGTTTGAATAAATTAGGTTTACACATACATTAAGGGAAGGAAATAAATGTGCAATAGGCTAGCCAATAGAGGGGTTTTAATTGAGGATCATGAAGTTAAATTCTCTTCTCCATGGTTAGAGGAAGTAGTAAGTTTAGTTGAATTTGACAAAATAATGTTGACTACCTAATTAAAATAATGATTAAGATTTAGTTTAATATTTTTCATTGGTAATATATGATTTATTTTATAATATTAATGTGCTTTCATATAAACTATTTATTATAATTTTTGTGGTTGCACTTGTGATTCAGGAAGGAAACTGGTTATCCAAATTTGGTAAAGCGAACTATGATAGTGCAATGTTTTGGAAATATTACTCTAGTAAGAAGCAATGCATAGATAGTAGAGGTGAAGTTTTGGTATTTTTAAGGCTATTATAGAAAAATTTCAAGAAGGATGCTAAATTCTGGAATATTTGTATTCACACAGAAAATTGAAAAAGATCCAAAAAATGAAAATCAAGAATTCAAACATTTTATGTAAAATGATGTAGGTTTCTAGCTATAGCAACTCAATTGAGATGAGAATTGAATCTATTTGTAAACTCTCAAGCTCTAAAGAAGAGAGTTGTGATTTGTCAAGGGTAGGGGACCCAAGTACAACCCCTTGTTCTCCAACAAAAAATTATATATATTATTGATGAATCAAATATACAAGAGCTTTATTATTTGAATCAATGCTTGATATATTTATTTATAATACAATACATGGATATTTATCTCCATAATATAACCATATAATATGACTCTTCAATAGTTGACTATTTCTCTCCTCACATATCCAAGAGATGCATCCTTTAATATTCCACACATAAAACAAATCTATCATGTCTCTTGAATTTACATATTACGACATACATGTGACTCCTCACTTGCATACTTGGCACATACACACATGACTCTTAACTAACCTATATGACACATTGCACATACTTGCACACTTAACTACATGATACTTGCACACTCTCTCACTCTACACACTTGCACACATTGTTACATGACACTTGTACTCATCCTACACATAGACACATACTTTAGGGGAAATATAAATCATACACCCTAAACTATAGACTCACACACTAATCTAATATTTACATATATACAATGGTACCATGGGGGTACATTAGCATGTACCAAATAATGTAATATTATCCAACATGATATACTTTTATTTATTGCTTTCTAGTAATGCTTATGCATAATGTAACATTTTAAATATAGTAAATGCACTTGAGTCTTATAATATGAACATCAAGATATCACATAACACCCCACTAAAACTATTGTAACATGTCACCTAAAACCTTGAACACATACATATATATCGTATAATATCCAACTAGATTATGAAATATGTTGTATTACCTAAAACCTTGCATAAACTATAGAAAAAAATCTCACAAGCTATTGTTGGTCTGAGAATATTCCTAGGTAAGGATTGTGCACCCTAAGACCTTGACCAACATTGAAAGACCTTGAAACTATGAAGCTTTTGAGAATAATCTCTAAGGTAGGTGTTAGATTTTGAAGCTATAAACTTAAAGGAAATGCAACCACAAGTAAATAAATAAGCATGTAATGTTATAACTATGATAATGACTAACTAATAAGCATGTAAATAGCATGAGAAACTTTTGAAATAACTCATGGAATATCCATTAATGAAAGCTCACAAAAATTTGAAACTTGATACAATATGTGATCTCAAAGCTCAATTCTTCATCCTCTATCTCTTAAGCTCCTCACTTCTACTCACTAATGCCTATATATAATTAGATGACTCTTGGCATTCCATATTACTATGACTCTTCATATTCCTATCCTATAGAATCATGTACATGTGGACACCATGCACATTTACATCATTACAAATTTTTTTTGAGAAAAAGGTAAAAAAATTATTGAAAAAAACTCAAATTATACATAAAATGTTGATAACCTGCCTTTCTTGGCAAGGATCAAAATGCGGTACAACTCTGCTCCTTTGACTGTTCAAATTTTAGAAGTTTTAGTCCATGTTGGATGACCCCTAAAGGTGTTCCATTTACCCTTTCCTTTTGAATCCATAGACTTCATCCCGAGTCTATAAATCCATTTTTCTATTCTTATCCTTCCTTTATTAGTTTCCATATTATAGTTATTTCTAGAGTTGTGTCCATATATCTGCTTCATCCTCTACCATCTAAGAGTCCTCTTGGGTTTTAGCCTACACTATCTCTAAAATTTTCCTAATTAGAGTACCCCAAATTATTTCCTTTGGTCTAAATTCCTCATTGAAAATCCTGTTATTATGTTCCAACCAAAGTTACTAGCAAATGAAACCCAAACCCAAATTCCAAGCTATCTTCAAGGTCTTTGATTTGAATATATTGCTCTTCCAATAGTCCCAAAAGTTGTTCTCAATGAGAATGAATATTTTTTATTGATAAAAAATACTATACCACAAACTCCAGAATGTTTGGGCATAGGGACACAAAAAAGGAGGTGGTCCATTGTTTCCTCCTCTTGGTGACACATTACACACCAGTTGGATCCAATAAATCCATGTCTCCTCATGTTATACTAAGTCATAATACTGCTATGTGCAACCAATCATGTAAAGCAATTTATCTTTGGCCATCCTTTGGGTTGCCATAATTGCAACCAAGGGGTATTTGGACCAATTTGAGTGCTTTGGATAAGCTTTCTATAACCTTCTTTAACAATATAAATTCCTAATTGGGTATGTTCCCAACCAAGTTGATCAGGTCCATTAATCCTTGGCCACTTTTGTCTATCTAATATTTCTTTTAGTTATATTTTCTCCTCAACACATTCTTAACTCAACTCCTTTGGGACTTCCCACTGACTAAGATTGTCCTACAGTTGATCTGGTATTTTAAAATAGTGGCTTATGAGATTCCACCCTTTCCTCTAAAATTTTTCCTTGAGTCCTATTAAGTGGGGGTATTGATCAATTATGGGAGGGAAATATTACCAAGAATATTTCCATAGTCTATCAATTTTTCCATCTCCCACTTTCTAGTATAACCCTTCTTTGATAAGTGATGCTCCTTTCTTTAGAGCTTTCTAGGTCTCTGATCCCTCTCCTGAAACTGGAATATGAGGATGATATTTTGTATTTTGTGAGGGATAGTATTTAAATTTTAATACTTTGCTTCAAAGTTGGTCAGGATGAGTTAGCAATCTCCAATACAACTTAGCTGTTAGAGTTTGGTTGTTTGTCATTGTTGTTCTAATTCCCAAACCTCCAACTTCCTTAGGATTGCAAACCTTGTCCCAACTGACTAGTGCCCTTGTGTGGTTACCTTGCACTCCAAACTAAAGAAAGTGTCTCATCATATTGTCCAAATATTTTAGGATGCTCTTTGGAGTAGCCAAAATAGAAAATTTATACACTGCAATTGCTTGTAAAACTAATTTAAGCAATGTTACTCTTCCTCCAAAACTTAACCACCTATAGGTCCAATTCAAAATTTTCGAGTGGATTTTGTCTCTTATTGATTTCCAATATTTATTTTTGAGGCTTTTATATGTTAAGGGGATAACCAAATATTCTAAGGGTAGTGATGCCTCCGAGAATATGAGAATGTGGATTATCCATTCTCTTATTTTTTTTTATCACATTAAAAAAACCCACTATTGATTTTTCTTCATTTAGTAGCTATCCAATAGCTGCTATGTAGCACTCCAATATTTTTTTTATATTGGTTGCTTTTCTTATTTTTTCTTCCCCCAACATTCTTGTGTCATCCACAAATTGGAGGTGATAATATTTATGTTCCTGCTTATCCTTACCCCTGAAGTGGTATTATATGCTTTTCTCTTCTGTATGAGTCTTCCTAAGCCCTCCGTAAAAATGATGAACATAAATGGTGAAAGTGGATCCCATTGACAAATTCCTTTAGAAGCTTTGAATAGTTGGGATGAATTACCATTGATGAGAACTAAGAAAGAAATTGTAGAGATGCATTCCATAATCCATTTTATCCATTCTTCACTAAAACCAAATTTCTACAGTATTTGGGCTAAAAATTTCCAACTTACTCTGTCATATGCCTTGGATAAATCTAGCTTAAGGAACATACCTTTGTTTCCCTTTTGGCAGAGCTCATAAACAATTTCTTATGCTATCACATCTCCATCCCAAATTTGTCTACCTTGCACAAATTCCCCTTGTTATAGAGAGATGAACCCTGGTAAGATTTGTTTCAACCTATTTGCCATCAATTTGCTTATGATATTATAAACCACATTGCATAGAGCAATTGGTCTATAATTAGTGAGATTTTCCATATCTCCACCTTTCGGTATGAGATCCAAAAAGGTGTGATTCAAGGGTTTAAGGATTCTTCCACTAGTCTTGACTTCTTCTACTGCTTGGGTTACATACTTTGTAATTATATCCCAATAGACTCTATAGAACTCTACTAGAAATCCATTTGGACCTGGCGCTTTCCTTGTTTGCATGTCAAAAATTGTTTCTTTTAACTTCTTCCTCTCTAATATCTCTTAAGATCTTATTTTATTTCTATGATATTAACATTGGTATATTTTCTAAAATTTCCTCTTGGTGTTGAGTGGAAAGGTGTGGTTTTGTAGTAAATAAAGTTGAAAAGTATTTATTTGTAGTTTCTTGCATACCTAGGGTAGTGGTTTCCCTGTTTCCATCCCTTGTGGGTAAGACATCAATTTAATTATAGTGATTACATGTTGTGGCTAAGTGATGGAAAAACTTTGTATTCCTATCGCCCTCTTGCAACTAGATTATTCTTACTCATTGTCTCTAGTAGGCTTCCTATTTCTTGTCTAACTCTTCTTCCTCTCGCACTAAAGGATCTGCTCTCTATTTTTGGAGAAGCTATTTAGAGATAGGTTATGAGTAGATCATTTTTTCTATTTCTTACACTTGAACTAAAGGATCTGCTCTCTATTTTTGGAAATATGTGTGATGAGATTTACTCCATTTTTTTTAATTTACCTTTGATAAAATTTAATCTGGAGTGAAGCTGAAATTGTGTTGTCCCATGTTCTGGTTTTGCTCGTTCCCACCACTATTTCATTAGCTCTGGTAAGTCATTATTTTGGAGTAAAAAAGTCTCAAATCTAAAAGGATGATTCTTGACCTAATGGATTTTTCTATGTAGATAGATACTAGAAAATGCTTAGATGCTAACCGATTCAAAATTTGTGATTTACAGTGCCAAAGGGTGGAGACTTTCTCCCCCACAAGAAACTATCTAATCTAGATTTGATTGTGAATGCTCATTTTCTCTTATTAGTCCATGTGTTGATGCATCATGGCGGGGGTATGCCAATCAAATTTAGGTACTCTGATTGAGCTAGGTCAAACCTCCTTGATCCTGCACTAAAATTTTAGCATTGAGATCCCATCCCACTATCCAAAAGTCTTTCGGATGGATTTCCCTCAACTTTTGTACTACATTCCATTGGATATTTTTAGCTCGTACCTCTATCATGCCATAAAAATTAATTATCATCCAAACCAGCCCAGAGTCCCTCTCCCTAAGTTTGGTTATGAGGATTCCTTTGGCTAAAGTTGAGTCCATCAATTGGAAGCAATTTTTAATCCATAGAGTGGTAATTCCTCCTAAATTTCCTTGAGAGGCATGGGCCATAAAATTTGCATGCTCCCAACATTTCTTGGAAATATTTTCCATAAATTCTAAGGAAGTTATAGTTTCCTGTAGCAAAACCACATATGGGTTGTTTTCTAAAATTATTTTCTTAACAACCAATTGTCTAGGGTGGTTTTTTAAACCCTTTATATTCCTTGTGTTTATAATCATTGAGGGTCTATATTATAGAGTTTGGAAACGGACTTCACCAATCCAAATTATCTCATTTGTTCTCCTTGTTGTTGTATTTTATCCTTATTTATTTTTCTTCCCACCCTTTGTGAACTTGCATTCTTTGGTCGCTTCTCTATATGGCTGATTCCTAGTGTTGGCTTCTCTTTGTTTTTCTCTGCCACTCCCATAATTATGTCTTTTGATGGATTTTTATCTTGTACACGCACTATAATTCCCCCTACCATATCATTTTATTGAAACATAGATATCTCTGGTGTTTGTTTAACAAATCAATTTGTCGAGGCCTAGATGTCTTTGATTCTTGTTGTTGTGTCATAATCTTCTTATTTTCTTGACTCTCCCAAATTTTAAAATTTTGAGCAATTATAATTTGGGAGGGGTTTGTATCCTATGGGATGGGGGTGCTCTCGATGAATCTTTTGTCTCCTTATTGGTGTTGGCCCTTGTCATTGATCAGTTCCACCTATGAATCCTCTTGCCATTCCATTGGATCATCTAATTTAAGGATTTCATATTTATTAGAAGATGCACTCCAATTTGGGCATTGGTTCATTTTTTTTGCTTTAGTTGGATTTCATCCTCTTACTTGATAATTATTTCTTTGGACTCTCCTTGTTACTGTTTGAACTCTATCATTTACTTTCTATGGGGAGGGTTTTTAGGATTAGTTTTAGGTTTATGCATCTCCTCTATCCCTATTTTATGGCATTTTCTTACCATATTCCCATACTCATGGCAAGATCTACACCTAAAAGGAATCGATTCATAATCCACTTGTTGTATCCATGTATTTCTTCCCACTCACAATTCAATTTCTAATGGGAGTGGATTTTTCCAGGTCCATCTCCATACATATCCTTACATATGCTGTTGATCCCCATCTATTGATTCTCATGATCTTCCTATATATGTGCCCAAGAGATTACCAATCATCCCAAGGATATCCTCTCTCCAAAATTCAAGCAGGAGAGCAAAAAAATTTAGCCGTATTTGGGCGGTTGATGACTCCACATGAGGATCGAATGCAAGTCACCAAGGTTGCATGAATAAACCTGTCAATCCAATATTGTATGGTCCCACTTCAAAAGCCTCTTTCCTATATGAAATCAATATAAAATCTGCAACAAAGTACCCATTTGAAAGAAGCAAAATATCAAATTCCTCTTAGGGATCCTAATGTTTCCTTACCCAATTGTATAATAAATTATGGGATGGCCTCAATCCCACACATTTACAAATAAAATCATGGGTGGATTTGTACATGATGTCTTCTACAATTAATTCTTCTGCAATCTCAAGGATAGGAACTGAGTCTGCTTGAGGAAAACACCCATTTTTTTGTGTTTGCTCTAGTTTTATATCTTTTTTTGTTATATTCTTGCATTTTTTTTCTAGCTTGTGCCTCTATGTGGACCTCTCTCCTCCTGTTAACCTTAACTATTTCTACAAAATATCATTGGTTGAAAGACACATCTTCCTGATTGACTTGTAAATCATCAGTAGTATAATTTTTCGGGGATGCTATGTGGGTTCCATTTTTGCTTATCTTCTCCTCAATTTTTCCAACACAATTTGATGGCCCACTAGGGTTGGGGGCCATTGAAAACCATGGACGATAAAAAAACCCTAACAATTCACACCAAGATAAAAATAGACAAATAAAAATTACCTGCAATTATTCTAAACATAGTTTTATGAAAAGAAGTCCCAACCTAAGCTTTGCATTCTGCCATAATTTTGCCTCAAACCCTAGTTCTCCTCCTCCTTCTACTTCATCTTGTGTCACCAAAACCCCACTCACATCATTACACATTCTAATAATACTTGTGCATTTATTACATTACATAAAGTAAATACTCAATCCCTAATATAAGACACTCTCCTAATCTAATGATGTACCCAAGACGGTACATTAGCATGTACCAAATAATGTAATATATTTTAACACCCCCCTATATTACATTATTTGGTTATTTAAGACTTTAGTATTCAATATGGATCTTCATATTTGTCTTCATTCTTCAAGTGACCTTGCATTTGATCTTTTGCTTGAGCTTCATCTTTTTGCTTGACTTTGTATTCTGACTTTGGCATTGTTATTGTTTTCCTTCTGATTCTGTTGTCGAAGAAGTTCATACATTTCTTGTGCCCATATCTATACTTTGAGAAATATATTTGAGAAAATCCATCAATGATGTTTCTTGTTATTGTGTATATCCATTCAAAAAAATGTTTTTCTTTGTACCAACAATGTCTTTGAGAATGATTGGTTCCTCCAAAAATTTTACAACTATGGAGATTCCAATATCTCTCTATCTTATGCCCTTATATACTACAATGAATACATCTATTTTCTATTACCAAATTCCTTTGAACATTCTATCATTCATTGCAATTGTTCCTATCAATCTCTGTCACTAATTTTATATCACAAGCTCCTTGCTCATTATTATTTATCTGACCTGTATATCCAAGACCTTTAGACTTGGATCTAATTTATGATGCAATTGGTTATTCTATTCCCTATTCATATTTTTCTAAACCTGTATCTTTATGTCTCATCAAATTTGAATCAAATCCTTTAGTATACTTTTCAAAATGACCAATACAATCATTAGAATGATCTTTTTCATGTCAATATAATTATGTGCATCACTATCTCTATCATCATTTGTATCTATGTATTCATCAATTCTAATAATGTACGCTTTTTCTAAAAAATCATGAAATGTTTTCAAATCACGTGTATCACATATAACATCAATATTTGCAACTATTTCTTCTATCTTTGTCATGAATTCTAAATCACTAGTATCATTGCTTGCATCACTCATCAATGGTTTTGATTCTATAGTATTGCAACATGAATCTATCATCATGGGCCTTAAATCATTTGTATCACTAGAGGTATCTTTCATCACTGTTTTATTTTCTACTTCTTCAATATTTTCTTGTTTTCTCATCTTGCCTTTGAGAACTTCATTAGAAAGTAATACTATCTTCATTATTGTTCCTATATCAATAGGTAATGTGAAAACATTTTTAGAGTCTTCAATTGCTTCTTCAAGCTTTGAATTTAGATATTCTTGAAGCATTGAAAAATTTTCATCTTTTGCTTCTTCCATGATTGTTTGTAAGATTTTATTTTCCTTTATTGACATACCCTTTTGTCCTTCAATGTTTGGTATCATGTATTTGATACAAAATTTCAAATTTTGTAACATTTCCTTAGTTTCTTCTAAGTCATCTTCAATGTATAATGGTTCTTCTTGAAAACATAAGTTTCTTATTTCAATTGTTTTCAGCTCATGTATTTTTGTTTCTATTTTTTGATCATTTGTTTTCTTCTTCATTTGCTTTTTCTTTGCCATATCTTTATGAAGTAGACTACCTTATAGCTCCCTAGTGTTTTGAGTATATGATTAAATACTATCTCTCAAATCTTCAACTTTTGTAGTATTCTTTGTAGTCTTTCAAATCTCTAGGTAGTATACCTTTTAACTCCCAAGTAATTTAGTAAAAGATCAAGTTTGATAAGATCTTTTTAATTCTTCAAGTTTTGTAAAATACTTGAATCTACCAAATTATTTTGAGTGCAATATGTTTTGAAAGTATGCTTAGATTTCTTAGTTTCCTTGAGTTGAATCCCTTTTATCTCCCTAATGTTCAACTTTAATTTTTCACCTTATTTCTCCTTATTAATTAATAAATAGAAAGTTAAAGATAATTTGATAATGTACCTTCAAGTTTTTTTTATAAGGTTATTTGCCTTATAAACCTTTTAGTTGGATTTTTAATGTCTCAAAAAATAGAGCAAGAGATAAATTTTAGTTGTAATTTCCAACTTTATATCAATGCTATAAAAACTTCTCTCAATTCTCAAAAGTTTGATTTTCTAAATTTCAATGGTCTAAATTTGATGTAGAACTCCTTATATCTCCCTATTAATGAAATTTAGAAACTATGGTTATTTGCAAATTTAATGTTCCAATATAAATGTAGAATTATTTTTTCCTCCAAAGTAAGTATTTGCAAATAATGCTAATTCTTGTATAGAGTAAATACAAATGCTTTTAATTAAACCTTCCAAGCTTTATAAAATGCATTCAAATCTCAATAATGCATCTAAGGTTGTATTATATCCTTATATCTCCAATTAACTAATTAATCTCAAGTATTAAGAATTAATTAGATTCAATCTTAATAATAAAACTCCTTATACCTCCTTCAAATTTATAAAATGCACTTTAATTTAAATAAATGCAATACCTTATTAAACTTGGGCATGCACTGTTTGAGTCTTCCTCCTTTGACTTCCTGCAAGTAGTGCTTGAAATAGGCACTATATTCTTCTCTTCTTCAATGCTATGATAGCATTAAATGTTCTCCATTTTTGGTGTCTTGAAAAAATAGACTCTTCAATGTACTCTTGTTGGTTACGTTCACTGTGTGCTGGGTTTACCTCCACTTTTCCATTTTATAACATATTTTTGTAGCTATAGCATGCAATATATAAGTTTCTTGACACTTGGTGGTAAACTCCTTCGCCTTTGAAGAACTGCAACTTGTTATCTGTAATGTTCTCCAACCTCCTTATGGGTTGTTCTCCTTCCAAGTGGCACTAATTTTCCAATTTTTGGTATGGCGCTCCAAATGGTGTTCTTCTTGCACTTAAAAAATGTTCTTTGGGTGGTGCTATTGTTCATGAATTTCCTTCCTCATGGTAGATGATAAATATAACTGCTTTATGCATTCTCCATAATGTAGCACTTCTTTCCAACTATAATGCTATCCACTTAGCATTGTAACCCCTTCCTTGGAGTTTTCACATGGCCAAATAAAATTACAACTCTTTCGGGTAATATTATATTCCTTCTTGAGCGCTCAATAATGTATGGCACTTCAACTATGCATTATTTGCTATGTTTTCCAAACTTAACTCTTATGCTTGCTAATGGGTGCTATGGTGAATAAACTTATTGTTTGTACATAGAAAATGGAGAGACACTTGCTCCCTTACGCTTCAAACTTCACCTTGCCTTCACAAGATGGTGGATGCTCTTTATGGATATGGTAGTGGTGCCTCTTTCCTTTATAAGCCATAGTATATGGTGATTTAATGTTGCCTTCTCCTCCTTGGCAAATTTATTCTATTTTTCCGTGCTTGGTTAACTTTCAATGATGATTCCAAGATTTTTAAACCATGCAAATAGTATGCCTTTTGAATGACTATACTTTGCACTATAGAATATGCAATAATTCTTTAGAATAATGTCTTATTTCCTTTCAATAAATAATAGGTTTTTTCTTTCTCTTGAAATATATCTAATTCCTATTTCTTATATGCAGGTTTTAACCTTGTAAAAACTAGCTTTTGCACTTCCTTGAAGACTTTAAACTTGAAACTTTCTCATGCAATGATAAACCTTGAATTTTGTTCTTAATAAAAATTAATAATGAGATAAATATGATTGTTAAAATAATGAACTTTTTGCACCAAAGTTGCATACCTTTTTAACCTCTGCATGGTGATGGATTTCTTGGTGTTTTGGATCACCTAAATATTGCCCTGCATTTGATGATATTGTAGCTCTTCCTTGTCCAAAATAAATCTTTAAATCACCAATTTAAAAATTTAATTGATATCCTTTGCTACCCTGAAACTTGTCTATTTTGCAGCTTTGAAACTCCTATAATTTGCTGCCCGAAACTGTGATTTTGTGGCTTCAAATTTCCTCCAAGAAGCTCTCTAAATTTTTGAAAATTAGTAGCTATTAATGCTGCCCAAATTGCTGCTTTCTTGTTTTCCTCAAATCTAAAATTTTCAAATTTTAAAGTAGTCAATTTCTCCTTCAATATGCTTGTAGACACCTAATAGTCACACATAATCACCCGTAGTCACTTATAGGCTTGCATAGGTACTCGTAGGATTGCATAGGCACTTGTAGGCTTGCATAGGTGCTTGTAGGTATGCGTAGACACCTGTAGGCAATTTTAGGAAAGAGTAGGCCATTGTAGGTAATTATAGTCAATTGTAGATGCAAAACCTACAAAACTACACTAATCGTACCCAAAACATCTCCAATTCATGCAAGGGTCATCTAAAAGCCCCTTTAGGCCATCCAAGCCATATCCTACACCTAATTAGGGCCCCCATGTGACCATTTCCTCCAAAATCCCTAATTAGGATAATTGAAATTCTATTTTAAAAGTCATTTTTCACTTAAATGTACTTTATTGCTTAAATAGATTTAATTAGGGTTAAATCAAGATTAGCCTTAATTCTACCCTCACACATGTGTGCACCCACTATTTAGTTAGGATATTTCTAAAGATACCTAACCTAACCTCCAACTAACCTAGGGATTGTCTAATCAGGGTTAACCCTAACCCTTGCTCACACATGTGTGTACCTAGGATATTTCCTTCAGGGCACATGAAGGGATAACTCAACACTCCTATTCATAACCCTAATCACACTATGGTAGAACCTGACCTAGAGTCTAGGAAACCTCAATCCCCATAGCCTTGGCCCAATCTATAAATAGAGGGCCATTTTCACCATAAATATCTCTCTCACCCTTTTGGCTAACATACCAAAGCTCTGCTAAAATTACCCTAGAACCTTCTTTACGATTTTTTTATTCGTCAAACATAAGACATATGCACCAGGTTCTCATCCAGATATAAATTTTACATCAATAGTCAGCTATAGTAAGGTTCGCACACCGCCATGTGAACCTGAGAAGAGGTTCGCACACCACCATGCAAACTTGATCTACAACAACCCTGAAACTAGAGATCAGACACGTATACTCTGTTTATGGTTTTTACAATATTTCATCTAGTTTTTAGCATGTTTATTCTCATATTAAGGTTATTTGTATCTGTATAGACATGGGGTTTGATCCATGACAGGTCCCCAAACACATTAACACATTTTTTTAGGTTTAGACAAGTATTACAAACATCTCCAAGCATCCAACCAATGGCATACATACAAATAAGCCCACCTGCATTGAGGGCACCGAAAAGCATCAACAAGTGCATCTTCATTTACATTAAAAAGAGAAGAAAAACCATCTCAAGAGAGACAATTATGTAACCTATTTTTGAAATTAATAATAAAGAACACTTTGCATATTTTCATTAGTTTTGAAATTGATGTTCTACAATCCGTGTGTTACATTATGGCATGCTTTTTGGGACACCCACAAAATTATTCTAGACTAGCATTATTGCTATCTAATTCAATTTATGGTTGTAGTTTTGGTGGTGCAATAACTGTAAACATAAAATAGAGTCTACGAGAGCCTTGAAACACACCTTAGAATTTCATCTTAGAAGATACAGGCTTCTAAACCTGGTTTGCACATCGTCGTGTGAACCACTAGTTACGTTCACACACCACCATGTGAACCCTACCAAATGATTTCAAAACAGTCCAAAACTATTAGCTTCTGCATAAGAAAGATCATATAACACCCGAAGAGGTAGGTATTCTTCAGAGAACAACTATTTTTCATTATTCTTTTGCAAAGAATGTTCTCTTTTAGAAGTATCAACTCACTTTTCAATTTCATTCAAAAAGCACATAAATTAGGGTTCGTTGTTTTTAGGTCTTTCAAAATACCTAGATTAGCAAATATCAAATCTCTTTCATGTAATTTAGATTAAAATTTTAATCTCTTTTCAAAGCATTAGAGTACATTTTCAGTATTTTTCAAAAACATCAAAATCGCTTTTCAAATTTCTTTTAGAGCACTAGATTAAGCTTTTAGTCTCTTTCAAAATCACATTTATGTCAGATTTTTTATATTTTATTTCAAACGATTTAGCGTAGAATTTTCAAATATCTTTCACAAATCCCCTGGGTAAATTGCACATTTCTTTTTAAGTCATTAGATTAGGGTTTCAATTTCTTTTCAAAACTCATTTAGATTAAATTTTCCATATCTTTCACAAATCCCCTAGGTAACTTCCACATTTCTTTTCAAGTCACTATATTAGGGTTTAATTTCTTTCAAAACATTTAGATTAAATTTTCCATCTCTTTCACAAATCCCTTCGGTAACTTGCACAATTATTTTTAAGTCATTAGATTAGGGTTTCAATTTCTTTAAAATCATTTAGATTATAATTTTTAAATATCTTTCACAAATCCCCAGGGTAACTTGCACATTTCTTTTTAATCCATTAGATTAGGGTTTCTATTTCTTTTAAACAATTTAGATTAGAAATTTTAAATCTCTTTCACAAATCTCGTGGGTAACTTGCATATTTCCTTTCAAGTCATTAGATTAGGGTTTCAATTTCATTTCAAATCATCTGGATTAAATTTCCCATATCATTCACAAATCCTTTGGGTAAATTTCAAATTCTATTTCAAGTCATTAGATTAGATTTCACTTATTTTCTAATGCACATAGATAGATTTCAAATTTCTTTTTTTTATGCACCTCCTCTTTGATTTCATTTCAAGCTTCCTAAAGTAGATCTCTTTTTTTTTTCCAAAAAGCATATAGATTTAGTTTCTCTTTTCAAAAATCATCTAGATGTAGTTTCTATTTTCAAAAGGCATCTAGGTTCACTTTCTTCTTTGAAAAGGCGTTTAGCCAATTCTTTGCTTTCACATCATCGGTATCAAACTCACCACCACACACTCATGTTTCATACATAGTGGTAATATTATACTTCATCATCGATATCCACTCAAGACTGGTGATGTTGGAGTTCATTTCCTTCCACCAGCTTCACCCCTTAGACACCTTAGTAGCCCCCAGGAGTGGTTTTTTGGACTTCATCACCAGAAGATCCCCTCCTTTTGAGATTAGTTTTCTAGATTTCATCATCTAAAGGGACCTTCAAAGTGGGATAGGATTAGATACCTTTGTTCACAAGGCTCATATAATTCATGAGTATGTAACTATCGTTCTTGAATAAGCTTGCCTGAGAGTGAAGCGATCGCACGATTGGGCTAGTAGCAGGTCTTAGAAAATATCACCTCTTATCGTGAGAGGATTTGGACTCATTAGCACATTTTAAGTTCCTCCTCTTTGGATATATTTTTACTGTACCTTCCATTTACTCACCACTTGCCTATTGAGGCATTGTTCTATTCTGTGCACCCTTGGGTGTTGTAGGAGGTTTTGTATCGATGAAATTCCTTTTTAGAGTTTCATTTCATTTCCAATGTCATGTCCTAGAGCTGGTACTATCATTAAACACACAAAATAACCAAACATTTATTTTTATTTGTTTAGTATTGATTCCAGTTGCATTTTTACATTGCACTCACAAAAATTAGTTTTAGCACATTCACTTTCTAGCAGCCCACTTGCTGGTCATTCACAATCTGTCATTATCATTTTTCTATTATATTTACTATTTGGAGTAGGTTCACATAACACTATGCAAACCAAATTTTTGTAGTACAGGTTTGTACAATAGTGTGCAAACTTTGTTTTTGGGTATATAAACACATAAAAACTCATAGATTTGCATAAAATATTACATAGAACACACTCACAGGTTTAGATCTACATTTCTAAAATATTTTTAGCACCTAATAATGCCATAGATTATCATGCTTATTGTTACTCATAGTTAGATGCATGAGCAAGCACATCTTGAGGAGGAGGCCTCTCGTGTCACCTCCATCTAGTCGACTACTTCCCCTCCCTTCATGGGGGAAACATCCACTCTTACACCTGATCTCCTTACCAATTTTGAGTCATCTTGCACACACTCCATATATTATGGCGAGACCTCTATTTATAGTAATATGCTTGGCATATATTCTAGCGAGGATCATACCCTTCTTCCTCATTCAACCCCACCTAATCCACCATCCATATTTTGTGATAATGTTATTTATACTGCTCTAGAAGACCCATCTCCATTCTTCACCATTGATGAGTCTCCACCTACCTCACCTACTTCCACTCATCCTTTCATCCAGGATCCATCTCATTACCTTCTTAGGAATGATCCCTCTTTGCTCAATCATTCATAACCAATGCTACATCATCCGCTCCCATAGTAGGGATGATTTTAGATCCCCAATCCTCCACTCCTAGCACTCATGTGACTTCATCACAATCAATATTACAACAATCCTCATTGCAACAATAGTACACTCCACTCATGTCATCCTACCAACACATTTCCAAAGCACCATAACAACCACCTTCCTAGCAATCGTATTTTCCATATTTTGATTCCACATCACAACCATCATCCCAATCACAATAGTTCATTCCACAACATCAACAAGTCCACAAACACATATCTATACCAAGAGTTTCCACAAACACATCTCTATGCCTTTGCAACTTCACCAAAGCTACACATTTGATGAATCCATTGCTCAAGCAAAGGTCATTGAGGACATCAAAGTCCAATATGACAAAATCAAACTTTGGTAGAAGCCATCTTACAATTCAATTTTTTTCTTCAATTGTAATGTGCCAAATCAACCCTTTTCCAAACCACCTCAAACCAATCAAGTGGCAATAACTTCTCTAGACTCATCATCAATATCACAACCTCCTCCTCCATAGCAAAAAATATTTCAAACTAATGTACCTCCTCCATTTAACCCATAACAAGCTTGCAGTATTTACCCTCAGCCTCCAAGGTGAAATTTATCTCCAATTTCTAAATCCCTACCAACTCTATTCCAAAGGTTATATGATGCTGGTCATATCACCTTGCCTAACGTTAGACCTATTGAACCAAACTAACCAAACCTCATGGGTTCAATTAAAAATCCTTTTGTGCTTACCATTGACAACACGACCATAATGTAGGGTCTTGTCACTCCTTTCTTGGCCTAGTACAAGATCTTATCGATTGGGGTACTATTCAAGTTTTGAACCCCCTTGTGCCATAGAACCAAAATCTAGTTATCTATCAAAATTCACTATCAAAATATTAGAGAACCAATCCTTGAGGAGCCCAATCTAATCCATAAGCCCAATCTAGGCAAGTTAATAGTGTCCACCATGATCCTTCCTCATGTGGAGTGGTTGGCATGATTAACCTCATCACTCATATCCAATATTATCTGTCGTGCTAGGATGCGCCCATCGCTTTGCCTCCACCACCATTCACTTCTCCTCACTCACCCATAACATATAATGTTTCACCACCCCTACCATGCAATATCATCACCATTCATGGTAGTATCCTCATCAGTTGCATAACTCCCCAACTAGACTATCCATTTTTTATTTGTTACAACAATCTCAACCTCATCACGAGGCATTAAATAATATTCTTTGCTTAATCGACCTCAAAACCCATGATAGAAATGCATTTATGAATTTTATTAGAAACATCTCTCATTGCATACAACCTTCTATTAGCTTCCACGACCATAAGATTACCGAGCTTGTGGGTGAAGGAGCTGATCCTCCCCTCCATATCCAAGCGACCATCAATGACATAACCTACAAGCATGTCCTCATTGATACTGATTCTTCCATTAGCATCATCTCCACTGCTACTCTTCATCACCTATACATTCCACTTACTCATTTTTCCACACCATCACTTGACCTTTGCGCTTTAGATGGTTCTATGTGACCTACAATAAGTTCCATCATATTGCCTATCTGAGTAGGCGTAAGGACCATATCTATCTTATTCCATGTCATTCAAGATGAAATGCAATACAATATTTTGCTTGGGTATCCATGAATCTATGACATGCAATGTGTTACATAAACCTTACATTTTTACCTCAAATATGTGTATGAAGGACTTGTCCATTGTGTTCCTATCGATGATGACCCTTTCAAATTTTACAATATTGTAGACCTCTTGCCAAGACCTTTGTCATCCTCTATCCAAGCCTTTTCTATCCATTCACATCGATAGGTAGAGCCATCTACGTCCTCTCCACCACTTGCCTCATCCTTACATCGCTCACCTAGACCACACACATTCCCCAACATATACTTCCAACATGCCTCCACCCTCTTCTATGGATTCCCCTCCTATATCCGTACCCTTTTCACCACCTTCTTTGTGGCCTCCTCCTCCCTCTCAAACATCTGCATCCACAGATCCCCCTCTTGTATCCATACCATTTTCACCACATTCTTATTGGTCTTCTCCTCTTTTGCATCTATCTTCTTCTACAGATCCTCCTATCCTTCCTACTCCTCATACACCCCCACTTCCCTTCCATCCTCAACCTCAAAATTTTACTTCTTCTCGTAGCACGACTCCTAATCATCCCACATCATAGTTTCTACATGCAGATCATCCCATCCCTTCCACCACATCTAAATTTCAAAATTGAAAATAATGAGCCTCTCGCCTAGATGCCCAACTATTCCATTCTTCTACTGCTACTATATGCGACTCCCAACTTTCATATTCTTCCTTTGACCCAAAGTCTCCACCTTGTTCACCACCACCTATGTCACCATAAATATCCATTTTTATGACCAATGTTGACTTATTCAATCCACTTCGCTACACAACTCATTTGGATCACACCAACACACCCAACCTAGACTTCATTGACTTCACTCACATATTGTGAAGACAAAAACACAACACCAAATATATAACAAAAAATGAACAAAAAATGATACAAGAGATTGCATAATGAAACATATCTTATATTATTAATGCTGGTGGATCTCAATACAATCAAATGTACCCCAAATAGGGGTATACATTGTTTATTCTTTGATACAATGAATACAATATGCTAGGGTTCTCTAGTGGAAAAGATGGGATGAGCTGCATGTTTGGTCGAACCACTTCAATGGAATGAGCCTCTCACCTAGATGACCAATGGAAAATTTTTAAGCTGTTTATGCTAGGGTTGAGTCATAAAAATAACTCCTCTTTATAATATTCCCTAGGGCACTTTAGGGTTACAATGATACAATTTTGTGTGGTCGAGATTTAAATGTGACGGAGGGTGGATATTAGATCTGGTCAAGTGACATGGATTAAGGAAGATGGATGGCTAAGATTAGACTAAGATGGATGGTTGAGATTAATTCCCACACACACACACACACACACACACACACATATATATATATACATTTATTAAATATATGTAAAATAAAATATAAAAATATTAATATTTAAAAATATATTAAACAAATATATATAAATAATGGGTAAATATGGTGGGTGGATGAAAAGTGGCTAGATTTTGGTGTCTATAGATGCCTCTTTTTGTACCATGTTGCGTGAAACACAATATGGTTCAAAAATACAAGACATCTGGTTTGGATTGATGGTGAAGCAACTTTGTTGAGATGCGGATATGAGCTTGGAGATAAAAGAATTTTGATTGCATAGCTTACCCCCTCAATTTGTGAATAAGTTTGCAGATTAATCTCATAAGCCAATTGAAAAATTAGTGCAAATGATTATATGGATGAATGGTGTGATTGTGGATGATATAAATGATGTAAAAGGATGATATGAATGATGTAAGATGATACCATTTTTATCCCAATGATTGAAGGGGATTTTTACCAAGTGTAGATGCCATGATCATGTAATATGTATCCCATTGTGGGAAAGTCAAAATCAAATGTGGTTGCACTAAGTTTTGGTTGATTCCATGCTATTGAGAACGTGCCTTTTAGCATCATTGAAATGCAAGATGATGAAAATGCAAAAATAAAAGAAAAATAGTCTTACCCTTGGAGCCACTCATGATTGCAGCAATTCCTACATGGAATCCCTAAACGGTTGCTCAATCACTTTACCCAACCTATATCCTTAGAGATTGGTGTAATTGCAAAGGAAATGATGAAAGTTATGATTTTGTCCATGTTTCAAGCCCCACTAACAATTTGAGAAAATTGGTCTTGGCATAGTCTCACTCTGAAGATGAGGTACCAAAAGTGATTTTATTTTCAAAAAATGAAATATGTGATGATGAATATGGCCAAGTGTCCTTATGGGGATTTATTCATCTTACCAAATTGCATGAATGTAAATCGTTGCAATCGCCAAGGAATTTGATAACTACAATGATGAGTAAAATTGATGATGTTGAATGCAAGGAATGTGGATGATGTAATGAATGATTCTATTTTTACCCTAACAGAAAAGGGGTTTTTTACAAGGAATGAATGCAAGGCAAAGGGCACAACCTTTGAAAAAAGAATACAATCTTTTAAACCTAGTAATGGATGTGGATGATATGAATGCAAGGTAAAGGACACAACATTTGACAAAAGAACATAATATTTTGAACCTAGCAATGGAATTGTTGATGATGTGATGTGATTGTGAACAAAATATTTTGGTTCCTTTGGAGCCTTTTGAATTTGATGTGCGTATGTGAGGCAAAGGGCTCAACCTTTGACAAAAGGATGCAACCTTTTGAACCTGGTAATTGACTTGTTAATGATGTGATGTGTATGCGTGATTGAATTTGTGGAGAAGGTGTGAGACCCTGAATACCACTAAATTATATTCTTGTTTGTTTAATTGGGGGAAGGTGTGATACCTTGAACACCCCCAAGTTGTGATGTTGTTTGAACTTTCTAGCGATATTTGGATATGCGAATTATATATATATATACATGGATTTTACTTTTGTGTTATGTTTTTATGTGAATGCTTGTGTATATGGATACTATATGATAATACAATGATAATGTGTATGGATGCAAATGAACTAATTATCTAATGATAATTTATAGTTTAGATTTTTACTGACCATATTTTTGGCATTGTTGTTTAATCAGGGGCACCAAACTGGTGGTATGTGAAATGGCATGACATGGATGTTGATATGGAAGAAGATATGGAAGAAGATATATTTTGTAGAGACTCAGATATACTAGTGATATCAAACTCACTAAAGGCTATCTAATTTTCTCCAAGATCAAATGTGTGTGCAATTAATTAATTTACCGAATCAAGAGCATGGTAATGACCCAAGGCAATCAAGAACCAATGTGTGTGCAAGTGAGTTCATTAATCCATCTTGAGTAAATTCGGTGTGACCTTTTATGGATGAGATCAAAAAGCTAGATTGTACTTATGTGTGGTTAGATATCTCTTTAAAAGATATGTGTCACCACACATGAGCATACTCCACTGCTAGTCAAGCATCTATAGCTTCAGTGGAGACTAGCTCCATAGTCCAAGAAATTTTATCTTTTAAGTTTTGGGGATGACTACCTAACCATCTGAATGGAAATGTAGTACAATCATAACAACCCAATGATCAATGGTGTGTGATGTGTAAAATATTTAGAGTTTTTAGGGATTTTTCCCTACTCTTTCTTTTATTTTGATATTGTGATAGTGGTGAAAACCACTATTTTTGTGGACTATGTTGCATGATGGTACTGAAGAACATGTGCTTATACTGAGAGGGGGGGTGAAAAGTATACAATAAAACTTTTTACTTTTTTAATACAAATAATAACATCAATAATATTAAAGCAGTAAACATCACATAAAGCATCACACATATGAGAGACATGATTTTACATGGTACACCCAAAGATGGCTACTTCCATGGAGAAAATATTTCTTATAAATTTTTATCAAATAAATTCTCTTGGGAATCCTTTCCCTACAATGTTTATGGACCTCTATCCAAAGGAGATACCAATACCCTAAATCAAATTCATGGATATCTATCCATAGGATAAATCCTTTCTCCTCTTGCTCTGCTGGTGATATTCTAGAAGAAATGCTATCTCTACTACACTGGCTAATGGATCTCTATCCACTGAAGAATCTTGTCCTCACTCAGAAGACCTATCCTCACTACCTTGGCTAATGGATATATATACACTAGAGACCATCGTACTATATACTCTGTCACCCCCAAAGCTTGCACTCATCTCTATATCAAATCTATACTAAACACAGTCTAGTACAACTCTGCTCAGTCTTAGTCTCTGGTCTGGCACAAACCTATCCTCAAATCTGCACGAAAATCTATCCTCAATATCTGTCCTCTAATCTGCACTAAACATAGTCCTTCGGTCTAGCACAAATCTATCCTCAATATCTATCCTCAAAACTTAACTCAAGGCTTTACTAAAATCTGTTGGATCTGCCCCAAACCTTAACTCAAGGTTTGAACAAATCAATCAACTCTGCTCTCAAGTCTTCTCAAATACTTGTCTCAAATCTACCTTGTAAGCTTCCACAAAATCTCACACTAATTTGTCCACAAGTCCTCTCTAGAACTTGTCCAAATATGCTCCACAAGTCCTCTCAAGAACTTATCCAAATATGCTCTCAATTTGTATTGTAAGATTCCACAAAAGCTTAGTCAAATCTATCCACAAATCTTCTCAAATAATTGCCTCTAAACTGCTCAAAAAGTCCACACTAGAACTTGTCCAATCTCATAGAAACATAAAGAGAATTGTTATAGAATCAATATGCTCTATACTCATCACAATGATTAATCACTTTCAATCACTCTTTTAGAAACATACAGAGAATTTTTAGAGACTCAATATGCTTCAAATTCAACTCAATGCTCAATCACTATCAATCACTCTTTCAAAAACATAAGGAGAATTTTTAGAGACTCAATATGCTTCTTATTCACCTCAATGCTCAATCACTTTCTCAACTCAATTCATAATATAGAATAGTTTTTTTATGGAACTTGAACAATCACTTCACACATCCACTTGACTAGGCTCAACCAAATCTACTTGTTATGGCTGCTCCACAACACACCCCAAAATTGGGGACCCCCCTTTTTTGCACACTTTCCAAGAATATTGCAGTGGCCCAAATGTTAAAAGAGCAAAGAAAAGCAGAAATGATAAGTTGTCGCGATATCGCGACATGTTGCTCCGTCACGACCAGAAATGAAGTTGTCACGATATCGCGACATGTTGCTCCGTCACGACCAGAAATGAAAAGTTGTCGCAATATCGCGACATGTTGCTCCGTCGCAACCAGAAATGAAAAGTTGTCGCGATATCGCGACATGTTGTTTCGTCGCAGCCAGAAATGAAAAGCTGTCACGATATCGTGACATGTTGCTCCGTCGCGGCCAAAAATGAAAAGTTGTCGTGATATCACGACATGTTGCTCCGTCGCGGCCGAAAATGAAAAGTTGTCACGATATCACGACATGTCGTGTTTTCGCGGCTAAGAGCAACAGAATGTAGCATGATGAGAAAATGTCGCGATATCGCGATGTGTTGTGAAATCACGGTCAAAGCAGTCAAATAGAACAAGATGCTAGAAATGTCGCGATATCGCGACACATCTCATTTTCACGATGCAGGACAAAGAAGTAAGTTGAAGACTCAAATTTGTCGCGATATCGTGACATGTGCTTTCGCGATGTTTGATGGGTAAAACAACCAAGTAAAAAAAGTGTCACGATATCGTGACATGTCATGAAATCGCGGTTCATAGAGGAGAGAGAAAGACAAAGTGAAAAACATCGTGATATCACGACATGTCATGAAATCGTAGTTCATAGAGGAGAGAGAAGATAAGGCGCTAGAATTGTCACGATATCGCAACATGTCATGAAATCGTGGTCAAAGCAGTCAAAACAGGGCAAGGAGAAAAAATGTCGCGATATCGCGACATGTCAGGTTTTCGTGGCAAGAAAGTTAAAAAGGAATAAAGGAAGGAAATTGTCGCGAAATCGTGACAGGTTGCATTTTTGCGATCTGTCAATGGCAACGGAGATGAAGATAGAAAGTGTCATGAAATTGTGACTTGTCTCATTTTCACGATTTGCGGCGACCTACAAGCTAAGCAAAGGAAATATGTCATGATTTCACGACATGTCACGTTTTCGTGGCCAAGTGCAGTGAGACAGCCTGAAACAAAAAAACATCGCGATTTCACGACATGTCTCATTTTCGCGATGCATGAAGGCGGACAAGGTTGCTGACAGAAAAATGTTGCGATATCACGACATATCTCATTTTCATGATGCATGAAGGCGAACAAGGCTGTGGACATAAAAATGTCGTGATATCGTGACATGTCTTGTTTTCGCGATACAGGTAGAGGAGGAAAGCTACAGATATAAAAACGTCGCGATATTGCAACATGTTTTTGTCGCGATTCATGGCGGGCCATTACAGAATGTGTAGGGAAGTTTTGAACACATGTCATAGAGACAGAGGGGCTATGATAATATTTTAGGATCATCAATTACAGTTCGCTGGGGAGACCAAACGTTTCAAACCTGAGCAAAAAGCCAAAACAGCAAAGAGGCAGGAAGATGAAACGAAGTGACCTGGGAGATGAAACGAAGCGTCACAGAGTGAAGCAGAGGGCCATACCAGAAAGCTTAAAAGTAGAAGCCAATGATAGATAGAGGGGGCGGAACTATTCAGAGAAGATTGCAGTAATGAAGGCAAGGCCTTAGCACTGGGTTTCTCTGGATATTTTCTTCCACATTGGACTGGTTTGTCTTCTTCATGGACATGGTCGAAAACTGCTACGGGCAGAGTTGCAGAGCTGAAGGTGATAGGCCATTCTGGGCCTGATTTTGGAGCATTTTTCCTCCACTTTGTTCTGGTTTTGATAAACTGGAAGCTTCTGTTGTTGTAAACTGACATATTTTTAATACAAAAATTACAGAGAGTTGCATCTCATTGGCAAGAAAGGAGTTATTTTTTGCATGCAAGATTTAATGTTTATTTTTCCCCTTTTAGATTTTTAGGCTTATAGGTGAAGTTTAATGCAAGTTCTCTTGGTTGCTTCATGCGAATGTCTAAATCTGAAAACCATAGTTAAAACCCCAGAAACCAGCACCTAGCTTATCCGGATTGTGCAAGTTTTGCCAGGTTCAATAGGTTAGGTTGTATGCGAGAAAACCTCATTATCTTCGGTTTTGTCAAATAGGATCGTAGCACTCTGAATGTACTTTAGTTTTAGTTTCTTTGTATTTTATTTTCACTTCTTTTATTCTCTGCATTTTTATTTTCCCGAAAATCTAACTTTAGTCGAATTTATAGTCATTGAAATAAAATACTTGAAAATCTATCGAAATCAAAAATAAAATAATTTCATCATTAAGATTAATTCACATTGAGTTCATTATGATTAAATGAACAATCATTACAATTTCAAAATAAAATAAACCACAGTGCCCCTTGTTTACAGTTACTTGCAACCACTAAGGTGTTCTGAGCATTCAAACTGAACATTATTATTCATACAAAATGCTAACATAGTGGAGACCTTGGAGAAATTGTTAGTTAAATTTCTTTGCAAGAGAGGATTTGGAACTCAAATCCTATCGAAGAGTGTGTTTTCACAATCGGGTGAAAATACCACTCAACAGATTGGCGCTAGAAGGAGGGCTGGATGGGTTTATTTTAGTGAGATTTAAAATTTTTGTATATTTCATGCCCTACTAATTGTTATCTTTAGTCTTCTAACACCACTCAACAGATTGGCGCTAGAAGGAGGGCCTGAATTGGTTTATTTTAATGTGATTTAAGTGCTACAGGGATGTCAATTTTGAATATTTCATGCCCTATTGGTTATTGTCTTTAGCCTTCTCTTAACAATACAACTTTGTACTGCTAAAAGGAGGACATGAATGGCTATGCACCTTTCTAACGCTTTGATTTTTCATACAGGAATAATGTGATTTGATTTGATTTAAAAAAAAAAAAAAAAAAATTTGGTATTAAAGTTATATTCTTTAAGATTCACTAATGGCTATGTTTACACCGTGGATGATAGGTAGCCCATTGAACATACCGGGAGTTCAACATTATTTGCCCGTTGGTTTTGAGAGATGTCTTCCTCGATTTTCGTCTAATGGGACAAATACTGTAGAAGAACATATTCAAACATTCAAATTCTGTGCGAATCACTTAACAAGTTGGTATGATGATGTTGCTTGTAAAATGTTCCTTTACACCTTGGACAAAGTGGCATATGATTGGTTTACAAGTCTACCGTTAGGGTCTATCACTTCTTGGGCTCAACTAGAGGCAGCATTTCTTAATCAATTCAACAAAGAGCGAGTGGACCCAGTCCGCATGTACGAGCAATTTTTCACTATTAAAAAAGGACCAAGTGAAAATGTGAAGTCATTTTCTGAAAGGTTCTTTGGATTATATACTCAATTAGTGACATTTTATGCTCTTTCAGAAGAAGTGGCTCTCCAAATATACATCAATGCTCTTGACCCACTCACTTCCACATATTTGTGAGGGATGTCTCAAATCACATCTTTGTCACAAGCCTATACTCAAGCAATGGCAATTGAGCAACAATTAAGTTGTCTATATTATGGTGTGGGTTTTGGATCATATAATTTTCAATCATTTAATACCTCCCTTACCCACCTAATGATTTATCCACCTCAACCAAGTTCAAGTGTGAATCAATTTCAGAATCAACAATCATTCCCAAGCTTCAATCAATTTCAAAATACTCAACCTACTATGCAAGATCAACCATATTTCTTAAGTATGAATCAACTTCAAAATACTCATCTTGATTCAAAAGATGTTTCTAAAATCAATTTCAATGATTTTCATAAGAATATGATTTTAGGCAAGGGAGGAGTACTAGAACCAACTAGTATTGAAACATGTGACAGATTGGAAACCCTTGACTCACCAAAAGATGAATTCTATGAGGATGAATCTGTTTCGGATGACACATTGGATGACATTGTTGAAAGTAATGGCCCAGAAAATTCACACCTTCCAAATTATGTTAAACGTGAATCATGGGTTACACATGTGGATTATGATAGCCTTATCAATTTGAATACAAGCAATAACCCAATTTTGGAAGTAATTGAACCATCTAAGGAAGGTGAAGATAAATTTGATGAGAAACATGTTGATGAATTAAAAGATGATGAAGAAATAGTTGAGCATCACAATTTGATTTTGAAAGGTGATCATTATGATTCTTGGGAAGAGTATGCTCACTCCAAACCTTCTGATGAATTTTGTGTGCCTATTGATACACAGGATAATACAATTGCTTTTTCATATGAGGATATTACAAGCCCTGTACAATCTGAGAATGTTTTGGAAGAAGGGTTGGAATCTCATCAAAGGTTGGAGAAGGATAATGATTCTACTACCATGGATAAAGAAGGAGAATCAATTGATTTTGTTCCCCTTGAGGGGCAAGAAATCGAAAATCTTGATCCACCTATTGTTTCTACAATGTCTATGCCATCTCAAAATGATGAAATTACAAAACCTAAGTGGTGTGGGTTTGATACTATTGATGATCCTAATGAAAATGTGGATTTCGAGGCAACTCAAGACATTGATCATGGAAAGGTGTCACGCGACACATATCTTGAAAAACTAGGCTCTTATTTTGAAAAGGATGGATGCATATTTGATTGGGTGCCTAACTTTGGTGTTTTTGAACAGGTGTTGGATGATGAAGAAGACAACGAGAAAAAAGAAAAGGCTACTAACACTCATCAAGTTATGGTAAATTTTAATCATGATGGGTTGAGTATGGATGACAAATCTTTACCATTGGTAGTAGCTACAAAAAATTTAAGTGATAGGTTACATGGTGTCCCTTTGGATGCTAATATCATTAATGGGTAAATGTCAAATTTTGTTGATGCTTGTCAAGTCTTGAATTATTTTGATTGCTTTAAAATCTTGGAAAATGATTTGAACTCAAGACTTTTAGAAATAGGCTCTTGTTTGCAACATCTCACGTTTGAAAAGGAAGGCCTAATTTTAAATCATGAATCGAATCACGAAATGAACACTTTCAAGAATAGACAAGATAAAATTGAATATCATTTATTGTATAATAATTTTAATAATTTGACGCTCACCTATGAGGGTACTAATGGAATTAAATCTAATTGGTGGGGTGAGCAAGGTAAATTAAAAGTTGTTGCATGGTGCGGTCTAATCTTGTTTTGGTTGGATTCCTATAGCATTTGGCATGCGTATCATGTTATATTTTTGTTGAAGTGTTCTAATCATGTCTGGGATCTAGGAAAGTAATAGTCCAAGCTTGGCATCATCTTGTACTATATTGTATATAGATTTTGGTTTTTGGTTTTGGTTTGTGTTTTCAAGTTTCATTTTTGGGATTGTTAGTTTGATCATGATTTAAGTTGTGTGTTTATTTGACATGTTTGGTTTGTTTAAAAATAAAAATAAAAATGATGAAAAAGTTGTTTTTCGAGATGTTAACTTATGCTTTAGATCAGGGAAATATGAAACATTGGAATTGTGTGGTAGAAAGCTCCACAAGAAACACAAATAGTTCAAATAATATCGTTTGAAATCTGTGATGCATGAAGTAGTCAGTCTTTTATTTCATCTGCAATTCAAAAGAGCAATGCATTCATATTACTTCACATATACATGCCATTTTAATTGCATATGCATTTTAAATCATTTTAAAAATATGTCAAATCCTCTTAGGGTTATTCTATAACATAAAATTAAAAAAAAAAAAAATCCTAAGGTTGGGAACTGATGCCCGAGCTATCTTGAACCAAGCACATTCTATACACATTAAAAAGAATCTTGAGCAAAATGATCAAAACCCTGCTTGGAAGAAAAGGTCAGGCAAAAGGAGTATTTCGCGTCTGTCCCATAACGCAACATAATCCTTGAAACAGTGGTTTTTACCACTCCCATAAAGCTTAAAGCCTAAAACCAGAGTAGTAAGGATAGGGTTAAATCCTCATCAAACTTAGGTTGAGGATCCAACTCCCCAAAGTTCTGATATGACCTACATGGAGTAGTAAGGATAGGACATAATTCTCATCTCGCCCAGGTTGAGAATTTGATTCCCCAAAGCTTCTATGTTTTCATTTAATCATAAATCTTGGATTGGAAGGATCATACTACATGTCCCTGGTAAGGATGGGTAGTCATCCCCAAGGTCCAAGAAACAAAGCTTCTATGTTTTCATTTAATCATAAATATTGGATTGGAAGGATCGTACTACATGTCCCTAACAAGGATGGGTAGTCATCCCCAAGGTCCAAGAAGTAAAAAATTAATATTTCCCATTTCATATTAATATTGGATTGGAAGGGTCCACCCTACGGTGGACGAGCCCCCCTTTAAAATTTTTGAAAATGGGCTCTGTTAAATTAAGGGATTCGGAGCTCTGGCGATTTGGCGGGAAAATTTTTGAGCAGGCGACAGGCGATGTTCTAGGGTTTCTAGTGTGAAGGAAAATCCAGGGACTTTGGTGGGTTGACATAGTGCTACTCTGAAGGATCGTCTGCTGCCCCGGGAGGGCCCAATGGGGTCTCCTCCAGATCCTCTCTCTGGGAGAAAGAGCTCATATGCTGAGATGCTAAAAGAAAATGCTTCGTCTTCCAATGACGAAGCTCAGAGGAATGCTTTTCAAACGCTCTTCAAGAATGCTGGCAAGGGCTCAACTGCACACCGAGTTAATGGATGCCTCCCGCAATCCGCCTCCAGACCTAAGATTGTCATCGAACCAAAGATGGTCGAAGACACAATCATCTACCGTGCTAACCATGATCTGATTTGCAAATTCATGGGTATCCAACCCACCCTAAATTTTTTGCATACTTGGGTCAGACAGAACTGGGAGCCACACGGTGAGTACTCCTTATGGTCTATAAGCAATGGGTATTTCATTATTAGTTTCTCTTCTTTAGCCGATAGAAACAGAGCATTTGAATCAGAGAAGAGGAACCACGGACCGACAGGGTTATTTGTTCAACCCTGGAGAGTGGGTTTCGATCCTCGTATTGAACCCACGGCTGTCCCGGTTTGGATCCGGTTGTACGCTCTCCCGATGGAGTTTTGGGGTGAGCAGGTTCTGGAAATGATTGGTAATTCCCTCGGTAGACATCTGGGCGTCTCCAAGGACACCATAGAGGGAAACACAGCTGTCTTTGCAAGAATTTGCGTAGAAATGGATATTAGCCAGCCTCTACCGGCAGAGGTGGAACTTGAGTTGGCAGGACTATCCTGGATCCAATAGTTAGATTATGAGGCCCTGCCCTTTAGATGCAGAGTCTGCCATAAGCATGGCCATTTGGCAAGGTTTTGTCCAAATATTTTGAACACAAAAGCGGAGGCTCCGCTTGGAATGCAAAATCGCCCCAGAGAGGGTAAGTCTACTCTTGTCAAAGAACCATCCAATACTCCTCAAGGTAATGATGTTCAGAAAGATGGCTTTGAACAGACCTAAAAGAAGGAGAAAGCAAAAGAAAAATGGCAAGGAGCAGGCACAACTCAAGCCAACCAATAGGTATGAAATCTTTAAGTCACTAGTGGATCAAGAGGACCAAGTCATGGAAGGAGTGGATGGGAATGTTGAGGATAATAACATCCACACTCATGCTTCTCCTTCATCTCCTCCTGTCTTAGAACAGGTGATTGAATCCACTGAGATATTGCAGCCAGAGAACCCAGGGGCATTGATAATACACTCCCCAGCACAGCCAGTTATTAAGGATGTCAGCATGGGAAGTGCAAAAAAGGACAGAGAACGGCCAGCTATAGGGATTACTCGGGTGGAGAAGAGATCCAAAAATAGTAACTCTCAAGGAGCGGGCCAGAAAGTCCAATAAGGATCTACTAGCAGTGCAAGGAGACAAGCTGATCAATGGAGGATCGGTGAGGACAATTGATTCTTACTGCTCCCAAGGTTTTCAATGATTATTCAATCTTGGAATGTTAGGGGTTTAAACAGTAGAACCCATCAATATGCTGTTCAAAGACTCTTAGGAAAGTGTAAAACAGACTTTTTGCTCATCCAGGAGACAAAAATGTCTTTAGATCTTATGTGTAAAACAGTTAGTAGAATATGGAGGGGCGCTGGTTATATGGATGTGGCTGCTCAAGGTGCCTCTGGGGGGATTGTTACTCTTTGGAACCCTCTGGAATGGACAGCAATAGAACATATAGCTTGGAGGGGTGTTCTCACATCTCATTTTAGGAATAATGTCACAGCTGAACATGTTTTAATTACAAATTTTTATGGGGCTCAAAGCATTGATGGCCAGAGGCTCCAATGGAAAGTTGTACACAACATGAGGTCCTCACGGGAAGATTTAGACTGGATTATTGCTGGGGATTTTAATGCCAAATTATCTGCTCGAGATCAGGAAGGTGGTACCCCAGTTTTGGATCCAGGGGACCGGCTTCTGATTGCCCAAGTCCAGGCCTTTCACCTAGTGGATATCAAAGGCCCTGGAACCTACTTTACTTGGACTAACAAGAGGAGGGAGCCACACAGCAGGAAGGTAAAGCTAGACCGATTTTTGGTCTCCGAGGAGGCATTTGTTAAGTGGAATATTAAATTCCAGATTTTGGAGGGCCCAGTTTCAGATCACTTTCCCATTTTGTTGGAGGGAGGGACTATGACAGGGCAGCACCACAAACCGTTTAAATTTGAGAATTTTTGGTTGCAAAAGGAGGATCTCCAAAAGAAAATTCCACAGTGGTGGGAAGAAGGTCGCCTACCTTTTGGGACAGCAATGTTTAAATTCCACAAACAGCTTCATTTTGTCAAGGTTAAATTGAAACAGTGGAGGCAAACTAATAAGTCAGATTTCCGGCTCCAAAGAGCTCCCTTGGTGGCCGGATGGGAAGAGGTGCAAAAACACTTCAGGGAAGGAACAATTACTGAGCAGACTTAAAACCGAGGATGATGCCTTGTGCAAAGTGGTTGAGGACATTGATAACCAAGAGGAGACTTATTGGAAACAGAGAGCAAGAAACACTTGGTTATTAGAAGGAGATAGAAATACAAAAATTTTCCATTGATCGATCTGTGCTAGGAGACAGATGAATAACATGGAAGTCCTTCAAGATGAGAATGGACACTCCTTTGATACTCTTCCTGGTATGCATTCCCACTCAATGGATTATTTTTCTAAACTTTTTAAGGAAAGTATGGAGCAAGATGTGGAGGCTCAAAATGAAGTTATTGATGTCATACCCTCTATTATCTCTCAAGAAGAGAATCAGGCCCTTCTTAGACCCATTGATAGAGATGAACTGAAGAATGTGGTCTTTGGAATGAGCACCGACAAATCTCCAGGTCCAGATGGTTTTCCTATTGAGTTTTTTTAGGCCTTTTGGGATACCTTGGAGGAGGATGTTTTGGGTCATCACCAGAGGAGTCCAGAACTAATAAAAGAATGCTCAAGGCACTAAATCACACCTTCATCACTTTAATTCCAAAAGGGGAGGAGGGGGTTCATATCTCTGATTTCAGACCTATTGCCTTATGCAACGTGATTTATAAAATAATCACAAAGATAATGGCTGAACGGCTAAAACCTCTCCTTCATAATATCATTTCCTCAGAGCAAGGGGGTTTTGTAGAGGGTAGACAGGATCTTGGATGGGGTGGTCCTCGCCCAGGAGGCAATCCATACAATGCAAAAATTTGGTAACAAAGGAATGTTCATTAAACTGGATATGTCCAAGGCTTATGATAGGGTGGAGTGGGGCTTCTTGTCAAAGATGTTGGCAGCCTTTGGTTTCTCTCAGGACTGGATAGATTGGGTTATGAGTTGTGTTTCTACGCCTTCTTATTCTGTTCTAATCAAGGGGCTTCCCTCGCCACCTTTTGGAGCCACACGGGGTCTTCGTCAAGGGGACCCTTGCTCTCCCTATCTCTTCCTCATCTTGGCTGAAGGATTAGGTAGACTCTTCTTGAGGAGAAGACATCAAGGCCTGATAACAGGTATCAAGGTGGGTGAGGAAGTTTTGACTCACTTACAGTTTGTGGATGATACAGGATTGGTTGGAGTGGCCAGTCTCAGGGAAGCAAGAGGAATCAGAGATACTCTAAATGTCTACCTCCGGGCCTCAAACCAAGTCATCAATGATAAAAAATCCAAAGTGGTCTTCTTCAATCTTGACCAAAGGTTACGGGACATAGTTATGGAGATCTTGGGATTCACTAGGACCTCTCTTCCAGTAGTTTACTTGGGGGTTCCTTTGCATTTCAAAAAATTAAAAATAGATATCTGGAAGGATCTTTTGGATGGCATCAAAGATAGAATGAATCATTGGTCTCATAAATGGTTAAGCTATGGGGGCCGATTAACTTTCTTACAGTCAGTTATTCAGGCCATGCCAATCTATAAATTCTCTATCCTGGCTGCCCCACATTCTATTTGGAAAGATCTGGACAAAATGGCTAGAAGATTTTTATGGGAAGGAGCAAAAGGGGAGAAGAAATGGGCCTTGGTTGGTTGGGATAAAGTTACCCGGCCCAAGGAAAAAGGAGGGCTAGGACTGAGAAGCTCCAAGCTTAACAACAAAGCTTTGGCTGGAAAAGCATCTTTGGAGGTGGATTTCCCGACCAACATCCTTATTCGACGAGAATCCTATCCGAGTAAATACTTGGGTCATGTTCACCCCAATGAAGTGGGCCGTTTCCCTCTGGATGGTAATGGATCCTTAGTGTGGCGGGCTCTCAAGCTTGGATCTCGGGGTTATCAAAGACCAATTGTTTTGGAAAGTGGGGAGAGGGGAGAAGGCACGTTTTTGGACTGATTCATGGGACCAGTACCCACCCATCATTGCTGAGTTTCCCGAATTGCAACCAATTAAATCCGCCATAGAAGCCAAGGGCTGGGTTCATATTGAGAGTTATTTCAACACCAGCCAATTGGGGGAGTACAAGTTCAAGAAGTTTAAGCGGTTGGAAGAGTGGCCAATTACAATCCCTCCGGAGCTGGCACCCATCTTGACCAAAATTTTGACAGAAAGGTTTCTCACAGGGAGAGATGAGGAGGATGAACTAGCTTGGGGCTATGGGAACCTTGGGGTATATACAGTGAAGGATGGATACGATAAGATCCTCCCGAGCCTCCCCCACATTTATTTCCGGTTCAAGATTGGAGGAAGATATGGCATTCCAAGGGCTGGCCGAAAGTGAATTTCTTTGCTCGGCAGTTTATGCACAATGGAATTTTCACCTTTGACAATCTCAGAAATAGAGGAATCATCGGTCCATCTCAGTGTGTTTTATGCCACAAGAATGAGGAAATAGTTGATCATCTGATGTTTGAGTGCCCCTTCACACGTCAGATTTGGAAGCGTTGGTTCTCTCACTATAAAATCCAGGCTAATGGTGATCTGACTCGGACCAATATTTGGGAAATATGGAAGAGAGGTAGATTTAAATCTAAAGCTCTTCGAATTGGTTGGGAGCTTGGCTTACTTTTCATCTGGTGGCAGGTGTGGTTGGAGAGAAATGCTCGTATTTTTAGAGAAACCTTCTCCTTGCTAGATGGAATTTGGCAAGTCATCTGGAGCAAAGTCACGGAAACGGTTGCCATCTATGCTGAGGAGGAAAATCAGGTTGGTCCTGAGCCACTTTGGAAGAGGGAGCTGTAGAGCAAGAGAGACAGGTTAGAGGTAGCTGGAAACCTCCCCCAGAAGGTTGGATCAAAATCAATACTGATGGAGCTGCAAAAGGCAATCCGGGTAGTGCTGGAATTGGAGTAGTGTGCCGTGATCATGCTGGGTCTGTGCTCTATTGGGAAATGCAAGGTCTGGGACGAGCCACAAACAATGAAGCAGAAGCCTTTGCTATTAAATCTGCTTCCATCTGGGCTGTCAATCAGGGACACAGGAAGATAATTCTCGAGTCTGATTCCCAAATTCTGGTTGGCGCTCTAGACTGCATGAGGAACTTTGCCTCGAAAGCTTGGAGGTTGCGGATTCTGGTCTCTCAAATCAAGGAACTATGGAGGGAATTAGATGATGTGATCCCCGTCTATGTGAGTAGAGATTTAAATAAGGCGGTCGATTTCCTTGCAAAGATGGGTGCTGAGAAAGAGGTAGGGGTGCAGCTGCACAGTGACATGCCTATGGAGGATGCAGTGATTAGGCAAGGTCTTGAACGATCCTTGAGACAATGAGCAAAGTTTATGCTAAGGGAGGTTTTTGTCATGATATCGCGACCTGTAGCGCCGTCGCGGCCTCTGGAGGGAAGCTGTCGCGATATCACGACAGGTTGCACCATCGCGGCCTTTGGAGGGAACCTGTCGCGATATCGTGACATGTCGCGCTGTCGCGGCCCTTGGAGAGATGTCGTGATTTCGTGACCTGTTGCGCTGTCGCGGCCTTTAGTGGGAAGCTGTCGCGATTTCGTGACCTGTTGCGCCATCGCGGCCTTTGGCTGGAAGCTACAGCGATTTCGCGATGCTTTTGGAGCAGGGGCGCCAAGGAGGATAATCGTCGCGATATCACGACAATTTTGGTGAATTGGAGCCAAGGGGAAAATCCGTCGCGATTTCGTGACATTTTTGAAGATTGGGAGCCACAAGGAAAAATCGTCGCGATTTCGCGACAGTTTTGGACAATTGGCACTAAGGGGAAAAACCGTCGCGATATCGCGACACTTTTGAAGAACGGGCACCAAGGGGATAACTTGTCGCGATATCGCGACACTTTTGAAGATTGGGCGCCAAGGAGAAAACTCGTCGCGATATCGCGACACTTTTGGCGAACAGGCGCCATGGGGAAAACTCGTCGCGATATCGCGACACTTTTGAAGACTGGGCGCAAAGTGGAAAACTCGTCGCGATATCGCGACACTTTTGAGGATTGGGAGCCGAAAGGAAAACTCGTCGCGATTTCGTGACACTTTTGGCGAACAGGCGCCATGGGGAAAACTCGTCGCGATATCGCGACACTTTTGAAGACTGGGTGCAAAGTGGAAAACTCGTCGCGATATCGCGACACTTTTGAGGATTGGGCGCCGAAAGGAAAACTCGTCGCGATTTCGTGACACTTTTGGCGAATAGGAGTCTTGGGGAAAAATCGTCGCGATATCGCGACACTTTTGAAGACTGGGCGCCAAGTGGAAAACTCGTCGCGATATCGCGACACTTTTGCAGGTTGGGCGCTGAGGAGAAAACTCGTCGCGATTTCGCGACACTTTTGGAGATCAGGAGCCATTTGGAATACTCGTCGCGATATCGCGACACCTTTGGTGATGGGGCGCCAAGGGGAGCAGCCGTCGCGATTTCGTGACACTTTTGGCGATCGGGCACCGCGGGCTCTGGCTGTCGCGATATCGCGACATGTCGCGATATCGCGACATGTCACGTTTTCGTGACTTGTGGCTCTGGCACGGCCGAGGCGGGTTTGATTGTCGCGATATCGCGACATGTCGCGATTTCGTGACATGTCGCGTTTTCGTGCCCTGTTGACTTTTGCGCTCTGCGGTGGAAAGTGTTGACTTTTTAAGCTCTGCGCTTGTAATCTTGTTTCTTTGCTCTTGGTTGGGATGTGTTTACTCCCATTTGTAACTGTTATTTGTTTTAATACAAGTTTTTCATTTTTTTCAAAAAAAAATATTGGATTGGAAGGATCGTACTACATGTCCCTTGCAAGGATGGGTAGTCATCCCAAAGGTCCAAGAAAAAAAAAGAGAATGAATGAAGCCAAATCATGGATTATGGGGTTAAGTATGCCCATGCGTGGCAGCATGTCTTGTCTAAAACAAGACCACTGATTGTTCAAACGGATAGACTAGCCCGACCATTTCATCCATAACTCGGTTAAATTATTTTGTTCAAAGTGAGGTAATGAATTCCAGATCAGAGTAGTAAGGATAGGGTTAAGCTCCCATATCGCTTAGGTTGGGAGTCTGATTCCCCAAAGCTTTGATTTCACTTTCACTTGCACATGGGTTCAAGATAGTAGTGACTCATAACCAATTTTGGGATCTAAAAAATCAATTAATTATACATATAGTTGATCCTAAGAGGGTTTGATAATTTTAAATATTTGTATACGATATTAGAAGGTTTAAAGCTTTTATAAAGCAGGTAGTTATATCTCTAGCCATTAATTAGGCTATGCAAATCATTCACAACCTCACATATGCATTCATGTAAAACTGAAAATGGAATGTGGATCAATTTCAAACGATAAAGAATGGAACACATTGCACACACCAAGCTGATACTTAATGATTCTAATGGTTCATGTATTTTTGATCTATCAGAATTTGTTTTTTATGTGTTGACGCTTGTATCTAAGATTGTGTATTTCAAGTTAGGTTCTCACCGAAATGCTCAGGAGCATTTCCCAGCATAGTCGCCATTTGTTGTGGTTGCTCCACAACACACCCCAAAATTGGGGACCCCCCTTTTTTGCATACTTTCCAAGAAGATTGCAGTGGCCCAGATGTTAAAAGAGCAAAGAAAAGCAGAAATGATAAGTTGTCGTGATATCGTGACATGTTGCTCCGTCACGACCAGAAATGAAAAGTTGTCGCGATATCGCGACATGTTGCTCCGTCGCGACAAAAAATGAAAAGTTGTCGCGATATCGCGACATGTTGCTCCGTCATGGCCATAAATGAAAAGTTGTCGCGATATCGCGACATGTTGCTCCGTCGCGGCCAAAAATGAAAAGTTTTCATGATATCGCGACATGTTGCTCTGTCGTGACCAAAAATGAAAAGTTGTCGCGATATCGCAACATGTTGCTCTGTCGCGGCCAAAAATGAAAAGTTGTCACGATATCGCGACATGTCACATTTTCGCGGCTAAGAGCAACATAATGCAGCATGATGAGAAAATGTCGCGATATCGCGACGTGTTGTGAAATCACGGTCAAAGCAGTCAAACAGAACAAGATGCTAGAAATGTCACGATATCATGACACGTCTCATTTTCGTGATGCAGGACAAAGAACTAAGTTGAAGACTCAAAGTTGTCATGATATCGCGACATGTTGTGCTTTCGTGATGTTTGATGGGTAAAACAGCCAAGTATAGAAAGTGTCACGATATCGCGACATGTCATGAAATCGCGGTTCATAGAGGAGAGAGAAAGACAAAGTGAAAAACGTCGCGATATCGCAACATGTCATGAAATCACGGTTCATAGAGGAGAGAGAAGATAAGGCACTAGAATTGTCGCGATATCGCAACATGTCATGAAATCGCAGTCAAAGCAGTCAAAATAGGGCAAGGAGAAAAAATTTCGTGATATCGTGACATGTCAGGTTTTCGTGGTAGGAAAGTGAAAAAGGAATAAAGGAAGGAAATTGTCGAGAAATCGCGACAGGTTGCATTTTTGCGATCTATCGACGGCAACGGAGATGAAGATAGAAAGTGTCGTGAAATCGTGACTTGTCTCATTTTCGCGATTTGTGGCGACCTACAAGCTTAGCAAAGGAAATATGTCGTGATTTCACTATATGTCATGTTTTCGTGGCCAAGTGCAGTGAGACAGCCTGAAACAGAAAAAAAACGTCGCGATTTCATGACATGTCTCATTTTTGCGGTGCATGAAGGCGGACAAGGCTGCTAATAGAAAAATGTCGTGATATCGCGACATATCTCATTTTCGTGGTGTATGAAGGCGAACAAGGCTGTGGACATAAAAACGTCGTGATATCGTGACATGTCTTGTTTTCGTGATATAGGTAGAGGAGCAAAGCTGCAGATATAAAAACATCACGATATCGCGACATGTTGTTTTTGTCATGATTCATGGCGAGCCGTTACAGAATGTGCAGGGAAGTGTTGAACACGTGTCATAGAGACAGAGGGGCTATGATAATATTTTAGGATCGTCAGTTACAGTTCGCTGGGGAGACCAAACATTTCAAACCCGAGCAAAAAGCCAAAACAACAAAGAGGCGAGAATATGAAACGAAGTGACCTGGGAGATGAAACGAAGCGTCACAGAGCGAAGCAGAGGGCCATACAAAAATCTTAAAAGCAGAAGCCAATGACAAATAGAGGGGGCAAAACTATTCAGAGAAGATTGCAGTAATGAAGGCAAGGCCTTAGCACTGGGTTTCTCTGGATATTTTCTTCCACATTGGACTGGTTTGTCTTCTTCATGGACATGGTCAGAAACCGCTACGGGAAGAGTTGCAGAGCTGAAGGTGATAGGCCATTCTGGGCCTGCTTTTGGAGCGTTTTTCCTCCACTTTGTTTTGGTTTTGATAAACTAGAAGCTTATGTTGTTGTAAACTGACATATTTTTAATACAAAAATTATAGAGAGTTGCATCTCATTGGCAAGAAAGAAGGAGTTATTTTCTGCATGCAAGATTTAATGTTTATTTTTCCCCTTTTAGATTTTTAGGCTTATAGGTGAAGTTTAATGCAAGTTCTCTTGGTTGCTTCATGCGAATGTCTAAATCTGAAAACCATAGTTAAAACCCCAGAAACCAGCACCTAGCTTATTTGGATTGTGCGAGTTTTACAGGTTCAATAGGTTAGGTTGTATGCAGAAAACCTCATTATCTTCGATTTTTTCAAATAGGATCGTAGCACTCTGAATGTACTTTAGTTTTAGTTTCTTTGTATTTTATTTTCACTTCTTTTATTCTCTGCATTTTTATTTTCTCGAAAATCTAACTTTAGTCGAATTTACTGAGTCATTGAAATAAAATACTTGAAAATCTACCGAAATCGAAAATAAAATAATTTCATAATTAAGATTAATTCACATTGAGTTCATTCTGATTAAATGAACAGTCATTACAATTTCAAAATAAAATAAACCATAGTGCCCCTTGTTTACAGTTACTTGCAACCACTAAGGTGTTCCGAGCATTCAAACTGAACATTATTATTCATACAAAATGCTAACATAGCGGAGACCTTCGAGAAATTGTTTATTAAATTTCTTTGCAAGAGAGGATTTGGAACTCAAATCCTATCGAAGAGTGTGTTTTCACAATCGGGTGAAAATACCACTCAACACTACTCAACCAATCACTCAATGAAACAATCCTCCCTTACAAACCCTAGTCCTATTAAATAAACACCAACTCAAAATATTTTCAACAATGATCAACAACCAATATCACATAACAATGATACTCATGTCCTTTTTAAACCCTAGTTCAAGTTCTTCACACAACTCACTTCAAAAATAATGCTTATAAAACAACTCTCACATAACAATGATACTCATGTTCTTTTCAAACCCTAATTTAAATTCTTCATACAACCAATGGTTTCAGCAACAATGCTTATCGAATAAGGTTTTAACAACAACCCTTTATTCCATACGAACTTGAAGTATTAAATCAACACACTCAAAAAGGAATCCCTAATTAAATCCTTTTCACTTCAAAATTATTTTTAGAAATACATTCACATTCATCATTTTTACACATGGAAGAATTTTCCCATACATTTTCTCGATTGGAGAAAGTCCTCTCAAAATTGCCTTCAAACAATACCTTCTTGTTTGCCAAGTACCAAGGGTTAGATAACAAGGGTTATACTTCACAAATATAAGGATAACTCAATTTCATGATACACCTTATATCTTCATCTCAATAGCAATATTCAACAATAATATCTTCACAAAAATTACCCTTTCAAAATACACCTTCAATTTCTCAATATCACAAAAATTGATATCCCAACTCAATTTTTTTATCTCCTAAGGTAAAAATAATATTTACCCTAGTAAAATACCTATTTACCACCTAGGTAAATAATTTCAATATTACCTTATGACTCCCTAACCTTAGAATAATAATCAAATTACATAAAACACCCCTTATACCTCCTAAACCTTAGCACACATGCAAAATAAAATTTAATTTATAAAAACCTTTGTAAAATCCCCTTCCATGATTTTTGGGGATTTGAAACTGCGCCCTCTCCTCGACTGACGCCTTGGTTGTGGCTAGCTAGACGTGTGAGCCAAGCACTCCACATGCTAGCTTAAGCGCCTTGGCTGCTTAAGCCCTTTCAACAAAGGCTTTAAAGCCTTTTGCCTCTCATTTACCTAGCCTTTGGCTAGACCACACGAGTGCTCTCCTTCACCTTCACACTTGCATGACCATGACGTGCTCCCTTCACCTTTGCTATCTCTGACTCCGCAATTTCTGTAGACTTCAAATTTTTGCATGTTTCTCAAATTGAATAATTGAGTTTTCCTAAGGTTTGCATTGGGATTTAAATACCCTTTATTGCCTTTGCACTTCACGTCGGTGGATGTTTTGATTTTTATGATGTTGGCATTTTATAATTTAAAATTTATAATTTATAAAATATTTAAATTCTAAAAGAATTTAAATTTTATAAATTATATTTATAAATCTTTGACTTTAATAAAAATTAAAGCTTCCTTGGGTTTTTATGAAAAACCTTTTAATTTTCTCATCCATGGTTTTAATAAAAACCTGCCTTCATTTTCTTCCACATAATATTAAAAATATTATGAAGCTCTTTTTCCATTAACCTTTGCATTGTTCTTCTTGACATCAATGATGACTTTATTCCTTGACATAAATGACAACTTAACTCAAAATGTCCAACAATCTCCCCCTTAGTCATTGATGGCAACCCAAATTATTTTTAGTGAAAAATTGACCTTTCCTTTGTTCTGCTCCCCCTGGGACATTGCTCCCCCTGGATCAATGCTCTCCTCTTTGCTCAAATACCAAATCTCTTCTCCTTACTCAAATCTCTCTCCCTTTGACATCAATGGCAAAGGGTCACCTTTGGGGCTTGGGGCTAAGAATGAGCCTCTTAGCTTAGCCCCTACCCCACCTCTTATTGAGGTGGTTAATTTTGGGGTGGGATTCTCAATCCCAATATTCCTTGAAGATACTCAAAGGTTTCCTTTGAAAGTGGCTTGGTGAAAATATCTGCTATCTATTCCTTTGTAGTAATATATTCCAATCTAACTTGTTTATTTGTCACCTATTCTCTCAAAAAGTGGTACTTAATCAGAATGTGCTTTGTCCTGGAGTCCATCACTAGATTTTTTGAGATACTTATAACACTTTTATTATATCATAGTATGGGAATAGGATGGTCATGTTTTATATTGAAGTATTCTAGAGTTCTCTTCATCCATAATACATGTGTACAACTAGCTACTGCTGCAATGTATTATGCTTCTGCTGTAGATAAGGATATTGAAACTTGCTTCTTACTTATACAAGAGACTAAATAGTCTCCAAGAAAGAATGCTCCTCCACTTGTGCTTTTTCTATCATCAATGATTCTGGCCCAATATGCATATGTATATGCCGTTAGTGTGAAATTGTCACTTTTGGGATACCAAAGCCCAAAATCCATAGTTCCTTTTAGATACCTAAAAATTCTTTTTACTATTGCCACATGTGTTTCCTTAGGTGCTACTTGAAACCGTACCACTAATCCCATTGACTATACTATATATGGTCTTGTAGCTGTAACATACAATAAGCTGCCAATCATAGATCTGTATAATCTCTGATCTGCCTCTGTAGATTCATTATCCTTACTTAACTTGCATCTTGTGACCATGGGGGTAATTACTAGTTTACAATCTTCTAACTTGAATTTCTTTAACATTTATTTTATGTACTTAGCTTGTGAAAGAAATACCCCTTTCTCTAATTGTGATATCTGGAGTCCAAGAAAGAAGGATAATTCACCAAGCATAGACATCTCAAATTTATTTTGCATGTTCTTAGCAAATTCTTTACACATCTTATTATTGTTTCCTCCAAAATTTATGTCATCAACATAAACAACCACAATTAGTAGATCACTCCCTTCATTTTTATAATATAAATTACTATCTACTATTCCTTTTCTGAATCCTTATTCCTAAAGATACTTATCCAATCTTGAGTACCACACTCTCGGAGCCTGCTTTAGACCATACAATACCTTTTTCAATCTGCATACATGATCTTGTTTATCTGCTAATATGAATCCCTCTAGTTGTTCAATATAAACTTCTTCTAGAAAACCATTTAGAAATGCTAACTTGACATCTATCTGATATACCTTGAAGTTTTTGAAACTTGAGAAGGCTATAAACATCCTTATAGCTTCAATCCGTGTAACTGGAGCAAATGTCTCATCAAAGTCAATTCCTTCTACCTGTGCATAACCTTTGCATACTAACCTTGCTTTATTTATGAACACCTATCCATATTCATTTAACTTGTTTATGAATACCCATTTTGTGTCGATCACATTTTTATCCTTTGGTCGTGGAACAAGTTCCCAAGTTTTTCTTTTCTCTATCTGATCTAATTCCTCATCCATTGCCTTAATCCAAAAATTATCCTCACTTGCCTAAGTGAAGTCTTTTGGCTCAATCTTAGATAGCAAAGAAAAAATTCCTTGTTGATATGGTTTTATTATTCTTCTCATTGTCTATCTTTCATCTATATTTTTGATGGTTTTATCTTTAGGATGATTCTTCTATACATACCTAAATGGAGTTTTGGGAAGAAGTATTTGTGTTTCTTCTTCTTATTTATTTGATTCCTCACAAAATTCTTCTTGACAACATCCATATTCTTGATACACAATTTTTTGAATTGGTTCTCTTGAATTTATCTTATCATCAATTGTTACATTTATACTTTCCACCATAGTGCATGTTATTTTGTTGAAGCATATGTAGGCTTTAATCCTTGTGGAATAACCAAGAAAAATTCCCTCATCATATCTTGGATCAAACTTGCCTAAGTTTTGATCTTCCTGTCTTATGTAACATTTGCTTCTAAAAATTCTGAAGTGTTTTACAGTGATAAGTCTTCCTTTACAAAGCTCATATGGAGTCTTGTGATGATTTACCCTCATTTGAGCCCTAGTGATTATGTATACTACTATGTTTACCACTTCTCTCCAAAAACCATCTGATAGATTAGATATATTTAACATAGCTCTAGCCATATTTTCAACAGTCCTATTTTTCCTTTCAACTACCCCATTTTGTTGAGGAGTTCTTGCTACTGAGTACTCTCTCTTGATCCCATGTTGTTCACAAAACTCTACAAATTCATTTGAAGTAAATTATCCTCCTCTGTCAGATCTCAGACATTTAATATTTTTTCCAGTTTCATTTTCAACCAGTTCCTTAAATGATTTTAATCTTTCAAAGGCCTCTGACTTCTCTTTCCTCACTACTTTGGCTAATGGATCTCTATCCACTAGAGACTGTCATCCTCTATACTCTATCACCTCCTGTTGTGGCTGATCCACAACACACCCCAAAATTGGGGACCCACATTTTTTGCATGCTTTCAAAGACGATCGCAGTGGCCCAGATGCTAAAAAAATCAAAGGAAGAGCAAAATATAGCAAGAAAAAGAAAGTGTCGCGATATCGCGACATGTTGCTCCGTCACGACTAGAAATGAAAAGTTGTCAAGATATCGCGACATGTTGCTCCATCGCGGCCGAAAATGAAAAGTTGTCACGATTTCGCGACATGTTGCTCCGTCGCAGCTAGAAATGAAAAGTTGTCGCGATTTCGCGACATGTTGCTCCGTCGCGGCTAGAAATGGAAAGTTGTCACGATTTCGTGACATGTCACGTTTTCGTGGCTAGGAGCAGCATAATGCATCATGAAGATAAAATGTCACGATATCGCGACGTGTTGTGAAATCGCGGGTCATAGAAGAGAGAGAAATACAGAAAGGAAAATTGTCACGAAATCGCGACATGTCACAAAATCATGGTCAAACCAATCAAACAGGGCAAGGCACTAAAGTTGTCGCGATATGGCGACATGTCGCGTTTTCGTGACCTGAAGCAGGAAGACATGCCAAATGAAAAGATGTCACGATTTCGTGACAAAAAGCAGCGAGACAACCCAAAAGAGAAAAGTTTCACGATTTCGCGACAGAAAGCAGCGAGAGCAGTCCGAAAGAGAAAAGCATCGCGATTTCGCGATAGAAAGCAGCGAGAAAACCCGAAAGAGAAAAGCATCACGATTTCACGATAGAAAGCAGCGAGATAGCCCGAAAGAGAAAAGCATCACGATTTCGCGACAGAAAGCAGCAAGATGGTACGGAATGAAAAAGTGTCACGATTTCGCGACATGTCGCGTTTTCGTGGCTGAGTGCAACAAAACACAGCGAAGGAGAAAAACGTCGTGATTTCGTGACAAGTTGCATCCATGTGGTCCGAAGCAAAAAAATGTCGCGATATCGCGACATGTATCATTTTTGCGATGCATGATGACAAACAAGGCTGTTGACAGAAAAATGTCGCGATATCGCGACATGTCTTGTTTTCGCGATACAGGTAGAGGGGCAAAGCTGCATGCATAAAAACGTCGTGATATCGCGACATGCTATTTTTGGTCACGATTTATAGGGGGCCATTACGAAACATGCAGAAAAGCACAGAACACGTGGCATAAAGGTGTAAGGGCTACAGAAGCATTACAGGTCACAGAGAAGATCAAGCGTCTCGATGTCGAGCATAAAGTCAAAAACAACAAAAAGGTGGGGAAGGTGAAACGAAGCGATCTGGGAGATGAAGCGAAGCGTCATAGGGCGAAACAGAGAGCATTGCCAGAAAGTATAAAAGTAGAAGCATAGATTGGTACAAGGGTCGGAAAACCACTACGGGCAGAGTTGCAGAGCCAAAGGCAATAAGCCATTCTAGGCCTGCTTTTGTGGTGTTTTTCTTCCACTTTGCCTAGATATTTCCTTTACATTGGACTAGGTAGGAAATTGCTATAAGTAGAGTTGCAGTGCTGAAGGCCAGAGGGCCATTATGGGCTTGCTTTGAGGTTGTTTTCTTCCATAGACTGGGTTTGGGAAACCAGAGATTCTGTTGTTGTATAATGACCAATTTTTAATACAAAAAATTCAGAGAGTTGCACCTCGTTGGCAAGAAAGGAGTTATTTTATTGATTGAATGTTTATCTTTCCCCTTTTCGTATTTCTAGGCTTATAGGTTGAATTTTAATGCAAGTTCTCTTGGTTGCTTCATGCGAATGTCTAAATCTAAAAAATCACAGTAAAACCCCAGAGACCAGCACTTAACTTATCTGGATTGTGCGTGTTTTGCAGGTTCAATAGGTTAGGTTGTATGCAGAAAACCTCATTGTCTTCGGTTTTTTCAGAGTAGGATAGCATCACTGAATGCACTTTTCATTTTCCTTTTGCATTTTGTTTTCATTTTTTCTTGCACTTTATTTTCATTTACAGGCATTAAAATTAAAAAAAAAAAAAAAAAAAAAAATTCAAAATCCAAAAATAGAAAATTCCATTTCAAGGCCAGATTTTCATTTTTCAGTTTTGTTTTTCATTCATGAGCAGATGATGATATTCCCTTCATAAAATTCCAATTTCATTGAAGGGGTTATGTTTTATGACATTTCATCAAATTTCCATTTTGAAGTTATAGCATGGTCACATAAGAACCAAATCACATTTGCTTTATTCGGGTTCAATGAACAATCATTTAAAGTTTCATAGTAAAATAAACCAACATTGCCCCTTGTTTTCAGTTACTTGCAACCACTAAGGTGTTCCAAGCATTTTTATTGAATATCTTTATTTGAGATTATTAATACACAGATGTAAAATGCTAACATAGCGGAACCTTGGAGAAATTGTTTATTAAATTTCTTTGCAAGAGAGGATTTAGAACCCAAATCCTATCGGAGAGTGTGTTTTCACAATCGGGTGAAAATACCACTCAACAGATTGGCGCTAGAAGGAGGGTTGGATGGGTTTATTTTAGTGAGATTTAAATTTTTGTATTTTTGTTGTTTTTGTTGTGGGGGGGGGGGTTTTTTTTGTTTGTTGTTTTTTTTGGGTTTGATTTGCCTTTTTGTACCCAGATTGGCGCTAGAAGGAGGGCCGAACGGGTTTATTCTAGTGTGATTTAAATTTTTGTATGCTTTAGTCCTCTAACACTCAGCAGATTGTTTGAAGGATGACCTAAATTGATTTACTTTATTCTATTTTAAGCAATTCAGGTATGTTGTATATTATTCTAACACTTTTCTGATTGTTCATACAGAAACAATGTGATTTGATTTAATTTTGAAAATTTTGGTTTTGATTAACAAAGTGTTGTTTCATGCATTTACTTTTCATTTGATTTTAATGAATACATCTCTTAGTTGATGCTAACTTGATTTTTATACATTGCAGGTTGAATATTCAATAGATTTGGTTCTAAAGTTACATTTTAAGGTTCACTAATGGCAACATTTGAGGAGCAAATGGTATCCTTGAGAAAAGAAATGATGTCTCTAAGAGAAATAATGGTATCTATAATGGAGGATCATTATAAGGGTTTGTCTATACATGTGATACCCTATCAAATTCCTAAAATGTTATTGGATTTTTTACGGTGTTTTAATCAAGAGGTGCCACTAGGATACTTGCAAAAACTACATGTCTACAAGAATACATTATGTCAATTCCAGGTTTTCTATGAGGAGGTGGCTTGTAAGTTAAATGCATACATTTTGGATGATAAACCATTCTTTTGGTACAGCCAACTACCCATGGAGGTTAGGACTTCTTGGATACAACTAGAAGCAGCCTATCTTTATCATTTTGGTAATCAAGTTGACTTAGAAATCTTGAAAAATCAGTTTACCTCCATATGTAAAGAGCCTAACGAATCCTTGAGTCAATTCAATGGAAGATTTCGTGAGTTGCACTCCCAAATGTGGGAAAATTTTAACACATTAGAAGAGGAAGCCATGGAAGTATACCTAGGAGCCATACACCCCACACTTGCTTCACACATTGAGGAAAAAATGAGTGGTTTGTCTCTAGAGAAAATCCATGAGATCTTGGAAGAGATAGAATGGCAAGGTCTTGAAGAAGAAAAGGCACAACATGTTCACATGAGAGATTTTTCTTTTGATGCCAACCTACACCAACCATCAAATATAGCACCCTCCACTCCAATGATATCTAAGGTAAATGATCAAGGGGATGAATTTGAATATCCAAATCTTACAACCACCTTAGATGTAGTCCACGAGGAGGTGCAAATTGCTAAGCCAACATCCGCTAGTGAGGATTATGCAGAAATGATCTCATTCATAGAGATACATGATTATCCGGATGAAGGGGTTCTAAATTCAACAATGTTTGATATATGTGATAGGACGGAACCCACCATAGAATTGAATGAAGTGGTTGAAAGTGAAATTGGAAGAAAACCAATAAATAAATTTGAAGATATGATAGAATTTCACCACTTGTTCTTGGAAGATACTATTGATGGGATGTGTAAAATTAACGATCAAGAAATTCTTCACCCTCCAAATTATGATAAAATTGAATCATGGGTTACTAATTTGGACGATGATAGCCTTACAAATTTGAATTCAAGAAATGACCCACTTTTGGAAATAATTGAACCATCTAAGGAAGGTGAAGATGAATTTGATGAGAAACACATTGATGAATGGGAAGATGTTGAAGAAGTAGTTGAACGTCACCACTTGATTTTGAAAGATGATTATTATGATGCTTGGAAGAAGTGGGAAGACTACACTCACTCCAAAACTACTAATGAAACTTGTGTGCCAATTGATATAGAGGACAACATAATCGCCTACTCAAAGGAAGATATTACAACTCCTGTACAATTTGAGGATGTTTTGGAAGAGGGTTTCAAATCTCATCAAATTTTGGAAGATTATAATGATCCTATTGCCAAGGACAAAGAAGAAAAAGAATTTATGAATGAATCAAAAGATCATGCCACAAACATCATGGAATTTCATGCCATGGATTTGGATGACAATTTTCACAATGGTTGGGGGAGATATGATAATGCATTCTTTTCTCACATCCCTATAAATGAAACTCATATTTCACTTGATATGCAGGATGTTGAACCTTCTACATCATACGAAGATCTCATATTCACAAGATTTGAGAAGGTTGCAAAATTCGATCATGTTGAATATAAATTCATTGAAGGTGCGGATGCAAGTTTGCATGATGATTTTGAGGATTCAAATGAAGAGATACCATGGATAGTGAACAAAGAATTGGAACCAAATGACAAAGAGATTGATCAATTGGAAGCAACTCAAATGAAGGATCATCAAGATGAGTCATGGGACATACACTTTGACCAAGAACATTTGAGGGTTGAAAATTTGCATGACCATGTTTTGAATTTAATTGATGTTTATGATGAAATGTCGTTAAAGGTGAATGAAAAACAGGGTATGATTTCTAATCACACCTTTGATAACATTGTTTTAATGAATGAAAAGGAAGTTGATGCACTTGAATTGTTAAATAAAATTCATCAACAATTACTAATTGAATCTAGGGTAAAAACTTTTAATGATCCTAATTTAGTAAATATCCTAGATGCTTGCAAAATGCTGCACAAATTTGATTGGCCTACAAATTTGGAAAATGATTTGGCTTTAAAATTTTTAGAAATAGGCTCTTGCTTACAAAGTCTCATTTTGGATAAAGAAAGCCTAGTTCTAAGTCATGAAATGGATACTTTCAAGAATGGACAAGATAAATTTGAATATCATTTATTGTCTAATCATTTTAGTAATTTGATGCTCACCTATGGGAATACTATTGGAACTAAATCTAATTGGTGGGGTGAGCGAGGTAAGTTAAAGGTTGTTGCATGGTGTGGTATAATATTGTTTTTTTTGGATTCCTACAACATTTGGCATGCACATCATGTTATATTTTTGTTGAAATGTTCTAACCATGTTTGGGATCCAGGAAAGTGATAATCCAAGCTTTGCATCATCTTGTATTATATTGTACATTTGTATATAGGTTTTGATTTTTGGTTTTGGTTTGTGTTTTCAAGTTTCCTTTTAGGGATTGCTATTTGGATTTGGATTTAAGTTGTGTGTTGGTCCTTTGGACATTTTTGGTTTGTTTATGAAAAAAAAAAAATTGTTTTTTGAGATGTCAACTTATGCCTAAAATCAGGAGAATATGAAACATTGGAATTGTATTGTAGAAAGCTCCACAAGTAAAGCAAACACATTAAAAAATATCGTTTGAAACTTGTGATGCATGAAGTTGTCAGTTTTGCAAATTATGGCAACATAGGTGGTATACTCCATCCACAATTCATAAAGCAATGCATTCATATTACATTCCATTTTGCATATATATTCCATCTTAGTTGCATATCCATTTCCAATACAATCATTGAAAAATGTCAAATCCTCTTAGGATTATTCTATAACATGAAACATATAAGAAAAAAAAAATCCTAAGGTTGGGAACTGATGTCCGAACTATCTTGAACCAAGCACATTCTATACACATTAAAAGGAATCTTGAGCAAAATGATCAAGACCATGCTTGGAAGAAAAGGTGGGGTGAAAAGAATATTTCATGTCTGTCCTATTATGCAACATAATCCTTAAAACAGTGGTTTTTACCACTTCCATCAAGCTTAAAGTCTAAAACCAGAGTAGTAAGGATAGGATTAAATCCTCATCTCACTTAGGTTGAGGATCCAATTCCCCAAAGCTCTGATTTGACCTACATGGAGTAGTAAGGATAGGACATAATTCTCATCTCGCTTAGGTTGAGAATCCGATTCCCCAAAGCTTCCATTTTTTCCCATTTCATCATAAAGCTTGGATTGGAAGGATCGTACTACATGTCCTCTGCAAAGGATGGGTAGTCATCCCAAAGGTCCAAGCAATAAAAAGTAAAACTAATTTTTCCCATTTCATCTCAATCTTGGATTGGAAGGATCATACTACATGTCCTCTGCAAAGGATGGGTAGTCATCCCCAAGATCCAAGAAATAAAAGATAATATTTTCCATTTCATCTTAATATTGGATTGGAGGGATTGTACTACATGTCCCTGGCAAGGATGGGTAGTCATCCCAAAGGTCCAAGAAATAAAAAAAAAGAGAAAAGAATGAATGAAGCCAAATCATGGATTATGGGGTTAAGTATGCTCATGCGTGGCAACATGTCTTGTCTAAAAGCAAGACCATTGATTGCTCATATGGATAGACTAGCCTGACCATTTCATCCATAACAGGTTAAATTATTTTGTTCAAGATGAGGTAATGAACTCCAGATCAGAGTAGTAAGGATAGGATTAAATTCCCATCTCGCTTAGGTTGGGAATCCAATTCCCCAAAGCTCTGATCTCACTTACACCTGCACATGGGTTCAAGATGGTAGTGACACATAACCAACTTTGGGATCTAATAAATTAATTCAGTATACATATATTTGATCCTAAGAGGGTTTGACAGTTTTGATATGTTTGTTCATGATATTAGAAGGTTTGAGCCTTTGCAAAGCAGGTTGTTATATCTCTAACATCTTCATCATACATCAAATCCTGCACAAATCATTCATAGCCTTGCATACAAATCATAAGTGAAACTGACAATGGAATGTTGATCAAATTCAAGCGATAGGGAATGAAAACATATTGCACACACCGAGATGATACTTAATGATTCTGATGTTTCATGTATTTTTGATCTATCGGTATTAGTTTATCCTTTATGTGCTGACGCTTGTATCTAAGCTTGTATATTTCAGGTTGGGTTCTCACCAAAATACTCAGGAGCATTTGACAACAGAGTCGCCATTTGTTGTGGCTGATCCACAACACACCCCAAAATTGGGGACCCACCCTTTTTGCATGCTTTCAAAGAAGGTCGCGAGTGGCCTAGATGTTAAAAAAATCAAAGGAAGAGCAAAATATAGTAAGAAAAAGAAAGTTGTCGCGATATCGCGACATGTTGCTCCATCATGGCCAGAAATGAAAAGTTGTCGCGATATCGCGACATGTTGCTCCGTCGCGGCCGAAAATGAAAAGTTGTCGCGATTTCGCGACATGTTGCTCCGTCGCAAAAATGAAAAGTTGTCACGATTTCGTGACATGTTGCTCCGTCACGGCTAGAAATGGAAAGTTGTCACGATTTCGTGACATGTTGCTCTTTGCGACTAGGAGCAGCATAATGCATCATGAAGAAAAAATGTCATGATGTCGTGACATGTTGTGAAATCGCGGGTCATAGAAGAGAGAGAAAGACAGAATGGAAAATTGTCGCGAAATCGTGACATGTCACAAAATCGCGGCCAAACCAGTCAAACAGGGCAAGGCACTAAAGTTGTCGCGATATCGCGACATGTCACGTTTTCACGACCTGAAGCAGCAAGACATGCCAAATGAAAAGATGTCACGATTTCAGAAGAAGCACGAGGAGAAAGCGAATTTGCGAAGAAAGGAAGAGAAAAGCGTCACGATTTTGAGAGAGAGAGAAGCGAAAAGCGAGATTTCGAGAAAAACCGAAAGAGAAAAGCATCACGATTTCGCGATAGAAAGCAACTAGATGGTATGGAATGAAAAAGTGTCACGATTTCGTGACATGTCGCGTTTTCACGGTGAGTGCAACAAAACACAGCGAAGGAGAAAAACGTCGTGATTTCGTGACAAGTTGCATCCATGTGGTCCGAAGCAAAAAAATGTCGCGATATCGCGACATGTATCATTTTCGTGATGCATGATGACAAACAAGGCTACTGACAAAAAATGTCACGATATCGCGACATGTCTTGTTTTCGCGATACAGGTAGAGGGGCAAAGCTACATACATAAAAATGTCGCGATATCGCAACATGCTATTTTTGGTCACGATTTATAGGGGGCCATTACGAAACATGCAAAAAAGTGCGAAACACGTGGCATAAAGGTGTAAGGGCTACAAAAGCGTTACAGGTCACAGAAAAGATCAAGCATCTCGATGTCGAACATAAAGTCAAAAACAACGAAAAGGTAGGGAAGGTGAAACGAAGCGATCTGGGAGATGAAGCGAAGCGTCACAGGGCGAAACAGAGAGCATTGCCAAAAAGTATAAAAGCATAAGCATAGATTGGTACAAGGGTCGAAAAACCACTACGGGCAGAGTTGCAGAGCCAAGGGCAATAAGCCATTCTGGGCCTGCTTTTGTGGTGTTTTTCTTCCACTTTGTCTGGATATTTCCTTTACATTGGACTAGGTAGGAAATTGTTGTAAGTAGAGTTGTAGTGCTGAAGGCCAGAGGGCCATTATGGGCCTGCTTTGAGGTTGTTTTCTTCCATAGACTGGGTTTGGGAAACCAGAGATTCTATTGTTGTATAATGACCAATTTTTAATACAGAAAATTCAGAGAGTTGCACCTCATTGGCAAGAAAGGGAGTTTTTCTTATTTTTTTTTTTTTGTTTTGGTTTGTGTTTATGTATATGAAAAATCACAATAAAACCCCGGAGACCAGCACTTAACTTATCCGGATTGTGCGTGTTTTGCGAGGTTCAGTAGGTTAGGTTGTATGCAGAAAACCTCATTGTCTTCGGTTTTGTCAGAGTGGGATAGCATCACTCGAATGCACTTTTCATTTTCCTTTTTGCATTTTGTTTTTATTTTTTTTCTGCACTTTATTTTCATTTACAGGCATTAAAATAAAAAAATAAAAATAAAAATAAATTCAAAATCCAAAAATAGAAAATTTCCATTTCAAGGCCAGAATTTCATTTTTCAGTTTTGTTTTTCATTCATGAGCAGATGATGATATTCCCTTCATAAAATTCCAATTTCATTGAAGGGGTTATGTTTTATGACATTTCATCAAATTTCCATTTTGACGTTATAGCATGGTCACATAAGAACCAAATCACATTTGCTTTATTCGGGTTCAATGAACAATCATTTAAAGTTTCATAGTAAAATAAACCAACATTGCCCCTTGTTTTCAGTTACTTGCAACCACTAAGGTGTTCCAAGCATTTTTATTGAATATCTTTATTTGAGATTATTAATACACAGATGTAAAATGCTAACATAGTGGAACCTTGGAGAAATTGTTTATTAAATTTCTTTGCAAGAGAGGATTTAGAACCCAAATCCTATCGGAGAGTGTGTTTTCACAATCGGGTGAAAATACCACTCAACACGTCCAAAGCTTGCACTCAGCTTTGTCTAAAATTTGTACTAAACACAGTACTTCGGTCTAGTACAACTCTACTCAGTCTCTATCTCTGGTCTGGTACAAACTTATTCTCAAATCTGCACCAAACTCTATCCTCAATCTCTATCCTCTGATCTGCACTAAACACATTCCTTCGATCTAGCACAAATATGTTCTTAATCTCTGTCCTCAAACCTTAACTCAAGGGTTGAATCAACTCTCTTGGATCTACCCCAAACCTTAACTCAAGGTTTGAAAAAATCAATCAACTCTGCTCTCAAGTCTTCTCAAAGACTTGTCTCAAATCTACCTTGTAAGCTTCCACAAAAGATCACACTAATCTGTCCACAAGTCCTCTCTAGAACTTGTCCAAATTTGCTCAAGTCCTCTCTAGAAATCGCTCAAATATTCTCATTAAGTCCTCTCAAGAACTTATCCAAATCTGCTCTCAATATGTATTGTAAGCTTCCACAAAAGCTTACTCAAATATATTTACAAGTCTTCTCAAAGACTTACCTCTAAACTTCTCAACAAGTCCACACTAGAACTTGTCCAATCTCATAGAAACATATATAGAACTAAGTGTGACACTGAGAGGGGGGGTGAATCAATGTGTATTAAAAATTTAATCCAATAATGAAATCGAATCAAAATAAGCAATCACACAAAAATGCATCACATAACACCAGATTTATAGTGGAAACCTGATGTCGGAAAACCACTGTGCCAATGGACTGTTTGGACTCGCATCAAAATCTAGCCTTGAAAATATTGTCTTTACAATATTTTTGCAGCACCAACTGCAGGGAATGGCACCAACCAACCCAGACTTTAGCAGTACCAACTACAAGGAGCACCAATCCCGATCGCCAAACACCCACTCGGCAAAAACAAAAACTATAGTAGAAAATCTGATCTCCATTCCAAAAGACCTTGAGTGGTCTAGCTCATTACTTCTCTCTACACATCCACTCTGACTAATCTCATCTAATCTGAATCTCTATATCACACCCTTCTCTGTAATCACTCTGACTCCTTTTAAAAACCTTTTTGCAATACCTTTAACTTCCAACACTTCAATTTCCTAACAAATTTTGAGCTACAAGATGACCGTTTTAACATTCAATAAAGTCTCCCTTGGGGAACATAACGTTCTTCTAGATTTTAAAATTTTGCATGTGCTGGAAAAAGAACAGACTCAAAAGGATTTACGGATCAAAAGTTATGACCTTTTTAAATTTTACTTTTATTTTGGAGAGGCATTTTGTCAAACAGTTCACGGACAAAGTGTTGTGCACATTACTCGTTCTCACACTTGGAGGCCTCGAAATTACTTCGACCAAAAAGCAAAGATGTTAAATTCAATTATCTATACGTGAAAAAACACTTAAAAGGCACATTCGGCAACAAGAAAATATGAATTTTAGTATTCGAGCGCAAAAACACTTGGCTGCCCAAAACTGGAAAAAGTGCTACGGAGGCATTTTGCAACTACTGCCATTTATTCCTCGGGTCTCCATTTGGGCTGAAATTTAAAAAATAATATCTTTGTATATCATACTACATCCAATAAAAATTTTGAATTTTTATTCCTCACATATTTCTTAATATACCTCCGACAAAGTGGCCTCTGACGCTGATTTTACACCTGTCACATAAACTACAAAAAGTGCTCCAGAGCCATTTTGCAGCGCTCACCATTTCTTCCTCCAGACTCCCTTTGGGCTGAAATTTAAAACTTAAGCTCTCAGTATATCCAGCTACCTCCAGTAAAACAATTAAGGTCAAATTCCTCATGTATTGCTTAATATTCCTCCCGTAAAGTGACCTCCAACGCATATTTTACAGCTACAGTTTCATGACCAACAATGCACCGACAAAGCAACCGGTCGTTCCAACACTGCAATCACACTTGATAATGATAAAAAAAAATCTCCAAATAGTATTTGGGGATGTCCAACACATTCCATTGATGTTTTGCCACTTTGACAACTTCCTTTTTTGCTACTTTGACAACTTCCTGATGATTTTTGCAACTTTTGTAAATTTGCACGAACAACCTGTAACAACTTCACCTGAACATCACAAACATTCTCATAAGCATTGAACACCACTTTACATACTCTGAAGAACCTTCGAACAATTGTCCACTGCATCAACCTGTCCATCTGAGTGTGTTGACAATGACAATATTGTCATTGCACCTTGCTCAACAATCCCCCCCTTTGGAATTGTTGGCAAAACACACATAGTTTCCTGTAACTCTTTTCCCTCTTTGACAACAAGACCAAATGGCTACTACAAACTTCCCCTGAGTCCATGCACAACATTCTCAGGCAAAAATTATTACACTTAGCAAAAATCACAAACATGAGCAAAAAGATAAACAAAGACACAAATGCTCCCCCTGAGAATGTGACCCTGATAGCTAGTCAATGCTTGGGAAGTGTGACCACTCCCTATTTATTTTGAAGGTACTCAAAGAATTCCTTGGGCAATGGTTTGGTGAATATTTTCACTACTTGCTCTGTTGTTGGAACAAAATCCAACTTAACCTCACCTTCCGTAACTTTCTCCTTCAAAAAATGGTACCGGATAGCAATATGTTTTTTGTGAGAATGCATAACCGGATTCTTTGAGATATTGATTGCACTTATATTGTCACACATGATCGATATGGGCTCACTAAAATTTATTCCAAGATCCTTCAAAGTTTGTTTCATCCAAAGTACCTGTGTACAACATGATGTCGCTGCAATATACTCTGCCTCTGCTGTGGATAATGAGACTATGCCATGCAACAAGATTATCACCAAGATACAATGCACCTTCACTAGTACTCTTCATGTCATCTACACATCCTGCCCAATCTACATCTGAATATGCAATAAGGGTGAAGTCCTTACATTTCTGATAGCATAACCCATACTCCATAGTACCCTTGAGGTACTAAAAAATCCTCTTTACTACTATCACATGAGTCTCCTTGGGACTAGCCTAAAATCGTGCTACCATGCATACTACCTGTAAAATATCCAGTCTAGTAGTTGCCAAGTACAGTAAGCTCCCAATCATGGATATGTACATAGTTTGATCAACAGGTGGAGATTTGTCATCCTTGCTCAACTTGAAACCTGTCGTCATGAGAGTGCTAACTGGCTTGCAATCCTCCATTGTGAAATTTTTAGCATTTATTTCACATATTTGATTTAAGAAATAAATATGCCCTTCTCCTTTTTATTAACTTGCAATCCAAGAAAATACGAAAGTGTTGAAATAAACGAACTAAATTTCATTATTGAAGCAGTGTTTAAATAATACATAGTATGCTTCAATTAGCTCGAGAGAAGCGGATCCCAACAATAATCCGCTTAATATTTAGCTAAAGCTGTAACAGGAAAATAATGTAATAAACTAAGATTTGCTAAAATATATTATATGCTAACATCCCCCCTTATTACATTATTTGGGTAATGAAACAATAACTAGCTATACTAACATCCCCCCAGATTACATCATTTTGCAATACATAGAGAACTGTGAAACAATTCAAATTTGACACGCGCAAGTGCTTTAGTGAAAATGTCTACAACTTGAGAATTTGTGGGAATGTGCTGAAGCTGAATTCGGTGCCTTGGAACTTCATCTCGAATGAAGTGACATTGTGTGTCAATGTGCTTTGTTCTTTCATGATGTACTGGATTCTTGACAAGATTCAAAACACCCATGTTGTCGCAGAACAAGTGTATTGGAGATTTTGATGGAAGACCCATACTTGTTAGGATGCGACGCAACCATATCACTTCGCACACAACTTCACGTGCGGCATGATATTCTGCCTCTGTTGATGAAATATCAACCACCTGTTGCTTCTTGTTGTGCCAAGAGACAGGACCAGATCCAAGATGAAACAAATATCTTGAAGTTGATTTACGGTCATCATATGATCCGACATAGTCGGAGTCCGTGTATCCCTGTAAGAAGAATTTTTTGTTCCTCTTATATTCTAGGCCATATTCCATTGTGCCACGAACATAGTGAAGAACATGCTTTGTTGCTTTCCAGTGTGTAGTCTTAGGCTCTTGCATGAACCTCTAAAGATAGTTGACAACAAATACGATATCTGGCCTAGTGTTGGTCAGATATATGAGACTCCCAATCAACTGGCGAGAGTACCATCTACCTGAGGTGAATCATCATATCGTGATAGCTGAATTCTTATTTCCATCAGAGTTGACATTGGCTTGCAATCAGTCATGCGATATTTTTACAATAGGGTCTTGGCATATTTTTTCTGAGACACTTTGATGTAGTGCTCCTTCTGGCTGACTTCCAGACTAAGACAATAATGGAGAAGTCCGAGATCTGACATCTCAAAAGATTGACACAAGTCTCTTTTGACAGTAGAAATCATTTTTTTTGAACTCCCTATAATGAGCAGATCATCAACATAGAGTACAAGCAACACTATTTCGGAACCCTGTTTCTTAAAATAGAGGTTTGCATCTGACGGACATCTCTTAAAACCATGCTGCAAAAGGTGATGATCCATTTTTATATACCAAGCCCGAGGGGCTTGTTTCAAACCATATAAGGATTTTACCAATCTGCAAACTTTCTGCTATTGGCCTTCCACTTCAAATCCTTCCGGTTGAGTCATGTAAAATTCTTCTTGGAGATCACCATTTAGAAAAGCACTCTTGACATCCATTTGGTGTACTTTCCACCCATATTGTGCTGCCATAGCACAAAGAACTCGAATGGTTATCATCCAAGCAATAGGTGCAAAGGTTTCCTCATAGTCAATGCCTTCTCTTTGAGCATAGCCCTTTGCAACAAGTCAGGCCTTATGCTTATCTATTGTACCATCTACCTTATACTTAACTTTATACACCCATTTGTAGCCTATGGGCTTCTTTTCGTATGGCAGATCGACAAGCTTCCAAGTTTTGTTTTTCATCAAAGACTTATACTCTGCATCCATAGCAGCCTTCCACTGAGGCTCACCAAGAGCAACTTGCACTGATGTGGGTTCAAGATCATCTATGGAAGACATAAATACCCTATCACTATCAATATCCATATCTTCTATATCTCTCTCTGGATCTACAAAAAGTTCCTCAAAATATTGACACAGCTCATCAACCCCAGTATTCTCTGTTGCAGCTTTCTCCTGTCGAGCCATGCTGCGAGTACGAGGCCTATCCAATGTCAAATCTGGTGGAGTGGATAGCTTAGAGTCTTTGATTGTATTTGTATACCACTTTGGATTCTTCTTCTGAGGTGTTGAAGAAGATGAAGACAAACCTCCAACTTTTGATGAAGGAGATTTATCAACCTTAGTTTCCACAAGGTCTAGGTATACATATGATGTGGTTTTTGATGTGAAAGCCTCATCAAAAAATACATCTCTACTGATGTGTATCTTCTTGGTTAAGGGATCAATCAAATGATAACCCTTAGAGTGCTCATCATACCCAAGAAGAATACACTTCAATGTCTTCTCATCTAGCTTCTTCCTTTTCTCTTTTGGTATGTGCATGAAAGCTTTACATCCAAAAATCCGTAGATGAGAAATGGAGGGTTTCCTACCACTCCATGCTTCCTGTGGAGTCATTCCTTGTAGAGAATTTTTGGGTGCCCTATTCAACAGATATACTATTATGGTGACAACTTCTGCCCAATATAGTTGCTCAAGACTAGCTCTTGTGAGAATGCAATGAACCATTTCCATGATGGAACGATTCCTCCTTTCAGCAACTCCATTTTGTTGAGGAGTATAAGCAGTAGTTAACTGTCGTGTGATCCCATTTTATTTCAAGAACTCAGAGAATTATTTAGAGGTGAACTCCCCCTCGATCTGAGCGGAGGGTCTTTATAGAAGTCCTTGACTCCTTTTCAATAGATTTCTTGAATTGTTGAAAGAAGCCAAATGCTTCAGATTTCAGTTGAAAAAAGAATACCCACATATTTCATGAGTAATCATCTATGAATAACTGAAAATACCTCTTACCCCCACAACTGTTGGGAGTGAAGGGACCACACAGATTGGTGTGAATCAACTCCAGAGGTTTCTTTGCTCTTGTAGAGCTCCTTTCAAAAGGCACTCTATGCTTGCTTTCCTGCCAAGCAGTCAAAGCAAATTGGTAAAGTGGTAGAAAGGGAAGGAAGACATTTTACCATTTCATACTTACTTAATTCAAGTAAGTAACCAGAACTCAAATGTCCATATCTCTTGTGCCATAGGGAAGTTGCCTCCTTTGTAGATATTTTCATGGCTACATGTGGATTAGAGATAGCATCTAAGGCAAATAAGCCATGCTTATATGAAGCAATGGCAATGCTCTTACCCCTCCTACTAATAGAACAACACTTCTTGCCTCCCTCAACACTAAAGTTCACAACCATATATTTGTCCAGAATTTGTGTGACTGACAACAAATTGTTTGCCAATCCTGGAACATAGAGAACTTTGTCAATCGACACTTGCTATCGGGAAGAGTGACCGAAACAGTACCTTCTCCCTGAACCTTGTAGGTTTTATCATCAGCAATAGTGACAGGTTTGCCCTCTTTGGCCTCAAAAGACTCAAGCCACGATTTGTCACCAGTCATGTGCTTACTAGCTCCAGAATCAACATACCAGATAGGATCTATCTGCTTAGACACTGTGGTAGTCATGAGAACTTTGTGGGCTCTCTCAGAATCCATGTCAGATTCTTCAACAGCAACATTCACTTGTTTTTTGTTCTTTTGTCATTTATTCTAGCCTTTTTGTTTTGATTGTTTATTCTTATGCCAACATATGTTTGTATCATGACCTTCTTTGTCATAGATCTTGCAATATCGCTTTTTCTATTGAGGTTGTTGAGTTTGTTTCCCTTTTGAATACTTTTGTGAATTCCCTCCCTTCTAAAAATTATCCTTCTTCTGGTTCTGCCCTTTCTTGTTGATGTAGAGGGTAGTGTTAGAAGAATCATCTCGTTGTAGTTGGCATGCCTCCTCCTCTTGAAGCATATTAACCAATTCTACAAAAGTAACTTTCTGTTGCGACACCTGAAGGGAAGTGATCAACACCCAATAAGAATTAGGTAAAGCTCTCAATACAATTGAGGTAAGGAGCTTATCATCAACTGGTTCTCCTAAATAATTCAACTTTGCTTTCAATTCAGACACTCTGCAAAGAAAAAATTAAACTGTCTCCCCCTGCTTCATGCTTTTCTCTAGGCAAGACCAGCTCTACAAAAAAATTGTCGCCTCCTCTCTCTCACCCTTTTGGCTCTAATGCCATGTTGAAATAAATGAACTAAATTTCATTATTGAAGCAGTGTTTAAATAATACACAGTATGCTTCAATTAGCTCGGGAGAAGTGAATCCCAACAATAATCCGCTTAATATTTAGCTAAAGCTGTAACAGGAAAATAATGTAATAACTCATATTGCAAAATTGACATTTCAAACTCTTTTTGCATCTTATTTGCAAAATATTTACACAACTCATATTTTTTGCTGCCAAATATGATATCATCTATGTATATAACACCAACAATATGATAACCATTTTCTATTTTGACATACAAATTACTGTCCACCATACCTTTCTTGAAACCTTGCTGAGTAAGATAACTGTCTAGCCTTGCATACCATGCTCGGGGTGCTTGTTTTAAGCCATATAATTCTTTATTCAAATTGTAAACCAAGTTGGGATCATCACCAAGCTGAAAACCGTCTTGCTGCTCAATATAAACCTCTTCTTCAAGTTTCCCATTCAAAAATGCTGATTTCACATCCATTTGATAAAATTTGAAATTCTTGTAAACTGCTAAAGCAAGAAACATTCTAATTGCCTCTAGTCTAGAAACAGGTGCAAAGGTTTCCTCGAAGTCAAGATCTTCAACTTGTGCATACCCTTTGCATACCAATCTTGCTTTGTTCCTAACTACCTGTCCGTCTTCATTCAATTTGTTTTGAAAGATCCATTTAGTACCGATTACATTTTTATTTGCGGGTCTTGGTACTAACTCCCAAGTTCTATTTTTCTCGATCTAATCTAATTCTTCATTCATTTCCTTTACCCAACTTTCATATTTGCTTGCTTCGACAACATTTTTGGGCTCAATGTTGGATAGTAAAGAGTAGTTACTAATTTTCTTCTTGTCTGAACACCAACTGTGGGTCTCCAATTATTTGCTCTCTAGGATGATCTTTCTGCCAACTACCTATTTTGAATTTCTTGTTTTCTTCCAATTTTGAATCACTTTTCGAATCCTCTAAGTCAATTCTTGATTTCTTTTTCGTTTCCTCTTCCTCATCTCCTTTAATGACCTCTTCATAAATTGGGTAGTTCTCTTCATAGCTAATTACTCGTTCCCTTCCTTCATCAACTTTAACATTGACACTTTCCACAATTTTTCTTAGCCTCTTATTGTAACATTTATAAGCTTTGATTTTTGATGAATAACCAAGAAAAATGCCTTCATCCACTCTATCTTCAAACTTATCAAGGTTTTATTCAGTTATTTTGATGTAACACTTGCTGCCAAAAACTTTAAAATATCTTGTTGTTGCCTTTTTACCGAACCACAACTCATAAGGAGTTTTGCTTTCATGCATCCTCAACATACACCTATTTTGGATGTATATTGCAGTATGGACTGCCTCTTTCCAAAATTATGTCTACTACTTTGATCTCAATCAACATAGTCTGTGCCATTTCCTGCACTATCCTATTCTTTCTTTCTACCACACCATTCTTCCGAGGTGTCCTGGCTCCTGAAAACTATCTCCTAATACCATATTTTTCACAATACTCTATGAAATCCTCTAAAATGAACTCTCCTCCTCTGTCTAACCTTAAAAATTTAATATTTTTTCTTGTTTGATTCTCAACTTGGTTTTTTAAAACCTTGAACATCTCAAAAGCTTTTGATTTATGCTTCAAAAACAATACCCATGTCATCCTGGAATAGTCATCTATACACAACATGAAATATTTGTCACCGTTTATGCTTTGCGTTCTCATGGATCCACATAAATCAGTATGTGACAAATTATTAGCTAGCAATATTTGTTAAACATTATTTCCTAAACCCTAATCTAGGGTTTAGGGTTTTTCTTTTCTCCCTTTAAGTAAATAACTAAATATTGCTAAAAAACTACTTGATAATTATGTATGCACTATGCAAGACCATTTTTTAGCTATCAATGTTTGAACTTCAAAGTTTAAAGTTTAAACCCTAGACCTGAAACCCTAATCTAGGATTTCAAGTTTTAGAATTTTTTTTCTCTTTTTAAGTAAATATTGTTGTCTGATAACTATGTATGCAAACCTATTGTTGGGAATTTACCATGTACAAACAATACACAGCCTAAAAAAAACAAATAATAATAGTGAAAATGGAGAAACAGTTCAAACCCTAGTTAAGCCCCCATAAGAAAAATAGGAAATAGTGCAATAAACAACAAGCAATCACACAAATGTAAGAGACACAAGATATACGTGGTTTGGGAAGTGTACCCTACATCCACTGAGAAATAATCAGTCCTTTGTATTAGCAACAATACAAAAATCTTCTCCACTTGTACAATGTCTCGTCCCCTCTCTTCCTCCAAACCAAAAAAGAGCATCATCTAATACAGTATAAAATATATAGAGATTCGTGACTTTTCCACTAACCGAAACCACATAGTGGTGTCGGAATACAATGGGCCAAAACCATGGGTTGAAACCACCCATACGGTTATCACATTATTTTGACAAGTATTTTTCACCAAGAAATACAGTTAAATTTTCAAAAAAATTCTCCCCATCATAGGATTCTACGCTATTTACCCCGAAAGCCACCACATAGTTCTTCGTACAGTACACCCTTGTAACCACCATGTCACAATCATTTTAAACCTTTTACATCACTAAAACCACCAAGAAAGGGACAAGCATTCAGTTCGACGAGGCCCGAGATTTCAACCAATTGGTCTACACCTCAAACCTAGATTTACATAATGTTAATTCATTGTAATATGCATGATAAAAAAAAATCAATGAAGAATTTTATTTTCTTCGGTTTGTTTTTTGTTGATTCTTTCCCCAATTTTTTTCAAATTTTAAAAATATATATTCCTTGCCAATTTTTATTTTCTCAATTATGGTTTCAACCACATACAATATGGAAGATAGCATAGGTTGAACTAAGGAACTTGCTCTATGACGCGTAAAACAAGGTACCAATAAAATGATAAGGAAAACCTTGAAGACATCATGGTACCCCTTACTAGCAATAGTGACACCATGACAAAGGAAAGCAAAAAAAGTGCAAACAAAGTCAATAGTAATAAATGTTAGTGAAAATAAATAGAAAACACTAGGTAACTAACAAAATAGAATGCAAACCATACAAATGAAAGAAAGCAAGGTCAAAAACTGACACAAATAGGAAGAAAGTAGTTAAAATTTTTAGATGATCAAGATAACCACTTAAAGTGGGGGTTGCATTTAAGAGAGGAAATACATCATAAATCCAATCAAGATGTACCAAATATTAAGGATGTATAGGAATGATGCTAATAGGGACTCACAATTAGGTAGCCAAAGTAGTCAAAGCAAAAAACAAGGCACCAAAATCAATAGGCATTCCCCAAAATATATAGATACTATACAAAGGGGTAAAAATGGGCTACGCATAAGAGCGTTTAATATGCATGAATTAGTGGTTTCATCTAACTAAACTCCATCTATCATTTATAATTTTATTGCCTGAGATCCAAATAACTCTTTGATAGTATATGGACCAAGCCACTTCTATATAAATTTGCCCTTACACTTCTTATGCATATTATCAATATTGACGACAAGGTCCCCAATTTTAAAATCATGAAAATAAAATTTCTTATTATTTATCTTGGAAACATGACTCTTATAGGCTCTATTATTCTAAAAAGCACATAGGCACCTCTCATCAATAGTAGTAAGTTTGAAAAGATGAACTTCACAATACTCCTAATACTACTCATCATGACTAAATAAATTCTTCAAAGAAACATGCAAGGAAGTTGATTCAATCTCAAGTGGCAAAACAACTTCAATATCATAGGCTAAAGAAAATGGGTTTCCCCTATGGATGTCCAAATACTAGTGTGATATTCCCATAATGCAATATATAACTTTAAGTGCCAATCTTCTTTGATTTATTAATTATCTTTTAAAAAATAGTTACCAAAATTATGTTGCTAGACTCAACTTGACCATTCCCTTATGGATAATAAAGCATGGAAAAGTAGTGTTGAATCCCTAACTATGAACTCAATCCCTGTATTTCTTTGTCCTTGAAAAGGGTTTCATTATCTGAAATGAAAGTAGAAGGGGTGCCAAAGCAACACACAATTTTATTAAAGATAAATTTGGATATGGTGAGGGTTGTTTGATTTTTAAGTGGCATAACTTCCACCTGTTTTGTAAAATATTTCATGGTTGTGATAATGAATACGTGTCCATCTGAGGACATAACAAAAATATATCCTATAAGGTCAAGGCCACAAGTGTAAAAAGGCCATGGAGACTCAATTGGATGGAGAACTTGGGTAGAGGTATGAATTTCATCTTTGTGGAACTAACACTTATCACACAATTTTACATAATTATTTGCATCAACTTTCATCGTGGGTCAAAATTTCCCCATTATTAGCAATTTACAAGTTTTAGAATGACCACTAAAATATCCCACATAGTCACCACGATGGGCATCAAAGAGGTGTTTTGGTACTTTAGTCTCTATAAGGCATCATAGGAGAACATCATTAGGGTTATGGTGGTACAACACCCCAAAGAAAAATATATCAAAATGATCTCTTAAAAATGTGATCCTGGTACTTAAAATAATTCATATATGGATAGGTTTTATTATTGAGGAAGCATAAATGTTACTCTATCAAGGATCATCATTTGATATTTGGCAATCTATAGTGTTAACCTTGATTATATGCACATCCATTGGGCCTTTAGTGACAAAGATCATAAGGTCATAATGAAATTTTATCATAAATTTTGTTTCAGTAATGTTTTATGTGGTATGAATTTACTAGCTAAAATGGCTAGAGAATCAACCTTGAAATTTTCTTCCCTTAGAAAATGCCTAATGAAAAAGGACTTAAAAGCGTTAATTCTATTTATTGCCACTTGAAAGGAATCAAACGGAAAGCTTTGACAACATTTTGGGTCTCCTAACACTTAATGTGTTTAACATTCATATTTTGGGTAGTCATAAGCCTTAAGATTAAAGCCTTGTATTCTATAACATTATTAGTAATGCCAAAAAAAAATTAGACATAAGACCATGGGCAGTTCTAGGTGAGACAGAGACTTGAGAAAGATATCATCTATTGCCCTAAATTCATTTTTTTCTCTATCAAAGTGAAGGATCCAAGTGTCTGGATGAAGGTCCTCTTTAGATTATTGAGAATTAGAAGGTTTATTAGATGTATTTTTAGTCTTTAATTCATAATACCTCTTGGCAACCTCATGATACTTCAAGAGAAATTTTTCTTGCTCAATAATATCATAAGGAACAAACTCCTAAATTAAACTAGAGGCAATGGAGGGAGAAAATATCACAAATTCATGAGAAGCACAAGAAATGACCATTATACACTCATCACACAATGTCTCCTTTAAGGGTTGTTGTTTTGGGTTAGGAGAAGTTGCCAACTGATTAGTAGTAACGTGAGCCTTCATAACCTTTTGTGTTATAATATGAATATTGAATTATTTCGTCATAGTGATCCGTTTTCTATATTGAGTATCATTAGGGATGTAAGGTTTGTGTAGAAGGTGTCTTAGGGGATCGATTTTAATGACAACATAAGTTATCTAATATAATACATAATGCCTAAATTTTTCATATGTAAAATAGATGGTCATATAGTCTTTCTCTATTGGTGTGTATCGTGTTTCTACTGGTAGCATTGTTTGACTAATTTAATACATGGCATACTCATTATTATCATATTTTAGGGTAAGGGGCACTCTCAAGGAAACTTGATTAACTAACGTATGCAAAACAAATGACTTATCCAATTTGGGTAGGCAAATATTTAGAGGTCACAAAATAAATTTATTAAATTTAAGGAAGTTCTTATTACAACTTCCATCTCATTTGAACTCTACATATTTCTTAGATGATTTAGTGGATAAGCTTTGAAAGCCAACTCCATTAACAAAGCTACTGGTCTAGATGATTTAGATGATTTAGTTAATAAGCACTCCATTAACAAAGCTACTGGTCTAGATTGTATCCATCACCAATGAATCGTGAGGCACACATAACTGCACTATCCACTAAGATACACTATCTGACTATGTCCCTTGAATCTATATATATCTATCTAAGAGGTCATCCTTATATAGGCAAAATAGGATACTTGGCCAACACTCTATCTAGCTATGTAAGGGATAACTTGCACATGTACAACTTGCACATTGACACTTGTGTATTTATTACATTGCATGAAGTAACTAGATAACTTGCACATGAAGTAATCTAAGTATGTATCTTGGAGGATACATTTACATAACCCATATAATGGAATAGACTCTATTTCCAACACCCCCTTGTATTACATTATTTAGTCTTCAATATGGATCTTCTTCTTCATCTTCAGCTTTATCTGGTTCTTTTTTCGTTGCTACAATCTTCATGTCAAGGCTTATTATATTTTTTCAATTATTTTCTCATTGATGTCAAGTGTCTTTGGTGGTTCATTTCTCTTTTTATGGTGCATGTATTGAGTGGATCTTGATTGATCCTTTTTCCTTATTTTGTACCTTGGTAAGACCTAGTTCTCTGTTCTTCATAAGTATCAACATTGAGCTAAATGTTAGTGGATCTATCTGAAATATATTTCTAAAGATAACAATTTAACCTTTGAAATAATATTCTCTCATAGTCTTTATAATATCTATATTTGAAGTGATAGGAAAAGTATGAGTGATTTGTTCCATCACAATATTTGCATGGATGTAAACTCTAACAAATTAGTTTTTCATGACCATATTGATTGCAATGAGTGCACAATAGAGATGATCTAGCAATTTTGTGATCAATTTTAGGAATATCATGTTTGTCTATCTCCTTAATAAGATCTTCAAACCATATGTGCACAATTGAAGCTATTCCATTTTGCATAAAGTCTTGTTGATCAATATTTTCCAGTTTTTGTTCATTTGATTCATTAGATGAATCTTCCTTTACATAACTATTGATTTTATAAATTATGTCATCTTGTAGAGTCTCTTCCCTTTCTTTCCCCTCTTTATCATTATAGTCTATTATTTTCTCGATCCATATTGAAATTTTCCTCATTCCACTTCTAAGAGCATTACCAAGTATGCCAGTAGACATTTGTATGACCTGAATTATTATAGCTTCCAAGTCTTAAGATATGTGCTTCCTAATTGAAGTATATAAGCTTGATTTTGTAAAACCTTTATATATTCTTAGGTTTGTGGACTACCTTATGTCTCCCTAGTTAAAAAAAAACTAATTTTAGGTTTTTAAGAAAGCTTATATCTTCCCAACTTGATAATCTTAGACAAATAATATTGTTATCAAGTTTTGTAGAATGCCTTATGACTCCCTAATGTTTTGAAGTATGATATAGGGATTTTTGTAAAAATATAGTTCAATTTTAGTTGATTTTGTACCAGTTTTGTAAGAATCAAAAATCAACTTCTTAACACCTTATTACTCCTAATTGAACTAAGCACTTTTTCAATTTTTGAAGAGGTTTTGATGTTGGAATTCTTTTATCCCTTTTTGAATATTTGATACAAGTAAAAATATATTTATCCAACCTTAATAAAAACCCTAACATATTTTATATCCCTTGGATTATTTCTAATTTCCAACAAAATAAATTTGATTGAGTAACCCTTGTGGCTCCCAAGTTTGGAAAATTAGAAAAATAATAATAATATTTGTAAATTTAATTTAATCCAAGTTGAATTCCTTATTTCTCCTAAGTTAAACTGTAAATATTAAATTAATAAGATAAGTTATCCTTTTTGCTTTCAAAATGTAATTTTTAACCTTAGTTTATAACCCTTATATCTCCAACTATGAAAGCAATAATAAATGGGATTAGACCTTACCTTTTTAGATGCAAAATCCTCTCACTATTCAGCACTTTCTACGGCTGAGTATAACAACATGTAAGTGGTACCTTAGGTGATTGAATTAATGGAGATTCCTTGGAGTAGCTGGTATTAAATTTTGGTACATAGTTACTGAAGGTTTAACATTTAAAAATGGAGGAGCCTTTAATGCTCCTTCTTCCTATCTTCCATGCTGCACTTTGAACATTTTTGTTGTGCTTCCCTCCTTCTTTGACTGTGCTACGCTCCCTCTTTGGACATCGAATGTCGTTGATGAATAATTAATCATAAACTTTGTGATATTTGTCATGTTCATTCCAAGTGAGTGCTCCCTTATTTTTGTAATTCTCCAAGTTATTTTTTCAACGCTCCTGAAGCAATTCAAAAATATATGGACACTCGTGTGAAGCTGATGGAGAATACCAAGTGTCACTGCTTCTTTGTAACTCCTACGTGGGAGTTCCTAAAAATATTAAGAGAGGAATGATATCTATAATTGGTTTAGAAATTAAACACCATAAATTTCCTTCTTACTAATTTAGATATAGTTGAAATTCACAACCAAATGCAACCCATAGGATCCTATGGGTTACCATTATAAGCATAACAACAAATTCTAGTGGATAAGGAATTTTTCCCAAGGATATTTAGTTTATCTATCAAGGATAATGACATAACACATGTGCCTTCCTTAATAAACCAAAGCCCTACATACCTTATATCATTATATACCTGTAACAACCCATCTAAAACTAACCCAAGAGAGATTTTTTTTCAAGTAAGGTTCACAAAAGGAATCCTAATATTTTTTTAGCATTATCAAGGCTTCACCTCATTTGAGTTCTATATCATTGTAGACGACACTCAGTGTATAGGATTGGCCAATTTATCATATTTTTTAGGATTCACCTTACTAAAACTCCTCATTTAGAAGGATGCTAAAGTGGTCCCCACCTTTCCTATAAGACAATTTGACCATGGTGTAGGGATTATCCTTTAAGGCTCATAAAAATTAAAGTGGAATGCCTATTCCCTAACATTAATCTAAGTCCATATAGGTAGGTTAATAAGGTGTAAAGCCTTGGATCTTAGTTATCGCACCTCTAGGGGTTAACTAAGGTCATTAACACTCATTGGCAATGAACATGATCACCCAAACCATCTCATTTAAAGGACCACCATTGTTGTCTTATGCATAATTTCCATTAATTTCCCATATAGGGAACACTCGATCCTCATGTTCAAGGTGTATCATTTCACAAGAATATAGCTATTGCATTCATGCAACTCCTAGATTTGTGAGTTCCTAGCTATTGCATCCTCGCAACTCCTTCTAGGAACCACTTCTACCTAGTTATTGCATTCACGCAACTCCTCCCAAGATTGGGCTATTTTCATTGACTCGGGTCCTAAAAGAAGATTCTAGTTTCATCCCAAGAAATCTTCCCAAACTTGAGATAAATTTCAAGTGAAGAAAACAACTTTCTCTCTCTCTCTCTCTCTCTCTCTCTCATATATATATATATATATATATATATATATATATATATATATATATATATATATATATATATATATATATATATATATATATATATATATATATATATATATATATATATATACTTCACTTAAAAACATATTTATAATATAAACCTCAAAATTAAACATTACAACATAAATCTAGTATCAGCTTCAAATAAAAAACCATTACTATAAATCGTTCATAACTAGGTATGATGAATCCTTATGGTTGAGTCATATAAACCTCCTATTTTATATCTCAATTGAGAAAGGCACTTTTCACATCCATTTGATAAATTCTCTATCCAATTTACACAACTAGAGCAAAAATTATTCTGATGGATTTTATTTTTGTTGTAGAGGCAAATGTTTCTTCATAATGTATACCTTCTTTTTTTGCATACCCTTTGGGTACAAGTCATACATTGTGTTTATCAATATTGCTATATAATTTATATTTGATTTTAAAAATCCATTTGCAAGCAATAACTCTTTTTCCTAGTGGAAGATCAACAAGTTCACAAGTCTTGTTTTTTAGTAATGCTTGATATTTTGTATCCATAGCATATTTCCAAGAATTAGATTGAAGAACTTCATATAATATAGATTTTTCAATTGTACTTATTAGAACCATATTTTTTCCATTGTGAGTCATACTTCATGTTCTTGAACTTGTGGTAGAAGTGTTTGGGACTTCGTCTAACCACGAGGCTCTTATTGTGATAGTATATGACTTAGGTATTTTCCTTGTATGATATGGTGTAGCAGATTGATCCCCATATCTATTGCTATTCATCATTATTATCTCTGGTAATATCCTCATTAATATTTTTTCTCATATTTATTACTTTCAAGAATTATTGGGACAGAGTTAGATGTGGATTCCTATGGGAGTGATGAAAGTGAAAATTTTCTCCATATAAAATGACATCATGACTAATATATAACATATTTGTAGCTAGATCAAATAATCTATAGGTATTTGATTCATCATTGTAGCCAAGTAAAATACATCACTGTTTTTCTCATTGAATTTATGTCTCTTCTCCTTTGGAATGTGCATTTATGTTGTATAACCAAAAACACAAAGATGAGGAATTGATGGATTATTTTTGGTCCATGCTTATTCTAGAGTGATGTGTTCAAGTGATGTAGTTGGGAAAAAAATAAGTAAGTAGATTGCTATATGTATTTCTTCTACCAAAAATAATGTCCAATTTGAGAGTCTTTTAACATATAACAAATCATTTCTATGATCATTCTATTTATCTATTCTGCAATACCATTTTGTTGTGGTGTGTAGGCAACTATCAACTATATTTGAATGCCCTACCCATTCAAAATGCTAAAAATCATTGTTGGTAAACCCCCCCTCGATCTGAGTGGAAGACATGTTGTCTTCCTATGAAAATCTCAAGTTGAGCCTTAAATTGCTTGAAGTAGAAAAAATATTCATCCTTGCTCTTCAAGAAGTATACCCACATTTTGTGAGTATGATCATAAACAAAAATCTAAAAATATTTTGATACATTATATCTTAGAGCCATGGATCCACAAATATTGGTATGGACTAAATCAAAAGGTCCTTTGGATCAATGTTCCAAAGAATTAAATGGAGCTCTATGTTGTTTTCCAACTAAACAAGGATAGATTTGAGTGAGTTTACTCAACGAAGGAATACCTTTGAACATACTTTTATTTTGAAGTGCAATAAGATGGCCAAAACTTAGATGATCATATCTTTGATGTCAAAGTGGTGTAGAAATATTGGAATTGATAGTTAAAGCTAGATTATCATGATGAACTATGTGAAGTTCAAATATTTTTCCTATTCCCTTGGCATATGCAATAATTTTAGAATTCTTAATTTTGTCACGAGTGAGGCATACCTTGGATCCTTGTTGCTTGTCATATTCAACCTTCAGGTTGTGGTCAAGTAATTAATTAACCTAGAGTATATTATTGGTGAGTCTTAGAATAAAAAAGACTTCTTTAATTCTACATGTGTGTTCCTAGGTACAATTTGACATCACCTATGCCTTTTATATCATATGATGTATCATCACCCAAATATACTTTTCTTGTATGACTAGAACAATCGAGAGTATAAAACAAATATCTTTGACTTGTCATATATTTAGTTGTTCCTAAATAAATATACCAAACATCATCAAGTTTATTTTATTGGTCATGTGAAGCAAAAAAAATACTCTTTTCCTATAGAGTGATCATCTTTGGCAACATTTCTATGCACTATTTTCCAATTTGAATCTACTGATGACTTTTTGTGTTGTTGATGTCTATTCTTGTGAGAATTGTTTATCTATTATTAAAGTGTTGTTGAGATCTTGTAGATCTTCTAACTTACTGCTTTCATTTTTTATGTGTAAGAAGTTCTTGCTCATATTCTTGTGTTGTATGTGAGGCATATTCCTTTTACAGTAGGCTCACCAAATTTTCAAAGCTTGGAGTTCGATGAATGATGTTTAAAGTAGTCACAAATACATTATATTGAGATGGGAGAAATCTTAAAATGATAGGAAGAAATATTTCATCAAATGCCTTTTCTCTTAAGGATTATAGTGATGCTTATAGCTTAGTAATTCTTCTCAAGAATGATTCAATATTTTATCCACTCTTCATCTTCAAACAATGGAGCTAGAGAAATAAAATATTATTTTAGTTCCTTTCCTCAAATATTGTCTGAATTTTCTCCCATACATATTTTTTTGTGATAAAATCTCAAATGTATGGTTGTACTTCATCAACTACTCAAAACATGATGATCAATCATGCTTTTGTATTTTACTTGTTGAATTTTTTTTTATTTTCATTTTCTTCTCCAAGACAAGTAATGGTTTCTTATAATACTTTTCACACTTCTTAAAACTTGAGTTGTGTTCTGAGTTTGGTATTCTAGGTAGCATAATTATTCTCCCAAAATAGTTGGGAATTAGGCAATAGGAACTTTGGTCGACCAATAGCCATATCAAACTTCCACAAAACTTGAAAGTTTTTCCTTTTGTTGAACTGGCCTCAAAAAATATTTTCCAACAAGTATATATAAGGTTATACTCATGGCTTGATTGATGCCTCAATTTATCATAAAATAATGTCTCATCAGGAAAAAAGAATAAGTAGAGGGAATATTCTTCCTCTAAGGAATATTATTTGAAATATCATGATTCTTTTATAATTTTATATACTTATTATTTTTACTTGCATTATCCAAAAGGAGTGAGCTTGCTATTATAGGTTATAGTAATCCTATTCACAAATCGTGTAGGATAATTGAATAAGACTTTTGATGGTGAAACCACAAGTTCCTTTGTTTTTGTATTTTTAGTAGGTCTCCCTAAACTTTTGTGAACAAGAGTTGCTCTAAATGTCCTTGTGTGAAGTTATTGTAGATGAAAATGATGTGTATTTACTGGATGTATTACTTTGGGTTCTCTCTCCCATTCCAGTCGTCAAGGTTACCTCTAGATGTATGACATATTGATTATATACCTATCTAGGTATGATGTCCCCTTGTAAATATTAGTTTGGTATAATGATTTATATTTTATATAATATGTGTTAATATGAGAAAATGTGCAAGGTGCCAAAAGAGAGAATGAAGAGGCACATGATATGTAGCAAGATCAAAGTTTTATCTTAATGAGAGGAATATGAAAGGATGCATATCTTGGATGTTTGAGGAGAGCAATAGTTAGAGTATTAAAAAATCATGTAAAATTATATATTGGAGATAAAGCTCCATGTAATGTAATCTATTTAAATCATTTGAATATATTGAATGTAATAGTGAATATTTCATTGTGAGATATTATTTTTATTTTCATGTGAGTTATTTTGATCTTGAGATATTGAACTATGAGATAATATATACTGAAAGCTTACAATGGTATCAAAGTAGAAAGAGTTGTTGGAGGCAAGAAATTTCAATGAGAGCGGGGAAGAGACAAGTGACAAGTTTTAGTCCCAACAATCGTTGAATTGGAGAGCATCTAAAGATAAACATTGCATAGAGTAGCCAACAAAATATTTAGATGGTATTTATTAAGGCACCCATTTATAACTCGAGAGATATAAGGTTTATTTAGTTTTCCTGAGTATCTTAAATAAAATTGTGTGGAAGCAATAATAAAAATTCATTAATTCAATAGTGAAAAAATAGAAGTTACGTGGTGTTTATTATAATTTATTAATTCAACGGTGAAGCATAGAAGTTATTTTCAATAGAAATTTTGTGGTAATAATCATCAAGGCTGAAGTTATTATTATTTGAAACATCACCAGGACGGTTGAATTAATTCAACGTAAACATCATCTCTTCTTTATATTTTAAATATAATTAAAAAAAATAGAAGCTCTGTGGTGAAAGAACAATCCTATGTAAAGCTTGATTTGAAGGTAAAAGCCCGCATTTGTGAGAAAGTAGAATTAAAATTTAAAAAAAGAGACAATTTGAAAAGTGATATAAATAAGGGAGAAGCGCTACTATTAGCTAGAATTATTATTATTTAGATATCATTCAATGAGAATAGTGCATATGAAATCAACAGGAAGCTGAAGCAAAGTTTGAGTTGGAGAGAGAGCAAAACCAAGTACCATTTGAGCATCTAGAAAAAAAGAGGATTGAACTTGGAAAATCAAAAGAATTGAAGCCTTGTAGCATTTGGTAAGAGCTAAAAAAAATTAAACAAAACATTCTAGAGCCATTGCTGCAATTAGAGAGGAACATGCAAGTCTAGTGGCATATTCCATGATTGGAATTTTATTCCACATTAATACTTGTCTGTCTACACAGATATGAGAAGATTTTCTAGAGCAGCCCCTCTGAGAAGATTCGTTGAGTAGCTCCTAAAGAATGTGCATGCAGAATAGAAGCATAGATCTAAGAAGATTTGTTGAGAATAACTCCTTTGAGAAGATTCGCTGAGAGCATCCACTGAGGAAATATGCATGCAAAATTAAAGCACAAGAAAACAAGTGTAAAGTGAAGATCCAAAGCCAACAGGTAGAGCCAAAGAAAAGAAGCATATGCAAAGTAAAGAAGCACCATTTAACTTAAAGGTGAAGTAATTGCAGCACCATTTACTATAGATTGAAGTCATTTGGAGTCGTAATATTAAGTGTCCCTAAGAGTTTTGGAGTTTATACATTCCAAAAAATAAACAAGAACATTTTTGCGTGGAAGAAGAAGGCAAAACAGTGCATAAGATAGGATTTACCATGACGGTCACATCTAGAAGAGCATTCATTATCTAACGTTTTGTGCCTACAAACCAGAGAAGAGGATATATATATTTTTAGCGTTATTATAACTTGAAACAGTAATGTTAAAACATAACATCTCTAGAGTAACGATATTATAAATACAATTTGGGGAAATATGGAGAGCTTGCTAAATATATTATTAAAATCAGATGCATTGCACATGAGGTATGTGACATGAAAATGCCACAAGGTCAAAGTTTGGATAGTGCAAGTCTTGGGAGCAGTATTTTTTTTAAAGAAGGGTTTCAGATCCTAGCTAGTAGAAAATATTAAAATAAAATTAGTGCTCAAACTTAATCAAGGATAGTCCAAGAATATAGTTGAATAGTCAACTAAAAGGTATCGACAATTATGAAGCAAAAATTAAGGTGCGTGCTAATTTTTTATTCAAGATGCATAAACAAATAAGTTTTTTAGGTCAAAATAAAATAAAATAAGGAATATTTTTTCAAAGGATGAAGTAAAAAAAGAGACAAAAAGTTAAAGTAGTTTGTCTTTTAGTGATGAGTGCATCATATGCATAATATTTTTGAATTTATTAGGTGCTTGCAAGAATTGAAAGTTATAAGGAATAAAATTTAAAAAAAGGTTTTTTAGAGATAAGTTTAAAAAAATTATTATTATTGAGTGCTAAAGAGTTATAAGTTTTTCAATTGGAGATTAATGAAAATTATTATTTAAATTAGGAAGTCAAAAGAATTTATACTCCTAAACAGGAAACTTGGACTGTAATAAATGGAGCCTGGTCATTTGGGATACTGTGTTGCCCTAAAGAGATGGGGGGTCTTGGTTTGAGGCAATCCGATTTGAATAGTGTCACTTTGGCTGCTAAACTTTATTAGAGATGATGCAGTAATCCTAATCAGCTTTGGGTTAAAATTAGCCTCAAATATTTAGGTAGTTCTCCAACTGATGAGATTTCGATATTGGATCTGAGAGGCAAAGGTTCTATTGTTTGGGACACTCTCAAAAAGGTGTCATGCTTATTAAGAAGGGTCTCTTTTGGATTGTTAATAAGGGAAAAAATACCTTATTTTGGGAATATTCTTGGGATAATAATCCTCCTATCCTTTCTTATTTTCCCCACCTTCATATTCTTCAGGATATTTTTCTAATGCAGGCTAGTCTAAGGTGGATGACTTCAAGTGACAAAGTCCTCTTTGCATTTATTTTACTCATTGCTGGTGGGATTCGTAGGGCTGGCTAGAGGATGGTTGTCCTGAGGATCGTGACACTTTGTCTTCTATTTTGGTTGAGAGATAGTGTTGTTCTGTTGAAGACTCTGATATTCTTGCTTGGGGCCATAATTCAAAAGGGAAATACATTGTTGCTCTAGGTTATCAAACCCTTATTATGCAGAGAAGAGAGGAGATTGTGTCCCCCTGGTGGAAGAAGATTTGGAATAAGTTTGGTTGGCCCAAATGTAATTTTTTTCTTTGGCTTCTATGTCAAAAGAAATGTTCAACTTGGGATAATATTTAGAAAATATATTTTTAGGGTCCTTCACTATGTTTTCTTTGTGGAAAGAATGAGGAAATCATTTCCCATATTTTATTCCAATGCTCATATTCCCTGGAGGTCTAGAACTTGTGGTGGCAGATCTAGAAAAGGCCCATCATCCATGCTACTTATATTTTTGAGTTTTTGGAAAGCTTGGGTAGACCCCCTACCTCTACTTCATGTCTTCAAACTACCTGGGATATTGGTCCTTCATATTTTGGTAGATTTGGTTGGAACACAACCAAAGAATTTTTCAGGGATGTCAACTTGGAGCCTTACATGTATGGCTCAAAGTCAAAAGCATGGTTAAGGAGACTATTGAGGCCAAGTGTATTCTGAGTTCTCCTCCTACTTCATCCGATTGGCATATTATAAATAGATTGGAGATTTCTTTATCATCACCAGTTGCAAATAGAGGCCCTATTAGGGGGATTGGTTCATTGAAGGTCAATAGATCTGGGAAGTGGAGTCCCTCCCTAGGGGTGTTATAAAAATAAACACGGATGGTTCTTCTAGGGGTAACCCAGGTAATGTTGGTATAGGAGGAATTGGCCATGATAGTGAGGGTGTGGCCCACCTCTTTTTCTCTATGTACAAGAGAATTCATTTGAATAATCATATGGAAGCATTGGCAATTCTCCATGTATTGGAAGCATTTTTTTCTTTGGGATGGATAAGGGTTATTTTTTAATCTAATTCCATGATAGTGGTGTCTTTTCTTAACAACAAGTATTTTAAGGATGCTTCCTGGTTGTATTTTAAGGATGCTTCCTGGTTTATGGCTAGAATAGTGAAATAGAATTTGAGCTTGATTGGGAATTTTGTTAAATTTTATTTTGTTCATATCCCAAGAGAATGGAATAGAGTGGTTGATTGTTTGACGAAGTGGGCTTCTAAAGGATTCCCTTACCGGAAAGTTGATAGCTAGAATGATCTTGATCAAGAGAAATCCAGACTCCTTAATCAGTTAATCAATGACGACCAGGAAAGATAACTTCAAGGTGGAGGAACCCGATTGTCATGGGTTGTTGTCTCCTATCGAAGTTGTTGTCAGAATGATCCATGGATTTTCTTGGTGGAATTATTGTATTTCGTATGATGTGTTGGCTTGGATCATTTGGAAAAACCTTGTGGAATGTATTGTTTTAGATTTTAAATAAATAAAAAATGCCCCCCCCCCCAAAAAAAATAATTTATACTCCTAAAATTTTGAAATTTTGATATATTTTGAAATTTGAAGTTTGCAATTAGAAATTTAGAAATATTTAAATTTTGGAGAAATAAGGTAGTCTACTCCAACAAAATTAATTAATTTTTTTTATTAAATTTGGGAGTTATAAGGTTGTCAAATTCAAAGGAAATGACAAATACAAGAATTTTCTTTTCTAAATATCAATTATTAAAAGGGCCTAATTTTACCCCATGGAAAAATAAGATGAAGTCAATACTTATTGTTGAAAAAATATAAGATGTGGTGAATGGACAAAGAAACATTTTAGAAGATAAAACGAGAGTTCAAAAATTCAAAGATGACAATGCTAAATATTAGTGAAGTAGAATTCTATTTGGTATATCTGATGAAATTCAAGCACACATTAGTGAAGTAGAAAGTTCAAAAATTGAATGGGAAAAATTGTGTATGATATTTGCAGGAAAGAATAAGGCTACCATTTTACATCTACAATCATAATTGTATGCACTAAAAGTTAATTATGGAGAAAACATAGAACATTTTCTTTGAAGGATATTAAAATTAAAATTAAAATTGCAAACCTTAGGAGATAAGGTTGAAAATAAACTCCTAGTTTTAGTTATACTTAGACCACTTCCTAAATAATTCACAATGTTGGTCACATATCTTCTAGTATCAAATAGAAAGGTGTCATTTGAGGAATTAATAAATTTTCTTCAGCAATATGAACTTGAAATCAATTAAGAAATGAGTCATCCAATAAGGATCTTATATTAGAAAAAAGATCTTGCACTTCATGAAAAAACCAAAAACAAAAGAATTATTGTCATATTTGTGAAAAAGGACATAATACAAAATCTTGTAAGTATAATGCATTGACTAGGAAGGGTCAAGACTAAGAATATCCTAAAGATAATCAGAGAGATCAGAGTAATCAGTTAGGGTATGTTGCACAATTAGTATATGTACAAATAATATTATGGCAAATCACATATGTATGTTATCAAGTAATAAGGAATCCAATAAAGACTTGAAACCTATGACAGTAAATGTATGTTGTGACACAAAAAGAAAATATATAGAGTGCAGTATAGTTTGTGATTGGTCAAAAAAAAAATTATGCAGTCAAAATTGATGATAACAGAGATTCAAATGATGATATGGATAATGATGCTCAAAGTTGTCTTGATATTGATAGGGATTAGTTTGATGATCATTTTGGTTATTTTGAAAGGTATACTAAAGGAATTGATTCAAAATTGTTAAATAAAATGGGATATAGAGACACGGGTTTGGGAAAACATGGACAAGGAATGAAAGAGCCAATTGTACCAAAAATAAGACCAAAATATGAAGGTCTTGGATATGCAGGACAAACGAGTGAGTAATTGTTGACAATTTTGTCACATTGCATACAGGGGTAGAAAAATAAAAAATTTTGTAAAGTGTTTCCTTTTGTAAAGTATTTCTTTTTGTTGTTTTTGAAAATATTTGTAAGTTGCAGCAATTTTGGTTTTCATCGCCATCCCCCTTGTACATAGAATGAAGATGAAAGAGCTTCGCTACTGAGCAGGCTAAGGAAAAAAGCTTCGCAGGAAAAGGAAGATAGCTTCGCCAAAAGAAAGAAGTAGGGGATGAAAAGAGCTTCGCACCCGAAGCATTTCAAGCAGCTACTTCGAGCGAAAGTTTTGCGAAGCGGCATTCGAGCAGTCCAAAAGAACAGCTTCACCGAAGAAGGAAAGTCTAGATCGCGGTCCGAGTTTGCTAAGGCGAGAAAACTACTTCGGACCCGAAGCATTTCAAGCAGCTACTTCGGGCAAAAATCTTGCGAAGCAGAAGTTGAAAGAGCGCAAACATTGAAAAATACTTCACCAAAAAACCATCGAAGCACCCACTTCGGGCCTCCCCACCAGCGAACCATTTCTACTTCACCGAAAGTTGTCGCGAAGCATCTGCTTCGGCTAGCTTTCGTGCGAAGCACTTTCACCCGAAGCGGTAGCGGCCGTAAAGAACGAAACATTTTTTGAAGGCAAGAATGCGCTTCGGCCGAAATTACCCCGAACCACAGTTTTGAAGGAAGATCACGGTGAAGCATTTTGATGATTCATCAGTGAAGCAGTTTTGACACGTCTCTCCAACGAAGCAGTGAGAAATGAAGAGCCCCACCTTGAGGAGGAATACCTGCTTTGGCACTCAGCACCCCGAAGCTGTCTTGCGAAGCTCCACCATGCGAAGTGCAAACCAAGAAGGAAGATCTGCTTCGGCTCAAATCCATTGCGAAGCGGAGTTGCGAATGAAAATCTAGCGAAGCGCTTCAAGGGCACACACTCCAAGCCGGGTATTTTTTTGAGGCAATCAAGTGCCTCATAAATGCATTTTTACGTGCCCGGTAAACTCGTTGCTCATTTTTGGCAATTGGAAATGAGGTATCAGTTCCTAAAGGAGAGCCCGACGAGCATGGCGGCCACTCGAGCACTGCACCCAGAGGCCAAGGACGTTCAGGCGGCTCATTAATGCATGTTTCCTTGGTTGACCCGATCGTAGTTGCTAGTTTTGGTAAAATATTTGAGAGCTCAGTCACGAGAGCCGTGAGGAGCCGACTTCTCAGGTTTTTGAGGATGTACTCCTCCATTTTGTGCATTGATGGCTCAGAGGGTCGGGTCCTCTATAAAAACCTAGGCATTGTAATGTAAAAAGGGGGGGGAACTTTCTGCTAAGAAAGCTGCTGTAACTTGAATCCCTGCGATTAATACTAAAGAGCTTTGAGCCTAATTTCTCTCTTGTATGCTGCCTTCTATGTTTATTTCTTTTATCTCTTTCTTCATTTGCATACTGTAATTCTGCATTCTGGATTTAGGTGTGCGATTGGGGATAGAACCCTAAAATTTTCTCGAAGGATACATAGGGGAGGAAAACGTTGTATTAGTTCTCTTTTATGCTGCCTGTGGATAGTGTTTCTGTTATATTCACTTTTTCCTAATCATCGTAATTCTGAACTCTGAATTTTGATGAAAGGGGAGGGTAATCCTGGAACTCGTCCAGAGGATACATAGGAAGGCTAATATCATGTTCTTTTCATTTTATTCTTGGTGTTTCTTGCTACTGTTTCAAGCTATTGGCTAGCGATCGTGCTTCTGGTTCTTTCCCACTTTAAATTATCAACATCTCTTCCCTTACCCCTTTTTATTTCCTTCTTGCACCCTTACTCTGTTATTTCTTTCCTGCACCCTTACTATTTTATCTCTTTCCTGCACCCTTATCTTAAACATCGAAGTAGTTTAGTATAGGAGCCGGCCTTTCTTCGAAGATTGGCATGAGGGGCATCTCTTCCCTTCGGCCTTTCAATGTTGGTCCAGGTCTAGGGCGCGTACACTTTCCCAAATCCTTTCCTGGGCAGATTTGATGACCAACAATTTTTGGCACGCCCGGTGGGACCCGATCAGTCTCACCTTGTGAGTGGTAGTGAGAGTCGATGCTCGTCTCATTGCCGAAAGACTCTTAGCATCTGGCGACTCTATTTAACCAAGAATATTTAAGTCGTAGAGACCGGTACCTAAGTCTGTGCCTTCATGCAAACAAGATGGAGAGTTAGGAATAGAGGAGAGGAAACTGAGTTCTTTGAGCTTGATATTGACGCCTTCGGGGAACACTCTAGGTTGGTCACCCCCGAGTCACTATTATGTGGAACATCCTCACAAGAGGCTACTTTTGATGAACAAGGACTAACTTTGGATAGTACAACAGCTAGCTTTCCTCCTAATCCTCCCAACTCACCGAAGCATCCTAGTGCCTCCATTCACATTAGTCGTCCTGTTAGCAACCAAGGAGGAGCTTCGAGAATTCCTATTTCTCAAAATCTAGGAGCAAATATGGCACAACAACAACAACAACAACAAATGCAACAAGCAGCAGCAACCACCGCCTAGATTATTCCCAGCATGGAATTCTTCGGGACCACTAAATTTAGCGGGACAAGGGCAAGTTCCGCCTGCTGCTATGAAGAAGATCCCAACGTTCGATGGAACTGGGAAGACTGCTCTGGAGCACATCCAGGACATAGTTTCTCTGGCAATGATTCATGACATCATAGAGGAGCGAGTTATGGTAAAGCTTCTGGTTCTATCTCTTAGAGGGAAGCTCCTCTACTGGTATAGATCTTTACCACCCGATACTATAACGGGATGGGACCAGTTAGCCGGATAGTTGATGCGAAGCTTCAATGAGTCCATCGATCCATCTTCTCTCCTGCATCAGTTCACAATGATCCAGAGACATCCACAAGAGGAGATCACCGATTTCAATGTTAGGTTCGCTCAAACCTAGCAAAGGATACCGATTGGACTTCGGCCAACTAGCGAAGCTACAACATACTATTTCCTTCGAGGCTTTCAACCCTGATATCAGTGTCATGGTAAGGTATTCAAACATTAATACCTTCCCCGAGTTATACGAGTTAGCCTAGAGAGCGAAGATGGATCTAATAGCTATGGGCAAGCTTCCCCAAAGGATTTCGATGCCCATACTTCTTGATTTCCCTCAATCCTAGTATGCGAGCATAGCCACTTCGTAGATCTCTACAACCCCTACATACCCGATCTCATCTTGGAACCCGAATCCCATTGTATCATAGATTGCTACTCCACAAATCCATTTTCCCACATTCTCGACTTCGCATCCCACTATCTCTTCGACATTCCCAACACCACCTCAACACCCCGCCCTACCTCCAATACCAACGATGGCTCCATTGCCACCTATTCCCAAAGCCGAAGATATGCAAGCCAAAATACTACAAGAAGTTCAGTCCCTAAACTCCATAGTGCAAACTCTGTCTAATGATATGACCATTATGAAGAAGAAGCAAGCACAACAAGAGTTTCTACCGAGAAGATCTTATCCTACACCTACGCTTACTAAAGATCAAGCGGTCCAGCAAGGGAGAGCATCGACAAGAAATGTCGTGATTGATGAAGCTCCGAGCACTTTCGATTACATACATTGGTGCTCCACGTGTAATGACCCTCATGAAGAGAATACTTGCATGCTGCACCAACATTATGTGCAAATGTTGGCGAGCAGTAGTCATGGTGGTCAAGTCAACATCATCAGGAAATTGGATCAGAACCTGGTAATTGGTGAAGAAGAGCAAGTTGCAGTCCTTACCAGAGGAGGGAAAAGGTCGATAGAGGTAGATGCTACTCAAATGGCTCCTTTAAAGGTGCATGCTCACCATGAGAAGGGGCAACAACCTTCTCAGGTCTCGAGCGAAGCTCCTCAGCCTACACTAGTCAAGGAGAAGGCCCAACAGGCCCCTGCAAATCCACCTCAGTGGAAACTAAAGAACAAGCTAGAGAGAAGCTCAAGCTTCCTTCGTTGACCAAGCGATAAAGGGTCGAAGCTACGGAGCAGTATCGCACCAGGTATGAGGTAAAAAGAGAACTTGAGGTGCACAACTCCCTAGCTTACAATATTGTAGATGAGCTGAAGAAGATTTCGGCCAAGATCAGTCTGTATGACGCACTGCAACTACCCGAACAAGTGGACTTGCTGTAAGAATCATTGAAGATGACCAAAGCAAGAAAAGCAGCACCACTTGCCCTAGTGCAGACCCTATCCACATCCATTATGGGGAAGAATAGACCACCTCCATTCTACCTATCTCTACAGATGGAAGGGTATGTTGTACACAATTGTATGATTGACTCCGGGGCCACGACAATAGTCATGCCCAAGGCAATGTGCGAAGAGATAGGGATGGAGTATACCCGAAGCAGCCATGGTGTACTCCAGTTGGATGGTACCCCCATGAAGACTGTAGGAGTGATTAAAGATATACCTATTCGACTACACAAGATGCCTCAGATCATAGTTATACAAGAGGTGGTGGTCATCGACCTTGAACCCTATTTCAGTATGTGCTTGTCGAGAGAGTTTACGATGAAGCTGGGAGGATATCTATCTATGGATTACTCGCACTTGGAGATTCCATTCAAAGGGAAGAAGGTGAAGATCTACAATGAGAAGCCTTCTACCTTCCTTGTACAGAAGATGTCCGAAGAAGAGAGCAGTGATCCCGTGCATGCGATAGTGGAAGGGGATAGAGCAAGTGGACCTGGTCGAGGAATCCCTTGCACAGTTAAGTTGTGAAGATGAGTTTTCATTGGCAGACTTTAATGCCATGATAGAAATCGAGATGGGATGTTATGCCATCACCAAGCCTGAGAAACACATCAAGTCAGAAGATAAGATCTTTGCCCAAGAAGGACTATGGAAGTTGTTCTTCGATGGTGCCCGATGCAAAAATGGTGTTGGGGCAGGGATTCTTTTAGTATCACCTTCTGGAGAGCAGAAGGAATATTGTTACCGATTGGTGTGGAGTTGCACCAACAATGCAGCAGAATATGAAGCATTATGCCTAGGACTCAAGAAAGCAAAAAAGTTAGGCATAAAGCATCTCCAAATCTTTGGAGATTCAAAATTGGTATGCAATCAAGTCACCAACAAGTGCACTTCAAAGAAGCACTATCTCAAGTCATACCGTAATAGGGTATGGGACTTGTTTGACCAGTTCGAATCTCTCAATCTGTAGTCTATCCCATGAGAAAAGAATCGACATGCCGATGTTCTAGCATCCATCGCAGCCAAGTACTCTCCAGGAGAAGACATGGTGCATAAGCCTAAAGCTGTGAGAATGATTTATAGGCCCTCTGTCCCAGACAGAGATCTGCATTGGCAAGTCTTTGATAGTGATGAGCAGATTGTGAATTTTATGATTCAAGAAGCAGCCACAGTTGAGAAAAGAAGCCCTGAGGATGAGGAATATGAAGGGCTAGTTCAATTGAAGAATAATCATGTTCCCAAGGGACTAATTACTCTTGAAAGCCTCTTTGATCAGAATGATCGAGCAGTTTCTCACAGGATCAAAGTTAATGCAAAGCAGTATCAAGATTTGGAACTTGAACCTGGAAAAGCAATAAAAGTTGGAACAGATTGCACTTCGAAGGAGCTAGAACAGATCCAATCTCTATGCAGGAGGTATCCCGACATAGTGGCTTGGTCTTATCAAGACTTAAAGGGATACGATCAGCAACTGATCCAGCATACAATTGAGTTGCAGGAGGGAATCAAACCCTTCCGACAGAAGCAAAGGCCTGTCAATCCAAAGATTGAGGTCCTGATGAAGGTCGAACTCCTGAAGATGCTCGAGGCAAAGATAATTTATCCCATTAAGCATTCCTCTTGGGTAGCGAATCTAGTCCCAGTTAGAAAGAAGAATGGAGATATACGATTATGCATGGACTTTCGCAACCTGAACCAGGCTTCTCTCAAAGATCACTACCCTCTCCCATAGATCGATCAGATCTTGCACTCAGTGGCTGGGGCTCAGCGCTTCTCCCTACTCGATGGTTTCTCAGGATACAATCAGATCTGGGTTAGGGATGAAGACCAACATAAAACCGCATTCACCACCAAGTGGGGGACATTTGCTTACCAGCGAATGCCATTCGGCCTTTCGAATGCGGGGGCCACTTTTTAGAGGGCCATGGATCTAGCTTTTGGTGAACTCTTGAATAAGGTTATTGTTATCTATCTGGATGACATGACCATCTTCTCCCGAAGAAGGGAGGATCATCCTTTTCATCTACAATAGGTATTCAAAAAATGTCGAGAGTTTGGCATTTCAATCAATCCAAAGAAGTCCATATTCACAGTCAATGAAGGGAAGTTATTGGGACATGTGATATCAGAGAAGGGTCTCACTGTAGATCCTGATAGAGCTGAGGCTCTCTTGAAGCTCCCACTCCCAGTGAACAAGAAAGGACTTCAATATTTTTTTGGCCAGATCAACTTCGTAAGGAAGTTTGTTCCAGACTTCGCCCAGGTCATCAAGCCGATGTCCAAACTTTTGAAGAAGGACATCGAATTCATCTGGACGGAGGAAAGAAAAGAAGCATTTGAAGAGATCAAGGCCCGAATCGCTCAGGCACCGATCCTGACCAACCCTGACTATAATCGAGATTTCATCCTATATGCCATAGGAGAACCTGAGAGCTATGGTGCCATCCTGACACAGAAAGGGGAAGATGGCGAAGAGCGCCCCATCGCGTTTCTAAGCCAAGTGATACACCCCCATGAAGAAAAATACAATTTCATAGAAAGGCAAGTGCATGCAGTAATGAAGTCTCTTAGGAAATTCAAGCAATTCATTTCCCAAAGTCGGGTTACAGTCTTTGTCATTCACCCCGATGTGCACAACTTCATTATCCAAGGAGAATTGGGAAGCAAAAGAGTCGGTTGGGTCAGCAAGATACAAGAGTTCGACATCGAGATTAGACCCACAAAATTGGTTCGCGGTCGCGCATTGTGTCAAGAACTAGCGAAGAGCGTAGCGACCAAAGTGACAGCTTGTCAGTGGGATGACTCAGCAGAAGGATGCTTCACAAACCAAGAAGAGGATGAGAAGGACTGGGTCGGTGAGATAGTTGAATATTTCAACACCGATAGATGTCCTTCACATCTAAATGCTTCGCAATGAAGGCATTTTAGGATGCGGTCCCTCCGATACATGCTATGCCCCGAAGGCCTATTTTTTAGAAACATTGATGGCGTTCTTCTCAGGTGCATAAAAGAAGATGATAAGAAGAGAGTCCTAGGAGAATTCCATTCAGGGTTATCTGGAGGTCACTTCGTAGGAAGAGCAATGACATTGAAGATAATCAAAGCTGGTTATTATTGGCCTACACTCTTCGTCGATGCCTTTGCGGTCTATCATCGATGTGAGCAATGTCAGAAGTTCACCGATCAAAGTAGAAGTGCTCCTATGCCTCTCCGACCGATACAAGTAGAAACACCCTTTCAACAATGGGGGTTGGATTTCATAGGGGTTATATCATTGAACTCTTCCATAGGGCATAAGTTCATCCTGACCGCAATCGACTACTTCACCAGATGGGCCGAAGTAGTACCCACGAAGCATGCTGATCAAGGAGACCGTAATCGCCTTCCTAGAGGGATTGATCACCCGGTTCGGTATCCCAGAAGCAATTGTTACGGATAATGGTCTCAGGTTTTCAGGTGCCAAAATCAATGAGTTCCTCTACAAATATGGGATATACCATAAAGTCTCCTCTAATTACTATCCATAGGGTAACGTATTGGCGGAATCTACCAATAAGACTCTGTTAAGGGTGCTAAGAAAGCTCATGGAGGATAACAAAAGAACTTGGCACCTCCTTCTAGACCGAGCCTTGTGGGCCGATCAGATTTCTGTCAAGAAGTCGATCAAAACATCGCCTTACGCCCTGGTGTATGGCAAGGAGGCCATCCTACCAACCCATGTAGAGATCCCTGCATTGCAGCTGTTGGATGATGAAGAGGAAGTTAATCCTATGGAAAATAGGTTGGCTCAGCTACTGTAGCTAGAGGAAGATCATGAGAAGGCCTACCAGAGCTTCGCTAAGCATGCTCAGATCACCCGAGACTGGTTCAAGAAGAAGTCCTCCGACCGCACTTTCAAAGTGGGAGATCTAGTATGGAAGTGGGATTCTTGGAAGGCCAAGCCTGGGAATCATGACAAATTGGACGCTTTCTGGGATGGACCATTCGAAATCATGAAGGTAAATTCGGCCAACTCTTTCATCCTCAAGGATGTCGATGGTCAGATCTTGCCGATCTCTGTCAATGGTCTTCATTTGAAGACTTTTCATCACTAAGATGTAGCAAAAAAAAAAAGAGATGTTCAAATTTTACTTTTGTATGTAGTTTTCATTTGTATATATACCCTGCTTCAAGATCTCCGAGAGGTTAAGTGTCACAGCGACAAACTCCAGCTTCGCTAAGCCTAGCCAGAATCTCCTTCGGGAAGTTTTGATGCGAAGCGACTAATGCAAGATGCTTCGCAGCGAAGCACTTTAGCCTGGAGGGAGTCGTCAAAGAACAAGAGCATGATGAAGGCATAAGAAATGCTTCGCAAAATAGGTATGAGCGAAGCAGTTTTCGAAGAAAGTCTAGCGAAGCATTTTTCAAAGAAAACGAGCTTCGGGGGGGCTAACCTTCCGCAAAGCAAGCAGCGATGCGGTGAAGTAAAATTACTTCGGGCCCGAAGCATAAAAAATGAGCTCGCATCGGAGGTTCACTGCGAAGCATCTTCAGCACCAATTTTTACTTCGCCAATTCAACAAACATGCGAGGCGGGAGCATTTAAAATGTGCCTAGAGGGACGTGCCAATGACAACCTAGGGAAATATCCATAGCAAGTGAGTTTAATGCAAGGGTGGCGGGGCACATCCCGAGAGGATTCGGTTATGAGAAAAGCTCGCTCCTAGGTACGAGGTGGCAGAAGGTTAAGTTTTCGATGCCGAGCATAATCATCGAAGCGCATGGGTCCATGTACAACACTACCGCAAAGCCAATCAAAAGTTACGGCAACCTTCCTCGTTCGAGTTGTAAATTTAATTATGGTAGGTGCCATAAATTAAGGTAGTTGCCTTTTAAGGCTATAAAACGTGAGGCTTAGCGGTAAGAGGGGTGTTCGCCAACTGTTAATACAAATATTGAGAGCTCCCATTGATAGCCTGCATTCCTCTACCCTTTGCATCGAAATCCTTCACATCGAAGTCTTCTGCACCGTGAACTCTGCTATCATGAATATCCAATGGGGAAGAAGAATTCTAAGGAGAAGGGGAAGGAGCCTGAGGTAGCAGCCCCGAAGAAGGGCAAAGAAGAGCAAAAGCATAGACCTAAGAAGGTCAACCTCAACCCCCGCCCAGAAAAGCAGTCGATGGAGGAAGGAGAGGATTCTGAAGAAGAGCAACTAGAAGAGCCACCAATTGATGGGTGGGAGAAAATTAGGGACACTGAACTCTCAAAGAGCATGGCCGAGCTCTGACATACCATCGAGTTTATGACAAGCAGACTCACCCCAGAGAACAAGAGAGTCACTGCATATTATTCATAGATTTACTGGTATCTGACCCCGCCCGCGCACCATTGTCCCGAGTTAATCTGTGCCATCACGCAGAACTACCAGCCCTCCTCCAGGAAAGTGTTGGATGCCATGGGCCATAAATTGTTTTCAATTTTAAAAGAAGATGTGCAAGCAGCCTTCGTGCCGCAACAGGGACCGCCTAAGGGCTATTCCGTTCGCAATGTCATCCTGAGCGAACAAATGGAGAGGTTCACTACCTCCACCTATATTTTGAAATTTCTAAGAGAGAACCTCAAGAATGGGCTCCCTTCAGGCAAGCTACCCCAGATGCCCCTCCCCCTGACAGATTTCAAGAGCATGGACATCTTCTCCATCATTGCATGGGTAGCGGGTCTGTCGATCGATGCTTCGGTGCACCCTTGGCAGGTGTCTTTGGCCGAATGTATTTCAAGAGGGGAATTTTATGCCCTTGATGCTTCAAGGCCGAACACCAACCCAGTCTTCTTCGATTGGGTAGAATGGGTGGCCCGAACCTTGCACACATGACTTACCAGCATGAAGAATTTTGGGACGGGCCAGTACTTCGCACCCTGCTCTTTCCTAGTTTGGTTGTTTTTCTACCATGTACATAAGAATTTTCCCCACATCGCTATTTCTTCGAGCGGCAAGGATGGAGCTCCTCTGCCGGTGTACCAGTGGACTCCCCTCCTGGCGAGGACGGAGTCATATTATTCTTTTAATCAACAATTCTTGGGACCTACCATTCATTTGTTGAAGGGTTCTTGCCCTCGGGTCCCCCTCAGTTTAAGAGACAAAGTGGTGATGGAGAAGAAGGGAGACATCTTTCAACTAATGCAAGGACTTGTGATTCACCTATTCGGCTTCATGGGGAAGCCCTTCCTACTGCCTGTCTACCCCTTCGAGTACCAGTTCGCATTAGAAGTCGCTCGATAGAGCGACGCAACAAATGCCGTCTATGGCCACGGTCGAAAATGGGCACACACTTGCGACTTCCCCTTCAAAATGGGGGTAATTGAAGTGTTTGCCCTGAAGCAACATGTATTCCTGGAGGAGAAGCTTGCCAGCTTTGGTCTGCTCTAGATTCCTCAAATGTGGCTCTACGATCCCTTGGGAGTGATGAGGGACCACCTCAGATTCAAGAATTTTCATGTCTGCCCCCACCCAAAAATCGTGGAGCAAAGAAATAATCCCAATGGGAAGGATCTGGAGTGGCATTTAGAAAGGATGAAGACCTTGCCTCCCTGGCATGAGTTCTACCCTATGGAAGTTGAGTTTGATCATGTCCAGCATCCTTTCCCAACCCCAGACTCCACTTTTTGGAGGAAGATGAAAGACGATCTGAGGGAGGAATTGAAAGATTGGGGCGTAGAACAATTAAAAGAATGGTGGAAAATGAGAGTTCATCGACAAAAGATGAAATCATATGGACTCTTGGAGATGGATAAGGACTTCACGGTTGTTTATGAAGCCAATGCTGGGACTTGGAAGCCCACCTCCTTCACCGACTTCATTCCCCCAAGTGCCCCAGGTTCGGGCGAAAGCCCAAGGAGAGATGATGATGCTTCGAAATGGAAGAAGAGGAAGAGGCAGAAGCTGCACCAGAAGAACTGCCTTAGGAACCTATGGAAAGCCATGACACAAGTGTCGTGGGGTCAGCACAATCATCAGAGAAGAAGAAAAGAAAGAGGCAGGAGCAAGCTCAAGTGCCTCCAACCCACCCAAAGCGACCACGCACAAAGCTTCCAAGTGCTTCTGTCGGACAACCTACGACCGGCCCAACCGAAGCAAATATCGAAGGGACGACGTCACCAAGAGCCGAAGCAACCCTAGATGTGGATGTCATCGATGTGGAGGAACTCCTCCAACAAGAAGGGGTCCTCGAAGAAGAAGTCGTAGAGGTCACAAGTACCGAAGTTCAAAAGGAACAGGAGCCGATCACATAGGAAGTCACTACTGCTGCTCTGCCAGGTGGGCACGAAGGTACACACTCTCCACCCTTTGCCCTGGTTTCTCAAGGCATGTCCACCATGGTCTCAACCATGAGTCCCCAACAGTCTCTCTCTCCCCCGCAAGGTCAATCACCCTCTCGCGTGTTGCCCCTCGCCACCTCAAGTTTGTCTCGTGATCCCGTTAGCCCCACAAGTGTATCTACCCTGATCGAGTCGTCGAGGCCGAGACAAGTCCATCGATACTACTTCGCCCACCCATGCCACCATTCCCTTGGTCCTCAATCAGGGTGAAGATAGTACCCCAATGCCGAACCCCATTCCTTGTTCCCCTGTTACACATGACATCGTTTCACTTGTCAGAAGCTCCTACCACACCCATCGCCGAACCTACTGGTGAGGCATCCCCCATTCATTCTTTATATTTGTTCACCCCTTTGGCTGGAGATCCAGCCTCATTTGAATCTGAGTTGTCCTTGATTAAAGAATGCCCTCTAGCTGAGAAGCTACTCCAAGCCCGGTAGAACACAGAAAAGATGCTGAAGGAGGCGAGGAAAAAGAGAGGGCGCTCTCTGGCCAAAGTGGAAAAATGCGCCATTTTTGACTTGAAGGGCGGAAAGCTGCATAAGGTGAAAAAGGTCCCCAAGGTCCAAAAACCTCTGGATGAGATGACTCCAATAGATTATGATTATCAGGAGAAGACTAAGGACCTGGAGCACCTAAATGTAGATAATGAATCTGCATCCATGCATGTCAGAATTGAAACTTTTCGTGTGCATGCAAACATCGCCAATCAGCACAGATTTGAAGCAGAGAGCGCCAACATCAAGTTGGAAGAGGAGCTAGCCAGGATCCGCTCCAAGCTGGAGGACTCAAAAAAGTAGTGTGAGCAGATGAAGAAGGAAGTAGTCACCCTGAAACAACAAGTAAGACAACTGCAGAGTGCAACTAAAACCCAGAGCCAGATACAGGTCAAAGCTGATCTGAAGGCCAAAGAATTTGAAAGCAAAATCTTGGAGATGCAGCAGCAGTTGTACGAGAAAGAAAGTCTGGAGCTATTTGATAGGGGCCGAATAAAAGAAATTCGCTCACACTTGCTCAAGAACTTCAGATCTCGGGCCTCCAGTGCCCTGTCAATTTTGACCTACATTACCGAAGCCCAATATGCCGCTGCTCAAGAAGGGCCAATAGTAGATGAGGTCATCCAAAAAATCAAAAAGTGACTCAAGCTGGCTTTTGAGGTCCAAAGTATCAAATATCAGGACCTGTAGGTCATCGCAATGAGCCGGACAACCAGAGATTGGTCCACAGCTCAAGCCACGGTCCGCGCTTTCTTCTCCAAGGTGAGGAAAGCATAGAAGGCGAAGGACCTCCTGGATGTATTTGAGCATGAGCAGCGCACATCACTGGGCTACTTCCAAGATCTCTCTTCCTTAGGTTTCCCAAGTTTCACGGATGAGGATGGGAACCTTTTGACTAAGGAAGAGCTCAAGCCGGCTTGGCTACATTTTGAAGGCGACGTCTCAGAGATAGATGGCTGGGAAGAGCCAATTACAGAAGGGCAAGTCACAGATTTTATTCTGAGACATTGCAAGATCACGGCCTGCCTCAATGATCTAAGCACGAGAGCCAAGCATGCCGACATAGGGCAAATAGATCGGTTCCATGTTTTGGTAAAAGCACTACAAGACCGAGAGCCTTTCTCGAAAGGTGCCTGGGCTCACGTTCGCCGAACCATGGAACGCATCCGCGATCACCTTCTCCCATCACCGCAACAGGAAGCCTCGCCAGAGGAGGAAGAAGAAGAAGGAGAGGCAGAAGAAGAAGAAGAAGTCATGGAAGCACCCCCGAAAGGAGAAAAAGGAGAAGGGTCTGGAGGTAACTCTGGCCCAATGGATCAAAGCTGAGGGTTCTTCCACCGAGATGAGCTCGTTGCCCCGTGAGCCACCAAGAATGTTGACAATTTCGTCACATTGCATACAGGGGTAGAAAAATAAAAAAATTTGTAAAGTGTTTCCTTTTGTAAAGTATTTCTTTTTGTTGTTTTTGAAAATATTTGTAAGTTGCAGCAATTTTGGTTTTCATCGCCATCCCCCTTGTACATAGAATGAAGATGAAAGAGCTTCGCTACTGAGCAGGCTAAGGAAAAAAGCTTCGCAGGAAAAGGAAGATAGCTTCGCCAAAAGAAAGAAGTAGGGGATGAAAAGAGCTTCGCACCCGAAGCATTTCAAGCAGCTACTTCGGGCGAAAGTTTTGCGAAGCGGCATTCGAGCAGTCCAAAAGAACAGCTTCGTCGAAGAAGGAAAGTCTAGATCACGGTCCGAGTTTGCTAAGGCGAGAAAACTACTTCGGACCCGAAGCATTTCAAGCAGCTACTTCGGGCGAAAATCTTGCGAAGCAGAAGTTGAAAGAGCGCAAACATTGAAAAGTACTTCGCCAAAAAACCGTCGAAGCACCCACTTCGGGCCTCCCCACCAGCGAACCATTTCTACTTCATCGAAAGTTGTCGTGAAGCATCTGCTTCGGCTAGCTTTCATGCGAAGCACTTTCACCCGAAGCGGTAGCGACCGTAAAGAACGAAACATTTTTCGAAGGCAAGAATGCGCTTCGGCCGAAATTACCCCGAACCACAGTTTTGAAGGAAGATCACGGTGAAGCATTTTGATGATTCATCAACAAAGCAGTTTTGACACGTCTCTCCAGCGAAGCAACGAGAAATGAAGAGCCCCACCTTGAGGAGGAATACCTGCTTCGGCACTCAGCACCCCGAAGCTGTCTTGCGAAGCTCCACCATGCGAAGTGCAAACCAAGAAGGAAGATCTGCTTCGGCTCAAATCCATTGCGAAGCGGAGTTGCGAACGAAAATCTAGCGAAGCGCTTCAAGGGCACACACTCCAAGCCGGGTATTTTTTCGAGGCAATCAAGTGCCTCATAAATGCATTTTTACGTGCCCGGTAAACTCGCTGCTCATTTTTGGCAATTGGAAATGAGGTATCAGTTCCTAAAGGAGAGCCCGACGAGCATGGCGGCCACTCGAGCACTGCACCTAGAGGCCAAGGACGTTCAGGTGGCTCATTAATGCATGTTTCCCGGCTGACCCGGTCGCAGTTGCTAGTTTTGGAAAAATATTTGAGAGCTCAATCACGAGAGCCACGAGGAGCCGACTTCTTAGGTTTTGAGGATGTACTCCTCCATTTTGTGCATTGATGGCTCAGAGGGTCGGGTCCTCTATAAAAACCCAGGCATTGTAATGTAAAAATGGGGGGAACTTTTTGCTAAGAAAGTTGTTGTAACTTGAATCCCTGCGATTAATACTAAAGAGCTTTGAGCCTAATTTCTCTCTTGTATGCTGCCTTCTGTGTTTATTTCTTTTATCTCTTTCTTCATTTGCATACTGTAATTCTGCATTCTGGATTTAGGTGTGCGATTGGGGATAGAACCCTAGAATTTTCCCGAAGGATACATAGGGGAGGAAAACGTTGTATTAGTTCTCTTTTATGCTGCCTGTGGATAGTGTTTCTATTATATTCACTTTTTCCTAATCGCCGTAACTCTGAACTCTGAATTTCGACGTAAGGGGGAGGGTAATCCTGGAACTCGTCCAGAGGATACATAGGAGGGTTAATATCGTGTTCTTTTCATTTTATTCTTGGTGTTTCTTGTTGTTGTTTCAAGCTATTGGCCAGCGATCGTGCTTCTGGTTCTTTCCCACTTTAAATTATCAACATCTCTTCCCTTACCCCTTTTTATTTCCTTCTTGCACCCTTACTCTGTTATTTCTTTCCTGCACCCTTACTGTTTTATCTCTTTCATAAATTTTGTAACAAGGAAAAATGTAATCATTATGGTAGATATGGACATAAAATAGAGAAATGTTGGAATTACCATTGTTGTAAAACTTTGGAGTACATAATCATTCTAGAAAATATTGTCTACATAAAGAGAAGGAAAATAAAAAATAAAAAATGCATTTTGGATGGATAAATATGAACAAATGGAATAAGATGAAAGGAATGTACAAAAGGAAACCAAGTATGATGAAAAATCAAATTTTATTGAATGTAAAGAATGATATTGGTCTTATCATGAAGAAATGTAAAATGAATAATTATGACCCAAGCATAGCTTGGGATGTTACCTACAATGAAAGCACCTATAGTGATGATTATACAGAGATGATGGTCTTATGATTATTCTAATGGATGACCCAAATAAAATGATCCAAAGGTGACCTAGAGATAGAGACCTAGAGGTAGTGACCCAAAGGTAGTGACCCAGAGGCAAATACCCAAAGGCAGGGACCTAAAGGAAGAAACCTAGAGACAATGACTTAGAGGCAAAGACCTAGAGGTGACTCAGATACATTGATCCAAAGGCAGACCTAATGAATTGCATATATTCAGTAATACCAAAGGCATAGTTGAAGAATGAAGATCAAATAAAGAAGAATCATAGAATGAAGGCAAAAAGCCTTCTTATCAAATAATGTAATACGGAGGGGTGTTGGAAGTATTACATTATTTTTCCCCTTGTAAATATTAGTTTGGTAGAATTATTTATATTTTATATAATGTATGTGTCAATATGAGAGAAAGTGCAAGGTGTCAAGTGAGAGAATGAAAAGTCACATGATATGTGGCAAAATGAGAGTTTTGTAGTAATGGAAGGAATATAAAAGGATGAATCTCCCAGATGTTTGATGAGATCAATAGTTAGAGAACTGAAAAGTCATGTAAAATTATATATTGAAGACAAAGCTCCATGCAATGTAATCTATCTAGATAATTTGAATATATTCAATGTAATAGTGAAATATTTCATTATGATATATTGTTGCTATTTTTATGTGAGTTATTTTGATCTTGGTATATTGAACTATGAGATAATCTAGATTGAAAGCTAACAGGGCTTATACACTATTGTCTAGGATCATCACATATTTATCTTATAAAGCAAATATGCGAAGAATCTCCTTGAGAAGTATCACATGGATGACTATAAGTCTATGGCAACTCCTATGGAATCAAGACTATAACTCTCAAATTTTGATTTCTTTCCTCTAGGAAATACAAATCTCTATAACTAGTCGGGTGGAAGTCTCATAACATAATCTACACTAGACTAGATATCAACTTTGTAGTCAGTTACCTTTATCAGTTCGTGCAAGAACCAAAATTGACACATTGGAAAATAGTAAAAATAATTCTAATATATATACCAGGCACCATTGAGTATAGTTTGGAATTCAAGAAAAATGATAAGTTCATCTTAATAGGATATACAAATGTAGACTATGTAGGATGCATTGATCATTAAAAATCTACATCTTGATATGTAGTATTTTTGGGATTTGCACCAATATCATGGGGAAGCAAGAAATAACAAATAGTTGCTCAATATTCCACTGAGTTAGAATATCATGTAGCAAGAGGATCCATTTATTAAGAAATACAGTTAAAAATATACTAAATAGTATGGGAGTACCATAAGACAAACCAACAACCATTCACTACAACAAATTCAGGTAGGTTGTCCAAATTTTATGGCTGACACAGTATTCTACGCTATTCACCCCGAAAACCACCACATATTTCTTCGCACAGTACACCCCTGTAACCACCATGCCATAATCATTTTATACCTTTTACACCGCTAAAAGCACCAGGAAAGGGACAAGCATTTAGTCCTATGAGGCCCGAGATTTCAACCTTGGACATTCCCCCCTTACGGGGTTTGGTCGAACCAATTGGTCTACACCTCGGACCTAGATTTATATAATGTTAATTCATTGTAATATGCATGATAAAAAAAAATTCAATGAAGAATTTTATTTTCTTCGGTTTGTTTTTTGTCGATTCTTTCCCCATTTTTTTTTAATTTTTAAAAATATATATTCCTTTCCAATTTTGATTTTCTCAACTATGGTTTCAACCACATACAATATGGAATATAGCATAGGTTGAATTAAGGCACTTGCTCTATGACACTTAAAAAAATGTACTAGTAAAATGATAAGGAAAACCTTGAAGACATCATGGTACCCCTTACTAGCAATAGTGACACCATGACAAAGGAGAGCAAAAAAAAAGTGCAAACAAAGTCAATAGTAATAAATTTTAGTGAAAATAAATAGAAAACACTAGGCAACTAACAAAATAGAATGCAAACCATGCAAATGAAAGAAAGTAAGGTCAAAAACTGACACAAATAGGAAGAAAGTAGCTAAAAATTTTAGATGATCAAGATAACCACTTAAAGTGGGGGTTGAATTTAGGAGATAAAATACGTCATAAATCCAATCAAGATGTGCCAAATATTAAGGATGTATAGTAATGATGCTAATAGGGACTCACAATTAGGTAGCCAAAGTAGTCAAAGCAAAAAACAAGGCACCAAAATCGATAGGCATTCCCCAAAATATATAGAGACTATACAAAGGGGTAAAAATGGGCTTTGCATAAGAGCGTTTAATATGCATGAATTAGTGGTTTCATCTAACTGAACTCCATCTATCATTTATAATTTTATTGCCTTAGATCCAAACAACCCTTTGATAGTATATGGACCAAGCCACTTTTATATGAACTTGCCCTTACACTTCTTATGCATATTATCAATCTTGACAACAAGGTCCCCAATTTTAAAATCATGAAAATAAAATTTCTTATTATTTATCTTGGAAACATGACTCTTATAGGCTCTATTGTTCTTAAAATAACATAGGCACCTCTCATCAAGAGTAGTAAGTTTGACAAGATGAATTTCACAATACTCCTAATGCTACTCATCATGACTAAATAAATTCTACAAAGAAACATGCAAGGAAGTTAATTCAATATCAAGTGGCAAAACAACTTCAATATCATAGGCTAAAGAAAATGGGTTTCCCCTATGGATGTCCAAATACTAGTGTGATATTTCATAATGCAAGATAATACTTTAAGTGCCAATCTTATTTGATTTCTTAATTGTCTTTTAAAAAATATTAAACAAAATTATGTTGTTAGACTCAACTTGACCATTCCCTTATGGATAATAAATCATGGAAAAGCAGTGTTGAATCCCTAACTATGAACTCAATCCCTGTATTTCTTTGTCCTTGAAAAGGGTTTCATTATATGAAATGAAAGTAGAAGGGGTTCCAAAGCAACACACAATTTTATTAAAGATAAATTTAGATATGGTGAGGGTTTTTTTATTTTTAAGTGGCATAACTTCCACCCGTTTTGTAAAATATTTCATGGTTGTGATAATGAATACGTGCCCATCTGAGGACATAGAAGAAATAGATCCTATAAGTTCAAGGCCACAAGTGGAAAAAGGCCATGGAGACTCAATTGGATGGAGAACTTGGGTAGAGGTATGAATTTCATCTTTGTGGAACTAACACTTATCACATAAGTTTACATAATTATTTGCATCAATTTTCATTGTGGTTCAAAAGTGCCCCATTATTAGCAATTTACGAGTTTTAGAATGACCACTAAAATATCTTACATAGTCACCACGATGGGTATCAAATAGGGATTTTGGCACTTTAGCCTCTTTAAGGCATCATAGGAGAACATCATTAGGGTTATGGTGGTATAACACCCCAAAGAAAAACATGTGAAAATGCTCTCTTACAAATGTGATCCCGGTACTTAACATTAGTCATAGATGGATAGGTTTTATTATAGAGGAAGCATAATTGTTACTCTATCAAGGATCATCATTAGAGATTTGGCAATCTATAGTGTTAACCTTGATTATATGCACATCCATTGGGCCTTTACTGACAAATATCATAAGGTCATAATGAAATTTTATCATAAATTTTGTTTCAATAATGTTTTCATGTGGTATAAATTTACTAGCTAAAATGGCTAGAGAGTCAGCCTTGAAATTTTGTCCCCTTAGGAAATGCCTAATTAAAAATGACTCAAAAGCATTAATTATATTTATAGCCACTTTATGGAAAAAAATCAAATAGAAAGCTTTGACAACATTTTGGGTCTCCTAACACTTTATGTGTTTAACATTCATATGTTGGGTAGTCATAAGCCTTAAGATTAAAACCTCGTATTCTATAACATTATTAGTAATGCCAAAAAAATTAGACATAATACCATGGGCACTTCTAGGCTAGACAGAGACTTGAGAAAGATATCATCTATTGCCCTAAATTCATTTTTTTCTCTATCAAAGTGAAGGATCCAAGTGTCTGGATGAAGGTCCTCTTTAGATTATTGAGAATTAGAAGGTTTATCAAATGTATTTTTAGTTTTTAATTCATAACACCTCTTGGAAACCTCATGATACTTCAAGAGAAATTTTTCTTGCTCAATAATATCATAAGGAACAAACTCCTAAATTAAACTAGAGGCAATGGAGGAAGAAAATATCACAAATTCATGAGAAGCACAAGAAATGACCTTTATACACTCATCACGCAATGTCTCCTTTAAGGGTTGTTGTGTTGGGTTAGGAGAAGTTGCCAACTAATTAGAAGTAATTTGAGCCTTCATAACCTTTTGTGTTATAATATGAATATTGAATTATTTCATCATAGTGATCTAGTTTCTATATTGAGTATCACTAGGGATGTAAGCTTTTTTGTAGAAGGTGTCTTAGGGGATCGATTTTAATGACAACATAAGTTATCTAATATAATACATAATGCCTAAATTTCTCATATGTAAAATAGATGGTCATATAGTCTTTATCTATTGGTGTGTATCGTGTTTCTACTGGTAGCATTGTTTGATTAATTTAATACATGTCATACTCATTATTATCATCTTGTAGGGTAAGGGCCACTCTCAAGGAAACCTGAGTAACTAACGTATGCAAAACAAATGACTTATCCAAGCTGGGTAGGCAAATATTTAGAGGTCACAAAATAAATTTAATAAATTCAAGGAAGGTCTATTACAACTTCCATCCCATTTTAACTCTACATCTTTCTTAGATGATTTAGTGGATAATCTTTGAAATCCACCTCAGGGATAAATTACCTAATGGTGTCAAGCTTCTCCAAGAAGGATTTGATATCTTTAATAGTTTGAGGGGGAATCATAACATCAATGGAATTGATCTTCTTGTGTTCAACATCTTTACCTATATTAGACACCATGAAGCCTAAAATGTTGCCAGCAGCACCAAACACACATTTCTTGAGGTTAATTCTAACCTTATAGTGACATAATTTCTCAAAAATGACATGAAGATCAGTTGTGTTCTCAACCCACTTCTTAGACTTACTCAAGAGGTCATCCACATAGGACTCCACTATCTTTCCAATCAAGTCATGAAAGATAGTGGTCATGGCCCACTAATAAGTAGCTCCAATATTTTTCAATTCAAATGGCATTACAACATAATGAAATGTGCCCAATGCATAGTAAAAGTTATTTTAGTTTGATCCTCAGGGGTAATTTGTGTTAGATTTTGATGAATGATCCTTGGGAGATAACAATCACAAGATGTAAAATAATATGAAAGAAATTAAATTAGCTACATGACTGAAGTATGTTGTAAATATAAATCATATAAAACATTACAATGGAGCTATGGAGTTAATGAGCACTCCATTAACAAAGCTACTAGTCTACATTGTATCCATCGCAAATGAATGGTGAGGCACATATAACTACACTATGCACTAAGATACACTATCTGACTATGTCCCCTAACTCTATATATATATCTATCTAAGAGTCCATACTTATATAGGAAAAATAGGATACTTGTCCAACACTCTATCTAGCTATGCAAGATATAGCTTGCACATGTACAACTTATATGTTGACACTTGTGTATTTATTACATTGCATGAATTAACTAGATAACTTGTACATGAAGTAATCTAAGTATGTGTCTTGGAGGATACATTTACATAACCCATATAATGGAATAGACTCTATTTTCAACACCCCCCTATATTACATTATTTAATATTCAATATGGATCTTCTTCTTCATATTTAGCTTGATCTGGTTCTTTTTCTGTTGCTACAGTCTTCATGTCAAGGCTTCTTATATTTTTTAATTATTTTCTCCTTGATTTCAAGTGCCTTTGGTGGTTCATTGCTCTTTTTATGGTGCATGTCTTGAGTGGATCTTGATTGATCCTTCTTCCTTATTTTGTACCTTGGTAAGACCTGGTTCTCTGTTCTTCATAAGTATCAACCTTGAGCTAAATGTTAGTGGATCTATCTAAAATATATTTCTAAAGATAATAGTTTAACCTTTGAAATAATCTTCTCTCATAGTATTTATAATATCTATATTTGAAGTGATAGGAAAATTATGAGTGATTTGTTCCATCACAATATTTGCATGGATGTAAACTCCAACAAATTGTTTTTCATGACCATATTGATTGCAATGAGTGCACAATATATATGATCTAGCAATTTTGTGATAAATTTTAGGAATATCATGTTTGTCTATCTCCTTAATAAAATATTCAAACCATATGTGCACAATTTAAGCTATTCCATTTTGCATAAAGTCTTGTTGATCAATCTTTTCCAATTTTTGTTCATTTGATTCATTAGATGAATCTTCCTTTACATAACTGTTGATTTCATAAATTATGTCATCTTGTAGAGGATCTTCCTTTTATTTCCCCTCTTTATCATTATAGTCTATTAGATTCTCGATCCATATTGGTATTTTTCTCATTCCACTTCGAAGAGCATTACCAAGTATGCCACTAGACATTTGTATGATCTGAATTCTTATAGCTTCCAAGTCTTAAGATATGTGCTTCCTAATTGAAGTATATAAGCTTGATTTTGTATAGCATTTATAGATTCTTAGGTTTGTGGACTACCTTATGTCTCCCTAGAGATAAAAATCTAATTTTAGGTTTTAACAAAGCTTATATCTTCCCAACTTGATAATCTTAGACAAATATTATTGTTATCAAGTTTTGTAGAATGCCTTATGACCCCCTAATGTTTTGAAGTATGATATAGTGCTTTTCATAAAAATATAGTTCAATTTTGGTTTATTTTGTACAAGTTTTTTAAGAATCAAAAATCAACTTCTTAACACCTTATTACTCCTAATTGAACTAAGCACTTTTTCAATTTTTGAAGAGGTTTTGATGTTGGAATTCTTTTGTCCCTTTTTGAATATTTGATACAAGTATAAATATATTTATCCAACCTTAATAGAAACCCTAACAACCTCTTTTATATCCCTTTGAAAATTAGAAAAATAATAATAATAATTTCAAATTTAATTTAATACAAGTTGAATTCCTTATTTCTCCTAAGTTAAACTGTAAATATTAAATTAATAAGATAAATTATCACTTTTGCTTTCAAAATATAATTTTTAACCCTAGTTTATAACCCTTATATCTCCAAATATGTAAACAATAATAAATGGGATTAGACATTACCTTTTTAGATGCAAAATCCTCTCACTATTCAGCACTTTCTACGACTGAGTATAACAACATGTAAGTAGTACCTTAGGCGCTTGAATTAATGGAGATTCCTTGGAGTAGTTGGTATTAAATTTTGGTATGTAGGTACTGAAGGTTTGACCTTTAAAAATGGAGGAGACTTTAATGCTCCTTCTTCCTATATTCCATGTTGCACTTTGAATATTTTGTTGTGCTTCCCTCCTTCTTTGACTGAGCTACGCTCCCTCTTTGGACATCAAATGTCGTTGATGAATAATTAATCGTAAAATTTGTGATATTTGTCATGTTCATTACAAGTGAGCGCTCACTTATTTTTGTAATTCTCCAAGTTATTTGTTCAACACTCTTGGAGAAATTAAAAAATATATGGACACTCATGTGAAGTTGATGGAGAATACCAAGTGTCACTCCTTCGTTGTAACTCCTACGTGGGAGTTCCTAAAAATATTAAGATAGGAATGATGTCTATAATGCCAAGTGTCATTTTTGCATGGAGTTCATTCTTGTAACATCTTTGAAGATGGATATTATAACTCCTCAATTCCTTTTCTTTGCTACTTTGCTTGGGTAGCAAGCAAGATATTCTTTTGTAGGTGGATCTATGATGCACTGTGGAGCTTGGACGACAATTTGGAGCTTCCTTTGGTGGATGGTCTTCTCCAAGTTAGAGACCATGAATGTAATACCTTTGCCACTTCTTTTTATGCCTCAAATCGTGTAGAATCCCTTGTAGATTTTTTACATATTTTAGAAATAGATGTGCACTCGTTTGTTTATGTAAATGAAGCTCTAGAATATTCTAACATGAGTTTAAATTTTGCAGGTATGTACATCCAAGATGAGCACTTGAGTGGCTCCTAGCTTGGGAAGAGTGCTGACATCCGACCTTCATTAGGTGATTTACCCTGTGGTAAATGTGCCCTTTTGTGGCACTTCAAAATATGCTCTTTTGTTGTCAAAAACTATATTAGAGTAGTGCATATAATGCATTATAATGTTCTATAATGAGGCTTTTTAATATACCTTCTTTTGCACTTTATTTCAAGATCTGAAATTCTGGTTTTATGGTAGATTTTTCTTACAATACAAGGGTTTTGAGGTTGTCTTTTAAGAGTAGACACACCTTTCCCTTTTTGCTTGGACACTTTGATAACAAATCCAAGCTTCAATAACAATAGATAGAAGCTTTTCAATTGATGCAATTTTCTGCACTTTCTTTCCTTGCATTCAACTTTGTAATTCTTTATGATTTGAGACTCGCCAAGTCTCTCTTTATTAAGATTCTATTTTTTTTTGGTTAGTTAAGTTCTTCTCCAAATTCTAGAGGATTCTAACCCTTTTTGGTGACTTCTATTGGCCACTACAAGTTGCAGATTTTTGTGCTTCAATAGTGTCTTTACACACTTGATACAAATCAGATTTTGTGCCCTTCAAGAAATACAAAACTAATTTCTTTTTTAGAGTGGTATAATAGTACAAGTCCTTCACTTTTAATGCACTAATATTACACCTTATCACTCCAATCAACTCTCATTAACTAATAATTTTTTGCAACTAATAAAGAATAACCTAAAATGAATATTTAAGAGTTATTATGCAATTTTACTACAATCAATGTTGTAGGACTTAGTCTTCTTTTTTTCAAAAGCATATAATAGGTAGTTGATAGAAGCTAATCTAAAATATAATAAACTCCTAATAAATGTGCAAATAAATCCTTAAAAAAATTGTTTCCTTTTGCACTTTTAGAAGATTGTAGTCTAATTTTCTTCTTGCAACTTTGTTCTAAATTCAGGTGCTCTAATAAATCTGCTAAGTAATCCAATTAATGAATCTTCTTGCACCAAAATTTGCTTACATTTTTCTGTATCTCTTCTCCCACCTTTATAGAGGATGTAGACCTTGGTGTCTAAAAACACCAAGTTGCTGCTTCAAGTAGGATGTCCTAAACAACTCCTTCTTCACCAAATGATGGTCTCGAACTTTCTTTCACGAGCCTAGGATTTGGTGGCTTGTTCTCCTCTTGTATTCTCATCCTTCTGCTATAGATTTGGATAAGTCTATGTCTCTAAAGAAGTGCTTTCTTGCTGTGAGAGGTAATATTCAAATCTCCAAGATTTGGTGAGCTTCTTCTATCTTAAAGTCTTCTTATCGAATTTTTATTTCAAGTAGGATCTTCTTCTAGGATTTGGCACTCCTTGCCAAATTATCCTCTTGGGATTTTTTTTCATATGATGACAATTTTCCCAAGTCTTTCACTATAAGGGACTTCACCTTGGTAGTGTATTTCTCCAATGAGTTCTCAAAATAACTCTCTTGATCTTCAGCAAGGCTCTCGTAGCCTTTTCTAGATGCTCAGTGAGACCTTCACAAGGTCTTTGATCTGGAAGCTTTTGATGGTCTTCCTTGAGATCTTTTCTTCAACCTTCTACTCTTGGAAGTTTTTGTGGTGAGATTTTCTCCTGGATCTTCTGATTCTGGTGCTCTTATCTTCAAGCAGGAGTCTCCTAGTCCTTCTTCTTCCAAGATTGGAAGTTCTTCATTGAGATATTCTCCTAATCTCTTTGCTTTTACTTCAATATTGATTTGATTCCGAAGAAGATAATCTTTCTAACTTTCTTGTAAGAAGTTTCCTACCTCACTGAATTTTTTGTTCCTACAACAAAGATAATAGTACTAAAATATTTGGTCTACTTCTGAATCAAATATTCTTCTCAAATTTTTCTTTAGGATCAAGGCTTTTGTAGCCTATTTCAATATCAGGGCTCCTATGGCTTTTTTTAGTACCAAGGCTTCTATGGCATTTATATTATCAAGGCTCCTATGGCATTTTTAGTATCAAGGCTTCTATGGCCTTTTCAGTATCAAGGCTTATGTGGCCTTTTCAGTATCAAGTCTTTTATGGCCTTTTCAATATCAAGGCTTCTATGGTATTTTTAGTATCAAGACTTTTATGGCTTCTTCTGCAAGGCTTCTATGACCTTTATGTATCAAGGATCCTATGGCATGTTCTTCAACTTGTGGATTTCTGCAATCCAATAATGGAGATTTTTAGTCTCCTATATTCACCACGATCCTTCACTAGAATTCTTCTTCTACAGTATACTCCTATTGCATAATGAACTAACCTTTGCACTATGAGGGAACGTTTATCTTCAAGTAACGAAGTTGGAGTCTCCTAGATTTCTATCGTATGAGGAGTCCCAATCCTATGAGAATTAATTTTTTGCAACAAAAGAAACTTCAAGCACTATTTAGTAAAATATAGATAACCTAGATGATCTTCACTAGATGATTTTTCAATCTAGTAGATTGAATGTTGAGTCATGTTCTTCACAAGTTTTCCTAACAATTCTATGGAAAAGACTCTAGATAAAAACGATCTCAGTATTTTTTGAAATTGGGACTCCTTTCAGTCCAACTTTATGACTCTCCCTAAATCTACCACCAAGATTCTTCTAAGATCTTTTGACAGTGGTTGGTCCAACAGCACATCAGTTTGACAAAAATCGTAGGCTAATTAATAATTGTGGTTTCCCTATTGACCTACATAGACTAGATCTATCGTGGCTTTGATACCACTATTATTTTTTGATGAATAAGCCTTGGGATATAAAAATCACAATATGCAAAATAATATGAAATAAAGTAAATATGCTAGATGACTGAAGTATGTTATAAATATAAATCATATAAAATATTACAATGTAGCTATGGAGGAAATAAGCACTCCATTAACAAATATACTTATCTACATTGTATCCATCACCAATGAATGGTGAGGCACCTAATATTGCACTATCCACTAAGCTACACTATCTGACTATGTCCCTCAACTTTATATATATCTATCTAAGAAGCCATCCTTATATAGGTAAACTAGAATACTTGGCCAACACTCTATCTAGATGTGCAAGGGACAACTTTCACATGTACAACTTGCACATTGACACTTGTGCATTTATTACATTGTATGAAGTAACTAGATAACTTGCACATGAAGTAATCTAAGTATGTATCTTGGAGGATACATTTACATAACCCAAATGATGGAATAGACTCTATTTCCACCAATTTGGATTTTTTTTTTACCTTAAATAGTCATCCATAAGGGATAACATTTCATATAGTCATCCCTAAAGGACAACATTCCATACCCTATGGTAGAATTGACAATAGCATCAATAGAGTGCAAAGGAAAGTTATCCTTAGGAAAAGCCAGTTTGATGTTTCTAAAATCACATCTAGATAGCATTATTTTTTTTTCATAGAAATAATGTTATACACCCATTCTAAATAGTCAATAGGTTTGTTAAAATTGGCATATAAAAAAATTTAAATTTTAATGTTGTACATATCTTGAATGAGAAGAGATAATCGTCTTTTTTTTTGTTAGATAGGAGCAACATCCTCATAGATAACAATGTTATGGATGACTAATTCCTCATCCATTTCTGGTATGTCAAAATACTCACAAGAAATAACATTTTTATACTCTAAGCAAGGCAATAAAGATGGTTTTTTCTTCCTTAGATAGACTAGCCCCAATTTTTACAATGTGTGGTTGCTCAGGGGTGTCTATACCAAATTCTATGATAGGTTTATCATTCATAATGTTGTCTTCTTCAAAATGATTTAGAGCAAGGGAAGGGTTCTTTAATTTAAAACTAATATAGACTTTGTAAATATAATCATACCACTTGTGCCTCCCCTAATTAGGATTGGGATCTTGAAGAAACTCTTTCTTATGGTATTATTGGGGGATTCTTTCCTTTTCGTCATACAAGAATTCCATAATGGCTTCGTCATCAAGAAAGGATAGGAGAAAGAGGACATTGTCTAGGATTTGAATGATTGGTTCAACCTCATGCCCCTTGCCCCTAAGCTAAGAGAGCATTAATCATGTGACTAAAACGGGATAAATATAGGTATGGGATAAAGGTATGGCTCCAATTGCTTATAAAGTTTCATCAAGGTATCAATAACAACCCTAGTTTTTAACTTAAGATAAAACTCAACTTCAATTAGATAGCTTTTCATAGAAGAGGGTGTAGGATCAATTAAACTATCAAACCACTCTTCTAATGGACTATCTAAGTAGGAAAACATTTTTAGACCTAGAAAAAAGCTATTAGGGATAGTCATGAATGCTTGGACATTTATTATTTTCCAAGAATAGGAAAAATTAGGATCACCACATTAAGAGGTGATCTCAACTACACAAAAATTTGACTTGAACTACCAAATAGTTTTGGTACAATAGTAGTCCTACAGGTTAGACAATCACCAATTATTTCTAAGCCAGCAAGAACGGGCCTAAAAAATACAAGAAATTAGATTTGACTAGGATCACCACTTTAAGATGCAATCTTGGTTTTGGTGAACATATTTCAATAGTGGATAATCCAATAGTGGATTTTGGTTCAAGATAAGTTCATAACATTGTAATAATAGATTGTATCAAGGATAGAACAACCAATGGGGTCTATCTTCATAGCAATTTTAGGAATGATATATTTAAGGATTTTTTAAATGCCTAGGTAAAGAAATAGTTTCAATTTCATTTGGTATATTTAAATATTTTGATGTAGAAATAGCAAAAAATATTAACTTTTCTATGCCTATATAGATTAGTTTTGTGGAGGTTACATTCATAATTTTTAAGAATACAATAAGTATACAAAGTACTATTATTTCCATAAGAAATTTCACAAATATTTACATCGATATCATAATCATCATCACTTAAAACAGAAATTTCCATTAGACCTAATTGATAATATCCAACACCCGCATCATTAATAGTAATAGAAGTAGAATTTTTAGTTTCAATGTTAAAGGCTTGGTTAAAACCATTGTCAACATCACTATCAGTTTATTCCCATTTTATTATCCACATAAAATATTACTTGTTTCAATTTGGTAGCATCTTCATGGGCTTTGTGTAATTTTGCCAACCATGGATAAAACAAGATAGGGTCTTCTCTCTTCGTAGGTTTCAATAATGATGGAAAATTGTCAATTAACTCATGAGAAAGGGAAGTAATAACATTTATATTAGGTTTATCATCTTCTAATTCATACCTGTCTTGGGGTATTTCAAGTAAAATTTAGAATACCCCTTGAATAACTTTCTTTTAAAAATACACTATGGCTCATGTTCATAAATAGGAACTTTTTGTGTCTCATTATAGAAGGAAAAATAAAATTGTTATGGTTTTGAGGATGCGTCCCCCAAGGATCTATGTTTCCTTTTATGGTGAACACTTTATCATCATATGCCTATTTAACAGCTTGACAAGAAAAGTAAGTTATGGTTGTCATATTACTAGTTGAAGGTCTATCTAATAGCATGTTATATTTGGTTTAGAAATTAAACACCATAAAATTCCTTCTTACTTATTTAGGTATATTTGAAATTGACAACCAAATGCAACCCATAGGATCCTATGGGTTACCATTATAAGCATAACAACAACTTCTAGTGGATAAGGAATTTTTCCCAAGGATATTTAGTTTATCTATCAAGGATAATGACATAACACATGTGCCTTCCTTAATCAACCAAAGCCCTACATACCTTATATCATTATATATCTGTAACAACCCATCTAAAACTAACCCAAGAGAGAATTTTTTTCAAGTAAGGTTCACAAAAGGAATCCTAGTATTTTTTCAGCATTATCAAGGCTTCACCACATTTTAGTTCTATATCATTGTAGACGACACTCAGTGGATAGGAGTGGCCAATTTATCATATTTTTTAGGGATCACCTTACTAAAACTCCTCATTTAGAAGGATGCTAAAGTGGTCCTCCATATTTCCTATACCCTTATAAATATAGGCCAATATGACCACAGTGTAGGGATTATCCTTTAAGGCTCATAACACTTAAAGTGGAATGCCTATTCCCTAACCTTACTCTAAGTCCATTTAGGTAGGTTAATAAGGTGTAAATCCTTGTTGCTTAGTTATCACACCTCTGGGAGTTAACTAAGTTCATTACCACTCATTGGAAATGAACACGATCACCCAAACCTTCTCATTCAAGGGACCACCATTGTTGTCTTATGCATAATTTCCATTAATTTACCATATAGGGAACACTTGATCCTCATGTTTAAGGTGTATCATTTCACAAGAATATAGCTATTGCATTCATGCAACTTCTAGATATATGAGTTCCTAGTTATTGCATCCTCGCAACTCCTTCTAGGAACCACTTCTGCCCGGTTATTGTATTCATGCAACTCCTCCTAGTATTGGGCTCTTTTCATTGACTTGGATCCTAAAATAAGATTATAGTTTCAATCCAAGAAATTTTTCCTAACCTGAGATAACTTTCAAATGAAGAAAACAACTCTCTTCTCTCTCTATATATATACATATATACACATATATATGTATATATCTATATATCTATATATATGTACACACACACTCACACACACACATACACACACACACATATATATATGTACTTCACTTAAAAACATATTTATAATATAAACCTCAAATTTAAACATTACAACATAAATCTAGTATGAGCTTCAAATAAAAAACCATCACTATAAAGGGTTCATAACTAGGTATGATGAATCCTTATGGTTGAGTCATATAGACCTCCTCTTTTATATCTCCATTGAGAAAGACACTTTTCACATCCATTTGATAAATTCTCCATCCAAATTACACAACTAGAGCAAAAATTATTTTGATGGATTTTATTTTTGTTTTAGAGGTAAATGTTTCTTCATAATGTATACCTTCTTTTTGTGCATACCCTTTGGGTACAAGTCATACATTGTGTTTATAAATATTGCCATCTAATTTATATTTGATTTTAAAAATCTATTTCCATGCAATAACTCTTTTTCCTAGTGGAAGATCAACAAGTTCACAAGTCTTGTTTTTTATTAATGCTTCATATTCTGTATCCATAGCATATTTCCAAGAATTGGATTGAAGAGCTTCCTATAATATAGATTTTTCAACTGTACTTATTAGAACCATATTTTTTCCATTGTGAGTCATACTTCATGTTCTTGAACTTGTGGTAGAAGTGTTTAGGACTTCGTCTAACCACGAGGCTCTTATTGTGATAGTATACGACTTAGGCATTTTCCTTGTATGATATGGTGTAGCATATTGATCCACATCTCTATTGCTATTCATCATTATTATCTCTGGTAATCTCCTCATTAATATTTTTTCTCATATTTATTAATTTCAAGAATTATTGGGACAGAGTTAGATGTGGATTCCTATGGGAGTGATGAAAGTGAATTTTTTCTCCATAAAAAATGACATCATGACTAATATATAACTTCTTTATATCTAGATCAAATAATCTGTAGGGATTTGATTCATCATTGTAGCCAAGTAAAATACATCACCATTTTTCTCATTGAATTTATGTCTGCTCTTCTTTGGAATGTGCATTTATGTTGTATAACCAAATACACAAATATGAGGAATCGATGGATTATTTTTGGTCCATGCTTATTCTAGAGTGATGTGTTCAAGTGATGTAGTGGGGAAAAAAATAAGTAAGTATATTGCTATATATATTGCTTCTATCCAAAAATAATGTCCAATTTGAGAGTCTTTTAACATATAACAAATCATTTCTATGATCATTGTATTTATGTGTTCTGCAATACCATTTTTTTGTGGTGTGTAGGCAACTATCAACTATATTTGAATGCCCTATCCGTTCAAAATGCTAAAAATTATTGTTGGTAAACTCCCCCTCGATATGAGTGGAAGACATGTTTTCTTCCTATGAAAATCTCAAGTTGAGCCTTAAATTACATGAAGTAGAAAAAATATTCATCCTTGCTCTTCAAGAAGTATACCCACATTTTGTGAGTATGATCATCAACAAAAATATAAAAATATTTTGATCCATTATAGCTTAGAGCCATGGATCCACAAATATTGGTATGGACTAAATAAAAAGGTCCTTTGGCTCGATGTTTCAAAGAATTAAATGGAGCTCTTTGTTGTTTTCCAACTAAACAAGGATAGATTTGAGTGGATTTCCTCAACGAAGGAAGACCTTTGAATATACTTTTATTTTGAAGTGCATTAAGATGGCAAAAACTTAGATTATCATATCTTTGATATCAAAGAGGTGTAGAAATATTGGAATTGATAGTTAAAGCTAGATTATCATGATGAACTATGTGAAGTTCAAAAAATTTTCCTATTCCCTTGTCATATGCAATAATTTTGGAATTCTTAGTTTTGTCACGAATGAGGCATACCTTGGATCCTTGTTGCTTGTCATATTCAACTTTCAAGCTATGGTCAAGTAATTAATTAACAGAGAGTAGATTATTGGTGAGTCTTGGAATAAACAAGACTTCTTTAATTTTGCATGTGTATGTTCCTAGGTACAATTTGACATCAGCTATGCCTTTTATATCATATGATGTATCATCACCCAAAGAGACTTTTCTTGTATGACTAGAACAATCGAGAGTATAAAAAAAATCTCTTTGACTTTTCATATATTTAGTTGTTCCTGAATCAATATACCAAACATCATCGAGTTTATTTTATTGGTCATGTGAAGCAAAAAAATACTCTTTTCCTCTAGAGTGATCATCTTTGGCAACATTTCTATGAACTATTTTCCAATTTGAATCTATTGATGACTTTTTGTGTTGTTGATGTCTATGCTTGTGAGAATTGTTTATCTATTATTAAAGTTATGTTGAGGTCTTGTATATCTTCTAACTTACTACTTTCCTTTTTGATGTGTAAGAAGTTCTTGCTCATCTTCTTGTGTTGTATGTGAGGCATATTCCTTTTAAAGTAGGCTCACCAAATTTTTAAAGCTTGGAGTTCGGTGAATGATGTTTAAAGTAGTCACAAATACATTATATTGAGAAGGGAGAAATCTTTAAATTATAAAAAGAAATATTTCATCGGATGCCTTTTCTCCTAAGGCTTATAGTGATGCTTATAGCTTAGTAATTCTTCTCAAGAATGATTCAAGATTTTATCCACTCTTCATCTTCAAACAATGGATCTAGAGAAATAAAATATTATTTTAGTTCCTTTCCTCAAATATTATTCAAATTTTCTCCCATACATATTTTTTTGTGATAAAATCTCAAATGTATGGTTGTACTTCATCGACTACTCCAAACATGATGATCAATCATGCTTTTATATTTTCCTTGTTGAATTTTTTTTGCTCTTCATTTTCTTCTCTAGGACAAGTGAGGGTTTCTTATAATACCTTTCACACTTCTTAAAACTTGAGTTGTGTTCTGAGTTTGGTCTTCTAGGTAGCATAATTATTCTCCCTTAATAGTTGGAAATTAGGAAATAGGAACTTTGGTACACCAATAGCCATATCAAACTTCCACAAAACTTAAAAGTTTTTTCTTTTGTTGAACTGGCCTCAAAAAATATTTTCCAACAAGTATATATAAGGTTATACTCATGGCTTGATTGATGCCTCAAATTATGAGAAAATAATGTCTTGTCAAGAAAAAATAATAAGTAGAGGGAATATTCTTCCTCTAAGGAATATTCTTTGAAATATTTTGATTCTTTTATAATTTTATATGCTTATAATTTTTACTTGCATTATCCAAAAGGAGTGAGCTTGCTCTTATAGGCTATAGTAATCCTATTCACAAATCATGTGGGATAATTGAATAAGACTTTTGATGGTGAAACTACACGTTCCTTTATTTTTATATTTTTAGTGTGTCTCCTTGAACTTTTATGAGCAAGAGTTGCTTTAAATGTCCTTGTGTGAAGTTATTGTAGATGAAAATGATGTTTATTTACTAGATGTATTACTTTGGGTTCTCTCTCCCATTCAAGTCATCAAGGTTACCTCTAGATGTATGACATATTGATTATATACCTATCTAGGTATGATGTCCCCTTGTAAATATTAGTTTGGTAGAATGATTTATATTTTATATAATATATGTGTTAATATGAGAAAATGTGCAAGGTGTCAAAAGACAGAATGAAGAGTCACATGATATGTGGCAAGATGAAAGTTTTGTCTTAATGAGAGGAATATAAAATGATGCATCTCTTGGATGTTTGAGGAGAGCAATAGTTAGAGTATTAAAATGTCATGTAAAATTATATATTGGAGATAAAGTTCGATGTAATGTAATCTATCTAAATCATTTGAATATATAGAATGTAATAGTGAATATTTCATTGTGAGATATTATTTTTATTTTCATGTGATTTATTTTGACCTTGAGATATTGAACTATGATATAATATAGATTGAAAGCTTACAATGGTATCAAAGTAGAAAGAGTTTTTGGAGGAAAGAAAGTTCAATGAGAGCGGGGAAGAGACAAATGACGAGTTTTAGTCCCAACAATTGTTGAATTGGAGAGCATCTAAAGATAAACATTGCATAGAGCAGCCAACAAAATATTTAGATGGTATTTATTAAGGCACCCATTTATAACTCGAGAGACATAAGGTTTATTTAGTTTTCCTGAGTACCTTAAATAAAGTAGTATGGACATAATAGTGTGGAAGAAAAAATAACAATTCATTAATTCAATAGTGAAAAAATAGAAGTTACGTGGTGTTTATTATAATTTATTAATTCAACGATGAAACATAGAAGTTATTTTCAATAGAAATTTTGTGGTAATAATCATCGAGGCTGAAGTTATTATTATTTGAAACATCACCATGAAGGTTGAATTGCTTCAACTTAAACATCATATCTTCCTTATATTTTAAATATAATTAAAAAAAATAGAAGCTTTGTGGTGAAAAAACAGTCCTATGTAAATCCCGAGTTGAAGGTAAAAGCCCGCATTTGTGAGAAAGTAGAATTAAAATTTTAAAAAAGAGATAATTTGAAAAGTGATATAAATAAGGGAGAAGCACTACTATTAGCTAGAAGCATTATTATTTAGATATCATTCAATGAGAACAGCACTTATGAAATCAGCATGAAGCTAAAGCAAAGTTTGAGTTGAAGAGAGAGTAAAACCAAGTACCATTTGAGCATCTAGAAAATAAGAGGATTGAACTTGGAAAATCAGAATAATTGAAGCCTTGTAGACTCTGGTAAGTGCTAAAAAAAATTAAACAAAACATTCCAGAGCCATTGCTGCAATTAGAGAGGAACATGCAAGTCTAGTGGCATATTCCATGATTGGAATTTTATTCCACAGATGTGATAAGATTCGCTAAGAGCAGCCCCTCTAATAATATTCGTTGAGAGCAACCCATAAAGCAATGTGCATGCAGAATAGAAGCATAGATCTAAGAATATTCATTGAGAGTAACTCCTTTGAGAAGATTCGTTGAGAGTAGCCACTGAGGAAATATGCATGCAAAATTAAAGCACAATAAAAGCAATGTATAGTGAAGATCCAAAGCTAGCAGGTAGAGCCAAAGAAAATAAGCATCTGCAAAGTAAATAAGCACCATTTACCTTAAAGGTGAAGTAACTACAGCACCATTGACTATATATTGAAGTAATTTGGAGTCGTAATATCAAGTGTCCCTAAGAGTTTTGGAGTTTATACATTCTAAAAAAGAAACAAGAAAATTTTTGCGTGGAATTAGAAGGCAAAAAAATGCATAATATAGGATATACCATGACGGTTACTATTGACAATTTTGTCACATTGCACAATGGGGTAGAAAAATCAAAATTTTGTACAGTGTTTCTTTTGTAAAGTATTTCTTTTGTTGTTTTTGACAATATTTGTAAGTTGCAGCAATTGTGGCTTTCTCTGCCACCCCTTTGTACATAAAATAAATATAAAAGAGCTTTTCTGTCGAACAAGCTAAGGAAGATAGCTTCGTCGAAAGAAATAATAAGAGTATGAAAAGAGCTTTGCACCCGAAGCATTTCCAGCAGCTACTTCAGGCGTGTTAGTCACGAATCCGCCTAGTCATATAAAATGCGCCCTAGACCCGGCCAACATTGAAAGGTCGAGAGAAAGAGAAGTCTCCCGGGCCAATCTCCAGAGAGGGTTGGCTCCCAAACTAATCTAAACTTGTTTGAAGATAAGGGTTAGAAATAACAGAAAGAGATGGAAATATGGCCGAAGCCGGTAGTTGATAGGGAGAACAACCTCAGATAGCAAATAACCTCAACTAGATCCTAAAGATAAGCAGCAACTAATTCTTAGAATGCACATACAAAAATTGGATCAAACATTGACCATAAGTCTGCCTTCAATTATACTTCAAATGTTCAAATGAAAATATAGTCAAATTCAGAACAATAGAATTCAACTTATATTTTAACACTGGACTAAGCAGAAGTGAATCACACAAAAAGCATCACATGAACAATAGTTTGGATCACCAACTCAAAAGACTCTAAGAACAGAGCAAAATGCACTTAGGATTTCTGCTTCAATTTTTGCAAAAAGGTCCTCCCCCTTTTTCTTGAGATATACATTAGTATTTATAGAGGCCTTCCCTCTCCCTTTCGCATCACAACATTTAAAACATAAAACAGATTTTGAAGAGGCGATCCACAAAATATGCACTTGAAAAGAGAAACAATCCCCCTTAATCTGCCTCGGAGAAATCAGATTCCCTATTTTTATGGATCAAAACTGAAAATCAAACAGAAACAAGGGACCATATTTCTTCATTAAATGGCTGTTCTCGGGGCATGCTTGAAGTTGTTAGGAGATCACGAACAAGAGATTTTAATACTGGAGGCATCTTTAATTTTGGTGGCATCAAAAACTGCATGATTTAACACGTTCTCCCATCTTGCGCACATAGGTAAACAACAAAACATTTAATCTTGGAGCCTCTTTGACCTCGATCTCAAAATCAGTTGGAGAGCTTTTAAAACATTACTTTGTTTGATCCTTATCTTCTCCTCACGTTCTCCTATGCAATTTGAAGAAAAATGCGAAGAGAACTTTATTGGACCTCTGTTTCCACTAGTCGCAAAAACGCGACATGTCGTAAAATTATGACATTTTCTCTCGCTTGGCTCCTTGGCTGCTACAAGTCATGAAAATGTGACATGTCACAATATCGCGACATATTCCCCTTGCTTTGCCCTTCTGTTACCTTTAGTCACGAAAACGCGTCATGTCACAAAATCGTGACATCCTCCTTTATTTTGTTCCTTCGCCTGCTTTTTGTTAACTTTCGTGAAAACGCGACATGTGAAATCGTGACATCCTCCACTCTGTTGGCCTTCGTCTTCTTTATTTTCATGAAAATGTGACATGTCATGAAATCGCGACATTCTCCTCTGTTTGGCTTTTTCGTTGCTCCTTGTCACGAAAATGTAACATGTCACGAAATCATGACATCTTCCTCTTGGCGCTGTCCTTTCTGCTTTATACTCGTGAAAACGCAACAAGTCGCAAAAATGTGACATGTCGTGAAATCATGACAATTTTCTCCTTCTGGCTCCTTTTCCGCTTTATACCCGTGAAAATGCGACATGTCATGAAATCGCGACATTTTCACTCACTTGGCCCTTCTGCTGCCTTTATCGTGAAAATGTGACATGTCATGATATTGTGACATTTTTCTCTATTTTGTTCTTTCATCTTCAACAAGTCACGAAATCGTGACATGTTTCTATCTTCCCCTTTGTTTTCGCTTTTGCCCCGCGAAAACGCGACATGTCACAAAATTGTGATAATTTTCTGTCTTCTTGTACTTTGCTACTTTTCGGTCGTGAAAATTTGACATGTCATGAAATCGCGACATTCCATACTATCCGGCTGCTTTCGCACTTTCTCCTCGCAAAAACGTGACATGTCACGAAATCGTGACATCTTTCTCCTCCTGGCTTCGTTTCCAAAAATGTTGCAAAATCACATCTTTCTCCCACCTTGTGTTTATCTTCAGCACTTCCACGAAAACATGACATGTCGTGATATCACGACATTTTTCCTTGGCGCTCCTCTTTGCTGCTGTATGTCATGATATCATGACATTTTCCTATCACTTTGCTTTGTTGCCACTGCAAGTCACGAAAATGCGACATGTCGCGATATCGTGACAACTTTCACTTTACTGCTCCCTCACCGCAACAAGTCACGAAAATGCGACATGTCACGATATCGTGACATTTTCTATGCTTAGCTATTTTCTGCATCGGACGCCGTGAAACTACAACAGGTCACGATATCGCGACATGTCGCGATATCGTGACATCTTACACTTACTTTGCTTTAACACAAAACTTGTAGAGATTTTTGTATTTTACTTATTATCCCTTTCGAGGTGCTTGGAGGGACAAACAGAGGAGTGAGTATCTCTACAATTTGTGCATTCTTTTGCATGAACAATAACAACAAAAACAATGTGGCAAAAATGCCAACATTCTTGGCGGCTCTCGGGGTATACAGTTCTGTTGTATGCACGAACCTCAGGCCTTTATCCATTGGGCAATAGAGTCAAGAAGTTGGAGGAGCAGAAGAAGTGAGTGTTGGTTGATGTTGGACGTCTCTGCGGGCTGCTACAACAAGCTCTTGCTGGTGCTCGGCACTTAAAAACAGGACCTTCAACAAAAATTTGTGGAATAGCAGAACTTCCCTTATTCCTTTAACTACTGCATTTTGCCTAGCTCGGTTGAGCTGGGTAATCACCAGGTGCTGTGAAAGGTTCTCCATGGCAGTGGTGAGAAGCACCTAGGTTGCAAAAATAGAAATGAATGGGGTGATGACCGACAGATGTGCAGGCCGTGGAACAGGAATGGTGAATGATGGAATGGTGGAAGATGGAGGAGTAGAAGCGGTAGATACAACAACTGAAGAGGGCGCTACTGTGCTACTAGCTGCTAGGATTCCATGAAAATAGATAATGAAATGGAAGTAGATGGGATGGAGAAAGCGGTGGGAACTATGGAGAAGTGCTCAAAAGACAAAGGATTGGAAGAAAGGGGAAGTGAAGAAATGGGAACATCAGAGAGGGGAGTAGAAACAACAGTAGTGGCTTGATTATGTACAGTGGAAGAAGGAGTGGGAGAGGAAGGGAATGAAAATAAGGAAGTGGAAGAAAGAAGTAGATGGAAGCCACTACCTGCTAGGAAGGAAAAGAAAAAGAAAGAGAAATAAACATACCGTTTTTTTTTCTTTTTAGATCACCGAAGTGAAACCTGACCTAAGCTCCTAAGCAACATTTAGTGCCCTCGGCACTTTATTTACTAGCTGGGCTATTTACAGTATTTACACAAAATTTTGCGACATGATTGGCATGCCGCCACCACAAACCCAGCTTCGGGTGTCTATCCGGTGAACCTGCAGTGTCCAGACCAGATCTGATCATACTTGAGTTGATCCTTGAAGTTCGGATGACCTCCCAAAGTTCTCCATGTTGCGAACAGGGTGCAACATGGCAGGTTATCATGCATGCCAGTACCCACACAGTTGACGAATAATGTAGCAAAGAGATTTGCCACATGGAGGGCTCCTTTGGGTACCAGTTGTAGTAATGGTCGAAGCCAATACCACCATTTTGAAGAGTCCATCGGCTGTGGACCGAGTACAGGCTCCTCCAACCCCTTGATGCGACAACAGGGCTTTTTCAATGATGAGTAATCTTCTAGGATCTCTTTAGGCTCAGCTTCTTGATGAGACATGTTTAATGGGTTCTGGTTGAACACTTGCGTGCTATGCCCTAGGATACAAAAAGGGTGCAAAAATGTGCCCTCTTCGTTCTCAGGTTTTACCACTTGAGCTTGTTCTTCTCCTTGGCTCATCTTCTGATGGAGACTGCAAGCAACCATATTATCTATTGTCGGGACAAAGCTTGCATATTCCCATCGTTGGACTTGGATGAAATCTGCCTCTTGAGCTCCACACGGCTGCATCTCAGGTCTCTGCTCAGTATGAGGAATCTTCCATGGTGAATACTGCATAGGGTAGATAGGAGCAACGACTACCGGATAAGGTGATGGGGTTTCTCCCCACTGCCACTTTCCTGACAGGAGCAAAAGTTGTTCCGCTCGCACTGCTTCCTCAAATATTTGAGGGAACCTTCGTTCACCTGATTGCAGCAAGAGGAGGCTCATGTCCGGGTAAAAGGCCCGAACATAGAAGAGGTGGGCTTGGGCGGGTGTCGGTTGGATCTCCCCTGGAATTCTCTTCCAACTTCTGTAGAATCGGACATTGAAGTCTGTGATGCTCTCCAGAGGTGTTTTTGTGATGGTGGAGAAGTGCATTAAAAGTTGAAAGGGATCCTGAGAGCCATCGAATGTTCTGATTAGTGCTCCCGCTAAGTCATCCCATGAGCAGATGCTTTTACGCCCGAGCAGTCTGTACCACTGCAATGCCCTTCCTTCCAAAGATAGAACCAGAAGTCTGATCATGACATCTTCATGGATTATGTCATGGAGGATTGCCAAAGCAACAACATCTTCAAGGTGCTCTTGGGCCATTCCCTTAGTGCCATTGTATTTCGTCAATGTCTTCAAGGCGCTTTTGGGAATTTCATGGTAACTTTGAAGATTCAGGGGGCTAGAATCATCCCAGCTAGGATAGCTTACACTTGCCATTATAGCAGCGGTCTACAGAGATCACGGTTATCGCCACTAAGTCGAAGTCGCCAGGTGAACATTCTTTTCTCCACTTGTGAGGTCAAGGCTGCTCACCAAACCTTGATTCCTCTGGGGTGTCTTCTTTTAGCTTTAAAAGGCATCTACGATCAAGAAATTTGGATCTTCAGCTCAACAGAGTCGCCAGGTGATTTTGCCAGATGAAGACAAGCCAGAGATTCACCAAACTTGGGCTTCCTTAAAATATGGAGACTGTTCGTCCCATCGAGCGTGCCAAAAACTGTTGGTCACGAATCTGCCTAGTCATATAAAATGCGCCCTAGACCCGACCAACATTGAAAGGCCGAGAGAAAGAGAAGTCTCCCGGACCAATCTCCAGAGAGGGCTGGCTCCCAAACTAATCTAAACTTGTTTGCAAGATAAGGGTCAAGGAAATAACAAAAAGAGATGGAAATATGGCTGAAGTCGATAGTTGATAGGGAGAACAACCTCAGATAGCAAATAACCTCAAAAAGATCCTGAAGATAAGCAGCAACTAATTCTTAGAATGCACATATAGAAATTGGATCAAACATTGACCATAAGTCACCTTCAATTATACTTCAAATGTTCAAATGAAAATATAGTCAAATTCAGAACAGCATAATTCAACTTATATTTTAACACTGGACTAAGCAGAAGTGAATCACATAGAAAGCATCACATGAACAACAGTTTGGATCACCAACTCAAAAGACACTAAGAATAGAGCAAAATGCACTTAGGATTTCTGCTTCAATTTTTGCAAAAAGGTCCTCTCCCTTTTTCTTGAGATATACATTAGTATTTATAGAGGCCTTCCCTCTCCCTTTCGCATCACAGCATTTAAAACATAAAACAGATTTTGAAGAGGCGATCCACAAAATATGCACTTGAAAAGAGAAACAATCCCCCTTAATCTGCCTTGGAGAAATCACATTCCCTATTTTTATGGATCAAAACTAAAAATCAAACAGAAACAAGGGACCATATTTCTTCATTAAATGGTTGTTCTCGGAGCATGCTTGAAGTTGTTAGGAGATCACGAACAAGAGCTTTTAATACTGGAGGCATCTTTAATTTTGGTGGCATCAAAAACTGCATGATTTAACACGTTCTCCCATCTTGCGCACATAGGTAAACAACAAAACATTTAATCTTGGAGCCTCTTTGACCTCGATCTCAAAATCAGTTGGAGAGCTTTTAAAACATTACTTTGTTCGATCCTTATCTTCTCCTCACGTTCTCCTATGCAATTTGAAGAAAAATGCGGACAAAACTTTATTGGACCTCTATTGCCACCAGTCGCGAAAATGCGACATGTCGCGAAATCGTGACATTTTCTCTCGCTTGGCTCCTTGGCTGCTACAAGTCATGAAAATACGACATGTCACGATATCATGACATCTTCCCCTTGCTTTGCCCTTCTGTTACCTTTAGTCGCGAAAACGCGACGTGTCATGAAATCGTGACATCCTCCTTTGTTTTGTTCCTTCACCTGCTTTTCGTTAACTTTCATCAAAACGCGACATGTCGCGAAATCATGACATCCTCCGCTCTGTTGGCCTTCGTCTTCTTTATTTCTGTGAAAACGCGACATGTCACGAAATCGCGACATTCTCCTTTGTTTGGATTTTTTGCTGCTCCTTGTCGCAAAAATGTAACATGTCGTAAAATCGTGACATCTTCCTCTTGGTGTTGTCCTTTCTGCTTTATACCCGCAAAAACGCGACAAGTCACAAAAATGCGACATGTCGTAAAATCACGACAATTTTCTCATGCCTGGCTCCTTTTCTGCTTTATACCCGCAAAAATGCAATAAGTCACGAAATCGCTACAATTTTCACTCACTTGGCCCTTCCGTTGCCTTTAGTCATGAAAACACATGTGATATCGCGACAATTTTCTCTGTTTTGTTCTTTCGTCTTCAACAAGTCGCGAAATCGTGACATGTTTCTATCTTCCCCTTTGTTTCCCTTTTGCCTCGTGAAAATGCGACATGTCATGAAATCGCGACAATTTTTTGTCTTCTTGTACTTTGCTGCTTTTTGGTTGCAAAAATTCGACATGTCACAAAATCGTGACATTTCGTACTATCTGGCTGCTTCTGCACTTTCTCCTCACGAAAACGTGACATGTCGCGAAATCGCGACATCTTTCTCCTCCTGGCTTCGTTTCCAAAAATGTCATGAAATCGTGACATCTTTCTCCCGCCTTGTTTTTATCTTCAGCACTTCCACAAAAACGTGACATGTCACGATATCGCGACATTTTTCCTTGGCGCTCCTCTTTGCTGCTATATGTCACGATATCGCGACATTTTCCTATCACTTTGCTTTGTTGCCACTGCAAGTCGCGAAAATGCGATTTTTGTCATGATATCGTGACAACTTTCACTTTACTGCTCCCTCACCGCAACAAGTCGTGAAAATGCGACATGTCGTGATGTCATGACAATTTTGCCATTACTGCTTCCTTTGTTGTTTCCTAGCGCGAAAACGCGACAGGTCACGAAAATGTGACATGTCACGATATCGCGACATTTTCTATGCTTAGCTGTTTTCTGCATCGGACGCCATGAAACCGCAATAGGTCGTGATATCGCGACATGTCACGATATCGCGACATCTTTCACTTACTTTGCTTTAACACAAAACTTGTAGAGATTTTTGTATTTTACTTATTATCCCTTTTGAGGTGCTTGGAGGGACAAACAGAGGAGTGAGTATCTCTACAATTTGTGCATTCTTTTGCATGAACAGTAACAACAAAAATAATGTGGCAAAAATGCCAACAGGGTGAAAGTTTTGCGAAGTGGCATTTCAAAAGGACAGCTTTGCCGAAGAAGGAAAGTCTACTTTGCACTCAAAGCATTCTCAGCAGCTACTTTGGGCGAGAATTTTTCGAAGCGTTGTTGCCGAAGAAAGAATACAAGGAAGGTGTAAGAAAACTACTTCAGGCCTGAAGCACTTCAAACAACTACTTCGGACAGAAAACTTGCGAAGTGAAAGTTGAAGGAGCATAGCATTGAAAAGTACTTTGCCAACAAAATGCCGAGGCACCAACTTCAGGCCTCTCCACCAACGAACCATTTCTACTTCATCGAAAGTTGTTGCGAAGCATCTGCTTTGGCTAGCTTTTGTGCGAAGCACTTTCGCCCGAAGTGGCAGAGGTCGTGAAGAACGAAACATTTTTTAAGGCAAGTGTGCGCTTCGACCGAAACCCTCCTGAACCATAGTTTTGAAAGAATATTACGGCGAAGCAGTTTTGGCGCGTCTCTCCAGCAGAGCAGCGAGAAATGAAGAGCTCATCTTGCGAAGGAAATATGCTTCGACACTCACCACCCCCAAAGCAGTTTTGTGAAGCTCCACCATGTGAAGGGCAAACTGAGAAGGAGGATCTGCTTTGGCTCAAGTCCATTGCGAAGTGAAGTTGTGAATGAAAATCTAGCGAAGCACTTTAGGAGCATGCGCTCCAAGCCGAGTATTTTCTCGAGGTGATCAAGTGCCTCATAAATGCATTTTTACATGCCCGGTAAGCTCGCTACTCATTTTTAGCAATTGGAAATGAAGTATTAGTCCCTGAAGAAGACCTCGATGAGCATGGCGGCCACTCGAGCACTGTACCTAGAATCCAAGGAGGCTCAGATGGCTCATTAATGCATATTTCCATGACTGACCCGGTTGTAGTTGCCAGTTTTTGTAACAGATTTGAGAGCTTAGTCACGAGAGCTGCGAAGAGCCGACTTCTCAGGTTTCGAGTGTGTACTCCTCCATTTTGTGGATTAATGGCTCAGAGGGTCGGGTCCTCTATAAAAACCCAAGCATTGTAATGTAAAATGGGGGAAACTTTCTGCTAGAAAGCTATTGTAACTTAGATTCCTGAGATTAATACGAAAGAGTTTTAGACTCTATTTCTCTTTTTTATGTTGTCTTATGCGATTATTTCTTTTATCTTTTCTTCATTTGCATACTGTAATTCTGAACTCTGGATTTAGGTGTGTGATTGGAGTGGAACCTTGAGATTTTCCTGAAGGATACATACGGGAGGAAAACGCTATATTAGTTTTCTTTTATGCTACCTGTGGATATTGTTTCTATCATATTCACTCCTTCATCGTCGTAACTCTGAACTTTGAATTTCGATGAGAGGGAAGGGTAATCCTGGAACTCGTCCAGAGGATACATAGGAGGATTAATATTACGTTCATTTCATTTATTCTTGGTGTTCTTTGTTGCTATTTCAAGCTATTGGCTAGCAATCGTGCTTCTGGTTCTTTCCCACCATTAAACTACTAAAATTTCTTCCCTTACTCTTTTATTTCTTTCCTGCACCTTTACTCTATTTATCTCTTTCCTGCATCCTTATCTTAAAACACCAAAGTAGTTTAGTATAGGAGTCGGCATTTCTCTAGATATTGGCATGAGGGGCATCTCTTCCCTTCGGCCTTTCAATGTTGGTCCAAGTCTAGGGTGCATACACTACCCAAATCCTTTCCTGGGCAGATTTGATGACCAATAGTTTCTGGCATGCCCGATGGGACCCGGCCAGTCTCACCTTGTGAGTGGTAGTGAGAATCGATGCTCTCATTACCAAAATACTCTTAGCATCTGGCGACTCTGTTTACTCAAGAATCTTTAAGTCATAAATATCAGTACCTAATTTTGTGCCTTCATGCAAACAAGATGGAGAGTTAGGAATAGAGGAGAGGAAACTGAGTTCTTTGAGCTAGATATTGACGCCTTTGGGGAACGATCTAGGTTGGTCACCCCTGAGTCTCTGTTACATGGAACATCCTTGAAATAGGCCATTGTTGACAAACAAGGCCTAACTTCTGATAGCACAATGGCTAGCTTTCCTCCTAATCCTCCCAACTCATCGAAGCATCCTAGTGCCTCCATTCCTATTGGTCGTCATGTTAGCAATCAAGGATGAGCTTCGAGAATTCCTGTTTCTCAAAATCCAAGAGTAAATATGGCACAACAACAACAAATGCAACAACAACCACCGCCCATATTATTCCCAGCATGGAATTCTTCAGGACCACTAAATCTAGCGGGACAAGGGCAAGTGTCGCTTGCTACTATAAAGATCCCAACGTTCGATGGGACTGGGAAGACTGCTCTGGAGCACATCCAGGAGATAGTTTCTCTAGAAACGATCCATGACATCATAGAAGAGTGCATTATGGTAAAGCTTTTGGTTCTGTCTCTTAGAGGAAAACTCCTCTATTGGTATAGATCTTTACCACCCGGTACCATTATGGGATGGGACTAGTTAGCCAGACAGTTGATGCGAAGCTTCAATGAGTCTATCGATTCGAACTCTCTCCTACATCAGTTCACAACGATCCAGAGACATCCACAAGAAGAGATTGTAGACTTCAATGTTAGGTTCACTCAAACCTGGTAAATAATACCAGTTGGACTTCAGCCAACTGATGAAGCTACAGCATACTATTTTCTTTGAGCTTTCAATCCTGATATCAGCATCATGGTGAGGTATTCGAATATCAATACCTTCCCAAAGTTATATGAGTTAGCCCAGAAAGTAGATATGGATATAATAGCTATGGTTAAGCTTCCCCAAAGGATTTTGATGCCCATACTTCCCGATTTCCATCAATCCCAGTATGCGAGCGTAGTCGCTTCGCAGATCTCTGTAACCCTTGCATACCCGATCTCACCTTGGAACCCGAATCCCATTGTATCCCAAATAACCGCTCCATAAATTCATTTTCCCATTTTTTTGACTTCACAGCCTACGATCACTTTGGCATTACCTGTACTACCAACACCACTTCAACACCCCGCCCTACCCCCAATACCAACAATGGCCCCATTGCCACCTATTCCTAAAATCGATGACATGCAAGCCAAAATACTGCAAGAAGTTCAGTCCCTGAACTCCATAGTGCAGACCCTGTCTAATGACATAACCATTATGAAGAAGAAGCAAGCACAATAAGAGTTTCTACCGAGAAGATCTTATCCTACACCTGCGCTTACTAAAGATCAAGCGGTCCAATAAGGAAGAGCTTCGACAAGAAATGCTGCAATAGATGAAGCCCCGAGCACTTTTGATTATATACATTGGTGCTCCACGTGTAATGACCCTCATAAAGAGAATACTTGCATGTTGCACCAACACTATGTACAAATGCTGGCGAGCAGTAGTCATGGAGGTCAAGTCAACATCATCAGGTAATTGGATCAGAACCTGGTAATTAGTGAAGAGCCAGTTGCAGTCCTTACCAGAGGAGGAAAAAGGTCGATAGAGGTTGATGCTACTCAAATGGCTCCCTTAAAGGTGCATGCCCATCATGATAAGGGACAACAACCTCCTCTAGCCCCTAACGAAGCTCGACAGCCTACACTAGTCAAAGAGAAGGCTCAACAGGCCCCTGCAAATCAGCCCTAGGTGGAAACCAAAGAACAAGCTAGAGAGAAGCTCAAGCTTCCTTCGCTGACCAGGCGATAAAGGGTCAAAGCTATGAAATAGTATCACACCAGATATGAGCTAAGAAAGGAACTTGAGGTACCCAATTCCTTGGCGTACAACATTGTAGATGAGCTAAATAGGATTCCAACCAAAATCAGTCTGTACGATGCACTGCAACTACCCTGAAAAGTGGACCTGTTGCAAGAATCGTTGAAGATAACCAAAGCAAGAAAGGCAACACTGCTTGCCCTAGTGCAGACCCTATCCACATCCATTACGGGGAAGAATAGGCCATCACCATTCTACATGTCTCTATAGATAGAAGGGTATGTTATACATAACTGTATGATTGACTCTGGGGCCACGACAATAGTCATGCCCAAAGCAGTGTGCGAAGAGATAGGGATGGAATACATGCAAAGCAGTCATGGCATACTCCAGTTGGATTGAACCCCCATGAATACTATAGGAGTGATCAAAGATATTCCTATTCGACTACACAAGATGCCTCAGATCACAGTCATACAAGAGGTGGTCGTCGTAGACCTCAAGCCGTATTTCAGTATGTGCTTGTCGAGAGAATTCATAGCGAAGCTGGGCGAATATCTATCTATGGATTACTCTCATCTAGAGATTCCATTCAAAGGAAAGAAGGTAAAGATTTACAATGAAAATCCTTCTACCTTCCTTGTACAGAAGATGTCCGAAGAAGAGAGCAGCGATCCTGTGCATGCGGTAGTAGAGGAGATAGAGCAGGTAGACCTGGTTGAGGAATCTCTTGCACAATTAAGTTGTGAAGATGATTTTTCATTGGTAGACTTTAATGCCATGATAGAAATTGAGATGGGATGTTATGCCATCACCAAGCCTGAGAAACACACCCAATCAGAGAATAAAATAAGTGCCCAAGAAGGAATGTGCAAATTGCTCTTCGATGGTGCCCGATGCAAAATTGGCATCGGGGCAAGAATTATTTTGATATCACCATCAGAGGAGCAAAAGAAATATTGCTACTAGTTGGTATGGAGCTGCACCAACAACGCAGCAAAATATGAAGCATTATGCCTAGGACTCAAGAAAGCAGAAAAGTTGGGCATAAAGCATCTCCAAATATTTGGAGATTTCAAATTGGTATGTAATCAAGTCACAAACAAGTGCACTTCAAAGAAGCACTATCTCAAGTCATACCGAAATAGGGTATGGGACTTGTTCGACCAGTTTGAATCTCTCAATCTGTAGTCTATTCCAAGAGAAAAGAACCGACATGCTAATGTTCTAGCATCCATCGCAGCCAAGTATTCTCCAACAAGAAGACATGGTGCATAAGCCTAAAGCTATGAGGATGATTTACAGGCCCTCTATCCTGGACAAGGATCTGCATTGGCAAGTCTTTGACAATGATGAACAAAATGTGAATTTTATGATTCAAGAAGCAGCCACAGTTGAGATCAGAAGCCCTAATGAAGAATAATATGAAGGGCTAGTTCAATTGAAGAATAACCATGTTCCCAAGGCATTAATTACTCTTGAAAGCCTCTTTGATCAAAATGATCGAGCATTTTCTCATAGGATCAAAGTTAATGCAAAGCAGTATCAGGATTTGGAGCTTGAGCCTGGAAAAGCAATAAAATTTAGAACAAATTGCACTTCGGAAGAGCTAGAGAAAATCTGATCTCTATGCAGAAAGTATCTCAACATAGTGGCTTGGTCTTATCAAGATCTAAAGGGATATGATCGGCAACTGATCCAACATACAATTGAGTTGCAGGAGGGGATCAAACCTTTCTGGCAAAAGCAAAGGCCTATCAATCCAAATATTGAGGTCCTGATGAAGGCTGAACTCCTGAAGATGCTCGAGGTAAAGATAATTTATCCCATAAAGCATTCTTCTTGGGTGGCAAATTTAGTCCCTATTAGAAATAAGAACGGAGATATACGGTTATGCATGGACTTTCACAACCTGAACCAGACTTCTCTCAAAGATCACTACCCTCTCCCATAGATAGATAAAATCTTGCATTCAATGGCTGGAGCTCAGCACTTCTCCCTACTCGATGGCTTCTCAGGGTATAATCAGATCTAGGTTAGGTATGAAGATCAGCATAAAACTGCATTCACCACCAAGTGGGGAACATTTGCTTACCAGCGAATGCCTTTCGGCCTTTCGGACGCAGGGGCCACTTTTCAGAGGGCCATGGATATAGCTTTTGGAAAAATCTTGAATAAGGTTATTGTTATCTATCTAGATGACATGACTGTCTTCTCCCAAATAAGGGAGGAACATTCTTTTCATCTACAATAGGTATTCAAAAAATGCTGAGAATTTGGCATTTCAATCAATCCAAAAAAGTCTATATTCGCAGTCAGCCAAGGGAAGTTATTAGGACATGTGATATCTGAGAAAGGTCTCACTGTAGATCCTGATAGAGCCGAGGCTCTCTTAAAGCTCCCACTCCCAGTAAAAAATAAATGACTTCAATATTTTTTTGGTCAAATCAACTTCGTAAGGAAGTTTGTTCCAGACTTCACCCAGGTCATCAAGCTGATGTCCAAACTTTTGAAGGACACAGAATTCATCTGGACGAAGGAAAGAAAAAAGCATTCGAAGAGATCAAGGTCCGAATCGTTCAGGAACCAGTCCTGACCAACCCAGACTACAATAAGGATTTCATCCTATATGCCATAGGATAACCTGAGATCTATGTTGCAATCCTAACACAAAATTGGGAAGATGGCGAAGAGCGCCCCATCGCGTTTCTAAGACAAGTGATAAACCCTCATGAAGAAAAATATAATTTTATAGAAAGGCAAGTGCATGCAGTAATGAAGTCTCTTAGGAAATTCAAGCAATTCATCTCCCAAATTTGGGTTACGGTCTTCGTCATTCATCCCGATGTGCGCAACTTCATTATCCAAGGATAATTGGGAAGCAAAAGAGTCGGTTGGATCAGCAAGATACAAGAGTTCGACATTGAGATTAGACCTACTAAACTGGTTTGCAGTCATGCATTGTGTCAATAATTGGCAAAGAGTGTAGCGGCCGAAGTGATAGCTTGTCAGTGGGATGACTCTGCAGTGGAAGGATGCTTCACAAACCAAGAAGAGGACAAACAGGACTAGGTCGGTGAGATAGTTGAATACTTCAACACCGGTAGATGTTCTTCGCGTCTAAATGCTTCGTAGTGGAGGCACTTCAGGATGTGGTCCTCCTTATATACTTTGCACCTTGAAGGCCTATTTTTCAAGAATATTGATGGTGTTCTCCTCAGGTGCATAAAAGAAGACGATAAGAAGAGAGTCCTGGGAGAGTTTCATTCAGTATTATCTGGAGGTCACTTCGCGGGAAGAACAACGACATTAAATATCATCAAGGTGGGTTATTATTGGCCCACACTCTTCGTCGATGCCTTTGTAGTTTGTTGTAAATGCGAGCAATGTCAGAAGTTTGACAGTCAAAACAAGAGCACTCATATGCCTCTCCAACCGATACAAATAGAAATGCCCTTTCAACAATGGGGGTTGGATTTCATAGGGGTCATATCGCCAAACTCCTCTGTTGTGCATAAGTTCATCCTAACCACAACCGACTACACCAGATGGACCGAAGTAATTCCCATGAAACATGCTGATCAGGAGACTGTCATCACTTTCTTAGAGGGATTGATCACCTGGTTTGGCATTCCAAAAGCAATCATCACGGACAATGGTCCTGTTGCCACATTTTGCACAGGGGTGCCATGTTTTTTATTTTTGCATAAAAGCTGCTCTTTTCCTTTCCTTCTCCTCATTTTCCCTTTCTTCTTCTCTCCCTTTCTTCCTCTCCCTCACAGCTTCGTTCCCTCTTCTTCTTTCCCCCTTTCCTCCCCCAGTAAACTTTAGTAGGTGTACCTTGAAAAGTCTCTAAGTGTTGGGATGCAACCCGACTTCGTAGCGAAGTCGGAGTGCACCCCTCAGTTGGAGCACAATAGGTAACCCATGCGCAACAGGACAGGAAGTGACTAAAAATCTAACTGTGTCAGGGGCGCAACTTGACTTCGTAGCAAATTCAGAGTGCGTCCTTCTTCCTAGGTGCACTATGGGAATGGCCAATCAAGAAAATGGCTAAGTGCTGGGGCGCAACCCGACTTCACAGCGAAGTTGGAGTGCACCCCTATTCTAGTGCGTAGTCTGTACAGTGGATGGAGAGAGCCAAGCATCGGTGCACAACCCGAATTTGCAGCGAAGTTAGAGTGCGCCCTTTGACCGATGCGCAGTTCGGTAAAGTCAACTCTAAAAATGCCAAGGCAATGAGGCCTCCCAACTGCGTTGTCTTCCTCCTGCACAACCCGATGGCGCCCAAATTTTTGGCAAAGTTGGATAAACTGCATTTCAAGGTAGACACGTGTCACCCTTCAACATCTGACAATTATTCACCTTCGAGATTCGATCCAAGACTTAACCATGCAAGGACAAAGCATGGGCTTCACTACCGGCGCCAGTTGTCAACATTTAAAGCCGATGTGAAATACCATCTGCCGCACCTACCTGCATTCCTGTTGATCGAAGACTTGACCCAACACATTGCCACATAGCTATACCGCCTTTAGGGACACCATGCTGTAAGGAAAATCTAGCCTGATAGAAGTCAGCATCAGCAGCTCCTCAGTCGCTCGTGTCAGTTGTTGTCTTGTCTGGGACTTTGTGCCCATGAATGTAATCGGGGGGAGTTTTGGGCTATAAATACCCACCACATTTTCATTGTAAGTGGTGGAAGGGGAATATATTGCTAGGGGACAATTGTAGCTGTGCGTTTGCCTCAAATACAGACATATACTTGGCTCTGCTTGTCGTCTTTTATCTTGCATGCTGTCTCTCCTTGTCATTTTTGCCTCATGTTTCTTGTGTCATTGCTTGTTGTTGTACTGAACTCTGGACTCCAACATTTGATGGCCAGGTATTCTTGGAATGCATAGATAGAGGATACATGGGATCACTGATAGCTGTAGTTTCGATGTATGTTTGTAGATGAATGCTGTTAGTAGTGGTGATTGATTTGTTGTTGTGCTTTTTATTTCCCCCACCCAACTCCAATCACATTTGGAATTTATTTCTGCACTTTTATCTCTTTTTGTACCCTTTTATCTCTTTCCTGCACCTTTTTATCTCTTTCCTGCACTCTTATCTTATCACAACCCCATAGGATCCGGAATTCTTCGAAGATTGGCACGGAAGGCATCTCTTCCTTCCGGCCTTTCAATCTGGTGGGCGAATCTGGGCGCATTAACAACAAATCCTTTCCTCATGGCAGATTCGTAACCAACAGTTTCTCTGGCACGCCCGGTGGGACCAAGGTCCCATATTTCAAGAGTGAATTTCTAACCCGTCTCCACCTGGCACCAGCAGTTGCTTGGTCTTAACCGGTGGGACATGGTAGTTTCCCGCCCCCAAACAGAATCGAAGTACTAGTGCTCACTTCATTGTTGTTCAAAATCAGAGCACAAGGCGACTTTGCAAATTATCCGAACATACTCTGAGTCCGATAAGACCGATCATAATGCCTTCATGCAAACAAGAAGGTGGTGAGCAAGGAATCCATAGAATCAGCCTGACTTTTATGAACTTGACCTTGACGCTCCATGCGAGCGCATCAGGCTGGATGATTACCAAGCTTGCAAAGAAGAAATCCAAGAAGTCGAGGCTGAAATCCAAGAAATCAAAGCTGAGATTGAACAAGTTGAGGCTGAATAAGAATCTACTTCTTCGGATAGTTTTGATGCTGAATACACTATCAGATCAGAAGAAAAAATGGCTAATCATTTGGATGAATATGACCTCTTCCCAGTGGTGGATTCTACGAGGCCCTTGGCCCTAGTAGGACAACAAGCTATGCCCCCTGCTGCCTTAAATTCTATCCATACGTACGACGGCTATGGCAAGACGACATATGAACACATCCAGGACATTCTTGCCCTGGCTGTGCTACACTATCACTGACGAAAGTGTGAAGACCCATCTACTGGCCCTTTATCTAAGGGGAAAGGTTCTCTACTGGTGGCGTTCACTACCAGAGGGATCCATCACAGGGTGGCGACAGTTAGCCGGCAGGCTCGTGAAAGGATGCAACGAGTCTGTTGATACCTCTTCTTTGCTGCATCAGTTCCAAAGTATTCAGAGACACCCCCAAGAGGAGGTGTCAGACTTCAATATCAAGTTTGCGAGGTCTTGGAAATGAGTGCCTCATGAACTCCGACCATCAGCAAGATAGGCCGCCTACTACTACCTGAGATCTTTCAACTCAGAAATTTTCTTGCTGCTGAAGGTCACCAGAATCAACACATTCCCTGCTCTGTATGAAGCTGCCCAGCAAGCTAAAATGGACATCATCTCCATTGACAGGCTTCCACACAGAGTGCAACCGCCCATTTACCCTGACTTTCCCTGATAGCAGTATCCATCAGCTTCTGGTTCAGAACCGTCCACTTTAGGGTAGCAGCCCCAGTAGTAATGGAATTTGGCATCGACCGTGAACCCTTATGGCCTGCCTCAAATTCATTATCCACCTCCTCGTCCTCTACATTTACCAACACTTCCTGCTCCCCTGTAGCATGCACAATATTCCACTCCTCCTCCATTGGCCACATTGCCTCCCCCAGTTCAATTGTCATCGCCTCCTGGTCACGATATTCAGAATCAAATCCTACAGGAGGTATGGGCTCTAGCCTCTGGCTATCATACCATGTCTAATGACATGACTGTTCTAAAAAATAAGTAGGCCCAGATGGACCTAGCTCCAAGGAGGCCATATCCGCCCTCGGCATTGACAAAAGATCGGCCCCTCGAGCAACATCTGCAACGGCGGCCCCCTCCGAGGAATGCTGCCATAGAGGATGAACCTAGTACTTCCGACCAAGTCAACTGGTGCACCACGTGCAACGACTTGCATGATGAAGATGATTGTACACTGCATCAGCACTACCTCCAAACCTTGGCCGGTAGTGCCATTGAGGACGAAGAAATTTACATGATCCTGGGCGACGAGAGCAATTTCACCATTTCATACGAGGTTCCAATGTTGCATCCTGCCAAGGAAAACAAGAAGTTTTTCGATGCTGCTGCCAAACCCCGAAAGGTGTACGCAAGAAGAGACAAGGTGCAACCCGAGGAGATACCACCGTACAAAAGGCTGTGGCCCTACATAGCCAGAGACAAAACTCCTCCGACAAAGACTCCTGTTGTCAAGCCGCCCATAGCCAAATCTCTTCCAGCTAAAGCTCCCACTGCTCAGCCTCTAGCTAAAACAAAAGAACAAGCTCAAGAGAGGCTGAGGTATCCATCTCTAACTAAGAGGCAGAGAGTTGAGGCCACTCAACAGTATCGAACAAAGTACGAGCCAGCGAGAGAAGCGAAAGGAGCCAACACTTCTGGCTACAGCATAGTAGATGAGTTGAAGAGAACTCCCCGCAAGAATCAACATGTATGATGCTCTTCAGCTCCCAGGCCAGGTTGATCTGCTACAAGAATCCCTAAAAATCATGAAGAATGGCAAGCAGATACAACCCGTTGTCCTGGTGCAACCCCTGACAGTCTCAGCTACTGGGAAGAACAGACCACCTCCCTTTTATCTATCTTTACGGATGCAAGGGTATATAGTACACAACTACATGGTGGATTCTGGTGCTTCCACAACCATGATGCCGAGAGCTGTCTATGATGAAATCGAGATGGAGTACACAAGGAGCAGCCAAGGCGTGCTGCAACTAGACGGCACCCCTATCAAGACGATCGATGTCATAAAATACATCCCCATTCGGCTGCACAAAGCGCTCAACATTTTTGTTATTTAAGAGGTTGTGATCATCAACTTGGAACCCTACTTCGACATGTGTCTCTCTAGGGATTTCACTGTGAAGTTGGGAGGATATCTCTCTCTGGACTACTCGCACATGGAAGTGCCCTTCAAAGGAAGGAGACTAAAAATTTTCAATGAAAAGCCTTCCACTTACCTAGTAGAGAAGATACTCGGAGAAGAGCCTGAGGATTGCATGGTTCAGCTAGCAGAGAAAGAACTGGTGACAGTGGACATGACAGAGCAAGCTCTCGAGCAGCTGCAAGTAGAAGATGAGTTCTCCTTGCAGGACTTCAACGCCATGATTGAAACAGAACAAGGTTGTTACACCATTGTTCAGCCTGAGAGAGTTGACAAGTCGGCAAGGAGAGAAGTGGGACCAGCACCTGAGAAGCTATGGAAGCTTTTCTTCGACGGTGCACGATGCAAAAATGGTGTTGGTGTTGGAGTTCTTTTGGTTTCCCCAACTGGGATCCAAAAGGATTACACCTACAGGCTGGCTTGGAGCTGTACCAATAACACGATGGAGTACGAGGCCCTGTTCTTGGGACTACGAAAGGCAGACAGGTTAGGAATCAAACATCTCTAGATCTACGGAGATTTAGAGTTAGTGTGCCACCAGATCACGAATAAGTGCACCTCCAAAAAGCACTATCTCAAGGCGTACCGAAATCGAGTCTGGGATCTGATGGAGTCTTTTGACTCGTTGAATGTCAAGGCTATTTCATGAGAGAAAAACAAGCATGCTGACATTCTAGCATCTATTGGAGCCAGGTACGTTCTGGTTGATGACACTGTCTAGAAGTCGAAGCCAGTTTGTACCATTTATAGGCCTTTTGTGCCTGACAAGGACACCCACTGGCAGGTGTTCAGCTGTGATGAGGAAATCATCACATTTTTGGTAAATGAAGCCTGTTCAATTGAAGGTAGAGACCCTGATGATGAGAAATATGAGGGGTTGATACAATTGAAGAATAATCATGTCCCAAAAGGACTGATTACCTTAGAGAGCCTATTTGATCAGAATGACAGAGCCATATCTCATCGGATCAAAGTAGACCCGAAGCAGTATGCCGACCTAGAGCTAGAACCTAGTAAATCAATCAAGGTCGGGACAGACTGCACCACAGAGGAACTCGAGCAAATCCGATTATTATGTCAAGAGTTCCCTGACATAGTAGCCTGGAGCTACCAAGACTTGAAGGGGTATGACAGAGAAATAATTCAGCATACCATCGAGCTAGAAGATGGCGCCAAGCCATTCAGGCAAAAATAGAGGGTCGTCAATCCAAAAATCAAGGCCATGATGAAAGCCAAGCTTTTGAAGATGCTCGAGGCCAAGATCATCTACCCCATAAATCATTCATCCTGGGTTGCGAACTTGGTTCTTGTGAGGAAGAAGAACGGAGACATTCGTCTCTATGTGCATTTCAGAATCTAAACCAAGCCTCCCTCAAGGACCATTACCCGCTTCCTCAGATCGATCAGATCCTCCATATAGTTGCTGGAGCCCAAATATTTTCCCTCCTAGATGTCTTTTTCAGCTACAACCAGATATGGGTCAAGGATGAGGACCAACACAAGACGACGTTCACCACCAAATGGGGGATGTTCGCATATCAGCGCATGCCATTCGGCTTATCCAATGCTGGCGCCACATTCCAAAGAGCCATGGACCTGGCCTTTCGAGAGCTGCTTAACAAAGTGATCGTCATCTACTTGGATGAAATGACTATTTTCTCTCACAAGTGAGAAGATCATGTTCCCCACCTACGGCAAATATTCAAAAGGTGTCGTGAATTCGGCATCTCCATAAACCCGAAGAAGTCTATCTTCACGGTGAAAGAAGGAAAGCTACTGGGGCATGTCATCTTCGAGAAAGGCCTGGCTATAGATCCTGATAGAGCAGAGGCTCTTCTCTGCTAGCCCACCCCAATCGACAAGAAAGCGCTACAGTCCTTCTTCGGCCAAATCAACTTCGTGCAGAAGTTCATACCGAACTTCGCACAAGTAATCAAGCCTATGTTCGAGTTACTGAAGAAGAACACAGAATTTTTGTGGACTGAAGAAAGGGAGCAAGCCTTCAAAGAAATCAAAGCTCACATTGCACAAGCATCGGTGTTGATAAACCAGACTACTCCAAGGATTTCATCCTGTACGTGGTGGGAGAACCAGAGAGTTACGCCGTAGTCCTGACTCAAAATGGAGAAGATGGCGAAGAGTGCCCCATAGCGTTCCTAAGCCAAGTGATCCAGCTGCATGAAGAAAAGTACAACTTTATAGAGCGACAGGTACATGCTGTCATGAAATCTCTTCATAATTTTAGGCACTTTGTCTCCCAGAGCAAGATAACCGTATTCGTGATCCACTCAGACGTTCAAAGCTTTATCATACAATGAGAACCGGGTCACAAGAGGGCAGGATGGATTGCCAAAATCCAAGAGTTTCACATCGAAGTGTGGCCAACCAAGATAATCAGAGGTCGAGCCTTATGCTAGGAGCTAGCCCAAAGTGCGATAGCCGAGATATCCACCTGTGAGTGGGAGGATCCAGCAACGCGCATCAACCTAGCCAACTCCTTACCCGAGGAGTGCGACTGGACAGATGAACTGGTGAGATACTTCTACACCGGAAGATGTCCAGACCACATGAGTGCCTCACAAAGGAGGTTTCGGCTAGGTGCTTTGAAGTACACTCTTCATCCCGAGGGGCTTTACTTTAAAAACATCGACGGCATCCTGTGGTGGTGCGTCAGAAAAGCAGACCAATCCAAGGTCCTCAGAGAGTTTCATTCTAGGATGTCTGGAGGTCATCATTCAGCAAGGTCCACGGCCTTGAAAATAATCAGAGCTGGGTACTACTGGCCCACTCTATTTATAGATGCTTATGTAGCAAAAGTGATCAATGTCAGAGATTTGCTGGCAGGAATAGAAAAGCACCCCTACCCCTTCAACCGATCCAAGCCGAGACTCTGTTTCAGCAATGGGGTCTGGACTTCATCGGAGTGATTTTGCCAAACTCTACAACGAGCCACAATTTTATCTTAACCGCCACTGATTACTTCACATGGTGGGCAGAGGCGATCCCTACAAAGAATGTTGACCAAGAGACGGTCATCAGGTTCCTTGAAAGCTTGATCACCCATTTTGGGGTCCCAAAATCAATAGTGATAGACAATGGTCCGGGGTTCGCAGGCGCAGTACTCACAGAGTACACCAGCAAATTTGGCATCTATCACAAGATGTCTTCCAACTACTACCCGTAGGGGAACGGTCTCACCGAGTCCACCAACAAGAACCTACTGAAGATCATCTAAAGGACAGTGGAGAAAAATAGGACTTGGCACCTACTCCTAAACCGGGCGCTATGGGCGGATAGAATTTCATTCAAGAAGTCCATCAAAATGTCTCCCTATGTGCTCGTGTATGGCAAAGAAGCTATCTTGCCAATGCACATTGAGATACCCGCTCTCTGGATGCTTGATGAGGAAAGAAACAGCGGGGATCCGGTAGAAGACAGACTTTGCCAACTGCTGCAGTTGGAGGAAGACAGAGAGAAAGCATACCAAGCCTCCACAAAACATGCCAAAGCTACTCAAGGCTGGTTCACAAAAGGAACCATAGCTCGGGTTTTCAAAATCGGGGACCTGGTGCTGAAGTGGGACTTGTTCAAATCCAAACCCGACAACCATGGAAAGTTTGATGCCCTCTAGGAGGGCCCCTATCAAATTGTTCGGGTAAACCAATTCAACGCATATGTGCTCCGGGACATGGAGGGACATCCTCTCCCCATTCTCATCAATGGGTTTCACCTCAAATTGTACCACCACTGAAGGCGCCCAAAAAGGCCCTTCTTTGTACAGATTTCCCTTTTTGCATTTTAAAGTTTTCAGCATGTAAATATTTCAAGCTTTTCAGTTTTCCAAGCAGCCCAAGTAAGTCTGAGGCAAACGCCTGACTTCGCAGCGAAGTCAGGCAGCGCTCATCAAATAGGGCGAAGAAGGGAAGAAGGCAATTAAAAGGAGCTAAAAATGTCTAAGTCTGGCTGCCCAACCCAACTTCACAGCAAATTTGGGTTGCGCCCTCTCCAAAGGGCATAGTTGGGTAGCAGGCCACAAGAAAATGTCTTGTCAGACTGCGCCCCAGTTGTAGGGCGAAGTTGGACTGCGCCCTAGTTTCGGGTGAAGTCCGAGTGCGCACTCATTCTCAGGCACACCTTGAATAGTCCGATGCAGGCTGAAAGCGCTAAGTCCGAAACCCAAGATCGCCCATGCTGATGAGCGTAGTCGGACTATGCCCCTTTTTTGGGCGAAGTCAGACTGCGCCCGTTTTTTGGGCGAAGCTCGGACTGCGCCCTTCGAATTCGAGCAAAGACCGCGCTGGCGAAGTCCGAATGATAAGCTGACGAAAAGACAAGTGTAAGGTCCGCGCTACACCCGCTCTTGGGGCTAACTGTGAACTGCACCCATTTTTTGGGCAAATTTTGCGTCGTACCCATTTTTCAGGCGAAGTTTGGGTTGTGCCCAAAAAATGGGCGAAGTCCAACTTGTGCCCCTTTTTTGGGTGAAGTCGGACTGCACCTCGAATTTTGGGTGAAGCATGAACGTTTCATCATGGACGATGCCAAGTAAGGGCTCGTTGCAAAGCCCAACACGTGGCGAGGTGTGGCTAATTAATTGCAAAGCTCTTTGAAAAGTGTGCCCAATGGTGGCAGCAACGTCAACGACGGCACAACATCCAAGGGAGGGCTTTAAATGATTGTGCGGTAACCAAGGATAATACATGTAAAAGATAACCTTGCATAATATCCATGGGTGATGCATTTAAAAGGTAAGGCGCGCCCTGGGCCAACAAATCACGTTTTTCAAAAAATAGGCCCCTGCGTAGCCGCCAAAGTCATAATGTCACCACCAATCTAGATTTAACTGCTTTAACTTCCTCCCTCATGCCATTAATGAGCAGTTATCATCTACAAAAGACCCTGGTGCCAGCCAAAAAATTTATTAAGTTTGAAGTTGACTCCCAGACTGCAGAAGATACGCCTGACAATCTCTGAAGTATTTGTCCCGATATCTGATTGTTTCAATGAAAATGGACAAGGGGAAAGTGCCCGTACAAGCGCAAACAAGTGTGGATCTGCGTGATGCTGACAAGTCTCCATAATCCAGTGAACATGAAAGCACAGTGCCTCGAAAGGGTAGGAAAACAAAATCTAGAACAAAGAGGCACGTAGCTGGCCAGACTCCGCCACCACCAATAAATCGCCTGTTCGGGTATAAAGATGGTGCATTCTCCATCAGTATCACGAAGCTGCGTCTAACCATCGCAAAGTTGGCAGGTAAGGTTTCACCTTCTCATCACCTTGGATCTGCATACAATTCAAATCTTCATTATTTCTTGTGCCCTCCGACTCACTAGTGCCCAGAGCTGGTTGAAGTGATTGCTGAATATTACAAACCAGTTGTGCAGAAAGTCTGTGATAACAAAGGAAAGGTGTTGTTCACTCTCTTTCGAGAGAGCATCCAGCCGGCATTCACCCCAGGGCTCCAATATAGCCCAGATGCAATTGTTAGAAGGGTCAACATCAAAGAGCAGACCAGCAGATTTTCACAGACAAAGTGGATGAGAGAGTTCCTTAACTCAAAATTGAAGACTTCACTAAATCCTGGACAGTGGCCGACCGACCCCATACCGCTAGACCAATTTGAGAACATATATATTTATATCATTCTAGCATGGGTCCTTGGCTATGATTCAGATAGAGTGGTGTGGTTGTTTTAGCTGGCAATGTCCAAGTGCATCCTGCATGGGGAGTTTTATGACTCCATGGCGCAGAAGAGCGAGAAGCACCTGATTTTATATGATTGGGCAGACTGGTTGGCCTACGCGATTCATGTAAGCCTAGTAAGGTTGTAGCAAAGGTAGTCGACGGACTTTCGGTTTTGCTCATTCCTCACATGGCTATGCCTGTACCATATGCATTATCGGATGAACGTCCCTAACCTGAGGAAAGAGAACGAGCAAGGAGAGCCCCTCCCAGTGTATGAATGGACCGAGGCCCTGTACCGAAAGGGCTCGTTCTATGAGTTTAATGTTGGTTTTCTGGGCCAGGCAATGGGACTGTTCAACCGTGGCATGACTCGCCCACCAGCGGCTATGACAAAGCATCTGACAGACAACAAGCTCGGTGATACCTTTCGGCTAACTCAAGGCATTGTCGTCTAAATCTATGGATTCAAGGGGAAGCCGTGTTTGCTGCCCTACTTCTGCACAAACCATCAGTTTGAGATGGAGGTGGCATGGCAAATGGATTACGTCGAAGAGGAATTTGGCCAGGGAAAGAAGAGAGGTCACTTATTCAAATATCCTATGACCTGGGCCAATATTCAGGTCTTCAAAATTAGGCAGCACGTTTACCTTGAGTAGGAGTTGCTAGAGATGGGCCTGATAATGCTGCCCCAATGCTAGAAATATGACCCAATCGGGGTCCGAGGAAAGTTTACGCACATCTGTCCAATACCGGAGATCATGTAAGAAAGAAGAAACTTCACAGGTGTAGATCTCTACTGGCGCATTCATTTGATGTAGTCATGGCCATCATGGCATGAATTTTAATGTGAAGAGGTCGCTTACGATCCTGAACGGAACCTGGACCACAGAATGGAGTCAACGGGATTCAATAAATTCCTCGCTAAGGTGGCGTCGCTTAACTGGCATAAGGACAAAATCCTTGAATGCTGGAAAATGAGGTGTCGCACGCAACACGACAAGTCAAGCTAAAGGAATCTTATCGTTGATGATGATTTTTCAGCATTATATGATCAACACGTCGACACATGGCAACCCTTTGAATTTTGCGTTTGCGTTCCTCAAGGCGCGAACATAAGGTATAAAAGGAGGGCTACCCCCCAGTCATCATCAACCCCGGTGACTTCCAACACGACTCCATCCGGCAGTCAAGTGGGCCCAACTCCTTCCAGCAGTCAAGTAGGCCCAATGTAGCCTGTTGCTTCTGTGGTAGAGCCCGAAGTGGCACAAGGTTCAGAACGGTCAACTCTTGAGCTAGCCCCTCCATCAACAGAGAAGACGCTCACACCGCCAGCCAGTGAACCAAGTGCAGCAGGTATTTTACCAGTGCGACCCAGGTACAAATTTACCGTGGGCACCTCAGTGCTTCCCGCCCCTTTATTATCGCTTCCTTCTGGACCAGCCATGGCGTCAGGAGAAAAGAAAAATAAAAAGGTCAAAAGGACCAAGCGACTACTGGAGCCAGTGCAGCAGACACCTATAGAGTAGCCACAAGTAGCAGCATCGGAGGTTGTCTCTTTAGACAGCCCCAAACCAGTAGTAGACATTCATGCTGCGACCATTCCTTCAACATCAGCTCAGGCGAAGCCTGCAGGTATGTCCTCTATGCCATTTGCCCAAGACCATGTCGGCCCTGCAAAAACCCCAACTCCCACTTCATCAGCGCAAGTCATAGCCGCATCCTCCACATCACAAGCCACCCCGTCATCCAGCGACTTTCACTCTTTTGATCAGTTTGCCTAGGACCCCAATGCTTTCCAATCCCTGGGACAAACCCAAGAGCCTTCACCCGCGGTTAGTGCTGAAGCTGCTCCTTCATCCCCACATCTTTTTCCCCAGCCAACTGAAACCCTACCAGCGTCGTCTAGCCAAACCCCTATCACTCCTAGGACCTGGTCGCCCTCGAAAGATACTACCCCCGTCGGTATCCCACCTGCTTCATTTTTCATGGGAAAGATGTCGCAACAGGCCCAGGAGCTGGAAGACCTTGATTTCATGAGCATCACTGAGGACCAGCCTCTGGTAGTAAGAGTCGCAGGGGGATCTGCCTCCTTTCTTCAAGGAGTTAAGCATAGAAGGGCCGAAGGGATAGCTACCCCGATTAAATGCACAAAGTTTGACCTGAATCGAAGAGTGCTTACAACAGAAAAGCTGATTCCTAAGGTGAAAAAGCCTCTCTATGATGTGACCGAGGCATACTACGAGCTTTAGACAAAGGAGAAGAACTTTGATGATATCAAAGAAGAGTATGAGATCCGCGGTATTCATCGCAGAATAGACAACCTCCTTGTCAAGCATCTCGAAACCCAGGAGGCACTTTTCTAGCTGCAGAATACAACCAGGCAGCTCGAAGAAGACTTGGCGAGGGCTACAACACAGCTAGGGGTAGCACAACAAGAAGTTGAAAACCTCAAAGCCCAGGTGGCCGCCGCTCAGCAGACAGCCGAACAAGAGAGGAAAGAAGCGCTGGAGCAGATTTCGCAACTGCAGGGTTCACTGAAACAGGCGCAGTCGCAGCTAGCAGAGCAAGCATTACAAGCGGCGGCCTTTTCAAAGAGCAAGGCGAAGGAGATGCGTGCAAGTCTGCTACAAGGTTGCAAGCCCAACCTTGTCAAGTCCTTCATAGTTCAAGATTTCTTATCCAAAATCGAAGAAATATCTGCCCAGGGCAAGCCTGTGGTAGAGGAAGTCGAACACTAGGTGAGGCAACTGCTAGACCTGGCTATGAAACTTGAGAAGATATAGCATGATGGCTTCCGAATCTCCCCTACGTCCTGCCTTGCCTCAGATTGGGCAAATGCAATGGTAACCTTGCACACTTCGCCCAGATGAAAAGGATCAGAGCAGCCAGGCAGGTGCTGGATGCCTTAAAACAGGAAAGACAAATTCTCCTGGCTCCTTTTTGCATTTTGTACGAGCATGGGTGTCCGAGCTATGTCAAATATGGTGAGCTCCTCACCCTTGAACAGGTAAAAGAGAACTGGCTATCTTTTGAGGAAAATACAACAAAAATTGACAGCTGGACAGAGCTAGTTCAAGAAGCACAGGTCACTCGAATGGTGGCCAAGTACTGCAAAATCAACTCTTCTCTTGAAGAGTTGGGCAAAAGATTTCACACCATTGACCTGCATGCGATCATTGCATTCCATGCAGTACTTAGAGAAATCAATGACCCCTCTCCTTTCCAAGCCGTAGGCTGGGACCAAGCTAAGACTATGGTCGAACGCATCAGCAAGCGAGAGGCCAAAAGTAGAGAGCCTTCTGATTCAGAAGGCAAAACTGAGGAGGCGACTGGTGAAAGTGCAAATGAAGAAGAATAGTTTCCCCAATGGAAACGACCCGAGTAGCAGAAGACAAGGGAAGGAAGTTCCTCTGCACCCAAACGATAAAGGCATGGTTCTTTGTACCGAGGCGAGCTCGACACCCCATGAGCCGCCAAGAATGTTGCCACATTTTGCATAGGGGTGCCATGTTTTTTATTTCTGCATAAAAGCTGCTCTTTTCCTTTCCTTCTCCTCATTTTCCCTTTCTTCTTCTCTCCCTTTCTTCCTCTCCCTCACATCTTCGTTCCCTCTTCTTCTTTCCCCCTTTCCTCCCCCAGTAAACTTCAATAGGTGTACCTTGAAAAGTCTCTAAGTGTTGGGACGCAACCTGACTTTGCAGCGAAGTCAGAGTGCGCCCCTCAGTTATAGCGCAGTAGGTAACCCATGCGCAACAGGACAGGAAGTGACTAAAAATCTGACTAAGTGTCAGGGGCACAACCCGACTTCGCAGCGAAGTCGGAGTGCGCCCTTCTTCCTGGGCGCACTATGGGAATGGCCAATCAAGAAAATGGCTAAGTGCTGGGGCGCAACCCAACTTTGCATCGAAGTTGGAGTGCGCGCCTATTCTAGTGTGTAGTCTGTACAGCGGATGGAGACATTCAAGAAAGAACCAAAATTGACACATTGGAAAATAGTAAAAAGAATTCTAATATATATACCAGGCACCATTGAGTATAGTTTGGAATTCAATAAAAATGATAAGTTCATCTTAAATAGGCTATACAAATGTAGACTATGTAGGATGCATTGATCATTAAAAATCTACATCTGGATATGTATTATTTTTGGGAATTGCACCAATATCATGAGGAAGCAAGAAATAACAAATAGTTGCTCAATTTTCCACTGAATTAGAATATCATGTAGCAATAGGATACATTTTTTAAGAAATACAATTAAAAATTATACTAAATAGTATGTGAGTACCATAAGATAAACCAACAACCATTCACTACAACAACTGAGGAGTATTGAAACTTGTTCATAAACTAGTATTTCATGATCAAGCCAAGCACATTGACATGGAGTGCCATTTCATTTGTGAACATGTTCACTAGCACAACATTCAAGTCAAATTTTTTCCTACTCAAGAGTAGCATGCATACATCTTCACCAAGTTGCTTGGACATATCAAATTTGAAGAATTTAAAATTTTCCTCTCCAAAAAAATCTAAATTATGATGTAGTAAGGGGGGATGTTAGGAATTATTACATCACAAATAATGTAAATGCAAGTTGAGTAAACACTCAACACATGGTATATAAGGTCTATTAGAGGATAGAGGTAGTTGTAGGATTATTTAAAAAAATTTATGACATATATGGGAATCCATTGTATTTAAATACCCTTTATTCCATAATGCAATACATCAAAGTATTGATCTTTAACAAAACAAACAACCCAAAATAATGAAAGGAATATAACAATGAAGAAATAGATAATCAAATATTTTTAGATCATTTTCACACAAGTCAAACCTAATCCCATTTTATATACTTTTTTTGAGAAAAAGGTAAAAATTTTATTGAAAAAAACTCAAATTATACATTTACTGTTGATAACCTGCCTTTCTTGGCAAGGCTCAAAATGCGGCACAACTCTGTTCCTTTGACTGTCCAACTTTTAGAAGTTTTAGTCCCTACTGGATGACCCCTAAAGGTGTTCCATTTACCCTTTCCTTTTGAATCCATAGACTTCATCCTGAGTCTATAAAGCCCTCTTTCTATTCTTATCCTTCCTTTCTTAGTTCCCATATTGCAGTTGTTTCTGGAGTTGTGTCCATATATCTGCTTCATCCTCTGCCATCTGAGAGTCCTCTTGGGTTTTAGCCTGCACTGTCTCTAAAAGTTTCCTAATTAGAGTGCCCCAGATTCTTTCCTCTGGTCTAAATTCCTCATTGAAAATCTTGTTATTACGTTCCAACCAAAGTTGCCAGCAGATGAAACCCAAACCCAAATCCCAAGCTATCTTCAAGGTCTTTGATTTGAATCTATTGGTCTTCCAATAGTCCCAAAAGTTGTTCTCAGTGAGAATGGATCTTTCTGATTGACAAAAAATATTGTACCACAAACTCCAGACTGTTTGGGCATAGGGACACAAAAAAAGAGGTGGCCCATTGTTTCCTCCTCTTGGTGACACATTACACACCAGTTGGGTCCAATAAATCCATGTCTCCTCATGTTATCTTGAGTCATAATATTGTTATGTGCAACCAACCACATAAAGCAATTTATCTTTGGCCATCCTTTGGGTTGCCATAATTGCAACCAAGGGGGCTTTGGACCAATTTGAGTGCTTTGGATAAGCTTTCTATAACCTTCTTTGATAGTATAAATTCCTAATTGGGTATGTCCCCAACCAAGTTGATCAGGTCCATTACTCCTTGGCCACTTTCGTCTATCCAAGATTTCTTTCAGTTCTCTTTTCTCCTCAGCCCATTCTTCCCTCAACTCCTCTGGGACTTGCCACTGACTAAGATTGTCCTGTAGTTGATCTGGCATTTTAAAATAGTGGCTTATGAGATTCCACCCTTTCCTCTAAAATTTTTCCTTGAGTCCTATTAAGTGGGGGTACTGATCAATTATGGGGGGAAATATTCCCAAGAATCTTCCCATAGTCTAGCAGTTTTTCCATCTCCCACTTTCCAGTATAACCCTTCTTTGATAAGTGATGCTCCTTTCTTTAGAGCTTTCCAGGTCTCTGATCCCTCTCCTAAAACTGGAAGATGAGGAAGATATTTTGTATTTTGTGAGGGATAGTATTTAACTTTCAATACTTTGCTCCAGAGTTGGTCAGGATGAGTTAGCCATCTCCAATACAACTTGGTTGTTAGAGCTTGGTTGTTTGTCATTGTTGTTCTAATTCCCAAACCTCCAACTTCCTTAGGCTTGCAAACCTTGTCCCAACTGACTAGTGCCCTTGTGTGGTTACCCTGCACTCCAGACCAAAGAAAGTGTCTCATCATCTTGTCCAAATATTTTAGGATGCTCTTTGGGGCAGCCAAAATGGAGAATTTATACACTGGAATTGCTTGTAAAACTGATTTAAGCAATGTTACTCTTCCTCCAAAACTTAACCACCTATAGGTCCAATGCAAAAGTTTTGAGTGGATTCTATCTCTTATTGATTTCCAATATTTATTTTTGAGGCTCTTCTCTATTAAGGGGATACCCAAATATTCTAAGGGTAGTGATGCCTCTAAGAATCTGAGGATGTGGGTTATCCATTCTCTTAATTTTTTTATCACATTAAAAAAACCACTATTGATTTTTCTTCATTTAGTAGTTGTCCAGTAGCCGCTATGTAGCACTCCAACATTTTTTTGATATTGGTTGCTTCTCTTATTGTTGCTTCCCCCACATTCCTGTGTCATCCACAAATTGGAGGTGAGTAATATTTATGTTCCTGCTTATCCTTACCCCTAAAATGGTATTCTCTACTTTCCTCTTCTGTATGAGTCTTCCCAAGCCCTCCACAAAAATGATGAACAAAAATGGTGAAAGTGGATCCCCTTGCCGGATTCCTCTGGAAGCTTTGAATAGTTGGGATGGATTACCATTGATGAGCACTGAGAAAGAAACTGTAGAGATGCATTCCATAATTTATTTTATCCATTCTTCACTAAAACCAAATTTTTGCAGTATTTGGGCTAAAAATTCCCAACTTACTCTATCATATGCCTTGGATAAATCTAGCTTAAGGAACATACCTTTGTTTCCCTTTTGGCAAAGCTCGTAAATAGTTTCTTGTGCTATCACAACTCCATCCATAATTTGTCTACCCTACACAAATCCCCCTTGTTCTGGAGAGATTAACCCTGGTAAGATTTGTTTCAACCTATTTGCCATCAATTTGCTTATGATCTTATAAACCACATTGCATAGAGCAATTGGTCTATAGTTAGTGAGATTTTCCATATCTCCACCTTTCGGGATGAGAGCCAAAAAGGTGTGATTCAAGGCTTTAAGGATTCTTCCACTAGTCCTGACTTCTACTTCTTGGGTTACATCCTTTGCAATTATATCCCAATAGGCTCTATAGAACTCTACTAGAAATCCATCTGGACCTGGGGCCTTCCCTATCTGCATATCAAAAACTATTTCTTTAACTTCTTCCTCTCTAATCTCTCTTAAGAGCTCCTCATTTTGTTTCTGTGAAATTAACATTGGTATGCTTTCTAAAATTTCCTCTTGGTGTTGAGTGGAAAGGTGTGGATTTGTAGTAAATAAAGTTGAAAAGTATTTATTTGCAGTTTCTTGCATACCTAGGGTAGTAGTTTCCCTATTTCCATCCCCTGTGGATAAGGCATCAATCCGATTATAGTGATTACGTGTTGTGGTTGAGTGATGGAAAAACTTTGTATTCTTATCTCCCTCTTGCAGCTAGATTATTCTTGCTCGTTGTCTCCAGTAGGCTTCCTCTTTCTTGTCTAACTCTTCTTCCTCTTGCATCAAAATACTTTCTTTGTGGAGAAGCTCTTCAGAGATAGGTTCTGAGCGGATCCTTTTTGCTATTTCTTGCACTCGAACTAAAATATTTGCTCTCTGTTGTTGGAAATCTGTCCGATGAGATTTACTCCATTTTTTTAATTTACCTTTGATAAACTTTAATCTGGAGTGAAGCTGAAATTGTGTTGTCCCATGTTCTGGTTTTCCTTGTTCCCACCACTATTTCATTAGCTCTGGTAAGTCATTATTTTGGAGCCAAAAAGTCTCAAATCTAAAAGGATGATTCTTGACTTGAGGCCTTTTTCCTATGTAGATAGATATTGGAAAATGGTCAGATGCTAACCGGTTCAAAATTTGTGATTTACAGTGCCAAAGGGTGGAGACTTTCTCCCCCACAAGAAACCTATCTAATCTAGATTTTATTGTGAATGCTCCTTTTCTCTTATTAGTCCATGTGTTGTTGCATCCTGGTGGGGGTATGTCAATCAAATCTAGGTACTCTGATTGAGCCAACAATAACCTATCCTTCTCATTGAGTTGGGTCAAACCTCCTTCTTGATCCTGCACTGACATTTTAGCATTGAGATCCCCTCCCACTATCCAAAAGTCTTTCGGATGGGTTTCCCTCAACTGTTGTACTACCTTCCATTGGATTTTTTGAGCTCGTACCTCTATCATGCCATAAAAATTAATTATCATCCAAACCAGCCCAGAGTCCCTCTCCCTAAGTCTGGTCATGAGGATTCCTTTGGCTGAAGCTGAGTCCATCAATTGGAAGCAATTTTTATTCCATAAAGTGGTAATTCCTCCTGAAAATCCTTGAGAGGCTTGGGCCATAAAATCTGCCTGCCCCCAACATTTCTTGGCAATATTTTCCATAGCTTCTAAGGAAGTTCTAGTTTCCTGTAGCAAAACCACATCTGGGTTGTTTTCTAAAATCATTTTCTTAACAACCAATTGTCTAGGGTGGTTGTTTAAACCCCTTACATTCCATGTGTTTATAATCATTGAGGGTCTGTATTGTAGAAGTTGGCAATGGACTTCACCAATCCAAATTCTCTCATTTGTTCTCCTTGTTGTTGTATTTTGTCCTTATTTGTTTTTCTTCCCACCCTTTGTGAACTTGCATTCTTTGGTCGCTTCTCTATCTGGTTGATTCCTAGTGTTGGCTTCTCTCTATTTTTCTCTGCCACTCCCATAATGATGTCTTTTGATGGATTTTGATCTTGTACATGCACTATCATTGCCCCTACCATATCATTTTGTTGAAACATAGATATCTCTGGTGTTTGTTGTTGCTCTTCCCAAGCCCCTAACAAGTCAATTTGTTGGGGCCTAGATGTCTCTGATTCTTGTTGTTGTGTCATAATATTCTGATTTTCTTGACTCTCCCCAATTTTAAAATTTTGAGCAATTATAATTTGGGAGGGGTTTGTCTCCTGTGGGATGGGGGTGTGCTCTCGATGGATCTGTTGTTCTCCTTCTTGGTGTTGGCCCTTGTCATTGACCGGTTCCACCTCTGAATCCTCTTGCCCTTCCATTGGATCATCTAATTTAAGGATTTCATATTTATTAGAAGATGCCCTCCAATCTGGGCGTTGGTTCATTTTTCTTGCTTTAGTTGGATTTCATCCTCTTGCTTGATAATTATTTCTTTGGACTCTCCTTGTTACTGTTTGAAACCCTTCATCATTTTCTTTCTGTGGGGGAGGGTTTTCAGGATTAGTTTTAGGTTGATGCATCTCCTCTCTCCCTATTTTAGGGTAGTTTCTTACCATATGCCCATACTCATGGTAAGCTCTGCACCTAAAAGGAATCGATTCATAATCCACTTGTTGTCTCCATGTATTTCTTCCCACTCACAATTCAATTTCTATTGGGAGTGGCTTTTCCAGGTCCATCTCCACACATATCCTTGCATATGTTGTTGATCCCCCCTCTACTGATTCTCATGATCTTCCTATATATGTGCCCAAGAGATTACCAATCATCCCAAGGATATCCTCTCTCCAAAATTCAAGCAGGAGAGCAAAGAGCTTTAGCCATATTGGGGTGGTCGATGGCTCCACACGAGGATCGAATGCAGGTCTCCAGGGTTGCATGAATAAACTTGTCGGTCCAATGTTGTATGGTCCCCCTTCAAAAGCCTTGTTCCTATCTGAAACCAATATAAAATCTGCTACAAAGTACCCATTTGAAAGAAGCAAAATATCAACTTCTCCTTGGGGATCCCAATGTTTCCTTGCCCAGTTGTATAAGAAATGATGGGATGGCCTCAACCCCACAAATTTACAAATCAAAGCATGGGTGGATTTGTACATGATGTCTTCTACAATTAATTCTTCTACAATCTCAAGGATAGGAACTGAGTCTGCTTGAGGAAAACACCCATTTCTCCATGTTTGCTCTGGTTTTGTGTCTTTTTGTTTGTTAGATTCTTGCATTTGTTTTCCAGCTTGTGCCTCTATGTGGACCTCTCTCCTACTGTTACCCTTAACTATTTCTGCAAAATATCGTTGGTTGAAGGACACATCTCCCTGATTGACTTGTGAATCATCAGTAGTAAAAAATTCTGGGGATACTTGTTAGCATATAGGTTAACATTTGGTGTTATTTTTGAAAAATAATTTGAAAAAACTTGTATTAAAAAAAATATCATTTACAAGTTGGGATGAGACTTTTCCCAGCCTTAGTCAGAGAGAACACATGTTTACAATAGTAAAAGAATATTTGCATTGGAGCCAAATCTCTTAAACCATATTTCTACAATGACTGTTCACCTGTTTACAACTATAAAAGAAGATCTACATTGAAACATAAATCTCCTAAACAGTATTTCCGGAATGGTTATCCAAATTAGCTAAGCACTGGATTTGCTCACCAACTTGCCTAATCATCTCATCCTCAATAGCCATGTCAACTGTGCCACTGAACCCCTACCTCCTTCTCAGTACCCATCTTAGCCAGGAAGTCTGCCACTTTATTTAGATCTCTACTCACATAAACTGGAATCACATCATCTAATTCCCTCTATAATTCCTTAATTTGAGTGACAAGAATCCTCAACCTCCAGGTTTTCAAATCAAAGTTCCTCATGCAATCTAGAGCTCCAACCATTATTTGAGAATCTGATTCTAGGATTATCCTCCTATGACCTTTTTTTACTACCCAAATAGAAGAAGATTTGATATATAAGGCTTCTGCTTCATTGTTTATGACTCTTTCCAAGCCTTGCAGTTCCCAATAGAGCACTATTCCAACATGATTCCGGCAAACCACTCCACTTCCAGCTCTACCCAGATTGCCTTTTGTAGCTCCATCAGTATTAATTTTAATCCAACCTTCTAGGGGTGGTTTCCAACTAGCTTTGTCCTGTCCCTCTTGTACTTCAACTTCTTTCTCCATTGCCCCAATAATAACCTGAGTTTCCTCTTTAGCATAGACTGCCACAGTTTCGTGACTTTGCTCCAAATGACTCGCCAAACTCCATCTAAAGAAGAAAAAGTTTCTCTAAAAATTCTAGCATTTCTCTCCAACCACACTTACCACCAAATAAATTTTAATCCAAGCTCCCAACCAATACAAAGAGCTTTAGATTTAAATGTACCCCTCTTCCATATTTCCCAAATATTAATCCGATTCAAATTGCCATTAACTTGAATTTTATAATATAAAAACCATCTCTCCCAAATTTGGCGCGTGAATGGGCACTCAAAAATCAAGTGATCAGTTGTTTCCTCACTCTTGTAGCATAAAACACATTGATATGGAACAATGATTCCCCTACATCTAAGATTATCAAAGTTAAGAATTCCATTATGCATGAACTGCCAGGAAAAAAAGTTTACTTTCGGCAAACCCTTGGACTGCCAAATATTTCTCCAATCCTCAACCTGATATGTATGAGGAGGAGGCTCTGGAAGGATATTATCATATCTGTCCTTCACTATGTAGACACCAAGGCTCCCATAGCCCCAAGCTAATTCATCCTCCTCGTATCTACCTATGAGAAATATTTTTGCCAAGATTTTAGTCATGATGGGTGTCAAATCCGGAGGGATTGAAATTGGCCACTCATCCAACTTCTTAAACTGCTTAAACTTATAATCCCCAGCTGACTAGTGTTGAAATAACTTTCAATTTGGACCCATCCCTTGGTTTCTATGGCTATTTTTATTGGTTGCAATTCATGAAATTCAACAATGATAGGTGGGTATTGATCCCATGAGTCTGTCCAAAATCGTGCCTTCTCCCCTCTCCCCACTTTCCAAAATAATCTATCTTTTACTACCTGAGATCCTAACTTGAGAGTCTGCCACACTAAGGATCCATTACCATCCAAAGGGAAACGACCCACCTCATTTGGGTTTACATGTCCCAAATATTTACTAGTTAAGATTCTACTAAATAAAGAATTTGGTTAGAAAATCCACCTCCAGTAAAGCTTTCCAGCCAAAGCTTTATTATTTAACTTTGATCTTCTTAGTCCCAAACCTCCTTTTACCTTGGGTTGGCTTAATTTATCCCAACCTACTAAGGCCCATTTCCTCTCTCCTTTTACTCATTCCCATAAAAAATTTCTAGCCATCTTGTCCAACTCTTTCCATATGGTATGTGGGGTAGCAAGGATAGAAAATTTATAAATTGGCATGGCCTGAATGATTGACTGTAAAAATGTTAATCTACCCCCATAGCTTAACCATTTGTGAGACCAATGATTAATTTTTTCCTTGATACAATCCAAAAGATTCCTCCAGATATCTATTTTTAGTTTTTTAAAATGCAAAGGGACCCCCAAGTATACCACTTGGGAGATAAGTCCTTGTGAATCCCAAGATCTCTAAAATTTTGTCCTAAAGCCTTTGATCAAGATTGAAAAAGACCACTTTTGATTTTTTATCATTGATGACTTGGTTTGTAGCCCTAAGGTAGACATTAAGTGTATCTCTAATCATTCTTGCTTCCTTGAAGCTGGCCACTCCCACCAATCCTGTATTATCCACAAACTGTAGGTGAGTCAAAACTTCCTCACCCACCTTGATACCTATTAGCAAACCTTGTTTTCTTCTCCTCAAGATGATTCTACCCAATCCTTCAGCCAATATGAGAAAAATATAGGGAGAGCAAGGATCTCCTTGACGAAGGCCTCGAGTAGCTCCAAACGGTTGCGAGGGAAGACCCTTGATTAACACTGAGTATGTCGAAGTAGAAACACAACTCATGACCCATTCTATCCAATCCTGAGAGAAACCAAAGGCTGTCATCATCTTTGACAAGAAGTTCCACTCCACCCTATCATAAGCCTTTGACATATCTAATTTTATGAACATTCCTCTATTACCAAATGTTTGCATTGAATGGATTGCCTCCTGAGCTAGAACCACACCATCCAAGATCTGCCTACCCTCTACAAAATCCCCTTGCTCCGAGGAGATAATGTTATGTAGAAGAGGTTTTAGTCACTCAACCATTACCTTTGTGATTATTTTATATATGACATTGCATAAGGCAATAGGTCTATAATCTGAAATATGTACCCCCTCCTCCCCTTTTGGAATTAAGGTAATGAAAGTATGATTTAATGCTTTAAGCATTCTTTTACTACCTTTGGACTCCTCTATAACAGCCATTATATCCTCCTCCAAGTTATCCCAAAAGGCCTGAAAAACTCAATTGGAAAGCCATCTGGACCTGGTGTTTTTTTTGTGCTCATTCCAAAGACTACATTCTTTAGTTCCTCTCTATAAATGGGTTTAAGTAGGGTCTGATTTTCTTCTTCAGAGATAACAGAGGGTATGACAGCAATAACTTCTTTTTGAGCCTCTTAATCTTGCACCATACTTTCCTTAAATAGTTTAGATACCTGGAATTGTATCAAAGGAGTGTCCGTTATCATCTTGAAGAGCTTCCATGTTGTTCATTTGTCTCCTAGCATAAGCAGTCCAATGGAAAAATTTGGTATTTTTATCACCTTCTAATAACCAAGTGGTTATTGCTCTCTATTTCAGTAGGTCTCCTCTTGGTTGTCAATGTCCTCAACCACTTTACGCAATGCATCATCCTCTTCTTTGAGCTACTCTGTAATTGTTCCTTCCCTAAAATGTTTTTGAACCTCATCCCATCTGGCCACCAATGGAGCTCTTTGGACCTGGAAGTCTGTCTTTTTAGCTCGCCTCCATTGTTTCAGTTGATATTTGACATAATGAAGTTGTTTGTGGAATCTAGACATTGTTGTCCCATATGTTGGGCGACCTTCTTCCCACCACTGTGGAATTTTCTTTCGAAGTTCCCCTTTTTGTAACCAAAAGTTTTCAAATTTAAATGGTTTGTGATCTTGCACTGTCTTGATCCCTCCTTCCAACAAAATGGGAAAGTGATCCGAAACTGGACCCTCCAAAATCTAAAATTTTATATTCCATTTTACAAATGCCTCCTCTAAAACCAAAAAATGGTCTAACTTCACCTTCCTGCTATGTGGCTCCCTCCTCTTATTAGTCCAAGTATAGTTGGTTCCAGGGCATTTAATATCCACCAAGTGTAATTCCTAGACTTGGGCAATCATAAGTCGATCCCCTGGGTCAAAAATTGGGGTTCCCCCTTCCTAATATCTAGAGGATAATTTAGCATTAAAATCCCCAGTAATAATCTAGTCTAAATCTTCCCTTGAGACTCTCATGTTATGCACAGCTTTCCATTGATGCATCTGACCATCTAGGTTTTGAGCCCCATAAAAATTTGTGATTAAAACATGTTCAATTGTGACATTATTTCTAAAATGTGATGTGAGAACACCCCTCCAAGCTATATGTTCTATTGTAGTCCATTCAAGAGAGTTCCAAATAGTAACTATCCCCCCTGAGGCACCTTGGGCAGCCACTTCCATATGACCAGCACCCCTCCAAATTCTAACTGTTTTACACATAAGATCTAACGATATTTTTGTCTCCTGGATAAGCAAAAAAATCTATTTTACATTTTTCTAAGAGTCTTCAAACAGCATATTGATGGGTTCTATTGTTTAAACCCCTAACATTCCATTATTGTATAATCATTGGTTACCTTGAGAGCAGTAAAAATATATTGGCCTCACTGATCCTCTAGTGATCAGTTTGTCTCCTTGAACTGCTATCAATTCCTTATTTGATTTTCTACCCACTCCTTGAGAGTTGCTATTTTTTTATCTCTTTTCCACCTGAGTTATCCCTAAAGTTGGCCTTTCTCTGTTATTTTCTGCTATGCCCATGTTGACATCCTTAATTATTGGTTGCTCTTGGTTATGCACTATCAATGCCCCTGCACTCTCTAACTGCGGTAGCTCACTGTACTCAATTACCTGCTCTATGATGGGGGGAGATGAAAGAGGAGCTTGAACATGGATGTTATTATTTTCATTATTCCCATCCACTCCTTCCATGAATTGTTCTTTTTGGTCCATTAGTGTCTTAAATAACTCATACCTATTGGAGGGCTTGAGTTGGGTTTGCTCTTTACCATATTTTTTTTTTGCCTTCTCCTTCTTTTTGGCTGTTCAAAACCATCTCCCTGTGCTTCTTTACCCTGAGAAATATTCATTGGTTCTTTGTTGATTGTTGACTTACCCTCCTTAGGAATATTTGACATTCCTAGAGGAGCCTCCATTTTTATGTTCATATTATTTGGGCAAGATCGGGCCAAATGCCCATATTTGTGGCAAACTCTGCATCTGAAGGGCAATACCTCATAATCCATTTGTTGAATCCAAGATAGTCATGCAATTTCAAGTTCCACCTCTGTTGGTAGAGGCTGGCTAAGATCCATTTCCACACATAATCTTGCATAAACAATTGTGTTTCCTTCTATTGTGTCCTTGGAAACACCCAAATGTCTTCCAAGGGAATTATCGATAATTTCCAATACCTGCTCACTCCAAAACTCCATTGGAAGTGCATACAAACAGATCCAAATCGGGATAGCAGTGGATTCAATTCGAGGATCAAATCCCACTCTCTAGGGTTGAACAAATAATCCTGTCGGACCATGATTCCTCTTTTCTGATTCGAAAGCCCTATTTTTATCGGCAAGTGAAGAAAAACTAACAATAAAATATCCATTGCTAATAAACCATAAAGAATACTCACCAAGAGGCTCCCAGTTTTGTCGGACCCAGGAATGCAAAAAATTTAGGGTAGGGCGAATACCCATGAATTCTGAGATCAAATCATGATTGGCTCTATATAAAACTGTTTCTTCAACCAACCTTTGCTCAATGACAATCTTTGGCCTTGATTCTGACTATGGCAAGAATCCATTAACTCGTTGAGATGTTGATCTATTTCAGCAGCTGTAAAGAGCATTTTTAATGCAGTTTTTTGTGCTTCTTCAGTCTTTGATGGAGATTTATCCTTTAACAAATCTGCAAAATAACTGTCTCTTTAGAAGAGGATCCGAAGGTGTCCCCATTGGACCCTCCCGGGGCAGCAATCTTGTCTTCAAATCCACAGTAACCAGAAATATCTTCGGCTACCCAACTGATGCCCTAGTTTTTCCCTCAGTACCCTTTTTTTCCAACTAATTACCTCATAATATCAACATTTGGTGTTATTACTTTATTATTTTCCGACACTTTCTAGTCTTATACTATGGTCGGCATATTTATGTATTCGATGACATATAGTATTGTTTTAGCTGTTGCTATAGTTCAGGGATTTATCTAGGGCATCTATTTTGTTAGTCTACCATCCAGGATATTTCCTATGATATCCTAAAGTTGTAACTATTTAAATTCAGCAAATATCAATACAATTTAATTTTCAATGTGACTACTTTCATATTTTGGTATCAGAGCTCGGCAAGACAAGTGGTGAATACTGGTTTGAGCTGGTATTCCAAGCAGACTGGTCTTGGTGTTGGCCATAGAGGTTGATTGGACCCTCTAGGTGGCAGAGCAGATTGGATCGGAGATACAGGCTCACGATCATTGGTGATGTGACTAGGCGGACACCTAGACCTGACGATGTGGACACCTAGACCTGGCAATGTGGACACTTGACGACCTGACTACAACAGCCAACTGGACAACACGGGCCACTGGAAATACCCTGGCCCAGAGGTCGACTGGACAAAACTTGGCCCGAAGACCGACTGGACACGCGAGGACACTGTGGTAGCCATGGCAGTCCCATGCCCATGAGGATCCATTGTCCTCTCGGGCAGAGTCTCCCCGAGAGGAGACAATTGAATAGGTGCACGTTCACCTATTTGAAGGGCAATTTGGTTGCCCTCCCATGCATGTGGGATATATCATTTTTTTTAAACACAAACAGTGTTGCGTAAACCCTATCAAGACATCAACCTGGTGAGACTTTTACTATTTTTTGTTACCATTGGCGACGATCGATCCCATTTTTTTTTGTTTGATGCTGATCAAGACTGCATTCAAGAGTTTTTTGGCGGATTGAAATTCAGATTTACACCTCATATCACCTCCTATTGGCATTTTTTGATCACAGAGGGCATCACAGTAGGTCTGTCAGTTCTTCTTTCGAGTAGCAGATCTCGTCGATTTCAATCGTAGAGGGTCCTACGTGTATCGTAGGCTTCATGGGAGGAGTTTATAGCTAGTGGTGAGGGTGTTGCAGGATTTTGGGAGGCTTCTTCGAAGGCTTCAGTGTTGCATGTGATGCTAGTGTAGAGTCCCCGTTGGAGGAGCGGCGGCCGAGCGCCCCGTTGGAGGAGCGGAGGCCGAGCGCCGCTTGTTAGTGCTCTCCCGACTCGGGCAAGCCTTAAGGTGAGGGAGCCTCACCTTTGCTCATGGTAGGTGAGCTACCATGGTCGGTTGGAGGCCAAGTGGTAAGGCCCAGGGCCATAAGGTCGAGGGTTCGAAACCCTCCGACCCACCAAGAGGTATAAAAAAAAATTGCATCGTTAATATTAATTTTATCATTTTTTTAATAATTTAATATTAATTTAATTAAAAAATCATTTTATTAATTTAATGGTTTTTTAGTTAAAATTAAATTTTATTATTAATTAAACCTTTGATAAGATTTTTATTTTTGCAATAAAATGATTTGCACAATTGCCTAAGAGGCAATCTTTGTAACAAGCCCAAAAGGCTTTATAAGTGTTGATTTTCTGCTTTAAGGGGGGATAATTATGCATCAAAGGGGGATAATTTTGTAGCCATTAATCTGTTATGATAAGGTCAAACGGATGCTACTTTGCCCTTCATTCTCTTTTAGGGAGAGAAACCCCTGAAGCATTTGATGAAAGAGTGCGAGTGTATGGTCTGAATACCATCTTTAGTCAGCTCCAAAACGTTGTAATAGCAAACCTAAGAGTACCTGACGTTGGTTACGATGGTGATTCCAAAGACAACAATTCTTTTGATAGCCACCTGAGGAGTCAGTATCTATTGAAGTTGCACCACAGGAACCTGAAATCATTTGTCTTAGTGACAGTGATTCTGTTGAGCAAGTGGAGCCAGAACCTCATTCACCTGAAATCATAATTGTTAGTGATGACAGTGATTCTATTGCTGACAATTTTGTCAATGAAGCGATAGGTGAACCTATGGAAGTAGAACAAGATCTCTACGAGAGAATTGATCGAGTGAGATTTGATTTAAATCTGTAATTTTCTTTTGCAAAGCATATTGCATTGTTTGTATTGAAGAATAAAAGAAGAGTATTTCTAGTTTATTTCCAAAAGTTATGGCAACAAATAATAATCTACCCATACCTAAATTTAATGGGCTAGATTATGAGTATTGGTCCATCAAGATGAGGACCTTACTCATTGGAAAAGGACTATGGGATGTAGTCAAAGAAGGTTATGCAGAACCTTCAGATTGGACCACTTTGAGTGCAGCAGATAAGAAGAACAAAAAGGATGCCCAAAAGAGCAATTCTTCTGCCCTCTACCATCTCCAAGCAACTTTGGAGAAGAGCATATTTCCAAGGATTGCTTCTTGTTTATCAGCCCAAGAAGCATGGAAAGCCTTGAAGGATAGTTATCAAGGTAGTGATCAGGTGAAGCAAGTGAGGCTTCAAACCTTGAAGAGGGATTTTGAAAACTTAAAGATGCAAAATGATGAAAATGTTGGTGATTATTGTATTAGAGTGAAATCCATTGTAAACAAAATGCAAACCCTTGGAGATGACATCAAAACTGAAGTAGTGGTGAAGAAAGTGTTGAGGACACTTCTTCCTAAATGGAATCATATAGCTATCATTATTGAGGAGTCAAAAGATCTTTCTAACCTATCTTTTGATGCTCTAATTGGTTCCTTGATGTCTCATGAAGAAAGATTACAGGGTTCTCCTTCAACAAGCTATGGAGGTGATGACAAAGCTTTCTCATCCAATGAGGGTGCAGGAAGAGGCCAAGGAAGAGGACAAAGGAGAGGTAGAGGAAGAAGCAGCTCAAGAGGTGGAAATCAAGCAAGAGGTGGAAATCAAGCAAGAGGTGGCAATCAAGGAAGAGGTGGCAATCAAGGAAGGAGTGGCAATCAAGGAAGAGGAGGTGACAAAACAAAGAAAGCTTGTTTCAATTGTGGCAAGCTTGGTCACTTTGCTAAAGATTGTTGGTCCAAGACTTCTCAAGGTGGAAGAGGTCAATATGGCAACTATGGTGAAGAAGAAGGAACTTCAAATTTATTTCTTACTTATGGAAAATCAGATCAAAGTCTAAATGAATCTTGGATTTTGGATACTGGTTGTTCCAATCACATGAGTGGCAAAGAGGAGCTCTTTGCTACAATGGATTCCACCTACAAATCAAGAATCAAGTTGGGAGATGACAAAGCTCTACAAGTTGAAGGTATTGGAGCCATGGAGGTTCCAACAAAAGAAGGCACCAAGAAGGTAAATGACATCTATTACACCCCCAAACTCCAACATAACTTGCTTAGTGTTGGACAAATGATGGAGAAAAATTATAGGCTTGTTTTTTATGAAGGCAAATGTGTAATTTTTGATAAGAACAATTGTAATAGAGTTGTTACCCAAGTACCTATGACAAAGAATAGGTTGTTTCCTCTTAAGTTTGGGGAACAAGGAGGTGCTCAACTTGCTAGTATTGCTATAGCAAATCCAAGTGTACTTTGGCACTTGAGATATGGTCATCTAAATTCTGCAAGCTTGAAATTGTTAACTTCTCAAGCTATGGTGTGTGGACTTCCAAAAGTTGATGAACACAAGGAGGTCTGTGAAGGGTGTGCTTTGGGAAAGCACTCTAGATCCAAGTTTCCAAGAGGACAAGCATGGAGAGCTAGCCATCCACTCCAATTGGTGCATTCAGACATTTGTGGTCCAATGCAAACCAAAAGCATTGGTAACAATTCTTACTTTCTCACTTTCATTGATGATTTCTCTAGGATGTGTTGGATCTATTTTTTGAAAACTAAAGATGAAGCTTTTGATTGTTTCATAGATTTCAAAAATAATGTAGAGAAACAAAGTGAGTTTGTTGTAAAGAGTCTAAGGACTGATAGAGGAGGAGAGTATTCTTCAAATGCATTTCTAAAATATTGTAAATATTGTGGAATAAAAAGGCAATTCACAACTGCCTACACCCCACAACAAAATGGTGTGGCTGAAAGAAAGAACCGCACTATAGTAGAAATGGCTAGATCAATGCTTCAAACTAAGCATCTAAGTAACATGTATTGGGTTGATGTTGTAAGAACTAGTGTTTACATTTTGAATAGGAGTCCTACTTCTAGTTTAGATGGGATCACTCCTTATGAAGGATGGTATGGCAAAAAGCCAAATGTAAAACACTTTAAGGTTTTTGGTTGTCTTGCATATGCCCACATTCCTGATGAGCAAAGAAAGAAACTTGACCCCAAAATTCAAGCATGTATTTTTGTTGGATATTGTGAGTCTTCCAAAGCATATAGGCTCTACAATCCCAAAACACATAAAATTGTACTTTCCAGGGATGTAATTTTTGATGAAGGGGGAGAATGGGGTCATCAAAAACTTTTTGTTGATGATGGATCTCATGATGCAAGTTCCTCTCAAGTGCAGCAAGTGCAGCCCAAAAATAGCAAAGGAAGTCCTCCAAGCCCAAGTATGAGTACTACTTCAAGTACACCAGATGCTACTCCAAGTCCTTCTCCACAAATATCAGTAAGTTCTTCACCAATGGATATTGATTCTCCATCAAGAGGTAAAAGAACACTTCAGCACCATCCATATTTTCAAATGTTGGATAAGAATTTCCAGAAAAGATACACTAGAAGTCAAGCTAGTGAAATGAATGCAGTTTTAAAAAGACTTGAAAATCTGCATATGTATGGTGATGATGACTCCCAAGAACCTAAGGGAGATGTAGTCAATTATGCTTTAATGACTAATGTAGAGCTAGAGCCATCTAGCTATGAGAAAGCATGCACTCATGATGTATGGCAGCAAGCCATGGAAGAGGAAATAACCTCTATAAAAAAGAATGATACTTGGGAGCTAGTGAAGCTTCCTAAGGGTAAAAAATGTGTTGGATGCAAATGGGTCTACAAGACCAAATTCAATGTTGATGGAAGCATTGAAAGACACAAGGCAAGACTTGTAGCAAAAGGCTTCACTCAGAAGTATGGGATTGACTATGAGGAGACCTTTGCTCCTGTTGCTAGATAGGAGACTATCAGATCAGTACTTTCCTTGGCTGCCCACAAAGGGTGGAAAATTCAGCACATGGATGTAAAGAGTGCCTTTCTCAATGGGTACTTGAATGAAGAGGTTTTTGTGCAACAACCTCAAGGTTTTAAAGAACAAGGTAAGGAGAACCTTGTCTACAAACTGAAAAAAGCACTATATGGCCTCAAGCAAGCACCAAGGGCATGGTACTCACGCATTGATGGCTACTTTCAAGAGTATGGATTCACTCGAAGCAAAAGTGAACCTACTCTCTACTACCTAAAGCAAGGTAAAGACATTCTCATTGTATGTTTATATGTGGATGATCTAATATTCATGGGTAGTAGTGCCAAGATGAATAAGGAGTTCAAACACTCCATGATGAAAGAATTTGAAATGAAAGATCTAGGCTTAATGCATTACTTCCTAGGCATGGAAGTTCATCAAACAGATAAAGGGATCTTCATATGTCAACACAAATATGCTCAAGATATGATTAAGAAATTTGCCATGGAGCAATGCAAGCCTGTTGCAACTCCAACGGGTCATGGGATCCAATTGAGCAAAGATGATGGAGCACCAAAAGTTGACATGACCACTTACAGGAGCATGGTTGGGAGTCTAATGTTCCTCACCAACACAAGGCCTGATATTCAGTATGTTGTTTCTCTTGTTTCAAGGTATATGGCTGATCCATCAGAACTTCATTTTCAAGCAACTAAGAGAATTCTGAGATATGTAAAGGGTACATTGGATTTTGGGATCCATTACCACAAATGTAATTCTGTAAAATTAGTTGGCTTTAGTGATAGTGATTGGGGCAGCAATATAGATGATAGAAAATCTACTTCAGGGAATTGTTTTAGTCTTGGGTCAGGACTAATTACATGGAGTTCCAAAAAGCAGATTGTTGTAGCATTGTCATCTACTGAGGCTGAGTATATAGCAATCACACATGCTAGTACTCAAGCTCTATGGTTGAGAAAAGTCCTTGAAGAAATTGGAGAGCAACAAAGTGGTCCTACAAGATTGTACTATGACAATATGAGTGCCATCCAATTGGCACATAATCCCATCCACCATAGCAGGTCAAAACACTTTGATATGAAGTATCACTTCATTCGAGACATGGTGGAGAAACAGGTAGTTGAGCTTCAACATTGCAGCACTTTGGATAACATGGCGGATATCTTCACCAAAGGGGTTGCTAAAGCTCAATATGTAAAGCTGAGAGACTGTCTTGTCAGCCCTCTCAACTTTAAGGGGGAGAATGTTAGCATATAGGTTAACATTAGGTTTATTACTTTATTATTTGCCGACACTTTCTAGTCTTATACTATGGTCGGCATAGTTGTGTGTTTGACGACATATATTATTTTAGTTGTTGCTATAGTTTAGGGATTCACCTTAGGGATCTATTCTGTTAGTCTTTCATCCAGGATATTTCCTACAATATCCTAAAGTTGTAACTATTTAAATTGAGCAAATATCAATACAATTTAATTTTCAATGTGACTACTTTCACAATGCTATCTAGGTTCAATTTTTCTTATCTTCTCCTCGATATTTCTAGCACTATTTGATGGCCCACCAGGGTTAGGGGCCATTGAAAACCACATAAAATCAAATAAACCCTAACAATTCACACCAAGAGAAAAATAGACAAATAAAAAGTACTTGCAATTGTTTTGAACATAGTTTGATGGAAATAAATCTTAACCTAAGCCTTGCATTTTGCCATCGCTTTACCTCAAATTCTAGTTCTCCTCCTTTCGCTTCATCTACATTTTTATTTACTATTACTATAGTAGCTTTGTTTTAAAATGCTAACCATAGGAATTTCTAATATCAAGAATTTATTATTGCATTTAAGCCAAACATTCTAATATATAATAACATGATTAATCCTCCACACAATGCATAATGCTTTTACTTTCAAATAATTTATCAAAACTTATAATGTTTATGGAGAAACCTATATGTTTTCATTTTCTTGAACAAGCAACCCTAAATAGGAAAATGAAAAAAAAACATTAAAGAAACAAATGATTCGATATTTCTAGATCCTCCCCACATAAAGGAAGCACAAAAGGTCCATGGTATCCCCTTTTAATAGACCATTACTTATGAAAATTTTGTTTCAAATTCTACCAAGAGGGATTTAAGGCCTTGGTAAGGGCTTTAAATGAGTAAAACTTATTTCAATAAAAAGAGCTCCAGATCCTTATGCTTCAACTTGAATATGTATTCACTATCTCTCAATAAATCTTTTCATTAACCAAAGAGTAAATATAACTTTACCGACATTTTCTTTGAGCTTCTTTGGATCTTATTTTAATTCATCTCCCTTGATTATATTGCTAATAGAAAACAAAGGACTAGAGTTGTTTTTCAATTTAATATCATTATTGGATTTCAAACCTCTACGAGACTTAAACCAATTACTACCACTAGGTATAAAAAAGAAAGAGGACAAGGCTTCAACACATAAATATACTAAAAATTTACAAAATATCCTTTATTGATTGCCACATAATATGTTTCTTTATTAATCGTAAACTCTTTATATGAATATAATTAACAATGAATTATAATTTTCACATGGTTATTTTGTGAGCTAATGGGATAATTATCAAATTTACCCCTACATAATCTTATATGAGAGCTTGATATTGCAATACAATTATACTTCACATTTTTCTATTATATATTATAAGTTATTTATTTATATTTAAATTGGTTATATGGGATTGGAAATGGGTCCCACCTTGAGAGGGTATAATGGTTAAGACTTTAAAACTCCAAATAGGAGGTTCAAGGTTCAAATCTAAAGGGATAGGGTTGTATGCTCAAGTAACTAAATTTTGGTTGGATAAGTATATATGTGGTAAAACACATTATCCCATATGACCTATGGCCCCATGGATGCTAAAATCTACTTTAGTTTACTTTTACATATATTACATCATGACCACAAATTAGTATTTGATAATTGTGCACGTATTGCTTGGCAATATTCGAACATAGATCTCCTCCTTTAAAGTTAAGGAATTTAAATGGTTGAGTTCATGCCATTTGACTATATAATATAATTTATTAAGTTTGTTTAAATTATTTTCAATCATATTAATATATGTTAAACTCGTCAAGTAATTAAGTTTTTTTTAATTATTATGCACACATGTTAGATATTGGGCAAGATAAGGAGGAACAAGGTAAGCATTTGTAAATGTTTCATCAATTATCATAGAGAGAAAAAATGAAAGCTTGATGAAAAAGGTATCTATGGAGAAGCTACATTAAACGTTTTTTTCTTTCCATCCTAACAAGGCACCTAGCCTTGATGTATTTCCTGTAATTTTCTTTCAATTTTTTTTGGATTTATTGAAGAGTGATATGTTGGTTGTAGTTGGAGAGACATAAATAGGAAAGCTACAATAAGTGAGATCAAATGCCACCTTTATTACATTGGTTCTAAGGAAAATGTGAGACAAAATATTTTGATAATTTTCATCCAATAACCCTTTTGTAATATGGTTTATAAAATCGTTTCAAAATTTATTGCAAATAGGTTGAATAACATTCTAGAATGTGTTATCTCAGAGGAACAAGGTGGTTTTGTTTATGATACACAAATTCTTGATATATCATGCCATTTGAATATGTAATATAGTTGTGGATTTTAAGTGTCTTGTCCTGCCATGATTATTTGGAGTGGATTTTAAGTGTCTTGTCCTGCCATGATTATTTAGAGTATTGTCTAGTTCAATGTCTTATTTAAATAAGCATCTAATATCACACATATTAGTCTGGGTAAAAGATAATAATAACTACAATTAAAATGATATTTGGATGAGGGAAAAAAAGTAGAGAGGGGAGGGTCCCGATCCCTTCCCTGCTCCCCCTCCCCTGGTTCCTGCCCAGTCCCTAGCTCATCCTAGGTCATCCCTCCTTAGGATTGTTTGTTGCAGATGATCTCCTTGAGGGAGATCCTTCTCCTCTTTTTGCACCTCTCCCAGTCGGTCAGGGTTCCCTTGTTTGATTTTTTGGCCTGGTGCTTCCCAGGGTTCCTTGCTATTTTCGGGATCCCTTCCATTTTTTTCCCTCAGGCATTCCCCCTGGGGTTTTCTACAAAATTTTGGCATGGATCTGGTTCCCTGTAGTTCTCTGTGTGGTGGGGGTGATTGGTTGGGTTTTTTGACGGCTTCCTGGGGTTTCCTTTGATTTCCTTACTGCTTTGGGGGTGGTCTCTGGGGGCCTCTTTCCCCCTTTTGCTAGTGAATCCTCTCTGGGATCCTGTGGCTATTGTTGGTCTCGTCCCTGTGGGGAGGGCCCTCTTCGATTTCCCGTTTGGAGGCTTCTTCATGTGGTGGACACCCTAGGCATTTTTTTGGCCTTGGGGGGGGCTTTTTCTCTGCCTGGGCTGTTCCCAGCCTCAGTCCCAGTTCCCTGAAGTTTCTCCTATGCAAGGATGGGATTCTTGGCCCCTGTTGTTGGGGTTCTCTGGGTTCTACTGCATTTTTCAAATCATTGGGGGATCTGATCTATGCATGCAGACCCTGGATCCCCTAGGCTAGGCTCCCAAGGATCCCATATTTGTGGTTGTTACCTCTTCCCACCTGGGATCCCTAGTCCCTGTATCCCTGGTCCCTTAACCTATTGTCTTTTCCTACTGGTTGTCCTAGGGGTAGGATTTTCTTGGTGGTGCTTTCTGGCTGCTTCCCGATGGGCGGGATCTCCTCTTTGCTGGTTTTCAACTGCTTCCTTCTAGGTGGGATTCCCCCTTTTTTTTTGGCAGGATGGTTTCTCGCTGGGTGGGATTCTCCAGAACCTCCAGGTTTCCTATTGAGCGGGTTTTTCTCATTTCCTGTTGGTTTTCTCGGGAGGCGGGATTCACTTGGTAGAGATTTTTGCTGCTTCTCGCTGGGCAGGATCTACATTGGGATGGATTTTAGCTGCTTCTTATTGGGCGGGATTCACTCTTTGGTGGTTTTTTGACTGCTTCCCACTAGGCAAGATTTATATTATAATGGTTTTTTGCTGCTTCCTACTGGGCGAGATTTACATGATGGCGGTTTTCAGCTACTCCTCACTGGGTAGGATCTTCAAACTTACCTTCCTTCAAAATTTGTGGTTTTTCGCTTGGCGAGATTGTTCAAATTTACCTGTTCCACTGGGCGGGATTTCTTTTTGTTTTTCATTTTCAGGGTATTGGTGCCTTGGGCCTAGAATTTTGTTGTAATGGCTTATTCTCGGCATGTTATTTCCAACTCTTATGTAATCAGGTTTTGGGATCCTAGTTAAAACCCGCTGTAAATACAATAGCTACTTATCAAAAAAAATAACTGCAATTAAAATATTATTTAAATCATCTTATTTAATCATTTATTTATATTTTTTTGTTTTTGGTTTTTAAGCAAGAGGAATGAGTGAGCTAAGGTTTAGCAGGTGTGACGAAAGTGAGGGTTTGAATTTTTTGGGTAGGAATCTCAGCCAAGGCAGAAGAGGTAGAGTAGGTATGGAAGGGGTGGGTGGGAACCTCGAGCATGGATCAAGCGGGGATCTAGAGGAAGGCGGTCAGGCTACGGCATATTTGGAAGTGGGCATCACACGGGGTCCCGACCCTCCTCAGAAAGACCTTGACAAAAAATATATGAAGGACAATGCGGGGCCCAAGAAGTGGCTATATTTTGTTGAGACTCTTAGAGGAAAAAGAAAGGAGGTTCTCTCTCTTCCACCCCTAGTTCCAATAAATAATAAAATTTCAGCCCCGACAAGTTCCATGAGCCCTTTTCTTTTAATGGAAGAATTCTCCCTGGTAGGCAATTTTTTGGGAGGTAGGCCAGATATGGAGACGATCAGGGCTTAGGCGATGGGTAAATGGTGACGGGTAGTCAGCTTGGAGTTGGTAGCTCTAACTCGAGGGTTCTTCATTATTCATTTTGACAATATGGAGGATGCTAACCATATTTTAATAGGAGGTCCTTGGTTTCTAGGCAAAAGGAGCCTTTTTCTCAGACGATGGGGTGAAGATTTTGACCTTGAAAAGCAAAATATTAACATTGCCCCTATTTGGGTTCATCTCCCAAGTCTACCTACCCATTTTTGCAATGAATATTGGTTGCAGGGCATAGCCAGAACTATAGGGGACCTGATCTCCATTGATCATGAGACCTTGGCTAGGACAAGGATGACTCATGCACGAATCTGCATAAATGCTAATTTGAATAATGAATTGCCAAGGTTTGTGGAGCTAGAGTATGGATAATACTATAGAAAATAGCTGGTAGAATACAAGAACAGATCGGCATTCTGTGCAAAATGTAAAAATCAAGGACATTTATGCAATCAGTGCCCTAACCTAGCAATGAATAGAGAAAATCAGAAGTAGGAAATGCTAGATAGAGGAAATTTGAGGAGTTTCCCTGGCAGAGGTGATTTCAATCAGGTAAACTATGTCTACCAAAAAAATAAAAGATAGGGTGCAGGTTCCGAGCAAGACAAAGGAAAACAACAGGTTGTTGGCAACCAAAATACGTAGGTAAGTTCCAATCCTCTAGTTTCAAATAAATTTTCAATTCTATCCAATATGGGAGTAGGAGGATTATCAAAAGACATGGAAGCCCAGCACCTTCAGGCTAACCTTTCTGACTGTCTTAAATCCCCATCCAAGTTAGGATCCTCAAACCCTAAAGCTAAAATTATTGTAAGCCCCGTGGGCATCACAAAGCCAAACCCTAATGCGCGATCTCTAGAATCCACATCCAAGTCAAGATCCTTAAACCCCAATGCTGAAAATACTTCAAGACCAGTGGGAATCCCAAAGCCAAACTCTAATGCTGAAGAACTTAGGAAGAAATTTGAGGCATTGGAAAATAAAAAATATCATCTCCCTAACATCATCACTAGGAGCCAAGTGAATCCTACTGAGGGGTCGTCTCGCAGACCAAGGGAATACAGGAAAAAAGGAGAAGATTTGGATGTAGGGGTGGATATATGTGAAACTCTTCAGACTGAGGAATATGGCAGTCCAGTTCTACAACAAATTGTCTCCCCTCAGTTTAGTCATAAACAAACCAGGAGCACTGTGAAGTCTCCTATAGATTTTGGCAGTGAAAAAGAAGAGGGAGAATATCAAATGCTGAGCATAAAAAAAATAAAATTGATAATGACATTGCCAATGGAAAACAGAGAACCTTGTTTCAACAAGTTATTCCAGGTTTCGAAGACAACAAATTAGGAAAACCCCCTCAAGGGAGGGGGAGAGTAAGAAATCCCAAACAATCTAAATGAAGTTCCTCTCATGGAATGTGAGAGGCCTCAATGGATTATCCAAACACAGGGAAGTCAGTGCAATAAGAAATCAAGTGAATCCAACTATTATCATGTTGCAAGAAACAAAAACTGATGAGATTCAGTCAAAAAAATAGCAAAAAAAATTTGGAATCAAAGGGAGATGGTTTGCAAATCAGCCGGAGGAGCATTTGGAGGCCTTATGACTTTGTGGGATCCCTGGATAGTATAAGGCACTATTATTCAGAAAGATGACAGGGTTCTTAGTGTTTTATTTAAGGAAATAAAGAGCAAAAGGTCATGGATCCTTTCAAATATTTATGCCCCGACTTCAATTCAAGGGAGAGCTCTACTATGGGAGTACTTAGGCAATCTGAGTGAAATATTCCATAATGTCCCCTGGATTCTGGCTAGGTATTTTAACACTCTTCTTTACCCTTCAGATAAAATGGGTGGAAATGGACAACCTATCAGGAGCATGGATGAGTTCAATGAATTTGTGAAATCCAACATGTTGATGGATGTAAAACTTAGAGGAGCGAATTATACCTGGAGCAATCGACGGATAGGGTGTCATCTCATTCAAGAAAGGCTTGACAGGTTTTTTCTATCAAAGGAGGCTACAACTCTATTCGGTGATTCTACCCTACAAGCCCTTCCTAAAATTACCTCTGATCATAATCTCATTTTTTTGGAGATCCCTAACTCTCTATCCTTCAAGAAACCTTTCATATTTCAATCTATGTGGATCAAACATTCCAGTTTCAGAGATAACTTAATTCAGTGGTGGCAGTAGACTGTCAGGGGTAGTGCAACTTTTAAACTTGCTAGCAAATTAAAGTTTGTTAAGGAAAAGCTTCAAACTTGGAACAAAGAGGTCTTTGGGAACCTCTTTGAAAATAAAAAATAGGTTGTTGAAATTTTGAAGATAATTGATCAGAGGATCCAACATGGTGATGCTAATGAAACTACTAGGCAAGAGGAACGAACAAAACTAGCAGAGTTTCATAACATTTTGGCTTGTGAGGAAATCTATTGGAGGAAAAAATCAAGGGCTCTTTGGTTGAAATATGGAGATTCAAATTCCAAGTTTTTTCATGTCACCACGCTTAGAAACAGAAGCAATAACAAGATATTTTTTTTTTTAAAAGCAAATGGTTCTATTACTCAAGACTTAACAGAAATCAGAAAGGAGGTAGTAACTTATTTCAATTCTATCCTTGGTCAGGAATCGTAGTGCAATGAGGAGGACAAAGATATTCTCTTGCAATCCACTCCTAGCATAATAAATGAGGATATAAACCTTAAGCTTCTAGCTCCCTTTTCTGATGAGGAAATTAAGGAAGCCTTGTTTAGCATGGAGCCAGACAAAGCCTCGGGACCCGATGGCTTTCCCCCTTGTTTCTATCAAGATTTTTGGGACATCGTAAGTGAGGATGTAATTTTTGTTGTCAGAGAATTCCAAGCAAGCAATAATATCCCAAAAGGTCTCAACTCTACTTTTATTTCTCTAATTCCTAAGAAGCAAACCCTTGAATCTATGGTTGACTTCAGGCCAATCAATCTGTGCAATGTTTCTTACAAGATCCTAACTAAAGCCATTGCAAATAGAATGAGAGATATTTTATACCGTATCATAGATTCATGACAGGGAAGCTCTGTCTAGGACATGTCAATCTTAGATGGAGTTATCATAGTTTATGAAGCTCTACACTCTGCTCATAATACTAACAGGTATGTTTTTGCCCTTAAGCTTGATATGAACAAAGCATTTGATAGGCTAAATTGGGACTTTATGATTGTTGTCCTCCTTAAGTTTGGTTTTCACCACCAATGGGTTAATTTTATCAAAGAATGTATTTCTAAAGCATGGTTCTCAATTCTAGTTAATGGAACAACTGCTGGTTACTTTCAAAGTCATGAAGGAATTCGATAGGGGGACCCTATTAGCCCCATGTTATCCATCATTGTGGTAGAATATTTAGGCAAAACCATCAAAAATGCTTGCAGTTCAAGGCTAATATTGGGAATAAAGGCAACATCTCTCACTAGGGCTATTTCTCACCAACAATTCGTCGATGATACCCTTCTACTGACTAAGGCATCGGTGGTTGAGGCCAAAATAATTAAATACATCCTGCAAATCTACGAGGACGCTGTTGGTCAGAAAGTTAATTTCAGTAAAAGTAAGTTATATTTCTTGAACACCCCCATTCAGAGGTAAGGAAGGATTGCAAAAATTTTAGGGTGTGATATAGCAAACCTCCCCACTTCGTATCTTGGTCTCCCTCTTTTCATTGGTTCTCCGAGAGAGTCAATGTGGGACAAAGTTATTAAAGAATTCAAAAAAAACTTGTTGGATGGAAAGGTCATCTTCTATCTCAAGCAGGAAAGTTGACCCTCACTAAGACCTCTCTTCAAAGCATTCCAGTCTATTTCCTCTCTGTTTTCAAAGCCCCTATGAAGGTTTTCCAAAAAAATGAGAAACTCCAAAAAGAATTTTTATGGACTGGATCAGAGGAGAAAAAATGATACACCTTGTAGGATGGACCAAAGTGTGCAGACCCAAGGAAAATGGGGGCTTAGGTCTTAGGAGAATTGCTCATATAAATTTAGCTTTACTAGCTAATCAGGCATGGTACTTCATTTTTGGTGAAGAAAATGAATGGACAGCTATCATCAAAAAAAAGTATCTTCAAAATATGGAATTTCTAAGTGACTCAGTTCCAATAAGAGGTTCTGCTTTTTGGAAAGCAATTCTCAATTGTAAGGAAATCATCAAAAAAGTTTTAATATGGGTTTTAGGCAATGGTGAGATGTTTTGATTATATGGTTGAGGACAGAGGTATAATTAAGTGGAAACAAATAAGGATTCATGGATTTCAAGCGGAATCAAATGATATTTGTAACATTCTCGGGCAATAGTTTATCCCCATGAGACCTAAGGAAGATCAAGTGACCTAGGCTCCTATGAAAAATGGGCAGTTCATTGTTAAATCAGCTTACAAGCTTCTGCTTTATGACGAGGATTTTGTCCTCCAAAAGGACTTAGTTTGGATAAAAAATTTAATTCCAAAAATTGTAGTCTTTTCATGGTCTGGTTATCCAAGGAAGAATTCTAACCATTGATAATATGATGTGTAAAGGTATTTGTATCACTAATCATTGTTATCTGTGCAGGGCTAATTGGGAGACCATTTATCACATTTTCCTTGAGTGCCCTTTTTCCTTGACTGTCTTAAGTGGGGTTTTTTAGGCCTTCAATATTTCATGGGTTAAAACAGCCATCGTACTTGATTTGTTCATCCAGTGGCCTTGCCCCTTTTCAAGCCAAAGATTTAGATACATGTGGAAAATTTGTCTCAATCACTATCTTTGGCAGGTGTGATTAGAAAGGAACCATAGAGTCTTTAATGAGTCTATCCATGATCATCAAACTATCATTGCCAGGATCCTATCCTTTACCAACGAGAATGTGAACCTTATCCCTTTTAATAATTGTAAACCTCATCTACAGGAGACCATGATTGCTCAATATTTAAGCTTAATCTTGTTAGATGAGTCTATGCCTAGGGTAGTCAACCCCAAAGCCAATGTTAAGTGGTCTCCACCTCCTATGGGTTGGTTTAAGCTTAATTTTGATGGAGTTGCTAAGGACAATCCTGGCAGAGCAGGCACTGGTGGTATTGTGCGAGATCATAATGGGAATATGATGCTTGCATTTTTTGAATATTTGAGAACAAGGACGAACAACGAAGCTGAAGCTAGAGCTATGTGGAGAGGCCTTCAAATGACTCAAGACTTAGAAGGCAATTTGATCGTATAAGGAGACTCTATGCATGTTATAAATCTCCTCAATAATTGGAAAACACCTCTTTGTAGGATTAAAACAATTGTTGAAGAGGCTAGGATCCTTTTTAGGGAAGACAGGACAAAAAATCCCAACATTTCTTTCGGGAAGCTAACAAAATTGTTGATAAGATGGCCAATTTGTGTGTCGATGGTGATGGACTTTTAAAATGGGAACACGGTGTCCCGAGTGAAGTAGAGGAGCTTATTCAACAAGAATGCCAAGAATGATAGTCGAATTTACCAACAAGGAAGGCACTGTAAGTTCGAAGGCTAGGAGTATTCCCGTATCTTTTTTGAATTGGACTCACAATAAAAATTATCTGAGCTGTCAGTCTTTGTGGATGTTGCTTGGAAATACCACAAAGACTAATGGGGACAGTCACATGTCAAATAACATGGCTCCTAGTCATCTTAGTAATTTTAGGTTGGTTGATAATCACAGGGAAGGAAAGAAACGACAATATAAGACTTCGAACCAAAGCCACGTGGACCATCAGATAGCCACCACCATAAATCTAGCCAGCAGGTTCACTTTTCCAAGGCTGATTGGCCAAGACAGTATGTGGTACCAAAGCATGTCATATATGGAAGAAAGCAATTACCAAAGAATTATTAAGAGTAATTGTCAATACAGAGCTTGTGGGGGTTTTTTTCAGTACTCTGATATGTGTGTCTACAACTTTTTGTTTCTCCATTGTCTCAAAGAAGGGATGCATGTCTGTTTCTTTTTTGTAATTATGATGCATGTGTGTTTTCTCAGGGTATACCCAAAATGTTGTATGGGAAGTTTCTTTTTTAGAATAGGTTATGTGCCTTACCAGATGTAATGGCTTTGGCGGCATGTAGATTTTACATATATAGGATCCTTAGTAAGGATATGTTCATCAATGACCTTGGGCTAATTTTTGTAAAATGTTTTGGGTCAACCTATAAAACACGGTATTAATGCTATAGTATCTTATCTACCAAAAAAAAAATATGTAATATAGTTTATTACAAAGTTTTTATAAATTGTTTCAACCATAGTAAAAATGTTAAGCTCATCAAGTAATTAAGTTTTTTTGTAATTAAATAGTATGCACATATGTCATATGTGAGTCAATATAATGATACATAGGATAAGGTTTTGAAAAAACTTCCATCAATTATCACTTAAGGATAAAATGAAATCTTGATGAAAAATATATATATGGAGGGGCTACATGAAACAATTTTTTTTCCATCCTAATAAAGCACCTAGCACTAATGGATTTTCTACAATTTTCTTTCAAGATTTTTGGGATTTATTGAAGAGTTATATGTTGGTTGTGGTTAAAGAGACACAAAAAAGAAAGACTATAATAATTGAGATCAATGCAACCTTTATTATATTGGTTCTAAGGAAAGGCAAGAAAAAATATTTTGATAATTTGTGTCCAATAAAACTTTATAATATGCTTTATAAGATCACTTAAAAAATCATGGAAAATAGGTTGAAAAGCATTATAGATTTTGTTATCTCAGAGAATAAAGTGGTTTTGTTTGTGTTAAATGAATTCATGGTGGTGTGATCATTAAAAAAGGGGCTATACATTTTATTAATTCCATGAAAAAACTAGGTATGCTTATGAAACTAGATATGAACAAAGCATAGGATAGAGTTTATTAGAGTTTTCCACATGATATTCTTAAAAAGTTTGCTTTTGACTAAAAGGTTGGTATGATTGGATTAGAGGTTGTTATAGCACTTTGAGATATTTTGTTTTGATCAATGGTTCCCTTGCTAGATAATTTAAGTCATCCCAAGGTGATCCACTATCTCCTTATCTATTTGATATTCTTGCAAAGGCATTAGGAAAATTTTTCTTAAAGGCAAAAAAAGAAGGAAAAATAAAAGGTATTTAGATTGCAAAAAATGGTCCCTTAGAAAATCATCCTTAATATGTAGATGATACTTTTATTTTTGGTCATCCCTTAGTCAGCGAGGCCATGGAGTTTAAATCAATATCATCATGCTATGAGAAGGTTGTTGGACAACTGGTTAATACTATAAAATCTAGGATTTTTTATTAACATTGGCCTAGATTTACAACAAATTATTGGATATTTTAGGGTTTAAAATTTAAAAAATATATATATTCATTAACCTACGTGGGTATTCCTTTGTTTCATAAAGGAAATAATGGTAGCTTTGGTACTTATGTTTGAATAGAACAAAATCTTGTTTGGAAGTTCATAAAGGTAAGTTCTTCACCATGATGAGAAGGTTAAAACTCATAAAGACTACATTGCAATTCCCTATTTATATGATGTCACTTTCAATATTGCTAGTAGGCATAGCATTAGAAAATAAGAAAATTCAAAGAGACTTTTTTTGGAAAGGATGTGAGGAAATTTTTAGGTTTCCTCTTTGTTAGTGGAATAGGGTTTACAAAGGGAAGATTATCATAGGGGAAGACTTATAGAATTTCAAACTTATAATTTTGGCCTTAGGGGCAAAAATTAGCTAGAGATTATTCAAATATAGACGAAATAGCAAAAATGTTACTTCAAAAATATATATATTCTCTTGATGCAATGAAATGTTTTGAGAAAGATCACAGGTTTTTAATGCTATAACCAAGTTAGATGAAATATTTGGTGGAATTGGGAAATTAACCCAAGTATGAGAGATTTCTCAACTTTTATTCAAAACAATAATCTATGGGAGGTTGATTTTGAATAAGACAACTATATATGAACCAACAATAGGAGAGGCCAAAACCTAATAGAAAAAATAGACATATGCATTCTCTCATATCATTGGCTAGATGAAGGGACTTGTACTAAAATTAATACCTTAAAAAGGATTGGTTTAAATCATTGGCCAATAAAAATTAAAATGGTGGTAAGTGAATTCAAAAAATATCATATTTTAAATATGAGCAGATGTGGGAGGACCATCCTCAATTTGTTAAAATGATAGCACAAATATGGAATTCTTTAGGAAATTATGGGTTGTATACACTTGCAAAAAAAATTAAATAAATGACATCTAAATTAAAAGAATAAAACAAAAACACTTTTGGAAACATTTTTTAGAAGAAAGAAGAACTAAAAGATAAACTTTTAAAATTCTAAAAAAGGTGATCATAATAAGCCAAGCTTGAACAACAGTGAGTGTGAGTCGAAAGTAATTACAGAAGCGAGTGCGAGTGCGAGTGCGAGCTAGGAGTAAATGTAGCAGCGAGTGAAAGCATGAGCCATGAGTAAGTGTAGCAGTGAGTGTAATCACGATCTGGGAGTAAGTGTAGTAACAATTGCGAGTGTGATGATAGAGTAAGTGCAACAACGAGTACAAGCATGAGTCAAGAGTGAGTGCAACTGAATGCAAGTGTGAGTAAGTGTAGCCAAAAGTGAGTGTGAGTGAGTGCAAGTGTGAGTCGGAGTAAGTGCAGAAGCAAGTGTAAGCATGAGCTAGGAGTGAGTGTGCAAGTTAAGAGCGAATGAGATCAAAGAGGAAGTGTTAACCAAGAGGGAGTGCAAGCTGAGATTCAATCATGATAGATGAGCAGTGGATTCATCCAGAGTGCATCAATGCTTCAAAATCTTACCATGAATGTGTGGAACATTATTTCCAAAAATTATTGAAGACAAGGAACACTGAAAAAAAAGGGACAAGGGCAATTATGAGCCAAGAGAGATTGCAAGGAAGGAGAGAGTGCAAGAAAAGAGCAAGTGCGAGCCAAAATAAAGTATAAACTAAGAGAGAGTGTGTGTCGAGATTCAGTCATGATAAAAGAGTGACATGTTCATTCAAAGTGCATCAATGCTTCAAACTCTTACCAGAAATGCATGGAACATTATTTCTATAAAATTGTTGAAGTTAAGGAATTTCGAGAAAAAGAAGAGACATGAGCAATTGTGAGCCAAGAGGGAGTGTAACCCAGGAGCAAGTGTGAGTTAAGAGAGAGTGCAACTCAAGAACAGTAGCGAGTGCGAGCAAAGAGGGAGTGCAAGCCAAGAGCATGCCCCATTAGCTATTGTGGAAGTAAAGTCATTTGAAATCCCTAATGGGAAGTCAGGATGCCCTAGCTAGAAATCAAAATGCCCTGGTTGGAAGTATGGAGGCCCAAGTTGAATATAAGCAGAAGAGCGAATACATGGCAAGTTTGATCTAGGTAGTAGATGTTACACCATAAGTAAGTATCAAGGATGAGATGATTGAGTGTGATATAATGGTTCTTAAAAGTATATGGTTAATATGTAAGTTCCATAGATCATGGCCAGGGTTTTTAGAGATTCATAATTGGATCAAGTGGATGTGGGGATTGAATATAAATTATTTTGTGACTTTTCTTCCTAAAAGTTTTTTCCTCATCTTTTCCAATTCAAAAATTAGGGATAAAATAATGGTTGGTGGCCCATGGTTTGGGGGAAGAGATGCACTTTATTTGAGACCATGGAAGGATTTTTTTTTGTTGAGACAAAATTTTAAGAAGCTTCCAATGTGGGTTAGGCTTTTTGGATTTCCATATCATCTTATAAATAAGGATATTTTGAAGAATATTGGAAATACCCTAGGGGAATTCATCAAGGAAGGACCAACAACTAAGGAGTGAAAGCATGCTATATATACTCAAATATATGTTGCTATGGATATTTCAAAACCTTTACCACAATGCATTAATATTAAATTTGAATAAAGAGAATGGGATCAACAAGTAGATTATAAAAATATTGTATTTTGTTACCACAATTTTTTTGAGATTGGACATATGGCAAGAGTCTGCAAAGTAAAAACTATGAAGAAAGAGACACAAATTTCTAACCATGAGATGAACTTCAAGATGAAGCAAGGAAATCATACAATAATAGAAGCTAGATCAGATCAAGGATATTCCACTCTAAAATAAGATGTAAATAATACCTATCTACAATATCATTTGGAAATTTTAGAAGGAATTAAATATGCAAAAGAATATGTGGAGATAAAACCCAAAACAAAGACAACAAAAGAGGTCAATTTTATTCTAGGTAAATCATCTTCATTTTCCTTGAGTAGTATAGAATCCTCTTCATGTAATAAAAGTGAAAGTGGTGGAGGTTTTCTCCCTTCCCCTTTAAGGTTTCAAGAGCATAATAATATAGAAATGAGGTTGGAGGAAACCCATAACAATTTAGGGCTTTAGGGTAAAATAATAAGGTAATTGCTACATAAGAGCATCCTTGCACTTTAGGGTTTCCAGGGCAACATAAAGAAGATTGTGCTTTTGAGGTTATTCCTTAAACTTTAGATCCTTCATAACAAGGCAAACCTAAATATGATAACTATTACTATGGGTAGTGTGAGAAGATTGAAGATATTGATGAAGAGAAAAGTATTGCTAGAAATGAAAAAAAAAGAGGAAGACCCAAGAAGCAAAAACAAATAGAAAAAGAAACACAAAGGGATATCGATATGGGAAAACAAAAGTAAATATCACAAGTGTTGGTTGGGATCAATGTGGGAAGGAGATATGGCATAGGATGCAAGCACGTGCAACCATGATAGTCCAGAGGGTGGAGGATCAAAGACAGGATCTGTCACTAGAAAAGCAGGTAAGGATCCGACCGATGGGGTCCCATTGCACAAAAAGGAATCACCTAACAAAGGGGAACTAACAAATGGTCTTATCATTAGGAATTGTCCCATCCCAGACAAACCCTTAGTAGATTCTTATGACCAGTGGTCAACCATGGCCCCCACTTCAAACCTCCAACCCATGATCTAATCCCCAATGACTCAGACTTGGTGATCCTACAAAGCCTAATGTCTAGCTACCTAGAGATGGATTGGCTTACTCTAGTAGGTAATTTCATCAAAGACCATCAGGAAATGGGCATATTCCAAATGGAGTACTAGCAAGAACATGGAAATCGTAGCCCTATCTAGGGGTTTTTTTGCCATCAGACTAAACAACTAGGAGGATTTTTGCAATATCCTATCTGAGGGGCCCTGGATCCTAGGTAGGAGCCTCTTCCTTCACAAATGTATTGAAGGTTTCGATATTGAAACCCAAAACATAAACATTACCCCGATCTGGGTTAGGTTACAAACCTCCCTTTCTAGTTCTAGCACGACATCCTTAAAGGGATTTCCAAAACCATTGATGATCTGATAGCAGACGATCCATCCACTAAAGTCCAATCTTAGATTTTCCATGCTTGCATTTACATCAATTCCAATCTGGACATAGAGCTCCCCACCCATGTCAACCTCTTTCATGGATCCTCTCTCATAAGGCATAAACCTTTGGAGTACGAGAATAAACTTGCTTTATGCGTGCATTACCATTTCCAAGGACACCTAAGAAATCAGTGTCCCACCTTAAAAGCTTAGTCACAAGTTTCTAAAGATCCAACAAAAGGTGTGAATCATAGACCAAGTCCTCCGAAGGAGCAGCTTTGAAACCCTCCTGCACCAAGAAATGGCCATGGGGCCCACTTTCAAGAACCTCTAGCCATGGCCCCTCAAGGGAGAGATGAAATACTGGCCCATCGCAAGGGTAGGAAGCCCCCAAATTCAAAGGAAAATAAATAGTCAATTTCGATGACAAGACCAATCAATACCAGGTACCTCCCTTCCCTCTCATCGTTACTTCAAATTTAGTTTTTGATGATTATCTAGCTACGGCCCATAGGAACCCATACCAGTCCTCCCCCTTCTCATCCCTGAATAGATCTAGGCCATCTCATATCTCTGTCATCGAAGAGGTGAGTTTCCCTCTATCAATCCCTTTCCAATCTGGGAGATTTTGCCTGAAAAACACCAGAAGAAAAAAATCTTCCATCAACTTTGGTAGCAGTAAAAAAAGTTGAGACCATCCATCACTAAGTAGTAGAATAAAGAGACAACATAAGATATAGCTAATGGGACCCAATCAACTCTCTTCTCTGAGATCTCAAACATGCAAAAATATGACCAAAGAGGAAACAAACCTCCCCTTCAATAGATGAAGGGAGGCAAAAATCCCCAAGAAAATTATAAATGAAGATCCTCTCATGGAATGTGAGAGGTCTAAATGGAGCAACCAATCAATGCCTCATTGCTAATCTCAAGAAATAATGCAATCCCATCATCCTCATTCTCCAAGAAACCAAAAATGATGATGTCTACTCTCCCAGGTCCGGCAAATCAATCTGGAGTAGGGGTGACGTCCTCATCAGCCCTGCCCAAGGATCCTCGAGAGGGCTCATGTGCTTGTGGGACCCTCTTTAGGTTGAAGGGAGGCTTATGTCATCCTACAACAAAATCATCAACATCCTCTTTCATTGTAATACCAATAAATCCTAAATATTTTCCAATGTATATGCCCAAAATTCCCCCTTGAAAGAGCAGCACTGTGGAACACCATCAATCAGATGAGGAGCACTTTTAGCACCATACCTTGGATCATCGATGGAGACTTCAATAGTCCTTTGTACCCTTCAAAAAAAATGAGGACTCAATATCACAAACAGAAGCATAGAGGATTTTAGGAACTTCATGAATCTCAATGAGCTCATTGATTTTTAGCTCAAAGGATCTAAGTTCACTTGGAGCAACAAAATAACAAGAAGCAAGATTATTCAGGTAAATCTTGATAGGTCCCTCATATCTAAAGAGGTTATCTCAATATTTGGGGATGCATCCCTCCTTGCCCTCCCTAAGATTAGCTTGGATCACTGTCCTCTCCTCCTAGAAGTATGCAAACCTCCATCCTTCAAGATCCCTTTTTGCTTTGAATCAATGCAGCTCCATCACTAGGACCTCATAATCCAAATCCCCCTCTAGTGGTAGCAGCCTATCTCGAGGTCCCCTACCTTCCAATTTTCCCAAAATCTCAAGCTGGTTAAAGATAAACTAAAGGTATGGAATAAGGAGGTGTTTGGCAACATCTTTGCTATTAAGCAGGCCATCATAGGAAAACTCCAAGAGACTGGAAGGCAGATCAAAGCTAGAGACCAAAGTAGTTCCACAAGGGATAAAGAAAGGAACCTCCTTACCGAGTATCACAATATTTTAGCTAGGGAGGAAACTTTTAGGATACAAAATTCTAGAGCCCTCTGGATCAAATATTGTGACTCCAACACCAACTTCTTCTATGCATCCATCATGAGGCACAAAATCTTGAATAAAATCTATGAGATCACCCACAACGATGGGTCCAACACCAAGGACATCTTCGAGATCAAGTCTGAATTGATCTCTTACTTCCAAACTCTTCTTGAAAGTCCTCCTGAGTGTGATGATCAAGCCAAGTCTAAACTTCTAGCCAACATCCCCCCTCTGTCCTCCAGTTGGCTAACTCCATGCTTATCAGTCCTTTCTCCCATGATGAGATCAAAGGAGCCCTCTTTTCCATATAACCAAATAAAGCCCCTAGGCCAAATGGGTTGTCCCACCATTTCTACCAAGCTTTCTAGGATATCATCGAGTGGGATGTGTGTGAAGCCATCAGAGAGCTCCAATCCTCTCGATCCATCCCTCAAGAAATTAATTCCACATTCATAGCTCTCATCCCCAAGTCTCCCACCTACATATCCTTGATTGATTATTGGCCCATCAACCTATGCAATGTCTTCTATAATATCCTCATCAAGGTCATGGCTAACAGGATAAAGTCAATCCTCTCTCTCATCATCGAACCTAGCCAAGGTATCTCGATCAAATGCAAAAACATCCTAGACGAGGTCATCATAATCCATGAAACCTTGTACTCAGTCTCCCTTGCAAAAAAATTTACCCTTTTTATCAAGCTTAACAACAAAGCTTTCGATAGGTTTATCTAGGACTTCCTCTGTGATATCCTCCTTAAGTTCAACGTTCACCCATCCTGGGTTGACCTCCTCCATAGCTACTATTCCTCTCCATGGTTCTTTTTCCTCATCAATGGCTCCATGGTAGGGTTCTTTCTGAGTGTAAGAGGCCTCTAATAGGGTGACTCACTTTTACCTACCCTTTTCATCATCCTGGTGGATTCCTTGGGCAAAGCCCTCATTTGATTGCCAAAGGTGAGGGATTTTTGGAATCCAAGCTACGTTATGCATCAACCCGGTTACCCATCAGCAATTTTTTGATGACACCATCTTATCCATCCAAGCTTATGTTAGTCAGGCCAAATCCATCAAGCATATCCTCTTCCTTTACAAAAAATTTATTGGGCAAAAGGTTAACTTCAACAAAATTAAAGTGTTCTTCATAAACACCCACATAGCCTACCAATCCAAGATAGCTCGAATCCTAGGGCGCACCATTGACTCGCTCCCATATTCCTACCTTGGCCTCCCCTTTTTTAGTGGTAACTCCAATGAGATCATGCGGAACAACATCTTAGAGAGAATCCAGAAGAAGCTAGTAGCTTGGAAAGGTAAAATTTTGTCCCAGGATGCTCAAGCCACTCTTGCCATGGTCTGCCTCCAAGGCATACCCATCTACTTCATATCAGTGTTCAAGATTCTCATGGCAGTCTACAACAAGATCAAGCAGCTTCAAAAAATGTTCTTGTGGTCGGTAAATGATGAGAAGACTAGAATCCCCCTCGAGACCTGGGACATCGTGTGCAAAAGTAAGAAACAAGGAGGCTTGGGGTTCAGGAAAATATCTAAAATGAACCTAGCACTACTGGCAAAACATACATGAAGGATCCTCACCAATGACACAGTAGAATAAGTGTAGATAGTAAAAAATAATTATTGTTAGAATTGATGTTTACATCCATAGGATTCGATTGTCACACTGTAAAAATTCGTTTGAAACCAACGAGCTATTACGGGCTCTGGTCGACCTGCCTCTTTGTTCTGATAAACATGGTTATTGCTAAAGACAAACTACATAATGGGTAAGAAAAACCCAATGGTAATTATATGATAAAACATTGATTACACACTCCAAATTAATGTAACACTATATGTATTAAAATGACCAAGCAGGAAAATAACCATTTGTTATGCCTTATGTAGACTGGTGCCTAAATTCATTGGGTTGTTATAGAAATTTTAACAACAATTTTGACATGAACAAAGATAAGGGGGATAAGAAAATTGGCATTTTAGACTTATTCGAATATCGTAATAAAACTAAAAGTTGACCAATGAAAGAATCATATATAATGCATTCAAATAATGTAATCCATTATATAGTAACACACAATACCAAGACAAAGATATAACAGGAATGAAACTCAGAATTGTATTGATTTCATAAAATTTTACATGTAGAGTGGGAAAAATGCCTTTTAACTCTATTTTCTCAAAGAAATACATCAATACAATGAAGAAGACTCTGTTCAAATAATGTAACAGGTCTCTCCTACTCTCCTTGTTCCAATATGGTAACAATAGAGTCTCTAAATCTCAAGCTCAATAGGACAGGAAATAATCTCAACTTCTTGAGCACTTTCCTATCAAAATCCTGCACAGTAAAGGGAATAAAGAAGAATGAATGAGAAAAATAGACACAAAATGGAGATACAACAACACAACTCAAAATGGCACTCAAGTATACCTCTTATCAAAAATGCTATTCTCTAATTGCTTGATCCTGATTCTGACCGTAACTGGTGTGTCTTTATAGCTCTAGGTTCTTGAATCTATTATTTTTTGTACAATCCTGGACCCACACTTGTCATCATATGATTTACCTTTTAAAATTAGTACAACTGGCTTCCACCTTCTCCTTTTGCTCGTATTGTATACTCTGCCAGGACTTTTTAATTTGACTATTTTTATTAACCAGTTATCTCAGTTCTTGATGAATATTCTCCCTCTGTACCTTCTATATCCTTTGGTTGACTTCCTACTTTTGAACTCTGCCCTATTTTAGTGCTCTTTATTTCTTCTCTCGAAGGTGTGTTTATCTTCAATTGTAGACCATGTACTCTGGTTTTCTTCATTTTTTTGATCTACTAAAGTTTTCTGATATACTTTTCATTAATCAAGAATGTAGCCTATCTGGCCATCTTTTTATCATCACCAGGTTCACAATAAAACTCCTTTATCTTGTTCGTGGTCATATCTTCTATGCTAGCAGCCTCTAGGAATTCCTCTAATGATAGTCCACAGGATTCAGTTTGATCGTCTAAACATTCCTTTCCTTAGCTACTATTTGAATTTGCAGTCTGTTATTGAGCTTTCGATTGTACTTTGGTATGATCTGGTATCAATGTCATTACTGATTGTGTGTTTATGAGGATAAAAATAGTTCATCTTGTGATGCACATGTCATCAGATTTACTTCGAATGAAGCACTTTCGTTAGATCCTTTAAACCTGCAGGAAGATTAGCCAGGGATAAAACAAATAAATGTATTTGATGTTATTTTGACCTTAGAAAACACGCTTAAAATAAACACTCTTATTTTCCTTGCAGTTTTGAACATGCACATCCATAGATTTGTCTTTGAGGTGAGTGTGTAGACACCAAAATCTAGCACCTTTGAAACCACATTTGTCACCCCACCATCAAACCCTGCATAATAAATTATATGCCTAAGTGCTAACTTAGGGATATAAAATCCTGCACATTATCCTATTTTCCAAATTTATTAAATCTAGAAAATTACCCTAGGATACTGTAGCACCCTAAAATTGGCGCAGTAACCCTTAGCAAATAATTAAAATTACTTTAGTAATAATTCAAATTCAAATTTTAACCCCAAATCGCTTGTTAAACCGCTTTCCTTGTTTTTCGCACCATTTTTAGGATTTTTTGTGACCGTTGGACGATATCGTCGCCAATCAGATGATATCGCCTCAGATCGGATGAATTCGTCTGGAGCAGAACGTCCAGACGATTTCGTCCCAAAACTGATTTTTCATAATTAGCTTTTGTTTCAACGGTGTCTCTAACCTGGGCAAAAGCGTGTCTGCGCGGTTAGAGACTTCCCCGTTGGAGATCTCCCAAATTGGGATGATCTCCAACCTCCCAACCTCCTTCTTATGCCTATTTAATCTTAGGCCCTCCCCTTGACATTCCCCTGGCTGAATTTTACTGCACTTTGAGTTTTACATGCATTAGAATGTCTTAGACTACTGTTTGCCTTTGTCCCTTTTTGAATTTTCTTGCAGGAACTTTGTCATTCTTCAGTCGGAGCAAGCTCAGATCATCGCAGACGATCCTGTACGATCTCGAACGATCACGTCACAATTCAAGACGATTATGTATTTTGTAGACGATTTCGACTGCAGCCAACATTGGGGGCAAATCCATGCCCTGAGTTTGTGTTCTCTGTCCATTATCTACTGTTTTGCTTTGCATTAGTTAGATTTATTTCTATTTTGCATCTTGGAGTTCACCTCACGTAGCATAGATGCATGATAGAGTCAAAGTTAGTCATTAAAACAATGCATTTTACTTAATTTGTTATCTAAAGTTGTCATTCTAACATTCATACTTTCATTCCTATCATTTTCCCTTGCTTTTGCAATTGTATTTTTTGTTCTTGGTATCCATTTCTGTAGTTGCAGGTCTCTGACAAAATCATCTAACGATTTCGTCAGATTAGAGATGATCTTGTCAGATTAGAGACGATCTTGTCAGATCATTAGATCAGGGATGATCCTGTCAGATCAGAGACGATCCTGTCAAATTCCAGACGATCTGGACTACTTCAAAACTCATAACCTCCATCAGACATCCAGAATTAGGTATGGATTTTCTAATCTAGTATATTTCCTGTATTTTTTTGGTTTAATTCTATTTTATGTATTCATTTAAATTTGCATTTCATATAGAACAGTTTAGATTCATTTGGCTAAACCTAGGAATTGAATGATCAAGCATAAAAATGAACACATCAAACACACTATCAACCTAAGCGTGGAAACTGCCATTCAAAAGTTTCCTGGTGAACCCACCATCCGTTGAAAATTCACCCTTATACACCTCCCCTGAGAGGCGGGACCTTCAAAGGGCCTCTCAGTCCGAGGTACCATCCCATCCTTTTCACATCCTCCTTTCGGGCACGGATCCTATAGCCTAAAGGTAAGGGTGCGAAAAATTTGGAGCGATACAGATACCCTACTTGCCCACTGGACATGTGTCCTGGACACTTCACCCAACATCTTTGCCACATCTCACCCACTCTTGTCCCCCTTGTCTTTGCACATGGGATAGATTCCCAACACCCATGCCACATCTCACCCACTTTTGTCCCCCTTGTCCCTTCACATAAAATAGGATCCCTCATCCCACTCCACTTGCAGCCACATCACCTCAGTTAAGTGAGGCACACTGAATGACTCACTATAACTGCCCCTTCCACCTGGAAGTTTAGATTTACCACTTGGCAAGTCAGGCTTGCCACCTCCCATTTCCCTCCAAAACCCCAAGAAGCCTATAAAGGCACCATCTTTCCACAAAGAAAAGAGAGCTGAATTTGCATACCGATAGGCTACCAAAATACATCTGGACCCAACGAGAAATTGTGAGCATGAGCCCAATTTCGTACCGTTGGTTCGAATCCCGAGGTAATTTGTCCTTCAGCCAAAACCGCTCATCCACGGTTTCATAGTCGAAAATGCACGTTCATGGTTTCCCAACCACGTTTTTGCGGCTCCATAGTCCCGAGAGCAAAAACGGATTTCATCAAACAGAGATTAGTAATTTTAATATTAGCAAGGCTTTATTTATTAATTAGTGTAGGGTTCATGTGTAGCTTTGAATTTATTGCTTGAATATATAGGTTCTACTGACCCTTTGGTTTGAATGTGTGTAGGTGACAGATATCTTGGATAAGTTGCTAAAGTTGGAGTGGTCCCCTGCTGGATACCAAAGCCCACTCACCCTTTGAAGTTGTAATAGAGGAACGAAGAACACCACACCCTATAGAAGAGTCAGAATATTTCCCCTCTTCTATCAAAAAATTGTATCTCAAAGAGAGAAGGAAGCATTGTAACATTGCCCCTAACACATTTGGGGAAAAATCTAAAATTATTGTAACATTGTATCAATTTTAATACAAAAAGGATCATTTTGGCAATCTTACCTCTTTCTTATATTCGATTTATTTGTGTTCAGTTAATTTGTTATAGAAATGGTGATCATGGTGGGACCCCCAAAGGGTTCCATTTTGTTGGCCTTGCTTTTTATTTGATTTACTGATCTTTGATTTTTGGAAAACCCTGTGCCCGAACTATTTACTGTGGAAACATGAAAACATGGTTTCTATCTTGAGAAAATGCAAGCACGCGGTTTTTGCTCTGAGGAAATGCAGAGGCACGGTTGAACATTCTGAAATGCGAAGGCGCGGTTCCTGTCTGTAGAAACGCGGGTCGACGGTTGACAGTTGTAAGAAGCAACGAAAGGAATACAGGTCTGTACCCTATCTCATATTTTAAAATTTTCCTTTAAATCTGGGTTTAAGTTGCATTTAAGTAGATTAAGAGTCCTAGTCTTGTATGCCTTTGTTTGCATTTAGGTCCTAGGAATAGAAAAACTTACTTAAATCTTGCATTCATACATGAAATCATAAAGGGAAATAAACGAGAATTTGGATAAACATAGTAGGAAGCAATCATCTTGCATATACCAGGTTAGAAATAACCTAGGTATTTCATTTTTGGGGTTTGGGTCTATACTCTACTAGGTTCTATTGATAGAAAGGACCCGTGCATCTACGGTTTGGATTTCCTGAAATGCGTTTGCATGGTTGGATAACCACATTTCCATGGTTTACCAGAACTAACCGCTCACCTGCAGTTAGCCCTGTTAAATAGAATTTGGCTGAGTCTTACCTGAATTTGTAATTTTACCCTTGATATGATTTTGTCTGCTATTCCTTGTCTTTCCTGCTTTCTGCATTAGGCATAAAAATAGAATTGCATGTTAGTTTTGCATATCACAATAATCAAACAAAATCACCACACACTCACATAAACGTTGGAAAATGGCTGGATTTCATCACCATCGGGTTTGGATTTCATCATCGAACCACCAACATTATACCCTGATTTTGGCCAAGGTCGGCTCCAAGAACCGTCGTAGCTTGGAAAATTTGCATATATTTCTCTTCGAAGAGTATGACATTGACCAAGTGAGACTGGGTGAGGACTGGTAGGACCTGTGCTCCTTGTTCAGGTGTGGATTTCATTACCACACATAGGGGATTTACGTGACCTAGAGTTCATAGCCAGGTTGTCGAGCTGCGAGTATACAGGTGAAATCCTAGATTCATATAGGGCAAAACATTGAGCACACGTCTTTTCATTTTTAAAACAATTTGAAAAAAAAAACTAACAAAAATCTAGCACCAAAAACTTTGTGTGTTTGTTTGCTTTGCATGTTGTATTGCATCATACTGTCATTTTATTTACATAGATAGTCGCACTTGGCATTTTACCACATAGTAGCGTATGGTAGTGACTCGTAGTCAAGCTAAGAAACTAGTGTCAAACCAAAGTCAGTGGTCTTCCCCCATGGCCTCTCAGTCTGGAAACGTCCCTCACACTTCGATGGTAGGACAAGTAGGCATGCCCTTTTCTATGTCCCAAAGTCTTAATGTAGGGCCTTCTAGTAATGCCCCTAATATGGACATAGACATTATGCATAGGGCTACTCACACAACCATACCTGAGACACCTAGGAGTGAACCTCCTGTAGTGGTAGATAGTCATGTCACCATGTTCGACATGGATACTATTAGAATGTACTTGAATGCAGCTGGAATGGTCTTCCCATCATTACCACCACTCTCCATCCCATCCCATGTTGTACCATCATTACAACAAGAGCCCACATATACTTACCCACAATAGTCAAAACAAGTTTTTACAAATCCTCTTTTTGAGTTGGCTATTGTAGCACTGGCTAACCAACCATCATCATCCAACCAACCACCCCGCACATTACCTCAACAACTAACCATTTCCACTAATCCCTTGTATGAAACAATTCTTGTTGTTTCACAAACCCTAACATCCACTCAACCCACTACCCTCATAGGTTCTACATCTCATATCATACCACAGTCAGTGGCAATACCCTTTGCTACTTACCCCCACTCACTTCCACTACCATGGTTGTTCCACAACCAACCCAGCCTACCACATCACAGGTGGCGGTCCCTACTTCAAATGCAATTGCTATGCAACAGGCTTTCTTACAGCTGCAACAAATGATTTTAGATAACGCTAACCGTAGCATAAATCCTGACCCCAACCAACATTTGCAAGGGATTGAGCACAACTTCCCACCTACATCTCACCAAACAAATACCTTCATCCAAGATCCATCTTGGGTAATGCACCCCCATCCACCACTATGATTCATAATCAACCTCCACATCCATATGCTAATACAGTAGGTCAACATACCATCATACCTCCATCACCCCATCCATATCATAACATCCATCAACATCCTTACCATAACACATTTCAGCCAACCATACCCTATCACCCGTAGCCTACATACAATCCACCCCATTACCAGCAACATCAAGTACATTCGAGTGTCAGTCCTATGGATGACCCTAGATACCAGTTCTTACAGAGTCAGATTGATAGTCTTGCCATGCAAACTCCAGGTTTGCAATACCAAAAGCCAACTTTAAGGCAACTACTCAATCATCCTATTCATGCTTCGGTGCCTGAGCCACCATATCCAATGGATTTTCAAATACCCAAGCTTGAATTTAAGGGGGAAGAGGACCCTCATGAACATATAACTAGATTTGTAAATGCATGCTTCAGAATCAAGAGCAATGATGCACTACTGTTACATACCTTTCCTCAGACATTAGGGGGAGAAGCCCAATACTGGTACAACCACCTACCACATCAAAGTGTTTTTACATTTGAACAACTAGCGGACCAGTTCTTGGAAAGATTCACCCTAAATGTCAAAAAACAAACCACATTGAATGATTTGATTTATCTAAAATAATATGATGATGAATCGGTCTATGACTTTGGCAATCGATGGAGGTCAGTCATGATCAAGTTACCATTTTCCCTCCCTATGTCAGAGATAATACGAATGTTCATGAAGAGTTGTGCTAGGCCCATATCTTCGTTACTATAACTACAACAGTATAGAACATTCGATGAGGCACTCGCCCAAGCAAAGCTAATAGAAGAGATCAAAATTCATGAAGGTGAGATAAAGCCTAAAAAGAAAGAGTGGCACAATAAGAATCAAAAGGGGAATAACCATGGTCAGTCCAAGACCGCACAGGTTAACCAGATAGTTTTGGGCCAACCATAGTTAAATCAACCAGCCCAAGCACAAATCCAACAACCCCAACAACAACAACAACCACAACAATTGAATCATCAAGCGGTTCCACCCCCACAGCAGGCACAAAATCAGACACAACCTGCAGAAAGGCAACAACATCATTTTAAGCCAAAAAGAAATTACACACCAGTACAAGAGCCATATTCATTAGTCTTCCAAAATTTGTATGCGGCAAAACTCTTTACATTGCCAGAAATGAAACCTGAAGATCCTAACAAACCAAAGACAAAAGGTTACAAAGAACACCTCTTTTGCATCTATCATAGACAAAGAGGACATGATATTGAAGGTTGTCATGGTTTCAAAGGAATTGTGCAAGATTTATTGGAAGTGGGTACAATTAAAGTTGACAACCCACTAGCCCAAAATAACCAAAACCTAGGCATCTACCAGACACCTTTGCCACATCGAGAGGTAAATCAACAACCGACGGGAGCATCAACTTCAACAGTTCCTCCCAATCAGGTTAATTATGTGTCTCAATTACTGCAAGGTTTTGTAGGAGCTATCAGTATAGTTACCCATGGACAAAGGTAAGCTAATCGCACAACTCAACCTCCAACAACACAACCAACAAATGTGCCCATACAACTTGGACCAAGCATTCCACCACCACCTTTCCATAATCGCCCAGTTGTCACCTTAAATAGTCGATTAACACAAAGTTTAAAAATGGCTTCAACAAAATTATCAATTTATGAGCTAATACAACAATCAACACCCCATAGGGAAGCATTGATGGAAATCTTAAAGTCTATACAAGTACAATCAGAAGACCCCAATGCATTCAATTCCTTTGTGGGGAGTGTGCAAAAGTGTATGGAACCCTCGATAGTATTTTATGACTTCGAGGAAAAGCAAATTTTGGCAGATTCACCTGATCCACCACTGCACATAGTAGCTCACATCGACAGGAAGCCATTCAAGAGAGTGCTTATTGATACTGGTTCCTCCATCAACCTCATCACCACACCTGCAATGAAAAATCTCAACATCCCATCATCTCACATCACAACTTCCACCTTCACCCTTAGGGATTTTAATGATGCTTTATGCTCAACTATGGGGAATGTTGTTCTTCCCATCACCATGGGGGTGAAAACAATACATGTCCTCTTCCACATCTTGGAAGGAGAAATGCAATATAATATACTTCTTGGATGCCCTTGGATTAGGGAAATGAAGTGTGTGCCTTCAACATTGCATCAATGCTTAAAATATGTACATGAAGGAAAAGTACATTGTATACCAGCTGACACAGAACCTTTCAAGTACTGCAACTTAATCTCAAACCCGTATGAGCCCTTGCTTCCATCAACACACCTAACGATCCAACCACTCACCATCAGAACCATTCCACCTAGTAACACCTCATCAAAAGCACCCATTCAAGAGGAATTGCCTATAGTTGACCCAACTTTTGCATCCAAAAGCGTCAACTCAATTCAGCCTTCGAACACTGCATATCACTTTCCAATCACACCAAACCATCCTACCAACCAACAACCAACTCCATCTAGCACACTTCCAGATCCACAACAACCATTCATATTCACAACACAACCCACTCCATCCATCAATAAACCACAATCATCACAACCCGTAGTCTCGCAAATAGGGCCACCTATTAGAGAAAATCCACCACCACCATTAGAGCCGCAACCAAGCTCAGAAGAACCCTCTTCATCCATCGAGCCATCAACCTCCCAACCTTCCCGAGTTGCAGTACATCTTGCCAATCCTGGTATTGGCGAGTATATTATTGAAAGTGTCACAATTACACCACCTATTGAGTCAGTAAGAGATTATGGTCACCCTCGGGACCCACCTTTAGCCATAGGTGAGATATACAAAATGGGTTCACCATCAAATGCAATAAATTTCATATATGGGGGAGTCGATTCTTCATCTGGTCCATCTTCTCCAGAGGAGGACCATGTAAAAGAGTTTAATGAGAACATTGATTATCTATCTAACCCATCATTCCTAGTGAGATATTTTCAAAGGGTTAATTGGTAAGGATATGGACTTGGACGACATGAACAAGGTCCTCACTACATTATTGAGCCAGAATATAGAGAGCCAAATGACCGCTCAGGTCTAGGTTACAAACCTTCCATCGCAAGCTCTTCGCTAAGTCAAACATTCCAAGAACTGGACATTGAGTGCGAAGAAGGAGAAGGAGAAAGTGACAAAGAGGATGAACCTAATGATGAAAATGATGATATAAATGGTGAATACCTAATCTACAATTTTTACCCTCATGTGTTTGGAACTTTCTCAGAACAAGCCTTACAACAAGAACCAGGATACGAAGATCCAACAAAAATGGCCGACCTTAGGCCAGATTACACACAACTCATTCTGGGACCTCATACAAATGCTAACGGCTTCTGGATAAGCGATGATGATTATGAAGATGAGACAAAAATGATATTTCTGAATCATGAGCATGAAATGCAAGCTAGAAGAATACTCCAAGCAGAGGCGCATCATGAACAACATAATCAGGAGGCAGAAGAACCTCAAGAGGAGGTAATATATGCAGAATCTATTCGGAGAGATGACTGGTACCAAAAGAAATTCCCAATAGACCGCACTCTCTTTCGGCTAAGAAAAGAACGTGAGAGTCCTGAACCAGAGCCTCCTCCATCACATTGGCATCGCATGGAGCATCGCCAATCACACACATTAGGACAGTTGCAACCTAGAGAGAATGAGTCATCACCTCTCAAATCGTAGCCACCTCATTTCCATCAAGTCAACATGATTTCTATTGATTTTCTCACCCCACTCCGCAATCCATATGATGAGGCAAAGCCAATCCATATCGACACCAACCTCATTGCCATGGATAGGATCTCATCCCCACCATCCATTGCTAAATTTATCTTGTCCAAAGAATTATTGCGTGCTTCAAATGCATATATTTCACAACAACCTTCATCATCAAATAACTCAGTTTTTCAAACTAAAATAGAGGGGGAAGCCCTAGAGACATTTGAAAATGTGGCAGATGACATCCACCTCATCCCAACTCCACATCAACTAGAAGAAGGTTCTCACATGCTCATTGAAGAGTCTATAGATGTGAACCTTAGTCAAGACGCGGATAATCCCCAAATTGTCAAAATCACAAAAGAATTATCCGTAGAGGAGAAAGAATGCATAATAAGCATGCTAATGAAAAATAAAGAAGTGTTCGCATGGTCATATAAAGACATGCCTGGCTTAGATCCAGACCTGGTAGTCCACAACCTTACACTGGCACAAGATGCAAAGCCATTCAAGCAAAAGCTTAGGAAAGTCCATCCAACAGTCACATTAATTGTGAAAGAAGAGCTGCAAAAGTTATTGGATGTACACTTCATAGTACCAATTGATTACCCAGAATGGCTCTCAAATATGGTACCCATTCACAAACCGAATGGAGGGATACGTGTGTGCACTGATTTTTGAGACTTAAACAAAGCATGTCCCAAAGATGATTTTCCTTTGCCCAATATCGATCAACTAGTAGACTCATGTGCTGGTCATGAAATGCTTTCCTTAATGGATGGTTTCTCGGGATATAACCAAATTCGAATTAATCCCGAAGATCAACACAAGACAACATTTACAACACCCTGGGGGACATTCTGTTATAGAGTGATGCCTTTTGGACTCAAGAATGCAGGAGCTACATATCAACGAGCTATGACGTACATATTTCATGATTATATGCATAAGATCATCGAGGATTATGTAGATGACTTGATTGCTAAATCAAAAACACATCTTGAGCACATCGAAGTATTAGAAAAAGCGTTCGATCGATTGATAGAACACAAAGTAAGGTTAAATCCTAAGAAATGTGTATTTGGTGTCACATCGAGAAAGCTTCTAGGATTCATTATCTCCAAGCGAGGCATTGAAGTAGATCCAGGTAAGGTAAAAGCTATATTAGAAATGCCACCTCCCAAGAACTTGAAAGAGTTGCGTAGTTTACAAGGAAAGATTCAATCTATCCGACGATTCATCACACAACTCTCAGATAAATGCAGGCCTTTCAATCGCCTGTTACAAAAGGGGGTGATATTTTCTTGGACAACTGAATTTCAAGAGGTATTTGATGACATAAAGAAGTATCTGGCTTCACCACCAGTTCTTACACCACCTCGAACAGAAGTCCCTTTTTACCTATACATTTTTGCAATAGATTTTGCACTAGGGACAATGCTTGCACAAAAGAATGAAAATCATAAAGAGCAAGCAATTTACTATATTAGTCGAACATTGGTAAGTTACGAAACAAGATATGCTTATGTCAAAAAGTTATGCTTAGCAGTGGTTTTCACCACTAAGAAACTTAGACATTATATGCTAAGCAACACTACCTATGTCATAGCTAGAGAAAATCCTTTGTGATACATGATGACTCGCACATACAACAACACCCGTACTGCTAAATGGATAATGCTTTTAACCAAATTCGACCTCGAATTCGTAAGTCAAAAATCCATAAAAGGTCAGGTGATAGCTGATCAACTAGTTGAAGCTCCGCTACATAATGACAAACCACTAATCATTGAGCTTCCAGATGATTCAGTATTCTCTGTCACAGAACAAGAAGAGTTAGTTTCTTCTGAGGATGAAGCAGATATGACAATGTTCTTTGATGGGTCTAAGTGCGAGAAAGGACAAGGTGCGGGAGTCGTGTTTTATACACCTGAAGGGATACCAATTCCTTTATCATTCAAACTCGACTTCACATGCACTAACAATAATGCAGAGTATGAAGCCTTAATATTAGGCCTTCAATCAGCTATAGCAATGGGAATAAAAAGACTAAGCATTTTTGGTGATTCTCAACTAGTTGTCTATCAAGTAAAAGGAGAATACCAATGTAAGGAACCAGTTTTAAAGCAATACCATGAAGTGGCAACAAAGTTGCTACAAAAGTTTGACTGGTATAAAATTAGTAACTTACCCCATTCGACAAATAGATTTATGGATGCAATGGCTTCTTTGGGATCTCTCATCCCTAAGAATGAGCATGGAGAAGTACAACCGCTAATCATAACAACAGTGCCCAAACCATCAATTCAAAGAGCAGAATCTACAAGTGAGAAAAATGTTTGTTTGATACATGTTGAACCTTACAATTCTTACCTTGATGAAATAAGAGACTTTCTCAAGTCTGGAACACTCCCAATAGAAATGACATGAACTGCAAAAAGAACGTTCAAACAAAAAGCAATTCATTTTACTCTACTGGGGGACGTGTTATATAAATGTGGTTATGATGGAATATTATTACGATGTCTAAATTCGGTTGAAATAGAACGAACTATAGCAGAAGCCCATGATGGTACTTGTGGTGGCCACTTTAGTGGAATGGCCATTGCAAAGAGAATACTGTGCATGGGATACTATTGGTCGACCATGGAAAATGACTATTGTAAATATGTCAAAAAGTGCCAAAAGTGCCAACACCATGCAAATTTGACTCATGTACCATCACACGCTTTACAACCCATTCAAAGTATTTGGCCATTTTCACAATGGGGCCTCGATTTGATTGGTAAAATATCACCTGCTTCATCAGGACAACATAAATTCATCATAACTGCTATGGAATACTTCACAAAATGGGTGGAAGCAATTCCAATGACCACTACGACTGGACCTCGAATAGCGGAGTTTATACTTCAACATATTATCTATCATTTTGGAATACCCTCAAAGATAATTTTTGATAATGGGAAGTCATTTAAGAATAAGGATGTTAGAGCCTTGTGCAACAAATTCAAAATCCAACACAGTTTCTCAACACCTTATTACCCACAAGCAAATGGGTAAGCTGAAGCAACCAACAAAACAATGGTATCCATTCTCAAGAAACTGGTCAAATAAAATCATCGAGATTGGCATACTCAACTTCCTTTGGCACTATGGGCTTACAGAACAAGCATCAGAACGCCAACAGGAGCAACACCATTTTCATTAGTTTACGGTGTTGAAGCTATATTACCTTTCGAGCTCGAGATACCCTCCTTGCGAATTGCATTACAAGAATTCATGGATGATGACATCGCTAGACAAGCACGTCTTGACCAATTGACACTTATTGATGAAAAACGCATCAACGCTCTAGAGCATTTGCGAGTATATCAAGACAAAATCAAACGTGCTTACAATGCAAAAGTCCATCCTCACGAATTTCAAGTAGGGGACCTAGTGCTCAAAGAAAATCAACAAAATACCAATGCATTGCCACACTTGAGAGATAAATTTATGGCTAATTGGTTAGGCCCATATATTGTAAAGCAAATGTTGGGACCAGGAACGTATAGACTTGCCAACTTAGAAGGAAATTTGGAGCTAGAGCCACTAAACATAATGCACCTAAAGGCATTTTATGCATAAGTCGACTTGCAATATATGTATATATATGTACATGGCTAAAAATAAAAAAAAGAATTTATATTTCTACATTGCATACATTTTACATTGTAAATAGAAATATCTTTACTTGCATTTCACATATTGCATTCACATATCACATGAAAATATTCATATCACAAAAAAAAAAAAAAATCAATTTTTGCATTAACATAAGCATATCATAAGCATGTAGCAACATTACAAAAAAATATATAAATATAAATATACCATATAATTGCATCCATCCCATCCCATGTTCAGTAATATTTTGTAGTGGTGATGATACGACCAAATAAAACAAGTTCCAAGAATTGGGGGTACCCACCTAAGGCTTTTTCCCAATTCAACCAAAGATATACAACACATGTTATCCTTACATCTACAATCAAATTTTCATTCACTCAATCATGTCTAGTAAAGAGAAAAACCAAATTTCAATAATATGTCCAATTTTCTTTAGGACCAAAGCACTTTTGTCACATTAAGAAAGTCTTGAGTATGGTAGATTGACCCCAAAACAATCTTGAACCAAATACACTTTTACAAATCTTAAAAGCATTTTGAGTAAGAAAAGGATAACGCCAACTTGGGTACACCTTGAAGCGAAAAAGTAAAATTCCTCGCTTACCCTATCATGCAACATAGTCCAAAATAAAAAATAGTGGTTTTCACCACTATCACAATAATGCTCCAAATTTAAACAAATGTAGAGTAGTAAGGATAGGATCACATTCTCATCACACTTCGGTTGAGAATCTGATTCCCCAAAACTCTATACAAAATTAATTCCAAACACACACCATAGATCCCTAAGGTTGAAAGGATCGTACTACATTCCCCTCAAAAAGTTATGTAGTCATCCCAAAAGCTTAAAGATCATATCATTGGACTATGGAGTGAACCTCCACCGGGGCTATAGACGCTTGAATGGTAGTGGAGTAAACTCATGCAGGGCGACATGTCTCTCTCCTAAAAGGGAGACCTCTGACCGCACATACGGGTAAGCTAGCTAATAGGTAAATCCCATAACAGGTACTATCCAATTTACTCATGATGGGTTAATGAACTTCACAATCACATGCACTGGTTCTTGATTGCTTAGGGTCATTGCCAAACTCAAGATTTAGTAAATGAACTTCACTTGCACACACCTTGGTCTTAAATAAAGTTAGACAATGGTCAAGAAAATGGTTTACATTACTAGAGTGTTTGAGTCTTTGAAAATATTCCACTGTTAAATATCAAAAACCATACCATCTTCCATATCACCATCAACATATTCTTCCATTATCACATACATATCCACCATACATCACCCACAAAAAGTCACCAAGATTGGATACCCCCAATTGCAACAATGAACAAGTAATGGTCAACTACTCTGAGCTATAAAATATTACATGAACATCATGCATGCCATCATATAGTTACATGAACAAATAATTAAACTGCATATTACATATTAGTTTGCATTCATTATCATAGAACAAACATAAAAATATTTAGATTGCATCAAATAAGCAATAACAAAAGCATTAACAAGAAACATGCATATAAACATTAACACATGAGATAACCAAAATAAAAGGCCATGTATATATATATATATATATATGGAGGTCTCAAATGTACAAAATGCTCATAGGTTGTATACATTAGAGCACTAAGGCTCATAGCAAAATAAAAAGAAGGTAAAATACAAAAAGAAATACATGACACAACTAGCTGGTACCAGCAGGATCCCTCCGGGAACCCTGAGCAGATGAAGCAACATGGGAGCTAGACCGTCGATGACTCCTGTGGCTCATCTCGGTCCTCCGACTGGTAGTAGCCACTGAAGATGAAGGAGGAATAGGAAGCGGGATCTACCGCTCATGCAATATGTTCTCCAACATCTCGATATAAGTAGCCTGCTTATGCAGGGTCCTCAAATCTATGCCCTCACGAGCAACTCTCTGAGATATCTCCACTCGAAGAGCAACAATAGTAGCTACGGTGTCCCCTCCACCAAAACCTGACTGTAAATGAGTAAGCTCACCCTCAAGTCGAGATACCTCACCCCCAAGCCTGGTAATCTCTACATCCCTAGTAGTGATAGCATCATCACTAGGCCCACCCCATAATCCATCCACCTCGACCTATAAGTGAGTCACCTCACTCTAACATAAGGCCAACTCACCCTTCAGGCGAGCAACCTCCAACTCCAAGCTGTCACACTCACCCTAGAGAATCCCCCAATCATCCTCTATCCATCGAGGAGGGACATCCCCCTCTCCATCACCATCACCACCAACCTCCTTAGGATGTTGCACATCCATAGCCATCTCCGCCCTCGAAGAGCTACCGCATCGATGCTTCATCGACCAAGGAACCCATCCTCCTACCTCCACCTCATCCCCACTCCCCTCATCATCAACAACTACACTCGATGTCCAAGGAGGTTGAGAGGTAAACCATACCTCATACTCAGGAGTGGTACCCACATCATCCAGGTCAAGAAGCTCAATATCAATATCATCAGAAGGGTCATCAACTCTCCAAAATTTAGGAGCAACAAGTAACCCTAACTCATCTCCCCACCCTATAGGTCATAGGTGCATCAAGCACACCCTAGATCAAACCAAACTAGCGTTGCACCCAACTAAACTGCACATACTCCATCTCCCTCAGATGGGCACCAACAACCCATTGACCACGCCTAATGTCGAAGATCAACAACATCAGTCACCCAATCAAGGCCCCTCCAAGGCCACCAACTCATAAACTCTCTAGTGAGTGAGCTAAGGATATCTCTATAATCTGATGCCCCCACCATTGGATGACTAAGCTCCTCACTAAGAAGCCACCTGTAAGCATGAGGAGAGGTGGCATCATAAGCACAAGGAAGACCAACTGGACGTCCAACAATAATGTGCTCCCAAGACCAAATTTGGAGAGCCAAGCTACAACCTAGAACCTTTCGACCCTACCTCTTAACCTCGTACAACTCGCTATAAATATGGCATAAGAGAGCAGGAGCCCATGCCAACCATCGAGGATTAGATATCAAACCCAAAATAATAGGTACCTGATTCCATGGGATCCTCGATCCCATGGAATTGGGCAACAACATGTTGCTCAATATATACATGAGGAAAGCAGGCACTGCTCCCAAACTGCCAGCAGAAAATAGATCCAAATATGCAATACCACCCCTACTGTAGTCTACATCCCACAGCTCACCAAAAATAGGGAAGAGTGCCTCCTTCTTGTCGATGCCAACCTGAATGGCTGGACCCTTAGGAATACAAAAAATATGATATAAATCCTCCAAAGTGATAGTGAGCTCCCTAGTAGGAAGCTGGAAGGTCCCTCTATCCGGATCCCACCGCTCAACCAGTGCAAAAGGAGATCCTCATCAGCACGAACGGTCCCCAACCGCCCACAACCATCAAGACCAATGGTCTCCAAGATAGCCCAATCATCGTCAAAAAGTGCCTTTCGCACTTTCATGATAGTCCTCGGCCACCTATGCCGAGCATCCAAAAGCCTCACCTGAAAAGCAAACAACATAAAATGCATTAAAAAAAAAAAAAAACTTTCACCTACCCCTAGGTGATAAAAAATCAATAGGAAAAAACAATAAAAAAAAACAAAAAAAAAAAAATAAAAAAAAAAAATAAAAAAAAAAAAAAAAAAAAAAACTTTCACCTACCCCTAGGTGATCAAAAATAGAAAGGCAAAAAAAGAAAAAAAAAATATTCTTTACCAACCCCACTTAGGTAAAAAATAAATAAAAAAAAAATAAACAAAAACAAATAAACAAGCAAAAGAAAACAAAAACAAAGCAAACAAAAAATTCATTACCAGCCCCACTTAGTTACAAAATAAAACAAATAACAAAACAAAAGAAAGCCTAACTAAAGGAAAAAGGACCACCTACCTCAGCATAGCGGATGCCACCTTCCGCTCCAGCCGAGCCACCACCAACGTCACCACCGCCACCGTTGCCTTCGCCCACCTCCATCTCACTCAACAAACTCACTAATCAACTAATGACAACTGGCAGAATGAGAATGAAAATGACAGCAGGTCTTTAAATAATCATTTTTTACGGTGAAAAATGTGCAAACATGTTTTTAGACGTGCATAAAAACACAAACCCATGGTTTCTGGAGTAAAACCGTAGACCTGTGGGTAGTGTAAGAAACCGCAGCCTCGCGGTTCCTAAAAAAAGAAACCGTAGCCCTGCAGTTCCCAAAAAAAAATAAAAAAAAATTGCAAGCAACAAGAAATTTACCACCAAAAATTGAATTCAAGTTAAAAGTGACAATAGTCCAAACAAAACAACCCAAAGTTGAAATTGACGCCCACTCCGTGAGGTTACAAAACACGGATAATTACGATAAATCAATGTGCATTAAGGAATTGCTAACAGTCACTACGACAGGCGCCTAGGATGATTGGTTCCTTCATTTCATAATCATGCATGTCAATCAAACCAAAAGGTATATTTTAAGACAAAATTCCACCACACGCTTGGGGCAAAACATTTTGAAAAATATGCAACAACAAAAACCATTTCAATCATTAAAATCTCATCAATTGGCCCATGGGCTTCATTCTTTACCCACTTGCCAATTGAGGGGGTAAAAAAAAAAAAATCAATCATTCAGTCTGCCACACCAAAGAGAGTGAGTCCATCCATCCAATAAAGTTAGATGTCATCAGTTTTTGCACCGCATTGTGTTGTACACAACGCAGTGCAAAAAGGGGCAACTGTAGACACCAAAATACGACACCTTTGAAACCACATTTACCACCCCACCATCAAATCCTACATAATAAAAAGATATGCCTAAGTTCTAACTTAGGGATATAAAATCCTGCACATTATCCTATTTTCCTAATTTTCTTAAATCTAGAAAATCACCCTAGGATACCCTACCTACCCATTGGACATGTGTCTTGGACACTTCACCCAACATCTTTGCCACATCTCACCCACTCTTGTCCCCCTTGTCTTTGCACATGGGATAGATTCCCAACACCCATGCCACATCTCACCCACTTTTGTCCCCCTTGTCCCTTCACATAAAACAGGATCCCACATCCCACTCCACTTGCAGCCACATCACCCCAGTTAAGTGAGGCACACTCGAATGACTCACTGTATCTGCCCCTTCCACCTGGCAGTTCAGATTTGCCACTTGGCAAGTCAGGCTTGCCACCTCCCATTTCCCTCCAAAGCCCTAGGAAGCCTATAAAAATGCCATCTTGTCAACAAAGAAAGAGAGCTGAATTTGCATACCGACAGGCTACCAAAATACATCTAGACCCAACGAGAAATTGCGAGCGCGAGCCCAATTTCGTACTATTGGTTCGAATCCCGAGGCAATCTATTCTTCAGCCAAAATCGCCCATCCATGGTTTCACAGTCGAAAATGCATGTCCACGGTTTCACAACCGCAGGTCCACGGTTTCCAGCCCCCAACCATGTTTTCACGGTTCCACAGTCCCGAGAGCAAAAATGAATTTCATCAAATAGAGATTAGTAATTTTAATATTGGCAAGGCTTTATTTATTAGTTGTTTTCTGCTATCGGCTTTCCATTTGCATCAGTGTAGGGTTCATGTGTAGCTTCGGATTTATTGCTTGAATATACAGGTGCTACTGACCCCTTTGTTGGTTTGAATGTGTGCAGGTGACAGGTATCTTGGATAAGTTGCTGAAGCTGGAGTGGTCCCCTGCTGGATACCAAAGCCCACTCACCCTTTGAAGTTGTAACAGAGGAACGAAGAACACCACACCCTACAGAAGAGTCGAAAGATTTCCCCTCTTCTATCAAAACATTGTATCTCAGAGAGAGAAGGAAGCATTGTAACATTGCCCCTAACACATTTGGGGCAAAAATCCAAAATTATTGTAACACCGTATCAAGTTTAATACAAAAAGGATCATTTTGGCAATCTTACCTCTTTCTTATATTCGATTTATTTGTGTTCAGTTAATTTGTTATAGAGTGCTTCGTTAGATCACGTGAACCTACATGAGGGTTAGTTCAAAGTATACTGCACATATATATGAAAATTAATATTCAGATTTTAGGCTTAGTTAATTCATTTAAATCCTCCGTAGCTTAGGCCCTCGATGAAAAACAATCATTAATTCAATAATTCATGTCCAAACCTTAGACAAATTAAACCTTTAAAATGGCTTCGTGTAAAAATTTATTTATCCTTTTAAAAGTTGTTTTTATTGTCTTTGTGGATAACATATCAGAAGTAATTTAGTCTTTGAATAATATTTTAAATCCTTTAATTTTTATTTAACTTGTCTTAGACCATATAAGTCTTATACATTAAAAACTGATCACCCCTATGGGTGCTTCTCATTAGATCCATTTAGTACGGTGTACGCCCATCGAGATTTATCAAGTAGTACGTTGATTAGTCTGAAGGTGGAAAATTTATAATGTATTAATACCTCATTAATCTTGATTATCTTAAAATTGATCAATGGTTAATAAAAAATTAAGGCGCCCAAGAGAAAACACTTTACCAGTTAAAATCCGAGCATCTTGGTGAGTGCTTACCATTAAATCTATTTCATCTTGCACGCTGTCATTGAGATCCTGAAACTTGCACGGCCGTTAGTCCAATGATATATGTGTAAATGCATATTTAATTAAATTGACCTTAAACTTTAGGTCGTAAACCTTAGGTTAACAATAAACCAATTAAAACCACTTAGGCCCAAAGCCTTATAATTCTTAGCGCAATATTATTATTAATTAATGCATTAATCCCATTCATAATATAGATTTATTAAAATTGATCGATGATTTAAAACCTTTAATAGTTTTCGATTAAACCATAAGTATTTTAAATTCTAATTACTTTCCCACGCGTTTACCATTAGATCAATTATCGATTGTGCATCGTTTTTGATGTCCAGGAACCTGCACGGTTGTTAATCCACCAATGTATATAAACCTATGCCTAGTTAATCAAATTAATCTTGTTTATAGAGTCAAAAACTTTTGGTCAGTAATAATTCAATTAGCAATACTTAGGATCAAAGTTTATACAATTGTTTATAATAATGCGATGCATTAAACCTCACGCAATCATGATTTACCATGGTTAATCTAGTGATTAAAACCTTAACAACATTTGCATTAATCATAGGCATTGTAAAATCAGTTCACCTCTCTACGCGCTCACCGTTAGATCATACAATGATGGGGGCGCGATCATTGGATTCCCCGTATATGAGCAAGGTTTAGCAAAAGTAAGGGGAAGCTTATCCCCGTATCAATATTATAAAACTTGATTAAGGGCTTTTATTAGCCTTGATAATGCATTTAATCAATTATCTGACCAAAAACTTTGTGAGTTAACCTTTGATCATTTTTAACAATGTGTCATCGTTGGATCCGAGCGGAGATGGGCACTGTCATCAGATCTTTACGTTGTTTCATCCCTTTGTTTGACTTTGACTTATTCGTCAATGTCAGATCTTGACAAGGACCTTCACATCCGTTGATTCCCTTTTTACTTTAAATCTTCGTATGATAAAAGGAAATCGTGGAATGGATCGCGTTCGTTGATCTTTGAGCTTGTTCTAGCATTGTCATTAGATCTCCTACAAGCTGCATACTCGATAGTCGAACGGGGCACGTTATTACATTTGATTAATCTCGGTTTAAGCTGAAAGGGGACAATTAGAAATGTATTATACCCTCACTAATGCGTAATTAATATTGGCTTTACCTTTGTTTTTCCTGATATCTTACCATTTCCTCGTTTGGGCCTTGATTTTGGCATGGCCATCGGATCTCGATCGATGCTGCCATTGATCTCGATCAACCTGCAGGGTTAGTTACCAAGGGACACATGATTTTAAACTTTGATTAAGCCAAAATGGGGATGATTATCCGATGTGTTAGACCCTTACTAATATTTTTTAATAGATTTAATTAATCTCATGGGGTCTTTTACCTTTTTGATGCGCCTTTAATGAGAGCGCCACCGTCGGATTAGATCTTGATCAAGCGCAATCATCAGATTTGTCCAATTAGCTCGATGTTTAATTTCAAGGGGGCACATACCCTTAATGCTTTTGACCACAGTATTTTAAAGAGTGGTTTAATCAAATCAAGCGCGTCCGTTGGATTTACATTTCACTTAAGCGCTACCGTCAGATTAAAGGACACATGTTTTTAGATTTTAAACCTAAGAGGTATCTTTTTATTTTGAACATTGCCTTTTGACTTGTTTGACCCTTAATCGATTTATTAAAGCATCATCGTCGGATTAAATCGGATTCGAACGCGGCCTTTGGATTTGATCTAAGGTGCTTGATTTTTAACTAATGGGGTGCATACCCTTAAGCCTTAATTAAATTCTTTGACATTACTTATGCTTTTCGGCTTTAGACCAAGGTATTTGATTAAATTTCCCCCTTACTTTAGAATACCTTAGGTTTTAAATATTTATCATCTGATTTAGGCCCAAGGGAGACTTTATTTTAGGAGGATCGAAGCTTGGCTTTAAAAATCTGATTAATAAAATTTTGCCATAACCCCTATTAAGATAATTGAGAATTATTAAAAGGGGCACACATAGTAATATCTAAGGTTAGACTTCATCAAACAAACCCATAAGAAATTAATTTCTCTTAATTAGATGCAATAAGGACCAACAAAGCTGGCTAACTTGATGCAACCAAAAATTTAATTTTGGGGGTTTCAAAGTTTGAGTCAAATTTGGCTCCAACATAGGCTCTGTCTAGGACAATGTGCTGAAAACATGAGGCACTTGAGAACCATAGAATCTCCTGGTTTTATTGTAATTTGGATACAAATTCACATCATCAAGACTGATAAAAAAAACTTAAAAACAACAAAACATTACAATTTTAAAACTGAAAAACTGTACAAATGACAGGACATCAAAGTAAGAGAGTATTGAAAAACTGTAATTTCCTTTTATTCACTTTTTGGAAAAAAATAGGGCCAAAATTTTAGAAACATATGAGCTTTTGAGATATATTGTAATGCTTGTTCTAGCTAAGTTATAAGATATGATTACACAAAATTTGTCAAAAACTTTTTGCTCCATCATGTTTAAGCCCATGTGTGTGTTTGTGCATTTATTTTGATTTCTAAGTCTTTCAGAAATTTGTCATATCTGAGCAAAACAGTTAAGCCTAATATGTGATTTCACTCTTTAAAAATTTTCACCATTCTATAAGGCTCCACTGCCAGTCAAGTGTCTATAGCCCTGGTGGAGTTGCTTCTAATCCCATCTGGTTTTACCCTACTGCCAGTCAGGCGTCTATAGCCCCGGTAGAGGTTTTCCAAGATATCTCAGGCAGTGACTCAATTTTACTTTATTGTAATTTTTCTTTCTCGTTTGAGAAGTATTTGATATAAGCAAATTGTGCAAAGAGTATGCCTGAGTTGAGGATTAGTTTCTGGCTAAAAGGATGAGTGTAATGATTTTTAGCTTAACCACCCTCTCAAAGATAACTCGGTTCTTTGGACCTTTGAAGTCACTTTAAGTATCATTTGTAATGTGAGGCTTTGACATGATGTTTCAATCAGCTCTATTTTCATCTTGTTTTATCTCATATCAAATAACTATTGCATAAACACTCATATTTGAAAAGAATGTAAACCTCATCAGAGTCTAAAATAAATCTCCTTTTTTCTTTATGTTTTTGGTGGAATCAACAGTAATGTATACTCATCAAACTAAGAATATCATGTGTAACAGTAAACTCAGAACTAAACCAAACAGGAAAAGAAAAGCTTAAAATACATCACTCTATTTTTGGGGTTTTTGTTTTTCTATTTTTTTTGTTTTTATTTACATATATTTTTTTTAATTTTTCACCTTCAACATGGATTGTACATTTTAAGGTGTTGGCCATTAATAGGGATAGCCATTGTTTCTCCCTGCAAAGTCTGCAACTTGTAAGTATTATGCCCTATAACATGGGCTATCTGGTATGGACCAATCTATTTAGGTTCAAATTTACCTTTTTCGCCATACTTATCATTTTTAGGATCCCAATAGATGACTATATCTCCTTGAGAAAAAGGAGTACCCTTGGCTTTCTTATTAAACAATTTCATGGTTTTCTGGGTTTGTTCCATCATTCTATTTAGGGTCTCTCTTCTTTGCTCTTCTAACAGGACAATTTGGTCAAGCCTTCTCTATAAGGGATTAGGGTCTTCATGGTCTTGTAATAGGAGGGAAAGTGCCAATTTTTCTATTCTTGAAGGTAATAAGGCCTTTTCTCCATATACCATCTCATAGGGGGTTCTTCCTGTGTTTCTTTTTACAGACAACCTATCAGCCCATAGAGCAAATTTAAGTTCACTGTCCCACCCTCTTTTGTTCTTACCTAATGACCTTTTTATTCTAGTTATTACATTCTTATTTGATGACTCAGCTAGACCATTTCCTTGGGGGTAATAATTAGCATAATGGGATAGCTCAATTCCATATTTAACACAAAACTCTACCATTTCATATGAAACAAAATACTGAGCATTATCTGTAACCAGTTTGTGAGGAACTCCAAACCTGGTCAGAATGTTTTCCTCCAAGAATTTGATAATAGTGGCAGTAGTGGATGTCCTCAGAGGTGCAACTTCTACCCACTTTGTAAAGTAATATGTTGCAGTTATGATCCACTTGTGTTGACCAGATGAATTAGGCTTGATCTCTCCAATTAAATCAATACCCCATTGGGTGAATGGTGCTTCAATGATTACTGGCTTGAGAGGCATAGCTGCTAGCTACTTTTTTCCTGCAAAAACTTGGCAGTTATGATAGTTCCTAACATATTTATATATATCCTTAAAAATGGAAGGCCAATAATATCCTGCTCTCATAATTTTATTAGCTGTGGCTCTTGGAGCAAAATGTCCTCCACATAAACCATCATGAAATTCATTAATTATTTTTGGGACTTCACTTTCATACAAACAGACTAATAATACTCCATCAGGGTGTTTCCAATATAGCACGCCATCCTGTATATAATATTTTTGGGCTTGAAGCTTGACTGACCTCATTCTGTTTACTGACATATCTTTAGGGAATGAAAGGGTTTGTAAGTATGACAAAATTTCTTCATACCATTTGCATTCAATATTATTGATTCTTTTGACATCATATGCTTCATCTATTGTGAGAACATTTTCAAATCCTTCTTCTTCTTTGTTAGCCAACAGTTTAGCCAAACCTTGTCCTTTGATAGTTTTAACTATTTTGAATTCAACATCATACTGTAGAAGCTTTACCATCCATCTTGTTGGTCTTCCTAATGGCTCTGATTGAGAAAAAATATATTTTATTGCTATAAAAGGGATGCAGCAGTAAACCTTATTTGAGCCAAATATACCTTTGAAGTGTTCTAAATATTGGATGACTGCATAAGCATGTTTTTCTAGCAAGGTGTATTTAAGATGTGCTCCTTTCAATCCTGAACTCATGAAGGCTATTGACCTTTCATTATTTTCATCATCTTTTTGTGAAAGAACTGCAGCAATTGAATGTTCAGATGTGTATGAATAGATGTTAAAATCTTTAAAATAGTCAGGGCAGCTTAGGGCTAGAGTGGTTGATATGGATTCTTTGATTTTGTTAAATGCTTCCATATTCTCTACTGTCCATTTTATTTCTCCAGTTTTCTTCACCATATCATTTATGGGTTTGGTCATCTCTGCAAAATTTGGAACAAATCTTCTAATAAAATTTATCTTGCCAAAGAATGACCTGACACCTTTCAAATTTCTGGGAGGGAGAATTTTGGAAATGGCTTCAATTCTTTCTGGGTCAATGCTTATTCCTTTTTTTGAAACTATATGACCTAACAACTTTCCTTGCGTAGTCCCAAATATGCATTTCTTGGGATTTAAATAAATTCTAAATTCCTTGCACCGAGCAAAAACTACAGTTAAGTGTTCTAGATGTTCCTCTGTGATATCATCTAGGTAGACAACTACTATTTTGAACATTAAACCTTTCAAGGCAAAATCCATTGCCCTCTGAAAGGTAGCACCTGCATTCATTAGTCCAAAAGGTATTCTTAAATATTCAAATGTGCCCCAAGGCGTAGTGAATGTTGTCTTATGTCTATCTTCTAGATTTATCTGAATTTGATTGTACCCTAAAAATCCATCTAACAGAGACAATCTAGTTGAGCCAACTATTGCTTGCAATAATTGTTCCATGTTGGGTAATGGGTAATTGTCTTTTAATGAACTCTTGTTTAAATTTCTAAAATCTACACAGAGTCTAATATCCCCATTATTTTTTTGACTGGTACTAAATTGGATATCCAGGAAGAAAATCTTACCTTTCTGATTATTTTGGAATCCAACAATTTTTGTACCTCTTTTTGCATTATTGGGTGTAGAGTTGGGTTGTACTTCCTTTGTTTCTGTCTAAATGGCTTAGAATCTTCCTTCAGGGGTATAATGTGTGTCATTACATCTATTTTGAAAGTTTTAAGGTCTTCATAAGTCCAAGAAAAATTTTCTTTGTTATTTTTCAAGAAACTGATATATCCAGATTTTTCTTTAGTAGGTAAGGCCATGTCTACTTTCACTATTCTAGGTTCTTTCATTGAACCAATGTTAATGTCTTTAGATATTACTTCTCTACTTAAGGGCTTATAAGCTTTGTCAAAATCATCAAATAGACTTTCTAGAGAAACTAATCCTTTGGGTATTTTATTTGTTTTCAACTGGATTACTTCTACTGGCTCTCCTATTTGGTCTTTTAGCTTATCTTCATCCTTTTCATCACATATTACATTTGCATACTGATTTTGCAGAGTCATAAAATCCTTAATATCTATATCATCTTGAAAGACCTGTAGATAGACTATGTTATCTGGTACATAAGGCTTATAGACTGAGATAGTTGGGAATCTGTCCATATATTCTGTAGTTATTTTTGGGTGATCTAGACCTGAGGCATTTACAACTAAAAGATCTGCAACATGATTTTGTTCTCTTGGAATATATGAGATATTGAAATCTAAGAATTTATCAATTTCTTCCAATACTGTATTTTTATATTGCCTAAGCCTAGGGTGTTTGGTCTGATATTTACCTTTGATCTACTGTATAATAAGTTTTGCATCCCCTATTACAGTCAAGTAGTTAATGCCTAACTCTTTTGCTTTTATTAACCCTAACAGTAGGGCTTCATACTCAGCTACATTATTTGTGCAAGGGAATTCCAGTCTGTAAGGAATACCAAGGTAATTTCCTTTTATATCAGTCAAATTAACACATGCACCTGCTCCAGATTGGGATTTAGCTCCATCAAAAGATATGGTCCACATTTCTTGGGTTAATACTCTATCTGATTCAACATCTACCATTTTCATAACTTTTGGATCCATGTTCTTTGCTTCTGGTACTTCCACCAGGAATGGGTTGTGCCATATGGAGTAAAATCCCATCCCTTTTTCTTCCATAGAGTTTACTAAGTTTATCATTGTTTCATCAGTTTGAATTAACTCTATGGAGTGCTTGTTAAATGGTTCTCTTCGTAAAATTATATTCTCCTTATCTGATATTGGGATTGTAGCATAGGACCAGTCTAATTGAATTGAACCTCCCAGTTGTTTTGCCCAATGTCTACTAAGTAATAGTGAGAAGAATGGGTCAACATCAACTACTGCAACATCCATGACTATGCCATTTTTGGGGTGTTGATCTAAGAAAACCAATAATCCAGTTATCACCCCTACACAAGGAATTTGCTTGTTGTCCATAACTGAAATAGGGGCAGAATCTCTAGTACAGATTAATCCCATTTGATCAGCTATTAGTTTGGGCATGATATTGTGTGAGGCTCCACTATCTAACATGCAATTATGAATCACATACCTTTCCCCTTCATCTGAATTATACCTCAATGATACATAGAAGGGTCTGACAGAGGATGGTGATCTTGTATCATGTTGATTTTGTCTAGTAGCATGGCAAGTTGGGTCTTCTTTTTGTTCCACTAATCCAAATGCTCTATAGACTTGTTCTCTGTATTGTTGAACTTTCATAAGTTCTCCAAATGTGATGTTAACCTTTTTTTTGTTGAGTTCTGACCCAACATCAAATTCTATCTTCTTTATATCCAGTGGTTTATTACTTTCTTCTTTGGGAATCTCTTCCTCTGATTCTATTACTTTAGGAGTAATCTTTTTGAGGATTCTATCAGTTTTCTCTTTACTGATATTCTTATTTGTGAAAGTTTGTTTTCTTGTTTCACTTGTAGAGGTTTTCTCTGTCCTATCTGGATCAGTCATGTTTCTTAAATTTAAAGTATGGGTAGCCTCTAATTCTTCAACTTCTTGAGCAGTGGGGATTAATTTCCCTTGCTTCATCTTGTCATATCTTGACTCATGTGGTTTTTGCAAGATTTTAGTTCCTTCAATTACTAATATTTGAGGATGATTATTTGAAGCATATTTATCCATATCTTCTTCAAACAACCTTTCTCTAGATTCATCTTCAACAGACCAACAAGCATTGATTCTTATATCCTCTTATGATTTAGCATGTAAATCTACATTGTGTTGATCACTTAGGTGAATTCCACATGCATCAGGGTTATGAGGCGCATCACAAGTAGATTAGAAATAGGGGAAGCCTTCTACTACATTGGCAGATGGTATGGGGTTAGGAACACTATTTTGATCTCTGTCAGAATCTCTATTTTTCCAGCTATTGTTACCATTATTCCTATTCCTATTTCCTTCTTCAGAACCATTGTTGTTTCCCCAATTCCTATTAAAATTTTTCTTAAAAGGAGGATGGTTGTCAACATGTGGTCACTCTGTTTGTGGAGATTCACCATTATTACCATTGTTTCTTTCGATTCTTGTGATTCTGTTGTTCATGTTACTGAGCATCTCAGTCATTTGACTAGTCAATTTCTCCAATGGATCAATTTTAGTTCTTCTTTGTATATCAAATGCTACTCTTTTAGGTTTTCTATTAGGTAGGTTGACTTCTAGAGAATAGGGCTTCATCTTACCACTGTCAAGCATATTTCTTTCTATATCCATTGCCTTTTCCATACAACTATCAATGGTAGTGGCTTGTTCTTGTCTTACCTCATAGTTAAACTCTCCTTGAAAAACATTTTTGTAAAAACAAATAGACTAAATATAACTAGGCCTAAGGTTGGCAAGGATTTTGTTTTTGGTCTTTGAAAATATTTTGTTAAAATCACTAACAACCTCATTCTCTTTTTTCTTCATAGTGGCTAACTCAGTTAACAGAGATTGTTCATTTTTTCTTTCACCATATTTCTTTAGAAACACAACTTCCATTTTGGTGAAGTTTGGGATATCATTGTCAAGAAGGGAATTGAACCACTCTCTAGCATATTTTTCTAAAATCTGTAAAAACATTCTTAAGACTACGTCTTCATGTTCAACTTCTGGACTATCCATCACATATAAGAAACTCTTGATATGATCTTCTCTAGTTATTGCACTATTTCCTAAGAATTTTGGAAGGTATTTGTGAGCTTTACTGGGCAAGGCATTTAAATTTGTAGGTAACACAAAAGGCCTATACCTATTAGTCCTCCATAAATGGACATTAGCCTAATTTTGTTGATTTTCCTGATTTGCTTGGGCCATTATTACTGTAGGTATAATGGGATTTAGATTTGCAGCAACAATGCCTACAGGGATATGGGTCTGGGTAGCCTGAATATAATCTAAGGGGTTATCTACCTTAGTATTACTATTAATCAGACAATGAAAATAATCAGATGTATCTTCTATAACAGGATTCAAATTTTCATCTATAGTGGTATCAACAGTAAAAGTATTCTAATATTTATTTTTCTTTACGTACTTTTTATCGCTATAATTTGATCTACTATTATATAGAGTATTCTTGAAAAGTGGAGTTTTTTATTATGTATAAATACCTCTGGATTCTAGAGTTTCAATAATAGCTCCTTACCGCTTCTCTATTGCAAATATGAAGAGGGTTAAGACCTAGAAATATCTGGTTTTTCTGGCCTCAGTGTGAAACCGATAATGGTTTGTCGGAAATATAAATGTCGGCATGATTTTTGTTTTTAAAATTCCCCTCTCCCTATATTCTCTCCTCTCCTCTCAAATTCCCCTTTCTTCCCTATTATTCTGCCTCCTTTTTCTCGTCGTCATTCTATGCCCTTATCCCTCCACGCCTCTCTTTTTCCCTTATCATTTCATTTTTTTCTCATCTCCCTTCCTCCTTCTTTCCCTTCCTATAAATACCCATTATCCCTATTATGTGTTGTGTGGGGTGTAATTTAGAAAGTTTGATAAATAAATTGATTTTATTTTATGTTATAGCCCTCTTACGTACATTGGTATCGGAGCCAAAGTTGGGCGTCATGCTAGGAGGGCACAAAAACCAATGTGATAGGATTTTGGTGCATTGGGAGGTGGACATGAGGCCCATGCAAAGATAGACTAAGCACGTGGGCTGAGGTGCATGTGGCACTAATTGGGTGGCTGACGCAAGGCTAAGGTGGCAGCCAGTAGGACCTGGTCATGAATCCCAAGGCACCAGGTGGCAATGACGTGGACAACAGGTGGTGAACACGTGGCAGAGAGTTGATGAACGCGTGACAATTGAGTAGGTGAGGAGTTGATGTGGCACGTGTAGATGCCATGTGGCAAGTTTTGGTTGGTCTGCACGGCTTCGCTGGCAAAAGGATAGGTGGTCCGATTGCCTGAAGGCAATCGTTAGTAAAGGTGTGACTTTACAGTTTTAAATGCTCCTGTTTTCATTACCCACTACATGTGGGATAAATGGAAGCATTAGTTTTTGTTTTTTTAAAAAATCTTGTGCGACAATTTCATTACGCTTTGCCTTGCACTTACCTCCCGTCCGAGCGCATAGCACAATTGGCAAAGGTGAAAGACTTGTTTGACAGAGGTTCTGGGTTCAAAACCCACCGAGGCGCTAATTTATTTATTTTTTCTTTGTTTCTTGGCGGAAAAGGATATATATAAAAGGCTACCCGCCTTTGTTCCTATTCGAAGGAGTATATGGTCTAGTTGAACTCCCATCGTGAAGACTTTACCTGGCGACAGGTCGGGGGATCGATTCCCCTCCGCTTCAAAAAAAATAAAGTTTTTTGTTAAAAAAAAAAAGTTTTGCAAGTTTTTTAAAAGTTTTTTTATTTTTTATTAAATAAATTAAATAAATTTAATAGTTTTAAAATTATATTCTTCAGGTCCGATGTGTAGACCAATTGGTTCATCCAAACCCCATAAGGGGGCGGAGGTCCAAGGTTCAAATCTCGGGCCTCGTCGGACTGAACGCTTGTCCCTTTCCTGGTGCTTTCAGCGGTGTAAAAGGTTTAAAATGATTGTGGCATGGTGGTTATAGGGGCGGACTACACGAAGATCTATGTGGCGGCTTCAGGGGCAGACAGCGCAGAATATTGTGGCGGCCATAAAAAGCTAGACAACTTGCCCAGATTCGTGGTGGCTACTAATTCCACCATGTAAATTCAAAAAAAAAAAATTATATTCTTCAATTTTTTTTTTAAATATAATTGTGTTTAAAAAATAATGAAGGATATAAAAATTATTAAATTTTTTATGAAAACTTTATAAAAAAAAATTATTGAAAACTTTTAAAACTTTTTGGAAAGGGAAATTGGAAATTTTTTTTTTTGAAGATCAAAATTTCTTGAGCACCTGAAAATTGACATATGCAACTTAGCTAAATTTTTTGCCATGATGAGTAGATGATCCGGTCAACCGGATGTTACCACGCCCTATGCTCTCTACTAAGGAGAGAATTAGCTGAGTCTTTTGATGAACAGGTCTGGCGAGACGGAATACATACTGTATTGAGTCAATTGTAGAATTTAGTAATAGCCCACCAGAGGAAGCCAGATTTTGGATATGAGGCTGACTCAGAGGACAATATTTTCGAACAACGAGTGGAGTCTGATTCAGTTGCATTTTAGGCTAAGAAACAATCCAGTGAGAGCTATACCCCGCACTCTCCAGAGCCTGAGCCTGAGCCAGCTAAGGCCGAGCCAGAAGCAGTTCCTGAAATTGTCATCATTAGTGACGACAAGGATTCCATTGCAGATAATTTTGGACCTCCAGTACTGGGCAATCCATAACAAGAAGAACAAGAAATCAGTGAGAGAATTAAGAAATCTAGATTTGATTTGAATCTGTAATTGCTTTGTACTTCCTGTTTTTAGTCAAATCAAAGTTTGCTTTCAAGTAGTAGAAATGGCCTCAAATTCAAATCTTCCAATTCTTGAATTTAATGGTAGTGATTATGAATACTGGTCAATAAATATGAAAACTATGTTGATCGGTAGAGGTTTATGGGAAATAGTTGAAGAGGGTTACACAGAACCCTATGTTGTTGACTGGTCTGCTTTAAGTGTTGTCGATAGAAAAGCCAAGAAAGAAGTCCAAAAAAATAATTCCTTTGCCATGTACCATTTACAAGCAACCCTAGATAAAAGTATATTTCCTAGAATAGTATCCTGTGTAACAACTCAATATGCTTGGAAAGCTTTGAAGGAAAGCTTTCAAGGTAGTGATCAAGTAAAACAGGTCAGACTTCAAACACTGAAGAGAGATTTTGAAAATCTTAGAATGCAAGAGAATGAGAAGGTAGGAGACTATTTCGTGCGAGTCAAAGCCATAGTAGATAAAATGGTAACTCTAGGTGAAGAGGTTAAACCTGAGGTTGTGGTGAAGAAAGTGTTGCGAACACTTATTCCTAAGTGGAATCATGTAGCAATCATTATTGAAGAGTCAAAAGATTTGACTACACTTTCCTTTGATGCACTGATTGGTTCTCTCCTTTCACATGAAGAGAGATTGCAGGAATCTCCTTCCACTAGCCATGGAGGCGATGACAAAGCCTTCACTTCACAAGAAGGAAAAGGCCAAGGTAGAGTTCATAGTAGAGGTCAACAAAGAGGAAGAGGCAGAAATAGTCCATGAGGTGGAACTCTAAGCAGAGGAGGATCTTCAAACAGAAGTGGAGGTCAAAACAGAGGTGGTCAGTAGAACAAAGGAAAGCATCCAGGCTAAGGAAAATGAAGTGACAAGTCAAAGCACTTTTGCTACAATTGTGGCAAACTTGGCCACTTCGCTCGTGACTGTTGGTCAAAACACTCACAAGGGAGTAGCAGCAGCTAGAGCAGTCAGTATGGCAATTTTGGAGAAGAGGAAGGGACCTCAAATCTCTTTCTTTCATATGTCTAGTCAGATCAGAACATGAATGACACCTGGATCTTGGACATTGGGTGTTCAAATCATATGAGTGGCAAAGAAGAACTCTTTGCTACCTTGGATTCTTCTTACAAATCTAGCATCAAGTTGGGGGACGACAAGTCATTGGCGGTTGAAGGCATTGGAGCCTTGGAGGTTCCAACAAAAGAAGGTGTCAAACAGGTGAATGATATCTATTACACACCTCATCTCCAACATAATCTTTTGAGTGTTGGTCAAATGTTGGAGAAAAACTATAAGTTGCTATTTTATGAGGGTAAATGTATCATTTTTGATAAAATTAATAGTGATAGAATCATTACTCAAGTGCCAATGATAAAGAACAGGTTATTTCCTTTAAAGTTTGGCCAGCAAGGGGGAGAGAAATTAGCAAATGTTGCTATTTCAAATCCAAGTGTGTTGTGGCACTTGAGATACGATCATCTGAATTTAGCTAGTTTGAATATGTTAACCTCACAAGCGATGGTGACCGAACTTCCTAAAGTTCAGGACAATACGAAAGTATGTGAAGTTTGTGCCTTGGGCAAGCACACTAGAACCAAATTCCCTCAAGGGCAAGCATGGTGGGCCAGTTATCCACTCCAAATAGTGCATTCAGACATCTGTGGTCTAATGCAGACTAAGAGCATTGGTAACAACTCTTACTTTCTTCTTTTCATTGATGATTTTTCAAGAATGTGCTGGATATATTTTTTGAAGCATAAAGATGAAGCATTTGACTTCTTTGTATATTTTAAAGCAAGATTTGAAAATGAAAGTGGATATTTTGTTAAGTGTCTTAGATCAGATAAAGGAGGAGAATACTCCTCTAATGAATTTTTGAATTTTTGTAAAGAACATGGAATAAAGAGGCAGTTCATTGTTGCCTATACTCCACAACAGAATGGTGTGGTTGAGAGAAAGAATCGCACCATTGTAGAAATGGCAAGATCTATGCTTCAAATGAAGCATTTGAGCAATATGTATTGGGAAGATGCAGCCAGGACCAGTGTGTATATTTTGAATAGGAGCCCTACTTCAAGTTTGAAAGAGAAAATCCTTACCAAGCATGGTATGGCAAGAAACCAAATGTCAAGCATTTCAAAGTGTTTGGTTCACTGGCTTACTCACACATTCTTGATGAACAAAGGAAGAAGCTTGATCCCAAGAGTCAAGCATGCATTTTTGTAGGGTACTGTGAGAACACAAAAGCTTATAGACTCTACAATCCTAGGACTAGAAAGATTATACTTTCCAGGGATGTGATTTTTGATGAAGGGGGAGAGTGGGGTCATCCCCAAATATTTAGTGATGTTGAATCTCATGATGCAGTTTCTTCACAAATTCAATAGACGCCATAGAAAGGCAAGAAGTCTCCTCCTCCAAGCCCAAGCAGATATTCTACATCCAGTTCATCATCTTCTTTACCAAGTCCTTCTCCAGAAAGGTCAGATAGTTCTTCACCAATGGATATTGATTCTCCATCCAGAGGTAAGAGAACTCTCCAGTATCATCCATCTTATCAGATGTTGGATAAAACATTTTCAAGAAGATATACTAGAATTCAAGCTAGTGAAATGAGTTATGTTTTGCAAAGACTTGAAAATATGCATTTGTATGGTGATTATGACTCCCAAGAACCTCGGGGAGATGTAGTTAACTATGCTTTGATGACTAGTGCATAGCTTGAACCTTCTAGTTATGAGAAGGCATGTACTCAAAAAAATTGGCAAGATGCCATGAAAGAGGAGATAACCTCTATAAAAAACAATGACACTTGGTAGTTGGTAAAGCTTCCTAAAGGAAAGAAGTGTGTTGGGTGCAAATGGGTCTTCAAGACCAAATTCAATGTTGATGGAAGCATTGAAAGACACAAAGCAATATTGGTACCAAAAGGATTTACACAAAAGTATGATATTGATTACGAGGAGACATGTTCTCCTATAGCCACATAGGAGACCATCAGAACAGTTATTGCTTTAGCTGCTCACAAGGGTTGGAAAATCCAACACATGGATGTGAGGAGTGCCTTTCTCAATGGGTACTTGACAGAGGAGGTGTATTTTGAGCAACCTCAAGGATTTCAAGAGCAAGGTAAGGGGCACCTTGTTTATAGACTAAAAAAGACACTCTATGGCCTCAAGCAAGCATCATGAGCTTGGTACTCACGCATTGATGGGTACTTTAAATATTTTGGATTCACTAGAAGCAAAAATGAACCCACCCTTTACTACCTGAAGCAAGGTAACGACATCCTCATAGTTTTCTTGTATGTGGATGATCTCATATTAATGGGTAGTAATGAAAAAATGAATATGGATTTCAAACGCTCCATGGTGAAGAAGTCTGAGATGAAGGATCTCGGCTTAATGCACTACTTCCTTGGAATGGAAGTCCATCAGTCAGATACAGGGATCTTCATCTCATCAACATAAGTATACTCGGGACATGATCAAGAAGTTTGCTATGGAGCATTGCAAACTAGTTGCAACTCCAGTTGGACATGGGATCCAATTAAGCAAAGATGATGGAGCACCTAAAGTTGACGTGACCACTTTCAGGAGCATGATTGGGAGTTTGATGTTTCTCACCAACACCAAACCTGATATTTAGTATGTTGTTTCTTTTGTCTCTCAATTTATGGCTAGTCCATCTGAACTGCATTTGTAGGCAGCTAAAAGAATTATCAGATATGTGAAGGGTACATTGGATTTTGGAATCCAGTACCATAAATGTAACACTATCAAGCTTGTAGGATTCAGTGATAGTGATTAGGGCAACAATATTGATGACAAAAAATCAACTTTAGGGAACTGTATTAGTCTGGGATCAAGACTATTAACATGGAGTTTCAAAAAGCAAACAGTGGTAGCTTTATCTTCTACAGAAGCTGAGTATATAGCAGTCACCTATGCTCATACTCAAGCCTTGTGGCTAAGAAAAGTGTTGGAAGAGATTGGAGAGCAGCAGAGTGACCCGAACAGGATTTACTGTGACAAAATTAGTGCCATTCAGTTGGCATACAATCCGATCCACCATAGCAGAACAAAACATTTTGATATGAAGTACCACTTCATCCGAGACATGGTGGATCATGAAATTGTTGAGCTTAAATTTTGCTGCACTTTGGAGAATGTTGTAGATATCTTCACCAAAGCGATGGCTAAAGCTCAATTTATAAAGTTGAGAGACTGTATAGTCAGTCCTCTCAACTTTAAGGGGGAGAATGTTGCAAATATGAAGAGGGTTAAGGCCTAGAAATATTTGGTTTTTCTAGCCTTGGTGTGAAACCGATAATGGTTTATTGGAAATATAAATGTCGGCATGATTTTTATTTTTAAAATTCCCCTCTCCCTATATTCTCTCCTCTCCTCTCAAATTCTCCTTTCTTCCCTATTATTCCACCTCATTTTTCTCGCTGTCATTCTATCCCCTTATCCCTCCATGCCTCTCTTTTTCCCTTATCACTCCATTTTTTCCTCATCTCCCTTCCTCCTTCTTTCCCTTCCTATAAATACCCATTATCCCTATTATGTGTTGTGTGGGGTGTAATTTCAAAAGTTTGATAAATAAATTGATTTTATTTTACGTTATAGCCCTCTTACGTACATTCTCCTGGTGTTCACCAACACCTTCTGCTCTTTCCTTTTTTATTTTAATCTTCTGGGTTCATTCAAATAGAGTCTCCAGCATCGGGGTGCAGAAAGAACAACGTATACTTTATCAAGAATGCTTGATATTAACACTCATCCTCACAGGAGTCGGTTCTTGGGATAATTTAAGAAAATCAAGAAACGTAGAAACTTACTTCAAAAAGCAAATTTAAAAACAAGAATCACGGACATAACAAATAAAGAACACTAAAAATGTAAAAATTAAAGACGTTGGTTCTTTATTTTGACTGGTCGTCCATTGATTAAAAATAATCGTTGAAAGAAAACTATTAAGAAGATAATTAAATCTTTCTATCAAGTCCTCCCCGAAACGGTGCCAAAAAACTGTTGGAACCGATTCTTACATCCATAGGATTCGATTGTCACGCTACAAAAATCTGTTTGAAACAAACGAGCTATTACGTGCTCTGGTCGACCCACCTCTTCGTTCTAACGGTTATTGTTAAATAAAAACTACAAAACAAGTAAGGAAACCCCAACGGTAATTATATGATAAAACGTTAATTACACACTCTAGATTAATGTAAAACTATGTATTAAAATGACCAAGCAAGAAAATAACCATTTGTTATGCCTTGTGTAGATTGGTGCATAGATTCATTGGGCTGTTATAGCAATTTTAACAACAATTTTGACATGAACAGAGAGAAGGAGGATAAGAAAATTGGCGTTTTTAGACTTATTCGAATATCGTAATAAAACTAAAAGTTGACCAACGAAAGAAACGTATATAATGCATTCAAATAATGTAATCCATTATACAGTGACACACAGTACCAAGACAAAGATATAACAGGAATGAAACTCATAATTGTATTGATTTCATAAAATTTTACATGCAGAGTGGGCAAAATGCCTTTTAACTTTATTTTTCTTGAAGAAATACATCAATACAATGAAGAAAACTCTATTCAAATAATGTAATAGATCTCTCCTACTCTCCTTGTTCCAATCTAGTAACAGTAGAGTCTCTGAATCTCAAGCTCAATAGGACAAGAAATAATCTCAACTTCTTGAGCACTTTCCTATCAAAATCCTACACAGTAAAGGGAAGAAAGAAGAATGAATAAGAAAAATAGACACAAAATGGAGATACAACAACACAACTCAAAAGAGCACTCAAGTATACCTCTTAGCAAAAATGTTATTCTCTAATTGCTTGATCCTGGTTCTGATCGCAGTTGGTGTCTTTATAGCTCCAGGTTCTTGAATCTATTATTTTTGGTACAATCCTGGCCCCACACTTGTCATCATCCGATTAACCTTTCAAAATTAGTACAACTGGCTTCCACCTTCTCCTTTTGCTCGTATTGTATACTCTGCCAAGAATTTTTAATTTGACTATTTTTATTAGCCAGTTATCTCAGTTCCTGATGAATGTTTTCCCTTTGTACCTTCTATATCCTCTGGTTGACTTCCTACTTTTGAACTATGCCCTATTTTAGTGCTCTTTATTTCTTCTCTCGAAGGTGTGTTTATCTTCAATTATAGACCATGTACTCTAGTTTTTTTCATTTTTTTGATCTACTAAAGTTTTCTAATCTACTTTTCATTAATAAAGAATGTAGTTTATCTTGCCACCATTTTATCATCACCAGGTTCACAATCAAACTCCTTTATCTTGTTCATGATCATATCTTCTATGCTAGCAGCCTCTAGGAATTCCTCTAATGATAGTCTGTGGGATTCAGTTTGATCGTCTAAACATTCCTTTCCTCAATTACTATTGCAAGTGTGAACAGGACTTAGCTTGAAACAGGCTTAGAAAAAACTAGTTTTTCTAAGCACAGTGTGAACACACTTACCTTTTGTCGGCTAATTTTGTTGGATGGTCGGCATGATTTTTCTCCATCCCTTTCCTTCATTTTCTCCTTATCCCTCCATTCACCTTCCTCCTTTCCTGCCGTCCATTTTCCCTTATCACTCCACTCCCTTCCTCTCCCCACGCTCGTTGCCACCTCCCACTCCACCTCCTACTCCTCCGTTCTCTCTAAACTCCCCGATCTTCCTCCACCTTCCCTTTCCTATGATTACGCAAGTTCTAAACCTATATAAGGTTTATGTTAATGTATTATCGTCTGGTTAGTTTAATATATTTTTGGCTGTAATTTTCGTGTCATTTGTTTATTACCTTTGGCCTAATGTTAATCTAAGGTTAATTGAAACTTAGACTTACACTGGTATCAGAGCCGAGGGGGCACGGATCCCGAGGGCCGAGGTAAGGCACGAAAGCCGAAGGCACGGATCCTGAGGAGCGATGGAGAAGTTGTCGCATGGATCCCAAGGAGCAGTGGAGAAGCTATCACATGGATCTCGAGGAGCGGTGGAGTAGCAGTCGCACGGATCTCGAGGAGCGCATGGAGTAGCTATCGCACGGATCCCGAGGAGCGCACGGATCTCGAGGATCTGATTGGATGTTGACGTGGCGAGGTGGAAAGAGTAACATGGCGATGGAGCAGTAGGCTGACATGGCGGTGGAGCTGGCAGCACGTGGATCGAGGCTGACCAGGAGCTGACTGGACGCTGACGTGGCGGTGGAGCTGGCAGCACGAGGATCGAGGCTGACGTGGCTGGCTGACGTGGACGAGGCTGACGTGGAGGCGTGCTGACGTGGCTGGCTGACATGGATGCATGTTGACATGGCGGCTGACGTGGACGAGGGCTCCGATGTGTGCCACATGGCGGCGATTGGTCATCTGACGGGCAAAAGGTTGGCGGATCGATTGCCCGAAGGCAATCGACCTAACTGCGTTTGCAGGCTTTGATAAAGCCTTGCAAAGCTAGTTGCCCACTGCATGTGGGATTAAAAAACTATGATTTTTTTTTTCAAACCTGTATCCGTGCCATCTTTAAGATTCACCTCCTTCCGCTTTGTACCGTCCGACTAGCGTGGCCTAGCGGCGAAGTTCCCTGCCTTGCAGAGCAGAGACCCGGGGTCGAATCCCGTCGGGGTAAAATTTGTTAATTTTTTTTTGTGACTTCGCTTTGATTGGAGGTTTAAATATTGTTGTTTGTTTCTTTGCTACCATCCGAAGCTGCGTGGTGCAGTGGCTAAGATCGTCGGGTAGCTAGCGGAGGTTACCGGTTCGAATCCCAGCGGGGGTTTAAAAAAAAAGGTTAAATTTTTAATTAAATTTTTTTATTTTTTGTTTTTTTAAAAGGTTTTTTAAAAATTATAATTTCTATATATGTTTTTTTATTATTGTTTTTTAAATATCCATTTCATTTAAAAAAATAATAATTAAAAATATATATAGGAAATTGTTAATTTTTTTTAAAAAGTCTTTATTAAAACAAATTTTAGAATTTTTTTTTAAAAAGGTGCAAAGATCATTTGATATAAAATTTTTTTTTGGCATCATACTAAGTTGTAACCCAGTTCATACGGTGTGATTCTGGGTAGATGATCCGGTCAACCGGATGCTATAATGCATTACTCTCTCTGTTGAGAAGAGAGACTCCTGATTCCTTTGACGGGAAAGTCCAGCGGTATGGACTTCATACAGTGTTTTGCCAATTAGAGAATCAAGTGATTGCTCATCTGAGGAAACCAGATTCTGGCTACGAGGCGGATTCTGAAGATAATATCTTCGGGCAAAGGATAGTTGAATTCGAGATGGTTGAAATAGTACCTGAAGGACAGTCAAGTGACAGTTATACACCTACAGTGCTTGAAGTAGAAACAAGTGAGAGCTATACACCACGCTCTCCTGATTCAGAACCAGAAGAAGCAGAAGAAGAAGAAGAAGAAGAAGAAGAAGAAGAAGAACCAGTGGAGGTGAAACCTGCAACTGAAGAACGAAATGTTCTTAAAAGAAGTTATGAACCAGCAGCAACACCTGAAGTCATTATAATTAGTGACGACGAAGCAGACAATTTCACCTTTCCAGTTTTGGGTGATCCTCGAGAAGAAGAACGCCAAATCAGTGAGCATATTAAGAAAGCTAGATTTGATTTAAATCAGTAAATCAGTGATCTATTTTGTACTTCTTTGTACTACTTGTTTGAAGTTGCAATAAAGTTTGCTTTCTAATATGGCTTCCAATACTAGTCTACCAATCCCCGAGTTCAATGGTGGTGATTACGAGTATTGGTCAATTAAAATGAAAACTCTTTTGATAGGCAAAGGTCTTTGGGATGTGATTGAAGAGGGATATACTGAACCTACTATTGCTGAATGGGCAGCTTTGAATGTGGTTGATAAAAGGGCTAGAAAGGAAGCACAGAAGAATAATTCTTCCGCCCTTTATCATATCCAAGCCGCCCTTGATAGAAGTATTTTCCCTAGAATAGCTTCTTTTATAACTGCTTGAATCTGCTTGGAATGCTTTAAAAGAAAGTTATAGGGGTAGTGACCAAGTCAAACAAGTTAAACTACAAACCTTGAAATGAGAGTTTGAGACTCTTAAAATGCAAGAGAGTGAAAAGGTTGGTGATTACTGCGTGCGTGTGAAAGCCGTAGTAGATAAGATGGTCACTTTAGGAGAAGATGTAAAGCCTGAAGTTATAGTGAAGAAAGTGTTGAGGACACTTCTTCCTAAGTGGAATTCAGTTTCCATAATTATAGAAGAATCCAAAGACCTAACTTCTTCGTCTTTTGAATCCCTAATTGGCTCACTTCTCTCACATGAAGAGAGGTTACAACAAACTCCTTCCACAAGTTACGGAGGAGATGATAAAGCCTTTGCTTCACAAGAAGGCGGAGGTAGAGGCCGTGGTAGAGGACAGAATCGAGGTAGAGGCAGAAATAATCAGAGAGGTGGACCTCCTAACAGAGGAGGAAATCAGAACAGAGGAGGATTCTCAAATAGAGGTGAACAACAGAATAGAGGAGGACAACAAAATAGAGGAAAACAATCAGGCAGAGGCAAAGGAGGAGATAAGTCAAAACAATCTTGCTACAATTGTGGCAAACTTGGCCATTATGCTCGTGATCTGTTGGACAAAGACTTCACAAGGAACTAGTAGCGACCAGAGCAATCAGTTTGGAAATTTTGGAGAAGAGGAAGAGGCCACAAATCTCTTTCTCTCTTATGGTCGAGCAGATCAGAACATGAATGATACATGGATCTTGGACACTGGGTGTTCAAACCATATGAGTGGCAAAGAAGGGCTCTTTGCTACTCTAAACTCCTCATACAAATCCAACATCAAATTGGGAGATGATAAATCATTGGCAGTTGAAGGCATTGGAGCCATGGCAGTTCCAACTAAAGAAGGCGTCAAACATGTAAGTGATATCTATTACACACCCCATATTCAACACAATCTTTTAAGTGTTGGTCAAATGTTAGAAAAGAACTACAAGTTGCTTTTTGATGAGGGTAAATGCACTATTTTTGATAAAAATAACAATAATAGAATCATTACACAAGTGCCAATGTCAAAGAATAGATTGTTTCCTTTAAAGTTTGGCCAACCAGGGGGAGATAAGTTAGCAAATGTTGCTATTTCCAATCCAAGTGTCCTATGGCACTTGAGATATGGTCATTTGAATTCAGCTAGTTTGAAAATGCTAACTTCACAAGCGATGGTAACCGGATTTCCTAAAGTTCGGGATAGTAAGGAAGTCTGTGAAGGGTGTGCTCTTGGGAAGCATGCCAGATCAAAATTTCCTCATGGACAAGCATTGCGGGCCAGCTATCCACTCCAGCTAGTGCATACGGACATCTGTGGTCCGATGCAGACCAAGAGTCTTGGTAACAACTCTTACTTCCTACTCTTCATTGATGATTTTACTAGAATGTGTTGGATATATTTTTTGAAATATAAGGATGAAGCATTTGAATGCTTTGTCGATTTCAAAACAAGAGTTGAAAGTGAGAGTAGATATTTTGTAAAATGTCTTAGATCAGATAGAGGAGGAGAATACTCCTCTAATGAGTTCTTGAATTTCTGTAAGCAACATGGCATTAAGAGGCAGTTCACAGTTGCCTACACTCCACAACAGAATGGTGTCGCAGAGAGGAAGAATCGCACCATTGTGGAGATGGCAAGGTCTATGCTTCAGACGAAGCATTTGACTAATTCATATTGGGCGGATGCAGCCAGGACCAGCGTACATATCTTGAACAGAAGTCCTACTTCAAGTTTGGAAGGACAGACACCTTACCAAGCTTGGTATGGTAAAAAGCCAAATGTTAAGTATTTTAGAGTGTTTGGCTCATTGGCATATTCTCACATTCCTGATGAGCTTAGAAAGAAGCTCGATCCAAAGAGTCAGGCATGCATCTTTGTAGGATATTGTGAGAATACAAAAGCTTACAGACTCTACAATCCCAGGACAAGAAAGTTTGTGCTTTCCAGGGATGTGATTTTTGATGAAGGGGGAGAATGGGGTAAGCCTCAGATTTTTAGTGATGATGAATCTAGTGATGTAGGTTCTCAGCAGGTGCAACAACAGACACCACATAAAAGTAAGCAGTCTCCTCCCAGAGATCCAGGTTCATCTTCTGATTCAACTTCTTCACCAAGTCCTTCTCCGTAGAGATCAGTAAGTTCCTCACCAATGGACATCGATTCTCCATCCAGAGGTAAGAGAACTCTACAGAATCATCCATCATATCAGATGTTGGATAAGAATTTTTCAAAAAGATACACTAGGAGTCAAGCTAGTGAAATGAATTCTGTTCTACAAAGATTAGAAAATATGCACTTGTATGGTGATGATGTTTCCCAAGCCAGAACCTAGGGGAGATTTAGTTAACTATGCTTTGTTAACTAATACACAGCTTGAACCTTCTAGTTATGAGAAGGCTTGTACTCAAAATATTTGGCAAGATGCCATGAAAGAGGAGATCACCTCTATAAAAAACAACGACACTTGGGAGTCGGTGAAGCTTCCTAAAGGAAAGAAACGTGTTGGATGTAAGTGGGTCTACAAGACCAAGTTTAATGTTGATGGTAGCATTGAGAGGCACAAGGCGAGATTAGTTGCAAAGGGATTTACTCAAAAATATGGAATTGATTATGAAGAGACTTTTGCTCCTGTAGCCAGACTGGAGACTATCAGATCAGTTCTTGCCTTAGCTGCACACAAAGGATGGACAGTCCAACACATGGATGTAAAGAGTGCATTTCTAAATGGTTACTTGATAGAAGAAGTGTATGTTGAGCAACCACAGGGATTTGAAGAGAAAGACAAGGAACATCTTGTTTACAAACTGAAGAAGGCTCTTTATGGCCTCAAGCAAGCACCGAGAGCTTGGTACTCACGCATTGATGGGTACTTTAAAGATTATGGGTTCATCGAAGCAAAAATGAACCCACGCTCTACTACCTGAATCAAGGAAATGACATCCTCATAGTTTGTTTGTATGTGGATGATCTCATTTTTATGGGTAGTAATGAAAAAGTTAACATGGAGTTCAAGCACTCCATGATGCAGGAATTTGAGATGAAGGATCTTGGCTTGATGAAATACTTTCTTGGAATGGAAGTACATCAGACAGATTCGAGGATCTTCATCTCATCAACTTAAGTATGCTCGAGATATGATTCAGAAGTTTGCTATGGAGCAATGCAAATCGAGTTGCAACTCCAATTGGACATGGGATCCAATTAAGCAAGGATGATGGAGCACCGAAAGTTGATGTGACCACTTTCGGAAGCATTGTTGGGAGTTTGATGTTTCTCGCCAACACCAGACCGGACATTCGAGTATGTTGTATCTCTTGTTTCTAGATTTATGTCTAATCCATCCGAGCTGCATTTGCGAGCAGCTAAAAGGATTTTGAGATATGTGAAGGGTACATTGGATTTTGGAATCCAGGACTACAAAAGTGATACTATCAAGCTTGAAGGCTTTAGTGATAGTGATTGGGGCAGCAATATTGATGATAGAAAATCCACATCGGGTAACTATTTTAGTCTTGGTTCGGGCCTAATAACTTGGAGTTCCAAGAAGGAGACAGTAGTAGCACTATCTTCAACAGAAGCTGAGTATATAGCGGTGACTCATGCTAGTACTCAAGCTCTATGGCTCCGAAAGGTATTAGAAGAGATTGGAGAGCAACAAAGTGGTCCAACTCGAATATTCTGTGACAACATCAGTGCCATTCAGTTGGCATACAATCTCGTCCACCATAGTAGATCAAAGCATTTTGATATGAAGTACCACTTCATCCGAGATATGGTGGAAACTGATATTGTTGAGCTTCACTATTGCCACACTTTGGAGAACGTCGCTGACATCTTCACCAAGGCGCTGGCTAAAGCTCAATTTGTAAAGCTGAGAGACTGTATAGTCAGTTCTCTCAACTTTAAGGGGGAGAATGTTGCAAGTGTGAACAGGACTTAGCTTGAAACAGGCTTAGAAAAAACTAGTTTTTCTAAGCACAGTGTGAACACACTTACCTTTTGTCGGCTAATTTTGTCGGATGGTCGGCATGATTTTTCCTTCTCCCTTTCCTTCATTTTCTCCTTATCCCTCCATTCACCTTCCTCCTTTCCTACCGTCCATTTTCCCTTATCACTCCACTCCCTTCCTCTCCCCACGCTCGTTGCCACCTCCCACTCCACCTCCTACTCCTCCGTTCTCTCTAAACTCCCCGATCTTCCTCCACCTTCCCTTTCCTATGATTACGCAAGTTCTAAACCTATATAAGGTTTATGTTAATGTATTATCGTCTGGTTAGTTTAATATATTTTTGGCTATAATTTTTGTGTCATTTGTTTATTACCTTTGGCCTAATTAATCTAAGGTTAATTGAAACATAGACTTACAATTACTATCTGAATTTGTAGTTTGTTATAGAGATTTTGATTGTACTTTGGTATGATCTGGTATCAATGTCATTACTGACTATGTGTTTATGAGGATAAAAATAGTTCATCTTGTGATGCGCATGTCATCGAATTTACTTCGGATGAAGTACTTCTGTTAGATACTTTAAACCTACAAGAATATTAGCTAGGGACAAAACAAATAAATGTATTCGATGTTATTTTGACCTTAGAAAACATGCTTAAAATAAACACTCTTATTTTCCTTGCAGTTTTGAACATGCACATCCATAGATTTGTTTTTGAGGTGAGTGCTTTCCCTAAATCATGTGATCCTGCATGAGGGTTAGTTCAGAGTATACTGCACATACATATGAAAATTAATATTCATATTTTAGGCTTAGTTAATTCATTTAAATCCTCCGTAACTTAGACCCTCGATGAAAAACAATCATTAATTCAATAATTCATGTCCAAACCTTAGACAAATTAAACCTTTAAAATGGCTTCGTGTAAAAAGTTTATTTATCCTTTTAAAAGTTGTTTCTATTATCTCCGTGGATAACATATCAGAAGTAATTTAGTCTTTGAATAATATTTTAAATCCTTTAATTTTTATTTAACCTGTCTTAGACCATATAAGTCTTATACATTAAAAACCGATCACCCCTATGGGTGCTTCTCATTAGATCCATTCAGGATGGTGTATGCCCATCGAGATTTATCAAGCTGCACGTTGATTAGTCCGAAGGTGGAAAATTTATAATCTATTAATCCCTCATTAATCTTGATTGTCTTAAAATTGATCAATGGTTAATAAAAAATTAAGGCGCCCAAGAGAAAACACTTTACCAGTTAAAATCCGAGCATCTTGGTGAGTGATTACCATTAAATATATTTCATCTTGCACGCTGTCATTGAGATCCTGAAACCTGCACGGTTGTTAGTCCAATGATATATGTGTAAATGCATATTTAATTAAATTGACCTTAAACTTTAGGCCGAAAACCTTAGGTTAACAATAAGCCAATTAAAACCACTTAGGCCCAAAGCCTTATAATTCTTAGCGCAATATTATTATTAATTAATGCATTAATCCCATTCATAATCCAAATTTATTAAAATTGATCGATGATTAAAAACCTTTAATAGTTTTTGATTAAACCATAAGTATTTTAAATTCTGATTACTTCCCCACACATTTACCATTAGATCAATTATCGATTGTGCATCGTTGTTGATGTCCAAGAACCTGCACAGTTGTTAATCCACCAATGTATATAAACCTATGCCTAGTTAATCAAATTAATCCTGTTTATAGAGTCAAAAACTTTTGGTCAGTAATAATTCAATCAACAATACTTAGGATCATAGTTTATACAATTGTTTATAATAATACAATGCATTAATCCTCACGCAATTATGATTTACCATGGTTAATCTAGTGATTAAAACCTTAACATCATTTACATTAATCATAGGCATTGTAAAATAAGTTCACTTCACTACGCGCTCAACGTTAGATCATACAATAATGCGGGTACGATCGTTGGATTCCCCGTATATGAGCAAGGTTTAGCAAAAGGAAGGGGGAATATTATCCCTGTATCAACCTTATAAAACTTGATTAAGGGATTTTCTTAGCCTTGATAATGCATTTAATCAATTATCTGACTAGAAACTTTGTGAGTTAACCTTTGATCATTTTTAACAATCCACCGTCGTTGGATCCGAGCGGAGATGGGGCACTACCGTCAGATCTTTGCGTTGTTTCATCTCTTTTTTTGACTTTGAATTATTCGTCACCGTCAGATCTTGACAAGGACCTTCGCAATCGTTAGATTTATCCAATTAGCTCGATGTTTAATTTCAAGGGGGCGCATACCCTTAATGCTTTTGACCATAGTATTATAAAGAGTGGTTTAATCAAATCAAGTGCATTCGTTGGATTTACATTTCGCTTAAGCGCTATCGTCATATTAAAGGACACATGCTTTTAGATTTTAAACCTAAGAGGTACATTTTTATTTCGAACATTACCTTTTGACTTGCTTGACTTATCCCTTAATCTATTTATAAAAGTGCCATCATCGAATTAAATCGGATTCGAACGCAGCCTTTGGATTTGATATAAGGTGCTCGATTTTTAACTAATGGGGTGCATACCCTTAAGCCTTAATTAAATTCTTCGACATTACTTATGCTTTTTGGGCTTTAGACCAAGGTATTTGATTAAATTTCCCCCTTACTTTAGAATACCTTAGGTTTTAAAGATTTATCATTTGATTTAGGCCTAAGGGAGACTTTATTTTAGGAGGATCGGAGCTTGGCTTTAAAAATATTATTAATAAAATTTTACCATAACCCCTCTAAAGATAATTGAGCATTATTAAAAAGGGCACACATAGTAATATATAAGGTTAGACTTCATCAAAAAAACCCATAAGAAATTAATTTCTCTTAATTAGATGCAATAAGGACCAACAAAGCTGGCTAACTTGATGCAACCAAAAATTTAATTTTGGGGGTTTCAAATTTTGAGTCAAATTTGGCTCCAAAAATTACCTAGACAATCACTCAATCCTTGATGATGGAATCCCCCTGAGCGGATCGGCCTTCTGGAAATCCATCACCCACACACGTCAATTAATCTATAAAGGCTTACAGTGGATCCTCGATGACAGTGATCACATTAATTTTTGGTATGATAGGTGGGTCTAGGATGAACCCTTGATTGATAATACAGAGATGGTGAATCTCAAACCTGTCACTGACTCTAACATGGGGCATAGGGTGGCTAACTTCATAACCCTCTCGAATGGAGTCCCTAAGTGGAAATAAATCAATTATGATAACCTTGGTGAGGCCACTATCTCCCTATCCACAATGCTCAACTCGACCACCATCCCTATTGGAGGACCTGACAGGTATACTTGGAAGGGGTTCGACAATAGAGCCTTCATAGTCAAGTCAGCTTATATCATTCAAACCCCCTCTCCTGTCTTAGCCATCCCATTCAACCTGATTTGGAAGAAACACTTGATTTCTAATGTCAGCTTCTTATCATGGATTGCTATTCAAAATAGAGCTCTTACCATAAAAAATTTGCACAAAAGAGGCTTCTCGATCTCTAACAAGTGCTACCTTTGCATGGCTGATTGGGAGTCCACATATCATCTATTCCTGATATGTGATTTTTCCTCCACTATCCTTGGTTCCATTTTGAATTCTATTCATGTTCAATGGGCCCACCCCAAGTCCATCAATGAACTTTTTTCCCAATGGACCACCCTTTTTTAATTCCAGGCTTCGATTCCTTTAGGATGTGTGCCTCCACCATTTCCTATGGCAGATTTGGCTAGAGCGCAATAGTAGAGCCTTTGGCGACTCATCCAGGGATCCTATATCTGTAGCATCTAGAGCCATTGCCTTTGCTACTAAAAATGCCAATCTTATCCCTTGCCATTCTATCCCTTAGTCGGCCTTAGATTCCTCCATTTTCAAATCCCTCAACATCCCCTATGGAAGTGGAACATCCCCCCTACCCCAATCCACCCTAGAGCTAGCATCCAATGGAAGCCCCCCCGAAAGGATGGATTAAACTAAATTTTTATGGAGCATCAAAAGGAAATCTAGGTCCTGCTGGAGCTGGAGGAGTCGTTCATGATCACCATGATGAGTTGATCCTAGTGTATTCTGAATGCTTGGGTGTTCAAACCAATCATGTAGCTGAAGACAAAGCATTGTGGAGAGGCTTCTCCCTCCCCTCATAGGATCCTAGACGTCTCATCATAGAAGGAGACTCCATGAACGTCATCAACTACCTGGCTAATTCCAATAGTCTGGCATGGAGGATCAACAATACATATGAAGAGGTCAGGAAACTCTTGCAGTCCAGAGGTCCCTCGAAGGCTCAGCATAGGTACAGAGAGGCCAATTCCCTCATGGACCGCTTGTCCAACATGAGAACCCTCCTTAGATAGCTATATGTGTGGCACCAATACTTTCCTTAGGATATCCTGGATGCAGCCAATCACAAAAATCCAAAGGAGGTCGCTCAAGAGTGACGTGGGTCAAAGCTCCATATCATTAAAGAGTGAATATGAGGGTACTTTTTTTTACCCCAGCTTACATGTCTCAACCATCCCCATTGGGCCCTTTCTCACAGGGAAATGGTTGGAAAACTTGACAAATCCATCCACGTCAGTATCAACCCAAGGAGACAAACGGATATTGGCAGTGCCATCCATATCTGCAACTCATTCAAGCCCACCACTCCATGCCATTAAGTCGATGGACAATATTGCTAGCTCAACGGATACCACCACCAAAGTTCTTAAGTATCTCATCTGCAAGTGAAGCGAGGTCTCTGATGACTAGGAGGAAACCATGAATATTTAAGGCACATTGGATCCGTCCTCAAGAGGGTTTCAAATTGGCAGGCAGGGAAGGTTGGCAGTTTTTGACAGATATGACTTGCTGGTTGTTTTTTGTAACCTGGTTTCTCTACTGTTACAGCAGTTTCTCTACTATTTTTTTAATTTACGTTTTGTTTAATATATCAAGGCAATGTCTAAGGATGCATACAAGGTGCTATAGCCCTTTTTGTCATAAATTTTTGGAATCCTCTTAAAAAACCCAATTTTGTATATAAAATCTTAATTTACGAAAAAAAATATCACAATTGTTAACAAGAAGTAGGACTAAACCCACAAAAAACAATAACAATGAAAATAATATCTTGGAATATTAGGGGAATGAATAAGAACCCTAAAAAAAGGTATTAAGAAATTGTGAGGTTGCTAGACAAGATATTTTTGGATATAGAAGTTGGAAAGCAAATATTCTAGCCATTTGCAATGTTGAATTTTCATCTTGACAGGATTAAAATTTTTGAAGGTATTTGATATAAAATGAGTTGATTGTGGAAACTTAGTAGTTTGAGGAAGATGAAGAATATATTTAATAGAAGAGTAGATGAAGAATATTTTTGATAGAAAGACAAAGTTGGATATGCTTTAATTTATTTGTTATAAATATAACGAGAGCAATGCAATGTTTTTTTTGTAATGGGAGTGGCTCCCAATAGAAGCCACACATAGCTTATTAAAAAATTATAATGATCCAAGCTTGAAGGAAAGAGTTACTTAGTGAATATCATAATATTTTGAGTAAGAAAGATAAATTTTGGAGATAAAAATCAAGACAAACTTGGTTAAAAGGAGATAAAAACACAACGTTTTTCATAGGATGGCAATAGTACAGATATCAACATCCATAATTAGTAGAATTAAATAAGTAGAAGGGGTTTGGATTGAAAACCCGAGTGAAATTAGAAAGAAGGCAAGGTATATTTATTAGAATATTCTAGGATCATGAGAGTCTAGAGTTCTTAATGATAAATGTCTACAAGAATTTCCTTTAGTTATAACAGATGAAGACAATAGGAAATTGATGGAGCTTATTACTCTAGAAGAAGTTCATTTAGCTCTTTTATCTTTTAATAAGGATAAATCCCCAAGTTGATATGGGCTCTCTACAACATTCTATCAACATAATTGGTGTGATCGAATGGAGATGCAACAAAATAATGCAGCATAATAATATATTTGATCATTACCTTAGACTTTGTAGAGTCTAGGATTAAATAGGGCATAAAATAGAATAATGCTTAGGAACTTCATCACGAATGAAATGACAATTTGTATCAATATGCTTAGTTCGTTCATGATGCACTGGATTTTTGACCAAGTTCAAAACACCTGAGTTGTTGCAAAAAATGTGAATGGGAAGTTTCTTTGGTAGGCCCATGGTAACCAAGATGTAACTTAGCCATATCGCTTCACACACAGCTCCACGTGCAGCGTGATATTCTACCTCAGTTGAAGATAAAGCAACCACCTGTTACTTTTTACTATGCCATGAGACAAGACCAGATCCAAGATGAAATGCATAGCCTGATGTTGATTTTCTGTCATCTATGGATCCAGCATAATCAAAGTCAGTATAACTCTGTAAGAAGAATGAGTTATTCTTCTTATACTCTAGACCATAATCTGAACTACCCTGAATGTAGTGAAGAACCCTCTTAGTTGCTTTCTAATGAGAGACCTTTGGTTCTTGCACGAATCGTGAGAGATAGTTTATAGAATAAGTAATATCTGGTCTAGTATTAGTCAGATAGATGAGGCTTCCAATCATTTGTCTATAAAGTGTACCATCTCCCTATTGTGAGTCATCATATCATGATAATTGTAGCCCTGATTCCATCGGTGTTGCTTTGGGCTTACAATCAGTCATACGATATTTTTCTACTAAAGTCTTGGCATATTTTTTTTTAGTCACCCTAAGATGATTATTTTTTTGTTCTATCTCAAGGCCAAGACAGTAGTGGAGAAGTCCTAGATCTGTCATATCAAATGACTCTTTCAAGTCATCTTTCATGGCATTAATCAAGTTCTCTGAATTGCCAGTGATGATCAGATCATCTACATATAACACAAGAATCACCATCTCATAACCTGTGTTCTTGATATAAATATTTGCGTCAGATGGACTTCTCTTAAATCCATCTTGTAGTAGGTGACTATCCATTTTTATGTACCATGCTCTTGGGACTTGTTTTAGCCCGTATAATGATTTGACCAACTTGAAAACTTGTTGCTCATGGCCTACCTCTGTAAATCTAAGAGGTTGAGACATGTACACCTCTTCTTTTAAGTCACCATTTAGAAAGGCGCTCTTTACATCCATCTGATGTAATTTCCATCCGAACTGTGCTGCCATAGCACATAGCACTCGAATGGTGGTCATCCTTGTTGTAGGAGCAAAGGTTTCCTCATAGTCAAGCCCTTATTTTTTAGCATAGCCCTTCGCCACAAGATGGGCCTTATGCTTATCTATGGTGCCATCTGCCTTATATTTTACTTTGTAAACCCATTTGCAGCCTATGGGTTTCTTTCCTTTAGGCAAATCCACAAGCTTCCATGTTTTATTCTTTATGAGGGAGTTATATTCTGCATCCATAGCTTCCTTCCACTGAGGTAGTCTAAGTGCTTCATCAACTATAGAAGTTTCATTCTCATCATATGCTAACAAGTAAACCCTCTCCTCATCTATTTCCATATCATCTTCCCTTGGTAAATCTCTATCAATAGAAAGATCTTGAAAATCTGCACAAATATCATCAACTGAAGTGGATGCTTCATTCGTTTCTTTTTGAGTCATGCTTCGTGTCTTGGGACGATTGAGAGTAAGATCAGGTAGGGAAGTGAGTTTGGAATCTTTCATTGTGCTTGTATACCATTTAGGAGGCTTTTTCTATTGTGGAGGAGGAAGTGGTTGTTGCTCCTCATCATCAAGGTATACTGATGTAGTGTTGGGTGTGAAAGCTTCATCAAACACTACATCTCTGCTGACATGTATTTTCTTGGTAAATGGGTCTATTAATCGATAGCCTTTTGAGAATTCATCATATCCAAGAAATACACAAGGTAGGGACTTCTCATCTAATTTCTTTCTTTTCTCCTTGGGTATATGCATAAATGCCTTACACCCAAATACCCGTAGATGAGTTATGGAGGGCTTCCTACCACTCCATGCTTCTTGAGGAGTCATACCTTCAAGAGCCCTTGTGGGTGCTCTATTTAGAAGATATACTATAGTTTGAACAGCTTCAGCCCAGTAATTATGCTCAAGATTTGCTCCCTTAAGCATACATCGAACCATTTCCATAATGGACCGATTTCTTCTCTCAACAACTCCATTTGATTGAGGAGAATAGGCTGTGGTTAAATGTATTTTTACCCCATGAGTCTGTAAAAATGAGGAAAATTCCTTTGATGTGTATTCCCCCCTCGATCTGAACGGAGGGTCTTAATAAAGCATCCCGATTCTTTCTCAACAAGCATTTTGAATTGTTGAAAATAGGAAAATGCTTCAGACTTCAACTGTAGGAAGAAGACCCACATTTTTTGTGAGTGATCATCGACAAACAATTGAAAATCCACAACTTGTAGACATGGGACCACACAAATCTATGTGAACTAACTCCAAAGGTACCTTAGCTCGAAAGGAGCTAGGTTCAAAGGGTACTCTATGTTGCTTTCCCGACAAGCAATCAGAGCACACTGGCAAAGTAGATGAAAGAGTAGGCAACCCTTTCACCATTTGATATTTACTCAATTCTAGTAAATATCCCGAACTTAAATGCCCAAATATCTTATGCCAAAGAGAAGTGGCCTCCTTTGTGGTTACTGCCAATGCAGTATGTGTTGAGGTAATTGCATCTAAGACAAACAAACCATGTTTGTATGAACCTGTTGCGATCTATTTTCCTTTCTTAGTGATAAAGCAACATTTCTTTTCTTTGTCTACTTTGAAATTGACATTCATGTTATTGTCCAGGATTTGTGGAACTGACAAGAGATTATTTTTCAATCCTAGTACATAAATAACTTTTTGAATATTACATTCTCCATATGGAAGGGAGACTGAAACACTTCCTTCTCCCTGAACTCGATAGGTTTGATCATCAACAATGGTGACCGGTCTACCTTCTCGAGCCTCAAATGTTGCAAACCAGGATTTATCGCCGATCATATGTTTACTAGCACCTGAGTCTATGTACCACATAGAGTCCTTGTGAGGGGAATATGTATGTGTCATGAGCACCTTGTGTGCTCACTCGGAATCCAAACTAGAATCTTTAGCTGCAATGTGTCCCTATTGTTGTTTGTTCTTGTTCTTTGGTTTGCCTTGGCCCTTCTTGTTTCCTTGTTCATATGGTGATTTGTTCTTAAACCAACATCTTTTGGTTGCATGAGTGTCTTTGTCACAATTTTTACAATACTGCTTCTTCTTTGGAACCTCTTTGGCTTTACCCTTGTCTTTATTTGAAGAAGAACCTTTCTGTTGATTCCAATTTTTCTTACCACCTTGTCTGTTTGAGAAAAGTGCATTGTTGGATGCCTCATCTCTTTGGAGTTGATTAGCTTCTTCTGTTTGAAGCAAATTTACCAACTCGACAAAAGTCACTACCCTTCCAAAGACTTGTAGTGAAGTGATCAACATTCTATAGGAGTCTGGAAGAGCCCTCAAAATGATAGAGGTCAAGACTTGGTATTCCACTTTTTCTCCTAGGGATTGCAATTTTGTTTTTAATTCTGTTACTCTACAGAGGAATAGCTCTACTGTTTCTACTAATTTCATATGAAGAGTATGAAGTTGTGTTTGGATATTAAGAATCGTTGATTGATTCTTTCCCACAAATATGGCTTTTAAGGCATCCCATGCCTCCTTACCATTCTTAGCTTCACTGATATGAGGTTGGATATCATCAGTAATAGCTAGCAAGATCATTAAGGATAGTTTCTTATCCTTCTTATCAAATTCTATTTGATCTGCTCCAACTGATTGAGGTCTAGTTACACTTCCATCCACTATTGACCACAAATACTCTATAGTTAAGATAGCTTTCATCTTAGTGTTCCAAGCTGAATAATTTGAACCTTTGAGCAGTTGGCTCTCAGTGAGATACTTATGTATCAAGGCCATGGTATAAGGTTTCAAATTGATAGGACTAAGATGGTTGTATCTTGCACTATACCCTCAAAAGAGTATATGGAAGATGTTTTCAATTTACCTCTATAAGATATTTAATGGCACCTGCCTTAACACCCTTAACAAGGGATGAAAAGTTGGAGGATATTAAGCCAAACAAGATAGAGCAAATGAAAGAAATTGGTTGATAGACTTCTGATTGTGCTCTCTAGGATATTTAATGGCATCTACCTTAACACCCTTCAAGAAGAATGAGAAGTTGGAGGAAATTAAGCCAAAAAAAGAGAGGTAATCAAGGTGTGTTTTGAATTTTGACCTTTGGAAGGAGTTTAGAAAAATTGACTGTTGTTCAACCTGTGCAAAGTGTAGCACGTTTTAGGAGTGAAATATGGGTTTTGTGAAATGCTTCTGCCAATGTTGTATCTGAATGTTTAAGTGCACATAAGTAATATGAGTGTTAGTGCAAATAATCAAAACATGAGAGCAACCCACATTATTATCACTCTAGGTGTCGGGTTCAACCGAAAATGCACCTAGTATAAGTCAATTTTTGAGAAAGGTGTCGAGTACAATCGAGATTGCACCTTTCTTACTTTTGGAAAATCCCCCCTTGTTCTTTACAATTTTGCAAATAATAGAATCAACAAAAATGATTCTATCCTCCTTTAATGATTACAAAATTGAAAAATTAGAGCACTCCTTTCAAGACAAGTCGACACACGACCCGCGTTTGAAAGGCTTCCAGACCAGTCGACACACGACTTTGGTTTTGATCTTTCAACAATTGAGCATGAGGAGCAACATGTGAATTGTTCTCAATTTTACAACAAAAAAATTGCTATTTTATGTTTTATGTCTCCTTACTTGAAGGAGAGAACAAAAGCAAAGTGTTGAAGGGTTGTGAAAAATGAGATAATCGTTATGCTTCCTCAATCATGACATGCTATGTATTTTGCAATAGAATTGTGAGTCTATGTCTTATATCTCCAAAAAAAATGAAGAAAACTATAGAACTTCGGTGGAGGTTTATTGCAAAAAAAATGTTGAAGCAGGTTTTTTTTTTTTTTTGTTTAAAATTTGCGAAAAATTCCTATGTTTCTTTTGTCTCCAGGTGAGAGAAAACACAATTTTAATTTTGGAATATTTAAGGAAAAATTTTTGTTTTGGATTTCAAGGTCTTCTAAGTTTGATAAAGCAGAAAAAATATGTATTTAAGATGAAATTCTATAATTTATGAAAAAATTGGAAAAAAAATGGTCCAATTTGATTAAAAATTGAATATTTTAAGCCAATTTGTAAATAAATTATAAAAACAAATAAAAATATATATTTTAAAATGCTGAAAAAAACTTTAGAAACTTTAAAATTATTGAAAATTTTGAGAAATCTTAAAAAACCTGTGCATTTTGGAGGCGCTGGGAATGGATCCGAGGCCTCCACTGTGTAATGCGGCCGCGCTAGCCAACCGAGCCACCGACCGATTTGAAAAGGCATTGGCACGACTGTACTTTAAGGAGGTCATGGCGAAGCAAAGCCTTTGTGGATTTTATCCCACATGCATCCCAAAATGGGATGCAGCAGGCTTAATAAGACGCGACAAGCACCTTAGTCATTGATTGCCTACAGGCAATCAACGAGTTCGCCTACCCTTTTGGACGCCGCCACGTGGCACTAGGGGGTGGGCTAGGTCGAGTCCACGTTAGTCAAGTCATGTCTAGTGGTTGTCTTCCATGTGTCGAGTCCGAGTCAGTCCTTTGGTCCAGTCAGCGTCCAGGTGGCACGTGGTCGCTATGCCACGTGTTGCCTAGTCAGTCCTCCAGGTTGCGCGGTTGCACCTCAAGACTTGTGTAGGCCAGAGATCATGAGATCTTGCCACTTTTCACATCATGATTTGTCGATGTCAAGGATCGGAGGGCCTCTTACCCTCGTGGATCTCGAGGTTGTCAGGGATCGGAGGGCCTCCTGCCCTCACAGATCCTGATGTCGATGGGGATCGGAGGGTGCGTCTACCCTCTCAAATCCCAAGGTTGAGGCCTCCAACTAGGAGGGGAGGGCGCTCCTACCCTCTCTGCTCTCCCAGCCTTAGGGGGCTATTGGGGTTCCACGTGGCACCCTATCTCGAGGTCGAGTAAGCGGGAGCTAAGATTTTAGCTCGTGTGCTCCTCGATCAATGAGGGGGCGGTCGACCATAATGGTCGATCGCATGGCACTTGTGGTCGATCGTGCGAGATCACGTGGCCCGATCGACCATGAGGTTGGTTGTTCATGTGGCATGTGTGGTCTGTGGGTGGGTCATGTGGGCCATGCACAAAGCAGGCCTGCTCCAACCTACGAGCTCACCTGTTGAGGTGGGATGAGTGTCGTCTAATGGCACTAGCTTGTCCTCCAGGTGAGCCAAAAAAAATGGCTTTGATGCCAATGTGATCGAATGGAGATGCAACAAAATAATGCAGCGTAATAATATATTTGATCATTACCTTAGACTTTGTAGAGTCTAGGATTAAATAGGGCACAAAATAGAATAATAAACAACATAGTCGTAATTGACGCTAACTGCCCTCTAACAATAGAATAGGGAGTTGCGTGAGACTAACTACTAACCTAGGTAGTGAGTTCTAACTCAACCACTAACCTAAATATCTGACATAGGATATTTAGGTACTTACCTAGTTTAACCATGAGTCAAAATATCTCATGGTAATTACATAGAAAAGTAAATGTAATAACCCTACGTAGTGTAATGCAATACACTACCTTTATTTTACCCTAACAATTGGAATATAGTGAAGGATTCTTTATTGGTGGCAGTGGAAGTGTCTAGGGTAAAACAATAGATGCCTTATAAAATAAATGCAACCTATCTTACCTTGATTCCAAAAAAGGAGGATGTTGAATTGTTTGATTCATTCTGACCCATAAGCCTATGTAATATGGTATATAAGATTATCTCCAAAGTGATGGTGAATCGGTTAATACTATTGTTAGACAAAATCATTTCAGAATAGTAAGGAGGATTTGTGAAACGGAGACATTTTGGATGGGATCATAGTAGCTCATGAAATTATCCATTTAGCAACTTCAATAAAAGAGAAAGCAATGATCTTAAAACTTGATATGAGTAAAGCCTATGATAGGGTTAAATGGGATTTTCTTTTGCAGTATTAGAAAAGTTTAGATTTGGCAAGAAAGGAGTCATATGGAATAAATATTGTGTTCTACTGTTTCATATTTAGTGTTGGTCAAGGGGTTAGTAATAGAATCATTTAAAGCTAAGAGAGGTCTTAGACAAGGAGATCCTTTATCACCATATTTTCTCATTATTATGGCAGAGGTTTTGAATAGGAACTTGAATAAGGCTAACAAATATGGGCTTATAAGTGGACTTAAGGCTTGTGATAACATTGACAACATCACCCACCAACAATTTATAGATGATACAACCCTTTTTGGTAGGGTAAGGATAAACAAGGCCAAATCTTTGAATAAATTATTAAAGGTGTTGGAGAATATTATACTGATGGATTTTAAGCCTTAATGCTAATATAAAACTCACAAGGTAAATGCCATAAGATCAAATATAATATGGCCACAATACAGTAAGATTGAGATAATAATATAAGTAGAATAATATGAGCAAAATAATATGTAAATTAAGGCTTATAATATATCAAATAACATTCATTAATAAACAATAGTATGAATGTAAATAGTCTGAATTATACATGTACAAAGCATGTAACACAACTTACAATACTAATTGCTCAAAATGTATGCAGTCTTTATTACTTCACTTTCTCTTACAAATATGGTACTTGACTCTTCTCTATAATGTGATATTGGGGATAATCGGATGCTTCTCTATGGAGTAATATATAGCCATAGTAGAATGACTCTTTGGATACTTGACTATTCATTTCCATATGCCAAGTCTCATGACTCTTGGCTACTCTACTTGACACTTGCATACTTGATGAACACATGACTCTATATTGTATGCACACCTAGACACGACTCTTGACCTTCACTTTGCACACTCTAAGCTAAGAAACTTGTGCACATATTTACATTACATGTTTGTATACTTACATATAAGATGCTTGTACACATAGACTCAACTTACACTTGCACACTTACTCACATGACACTTGTGCATTTCCTACACATGCACACTTACATAGAAATGGGAAATAATACTCACACTCTAAACTATGACTCAACCCTAATCTAATATTTACATATGTACCATGAAGGTACCATGGGGGTACATTAACATGTACTAAATAATGTAATATACTCCAACACCCCATGTATTACATTATTTGGTTATTGAAGACTTTAGTCTTCAATCATGGTCTTCATCTTGATCTTCAATCTTCAAGTGACCTTGCAATGCATGTGATCTTTTGTTTTCCTTGCATTTGTTTCATCATCTTGAACTTTGGATTCACCCAATGCTTGGTAGAAATATTGTTGAATCCCATTTCTAGTATTTTGTCTTTTAAAACATTCAACAATGTTATCTTAAAATAAGATAAGTCCTTGAGAAAAACCAATTGAGTCTAAAGCATATATCCCATTCTTAATTGATCCCAAAGCCTCTCTTATATTTTTATTTTTTATAATGCATTTATTATGCTTATTTATACATTTAAATTCAATTGATATTCCACTTTCAACCAATTTAGTAACTAAAATGAGATTGGTTGTCAATCCTGGAACATACATAACATCTTCCAGTACAAGAAAATGGTGCACTAGGTGTTACACTACCACTTCCATGAACTAGGTACCTCTTATCATCAACAATATTTAAATAAAAATTATCTTTGACTTCTAGACAATCAAACCATTGCAAATTTCCAATCATATGATGACTAGCACTTGAGTCTATATACCAAATATATTTTTATGTTTGTATCACTTGATTAGATTTACTTGAGACTATTTTGCATTGTTGACAAGATTTTTGAAGACTATAATGTTGCTCATTAAATGAACCTTGTTCTTGAACTTTTTCTTTTGAAAAATATGGTTTTATATTTTGATAATGTCTTCTACATTGAAAAGTTCCTCTTGATAACTTATCCATTTTTGTACTTATAACTCCTAGGTTTAAATTTAAAGTTTCTAAATTTAAATCCTATGAAGTAAAAATCCTTATGTATCCCTAGTATTAGAAACTAAGAAAAAAAATTGCAATTTTTTTTTTTAAGTTTGAAGTTGAAATCATTTTGACTCCCAAATAACTAAATTTGCAAATATTCAAATTTTTTATTTTCAAATCTTTTCAAAAATAGAAAACCAAATATATGCCAAAAAGTGTGAAACCTTTAAAAAACAAATAAACTACTTTTATTCCTTATCACTCCAAATAAACTATATTCTACTTATCACTCCAATGCTCTTTAACCCTTAAATAAATCAATAATATTTACTAACACTACTTATCACTCCATGTATTAAATAAATAAAACATATAACCTTATGGCTCCTATTAATAAAACTTTAGAATATAAAAACCCTAATTAAATTACCTCCACAACTCTTCTACTACTGTGCTTGACTCCATTATTCTGATGTCGGTCATGCTGAAAGACCGTGGCTTGCTTAAGACATGTTTCATTACTTATAACGTTGTGGCATGCATGAAGTATGTTATCATTACTGCAATATTTGGAGATATTTCTTCAAACTCGCATGACTTGCTGCAAACTCTTATTGCCTTCTCCAGACTTATGCATGCATTAAAGCTTTACTTCTCCACCTGCTTGATGGACACTTGTTTCCATGCAATCATCGAGCATTTTGAGTGATTCTTGATGGTGTTATGTTGTGAACGTTACTACTACACACTTTACCACATTACAGTTATGTTCATCCACCACAACACTTGACACCAAGTTGCTTAGTGGCGCTCAACACTCAATGACATTCTTCTTTGGAATATTTTCTTTTGCACTCGCACTCAATTGCCTATACCTTTGTAGCATCCATTTTGCACTCGATGGTATTTGCTTTGTAGTGCTTGCTTTGCATTAGTTAGTCTTTGCTTGGAAAGCACTTCACTTATCTCTTGTTAACATTTGCTTCAATAGTGTTCATTCAACTTTTGGTGTTCTAGATGACTCTTGACTACTCGTATTCCACAATTCTACAATATTGGCTCACCTTGCTTTCAATGTTGAGCTCTACACCTTGCTAATATTTCTATTGTTCTCTTTTGCAAATTAACGTAATGGATGCTCTTTGCTTGGTGTGTTGTTGGATTGACGTTGTTCTAAGATTATAATAATGTGTTGTGGTTTGCATGATGTTTTGGTCACTGTTTCAACATTGTTTCACTTAGGATATCGTGTTTTGGACGTTGTTGCCTCTAGTTTGATATGTGCTTGCAATTTGTAGCTCTAACTCCTTTTGCTCTACCTTTATCTGAATGACTTTATCTCTCTTGGTTTTTTTTTTAGTCGAATGGCTCTAGCCTTATTTACATTACCTATATCCATATGGATCATTCCTTCTTTACATTTCTTGGAGTTGAACCAAACCCTATTTTCTTTATTTGTTTTCCTTGAGATTCTTCAAAAAGGACTATTGCTGACCTCGAGCCACAACTATAGATTTTTAAATTCTAAACACAAACCCTAAACTTCTGCATTTTATCTTCAATTTGCTCTTGAATCTTGAGCCTCATATTTTCTAGAATATAGAAGCCTCTTGAATCTTCTATCCCTTTTGTTGCTCCTTTTATTTCTTTTTGCCAATGTCAAGGTTCGAATGACCTCAAACTTTTTGAATCATTTTTATTTTTCAAGGTCTATCTTCAAGACCTGAATTCTTTATCTCTTATGTCAAGGTCTGTCTTCAATACCTGGATCCTCTATCTCTTATGTCAATATTTATCTTTAAGACCTAAATACTTTTATCAAGGTCAATTTATCTATGACTTAAAACTTCAATATCTTGAAACTTTAATTAATATTTGCTTGATGAAACCTTACTTTCTAACTGATGTATCTTCCTTGATCTAACCTTCTCCTATTCTACTTTATCTTGCACTTAGAATATGAAACTCTTATCTATCTATTGTAGGAAGCTTCTCACACTTTTGACGATCAATATTTGTTGCAACTTTCCTTCAATAATGTCTTAGGTCACACCTAAGAACTCAAACCTTTAATGTCAAGGTGACATTGAATTTCCTTGATGCCTCAATCAAAGTCAAGATGACTTGATTGTTTTGAATTCTTCAACTTCCTTCTGAGTTGATAGAAATTAGTGTTAAGGAATATCTTTGTCCCTGAAATCCTTCTATCTATGAAATCAATATCAAGGGTTGGCTATTTTCTTGAAATGATCAATTATATTAAATTTGATTCACCTTCCAACATAGATGAGTCATTGACTTCATTGGTTATTCTCCAATCATAGAAAGACTCTATAGTTGAGTCATGGTCTTCACTAGTTGTTCTCCAACCGTGGAAAGACTCTAGCATTTCTACTCACTTTGACCTTACTATAGAATCTGAGTCACACTACCTTTAAAGTGGATAGACTCTAAATCAATTTCATCAAACTAGAAAATTTTGATTTTTGTATGTAGCTAAATTAAATTCGATCAACCTATGCAAGAAACTACTCGTAGTAGCTTTGATACCATTGATGGCTTTTTAAGCCTTAATGCTAATATAAAACTCATAGGATAAATGCCATAGGATCAAATATAATATAGCCACAATACAATAAGATCAAGATAATGATGTAAGCAGAATAATATGGGTAAATTAATATATAAATCAAGGCTTGTAATAAATTAAAAAACATTCATTAATAAACAACAATATTAATGTAAATAGTCTGAATCATATATGTACAAAGCATGTAGCATAACTTACAATATTAATTGCTCAAAATGTATGTATTCTTTATTACTTCACTTTCTCTTACAAATATGGTACTTGACTCTTCTTTATAATGTGATATTGGGGATAATCAAATATTTCTTTCCATATGCAAGGTCTCATGACTCTTGGCTACTCTAGTTGACACTTGCATACTTGATGAGCACATGACTCTATATTATATGCACACCTAGACATGAATTTTGACCTTCACTTTTCACAATCTAACCTAAGACACTTGTGCACATATTTACATTACATATTTATGCACTCACATATAAGACACTTGTGCACATAGACTCAACCTACACTTGCACACTTACTCACATGAAACTTGTGTATTTTTTGCACATGCACACTTACATAAAAAGAAGAAACAATACTCACACTCTAAGCTATGACTCAATCCTAATCTAATATTTACATATGTAACATGAAGGTACCATGGGGATACATTAGCATGTACTAAATAATGTAATATACTTCAACATATATTATTTGGTACATGCAAATGTACCCCCATGGTACCTTTATGGTACAAATATAAATATGTAATAGATTAGGGTTTGATTCTATAGTTTAGGAGAGTGATTTATATTTCCTCTTTATGTAAGTGTCTATGTGTAGGATATGCACAAGTGTCATGTAAGTGTGTAATGTGCAAGATATGCACAAGTGTCATGCATGTTAGTAAGCGTGTAATGAGAGAAAGTGCACAAGTGTCATGCATGTTAGTAAGCAAGTGTGTAATGAGTGTCTTGTCTTATGTAAAGAATAGGAAAAGTTGCATCTCATGAATATGTGAGGAGTGCAATAGTCAAGTATTGAAGAGTCACCTTTCTATGTCTATATTATGGAGACAAAGCTCCATACATTGTATTGGAAAAATGGTTTGTAAGAGATCACCAACAAGCATTGATAATATTGAAGCTTGTATACAAATTTTGAGCAATTTTATTGTAAGTATTTTCATGTTATTACATGATTGATTTTGGTAATTTACATTCATATTTGAGGTTACAGTGAATATTATTATTATTTATATTGGCCAGTATATTTTAATTGCTCGTATATATAATTTTATTCTTGATTATTTATAATAATATTTGAGATATTATGGCTTAAGTATACGGGGACTTGATATAGTTTGGCTTAAAATACAATAGTGGTATCGAAGCTATTGCTTTACTCTATCCATTTTTTATAGCCATTCTAGAGCCACGATCATATTTGGAGTCTTTTTAATTTAAAAGTAGTGAAGATTTGAACTCTATTTTTAAAGGTCTAAAAAAGTAGATATTGAGGGGATAAATTAAAAGTCACCCCGATTTGGATGTTATGGTCTATCCATTTGGTTTAAGGAAAACCAGTGAAGATAAGGACTCAGCCATAATAGATTTAGAGCTAAATCAAAAGAAATTTGGATGTGAGGGAACATTCAAAGTCACCCTAATATTGATTTAGATTCTCTATAAAATAGGAGAATCATAGTGAAGGATTTATATTTAAAAAAAGAGAAAGTCCTCATATTGCATTAGACGAAGTATCCAACTACTATAAAGTTATTGAAGGATAATAAAATCCTCATATTATTATATTAGCTCTTAAAGGAATTCAAAGCACCAAGGAAAAAGAGTGTTATATGAGCCAATTTTAAAGCAAGTAAAAGATACTAAAGAGTGTTAAGTAGAATCTGAGTTGAAGTTAGCAAAAAGTTAGATTCAGACTGCATCACATAAGGTGACTAGAAAGATTCATAGCCTAAGAAGAGTTCCATAGTTTATCTAGTGTATAAAAAAAGAAGGATACGTTCCCTGAGAATGTGAAGCTTGTAAATAAGGATTCATTCCCTTAGAACGTGAAGCTTTCTAGAAGATAAAAGACAACAATAAAAATATCCATAAGAGGACAATGTCCATAAAGAGAACAATGGAGAGTGGCCAAACATATCTTAAGAAGATAGTGGCTAAGGTACCCAACATATAGCTAGCATAGTCAGCAAAATTAGAAGAGACAACATTCATAGCTAGTGGATAACCAGAAGGTAATAGAAGCCTACGTCTAGCCAATAGAGGCAAATTCTAACCACTAGAGGTAACGTATAGACATTAGAGATAATGTCATGTAAGTGTGTAATGTGCAAGATATGCACAAGTGTCATGCATGTTAGTAAGCAGGTGTGTAATAAGATAAAGTACACAAGTGTCATGTATGTAAGTGTGCAAATATGTAAAGTGAGGATGTGCACAAGTGTCATGTATTAGGAGTGCATGTGGGAGAGTAAGTGTCATGTAGAAGTGTGTCAGTGTCATTAAGTGTGCAATGTAAGCAAAGAGTAAAGAGTCTTCTATACAAGTGGTAAGATGAGAAACTACAGGACATGAGAGTCTTGTCTTATGTGAGGATTGAAGTTACAGTGAATGTTATTATAATTTATATTGGCCAATATAATTTAATTGCTCATATATATAATTCTACTATTGATTATTTATATTAAGACTTGAGATGTTGTGGCTTAATTACACTGGGACTTGAGATAGCTTGGCTTAAAATCTAACAAAAGGAATATGAAAGAGCATCAAAGTAGAAAGTTAATAGGACAAAATCTAAAATTTACTTCCTAAACACCCCAACTAAAATCAAAGTAGGGATATATAGGTTACTTCAAATGGAGGAGGCAAATTTGCCAACAACTTATCTAGGGATGTTCTTATTTGAGGGGTGAATGAGAATAGAGTTATGGAATCCAATTATAAGTAAAGTTCAAAATAAACTACTAGTGTCGAGAGGTAGATGGTTATCATTAGCAACAAGAGTGCAACTAATTAAATCAGTCTTACTAACCATTCCAACATATTATATGTCCTTGTATACTATGCTAAAAATTGATATAAAATAATTTAATCTATATTATGTATTCATTTTTGTGGTCAATATTACATGATAAAAGAAAATTTCCTTTAGTGAAATGGAGCAATGTGTGTGATGATAAAACTAGGGGAGGTCTTGGTTTAAGAGTTCTTATAGATGCAAACTTAGACCTTAGGGAAAAAGTAATTTGGATATTGTATAAAGAGAGTCAAAGACAATGGGCAAGAATTCTTCTAAGTAAGTATGTTGAGCCTAATGATCCAAGCTTAATATTTACTGCATGTTCTCTACCAAATGGTTCTGCACTATGGAACAATTTAAAAAAATCAATTCATCTAGTCATTAAAGGTTTAAGATGGGTGGTGGAGAATGGAGAAATTTTTTCTATTTGGAAGGATACTTGGTGTAATAAAAAACCACTCAAGCTAGATCTAATTTTGAAATCATGGATGAGATTATTTTAAGATAAATATAGCGATAGGGTTTCAAACATTTTGTATAATGACCTGGGAGGAAGATAAAAATGGAAAGAGGGTTTTTATAAGTATACAAGACATTGATGCTAGGAGGCGGTTGAGTAGAAAGATAACACCAATGATTATTCTAAGGGGAGACAAGGATAAGTTGAGTTGGGATTTGAATAGCTAAGGAGAATACATAACAAGATGTGGATATAATGTAAAGCACCATAAAAATAATATCACAATAATATGGAGAGATATTTGGGATAGCCCAAGCATTCCTAAAGTTAAAATATTTGTTTGGTTAATAGGTCATAGAAGAATTTTATCCTGGGATAACCTTCTGAAAAGGGGTTTTCATGGCCCCTCACAATGTGTTCTTTGTAAAAAGGAGGAGGATATTATAGATAATCTCTTGGGACACTGCTCAATAGTTTAGAAACGATGGCAATGGATTATTAATATGTTTAGTAAATGCTTGGTGGTGAATGGTAGAATTGAAGAATGGTTAAAACAATGGCTAAGCACTGCTTTACAGACAATATGAGATATATCAAAAGATACAATACTTTGGATTGTATGGCCAGAAAGGAGTATAATAATATTTAAAGGAAAGGAAAGCAATTTAGAGATAATGAAAAGGAATATTTTTTTAGACATAGAGGAGTCTAAACCAACCCTATCAACTCACCCCATCCCTAATTTGGAATCAGAGAACCTTGATATATGATTTTAATTCATCAAATGGAATTATGATATTCGATATAGGAGAAACAAAAAGAAGACAAAGAATATAAATTGGAAACCACCAAATGTGGAGTTGGTCAAATTGAATTTTGATGGAGCATCTAAAGGAAATCTAGGACTAGGAGGAGGAGGAGGAATAATTAGAAATAATAGAGGAGAGATTTTATCTCATTACACTTTCAATAGTGAATTTAAGACAAATAATGAAGTTGAAGCTTGGGTTGCTTTGGAAGGGTTAAAAATATGCAAACAAATGAAATGGAACAAAGTATGGATGGAAGGTGATTCACTCATAGTAATAAATATAATTTTGAAGAAAGAAAAGGTTCCATGGAACATACAAGAGATAATTGTGGAAATTCAAGATCTTGCTATAGAGTTTGAAGAAATCATATTTACACATACATTAAGGGAAGGAAATAAATGTGCAAATAGGCTAGCCAAAAGAGGGGTTTTAATTGAGGACCGTGAAGTTAAATTATTTTTTCCTTGGTTAGAGGAAGTAGTAAGTTTAGTTGAAGTTGACAAGAAAATGTTGATTGCCTAAATTAAATAATGATTAAGATTTACTTTATTGTTTTCCATTGGTGAAAACTGCTTTATTTTATAACATTAATGTGCTTTCATATAAACTATTTATTAAAAATTTTATGGTTGCACTTGTGCTTTAAGAAGGAAACTAACAATCTAGATATGATAAAGTGGACTCTGATGGTGTGATGTTTTGGAAATATTACTCTACTAATATGCAATGCATAGATAGTAGAGGTGAATTTTTGGCATCAAGAAGGTTTTTGTAGGAAAATGTATAGAAGGATGTTGAATTATGGAATATTTGTATTCACACAAAAATTTGAAAAATATCCAAAAAATGATAATCAAGAATTTAGACATTTTATGTAAAATGATGTAGGTTGCTAGCTATGGCATCTCAATTGAGATGATAATTGAATTTATTTGCAAACTCTCAGGCTCTAAAGAAGAAAATATATGATTTGTCAAGGGTGAGGGACCTAAGTTCAACCCCTTGTTCTCTAGCAAAAAAAAAAAAAATTATTTGGGAAACAAATGCTACCCAAAGGATCACCAATATGGAACTTCATATTAGATAGTTTACAATTGATAAGAAACATATTAGATAATCAATCAATGAGGGAAAATATGCAAATTTTTGGTTCGGAGATTAGTTGAGGTTTTATCCTCTTATCATGTTTGAACTTGCAATGTTTTCAAGAAACATTCCAAAATATACGTTCACCACAATTGTATGTCAAAAAGAATAAAAGGTGATTAAAAGATAGCAATAATAAAAAAAATAAATGAATGAAGGGAGAAACCAAGAAGAAGTATAAAGTGGGTTCCTATGTGCACCCTAATATGCCATATTTTATTTACACTTATATTACAAATGGATCCTCATTTAGGGGTGTTTATAGTGATGTCAAATCCCTAATGAAAGGTTAATCTCAGGTCGATATTAACATAACATTGAGGTTAATCTTACAATAAAATAATAATAGAGTACCCTTTAAGTGAGGTTATCCATAAAGGTGGATTAACCAATATAACTAAGGGTGAAATATAAAAGGTGACCATAGGCTTACATGAACATGCCCATAGGCTTACATAAATGAGGAATTCTCATAGGCTTACATAAATGAGGAATGTATTATGCTACATAAATGGTGCTCATAAGCACCATATCACACATTTGGCCCTAGCCTAAGCAAAACTAGAATACACAAGTTTCAACATCCCCATAATCTAAGCTGAGAGGGCCAAGGAGAGAAGGCATTAGAGGTAACACCTCTTTCCCACAATAAATTATCTAATGGGCCTTTGTTATCCTCCTTTTTCCTTGTCTTCATCATCAAAAATCTTGTTACCAACCCTCAAGAATTTTGTTTCAATATTTGTTTGCCTTGTAATGCAATTCTTGATGGAGCGCACTTCCCTTTTATAATACTCACAAGTATTAACTTCTTTAAAACCTTAGGATTGACCTTAGACACATGAGTCTTAGATTCCATTCAATATTTTGGATGAGCTTGTGTATGAGAAAGAGCTCCATCATTCTTCATTTTCACTTCATGATGGATTAGAATCTTGAAAAGATCTTCAAGAGATACGGGTTGTGGTTCTTTGATAGTCATAATATTCACCTAAATAACCAAGTCAATTGTATGAAAAGCGGGAGAAATATTGGAAGTAATAGATTTGGCATACTCTTCATCAATATTTACCTTGCCCATTGTCATAGCTATATCAATTTTTAGAGCTTTGAAGTGAGATATATGGTCTTTGATAACATTAAAATCTAAAATTTGGAGGTTTGAGAGATTTGTCTCTCTTTTGTTAACTTCATTAGACTTACTTTTCCATCAAGATATTTCAAAGTAGTCCATATGTTAATAGGATTAGTATTTTCTCTAATGTGAAAAAAATATGCTTAGTTCCCCTAACATGAAGAATATTCTAAGAGCTTCCTTCTTTCTCTTATTGAATTTATAATCATTGAGCCCTTCTTTTGACTCATTATTGAAGATGAACCAAATATTTTTTTGAAAAAATGAAAAATATATTATATTTATAGAAGTTGTATTACAAAGTAAAATGAGCTAGAAAGGAACAAGGGAAGAATAAAGTCCCCCTCCAATCCCTCTTGGCTCAAAAATTAGCCATAAAATAATATATAGGTGTATTTGTTGAAAACATCACCTGAGACCACCATAGTACAATTATCCATACACATCAACATTACCATAGTTTAATTCAACTTTTTCTCAGTAATCTAAATTTTGTAGACCATCCATCTATCTTCATGATGTTTTGAAGTCATTATTGGCATCTTGAACATGTCTACTATTTGCCTGTACCACCTCTCACATCCCTTGGATTTTTGACATCAACTTATCTAATTTCCATCTAAGAGTCCACATATCGCTCTTCCTCTAGTTCTTTTCTCCAATTTGCTAAATAATCTATCACCCTATTTCCCTCTTGCTTGATATGAGTAATAAAAATATCTTGAAAAACCTTCTAAATCTTTTGAATTGTTTCCACCTTCCTTCTCTCTCCAATTCCTAGCACCTAAAAGGGTCTTATCAGATCCAATAATCCATCTCATACCTGAGAGTTTGTCTCTATCCATAGCTTATGTAAATTTATATTTGTAGCTATCATTGATGCTGACAAGATCGTATGTCCTTCTGCTTCATTATTTTTTGTCTCCCCCATACCTTCTGCTCTCTAGTGCACCTGTTCTCCTTTCCAATTTCATATGATAATGCCCAAACTAGCTTTTCTAAGATTTTTAGCAGAAGCCCCGTATGTTTTTGCCTTCACCCACTCTCTGGGAGGCGACCTCCACTCTATGTTATTCAAGGAGATCTCACCTGCGCAACCAACCCTTAGTTGTTTTTCTTTTATAGTTATTCCAAAGCTCCTTAGAATAGTCACTTCCTCCATTTCTATGTTTGTTTCCTCCTATAATCTAATGGATGGTGTTTCCATTCACTTACTCATAATCATCTCCCAAACTTGCTCCCTTGTTATGTGCTATAATCTAAACATGTGTGCATTTCATTCTAGCCATAACTACCACCATATGAAGCTAGGTCTGATCGAGAGCCAAAATCACAGTGAAAAAGAAAACATTTTTATGCTTGATCGAGAGCCAGAATCACAGAGAAAAAGAAAACATCTTTATGTTATTCACATACGGCCGAACATTACAGTCACAGCACCACATTCACAGAGAAGAAAAGAACAGTTTATTTATTCGCATGCATCGAATATGACAGTCACAGCCCGTATTCACAGAGAAAAGAAAGAGAGAGAAAAAAAGAATAGTTTATTTCATTCGCATGCAGCCCAAAATTACAGTCACAGCCGAAAATAATAGTCACGGCTGATTATCCATAAGTTGCAAAAGAATGGCATCTTTTTTGCACAATGCCACGTGATTATCTTCTCGATTTAGCAACTTTTTCATCCCTTGTGCATGCCTTTGTTTCCCTTTTTAAAGGTTCTTAGGTGACGCTCCGTTTCCAGTTGGCGGCCCTTCGTTTCCTCTTCCCGAACCTTTCGTTCGCCTCCCCGTGTCGCTTCATTGCCCAGGTGTTCGCCACGTGTCACTTTCCGCCTCTTGGTCTTCGGCTCATCTTTCATCGCGAAAATGCTACCTGTCGCGATATCGCGACGTATTTCCATCGAGTCCCCCTTTCCTCTGCTTTGGTCGCGATATCGCGACATGTCGCGATATCGCGACGTCTTTCTACTGCGCCTTCGTTCTTAAGCTACGATCACGATTTCGTGACATGTCACAAAATCGTGACCCTTCATCTTCGTAGCCCCCTGCTTCCATTGCGGTCATGATATCGTGACCCTCCGTACTGTCGTAGCCTCTGTTTCTATTTTGGTCACGATTTCGTGACCCTCCATACTGTCGTAGCCTTTGTTTCTATTTTGGTCATGATTTTGTGACCCTCCATCCGCCTTAGCCTCTGCCTCTGGTTTTGGTCACGATTTTGCGACCCTCCGTCCGCCTTTGCCTTGCTTCTCGATTTGGTCACGATTTGATGATATTTCGCGACCCTCCGTCCGCCTTTGCCCTGCTTCTTGATTTGGTCGTGATTTCGTGACATGTCACGATTTCGCGACCCTCCCTCGGCCTTGGCTTCTTTCCCTGTTGGTTGGTGCAGGATTGCTCTGCTGCCCTCGGATGCTCCTGCATCAGACACCCGGGGTAGATTGAGAAGTGATCCTCACTTCTGAACTGTTGGAGGGAGACCCAGGCGGTCAACCTCCGTTTTGGACAACCAAGTTGCATCTTCTACCGGTCTGCCCTTCCACTTGACCAAATATTCCAAATACTGTCTGTTTCTGGTACTTCTGCCTTCTCTTATGTCCAGTATTTCCTCTATCTCATCTGTGGTTGGAGTAGATGCTGGGATACTCCACAACTCTGCACATGGTGCCTCACTACTATCCCCTTCATGGTATTTCACTAAATCTGATATGTTAAAAATAGGTGAAATGTCAAGCCCACTTGGCAATTCCACTTTATATGCATTGCCTGACTCCCGTTTTTCCAGTATTCTGCATGGCCCAAATTTCTTCATCTTCAATTTGTTATAAGTTTTGGCTGGAAACCTTTCTTTTCTGAGATGGACCATGACCTCATCTCCCACTTCGAACTCTTTGAACCGCCTCTTTTGGTCTGCTCTTGTCTTGTATTGAGTATTCATTTTTGTAATTTGTCTCTTTACTTCTTCATGCAGGCTTTTCATCCGTTTCGCAAATTCCTCAGCCTCAGCATTGCACTTTTCTCCTTTATCTAATTTCCTCAGCTCAGAAACATTTCTTGGGCTGTTTCCATATATGACTTGGAATGGAGATTTGTTTGTACTCTTGTTGACAGAATTGTTGTATGCAAATTCTGCCTGCGGCAAAACCAAATCCCATCCCTTGGGTTTATCTGCTATCAAGCATCTTAATAAATTACCCAGACTTCTATTTACCACCTCTGTCTATCCATCAGTCTATGGGTGGTATGCAGAACTGAACTTCAGATCTGTCTTCAACTTCTTCCACAATGTTCTCCAAAAATATCCAACAAACTTTGTATCTCTGTCAGAAACTATGCTTTTTGGTAGACCGTGAAGTCGTACCACTTCCTTGAAGAATAACCACTGCAATGTGAACCGCGTCACTTGTTTTATGGCAGGGAATAAAATGTGCCATCTTGGAGAATCTATCAACCACCACAAATACGGAGTCATTTCCCCTCTGTGTTCTCGGCAACCCAAGAATGAAATCCATGCTGATGTCCTCCCATGGCCTCTCAGGTACAGGTAATGGCTGATATAATCCTGTGTTCTGCCTCACTCCTTTTGCCATCTGGCATATTCTGCAACTTTGCACAAACTTGTTCACATCCTGCTATAGTTGCGGCCAATAATAGTTCTCACTCACCAGGGCAATGGTCTTATCCCGGCCAAAATGTCCAACCAGTCCTCCGTTGTGTTTCTCTTTGACTAAGTTTTCCCGCATGGAACTCCTTGGAATGCATAATCTACTTCCTTTGAACAACATTCCATCTTGGATTAGAAAATCCAACCATTTTGTCCTGTCCACGATAATGGTGCCGAGCAAGCCTTCCGGGCTTACGCAAAATCGAGGATCTTTCGGGTACGAGGCCCTTCAGTTCTTCGAATCCTACCACTTCCATTGTCATTTCAATCAGCAAATTCTGCCTTCTACTTAAGGCATCCGCAACTCTGTTTGATTTTCCGCTTCTGTGCTTTAACACAAAGGTATAGCTTTGGAGAAACTCAACCCACTTCAAGTGCCTCTAGTTCAGTTTTCCCTGGCTGTTTATATACTGTAAGGCCTGATGATCAGTATATAACACAAACTCTTTTGGCAGCAAATAATGTCTCCACTTCTTCAAGGACTGAACTATGGCATAGAATTCTTGATCATACACTGAATACTTTTTCCTGGCATCATTGAGTTTCTCACTGAAGTAAGCAACAGGCTTACCTTCTTGACTCAGCACAGCTCCAATGGCACTACCACTGGCATCACGAGTCTACCTGAAATACCTTGTTAAAGTCTGGAAGTGCTAAAATAGGTTGCTCAGTGACCTTCTTCTTCAACATATCAAAGCTTTTGTCAGCTCCCAAGGTCCACTTAAAGTCTTTTCTATCCCCTCTCATTGTCTCTGTAAGGGGTGCACAAATACTGCTGAAATTTTTGATGAATTTCCTGTAAAAACTGGCTAAACCATGAAATGATCTCACTTCAAAAGTGCTTCTTGGAGTAGGCCATTCAATGATAGCCCTCACCTTTTATGGGTCCATCTTCAGACCTTCAAGCTGAGATGACAAATCCCAGGTATACCAACTCCTTCTTCACAAAATTGCACTTCTTCAAGTTGATCAACAAGCTGTTCTTCCCTCGGCTTCTCAAAAACCCTCCTGATGTGCATCGGGTGCTCTTCCAGGGTTCTGCTTGAATATCAAAATGTCATCCAAATAGACAATAACAAACTTGCCTAAGAACTCCTTCAACACTTCATTCATCAACCGCATGAAAGTGCTTGGTGCATTGGTTAGCCCAAATGGCATGACCAACCACTCATATAAACCTTCTCTGGTTTTGAAAGCGAGTTTTCCACTCATCTCCTTCTCTGATCCGAATCTGATGGTAGCCACTCTTCAGGTCAATCTTGGTGAAGTACTTGGCTCCACTCAAATAGTCCATAATATCATCCATCCTTGGTAATGGAAATCTGTATTTGATGGTGATCTTGTTTATAGCTCGGGAGTCTGTGCACATCCTCCACTCCCCATCCTTCTTTGGTGCTAGTACTGCAGGTACCGCACATGGACTTAGGCTTTCTCGAATCAGTCCATTTTTCAAAACTCATGGACTTGTCTGCTCAGCTCCTCACTTTCCATAGGAGTCATTCTATGGGCTGCCTTGTTGGGTAAACTAGATCCGGGTACCAAATCAATATGGTGACTGATCTTTCTCATCGGTGGTAAACCCTCAGGCACATTGTCTGATATGATGTCTGGAAATTCTTCTAACAGGTGTTCGGCCTCTGTTGGAACATCTGTGTACTGTTCTTTCTTAACAGTAGGGATTAATGCATAACACATTGAATCCCTCTTCTGACCTTCCAAAAACTGTCTTCCTTCCACCGGGCGGATTATGGCACTACTACACACTTTATCATCCACTTCCTTCGGTGGCTTCAATTTGTGACGTACTCCATCCTTCGTTAGAGAGTACATATTTGCATGCCCATCGTGCCACTGCACGTCTGTCAAATTGCCATGGTCTTCCCAACAACAAATGGCAAGCATCCATTGGCAATACATCACATAGGACCTCATCTTGATAATTCCCAATGTGAAATTTGACCAAGCACTATTCATTGACAAGTGCTCTGTGGTCTTTCTGCAACCATGCAATCCGATATGGATGCGGGTGCTTCCTCTTCCCCAAATTCAACTTAGTAACCATCTCTTTTGAAACTAAGTTGTCTGTGCTACCATTATCAATGATAACATTGCAGACCTTCCCTGCACATTTGCACCTTGTGCGAAACAGGCTCTTCCTCTGTTATGGTTCTTTTTCCTCATTCAACAGTGTTCTTTTCATCATCAACACTTCTCCTCCTTCTGCCTCTTTAGAGTGTTCGACTCTGCACCTTCATCTGCCACAGCGGCTCTGGCATGACCCTCAGGTCTCCTGTCCGTCCTTTCTTGGTGTTGAGGACATTCGTATGACCGGTGTCCTTCTTCTCCACACTGGAAATAGGTTCCATGGAATACCCCTCTTCCATACCCACGTCCGGGTCTACCTCTTCCTCTCTGGTAGTCATTGTTATGATCACGCGGGCGGTAGGTATTCTCCTTTTTCTGTTCCTGGGGTTTGCTTGTTTCCCCAGTCTTCTTCTGGTCTCGGTAATTTCCTCCACCGGTTCTTCCACCATGATCCCTTCCTCTCTGGTTGCCTTCGAATCTTCTGTTTAGTTTCTCTTCTACCTTCAAGGCCAACTGGTATGCATCTTCTATGGTGGCTATTATGATCAAGCTGAGCTCTTCCTGAATGTTCATTCTCAACCCATTGATGTATCTAGCTACCTTCTCCTTATTAGCCCTCGAATGGCCAATTCGATGGAGATCTTGTAGAATTCTTCTGTGTATTCTTGGACGAGACTTGCACGCTTGCCTCGGACTCTGCATTCTCCTCAACGAGGTCCAACTCGTAATCCGTGGGAATAAATTGTCTCTTCAACTTCTCCACCATTCGGTCCCATCTGGTTATTTTCTCCTTTCCATTTTTATTTCTTTCGAGTTGTATTCCTTTCCACCATAAACTAGCATGGCCTTTTAATCTTGTTTTTGCAAATTTTATCCGGTCTGGATCCGCCACCTCCTCATACTCAAAGTATTCTTCCATATCGTTGATCCAGTCAATCAACTCTTCTGGGTTGAGGTGCCCAGAATATGTAGAGACATCAAACTTTGGTCTCTTCCCGGCCTGAGATAGAGCTTTCAACAGTCTAGCTTCAGAAGGATCCAATGCATCTTCATCATCTGATGGACCCTCAGTTTCCCAGGCTTCATCGTCACTCTGTTCTTCTCCCTTAGGTTCGGTCCTTTTTCGCAATTCTTCCTACAGGGCTTGCACTTGTCTTTGCAATGCTCTGAAATCTTCATCCTGCGCCACATTTCTCCCATGACCACGATTTCTTTTTGGAGGCATCCTGCTCACGATTTCTCTGTTACACTACTCAGGCACTCCCGTTCTCTCTTCTCAGAATCCTTCCACAGATCCTGGTGCAAACTGCCTCACATTCGGCGTTCCGTTTGCACACTCAGAATCACTCGCTCTGATACCACTTGATCGAGAGCCAAAATCATGAAGGAACGAATCACGAGAAAAAGAAAACATTTTTATGTTATTCACATACGGCCGAACATTACAGTCATGGCACCACATTCATAGAGAAGAAAAGAACAGTTTATTTATTCGCATGCATCGAATATGACAGTCACAGCCCGTATTCACAGAGAAAAAAAAAATAGTTTCATTTCATTCGCATGCAGCCCAAAATTACAGTCACGACCAAAAATAACAGTCACGGCTGATTATCCATAAGTTGCAAAAGAATGGCATCTTTTTCGCACAATGCCACGTGATTATCTTCTCGATTTAGCAACTTTTTCCTCCCTTGTGCATGCCTTTGTTTCCCTTTTTAAAGGTTCTTAGGTGACGCTCCGTTTCTAGCTGGCGGCCCTTCGTTTCCTCTTCCCGAACCTTTCGTTCGCCTCCCCGTGTCGCTTCGTTGCCCAGGTGTTCGCCACGTGTCACTTTTTGCCTCTTGGTCTTCGGCTCATCTTTCGTCGCAAAAATGCTACCTATCGCGATATCGCGACGTATTTCCATCGAGTCCCCCTTTCCTCTGCTTTGGTCGCGATATCGCGACATGTCGCGATATCACTTTCTACCGCGCCTTCGTTCTTAAGCTGCGGTCGCGATTTCGTGACATGTCGCGAAATCGCGACCCTCCGTACTGTCGTAGCCCCTGCTTCCGTTGCGGTCGCGATTTCGTGACCCGCCATACTGTCGTAGCCTCTGTTTCTATTTTGGTCATGATTTCGTGACCCTCCGTACTGCTGTAGCCTTTGTTTCTATTTTGGTCGCGATTTTGCGACATGTCACGATTTCGCGACCAATCGCGACCCTCCGTCCGCCTTTGCCCTGCTTCTTGATTTGGTCACGATTTCGTGACATGTCACGATTTCGTGACCCTCCGTCCGCCTTTGCCCTGCTTCTTGATTTGGTCACGATTTCGCGACCCTCCGTCCGCCTTTGCCCTGCTTCTTGATTTGGTCGCGATTTCGCGACCCTCCCTCGGCCTTGGCTTCTTTCCCTGTTGGTTGGTGCAGGATTGCTCTGCTGCCCTCGGATGCTCCTGCATCAAGGTCCCAACTTCCATGTCATTTTCATTGTTCTAGTCTTAAATTTGCATTGTTTCCATTTCTCATAAAATATTTCCTGGCTCTCAAAAATTTTCCAATGTTGTCTCATAGACCTCCATCAAATGATCCATATATCTTTGGAAAAAGAACACCCAAAAAATAGGTGATTCAAGGTTTCCTCTACCTTTTCACACATAACACATTTGGAAGGCCCGTAGAAACCTCTTTTCTCAAATTATCAGTTGTCAAGCACTTTATGTGGTTAACTAGCCATGCGAAAATGTTAATTCTTGGTCATTCTTCCTTTTGCCATACAAATGTCCATGGAAGTGGTGCTGGGGTAATCTCATATGCACAAACTAACTTGTATCCCTCCTTTGCTATATAGATTCCCAACTTTCTTCCTCCCCATCCAAGTATATCCCTCTTAGAATAGTCATGAACTGGATGTCTTTGGAGATGTCTCCATAGTTTTTCGATTAGTTCCTCTATCCCCCTCACTGGCCATTCTTGAGGATGTTTCCATTGTAGTAAGTTTGGCACATGTTGATTCCATGATTTCATATAGTAAGAGGCTTTCCACCACCCTACCTTTTGGAGCTCGACTTTCCAACTCTCTATCTCTGGGAATGTTTGAATAATTGGTTGATATTTATTCCATGAATCCACCCATAAAAGAACATCCTTTCCATCCCCTAATTGCCAATAAAGGTAAGAATTTATTAACTCCTAGCTTGCTTCCATTGTTCTTCATATTGTAGATCTCTCTCCTTCCACTCTAAGTCTTGGGGTGTATTTCTCAGCCTATTTTACGTAGTATTTGGCTTATAATAGTCTACTCCATAAGTCTCTAGTAGTTGTAATCCATATCCAATATAACTTCCCTATGTTACAAGTGTGAATAGGGTTGTTTCGAAACTGGCTTAGAAAAATCTTTTTCTACGTTTCAGTGTGAAATCTCCCTATATTTGTCGGCAATTTTTTGTCGGCAAATTTCTTGAACTTCTCTCCTAATATCCCTCCTATTCTCCCTCCTCCTTATCCCTCCGTTAATCCTTCTTCCCCCTTATCCCTCCAACTTCCTTATCCCTTCATCTCCTAATCCTACTCTCCCGCCTCCGCTCTTATTCCCTATTTTTTCCTAACTACTCTATCCTATTCTTCCTATTCCCTATACACTATATAATATTATTTTGCATATGAATGTAAGGTTGACGAGGGGTGCAAATAAAGTTTTGAATTCTTCTGTGATTACATTTTTGTTTTTTGCTGCATTCGATTGGCCCTTGACTTACATCTGGTATCAGAGCCAGACTTCGTCGTTCATCGGGCACGGTTCCCGAGGCGAAGTGAGGTCAGAACGGGCACGGTTCCCGAGGTGGGCACGCATCCCGACGCAGGTCACAGCAGGGCTCAGATCTCGAGGCGGATCGCGAGTAGGCTCGGGCATGGATCCCAAGGCAGGCTCAGGCACGGATCTTGAGGTGGATCGTGCACAAGCGAGGCGACACGTGGCAATGGCACGACTCTCGAGGCGACAAATGGCAACTACGCGACAGTCGAGGCAGTGAGTGGACGACACGTGGCGCAGAGCGATTAGTAGTTTGGTTGGCAGTGAGTTGACAAAATATCGTCACGTGGCGGACAATGATTGGCATGCGTTGGCGGACGACGATTGGGCGAACAGAGAGGGTAAAATTTTGCCTAGTTCGACTGCCCGAAGGCAGTCGAACATTACTGTGTGTGCTGAGGGTTAAAAACCCTCGCTGCGCGATTGCATCGCGCATGTGGGATAATCCCACGACAATTTTTTTTTTAAAAAATGCCGTCCATTGATGTATAAAATCGTCCGCCCTCCCATTTATCTCATCCGAGCACGCTTGGCGTGGCGGTCAGGGTGGTTCCTTTGTTGGGAGGAGGTACGCGGGTCGAATCCCGCGAGCGTCGTATGAAAGAAAAATTTAATTTTTAAAAATTTTTCGACGCCGAGAAATAAAAGGGCGGTGGCCCTTGTTTGTTTCAGTCGGCCTATTTGGTCACAGCGGCTAAGGTGCCGCGTAGTGGTAGGGAGGTCGCGCGTTCGAGTCGCGCTAAGAATAAAAGGTAAAAATTTTTTTAATTTTTTTTTTTTTAAAGGTTTTAATTTATTTAATAATTTTTTATATTATTTATTTTTAAAATTATCTTTTTTAAATAAATTTATTTTTTAAAAAGGGTAATTTAAAAAAATAATAAAAGGTTATTAAATTTATTTAAAAAACCTTTAGAAAACTTTTAAAGAGAATTTGTGAAAGGAGAAATAATGTGCTCGTGGAAATGGTAGATGTTCCGATCTGAAGGGTGCTATCATGCACTTCTCTCTCTTTTGAAGAGAGAAACGCCAGAATCCTTTGATGCAAGGGTTCATCGAAGTTTAGGACTACACACTGTGTTTAGTCAGCTGCAGAATCGGGTGATTGCTCACCTGAGAAAGCCTGATTCTGGTTACGAGGCGGATTCGAAGACAATATCTTCGGACGAGAGAATTGAAGAATCCGAAACCGTGCAATTTGTTTCGGACGTACAAAGCGGGTGCCGGTTATACACCGGGTGTGCCAACGAGATGAATTGAGTGTGGGCTATACACCACGCTCTCCTGAGCCTGAACTCGAACCAGACGAAGCGAGAAGAAGAGGAAGAAGAAGAAGAAGAAGAAGAAGAAGAAGAAGAAGACGAGAGAGCGACGAGATCCGGTGGAAGTGAAACACGAGTTCATCATCATTAGCGACGTTTCGAAGCAGAACATGAATGTACTAAGAAGGCGAGATTTGATTTAAATTATTAAATCATTCTGTACTGCTTTGTATTTCCAGTTTGCCTCAATAAAAGTACTTGTTTGCTTCGAATAAAGGTTGTTTTTATTCTGCAATGGCTGCAAACACTAGTCTACCAATCCCTGAATTTAATGGTAGTGACTATGAATACTGGTCTATAAAAATGAAGACTTTGTTGATAGGAAAAGGTCTTTGGGATGTAGTTGAAGAAGGTTATACGAGAACCAAGCTGCTGCTTGAATGGGCAGCATTTTCTAATCTTGATAAAAAGACAAGAAAAGAAGCACAAAAGAATAATGCCTTTGCCCTATATCACATTCACGTTGCCTTAGATAAAACTATCTTCCCTAGGGTTGCATCTTATGTAATTGCACAAGATGCATGGAATGCCTTAAAAGAAAGCTATAGAGGCAGTGACCAAGTGAAGCGAGGTAAAGCGCAAACCTTGAAACGAGATTTTGAGAATCTCAAGATGCAAGAGAATGAAAGAGTCGGTGATTACTGTGTGCGAGTGAAAGCGATGGTCGACAAAATGGTCACACTAGGGGAGGATATTAAGCGAGAGATGATGGTGAAGAAAGTGTTGAGAACACTTCTTCCAAAATGGAATTACATTGCAATAATTATTGAAGAATCAAAAGACTTAACCACATTGTCTTTTGATGCATTAACTAGTTCACTTCTCTCACATGAAGAGAGGTTGCGGGGAAACTCCTACCACCGGCTATGGAGGAGATGACAAAGCTTTTGCCACACATGAAGGAAGAGGTAGAGGCCGTGGCGAGAGGTCAACAAAGAGGCAGAGGCGGGAATAATCAAAGAGGGGGAACTCCTAACGAGAGGAGGATCATCCAATAGAGGTGGAAATCGAGAATAGAGGAGGACAACGGCAATATAGAGGGAAACAATGCGGAAAAGGAAAAGGAGGAGACAAATCAAAACAAGTTTGCTACAATTGTGGCAAAACTGGCCATTATGCTCGAGATTGTTGGTCAAAGACTTCGCAAGGAAGCGGCGACAACCGAGCGATGGTCGGTTTGGGAATTTTGGAGAAGAGGAAGAGTCCTCAAATCTCTTTCTCTCTTATGGCCGAGACAGAGCAAAATTTGAATGATACATGGATTTTGGACACGGGGTGTTCAAATCACATGAGTGGCAAAGAAGAACTCTTTGCTAAGTTAGACTCCTCATACAAATCTAGCATCCGGTTGGGAGATGACAAGTCATTGGCGGTTGAAGGCATTGGAGCCATGGAGGTTCCAACAAAAGAAGGCATAAAACATGTAAGTGATATCTATTACACTCCTCATCTTCAACACAATCTGTTAAGTGTTGGTCAAATGCTTGAAAAGAATTATAAGTTGATTTTTGATGAGGGTAAATGCACCATTTTTGACAAAAACAATAGTAATAGAATCATTACACAAGTGCCAATGTCGAAAAATAGATTATTCCCTTTGAAGTTTGGCCAGCCAGGAGGAAATAAGTTAGCAAATGTAGCTATTACCAATCCAAGTGTCCTATGGCACTTGAGATATGGTCACTTGAATTCAGCAAGTTTGAAGATGCTAACTTCACAAGCAATGGTGACTGGACTTCCCAAAGTTCAAGATAGTAAGGAAGTCTGTGAAGGGTGTGCCTTGGGCAAGCATGCCAGATCAAAATTTCCTCGTGGACAAGCATGGAGGGCCAGCTATCCTCTTCAGTTGGTACATTCAGACATCTGTGGTCCGATGCAGACCAAGAGTCTAGGTAATCACTCTTACTTCCTACTTTTCATTGATGATTGCACAAGAATGTGTTGGATATATTTTTTGAAGCATAAGGATGAAGCATTTGCATGCTTTGTTGATTTTAAAGCAAAAGTTGAAAGTGAGAGTGGATATTCTATAAAATGTCTTAGATCGGATAGAGGAGGAGAATACTCCTCTAATCGATTTTGAATTTTTGTAAACATCATGGCATCAAGAGGCGGTTCACAGTCGCCTACACTCCACAACAGAATGGTGTAGCGAAAGGAAAGAATCGCACCATTGTGGAGATGGCGAGATCAATGCTTCAGACAAAGCATTTGAGTAATGCATATTGGGGAGATGCAACAAGGACTAGTGTTCACATCTTGAACAGAAGTCCTACTTCGAGTTTGAAAGGGAAGACACCTTACCAAGCCTGGTATGGTAAGAAACCAAATGTGAAGTATTTCAGAGTATTTGGTTCATTGGCATATGCTCACATTCCTGATGAGCTGAGAAAGAAGTTGGATCCAAAGAGTCAGGCTTGCATTTTTGTAGGATATTGTGAAAACACAAAGGGTTATAGACTCTACAATCCTACAACTCGAAAGATAGTGGTTTCAAGGGATGTGATTTTTGATGAAGGGGAGAGTGGGGTAAGCCCCAAATATTCAGTGATGTTGAAGGCACTGATGTAGTAGCTCAGCGAGGTGCAACCACGGCTACCACGAAAGGAAAGCGGTCTCCGCCCACACATCCACCAAGTCCATCTTCTGATTCAACTGCTTCACCAAGTCCTTCTCCACAGCGATCGGTAAGTTCCTCACCAATGGATATTGATGTTCCATCCAAAGGTAAGAGAACTTTACAGTATCATCCATCATCTCAGATGTTGGATAAGAATTTTTCAAGAAGATATACTAGGAGTCAAGCTAGTGAAATGGAATCTGTTTTACACAGATTAGAAAGTATGCACTTGTATGGTGATGATGAATCCCAGCAAGAACCCAGAGGAGATCAAGTTAACTATGCTTTGTTAACTAGTGCACAACTTGAACCTTCTAGTTATGAGAAGGCATGTACTCAGAAGATTTGGCAAGATGCCATGGAAGAGGAGATAACCTCTATAAAAAACAACGACACTTGGGAGCTCGTGAAGCTTCCGAAAGGAAAGAAATGTGTTGGCTGTAAATGGATCTTCAAGACCAAGTTTAATGCTGATGGAAGCATTGAGAAGCATAAGGCAAGGTTAGTGGCAAAGGGTTTTACTCAGAAGTATGGAATAGATTATGAAGAGACATTTGCTCCTGTAGCCAGACAGGAGACAATCAAAACAATTCTTGCCTTAGCTGCACATAAAGGATGGAAAGTCCAACACATGGATGTGAAGAGTGCATTTCTCAATGGTTACTTGACGGAAGAAGTGTATGTTGAGCAACCACGGGGATTTGAAGTGCAAGGTAAGGAACACCTTGTTTACAGATTGAAGAAGGCACTCTATGGCCTCAAACAGGCACCAAGAGCTTGGTACTCACGCATTGATGGGTACTTCAAAGAATATGGGTTCACAAGGAGCAAAAATGAACCCACACTCTACTACCTCAAGCAAGGTAAAGACATCCTCATAGTTTGTTTGTATGTGGATGATCTCATTTTTATGGGTAGTAATGAAAAAATGAATAGGGAGTTCAAACACTCCATGATGACGCGATTTGAGATGAAGGATCTTGGATTAATGCACTACTACCTTGGAATGGAGGTTCATCGATCGGATAAGAGGGATCTTCATCTGTCAACATAAGTATGCTCGGGACATGATCAAGAAGTTTGCTATGGAGCATTGCAAACCGGTTGCAACTCCAGTTGGACATGGGATCCAATTAAGCAAAGATGATGGAGCACCAAAAGTTGATGTGACCACTTTCAGAAGCATGGTTGGGAGTTTGATGTTTCTCGCCAACACCGGACCGGATATTCGGTATCTTGTATCTCTTGTTTCTAGATTTATGTCTAACCCCTACGAATTTGCATTTGCGAGCGGCTAAAAGAATTTTGAGATATGTGAAGGGTACATTGGATTTTGGAATCCAGTACCATAAATGTAACACTATCAAGCTTGTAGGCTTCGGTGATAGTGATTGGGGTAGCAATATTGATGACAGGAAGTCAACATCGGGAAACTGTTTTAGTCTTGGATTAGGACTAATCACTTGGAGTTCAAAAAGCGAGACAGTAGTAGCTCTATCTTCAACAGAAGCAGAGTATATAGCGGTTACTTATGCAAGTACTCAAGCCTTGTGGCTAAGGAAAGTACTAGAAGAGATTGGAGAACGGCAAAGTGGTCCGACCAGAATCTACTGCGACAACATCAGTGCCATTCAATTGGCATATAATCCTGTCCACCATAGCAGAACCAAGCATTTTGATATGAAGTACCACTTCATCAGAGATATGGTGGAACATGAAATTGTTGAGCTTCAATACTGTCACACTTTGGAGAACGTCGTTGACATCTTCACCAAGGCGATGACAAAAGCTCAATTTGTAAAGCTGAGAGACTGTGCAGTCAGTCCTCTCAACTTTAAGGGGAGAATGTTACAAGTGTGAATAGGGTTGTTTCGAAACTGGCTTAGAAAAATCTCTTTTCTAAGCTTCAGTGTGAAATCTCCCTATATTTGTCGGCAATTTTTTGTCGGCAAATTCCCTTAACTTCTCTCCTAATATCCCTCCTATTTTCCCTCCTCCTTATCCCTCCGTTAATCCTTCTTTCCCCTTATCCCTCCAACTTTCTTATCCCTTCATCTCCTAATCCTACTCTCCCGCCTCCGCTCTTATTCCCTATTTTTTCCTAACTACTCTATCCTATTCTTCCTATTCCCTATACACTATATAATATTATTTTGCATATGAATGTAAGGTTGACGAGGGGTGCAAATAAAGTTTTTAATTCTTCTGTGATTACATTTTTGTTTTTTGCTGCATTCGATTGGCCCTTGACTTACACCCTACTAGTACCTTGCTACTTTGGGATGCTGATATTATCCCCAATCCTCCTTGTTTTTTTGGTTGGCATATCTTCTCCCACCCAACTAGTGCTAATTTTTGTTCTTCCCTTTCACTTGACCACAAAAAATTTCTTGTGTATTTATCAATATCTTTTAGAATTTTCTTTGGAGCCTGAAGTATGGAAAATTTATAATCGAGGAGAGCTTGTAGCACAAATTTAATCATTGTAAGCCTTCCTCCCAAGCTTAGCCATTTGTGTGTCCAATTGCTCAACTTAGCTTGAAGTCTATCAAGCAACCCTTTCCACTCCTTGCTTTTTGTTTTCTTTGTAGATAAAGGTACTCCTAAATACTGTATGGGTAAAGGAGTTTCCATGAAGTTCAAAAACTGTATAATTTTCTCTCACCCTCTTCGTTGTATTGAAAAATTTATTTGAGACTTTTTTTCATTAAAAGTTTACCCAATAGCTTGAGTATACCCATCTAAAATTTATTTTATGTTTCTTGCTACTAGGAGATTGGCTTGACTAATAAGAGCAATATCATCCACAAACTAGAGGTGATTTATCTCAATCTGAGAACTTATTTTCAAACCCCTTAGCCTCCCCTCTTGTCTCCCTTTTTTTAACAGTCTCCCTAGACCCTCTGCATAAAGGATAAAAAGGTAAGGGGAAAGAGGGTCCCCTTGCCTCAACCCCCTTCCTACTATGAACATGGGAGATGGACTGCCATTTACCAGAACTAAGAAATATGTAGTCTGTGTACAGGATTTTACCCAGTCTCTCCACTCCTCTACAAAGCCCATTTTTTCTAAAATCCTTTGCATAAAGGACCAGTCTACTCTATCATAAGCTTTAGAAAGATCTAATTTAATAAACATACCTAGGTCCTTTTGCTTGGACATTGTGTGTATCACCTCCTGGGCCTGGGCCACTACTATTCCATCTAGAATTTGTCTGCCTTCAACAAAACCACCTTGCTCATTTGAAATCAAATTTTGTAAAAAAGGTTTTAACCTCTCTACCTTAAGCTTTGTTAATATCTTGTATACTACATTACATAGTGAAATAGGCCTATAGTTCTCAATTATCTCACTAGGTGGGCCCTTAGGAATTAAAGTGATAAAAGTATGATTCAAGGCTTTTAACATTTGCTTACTCTATTTGATTTCCTCCAGTGCCTCCACCATTGCTTGGCCCACAATTTCCCAAAAAATTGATAAAATTCAATGGGGAATCCATCTGGTCCTGGGGTCTTTCCTGTTTGTATTTTTTGTATGATCTATGATGTTTCTTCCAAAGAAATTTCCTCCATTAATAATTTATTGTTTTTAGGTTTGACTAATTGTGGAATTGCCTCTAGTATCTTCTCCTACCATGTAGCATTCAAATTTTTGTTGCTACTAAAAAGAGTATGAAAGTATTGATTTGCTATAGTTTTCATTTCACTTCCATTGGTTTTAACCTGACCCATCATATCTATAAGACCTATAATTCTATTTTGTTGTCTTCTAGTTGTTGTTGTCTTATGAAAGAAAGTTGTGTTTTGATCCCCCTCCTTTAACCATGTAACTCTAGCTCTTTGCCTCCAATATATATCTTCTTGTTCCTCCAAAGATTCCTCTCTCCTAATAATTTTTGCCTCACGTTGCAATAAATCTTTCGTAATAGTTCCTTGTCTTATCTCCTGAGCAATCTTCTCCTTCTGATCCTTGATTTTGTTCTTTTGGATTCTAGTGAGTTCCTTCTTGTGTTTACTCCACTCCTTTAGTTGGGTCCTCACATATTTTAGTTGTTTTTGGAGTTTGAATTGGGTTGTCCCAAATCTTGGTCTCCCTAATTCCCACCATTCCTTTATGTGGTCCTCCAACTCCTCATCTTTCAGCCACCATAGCTCAAATTTAAAAGTTCTTGCAACTTTATGATTATCTTCTTCTATGGTAAGGCTTATTGGAAAATGATCTGAAGAAAGCCTATCCATGACCCTCGCTTGATGCTTGGTATGCAGGAATAATTCCTCCTCCATGAAGAAATGATCCAAGCAAGATTTTACTATCTCCCCTTCCTTTCTTCTATTTGTCCAAGTCATGGAGTTGTCCATAGTTGGGATATCTATTAGATTCATTTGACATGTTATTGCTAAAAAGAACCTATCCTTTTCCTCCAACATGGCTCTACCTCCTTGTTGTTCCTCTATTCTAAGCTTTGCATTGAAGTCTCCTCCCACAATCCATTGGTCCTCCGGGTAGTTGTCTCTGAAAGTTTGGATGGTTGCCCATTGATCCCTCTGTAATCTGACTATCTGTGCTCCATAGAAATTAACTATAGTCCAATTTTTTCCATTTTCCCTATTTTGTAACCAAACCATCAACACCCCTCTTGCGGAGGCCCCCCTATTGCTAGGAATAGTTGGGGATTCCACATAGTGGCCAATCCACCTGATTTCCCCTATGTCGATTGAGTAAGGATCTCTCCTTTTTGCCATATCCTCCTATTTATTTTTTGTAAGTCTTCTCCTTGCATTTTTATTTCCTATAATAAAATTATATTTGGACTCATATCCATGATAATGTTTTTGATTGCCTTTTGTCTGGGGCAGTTTCCTAAACCCCTCACATTCCAAGTAATTAAAATCATTGAGAATGGGGAGAGAAAAAATTAGCCATCAATTTTACCTATCCATTTTGGCTCAAATTTCTTCCTTGTTCCTCCATCTTTTCCTTGTTTGACTTCCTCCCTACAGATTGGTTTGGTTTTTGTTTCTTCTCCACTTGATGAATCCCTAAAGTAGGGCTATATTTATTCTTATTTTCTTCTTTCATCTCTATTTCCTAAGTTAAGACTATCCCCTGCTCTGATTCCCCTCCTATGGTCTCCCTCATAGGTTGAATCTCCTCTTCCATGAGAGAGGTTGTGTCTAGTTTTGCTCCTTGCTTGTTCCTTGACACTAGATTGGAGTATTGTTCTTGATCCACTGGTGTGACTTGCTGAGTATCCTCCTCTAATCCTTCCATTTGAAAATCCCCTTCTTTTTCCAAGCTTCCTAGTTGTTTGAATATCTCATATCTATTATTTGTTCTTCCCGCTTTTTCTCCTTGTCTCTAGTTACTATGCTAATTTCTTTTGTTTGACCTTCTGATTACTTTTTGGAAGCCCTCAGAGTCTGTTGGGCCTTTCCCTTCCTTCTAATTTACCTTTTGTTGAAGATATTGGCCCACCATGTTAATATTTACTTTTGTCCCCTCTTGTCCAAATTGATGATCTTTAACTATTGGGTACATTCTAGCCAGATGTCCATGAGCATGGCACACCCGACATCTGAATGGAATAGCCTCATAATCCAGTTGTTGGCGCTAAACAAAATCCCCTATTTTTAGGTCTATCTCTATTGGAAGAGGTTTACTGAGATCCATTTCTATGCAAACCCTAGCAAACATTATCGATCCTCCTAAAACTGTTTCTCTTGATCTACCTTGATAATGCTCGAGTAAGTTGCCTATTGCCTCGAGTACCTCCTCTTTCCAAAATTCAAGGGGAAGGGCAAATAATATTACCCATATTGGTACTACAGTAGGTTCCACCCTCGGGTTGAATCCCATCTTCCATGGTTGCAGGAATAGTCCCGCTGGCCCGTGATGATACAAACCTCCCTCAAATATTTTTGATGATCTGCCATTGATGTGAACTCTATAGAAAAATACCCATTTGGAAGAGTTAGAATTTCATATTCTCCTTCCAAATGCCATTGTTTCCTTATCCATGTGTGGAGGAAGTGCATGGACAGTCTAAAACCCACAAATTTACCTATCAGGTTGTGTTTTGTCTTATAAACTATATCCTCAGCTATCCAATCCTCTACTATTTCCAATACTAGTATTTCTTTTGCTTGTGGTAAATATTCGTTCACCCTTCTAGGCAAATAATCCTCCTTTTGTCGCTTTTCCATGGTGGTTATGATTTTTCTTGCTTGTGTTTGACAATCATTAAAGCTATCTTGGGTTCCACATAGCTTATCTCTGGTATGAGATTCCTTGATTTGGAGGATTTGGTACCAAAGTACCTATGTCCCCCATTCTTGGCCATGAGCCTTACTGTTGAAAGATCCTCCAAAAGGATTGATCCTCTCTGATGGTGTTTTTTGCACGAAAATATTCTCCAGGCCTCTACCCTAGCCTCTAAAACCCTAGTTCGATTTCTCAGACCTTTGACATTCCTCTTGTTACTTGCGCTCCAATCATTCAAAATGCTACTGTAATGTCGTAGACCTCCGACATTCCTCCTCTAAAACCCTAGTTCGATTCCTCAAAGCTCTGGCATTCCTCCTCTAAAACCCTAGTTCAATTCCATTTTTTTAAATATATTAATGTATTCATTCTTACACTATGTTGGTCAAAATTTTGGTTAGGGGTGAAAAAAACACCAAAGAAACCCTTAGACCCCTGGCCACAACAACGAGGAATGGATTTTTTGTTTATCTGCAAGAGGGAGTAAGAATCGTACCTGGGTCAACCACAACTAGCACCCTTTGTTAAGTTCCCCACAGTGATAAACCAACTCACCCACTCAAGCATATATGAACCAAATATTTTTACTTATAAGTAATCCTACCATTTGAACCCACCAAGTTCTACAATTTTACCTATTGAGACAGGTAACATACTTTGAGCTAATTTTACATAAAAGACCTTAAATAGATCTATACTAAGACTATAAATTGATGTCACCACTACATAGCGCTTGAAAAATTATGCAATCTAGAAAAAGGGCTTCAAATGCTTTCGTATGCAAAAGTTAATGCCTCCAAAATATTTTGTTATATTAGCACTCAAATTAAGAAAACATTAAATGCCAAACCTTAGAAATTTATTTGTCAAATCAACTAATACAATGTGTCACCACTAGATTGAATGATTTGCGAATCAAGTTTTGAAACTTGCTTTGTTGTGATTGGCAGATCAACCTTATATATATATATATATATATATATATATATATAAGGTTGATCTGCCAATCACAACAAAGCAAGTTTCAAAACTTGATTCGCAAATATATATATTATTATTTTTATTATTTGAATGAATTTCAATGCTAACGGGGCTTGAACTTGTAATAGCTTACTTTGCAATCAACGCATGAACCGGTACACCACACATGCAAATAGGATATGAAATAAGCAACCAAGTATATGAATGCAAAGAATATGCTTGTTTGAAGTAGGGTATAAAATGCCAATACCAAGTTTTCAACTCGGTACTTTATGCTTGTAATAAGTACTCTTAACCATTGTGGCACATTATTGGTTAAGGTGCATGAAGATATTTTTTCTTATGGTCATAACCACACTTTCTCTAGAAAGATGCCTTTTAAAAAGGATCCTTGTGGGTTTTCGACCTGCTGACCTCCTTGCTACAAACAAAACATCCATCTAGTGCACCATAGGTGTGATTGTGATTGAAATGAGAATCACTAGTGACCTTCTACTAAGCAAGTTGGGATACCTTTAAAATAAAAAATCTACCAGGATTCAAATTGGAATCTTTTTTTTTTAGTGTGTGGATTCAAAAGCATGGTGATTTGATATTGCAATCGCTTTTCAATAAGTAACAAACCTTGCCAACTCACCAGTCCCTCAATAGTGGATGGAAAGAGAAGGGCACCATAGAATATGACTAAGCAACTGTAAGTGACCAAAGAGGGCATTGAGAGTCGAACACTTTTCCTCTTGATTCCAAGCCAAATAGCCTAATTGTTGGTCCACCTGCGTCGATGTATCAAATATTCTCTAGGATACACAGATGTGTGGCACTAGGTCGCTCACAAAAATGTTTGTGAAGGCCACATGAAAGACACTAAAGCGGATGACACCATAATTTGAATTTAAAAAAATGAATTTTAAAATTTTAAAAATGTTGACTTTAGTGACACCCTTTAATCGTTAGCAAAACTTCTCTTTTGCTAAAGACTGATGCGGTTCTAGATCTCTCTCTTATACCATGTTCAAACTTATAATATTTTTTAGAAATATTTCAAAACATGCATAAATAATAGACTAACTAACAGTTTGTAGGATATAGTGCTAACTACCCTCTAACAATAGAATAGGGAGGGAGTTGTGTGATGCTAACCACTAACCTAGGTAGAGAGTTCTAACCATAACACTAACCTAAATATCTAACATAGGATATTTAGGTACTTACCTAGTTTAACCATGAGGAAAATATCTCATGGTAATTACATAATTACATAGAAAAGTAAATGTAATAACCCCACGTAGTGTAATGCAATACACTACCTTATTTTACCCTAACATCCCCCCTTTATTACATTACTTTGATATACAAAGTTTGCTCCGAAACATTTGAAATTTGACACGTCCAAGTGCCTTTGTAAAAATGTCTGCAACCTGTTCGTCGGTGGGAATGTGTTGGAGCTTGATTACGTGCTTAGGAACTTCATCACGAATGAAATGACAATCTGTATCAATATGCTTAGTTCGTTCATGATGCATTGGATTCTTGACCAAGTTCAAAACACCTGAGTTGTCACAAAACATGTGAATGGGAAGTTTCTTTGGTAGGCCCATGGTAGCCAAGATGCGACTTAGCCATATCGCTTCACACACAGCTCCACGTGCAGCGTGATATTCTGCCTCAGTTGAAGATAAAGCAACCACCTGTTGCTTTTTACTATGCCATGAGACAGGACCAAATCCAAGATGAAAAACATAGCCTGATGTTGATTTTTTGTCATCTATGGATCCAACATAATCAGAGTCAGTGTAACTCTGTAAGAAGAATGAGTTATTATTCTTATATTCTAGACCATAATCTGCACTACCCTTAATGTAGTGAAGGACTCTCTTAGCTGCTTTCCAATGGGAGAACTTTGGTTCTTGCATGAACCGTGAGAGATATTTTACAGAATAAGTAATATCTGGTCTAGTATTAGTTAGATAGATGAGGCTAACAATCATTTGTCTATAAAGTGTGCCATCTACCTGTGGTGAATCTTCATATCGTGATAACTGTAGCCCTGATTCCATCGGTGTTTCTTTGGGCTTACAATCAATCATACGATATTTTTCTACTAAAGTCTTGGCATAATTTTTCTAAGTCACCCTAAGATGATTCATTTTATGTTCTATCTCAAGGCCAAGATAGTAGTGGAGAAGTCCTAGATCTGTCATATCAAATGACTCTTTCAGGTCATCTTTCACGGCATTAATCAAGTTCTCTGAATTGCCAGTGATGATCAGATCATCTAAATATAACACAAGAATCACTATCTCAGAACCTATGTTCTTGATATAGAGATTTGCGTCAGATGGACTTCTCTTAAATCCATGCTGCAGTAGGTGACTATCCATTTTTATGTACCATGCTCTTGGGGCTTGTTTTAACCCGTATAATGATTTGACCAATTTGCAAAAATGTTGCTCATGGCCTACCTCTGCAAATCCAGGAGGTTGAGTCATGTACACCTCTTCTTTTAAGTCACCATTAAGAAAGGTGCTCTTTACATCCATTTGATGTAATTTCCATCCGAACTATGCTGCCATAGCAAAAAGCACTCGAATGGTGGTCATCCTTGTTGTAGTAGCAAAGGTTTCCTCATAGTCAAGTCCTTCCTTTTGAGCATAGCCCTTTGCCATAAGACGGGCTTTATGCTTATCTATAGTGCCATCTGCCTTATATTTTACTTTGTAAACCCATTTGCAGCCCATGGGTTTCTTTCCTTTAGGCAAATCCACTAGCTTCCATGTTTTATTCTTTATGAGGGAGTTATATTCTGCATCAATAGCTGCCTTCCACTAAGGCATACTAAGTGCTTCATCAACTGTAGAAGGTTCATTCTCATCACATGCTGACAAGTAAACCCTCTCCTCATCTATTTCCATCTCATCTTCCCTTGGTAACTCTCTATCAACAGAAAGATCTTGAAAATCTGCACAAAGATCATCAACTGAAGTGGATGCTTCATTCTTTTCTTTCTATGTCATGCTTCTTGTATTTGGACGATTGAGGGTAAGATCAGGTGGGGAAGTGAGTTTAGAGTCTTTCATTGTACTTGTTGTAGCACCCTAAAATTGGTGCAGTTAAACCATCAGTAAAAGATAAAAAATTTGAATTTTAACCCCGAAACCGCCCGTTAACCACTCACCTCATTTTTTGTGCCATTTTTAGAAGTTGTTTTGACCATTGGACGATATCGTCTCTGATATTACGATATCGTACCAAATCAGACGAATTTTTCTGGAACAGAACGTCTAGACGATTTCATCCCAAAACCAAAATTTCATAATTAGCTTATGTTTCAACAACCTCTCCAACTTGGGCAGAAGCGTGTCTGTGTGATTGGAGATTCCTACGTTGGAGATCTCCCAGATTGGGATGATCCCCAACCTCCTAACCTTCCCATAATCCTATATAAACTTGGGATTTTCCCATTTTATCCCCCTGGTTGATCATTTCCCTACAACTTTAGTTTTTGTTGTGTTAGAACATCCTATCCCCCATCATTTGCACTTGTGTTTTCAAGTTTTATTGCATGATCTCACTGTATTTCAGTCAGAGAAATCTCAGATCATCGAAGGCGATTCAACCACAATTTTAGACGATCCTGTCGAGATCGACGACGATCTCGTACGATTGCAGACAATTTTGACTACAGTTCAGATTGGGGGCAATCAGAGCCCTGAGTTTGCATTCTCTATCTCTTTTTCTTATTTAATTATGCATTATATTAATTTAATTATGTTCTACATCTTGGAGTTCACCTCATTTAGCATATTTGCATGATAAAATTCAAAATAAATTATTAAAACATTGCATCCCATTTGATTTGATATCTGGATTTATCATTTAAGAATTTATATTCTTATTTCTATCATTTTGTATCATTCTTGCAATTGTATTTTTGGTTTTGGTGTCTGTTTTCATGATTGCAGGTTTTTGACGAATTCGTCAGGTCGCTGATGATCTTGGCTAATCTCAAATGATCTCCTGTGATCTGGATGATTTTGTACAATTACAGACGATCATGTCATATCCAGGACGATCTGGACTCCTACAAGCTTTAGAATATTCATCAGACATCAGAAATTAGATGCACTCTTCTCCATTTTAGATATTTTCTGTATTTAGGATTCATTTATGTTTGTTGTCTTCATATAAATCAGAAATTTCATATAGAATAGCTTAGATTCATTTTGGCCAACCTAGGAATCTGAATGATTGAACATAAAATGAACACATCAAACCCATTCTCAACCTAGGCGTGGAAACTGCCACTCAAAGTTCCCTGGTGAACCCCACCATCCGTCGAAAATTCACCCTTATACCCCTCCCCTAAGAGGCGCGACCTTCAAAGGGCCTCTTCGTCCGAGGTATTGTCCCATCCTTCTCGCATCCCCCTTCCGGGCACGGATCCTTTAGCCTAAAGGTAAGGGTGCAAAAAATTTGGGCGATACATTTTGGTGAACCCGACGTGAAACTAAAACACCTTTTGAAAACAATACGAAAAAAAAAACACATTATTAAGAACATCTAGAATCATTAGACAACCGTTAAATTTACATATCATACTTAGATGGTAGATTATAATAGAAGACAAGTTGTCACCATAAATGTTGAAAATCAATTAACGGCCATAGAGATTACTTTTGTGCTTAGAGTACCTCAAACAAATAGAGCCCAATCTTTGTGGGACGAACTTGATAGGAGATTAGGTATTATTGAATCTAGATCTGTAGAACGTAGGCAAATTAAGAGGTTTGTCCTAGATAGAATCCTGGATCCTGATCAGGTGACTTTGTATCATGAACTTCAGAGAGCTTGCCATAGGTCGTTAGCAGATAAAAGAGCACTTGTGTCTTCAGAATTATACACCTTTGAGGAATACCTTGAGAATGCAGTTGTAGTACATAAATTTCTATCTCGTATAGAGGATCAAGAAGTCGTTCTTACGGATAGAAAAATATGGAATAGAGTTCCTAGAGCTGTGTTGTATCGAGAGTATTGCCATGAACTTTATTTTTACATGTCAAGGTCTGAAATAGATCATATTACCATAGCACACTTTATCAAATTCTTGAAAAACCACTTCCAATTTGAAGAGGAGCATTTCATGACTCTTGATGAACTTGACCCTATCAATGATATCCATAAACTATTCATATAAAACTAAGTCATTCTTTTTACTATTGTTATTTCTTGCAACTAGCATGTTGTTTGTTATTTTTATTCTCGCAAAATAATAATATTAATCACACAAAACAAAAAAAAACAAAACAAACACAAAATATTTTCCTTTTAAAGTATTATAGTAGGTATATAGTTAAAATATATACCTCTCAACCCTACCGCATATATATATTTTCTAAAACCTAAGTTTAGCACAATTCCTAGACTTAGGAATGGAAAACAAACCGAAGAAGATGAAGATTGGTTAGGAAGACCATTAACTGACCAAAATGTCCCTCCTGAGGACCAAGTTCAGGACGAAGAAACCCTAGACCAACAAGAAGAAGAGCTTGCTATAGGAAATGAACAAGTAGAAACTAATAGAGAGGAAGGATCCTCATCCCCTAAAATGTCTCCTGGAGGAGCTATCACTTTTGAAAACATGGAACAATTTTGGAAGTTCATTAACACTAATATTGATGTTTTTAATAGAGCAACCCATATGGACAAGGATCGAATTAGTGACACTCAAGAAACTCTAGAAGAAGTATTTCAAACACGCACTAATACCTTGTCCTTTAGTGATCAAGAGAGTGATCAATCTGGACCATCCAATTTGGATATGGCAGCTATGATTTAGAACATACAACAACAGTAGGTTATCCAACGATCGAAAGTGCCTGTTAATAAGCCTAGGGTCATTCCCGTACAAAAGAAACCATCATTTACTGCTCTATTTTGCCAAGCACTTGATCAACATACCTTAAATCAACAAAAACCCAAAACAAAACCAAACACCAATTACCAACAATCAGGGTACAACATAATACTATTACAAATCCCCTTCATAATACTCTTCCTACCAACACTTTGCATAATAGCAATATAACATCTAATCCTTATGTCACACCATCATACACTCATAGATCCCATACCTATGTCCCACCGAACCAATATGGTGGACAAACTAGTAATCTTGAAACCATGGTGAAACAACTAGTTTTCCGCATGGACCAGATAGATCCCTACCGTCCCTCGTACAACTATCGAGAGATGTGTAGTCAGCCTTTAGATCCTATAGTCGTAGCACAGCCGTATCCTAAACATTTTCCTATGCTTGTTCTTCCCATATATAAAGGAACCGAAGATCCCATAGAGCATCTTCGTATGTTTAGGATAGCATGTCATGATATATCACATGATGACTTGTTATTACTAAAAATGTTCCCAAAAAGATTGGGAGGAATGGCATTAGAGTGGTATTATCAATTACCCACTAATTATTTGAGGAATTTCGAAGAAACTGTCGAGTCTTTTGTTCATCAATTTAGTGCCTACATTGAAAGACATGTGACCATTAAAGATTTGTATAACTTAAAACAGGACAAAGATGAATGCTTTGCTGATTTCCTAGCTAGGTGGAGATAGTTGATAGGAAAATTGCACTTTGTGTTACCTTATAGGGAGATGTTGGACATCTTTATTAATAATTTGCAAGAGCAACTATCTTACGAATTATCAATCGCTACCTTGACCACCTTCGATCAGACTATAGAATTAGCCCGAAGAGTGGAATATGCTCTCATTATGAGAGGCCAGCTTAAAAAGAAAGACGATGAGAAAACATCCAAAAATCAATATAAGAATAAACAAGTTGTGGGTGATGGAGTCACCGATAGCAAAAATATTGCTAATGTTAATGTTGCAAAGACAACGAAGAAGTTTGTACTGAAACCTCCTGATAGACTTCCTTGGGAATTTACTAGGTTAAATCAACCTTTATCAACTATTCTATCACAATTATTAGAACAAGGTTTGATTCAATTACCAAATATTCGGTAACCTGATCCAACTATACCCGAATACAGAGCAGATTGACACTGTGACTTCCATAGAGGATCTGGACACACTACCAACTCTTGTAAAAGATTAAAACATAAAATACAGGACTTGATTGATAACAATGAGATGGAGGTGCAAGCCTTTCAACCTAAGCAAAATCCTCCTAATAATGTTCAAAAGAACACCCCACAAAACCAGAATCAGAACGCCAATTAGTCATTAGACATCTTTCAACATCCCTTACCAAAACATGGTAAGGAGGTGGCTAATCAAATTGAACATCATAATGTCCCTCCTCCTGCCCGATATGTAGGAACTATTAGTGGGCATTTACCTGCTCATGATCTGGAAATCTTTGACACAACTTTATCCACGGTTACAACCAGGCCTCTATATAATATTCAGATACCTGATATTAGTGATACAGAATACGAGACTGAGAGTGATATGGAAATCATATCAAATCAATCGAATAGTTCTGAAGATGAATCATATACTATTCACCCTATCACAAGTTATATGGTTCCAAAAGAACCATTTCCAAGAAGATTCACTACTAGACCATCGTCTCATCGATTACTTTCTAATGAGCTAGCTATAAACGCTAGACCAAGACCCATTCATCATTCGTAGAATAATATTGTGGGTACCATCGAAGCTGTTACTAGACAACAGGCTCAAAATTATCAACAAGATCAAATTCAGAATGGTGGATCAACTCCATTTGTTTTGAAGGTTCCTAATAAAGGGAATCATGCCCCTAATGTTCAACCTAAACCTCCTTATAATATTAATGAACAATTATCAAATATTATAGCTAGAATTTCCCTCTTGGACCTTTTAAGATCTTCTCCTACACATAGAGATGAATTAATGCTCACATTAAGCTAGATGATGGTACCACAAGACATTCAACCTGAAGCCATGGCCAATACTATAATAACTTGTGAAGTTGATTGTATTGACTTTCGGGATAGAGACATACCTCAACATAGTTCACATAAAGATAACCCCTTGTATATTACTGCTTTAATTGGAGATGTAGCAGTCAAACGAGTTTTGATTGATAATGGTTCATCTTTAAATATCTGCACTTTTGACTTCTACCAAAGATTTGGGTTTAGAAGTGAGGAAATGAAAAGAACTGATATGATCATAAAAGCTTTCAATGACAAAACACAAGAAACATGTGGAGTTATTACCATTCCATTGTAGGTTGGTCCAAGAACCTTGGATACGATCGTGTTTATTGTACATTGCACTGCATCGTACAATATACTCTTGGGTCGTCCTTGGATCAACGCAATACGAGCTGTTCCCTCAACCTTACATCAATGTGTGAAGTTCAAATTTAAGAATCAGTTGGTTACCATTCATGGTGATCCAAGACCCTTTGATATGTGTGCTTTGGCAGAAACTATTGGAGTTTAATTTTGCCCTACTCTGTCATCCACACATCCTAATTCTCATTATCCATCTAAACGTGTGAAACTTACACCCACAAATTCATCTACTTCTTCTCCATCATTTGCACCTTCATATATAGCTCAACCATCTTCTGAACAAACCGCATTAGGACCTAAGAAAGATCCTAATCCCACAACCAATGTCTCTTGTTCTACTCCTATAACTTCCATACCTTTAATAGACCCATCTATCGACACCTCTACACCGTCTACATCCACCAAAGTCATATTTTTTGCATCAGAAGACGTAGGGAATGTTCCTTCTACCTCTTATGCTCTTACTGATGAACTCTTACCCGATCTATCTAAAATCCTTATATCAAAAGAAACGAATGCTTCTATGCAAGATTCTCTTATTTTAAATAATTTGCCACCATCTCCTCATACCTTGGGCCTCCCACAGCCTATGGGAAGTATTTACCAAGTCGAGAGTTGTGCCTTTATTTATAAGGGATATGACTGGGGTAGAATACCCAGAAACATCAGAACTCATTATGATGGATATGCTCGATGTTATTTTACTAATGAGTATATTAAAGCTAAACATATAATGCTTAAATTGGGATATAAAGGGAAAGGTTTGGGACCTTTCCAGAATGGTATGAAAGAACCTTTTGAGGTAGAAGCGTGGCCCGCCCGAGTGGTGTGGGCCTATTTTCTAGTAAGGGTCAGCCATTCCCATTTGAGGATGATGACCAACTTATATGTTACCAATATTATTTAGATGCACGCGATGCCTTGCGTTTAATAAATAAGACATTCACATGTAATATGTTATCTATAGCTTATCCTGAGATGATCGTTGAATCCGACGATGAGTTGGAGGGAGATATCTTTCATGATGTCTCCATTGAGGAATTATTACATAATGGATTTTATTTTGATGGCTCTATACCTAGTATAGCCCAGCTTGAGGCCATGACTCCTTAAGACGAATTATCCAAGCTAATCTTGGAATAATTACAAGAATTGGGCGTTTCACCCACCCCACCTAATTTTGAGAGAGATCTACACATGGAAGTAGAAAATGTCATAAAAATTAACATTGGAACCGAGGATAACCCCCACACAATCAACATTGGATTAAAATTGAGTCAAGAAAAATGGGATAAATACATTGCATTTCTTAAAGAATATGAAGATGTCTTTGCTTGGACATATGAAGATATGCCAGGATTAGACCCTTCTGTAGTTATGCATCACCTAGTAGTGCACCCGGATGCTAAACCTGTTAAAAAAAAACTTAGAAAAATGCATCCTAAAGTGGCCTTACTAGTCAAAGGGGAGTTAGAAAAACTCCTGAATGTTATTTTTATACAAGCCATTGATTATGCTGAATGGATCTCGAATGTAGTTCCAGTAACTAAGAAAGAAACTACTAAGGTTAGGGTTTGTACAAAATTTAGAGATATTAATGTTGCATGCCCTAAAGACGATTTTCCCCTTCCCAATATGGATTAGATCATTGATTTTACTGCTGGGAGTGGAATGATATCCTTAATGGATGGATTTTTTGGTTATAATCGAGATCAGGATAGCTCCTGAAGATCAGGCTAAAACAACCTTTATTACCCCTTGGGGAACTTTCTGTTGAAAAGTGATGTCATTCGGTTTGAAGAATGCAGGTGCAACCTATCAACGAGCCATGACTTATATATTTCATGATATGATGCATGATATACTACATGATTATGTAGACGACATTATATCTTGTTCTACTAAAGAAGACAACCATTTAGATGACTTGAGAAAAGTATTTGATCGGTTAAGGGAATATCTTATCCGATTGAACCCAGCCAAATGTATATTCGAAGTTAAGTCAGGAAAATTATTGGGGGTTATAGTTTCTTTACGTGGCATCAAAATCAACCCTCTCAATATTATGGCTATCACTGATATGCCCGCACCTACAAATATATCTGAATTACGGAGTCTACAAGGTAAGCTTCAAGCTATCCGTCGCTTCATCGATAAGCTGGCGGATAAAACTGGACCCTTTCTTAAGCTTCTTAAGAAGGATGTCTCTTTCCATTGGGACGACGAATGTCAAGAAGCATTTGAACTCCTCAAACAATATCTTCTTAACCCACCTGTAATTTTGCCACCTAAACCTGATCGCCCATTTATATTGTATATTTTTGCTTCATATTTTGCTTTAGGAGCTATGTTAGCTCAACTTGATGATGAGAAAAGAGAGCGTGCTAATTATTACATTAGCGAGAACATTAATTAGTTATGAAACCCGCTACACAACATTAGAGAAGTTATGTCTAGCAATCGTATTTTCTACACAAAAACTATGCCATTATATGCTCAGTCAGAAAACATACGTTATTGCTAAATTCGATCCCTTACGGTATCTCATGAGTCGACCTTATTTATCTGGTCACACAACAAAGTGGGTTCTTGCGCTAAGCGAGTTTGAACTCACGTTTATAGGACAAAAGTTTGTTAAGGGTCAAATCATAGTAGATCAATTAGTTGTTGCACCCTTAGAATCCACCCATCCCCTCGTCATTGAGTTTCCTAACGAATGCCTTAAACTAGAGGCAAATTTTTTAGAGCAATGGTCCTTATACTTTGACGGAGCCCGATGCATGAGTGGGGTTGGTGCAGGTATTATTTTGATATCTCCACAGAAACATCTCATACCTCTATCCTTTAAATTAACATTTGTCTGTACTAATAACACTACTGAATATGAGGCTCTCATCCTTGGATTACGAGCAGCCCTGGCACTAAAAATTAAAAATCTATTAGTTTTCGATGATTCTCAACTTGTTATAAATCAAATTAATGATGTTTATCAGACTAGAGATGATAAATTGCGCCCATATAAAGCATATGTATTACAATTAATATCTTTATTTGATCAAATTACCTTGGAAGCTATTCCTAGAACTAGCAATTGTGCGGTTGATGCCATGGCCGCAGCTATATCTCTTTTACCCTTGGAGTTAGATGACGAATATGCTACAATCATTATTTGTCGACTCTAGGAACCTGCTTCAATTAAATCATGCTTGGAATCTTTGGATGTGTTTCTAATCAACGAAACTACTCCTGAACTTTGGTACACTGATATCCTCAATTTTCTACAAAATGGGACCTTCCCTGCAGGTTTTAATAGAAACCAGCGCTGGTTATTACGTAGATGAGCAAGTCACTTCGTCATAATTGAAAATACCTTATATAGGAGATCTTTTGAAGGTATCCTACTGAGATGTTTGAATCTAGAAGAGTCTAGATTAGCTTTGAGTGAAGCCCACGATGGATCTTGTGGGGGACACTTTAGTGGTAGCGCCATTGCTAAGAAGCTCCTTAGGATAGGATATTTTTGGCCTACCATGGAGAATGATGCACATGATTACGTGCGCCATTGCAACAAGTACCAGAAACACGTTGACCTTGTCCATGCGCCTGCACAAGAACTGCAGGTTATTTCATCTCCTTGGCCCTTTTCAAAATGCGGCTTAAAAATCATCAAAAAAATCAATCCTGTGTCATCTAATGGACACAAATTCATCATAACCGCCACCGAGTATTTTATGAAGTGGGTTGAAGCTATGCCCTTAGCTTCTTGCACTGGAACTCAAGTTTCCAAATTTATTTTTAATCAAATTATTTGTAGGTTCGAAATTCTTGCAAATCTCATCTCGAATAATGGAACTTGTTTCAAAAATAAAGATGTAAAGAAACTATGTCAAAAATATAAAATTCAACATCGTTGGTCCACTCCCTATTATCCTCAGGGTAATGGCCAAGCAAAAGCATCTAATAAAACATTAATTAAAATCCTCAAAAGACTGGTCAATAAATCTGGTCGTGATTGGCACATTCAATTATATCCTGCTTTGTGGGCTTATCGAACTAACATTCGTACTCCCACGGGAACTTCACCTTTTGTTTTGGTTTATGACGCTAAAGTTGTTTTTCCCTTTGAATTAGAAGTTCCTTCTTTGGCTCTACTACTTCAAGATACTGAAGTAGGAGATGAGTACCGTGCTAGCAGATTTAGTCAGCTGGAACTCCTAGATGAAAAGTGCATTAATGGAGCATCTTCGTGCCTACCAGAACAAGCTCAAATGAGCATATCTCAAGAAATTTCATAATCGATCCTTTGAGATCGACGACCTCGTCTTAAAAGAAAATCAAAAAAATACTAATGCAACTAAAGACCTTAAAGGTAAATTTGAGCCTAACTGGCTTGGGCCATATATTATCACTACTAAATTTGGATTAGGAGCATACAAATTAGCTACCTTATATGGTAAAGATCTTAAAGAACCTATGAACATTATGCATCTTAAGCGCTATTATGCATAAATATGGTAATTTTGTCACTGTATATATTATACATATTGTCTTATTTTAGTAATTCATATAAAAATTTCAAAAACAGTAATATTATGTATTATCTTAATTCATAAATTAAAATCAAAATATAAAAAAATCAAAATCATCAAAATCCTCAAAAATATCTTCTATTTTTGCACTTGTCAATTCTTGAAGTATTGCAGTTATATTTTCAGTTATTTTGGATAAATTAGCATTTATTTGGAATCCCTCACTTTCACACTCACAAGAATAAATATCTTGATCTTATTTGGTATGATTATTAATCTCTCTTATATCGAAGTCCATAGTTGAATTAAATAAAGTTTTGAGCATAGAGAACTGATCTTGTTATTTACTTGAACCAAGTACACCTTTTCACACTAAAATGATTTCATTACAAATTCAAAGCGATGCTACACAGTAGAAGTGGTCTCTTGAGCGAAAAGTCTCCCCTGCTATCCTATCATGCACATGGTCTAGAATATTTGAGAATTGACAAAAGGACAAGCTCACCCCTGCCCAGAATAAAAATCCCTTGCTCTACAACCAATCCGAGCAAGTATCCCTAGTATAGAAAGAAGACGAAAAAAAAAAAAAGTCAAGAAAAATCATGAGAAAAAGAAGCATTGTTTCAGTATCATTTTGTACCACCTCAACAATATTTCAGCATTATCTCAGTGTCAAGCAAAAATACAAAAAAAAAAAAAGAGAAAAAGAAAAGAAAAAGCAAAAAGCAATAAATCCCTTCCCCTACCCTTTGAAATAAAAGAAGGGTGAATAAGCTTGAATCCCTGGAATTCTCAATTATTCGAAAACTGTGAGGTAAGCCCCATAATAGGTGGTTTGTGCCTAACCCGCTTGGCCTTGGGTAACTCCTAGCGTGGTGATATGTTTGTCACATTAGCGACCTTATTTTGTACAGACCTATGTCCGCTCATGGATCAGCTAGCTCTTGATGACCCGAGTTACATAGTAGTCTAGTACGGTTACATGCATATAAATCATGGTCAACAAACACTCATTTGGTTAATTCAAATTACGTGTATCAAATTATCTTGCTCAAAATTGGTAAATGAACAATACAATTGCACACACATTTGTGTTTGAGAGATTTGATATCATTATGATAGATCAAGATCGGCAATGAACTCACATATGCACATGGGGTTCCTTATAAATCTAAATTTAGTCTTTGAGATAATTTAAAATATTTATGCAAATCTTCTGGAATAATTTGATTTTCTTACTTGAGAATATTGGCTTAGCGTAAAAACAATTAAATACATTTTTTCAAAAATCCAAAATTTATTTCAAAGCATGTTCAAAAATCTAGCAATGAAGTCACATTTATATATTTTTGACTTTCGCAACGATGGTATAGTTCCTAAACATAAATTGGAATTTATGCCTAATGCAAGTCCTCATTTTTATATTTTTTATTTCAAAATCAAAAAACAACTATGCAATAAAACTATTACATCAATTTCTTCTTTGGATTTCGCGATGATGGTATAAGTCTATACCTAAAATTCTATGCCTAGGGCAAGCCATCATTCTAATTTTATCTCCCATTTATTTAATCCATAAAAACATATGGCTTAAATCATTATGTTACACAATTGTGCTTTAAAAAGAACAAAAACTTTTCTATTTCATTTCATTATGTCAACATCCAGTTTTATGCCTAGCAAAAATCATATTTTTAATATTTCATGCATAATATTTTCATGAAAATCTGAAAACAAATCATCACCATCATCATTTTTCATCATCACAACACAAAGTCTTAAGAAAGTCTCTTAAGCACCCTTTTACTTTTAGCAATATTTCTCTCATACCAGGATTAGCTTGATGACCTAGCGAGCGACGACTCCATGAAATGGTCATGTAACAGCGACAACGTCCTTTGAAATTATTGTTAGAAGTCATTTTATTTTTTCATCAAATCATACCACAACAACCAATTTGTTTACATCAGATTATTTCATTTAAATTTTATAGTATGACATAAAATTATAATATTTTCAACGACATAATTACATGAATAGTCAAACAACAAATATTAAAGCATCATAAAACATATGCACAAGTCATATCACAAAATATATATATATATATATATATATATATATATATATATATCAAGAAGTCTATACATCATATCAAAACGGATTGGTATGCCACAATCTATACCCTGGCATACTCAATCCTCTCAAAAATATATGGTTTATGTACAATGAGCAGCTAGTCTCGAGAAGACCTCGAGCTCTCAGCCTCATCTCCTCTCTCACCCTAAGGTGGAGGAGGTGGTCCCATCGAAGCCCGTATTGTATCGCAGGTCCTCGACGTCAATCGTGATGATGTCCTCGATGACCCCATCTTGATCGGCTCCGTAATGCTGGCTAGCAGCAGTATCCTCTGCTCCTCTGGAACCACATGATAGTACAACCCCTGGTAGAATGCGGTCTACGCAACAGCCCACGCCAGATCCAAAATGCTCGCCCCTTCGCTCTAATCCCTGAGCCGTGTCGTCTCATCCTGAAGAGTCTGCACTTGAGCTCGTAGGCAGGCATTCTCCGCTCAGAGAGCCACCATCTCATTGCTCTCCCTCACCTCAACACCCTTGCCCTTATCGGGTGATGGTGGCCTATCCCTCTACTGAGAAGGGAGTCTCTCCCTCCTCTCCAGCTGTTGTTGTCTCTTCAGAGCCTGTGGTACTCTTCGACGTCTCTCATGAGGAGGTCGTCGCTGATCCCTCCCTTTACGACCCCTCGCTGCACTGATGGTAGCCTAGTGCTACCTCTCCATCCATTGCACTACAATGTGCATCAGACCCTATGCCCTCGTCATCCAAGGAGGTCGAATGCCTGAATACCAAGCATCATACCCGTCTGCTACCCTCGCATCGTCCCCATCCACTAGTTGAATGGGGGCATCATCAACGTCCTGACTCCAGAACCGTTGCATGTCTGGAGCCTCGCTCAATGTGGTATTATCCCGCACAGTCCAGGAGTACTCATAATCCCTAAGAGAAGGGATCCCCTGCTGTAGATTGAAATACCTCAAAACTCGGTCATAGCAATGGAGCTTTACCTCTCCCTACTCTGTCTTCAACCAGATGACTCGCCTGATGCGAGCCAACTCATGTCCGTCCTCTACCCACCCTGGATGCTCTCTCCATGGTCTCCAGGTGATCTGATCTGGGGTGAGGTCGTCTAGCAACCTCTGGGACATCGACAGATATATCCGCCGCTATGACCCTCTCTAGAGCTATCGATAGAAAACCTGGGGTCTTTCTCGATGAACTCCAATCAGTGGAAGCCCTATCGACCTCCGCATCGTAATGTGCTCCCAGCACCAAACCTGTAGCATCTCTACCCCATGCTGCAGTCCAACCTCTGCTAGTCTGTCTCGCTCGACCTGATCGAGCACGACTAAGTCATCCCTGAGACCCCCGTATTTCCACTCTCGACTCTTTAGCAATCCCCTCTGCAAAATAAACAATAAAACAACAAAAATTATTAGTACATAATCATTAAAATCAATCTCATCTAAAAAAAAAAAAATGATATCGCCCATTATTGGACGATATTGTACCAAATCTAGACAAAATCGTCCTTAATAGGACGAAATCATTTTCGATTCTTCAATTTGGGGATCGCCCCTTATTGGACGGGATCTCCTCTATTTCTTCGATTTCGTCCTCAGACAAAATCGACGATATAGGGACGATTTCGACGAAATTGGGACGATTTCGTCCCGACGTTGTCGACGGCCTAAAAACGGTCGCGATGCCCAAAAACAATTAAAATTCAAGTATAAAATTAAAAAAATCAAGCTAAAAACATAGTACACTAGGTTTAGATCCATACCCGCAACGCGCGCCGAACCTCTATCGATCTGTGTGCCATTTCCACCATTTCGCTTGTAGAGCTCTGAAATAGCGAAAGTGAACAGTAAAAATGAGTTAGGGTTTTACCCTATTTTTCTTATTTTTATTTAAAAACAACATTTTTTTTAATTTTTTGCTTTTTCGCGCTTTTACCTCAAACGTTCGATTTGGGTAAAAACTCGGAGGGGGCACCATAGCAAACAGTTGTACGATTCGACCTAGAATCGTCATCTAAAAAATGGAATAAATTTTTGCTTTCTCGTAAAGCATGAAGAACTCGTATTTAACGCATTTTCTCCAGAAAATACGTTAAAGAGGGGGCAAAATGTAGCACCCTAAAATTGGCGTAGTTAAAGCATCAGTAAAAGATAAAAAAATTGAATTTTAACCCCAAAATCGCCCGTTAACCGCTCACCTCGTTTTTCATGCCATTTTTAGAAGTTGTTTTGATCGTTGGACGATATCGTCGCCGATCTGACGATATCGTCCCAAATCGGACGAATTCGTCTGGAACAGAATGTCTAGACGATTTCACCCCAAAACCGAATTTTCATAATTAGCTTCTATTTTTTCGTGCCGAACCTCTATCGATCTGTGTACCATTTCCACCATTTTGCCTGCAGAGCTCTAAAACAACGAAAGTGAACAGTAAAAATAAATTAGGGTTTTACCCTATTTTTCTTATTTTTATTTAAAAACAACATTTTTTTTTAATTTTTGCTTTTTCGTGCTTTTACCTCAAACGTTCAATTTGGGTAAAAACTCGGAGGGGGCACCATAGCAAACAGTTGTACGATTCAACCTAGAATCGTCATCTAAAAAATGGAATAAATTTTTGCTTTCTCGTAAAGCATGAAGAACTCGTCTTTAACGCATTTTCTCCAGAAAATACGCTAAAGAGGGGGTAAAATGTAGCACCCTAAAATTGGCGCAGTTAAACCATCAGTAAAAGATAAAAAAATTGAATTTTAACATCGAAACTGCCCGTTAACCGCTCACCTCATTTTTCATGCCCTTTTTAGAAGTTGTTTTGACCATTGGACGATATCGTTGCCGATATGACGATATCGTCCCAAATCGGACGAATTTGTTTGGAACATAACGTCTAGACGATTTCATCCCAAAACCGAATTTTCATAATTAGTTTCTATTTCAACAACCTCTCCAACTCGGGCAGAAGCGTGTCTGCGCGGTTGGAGATTCCTACGTTGGAGATCTCCCAAATTGGGATGATCCCCAACCTCCTAACCTCCCCCTAATACTATATAAACTTGGGATTTTCCCATTTTATCCCCCTAGTTGATCATTTCCCTGCAACTTTAGTTTTTTTTTGTGTTAGAACATCCTATCCCCCATCATTTGCACTTGTGTTTTCAAGTTTTATTGCAGGATCTCACTATGTTTCAGACGGAAGAAGCTCGGATCGTCGAAGGCGATTCAACCACAATTTCGAACGATCCTGTCGAGATCGACGACGATCTCGTACGATTGCAGATGATTTTGACTGCAATTCAGATTGGGGGCAATCAGAGCCCTGAGTTTGCATTCTCTATCTCTTTTTCTTATTTAATTGTGCATTAGATTAATTCACCTTTGTTCTGCATCTTGGAGTTCACCTCATTTAGCATATTTGCATGATAAAAGTCAAAATAAATTATTAAAACATTACATCCCATTTGATTTGATATCTGGATTTATTATTTAAGCATTTATATTCTTATTTCTATCATTTTGTATCATTCTTGCAATTGTATTTTTGGTTTTGGTGTATGTTTTCATGATTGCAAGTTTCTGACGAATTCGTCAGGTCGTTGACGATCTTGGTTGATCTCAGACGATCTCCTGTGATCTGGACGATTTTGTACAATTACAGACAATCCTATCATATCCGGGACGATCTGGACTCCTACAAGCTTCAAAATCTTCATCAGACATAAGAAATCATGTGCACTCTTCTCCATTTTAGATATTTTCTGTATTTAGGATTCATTTATGTTTGTTGTCTTCATATAAACCAAAAATTTCATATAGAATAGCTTAGATTCATTTTGGCCAACCTAGAAATCTGAATGATTGAACATAAAATGAACACATCAAACCCATTCTCAACCTAGGCGTGGAAACTGCCACTCAAAGTTTCCTGGTGAACCCCACCATCCGTCGAACATTCACCCTTATACCCCTCCCCCGAGAGGCGCGACCTTCAAAGGGCCTCTCTGTCCGAGGTATTGTCCCATCCTTCTCGCATCCTCCTTTTGGGCATGGATCCTTTAGCCCGAAGGTAAGGGTGCGAAAAATTTGGGCGATACACTTGTATACCATTTGGGTGGCTTTTTTGTTGTGAAGAAGGAAGTTGATGTTCCTCCTCATCATCTAGGTATATTGATGTAGTATTGGGTGTGAAAGCTTCATCAAACACTACATCTCTACTTACATGTATCTTCTTGGTAAATGGGTCTATCAACCGATAGCCTTTTGAAAATTCATCATATCCAAGAAATATACAAGGTAGGGACTTATCATCTAATTTCTTTCTTTTCTCCTTAGGTATATGCATAAATGCCTTACACCCAAATATCCTTAGATGAGTTATGGAGGGTTTCCTACCACTCCATGATTCTCGAGGAGTCATACCTTCAAGAGCCCTTGTGGGAGCCCTATTCAGAAGATATACTGCAGTTTGAATAGCTTCAGCCCAGTAAGTTTGCTCAAGGTTGGCCCCCTTAAGCATACCTCGAACCATTTCCATTATGGACCGATTTCTTCTCTTAGCAATCCCATTGGATCGAGGAGTATAGGCTGTTGTTAACTGTCTCTTTATCCCATGTGTCTGTAAAAATGAGGAAAATTCTTTTGATGTTTATTCCCCCCCTCGATCTGAATGGAGGGTCTTAATAAAGCATCCTGATTCCTTCTCAACAAGAGTTTTGAACTGTTGAAAATAGGAAAATACTTTAGACTTCAACTGCAAGAAGAAGACCCACATTTTTCGTGAATGATCGTCAACAAACAATTGAAAATACCATTTTCCTCCACAACTTGTAGACATGGGACCACACAAATCTGTGTGAACCAACTCCAAAGGTACCTTAGCTTGAAAAGAGCTAGGTTCAAAAGGTACTCTATGTTGCTTTCCTGACAAGCAATAAGAGCACACTGGCAAAGTAGATGAAAGAGTAGGCAATCCTTTCACCATTTGATATTTACTCAACTCTAGTAAATATCCTGAACTCAAATGCCCAAATCTCTTATGCCAAAGATAAGTGGCCTCTTTTGTGGTTACTGCCATTGCAGTATGGGTAGAGGTAATTGCATCTAAGACAAACAAACCATGTTTGTATGAACCTGTTGCTATTTGTTTTCCCTTCTTAGTGATAAAGCAACGTTTCTTTTCTTTGTCCACTGTGAAATTGATACTCATGTTATTGTCTAGGATTTGTGGAATTGACAAGAGATTATTTTTCAATCCTGGTACATAAAGAACTTTTTGAATATTACATTCTCCATCTGGAAGGGAGACATTAACACTTCCTTCTCTCTGAAATCGATAGGTCTGATCATCAACAATGGTGACCGGTCTACCTTCTCGAGCCTCAAATGTTGCAAACCAAGATTTATCGCCAGTCATATGTTTACTAGCGCCTGAATCTATGTACCACATAGAGTCCTTGTGGGAGGAATTTGTATGTGTCATGAGCACTTTGTGTGCTCTCTCAAAATCTGAACTAGAATATTCAGATGCTATGTGTCCCTTTTGTTGTTTGTTCTTGTTCTTAGGTTTGCCTTGGGCCTTTTTGTTTCCTTGTTCATTGGGCGATTTGTTATTAAACCAACATCTTTTGGTTTCATGAGTGTATTTGTCGCAAATTTTACAATACTGCTTCTTCTTCAAAATCTCTTTGGCTTTACCCTTTTCTTGATTAGAAGAACCTTTCTGTTGATTCCACTTTTTCTTACCACCTTGTATTTTTGAGAAAAGAGCATTGTTGGATGCCTCATCTCTTTGGAGTTGATTAGCTTCTTCTGTTTGAAGCATGTTTACCAACTTGACAAAAGTTACTTGTCTTGCCAGAAACTTGTAGTGAAGTGATCAACGTTCGGTAGGAGTCAAGAAGAGCTCTTAAAATGATAGAGTTCAAGACTTGGTCTTCCACTTTCTCTCCTAAGGATTGCAGTTTTGTTTTCAATTCTGCGACTCTGCAGAGGAATAACTCTACTGTTTCTCCTGATTTCATATGTAGAGTATGAAGCTGTGTTTGAAGGTTAAGAATCGTTGATTGATTCTTTCCCTCATAGATGGTATTTAAGGCATCCCATGTTGCCTTACCAGTCGTAGCTTCACTGATATGAGGTTGGATATCATCAATAATAGCAAGCAAGATCATTAAGGATAGTTTTTTATCCTTTTTATTAAAGTCTCTTTGATCTGCTCCAGGTGATTGAGGTCTAGTGACACTTCCATCCACTATTGACCACAAATCCTCTACGCTTAAGATAGATTTCATCTTAGTCTTCCAAGTTGAATCATTTGAACCTTTGAGCAGTTGGCTCTCAGTGAGATACTTGTGTATCATGGCCATGGTTAAGGTTTCAAATTTGATAGGACTAAGATGGTTTTATCTTGCACTATACCCTTAAAAGAGTATATGGAAGATATTTTTCAAGTTGCCTCTATAAGATATTTAATAGCACCTGCCTTAACACCCTTACCAAGGGATGAAAAGTTGGAGGAATTTTAAGCCAAACAAAATAGAGCAAATGAAAAAAGGGGTAGGTTTTGTGTAAAACTTTTGATTTTGCCCTCTAGGATATTTAATGGCACCTGCTTTAACACCCTTTAAGAAGGATGAAAAATTTGAGGATATTAAGCCAAACAAAGAGAGTGAATCAAGGTGATTTGGATTTTTGACCTTTTTATGGGAGTAAAAAATGACTTGTTTTAACCTATGCAAAGTTTAGCATGGTGTTTTGAGTGAAGTTTGGGTTTTGTGAAATGCTTCTTTTAATGTTGTATTTGACTTTTTTTAATTGCATACAAAAACATGAGTGTAAGTGCAATAATCAAAACATGAGAGCAACCCAAATTTGTATCACTCTAGGTGTCGATGCAACCGAAAATGCACCTAGAACAAGCAACTTTTAAGAGAAGGTGTCGAGTAAAATTGAGAATGCACCTTTCTTACTTTGAAATATCCTCCCTTTTTCGTTACAATTTTGCAAACTATAGAATCCAAAAAAAAATGAATTCTATCCCCCCTTAATGTTTACAAAATGTAGAATTTAGAGCATTCCTTTCAAGACAAGTCGACACACGACCCGCGTTTGAAAGGCTTCCAGACCAGTCGACAAACGACTTTGGTATTGTCTTCAACAATGTATCATGTAGGAGCAAAAAAAAACGGTTTTGGATCTCAAGTTTTGACAACAAAAATATTGCTAGTTTATGTTTTTATGTCCCCTTTCTTGAAGGAGAGAACAAAAGCAATATGTGTTGTTTTGGGAAAAAAAAATTGAGAGGACCTTTTATGCTCCCTAAATCACTTCAAGCTTTGTGTTTTGCAATAGAAATTTGAATGCCTATGTCTCTTTATCTCCAAAAATGTGGGAGAAAACTATAGGACCTTTGAGGATTTTATTGCAAAAAAAAATATGTGCATTTCTATGTTTTATATCTCCCCCTTTTTGAGAAAACAAAGGCACATTTTCTAGTTGTTGAAGATTTCTTCTATGGTGCAAAAATTGGCAAAGAAGTATTTTGAGGATCCTAATTTTGCAAAACAAATTGGGCTCATATGTCTTATATCTCCCTTTTTGAGAAAACAAATCCACAATTTATAGTATTTTGCAAAAAAAATTCCTTAAGATCAAATATAGTGTATATTGCAATTTAGTTTAGATAGAGTTTCAAATAATAATAAAAGAAATTTTGATTAATAAAAATCACCTTAAAAAAAATGATTTTCTATAACAAAAGTTCTAAAATTATTAAAAGAAAAAAAAATAAACTAAATACAAAAAATACAAAACATAAGAAATACCTTTGTCGCGTCAAAAGAAAACACCATTTGTTGGGAATCGAACCACGGTCTCCTTGGTTTGAGCAGCCGTCCGCGACCACTCCAGCTACGCGACTGGATGAGAGAGAAGAGCAACTTCTCTTCTTTAGAGCGGACAATTAGAGTAGCTCCTTTTACAGGTCGACTGTGTCCCCTTTTTTTTTTTGAAAATATTTGGGACTTTAGTCCCACATCGCTCGTACGAGCGATGCAAGAGATGTTTTTAAACACCAAACGACGTAGGCTTTTTCGACTGCCTTCGGGTAGTCGATCCGACCTATGTTTTGCTGGAGTGCCCAATGAATGGATGAGCGCCACGTCAGATGCAACCGTCAGATGCCACATCGAATGTAGATTGTCCACGTCAGATTCTGTAACGTTGTTCGCCAAGTCAGCAAAAGTTGCCACATCTACTCCACGTCAGGTTGCTCGAATCATGCAAGGTGGCTGTTACGTGGCACATAGATAATGGACTAGGTGGCTGGCATGCAGAAGTTGTGGACCGCAGTGTCTGGGTTGACACATCAGATCGTGTGATGCGGCTACGATCAGATCGAGGAGGCGGCTTAGATCGATCGCATGTGGGGACATCAGATTCTCGTGGTGCCTGAGCAGGCCTGGTGGGTCGTCGCATCGCAATCCAGGAGGGATCGACTGGTGTGATGAGATGTTGCGACCAGTTGGCTGGCTTCGACTGGATCGGGCAGCAACCAGAGGGACCAGGATGGAGTTGCAACCATGTCTGCTAAAGATAGTCCACTGAGTCGATCGGAGGATGGTCACAAAAGGTCGGCCGTGCTGTCGATCGGAGGAGGGGCCAGTGGACAACGCAGCACGTGCAGGCCAGATCTGAAGACAAGGACGAGGCCTACAGGGACGAAGGAATCCAAGAATCAAGGGGGAACGAGCAAGAGCTCATCTTCTCCACCCGGAGTGGTGAGGATACCAATGTAGGTCCCGAAGGTAAGTTCACAAAATAATCATGAAATTAATTAACATATGCTATAGTTTAGTCTATGCTTAAATAATAGACTAACTAACAGTTTGTAGGATATAGCGCTAACTACCCTCTAACAATAGAATAGGGAGGGAGTTGTGTGATGCTAACCACTAACCTAGGTAGAGAGTTCTAACCATAACACTAACCTAAATATCTAACATAGGATATTTAGGTACTTACCTAGTTTAACCATGAGGAAAATATCTCATGGTAATTACATAATTACATAGAAAAGTAAATGTAATAACCCCACGTAGTGTAATGCAATACACTACCTTATTTTACCCTAACAAGATCAACGTTAACTTAACCTTCAGGTTAACCTTACAATAAATAATAATAAATTACCCTTTAAGCAAGGTTATCCATAAAGGTGTATCAACCAATACCATAAATGGTGAAATATGAAAGGGGACTGTAGACTTACTTAAATGAGGAATGCTTGTAGGCTTATGTAATCACATGCCCATAGGCTACATAAATGACATTCATAAGCACCTCATCACATATTTGGCCTTGGATTAAACAAGACCATATTACATAAATCTCAACATATAATTGATTCAAAATAATAACCATTGGTTTATTTATGTCTGGTTTGTAAATGTCTAAAGGTCAAATATTATATTCATGTGAGCAACAATGCTAGATCATGGATTTCTATAAGTAGCCTAGTTGATGGAGAGGAACTCAAGCAAAAAATAGACAAGCTTTAATAAATGCTAAAAGAGTTTTATTTGCCTATTTTCACATGAAAAAACGAGTTAGCCTAAAATTTATCGAAAGATGGTGTATACTCAATCAAGCTGGGATAGGAGAATTTAGAGTAATCAAAATTTTCTACACCCAAAGATTTTTCTTGAAAGAATGTTTGGTCTCTAAAGGTTTTTCTTAAGGCTTTAACATTCCTTTGGTTACTAGACCAAAGTAAGTTTCTTATAATAGAGAGTTTACAAAAAAAAATATCATGAACCTTTCAAATGCACCTTATGTGAGAAGGATTTAGAAACATCATATCATTTACTTCTTCATTGTCCCTTTCCCCACATCATTTGGGATTCCATTTAAAAAAAATACGAGAATATATTAAGTAGCTCCATCAATATTGAAAAAGTTAATGAAATGTTGACTTAATTATTTCAAAGCTAAAACATTATGTATTTTGTGGAAGATTGGTCCTACCATTATTTATTGATTTTTATGTCTTGATAGGAATAATATATTTAAAAAACAAATCTTAAAACATGCCTAAGTTTAGAATTGTATTATTGCCTCTTTTATAAAATATTTATACACTTGTTGTTCAACATGAGAAGTCACAAGTGCAGAAAAGAGGTATTAGTCACTTGATTACAAGATTTGAATATACATGGAAGGATCATTTGCGACTATGACATCAAAACAAAGGATTTGCTTCAATTTATGGTAAAATAATTTTTTTTATAAATTAGGTTTATCAAAATTAATTTTGGTAGTGCTTCCAAATGAAATTCGGGAACATATGATGGAGGTGGTGTTTTTGAATTGAAATTCGGGAAAAGATGATGGAGATGGTGTTTTTTGAAATAATGAAGACAAAATTCTCTTCACTTGCTCAAAATCATATGGAACTTCAACTCACAATTATGCAAAGGCTAGGGCATTTATTATGGAGATTAAAATTGAAGTTGAAAAAAGATGGAATTATACTTCACTTGAGCAAAAATCACAAATTATCATGGTATCAACAAAAATGGGTGTGAAGATTGTATAAAAGATAATATTATTGTTAATGTTAATAAATTATTATAAAATGCAATTTCTTAGAAACGTGAGCATATCTATAGAGAAGAAATCAGGTAAATAATTTAGCCAATCATGATGTTGATCTTTATCTTAATAAAATTAATTTGATTGAGTATTATTTTCTATCTTAATAAAAATGATATAAGGAGAGATTATGGAAGCATAACAATTTAAGAAAGACAAAATATATATTTAATTAAAAAAATAAAAATATCTTTGATAAAAAAACAACTTAAATATAATTTAATTAACCTAACAACAAATGTAATATTTTGGTGTTTTGGTAGAAGTGACCCAACAAAAGCTATATATAACTTATATATAAAAAAATTGGGATGCACATAAAATTTGAAATCGATAGATAATTTTAAGCATCGAGGGGACTTAGACCCTTCTACAATGTGAAGAGATTAAAGATTCAAATTCCCTTAACACTCCAAATATCTTCTTACATATAACATTATTAAAAAAACCAGCATACCTATTTTTTTTTAATTTTTTAAGATTTTAATTATAATAAAATCACTTTAGTAGAAAAAAACAATTAATGAAAGAGACCAACTCGTGTCTTGGGACATTCTAGAGGTAAACTGATAGACTATTATCCAGACTATCCCAATTCAATTCACGGGAAGAGATGTTCTTATCCTACCCCTAAAAAGATTGTACCCCTGAAAAAGACCCATGCTATACCATCCTTTATATTTCATATTACTTAAAAAATAATTTAAAAAAACATTAAAGTTCCAATGATGACCATATGAAGAATACATAATCTATGCAATAGATATATACCTCTTAGGACTACATAGTTGACCCATAAGTGGGCATATTATTGTATATATGAGCATACCTAGCCTCCTTTGAACTCTTTCTTGAACTATACCCTCAAATGTCCAAAGCGTATGGAATTGTAATAGATTACAATTTAAAAACCATTACAACCCTTCGCTTTATTATTAATTTAAAAAAAATACACCTGAAGGCTTTTAATTAATTAAGTTATGCATTATACAACCCATAGTTAATAAGTCAATTAATTAATTAAGTTATGCATTATACAACCCATAGTTCTTAAGTCGATCCTCGCACAGAACACAAAACCAGGTTTCAGGAGGTAAAATCGGACGTGGGAAGCGCGGGGATTTCTTTCCTCAGGAGTTCAACTTAACCGTCGATTTGGATCCGTTTATTACTCCCCGGTATGAAAAAAATTTCATCCTTTCCAGATTCACAGAAATGTATGTGTTCTTTTTTTGGGGATTCCGAACTTATTGTTTTCCTTACGATTGTTAAACTAGATTTCAGCATCCACTTTAACCGATAGGCTAATTTCAACCTTTTTCAATTGATGGTGGGTACATTGATTTTGTGGGAAACCAATTTTGAGGCAAATTTGACAATGCACTGTGATCCATTGAAGTTCTTTTAATTTGAAGGTTGATCCGTAATCCGATGTGTTGCTGAGCTCGCACCGATCTACTGTTAAGCAGGCAAATCCATAAACTTGTCTAATTCTCATTTTTGCAAGATCTTGATTTATTGATGCTTGAATTTCTTAGTGGTCCTCTGAGGGTTTCCTTCTTAAAACTTCCTTAGACTTTGTTGCTTTTTCCCCTTAATTTTTTATTTTTTGTTGATAAATTTGCGATTTTTTAATTTTTAATTGCTAATTTTGCACCAAGGCCATTGGTCCCTTTGTAGGGTGGGAGGGGGTAATGTGCTCTGAACATGGGTCATATATAGTTTGCACCTTGGTTATTGGTCCCTTTGTAGGGCTGGGATGGGGTTATTGATCCGTTTAAGAGATTAGTCGTTCTTCGCCAAGGAGTCGAAGTGTGAGTTTGGGCTCACAGAAATCTTATATCTTGGCCATGTTATTAGTGCATCAAGAGTGCAAGTTGATGAGGCCAAGATAGCGACAGTCCATTGATGGCTCACTCCTACCACCATATCTAAATTGATAGGATTCTCTTAGTTGGCCGCTCCATTGCCAGAATTAATGAAGAAAGGATCCTTTGAATGGTAAGACGCAACTCCATAGGCATTTGAGCAGCTCAAGGAGATTATATGCACATGCCCAGTATTAGCCATTGCTGCACAAATCCATTTATAGTTGAGTGTGATGCTTTTAGCAAAGGGTTTGGAGCAATGTTGTTGCCGGCTGGCCGACCCATTGCCATTGCCTTTGGAAGTAGGAAACTTCATGGCCGAGAGAAGTTATATTCTGTCTATGATAAGGAAATTCTAGCAGTGATGCATGCCTTATCACGTTTCCAATAATACTTGGTTTGTGGGTGATTCATGGTCCATACTGATCATAATGGCTTGAAGTTTTTCTTGACATAGGACTTAGACTGTCAACAAAAGTGGGTGAGCAAGCTTCAGGCCTATGATTTTGACAAAGAATGTCAAAGGGAAAAATAACTAGGTTGCAGATGCATTATCTTGACAAGCTAAGTGTGGTGCCATTTGAGAAGTTGCCACTGATTGAAAATGAGAAATCATAGTGAAATATGTTGAGAACGATCAGGCCGTGCACGTATTAGATGAGGTGTTTAAAGGGCTCATGGTGGACTTTACCTATTGTGTCTTGAACAAGTTGATTATCTATAAGGACTGGATTTGGTTATCAGCTACATCTAGTATTACCAGGGCATAACATGATTTCTCCACTGCGGGACATGGAGGCTACTTCAAGACATATAGAGGAGTCAGAGAAAGGTTCACTTGAAAAGGACGAAAACACTTTGTAGTAGAATATACCTGCAGTTGTGGGACCTATAAGCAGACCAAGAATGAAACTTCGTTTCTACCGGGTCTACTACAACCTCTTCCCATTCCAAGATGAAAATGGGAGTCCATTTCTATGGATTTTGTTGCAGGGCTTTCTAAGTCTAGAAGTTGTGATTGCATTTTGGTGATCATGGATAGACTCACCAAGTATGCCTATTTCTTGCTGACCACGGGTGATGTGAAGGCTCCGCAGGTTGCTGAGTTGTTCCTTCGAGAAATCTTTAATCTCCATGGGTTACCCAAATCGATTGTGAGTAATAGGGATTCCAAGTTGATGGGAACCTTTTGGCAGGAACTTTTTCGTTTGATTGGCACAAAATTGACTCCCAACACTAGTCACCACCCCTAGACAGCTGGGTAGACCTGAATAGTCAATAAATGGGTGGAGCGATATATTCATTGTTACTGTTGAGATCGACATACACCATGGATAAAGTGGCTATATTTAGTAGAGTTATGCTATAACAACACCTTCCATGTGAGTATTTAGATGGCACCATTTTGGGCTTTATATGTGTATGATGCTCCTTTGTAGATGGACTTTATCCTCACAAACACCAAAGCCCTTGTAGTCTAGACCACTTTGGAGGATCATCAACAATTGATCTCATCTTTACGAGAGCACATTAGAGAGACCCAACATCGACAAAAGGTTTTTGTTGATTGACACAGAATAGAGAGGACCTTTGAGGTGGGAGGCATGGTATACCTTCAGTTCTAGGCTTCTAGCCATACAAACATTATTTATTGAAGAAAGGTGGCAAGGAAGAGCTGAAAACACGTTTTTGTGGTCCATATAAGGTGACATGACCTATGATTGTGGTCACCTATGAGCTAGATTTGCCACCGGGTTTGAGATTGCATTGTGTATTTCATGTATCCAGACCGAAGAGGCAATTGGATGACAGGTCCAATCTTCCCTTGAATTACCACCAATTGCCGATGAAAGAAAGCTTGAGTTAATACCCAAACATGTATTGGACCAAAAAGTGAAGCAACTATAGAACCGAGTCATCCAAGAGTACAACTTGAGTGGGCCTAATGGTGAGACTTTGAAACTCTGAATAGGAGGTTCAAGGTTCGAATCCAATAGGGGGTAGAGTTGTACACCATACTTTGATAATTAGAGTTTGGTTGGATAAACATATATTAGGTAAATAACATCCTTTATAAAGGTCGTCTCATATGGCCTATGGTCTCGTGGATGTTAAAAATTACCTTACCTTTATCTTTACCTTTACAACATCCATAGTTGGAAGAGGGTTGATTGCTTGGGACAAGCAATTTTTGGCGAGATAAACTTGTAATGTCCCCAAATTTAATAAATGTAATAAACAAGGTACTTGTACTTATAAAAGTACCTTGATGAGTTAGTATTTAGTCATTAAGGGTGTTAGGTGGTCTATAGGGTCCCTAGATAATAAAATTGTTAATCCCACATATAGTAGGGAGGTGAATAGACTTGCTCAAAAGGGCTATCTATTGATGTATTGCACTTGTTTTTCATGATTATGAAAAGATTGTGGAAATTTGTTTCTTGCTAAGAAATTGAGATGAAAAACCCCACGCATTGAAGAGATCAAAAACCCTCTCTGGATCTAGAAAATACAAAAACCCTTTTTTGGCATGTGTTCATGCTTCTTATTTTTGATGATTTCAGTTTGAATATTTTTCGGGATACTATGTTGAAGAAGTTGAGCAAATTGATTCATCATTTGTTCCTCTGTTTCACAAGGGCGATTCAACGTCTCCTTGAAAGGATTGACTGTCTCGGTATTGTCCATTCTTCTTGCCATCTAGGATTGTTTGGGACAATAAGGGAGTTAATCAGATCTATCTTGCGTTTGATACGCGAGCTTTCGATAGCTTGATCTCGCCACTTGAAAGACAAACTGCTCTATACCACTAATTTGAAACTGAGGATTTGGAATTACGGAAAATCAAGAAAGAGTGCAATTCAAAAATACAAGAGCATAACCAATCAAAACATGAAATACATAAGTAAAATAACTGAATGATTTTATTGCTTAGGAAACAAAGTACAATGCAAGCAATCTTTGAGAAGAGATCTGAGGCTATAACATTGTATCCATTACTCATGCTTTTCACAGTCGGGAGTACATCTCTTTTGAACAATGTTTGGTGGGTTGGAAATCTACCATATTGAAAATTGAAGGTCACCTAGATGGGAATGTGGTGGTTCATCTTCCATGAGTTAGAAGGTCACCTATAAGGAAACATGGTGTTTCACCTTCCATGAGTTATGAAGCGAAAATTACATAGAAATGACTTGTCCGTTTGTGTTTTGCCCTCAAGTGATATGACAACGTGACTAGAGATTCATTTTGGTTACAAATATTTAAAAATAGAAATTTGCATATTTGAGGGCCTTTTGAGCGGTTTTTATGGAAATTAGGACTCACGCATTGTTGAAACTTCTTATTCTCTCTCTAAGCTTTCCAACACATTTTGAATGGATCAAAATGGAGTCCTGTGCACAAAGTCATGCCCCCGACAAGGTGTTTAGGAACCCAAATAATAGGTTTTTGGACATAAAGCCATGCCTTAGGGCTGAATCACTAGGGCTGAATTTTGGATGCAATCATTTTGTAGAGACTTTGTAGGATGCATGATAATATAAATGGTTTATTCCGCATATAAGTATTATAAATGAAATTGAGGACTTAATTGTTGGGTGCATAGACCTTTGCCTTGTGATTTTCTAATTTTTATAGCAGTTCAAAATAATAAGATTTAAGTCAAAACTATTTAATCTTTAAATAGAATACTTTTCCTTTTTGCAGTTAACTTTATACTTATTTTTTTAGAAACTGTAGTAATCTTGTGGCTTTGATTTGAACTCTGAAGTTATATTTCTAAAAGCGGGTCTGTTGCTTTTATTGCATTAGATACCTTTTTTCGAATAACCATTTTAAGCAGCAGTTATTGTATGTTTTTCATGTTTCTCATTTTATGATGATCATCACAGGGTGTTATGAATGCTACCAAATGTAAGGATTTTTGCTTCTTGATATGTTGATCTTTGCACTAGGATTTGATGACTTGTGACTAGTTTGTTGTAGGTAACATGTTCTCATGTTTAAGTATAAAAGCAGATTTTATGTAGCAGAGGACGACATTCTCACTAAATTTGCAAATCTTTTTATGAATCTATTTCCTTGTGGCACTTTTATCTATTGATCATTTCAAGTGTTCTTAATGAAAATATTTATTGTTTTTATCATTTGTGTAACAGAAATAGGGAAGAAGCATAGTGTCTGAAGATAACTAGTTGCAACTGGGTCAGTAACTTTTTTGCATCCAATGGTATGGATTTCTACTTTTAGTACTTATGCATAGTTTCCCCACAACCACCTCCCCCAAACAATAAAAATAAAAATAATAATTTAGTGAATCTTATATTTTCTATTTGATTTTGTATTCGAGAGGTTTTTTAGAATGTCTTGAAGACACAAACTTCTAATAACACCTGTGGAAGACTTATAATAGTGCATATGCTTCTGATGTTTTTATTTGCAATTGTTGATGAATCCATTAAGGATTGTCCTTGTGTTTGTGTATGTACATGAGGAAGCATCTAGTCAGAATTTGTGTGCAATGCATTGTGATTCAGCTCTAAGGGTATATTTGTGTATTGCATAGGTAACTATTCCTGTTCATCATTTCATTGCCAATATGGAGAACTTGATGGCCCACAGGTTGAATATTTATTCATCCATTATTTCACAATTATCTCTTGCAGCCTTTTTCCTGATGATGGCTTGGGTGTCAACCCAAAACACTGGAACCGAAAAGTGGTTTATGCAACGTGTAATCAAAAAATGATTAATAGATTCAAATTGCAAAAGCATGATGAGTTCACAAAGACAATGCAAGTTCTGAAAATTCTTACAAAGGGTTGATAAAATCTTTTTAGAATGTGGCACATCCAAGGTGAAGAATGCTATTGAGAGGCATCATAACTATGTAACACTTCTGTTTATTTGGATTAGCTCATTCATTCAACAAGAAGCTCCTACGAAGTACAGGAATATACTTTGCAAGCTCAAACAATTTACATGTTTTCTACAAATGGCAAACAAAAAGAGTCAGAGTTGAAGAGCATTCAAATTAAGAGTGTTAATGTCTCCAATTTACTTGATGAACAATAGAAAAATATAGTTGTTGACAGTTTACATGTTTTAGACAGAAGGCAATGAACAAAAAGAGTCAGAGTTGAAGAAGATTTAAAGTAAGTGTCCTATAGATTATTTATTCCCAATCAACAGAGCAAAGATATCAAAAGAACATGCAACAAGGAAATAAACAGTAAATGCATTCAGAATAGCAAAACAATTTCATTATGTGCAACATGAGATATGTTACTCACATCATAGTTCTCATGTCACAGTACAACAAGACAATCTCATCTTTTTTTTGTTTGTAGAAAACACCCCAAATGGGATGCCACTTTTCGGTAAGTCTCAAGGAGGCAGGGGTATCTATTCCGCCAAAAACGCCCAGGGCTCGCACCTGGCCTGCCCCCTTCAGCACACTCAACGAGCATGCCTAAAACAACAAAAACAAAAACAAAAAAACACAAAAACACAAACAAACACAAAAAACACAACAACATCAAAAAACAAAGACAAACAAACAAAAAACCACAAATCAAACAAAAACAACATAAAAGCATAAAAACAACAAAGAACTAAAAAGAAAAAAAAAAACAACAAAACACATAAGCAAACCATAAAAACAACAAAACAACACACAAACACTTATAAAAACCAAAAGCACAAAACACAAAAAACAAAAACAAAAAAAACAACAAAAACACAAAAAACAAAAAAAAACACAAAAAACAAGAAAAACACAAAAAACAAAAAAAAAACACAAAAACATAAAAAACAACAAAAACACAAAAAAACAACAAAAACAACATCATCAATGATATCAATGATACCATTCCACTAGCCCCTTATGGTATATATACAATGAAACAGGTGGCGGGGGGCTAACATTTACAACTTCCAACTGCCGCAACCCTTATACCTGTTGGCATTTTTGCCACATTAAATTTTTTTACAAAATTTTATCTAAGTATGGAGCTTCAAAGCGGCAAAGAGCATGCAGAGGTGTTGGCATTTTCGCGGGCCCTAAACGGGGATGATAAAGTGGACGAATTGATCTTTTGATGTCTCATTATTGCAGATATTTTCGCAAGCTTTTCGGTGATATATTACAATAGGTGATCGGGTCAGCGGATCAAAAGTTATGGCCCCGGAAGCAAAGCCAGCAAAAGTCCACTTCGGGCTTGAAAAAAATTCTAAGGCATGAGGGGCACTTCGCCCAGAATGCTGCCGAAGTTGCCACTTCGGGCTCTTTGGTCGCCGAACCTCCACTTCGGCCCCAACTCCAGCGAACCTCCCCGTCCCGATGATGAAAAAAGTTTAAGGCTGCCAGGTCACTTCGCCCAGAAAATTGCCGAAGTTGCACTTCGGCCAATGTTCCCAGCGAACCATCCCCAGAAAAGCGCTAAGTTCGGGCTTGAGCCTGGCGAAGCACCCACTTTGCCACAGTTTTAGCGAACCTCCATCCAGTTGGCAGAAAAAGCTTTAAGGCAAGAGGGGCACTTCGCCCAGAATTTGGCCGAACTGCCACTTCGGGCCTCCACTTCAGCGAAGCTTCAAGTCGGCCGAAAAGTTAAACGTCGGCCAAAATCCTCCATGTCGGCTAGCGAAGTTCAACGTCGGCCAAAGTGCTCTATGTCGGCCAGAAAACTCCACTTCGGCCCCGAAGCTCAAGTCGGCCAGCGAAGCTCCATGTCGGCCAAAAGGTTCAAGTCGGCCCCGAAGTGCAATGTCGGCCCCGAAGTGCAATGTCGGCCGCGAACCTCATGTCAGCTGCGAACCTCACGTCGGCCAAAAAACCCAACGTCGGCCAGAATCCCAATGTCGGCCAAAACCCTTTATGTCGGCCATAAATGCTCAAATTCGTTTGAATCACTTGCGAACCTCAACTCCGGGGGCGGACTGCAGCGAAGCTTCACCCAGGGCGCTTCTGACAACGGTGCTTCTCCCGAGGGGCACACATTCTAAGACTGGGTATGAATCCGAGGCACGCCCGCGGCGTATAAATGCAACTTTCCCCGCCTAATGCGGTCCTGTAACTAATTGTAGAAATTGGATGGGAGGGTTCAATTGTAAAAAGGAGGCGAGCATCATTACCGGATCCGCCCTAACGTCCTTGTAAATCTGGTTCATTAATGGCGCAGAGGGGAGGGTCCTCTATAAAAACCCAAGCATTGTAATGAAAATGGGGGGAACATTTGCTTGAAAACTGCTGTATCTTGATTTTTGCAATTGATATTAAGAACTTTGGGCTCCATTTCTGCTATTCTGTTTCTTCATTTGCATACTGTAATTCTGCATCCTGGATTTAGGTGTGTGATTGGGGACAGAACCCTGGAATTCTCCTGGAGGATACATAGGGGAGAAAATGTTGTGTTATTTTCCTTGTATGCTGCCTGTGGTTAGTGTTTCTGCTATATTCATGTATTTTCCCAACTACTATAATTCTGAAATATGGATTTAGGCGTAGGAAGATAGGTGGATCCTGGAGTTCTTCCAGAGGATACACAGGGAAGCTAGCGTGGTGTTCATTTATGTTTTATTCTTTGTATTTTTTGCTGCTACTTCAAGGTATTAGTTAGTGACCGTGCTGCTGGTTCTCCCCTTTTAAATCAGTTATTTACATTTCTTTCTGCAATCTTTCAATTTCTTTCTAGTTCCCTTAGCTTTTCAATCTCTTTCCAGTTCCCTTAGCTTTTTCCCAATCTCTTTCCTGCACTCTTATCTTAAAACCCCCAGTAGTTTAGTATAGGAGCCGGCCTTCTCCGAAGATTGGCACGGAGGGCATTCCTTCCCTCCGGCCTTTCAAGGTTGGTCCAGGTCTAGGGCGCTTCGACATGCGAAAATCCTTTCCTGTGGTGGATTTGTGACCAACAATACCTATGTACAAAATTTGAAAATAATTACACAACACATTACAACCTGTGATGTGCATAAAATGACAAACACTTAATAACTCATCAACACTTGCATACAACAAAATGAGACTTTGTTAACTCACTTGGGTGGTGCCTGAGTTGGTGCCATGTCCGTGGATTTGGTTGCCTACAACGCATACATTCATAAGCTCATATTTTTCATGTAAATGTGCACTCACGAAGACATGCCAATTCGTCTGCCTGCAGTAAGAGTGTTAATGTTTACAATTTACTTGATGAACAAGGAAAAATTATAGCTGTTGTGTAGCCTTTCAGGAGTGCTATAACTGTTAAGTGGAAGAGTGTTCAGGACATAATTGGAAAACTCGCAACTCGGGATAAACTTGACACCCCAATCTTCAAGATTCTATCAGCAACTTGAGAAAGCTTGGCAAAAATCGAAGAAAAATTTTCAATTGAAAAAAAAAAAATTGAACAACAATTGGAGAGCCAAAAAGCTGAATTTTTATTAGATATTCATAAAAAGAGTATAATTGCAGTTCATGAGATCATCAAATCCAACCAAACATCATAGAAACGCAACATTTCAAAATATAAAGCAGTTTTTAACTGCTTTGTCTATCCATTGCTTCATATAGATAACCTGTTGCCAATTCTTCGCCATCTACAAGGCGAAGAATCCTTACCAAAGGTTCTATCACTTGCAATTGAACAATAAATACTAAAAATTTAGAAAAAGAAATACCAAATATTTTCAAGTATAAAATAAGATTTTAAAATTAAAATTTGAACTCAACAACCAACCTTGAGAATTTCTTGGACACTCACCCAAAATGAATCATCAAAAACTTGCCTCCAGATCTGCTGCCCCTCCTCTTTTGAATGAAATGGTGAGGCATACCATTCCTTGCTCACAAACATCCACTTCAAAGTAGGTGATGCCGCTAGAAGGCTTTGCAAGGCGATGAAATTGGAGGCAAATCGAGTGATCCCTGGGCCTCTTCTACCATGGTCTTCACCCATGGTCTTCACCCATGTTATTTTGCCATTGTCCTCAAGCATGAAGTCAATGCAATGGGCAGTGCATGGGCTTCAGAAAATAGAGGGGTACTTCTCGAGAAGTCTACCTGCAAATACATATGCTGCTGCATTGTCCATAACTACTTGGATAACATTCTCCACTCCTATTTCTAGAACGACCTCCTCCAACAAATTGAATAAGATTTGTGCATTCTTCACTTCTTGCTAGGCATCAATTGACTTCAGGAAAACCATGGATCCACTCGAAGCCACCATGAAGTTCAGGAGCATGCGACTTCTTGCATCTATCCATCCATCAGAAAGAATGCTACAACCTCTTGTCCTTCATGTCTGCATTTGCTCTTCATGACACTCTCCAACAATGGTCCACTGAAATCTTTTGTTGAAGGTAGCTTAACCCCTTTGCCAGCCTTTGCCAATTGTTCTCACTAGGGCTTCCCAATAGGGGATGTTTGTACAATTGAAGGAAATGTTGCAGAAATACCAAAAATTGGTTGTGGCTATCCTTACATCCTTCGCCTTGCCCCTCCCTAGTGTGGTAATCTAAAGTGTGGTTTGTCTTGTGTTGGAGCCTCTTTTAACAATCGCACTCCTCCCACTCCCACTACCTCATGGGATGTGAGGTATAAGTACAATTTCTTCGGCCGCAACATGAACATCCTGCAGTTCGGCCTCATTCCCAATAAAAGAGGCCCAAGGCCCCACTCCATGTCCCATTGCAACTCTTGTCCTTTTGTGCTCTATTTTTCTTGGCCTCTTTGTTGCATAAATAGGCCTTAAGCTCATTTTTAATCAAATCATCTGCTTTAGGGAAGGGGCTACATCATGCCCTCGTTGTCGAAACAGATGGTATTCGAGGCAATGGATGCCTCCTCGCATGTCCTTGCCATAGTGTTTACAAAACACTTGATTTGACAAGTTTTCCTTAATCCCATGCTTCCACATTGGGTCTCTTCCTAGGCTTGGACTTGGGGCTGCACTTGAAGGAGTCGGTTGGGTTGCACTTGAAGGAGGATCATTGTTGCACGTGACGGTTCCGTGGACCTCACCCGAAGAATCCATCTATTTTTCCAAAGGGGAGGGAAAAAAAAGAGAGAGAGAAATAAGTAACTAATCTAATGCCCTAGGGCCTAGCCTACATGCTTGAGGAAGAACAAACAAAAAGAAAAATTTGAAAACAAAACTAACAAAATCTTAGTTTTTACCCCAAAAAAGGAAAGAAAAAAAACCTTTGAAATCTGTGGAAGATGATTGAAATCTCCTTGAAATGGTGTAAAATTTCTGATATGATCTTGAAAAATGGTTTAGATTTAGTGTTTTGACCTCTAAGAATAATGTCCACACATCCAAAGAGAAGAAAAAGTGAAAAAATGAGGCAAAATGTCTTTTTAAAACAAAATTCGGCCATTTTCTTTGATTTGGTGTGAAATGCTGACTTTATTGCGAGAAATTGGCAAGAAATCGCGCTAAATATCGCTGCAATTTGGCAATTTTCTTGATGTTGAGAAAACAAAAAAAAATTCTCACCACTTGCAATTTCTTGTGAGTTTCATGAGAAATTGTTGGGCACATTTTCTAACTATGGTTCAGAGTTCTTAGTATATGATTGGTGATGAAATGAAAACTTTCCTCTGCGCACTAGTTCATTTGATGTCTGTGGACAAAGCCATAGCATGTCTTAAACAAGAAAAATTTGTCAACTTGAAATTACTAATATGGAGGAAAGGCAATTTAGTTATTATAACTTTTTGATGTAGTAGTTAGTTTTCCTTAGTTTGAGACTACATGTTAAGTGGGTTGTAGATCTTGGATAAGTAATTTGATTGAGTGTGTTGGTGACAAATACTAAGGTTGCAACACTGGAAATGAATGGTGATGTTTCCTGAGGAGATGCATGCTGTCATCACGATTGCACGTGCTCACCAAGTTAGAATTGACACATGGAAAAATATAATTAGTAAGGCGGATGATCCTTTATAGAACTGTAATCCAAAGTATTCCGGGTTTGGTATTTTGTATATACGTATATAACAACATAATCTCATTTTGAAAAAGGATATTGAATGATGTGATGGTTCATATGTCATAACATGTCACACTTCATGTCAGGTTGTTGGATGTTACGAGCCAAGTTCATGTTTTAGGATGAAAGTGGTTCTTTTTAAGAAAAGAATAGTGTGCGCAGGCTTTTCTGTCATGTATGAACATAAGCATAATTAAATTTATCTTATTATTGAGTATTTGGGCCTTGGTTATCTTTGAACATGTACAAATTGATGTTTGAACATGTAATTGTACAAATCATAGTGAGCAACGATAGAGCTAGTTTAAACGAAGATGGAGCATGTGACAGATTAAGTGGGCCTATAATGCTCATCAACATAATGGATGAACTTTGAGAATGTCGTCCACATTGAGCTTTGGGCTGTCATGGAGTTATCAGCCAAGCAGGACGTTGAATTCATTGGAGGCAAAGCCATCTAGATAAATGACATTCTTGTACTTGCCTTCTAATTTTGTGCTACTATCCAAGTTGTTCAATTTGTAGTCTTCACGTGAAGGTAGGCCATCCTACCTATGGAAAATGTTGTCTAAGTGGAGTATTGTTGTCTAACGATTGTTATATGGTATGCTGTCCAATCTATTGGTATAATTGTTGTCCATGTGAATGTCATCATCACCTTTGTCAATGCTGCCCTAGACTATGCCAAGCAAGCCATTTTGGTTTTAGAGTGAGCTGATTAACACTGAGACACAAGCGTCGTCATGTTGATGAGCATGTAGTCCTGCTTCAGAGTTGCCATCCAAGTGAAGGCAATTGTTCAATCTACTAACTAGCTTTGCAAGGCCGTCTAAGACTAAGAGTATGTCATCATAGGTTAAGGCGTTGTCCAATTGGGAACAACCGTCTAATCCAAGGACACTATAAATATGGGTATGCCATTAAATAGGTGAGTAATTGTGCAAGTTTGGGCCGTCCACAACTTAAAAGGCTATGTCGTCCACTAGAAGTGAGTCGTCCAAGCAAAGGGTACTGTATAAGGTATGGATGTCGTATACAAAGTATTTGCAGTCTACCCTATTGTCCAAGCCCAAATAACTATTGTCCAAAGGTAATAAGTCATCCATCCTCAAGTTTTTGACAAAGAGAATGTTGTTCAAGACAATGGAAGGTTGTTCATACATAGTGCTAGTCTAGTGCGTGTGTTGTTTGTACGAGTGCCGTTCATGTGAGTTCTGTCCATGGCTGATGGAAATGAGCAAGTGAGGGTCAAATTATCCCAAGTGATAGCCTCCATCATTTTTTGAGACATCTAGGACCCTACTGTCATGCAATCTATTGTTTGAGGGTGCTAAGCCATCTAAAACCTTGTCATTTGAGACCATGTTGTTATGAACATGTCTGTCATACATGTTGTTTGTACCATGCATGCCGCTTAAGGAGGAGATGTCATCATAGGGCAGGTCATCCACTTTGTCTATGTGTTTGGTGCTGTCTGGGGCTTTGCTGTCTAGGGCTTTATTGTCTGGACCAGGCCATCATGCAACCTGCTGTCTTGCCCCTTGCCAACCAAGACATTGCTGTCTAGCGGCAGCCATTACACCATTTTATCTGACCTTGTTGTTTGAGTGATGGTCGTCATACTTTGCTGTCTAAGAGATGGCAGTCACATGCCTAGCTCTCATACAATGTGTTGTTCGAGAGTGTGCTGTTCTAGTGTGTGTCGAGTAGGCCCTCCATGCAAAGCTTGATTTCCTTGAGGAACCTAAGGGTGCCATCATATGGATGTCAAAGGGTGCCACCATGCAAGTGTGAAGGGTGTTGTTTAGGATCTCAAAGGAGAAGTGAGACAAAGGTGCCGTCTAGGATGAAGCTAATGTGCATTTCCTTTGTTGGCATGCCAAACTAGAGAAAATTGTTCATGAATAGGCCATCTCAATGAGTTGATCAGGTGCACAAATTGTTTTGAGAATGTTATTCAAGTTAGCCACCAAAATGTTGTTTGTAAGAAAAATTTAGATAGCTCAAAGACAAATTTGGCTAATGTTTAATTGAGGTTTTGGGGTGTTGTCCCAAATTCCTTGGGGACATTGTCTGTCGACCCCACTTTGTATTGCAAGTGAGGGGTGTTGCTCCTCAATCCAACAAGGGGGCTGTTGTCCCTTTGATCTTTGACACGGTGATAGGCTGCCCATTGAACTTGCAATGTGACTAGTTGCATGAAGTAGAGCAAATGGTTGGAGAATATTGTTGTGTTAGTAGCGACTTGCATATTCTAATTTTACAAATGATGAATGGAGTAGGAAGAAGCAGAAGAAGTGTGATAAGTGTTCATGTAGTGAGATCAATGCTTCTATCATAGTTGAATAAGTTTGTCTATCAACAGGAACACCAACAAGTCTAAAGCGTGAGATAGATATAGGGAAATGAGTTGGCACATGAACATCATGCTTACAAGTGTGCATTCATGCATGAATGCATGCACCATGTCAATTATGTATTAACATGATGTAAATAGAATTTGTCATAGATTTTGTTGTATCTGATATCACATAATGTTGTTGCATGTGTGTATATGTAGTGGCAAAAGCATTTTTAATAAATATAATGTAATGTGTTATGGGGTCTACTTGGTGTTTCATGTATATGAGTGGTTCAGTGGTAGCTTGGTAGTTGCCATCCACCTGTTGGATATTGAGATACCTAAATGTACGCCATCTACCGTGGTTGAGGGAGATTAGATGATGTTGGTTGTTTATGTTTGCCATTTATGTGGTTTGTGTGGTTCAACCACACCATGATGTATTGCAGATAATCAGAATATAAAGGATATGTGATGTATGTGCAATGCATTTACATGTATCTATGAGTTCCTCCATTGTGCATCATTATTAATATATAATGGAATCAAATTATAGTGTCTTGCATTCTGTTCCTTTGTGCGTAAGTATTATGGATATTGTTACTTATTTATAAGAAAAGCTGATTTTATCACTTTGGCACTTGTGCTTCTCTATCAACATGTCATTTGGCAAGAAAGGTAGGCTGGGGGTATGGCAGCACTATCGTTCTTTGGGTACATGTTAAGACTTATAATGGAGGTGTGTCCTTTTTGCTGACAAGTTGTAAAGCATAAGGGTGCACCATCTAGGCTTTTTTGTCACAATTAATATATAGTGTTCGGCGAGGACCCATCACCACCAATGATGGACTGATGATTAGGTGGGTAGGCTTCTCTTTTCTCAAGGTGTGTAGATTTTAGCCTATTGGTCTTTGATTATTCATAAGATGCTAATATGGGAATACCTACTAATCTCTTAGAAAAGTTTTTATTTTTAATTTTTGATTATTAGGAAAGTTTTCTATTTTTAATTTTGGAGACTTTCTTGGCATATATTGATCATTAAGAATTGAAAGCTTTTAGAGTCTTCTGAATATCCTCTGCACCATGCTCGAAAAATGAGTGAATTGTACATAGTTCTATACATTTTTGAGTCTTGAGATCCCTTGTTCTCAGTGGGTACAAGGTCTTCAAATACAACTCCTGGTAATTTGGCTCAAATATTAGATTAGATTTTCATAATTTCAATCTAATTTGTTCTTTGGATCTGTCACCAGTAATTGACTAATGCCTTGAATTAGGGCTTTGGGTTCTCTCAAAGTATGTAGAAGCTACAGTAATGGCCTGTAATTGTTCATGTGATGCTAATGTTGGAGCACTCAATGGTCTCTTAGGAAGGTATTAGTTTACAACTTTGGAGAATTCCTTTCCAAATCTGGATTGATAAGGATGAATTGAGGGCCTTTAGACTTCTGAAAATCCTCCAAGTCCTGCTAAAATGGGGGCAACTGATGAGCGTGTGGCATACATTTCTACCTGTTGATTGTTGAAATCCATTTTGCTTGCATTATCGTTTTTAGTGGATACATGGTCTTGTAATACAACCAAGGCTGAGTATGTGTAGATCTGTTTTTCATAAACACTATGAAGTATTTTTTTTCTCATAATTTCTGCTTAATTTATTTCTGGATTCTCTCTTGTGATTGAAAATCCTACTTCAAATCTCTTCATTTTGTTGATTTATGTTTTTCTTCTTGTATATCAAGCCATTCATGACCTCTAGTGCTCTTTGATGTGGATATTTTTATTGTTTATTTATTTTTGAAATTGATCATATGGGATTGACATGGGCCCCATGTGTATAACATCATGACCATGTCACCACAGTATTTCAATGAACCACATTATTGTGGTATTATACCAAACCATATTATCGTAACGCCCATGGGACTTGAACTGTAGTGGGATCTTTATGAGCCAAACATTCTCATTAGTTGGACTTCGCCCCATGGGCTTTAAAATTTTAAGGTTCACCCATGGGATAAGATCATAAGAACCTTGTTTTATGATATCAATGTTGTTTATTACAAGACTTTGCCTTTATTTTGTTAATCTTGATATTCACTTGTCTTTGTAACACACAAATGGTTGTGTTTGAACTGATTGCAGGTAGAATAGATGTCTTTACGTGATTGTCAGTAAACTAAATATGCCCATGCAGGTGTAATTTCCATGAATAAGTATTATATATTTGTTTCGTTTATACATGGCACCAATGTCAAATGATGACTATGTGCTATAGTAACTTTTACATATTTTGTCTCTTTCTGCAATCCTTTTATTTATATGCTTAATCTTCATTTTCTTCTAACTATTAAAAATCTCATTTACAAGTGAAATATTTGACTGATTAGTTTACCCTTTTTTGATGATACACAGGATGCGTTGCCACTTGAAAGAATAGAAGTTGAAAAGGAAGCAATTAATTTAAATGTGTCTCCAGGAGATTTAACTTTTGGAGATAATGTTGACAGGTATTCATGCCCTTCTTATATAAGTGGTCGGTTTCTCTTAAGCCATTTTCTTCATAAGAAAACACAGCTTTAACCTTGTAGGAACTTGTTTGCATTTGTTGCTAAATTTGTATGCCCGCTTTTAACGATGATGTCTGATTCTGTACTTGAAAAGTTTTATGCTTAAAATAGTCAATAACAAAGGAAGTCCAATGTTGTTTGCTATTACCTTGAATCTTATAATCCAATAGGGTGGATAAAGATGAGGATGCAAAAAGTAATTTTAGCACATCACATTTATGTTGTCATCTACTTCCCTCACATTTATCACAGAACAAAACAATTGTTTTAAAGAGATATACATTTAATCATATGATCTTGCATCAAGTTTTTGTATTACTTAATGAAATACATTGTGCTGGGATTATCTGGTGGGTTTGTTGCTTGCACACTAGGTGCTTTTCCTGGACAATCTCTTTAACGTTCTTGCTAAATTCAAAATAATGAACAGAAGGCCTTAAAAAGACATGTATGTGGCCCATTTGTGGAGGATCATGATGGATGGGGGTGACTGTTTGCTATCTTATTTTGTCAGTAATTAATGTAATTAATCAGTGCAAGACATCATTGTAGCTGATCATGTGTATTTATTTTCCACATTTGGTGAACCCATGAAACCTTTAATGAACCCTCTATTTGTCCAAAATGAATGCAACTTAGATATGCCCTGTCTGTTTAGGTGATATAAACCTAGTGACTTATAGATTGATTCTCTTGGAAAGAACCGAATCTAGTATTTAACAAGACACTTTAAGGGTTTTAGAGTCTTTTTTCAGAAAGAATCCTTGATTTGTTTTCTTGGTCTGCTTTATGTCTTTCTAAATGTAGTAAGATTGTTTGGAAGGAACCTACCTCTAATAAACCCTGTCTGCTCAGGTCTTGCAATCCTAGCTGTTAATGAATTGATTTGCTTCTGAAGAACACTAGCTACAATTAACTTTAGCTAAAATTTTCTCAGATACACTAAAACTGTAACAAAATTTGTCACCGTCCTCCTTTTATGTGGGTTTTCAAGGAAATGATGGTGACATCGTTTTTTTTTTGAAAAAAATTGAAAATCTTGTATTAAAACAAAGAGCAAGTACAAGAGGGAGCAAGAACATCCCAACCAAGAACCCAGAGACACAAGACCTCAGCAAAGAGCGAGAGGGCAGCACAAACCAACACTAAGCACTAGAGACAAACAAGGCGCGATATCGCGACATGTCGCGATATCGCGACAGACAAGCCGACCGAGGTCACAACCGCACAACCGGTCGCGAGTCGCACAGGATACCAAAGCGCAGCCCCCGACCGCAAAAGATGTCGCGATATCGCGACGGAACCATCACAAAGCAATCAGTCCACAAAATTGTCGCGATATCGCGACGCATCAACCAATTGCCACCAATGCGCCAGAAGTGTCGCGATTTGGCGACATGTCGCGACAACCAATTGCCACCAATGCGCCAGAAGTGTCGCGATTTGGCGACATGTCGCGATATCGCGACATGTCGCAAAATCGCGACGGCCAAAGCCAACAGCCCCCGACCACGAAAGATGTCGCGATATCGCGACGGAAACATCACAAAGCGACATTCCTTTCGAATTGTCGCGATATCGCGACGCATTTTCCAGCTTGCCACCTTTGCACCAAAAGTGTCGCAATTTCGCGACATGTCGCAAAATCGCGACGGCCAAATCCAACGCTCCCCGACCACAAAAGATGTCGCGATATCGCGACGGAAACATCACAAAGCAATCAGTCCTCAGAATTGTCGCGATATCGCGACGCAAATTCCAATTGCCACCAATGCGCCAGAAGTGTCGCGAGATCGCGACAAGAAGATCCTTCTGCATCCAAACCTCCCAAGTGTCGCGAAAACGCGACAGGTTGACCACTCGGCGACCAATCATCATAAAAGTCGCGAGATCGTGACTGTTGTCTTCCGTGTTGCCCCTGCAACCAAAGCGACGCGAAAACAAAGCAACATCGAGCCAATGGTCCCAGCGACATAACATGGCGCGAAAAAGAGACATCTTCCACCCGTTAGTCGCGACCACACAACCGGTCGCGAAATCGCGACAACAACTAGCCAAAGAACGCGACATCGCGGAATGTCGCGATATCGCGACAGGAAGTCTCCAAAGGCCGTGGCGACGAAACCTGTCGCGATATCGCGACAGGTTGCCACCGAGGGTCGCGATAACACAAACAGGGTCGCGAAAACGCGACGAAAACTCCCAAGACAAGAATTTTTTCATTTGCTCAAAAATTTTGCAAGACCTTGTCTAATCACAACATCTTCCACAGGCATGTTACTGTGCAGCTGAACTCCAACCTCCTTTTCCGCACCCAACTTGGCAAGGAAATCGGCCGCCGAATTTGAATCCCGATTCACATGGATAGGGATCACATCCTCTAGTTCCCTCCAAAGGACCTTGATTTGAGAGACTAAGATCTGAATCTTCCACGCTTTCAAAGCAAAATTTCTCATACAATCAAGAGCGCCAACCAAAATTTGAGAATCAGTCTCAAGGATTATCTTTCTGTATCCCTGAGTGACAACCCAGAAAGAAGCAACTTTGATGGCAAAAGCTTCGGCTTCATTATTGGTGGCTCTTCCCAGGCCTTGGAGTTCCCAATAAAGAACAGTTCCAGTATGATCACGGCACACAACACCGATTCCAGCATTGCCCGGATTGCCCTTTGTAGCTCCGTCCGTGTTAATTTTAATCCAGCCAACCGGGGGGGTTTCCAACTAACCATGTTTTCTCTAACTTGAGCAACAACTCTCTCTTCCTGTGGACCCAACTCAACCATAATATCTTCTTCAGCATGTAAGGCAACCGTCTCAATGACTTTGCTCCGTATAACCTCGCCAAATTCCATCAAGGGAGGAGAAGGTCTCTCCGAAGATTCGAGCGTTTCTTTCCACCCACACTTGCCACCGTATGAAGAAGAGACCAAGCTCCCACCCCAATCGAAGGGCTTTTGATTTAAATCTAGCTTTCTTCCATCTTTGCCAGATATTATTCCGAGTCAGAGCACCATTACCCTGGAGATTAAAAAGAGAGAACCATCGATTCCAGATCTGACCTGTGAAGGAACACTCGAACATCAAATGGTCAGCAGTCTCTTCATGCTTACGACACAAAATACACTGAGAAGGACCAATAATTCCTCTGCTTCTGAGGTTATCATAGGTGAGGATGCCATTATGCATAAACTGCCATACAAAGAAGTTCACTTTCGGCCAGCACTTGGAATGCCAGATTTTCTTCCAGTCATGAACCGGAAATAAATGCGAGGGAGGCTCTGGGAGAAGCTGATCATAACCAGCCTTCACAGTGTAAATTCCAAGATTCCCATGGCCCCAAGCTAACTCGTCTTCTTCATCTCTGCCCGTGAGAAATCTTGCTGTCAAGATGTTGGTCAGAGTGGTTGCCAGCTCTGGAGGGATAGTGAAAGGCCACTCCTCAAGCCGCTTAAATTTCTTGAATTTATAATCACCCAATTGGCTAGTGATGAAGTAGTTCTCAATAGTGACCCAACCCTTGGATTCTATGGCAGCTTTAATTGGAAGCAGCTCAGGATACTCAGCAATGATGGGTGGAAACTGGTCCCATGAGTCAGTCCAGAAACGGGCTTTCTCCCCTCTTCCCACTTTCCGTAACAATTGATTTTTAATTACTTGAGAGCCCAACTTGAGAGCTTGCCAAACTAGGGAACCATTACCATCCAGAGGGAAACGGCAAACTCCAAAGGGGTGGATGTTACCCAAATATTTGCTGGTCAAGATTCTACTGAATAAAGATGATGGTCGGGAGATCCATCTCCAATACAATTTACCTGCAAGGGCTTTGTTGTTGAGATTAGAGCTTCTCAAACCCAACCCTCCTTTTTCTTTGGGCTGAGTAACTTTGTCCCAGCCAACCAAGGCCCATTTCTTCCCACCTTTTGCTCCTTCCCATAAGAATCGCCTAGCCAGTTTGTCCAACTCTTTCCAAATAGAAAGAGGAGCAGCCAAGATTGAAAATTTATAGATAGGCATGGCCTGAATTATTGACTGTAAGAAAGTTAAACGGCCACCGTAGCTTAACCATTTGTGAGACCAATGGTTCATTCTATCTTTGATGCCATCCAGAAGATCTTTCCAAATATCATTTTTCAATTTCTTGAAGTGCAAAGGAACCCCCAGATAGACTATAGGAAGAGATGATCTAGAGAAGCCCAAAATCTCTATAATTTTGTCCTGCATCCGTTGGTCAAGATTGAAAAAGACAACTTTAGATTTGTTGTCATTGATAACTTGATTGGAGGCCCTAAGGTAAACAGAAAGAGTCTCTCGATTCCCCTAGCTTCCCCGAGACCGGCCACTCCAACCAAGCCGTTGTCATCCACAAATTGTAAATGAGTCAAGACTTCATCCCCGACCTTAATACCTGTATCAGGCCTTGAAGTCTTCTTCTCAAGAAGAGTCGGCCTAATCCTTCAGCTAAGATAAGGAATAGATAGGGCGAGCAAGGGTCCCCTTGATGGAGACCACGAGAGGCTCCAAAGGGAGGCGAGGGAATCCCCTTGATGAGAACCGAATAAGAAGGCGTGGAAACACAACTCATAACCCAGTCAATCCATTCCTGGGAAAAGCCAAAGGCAGCCAACATCCTTGACAGGAAACCCCACTCCACCCGATCGTAAGCCTTAGACATATCCAGTTTGATGAACATTCCTTTGTTACCAGAGTTTTGCATTGAATGAATAGCCTCCTGAGCAAGAACCACTCCATCCAAGATCTGTCTACCCTCTACAAATCCCCCCTGTTCTGATGAAATGATGTTATGAAGGAGAGGTTTAAGACGTTCAGCTATAATTTTTGTGATAATTTTATAAATCACATTACATAAAGCAATAGGTCTGAAGTCAGAGATATGAACTCCTTCCTCCCCCTTTGGAATTAACGTGATAAAGGTATGATTTAGAGCCTTGAGCATTCTCTTATTAGATCTGGACTCCTCAATTACAGCCAAAACATCTTCCTCCAAGGTATCCCAAAAGGCCTGAAAAAACTCAATAGGAAAACCATCTGGACCGGGAGATTTGCCTGTGCTCATTCCAAAGACCACATTTTTCAATTCATCTCGGTCAATAGGTCTGAGGAGAGCCTGATTTTCTGCTGGAGTGATAATAGGGGGAATAACATCAAGAACTTCATTTTGAGCCCCCACATCTTGGTCCCTATTTTCTGCAAAAAGCTTGGAGAAGTAATCCACAGAGTGGGAGTGCATACCTGGAAGAGTATCAAAGGAGTGACCATTCTCATCTTTTAAAACTGCCATATTATTCATCTGTCTTCTAGCACATGCTGAACGATGAAAAAATTTTGTATTTCTATCTCCTTCCAATAGCCAAGAATTTCTAGCCCGCTGCTTCCAGTAAATTTCCTCGTGGTTATCAATGTCCTCAACAGCTTTGCGCAAGGCATCATCTTCAGTTTTAAGCTGTTCAGAAATTAAACCTTCCCTAAATTGTTTCTGCACCTCCTCCCAGCGGGCCAACAAGGGGGCTCTTTGCAGCTTGAAATCCGATTTATTGGCGTGCCTCCACTGTTTCAATTTAAATTTGACAAAAAGAAGCTGTTTGTGAAATTTAAACATTGCTGTCCCAAAAGGTGGACGACCTTCTTCCCACCATTGCGGAATTACCTCATGAAGGTCCTCCTTCTGAAGCCAGAAATTCTCAAATCTAAACGGTTTGTGGAACTGCCTTGTCAGAGTCCCACCCTTCAGCATGATGGGAGAGTGATCAGAAACAGGACCGTCCAAAATCTGTAATTGCACATTCCACTTAACAAAAGCCTCCTCTGAGACCAGAAAGCGATCCAACTTTACCTTACAACAGTGTGGATCCCTCCGTTTGTTAGTCCAAGTGAAAAAAGTTCCAGGACCTTGGACATCAACTAAGTGAAAAGCTTGAACCTGGGCAATCAGAAGCCGATCCCCCAGGTCCAAAACAGGGGAACCACCTTCCTGATCCCGAGCAGATAATTTGGCATTAAAATCTCCAGCAATGATCCAGTCAAAAGCTTGTCTTGAGGACCTCATGTTGTGAACTGCTTTCCATTGAAGCCTCTGGCCATCATGGCTTTGAGCCCCATAAAAATTTGTAATTAAAACTTGCTCAGCTGTGACATTATTCCTAAAAAGAGATGTAAGAACACCCCTCCAAGCTATATGTTCTAAAGCAGACCATTCCAGGGGGTTCCAAAAAGTAACAATTCCTCCTGAGGCACCTTGAGCTGCCACATCCATATATCCAGCTCCCCTCCATATTTTACTAACTGTTCTACACATAAGATCTAAAGACATTTTTGTCTCCTGGAGGAGCAAAAAGTCTGTTTTACCCTTCCCTATGAGTCTTTGAACAACAGATTGATGGGTTCTCTGTTTAAACCCCTAACATTCCAAGATTGAATAATCATTGGAAACCTTGAGAGCAGTAAGAGTCAATTGTTCTCACTGATCCATCAGTGACCAGCTTGTCTCCTTGCGATGCTATTAGGTCCTTATTAGACTTCCTGCTTGCACCTTGAGAAATGTTATTCTTGGACCGTTTTTCCACTCGGGTAATCCCTGGGGCTGGCCTTTCTCTATTCTTTTCGGCACTTCCCATGATGACATCCTGAATAACCGGTCGTGGCCGAGGAGTGGATTACCAATGCCCCCGGGTTCTCTCGGTCGTAAAACTCAGTGGGTTTAAGCACCTGCTCACGGGCAGGAGTTGAAGAGGGAGAAACATGAGAGTAGATGTTAAAATCCTCAGTGTTCCCATCCACTCCATCCATAACTTGGTCTTCCTGATCCACCAGGGATTTAAAGATTTCATACCGGTTGGTTGGCTTGGGTGGAGCTTGGTCCTTGCCATTTCTCTTTTTGTTTCTTCTTCGTTTCTGCTGTTCAAAGCCATCTTTCTCGGGCTTCGTAACCTTGGGGGTGTTTTGTGATTCTTTGACCGAGGTGAACTTACCCTCTCTGGGTCGATTTGAGATTCCTAGCGGGGCCTCCGCTTTTGTGCTCAAGGTATTCGGACATAACCTAGCCAAATGGCCATGCTTATGGCAGACCCTGCATCTAAAAGGTAGGGCTTCGTAGTCTAACTGCCGTATCCAGGATTGTCCCGCTAACCCGGCCCACCTCACCGGTAGTGGCCGGCTGATATCCATTTCAACACAGATTCTAGCAAAGACAAGCAGATGTTTCCCTCTATGGTATCTTTGGAAACTCCCAGAAATCTACCTAGAGAGTTACCAATCATCTCAAGAATCTGGTCGCCCCAAAACTCCATCGGGAGAGCGTACACCGGATCCACACTGGAACAGCCGTGGGCTCAATGCGAGGATCGAAACCCACTCTCCATGGTTGGACAAATAACCCTGCCGGGCCATGGGTCCTCTTCTCTGATTCAAATGCTCTGTTTCTATCTACTAAAGAAGAGAAACTAATAATGAAATACCCGTTGCTTATAGGCCATAAGGAGTACTCACCGATAGGTTCCCAGTTCTGTCTAACCCAGGTGTGCAGAAAGTGCAGAGTGGGTCGGATTCCCATGAATTTGCAGATCAAGTCATGGTTAGCACGGTAGGAGATCGTATCCTCAACCATCTTTGGTTCTATGACTATCTTAGGTCTGGAAGCAGATTGCGGGAGGCATCCATTAACTCTGTTTGCGTAAGAACCCTTGCCAGCATTCTTGAGAAGCGCTTGGTAAGCACCCCGCTGGGCTTCATCAGAAGAAGACGCAAAATTTTCTTTTAGAATCTCGGCATAAGAGCTCTTCTTCCCGTCAAGAGAACCTGGAGGAGACCCCATAGGGCCCTCCCTGGGTAACGGACGAGCCTTCAGAGGGGAACGATGTCAAACCAACAGAGACCCAGGAAGAAGCCGCGTGCCAGAATCCTAGAGCTTCGGCCTCCGACAGTTCAGAAGATTTCCTGCCAAATCGCCAGAGCTCCCCAACTGAAAGTTTTGAACCCTTGTTAGTTTTTTCTTCATTGATGGTGACATCGTTGAAGATGGAATCAATTGCTAAATTATTTTCTTGGCCAACCTTTTGCAACAATATATGCCAGTCTGTTAACATCATTGTACTCTCCTGTGGTGTTTCTTAATATTTTCAAATAAGAGAATTGCTATTTTGTGAACTATTTTAAAATTTGTTAAAATCTGAATTATTAGGTTGAGATTTTACAAATATACCCACACAGATTGCAGCTTCCACATTTCTGCTGCCAGAGAGTGAGGCATGCTCAAGTGGACAACACCTTTGGTCCTGCAATCCTAGATAAAGTTTCCTTTCATTATGTTGCACACTGTAAGTTTCCTATCAAGGACAGTTAAATGTTTATTTTAAACTTCCCATCAGTGCAACTCTAACTGCTGCAATTTCATCTGAATGATAAAGTTCTTCTCTGAATGAATATTTCTATACTGGTACATGCAACGCTGCTATCAAGGGAAAGTGGACTCGGATAACAACCTGGACAAGCATTGGTGATAAACAAACAACTCTAATTAAAATGAATATTTTTAACAACAGAGTCCATAAAAAGTCAGTTCTCAAAGAGCAAAATCCTGTTGTCTGCAAGTATACAATCTAAATTTATGATCAGCTCTCAACATTCCCCATGCTCTCTGCGTTTGTTTTCTTTACTTTAAAATTTAAATAATGCGACTTATGCACATCATGTCTTGCACTCTCATATACGGGTAGATACATTTATTGATTTTTAATGGTCACTTCATAGGGCTCTTGAGTCTGGTCTAATCAAAGTGGATTTGTAAAATAAAATATTTTTACATTGGGTTGGAAAATTAGTCACCTGTCAAGATAACTTTTAATGATTTTAACTAAATTTGTCTGAGCCATGGCATTGCTTCACAATTGCATTTGGTTGTTTACAGTGATGAGATATCCTTGGAGGGTCTGGAGCAAGAATTAGAAGAATGCCGAAGTGATGAGGTACGGATAAAATTATTAGTCATTTCTTTGGTATGATATTGTTAAATACGTTTTATATGATGGAACATTCAGACTTTATCTCAATGTCAAGAGAGTGTTATGGTCGTAATGAGTTGTTTAACCTTGTACAAAACCTGTTATTCTCATACAGACTATTGTGAACATAATAAACAGCACACCAAGTGAGTTTTCTTCAATCATAGATGCAACCAAATCTTTCATATCATATATTTAGATTCAACTTTCGCACAACCCTGCAGTGGTGAGTATTCTTTCTTTGATGGCTCCTAAAGTGCCCAAAAGTATCATTTTTACATAATTTGTGAAAAAGCATTCAATGGATAAGAACAAACAATGTTGCATACATTTTGTGGGTTTGCTATAGAGCACTTATTCTTTAGCACAAATATTTTGTTCACAATATTAAGGGAAAAACATATGGGGTTCATAGATTATTTGTTGGAGATACCCAACGAGAGGACCTTATTGTGTCAGTGGGAGATCCTTACAGAAATGTCACTCGGTATTTGTTTAGTTTTGACAACCAGTCACTCGAGTATGCTTGTGATTGCTCTTTATTACTGAACTGTTCCTATTGCAATAAGCATTTTATTTACAATTATAGCAATCCTTTCTAAGGACTATTTAATATTCCTACCACTAAGTTGACTGAGAATTTGTACCGAGTGTTTGTATCAATTGAAATAATATTCCTGCACTATCCTTCAAATTTTTGCCTGGTGTACAACTTGAGTGGGCCTAATGGTAAGACTTTGGAACTCTGAATAAGAGGTTCAAGGTTCAAATCCAATGGGGGGTAGAGTTGTACACCATACTTCAGTAGCCAGAGGTTCAAGGTTCGAATCCAATGGAGGTTAGAGTTGTACACCATATTTCAGTAGCCGGAGTTTGATTGGATAAATATATAGGGTAGATAACATCTCTATGAGGGTTATCGCATATGGCCCATATGGTCTCATGGATAAAAACTACTTTACTTTATAACCAGATTTCTAAATTGGTCACAACTGGAGACTAGTGTCAGATTCAACAGACTCTTATGTTCAGGCTGCAAGTTTCTTGACATCGAGAATTACTTTTTGGCTTTTTACTTATATTATCTATCAAACTATACAAAATGCCTCACTCCCTGCGTACGTTTCTTTTCATCTTTGCCATCTATCTTTTTCTATTGTGCTTACTAAGGCTATTACTAAAATTGCAATATCTATGGTATTTGCTTTGCCTTGCCTTCAAAATTTCTAATGGATGTTGTTTCTAATCGTTATTTGACCAAGATTCTTGATACTTATGGTTTTGGGATTGTCAATATGCTGGGGTTAAAATACATGTGCTGCCATGGCAAAATATTATCCCTATGCAGGCTGAGGATTGATCTCACAGTTTCCATGCTTATGGAAGTATCAGCTTTCATACCTGTACTCGCATAAGGATAGAAGAGATTGTTATTGTAAAGTTTAGGATGGATTGCCTTCAATTGCAAAGTATTAGAGTTGTTTCTTTCTGTACATGCAAGCTCAATAATCAAGAAAAAGTTCGTTAAAATTTGTTCTTGTATAGTGGTCAACATACGACAAGCTAAAGATATGGTGATACTTTATGTCACTATAAATGAGAAATGGAAATAAAAAGAAACTAACTTTGAGCTGAGAAACACTGAATGTTGATTTTTCAGGTCCCATATTAGGCTGCATGCATAATAGGGGTATAGACCACTTTGTGGTGAAAATTTACACACACACCTCCTTAGGCTTTGATCCTTGGAGGAAGCTCATGGTAAACTGGGCCTTTGCTAATCCATTCAAGCCCAAGGTATTATGAGAATGAAATAACAAAAGAATTATTAAATTCTAGCTCTCATCATAAAAAATAACAAAAGAATTATTAAATTCTAACTCTTCATCATTGAAAAACAGTTAACTTTTATGTGCAAAAATATATCATATTCCATTTCATCAGATCAGTGAGAGTTTATAAACAATGAACAATTTATGCACAAGAAAATAACATTAGCTACCACATACTTTTGGTTTCAGCAGATGACATCTTTCACTTAGCATATAAAGTATATTATATAAGTCTTCATGAAGTCTGTGAAACACGCCAATAGGAGACTGATAATAGAAGTCCATCTCAGTAGAGAGCTCAGAGTTACACAGGTGTTATTAAACCTTTAACTAACAAAGGGCACAACATGCATCATTAGCGAGAGTATTGTGACCATCTCAAATGTTTCCATGAGAGGTCCCATTATTATGGTCTATATCACTTAGTGGTTGCGACAAGGTCTCATGATTATGATATCTTGCTGGGTAAAGCCACTCCTACATCTTCCTTTGCAGATGATTAGCTTTATTGCCTTATAACATGTTATCAAGAGGGCAAGTCAAATACAAGTTTGGGATTCTTGTTCCATTCTTTTCAGGACAAATTTTTTGAAGTTGTAGAGAACATCATATTTTCCTTCCTGGATGTTTTTTTACTATATTAACTAGAACTGGTGTGATAATGCTCCAAGTCAGTCCAATTATACTAATTTGAACTTGCATCAGCATGGGTGGCTCTCTTTTAGGGGATTATTGGTCTATATATATCTCCAGGTTTTGCTTATGGCCATTCTATTAGTTTCTTGGCCTTTCTACAGATTGTCGAAAAAACATGGCTTTATTTTGTGCAATTGGTGCAGTATTTGTGCTATTTCAAACACCAGTTGAGCCTTATGTTTGTCGTCAATTTGATACTTTATTGTCCTTTTTGAAGCCATTATGGTTGTAACTTATATGCCTCCTCTCAACACAAACTGCATTTTCTTGCTTATGCCTCTTAAAATATTAAAAAGCAAACTATAGATATTGTTTTCATGTAAGCCATAATAAATTTCTCTGCCCAAACTCATTGCTTTGTTGCTGTTCAATAGTTTATCTTCCTTACCCTGTTAAAATGAAGGTTCTCTACAAAGAATTTCTTTATGAGTAGTCATAGTGCTATGCAATGTGGAATATTCATGCCAACTACATGCTGGATCTTCAATAAATAGCATTTTCATTGTTTTCACGACAGAGTTACCATATACAGCAATCCTCCTGCTTGGATACCTGTATCCACGTATCAGATATGGATACAGATGCATTACTTCTCAGATACCATATCCAAACGTATCTGATACATTTGGACTGTATTTAGATGTATCTGAAAACATGCCCCTATTTGGTTCATATCGAATGCATCTGGATATGGCCTAGGCACATCTAGAGTTGTTATTCACGACATGGGATTAAAAGAAGAATACACAATTTTAAAAAAATGAATTTTAAATTTAGAAAACAATGAGAATCCTCTTCTTGATTAATGAGAATATCTTATTTAAAACTTATAATTGTGTATGCATTTTTGTGTTATATGTGTTCTTCTTCAATATGTAATGTATATGTGCTTTTTATTAAGCTAAATCCAGCTGTATCCATGTTAGGGGGCCTTGAAAATTTGGTGTATCATGCAAGATAGTTTTATGATCAGTGTAATTCTTAATAAATTGTTTTCAGTATTCATTTAAACCCTAAAACTGTTTCACCAGTATCATTACATTTTGAAGGAAACCTATCATCAATGTGAAAATTGCAATACGGTTTATTTGTAATTCTTTGGTGGTTCCAAGATCAACAAGTAAATGTGCAGAGGAAATTCTAAAATTTTATTCACACAAAATATTCTGGGCAGACTTCTAATGTTTCTTTCCATTATACAAGTGCTTACATGTGTTCAACTTTCAGTAGTCTGGCAAAATAGAAACTTTTTCCCTTAATGTTATTGAAAGTGTGCAGATTCACTTGCAGAAATGTTGGAGGAATGTTTTTAATCCCAAAGAACATGACAAAATTCTTACAAAAGTTGAATATTCATAAACTTTAAAATCAACTGGGATTAAGAAACACATATAATTCAATCCTTACTATTTTAAAATTAGCTAGAATGGCTGCATTTGTTTGTCTGCTGATCCTAGCGACCATAGTCAATGCTAATCCTAAAGATTGTTGAAATAGATTAATTCTGTTTTTGTTCTGATTATCTCATTTGCTAGAACCCCCAAAATGGAAATAGTTCCATTTGTTCATGCTCCCATATGTTGCCTCTATTGATTTGTCCCATTTTTATTTTCCTAGGATATACCATTTTGAATGTGAATATATGTTCCTCCTTTTTTAATTCTAAATAAAGTTTTTGTTCTTCATTTCTTTTTAATATTTCTAGGTGGTTGCAAATATACTAGCCAAGGGAACTGAGCTACGTGAGTATACAAGGGGCGTTGAGGAGAATTTACGTCAAGTAGAGTTGGAATCCATTCAGGTATGTCCCATTTTCCTCTTTTTTTATACGCAACATCCTTTTGCTTCTTGTCTATTCTGAATCTTAGAAATCCAACCAAAAACCCATTATAATGTAGAATATCATAAAAATTGCCTATTCTACCACCTGGAAAAATATAACTGGAGAATATGCATGCATCCTAAAAGCATTTAGGTAGATAAATAGATGTTTAAAAATGGCAGATCTTTTCCCAGATGCAGTTGAGGGAATGCGTTCAAGAGATCGCCTTCATTCACAAGAAAAATGTATTAGGCAGAAATGCAATAGTCATTGGCCCATATTCATGAGTTTAAATTCGTATATTTGTATTGTCATGAGGTGGCCATACTAAACTAATGGACATATTAGACTGACTCTAATTACATCCACCAGGATGTCTTGTACGTTGCAGAGTAGCATATAGATTAGTGGGATTTCTAGGAAAGCTTGCTATTTGACAAATCACTTACAGACATGCTCAATGGTCTTCATGTCTGATATACTATTAGTCTCTTAAAGGAAGTTAATTAAAATAATCTCTTGAAGGAAGGCTGCTTGTAAAAATAAAAACAACTGCTGACAAATACAATAGAAGAGGGCCAATGAAGAATATGGCTTTATTCTGCATTAAATCAGAAGCATTGTTGCCAATCACCATAAAAAGGCCAATATGGTCTCTGACGATATCTTGTGAATGGCCCAAGCCTGGGGCTAAGAAGACGTGGCCGAAGAAGCTTGAAAGGAAGCCTTTTTTGGGAGCCAATGTTTGCTAATTAGGATGTTTATGTTAGAAGTGAATTTTATGCTTTTGCTTCAGTATGTATATGGTGCAGCAAAAGTTTCTCTCATTTTAAATATGTAAAGAGGGATTCAATATGTTTATCTAGATGAGTACCTTATGCCATTCTATGCGGTTAAGATTTTGTACTGACCATGTGATAGCATCAGAGGTTATTATTATCTGGGGTTTTAAGTCATAATGCCCCTGTGGAGGTGTTCTTTGTCAAACCCTTAACATTTATTAAGTAGGTAGTAGTTAACTAGAAATAAATATTTAATTTTATAGGGATACACCTATAAATATGCATTAGCCATTCTTTAGTCATTAGAAAAGGTGTTTTAATCCTTCTGGAGTGATTGTATGCTTTCAGTATTCTTAGTCAGGTATCAAATGTCAGTCAATGCATTTTTTTACTCAGAATTAGAGTTGGAATCCATTGAGGTATGTAAGTGCATTACCTCTAGGAGCACTTCTGGTCATCATTGTTGATGGTACTCAAAGTTATTTCTCTTATTCAGTTAGTTGGCATCTCCATAGATTTGTTGTCTCAATTCAAATACTGTTTAAATGCTCCTTCCTGCCTTCTTCTTGGTAAGAAGGTAGTTAATAAAGCAGCCAGAGATGATGTTTATCGACAATATATCCAGATCACTTGGGTCACTCCATGTCAACCTCTTAGTTCTAAGTTGGCCTTCTACCCAAAACATTTCATGAGGATCGAGAATGGCATTATTACTTGTCCTAATTATGTGTAGCGACATTGGACACACAACCTTAGGATTCCTCTTAGTCCGTTCAGAGTATGCTCACATTAGTTGCGGGTGGAGATGGACCACCATATTCCTCGAGAAGATAGGGTATGTTGTCTTTGCTCTATTTGGGAGGTGGAGACTAAAGAACATTTCATCTTTAGGTGTCCTATTTATTATGAGATTTGAGGGAGGTACTATTGCTTGTATAGAGTCAAGTGGATCACTTGCCACCTTTTTCAACTATCTTGACCAAAGATGCTTGGCTTTATACCTTAGGGAAGCTATCACGCTTAAACGTCAATTATTACAGGGGAGACAAACTACTAATCTACTTTACTAATCACGACATTCTTTCATTCTGTCTCTGTAGTCAATAGTAATAAGTATTCATTTGAAGATAGAACTCTCCAAAATGTTAATGATAGATCTGTGTGCCCTTGTTTGCATACAAGAGTGGCCACTAGGGCTTCAGTTCTTTCTTCTTGTTGGAAGCAGGACAAGACTGCAACTCTCTGAGGTTGGGTTTTGGCTAATCCACATGTACGAAGGAGTTGCAGACAAACACAACTTACTAGTTTCTTGTCCTCTTCCATTGGTTCCACAACCATGGATGCTAGAAGAGTCTTGAGGGGTCAAACTCCATGCCCTCCCAGGATTATCCTACTAGGCCCTCTTAGTCCTGGCCACTCCTAGGAGAATCATTAGATCCCTATTGCCCCTTTTGCGATGGTTGGTGATAACGATGACTATGCTTCTACTTTACATACCTGGATCCACTTGAGCTCCTTTCTATCTCTGCTATACCTGGACTTCTTTCTCTTCATTACTTTTAGCATGTTAGGGTTTATATATTTTGAGTAACCCTCGAGGCTGTAATTTTATGCCATAGAGTTGCTACAGTTCAATGTAGTTTACATTAGATTCTTTAGTTTAGCTTATTTTTGTAGTATTTTTGTAGTTACTATAGTGCATTGTAATGTCTTTTTTCAATGTGTCCCATTGGTCTGCGTTGGCCATTTGTGGTATTTAATAAAATTATCTTATCGACTTTTATTTGAGTAGGAGCAACATGTATTACTCACTATAAAGTTTGTTGAGATTTTCACCTTGACTTATGCTCTAGGAACATCAATTGATATTAGATCCTTGTCCTCATGGTTGATTAATTGGCTTTTCTCTTGCTATGAGAAAAAGAGCCAACATAATGTCTAATGATGCTTCGAGGAGAATGGCCAAGGCTAAGGGGCCAGTTGGATAATCTCGGTAAAACATAAAGTCCGACTTCTTGAAACTCTCCTAGCATCTATGGCCAAGGAACTGTAGTAGCTTGCTACTACCATCACGCTTTGAACGAAGGTCTGTCGCACACACTGAGGCAGAAGATACAGTAAGGCCAAAATCAACAAAAATCGGCTAAGTGTTTGGAAGGAGTAGTGGCCCACTTTGCAATGCCTTGCTCTATAGCACCCTGCTCTCATAGAACCCCATTGTCAGAGTGCTTTGCTTGCAAAGCGCCTCGCTCTCATAGAACCCCATTGTCAGAGTGCTTTGCTTGCAAAGCGCCTCGCTTTGGTACTACTCCATTTTGGCACTACCCCATTCCGACAACACCTCGCGTAGAGCTCTCCACTCTTGTAGTGCCTAGCTCAGGCTGCCTTGCTCGAGGGTATCCCACTCAAAAGTGCATTGCTCCAACAACAACTTTCTTATGCTGCCCCGCATAAGAGCGCTTTGCTCTATGTTTATTTTTGGCAAAGGGATAAGGATGATGTGTCACCTCGTAGTTATCACCATGGTACATTGCATGTAGTCAATTTTTGGCTCCATTTTCAAGTATAAATAAGAGTTTCATACTCATTGTAAGGGTCTTTTGGCCTTCAAGCATACTAGAGCTACTCTTGGGAGTAAGATTTTAGAAAACATTCAAATTGCATAACCAATAAAGAGTTGTACCAAACGTTCTTATTCAATTGTCTTTGATCTTGTCTTATGAATGTGTGAAATTAGTGGCTCTGCCTTCCTTTTCCTTTTTAGTCCTCTTTGATTGTTATTGCAAGTTATTCAAAGATCCTACACTCTACAGTTATTCAGTCACTGGTGAAATCGCCAATTGCACCAAAGCTAACCTTGGTATAGTTTCGGCTGTATTTTGCATTTCTTTTCTTTGGCACCGCTTTTCTCTTATACAAAGTAGATTAGATTTGTTTTTTGCAATTTAGATTAGTTTCTTTCATCGTTTTACAACTTAGTTAGAAGGGAACCGACCCAAGATCTGGAGGTTGGGGATAGTGAATCCCTCCCCATCCAATTGTTGAACCGCGGTCAAGGGTGCAAACCACACGTCGATTTTTATGTTCAACAGTTCTGGCACACTTGGTGGGTCACAAAGGAATTGTAATAGCTCGCTACTACTATCACGCTTCTAACGGAGGTCCGTCACACAAGTTGAGGCAAAATTCAACAAGAATCGGCTAAATTTTTGGAAGTGGTAGTGCCTCGCTCTGCAATGCCCCACTCCTAGAGCGCCTTGCTCCAGCCACGCCTTGCTTCGGCCATCCCACTCAAGGCTTCCACACTCTAGCCGTCTTGCTGGAGGCTGCCCCGAGGTTGGCTCACTTTGGTCGCCCCCCTTGAGGCTGCCTTGCTTTGAACACCCCACTGGAGGCTGCACCACTCCGACAGTGTCTTACTGGAGGCTGCCATGCTTTGGTAGCACCGTGTTTGAGGCTGCCTTGTTTAGAGCACCTTGCTCTGGAAATACCTTGCTCAAGTCGTCTCGCTTGAGGCTTCCCTGTTTAGATCGTCCCGTGTTAGCAGTGTCTCACTCAGACCACCCCACACAAGAGTGCCTTGCTTTGTGTCTATTTTTAGCAAACGGATAAGGATGATGTGTCACTTGTAGTTATAACTGTGGTACATTGCATATAGTCAAATTTTGGCTCCATTTTCAAGTATAATTAAAAGTTTCATACTCATTCTAAGGGTCTGTTGGCCTTCAAGAATACTAGAGGTACTCTTCGATGTAAGATTGTACAAAACATTTATAATGTAAAATCAATAAGGAGGTGCGTGGCATCCTTATTCAACTAAGTCTTTGGTCTTTTGTCTTATGAATGTGTGAAATTAGTGGCTTTGCCCTACTTTCACTTGTTAGTCCTTCTCTTTGATTGTTATTGCAGGTTATTCGAAGATCCTACACTCTGGAGTTATTCGATCACTATTGAAATCATGATTCGCACCCAAGCTGAACCTCTGTACAACTCTGGCCATATTTTACATTTCTTCTCTTGCACCACTTTTCTCTTATACAAAGTAGACCAGACTTGTTTTCTGCAATTTAGATTAGTTTCTTTCATCGTTTTTCAGCTAAATTTGAAGTTAACCGACCCAAGATCCGAAGGTTGGGAAGAGTAAAATCCTCTCCATCCACTTGTTGAATTGTGGTCACAACTGCAAACCACACTTGCCAATTTCTGCATCCAACAATTTTGGCATGCCCGGTGGGACACAAAAGAATTGTAGTAGCTTGCTACTACCATCACATTCCGAATGGAGGACGAATTGACAAAACTTATTCACTAAACGCAAACATATCAATTTGCCAGCCTACACATTCTTGTGTAAGATGGTCTGAACAAGGTGCTACCTGAGCAAGACGCTCTAAGTGGGGCAGTCTCAAGCGGGGTGGCCTGAGCAAGGCACTACCAAAGTTAGGAGTTGCCAAAGTGGGGCAGCCTCGAGTAGGGTGCTACCTAAGCAGGGCACAATCGAAGCAGATCCCTCCATGAATGGATCATTGTGGAGCAGGGCGCGACCACTTCCAAACAATTAGCCAATTCATGTTGATTTTTGCCTCATCTTGTGTGACGAAAATGAGTCATTGAATGAAATGTAATTGTAAGTCAAATGCATGCCAAATTTAATTTAGGAAAATGATGAGGTGTTGGGTAGTTGGAGTTTACAACTACTTCTTAGTTGTATAAATAAGACCCTTCCCTCATTCATTTGGATGGTCATGAGAATGGTAATGGTGATGGTTGGAATGGTTGTCAAAGGCCAAAATGTGTGGCTGGCCTATGTTTGATGTGGTTGTGGTTGGCATGGAAGGAGATGCTGACCGGGTATGTTGGTGTATGTAAGGTGCATGCTATACATAGTTAACTGTATAGGGTATTGTTAATACAAGATCTGCTCCTATTCATTTATCATCTATTATTGCTATTGTATGTTTCCTGTATATGTTGTCGTTGTTAATTGTTGCAGAAGGAAGATCTATAGATTTATTTAAGTAGAAATGGAATTGTGTTTAATTATGTTAAATTTTATTTCTTCAAAGTGCTTCGCTACATACATATCTATTTTTGGCAAACAGATAAGGATGATGTGTCACCTTGTAGTTATCTCCACGGTACATCGCATGTTGTCAACTTTTGGCTCCATTTTCAAGAATAAATAAAAGGTTCATACTCATTGTAAGGGTGTTTTGGCCTTCAAGAATACTAGAGCTACTCTTCGGAGTAAGATTGTACAAAACATTCAAATTGCAAAATTCTAGCATTCTTATTCAATTGTTTCTTTGACCTTTTGTCTTATGAATGTGTGAAATTAGTGGTTTTGCCCTCCTTTCCCTTGTTAGTCTTCCTTTTTTATTGTTATTGTAGGTTAACCAAGATCCTACACTCTGGAGTTATTCGGTCATTGTTGAAATTGCCAAGCGCAGCAAAGCTGAACCTCAGTAGGGATTTGGCTGTATTTTACATCTCTCTCTCTTGCACCACTTTTCTCTTTTACAAAGTAGATCAAATTTCTGCGATTTAGATTAGTTTCTTTCATTGTTTTTCAGCTTAGTTAGAAGGGAACTGACCCAAGATCCAAAGGTTGGGGAGAGTGAAACCCTTCCCATCCGTTTGTTGAGCTACGGTCATGTGCATAAACCACACTTGCTGATTTCTGTGCTCAATAGGAACTAGTAGAAGAGGGCAAAACGTTGATCTGTTTGCATCTCCTAGGAAAATAAGGGGTAGCCAATATCTTGTGTTGGAGAGCCATGGTCTCCCTTTATCGCATGCAAGAGGAATAAGGTATCAAAACCTTGTTGGCTGCTTTTGAATGCGGGCAAGGATGCACGAATATCTCATTACCTTTCTAGAGAGTTGTAGCATGAGAAAAATTCTTATTACTCCTGACAACTGAGATAGGGTGAAAGGAGGAGGTGATTAGTTGAGTGGTAGTTGGTCTCTCTCGTAATATATGACTTAAAGAGTTATTGCATGCAAGAGGAAGAAGGTATCAAAGCCTTGTTGGCTTCTTTTGAATGCGGGCAAGGATGCACGAATCTCTCATTACCTTTCTAGAGAGTTGTAGCATGAGAAAAATTCTTATTACTTCTAACAACTGAGATAGGGTGAAAGGAGGAGCTGATTAGTTGAGTGGTAGTTGGTCTCTCTTGTAATATTTGACTTAAAGAGCTTTAGCTTCTTGCAAGTATAAAGCCAAGCATCTCTTGTTGGTTGCTTTTGAATGCAGGCAAGGATGCACAAATCTCTCATTACCTTTCTAGAGAGTTGTAGCATGAGAAAAATTCTTATTACTCTTGACAATTGAGATAGGGTGAAAGGAGGAGGTGATTAGTTGAGTGGTAGTTGGTCTCTCTCATAATATTTGACTTGAAGAGTTATAGCTTCTTGCAGGTATAAAGCCAAGCATCTCTTGTCGATATACCGGAAAAATGGCAAGTGATATACTTGAGTCTCTAAACAAGCAATAATTCCTTCTTTGAATCTCTTAATAAGTAGGACATCTGAATATGAAGTGCTCTTCATTCTACCACCTCTCCTATAGAGTAAATTTGACATATCCTTTCCTCTCTAGGAATATAGTGATCTGTTTCTGTTCACAACTGATGTGAGCAAACTTTGTGTTGACCAACAAGGATCTCAAGTTCATGTGTCCAATATCATTGAATACAATTTGAGCTAGCAATAATGCCATCGTCAGTTGTCATGAAATTCTTAGTGTAGAAGGCTAACTTAGGACAAAGAGGCTGGGGTGGGGTGATCCAAGTGACTTGAATATATTGTTGCTATACATCATCATTGATTGCTTGTTTAATTACCTTCTTACAAGGATGAAGATTGGGAGGAGCATTCAAGGAGTATTTGAAAGGTAGTCAATATATTGAGATGCCAACTAATTGGAGAAGTGATCTAGCTTCAGAATACTAGTCCTAGTGGCGACTAGAAGCGCTTTTGGATGAAACCCATTCTAAGGAGCAAAGTGCTAACTACGGATCTCTCTCATGGCCTGAAATGTAGTGACCTATGGATGTAAGGGAATGTAGATGAAAAGTAAACTTGAAGATGCTCTCAAGGCAAAGAGGATGAGCGCCAAACTTACCTTGAACAATATGCGGTGGTATTGTTCTATTATATTGGAGGGGTCTTTGGAGCAATATAGTTTGGACCTTTTCAACACGAGCCCAATTAGCTCATTGTAGACTTGGATCCAACTCTCGGATTGTAGAATTGTTCTCTTCTTCTTCCACAAGTTGTTTCTAGTGGCATATTCCTGTTATTGAATTTCATTCCACTTTAATATCTATTCTCCTTGCAAAATCGTGATTGAGAAGTTGGCCGAAGATTAAGGGAGGAGCATATACATTAAACCACATACGCAGGTGTACTCAATGGTGATCCCATTTGGATTCCTCTCATAGAAGAATTGGACCTTTGAAAGGGCATACTTGATGCATTGAAGACTATCACCTTAGTTTTGGTAAGGTTGTCTTGAGTCATAAAAGCAAGCAAGAGCAGTCAATTATCTTTGTAGTTCCTCAGAAATGTAAGCAACAACTATATCATCTGCGAAACAATATAGCTCTTTGGACATGGTGTAGAAGGCAAGTATTGCAACATGTGTGTTTTGTCAAATAAAAATTTCTAGCTCATTAATGTAGATCCCAAAGTGTGGTAGAAGGAAGACACCCTTTTTGACACCAACAGTGTTGTGGACCTTACTTGAGAAACTAGAGGCAGTCCACAAGCTATCAACAACAATCTCATAAAGTCTCTTGATAGCTGTAATAAAGAGCTCCAAAATGCCAATGTCTTGTAGCCTTTGAAACAAAAGATGTCTAGGAACAATGTCAAAGGCCTTTCTAAAGTCCACAAAACAACATAAGACTTTAGAAGACCATTGACGAGCCAACTTAATAATAGCCTGGAGAGTGAAAACATGCTCAATAGTTTGATAATCCCCTTTAAAATCAGCTTGCCCTCTTGCTCTAAGCTTGCCTTACTCCAACCGATCTGAGAGTTTCAACTCCAAAACTGTGGGACATTGCATAGCAAACGTGTGCCTAATCATGATACTTTTGTAGTTATTGGGATCTGAATACTCCCCATATTTGTGGATGTGTAAACAATATGTTGTGACCAAGAAGTAGATAAGCCAGAACAAACAACCTCATTGAATAATTCTGAAATGGGATGGCCAATAACATCAACACCATATTTCAGGAACTTAGCCTGAAAATCCTCAAAATCAGCAACCTTGCTAGTGCATGATTTTTGTATAGCTCTCTCGTTTCTTTCTTATGTTTAGTGAGGCATTTCTATGTATGCCAAGTGGAGGACACAATAGTAGGATCATGGATAAGAGTACATCGAGCTTCTGATGCATAGACTTTTATTCTTCATCATACCAGTGATTCAAGGAGTAATAATTGACGTTATGGACTGTTTTTGTCCAAAGAAAAGTATAAGGAAACACATCAAGTGTAGCATCCCATGAGGTGTGAGCCAAGAAATCATATATGGTTGCTTTTGTGGTTTAATTAAGAGAATAATAATCAGACACTAATTGGGGGAGATGAGCAACGTAATTGTCAACATATGAAGGATCAAAGTGAATCATGGGATGGTGGGTGGGGTTGGGTAGCGGAGAGGGAGGAGAAGAAGATGGAGCAAAAAAAGGAAAATTCAAGGAGAAAGTCAATACTGCATGGTCAACCAAGGGAAGTTGACTGGAAACTTGAAAATTACGGTATAGTTAACCACACATGCACTTCCCCCATGTAAAAAAACGTGAGCCTAGAAGTGTACGATAGTTGAGGAATCCCATTAAATTCCAAAAGGCCATGTGACTCAAACAATTGAAGCAAATTTGTCCTAAGCAATAACAGGGTGCTTCTTATCTACAAAGTTTCTACTAAAAGCAAGATTAATGAAGTCGAGTTCAAAGAGACAAAACTCTTATTTTGTGAGATGATGAAAAAGTGTCCGCTGGTCCCAATGCAAGCATTAAAATCACCCAAAAGAATGATTCACCCAAAGATGAATATGTAGAAATATCCAAATATAGATTCAAATATAGGTCTTCATCATAGTGGATGAGAAAGGATGAGAATCCTTGGGGAAAGTAGAAAACAGCTATAAAGATATTACAAAGGGTTGGTGAGCCCGTTTAAATCAAGAGCAACATATATTTGAAGTGCTCATCTATGTAGATGCTAGTTCTGACTCACCACCTCTAACCTAGAAATAGAAATAAGTGCGTTGGAAGTCAAGTACGTGCACAATAAAGTTTTGATATAATAAGTTCCGGTGTTATAAAGTTTTGATGTAATAGCTTCATGCAATAATTTGTAATGTTTAGTTAAGCGTTAGTTAATGTACAAATGAGTCATAAGTCATTTAGCTGTCATGCAATTTGTCATGTAATTGGAAATGAAATAAAATGTAAATGCATGACAAATGTACTATAAGTTGGTGAGGTGTCGGGTTGGTAGTTGGGAATAACTAGCTTCCCACAAGTTTAAATAGATCCCCTCATTCATTTGAGCGGTACACATTGTGTACATGCACAGGCTAGATGCTATAAAATAGATATTGTATGCACATACATTGTAGATGCTATACATAGAGAGAGGAGATGCTGGAGAGTGCATCCATATAGGCATAAGTGTATTACACAGATGTGTCTTGGTTAATATCAATAACACCATTCAGCCATTGTCATTGTGTAATTATTGCATGTGTTTGCATCTGAATGATATTGTTATAGAATAGATATTCCAAACTATTTCCATTCAGTTATTGTTGCTTTAGACAATTTGTATTGGGCTGTTTGGATCTGAACCTAGGCCTCCCATGGAAGATTGGACCGTTTGATTGTTGTGCCAAGCCGTCTGGAGTATAGATTGGGCTGTTTGACTGTTGTGTTGTGCAAGGCCGCCAACTATATTCGGTGGCAACCTGTTTGGACTACATATTGTTGAGTTGTTAGTCAACCGACTCTGTCATTCATTAATTGTTCCTCCAATTGTGGAATATCATCACCGTGCTACATTTGGTGTCGTTGTTTGAAGTTCAACCCAATGACTACGTGGATTTTGGAGATGGGAGACATGGATGACAGATAAGCTGATTTGAGGACGTTGGAGACGTGGATGCAGAAGGACGAGAGAACAACCAATAAGATGAAGTTTGAGGATTGCATAACAAGAACGAGGAGACTATGGACGTACCAAGCATGAGAATGACTTGCACGTTGGTGAGGAAGATTTGCATGCTGACGATGGAGTGCTAATGGAGCATGCTGGCGAGGAGATACAAGCGCTAGAAGTTGAGCAAGTGTGGAACCCTCAGCAGGAGGGAAGTTCAGATGAAAGTAGCACCATTTTTGTGGTCTCCCAACTTTCAATTGTATGGTGTGGATCAATATGGGATAGAGATGAAAGTAGTGTTGATTGCACAAAAGGTGAAGATCACCAATCATATGTTCATCATGGATTTTGTGGTGATCGTTATGTAGAATCCGGCCTATAATGCATTCTTGGGACTTGGGAGGCTACGCACGACGAATGTGAACCACAATTGGGAGGAGGATCGCTTGACTTCGAAGAAAGGCCAATACAAATATGTAATCAACTTAAAGAATCAGTCCTTGAGCAAGGAGTTGGCAACATCTGATGAATCTAGAAGTTCATCGTTTGAAGATGAAGATCACGCAAATGGACAAGAACCGAGCGAATGAGTGCTAGAATTGGAAGAGTGCACGAAAGATGAAGGGCACTCAGATAGTGGACTTTTACATTGGTAGATGGAGGACCAGGAAGTTTTCTAGCCAACCTGCATGTGCTTCAATGGAAAAGAAGATATCTAGGATGATGTAATGCCCTCTTTTTGAGTAGTTAGTTAGATGCAATGGTTTAGCCTACTCACGGGTTCCCGTAGGGTAGGGCAGATTGCAGGGGAGCCTATCTAGAGTTCTGGGAGCGGATAATTGAGCGAAATGGGTATTCGAATCCACTCTCAGATGTTGAATCGGATGGACGGAGCCTTGACTTACTATTTTTAGTAAGTTAGTTTTTAGGGTTTCGGGCAAAATAGACGGTGGAGTGATATTCTTCACCGAAATGGGTGTCCGTATCTATCCTCGGCTTGCGGATCGGATAATCAGAAGGCCAAGTTTTTAATGTGCGAAGGTTTAATTATATAAAGTAAAATTATTTAAATAGTATAGTTTAAAACCTTATTTTATAAAAAGGGGACGTGGGACTTAAAAAAGAGTTATGTTTCATGATTTATCACACATTGAGCGTGCAAAAGGAGTTTGTTGTGGAGGAGTCTATTTATTCGGTGGCTTGGTCTCATTTCATGTAATTCTGGATTTTATTTATTTTCTCTAGAGTTTGAGGCCAGTGGTTGAGACTTCTTCTCCGAAGGGACAGAAACCGCAACGGTGTAGCTGAGGACGAAACCCCTCAGTTTTTTGGAGCTGGACGAAACCCCAGTTCTCTGTTGGTGAATTCATACAGGATTCACGCTTTGGTGCTTCAACGATTTCAGAGGTACTTTGGTGTTTGCTGATAAAGTATTTCAAGGGTTTTAAAAATCATATTGCATAAGGATTTGTGGAAAGATTGTTGATCTTGAAAACATTGTAATTTGTGCCCGAGAATAAAATCTGAAATAAAATTGCAAGTTATTTCTCAATCAATGCATTTTGTATATTTTGCAATTTGGGTTATATTGTTGGAATTTGTTTCTGTTCTTCAAGTTTTATATCCGCAATAAGATTTAGATCAGAAATTTTAACAGTTCCAACCAAGGGGGACATTACAGATGATGCATCACGAAGTGTGTATGAGGTTGAAAAATGTAGTCACAATACCAAGCCAAAAATGGAAGTCGAAGAAGAAAAGTTGACCTTTCCACGAAACTTTGCAGAGTACAGTGTTGGCGATGCACAAATTGATGAAAAGCCGACACATCCTTTTGACATGGCAAAAGTGGCACCAGAACCTGACACCATAAAGTATGAAGGATTGAAGGTGTAGGTGAACCTCGATGAAGGAGAGGAGGAGAAGATGATCCATTGCGAGGATGAGTGGGACTTAGTTTAAAAGCAACTTCTAAAATCTTTATGCAGTATAAGGAGGTCGTCACATGGACTACAAGGATCTATAAGGGATTCCACCTAAGTTGTGCATGCATTGGATTTCGTTGGTTCCTAGCGCACAACCCATGAGGAGAAGGCCATATAAAAATGAATTCAAAGTACGCGACCTTGGTCAATATAGAGATTGAGAAGATGTTGGATGCTGGAATAATCTTCAAGGTGACGGTGACCGAGTGGGTGTCACCTATCGTCATTAGTTTGAAGGCTAGTAAAATTTTGAATGCAATGACCATTAACGATCCCTTTCCCATATCATTTATTGATTTGATTATGGAGGAAGTAGCTGGGCAAGAGATCTATTCATTTTTGGATGGATTCTTGGGCTATGATCAAATCAATATAGCCAAAGAAGATAAATTGAAGACCACTTTTGTAGTTGAGAATGAGATTTATGCATATAACCGGATGCCTTTCAATTTGTGCAACGCCCCTGCCACATTTCAAAGGATAATTTTGTACATCTTTGAACAGATGTTGATGGACAAATTCAAAGTGTTCTTGGATGATTGGTTGTTGTATGAAAGCAAGGGCGAGCATTTGAAAGCATTGGAGGAATGTATGCGATTGTGTATGAATGCTTGACTGTCCTTGAATCCAAAGAAGTGTAAGTTGTTGGTGCCATACAAGAAGTTGCTAGGGCATGTGGTGTGTAAAGAGAGTTTGAAGACCAATCTTGACAAAATACGAGTTGTGATGAGCATGGAAGAGCCATACGACATGAGTTTGTTGAAGTCCTTTTTGGCTCATTTTGGGTACAATCAACATTTCATCAAAAACTTTGCACAAGTTTCGCACCCTTTCGACGCATTGACGCGCATAGGTGTTCCTTTCAGATGGACGAAGAAGCACCAGAAGGCCCTTGAGGAGTTAAACGCAAAGTTGGTTTGCGCACCCATTTTGGTGTTTCCAGATTGGGAAAAAGAGTTTCATGTCCATGTGGATGCATTCAATTTTGCGATTGGATGTGGGTTGGCCTAGGAGGGGCAATATGGGTTGGATCAGCCCATATATTTCTCTAGTTGGTTGTTGTATTGCATAGAGAAAAATTACAACACTACAAAGGGGGAAACCTTGGGGATGGTGCACATAATTCAAAACTCCAAACATTACTTGCATGCCAATCCCTTTGCTTTCTATGTGGATAAATAGGTGTTGCTGTACTTGATCAACGAGTCGACTATTCACAGATGAGTTAGAAATTGCCTCATCTTGTTGTAGGAGTTCATGTTTCGAGTGGTAGTGAGACCATGAAAGAAGCACATAATAGCGGATGGTGTACACAATTCAAAAATCCAAACATTACCTGCATGCCAATCCCTTTGCTTTCTATGTGGATCAACAAGTGTTGTTGTACTTGATCAATGAGTCGACTATGCATGGATGAGTTAGCAATTGCCTCGTCATGTTGCACAGTTGCAGGAGTTCATTTTTCCAGTGGTAGTGAGACCATGAAAGAAGCACATAATAGCAGATTAGTTGTCGAGGATTCACTTTGGAGAGCCTATAGAGGGAGGAGTGTCGGATGAATTTCTGGATGCTCAATTATTTTCAATCACTGCGCTAGTCGTGGTACAAGTATGTGGGTGAAAACTTTTCGATGGGAGAGCTGTCAAAGGAGTTGACGGCAGTAGAGAAAAATCTCATCATCAAATCAACAACATTTCCTTTGATAGTTGGTTTATTGTACAAAATTGGACCTGATGGAGTACTGCGAAGATATGTAATGGATGAGGAAGTGATTTCAATGTTGAAGGAAGCTCAAGAAGGGGTGGTTGAGGGCATATGGGGCCAGATGCGACCGTGAGGAAGGGGTTTCTGGTAGGGCTATGGTGGCCCACCTTGAATTGCGATGTGAAGGAGTTTGTGACTACATGCGATACGTGCAAGAGACCTAAAAATCCGCCAAGGAGGGACTTCATGCCATTGCACTCGTCATAGCCATAAGAATTGCTCGAGAGTTGGGGTCTAGACTTTGTTTGACCGTTGAATATGAACAAAAGGTGTAGGTTCATTGTGGTAGCTATTAAATATTTGAGGAGGTGGGTGGAGTCAAGAGTGTTGCCTGACAATTCCGCAAAGAGCACTCCACAATTCTTGTATGAGCAATCATTACGAGATTTGACGTACCTCTTTAGTTGACAGGTGATTGCGGAGGACATTTTGTCAATGATATCATTTTGAAACTAACCACAAAGTTGAAGATCTTAGATTTGTTGTCTAGTCCATATTACCCTAGAGCAAATGGACAAGCGAAAGCAACAAATAAGGTCTTAGTTTCCATAATGTACAAGACGTGTGGTATTGAAGATGTTGATTGGGAGGAAAAATTGTCAACGATCTTGTAGGCATACAGGACTACATATAAGCCGACAACTAACCATACTCCATTTTAGTTGATGTATGGACAAGAGGCATTAGAGGAAGACGAAGACGAAACAAATGCCTTGGTTGAGAGTGAAGGCTTTGATGGAGTAGAGGAGCAGCTGCCTAGTGTCAAGGAGCTGGTCAGGAAATAGAAGATTTGCTAGTAGGTAAAGGTGCTAGACTATTTTCATCTTTGAGATGCCCACAACACCCCATGAAGAAATGAAATATTATAAATGTCTGAGCTGGGCCAAAATAAGACTCAAGGGACTATAAGAAGGACAATAATGAACTCCAAGAACCCCCCAAAATATTCTCCCCTAACAGTCGAGGGTGAAGTACTGGAGCTGAAGAAGTCCATGATATGTCTCTGACCAGCGCTAGTTCAAAACCTTGACAAACTGTGGGTGTGCTGTCTAGTGACCCTGCTTCCGTCCGAACTGGATGATGTGGGGCGTTTCCGTCCGGAGTCACCTTGTCCATCGGAGCTAGTGAAGAGGACGGTTGGTGGAGAAGCACAGAAATTTGTGGCGCGCCATCATTCTCAATTGAGTGGATTGACCAATGTTGTGGTGCCATTGGGGACTCTAGCACAATTGGGAGGCTAGACTATGCGAGGAGGCATTGCAGATCCCATTGCGAGAGAACAATAGTCGAGACAAGTAGAACCTATATGTGCAAAGAGTTCAATGTATGGGAGGAGCAGTGCAACAAACAATGTGAAGAACTACACAACAGTAGGTGTAGGAAATATCAATGATTGTAGATGTGGATGACAAGATACAAACTGCAGTTGATGCAATGGAAGCATCACCATCATTGGAGGAAGTACCTGGAGGAGACTTTACCAATGATGTTTCAATGCCAATGAATGTGGATATGTCAAAGAGCTAAGGCACAACACCATCATGGCAGTTCGCAAATGAGGTGGAGAGTTGTGGTTCTTCTCTACTAGACGAGGGACCACTTGTTGAGCTCACATCTACAACAACTCAAACCACAACACCGACTTTATATGTGCCAAAGGAACGAAAAAAAGAGAAGGGAAAGCAACCTGCATTAAAGCATATTTTGTTGCAGAAGGGCTAAAGTAATCAACCACCTTAGGATGAAATTGATAAAGACAAGGAGATAGCGGATATGGTTGGAAAGCAAACTGATATAAAGGGAGGTGTAGTATTAGTAATTCAGGAAGGTAAGGCCGCTAAAACAAAAATCAACCTGAAGGGTCACAGTGGGGAATACATTAAGGAAATAACCATCGAAGATGACACAGAGGATGAACTAGAGAATGGAGGAAAGAGTGAGCATTTTTTGATAGAAGTGCCTAATTTGAGGTAGCTTCTAGTTCACAACGAGACAATTAACGAACATGTTGATACATTTTTTGAGAAGGTACATTTTTGAGTTGGTTGTGATGGGAACTGATGACTATGGCAATTGAAAGATGGAAGAAGAGTTGGGCAATTTTGTGAGTTGGGATCGAGATGAAGAGCGAATGAAGAAGTTTGTAGAGATCCATTAGATGCAGCCATGGGAGCTAGGTGCTGGCAGTGTTAGTATCTAGTCAGTGTTGGTAGTGAGGAAACTGACAAAAGAAAATTTGGTCTTGTGTCAGCATCCACCACGAGCCTATGTTGATGAAGGAAGTTTGAAGCCCTATCTTGAATTTCCTTGTGTCAAAACAGTGAAGTTGGCACTTGAGTTGGTAAAGTCACATGCCAGAATGAACTTCTTGGCATATCTTATTCAGTGGTTTGTAGCAGGATTGGAAACATTTCAGTAGATACTTCATAGCTTGAAGTTGAAGGAAGAAGAATAAGCTAACCAATTGAGGACGGTGGAGGGACAACTTTGGCAAGTGTAGTAGGATGCTGAAGCAAATCTAGTAGCGTTGAGAACCGAGATGGAGAGTATGAGGCAAGTGCAAGAACAACAAGATCAACTAATTGGTTAACTGAAATCAGAGTGTGCGGTGAGGGAACAAATTATTGAGGCGAAGATGTAGGAGATTGCTCATCGGGATGAATTGATTGCTGAGCATGATGAGCAACTGGCAGTAGCTATGAGGAAGGAAGTTGAAGCAGCAAAAAGGGAGGCTGAATTGAAGGCTAGGCTGGCTGAATTCGAGTATAAGTTACATCACTATGGATTCTAGTGGGCTCGTTACCAGGCCTATGGGAAAAGGTTTAAAGGAGAGATGGAAGCCTTGAAGCTACATATCTAGGATCTTGTGGGAGTACCTATTTTGATGGCTCATCCTCAACATAGTCATTTCTCTTAGAAGTAGCAACACTCGTGGATGAGGATGTTGACCTATCTAGAGGGGAGGGTAGATGTGGACGCTAGTTCTAACTCACCACCTCAAACCTAGAAATAGAAATAAGTGTGTTGGAAGTCAAGTACTCGCATGATAAAGTTTTGATATAATACGTTCTGATGTGATAAAATTATAAAGTAATAGTTTCATGCAATAATTTGTAATGTTGAGTGGAGTGTTGGTTAATGTACGGATGAGTCATAAGTCATTTAGCTGTCATGCAATTTGTCATGTAGTTGGAATTGAAATGAAATGTAAATGCATGACAAATGTGATGTAAGTTAGTGAGGTGTCGGATTGGTAGTTGGGAATAACTACCTTCCCACAAGTTTAAATAGTCCCCTTCATTCATTTGAGCGGGTACATATTGTATACATGCACAGGTTAGATGCTCTAAGATAGATGTTGTATGCACATACATTATAGATGTACACAAAGAGAGGAGATGCTGGAGAGTGCATCTGTAGAGGCATAAGTGTTTTACACAGATGTATCTTTGTTAATATCAATAACACCATTCAACCATTGTCATTATGTATATTTATTGCATGTGTTTGCATCTGAATGATATTGCTGTATAATAGATACTTCCATTAAGTGACTGTTGTAGTAGACAATCCATACTGGGTTGTTTGGATTTGAACCCAAACTGCCTCATGCAAGATTGGGCCGTTTGACTTGATAGGCAAGTTGTTTGACTACTGTGCCAGGCTGTTTGGATTGTAGATTGGGCCGTCTGACTGCTGTGTTGTGTAGGGCCATCAGGTATATTGTGTTGCAGGCCATTTAGACTACATATTGCTGAGTTGTTGGTCAATCTACTTTGTCATTCATTAATTGTTCCTCCAACTGTGGAATACCACACTTGTGCTACAATCTGATCCAACTAAGGACCCTTGTTGATGAAGACCACACCACTTGAGTCATGAACACCACCTTATCCACATGTTTCATGCCTAAAAGCTGTAACCCAACAATAACTATTGATATATAGGAGGGCTCATTTAAACTTTTGTGGGTTTCTTTGATAAAAACAATATATCTTGAAAATATAAATCCTCGAATGCACTCGAAGAAGTCCATATTACCCCATTACAGTTCCAATAAGCAACGGAGAGGTTGTTGCTACCTATTGGAAGGACACCTTAATTTTCTGGAAGAGGGGAGTCATGAATTATTGCTTTGCCATCACAAATAATTGCCTGCCTGTCCTTCCAAGCAGCCTGATTAAGGATAATATCCGTAAGTAGGAATTCATGTCCTGCATTCAAGGGGTTAGTAGGCTTATGAATACCTTGATCTCGAAAGTTGCATAAGAATTGAAACTGAGATTGCATTGTCCTTCCTTTAAGGGGTTAGTAGACTTACAAAGAGCAACATAGACAACAAGAACTAAAATCAAGATTGCATCAATTTGAAAGCTTTGGACATGGATGGAATCTTTGATAGGAGAGGTCAGAGTGTCTATGTATCTATTTCCAAGAAATGGATGATAAAGAACGAGGATGCTAGAGGAAAGAAGTAAACGACTATAAAGATGTCTCAAAGAAGGGGGTGGGCTCCTCTGAATCCAAGACCATATATACCTGGAGTGCTCTTTTAATGCAACAAAGGACATGTGTTGATGAAAACAGTCTCAAATGAGGCAACCCGCATCACTCGAGCCATGAACACCACCTAATCTACATGTTTGAAGCCTGAAATCTGCAATCCAATAGTAACCATTGACAAGCGGGAGGGCTTTTTTGGGATTCTCATGGGATTTTGTGATAAAAACAAGATTTCTCAAAAATAGATCATCCTTGAATATGATTGGAGAAGATAATACATTTACAATAGACAATAGAGAGGCTATTACTACCTATTAGTACACCTTCATTTTGTGAGTCAAGGATGAACCCTAGAGGAGGTGAGTCACAAATATTTACCTTGGAGGTCAGAAATAACTGCCCCTTTGTTGTCCTTTCAAGCAGCCACAGCTAACTTGTGGTTTTTGCAGTTCCTCCATCTGAAGACCTGTATAGGTTCTTGTCAAAGTAGATTTTCATTGAGTGTTTGAAGAGTTTCTTATTGGCTCGTAAAACCGTCAAGTGTTCCTCAACTTATCGGAATTGGATGACAGGATTATCAAGGAATACCCACACCCGATCAAGGATAATATCCTTAAGATCCAATCAGTTGTGTAACAAATCATGCCCTCCCTTCATGGTGTTAGTAGGCTTAGGAAGACCTTGAACTCTAAGGTTGCATAAGAATTGAAACAAAGATTGCATTGTCCTTCAAGAGTCAATAGACTTAGGAAGACCTTAGAAATAGACATTAAGAACTGAAATTAAGATTGCATTAATTTGAAAGCTTTGGACATGGGTGAAATCTTTGAAAGGAGAGGTAAGGAGAGGTAGAAACGTTTATATGCATGTACATTGCAAAAAGATGGCTATAGATAAGATAAGATAATTCTATTAATATCCATAGATGGCCAAAGTAGGCCAATTGAAAAGAGCTGTTACAAATTACAATGCATTGTAGTAACCACAAAGTTCTACGAAAATAATCTGAGTTAGAGTAAAGAATCTAGTGTGAACTACTCTAAAGTGGAAGAATTGTATGGCCTAAAATTACAGCCCCAAGGGTTACCCAAAATGGATAAACCAAAACATGCTAAAAGAAATGATTAAGAGAGATGTAGGAGTTGAGGTACAACAGAGATAGAAAGGAGCTCCAACGGGTAAACGTAAACATTAATCTATAGTGGGGTGTAAAGTAGAAGCACGATCATTTTTGTCACCAACTATCCCAAAAGGGCCAACTAATGATGCTCCCACGGGAATGGCCAGGACTAATAGGGCCTGGTTGGATAATTATGGGAGGACATGGAGTTTGATCTGTCAAGATTCTTCTACCATCCATGGTTGTGGAACCAATAGAAGAAGAGAAGAAATTAGTAAGTTGGGCCTGTCTACAACTCCTTGGTATGTAAGGGGTGGCCGAAATCGGATGCCAAATATTTGTAGTCTTGTCCTATCGCAAGCAAGAAGAAAGAATTGAAGCCCTAGTACCACTATTGTATGCAAACAAGGGTGGACAAACGAGTCATTAATATTTTGGATAGTTGTAGCTTCTAATGAGCGTTTATTACTCTCGATTGCATAGACAGGGTGAAAGAAGGAGGTGATAAGTCGACTAGTAGTTTGTCTTTGCTGTAATAACCGATGCTGAAGACCCGTAGCTTCCCTAAGGTAAAGAGCCAAGCATCTTTGGTCAGGATAGCTGAAAAAAGTGGCAAGCGATCCACTTGAGTCTCTATACAAGCAATAGTACCTCCCTTGAATCTCATAATAAACAAGACACCTGAAGATGAAATGTTCTTCAGTCTCCACCTCCCAAATAGAGCAAAGATGACATACCCTATCCTCTCGAGGAATATGGCAGTCCTTCTCCACCCGCAACTGATGTGAGCATACTCTGAGTTGACCAAGAGGAATCCTAAGGTTGTGTGCCCAATGTCGCTTGACATAATTCATAATTAGGATGAGTAATAATGTCATTCTTAATCCTCGTGAAATGCTTAGTGTAGAAGGCCAACTTAGGACTAAGAGGTTGAGATGGAGCGACCAAAGTGATCTGAATATATTGTCGACAAACATTATCTTTGACTGCTTGATTAATTACTCTCTTATTAGGAAGAGGACGGGGAGGAACATCTAAGGAGTATTTGAAGGAGGTAATTGATCTATGGAGATGTCAACTGATTGAAGAAGAGAAATAACTTTTGAGTACCATCCACAATGAGGACCAAAAGAGCCCCTAGAGGTATTGCATTCTAAGGAGCAAAGCGTCGAATATGGGTATCTCTCTCGGCTTAAGGTGCAGTCACCCATGGATTTAAGGTAATGAAGTTGAAAAATAATTCTGAAGATGGTCTCAAGATGACGAGGATGAATGCCAAACTCTGCATGAACAATACCTTGGGGAATTGTTCCTTTACATCGAATAAATTGCTGAAGCATCTGGACCCTCTCAATGCAAGCCCAATCAATGCACTCGAGACTTGGGCCCCAAATCTCAGATCCATAAAGGACTGTGGGGTTGATGATGCAATCAAAGAGGTGCATCTTTGTATGAATGTCTGGAAAGTGCTCTTGGAAGCATTGGCATTCCAATACTGAGAGAGATGTGTATCCCTTGCAAAGATGTGACTGTGAAGCTGGCCAAAGATTAAGGGAAGGACCTGTAAACTGAACCCCCAAGTAGGTGTAAGCAGTGGTGATCTCAATGGACTCGCCCTTATAGAAGAACTGAAACTTAGATAGGGTGTTCTTTGATGCCTTAAAGATCATCATCTCTTAAGTCTTGCTAAGATTGACTGCCAACTGTTTTAAGTCACAAAAACAAGCAAGAGCATCCAACTGTCTTTGCTCTATAGAGAACAATAGACAGAGAAAGGTGAAGTGGGTCATCTTTCCACTTTTACAAGAGAGTTCACACCACACTCAAGAAGTTGACACTAAATTAGTGCCATGATAGTTGGAAACATATGCATGGCGATGGTGCTGAGGTTACACATTGGTGCTTCTCCTTTGATGCTTCATGGGGAGCAAGAAACAATATTTGCGTTGTTCGATTGTGCTGTGTGCTCACTGACAGTGGTATTTACTATTTAGAACTCCCTTTGTTGAGCTGCCACCGGGATGAGAGTGATAATTGGTTTTAGTTTTACTTTAGACTACCATCTATTACGTACGGCCTGCTTTCTTGGTGTTCTATTCTTTATTGGACGTGTTAGAGTCTTTTTTTGAATCAGTTTGCAATGTTAATGCTGCTCTCGTGCACTGTGCCAGGAGTCTTTCAGACGGTTTGGATGCAATGGACCATCACTTGAAGGTTGAATTTGAACCTCTAGCATGTAGGAATATTCTTGTCATGTACGGCACTATAAAATGCAGTAAAGTAATACAAAAACAAGTAAACTGCAAAGAAAACTACAATATGTAAACTGAGACAAATAGTCAAAATCACTCACAGCTAGTCTATGCAACAGTGTATGGAATCCGGCCTTTATTATCATCACTTTTTGCAATACATCTGATAATCTGGTCGAGCACATGACACACAACACATTGCCATGATACATTATCAATTTATGCTATCACGATGTGCATGCCTTGGGGATATTCTCCTTCATCTTGGGCAATCCTTGAGTCTTTTGCTTGATGCTCATGGTCGAATTCTCATTCTTGGTCCTTCATTGTTAACAGTATTGAACCATGTTTAGTTTGTATGCACTTTGTTTCTCGTCATAGAATACGTTTTATTCTGGATGAAGACTTCCCTTATCTTTTAGGGGGCTACTTATGCTTGATCTCAAGAAATGAAGTTCCCTCAAAGGGAACAAGAAGTTCCATGCTTGCTTATTCTTTTTCCTTGAATGGGCAGGGGGTCTACTCTCTCTCTTCCCTCATTGTGAGGGGGAACTATAGAAGTTCCACCTTATATACTTCTTGTTGGAGAAGGGAGCAAGTCTTACGACACCCTTCAACTTCTTCTTGGGTCCTCCATACATGTTCTGTCTTCGGTCATACATTCCTCGTTGTCAAACACATTATGTGCTTTGCTTACAATATTTTTTGATCTGCGAGCTGGCTGATCACTACACTACTGTTGCTGTCTTCATTTGTGAGTGAGGTTAGTGATCTTGCTCACCAACTCTTTAGATCACCTACTCAACTTTGTGTTGGCAATAGTGCGAAAATGTAGTGCGTGGCAATATTTGTGTCATGCATGATGCAATGCAATGCAATAACGTAATGCAAAAAAAAAAGTACTGCAAAAATGCTACAATAGTGAACAGAGCAATGCAGAAATCAGTCATAACCGTATTTTTGATGCTTGGACTTGTCTTGCACTTGGCAAGCTTGTTTCTTTGACTCAACGGTAATAATTCTATGAAGAAGAAAATATTAAACACGGTAGATTTTACAGAGAGACTTGATAAGCTCAAAAATGACTTGATCGTTTCACTCAGCTTGCCGACTTGCTAATACTGGCAGACGGAGGGAGAGTCTCAACACTATGTTCATAACCATTATATGCAACATATAGTGTATGGAATCCAACATGTATTATCATCATATTCCACAACACTTCTGATAACCCAGCTGAGCTTGTAACATGCTAACATGATATACTATCACTATACTCTATCATGGATGATGAGCATGCCTCAATGATATTGTGAACACGAAGATAGGTATACACTTAGTCCCTGCAGAAGGTTGGCAGATGGTAATTGTTATACCAGCTTGACTACCTTCATACACAGAAAACATTAGAAGTACCCTTAATAGTATTAGTTCTGAAAAAAGCTTATCACGGTTTTTTCCAGGCTGGTTGTTAATATTTAGTTAATCGGACAAATTGCAGCTTTTTTTGCTTCCACCAAGCTTTTCAATTAATCTACGATATATTTTGATTTTTATCCGTTAACAAAACGAACATCAGTATCTATCCGTTAGGAAAAAGTTGGAAAGTGGTTTTTACTGTCCATGAGACCAGAGGCCATATGAGACGATGCCTTTTAGTTTGGATTTTCGTCAGAGCATGCTGGAGCATGGTGTACAACCTTAACCCCCACAGGATTCAAACCTTGGATGCCCTATTTGGATGCCAATGTAAAGACAGCTTTAGAAATCTTTTCCCTTTACTTTTTTCACTGTGCTTGGTCTATGAGAATGCCTGGCAAACACAACCTGAGAAAAAGGTTTTTTATTTGGATGAAAGAGATAGGTTTCAGAAAAATATCAGAAGTCACAGTTCCATGATGCTTGTGCACACTATTCAACTGTACTTAATACTATATAATCCCTGCAGGAGGTTGGAAGATGGTAACCGCTGTACCAACCTGACTAACTTCATACACAAACATTAAAATTACCCTTAATACTATATACATCACATACTCTTTATTACATCAATTATTTTGACACAGCATAAGAAGAAGAAATTCTGACATAACAAAAAGTACTACAAGAATTATTATAACGCATCATAGTAATAAAACATAATGTAATATATGTACAAGTCACATGAACTTGTCCGGCTTATGCAGACAAACTTCTCCCATTCTTCTCTTTTAAGCACACTTTAGAATCTACTTCTCTTGCAAAATTTTCCTTTTGTTGTATGCTTTAATAGTCTTTATTTGGATGGATTTCCTTGGAGCAGATTCTTCTAATGTAAATGAGAAACAAAACCTTGGGAAATGCTTAGAAAGGAGGACTCTGGCCCCAACCTTGGGGACCAAAAATGATAGTCACCATGTCCCCTCATAAATGGGTCTTGTTGGAGCCAGCGATTGGAAATAGATGGGTTTATGTAGTTTTGTATGTACTCTACCAGGAAGGTTGTTGAACTCTAATGGTTAATATTTTTTATATGCTTCCCCTAAGAAAAATCGTTCGGTTTCCATGAACCTAATGTGTGCCATAATAATACCTATTTTTATGGTCAAATGCACAACATTTTAGATAATACTATTATGCAAGCAATTTTACAACCAAAGAATGAATGAAGAAGAAATTGTTGTGAAATTAAACTCTAAGAACATTCAACACAAAGATAAACGCTGCTTGTTGGATTAAAATGTATGTGCCATTTGTGAAAACATTTTTTTTTGAAACAATCTTCGTGGTGGAACAATCGTATGCAAACTGTTGTAGATGTGGTTTTGTTACTGTTTTTCCAACATTTATTGCAGCAACTATAGGATCTCTGTTTGTAAGGAGACCACAGATCTGGAATTTTTTCAGTGTTCCACGGGGACGCGTCCCCCCCCTGAGGGACGCGTCCCCCCGTCCCCCGTGTCCCCCAGCACGGGGGACGGCATTGGGGACGTTTCCCCCTGTCCCCCTTTTGGGGGACGGTTGGGAAACGTCCCCGGGGACACCTGAGGCCTACAGCCTCCCGTCCCCTATTTTGGGGCGTCCCCGGGGACGGCTAGGCCCCTTTGGGGATGCTCAGGCCGTCCCCTGGGACAGCTGGGCGTCCCTGGGGATAGCTGGGAACCTTTGGAAGGTGCCCAGCCGTCCCTAGGGACGGCCTGAGCGTCCCCAAAGGGACCCAGCCGTCCCCCATGGTTGGGCGTCCTCAGCCAAAAGAAAAACTAAAAAAAAAAATTAAAAATGAAAATTTAATCTGTTCTTTAGTACATTGTAAGACATTTGTGTTCTTCAATCTGTTCTTTAGTACATTGTTGAAAATGATGACTTTCCACAAATGAAGATTAAAGCAAAAGTTACAGTATTCTAAAGCAAGTCCTCAGCCAATCTGTTCTATGAAGATTAAAGCAAAAGTTATAGTATTCTAAAATTACAAGTGAGGGATAAAGATTGTTGATATAATAAGCGGAGATCACTGAATAACATAAAGAGTAACAAAGAGAGACCCTACTCATACTAGTGAAAATTACTTAGAAAGAAAGGAAGTTTCTTAATGTCTGCAGATGATCAAAGCAGGTATTTGGACTCAAATACTACATTGTGTAACAACAGTCTCGAGAGAGCTGGAAATAGTGTTCCAAAGAAAAACCAAGAATACAAAATTAATAAGCATAAATTTACAAAATCCCTTTAAACAAGGTTAATCAAAATCTTTTGAGAAGGAAGCTGACAAGGAAAAATATAGTTAAATTGTAGGATGTTAAAAAGTGAAACAAGCAAGTTTTACAGGACTCAGAACAGCGTGCCTCTTGACTGCATTTTTGAAAACATTTTTAGATCATGGCTTTGCATGTCTTAATTCAGGTTCATAATTCAGAAAATCATGTAAGGTAAAAACATGATGAAGCTGTTGGCTAGTAAAAGTGGCATGATAACTCTTATTGGAATGGCACTTTATTTGGTGGGGAAAAGACCCTGGTCCAAAATGCTTCTATTGCTGATTTATCTAATGTTCAAGAATGAAGATTTTGTAAAACAGTTAGCATCCAATTAGATTCATGTTCACTGTTTTGCTTTTACATGTGTTCCTTTGTTGCTATAAATGGTTATTGATTTGCTGCAAAGTGGCCTAAATTGTTTGCTTTGCATACACTTCCTTTGAGAAAATACAGATGAGGAATGCTTGGTATCAACTTGTCTTATTCTTACAAAGAGACAAATCCCATTGAGTTTAGGACATTGACTTCAATGAGAAAATTGTAACTTTTGCTTTAGGACATTGACTTCAATGACAAATCCGCTTATTTTAGAATACTGTAACTTTTGCTTTAATCTTCATAGAATACTGTAACTTTTGCTTTAATCTGTTCTTTATGTTCTTTAGTACATTGTTGAAATTTGAAAATGATGACTTGTAAAAGCTGAAGAATGTGGCATTCATTACTTGAGCAATAGCAACTAATTTGGTTAACTGTTAGAGATTGGCAGATTGCACTTGATATCCTTGGCTGAACCTTCAAGTTATATTTGTTGAAACAATTAAATGGCTGCACTTAGTAACTAATATCAATATGAATATCCTAATATCATTTTTGTTGTGTGTAGAATTCTGAATGTGTAGATTATTCTAAATTTCTAAAAAATTTCAATTTTCATAGTATTATACTAGCCGTCCCCAATCCGTCACCTAAAATCGGCCTACCGTCCCTCGCCGTCCCCCGAAACCTGTCCCCTCGTCCCCCAGGCTCGTGGAACCTTGAATTTTTTCTATTCTCTATTCTCTTAACAAGCATATGCTGAAGAAATTTTCCTGGTTTTAAACATCTTCTAAAAATAAGCACTCAGTAGGTTCTGATTTTCTATGTTAGCACACATTTCTGGCTCCAATGGAAGCTGAGTAAGTTTTTATATTTATTTCGAGATACTGATAATCTCCTATAGCAAGTGAAATGAGATGCAAATGACAGTTATAGTTAAATATATTTTGAAATTTGCATTATGTTGTAATGTTTTATTGGTTGTAATCTTGGATGGCATTAGTCATCAGAAGATATTAACATTTTTTTTTGTCCAGGATTACATAAACGAAAGTGACAACCTGGTTTCGCTTCATGCTGAGATTCATGACTGTGATGCCATTCTTTCACAAATGGAATCCCTTCTTGGGGGATTTCAGGTAATACAACGATTATTTTAGTTGTATTTTTATCTTTTGATAGAGGTTTTTTTTTTTTTCCTTTTTTTTTAATAATTTGGTACATTAAATTGGTTTTTTGGGTTGAAATAGCCCCCACCCCTATTAAATCATTTCACCAAACCACAACGTGGTATTACAACAAACCATATTATCATGGGCCACTTTATAAGGAAGTGTCCTTCACAACATGGGGATTCAAACTCAGGTTGCTCTTACATGATTGCATCTCATTTCACTGTTGCTCCATAATATGTTATACTATTGAGGGTTTTAATCAATAACAGAATAAAATATAGTACTTTAGGATGCTCAGAAAAAGGAAGTTATTACAGGGCCTATTACAAGTGTACACTCAGAAAAGAATCTACCTTGAATCTTCATTGAAAATCTTGAGTTGGCGGTGAAATTTTTAGTTTTCCTATGAAAATTTTGGTATGATTGAAAGAGTGAGAACCTTTTTCTGGTTGTAGACAAGGTGCAGCTTACTAGCTTCTTGTTCTCTTCTATTGGTTCCACAGCCATGGATTCTAGAAGAGTCTTGAGGGATCGAACTCCATGTCCTCCTAGTATTATCCAACCAAACTCTCTCATTCCTGACCATTCTTCTGGGAGCACCATTAGGTCCTGTGTTGTTCCTTTTGAAATGAAATGAATTGAAATATTATTAATATCTGCGGTGGGCCAAAATAAGACCCAAGGGATTATAAGAAAGACAATAATGATTGCTAGCTAGTAGGCTAAAAAGCCCAACAAAGAAAAAAACTAAGATAAATACAAGACGAAACCCAACAACCAGGCCAAAGAGAAAGGGAAAAGAAAAGGGAGAGCAAAGGGGGGGAAGGCTGCAGTCTAGAAGAGAGGAGTGCACGCCAAGAAGAACGAAGAGAGGAGGGGGGAGGGAGCAGCCCAAGAGGGGCAAGCTCAAAGAACCCCCTAGAAATTATTCTCTCCTAACAGTCGAGGCCGAAGTATTGGAGCTGAAGAAGTCCATGATATGTCTTTGGCCAGCGCCAGTTCGGAACCCTGACAGATTGTGGGTGCATTGTCTAGTGACCCTACTTCTATCCAAACTAGATGATGTGGGGTGTTTCCGTTCGGAGTCACCTGGTCTGTCAGAGCTAGTGAAGTATGTTGTGATAAGACGATTTTGAGGAGGGTGAGATCCATCTGGAGGAGAACTTTTATTTTGTCGAAGTTGAGTTATCACCCTAAGAAAGAGCGTGAGATACCGCTGGTCCGGGTATATGAAGAAGGTAGAAACAGATCAAGAGTTGTCCTTGAAAAGGCAATAGAAGCTACCTCGGATCTCATAATAAATGGGACAACAATAAATAAAGTGATGAAGGGTTTCAACTTCACCCAAGATGCAAAACAAGCAAATCCACTCCTCTGTTGGAAGATGGTGATCTGACTCAATCCGGAGTTGGTGAGAGCTCACCCTGAGTTGCCTAATAGTGATTCGAAGACTATGCATTGTGTGTTGCTGAAGGTATTGTGGAGGAATTATTCTACCCTCCTGTATCTATAAGAAGTGCTCATGGTAGAAAGACAGCTTGGGGGAAAGAGGGGCAATAGGAGAGATCCAAGTGCATCTGGTGTATTGGAGACTAACATCCTTCCGGATCTCGTGGAGCATCCTCTCCTTACTAAGTCGAGAGGGGGGGAGAACACCCAAAGAATAAGGAGGGAGCCTAACTAGCTGTATCTGAATGCTGGCTAGGAGGGCATAAACTTGAAAATACTAGCTCCTCCGGCCTCCCCGAGAACTCGGAGAGAGTTCCATCGAGGAGCGAAGGGCGAGGTAAGGGTACCGCCTGCAACCCTTAGGGGTATCTCCTAAAGTACGGATCCTGTGAAGATAACCGATAATCAGGAAGATAATCTCATGTTGGAGAGGAGAAGCCCCAAACTCTACCAGAATAATAAAGCGGGGGATTGTGCCCGTGCAACGAATGAATCGTCGAAGAAAAAGTGTTTGGACTTGGTTAACTTGTGACCACTCAATCGGGCCAAGACTAGGACGCCAAACCACTGACCCATAAGTAATAGTTGGCTTGACCAAGGCATAAAAAATCCTCATCTTCACAGGTATATCCTGAAAATGTATTTTGAAGCAATTCCTCTCTAGCAAAGACAAAGCTGCATATCCCTTACACACCTAGGCTTGGGTGGCGGGTTTCATACCAAAAGTGGGACTGGTGAAAAGAACCCCCAAGTACACATAAGAGGTGGTGATATCAACCTCTCGACCTTGGAAAGAGAAGTGGAGATGAGATAGAGCCTCTTTGGTAGTATTGAATACCATAACCTTTGTCTTAGAAAGATTCACCGTCAACTGTCTCGAGTCAAAAAAAGCGGTAAGCTTGTCCAGATGGCATTGAAGCCCCTCAGGGGAAGAGGCCAAAAGAACAACATCATCAACAAAGAGGAGAATAGAAATCAGCACATAGTGAAGAAGGCAACCATCCTCTGCATGAGCATTCTCCTTAATAAAAGTCTCAAGCTCGTCGATGAAGATCCCAAAAAGTGTCGAGGAAAAGGGGCACCCTTGTTTCACTCCTATGGTGTTAAGAATACTATCTGAATACCCTTGAGGGGAGCGAAACCGACCTTTCACAGTCTCATATAACCATGTAACCGCTGTCAAAAGTTGCCAAAATATGCCAACTGACCGAAGTCGCTCAAGAAGTAAATGTCGAGGCACCGTGTTGAAGGCTTTCTTGAAGTCAACAAAGCAACAATAAACCTTCGAGGACTTGGAACGTGCCTCCTCAATAATAGCTCTGAGGACTAGAATGTGATCTGTGGTTTGGTGATCTTGCCAAAAACCAGATTGAACAAGAGCGTTGAACCCCTCCTCCTCCTACCTTCGGGAGAGAAGCACATCCAATGTTGTGGCATAAATCTTGGCAAAGATATGCCCAATCATGAATATTGGGTTCATGGGGATCACCTGCCTTATTGATGGGGTGAATGATATGCTGAGTCCAAGAATCAGGATATTCAGAACAAACAGAGAGTTTAAAGAGATTAGTGAGGGGCCCAACAAGAGGGTCAATACCATGCTTCAGAAATTCCGCTTGTAACCCATCCAAATCTGCTGCTTTGCTCGTACAAAGTTTCTTGATAGCCTGCCTGACAAGACCAGTAGAAAAGAGGTGGCATGAAGAGGGAGGGGAGGGAACAATAATAGGAGGCTGATTAGGGATGGTATAGAGGGAAGAGGCATGAATGGTCCAAGAGGAAAGATCGATCCGATGAGTAATCCAATCACGGGGGAGGATAAGGCGCCAGAAGGATTTAGGAGACTGTTGAAGGGAGTGGATAAGATCAAGTCGATGTTGAGAGAGGAAGAGACGCTTCTTCTTTCGAAGAAGCATCCTGTAGTCTTTGTGGGAAATGGCATAGAGCTGGGAAGGATTCCGAATGGCATATTTCAACCTTCGGTGGGCAGACTTACATTCCTCATCATACCAGATGTTCATGGGGCAATGACCAGGGGGACGAGGATGGGGGGAGGACAAATAGAGTGGGGGTATGAGTCCAAAGCAACCTTCCAAATAGTTTGGACCAAGGAAGTAGAATGATCGGAAACATCGGGAAGAGAAGACACCCTAGGGAGAACCTGATGCAATCGGTCCATGTAGGTAAAGGAATGATAATAGTGTCAACCCGAGGGGTTGAAGGGGAAGGAGGAGGGGGATGAGTAACAGGAAGAAAAACAATGGATAACGTAAGAGAAAGAACTGAATGATCGGTAGGGGGGGAGGGTGATCAGAAACGCTAAACCGGGAAATGAATGGAATGGGGGTGGTAGAGTAAATAGCATAGTCGATGACATTGGCTCCACCACTACGAGGAAAGCAAGTAAACCCACTGGAATCCAGAAACAAGATATATCATTGAGAAGCACTAGCCTGTTGGATTCACCCAACTCAATAAGATGCTTACCATAAGCAGTAACCTGTGTGTCGAAACCGGGGATACAAAACCCTGGAGCCTATCCCTGATAAGAGCATCAACACCTCCTGAACCTCGAATTCCCCCAAAGCGCCAAGTGAGTTGCCGACAATTGGACCATCAGCTGTAACCGAAGATAATTGGTAGGGCCCGCTCAAGACTCTTGTGCGTCTCACAAATAAGAATGATGTCATGTTTGCCAATCACATCAGAAAGGGACCCTAGGGTAGACCACATTGTACCATTGCAATTCCAACAAGCTACAACTAGCTTATCTGCCACCCCCCTTTCGTGCCGATGGAGTCATTTGCTAGGCAAGGGTTTGGACCACCCAGGTGGGGGAGAGTCCCTAATCACTGCACGCAAATTACGAATAACTGCCCATTTGTTGGCTTTCCTGGCCGCGGCTACTTGTTCCCTTGCTTTCTTCAATTCTTCAACCTGGAGTCGCGTAAGGTCCTCATCAAGGTATATCTTGTCCTGAAGAGTAAATAATTTCCATTTGGCCCTCAACGCCTTCATACGCTCTTCCGTATTTTTGAAGCGTATAACCAAATATGGAGTCTGGAGAAAACCATGCTCTCTTGAGAGTAACATCTTTGAATGAAGGCATTTCTAGCTTGAAGTGGATCAGTAGGTTTGGGCACCCCACGAACCCTGAGATTGAGCGCTTTTGCATTACGTATCCTTTCTTCTTCAAATTTAGCCTGGATAGCCAACTCAGCTATGGGGGGGGAGGGTTCTTCTTTCCAGCTACAACTTAAACCCAAGATTGTTGGTCGGCTAATTTTTGGCTTTGTGCAGTTGACGCTTCCTTGAGACGTTCCTGTTCAGCAAGAAGAACAGCCTGTTTATCTCGATTTTTTAAAATTTCAGTGTAAATTCTCAGAATTTTGAGGAGGCTGTTCGGTATGTGCAGTCTGCAATTGAGTAATAATGGCTTGCTGATCCTGAAGTTTATTTTGGAGGTCCGTGATAATGCGGCTACCATATTTCACTTGGTCTTGCAAGGAGAGTATAATGCTAGCTTGTGTGTCTAGCTGTTTCTGAAGAGAATTAATCTGTTTAGACAAACGCTGATATGAAACTGTAGTGTGAAGGCGTTGGACAGATTTAAGGGGAGAAGCCCGCGTCTCATCCATTCTTCCTTCATCAAGAATCCCCATAACTACGCTAGAAGCCCTAGGGCCGCTCAAGAAACGACAACGCTAGGGCTCACTGTCACGCTTGAAAAACCCCTTGTTCCTTATTCTGCCCGTGACACTGTTCACTCCGCGACTCTGTTCACGCCGCGACACTGTTCACCCCTTGGGACACTGTTCACGCTGGAACACTGTTCACCCCGTGCGACACTGTGAAATAAAATACGGATCAATTTGTTTATTATTCAGCAACAGGTTTAAATAAAGTTTACAATGCCGGGAATAGTCACCGGCTGAACCAGAACTGTTACGAAGTTGTAACAGTGAAACAATATGCTAAATAATGAAATACAAACAGGAGTATGTTAAAGTACGCTAACATCCCCCTTTATTACATTATTTGGGTAATGTAATAACTAATAGCTATACTAACATCCCCTTACATCATTTTGCAATACAAAGTGAGCTGCGAAACAATTCAAATTTGACACGTCCAAGTGCCTTAGTGAAAATGTCTGCAACTTGAGCATCGGTGGGAATGTGTTGAAGCTGAATTCGGTGCTTTGGAACTTCATCTCGAATGAAATGACATTGTGTGTCAATGTGCTTTGTTCTTTCATGATGGACTGGATTCTTGACGAGGTTCGTAACACCCTGATTGTCGCAAAACAAGTGTATTGGAGATTTTGATGGATGGCCCATACTTGTCATAATGCGACGTAACCATATCACTTCGCACACAGCTTCACGTGCGGCGCGATACTCTGCCTCTGTTGATGAAATAGCAACCACCTGTTGCTTCTTGCCGTGCCAAGAGACAGGACCGGATCCCGATGAAAAATGTATCCGTAAGTTGACTTGCGATCATCAAATGATCCGGCATAGTCGGAGTCCGTGTATCCTTGCAAGAAGAATTTGTTGTTCCTCTTGTATTCTAGGCCATATTCCATAGTACCACGGACATAGTGAAGAACACGTTTTGTCGCTTTCCAATGAGTGGTCTTAGGCTCCCGCATGAACCTCGAAAGATAGTTGCCAGCAAATACGAGATCTGGCCTAGTATTGGTCAGATATATGAGACTCCCAATCAACTGTCGATAGAGAGTACCATCTACCTGAGGTGAATCATCATATCGCGATAACTGAAGTCCATTCTCCATCGGAGTTGCCATTGGCTTGCAATCAGTCATGCGATATTTTTCCAAGGAATGTCTTGGCATATTTTTTCCGAGACACTTTGATGGAGTGCTCCTTCCGGCTGAATTCCAGTACCAAGACAAGAATGGAGAAGTCCGAGATCCGTCATCTCAAAAGATTTGCACAAGTTTCTTTTGACAAGAGAGATCATAGTTTCTGAACTCCCCGTAATGAGCAGATCATCCACATAGAGTACAAGCAACACTATCTCGTAACCCCGTTTCTTGAAATAGAGGTTTGCATCCGACGGACATCTCTTAAATCCATGCCGCATAAGGTGATTGTCCATTTTTATATACCAAGCTCGAGGAGCTTGTTTCGGACCATATAAGGATTTGACCAATTTGCAAACCTTCTCGCTCTTGGCCTTCCACTTCAAATCCTTCCGGCTGAGTCATGTAGACTTCTTCTTGGAGATCACCATTTAGAAAGGCACTTTTGACATCCATCCGGTGAACTTTCCACCCATATTGTGCTGCCATAGCACACATAACCCGAATTGTGGTCATCCGAGCAAGTAGGTGCAAAAGTTTCCTCGTAGTCAATGCCTTCCTTTTGAGCATAGCCCTTTGCAACAAGACGGGCCTTATGCTTATCAATTGTTCCATCCGCCTTGTACTTGACTTTATATACCCATTTGCAGCCAATGGGTTTCTTTCCATGCGGCAGATCAACAAGCTTCCAAGTTTTATTTCTCATCAAAGACTCATACTTTTATCCATAGCGGCCTTCCACTGAGGCTCACTAAGAGCATCTTGCACTGATGCAGGTTCAAGATCATCTATGGTAGACATGAACGCCCTGTCATCATCAATATCCATATCCTCTACTTCTGTACTTGGAGTTACATAAAGTTCCTCAAAAGATTGACAAAGATCATCAACCTCACCAGTTTCTTTGGCTTCTTTTTCCTTTTGAGCCATACCGCGTGTACGAGGTCTATCCAAGTTCAAATTGGGAGGAGTGGATAAATTTGCGTCTTCGATTGTATTTGTACACCATTTTGGATTCTTCTTCGGTGGTGTTGAAGAAGATGTAGAAGGACCTCCTGTCCGTGTTGACGAAGGAATCTTCTCTTCCTTAGATTCCACAATATCTAGGTGTACTTTAGATGTGCTCTGTGATGTGAAAGCTTCATCAAAGACAACATCTCTCGCTGACATGAATTTTCTTGGTCAAAGGATCTATCAAACGATATCCTTTAGAGTGCTCATCATAACCAAGAAAAATACATCTCAGTGTTTTCTCATCTAGCTTCTTCCTTTTCTCTTTCGGTATGTGCATGAAAGCGTGACATCCGAAAATACGTAGATGAGATATGGAGGGTTTTCGACCACTCCATGCTTCCTGTGGAGTCATTCCTTTTAGGGCCTTTGTGGGTGCCCTATTCAACAGATATACCGCAGTGGTGACAGCTTTCTCGCCCAATATTGTTGCCCAAGAGTAGCTCTTGTGAGCATACAACGAACCATTTCCATGATAGAACGGTTCCTTCTCTCAGCAACTCCATTTTGCTGAGGAGTATAGGCAGTTGTTAACCGTCTCTTGATTCCATGCTTATCTAAGAATGCAGAAAATTCATTAGAGGTAAACTCTCCCCCTCGATCTGAGCGGAGGGTTTTAATAGAAGCTCCTGACTCCTTCTCAACGGATTTCTTGAACTGCTGGAAGAATGCGAAAGCTTCAGATTTCAGCTTGGAGAAAGAAAACCCACATCTTTCGTGAGTAGTCATCTACGAATAACCGAAAGTACCTCTTCCCTCCACAACCGTTGGGTGTGAAAGGACCGCATAGATCGGTGTGAATTAACTCCACAGGTTTTCGTGCTCTTGTTGAGCTCTTCTCAAATGGTACTCTATGCCGCTTTCCCGCTAGCGACCGAGCACACCGGCAATGTGGCGTAAAGGGAAGGAAGACCCTTTACCATCTCATACTTACCGAGCTCAAGTAAGTAGCCGTAACTAAGATGCCCATATCTCTTGTGCCATAGGGAAGTTGCCTCCTTGGTAGAGACAATCATGGCAACATGTGGAGTAGAGATAGCATCTAGTGCAAATAAGCCGTGCTTATATGAAGTTGTTGCAATCTGCTTACCCTTCCTGGTAATAGTACAACACTTCTTGCCATTCTCAACACGAAAGTTGACAACCATATTTCTATCCAGGATTTGTGTCACTGACAACAAATTGTTGGCCAATCCCGAACATAGAGGACTTTGTCAACTCGACACTTGCCATCGTGAAGAGTGACTGAAACCGTATCTCTCTCCCCGAACCCCGTAGGTTTTATCATCAGCAATGGTGACAGGTTTGCCCTCTTTGGCCACAAATGATTCAAACCACGATCCGTCGCCAGTCATATGTTTGCTAGCTCCGTAATCGACATACCAAACAGGATCCCTCTCGTGTGGAATCTGTGGTAGTCATGAGCACCTTGTGTGCCCATTCGTAATCCGAGTCGATTCTTCAACAAGCAACATTCACCCGGGGTTGCTTGTTTTTATTTTGTGGTTTGTTTTGGCCTTTCTCGCTTGTTCTTATGCCAACACCTGTTGGTGTCATGGTTGTCTTTCTCACGGATCTTGCACCACCTCTTCTTCTCGTTGAGGTTGTTTGCCTTTTCCTTTCGTATCCTGTTGAGAATTTCCTCCTTTCCGAAAGTTGCCTCCTTTTTGCCCATTACCTTTCTTCCTAGAACCCCGCCTCGTTGGTGTATAGGGCTGTATTGGAAGAATCATCCTTGTGAAGTTGGCGTGCCTCCGTTGTTGAAGCAGATTGACCAACTCGATGTAGGTAATTTGTCGTTGAGACACCTGGATGGAGGTTATCAACATATCAAATGAAGAAGGTAAAGCTCTCATCATAATTGAAATGAGAAGCTTTTCGTCCACGGTATCTCCCAAAGAATTCAATTTCTCTTTCAATTCAGACACTCTGCACAGAAAGAGTTCAACTGTTTCACCCTGTCTCAAACTCAAGTTATGAAGTTGTTGTTGAAGATGAAGAATGGTTGAATCATTCTTTCCCTCATAGATGGTTCTAAGGGCATCCCATGCCTCTTTACCACTTGCTTTGTCAGCTATATGAGGTTGCACTTCATCTGAAACAACAAACAAAATGAGCACCTTTGCTCGACTGTCTTTCTTGTCAAAAGCTATCTGATCTGCGGAAGGACCTGTGGATCCTGCCGTTGGTGAAGGCCTAGTTGCTACTCCAAGTAATAATATCCCACAAATCTTCCATTTGGAGAATTGCCTTCATCTTATGTTTCCATGGTGTATAATTTGGACCTTTCAATAACCGATGAGGATCAGCTCATCAACTTTGCAACAACGGCCATAGTGAAGGTTCCTTATATCACCAATTGGTCCCCCTTTCGATATACCTTTTGCTAGGCCGTTATACCGTACAAAATACCCGCCCTTACGTGAGGGAAACTATAGGTATTTAGAAAGATCAACAAAAATCACCCGCCCTTACGTGAGGGAGACTATAGGTGAGTTTTAGAGATCATACGATACGTGGAACATAAGCGGTACCGAAAGGGAATCGCCTTGTTGATGGCACCTACCATAGAAGATTCTTCTCATGCGTGGGGCGTAACTTCCCCTAAACACTATGAAGAATACTTCGTCAGGATTTACGCCTAAACACAAGTGCGATAAAGGGTAGTGGATGGAGTAAAAAAATGCAAAAATGGCTAACTTATCTCTCCCCGACGATTTATAGAGAACAAGCTCAGACGTCGTTGTAGCAGCTATATTAGGCGGCGGATACAGTAGCCAAATCACGACAGCTTTACCTGTAAGTGCTGGCCAGAGGTATCACAAATACCGAACGCTGCAAGTGCAATAAATTGCACGGATGGGTTTTAATTATTCCGGGGACTTAGGGAGTGTTTTGATTTTAATTTTTAATGTTATAGTGCAAAAATGAAATATGCAACATACAACAAAAAAAATGCCCACAAGAATAACCCACAAGGTGTCGGTCACAGCCGAAAATGCACCTTTTACAATTCGCCAAATTGCTTTTTCAGAAAATTACTCACAATCCCCCTTTGATTTTTTGAAAAAATATCCCCCCTTAAAAAAATCTCTTTAACAAAGCATTTTAATAATTATTATATATTTAAAATTAAAATAAATAATTTTAATTTATATAGTTTTAAAACTTATGAAAAAATAAATTAAAAGCAAATTGCTCGTCACGCGGGGGGGACCTCGGGGAGCGCGCGCGCAAATTGCGCGTCGCGCGGGGGGGTTGGAGCGCGGATTGCGCGTCGCGCAGTCTCCAACAAGAGGGGACCGTCCCCTCCTGCGGACAGCCGTCCGCTCAACGGGGGGGCGGACGCCCTGCGTCCCGCTTCCCTCCTGCCTCCTGCGCGCGTCCTCCAGCGGACGCGCTGCGTCGTCTTCCAACGCGGGACGCGCGCAGTGCGTCCTCCAACAGGGGGCTCCGCGTGCAGATGGGGGCTCCCTCCCTCGGTCGCGCATGGATGCGCGACAAGAAATTTTTTTTTTTTTTCTTTTGCTGCCTGCGCGCTGCGGCCCGCAATTTTTTTTTTTTCAGCTGCTTTCACGCGACGGCGTGAACACGAAAATTTAAAAAAAAAAATTCTCGCTGTCGGGAAAAAAATGCGTTCATACAAAAAACGCACAGCAACTCTTTCTTCTCCAGCCTCTCCCTTCACAGCTCCCTGCAATCTGGCTCTGATGCCATGAAATAAAATACGGATCAATTTGTTTATTATTCAGCAGGGTTTAAATAAAGTTTACAATGCCGGGAATAGTCACCGGCTCAACCAGAACTGTTACGAAGTTGTAACAGTGAAACAATATGCTAAATAATGAGATACAAACAGGAGTTGTTAAAGTACGCTAACATGTTCATGCTGCAACACTGTTCACCCCCTGCGACACTGTTCACCTCGCCCAAATATCTTTGAGGCAATGCTAGTCGCCTTCTCACAATTACCAACATTGTTAGAGCAATCCATTCACCAATGACTAATTGGGAGAAGAATACCATTCACCAATGACTAAGATCGCAAACCAGGCAAGGAAGCAAAAAATTTCCACCCTTTACAAGAGAAGGGAAGGACCCTGCGCGACATACAGGAACCTCACCTTGTCATGAGTACAAGTAGACCAAGCTGCAGACCTCACCACCATTCTTTAGTAAAAGGCTGTTAGGAGAGAGGCAAAGGAGCTTTCCCCTTCTTGTTGTAAGGTGCCTGCAGAGATACCTTGCACCATTATTATCGACTTTATTTTCCAGAACTGTTGTTTGAGCCATTTCACCAGGCGTCTGACAAAGGATTTCTTTCCCCTCATGATTAACCTGGTCATAAATCATATGGATACCACACTAAGCTAAGGTACTTGGCAACTTTTGGAATACAGCCAGTTGTTTTGTAAATGAAATTGTGGGATGTAGTTTAAAGGGGATTTTCTTCATTTTCCCTACAGGTGTCACCTTCGACAATAACCTTTTGGACTTTGGACTCCCCAGTTTTTTGTACATGGTGACTAAGATAGTTTAGGTCTTTCTTAGGCATCTGTTGTTCCTTGGAAATCTATTGGTTGAAGGTAGGCTGGCCTTAACACCTATTTTGAGGAGGAGAGGAGGATGGATCAAACTCTCAATTTGTAGTACACGATATAGTAACAGAGCAATCTAAACAGACATGACAAAGACTATTGTCCTCACAAAACAATCTTCCTACTCAAGAAACCCTAGGACTAAATTTCCTTAAGCCCCAAAGCAAAAGAAACCAAACAATTAGAAGGCCAAGCTGAAAGGAAAATTAAAGAAGTCGATTGTATACATCAAGAGTTGCATCTGACCTATCATAAATAATATATAATACTTGTCACGTTTATGTTAATAATCATCTGAATGACAAATTATGGATATATGGTGAGCAATTGTTGGCATTTTTTGAATTTTATAAGGATGCACCTATTTAAAATCACATTCATGATTGGACTAGAATCATCATGGAAAATCATCACAACATGGATATAGAAGCTATCAATTTGATGATCACCTTGCACTGGATATATGCACATTGCTTCCATCAATAACAGGTGACTACATTATTCATGCAATTATTCCATATTTCTTATAAGTGGACATGCTTTGTCTATGATTGGAAGAGGCCGATCATAATAATAATATTTGTCGTGACGAGGAGAAAGATAGCACTGATGAAAGTGCTTAAGAGGACATATAAAAGGTCACAAAAGCACAAACAAGAATGTAGCAATTGTAGGCATCGCAGATAGCTGAAATGCAGGGATTTCCTAACACTTTGAGAAATATTACAAAACAATGGTATAACGAATTCCCAACAATTACTTTTGAAGTTGTACAACCTGAGATGATATTTGATGATCTATAATAAGAGAAGAAAACCACAAGTCTAAGATTATATTATCTGAAATTAAAATTCTCATGAAGAAAACATATATGACAGTTAGTGATGACCTTTCTAATAAGTTCTTACTTGAGGGCGATCACCAGTGTATAAGAATAAAACAAGATGGCATTGTCACCAAATTCAAAGAAGTGTTAAATAATTTTCTTGGCATAGAGAGCGAGGATTGCATGGAATGTCTAAGATACCTCATTTGAAATGATGAGGATGAGTTGTCCATAGTAGAAGCCCACCCTAAAGATTTGGAAAAATTGGCGAAGAGTGTGGTTGGAGCAAGGAAAAAAGAGGGAATTATGGTGCAAGAATTGCTTGCAAGAAGGTCACATTCACGTAGAGTCTTGGATTATGATTTCAAGTATTACAAAACAATGGTATAGCGAATTCCCAACAACTACTTTCAAATTTGTACAATCAGAGATGATATTGGATGATATAAAATAAGAAAATAAAAACACAAAGCCTAAGATTATAGAATCTGAAATTAAAAATTCTCTTGAAGAAAACATATATGAAAGTTAGTAAAACGAGATGGCATTGTGTACCAAATTCAATGTTAAATAAATTTCTTGGATCAGAGTGTGAGGATTGCATAAAATGTCTAAGATACCTCATTCTAAATGATGAGGATGAGTTATCCGTAGTAGAAGTCCACCCTCAATATTTGGAAAAATTGGTGAATAGTGTGGTTTGAGCAAAGCAAAAAAAGAAGAGGGAATTATGGTGCAACAGTTGCTTCCAAGAAGGTCATACGTAGATTCTTGGATCGTGATCGCAAGTATTACAAAACAATGGTATAATGAATTCCCAACAACTACTTTCAAAGTTGTACAATCTGAGATGATATTTGATGATCTAAAATAAGAAAGAAAAAACACAAAGCCTAAGATTATTTTATCTGAAATTAAAAATTCTAATGAATAAAACATATATGAAAGTTAGTAAAACAAGATGGCATTGTCTACCAAATTCAAAGAAATGTTGAATAAATCTCTTGGACTAGAGAGTGAGGATTACATAGAATGTCTAAGATACCTCATTTGAAATGATGAGGATGAGTTGTCCATAGTAGAAGCCCACCCTAAAGATTTGGAAATATTGGTGCAGAGGGTGGTTGGAGCAAAGCAAAAAGAGGAGAGAATTATGGTGCAACAATTGCTTGCAAGAAGGTCACACTCACATAGAGTCTTGGATCATGATCACAAGCATAGTTGAGAAAATCGGAATAGTATCAGATTCGGCATTGAAAAAGAATCAGGAAAAATCAGGAATCAACAAAAAAATTGGGAAAAATCGACAAAAAAAACCTGGAGGAAATGCAAATTTTCATTGATTTTTTTTTTTTTTTCATGCATATCATAATTTTTTGGAAAAAATGGGCAAAAATCGCCGATTTTTAAAAAAATCAGGATTTTGATGTGATTTGAATCGACAACCCTACTGAATCAGAAAAAATCGGATTGGATCGGGATTAAATTAGGATTTTCATAACTATGATCACAAGTATTATCACCTCTGTAAAATTGTTGATGGTCAAGCAAGCAAGGAAGAAACTCTTCGAGGATCTGTAATTGAACATGAGAGGGAATGAGTTGCTTCCATTAGCTTGGAAGGAAGGCATTTGGAAAGAGAATGACAAGAGATGTGGTTTATAGTTAAGAGGGACATTGAGTACCATGGATGATATCTTAAGAGGATGGATGAATTTGTAGAGTGACTTATTCAATTGGTAAATGGAGTATGAGATATTGAAATCAAAGTTCACACGTCTTGAAATATATATGAAGGGCTATGAAGAAATTGATTTCAATGATGACAATTAGAGGGAATTAGAGCACATGATGTAGTGAACTTGTAGAGTCTTGTTCTATTGGTAAATGGAAGATTAGTTATTGAAATTGAACTTCTGCCTTGAAGTACATAGTAAAGACCAGGAAAAAGTTAGTTTCAATGATGACAATTAGAGGGGAATAGAGTGCATACAAGAAGTGGATACAATGATTACGTCACTAGAAGTAAATATGCACATTTTTCGAAAAGTAATGATAAAAGTAGAATTCACTCCTGATGATTCTTTAATAAAAAGAATTAAAGATATGGTGTATAGAATCATTGAGTTCATTGTGGAATTAGATTGAACAAAGTGTTTCTTTGTGATGAACAATGCTGTGGATCAAGGTGAGGTTTAAATCAAATCAAACAAAAAAAGCCTTTTGTTGAAACTAGGTTGATGGTGGGTTCTCCATTGTTTCAAGTTGTTGCCAATATTTTATAGAGAAATTTGATTAGAAAGGATTGACGCCATTTCCTCTTAGGCCAACATGGTAGAAGAGATACATTGATGAATCGCATGTTAATTGTTTGCATGGAAAGGAGATCTCATTGTTGATCAATGAACACTTAAATAATTAATATGACGATAAATTTCACAATTGAATTAGAAGATCATAATTCTTTACCATTCTTGGATGTCATAATTTAGAGGAAGCAAGATGGCCAGCTCTTGAGAGAGGTTTACAAGAACCCCATCTTCACATGCTTCTACCTATGAGCATCATCACATCACCACCCATATCAAAAAGAGGGCGTGCTTAAAATTTGATTATTAGGGCCATGAGGATCATAGATGAGGATAAAATCTTATGAATGCTCAAGTTTAATGACTATTCACAACAAGTTGATAAAGCCTTCAATGTTGTGCCCAAAACACAAAAAACAAAAAAAGATGTTTTTGAAGTGTACACCCATAATAGAATTGCTAGAATATTGAAGAGGAAAAAGCATGAAAGCCACTTTGTCATTGATTGATATTTGATACCATGAAGAAGTTGAGATTGAAGAAAGACCAGTTGATGCCAAACATTGTAGTGGGGTATATCTCATTCCGTGTTCATGCATTCAGGCCTATATTGAAGAGACAAGAGAAGTATTAATAAACTAAACTAGAGACCAGAGAAGTATTAATAAACTAGACTAGAGACTAGAGTGAACACTAAAGTTAAACTATTGGACCTAGAAATCGGTAAACCCTAACAGGTTGCAAGTAATAATGAAGAGATAAGAGAACTAGTAAAGGGAAAAGAAAGAAATAGAGAGGAGCTCAAGAGGATCCAAGCACTAACTCTAATCAATGGTGGAAATCCAAGTAGAAGTAGAGCCATGATCAACACCAACTATCCAAAAGAGCCAACACAAGATCTAATGACACTTTCAAGAAAATGGCCATGTCTAAGGGGGCATAGTTGGATAATTTTGGCATGGTAGAAAGTCTGACTTCCCAAAACTCTATAGCATCCATGGTCAAGGAATTGGTATAAGAGGGCAAAAAGTTGGTAACATGCATCTATTTGCACCTCCTAGGAAAATGAGGGGTAGCTGAGATCTTGTGTCGGAGAGCCATGATCTACCCTACCACATGCAAGAGGAAGACGACATCAAAGTCCAGATAGCTACTCTTAAACGCAGTCAAGGATTCACAGATCCATTATTGCCATTCTAGATAGTTATAACATTAGAGAATGCTTATTTCTCTCAACAATAGAGATAGGGGTGAAAGGAGGTGAGTTGAGTGGTATTTGTTCTCTCTTATAATATATGATGTTGAAGAGTGATAACTTCCCCAAGGTTTAAAGCCAAGCATTTCTAGTTAAGATATTGGAAAAAGAGTAACAAGTGATCTATCCAAGTCTCTAAATAGTCAATATTACCTTCCCTAAATCTCGTAATAAGTAGGATATATGAATATGAAGTACTCTTTAGTCTCCACCTCTCCAATAGAGCGAAGACAACAGACCCTATCCGTTCGAGGAATATGATGGTTTGTCTCCACACACAAAAGACGTGAGCAGACTTTGAGTTGATCAAGAGAGATCTTGAGCCCGTGTCTAATGTCAATGAAATAAAATTTTATTAATGTCCACGGTGGGCCAAAAAAGACCCAAGGGACTATAAGTAGTACAATAATGAGTGCTAGTAGCAGGCTAAAAGCCCAACAAAGAAAAAACTAAGATAAAAACAAGATGAAACCCGACAATCGGGCTAAAGAGAAAGGGAAAAAAGAAGGAAGGGAAGAGGGGAGGGTAGAGGTCTGCAGTCCAGAAGAGTGAAGGGCACGCCAAGAACAGGGAGAGAGAGGGAGAGGGGGGGAGGGAGCAGCCTAGGAGGGGCAAGCTTCAAGAACCCCCCAGAAACCTATCTCTCCTAGCAGTCGAGGCCGAAGTATCAAAGCTGAAGAAGTCCATGATATGTCTCTGTCCATCGCTAGAGCGGGACCCTAACAGATTGTGGGTGTGCTGTCTAGTGACCCTGCTCCCGTTCGAATTGGATGATGTGGGGCGTTTCCGTCCAGTGTCCCCTAGTCCGTCAGAGCTAGTGAAGTATGTTGTGATAAGGTGATGTGGAGGGGGGTGAGATCCATATGGAGGAGAACTTTTTTGTCCACGGAACTGAGTTACCTCCCTAAGAAAGAGTGCGAGACACCGCTGATCCGAATATCTGAAGAAGGTAGAAACAGATCGAGAGTTGTCCTTGAAAAGGCAATGGAATCTGCCTCGAATCTCGTAATAAATGGGACAACAAAAAATGAAGTGATGCAGGGTTTCGGCTTCACCCAAGGAACAAAACAAGCAAATCCGCTCCTTCGTTGGAAGATGGTGATTGACTCAATCCGGAGTTGGTGAGAACACACCCTGAGTTGCCCAATCGGGATTTGAAGACTACGCATTGTGTTGCTGAAGGTATTGGGGAGGAACTATTTTGCCCTCTTGAATCTGTAAGAAGTGCTCATAGTAGAAAGACAGCTTGGGGGAAAGAGGGGCAACAGGAGAGATCCACGTGCATCTAGTGTACTGGAGACTAACATCCTTTTGGATCTCATGGAGCACCTTCTCCTTACTAAGCCGAGAGGGGGGGAGAACACCCAAGGAAGAAGGGGGGGAGCTTGTCTATCCGTATTTGAATGCTGGCTAGGAGGGCAGAGACCTGAAAATACCAGCATCTCCAAGAACTCAGAGAGAGTTCCATCGAGGAGCGAAGAGTGAGGTAAGGGTACCGCCTGCAACCCTCAGGGGTATCCCCTAAAGTATAGATTCTGTGAAGATAACTGATAATCAAGAAGTTAATCTCAAGCTTGAGAGGAGAGGCCCCAAACTCTGCCAAAGTAATAGAGCGGGGGATTGTGCGCTTGCAACGAATGAATCGTTGAAGAAAGAGTGTCTGTACTCCTTCAACCCGTGACCACTCAGTCGGGCCAAGATAAGGACCCCAAACCACTGATCCATAAGTAATAGTTGGCTTGACCAAGGTGTCAAAGATCCTCATCTTCACAGGTATATCCTGAAAATGTGCTTTGAAACAATTCCTCTCTAGCAAAGATAGAGTTGCATACCCGTTATAGACTCGGGCCTAGGCGGCGGGTTTCATACTAAAAGTGGGACCAGTGAAGAGAACCCCTAAGTACACATAATGCCATCCTCAATCATCGTGAAATTCTTAATGTAGAAGGCTAACTTAGGAGTGAGAGGCTGCGGTGGGGTGATCCAAGTGACCTGAATATATTAACGATATATGTCATCCTTGACTGCTTGGTTAATGATGTTATGACTAGGAAGAAGGTGGGGAAGACCATTCAAGGACATAGATAAACTTAATAAGGAAGATGGTTTGCATTTCAGCCCTTTGTGGAGGCCTCTTTAGAATTTGCTTAGTGGGAATTGGGCTAGTGAGAAGTGAGAACCACCGTCGTTGATATTTAACTCTTTTAATTATTTCAAAAAAGGGAAACACATTCGAAAACGAGGGCCTTTATAAAATTATTTCAAAGGAGGGAAAGGTATTTTTAATTGAGAGGACACCTTTACATGTCTCTACCTATTTGAGTGCAATTTGAAACATGAGTTTTCATGTTTTTTTTTAAAAGCTTCATAGTGTTTGGCCTTTCAAGTCCAAGTCAATCTTGTGGGTGGATCTTGTCAAGTCCAGGTTTTCTAACTACAATCCCACATGGTGATCTAATTTATTATGATTGGAGTGCCATGCTACTGGAAATTGCATAGTTATTATCCTGCAATTAGATCAATTACCATGGTTAACACACTTATTCCTATGTTTTTGTCCTTGTTTTCTTTTTATCAGCTCAACCTTGTCAAATATGACCGCTTGTATTTGGTCTTTGTGGGTTATGAATATTATAGTTGCAATTATTGATCAATTATAACAACTTTGACCGATTCAAATTCTTTCAAATGCTGTATGGGTGGTCTTTATCTTATGACCTTGTTGACATCTAGTGCTTTGCACCTGCTTCATTTATCTCCTTTGGTAAGCGCCCTGACCTCTGAGCCCTCGTATTGATCCCATGGAGTAGCCTTGTCAAGTAATACATTTCAGCTATGTTTGAATACTCACTCTGCTCTAAATGATTCTTACAAGAGCTCTCTTTACATTTGGAATTATTGAGAACAAAATATTACATTTGAATATGTTGTTGGGACACTGTTGCTACTTGTGTAAAGGGCGGCATGTACGTGCATGGTCGTAAAACATTCATATGGTGTAAGTTGAGTTAGATTTTCTTTGTTGTGTTCTTCTGCACATTATTTTGTTGCAAAATGAGCCAATGAAATTTTTATCACAGTTTGAGATCTAAGCTGGAATACTGTCAAATGATAAAAAAGGGGTAAAGTAGTTTTTCACGTCTGTGAGGCCATAGGCCATATGAGACGACCCTTGTTTACCCAATATATGGTTATCCAGCCATACTCTGGTTACCGAAGCATGGTGTACAACCCTACCCCCATTCAAACCTTGAACCTCTATTCAAAGTTCCAAAGTCTCCACTGTTAGGCCACTCAGGTTGTACAATTAGAATTAGAATACAGTCTTACATGAGTCCGATAATTCTTGATTGTTGATACCAGTTTCCATTACTGTACATCAGTTTCTTGTATTTTTCTTTAAATTGAATACTTATATTTGAAAGTGTATTTGCTTGTGCAGGTCCAGATTGGGTCAATTAGCTCTGAAATCAAGACTCTTCAGGAGAAATCCATGGGCATGGGTTTGAGGCTAAAGAATAGGAGGGTATGCAATTATTTTTTATTCCGGAGTCTTTATATGCCTTAATATTCATAATTTATTATTCATTCCTCCATTTCATGCTTTTTATAATGACAAACTACAATACACAATCTTGGTATGATTTTAGCCTTCCTGCAGAGTCTACACTATCATGTAAACTTTGCTTTTCTTTTGGTGCTGCATCTTCTATTAATGCATTGCTCAATCACAATTCTGAATGAGAGCCATGATCATTTTCAGTTTAATCTTCATGATGAGAGATGGTTTTTAGGCATATTGAAATGATGGTAATATGCACTATTAATATCATAGGCTGTATTTTGCATGAAAACTAATGGACTAGAGTTTTTTTGGAAAATACAATGGAGGTAATAATAATAACTCGTTAGGAATGTGTGTTTAAAAAAAGAAAAAGAAAAAAAAAACATGATAACACAATTGTGATATTTTGACAATCAAATGGCATTAGCTCAACCGGTTAGGTTCCTCAACTTTCAAGGAGGAGACCAAGGTTCGAATCTTACCAAACGATACATGCATAATTGCCAAGCTGTTGTACTACCACTATGTGGTCATGATGTAATATGGGTGGTGCCTGTTTTAAGCCCATATAAGTTTATAACCTATTGAAAAAAAAACTGTGATATTTTGACAAATTTCATCTATATGTCCATCTCCATCTTAACATGTTAGTCTGAACTTTGAAGCCATCTTATTCCTACTGGAACTCATTGGACCTCACCTAGCCCTTCTAAGAAATATGTTATATTAATGTTCATGGATGACCAGGTCAACAAGACTAAAAAGGTGCGACCACAAATTTTGCCTCTTACCTCTATGTTAGCAAAGAAGAACATAAGGAATCTTCTTTCTCCAAGCATGACCTCTATAGCATTTCTCACCTTTGCATGTTTGATTATCTATCCTCCCAATTTCTTTGTGCAAGTCTGTAACCCCATAAAATGAGAAATTAGAGACTGGTTAATCAATCCTTTCAGCACCCAGCGTATTTATATCAGTTTCTAGAACAGTTTCAGTCCACTGATATCATCCATTTGCTGGCTTTTTGGTCAGTTTGATAGATTTTGTAACCACATTAGCTCTTACCCAAGCTTGTCACCTGATTTGCCATGAAGACTATTGCTCAAAGAAAGAATGGGAAGGAAAACTGCCCCTTCTACATAGACTTATCTGTATGTCAGTTATGGTCTCACACATGACAACACCCTCTCTACACCACCTCTGTAAACATTAAATTTGAGTTCAATCAATTTGATTTCTCCAAATCATAGCTGTTTCTGAGATAACTCTCCATAAGACATTTGGAAAGAAAAGACAAGTTTGCACTTACAGGAGAAGCTTGAATACATTTTCATTTTTCAAAGGATTGCATCAGTGGTATTAAGATCAGGGTTTAATTCACATTTGCAGGTAGCTGAGCTGAATCTAGCAAGATTTATTGAAGATTTTGTTGTCCCCCCAAAGATGATTGACACTATTGTGGATGGAGAGGTATTTCGTTTCTTTAATTTTTGAATGACCAGTTTTCTATTGGCGCCATATCTATCTTTCTATCCATCTATCTATGTGTGTATCTCTATAAATGCATAGCAACATTACCAAATGCATCGTAATGAATATGAAATTGTGTAATTACTTACAAGCAGAAACATTGTGAGAAAGATTATTCATACACTGTTGATAATTCATACTGTATGGACAAATCTGGAAATCATTCTTCAAGTTGATGACTATTTCATCAGTGATGTTAGATTTATTTAGCTGTGATGTATAATGCACAAACAAATTGGTTTTCATTCTTTCTGCATATGATTTTTTTTTAATTCATTTTATGGCAATGAGAAGGTGATAGTTTGAAGGATTTCATTCTACTTTTAGGTGAATGAAGAATATGTGAGAACTTTGCAAATGTTGAGTAAGAAGTTGAAATTTGTTGAAGTGGATCCCATGGCAAAGAAATCTGCAGCTTTGAAGGATGTAGAACCTGAATTGGAGAGGCTTCGTCAGAAAGCTGTTGCAAAGGTTTGTATGCCTTGCCAAGTATTAGGATTGACTACTGTTTTATTCAACCATGTTCTACGGATTATCTGTCATTGAGATCTTGTTAGGGGGCCAACTGACAGGCTTGACATGGTTAACTTCTAGTCCATTGAATTGTCCAAGTAGTAATTTCTGAAGCTGTACTGTGGAAGGATTGGTAGATGAAAATTAATTTTAGCCTTTTTGCACTTCTATTTTCAGGGTTTTGATTTTATTGTTCAAAAGCTTCAAGCTCTTAAGAAGCCAAAAACAAACATTCAGATTTTACAGCAAAATGTTCTACTTAAATACAAGTAAGTCGCTTCTAAGGCTGGTTCTGTTTTGATTTAAAGGTTCTTACTAGAGCTTTACCATTTAGCTGCACATGTAGCCTTGAACATTTTACTATTTTTTAATTGGTTATATGTGATTGAAATAGATTCTGCCCGTATTAATCACGACTGTGTTACCATGGGTATTTCAACAAACTAGGTAGGGTTATTGCAATCGGATGCATATATCATCTAGCAAGATTTGAACCTCAGTCTCCACAATGGGAGCCCATGTTTGTAGCGACTTGAGCTCATGCCATTTGATCGTGAACATCCTACTTTTTACTTGACAGTGATGTTTACCTTTTACTTTGTGTGTACTTTTCTTTTCCAAATTTTCGGTGTGTTTGGGTACATTAAATCTCACATGTTGTCGTCTCTCCAGAATTTACTGTACTGGCCTCAGCTGATGGCTGAAATTGCTTTTCACCATTTTTTTCCTTTTTTAACTGCCAACAATCCTTCTTTGAGTGCCCTGGCTTCCCACAATGCCAACACTTCCCTTTCAGCTTGTGTCCTTTAGACTTAGATCTGGACTGTGATCTACTTTGTTGACTCTTCTCGAAAGATCAACCTCTCACAGCTAGGGCTTCATTGGTTGAGGGTTCCAAAGACGTTTTCCGCCTCAACTCTTCTGCCAACAAAGCGGCTACCACATCATCAAAAGTTAGAGCTCCTGATGATGAATTGCCGATGGTCATCACCAAATGATCCCAAGTCTCCAGGAGGGAACAAAGTAGGGTGATAGCTCTGTCCTCATCCTCCATCTTCGCATTAACTGAAACCAGTTTACTGATAAGGGTATTAAACTCATTCAGGTGATCTGCCACAGATGAACCCTCCATCCTTAGGCTGTAAAGCTATTTTTTCAGAAAAACCTTATTTGTTGCATTTCGTCTCATACAACTTTTCAAGCTTCTTCCAAAGGGCTTCCGCGGTCTTTTCTTCAACAACATTGAACAAGACGGAGTCCGCTAGGCATAGACGGATTGTAGAAACCGCCTTCCTATCCAACGTTTCCCACTCCTCATCTTTCATGTTGCTTGGTTTACTCGCGACCCGTTTCAAGGCTAGGGCTTGGTCATTTTGAACCAACAAATCCTCCACCTTCATCTTCCATAGGGCGAAGTTCCTGCCATCAAACTTTTCAATCTCAAACTTGGTTACACTTCTAGTCATTGTTGCAGCTCCCACTCGCACAAAACCCTAGGCTCTGATACTAGATGTTAGAAAATATAACAAAATTATGTGCAAGCAGAAAAACACAATAACACAGGAAAAAACAGTAACACAGATTTTACGTGGAAAACCTGCAATGTGCAGGAAAAACCACGGGGCAATGGCAGCTTGATCTTTTATTGATTTTGACAGAATTACATTCAATCAACATTTACATGCAAGGGGTCATTGTGAAAATACCTGCCAAAGAGAAAACATAACGCGAAGCAGATCATTTATTGAATTGAGAAAGGATATTTATACAATGATATGGTTGGTTGGATAACCAACCAACCAACCTCCTCAACGGTTTAGGAGGAGCGCATATTAGCGCATAATAAAACACATTTTTAATGCATTAATGTGATATCCCACCCAATTATAACCTAGAGATAGGTTATGTGTGCTAACATCCCCCCTTATTACATTAATGGCAATTGCAGAGAGCTTGGCGAAATATTTCGAACTTGACTCGTCCAAGTGCTTTGGTAAAAATGTCTGCAACTTGCTTTTCAGTAGGAATGTATTGGAGTTGTATATGATGCTTTGGAACTTCATCTCGAATGAAATGACATCTTGTGTCAATGTGTTTGGTACGATCATGAAAAATGGGATTCTTGACAAGATTCAAAACATCTTGATTGTCGCAAAACAAATGTAGTGGAAGATTCTTTGGAAGGCCCATATTTGTAAGAATGCGACGTAACCACATTATCTCGCAGACTGCCCCACTGGCTGCGCAATATTCTGCCTCTGTAGAAGAAATAGCAACCACCTGCTGCTTTTTGCTATGCCAAGAGACAGGGCCAGACCCAAGATGAAAGATGTATCCAGAAGTTGATTTCCGATCATCAATGGATCCAGCATAGTCGGAGTCTGTGTATCCTTGTAGATAAAACTTGTTATTCTTTTTATACTCCAAGCCAAAATCTGTTGTACCACGGACATAATGTAGAACTTTTTTGCTGCTTTCCAATGACTTACCCTGGGTTCCTGCATGAACCGTGAAAGATACCCCACAACAAAACTGAGATCAGGCCTGGTATTGGTTAGGTATAAGAGACTCCCGATCAGTTGACGATAGAGAGTGCTATCTACCTGTGGAGATTGATCATATCTTGACAACTTAAGTCCTGCTTCCATGGGAGTAGTCTTTTTTTTAAGCGAAAACCCCTTGTGGGGCCGCCTTGGTCTGAGAGACCACGAACAGGGGGTTCTACACCGTCAAAGTCACCGGGAGTCGCACCCACCCTGCCCACACCAACATTATCAATTGGATTTTGGGTACCCAATTCAGCTTTTTGGTAGGGTGGAGATTCGAACCTGGGACCTCCCTTGGAGGATTGCCCTCTCCTCTCCAACTCACCTACAACACCTGTGGAGAGTGCTATCTACCTGTGGAGATTGATCATATCTTGACAACTTAAGTCCTGCTTCCATGGGAGTAGTTTTTGACTTATAGTCTGTCATGCGATATTTCTCAATCAAAGTCTTGGCATATTTCTTCTGTGTAACTCTGATATGATGGTTCTTTTGAGTTACTTCTAAACCAAGACAATAGTGCAGAAGTCCCAGATCTGTCATTTCAAAAGATGATTTGAGATCATTTTTCACTGTATCAATCATACCTTCTGAACTACCTGTTATAATAAAATCATCTACATATAGCACCAAAATCACTATGTCAGCACCATTGTTCTTTACATAGAGTTTTGCATCTGACGGACTTTGTTGGAATCCATGTTGTAATAGGTGACTATCAATTTTGATGTACCAGGCTCGAGGAGCTTGTTTTAGTCCATACAAGGATTTGATTAACTTGCAAACTTTCTGTTCTTGTCCTTTGACAACAAATCCTTCAGGTTGAGTCATGTATACCTCTTCTTGTAGATCACCATTAAGAAAGGCACTTTTTACATCCATCTGATGTAACTTCCACCCAAACTGAGTTGCCATGGCACACAATACTCGGATGGTAGTCATTTTTGCAGTAGGAGCAAATGTCTCTTCATAATCTATGCCTTCTTTTTGAGCATAGCCCTTTGCAACCAGACGGGCTTTATGCTTATCAATTGTACCATTTGCTTTATACTTTACTTTGAACACCCACTTACAACCAATGGGTTTTTTTTTTGATGGCAGATTTACTAGCTTCCAAGTGTGGTTTTTCATGAGAGATGTATGTTTTGCCTCCATAGCAACCTTCCATTGAGGCTTACTAAGAGCTTCCTGAGCATTTGTGGGTTCTTTTTCATCCAACGATGTCAGATAAACCCTTTCATCATCTATATCCATTTCTCTATCTTCTGTTGCATCTACAGACAGTTCATCAAACTGGTGACAAAGTTCATCAACTTCTGAAGATGATGCTTCTGCCTTCTTTTGTTGAGTGATACTGCGTGTACATGGTCGATCTAGAGTCAAATCTGGAAGTGAGATGAGTTTAGAATCTCTCAAAGTGCTGGTATACCATTTTGAAATCTTTTTCTGAGGAGGTGAAACCTCTTGCTTAGGTTCATCATCCTCATGATATACTGTTGTAGATGTATTATTTGATGTGAAAGCTTCATCAAATACTACATCTCAACTTATATGTGTTTTCTTGGTTATAGGATCGATCAAACGATATCCCTTTGAATGCTCATCATAACCAAGAAAGATACATTGCAGAGTTTTCTCATCTAACTTCTTCCTTCTCTGTTTTGGAATATGCATGAAGGCTTTACATCCAAACACTCGTAGATGAGAAATGGAGGGTTTCTTACCACTCCTTACTTCTTGTGGGGTTTTGCCTTGTAGAGCTCTTGTAGGGGCTCTATTCAAGAGATATGATGCTGTATTTACTCCTTCTACCCAATATTGATCTTCAAGATGTGCTCCTTTTATCATACATCGGGCCATTTCTACAATAGAGCGATTTCTCCTTTCAGCAACACCATTTTGCTGTGGTGTATAAGCTGTTGTCAATTGTTACTTTATTCCATGTTCTTTCAGGTATGATGAAAATTCCTTGGAAGTATATTCCCCCCCTCGATCTGAGCGGAGGGATTTGAGAAGACAGCCAGATTATTTTTCAACACGTTTCTTGAATTGGCGAAAGTATGAAAATGCTTCAGATTTCAATTGGAGGAAGAAAACCCACATATTTCGAGAATGATCATCAACGAACAATTAAAAATACTTCTTTCCACCATAACTGGTTGGCATAGGACCGCACAGATCGGTGTGTACCAACTCTAAAGGTTTCTTAGCCCTCGAAGAACTATACTCAAAAGGTACGCGGTGTTGCTTCCCTACTAAGCAATCCGAGCAAACTGGTAAGATGGAGGAGAGATGAGGAAGGCCTCTCACCATCTCATATTTGCTCAATTCGAGCAAATATCCTGAACTAAGATGCCCATACCTTCGATGCCAGAGAGAAGTGGCCTCCTTTGTAGTTGTAGCCAGAGCAACATGAGGTGTTGAAAGAGCATCTAGAATGAAAAAGCCATGCTTGTAGGAACCAGTGGCAACATGTTTACCTTTGTGAGTGATAAAACATCTCTTCTTGTCGTGCACAACTCGGAACACAACATCCATTTTTCTATCCAACATCTGAGGAACAAACAACAGATTATTGGCTAGTCCGGGGACATAGAGAACCTTCTCAATCTGACATCGCCCATCTGGGAGAGTTATAGAAATGTTGCCCTCACCCTTTACTTGATAGACTTGATCGTCGACAATGGTAACTGGCTTGCCCTCTTTCTCCTCAAAATATTCAAACCAAGATTTGTCACCAGTCATATGCTTACTAGCACCTGAATCAATATACCACACAACATCTATTTGAGAAGATGAAGTATGAGTCATGAGCACCTTGTGTGCTCTTTCAGAGTCAAAATCAAAATCAGACCCGGATGCTTCTGGATCTGAGTTGGAGTTAGCATAAGCAACATGGCCCTTGGGTTGCTTATGTTTCTTGTGATATTGTTGTTTCTCTTTCCATTTCTTCTTAGGAGGTTGATCATTTTGTTGCTTGTTTTTGAACCAACACATGTTGGTGTCATGGTTATTCATATCACAAATCTTGTAATATTTATCTCTGTTGATTTTGTTTCCCTTTGCCTTTGGAGGAAGTGCCCCCTTTTTGAAATTGACCTGGGTTCTTACTGTGTTGCTGGGTAGAAAGTGCATTATTTGGCAGTTCATCTTTCTGAACTTGATTTGCCTCCTCAGTCTGGAGCAAATTTACCAATTCCACAAAAGACACCTGTCGACCAGAAACATTGAGGGAAGTGACCAACATCTTATAGGAGTCTGGCAAGGCTTGCAAGATGACAGAATTCAGGACATCATCATCCATTGGTTTGCCCATAGCATTCAACTTAGCCTTTAGGTCTGCCACTCGACAGAGGAATAGATCAACTGTCTCCCCAGAATTCATACTGAGGGTGTGTAATTGAGTTTGAAGGTGTAGAATGGTGGACTGGTTCTTTCCTTCATAAACAGTGATCAAAGAATCCCAAGCTGCCTTACTGGTTTTGGCATCACAGATATGAGGTTGAACCTCATCTGTAGTAGCAAGCAGGAGAAACATGATACCTCTTCGGTCCTTCTTATCCCAAGCTTCTTGATCTGTACCTGGTGTTTGAGGGCGTTTTGTAGTCCCAGTTACTACGTCCCATAAGTCTTCCACCTGAAGAATAGCTCTCATTTTGGTCTTCCAGGGAACAAAATTTGGCCCTTTCAGCAATTGTGACTAAGAGATATTTGTGCACAAATGCCATTGGGATTTTTTTTTTTTTAGGGTATTTACTGCCCCCCTTCTTTTTGGAATTTTGTAAGAAGGAAAAAAACTTCTTCTTTTGTTTTTTTTTTTGGTTATGAATATTGCAGCAAATTTTTTTTTGTTACAATTTTTTTTTGTTTGGGGTGTTTGTTTTTTGTTTTTATAAAAAGCTGCCAGCAACTTTATGTCCTTTAATTCTTCCACTTTGGAAAAAAAATTTGTTTGGGGTTTGGAACCCCCAACCTCATGCACCGAGGAAAGAAAGCCGAACCACCTCGGTTGTACACCAGGATGAAAACAAAGACACAACAAGCGCCCTTTGAACCCAACAATAAGTTCAAAAAATGATGACATTTGGTGGGATTGGAACCTCCCACCTCTCCGCCGCTAGAGAGAAGCCAAACACCCTTGGCAAGACATCGATGATGTTTGGAAATAACTCGACTGTCATTATACCTTCGTCGACTGCGAAGGAAAAACAAAGAACTTTCTTCAGTTTTGCGTCCGCGGGGATTGGAACCCGAGACGTCGTCTACACCAACGAACACAACCACCACCCGCGCTACAGTGCTGCTTGGAACGGAGAGCGGGAGCGAGCATTCATCGTATGCCTGCGAGAGAAACAAAAAATAAAAAAATTTCGTTTCCTTTATCCCACATGCATGGGACGGGAGAAAAAACAATGGTTTTTAACTCTGTGGCGACAGTAGTGGTTTCGATTGCCTTCGGGAAATCACGCCTTTGTTCGCCTTTTTGCCCCTAGCCAATCCTCACGTGCCACTTGTCGCCCGTCTGCTGCCACGTCAAGTCCACTTGTCGCCCGTCTGCTGCCACGTCACGTCCAAGTCACTGCCACTTGTCGGCCGTCTGCTGCCACGTCACGTCCACTTGTCTTGTCGCCCTCAGCAAGTCCTTAGGGTTTCGCCCTCAGCAAGTACTCAAGGTTTCGTCCTAAGTATTCGTGCTCCGCCAGGATTCGTGATCCGTGCGCCTCGGTCTCACCGTTTGGTCGCCTCGTATGCCTCACTCTGCGCCTCGGTATCACCGCATGGTCTCACTGTCGCCTCATATGCCTCGCTCTGGTACCATGTGAAAATACCTGCCAAAGAGAAAACATAACGCGAAGCAGATCATTTATTGAATTGAGAAAGGATATTTATACAATGATATGGTTGGTTGGATAACCAACCAACCAACCTCCTCAACGGTTTAGGAGGAGTGCATATTAGCGCATAATAAAACACATTTTTAATGCATTAATGTGATATCCCACCCAATTATAACCTAGAGATAGGTTATGTGTGCTAACAGTTATTCCCATTTTATAGAAAAAACAAACTGTTCGTTTCTTCTCCCAAAGGAAGTCTCCAAAAAACTGTTCGTTTTCTCTTCCAAAGGAAGAGTCCAAAAAACTGTTCGTTTCCTCTTCCAAAGGAAGACTCCAAATAACTGTTTGTTTCCTCTCCCAAAGGAAGACTCCAGAAAACTGTTTGTTTCTTCTTTATAAGTTGCACCACCATGCCCCTCTCTGCTGAAGAACATTGGAGATCTGGATATTGACTTCACCTCCTAACATATGGAAGAACATTGCATCTTTAGGCACCCTTTGTATTATGAGATCAGTGGTAAGTACTATTACTTGTACAAGGACTCAAGGAGATTACATTCTGCATGCTTCCAATCTCTTGGCTAGAGGTGTGTGGTTGTGTGCCTTGAATAGGCGATTGCCCTCAAATAATAGCATCTAAAGTGACTCTTCTAGCCCCTCCTGGTTACCAGCCTGATTATCTTCTTTCACTCTAGTGAGAAGGTAAGCACTAGTCGGATGATTCAATTGCCTCCTCCTCAGCAGTTTTAGATTGATAAGATAGTACCTCCCCCGTAGAGCAAATATTAGGGAGTCTTTGCCACACATAGGATGTGACAATCAACGACCACACTTTCCTTTTGAACCCAAGATGGCTTTCTAATTGCAACACTTTTTGTATATTGTTGATGGTGTAGTTGCCAACCCTTAGGTATGATTGGTCCCATCAGCTCAGGATCATGCTTTGGGAGATGAGGGTGTGCTTCCAATAGCTTAGGATTCAAGATTGATCATCACATTCCCGAGGGAGATAGGATTTGTTGTCTTTGCCAATGAGATGGATATGGAAGAACATTGCATCTTTAGGTGCCTCTTGTATTTTGAGATCATTGGGAGGTAGTGTTAGTTGTACAAGGACTCGAGGAGATTACATTCTACTGGCTTCCAATATCTTGGCTAGAGATGTTTTGTTTTGTACCTTTAATAGGCGATTGCCGTCAAGTGATAGCATCCAAAGTGATTTTTCTAACACCTATTGGTTACGAGCTTGATTATCTCCTTTCACTCTCTTCCAATAGTGAGTGGGTAACTAGTAGTTGGACAATTCATTTGCATCCTCTTCAGGATGGGTTAGATTGATGTGATAGTACCTCCCCCATAGAGCAAATACTAGGGAATATTTGCCACACATATGATGTGACAATCAATGTTGCTTGTGCCCATAGACTAAGTCTAGACAATTGTGTATTTCTAGATAATTCTTTAGATCTAGAGGATCTCCGCCCTTGGATGTTGGCAGGTTTCCTAGACTCTTGCCTAAATTTCATAGGACTTCTCTCTTCCTCTCCTCCAAGGAATCTACAACAAAATATGCTTGTGTTTACAATAATACTGACAAATAACATAGACCATGCATGTTGGTCTATGTTATTCGAACTTCCTGACAAACTTGTGTTTTTGTGGATGGATTGAATGATGATTTAAAAAGACATGTTGAGGTCTCATGGTAGCTGACTACTACCATCGCTTCTAGAACAAGTTATGTCATGCAATTAGTATGAGAAATGTGAAGGGGCCAAGTTAGACTTCATAGACGCTTCGCTTTGAGCACTTTTCACTCCGTAAAGCCCCCACTTGCCAAAGCATCTCACTCTCTGAGCATCCTGCTCTTCATAGTGACCTGCTTTTCGAATGACTTTGCTCCTCGAACAGAGATTTGTCACACAATTTAGCAAAAGACAGAGAAGGGTAAAAACAAGAATTGGTTAAGTGTTTGGAAGAGGGTATTTGCTCTCCAAAGCGACCTGTTCGTCAGAGTGACCATCTCTTCGAGTGTCCTCGTTCTTCGAACGAAGGTTCGTCGCACATGCTAAGGCAGAAGATAGAGGAGGGCAAAAATCAAGAATTGGTTAAGTGTTTGGAAGAGGGTGCCCCGCTCTTCGAGCGACCTGCTCTTTGAGCCACCTCGGTCTTTGAGAGCCTTGCTCTTCGAGCCACCCGCTCTCCGAGCAACCTTACTCATCGAATGAAGGTCCGTCGCATAAGTTGAGGCAAAAGACACAAGGTATAAATCAAGAATTGGTTAAGTGCTTGGAAGGGGGATGAAGAACACAAGCTTATACTGAGAGGGGGGGGTGAACAGTATAGCGCCCACTTTTTACTTTATTTCCAAACCAATATCAATTAGTGTCCTTAATTGCAATAACCAAATATAGCAGTGTGCATTAATGACATAGATAGCAATAGTAAGCAAGAGCACAAATCACCACACACAATTTGAGACACAAGATTTAACGTGGTTCCCCCAATGTGGGGTAGTCCACAAGATAATCTCCTTATAATATTTCACAAAGAAATAAGGATCCTTATCCCAATACAAATGATTACTTTGATCTGCTCAAAGCTAGGCTATCCACTGATCTGCTCAGGTGGGCAATCCATTGATCTACTCAACAAGGCAATCCACTGATCTGCTCAGCTAGGCAATCCACTGATCTGCTCAACTAGGCAATCCTGATCTGCTCAGGTAGGCAATCCACTGATCTGCTCAGCAAGGCAATCCACTGATCTGCTCAGCTAGGCAATCCACTGATCTGCTTCAGCAAGCTCACCAAGAACCTGCTCAAAATCTGCTCCAGCAAGCTCACCAAGAACTTGCTCAAATCTGCTCCAACAAGCTCACCAAGAACTTGCTCAAATCTGCTTAGCAAGCTCACCAAGAACTTGCTCAAAATCTGCTCCAGCAAGCTCACCAAGAACTTGCTCAAATCTGCTCCAACAAGCTCACCAAGAACTTGCTCAAATCTGCTTAGCAAGCTCACAAAGAACTTGCTCAAATCTGTCCCAAATCTGTCCACAAATCTATCCCAAAAGCCTTCTCAAAGGCTCAATCAATCATGCACAAAAGCTGCCTCAAATCTGTCCAGAAATCTGTCCCAAAAGCCTTCTCAAAGGCTCAATCAATCATGCACAAAAGCTGCCTCAAATCTGTCCAGAAATCTGTCCCAAAAGCCTTCTCAAAGGCTCAATCAAACATGCTCAAGTAGCACTCAAATCTCATCCACAAATCTATGAAGGCAAGGCTCAATGATGAACTCAACAATGAATGGCAATGCACTCTTCAATGGATGACAACAATGATCCACAATGATCTCAACTCAAATCAATCTCAACTCAACTCAAATCAAATCAATCTCAACTCAGCTCAATCTTATAGAAGCATAAAGAGAATTGTTAGAGACTCAATATGTTCTATTCACAAACTCAATTTCTTTCTCAACTCAAACTCAACTCAAATCAGAATATAGAAGTTTGTTTCATGGAACTTGAACAACCACTTCACACAATCACTTGACTAGGCTCAATCAACTCAACTCAACCAATCACCTTAAGGAACAACTTTTTCTCACAAACCCTAGTTCAAGCATGAATCAATCAACTCAAAATGTTTCCAATAATACTCAACAATAACTCTCACATAACAATGATACTCATGTTCTCCTCTAACTCAAGTTCAAGTTCTTTGTACAAGCAATGGGCTTCAACAACAATGCTTATAAAACAAGGTTTAATCACAACTCTCAAACCAGAAAACCTTGAAGCATTCAACCAACCACTTTCGAAAAGGAAACCACAATCAATCATTTTCTCTCCAATGATATTTCAGAAATCAACCACCATAAACAAAGTCAATGGAGAATATTGCTCATACCTTTTTGATGCCTTATTAGTTGTCCACTAAATCTGCCACACTCAACAAACTTTCTTTTTCAACTTTCAATAGGGGTTAGAGATCTTGATTAATAACACAACAATAATATCCAAATAACACCTTATTACTCCTACTCAATAAAATACACCATGTCCCCTCATGAAAGAATTAATCCCCTTTGAAAAAGAACAAAGCAACCTTCACTTTTGAACCCCTTTACAAAATCAGAAATATCTCTTTACACACACCTTATTTCTCCCTCTAAGCAAGTTAATCAAATAGCCCTCGAAATAAGCTTTCCAACGATATATAATATGATATACTTCCAAAAGGAAAATCACCAGAAATCTCTCTTTTTCCTAAAGTGCATCACAACCCTTATTTCTCCTAGGGCAACTTTAGAAAAATAAAATATTAAAAAAATATTAACTTGCCTTTGTCCTTGATGGGATTCGATCCCTCGATGCCTCCTTGCTCAGCGCCTTAACCGTGGCCAAGCTGCCGCACGAGCTACGGGCTCGTTTGGGAGGGAAAGGCACCACGTGCTTCAAAACACTCCTCCCTCTCACGCAAACCAAAAACGCTTCGTGCGCTCTTTCTTCCAACGCCTTCTAACGCAGCCAAGGGGATTCAAAACCTTGACGTTCGTTCTGCCACTTGCCTTAGCCAAAAGCCAATTGCCAATGCACCACACTGCCCAAGGTGACTAGGGTTTCACACGTCGTCCGATTTATTCTTCGCTTCCATCACTTAACCCTCTTTTGCACGAGCTCTTTTCGCTTTCCAACAATCGCATTAATTCACGAGCGCAAACCTAGGATTAATAAACCTTAGGCATCCTTTTATATAGTTTTCTCCCTCATATTCGACGACGTCGACGGATTACTTTTATTTTTAATTTTAAAATTAAAATTAAAATTTTAAATAATTTAAAATTTAAACTAAATATTTAAAATTAAATATCTCCATCACCGGGGCACATTTTTCGATGAAACGAAAAGCCAACTTGGGTTTTAAGAAAAACCCATTTCAAATTTGCCATCCATGGTTTTAAATAAAACCTTTTATTTTGCCTGCCTTGGTTTTCACAAAAACCCTGTATATATCCATGCTCTCCAAAATATCATAAATGATTATTTATGAAGTGCTTTTGCCACCAAAACTCAATGTGATCCATGTGACATCAATGATCCATGTGACATCAATGACAACATAAAATAACTCAAATTGCCAACAGGGGAGCCCCACTGACCAGAGTGACCTGCTACCACGACACCTCGCTTCGTGTCTATCTTTAGTAAATAGATAAGGATGATGTAGTCACCTTGTAATTATCACCAAGGTACATTGTATGTAGTCCATTTCATGGCTACAAGTTCAAGTATAAATAAGAGCTAAATGCTCATTGTAAGGGTCTTTTGGCCTTTGAAGTAATATGAGAGCTACTCTTTGGAGTAAGAATTGTAAAACACTCAAAACTCAACTCAACAACTATATTTGATTGTGTCTTTGACCTTTGCTTTATGGATGTGTGAAATCATTGGCTTTGCCCTGCTTTCCCCTATTAGTCCTCTTTGATTGTTGTTGCAGGTTTTTGAAGATTTTACGCAATGAAGTTTTTCATTTTTTGTTGAGAACACCAATTGCACTAGATTTAAACCTCGCTACAGTCCTGACCGTATTTTGCATTTTTTTCTCTTGCACCCTTCTCAAACAAAGTAGATTAGATTTGTTTTCTACATTTTTAGATCAGATTGCTTATTTCGTTTTCTGCGTAGTTTCTTTCTTTGTTTTTAGCCTTAGATAGAAGGTAAAAGGGAACCAGCCTGAGATCCGAAGGTTGGGGAGAGTAGAAACCTCTCCATCCATTTGTTGAATTGCAGTCATGGGCACAAATTGTACGTACTGATTTCTGTGTTCAACAAGTCATGTTAGGATAAATTATTACATATTTTAATAATAAATTTGGAGCATCGTTTATAACGATCTCCTTGTTAGTAATGATCATCGATCTTAATGATTGTTGATCGTAACGTTATTGTATGTATAAAATACATTTTTTTTTATTTTTATTTGTGGAAAACATCCCAAAAGGGATGCCACTTTCGGGTAAGACCCAAGGAGGCAGGGGTATCCATTCTGCCAAAAACGCCCAGGACTCGGACCTGGCCTACCACCTTTGACATACTCAAGGAGCAAACAAACACACAAAACCAATTTAAAAATAAGAAAATAAATAAGTAAATAACAACAAAAATAATAAAATAAAATAAAAAACATGCTCCTTGAGTGTGTCAAAAACAAAAGCACAACCAAACACATACACAATAAGATAAAAGAAACCATAACACGAACCACATAGAAAAACACAAGAACCACATAACAAAACACAAACAAGACAAAAACAACTAAACACTACAAAGACATAACAAAAAAAAAACATGAAAAATAAACACAACAAAAACCTTCATATGGTGGCAGTTATGGCTAGAACGAAATGCACGCATATTTAGATCAGAGCACAGAACAAGGGAGCAAGTATGGGAGAGTATTATGAGCAAGGTAACAGAAACACTATTTATCAGATTACAGGAGGAAACAAATATAAAAATGGAGGAAGTGATTATTCTACGGAGCCTTGGAATAAGCGTATACAGAGAAACAACTTAAGGATGGGTACACAGGTGAGATCCCCTTGAATAACATAGAGTGGAGGCCACCTCCTAAAGAGTGGGTGAAGGCAAACACAGATGGGGCTTCTACTAAAAATCCCGGGAAAGCTGGTTTTGGTATTATCATGCGAAATTGGAAAGGAGAACAGGTGTATTGGAGAGCAGAAGGCATGGGGGAGGCAACTAATAATGAAGCGGAAGGACAGAGCGATCTTGTCAACATCAGTGATAGCTGCAAATCTACAATTACATAAGTTGTGGATAGAGACAGACTCTCAGGTATGGGCTGGAATATTAGATCCGATAAGGCCCTTTCAAGTGCTAGGAATTGGAGAGAGAAGGAAGGTGGAAGCAGTCCAGAAGATCTGGCAAGTTTTTCAAGATGTTTTTATTACACATATAAAGCGAGAGGGAAATAGGGTGGCAGACTATTTAGCAAAATGGGGAAAAGATCTGGAGAAAGGGCAATATGTGGACTCTCAGATGGAAAATCAGATAAGCTTGTGCCAAAGAATCCAAGGGATGCAGGAGGTGATACAAGCAGATAGTAAAACAAGAAGAGTAGACAGTGAGTCTAATGAATCTATCACAGTAAGGCCACAGAGCAACACAACATGAAGATAAATGGATAGTTTACGGAATTCAGATAAATTGGATAAACTGGAATTCAGCTATGGTAGTGCTGAGGGTATGGATATCTGCATTATGTAAGGTAATGTTTTATGGGTAATTTTTGAGCTTGGAGGGATTGGAGGAGGATTTTCTGTCTCCCTTGATGCCTGTCCAGTTCATTTTACCTTGTAATACAGCTTCTATAAATATAACATATTTTTCATTTTTTCAAAAAAAAAAAGCACAACAAAAACCTAAAATATTAAAAAAATAAAATAAAAATAAAAATGAAAAACAACCAACAACAGACAATAAACAAAAACAAAAAACATAGAAAACACTCACACAAAAAAACAAGAATTAACGCAAACAAAGAAAAACACAAACAAGAACAATAACAAAAAACATAAAAAAACACAAGAACAACAAAAAACAACACAAAGAACACAAAAACAAAACAAAACAAAAGAACACACACACCTTAAAAAACTAAACAAAAAAACAAAAAAGAAAAAGAAAAAAAATTGAACATAACAATGACCTATCTAGACCATAAGACTAATAAGGCAAGAAACAACAAAGGAAACAAAAGAAAGAAAAGAGTGAGCTAGGGAACTAAAAAAACCTGAATGAACCAAAGAGAAGCAAAAAAAACCAAAAAGAAACTAGGTACCTTCGAAACTGGAGCCATCCAAAGAAATGATAGAAAGAAGAGCTTCCCTAATTTGCGAAGCCCACCATCTACGAGGGTGGCCATAACAAGTAAGATCACCTTTGTCCAAAGCCCAATTAGCTAAAGCATTAGCACTCTTGTTTTGATCTCTGACCACATGATTGTAATCAACTTTCAAAAATCCCATCTGGATTGATTAAATATTCTCAATAATTCTTTTTATTCTCCAATCAACCTTATGATTCTTGGAAGGAGTCTTCAAAAGATTAATCATAAGTTGAGAGTCAGACTCAACTAACACCTTTTCCCATCCAACCTTAGTAGCCTCCTGAAGGCCTCTGAGGATTCCATACCCCTCAGCAAGGTTATTGGAAAGAATACCCAAATTCTCAGCAAAAGTAAAAACCATGGAGCCATCTGAAAGTCTACCAATTCCTCCCACAATGGCTTTTCTAGGGTTCCCTCTAAAGGCTCCATCAGTATTGACTTTTCCAAAATCCTTAGGAGGAGGTTGCCAATTTCTTGTCCTATCCATCTTACTAATACTCACATTCCCTTTAAGTTTTGGGGATGATTAAGGAGCTGATGGACTGATTCAACTAAGTTGGCTATGGTCTTTTGCCAAATATAGTGAATATCCTTCCTATCTTGATTAAAAATTTGGCTGTTCCTTTCAATCCAAATATTCCAAAGAAGAATGGTAGAACCCATCCAAACTAACTTCCTAATAAAATGATCAACACCCTCTTGATTAGGCCAATCCTTCCAAAGCTGTCAAAAGTAAAAAAATTGGACCACTGGAAGCCAAGTAAAGTGCCATTCTCCTCCATATCTCAGAGGCTAAAGTACACTCAATAAAAATATGGTTGAGAGTTTCTACATTCTCTTCACACATCTCACATCTAAAAGGGCCATGAAAACCACACTTCATAAGTTGCTCACCAGTAAGCACCCTACGATGCAATAAAAGCCAATTAAAGAACCTCACCTTAGGCTAGAGCTTTTGAGCCCACAATTGAGAAAATATATCAAAAGAATGGTTGGGATTATTATGGCATAAGGTCAAATAACTTTGAGCAACTGAATACTCACCCTTAGTAGTGTTGTTCCATCCAAAACAATATTTTTCATGGGACCAAGAGAGAGATCTCATATGAAGGATGCCTTGGATATCTTGTCTTTGCCTTTTTGGGATTTGAATAGGCCAGTCCTCAATAGGGATCCAATATCTACCAACCTTTGAATTACCAGTATGGTACCGACAATAATTAGCCACCTTTATCCATTTAGCTCGGTGAAGCTCCTCCATCCAAGGCCTCCAATCGGGAAACTGAGTTATCAAAGGCTTGTGACCATCTCAAGAATCTGTCCAAAAATTTGCCTGTTGACCATTATGAATGATCCAAAATAAATTTTTATTTATCAAATCCTCACCAGTCTTAAGAACTGCTAAAATGGGAGAACCTTTGGTAGGAAGTTGATAGCGAACAAGGTCTTCAGGACTTTTGTTCTCAGCATATTTAGCATGGAGATTATTGGCCCAAAGACCATTGGGGTTATGCAACATCCTCCAATATAATTTAGCAGCTAAAGCTTTGTTGTTATTAATAGAAGACCGGAATCCTAACCCCCCTTTATTCTTAGGAAGACATAAAGTGTCCCAATTCACCAAGGTCCATTTTATTTTCTCCTTAGTACCACTCCAAAGGAAACGATGACTGATTTGATCCAGTTCTCGAAGAACAGCCTTTGGAATATTCAACACGGAAGATACATAAATAGGAATAGCTTGAAGGACTGATTTTATCAAGGTGATTATGCCCCCAGAAGAAAGCCACCTGTTGGTCCACTTTCCAATTTTCTTCTTGACTTTGTCCATCAACCAATTCCAATCTTTTTTTTTCTGCCTTTGAATATTTATGGGAATACCTAAATAAGTGATTGAAAGGGAGGTCTTCTTATATCTTAATTTATCCAAGACCATGGATTCCTGTCTAGTAGAGCAGTGAAAGAAAATAACTTTAGATTTGTCTTTATTGATCAACTGCCCAGTAGCCTTAGAAAAACAGCTAATGATTTGCTTAATATTAGAAGCTTCCTTAATTGTAGCTTTACCTAAAAGAGTAGAGTCATCCACAAATTGAAGATGAGAGATAGGTCTAGCTCCATGAGCAATGGTAACTCCCTCAAGGGTTTTGTTTTCCCTCTTTTTGGTTATAGTCCTACCCAAGCATTCAACAAGAATGATGAATAAATAAGGGGATAGCGGGTCACCTTGCCTAATACCTCTGGAAGCCGGGAACGACTGAGAAGGCCTGCCATTGATAAGAACTAAGTAGGAAACCGAAGAGATACATCCCATAATCCAATCCATCCAATCCTTAGAGAAACCAAATTGCCTCAAAATTTTGATAAGGAAGTGCCAATCCACTCTGTTTTAAGCTTTGGATAAGTCTAACCGAATGAACATGGATGGAGATTTTTGCATATCCATGGAATGGATGGCTTCTTGAGCAAGAACTATCTCATCTACTATTTGACGCCCTTCCACGTAACCCCCTTGCTCTGGGGAAATAATCTTATGCAAAAGAGGCTTGAACCTTTTTGCCATGATTTTAGTAATGATTTTGAGAAGAACATCACATAAAGCAATAGGTCTAAAAGCTGAGATATGATCAACCTCTTGAGCTTTTGGAACAAGAGTAATATAAGTTTTATTGATAACCTTCAAAATTTCTTTGGCTTTCCTGGCTTCTTCCACAACCTCTAATAAATCAACATGAAGGATATCCCAAAACTCTTGGTAGAACTCAATGGGAAAACCATTAGGACCTGGGGTTTTCCCTTTTTGCATTTTAAAAACTACCTGTTGAAGCTCATTGATAGTAACAAGAGTAGTCAAAATAGAGTTCTCCTTAGAAGTGATAAGAGAAGGGATTGCTTGAAGAACATTTTGTTGAGAAGCTGAGTCAAGAGGAGTAGCAGCAAAAAGATTGGAAAAGTAATCAACAACAATAGAGTTCATGCCATCCCAAGTATAAACAACATCATCAGAATCTGATTTCAAGGAAGAAATAAAGTTGTGAGATCTTCGAGCTAGAAGAGATTTGTGGAAGAAATTTGTGTTTCGATCTCCTTCTTTGAGCCATTGAATTCTAGATTTTTGCTTCAATAAGATTTCTTCTCTTTTTTCCCATTCCTCTAACTGAGTTGTGAGTTTAATTTCATCTGCACTTCTCTTCTCTGTGAGGCCATCTAAACGGATTTTCTTATTCAAATTTTCAAGATGAGCAATAACTTCATGTTTTTTGTTATGAACATCCCCAAACTCTTTCCAGTTCCGAGTCTTGATTTTGGATTTAATGTATTGCATTCTTTTGGCAAAACAAATTATCTTAGTCCCCTAGGTTTACCTTCCTTCCACCATTGTTGCACACGAGGTCTAAAGGAAATGTCTCTAATCCACATTAATTGAAAACGAAAAGGAGAGAAACTCACATTGGTTTTCCACATTTCCACCATGACTGGCCAATGATCCGAACCAGCATTATTAAGAGTCTTCACTTTAGGAATGTGACCATGGATTAAGAAATTTTCAGGGAGCAAAAACCTATCCAATCTCTCCATTATACAAGCAAAGCCCTGCCTTTCCAAAAAACCAAGGACCCCCTTGAAAAGTTTTCTCTCTATCTTCATTATTAGCAAATAAAACAAGAAAATAACCATTTGGATAAATAGAGATTTGTAACTCACCTTTACTTTTCCAGCTTTTTGCAGCCCAGACTTTGAAAGCAGATAGGCTTGGACGAAAACCCACGAACCGACAAATTAGTCGTCTTTTTTCCAAATCTTCAATGCCAGTCTGAATGTTACCCATATCAAGCTTAACAATAGGAGTTCCATCAATTGCTGTAATACATCCTGACTCCGTTTTCCTGGGATCAATCTTAGACATTATTAGAGGTTTATGGGAAGCCCTAAGATTGATATTAGCATTGGGCTGAGGCTGTCCACCACGGAGGGCATTCCTAAAATTCATTTTTGGGACTGAGTTTTCGAAATTCTTACTCTTGACAGGGGTTTTCACAGTAGACTTATTTTGTGGGTGCACCTTAGCACCAGATTCACTTGAGATATGAACCATTTTTTGATCAACTGCTTGAAACTTGTTTTGTGATCTCTTTAATCCTTGCCCTATACGTCGTGGAAAGGTATGGTTTTCACTTTTCTTTTGTGCAACAAATTGGAAGTCGTTGTCACTCAAGTTCACAGTATGATTTGTTGAAAGACAAATTTCTAACCCATCTTGGATCCCCTGCAACATTTCCTGCTAAAATATTGAGCATAAACCACAAATATTGGCCGCAAGGGCCCGAAGGCCCTAAAAACCAACCTCTGGAGCTGCTTGCACTCAACCCAGATGAAACCCTCGCATAGCTGCTTGCCAAAAATCTCGTTCACACATAGAGATGCGCTAGGATCTGTGTTCGTTCAAATGATATGAAAATTGGTGGAGACGTTCTAGGGTTTTTCAGGCATCTACCCTCAAAATTTCAGCTCAATCCGAGTCCGGATGAGAGAGATATGGACGAAACAAGTTCGACAGTTTGGGCAGTCCTGTGAAAAACGTCCCTCCCTTATGATCTTATTTCTCCTATTAACCTTAAATATAATTAATTAATTCAAATACATTTTTGAATCAATAATATTGTGAGCTAACTTTTCCTAGATAGGTATTAGAGTAGATTCTTTCCTGTTTGAATTTTGAGGGGGGAATTGCCTCTTTGGCGATAATGCCCTCCTCTCTCCAATTCCCTTGACGCTGCCCTCAAGTAGACTTAGGCCCATTAGAGGCGATCTTGATTTGCCATTTGGTGATAAGGCAGAGAGCTTGGAAGATGAAGCCGTGCGATCGACTTGAGCAAGGAGGAGATCTTCGAAGGAGACCCTACCATTCCAAACATAGCTTGACCATCGGCTAACTGGTAGAGCGTTTATTGAACAACGAACCCAAGCCCTCTCAGATTAATCGCAGGGGTGACCGTTAGATAACGATTTGTGGTCGTCGCTTCTACTGCAAAAGTCTTTGACAGATCATGAGTCTGCTGAGAGCGAGCCCAATATGGAGCACCCCAAGGCAGCGCACGGGAAATTGACGTTCTTGTCGACGTCCTTATAACGTCGCGACCACACCTTCTAATTCATAGATTGCAGGTGACGTTGTCGATCCTAACATCTGTCGACCAAATCATCACAGGCCTAGGTCGAACAGTTTCGGAGCTTTTGCAAACGTTCCACGTTTGGGTGCTATCTTCTGGCTCTATTGGATTCACATTCTCCAGCGGACGTGTGATGTTTGAGGCATAGAGCAGGCATGCAACTAGGCTTAGTCGCTTAGACCTGACATCCTCGTTGACATCCACATCGTCATTGCGGTTGCATCAACTCGATGTTTTTGCCACGCAAAAGATAAACTCCTTCACTTTTAAGAGTTTCTCGACTCGTAGACATTGCGAGACCTAAACACGGTGTTGGAGTTCGCGTAGTTGCGCCAATCAGAGTGGCACAAAAGAGGAAGGCGAGGTAGGAGGTTGTGTAGAAATGATCCATGTCGGAGAGGTCGAGAACAAAGCGAAAGGAGACCTCCCAGGAACTCTGTTGAGAAGGTTGCAGCGTCAAACGTCGACCACGACGTGTAGAGGTGCTCAAGGTGTCTGCGCAACGTATCTCTTGTTAGGCAACGACCATAGCGACCGATCTAGCTGCACAAAAACATCGATGCCCCTATGAGGCGATCTCGAACATCCTAGGCTCTTAGATCTGTAGAAGGCAAACACAACTTCTAGGGGTAGACGCGCAACAAACATTGTGGTGCAAGGTGCTGTTGAAGGGATCCGAAAAATACGGGGAAAGGATAGTAGAATCAAGCGCCCTCCAATACGTGGTGGTCAACGTGAAAACCCAATGATGTAGGGCCCCTCCTTCAGGATTGGGTTTGAACCAGTGGTCGTGAGCCACCAGAGGAGCTTCCTTCACACCAAGGCTGGCCACTATGGCCACAGGAACCTCCTTAAAGCCGACAAGGGTGAGGGTGTCAACGCACTAGTAGTCCTTGGATGATATGGAAGTGCAAGCTGCCAAAGGGCTTCATTGGCGAAAGCATGCTGGTGCCCATCCACGTGTTGTTGCTTGCCATGCCCATGTCTAACATGGTGCTCTCCGCCTTTAAGGGGGTACAATTGGCATCTCCCTCGACAATGTGGACTGTGTGCTTGACAGAAAAGAGGTTGCCCAAGCAGAAAAAAAGCAAAAGGCCATCGCCATGTTCGTGGCATACACCATCAACAAACATGCAATTGTTGAGGTCGGCAGCAACTGACCTGGCACCTTTTGGCATTCGGGTGAACTGTGTCGCCCTACAGATTGGCCACCCACATAATAATGGAAGCCGTGCGAAAGGTCGTGGCTGACGTGGACGAAGAATGCATGGCGAAGAGCATTTATTCTGCACCTCATTTCGAGAGTGGTCTGTTTGTAGGGTTGAAACTTGAGAAAAACATGATCTCCAATTTCAAATTCCCTTTTTGACCAATGTTGGTCTGCTTGTCTCTTTATTCTGTGTTTGTTTCAAGAGTTTGCAGAATCTGTTATCCAGAATGAAATCTCGGACTATAAGTACTTTGGTGTCTTGGATACCCCAATCTATGAATGAAGGGGGATTACACTCATACAAATCCTTGAATTGAACGTTATAAATTAACCCATAATGGTATTGTTATACCAATTGACCCATAATGTTCTCAAAACTAGAAGAGATCCTCCTACCGTCTACAAATGTCACAGAGCTTTTGCCATAAGCGAGCAAACAACCTACACATTTTACAGCAGAGGAAGGAGAATGGGGGGGGAATTTACACAAGCCTCACAGGGCAAGAGCACGAGGCTCTGATACCAGTGATATGGATCTTAAAATCCTGATCGAGTTTGCATTATTTGTGAGTGTTTATATAGCACAAAAAAGTACATATTTGGAAGATAACTAATAACCAAATGCTAACTAAAGATGCTAATTGAAGCTAGCTTACAAGATGCTAACATAAGCAGCTAACAACTTAACCTAACAGCCAAACCAACATGATCTTGAATCTCATATTTTACATCAAATAATAATAATATGCATAGGTGCAATAAAATATGCCTAAGTCCTAGATGGATCCTTATCACACCGTCTATTGTAAACTCTAGCTTTCTTTCTGTGTATTCTTTCTAAGGTATACAAAAGTATCTTTCCTCAAAAAATTAGCTTTCCCTCCAAAATCTACTTATTCTTGCCTTTCTTAGTGCAAAATATTGGCTTATTCAAAGTCCCCAGGTGGAATAGTTCGTCCCAGCCCCCTTCTCTCCCTTGTTAGACAGCCAAGATGCCCTCAGGTATGGGGGACAATGTTGGTAAAGCTGTCAAATTTTTACCTGTTGCCTTCCTCAAATTAGACACATTAAATGTGTCACGTATCTTAGCAGAAGTAGTTAACACAAAAGTACAGGCTACTTTCCCAACTCATCAAAGAATTCTTAAGGGGCCATAGTACCTAGGAAATGAAATGAAATATTATTAATGTCCGCGGTGGGCGAAAATAAGACCCAAGGGACTATAAGAAGTACAATAATGATCGCGACTAGCGAGGCTAAAAAGCCCAACAAAGAAAAGAACTAAGAAAAATACAAGATCAAACCCGACAGACGGGCCGAAAGGGGAAAGAAAAGAAAAGGGAGAGCAGAGGGGGGGAGGGCTGCAGTCCAACAGAGAGAAATCTCTACCTTTAGGTGGGGGACATTGTGGCCATTCGATCATCCTAAGGCACTCATATGCTGCCTTTCGAAGTGCACCTCCCCTTTCCACACCAAGCTATGGTTGTGAATGGAGTGGCAGGTGGTGTAAACTCAAACAAAATTAGTCGCAAAAGTTTAATGTAATGCTGCGGTGTGCCAGGATGCGTCTTGGGCCACTTGTGGATTTGGTAGTTAACATCGATCTAAGTATTTTGGGGACGACCTCATCGTCGTCTATTGGTAGACCTCTGTCAATATTTGGCTCATCCTGTTGCGTCCTTAGGCTCGGTTTTTACCCCTTGCAACCAACTCTGCATTACCACTAGTAGTAGTCGTCGACCTTGAAGCAACAGTAAAACCATCAGTCAACGACGATAAAACCATTAGTTGGTTCCGTTGACGTTCTTCACTCTATTTTTGGCTCAAGAACGAATCTGATGACGAAGTGTTGGATTTGTCGATCACCACTAGATCTGGCTTTCTTCGGGATCATCCATCTCTTTGGTTTACACAAAATGGAGAATCAGCCATGCGAGGGCTTGCACCACGTGGACGCTCAGATACGACTTTCATTCGGTTGTTTTGGACACCGCCGTGTTTTGATCTAGGTTCCTAATGTTGCAACATTGTATACATTTGTGTCCATTTCCTTGAGTTTCCTACTTGTTTTGCAGACGTCGCGAGAGAGGTGACCCTTTCCAGGACAACGATTATGTTTGGCTTGAATCTTCCATGCCAAGTCATCAATGTGATGTATGTCTTGTGTATGTGGTCTTGTGAGCGCATGTTTGGTGTTCATGTGCAACGAGGATGGGAGGGTTCTGAGCACAGAGGTGGCGCAATACAAGTTGATGCTCATCAAACTCAGCCTCGACGAGAGCCAGCAAAGGCACTCGGACTTTGCGTTGTTTATCCCCTCTTCGTTAGATATGCGCGATATTTAGCGACACTGGCACTACTACCGCAAATGCATTGGTTTGGGACGTCCTTGTTCACAACCTATCACAAAAGCATGTGAAGATTGAGCTAGCAATCGGGGCCAGCTGGGATTTTCTCGGTGAGCTCATGCTGCATGACTGGAAAGGTGATCGTTGGGTCACATTTGATGACAAAAGACCCAGTGCGATTCCATTTTCCTACCTGCCAGAAAATAAAAGCCCATGCATGTTTCTTAGGGCATCGGAGAACTCTTGTGAGAGGCTTGCAAGTCTCTAAAGAGTTCAACTACTGTTACATTGGTTTTTGCAGTTCGTCAAAAGTGTTTGGTATCATCGCTGATATATGTGGCCACATATAAGGTATTGGGTATTGGCAAGGTTACCAGGTGCGGGGGTGCGGGTGCGGCGGGAATCGCGGGTGCGGGTGCGGGTGCGGCCCCTGTCAAAAATAGGGTTCACCGGGTGCGGGTGCGGCTAATTTTTAATTATATATATATATATATATATATATATATATGTATTTTTTATCAAAATAATTAAAAAATAAAATAAATATGCACATTGCGAAATAATTAAATAAATGATAAATCATACACATTGTGAAATAAAATAAATCATTCATACACATTGCAAAATAATAAATATTTAAATATGGCATCATAAAAGCATATTGATATATGATATTTCATATTCATGTAAAAAAATGACAGGATGTCAAGTCATAAAGAGTCAAGAGATAACAATATACTATATAGTAGTGGACATGTACAAAGATAACATCAAATATCTGATATTTGACTCTCATTCGACATATTCCTCATCATCATCTTCTAGGCCTTCCTCCTGTGGATCTAGTGGTGGTAGATCTGAAAAGCTATCATATCTACAGTCATCTTCGGTGTCATCAGGAACTGCATCCCAAAGTGCAAAAGGCCCCTCTGTATAACCCTTTTCCCTACGAGACATGAGTCGAAGAGTACTATGGACATACACGAGGTTCTCTGCCCTACTCGCCTCTAATCGACCTCTCCTCGCTGAATGGATAAATCCATATGTACTCCAATTCCTCTCACAAGTCGAGGAACTGGCCACTAAGACAATAAACGACATGCTAGTCGTTGCAACTGTGGCATCCCATGTTCGTGCAATGTCCACCAAAATATGGGGTTCTTCAGATTCCTATCATATAAGGCCTCAATAGACTGGAATGTACCCCGTGCACAAACAAAAGATGCAAATATGGGTTGGGTGTGGTTGGGTCCACCTTTAAAAAAATAATAATAATAGGAAAAAAATGTTTTTTTTCCTATGTTAATGCCCAAACAGGGATGGGTTTGGTTGGGTGAACCCTGACTGACCATAAGCCGAACCCTGACTGACAGGGTTCGGTCAAAGTTGAACCTTGACTGATAGGGTTCGTATGGGGTTCGGCCCAGCGGTACCTGATCGTGAACCCACGAACCCGGTGCGGGTGCGGGTGCGGGTGCGGGTTCGTGAACCCAACCAAGTGGGTGCGAGAACCCGGTTACACTGGGTATTGGTTAAAATTTGTGATAGACATTGCACATTGTCGCTGAGTAGCTAGGTCGGTGTGAGGGATATTTTAGGACCAACAAACATGACGACAACATGTGGTGCGCTTTTGAGGCGCCCTTTGACTGCTTGGACCAGTTTGACCGCATGGAGCGGTCTACGTTGACGCCTTCTTTCCAACAGTTTAATTAATTGTTGGAAGGTTTACATTTAAAATGGTTAATTTAATTAACCAATTAAATCAATTTAGATTAATTAATGAAAAATCCCATTAATTAATTAATTAATTAAATTCTAAAGTACCTGTTTAATTAATTTTTTCAATAGGCTATATGGGATTGAAACGAGCCCCACCCATATTACATCATCACCACATAGTGGTATTACAAAAAAGCTTGGATATTATCCATGTATTGTTTGGCAAGATTCGAACCTGGGTCTCCTCCTTGAAATGTTGAGGAATTTAACCGGTTGAGCTAATGCCACTTGATCACCTTTTTAATTAATTATCTTCAAATAATTAGTTAATTTTAAGCCTTTGTATTAAGGTGCATCAAGTCCTATTTTGGACTTTATTTTGGCTAAAGCCGTTGGTATGCTTTTAAAGCATTTATATCCACTTATACTAGTGGATTTGTATTCTGATCCAATTGGATCGTTTGAAGGCTTTGTAAGCATTTGTCATTGTGGATTTGTAATATGGAGTGCAAGATCGGTGGTACCCGACACTCCATTTTTTTGTTCCAATCTACTTCTATGCCATGTATTGGAGCGCAAGGATTTGTGCCCTTTGTTACTTCATCCTCTCTTTGTTGCAAATTTTCCTCATAGTGAATCTACTACAGTTTCGAGGCGCCTACATGGCAGGAATGGGAATCGACTGTTAGTTTGAGGTGCATGCTTCCAGTTTTGAAGCATGAATGATGTGAGGAGCAGGCAACATTTTGTGAAGAAGATTGAAGAAAATTCCTACCATGGCCCTTTTGAGCATTGTTTGCTTTTGGGTACTCCCTTCGCAAGAGTAGTAGTGATTCCTTTGAGGTGATTGTATGCTCTCTGTGATAGAGTAGAGCCTTCCAAAGGGTCTCTATCTTCTTCATCAATTCGAGGATTGTTTTTTGGGCACTTGCACACTCCCATGTTCTCTCTCACTTTCTTGTAAAAGCATTGGAGTCCAATGCTTCTATGGTGGGGAGGAATGATAAGGATCCATCTAGGACTTAGGCAGATTTTATTGCACCTATGCATGTTATTATCATTTGATGTAAAACACGAGATTCAAGATCACATTGGTTTGGCTGTTAGGTTGAGTTGTTAGCTGCTCAAGTTAGCATCTTGTAAGCTAGCATCAGTTAGCATCTTCAGTTAGAATTTGGTTATTAGTTATCTTCCAAATATGTACTCTTGTGTGCTATTTGAGCACTCACGAATAATGCAAACTCAATCAGGATTTTAAGATCCATATCAAGGTGTGTTGTCACCATTTTATAAATGAAAAAAATTATATGTTTGGATTGAAAACTGGTCTGTATTCTCCATTGATATTCACTCATATGAGGACTTAGAACAAATATTTGCTATTTCATTTCCAGAAATCTGTCTTTTCAAGTGCCTTTCTTAATTAAAGTCCCAAATTATATTTCTGTTATTGTTTCTTCACAAGCTGTGGTTGAGTTTCAGTTCAGGCTTTAGCTGCGTTCATTACATAACATTGTCATTCATGGACAATTGTATAATTTCCCTTTTCATAATTTTGATATACTTTCGATACCTGTCATTAATAAATAATACATAGATGTCTTTCCACCTATTACTGTATAGTTCAATGAATCGCTAAGAGGTCAGAAATTAAAGTGCAGGTATGTTGCTGCATTTCTTAAAGAACATGGAAAGGAGGTCTACCATGATGTTCGTTTAGCATATATAGACACATTGAACAAGGTATGTAGTTATTTCATACCATTTTTACATTTTATAAACTTCTAATGAAAAAAATCATTTCCTTACTTTTTGCAAGAGAAGGTAAGCGGTTAAACTATGGCTTAACTCCAATCTGAATATACATCTGATCATGGGGTTTAGATTTTTTTGAAATATTCCGAGTGATGGTAAATGTATTTTTCAATGGTTCTATTAGAACTATTCCTCAGGTATTGGAGATGAATTCTTCATGTTCATTCAAAGTATGAACCTTTTTTATGGTCCAATTGAGTTTTGAAATTTGTTGCATATAGTTGGAACTTTTTAAACTAACATTAATATTTACAAATCTCTGTGCAGGTACTCAGTGCACACTTTCGGGCATACATACAAGCATTAGAAAAATTGCAGTTGGACATAGCATCTGCCAATGACTTGATTGGAATTGATACAAGGAGTACAAGCTTATTTTCTAGATCAAGGGAGCCATTGAAGAACAGATCAGCTGTTTTTGCATTAGGCGACAGAATCAATATTCTTAAGGTTTTTCTTAATACGGTCTTCTTATTGTAGATTTCTGCTGCTACATGGAACATTTTAATTTTTGTTTAAAGTTGTATCGAGTGTAGTACTTACTATTCAATTCTATTTTCTGTTTCATAACTATCTAAGCATTATTAATTATCAGATGGTATATTTGTAGGGTTATGGTTCTATCCTCTTACATATATGCCCACTCATTCCTTTCCCTGTTCTCTCTCATCCGTACCATCTTATCTATCTTGCTTTAATATGTGATCCTTAACATATTTTTTATATACCCCTTGGGTATATAACAAGTGATTTAAGAGCCACAAGGGCTGGAGCCCCAAAATCTGGGATCTGTGATTTGATTGCTGTGGCTTGTGGCCCTATAACAAGTGATTTAAGAGCCACAAGGGCTGTAGCCCCAAAATCTGGGATCTGTGATTTGATTGCTGTGGCTTGTGGCCCCCATTCCCTTGGCCTGTGGCCTATGGCTATTTGTTTGTATTGGTCTGTGACCATTTCTAAACCATGAGCTTGTGGTCCATATTCCTTAGCCTGTCACACATTGCCTTAGCTTTTGGCCATTCTTTTCCATTGGCCTGTGACCATTTCTAATGGGCTTATGGCCTATGTTTTTGTTCGTTTATAATCAACCAATAAATATTACATTTTTTGCGGGCATATATACATCTCTATTTTACATATTTCAAGTAAATGGAGTTATCGTTCAATTGCGGTGCTATCCTTATACAAATATACAATGATGTAAAGTGGTGAAAAGTGAAGTATTGCTTAAAAGAGAAGAGTTTTGTCATGCTTCGAGGACGAAGCCTTCAAACTACGGAGAGCATGTAATATAACTAATTAAACATTAGTAGTTATCAAATAGTATATTTGCAAGGCTACAGCTTTATGTTTGTACCCCATAGCACTTATATATATACCATCTTACTCCTTGCCTTATTCATCCATTAGTAACTTGTTCATCTCCTTTCCATGTGTGATTATTCACATAACTATCATATAAAACCTTTTGGGTATATGGCAGTTTCTTTGAGCAGGGTTCAATATGCAGTTATTAGGTTAGTTTCTCTCAAATTATTTTCTGTATTTATGGTCGTTATTAGTCTCACAAGTGGCTTTCTTCTTATACAAAATCCTTGCCACTGATTGCTAGTACCATATGCCACAATTTGGCTGCACATGAATTGACTGTCAAGAGGTTTACTTGGCTTTATATAAGTAATTAAATGTAGGTCTGTTGATTTACAATACTGTCATGTATCCATATCAAGCTAGCTTTTCTTACATCATTTTGTCTTTTACCTCAATTCTCTTATGCAATGTCCTCTGTAGCAGGTTATATCTTGTTTTAATTCTCATGGACCGTACTGCTACAGGAAATAGATCAACCTGCTTTGATCCCTCATATAGCTGAAGCAAGCGGAGCCAAATACACATATGAAGTCCTCTTTCGAAGCTTGCACAAACTTCTAATGGATACAGCTACTTCTGAGTATGAAAATATTTTATCAGTTTAAAGTCTCTTATTTAGAAAGATGCTATGTAAGCTATTTGTTTTGGAGCTTATGTTTTATGATTTTCCATAGGTACCTCTTCTGCCACAACTTCTTTGGAGAAGATGCAATTTTTTTTGAAATATTTTCAGGTAAAATCTGTATGTCTTTTTGCGTACATCCATGGTTCCATGATTATACCTGGAATTAACAAAGAAATGTGGCTAGTCTTTATCAATACAGTAGAAATTGGTGATGCTCTTAACTCTGTAATTACTTGTTATTGAATGGTCATGTTTATAGTAGAAGAACTTGGACTCAGTGTAGATTCGGCAATTTTTGACTCTGGCTTGGACTCGGGGAAAATAAAAGAAAGGAAAAAGAAAAAAAACGGAAGAAAATGCAAATTTTCATTGGAAAAAGGCTTTTTTCATACATATCACAATTAATTAACATCATACAAATCCAAAATTAATACTGTAAGTGATACAACCTTAAACTACACATGAAAGTGACAAAACACACATCAATGTAACTGCAGGTGGCTGTTAGATTCAGTCTTGGAGCATCTGCAAGTCTTTTTGTTGTCATTTAACGTGCTGTTAATTTGTAATTATTTCCTCCTGATGAATATGTAGTGTCTGCTAATATTTCGTATTGAGTCAGAGTCCACAGAGAGTACTTAAGGCTGGTACATATCCCTTCTAATTTCCATGGTTCTCAGATTGTGGCTGTACTTGGGGATGCCTCCCATAGATGAATGGTTATATAGGGGCTAGTGGCTACTGTTAGAAAATCTTTCAAGTCATGTTATCTCCCGCTCTGGTTTTGTGGCCATACACAGGTTCAATGCTCAAACCACCACCGAATATGGTTGATGCCATTCTCTGGCACAGTATGGATAGTATGTTATCCTTCAAATGGTATAACTACATATCATAATTATTAGTCAACTTGTCTCCCTTAGAAAGAAACCTCAAGGACATTTTGTGCTTCTTCAAATGGCCTCTTGCTATTTTATGTGTGTCTTGTAAATCTCACAGGGATTGTGAGAGAGCCCAAGCACTATACTGTTCCAATTTTTCGTGTCTAATTCTTGATGCCTTTGAGTTGCCTCAAACATGGTGAATGTTTCCTGTGTTGGTTAGGATTTCAGAAGCATTTGTTTGTTCCTAGGCCTAGTGGTTAGATGAATGTTCATTTAGAATTTTGCTCTTGATTATTGAAGGTGTTACACTTTGCATGGGGTGGGACATATTGCCAACACTTTGAAGGTGTTACAAGATTGGTTTAGATTCCTCTAAATGTTGTCTATCCTTTTGGTCTCAACTTCCATTGTTGATCTTCTTCGACCTTATCCCTTTACTCTGCAGGCTAATCTTTTCCTTTTGTCTTTGGTCCTTTGTAATCAGGTGGGCCTTGTGGGCATTAGCCTTCCTTTCAGTTCGTGTCTTTTTACCCCAAATGTAACTGCCAGGTGGCTGTTAGATTCTTGAAAACCAGGAAATTTTTTGGTTTAGGATGAAAATGAGTGTTTTTTGGGTCTGATTTCACTTCTCTCTGCTCTCTTTGCAAGTGGAAACAACAAAATTGAGGCCAATTTAGGAAAAAAAGTTAATGCCAATTTTTTGTGTTTTTGCCACTGGAGCCAAGTTTATTTCTCAGACTCACAATAAAAAAAAAAAACTCAGCGAGTCTAGAAAAACTTGCCGACCCGAGTCAAAAAGACCTGGGAGGGCTGACTCGAGTGTGTACTTGGCGAGTTTGAAAAACTCACCGAGTTTCGTAACTATGGTCAGGATAGTAAGTATTAGAGTAGTCTTTTGTCGAAAAATGATAGTCTGTCAATTGGAATGTGAAAAATGCCTTCCTTAACGGAGAATTGTTAGTAGTAGTCTAGATGGAGCCACCACTTCTTTATGTAGAGAAAGGCAAAGAGCTGTTGGTATTTCACCATTGCGTTAATTGAAGCAGGCTCTTAGAACTTGGCATGCCAAAGTTGATGAATATTTTCTAAACAATGGCTTTTGAAAAGCATCATTGACATGGAAAGATTGTAATCATTGGTGGAGATAACATGATTAAGAATTTGAAGAATGATTTGTAAAGAAGTTCTGATCTGTCAAGACATTGGTCTACTCCAGTATTGCCTCGGAGTGGAAGTTTGGCAGAAACCTAACAAAACCTTCATCTTTCAGGTCCAGTATACAAGGGAGATATTGAGGAAGTTCATGATGGAGGAGTGCAAGTTGGCACCTACCTAAGTGGAGACTGAAACAAAGCTTTCAAAGAAGGGAAACCTATGGATGTTACTCTTTATAGATGGTTGGTTAGTAGTCTAATATATTTGATATGACAAGGCCTGTTATTTCCTAACTTGTAAGAACGCTTTCAAGATTAATCACCAATCCCAATCAGTTTCACTGGAAAGTAGCAAAGAGAGTTCTAAAATATTTGCAAGACATAATTATGTATGGTCTAGATTTTGTGCATAATGACAACTTTAGGCTAGAGGAGTGTCAAGATTCGGACTGGGCAGGTTGCAGCAAGAGCAAAAGCTCTACTTTAGGTCCTAGGATATTGTTTTAACCTTGGATCTGCAATTGTTTTAGAAAGTAGTAAGAAGCAACCCAATGTTGCTTTTTCTTTGACTGAGGCATAATACAAAGCTCTAACTAGAAAAGCTTATGAGGTCATTTGGTTGGGGTTATTCTCAAGGATCTTGAACTAAAACAAACAGTACTGACAGAGATTTACTCTGACATTTAAAGTTTCTTGAAGAATGTCATGAATCCTGTGTTTCATGCTGTACCAAGCACATTGAATTCCATTTTATTAGGTAACAATCCCAGAATGCAGAGATTAATTGGGTCTTTGAGCCAGCATATGAGCAACTAGCAGATATTTTCAAACCCCTTGTTCATTAAAACATTTGAGTATTTTAGAAAGGGTCTTGGTATAAAAGGTTAATAAAATAAACATTGAGTAGTCATAGAATCAATGTTTTCCTTTTAATTGGTTATATGTGGATTGAAATATGCCCCACCTGAATTACATCCTGACCATGTTATCTTGGTATTTTAATGAACTGCATAGTGGTATTACAACAAACTGTATTATCATAGCACTCATGGGAATTGAAGCCTGGTGGGCTCTTTGAAGTCAAACATTCTCATCAGTTGGACTTCAACCCCATGAGCAGATGTTAAGGTTTGCCAATGGGATTGGAACCTTGGTTTAAGGTGTGAAACTCCTTACTCCCCACTGCTTTCCCCAAATCCATTGGGTGTGATGGCATCAATATTTACTTATCATACTTTTATGTATTAATGATGTGAACCAAGTCATGACTTAAGTAACTAATTATGATGGTCGCATCTGTTGTAGTACCTAGTGATATCTTCAAGTGACCAAGTGTATGTGAGCCCTCTATGCATGAATGACAAGTGTCCGACATGCAAGGATCTATGTTGTATAAATGTGTAATGGCTTATGTGGAAACAGTTGAGGTGAATTAAAGAAAACTTAGAAAAGTAGACACATTCTACCATATTCTTAATGTGTGATTGATTTTATGTATTTGGCTTAAGGCCCAAACCAACATCCATGTTTGGGCCTAGACATAGTTGCTAATGCAGTGGACCTACCACGATCAAGTCAGGCTCATAATGTTTTTGATGGGTCCTGCCTTAAGAAAAAGTCAGAAACATATGCTCTTGCGCAAACTGAGTTACCGGTTTTCAATGAAGGAGAATAACTCATGGTTGAACTTGATGGGAGCTTGAAGTCTTGGACAACTAACTTACTCAAGGAGGGAGCATCTTGAGGATATCAGTCCATTGATATGCATCTTCCTCTCTCTATGCTTTGAGGGAAAAGCATTTCAAAAAGGGGAGACTTGTCAATTGTCATGGACTTGTGAGAGGGCATTTCGGTTCGCTTATGCCCCCATGACATTTATACATCTGACACACAATTTTTGTATTGCCATGCCTCATTATGGTACAATATTTAATGTATTGATAAATATATATTTATCTAAATCATTTTGGACGATTTTTTTACTGTTCTTTAGAGCTGCGTGAAAAAGGTTAATACAAACATCTTGACAAACAAAGTAATTGAGCATGATGATGTGAGGTTTGCAAGTTCAAAATATTTTAATTAAAGATGGAGGCCTCCTTGTTTATTGGGTGTTCTTCTGTGTTCCACGAAATTCCTGGAGAGGGACAGCAGGACAACTTTTTGGGATGGTGGGATGGCCATTGGGACACCTTTCTGCGATAATGAGATGCATTTTTGAGATGACCCTCAAACCCCAAGACAAGTCCCTATGGAACATAGGCATTTTTACACGTTTTACGAGTAGATAGCCTAATAATTCTATTAGAATCTGCATTGAGAACATCTCTGTTGTTGTGGATATCTTTCAATTTATTATTTTTGGTTTCCATGCTAATGATTGACACATCTTCTTGAATTTGATCTTTTTCGTCCCTGATGAGTGCACTCAATATGCTGCAAGAAACAGGAAAATAATCCATTTGTAAATGGCTGAAATATAGGGTTGAGAACAAAATCCTTCTTTTTTTCCTTGCTTTATTAGATGGTTATCTAACAATCATGTTGTTATTTAGTTATATAGGCATCATAATCTAAGTTTCCTCAATAGTGAGGTGGTGATTTAGTTTAATGGAAAATACTAGTTTACCTAGTAGCCACTTAGTAGTTGTGTTGTATAGGCAGAATACACTAAATATTGAAAGAGAGAATGCTTGATACAGTAATGATTTTATTCTTATTCATCTTGTTTTTTGATGAAAAATTGCAGGACCATTTGCAGTAATTGATGAGCATTTCAATGCTATTCTTCCAAATTTCTTTGATGCAATTGGACTAATGCTTATGATTCGGATAACACATCAACACCAGGTTAGATGACATAAGTAATTAGAGTAGATGATATAGGTAAAACATTATCAGTTATCTTTGATTAGGATTCATTTTCTGTACACTCGAAATGCTTTCCTTCCAAAATTAGTCACTTAAAATTGGTTTGAGTGGGTTTTAGTCTGAGAGGATGTAATTGGATAATGGGAGGGTTCTGAATGGAGAGCTAATATTTAATAAAACAATAGCCTCCCAAGTGGAGCAAGAAAACGGTAGATTTAATTAATCTAAAAAGTTTTTGTATGCATTGTATATAGAGATGAGAACATTTTGTACACCAGGTAAGCTTTTGCACGTAAGGCCATAACCTTATATTCTAAAAATGGACTATTTGACTCCCACTACAAACTCTAGCTCAAGGATTATAAATTTGTAAGTGTACATTGCTGTTAACTTCACACAAGACAAGGTTTACATGGCTCTTTATCTAAGATGTAGAGGCTTCTAGGATCCTGCTTAGTAAAACTATCATTATACAAAACATCATAAATGAAATGAAATTATTAGTGTCCACAAATGACTAAACTAGGTTAAAGAGACTTGATGCGTTGTCGTTAAGCACATCATTAAATCTCAAAGATCTTATCAATTCGGGGTGGTGTCCAAGGCTGTCTACGATAGAAGGCTAGGGCAGAGTACAATTTAGGCATTCAGATTTCAAGCATTTATTAGGTGAGACAGATTTGGTTTAGCCTTTTGGTGTCACACTAAACCTAATTTGCAGAATGGAAACTTGCAGGAACTAATTCTAAGTTGCAAGAATTGAAATCTAACTACAATTGCAGGAATTAGAATTGCTAAATTGAAAGTCTAATCTACTTTTGCAGAATTAAAATAACAGAATTTAAATTGCTGAATTTAAATGTTGCTGAAATGAAATCTTAAGTTACATTTGCAGAATTGAAACCTAGTTACTCTTGCATAATTGAAATGATGCTTGTAAATGAAACTTATGCTAAAACACCTGTCAATATCCTGCCACAAAAGGTCGTCAAGCTTCTGCTACAGGAATTGACAACAAAATGAAATATGTTGAAAATGGAAAGTTGCTAAAACAGAAAAGCAGGGAAAACATGGAAAGCAAAGGAAAAATGCTTAATATAATTTGTCAGCTGACACACACACAAATGCTGTACACAAACATAATAGAAAACATAAAGAACATTATACAAACTTAAAATAAGAAAAGTAAACTTGACAAGTAATTTGTTAATTCTGCTGCAGCAAAATTACAGATTAAAACCTGCCATAAAAATCCTCCTTCTAGATCTGAAAGTGGGCCCATACTTTCTGATCTAGAAGGAGGTGAAAAGCACTCTTTAACTAATTAACACTCATAACAGAAAATGATAAAATAACTGCACTTTTATTGATGATAAAACATGCTGAAAACTGTTACAGAAAATTACTGTACAGTCCTAATTGCTGCTATTGAAAACTCTTCTCTATTCTAATTCCTAATTGGCTCAACCAAGGAGGGAGCTGTGTTATTTATATAAATATTTACAACATATCCCATGCTCAAATCAGCCTATGTGCTACTTTACAGTGATTTGCCAATAATTCTGGATCTGAAATAAATGCAAATCTGGACAGTTTGTGTTGCAGTAGTAGTCATTGGCCCTTAAAAAACATCTTTAGTGGTGGGAGTACGTGGGAGGAGTCTAGAAATATCTCACACATCTTTCTCCACTTCAGAATATGCCATTTCTATCTTGCAAACAACTTCTTATTATGCTGCAGTTTTTTTCTGGGTTTATCCTAGAAGAGGATCAATTGATCTTTTTCCATGAATGGTGGCTTTGGACGGCAAGGACGACAAAGTCAGATGGGAGATATTTTCCTTTAACCTTTTCAACCTTCTTTCTCTTTTTCCATCGTCAGAAATTAGTCAACAAGTCAAAAAACACTTTCTGTTCTCATTCCGAAGATAAGTGTTTCATTCCGAAGAGACTGTATTTCTCATTCCGAAGATGTCCGCTCATTCCGAAGAGACTATATTTCTCATTCCGAAGATGTCTGCTCATTTCGAAGATCTTCGAAATGAACAATTGTGTGCTCTTCAAGTGATTTCATCTGCATTTCTCAGGTGGGTTAGCTCTCAGGATCAGATTGCAATAGCCTTCATCTCTCTCCATGTGTGAATTCCATGCCTTGCCATTCATTGGTAGCTTGCTGGAATTTACATGGTAAATTATTGCATTTTCCAACTCTACTGCAGAGTTGTAAAATATTGGCATTTCTTGCAAATTCAAACAAATTAGAACATGGAAAAATTATTCAAATATCAACATGAAGGAGTACATCAAGTTGCTACTGAATTTATACACTTCATTCACCAAGTAACCATGTTGAAATAGTGCAACAGTGCTGCACAATTGTCCCTGCTTTGTTATACCCTGTTGCTGCCTATTTAGACCATGTGGGAATGCTTCTAAATAGGTCAGATGTCTTCTGTAGTCCTTCTGAACTCATTCCATCCATATCCTCATGTTTTGCTTGACAACTTCAAGGTGTTCCTATAAAGTGACAGCTTGCTGATTTTTATATGGCTGTTTTTTTCAGATTTTCAGATTTATGATAGTCCTAATAATTTGGCTTCAATGTGGACTTCAAACAAGTTGAAGGGTAGGAAAACATTCATAAACCATTGTGAATTTAATGGATATCAGCATACCACATTTGGCTGTTTGAAATGCATATTTTTATTTGCTACTTAATCAAGCAAAAACAGTCACAAAATGCTGAAAATAGTCAAAAGCAGAGATAAAATCATCCTAACATAAAATCAAGCAAACACTTAACAAATATATATTCTAATCAACTATTTGGCATTTAACTTAATAATATGACAGTTTTTATATGTCAAACATAGTGTAAAAATGAGGCATTTTCAGGCCTCATCAAGACTCATATGTACAACATGCTACAATAGAAGGTAAAAGATGAAAAAGGAACCCTAACTAAGACCAAATTTAAAGTAATGTATGCTAGAAAAACGAAAGGACGTAACCCAAATTATATGATCCAAGAATAATTACAAATAGTCATGAGGAGAGTTCACTCAAAGAGGAAAGATTTAATGAAGAGAAACAATGGAGGTGAAAGTCATAAAGCGATACTTACACATTTGAAGCTGCACTTTTGGTTGAAGAGTCAATGGCATCACCACCAACCATGTTGGAAGGCATAATGTATGACTCCATAAATTCCATCAAGGATTTTTCATCTCTAAAAGCGTCCGGTTCAACAATTTTTAAAGGGAGTAGGCTATTCCCTATCGGAATTCTAACATCCAACTTTGATGAGCCCTTCAAAATATAGATGAAATTGGTGCAGTAGGTCTGTCCTTGACGCCTAACAAGTTCAGAAGGTTTTGGTCATAGGATCAAAATATAACTGCAACATCTACATTGGGCATAAGGGGGGCTAGGCCACCTTGGTGGCAACTTGCAAGGAAGAACAAACACTTCCATCAACTTATGACATTGCATTTGCATCCATGACCATTAGTGACTCAATAGTTACTAGGGTGTGGAGTTGGCGTTAGGCCATCATTTCTGTCTCATGACAACTCATTGAATAGAGCAATATATGACTCATAGTATGGGATGATGGTTAGATACTGATTTATGTTCAATCATTTGGTGGGTGCTCAGGTTGATCTTCAACAAGGTCCAACAAGGTCTTCATGTTGGTGTTGCTTCAATCATGTCTTTGTGCTGGTGCCACTAGATGCAATCCTATTGCCATTTTTGGTGAGGCTCAATGCTTGAACGCTAACCCATGTTTACTAGGATGCCAATTTCAAGTGTCAACTAGAATATTAGACCTAATTGCAGGAGGGATCATCTTTAAAGGTACTCGAGTATATGTGTTCTTTAACAATAAGAAGTGTTCTTTAACAATACGAATACATACATTAAAGGGAGAATTATTATTGAGAGTGTTGATGCTAATAAACTAATTCTGATTCTCAGTTCTCAATGAAAGGTCCTTATATGACTATCGAAGGTTATGTGTCCAAGAGTCATGAACTATATTCTCATTTAATTCTCCCTTTCTTGAGGAAGGAAGAAGAGATAGGTGTTAACAACATAAAAGTTCTGTGTGACTTCTGCAAAGCATGGAGAGCAGATTCCTCTTGTTGAAGGAACTCTGCTCAAGTCACAGAAGCAAAAGGAGTCTAGTAACAGGGACTCGTCTGTGAGTCTTAAATGGGGACTTCTTTGCAAGTCTAATTGATGAAGGTTTGTAAGATTTAGCATGCAAACGAATCTTCAGATTGGAACTCTACCCATAATTAGAATAGAGTGATGGTAGCTTAGCTAGTTTGGCAGAGTGTATGAGAGGACATGCCAAAGATCACAAAATTCACAAAATGGCATCCCTTGGTGATAGAAGCTTCCCATGATCAGTGGTAGCGAAAGTGAGGGGGTGGGAAGAAATTATGGCATTTTTGAAACCGGTTACATGACAAATGGAAGCAATGATCAGAGCTATTGGATGAAAGTGTTTCTTATCACTAAGATAGACGTCTTGCTTGCTTATTATCCCTCCAATCACTTCAAAATATGGGATGAGTGATAAGTGAGTATAGAAAACAATTGAGTTTATTGAGAGATGATAGCGAAGCTATTGTCAAATTACATTGAGAATATGACAAGGCATATGTGTAATTGCAATTTAAGGAATCTTATAAAGGAAATGGACATCTAGTTCAGATGTGCCTTTTGATTAAAAAACATTTATTGGAAGGGCTATTGTCAAAGTACAAGAAGAAGATGAAGGTTGTAGTCCCACCATATACAAAGCAATGAAGAAGCCCCTCCACTTGGAAAGTGAAGTGATATTTTACACCTAAGATCATCTACTTAGTTTGATGATGATGACCAACCTTCTATAGTGTAGAGGATATGACAAACTTGGTGAATGTGGTCGTTGTAAGGGGTGGGGGGACAAAAAAAAAAAAAAACATAGAAGAGACTTATGGTGCAACGATTGTTGTGGGAAGGCATATATACCAAGATCTCCAAAATTGTGAATGTTGTCACTAATGGTGTTAAAAGTTATGCACAAAATTTTTGGTATAATTTGAAAGGTACAATTTATCTTATTTGCACTTAACTTGTTTTAACAAGAATAGGTTTAAGTGAATCAATCTTAAAGTGGAGGGCAGGTCTGCTTTCATTTACTTCATCATTGTGGGATCAAAGCAGAGCAGAGGTTTGATTTGGAAAATTTGAAGCGTTTTTAATTCAGAGTGAAGTGGAAATCTGCTTTATAAAATTTAAATCCCATTTGACTCAAAGTAGAATGGAGGTCCACTATTGAAAATTTGAAGTGTTTTTGAATTAGAGTGGAGTGTTGTTTTGCTCTTCCACTTTATGTAAAAATGCACACATAGTGAATTGAAGGTCCACTCAACCTTATTTGAAAGAACTCAACTTTAAATTGGGATGGATATAAGCTTAGATTATTGACATGTAAGCATTGCAAATGTCTTATTGAAAATTACAAAAATAAAAATGCAAACCTTAGTTGATTAGAGATCCACTTAGCTACTCTTAGATGGATGTCCAATTGAGTTGAGTTGATTACGAACCTCATAATTACCCTCTCAATTGATGTTTGTGTAATAGCTATTAGACTATATAAAAGCTTTTTAATCCCTTTTTATTTCATTTTTACCTCTGCGTAAGTCAAAAACACTCTACAACCTAGAAGCTCTTTATAGAAAAATACTACATCCTTTCATCTTCCTCATCCAAAGGAAATCACTAGTCTACTAGGGATTCCATTAGTAGGGTTTATAATAGAGTATGGAAGGTCTTAGCTACTAACCAATATTTCTATCCATGCTCCGCATTTCTATTGTATATTGTAAAATGAGCATTTCGTGTGTTGCAACATAGAGCACAATGATCTAAATGTAACCATCCTAATGTTTGATGTACATATCACAATCCACCTCACTGCAAGAAAAGCCATACTCAAGAAAGAAGTTGATCTTCTCAAGCCAAGTGCAAGGTGCTTGCTTAAGCCCATAGAAGGACTTCGTAAGCTGACAAACCAAGGGTGTGGGGCTATCTTAAGCAAAACCTGGTGGCTACTTCATGTAGATCTCTTCTTGAAGGGCCCCATGAAGAAAAACATTCTTGACATCCATTTGATGAACTTCCCAATGCTGTGAAGCATCTAGGGAGAGAATCAAGTAGATGGAGTCCATGCATGTAACAAGGGCAAAAGTCTCATTATAGTCAACTTCTTTTTGAGACAGTTGACTTGCAACAAGTTGAGCCTTATGCTTCTCAATCTAACTATTTGCGCCATACTTGATCTTATAGACCCATTTACATCCGACAATATTCATGTCTTTGGGCAAGGATACTAGCTCCCATGTGTGATTCTTTAGAAGAGAATCATACTTTGCTCACTGGAGAACTAGAACCTGTGATACATTCTAAGTTGTTTATTAACCAAAAGTTGACTTTTATGGTGTGAGTTGTTTTGCCCAAGAACCATTTGATGCATTGAGGTTGTCCAAAAACATTTAACAAGAAAAATGATCTTCAGAAAGACAGAGCGTCCAGTAGACCTAAAAATAAAGATTAGATTTAAAAATCATCATGACTACTTGATGCCTTTGTTGGAGCATGGATCTCAATGAAGCACACCTTGAGTTAGTGGATGAAGAGATGAGGAAATTTATCATATTTTTATTTTAAAATAAAAAATTTGATAAAAATTAATAAAAAAGAGTAACTGCAATTACTCCTTCGGAAGATGTATTGTTGGAATATTTGCTGCCACCAAGTGGAACCAAGTGCCAACCCTAATCTATAGCGGGATGTAAAGTAGAAATACAATCATCATCATCACCAACCGTTCCAAAGGGCCATCACAAGAGCTAATGATGCTTCTAGGAAAATGACCAGGACTAAAGGCCTAGTTGGATAATGCTTGGGGGACATTTAGTCCGATGCCTCAAGACTCTCCTAGTATTCATGGCTAAGGAACCAATAGAAGAAGATAGGAAACTCGTAAGCTATTTCTGTTTGCAACTCCTGGGTACATGAGGGGTGGCTAAAATCTGGTGTTGGAGAACTGCTGTCCTGTCCTACCACATGCAAAAAGAAGAAAGCACTGAAGACCAAGTAGCCACTCTCGTATGAGTACAATGACACAAATTTGTCATTAATATTCTGGAAATATTTAGCTTTAGATGAATGCTTGTTGCTCTTTGTGGCAGTGATAGGGTAACAGAATGAGGTGATTAGTTGAGTGGTAGTCAATCCCTTTTATAATATTTGATGCCGAAGAATGATAGCTTCTCAAAGGCAGAGAGCCAAAGAATCATTAGTCAAGGTAGCTGAAATAAGTGTCAAGCGATATGCTTGAGTCATTATACAAACAATTGTATCTCCCCCAAATATCATAATAACCAGGAGACCCAAGTCTCCACCTCTCTTAGAGAGCAAAGCCAGCATAACCTATCATATCGAGGAATATTGCGGGCAAACTCTGAGTTGACATAGAGGAATCTTGAGGCTGAGTGTCCAATGTTACTGGATATAATAAGAACAAGAAATAATGCCATCCTCAATCTTCATGAAATGCTCAGTGTCGAAGGTTAACACAATTAAGAAACCCCTCTTATGGTGGGCCCCTCTTTATGTACTTGGTTGGTTCCAATGTGAGCTAAGCCCCTCTTAGAGAATGTTCATCTTTTGTCTTCTTTTTATGCTTTTGTTGCAAGTATATATAGATCAGTGTATTCATTTAGAGGATAAAATTTGTCGACTTTATTACTTAGATGTTGTAGACTTTGAGGGGCATTCTATTTTCAGATTTGCAAATGATTATGCTAAAGAGAGTTCCTATTGTTTTCAGGAATTAGGGAGAGGGGGCGGAGGGTTGGATGGGAGCAAGATCTTTTTGTTGCCGTATTTACTGGGCATTGTTCCTCAAAGTAGTTATTTTTAGGCACTGCTCACTTTATAGCTCTACTTAGTCTAGAAGAGGAGTTGCTTCTTTCTTACAACCTATTCTGATTAATGGTAGAACCCAGTTCAGGAGATCATGTAGGCATTATAGGATGAGAGCTGCTCATTCCCTTAATAGTCCAGATCTCATGACTCATGCCCAACTACCATCTTTTTCACTTATACTAGGGATTCTTTGTTCTTGGATGTAGAGGAGCTTCCTCTTCATCTTTGTGGGAATGCTTTGACATGACCAGGATATTCTTGCAAAAACATACTTACTTGATGAATGCTTCTTGATGATTTTTTGATGGACATCATTGTAAACTTGATTTTTAATGGTGAATATGGCTAGGGGAAGGGTTTCGGTTGCTTTCCTTACCTGTGTTCCTTGGACAATTGCTTAGTCTTAACCAGTGTTGTTTAAGTCCGTGCACCCATGATTTTGGGCTTGCATTAGGACGGGTGCACATATTGTACCCTTACGACATAGGTGCATCAGTGGTGCATTAAGTGCATTTTGGTAATTGTAAGTGCTTTTGACATGCACCCCAACCTTTGTAGACCGTGGCACTCTACATACCCTCTTATACCTGCACCCCAACTTTGGAGGTCTAAATTGAGTACTTTGTACCTGCACCCCATGTACCCCCACACCTACTCAGCCATACAATCTTGGTCTTAACATTGGTTCTCTTATTTATTGTATTATTTATGTCTGATCTCATTCGGTTCTGTGGTTCTCTTTTGGAGTATTTCTATTTAAGGTAGTAGTTGCTTTTGGAAGTCCTTTATTTTTATTACTTGATATATTTAAAGTTCCATGAACATTTTCTGATCATTAATATAGTTTCTTTCTTCTTTAATGTGTATACAATTATTCATCTCAAATAAGTTAGTGAGCTGCATGTGAGATAAAAGGCCTTGTTGTATTACCTCATTTAGGTAATTTACTAGATGCTGCAAAGAGCATATCATGGACATGGTTGAAGGTTCATTTCTCATGCACGATAAATCAGTCAACACCAACTATGGTTGCACTAATAAAATTTTCATGAATGTGAACAAGTATTTTAAGAGATAGGTGAAGAACTAAAAGGGACTAATGACAACTTACATTATAAAAAATGGACAGTATGGTCCACCAAATTGATAGAGAACAACTGTTTTTCTCTTTTGGAATGTGAATTGGCTAATGCATACCTTTAATAATGGAGTATAGGTTATAAAGACAATGCACAAGCACAAGGATGTTCCATTCAAATTATAGATTGGTTAGTAGTTCATTCTTTGTTTCAAAATAGAAGTGCATTTGGTATCTTCTGAAGCGAGGGACGTTACAAGATATTGTCTTTAGTTTTAATTTTATATTGGGATGGCAATCAATTATGGAAATTAATTTGTCAATTAATAAGAGTCACCTTTGGACTTTGCTTAAAGCTTTACCGGGGTGGTTTGATTTGTTCTTCACCATTGTTACAATGTACAATAACAGAATGCATATAATTCTGTGTGGAGTTATTTGCCTCTTTTGTAAGGCGCTAAATGCTTAAGGCATAGAGAGTTGGAGATTTTTTTCCTTTTAAGTGAACCATTTTCATAAGATGTGGCAATGATTGCTTTTGAGCTTTATGTGTTCTCTGTGCACTCAATTGTTATGAAAATGAAGGTTTTTGTCTTTCATTTTCCTTTGAGGAATTTTCCTCCTCTCAGCAAGTCTAGTAAATGTGCGAGTCTATTTAAAGAAACAAGAAACCTTGCAAAATGAAATCAATTATGTCCTGCAGACTGAGCATGGTTTTAGTATTCTCCAGCATGCCTTGTTAGGTATTCTGAACAGAATCCTTTACTTGATAAATCATTTTATAATTCTTGATGTTGTACACTAACGGATATGTTCATATTGTTTGTTTTGTCAGCTAATTATGTCAAGGCGCCGTATTCCATGTTTGGATTCATATCTGGACAAGGTTAAGACTTTTCTTATACTCGGAAAGTCATGTTCTAATGTTTTCAGTGCATAGGCCATTTATTTTCAAGACAAGACATACATTTGCACGTAAATTTTAAAGAAAAAAATCATAGACAGTCTGCAAAAAGATTCTTGAAATAATAATTTTGTTCCTCTTTCTGACAAGCTATGATTACTAATAGATGGTTTAAAGTGCAGGTTAATATTGCTTTGTGGCCTCGTTTCAAAATGGTCTTTGACATGCATCTTAGTAGTTTGCGTAATGCAAATGCACGAGCCTTATGGGAGGATGATGTTCATCCTCACTATGTGATGCGGCGCTATGCTGAATTTACTGCTTCACTTCTTCAGCTTAATGTTGATTATGGAGATGGACAGGTTAGTGCAGTGACTCCTCCGTTGTAAAGAAGTGTTTTTATTTTTAAAATCAGGTATATATTTTGTGACGGTTGCCGTTTTTAACAAAAAAAAATGACAATTTAGTTCCTTTTTGAAGTGTTTCAGTTCCATATGCTGATGCCACATTTCTACTGGGGTAATTAAAAATCTTATGAAGGGTTAACATTACACCACAAAGAGCTTCATGCTTAACGCAAGTTCATTGGTTGCCTTCATTTGCTATTTTTACATATATGGGGCTGACATTGATAACCTTTGGATGAAGGAATGTGTCTTGAATATTTTATGCTTGCCCTAAACTTCTCTTTGCTTAGGATCTGCAATACATTTGTCGGCTTCTCAAATATTCTTCAGCATTCCTACCAAATATGCCATATTATTTCTACCAAAAATAGACAGTTTTCAATACCAGAATACATGCACAGACATAACAAAGGCAATGGATGGAGAGTCTATGATTTACCTGAAGTAGATGCACAAGCTTGCAGATCATTCCTGTGCATGTGAATTCAACTCTAAGTACTCCATAAACCAGGGTTTCAGTAGATTATAAGAACTGGAATACAATCTACTGAATCATTTTGTAGATATGTACACTCATTTTCAACAACTACCTTGATTTTTGTGCATGCTAGTCAATATACTCACATAGCAACATCCTTATATCATTTCAGCATAATTGTTTCTGTACAATGTGAGATGGTTAGAATATGCTTTAAGTACTGATTACTCTGTCTTCCCATATGTTTGTTGCATACCACTTTGTAAATGGTTTGTCCATCATCTTCCAATGCAATCTATGTCCTTCGGAGAATGTAAATGAAGGATCAAATTTTAAACTCTTTTTTTTATCAGTTGTGTCTTTTTTAGAAGTTTGCATATTACGAAACAATATGTTAACTATAAAATTGATTGTTTACTATAACCACTTTTTATATATTGTATGGCACTGTATATGTGGGCATACATAATGTACATAGTGGCGAATGTTTTGTTCTCTTTTCACCATTTATCATGTCAACAAGCTATATCTGGTGGTTATACACGGTGTGCACATTGGTGGCTTATGTGATGAATTGATATCATTTTATTACTTCACAGAAATGTATTATATTTTTGTTTTTCTTTTTGTCCACTTCATTGATAATGCTTATGCTTGACAATTTGCAAAGCTTTAATGATTATTCCTGGTAATTCTGATTTGAAATTTGTCAATTGAAAACAGTATTTTGAACTGTGGTTATGTGCTTCTCTCTTGGGATCTTACAGTGAATTATAAATCAAAGTGCTATTATTAACTTCTTTTCATTGCTAATTTTCACATTATATAGCTTGAATTAAATTTGGACCGCCTACGTGTGGCTGTTGATGATCTACTGGTAAAGCTTGCTCGAATGTTCAGCAAGCCAAAGCAGCAAACAATATTTCTTATTAACAACTATGACATGGTTCTTGCTGTGTTGAAGGTACAGATTTTGTGAATTGGCTTGTTTTATTTATAAATTATATGATTGTTATTTGTATATTAACTAGTCATAATAATCAACCTAGTCAGTCTTCAATATCATGTGAACTTGAAGATTTGATGTGGTCTTTTCACTTTGCTGTAATTATATAGAAATGAAAAATCATCTTTTGTAGGAAGCTGGTACTGAGGGAGGAAAAACTCAGTTGCAATTTGAAGAATTGCTCAAGAGCAACACAACAGTTTTTGTGGTATGCTTTTTTTCTCTATCTTTCTCGCTCTTATTCTATATGGCTAAAAGAAGAAACCATTCTGTTTGAAGTTTTATCTTGCTTTTGCACGTGGTATAAACAAGTGTCATTTTTGGCCAGTTAAAGGCAATAGGAATACATTCAATGGGCACAACACAATTAGGGAATCCTTGATGTTGTGAAGAGAAACTAGAGGACAAGAAAGTACTACCCTTTTTTTAGTTGTCAGCATTCAAAATTATTAATTTGAATCCATATTATAATGTGTTGGTAATGGAGTTATTTATCTTAAATTCCATTTCTGTTCTAATATAAACTGGGTGGATGGATCTCTATTCGATAACAGAGCGTAACATTTAATCCCTCAACTAATAACCTGACTAAATGGCATAATAACCTGTCCGTCTGAAATCCTTGCATTCGTTTCCTATATAGTATAGTTTAGGAGAAAGAAATCATTTGAATATCTACTGCTGACAGATATTTTTACCCATGTCCTGTGGTATTATGATTATTATTTCGTAAGACAAGGGTCAAATGAACCTCTTGATTATGTGTCTGATATTATGACATGGCTTTGCAGGTCATACGTTTCATGGTATATAAAATTGGTATGAGAATAAGGAGGAACATGAATGCTTGTGTACATGTATATACTGGCACATAGTATTGTTAATAAATGTTTTAGAACATCATTATGTTTCATATTTATAGACTGCAATAGTATAATGTAGTAGCAGATAAATGAGTATAGATATTCTAGCAAAGCATATGATTTATAATTAAAATTCTATAATAGATTATGATAAATCAATTTTACTGATATGTTAAATAAGACATTGGAGGACAACCTGCAAAACAGAGGAGCAATTTGTACTCACTATAAAAATGAGTTACTGTATCCAGCAATCCCCTTGCTTGGATACAATACATTTCTGATACCATATCCAAACTTGTCCGAATACATGGGTACCATATCTAGACGTATCCGAATACATGGGTTCTGTATCGAGATGTATCTGAATACATGCCCCTATTTGGTCCATATTAATATATCCCGATATGGCCTAGGCAAATCTAGAGTTATATCCTTGACATGATTTTAAAAGAAGAATATGCAAATTTAAAAAAATAAAATTTAAATATTAAAAACAATGCCAACTGCCTTCTTAATTAATTAAAATATCCTGTTCAAAACTTATGTGTGTAAACATTTTATATGTTTTTTCTCTTCGTATATAAAATATATACATTTTTAATAATGTTGTATCCATCCATATCCATATTGGGAGGTTTTAAAAATTTGGAGTATCCGTTTCCATGGAACATAGTGTTATGAAACTTCATTCTCATTAACATAAATCATTTACCAATATACTAAAATATCAAATCATTCATCCACAATTAATTATCCACAAAGATAATCCACACAATGAGACACAAATATAGATAATACCCTTATGGTAGGGCAACACCATCAATACTCCTTAAGGAAGGAATAACTCCACCAGATCTCCCAAGATGAGAGCGCCACTTAGAGAGGGCAAGGTCTCATAAGCCACTTCGTGGGCAAAGACGATTACAAGAGAATACTTGATATGAATGATGATTACAATGACAATATCCCTTCTTTATATACCCATCTTCTAATTCTACTTTGGGGAGCCGACTACTAAACCCTCATCCCACTCATTATTATAATATAATAATATAATCAACCTTGGGTTATGTGTGGCCCATGCCAACTATCCATAATACCCTTATACAATATAATATCATATCCCCATATGCCTATTCCTAGGTACCATAGCACATAGCTATTAACAAGCAATTGATTCAATGGGGACAAAGCCATAGTAGTGAGACCCAACAAGTGTTCTTTTAACTTGCTGAGTTACCCTAAAAGTTTTTTTTTAGGTTGACTTGCCTAATCTTTTTTGTTTTGGAAAACTCGGCGAGACTTAAATTGTTTTCTATTATTATTCTTACTATTATTATTATTATTATTAATATTAATATTATTATTATTATTATTAAATTAATTATAGGGAGTTAAAACAGGGCCCATCCGCATTATATCTATTTTAGTGAACCCAATTTTTGTGGTATTATTGGGCCACCTTATTGGAGATGTGTCCATCACAATCTAAGGATTTGAATTTGGGTTGCACTTATATGATTACATCTCATTTACTATTTGACCATAATGCCTTGGACAAAAATGTTAAGGTTGAGATTGTCGAGAACAAGAAGGTGGGCATGGTTCTGTGATATTGTTACACTATACTCCAGGTCTATACATTGCCATAACTTTGACCTCTTCCTCCAAGCATCCTGGTGCCACTACAAGGTGCCTGCTAATGGGATTAGAACCTTGTCCTGCGGTGTGAAACTTCTCAATTCCTACCACTTGCCCCAAACCCATTGGGTAAATGTTAGCATTGGTTCAAGCTTGCAAAGATTATGGGAGTGGGCTTGGATCCATAATGTGGGTACACTCAACACCATGTCCATGCATTGCCATAACCACTACATCTAGGTGTCACCATGGCTGTACAAGGTGCTTGGATATGGGATTGGAACCTTGGATTACGGTGTAAACTTCTTGCTCGTCATTGCTTTGCCCCAAACCTGATGGATATTCATGAGTCCCTTTTACTTGCTAAGTCTTTTCTTTTCCTAGTGTGTTGCATTATTTTTTGGGGGTTCTATCAAGTTGTTTGTCACATCCCAAGTTTGGGACATTGAACCCAAAGTATTTTGGATAATGATTTTTCAGGTGCAGTTTTGGAATATCATAAAATGACTTGAAATAAATATCAATTAGTGAGTAGTTATGAGGGGAATTGTTTGTGGATGGTGGTTTCCAATAGTAACCAATTAAAATCCCCTTGTGGTGTTGTATTTTACAGCATTTTCCAGAAACAAATGGAATCGAACATTACCTACTATTGCTTAACAAACAAATACATAGAAAGAAATAGAACACACAATATAATGGGGTTTCTGTGGACACCAAATAATATCACTAAATGGAAATCAAATTACACTCCAACTGATAAGCAAAATGGTTTGTATCAAGGGGTATGTATACCCAATTACAAGTTAGTTTTAGGTCAAGGTTGTGAGACCGACGTTTAAGAATAAAAAATTACAAAAAATTACAAAAGCATATTTTTCAAGGTTTATATGGGCCCAAAGGGAAAATATGATCAATACAAGTAAAGAAGTTGGTCGTGACCTCAAGAGAAGCTTAACCACCACATATTCCAACATCCCCCCTTAAGCTGAACAGGGTACACTGAGAGGGACCCTTACTTATCATTCCCCCTTAAGGGACACTCTCCAACTCCAAGAAGCTCCCACATGCACACAAAAGTGACCTTTGGGCATGACCTTGGTGAAAATATTTGCTGCCTACTCTGGTGAAGACACAAACACTGGATCAAACATCTCACGTGCATGAAATCTTCTCACAAAGTGCATCTATATATCTATGTGCTTTGTCTGCTAATGGAACACTGGATTGTGGATAAACTGGATGGTGCTCTGTTTGTCACATTGATTGTCGATTGGAAAATCCTAAGGAATGCCATTTTGTCCAAAATCATGAGCATCCCACCTAGGATGCTTAGCTGCCTCATTGGCAGCATAGTATTCAACCTCTGTGGAGGACTGAGAAATAGTGGATTGGCATTTGGAACACCAAGAAACCAAGTAGGATCCCAAATAGAATACAAAGCCTGTGGTGGACTGTTGTTTATTCAAGTCACCTACCCAATCAACAATTGAAAATCTTGTCAAGACCAGAGGGGAGCCAATGGAGCTGTGAATGCCCATTTGATAGATCTCGCTTACGTATCTGAGAATCCTCTTAGCTGCTGTCCAGTGACTCTTCCATGGTGCTTGCATATATTTGGAATAATAATTAACAACAAAGGCTAGTGTGAGTAAGATAAAGAAGATCTCCTACAAGAGACTGATATAGCATGGCATCTACCAAAGGCGTGGTGAAATCAGCCTGAAGTTTTAGGCCTGAGGCAAAAGGAGTTTGAGCGTACCTACAATCCTCCATCCTGAAATGCTGAAGAAGATCCAAAGCATACTTGGGCTGAGAAATGATGATGCCAGAGTCTGTTTGATCAATTTAAATCCCTAAGAAATAATGCAAAAGCCCCAAATTTGTCATCTCAAAAGTGGAACGAAGCCGTGACTTCATGTCCTAGATCGGAGTAGAGGAGTTGCCAGTAATGAGAAGATCATCAACATACAACACAATCACCAAAATTTCCCCATCCTGATGTGTGATGTAAACCATAGGTGAGAAAATCTGCAGAATCCTGATATTTTGTCAATTTTTTAAAATGCTGATGCAATTGGCAAACTCTTGGTGATGCAAAGATTTTTTGCCAATTTTTTAAAAAAATCTGCAATTTTTTTTCTTTTTTAGGCTTCGACCAATTTAGGGTTTTTTTTATGCAAGCCTATTTTTCAGCTGTTAATGTTTGAACTTCGAAGTTTAAATTTTAAACCCTAAACCCGAAACCCTCTTTTTAAGTAAATATTGCTGCCTAATAACTATGTATGTAAGCCCATTTTTTAGCTGTTAATGTTTGAAACTTTGAACTTTGAAGTTTAAACCCTAAACCCTAGGCTAGGCCCTAGGGTTTTGTTTTTTTTCCTCCTATTTTTAAGTAAATAATTCTGCATGTTAACTATGTATGCAAGCCCATTTTTCAGTTATTAATTGTTGAATTTTGAAACTTTGAACTTTGAACTTGAAGATTAAACCCTAAAACCTAGTCTAGGCCCTAGGGTTTTGGGTTTAGGGTTTTTTTTTCCTCCTCTTTTTAAGTAAATATTGCTGCGTGATAACTATGTATGCAAGCCCATTTTTCAGCTGTCAATGTTTCAATTTTAAACCCTAAACCCTAGCCTTTTGGTTTAAGGTTTAGGGTTTTTTTCCTTTTTTTCAAGTGATCGTAATTTTGTTGTAAATTGTTTCCATGTGCAGGCATATAAAAAATGAAACCTTTTTTGGTTTCTTGTTACTTAAAACTTTGTACCTTTTCATATTATAAGCAATACAAGATGTGTTTTGTCACTTTCATGTGTACTTGAAGCTTGAGCCTTGTATGATGTCTTGACATGAATTATTGCTTTTATTGCAATATTGGATTTGCACAATGTTAATTCATTGCAATATGCATGAAAAAAACTTTTTTCAATGAAAAATTTTGTGTTCTTCGGTTTTTTTTTTTGCTAATTCTTTCCCCGATTTTTTGTTGATTCTCAATTTTTGCCCATTTTTTGCCAATTCCGATTTTCTCAACTATGATGTAAGCATCATGTTCAACCTCATAGCTATGAAACTTACAATTGAGGAAAAAGAAATGGATCTTCTCATACCATGCACGAGGAGCTTGCTTAAGTCCATACATCGATCTAGTCAGACAACAAACCAATGGAGTGGGTCCCTCAAGATTAAAACCGGGTGGCTATTGGATGTCGATGTCCTCCTGAAGCTCCCCATGTAGAAAGACATTTTTTATGTCCATCTGATGTACCTTCCATCCATATGAGGCAACAATGGAGACAATCATCCTGACTGAGTCTATCTTGGCCACTGTTGCAAAGGTCTCGGAATAGTCCACACCCTCTTGTTGAGAGAATCTGTTAGCAACAAGTCGTGCCTTGTGCTTCTCTACTTGACCATCCAAAGTGTATTTGATCTTGTAGACTCATTTGTAGCGAACAACAATCTTCTCTTCTTGAAGAGGAACTGTCTCCCAAGTCCTGTTCTTTATCAGAGCCTCATATTGCCAACATAGCATCTTCCCGTTTTGGCCTGCCCTTAGCTTGAGAATATGTGAGAGTATCCTGAGAATGTGCTACCTTCAAAAGTAATGCCTGGAAAGGAGCCTTCTGATGTCTCTCAAGAGACAGAATAGGCTGAGCATCCTTAAGAAGCGTCTTACTCCACTTGGGTTTTGGACGAATTGAGGAAGAATCATGTGTATTTTGTGACAATTTTACATGAAAAGCTTAAACTGAAGAATCATGCAAGGGTGAAGCATTTTGAACTGATTTGTCACGTTGATCATGTCACGTTGACAGGGCGAAATCAATAGGTAATGGACTACCACTTGAAGATGAAGATGAAGGAGAAGATGAATAAAATGCTCTAATAGGAATAGAACCAACCAAAATCTCAGAAGAAACAACTGAATCTGAGACAGTAAAAGGGTTAGAAGAATCTTTTGCTAAAAGCTTAGGTGGTGGGGTGGAAGAAATACGTAGAAGAACCTCATCAAAGAGGACATCTCTCCATATCAAAATCTCATGCCCTTGAGGTTTGTGAACATGATATGCCTTTGAGGTATCTCAATACCCCACAAAAATGCGCTTATGACTCTTTGGTGCCTCCTTTTGAAGATCCTTGGGTATATGAGCCCATGTTGAAGGCCCAAAGATACAAAATCGGGACACTTTAGGCATTTCACTTGTCAATCTCTCAAGAGGTGTGATGCCTTGGACTGCCCTAGTAGGAACTTTGTTGATTATGTGTGTTGCACAAGTGATAGCCTCACCGCAAAACTCGTGATCCATCCCCTTGGAATAAATCATGCATCATGCCACCTCCATGATCACCCTTTTTGTTCTCTCAATCACACCATTATGTTCAAGAGTGTAGTAAATAGTCTTCTAATATGCAATCCCATGACAAGCCATTAAATCATGAAAAGCATAGCTAACATATTCACCACCTCCATCTGTCCTTAAACATTTGATTCTCCTATTCAGCTGATTTTCAACAAGGGCTTCCTTAGTGCAAATAGTGTACAACCACACATATCTAGAGAATCAAGAATAAAAAGAGGGAAGTACCTATTTCCAGGGCGATGGTATACCCATAGGTCCACAAATGTCATTGTGTATTGTCTCCAAGGGATGAGATGCTTGCCTTGCAACTTCTTTTGGAATGGTCTGCCTATGATGCTTTCCTAGAAGACATCCTCACATGCACCACTTTGAGGGGATATGTGTGGAAGCCCAATGGCCAGTTGATGCTGACTCATGTATCTCAAAGATCCATGGTTGAGATGCCCAAGCCTTTGATGCCACTTCTGACTTTCATTATTTGCATGTGCAACCATAGCAAAAAAAGTTCTTCTTCCTAGAGGAAAGGAGGGCCATAAGAGGCAGTTATTTCTCCCAGCTTATACATGTGGTTGGTCTTATCACAATAGCCAAAAGCAACAATTTTGAACCCATTCTCTATATCCTCGATTACCCATCTATCGAGTCAAAACTCTACCTTCTTATTTGTATGAGTAATGCGATAAGTAGTCAAAAGGTTAGGGCCAACATTAGGAAGATGAAGTACCTCATCAAAAAACGAAGATCCAATGCTGATGTCTCCACACCCTGCAACCTTAATGAAGAATCATCTTCAATCACAACACGTTCCCTGTGTGTGCTTTGTTGTAGCCCTTTAGGAGATGTTTGTGCTTCGTTATGTGTGAAGTTGTCGAATCTGCAATCCACTAATCTGAAGAAGTGGATGTCCAATATGCGGAATGAACCGCTACATGAGCTTGTAAGGTTACTCCATCAAAGCTGTCCTCACCTTGTGCGTAGAAGAGAGCAACATCAACAACCCCCCTTGGTACTTTCTTAAGTTTCTTGATTTGAATCCTGCAAAATTCTGCCTTGTGCCCTTCCTTTTTGCAAAATTCACAAGTAGGCTTTTTGAAAGACTTCTTGGGCTTTTTCTTATTCTATTTTGGCTTCTTGTCATTTTGAACTTTGGCAACAACTTCCTTTGGGTGAGCTTGATGGAAAACAAAATTTCCTTTACTCCTATTTCTTGTAGCTTGATGGTCCAAAAAGTACTTGAATACCTCATCAATAGGTGGTGTAGGAGAATCTGGGAAGTACACTCAAAACATCTCAAAGACAACAACATCTATCTTATATGTTTCAGACACATTATTGAAGACAATGATGAGTAGTTTAGTGTTCCTTTTCTTCTCTAATGCTTCCTATCCATCTATTCTCTCCTTGGGTAGTGCTCTTGCATTTTGGATGTCCTCTTGTAGTCTCTTAAACTGATTGATATAGTCATCAACTTTATAATTTGAGTCCATGGACAAGGTTGCAGAGCTTAGCCTCCAATCTACTTATTTGTGTGGAATTAATTCGATCACATTGCCCTTGAAATTTCTCAAGCAACACTTTAAATCCATGGTGCTGCCAATATGAGTGTCATATACATTGTGAAACATGAAGAGCAATGTCACCATGAGCCTCATCCTTCTTGTCCCTGTAGAGTTGCTTCACTTCTTTAGAATTAGTATCACGAGGCTCCTCATTCACATATTTGAGTAACCCCTTACTTTGGAGCAAAGCTTCAATCTTAATCTTCTAGGTAGCATAGTTAGGACCACTCAACAAGGGCACATGGTGATCCATAATTATTCTACAAAAATACAAAAATTTGCTTGCTGTTCTAACTAGAAACAACACCACCAATGTAGAGATCTTGAAAAATATGAAAAAAAGAGGCTCAATTTGCTTCCGTATGCAAAAGTTATGGCCCTAGGAAGTTTTCCCCTAAAATTGGAAAAAATACCTGAATCTTTGAAACAATTAATATTTTCAGTACTTGCAGCAAATGAGAGGCCGCCAAGCTTTGGTGCGTGAGTGGCTGAGGGGATACCAAGTATGCACTATGTAGCATACTGATGAATCACGTGACGCCACTTGATTTGCTACACGATCTACGAACCACTTTGCGCCACTTTTCGTGTCTTGATTTGCTTTGAAAGTTGTGCATCACCAAGTCTGTTGCTGACTGTGTGAGCTGTTTGTTAAGTTCAATTGGTTGGCAAAATGTGATTGGCCGAATCCGTATTATATGCGTCTAGTGGCATACGACCTGCCATCGTCCCAGTGGGAGACTGCCACCTAATCAGCTAACTCAATGCCTCCACTAGCAGCTACATGTCTCACCATGCCACTTTTATGGACTACCATGTCACTTGTACGGATTGCCATGTCTCGCCTTGGGATTCGCATGCTGGTTATTGTGTCAGCTATATACGACCACATAAGCTACCACGTGTCGTCTTGAGATTCATGCACTTGTTGCCAACTCACATGTATGACTTGCCATGCCATCTACATGAACTACCGCTTATCGCCTTGGGATTCGCGCAATCGTTGCCATGTCACCTGTATGGACCACCACATCAGCCATATTGACCGCCATGTGTCATACGTACAACTTTGCCACGTCATCACAACTATCCAAAGAAGTGACATCATCCAATGCCACATCATCATAGGTTGCCATGTCATCACAAGCTGCCACATCATGCATGCTGATGTCATCAATATGTTTCAAAAGGTTTGGGCATGGGAGGGAATTGAACCTGAGATCTCCTATGGTCCTATGGTTTACAAAGCTTTGGCTAGCCAACTCTCCAAGTGCAATGCTTGGGAGGGCAAAGGCTATAGTCAAACTTTAAAAATAACAAACTGCCAATTTTCCTCCATTTGATGCTCTATGTCGGCGCAGGCCTGCGTCATGCTGACAATGTTGTGCCCAAATTTTGCTGCAATTCCAGGGAATATTCCTCTTTAAAAAATTTTAAAATTCAAATTTTGGAGGGAATGACAACATTTTTTGGATACAATGTTGGAGTACCTCGAGGCAAAATGAACGAATGTGCTGAATTGGGACCCCCCCCTGAAATTTTGCAAAGAATCCAAAAATGCTGATGGTTTGTCTGTATCTATCATGGTTTGTCCTACACAACCTTTTTTGTTGAACACAACCAATCAAGACATCCTCTAATGCGTATGCAATAGAAAATTTGCGAACCATTTTTGCAACTTTGTTAAGTGGCTTAGAGGTCTTTGCTAAGTACAAAAGCTTGCCCATGGCTTCTCTTGCATTAGGGGTCTATCTGAAGAAATTCAACCTCTTCTTTTCTTCTTTTATGTATGTCGGCCAAGCAATCTACCCTCTCATCTTTACTGCTATTGGACAAAAAAAGCTGAAAGAGAAAATGAAATGGATTTTTTTGGAAGAATCTGTAAAAGACAAATGAGGTTTTTGCAGAGAATGTTAGGAGGTTTTGGAAAAATCTGTAAAAGACTTCAAGTGGGAGAATGTTAGGATGTGAAGTGAATATTCAGATCTCCAATGTTCTTTAGCAGAGAGGTGCATGTGCAGTTTATACTGATCCTTCCTTTGGGAGAGGAACGAACAGTTTTTTGGAGTCTTCCTTTGGGAGAGGAAACAAACAGTTTTTGGAGTCTTCCTTTGGGAGAGGAAATGAACAGTTTTTTAATGTCCTTTGGAAGAGGAAATGAACAGTTTTTGGAGGCTTCCTTTGTTTTTCTATAAAAGGGGGATGATCCCTTGCATGTAACAGTTTAGTGAATATAAAGTTTGCCAAAATCAATAAAAGAAAGAAGCTGCCATTGCCCCGTGGTTTTACCTGCACACTGCAGGGTTTCCACGTAAATCTTTGTGTTACTGTTTTTCTGTGTTATTGTGTTTTCTGCTTGTACGTAATTGGATATTTTTCTAACAGCTCAAAGGTCTTTGCTAAGCACAGAAGCTTGCCCATGGCTTCTCTTGCACTAGGGGTCTACCTGAAGAAATTCAACCTTTTCATTTCTTCTTTTATGTCGGCCAAGCAGTCTACCCTCTCATCTTTACTGCTATTGGACAAAAAAAGCTGAAAGAGAAAATGAAATGGATTTTTTTGGAAAAATCTGTAAAAGACAAATGAGGTTTTCAAAAAACCTCAAAAAACTCAATCCTGAAACTAGGGTATCCATCTAGTCAAATTAAAAAAAAGAAGAAGAGAGAAATGAGTAGCAATGAGACTAAAATGGAACTTGTCAGTGAATATTTCTCCTGGAGCAAATCTACTAATCCCAATGAGATCCTCGCCATCCATGTCCACCTAGAGTTTTTTCAAAAAACCCTTTGTCCGATTATGCCGTCAGCCTGCAAAAGAAAATCTTCTTAGCTTACCCCAATAATAGTTGCCCTTGGGAGAAGCTGGAAGAAAACACTCGTTGATAGAAGCAAACAAATAATGGAGATTCACATCCCCTTTGATACCATGTTTGATTTCACAACAGTTTCTAGAAACGAATGGAATCAAACATTACCCAATATTGTTTAACAAAAGATTACATAGAACGAAAAAGAAGAACACAGAATATTATGGGGTGTCCATGGACACCAACTAATCTCACAAATGGAAATGAAATTATGCTCCAACTGATAAGCAAAATTGTTGGTATGAAGGGGTATTTATGCCCAATTACAAGGTACCTTTAGATTAAGGTTGTGAGACCAACCTTTGGGAACCAAAAAGCATCTTTATTGAGGTTTACATAGGCCTAAAGGGAAAATATAATCAATACAAGTACAAAAGTCAACTGTGACCTCAAGAGAAGCTTAACCACCACATATTCCAACATGTGGGAGTGAGGAGAATTTTCACTTGATCATGTGTGTGTGGATAGATAGATACATGCATACATACGCCCATTTGTTCAATTGTGTACCTGTTTTCATTTCAGTCCTTTGACCAACATCATTTCGAATTGAGTCTTGCCAATCCATCTATGCCCAATGTGATCAGGGACTGTTTCCTGCATATCTGAGGGCCTCATTCTAAACATAACATTCTCCACGGGTCCATATTATCCAAGACATAATTATGTAAAGCATATTTCATTTTCAGTTTGATTTCAGTGTGGATGTAGATAATTTGATTGTTTGTGAGTGGATCGTGTACGCCATATATAGTTGCTATATTTGTTCTGCATCTTCTATACCATTCTGAACTTCAACTCAAGACATGAAAATCTATTCAGACAAAGATATGTCTTTTATATTCTGTAAAAGTTCTATTTCTGAAGATCAAGACTAGACAACACGCTTACCCAGAGAAACTATTAACTTTCTTTCCTACAGATTGAAGAGACTGTTGGAGAGGTGCTCAATACAGAGCGCTAATAAGATTATTTAATCAATGAAGTGGCCAGTAATTCCTGTAGAAATGAAAAAAATAAAAAAAGACCTGACCAATGTCCATTAATAAACATCCACATGTTAAATGATTCTGATCTCAGTTGGCTACTTTCTTGCTGCAGGAAGAGCTCTTGCTAGAGCATTTCAACGATTTGATTCGATTTGTAAAGACACGAGCTGGTAAGCATATAATGTTAATCTGAGCATTTATATCCAAATTCTAATAGCAAGGGAGAAACAATTTCACTAACAGACTTTGTTAGTGGCAGGTGAAGATGCAAGTTCCACTTCAGAAAAGCCTGTTACGGTTGAGGAAGTTGAGCCTTTAGTTAAAGACTTTGCAAGCCGCTGGAAAGGCACCATTGAACTGATGCATAAAGATGTAATTACATCTTTCAGCAATTTTCTTTGCGGTATGGAGATTTTGAAAGCTGCTCTGACCCAGTTGTTACTATACTACACCAGACTTTCAGATTGCATAAAGCGAATAGGAGGTAGCTCAACTCTGAATAAAGAACTTGTATCAATCTCCTCCATTATGTATGAAATAAAGAAGTACTCTAGAACATTTTGATCTGTTGAACTGTCTTGTTAGCATAACGACATCCCATACTGCCTTCCTCCTAATTCATGTAATTTCACTAACAGTGATTATACTAAATTTTGATCCATGATTATCAGGTTTCTTCAGTTTTGGAATGAGATATGCATTGATTTATTTGATTGCTTCATATAGACGTCTAATGTTGTCTCAGCATCAAAGTTCCATTACAAGTTAAAAGACCCATCTTTTCAAAGTTCTCAAAAACTATGAAATATTTGTTGTTGATAGTAATGCAATGCATGCTTCCCAGTATACTCTTCCATTGAAATTAATGCTTTCATTAAGACCCTGGAATAAACCACAGTAAAGACCTTGTAAATTTTGTGTGTTTCTGTTTCCTGGGAAACAAAAATGAAAATTTGGGTGTCCAATTTTTCCTTAATTTTTGCTTAATAGTTTGTATTCCTACATAGCCAAAAGCTTCTCAGTTTATCATCTTTGAGTTGTCCTAGTCTCTTAAACACTGGAGTGCTCTAGTGTTATGTATTTTGTGGGCTCAAAGTGTTCCCACACAACACTTATCTATTGCCAGTTGTTCAGAGTGATCAGTCTTGTCTTCTAGAGCACAACTCAAGGTGTTCCTCTGTTTTTGGCTTTATGCATTTTATTAGTAAACAAGATGATTTTCAAGGTGCTCAATCCTGCTAATATAATACAAGGTTTTGATATTTTTCAAAATATGGTTGTAACCTCCTTTTAACTCTTATGGTTCTGAATGTGGACTCGGAGTTTCTAAATTACTTTGTTGTCTAATAATCTCTCCTCACTCCTGCTTGTTTTTCTCTGGTTTGGAAGTTATATTCAATGGATGTGTACCTTATAAGATTTAAATTTAATTGATCATGCTGTAATTGCATTAATACCTTAAGTGCTTAGCCTAGGGAGATGGTGAATGAATGATTTGCTGCAAATGCCACTTCTTGATTTTAATATTTGGAAAGGAATATTGGAGCCTCTTGTTGAAGATGGAAATCAGCAAGTGTGATTTGCGCCCATGACTGCAGTTCAACAAATGGATTGGGGGTATCCACTCTCTCCAATTTCTGGATCTCGGGCCAATTCCCTTCTACTTTCTAACTAGAATTGATCTAAAACATGCAAAAACCAATAAGCAATCTGATGCAGAAAACAAATTTAATCTACTTTGTTTGAGAGTTAAGGGTGAAAGAGAAGAAAATGCAAAAATACGGCTGAAGCCATAGCGAGGTTTAGATCTGGTGCAGTTGGCTTTTTCAGCAGAAACCAAATAACTTCATCATGTAAGATCTTTGAATACCTGCAACAACAATCAAAGAGAAGGACTAACAAGGGAAAGGAGGGCAAAGCCACTAATTTCACACATTCATAAAGCAAAGGTCAAAGACAATAAATTATGAATGCCATGCACAACTCTTTATTGATTTTGCAATTTGAGTATACAAATCTTACTTCGAAGAGTAGCTTTGGTGTTGCTTCTAAGGCCAAAAGACCCTTAACAATGAGCATTTAGCTCTTACTTCAACTTCTAGTTAAGAAATGGACTACATACAGTGAACATTGGTTGTAATTACGAGGTGATTACATTATTCTTATTTGTTTACTAAAGATAGACATAAGCGGGTCGCTATGAGAGCGAGGCACTTGGAGAACGGGTCGTAATGAGAGCAAGGCACTCGGAGAACGGGTCACTATGAGAGTGAGGTGAGTGGAGAGCAAGTCACTATTAGAGCAGGGCATGCAAAGAGCAAGTTGCTTTGAGAGCGAGGTGCACAGAGAGCGGGTCTTTATGAGAACAAGGTGCACAGAGGGTGGGTTGCTATGAGAGAAAGACACCCAGAGAGCAGGTTGCTATGAGAGGGAGGTGTGCGAAGAGCGGGTCGTTATCAGAGCAAGATGTATAAAGAGCGGTTCACTATGAGAACAAGGTGCATATAGAGCAGGCCGCTATGAGAGTGAGGTGCGTGGAGAGCGGGTCGCTATGAGAGCGGGGCACTGTTAGAGTGGGGTGCCTAGAGAGCAGGTCGGTATGAGAGCGGGTTGCCTTGAGAGCGGAGTGCCTAAAGAGTGGGGTTCCCTCTTCCAAACACTTAATTGAATCTTGATTTCTGCTTTGATTTTGTCTTTTGCCTATAGCTTGTGCAACGGACCTTTGTTCAAGGATTGAGGTCACTCAAAAAGTGGGTTGTTTTGAAAAGTGGATTGTTTAGTGAGCAAGACGCTTCGACGAACGGGTGCTTTATGGAGTGAAAAGTGTTTAAGGTGAAGTGTCTTTGAAATCTGTCTTGTTCTCTTCAAAATTTCCATGCTAATTACATGACAAAACTACTTGCGGGCGCTAGTTTTGATGTGCCACCTCGACAAAGGAAATAGACAAGTTAGAAATAAAATATGCATGCATGTCAAATATGTATATGTTAAGTTTTGTAATTTTGAATAAAAGATGTATGTTGTAATGACTCAAATTGGAGTTATATGCGAACATAATTATGCAATGATCTTTAACACCCAGTTTGTCTTATAGTTAGGAGGTGAGGTGTTAGGGATGGTAGTTGTTTGTAACTATCATCCCCATAGTTTAAATAAGATCCCCCTCTTTTATTTGAGAGGGTACACACATGAGAGACATTGTATATGCTAGAGAGAGTACATTGTATTTGCGTTGTGTATGCTAGGAGAGAGAATGTAGAGTGCATTGGAGGTATTCTGCACGGGATCATATATTGTGTATGTAAAAGAATATCGTACGTATTTCATCGTATAGGCTATCATTAATGCAACATTTATTCATACTTGTCCATCATTTGCTATTGCTATTGTATTTGCATTGTGTATGCCAAAAATGAGTGGAGTGCATTGGAGGTATTATGCATTGGATCAAATACTGTGTAAGAGAATGTCGTACGTATTTCACCGTACATGCTATCATTAATGCAATATTTGTTCATACTTGTCCATTATTTCCTATTGCTATTATGTGTGATCTACATGTATTGCTATTGATTGATTGCTGCAATAGATTAGATTCAATCCTTGCATTTGTATTCTTGTCCAAGTTTTGTCGTATAAGGTCGTCTAGGCAATTACCTAGCCATCCAACATAGTTGCTAAGCCATACAATGTAGCTGCCAAGCCATCAAGATTGAAGGCAAGTCATCTGGCTAGAGCCAACCATTTGGGAAGAGTGCAGGTTGTCTAGTTCTCAAACTAGGCTGTTTCTAGCAGCGAACAAGGCTATCAGAGACAAGGAGATGATGCAGGCTGTACAACATCACTTTGCATGTGAATAGATGATCTATCAATCCAAATAGTTCCTCTAAAGGTGTAATACCACGACCATGCTACATTTGGTGGTGGTGTTTGAAATTATCAAACCAACACTGTGTGAAGCTTGGAGAAGTGGATGATAGATAACTTACTGCGAGGATGGGAGACATGGACGTAGAAGTGTTGGAGGTTTTTGGACCCTTTGTAAATATTTAGTTTATGGTGTGTGTTTATTATTTGAGTCCATAGTATGTGACAATTTATTAAGTGTATGTGTCATGTAATTAAGTGTGGAGTAATGAGTGTGAGGTATCATGTGTAAGTGTGAGTTATGAGTGTGAAGTGTCAAGTTTAAAAGTAGGGAGTTATGAGCATCAGGAGACTGTCTTTATGTAAATATGAGAGATTTATTATGTAAGAGGAAAATGTGAAGAGTTGGATCTCCCTCGAGTTTGAGTAGAGCAAAGGTCAAGTCATGTAATATGAAGTCTCATATATGATTTATTGAAGACAAAGCCATGTAATATGTATCGAAGAAACATTACATTTTTGCATTGCTTATAATAGATGTATTTTCAATAAAGCATTTTCTGTGAGTTTGATATTCATTGATTTATACATGCTATGGTAAAATCCTATGAGATAATATTGACAACTTGCTAACAAGAAGAGGGAGAGATCAACCAATACGCAAAAGTTGGAGGATTGCACAACAACAAGAATGGGAAGACCATGGGCATGTTGAGGAAGATTGGCATGTTGCTGACAAAGGATTGCACGAAAGGAGAATGCTGACAAAACTTGCTAGTGAAGAGATATAAATACCATAAGTAGAGCGAGTTTGGAATCCTCAAGTTTTGGATAGTTTGGATGAGGAACAAGAAAAGTGGAAATTGTTGTTTTTAACAATGAAAGACATAGTGCAAGTGGAGGCGTAGCGAGCAAAAGGGGTTCAATTTGAGGAGAATTTTCGTGTAAGTTATGAAAGTGCAAACATGGAACATGCACAAGACGAGGTAGAGCAATTGGTGATGCTAACACAAGTGCGAGGGAGAGCACCTAGAGGTGCAGAGGATGGGAGTCAAGCACAAAGGCGACTATAGGAGAGTGTTCTCAAGAGACCAGAGCCTACACTCATGTATTCATAGAGGAGGTCGTGAAATGTGAGAGCGCAAGTAGTTGTGAAGATTGTTTGCAAACAAAGGTTCGTAAAATGAATACAAACAACCACCAATGGCTAATATTGTTGTAGTTGTGGGCATGCAAGGTTGCAAGAGTGCCCAAAGTACATGGGTGATGCGAAGGAAGACCTAAAACGCCATATCGAACATGTGAAATGATATGGAGAGCCAATGGTGTAGATGATGAAGGTTCATGGCTGCAATTGTTTCCAACCACGTTGCATGGAATAACGATGGATTGACACTTAAAACAAGAACCCTTCACAACTTGGGATGAACTGAAGACCTCATTCAGTTCAAATTACTTTGAGACGATATGGAGATAATTGGAGAGATCTACTCAACAAAGCAAAAGGCTGAGAATAAGTCATAATTGTTGATTGAAGGAACTTATCAATAATATGGAAGCAAAAGCAACAGATGGGTTGCAAAAAGGATTGTTCCTAGATGGATTGTTGCCATGGTATAAGAAGAAGATGAGGTAGTTCCACCAACTACCTATCAAGAAAGATTTGATACAACACTTGGAAAGTGAGATGAAGACAACCACAATAGGTGGAGAAAGCACAATTCATATTTGAAATGATTCAGATAGTGATCAAGAGGACTTGAGCGTGACAATCCAAGCCATCAGGAAGGATGTAGAGCATATGATTAATGATGAAAAGGTTGAGAAGAAAAAGGACATGGTGTTCTAATTGCAAATCATAAGGACACACCAATGTCAATTTTCCAAAGAAGTTTTGAAGTTGTGGGGCATGTTGTTGCCGATTGTCCATTCAATCTCACAAAGCACTAGAAACCAGATGTTGACGGTGTAAGAGAGTAAAGGAAGAGAAGTCGAGCGCTTCAAAGAGTAGACAAGGAGCAACAAATGGCAGATATGAAAATAATCGCCAAGGAAGGAGGTATCCACAACAAGAAAATTGATTTGCAGGAGGAGAGGGTCGACTGCAGTATGATTTAGAAGGGAGGTCAATCATTTAGTGCCAGAGACAGAGTGGGGACACTACGCACATAGTTGCCAAAATGCCTTGATGTGGCAACGAAAACAATAATGCAATGATGTGTTGATGGTGTGGACGAGGCAATCATAAGGAGGCAACTTGCCTGAAGAAAGCAAGTACAAGTAACTCACAAAATGTCAATTTTATTCACATTGAGGAATCTTCATAGGACCATTAGAAGTAAAAACACATGCTAGCGGTATCTTGGGCATAGACAAAGAAGGAAGAACAACACCTGAGGAGGGATGACAAGAAGCACATGTCCAAATTGAAAAAGAGATTAAAAATACCAATCAAGAGAGATTGCTCCAAGAAAAGAAATTGAAGGAACCCATCAAGATTAAAAAGAGGATGTAGTAACAAACAAATTGACCGCGCAAGTATTGAATATGAGTATCGAAGTGAAAGTATCAAGTTTACTAGGCGCAAGACTAGAGCCATATGCAATGGTAAGAGAGGAACCTCAACGTAGATTGAAAGCAACATGAATAAGGATCAATATATTGACCTGACAATATTGATAATAGATGTTAGGAAGAAACCAACATTGATTCACATCGCGTTGCTGAATCACAAGTTGCCTCAAGTAATTGTTGATGGAGGCTCAAGAGTTAATGTCTTGCTTGAAAAGACGTGGAAAGATTTGGGGCGCCATTTTTGTGGTCTTCCAACTTCTGATTGTATGGCTTGAACTAGTATGTGATAGAAATGGAGTACTAATTGCACAAAAAGTGAAGATTGTTCAAATATTCATCATGGATATGGTAGTTATTGCTATTCAAAAACTAGCCTATGATGCATTGTTTGGATGCGGGTGGCTATGCACAACAAAGGTAAACCACAACCAGGAGAAGGATCATTTGACATTCAAAAAAGACCAACACATATATGTTATTAGCTTGAAGAATTTGTCCGTATGTCAAGAATTGGTGACATGCAATGAATCAGAGAGTTCATCATTAGAGGATGAGAATAGACGAGAACCAAATGAAGGTGTATTGGAGTTGGAGGAGTGAATGGAGGATGAGGAGCACTCTTACAACATACTTCTCCATTGGCAAATAGAAAACTATGAAGTCTTCTAGCCAAATTGTATGTGTATCAACACAAAAGAAGACCAAGATGAACTAGTGAGATCGACAAATGTAGTCAATCTGCAACCAAGGTTGAAGAAAAGTGGTCTTTTCTATGAAATTTTGCAGAATATAGTGTTAGCCATGCCTTGATTGACGAAAAGTCAACACATCTATTTTATGTAGAGAATGTGGCAAAAGAAGCTAACACCATACAATTTGGACAAAAGATGGTGCAAGTAAACCTCAGTGAAGGAGATGAAGAGAAGATGATCCAATACGAGGACAACTAGGATTTAGTCTTGAAAGCAACTTCCAAAATTCATGGAGTATAAGGTCTTCACATGGACCTCGAATTGTGCGTGCATTCGATTTCGTTGGTTCTAGGTGCATAGCCAATATGAAGAAGGCCATACAAAATGAATCCAAAGAATGCAACCTTAGTCAATGTAAAAATTGAAAAGATGATAGATGTTGGAATCATTTTCAAAATGATTTTGAGTGAGTGGGTGTTACCAATTGTGATCAGTTCGAAGGAGAGTAATCAAATATGCATTTGTGTTGATTTCAAAATTTTGAATATAGTAACTATTAAGAATCCCTTTTCAATACCCTTCACTGATTCAATCTTGGAAGAAGTAGCTGGACACAAGATCTATTCATTTTTTTATGGATTCTCAAGCTATAATCATATCAGTATAGTCGAGGTAGATAGGTTGAAGACTAATTTCGTAGTAGAGCATGGCATCTATGCATATAATCGAATACCTTTTGGTTTATGCAATGCCCTTGTCTATATTTTTGAACAAATGTCCATAGGAAAATTCAAAGTATTCCTAGATTGGTCATTGTATGGGAATTACAAGAATTTGAAGGGATTGGAGGAATGCATGGCATTGTGTATAAATGCACGATTGTCCTTGAACCCAAAGACATGTAAGTTGTTGGTACAATATGACAAGTTACTAGGAAATGTTGCATGTATGAAGGGTTTCAATATTGATCCTGAAAAAATACGAGTCGTAGCATGGAGGATCCATATGATGCGAGTTTGTTGAAGTATTTCTTGGGACATGTCGGGTATGAGCGATGCTTCATCAAAAACTTTGCACGAGTTTTGCACCCTCTAGACATGTTGACGCGCAAGAATGTTCCTTTTTGATGGACAAAGAAGCATGAAAAGGCCTTTGAGGTGTTGAAGGAAAAGTTGGTTTGTCCACCCATTCTGGTGTTTCCAAATTGGGAGGAGTTCCATGTCCATGTTGACACATCCAATTTTGCAATTGGATGTGGGTTGGTCGAAAAGGGGTAGTATGGGTTGGATAAGCCCATATACTTTTCTAGTCGGTTGTTGTCTCATGCAGAGAAAAGTTACAACACAATGGAGCAAGAAGCCTTGGGGATGGTGTATATAGTATAAAATTTTAGATATTACCTACTCGCCAATTCTTTTACCTTTTGTGTAGACCATTAGGTGTTGCTATAATTAATCAAGTCGACTATTTAAAGATTTGTTATTAGGAGGCTCGTCATGTTCTAGAAATTTGTATTTCGAGTGGTAGGTAGATTAGGGAAGAAACACATGATAAAAAATAAGTTGTCAAGGATTCACTTAGGAGAGCTTGTAGGAGTGTTAGATGAATTTCCAGATGCTCATTTGTTTTCCATCACTGCACTATCATCGTGGTACAAGTACGCTGTAGAATACTTGTTGATAGGGGAGCTACCAAAGGAGTTGATGACAACTACAAAGATAATGTGAGATCATCACCTTTTCAATTGATATCTATATTGCTATATAAGATCGGACCTAACGAAGTGTTGCGAATGTGTGTGATGGATGAGGAAGTGAATGCAACATTGAAGGAAAGCTCATGAAGGGCTAGCAGGAGGACATATTGGATCAGACATGACTACGAAGGTGCTTTTGGTAGAGTTGTGGTGGCCCACCCTTTATCGTGATGCAAGGAGTTTATGACCTTATGCAATACGTGCCAGAGAGCTAGGAAACCGTTAAGGCGGGACTTCATGCCATTGCACCGGTCACAACTGCAAGAATTTTTTGAGAGATAGGGTCTCGATTTTGTTGGTCCATTGAAAACCAACAGGCAACAATGTAGATACATTGTGGTAACAACTAAATATTTGATAAAATGGGTCGAGGCAAGGACATTACCTGACAATTCTATGAAGAGTACTACATGCTTTTTGTATGAACTAGTAATCATAAGAGTTGGCATACATCTTTAGTTGACAAGTGATCATGGGGGACACTTTGTTAATGAGATTATTCAAAAGTTGAGTACAAAATTTAAGGTCTTGCACTCATTGTCTAGTCCATATTAACCCTAGAGCAAATAGGTAAGTGGAAGCAACAAATAAGGTCTTAGTGTCAATAATGTATAAGACGTGCAATTGAAGATGTTGATTGAGAGGAGATATTGTCAACAATCTTGTGGGTGTACATGACTACATTTAAGCCAAAAATGAATCACACTTCATTTCAGTTGATGTATGATCAAGAAGCAATTGTGCTAGTGCAATTTTTGGTACCAAGTTTGAGTGGTGGTACAAAATCGTTTGCCTATGGGCCCTACCCCCTTTCAGATTCAAAAGCTGGACTCTTATCTAGATTACCCAAAGATTTCATCATCAAGCCTACTCATGTTTTGTGAAACTCATAGCTTCACATTATTTAACACAAAGTTATTGGGCTAAAATGTTAAGGCCAACATTTTGGGGTAAAGCTTGTAGAAAACATGAGGGTTGGGTATTGGGTCCATAATATGGGTACACTTGATCCTAGGTCTATGTCTACTCTAGGTCCATGCATTGCCACAAGTTTGACCCTTATATCTAGATGCCCTCCTAATTTTATAAGGTTCTCACCTGTGGGATTGAAGTCTTGGCTTACAATGTGAGACTTCTAACCCCCATTTGTTTGCCCCAAACTTGTTGGACCAAAATGTTATGGTTATCATTGGAGAAAAGCTTTGTGGGGAATGTGAGGGTGTGTTTGAATCTTTAATATGGTTAAGTTAAACCTTAGGTCTATGGCCACTCGACCATAGGTCTATGTATTGTTATAAATTTGATATTTGCCTACATTTATCCTCATGGATTTACAAGATGTCTCTTGTGATTTGAATCTTCTCACTTCCTTTCACATGTCCCAAATTCGTTCATCCACAACGTAAACATTTCATAGATCTGTAAAGCAGATTAGGGCATACTTGCATATATAATATGGGTAACAATTGATCCTAGGTTTATGCATTGTCATGAATTGGACCCTTATCTTTTGGTAATAATTATTGCTTTACAAGTTTCCCACATGTGGGATTGGAACCTTAACTTACTGTGTGGAACTTCTCACTCCCCATTTCTTGCCTAAACCCATTGGAAACATGTTAAGTTTTCTATAGTAGAGCTCATAAAGATTATGAGGGTGGGTTTGGATTCGTAATATGGTTACATTTGACCTTAGGTCTATGGTTACTCTGTACTGGGTCCATACATTGCCATATGTTCAAATTCAACCCTTATCTTTGGGTGTCCTCATGTCTCTACAAGGTGCCTAACATGTAGCACTAGAACAATGACTTATAGTGTGAAATTGTATCCTTACCATCATTTACCCCAAATTTGTTGGGCTAAAAGCATTATATATGAGTTTTGAAGGAAATATGATTTATTGTAATAATAATGTATTTGGCAAAATATAATATTCTATTCGTATTTTTGGGAGAGCATGAAAAATATTATGATTCTCTCTAAACTTACAAATTTATTTTTTGTAAATGGTAAGAAAACAATCAACATACAAAAAAAAAAGAAACTTTTTGCTTCTTTATCTTTAATTTTGAGTAATCAGTTTGGTTTTTATCTTTAAAGTATGGGTTTGAATTTATCACAATCACATTGTCATGGTCTCTTAATAAACCATATTATCATAAATTACATTACTATGGAAGTGTCCATCACAATATGGGTGTTGGACTTGGAGTGCACTTATATGATTGTATCCCATTTATCAATGCTTGACAAGGCCTTAGAGAGTAAAGTAAGCTTTTAATGTTGATGAGGTGAGGCTTCATGTTTTTAATCGATGTGTTAAACCAGACTCTGATACCAAAACCTAGTGTATTGACCCTATCGGCTTTCAAATTAGAACCTTGGACCTTCTATTTGAGATACCTAACCCTTCACTATTAAGCCTATTCATAATGTACAAATATTTGTTCTATTCTTTGAATCAAAGACATACCCTATGTCTTTAAAGCCATATGCTCTACCAATGAGCTAAGATGATATAGCTGGATATTATTTTATTATATATTTGATATGGAGCATACAATTTATAATAAATAACAAGAAAATATTGCTCATAATTACAAACATGTTCTTGAAAGATATAATCATAAAATTGTTAATCTATAATTTTCACTTTTTTTTAAAGTTAAGTGAGATTGAAATGTGCCCTATCCATATTACATCATGATCACATTACTATAAACCACATAGTGATATTACAAGATAATGCAATCATAGAACCCATAGGATTTGAACCTGGTGGGCTCATTGTAAGCTAAATAATTTTACTAGTTGGACTTAACCATGGATTTTTTTATATTAAATTTTAACTATGAAGTTCTATTAAATATGTTTTGAAAAGATATAACCATAGATTTTTTTCTTTAAAAATGCATTTGAGTTCAAAATAATACAAAGGATTTACAAAAGGTATAATGCTATGAAAAAAAGTTATCCACAATAACCAACAATTGACAAAACATGAGAAAAAAATTACCACTATTTATCATGATAAAAAATGTTTGAACCCCACCAACGTGAGAAGAAATTAGAAAACATACTAGATTTTACTTGGACCCAAGGCCCCCATATTGTCCAAAATGTTATAAAGCTATACTTTAATCCTTGCTAGTTGATTGTTGCAATCAAAGTTCAATTTTGATGCAACCATTTCCTTAAGCTCCTTTATCTTGGCATTGCTCACTCTCAGTTCTGAGTAGTATAAACAATTAGGATATGGTATTTACTCCTTTTGCCTGGTCCCCTCTTGGAATCCTACTACCAAAGCATTGACATGCAACTAGTTATTAAAGTCAAAGAACTCTTGCTGATGGAAAAATTCTATAAACATTAAAAGAACGATAACATCTAATAAAAAATAAAGAAAGAGATAAAACCAAATGCCATAAAGATTCAGACAACTTAAACTCTTCCAAAAAACCCAACAATGCTTCTTTCCATTTGAGTTTACATCCAAACATTTTTGGATAGTTTTCTTGGATCCTATGCCACATCTGTTTGGCCACCTTACAAGAATTGGTATAACAGAGGAATTGGTTCTGAGTCAAAACTTAGCAGAGTTGATATCATTTATACTTAAAATAGTTTTTTTTGTTAAAGACTCAGTAGAAGAGGTACACAATTTTTTTATGACTCTTACACTTTCTAGTATTAACAACTCTATGCTTAAGTGAACAAACTCATCATTTGTAGGGCTTGATATATTAACCCAATGTTTTCTCTTGGAGGAACCAAATTGTTTATAAGGAGTTAGGTTAATGGGAACAAGAGAAACCTGGAGGTGATGATTGTTAACCTATTATTATTACATTATTTGGACGATATTATTCGGGTTACACTTTTACAATGAGTAATAAATGATTAGTCCTATATTATATCCTCTGTACATTGCCATGATGTTTTAATGAAAATAGCACGATATCCTTCTGTTGATATTTTTTAGGTTTGGCTTCTCGCTTTCATGTGGTATCAGAGCAGTCCACACAGATGATTTTAGGCAAGACCAATATGAATTCTGCATTCCATAGTTGCATGTCTGAAATCATGCGTTATGAAGATGTAGCAAATATTTTGAAAGATATCGAGCGAAATCTAAACGAAGGTGTTTTATGGCACTAGCAAAAAATGTTAGAAGAGTGAATGATTGAGTCCATGCATTTAATGCAATTTATCTTACTAAAGATACTCAAGTCAATTAAGCATTATCAGAAGAGAATGTTAAACCAGAAAAGAATTTGAATGTACTGCATTCTTACTGTAAGAAGAAGAAATACAAGGTTTCCTTAGTAAAACAAAAGTTAAAACGAGAAAGACACCTCACTTGATCGAAAAGAACGTCCCGTGTTTGTGAGAGAAGAAAATATTCATGTTTTCTGGTCAAGTCAACACATCTTATGGTTTGTACATTTTTGCACTGAATAGAAATCTTCTAGATGATAAGATATAAATTTGATTTTTGCTACGTATTATTTAAAAAGATGTCCAAATTTTATGGGTTGAGAGTTGTGCGAACAATACGAGTGGTCCATCTTCGTGAGATTCTCTCTATGAAACCCAAGCACTCTAGAACGTGGCATTTATTCAGAACGAAAGCACATTTTCGTAGATTTATAGGCATTAATGATTTTCAAAAGAGAGCATTTTTGATCCAGGAACTATGAAGAAGAGATGTCTTCACTTTCAGCCGATTATTAAGGAGAAGAAATTAAAATAAGCCAAAGACATGTGCATTTAATCTCTGTATCAAAAAAGTGGAAGTGGATGTTCCTGCAAAGTTCAATATTTTTACGAACTTCATATGAAGTCTGAGAAAACTGTGTGGAATCTGTGAAGATTGTATGTATTAAAAAACTAATTTTATGCCTTTACATGCGAAGCTATTCATTTATTAGAAATAAAAATATATATTAAACTATAGTATTATATTGTTGCTTAAAATGCATTTAAGAGTTATAAGGGTGTACAAATGTATTTTTATAATTTTGTTTTATTTATTAAAAAGAGGGAAAAGGGGTTGATCTTCTTTGTGTAAGAGGGATGACATATTTGAAATCTGTCATATTTGAAAGGAATATTTATAGAGCTTTATGATATTTTTATAAGAATATATTATTCTATTGTACAGAGTAGTTGATACCTTGCATTTTTTATTGTAATTATCATAAAATTGCTCTTTATCACAAAGAACCAAACTTTTATCAAACCTTAAGGTTTGAAGCAACATTCACATCACCTGCCAACATGGGAAAGTCTAAGAGAAATCAAATAGAAAACAAACATTACTTTATAGAAAAAAATGGGAAAGTCTAAGAGAAATCAACTAGAAAACAAACATAACTTTATGGAAAAAGATAGTCATATTTGTGAGAGAAAAGGACAAGACAAAATTTTTAATTACAATTTGATGAATCATGGGAATCAATATTGTCAACCACCTCAAAGACAATTTCAATCACAAGAGTCTATTATTCAATAAACACTAGAATTAGAATCCATTTGTGAAGATAAACAAAATGAAGCTCTAGTCCTTCACACACAAGATAGTTGTTCACAAGAAGCTAGTGAAGAGAAGCTAGTTGAAGTTCTAATACCATTGGAAACAATGGGGTCTTTTAAAACAATTGTCAAAGGAGTTGAAGATGAAAACTTCTCAACATTTCGTTGCTATTTACACTCTATTCTCAATGTCTTCTATGATGTTGTTACACTACCTATTAATGTAAGGTTGATAATTTACAAGGATTTAGAAACTCTTAATGTCGTTAAAGATAAATACAATTGAAAGGATGAAAGACAAACCCTTAATGACAAATGTGTGTTGTGACACAAACGACATTATCAAAAGAACATATTTTGCTTGTGATACTAATGATTTAAATCCTAATATGACTAATGTGAGTTGGGATGCATGCGATCTTCTTCAAAGGAAAATTTCTAGTTGTAATATAGGTGATTTGAGGCTTGTGATGGAAGGTAGTTCTTGTACTATAGATGATTTGAAACCTACAATGACTAATGTATCTTGTGATACAAGGGATCTTGTATAGGGAACATATAAAACCTATGACACTAGTGATTTGAACATGGTTTGTGTAGATAAAGTATGTGTAGAAAGAGATTATATTGGCCATGACAAAAACCATCTTGTTGGAGAACATATTGATGATGACTTTAGGTGCTTAATTAATGATGAAGAATTTGAATATTTTGAAAAGCATATAAAAGGTTTTAGTTCAAAACTTTGTGAATAATGGGATACAATGTACATGTTTAGGACAAAATAGGCAAGGTGTGAAAGAGCCCATAGTACTAGGTGTAAGGCCACAAAATAAATGCCTTGGATATATAGGACATATAAGTCAAGTAGGTGAGATCAAGCTTTTGAAAAGGGCTAAATATACAGATCAAACATATACTAGTAATACCAAATTTCTAACATGTGGCAGTATATTTTTAACAAAAAAGAAGTGAAACCCAATTTGTGATAGGTAATTATAACACAAAATTTGTGAAAAGAGAAATCAATGAAGGGAATTGTTGTAAATATTGTGGAAGATATGGACATATGTTAGAACAATGTTGGAACCTCCATCCTTGTATGATTTATGGAGGAAATAATCATTCACAAATATATTGTAAATATAAAGAAAAAATAAGCAATATCAAAATACATATGAATTGTGGATGGATGAATGTGTTAGAATGGATTAAAACAAAAAAATATTGTATGGTTTTGTAGGAGACAGAGTTTGTTGAATATGAAGAAGAATGTAAGGTTTCCAATAATAAAATGTGTTGGGAAACTTGAGATAAGTGATTTAAATATCATAAGAACACGATCCAAGCAATGCTTGGAATACCTGCAATTGTAGGTCCTATAAATGAACTATTATATGGATGATTTTGAAGATGTGGAAATATATTAGAGGTGATGACTTAAAGGCAGATGCAGAGGTTGACCTAGAGATAACCTAGACGCAAATATATTGAGGTGACCTAAAGGTAAAATATCAAAAGATAGACCCAAAGTCAAATCCAAAGGCAAAGACCCATATGTAGACCTTGAGATAGACCAAATCGTCACACCCAATGGAAATTATCCAAAGATAAAGCTAGATATAGATCTAAAGCCAGTGCCAAAGACAAAGCATAGAGCCAAAGCTAGTGCCAAAGCTAGAGCAAGATTTCATTCTACCATACTAGGAAGTGAATATTAAGGGGGGTAGTCATGTTTTACCAAATAATGTAATAAGGGGGATGTTAGCCTATTATTTTTACATTATTTGGATGATATTATTTTGGATGTTATATTACTGTTTATCAGGTTAAATTTTAACAATAGGTAATAGATTACACATGTATTATATTAATTGTACATTGGTGTGATGTTTTAATAAAAATAGAATAATATTATTCGACTAATATTGTTTTGGTTTGACTCCTTGCTTTCAATAATGGATGTATTTTATGGTGGGAATAGTCTATACTTAGAACTATTAAGTTTCTATGTTCATTTGTAAAATGTAAAGCCTTAGAACACAAGATATTTGAAATATCAACCATAATTTCCCTTTAAAAGATATGTCAAGCTCTCAAAAAACACCCTACTTTGTAGTACTAATAGAATCAGGTCACCGTACTTTGTAGTACTTTCAATATTTCATGGGTTAAACTAGCCATCGTACTTGATTTTTTTTTCCAGTGGCCTTACCCCTTTTCAAGCCAAATACTTAGATACATGTGGAAAATTTGTCTCAATAACTATCTTTGGTAGGTGTGGTTAGAAAGGAACCATAGAGTATTTAATGAGTCTATTCATGATCATCAAACTATCATTGCCAGGATCCTATCCTTTGCCAACAAGAATGTGAACCTTATCCCTTTTGATAGATGTAAACCTCATCTCCAGGAGACCACAATTGCTCAATATTTAAGCTTAACCTTGTTAGATGAGTCTTTGCCTAGGGTAGGCAACCCCAAAGCCAATATTAAGTGGTCTCCACCTCCTACAGGTTGGTTTAAGCTTAATTTTGATGGAGCAGCTAAGGACAGTCCTGGCAGAGCAGGTGCTAGTGGCATTGTGCGAGATCATAATGGGAATATGATGCTTGCATTTTTTGAATATTTGGGAACAAGGACGAACAACGAAGCTAAAGCTAGAGCTATGTGGAGAGGCCTTCAAATGAATCAAGACTTAGAAGGCAATTTGATCGTAGAAGGAGACTCTATGCATGTTATAAATCTTCTCAATAATTGGAAAACACCTCCTTGGAGGATTAAAACAATTGTTGAAGAGGCTAGGATATTTTTCCAGGGAAGATAGGACAAAAAAGCCCAACATGTCTTTCGGGAAGCTAACAAAATTGCTGATAAGCTGGCCAATTTGGGTGTCGATGGTGACAAACTTTTCAAATGGGAACACGGTGTCCCGAGTGAAGTAGAGGAGCTTATTCAACAAGAATGCCAAGAATGATAGTCAAATTTACCAACAGGGAAGGCACTATAAGTTTGAAGGCTAGGAGTATTCCTATCTCTTTTTTGAATTGGACTCACAATAAAAATTATCTGAGCTGTCAGTCTTCGTGGATGCTGCTTGGAAATACCACAAAAACTAATGGGGACAATCAGATGTTAGATAACATGGCTCCTAGTCATCTTAGTAATTTGAGGTTGGTTGATAATCACAGGGAATGAAAGAAACGACAATATAAGACTTCGAACCAAAGCCACGTGGACCACCAGATAGCCATCGCCATAAATCTAGCCAGTAGGTTCAATTATCCAAGGCTGATTGGCCAAGACAGTATGTGGTACCAAAGCATGTCATATACGAAAGAAAGCAATTACAAAAAAATTATTAAGAGTATCTGTCAATACAGAGCTTGTGGGAGTTTTTTTTAGTACTATGCTATGTGTATCTGCAACTTTTTGTTTCTCCATTGTCTCAAGGAAGGGATCCATGTCTATTTTTTTTTTGTAATTATGATACATGTGTGTTTTCTCGGGGTATACCTAAAATGTTGTATGGGAAGTTTCTTTTTGATAACAGGATATGTGCCTTACCGGATGTAATGGCTTTGGCGGCATGTAGATTTTACATATATAAGATCCTTAGTAAAGATATGTTCATCAACAACCCTAGGCTAATTTTTGTAAAAGGTTTTGGGTCAACCTGTAAAACCCGGTATTAATGCTATAGTATCTTATCTACCAAAAAAAATAGAATCAGGTCACTATTGTTGAGGTCAATATTTTGAGATTGGAATAGTATAGGACTTCAAGATTAGGATAATATCTACAATTTAGTGGATAAAGCAAGGTGGTAAGGGTACCAAGTTCTCTTTCAACTTTATCAGACATAAATAAAAATGAAAGTATATTTGAAATCTGATATGATAAGGGTAGCTTAGAGGTTGAGGACAAGGGGATCGCTCAATTTTCCATCTCTCCTTTCCAAAGTCTTTTCAAGAACGACAAGGAGGAAATTGACCCAATGATAGTGCAAAATTTTGGTAGTTGTATTCCTTGCTAGATTTATAAATAACAAGTTTTCTTAGATAGTCCTCTTTCATTCAAAGAGCTCACCAACACTCTATTTCAATGCCTAAGGGAAAGATCATTGACTCGATGGGATTTTGATGGAAATTTTTAGAACAATTTGGGACCTTACTAGAAATAACTTTTTTATGATATATAAGGAATTTAACAAGGGTTAGTAGGGGCTAATATTAATCAAGATTTTACTAAGTGGCTTCTAAAGGGAGCAATGAGATATAAAGTATTTGGATAGGATTATTAATTTATAATTTATAAATTTAAATGTATTTAAGTTTTCTTGAAATTTTATTTAAATAATATAAGATTAATTTAACAAAATTACAAGCGTATGGAAAGGGAATGAATGAGCTATGAAGAAAGTCCATAAAGACATGTGACAATATATCCACCACTTTCGATATTGATTGTTGGAAAAGATGACTAAGGCGAAGACTTAGTGTTCTAATAAATGAAAGTTATGTGGGAGCCGAGTTGCACGAGATACATTTATTTGGAAGAAGACCTATTTTAAGGATTATATGTTGAAGATCACTCACAACAAAAAAAGAGGGTAATGTTCAAGGATTTTCAAGTATTTCACTATATTAAAACTATTCATGGTGGTCTTACATTTCAGTGATGCAAACTCATGATGCTTCACATAAAAGATAATAACATTCGACATCTTAGTTTGTTGAAGAAGACAAATTGAATGTAAGTTGATCTAAAAAGCATTAATGATGGTGGGCTAGTTTTATTTTTAAATGTTGCATACCAAAATGCAACAATTTTATATTTATGTCTATAGACTATTTTGTATCAAAGACCATACTATGTGAATTTCAACCCATATTTTTTTATGTGGTGCTATTTTATATGTTAATAAATTACTTTTACAAATAACATTGTGGTGCTAGGTTCAATATATCTTATACATAATAAGGAAACTTTAAGAGCAAGTAGTTGAAGTGTTATGAAGAATGTGTCTATCCCACTTTTTAACCATATTTTATTTTCCAATATAAAGAAAAATATCATTTATCTCTCAATTGAGAGCATAGAAAAAGGTTCATATTTTGGGATTGCAATTCTATTGATCTAAATAATTGTTCCAGCTTCTAATTTAGGTTATGCACCCCAAATTTTAGTGTCAAGAAGGTTGGACAATATTATCAAAGGCTTCTCCTGACCTTCAAATTTTAAGCTGGATCCCCATTGCCCTTGTGTAGATATCTAATCTAAACTAACTACTTTGCATGGAAATGAAATGCATGAAAGTAAAGTGCAAAAAATAAAGTTATTTGAATTTTAGAGTGCAAGAAACTAAAAGCAAATATGAATTTTACACCATAGAAAGGATAATGTGTGATCAAACAATGTGAGAAGCTGAATAACATCAATGCCCACCCATTCATTTGATTATAAAATTGATAAGTGAATGACAAGATGGGCTAGAAGGGTTGTGCCAGAATTGTCATGCACTTAGCAAACCATGAGGGCAGTGCCACTAATGGGATGCATGAGGACTCGCCAATTTATTACAACCTCATAAGGATAAAGCACATTGTGGATTTCATAAAGTGTAGCTCTGAATTCTCATGGCCAAAAATATGATTACAATGAGGGCCCTAGGTTCCTATTTATAACAAAAGTTTATGCCTAAGTTACTTGGGATGAAAAATAATTACTCCTAATAAAAGTAAATATTTGGGGGCAACTTTAGCAAAATGTTGCACCTCCAAATGTTACATGCATCCTATTACGCCTCTAAACAGCTTAGGAGGCTCTAAAAATACTTAATACACTAGAAAATGCCAAAATAGTCACTTTTCAAAATATTTTCCTTGTGATCCACATCAATTTTCAGTTTTGTACTTGCTTAAGTGATTCAATTGAGTTTATTGAGTGATTCCTGCACTTGATACAAGTGAATCACTCACATTTAACAAGTGAAATGACAAAATTTGCTAAGTAAATTGCTCCCTCAATCAAATCAATGTTTTAAGCAAGTGGATTGCTCCTATGAGCCAATCAATATAATTTTACAAGTGAATTAGTCTCTATCATTCCATCACTACATTTATCCTTTAAAATCGATAAAATTTGTAAATGCAGTGTCAAGGTACTACATTCATGGTGGCTTCATGGGACACCAAGCTCAATTGGCATGAGATCCCATATCCTACCATTATCCTTGGGCATGGAGTCTACAAAATTGGGATTCACACTACAAATTGGCAAAATTATTGTTTTTCCCTTAGCCTATCTTGGATGGTAGCAACCCTAATAGTTTTTACATTCACTATAATCCAAAAAATGTACTATCCTAGGGTCTTATGATTCCCCCATTATATCTTTAAATGAATTTTTAGATAACTACTCTCCTTTGGAAACTAGCTCTTTTATCTTGACATGAACTGAATTCAACTTCTCATAGTATTTTGTAGCATTCCTTTGGTCGATGTGGTATTTTTCTTGTTGGAACTATTATTATTTTTTAGAAACATCTTGAAACATTCATTCACCACAATCATATGTAGAAAAATAAATACAAGCAAAAAAGAAGAGCGATATGATAAGGAACAAGGGGTAGGTTCCCATGGACACCCTAACAATATTTTTATATATCACACTATATACAAATGATTGCTCATTGAGGGGTATTTATAGTGATACCAAAACCCCAATGAGAGGTTAACATCAACCCATAATTAACTTAATCTTGAGGTTAACCTTAAAATAAAATAATAATAAATTACCCTTTTAAGCAAGGTTATCCATAAAGGTGTATTAACCAATTTTACTAATGGTGAATACATGAGAGTGTCCTTAGCCTTACATGAAAATGCTTGTAGGCTTACACATAGATGCCCATATGCTTACATAGAAATATGCCCATAGGCTTACATCAAGATGTCCAAAGGATTACATAACACTTTCTCATATGATTACATGAAGATGTCTATAATATTATAACAAGATGCCTAAAGGTTTACATAGCACTTTCCCATAGGATTACATCAAAATAACCTATATGTACTTAACCATTGTTGGCCTTGGTCTGATAAGGTTAGAATACAAATATTTTAACACCCCTCCATAATTTGAACTAAGGGGTCACAAAGAGAAGATATTAGATATGGATTATCTATCCCCATAATGAATGCTCATATGGGTCACTGGATATTGCTATATTTTCTTTGACAATGGTGCATAAACTAGATCAACCTCTCCTAAATATGATGTGGTAACTCCACCTCCTAAATTCGGATTTGAGCTTCTCATGACAAGATCTTCAACATGCACTATAGAGACCACAATTTGTCCCCAAATATCAAGAGAAGGCAATTGAATCATGGAGAAATAGGAAAGTATCTAGATAATAAAACACAATTATTATAAAGGGCCCATAGACACAAGGTGTATCTTACATTGATCATCCAAAACCTACTTCTCTTGCAACCCAAAATATTACCAAACATTGCATTAACAGGTTGTTAGAATTAGAGCAAACATCCATTATAAGAAAAGATAAGAATTATACATGATATCAATATGAATTTGCATAGTAAAATTACCACAATAGATAATAATAAGTCTTTGAAATGATGTCACCAATTTGCAAAGCTCAAAAAACTTTACAATTTGAAAAAAAAAGCCCAATTTTTTTTCGTATGCAAAATTTATGGCCTTTAGAATTTTGGGGATATTAATGTAAAAGGAGAGAAAAATTATAACAAAACTTAGAAATTTTTTTGGCCAGTCAAAAGTTGTCGTTTGTTACCTCTAGCCACCTCCTTTGTTAACATCACTCACTAATAGGACTGCCAAAAGGGATGACATCAGTGAATCAAATATCAACCCTTGATGATAAATGATTGGTTGTGATCCATATTTAAAAGGATAATTTATATGTAGAAAATATCCCCATGTCAATTATGGAATTTGAATTTAGGTCAATTGGGCATGAACATCTTGCATCTCCTCTTAGTAGCCACAAAACATTGGGGTATTTTCATATATCACACTATATACAAATGATTGATCATTGAGGGGTATTTATAGTGTACCAAAACCCCAATGAGAGGTTAATGTCAAGCCATAATTAACTTAATATTACATTAAACAATAATAAATTACTCTTTAATCAAGGTTATCTATAAAAATGGATTAACAAATTTTAATAAGGGTGACTACATGAGAGTGCCATTAGCCTTACATGAAGATGCTTATAGAATTACATGTAGATACCCATAGGCTTATATAGAATGATGCTCATAGGATTACATGAATATGCTCAAATGATTACATAGTACTTGCCTATAATATTACATGAAGATGCCTACAAAATTCATCAAGATGCCCAAAGGCTTACATAGCACTTTTCTATAGGATTACATCAAGATTACCTATATGTACTTTATCACTATTGGACTTGGCCTAATAAAGTTAGAATACAAATATTTTAACACCCCTCTAGAATTTGAACTAAGGAGCCAAGGAGAGAAGACATTATAAATGATACATATGCCCCTATAATGTATGCTTATATGGGCCATTGAAACCTACTATCTTTTCTTTGCCAAAGGTACATGGACTGGATCTACCTATCCTAAAAATGAAGTCATAACTCCACCTCCTAGATCAAGATGTTGATCTTCTCATGAGAAGATCTTCAACATGCACTATAGTGATGACAATCTATCCCCAAATATCAAGAGAAGGAAACTAAATCATAAAGCAATACATAAATTTCTGAATAATCAACCCGCCCATAAACACAAGGTGTACCTTATATTTATCATCTAAAACCTACTCTTTCAACCCAAAATATTACCAAACACTACTAACATGTTGTTGGATTTAAAGCAAACATCCATTATGAGAAAAGATAAGAATTATACATGATCTCGATATGAACACGTAAAGTAAAAGTCTCACATAATATAGTAAAAAATCCTTGAATCGATTTCACCAATATGTAGAGCTAAAAACCTATATGTTTTGGAAAAAAGGACCCAAAATGCTTCTATATGCAAAAGTAATGGCCTTTAGAAGTTTAGGCATATTAGTGTTAAAAGGATAGCAAAATTATATGACAAACCTTAGGAGAAATTTTACCCAATTGAAATTTGCCACTTGTTACCTCTAGGCACCTCCTCTATTGACATCACTCACTAATATGACTGCCAATTAGGATGGCATAAATGAATCAAATGTTGACCACTTGGTGATAATTGATTGTTTGTCCTCCATATGTAAAAAGATAATGTATATTCAAAAAATGGCCTCATATCGGATATGGAGTTTGACCCTCGGTCAATTGGGCATGATATCTTGTTCTCCCTCTTGGTAGCCATAGTACTGTTGAGTGGTATTTTCACCCAATTGTGAAAGTACACTCTCCCTTAGGATTTGGATTCCAAATCCCCTCTTGCAAAGAAGTTAAACAAACAACTTCTCCAAGGTCTCCGCTATATTTAGCATTTGCATATGTGTATTAGTAATCTCAAATAAAGATATTCAATTTAAATGCTTGGAACACCTTAGTGATTGCAAGTAACTGTAAACAAGGGGCAATGTTGGTTTATTTTACTATTAAATTTTAGTGATTGTTCATTGAACCAAAATAAAGCAAAATGTGAGTTGGCCCTCATATGACCATGATGTAGTGCCTTAATTCATTTATCTTGAGAGTTTTAAGGTAGATTTTATCTTCTTTATTAAGTCCAAATATGGCTTCTTATCATGAATATGAAGATAGATTTCAATGTGATAGATAAACTATCCTTCTTTGGTGAAATTGGTTTTCACAAAGAAGCAATAATTTATGGCCTTAAAGTAAGGGCTTTAAATGTCACCTCAACTTATCCCTCTTAAATGAAATCAAATTTTCATAAAGATGAACAATTAAGTGCTTTGAATCAATGACCTTCAATGTGATGCTCAAATTACCCCTCTTTCGTAAAATCAGAATTTTTATGAAGAGAGGGCAATTTTAGGCTCCAAAAATGGAAATTTGTAAAATGCCATAGAACATAAAACCTTCAATGAAATTGAAATTTTCATGAAGGGAATGTCATCATAGGCTCATGAATGAAATATGAAACTGAAAAACTGAAATTCGGTCCAAAAATGGAAATTTTCTATTTTCGGAATTTTCAAAATTTGTAATAAAATTGCAACTTCGATGAATTTTTAAAAATACTAAAAAACTCCAAAAATCAAATTTCAAATTGTGTATTGGAAGTCTGAAGTATAACCTACGCAATGGTGAAATTATTTTTGGATTTTGAAAAGTTTTAAATGTTTATTTTAATGCCTGAAAATTAAAAAAAAAATTTAAATTTCTGGAAAAATAAAATGCAGAAAAATGAAAAGAAATGCAGAAAATGAAACACATGATACATTCAGTTTGATGCTATCCTATTCCGGCAAAACCGAAGATATGAGGTTTTCATGCATGCAACCTAACCTATTGGACTTGCAAAACAAGCACAATCCGGATAAGCTAAGTGCTGGCTCCTAGGGTTTAAATGAGGTTTTCAGATTTAAGCATTCACATGAAGCAATCAAGAAACTTGCATAAACTCCATTTACAAGCCTAAAATATGAAAAAGGAAAAAAAATAAACATTTAATCTTGCATGCAGAAAATGACTCCTCCTTTCTTGCCCATAAAATGCAACTTTCTGAAAATTTTTGCATTAAAAAAAATGTTCATTTACAATAGCAGAATTTCTGGTTTTCCCAAACCAGTCCATGGAAGAAAAACAGCCCCAAACAAGTCCAGAATAGCCCTCTTGCCTTCAAATCTGCAACTTTGCTTGCAACAGTTTCCAACCCCTATGCAAGTATTTTCCACCAGTCTTTAAAGTTTCAAGAATGTCTCTTCGTTTCCATTTTTTCGTCGATGAAAACCCTTCACTTCCCTTTTTGTTTTGACTCTTTTGATTCACTTCAAAATGTTTTTCTTTTGTCTTTCATGTGGGCTTTTTCATAACGGTTTTCATGGATATCCATGCATTTACCCATTTTATATTTTACAATGTCGTCTAATAAACATTCGTATCAAACACCTCTAATCTTATTGTGAGGTGGACCAACCTCCACATGTTCCACGAACCTCCTCAATGGTGACTGATGTGGGTATTCATTTTTTATTCCTTTTAACGCCCACTAAATCATGCTTTGATCTGTAACATCCAAGCGTTATATTTGGCAGTGAAACCGCCTAAACATTTACAATAATGATTATCCAGCTACTCATCCCAGTCATCTCTTCCATGCTGAGCTCCCTATGGCTCGCTGCTTGTTGCTGGCCAGATTAAATCCACGTAAACCACTCGCTGCCACTCCTCCAAGGCCTTGACTTTGTGATCGTTGCTCTGGTTATGAGCTTTACACAATACACTACCATCCATCACCTATGTTCTTTGAATCATGCACTGCACACATACGTTATTGACTTTGCAACTATTATGTGCTCTATGATATCCGTCGTCCTATCTACGTAAACCACCTTTAGTGAAAAATACCCGATGACAAACATCAAATTTCACACCTCCGACTGGATGCTATTGTTTTTGTCGAAATGCAACTGGTAATTCTATTATGTCCCCTTGATATGGTGCTCATCCCCAAGATTAGTTGGGATCTCCGCTGTCATCTTGGCCGAATACATGAACCCTCGTAGCATACCTCGAGATGACAACCACAACTACGCCAACTTCTACGACTAGCCTCCTCAAATCATCGGTGCCTCCTTGGAGCCATGAAATCTTTTCTTTGTCGTTGGTGGTCACATGTTTGTCTACCGCCACTCTGGCCTGTGGTTTGGTTTATCTTCAGTGCCACCCATTTTGCCATCTATGGTTGTCATCAAAAATGTTGTAGCTACCTGCATTATCACAGAGAAGACAACGTAATACCACCGTTACACTATTGCCACTATTAATTCCTTGCTATCTAAATCCACGTAGCTACACCTATCTCGGTGATTCGACCGTTATGCTATGTTTGATATTGTTTTCTACATAGCCAATCAATTCAGATGAGCCATGACACGACCACATCATTTGGGTGCATACGTGGTCTCCCTTTTGGCTATGGCACCGTCTTCTCTAATGTATCCTATACAACATCACCACTGAGCCAGCTATGTCGCATGCTGGCTATCATTCACAATGTGAAACATCACGTGCTTCGAATACCCATCTATACCGATAAACGAATCACGCATTGATGCCACGCTGCCTCACCGTCGAGCCAGTGACACCTCATACGCTGCCTCATTGTCGAGCCAGTGACACCTCATGTCATGCCTGTTGGACCAAATCAAATTTTGTCGCACTAAAACCTCGACCGCCCACGCATGTTGGATTTACCATACCTAAATCCTCTCCAAATCATTGGCGCTTCTCGCTGCATTGACTGGCAGTGTACGGTAACCCTACGCTATCACCCACGATATCCTTTGTCTAATCCTGGGTCTTCTACGAACTCTGCACCGTGGTCACCGATGGGACCCATCAATATGCCTCTTTGTTATTGCTATCATTTTGTTGTGGTGTTCATCCGCATATTGTCATATGTAACTGCTGCCAACTAACATTTGTACTCCGCATCGTTTGTTCCACCTCCTTGGCACCGTTTACATTGTTAGTTCGAGTCGTTGATGCTGCGCTGCCTCGCCGCCGAACTCTTCCTGCACATGATATAACCAAGTATTAAATTTTCATTAAACCTTGTATAAACCTTAATACATATGAAGCACGATTAGGTTTAATAAATAAAGGTAAACATAAAAGCCCTTTACCTTTATTTGTCATTATTTTATTTTATTATTATTTTATTTCTTTTTTGTTTGGTTATTGTGAGAAACCTTTATGACCATGTACATGGTTAAGCAATATCATCCCAACCATGACACCTCCTAAAGTTGGGAGTTATCATTATTAATATGAAATTTAACACAAAACCACCACACACCATTTTTTAACTATTATTATATACAAAATATATATAATAATAATAATGTATATTTTTCGGTATACACAAATGAAAGAAAACCCAAAAAGTAACCACGAAAACACTAACCACAAAATCGATGAAAAACTTGCCGACACAACAATGATGATAAAAATCGTCAACCACAAGATGACAACAAAAGAAACGTCGACAATAAAATATTGTCGACAAGAAAATGACGACAAAGGTCGTTGACAAGAAAAAGTCATCGACAATAAAATATCATCGACAAGAAAAAGTCGTCGACAAGAAAAAGTCGTCGACAATAAAATATCGTCGACAAGAAAAAATCATCGACAATAAAATATCGTCGACGAGAAAAAGTCATCGACAATAAAATATCGTCGACAATAAAAAGTCATCGACAATAAAATATCATCGACAATAAAATATCATCGACAAAAAAATATCGTCGACAAGAAAAAGTCATTGACAATAAAATATCGTCGACAAGAAAAAGTTACTGACAAAAACTAAAGATAAATGCAAATTCAAAACAAACCGAGCATTAGACGCTTGGAACCAACATGCAAACACCCAAATACCAAAAATAAAAAGGTGGGTCCCCAATTTTGGGGTACGTTGTGGAGCAGCCACAACGAGTACCATTGATGTCTTTTCATATATCACACTATATACAAATGATACAAAAATATCAATGAGAGGTTAATGTCAAGCCATCATTAACTTAACCTTGAGGTTAACCTTACAATAAAATAATAATAAATTACCCTTTAAGCAAGGTTATCTATAATAGTGGATTAAACAATTTCACTAAGGGTGAATACATGAGAATTTCCTTAGCATTACATGAAGTTGCTTATAGGATTATACATAGATTTCCATAGTATTAAATGGAAATATTATTGTAGGATTACATCAATATGCTCGAAGTCTTACATAAAACTTACCTGTAGGATAACATGAAGATGTCTAAAGTCTTACATAGCACTTTCCCATAGGATTACATCAAGATAACCTATATGTACTTCATCACTATTGGCCTTGGCCTAATAATATCAAAATACTAATATTTCAACACCCCTATTGTCCTTGGCCTAATAAGATATGAATTAAGGGACCAAGGAGAGAAGAAATTAGAGATGATACATTTTTCCCATGAATGCTCATATGGACCACTAGATATTGTTGTCTTTTCTTTGTTGAATGTACACGACCTAGATCAACCTCGCCTAAACTTGAAGTGGTAACTCCACCTCCTAGATCAAGATGTTGAGCTTCTCATGAGAAGATCTCAACATGCACTATAGTAACCACAATCCATTCCTAAATCTCAAGAGAAGGAAACTAAATCATGAATAAATACACAAGTCTCTCAATAATCAACCCCAATGGTTAGAAAGGGCCCATAGACACAAGGCATACCTTACATTGATCATCTAAAACCTACTCTTGCAACCCAAAATATTACTAAACACTGCATTAATGACTTGTTGGAGTTAGAGCAAACATCCATTATGAGAAAATAGAAGAATTATAAATGATTTCAATATGAACTTGTGAAGTAAAAATCCCATTAAAAATGATAAGAAATCCTTGAACTGATATCACCAATCTATAAAGCTAAAAAAATTATGATTTGAAAAAAAGGCCCAAAATGCTTTCGTATGTAGAAAGTAATGGCATTTAGAAATTTGGGCTTATTAACGTTAAAAGGAGAACAAAAATTAAATGGCAAACCCTAGGAAAAATTTTGGGCAATTGGCATGCACCACTTGTTACCTCTAGGTACCTCCTTTATTGACATCACTCACTAATAGGACTACCAAATAGGATGATATAAGTGAATCAAATTTTGACACTTGGTGAGAATTGATTGGTTGTCCTCCATATTTTAAAAAATAACTTATATTTAAAATGACTCCATGTCAAAGATGGATTTTGACCCTGGATCAATTGGGCATGAATATCTTGTGGTTCCCCCCAATAGCCACAATACCATTTATGCATTTTCATAAATCACACTAGATATACATTATTTCTCATTTAGGGGTATTTATAGTGATACCAAAACCCTAATGAGAGGTTAACCTTAGGTCAACACTAACATAACCTTGAGGTTAACCTTACAATAAAATAATAATAAATTTTGCTTTAAGCAAGGTTATCCATAATAGTGGATTAACCAATTTCACTAAGGGTGAATACATGAGAGTGTACTTAGCCTTACATGAAGACACTTGTAGGCTTACACATAGATAACCATAGGTTTACATAAAAATGTGCCCATAGACTTACGTTAGGATGCCCAAAGGTTTACATAGCACTTACTTATAGGACTACATGAAGATGCCTATAGGATTACATCAAGATACCCAAAGGCTTACATCAAGATTCCCAAAGGCTTACATAGAACTTTTATATAGGATTATGTCAAGAGCATTTATATGTATTTCACCAATATTGGACTTGGCCTAATAAGGTTAGAATACAAATATTTCAATACACCTCCATAATATGAATTGATGGACCAAGGAGAGAAGACATTAGAGATGATACATCTACCCCCATAGTGAATGATTATATGGGCCACTGGATCCTGGTGTCTTTTCTTTTCCAAAGGTACATAAAATGGATCAACCTATCCTAAACATCAAGTGGTAACTCCACCTCCTAGATCAAGATGTTGAGCTTCTCATGAGAAGATTTTTAACATGCACTATAGTGACCATAATCTATCCCACAATCTCAAGAGAAGGTAACTAAATTTGCAACAATAGGTAAGTCTCTGAATAATCAACCCCAATGGTTAGAAATGACCCATAGACACAAGGTGTACCTTACATTAATCATCCAAAATCTACTCATGTTGCAACCCAAAATATTACCAAACACTATATTAACGAGTTAGATTTAGAGCAAACATACATTATGAGAAAAGAAAAGAATTATATATGATCTCAATATGGACTTGCACAATAAAAATACCACTAAAAAAATTAAGAAGTCCTTTAATGTGCATTTTATAAAACAAGACACAAAATGCTTTCGTATGCAAAAGTTATGACCTTCAAAATTTGGACATATTAATCCTAAAAGGAGAGCAAAAATTGTATAACAAATCTTAGGAGAAATTTTACCCAATTGGGAGTCGCCACTTGTTACCTCTAGGCACCTCCTTTGTTGACATCACTCACTAATAGGACTACCAACTAGGATGAAATCAATGAATCAAACATTGACACATGGTAAGAATTGACTGGTTGTCCTCCATATTTAAAAAGATAATTTATATGCAAAAAATGGCGCCATGTTGAAGGTGGAGTTTGAACTTGTGTCAGTTAGGAATGAACATCTTGTGCCCCTTCCTAGTAGCCATAGTACCCTCGAGTTATTTTCATATATCACACTATATACAAATGATTGATCATTGAGGGGTATTTATAGTGATACCAAAACACCAATGAAAAGTTAAAAATAAGCCATCATTAACTTAAAATTGAGGTTAACCTTACAATAAAATAGATTCAAAGTACCCTTTAAGCAAGGTTATTAATAAATGTGGATTAACTAATTTTACTAAGGGTGAATACGTGAAATTTCCCTTAGCCTTACATGAAAATTCTTGTAGGCTTACAAATAGATACCCATAGGTTTACGCAGAATGATGCCCAAAGGCTTACATAACACTTATAGGATTGCATGAAGGTTCTTGTAGGATTATATTAAGATGCTCGAAGGATTACATAGAACTTCCCCATAGGCTTACATCAAGATCACTTATATGTACTTCACCACTATTGGTCTTGGCCTAAGAAGGTTAGAATACAAATATTTAAACACCCCTCCATAATATGAATTGAGGGGTACAATAGAGAAGATATTGGAGATGATACATTTTCCCCCATAGTGAATGCTCATATGGGTCATTGGATCATGCTATTTGTCTTTGTCAAAGGTACATGAACTAGATCAACCTATCCTAAAAATCAAGTGGTAACTCCACCTTCTAGATCAAGATGTTGAGCTTATCATGAGAAAAATTTCAACATGCACTTGGTGACCACAATATGCCCCCCAATATTAAGAGAAGGAAATTGAATCATGAAGCAATAGGCAAGTCTTTGAATAATAAAATCACAAATATTAGAAAGGGCCCATAGACACAAGGTATACCTTGTATTGATCATCCAAAACCTACTCTTGTTATAGCCCAAAATATTACCAAATGCTCCATTAACAGGTTGGAGTTAGAGTAGATAAAAGAGAATAATTATACGTGATATTGATATGAACTTACATAGTAAAAATCCCATAAAAAATAGTAAGAACTCCTTGAAATTATATCACCAATATTTATAGCTCAAAAAATTGTGTGATTTGAAAAAAAAGGGCCCCAAATGCTTTTGTTTGCAAAGGTTATGACATTCAAAAGTTTGGGCATACTAATGCTAAAAGGAGAGAAAAACTTATATGACAAATCTTAGGATAATTTTTGGCTAATAAAAAGTCACCACTTGTTACCTCTAAGCACCTCCTCTTCTAACATCACTCACTAATAGGACCGTGAATTGGGATGGCATCAGTGAATCAAATGTTGACACTTGGTGAAAATTCATTGGTTGTCCTCCATATTTAAAAAGTCAATTTATATGCAAAAAATGGTCCCATGTTAGAGACATAATTTGAACTTGGGGTAGTTTGGCATGAACATCTTGTGCCCCCTCCTAGTAGCCATAGTACCATTTATGGATATGAGATTAAAAAAAGGGGATGCTTCCCCTTGAAGGAGCATTAAAGCTCACATTTTTAAAAAAATCAAAGAGTGATGCAACATACATGAAGGCTTGCATGCCTTGCACATGCACAACCTACACACATTATTTTGGTGAATATGTGCATGCCCTAAAAAAATACCTAAAAACAAAACTTGTCCTTAGAACAGTTGAACATAAAAAATTAGCCAAACGTCATTTTATTTTTATGAAAAAAATCACACATGCCACTTTGCCTCCTACCCACAACAAAATATTTTGTGGAATATTCTATTTTAAAAATTTGAATTTTGAATTTTTGGAGGGAAAAGGGCATATTTTTTGGACATGAAACAAACATCAAAATGATGAAATCTCCAAAAATGTTTAATTGGGGCCCCTAAAATTTTGTAAGGAATCTATAGACCTGATGGTTAATCCATTACTACCACAATTTTCCCTATTCATTCTTTATGTGATTGAGCAAAGTTGCTTCAATTTGGCTTTGGTACTATGTTGGAATTTGCAATATTTTCTCGAAACATCCTAAATCATCCATTTAACACAATATTATGCAAAAAAGGAAGAATATAAAATAAGAAGAGCATATAAATGAAAAAGAAAGATAAATGACAAGATGCGAGAGAAAAAAGGGGTGGATGCATATGGACACCCCCATAATATTTTCATACATCACACTAGATATAAATGATTGCTTGTTGAGGGGTATTTATAGTGATACTAAAACCTCAATGAGAGGTTAGTCTTAGGTAAAAACTCACTTAACCTTGAGGTTAACCTTACAATAAAATAATAATAAATTATCCTTTAAGTGAGGTTATCCACAAAGGTGGATTAACCAATTTCACTAAGGATGAATATATGAGAGAGTCCTTCGACTTACATGATTCTTGTAATCTTACACATGAATGCATGTAGTATTACATAGAATAATACCCATAGTTTTACATATAAATATACCCATAGGCTTACATGAAGATGTTCGTAGGCTTATATTAAGATGCCTGAAGGCTTACATAGAACTTGCCAATAGGCTTACATGAATATGCCCTTAGGATTACATCAAGATACCCAAAGGCTTACATCAAGGGCACCCATAGGCATAAATAATTTATCATTTCTTCCTTGATCATAACACTAACAACATCGTCATCTAGGACATGCTTTCTATCATAAAAAATGTTAGGTATTCTAGTAGAAGTCAACCCTAAACTTCTTTGTCCATTTATTGTACTTGGGTTTTCAGTGACTAGGTTATCTTTGCAGATCTAGAGGTTCCTCTAGACATCTAGGATATTCATTATTTCTTGACCAATTATTTATGATCTATCCTATACTATTGTGCCTATGCTATAGTCATTGGTGGAAGGAATTTGAGGACTTCCTAGTGTTCACCCCTTGTAGAAATTTACCCTTCTTGCTTTATGGTATTCTCAAATTGTTCCAGGCTTTGCTCTATGAAGGATGTCAATTGAAACTATTCATGGGTGTTCTTCCTCTTCCTTGACGTGGTACCAAAGGGTATTTACCATATAAACTTCTTGCATTATCTTTAGATCTACATCCATTTCTTTGGGTCTTGAGGCTTCCAATTTCTTGCTTTGCTAGTCTTTTTGTTCTCAACTATCTAACAATATGCTTTGTTCCTTTGTTATTTCTTGCACTAGTTATTTAGACTCATTAAGTTTAGATTTTAGGTCCTTGACTTGCTTCTTCAATTGATCCTTTTTGAAAATATCTCTCTTAAACATTTAAATCTCTTGCTAGAGTTGATCCTTTTCATCTTTAGCTATGATAGTCCGACTTCTAGTCTCTTGTTCTTGATATCCACTGCTTCATCTTCAATTGCTAGTCAACCGTATTTCCCTGCCATGCCAAGTGTGATCTAGCTAGCGAACTAGATTATTTATTATTGGTTCATCTTATTTAGGTTCAGGTACAATACTCTATCCAAGTTAGTAGGAGCTAATGCTATATTGGTGGGGTCAGTTTCTAAAGACTTGGTAAAATATACTTCACCCCCTTCATCAATAGTTATGAATGAAAGAGCATTGAGGCCTTGAATATTTTCCTATTGATTCATCCATATTCTTTCTTACATTCCTTCTCCTCAACAAAACAAACGCCTAATTTTCTAGTAACATTATTTTATCCATCCTTATAAGCATAGCTTTTTCAAAAAGCTCTAGATGCACTTGTCAATGGGGGAGTCCCTATAGACTTATCTCCTTGGGTAAGGATGATGGGTCAATTATAGGTGATGTTATCATGCTTGGGATGGTTAGAAAGTAGGGGTAGATGACATGGTGAGTGGTGTGAACTAAGTGGTGATTATAAGAAATAGAATAGAATGGAGGAGTGAGATGAGTTGCCAATATAACTAAGATGACCAAAAGGGGTGATATGCTTTGTGGGACCAATGGTTATGAAGCAAGGGCTTGGATGAGTGGAGAAGAACCATTATATTTGGATGAAAATATGCCATATTATAACCATTATTGTTGGAGGTAGGATACCCCTAGAAGAACCATGAGGTGAGGTACCCCTTGGAGAAATAGGTTTGGTGCTAGTGGATGATGGGAGAAGCATAATAAAAAAATGGGAAATAATGGAAATAAGGGAAGAAGGGAAAAAAAAAGAAAGAGAGTGAATATAAAAGAAGAAATGGTATATAGAGAAGGTAGAATAATGAATGGTGAAAATAGAGGGGGGGAGTATGCAGTTGTGGCCACCAGATTGGTCATTCCCAACTCTAAAGGGGAGATTTTATGAGGGATTTTCCCTCTTTAATTTATGTTTCCTACCCCTACTGTTGTTGTTCTATTGTTGTTTCCATATCACCAAATATAGACCCATAATTTTCAAACATTTATGCCCCTTAATTATTGTTTATTTATTAATTATTTTGACTACTATTAGAGTTTTCAATGCAACTAAGATAGTAATCACCAACATTACTCGATTCTTAGATTTTTTTGTGTGGGATTGAAGTGCTTGCTATCATGTCCATTATGATATTAGACCTTTTGGTGCCTTTGGCATGTCTCTTGTCCTATTTCATAGAAAATTTAGCATAATAAGGCCCATCTCTTGTAGAATTCCTTATTGTGTATATTTCATACCTCATATATTGCCATGAAAGGATTTTTTATTTGTGTATCCGAGATTTTAGAGTGCCCTCAACCTTTGATGGTTAAACTTGATATCTAGGTTGAAGTCATTATTTTAGTTCTTATAAAATATGTGCCACTCTAGGGTTTTCCATGCCTTATTTGTATTTCATATTCATACCCCCTACTACTCCCAAGAGTGGCAAGGGTTGTTTCTTCACTTTAGGTTGGTCTACTACTAAAAAATGTACTCTTTTTCATGTGGAAAAATATATATCTTTTTATCGTAGATGGTTTTATTAAAAATTCCATTTGGGTCATAGGACAATTTATTTTTAAGTTGTTTGATATCCATTTCCTTCAATCTTACCTCCACCACCCTGTTGAACCCATGCATCTTAGGAGTGATGCTCATAATTTATTGTTTGAGTGGAAAAAGTGTTTTTTTTCTACTCAAATTAATTTAGATCTACATAATCAAATTCCTTTATATATTATAAATTGAACATGTAATTTAGGACCCTTGCAAGAAACCCTAAGGGTATGGTTGAGAAGTAATAGAAGTGAATGAAAATTTTGGCCCTCCCCAATAAAAATATTCCTTAGGCCATTTTGCCTCTATCAATAGCTTTTGTGTCTCATTTACTAGTCTCGATACCTTCCCCCTAAATCTCTCCATAATGGCCTCATACACATTATCATAGAATTGATAGGAAATATGTTTTTCTTAGTAGGGTATATCTATGCACTCCATAATTCTTTGGGGTCATCCATATTTTATGACCTAGTCTAGCTAGAGGGTAGGAAACAAACTTTTGTTCTAGTATAAGATTAAATAGACTAGGTAGGAAGTATAGGTGAACTTTCTCTCTTCTATAAAGCCCTTAGTTGACTATCTATTTGATCAAAGATGCACTCACTACAATTAATAATCTAGGAGTACCCCGAGTAGTTTGAAATAGTATTTAACAAGGCGCTATGTTACTTGTAGATCTTCTTATCATTTCTTTCTCCAAGGGTGGTGACAATCCATGACACCACCATATAAACATCCTCCTTTAAGTGGTCTAACTCTATTGGAATACTAGGTTGGTAGATAAGATTACTTTAGGCGAGATATTAGAAAGATCTACCAATAGGTATTGCTTACCTATAATAGAAGTACTTTTGGATTTTTAGGCTATAGGAGATCCACATGGCTAGGTCATCACTAGTATTTAGCATGCTCCTTATAACTCTATTTCTAATGTAGAAATCATTTTATATCCATTTAATTAGTCTAAAAATATTGGTGGTTGAGTCATATATTTTAACTATTATTTCCATCAAATCTGGGTAACTCCATACCTAGGGCACCAAATTTATCGTTAGACCCAAGGTCTAGATTTGGCTTATTCTCAAGGAATTTATTTGGTGGTCTATATTGCACCTTCTTAGGGATTTTTTTCTTACTACCTCCATGAGATGAGTATAATTTTCGTCCTCCGCCCTTTGATATGGATCATTAAAATATTCTTCGAGTCTCTTGGATGTGGTAAGCCTTGCCTCTTTATCTTCCACTTTTTATGCTTTTGGGATCTTTTTTTGATGGCCTAGTATTTGCTATGATAACTGCAATGGGTGATAATGGAACAAGCGGTGGGGTAGCAATTATGAAAGGTGTTTATGTGACCTTAGATTCAAGTAGGTAGGGGCTCATGGAAGAGGATGAGGTGTCCATGATGAAGAATGGTGTAAAGGGTAAACAAAAAATTAAAAAAATTAGATAATTTAGCTTTTGGGGTAGGAGTGATTTGCTTACAAAAAGGAAGTGATTCAAAGATGCTAGGAAAGAGGAGCAATTCACTCAAAAAATTGGAGTGGTTCACCTAGAGAGGATGATTTAATCAATTAAAGGGGAGTGATTAGTTGATAGGTTTGAATGATACACTCATGTTAGCATACTTAGGTAAATTTTTGAGGATTTAGTGTTTGTTTAGTCAAGCAGTTCACTTGGTAATCAATGATAAAGAATATTTCATAGAGTTGCTACTTGCTTAGGCTCTAACTTGTAGTTTGCTTGGGTTATGAAATGCATAGTTTACTCTCTGTTTAGGTGTGCTCAAAGAGTGCACAATTCAAATGAGTTCTACTTGCCCCCTTAAGGATTTTATAGGCCTTGGGAAACATGCAAACTGCTTGTTCATTGGTGCGAGTTTCTTGGGTAGGTCAATTAGCCCTACCTTGATATCACTATTTTCTTGGAAGTTGGGGTGAGTGCACTACTCACTTAAGGATATGTATCACTTGAATTTTTGGTAACAATATGTCTTAGGCAAACATATCACACTATCAATTTGAAGAGAAAAGGGTTATTTTTTGAAAAATTGAGAAGCTTGAAAGAAAGGGGAAAGAGAAAATTAGTAAGAGTAGGAGGGGTAGATACTAGCTAAATTAATTGTTGATACTGTAGTGATGAATCACTACAATCTAGTCGAAGTGCACTCCAAATATGATGACCTAACCTTAAGACAAAGACAAGGGGATGAACGCCAAGGCCATTTCCAACTTCCAAAAGCTCCTAATTAAATATCAACACTAGAAAATAAGCAATAATCTACAAAAGAGAATGGTCCTTCAACTGTCATAAAAATATACTAATAGGAATCCAATGAATCAAATACTAATGGTCCAAGTTGCACAAAATCCTAGGAGAATCCTATATTAGAATAATCAAAGGAAAGTTACCAAACTAATAGGCAAAAGAATGGTATTAGAGCAAGTAGGAAGATAATTGGGAGATTTCATGAGGATCAATAGAAAAGAAGATAGTCTAACATATTAGCTTATCCGAATTTTTAAAGTCCCAAATGAGATGACAAGCAAAAAGTCATGATTGCACAAACAATAAATTCTCGATAATGCAAACAAAAGGTGCTTGGAAAAGTTCCAAAATAGTAGATATTTTTGGAAGTAGACAAATGCACCAATACCAAGGGTGAGGTAGGTGAGCACATGGATTAAAAAGAAGAAGAAAGACAATACACCATTATTAAGAAAATATGGGTTTTTAACTAGGAACACTTTGGCCTTGCAAGTCAAGTGAAGGTAGGTGAACCATTAAAGATGAATGGGGACCTACAACCATTATATATTGAAAAAAACAATGGATGAGGGGGTTACTCCATTAAATATTTAGAATCCTCAGGAGAGTGATTGATAGAAAGTCAAATCATCCTACAAATTTTGGAGGGAAAAAATTCCCTATTACAATCTATAAATAGTAGTCTTAGCTTTGTAAAGGATCAACAAGTTTGCAATTGTATACATTTATAGGATTTCCTTTCATTTTTTCTTGTAGAAATAGTTGTGGTTCTTGAGTAGCTTGTGGGTGATCTCAAACCCCTGCTTCTGACACAATATGTATAAAATTTTGCTTACATATATATATACATGGGAGTTTGTGTCTATTTTTTGGCATTGCCTGTAGACCCATTATTGTATGTACGTATTTTTTTGTGATATTTTGCCTAAATAATGGGTGTTATTAAGTGTATGTGTGTGAGGGGCTTGCATATATTATTGGACCAAGTCACTTGCTTGGATCTATATTGGGGCCCACCTTGTTATGCATGCGTATAACTGGTAGATCTCATTTGTACTTCACTATGTTGAGAAGAGGAAGTGTTCATCATTGGCACATAGTATTCAAGCTTGTTTTTATAGGAAGATATTAACAGATATCTTAGCACATCACTCCATTTTTATTTTGTTGAGTTGTTGTTACTTTTAGTCTTCCATTTTTTGAGCAACTATCATCTTGAAGATCACATAATATCAAGGAGTCAACCTTGTAAAAAATATTGGAGGCCTTCAATTGATCCAAATCCCATGCTCTCAACTATGGCGCCATTGTGTATCTCCCCACAAGATATGATTGTCCTAGGTAGAGACTATCAAAGATGAAAATAGTTTAATGGCATGCCTGATGGGACCCAAATGACACATCATTGGTCCTAGAATTACAACAAGGAGTAGGGATGAGACTTGGTAAATATCTTGGTCTATTCTAACTTGTTGAAGCATATCTTTTATTACTTGGCAAATCTACTCCAAAATGAACACTAGATCGAGGTTTGGGTGAGGACAATCTATATTTTTTCTAGAAGCAAGAAACTGTATTCACATGGTGACTTCATATTGAAGAAAAACCTAGAGATAACTATATGAAGAGCATGTATTTGGATCTTTTGTGTTTCCCAAATATGATAAGAGTTGTTGTCACTATCTATAACTATTTTTCAAAGAAGGAAATCCATAGTCTATAATATGGTTTCCCCACCCCCACTACCACCCCTCATAACATTACCTACTTAGAATGATAGATATCCGTTGGCACTACCATCACCAAATGAAACATGGGAAGAAAAACCCCAGTCTACTCTAAAGTCTCATCTATTTCATTGGTGAAGATATCACTACCTCCATCAATCACCTTAACCATATGGTGAGATTCTGTATATTTCACAACATATTAGAGCAAAAAATTGCTCTATGGTTGCTAGTGATATTATTCAAAGGAAAAGACTGAGAATGATACATTACATTACAACCTAGTTTGATCACCTTTTGGAACCAACTCAAAAATATTTTTGTTGAAATATTTAGGGAAAAGGTGGATGGGGTATCACTCTTGAAAAATTTGGTAATAATAAAAAGAGCTTCCATGAAGGTAGTAGAGGATTTCAACCTTATATTTCATAAATTATGGCATAGAATACCAAAGGAGATGCATCTACCACAATGTATGACACTTATATAATATTTAAAAGCCTTGTATTTTAAGATTTCAATGATGATTAAAGCTAGAGGAGGAAAATCCCTACTAAAAGCATATAAATTGACCATCCATGCTAAGAATAGTTAAATTTAGATTGAAATACTAGCCCCTAGGATTCCCATACCTCTATACCTCAATGTACAATCCCTAGTTCCTATTGCTCAACCAATGACCTCCTAATCATCCCATCATTCATTCCTTAGTTGTATCCTTACAAACTCCAACTCCATAAACCCCTAGGGACATTGAGCAAGACTCATCCCACAAGCTACTTACATTTATAACTAATGAAATGTTAGCTATGAGAAGGAAAAAAAATACCCTGAGATATCCCTATCAGAACAACTACAAGCTCCCTTTCCCATAAGGAAAATAGTAATATATAAGCCCAACCACTGGATATCCTAGACCCTAGTTCCAAAATAATTGAGGAAATTATCAATCTCAAATAGTCCCATGGATAACCCCTCTACAAACATAAGTTTCTAATCATACTAGGAAATTAGCGCTTATACAAAATAATTACATAGAGGATCCTACCACATGGTACTACCTGCCTCTCAAAATTTTCCTCAACCAAGTCAACCTAGGACAAACATCATAAATTTTGGCCACTTAAACACAAGAAATGATGCCATCCAACTCATATTTAAAATCTAAAAACCATATGCTAGAGCATGATTCCCAAAACACCACCATAGAATATGGTTATGTTTCTCAAGATTGAATCTTAGAAGCTTGGGATGAGGGAGAAATCTATGCAATATCTGACTAGATAGAAAATCTAATGGGAAAAAGACTTAAAGTTTGATCAGATTATCTGATGAGGTCTTAGGAGTGGGTAATGCAAGAAAAGGACACAAGCAATCCATCAAACCTTGGTAGTCAATATAAGTCAACCCATTTAGAGTAGCAATCTGCAACTGTAGTACCTCAATGATCAATGACAACCATACCCCTTGCCATTCCACAAACAAATGGTCTAAAGGCCCTAGAAAACTTAATCAAAATATCCAAATACAACACTACATCATTAACAACAACACAATCAAAAGTCTTGATATCCACTAAGCAGAGCACCTTAATGACCACAAGGCAATGATCGACATTACCAAAACCAACCAAGAACACTCAGCTAATTCAGGAGAGACCATGTTTGATTCCATAGGGAATAATACCTCCAAGGTCCTTCAACACAATAGATCAATCGAAAATATCCACTATTCCAGTCCTAATCTAGGAAATATTAGTCATTTTAGGATAGAAAGAACACTTGCAAAATAACTTGGAAGAAGAAGAAATGAAAAGAAAGTGAAAGCCCCAACAAACTGATGTTTTCCTATAATTTTCAATCGATGAATCAACAAAAAAAAACCCCTATTCTATATCTCACTCATATATGGGGATAAAATAATTTGTAATTATATAGTGGATCCTGAGATCAATATAATAATTATGCCTAAGAACATTGTAGATGCATTAGGTATTAAGTATCAGCCCGTCAATAAAAATAACACAACTAGATGACAACCTGATTCAAATTCTGGGAGAAATAAAAAAATTACTGCTAGCCCTAAATACTTGTCCAAGCATGACTATACCATAGGATATATGCATGATTGATCTTCCAAATAATTCAAAATTTGATTGTCACAAATTTTTCCACAAAAATAGGAGGATATATACACCCAAGATAGTCCACCATGGTGCTTAAGACCTAGTATGAGATAAAATTTGAACTTCAATCTAAATTGCTTTTCCTCCACCACATAGAACATAGGCCAATGTTGGGACTAGATTCCAACCATATTTTAATGATGGAAAAAGAGCAATTTGAATATTCCAATGACAAAATGCATTCATATCTCTCTGATAAGAAAATGGACCAGTAGGTGAAAGAATGGTGGGGATTTGGTTTCCTAAAGATACACAAGTGAATATGCATGGGATAGATGATGGCTAAAAAATGGCTGAGAACTATGTACATAATAAAAACATTTAGGCTCAATATCTTCTCTAGAAAAACACTTCAGTGAATCCATACCTAATGAATAAAGGCTCAACTATATGATTTCTTTTTCTTTTGCAAGAAGAATAACCCTTAAGAGTCACCAAACTATAGTGATAAATCACTAAATTCTAGTTGAAGTATACTCTAAATATGATGGCTTAAGACAAATACAAGGGGATGAAGGTCGAGGCCATTTCCAACTTCTAGAAGCTCTAGATCAAATATCAACATTGGAACAGAAAGCAATAATATACAAAAGAGAATGGTTCTTATGCTATCATAAAAACATATTAATAGAAATCTAGTGAACCAAAGACTAATGGTCCCAATTGCACAAAATCCTAAGAGAATCATATCTTAGAAGAATCAAAGAAAAATTACCAACCTAATAGGCAAAAGAATGGTATCAGAGTAAGTAAGAGGATAATTGGTAGTTTTCATGAGGATCAGTAGAAAATAAGAAACTATGACACATTGGCTTATTAAAATGTATAAGTTCCGAAGGAGATGACAAGCAGAAAATATTGACTGCACAAACAAGAAAATATTGATCATGCAAAAAAGAAGGTGTTGGAAAAAGTTTTGAAATAGTAGATAGTTTTGGAAGTGGATAAATGCACCAATACCAAGGGGGAGGTAGCTTAGTTAATAGATTCCCAAGAATAAAAATAGTATGCCATTATTAATAAAAATGGGTTATCTACTAGGAACACTTCTGCTCTACACGTCAAGCAAAGGTAGGTGAACCATTCAACACGAAATAATGGGGACCTACAACCATTACAACTATAGACTAAAAATAATAATGGTAAAGGGTTACTCCATTAAATATTCAAAATCCCTAAGAGAAGTGTATAAAGAAAGTTAGATCATCTTGTAAAATTTAGAGGGAAATTTTTTTGGCATTGCTTGTAGACCAAATGCTATGTGTATGTATCTGTATATAATATTTTTTATAAATATTGGATGTTATTAAGTGTGTGTATGTTAGGGGACTACATCTATTTTTGGATTGAGTCACTTTCTTGGCTCTCCACCAAGATCCATATTCTTATGCATGAGTATGACTGGTAACTCTTGTTTATACTTCAGTATGTCAAGGAGAGAAAGTGTTCACCACTTACACATAGCGTTCAGGTATGTTTTTGTGAGAATATTTTAATAGATATCTTGACACATCAACCCCTTTTTATTTTATTAAGTTGTTATTACTTTTACTTTATTGTATACCTTTCCCTTTTTTGAGAAACTAGAGCCTTGAATATCATATCATAACAAGGATCCAACCTTGTAAAAACTCCAAGAGACCCCCAATTGAGCTGAACCATACACTATCATCCATGGCTCCACTGTGTCACTCCCCACAAGATGTGATTTTCTTAGGCAAGGATAATTGAATATGACAATAGATAATATGTACATATATTCCTTCATTTTTAATTCTTGTAATTATATTGAGTAGAGATATTTATTGTTCATTGATATAGACAACATTACCACCTCTATGGAGAAAATATTGCAGGTATTTGGACTTATGATTTTAGCATTTCGATAAGGTTTATTCAATAATGAATCAAACTTTTGGTGCATTGCTTACTTTTCTCAATCTTCACCCCGTTTGTGAACAAGATCTCCTTATTTATATTCCACTTATGTGTCTTCCCTATCAAACCATCTCTTGATGGTATTTTGAAGTTGTATGATCTTCCTGAAAGCCTTTTGTCTATCTTTCTCTATGGTTAGTAGTGCATTTAATATAGCTTGCATGGGTTTGATGTTAGTACCGTCCAACTCAAGTTAATATGACTTTTAGAGGGAAGCGATCTTGAGATTAATTTACAATACTACCTCTTTATTGTATACTAGATTATAAGGGGATGACCTAATGGATATATTTGGCATCACTTTATCCATTGATGATGCCTTATACAACTTCACATGGTAGTATCGTTGTGAATATACAAAAATACTTTATAATATCCTTGTGATGATTTATTGGTTGATTTAGCCAATATATTCCCATGAGGATTTACTTGAATGATGTTTTGAAAAATAATCCATATTTGAGGGAAAATTTTATTATTTTAGCTCTTTTGAAATAGATGATATTATCTATGATGGTGGTAATAGAAGCTCCAAACCTAGTGATGATATCTTTAAGCAATTACACTATTGTTTCCTAATTAGCCACTTTTGTGCGATTGCTTCAATCCAATGGTAAAGTAGTCTATACTAGTGATGATCCATCCATATCCTATATTGGATAGTGGTTTGATCTTGCCTATGAAATCGAAGCCTAATTTTTAGAATTATTTGGTTACTACAATAGACTTTAAAGACACTAGAGTTTTTTTCTTCCTTTTTTGTAACATGTGACAAGATTTACAATCTTTGACCCGCTGGTAGCAATTGTAGTTACAGGATGCACCACAGATTGATAAACCAAAATAATATTGATTCAACATTAAGCGATTACATAGGATAGTGCAAAGTATTTATAATGTGAATTAATAAACTAACTACCATCTATCTCGCTAACCATCATGGTAGGAGAGACGTGTAGCTAACCACTAACCTAGGTAGAGAGTTCTAACCAAATCACTAACCTAAATATCTGACATAGGATATTTAGGTACTTACCTAGTTTAACCATGAGGTAAAATATCTCATGGTAATTACATAGAAAAGTAAATGTAATAACCCTACGTAGTGTAATGCAATACACTACCTTATTTTACCCTAACATCCCCCCTTTATTACATTACTTTGATATACAAAGTTTGCTCCGAAATAGTTGAAATTTGACACGTCCAAGTGCCTTTGTAAAAATATTTGCAACCTGTTCGTCGGTGGGAATGTGTTGGAGCTTGATTCTGTGCTTAGGAACTTCATCACGAATGAAATGACAATCTGTATCAATATGCTTAGTTCATTCATGATGCACTGGATTTTTGACCAAGTTCAAAACACCTGAATTGTCGCAAAACATGTGAATGGGAAGTTTCTTTGGTAGGCCCATGGTAGCCAAGATGTGACTTAACCATATCGCTTCACACACAGCTCCATGTGCAGTGCAATATTCTACCTCAGTTGAAGATAAAGCAACCACCTATTGCTTTTTACTATGCCATGAGACAGGACCAGATCCAAGATGAAATACATAGCCTGATGTTGATTTTCTGTCATCTATGGATCCAACATAATCAGAGTCAGTATAACTCTATAAGAAGAATGAGTTATTCTTCTTATACTCTAGACCATAATCTGTACTACCCTGAATGTAGTGAAGAACCCTCTTAGCTGCTTTCCAATGAGAGACCTTTGGTTCTTGCATGAACCGTGAGAGATAGTTTACAACATAAGTAATATCTGGTCTAGTATTAGTCAGATAGATGAGGCTCCCAATCATCTGTCTATAAAGTGTGCCTTCTACCTATGGTGAGTCTTCATATCATGATAACTGTAGCCCTAATTCCATCGGTGTTGCTTTGGGCTTACAATCAGTCATACGATATTTTTCTACTAAAGTCTTGGCATACTTTTTCTGAGTCACCCTAAGATGATTATTTTTTTGTTCTATCTCAAGGCCAAGATAGTAGTGGAGAAGTCCTAGATCTGTCATATCAAATGACTCTTTCAAGTCATCTTTCATGGCTTTAATCAAGTTCTCTGAATTGCCAGTGATGATCAGATCATCTACATATAACACAAGAATCACTATTTCAGAACCTGTGTTCTTGATATAGAGATTTGCATCAAATGGACTTCTCTTAAATCCATGTTGCAGTAGGTGACTATCCATTTTTATGTACCATGCTCTTGGGGCTTGTTTTAGCCTCGTATAATGATTTGACCAACTTGCAAACTTGTTGCTCATGGCCTTCCTCAACAAATCCAGGAGGTTGAGTCATGTACACTTCTTCTTTTAAGTCACCATTTAGAAAGGCACTTTTTACATCCATCTGATGTAATTTCCATCCGAACTGTGCTGCCATAGCACAAAGAACTCGAATGGTGGTCATCCTTGCTGTAGGAGCAAAGGTTTCCTCATAGTCAAGGCCTTCCTTTTGAGCATAGCCCTTTGCCACAAGATGGGCCTTATGCTTGTCTATGGTACCATCTACCTTATATTTGACTTTGTAAACCCATTTGTAGCCTATGGGTTTCTTTCCTTTAGGCAAATCTACCAGCTTCCATGTTTTATTCTTGATGAGGGAGTTATGTTCTGCATCCATAGCTGCCTTCCACTGAGGCAGTCTAAGTGCTTCATCAACTGTAGATGGTTCATTTTCATCATATGCTGATAAGTAAACCCTCTCCTCATCTATTTCCATATCATCTTCCCTTGGTAACTCTCTATCAATAGAAATCTCTTGAAAATCTGCACAAAGATCATCAACTGAAGTGGATGCTTCATTCTTTTCTTTTTGAGTCATGCTACGTGTCTTTGGATGATTGAGAGTAAGATCAGGTGGGGAAGTGAGTTTGGAATCTTTCATTGTGCTTGTATACCATTTGGGAGGGTTTTTCTATTGTGGAGGAGGAAGTGGTTGTTGCTCCTCATCATCTAGGTATACTGATGTAGTGTTGGGTGTGAAAGCTTCATCAAACACTACATCTCTGTTGACATGTATTTTCTTGGTAAGTGGGTCTATCAACCGATAGCCTTTTGAGAATTCATCATATCCAAGAAATACACATGGTAGGGACTTCTCATCTAATTTATTTCTTTTCTCCTTAGGTATATGCATAAAAGCCTTACACCCAAATACCCGTAGATGAGATATGGAGGGTTTCCTTCCACTCCATGCTTCTTGAGGAGTCATACCTTCAAGAGCCCTTGTGGGTGCTCTATTTAGAAGATATAATATAGTTTGAATAGCTTCAACCCAATAAATTTGCTCAAGATTCGCTCCCTTAAGCATACATCGAACCATTTCCATAATGGACCGATTTCTTCTCTCAACAACTCCATTTGACTGAGGAGAATAGGTTGTGGTTAACTGTCTTTTTATCCCATGAGTCTGTAAAAATGAGGAAAATTCCTTTGATGTGTATTCCCCCCTCGATCTGAATGGAGGGTCTTAATAAAGCATTCTGATTCCTTCTCAACAAGCTTTTTGAACTGTTGAAAATAGGAAAATGCTTCAGACTTCAACTGTAAGAAGAAGACCCACATATTTCATGAGTGATCATCGACAAACAATTGAAAATACCTTTTTCCTCCACAACTTGTAGACATGGGACCACACAAATCTGTGTGAACCAACTCCAAAGGTACCTTAGCTCGAAAAGAGCTAGGTTCAAAGGGTACTCTATGTTGCTTTCCTGACAAGCAATCAAAGCACACTGGCAAAGTAGATGAAAGAGTAGGCAGCCCTTTCACCATTTGATATTTACTCAACTCTAGTAAATATCCTGAACTTAAATGCCCAAATCTCTTATGCCAAAGAGAAGTGGCCTCCTTTGTGGTTACTACCATTGTAGTATCGGTTGAGGTAATTGCATCTAAGACAAACAAACCATGTTTGTAAGAACCTGTTGCTATCTGTTTTCCTTTCTTGGTGATAAAGCAACATTTCTTTTCTTTGTCCACTTTGAAATTGACATTCATGTGATTGTCCAGGATTTGTGGAACTGACAAGAGATTATTTTTCAATCCTGGTACATAAAGAACTTTTTGAATTTTACATTCACCATATGGAAGGGAGACAGAAACACTTCCTTCTCCCTGAACTCGATAGGTTTGATCATCAGCAATGGTGACCGGTCTACCTTCTCGAGCCTCAAATATCTCAAACCAGGACTTATCGCCAGTCATATGCTTACTAGCGCCTGAATCTATGTACCATACAATGTCCTTGTGAGGAGAATTTGTATGTGTCATGAGCACTTTGTGTGCTCGTTCAGAGTCCGAACTAGAATCTTCAGCTGCAATGTGTCCCTGTTGCTGTTTATTCTTGTTCTTTGGTTTGCCTTTGCCCTTCTTGTTTCCTTGTTCATTGGGCGGTTTGTTCTTAAACCAACATCTTTTGGTTTCATGAGTGTCCTTGTCACAAATCTTACAATATTGTTTCTTCTTCTGAGTCTCTTTGCCTTTACCCTTGTCTTTATTAGAAGAAGAACCTTTCTGTTGATTCCACTTTTTCTTACCACCTTGTCTGTTTGAGAAAAGAGCATTGTTGGATGCCTCATCTCTTTGGAGTTGATTAGCTTCTTCTATTTGAAGCATATTTACCAACTCGACAAAAGTCACTGTCCTTCCAGAGACTTGTAATGAAGTGATCAACATTCTGTAGGAGTCGGGAAGAGCCCTCAAAATGATAGAGGTCAAGACTTGGTCTTCCACTTTTTCTCCTAAGGATTGCAGTTTTGTTTTCAATTCTGCCACTCTGCAGAGGAATAGCTCTACTGTTTCTCCTGATTTCATATGAAGAGTATGAAGCTATGTTTGGAGGTGAAGAATTGTTGATTGATTCTTCCCCACAAATATGGTTGTTAAGGCATCCCATGCCTCCTTACCATTCTTAGCTTCACTGATATGAGGTTGGATATCATCAGTAATAGCTAGCAAGATCATTAAGGATAGTTTTCTATCCTTTTTATCAAATGTTGTTTGATCTGCTCCTGCTGATTGAGGTCTAGTTTCACTTCCATCCACTATAGACCAAATATCCTCTATAGTTAAGATAGCTTTCATCTTAGTCTTCCATGCGGAATAATTTGAACCTTTGAGCAGTTGGCTCTCAGTGAGATACTTGTGCATCATGGCCATGGTAAAGGTTTCAAATTTGATAGGACTAAGATTGTTGTATCTTGCACTATACCCTCAAAAGAGTATATGGAAGATGTTTCAATTTGCTTCTAGAAGATATTTAATGGTACCTGCCTTAACACCCTTAACAAGGGATGAAAAGTTTGAGGTTTTTAAGCCAAACAAATAGAGCAAATTAAAGGGGTAGGTTTTGAAAGACTTTTGATTGTGCTCTCTAGGATATTTAATGACACCTACCTTAACACCCTTCAAGAAGGATGGAAAGTTTGAGGAGATTAAGCCAAACAAAGAGAGTGAATCAAGGTGTTTGTATTTTGACCTTTGATGGGGATAAAGAAAATTGACTTATGTTCAACCTGTGCAAAGTGTAGCACGTTTTTGGAGTGAAATATGGGTTTTGTGAAATGCTTCAGACTATGTTGTATCTGATTGTTTAATTGCACACAACAAACATGAGTGTTAGTGCAGTAATCAAAACATGAGAGTAACCCACATTATTATCACTCTAGGTGTCGGGTTCAACCGAAAATGCACCTAGTAAAAAAGTCAATTTTTGAGAAAGGTGTCGAGTACAATCGAAATTGCACCTTTCTTACTGTTTGAAAAAAAAATCCCCCCTTGTTCTTTACAAGTTTGCAAATAATAGAATCAACAAAATGAGTTCTATCCCCCCTTAATGTTTTACAAAATTGAAGAATTTTCGAGCACTCCTTTCAAGACAAGTCGACACACGACCCGCGTTTGAAAGGCTTCCAGACCAGTCGACACACGACTTTGGTTTTGTCTTCAACAATTTATCATGAAGGAGCAAAAAACATTTTTGATCTCAAGTTTCAACAACAAAAAGAAGGTTGTTATTTTATGTTTTTATGTCCCCTTTCATGAAGGAGAGAACAAAAGCAATAATTTGTTGTTTTTGTGAAAAAATGAGATGACTTGTGATGCTCCCTAAAGCACTTCTTTGTCTTGATTTTGCAATAGAATATTGAGTTTCTATGTCTTTTTATCTCCAAAAATGGGTGAAGAAAACAATAGAACTTTTAAGGATTTCATTGCAAAAAAAATGAAGTAGGCTTTTAGTTTGTAAAAAAAAATTGTCTAAGTTTTAATGCTTAAAAAAAATGAATGACTAAAAATTTTACATAATAAAGGTTATTTGAGAAAAAAAATCATTCACAAGATTGATAAAAATGATTTTAATTTAGCAAATAAAACCTAAACTATATAAAAAATATATATCAAACAAAATTATTAAAGCAAAAAAAAATGAAGACTAAAATTTTTATACAAAAAAAATAGTCCTTCCCGAACAGACAAGCGCGCGGGTCGAACTCGTGACCACGTGCGGGTGAAGGAGGACTTAAACCAGGCGTGCTAGCGAGGACTTTGGAAATGAATGCAACACTTTCAATATTCAAACAATGGCGGATTTAATAGTGTTTAAAAAAAACATGGGACTTTAGTCCCACATGCATGCGGGTGCGAGCAATGGGGAGTTTTAAATTATGGAACGCATACCGTAATGTCGATTGCCTATGGGCAATCGATCGATGCTCCTTTTGCCACTTGTCGCGCAACAGATTCTGCCATGTCAGATGCCTCGTTGTTGGTGCCAGGACACGTCAGCAGGGTCCAGGTGGACGCGCCAACTCTAATCGCTAGGTCAGATGCCTCCAACTCTGATCACCATGTTAGATGCCTCCAGCTTCAATCGCCATGTCAGATGCCTCGTTTTTGGTGCCAGGTCAGATACCTCCAGCTTTGATCATGATGTCAGACTCACTCTCCACGTGAGCTCCAACTCAGCCACTTCAGATCGATAGATTCAGCTAGGTGGTAGCCACATGCTGCTGATAGGTGTCACGTCGGATTCAGGGGACTGCAGATAGAGGATCAGGTGGCCGATAGGCTGACGTGGGCCAGGTGCTTCTGACAGGTGTCAAATTCAGGGGATTCGCTCAGAGGTGCTATGGATAGAGGATCATGTGGTCGATAGTAAGATGGATGTTGGCCAGGTGCTTCTGACCGATGGATGAGGGTGACAGTAGATTGCGCATGGGCACAAGCGACTGGAGTCGAACACGGGTCGCTCGACCATGGGTTGCTCATGGTAGTCACCCTGCTACCTATCGAAGGGTAGGGAATCCTATCCAATCAGAATTGAAGGGCCCACACCACGAAGCAACTCATCAATGAGCAATGAACACCTCGAGTAACGAAAGGATCCAACACATAGTGATGCCAGGTATCAGGTGGAACGAGCAATGCTCATATTCTCCACCCCAGCGAGGATACCAATGTAGTTACAGGATGCACCACAGATTGATAAACCAAAATAATATTGATTCAACATTAAGCGATTACATAGGATAGTGCAAAGTATTTATAACTAACCTAGTGTTGTGGCTGATCCACAACGTACCCCAAAATTGGGGACCCACCTTTTTGCATGTGTTCCAAGAAGACCGAAGTGGCCCATAGGCTAAAGTTCAAAGAAAAAAAGCAAAACACCACAAGGAGAAAAAGGTGTCACGATATCGCGACATGTTGCTCCATCGCGGCCAAAAATGAAAAAGTGTCGCGATATCGCGACATGTTGCTCCATCGCGGCCAAAAATGAAAAAGTGTCGCGATATCGCGACATGTTGCTCCATCGCGGCCAAAAATGAAAAAGTGTCGCGATATCGCGACATGTTGCTCCATCGCGGCCAAAAATGAAAAAGTGTCACGATATCGCGACATGTTGCTCCATCGCGGCCAAAAATGAAAAAGTGTCGCGATATCGCGACATGTTGCTCCATCGCGGCCAAAAATGAAAAAGTGTCACGATATCGCGACATGTTGCTCCATCACGGCCAAAAATGAAAAAGTGTCACGATATCGCGACATGTTGCTCCATCGCGGCCAAAAATGAAAAAGTGTCACGATATCGCGACATGTTGCTCCATCGCGGCCAAAAAGAAAAAGTGTCACGATATCGCGACATGTTGCTCCATCGCGGCCAAAATGAAAAAGTGTCGCGATATCGCGACATGTTGCTCCATCCGGCAGAAAAAAGATATGGATTAAAGAAGAATGAATGAAAAAAGTGTCGCGATATCGCGACATGTTGCATTTTCATGACAAAAAGAAGAAAAGTGTCGCGATATCGCGACATGTTGCATTTTCGCCAGAAAAAAAGTGTCACGATATCGCGACATGTTGCATTTTGGAAAAAGGGAAAAAGTGTCAGATATCGCGACATGTTGTGATTCAAAGCAAAAAGAGAAGAGAAAAGTGTCGCGATATCGCGACATGTTCCATTTTCGTGATTCAAAGCAACAAAGGAGAGAAGGAGGCAAGAAGTGTCGCGATATCGCGACATGTTCCATTTTTGCCAAGGTAACGGACTTGCATAGTGACGTGGACATAAGGACAAAATCCAGTGAATAAGACAAGCGTTACATAAGGAATATTTAATGATTTGAAATCATTTAAGATGGTCGTTACACACGGAGGGAAATGGATGCAAGCTTATGTGGAGAAAACGTAGCAAAGGGCCACAAAATGGAAAGCAAAGCACACGCATACAGGGAAGGTGAAATGAACAGTCAGGGAAGGTGAAACGAGCAGCCATCGACAAATGAAGCGAACCGTCAGGAAGGAAAAACAATGTTTTCACAAGTTTAAATACGCCATTCAAAGAGGCCAGGGGGGTGGAAAACTGCTGCAAGTAGCGTTGCAGGTTTGAAGGCGATAAGGCCATTCTGGACCTAGTTGAGCTGTTTTTCTTTCGAAGACTGGTTTTTCTTCTTCATGGACATGGGTTGGAGATTGTGGTGAGCAGAGTTGCAGACTTGAAGGCGATGATGCCATTCTGGACCTGTTTGAGTCGTTTTTCTTCCATGGACTGGTTTGGGAAAACCAAAAATTTTGCTATTGTAAAATGACACATTTTTAATGCAAAAGTGTTCAGAAATTTGCATCTTGTGGGCAAGAAAGAAGGAGATTTTCTTTGCATGCTATGGATTTAATGTTTATTCTTTCATCTTTTCAGATTTCGAATTTATAGATAATGTTGATGCCATTTCTTTGGGTTACATTAGGCGAATATTTGAAATCTGAATTTTATTTCGTACCCTAGGAACCAACACTTAGCTTATCCGGATTGTGCTTGTTTGCAGGTCCAATAGGTTAGGTTGCATGCACGGAAACCTCACATCTTCGGTTTTGTCGAAATAGGATAGCATCATACTGAATGCATTTTAGTTTCAGTTTCTGCATTTCATTTTCATTTTCTGCATTTTATATTTTTCCAGAAGTTTTAACTTTTCAAGACATTAAAATAAAAAATATCAAAATCCAAAAAAAAATGAACAATCACTAAAGTTTCATGATGAAATAAACCAACATTGCCCCTTGTTTACAGTTACTTGCAATCACTAAGGTGTTCCAAGCATTCAAATTGAATATCTTATATTTGAGATTACTAATACACATATGCAAATGCTAATACAACGGAGACCTTGGAGAAGTTGTTTGTTTAACTTCTTTGCAAGAGGGGATTTGGAACCCAAATCCTAAAGGAGAGTGTACTTTCACAATTGGGTGAAAATACCACTCAACAGATTGGCGCTAGAAGGAGGGCCCGAATTGGTTTATTTCAAGTGTGATTTAAATGCTATAGGGATTTAAATTTTGAATAGTTCATGCCCTATTGATTATTATCTTTAGCCCTCTTTTTAACAATACAACCTTGTAGTGTTAAAAGGAGGACATGAATTGCTATGCATTGTTCTAACGTTTTTTGATTGTTCATACAGGAATAATTTGTCTTGATTTGATTTAAAAAAAAAATTCTTGACTAGCGAGGTTGTCTCCACGCAATTACTTTCATTTGATTTTAATGGATACATCTCTTGGTTGATGCTAACATGATTATTCATACGTTACATGTTTGATATTTGCTAGTCATTTCAAGGTTTCTTTCATGCATGACTAACAAATTGGTTTTGAAGTTATTCTTTGAATTCCATTAATTGCAGATTTTTCTGTGTGTCGCAGGTCTTCTTCGAGGTATTTTCCACGGCCCTTGTAGGATTATCATCATCGATTTTAAATCAAATGGCCCAACCTCCACCAGCTCCTTGGTACGGAGCCCATAACATTCCTTTGAATATTGCAGGGGATATTCATGAGATCCCTAGGAATATAGAGAGATTTTTGCCCAAATACAAATCGGATGGCCCAAGGACCGTAGAAGAACATATTCAGGCCTATAGGGATGTTTTGATAAGATTGCAAGTTCAACATGAAGATGTGGCTTGTAGACTCTTCCCCATGAGCCTAGACCCAGTGGCCTACGAATGGTATATTTGCTTACCTACTGGTTCCATTACGTCATGGACGCAAATGGAGAATGCTTTTGTCAACCAATTCAGGTCACCATTAGATCCCACAATCATCTATAATCAGTTCATTACATGCAAAAGAGGCCAGGGTGAGCCAATCCAAACTTTTAATCAGAGATTTCAGAAGTGCTATAATAGAGCAATTCGACATTTTGCCATTGATCCCGCAGTAGCTTTGCAAATATATTTTGGGGCATTGGATCCTATGACGGCAATGTTTGCAAGGCAAAATCCTCAAGTTACTACGCTTGCTCTAGCCTACAATGAAGCTATGACCATTGAACAACAAATGACACCACAGAATTATGGGTTTTCCCAGATGCCCATGGTAGGACAATATGGTCCTTATGGTCAAAATCCTATGATGAATCAGATCACGGCACCGCAAATGTCAGGCATAAATGCTTTGCCTTATCAACAACCATATTCATCAACACCCGCTTACGCACCCATTCCAATTCAACCAATCACATCCATTCCTCCCATTCCTCCATTTTTGCAAAATAGTCAACAGACTATGCAAGGAGCTAGTCTGGTTAATTCTCAGGCTATGGTTCCTTTCCCCAATCCAATTCCGATTCAAAGTGTGAATCCCTATGCAAATCCAGTGGCTCAAAATCCAACTCAAATGTTAAGTCAAAATCTCACCAATTACGCAAATCCTATTGGAACTAGCAATAATATAGCTCAACCAAAAGAGATTTATTCAGAGGTTGAAGAACTCAAAAATATGGTTCACAAATTGAGTAATGATTTGGTTCAAAAATAGAAGTATGAATCCCATGCCCCTCACCCAAATCAAAATTTCAACAATAGAGGGAGACAAGTGGAATACGAAGCCAAACAATGGGGGTGTACCTTCCGCTATTGCTAATCAGATTGATACTTCACAGGACCAAGTCACTCTAGTTCCATTCTTAATATTTCTGATTTTGCATGGGAAAACGGGTGTAGATTGCATGATACAAAGGAGCATAATGAAAGGAATTGTCCCAAAATTGCTATGTATACTCATTGTCTCCAAGCTCAAGTGGATGGTTTGGAACTTGTGCCAAATAAGGGTCCACCCCAACATCAGCAAGGAGAAGACAACATTCTGGCGGTGGAAACTTTATATCATCAAGAGAGTGATGACCAAGAGGATCCACACCTTCCAAATTGTGATAAAATTGAATCATGGGTTACAAATTTGGATTATGATAGCTTTACCAATTTGAATTCAAGAAATAACCCACTTTTGGAAATAACTGGACCATCTATGGAAGGTGAAGGCGAATTGGATGAGAAATATGTTGATGAATCAGAAGATGAATTGGATGAGAAACATGTTGATGAATCAGAAGATGAAGAAGAAGTGCTTGAGCGTCACGACCTGAACTTGGAAGATGATTACTATGATTCATGGAAGAAATGGGAAGAGTATTATCAATCTGAATCTTCTAACAAACTTATTGCATCAAACAATATGCAGGATAACTCAATTGCTTCCTCGCATGAGGATACTATGAATCCTGTACAATTTGAGAAAGTTTTGGAAGAGGAATTTGAATCTCATCAAATTTTGGAACATGATAAGGATTCTGCAACCATGAACCAAGAAAGAGAGTCACTTGCTTTAGATCCCTTTGAAGGAAAAGAAATTGAAAATCTTGATCCTCGTACTTGCGCTACAATGATTATGCCATCTCAAAATGAGAAAATTACAAAACCTGAATCATTTGGGTTTGATATCATTGATGATCCAATTGAAAATCTCACGTTACCCGAAACAACCCAAGTGATTGATCACGGAAATGTGTTAGTCAACCCACCCCTAGATAGACAAGACTTATGGTTTGAAAGGGATGGGCATATTTTCAATTGGGTACCTAAGTTTGGTGCCTTTGATAAACAGGTCATTGAGAAAGAACAAGTGCTACGTGATGATGAAGGTCATGAGAGGGAAAAAGAATTTTCAAATCCTCTTCAGGTAAGGTCAAATGAAAGCATGCCAAAGGTAAAATCTCATCTTTTTGGTTTCACCATGCAGAATTCGAAGGGAGGTTTGCCTAATGAATGGTTTGATTCAAATATCATTAATGTTATGGCTTTATTGAAGGAAAACGAAAGCTTATTTCTACACCATGAATCAAAGTGCGGAATGAACATCTTAAAGAATAGACATAAAGGAATTGAATATCAATCATTGTCTAATCAATTTGAAAATTTGAAACTCCACCATAGGATTATTAATGAAACTAAATCAAATTGGTATGGTGAGAGGGGCAAGTGGATATTTGTTTCTTTGTTTGGGTTGATCTTGTTTTTGTTGGATTCCTGCAAAACTGGATATGCGTATCACGTCATATATCTTTTAAAGAATTCTAATCAGGTTTGGGATCCGGGGAAATGATAATCCAAATTTGTTTTGTTTTTGTACATTTGTATATACTTTTGGTTTTCGTGTTTTAGTTTTAGATTAGATCTCATTTTGGTTTTAAGTTTTGTGTGTTGGTCCTTTGGACATTTTTGGTTTGTTAAGTTAGATCCTTATGAATGTTGACTAAGATTAGGATAATATGAAACATCGGAATTGTATTGCAGAAAGCTCCACGAATTTCGCAATCACATTAAAGAATATCGTTTGGAACTTATGATGCAGGAAGTTGTCAGTTTTATAAATTATGGCAAAGTAGGTGGTATACTCCATCCGCATTTCAAAGGGAGCAATGCATTCATATCTCATGTACATTCCGCATTGCATATACATTCCATCTCGGTTGCATCTTCATTTCATGTACAATCATTGAGAAGGTGTCGAATCCTCTTAGGATTATTACATAACATATATTAAAAGGATCCTAAGGTTGGGAACTGATGCCCGAACTATCTTGAGCCAAGCACGTTCTACGCATATTAAAGAGAATCTTGAGCAAAATGGTCAAAACCATACTTGGAAGAAAAGGTGAGGCGAAAGGAGTATTTCGTGTCTGTCCTATTATGCAACATAATCCTTAAAACAATGGTTTTCACCACTCCCATAGTGCTTAAAGCCTAAAATCAGAGTAGTAAGGATAGGGTTAAATCCTCATCGAACTTAGGTTGAGGATCCAACTCCCCAAAGCTCTGATTTGACCTTCATGGAGTAGTAAGGATAGGGTCTAATTCTCATCTCGCTTAGGTTGAGAATCCGATTCCCCAAAGCTTGATTTGACCTTCATGGAGTAGTAAGGATAGGGTCTAATTCTCATCTCGCTTAGGTTGAGAATCCGATTCCCCAAAGCTTCCATTTTGCCCACTCAAGAACTTGAAATTCAAAAGAAAATATTTTTCATTTCTTTATTAATACTGGACTGGAAGGATCGTACTACATGTCCCTTGCAAGGATGGGTAGTCATCACCAAGGTCCAAGAAATCACAGTAAAGTCAAATCCTGGATTATGGGGTTAATCTCCATCGGGGCTATAGATGCCTGGCTGGCAGTGGAGTATGCTCATGCGTGGCAACATGTCTTGTCTAAAAGCAAGACCACTGACTGCTCAAACGGACAGGCTAGCTCGACAGTTTCATCCATAACAGGTTAAATCATTTTGTTCAAGATAAGGTAATGAACTCCAAATCAGAGTAGTAAGGATAGGGTTAAATTCCCATCTCGCTTATGTTGGGAATCCGATTCCCCAAAGCTCTGATTTCACTTACACTCGCACATGGGTTCAAGATGGTAGTGACACATAACCAACTTTGGGATCTAGTAAATTAATTCAAGTATACATATATTTGGTCCTAAGAGGGTTCGACAGTTTTAATATGTGTGTTCATGATACTAGAAGGTCTGAGCCTTTGCAACGCAGGTTGCTATATCTCTAGCATCTTCATCATACATCAAATCCTGCATAAATCATTCATAGCCTTGCATACGAATCATAAGTGAAGCTGACAATGAAAATGTGAATCAATTTCAAACGATAGGGAATGAAGCACATTGCACACACCGAGCTGATGCTTAATAATTCTAATGTTTCATGTATTTCTCGTCTAGTTTCATTCTTGGGATATTTGCTAACGCTTGTATTTGAGTCTGTGTGTTTTCAGGTTGAGTTCTCACCGAAATGCTCAGGAGCATTTCCCAGCAGAGTCACCATTTGTTGTGGCTGATCCACAACGTACCCCAAAATTGGGGACCCACCTTTTGCATGTGTTCCAAGAAGACCGAAGTGGCCCATAGGCTAAAGTTCAAAGAAAAAAAGCAAAACACCACAAGGAGAAAAAGGTGTCGCGATATCGCGACATGTTGCTCCATCGCGGCCAAAAATGAAAAAGTGTCACGATATCGCGACATGTTGCTCCATCGCGGCCAAAAATGAAAAAGTGTCGCGATATCTTTTAAATGTTGCTCCATCGCGAAAAATGAAAAAGTGAAGGTCGCGATATCGCGACATGTTGCTCCATCGCGGCCAAAAATGAAAAAGTGTCGCGATATCGCGACATGTTGCTCCATCACGGCCAAAAATGAAAAAGTGTCGCGATATCGCGACATGTTGCTCCATCAGGCCAAAAATGAAAAAGTGTCGCGATATCGCGACATGTTGCTCCATCGCGCCAAAATGAAAAAGTGTCACGATATCGCGACATGTTGCTCCATCGCGGCCAAAAAAAGTGTCGCGATATGGAGCATGTTGCTCCATAGAAAGTGGTTTTTTTAAAAAGTGTCGCGATATCGCGACATGTCAAAAAAAAAGAAAAAGTGTCGCGATATCGTGACATGTTCTTTTCTGTGTGTTCGTGGAGGTAGTGTCGATATCGCGACATGTTGCATTTTTGCGATTCAAAGCAAAAAAGGAGAGGAAGGAGAAAAAGTGTCGCGATATCGCGACATGTTCCATTTTCATGATTCAAAGCAACAAAGGAGAGCAAGGAGGCAAAAGTGTCGCGATATCGCGACATGTTCCATTTTCGCCAAGGTAACGGACCTGCATAGTGACGTGGACATAAGGACAAAATCCAGTGAATAAGACCAAGCGTTACATAAGGAATATTTAATGATTTGAAATCATTTAAGATGGTCGTTACACACGGAGGGAAATGGACGCAAGCCCATGTGGAGAAAACGCAGCAAAGGGCCACAAAATGGAAAGCAAAGCACACGCATACAAGGGAAGGTGAAATGAACAGTCAGGGAAGGTGAAACGAACAGCCATCGACAAATGAAGCGAACCGTCATGGAAGGAGAAACAATGTTTTCACAAGTTTAAATACGCCATTCAAAGAGGCCAGAAATGGGGGTGGAAAACTATTGCAAGTAGCGTTGCAGGTTTGAAGGCGATAAGGCCATTCTGGACCTAGTTGGGCTGTTTTTCTTTCGAAGACTGGTTTTTCTTCTTCATGGACATGGGTTGGAGATTGCGGCGAGCAGAGTTGCAGACTTGAAGGCGATGATGCCGTTCTGGACCTGTTTGAGTCGTTTCTCTTCCATGGACTGGTTTGGGAAAACCAAAAATTTTGCTATTGTAAAATGACACATTTTTAATGCAGAAGTGTTCAGAAATTTGCATCTTGTGGGCAAGAAAGAAGGAGATTTTCTTTGCATGCTATGGATTTAATGTTTATTCTTTCATCTTTTCAGATTTCGAATTTATAGATAATGTTGATGCCATTTCTTTGGGTTACATTAGGCGAATATTTGAAATCTGAATTTTATTTCGTACCCTAGGAACAAGCACTTAGCTTATCCGGATTGTGCTTGTTTGCAGGTCCAATAGGTTAGGTTGCATGCACGGAAACCTCACATCTTCGGTTTTGTCGAAATAGGATAGCATCATACTGAATGCATTTTAGTTTCAATTTTGCATTTCATTTTCATTTTCTGCATTTTATATTTTTCCAGAAGTTTTAACTTTTCAAGACATTAAAATAAAAAATATCAAAATCAATGAACAATCACTAAAGTTTCATGATGAAATAAACCAACATTGCCCCTTGTTTACAGTTACTTGCAATCACTAAGGTGTTCCAAGCATTCAAATTGAATATCTTATATTTGAGATTACTAATACACATATGCAAATGCTAATACAGCGGAGACCTTGGAGAAGTTGTTTGTTTAACTTCTTTGCAAGAGGGGATTTGGAACCCAAATCCTAAAGGAGAGTGTACTTTCACAACTGGGTGAAAATACCACTCAACACCTAGGTAGAGAGTTCTAACCAAATCACTAACCTAAATATCTGACATAGGATATTTAGGTACTTACCTAGTTTAACCATGAGGAAAAATATCTCATGGTAATTACATAGAAAAGTAAATGTAATAACCCTACGTAGTGTAATGCAATACACTACCTTATTTTACCCTAACAACAATTAGTGAAGATGTTGGGCCTATAATATCCATATCTTAAGATCTTATGGGTTGTCATGGGTGTAGTGAATTGGATTCCTTCATCATGATACTACTTGATTAGTGCTTCTTGTCTACTTTAATATAATAGAGAATAATTCCATAATATTCCTTTTTGAATAAGACATTGTGTAACCATTGGTATTGTGTTTTCTTTTACCTAAACTTGGTTCTATCCTTGGATGAAGAGCCTTAGGGACCTATCCCATAGCCATGTATCTACACATATATCCCATCCATATAGTCTCTTCATAGTTATCTAACCCTTCAACTAGACACACTTGTTCTTTAGCAACTGTCCTTGGTAGCCTTTTGCATAAAGCCCTTCCTCTAATAAGGTTAGTTCATTTGATATCAATATCAAATTCCTATATTTTGTTGATCCACCTGGATCTCTTTTCCTCTAGTTTTTTATGTAACATAGTAGAACATACATTAGGGTGTATTATAAAATTAAGTCTTACTTTACCAAAGACAATATCTAAACTTATATGATGGTGAATACTTGCTTCTTAATTAGGGTATACTTATCCTCATGGTTTTGAAGGGATTGGATCATGAAGGATATGGGATGCTCTTAATGTTAGCTTAGAATAGATGTAATACTCTTGCCTGTACCAAACATGGACACCCTAAATTTTTTAGATAAATCTAGTTTAATTAGGAAAAAAGCCTTAGTGATGACATCTTTGATGTCTTGAAAAATTTTATTTCCTTATTTAATCCACTTTAGGGAGGCGTATTTCTTTAACATCTTAGTTATAGGCCTAACCATTTGAGAAAAAATAGTAATGAACTTGGCTACAAACTAAATCTAACCTAGGAATGACCTATTCCCTTTAACTAATGTGGGCAACAATAGGTCTTGGATGAATTTGATCTAGTTCATGTCTATGGCTAGACATTTTGATACTACATGACCTAACAATTTTCTATCTTAGACCATGAAATATATTTCTTAGGGTTTAAAAAAATACTAAAGTCCTTGCACCTCTAGAACACTAAATCTAGATGTTCAATATTCTTCTATTCTTGAAAAATACTATCAAATTATCTAGGTTTATGAGGATAGTCTCATAAATAAGACCTAGAAACATTATGTCCATAGCCCTTTGGAAATTATCCCCTTCAATTGAAATCATGAACAACATATGTTGGTATGCAAAGGTTCCCCACTTAGTGGTGAAGGATGTTTTGTGTTGATATTCATCTAATCCAAATTTTATTATATCTAGAGAAACCATCTATGAGTGATAATATTTGTGAACTTGCTGCCTTCTATGGAATTTGGTTGATGATAGAATATAGATAGTGATCTTTCAAATAAGCCCTATTCAAGTTCCTAAAGTCAACACAATCATATATCCCCAATTTTCTTGTATACTAGAACCAACATGGTAATCCATATGGAGTGTTTTATCAATGATACAATATGAGCTTACAAAGGATTTAATTTATTTTTCATTATTGCTTCTATTTTTAACTTCACTAGTCTTTGCTTTTGGTAAAAAATTCCTTGAATTAGGTTCCAATTCAATTGTATGCTCTATGATATGGCAATTGTAGGCTTTAAGATCTTTGCATGACTAGACGATAATGCCTTCATACTTCCCACAAATATTTTTGAAAAGGTTATTTTCTTCTTGAGTGTAATCTTTTCCAAGTAGTAGACTCTTTCCTTCAACCATATTGACTAGGTGATATGAAGATGACTTTACCTTGATGCTATCTTTCTTTGTACTATCATATGGGTTAAAAAAACTTTCCAGTGTAATTAATCCTTTGGGAAGCTAGTTTGAATTTAATTGTATGAATTCATCTTTAATGTCATATCCACATTATATCTTTTATTTGATATATTGGACCTCTTTGTTAAGGATTTTTATAATTTTTTCATCATTATTAAAGACTTCTAGAGATTGGATTTATCTAGAACTGTTAGCCTAGAAACAACTTACAATTATTTGGGTTTATTCCACATATAATTTATTGGGATGAAATGGGCTACCATATCTACCAACTCATCCACTTTTACATTCAAATCACTGGGTATTGATTTGATTTCATAAGGATTAAAAATTTCAAGTAAATACTAGAGTCGATGCTTATAATAATTTAGGTGTTTGGTCTTTGTGGTACATTGGGAATTGAACCATCTCACAATGAGTTTGGAGTCACTATGTATTCTTAGGTCTTTGATTCCCATATTCTTTGCTTTCCTTAATTGGTATAAAGTGCTTCATATTTGATCATGTTGTTTGTATAACTAAAAAAACTGTAGGTCTAATAAATCTATGCTCTCTATGGATCGATGAATTATATCCCAATTCCTACTCCATTCTTGGTTTTGACTGCATCAAAGTACATAGTCCATATATTCTCTGCATCTTGACTTCTCAAGACAAGGATCTTTGAAGGATTTTATGTGATTAGGTAGTTTATTAACTCAGTTTTATCATACTTCACTTGTGATTCTCCACCATATTGTAAAACTATGATTATCATGTCCATTTTTGGATCTTGGTCACCTTCCTAATACTCATTATATTCAATGTATTCTGGCAACTCATTCTAGTTTACCATTTTTTCATCTTTTGTTTTGTGTAGGATATAGTTGCAAGGTGGTTTATTCTCAATCCTAATTATTTTTCAATTCTTGGGCACCTTCTTTAAATATAGTACGTTTCTAGGTAACTATCCCATGACAACTTACATGTCAATTATTTGGTTGATAATATTCTAAAATATGGGGTTAGGTCCATGACTATCACTTCTTATACCACTATAAACTTTGGATATTCAAATATACTCATGATTAGATCTTTGACGACTCCTACTATATTGAATTTTTTTATCCATTTGAATCCAACTTATGCCTTGCATAGATGTAAGTATATTTTTCCCAATCCTAATATAAATCACTTTATATGTACACATGAATACTATGGAAGTTAACCGTGTCCACCCATTGCTATGGGGTAGCCTAGGTAATTCCAACCTATGTTACAATTAGTATGCAAGTATATATCCCCAAATCTAACTCGCATCCTAACACTGATGATTGATGAATTGTTCAAGGAACATCTACCATGATAGAGGGATAAGAGACACAAAGTTAAAAAGTATGTTATATGTATGTTGTAGCACATCCAATGGAGGAAGATCTCATGGAAGGGAAAGTCATCATGCCCTTACCACAATAAGGATCGCACATTGCAGTATTTGGTCAAGTGTGTTTTTTAATAAGGAATGCTTATCACTATAATAGGATACCAAAAATGATTGAATAATTGGATAAAATACATGTTTATTGTATAAAATATTTAAAGAGAATGTTGCCTTGGTGTTCTGTTCACATACAATAGAGAAGATTGCATGGGTTGAACTAAGGTAGTTGCTTTATGGAACTTAAAGTAGGGAATTAAAACAAATAATATATAAGACATTGAAGAATTGATGGTACCTATTACTAAGAATGACACCATGGTAGAGGAAAGCAAACAAAGTACAAAAAATAAACAATAACAAATAACAATAAAATTGATAAAAAAAACCAAACAATAAGCAAAATGGAATGGAAATTATGAAACAAGAATAATCAAAGCAAAAAATATCTAAAAACAAGAAGGGATCTAAAAGATCAAGATTTCCACTTAAGTGTCAGTCATGGTCAAGAGAGAAAAACAATAAGAAAATAAAAATAAGTAATCCAAAATATGTGAAAAGACAACAAAATATTGATATGATTGATAATGCTGCTTAATGTGGTGATCATAGTCATGATAGGAACATCCATAAAAAAATATATGAAGATGTACCAAGTTAAAAAATTTACAAAAATTAGGTCCGAGGGTTTGGTTCAATGGTCAAAACACTTTTGTAGGAGCATGGAGACCAGGGTTCCAATCCCTCAAGCCCTGTAGTACCGGTGGGCGTGTCGTGTCAGCGTAGCAAGCTACGTAAAAGGTTTACCCAATGCAACTGGAGGTTATAGTGGCGATAAGGAATAATATTTGAACCCACGAAGAGGTGTAGAAAAATGTAACGAGTTACCAATTCCTCTAGTATACTAAAAAAAATAATTTATAAAAATTGATGCTTAAAAATAGACAATCAAAGCAGTAAAAATGAAAAACAAGGCACTAAGGTAACATGCAATCTAAGAAAGACACATAGACTATACAAATAGGTTGAAAAGGTTTTACACATAAAAAGAATTTGACATTCATAAAATTAATGAGTTCATCCAACTGAACTCCATCCATTATTTATAATTTAATTGCCTCAAACAAAAACAACTATATATGGACCAAGCCATTTCTATATAAACTTGTCCTTGTGCTTCTTATACACATTATTGATCTTGAGGGCAAGGTCCTTGGCTTTAAAATTATGATGATAGACATTCTAATTATATTGCTCGGCAACATGACTCTTATAGGCTCTATTATGCTCAAGAGAACATTGATGCCTCTCATTAGGAGTAGTAAGCTCAACAAGATGAGATTTTTGATACTCCTGATGGTACTCATTATGACAATAATTTCTTCAAAAAAATATGTAAACAAGGTAATTCAATGTCAAACAACAAAATCTCTTTAGTACCATAGACCAAATAAAAAGGGATTGCACCTATAGGTGTATGGATACTAGTGTGGCATTTCCACAATATGATAACTTTAAGTGATAATTTTTCTTTGATTCTTTGACTATGTTATTTAAAATATTTACCAAAATATTTCTACTAGATTTAGCTTTATTATTCTCTTATGGATATTAAGGTGTGGTAAAATGGTGTTGAATCCCTAACCAATAAGTTAACTCTTATATTTTTATATTTTTGAAAGGGGCACTATTATCAGAAATGAGAGTAGTAGGGATACAAAGTGACACATGATAAGATGAAAGATAAATTTAGATTTTATGAGAGTTGACTGATTTTTTGGTGGTATAAATATAATCTATTTGGTAAAAAATTCTATGCTTGTGATAATAACCTTGTGCCCATCTCAAGACACGGGAGAAATAGGTCTAACAAGGTCAATAAAGTGGAAAGGGACAAAGGAGACTCAATTGGATGAAGAACTTGAATAGGGGTATGAATTTCATCCATATGAAACTGCCAACTATTGCATGATTGAATATACTGATTAGCATTAGCTTCCATTATGTTAGAGACTATGAAGTAAAATTTATTAATTAGTAATAATTAATCAATAATATTAAATATTAATTAATTGATTAAAAATAATTAAATAATAATAATTAAATAAAAAACAATTATTATATATTTCTTTTATTATTTTGGAATATTGATTATTTTTATAACAAGTTAGTTTTAGCATATGTAAATGCTAGGATAACTTATATATTATCTTATTTTATGAATATATTTAGTCGATTCTAGTTATATTTTTGTGGTACATGCATATGAAATGATAATGCAAACTCAATGTATGATGCCTATAATTTTAAATGGGTGGTTTTTAAAAATAAAATTATAAAAATAGAAAAGGATGATTAGAAAAATAAGCAAACCAGATATAGAAAACTCATGTTATTATTGGCATGTGGGATGTCTATCTATTGGGTGTGAAGCACCTATTATAATACATGTAAGATATCTATCTATTGGGTGTGAAACACCTATTGTAATAAGCATTCAATTAAAAACTTAATTTAGGATTCAATTGGATATAATCAATTAAAAAAATATGCATTGAAGAAATAGTTTTGTTTGTAATATTCAAAATTTCAAAGTCGATTTTTTGAGAACACATAGAGAATAAAGTCCTTGGTATAGTCTAGATTAACTAACACTGGAGCGTTAGCAATGACTTGATATTTTTGAAGGTATTCTTTCTATCCTCCATTTGCTTGAATTTAGCCAGCTTCTTCAACATTTCTATCGTTGGTTTAACGATCTAAACAAAATCCAAGATAAACTTCCACACAAAGTTAATCTCTCCAAAAAATGATTGGAAGCCCTTATTATTTAACAGCAGTGGTAGTGCCATTATAACTTTAACCCTGTCTGGATCAATAGCTAGCCTTGTTTTAGACACAACATGTCCTAACAACATTCCTTCCTATACAATAAAAAATGAATTCTTTGGGTTTACTGAAATCCTAAATTCTCTATAGTTTTGGAACAAAAGTCAAAGATGTTCAATATGCTTTTATTTTATGAGAGAAAACTATCATATCATCTAGATAAATAAGTATTATTCTATTTAACAACTCTCCAAATGCTAGATTCATTACCATCTGAAAGGTGGCACTATCATTAGATAGACCAAAGGGCAACCATTGATATGCAAAAATTCTCTACTTGGTGGTGAGCGTGGTCTTGCATTGGTCTTCATCCCATATCCATACCCGATTAAAACCATAGAATCTATCCAATAGAGAGAACCTCTTTGCTCTAGCTACAATGTGCAATATTTGAAATATTTGGAAAATATGATAGTGATATTTTAATGAGGCTTTGTTAAGATTCCAAAAATCTACATAGGTGAATATCACAATTTTTCTTCCTTACTAGCACCAAATTTGCTATCCTGTAGAATGTTTGATTTTTGGATATATAATTTTAGCTTTCAAAAGCTTCAACAACTCTTGCTTCATCAAATCCTCTATCTTCATATTTATTGGTCATTGCTTTTGTTGGAAAGGTTTAGCATCTCATATGAGTTCAATAGTGTATTGAATAGTTTCTTTATTGTAGACTTTGAAATCATCATAAGTCCATGCTATTATGTAACTGAACTCTTTGCATAAGTCCAAAATTTAATTCACTTTATCTTCAGAGCAATGCACTCTATTTTAAGATGCTTCCCAGACTCAATCTCGATTTCTTTATAGCCCTACTTATCGATTTCTATTTTGTAAGTAGTCGATCAATCACTGCTATCAAATAAACTCTCTAAGGTAATCAATCCTTTTGGGATGTGATTTTTTTCAGCTATATGGTAATTGACTATATTATTGAAGGATACAAACTTGAAATTTGATAGATGGTATATAAAATACTTTGATTGATTTCCTATTAAAAGTTTTTACATAAGAACATTGACCATTGTGTGGTGTTCTAATTGGACCTAAGTGAAAATATAATGTTAATAGGAAAAAGTTATAATTTGTCAAGGTTAAATAATATCAATTATAAAGTTCTATTAACTTTTTCCTTCATTTTAAGAGGTTACTAGAATTTACATGATTTCAGTAAATACAAATATAGTTGCTATAAAATTAAGATTGACATATGTAGGAAATATAGTAAATAAAAAGTATTTTATTAAAATATTTTACATAAAAACAATAATTTTATAATATTAAGTTTCATATAAATCCAATTCTTATTATAATAAAAGATATAAGGTATAATCATTTTACAAATATAAACAAGGTATACTCATTTTACTTAAATGTATTGTTTCATCTATACCAAGATGTCTTAACATTTAAAAAAACAGATTATTTTGTATACTAGGTGTGTATAAATTTACAATTACAATTATACTAAATATTTTGTACTGGATTATGCATGATGCAGCTCAACCACATGAGTATACAATTAATTTTTTTTACATTGTTTCTGTCATAATAGATATAGATATAATTTAAGTAAATAAAATTTTACTTTGAAATTGATATTTTTCATCAACGAACAACTAGTAATTTATTGTTGCAATACCAAATTGTCAAGCCATATGGCTTAGGATGATCTTGCAAGGTCTCTATCATCTAATGTCGGACTAAATAGTAGAAAAAAGGAAATGCATAATTTTAGGGAAGAACATTAAACTATATATAGTATTATTAAAAAGGCCAGCAAGCATTGACTGGTCAAGCTTGGGGCCAGGAAAGGCTCTGACATTTATGTCAAAAGTACTATTGAAATTCTAATGCTCTTATTTTTGTGGTAGACAGTGATGACAAAGAGCACATTGATGAAGTGAGAAAAATGTTGCATATCATGATGAATGAGGAGGCTTTGAGAGGTGTTCCGCTCCTTGTATTCCCAAACAAGCAGGATTATCCCAATGCAACAAGTGTTGGCGAGATAATGGAGGGGCTTGACCTAAATTATTTATGTGGGCACATCGAGGGCTCCTGTGCTACATCCAACTGTGGTCTCCATGAAGGCAAGGATTGGCTTTATGACAACATATTGTAGATGACAAATTAACACAAACCAGTATATAGTTTCCACCATAGCATGATTTTCACCAGTATATTAGATACTATTAATAGTAATGATGAGACATGTTATCCTTTCTTTATACAAGAACCTATAATTGAGAGTAACCTTATTTTTAAAAACAATTATAACATATAATTACCTATTAAACATATCTACAATCATCAATTAAATATATTTTATTTTTTATTATATAAATGTGATTATACCTTCATTTTTTTATTATTTATGTTTGACTATTTATATTATATTATAATGACCCCATCCATAATACATGTTGATTGCATTGGAATTATATTTCAACAAGTGATATGGTGGCATTATAATACATGGTAATTATATATATATATATTATTTAATATAATTTGAACTTAGATCTTCACACTTAGAGCTCAATTTTTTATCTAGTTGATCTCATGTCATTTGATAAATAATAAGGTCTACCAATAAAATTTAGACCTGGCATTATAGTACAAAAATTCTCATTCTTCACTACTCGTACCAAATCTGTTACTTTAAAACTTATGTACCACCCATGGGATTGGAACTATGGTTCATCACGTGAAACTCCTCGCTCCATGGTAGCTACCCAAACCTAATGTGCACCATCAAATTTATATTTTAATATAAGAAGTTACATGTTTTATTTTTAATATGGTTAAGATAAGTAATGCTCGTAGTTTAAAGCCTTTTAAAGATATGTATTTTGTAACAAGCACTAAGGTGAGCTCTCGATTATTGTTAGAATGTGGAATTCTCCCTTTAAGAGTAAAGCTTGCCTTCATTTATCCATCCTTTTATTTTATTGCCATTGTTTTACTCAACTTTCTTCCTTTATCTCCATCTCTCGCTCTCCAAGGCCTTTCCTCTTTTGTCCTTCCATCACTCCCTATCTCTATCCCTCTACCCCTCGCTTCCCTTTCCTTCTTATCACTCACATTTTTCTTCTCTGTTTACCCCCATATCTCCATCCCCTATCCCTAGTGTTTCCATATCATTCAACCTTCCTCCTATCTTGGTTCCCCTTCATCACTCGTCATGGTAGAGATTTATTCTAGGTTTGAATTTGAGGTGCTCAATTTGGACAAGCTAGAGGAAGAAATTTTGAACAATGTCAATTTTATATATTTTCTAAAAAACTGACTGTAATGATATGGATATCTCTAGGGAGTTAGCCCACAGTTGGTACAAGGGTAAAGTTAGTGTGAGAGGGCTTAGCTTCACCATTACTATTGAGTTGATTGCTAAAATATCTAGTTTTCTTGATGCTAAAAAAATTCTCAATAGAGAAAACACTCATTGGCCAGTGAGTTGTTTCTTTTCAAGGATAAAGGAGAGAATATAAAAAAGGATAAGAGTGGAATTATGAGGGAATATCTTCCCAAACCATGGGATAAGGTGGTTATTCCCATCATTCAATACTTCACTCTAGAGGGGCAGTTAAACATTTTAAGGAGTGTCTACTTTTCTTTCTCAACCACATTCGTGGAAAGAAAAGTATAAATATTCCAAATTTTCTATACAATTCGATGGTTAAATATATAATCAATGTGTAGAACAAATCCTCATTCTTCCTTGTCCATTAGGGCCTGCACATGATCATTTATCAACATTTTCTATAGAAGGAATCCTAGAACCCTTCTTTGAGCATTATACCAAGCAGAGGAAGCCCTTCGGGCACCCCTATGTACATCTCTTCCTAACTAAAATAGACCCAAATGGAGGATCCTTAGCCTAAGGTAAATTTTGACAGCCCCACCAAGGATAATTGTTGTGGGGATTTCTTGCTTACCTTCTTAATCTTTGTCATGTCACGGTAATCTCAAAGATCACAACGAGTATTATAGACTCTAGTGGATCTACCACTTTGACCTAGGAATAGATTATCAGAATGAATCTAGACAGACCGGACCGTGTAAGGAAACCCTAGATAGTGGGTTCGTATATTTGTCATTTTAATGCCATCACCCATGTATTACTAGATTAAATGATATTGTATTTTTTTTATTATTTTGTTATAAAACCATACGTTGTAAAAAAATATTAAGACCAAAATGATGTCATGTCCATTGGGTAGTCATAGCAGATTTATATCAAATGACTTAGCAAAGAAAAGAAAAGAAAAGGAGAACTAGTTTTTTTCATTCATTCAAATAATGTAATCAATAAAAATGATTTAACTAGAGACAGAAGGTGTCATTCATACATTCAGATTAACACATAAATGAGCAAGACACATATACCAAACATACAAAGGAAGCCAGGAATAGAGTTGGAGTTTCTATTAATATGAAATTTTTTACATATGAGATCGGTAGAATGCTTGGCTCTTATATGGCAGTGATTACAATAAAATCCCAGTTCGAATATCGTAACATGGGGTTACTTCTCTCCATCCTGATGGCAGTGATGTAAGAGCCTCCAACTCTAGCTCATCTATAGGAAATGATCTCGGTAGACAAAGCATCCTGGGTAGTTCCTGGATAAATGGTAGAAGAAAATATGGTGTAAGACACACATGGATTGACACAAAAAAGGAAATAAAAATAATAATAATAACACAACTATACTTGGTCTTAGGCTTCTCTCTCAGAGGTTTGATAAAAAAAATTGGTTGTTGCAGTGGTCTCCTTATATAGCGTGGGTTGCTCGAGCAGGGCTGTAACCATTTCCTCTAGTTGGCCCAATCTTGCTTCCTTCAAAAGCAGGATGAAATAAAAAATGGGCACGTAGCCCATGTATCTCTATTTAAGTAGATGGTGGTTGAGGCTATGTACTATCTCTCCCACTACCCTGGGCAGGAGGTTATGCTACACTTGACTCATGTGCTTTTCCTGGTGAGCTTGGCCCCACTTCTTCCCTTTTGAGGTCCCGTATACCTTGGTCAATGTGGCCCCATGATTCATCATGGAAGGTTAAGATGAATATTAATAGGTTGAGATACTATGTGAATTTATTGACCCTTTCTTTGGCCCACTCCATGGTATTTTTTGTGAAGACATATAAACGATCAACCATTTGCACCAAAGCCATAAACTGTTTCGATAATTTTCCATTAGGACAAAAATAAATTTTTTGTATTTTATTGAGCACAAACTCCTTGATGTCAAGAGTTTGGATGAATTCGCTCAATGTGAAACCACAATCATTCAGTTTGTCCTCAACCTCCTACTTTGTGTTGATAACTTTCTAATCCCAGAGGAGCCAATTGGATCTGTTCTACAAATACACAAAAACTTTGGATTATTCTTCTGTGAAGAAATAGATGGTTCCATTTCCCAAGGTAACTGCTCCCCTACTAATCTCTATGTTTTTTTCTCTGAACCTTTTGTATATAGAGAATATTGCATTTACCCTATGATCTGCTTGTTGCAATCATTCACGTAGGAGGCCAGCAGTGTGCCTGGTGGCATAGATGTTATAAAATATGGAGGTAAGATCCTCCATCTTCTCCAGTATCTTCTCCTTCATCTCCTATTTAAATTCATCAACATACCCAAAGCGGTCACTAGCTTGTGCAACAATGGCCTAGGAGGGAGCTGACATCTACTTCAACTGATCGACCTTGACTTGAAGTTGTTGTACTTGAAGCTATAGTTGCCCCACCTTCGTGGCCTTGGTATTTAAAACTTCCATCTCTTTTTCCACTATTGCTTCCACATGTACTTGGGAGGCTACATGGAACTTCATCATGTCCATTGGACTAGCCTCCACCCTTATTATACCTTTACTGATATCAAAGGTTGCTTCATCCAAGCTCGACGATAGCGAGATTTCAAATGTAGCGGTGGACACGTTGCATGTTCCCTGTATAGTTGTATCCTAGAGCATGCTCACTTCTTTACTAGGATACATTTTCTCCTCTATATCTTTTATTTGATCCTCTTCATCTGCAGTGAACTAGAAAGTGTCCCTCACCCTTGCCAGTGTGAAATTTTTGGTGTCCGTAGCAGAAGACTTAGCTCTGGCTTTCTTCCTGGTGGGAGATAGTGAAGGACTTATTTCTTGGAATTCATATTCCCTGAGCACATTGGATAATCCATTGACTTCTTTATTTTCTTCAAAGCTCTAGGGGGAATGAGATTTTCCTCTTGGTTTATTACCAAGGTGGCGATGAATCAATGAGGGTTGGCCCACTACCACATCGGTCTACTCAGATGGACACATCAATGTTTGAACTGATGACATTAAAATTTATGATTGCTACAAGGAGTAATATACCAACTTCTTCCCCTTCAAAGTGGCAACGGGAGACTGGAGGAAGAGAGAAGTTTCACTTGCTCCTACTATGCTTCGTCCATTATTATCATCATGACCTCAAATAGTTCAGTATCTTGATGGACCACTTGGAAAGAGGGGTCCTGAAATTCCTCTGGGGGAGCAGCTAGACCAGTGGCACCACCTTATCTACTAACAATTCTCGGTGCAGTATCAGCTCAGAACCATAATCTTCAACTGCTTCTAGCTTGCTATAAGGTCTTCTACTCATTTTCCATACCCCTTCCAATGATCAATTTTCTTTGATGTCCTTCAACATATCATCTTCAAAGTCATCCCCCCTATGAGTAATAATTTATAGTTTCAATCCTACTAAGGAAGACAACAGGTGCCACCCCACATTATTAAGGAGTCTGTTTATGAGGGCACAACGAGAAAGTAGTGATCCAAGCCCAGTTTGTAATAAATGGAACATCAACTTGGGTCAGTTAACTTACCCAAGGGTGTACCACTCCTTAGACCTCCTAGCATGGTTAGCAGTGGCCTACAACTCCAAAAGTAGAACCATTCATGACCATAGGAATCAAGTCATGGCCATGTTAATAGTCGATAGAATTGGGCGGGTGTTCAAGCTCGCTACAGCCTCGTGGGTCCTATACTTTCACATACTCACCCTCTAGGCCAATTACATGTTGAACACTACATTTCCAGATATTCTCTTGAAGAGAGGCAAACACAGGTCTCCTGGCTTCCCAATTCAGAAGTTCGTCCTAAGGCCCTAGGCACAAGAGTATGCAGATATGATCAACCTAGTGTTGGACACAAAATTTTTGGAGCATATTACAAAGGATATCATGTTCCTGATTATCCAGTGCAACAAGACATATAAAATTCCTCTCTATCGATGGGAGAATGTCATTAATGACAACATGGACAGAGAACTAGTGAAATTACAGGCAACCATACTGGCTGATAAAGAAGAACTTCCTCCATTTTTCTATTACTCATTTTTGATCCATTTGGTTATAGCACAATTTGAAAAATATTTGGTGACCGATTGGGAGGAGTAAATGCTGCTGCTATCCAGGATGCACTGCTATGTATACAATAAGAGTGTTCAAGTTATGCAACCTTATTCAGGAAAATCCTCCTAGTGGTACACATCCACCTGTGTGGCATTGAACCTGATAGACTTGGGATCGGGGTGAGAAATTTTTTGCATGAAGCCAACTTCCTTTGTATATTTGGTATATGTGTCTTGCTCATTTATGTGTTATAGCAATCTGAATGTATGAATTATGCCTTCTATTGCTAGTTAAATCATTTTTATTGATTACATTATTTGAATGAATGAAAATGAACTAGTTCTCCTTTCATTTTCTTTTCTGATTTATTTGATATAAATATTCTATGACTATCCAATTGACATGGCACCGATATGGTCTTAATTTTTTTTAAAAACACCTGATTTGGTCACAAAATAATCAAAATAATACAATATCATTTAATCTGGTAATACATGGGTGATTGCATTAAAATGGTAAATATATGAACCCACTGTCTGGGGTTTCCTTACCCGAAACGGTCTATCTAGAGTCATTCTGATAATCTATTCCTAGGTCAAAGTGATAGATCCACCAGAGTCTACAATACTTGTTGTGATATTCGAGATTCCTGTGACATGACAAAGCTTAAGAAGGTAAGCAAGAAATCCCCACAACAATAACCTCATCAACTAGGAACCATCCCCTGTCTTGGAAATGACTAGTCATGCTCTAGAATATGAGTCCAAAGGTGAAGTGATGACTCCTAAAATCAAAGTGGATTCTCATTGTTGCTTAGTCTGAATTAAGTCATAAACTAAAAAGAGGAATAAATCTCGAATTTTAATTGAGCGTCACTAATTTTTGGAGGAAGTTATGGATTTTATCCTCGTGGTTTAGAAAATTAAGTGTGGTATTCCTTCCTTGCAGGATCCTCCTCATAAATATGTTTCCCACAGTAGTACTCCCCTACTAAATTCCCCCCTCCAAGGCGTGTGTATTCCCTATATCAATAGAAAAGGTGATATGTAGGGATTTAATAATATGCTTGGTGCCATGCTCAAAGCAGCAAATATGAGCATCTCTTTCACTCAATAAGCTATTACCCTTCTAGAAAAATTTAAGAAGTATGGGTATGATGATACAAATACCCCAACCATTGTTGAAGCTAACTGACCCCTTTGGCCCTACGCTTTCTTCCTCCCTTTGGATTATCCTCTCACTAGGGTCTTCCCCTATTTTGGTTCTATTTTTGATTTATTCCCTTTTGTTCCTAGTTCTCTGTCTTGTGGGACCCTCTCCAAGGGTTATCTCCTTTTGTAAAAGGTTTGGGGACCATTTCAAAACCCCTTCCATCAATAAATATATAAAAAAAAATCTATGTTGGAAGAAGAAAATAGACGATCCTTAAATATGATCTTAATGAATACATGGGTAATGTATGTATGTGGTGCACATGCAAGCACAAAACCATAATTTTTTTTAATATGCAATGCAATTAAAACCAAATTACTAGAATTTAATTAAAATAATTTGCATTAGATTAACAAATTACAGTTATCTTTATAATATATGCTTGACTTGATGATCGAGATGATTTCCTTATTTTATGAGCTTAGTTCCTATGATTATATACCATGATAATATACTTGATGATAATTTTGTTAGATAATAGACACCCACCATGAATTTTAGGTAAAGGTACATATATAAAGAAAGAATACTAACAAGGGTGTATTGGTCATAACTATTTACAAAAATCCTCTAAAAGGATAAAAAGTAATTGCATGATAGGCCTATAACCTTAGTATTTCTCTTGAACATTATTTGTTAGAATAGAATAAAATGCTCTAAGTGGTTTGGAAGTATTATATATATCTATATCTTTATCTATCTATCTATCTATCTATCTATCTATCTATCCATCTCTCTCTCTCTCTCTATATATATATATATGCTTGTTACTTTAGTATTTCTCTTGAACATTATTTGTTAGTATAGAAGAAAATGCTTCATTATATTTTTTAGGTCTTTAGTATATGAATGAATCTATTGACTATTCTAGAGGAAAAAAATCTATTTGGATGGATACTTGATGTGATAAAAGGCCACTTAATCTAGATTCAATTTTGTAAACTATGGATGAGATTAATTCAAGATAAATATGATAATAGGGTTTCAAACATTATGTCCAAATATTAGAAAGGAAGATACAAATGGAAAGAAGATTTTTTTATAAGTATACTAGATATTGTTTCTTGGAGGTAGTTGAGCAAAACGATAACAATAGCGATTCTTCTTATGGGAGTCAAGGATAAGTTGATTTAGGAGTTGAATAGATTAAGATAATACACGATAAGAAGTAGATATAATGTAAATCACCAACAAACTAAGAATACCAAAAGAATATGAAGTGATATTTGGGATAGCCTAAGCATTAAAAAAGTCAAAATATTTATATGGCTAGTAGGTCATAGAAATTTTTTATCCTAGGATAACCTAATAAAAATGGGTTTTCATGGCCCCTTCATGGGATACTGCTCAATAGTATAGGGACTATGGTAATGGATTCTTACTATGTTTGGAAAATACATGGTGATGAATGTAAAAAATATAGAATTGTTAAAGCAACAGTAGAGAACTTTTAAAAGTGAGTTGTTATAGACCATCTAGAATACATCATAAGATACAATACTTTTAATTGTATGAATAGAAAAGAACAAAAGAATATCTAAAGGAAAGGAAAGTAGTTTAGAGGTAAAGAAAAGAAATATTTATTTAGCCATAGAGGAACCAACCCTATCAAATCACCCAATCCCTAATATTTAAGTAGAGAGTCTTGATAGATGGATTCAAGTCATCAATTGGAATGATTATGTTTAATACAAGAGAATAAAAAAAAAAAATAATAATATAAAGAGGAAACCACCAAAAATATAGCTGGTCAAATTGAATTTTTATGGAGCATCTAAAAGAAATCCAACACCAGTATGAGGAAGAGGAATAATTAGAAAAACTAGTAGCGATATTTTGTCATGTTATACTTTAAATAGTGGATTTAAGACAAATAATGAAGTTGAAACAAGGGTGGATTTAGAAGGTTAAAAAATATGTAGACAAATGAAATAGAATAGAGTATGGATGGAAGGTGATTCATTAATAGTAATAAATACAATTTTAATGAAAGAAAATATTCCATGGAATATAAAAGATATCAATGTGAAAATACAAGAGCTTACTACATAGTTTGAAGAAATCAAATTTATACATACACTAAGGGAAGGGAACAAATGTGTAGATAGCCTCATAAATAGAGAGGCTTTAATAGAATATCATGAAGTTAAATTCTCTTTTCCACAATTAGAGGATGTGTGAGGGTGCAAAATAGCATGGATCCCCGCATTCATGCTTTGGAAGGCTTGGCGTGTGTAGCTTACTAGTTCTAGGTTTTATGCATTGATTTAGAACACATCTAGCATTCCATTTCCTACTCTATCCTAAATACGATATTCAAAATATGAGATGCGATGCAAGTGAAAGCAAAATGTAGCAATACACATCTTAGAATCTATATGAAATTTTCAATTCCAATGTTCACAATAAAGTAAACACTTTTTATTTTTCTTTTTCAAACCAAAAATCAAGATGTGCAAAATACAGACAATAAGATTAGCTAATGATATAGTCTTACATGCAATTTACCTTTATTACCTATGCTTAAAAAGTGAAAGCCTTTTACTCTATTATAGTTTTTACAAAAAAAAATCAATTCCTACAAACAAATACAATTATGTACACAATGATTCCTAAATAATCTCACTTTTAGATGCTTGTGGAAATGAATGGTTTCCAGGATATTTGAAGATATAACAAAAATAAAAAACTTGTGTGATTCAATGCAAGGCACAAATGAGATCCATATACAATAACAAAATGTGATATAATAAAAGTGTAATTATATACTTTTATGACCTGTAAATACCCAATGAACGTAGAATGTAGAAAGAAACTAATTTCACAAAACCCTTTTATTCGTTACTATTTTGTTATAAAAATATTTTTAAAATTAAAAGGAGGCTTACAAAACCCTAAATTGATTCAATTAATATATATATATATATATATATATATATATAAAATTATTGTCTAGCTTTGTCACCACCCAAATTACAAACACCAAACCCCTTATTATTAAATTGTTTTAAAAAATATATACATATTTGAATTCTACTTCTTAAGAAAGGGATTTAAAACCTTAGCTAAATTAATATTCATTATACCAATCTCCACTACTCACATAATTCCATCTATGTGAGAGTACTAGGTGTTACACCCTCTTAAACTATTCATCTCGTTGGCCACATGAGATAGCTTAATTATCTTCAATCAATTGAAAGAAGCGCAACTAATCCATGCTTCTCACACAAGTCCTTTAGTGTGAGTGTATTTAGTGCGATGGGTATTTTACTAACTCTCACATCAATTGGAAACTAGTCTATCCATTCTTGAGCTCATTTTATAATCCTAGTGAATATTAGTCTCTTGTATCTATTCTATTAGATTTATTCTAGAAGGCCATGCACCTTAATTGATATTATCCTTATGAACCACTTAATTAACATTTCAAGTATAAGATAGAATTATATTTTCATAATGATTCCAAATATCATGGCAGATTATTTTTTGCATAAAAGACAGGTTTTACTAGTAATAATTCCTTCTATGTGCTCATGCGGAAAACCAACACTCTTAGATTCTTAATTAACTCCTAAAGAGTCCACATTGGTCCAATCATATTAATAAACACATACAAACAACCATTCTATTTTTTTTCTTTAAAATTCAAACTCGTTGACCTTCCATTGGCATTAGAGTCTTAACACAAATCTCACACTCATAATACCGTTTAATTTAGATGCACCTAATATTACAAATAACATGTTCTCTTGCGTCATCACAAAGTAATTGGAACAAATGGTACAAAATGATTTCTAAAAGATAAATTATTTATCATTGTCTTAACATTATGATATCATCTCAAATTGAGTTAAATCAACACCTGTGAGAACAATCAAAATATAGGTTACATTATGATTATCCTCCAACAAGGGTGTTTATCCTGATTCTCTTCCCAAAGTTAATATTGCACATCCATATACATATAAATAGCAACCCATAAGGTCTTAAATTAATGAAAATGAGATGTGCTTTAAGCTCACAACATCCATACGAATAGGAGAATTCTTGCTGAAGATATTTCCATGACCAACCGAAAGATATCCTTTTCTCCACTCGAGCATCTTCATTGCCAGTATTGATTAAAAGAATAATTTGCTACATGTCTTCATAGATCGAACTAGATGACTTCTTCTATGGTGCTTCATTTAAATACCAAGAAATATTACCTTTACAAGGGGATTAGAGATGACTCTCTTTCATTAAGTAAGGCATTTAATTTCATTGATGGTGAATATCCAACTACCATATCCAACTACCATTACAATTTTAGATATGTTGAATAGGACAATTGAAGCAAGTGGAAGGAGAGAACCTTTATGGAAATGAAGAAGGTCATGGAGTGGGTGTGCAACAAAGATAAAATGAGGAGAATAGTATAGATACATGCACAAAAACCATGGTAGTTACCTAGAGGTCAGGTAACAAATATGTTATAAATTGGTGACTTATCGAAAGGGATGAAGATGAATTATACAGCACACCCCCGAGTATATTTGGATTTGAATAAAATTCAAAGGTGTATACTAAACATGACAAATAAAAAATATCAGAGGGCATCACTAGAATTGATATTCATATTTTTGAATTTTAATTTCCTAACATACTATATTGAATGGCTTAGCTTGGGATTAGTCTAGATCTATCAAGCTAAGGAAGATCAAAAAGGAGAAGTAGAAGTGGATAGTAAAGAAATAGCTACAATTGAAGAATAATTGAAATGTAGCAAGAAAGAATCCAAGGAGATGTTGAATAAGGTGGAAGTAGAAATGATCAGTATAAAGCAAGCCTATGAGGATAAGCTAAAGTCACAAGAGAAGGAGAAATAGTTTATGGTCCAACAAATAGAAGACTAGATGAAGTGACTACAGGAACAAGAAGAGTTGTTACAAAGGTTTGCTACATAGATAAAGCAATAGGAGGAGTAGTTGATTTGAATAGCCAACAACTCAAGCAACAAGAAGAACAATTGGTAGTCCAAAAGGAGCAATTGAAAAGGAAGAAGGATCAATTGAAGATATATGAAGGGAAAATACAACTAAAGGATCATAAAATTAAGGATATGGAAAATATGCAAACCACGACAATCATATAATTATGGATCATAAGGCTATGCTTCAAGTAAAGGAAGAATGTCAATAGACTAATCAATCTAAATTACAATAGAGAGATCTAATGGTTGCAAAAAATAATGAGGATATCATCATAGTTGTTCGGATTAAGGTAACTTTAAAATAGAAATAATGCAAGGGAACATATGAAAATGAGGAGTTGCTATAGCTTTTGGCTACTATAGAGGAGAAATCCAACAAATATAGATTGAAGGCTATAGAGCTCAGTAACTATGCCAACAAGTTGTGGAATGAACGAGCTATCCTCCAACTTCAGATTCAAGATCTCCAATAAGACCTACCGATCAAGGGTAAAAGGAATAAGTTGATGGGAATACCAACTTATTTAAAGGGGAGGGTAGATGTAGGCAATAAATCCACCTCCAAAAAGAAAAAGAAATAAAGAAGGAACAATTTTGTGTAAACAAATAATTTTGAGAGATACATAAATTTGAGTAAATATACAATTGGGTGTAATTGTACAATTGATAATTGTATAATGTAGGGTTTGTGTAAATGTACAATTGGGTGTAATTATACAATTGGTAATAAAAAGTACAATATAGTAAAATAATGAAATGAAATGAATTGTAATGTGTATGAAATATAATTTTATGAAAATCAAAATAGAACCTTAGTAAAGTATTAATGAAATAAAGTTGGCTAAGAAGTTACGGGTGATAGTCGTAAATGATGCGCTATCTCAGGAACCACTTTGGAATAGCCCGAACAAACATTATAAGTTCCCTGATTCAATTTTTGTAGGTTCTTGATCATTGTTCATGATTATTCATTATTGTCCATCCTAGTTTGAATAGTTGATGAATGATTGATGATTACTAAGGAGAATTGCAAAGATAATCCAACATTATTGTGTCCATTAGAGGTTTATGGTTGTTCATGCATGTTATCGGTTGCATATGGATTGTACATTCTTATGCAGTATTGCAGATATAGCATTGTAATGGAGTGATTCTACAATGGAAATAAAGTACTATTGATACCCAATTGTGTATGATGATTGTGGATGGAGGAATTGTTCCTAGTTTGTTCTGTAGATTGTAATTGTTGTGTTTGTAGGGTATTGTATGGTTTCTAGAATTGACAGTGAATAATGTCATTGTTTAAATTGGATTGTGAATAGTGTAGACACCAAAATCTAGCCATTTTCCCTCCATCCCAACTTTCCCACCATTTCCATCACCAATACCTAGCCATTTTTCATCCATCCTAGCTTTCTTGCCATTTTCGCCCATTATTTATATATATTTTATATATTATATTTTATATATATTTAATAAATATATATTTATATAAATAAATTAATCCCATCCATCTGATTTCACTTAATATTAGTCATCCATCCATATCAATCCATGCCACACACTAAATTTAATATCCACCCTTCGATGTGCTTTTATCTCAGCCACACGATTAATGTTGTTGAAACCCTAGCATACCCTAGGTTGGATTATAAATATGATCCATTTTGATGGCTCAAATCCTAAGTTTTTTAAGTTTTTAAAGTCCCTAAGTCTTTTGCTAAGTTATCAAATTCCTTGAGTTTCCTTGGAGTGTTTGAGTACTTTCGCTCTCATCCTTGCTTGTCGTAACCCCCACAATCATTGCCATTTATTTACCTCATCAAAATTACTTTTGTAGAACCCTTTCTCAATTTATGAACACCTCCAGGCACTTTTGTTAGTCATTGCATGCCTCTAGATGCCTCCCTACCATCACCAGTCACCTTCGAGCACATCCCTATGAGTCTTGGACACCCACGAACATTTTTTGCAATTGTCGAGTGCCCGCGGTCATTTTACGTAAGTTTTCTGAAGACCCACTAGCCTTTAGGTTATGTTAGGGCATCGTCGTGCCTATCAACTATAATGAAATATTATAGATCATAAGACAACAAGCAAGTAAGATAAATCTACTAATTATTTCATTTTATGCATTTTTATTTTTGTGCACTTCATTAGCAGTAGATCAGTTAGGGTTTATCATTGCTTATAAAGGGCATCACACTGTGGAGCCCTCACAGGTATTACTAACCTATTTATTGTGTCATTGTGTGCATATCTGAAGGTGCTATACAAGAATTGAACAGTTGATTAAGATGGAATGGCCCAACATCGAATATCAAGAAGCCCACTCAATTCTGTTGGGATCATCTGAAGACACCCCTGGCCTTGAATATTAGGGTTTTAGAGAACCCTAATTATTGTAAAATTGTATAAAAATGGAGTACAATGATCCTCATTGTATTAGTGGAGTTTTTAAGCTCCCTGCTTTAATATAAGATCAATTCATTATGCAATTTTTATTCTTTGTGTTCAATTTATTTAGCATTGTTTGGTGTTGCATTTTTGTGTTCACAAATTGCGATTGTAGTGGCACCCCCTAAGTGTATCCATTTACGATTTGTCTTTGTAGCACCCTAAAATTGGCGCAATAAAATTGGAATAATTACATTCACCTTAGTAAATAAATTTAAATTCAAATTTAACCTCCCAAACCGCCCGTTAACCGCCGAGAAACCCGTTTCCCCTTTTTTCGTGCCATTTTTAGAGGTTGTTTTGACCGTTGGACGATATCGTCGCCGATCAAACGATATCGCCCCAGATTTGACGATTTCGTCTCGACTAGAACGTCCAGACGATTTTGTCGCAAAACTGAATTTGCATAGTTGGAATCCGTTCCAACGGGTCTCCAATCCGGGCAGAAGCGTGTCCGCACCGTTGGGACCCTCCCCCGTTGGAGATCTCCCAAATTGGGAAGATCTCCAACCTCCCAACAACTCTCCCTATGCCTATTTAAACTCTAGGACATTCCCTCCCCAACCCCCGGCTGAATTTTATCTCGCAAGTTGAATCTCTCTCGCACTAAAACACCTTAATCTTATTTTTGCACTAGTCCTATAGCAGTTTTTATGCAGGTACACCACCGATTTTCAACCGGAGCCAGCACCCATCGCCGCCGACGAACCTGTCAAGATCGGAGGCGATCCTGTCAAATTCGAGACGATTTCGTACTGATGCGAGACGATCTCGACTGCAGTCCACATCGAGGCAATCAGTGCCTGGAGTTTGCTTTTCTTAACTTTGCCTCAGTTATTTTGTTTTACAAATTAGATAATCTATTTAGTTTTTATCCTATTTTGCATCTGGAGTTCACCCATCTAGTCTAGATTGCATGTTAAGCTCACAATCTGCCATTAAAGTACAACAATTTACTTTTATTTCTATTTTTAAACTTTGTTCAATATTCAGTTTATTATTTGGCATATTTTGCCTCTGTTTGCATAGTAGGAGTTCTTGCATTTTGCATCTATTCTCTGTTTTGCAGGTTTTTGACGAATTCGTCTGACGAATTCGTCAGATCTCAGACGATCTCGTCTGATTGCAGGCGATTCTGTAGAATTCCAGATGATCCAGATCGCATCAACCGCCAGAATCTTCTTCAGACATCCGGATCAGGTATTCCCCATTTTCCTCCTGTAAATTCTCTATTTTCTGCTTTCAAAATCTATTTTCTGTATTCATTGAAAGTTGCATTTTCATATAGATTAAGTTAGATTCATTCGGCCAAACCTAGGATGAATGCTTAAAGGATAAAACGAACTCATCTAAACACATTCCAAAACCTAGGCGTGGAAACTGCCGCCAAATGTTTCCCGGTGAACCCACCATCCGTCGAAAAATCACCAAAATACACCTCCCTTGAGAGGCGGGACCTTCGTGAAGTCCTCTCGTCCGAGGTACCGCACCATCCTTTTCCCATCCTCCTTCCGGGCGCGGATCCAATAGCCCGAAGGTAGGGATGCGAAAAATTTGGAGCGATACATTTTGGTGAACCCGACGTGAATGCATCATAACCTTTTGAAAACCAAAAACAAAAACAAACAAAAAATTAGAACAACTAAAACTTAGATGCATTTTAAAACATTTAAGGTTCAAAATCATGTTTAGATGGTAGCTCCTAAAAAGAGGTTAGCAGTTACTATAAACGTAGAAAACCAATTGGCAGCTATAGAAGTTAATTCTGTCCTTAATATCCCTGAAACAAGTAGAAATCAATCCTTGTGGAACGAACTTGATAGGAGACTTAGGCTTATTTCATCTAGGTCCACACAACTTAAACAGATTAAGAGGCTAGTCTTGGATAGAATCCTGGATCCTCACCAATTAGTTTTCTATCATGAACTTCAGAGAGCCTGCCATAGATGGCTAGCCTATAGGAGAGCTTTAGTATCTTCAAAATTATTCAGCTTCGAAGAATACCTCGAGAACGCAGACATTGTACACCGATTCCTAGGCCTTGTAGAAGACCAAGAGGTTGTTCTTACAGATAGGGAAATATGGAATAGAGTTCCGCGTGCTGTGCTATATCGAGAGTATTGCCATGAGCTTTACTTTTATCAACCAACATCTGAAACAGACAATATCACCATAGCCCTTTTCATCAAATTCTTAAAAGAAAACTTTCAATTTGAAGAAGAACATTTCATGACTCCTGAACAACTTGAACCTATTAATGATATTCATAAGTTATTCATAGAAGATTAGTTCATTTACTTTCAGTTTTATTATTATTGCGTGCATTTATTGTTTCATTTGCTGTCTTTATTATATTGTTTCAAAGAAAAACTAAAAAAAGAAAAAAATCAAAAACAACATAGTAAAAACTTAAACATTTCATTTCAAATATTGCATTAGGTATATATAAATATATACCTTTTAATTTGTTGCATATATATATATATATATATATATAAATATATATATATTTGCTGAAATCAAAACTTAGCACCATGACTAGACTTAGGAATGGTAAAGAAACTTTAGGGGAAGGAGAAGATTGGTTGCAAGATACAACTGAAAACCCAAATGTCCTTCTTGGAGATACAAATCCGGAAGGAGAAACTCTAGGTCAATCGGATGAAGACTTAGGTGAAGATAAGGAACAAGAAGGAAATGTTAAAGAGAATGAATCCTCATCCCCTAGAATAGCTCCCAATGGAGCCATCACTTTTGACAACGTAGAACATTTTCAAAAATTTCTCAATCAGAATATCGACATCCTTAATGTAGCAGTCCGTATTGATAGAGGGGAAGTTAGTGACGCTCAAGCAGCTATAGAACGGGCGCTTGATATACACACTAATCCTTTATCTTTTGTTGATCAAGAGAGTGATAAGGGTGGACCATCCAATACGGATATGGTCACTATAGCCCAAGCCATGTCAAAACAACAGGTTACCCAACCTCCTAAGGAACCTGTTACTCAACCTAAAATCACTCCCGCACAAAAGAAAATTCCCTTCACTACTTTGTTCCGCCAAACTATTGAGCAAAATGCTTTAAATAAACAGAAATCTAAAACAAAGCCAAATACAAATTTTCAACAATCTGGAACACAACATAATCCAACTTCAAAATTCCTCCATAACATTTTTCCTACTAATGTTTTACACAATAGTAACATGGCATCTAATCTACATGTTCCTCCATCCTATGCTCATAAAACTCATGTCAATGCCCTACCGAATCAATATGGGGGGCAAACTAGTAATCTGGAAGCTATGGTGAAACAATTGGCTTCACGTATGGACCAGATAGATCCCTACCGTCCCTCGTACAATTATCGAGAGATTTGTAGCCAACCATTGGATCCCATAGTGGTAGCTCAACCATACCCTAAACATTTTCCCATGCCCGTCCTGCCTATATATAAAGGAACCGAAGATCCCATAGAACATCTTCGCATGTTTAGGATAGCATGTCACGACATTTCGCATGACGACTTGCTATTACTAAAAATGTTCCCCAAAAGTTTAGGTGGAATGGCATTAGAGTGGTACTATCAATTGCCCACTCACTCCTTAAGAAACTTTGAAGAAACAATTGAATCATTTGTTCATCAATTTAGTGCCTACATCGAGAGACATGTAACTATTAAAGACCTATACAATTTAAAACAAGATAAAGATGAATGTTTTGCTGATTTCTTGGCTAGATGGAGACAATTGACAGGAAAACTACACTTTGTGCTACCCTATAGGGAAATGCTAGACATTTTCATCAATAATTTACAAGAACAACTTTCTTATGAGCTATCAACAACTACTTTAACTACCTTCGATCAAGCTATAGACTTAGCTCGAAGAGTAGAAGATGCCCTCATTAGGAGAAGCCAACTTAGGAAGAAGGATGATGAGAAAACATCTAGAAATCAATATAAAAACAAACAGGTTGTTGGTGATGGAGTCACTGACAGCAGAAATGTTGCTAATGTCAATGCAACAAAGACAACAGAAAAATTCATATTGAAACCCCCTGACAAGCCTCCTCGAGAATTCACTAGATTAAACCAACCCTTGTCAACCATTTTACCTCAATTGCTTGAAAGAGGTTTAATCCAATTACCAGCCTATCCGGGAACCTGACCCAAGTATACCCGGATATAGAGCTGATTTGCACCGTGACTTTCATAGAGGACCTGGACATTCTACCAACGCTTGTAAGAGATTGAAACATAAAATACAAGATTTGATTGACAATAATGAAATGGAAGTGCAAGCCTTCCAACCCAAACAAAACCCTCCTAATAATGCCCAAAAGACTGTTCCCCAAAATCAAAATCAGAATGCCAATCAAACTTTAGACATATTTCAACACCCTTTACCAAGACATGGTAAAGAGGTAGCCAATCAAATCGAACATCATAATGTTCCCCCTCCTACTCGATATGTAGGAACCATTAGCGGACAATTACCTGTTCAGGATTCTCAAAAATTTGACACAACCTTATCCCTGGTTACAACCAGGCCCTTACATAATTTTCAAACTTCTGATTCTAGTGATATAGAATCAGATAGTGAAAGTGAAGTAGACACTATTCAATCGAATAGTTCTGAAAATGAATCAGATCCTATTCAACCTGTCACAGATGCTAATGTTCCGGAAGAACCATTTCCTAGAAGAGTCACTACTCGACCTTCTTCTAATGTAGTCCTTCCCTATGAACAAGCCATAAATTCTCAACCGAGACCGTTTCAACGTCGTCACTATAACATTGTAGGTACCATCGGAGTCGTTACTCGACAACAAGCTCAAAACTCCCAACAAGAACCAAACCAGAACGATGGATCAGCTCCATTCATTTTGAAAAACCCAAATAAAGGGAATCATGCTCCTATTGTTCAACCTAAACCCCCTTACAGCATTAATGAACAATTGTCTAATACCACGGCCAGAATTTCCCTCTTGGATTTATTAAGATCCTCTCCCACACATAGGGATGAGTTGATGCTTACATTGAGCCAAATGATGGTACCTCAAAACATTCAACTCGAAGCTATGGCCAATACTATCATCACTCGAGAGATTGATTGTATTGACTTTCGGGATAAAGATATCCCACAACACACTTTACACAAGGATAATCCCTTGTACATTATCGCTCTAATTGGAGATGTAGTCATCAAACGAGTCCTGATTGATAATGGCTCATCTCTAAACATTTGCACCTTTGACTTCTACCAACGATTTGGTTTTAGAAGTGATGAAATGAAGAAAACCGATATGATTATCAAAGCTTTTAATGACGAAACACAAGAAACGTGTGGAGTCATTACCCTCCCATTGCAAGTTGGCCCTAGAACCCTAGAAACAACCGTGTTTATTGTACATTGCCCAGCATCGTACAATATACTTTTGGGTCGCCCTTGGATTAACGCCATGCGAGCAGTCCCGTCAACTTTACACCAATGTGTAAAATTTGAGTTTAAAAATCAGTTGGTCACTATTCATGGTGACCCTAGACCTTTTGATATGTGTGCTTTGGCAGAACCCGTTGGAGTGCAATTTTGCCCTGCTCTGGTCATCCACACATTCTAGTTCTTCTTTTTCATCTAAAACTGTGAAACATAAACCCATAACTTCATCTATTCCTCCTCCATTAACTTCATCTTCCTATATAGACCAACAACCTTCTAAACAAATTTTAGAATCTCAAAAGGATCTCAAATCTACAACTAATCCTTCAACTATTATTCCTATAAATTCAAAACCTTTAGACACATCCATCATACCTTCCACACCTCAAGACATAAGTAATAAACCTTCTACATCTTATGCCCTTTCTGATGAACTTTTACCAGATTTATCTACAACCTTAATATCAGAAAAAATGAATGCTTTCATGCAAGATTCAAACCTTTTAAATAAATTACCGCCCTCTCCTCGTACTTTGGGCCTCCCACAACCTATGGGAAGTACTTACCAAGTCGGGAGTTGTGCCTTCATTTATAAAGGATATGACTGGGGAAGAATCCCTCGGAATATCAAAACTCATCATGAGGGATATGCTCGGTGTTATTTTACCAATGATTATATTAAAGCTAAACCCATGATGCTTAAAATGGGATATAAAGGGAAAGGCTTAGGACCTTTCCAAAATGGCATGAAAGAGCCTTTCGAGGTAGAACCGTGGCCTGCCCGCTGTGGTGTGGGCCTATTTCCTAGTAAGGGACAACCCTTTCCTTTTGAGGATGATGATCACCTCATATGCTATCAAGATTATTTGGATAGGCATGTTGATTTGCCTCTTAAAAATCAGTCATTTTCATGCAACATGCTATCCATAGCCTACCCTGAAATGATTGTTGACCCCGATGAAGAATTGGAAGGAGATATCTTCCATGATGTCTCTGTTGAAGAGATGTTGCACAATGGATTCTATTTTGATGGTTCTATACCAACCATAGCTCAGCTTGAGACCACTAATCCTCAAGATGACTTATCTAAATTAACTTTACAAGAATTACAAGAGTTGGGTGTTTCACCCGCCCCACCTAATTTTGAAAGAGATCTACACATGGAGGTAGAAAATGTCATTAAAATTAATATTGGAACTGAGGACAATCCTCACATAATCAATATTGGAGCAGAACTAAGTCAAGACAAACAAGAACAATACATTGCATTCCTTAAAGAGTACGAAGATGTCTTCGCTTGGACATATGAAGATATGCCAGGTCTAGACCCTTCTGTAGTCATGCATCATCTAGTGGTCCATCCGGATGCTAAACCGGTTAAACAAAAACTCAGAAAAATGCATCCCAAAGTGGCTCTGCTAGTCAAAGGGGAATTAGAAAAACTCCTGAATGTTATCTTCATACAAGCTATTGATTATGCTGAATGGATCTCAAATGTAGTTCCAGTCACTAAGAAAGAAGCTACCAAAGTTAGGGTTTGCACCGATTTTAGAGATATTAACGCTGCATGCCCTAAAGATGACTTTCCTCTTCCAAATATGGATCAAATCATTGACTTTATTGCCGAAAGTGGGATGATGTCCTTAATGGACGGATTCTCCGGTTATAATCAGATTAGGATAGCTCCTGAAGACCAGGCTAAAACAACCTTTATTACCCCCTGGGGTACCTTTTGTCGGAAAGTGATGCCATTTGGCTTAAAGAACGCCGGTGCAACTTATCAACGGGCTATGACCTACATTTTTCATGATATGATGCATGATATCTTACATGATTATGTAGATGATATTATAGCTCGCTCTCTTATTGAAAATAATCATTTAGATGATTTAAGAAAAGTTTTTAATCGATTACGAGAATATCTCATTCGATTAAATCCAACAAAATGCATATTCGGAGTTAAATCCGACAAACTATTAGGGGTTTTAGTTTCTTTACGTGGTATCGAAATTGACCCTCTCAAAATTGCGGCTATCACAGATATGCCCGCCCCCACTAATATATCTGAACTACGAAGTTTACAAGGTAAAATTCAAGCTATTCGTCGCTTCATTGATAAGCTGGCGGACAAAACTGGTCCCTTTCTTAAGCTCCTTAAGAAGGACGTCCCCTTTAATTGGGACACAGAATGTAGAGAAGCTTTTGAACTTCTCAAACAATACCTCCTTAACCCTCCGGTGCTTTCACCGCCTAAATCTGATCGCCCATTTCTTCTATATATTTCTGCTTCAGATTCTGCCTTAGGAGCTATGTTAGCTCAACTTGATGATGAAAAGCGAGAACGTGCTAATTATTACATTAGCCAAACTTTCGTCAGTTATGAAACCCGCTATACAATGTTAGAGAAGTTATGTCTAGCAGTCGTGTTTGCTACGCAAAAATTACGACATTACATGCTTAGCCAAAAAACGTATGTCATTGCCAAATATGATCCTTTAAGATATCTTATGAGTCGCCCTTATTTATCGGGTCGCACAGCCAAGTGGGTTCTTGCTCTAAGCGAGTTTGATCTCACATTCATAGGACAAAAGTCTGTTAAGGGTCAAATCATAGCAGATCAATTAGTTGCTGCACCCTTAGAGTCTACTCATCCTCTCATCATCGAGTTTCCGATGAATGCCTTCAATTAGAGGCGGACCATCCCGAACAATGGTCCTTATACTTTGATGGAGCCCGATGTATGAGTGGGGTCGGTGCGGGTATTATTTTAATATCTCTCGCAAAAACATCTTATTCCTCTCGTCCTTCAAACCGACCTTTGCTTGCACCAACAATACTGCTGAGTATGAAGCTCTAATCCTTGGATTACGAGCTGCTTTAGCGCTAAAAATTAAAAACCTCTTAGTTTTTGGGGATTCCCAATTGGTTATAAACCAAATTAATGAAGTTTATCAGACCAGAGATGATAAACTTCGCCCATATAAGGCCTATGTTTTACAACTAATGTCCTTGTTTGATCAAGTTACTTTGGAAGCCATTCCTCGAACTAGCAACCGTGCAGCCGACGCCATGGCCGCCGCTGCATCCCTCTTGCCCTTGGAGTTAGACGACGAATATGCGACTATCATTATTCATCGACTCCAGGAACCCGCCTCAAATAAGTCATGCTTAGAGCCTTTGGATGTGTTTCTAATCAATGAAACTACTCCTGAACCTTGGTATACAGACATATTTGATTTCCTCCAAAATGGGACTTTCCCTACTAATTCTAATAGAAACCAGCATCGGTTATTACGTCGACGAGCAAGTCGATTTGTAATAATTGGCAATACTTTGTATAGGAGATCTTTTGAAGGTATCCTATTAAGATGTTTAAATTAGGATGAGTCTAAATCAGCCTTGAGTGAAGCCCACGATGGATCTTGTGGAGGACACTTTAGTGGTAGTGTCATTGCTAAAAAGCTCCTTCGGATAGGATACTTTTGGCCTACCATGGAAACGGATGCACATGAGTATGTGCGCCATTGCGACAAGTGTCAAAAACATGCTGACCTTGTCCATGCGCCCGCACAAGAGCTACGAGCTATTTCGTCCCCTTGGCCCTTTTCTAAATGGGGCTTGGATATTATTGGTAAAATCAATCCTGTGTCTTCTGATGGGCACAAGTTCATCATAACCGCCACTGAGTATTTCACGAAGTGGGTTGAAGCTATGCCTTTAGCTTCTTGCACTGGTTCACAGGTCTCTAAATTCATTTTTAATCAAATCATTTGCAGGTTCGAAATTCCTGCGAATCTCATCTCTGACAATGGAACTCCTTTTAAAAATAAAGATGTTAAGAAATTATGCCAAAAATACAAGATTCAACACCGCTGGTCTACTCCCTATTATCCTCAGGGTAATGGTCAAGCAGAAGCTTCTAACAAAACTTTAATCAAAATTCTCAAAATATTGGTCAATAAAACTGGCCGTGACTGGCATATTCAGTTATATCCAGCCTTGTGGGCTTATCGAACTAGTGTTCGAACCCCCACGGGCACTTCACCATTTGTTTTGGTATATGGTGCAGAAGCAGTTTTTCCATTTGAATTGGAAGTTCCTTCTTTGGCTCTGCTACTTCAAGATACCGAAGTAGGAGATGAATATCGTGCTGGCAGACTCAGTCAGCTGGAACTCCTAGATGAAAAATGCATCAATGCTTTGGAGCATCTCCGTGCATACCAAAACAAGCTTAAAAGAGCATATGCTAAGAAAGTTCGTCATCGATCCTTTGAGATTGGCGACCTTGTTCTGAAAGAAAATAAAAAAAATACAAATGCAACCAAAGAACTTAAAGGTAAATTTGAGCCCAACTGGCTCGGACCATACATCATTACTGCAAAATTTGAATCAAGAGCATATAAATTATCTACCTTAGATGGTAAAGAACTTAAAGAACCCATGAATATTTTACATCTCAAACGTTACTATGCATAAATTTGGTCATTTCATCCATGTATATATTTGTTCAAAGTTACTCTCTTATATTTCTTTCAATTTATAAAAAAAAAATTCAAAAACATCAAAAACATTTATAATCATCCAAAACTCTTCAAAAAACTATCTATTGTATTTATTTAAAGCACCAGTTAAGTTCCTTTTGCTCAAAAACAAAAATCTAAATAAAAATCTAAAAACAGCTATATGCTTGACTCTTTCGAAACCAAAACAATATACAGAAGAAAGAGAGAGTCAACATTCTCCAACTTCTCAAAAAATCATTTATATATATTTTCTTACAATTATTGCAGTTATATGTTTCAACTTATTTTGGATACAATTAGCATTTATTTGGCATCCCTCACTTGCACACTCACAAAAAAATAAATATCTTGCTTTTATCTGGCATGATTACTAATCTCTCTTATATCAAAGTTCACAAAATTCAAATTAAATAAAGTTTGAGCATAGAGAATTGATCTTGTTATTTACTTAAACCAAGCACATCTTTTCACAATAAAATGATTATATTTGTAATTTCCATGTTTTGCTACATAGTAGAACCGATTTCTTGGGTGAAAAGTTTCCCCACTATCCTATCATGCACATGGTCTAGAATCTTTGAGAATTGGCAAAAGGACAAGCTCACCCCTACCCGGAATAAAAATCCCTTGCTCTACAGCTAATCTGAGCAAGTATCCCTAGCACAGAAAAAGAAAAAAAAAAAAAGTTCAAGAAAGAAAAAAGAGAAAAGAAAAATGTTATTTCAGCAATATTCCAAGCATTATCAAGCAAAAGAAATACAAAAGAAAAAGAAACAAAGTTCAAAAGAAAGCAAGAAAGCAATAAAATCCCTTTCCCTACCCTTTGAAAAGAAAAGAAGGGTTGATGAGCTTGAATCCCAGGAATTCTCAATTATTCGAAAATCGTGAGGTAAGCCCCATAACAGGTGGTTTGTGCCCAACCTCGCTTGGCCTTGGGTAACTCCTAGCGTGGCGATATGTCCGTCACATTAGCGACCTTCTTTTGTACAGACCTATGTCTCGCTTATGGATTAGCTAGCTCTTGATAATCCAACCTACATAGTAGTCTAATATGGTTATATGCATCTACATCATGGTTAATGAACACTTATTTGGTTTCTTCAAATCACTTGTATCATAGTATCTTGCTCAAACCTGGTAAATGAACAATACAATTGCACACACATTTGTATTTGAGAGATTTTGTCTATCATTATGATAAATCAAGATTGGAAATGAATTCACATATGCACATGGGATTCCCTATAAATCTAATTTTTGTCTTCAAAATACTTTGAAATATTATTTTTGCAACTTGTTTGGAATAATCAAGTACAATTATTTTTTAAAAGACAACTATATAATAGAAAAATCACAAATTTCTTTCAAAACATATCATATATATCATATCGACTTTCGCGACGATGGTATAGTTTCAAAACCAAAATTGGAATTTTATGCCTAGCGCAAGTCCTCATTTTCATATTTTATGTTCATCAAAAATCAATCATGCAATAAAACTATCTATTTTCTTTGATTTTCGCGATGATGGTATAAGTCTATACCTACATATTCTATGCCTAGCGCAAACCATTGTAACAATTTTTATTCCCCCATTTATCAAAACTCATAAAAACCATATGACTTCATTTTCTTACAACAAATTTTACTTTTCAAAAGAATGCACATTTTCATTATTTCATGTCATTATGTCAACCTTTTGCAATGACGGTATAATTCCTAAGGAATTATTCAACAATTTTATCACACTTAGGAATTTATGCCTAGCAAAAATCATTTTTTACAAATATTTCATGCATAATATTTTTATGGAAATCTGAAAACAAACCATCATCATCATCATCATTTGCATCATCACAACAAAGTCTTAAGACAGTCTCTTAAGCACTCTTTCACTTTTCACAATATTTCTATAAATGGGATTAGCTTGACGACCGAGTGAGCAGCGACTCCATGAAATGGTCTATAATAGCGACAATGTCCTTTGAAATTATTGTTAAAAGTCCCCTTTTGTTTTATCAAATCATTGCATCACAAACAAACAATTTGTTACATCAGATTATTTCATCAATATTACAGAATGACATCAAAAGGTATAAATTCTTTTCCAACGACATAATTACAAGCATTATCAAAATCAATTAATCAAAGCATCATCAATATACTCATAACATAAGTCATATGACCAAAAATATCTCATCTATATATATATATCTCAAAAATATATATGTACATCATATCAGATAGATTGGTATGCCACAATCGATATCTTGGCATACTCAATCAAGTGTCCTCCGAGCAGTGTCTCGAGAGCCCCTAGAGCTCTCAGCCTCATCTCCTCCCCCGCCCTACGGAGGACGAGGTGGTCCCATCGCAGTATGTGTGGTACTGCGAGTCCTCGTCGTCGATCGGGATGAGCTCCTCGATGACCCTGTCCTGATCGGATCTGCTATGGCAATCGACAGCTATACCCTCTGGCCCTCCGGCACCGCCTGGTAGTATAGAGCCTGATAGAATGCGGTCTAAGAAACCGACCACAGCAGCTCCTGAGTGCTCACCCCTCCACCCCGTGCCCTGAGACGTGCATTCTCGTCTCGCAGCTGCGACACCTCAGCCTGGTGTTGTGCGGCCGCATCCTGTAGTGTCTGCACCTGAGTCTGCAGACGATCTCTCTCTGCCCAGAGAGTAGCCATCTCGCTACTCTCTCCTATATCCATGCCCTTGCCCTTATCGGGCGATGGTGGCCTCTATGGAGATGGGGGTCTCGCCTCCCTCCTCTCCCTCTCTCTCTCTGTCGCGGCCGCTCCCGTGCCTGTGGCCTCCTCTGATCTCTCCCGCCGTGACCCTGGGCTGCCTCTATCATCGCCTGGCACCGCCTCCCTATCCGACGCATGACCGCATGGATCGGGCCCTGTGCCCTCATCATCCGAGGAGGGTGGATGCCTCGCATACCGGGCATCGTAGCCATCGACTACTCTCGCATCATCCCCATCCACTGGCTGAATGGGGGCATCATCTGAGTCCCGGCTCCAGAATCGCCGCATGTCTAGAGCCCCGCTAACGATGGTGTTATCCCGAACGGTCCGAGAAAACTCATAATCCCTAAGAGATGGGATCCCCTTCTATAGACCGAACTATCGCAAAACTCGGTCGTAGCGGTGGAGCTCCACCTCTCCCCTCTCCATCCTCAGCCGAGTAGACTCGCCTGATGCGAGCCAACTCTTGTCCGTCCTCTGCCCACCCTGGATGCTGCCTCCACGGCCTCCAGGTGATCTGGTCCGGGACAAGGTCATCCAGTAGTCTCCGGGACATCGAAAGGTCTATCCGTCGCTGTGATCCTCTCCGGAGCCACCAGTAGAAGACTCGGGGCCTCTCCCCGTCTATCCCTGTCAGTGGAAGCCCTACCGGCCTCCGCACCGCAATGTGCTCCCAGCACCAAACCTGTAGTAGCGATGTCATAACCAGACATCGCCCGCCCTTGTACACGACCCCGTAAAGGATCCTGTACAGCCGGCATAGTACAAAGCTGCCCCATGAGAACCTGTAGCCGTGGTCCCGCATGTCGCAGATCACATCTGCCAACATCCACGGCACCCTGCACCCGCTCTGGTGGCACAACAAAAGTCCACCAACTACCCCAACCAGAACCCGTGTGAGTCTCGATGCCCCAGGCATCTGGCGTAGTGCCTCGATATTAACTCCGCCCTTCTCCAGGGTGAAGCTCGGGTCACCACACAGCCGTCCCATCGCGTGGCCCTGATTGGCCGTCGGTGTGATCATCCGTCCTTGTATGGGGATTCTCAAAATCCTCCATACATCCTCCAGTGTGGGAGTCATCTCCCCTGTCGGTAACCAAAAATAGGAAGACCCCGGATACCATCTCTCTGCTAGGGTTGTCAGTAGCCCCATGTCTGTGGAAACCTGCGGCATCTCTGCCACATGCTGCAATCCGGCCTGTGCCAACCAGATCCCGCTCTGCCCGGGTGAGAGCGGCCAAGTCGTCTCTCAATCCGCCGTACTTCCACTCTCTCTTTTTAGTAATCCTCTCTGCAAACATAAAACAACAAAACAACAAACAATAATTAATCAATAAATTCCAGTAATTAATAATGCAACTTAAAGATCAATTTTTTGCAATTGATGATATCGCCCACTATTGGACGATATCGTCCCAAATTTGAGCACGATCGTCTCCGATTTCGCAGTTCGAAATCGTCTCTAATTTGACGAAATCGTCCCCCTTTCGACGATTTCGCCCTCGGGCGAAATTGCCGAAATTGAGACGATTTCGTCGAAATCGGGACGATTTCGTCCCGACGACGTCGACGGCCAAAAACGGCCGCGATGCTCCAAATTCACTTAAAAATTCATCTAGAAAGCATGTAAAAGCAACTTAAATCAATCTAAATTGAGTTTAGACCCTTACCCGTAGACCGCGTCGGACCTCTGCAGATCTGTGCGCTGTCTCGATCATTTTTGCTTCAGAGCTCTAAAACAATAAAAATGAACAGTAACAATGAATTAGGGTTTTACCCTATTTTTCTTAATTTTATTCAACAATAATTTTTTTTGCTTTTTCGCGTTTTTACCTCAAACGTTCGATTTGGGTAAAAACACGGAGGGGGCACCATAGTAAGCAGTCGTACGATTCGACCAAGAATCGTCGCCTAAAAATGGGAATAATTTTTGCTTTCTCGTAGATCGAGAAGAACTCTTCTTTAACGCATTTTCTTCGAAAAATTCGCTAAAGAGGGGGCAAAATGTAGCACCCTAAAATTGGCGCAGTCAAATTGGAATAATTACATTCACCTTAGTAAATAAATTTAAATTCAAATTTAACCTCCCAAACCGCCCGTTAACCGTCGAGAAACCCGTTTCCCCTTTTTTCGTGCCATTTTTAGAGGTTGTTTTGACCGTTGGACGATATCGTCGCCGATCAGACGATATCGCCCCGGATTTGACGATTTCGTCCGGACTAGAACGTCCGGACGATTTTGTCGCAAAACTGAATTTGCATAGTTGGAATCCGTTCCAACGGGTCTCCAATCCGGGCAGAAGCGTGTCTGCGCCGTTGGGACCCTCCCCCGTTGGAGATCTCCCAAATTGGGAAGATCTCCAACCTCCCAACAACTCTCCCCTATGCCTATTTAAACTCTAGGACATTCCCTCCCCAACCCCTCGGCTGAATTTTATCTCGCAAGTTGAATCCCTCTCGCACTAAAACACCTTAATCTTATTTTTGCACTAGTCCTATAGCAGTTTTTATGCGGGTACACCACCGATTTTCAACCGGAGCCGGCACCCATCGCCGTCGACGAACCTGTCAAGATCGGAGGCGATCCTGTCAAATTCGAGACGATTTCGTATCGATGCGAGACGATCTCGATCGCAGTCCACATCGAGGCAATCAATGCCTGGAGTTTGCTTTTCTTAACTTTGCCTCAGTTATTTTGTTTTACAAATTAGATAATCTATTTAGTTTTTATCCTATTTTGCATCTGGAGTTCACCCATCTAGTCTAGATTGCATGTTAAGCTCACAATCTGCCATTAAAGTACAACAATTTACTTTTATTTCTGTTTTTAAACTTTGTTCAGTATTCAGTTTATTATTTGGCATATTTTGCCTCTGTTTGCACAGTAGGAGTTCTTGCATTTTGCATCTATTCTCTGTTTTGCAGGTTTCTGACGAATTCGTCTGACGAATTCGTCAGATCTCAGACGATCTCGTCTGATTGCAGGCGATTCTGTAGAATTCCAGACGATCCAGACTGCATCAACCGCCAGAATCTTCTTCAGACATCCGGATCAGGTATTCCCCATTTTCCTCCCGTAAATTCTCTATTTTCTGCTTTCAAAATCTATTTTCTCGTATTCATTGAAAGTTGCATTTTCATATAGATTAAGTTAGATTCATTCGGCCAAACCTAGGATGAATGCTTAAAGGATAAAACGAACTCATCTAAACACATTCCAAAACCTAGGCGTGGAAACTGCCACCAAATGTTTCCTGGTGAACCCACCATCCGTCGAAAAATCACCAAAATACACCTCCCTTGAGAGGCGGGACCTTCGTGAAGTCCTCTCGTCCGAGGTACCGCACCATCCTTTTCCCATCCTCCTTTCGGGCGCGGATCCAATAGCCTGAAGGTAGGGATGCGAAAAATTTGGAGCGATACAGTCTTACTAATTTAATTTTTATTTTCTATTATCTTGCAGGGTTTTCAAAAGCGTAGATTTTGTAGATTTCGTTGGATCTAGGGTTTTTGAAAGTTTACAAAAGGTGGACGAAGCACCTAGCGGCGCTTGAAGGCTATCCAAAAATGCCCAGGTGCATTCCAAAAGTGCCTAGGGTTATTTTTCATAGAGCTAGGACAAATACGTATCCTATTTGTAAGTCTGCTAACCAAACCCTAGTTTTTCTATTGACGTTTTTTGGCTATTTTGTGTCTTTTTCAAGATTTTGATATAAAAAGAACTTCACTAAGTAATCTCGAAAATAAAATTCATGTTAGCATGCATTTTAGGATTTAAATCAATCACTTGCATCCACTCACACATTTTTATAATTTTTTGATTTTTTGTTGTGTGAAGATAAAAAATAATAATATTGCATTTTGATTGCATGTAAATCAAAATTCCATAATTAGTTTGCATTATTACGGTTAGATATATCTATTTTTGGTGGTCTAAGTTGGAACGTTGTTCATAAACCAAGATTATCCCCGTACTCGGGTGATTCCATACAGAAGAATAGATGAACCTCCCAACTATTTAGAGCGGGTTTTAAGTGGTGTACTCTATATCCTTTGGATAAATTTGTTGTGAATAGTGGCTTCTAATTTAGACAATTGAAAGTGGTTATTGTTCTAACATTGTTTGAACATAATAGAAAAATTGAAAATTTTAGAAAGAACCACACACTGCATGACTCACATTCAATGGTAGTGGTTGTATTTCATCACCAACCATTGCTTGAGATTTGGTGATGGTGGCTTTCATCTCCATCCACCAATATCTGCCCTTAGCAAACCTAGAGCACCCCTAGAAAAACTTGTTGGATTTCATCACCAGCAAGAATCTCATTGCCCCAGCCTAGCCATAGTTTTGACCTTTATTTGATTAATTCAGATTAGCAAATTTGAAACATACAAAATTGAAACCTAAAAGAAAATGCATTCACATTAAAAGAAGATAATAAATGAACAAGGTAAAACACATGTGTTAAAATTAGCATTGATTGTTTATTTTATTGTGAAAATATAAATTGAGTGTTTTAGTTTCTTGCATAATTTGTATTTTGATTTATTTGATTTATGGTATTAACACAAAAATAGAAATAAGCATTAAGTCAAATTTATCAAATGGAACCTTCATCCACCTTCCCCACCACTTCTATGGTAGATTCCTTGAATGTGACACAGGAATATTTGTTTGTAGGTCCATCACATTCCTGGCCATCCACAACCTATCATATGACCATGCCCCAAGATGAGTCAACCTCCCCTACCATAGACAACTACATTACCCATATAGACATAGAAAAAGTAGAAGCTCTCATGAAGTCTTCTAATCATGTCTTAGAGTCTATCCCCAACTTACCTAGATAGGAGTCTACTTTATAGTAGGAACCTCTCTATTCCCAGAAACTATCCACCTTTACCTAGGTGTACACCAACATTATTTTTGAGGCATCAGTTGCACCTTCATCCCATATGTCCATTCCCCAACCATCATGTGCTCCTAGCACATCATACACTTCCACCTAAACCAATCCCTTATATGAAGCACATCTAAATTCTAATTCACAAGTTTCAGCCTCACAAGTTGCCATACCTAGTGTGAATTATCCCTAAGACATGTCTTCCATACCATCTATCTCCATACCCTTATATTCTGATAGAGATATCAATGAGACATGGGAACACCTAAACCAATTTCTTAGACAATGTCAAAACGCTCAACAAAAAGTGTAGGTGAACCCTAAACCTTTTCAAAACTCTAATCAGACTATCCTTATTAGCCAAGGTCTATCCTGGACCCCATAATATTCCATGGTCTCCATACCTATCCCTCTATCAAATCATACCATCACCCATCCCATTCCCATTGGCCAACCCAGCCATAACCCTCATAGCTCAACCTCATACCAATATTCTCCATCCTTTCATCATTAATCTCCCCTTCATCAAATTCCATAAAATTCACCTAGACACCATTACCAATATCGTCATCACCTGGTCACCCCACAACATTTCTCCACACCACCACAAAATCATCAGGTAATTCAGGGATTCAACATTCTTGAAGAAGACCCTTGAATTAAGGCCATGCAAAAATAGATAGATCAGTTGATACAACATACTCCTGGTTTTACAAACCAAAAGCCCACTTTACGTCAATTGATCAATCAACCTATTCATCCTTCGATACCATCACTGCCATATTCGATAGACTTTATGGTACCTAATTTTGACAAATTTAAGGGAACCGAGGATCCCAAAGAGCACGTGAGCACATTTGTACATGCATGCTTTAGAATTCAAAACAATAATTCTCTCATGCTTTGAACTTTTCCTCAAACATTAGGAGGAGATGCCATTGAATGGTACAATAAATTACCAAGCCATAGTATTTATACTTTTGAACAATTGACTGACCAATTCTTTAACTATTTCATCCTAAATATTAGAAAGAAAGTCTCATTATCCGATGTCTATGCTATAAGGAAACATTATGATGAGTCTATCTACGATTTTGAAAACTGTTGGAGGGTTGTCATTATCAAATTATCATTCACCTTAACAATGGATGAGCTAATTAAGCTATTCACCAAGAGTTGTTTAAAACCCATCTCTTGGATGATTCAACTTCAGACATATCGTTCATTCGAATAATCTTTAATTCAAGCTAGTGTCATTGAGGAGATCAAAATCCAAGAAGACATAATTAAGCCTAAAAAGAAAGAATGGAAAAATAAGGGTCAATTTAAAAGAAACTATTATGGTCAACAAAAATCAACACAGGCTACCCTAGCCAATCAACCCAATCAATTTAATCAAGTGGTCATGAGCCAGCCAATAATGGCTCAACAACAACATGTGCAACAAACACCGCAACAAATTGCTTATCATGCAGTACCATCAATAACTCAAGCCATATAGAACACAGTGCTAGCTATGGAAAATTTTCCCCGATGATAGTCTGTCTGACAAAATAACCAATATACCCCTTTAGCCGAGTCATACACTTATTTTTTTAGAAGTTTGTATGAGATATAAAATTTCTTTGCCCGAAATTAGATCGAATGATCCCACCAAACATGGTAAACATTATTGGGAATATTTGGTTTTTCCTTATCATAGGTAAAACGAGTATGACATTCATAATTGCCATGTATTTAAAGACATACTCCAAGACCTTATTTACTTGGGGTGATCAAGCTTGATAATCCCCTCGCTCAACAAAATTAAAACCTTACATATTTCAAACACCACTTTTGCATCACAAGGAGGTGCAATCAAATGTAGGGGGAGCTAACACTAAAACTTTGCCTAATCAAGTCAATCATGTCCAACAATACCAAGGGTTTTTAGGAGCCATCCATGTGGTCACTAGAGGTTAAAGAAACAACCAACAAAGGCAACCACCTCAAGCAAGTGTGTCACAACCTTCTACATCATCTCCCATCCAAATCTCCCCCAATACTTCATCGCCCATCCATATCCCTAGCCAATAAAATCCTCCAAATCCACCCATCAACTGTCCACCCCAACCAATTGTCGCATTGAGTAGATGGTTAAATACAAGTCTCAAAATGGATTCCACTAAATTGTCAATCTATGTGTTGATCCAACAATCCCCTCCACATCGTGAGGAATTAATGGATATTTTAAAATCCATTGAATTAAAATCTCAAGATCCTAACACCTTCAACAATTTTATTGGGAGTATCCAAATATGCATGGAGTCTTCCAGAACATTCTATGACTTTGAGATTAGGGAAATCTCATCAAAATCAGTAGACTCTTAATTGAATATAATGGCTCTAATTTACAAGAATCCCTTTAAAAGAGTGCTAATTGACACCGATTCCTCCATCAATATCATCACTACATATGATATTCATCATTTGAACCTTCCTCCATCTCACATCACCAAATCATAATTTACCCTTAAATCATTTAATGATGCTTTGTGTTACACAGTTGGCACTATTGTTTTCCCATTGAATTAGGGGCTAAAACGTTGCACACAATGTTCCACATCTTGGAAGGATCCATGGTGTACAATGTACTCCTTGGAAGACCTTGGATGAGAGAAATGAGATGTGTCCTTTCAATACTGCATCAATATTTGAAATATGTTCATGAGGGATAGGTACATTGTATACCGACGGATGTCGAGCCATTTAAGTATTGTAATTTCATTTCAAATCCTTATGAGTCCATGCTTCCTTCCACTCATATTTTTCTTTCACCATCATCCAATACATCTACCACATCACCCATTTCTTCATCAAAGGCTCCCATTTTGTAGGAGCCCCCTATCACCAACCCTCATCAAGCTTCCACACCCTCATCATCATCATCATTGACTACATGCACATGTGGTCACAGTCAGTCCACATCATCAATATCATTGTCATCCTCATCATCAGCTTCATCCATTCAACAAATTTCCTAATCCAATCCATCTTCTTTACCCAATGTTTCACAATTCAAATTAATAGATAATGAAATACCCTCATCTCCATAATTTCTTGGGCCATAATCTAGCCATGGTTCATCCACATCTGTTGAGTTCCACCTCACTAATTTTGGTATTGGTGAATATGTGGTCCAAACCATCACTGTCACGTCGCTCACCATCTCTAGTGCTAAGGATTTCGATCACCCACGTGACCCACATTTATTCATAGGAGCAATATATAACATGGATTCATCTCAAAATAACATAAATTTTGTTTATGGGAGGATTGATTCGTCATCCAATATAGCTCCACTATAGGAACCCAAAGCACCAGCACTTGCCAACATTCCAAATATATCAGGATTTCCATCCTAATATTTTCATATAGTCAATTGGCAAGGCCATGGCATAGGATCGCATGAACAGGGAGTGCTTCAACCTATAAATGTTCCATATCAGGAGGTGCACGATCATTCAAGTCTAGGTTACCATCCACTTTCCACCACATCTTCTCTTTAATAAGCCTTTCAAAGGCTTAACCTAAATTCAAGAGAAGAAGCCCTTCATCCTGATAATTCTAATGATGAAATCCATGAAGAAGTTGAACTTATATCGATAATTTTGAATGAATCTGAAGAAGAATCAGAGCCCATAATTCACCATTTTGAACAAGATGAGTTTTATCTCAACATGTTTCCCATCCATGAGCCCATCTTTCACTTGCTTCTTCCACAAGAACGAGTTGTCCAACCAGTGCACCACCACCTCCATTCCATTAAGCCATTTTATAAGCCAAACTTGTAACATATGTACATAACACAAAAATAGTGGTTTTCACCACTACCAAAAATAAAAAATCAAAAATCAAAATAAACAAAAATATTTTATTTCTTTTGCATTGCATGTGTATATATCACTTAGATAAATGTATTTATTTGTGTTGCTTGTTGCTATCTAGGTTAACCGAGCTCCTAGCACTGGTTCTTAGGTTCCATCCATTCCATATAACATTACCCACATTTTACCATAATTAAACATGAATCATGTTGATTTATTCATCCCTCTCTATAATCCATACGATCCTACTAAGCCATTTTTTATTGAAATAAGTCTCATTGATATGGATCGGATCTCCTCGCTTCCATTCTTTTATGAATTTGTCTTATCCGAGGAATTGTTAAGGTTTTACACTAACTACATTCCTCCATCCCCTCCACCTTCACCTTCACCTTCGGATCCCAAGGTTTTCCAGGAAAAAATAGATGAGGATAATGCAAAAGAGTTAGATGACATCATAGACTATCTTGACTGGCTCTCAAGCATGGTACCTATTTGCAAGCTTAATGGGACGATACACATTTGTATTTATTTTTGATACCGATATTAGCTCTTCCTCATCTGGGGGTCCTCTTCTATGCATGATTTGATTTATACATATATATATATATATATATATATATATATATATATATATATATATATATATATATATATATATATATATATATATATATATATATATATATATATCATGACTAATACACAAAAAAATTTGCTTACATTTCATTCACAAAATTGTATTTCCTTTGCATTCACACTTCACAAGACATTACATTCGCCCATATTTCACATTGCATTGAATTTACATCCACATTTCATTTATCATATTAGGTATCATTTTCTAAGTTCAAGGTTTTGAATTGGTCCAAATAAAATCATGTTGCCTTAATCAGGGGCATCCTCACAATATCATCCACAACATACACCCTTTCCATTCCACCAAGTGAAAATTATCATTATCCTCCATACATCCACAAGTCCTAGATATTTTCGGTCACTGCACAACTCCTAGTATTTTAAGTAAACTCCAAAATACATGTTGAATTCCTATTAGGACCATTGCACATACACACTAAGAAAATCTTGAGTTTTAGGAATTGACTCCAAAAAATTCTTGAACCAAGCACAATTTCACACCTTAAAAATATCTTGTGTCAAAGAGGGATAACACCATACTTGGTATAAACCTCGAAGTGAAAAGGGTCATCCTTGCTAGTCCCATCATGCAACATAGTCCATAATAATAGTGTTTTACACCACTATCACAGTTGCTTCAAATTCAAAAGACAGAGTAGTAAGGATAGTGTACAATTCTCATCATAATTAGGTTGAGAATCCAATTCCCTAAAGCTCTAAAAATTTCACATCACACACCACTGATAATTGGGTTGTAAGGATCGTACTACATTTCATCATATGGTTAGGTAGTCATCCCCAAAATTCAAGAGAAAAAACACAAATCGTGGACTATGGAGTTAGCCTCCACTAGATCTATAGACACTTGACTAGAAGTGGAGTACGCTCATGCGTGGTGACACGTCTCTTTTAAAGATACCTCTAATCGCACATAAGGACAAGCTAGCTTCTTGGTTTTATCTATAATAGGTTTACCTAATTACTCAAGATGATTTAATGAACTCACTCACACACACATTGGTTCTTGATTGCCTCAAGTCATTACCTGCTCAAGATTCGGTAAATGAATTCACGACACACAAATTTTGTCCTAGAGGAGTTAGGCAGTGTTAGTGAGTTTATTTGATACCACTAGTATGTTTGAGTATCTAAAAAATAGTCAGTTTTCCATATCAACATCCATATCTTCTTCCATGTCAACATCCATATCTTCTTACATATCAACATCCATGTCACTTCATGAGCCATTCATCCCATTTGCCACCAAATTTGGTACCTTTGATTAATCAATAATACTAAACATGGCCAAGCAAGATCTAAACTAGAAATGATTATTAGAACACTTGCATCCCACCTTGCATTAATCATCCATAACATAGCATATGCATTTATCATAAATAGAAAATGTGCATTCCATAAAAGCATTTCACAAAGCATTTACAAGCACATATAACACAAAAGTAAATCCATGTATATATGTATAAATATCACATGTACAATAAATACCAAATGGCTACATACAATGGAGAACCAAGGCTCATATACAAAAGTGCATCTAAGCACTAAGCTAAGTTCTCCAAGAGGACCCCTGTGACCTAGGAGGAGCCCTAGACCTAGAGCTATACCTAGACTTGCTACACCTAGTACCCCCAAAGACAGACATGGTTGGAGGATCAAGAAGTGGAATATGATGTTCCATAAACCTATCCTCTAATATCTTGATATATATATCCCGATACTGAAGGCATGTGACATCAATAGTATGTCGACACTCTCTCTCTGCTAGCTCTGCCTGGAGCCTTGTGATCCTCACCTCCTGCTCCACCACCTGTTGCTCCCATCGCACCAATTCCTCCTTGCTCTGATCAGGAGGTCCATCTAGAATCTCCTCTACATCCTCTCCATCTCCACTATCTCCCCCACTCTCGAGAGCCTACCTCACTACAACCCTCATCCTCCTCCTTTGATTATCTAATTGAAGGCATCACTAGTTCTTGGGGGCCTCCTAAGTCCCCTCATCCCTAGCCTCGTCCCTCTCCCCATAAACTTCTCATCGAGGTGGTGTCCATGGTGATTGAGGTGCTAGCCATACCTCATACTTCATGGTAGTCCTCACATCCTCCACATCTAGAACATCTAGCTCCTCATCATCCTCATAAGTCGCCCTTCATGACTTCGCACATGGTAGCCCTATCTCCTCTTGATGTCTCATATAGCACATAGGCTCATCTGGGACATCCTATATTAGCTCAAAATGGTAGAGCACTCGTTAGAACTAAAAATACTTAGCCTCACTTTGATGTCATCCAACCACCCATATAGTCTGATGCACTCATACCAAGTGCTCTCCATCACCAATACACTTGCAAGCCTACCACGACCTCCATATCAATTGGGTGAATGTCAATCCAACCCATAGATTCCAGTACCACTTACTAGTCCACATAGGCTGACTCGACTGTACCTCCTCAGCTGATATGGAAATTGAAGCTAATTATTATTGAAAAATTAGGACGTTAAATAAGTCCAAAAAAATAAACCGTAAACCTGGAAATCATGAATGACTCCAAGGATTTACGCACACAAATCTGGAAAGGCTAAGATGTAAGCCTGAAAATGCTGAAAACAAAAACACCTACACCTAGACCAGTCAATGGAGGTTAAAAACAGCTCACGTTGATTATTCCTGACTAAGTCCTAACTGCATTTATCCTAGGTCTAAAAAAAATTAATTAGCCCTAGGTCTAAGTTTCCTCATCATTCGTCCCAAAAAAAGAAGCATTGGACTCCAATGCTTTCAACAAAGCGGGAAAATCCCGGGACAGAATGTGAGCAAAAATCTAGCGAGCCTGATGTGGAAATTGGCCTCGGCGGGCCACAAGATATGAAGTAGAAACACCTTGGCGTGTTTGTCGGGTCTTCGTATCAAAGACTGTATCGGCGTCAAGCGAAAGTTGAGCATCAGGAACCACATCAACTGGATGTATGATGGCTGGAACTGTCTCCAATGTGGAATCATAGTATGGTTTGAGAAGATCAACATTGACAACATCATGAATGCCAAGATGTGCTGGAAGGTCCAAGCGAAAGGCATTCTCAGAGATTTGTTGAAGAATAGTATAAGGCCCATAACGAAGAGGCTTGATTTTTCTATGTGCCTTATCTACAAATCATCGTTTGTCAAGATGAAACCATACTTTGTCACCAACCTGAAAATAATGAGGAGTGCGGTGCTTGTCCATATGTTGTTTCTATTTTTGCTGAGTCTTCTGAAGAATTTGAACCACTTTGGCTTGAAGACTCTGCAAATGCTATACAAAAGAGTTGGCCTTGTCTTGTTCCTTCTGAATGTGCATTGTGGCTGAAGAAGGCAAAGACAAAGGTAACTCATAAGGAGCAAGTGGTTGAAAACCAAAACACACTTCAAATGGAGAGTGCCCTGTAGAACTGTGGACGACCCTGTTGTAGGCGTGTTCAATGTGAGTGAGGCTTAAGTACCACTTGGCTAGAGTGGAATGATGGTAAATCCTCAAACTCTACATGAGAGTACGATTAACTACCTCTGTCTGCCCATCGGATTGTGGATGATAAGCAGTAGAGAAGTTAAGAGATACTCCCAAAATCTTCCAAAGGGATCGCCAAAAGTGTCCCACAAAACGTGAGTCACGATCAGAGACAATGCTGGTTGGAAGACCAAAAGAATGCCATACCACCTCAAAGAAGAGTTGGGCAAGATCCTGTGCAGTACTTGTCTTGTGACAAGGAATGAATTTGGCCATTTTGCTGAATCTGTCCACCACAACAAAGACACAATCATGCTTGCGGATTGTCATTGGAAAACCGCTCAAGAGATCCATGGAAATGCTTTCCCACGGATGAGAAGGAATGGGCAAAGGCATGCTCATTCCCAATGTCCTATTGGCTGATTTGGAGCGATTATAGACTGCACATTGTCGCAAGAATCTAAGAACATCTCTTTGCACGTGTGGCCAAAAGAAGAACCTTTGAATATGATGAAGAGTTTTCTGCCTACCAAAATGTCCCCCATAGAGTGTGGAATGAGCCTCCTTCAGAAGAGACTCCCTGTTCCCATGAGGAACACAAAGTTTGTACAATTTGTACAAAAATCCATCCTTAATATGAAAGTCTTGAAGAGCTCTCAAATTTGAAGAAGAAGGATTAGAAAGTTGGTGGAAAACTTTGCCAAAATCTGGATCCATAGGATACTGTGTAGGCCAAGTTTGGAAGCCAAGATGAGAAGTAGTGACAATTGTCAAAGCAAGAGTAGAAGGAGGACGACTCAAACAATCAGCCACTGCATTGTTTAGTCCTTTCTTTTACTTGATTACCAAATGGAATTGTTGCAAGTACGATGCCCATTTCATGTGCCTAGCTTCTTCAATTTTTGTTTGAGATTGAAGAAACTTAAGGGGCATGTGATCTGTATGAACAATTGTTTCTTTTCCCAAGAGATAATGCCTCCAATACTTGATTGCTTGAACCAAAGCATAGAACTCCTTATCATATGTAGAATAGTTCTTCTTGGCCTCTGAAAATGTTTCTGAATGATAGGCCACCGGATGACCATTCTGCATGAGCACAACTCCAAGTGCAACTTGCGAAGCATCAGTTTCTATCTCAAATGGTTGAGATAAATCAAGAAGAACAAGAACTGGTGCAGTACTCAATTTCTATTTCAATGTGTCAAAGGTTTTTTGTTGATCCTTTGTCCACTGAAATTGAACTTTGATTTTTGTCAAAAAGTGTAAAGGTGCTGCAATAGAAGAATATCCTCCAATGAACTTACAATAGAAATTAGCAAAGTCCAATAAAACTCCTTAACTCCGTGACTGAAGTAGGAATTGGCCAAGAGAGGATAAATTCAACTTTGGAAGGATCTACTTGCACACCTTTTTCACTAATTACAAATCCAAGATAGGCAATGAATGTTTGCCCAAATGAACACTTAGGAAAATTTGCATACAATTGGTTCTTTCGAAGAGTTTGAAGAACCGTTTCTAAGTGTTCCAAATGATTCTCCCAAGTAGAAGAATATATAAGAATTTCATCTAAATAGATGATTACAAATTGATCCAAACAATCTCTGAATACTTCATTCATCAGCCGCATGAATGTAGTTGGAGCATTTGTAAGGCCAAAGGGCATGACAAGCCACTCAAAGAGCCCCATTTTGGTCTTAAATGTTGTTTTCCAAGTGTCTTCCGCTTGAATTCTCACTTGATGATACCCACTTTTGAGATCAATTTTGGAGAAGAATTTTGCACCTTGCAATTGGTCCAAAAGGTCATCAATGCGAGGAAGTGGATAACGATTCTTGATTGTAATCTTATTGAGTGCCCTGAAATCAATGCATAGTCTCCATGTGCCATCCTTCTTCAACACAAGAAAGATAGGAGAAGCACAAGGGGAAGTATTGGGTTTGATGAACCCTTTAGTCAACAATGCTTGAATTTGCTTTTTAATTTCTTCCATTTGCACTATTGATTGTCTATACATTGAAGAATTAGGAAGAGAAGATGCAGGAACAATCTCAATACTATGATTAATCTGTATTTCAGGAGGAAGACTTGTGGGTTCTTGAAAAACATCAAAAAATGATTGAAGTATAGAATGAACTAAAGAACTCCTGTTATTAGTGTGCTTAGGTGCTTGCTTTTCTTCTTGAATTGGTCTGATGAAGATGAGTGCTAATTCCTTTGCTTGATTTACAGCTTTGCGTTCTTGTCTACAACTCAACATCAAATTATGTGGTGTTTGTTGTGTACTTCGATTATGAATGCTTTATTATCTTTGTGCAAAGTGTATGTATTTTTGTACCCATCATGTATAGACCTCCTATCGTATTGATAGGGTCTTCCAAGCAACAAGCCACAACAATCTATTGGAGTTACATCGCACACAACCGAGTCCACAAAAGGACTGAAAGCAAAATTCACAGTGCAAGTGTGTGTGATGTTGGATGTAATCCCATTGTCCTTCCATCCCAAAGGATAAGGATGAGGATGGGGATTCATCGGTAACTTCAGTTTGTCAACAACAGACCTCGCAATTAATTTTTTTTGCGAGCCGCTATCGATTATACAATCAACCATAAAGGTGTCACTGAGATGGACCGTAGTCACAAAAAAATTCTCATGATCACCCTGTGAAGTATTCATAAGGGTCAATTTGTTTAACCCTGCCAATTCCTTATAAGGCTTACGTTCCCCTGTAGCCTCAATGGGAATTTCTTGTGAGTCCTCATTGGAAGGCTTTACAACTAGGGATTTTTTCTTCATATTTTGCAACTTAAAACACCTCTTTTGAGTATGTCATGGCTTTTTACAATAATTACAAATCAAAGGTGATTTAGAAGAAGAAGATTTTTGTGAAGAAGAAGAAGGGGAAGATGAAGAAGAGGGAGAAGGAGAAGAAGAAGATTTAGCTCCCTTGGAAGGTTGTGGAGAAGCCTTCTGATTTCCTCCCGACGTAGAAGAGTGAGTCCCATGCGATTGTTCCTTCATTTCTTCCTCAGCAAGAAGGGCTTGATTGAAAGCCATGTCAATGTTTACAATTAACTTGCATTTCATTTTCTTGTAAATGGGCTCCTGCAAACCACTTTTGAATTTGTTAACAAGTTGTGCTGCATTATCCTGTATAGAATTTAAAATTCTCAACTTGCTAAATTGAAAAATATAATAAAAAACAGTCATATTTGAGGTTTGTCGAAGACGAAGCCACTTGATCTCAAGGTCAGTGGCATAGTTTGAAGGATAAAAATTATTCTTCAATACTCTTTGCAATTCATCCCACGTGTCAATGGGATTTTGGGTTCGTTGTCGATCAGTGACAAGGACCTTGGCAATGCCAGAAAGTTTCAACTTGGCAAAGTTAACCTCCTGATCCTTTGCGAGCTTAATATACTGAAACCAATTGTCAATGTCCAAAATCCAACTGTTGAGGACCTCGGGATCTCGCGAACCAGTGTAAACGGGAACTTCACACTGTTGTTGAACTTCATTGGATGTAGCCTTATCAGCCAAAACGCTGACAAGTTGGGTTACTTGAGCCAAATTATCGGCTAATTCGGAAGCCATTTGACCCCGAGTGATCGCCAGCAAGAATTGTCACAAAGTTACAAAAGTGCAAAAGAAAATATGCCCAATTTAATTTGCAAAAATTGCAAATTTACAATGAAAGGGCAAAATCATTATTTGCACAATGTCTTTTTTTTTTTTTTTCAAATAGTCAAAATTTGACTAGAGAATAAAGACAAAATAATTTTTTTTTTTTTTTAATTTATGGAATATGAATATGGACTTGCCAATAAAATTAACATGTAATTTTAATGGTAAGAAATCCTACCATGAAACATATCCCATAAAAACAATGTCTTACGGCAAAAGAAATTGTTATAATCAGAATTTTACTGCCAACTTTGCAAAGTGTGTCTCGAAAGTATACGACTAGCGCATGTAGAGCATTCTGGACATCATGGCGAATATTGACGAGTGTTCTCTAGCTGGAAATAGATCCGTATGAAATGCGGGCGGTTTAATTCAGAAACAGTCAACAACGACTCAAAGGGGGTGTTTCCCGTGATCGGATGGAAGGCTGTAGTGGTTTGGTATTCGGATAGCACTTCCAAGACAATCCGACAATCCGGACAATCGGGCTGGCAATCTGTCAGAAACCCTGACAGTATTGGCTCTAGAATAGGGCTGGTAGAATCTCCCTCCGATGACAGCGGTTCGGTGACACCTTCAAGGTAAAACCACCTTTCCCAAGATCGTTACACAGACGGTAACAGAAAAACTGGCACGGAGAACGCCAAAACTGGACTCAACCGACGAAAACTACAATTTGCAGATCGCGGGGCTGACCAATGTGGACCTTAAATTTTTTTTTTTACCAGCGAACAGCGGCGATGACCGATCGTGGTTCATGGCTGCAATAACGGCAAGGTGAAATATCTAGTGCAGGTGGACGTCACTAGAAAAAGAAGAAATTTTTTTTTGGCAGATCGTGCGGCGCAGAAGAAATTTCGCCGAATACGATCACGTTTTTTTTTTTTTTTAAATTTACAGTCAGTCGACGCAAGAAATGCAGTCAAGAATCTGACAGCGACAGCGACAGCAATCCGACAACGACAGCGGCAGCGAACTGACAGCAACAGGACGGTCGGGCGCAGGGTTGTTTCAGGTGTGCTGCTCGACGACGAACAGGTCTGCCAGACCACACGTCAAGGCTGGCACTGTCTGTAAATTCATAGCGGTGGATCGGATCCCTCGAGACTAAGGCCGCTTATCAACTCTGGCAGCAGCCAGAACGTCCGCGCATTTAAAACTCCCCCAAACTTTGCATTGGTAGCAGCTCTTCACCCAACAGCCGCAAAATTTGTCTATGTCGAGAGGAAAACGTCCAACGGCAGAATTTGTCAATTCACGATGGGCGGATTCGCGGTGGCTCCTCATAGATCTGTCAGATCTGGAACGTCCCAAAATAGAATTGCTGTGTGGAATTAAAAATGAAACCAGTCCAGACCTGTACTGTCGACAGCATCACGTCTGTTGCCGAATTTTTGAAGGTGGACAAAAATTGTCCAGTGCAGCCGTCAAGAATAATTTTGCAGTTAACAAAATTTTGCCACTCCAAAAGTTGACAAAATATTGTCGACAATTTTGGCAATGATAAATTATCGTCAACAATTTGTGTCGACAGCAATGGAAATTGGCAGCAATTTTCCTGCAAGAGTGGCAGCAAAAATTTTGCAATTCCCCTGAGCTTCAACTGGAACGAAAGGTGGTGACAAACTTTCAAACCACCCTATGGAGAACGGAAATTACCCAAATCCTCCACAAAAATCCTTCGCTCTGATACCAATGATATGGAAATTGAAGCTAATTATTATTGAAAACTTAGGACATTAAATAAGTCCAAAAAAATAAATCGTAAACCTGGAAATCATGAACGACTCCAAGGATTTACGCACACAAATCTGGAAAGGCTAAGATGTAAGCCCGACAATGCTGAAAACAAAAACACCTACACCTAGACCAGTCAACGGAGGTTAAAAATAGCTCACGTTGATTATTCCTGACTAAGTCCTAAATGCATTTATCCTAGGTCTAAAAAAAATTAATTAGCCCTAGGTCTAAGTTTCCTCATCATCAGCCACCACTCACATCATAGCTTAGGGCTACTCACCACCCAAGTCTACCACTAGTAATCCCTCAGGTTGAGCCACACTAAAGTGCTTCCATCCCCAATACTGCAATAGCAAGCTACAACCCAATCCCTTCCTCCCCTACCTCATCACATCGTACAACTCCCGATATACCTACGCAAATAAAGCAGGAGCCCATGCATACACCTGCCTCTTAGTGAGCATAACGTTCACTACCCCTATCAAGTTCCAAGGGAACCTACATCTAGTACTGTTTATGGCCATGACGATGGCCAACACAAACATAACCAAGGCTCGAAGGGGGTCTAAATCCTTGTCCACGTACATGAACAAGTAAGGTATACCTCCACACTCCACCTTGACACCCTACCATGCATCCCTAAACATCTTCATCATATCGATATTTCGGTTGAGCCCAACCTCAACCTGGATCCCCTCCACCGGCACCTTGAGGATGTGATATACATTATCCAAGGTCATGGTCACCTCTCCTGTAGGGATCTAGAACATCCCCCTATTTGCATCCCACCTCTCTGCCAAGGTAGAGAGGTATTCCTCATCACCCCTCACTACATCCACCCGGGCTACCTTCGTTATCCCTAGATCCTCTAGTAACTCCCAGTCCTCATATAACACCACCTTCCTCATCCCAATAATATACGGTGAGAACTAATGTTGAGCTTCCAAATACTAAGTTGCAGCACAACACAAAAAAATTATCAATAATTTTGAAAAAAATCACAAAAATAACATTTGCATAATGCACAATACTAAAATGGACTTACCTCTATAGCCCTCACTCCACCCGTAGCCTCGACATTGACATCTAATCCCTCTGCCACCATGGCTTTTGTGCTCCAAGCACTTCACCTTACTTCACTCCACTCTCCCAAACGTAGCTTCTCCAACTTCTAAACGCATAAATGAGCTTGGTTTCTCATCTTGGCAGCTATTTATAGTTGCATCATGTGCCTTGGGATGCCTATGGGTATTTATTGGTGCCCTGAAGCACCTATGGGTGTTTCCTGGTGCATTGCAGCACCCAGGGACATTTTTGAACACCAAAAGCGTCAGTGGGCGTTTGCTATCAATTTTGACAATAGATGAATTTTTTAAAAACATTGGCTTAACTCCACAAAATCACTCCAAATTGCATCCATGCATTCATTCCACAATTTTATCAGGTTTTGTGAAGATTCCAATTGATTTGGATGCATAATTTTTGTTTACGACCACATATTGCAAATTCACCAAACAAGTTACAAAAGCACCCCAAAACGGTCCAAATCTTCACAAAATGATGACTATCATCATTTTCATCATTCATACATCATAAAATCATCATTTGCATATGTGCCAAGTTCAAAAAACATTCAGGTGAATCTTATATATAGTGGGTTCTTCTATATACTTGGTGATTGCAGTGATTTGTGTCCATGCAATTCGGTAAGATGAAAAACCTACCATAAGAACACTTGATCATTTTCATCATCACATATCTCCTTGGTCAAAATCACAATCAGATTTGGTACTTCACATTTTGTGTGAAAGCTTACCAAGAACAATTTACACAAAAGCTGTCATTGATGGCCTAGTTTGTGGGGCTTAAAACATGGAAAAAACCCAACTTCATCATTTCATATTTCTTTGAAATTCATCATGGCGACTGGTCTTAACTAGGGTTATTGGTATCGATCCTAGGAATTATCCGATATTCACTAGTTGGTCCTTCGAAGTTTACTACTATTATTTTTCTTTGCATATTCATCATTGCATATCAATGACGTCGGAAGGCATATTTTTCAACAACATAGAATCACCCCAAGTTTGGGGTAACCACATTTGGTTTTGAATTTCCCACAATGGAATACATCTTACATGATCATGGCATCTACACTTGGAAAAATTCCTTCATCTATTGGGACAAAAACAAACGTATTTCCATCACATATTTCACAAGTCCCTTTATCTGTTGGGGTAAAAATAGATGCATTTTCCATTCCAGGTTTTACAAATCCCTTTATATGTTGGGGAAAAAATAGATACATCATATTACATTTTTCACCACTCCCCTTCCTACCGTTGGATCAAAAATGGTATCACATTTGCAACATTCATTTACACAAATTTTTCAATTGGCTTATGAGATTCATCTGCAATCTCATTCGTAAATTGAGGGGGTAAGTTACACAAAACTCAAATTATTTTATTCTTTTAGCTTCAAGCTCGTGTGTTGCATCTCAATAGAAAGCTGCTTCTGCATCTCACCCAAATAGGTGTCTCGTATTTTTGCATCGCATTATGTTGCACATAATGTAGTACAAAAAGGGACATCTATAGACACCAAAATCTAGCCATTTGCCCTCCATCCCAACTTTCTCACCATTTCCACCACCAAAACATAGCCATTTGTCATCCATCCTAGCTTTCCCGCCATTTTCATCCATTATTTATATATATTTATTATATATATATTTAAATAATAATATTTTATATATATTTAATAAATATATATTTATATAAATTAATTAATCCCAGCCATCCGATTTCACTTAATCTTAGCCGTCCATCCACATCAATCCATGCCACACCCTAAATTTAATATCCACCTTTCGATGTGCTTTTATCTCAGCCAAACGATTAGTGTCATCGAAACCCTAGCATGCTCGAGGTTGGATTTTAAATAGAAGTCATTTTGATGACTCAATGCCTGAGTTTTGTAAATTTTTGGAGTCCCTAAGTATTTTTCTAAGTTCTCGAATTCCCTGAGTTTCCTTGGAGTGTTTGAGTACTTTTGCCCTCATCCTCGCTCGTCATAACTCCCATAGTTGTTGCCATCCGTTTCCCTCGTTGATGTGGATAATCCACAAAGAAACTCACACACCAAACAGTAAATTGCACTAAAAAATAACTACCTTGTATTATGCGTAAAAGGCCTTTAAATAGGCAAATACAATCGGATATTGGATAAGAACATAGCTGTCAAAAATTTTATCCAATGTAAAATAGAAACTATACATGCAAAAAATCTTATCCATAGCAAAATAAAATAGAAAGTATATCGACATGCGTGTAATTCCTTATCATTCCTCCCCATCGTAAGAGCATTGGGCTCCAATGCGATCAAAAAGAAAGGAAAGTCACGAACCATTTGGCTATGAGAGATCCATCGTAAATGCTGCGAGGTAAAACTGCATAGAAAAACTGTGGGAGGTGGCCATGGTGGGGCACATGTTGGTTGGGGAGCACACAAAGTAGGGCCACAAGAAAATAGGAACAACATAGAATATCCAGAGAAGAGGATAGATTCGTAGAAATGTTAAGGGCCACAGTTTATGTTGTTGATGAAGGCAAGTGATGGCAACAAAATCATAGAGAAGATAGGATCGCGAAGAGGCTGCCATGGTTGTAGATTCAGTGGACCCTAGAGAATAAATTGGGACAACATGGAAACCACAAGCTCAGCCTCCACTTCATGGGCTTCATTAGGATAGTCCTCAAGTAGATCTGCACTTTTCAAATCTGCAGCAAACAAACCCTACAACATCATCATGCAAAATAACAACAGGATTTTCATCAATTTCTTCAAAATTTTTAGCAGCAATATCGTCTAAAGGTAAAACGATGGGCATTGTGCCCATAGATCCTCGTTCAAATCTAGGTATTGCTTTATGATTTTCAGTAATTTATTCATCCACCAAAAGAATTTATTTTTCTTTTTCAACATCTTCTTCCTTTTTGATGTGAAGAACTTGAAGAACACAAGCTTATACTGAGAGGGGGGTGAACAGTATAAGACCACTTTTTACTTTTCTTTCCCAAACAATATTAATCAATATAATCAATGGCAATATCAATAGCAATAACCAAAGCAATGCACCAATCATCACACACAATAGAGACACATATTTTAACGTGGTTCACCCAATGTGGGCTACCTCCACAGAGAAAATATTTCTTCTAAATATTTCTCAAATAATATCTTGGGAATCTTTCCCAAATTACAATGTTTATGGACTTCTGTCCAAAGGAGATGTTGATCCCCTAATCTCAAGTTTGTGGATCTCTTCCATAGGAGAACTCTTTCCCCTTCTACTCTGGCTAGTGATCTTCTAGAAGACTCTGTCTCTATGCTACGTTGATCGGTGGATCTCTTTCCACTTGAAGACTCCTCACTCAGATCTATCTTCAATTGTCCTGGCTATTGGATCTCTATCCACTGAGACTCTGTCCTCTATACTCTGTCACCTCCAAAGCTCTATCTCAATACTGTACCAAACATAGTTTAGTCGGTCTAGCATAGTTCTGCTCAATCTCTTGTACTAAACACAGTATAGTCGATCTAGTACAATTCTTCTCAATAGGTTCACATAGAACCTGCTCAAATCTGCTCAATAGGTTCACATAGAACCTGCTCAAATCTGCTCAATAGGTCCACACAGAACCTACTCAAATCTGCTCAATAGGTCCACATAGAACCTGCTCAAATATGCTCAACAAGTCCACACAGAACCTGCTCAAATCTGCTCAATAGGTCCATATAGAACCTGCTCAAATCTGCTCAACAAGTCCACACAGAACTTGTCCAAATTTTCTCAATAAGTCCTCTCTAGGACTTGCTCAAATCTGCATAGTAAGCTTTCACAAAATCTTAACTCAAATCAGTCCACAAGCCTTCTCAAAGACTTGTCTCAAATCACATAGAATCATAAAGAGAATTGTTAGAGACTCAATATGTTCTAAGCTCAATGTTCAATCAATATCTCAATTCAATATCATAGAATCATAAAGAGAATTTTAGAGACTCAATATGTTCTAAGCTCAATGTTCAATCAATATCTCAATTCAATCTCATAGAAGCATAAAGAGAATTGTTAGAGACTCAATATGTTCTATACTCAAATCCCAATATCAACTCAAATCAATCTCATAGAAGCATAAAGAGAATTGTTAGAGACTCTATATGTTCTATACTCAAATCCCAATCTCAACTCAATAGAAGCATAAAGAGAATTGTTAGAGACTCTATATGTTCTATACTCAAATCCCAATCTCAACTCAATAGAAGCATAAAGAGAATTGTTAGAGACTCAATATGTTCTATTCTTAAATCTCAATCTCAACTCAAATCAGAATATGAAATAGTTTGTTTCTAGGAACTTGAACAACCACATGCATCCACTTGACTAGGCTTAAATCAACTCAACTCAACCAATCACCTCAAGGAACAATCCTTTCTCACAAACCCTAGTCCAAGCATGTATTTAACCAACTCAAAATGTTTCCAACAATGCTCAATCACAAATCTCACATAACAATTATACTCATGTTCTTCTCTAACTCAAGTTCAAGTTCATTTCACAATCAATGGGCTTCAACAACAATGCTTCTAAAACAAGGTTTAATTACAACTCACAAACCAGAAAACCTTGAAGCATTAAACCAACAACTCTCAAAAATGAAAACCACAATCAATCCTTTTCTCTCCAAAGATATTTCAGAAATCAACCACCATAAACAATCAATAGGAGAATGTGCCCATACCTTTTTGATGCCAAGGAGTTGTCCACAAAATCTGCCACACTTAAACACAACTTTCCTTTCCAATCTCAATAAGGGTTAGTGGACTTCAAATAATCACAATATAAAGCATAACTCAATTTACACCCTTTTTACTCCAACTAAATAAACACATCCACCAAAGTCCCTTTTTAATAAAACCCTTATCAAAATAACAATCAATAAGCCTTTCAAAAACACTTTAAAAACAACTCCTTATTTCTCCTAAATTCAATTCTTAATAACCATCAAATAAATCATTAAACCCCTCAAGCTTTGCAATAATAATCACAACCCAAATAACAAAGTTTAATTAAAACTTTAATTTCCACTAACCACCTTATAACTCCAACCTTTAGGGCTAAATAAAATTAAATTAATGCAAAACGTAATTACCTCCTCAAGGGGATTCGAACCCCGACTTGCCCACACCGCGAGCGTCTTAGCCATGGCTAAGATTCCACACGAGCTAGCCGCTCATTGGAAAGGGAAAGGCACAACGTGCCTTATGCCCATCTCCACCTTTCACAAAATCGAAGGCGCTGAAGCGCTTCTCTCACAGCCTTCCAAACGTCGTCAAAGGGATTCGATCCTTGGTTTTTTCACTCGCCTTGTGCCTTAGACCAAAACCCACTTGCCAATGCGCCATGCTTCCCACCATGATTTGACTTTCCAAGCGCTGTCGTTTTCTTTCCTACTTCACTTCTCAAGAAATTTGCACGAGCTCATAAACTATTCGATAGCCAAACATTTATTACACGAGCAAGGATGAAATAATAATCAATTGAAACCCCTTTATATAGTCTTTTAATCATATCGAAGACGTCGATGGAAATATGAATTTTTATTTTCTTGATGACGTCGATGAAAATCTTTAGATTTAAATTTGAATTCAAATTTTAAATAATTAAAATTTAAACCAAATATTAAAACTTAAATATCTCCATCACCAGGGCACCTTTTTCAATGAAACGAAAGCCCAACTTGGGTTTTAAGAAAAACCCAGATCAAATATTTTGTCCATGGTTTTAAATAAAACCTTTTATTTTTCCTATCTTGGTTTTCACAAAAACCCTTCATAGATCCTTTTGACATTAAATGATCTTTTGACATCAATGACAACATTTTAGCTTAGGGACTCAAAATGTCCAACAATCTCCCCCTTTGTCATTGATGGCAACCCAAATCCTTTTACTAAAATCTGACCTTCTTTTCTGCTCCCCCTGGGACTTTGCTCCCCCTGGCTCAATGCTCTCTCAGATATCAAAACTCTCCTCATATCAAAAACTCTCCCCATAATACACAAATCTCTCCCCCTTTGACATCAATGGCAAAGGGTCACCTTTGGGGCTCGGGGCTAAGAATGAGCCTCTTAGCTTAGCCCCTCCCCCACCTCCACATGAGGTGGTTAATTCTGGGGTGGGAGTATTTCTACTCCCTAAAAGCACTGTTCTCTGCCTTTATCTTTTCCTCTTCCTTTTTGTTGAATCCTCTCACTGTTTCTTTCCAAGTCATCATCCCTGTTCCTGTTCCTATTCTTGTTCTCATCCATGTTCTTGTTCTTGTACCTATTCTTGTTCTCAATATTTTTTGAGTCTCTTTTCTTTTCTAAGTCTCTGTTCCTGTTCATCTTCTTGTTTCTATTCATATTCTTGTTCCTATTCATGCCTATTTCTGGAATATTTTCTCTACACCATCTTGCTATGTGACCATCATTATTGCACTTATAACACTTAATGTTATTATTCCTTGGATGTACAACTGTCTTAGGATTTCTCCTGGTGAAGCCATATCCTCTTTTGTCATGAATCCTGCAATTCATTGCCTTGTGACCAAATTCATTACATGAATAACAATATCCTCGAAAAAGTTGTTCTCTTCCATATACCTATCTTTCATGTGACCTACACTATGAAGCCATGTGCCCAAACCTATGACATGAGAAGCATCTCCCATTGAAGCTTCCTTGCCTAGACCTCATTGGTCTCCTATTCTGATTGTTGTTCCATCTGTATCTTCTTTGCCCATTATCCCTGTTGGACTCACTGCAATCTGACTCATCCTTAGAAGTTTCATTTTCACTTTCTCTTACCTCTAAGAATCCTTCTTCTGAAGTACCTTCTTCTTCAAGACCTGAAGTAGACTTTTCTACCCATTTATTTTGAACCTGTTTAGAACCAAGACCTATTTTGTTTGATGCTCCTCTTTGTATCCTGACTATTTTATCCACATTCTTTTCACTGGTTACATACTTGTATAGCTTATTCTTGGAATCCTCTAGATCTTCCTTTAGTAGTGCAACTTCATGTGTTAACTTTTCACATTCCAGAATCTTTGCTTCTAACTTATCTTTGAACTTGCTTGCCTTAGCCTTTGACTTTTCTAAGTCCTCTATGAGTAGTAATATTTCTTCATCACATTCTTGAAATTGACTTTCAAGTTTAGAGTGTTGCTTTCTTACCTTCTTTACTGTGTCAAGAGCATAGATAAGTTCTCCCTTGAGATCATAACCATTCTCTATTGAATAGTCCTCTATTTGTTTTCCTTTGTCCATATCATTCCTTTCTTTTGACTTATCTTCTATAGGATCACTCACTTCTTCTTCTTCTAATGCCATTAGAAGATTCTCATCCGGTTTACCAAGTGCATCTTCAAAATCATCATCACTGAAACTATAGCCATCCCTAGTGCAATCATCTTCAAGATGTCCAAATTTACCACATCTAAAACACTTGAGAATAACTGGAGTCTTTTTCTTAACTGGATCTTTTTCTTCAACCATAAACAAGACTTCATCTCTATCATTGTCTGAAAAACTAGCATCACTATCAATTGAGTACTTACTTGCATTATCCGCATAGTAGCTTGGCTCTCCTTTTTCTGCTTCTTGTCTCCCTTGTTCTTCTTTAGAACTAAGCCTTGTTATGGTGACTGATGATCTTTGTGCATTGATAGTCCTTTCCAAGGTCCTTGAATTTTCCTCAGACTTGTGTAGCTTATCCTTAGAGCCTTTTACTTCCATCCTTAGTGAAACTATCTCATGCTCTAATATTTCACACTCTAGATCTTTTATCTTTAATTTTTCAACCATACCTTCTTCAATTTTCCTTGTCTCTTCAACTTTGATTTTGAAGTTGGTGAGTTCCTGTAAAAACCTTGCTTTTGCTTTTTCATCTTCTTGAGCTTGGACCCTTAATCTCGAGTTCTCCCTTTTTAATTCTTCAAGAGTAACCATAAGCCTTTCACATTCTATCTCTTTTACCTTTGACTGTTCAACCATACCTTTTTCAACTCTTCTTGCCTTTTCAACCTTATCTCTCAAGTCAGATATATCTTGTAGAAGCTTTGTCTTACATTTCTCATCTTCTTGTATTTGAGCCTTCAATTCTGAATTTTCTCTTTTCAATTCAACAAGTTCCTTAAGAGTGGCTTCCTCCTTTTCTTTATCTGAATCTTCCTCTTCTTCAATTTCTTCTATTGTCCAAAGTGGAGTTTCTTCTTGATACCTGCTTCGACTATTCTTGTTATCCTTTTCTGACTCATTCTTTAGAACTTCAAATCTAAGAGAATCATCTTCATCTTCACTGCTATCAAACCCATTGCAATAACTTGCATCATGACCGAGTTGACCACAGATAAAACATTCTTCACCTTCTTGTGAACAATAAGTTGCATGATGACCTATCTTTCCACAACTGGTACAAAACTTTATCAGTCTGGATATTTCTCCATTACTTGATTCATCTCTTGAATCTATTTCCATGTGTCCTCCCAACACAACAATATTAAACTCATCTTCCTTTTCTTTCATGACCATAGGTGTTCTTTTCTTCTTGTGTCTCATGCTTTTACTCTTGCCTTTCTTTGCCATTTGTGTTCTTGCAAGATCTTCCTTCAAGTTGTTAAACCCTTTCTGAAGGAACCAACTCTGATACCAATTGAAGAACACAAGCTTATATTGAGAGGGGGGTGAATAGTATAAGACCACTTTTTACTTTTCTTTCCCAAATAGTATTAATCAATATAATCAATGGCAATATCAATAGCAATAACCAAAGCAATGCACCAATCATCACACACAATAGAGACACAGATTTTAATATGGTTCACCCAATGTGGGCTACCTCCACAGAGAAAATATTTCTTCTAAATATTTCTCAAATAATCTCTTGGGAATATTTCCCAAATTACAATGTTTATGGACTTCTGTCCAAAGGAGATGTTGATCCCCTAATCTCAAGTTTGTGGATCTCTTCCATAGGAGAACTCTTTCCCCTTCTACTCTGGCTAGTGATCTTCTAGAAGACTCTGTCTCTATGCTGCATTGATTGGTGGATCTCTTTCCACTTGAAGACTCCTCACTCAGATCTATCTTCAATTGTCTTAGTTGTTGGATCTCTATCCACTGAGACTCTATCCTCTATACTCTATCACCTCCAAAGCTCTATCTCAATACTATACCAAACATAGTTCAGTTGGTCTAGCATAGTTCTTCTCAATCTCTTGTACTAAACATAGTATAATCGATCTAGTACAATTTTTCTCAATAGGTTCACATAGAACCTGCTCAAATATGCTCAATAGGTTCACATAGAACCTGCTCAAATCTTCTCAATAGGTCCACATAAACTTCAAATTGTAATAGGTCACATAGAACCTGCTCAAATATGCTCAATAGGTTCACACAAAACTGCTCAAATCTGCTCAATAGGTCCACATAGAACCTGCTCAAATATGCTCAATAGGTCCACATAGAACCTGCTCAAATCTGCTCAATAGGTCCACATAAAACCTGCTCAAATCTGCTCAACAAGTCCACACAGAACCTTCTCAAATCTGCTCAATAAGTCCACACAGAACTTGTCCAAATCTGCTCAACAAGTCCTCTCTAGGACTTGCTCAAATCTTCTCAATAAGTCCTCTCTAGGACTTGCTCAAATCTGCATAGTAAGCTTTCACAAAATCTTAACTCAAATCAGTCCACAAGCCTTCTCAAAGACTTGTCTCAAATCACATAGAATCATAAAGAGAATTGTTAGAGACTCAATATGTTCTAAGCTCAATGTTCAATCAATATCTCAATTCAATCTCATAGAAGCATAAAGAGAATTGTTAGAGACTCAATATGTTCTATACTCAAATCCCAATCTCAACTCAAATCAATCTCATAGAAGCATAAAGAGAATTGTTAGAGACTCTATATGTTCTATACTCAAATCCCAATCTCAACTCAATAGAAGCATAAAGAGAATTGTTAGAGACTCTATATGTTCTATACTCAAATCCCAATCTCAACTCAATAGAAGCATAAAGAGAATTGTTAGAGACTCAATATGTTCTATTCTTAAATCTCAATCTCAACTCAAATCAGAATATGAAATAGTTTGTTTCTAGGAACTTGAACAACCACATGCATCCACTTGACTAGGCTTAAATCAACTCAACTCAACCAATCACCTCAAGGAACAATCCTTTCTCACAAACCCTAGTCCAAGCATGTATTTAACCAACTCAAAATGTTTCCAACAATGCTCAATCACAAATCTCACATAACAATTATACTCATGTTCTTCTCTAACTCAAGTTCAAGTTCATTTCACAATCAATGGGCTTCAACAACAATGCTTCTAAAACAAGGTTTAATTACAACTCACAAACCAGAAAACCTTGAAGCATTAAACCAACAACTCTCAAAAATGAAAACCACAATCAATCCTTTTCTCTCCAAAGATATTTCAGAAATCAACCACCATAAACAATCAATAGGAGAATGTGCCCATACCTTTTTGATGCCAAGGAGTTGTCCACAAAATCTACCACACTTAAACACAACTTTCCTTTCCAATCTCAATAAGGGTTAGTGGACTTCAAATAATCACAATATAAAGCATAACTCAATTTACACCCTTTTTACTCCAACTAAATAAACACATCCACCAAAGTCCCTTTTTAATAAAACCCTTATCAAAATAACAATCAATAAGCCTTTCAAAAACACTTTAAAAACAACTCCTTATTTCTCCTAAATTCAATTCTTAATAACCATCAAATAAATCATTAAACCCCTCAAGTTTTGCAATAATCAATACAACCCAAATAACAAAGCTTAATTAAAACTTTAATTTCCACTAACCACCTTATAACTCCAACCTTAGGGCTAAATAAAATTAAATTAATGCAAAACGTAATTACCTCCTCAAGGGGATTCGAACCCCCGACTTGCCCACACCGCGAGCGTCTTAGCCATGACTAAGATTCCACACGAGCTAGCCACTCATTGGAAAGGGAAAGGCACAACGTGCCTTATACCCTCCTCCACCTTCCACAAAACCAAAGGTGTCGAAGCGCCTTCCCACACGCCTTCCAAAAATGCCATCAAGGGGATTCGATCCTCGGATGTTTGCGCTACCTTGTGCCTTAGCCAAAACCAACTTGCCAATGCACCATGCTGCCCACGATGATTTGTCTTTCCAAGTGCCTATCTTTTTCTTTCCTACTTCACTTCTCAAGAAATTCGCACGAGCTCATAAACGTATTCGAAAGCCAAACACTTTGATTACACGAGCAAGGATGAAATTATAATAATCATTGGAACCACCCCTTTATATATTCCTTTAATCATATCGAAGACGTCGACGAAATTATGAATTTTTATTTGCTTGATGACATCGACGGGAAACTTGCACATTTAGTTTTAAATTTGAATTCAAATTTTAAATAATTAAAATTTAAACCAAATATTAAAACTTAAATATCTCCATCACCGGGGCACCTTTTTCGATGAAACGAAAGCCCAACTTGGGTTTTAAGAAAAACCCAGATCAAATATGTTGTCCATGGTTTTAAATAAAACCTTTTATTTTTCCTATCTTGGTTTTCACAAAAACCCTTCATAGATCCTTTTGACATTAAATGATCTTTTGACATCAATGACAACATATTAGCTTAGGGACTCAAAATGTCCAATGAGAACTTCATTTTTAGCAAATGTGGTTTCTTCTGCTAACATGGCAACATGAATGGACTCAATATCCATCAAGAGCGCTTTGGCTCTTTGAGAGATCTATTTTAGGGAGAGACTCTTTTTAGGTAGCATGGTGCCTTAAACAAATAGAAAATGAGGAGGATCAACTGCTTTGATATCAAATGATGTGGATAATCCACAAAGAAACTCACACTTCAAACAATAAATTGTACTAAAAAATAATTATCTTGTATTATGCATAAAAGACCTTTAAATAGGCAAATACAATCGAATATTGGATAAGAACATAGCTTTAAAAAATCTTATCCATAGAAAAATAAAATAGAAAGACTATCAACATGTGTGTCATTCCTTATCACTCATCAGATATGCTTCTGTAGAACCCTTCCTCAACTTCCAAATACCTCTGAGCGCTTTCTATAGTGGTTGCATGCCTTTGGATGCCTCCTTGCCATCACCAGCAACCTCTGGGCACCTCCCTACCAATATCGGGTACCTAAAGGTATTTTCTACAGTCGTAGAGTACCTGTGAGTGTTTTACGTAAGAGTTTTGAAGACCCCCTAGCCTTTGGGAGACGCTAGGGCATCACCATGTATATCAACTACAATGACATCTTATAGATTAGAAGATAACAAGTAAGGTAAATCTACTAGTTATTATTTCATTTTATGCATTTTCATTTATGTTCACTTCATTAGCAACAAATCAGTTAGGGTTTATCATTGCTTATAGAGGGCCTCACATTGTGGAGCCCTCACAAGTATTACTAACTTATTTGTTGTGTCATTGTGTGCAGATCTGAAGGTGCTACACAAGTATTGGACAACTGATTAAGCTGGAGCAGCCCGACATTGGATATCAAGAAGCCCACTCAACTCTATTGGGATCAAGAACGCATTTGAAGACACCACTAGCCTTGACTATTAGGGTTTCGAAGAACCCTAATTATTGTAAACTTGTATAAAAAAGGATTACAAGGATCCTCATTGTATCAATGGAGTTTTTAAGCTCCCCTTTAATATAAGATCAATTCATTATGCAATTTTTATTCTTTGTGTTCAATTTATTTAACATTGTTTGGTGTTGCATTTTGGTACTCAAATAATAAATTCCAAGTATGCATGATGGATTACTAATTCAATAATTCTACCATTAAGATTATCCAATCCTTGTCAAGTCTAATTCCTACATATTATAGTGTAGATCTAGCATTGAGCAATTGTAGTAAGGGTTTACTATAACGTATAGTTAGTTTACCTAATCGTACAATTGATTAGTGATTATTGCATTTTGGTGGTAATTGCATATTTTATGTTTTCCAAGGTCAAAATAATGATTGCCAAGTGAACAATTGCAAGTTGACCAAGTTAATTGCTAATAAACTGATTTAGGCAGATTTTACAGTTGGAAAATCGTATTGTTTAGGCTATTGTTTTGTTGTAACCATACAATTGAATGTTTTGGGACCATACAGTCACTAATTGTATGTTTTGGAAATCTTATAGTTGTAATCGTACAATTGTATGGATTGGACCAAATTGGGTATAAATTATTGGAATTCATCCTAAAATCTTCCACTTCATATCCCTCATCGGGAATACTACCACTCATGCTACACTCCTAAAGATTTTTGAGACCCTATGATAGATCTATAAAGTTCATCAAAGTCAATATTATGATCTTTTTCTTGTTCAAAATTAGAATCTCTATCAATATAATACCTACTTTAGATTTCATGATCATAGTTAAGCACAAGAGGATGAATCATATAATTTTCATGAGGAATGGATTGGGAAATATCCTATTTTATTTTAAGGATTTTAAAATTTGATTCTTCTTAGACTTTAATAGTCACCCCAAAGCCCTTGGAAGAAGCAAGAGGAGCCATATGGGTAAGCACAAAATTTACTCAAGGACTATTAAGGTTTTACCAAAATTTCTATCCTTAAGCAATCCAACTATAAAAACCATTATAGCAAATAAAATTAGATTTTCTAGGCAGCCCTATGAGAAAAGAAAATTTATAGTAGGATTATTAATATTTCAACTAATAGCAATTGCTAAAACAAAACCTATGACAACAAACCTACTAAATCTTAGGGGCTGAAATATAGAAAAAAAAGGCCTCAAAAGGTAAATTTCATGTTGGGTTCACCATAATATTCAGGAAAAATGGATATGTCATATAATTACACAATTTAATACAAGATAAACCAAAAATCTTAAACTAAGGAAATATGACAATAAATTAATAATTATAGCTAAAACCTATCTTAGTTCAAGCATAAATAAAATAGAGCATTCAAGAGCAAATCACACTAATATTATCCATGGTAAAGCAAAAGCTAGGGCATTATGGACCATATCATTCATAAAATAGTCATATCAAATAACACTTTTCTACCCTATCCTCGTTGCTATTTCAACATCGTAAGGAGATACCACACTTAAACTATATCATATAGACGAATGGATGTCTTAGTTCTAGAATATCATCTATGTATTTCATGAAATATAGAAGAGTGCATGCAAGAGAGTATGTAATGGCTATTGAATTAGAGCATATAATAGAGAAACTTAAGAGAGGTATAAGAAAGGGTTGATAAAGGAGAAGGTGTGATTACTACTAAATATAGAACACTTAAGAGAGGATATCATAAATCCATAAAAATAAACATTGAGATATGAGACAATGGAAATCCATAAAAATCGACAATAGAAATGATATAATTAGGATTTTAACTTATTCTTTAGGGATATTTTGTAGTGTGTAACAACCTCCCAAAAGGAAGGATTGGATATTGATGTATAGAGATATATGCATGACAAATATAGACTAATGGTTTCCCATTGTGTTTTTATTTATTAAAACTAATTTAAAAATCACTAAGGGTAATGCATAAAGTAATAAACAAAATGAAAACTGCAATGTCATTTACAAATAAATGGAATGCATGAAAACTGTATAAAAATGCTCATAATAAAATTACGATGATGTACAACTTGTTTGATACCAAGTGCTCATCAAGAGATAAAAATAATAATTTAAGAAAATCATTTTAAATGATAGTGAATTTTTACTTGCACTTACTTTTTCATACTTGTTTTTTTTTTTTTTTTTTAATCTCATAAACCACAAAGTAAATTTTTTACCATATCTTACCACTTAATAGTATCATCCTTGATAATGTGTCATGAATAAATTATCCGTGATGATTTATACATATTAATAAACATAAAAATGGTTTCTTCAAATTCTTACCATAGAAAAAATATCTTATAATTATAAATCTCATATTAATTATAGAAAAACATAAACCTCAACATCTCTTATACTTATACATCTCTTATAATTAATACATCTCATATTATTGGAGCCATGGATTTCATTGAGTATCTTCTCAAATATAAGATAAACATATAATTTTTTCATGGTAGATCGCTTTTCAAAGAAATCTCACTTATGTGCCCTACAACACCCTTTCACTTCCAGGAAATTAACCTGAGCATTCCTTCACTCTATTTTCAAACTTTATGGTATGTCTAAGTCTATTATTAACAAAAATTAAAGGAATATTACATTTATAGTGGTACTTAACTGAATATGGCATCTTCTTATTACCCTTTGTTAGATGTCTAAACAAATATTATGAAAAAGTGTTAGGTTACTTACCTCCAATGGTTCACCCAAGATAAACAATATTAGTGGGTTAAATGGATGGTGGTATAATATTTCTTTTCATTTTCCCTCAAGATGTCCCCCATTGGATAATTGTATGGATAGAAACTACCATTAGTGCCAAACTATATTCTAGGCTCCTCCAAGGGTACCCAAGTATATGATCTACATCAATCTCATTATATTGTTCTCTAGCTTCTCAAGGACAATCTCTATCAAGGAAAAAAACATATAAAGCAACAAAAGACTTGCACTGCTTAAAGTGATAATTTTAGTTGGGTGATATTGTCTTTCATCACTCCATCCTTCCAAGTAGTTATCCCTCAATATCAAGTCTAGTTAAAATTTATCACCTCAATTCTATGGTCCTTATAGGGAGGTTTGTTGAATAGGGGAGGCGGCATATTAGTTGGAGTTTTCTCTTACTTCCAAATCCATCCTATTTTTCATGTTTCTTAAGTGATTAGTTAGAAGGTTCAATCATAGAAATAGCTTCCAATACTAGATGAAAGGTGGGTCAATATCCAATTAGACACAATCTTACAATCTTGGGTCTATGATTTATAGTCTTGCTATGTGCAAGAATTTATCATTAAGTGATAAGATCTTTTGAATGAAGATGTGATGTGGAAGCTAATGAGCATTCTCTAGTCTTTTTTAGCTTTGAAATAATTTTTTTTTTAGGGGGAGCCATGTAATGGCTCTAATATAACCACATCAATTATCTTTATTATCATGGGCTTAAACCCTACATTAGGTTTATAAGCCATTGAGCATTAGGGTTAGGGTTTGTTTATTGCTTTACACTATAAATAAATGAGTCATGTGGTAGTTGATTTATCATTCCTACTTGTAAAATTATGTTGTTTGTAGTGTGCATATGAGACTTTGCATTCTCTAAGCAGTTAAAAGAGTTTACTTTCTCCGAGTGGCTAGGATTATTCTATTCTTGGCATCTAGATCTATTATTTTTTAGTATGACTTATTGCTATGGAATTTGATTTTAGTTTTGATTTATTTTTCCTTTTTTTCATTTTAGAGATTTATTATTATTGATGATATTTCTAGAATTTATTTCATTATAGTTAGTTGTCTTTTACTCTTTCTCCCAAGGATGGAAAGTTAAGCGTGGTACACACTTTTTTTTAATAGCTTGAAAAGTTGGGGGTATATCGGGGCCACCCTTCTTGTGAATTGAACTTGGGTCTTTGTTAAGAAAGCCCAATACCTTTTTCCATTGTGGTGTCCCTATATAGACTCGTGTTAAACACTATTACATCTTCATTAAGGTCTATTATAACACCACACCCACTTGTTCTTTTGTATAAGAGACTTATCCAAATTGAATGCCTACTCATTATATTCAATAGTAAACTTTACATATTAAATCTCAATCACTTTATAACAAATGTAATCAAGGGAACAAATTACTTGTTATTTGAAATTGGACCTCCATTAAAGTGGAATATATGACATGATTCTCACTCATTTATTCTTAAAACCAAGAAACAACTTCACCAAGAATGAGTGCTTTTAAATAAGTCAATGGTGGATTATCTATTACATGCCTCAAGTATTGAAATGACACATCCACAACATCCCTCCAACTCTCATCTTTGTAAATATTTTCAAATCCATTTTTTAAGTCCATAACAATATCATCTAGAAGTGGAAATAACAATTTTTTTTTTATTGTGGAAATAACAATTTTAAACAGCCTCACAAATAATAAAATATAACTTGATATCAAACCGTTTTCATAGGCTCTAGCAAAAAAAATAAACTATTTTCATAGGCATTATGAGTTATGTTGCTATATCATTATCAACATCATCATTAACATAAATAACATTGACGTTGATATCAATCACATCTTCATTGCCATCAATAACTATTATATTTGAACAAAATGTAGATCTCCAACACATGTACACATAAATTGTCATGCATTCCTAACTTGCACTTGTAAGCAAAAAAAATCTAAAAAATACAATAGAGAATACTATTGAGAAGAAAACATCATACATAATAAAACAATTTTTACTAAATATGATATAAAAGAATGTTTATGTCAATATCACATCTAGAAATAAGATAGAAGGTGAATCCCCTAAATACACTTTAAATTTCAACTTAATATATCATAATAAATATGTGTTGAACAATTATTATTTTTTGGTTACATAGAAGAGTTGGTCACAACCACACTAATTTTAGTAACTGACAAGCAAGGTTCAAACCACAGGGGCTGCTCCTACCAAACCTATTCTACCTTGTTATTGTTGACCTGGCGTGAAGGGGACCACCGATCGCTTGGGATTCATCCATCATTGTTATTGTTGACCTGGCGTGAAGGGGACCACGGATCGCTTGGGATTCATCCGTCATCGTTGGTCTGACACACACTCAGAGGATTCAGATCAGACTACTACCTTTGCAAACAGGCTACCCCCAAGGTTTGAACCTATACACCCTTATCACTTTCACTCTAAGGCTCCTCTTTAAAATTCAGAGAATGATTACTATCATTTATAATAATTAATAGATATATTATAACAACGCTTCCCCAGAAAATAGGAAAAAAATATATATCTAATTGTTAATTCAACTCTACATCATTAATAATAATTTTTACATCTTTTAATAATAAATTATATTATATATTAAGATACACCCTTCGGAATTGATGTGATACACATTTGCCTAGGTGCCCATCTCTATCCACATCGACATCTCCATCTCTCTTCCTTCGCCTTCCACCATGTTACATATTTTGCCATGAGATTGATCAGAGTCCCTATCATCATCATCATCACAATTATATTATATATTAAGATACACCCTTCGGAATTGATGTGATACACATTTGCCTAGGTGCCCATCTCTATCCACATCGACATCTCCATCTCTCTTCCTTCGCCTTCCACCATGTTACATATTTTGCCACGAGATTGATCAGAGTCCCTATCATCATCATCACAAGCAGACATAGAAGAGACGACAACGAATTTTTTTATGCATAAAATGATGTTGAATCTATTAAAAAAAAAACAGTAAATACTTTTCTTTTTTTAATACATCAAGTAATCAACAACTACTTTTCCTTTTTAATAATTGTTTACAAAATCAAATCGCATTGCGATCAATCGTAACGTCAAATCATGGTGGTATCATCGTGGTACCACGATAACCCTATCTTACCTCAGTAAACATAAGGTCTAGTGGTACCACTATAACCCCTATCTCGCTTTGATAAACACAACCTGAAGTGAGGGAGACCCTCGTTGGCTCAAGGTTGGTACTGCCGAATACAGAGAGTAATCAGCAACTACTTTTCCTTTTTGAATAATTGGTCACAAAGTCAAGTCGCATTATGACCAATCATAATATCAAATCATGGTGGTACCACGATAACCCCTATCTCGTCTCGGTAAATACAAGGTCTGGTGGTATCACTGTAACCCTATCTCGTCTTGATAAACACAACTTAAAGTGAAAAAGACCCTCGATGGCTCATAAATACAAGGTCTGGTGGTATTACTGTAACCCTATGTAACCCTATCTCGTCTTGATGAACACAACTTAAAGTGAAAAAGACCCTCGATAGCTCATAAATACAAGGTTCTGGTGGTATTACTGTAACCCTATCTCGCCTTGATAAACACAATTTAAAGTGAAAAAGACCCTCGATGGCTCAAGGTTGGTATTGCCGTTATTAAACTGGCATAAACCCAACGGACTTAGGTCAGACTACTACCTTTGTTCAGATTGAGCATACCCCCGAGGTTTGAACCTGGGCTTAAAGTGAAAAAGACCCTCGATGGCTCAAGGTTGGTACCGCCATTATTAAACTGGCATACACCCAATGGACTTATGTTAGACTACTACCTTTGTTCAAATTGAGCATACCCCCGAGGTTTGAACTTAGGTCTCTTCTTGCTAAGTGCTCATTGTCTTACCAATCCACCTAACCGTCGTTAAGCTGACACACACTCAACAGACTTAGGTTAGACTACTACCTTTGCCCAGATTGAACATGTCTCCGAAGGTTGAACCTAAGTCTTCTTTTGGTAAGTGCCCAATGTCTTACCAATCCACCTAATCCTCTCGAACCATCTATAAATTTTAACCCATTGGCTAAAACAAAATCAATAGATGTGACTTTTCATGGCATTAAACTGAAGCACCTAAACTGAAGCAACTAACCGGTAAACACTCAACTCTACCAACCTATCCAGTTGCGGGTACACTATGATTTGAACCTTAAACCTCTGCAAAGATAAACCAAAACCTTAATCACGTACCAAAATATTAAAATAAAGCCAAATTTTTATGAAATATTTTCTTTTGAATAGGAGGGTATTAGAAGCTAAAACAAAATCAAGGGATCTGACTTTTCATGATATTAATTTGAAGCAACTAATCGGTAAGCACTTGATCCTACCAGCTTATCCCATTGCAAGTAAACTATGGTTTGAACCTTAAACCTTCCCAAAAATAAACCAAAACCTTAATCACACCAAAATATTAAAATAAAACCAAATTTGTATGAAAGATTTTCTTTTAAATAGAAGGGTACATGAGGAAAAAGAGTTAATTTTTATGAGTTTTGTCAAATCCACGTCTTATAGTCCCTACCATTACACCATTATAGGAAGGGAACTATGGCGAATGTGTCAACCCTTATAGTCTCCTTTCTTAAGAGAAGGGAATTATAGTGTATGGATAAGTTTTTTTTATATATAAGAGAGTTAGTAACAATCATTATTTTTAGTAATTGGTTGGTGTAGAGTTAAAATTACAAGGACGGTTTATTTATCCGTTTCGGGTAACCTGGTGTAAGACGACCACCGTACAAGTTTTTTTTTCTAATTTTTTTTTATATAAAAGAGTTGGCAACAACCACTATTTTTAGTAATTGGTTAGTTATGAAAACCAATTAGAGGATTCAAAACAGACTACTACCTTTGCAAAGGTTGACTTCTCCAAGATTTAAACCTAAATTTCTTCTTGGCCCAATAAACAAAAAGTTATAGTCACCAAAAAAAAATATGATTAAGTGTAAAAATGTATCAGTTAAAAATAATTATTTTTTATTTTTTTAAAGTCCGAATAATATGGAAATGGTCACTTTGCTCTGTTAGATGACTTTTGCTCTTAATTTTCTGAATGCAATACACTACAAGGTAGTCCATAGTTATAACATGTAGTCATGTTTTGATATACAAGCATATGTGCTACCGCGTATATACCTATAAAGGACCCAATTAAACAAAAAATATTAAACTAAACTTAAATAATAAATTTATTACAAAAGATAAAACCGCGCAACCCTTCCATATGCTGTAGTCGTAGAGTCGTATTAAACATCATTTCCAATGTTCTTTAAAATAAAAAATGCATAATAAGACCAAAAAAAAGTCCTTACAAATTATCATTTGTCATGTCTTTAACACAGGTGGCATAGACGAATTAGGTTAAATTCATTTCATTTATTTTTAAACATAATTAAGTAGCAGGTTTAAAGGTGCAAGTTTTTGGTTTAGGAGTTTTCACCCCTATTAATATTAAGTTTGGGTATGTATTGGGGACTGGTCATTTTGCATTCTAACCAATTAATATGATGATGCATATTTAATAGTATTTTATAATTAAAATTCCGTATAAATTTAATTCTTTTTCTTTTTTTTTCTTTGTTAAATACCTATCTATCTATAAATTTAGTTATTTTTCTTTTTTTCTTTGTTGAAATGTCTGAAAATACGGTGTCAGCAATGACTCACTTAGAAGCTTATATGGTCTTTTATTTTTTAAACTTTTATTATTATTATTGAAGTGTTAGAGTACATGGATTAAGTTATAGAAGTTTTTTTATTATATTTATTATAATATTTTATTAATAAATTTTAGTAATTGAATATATATATATATATATATATATATATATATATATATATATATATATATTGAAATCAGTTATTTTTTGATTGGTTAAAGTATTATTTTTTCTTTTAATAAAATTATTTTAGTGTTTATTTATATCCTTCTCATTGTTTTGTATTTATATGTGTTATTTCGTTTTTTGATAAGATGTTGATTTCGTTTATTTCTAGAAAGTATTATGAAATTCAACATCGTAGTTAATTTTTATTACTCGACCTTTAGTTTTTTTTATGATTATCTTTTTATAATATCAAAAACATTGTGATTGTGAAAGTAGTTTATGAAAGCTTTATGTTGTTGATAACTTTTATTTAGGGTTATACACTAAAAAACCCTAAGTAGACTTGGATTATGAGGATTTTTCTATGTACAACAAATTTGATACTTCAAGACAATTATTTATTGTCAGGTTGCTTATTCCTCTCTTGATATGCTTTTTTTTTTGACTAAATGAATGCCTTAACTCCCAAACTGATTTTTTGAGGATGATTGAAACCCTTGTTCTTTTAATGGATTTTTTAAATAAATCTATTTCATTTTTTGCTTTAGATTTTTTGGTATCAATGTAGCATAGATGGAGGACAATCTACATGATTGCCAAAGAAGAAAAGAAGAGGCTAAACATTTTTTAGCAAACCTTAGATGTCAAATAAGTCATGGGTAGACTTGTGTGCATGGCAAAGACAATTAGACCACTTGACAAAGTCATTACAATTGTCTAATAATAATTTTTGCATTGGGAGTAAATAATGGCTTGTTGATTGCATTCTAGGAAAAGGTTATTGTAGTGATTTCTTCACTACATGTGAATTTTCTTTCCTTAGGAATTTTCAAAGGAAATAATATAGTAAAGGTAAAATGGCCGAATGCGAAGAAAGAGACATCAAATAGATTCAAGCAGATACTACTTTGCAAAAGTTTCCTGCAAGGGAGAAAAGCAAGAGTCTTGAACACTTGTACAACCCAAATTCTTAAAAAGGTGAAAAGTAAAAATGACCTAGGGAAGCAAGAAAGAGAAGACCTCTGATGATCGAAGGTTTTTAAAGTTTTGAAGAAGAAGAAAAGAAAAGAAAATTAAAATACAGATCATGCGAGAAAAAAACTCTTGAAAGGTAAAACAATGAAAAACTCTGATGGGAGGGCAGAGGAAAATACTTCCACAGTATTTTTGACAAAGAGTTGAACCCAATGTCAAAAGTTTTCAAAGTTTTGATGGGAAGAGAAAAGGGAAACTTTTGACAATCATCATCATCTGAAGAAAAGTAAGGGCGCTATAGGAATTAAAGCATGCACAAGTCGTCAAAAATGTAGATGAGCTAGAAGGTGTCATTATTAGGGGAAGGTAAGGATCACCTACTGATGTTCTTTTAGCTTAGCAATCCAAGAAAAGTATATGGCCTATTGAAGATAAAAACATGGTGCCTACAATAGCAACAATCCCAAAACCGACAAGAGTAATGGCAAAAGGTGCTTTTATTCAATTTTTTAGGATCTCTAGAAAGAACAATTGGGATATTCAAGTTATTTTACAATTTTTGGAGGGAAATGTAGGAAGTACTACATTATTTGGCCCCCTTGTAAATATTATTTTGGTAGTATGATTTATATTTTATCTATTGTATTTCTTAATATGAGATAAAGTGCAAGGTACAAAGAGAGTGAATGAAGAGTCACATGATATGTGGTAACATAAGAGTTTTGTCTTAATGAGAAGAATATGAAAGGATACATCTCTAGGATGTTTAAGGAGAGCTAGAGTTTAGAATACTAAAAAGTCATGTAATGTTATATATTTGAGACAAAGCTCCACACAATGCAATTTCTCTATATCAATATTGTAATACTTTGATATTGAATATTTTTAATATATTTGTGATATATTGTTGTAATTTCAATGTTGTGATCCATTGTTATCTTATGAAGTGACATTTGTGTGATTTATTCTTGATCTTGGGTAAGGTTTCTATAAGCTAATCTAGCTAGAAAGCTAAAAGTGGTATCAGAGCTACTATGTAGAGAAATCAAAGCCATGGGAAGAAAGAAAATGGTTGTAAGTAAGAACAACATAAGAGAAGTTGAGTGTACTAAAATAAGAGCTAAGTACAAAGAAGTGCAATATTGTCCAAGTCATGGAATAAGTGTGGGAAGCCTTAAACAAATCTCATGAGCATAAGTTTTTGGTAGGTCATGGAATAAGTGTGGAAAGCCTTAAACAAATCTCATGAGCATAAGTTTTTGGTATTACCATAGACGGGCAAAAACTATTATGAATGATTTAAGAATGAAGACATTGTAAGAAGGTCTAAAATAAAAAATAGACAACCTTCTTGAGGTATACATTCATTTTGTGAGCTTACTCATCTTAAAAGAGCTTACTCATCAATGATTGTAAGTTTTTTTTGAAGAAACCAAAGAGTAAAAGAGTTGTGCATCATTTCGACAAGACATTATTTTGGGTTTGTTTTTTGGCTGATGCATTCTCTTTATTCTTTTCCAATTTTAATCCTTTTAAAGGTAGCTACGGTAATTAAAAGGTTTGATTATTTTTGATGTTTTTTCTTTTTTATTTAGTGGAATCGATAGTTGTTACGGTAATTCATGTAGTTCGCCCTTATAACCACTAAGCCACATTCATGTTCAACCTTTTAAGCTACTAGAAACACATTGGCATACGAACAAGCACCCAGTCCATCAAGGCCTAAGATTTGAACCTTGGATGTTCGTCGAACCAATTGGTCTACACCTCAGACCTTAAAATTTGGTTAGTGGTGAAAACATCATCAAAGAAACCCTTAGATCCCCAGCCACAACCAGCGAGGAATGGATGTTTTGTGTATCCAAAAGTGTCAACTTCCTGCCTAGAGCATGTTCAATGTTGTCCAATAAAACTTGAAGATAATTGAAGGCATCAGATAGGTTACAATTCAACATGTTTACCAGGAGGAAAACGGAGTTGCTGACCTCCTTGCCAATCAAGGAGTTGAACATGATAACCTCCAAGTCTGGTATGATAATTTCCCTCAATGTATTGCGGCCCACATTGATGCAAATGGAAATATTAATATTTAGCTATTTATTGTTGCTGATGTGGCTGAATTGGGGCCTAGTGGCTGGACATGGTTTTTCTGACATGGGTGCCAACACATATCTTCCTCTCCCTTACGCATTTACTTGCAATCCTTATCGGGGTGTTAGCGTACTTAACAATATTGTTTGTATTTCATATTTAGCATTACTTTGCTGTTACACTGTTACAACGTAACAGTTCAGTTACGCCGGATGTGCTATTCCCGGCTACTGATGTATTATTTAAACTCTGCTAAATAATACAATTGTTGTTCACTGGTTTAACATGGCATCAGAGCCAGTGGCGTAAAGAAAGAAGGGTGGAGGCGGAAGTTTTTTTTTGCAGGGGATTGGCAGCGGAGATTTTTTTTGAATTGCCAGGCGGAGATTTTTTTTTTCCCCTAAAATTGCCAGGCAAAGATTTGAAAAAAAAAAAGGAGACGCTGCACGATTAGAACCTACAGCTAAAAAAAAAAAAATTTGCAGTCTGCGCAGACTGAACGCAGACGCGCAGGCAGCGTCCAGCCCCGTCCGCGCAGCGCAGAGCGTAGACTGAACGCAGCCGCGCAGGCTACGTCCAGCCCCCTTTCCTCCCGCGACTGGAAACGCGTGCGCATTGGACGCCACGCCACGACGTCCGCGCAGACGCAGTCCTGACGTCGACGTCCTGGACTGCCCGCGTCTGCGCAGACGCAGACGCGTCCAGGAACGCAGACGCGCCCTGGACTGCTGCATCGCGTCCAGGAGGGACGTGGACTGCCCGCGTCCGCGCAGACGCAGACGCGCCCAGGACTGCTGCGTCGCGTCCTCCCCCCCCGTTGAAGGTGGCGGGATTTTTTTAATTAAAAAAAAAAAAAACAAATCGGCCCCCCACCCCTCGTCTGAAAAAAATTACCCCCCCCGCTGAGCGCAGTGCGTCAGAAATTGTTTTAAAAAAAAAAAAAAAAAAAACCGACGTGCGACGAAGCAAAGCTGCGGCCGCGAGTTGCAGAGGAGGCTGCTGCAGAGGAGGGCTCGGGCAGACTGAGGAGAGATATAGGAGGGGGCTCCACAGATCCTTCCGGATCAGCCCGCTAGCTCACTTGGCAGTGAGCTGTGCGGTAAGGCTCAGGGAGCCTACAGGTCGGGGGTTCAAATGTCGCCGACTCCCCCCAAGGTATAAATTTTTTTTTTTCAAAGTTATTTTTTTAATTATTATTTTTTAATTAAAATTTTTAATTTTAATTTTTTTTATATAGTTTTTTAACTTTATAAATTAAAATTAAAATTTTAATTTATTTTTTCATAAGTTTTAAAACTATATAAATTAAAATTATTTATTTTAATTTTAAATATATAATAATTATTAAAAATGCTTTGTTAAAGGAATTTTTTTTTAAGGGGGGATATTTTTTCAAAAAATCAAAGGGGGATTGTGAGTAATTTTTTGAAAAGGCAATTTGGCGAATTGTAAAAGGTGCATTTTCGGCTGTGACCGACACCTTGTGGGTTATTCCTGTGGGCATTTTTTTTGTTGTATGTTGCATATTTCATTTTTGCACTATAACATTAAAAATTAAAATCAAAACACTCCCTAAGTCCCCGGAATAATTAAAACCCATCCGTGCAATTTATTGCACTCTGCAGTGATCGGTATTTGTGATACCTCTGCCGCACTTACGAGTAAAGTCGTCGTGATTTGGCTACTTGTATCCACCGCCTAATATAGCTGCTACAACGACGTCTGAGCTTGTTCTCTATAAATCGTCGGGGAGAGATAAGTTAGCCATTTTTGCATTTTTTTACTCCATCCACTACCCTTTATCGCACTTGTGTTTAGGTGTAAATCTTGACGAAGTATTCTTCATAGTGTTTAGGGGAAGTTACGCCCCACGCATGAGAAGAATATTCTATGGTAGGTGCCATCAACAAGGCGATTCCCTTTCAGTACCGCTTATGTTCCATGTATCGTATGATCTCTAAAACTCACCTATAGTCTCCCTCACGTAAGGGCGGGTGATTTTTGTTGATCTTTCTAAATACCTATAGTTTCCCTCACGTAAGGGCGGGTATTTTGTATAGTATATTGGCCTAGCAAAAGGTATATCGAAAGGGGGACCAATTGGTGATATAAGGAACCTTCACTATGGCCGTTGTTGCAAAGTTGATGACTGATCCGCATCAGTTATTGAAAGGTCCAAATTATACACCATGGAAACATAAGATGAAGGCGGTTCTCCAAATGGAAGATTTGTGGGATATTGTTACTTGGAGTAGCAACGAGGCCTTCACCAACGAGCAGGATCCACGGGTCCTTCGCGGATCGGATAGCTTTTGACAAGAAAGACAATCGAGCAAAGGTGCTCATTTTGTTTGCTATTTCGGATGAAGTGCAACCTCATATAGCTGACAAAGCAAGTGGTAAAGAGGCATGGGATGCCCTTAGAACCATCTATGAGAGAAAGAATGATTCAACCATTCTTCATCTTCAACAACAAATTCATAACCTGAGTTTGAGATAGGGTGAAATAGTTGAACTCTTTCTGTGCAGAGTGTCTGAATTGAAAGAGAAATTGAATTCTTTGGGAGATACTATAGACGAAAAGCTTCTCATTTCACTTGTGATGAGAGCTTTACCTTCTTCATTTGATATGTTGATAACCTCCATCCAGGTGTCTCAACGACAAATTACCTACATCGAGTTGGTCAATCTGCTTCAACAACAGGAGGCACGCCAACTTCACAAGGATGATTCTTCCAATACAGCCCTATACACCAACCAGCGGTGGTTCTAGGAAGAAAGGTAATGGGCAAAAAGGAGGCAACTTTCAGAAAGGAGGAAATTCTCAACAGGATATGAAAGGAAAAGGCAAACAACCTCAATAGAAGAAGAGGTGGTGCAAGATCTGTGAGAAAGACAACCATGACACCAACAGGTGTTGGCATAAGAACAAGCAGAAAGGCCAAAACAAACCATAAAATAAAAACAAGCAACCCCAGGTGAATGTTGCTGTTGAAGAATCTAACTCAGATTCTGAATGGGCACACAAGGTGCTCATGACTACCATAGATTCCACACAGAGGGATCCTATTTGGTATGTCGATTCTAGAGCTAGCAAACATATGACTAGCGACAGATCGTGGTTTGAATCATTTGTGGCCAAAGAGGGCAAACTCGTCACCATTGTCGATGATAAAACCTACAGGGTTCAGGGAGAGGGAACAGTTTCAGTCACTCTTCCTGATGGCAAGTGTCAGATTGACAAAGTCCTCTATGTTTCGGGATTGGCCAACAATTTGTTGTCAGTGACACAAATCCTGGACAGAAATATGGTTGTCAACTTTCATGTTGAGAATGGAAAGAATTGTTGTACTATTACCAGGAAGGGTAAACAGATTGCAACAGCTTCATATAAGCATGGCTTATTTGCACTAGATGCTATCTCTACTCCACATGTTGCCATGACTGTCTCTATCAAGGAGGCAACTTCCCTATGGCACAAGAGATATGGGCATCTTAGTTTTGGCTACTTACTTGAGCTCAGTAAGTATGAGATGGTAAAGGGTCTTCCTTCCCTTTCTGCCACATTGCCAGTGTGCTCTGACCGCTTGGCAGGAAAGCAGCATAGAGTACCATTTGAGAAGAGCTCAACAAGAGCACGAAAACCTCTGGAGTTAATTCACATCGATCTGTGTGGTCCTTTCACACCCAACAGTTATGGAGGGAAGAGGTACTTTTAGTTATTCGTAGATGACTACTCACGAAAGATGTGGGTTTTCTTTCTCCAACTGAAATCCGAAGCTTTCGCATTCTTCCAGCAGTTCAAGAAATCCGTTGAGGAGTCAGGAGCTTCTATTAAAACCCTTCGCTCAGATCGAGGGGGGGAGTTTACCTCTAATGAATTTTCTACATTCTTAGATAAGCATGGAATCAAGAGACAGTTAACAACTGCCTATACTCCTCAGAAAAATGGAGTTGCTGAGAGAAGGAACCGTTCTATCATGGAAATGGTTCGTTGTATGCTCACAGGAGCTACTCTTGGGCAACAATATTGGGCAGAAGTTGTCACCACTGCAGTGTATCTATTGAATAGGGCACCCACAAAGGCCCTAAAAGGAATGACTCCACAGGAAGCATGGAGTGGTTGAAAACCCTCCATATCTCATCTACGTATTTTCGGATGTCACGCTTTCATGCACATACCGAAAGAGAAAAGGAAGAAGCTAGATGAGAAAACACTGAGATGTATTTTTCTTGGTTATTCTGAGCACTCTAAAGTATATCGGTTGATAGATCCTTTGACCAAGAAAATTCATATCAGCAGAGATGTTGTCTTTGATGAAGCTTTCACATCACAGAGCACATCTAAAGTACACCAAGATATTGTGGAATCTAAGGAAGAGAATATTCCTTCGTCAACACAGACAAGAGGTCCTTCATCTTCTTCAACTCCATCGAAGAAGAATCCTAAATGGTGTACAAATACAATCAGAGATGCAAATTTATCCACTCCTCCCAATTTGAATTTGGATAGACCTCGTACACGCAGTATGGCTCAAAAGGAAAAAGAAGCCAAAGAAACTGGTGAGGTTGATGATCTTTGTCAATCTTTTGAGGAACTTTCTGTGACTCCAAGTACAGAAGTAGAGGATATGGATATTGATGATGACAGGGCGTTCATGTCTACCATAGATGATCTTGAACCTGCATCAGTGCAAGATGCTCTTAGTGAGCCTCAGTGGAAGGCCGCTATGGATACAGAGTATGAGTCTTTGATGAAAAATAAAACTTGGAAGCTTGTTGATTTGCCGCATGGAAAGAAACCCATTGGCTGCAAATGGGTATATAAAGTCAAGTACAAGGTAGATGGAACAATTGATAAGCATAAGGCCCGTCTTTTTGCAAAGGGCTATGCTCAAAAAGAAGGCATTGACTACGAGGAAACTTTTGCACCTCATCGCTCGGATGACCACAATTCGTGTTATGTGTGCTATGGCAGCACAATATGGGTGGAAAGTTCACCAGATGGATGTCAAAAGTGCCTTTCTAAATGGTGATCTCCAAGAAGAAGTCTACATGACTTAGCCTGAAGGATTTGAAGTGGAAGGCCAAGAGTAGAAAGTTTGCAAATTGGTCAAATCCTTGTATGGTCTGAAACAAGCTCCTCGAGCTTGGTATATAAAAATGGACAATCACCTTATGTAGCATGGATTTAAGAGATGTCCGTCAGATGCAAACCTCTATTTCAAGAAACAGGGTTCTGAGATAGTGTTGCTTGTATTCTATGTCGATGATCTGCTCATTACAGGGAGTTCAGAAACTATGATCTCTACTGTCAAAAGAAACTTGTGCAAATATTTTGAGATGACAGATCTCGAACTTCTCCATTATTGTCTTGGTCTGGAATTCAGCCAGAAGGAGCACTCCATCAAAGTGTCTTAGAAAAAATATGCCAAGACATTGCTGGAAAAATATCGCATGACTGATTACAAGCCAATGGCAACTCCAATGGAGAATGGACTTTAGTTATCGTGATATGATGATTCACCTCAGGTAGATGGTACTCTCTATCGATAGTTGATTGGGAGTCTCATATATCTGACCAATACTAGGCCAGATCTCGTATTTGCTGTCAACTATCTTTCGAGGTTCATGCGAGGAGCCTAAGACCACTCATTGGAAAGCGACAGAAACGTGTTCTTCACTATGTCCGTGGTACTATGGAATATGGCCTAGAATACAAGAGGAACAACAAATTCTTCTTGCAAGGATACACGGACTTCGACTATGCCAGATCATTTGATGATTGCAAGTCAACTTATAGATACATTTTTCATCTGGGATCCAGTCCTGTCTCTTGGCACAGCAAGAAGCAATAGGTGGTTGCTATTTCATCAATAGAGGCAGAATATCGTGTCGCACGTGAAGCTGTGTGCGAAGTGATATGGTTACGTCGCATTCTGACAAGTATGGGCCATCCATCAAAATCTCCAATACACTTGTTTTACGACAATCAGGGTGTTCTGAACCTCGTCAAGAATCCAGTCCATCATGAAAGAACAAAGCACATTGACACACAATGTCATTTCATTCGAGATGAAGTTCCAAAGCACCGAATTCAGCTTCAACACATTCCCATCGATGCTCAAGTTGCGGACATTTTCACTAAGGCACTTGGACGTGTCAAATTTGAATTGTTTCGCAGCTCACTTTGTATTGCAAAATAATGTAAGGGGATGTTAGTATAGCTATTAGTTATTACATTACCCAAATAATGTAATAAAGGGGGATGTTAGCGTACTTAACAATATTGTTTGTATTTCATATTTAGCATTACTTTGTTGTTACACTGTTACAACGTAACAGTTCAGTTACGTCGGATGTGCTATTCCCGGCTACTGCTGTATTATTTAAACTCTGCTAAATAATACAATTGTTGTTCGCTGGTTTAACACAGGGCAATTTTATGGAGATGCGACATATTCACAAGGTAATTGTCACCTGTGAACCCAAGTGGCAAGAAATGACAAATAAAAATACTAATTTCTAATATAGAGGCGACATTTGCTCCAATAAGATCATAGATTGTTTCACAAAAATGGAGATTTATTGTAAGCTCAAGTGGCAGTTTGGTGTTTTGTGTTTGGTTTTTGTTTCCTCTGGTACCCTTGTCGTAGTTTGTACCCTTGTTATTTTTTGTACTCGCCTTCTTTCTGGTTTAAATTTGGTTGTTTCTTTCCCCTTCGGGGTTTTTTCTTTTTAGTTCAATTAGTTCGCTACTAGCAAGCTTTCTTTGTTGATTCTGTGTAAAAGGTTTACCTTTCAAAACCCTTTTATCAACCAATCAAAAAAACATTCCAAAGAAAAGCAAATGTTATTTTTTTATAGTAAAGTTATGTTTAGAAAAGTTGTTTAACTGAAAGTCTTGGACAGACCACAAATTTTCTGTCTCGATTCTTTTTACCCACCAATTTCCTTAAGTGCGAGTCCTGCATAGTTGAAGGTTGGACTTTGATAAGTGATGCCGACAAAGTTGAAGGTAGGAAGTGGAAGATAAGTATGTACGATTATCCTTTGGATGTGCTACACAAGGGGAGGTCTTGAAAACATTGCAAAAAAAAGTAAAGGATTGAAAAAAATCAGGACTGAAAATTTGCAGTATAAGTTTTTTTTTTGCTGGAATTTCCAATCAAATGCTTGTTCTTCTTGCTTTCCATTTATAAATTTCCACCCAACAATTTTCAAGTGGTTTCAGAGATATTCCTTACTCAGGATAGGATCCCCTCATTCGACCCGATTCTTTATTCATTCTTCTTTCCTTTCACATTAATATTTCTTGTAAGAACAGTTAAAAATGAAAATATTAAATATTAAAATAAATATTTTATAATGCTTTTCCCTCCTTAGAGGTTCTGAAACCACTTGGAAATTACTGGGTGAAAATTTGTAGAGCGAAAGCAAGAGAAGAACAAATGTTTGATTGTAAATTTCAGTAAAAAGACTTGTACTACAAAATTTCGGTCTCGATTCTTTTCACCCACAGACTCTGATAAGTGCGAGTCTGAAAAAGTTGAAGGATATTCACAATTAATTGCTGGATGGAAATTTGTGGAGTGAAAGAAACAAAAGAACACACATTTAATTGGAAATTCCATAAAAAATATTATCTCCATAAACCCTAGCAGTAAGCATAACCTCATCAACAAGGATTTGACTAATTTTTTACATGTTCTAGTAAATAATATCAAGGACATACAATTTCAAGGACAAAGATGTCAAATTTTTGAAGACTTGAATATTTCTATGGATAAGTATATTTTGAATGCTAATTTTCATTTCATGGAAATTGATGATGTAGATATTGTTCTTGGATATCCTTGGTTGGAATCTTTGAATACTATTAATATTAATGTACAAAAGAAATTTATGAAGTTATGGTACAAAAAGAAGAAGATAACATTGCAAGATATTTCTCAGCTTAAGAAGCACAGACTAGGGGAAAACCGCGAAGCTAATATAAGGAAGCAAATTGAAAAGCAAAGGAACATGAAATAGATCTTAAGAAGGAGGTAGAAGTAAATATCAAGAAAAAAGTAAAGCCAAGATCCAACGACAAATCAGAATATGGGAGCAAGACAAAAAAATAGAGGAACATGTTGAAGAGTAAAAAAAGGTAGAACATCAAGTTAAATTTGGAGTATATCACCATCCACATCACCTTGAGAGGCAACAATCATGGAGACAAGGCTTAAAGCAACAAAAGAACTATGAGGGACATTCATGGAGCTACATGAGCCAAAACCTTAGATATGTGATTAATGGAAAAAGCAAACATGGATGAGAAAGAGTGATATTTGTGGCCAAAAAAAAATACCTCCAACACATGGAACCAAAGGATTAATTTTAGATACTCAAGTGCCAGAAGGACATACCAATGTCAACAAAGACCACCACGAATCGAAGTTTCACTAGGATGGATGGATGATCAAGAATAGTACAAGTTCTCAGCATGGTTTAATATATTATATTATTTTATCTCTTCTTATATTTTGAGGACAAAACATTTTGTAAGGGAAATGGAATGTTAGGTACCTAAGATAGGTATTACATATATTGGTATGAACCATAAATAAATTAGTGGCTAATGTGGACCTACCATGATGTAAATGTTTCTTTTATTAAGAGTTAATAGCTTGGATCCTCGACTTGCATGTAGTTGGAGCTTGGAACATTAGGGTTTGGGTAGATGAAGAACCTATATAAAGACGAGGGAGGAAATAGAATGGATATCATGTATTCTTGTAAAATAGTTTTGGCTCATGGAGCTTGGAAATATTATGGAGTGATTCCTTCCTGAAGGAGTGTTCTTGGTGTGGCCCTACCTAAAGGGTATTTTTCTTATTTTATCTTGTGCAAATTAATGAATGTGGATGATTTATTTATTATTGTTGCATACTATAAATTGATTTTTGTTAATGAAAAGTGGAGGTTCATAACATATGATCCATTTGATGTGGAAGATGAAAAAGTTTCCTTTTAAGTTTTCTTTTATAGGAGATGTGAGTCCCACATTTTTGGATGCCTTAGGGCTCTACACATTATCATCCTCGTCATTTAAAGATGTGTCAATTGAAAATTATATATATATATATATATATATATATATATATATATATATATATATATATATATATATATATGATATAGTTTTCTAAGTAGAGTCATCACATTGTGTTAATTTTGAGTGAATGAGTAGCTTGTGTCTTTTATTAGTTTTCATTCCATAGGAAACAAAGGTTTTTTTCTCCACATAAATTTTAACTAATACTTAATCTTTTCGATTAACCTCAATCTATCCATGATAGATTATTTTCTAGTTTGATGTTTCTCATGATTTAAAGCATTAACACACATAAACAAGAGATGAATATATTGTAAGCCTGCTACAATCAAGTGCAAAAATATCATCTGCTATAAGAAACATGATATAAGCATCATGATCCATATTAAGACTGTTGTCATAAGATATCAATTTAAGAAATTAATACATAAATTCAAAAAACTATTTTAAACACAAATAACTAATTTTATTGTTATAATATAATTTTTTTTTTTTAAATAATTAAAATTTAAACTTTAAGATTGAGTGTTACTCTTAACATTCTTGAAAGTCATTAATAAAAAATCATAACAAGGTAAAAAAATAATGCAATCAAACTAATCATTTCATATTTTATTTATCACATGATATAATTAATATAATCATCAAACCTTATAAAAACTAATACTATTACGAATACCTAAAAAAAATTAATTTCAAAAAATTAAATTAAATTTAACAAACTATACTTATAAATATAAGCATTTAAAAAAAAAACAAAGTATATAAACATTCCAAATTTAAATTAAATTTAACAAACTATATTTATAAATATAAACATTTAAAAAAAGAAGAAGAAGCAAATGTTTGTATATAAACATCCAAAGAAGGCAAATGTTATTTTTTTTTAAGCAAAGCTATGTTGAGAAAAGTTGTTTAACCGAAAGCTTAAAATAAAACTGCTCATCAATTTAAAAAAATTAAAATATTTAAACATTATCCAGAAATTCACGAAAAAGTCTTTGTATAGGCCGCAAATTTTTCGTCTCGATTCTTTTCACCCATAAGTGCGAGTAAGGCAAAGTTGAAGGGTCCTCACAATTAATTGGTGGATGAAAATCTGTAGAGCGAAAGGAAGAAGCATTTGATTGGAAACCCAACGAAAAGACTTGTCTCGTTTCTTTTCACCCACCGACTTCAAGCGCGAGTCCGGCAAAGTTGAAGGTCGACTTTGATAAGTGCGAGTCCGGCAAAGTTGAAGGTAGGATGTGGAAGATAAGGCTGTAGGAGTATTCTTTGGATGTCAAGGAATTGGCTACACCAAGGGGAGGTCTTGAAAACATTGCAAAATAAGTAAATGAGTGAAAAAAATCAAGATCGAAAATTTGCAGTACAGGTTTTTTTTGGCTGAAATTTCGAATCAAATGCTTGTTCTTCTGTTGCTTTCGCTCTACAAATTTCTACCCAGCAATTTTCAAGTGGTTGCAGAGTTCAGTTTCTGACAAATAGGATCCCCACTTGGAAATTGCTAGGTAGAAATTTGTAGAGCGAAAGCAACAGAAGAACAAACGTTTGATTGAAAATTACAGCAAAAAGACTTGTACTGCAAAATTTCGGTCTCGATTCTTTTCACCCACATACTTTTATAAGTGCGAGACCGGCAAAGTTGAAGGATCTTCACAATTAATTGCTGGATGGAAATTTGTGGAGTGAGAGAAATAGAAGACCACACATTTGATTGGAAGTTTCAGCAAAAATTCTTTTGAAGACTGCAAAATTTACGTCTCGATTCTTTTCACCCATTGTGCGAGTACAGCAAAGTTAAAGGGTCCTCACAATTAGTTGCTGGATGGAAAGTTGTAGAGTGAAAGCAATAGAAGAACATGCATTTGATTGAAAAATTCCAGCAAAATGTCTTTTACAAGCTGCAAAATTTCCGTCTCGATTCCTTTCACCCATTGTGCGAGTAGCGAAGTTGAAGGGTCCTCACAATTAATTGCTGAAAGGAAATTTTTAAAGTGAAAGGAAATTCCAGCAAAATGTCTTGTAGAGGCTGCAAATTTTCCGTCTCGATTCTTTTCACCCGTTGTGCGAGTAGCAAAGATGAAGGCTCCTCACAATTAGTTGCTGGATGGAAATTTGTATAGGCTGCAAATTTCCCGTCTCGATTATTTTCACCCACATACTTCCGATAAGTGCGAGTACGGCAAAGTTGAAGGGTCTTCAAAATTATGAAGATTCTGTTTCCGACTTTACGTCTCAATTCTTTCACCCACTGAGTCTGATAAGTGCGAGTACGGCCAAAGTTTTTTTTTTTAAATAATTTGAAAAAAATATATTAAAATAAAGATTATTTATGAGATTTGATGAATTTTTTTTGGAGAAGATTTATATTGAAACCAAATTTTCAAAAACATGTTTTTAAACAAATTTCCTAAATCAAATTGAAGAGTCCTCACAATTAATTGCTTGTAGAGTGAAAGTAACAGAGCACGCATTTGATTGGAAATTCCAGCAAAAAGTCTTGTACAAGCTGCAAATTTCCAGTCTCGATTCTTTTCACCCCACCGACTTCTGATAAGTGCGAGTACGGCAAAGCTGAAGGGTCTTCAGAATTAATGAAGATTCTTTTTCCGTCTTGTACAGGCTGCAATTTTTCCGTCTCGCATCTTTTCACCAACGGACTTTTGATAAGTGCGAGTACGGCAAAGTTAAAAGGTCCTCACAATTAATTGCTGGATGGAAAGTTCTAGAGTGAAAGCAACAGTACACGCATTTGATTGGAAATTCTAGCAAAAAGTCTTGCAGGGTGCAAATTTTCCGTCTCCATTCTTTTCACCCACCTACTTCTCATAAGTGCGAGGACGGCAAAGTTGAAGAGTCTTCACAATTATGAAGATTCTTTTAATCTCTTTCAACTTACGAACTTACGTGTAAATTTCATTTCGTTAATCCTACGCAATGTTTATATGTTCACATTTATTTATCCGCATTCTCTGTTTCCAATGCCAATTTGATTCCTCTTTTTTATCAGCATTGCCAATTTACCCTTTTGCCTTGCACACCCTTTGCTCTGCGAGAAACCAAACCCCAAGCCCATTCCTTTTGTTTCTTCGTTTTCCCCAATTCGTCTCAGCTGCATATTTTTCAATTGAATTCCATGGCATCTACCTCCTCTTCCACTGATGCCAAAGGCAAGAGAAAGGCATTTTTTAAACCCTTGGCATTGTTTTGTTGTCTTTACACAATGTCAAGTTGCTTGTAATTTATGGAGTTATTTGAGATTAAAATGGGTCTCACACATATTAAATCATGATTATATAATAATAGTATTAGAACAACTTAAAAATTATGTATTTATAATAATAGTCTTCCTCTTTGAAAGTTGAGGAATTTATTTGGTTGATCTAATTCCATATGACATTATTAAATTATGTATTTCTTATAAAATAAGATATCTAAAATTTTAAAAATAATTTAAACAACAAATATTTTTCTTTGAAAATTATTAATTTATCGTAAGATTAAAATATCAAATTCAAAATATTATAACATACTTGTTAATAATTTTAAATTATATTTCTGAGGGAATCATGGACGATGGTGGAAGATCTGCTAGTTTTGGTGTAGGAGAGTAGAAGGAGAGGAATCCCTTGGACTAAGGTGGCTAAATCAAATTGAAGGTCGAAGACCAAAAGCATAGTAGAGGCCAATCAAGATTAAAAAAAATAGCAATTGTTTGCACTTGAGAAAATGAGGCTCTCATTGCTGAGTTTCAATCAATCGGGCCAAGAAGGAGAGGGCAAGATAAACATTTCAAAAGATAATTTGGTAGGAACTCTTAACCAACGTAGACTTGACTCATTGATCACTGATAATGGCAAGACGAGTGAGTCAATGATGTATTGGACTATAGTGAAGAGCCTAAAGAATATATGAAGGCCTTAGTTTTTCTTTTGAGGAAGAACCTTTTGACATCAGGCATAAGTGGGACAAGGTAAGTGGATATCTTAACTTAAATACATGCTAGAAGACCCAATAAACTTTAAAAGTCTTAACTTAAATACATGCTAGAAGGCCCAATCAACTTCAAACTCTAATCCTAGTTCATATAAGGGGGTTATGGTGAAGGGGAAGTGTCACCAAATGAACCAAAAGAAACACCAAAGGGTAGTCTAGCTAGATTGGAAAAACAAATTAAGCAAAAAAGATAGAAAAGAAAGAAAGGGTAGTCCAAATGGTTGTAGGTGAGGATCTGATGCTAAAGCAAATTTTATCACCAAAGGACAAGGCTTTGGTAGGTAGATTTATGGGTGGCTCCATTAAACTAAAAACTCTACGAGAATAAATTAATGTTACCTGGTTGGAGGTTCTGTGATACACTCCTACATATCATGTGATGATGAAGGGTTAGATGGTTTTTATCTTCCAAAAGGTAGAAGATGCTATAATCATAAAAATGGAAGATGGAGTTGGGGTTCAATGTTTTAAATCTAAAATTTTGGACTCTTGGGTTCAATATTGTCACAACTCAAAATTCATCATCCAAAATTACCATCCTATTTGTGAATTTTTTTTAACACTTGTTAGGAGAAGGCTCGTTCCTATATTCAAAGACCTTTCCTAAAGGTCGACTAAAACTCTTAGTGATTCCTAATAAGAAGCTTGTCTCAATCCCACATTCAACGATCTATCCTTGGAAATCTATCTAAAAGTACACCCATCCCTACAAATTCCATATGCCCACCTATGCAAGTGTACTAGGTGTAGTGTTGTTTAAGCCACCAATCTCATTTTCATAATGAGTTAGCTTATCCCTTTCAGTTTATCGAAAAGAGTTGTGCTAATCTCTACACCATACATAAGTCACTCTATGTAGGTGTACTAAGCGTGTTGGAAAAAAAAGTCATCCATCTCATCTCCATGATGAGCTAGCTTTTCCATCCATAGGTTTTTTGGAAATCGAATTTGCCTAGGTATAGATTTTCTGAGTCTAAAGCGTCCTAAACTCGCTGCCAAGCATTAAATGGTCGAAGGAAAGAAATGTCCTCCGTACCAATCTCCATTAGGACTGGTTCCAAAAATAAAATAAAAGTGGTTTGTTGAGATAAGAGTTAAGGGAGATGCGGAAAGAGAAGAAAATAACTGAAAGGAATGGGGAAAGAGGCTGAAAGCTTGAAATACGGGGATGATGTACGGGAAGCATGATACACAACTTTCACTCAAACCAATAGCAATAAAAATAATAGATTTTTAACAGAAATAGAAACTAAATCCTCTCAATTGCATAACCTCCAAGGGTACTCCAACATTAATCCCTCACCAACAACTATATCCAGAAACATAATTCAAGTTGTATGATAAAGTGTCTAACTTAATAGAAATAACATGATAAAAGGCATACACAAAGATAGAAGATTCAAGATCAAAACCATAAGTTTGTGTTTTAGAAGCATATTTCAAGATATACAGTTGCTTTTCTAGCAGAGATTGTCCATCCTCAATTACAGCAAAAATTCTAATTTTTTAGAGGATTTCGCCTCTCAAAACATTAATGCCCAACCACTTCTACGATGGTGGTAGATAGATTTGATCCAGAACCGACTTAACAACATCAACTTGATTTTGTAGATAACTTAACATTGAATGCAAAAGGTTCCCTTGATCTACCATGATTGGATGACTCAATGTGCAGCTTCGAGTCGGTTGAGTGGTCAATGGCGGTTTTGTGTAGCTTTTGCTGTACTTGGGGGCCCACCTAGAGTTTCGCTCCACAACTGGAGTGAAATAATTTTTGCTCCAAAGGTGGAGGGAAATCATTTTCGCTCTAGAGGTGGAGCGAAAGCATCCTTTTGCTTTGTTTAAGCCTTCACGCAAACTTCATTTTTTGGCCAATTTTCGCTTCACTTGTGGAGCGAAAGTACCCTTGGCCTTATACTTTAAGACTATTACACATTTTCTTGAGTTTCACTCCCTAAGTGGAGCGATAGAGAGTTTAACTCCACTAGTGGAGTGAAACCACCTTTGACTTTGACTGCCTTGTTTTGCACTAACTTTGCGATTTTCAAGAAGGGGTTTTTGCTCCCCTTATGGAGCGAAAACACTTTCGCTTCACAAATGGAGCGAAAGTCTTTGGTCAGCGCACACAATTAATTCTATGGAGGGCTTTTGATCCACAAGTGGAGCGAAAACACTGTGTGCCTTAGCCAAGACTTAACTTTTAAAACTAATTGCCCCGCCTCTTAATAGGAACCTTCACTCCAAAACTGGGAGCGAAAACACTTTTGCTCCACCAGTGGAGCGAAAGTGCCCCTTACTTGCACTCAAAAGGGAAGCATGCTCTGTAAAAGAGCAAAAGTTATTCAAGTCATCGAAAACTATCATCACAGGTGAAGAGTGAAACGAACCTGCAAAAATTAGATTTTAAGCAGGAAACACATCCATGACATTGCCCCATGCTAAAACATTCACAATTTTGTATGCAAAATGATAGAAATTACACAGAAAAACCAGAGGAACCATAGGACATGAAAGAAAACAATTTTGAGGAAGAAAGTGAAAGGAGACAGCTGGTGAAAATACAACAAACATAACAACATCTTAACCATTTTTGATGGAAAAAAGAGAAGTTTTACAATGATAACTCCCAAAACTGCACACAACTTAAAATTTTACAAAATATGGCAGGAAGACCAACATCTCTGGTGGCTCGCGGGGTATTGAGCCTACCTCAATGCAAAGATCCCAGGCCTTATCCTTGGGTTGTAGAGTCATCTTCACTTTCAGTATCCTCGGACTGCTCATTGCTGCTACCTAGTTGCTCTTCAAGTCGATACTTTTCCTCTTCATTTTCTTGCTCACCTTTAACCTCCTCCTTAGGATCTAGCTCATGCGGATGGGGGAGAAATATTTCCAGAGAGCTCTTAAACACATGTTCGTACACCACAGAAGCATTGAACCAGTGGTTGGGGCAAAAGGTTGGTTGTTTCTAGAGCTCCTGGATTAGGTAATGGAAGGTCTCAATTCACTCAATATCAACAAGATCCAGTCTTCGATCGAACTCCTACAAGCAAGACTCGATCGTGGCATATTTTACCATGAAATATATCACCTATGAATCTAAAATTGAATCCTCCCAAGCATCAATGTTTGAGGTATTTTTGATGAATGCCACCCATATCGGCCTTAACTCCTCAAGTGGTGGAATGGCTCCTTCATTTTCTATGAAGTTGGGGATGCCAATTTGTGCGAGGGCATTAAAGTATTACAATGAAAAGTCTCTTTCTTGCTCGAGGGTGTCTGAGAGCTTACGAGCTTCTTTGGTCAGCTCGAGCTTCATGAAGAAAGAGTGCAGGGTCATATTCTTTGTTGCCCAAGATCAAGCCAGGGGGATCATGGGAGTAAGGTGGGCATCCATATTTTTAATTTTTTGGAGTTGTGTGGCTACGTATAGCTAAATATCAAGATTTTTCTGAGCATATTTTAAAATAGAGTTGCTAGCGACAACTACCTCTTGCACCTCCCTAAATAAAGTTAAAATTGTGACCCCCCGTGTAGCCCTTGTCGAGAAATCCATAAGAAATTATTGGTTCATCTCCTTGATGCGCTCCTTAGAGAACTTGACAGTCTACGATGTCCTCTTTGTCAACTGGACCTGCAACTGCTAGACCTGAATGCCCAATGTCTGTATCTACTGATATGCTTGAGCGTGCACCTTAGAATATTTACTGACCTTGATCTCTAGAAAAACCATGCACTGTCTCAACTGTGTAGTCTCAGACTCGAACATTTTAAGCTATCCCCTCACCTTGGCCAAGGCCTCCTCAAGCTCAAAGTTCTTGGCCTGCGCTTCAAAGAAGCGCTCCTTGTAGTGCTCGCCATGAAAATAAATGGAGCCCATTTTGACTTGAATGTTGCCCATATTCTGCGATGTGTTAATCTTTATCATGTCCTCTATGGTATGGTGGTAAGTATAATTAGTCGAGGTCATCTCCCTTAGGGGTTTCTGAATAATGGGCACTTTCTCCATCATGTGAAGCTCCATCCTTTCTGGATCGATAATGAATAGCTTATTATCTAGTGCCAGAGTCTGCGTCTCCTCCCTCCTACGATCCCTCTACCAGTGTGATGAGCTATGATGTGCCTTATGAATGCTCTCCACGGTTGCTAGGTGTTGCATCATTCCCAACTCAAACTCGAGCAGCTCCTGAACCCCAAGGATCGGCATGTACGAAAAGAGAGGATGCTGCGGCTCAAGTTCAGATAGAACATAGGAAATAGGAGGAGAAGCGACTATGCTAACCCTCAAGGGTGCTTGGGTCTAGATAGTAACTGTATAGAGGGTGGGCTTAGGTGTTAAAAAATCATAGGAAACCAACGCCATGATAGTGGAAGGTGGTGAAAGGAAAATGGATTTATCTTTGTGGCAACGAAAAAGTCAGTGATAGGGTCTTTCGAAACAGAGGAAGGGGGGCCAACAGGTGCAAAGATTATGAAAGCATTAAGGTGAGTTACGTAAGATGCGAATGCTGCTGGGGACGAAGAGAGGGTTGGAGAAATCAAAATACCAACAACTGAGGTGTGGGGCAACAAAGTAGAAGGGATGGAGAGGCCAGAGGAAAAAGGAGTAGTGACTAGGGTTTTAGCCATTGAGGAAACAATTGCCAGAGAGAGAGAAGAAGAAAGGGAAAAGAGCAAACATGTACCTCCAGGCTTTGTGATCAAAGGATTCGAGGAAGTGGAACACTGCGTGTGTGGGTCTTCTCTCTCCTCTACATCAATCACCTCCACCTCTTCTTCCTATTTTTCTAAATGCTCTGCGATAGGTATCTTAGGAGCGCTCGATGGAGGGGGTACTGGTACCATAGAGGAGATTATTCTAGGGGGCCTTGAAGTGCTGACAGGGTTATGCATAAGGCGTTGGACTCAAAATGTACTTATAAAAAAATGGTGAATCCTAATCAAAATCAAGATGAATCATGAAGAATCCTAAGAAAATCAAATCGAGCATCTTTATACCAAAATTTGGGGTATTTGAAGCCCTAAAATATAATATCATCTTTGGGTCCACGTTTGAACTATTAAATCATCTTTTAACTTCATAAAAATGCCACCATTAGATCAAGCTTGAAAAGAGCTTTCCAACGAGTACAAATATGCCTATGTTTATATATATTATGGCAAATTGACCCTAAGAAAAAATTGGTCCTTAAAATTTTAGGCGAATGGGCCAACGTCGAGGGTCCTCATATTTGCCAATTTCCAATTTTGAAAATCCTAATATTTTCCCAATTGGTGAATATTCGCCACTATGCATAACCCTGAGCGCTGGTTCGTGGCCTCTTCATTGCATGCGATAGGAGGGGTGTTTCCTCAACTTTTCTCTTTGGGAGGGTGCTCTACTTCTTATGAGGTGATGGCCCACTCTCTCCAGCCAATTGAAAATGACTAAGGATTGCTTTGCCCTTGCCTTGCACCACGTGCTTCTTTACTGCCAGGTCCTCCACTTCATCAAGGTCTTGTGTGCTTCGAGGTACAATCTCAGAAAACAAGCAGACCCGATAGGTGTCTATGTTTTCATCATACACCATGGAGAATTTGTCATCCAATGTCATTTGGTAGTCAAAAAGCATTTTTTTATTGTGGACTCACATGATCCACCACTCAGTGATCTTGTGATCTGACCAATGTCATAGCTTTTCTTTCATCGCTTGGAACACATCCCTAGGAAGCCTTTGCTCTAGGTTGATGGTTGGGTCGTAGTCAACCTCTATGGTGTAAAAGTCATGCCAGGGGGGAAAGGACACCATATCGTCGATGCACCACTCTAACTCACATCCCGTAGGGTTATTTCGCTAGGTGACAATGTCTGGGTGAGGGTATCAATAAAAAGACTTTGCTCTGATGTTTCTTCGAAAGAAGTCACATGGATCGTACTTCCAGCATTGGGGGAGCTCAACTAACCCGAAGTCATACATCATTATCAAAAGGAAAACATTCTAGCCACACATCGTCATCTTGACATCTCTAAAAACGAAGGGCATAGGGCATGTGTGCTTCTTCCCTTTACCTTTCTCGTACAAATCATTAGTGTAGTCGCATTATTGGGCGGTCTCCAGGGCAAACAGGTATGGCATGGCATAGTAAGGTAACAGGAAGGGTTTCCCTATGAACCCAAAAATTATGACTACCAAGCCTTGGGTGAGTAGGAAAATGTCTCCCAACTTCTCGTCCACCACTTTGTCCCTCATCTTTGTGGGAACTCGCTTGTAGTGGCCATAGATTAGTTCCAGAACTAACCCCAAGAAAACTTGGTTAAAATTATAGTATGACTCATCCCTGGACAAGCCCTACATCCATAGATAAACTGGTAGTGCCTTTCCCTCTTCGTCATACTGATTCTTGGGGATGAAGGCGAAGCGTTCATATAGGTGGTAGAAAAAATACCATGCGAGTATGGAGCAATGTCTAAAATGATCATCTCTACTACTCTACAAGTAGGATAATGAGAGATGCATCTGTCACGCCACCCACTCTGCCCAGTCGAAGAAAGCTGGTAGGGTTTCCAGCTTCATCTTGGATGGGAAATATATTTCATTGTGAAAAATAGCCTTTGCCATGGACGCTTGCCAGTTGTAAACTCTAGCATCGATAGAGATCCCCATCACCCATGCTAGAATTGAATAAATATCATGGTGCACAAACTATATCAAGTGCCTGGGTAATTCAGGAAGCTCCTTAGATGAGGGTGCTCCTCCCAATTGCTCTCTCATGAACTGGCGCATCTGAGGTGTGGGTTGATACCTCTTGGTCTACTTAAAACTGGTAATCTTCCTGAGGAGGAAATCAGTCGAGGTTTTCTTTTCATAGAAAAAAGCCTCTTGAATGATATCAACTATGATGGAGAACAACTTATTCCCTCTAGAATCCTACACTATCCTCATTTGAGCATCGTAGAATTGTGAAATTGCCCACACAAGCTCTGGGCATGGATGCACGAGCGTGCACATGTAAAAGAATAGGTGAGAGTGGTAAACTGCAACCAATGTATTTCTAGCCGAATCTTGTTTAAACGCCCTCTCGACATCCTAGTGCAGTTCTTCGAGGTCTTTGTGTGTCATGAGGAAATCCCAAAGTTCGTAAAGCTTATCTTTGAGTGACGTCAGCTTTACTGGCTTTCTCTCATGCTTTCGCGGCTTCTTCAAACCGCTCTCTTTTGTGGGCGTCGTCTTTTCTTGGACGCATTCTCTCTATGTTTCCCACTCTTCTTACCCATTTTGGATAATGAGTTGTCCTGCTGTGAACTTTTGCACAGACAAACAGTAAAAAAAATGCAGTGGTGCAAGGGCTACATGAAAACATGATTACAATGAAGTGATGGGTATGAAATGGCTCTGGCGAACCCTTCTTCTTATAGCATCATAATCAAATCTACCACTTTAAATGCCAACATCGGGAGTTAATGCAGGTGGAGATCATGCATAAAATCACATGCTCTTTATTTGTCCTCGTGCTGGTAGCTCACCCTCTTTAATGATGAATAACAGTGTTGGCTAAGAAAATCCTCCTTGATGCGCACGTTTCTTGGGAGGAGCGCTCACTTGGATTTGTCATGGGGAGGCGCACTTCAGAGCATTATGGAGTAAAATAAATTGCTTGGATAAAGACGCCGAACACCTTTATAAAAATTTTCTAGTCTAGGAAACGCCTTTCAAACTTATCCCTTCCTAACACATGGCACTTTTTGGATGGACGACCTTAAAATAAAATAAAAATAAAACTGCAAGATAAAATAAGAAAGGAAAGGGAGGGCTTTCGCTCCCTAAGTGGAGCGAAAAAGGGTTTTGCTCCACAAGTGGAGCGAAAACACTTTTATTTTTATTTTTTATTTTTTATTTTTTATTTTAATTTTTTGAAACTAGCTTCGCTCCACAAATGGAGTGAAAGCGCTTTCACTCCACAAATGGAGTGAAAGTGCTTTGACTCCAAAAGTGGAGCGAAAACACATTTTTAAAAAAAAATCAAGCAATATAAACGAACTATGAAAATGAGCATATACATAAAATTACCACCTAGCACTATCAAAATTTCTTAGAATTTCATTGGTGATAAGCCTTCAAAAGAAAGTCATTCATCGAAATTGGGAGAGTAAAACCCTCAATGTCCTGTACGGTGAAGGAATTGACCTGATTGACGTCGGAGACTCAAAATGGGCCTTCCCAAAAGGCATCGAACTTGTCATGGTTTCTTGATTTAGACTTGTTTTCGTTCCATTTTGAAACTACGTCTTCAACACTGAAGGCTCTGTCATAAGTCTTTTTACCAAACTAGCCTTTAGTAGATTTGACATGTTTTGTGAAAGCTTCCTAAGCCTTTTCTCTGTCTTCTTCCAACTGCAGTAGTTGGGCTAACCTTTGCATCCATCGAGTCGAATTCACCTGCTTCCCTATTGAGCCACTTAAGAAACTGCAATGTGGGTAGTTCTATGTGCGTAGGCAAGACTGCATCTTTTTTGTACATCAGTGAATAAAGAGATGTTTTGATCGAGTGCTTGATTGAAATGCAATCGACCCAAAGCAACTGGTCTAAGAGCAGATTCCAGGTTCACTTATTCTCCTCCAAGGACCTTTTCAAAATCTACAGTAGGTTCTTGTTCGTAGACTCCACCAATCCATTACCCTATAGGTAATAGTTAGACAAGGTCTTCAAATAAATCTTGTACCTGACTATGAACTCGCAAATCCTTACACTAGTGGAAGGAGTGTCGTTATTAGATACGATCGCATTAGGCACACCAAAATGAGTGATCAACCATTGAAGAAAAGAGATAACCACATCTTGGTTGACCTGCGTGGTTGGCACTGCCTCCGACCACCGAGTGAAATAGTCTGTAGTGGTCAAAATGTATTTGTAGCCAACGGAGGAGTTGGGGTTAATGATCCTAATGAAGTCTAAGCCCCACTGCTAGAACAAAGTTTCTGCTTGAATGATGTGGAGAGGGAATGAGGTATTCTAGGTTTTGCCTATGTAGAATTGGCACTTGTCATAGTACTGACTGACCTTGAAAGCATCAACGAAGAGGATGGGCCAGTAGTAACCAGCCTTGATGATCTTTAGGGCCATTGGCCTGCCCATGAAATGGCCTCCTAAAATCCTAGAGTGAAACTCTTCGAGGATCCTTGATTTCTCTGACTCTCTGATGCACCTCAAGAGGACTTCGTCAATATTCTAATCGAACAGTCCATTGGGTGTCAGAATGTACCGACCAACCTACAAGTGAAATCTCCTCCTTTATGAAGCATTAAAGCGAGAAGGACATTTTCCCGTTTCGAAGTACTCGACAAGGTCATCCATCCAATCTAGATTGCTAACCTATGAGTTGGCAAGGTTTCTTTCAGGTGTAGAGTCTTTCGATTCAAGGTTTTCCACTTTGGTTGCAGTGCTTCTGGCTAGTTCCTAGCAGAGTGCCCGTTATCGGACCAACTTGGTAGGGCATACTTCAATATCAAATTATTGGATCTTGGAGACCCATCCAACCCTCCTATTGCCAAGCTCTCCTTGAATAATGAAACTCCTGATGTCGAGGTGTACCACATACACTATTGTATTACTCTAGGAGACAAAATATCAAAATTTCTTAAGTGATTTCATCATTGCATGCACTTGTATTTTGATAAAATTGTACCTTCCTTCGTGCGGTTGGATGATCTGGCTCAGGAACGCTATCAGGCGCTCATCTCCATATTCCCCCTATTGGGTCAGAATAGCTGCGTAGCTTTCTGATTCCTCGATAGCATACAAGATAAAATCCTTTGCATAAGGATTTATGAGGATTGGAGCTTGAGCGATCCGCTCCTTGATTTCTTGGAATACCTACTTCCTTACATCAGTCCACTTGAACTCGGTATCCTTCTTCAGAAGCTCGATCATCGACTTCACCACTTGGACGAAGTCGACTATGAACTTCCTAATGAAGTTGATTTATTCGAAAAAGGACTATAGGGTTTTCTTGTTCGACAACAGTGGAAGTCGGAGGAGTGCTTCAGCTCAGGTGGTATCGATAGTTAATCCCATCTCAGAGATCAAGTGCCCAAGAAGTTTGTCTTCCTTCACTGCAAAAATTGATTTTTTGGGGTTGATGGAGACCCTAAACTCTCGGTATTTCTCAAAGACTTGTCATAAATGCATGCTATGTTCCTTCCTCTTATGGGAGAAGACTGTCATATCATCCAAGTAGATCATGATGACATGATTTAATAGTTCACCAAAAGTAAGATCCATTGCCCTTTGGAAAGTCGCTCTAACGTTTGAGAGGCTAAAGGGCATATGCTGATAGGCGAAGGTTCCCAACTTGGTGGTGAACACAATATTATGTTGGTCTTCGTCCTTGACCCATATATGGTTGTAGATAGAGAAGCCATCCAACAAAGAGAACCTCTATGTTTCCACCACTACATGAATAATCTGGTCAATTTGAGGTAGCGGGTAGTGGTCCTTGAGCAACGCTTGGTTAAGATTTCAAAAACTAATACACAAGCAAATTTCCCCATTCTTATTTTGTACCAATACCAGGTTGGCCACCCAGTAGGAGTGCTTGATCGGGTAGATGATCTTCACTTCAAGCATATTTAGAAGCTCATCTCTCATTAGCATCTTGATCTTTGGGTTGACGGTACTCTATTTTTGCCTGAAGGGTTTGATACCTTCTTCTAGCTCAATTGTGTGATGGATGACATTCTTGTCATACTCCCTTAGATATTGATAGCACCAAGCGATGATATCAAGGTACTCCTTGCATATGACGTGAATCTGTTGGAGCTCCTTGGTCATGTAATCAACCCCTACTTTGATAACTTTCCTCGGTTCTAACTCTAGGTCTATGAACTCTCTTTTGTCTACTTTGATATTGTGAGCGACAAACCTATCATTCTAATTGAACAAACTTTCTAATGTGATCAGACCCTTGGGGATATGATTGTTTTTCAACTGGATTAATCCCTCCTGGCCTTCATCATCTAGAGTCTGATTCTCAATCGAGGATGCTTCATTGACCAAAAAATTGACAAGTTGTTTGTCATTATCAAACACTTGCTAATGGATCTTATTATCAGGTACAAAAGGCTTGTAGATCAACCTGACTATTTTTGGCTTATGCATCAGATTGTTTACTAGTGATAATTGGGCATCGATGGAGGCCAAGATGTATGCAAGATTATTTCTCTCTCGTGAAATCGACTGGATGCTCAGTACGGTGAAGTATTCAAGAAAATCCCACACCTTATTGTGGTACGCTTTTAGATAGTGCTTATTGGAGGAGCACTTATTGGTGACTTGGTTGCAGACCAATTTGGAGTCCCTGAATATCTGTAACTACTTGATGCCAAGTTTATTAGCTTTTTTGAATCCAAGACACATAGCCTCATAATCTGCTGCATTATTCGTACAGCTCCATGCAAGCATGTACGAGTAAGTATTTTGTTCGCCAGATGGAGAGATAAGAGTGATACCAGCCCTGATGCCATTTTTGCATTGCACTCCATCGAATAAAATTTTCCATAGTTGATCAGATATCAGGGAATTTTATTCAAGTGCTTTTTTTTTAGCCTTTTCAGGCTTGGTGAGTGAGTAGCACCCTAAATATATCCTGATAATGGCATTAAAATCGGTCATGGAAAACTCATTTTTAGCTCAAAGTTCATCGAGAGATTCTCCCATCAGGTTTGCTTCTTGTATTTCTTCTAGCATCAGGTTGAAAGAACTCGGTCCCTTCTCCTTGTCTTCAAGTTTTTTGACATGAAAAATGGTAGGCTTCTCATTGAAGAGCTTAAATTTATTCCCCTTGAAGGGGATTTCCAAGTGTGATTAGTCGAGGGAGAGGTAGCATCTCAGCTTGACCGTGAATTCCCTCGAGAGGCACATACTTAATATGGCTCAAGTTCGACTACCATGATATCTTGGATGACCGTGACTTGCAATAATTTGTGTAGGAGGATTGGAATATCTTTGATCAGCCCTACCATCTTTACAAGAGTCCCATTTAGTTGCAACACCCTAGGGCTACTATGGGTATACTCCATACCCATTATGTCGCACACTGCTTTGGGCATGATGGTCATTGCAACACTAGAGTCGACCATACAATTGTGTACGATCCATACTTCCATTCGAAGGGAAAGGTAGAATGGTGGGGGCCTATTCTTGCATGTGGCTGAAGTCATCAATGACTAAGCAAACACTGTCTACGTCGATCTACTCTCATTGTATTTGGCAAACTTGAGAGATTCCTGCAAGAGGTCTACTTGACCAGGGAGTTGGAGGGCACCATAAAGGCTTACGTTGGTAGGTACATTCTTCATATCTTCAACTATGTTGTAGACCAAAGTGCTAGATTCTCCCACTCCCTTTATAGACTCATATGTTTTTTGGTACTATTGCATGACATCCACCCTTTGACGCTTGGTTAGTGAGGGGTATCGAAGCTTCTCCCTGGCTTGATCTCTCATCTCAACTTGTGGTTGAGAAGTCGAAGCTTTGGGTTGGAAACCCATTTTTCTATCTCATGGTGGCTGGAAGTTCTTCAGTAACTCAGACTATTCTAAGGTCACCGTTGGAACGGGAGCTTTTGCCAGCAATTGGGCCTTTTTGCTCTACGGTTTGGATGCAACAGGCACCTTTAGCGGATCCATCTGGGTTGGATCTACCTCATTAGGCTTCTTTACAGCCCTGGGGAGGACTGAGACCTAATCAACAGAAGACATCATGAAATTATGACCAACTTATATGATCATTTTGATCTGCCCATCGTAAGTACCACCGACTAGCATCTGGACATAGTTGAGGTGCACCATATAGGTTTCTTCATTATGTGGGTCATTTCAAGTGGTACACCATTAAATTCTATCGGATGAACCGACTTCTTCACTTTCCAACATTAAATTTATTTCAGGAGCCCTGCTGGTGGAAGCGACTTGCTCCCTAGTGATCGCGGGACGAAATATTCTTAGTTGGAAGCTTTGATCATTTTGCCTCCTCCTCATGAAAGTCATCTCATTCACCATAATTTTTACTGATACTCATAAATCTTGTAATTCCTTGACCTAGTCTGCATTTAAAACTGCCTAAGGCGTGGGTAATGACAATGTCACCAATGGTGCAGGTAATGCTAGGTACAAAACAGGAGCTGGGATCTGAGAAACGGTGGGAGTAAAATTACGGAGTGAGTACTACTTGATTCTGGGGGTTGAGATTCTAAGATTGATTGGGATACATCAGGGGTGCAGGCATAGACTGAGAAGAGACACTATGATACATGTTCTGAGGGAAATCTAGATAGATTGGCATAGTCATCTTCAAAGGTATTTTTTTTATAGCTATTATATTAGCCTCGGTCTTCTATGCTTGCTCGTACAAGGTAGGGAAGTATTGATATTAGAATGTTGGATTCTCATGCTTATATCAGAATGGAAGGCTCTCAAGTAATAAAATGCTGCTTTCTCTAGGGTGGGCCGAAGGCTGATAGTGACTCTCTACCAGGTTCGAGTGAACTTGATGTTAAAGTTGGCTACCTTTTCCTAAGGATACCTTTGGATGGTGGTAAACTAGTGCAACAAAGAGAAGGGGTTTGCTTGTTCATTGAAGCCCCTTATCAAATATTCTACCAGTTGATCCCATTTAGTGATGGTGCCGATCAAGAGCGATTGGTACCAGTAGATGAGCTTACCTCTCAGCGAAAGCACCAACAACCTCACCATAATATCTTCTTTAGTGATGTGGTGAATGGTTGCTAGTGACAATGTCTTGAACATGTTCATAAGTCATCTTCCTCATACCGTCGTATGTGGGTAGAGCTTTCAATGCTGCGAGTGATACTTGGTTCTAAGCCATCAAAGCTAGAGGTCCTAAATTATTCCATGCGAGGAACTACCTAGGGGTAACTTACTGCACCATCTAGAGTGGTGTATTTTGTTGAACTAGCTGGATCTAAACATTTGGAACGCTCGGTTGAACAAGAGGATTTAGTTGAACTAGAGAATTTTGCAAATTCGAGGGCAAGCTAGTTGATGTGCTGGCAGGACTTGAAGTCTGCAAAGCAACAAAACCTACTTACAAATATGTCTCATCTAATAGGATATTCGGCTGGACCACTCTAGGATGTTCTCCCAAAGCATCAATGTCAAGCTCGAAGAAATCGACTTATTCTTTTGTATTTTTGGCCTTTCGTCTCGTGTACATGAAGGTGTAGGCTTTTATGTTAGTCTCACAATGACACTGAGAGAGGGGGTGAATCAGTGTAGCTCTTTAAAACTTAAATCTTCAACACTCAAAGCCAAAAAAATAAAAACATAAAACCAAATAAAGCAAGTATAACAAGAGAACATCACACAACACAAGATGTACTGAGGTTCATCGATTTGGCTACATCCCTAAAAATGACTGTTTGGACTCCCATCCAAATCCAGCATTTTCAAAGCACCAACTTTACAATCAATTTACCAGCACCCACTGGAAGGAGCACCAACCCCTGATTTATCTACACCAAAAAAAAGGAGCACCAACCCTTCTACCAAGCACCCATTTGATTTTGATATTGATAATAAAATGACATATATGAATGTCTTCACTGAAACAAGAACCCTCTATGGTCTGTAAGCTCAAAATCTAAAACTTTCTATTTCACCCAGTATAACATCCCTCTCTCTGCATTACTCAGAATTTGAATCTTCTCTTCTCACAAAAAAATTGATTGTTCTCTTAGCTCGTTTTGCCAATTTCTAAACGCTTTCTGGGTATTGTGTAGTACTTTATCTACGAACCCCTCTCAAAATTTTAGCCAAAATGGATATCATATGAGAAAGTTATGCCCAAAATACTGAAGTGACATTTTTCACCTCTCTCCAAAAATCATGGATTTTCACTCTTTATTTTTTCTCCACACACACTTCTCTCTTCAAAAAATAAAGTCTCCAATTTTAAATAAAATCCCTTGTAACTTAAAAGGCACACACTTGCATTCTTTTTCCCTTTTCAATTTTAAAAATATTTTCTTTAATGAAGCTTCTTAAAACAATATAACTTCCTTTTTTTATTTTGAGAAGGCATTTCGTCAAACATGTCACATACAAAGAATTTATACCTTACTCATTCTCTTACTTTGGAGTCATGTGACACCTCAAACCAAAAATGAAAGATGCTCTATTTGATGCCTTGAAGGATTTTGCACAAGTGGAACAAATTGACATAAAAGTGACCTGTACCGTTTTGCAACAATCATAACTCTCACCTCATAACTCTGTTTTCTATGAAATTTGAAATGTAGAATATTTGCAATGTTGAATACATATAGTCTAAATATCTCTACATAAATCCTTATGGTTCGCATGTACCATCTCCATGAAAATTGCTGTTGACACACTTTTTCCAAAAAGAGCGTTTTTGTGACGGTCTTGCAACACTTGTAACATTCGCCTCGTTTCTCTGTTTTGGTAGAAATTTGGAACACATGTTATTTAAGATAAATACCACCTCCAATTCAAATTTTACTATCAAATGCTTATCGGTTTGCTCACAGTGCTTCTGATAAAATAGCCCTTTTTTGGCCTGTACAACCGCTTGCCAAATCATCCGCCAAGATACCGAAAACATCACCGATCAATCCAAACATTGTATTGACACCTCCAACACTGTTCTAGACTATTTCCTAACATGCTGGAATGTTACAAAATGATCCATCCTGTCCAACTATGCCCGTGATGACTTTTGCAAATTTTTGACAACTTCGTGACAATTTTTTCAACTTTTGCAAATTTGCACGAACAACCTGTAACAACTTCACCCGAACATCAAAAAAATCCTCATAAGCATTAAAATCACTATACATAATCTAAAAAATCTCTAAACAACTATCCACTACATCAACCTGTCCATCTGAGTGTGTTGACAACAATGACAATACTTTCGCTGCACCTTGCTCAACAATCTCCCCTTTGGAATTGTTGGCAACACACGCACAATTTCCTGTAACTCTTCTCCCCATTTGAAAACAAGACCAAAGGGCTACTGCAAACTCCCCCTGAGTCCATGTATAGAATTCTCAAGAAAAAAATATTACACTTAGCAAAAATCATAAACATGAGCAAAAAGATAAAGAAATACACAAATGCTCCCCCTGAGAATGTGGCCCCAATAGCTAGTCAATTCTTGGAAAGCGTGACCACTCCAAATTTATTGTGAAGGTACTCAAAGACTTCCTTGGGTAATGGTTTGGTGAAGATATCTACTACTTGCTCTATTGTTGGAACAAAATCCAACTTAACCTCACCTTTCGTAACTTTCTCCTTCAAAAAATGATACCGGATAGCAATATATTTTGTGCAAGAATGCATAATCGGATTCTTTGAGATGTTAATGGCACTGGTGTTATCACACTTAACTAAAATCAGCTCACTAAAATTAATTCCAAGATCCTTTAGAGTTTGTTTCATCCATAACACTTGCGTACAACACGTTGTCACTACAATGTATTACGCCTCTGTTGTGGATAAGGAGTCTGACTCCTATTTCTTACTGTGCCACACGAACAACCTGTCTCCAAGATAGACTGAACCTCCACTGGTACTCTTCTTCTCATCTACACATCTTGCCCAATCTGCATATGAATACGCAATAATGGTGAAGTCCTTACCTTTCGAATACCATAACCCATACTCCATAGTACCCTTGAGGTACCGAAGAATCCCCTTCACTACTGTCACATGAGTCTCCTTGGGACTAGCCTCAAATCGTGCTACCATGCATACTACCTATAAAATATCTGGTCTAGTAGTTGTCAAGTACAGTAAGCTCCCAATCATAGATCTATACATAGTTTGATCAACATGTGGAGATTTGTCATCCTTGCTCAACTTGCAACCTGTCGTCATGGGAGTGCTAACTAGCTTACAATCCTCCATTGTGAAATTTTTTAGCATCTCTTTCACATATTTAATTTGAGAAATAAATATGCCCTTCTCCTTTTGATTAACTTGCAATCCGAGGAAATACGAAAGTTCACCAATCATTGACATTTCAAATTCTTTTTGCATCTTATTTGCTAAATCTTTACACAAATCATCTTTGCTACTGCCAAATATGATATCATCTACGTATACAAAAAGAACAATATGATGACCATTTTTTATTTTGACATACAAATTACTATCCACTATATCTTTCTTGAACCCTTACTGAGTAAGATAATTGTCTAGCCTTGCATACCATGCTCGGGGTGCTTGTTTTAAGCCATTGAACGCTTTCTTCAACTTGCAAACCAAGTTGGGATCATCACCAAGATGGAAACCATCTGGCTGCTCAATATAAACCTTTTCAAGTTTCCCATTCAAAAATACTGATTTCACATCCATTTGATAAACTTTGAAATTTTAGACAACCCAAATGGCATCACCATCCACTCGTACAATCCATATTTTGTCTTAAAAGTTGTCTTCCATTCATCCCCTTCTTGAATTCTGATCTGTTAGTAGCCACTCCGCAGATCAATTTTACTGAAGTATTTCGCTCCAGCAAATCCATCCATCATATCATCCACTCTCGGCATAGGATACCAATACTTTATTGTGATCTTGTTTATGGCTCTACTATCCACACACATCCACCAGTCACCATATTTCTTTGGGGTTAGCAATGCTAGAGTCGCACATGGACTCATACTCTCCCTAACTAATCCCTTATTTATCAACTTTGTCACTTGCCTACTCAACCCAAAGATTCTGTGTTGGGTTCAACCGATAAGTTGCCTGATTTGGGAGCGCTGATCCTAGAATAAAATCCATGTGATGCTGGATATCCCTTTTTGGTGGTAGCCCATCTGGTAACTCCTATGGTGTGACATATTTATATTCACTTAGTAACTTAGCTACTATTGTAGGCATAACCACTTCCTCTGTTTCTAGCTTCCTAGCTATTAAGGCATAACATAAGCTAACATCCTTGATCTTTGCAAGAAACTCCTTCATCGCCAACAAGCTCTCACTCAGCACGGTTAGTATCCTGTTGTGGCTGATCCACAACACACCCCAAAATTGGGGACCCACATTTTTCGCATGCTTTCAAAGAGAACTGCAGTGGCCCAGATGATAAAAAATCAAAGGAAGAGCAAAATACAACAAGAAAAAGAAGTGTCACGATATCGCAACGTGTTGCTCTGTCACAGCCAAAAATGAAAAATTGTTCCGTTTTCGCGACGTGTTGCTCTGTCGCTGCCCAGAAATGAAAGTTGTCACGATTTCGCGATGTGTTGCGCTGTCGCTGCCCAGAAATGAAAGTTGTCATGATTTCATGACGTGTTGCGCTGTCGCTGCTCAGAAATGAAAGTTGTTGCGATTTCGTGACGTGTTGCACTGTCGCTGCCAAGAAATGAAATTTGTCACGATTTCGTGACGTGTTGCGCTGTCGCTGCTCAGAAATGAAAGTTGTCGCGATTTCACGATGTGTTGCACTGTCGCTGCCCAGAAAAGAAAGTTGTCACGATTTCATGACGTGTTGCGCTGTCACTGCTAAGAAATGAAAGTTGTCGCGATTTCGCGACGTGTTGCTCTATCGCGGCTCAGACAAGCAAAGTGCAGTGGAACGAAAAAGTGTCACGATTTTGTGACATGTCGAGTTTTCACGGTTAAGAACAACAGAATGCATCATGAAGATAAAATGTCGCGATATCGTGACGTGTTGTGAAATCGCGGTTCATATAGGAGAGAGAAATAAAAAATGAAAAATGTCGCGATATCGCGACATGTCATGAAATCGTGGTCAAAACTGTAAAACAGAGCAAGACGTCAAAGTTGTCGCGATATCGTGACCTGTCGTGTTTTCATGGCCCGAAGACGAGATGAAGCGCAAGGAGAAAAACATCGTGATATCACGACATGTCGCATTTCTGTGGCACAAATCACGAGGCTGACTTAAAATGAAAAGGTGTCGTGATATCACGACAGGTTTTGTTCTTGGGACTTAAAATGAAAGGATGTCACGATTTCGCGACAGGTTAAGTCTGCATAGCCTGAAATAGAAAAGCGTAGCGATTTCATGACAGAAAGCAGAAGATGGTGCAGAAGAGAAAAGTGTCGCGATATCGTGACATGTCGTGTTTTCATGGCTAAATGCAACAAAACCCAGCGAAGCAGAAAAGCGTTGCGATTTTGCGACAGGTTGCACCCACACGGCCCGATAGCATAAAAATGTCACGATTTCGCGACATGTATCATTTTCGCTATGCATGAAGGCTGACAAGGCTGCATACAGGAAAATGTCACGATTTCGCGACATGTATCCTTTTTCGTTGTGCATGGTGGCAGACAAGGCTGTTGGCCGAAAAATGTCACGATTTCGCGACACGTCTTGTTTTTGTGGTGCAGGTAGAAGAGCAGAGTTGCATGTAGAAAAATGTCACGATATCGCGACATGCTATTTTTTGTCATGATTTACAAGGGGGCAGTTACGAAACATGCAGAGAAGCGCGAAACACATGGCATACAGGTGTAAGGGTTACAGAAGCGTTATAGTTCACAAAGAATATCAAACGTTTCGGCATCAAACATAAAGTCAAAAGCAACAAAAATGCGGGGAATACGAAATGATGCAATCTGGGAAATGAAACGAAGCGCCGCAGAGCGAAACAGAGAACCGCACCAGAATGTTTAAAAGCGAAAGCACAGGACAGGTACAGGGGTCAAAAAATCACTGCAGGCAGAGTTGCAGAGCCAAAGGCAATAAGCCGTTCTAGGCCTGCTTTTGTGGTGTTTTTCTTCCACTTTGTCTGGATATTTCCTTTACATTGGACTGGGTAGGAAATTGCTATAAGCAAAGTTGCAGTGCTGAAGGCCAGAGGGCCATTTTGGGCCTGCTTTGAGGCTGTTTTCTTCCATAGACTAAGTTTGGGAAACCAAAGATTCTGTTGTTGTATAATGACCAATTTTTAATATAGAAAATTCAGAGAGTTGCACCTCATTGGCAAGAAAGAAGGAGTTATTTTTTGCATGCAAGATTGAATGTTTATCTTTCCCCTTTTCAGATTTCTAGGCTTATAGGTGAAGTTTAATGCAAGTTCTCTTGGTTGCTTCATGCGAATGTCTAAATCTGAAAACTACAGTTTAAACCCCAGAAACCAGCACCTAACTTACCTAGATTGTGCGAGTTTGCAGGTTCAATAGGTTAGGTTGTATGCAGAAAACCTCATATCTTCGGTTTTGTCAAGTAGGATCGTAGCACTCTAAATGCATTTTAATTTCAGTTTCTGCATTTCATTTTTTTTATTTTCTGCTTTTTATATTTTTTCGGAGGCTTTAACTTTCAAGGCATTAAAATAAATATCTAAAAAATATCAAAATCTAAAAAGGGGCAATGAACAATCCCTAAAATATCATGGTGAAATAAACCACAGTGCCCCTTGTTAACAGTTACTTGCAATCACTAAGTGTTCCAAGCATTTAAATTGAATATCTTTATTTAAGATTATTGATATACATATACCAAATGCTAACATAGCGGAACCTTGGAGAAATTGTTTCTTTGCAAGAGAGGATTTAGAACCCAAATCCTATCGGAGAGTGTGTTTTCACAATTGGGTGAAAATACAACTCAACAGATTGGCGCTAGAAGGAGGGCTGAACGGGTTTATTTTAGTGAGATTTAAAATTTTTGTATATTTCATGCCCTATCGATTGTTATCTTTAGTCTTCTAACACCACTCAACAGATTGGCGCTAGAAGGAGGGCATGAAAAGGTTTATTTTATCATGATTTTATATGCTACGGGTTTATAATTGTTTAAGAGCTTTACATTACTAAATATTTCAAGTCCATCTGATTAGCATCTTCGGCCTCCTCTAACACCACTCAACAGATTGGCGCTAGAAGGAGGGCTGGATGGGTTTATTTTAGTGAGATATAAAATTTTTATTTTTTTTCATGCCCTACTGATTGTTATCTTTAGTCTTCTAACACCACTCAACATATTGGCGCTAGAAGGAGGGCCTGAATAGGTTTATTTCAGTGTGATTTAAATGCTATAGGGATTTAAATTTTGAATATTTCATGCCCTATTGGTTATTATCTTTAGCCTTCTCTTAACAATACAACTCTGTACTGTTAAAAGGAGGACATGAATTGCTATGCACTGTTATAACACTTGGATTGTTCATACAAAAATAATGTGATTTGATTTGATTTAAAAAAAAAGAATTTTTTGGGTATTAAAGTTATATTCTTTAAGATTCACTAATGGCTATGTTTACACCATGGATTACAGGTAGCCCATTGAACATACCGGGAGTTCAACATTATTTTCCCATTGGTTTTGAGAGATGTCTTCCTCGATTTTTGTCTAATGGGACAAATACTGCAGAAGAACATATTCAAGCATTCAAATTTGTTGTGAATCACTTAACAAGTTGGTATGATGATGTTGCTTGTAAAATGTTCCTTACACCTTGGACAAAGTGGCATATGATTGGTTTACAAGTCTGCCTTTAGGGTCTATTACTTCTTGGTCTCAGCTAGAGGCAACATTTCTCAATCAATTCAACAAAAAGCAAGTTGACCCAATCCTCAAGTACAATCAGTTGGTCTATATTAGAAAAGGACCAAGTGAAAATGTGAAGTCATTTTTTGAAAGGTTCTTTGGATTATATACTCAATTGGTGACATTTTATGTTCTTCAAGAAGAAGTGGCTCTCCAAATATACATCAATGCTCTTGACTCACCCATGTCCACATATTTGCGAGGGATGCCTCAAATCACATCTTTGTCACAAGCCTATACTCAAGCAATGGCAATTGAGCAACAATTGAATTGTCAAAATTATGGTGTGGGTTTTGGATCATATAATCTTCAATCATTTAATACCTCCCTTACCCACCCAATGATTTATCCACCTCAACCAAGTTCAAGTGTGAATCAATTTCAGAATCAACAATCATTCCCAAGCTTCAATCAATTTCAAAATCCTCAACCTACTATGCAAGATCAACCATCTTTCTTAAGTATGAATCAATTTCAAAATACTCATCTTGATTCAAAAGATGTTTCTAAATTCAATTTCAATGATTTTCATAAGAATATGATTTTAGGCAAGGGAGAAGTACTAGATCCAACTAGTATGGAAACATGTGACAGATTGGAAACCCTTGACTCACCAAAAGATGAATTCTATGAGGACGAATCTGATTCGGATGACATGTTGGATGACATTGTTGAAAGTAATGGCCCAAAAAATTCACACCTTCCAAATTATGTTAAACATGAATCATGGGTTACACATGTGGATTATGATAACCTTATCAATTTGAATACAAGCAATAACCCAATTTTGGAAGTAATCGAACCATCTAAGGAAGGAGAAGATAAATTTGATGAGAAACATGTTGATGAATTAAAATATGATGAAGAAATAGTTGAGCATCACAATTTGATTTTGAAAGATGATCATTATGATTCTTGGGAAGAGTATGCTCACTCCAAACCTTCTAATGAAATTTGTGTGCCTATTGATATGCAGGATAATACAATTGCCCTTTTATATGAGGATATTACAAGTCCTGCACAATCTGAGAATGTTTTGGAAGAAGGGTTGGAATCTCATCAAAGGTTGGAGAAGGATAATGATTCTACTACCATGGATGAAGAAGGAGAATCAATTGTTTTTGTTCCCCTTGGGGGGCAAGAAGTCGAAAATCTTGATCCACCTATTGTTTCTACAATGTCTATGCCGTCTCAAAATGATGAAATTACAAAACCTAAGTGGTGTGGGTTTGATACTATTGATGATCCTAATGAAAATATGGATTTTAAGGCAACTCAAGCCATTGATCATGGAAAGGTGTCATGAGACACATATCTTGAAAAACTAGGCTCTTGTTTTGAAAAATATGGACGCATGTTTGATTGGGTGCCTAACTTTGGTGTTTTTGAACAGGTATTGGACGATGAAGAAGACAATGAGAAAAAAGAAAAAGTTACTAACACTCATCAAGTTGTGGTAAATTCTAACCATGATAGGTTGAGTATGGATGACAAGGTGAAATATTTACCTTTGGTAGTAGTTACAAAAATTTCAAGTGATAGGTTACATGATGTCCCTTTGGATGCTAATAGCATTAATGAGGAAATGCCAAATTTTGTTGATGCTTGTCAAGTTTTGAATGATTTTGATTGCTTTAAAATCCTGGAAAATGATTTGAATTCAAGACTTTTAGAAATAGGCTCTTGTTTGCAACATCTCACATTTGAAAAGGAAAGCCTACTTCTAAATCATGAATGGAATGATGAAACTTGCACTTTAAAGAATAGACAAGATAAAATTGAATACCAACCATTGTCTAATCAATTTGATTTGAATCTCGCCTATGATGTTGGTAATAGAACTAAATCAAATTGGTATGGCGAGCATGGCAAGGTGAAATTTGTTGCATTGCTTGGTTTGATCTTATTATTGTTGGATTCCTATAAAATTTGGCATGTGTATTGTGTCATATGTTTTTTGAATTGTTCTAATCATGTTTGGGATCCAGGAAAGTAATAGTCCAAGCTTGGCATCATCTTGTACAATAGTGTATATAATTTTTGGTTTTTGGTGTGGGCTTTCGAGTTTTCATTTTTGGGATTATTTTTGGGTTTGTTTGTTGGTTTGTGTTTTTTTTTCAAGTTTCATTTTTGGGATTGTTAGTTTAATCATGATTTAAGTTGTGTGTTTGATTTCATTTGACATGTTTAGTTTGTTTTTAAAAAAAAAAAAAAAAGAGGAAAAATTTGAGATGTCAACTTATGCCTAAGATCAGGAGAATATGAAACATTGGAATTGTGTTGTAGAAGCTCCATAAGTAACACAAACATTTTAAGTAATATCGTTTGAATCTTGTGATGCATGAAGTAGTCGGTTTTATATGGCCATATTCCATCTCGCAATTCAAAGGACAATGCATTCATATTTCATCTCACTTTGCATATACATGTCATCTTAGTTGCATATGCATTTTAAATACAAATCATTAAAGTGTGTCAAATCCTCTTAGGGTTATGCTATAACATAAATAAGAAGAAAATCCTAATGTTGGGAACTAAGTCTCGAAGATATTTAGAACCAAGCACATTTTATACACACTAAAAAAGATCTTGAGTAAAATGATCAAAACCTTGCTTGGAAGAAAAGGTCAGGCGAAAAGAATATTTCATGTCTATCCTATGATGCAACATGATCCTTAAAACAGTGGTTTTTACCACTTCCATAAAGCTTAAAGCCTAAAATCAGAGTAGTAAGGATAGGGTTAAATCCTCATCGAACTTAGGTTGAGGATCCAACTCCCCAAAGCTTTGATTTGACCTACATGGAGTAGTAAGGATAGGGCATAATTCTCATCTCGCTTAGGTTGAGAATCTGATTCCCCAAAACTCCTGTCTCATTTCATTGTAAATATTGGATTGGAAGGATCATACTACATGTCCTCTGCAAAGGATGGGTAGTCATCCCCAAGGTCCAAGAAATAAAATTAATATTTCCCATTTTCATCTAAATCTTGGATTGGAAGGATCGTACTACATGTCCCTAGCAAGGATGGGTAGTCATCCCCAAGGTCTAAGAAGTAAAAAAACTAATATTTCCCATTTCATCTCAATATTAGATTGGAAGGATCGTACTACATGTCCCTAGCAACGATGGATAGTCATCCCAAAGGTCCAAGAAATAAAAGAAAAAGAATGAATGAGGCCAAATTATGCATTATGGGGTTAAGTATGCCCATGCATGGCAGCATGTCTTGTCTAAAAAACAAGACCACTGATCGTTCGAAGGGTTAGGCTAGCATGACCATTTCTTCCATAATTGGTTAAATTATTTTGCTCAAAGTGAGGTAATGAATTCCAAATCAGAGTAGTAAGAATAGGGTTAAACTATTATCTCGATTAGGTTGGGAGTCTGATTTCCCAAAGCTCTGATTTCACTTTCACTCGCACATGGGTTCAAGATAGTAGTGACTCATAACCAACTTTGAGATCTAATAAAGCAATTCATTATACATATAGTTGATCCTAAGAGGGTTTGATAATCTTGAATGTTTGTGTATGATATTAGAAGGTCTATGCCTTGATAAAAGCAAAATCTCTAAGCATATTTATTAGGTTACACAAATCATTCACAATCCCACATATGCATTCATATAAAATTGACGATGGAATGTTGATCAATTTCAAACGATAGGGAATGAAACACATTGCACACACCGAGCTGATACTTAATGATTCTGATGATTCATGTATTTTTGATCTATGGGCATTTTTTTATATTTCTTATGTGCTAATGCCTGTTTCTGAGTTTGTATACTTCCAGGTTGGGTTCTCACCAAAATGCTCAGAAGCATTTGATAGCAGAGTCGCCATTTATTGTGGCTGATCGACAACACACCCCAAAATTGGGGACCCACATTTTTTGCATGCTTTCAAAGAAAACTGCAGTGGCCCAGATGCTAAAAAATCAAAGGAAGAGCAAAATACAACAAGAAAAAGAAGTGTCGCGATATCGCGACGTGTTGCTCTGTCGCGGCCAAAAATGAAAAATTGTCACGATTTCATGACATGTTGCTCTGTCGCTACCCATAAATGAAAGTTTTCATGATTTCATGATGTGTTGCACTGTCGCTGCCCAGAAATGAAAGTTGTCACGATTTCGCGACGTGTTGCGCTGTCGCTGCCCAGAAATGAAAGTTGTCACAATTTCGTGACGTGTTGCGCTGTCGCTACCCAGAAATGAAAGTTGTTGCGATTTCATGACGTGTTGCACTGTCGCTGCTCAGAAATGAAAGTTGTCACGATTTTGCGACGTGTTGCACTGTCACTGCCCAAAATGAAAGTTGTCACAATTTCACGACGTGTTGCGTTGTCGCTGCTCAGAAATGAAAGTTGTCGTAATTTCGCGACGTGTTGCTCTGTCGCGGCTCAGACAAGCAAAGTGCAGTGGAATGAAAAAGTGTCATGATTTCGCGACATGTCGAGTTTTCACGGTTAAGAACAGTAGAATGCATCATGAAGAGAAAATGTCGTGATATCACGATGTGTTGTGAAATCACGGTTCACAGAGGAGAGAGAAAGACAAAATGAAAAAAGTCACGATATCGCAACATGTCATGAAATCACGGTCAAAATAGTCAAACAGAGCAAGACATCAAAGTTGTTGTGATATCGCGACCTGTCATGTTTTCGTGGCCCGAAGACGAGATGAAGCGCAAGGAGAAAAAACATTGCGATATCGCGACATGTCACATTTTTGTGGCACAGATCACGAGGCTGACTTAAAATGAAAAGGTGTCGCGATATTGCGACAGGTTTTGTTCTCGGGACTTAAAATGAAAGGATGTCATGATTTCGTGACAGGTTAAGTCTGCACAACCCGAAATAGAAAAGCGTCGCGATTTCGCGACAGAAAGCAGCAAGATGGTGCAAAAGAGAAAAGCGTCATGATTTCACGATAGAAAGCAGAAGATGGTGCAGAAGAGAAAAGTGTCACGATATCGCGACATGTCGCGTTTTCGTGGCTAAATGCAACAAAACCCAGCAAAGCAGAAAAGCATCGCGATTTGCGACAGGTTGCACCCACACGGCCCGATAGCATAAAAATGTCACGATTTCGTGACATGTATCATTTTCGCTATGCATGAAGGCTAACAAGGCTGCATACAGGAAAATGTCGCGATTTCATGACATGTATCATTTTCGCTGTGCATGGTGGCGGACAAGGCTGTTGGCCAAAAAATGTCACGATTTCGTGACACGTCTTGTTTTCGCGGTGCAGGTAGAAGAGCAGAGTTACATGCAGAAAAATGTCGCGATATCGCGACATGCTATTTTTTGTCATGATTTACAAGGGGGCAGTTACGAAACATGCAGAGAAGAGTGGAACACGTGGCATACAGGTGTAAGGGTTACAGAAGCGTTACAGTTCATAGAGAATATCAAACGTTTCGACATCGAACATAAAGTCAAAAGCAACGAAAAGGCAAAGAATATGAAACGATGCAATCTGGGAAATGAAATGAAGCACCCCAGAGCGAAATAAAGAACCGCACCAGAACGTTTAAAAGCGGAAGCACAGGACATGTATAGGGGTCAAAAAATCACTGCAGGCAGAGTTGCAGAGCCAAAGGCAATAAGCCATTCTAGGCCTGCTTTTGTGGTGTTTTTCTTCCACTTTGTTTGGATATTTCCTCTACATTGGACTGGGTAGGAAATTGCTATAAACAGAGTTGCAGTGCTGAAGGCCAGAGGGCCATTCTAGGCCTGCTTTGAGGTTTTTTTCTTCCATAGACTGGGTTTGGGAAACCAGAGATTCTATTGTTGTATAATGACCAATTTTTAATACAAAAAATTCGAGAGAGTTGCACCTCATTGGCAAGAAAGAAGGAGTTATTTTCTGCATGCAGGATTGAATGTTTATCTTTCCCCTTTTCAGATTTCCATGCTTATAGGTGAAGTTTAATGCAAGTTCTCTTGGTTTCTTCATGCGAATGTCTAAATCTGAAAACTACAGTTTAAACCCCAGAAACCAGCAGCTAACTTACCTGGATTGTGCGAGTTTGCAGGTTCAATAGGTTAGGTTGTATGCAGAAAACCTCATATCTTCGATTTTGTCAAGTAGGATCGTAGCACTCTAAATGCATTTTAATTTCAGTTTCTGCATTTCATTTTTTTTTATTTTCTGCTTTTTATATTTTTCCAGAGGCTTTAACTTTCAAGGCATTAAAATAAATATCTAAAAAATATCAAAATCTAAAAAGCAATGAACAATCCCTAAAATATCATGGTGAAATAAACCACAGTGCCCCTTGTTAACAGTTACTTGCAATCACTAAGGTGTTCCAAGCATTTAAATTGAATATCTTTATTTAAGATTATTGATACACATATACCAAATGCTAACATAGCGGAACCTTGGAGAAATTGTTTCTTTGCAAGAGAGGATTTAGAACCCAAATCCTATCGGAGAGTGTGTTTTCACAATTGGGTGAAAATACAACTCAACATATCCCTATCGTACTGCCAAGGTCTTCCCAATAGAATGTGACATGCATCCATGAGGTAATAGTAGATCAGAGGTTCTTTGTCTTCCCAATTGAAAATTTAATTAAACACCTCTGATATACTGTTACCTCATTCCTCTTCTTAACCCATGAGATACGATATGGATAAGGATGTTTTTTACATTTCAGGTGCATTTTTTCAACCATAACATTTGACACCATATTCTCACAACTACCATCATCAATGACAATGTTACATACCTTCCCTCCTGATGTACACCTTGTTCGAAATATGTTCGTTCGCAGCCAAGAATATTCACCATCTATGGTCTGCCCCTTTGCTTTGCTCTGCACCATATCTTTCTTAGGAGCAATCAACATCCTCCTTATCATAAGGGCTTCCCCCATGTCAGCAATAACTTCATCCTCATCCTGCTCTTCCATATCAACTAGATTGACCCTTCCTTGTCCTCCTTGACCCATTTCTTGGACATCACATTGGGGACACTCAAATGCTCTGTGCCCCTCCTCACCACATCCATAACAGGTATACAACCTCCTTAGATAATTCCCATTTTCTCCACCACCGTAACCTCTACCTCGTTGGTATCCTTTTTCTCTTAGATTCTGACCATCTTCTTGTTTAGTAGATATTGAGGATTCTCCCTTGAGAAAATTAGATCCACTTTGACCTTGACCTGAAGAGGGTGTGAATCCCTTCTTACCTCTTCTATTAATCCTTTTCAATTTCTCCTCTACCTTGAGGGCCATTTGATACGCATCCTCCACTATAAGAGTGCGATGCATGCTCATCTCATCTTGAACAACAAAACTTAAGCCATTTACATACCTAGTAGCCTTTTGGTCCTCCGTCTCATTGTGCACCACTCGAATGGATAGCTTGTAGAATTCATTAGTATAGTCCTTAATGCTTTGATCCTTCTGTCGGAGATACTAAAATCTAGGAAATAGAGTTTGGGAGTAGTCTACAGGTATAAATTTTTCCTGTAAATTCTTCTTCATATTTGTCCAATCCTTGATCTTTACCTTTCCATTTCTCTGTCGTGTAGTTTGTAAATGATCCCACCAAATTAATGCATGCCCCTTCAACTTTGTGCATGTGAGCTTAACCTTCTTCTCTTCAACAAGGTTACTCCATTCAAAATATTTTTCTAGGCTATTGATCTAATCGATCAACTCCTCTGGTTTCAACCCACCAGCATATTCGGGAACCTTGATCTTGATCCCATATCGATTCCCCTTAAGCCCCTCTAGAGCTCATATCAATCAATTTTCAAAATCATGCCCTTCTTCCTCTGGGTCCTCTAGTTTTGCTTCTATGTGGACCTCAGATCTACATTCCTTAGGTATATTTTCATCATTAGATCCTTGATCTACACGTGCCCTGGTACGTCTCTCTCCCATGCGATCAATCACACCAGTCAACCATGCTATTTCTGTATTCAGATCCTCGATCTGCCTATTCATCTGGGCATATATTCTAGGTGGCATCCTTCCTTCACTAGCGAGATCACACTTGCTCTGATACCAAATGGTGTAAACTCAGCTACAAGAGATCAACAAAATGGACTCCAATCACATAACACAAATGCAATAATGGAAGAAAATTGCAAATTGATATTCTTCTCATTCCTGAATTCACACCTCCTCTACAAAAGATTACAATCCTTCATATAGCAACCGAAAACCAAAGAAAACCTAAAAACGTCTTTTTTCTAAAACTACTAAAAATAGATCTTCTTTCTAAAAACTTCTAAAAATAGAAATGAGTCGAATTACACCCAAATTCGGTGCACATATCCCTCTTACAATAACAAACCTTAATTTAAAATATTAGGTCTCAAATTAAGGTATAAAAAAGATAATAAACTTCTAACAGCCAAAAAAACTCAAAAAACCCGAGAACCTATTCTAAAAGCTAATTTTGGGACACTAAATGGAGGAGTTAGGTCCTGAAAACACTTTTTTTAGAGAGTCAGGTCAATCAAAGATTCACCTAATGCAGAACACACACACAAAACCACCTGTTAAATTTCAAGGCCAACGGGCATACGGTCCACAAGTTATGGCTCCGACAAGGTGCATCAGTAACTTGTCATCCTTGATCTTAACGTTTCTTTCATGAATGCTCTTCAGTTTGTCCCATATTTCCTTTACTATTTTACAACCCATAATCTTTACCAGTTCGCTATCCATTAATCCACACATGATAGCATTCTTTGCTTTTGAGTCATTCTCAAACAGTTTCTTACCAACAACATCGGTTGGAGAAGTGGTGGGTATTGTGTATCCACTATCTACTAAATCCCAAATGTCGTATCCCAAAGCACAAAGATATTTTTGCATCCTGAGTCTCCAAAATGCGTAATTAGTTCTGTCAAACAATGGTGCTTTGTTTGATGAGAAGCCTTCACCACCTACCATTGTGTCACTTCCAAGATCACCCTAGCCAGTTAAGCCTGTTCAAGAACCTCGCTCTGATACCAATTGTTAGTCTCACAATGACACTAAGAGGGGGGTGAATCGGTGTAGCTCTTTAAAACTTAAATCTTCAACACTCAAAGCCAAAACAATGAAAACATAAAACCAAATAAAGCAAGTATAACAAGAGAACATCACACAACACAAGATGTACCAAGGTTCACCGATTTGGCTACATCCCAAAAAATGACTGTTTGGACTCCCATCCAAATCTAGCCTTTGCAAATCACCAACTTTACAATCAATTTACCAGCACCCACTGGAAGGAGCACCAACCCTTGATTTATCTGCACCAACAGAAAGGAGCACCAACCCCTCTACCAAGCACCCACTTGATTTTGATATTGATAATAAAATGACATATATGAATGTCTTCACTAAAACTAGAACCCTCTATGGTATGTAAGATCAAAATCTAAAACTTTCTATTTCACCCAATATAACATCCCTTTCTTTGCATTACTCAGAATTTGAATCTTCTCTTCTCACAAAAAAAACTGATTTTTCTCTTAGTTCATTCTGCCAATTGCTAAATGCTTTCTAGGTATTGTGCAACACTTTTTCTGCGAACCCCTCTCAACATTTAAGCCAAAATGAATATCATATGAGAAAGTTATTCCCAAAATACTGAAGTGACGTTTTTCACCTCTCTCCAAAAATCACGGATTTTCACTCTTTATTTTTTCTCCATGCACACTTTTCTCTTCACAAAATAAAGTCCCCAATTTTCAATAAAATCCCTTGTCACTTAAAAGGCACACACTTGCATTCTTTTTTCCTTTTCACAATTTTAAAAATATTTTCTTTAATGAAGCTTCTTAAAACAATATACCTTCCTTTTTTTATTTTGAGGAGGCATTTCGTCAAACACGTCACATGCAAAGAATTGACACCTTACTCGTTCTCTTACTTCGGAGCCACGTGACACCTCAAACCAAAAACAAAAGATGCTCTATTTGATGCCTTGAAGGTGTAACAACACTAAAACCAAAACTCTGGCGACTCTGCAAGGTCAAAACAGCCAACTGAAGGATTTTGCACAAGTGGAACAAATTGACATAAAAGTGACCTGTACCGTTTTTGTAACAATCATAACTCTCACCTCGTAACTATTTTTTCTCTAATATTTGCAATTCTGACTACATCCAGTCCGAATATCATTGTATAAATCCTTAGGGTTCACCTGTACCACCTCCATGAAAACTACTGCTGACACACTTTTTCCAAAAATAACATTTTTTGACAGTCTTGCAACGCTTGTAACATTCGCCTCGTTTCTCCATTTTTGTGGAAATTTGGAAAACATGTTCTTGAATATAACGAACACCTTCAGTTAAAATTTTTCTATCAAATTATTCTTTGTTTGCTCATAGTGCTTCTGACAAAACTACCCTTTTTCGGTCTGTACAACTATTTGCCAAATCATCCGCCAAGATACCAGAAACATCATCGATCAATCCAAACATTGTGATGACACCTCCAACGCTATTCTAGACTATTTATTGACATGCTGGCATGTTCCAAACTGATCCATCCTATCCAACTGCGCCTGTGATGACTTTTGCAATTTTTTGACAACTTCTTGACGATTTTTTCAACTTTTGCAAATTTGCACAAACAACCTGTAACAACTTCACCCAAACATCAAAAACATCCTCATAAGTATTGAATATAACTGTACATACTTCGAAAAACCTCTGAAAAATTATCCACTGCATCAACCTGTCCATCTAAGTGTGTTGACAACAATGACAATACTATCGCTGCACCTTGCTCAACATTTTAAACCGATATTCAAGACTCAAAGGCTTCTAAGTTCAGATGAGTCACCAGATGTTTAGATTTAATAGTGATCAAGATGAGCATCAACTTCTTAATACTGCTTTTGACATGGAACATTTGGGTCCCATCGGGTGTGTTAAAAACTATTGGTAATCGAATCTACCTAGGTATAGATTTTTTAAGTCTAAAGTGCCCTAGACCCATTGCCAAGCATTGAATGGCCAAAGGAAAGAAATGTCCTCCGTGTCAATCTGTAGTAGGGCTGGTTCCAAAAATAAAATAAAAGTGGTTTGTTGAGATAAGAGTTAGGGGAGATGCGAAAAGAGAAGGAAATAACTAAAAGGAATGGGGAAAGAGGATGAAAGCTTAAAATACGAGGGTGATGTGTAGGAAGCACGATACACAACTTTCACTTGAACCAACAACAATAAAAATAATAGACTTTTAACAGAAACCGACACTAAATCCTCTCAATCGCATAACCTCTAGGGGTACTCCAACATTAATCCTTCACCAATAGCTAAATCCAAAAAAAAAATTCAAGCCATATGACAAAGTGACTAACTTAACATAAATAACATGATAGAAGGCATACACAAAAATAGAAGATTCAAGATCGGAACTAAAATTCCGTGTTTTAGAAGCAGATTTCAAGATATGCAACTTTCTAGCAGAGATTGTCCATCCTTAATTACAACAAAAATTCTAATTTTTATAGAGGATTCCGCCTCTCAAAATATTAATACCCAACCACTTCTGTGATGGTGGCAGATAGATTTGATCCAAAACTAACTTAACAACATCAACTTGATTTTACAAAAAAACTTAGCATTGAATGCAGAAGGTTCCTTTGATCTACCATGATCGGATGGCTCAGAGCGTAGTTTCGGTTTGGTTGGGTGGCCAATGGTGGTTTTGTAGAGCTTTCGTTGTGCTTGGGGGGCCTACCTAGATTTTGGCTCCAGAGGTGGAGCAAAAGCATATTTTTTTTTTGTTTAAGCCTTCGCGTAAACTTCATTTTTTGGCCAGCTTTCGATCCACAAGTGGAGCAAAGATGCTTGCCCTCTACTTGTGGAGTGAAAGCACCCTTGGCCTTATACTTTAAGACTATTACGTCTTTTCTTGAGTTTCGCTCCCTAAGTGGAGCGACAAAGAGTTTCGCTCCACTAGTGGAGCGAAACCACCTTTGAATTTGACTGCCTTGTTTTGCACTAACTTTGCAGTTTTCAAGAATAGGTTTTCACTCCCCTTGTGGAGCAAAAACACTTTCGCTCCACGAAAGTCTTTGGTCAGCTTGCACAATTAATTCTATGGAGGGCTTTCGCTCCACAAGTGGAGTGAAAGCACTTTGTGCCTTAGCCAAGACTTAAATTTTTAGAATATATTGCCCTCCCTTCTAATAGGAACCTTCGCTCCACAACTAGGAGTGAAAACACTTTCGCTCCACCAGTGGAGCGAAAGTGCCCCTTCCTTGCACTTAAAAGGGAAGCATGCTCTGTAAAAGAGCGAAAGTTATTCAAGTCACCGAAAACTATCATCATAGGCGAAGAGTGAAACAAACCTGCAGAAATTAGATTTTAAGTAGGAAAAACATCCATGACATCGCTCCATGCTAAAACATTCACAATTTTACATGCGAAACGATAGAAATTGCAAAGAAAAACCAGAGGAACCATAGGACACGAAATAAAATATTTTTGAGGAAGAAAATGAAAGGAGGCAACTGGTGAAAACACAACAAACATAACAACATCTTAACCATTTTTTATGGAAAAAGAGAAGTTTTATAATGATAACGCCTAAAACTGCACACAACTTCAGATTTTACAAAATGTGGCAGGAAGACCAACAAGGTTACATAGTAAATTTAGAACACCTTTTTGATACGCACGTACAAGTCTATGCATATGCTTAATAGATCAACATGATCACTTAGATGACCTTTAAGTTATGTTCTAATACTAATCTCAAATAAAATATCTTTATTTATCTACCATGTTTTACCTTAAACTAGATAATTCAAACATAGATTTTAATTCCATTTCTTTTTAACTCTCATTGCGATTCCTTTCAACAATGATATTAAAAGCATATTTCTTGTATATGTATATTTGTTGGATTATATCCCAAAACACTTCCTTCAAACATTCTTCTTCCAAAAAAACTCATTAAATGTAACCAAGTATCACATTTTTGTGTACACCTCGGGTAGACACAACTTCCAAGATTTAATTGAAAGAAACTATCATTTGATAGATTATTATTCTCTCTATATTTGATTTCTTAACCTTTAGGAATAACAAGTTTTAACAAGCAACAAATCATATATTTACTTATCAACTCTCTTGACAACAATAATTCCATACTCAATATTTCACCATGCTCCTTTGTTGGTGTAAAGACTTGTTTATGAACAAATAAGATAAAGATAATTGATTTCTTTCTATATGTAAATATTTTATAGAAGTAAATACCAGATAAACTCATTTCCTTGTCCATCATCATCCAGATATAACAAAGGTAGTTTTCCACATATTCAAAATATATAAATCTCACACTCTTACATAGTTTGTCCTTCCTTTGTTTACATTCTAAACTTTCCTCTCCATAGTAAGCCTATGGTAGTTATCAAATAAAACTTTACAAAACCATGCTGTAATAATAGTCTTTTAAAATTTTTAGAAATAAAATCAGCTTGTCTCTTGCTAATCTGGTTGTTCCTCCTTGATTATTTCATATTTTGAAGTCTTTCTCAACCACAATGAGATGTAGATGTTTGTGGGGATCTGGCCAGCTCCCCTATTGATGATAATGTAGTTCTAGATACATGAACACCATATTTCATTGCAAACAACCAGCCAATTATAACACTCTATCATTGCATGCTCAATATTGGTAAATATAATCTTTTCAAACATAATCTCTATTTTATTTATGCATTCCTAAATGCATGCAGGAATATTTCATTACAGCCAACTAGCCCAAGTAACCAAAACTTAATCATTCAAGTTTTCCTTTGGCATTCAGATTTGATAAGCATGTTCTTAACTTCCACAAGCAAGAAGTTTACTGAGAGAAAACTTTTTTTCTTAATTAGAACTGAATTCCGCATTCAAAGCAATATTCCTTGGTCAACAACGATTCATTTAGTTTTCAAACCTGGACCCCTTTAGCAAGGGTCAACTTTATTTATATATATATAAATATCGATACACAAAATCTTGCTTTATGCATTCTCAAGATACCAACACCTTCCTTATGGACATAAGGTTTCTCTATATCATATGTCAAGTTTCTATATTTTTTTGAAAGGTGGGTGTCACTCATTAGAAAACTAAAAATCATGGCTATTTTCTAATGCTCTTTTGAGACCAAATACGATGGCTCAAACTTCATTTTCCAGCTAGAAGAAAAATGATAAACTCAACGCGATGCACCAATTTTATAGGCACACGTCGATGTTTTCCAACATGATATCGGGCGTTCAGATTACTCTACAATAGTTAAAGTTGAGCTCACAAAATTATCTTTAAAAAAATAAGTTCTGGTAAACTAACTAGTTCATTCTCAGACCCTCAAACGTTATTACCGGAAAGAGAATATGTTTGGCTAAGTCTCCACTACAGGCTAACGTTTCATTGAACATGATTTCTTCTTTAACACAACTAAAAGATATTCAATTCAATTAATTACTACAATTTCATAATAGTAAAAAATCATGCAATACGTTAAAGTCTAATTTAAACTATGAAGACTCATCTCCAGCCAAAGGTAATTCCTTAATCTTTGAGCATACTCTAAAGGAATATTAATGTATCTTGAAATTGCCATGTGTACCTAACAAGGCTTTCATAAATGACAGTTCTCTTCACTGGAATAGTTACAATCAGTGGTTCACCAAATGGTATTCTACAGTAGCTCAACACAATGATAAATAACTCATATTGAATCCATATACGTCTTCAAAGCATTTTAAGATGAGACAGTTTGACTAAGGTATTTAGCTATAAAAAAAAAATACAATAAGAGAAGAATTTCTAATAAACAAGGGAAGTTCCAATCCATCTAGTAAGCATAATTTAATTCTCCCAACTTAACAAAAATACGGAGAACAACTGTACTTAGCAATATTTAGTCGAAGTAGAAAACATAGACGAGACTACCTAAGCCTCTGCCAATCTTTCCAGTATTTCAAATAGTGTGCTCTGTTCTTCCCTTCTTCCGTCTCTCTCTTTTTTCCTCACTAAGAAGAAGAACCCCTCTCTCCCCCTTTTCCAATGGCCACGGATTAACTTCCTGCCCATCATTCGATTCCTTCGGATGCATTCGAGTGGCCACGATCAACACAAGATTTATCGTCCCATTACGTTTGTAAAAATAGCCAACAAACCAATTTGCAAACAAATAATCTTTCCCAATATAAACCATGGCATTTCAATAAATCAAATATTAGCCAAATGCAATCAACACGAGCTATTATGGTTAATAACTAAGACTTCTCTTCTAAAACAACATTAAGTTTTTTTCTTTTTTCCACTCAATTTACCTTATGGAGAAGGAATTCTTTTCATTAACTTCCACTTTGCAATACTAGAACCAAATTATATGAAAGGTTTCTAATATAACAATTATAAATTTCATTGAAATGAGAAACTACTTCAAGGAGTGCCTTTTAAAAAAAAAATAAAGAACATTAATAATAAATTAAGAACAAGAAAGCAATGCTCATTTAGGTTTAATTTAATCAAGCAAGCACAACTCAAGCAAAACAAAAAAATCTTTTCAAGATAGTATTTCAGACATCAACTTCCACTCCATCGACTCCTTTGTTTTCTTCAAACAACCTCACTATCGATGGTTTATTTCCACATGCAAGCAAAATATGCAACTACATGAGAAGAAAATTTATCTTTCTTAAATTTGTCATCTTTAAAAGCAATCATCATCTCTCTTTTTAAACATATCATTCTGAGTCTTCGATCCTTTCTTCCACCTATGAGAACGATTGTTCATGCAAGCATGCAATTCTATTAGCAACATCATATTCTTTCATAAAATAATTATTTGCAATAACTAAACATGGAATTGTTAGTCATCTCATCAACATGATACATTATATTTTCTATAAAATATGCAATATGCAAAAAATAAACATGATACAATCAATCATTCCATACAAAGATAACTTATCAATTCATGAAATTATCAAATGCACAGGGTTGCCAAGGGAGGTTTATGACAAAGATATTCTTTGAGAGGACTAATACCCAACCTATTTGGGTCAAGCTACCCTCTTTATCCCTTGAATTCTAGAATGAAAGAATGTTGTGTGAGATTAGGAACTTCTTAGCAGTTTTCCTTGGGGTAGATACAAAAAACTTAAATAGTATCAAAAAAATGGTAGCTTCTATTTTAGTGGAGCTTGATATTAGTTTAGAGTTTCCAAAAACCATGGAGTTCACGTTAAGAAGTCATACATATTTACAAAATCTTATCTACATCGGGGTGTTTTTTTGATGTAGTAATTGTCATCATTATGATAATCTCAAGGTAAATTAGGAAATGAAAGAGAGCAGAGGGCAGGGGATTGTATAGAAGGAAGTTAGAGGTTCTTTTGTTCAAAGAAAATAAAAGGAGATAGTGATAGCCAAAGCAAAGATATAATAGTACCCACTCAAGACTCCTGAATCACTTAAAGAAATATTTCATATCATCAATGTCCAAATGGAAGAGAAATAGTTGGCTCCAAGTGACTACAGTCGGGAAGTTTTATATGAGGTAAGAAAGGCCATACCTATGATTGACAAAGTGCTTGGAGGTACTTTATAAGGCATCCATCAAAGCTCATATCTAATCTTACCCTTTTATGGGAATGGGGGATTGAATTTTGATAATGATAAACTTGATATATTGATGAGGAATATTAAATAATATATTAGACAATCTTTGAATACATATGAAATCATATGATATTAAATAAAGTCTTAGAAAATCTTAGAATTCATAAATAATATTTCTTCCAGAACTACCATGAGCGAAAAATGTTAGGAAGCATATATAACTAGCATTTAATAGTTTGGTTGACTGATCATGGTATTGTTTGATGGTTTTGACCAAACAGACAGATTATAATAGGCTCATAATACCTATAAATACATGTTTTATGTTCAATGCAATTGATCAAGGATTTTGGGTTGCTCAGTATCCAAATCCACATCAGTTGGTATCTAGAGCCAAACACTGGGTTTGAAGAATATCCTCTTCCTTAGGCCAGGTGTGGTTCAAAAAGGAACAGGAAATTCCCCCAATGGATCTTGGAAATATCTATTTAGATTGAGAGTTGTCAACCCTTTTTGATGCTTTCATCAATCTAAAGCATAATCCTACATAAAATCATGCCCAAAAATTCTATAAACCAGGGCCATAGTTCATAGAATCTTCCATCCCTTTTCAGTCTTGGCTTCGGGTCTCTTTGACGTCCCAATCACTCTTTTTACTGCTTAAGTACTTATTTTGTTTGTCTATGTCCTTCATCCATTGGCAAGTATTGGTTTGTTATTAAAAATTTACCACACACTCTAGTACATGTTGTAAAAAGTCCCCAAAGACCAATTTACTCTGTGCAATGCAACTTTCTACCACTCAATTCATCCAACGATACCAAAATATCTCCTTGTAAAAATTGCACACAAAAATTTTACTTATAACAAGCACTCCATGAAGGAGATATTACAACCACCCAATTGAAAGAAATACGTTGCACGTGGTACTCCCAACCTTTGGCCACGTGGGGACATTTTGGTACATTGTAGAAATATGCCTATGCACCAGTCTGGAAACTTGGTTGAATATGATCACTTCCTAGTTTAGGACCTAAAATAACACATTGAAGAAACATCTTACTCTTGCCCATAAATTTTCTATCGTTCCCACATTTTGTAACCTGCCGAACACAGCCAACGCCATCAATTCAATGGTTCACCACATGGTTTGAAGAGGGGTGGCCATCAGTATTCAAGCTCCACACATCAAACACATACCTGAAATAAGCCATAGCCTATTTTGTTAATCACCCATGTGGCTTCTAGTAAATGCTTACCCATGAAGAACACACAACTAACGTGTTCTAAGGGGAAATATTTACGTAGTAATTTTTTTTCGCTTTTGGAAGACTACATTAATATTATATTTGTAGAAGACTAATTTCATCTAGTGAAGATGCATTAGTAGTTCACACATGGACTAACAATTGTGTTCGTTAACCCATTGGGGGTGTGGCTTGGCCATTTGACACTCATGTTTCAAGCAAGGGTGAAATAACCAAAACTTCATAACACTACCATACATGCTTGCGTGGTCGTCCAAGACACTCCCCCACATCTTAGCTTTTACAAAGCTGAGTAGAAAGTAGCCTTGACATATGTTGTGGACGTCTGATTGATGCACCTGGTCTATGAAGCATATCCACTTTTTACTGTCATTCTTGACCACTACTTAGCCATACATGATCCAACTAATCAGATATCCTATCTCAGCCATGATGATCTTTGAAACTTGCAAATAGCCTATTTTGGCCACTTCCATGATGGACGATATTCATTATAGATGGAGGTAGTGATTAATTTGTGATCCTTTCCTTTATTGCTTCCTGACCACCAATCTTAGTTGTGGCTATAAATTGTTACCCCAACCTACCTCATCGTGTTCTCATTGTACATTGACCTTGTCAGCCAACCTACAATCGTTAGCTAAAAAGGGAAAACTCTTAAAAATTTTGATCTACAAGAAGCCACATGCCTTTATTAAAATATATTGTTGATCATTGCACCCTATTATCTTTTATCTTTTACCTTTGAAAATCACTCTCTTTAATTTGTGCTTATTTGTCCATTCTTTTATCAAGCACTGTAATCCTTATTTGGTCAAACTTAGTTGATTATTCCTAGCTCAAAATATAAATATGGCTTTAGAAGATAAATTGGTCAAAGTTACTTCTTTAGTCACTTCTTTGGCTGACACCATTAAAGACCTCAAAATATAGTCTTCTTCCTCCTCTCGTCACCCCTATGCAAAGTGTGAAGTCAAAATCTACAAAGGCTCTAGGGATATCGATGTCCTTAATAGCTGGATTCTAGATATGTAGACTTGGTTTAAATTTAGTCAAATTTCGGATGATGATAAATTTCCTTTCACCAAACTCAAACTTTTCGGTATAGCTAAGGTTCTCATCACCGAACACCAAGGAACTCAAAACCCCATCTCAACTTCCTTGAAGGCCACCTTCTATCTATACAATTATGATGATTATTTTCTTAACCAATGGCTTTACCTTAGATAGGGAAAACACTAATCCATGCAGGATTATGTCCATCAGGTCAACCGACTACACATCCTACTTCGTGTATCCGATCTTGTAACTTTCCTCATTGCTAAGTTCAAAAGTGGACTTCTAGCACATTTATATCGAGAGTTGAAATACACTCCTTGCACTACTCTTGATGTTATTTTTAATCATGCATAACTTGTGGAGGAGAAATTCATAGCACAACACAAGGGGACTTGATATTCTTGAAGAGGTTCCAAGCAATCTCCTCATCCACCTCAACAGGCATCAAAGAGATCTTCTACTTCTTCCTCTTCTCATTCTTACTCTACTCTCACTTCTACTCAATCCTCTACCTCTAAGCATACATTCCATGCATCTTCTTATTATCCTAAGTATAAAAAATATTGTAATTATTGTAAAAGAAAATAGCATGATAATTTTGAATGTAGATAATTACAGAAGTCTAAGAAGACTTTACTTGTATAGTCTGACGAGGGAACAAGTGACAACCCCATCAAGACTACTGGAGAGGTGCAAGTTTATGAGGAGTTAAGGGGATAACTTAATCATGTAACTTTGATGAATCATCATTCCACCGTAGGAGACCATGATAATTTGTTTGTCATGTGTGCTCACTTGCTTCATGATTTTGTAGTTGATTGTATCATCCATAATGGCTCACAAAAGAACTTGATAGCAAAGTCCATTGTCAATAAGCTCAATCTCCCTACCGCACCACATCTGAAATTATTACTCTCTTGTATGGAAGTATAGGGAGACCACTTTGTAGACTACACACATGCACCATTGTATTTGATTTTGGCACTAAGTTCAAGGATAAGGTTAATTGTGATGCGATCCCTATGGATTGTTGTGGTTTATTTCTTGGTAAGCCTTATCAATATGATGGGTGTACTCAATATGATGCTACAAAAATACCTACACACTCTAACAAGATAATAAGAACTACCTCATTGCATCCACCAAGCACACCACTAATTTATTGCTTAGTTGTAGACAAGCCAAAATAATAGTAAATAAAGCGCAAACACTTGCACTCATGTTCATTCATCCACAACATAAATAATCTTTAGCACAAGCTTATAGGTCCATTAGACACACAAAACTTGATAAAATATTGCAAAAATATGCATCTATTTTTTAGGAGCCCACTTATTTACCTCCAAAGAGGATCATTAATCACAACATTGATATCCTTCCAACAAAACCTCTCCCTAATGCACCCATGTATAGGCAAACACTTTTGTAATATGATGAAATTAATAAATAAATTTAGGACCTATTAGCTAAGGGGTTCATCAAACCTAGAATTTCTCCTTGTGCCTCTCCTATTATTCTTATTCTCAAAAAGGATGGTACTTGGCATATTTGCATTGATTTTCAAGCACTCAACAAAATCACCATAAAAAATAGATATCCACTCCCCCGCATTGATGATATCTTAGACCAACTTTAGGGTGCTAAGTTTTTTACTAAGATTGATCTTAAGAGTGGTTATCATTAGGTCCAAATTCAAGATGAATATACATGTAAAAATACTTTCAAAACTAAGACGTGTTTGTTTTAGTGGCTTGTGATGTCCTTTGGCCACGCTAATGCTCCTACTACTTTTATGAGGCTAATGAATAAAGTTTTCAGAGAGCGCTTAGATAGATATATAATTATCTATCTCGATGATATTCTTATCTTTGCTCCTACATGGTAGGCACACTTGAAGCATATTGAGCATGTTATTTCCATTCTACAACAACATTAGTTGTATGTTAATTAGCCTAAGTGTTCTTTTGGGAAAACTTCCATTTCATATCTTGGTTTCATCATCAATGAGCATTGTATCCAGGTGGATCCTATAAAAGTAGAAGTACTTATTAATTGGCCTACTCCAACCACTATCACTGAGTTACGAAGTTTCCTTGGTCTAGCTAACTTCTACCACAAGTTCATCCTAGGATATTCCACCATTGCTAGTCCTTTTTATCAGTTGACTAAGGTAAAATATATCCTCCATTGGACTCTTACTCATTCCCATGCCTTTTCTACTTTGAAAGATAAGATTTGTTCTACTCCTGGAGACAACCTTTTGAGATTGAAACTGATGCTTCTCAGTTTGTCTTTGGTGTTGTCTTAAAACAAAATGAAAATCCTATTGCTTATCATTCAGAGTCCTTTTTTGTAACCAAGAAAAACTATTCCACATATGATAAGGAAATTTATGCCTTAGTCCAGGCCATAAAATATTGGTGTCATTAACTCCTCAACAAAGAAACCATTGTCCATATTGACCATTTGCCTTTACAGTTCCTCCAATCACAAAATAAGATCCAATAATATTGCCACATAAAATGGGCTTCTTACCTTCAACAATTCCACCTAGTCATCAAGTACAAAAAATATAGTAAATATTCTATGGTTGATTTTCTAAGTCATCCTCCTTCATCACATGCCTTAACCATTGTCACTACCTCACACTTGGATTTTTAGTCTTGGCCTTTTGAGTATCCTCATGACCTTAACTTTGCACAAGTTTACCAACATCTTCAGCATCCTTCATCCTCCAATTTGGCCCCTTTTTAGGACTATCATCTTAAGAAGGGTTTGCTTTACTGGTTGGACATAATATGTGTACCCCGTGAGAATAGACCATCCCTTATTAAGGAGGGACACTCTCCATAACTTGTAGTGGTTATTCTATTGACCCAACATGTAGTGTGATGATTTTAGGTACCTACACCAGTACACCCTTTATAGTATATATAAGCTAGCTAACCACAAGTTGGGCCTTAGTATGCTTTTGCTCATTGCATCACATCCTTGGAAAAGTATCTCTATGGATCTAGTCAATGGTTTTTCTATGACAAATTGTCAACATGATTGTGTTTTTATCGTAGTTAATAATTTTAGTAAAATGACTAAGTTTATCCCTTGTCATAAAATCAACTCCACTATCAACTTAGTCCAACTTTTCTTTGATATTTTTTGGTGTTCCTTTGGTCTTCCCACTAGTATCGTGTCTGATCATGATTCCATTTTGTTCGTCATTTTTGGCGTTCTTTGTGGAAACTATTATGTGTATCTCTTAACTTTTCCAATACCTTTCATCCATAGTCTGATGGTCAAACCGAAGTCATTAACCGTACTCTTGTCCAAAGTCTTCGCATCTTCCATTATTAATCTCCATCTAAGTGGGATTTAACTCTTACACATATTAAGCATACATATAATAGGGTTGTCCATTCATTTACTAGTCATTCACCCTTCAAAGTATGTATAGGTTTTCAAGCATTAGCACCATATGAATGACCATTATCACTTCCATCTCTTGTCACTGTTCACATGCACAAAGAATAAGATAAAGCCCACTCCTTCATTCATCATTTGTAGAAAATCCAATCAAATGTTGTTAAAATTTTGTAAAAGACTCAATAGTAATAGAAGAAGATCATGGATCAACACCGTGTTCCACATCATAAAAAGGTTGGAGATAAAGTTTGGTTGTACCTCAATTATTGTAGGTTCCTCGAGAAGGCATGTAGCAAGATAAAATATCTTGTATATGGGCCTTACACTATCATGCAAAATGTTTTTGAGAATACCTTCTACCTTGATCTTCTAGCACACTTGGGCATCCATGATGTCATCAATGTTGACTTACTCAGACCATATCACAAGTTTGCATTAGAGACAACACTAGTTATCAACCATTTTTTCGATATTGTACCTAATTTTTAGCTTCCATTAGAGGATGATCATTTGTTCACCACAAAGAAAAACCACACTCACTAGGGATCTACCACTTCCTACCTTGTTGCTAGATGAGGAAAACTTCCATATCAATATTGATGGATCTCTCACAACCATATGGTCCAAGATTTTCCTTCTCTTTTGTATGCATTGGAGTCCAATGCTTCTATGGTGGGAAGGAATTATGAGGAATATTAAATAATATCTTAGAAAATCTTAGAATACGTATGAAATCATATGAAATTAAATAATGTCTTAGAAAATATTAGAATTTTTAAATAATGTCTTCTAGAACTACCATGAGCGGTAAATTTTAGGAAGCATCTAAAATTGGCATTTAATAGGTTGGTTGGCCAATCATGGTATTGTTTTATGGTTTTTACCAAACAGACGGATTGTAATAGGATCATAATACCTATAAATACATGTTTTATGCTCAATACAAATTGATCAAGTATTTTGGGTTGCTCAGTATTCAAATCCATATTTTATATCATCTTGTCTTAGACTAAGTCCCTAAATGGAGATATTGTCAGACCATACTTTGCAAGAGGGTGGTGTTGTTTCTTCATTTTGGGAATGCAAGGAGGAGAAATCTTATGATTAGAAGGAGGAAGGGGGAAGGGTTTTAAATCCAAGGGGGACTCTACAACCTCTTTTTATCAAGGGCTTAAAATAAGTAGAGAAGGGTGTAAAACATAGTAAGTTATTATCCTCTTTATATAGTGATATTTCAGGCTAAGAAAGCAAGCATGGCCTAAACAACCTTGGTAGGTTCTCTTCCCCTCCAAGTCCTCTAAAACACTATAATACAAGAATATCATTTGGATAATATGCCAGAAGAGCTTTGAAAAAGGTAAAGAAGATAATAGGTATGGTCAAGTATTAAGGGACTTAGGTTATGATACAAGTCAATTTCAAGAGTTTGTAGTATGAAGGAAATGCTACTTTAAAATTACATAAAATAAGCTGAGAAGGAACTCTTATCTAGCAAAAAAAAATCTATAGTTGGGGTTGTTAGAGTAGGACATCCCTAGGTAAAAGGGAATCAATGATCATCCTCTTTTTAAATGTTTAAGGGCTCAAGGCCTCTCATAAAAATAACTTTAAAGCATTTGTTTGAACTTCATAAGCCAAATATAATTTTAATCCAAGAGTGTCACATCCCACCTTGGAGGATTTTTTTTAAGTTACTATTTTTGGGAATGTACTGGGTAATTATGATTGATGTAGTTAGCTAGCTTTACCTTTCAACAACTAGCACTTGATGTATTCAATGGTTGTATGGATGCAAAAAGTAGAATGTAATGGAATGTAAACCTTGCTCAATTGGATATATCATGTGTGCTATAGTATCAAGAAACATAAAGTAATGGATTCTACTCAAGAATTAATTGGGTTATGATCACTTCATAAACATTCCTGGTTGGTATAACCTAAAACATTATGATAACCTAAAATAAGCCTTAAGAGGTATAAGGTAATATAATCATGCTTAAGATGGCATTCCAAGGATTATGTAATTTTAATCATGTATAGTGATTTTGTTATCCCATAAAGAAGATGTGGGTAGGATCTAAGATCTATGAATAACCATTATTGAGGTTATTTCATTATGATGGTTATCCATATTCAAGACATTCACCTCTTAGTGGATAATATGGTTAAGGGTGATTTCCCTTTTAAGAGGAATGAAATCTAACACTTGGCCAGCATTCTCATATCCAAGTGGTATGAGGGTATCATAGAAGCTGATCACTTCTACTCAAGAATGACTTTGATAAAGTCTTAATATCTCTTGATGCTATTTGCCTTGATATCTTACAATCCAAATGGAATGATTCTATCTTAGTTCATGATTGTGACCCTTGCCTCATGAAATATGAATATATATATATATATATATATATATATATATATATATATATATATATATATATATATATATATTTGTGGTAACAAATGGGGTTGTTATAGTTGGTATCAGATCCCAGGTTAACTAATAGGTTCTAGTTAGATCTAGGTTAGCAAAAGATTTGGGCATGGAACAATAAGCATGAGAGAAACTCAAAATATAAAATCCCACAAATCTAAACAATGCATGCTTGGTAAGAACAAGTCAGTACTTGAGATAATCGATGTTTAAGTTCCTTTCTCCCATGAATAGATCCATAGTCATTCAAAAGTGGAAGAGCTAAGCGAACCCTCCTTCCATGGGTTTTAAGCGGTGTACCTTAGAATATTTTGGAAAACTACTCGACATCTATGTTTCTTGACTTACCTACTCCTTATTTTCAAGTGTGATTATAAGTTGGTTCAAATCCACTAAAGGACCTCTTGAATTAAGGTTATCAAATTATTATGGATAACTTGTTAATTGCCTAGGCCAAATGACTCAAAGTGGAACATTGTGTGAATAAGAATTAAGTGAGTTGAAATTTAGTCCCTAGAGATAGCCTAAAAGAAGATAATGATCTTCGATATAGTCCAAAGAGCATAGTCACAGAACTACCCACCCTCGAACTATAGATGTTATTGGATTAAATTTTGGTTAGGTCTAAATTTACATACGGTAGTACACAAGATAAGATAAAAGAATGTTTTCTTTAATTAGTTCTCATTAAAATTTGATCTTTGGTCAAGAAGTCGAACATCTCAACCATGACAAATTCTGGTAGATTGCTATAAAGCTGCAACCTGAGCATTTACCCTGGTTGAAGATATCATCTTGCTTTGTCGTAAATTAGTACATGTGTTTTGTGCTATTAAAGCATTGAAATGTCGTAAAACATGTTTTGTGTGTCAGTAGACTAAAATATGGAAGGTCGTAAGCATATGTTTTATAAGAAGTGACTATTCCATGAGTAAGCTAGTTTGTTATAGTCTTAATAGACTAACAATTGTAGTCATGAACAAAGGTGACTTTTATCAATTTAAACATAAATGATATGAGATAGAAGTTAGAATTACAAATTGAGGATAGATTGTAATCTAAAATTATTCTTTATATATTAGGAAATGGCTCTTAAAGAAGGAAGCATAAAAGACACATTATCTTGCAAGATGAAGTGAACTAAAAGTCTTCTAGGAAAGTTGAAAATATTAAGCAGAATGGCGGAGGACATTTTTTCGATGAATTTTGAGTTGAAATAACGAGTAAATGATCTTAAGGAATAACTGATCCAACAAGGCCAACTGCTAGATAACTTGGAAGCTCAAAAGTGCAAATCTGGGGCATTGCAAGTCGAGTCCAATTTACAAGAAAAGAGGCCTATTTTTAATTATGCTATTTTGTCAGAATCCAAACGATAAATTTTAAGGAAGAGAAAGAGTGTTGGTTTTATGAAGTGGGAGAAAGAACAAAATCGAAAAAAGAAGCAAGTTTGCTTTAGGAAGGGACTCCAAAAAATCAAGACTAATAAGTTACAAGAATCATCTACCATTGTGCAGGAAAAGGGAAAGAAACATGTAGGTCCTCTGGGGGGATAGTTTAAATGTAAGGAACAACATTATGCAAAAATATGCACACAACATGCAGGAATAAGTAAAATTGTGATGAATCACAAAATTCATGTGACCATCGAAAGTCCAAATTTGGAAGGGCAAGTTACTCTATCACCCATGAATGATGGTGAATTCCTTAGTCATTATAATGAAATCAACTAAGATTCTAGAGTTTCACTCCAAGACTATGAGGAAGCATAATATTGACCAGTGTAAGGTCTAGTGGGACCAATATTCTACAAAGAATTCCACTTGGAAAAAGTGGAATATATGAAAAGACACCATCCTTATTTATTTAATGATGTTATGTAATGATACAGGTTGAACAATAGACCATTTATACAAAGTGGAAACTATGCCAAAAACTATGTTTTATTATTTGTTTTGTAATAATATAGGAAAACACAAAGGAATATGTTTAATCTAAGAGGGGAGTATGTCACATCCCACCTTGGAGGATTGTTTTTAAGTTGTTACTTTCGAGAATGTACTAGGTAATTATGATTGATGTAGTTAGCTAGCTTTACCTTTCAACAACTAGCACTTGATGTATTCAATGGTTTTATGGATGCAAAAAGTAGAATGTAATGGAATGTAAACCTTGTTCAATTGGATATCTCATGTGTGCTATAGTCTCAAGAAACATAAAGTAATGGATTCTACTCCTTAAGAATTAATTGGGTTATGATCACTTCATAAACATTCCTAGTTGGTATAACCTGAAACATTATGATAACCTGAAATAAGCCTTAAGAGGTATAAGGTAATATAATCATGCTTAAGATGACATTCCAAGGATTATGTAATTTTAATCACATATAGTGATTTTGTTATCCCATCGAGAAGATGTGGGTAGGATCTAAGATCTATGAATAACCATTATTGAGGTTATTTCATTATGATGGTTATCCATCTTCAAGGCATTCACCTATATACCGGTCTTAGTGGAAAATATGGTTAAGGGTGATTTCTCTTTTAAGAGGGATGAAATCTAACACTTGGCCAGCATTCTCATATTTGAGTGGTATGAGGGTATTGTAGAAGCTTATCACTTCTACTCAAGAATGACTTTGATAAAGTCTTATTATCTCTTGATGCTATTTGCCTTGATATCTTACAATCCAAATGGAATGATTCTATATTAGTTCATGATTATGACCCTTACCTCATGAAAGATGAATATATATATATATATATATATATATAAATATATATATATATATATATATATATATATATATATATATATATATATATAAAATTGTGGTAAGAAATGGGGTTGTTACAAAGAGACTATGTTGGACATAAAGAAAGCAATAGCCATCCTTGCCTCTCTCCTATTGTTAAATTAGAATTTTGTACGAATGGACTCAAATGGAAGATCAAGGGGGAATTTAACAAGATGAAATTCCTTCTTCCAACTAGTAGATAAGGTATGTATTGAGGTAGGTATGGTTATAGACTTACATTTTATGGATCTAGGAAAGCTAATTTATGTAGTCAATCTGTATGGTCCTTATGGCGATAGAAGAGATTTTTTGAAAGAATTATTTATACAAGACTTTAAAAAAAATGTAGTGGTGGAAGAGGACTCAAATTTTGTAACTAAAATAGCATAAATGTGGGGAGTGAAGGCCATAATGGATCCTATCCTTGAATTTTTATTATATTAAATCCAGAATGCAGGGTCATGTGATGTAGAATCCATTAAATTAGTTCCCACTTGGAGGAATCAAAGAACTATAAGATAAGATATTTCTAAAAGGTTAGATTTTTAGTGTTTAAAAACCTCAAAGCTAAAGTAAAATGACTAGGGACTTGGATAGATCAAGGTGAGGAATCTGATCATTCACCAATTTTATTTTAGTTAGAAAAAGATCAAGAGAAACTTGTAGGACATTTCAAGTTCAATGTTATCTCGTTAGAAGATGAGGAATTTATAAATATATTAAAATATGAGTGGAGACATATTGACCTAACCATAGAAGAGACAACTATGTTTTAATTTTCTAAAAATATAAGGAGAATCAAATCTACTACAATTGCATGGGCCAATGGTAAATATTGGAAAGCAAAGACAAAGATAATTGATATAGAATCTAAATTGAATAAGTCGTATAGTCATGAAGGTAATGAAGTTTTTTTAAATAAGAAGAATTTGCAGGTCAAGGAGCTAGAAAAATAGAAGAGGGAATAACTAGAATGGGAAGATATAAAGTGGTTGGCCTTGGCTCTGAATTAGTGGATGAATTAAAAGATGCTCAAGTGTAGTGTCCTCATGGTATGTCTCCTCCAATCCTCTTATATATTTTGCTTTCTCCTCAATTACCTCAAGGTTCTCTATAGTAAACTCTAGGATCCATAGAACTCTTAGTAATCCAATCAAAAAGTAGATCTAGCTTATCCAATCAAAATTGTCTAGTAAGATTCACTACCCTCCATGTGTGTTTTACAAAGCCTAAGATTATATTACACAAAGACAAGGTCATTAAAGTGATCTTGACTCAACCTATTGCACTTTTCTTGTGTATAGCCTTAAATAGAGACCGATTGTACTCAATATAGGTGAGGCATACAAGGAGCATTACATGACTCAAATTAGATGGAGAGAATGAAAAGTCTCACTTATGTCAAAAAAGTCTTTCTAAAATTACCTATTTATGTGATAATATGTATAAAATCACAATATAAATAATTGTGATCAATCATAAAATATGCTTTGTTTATAAATTGAAAAGTTAATTTTATAATAAATCTTATATATAATATTTATGTTTTTTTTCATATATTTATAGTTTTATCAAGCAAAATAACAATTATAAAATCACAATTCATTTTATTTTTAGAGTTGAATCCAATATGACTTATGAAAAACTTATTTAATTTTTTCTTTTAATCTTATAAACATGATAATTGTAATTTATAGTTTGTCATTTGTAAAACAAATAATCTCATGTTTTCAATACACTTTTCAATCTAGCATGAGGACAAGCTTTTTATTAGGTTGTGTTCTTCAACATGAAAAATAAATAGATTATAGTTTCTTCACTTATGTGTGTTTAGATAATGGTTTGGGAAAAATAATCATTTTAATCTTATCAATGACATAAGATAAGACAAAAATTGTAAATTCTAAGTGGTTGACAGATTTAATATTAGGTGAATTCACTTGCTTTTTTTAATTATATTTGAAAAAAGAAAATTATATATCATAATGTTTTTAAAGATCAAAATTAACTTGAATTACTTTTACATAATTTTGTAAATATCAAAATTAACTTACATTACTTTTGTCATTACCTTGATGCTACTTGAGTCTAAAAGCTTGCCACTTCATCCAGTACATCTCCCTTGTGATCAAAATTAACTTACATTACTTTTACATAATCTTGCAAAGATCAAAATTAACTTGCATTACTTTTACCACTACTTTGATGCCATTTGAATCCAATAGCTCTGCCACTTTATCCAATACATCTCCCTTGTGACCCTTGTGATCAAAATTGACTTACATTACTTTAACACAATCTTGTAAAGATCAAAATTAACTTACATTACTTTTACCACTACCTTGATGTCATTTGAGTCCAATAGCTCTGCCACTTTATACAATACATCTCCCTTGTGATCAAAATTAACTTATATTACTTTTACGACTTTGATACCACTTGAATCCAATAACTATGCCACTTGTATCTAATACGTTTCCTAGAGTAATAGGAGTGAAGCATAAAAATACTTGAAATTACCGTACTTTTACCACTACCTTGATACCACTTGAATCCAATATCTCTCCTAAAGTAACCTGAGTGAAACATAAAAATACCTAAAATTACCGTACTTTTACCAAGATACCACTTGAATCCAATAACTATGTCACTTTGTATCAATACCTCTCTTAGAGTAACCCGAGTAAAACATGAAAATACCCCAATAACTATGTCACTTTGTATCCAATACCTCTCTTAGAGTAACCCGAGTAAAACATGAAAATACCTGAAAACAATGAGGTTAGAGTAAACCGGGTGAAATATGGAAATACCTGAAAACAAACAGGTTATGTGAATGTTTTGTTTCCTCCAATTAATATACATGTAATGCCCTGCTCTGTCTGTCAGCTGCCTCTATCCTTAAGAGTCTCTGTCCCTGTCTCTTCCTGCTTCCCCCCGTACGAATCTCGGCCCTGTCTCTTCCCTGCCTCTCCCCTGTCCCTATCCGTACGAGGAGCCGGGTATAACAAGTTTGGAGCACGCACAGGGATGCTGAAGCGTTGGCGTGGGCGGGGACGGAAGAAGTTGATGGTCCCCGCAAGATAGAGCTGCGTGAACGGAAATGGGTATGGATACGTGCCGAGGTACAGTTCATAAAAGGCATTTGGAAATCTTTCTAAGAAAGAGGGGAATATGGTGTACAAGGCGGCGAGGAGAAGTCAAAGATGTCTTTAATCAATTGTTGTATTGTTGATTTAGAGGTACTCAATTTAGTTGGTTGTGGGTTAATATCCGTAAGCTATGGATTGGTAAGCTTGAGTATTTATCAAAAACAGATCTAGGTTTAAAATTTACGGGCGCGTCCAGCTTAGCATAGGCAGTTGTCTGTTCTGACTCCTCTGAGTGATGTGTCAGAACGACGATGGTACGTCCAGCTTAACATAAGCAGTAATCTGTTTCGACTTCTCTGAGTGATGCGCCAGACCAATGATGATGGTACACGCCAGACCAATGATGATGGTACACCCAGCTTAGCATAGGCAATACTCTATTCCGACTCCTCTGAGTGATGCGCCAGACCAACGATGATGGTACACCCAACTTAGCATAGGCAATAGTCTGTTCCGACTCCTCTGAGTGATGCACCAGACCGACGACGACGGTACGAACCCTATGTAACCGGCGGTCCCCATCTCACATCGGGTTAACGTTAATGAGACAATGGGTTTGTTGGAAGCAGTCATTGATGGTTTGAACCCTGCACACCGCAGTTACTAAAGATCGTGGTTGTAACCAATTCACCTATATAACCAAAAAAAAATAAAAATAAAAAAATATTATTTTGAAAAATAAATAAATAAATATTACTATCAACAGAATTCCAATCATAAAATATATAATTATATTAAAATTAAGATTTTCTAACCTAAAAATGGTAATGCCTTCTTTCTTGGTTTGTTATTTTTAAGCCGGTAACTGATTCATTTATTTTTGATAGAATTAATGTTTATAGTTTTTATAAAATTATTGTTTTTTATATGTTTAAATTAAATTAGGTTAAGAATAATTATATCAAAATAAATATTATAGTATTATTTATATCAAAATAATATATATATTTTATAAAAAAATTTAAAGTTATTTATAGTAATATTTTCTTATTATTATTTAAAAAGAAAGTTTATACTAATAATAAATGATGCAACATATAACAAAAAAAAATAAAGTATTCAAGTCTATATACAAAATAGGTCAATATAAGGTATAGCCTAGCTAGATCCCTCAAGGTAATAGTTTATTGTACAATATAACTGCTAATACATAAACATATAAGAACACTAGGGTTGGAAAATGGAAACAGTGCAGTTTTAAGACTAAAACAATAAAAATGACATGGAAGTTCGGACCTAGCTTCATATGGTGGCAGTTACGAAATGCACGTATATTTAGATCAGAGCACAAAACAAGGGAGCAAGTATGAGAGATGATTATGAGTAAGGTAATGTAAACACTCTCTATTAGATTACAGGAGGAAACAAACATAGAAACGAAGGAAGTGAATATTTCTAAAGAGCTTTGGAATAATTGTAAAAGAAAAACAACTAAGGGTTGGATGCACAAGTGAGATCTCCTCAAATAACATTGAGTGGGTGAAGGCTAACATAGATGGGGCTTCTACTAAAAACCTTTGAAGAGTTGGTTTTGGCATTATCATACGAATTTGGAAAGGAGAATAGATGTACTAGAGAGCATAAGGTATGGGGGAGACAACAAATAATGAAGCAAAAGGACAGACGATCTTGTCAGTATCAATGATAGCTATAAATCTACATTTACATAAGCTATGGATAGAGGAAGACTCTCAGGTATGGGCTGGAATCTTAGATTTGATAAAACCCTATTAGGTGCTAGGAATTAGGAAGAGAGGAAGGTGGAATCAGTTCAAAATATTTGGAAGGTTTTTCAAGATGTTTTTATTACACATATCAAATGAGAGGAAAATAGGGTGGCAGATTATTTAGCAAAATAAGGAAAGAACTGGAGGAAGGGTAATATGTGGACTCTTAGATGGAAAATCAGATAAGCTAGTGCCAAAGAATCCAAGGGATGTGAGAGGTGGTATAAGCATATAGCAAAATATGAAGAGCAGATAGTAATTCTAATGAATCTATCATAGTTAGACCATGGAGCAATGACCAAGAAGAAAAGAAATGACAAGTTGTCCTAATGTCAAGCTAGGTAAGCAAGGTTCTTGATTGTTTGCCATAGGCTCTTGTGTTTTCATCCTCAGGCTACTGTTGCTCTACTATATGACATTACTACCACTAGACATAGAGTGACCAACATGGGTGGTTTTTACAAACATAACACACATAGCCATAGACATTGTATTGAGTATGTCTAGATTAAGAGAAAATTAGCCTCCATCCCACAAAACAATAAATATGTTAAACATGTTCAAGATGTCAATAATGACTTCAAAACAACATGAAGATAGATGGATGGTCTACGAAATTCAGATGAATAAGAAAAATTGGAATTCAACTATGGTAATGTTGATGTGTATGGATAACTACATTATGATGGCCTCATGTAATGTTTTCAAAAAACACGTCTATATAATGTTTTTATGTGTAATTTTTGAGCTAGGAGGGATTAGAGGAGGATTTTATTTATCCCTTGTTTCCTTTCCAACTCATTTTACTTTGTATTACAACTTCTATAAATATAATCTCTTTTTCATTTTTCAAAAGAACAATAGGGTTGGATGTTAGACAAATAATAGCTAACTTATTACCAACAATTTTTCATACAATAGTCTAATAAGAATCATGGTAAATTTCAAGCCACTACCTCAACAAATGAAACATCATGAGGCCACTTATTTATAGTAGACATCTTGCGATCAAGAATGAAGCTTTGGTATAACATTACCTTCATTATATATTGTTAGTTCAACTCCAAAATTCCAAGCTTGTTATGGATCTTCATGATGAGATGTCCAAAAGCCTAGTTTTGATTATGAACTCTATTCACCTACAACAAGATGTCATGCATGAGGGAGCTATGCCTAGCCCAAGGGAGAAAGTCTCTCTATTAAAAAATACACTTTACTTTCCAAATAAACTATATAACAATGACTCAAAAAGCCCTAGCTCATACTATAAGGATTATATAATCAATAAAGAGACCAAGGAGGTAGGTTTTTACATTAACATAAGCAAAGAAGAGAGACATAATATATACATATACTCCCTCGTCTCCTCTAATACAAGGATAAAATTAAAGTAAGTGTTTGGACTCCACTTATCCCAAGGTTATGCACAATGGCGAATATTCACAAATTAGGCGAATATTAGGATTTCCAAAATTGGAAATTGATGAATATGAGGACCCTCAACGTCGGTCCATTCACCTAAAATTTTTGAGACCAATTTTTTCTTAGGGTCAATTTGCCACAATATATATCCAAACATAGGTATACTTGTTGGAAAGCTCTTTTTGAGCATGATCTAATGGTGGTGTTTTTATGAAGTTATAAGGTGATTTAATAGGTTAAAATTTTCCCCAAAGATAACCTTACTTTTTAGGGCTTCAAATGCTCCAAATTTTGGTGTGAAGATGATTGATTTAATTTTTTTAGAATTCGCCTTGATTTGCCTTGATTTTGGTTAGGATTCTCCAATTTTTTACAAGTATATTTCGATTCCAGCCCCTTATGCATAACCTTGACTTATCCATAGGCAACATAGAAGGTTTGGTTTGGTTGAGCTTTACTAGGTGTTAAAGAGAAGGGATTTTGTACTAAAGAACTCTTTAGGAAAATAATAGATCTTGGGTAGAAAGTAACACTTCCATAGTTTATCAATAAGAAAAGCCATTATTATTTGGAATATGAAGGTCCCATTTCTCATTAAGTTGAGGAAAGAAGTAAAAGGAAGGGATTAGGTGAGAATATAGATATTTAGAATTATTGGCTTGTATGAGGAAATTGTTCCACCATCTCTAGTCAAACTAGGTGGACATAATAAAGTCGTTCATTTTGATAGTAACCAGGTTAGGAATAGACTTGATAGCCTCCTTAAACACCACTCTATAATGGGTAAGTTGGAGATATTGAAACCTTGCTTGCTACTAAGACAACCACTCCTTCAAATACTTATCCTAAAGATTTGAGAATAATAATAAAACCTTGGTTGCTAAGAATAAAAGGTTTCATTCCACATAAAAGGATATGTGACTATTATATTTGTAGATAACAAGGTTATACCATATACTATGAGTGGCTATGGAAAGACCAAATCACAAGGAGGAATCCTTCCATTGAATCAAGGAGCTACATGCTTGCAATGTTGTCTGATTCTTGTGGAGAGTCAACGAACCATTGATGGAAAAAATGATAACATAATAATTTTATCTTGCCAAGGAATCTAGATCCATATGAATTTATAGATAGTTATAGAGATAATAGATCTAATGAAAACCTCCTATGGTTCACTCCCATTAAGACTCTAGGTACCCACTTTGTTTCAAGATATTTACCTTGATTGATAGGGTCAATATTATCAAGTCTACCTTAGGCCTTATAGGGGATGCAAAGATTCCAAGATATAGTTGGTAAGGACCAAATCTTGTTTCATTTTCTCTATAGGAACTATCTCAACATAGAGGTGAACTTATGACAACTAAATTTAGCTAGAATCCAAGTCTATATAGATCTTGTTGAGAATCTAAACTTTACCTACCAATGATAGAAATCTAGTGGTCCAAGTAGAAATTTTCCTCTACACCATATTGAGGAACCGATACCCATGAGCTTTGGGAAAATCATAAATCTCAAAGGGGACCCCAAAATATTTGATGATGGACCTAGGAGTAACAAATTTCCATTTAGAAGGGACATAGATATAGGATTAGTTTTTAGAAGTAAATTTAATTTAGTCTTTTTGACACTGATTTTGGAATAAAAAACATCACAATCCAATTGTAGCACCTCTCTCATTGTTTCCACCTCCTCTTGATTGTTATAGAGAATTAGCAAGGAGTCATTAGCAAAGTGGGAGTTGATCACAACTTGCTGGTAAGGGATATCGATTTCTCTAAGAAGAAATTCTCTATGAGCGGTCTCCAAAAGGTATTCCAAGTCATCAATATTGATAACATATAGGGTGACCTAATAGGACAATCTTAATAAATTGAGCATTGGAGGGGGATAGGATGGGATAATCTACCATTAACTACCACTTTAAATGAAGTAGATTGAAACAAAATCTAGATGTGAGAATATAAATTATTACCAAAACCTAACCAAGAAATATTATTCAATATGTATCTCTAGTTAATACAATCACAAGCCTTGTCAAAATCAATATTCAATAGAATGACATCCTACTTAGAGTCCTTACCACATTGGCAAGTTTTTGAAGCCAACATAAAATTGTCAAGAATAAACATTCCTTTGAGGAACCTCATTTGTTTTTGTGTAACAATTTTACAAGTTAAAAGCACTTAACTTCATGGCAAGGGCCTTAGTAATAATATTGTATGCAACATTAAGAAATGTGATAGACTTGTAGTCAAATATAGATGTAGCATATACACCTTTCATAATAAGTTGAATCATGCCTTGATTGATGAAGGTACTAAGCAAGCTTAGAGGAAGCGACTTTACAATAGACAATATAGAGGTATTTTCTAATCAAGGGCCATAACATCTTGTAAAAATCCACAAAAAGACCATTAGGACCTATGAATTTACCATATTTTATACAAGAAACAACTTGCCATAGATCTACCAATGTGACATTAATATCAAGTATATCCTAGATTTCAAGGAGTATTTTAAAGTAGTCTATGTTAAAAAATTTTCAAGATAGTTGTACTAATGTCCTATATAGTAAATATCTTTCTTTTGATTATTGTTTTCTAGGAAACTAAGTTCAAAAATTAAGATTAAAAGTTAAACTTATATCAACACATATCAAGTAGAAATATAGATAGACAACTAGTTCACAAAGTAAGAAGACTATAAACAAGTAATTCCTTTGCCTTTAACCTCTTCCCAAACATATAGTTTATGTTGTATTTGGTACAAATAATAAATTAATAAAACAAAAATTAAGATGGCACATGTATACTATTTTGACAAACAAAAAGAAACATTTATGAGAGAATATTGGCCATAACAATACCCCTTACCTTTAATCTTTTTTAAGATCGATACTATATGTTGAATTTGTGAACATAAAATATCAAAACCAAAGTAGCAATAATAGATAAAACGCAAGCAATATGCACAATGAAAGAATAATATTATATTGATTTAGGGAGCCTGGATCTCCATTGTTACAACATTGATATACCACGTATCGTAGGGGTTACAAAATACACTTGTTTTCAATAATACAATGATTACAAAAGGGTAAAAACCCTTGATCAAATGAATACAGTGTCTTCAAATATTCTCTGCTACAAAAAAGAAGTTAAGTGGGCTTCGTATATATTCTATGGGGTCAATACAATTGCAACAACTATCAAATAACTCATCACTTGTATCTACACATAAAAGCAAACCACTAAAAATAGATCAATAGCATATGCAAGGCCTCCACGGTGTGAGGTCCTCTTTGATAAAAACTGTGAATTTGTTAACCCTATATGGAATACTTAGAAATATGAATTAAAATGTAGAAAACATAAATTAAATGAGAAAAATTACCTTGTTAACTCTTGATGATGATCTATGCTTTTGAGGGCTCGAAATGGTATTACACAAACACCATAAAGCATCTAAGGGTTTGTTGGACGCGGTGTGGTATCTGGTGGATGCACTGTAGTGTTTGGGAGATGCCTTACAGTTTTTTAGAGACACCTTGAGGTATTTGAAGACTACAATGGATTATTGACAGGGTCTGGATCTGTTCCTCAATAATGACAATGAGCAAATAGGGAATGCAATGGTGGCTAGGGTTTTGATCTAACCAAAAAGTGTGCACCCATCTACTGTATTATGTTGTATTCATTCAATTAAAGCATAAAAATGACAATATTGCATAGATTCTACAAAATAAGTGTTTCTTGTATTAATATTTGCAAAGAATCTCGATTACAATCATGCCCATCTTAGGGTCACCCAAATGATGATACGATTAATACAATGCCAAAGCCCTCAATAGGGTAGGTGCACTAATGTTGCTTTTCAACTAGTCACAAACTACTCTAGGGTGGAGTTGCCCTCTTCTTTGCGTTGAGGAAGGAACTTGATGGTTGAGTCTCCTTGGAATATGTTCCCTATGATCAAAAAACAACATAAAAGTGTCAAAAATATAGGCAGCCTCTCATGATGAGGCCCTTTTAGGAAAAATGTATAAAGACACCATTAAGCATGTATAATCAAGAAAGCATGAAAAGCACTTCTAAACTATGTAAATTGAATCAAGATTCATGGAATTGCATAAAGAAAGATAACAACTACACTATGCATGGACCAATTATGTGAAATAAAGCATGAAAGTGCATAAAGAATCCATTATTATCCTATTTGATGCTTAACACAAAGAAACTATTCTAACCTAATTCTACCGATCAAAAATCTGCTAAACTATGCTAATTAACGAACATAAATGAAAAATATAAGGCGGTGATACCTTTGCTACAAACCACAACTCTGGTGAGTGATCTGCACTGTAAACCACGGTTGAAAGTCGCGATTATCAATATGATAGGTTTACCCTCAATTTCAAGGGCAATGGGCTTGACCTCCTTGTCCAAATTAATGTTCAATGGTCGCCTTCGGTGTCCTCAGACTGATTTGGTGGTTGATTCACTGTGAAGGGCCTTCGTTCGCCTGAATATGCACTTCTTAGCTCTCTTAGGCTCCTAGGGCATCCATAATGCAATTCATCATGAATCTTGGCAAGTAGGGGATAAGTGCAATAGCTTTCTCTCTCAGTATACTCTGTTGAGTTTACAATTAGACAGAGCTTCACTGCTCAAATCTCCAATGCTCTCTCTGATTCTATTTCAATAGCGCTTCACCATAAAAATCCTCTCATTGCCCTAATTTTGAGGGGTACTTATAGGACTACCCAAGGGCTAGGGGTGGCTTCATGGAGAAGCCAAGATCAAGAAAGGGTGGTTAGGATAGTTGGATTGGAAGCTTTCGTCCTCTAACCACCTTCTTCTATATCAAATTGTCATTCAAACCAATTTGGCTCGGATGAAGACCAACTAAACTTCAGTTAAGATCGTAGGTTACAACTGTGGTCTAGACTATAAACTGTAGGTTCAGCCATGGTTTAGCCTATAAATTGTAGGTCTAGGCTGCGATTCATATTGATTAGGTCAAGGAGCCCAATTTGCGTGGTTCGAACCACTACTCTATCTTGGAGTCTATCCAAGATCCTCCATATGGTCTTGTAGCATATCCATATCAGTAGTCGCCCTCGACATGACGTGTTTTAGGTGTCTACAGATGCCCCTTTTGAGATGCATTATGAGATCGAACACTGCTGAGAAAAAATATACCTCCTAAAATGATGTCGAAGGTTCTATGATGATCATTAGTCAGATCAACATTAGATGCCTCTTGTCAAGTAAAAATGACGTGCATCCTGGGATCATTACTTCTAACTAGGTGAAAGACTTACATTTGAAAAGCTTGCACTTGCCATCAGTCATTCGGGTAGTGTTTGATGCCATAATAGGAGTTAGACCTATATAACCAAAAGAAGAAGGAATACAAAAAAATTATCATATTTGCTATTTACCCCAAGCAAAGGGGTAAGTTTATGATAGTTGTTGATAATGATTCGCAAGGCCGAACACAATTTTGATAAGATCAAGGGATCTACGATCTTTGAGATCTTCTATTGGTTTTGATTATGATTTGATATTATGACTACCCCCTCAAGCGACGAGTCGATGAGGTAATGAAAATTATTAAAGCGACAATGTCACTTGACCACCATGGATGATCTAAACAAATTTATATTTGAGCATATTAATGCCTTGGCTAGGCCTAGTTTAGCTTTTGATTCCAACTGTTAATAGTATTTACACATATCTATCCCATGGAGTAGTCAGGCTGCAATAGCCATCTTAAGGAATCAAAATGATACAAATCGAATTAGATTTGTGTTGAATCAAATTATCGATGATTTGCTAAAAGATGTCATAGAAGACATGACATGAAACGCCTCATTCCCGTGAAGAAGTCCAGCTGTGAAAGCCTTCTTAGGGATTGAAACAAAGCATATCAGATCAACGATGACAATTTTACCCCCAAATGTCCTTATGGTAATTTACTCATCTTGTCGGATTGCATGGAGTGCAAGTCGCTGCAACCACCAACTGTATAGGGTAAATTACTGAATACGAGGCGCATTTGGTGTTTTTAATTATTTGATTTTTTTGTTGTTAATTTTGATTTTTTTAATTGATTATGGTGCTTTGAACATCACCGAATGTGCAACATTGATTACTCTTTTTGAAAATTTTATCCCATGGGAGTCATTAATTTACCTTTTTAGACCTTCCCACGATGGGATTTGACTAGATTTTCTACCTGTTGCAAACCATGGCTAGGGTCTACGGTTCCCAATTGCAATTTTGGAAATTGCGGCTAGGGCCTACAGTCTATGCAGAATAAGAAAAACTTATAAAAGCTCAATTTTCAAATTTCTTTCATTATTCCTTGACAATGATTGGCAATTGGAGAGCTTGACAGTGACAACTGAGAATTGACCTAAAACTATCAAACTCTACAATCACACCTACACACCGCACGATGGCAGACTGTGGGCAATATTCATCAAGCCGAGGCAGAGGCGAGGGCAAGGTAATTCGAAATCAAGACCTCGCATCCATTACCAGTAAAATTAACCTCACTAAAAAAATGGGCTAATTGAACCTAATTAAATTGCTGGTAATGAATCTCATGGTAGATTAGGCTAGTTTACGCTTTTTTTTATTTTTATTTTTTTATTTTTTAGCCGTGGACATGATCCGGGCAGGATCTCATTCGAAGATCGCAGGTACCAGCTGCGGTTCCCAATTGATCAATTAGGGACCGTAGCTGCCAACTATGGTCCGCATTTAAAATCCCAAAGGTCAAATTTTGACTGCATGCGGATCATAGGGTTGACCCGCGGTTCACAAACTTTAGGAAAAAATTATCAAATTTTTTATTTTTTCAAGGTTTAATAGGTAAATAATGTCATTTAATACATTTTTGACTTGTCTCAGTGATATTTTTAATTTTTATGATTGCATGATGACATGTTTTTGTACTTTTAGATGTTTTTAGATGTTTTTGATGATTTTTAGGTCATTTTAAAATGTTTTTGCTTTTTTTTAGTTAGCTTTTTCCTTATATCATGCTTTTTATTTCAGAGGTTGACCTCTAGAGCTCGTGAGCCCGACATCCTTAAGACTATCCGAGGACAACTCACTCTCAGGGAGAAAATATGGTTCAGAGTCGTCGGCTTCAGTTACGTCTTAGATCTACCCACGATTAGGGTGGATCAAGCCTACTTGACTACGTTGGCCTGACACTGGAATGCGCGGAACAACATATTTCACTTGCCTATAGGTGAAATTACTGTTACATTAGAGGATGTCTATAGGATCTTCAGGATCCCCATTGATGGTGAGGCCATTGTTTCTTATACTTCTGGGGCCAAAGGACCCATTTTTGATGCTATTTTTGGTGATCAGAGCTAGGAGGCTCAACACAGTATCGATCATGGAGGAGTCAATATCGGATATTGGTAGAGGAAGAACATATTCTCTATGCATGAGGCCATTTTTATGCACCTAGTGGTGCAAGTTGTTCTTCCAGACTCCTCGGGTGCAAGGATTACCTGGAGCCTCCTAGCCACAATTCGAAGAGTGGTTCAGATCTTAGCAGCTCAGCCATTGCGACTGGCCTAGGGGAGCACCCTACTCTACCAGCTATATACAGAGTTGTATCAGATAACAAACTGGAGCCACTAGGGCATTAGCTATAGCCTACTTTAGATTTAGGACTAGCAACACATCAAGATAGAGCATCCAGGAGAGCTACCACTGCACATCACAGAGATCGATGATGATCACCAGTACTATGCTGCTTATTGGCCTTACGAGGAGTAGGGGTTCAAGAGCAGGACCCATACTGGTGACTGTTGACAATTTTGTCACATTGCACAAGGGGTAGAAAAAAATAAAAAAAAATCAAAATTTTGTATAGTCTTTCCTTTTGCAAAAGTATTTCTTTTTGTTGTAAGTGTTGCAGCAATTTTGGCTTTCCTTGCCACCCCCTTGTACACAGAATGAAGAAGAAAAGCTTCGCTGCCAAGCAGGCCAAAGAAGATAGCTTCGGAGCAAGAAAGAAAAACTATCGCGATATCACGACATGTCGCATTTTCGCGGCTCAGAGCGACAAGGGAGCAAGAAAGAAAAGTTTCGTGATATCGCGACATGTCACATTTTTGCGATTGACAGCAAGGAGAAGTGCCAGAATGAAAAAGTATCGTGATATCGCGACATGTTGCGTTTTCGCGGCTCATAGCAAGAAGAAGTGCCAAAAGGGAAAAGTGTCGCGATATCGCGACATTTCGCATTTTTGCGACTGACAGCGAGAAGAAAGCACAAGAAGGCATAAAAGTGTCGCGACATCGCGACATGTAGCGTTTTCACGGCTCACAGCAAGAAGTTCCAGAAAGAAAAGTGTTGCGATATCGCGACATGTCACATTTTTACGGCTAAAAGCGAGGAGAAAGCGCAAGAAAGAGAAAGCGTCATGATATTATGACATGTTGCATTTTTGCGATGCAAGAAGAGGAACCAAGCTGAAGGTATAAAAGTGTCGCGATATCGCGACATGTCGCATTTTCACGGTCGACAGCAAGGAGAAGTGCTAGAATGAAAAAGTGTCGCGAAATCGTGACATGTTGCATTTTCGCGTCTCAGAGCAAGAAGTGCCAAAAGGGAAAAGTGTCGCGATATCGTGACATGTCACATTTTCACGATCGAAGCAAGGAGAAAGGGATAATGATGAAAACTATCACGATATCGCGACATGTCACGTTTTCATGGCTTGAAGCGACAAGAAAGACATAAGGGAAAATGTGTCGCGATATCGCAACATGTCGCATTTTTGCGATCGACAACGAGAAGAAAACGCAAGAAGGAGAAGGTGTCGCGATATCGCGACATGTCGCATTTTCATGACCGAAAGCAAAGAGGAAGACCAAAAGAAGAAAAGTGTCACGATATCGTGACATGTTGCATTTTCATGATCGAAAGCGACAGGAAGGGCAAAGGACGAAAACTATCGCAATATCGCGACATGTCGCATTTTCATGACTCAAAGCAACAAAAGAAGACAAAGACATAGAGATGTCATGATTTTGCGACATGTCATATTTTTGTGATGCAACAAGAAGAACCAAGCTAAAGGCATAGAAATGTCGTGATATCGCGACATGTTGCTTTTTCACGAGGGGCACACACTCCAAGCCGGGTATTTTCTCGAGACCATCAAAGTGCCTCATAATTGCATTTTTACTTTCCCGGTAAGCTCGCTGCTCATTTTTGGCAATTGGAAGCGAAGTATCAGTCCCTGATGAAGTATCAGTCAAGCATGGCGGCCACTCGAGCATTACACCCAGAAACCAAGGACACTCAGATAGTTCATCAATGCATATTTCTGCGGTTGACTCGATCACAGTTACTAGTTTTGGTAATGGATTTGAAATCTCAGTCACGAGGGCCACGAGGAGCCGAATTCTCAGATCTCAAGAGTATACTTTGCCATTCTGTGTAATTATGACTCAGAGGGTCGGGTCCTCTATAAAAACCCAAATTTTTATAATGTAAAAAGGGGGGGAACTATCTGCTAGAAAGCTGCTGTAACTTGATGTCCTGTGACTAATACTAAAGAGATTTGGGCTCAATTTCTCTCTTTTATGCTGCTTTCTATGCTTGATTCTTTTGTTTTTCCTCATTTGTATACTGAGACTCTGAATCCTGAATCTAGTGTGTGATTGGGGACTGTACCCTGAAACTCGCTTGAAGGATACATAGGAGAGAAAAAACACTGTATTGGTTTTCTTTTATGCTGCCTGGTGGGTTGTGGTTTTTGTTACATTCCCTTATCCTAATTGTATTTACTCTGAACCCTGAATTTCAATGAAAGGGAGAAGGAGAATCCCTGTGAGCTCGCCCAGAGGATACATAGGAAAGTTAATGTAGTGTTTCTTTCGTTTATTCTTGGTGTTCCTTGCTGCTATTCAAGTTGCTAGTTAGTGATCGTGCTTACTGTTCTCTCCCACTTTAAACTATCGATTTCTCTAACCCTTACTATTTTTATCTCTTTCCTACACCCTTATCTTCAAACACCCAAGTAGTTTAGCATAGGATCCGGCCTTTCTTCGGATATTGGCACGAGGGGCATCTCTTCCCTTCGGCATTTCAATGTTGGTCCAGGTCTAGGGCACATACACTCACCCAAAATTATTTCCTAGGTATATTTGATGACCAACATTTTTTGGCATGCCCGGTGGGACAAACTATGTCTGTCTTAGTAAGATCCATAATCAGTGGGACAAGTACAATTCCAAGTTTATAAACCCACCTATGCCAATAGTTTTTGGCACACCCGATGGGACCAAGGTCCCATATTTTAAGAACAAATCTCAAACCTATCTACTTTGGGGCCAATAGTTCTAACCAATTCCCGGTGTGACCTAGTTAGTCTCACCTAACTAGTGGTAGTGAGAACCGATGCTCTCATTATCGAAAGACTCTTAGCATCTGGCGACTCTGTTCAACCCAAAAATCTCTAAGTCATAAAGACCAGTACCTAAACTTGTGCCTTCATGGCAAAAGTCCCCATGTTTTAAGGAATTCCAAGTTGGTGAATCTTTGGCTTGCCTCCATCTGGAAAAATCACCTGGTGACTCTGACTGAGCTAAAGATCCAGATTTCTTGATCGTAAGTGCCTTTTTAAGCTAAAAGAAGACATCCCAAAGGAATCAAGGTTCGATGAGCAGCCTTGACCTCACAAGCGAAGAAAGGTATGTTCACCTGGCAACTCTGACTTAGTGGCGAGAACCATGATATCTGTAGGCCACTGCTATAATGGAGAGGGCATGGTATCCCAGCTGAGATGATCGTGGCACTCTGAATCTTCAAAGTTACCATGAAATTCCCAAAAGCACCTTGAATACAGTGACAAAATATGATGGCACTAAGGGAATGGCCCTAGAGCACCTTGAATATCTTGTTGATTTAAGGTCCATCCATGACATATTCCATGAAGATGTCATGATCAGACTCCTGGTCCTGTCTCTGGAAGGAAGGGCGCTGCAGTGGTATAGACTGCTCGAGCGTGGAAGCATCTGCTCGTGGGATGACTTAGCCAGAGCACTACTCGAAGCATTTGATGGCTCTTAGGATCCCTTCCAACTTTTGATGTGCCTCTCCACCATCAGGAGAGCACCTCTAGAGAGCATCACAGACTTCAATGTTCAATTCTGTAGAAGTTGGAAGAGAATTCCAGGAGGGATCCAACCGACGCCCACCCAAGCCCACCTTTTCTATGTTCGGGCCTTTCACCTGGACATGGGCCTCCTCTTACTGTAATCAGGTGAATGAAGATTTTCTCAAATTTTTGAGGAAGCAGTATGAGCAGAGCAGCTCCTGCTCCTATCTGGAAAGTGGCAGTGGGGGGAAACTCCATCACTTCCTCCAATAATTGTTGCTCCTATCTATCCAACACAATATTCATCATGGCAGACTCCTCATACTGAGTAGAGGCCTGAGATGTAGTCATTTGGAGCTCAAGAGGCAAATTTTGTCCAAGGCCAACGATGGGAATATGCAAGCTTTGCCCCAAAAATGAACAATATGGTTGCTTGCAGTCTCCATCAAGAGATGGGCCAAGGAGAAGAGCAGACTCAAGTGGCAAAACTTGAGAACAAAGAGGGCACATTTTTGCACCCTTTTTGTGTCCTAGTAGATGGCACGCAAGCATTCCTCCAGAGTCCATTAAACATGCCTCATCAAGAATTTGAACCTGAGCAGACCCTAGAAGATTACTCTTTGCCGGAGGAGCCCTGTCATCGCACCAGGAGGATGGAAGAACCTATACCCAACCCGTAGTTAGTAGATTCTTTAGTATTCTGGTATTGGTTCCAGCCATCACCATGACCAGTACCCCAAGAGGCCCCTCATGCTACGAACTTCTTCGCCACATCATTCATCACCAGTATGGGTACTGGCAAGAGTAACAACCTGCCACACTGCACTCTGTTTGCAACATGGACAACTTCATGAAGAGGCCAGCCGAACTTCAAGGATCAACTGAAGTTCAATCAGATCTGGTCCAGACATTGCAGGTTCATCGGATAAGCACCCGAAGCTGGGTTTATGGTAGCGGCATGCCAATCATGCCATAAAATTTTGTGTAGATACTGTAAATAGCCCGACTAGTAAATAAGCGTCGAAAGCACTAAGTGTTGCTTAGGAGCTTAGGCACAAAAAAAAAAAAAATGCTGTCAATGGATGGTTAGAGAAGAAGACAATGGGGATGAATCTGTTGCCCAATGGATAAAGACCTGGGATCTCTGCATTCAGACAAGCTAAATGCCCTGCGAGCCACCAAGAATGTTGAAAATTTTGTCACATTGCATAAGGGGTAGAAAAAAATAAAAAATAAAAATCAAAAGTTTGTATAGTATTTCCTTTTGCAAAAGTATTTCTTTTTGTCTGTAAGTGTTGCAGCAATTTTGGCTTTCCTTGCTACCCCCTTGTACATAGAATGAAGAAGAAAAAGCTTTGCTGCCAAGTAGACCAAAGAAGATAACTTCGGAGCAAGAAAGAAAAACTGTCACGATATCGCGACATGTCACATTTTCGCGGCTTAGAGCGACAAGGGAGCAAGAAATAAAAGTGTCGCGATATCACGACATGTCGCATTTTCACGACTGACAGCAAGGAGAAGTGCTATAATGAAAAAGTGTCATGATATCACGACATGTTGCGTTTTCGTGGCTCACAGCAAGAAGAAGTGCCAAAAGGGAAAAGTGTCACGATATCGTGACATGTCGCATTTTAGCGATCGACAGCGAGAAGAAAGCGTAAGAAGGCATAAAAGTGTCGCGACATCGTGACATGTGTTTTCGTGGATCACAGCAAGAAGAAGTGCCAGAAAGAAAAGTGTCACGATATCACGACATATCCCATTTTCGCGGCTCAAAGCGAGGAGAAAGCGCAAGAAAGAGAAAGCATCACGATATCGTGACATGTTGCATTTTTGCAATGCAAGAAGAGGAACCAAGCTAAAGGCATAAAAGTGTCACGATATCGCGACATGTCGCATTTTCACGGCCAACAACAAGGAGAAGTGCCATAATGAAAAAGTGTCGCGATATCGCGACATGTTGCGTTTTTGCAGCTCACAACAAGAAGAAGTGCTAGAAGGGAAAAGTGTCACGATATCGCGACATGTCGCATTTTTGCGATCGAAGCAAGGAGAAAGGGCAAAGGATGAAAAATTTCACGATATCACAACATGTCGCGTTTTCGTGACTCGAAGCGACAAGAAAGACAGAAGGGAAAAGGTGTCGCGATATCACGACATGTTACATTTTTGTGACCGACAACAAGAAGAAAGCGCAAGAAGGAGAAGGTGTCGTGATATCACGACATGTCGCATTTTCGTGATCGAAAGCAAAGAGGAAGACCAAAAGAAGAAAAGTGTCGCGATATCGCGACATGTTGCATTTTCATGGTCGAAAGCGATAGGAAGGGCAAAGGATGAAAACTGTCGCGATATCACGACATGTCGTATTTTTGTGACTCAAAGCAAAAAAAGAAGACAAAGACATAGAGATGTCGTGATTTCATGACATGTCATATTTTTGTGATGCAACAAGAAGAACCAAGCTATATGCATGGAAATGTCACGATATCACGACATGTTACTTTTTCATGAGGGTCACACACTCCAAGCCGGGTATTTTCTCGAGACCATCAAAGTGCCTCATAATTGCATTTTTACTTGCCCGATAAACTCGTTGCTATTTTTCAAAAATTGGAAGTGAAGTATCAGTCCCTGATGAAGTATCAGTCAAGCATGGCGGCCACTCGAGCATTGCACCCAGAGACCAAGGACACTCAGACAGCTCATCAATGCATATTTTTGCGGTTGACTCGGTCACAGTTACCAGTTCTGGTAATGGATTTGAAAGCTCAGTAACGAGGGCCGTGAGGAGCTGAATTCTTAGATCTCAAGAGTATACTTCACCATTCTGTGTAATTATGACTCAGAGGGTCGGGTCCTCTATAAAAACCCAGATTTTATAATGTAAAAGGGGGGGAACTATCTGCTAGAAAGTTGTTGTAACTTGATGTCTTGTGACTAATACTAAAGATATTTGGGCTCAATTTCTCTCTTTTATGCTACCTTCTATGCTTGATTCTTTTGTATTTCCTCATTTGTATACTGAGACTCTGAATCCTGAATCCGGTGTGCGATTGGGGACTGTACCCTGAAACTCGCTTGAAGGATACATAGGAGAGGAAAAACACTGTATTGGTTTTCTTTTATGCTACTTGGTGGGTTGTGGTTTTTGTTACATTCCCTTATCCTAATCGTCTTTACTCTGAACCCTAAATTTTGACGAAAGGGAGAAGGAGAATCCCTATGAGCTCGCCCAGAGGATACATAGGAAAGTTAATGTAGTGTTTCTTTCATTTATTCTTGGTGTTCCTTGCTGCTATTCAAGTTGCTAGTTAGTGATCGTGCTTCCTGTTCTCTCCCACTTTAAACTACCGATTTCTCTAACCCTTACTCTTTTTATCTCTTTCCTGCACCCTTATCTTCAAACACCCAAGTAGTTTAGCATAGGAGCCGACCTTTCTCTAGAGATTGGCACGAGGGGCATCTCTTCCCTTTGGCCTTTCAATGTTGGTCTAGGTCTAGGGCGCATACACTCACCCAAAATCCTTTCCTAGGAATATTTGATGACCAACAGTGACATCCAAAATTATATCACATGGTTTGAATCAATCAGCCCAAATATTGAGTTGCGATCGTACATGGATTACCTAGCGTGGGTTGAGGCAGACGAGTGGCTTCGATAGGCTCATAGGGACAGGTGGCTACTCAATTGGAAAGCTAATATTAGAGAGTATCAGTTCTACTCTTGCATCCTATGTTAGTTTGAGATAGTGCAAGATATCCTAGAGATCCCATTTTTGTATCGACACTTGGCATTATAGCAATATCTGCTATGGATTCAACCTTCGATTCTAGTAGACAAGTCAAATGACTTTTGGGAGACTAGGGTTGATAGGGTTGCTACCACCCCAACATATGATGGATGGTGGTCCATGCTTCGGTGGCATGGATCGGGGCCTCTAGGTAGAGTGCCAGACCAAGCAAAGGTAGAGGCGGATCCTGATGGGCGTAGGGTGCACCAACGGATAGAGGGCAGATGGGGCATAGAGGCCACCATTGAGGAGGCTCTTGAGGTCGATCCAAATGATGAGGCTCCAAAGGAGGGTGAGGTCCCTCCTAATAGTGCAGAGGGACTACTCCTAGCTTAGGTTTCTAACTTGCAGAGTCAGCTCAACAGATATATCATGTAGTAGATGGAGCGAGACACCACTATTACCATTCTACGGGCCCAGTTGACTGACAAAGATTATAGATTGACTCAAACAGAGTAGGAGATCACTAGCCTAACTGCATGGGCTACGATAATAGAGGGGAGGGTCCAAGAGCTCACTAGTGCATGTGATTTTGTAGAGGCATGACTAGCTATAGCTATAGCAGAGAGGGACTTGGCCTAGGCTCAGAGGGGAGATCCTTCATCTTCCCGTGTTGTCATGGCACCACCTGCAACACTAGTGCCAGTGCTACCTAGCGGTCGCGATCCCATGTCAAATATATGAAATTTACAGACCCTCATGGAGGAGGGCAATGATAGACATACTAGCAGGGTAGCCCGTATAGACCAACTAGAGGGCTACATCAGGTTGATTGGCAGTATGGTCCTGGAGGATTCTCATGTTGTAGGGTCTCAGTAGACTAGGTCCAGGACTACGGGGCAGTCCACAACTAGCTCTAGCCAGTGGACCCACAGGACAGAGAGGATGCATAGGTCCTCTAGCACACATGGTGGCAGCTCACATAGGAGCCACAGGGAGATAGGCGAGACCTCTAGCCATAGGACTAGCCGCCTGGACATACCAGTCTCTCATGTGCTAGGCTTCCTTGGGCTAGGTGGTACATAGGGCCCTCAACAAGGTGCACAACAGGGGCTAGATCTGACTATAGAGCAGGCTCCAGGTCATAGGGTTGAGGGAGGTGGCGAGAGCTCCAGTTTAGGGGGAGCCGGCTAGAGCTAGGGCTCAGATCACAACTACATTTTTTTACATGTATCATTTTTGGTGTAAGGTCGAGGACCTACATGATTGTAGCCTACGGGAATTTTGTACTCATCTGATGTACTTTGAGACACATATTTATATATATGATCATGATCATTTATGGCTCATTATGTGTACTTTATTTATATGTTTTGATTTTATGTTTATTTGATGCACATGGATGCAATGCTTATGTTAATTTGATGCTATATGATGTGATGTATGGATGACATGCACTAGATAGCTATTTGATTTATGATGATGATTATATGCAATGATCTAGATGCTTAGATGTGCGATTTATGATGGATGCATATGGATGCAATGTTTTCTCTTAACGCATATTTGATATTGCTTTATTGTATGCATTAATGTATGTAATGATTTATTTACATGATGGTAATCTAATGTAAATGAACCTGTATGCTTTAATCACTTAAAACATAAGGAATGAATGCAAATATGTTTATCAATCTAATGGATGACACCACAGAATGTATAAAAATCATGAATGTAATTGAAAATCCTTAAGATAAGAATTTAATCAATTAATCACCCATATATGAAATGCAATGAATGCAATTGTTTGATGCGAATGATATAATGTGTCATTCTAAAAAATATGCACGATATAGTCAGTGGTCGTCTAAATATTATTTCTAATATCCATCCGATATCTATCCTATATTTTGATTGTGCTCTATATGATGATGTATCATGGACTCGATACTTTGCAATTTGATGATTTTATATGGTTTGTGATATTTGATATTTTGTTGCTATGAGAGAAATTTTTGAGGTTTTCCATGAGACTCAAACACCCTAATAGACTTATCAAAAGTTGCATACTAACCACACTAGACTTCTGAGATAAAAGGCTTTTGCTAGGATAGGCCCTAACTGTTCATTATCCCTGTGTGTGCACATGATTATTTTAAGATAAGACACGAGCGTTCCCCGATGTCAGGCAGGATTCTTTCAGCCCATTGCTAAGATAGGGGTTCCACAAATGTCTTATCCAATCCCAAGTTTAGATTTTAGTTGGACTAAGCCACTAGGCAATGCAGGACACCTGAATCTAGCTCTTCCACATTCAAACATTGGTCTTGTTCATAAGCGAGGTGCTAATGCGTCAGACATATCGTCATGCGTAAGGTATAGTAGTGCCGAAAATTCCAGGGATTCAGGCTCATTCCTTTCTATCCTTCAATTTTTGGGATACTTGCTCATATGTAGTGAAGCAAGGGAGTCGATTCCATCTTCATTTTGAACTATCTTTGGATCTTCATTTGATCTCTCTTCGAACTAGATTTTGGATCTTCATTTGATCTCCACTCGAACTTTTGATTTATGATCTTCATTTGATCTTCACTTTGAACTTTGATTTGAGCCTATTTTCTGATCTTCATTCGATCTTCACTTTTCGGCATTTACATTTGATAATTTTCTTCAGAAAATTTCCTTTGGGGGATTTACTTGGGAAAACTATGTTTGGTATATCGATTGAGAATGGGATATCAATCTTGGAAGTCGATCTATGATATCGATCTAGGGTATCAATCATGAGGATTGATGTGGGATATCACTTTGGGATATTGCTCATTTTATCGTAAGAAAGGGATTCTAAATAGGGAACTAACCTATCCTTTTTCCAACTGCCAACATTTCCCATACCATCCGCACAGAGGGATAAGCAAGAATAACTCTTTTCACTTCAGGATACCCGGTCCTGCTTCGCAGATTTCATCTTCCCCTAGTCCTTGTTAGGATTGTTTAATTTGTTGATTAGTGATAGGCTTCTGATATGCTAAGGGCTATACTAACTGAACCTTAGCTACAAAAGCAAAGCAAGATTTCTACCAACTCTTGATAAGACCACTAGGTATGGTTGAGTGACCAAAAAACCCTAGTATATCTCCATAGCAACATTATAGGTTGTGTTGAAAAACACAATTACTCACATGAATGATGGATCATGATAAATGCAGAGATGCATGATTTAAACACAAACATGGTGTCATTTGTAAGACTGACAAACATAATCCCTCCTACTATGGAATGCAATGGATGACGAATGCCTATATGCAATGCAGTAATGCAACGAATGCATGTGTGAATGCAAAATGAGAATGCAAAATTCAAATGCAAAATGCAAATGTTTTTGGATTTTATGCTTTATCCATTTTTTTTTGGATTTTATTGATTTTATTATTTTTATGAGTTTTGAGCCTCATATCTGACCAAACGGTGAGTACATGCCTCTGGAGCCTTTAGATTGACCAAGCAATTTTTTAGCAAAATCCTTGGAGCTTTTTAGGATGACCGAGCGGTTTTAAGCAAACCCTCGGAGCTTTTGGGGTTTGACCAAAGGGTTTATGGGTACCTTTGGGGCATTTTGGGATGACCAAGTGATCTTTTAAGAATCCTTGGAGCTTTTGGGTTGACCAAGCAATTTTTCATAAACTCTTGGTGCCTTTTGATTGACCAAACTACTCACAGATGAGCTTGGAGCCTTTTAGGATGATCGAGCGATTATAAGCAAATCCTCGAGGCTTTTGACTGACATGACCAAGTGGTTTCAGGAACCCTTGGAGCCTTTTGGGAAGGGCATGTTGCCCTATATACCCCTAGTGAGTGTGCCATTCGATGATGGTGAGGGAGGTGCAATACCTCTAGATCCCTCATTTTTCCTTATCAAATTTGGCATGGCTGGTGGGAAAGGTATGCTACCTTGAAGACCCCCAACGTGCATGCTATTTACTAAAAAGTAATCAGCTTGTTTAGGAAGAGTGACAGAAATTAACTCCCCCAGGTGAAGATCGAACCTCACCGGTGTGCCTATGCTTTGGCATGGGTGAACGAGAGAACCATCCTCGTGGATCTCATCTCATTCTACTAGGTCTTCGATGACCCTCTTAAATGACTAGCAACTCCGAATGTCATGTCCATGCACTCGATGATACACACAAAAGGGACCCCTATCAGGTGACCCAATCTCGGATGCCCTATGCTTGACTTCGAGTAATATGAATGCCTGTGCCTCGTGTAACTTTTGGAACAAAGTTAGAGTAGTCATCTAAAATGAAACTACTCATTGCACTGGCCTATTGGGCCTACGAGGTGACTGGACGACTCCGAGGTCTCTCTTGAGGAGGTGTGACCTCCACTTCAGCATGTTGGGGCACTCTAAGAGAACCATCTACATGATAAACCCCCTTATCTATCAAATTTTGCACCACACTCTTAAACTCATGATAATCTCGAATGCCATGACCCTCTATTCGATGGTAGAGACAATAGTGATGCTCCCTGTAACCCGTAGGTTTAACTCTATTTGGGTTTAGAGGGATGACATTAGGCAAGGTGATGACCTTAGCCTCTTGCAGCTTCTAAAAGATATCAGACATAGACTCTTGTAATGGATTCCCACTATGCTGCGCCTATTTTGGGCTCTTGCCCCACATTGGTTTGCTTTGAGAATCCAATGGTTGGGTTGGCCGCATGGGCTTTTGCTTTCGCTGAGGCTTTTCCTGTACTTGCACAGGAAGTGATTCGGCCTCAGGCAAGGGTTGCTTTTGTAATTCCAGATTTTCAATCTGGTTCTTGATAAAATGCAACACCTTATCTTGCTCATCCATTCGATGCTCCATCCATTCTAGATGGCTTAAAATGGATCACAAGACTGATAAAGAATTCATATGTATTTCCAATGACTGATTTGAAATACCTTTGTCATTTGAAGGAAATAGAAAAGTGGATGCTATGGATCCATTAGGTAATTGCAAATCACCTATTTCCTTCACTTGAGTTGATGTGGATGCTTCTTGATGACACACTTCGTCAGTGCTGTCCACATGCTCATGCATATGACTCAGCTCAAGCTGTTGTTTCACTTTGTTGTGTTGAACTATGTCACTTTCAGTACCCCCAATATGATGTGAGGAACCTACTTGTTTGTGCTCTTGAGATGGTGCCATGAGAAATGAGTCAGGAGTGACCAATTTCAAAAGTTTTGGCCCTAGAAATGTGAAAACACCATTGGATTACCCCATATCTGGCTCTATGTGATTAGGAATCACTTGATCTTCTAGCCTAATGTCGACCATTCCCACAAACTCATGAGAAAACTCCACAACTGCATGCATCGTAGGTAATTCGTCAACATACTGAGGTTGTTCTATTTCAGTCGTGATAACTGAACCTTCCTCATACTCATACGATGTCTCTAGGATAGGATCCATAGGTGGAGACTCGATGAAAAGTTGACCTAGATCCTCAGTGGACTCTATGGTGGGCAGCATCGTAATGCTGGCCTCTATAAGCTCTTCATATTCACCATCGTCCTCGTGAGAACTATCTGGTGACATGATGGATGAAGAGGGTGTGATACACTCAGGTGCATCCATGACCATGCTAGGTTCCTCCTCCTTGATAGGAGTGTGAAGATCCTCTAATGATACCTCTGAAGCGGTTGTGAGCAACTCCATAAGGGCATTCATCAATCCTTCCCTGCTAAGCGGTGTCGAGAGTGCAGGGGTCGTAGGTGACTCCATAGGTGACAGCGGTGGGGATGGTAACTCCACCATAGTCTGTGAGGCTGCATCCACACTTTGGATAGACTCATCCAATTTAACTTGCAGATGCATAGGTGCCTCACCTGGTTCCTGCGGATGATCCTCAGGCTTATAATACTTGAAGGGATCTGGGTCCGCTTCAACTACATGAACTTCACCTCCATGGGTGTACTTAATGCATTGATGCACTATTGATGGTACGCACTCCATGGCTCTTATCCATGGTCTTCCAAGCAGCAGATTATACTATCTTGATCCCTCTAAAATGTAGCACAATGTAGGAATAATATTTTGTCCCACCTCGATGGGGAGGACTATTGTGCCTACTGTAGGGGATTCCACATCGTTAAAGGCTTGCAATATGAAATTTGTTTCCTTGATGTGGGATGGTGGAATTTTGAGATGTTTGAATGTTGAGGTGGTGATGATATTAATCAAAGATCCTGTATCCACCAACACTCACTTATACACAATATGTTGTATCCTCGCTATGATATGCAATGGAGGATCAGATTCCCTGACAGGGATAGGTTTGACTTCCTATTTATGGAAAGTAATCATAGGTTCCTTATATGGTGGAATAGACTATATATACCCCAAGGATTGTGATGACTTTTGAGCGTTGACACTGCTCACCTGTCGAACTTGACTACTCTTGACCTCACGCTTACGCATGGGATCCCTAGACATCTCTTTCTGTTGCTCTTCGATAACCCTAGGCATGTCTATCTATCTAGAAGAATGGCTATCTACTTGCTTAAGTGGCAACTCTTGACGATGCACTGGGTGCGTCACGTTGACTTGTTGCCTAAGCACTCTAGGTATGAGCTTCTTTTCAAGAATTACCTCACATGATTGTTCTTCATATGCTTTCTATTGGTAAATCCTCTCTTCATATCGTTGGAGTTCATCCAACCTTTGTTGATGCACTCTCTTTCTCTCTACGGACTCACGCTCTAGACGCTTACGCTGACGGTGCACCTCCTCCAATTGGTCTTGGAGTAGTCACCTCTCATGGGCTGCATGAGACTTAGATTCCCTATAGGACTGACTCATGGAGTATGATCCACAACTCTCTATCTCACCAAGCGGAGACCTAATGACTTGGGTTCTCACCATATGTGAAGAAACCCCATGATCTGTATGGGTGAACCCCTTGCGTGATGAAGGGAGCTCACGATGACTCTCAGAATGTCGTGCTAGGAGGATTGGATCCTCAGGTGCATGATGAGTGTGACACCTAGCAAGGAGGTGTACGAGGTTTGAAAGATCCTCAGGAGAACATCGGGAGCGTTCAGAACCTCTCCATGAACTCTCTGACTCATTAGCTCATGATTGAGCTCTATCATGCCTAGTCGTCATGATGAACCAACTAAACAAGACTCGAGAGGTTTCCTCTCTTACTAAAAATTGTGGCCTCAAGGAGGGCCTTATCTTGATGAATTAAGCAATAAAGAAGCATACAAAGTAAACAATGTGATTATCTCCTTTACATTTTAAAATTTGAGCCCTAAACTGTTTGATGTGTTTCAATGATTTGTTGTATCAGTGTAGAAACTCTTATCGTGTTTTGCAAAACTTGTTGGATTTTATTCTTAGTTTAATGGCTTTCACCTGTATGCTCGTAGCTCGAAAACTTGGCTATGAACTCCAAGTCATGTAATCCAACCTATAATGTGTGGTAATGAAGCCCACACACGGTCAGGGAGCACAGGTCCTCCCAGATCCTCACCCATTTTCCCCCAGTCAGTGTTATACCCTCCGAAGAGAATACATGCAAATTTTCTAGGGTATGAAAGGTTCTCGGATCCGGTATTGGTCTAGTATCCAAAAGGTTCATGGGATTTGGGCCAATGGATGGAAGTTATGCCCACCGTCGTTGAACCCTACTAGTGGTTGGATGTCAAGCCCAACTCACTAGCGTTTAAGTGCCAAGTGGTGTGTGTGGTTCCTTTTAATGTACATAAAATAAATGCATCATATAGCATTCATGCTCATTTTCTAAATGCTATGCAAATGAAAGAACATTTCAAATTCAAAAAATGTAAGCTATTCTAGATGCTCTTTGAGACCATGCACATTACGATGATAATTGGCCACTAATTGGGCCTCACACATGCAAACCAATCACACAAATTCTATCAAGCACGCTGGATTCTAGGGCAGATTAAAATCAGAGATCCGTTGTTCCTAGCAGCACCTTTCTAACGACATGAAAGATAAATGCAAACTAAGACCTAATTCATTTCTTTTTATTTCTTAATTTCTTAATTGCATTCCAAATTTGACTTTCTAGAAAAACACAGAGACAGAAAAAATTACAGAGAGTGAGAAGTAGGGCCTACCTCAAGTCCACATTCGAATGAGCTTTATCCCTCTACTATTTGTTATGTCTGTTGGAAACCATAGGTCTGGGCTACGGTTTTGACTATGGCCCGTGGGTTGAACCTGTGGTTCAATTGTTGGCCCATAGTTGGTAGTTGCGGTCTGTACCTGCAAGTCACAAAAACCAAAAACACATAGTCAGATGCTAGAATTGTAGAGTTCCACCATGATCGCCTTCTGATCTAACCAAAAAGTGTGCACCCATCTACTGTACTATATCGTATTCATTCATTCAAAGCATAAAAATGACAAGATTGCATAGATTCAACAAAATAAATGTTTCTTGTATTAATAATTGCAAAGAATCTTGATTACAATCATGCCCCTCTTAGGGTCACCCAAATGATGATACGATTAATACAATGCCAAAGCCCTCAATAGGGTAGGCGCACTAATGTTGCTTTTCAACTAGTCACAAACTGCTCTAGGGTGGAGTTGCCCTCTTCTTCGCATTGGGGAAGGAACTTGATGGTTGAATCTCCTTGGAATCTATTCCCTACGATCAAGAAACAACATAAAAGTGTCAAAAATATAGGCAACCTCTCATGATGAGGCCCTTTTAGGAAAAATGCATGAAGACACCATTAAGCATGTATAATCAAGAAAGCATGAAAAACACTTCTAAACTATGTTAATTGAATCAAGATTTATGGAATTGCATAAAGAAAGATAACAACTACACTATGCATGGACCAATTATGTGAAATAAAGCATGAAAGTGCATAAAGAATCCATTAATGTCCTATTTGATGCTTAACACAAAGAAACTATTCTAACCTAATTCTATCGGTCAAAAATCTGCTAAACTACAATTGAACCATGGAAATAGCTAAACTAAGCTAATTAACTAGACAGAAATGAAAAAGGTAAGGCGGTGATACCTCTGCTACAAACCATAACTCTGGTGAGTGGTCTACACTGTAAACCATGGCTGAAAGCCATGGTTAGCAATCTGATAGGTTTACCCTCAATTTCAAGGGTAGTGGGCTTGACCTCCTTGTCCAAATTGATGTTCAATGGTCACCTTCGGTGTCCTCAGACTGATTTTGTGGTTGATTCACTGTGAAGGGCCTTCGTTTGCCCGAATATGCACTTCTTGGCTCTCCTAGGCTCCTAGGGCATCCATAATGCAATTCATCATGAATCTTGGCAAGTAGGTAGGGGATAAGTGCAATAGCTCTCTCTTAGTATACTCGGTTGAGTGTACAATTTGATAGGGCTTCGTTGCTCAAATCTCCAATGCTCTCTCTGATTCTATTTTGACGATTCTATAAAATGTCTCTCATTTCCTAATTTTGAGGGGTACTTATAGGACTACCCTAGGGCTAGGGGTGGCTTCATGGAGAAGCCAAGATCAAGAAGGGGTGGTTAGGATAGTTGGATTGGAAGCTTCCATCCTCTAACCACCTTCTTCTAGATCAAATGGCCATTCAAACCGATTTGGCTCGGATGAAGGCCAACTGAACTTCAGTTAAGACCATAGGTTACAGCTATGGTCTAGACTGTAAACCATAGGTCTCAGCCATGGTTCAGCCTATAGACCGTAGGTCTGGGCTACGGTTCAGACTGATTAGGCCAAGGAGCCCAAATTGAGTGGTTAGAACCACTGCTCTATCTTGGAGTCTGTCCAAGATCCTCCATATGGTCTTGTAGCATGTCCATATGAGTAGTCACCCTCGACATGATGCGTTTTAGGTGTCTACAGGTTTGTACAAAAATACGAATGATATCTCTTTGCAAAAATTTTTCCGATCCTTATTCTAAAAAGTGAATAATATTTTATGATTACCTTTGATTAATGTTAGGGTTTCAATGATGGCAATAGCCACCAATATTAAATCATGATCAATGGCTGAGATTGCAACTAGATAAGTGATAGGGATTGCAATTAATGAATGGCAAGGATTGCCACATGGCATGCTAAGATGATGCTTTGATGAATGGCTCTGATTTATTCATATATATAAATATTATATATATTTATATTTATATAAAAATAAAAAATATTTATATATATAAATATAAATATATTATATATATACATAAATAAGAAATGATGGATGACTAGGACTTGATGATGATTAGTGGATGATGAATGACTAGGATTTTGCATCTATAGATGCCTCTTTTTGTATCATTTTGCAAGAAACACAATGTTGTGCAAAAACAAGAGACATCTAGTTGTATGGAATGGACCTCAATGCATAAGAAGAATTTGAGGATTTTGGGATTTTGACTTACCCCCTCAATTTGTGAATGGGTAAAGGATGGAATCCACAAGCCAATTGACCAAAAGTGAATGATGCAATGGATGCATATGATGTAATGGATGCAGATGTTGAAAATCAAGATCAAATTTTGTTACCCCAAGTTTGGGATGTTTCTATGCTTTTGAAAATTTACTCTTAGCACAATGTGCAGTATTGTTATTTTCGATAAATTAGCCAACATTGGTGAACATGTGGCGGAGGCGGGGATACCACCTCACTTTAGGAGACCACACTTTTGAACCTAACTATTGGCTTGATGCAAGGGGAATTTGTAAGGGAGTTTCACTTTTTTCCCACGGAGAAGGCTAATGATGCAAATGGAATTTGTAATAGAGTTTCACATTTCACCTATGAAAAGGGCTAATGATAGCTTTGAGAAATTTTTTATGAAAACAATCACATTCACAAATGGAGGGACCATCTTGATTTTATTTTGAACATGATGACATGGGATGATGATTTGAGCAAGCATCCTTATGGTGGTCCATCCGATCAGATTCCAATCACTATAATCGCTAGGGGAATAAGGTAAACCACTAGATATGAGGTTCACTTGTAAATGGACTTGACGATGTGAGAGGATGATGTAAATACATTGATAAGTTGATTTGGTAGTTTTATGAAATTTTGGATCATTTTGGAATTTTTTGAAGTGATTTTGGGTATTTGTGCATCTTTTGATCGCATTCAAAATTTTAAGCACCCAAATTAATCCATGTTATCACAAAATGTGATATGATGATGTGATGAATGCTTGGATGAATTTTGTAGGGATTTACCATGTTTTGAGACCCTTTAAACCATTTGTAGCATTTTGAGAGCAAACTTCAGCCTAAATCTGTATCTCCACAAATGCGAGACTATGTCTGCCATCTTGCAGATGCAATGGGGTGGTTGATTGCACTTGCCATATGTAAAGGTACGTCTGGATATGCTTGCTAAGCTATAAAAGGGGTGTAAGAGCAATTTTTTATTTCATTATTGCATTTGAGAGAGGGAGAGTGAAAGAGCTTGGTGATAGCAATAGAGGGAGTTGGTGCGACGAATGGAGCTGATGCGCGGGTGACAAAGGTAAGTTCTGCTATCCCTTCTTGTTAATTTTGTAATGCTTTATTTGTATTTTTTTTGACGACTGAAAGAGGGGAGGCAATTTTTTTTTTTGAAATACATGAGATACTGATGTACATTTGTTTTTGTGTTGTGTTGCAGTTGAGGATTCTAGAGGCTAGACATCAATTTTCATCTATCTTGTTGGGGCTAAAAAAGGCATTGCAGGAGGTTGAATAGGATTTGTTGGAGAGAGTGGAATTTGTTGGGTGTGCATGTATTAAGGTAGTGAGGGTCGATGAGGTATACCTCTCTACATTAGCAGAGCGATGGGATCCTAATAGAGGCACCTTCCAACTCTAAACAAGAGAGATTACAGTTACACTGGAGGAGGTATACCCCATCTTCCATGGACCTATTGAAGGATTGTGTGTTCGGGTAGGCCAAGATAAGGGATATGAGTTGATTCATATTTTTTGTGATGATTGGAGGGATGTGAGGATCAATGGTGGCGGTATTTGTTATCTTGAGTTATATTCACAAAGGTAGTTGGAGGCATTGACAACCTATGCCATGTTCTTGTTGGCTAATGTATTAGTGCCTAACAACATTAGATGTTGGTTCCCATGGAACATGATTAGGTTGGTATTTGATATGATTTAAGAGCCTCAAGTGTATTCTTGAGCACCTAATCTATTAGCTCATGTATGCATGGAACTATATGAGGTGAAGAGGTAGGGGCATAAGGGATTGAGCTATAGTTTTATGCTTTAAATCTAGGGCTGGGAGCATTTTAGTATACCTCATCTTGTGGGCTTGCCATATGATTGGGATAGGGATCAACCCTATGCATTGATATGGTGAGAAATCAAGGAGTTACAACCGAGTCATCCTGGTCGTAATGGCCAGGAATATAGAGATCTATGGGTGAGATTATTGCTTGATCAGGTATTTTGATAACCATGGTAATATGCTAGGTGGCCTAATTATGGGGAGTAGATATGGAGGATTATGTAGGCCAAATGGGTTGTTGGTCAAAATGGTAGTGAGGTGGAGTTAATCCTATTCTGACAAGTTATGTGATAGTTTATGTTATAACAAGGGGTTTTGGATTCTTCAATGGTTTATAGGTATTGATTTGATGAGCTTAGCCTACCTTGTGCTAAGGAATGGTGAGTGGATTATGAGGATGATGATGAGATGGACCTCTTAGATGTAGGTGATGTTGGGACCATAATAGGATACCTAGTTTACTTATCAGTCTTCATGGGCACTGAGTCAGGTAGTGGATGAGGGTAGTGGGATGATGGGGAGACTATATCTAAGGTAGAGGAGACCCCTCAATGATAAAGCCATCATCGATCTAGTGATAGGATAAGCCCTCAAGGGCTACTATAGATTAGCCTCCTAATATTGGAGGTGACAATGAGGGTGGAGCAAGTATGAAGGAGATTCTAGAGGGATATCTTGGTCAAATAGAGGAGGATTGGGCTATGCTTTAGGATAAGCGAGATAGCCTAGCTGAGGAGTAGGATCAATTCCTTTAGATATAGGGATGGTGACTTGGAATATCGAGATTGCTCAACTACAGAGGGATCTAGAGATGCATGCTATTGCAAATGGAGGCGAGGGTGTTGATGTGGTAGCTAGGCTTCAGGTAGAGTTGGCATTGAGGGATGCTCATCAGAGATAAGACTTATACCACCTTTGATCCTAAGATAGTTACATTTAGGAGCTAAAGAATTGCCTTGTACAACATGACATTAGATTAACAATGCAATATTCCTCCTTTGTATCTGGGTCTGTTAGGCATAGTCACTTTAGGTATAATGAGTCTCGTTCTAGGGCTCCTCAGGTTCCTGATCCCTTAAGATCATATAGGTCTACCTTGGGGTGCTATCTAGGGTCTCTTATTTTTGTATATGAGCCTTAGTGCTATCTTGTATACAACCTTTGGGTGTTTATATATGTGCCAATTATACTATATATACATGGTATTTCTTATTGTGTATGTTTTTTGTATTCCTTTTATCATGAATGTATGTGTGGATGCTTGTGTATATGATTTATGGATGCATTTTGATATTTATGTGAATAATTTATGATAACAATGTAAATGAACTAACACTCTAATAATCAATTGCAATAGTTTAGATTTTGCTTGACTATATTTGTTGCTTAATTAGGGATATCAACATTGAATGGTGGGATATGGAATGGAAGACTCATGTAGTGATGTGCTTATGGTATGGATGTTATTTTGGCTTGTGGATAATGGATCTAGAATTGTTTTACGGAGACTCAAACATCCTAGTGATTTTGAACAAACTCATGTTTTTAAACTCTATCAAATTTCTCTAAGACAAAAATGTGTGTGTAGTGGATGTTCATTTACCATTCATGAGCATGGTAATGACTCAAGATAATCAGGAACCAATGTGTGTGCAAGTGAATTCATGTACCCATATTGAGTAAACTGAAATAAGACCCATCATAGAGAAGACCAGGAAGCTAGCTTGTTCTTATGTGCGATTAGAGGTCTCGTCAAGAGAGACGTGTTGCCATGCATGAGTGTACTCCACTGCCAATCAAGAATCTATAGTCCCAGTGGAGATTAGCTCCATAGTCCAATGATATTATCTCTAAGCTTTGGATAATCAAACTATATAACCATATGGATGGAAGTGTAATCCTATCCTTACTACTAGGGAACTTGTTGTATGGTATATGAAAGAGTTAAAGCTTTGGGCAATCAGATTCTCAACCAAGGTGTGATGAGAATTTAACCCTATCCTTACTACTCACTCGTGTTTTTTGAAGTGTTATAAGTGGTGAAAACCACTATTTTTGCTTTGAGATTTAACCCAATCATGGTGTCATCCCTCTCTAACAAATGATATTATTAATAAGTGTTATATGTGTTTGGTTTGATAATGGTAGATTCAACTCCCAGAACTCAAGATTTTCTTAGTGAGAATGTTCTTTTTGGTCCTATAGAAAGCTTGACATGCAATGGAGGCTGCTTGGAACACTAGGAGTGGTTGTGACTGAAAACACCTAGGGGTGATAATATTTTATCATAAATTATGACATGACTTATGAAATGGAAAAAATGGAATGGATGTTAAATCGAAGATGCCCTTGATTAAAGAAACAAGACTTATTGGGTTGATAATTATCCAAACTAAGCAAATGACCACTAGTATGGTAGATGAAATGCATTGGAATGGTATGAACGTGATTATGCAAATGGATGTATGGAATGAAGTATGTATGCATAGTATTTTTTTAGCTATGTATATATGTAAGCCACATTAAACATAGAACACTCTCAAGTGGATGATGTTTAATGGCTCGAGCTCTCCTATTCCCTATAGATTGGCAAGCCTATAAGTTCCTTGATCCAATTTTTGTTTGAAAATGTATGGACCTAACCAATTAGCCACAAATTTATCATGAATATATGGTAATGCATTGGTGTTTTGCTAATTTTATTTGAGAATGATATCTTCTACTTGGAATTTGTGTAGATGAACTTTGGTATTGTGAGCATGTTTTATCCAGTCTTGAAATACTCGTAGGTGCTCTAAGGCATTGATTCACCTTTCATAAAGTAACATGAGTTGATCAAGATGTGCTTGTCTAGCAGTATCATCATCTATAAATTTTTTTAATGAAATGCATAGTGAAGGAATCTTGAGCTCAAGAGGTAAGAGTGCTTTGGCACCATATACCAATGAGAATGGAATTGCCCTAGTAGGCATGCAAATGCTCATTCAATAGGCTCATAATTCTAGGGGTATTTGAGTATGCAAATATCGATGATTTTCTTTGACCAGTTTCTTTAGAATAGCGACCAATGTCTTATTGGTTACCTTAGCTTATCCATTTATCTAAGGTTAGTAAGGAGTTGAGAAACTATGTTGGATTTTATATTTTTCACAAAGTGCTTGAACATGCTTATATTTTAAAGACTTACCATTGTTAGAGATTATTTTTAAGGAAATAACAAAGTGATAAATGATATGTTGGAGTACAAAATCCATAATTCAAGGTCTTGTCGTGCTAGTTAAAGGAATTACTTTGACCCACTTCATGAAGTACTCAATGGTAGTGATGATAAATGTGTGTTATCCCAAGGAAGGAGGTAATATTTTACCAATCAAGTCAAAATCCCATTGTGAAAAGGACCAGATAATTTGAATGGGTTGTAATTCTTGTGATGGGACATGAGCTAGATTAGCATGTTGTTGACATTTTTGACACTTTCTAATGTAATTGCAATAATCATGTGCCATGGTGGGCCAATAATAACCCATGCATAAGATACACTTTGCGATGACCATTCCACTAAAGTGACCACCAAAAGTACCGTCATGATCTTATAATATGGCTTGTTGTGCCTCTGTAGGCTCAAGACAATGAAGAAGGATTCCATGATAACCACATCTATACAACACATCAGCCAAGAGGGTGAAACGAGCTACCTTTTTTTTGAATGTTCATTTGGAAGTTCACGATATATATGATGGGAACATTCCAAACGTGAGAAAGTATTTTACTTGGTTAAGCCAAGGCTCATATTGTTCTGCATGGATAAAGTAAACATATTTCTCATATTTAGATTCAACTCATGAAATTGTAGATATAGAGATTGTTGTGATGATCAATGACTGAACCTATCCTATAGAGTTATTCGAAATCAATGATCCTAGAGAGGCCATAGAATCCATGAATATATTAGTCAAACAAGGTAAGCTATCAATCTCATACCAGTCAAATTTTACAAGCAATTTCATTGCTACTTCATGGTAAAGTTTTAAGATTGGTTCTTTGCATTGGTACAATATTTTAACTTGTCAAACAAAAAGTTGATAATTATCAAATATTCTTATAAAATTTGTACCTATATCTATAACTACTTGAAGTCCTAATATTAGGGTTTTATATTCTACATTAATCTACATGCATGGAAAATAAAGTTTAAAAGATAATAGGATAGGTATCCATTATGGTGTATGAAACATGATTCTTGCACCTTGTCCTTTGTCACACTTGGAACTGTTAAATAATAGAGTGATATCCACATCCTATTTAGGGGTGACATCTTCCTCCTATTCAAAGACATTAAATACAAAATCATCTAGAAGCTCAATAATCAAAGGTTGATCATTAGGAAACGAAGCTTCCGCAAGATGATTAGCTATAACCTGAACTTTAATAGATTTTTAACTAATGAATTCAAGGTCAAATTATGTTAAAAGCATTATCCATTTTGTGGTATAAGTATTGTTGTATGTGCAAGACATCATATAACATAGAGGGTTTTCTTGAGTTATGACATATGTGGTGTGGCCTAGAATATAATGTCTACGTTTCTTAGTGGTGAAAACCACCACTAGACATAATTTTTCCACATAAGCATATCTGGTTTCATAGCTTACCAATGTTCAACTAATGTAATAAACTACTTGCTCTCGATTGTTTTTATTTTCTGTGTAGGCATTGTCCCTAATGCAAAATATGTTGTTGAAACATAAAGGTGAAAGATGTTATTATTTTGTTAGAGTTAAAGTGCACTATGCCTTCACCTTGACACTTGTCAGTTTCTCTTGACAAGTGTCATGTGTTGAATATAGGCTTATGCCTATATATTGTAACCATTTGTATCAATAAAATTAACCCCTTCAATTTTTCACTCCTAACATTTGGTATCAGAGCAGGCTTTCCCTGCCCTATGAAACCCCTTGAGAGGGGATTTCCCTCATGGAAATCCTCCCTCCCCCTATTTTTTTTTATTTTCCTTTTTTTTTTTTTTTTAATTTTTTACCGAGGGAGTATGCTCTCCATCATTTGATGGATCAGAAACCAGATGGTAAGATTTAAAAAAAAAAAAAAAAAATAGTTTGGGAGGTTATTTATTTAAGTTTTTTTTTAGGGTTTGCATTTGTTGAGTTTTAGCTTCTGCAATAAAATTTGGTGGCGGAGCTACAGGGCCTGCGTTTTCAGGGGAATTTCTATTTTTTAATTTTTTGTGAGGATGACGATTTATTTTTTTGAAAAAAGACGGCGATCGGCTGTGGTTGTGGGGTTATTGGATCTGAGTTAGATATCCAGCTAGCAGCAAACCATGTTTTTTTTCTACAACCTACTATTGTTTTTTGGAAGATCACGACAGCCCTGGCGCTCTCGGCTTCCTCCTCCAATGTAAATCCATTTTCCAGCTTTAAGACGGAGTGCGGCTCCAGTCCATTGTGAACCAACAACAACATTGTGGCATCGAGGACAGTGAAACAATTCCCCAGGGGTTCTTGGGCTCTGTACAGCCAGGGATTCAACACGATCTCCTTGGCATCCTGGTAGCCTGCGGATCCGGCCCCAGCATTGTTGATTATCAAAATTTCTAGATGAACATGTCCCCCATAATCCGTGGCCCCAGCATATCTTCCATCGCCCACTGCGGGTTTGTGAACGTGATCTCCATTCTCCCGCAGTCGCTACAATTTTTTCCTCCCTATCTGCGAAGATGACAACGATCTTGACAACGTGACATCACCCACGAGTCTGGGGACAGCAACCCCGTGTGCATTGGCGGGCCTTCAAACCTGCTCTTGAAATATGGTAGGCTATCCACCAAGCCCAACGGCATCAGCGGCGTCGATGGTCTTGTTAGAATCTTTGTTTTCGTCTCCTGACGGGAATATTTTGGCTGAGATGGTTTTCTACGGCTGACGGATTGCAGCTTGCAGAAGCATGGCAGGGGAGCGCAGAAGAGAGCAGGAAGAAAAAATGAGACCTCCAGGTTCGATCTTGGCTTGGAGACAGGCTGCGATGCCCTTCTGCACCAGCATCGTTCCTTGCACATTCCTGAACTACAGGTGCTACTGGACTGCCGGAGGAACAGTGCGTCCTTGCCAAAACTGGCGTCCCTCAACGCCTTTAATATTATTTTGCAAGTATCAAATGGTTACTGGCATTTCTCTAGAATCATCATCCCCCCAATTTACTATAGTAAAGACCGCTTCATCTCGCCCCGTAGTGGAGTCGTTGGATCGTTCTTCCATGGTCCAGATTGAGCCATAGAGAGCCCGTCGGTCGGAGAGCAGTTGTTGTTGAAATTTCATTGATCGACGAAGATTTTTTGTCGTTGTGTTAAGGAATGATCTATCTGTAAGGGAGATGATGCCATTGGGAGGGCTCGTCGCCTAGAGCATGTGAAGTTCAGTACAAACCCAAATGGTTGTTGCTGTTTTAGATGGTAATATAAATAGACAACATGACGGATTAAAAAAAACGTGGATGGAAGGCATGCAGCAAGGTGGCGTGTTTTTTAAAAAAGGCGAAGTTCCTCTACGCCTTGTCTTTCTCCAACCGTGGATGGTCAGCTTCAGAGAGATAGAAGTAGACTTGTTGAGATTGTAGGAGGCTGATGCTGCATCATTTGCCCTCTTTCGTTTCAAAATTCGCACGAGATGGAGCTTTTCCATGGCTCATTTTTGTGCAGGTAGGGTTTGAATAGAAGTCGGTGGAGCAGAGACTCGGGTTCTGCTAAGGAAGAGAACGCGGGAGAAAATAATTATATCTAAGGCAACCTTATTTCTAATTTCTCAGTTCTGTCCTCGAGACTACCGTCGAGGAGATGAAGCTGGAGCCAAAGCCGGAGAGGAGTAGTTCGACACCTGTCATGCGCCATTTGTTTGACTCCACCATCACCCACAGTTTATTGATGGCCCCACTATTTTTGATGCACTAGTTGAAGAATTTAAAATTAAATTAAAATTGAACTGTAATTTTTCTCCTGGAGAGGACCACTTAACTTTATCAAGGGGGACAATGAATTTTTTTATGAAGGGCCACTTTAATTAAAATTTTTAAAGGGAATATTTTATAAAGTATGGAGAATATTATTGGCCGACAAGCCCACAGGCCAAAATTTTCAAACAATGTAATTTTTCCTTGGAGGGAAATTTTTTTGTCCTTCTATTCCGCCTCAGTGCGATGATTAATTTCAGCATTAGATAGGCATGATGGTTTTTCCACATGATGAAGGCCCCTTTGATGGTGGAATATAGGGGTATTTATAGTCGTTGGAAATGTTTTTCCGCGACGGACACAATGGTGGTGTCATATTCTAATTTTGAGGCTGTTTCAAATGAGTTTTTTAGCCTCAAAAGTTTTTTCTACCTTGGAGTGCACTTTCGGTTGTACCCGACACTCCCAAGGTAATTTCATATGTGATCCTTGTACCTAGTGATCTTTTCTATACATTTGACGAATGCAATGGCTAGTTACCCATGCATTTCGGTGGGATGATATGGTCACCATAAGGACACTTATACTAGGGACTACAGACAAAGACACCCTAGACTCTATCCGAGGTTTTTTCCGGATCTACTTCTGAAGACTACAGACAAAGACACTTCAGAAGATTCTCTTCTTTTCTTCTTCTCTCCTCCTATTTTGATCTATGGCTCATTTTATTGTATTGAGTGCATTTTCAACAGAGACCGACACTCTTATATGGCTCGTTTTTCCTTTGTATTAGGTGCATTTTCGGTAGAGACCGACACCTTCTATATTGAGTTCACCATGAGGAGGAATTTGATATTCATGGTGGATCTAGTCAGTGACCTATGAGAGGCAACATCCTCTGAGGATGACCTGCAGAGGCAACAGACCCAGAAGTGGCTGACCCTGAGGCACCCATGATGACCTTGAGGCACTTAGACGGTGTTAGAGTTAAAGTGCACTATGCCTTCACCTTGACACTTGTTAGTTTCTCTTGACAAGTGTCATGTGTTGAATATAGGCTTATGCCTATATATCGTAACCATTTGTATCAATAACATACATCTCATCTTTGTTCATATGAAGATAAGGCCTAACATTTGATATCAGAGCAGGCTTACCCTGCCCTGTGAAAACCCTTGAGGGAGGATTTCCCTCATGGAAATCCTCCCTCCCCCCTTAATTATATTTTTTCTCCCCTTTTTTCCATTTTTATTTCTCCATTTTATTTTCAAACCAGGGAGTATGCTCTCCATCATTGATGGATCAGAAACCAAAAGTTTGCAAAAGAGTAATGGCTGAAAAATATGATTTATTGGGAGGTCATTTTTTTTTTTTTTTTAGGTGTCCACAAATATGGTGACCCGTGAGATGGTTGTTGGTTAAAATCCCCCAATGACGTTTTTGAAAAATTTATTTCACTACCAAGATTTTCTCCTCGAAGCCCACGGTCTTTGTGGAATAGATCTTGCCATGTTTTTTATTACGGAGGCCGGGCCTTCTATCATGCACTTCTCTAGGGCCTGCTAAAATTGAGCTCATTCAGAATATCGATGTCAAGAAAGGAAGAAGAACTTACAAACATATTCTGCTGATTGTGGCTTCTTCCCACCTGCAAACATTGGAGGACAAAATGGAAAATTTTTTGTGTGGCAAGAAATCAGACATACACCGACGAGTTTAACGATGATGCTGGAAGATGGTGGTAGGAGGGAGGCCCTCGACCATTTTGGGCTAGTGTGTTGCATCGACGGTGCGCCATATGAGGCTGTGAGAGATCTCACCTTGGTGGTGACAATGAGGATCATTATTCTGTCGATAGCTAGTTCCTCTAACGATGATGAATATTCTCGATCTACGTGTAGGTATTTAGCAATATGGGGAGAGAGCGCAACTATTTTTGGTGGCTCTCCCATTCTTTTGTTACGCGCACCATTGACGAAGTAGTTCAGATGTGTCACAAACACGGGGTGATGCATCAGGACCTGAAACCTGAGAATTTTCTCTTTCCAAATAACAAGGAGAATTTTGCCTTGAAGGCTATCGATTTCAGGCCTTCCGTTTTCTTCAAACCTGGGGAGCAATTTTCTGGAATAGTCGGCAGTCCATACTATATGGCACCTGAGGTCTTAAAGCGAAATTATGGGCCCGAGGTTAATGTGTGGAGTGCAGGGGTCATTCTTTACATTTTGTTGTGTGGAGTCCCACCATTATGGGCTGAAACTGATCTAGGTGTTGCTCAGGCCATTCTTCATGGTGTGTTTGACTTCAAAAGAGATCCATGGCCAAAATTTTCTGACCATACCAAGAGTACAACTAATGACTAGCCAGTGCAGTGGCCACGTTTCGTATTTGACTGCATATCATCAAGGAGGAGACGAGGCTCTACATTCAAAGCATATTGGTGACAGTGATTCCAACACGTGCAACATAGCCATATTGTAGCCATATTTAGATTTACAAAAGCGACCATGGCACGACTACAGCCCAGCAAATATTCTGTAGGCACATTCGATGCAGAGAGATCGATGACAAGTTGTTGAGAATGCGGAGACTTTGAGTTGTTTGAGTTGTTTCGAACAAGAAGATTTTTTCAATGGTGATGATGCTCGATCTAGGAAACATCAAAACTTCACATTGGCAAATTGGCCACCTGGTTGTACGTCGCCCATGCTCAGACTACACTCGTGGAGGTACCGATGGCATCGCCTGTTTCCTCCCCTAACCTACCGGTTCACTCGGATGACTCGCTGGCGTGCGTTGCCACGCTGCAGACATCTCTCAAGACGCGTGGCATCAACATCCCCCATCCCAATGCCACATGCGATGCATTTTAGTGTTTTTGTGGCATTCGGCTTCATATCGTAGCAAAGTATTGTTGTTCGAACCCACAAAGTCTTACGAATTTAAGGCCGAGACTAGCCAAGCGCTTTCTGTAAACCTACATATATAGTTCTTTGGCCCGTGGAATGTTAGGAGTGAAAAACTAAGGGTGTTAATTTTATTGATACAAATGGTTACAATATATAGGCATAAGACTATATTCAACACATGACACTTGTCAAGAGAAACTGACAAGTGTCAAGGTGAAGGCATAGTGCACTTTAACTCTAACATTCCCCCTTAAAGTGCACTATCCTAACTAAAGAAGAAACAAAACAAGTCAACATTAGGTAACATTCCCCCTTAATGTTGACTTCTCTAAAAGCAACCTATCATCCTCCTTTATTGCTGATTTGGTCTAGGCTCGTGCTCTTTGCGCTTGGATCTCCAACTGTGAATAATGCTAGATTCACTGTGTATACATCTCAGTCTGTTGCCTCAGGGTCAGCCACTTCCACTGGTTTGTTTCCACTGGGTCAGCAGATCTGTTAGAGTTAAAGTGCACTATGCCTTCACCTTGACACTTGTTAGTTTCTCTTGACAAGTGTCATGTGTTGAATATAGGCTTATGCCTATATATTGTAACCATTTGTATCAATAACATACATCTCATCTTTGTTCATCTGAAGATAAGGCCTAACAGATTTAAATAATAAAACATGAGCAATAAATTAATTTTGAAAATAAATCATAAAAAACAAAGCACAATAAGAGACACAGATTTATGTGGTTCACCCAATATGAGCTACGTCTACGGAGAAAATAATTAGGCCTCTTTATTTTGTCTAGAAAAACTGAAGGGATACAACCTACAATAGATTCGTTGTAACTTCCTCTTCTTTCTATCATCATAAAATTATAATACACAAATGCACGCACTACAATACATTCAGTCACCATACATCGTCCTCTTATAAAAGCATATTACAATTTCAGGGGAAAAAAGCACGTTACAATTTTAGGACAAAAAAGAACGTTACAATTTTAGGATAAAAATACCCTCCTAAAATTAGTCGTGTGATCTTTGACCTAATAATGAATGGTCCATATTTTAAATAGAGAAAAACACATCTATTTTTGGATCCCACAATGGAATAATATTTCCTAGCAATGGAGAAGAGGTTCGTGTAGCTCATATAGTTGGAAGAGAAGTGTGAACAGGCATACACCAACATGTGCCAACATCAAAAAGCTATTAAGTGTTGGTTTGATAAAAAGGTGACACCAAAAGTATTCTATAAGGGTGATTTTGTCCTAAAATGGGGTGTAGTATGGGCTAAGCCAAGAGCACATGATAAATTTTATTCCTTCTGGTTAGACCCATATCTTATTAAGATTTGTAGATATGCAAATGCATATCAACTGTGTGATATTGAAGGGTGGTTGCTCTCAATCCTGATGAACAACCAACACCTGAAGAACTATGCTTAGAATTGCTCATAGTGTTATTGTATATATGTACATACAACTTGTTTTTTGGTTTTTCTAGTTGTATAGGTATAGAGATAGAAGTAGTTGACATCCTTTGTGCTAAATCTTGGGCATGATCTACCACTCATCCACCGAAGCACTATAAATAAAGAAAATCCTCTAAGTGTAGGCTGGACAGTGAAATGGTTCAACACTAAAATGATATCCATTCCCAAAACTCCGTCGTTGAATAATTATTAGTTTGGTAGAAAAATGGGAAGTCTTCCATTTTTAGGAAATCTTAAATTTACACCCTTTTTGTATGGGGAATTGGGATGCCTTCAGAGCTAAAATGGAACCAAAAATCCTATCACACCAGTGCACAAAGCTATAATAAATAATAAATAGGGGATTCTAGTGGAGGATATGAGCATCCCAAAGCTCTGCTTTGTGGACCCAATCGAAGGACTTACAAGAAGGCTGAAGGTGGGTGAAAAAATGAGATTCAGTTGGTCAAAATATCATCCAAAATTATTTTCTTGAGGAGATTGGAAAAGCAAAATTGGTGATCGCTAGTTGTCAACTACCAGGTGTAAGTATGCAAGTAAAACACATTCATCATTTATCACCCTAATGAAATCAGTTAAATGATCATCCAAATTGATTCACTTGCATAGTATTAAGGTTAAAAATGTAGAAGAGGGAAGGTCCCATCCCAATGAAATTCAGGTGAGTCATTTATGTTAGTTGGAAGGGGTACACATATCAAGAGCACCACAAGAAGTAATGGTTGGAGTGAGATGGCATTCCAGTTGGTGGTTTCTTATCTAGACATGTCAGGAACCTCTAATCAAAGCAATGGATGAGGTGCACATTCCAAAGAAAATCGAAGTATGCATAATAAATAGTAGAATGGGAGAGATCTCGAGCATGATTTGCCTAGGGAAATTATACCCTAGTGATTTTTGATAGTATGATGGCAAAAGGATTCAAAGAAATTGGGATGGGTATGCTCAAATGATGAAAACAATTATGTGAGAAATCTCATTAGATGACAGTTCACACCCCAAGAAAACTTGACATAAACCACCTAACAGATGGAGCACATTTCAATGAGATTTCCCTTATTTCATGCAATATCCTCAAATATTCCTATCAACTAACTCAATGGTCTATCCCCCTGTGCTCTATAAGTAAATAATATGCAACACCAATATTTACTTTAGCCTCCTTCGAAGTGTTGCGACGTCTATATTGATATTGCTTGTACAGTTAGAAGCAAGGTGTTAGATTTTTGGTGTTTGCACTCTACTACATAGGGAAGTATTGAAAAAAGAAGGACAAAGAAGGTAGAATGACAAAGGTCAAGCCCAAGCAACAATTGGAGGATGCATTCAAAGGGATCATGGATACACATCTGACTATCGAGGCCAAAGACAAACTTTTGTGAGAAGGTGTAGCATAGAAGGTAGCACAGTGCTCTTCAACTTCAATAGGAGCTACTCCATGGATAACCCAATTAAGAAAGTGTATACCAATTACTATGCACCCATACCCTTAACTGGTCGAGGCTATTACAAAATTTATAAAGGCATGATCCAAAACCAAAACCTATAGCCCTTGTTCCAATAAGTCCATAGAATATCAAGTGAGCATTTGCTACCCCAGAATCCCTTGTGGAAGAATTTCCTAGAGGGTGACTAAAATTATTAATCTAAAAGAGCAGAATAATAGGTTGAGTTATGACAGTCTAAAAATTTGGCTAAAGCAAATGTTGAAGGTTCAAACACTATCACAAAACTACATGGATAAAATGCAGATACTGGTAGAGTTCAAGGCAGAAGTTGAGCCAATATTGTCCATGATAGCTATATTGCTTGGCCTAGTAATAGATAAGATGGTGTACCCAGAATAAATGGTAATGAAACATATAGTATTGAGAGCTCATCAGGTCGTGAGACTTGTCTGGGTGGAATTCCTAGCTAGGAATATCTGAGGACAATTGGTAAATATCAATTGATACATAGCATGGAGTTTCATTATCCAACCTACCTGACATGGCTATTTTTTTCTGTATACCTCGCACAAAGCACTCTATGCCAATTAATGATAAGGATGGTAATGGAGAGATAAATCTAGTGGTAGATTGAATGCATATGCTCAGAAGGAGCAAGCCATATCTGAAGTTCAAGAAGAACTTCTTGGGGTCCACTTTGGCATATATTTATGAGGTCTATCCTTGTTTATGTAAAAAATGAGGAAATTCTTGAGGAAAATGATGTTGGAGATAGGAGACTGGTATTTTTTGGAGGAAGGCACATGCATTCGCTTTTATGGTTTTTGAAAATTCCCTTATATTCTCCCCCACTACATCATAAATTAGATCTTTGCAATGGAAGTATGTAGGTAAGCCCTTGTGATTTAAAAGAAATACTGTTTGGGAGCAAAGAAAAAGATGATCTTCTAGCTTCTTATTTCACTCAGGCCCATCAATATGCTAGTAAGGGATAATCCCATTTATCATAAGCTGGACATCAAAATTTTATCCCTAGGTCTTCCTGTAGTTCCCCCAAATGGCATTATGACATAGATAATGTTCTTAGATAAAAGCTCGAAAGAAATGTTAAGCCATGATAATTTAGACACCAAAAGAATGAAGTTAATCAAGCAGTCTTCGATTAAAAAAATCTACCAGATGATTAAGTAATATCATTCACACGATTCTAAATGCATGAGAAGACACCATGGAGGTCTCCTTATCTATAAAAGAGAGTATTTGACCCTAAGAGATATCTCAATCAGAAGCTAAGCTCATCACTTGTCCAGTGAAAAGATAGAAAAATTGGGACAATGATGATAAAATTAAAAAATGGTGGATAATGAAGTGTGAAAAGGATGAATTCTAGGAGATTCTCCCAAGAAGGTATGATATCAAGTTTGAAGAGAAATATCATGCCAACTTTGGTGCATGGAAGAAAAGGGTATATGATGATATATCCTTGGGAGTCTTGAGGAAATAAAACATAGTGGAACCTGTAGTGGAAGTGGAAGATGAAGAAGGATAAGAAGAGAGTGAAAAAAAAGAGGTACAAAGTTTGCTTTGGGTATAGGAAGACTCAACCCATGGAAAAATGGTTGAGCAATAAGTTCCTTCTATTCAAATATAGCAAAGCATTAGAAGGACCAAGTCAGCCATACCTTTCAAAGTGGAAGTGTAGAAGCAACTTGGGCCTCCATCGTAGAGATCAAAGCATAGTGAAAAAAGGAAAAGTAACTCTAGTCCAAATATATTTGAGGCTCAATCACTAGAGACCAAACATCAAAGATCACAACTCAATGTCCCAAATATGGAGGAAACTAGAACAGTGGCCTAGGTGGACAAGGGAAAGAAGATAGTTGAGCACTCCCCAAAGAAAACCTAGTATCGAGGTAATTATTCGTGTGTAATACCATTCTATTTCTCTTGAGTTGACCCCTTACCTGGATACATTTTAATATTTCCTTTATTCACCCTCTTGCACCACCTAATGCTTAGAAGCAATCCCAACAATGATTTCTTTGCTTAGAAAAAAGTGCTTTAGATCCTTGATGGTCTCCCTATTGTGTCTAGCCTCTATGCATGACCATCATCAAAATACCTTGGATTCTTCCATGTCCCCACCCTTATCCAATTCATATATCACTCTACATCCTCCACATCAACCTCTCGTATCATTCATAACTTTGTCTAGCTTGTTACAATCGGTGCAAACCCCAATCCAACAACTGTCGCTACCATATCCAACTTTGTAATCAAGGTTCCAAAGTGAAGTAGTGGGTGCAACCCTATTTCAAGCAATAGTGATGCATCCATTGACCTCATTGCAAAATTTCTTGGCTACACCACTCAAGCCTGAGGTGATAGAGTAAGATGTGTCAGAAAGTTTCAAGGTTGTAAGAGCTACAAGAGATAATCAAAGAAAGTGGGTGGAGGAGCAACTGCAATAATTGCATGAGGGTGGGGTAGAAGCTACCCCTATTAATTTTTATGAGCTTGATCCAATTTAAGAAAAGAGGCATAAGATAACAGCTCATCCTAAGGAGAAAAAGGCTATGGTAGATATGGGACCTGATGATTGGTGGTTGGAAATCCAATCTATAGACATTGCTCAAATTACTCTGACCAAAGCCATAAAGATTACCCTTGTTGATGTTGACATTCTAAAAATTAAAGATGTAGAGAATAAGCTTAAGGCCATAGAAATAGGGTTCAAATATTAGATGCTTAGCTCCATTGAGTAAAGCTAGATAAACAAGATCTCAAGAATAGGAACAACGAATTGAGTCGTGCCCTAGAGAAGGCATCTTCTCTAAAGATTCTATAGGAGAAGGATGAAAGGATTGCTAGTCTAGAAGGTGAGCTCTAGGTGGTGAAGAGTGCACTTGAAAAGTAGGATGGGGAGTTCAATACCAAATTACAATAGCAAGATACCTTTCTAAATGAATACATAGTCAAAATGCAGCAATAGGAAAGCGCTCTCAATGCTGCATTGGTGGATCTACAAAGGAAGAAAGAAAAACCAAATAAATCAATTATTTCAAAGGACTCCTTAAATAAGATCAGACTTATCCATTTGAAGAAGTCAAATGAGGCAACTTTGAAAATACTCCATTCTTTTGCATTGGCATAGAAGAGATCCTAGAAGTCACCATGAAGGAAAATGCTGAGCTAGATAGGAAAAAGAGCTTGGTTTGAGACATGGGTGCCTAGGCGATGATAATAAGGACAATATTCATGAACAAGGAGATTCCACCATATACTTATTCAATGAGAGAAATAAAATAGTGCTAGATCATGATGCAGTAGATTTTTCATGTTATGGATCTATATTATGAGGAGAAACAACTTCAATGAGCACTTAGAAAAGAGCTAGCAAATATAGACAAGCTCAAAACTTAGCTCAAGGTACTTGGTTCCTTAGGGTTTTAGGATAGCAAGCAACACATCTACATAGAAATAGACCTTAGAAATATATTTGAAGATCTGGAGAAATATGAGAGTGAGATTGCTGCACTACAAGAGTCATTAATGACATTATTCAAGATGACACTCAAGCTCTTCGACCTTTCCATAAAGTCTGTGTAGGCAATTGAGAAGTATAGTGATCCTTCTTACAAGGAGAGCTATAGGTTGAAATACATCACTGACTAGATAAAAAGTGCCCCTGTTCTCATTGTAGAAGCTTGGAAGTAAATGTGTCAAAAGCTCCAAGTAACTTAGATAGTTGCCTTCCAAAGTGAGTCTTCAAGATCTAGGAGCAACAAAAGATGGAGCTAGAGGATCAAGTGTGAGTCATGGGTGAGCGTCTCTTTTGGTCCTATTTTTGTCTACTTTTTGACTCTGTGGCCCAATGAATGCTGCCAATAGAAATGATTTTGTTAAAAACTAGCATAAAATATTTTTTTGTTGGTTGGGTTGTTTTATTTTTAGCGAGTAGAAATTCCTTGTGAGTCACCAAGAGTGTGGGTGAATTTCTCACACCCACTTACTCTTTTAGGTAAGCAAGAAGAAAATGTATCCAAAAAATGGTTAAGTATCAAAGAGGGTGGCAAATTAGGTTCATACTCAACCCTAGGTGGATCTCAAAGTTGTGTCCTAAAGAAATATGATGAAACTCAATGGGTGGAAGATCATATCGTGTGCATTATTTGGATACTCCCAAAGTTCTACCCTTAGGAAGTATCACAATGGGTAGAAGAATAGGTGCACAATAAGTTGCAGATGATCCCATAGCCTTACCCTCAAAGTAGGCAAAGGATTGGGTAATTGGAAAATGGTGAAGGGGTTCTAGAGTCCCGCTTGAAGTGTAGAGAAGCGATAAACCCAGGTAGAGAGATGGTATGAGATAATATATCTCTCAAATCTTGAATCCATGCCATAAATGACTTAGAAGCATAGTCGGGTGGAATACTAGAACACAGTGGGACTACATGAACGACCTAAAGCTTTGCCCTATGCTGGGATAGATGCCCAAAAAGAAAGCGAGATATGATTCAGATCCACGAGTAGCCCAAAGGCCCACCACATTGTTAAAAGGAGATCATAGTTTTGTAAAAGGATTCAAAGGACCAGTTTACCCCCAATAATAACAAGGTGTTGCATCCAAGTTGGGGGGTTGGTAAGCAAATATATTGCCTGGGTAAGAGAAAATATGTGAGTAGCTGACATGTAATAGTTTGAAGATACAACTTTTGAAGTAGGCTATAGAAGGTATAAGTGTCCCTACTACTTTACCCTCCAAAAAAACGTAGATATTTAAGGTCATAGGTCAATTAGAATCGACGATGGTGGAAGAAATTGACCAAATACAATCAACATGGCCAACTTGGGTGTTGTAGAATTATTCCATCAATGGTAGGTAGTAGCAGGAGAAGTATGCAGTCCAACTACCCTCTGATGTAACCACCCTCCATTAATAAGGTTTTAATTCACTTTTAGTAGCAATATTTTTCTAGCGCTATATATTTATGTTTAGGAGGCATTAGTTGGTCTATTAGATATTTCATGAATATTAAGTGTTTACTTTAAGTTTATTTGTGCATGTATTTTTATGCGGTTAAAATCATGCCACTATAATTTCTAGCTTTAGCTTCCTTTTATTTCTTTCTCTTCCATTTCCCCTCAAGCGCATATAGATAAGATTTGAAAGGAACTGACCTTCTCTGGAGATTGGTCTTAGAGCATTCAGTTTTGAGACCATTCAATGCTGGTTAAGGTTTGTGGGTGCATAAATCCTACCATTTAGTCAAACTTCCAACTAAAACATATAGAAACAATAACATCATAAACCATATTTTGGTAGGGTCATGACAGATAGACCTAATGTATTTATATCCATATGTATGTGTATATGTATATATATGTGTATAACTATGTGTGTGTGACCTTCCCATTTAAAAATGCTTGTATATGGCTATCGTGTCTGAAAGAACCCCATAAAATATTTCTATAACATGTCATATATAGTTTTGAATCCATCCTACACAAGTCCAAATTCCTTTCTCCCCTTAAATATCTTGAATGTATCAAACTAGTGCCTTCATGATCTAATATGGAACCCACACCATATTATCATGGATGCTTTTAGCTATTGTATAACCTATCTATGATGCCTATAAAACTCAAGTTTTCTAAGCTTGTTGTGTTTTGCTATAGTGTCCTTGTAGAGTACTTATTTTTTAAAGTGCCATATTATAACAACTCATATGCTAAACAATAAGGCATGATCAAAAATCAACACTATCATTCTACAATATAAAAAAATAAAAATAAAAAATATCAAATAGAATTAACACAACCTGTTACATGCGGTATAAATGTATACTTGTAGTATAAAACAATTAGAAATATAAAACTATTAAAGAAGACATAGTTACTAGTGCATGGGTCAAAGAAGTATAAAACTCTATCTGAGAAGACATAATTACTAGTACATGGGTCAAAGAAAATAAGTTTTCATATAACTAACAAAAACATTTTTAAGAAAGACAAAATCACTTCATATGTCCTACAAAGACATCCTAGTGGTATGTTATTGAATTGTTATCCAAGGTATCCAAGTTCAAATCATGGAAAAGGTCTCCATTGTAACCTCGAGGAGTATGACCCTAATTGTGCCACCCATTGTACTTCACCTTACATTAAAAAATCACTTTCTACACTTAGAACAAAACTATTCTTCATTCCCATAACTTGAAATTTGATGCAAAACTATTTTAAATGCTCCTAATAACATCCTAATAAATAACAATAAGATATGTTATTATAGGCCTAAAAATTAATAGGCATTCCCTATTTAAAATTAGAAGAACAAACTATTATAACTATTGCTTCATTCCAAAGAAATAAGCATTCCTTCCTAATGATTATTTAAATAAAAGTATTAATAGTAAAAACAAAGCAGAATCTAAATTAATAGAATATGTTTTTTCTCATATTATAATGAATGTTTTGCTCCATTAAGTGAAATGCCCGTTATCACATGTCTCAAGTTTTTTTTTTTTTTTATTAGTGAAAATGATTTTATGGAGTTATGTTTCTATCGAGACATTATAATGAAAAAAGTATTAGTTTCTTTTATTTATGACCAAAGCTATATTGTCTCTGACATACCCTAACTCTATGCTTTTCATACCTTAACTCTATGCTTTGGCTATTGATTTCTTCTAATTTATAACCAGAGTTAAATTGTAACAGACATACCCTAACTCTATGCTTTTGGCTATGTTTTCAACTATATATTTATCACATCACTACTTGATGTTGATATATGTTGATCATGTTAAATGATCTCTTGAAAACTTTGTACTCAAATTAAGGTTTTAGGAGGTTTAGGCATCATTGATCCTCTTATCCAGAGCAAAAGTTTGGCTACAAAATGGGTTGCTAGAGCCAGGGTTGCTAGAGCCATTATTGGTGATGGCAATTTGAAACACCTATTTCGATACAAAATCTCTCTAGCTACTCACAAAGGTAAATGGAAAGAAACCCCTTGGGAGGATAAGGTCCTTAATGCACCTTTTTTTTATAGTTAAAGGTTCTATTCCAGTTACCCAAAATTGGAAAGCTTGACAATCAGTTTCTCATTTATTGGCTTAGAAGTTTGACTCCTTGAGACATGGTCTGAGCATCGATCTTAACAGTATTTGGTAGAATAAACTTATACTCAATAATGATAAACCTTTAGCTTTATGCAATGCTATTCATGGACTAGCTTTTTTGAAAAAAGGAATGAATAGAATTAGAGATATCTGGGATCTGGGTAGCTGCTCAATTCTTACCTGAAATCAGATCTACAATAATTGCTTCCTTCCCTCTAGGTTCAAAGAGTCTTATGGTTTAATTGTGACTTCCATACCTTGTGAGGTCCTTATGAAGTTGAGAACAACTGGCCATAATATTTGGAATGACTGGAGATGACTTAATGGTTATAAAATCTCTTCCATAACTTCTAGTTGGTTATACAAAAATCTCTCGTATCCACCTTATTTAGAATCTAAGCTCAATGTCAAGTGGCAAGTAAATTTTACCAATGCCCAATGGTAGTTTCTTGCTACTCAAATTTGGAAAGCTCTTGTTGAATCAAAAACTCAACTTCTTGGTTGGCGGATTTTGCATCAAAAATTGCCAACAACTGAAATTTTGGCTGCGATTTTACACATTCCCCCTCAATGCAAGTTTTGTAATGCTTTAGAAACTCTTATTCACTTATTTTGGTTTTGTGGCATGGCTAAAAAGTTTTGGGATATCTTCTACTCTTTTATTTTTCCCTCTTTTGCTAGATCTTGGAAGCTTTCTCTGCTTGGTTTTTCTTAGCTGTATCAATGCCCCAAACTCTGGGATGTTTGTAGAGTCATTCTTCTCAAGCACATTTGGAAGTACAGATGCAAAAAGGTGTTTATTGGATCTGCTCCTCCATTTTGACAGATTTGACCTTTGATCTTTTGCTACATGTGGGACACATTCATTCCCAAGTCTATGGACCTTCCAACATGCCTCAAGATGTTATTGACAAACTTCATCAAATTTCTCATATGATTCAAGATCTTCAGAAAGTCCCACAAAAAACTAAAAAGAAGACAATTAACAATGATAAGCAGGTTGAGGGTTTGATTAATTTCATATAACATACTCTTCTATATATGAATGCTGATATCTGGTGTATTGCAACAAGATATAGCTATTGATATTAGCTTCTATTCTTATGTATATTCAATTATGAATGCTTTACTCCTGATCCACCTCATTTTATTTTTTAACTGGTGGACAATGCTAACAAAAAAAAATATTATAATGTTTCTATTAATGATATAATATAATATAACTTAAAAAAAACACTTAAAACACATAAACAATTGTATGTGATTCCTATTTCTCAATATGCTATAGTATTAATAAATAAATTTAATACGAAAGACACTAAAATTAATTCTACTGGAAGTTATATATTTTTGAAATACACGGGTTCTCCTTATATTGACTCTAACTCTCTTACGTAACTTATATATTTTTGAAATACACGGGTTCTCCTTATATTGACTCTAACTCTCTTACGTAACTTGTTTGAAATCAAAATTGTTTTCCTGCATTAGACCTAATAAGCCTCTTATAAAGTTTCGTATTAAACTTCCAACAACAACATTTTAAAAATGCTAGTCATTTTTAGATATATAAAAGAAACTTTATTGTAAGTGGTTGTATATATTTTAATTGTGTAAAATATTGTCTTACAACAATTATATATATATATATATATAAAAAAATATAATATAATATAATATAATACAATACAATGGTAAGGAAAATAATTTTTTTAATCTTAGATTTAAAATTAAATAATAAAATATATATTTTTTATTTTTCTAAATGTAAAAGTATTGTATTAAAAAATTAGCAGAATACATTTAAAAACAAAAGTAAATAAACATTTTACTTGGTTAATATCATTAGCCAAAAACCATCTGTCAATGACAAAGATGTCACTTATATTCCTAATCATGTAATCAGGATTCAATCCCCACGGCAAATATTTATAAGTATTACTTAAAAAAATATACATTACATTGTGAAAACCAAAATGTGATTAATTTGACAAAGAATTTGATCCCACAAGGATTTTTATAAGAATTATTAATAAAAAAAATAAAATAAATTACAGTGAAAACCGAGTGTGATTTATTTGACAAAGAATTATGCCAGGAGGCCATGAGAAATCAAATTCTACAATACGCTGTCATAAAGCCAATCCATGCCTTCACGGAGGCCATGGTTGCATGTAGCACAGGAGCCCTCGACTTGCCATTTGTGCCCACGTAAAGACTTTAGGTCAAGCCTCTCCGATATCTCACCAACACTCATTGCGTTGGGATAATCCTGTTTGTTTGCAAATACAAGAAGTGGAACACCTCTCAAACCTTCCTCATTCATCGTGCTATGCAACATTTGTCTCGCTTCCTCAATGCGCTCTCTGTCGTCACTGTCTACCACAAAAATAAGAGCATCAGAATTCCTGTAGTATTTTTGCCATAAATGTCAGAGCATTTCCTGGCCCCCAACGTCCCAAACGGTGAAGGTAACGTTCCTGTGCTTCACTGTTTCAACATTGAAGCCCACTGTTGGAAGCGTTCTCATCACTTCTCCAAGCTTTAAATTGTATAAAATAGTGGTCTTCCCAGCGGCATCGAGGCCCACCATCAATATGCGGATCACAGTTGGACGGAAACATTGGAAAAATTTGCTCAACTTGTGACCCAGCCTTTTAAATAATTTGGGAGTTTTGGGAGCCATCTTTTGGAAATTTAAGATCTTTTAGAAAATCAAACAGTCTGTGATGTAGAAATATTGCTTCTAAAGATCTGACAGTGATTCGCACCAAATATTTACTTATGACTTCTGCGAAAATCAATAGCCCTTTTGACATTAATATGTAGACTTCTTGTTTTTTCTTATATGAATATGAGCCGACATATCTGAATTGATGTTATTTTGATATTTGGTTTTATTGGGAGTTTTTGACCTCTTGATTTGATGTCAATTATTCATTCCATGTCCCACCGCCAAGAGCAAAATGTTTGCATACGACCTAACGTTAAACAATTTTATGTCACGTTTTTATTCCTATCAAAGAGATCTATGTCTATAAAGAGATTTACGGCTTATATATAAAGACTATAATATTCTACTATAGGTCTGGGAGCGATGTGGTTCTCGGCGGGTTTCATGCTGCGTCGCTGGAATCGACCCTTGTTCAGGACTCGGATGTTGATGGTGGGTGTCGGACGGAGGCTTTATCCGCAGATCTGGTTGGATGCTGCATCGCTGGAATCAACCCTAGTTCAGGACTCGGATGCTGATGTTGGGTGTCGGATGTTTGGGATCTGGTCCCTCCTCCTTGGGTTCCAGGTAAGGTTACTGGTGATTTTCAGCCTTCTCTCTAGAAGGGCACCACTTCTTTTGCTCAAGTGGTGTTTGGATTGGCTAGCGAGGTCGTTTCTTCTAGGTGCGAAATCAATCTTGTTTCCAAGCAGAATTTTGTTCCCGAGTGCTTGTAAACAACATCCTTGGTAAAGGGGCTTAGAATCTGGTTGGAAAATTTCAAGGGGTCGGCCAAAGATTGATGTGTTGAAAAGGTGGGCCTTGGCCAGATGGAAACCCTTTGGTTCTTTGGATATTGTGGATATTTCGAGAAACTTTTTTCTTATCAAGTTGAATTGTGCCGAGGATGCTGCTTGGAAGGAGGCCCTTGGTTCTTTGGGAAGCGGGGTTTATTTCTTCGGAGGTGGGGCTCTGACTTCAATCCGCCTACTCAGCAAATCAGCTCTGTCCTTATGTGGGTCAAGCTTCCTGTTTTCCCTGCATTTGTGGGATGAAGGTGTTTTTCGGGCCGTAGCGAGTGTCATTGGACCGTACCTCCTTGAGTGGGTCCCGAATGCATTATGTTCGGATGAGTGTGTTGGTATTCCCGATTTGAGTTTGCCAAGAAGAATGAGCTTGAGGTGTCAAAGTAGACAACTCAGTATGGATGCGTTTAAAATCTCTCCTTCTCCCAGGGGAGTATGAGTTGTGGTGGGCAGTGATCCGAGTTCCTGGTGTGTTGCTCTATGTTGTTTTCTCTGGAGATGCAGGGACGGGATTCATTTCCGGTTTTTGGTTTTCATTGGATGGTTTTGGAGCCCGGAGTGGTTTTCAATTTTAAATCTTTTGTGCAGGTTTTTTATTGTTATGTGCCTACAAATTTTAATTGCTTTAATTTTCTTTGGTACTCCTCAAGTGGTGTGAGGCCCTTTCGAGTCGATTGGGAAGTGCTTTTGATGCAACCGTTGAAGGGGTCTGCCCGTTCCTTGGTGGGACGTCCCAAACGGGTTTTTCAAATTTTAAAATTAAAATTTTCCTTTGCTTCGAGGAAGAGAGGTCCATGCGGGTTTTCAAATTCTTTATTTTTGTTTTTTCCACCTCCTCTTGGTTTTTCCGGTGCCTTGGTTATGTTTGATGTTTTTTCTTGGTCGATGTTGTTGGCTGTTTATCCCCTTTGAGGTGGACGATTGTTGGTCTCCTTTTGGAGCTAGTTTGTTGGATTGTTTTCGGTTCTCTCTCCCTTTGATATTTGCTGTATAAGGTTGTGGGATTCATTTTAAAACCCTCTTCTTAATATTAAAAAAAAAAAAAAAAAAATTATAGCACATGTGTAGAGATGATAAAATATTTATTTGTAGAAATTATTTCACTTTTATGGAAAATATCCCCATCAAATATATTTTTTATTAACTTTATTTCCTATACTAGTTAATCCTATTTCTAGCACTTGCTATAGCATCTAGTTTTAAATTTAACTTTATTTCCTATACTAGTTAATCCTGTTTCTAGCACTTGCTATAGCATCTAGTTTTAAATTTAACTTTATTTCCTATACTAGTTAATCTTATTTCTATTTCTCTCGCTTGCTATAATATTTAGTTTTAAATTTAAATCATATAAACGGTAAAATACTCTTAAAATGAAGTAAATTTCTTGAAATAGTTCATAATTGGGATTATTTAACCCTTACAATATCCAATATTTTTTTATTAAAATTACGTGTTCACTAAGGTCCAATTATAATACCATAAATTAGTCAATGCTCTAATGAAACTAATTTTAATAGGGAATCAATCAAAGTCCTTTATATACCATCCATCAAATTCTATGTTTGTATCCTTCAATATTGTAGTCAATCAAAGGACTTATCTTCCATCCTCCTAATCATGAGCCTCTTTCTACAAATGAGTAGCACTCATAACCTCATACAATTATTAGTTGTTTATACTCAACAATATTGAGATATTGTAATAGGTCTATCATATTATTCTTGTTGACATCATATCCTTCTCATAGATAGCATCATTCCACAAGGATATCTTCCTTACCTCAAGGATACTATAGAGAGTCATTCATTGAGAAATGTAACTTAGACATCATCAAGAATAAATGAACCAAAAATAAGAAATATAGGTGGAACTCTTTCATTCTCCTTGTCAAAATCATTGTTCTACTATGTATTTCCACTTAGGAGATTGTATAATTATTTATTTCTTAAACCCAAAGATATTGTTAGGATGTAACATGTCTATTGTATTATTACTATTAGTATTACTCCCTTGACCTAGTTGATATAGTTCTAATAGGATCTCCTTTTTATGTCTAGTACATGGTTAAAACCCATTAGTTAGGAAATATACTTTTAAGGACCATTTTCAAGCATCAACAAAGTGAAATTAAGAATTCTAGTCAAGCACAACCTAAGGAGTTGGCACATCTTATTCTATAGTCTCTTAGTACGATGTTTTTATTTATTTTCTTCATTTCTATATGGTCTTGTAGGAACACATATTTTATTTATGGTGTATGTGGTGTTGGGTTCAAATACTACCCCATTTTACTTTTATTGTACAACCTAAGTGGGGCTAATATTGAAGATATAGGAACTCTAAAGAGGAGGTTCAAGGCTTGAGTCCTATGGGGGGAGGGTTGTACATCATGCTTTCATAATAGAAGTATGGTTCAAAAACCATATATTGGGTAAAAAACATCCCCCATGAGGTTCATCTCATATGGCCTATGACACAATGGATGTTAAAAACTATTTTACTTTAATTTTATTCTATTCTAGCTATAAGTAATTATATTATTCTTTTACTACTTAAAACTTTTCTTCTTACATATTCTATATTCCAAAAAATCTCTTTACCATTCTATCTAAATTTATATGGTGCACTAGGAATCATTATTTATATATTTATTTTTATATTTTGTAGGTGTTTATGGTTATATCTAATTTGGGATCATATTTGTGTTGTTTTAATTAAGGGTCTAGTATATTCCAAGACTTCTAAATGTTGTTAGATCATCTTTATGAACTGGATGTGAAACAATATGTCTATACTTATCTTATCTGTTACTCAAAATCTATCTTCTACAAATGAATGCTAATATGTATACCAATAATTTTTCAAACAATTAAATTTTTAGGAAAGAAGAGAACCAAGAAAGTCAAGATAATTTATATAGGTGTGTCCTTAAGTGTGCTATGTCTAGAAGGAAATTAGAACCAAGGATATAAAAATGAAGAGGATAAAAATAGTTACAATTATAATATACTCATTGAATTTAAGGAATAATAAATTGATGCTCAATCCAACCAAGAAGACCAAAAACTATGATAGTAATAAATAAAATAAGAACCATATATATACATAAAGTCGTACTAGTCTAACAATGAAATATTATTAATAATTATGAAATTCGTGTTATTTTCCACCTTAGATAACAACATAAAGTAACAACATATGACTAACTATATTTTGTTTTAGGCGCATAAGGCTCTTCTGAATTTTTAAGAGAGATGGGTAGAATTTATGGATGAGTCTAATCTAATGGTTAGGATTTGCTGTGGTTGAAATGAAGTTAAACCACATTTACTATCTTCTATGCAGATAAAGAAAGTTATTAGGAAGAGGGGGATGACCTTCATAGTTAATATGAATAAGAAAGAAGAGATGGAAATGAAATCTGACTTCTTCCAAAAGCATCCAGTAGTGGGAGAACTCAAGGATGTGTTTCTTGAGGATCTACCTGGGTTACCTCCTCATAGGGAATTTAATTTTTCAATTGAGTTTCTACCTAAAGCAACACCTATTGCAAGGGCACTGCATAAGATGACTCCTATAGAGCTACAAGAGCTCAAAACACAACTTCAAGATTTGTTAAAAAAAGGGCTAATCAAGCCAAGTGTGTCACCTTGCAGAGCTCCTATCATGTTTGTTAATAATAAAGATGGTACCTTGAGCATGTGTATTGATTATAAAATATTGAAGGTAACTATCAAAAATAGGTATTCGTTACCTATAATTGATGATTTGTTTGACTAATTGAGAGGAGCAACCATCTTCTCAAAGATAGACTTAATAGCTGACTATCATCAATTGCAAGTACAAGAAGAAGAAACTTTTAAAATGACATTTAGAACAAGGTATGGGTATTTTTAATTTATTGTTCTACCTTTTAGGCTAACTAATGCCCAAAATGCATTCATGAATCTCATGAATAACAATTTTAGAGAATAGCTGGACCAATTTGTGCTGCTCGTATTTTTGGATGATATACTAATCTATTCTAGAAACAAGGAGGAACATGATCAACATATGATAACTGTACTTGAGATTCTAAGAAAGAATCAACTTTATGGAAAGTTATCAAAATGTGAATTTTACACCCCATAAGTACAGTATTTGGGACATATTGCCTTCGCTAAAGAAATTGTAGTAGATCCCAAGAAAATTGAAGCAATAATTGATTGACCAACACCTACTAGTATGACAAAGATGCAAAGTTTTATGGGAATCACAGGATATTATAGGCGATTTGTCAAGGGGTTTTCAATAATTGCCCAACCTATTACAAATATCCAAAGGAAAAGCAAAGCTTTTAAGTGGACAGATAAATGTGAAGAAGATTTTTAAGTTTTGAAAAACTATTTGGGTCCCAAGTGAGGAAGAGGAAATAATGGAAACTGAAATCTTAGAAACACAATTTAAATATGAAGGGAAGAAATCAGAGACAAACCAAAAAATCAAAGGTTTTCAACAGAAAAAAAAAGAGAGAAAATTTACACAAGAAAAACAACATTTCAAATGTCAAAACTTCAAATAATGCAGGTCCCAATATAGACTCCGTTGAACCATATAGTAAAATTTTGGCTGTGTATGAGCATTCTTCAAGGTTAGAAGCCATATCAGATTCAATTGGAATAAGTGAAGCAATAGGGAAAAGAAAATTGAAGATGGATTCTAATAAAAAATTAGGTCGCAAGACCAATCAATATCATATGGTAAAAGAAGGTGAAAAGCTTGTAGAGGAAGGTAAGATTAATGCCCTTCCCAACTTTTTTAGCCCTGTATTAATGAAGATCATCACTTGGAATATTAGAGGACTCAAAGTGATTCTTTCAAAACAAAATGAAATTAGAAGAATGATTCAAATAAATCATCCACATCTTGTTTTCCTTCAAGAAACAAAGATGTCAATGGAGGATATGGACTTAATTGCCAGTAAAATTTGGTCAGCTGGAAAAGTGGTTTCCCTTAGTTCCCAAGGGACAAAATAACTGACCTCATGAGCGAATATATTACAAACCTCCATCTTGTGGATATCCAACCAGATAATGGCCTTATGACTTGGTCTAACAGAAGGCAAGTCTTAGCTTTTATAGTGGAGAGATTGGATAGGTTTTTGCTCTTTGAAAATTTCTTAATCCATGGTCACATTCCTAAAGTGAAGACTCTTAATAATGCCGGTTCGGATCATTGGCCAATCATGGTGGAAATGTGGAAAACCAATGTGAGTTTCTCTCATTTTCATTTTCAATTAATGTGGCTTAGAGACATTTCCTTCAGACCTCGTGTGCAACAATGGTGGAAGGAAGGTAAACCTAGGCATGGGACTAAGATGTTCTGTTTTGTCAAATTACTGCAATACATTAAATCCAAAATCAATACTTGGAACTAGAAAGAGTTTGGGGATGTTCATAAAAAAAACATGAAGTTATTGCTCATCTTGAAAATTTGAATAAGAAAATCCGTTTAGATGGCCTCATAGAGAAGAGAAGTGCAAATGAAATTAAACTCACAACTCAGTAAGAGGAATGGGGAAAAATAGAAGAAATCTTATGGAAGAAAAAATCTAGAATTCAGTGGCTCAAAGAAGGAGATCGAAACACATATTTATTGCACAAATCTCTTCTAGCTCGAAGATCTCACAACTTTATTTATTCCTTAAAATTAGATTCTAGAGATGTTGTTTATACTTGGGATGGCATGAAATCTATTGTTGTTGATTACTTTTCCAATATTTTTGTTGCTACTCCTCTTGACTCAGCTTCACAACAAAATGTTCTTCAAGAAATCCCTTATCAAAGTTTTGAGGCAATTTGGTTTCTCTAAGGATTGGATGGATTGGATTATGGGATGTATCTCTTCAGTTTCCTACTTAGTTCTTATCAATGGCAGGCCTTCTCAGTCTTTCACAGATTTTAGAGGTATTAGGCAAGGTGACCCGCTATCCCCTTATTTATTCATCATTCTTGCTGAATGCTTGGGTAGGACCATAACCAAAAAGAGGGAAAAAAAAACCCTTGAGGGAGTTACCATTGCTCATGGAGCTAGACCTATCTCTCATCTTCGGTTTGTGGATGACTCTACTCTTTTAGGTAAAGCTACAGTTAAGTAAGCTTCTAATATTAAGCAAATCATTAGCTATTTTTCTAAGGCTATTGGGCAGTTGATCAATGAAGACAAATCTAAAGTTTTTTTCTTTCACTACTCTGCTAGATAGGAATCCATGGTCTTGGATAAATTAAGATATAATAAGACCTCTATTCCAATCACTTATTTAGGTATTCCCATAAATATTCAAAGGCAAAAAAATAAATATTGGAATTGGTTGTTGGACAAAGTCAAGAAGAAAATTGGAAAGTGGACCAACAAGTGGCTTTCTTCTGGGGGTAGAATCACCTTGGTAAAATCAGTCCTTCAAGCTATTTCTATTTATGTTTCTTCTATTTTGAATATCCCAAAGGCTATTCTTCGAGAATTGGATCAAATCAGTCATCGTTTCCTTTGGAGTGGTACTAAGGAGAAAAGAAAATGGGCCTTGGTGAAATGGGATACTTTATGTCTTCCTAAGAGTGAAGGGGGTTAGGAATCCAATATTCAATTAATAAAAACAAAGCTTTAGCTGCTAAATTATATTGGAGGGTGTTGCATAACCCCAATGCTCTTTGGGCCAATAATCTTCGTGCTAAATATGCTGAGAAAAAAAGTCGTGAAGACCTTGTTCGCTATCAACTTCCTACCAAAGGTTCTCCCATTTTAGCAGTTCTTAAGACTGGTGAGGATTTGATAAAGAAAATATTATTTTGGATCATTCATAATGGTCAACATGCAAATTTTTGGACAGATTCTTGGGATGGTCACAAGCATTTGATAACTCAGTTTCCCGATTGGAGGCCTTGGATGGCCGAGCTAATTGGATAAAGGTGGCTAATTACTGTCGATACCATACTGGTAATTTAAAGGTTGGTAGATATTGGATCCTTATTGAGGACTGGCCTATTCAAATCCCAGAAAGGAAAAGACAAGATATCCAATGCATCCTTCATATGAGATCCCTCTCTTGGTCCCATGAGAAAGATTGTTTTGGATGGAACAACATTACTAAGGGTGAGTATTCAGTTGCTCAAGGATATTTGACCTTATGCCATAATAATCCCAACCATTCTTCTGACATATTTTATCGATTGTGGGCTCAAAAGCTCTAGCCTAAGGTGAGGTTCTTTATTGGATTTTATTGCATCATAGGGTGCTTATTGGTGAGCAACTTATGAAGCGTGGTTTTCATGGCCCTTTTAGATGTGAAATGTGTGAAGAGAATGTAAAAAATATCAACCATATTTTTATTGAGTGTACTTTAGCCTTTGAGCTATGGAGGAGAATGGCCACTTTACTTGGCTTACAATGGTCCAATTTTTTTACTTTTGAACAACTTTGGAGGGATTGGCCTAATCAAGAGGGTGTTGATCATTTTATTAGGAAGTTAGTTTAGATGGGTTCTACCATTCTTCTTTGGAATATTTGGAATGAAAGGAACAGTCAAATTTTTAATCAAGATAGGAAGGATATTCACTATATTTTTCAAAAGACCATAGCCAACTTAGTTGAATCAGTCCATCAAATCCTTAATCACACCCAAAAATCCCACCAAAGATGGGATCAAGTGATGCAAATATTAAAGATTAAATCTTCTAAGGGAAACCAACTTAAAGGGAATGTGAGTATTAGTAAGATGGATAGGAATAGAAATTGGCAACCTCCTCCTAAGGATTTTGGAAAAGTCAATACTGATGGAGCCTCTAGAGGGAACCTTGGAAAAGCCAGTGTGGGAGGAATTGGTATACTTTCAGATGGCTTCCTGGTTTTTACTTTTGTTGAGAATTTTGGTATTCTTTCCAATAACCTTGCTGAGGGGTATGGTATGTTCGGATGAGTGTGTTGGTATTCCCGATTTGAGTTTGCCAAAAAGAATGAGCTTGAGGTGTCAAAGTAGACAACTCAGTATGGACACGTTTAAAATCTTTCCTTCTCCCATGGGAGTATGAATTGTGGTGGGCAGTGATCCGAGTTCCTAGTGTGTTGCTCTATGGTATTTTCTATGGAGATGCAGGGACAGGATTCATTTCCGGTTTTTTGTTTTCATTGGATGGTTTTGGAGCCCGGAGTGATTTTCAATTTTAAATATTTTGTGCAGGTTTTTTATTGTTATGTGCCTACAAATTTTAATTGCTTTAATTTTCTTTGGTACTCCTCGAGTGGTGTGACGCCCTTTCGAGTCGATTGGGCAATGCTTTTCGATGCAACCGTTGAAGGGGTCTGCCTGTTCCTTGGTGGGACAGGTAGGTTTTTCAAATTTTAAAATTAAAATTTTCCTTCGCTTCGAGGAAGAGAGGTCCATGCGGGTTTTCAAATTCCTTATTTTCATTTTTTCCGCCTCCTCTTGGTTTTTCCGGTGCCTTGGTTATGTTTGATGTTTTTTCTTGGTCAATGCTGTTGGCTGTTTATCCCCTTTGGGGTGGACGGTTGTTGGTTTCCTTTTGGAGCTAGTTTGTTGAATTGTGTTCGGTTCTCTCTCCCTTTGATATTTGCTGTATAAGGTTGTGGGATTCCTTTTAAAACCCTCTTCTTAATATTACAAAAAAAAAAAAATTATATCACATGTGTGGGTATAATAAAAATATTTATTTGTAAAAATGATCCCTGGTTGGATCCTTCCTCTCTCCTTTCTAAATTTAAATTTTATTTTAATTCATAGTTGCATTTTACAACCATTGCTAGCTTAATCAATCAATGCTTCCTTGCCTTTTTCAAGACCATCCTAATCCATATGGTTTGACAACTTCGTGCTGCAACAATGAATCACTAACTATTTTTTTAGGAAAGACATCAATACCAAATCAAAATTCTTTGTGTCATGTCTCACAATCATTCACATAAGATAAAATTCTTTTTAATTGTAAATTAATGTGGTTCATGTGCATGTGCATAAACCAAATTAACAACCTCCCTACAGGCAAAATATTTGGCATAATCCTAATTTAAAATCATTAACTCATCCATAATATATATTCCATGCCTGTTATTTTAAATGCTAATACAACTTCATATAGATGAAATAATTTATCTAATGAAAATGAATATATCTTATAGGAAGTCCATCTATATGGGACCTAACATTCATAAAAATTATTTCACTTTTATGGAAAATATCCCAATAAAATATATTTTTTATTAAATTTATTTCCTATACTAGTTAATCCTATTTCTAGCACTTGCTATAGCATCTAGTTTTAAATTTAACTTTATTTCCTATACTAGTTAATCCTATTTTTATTTCTCTTGCTTGCTATAATATCTAGTTTTAAATTTAAATCATATAAATGGTAAAATACTCTTAAAATGAAGTAAATTTATTGAAATAGTTCATAATTGGGATTATTTAACCCTTACAATATCCAATATTTTTTATTAACATTACGTGTTCACTAAGGTCCAATTATAATACCATAAATTAGTCAATGCTCTAATGAAACTAATTTTAATAGGGAATCAATCAAAGTCCTTTATATACCATCCATCAAATTCTATGTTTGTATCCTTCAATATTGTAGTCAATCAAAGGACTTATCTTCCATCCTCCTAATCATGAGCCTCTTTCTACAAATGAGTAGCACTCATAACCTCATACAATTATTAGTTGTTTATACTCAACAATATTGAGATATTGTAATAGGTCTATCATATTATTCTTGTTGACATCATATCCTTCTCATAGATAGCATCATTCCACAAGGATATCTTCCTTACCTAAGGATACTATAGAGAGTCATTCATTGAGAAATGTAATTTAGACATCATCAAGAATAAATGAACCAAAAATAAGAAATATAGGTGGAACTCTTTCATTCTCCTTGTCAAAATCATTGTTCTACTATGTATTTCCACTTAGGAGATTGTATAATTATTTATTTCTTAAACCCAAAGATATTGTTAGGATGTAACATGTCTATTGTATTATTACTATTAGTATTACTCCCTTGACCTAGTTGATATAGTTCTAATAGGATCTCCTTTTTATGTCTAGTACATGGTTAAAACCCATTAGTTAGGAAATATACTTTTAAGGACCATTTTCAAGCATCAACAAAGTGAAATTAAGAATTCTAGTCAAGCACAACCTAAGGAGTTGGCACATCTTATTCTATAGTCTCTTAGTAAGATGTTTTTATTTATTTTCTTCATTTATATATGGTCTTGTAGGAACACATATTTTATTTATGGTGTATGTGGTGCTGGGTTCAAATACTACCCCATTTTACTTTTATTGTACAACCTAAGTGGGGCTAATATTGAAGATATTGGAACTCTAAAGAGGAGGTTCAAGGCTTGAGTCCTATGGGGGGAGGGTTGTACATCATGCTTTCATAATAGAAGTATGGTTAGAAAACCATATATTGGGTAAAAAACATCCCCCATGAGGTTCATCTCATATGGCCTATGACACAATGGATGTTAAAAAATATTTTACTTTAATTTTATTCTATTCTAGCTATAAGTAATTATATTATTCTTTTACTACTTAAAACTTTTCTTCTTACATATCCTATATTCCAAAAAATCTCTTTACCATTCTATCTAAATTTATATGGTGCACTAGGAATCATTATTTATATATTTATTTTTATATTTTGTAGGTGTTTATGGTTATATCTAATTTGGGATCATATTTGTGTTGTTTTAATTAAGGGTCTAGTATATTCCAAGACTTATAAATGTTGTTAGATCATATTTATGAACTGGATGTGAACCAATATGTCTATACTTATCTTATCTATTACTCAAAATCTATCTTCTACAAATGGATGCTAATATGTATACCAATAAATTTTCAAACAATTAATTTTTTAGGAAAGAAGAGAACCAAGAAAGTCAAGATAATTTATATAGGTGTGTCCTTAAGTGTGCTATGTCTAGAAGGAAATTAGAACCAAGGATATAAAAATGAAGAGGATAAAAATAGTTACAATTATAATATACTCATTGAATTTAAGGAATAATAAATTGATGCTCAATCCAACCAAGAAGACCAAAAACTATGATAGTAATAAATAAAATAAGAACCATATATATACATAAAGTCATACTAGTCTAACAATGAAAGCTTATTAATAATTATGAAATTCGTGTTATTTTCCACCTTAGATAGCAACATAAAGTAACAACATATGACTAACTATATTTTGTTTTAGGCGCATAAGGCTCTTCTGAATTTTTAAGAGAGATGGGTAGAATTTATGGATGAGTCTAATCTAATGGTTAGGATTTGTTGTGGTTGAAATGAAGTTAAACCACATTTACTATCTTCTATGCATATAAAGAAAGTTATTAGGAAGAGGGGGATGACCTTCATAGTTAATATGGATAAGAAATAAGAGATGGAAATGAAATCTGACTTCTTCCAAAAGCATCCAGTAGTGGGGGAACTCAAGGATGTGTTTCTTGAAGATCTACATGGGTTACCTCCTCATAGGGAATTTAATTTTTCAATTGAGTTTCTACCTAAAGCAACACCTATTGCAAGGGCACTGCATAAGATGACTCCTATAGAGCTACAAGAGCTCAAAACACAACTTCAAGATTTATTAAAAAAAGGGCTAATCAAGCCAAGTGTGTCACCTTGTAGAGCTCCTATTATTTTTGTTAATAATAAAGATGGTACCTTGAGGATGTGTATTGATTATCAAATATTGAAGGTAACTATTAAAAATAGGTATTCGTTACCTATAATTGATGATTTGTTTGACTAAATGAGAGGAGCAACCATCTTCTCAAAGATAGACTTAATATCTGACTATCATCAGTTAAAAGTACAATAAGAAGAAACTTTTAAAATGGCATTTAGAACAAGGTATGGGTATTTTTAATTTATTGTTCTACCTTTTAGGCTAACTAATACCCCAAATGCATTCATGAATCTCATGAATAGCAATTTTAGAGAATAGATGGACCAATTTGTGCTCGTATTTTTGGATGATATACTAATCTATTCTAGAAACAAGGAGGAACATGATCATGTAGACACCAAAACAGCACCAATACGATTATGTGACTGCAAACACTGATCACATTGACACACATAGCCCCAAAGGCAGCCCCCAGAGGTTAAAAAGTGGTCCTAACCACTCTCACAGCAGTTTTGGAGGTCAGAGATCAATTTGACACCTTCTAGGCACTTTGCTCAGAATTCGTCCCTCCCTGAGACGAATTCAAAATGGGATCCGTCCTCCCCTAGGACGAATACAGAATCCGCTCTAGGATGGGACGAATTCCAGGTTCAACGAGAAAAAAGAGAAATTGCGCCAAATGGCAGCCAAGGACAGTCAATTAATGCTCCTTGCCTTGCATGCACATGTAGGTGAGCAAATTGAACATTAGAGGACTGTCACAAGGGCAGTCATGGAAGCCCAAGTCAGGGAGGAATCTCCTCCCTCTTGGGAAGGCATGGCCGCCAAGTGGCACCCCTGCATGCCCATCCAAAGAGACCCCTTGGGTCTATAAATTGGTGAGCTTCCTCACCCAAAGGGGAGATAGGTTGGAAGCATTTTTAAGCAACGAAGTGCTACCAAATTGATACCACGCTTTACCTTTGATTCACCTCTTCCACATCCTTGATCTCTTTCACAAGGGAGGTCATTGGGTGGTTATTGGAAGTGTGAATCCGGATCCAAAACCCGAAACTTGACCACATCGATCTACCAATTTATCAACAACACATTACCAGAGATTTTGGGCCCATCCCAAGTGGATTGGTGTCGAAATCAGGTTCCAACGGTGGGCGGCCCGCTCGGGCGCCCCGCACTGCTGTGAGCCTAATCTTCTTTTTTAAGAATGATTGGGAATTCATGGTAGATTGTTCTTTTTGTCATTTGTTTATTTTGCATTCCATATTATGCTGTTTAAATAGCTTGTAATTCTGATTTCACAATGCTTTGATCAATTTTTACCATGTTTTATCACTTTTGTAGTCCTCACTAACTTGCAGGTAGCGGCGTCAAATTCCTGTTGATGGAGGCCAAATTGGGGAAATCTGACCATATGGGTCTTCCCAAAATGCCTCCAATTAGCTAACCCCAAGTTTGTAGGTCTTTTGGAGCTCCCTAGATGCGACATTTTGGGAAGTATCACTTTGGCGCTTTGTTGAAGGAGGATTCGTTCTACCCCGGAGCGAATTACAGTCGGATCCGTCCCGCCCGGAATGAATTCAAATCAGTAAGGAAATCCTTGACTGTTTCATTTGCAGTGACCTTATGGTGATGTTCCCTTGTTTCTATGAAATTTGTAGACTATTTTGATTCAGTTCATTTATCCTTTTATTCAGTTTCATGCATGCATCCTTCATTGTTTTTTAGAGAACAAACGTTTCATCTTTGCAACAGGTGCTACTAATGATTTTGTTGTTTCTTTGAATGCAGGAGGAGCAGCAAGGATCAAATATTCATTCACACCAGCGGTGGCAACACTTTGGCCTGCCCATTTTACATGTGGGCACGCGGAAGGAGGATCACTAGTCACTATTGTAACCAAAACATGTTAACGCTCCTAGCCCCTGAAAATGCGGGAGACGTCTTTGTAACCGATATTGAGAGAGTATAAATAAAAAGGGTTGTGCTTTCTATACTTCTTTCATTTCGTCTCAATTCGTCTCTTTTCCCTGTTTCATGCATTTCAAGTTTCTAGGATTAAAGCGTTACATTTTGTTTTGCATTGCATAGCTTTAGTGTTTCTTTTCAACTTCCGAAATCTCGTGTTTCCAGTGGCGATCATGGTGGGACTCTGTTCCCTACTTTTTGAGATCAAGAAACTGATCAAAATTTGTGTTTTTGTGCTCACAGGTACCATTTTTTGAACACTAACTGTGGTTCGTTCCAGCCTGTGGCGAATACAGTACTGGAATTCGTCTGACCCTGAGATGAATTGGAATTCATCTCAGCCTAGGACGAATCCTGTTCTGGCATTCATCTCACCTAGAGATGAATTTTTGTCTGTGCAGTTTCAGGGTCGAGGATCAAAAACAGCAGGTCTAGGAAGAGAAAAGGTAAGGGTCCTAAACTGTTCCTGTCATTTTTTGCTTTTCTATTTTTGTTTTTTGTCAATTTTGCCTTCTTAGGGAAAGTAGTTGCTTCTGCATGTTTCATTTTTCTAAATAAAAAGAATCACACACACTTCACGCAACATTTTTTAAACCAAGGAGCTGGTCGTAAAACCCCAGCCCTTGATCAAGACCAACGGTGGATTTCATCACCACCTTGGCTTGATTTTTGCATCCATTTACCCCAATTGTCACTGTTGCTCGATGTAAATCCTGACGAAAGCTGACCGAGTGTCGCTAGGGTGATTCCCAGCACACGAGGATAAGTCTTCTATGGTAGGTGTCATAAACAGGACAATCCCCCTTTCGTACCGCCTATGTTCCACGTACCATCTGCTCTCACATACCTATAGTTTCCCTCTCGTAAGGGTGGGTATATAGAGAGGTTGGTATATCGGCCTGGCAATGGTATATCGAAGGGGCGACCAATTATGGGAGTCATATGAGCCTTCATTATGCATTTAAACGTTCTTCAAAACTTTCAAAAACAAAAACAAAAATAAAAAACACACTAAACCAGGTTTAGGACACACTCTCAATCTTTAAATGAGATAATCACCATTTGTGTATGTGTGTGTTCATTTCTGTTTAGTGTAGCATAAAAAAAATCATAAAAGAGATAAAATCTACATAGCTTGTAGGAAAGCACCACCATGGTGTACACACGTAGCCAAGCCCAATCAAGGGCGAAAGCTATGAAAAGTGTACAAGGGGGGGCACAAGTCGCCTCCGCTATAGCCCTAAGGACTTAGTCATACCGCCTTGGTGGCCTAACCCGCAAGAGAGTCCGTATCAGTCCAGGTCAAGATGGAATTATAGGGACACCCCATTGGGGGACACGCCCGTCCGTCATAGCCCCTTTCGGGAAGAGTCCTTACATGTGGCACTCAACATAGATAAAAGGGCTCCCTTAGAAGCTCGATATGAGTGGCCACCACGCGATGAAGCATTGGAATGATAGAGGGTCCATGAGGAGAGGCCTCAAGATTATATCATCCCTTCATTGCCTCCTCTCATTGTCAGAAACAACAGGACAAATCCGGAGCACAAGGCTCCTCTGACAGGGCGAGCCAACTCCGCCCGCCCCTTTCACACTTATGAAAGGGAGAATGAGGAAGACCCCTATCTTCCTCAAGAGCAATATACAGCATGGGAGCAATGCGCTTCCGCACCTGCTATGTACCAAAACCATCCTTCGAGGCCAGAGCCTCGAATAAATGCCGCCAACCTCGATAGGGGGAAGTGACCTATAGAGATCTCGGATCACCGTGACCGAGATAAGTGCATGGGAGAGGCATCTAGGCCTCTGAGACTCAAGATGGTGGAATAGATCGACCTGGCAGTCGCTAGACATGTCGCCCGCCAAGCATAGATTATGCAGCTTGAGCAAGATCAACAACAACTAGAGCATTTATATCGCCTCAGTAAAGAGTGCATTAGGTGCCAAATAGATGAGCTATTGCATAACACCATGTCGAAGAGGGTTTCGACCCCTCACACCCAAAGGGTAGAACCATATGAGAGGCGTAACCCCTTGGTACAAGACAGGTCCCCGCGACCTAACCAAGCGCTGCCTCCAAGACCTCTTAGACCTGAACGGGAGGCCACTCCCCGAAATAATGATGGGCTCCCTCCACGGAGACCCACTCATGGTCATAGGTCTCGCCTAGAGACTCCTCAAGAAGCCTATGAGGAGTATGAACAAGAAGAAGAGCGGGCCGAAATGCCCTATCAAGGCGGAGGGGTTGCTATCCGGCCACCTCTCCACAGGCCTCAAGTCTCCCACAACCCACAATGGGAGCAAATTAGAGAGGACGAGATTAAGTCTTCTGATGCATATAAGGCACTGCTAGAGCATTTGGAGTCTGTGGAAACCAAAGCTACTGGGCCCCAAAATCCCACGTTACGTCAACTCCGTAGTCATCCGGTGCATCCGTCCGTGCCTGCACCCCCTTATCCTGAGCACTTTAAGTTGCCTCAGCTGGCAATCTTTAAAGGTGAGGAGGATGCCCAAGAGCATGTGACGAGGTTCCTGAGCCAATGCTTTGGCATTCAGGACAATGATGCTTTGTTGCTGAGGACCTTTATAACCACATTCGTAGGCCCTGCCTCGGATTGGTTCACCCAACTGTCGAAGCACAACATCAACAACTTGGATCAGTTAGTGGATGCGTTCCTCGAACGCTTCGCCTTCAACACCAAGAAGAAGGCGTCACTAAGTGATTTGGCCAGCCTCAGGTAGTATGAGGAAGAGACTATGGTGGCCTACGGGAATCGGTGGAGGACTCTGCTTTCCAAGCTACCCTACCTTCCCCCTATGTTCGACCTTACACAAATGTTTTCAAGAAGTTGTTTGAGATCGATCTCTGTGCTATTGCAGTTGCAACAATATGCCACCTTAGAAGAGGCTCTGGCGCAAGCCAGAATCATCGAAGAGATCAAGATATAGGATGGCGAGATCGCCAAACCTAAGAAAAAAGAATGGAACAAAAACACCAAAATAGGGACTATGCAACAAAAACCCGCTGTGGTTAACCAAGTTGCTATAAATGTTCCTAAGCCTGCACAAGACATACAACCTCAAAAGGCTAACTATCAGGCAGTGCCCCCTAACAATTATGAAAGAGAAAACCAAAAATAGGGGCAAAATCAGTAGCGTCACCCTAGGCGACAGTTTACACCCTACACGGAGTCTAGGGACTCCCTATTTGACCGCTTGTCAACGGTGAATTTGATCAACCTCCTAGAAATTCAAACCATAGATCCCAATGCACCGAAGCCTAAAGGGTACCGGGAGGACTTGTATTGTAAATTCCATCAGCGATAGGGACATGACCTTAATGCATGTTGGAAATTCAAAGGCTTGATACAAGACCTGATTGACAACAAGACATTGGTTGTAGACAACCCCGTAGCGCCGAACAACCAGCAAATGGGAGTTTTCAGAGACCCCTTGCCTGCCCATGAGGCACAGGCAAAACCCCTTCAGATCAATGAGGTGCAACAGAATTGCCCCATGCAGGGGTATGTAGGGATGATAAGTATAGTGACTAGGAACAAGAAATACCCAGGAGCTGCTCCCACGGCAGCCACAAGAGAAGTTCCATCAACGTCATAGTCTCAACAGAACCCTACGCAGCTGCCTCCGCCTAGACCCACGGCCACGATTCGGACTAGACTTACCCAAAGTCTATGGACCACGTCGGCTAGGCTCTCCATATATGAGCTAATTCAACAATCAATGCCCCATCGGGAGGCTCTTATGGAAATACTGAAGGCCATCGAGCTGCAGCCCCAGGAATCGAATTCCTTCAACAATTTTGTGGGGCATGTCAAAAGATGCACCGAGCCAGTCATCACTTTTCGGGAAGATGAAGTGAAGTTAGTGGCTGATGACATAGCGGATCCACCCCTACACATTATCACGTGGGTCAATGGGATCCCCTATAAGAGGGTGTTGGTAGACACTAGCTTGTCTAGTAACATCATTACTACAACGGCATTGAAACATCTGAAGCTGTCGGCATCTCACATCATGGCCTCCACATATACACTACGAGCATTTAACGATGCAATCTGCTCGACAGTCGGCACAATCATCCTACCCATTCAAGTAGGACAAAAGATGATACCAACATTGTGCCATATTTTGGAAGGTGAGATGGCTTACAACATCTTGTTATGCCGGCCATGGATCAGGGACATGAAGTGTGTCCCATCAATAGCTCATCAATGTCTGAAGTATACATTTGAAGGGGAGGTACATGTGGTCCCGGAAGACCTAGAACCCTTCAAGTACTGCAATGCGGTGCAGCTGATGCCACAATCGACCCTTCCATCAACGCATTTGGATTTCTAGTTGAATCCATCTTGACAGGGTCCGATTTCACAAGCATTCCCAAAGGTAGATCCACCAAAACCCCATCCAGGTCCATCTTCATCAGTTGGTCCTTCATCAACGATGCCACCTATCGTGGCCAAATAGAAGGACAAAGGGAAGAAACCCCTGGAGGAGGCACGACCTCTGGAAGAGGCGCCACAATCAGTCTCAAACATCTCTACCGAAGAGATGCCTAGTAAAATGGAAGTGGAGGCTCCTAGCCCACCCGACATGGAGTGGAGTCCGGAAGAGCTTTCGTTCCCTCCCCCTCAGTCACCAACAATCACTGTTGAAATGGCCAATACGGGCCTGGGGGAGTATCTGGTGCGAAATGTTGTAGCAACACCCACACTAGAGTCCATGCAAGACATGGGGAGACCTCGCCTCCCCATTGGTACAATTTTTCCTTTAGGCTACCCACCAAACCAGACAAATTTTGTGTATGGGGGCCTTGACCATGGTGCTGAGCCATGCATGCAAAAGGACGAGGACGAAGAGCCTTTTGTAGAAGATGTCAACTATCTGTCTAACCCGGACTTCGCTTTGAGATATCTTGGCCAATGCAATTTGCATGGATACGGACTAGGCAGGTATGAGCAAGGAGTGCGTGTCCTTTGCCAACCAAGATACCAAATGCCTTATGACAAGTCGGGAGTAGGGTTCAACCACCCCCTGCCCTTAGACATCTTGGTGGAAAACATGCAAGGCCTAGGAATAGGCAACAAGGGTGGATTGGCATCAGATCCTTATGCCAACCCAAACACAACATATAAATTGGGAGATTACCTCCCATGGTCAACAACCACCCTTGTTAACATCAATAACCCTTCTCCTTTGCTAGAGAGAGGTGAAAGTTCGGGAACTCACTTTCAAGGAAGGTATAAGCAGTGTCCAGAAGGATCTTCGAAGGATGAATCAGAATATGAACCAGTGTCATATGATCCCTTCGAATCTGATAGTGATCACTCACAGGGGATTCCCATGAATAACTATCAAGAGATATTTTTGGCTCTGTTCCCTCTAGAGGCTCCAATCGAGCCAGTGCCATGTCAAGAGAATCAGGTCCCCCCATAGAGCGTGGAACAACCGCAATGGGACCAGATTAATTTGCTTGAACAAGATGAGCCTCATATGTCTCAAGCAATTGTCGGAGCCAATGAAGGTTTTTGGATCTCCGACAGCGATTTGGAAGATGAAACTGAGATGGCCTATCTCAACCACATGCGACAAATGCAACAACGATACCCCTTGGAGATTAATGACATATTTGCATAGATGGGCATAGTTCCAGGGCATGAGTGGTACGTAGACCCAGCAGGGTGGGACCAAGTGTTGGATCCATGGCTCCAAGTTCACGAAGAGCACCTTCCACTCCGAGACCCTAGAGTGACATCAGTGTCGAGGGTAGACCCTATCTTCCTATCTGCACATAGGGTCGATCCATTCATGCCCATCCCTCTAGAGCCCGATCCAGAGCATAAAGAGCATCTAAGATGTCCGAGGAACCACACCTACGGTAATGGAGACCAAAATCATTCCATAAACATGATCTCCATTGATTTAATCGCCCCCATCCACAATCTGGCCGATCCAACATGGTCATTGTATCTAGACATAGATGCCATAGACTGGGATCGCATCGATTCCCCTCCATCCCCATCTGAGTACTAGTCGTTCGGTGAAATGCTTCATTTTACCCCTGGGCCAACTCAAGATATCTGTCACATTGAAGAGGGACCCGAGGTTCCTAACGATGATTTAAACTCAACAAATGATATCCATTTGATCCCGACTCCACACCAGTTGGAGGACGGATCCCACATATCGGTCGAGGAGACGACTGACGTAGACATCGGCTCGGATCCAATGAATCCATAGATTATCAAGCTAGGGGTAAGCTTATCCCCCGAAGAGCAAGTCGACTATATTTCCCTTCTCAAAGAGAAGGAGGTTTTTGCATGGTCATACAGAGATATGTCGGGCTAGATCCACAGCTAGTCACGCATAATTTAACGCTTGATCCGATAGTCAAGCTTGTTAAGCAAAAACTACGCAAGATGCACCCAACAGTGGCCTTGATGGTCAAAGATGAATTGCAAAAATTATTGGATGCATAGTTTGTCATCTGTGTGGATTATCCACCATGGCTGTCCAACATGGTGCCCATCAAGAATCCCGACGGGAGGATTCGCATATGCACTGATTTTTGAGATCTAAACAAAGCGAGTCCTAAGGATGATTTTCCCTTGCCTAGCATCGACACATTGGTAGACGCTACAGCAGGCCACGAAATGCTATCCCTCATGGATGGTTTCTCGGGATACAATAAAATTCGTATCAATCCTGAGGACCAACTAAAAATGGTGTTCACAACGCCTTGGGGGACATTTTGTTACAAGGTCATGCCTTTTGGCCTTAAAAATGTTGGCGCCACCTACCAACGTGCCATGACGTACATCTTCCATGATTACATGCATAAAACTTTGGAATATTACATGGATGATTTGTTGGCCAAGTCTCTCTTATGCCCAAATCATCTCGGTGACTTAAGCAAGATCCTCGATCGCCTCATGGAGCATAAAGTCAGACTGAATCCCAAGAAGTGCATATTTGGCATCACATCTAGAAAACTCTTGGGTTTCATAGTCTCAAAACGAGGCATCGAGGTAGACCCAAACAAAGTCAAGGCAATCCTTGAAATGCTTCCCCCAACTACCATCAAGCAGCTCAGAAGTCTACAGGGTAAGGTCACGTCGATCAAGTGCTTCATAGCGCAGTTATCGGACAAGTGCCGACCCATGAACAAATTATTGCACAAAGGGGTAGCATTTCACCGGGATGACGAGTGCCAGTCAGCATTTGATGACATCAAGCAATACTTGGCTTCACCGCTAGTATTGGCACCACCGAGACCAGGAGTGTCATTCTACTTATACATCTCAGCTACCGAGGTGGCACTGGGCGCCATGCTAGCCTAGAAGAATGAACTTCACAAAGAGCAGGCTACATACTATCTTAGCCGCACCCTGGTCAGTTATGAACTTAACTATGCATACGTCGAGAAACTCTGCTTGGTAGTGGTGTTTGCTACCAAAAAGCTGCGCCATTACATGCTGAGCAACAAGACGTATGTTGTGTCTAAGGAGAATCCATTGCGATACATGATGAGTCGTACTTATCATAGTAGCCGCATGGTGAAATGGATCATGTTGTTGACGAAATTTGACATAGAGTTTATTGGACAAAAATCCATCAAAGGATAGGTCATAGCCGATCAACTAGCAGAGGCTCCTCTCGAAGATGATCAACCTCTGGTCATAGAACTACCCGATGATGGGGTCTTCCATGTCTCAAAATCGCCAGATTCTGATGAGCCTGAGTCACAGGCTGACATAACCCTATTTTTTGATGGTTCTAAATGTGAGCAAGGTGGTGGCACAAGAATAGTATTCTTCACACCGCAAGGGGCTCCAATGCCCTTGTCATTTAAATTAGACTTCCAATGCACCAACAATAATGCAGAGTATGAAGCCTTGCTCATAGGTCTTCAGACAACAATCACTATGAACATTAAATGATTGAACATCTTTGGTGATTCACTGTTAATCGTCAATCAAGTCAAAGGGGTATTCCAATGTAAATGCCTAGTTTTGCAGGCCTACAAAGCCCTTGTGGACAAATTCTTGGCAAATCTTGAATGGTACGACATCGAGGCACTCCCTCGATCATCGAATCGTTTTGTGGACACTATGGCCTCTTTGGGGTCACTAATCCCGCAAGACCTTTCTAGTGATATGACAACCATTCAAGTCAAAACATTATCGTAATCCACGATGGAGCGTGCAAGCTCTGATTTAATGCCAGGAATCCACATGATCCAGATTGAACCATCCTCGGATAAGTTCTCTTGAATCCATGATTGTTTGAAGCACGCCAACTAGGGGGCCTTGTTCTCCCCTACTCCCCTTAATAGCAACACCACGCTATTCTTACAAGTTCTTTCTCTCTGCTAGGGATGAACTTCAAGAGGGATTTTCTGTTCATACCGTCGAGGCTTCTGATCAGCAGGATTGGTATTCACCCCTCAAGGACTACCTAAAGCTAGGTAACCTCCCACTTGGATTGACGCATGCCGCAAAATGAGCATTCAAGTAGAAAGTGGCAAAGCATGTCTTGTTAGGAGACATTTTGTACCGTCGTAGCTATGAAGGGATCCTCCTTCGATGCTTGGACCAGCAAGAGTCCACTTGGGAAATCACCCAAGCGCATGATGGTACGTGTGGTGGCCACTTCAGTGGTATGGCCATCGCCAAGTGCATTCTTCGCATGGGCTACTATTGGCCATATTTAGAGCGAGATTGTTGTGCATATGTGAGGAAGTGCATGAAGTGTCAACATCATGCTAATTTGACACATGTACCTTCCCAGGCCTTACATTCGATCCAGTCGGCTTGGCCATTTTTGCAGTGGGGCTTAGATCTCATCGAAAAGATCTCCCCTGCATCGTTTGGTCGTCATACGTTTATCATAACGACCACAAAGTACTTCACCAAGTGGGTGGAAGCGGTTTCGCTAACCTCTACGACTGGACCCCGCATTGTAGAGTTCATTTTGCATAACATCATATGTCATTTTGGTATTCCATCCAAGATAATCTTGGATAAAACAAACAATTTCTATTAATCGATGGAGTTTAAAAACTCCTTTTTGAATACAACTGGGCCTGTAACCCTTTATTTGTGATACACAGTTACAAGTTATGCTAGGGTTCTCTGAAACCCTAGTTGGCACAAATGGTGGTGCTTCCGAAGAATGTATCTTCAATCCCAACAGAGTGAGTGGGCTTTGTTGTATCCCTTGCTTGGACCACTCCAGCTTAATCAGCTGCCATCAATAAATCGAATCTGCTGTCAAAAATCTGCACACATTAGCACTATTAAGAAGTTAGAAATTAATAAGAGGGCTCCACTGTGTGAGCCCTCGGAAACAATATAAAACCCTAGAAAAATGAAATGTAGGAATTCAATAACAGATCAATAAAAGAAAATAAGTTACTTGCTTTAAACTAATTTATACCTGTTCTCTGTTAACGCAGCTAGACCAGGCAACACCTGGAAGTAATGTGGCTGTCAAATCGGCTGCAGAAGGCGCCCTGGTGCACTCGCTGAACGCTCGTGTGCTTCTGGATCTGGGTTACAAACGTCGGTCTGCATCTGTGGCTGTGGATAAATGCCCGCGGGCACTTAATAAACGCCCGTGGGCACTTGCGACAAGAATGGGGGATTCTGCAGAATGCTGCAGAAGAGATGGCGACGAAAGCGGCGACGGAAGCGGCGATGGATGCGGCGAAAGGGTAGCAGAAGAGAGATAGAGGAGATAGCAGTAGAAGAATTAGAATCAGAGATAGCGCATAGGAGATAGGGTTTGAGCCATCAAGGTGACTCTATTTATAATCCACTCTTAGGGCACACTTTAGGGTTTTAACGACACTTTGAACGTGTGGCTAAGATTAAAGTGGATCTAAGGGTAGAGAATAAATTTAGGTTGTGAAATGGATTAAGATGGATGGACGGATGAGATTAAATGAAGGATGGACGACTCAGATTAAATCACTTAAACTATTATTTAAATATATCTATTAAAATATTAAAATATTAAAAAATATATATAAATATTAATTTAAATAAATTTGGGGATGAAAAATGGCGAGAAAGGTGAAATTGGGCCAAATAATGGCGGGAAAGTGTGGATTTGGGCCAAATAATGGTGGGAAGGTGGATGACCGACACATGGCTGACAGGAAGGTATAGATGACTTGCAAGTGGCTGGATTTTGGTGTCTACAGATGCCCCTTTTGAGCCGCTTTGTGTGAAGACACAATGCAACACAAAAACTTAAGACACCTGAAAAGCCGGATCAGACGCAACTCTCTCTCAAGACTAAAGCACAACTTTGAAGACCAAAGAATAAAAGAATATTTAAAATTTTATCAGCTTACCCCCTCAATTGGCGAGCGAGAATGGTTCTCACAAGCCAATTGGAAGAAATTTGGAAGAAAATGAACCGTTTTTGCCCCAACGGTGAAAAAAGGGGTTGGTGTATGAACCATATGTTTATGTCCCAACAGAAAAGGGGTTGGTGTACAAACCAGAAAATACTATGAGTGATGTGAAAGATGGACCGTTTTAAGTGTCCGGTTTATGAGTTTTGCATGTGATCTAATCTTGAATTATTCACAAAAAAAAGGTAAAAACTATGGCTAGGAAAGGACAACGAGATTCTTACTGGTGATGAAATCCAGACAAGTTTGCTCGGGGGTGACCTATGGTGTCTAAGGCAGAAGTTTAATGGATGGAGATGAATTCCACCGTCACTAAACTTCAAGCAATACCTGGTGATGAAATCCAGATATCACTTTTTTAAATGCAATATGAAAATGCAATGATTTTTTTTTTTTAATGTTTTAGTTATCTAATGTGTACATACAAGGCTATAAATCAAAAGTTCTAATGATCTAAGCAAGAGGCTACTGAAAACATGTCATTTCCTCTGAAGAAGTGAAGTACACCGTTTAAAACCCCCTACCTACCAATGATATCAGATATCAAAGGAGCAACCGGAAGGTTCGTCCACTTCTCCGCCTCGGAATCACCCAATGGCAGGAGTACTATTGACATCTAATCAATAGTCCTACTTAGATAATTAAAACAAATAATTCGTAGCTATTCTAATATGCAGCTAGGTATGCAAATTTTTTTTTTTTTTTTTTAATGCAAGCAACAATCAATAATGCAATGCAAAGAAAAATGTAATTAAAAATAACTGTTCTTTTCCAGATTACTTAGTTTTTGTTCATTTTAAAGTAATGATCTGAAAAAGAAACAAAATATGGCAGAAAAACCAAAAACATAAAAAGTACAGCACTTACTTGGAAGCCTACGCTTTTCTTGTAAAACTGACTTCAAACGCCCATGGGAGTCTGCACAAGCTGAAACGCACCTCTGCGTTTCGTATTGGACTTCCAGACGCCCCTCTGTGTCTGCTACATTTTCTGCAAACTCAGAAACCCTAGTTCGCTGGAATAGCGAATTTCACGATTTTTGGAACCTGCAAAATAAAACAGAAAATAGGAACAGATTAGTAAAGCAAGTATTAAAAATATGAAACCCTAGGGGGTCCCACCGTGATCGCCATTTGTAGATTAAAAATACACGCCAAACAAAAATAAATAAAATCACAATGACAGAGTACATAATAGTTGCACAAAACAAACAATTTCTATTAATCGATGGAGTTTAAAAACTCCTTTTTGAATACAACTCGGCCTGTAACCCTTTATTTGTGATACACGAGTATAAGTTATGCTAGGGTTCTCCGAAACCCTAGCTGGCACAAATGGTGGCACTTTCGAAGAATGTATCTTCAATCCCAACAGAGTGAGTGGGCTTTGTTGTATCCCTTGCTTGGACCACTCCAGCTTAATCAGCTGCCATCAATAAACCGGATCTGTCGTCAAAAACCTGCACACATTAGCACTATCAAGAAGTTAGAAATTAATAAGAGGGCTCCACTGTGTGAGCCCTCCGAAACAATCTAAAACCCTAGAAAAATGAAATGCAAGAATTCAATAACAGATCAATAAAAGAAAAGAAGTTACTTGCTTTAAACTAATTTATACCTGTTCTCTGTTAACACAGCTAGACCAGGCGACATCTGGAAGTAATGTGGCTGTCAAATCGACTGCGGAAGGCGCCCTGGTGCACTCGTTGAATGCTCGCGTGCTTCTGGATCTGGGTTACAGACGTCGGTCTGTGTCTATGGTTGTGGATAAATGCCCGTGGGCACTTAATAAATGCCCGTGGGCACTTGCGACAAGAATGGGGGATTCTGCAGAATGCTGCAGAAGAGATGGCGGCAAAAGCGACGACGAAAGCGACGATGGATGCGACGAAAGGGTAGCAGAAGAGAGATAGAGGAGATAGCAGTAGAAGAATTAGAATCAGAGATAGCGCATAGGAGATAGGGTTTGAGCCATCAAGGTGACTCTATTTATAATCCACTCTTAGGGCACACTTTAGGGTTTTAACGAAACTTTGAACGTGTGGCTAAGATTAAAGTGGATCTAAGGGTAGAGAATAAATTTAGGTTGTGAAATGGATTAAGATGGATGGACGGATGAGATTAAATGAAGGATGTACGGCTTAGATTAAATCACTTAAACTATTATTTAAATATATATATTAAAATATTAAAATATTAAAATATATATATAAATATTAATTTAAATAAATTTGGGGATGAAAAATGGCGGGAAAGGTGAAATTGGGCCAAATAATGGCGGGAAAGTGTGGATTTGGGCCAAATAATGGCGGGAAGGTGGATGACCGACACGTGGCTGACAGGAAGGTATAGATGACTTGCAAGTGGCTGGATTTTGGTGTCTACACCATCCAAGATAATCTTGGATAATGGGATGTCATTCAAGAACAAAGACGTGCATGCTTTGACCACAAAGTACAAAATTCAGCATAGTTTTTCAACACTGACGGCAGTGACACAGAATTGACGGCCGTTGACGCCAACAAGGTGTCATTCAAACCCAATGATGTTTTGAAGACTCCCATTTTCTAGTTTTTTGGGGTTTTCAGGTATTTTTTTCCACATTCTTATCTATTTTGCAAATTGAAGGGGGGATTTCACTTGCAAAATTGTCAGATAAAGGGGGGAATGTGTAATAGGAGTTATAATTTGTGGGCATTTATGATTGTTTTTTTTTGCATTTAAATACACTATTTTTTTGCATTCACAATCATAAATTAAACTAAATATAAGACCCCAAATTTATACCCTATTTGTGCAATTTATTGCACAGCAGCGTTCGGTATTTGAGATACCTCTGGTCCACACTTACAGGTAATGTTGTCGTGCTTTGGACTACTGTATTCGCCACCTAATATAGCTGCAACAATGACGTCTGAGCTTGTTCTCTATAAATCGTCGGGGAGAAATAAGGAAAAACTTGTTTTTTTTGTTTTTTTCCACTTCATACCCACATCGTGATTTTTGTTAGGCGTAAATCCTGATGAAAGTTTTTTCCAAAGTGTTTATGGGAAGTTACGCCCCACGCATGCAAAATAAAACTTTCTATGGTAGGTGTCATTAACAACACGATGCCCTTTCAGTATCACCTATGTTCAATATATTGTGCTTCTCATATGTACTTATAGTCTCCCTCACGTAAGGGCGAGTACATATTGAGTAGTATACTGTTCATCTATACCTATAGTTTCCCTCACGTAAGGGCGGGTATATGTTGAATGGTTACAGTATAAAGATCTGGCAGGTATAAAGAAAGGGAGACCAATTGGTGATATAAGGGACCTTCATAATGGCCACCATTCATAAGTATCTCTCAGACTCACAATTATTGAAAGGTCCTAACTTTGTTCCATGGAAGACAAAGATGAAAACCATACTTCAGTTGGAAGATTTATGGGATGTCGTGACTGGCACTGAAACACGTCCTACATCATCAAGAACAGATCAAGATGCTTGGGATAAAAAAGACAAGAAGAGTTTTGTATTTATCTTACTTGCTACTACAGATGAGGTGCAACCTCATATTTGTGATGCAAAAACCAGTAAGATAGCCTGGGATGCCCTGCTCACAGTTTTTGAAGGCAAGAATCAATCTTCTATCCTTCATCTTCAAACTCAACTACATAATCTCAGTATGAGTTCTGGAGAAACAGTTGACATATTCCTTTGCAGAGTAGCAGACTTGAAAGCAAAATTGAATGCTATGGGAAAACCTGTGGATGATGATGTCTTGAATTCTGTTATCTTGAGAGCATTACCAAGTTCCTACAAGATGTTGATCACTTCTCTCAATGTCTCTGGTAGACAAGTTTCTTTTGTGGAACTGGTAAACTTGCTTCAAACTGAAGAGGCAACTCAGGTCCAAAAAGTTGATATGCCTGATAATGCTCTATCCACACAACAAAGTGGTAAAAAGCAAGGTCAGTTTCAAAAAGGAGGTGCTTCTTCCAAAGGAAAAGGGAAGCAATCTCAACAACATGATACAAAATATTGCAAAATTTGTGACATGAATAACCATGACACCAACAGGTGTTGGTTTAAAAACAAGCAACCAAATGACAAAGGTCCACAGAAGAAGGGCAAGCACAAGAAAAAATACAATAAGCATAAGCAATCTAAAGGCCATGTTTCTTATGTTGAATCCAACTCAGACTCAAATTCTCCTGAGTCCGATTCAGATTCTGACTCTAAAAGAGCACACAAGGTGCTCATGACTCATACTTCGTCTTCCCAGATAGATGTTGTATGGTATATTGACTTAGGAGCTAGCAAACACATGACTGGCGATAAATCCTGGTTTGATACTTTTGTGGCGAAAGAGGGCAAGCCAGTCACAATTGTTGACAATCAGGTATATCAAGTACAAGGAGAAGGATATATTTCTGTGTCTCTTCCTAATGGTAAGTGTCAGATTGAAAAGGTTCTCTATGTTCCCGGCTTAGCCAATAATTTGCTATCAGTTCCACAAATGTTGGATAGAAACATGGAAGTCGTGTTTCGCATTGTCCATGGCAAGAAGAGATGTTTTATCACACACAGTGGTAAACATGTTGCAACTGGCTCTTACAAACATGGCTTGTTTATTCTCGATGCTATTTCCACTCCCCATGTTGCTTTGGCTGCAACTACAAAGGAGGCCACCTCTCTTTGGCATCGACGTTATGGTCATCTCAGTTCTGGATATTTGCTTGAATTACACAAATATGGGTTGGTGAAAGGTCTTCCACCCCTCTCATCTACCTTACCAGTTTGCTCGGATTGCTTAGCATGGAAGCAACATCGAGTGCCTTTTGAAGCCAGCTCCTCTCGAGCTGCAAAACCTTTAGAGCTTGTACATACCGATCCGTGTGGTCCTATGCCAACCAGCTATGGTGGGAAAAAATATTTTCAACTATTCGTTGATGATTACTCACGAAAAATGTGGGTTTTCTTTCTTCAGTTGAAATCAGAAGCGTTTCTCTACTTTCAACAGTTCAAGAAACTTTTTGAGAAGGAGTCGAGATGTTTGATCAAGACCCTCCGCTCAGATCGAGGGGGGGAATATACCTCTGAAGAGTTTTCAAAATTTCTTAAGGAACATGGGATCAAAAGACAATTTACTACAACCTATACACCTTAGCAGAATGGAGTTGCAGAGAGAAGAAATCGTTCCATTATGGAAATGGTTCGATGTATGCTAAAAGGAGCACATCTTGAGGATCAATATTGGGCAGAATCAGTAGATACAGCATCATACCTTCTAAATAGAGCACCCAATAGAGATCTACAAGGGAAGACTCCACAAGGAGCATGGAGTGATAAGAAACCTTCCATTGCTCATCTGAAGGTGTTTGGATGTAAAGCATTCATGCACATTCCAAAATAAAAAAGGAGGAAGCTGGATGAGAAAACCCTGCAGTGTATATTTCTTGGTTATGATGAGTACTCAAAAGGATATTGATTGATTGATCCTAAGACTAAGAAGACACATGTAAGTAGAGATGTTATATTTGATGAAACTCTCACATCAAAAGACACATCCACAACTGTATACCTAGATGAAGAAGAGCCTAAGAAGGAGGTTCAACTTCCACAACAAAAACAAAAAATTCCAAAATGGTATACTAGCACTTTGAGAGATGCTAAGTTGAAATCCCTTCCAGATCTATCTCTTGATAGGCCATGTACTTGTAGTATGACTCAAAATATGAGAGCAGAAGGATCTACTTCAGAGGTTGACGAACTTTGTCAACACTTTGATGATTTGTCAGTGGGTACAAAAAATGATAGAGAGGAAGAAAAGGATGGAGAAAAAATTTATATGTCTACATTGAATACAAACGAACCCACAACGGTTCAATCTGCACTTGATGAACCACAGTGGAAAGAGGCCATGGATGTAGAACATCAATCTCTCCTTAGAAATAATACTTGGAAATTAGTCGATCTGCCAAAAGGGAAGAAACCCATAGGCCGCAAATGGGTGTTCAAAGTGAAATATAAGGCAGATGGGTCTATTGATAAGCATAAAGCCCGGCTTGTTGCAAATGGGTATGCTCAGAAAGAAGGCATAGATTATGAAGAGACTTTTGCCCCTACTGAAAAAATGACTACCATTCATGTACTTTGTGCCATGGCAACTCGGCTTTGGGTGGAAATTACATCAGATGGATGTTAAAAGTGCTTTCTTGAATGGTGAATTACAAGAAGAAGTCTACATGACTCAACCAGAAGGATTTGTGGTCAAGGGGAAAGAACAAAAAGTATGCAAATTGATTAAATCCTTGTATGGGCTAAAACAAGCTCCTCGAGCTTGGTACATCAAGATAGACAGTCACCTTGTGCAGCATGGATTTGAAAGAAGTCCTTCAGATGCAAATCTCTATATCAAGAAAAATGGGTCTAATATAGTGATTCTTGTACTTTACGTAGATGATCTGATCATTACAGGAAGCTCAGAAAGTATGATTAGCTTAGTAAAAAAAGACTTGAAGCAATCATTTGAAATGACAGATCTAGGACTTCTGCACTATTGTCTTGGTTTAGAATTTACTCAAGAACAATTTCATATATGAGTAACACAAAAAAAATATGCCAAGAATTTAGTAGAAAAATATCGGATGACTACTTGTAAGTCCAAAGCAACTCCAATGGAGCAAGGACTTAAGTTATCTCGATATGATGAGTCACCTCAGGTAGATGGAACTCTCTATCGTCAGTTGATTGGGAGTCTCCTATATCTGACAAATACCAAGCCAGATCTCAGTTTTGCTGTGGGATATCTTTCAAGATTTATGCAAGAGCCTAAGATGAGTCACTGGAAAGCAGCAAAAAGAGTTCTTCACTATGTTCATGGTAGTACAAATTATGGCCTGGAATATAGAAAGAATAATAAATTTTTCTTACTTGGATACACAGACTCAGATTATGCTGGATCTCTTGATGATCGTAAATCCACTTCTAGATATGTTTTTCATCTCGGGTCTGGACCAATATCATGGCACAGTAAGAAACAACATGTGGTTGCTCTATCTTCAACAGAAGCAGAATATCGTGCAGCCAGTGAAGCAGTCTGCGAGATAATGTGGTTAAGTCGCATTTTTAAAATAATGAAATACAATATGTCATATGCTTTAACATCCCCCCTTATTTCATTATTGGCAAATTCCAATAGTTGCTCGAAATTTCTCATATTTGATACGGCCAAGTGCTTTGGTAAAGATATCGGCAACTTGCTCATCAGTAGGAATGTATTGGAGTTGTATATGGTGCTTTGGAACTTCATCCCGAATAAAATGACATCTGGTATCAACATGTTTGGTACGTTCATGAAAAATTGGATTTTTTACAAGATTCAAAACACCTTGATTGTCGCAAAACAAATGAAGTGGAAGATTCTTTGGAAGGCCCATGTTTGTAAAAATGCGACTTAACCACATTATCTCGCAGACTGCTTCACTGGCTGCACGATATTCTGCTTCTGTTGAAGATAGAGCAACCACATGCTGTTTCTTACTGTGCCATGAGATTGGTCCAGACCCGAGATGAAAAACATATCCGAAGTGGATTTACGATCATCAAGAGATCCAACGATAATCTGAGTCTCGTGTATCCAAGTAAGAAAAATTTATTATTCTTTCTATATTCCAGGCCATAATTTGTACTACCATGAACATAGTGAAGAACTCTTTTTGCTGCTTTCCAGTGACTCATCTTAGGCTCTTGCATAAATCTTGAAAGATATCCCACAACAAAACTGAGATCTGGCCTGGTATTTGTCAGATATAGGAGACTCCCAATCAACTGACGATAGAGAGTTCCATCTACCTGAGGTGACTCATCATATCGAGATAACTTAAGTCCTTGCTCCATTGGAGTTGCTTTGGACTTACAAGTAGTCATCCGATATTTTTCTACTAAAGTCTTGGCATATTTTTTTTGTGTTACTCGTATATGAAATTGTTCTTGAGTAAATTCTAAACCAAGACAATAGTGCAGAAGTCCTAGATCTGTCATTTCAAATGATTGCTTCAAGTCTTTTTTTACTAAGCTAATCATACTTTCTGAGCTTCCTGTAATGATCAGATCATCTACGTAAAGTACAAGAATCACTATATCAGACCCATTTTTCTTGATATAGAGATTTGCATCTGAAGGACTTCTTTCGAATCCATGCTGCACAAGGTGACTGTCTATCTTGATGTACCAAGCTCGAGGAGCTTGTTTTAGCCCATACAAGGATTTAATCAATTTGCATACTTTTTGTTCTTTCCCCTTGACCACAAATCCTTCTGGTTGAGTCATGTAGACTTCTTCTTGTAAGTCACCATTCAAGAAAGCACTTTTAACATCCATCTGATGTAATTTCCACCCAAACTGAGCTGCCATGGCACAAAGTACACGAATGGTAGTCATTTTTGCAGTAGGGGCAAAAGTCTCTTCATAATCTATGCCTTCTTTCTGAGCATACCCCTTTGCAACAAGCCGGGCTTTATGCTTATCAATAGACCCATCTGCCTTATATTTCACTTTGAACACCCATTTGCAGCCTATGGGTTTCTTCCCTTTTGGCAGATCGACTAATTTCCAAGTATTATTTCTAAGGAGAGATTGATGTTCTACATCCATGGCCTCTTTCCACTGTGGTTCATCAAGTGCAGATTGAACCGTTGTGGGTTCGTTTGTATTCAATGTAGACATATAAATTTTTTCTCCATCCTTTTCTTCCTCTCTATCATTTTCTGTACCCACTGACAAATCATCAAAGTGTTGACAAAGTTCGTCAACCTCTGAAGTAGATTCTTCTGCTCTCATATTTTGAGTCATACTGCGAGTACATGGCCTATCAAGAGATAGATCTGGAAGGGATTTCAACTTAGCATCTCTCAAAGTGCTAGTATACCATTTTGGAATTTTTTGTTTTTGCTGTGGAAGTTGAACCTCCTTCTTAGGCTCTTCTTCATCTAGGTATACAGTTGTGGATGTGTCTTTTGATGTGAGAGTTTCATCAAATATAACATCTCTACTTACATGTGTCTTCTTAGTCTTAGGATCAATCAATCGATATCCTTTTGAGTACTCATCATAACCAAGAAAGATACACTGCAGGGTTTTCTCATCCAGCTTCCTCCTTTTCTGTTTTGGAATGTGCATGAATGCTTTACATCCAAACACCTTCAGATGAGCAATGGAAGGTTTCTTATCACTCCATGCTCCTTGTGGAGTCTTCCCTTGTAGAGATCTAGTGGGTGCTCTATTTAGAAGGTATCATGTGCCCAATATTGATCCTCAAGATGTGCTCCTTTTAGCATACATCGAACCATTTCCATAATGGAACGATTTCTTCTCTCTGCAACTCCATTCTGCTCGAGGTGTATAGGCTGTAGTCAATTGTCTTTTGATCCCATGTTCCTTAAGAAATTCTGAAAACTCTTCAGAGGTATATTCCCCCCCTCGATCTGAGCGGAGGGTCTTGATCAAACATCCCGACTCCTTCTCAACAAGTTTCTTGAACTGTTGAAAGTAGAGAAACGCTTCTGATTTCAACTGAAGAAAGAAAACCCACATTTTCCGTGAGTAATCATCAACGAATAGTTGAAAATATTTTTTCCCACCATAGCTGGTTGGCATAGGACCACACAGATCGGTATGTACAAGCTCTAAAGGTTTTGCAGCTCGGGAGGAGCTGGCTTCAAAAGGCACTCGATGTTGCTTCCCTGCTAAGCAATCCGAGCAAACTGGTAAGGTAGATGAGAGGGGTGGAAGACCTTTCACCAACCCATATTTGTGTAATTCAAGCAAATATCCAGAACTGAGATGACCATAACGTCGATGCCAAAGAGAGGTGGCCTCCTTTGTAGTTGCAGCCAAAGCAACATGGGGAGTGGAAATAGCATCGAGAATAAACAAGCCATGTTTGTAAGAGCCAGTTGCAACATGTTTACCACTGTGTGTGATAAAACATCTCTTCTTGCCATGGACAATGCGAAACACGACTTCCATGTTTCTATCCAACATTTGTGGAACTGATAGCAAATTATTGGCTAAGCCAGGAACATAGAGAACCTTTTCAATCTGACACTTACCATCAGGAAGAGACACAGAAATATCTCCTTCTCCTTGTACTTGATATACCTGATTGTCAGCAATTGTGACTGGCTTGCCCTCTTTCGCCACAAAAGTATCAAACCAGGATTTATCGCCAGTCATGTGTTTGCTAGCTCCTGAGTCAATATACCATACAACATCTATCTGGGAAGACGAAGTATGAGTCATGAGCACCTTGTGTGCTCTTTCAGAGTCAGAATCTGAATCAGACTCAGGAGAATTTGAGTCAGAGTTGGATTCAGCATAAGCAACATGGCCTTTAGATTGCTTATGCTTATTGTATTTTTTCTTGTGCTTGCCCTTCTTCTGTGGACCTTTGTCATTTGGTTGCTTGTTTTTAAACCAACACCTGTTGGTGTCATGGTTATTCATGTCACAAATTTTGCAATATTTTGTATCATGTTGTTGAGATTGCTTCCCTTTTCCTTTGGAAGAAGCACCTCCTTTTTGAAACTGACCTTGCTTTTTACCACTTTGTTGTGTGGATAGAGCATTATCAGGCATATCATCTTTCTGGACCTGAGTTGCCTCTTCAGTTTGAAGCAAGTTTACCAGTTCCACAAAAGAAACTTGTCTACCAGAGACATTGAGAGAAGTGATCAACATCTTGTAGGAACTTGGTAATGCTCTCAAGATAACAGAATTCAAGACATCATCATCCACGGGTTTTCCCATAGCATTCAATTTTGCTTTCAAGTCTGCTACTCTGCAAAGGAATATGTCAACTGTTTCTCCAAAACTCATACTGAGATTATGTAGTTGAGTTTGAAGATGAAGGATAGAAGATTGATTCTTGCCTTCAAAAACTGTGAGCAGGGCATCCCAGGCTATCTTACTGGTTTTTGCATCACAAATATGAGGCTGCACCTCATCTGTAGTAGCAAGTAAGATAAATACAAAACTCTTCTTGTCTTTTTTATCCCAAGCATCTTGATCTCGTTCTCGATGATGTAGGACGTGTTTCAGTGCCAATCACGACATCCCATAAATCTTCCAACTGAAGTATGGCTTTCATCTTTGTCTTCCATGGAACAAAGTTAGGACCTTTCAACAATTGTGAGTCTGAGAGATACTTATGAATGGTGGCCATTATGAAGGTTCCTTATATCACCAATTGGTCTCCCTTTCTTTATACCTGCCAGATCTTTATACTGTAACCATTCAACATATACCCGCCCTTACGTGAGGGAAACTATAGGTATAGATGAACAGTATACTACTCAATATGTACTCGCCCTTACGTGAGGGAGACTATAAGTACATATGAGAAGCACAATATATTGAACATAGGCGATACTGAAAGGGCATCGTGTTGTTAATGACACCTACCATAGAAAGTTTTATTCCGCATGCGTGGGGCGTAACTTCCCCTAAACACTTTGGAAAAAACTTTCGTCAGGATTTACGCCTAACAACAATCACGATGTGGGTATGAAGTGGAAAAAAACAAAAAACAAGTTTTGCCTTATTTCTCCCCGACGATTTATAGAGAACAAGCTCAGACGTCGTTGTTGCAGCTATATTAGGCGGCGAATACAGTAGTCCAAAGCACGACAACATTACCTGTAAGTGTGGACCAGAGGTATCTCAAATACCGAACACTCGTCGTGCAATAAATTGCACAAATAGGGTATAAATTTGGGGTCTTATATTTAGTTTAATTTATGATTGTGAATGCAAGAAAATAGTGTATTTAAATGCAAAAAAAAACAATCATAAATGCCCACAAATTATAACTCCTATTACACATTCCCCCCTTTATCTGACAATTTTGCAAGTGAAATCAAGTGAAATCCCCCCTTCAATTTGCAAAATAGATAAGAATGTGGAAAAAAAATACCTGAAAACCCCAAAAAACTAGAAAAATGGGAGTCTTCAAAACATCATTGGGTTTGAATGACACCTTGTTGGCGTCAACGACCATCAATTCTGTGTCACTGCCATCATTTGCCCCTTTCGGGCGTCAAAAATAGGAGCCGATCGTCAAACGACCGTGCCGGGCGTCAATTCTACCATTCGGGCGTCAATGCGACCATTCGGGCGTCAAAAAAAAACATGAGCGTCACGAAAAAAAACTTTCGTCAAAATATCCCCGACGGGTTTCGAAACCATAACCTGCCGCCAAGCAAGAACCATACCAACCACAGGAGCCGGAGACCCTGATGAAAGAAATCAGGAACACCCCGGTTTTATACACTGGGAGGGCGGAGAAGTTTTTAAAAAAAACTTGATCCCACATGGCCTATGCGGCCACTGTGGGAGGGTGTAAAAACCGTGGAGAACAAACAACCTTTCGGTTGCCTTCGGGCAACCACCCCCTCCCTTTTGCCTTTGCCTCCTCAGCCGCCGTCGAAGCACCCCGAACCGCGAACCACCCCGATCCGCCATCCTCGGTCTGCGCGTTCTGCCGTCCGGTTTTCTGTGTCCGTCTGTGGCTTGTCAGGTCTTCTGTGTCTCGTCTGTGGCTTGTCTGTGGCTTGTCAGGTATTCTGTGTCTCGTCTGTGGCTTGTCAGGTCTTCTGTGTCCGCCAGTTTCTGTCTGCTGTCCAGTCCGTCCGCCCGCCAGTCTCTGTCGTCCGTCCGGTTAGATCCTGTCTGCGTCGTCCAGGTTTGTCTACCAGTTTGTCTTCGGTCCGCCAGTCCGCCAGTACGACCGTGGCTCTGATGCCATATAGAAACTTGCGAAGCATTTGATACATTCTCATTGATTGTAATATAAAGATTTACAAACAGTTGAAAGCGGTTGATTAACCGATGAGTTGGTTAATCAACCTAACTTGGAGATTGCCTACGAGCAATATTTTAAAATAATGAAATACAATATGTCATATGCTTTAATAATTATCCACAGGCAAATGGGCAAGCAGAGGCGTCAAACAAAATGCTAGTTGCTATCCTTAAAAATACAATCACAAATAGTCATAAGGATTGGCACATTCAGATCCCACTTGCCTTGTGGGCTTATCGCACTAGCATTCGGACACCCATTGGGGCAACTCTATTTTCGCTTGTGTATGGCTCCGAGGCTGTCATGCCTCTTGAGTTGGAAATTCCCTCCCTGCGCATATCCATGCAAGAGTTCATCAATGATGACACTATGTGGCAGGCCCGGTTAGACCAGCTTACGTTGCTCGATGAACGACGCGTTAATGCTCTTGAGCATTTACGTATCTATCAAGAGCGGCTGAAGAAAGCATACAACATGAGGGTTCACCTGAGGGACTTTCAGGTTGGTGACTTGGTCTTGAAGGAAAACCAGCAGAACTCTAGTTTGCCGTCCCATCTCAGGGACAAGTTCACGATAAATTGGTTAGGTCCATATGTAATTGATAGCAAAATAGGACCCGAGACATACCGACTAGCCTCTCTTGACAGAATCAAGGAAACAGAAGCCTTGAACATCAGTCATTTGTGACCATTCCATATCTAAGAGAGCCATATCCCAAAATGCTCCAAGGATTCCTATAATCGCTTGGTCAATCCCAAAATGCTCCAAGGATTCCTATAATCGCTTGGTCAATCCCAAAATGTTCCAAGGATTCCTGGAATTGCTTGGTCATTCCAAAAATGCTCCAAGGATTCTCGCAATTGCTTGGTCAATCCCAAAATGCTCCAAGGATTCCCGTAATTGCTTGGTCAATCCCAAAAATGCCCCAAGGATTCTCGCAATCGCTTGGTCAAACCAAAATGCTCCAAGGATTCTTGCAATCACTTGGTCAATACCAAAATGCTCCAAGGATTCCCGCAATCACTTGGTCAATCCCAAAAATGCTCCAAGGATTCCTGCAATCGCTTGGTCAAACCAAAATGCTCCAAGGATTCCCGTAATCGCTTGGTCAAACCAAAATGCTCCAAGGATTCCCGCAATTGCTTGGTCAAACCAAAATGCTCCAAGGATTCCTGCAATCGCTTGGTCAATCCCAAAAATGCTCCAAGGATTCCCTCAATCACTTGGTCAATCCCAAAAATGCTCCAAGGATTCCCGCAATCACTTGGTCAATCCCAAAACCGCTCCAAGGATTCTTGCAATCACCTGGTCAATCCCAAAAAGCTCCAAGGGTTCCCACAATCGCTTGGTCAAAAAAAAAATAAGAAATATAAAAAATAATAAAATCATTAAAAACAACAAAAACTTGCATCTCATCTCCGTGCATGCTCAAAATCATCACAAAATTAAAAATCTCTTTTTACATCCCATTTTCATACTCACCAAGATCAACCCATCCAAAACACAAAAATAATAGCTACATTAAGCATCACATCCATACATTTGCATATTTGTGGTCATACAGGTCAAAGCACCATAGACTGTCAAAAAAAAAAAAAAACCATCACCTTCTACATTTTTTTGCTTTATCAATAGCTCATCGCCTATAACCACCGTTCACGGTATCCTCCCACATCATAGTTAGTTGTTTCTAATGTATCGAGAGTTTTTCGTCATTCAGTCGTCATTAGCTGTCTAGCCACATACTGTACCAAGTCAGATAGATTTTACAAAGGTAGAATTTTACTTGAAAAATACCTTGTTATGTAGCATCCCAACACAAATTAAAACACATAAAAATTCCCAAGTTGTGTGAACGAAAGATGAACCTTGCAAAGCAATCCAAGTCGCCATAAGCAAAATGGTTATCTTGCTCATCCCCCCGTGCGAATGACCCCAAAGAATGCTGAGAGTTGGCAAAAGGACAAGCATCCTCCCTACCCATTCCCCAAGAATACCAAAGTTCTCAAAAGTTGCAAAACATCAAAAATTTGCAAAAGTCAAAACTCCAAAATTTGACATCCCAAAGTGCACACATCAAAAGGCACAAACAACATTGATTTTCGTCACTTCATATCCATATCCCTTGCTCAAAAGAAAAACAAATAAAAAAAAATAAACAGTGATTTTTATCACTACAAAAGAGCAAGTATCCCAATAAAATTGAAGAAAATAAGGGAGTTGAACTTGAATCCCTGGAACTCTCAGCATTCAGAAGGTCATGAGATAAACCTCAGTATCGGTTTGGTTGATAGCCTATCGGTCACTCGTGGCAAACCTCCCGCATGATGATATATCTACCACATTAACTTGGGTGCAGATCAATGTTTGCATGTGGATGAGCTAGCTTATGGTATCCTAGATTGCACCACAAATTAATATGAATAAATACAACAAAGAAGTTAGTGGAGCTAATTAGGTGATCCTCAATATAGGTTTGGTTGATAGCCTATCTGTCACTGGCGGTATCTTGATAAATGCCACATCAAATGAACTCAATTGCACACACAGGGATGTGAAATAACTTGGTCAAAGACAAGTCCGATTCATACCTTGTTCAAAGTCTTGTCAGATAAAAGTACAGCTTTGGCTAGTTAGTTAAAACATCTGAATCTCAGAAAACCTAACTACATTCTAAACCAACTATAATATCTTTTCAGCTTTACTTCACCATCAGAAAATACAAAAATAACATACAAAAAAAGACATGTATGCCTACAAAGCTATTCACCGTAGCAATCGCCTAGGACAAAAAGCCATACAATTCTGAATAGTCTATGGTGCGACCTCCAAAACATCACAAATTCAATTCATCCATTCCATTTTTGCATATCACATATAAATCAAAAACATTTGCATTCATCATAACATATGCATCCATCAAAATAAAATAACATGCATACATCCATATTCATAAAACCATCATGCATAAAATCAAATCATCACATGTGCATAAACATAATAAATCCGGTATATATATATCGTCAAAAATGCCCATAGGCTACAAAGAGTTGGTCCCCTGACCCCGCAACAAAATCCAAAATCCCAAGCCTAAGGCATCGGCCACCGTGATCATGTAGGATCGGTGCGACGGGAACTACCCCTCGTGGTGTGGGTCCTATGGGACCCCTCAGGGCAGCTGTTGCTAGCCCCCACATCATGCCTACTCGCCCCCCCTCCTCTAGTCACATGCGTCGAGAGGATGCTGATTGCTCAGTCTCACTCCCTCTTGAGTGACGCGATGATCTGCCTATGATGAATGTAGGGACCTGCCCACCAAGGCAGCTAATCTTTGCCTCCAGATCTAACCGCTGCCACATCGAGTCCATATCCCGTTGGCGATACGTCGCCAAGTTCTCCTTGCATCATGCCAAAGCCCTATCCCTCTCTGCCAGCTGCGTCTATAGGAGATCCCTCTCTCGTGTCGCATCAGTACCTCCATCCTACCGACGAGAAGTAGCTAATGCATTCTCTCGCTTTGCTAGCTACATCCGTAGGAGATCCCTCTCCTACAGAGCTTCCCCCAACTCCTCATCCCGCATTCGTAGCAACTCTACCAATCGTGCATTCTTAGCGCATAACCCTGCATCCACATCCACTACATCTACCCGAGGCATGGGCATCTCTGGAATAGCAGCCTGCTCTGGCTCCCACTGCTTCATGATGTCCTACATCTCTGGCTGATTCGAAACCCTAAGATATGCATCCATACCATCCACCTCCACCATATCTGCATCCTCTAGCGGAGCTCCCCAGTCATCACCTGGTGCCTCGACACCCTCCCCACCTATGACTACTACTCCCGTGCCTCCCAATGGCCCCTCGCCTCACCATTGCCATAGGATCCACCACTAGTCATACTTTGTAGTAGTCCCAACATCGTCCACGTCTAGGATGTCAATCACCGTGTCTGAATCCTCACCAAGTGGTGCGATGATCGGTCGATCCAGAGTCCTCTCATCCCCCCGGCATCGATAGACCACGGGTTCACCAGGAAACCCCTGGCGCACCCCAAACTATCATGCCACCCGGCTGTATGAGATGAACTCATGCTCGGTCCCATGTTGCCCAATCAGCCATCGCCCCCTGCATACCCATCGGAGCCACTCTCCAGACTTAGGTCAGGCTGGACAGTCTCGGTAAGGGCACCAAAACACCTCCCCCAGAGCAAGCCGAGCGAAGGCGTCAACATAGTGCCCTATAGCACCTACCCATCATCGACTCTATCCCTACTACTTAGATCACCACCACAACACCGTGTAGCCTATATCCTTATCCTCCATCTCCCCCTGAGTCGTCCATGGTAGCCCCACAGGCCTCTCAACTGCTATGTGCTGCCAGGCCCAGCTCTACAGCAGATAACTACAGTTGATACCCTTCTGCTTTCGATAGCGGACCTCATACAGCTCCCCATAGAGCTATGCTAGCAGCGTCTATCCCCACATCATGATCAATGGCACCTCCATCAAGAACTCAACCAACCGCCAGACCACATCCAACAGGTTCCATGGGAACCTCGCACCTGACGAGTCAGGCAACAACATGTTGGAAATGAGGCCCATGAGTACTGAGTGCCTCACTCCCAACACCCCCCTCTCTAACCACCATCGAACCAGAATCTTGCCCATCTGACAGTCCATATAGGCCATCTCCACTGGGCTCTCCATGCCCAGCTCCTCCCCATGCCCAAAGCATCGTATCAATACAGCTATCCGTTGGTCACACGGTGATGTCCTAATCGACAGTCCATCTATCAAAATTCATAGAATCCGATAGACGTCGTCCAGTGTCACTGTCATATCCCCTGTTGGGAGATGGAAGGTGTTGGTCCGGGGATCCCAAAGATTGATCAAGGTCGTTAGATAGGCCCGATCGCCAACCACAGGCTCCAGTTGAGTCACATGCTTGAGCCCAAGAGCATCAAGCCACTCCCAGTCTGCCATAGTTAGCGCCCCACGTGCTTCGGCAAAAGCAGTAGGCACCCGATACTGGATTTTCACAATATGCACAAGAACAACGCAAAACATTAAAAATTATGAAAAATTGTACAACAAAAACATGAATATACAGCACTACATAAAAGTGTACAGCCAAAAACAAAACAATTTTTTTTTACAAAACTTAATTTGTTAGTTCTAGGGTTTCTAATCCTGACTGATAAATTTAAAAATAAAACAAAAATTTACAAAACTATTTGTTAGTTCTAGGGTTTCTAATCCTGACTGATAAATTTAAAAACAAAACAAAATTCAAAAATTAATTTGTCAGTCCTAGGGTTTCTAATCCTAACTGATAAATTTAAAAACAAAACAAAATTCAAAAATTAATTTGTCAGCCCTAGGGTTTTTAAACTCTAAATTGATTAATTAACAAAAACACAAATATTTTGTTAGTCTTATTGTCAGTCATAGGATTTCGGTATTCTAAGTTTAAAAAGTCTGTAAAAAAAAAACAAGCATAAAAATAACAGTTTTAACTTAGGGTTTTCACCTACGTTTTAAAACTGACAAGCTCAGCCTAAAAAACTAGGGTTTTAAATTCCATTTATCCTAAGGTTTTATTTAAAAGCAAAAATAAATATTTTTCACCTAGGTTTTAGCTACGTCGTCCGTTCAATATTCAGCTAAAGTCTTGGTTTGTGTCCAGCTAAGTTTTTAGGGTTTTCATTTTTATTTCAAGAAAACAACATCACAAAAGAAAAACAAACCAATAACTTGCAATTTCGAAAACACATAACAAAAGCAATAACACTAAGGAGCACTTACTAGTCTTGCTTCGGCTCCACCACTCAATCCGGTTTGTGCACTCATGATGTCGGGAGAAATTCAACAGTGCTTCGCTTCGCAGAATTAACCTCCTCCTCCCTAGAGCTCCAAATCGCAAGAAAATTTAGATGCAAATGAGCCCAAACCCTAGTTTTGGCCTTTAAATAAGCCTTTTGAGCCTATATTCGTTCCTACCTGGGATGAGCACTCTGGTTAGCACTCGTCCTACCCTGGGATGAATACTATGCTAGAATTCGTCCCACCCCGAAATGAATTCCAGGTAGAAATTTCTAAAAACAACAAAAATTGAACAAAAATGCACTAAAAGCAGCAATAAACCTATCCAATGAGAGTGCTTTTGCACTTGACATTTCGGGTATGCAAAATAGATGTCGGGGTCACAAATCCTCACTATCCTACTCCCTAAGAAGGCTACCATAGCTGGACCACTCCATGGGAAGACGAATTTTTGAGAATTTCATCCCCAAACGGCATCGCCAAAAGGGTCAAAAACCCACCCAAAAATAAGTAATAACATTGCCGAATGAAGGCGCCTTCGTGCCTGACATTCTTGGCATCCAAAACTGACGTCGAGGTTACAAATCCTCATTATCCTACTCCCTAAGAAGGCTACCATAGCTGGACCACTCCACGGGAAGATGGATCTTCGAGAATTTCATCCCCAAACGGCATCGCCAAAAGGGTTAACACCCACCAAAAACAGGTCTAAATGTCGAAAAACTGCACACACATTCAATGCTAAACATCTGGCGGCTACCTTACCTAAGTCATCTTGGGTCAAGCGACTCGTCGCTTTTCTCATGAAGGTCATTCCCTCATCGATTCGTCGCTTGAGGGGGTAGTCACACTTAGTCACCAATCAACAATTACACACCCAATCATGGAAAATGGCATGCATTCAAAGGATCATTGACAAAGACAATTACGCTCCTGCTTGGGGCAGTAAACAAGCAACAATCACAAGCTGATCAAACACTTGGCATTCATGAATCATGAACTCTAGGTTACCATAGACAAAAGGTTGCGCCCTTTGCCTATTCATGACTGATCAACATCCAAGCTTAAGTAACACCTCACCGAAAAAGGTTAACACTTGAATTAAGTTCCTTCGCTCATTAGAATCAAGGATTCAAGAATGCATGCCCTTTCCATGCTTGGGGCATCAAGAGTTGGTTAGGTTACTAAGAAACCCTAATCATTAGTGCTTTGGTTATCTATTTTTGCTTGACGCTGCGCCATGCATAACACATCCCAAAAAGGGGCATCTGTAGACACCAAAACAACACCAAAACGATTATGTGACTGCAAACACTAATCACATTGAAACACACAGCCCCAAAGGCAGCCTCCAGAGGTTAAACAGTGGTCCTAACCACTCTCACAATAGTTTTGGAGGTCAGAGATCAATTTGACACCTTCTAGGCACTTTGCTCAGAATCCGTCCCTCCCTAAGACGAATTTAAAATGGGATTCATCCTCCCCTGGGACGAATACAGAATCCGCTCCAAGATGGGATGAATTCTAGGTTCAATTGGAAAAAAGAGAAATCACACCAAATGGCAGCCAAGGACAATAAATTAATGCTCCCTGCCTTGCATGCGTGCGTAGGTGAGCAAATTGAATGTTAGAGGACTGTCACAAGGGCAGTCATGGAAGCCCAAGTCAGGGAGGAATCTACTCCCTCTTGGGAAGGCATGGCCGCCAAGTGGTGCCCCTGCATGCCCATCCAAAGAGACCCCTTGGGTCTATAAATTGGTGAGCTTCCTCACCCAAAGGGGAGATAGGTTGGAAGCATTTTTAAGCAACGAAGTGTTGCCAAATTGATACCACTCTTTACCTTTGATTCACCTCTTCCACATCCTTGATCTCTTTTGCAAGGGAGGTCGTTGGGTGGTTATTAGAAGTGTGAATCCGGATCCAAAACCCGAATCTTGACCACATCGATCTACCAATTCGTCGATAACACATTACCAGAGATTTTGGGCCCATCCCAAGTGGATTGGTGCCGAAATCAGGTTCCAATGATGGGCGGCCTGCCCGGGCGCCCTGCATTGCTGCGAGCCTAATATTATTTTTTTAAGAACGATTGGGAATTCATGGTAGATTGTTCTTTTTGTCATTTGTTTATGTGGCATTCCATATTATGTTGTTTAAATAGCTTGTAATTCTGATTTCACAATGCTTTGATCAATTTTTACCATGTTTTATCGCTTTTGTAGTCCTCACTAACTTGCAGGTAGCGATGTCAAATTCTTGTCGATGGAGGCCAAATTGGGGAAATCTGACCATTTGGGTCTTCCCAAAATGCCCCCAATTAGCTAACCCCAAGTTTGCAGGTCTTTTGGAGCTCCCTAGATGCGACATTTTGGGCAGTATCACTTTGGCGCTTTGTTGAAGGAGGATTCGTTCTACCCCGAAGCGAATTATAGTCGGATCCATCCCACCCCAAAATGAATTCAAATCAGTAAGGAAATCCCCGACTATTTCATTTGCAGTGACCTTCTGGTGATGTTCCCTTGTTTCCATTGTTTCTATGAAATTTGTAGACTATTTTGATTTAGTTCATTTATCCTTTTATTCAGTTTCATGCATGTATCCTTCATTGTTTTTTAGAGAACAAGCGTTTCATCTTTGCAACAGGTGCTACTAATGATTTTGTTGTTTCTTTGAATGCAAGAGGAGCAGCAAGGATCAAAGATTCATTCACACTAGTGGCTGCAAAAGCTCAAAGCTCAAGAGGTTGATCAAGGATCAAAGATTCATTAATAAAACTTATATTAATCTTGTTCCAAAAGCTCAAGAGGTTGATCATATCTCAACTTTTAGACCTATTGCTTTATGTAATGTTCTTCTCAAAATCATTACTAAAATCATGGCAGAAAGGTTGAAGCCTCTTTTGCATAAGATTATTTCCCCAGAGAAATGGGGTTATGTGGAAGGACATCAAATAGTAGATGAGATAGTTCTTGCTCAAGAAGCCATCCATTCCATGGATATGCAAAATTCTATTTCCATGTTCATTTGGTTAGACTTATCCAAAGCTTATGATAGAGTGGATTGGCACTTCCTTATCAAAGTTTTGAGGTAATTTGGTTTCTCTAAGGATTGGATGGATTGGATTATGGGATGTATCTCTTCAGTTTCCTACTTAGTTCTTATCAATGGCAGGGCTTCTCAGTCTTTCCCAGCTTCTAGAGGTATTAGGCAAGGTGACTCGCTATCCCCTTATTTATTCATCATTCTTGTTGAATGCTTGGGTAGGACTATAACAAAAAAGAGGGAAAAAAAACCCTTGAGGGAGTTACCATTGCTCATGGAGCTAGACCTATCTCTCATCTTCAATTTGTGGATGACTCTACTCTTTTAGGTAAAGCTACAGTTAATGAATCTTCTAATATTAAGCAAATCATTCACTTTTTTCTAAGGCTACTGGGAAATTGATCAATGAAGACAAATCTAAAGTTTTTTTCTTTCATTGCTCTGCTAGACAGGAATCCATGGTCTTGGATAAATTAAGATATAAGAAGACCTCTCTTCCAATCACTTATTTAGGTATTCCCATAAATATTCAAAGGCAGAAAAATAAATATTAGAATTGGTTGTTGGACAAAGTCAAGAAGAAAATTGGAAAGTGGACCAACAAGTGGCTTTCTTCTGGGGGTAGAATCACCTTGGTAAAATCAGTCCTTCAAGCTATTCCTATTTATGTTTCTTCTATTTTGAATATCCCAAAGGCTGTTCTTCGAGAATTGGATCAAATCAGTCATCGTTTCCTTTGGAGTGGTACTAAGGAGAAAATAAAATGGGCCTTGGTGAAATGGGATACTTTATGTCTTCCTAAGAGTGAAGGGGGGTTAGGAATCCGGTCTTCAATTAATAAAAACAAAGCTTTAGCTGCTAAATTATATTGGAGGATGTTGCGTAACCCCAATGCTCTTTGGGCCAATAATCTCCGTGCTAAATATGCTAAGAACAAAAGTCCTGAAGACCTTGTTCGCTATCAACTTCCTACCAAAGGTTCTCCCATTTTAGCAGTTCTTAATATTGGTGAGGATTTGATAAAGAAAAAATTATTTTGGATCATTCATAATGGTCAACATGTAAATTTTTGGACAGATTCTTGGGATGGTCACAAGCCTTTGATAACTCAGTTTCTTGATTGGAGGCCTTGGATGGAGGAGATTCACCGAGCTAATTGGATAAAGGTGGCTAATTACTGTCGATACCATACTGGTAATTCAAATGTTGGTAGATATTGGATCCCTATTGAGGATTGGCCTATTCAAATACCAGAAAGGCAAAGACAAGATATCCAAGGCATCCTTCATATGAGATCCCTCTCTTGGTCCCATGAGAAATATTGTTTTGGATGGAACAACATTACTAAGGGTGAGTATTCAGTTGCTCAAGGATATTTGACCTTATGCCATAATAATCCCAACCATTCTTTTGACATATTTTCTTGATTGTGGGCTCAAAATCTCTGGCCTAAGGTGAGGTTCTTTAATTGGCTTTTTTTGCATCGTATGGTGCTTACTTGGTGAGCAACTTATGAAGTGTGGTTTTCATGGCCCTTTTAGATGTGAAATGTGTGAAGAGAATGTAGAAAATATCAACCATATTTTTATTGAGTGTACTTTAGCCTCTGAGCTATGGAGGAGAATGGCCACTTTACTTGGCTTACAGTGGTCCAATTTTTTTACTTTTGAACAACTTTGGAGGGATTGGCCTAATCAAGAGGGTTTTGATAATTTTATTAGGTAGTTAGTTTGGATGGGTTCTACCATTCTTCTTTGGAATATTTGGAATGAAAGGAACAACCAAAATTTTAATCAAGATAGGAAGGATATTCACTATATTTGGAAAAAGACCATAGCCAACTTAGTTGAATCAATCCATCAACTCCTTAATCACACCCAAAACTCCCACCAAAGATGGGATCAAGTGATGCAAATATTAAAGATTAAATCTTCTAAGGGCAACCAACTTAAAGGGAATGTGAGTATTAGTAATATGGATAGGACTATAAATTGGCAACCTCCTCCTAAGGATTTTGGAAAAGTCAATACTGATGGAGCCTCTAGAGGGAACCCTAAAAAAGCCAATGTGGGAGGAATTGGTATACTTTCAGATGACTCTCTGGTTTTTACTTTTGCTGAGAATTTTGGTATTCTTTCCAATAACCTTGCTGAGGGGTATGGTATCCTCAGAGGCCTTCAGGAGGCTACTAAGGTTGGATGGGAAAAGGTGTTAGTTGAGTCTGACTCTCAACTTATGATTAATTTATTGAAGACTCCTTCTAAGAATCATAAGGTGGATTGGAGAATAAAAAGAATTATTGAGAAGATTCAGTTAATCCAAATGGGATTTTTGAAAGTTGATTACAATCATGTGGTCAGAGATCAAAACAAGAGTGCTGATGCTTTAGCTAATTGGGCTTTGGACAAAGGTGATCTTACTTGTTATGGCCACCCTCCTATATGGTGGGATTCTCAAATTAGGGAAGCTCTTCTTTCTATCATTTCTTTGGATGGCTCCTATTCTGAAGGTACCTAGTTTTTTGTTGGTTTTTTTTTTTTGCTTCTCTTTGGTTCATTCAATTTTTTTTAGTTCCCTAGATCATTCTATTCTTTATTTTGTTTCCTCTGTTGTTTCTTGCATTAATAGTCTTCTGGTCTAGATAGGTCATTGTTTTGTTCAATTTTTTTTTGTTTTTTTTTTTGTTTTTTTTTTGTTTAGTTTTTTAAGGTGGGTGGGTTCTTTTGTTTTGTTTTGTTTTTGTGTTCTTTGTGTTGTTTTTTTTTGTTCTTGTGTTTTTGTTGTTTTGTTTTGTTTTTTTTTTTTTTAATGTTTTTTGTTATTGTTCTTGTGTTTTTTCGTTCTTGTTCTTCGGTTTCCCTTTGTTTGTTTTATTTCGTGTTTTTATGTGTGAGTGTTTTCTATGTTTTTTGTTCTTGCTTATTGTCTGTTGTTGGCTTTTTTTATTTTTATTTTTATTTTATTTTTTTAATTTTTTAGGTTTTGGTTGTGTTTATTTTTCATGTTTTTTTTGTGTTATGTCTTTTTAGTGTTCTGTTGTTTTTGTCTTGTTTGTGTTTTGTTTTGTGGTTCTTGTGTTTTCTATGTGGTTTGTGTTGTGGTTTCTTTTATCTTATTGTGCGTGTTTGGTTGTGCTTTTGTTTTTGACACACTCAAGGAGCATGTTTTTTATTTTATTTTATTATTTTTGTTGTTATTTCATGATGGAGAGCCAAGCTTTCTAATCAAACCCAATTCTCATTCAAAAACTTGGAAAGATTTACAAAAATGGCAGCAGTCTGCCAAATAAACTCCTTTATTCCGAAAGATAGTTTATTTTTTTTCTTACAACATTTCCTACCCTGGAAGAAAAACAGCCCAAACAGGTCCAGAATGGCCCTCTTGCCTTCAAATCTGCAACTCTGTCTCAGCAGTTTCCGACCCCTTGTGCATGCCTTTGCTTCCCCTTTTAAAATTTTTGGCGTGACTCTCCGTTTCCCTTTTGTGGCCCTTCGTTTCATTTCCCGTGCCTCTTCGTTGTTTTGGCTTTCGAAACATTTTTCTTTTCGACTCTTGGTCTTCGTCTGCTTTCATTGCACCTTGGTGCCACGTGTTGTTCAGTGCTGCCACTGTAGACTCTGTCCGCCTGTCAACCAATGATGACGTTCGGTATACCCACCGCTCGATAATTTCCTCTATAACGGCCCCTATAACCGCCTGCCCTTTTTTTTGAGTCACGAAAAAACATGTCGCGAAATCGTGACACTTTTTCCTTCTTACTCTTTCTCTTCTCTTTTAGTCATGAAAATGCGACATGTCGCGATATCGCGACACTTTTTCCCTCTTGCTCTTTCTCTTCTCTTTTGGTCATGAAAATGCGACATGTCGCGATATCGCGACACTTTTTCCCTCTTGCTCTTTCTCTTCTCTTTTGGTCGCGAAAATGCGACATGTCGCGATATCGCGACACTTTTTCTCTCTTGCGCCTTCTCTTGTCTTTTGGTCGCGAAAATGCGACATGTCGCGATATCGCGACACTTTTTCTCTCTTGCGCCTTCTCTCGTCTTTTGGTCACGATAATGCGACATGTCGCGATATCGCGACACTTTTTCTCTCTTGCGCCTTCTCTCGTCTTTTGGTCGCGAAAATGCGACATGTCGCGATATCGCGACACTTTTTCTCTCTTGCGCCTTCTCTCGTCTTTTGGTCGCGAAAATGCGACATGTCGCGATATCGCGACACTTTTTCTCTCTTGCGCCTTCTCTCGTCTTTTGGTCACGAAAATGCGACATGTCGCGATATCGCGACACTTTTCTCTCTTGCGCCTTCTCTCATCTTTTGGTCATGAAAATGCGACATGTCGCGATATCGCGACACTTTTTCTTCTTTGTCGACATGTCGCGATATCGTGACACTTTTTCTTCTTTGCCAACATGTCGCGATATCGCGACACTTTTTCTTCTTTGCGGTATTTTGCTTTTCGTTGGATGCTCCTGCATCAGACACCCGAGTGGATTGAGAAGTGACCTTCACTTCTGTACTATTCTGTCACCTTCTTTTTCAACATCTCAAAACTTGCACCTGCCTTTGCAGTCCACTTAAACTCCTTGAAATGCCTCTTCTGATCTATTTTGGCCTTGTACTGAGTATTCATCTTACTGATATGTTGTTGTACCTCTTCATGTAAACTCTTTATGTGCTCTGCAAAATCTTCAGCCTCAGCACTGCTCTTTTCTCCTTTATCCATCGTTCTCAACTCAGAAGCATTCCTTGGACTACTCCCACATACAATCTGGAATGGTGATTTACCAGTACTCCTATTGACAGTCCTATCCAGAGTAACTGGGGCTGTACAAGCTCTCCAAGCTTCAGCAAAATCTGGGTCTTCAGGGTACAAACCCTTAAGTTCTTCAAACCCCACAACTTCCACTCTCATTGTTGTCAGCAAACTCTTTTCATCCATCTCCTTCAGTGGCTTTAGTTTATGGCGCACTCCTTCGTTTGTTAGGGAGTAAGTGTTGGCATGTCCATCATGGACTACACGATGATCAAACTGCCATGGTCTTCCTAACAACATATGGCAAGCATCCATAGGCAGGATATCACATAGGACCTCATCCTGGTATCTCCCAATATTAAACTTGACTAAGGACTATTCACTGACCAATGCCCTATGGTCCTTCCGCAACCACGCAATCCGGTATGGATGCGGGTGTCTCCTCCTCTCTAGTTGTAACTTAGTAACCATTTCTTCAGAGACCAAGTTATCAGTACTACCATTATCTATAATAACATTACAGACCTTACCTGAACATTTGCACCTTGTGCGGAACAGGCTCCTCCTCTGGTCTGGTTCTTTCTCCTCATTCAACAAGGTTCTCCTTGTGACCATAACTTCTCCTCTCTCTGCCTCCTCAGAGTACTCTGATTCAGCTCTTTCATCTACAATAGCAGCTCTGGCATTACCCGCTGGCCTCCTATTTGGCTTCTCTTGGTGATGTGGACACTCATATGCTCGATGTCCTCCTTCTCCACAGTTGAAGCAGGTTCCACGAAACCCTCTTTCTCCATTTTCTTGACTATATCTACCTCTCCCTCTTGGGTAGTTGTTCTGACCACGGGATCTGTAATCATTATCTCCCTTCTGATCCTGACTACTGCTAGCTTCTTCTTTCTTCTCATCTCGTCCTCCATCTATTCTTCCACCAGTTCTTTCTCCATGACCTCTTCCTTTCTGCTTACCCTCAAACCTTCTGTTCAGCTTCTCTTCAACTTTTAGAGCAAACTGGTAAGCATCCTCAATGGTGCTCATCCTAACCAGACTCAACTCTTCTTGAATACTTGGTTCTCAATCCATTGATGTAACGGGCTACCTTCTCCTTGTTAGCCTCAGAATGGCTAGTTCTAATTGAGATCTTGTAAAACTCCTCTGTATATTCTTTGATAGATTTGCTTGACTGTCTCAAACTCTACATTTTCCTCAATAGATCCAATTCGTAATCTGTAAGAATAAACTATCTCTTCAACTTCTCTACCATTCGATCCCATCTGGTTATCTTTTCCTTTCCTCTTCTATTTCTTTCTAGCTACACTTCTTTCCACCATATGCTAGCATGGCCTTTCAACTTCATTTTTGCAAACTTGATCCGATCTGGATCTACAACCTCCTCATACTCAAAATACTCCTCCATATCATTGATCCAATCAATCAACTCCTCTGGATTGAGATTCCTAGAATACGTGGAGACATCAAACTTTGGCTTCTTCCCGATCCGAGATATGGCCCTAAATAATCTAGCTTCTATAGGATCCATTGCTTCTTCTTCATCTGATGGATCATCAACCTCCCAAGCTTCATCTTCACTACGGTCTTCTCTCCTTGGCTCAACCCCTCTTCGCAACTCCTCTTGTAGGGCTTGCACTTGCCTCTGTAAAGCTCTGAAATCTCCTTCTAGTACCACATTTCTCCCACCACCATGGTTTCTTCATGGAGGCATTCTTCCTCGCTCTCTTCTCACAACCCTTCCATAGATCCTGGTGCAAACTACCTCACTTTCGGTGATCTCACAAAGAACTTAATTTCAACTGCCTCACTTTCGGTGATCTGCTCACACACTCAGGAACCCTAAGCTCTGATACCACTTGATGGAGAGCCAAGATTTCTAATCAAACCCAATTCTCATTCAAAAACTTGGAAAGATTTACAAAAATGGTAGCAATCTGCCAAATAAACTCCTTTATTCCGAAAGATAGTTTTTTTTTTTCTTACAGCATTTCCCGCCCTGGAAGAAAAACAGCCCAAACAGGTCCAGAATGGCCCTCTTGCCTTCAAATCTGCAACTCTGTCTCAGTAGTTTCTGACCCCTTGTGCATGCCTTTGCTTCCCCTTTTAAAATTTTTGGCGTGACTCTCCGTTTCCCTTTTGTGGCCCTTCGTTTCATTTCCCGTGCCTCTTCATTGTTTTGGCTTTCGAAACATTTTTCTTTTCGACTCTTGGTCTTCGTCTGCTTTCATTGCACCTTGGTGCCACGTGTTGTTCAGTGCTGCCACTGTAGACTCTGTCCGCCTGTCAACCAATGATGACGTTCGGTATACCCACCGCTCGATAATTTCCTCTGTAATGGCCCCTATAACCGCCTGCCCTTTTTTTTTTGAGTCACGAAAAAACATGTCGCGAAATCGTGACACTTTTTCCTTCTTACTCTTTCTCTTCTCTTTTAGTCGCAAAAATGCGACATGTCGCGATATCGCGACACTTTTTCCTCTTGCTCTTTCTCTTCTCTTTTGGTCATGAAAATGCGACATGTCGCGACACTTTTTCTCTCTTGCTCCTTCTCTTCTCTTTTGGTCACGAAAATGCGACATGTCGCGATATCGCGACACTTTTTCTCTCTTGCGCCTTCTCTCGTCTTTTGGTCATGAAAATGCGACATGTCGCGATATCGCGACACTTTTCCTCTCTTGCGCCTTCTCTCGTCTTTTGGTCATGAAAATGCGACATGTCGCGATATCGCGACACTTTTTCTCTCTTGCGCCTTCTCTCGTCTTTTGGTCACGAAAATGCGACATGTCGCGATATCGCGACACTTTTTCTCTCTTGCGCCTTCTCTCGTCTTTTGGTCGCGATAATGCGACATGTCACGATATCGCGACACTTTTTCTCTCTTGCGCCTTCTCTCGTCTTTTGGTCATGAAAATGCGACATGTCGCGATATCGCGACACTTTTTCTCTCTTGCGCCTTCTCTCGTCTTTTGGTCACGAAAATGCGACATGTCGCGATATCGCGACACTTTTTCTTCTTTGTCGACATGTCACGATATCGTGACACTTTTTCTTCTTTGCCAACATGTCGTGATATCGTGACACTTTTTCTTCTTTGCGGTATTTTGCTTTTCGTTGGATGCTCCTGCATCATTTACTTATTTTTAAATTGGTTTTGTGTGTTTGTTTGCTCCTTGAGTATGTCAAAGATGGTAGGCCAGGTCCGAGTCCTTGGCATTTTTGGCGGAATGGATACCCCTCCCTCCTTGGGTCTTACCCGAAAGTGGCATCCCTTTTGGGATGTTTTCCACAAATTAAAAAAAAGAAAAACTATTTGACAACTGCATCAATTGTCCAATTATCTGATCCTATTAAGTAGTTTACAATGTGCACGAATGCATCAATATAAGGGTTAGATGGAATTTTGACCCAAGATGATGCGATTATTGCCTATGAGTCCAAGAAGCTTAAGAGGCATGAGGTAAATTATGCCACTCATGATTTGGAGTTGGTAGTGGTTGTTCATACCCTAAAAATTTGGAGATATTATTTATTGGGAAAACCATTTGAATTGAAAATAAATCATCAAAGTTTGAGGTACATATTCACTCAACCCTTATTGAATGCCAAAAAAATATGTTGGATGGAATTTTTAGCTGAATACAATTTTGGAATTGAGTATATTAAGGGTAAGGAGAATAAGGTAGCAAACACTTTGAGTAGGAGAGGGTGCATCACTGCAATGACAAAATACCAATATGATATGTTAGACCAAATTAAATTATTGCAATAAAAGGATGCATTTTGCCAATCTTGTAAAGTTCAGGATGAGCTTGTCAAAGATGATTTTCTATTATATAAGAATATGTAAGTAGTTCCAAGCTTAGGAGGGTTGAAGAAAACAAACTGTAAGGATATGCATAATACGCCTTATTCGGTGCATCTAGGAGGGACAAAAATGCATGAGAATTTTAGAAAAAAATTTTTATGGCTAGGTATGAAAAAATATATCACTAATTTTGTGGCTAGATGTTTAGAGTGTTAGAAAGTGAAAGTGAAAAATCTATATCCAACTAGAAAGCTATACCCACATGATATACCTACGCAAAAATCGCAAGTGGTATCAATGGATTTTATAGTGAGATTGCCTAAAACAAGGTTTAGGCATGACACAATCTTGGCAATTTTAGATAAGCTAACCAAGGTAGCACATTTTATACCAGAAAATGTGTAAGATGACACTCCTACAGTAGTAAGTAAGTTTGCCAGGGAAGTGGTAATATTGCACGGTTTTCCAGAGGTCATAATCTCTGATAGATATTTTCGTTCTACCTCTAAATTTTGGCAAGTATTGCATGAGGCATTGGAAATCAAATTGAATATTAGTACTGCTTATCACCTTGATATTGATGGGTAGACTGAAAGAGTAAACCAAGTATTGAAATATATGTTAATAATGTACTGCATGGATTAGCATTAAGAGTGGGAAGAGTACTTATACCTAATGGAGTTTATATATAATAACAATTCTCATGCATCACTAGGTATGACACCTTTCAAAGCCCTATATGGAAGAAGGTGTCGAACTCCCTTGTCTTGGGATAATCTAGAGGATCGGGTAGTGATTGAATCAAAAATGATAGAAGAAATAGAAGAACAATTGAAAAGCATTCAGTAGAATCTAAATGAGGTTGTAGATCGCCAGAAAAGCTACACAAATCTTAAAAAGACATCGAGAGAATATTATATAGGATATATAGTATTATTAAGGGTGAAACCAACTAAAAGTTATATACAATCTTCTAAAATGGACTCCAGATATGTAGGTCCATTTGAAAATATGGTCAAAATAAGCCTTGTTGCTTACAAAATTGCTCTACCACCAAGCCTATCCAAAATTCATAATGTCTTCCATGTGTCCCTCTTTAAAAAATATATTTATAATCCCACTCATGTCTTGGATTTGTTTAAATTGCAGATAACCAACCCACTCAAAATTGAAATTTGACTTGTTCGCATACTTGGTTTTAGAACCAAGAACCTGAGGAAGAGGAATATAGAGCAATGTCGGGTCTAGTGGGACCACTACTCAGACATAAACATCACGTGAGAGGATGTGGCAGATATGCAACAACATTTTTCATATCTGTTTGAGTAGATTTAAAATTTCTATTTTTTTTTGTGATTTGATGATATATGTAAATATGCATCAGATATGAGAGTGGATATTGAGTAGAGTATATTATGTTGGTTTGAGTTACTGAGTAGAGTAGCTTGTATATGGTTTGTGTTAATTAAAGTGATTTTGAACATGTGATAGTATATGTTTTGAATGAATACAATATAACATATTATACAATTTAGCTATATGCAAAATGAATTGTAATTCTATGATGATTATGATTAATGAGATATTATGTGTAAAATAGAAACAATGAATTTATTTGATTACTTTAGCATTTATTAAATATTTATGCAAGACATTTATTGTTTAATTTTATATAAAACATAGGGACTATGTTTATCCTAAGTGGGGGAGGATGTAACGACCCTCCTGACACAAATATTGAAAATAAATAAAATTGGTAATAATCCTACCTTTTCTTGTGGATTGTGGTACTGCTGATAGCTACTGTGAATATAGGACCAGGTTGAAAGTCATCGAGGAGGGGAATTTAGTCGATGGAAAAGGTAATAAGGGAAGTGATGATTCGGCTCACAAGTACATGGATGCTCACATACTTGCATATCATATAGATGCTATGTTTGACTAGGTTTTGTATTTGGTTTGGGTGGCGATGATGATGGGAGCCAGTGATTATTTTAATATGCATATATTTTAATTTAAAAGAAAATAGGTATAAGATGGGAATGCAAATAAGTGGATGTATGCATGGTTTAAAGAAGTATGAATGCAAGAGAGTTATTATGGACATCAATTATTAAGGTGTAGGTAAATATTATGTTTGAGTTTTCTTTTATATAAATTATTGGAGCTATGTTTAAATGGTAGCAATATGTAAAATGAAAGTAAATGATTTTTCTTCATCATGAAATAGACGAACTTGGTGTGGAGTACTGGTTAGATTTACCACATTTGTACAAGGTATTTGATTTCATTATGATTTTAACCCTTTCCATAACTACAAAATAAGATGGGAGGAAAAAATAATTGAAAGCAATCTTGTTGGATGTAGTGGAAAAACCGAGATTGGATGAAACCGTCTTCAAAGGGAAGAGGAAAAAATGAATGGCATGATTTGATAAAAATAGGAAGAACAACGTGAACGGTATTTTTGCAGTGGAAGATCTAGAATAGCTGGGCACCTATTGGAAGTATTAGGAACTACAAAGGACTCCAGGTAGATCGTCACAACAATTGTTCCCTATATGTTTATTTTTGGTTTTAAATATAAAGGTTTATGTTGCACTGGAAAGGTTGCTTGTATTTCCTATGTGAAGATGAAATGGGAAAGTCTTTGAGAATGCATTTGTTTGAGTTATTATTGGTTTACGTGAATACTTTGCAATTTTATAACTAGGATATAAGATTTTCTTTGGTTGTGAATATTGTTGCTACTCGGGGTTGAGAGATTTTTTTATGTGATTCACATGCATTAGTATTTTTGAGTGTATGTGAAATTCTGGAAAACATCTGCAAGTATGCATAGTTATATGTTACTAGAAATGCATTCATGAATTGAAGAGCCAAAATATGATTCGTTCATCCTAATACCTCAAACCATCAATATTCTGAGTGAAGTTCCAAATGGCAGTGTGAGAAAGGATTTCAAGCATGACAATAGCTGAGTAGAGGTCTGAAGCCACTGAGTTGTTTAAAAAATTAAATATTTTATACATTTACCTTCACGCAATTGCATTCTAGCCAAAGTTGTAGTTCATACATATGCAAGATAGACCTAAACATATGATGTATGTTGTGTTGCAGTTGTTGTGATGTGTGGAAACTAGATAAGGGGTGTCACCTTGTTTGATTTTAGTGTATTTCCATGTATTCTCTTTAGAACCCAAACTCCAAATTTTAAACCTGCAAATGATGGTCTTTTATATTGCAACGAACAGATTCTGAAAGTTTGTTAAACCAACAAAACTTTATTGTGGTTTTCTATAAATTTTGGGATGGTATTTTCAAGTAAATGTTTTTTGTGAAATACTGGTTAAAAAACATCTTAAATTGTCTACGCAAGTTTCAATTGTATCTTGTGATTTTAAGAAAGCATGTACTTAGTTTTTGTGTGAATTTTGTACAAAGTGATTATTGTTTTGTTGATAAATTGATTCAATGGTTTGATTACTGTGTATGATGGTTAAAAGCAATGAGAACTCTTTGGTTTTAATTAGTAATAATGCAACCATTACTTGTAAAGAGGAGTTAAATCATACTTTAGGTGACATGACAAAATATGATGGAAAAAGTTACAAACCTGGTTTGCCATGCTCTCAATTTATATTAAAGTAAATTGGTTCTGGAAAGCTGCATTGGGAGAGTGGCTTAAAAAATTTAAGAAACCTTCTACAAATTTCATATGCAGAGGGTCAAATTTAGATGAAAAAGGTGTGGAAATGTGCCAAACTTTATAACCTTTCATTTCCTAGTTTTACGTCAAGATGATGACTAGCTAGTGGGAGACTAGAATGGCTCCTCGGATACCTTGTTTGGTTAATCCCTTTTAATGCCATTGTATAGATATGATCTGTATTGGTATCTATGTCCCTTAAATGAAATATCTAATACCTCGATCTGAGTTACTATTCTTAAGCTAAAAGTATACCGAATCCCATAAAATATATGTTAAACAATGGCTAAACTTGTATTTAATATAAAACCTTTAGCATGTTGGAAGTTGCTTTTCTGGAAACAAGGATGGAATTAAAAATAGGGATATGATTTTACTTAAGCAAATTATATTCGAGTCTATGATTTATTGCAATTTATGAAAATAATTACTTTAACCTAAATTCTATATGATATTAAAAGATGAGAAAATAGATGGGTTTAATTTGATAGAAAAAGGGTCTATTGATATGCTTGTGCTTATGTTTGAAAGAACTCAAGATAGATGCATAGGGAATTATGTTAAAACTTGTTCATTCCCTTAAGCCTTGGAACTATATTATAATCATAGAATGAAGGATATTGCTTATGTTATTTATTTTATTTAAAGCAAATATGTTTTTAATCATTTGGTATCTTCTAAAGCTTAAAGTTATATATAGGTTTCCTTGAGAAGCTTTTATCTATGCGGAAACTTAAACTTAATTGATTGGGTTGGAAAAATCTTGTTAGGAAAATTAGTGGGGCTTGAAAACAAAACATTTAGAATTGGTTGAGAAGCCCTAAACTAACCATGAAGTCGAGCATTGAGGGTAAAGGATGCTCATATTCACCTAAATATTGTTGAGGTACAAGTAGGGACACAACATTATCTAGATCAACTATAGACTGACATAATTGGTCGAATAAAACAACTAGGTCAAGTATAGTAATGAGGGGCGGTATGGGAATCCTTCTCTAGGTTGCATCTGGATTAGTACTATGATAGATCCCGTGTATCTTTGACCTAGCTAGTTAAGCCATGTTGTATGGTATGGGACATACGAATGTGGATCATAAAGAGCATGTGTGATTAAGACCAAGGCTAGGGTATTGGCATGGCTCTAACTAACTCCGAGAAGAGGATAATCAGCTAGACACTGGGTATAAGTATGCTATTTCCATTTCATTCAGTATTAGAACATGGACGATGAATAGTCAAAGGTTAAAAATGGTAAGGTATAGGGAAGTAAGCATCCACCCTCTAGGTGTTATGGGTCCTAGAGGATAACCCCTATCGTAGATTGACCCTCTTTCCAGATCACGAGGATGTTAAATGAGATAAGTCAATACCACTAATGACACCTTTATAGGATTTTCTCGATCTCATCCACTTGGGTGATTGTCTGTAGCAGTCTCGAACCCAAAAGTGGTGTAATATGCCTATACTAAATTAAGCTTTTGCTAATAATTAATTGGGTGAAGCAAGTTTGCTAGGAACTTGAAGGTAAACTTATGAGTGAAACTATAGTATTAAAATGAAAACAAATATTACAGTGATTTGTTTATAAATTATTGTATGGTAAAACCAGGTGAATAGATTTGGGTTGTTACATTTCCAAGGTCTAAATTATTTGCATAAGAAATTTCTTTAAGCCCTATTTTTTAAATTGGATATTTTTTAAGTTTTATGTATTGTAAATGTTATTTCTAGTGATAATTACATTGAGTATTTAATATTTGGGTGGGAGAGTTAATTAATAGCATGTAACCTGGCTAAATAGCCCAAACTATGCAACTTGAAAAATCAAGATTGAAGATTTGCTTCAAATAATAGGGTTGCGTAAAGATATGAATGAGAAAAATATAGAGACTAATATAGAAGAAAAAATTAGATATTTATGAATAATAAAATTGAGACTCTTTGTATGATATCTCTTCATCTTGACAAGATCTATGAAACCTATGTGAGGAACATTATAGACTCCAATGAGTTGCAAGACAAATTTTGGGGAATCTGTAATTGTACTTATTCTAAATAAATTAGTACATAGGAGGAAACACTTACCACCTTATAAATGAATTATTTTACTACCATTTATGAGTATATAATTTAATTTAAGAAGTTAGAAGATGATATATACACTTCTACAAGTATTTTTAAATATAAGGAGAAGGCAATTTATGGGGATAAGAAAAACATTGAGCTACTCAATGTTTTGTTCAATACTATTACATAGCTATATTAGATAGTTGTTATGATATTTTATATGTTTTGTGACTACTTCTCACATTCTTATACTACTATAACTATTGAATTCTTCAAGTACCTTCTTCACCATTAGACTTAAATATATTAGTAAGAGTCATCCTCTCACTATCCATGCTCAAGCACAAGAAGTGTCAAGATAAGATTAATAAATAAACCAAAATAAGGTGAGAAAAAAAGTAAGAATCCCATTAAGAATGCAATTTGTACATTTTGTAAGAAAGGATGAAAATAAGAATATTTCAATTGCACTTCAATAAGCTTGAGGAAGCAATAAAAATGGAGTGCTTATTACTCTCAATGGATATTTATTATTGCATACAATTGAATTCTTATTCCTATTAATTCAATATCATTGATAAGGATTGACAATAAGAAATCATGTGGTAATATCTAGTTATCAAAATTGTCATATGTGTGGCATTATGTAATAAAAAAGTTGTACATATGGTCTTGAATTATATTGTAATATAAATCCAACTTAGAAAATAGTTTTAGTTTTATTTTAAATATATTAAATAAGAATTTGAGTCAAGATTAATGGATCAGGCAAGCACAAGCTTTTCAAGCCTCTTAGGTGCTATCCAATCTATTATTCCAATAGCATCAATAGAAGAGAATCCTAATATGTGAATTATTTACTTGTACTATATGGTACAAGTGAAAATCTTAGAATATATAGGAAAGTATAATATTCCACTTGTGTCACACTCACACCTACCTCATGGTTTGAACTTGGGTCTCTTTGATCAGAATCCAAAGACATACCAATTCAATGCCCCAACAAGGGCAAAAATAATATTGTTAATGGGGTTTTTCATACTTATATTAGAAATGATGAATACCATGCAATTACTTGTTATAACAATTTTTTTTTTTTTTACATTCACTATTACTATCCAAATTTTCATCCTTTTATAATGAGGAAAATGTAATGACACCCTACCATTCATCTTTCATCATTACAATGGTTCTATATTGGTCCTATAATGATACTACATGCATGATATAATAATGGTGCTACAATCACACTATAAAGGTTTAGTCTAACACCATGTAACACCACTTATTACATTATTCAAATTTAGTGTCACTTTGAAATTTGTTGTCACACTATGCCATATAACATAGTAGTCTATATTAAATGGATGACTATAAGTAGATTAACAAATTAGACAATGCATATTAAAGTAAATGCATAACTTAGAGAGATATACAAAATGTAGACCTTATTATTATAATTATTTAAAGTAAGGTTTTGAAAGAGTTCCCTTTCCCTTTTACATCAATTTAGTCATATCAAGATATATAGTCTATTTGATATCATTAATATTTGAACCTTGGTCTAAGCTACATTACCCATATGTCTCAACCATTGAACCATAACCCTTTTAAAAAATATATTATTAAAAAAAAAACCTAAACTATATTAAAATTATTTTTTAATTAATTATACTAAGGAAAATCATATCTATCTATGTTATACATTTTTTAATAATATAAATGCAAACCATATTATATAACCAACTTATAAGAATTTAAACTTAATATACATAAAAATGATTTAACCAACATAGTATCCAATGATGTCCACATATTTGTTAATATACACACTTAAAAATATGTTCTATACATAAGATCAAATAATAAAATTAAAAGTTACTAAATCATCTTCTCTTATTTTACATTAACTTATATATTATATTAGCTTTATTTTACTGCCTTCAAAGAAGGAACACATCAGTAAAGAGCATATCAATTCAAAGACCTTGTTTATTTTACCTTGAATTTAAATTTTTCATTACTAATTTATATTTGATAAAATATTTTTTTAGATAAAATGTTAGATATATTGTAAATTAGAAGTAACATTTTATATGCACGAACTCCTAGTAGTGGTAACTCTTCCATTTAGATTAAATTCTTAGTTACTAATTTATTTATGTAATATTTTGAAAGGATATATGCACATTTATAATATATGAAATTTTATATGTCGAATTGAATTTTTAAACATGTGAAATTTTTTTCGAACTTCAAGAGTGTCAAATTCGAACACGAAGAAATTAATAACTAAATATATATGTATAATAATACACATTGAACCTATATCTTATTTTAAATTTGGATATCATAGAACCTATGATAAGGGTTATTCGAAGGTGAATTTTCTTGTTACCTCATCCTCATCCTACACTATATGCAAAGAATATGTAATATGAATAAAACATATATTATTTGTATTTTACAAAATAATTTAGCCCAGGTAAATCTTTCCATCATCTTTCACAAATTATGATGGTTTAAAGACCTCGTTGCATCTATAACTACCCCCTCCTCTCCATTGTTCTTCACATTGATCAAATAAGATGCATACTGTCAACACATACCTTTAATAAAGAGTAAATACCTTTATATCTCATCCATATTTAATAGACACAATGCTTTCATGTCCATATATATGTGCCTATGTGTATATATAAAACTATGTGTGGGGGGTTTCCATTTAAAAATGTTTTTCCATGGCTATCATTTTAAAAGAACCCCATTAGAACATTGCTCTAACATGTCACATATAGATTGAAATCCATCCTACACAAGTCAAAATTCATCTCATATATATTGAATGTGTTCACCTAGTATTTTCATGATCTAATATGGAACCCACACTATTGTACGATGGAGACTAGCTATTAGAAGACTTATTTATGATGTATATAGAACTAAAATTTTCTATGACTACTGTATTTTTCTTTGTAGAGTATTTTTTTTTAGAGTAATATATTATAACAATTGTTTGAAAGAAATAATATAAAGGTTTGAGCTTTAGTTTTTTTTGGTGAAATTTTAAGGTTAAAATTACAATATAGGTGGAGTGTGTGAGTGTGTGGCTATGTTTTAAATTTCCTATTGATAAGCATAACTCTCGGCTTTACAAGGAGTCATGGTTTTAGGAGGAGACAACTCAACCTTGCACATTGGCCATAAAATTTTTTTACACTAACCAAATCAATATATATTAAAACTACTCATGAAAAATGATAAAAAATCAAACACTAAAAAAATATTAAATACAATCATCTAATGATAGTTTTTTTTGGATGAAAAAGTCATTATATTAATAAAATAATGTCTAATCATACAAAAAAGGGTGGGTGGGATTAGCACACCCCGTAAACCAATACATTAACCATTGTGGTTAAGAGTATACAAGAGTGTCAGAAACAACCCACAAAATGCCAATAACAACTGCCAAAACAGTATTAAATAGGCATTAGGAAAGAAAGAAGCCGAGAAATTACTGCCACCTGGAAGGGGAAGGAAGATGCACATGACTCATAATGCAGGGTGCATTCCCCCAATTATCCATGAGGGTACACAAGTACTGTAGCTCCACCTATACTTTTTTAACCTGTACTTGAATCAGTAACCAACAATCAAAGAATATATCATATTTATCAACAACAAAGAAGACATGTCCGACATCTTGCTGAGAAAAATAGCTCTATTCCGGGACTTCCATAGATAAAACAAGGTACCAATTCTAAAAATATTCCAAAAAACATCCAAGTTGAAAGAAAAAGCAATAGGGTCGTCCAAAATAACATGCACCCAAGTAAAATCCTCCTGCATAAAAGGTCTGAAAAATTCAAGAAGCCACTCCCAAGCTGACTGAGCCCGATCACAAGACCAAAAAACATGCAGTAAATCTTCTGCTTGTCCACAAACTAGGCAAATGATATTATGAACACCCAGATGCTTGAGCCTACTGCCAACAGGTAACCCTTGATGTAAGAGACTCTAAGCAAAAAAACTCTGTTTAGGTTCAATATAAGTAGCCCAAGCAATCTAAAACCTCTTATTCCATTAGGAGGGAAGAGAGACTAAATTCCATCTCAGAGTGAGCTTATCAACCATTGGAACTTATGGGGTGAGCCATTTGTAACCAAGATGAGCTTTATATTGCAAAACAGGAAGCTCCCCAGGCCAACACCAATCTAACCACCAGGGTTTTTGAAAATGCTTATGTAGTTTGCTCCAAATAGAAAACAAAATACTATCAATAACCACCTCATAAGTGTCTCTATCACTAGGATTTAAATTGTGAATTTGACAAAAAATTTCCCAGGGTATCCAACACCTAGCATGTCAGGAGAAGAAATAAAAAAATGGAAACAATACCACGCTTATAGAACCTCTACACTTTGACCCACTGCACTAGAGCTAAGGGAGAACCTTGCCAAGTGATAACAGGAGACCACCAAATATTCATGGAAGACAAAGAGGCACCTGCTTTGCAAAAACTCCCTTTCCAACTAAGTCAAGGTTTGAAGGCCTCCCAGGCTTTCCAAATACTCTGAATGATAAAAGAACCTTTAAATTTAATAGGGACAGGGGCAGTAAGAATGGATTGCAATCTCACACCTTTCCAAATTTTCTTCCCCTGAAGCAAACCAAAAGAAATGCAATGCTTGACCAGCAATTTCCAAGATTCATCCCCAATTAAAGATCGGGTGATCCATTTAGCACAAAGGGCAAGACCTTGTCGATGACAATCAAACAAACCCATGCATCCACAATCCTTGGGTAAACATCAAATTTCCCAGGCTACCCGATGAAAACCTTGCTTGACAGAGTCTTTGGCCCACAAGAAGTCTCTCAGAAGCTTATCCAATTTTTTATAACAAGATTTGGATGGAACCCAACAAGATGAATAATAGGCATGGGTAGTGGCTAAAACCTTAGAACAAATATAAAATTTTCCTCGCAGAGAAAGTTTCTTACTAGTCCAAAGAAGAAAGCTTCTTTTCCACTTTATCAATAACATACCGCCACAATTGAGCAGAGGAACCATGAAATGCAAAAGGAATTCCAAGAAATTTAAACACCTCACCTGGATGAATCCAAGTCCATTGGAATTGATGTAACCAGTGTGGCAGTTGAGATTGATATTGCCAAAAACAGGATGTTTTTTTCCATTGTATAGAAGAACCAAAGGCTAAAAAAAACACCTCTAAGCAACTAATAGCCGAGGAAAGGGATTGCTCATCTTCTTGAAGCGTTAAGAAGGAATCATCTACAAAATGACCATTGACCAACTGACGGTCAAAATTAGGGAGAGCAATACCCTTGATTAATCCTTGATCCATCTTATGGGCCAACAAATAACCAAAAGCCTCTGTAGCAAGAATGAAAAGAGATGGAGCAAGAGGACACCCCTGTCTCACAAAGCGACCAAGAGAAATTGACTGAGATTGACTATTATTCAAGGTAAGAACAACTGAAGCATCTTGAAATAACATAAGAATGGTGCTCACAAATACTGGCCCAAAACCTAGAGCCTGAAGCATGGCAGTTATGAAGTACCACTCCATATTATCATAGGCTTTCTCAAAGTCTATCTTAATGAATAAAGCATCTTGTTCAGAATTTCTTGCCCACTCCATGCCTTCCCAAACAACAAGAACATTACCAAGAATGTATCTTCCCTTAACAAAGCCAGTTTGTTCAGGTCTGACAATCAAAGGCATAATAGATTTAAGCTTAAGCACAAGGGCTTTAGCAATAATCTTGTAGCTCACATTAAGAAGGGTGATCTACCTCAAATTAGTGATGAGCTCAGGATCTCCAGACTTAGGAATAAATTTAACATTGCCTTTGTTAATAAAGGAACCCAGTGAACCACATTGCAGGGCTTCAAGATAAACTTTGTGGAGGTCAGAACCAAGCATATCCCAAAATTCTTTATAGAATTCACATGGGAAGCCATCAAGCCCAGGTGCCTTATCATTGGCCATAAGTGACAAGGCAGTTTTTAGATCTTCCAAAGAAAGAGGAGTGTCACAAAATAACATTTTCTCAGGAGAAAGCTTGTTGGGGACAGTAGCGGTACAATCAGCAAGAGCTTGCCTTCTAGCATCATCAAGGGGTTGAGAAGCAAAAACACCTTGATAATGTGAAACAAATACTTTGACAATGTCTGAAAGATCTCAGAAATCTCTGCCCATCAACTTGAATGGCTTGAAACTGAGAATGTTGAGCAAGAGGTCTGAGGCGCTAAAAAAATTTTGTGGTCACTCTATCCCCCACTTTGAGCCAATGCATTCAAGCACGTAATTGAGCCCCCTTGGCTTCATACAAATCAACATTTTTTAGCTCATTTCGAATGGAAGAAACTTGGGATTGAGCAACAGAGTTGAAAGGAGAGGCTTCAAGCCTGAGACAGGCTTTGGATAGCTCACTTTGCAAGGCAGACTTAGCCTGTTTTTGTCGTTTTGCAACTTCAACACCCAAAGTTCACAACACCTTAGTGGTTCGTTGAATGGCAGCATTCCACCATTCAATCCTTCCAGAAATACCATCAGGTCTAGGAATCAAATTCCAAATGCGGCATATATGAGCTTTCATGCTAAAGCTATGCAAAAAAGAAACATTTAGGTAAAACTATGAAGAATGCACTCTAGGTTGAAAGTTTAATGATAGTTAATGACTAGAGGAACAAATTATTTTAACTATTTCTTCATTTCCAAAGAAATAGGCATTCCTTCCAAATGGTTATTTAAATAAAGGTATTAATAGTAAAAACATAATCATCAAGCATGAATATAGATTAGTCGAATATGTTTTTTCTTATATTAAAGTAATAAATTATAATGAGTGTTTTGCCCCATTAAATAAAATATTGTAACTATTTTTTCATTTCCAAAGAAATAGGCATTCCTTTGTAACTATTTCTTCATTTCCAAAGAAATAGTCATTCTTTCCAAATTATTTAAATAAAAATATTAATAGTAAAAATATAATTGTGAAGCACGAATATATATAAGTCGAATATGTTTTTATGTTGATGATTTAATTATTTCAACTAATGATCCTTTATTGATTGATGTTGTTACATCGTGTCAAACCTTTACACGAGTAATGAAGCATGTTCATGTTTTTTTTTTTTTTTAAGAAATGCAAGTAGAAGAATTAAATGTGATTCCCATTTCTGAAGAAAAGTATGCTTTAGTATTAATAAATGGATATCCTATGAAAGACACTAAAATTATTTCTACACTAGTTCTCTGGACTTTTAAGTAACTTGTTTGCAATCAAAATTGTTTTATTGTATAAAACCTAACAATGCTTTTAATGTAGGTTTTATGTTCAATTTTTAACCAAATCATTTTAAAGATGCTACAATAATTTGTAGATATATTAAAAAAAACTTTATTTCTAAGTGGTCGGAGAAAATATTGTAACGACCACAATAATATATATAGTATATAGATATATATCTTTCCTTCATCGGAATAGAATTTTTTGGAACTATAAGAAGCATAACACTTTTTCCTTATTTGAGATAAATTAATTCGTTGTAATAGAGGCAACTTGGATAAGAGAATTTTTGAAAATTTTGGATTTCATAGAATAACATTGTAAGTGTTTAATTGAGTTGGTGCGAGGTTGTTATTTGAGAAACACGATCTGTATGGTGTGATCCACGCAATTCCAGTTCAAATCATTTTGTTTTACCATAAACTGTGGATTGATAAGTGCTTGTCTCCCTAAATACTTACCAAAATACTTACCAAGACACCCAGGTTGAAGCAACCGGGTCAACAATAAGTTACTAAAAATAATGTAATTGTGACCTCTTACTTAAAAACATAGTATCTTTTTTTGAAAAATACTTCTTATACACACCCATCATAAAAATTGAATGCAACTTATGTCCTTACTAATAAACACTAAGGAGAATTACTAAAAACATAGTTACTAGTACATGGGTCAAAGAAAATAAATTTTCATATAACTACCACTTCACCTTGCATTAAAAATCACTTCATACACTTATAACAAAAACTATTCTTCTACATTCCCATCACTTGGAATTTGATGTAAAACTATTTTAAATGCTTCTAATAACGTCCAAATAAATAAAACAAGGCACGCTAGTATCTATATATATATTTAATAGGTATTTTACTTAAAAAAAAAATCACTTCCCACACTTATACCAGCAACTATTCTTCCACATTTCATCGCTTGAAATTTGTGCAAAACTATTTTAAATGCTTCTCATAACATCCCAATAAATAACAATAAGACAAGTTATTATATGTAAATTAATAGGCATTTCCTATTGCTAATTAGAAGAACAAATTATTGTAACTATTGTTTCATTTCCAAATAAATAGGCATTCCTTCCAAATGATTATTTAAATAAAATATTAATAGTAAAAACAAAATTATCAAACAAAATTTAAATTAATAAAATATTTTCTTATAATGTTTTGCTCCATTAAGTGAAATGCCCATTATTACATGTCTCAAGGTTTTTCACAATTGACAATGATTCTACATAGTTATGTTTCTATCGTGATATTATAATGAAAAAGCTATTGGTGACCAAAGTTAGATTGTCTCCAACATATCCTAATTCTATACTTTTCATACTCTAACTCTATGCTTTGGCTATTATTTATATTTTCAAGTATATAGAAAAGGTATTGGTTTTTTCTAATTTATGACCAAAGTTAAATTGTTTGAAACATACTTTGCCTTATGGTTATTATTTATATTTTTAACTATATATTTATTATATCATTACTTGATGTTGGTATATGTTTATCATATCAAACTTTAAAAATAAGTAATGAAACATGTTACTTTTTTAGAAATATAAGTATAATATAATTATAAGTGATTCCTATTTCTCAATCAAAATATGTTTTAGTATTAATAAATGAATTTAATACGATATTAAAATTATTTTTGGTTTTTATTAAAATTATTTCTACTCCTTATAGAGTAGAAGTTATATATTTTAGAAATACATGAGTTCTCCATATATATATATATATATATATATATATATATATATATTTTGGTAGGTAATAAAATTTATTAATATCGTTGGGTTGAAGGGTCCCAATCCCTATTTACATAAGGCTATTATCTAACACTGAAGAAACAAAAACAAAACAACCCCCATAGACATAGGGAAGAGTTGTGCTAGTTCTATGAGAACACAAAAAAATAAAATAGAAGATTCCAATAACCTTTTTCAACAATAGAAAGAAACCAGGGATATAGTTGATAAAACAGGGAAGGTTTGGTAATAGAAACTAAACTCAAAAATTTCACTAACCCAGAATCCAGGACTACTGGGCTTTATCACCATCTTCAGTAGCATTATTTTGCTGATAAGTGAGAAGAGCATTGAGCGACGTCGAAGGATCCTGCAATTCCTTGAAGCTAAGAGAGAAAATGACCCTAGCTTCCTTGATCATATTGGCTGCTGCTAGGAGTTGGTCAACCGTCCTCGAGACATGGCTAATGATTATGGAGTGAAAGACTTCAACAACACAGCTAGTAATATTTTCAACTGCATCCACGAACTCAATTTGAAGCCCTCTAACATGAACCATTCCATCATTCCATGAATTAACAAACTCGTCAAATGGAGAAGGTTTTGCATAAAGGTGAAAACAATAGCCTTGTGATGAAAACCACAATTTTGAAAAAGCCCACAATTTGAAAGGAAACATGTGGGATCCTGAAATGGATAAAGAATGGTGTTGACAAAACACCAAATACAAAAGAAATAGAGTGTTTACGAAACACCTTATAGTGTTAAAAATAACACCTTTGTTGGAACTGACAATAGTGTTGAAAAAATACTTGAAAGGAAAGACACCGATGTTGACAAAACACCTTATGGCATTGAAAAAAACACATTTTCTAGCATTTCTATGATTATTAAGAAACTTGCTCATTTTCTTTTTGAACAATGCTGATTAAATCCTTCGGAAATCAGTCTTCCCAAATAATGCAATCAGATTTGTTTGCTGCCAAATTAGCCAAAGTGTCAGCAGCTACGTTGGCTTCATGAAAGACATGTTGAACTGTACTTAAGGGAAGCTGACTGAGAATGACTTGACTTTCCTTAATAACATTTTGAATATTCCAACATGGTTTCGAGGAACCTTTTGCATGATTAACCACAACAAGGGAATTGCCTTCAAAGATGATTGGGTTAGGAAAATCTTTGCACAGAACAAGACACCTCCACATGGCACGAGCCTCAACATAATTATTTGATTGAATCCTCAAATTTTCAATGAAGGTCTTGATGATATTTTCATTGTGATCCCGAATTATAGCTTTTAGATGAACCATCGAAATTTGCTTTTAACCAACCCAACGGTGGAGGTTTCCACTTAGTATTGATCCTATCATTAATATGAACTAGTTACTTAAAAATGTTGATGAAAAGATTGAAAAAGACACTAAATTTATTTCTACTCCTTGTAAAGTGGAAGTTATATATTTTTGAAATACATGACTCTAACTCTTTTAGGTAACTTGTTTTAAATCAAAATTGTTTTAGTGCATTAAACCTAATAAACCTTTTTATTAGTTTTCGTATTAAACTTTCGACAACAACATTTTAATAAACATTTTTATTAGTTTTCATATTACACTTCCGACAACAACATTTTAAAGATGCTAGAATAATTTTTAGATATATAAAAGAAACTTTAATATAAATGGTAGTATGTATTCTAATTGTGTAAAATATTGTCACTAGTACAAATATATATATATATATATATATATATATATATATATTCTTCATTCAAATATAATGTCGAAACATTTTTTTTTTTATCTTCAACTAAACTTAAATTAAATAATAAAATCTTTTTAAATGTTTTGGAAATAATACGACTTAACCCTATATCAAATTATTATTTTTAATTATTATTAAAAAAAAAATCTTTAAAATAAGAATTTATTTGACAAAGAATTTGATTTCTTATGCAAGGAACATACTGGTTTGTGTTAATTTGTCATCTACAATACACTGTCATAAATCCAATCCATGCCTTCACAAAGGCCATGGTTGGATGTAGCACAGGAGCCTTGAACTAGCCATCTGTGCCCACGTAAATACTTTAGGTCAAGCCTCTTCGATATCTCATGGATGCTCATTGCATTGGGATAATCCTGCACAAGAAGTGGAACACCTCTCAAAGCTTCCTCATTCATTGTGCTATGCAACATTTCTCTTGCTTCCTCAATGCGCTCTCTAACGTCACTGTCTACCACAAAAATAAGAGAATTAGAATTCCTGTAGTATTTTTGCCATAAATGTCGGAGCATTTCCTGGCCCCCAACGTCCCAAACGGTGAAGGTAAAGTTCTTGTGTTTCACTGTCTCAACATTGAAGCCCACTGTTGGAAGCGTTATAATCACTTCTCCTCCAAGCTTTAAATAATTTGGACGAAAACATTAAATAATCAAGACCCACCAAAAATATGCAGACCCACTGTCTACATATTAATCTGTATGGATATTTCATTTATCTTATTTAGATATTATGAGATGTTACATATTTATTTATTAGATATTATGGGGATATTTTTAGGTTTGACTATTCCTAGGAGTTATGGGGATATTTTTAGGTATATTTGGAGGGTTGATATTCTTTCTCTCCATAGTGGTTACAGATCTATGGACCATATCATTTATTCTTTTTTTACGTTGGATATTTATCCTTAGCTTGATCTTACCGCTATGGTTGATCATCCTTGCCTATATAAGAAAGGTAACTTCATTGTACTCATTGTGGAGGAAGTTCATTATTCATGTATAATATATGATATTGTTGCTCATTGTTTTGCATATCCATTTGTAAGCTTATGCTATCAATTTGCTTTTAGATTATTGTTTTAGTTGAATGTGTTTTTCTAGTTAACACTTGAGATCCTTTTAGCTTGGAATGATATTATTATCATTTATTTCATGGCATCAAAGCAATAGGTGTTGCAATCATCCATTTGTGAGTGTTGTGCAGTTGTTTCTCTTACAATTTCGAAGATTGGTGTGGAAGCTTCAGTTTTTGTGATTAGATCCTTGGTGGAGTTTTTTGACCAGATTGTATCTCTCCTTCTATTTTCAGATCATCATCAGCCTTCTAAATTCTCTTCTGCCCATACTACAACAACCTCATTTTGTTGGATCTATCCAAAGCATTTTTTTCTTGAGAATTTCCTTTTTTGGTAGGGTCACCAACCCAACTCATTTTTATATTTTGCATGTATATCCTGATAGAAACATAATTTTTCTAAGAAAATTTTTGAAGATATGTAGATGCATTCATTTGAGTTATACCCAAAATTTCAGCTCATTTGGATAAGTAGTCTTCAAGATATCATGATTTTACAAAAGCCTGCACTTTTTTTAGTAATCTGCATATATCTTCCTCAAAATTTCAAAGTTTTTATCGATATATGTAAAGGTGTAAAATTTGATAATAGACCTTCCCATAAAATTGTAGAGCATTTAGAGATATATTCAAACTGCTATAGTGATTTTTCTATTTTTAGTAAAATAGTTATTTCGAGAGAAATATTGGGAGTTGCTCAGCGAAGTTTTGTCCAGTCCTGTAAAATCATTTTATGATATGTCTATAAAATTTTAGATTTTTTGGATATGTATTTAGACATTTATAATGATTTTATGACTGCACTCTCAATATTGCATTATGAAAAAGGTTTTTGCACTTGAACCGGTATATGGACTATTGTTATAAAGTCCCATCTTCCTTCATTTGTTGTTTGTCCACTTAGTTTGGAACTTTATGATCAACTTACTTGGTGTTCAGTATTGGTGGAGCCTACACATTGTTGTGCTTGAGGAGTCCTTTGTCTTTGACTTCCCTTGCTTTGTTGTGGTGCATCTTCTTGTGCCAATCTTCCTCATTGAGACACTTAGTTTGAAGGAGGGGATTCTTTTGGCAATTCCTTTGGATATTTTTCAAATTTCAGAAGCTTCATTTGTGCATTGATGTGATTTTGTGGTATTTTTCACCACCTTGTGATATCACACTAGACCTCTCACATTATAATGGCATTTGATTTTGGGGGTGGGGCTCTTCTAATTTTGAGCACATCTTGGAAATTTCTTTTTTTAAACTTAGCATAGAGGCAAATACTGAAAATTTTGAAGCATGGTTTAAGGTACTTTATTCATTATGTCATAGTTAAGGTTTGGATTCTTTGTTCATAACTCCAAAACCCAAAACAATGGTGAAGGATAAGTAGTATAGAACATGGTTCATGAACAATTTAAGGATCTCTAACATGCTTTATTATTCAGTTTGTGGGGAGCTTCAAAATTTTATTGGAGTTCACAAGAACACACCTCACCTTGCTTATCATATGTTGAAAATAATTTTTTTACCCAAGGCACCTTCTCTTACAATTTCTTGCATGGAGGACATCATTTGTGACATTGCATCTTTGTTTTTGGAGTCACTATCTCATGATGTTTTGGATGATGAGGTTGATGCTACAATACTTGCTTCAGATATTTTATAGGATACATCTCCACACTTATTTTTTTTGGATGATCATGTTGATGTTGCAACATATACAACAAATATTTCATGGCATGTTACATCCTTACATACATATGACTTCTTGGATGGTGTTGCCTCTCTCTTCATTGATATTCACACATGTGATTTTATTGACATGTATGAGGAGCTCAGTCATTTATTTGATGATGATATATAAATTGTATCTCCTCCATGTACTTCTTCCTTTGTGGACCCTTTTTTGGCGTGCCCTTCTTTGAGTGAGCTACCTTGTCCACCATTTCCTTCTTTTGTTTCTTTGAGTGAGCCACATTGTCCACCATTTCCTTCTCTTGTCCACAAGAGTTGGATACAAATATTTTAACTTTAGTTGGACTCTCACTTGGAGATCCTAAAGACCATGTTGATTCTTTTAAGACTTCTAAGGCTCCACTTCTTTCTCTTGCTGCTTCTATGGGCTCATCATCACTTATGCAACATGACATTGGTGATTCTTCCTTGATGGATGCTCTTCACACATCTCTTCCACTTTTACACACTCATGGTTTTGTGCACATTGATATTTTAGATGTTGATTGGGACTATATTCTACCCTATTTTGGTGTTGGTTTGGGCTTCTACATTCTTGGAGATTCATTTCATAATTCATTGGTGATATCTTCTTCACTTCAGCTTAGTTTGATAGATTCTACGTCATTGTTCTACATTTTGTTCTTATCATCTTACACTCATTTGGAGTGGGAAAACATTTTACAGATGCTTCATGGTTACTTTCTTCCTTATGGGAGATACATTGTTCATCGTAGAGGTATCCACTTCTTCATATGACTTCTTCATGGAGATCATTGTCCTAGGGGGATGTTGGGAGCACTACTTGGATCCATTCCTACTTCTTCCTCTCTCTTTCTAGCTGGATGGTTTTTTTTCCACATGGTTTTCCACCTTCGGGTTCAAGAGCTTTTGGATACACATTGTACATGAGTACCTAATTAGGCCTTGTTGTCGAGACTCATATTGTGGATATGCCACTTTATTTTTTGGCACCTAGCTTCACTTGAGGGGGGGTGTTAAAGTAGGTTGTTTACCTTAGCTCATGTTCACTTAGGTAATTTATATTCCTTTTATTTAGTTATTCCATGTATTTCACCACCCACTTATGTGTGGATATTTCATTTATCTTATTTAGATATTATAAGATGTTACATATTTATTTCTTAGATATTATGGGGATATTTTTAGGTTTGACTATTCCTAGGATTTATGGGGATATTTTTAGGTATATTTGGAGGGTTGATATTATTTCTCTCCATAGCGGTTACAGATCTATGGACCATATCACTTATTCCTTTTGTACGGTGGATATTTATCCTTAGCTTGATCCTACCACTATGGTTGATCATCCTTGCCTATATAAGAAAGGCACCTTCATTGTACTCATTGTGGAGGAAGTTAATTATTCATGTATAATATATGATATTGTTGCTCATTGTTTTGCATATCCATTTGTAAGCTTATGCTATCAATTTGCTTTCAGATTCTTATTTTGGTTGAATGTGATGTTTTGTTAACACTTGAGATCCTTGTAGCTTGGAATGATCTAATTATCATTCCTTTCACAAAAATAGCAGGTCATAGAATACTTAGGTAGGGAAAGAGAAACTATATTGGATAGGACAGTGGAAGCACCAAGGGAACCTGAGAGATCTAGTTTTGGAAGGGCAAGGGTGAGTAAGGAGTTGGACAGGAACCTAAAAAAGGTCAAAATATCCAAGTTTAATGGAAAGGGTGATGGAGAATTAGTTGAAAACTGGTTAAGTGAACTGGAGTCTTACTTAGCTATAGTAGTTTTCTCCTCTGAATCGAAGATTGCTTTGTCAGTTATGAATATGAATTAAATAACAATAGATTGGTGGAAATATTATAAGAAAGGGCATGAAGTAGAAGCTGCTGATCTTAAATGGGAAGAGTTTGTTAAGCAATTTAGAGATAGATTCTTGATAAGGTAGTATTACGTATAAAAATTTGGAGAGTTCTCAAATTTACAATAGGAAATCATATCAGTGCGATATTACCAACAAAATTTTATACAACTATTAGAAATATGCATTCCAATATGAAAGCAGCAAAGAAATACAAACTTAGAAATTCATCTTGGGATTACATCCTAGAATCATGATAATGGTAAATATGCACAATCCTATCAATTTACCTATTGTATTTTATTTGACAATAAAAGAAGAAGCTAATCAAGAAACAAGAAAGACATATTTTAACTATCAAAAGCTATTTGAAAAGGAAAAATATGAGCTCAAAAAGTGAAAAAGTTTTGTATTTATGAGGTGGGAGAAGGAACAAAATAAGAAACCCAAATGAGGAGATCAAAATAAGAAAAGTGACAAAAATAAACCCAAATACCAAGGTGGTAGATTCAAGAAATATTCTAAGGAGTTTCCTAGAAGATAGAACCAGAAACTAGAAGGTCAAGAAAGAACTAGGGAAACTACATCTATGAACAGGAATGAGAATAATAATAGAGGAAATAGAGCTCCACCAAATGGATGCTACATATGTCAAGGAGCTCATTATGCCAATAAATGACCCCTCAGAGCTGATCAACCATAAAAATCCCAAGAAGAAGCTAGCTACATGATATTTATTGCCATAGGTAGTTCTGAACTCAATGGTCAAATTAATTCTTTCTTATTGAATGGTAATTTTTTTGATAAAAATGTGCAAATTTTTATTGATAGTGGGTCAATTGATAGCTTTATCTCATCTAGATTAGTGAGGGATTTTCCTATAAGACCTAGATTCTTGGCTAATGGTTGGAAGGTAGAGTATGGATCAGGGTAAAACTACCATTTTAATCGATGCTTTTTTGACCCCCATATCTCCTTACCACAAGGAAAGAACAACTGGCATCTGTATGTGGCATCTTTGCATGCATTTGATATAATTTTGAGAGTTGATTGGTTAAAGGTGCATAAGGCTCTTCTAAATTTTGAGGAGAGATGGGTGGAATTCTTGGATGAATCTAATCAAAGGGTTAGAGTTAATTGTGGTTGAAGAGAAGTTAAACCACACTTATTGACTGCAATGTAGATCAAAAGGGTTATTAGGAAGAGAGGAATGATAGTCATAGTTAAGTTGAATAAGAAAGAAGACACTGAAAATGAATCTAACCTCTTCCAGAAACACCCAGTGTTGGGAGCATTAAAAAATGTATTCTCTGAGGATCTATCGAGGTAACCTCCTTAGAGAGAATTTGGTTTTTTAATTGAACTGTTACTGGGTGCTTCACTGATTGGAAGGTCGCCATATAGAATGGCACCATAGAACTACAAGAGCTCAAAACACAACTTCAATATTTGCTATAAAAAGTGCTAATCAAGTCAAGTGTGTCACCTTGGGGATCTCCTATCTTGTTTGTGAAAAAGAAAAATGGTACTTTAAGGATGTGCATAGACTATCCGATGTTGAATAAGGTTACTATCAAAATAGGTACTCGTAATCAAGAATTGATGATTTATTTGATCAATTGAAAGGAGTAACCATATTTTCTAAGATGGACTTGATATCTGGTTATCATCAGTTGAGAATATGAGAGGAAGACACTTCTAAAAAAACATTAGAATAAGGTATGAGTATTTTAAATTTATTGTCTTACCTTTCAGGTTAACCAACGTCCCAGCTACATTCATGATCCTCATGAATAACATTTTTAGAGAGTAGTTGGATCGGTTTGTATTCATGTTTTTGTGTTATATTTTGGTCTACTCCAAGGGCAAATAGGAGCATGATCAACATAAGAAATCTGTGCTTGAGATTCTTATAAAGAATTGATTATATGGAAAGATAACCAAATATGAGTTTTATAGTCCACAAGTGTAGTATATTGGACATATTTTTTCTACTGAGAGGATTGTAGTAGATCCCAAAACTATTGAAACAATTATTGATTGGCCAACACCTACTAATGTTACAAAGGTGCAATGTTTTATGGGAATTGCAGGATACTATAGACGGTTCTTTAGAGGGTTTTCAAGAATTTCTCAATCCATTACAAACATTCAAAGGAAAGGGAAAGGCTTCAAGTGGATAAAGCAATGTGAATAGGCTTTTCGCGTTTTGAAATAAAGGTTGACAATTGCACTGATCTTGCAATTGCCTAATATTAATAAGTAGTTTACAATTTGTACAAACACATAAATTGAAGGGTTAGGTGGGGTTTTGACCCAATATGATACAATTATTGACTATGAGTATAGAAAACTTAAAAGGCATGAGGTTAATTACACCACTCATGATTTAGAGTTGGTAGTGGTGGTGCATACCCTAAAATTTTAGTGGTATTATTTACTAGGAAAACCATTTGAGTTGAAGATAGACCACTAGATCTATGGTATATATTTACCCAACCCTTATAGAATGTCAGACAACGACGCTGGATATAATTCTTAGCGGAGTATGATTTCATCATTGAGTATATTAAGGGTAAGGAGAATAAATTTACCGATGCTATAAGTAGGAGAGGGAGTTGTTGAGTCGTATTTTCACCCAATTGTGAAAGTACACTCTCCCTTAGGATTTGGGTTGCAAATCCCGTCTTGCAAAGAAGTTAAACAGACAACTTCTCCAGGGTCTCCGCTATATTAGCATTTGCATATGTGTATTACTAATCTCAAATAAAGATATTCAATTCAAATACTTTGAACATCTTTGTGATTGCAAGTAATTGTAAACAAGGGGCAATGTTGGTTTATTTTACCATGAAACTTTAGTGATTGTTCATTGAACCAAAATAAAGCAAATGTGAGTTGGCCCTCATATGATCACGATGTAGCGCCTTAATTCCTTTTATCTTGAGGGTTTTAAAATAGATTTTATCTTGCATTAAATCCTCAATGATGAATAAGGTCTTCAAATGTAGCTTCAAAATGTCACTTTAATTATCCTTCTTAAATGAAATCAGATTTTCATCAAGACGAATAATTTAGTGCTTTGATTGCTCCCAAAATGGTAATTTGCAAAGTGCCATAAAACACAACTCCTTCGTTGAAATTATAATTTTCATGAAGGGAATGTCATCATAGGCTCATGAATGAAGCATGAAACTGAAAAAATGAAATTCGGCCCAAAAATGAAAATTTTCTATTTTCGGATTTTTCAAAATCTGTAATAAAACAGCAACTTCGATGAATTTTTAAAAATACTAAACAACTCCGAAAATGAAATTTCAAAGTGCGTATTGGAAGTATTAAGTATAACCTACGCAATGGTGAAATTGTTTTTGAATTTTGAAATTTTTTTAATGTTTATTTTAATGCCTGAATATTAAAACAAAAAATTAAAATTTCTAGAAAAATAAAATGCAGAAAAATGAAAATGAAATGCAGAAAATGAAACACATGATACATTCAGTTTGATGCTATCTTATTCCGGTAAAACCGAAGATGTGAGGTTTTCATGCATGCAACCTAACCTATTGGACTTGCAAAACAAGCACAATCCGGATAAGCTAAGTGCTGGATCCTATGGTTTAAATGAGGTTTTCATATTTAAGCATTCACATGAAGCAATCAAGAAACTTGCATAAACTCCATTTACAAGCCTAAAATTTGAAAAGGGAAAAAATAGACATTTAATATTGCATGCAGAAAACGACTCCTCCTTTCTTGTCCATAAGATGCAACTTTCTGAAAAGCTATTTGCATTAACAATATGTCCTTGTACATGGCAGAAATCTGGTTCTCCAAAACCAGAAAAAGTGGAAGAAAAACAATCCAATGCAGGTCTAGAATGGCCTCTTGCACTTAGCTCTATAACTTTGTTTTAGAAGTTTCCAACCCTTGATTCCTCTCTCCTCACCCTATTTAATCTTCCTCCTTCCAAAATAGCTTCCTCCTCTGTTGCATAACGCTCTTCTCATTTTGTCCCATTGGGCATGGTAACACATATTTTCCTCTTTATGCATTTTCCCTCTTATTCTTCCCTAACACCAATACTATCACTTTATCATCCAAGGATGCCCTTTGTCTTCATATAAAACCTGCTACGTATGGCCTTTTCAAAGACTTTTCAAGACTATGGAATGAAAATCATTCGTGCGCTCTCGAATCCCACTAACATACTTTGGCCATTTGGCCCCTACTGCTTAGATTCTCGGCCCCCACATGGATAACCATCGCCCTTTAATGACTGCACACTTAGGACATCTAACACCCATACGATGACCCCCCTACTTCTGGGCTCAACCGACTTGACAGTCCTGCCACCGACTATCAATATTACCGCATTCCATTGAAGGGTATCCACCCGTCTGCTTTGGCCGATGTCCGATTCTTCACACTCATAGCGTTACATGATGAATGTAACCGCCCATAACACCAAACACCATACGTTGTTGTTTCATACTACCAAACACTGCTCATTTTTATGTAACCATTGTATATGTTGGTAGCTCACCGTTAAATACCGATCGACGGTGACATTGATGGATGTTATCACTGGTAAGGTTTGCTCTACTGATAGGTCCATGTACTATGCGATGCCAGGTCATCTAATCCATTGGCTACAAAGCCTAACGCTCACTTCTAAACCACCACGATGTCATCCCCCTTTTGATCGACGATGTCGTCTTCCTTGCCATCTTTGTCACATCTGCTTTCACACCCAAACTTAGCCTTATCTACCCCATTCTGCGAGTTCACTATGTATGCAAGGCTCTTTAGTCTACGTATTCCCACATCCATGTGTAACAATGACATCCACATTGTCTTTTCTCCTGTCTCACTCATGCAGGAAACGTGTCGCGTCCTTGCCCTACCGACTCTCGTGGAATCCTTCGCATCTAGCTCATCTCTACATTCACTCCCATTTTTATTGCACCATTTTTCGGGTGAGATAAGTCATCATCTATATTGTCCTCAATGCCTCCAACGACCGCGCAAAACTAACAAGTGCTGCCCGACATTGCCAATCCCATAGATGACTGCTGCGAGTGCTGCGAAAAGAGTCTTTGAAACCAGTTGTCGCCAAACCATCTCATCACCTTCTAATTTTGATATTGCTTGTCCACGAGTACCTTATCCGCCTAGCCGAGTTTATCCATTTTTGTTTACCTCTGAGGATGACGTGTCCCGACTGTCGTGCATCGGCCCTCCTTGACACTCTGTCCAAATCATCTCCACATCAATTGGCCATGCATTACTTCCATGCCATCGTTGTCGTTCGACGTACTTGAGGCTCTGATTGGCATCGATGCTGCCAATGCATACTTGACTCGAATCAGTCTATTGACATTTGTCCACCTAGCACGATGATACCTCATCAACGCCGTGAATCTTGGCACTTTCATCGTCGGGTGAAGTTTTCGTTACCTCTGTTCTCCGGTACATGCCACCCGCTGTGAAGTTACTGTCGCGATATACCTGTACAAAGGAAACATGGATATTAGTCTAAAATGATATTAGGAACTTCATTTTAAATATAATATCATATTATATTATATAGGACATAATATATTATATACTATATTTAAAATATGTTTTTTATTTTTTTATTATCATTTTATTTATTTAAATTAACTAATTTTAAATATTTTTTTAATAATTTTTTTTTTAGTTTTAAAATTTAAATGGGGCAACTTTGCATGATTAACAAAAATGGAAAATTTATCAATCATGCACACATCCCCAAACCATGATATTATCAACAATAATTTAACACCGACAAGATGTCACAAGAAATAGTCAAAAAAAAATCGTCAACAAGAAATTGATGACAAAAAGAGGCATTCCCCTTCCTAATAGATGTTACATGTGCCTATCCAATTGGGAATCCATCGATTACCTGTTTCTCCACTGTGAGTTCACCTCGGCTGTTTTTGGGTTCACCCTGTCTACCTCTCAGATCCAAGCCAGAAGCGTCATGATTTCATGACAGGTTGCAAGGAAAGCTTTCAAAAGCTGAAAGCGTCATGATTTTGCGACAGGCTACAAAGAAGTTGTATGGATGCAGAAAGTGTCATGATTTCACGACAGGTTGAGATGGCAGCTTGCAGTTGGATATGGTGTCACGATTTCATGACAAAAATAGTTAGCAAGTCTTAAACAGAAGAAGTGTTGCGATTTCGCAACGAATTAAAGAAGGAAGAGCTTAAAGGTGCATTTTCGGCTGCGCCCGACACCTAGCGGGTAATTCCTGAGGGCACTTTTATGTTGTAGGTTGCATTTTCTTTCTGTTTTGCACTACTTCATTAAAAGTTAAAAATCAAATTCACTCCCTAAGTCCCTGGAATAATTAAAACAAATCTGCTTGTTAATAGTTACTTGCAGGATCTAAACTATTATGGATACAATCATTTATTTGCATTAAATCAAAAGTGGTTTTAAGCATATATAGGTATGTTTACAAGAATCTTGGAGAAATTAATGAAAAATAACATATTTCTTTGCAAGAAAGAGTCTTCTGGTATAAGACTCCAGTTGCGTGTTCATTTTGTAACATCGACAAGAAATCGATGACAAAAAATCATTGACAAGAAATCGACGACAAAAGTCGTCGAAAAACTGTCAGCGATAAATTGACAACAAAAATCGTCACAAAATTGTTGACAGCAAAATGACACACACTATCCCCTGGAACGCACGTGAACTCACAAGAAACTCACAAGATAATGAAAATCTTGAAACATGAAAATCAAGAGGTGGGTCCCCAATTTTTGGGGTACATTGTGGAGCAACCACAACAGAAGTATTACTACAATGGCAAAATGTCAATATGATCTGTTAGATCAAATTAAACTATGGCAAGAAAAAGATGAATTATGTCAATCTTATATTGATCATATTGGGCAGAAACTTGGAAAGGATGCATAATATGTTTACAAAGGTGATATGTTATTTTTCAAAAATAGGTTTGTAGTCCCTAATTTATGAGGATTGAGAGAGACAATACTTAAAGAGGCACATAATACTCCTTTTTCCATGCACCTAGGAGGGGCAAAGATGCACAAAAATTTGAAAAAGCTTATTACTAGCTAGGAATGAAAAAATATATTACCAATTATGTGGCCAAATTTTTGGAGTGCTAAAGAGTGAAATCAGAACATTTGCATCCAACTGGAAAGTTGTACCCACATGATATACCCACACAAAATTGGCAAGTAGTATCAATGGATTTTAGAGTGGGATTGCATAAAATAATATTCAAGCATGATGCAATTTTAGTAGTTGTGGATAAATTAACCAAAGCCACATATTTTATACTAGACAATGTGCAAGATGACGCACCTATGATAACAAGTAAGTTTGTCAGGGAAGTGGTAAGGCTGCATGAGTTTCCAAAAGTCATAATATCTGATAGAGATTCTCGTTTTATTTCAAAATTATGGCAAATACTCCATCAAACATTATGAACCAAACTAAATATCTGTACCACTTATTACCCTAAGACAAATGGAAAAACTAAGAGGGTGAATCAAGTGCTTGAGGATATGTTGAGAATGTACTGCATGGATAAACACACAAAATGGGAAGACTACTTGTACCTAGTGGAATTTGAATATAACAACAGTTACCATGCATTGCTAGGTATGGCACCTTTCAAAGTCCTATTTGGAGATGTTGTAGAAATCCCTTATCTTGCGATAATAAAAAAGATCAGATAATGATCATACTGGAAATGGTAAAATACATGGAAGAACAATTAAAGAGAATTCAATAAAAGATGAAAGAGGCTGCAAATCGCCAGAAGAGCTACGCAAACCTCAAAAGATCACTAAGGAAGTATTCTATGGGAGACATGTATTCTTAAGGCTGAAGCCAACTAAAATTTCCATAAAATCTTCCAAGATTGACTCCAGATATATGGGTCCATTTGAGATTGTAGCAAAGATAAGCCCTGTAGCATAAAGATTAGCTCTACCACCAAACTTATCCAAAATTCATAATGTCTTTTATGTGTCCCTCTTTGTACATATATGATCCTACTCATGTATTGGGTGTTTCTAAATTGTAGATGATTGATCCATTAAATATTGAAGTGCAACCTATTTACCTACTTGGTTTTAGAACCAAGAATATGAGGAAGAGAAGTATAGAGCAATATCAGGTCTAATGGGACCACTACTCAAATAGGAATGCTACATGGAAAGATGTAGTCAACATGCAATGGTAGTTTCCTTATTTGTTTGAGTAGATGTTGACTTTATCATAAAATTCTATAAAAATTCATGATATATGTATATATGCAAATGGATAAAGAACTGGATACTACGTAGAGTAAAATATATTTGTTAAATTACTAAGTAGAGTAGCTTGTAAATGTTTTGTATTGCAAAATGAAATGTTTTGGAACATATGATGATGTATGTATCACTGATTACATTATGGCATGATCTATGATGAGATTATATGACAATCATGAGAAAATGTGATTTTATGATGACAATTATGATTGAAATATTTAGTGCTAATGGGAACAATGAGATTACATAAAAACATTTGGTTACTATAAAATATATGAAAATACAAAAGTATTTCTTTTGCTTAACCTGGTCTAAAAACACAAGGACTATGTTTATTTCTAGAGGGGGAGGATGTAATGACCCTCCTCACACGATTAATATATGAAAGTTAAGAAATAATAAACTTACATTTTTCTTGTGACACATGGTACTATTGACAATCCTTGTGAGTGTAGGATAGTTGCAAGATTTCAATGAAAGGAACCTAGTTAGTGGAGAAAGGTAAGAAAGAGAAGTGTTGATTCGGCTCGTGAGCACATGGAAACTCACACTTTGCATATCATTTAGGTGCATCAAAAATTGCTTCTCTCCGTGAGTTATGTTTATTTGTAAATTTCTTACTGACATGGAATAGGAAATGTTTATTTGTAAGTGGCAATGCTAATGGTATCTACTTCCTTGTTTAGGCATGTGTGTGTGTGTGTTTAATATTTAGATTTTTTTTTTAAAAAAGAGAAATAAGGTTTTCCATATGTTGAAGCCTATATTATTAATATTATTTATTTTTAAATAAGAGTGAAGTTTTCCATGTATTGAAGTATATATATATATTTATCATAATTTTGCTTTAAATATAAGAATAATATTGGAGCATAAAGTTTGAATATTGGAGGGATTCAATTTAATAAAGAATATAAGTGAAATATGTACTCTATATAGTTGTTGTTATCTTAGACTAGAGTGTCAAATTTTACTGCAATGGCCATGATGGTAAGTCATGTGTGCAAAGTTGTGGAAATGAGTATCTTGGATATCTGGAAATATGCATGGGGGACAAAGAAAAAAAAATTGATAAATGCTCTGTATAGTGGAGGGGAGAAAACTATGAGGCAAGGAGTCTTTGAATATACCAAGGAAAAAAAAGGAATGCATGGTTACTGGGTGAGACATCGATAAGGGAGATATGAAGTAAAGCAACATGAGGAGTTTGGAAAATGCAAAAATGTAGGTTTGTTGTTATGTGATAATTCCTCTTGAAGATTGCATCTTAAATTGTTTAACATGAGAAAAGACATTTGTATTCTCCTACTTTATGATTTGAGCTTCGCAGTTTAATCTGTGTTGAAGTAAAAAGGAAAACGAGTATTTTTCTTTGTGTTGATCAATATGTGCTAAAGTAAAAAGGAAAACGAGTATTTTTCTTTGTGTTGATTAATATGTGATGAGGTATTTTAGGTTTATTTTATAATATTTTGGTTTATAGTTGTTCTTGGGAAGACAACCTCATACACATGGATCAAATTTATAGCTTTTGGCTCAACATCAACTTTATGCTAAGAGGTCCAAGTTTTCTTTTGGGTTATCCAAAGTAGAGTATTTGGGACACATTGTCACCAAGGATGGAGTTAAAGTTGACCCTAAGAAGATTCGAGTAGTTTAATATTAGTCAAAGCCACACACTATCAAGGGCCTTTGTGGATTTTTTGAGCTTATAGGTTATTACCATAGATTTATTCATTGTTATGGCAAAATCACTACTCCTTTAGTGACCATGTTAAAAATAAATTCTTTTACTTGTATAGACCCAATTGAGTAGGTTTTCCTTGATCTAAAGTATGCTATGAAAACCACTCCAGTATTAACAATTCTATATTTCTCTGAACCATTTTTAATAGAAAGTAATGCTTTAGGCAATGGTATTGTAGCCATGTTGATGCAGGAAGGACACCCCTTGGCATTTACTAGTAAAGTGCTTTCAAGCCAAAATTTGGGTAAATCAACTTATGCAAAGGAGATGCTCACCATTCTACATGTAGTTACTCATTGGCAACCCTATCTCATTGGGCATCATTTTTCCATTCAAATAGATCATTGAAGTTTTAAGTACTTCCTACAGCAACAAGTTGCGACCCTTGAACAACAAAAGTGGATCTCTAAGCTCATGGCTATGATTATGATATTACCTATAAAAAGGCAAGGATAATATTGTGGTAGATTCACTTTCTGACCAATTTGAGGTTCAAAGTATGTTATATGTCATCTCTTCACCCATACCTTATTGGATACATTCTTTTTGAGAGAATGTGCTTAAGGAATTAGGATGGAAAATTCTGATTACCACACTTCAAACAATGCCTACCTCATGTTTGGGCTACACTTGGGATGGAAAAGATTTATGCTATCTCCAATGCCTTGTTATTCCCCATATTTATCAACTCTAATAACTCATCTTGAAGGAGATGCATTCTTCATCCACTATAGGCCATTATGTTTTCCTCAAAACCTATGAAAGCATTAAATATACTTTGTTAGAAGGGAATGAAGAAGGAAATTAAAACTTTTGTGGTAGCATGTGACATATTCCAACAAAAGAAAGGAGAAATATTACATTCTCTAGAAACTCTTCAGCCCTTTCCTATTCCTAAATAGGCTTGGATAAATATTTCCATGGACTTTATTGAAGGATTACCTAAGTCTAAAGGTAAATCAATTATTTGTATGGTAGTGGATCATCTCATAAAGTATGCTCATTTTTATTCCCTCTCCAATATTTAAAAAACCTTAGTAGTCATCCAAATTTTTCTTGATTCTAATTTTTGCCTTCATGTCATGCTCACATCCATTGTGTTTGATCGAGACACTACCTGTTGGCATTTTTGCTATAGTAAAAAATAAAATTTTAAAAATTTTCAAGTGAAGTACGTCCAGTATTGAAATAAATTTTTTATGAAATAATATTTAGATATTTTTTGTGATAGATCTTTTCTCAAGCTTTCCAATGATATATTATAATAGCCAATCGGGTGAACGGATCAAAAGTTATGGCTCCGAGAAGCTTTATCACCAAAAATCAATCTTCGAGGTGAAAATAGAAGGAAGAAATTGTTGGGTGTAGTCAAAGTCAAAGTCGCCCCTTAGGAGGGGCAAAAATCATTTTCACCCTCCTTAGGGGTAAAATTAAGGGGCAAAAACATCCCATTGGTGAAGTTGATGGGCAAAGTTGATGGGCGAAGTTGATGGATGAAGTTGATGGGCGAAGTTGATGGGTGAAGCTGATGGGCGAAGCTGATGGGCGAAGTTGATGGGCGAAGCTGATGGGCGAAGTTGATGGGTGAAATCATTTTTAGGGGTGAAATTACCCAGTTAAGGGGTGAGAGAAAGTTTAGGGGCGAATGCAATTATGATCGCCCAAAAGGGAAGGTGAAACTCAGTTTCACCCCTTTTGAAGGTGAATGTCAATTTTAAAAGGGAATGATGCAGTTATCAAATATTTTTGCCCAAAGATTAAAAATAGTTACTATTGTGATAAAATGAATGCTGGAGTGCGAAGAAGGTGAACAAAAAATGTCAGATGTTTTTGGTGCAATCAATTAGTTGATCTCAAGCAATATTGCAGTGCGGATATTGATGAATATGTATATTTTAAATGAATGCTGGGATTTAATGATAGTGTCCAAATGAAAAATATTTTTATTGATCTTCATCATTTCCCAGGAACGCCTTCTTATTGGTTTCACTCCCTCTCCAATATGGATTTAATATGGAGTAAATTATTGAAGTGGTGGTTTCAAAGCATGAAAGAGACCATAATTTAACATGCTCGTGCCCGATTAATCAACTATCTAGAGTTGTTTCACATTAGAACTGGATCATCGTGGCTGAAGGAATATTTCCAAGGAGAAATTATTGTGCTGATGTTTTTGATTTACAAACATTTTGCCTCCATATGTATTTAATGAAAGAGGAAAAAACCTCTATAAATACTAAGAAAATTTCTATTGTAAAGGAGGTTGTACATTCTGCAAGAAAACTTTCTAAGTCCTCTGCATCAATAGAAGAGACTTGGCTTTTGAAATTTGCAAGAATTCTTATGTGTGTGATTTCCTTCTATTTTTTAAGCATTTTTGTTTATGCTCATGTTCCTGTTGTTAAGTTTAAAATTCAATCTTTGGATTTAAAACATTGCTAGTGTGTGAGTGGGTTTTGGAATGCAATTTGGAGGTTGTTACTGCAAGGGTGTGAGTGAAATTTTGCTACTTTCTTTCTGTTACATGCTATCATAACACTTGTGGAATTATTACTGCTAGCCTACCCCAAATCTTATGCTTTCGGCCTGTGGCCATATTTCCCTTTCTTTCTATTATTTTCAATTTCTTTCCTACATGTCTAGTCTTCAACTAGTTTTAGGATTAGTTCAAGAACCAACCCTCTCTAGAGATTGGCACGAGGGACGTTTCTTTCTTCTGAAATTTCAATGTTGGTCATATCTAGGGCACACAAAAACAGTATTTATTGATTAGGTAGATATTTGACCAACAATTTTTGGCATGCCCGATGGGACTCATAGTCTCCGTATTTTAAGGGAGCCCGAGTTTGGTGAATCTTTGGCTTGTCTTCATCTAGTAAAATCACTTGGCAAAGAAAAGAATGTTCACCTGGTGACTCCAACTCAGTGGAAAGGACCATGATATTTTATGACCACTGCTATAATAGCATAGGTATGCTATCCTAGCTGGAATGATCCTAGCCCTTTGAATCTCCAAAGTCAGCATGAGATTCCCAAAAGTGCCCTGAAGACCCTAGAAAAATACAATGGCACTGAGGGAATGGCCTGAGAGCACCTTGAAGATGTTGCTACTCTAGCTACCCTCCATGGCATATCCCATGAAGATGTCATTATCATACTTCTAGTATTGTCTCTGGAAGTAAGGACACTGCAGTGGTACAAAATGCTTAGGCGTAAGAGTATCTTCTCATGGGAAGACTTGGCAGGAGCACTAGTCGACACATTTGATGGCTCTCAGGACCCCTTTCAACTCTTGATGCATCTCTCCACCATCACAAGAGCACCTATAGAGAGCATCACAGACTTCAATATCCAGTTTTGGAGGAGTTGGAGGATAATTCTAGAGAAGATTCAGTCAACACCCGCTCAGGCCCACCTCCACTATATTCGGGCTTTCCACCTGGACATAAGCCTTCTTCTACTATAATTTGGAGAATAGATATTCCTTGATGTATTTTAGGAAGTAGTACAAGCAGAGTAGATCCTACTCCAATCATGAAAAATACAGTGGAGAGAAAATGCCTTTCCATAACTCTCTCTGGTAGTTGCTACTACTCCAAAGTGTCTTGCACAATATTCACAATGGCAGACACCTCAAGCTATGTGGAGACCTAAAATTTAGTTGTGTGGAGCACAAAGAGGTGAATATCATCTAGGGATAATGAAGAGAATATGCAAGCACTACTCCAACAATAAACAATATGGTTTCTTGCAACTTCTATTCGGAGATGAAGCAGGAAGGGGTGAATATATCCCAACACTGAAAGATGAAATATGGAAGCATTACCCCAATAATGAAAAATATGGTAGCTTGCAAATTTCTTCAAAAAAGGATTAGGAAGCAAAGAAGAGTTTAACGACAAGCTTTGAGTGTGAAGAGGACACAATTTTACACCCTTTTTGTGTCCCAATAAGCATGTCTCATCAGGAGGTTGATCCTGAGGAGATCTTGATAGAAGGGCTATCATCAAAAAGATCCTACTATCACATCAATAAGTAAAAGGAGCATGTACTTAAGATCCCATAGCCAAAGAACTCCCAAAAGTGTCAGAATTAGTTCTAGCCATCACCGTAATCGATACTCAAATAAGGCTCCCATATGGTAAATATTTTTGCCATATTATTTAGTAATTGTATAAGTGTTGGTATGCATGATAACCTGCCACATTGTAGTTGGCTTGCAACCTAGAAAAATTTGGGAAGAGGATAACCAAACTTCAAATATTGCCTAAAGTATAATCAGATCTAGTTCGGACACTGCAGATTCATCGGATAAGCACCCAAAGCCAGGTTTGTGGTGGCGGTATGCCAATCATGTCATAAATTTTTGTGTAAATATTGTAAATAGGTCAAATGATAAATAAAGTGTTGAGAGCATGGTGTTGGAGCCCGCAGGTATGCATTTTCTCTTCCCTTGATGCTTTCATTCGTTGTACCCACCACTTTTGTTCCCCTCCCCATTTCATAGTCATCAATCACCATTGCTCCTTCCACCATTCCCATTTCCTCCATTCCTTCATCTTCCAGTTTGTTTGCCTCTGCCCCTAACTCATTTTCTATTCCACCATCATCTACCTCATATTTCACTCCCATTAATTCCATCATCATTGTGAGTATACCAACCTCGTCAAGGGTGAGCATAACCATGGCCCCATCCATTTATGCTCCTTTCGTTGAGCCAAAATATCAGTAGCCTCTATTTCCTTTTTTCCATTTTGTTTTTTAATTACAGGAGCCATTGGTGTCAAAAATATAAGTCTTGCTAAAGCACCTTGAAGTGGAGAAAATTAGTTAAGCTCAGTGAAGTGCCTTGCATTGGGTAAAAATACAAACAGACGACTGAATAATATCAAGTAATGCAGGAAGAAGTTGATGCAAGCAGTAAATAGTTTGATGCAGTAGGCGGTTGTGACTTTGTTTCCCAATGGATAAAGGCCCTGGGATTGATTGCATCCAGACGAGCTGAATACCCCGCAAGCCACCAAAAGTGTTGGCATTTTTGCCACACTAAAAAATAAATTTTTAAATTCGTCAAGTGAAGTACGTCTAGTAGTGAAAGAAAAATTGGATGAAATGATATTTAGATTTTTTTGTGATAGATATTTTCTCAAGCTTTCCAACGATATATTATAATAGCCAATCGGGTGAACGGATCAAAAGTTATGGCTCTAGGAAGCTTTATCACCAAAAATCAATCTTCGAGGCAAAAATAGAAGGAAGAAATTGTTGGGCACCATCAAAGTCAAAGTCGCCCCTCAGGAGGGGCAAAAATCATTTTCACCTTCCTCAGGGGCGAAATTAATGGGTGAAAGAATCCCATGGGCAAATTTTATGGGCGAAGTCGATGGGCAAAGCTAATGGGCAAAGTTGATGGGCGAAGATGATGGGCGAAGCTAATGGGAAAAGCTAATGGGTGAAGTTGATGGGCAAATTTTACGGGTGAATATGATGGGAGAAATCATTTTCAGGGGTGAAATTACCTAGTTAAGGGGTGAGAGAAAGTTTAGGGTAAATGCAATTATGATTGCCCAAAAGAGAAGGCGAAACTCAGTTTCACCCCTTTTGAAGGTGAATGTCAATTTAAAAAGGGAATGATGTAGTTATCAAATATTTTTGCTCGAAGATTAAAAATATTTACTGCAGTGATAAAATGAATGTTGGAGTGCGAAGAAGGCAAAATAAAAACATCAGATATTTTTGGTGCAATCAATTAGTTGATCTCAAGCAATATTGCAATGCGGATATTGATGAATATGTATATTTTAAATGAATGCTGGGATTTAATGATAGTGTCCAAACAAAAAATATTTTTATTGATCTTCATCATTTCCCAGGAACGCCTTCTTATTGGTTTTGCTCCCTCTCCAAGATGGATTTAATATGGAGTAAATTATTGAAGCGGTGGTGATTTTCAAAGCGTGAAAGAGGCCAGAATTTAATACGCTCGTGCCCAATTAATCAACTATCCAGAGCTGTTTCACATTAGAACTGGATCATCGTGGCTGAAGGAAGATTTCCAAGGAGAAATTATTGTGCCGATGTTTTTATTTACAAACATTTTGCCTCCATATGTATTTAATGAAAGAGGCGAAAACCTCTATAAATACTAAGCAAATTTCTATTGTGAAGGAGGTTGGACATTCTGCAAGAAAAATTTCTAAGTCTTTTGTATCAATAGAAGAGACTTGGCTTCTGAAATTTGCAAGCATTCTTATATGTGTGATTTCCTTCTATTTTTTTTAAGCATTTCTGTTTATGCTCATGTTCCTACTGTTAAGTTTAAAATTCTATCTCCGAATTTAAAATATTGTTGGTGTGTGAGTGGGTTTTGGAATGCAATCTAGAGGTTGTTACTACAAGGGTGTGAGTGAAATTTTGCTGCTTTCTTTTTTTTACATGTTGTAATAATACTTGGTGGAATTCTTGTTGCTAGCCTACCCCAAATCTTATGCTTTCGGCCTATGGCCATATTTCCATTTCTTTCTGTTATTTTCAATTTATTTCCTGCATCTCTAGTCTTCAACCAGTTTTAGGATTAGTTTGGGAACCAACCATCTCTGGAGATTGGCATGGGCGACATTTATTTCCTTGGACCTTTCAATGTTGTCCGTATTTAGGGCACACAAACATAGTGTTTGTTGATTAGGCAAATATTTGACAAAAGCTACCTTCACTAGTAATTTCTAGAAATAATTGTTTATGTTTCAAGGAACTCAACTTAAAATAAGTTCATCCTATCATCCACAAATATATGGTCAAACATAGATTATAAAAAAATGTTTGGAGACCTTCCTTTGTTGCTTTAACTCTAATAATTCTACACAATGGACGAAGTGGCTTCCCTTGGTCGAGTGTTGGTATAACACTTTCTATCACACTATGACCAAGATAACCTCTTTTGAAGTAGTTTATGGATGACCTCTATCAACCCCTTCCTCCTACATTAAAAAAAACTCCAAGGTCCATATGGTTGACGCTACACTCAGCCAACATGTCAAAGTCTTTCATCAATTGAAGATGAATTTGGAAGTGGCCTAAAACTGGATGCAGCAACAAGTTGATCAACACCATTCTAAGAACAACTTTGAAGTTGGTGATATGGTATTACTCCAATTGTATCCATATAAACAATCATGACTTCTACTTCGTAGGTGCCAAAAAATCATCACCAAATACTATGGATCTTACAATATCTTACAATAGATTGGTATAATGAATTAAAAATTTGTCCTATCATCTACACCCAAGCTTCACCCTATCCTTCATGTCTCTTATCTCAAGTAGATTATGAGAAATAAAGTATAGGTTAAATCTACTTTACTTGAACTAGATGAAGAGAGTTCTATCTTGCTTGAGCTATAACAACTATTGGATTATAGGATGTGCACTCTTTGCAACTGGGTAATCATTAAGTTTATTATTCAGCAGCATGATCTACAACTAGAAGATGCTACACAGGAGTATATCTAGTAGCTACAACACTAGTTTCTTCATCTAAAATTTTAAAGATAAAGTTTTTTGAAGGGGAAGGGCATGTTAGAACCCCATGGTAACATTATTTTTATAATTCTCATATAATTATGTAATGATTGACTTATAACATGGGGATCCCTTTATAATTTTATTTTTTGTAATACTTTGTAATGGTATGTAGCAAGTAAGATTCCTAGACAAGTGGGGCCATTTCATGTAACTGTTACAAAAATATAACCGATGTTTCATAGAAAATTCTAGCTTGAGTGGTGTTTTGCGTGTAAGCCAACTCTTGAGCATTAGGTTATGGTTGCATGAGTTGTATCTTTAAAATACATAGATCAATGAATGAATATGTCATTTTATAAATTAATAAAAGTATCAGAGAACGTTGCCCCTTCAAAGAGGCCTGCAATTCTATGTTGTTGTGAGATTGTTTTAATTCTACATTTACTTTTTGTATTGCAATATACTATTATTTCATGAATCTCTATTTTAATTGTAGTATTTGTGTGAATGAGTTTATTTTTACTAGTAGGTTCCTAACATAAGATATCCTTATAAAAATAGGCCCAAATGTTATTACTTTATGAATCTATATTTTAATTGTAGTATTTGTGTGAATGAGTTGTTTTTTACTAGTAGGTTCCTAGAATAAGATCTCCTTACAAAAATAGACCAAAATGTTATGTGTCAGTAGTGAACACTTCCTCTCCTCGATATAGCGAAGAGAAATAAAGGTCTACCAATTATACATATATGTGAGTATGTGGGTCCCATAGAAGAGCCAAACACATAAGTAAATTAGTCCAAAAATAGATGCAGACCCCTCATATACACACACACACCATTAAAACACCTAATATTCACATAAAAGAATACAAACACATATACATGCACTTCCACAATTCTATAGACAAAAGTTAGAAAATAGACATAGGTTTTCATATATAGATGCAAGTAAACTTTTACATAGTTTGTGCCAGAAGTAGAGGTTTGAAATTGCCCATAAGTTGCTTAAGGTTGCTACTATTTTTATAGGGAGAAATGAAAGGAAATTTTATAAATACATAAAATACAATATTTTCGATAAAATTTACTAATCTAATACTACTACTATTTATAAATTACAAGGATATAGTTTTCCTTCCAAAATTTGTAGGATGATTTGACTTTTTATCTACCTATTTCTTGGGGATTTTAAATATTCAATGGAGTAGCTCTTGGTTATTGTTCTTATTAGTTTGTAGCTATCATGGTTGTAGGTCCTCTTCCTTTACCTTTAATGGTTCACCTACCTTTATTTGATTCATAGAACTAGAGTATTGTTGGTAGATAGCCATCTTTTCTTCACAAAGCATAGTGTATTTATTTTCCCTAGGGAACTATGAAATCACCTACCTTTTCCTTGGTCTTTGTTCCCTCATCCACCTTCAAAGTTGTCCATTGATTTAGTACTTTTATTTTCTCACATGATTGGGACCTTATTAGTCAAGACTTTTTGTTTAAATCCTATATTTGTGACTTTAAAAGTTTTTATCAACTACATTATCAGGATTTTTCATTGGGTCTTCTTGCTTTGTTTATTTAAAAACTCCTGATTGCTTTCACATATTTTCCATTTATTCCTTTTTTCTATTTATGCTTCCTCTTATTTATTCATGCCAACATTTTATCTATGATCCATCCATGTTTGCTAACATTTTTGGTGATTTTAACTAATATTATTATTATTTTGAGTAATACTTCGTATACACATACACCATGGGGATTGAACACAGGTCACATCATCGATAATGCAAGTGGTATCCTTTTAGGGAAGTATACATTTATAAACTTCCACCTTTAGAGTGATCATGAGGATCTTTCTTATTCTCCATCTTGTTGGTCCCCTTTTGACATCTCTTCTCATCAAGGATATCCTTGCATATCTAGTGGTATGATGGCACATGATTTGTAAAATGCTACTTACCCAAACTGGTGAAAATGATGAACTCTATTAATTTTTCTATGATTTTTGTTTGGGTTGATCCTCCTTCTATAATGGAATCTTTTTAATTATCATTGTAAATACTCTTCATCTTTTTTCAAGAGAGACGTTAGACTCAAATATCATATAAAAAGCTCTAGACTACTCATCATGGACCATCTTCTTATCAGGTGATCAACTTGCCCACATAGAAGGAGAGTCTTCACTCCTGTCTTTGTCTGGTGAATTTTGACATGACATCTTTTTAGGTTGGCATGCATTTTACTCCTCTAGTTCTTGGTCTAGGCTCTACATCTTCTTCTGGGGTGTAATATATCTGGGTTGTAGTGATTTATCACTATTGAAATATTCATTGATAGGCTCCTATTTCCTCTATTAGTATGTAATCCAATCCCTTGCTTATTAATTTTTACCAAATAGATACCTTATTATTATAGTTATTTTTTTAAATATTTCTTAAAAACGTTTATATGTCCTCTATAATTAAAAAATAATAATTTCCTTTTCTCTTCTAATATTTTTTTGTGTAGTATCAATATAGATGAAGGGCATCAAAATATCAAGAGGTTGGATTTTCTTTACCATCCCTTTAATGTGAGCATAATAATGGGTATGCTTCCATTCATGAAAAAAACCGAATAACTACTTGATAAAGTTTTTAAAATAGTTCAACAATTTGTTTACCATGTTGGTGTAAGAGCATGGTCTAATGGTTTGTTTGAAAAAGTGGTTGTGTACTATAAACTAGAATAGACATGAGCTAATCTTCAATATTTTAAAATTCTTTACTAAATCTAAAGAAGTCCTTATTCATCATTTTTTTCCATTTTTCTTCAAGGTATATGTTTTATCATGTGTACAATTTTCTATTTTTCCCTCATTTAAAAAAATGAATATTTCATGTGGGGTGAAATTCTAAGCACATATGTCATGCTAACATAGGGTTTAATTCATGGTCACATGAAAGATCAAGATAAAGTTTAGTGCTTTACATGCAATAAAAAGATTATATGGAAAATTCTCTTTAGACCATAGCCTTGGCACCCAAGTTATATTGGTGAGGGGAACCTCTCTTAAACAACACAACCATGAAGTTCAAATTTTTTACTACTATGCACTTCAACAATTTGATAATAACAATAATGACATTCCTTTGATGTATGACATCAACAAGTTATATATATCATTTTGCAATGATAGGACATCAATGACATGGAACTATATGATGACATAACACCTATTGATGATGGAAACCCCCCTAGAATCACATATGATATTATGAGAACCTTTAATGATATAGAATTCTATTATGATGTTCTACCTATCATGTTGTGGAATTTTGTGAAATCATTGTAAATAATGATGAAATAGTAACTAATGATGTGGGTCTTCATAGTGTATTACATTATGATATAGTGGGTGGAATGAAATATATAATGACATTTGATTACAATATGGATATTAGAATTACTAATCATATTTTATCAACATAAAACCTATTAACTAGGCAATCACAATATCAACAATAGACTTGCCATGTTATTATTTTTTTAGAGAGATTATAGCATTAAAGTGCCATTGTCTATTTCATAGGATAAAAAGAAAATTACACCACAAGTGACATGATTTGGTTTACTCATACACTCTTTTATGGACTATACAAACAATTTCTAATTGACACCCCCTTACATAGAACAACACAACTATTTCTCATTCACTATTTCTCTATCTAGTCAATACTTAGCTAGTACAAACATAGACACTCACATAGTAACACTTGGAAGCTTCCTATTTTCTATGCATACTAAATTATTTTTCCCAACCTTTCAAAAGCTTTGGAGGCATTTTATATGAATTTTAGGAGTAAAATTCCAAGGTCTAAATCATTTGCATAAGAAATTGCTTTAAGTTCTATTTTTTAAATTGGATATTTTTTAAGCTTTTTGTATTGTAAATGTTATTTCTAGTGATAATTACATAGATTATTTTATGTTTGGGTAGTATATTTAATTAATAGCTCAAACTACACAACTTGGAAAATCAAGATTGAAGCTTAGCTTAAAAGAACAAAGTTTCTTAAATATATGAATGAGAAAAATCTAGAGACTAATATTGAATAATAAAAATGATACTCTTTATGTGATATCTCTTCATATTGACAAGATCTATGAAACCTATGTGAGGAACATTACATACCCCAATGAGTTGGATGACAGATTTTAAAGAATGTGTAATTGCATTGATTCTAAATAAATAAGTACATAGGAGGAAACACTTACCACCTTATAAATGGATTATTTTACTACCATTTATAAGTACATTATTCAATTTAAGAAGTTATAAGATGAGATATACACTACTCCAAGTGTTTTGAAGGATAAGGAGAAGGTAGTTGATGATGATAAGAAAACATTGAGCTATACTCAAAAATATTACATAGCTATATTAAATTGTTATAATATTTGATATATTTTGTGACTACTTCCCACATTTTTCTACTACTCTAACTATTGAATTCTTCAAGTACCTTATTCACCATTAGACTTAAATATATTAGTAAGATTCATCCTCTCACTATCCATGCTCAAGCACAAGAAGTGATCAAGACTAAGATTAATAAAGAAATAAAAATAAAGTGAGAAAAAAGTTAGAATCCCATTAAGGATCCAATTTGTACATTTTGTAAAAAAGGACAAAAAATCAAAATATTTCAAGTGCGCTTCAAGAATATTGAGGAAGTAATAAAAAGGGAATGCTTATTATTATCAATGAATATTTACTATCACATACAATTGAATTGATATTGATATTAATTCAATATCCTTGATAAGGATTGACAATAGGAAATCATGTGGTAATGTCTAGTTATCATTATTGTCATATTTATGGTATTGTGTGATAATGAAGTTGCACATATGGTCTTGAATTTTATTGTAAGATAAATCCAAATCCTTGGAAAATAGTTTTAGTTTCATTTTAAATACATTAAATAAGAATTTACGTCAAGGTTAATGGATCAATCAAGCACAAGCTTTTCAATCCTCTTAGGTCTATCCAATCTATTATTCCAATATCATCAATAGAAGAGAATCCTAATATGTGAATAATTTCATTGTACTATATGGTACAAGTGAAAATCTTAGAATATATAATAAAGTATAATATTCCACTTGTGTCTCACTCAAACCCACCTCATGGTTTGAACTTGGGTCTCTTTGATGAGAACCCAAAGACATACCAATTTGATGTCCCAATAAGGACAAGAGTAATATTGCTATTGGGTTTTTCATACTTATATTAGAAATGATGGATGTCATGCAATTACTTGTTATAATAAAACAAAAATTTACATTCACTATTACTATCCATTTTTTTATCCTTTCATGGTGAGAAAAATGCAATGGTACCCTACCATTCATCATTCATCAATACATTGGTTCTATATTGGTCCTATAATGATACTACATGTATGATATAATAATGATGCTATAATCAGATTACTACAAAGGTCTAGTCCAACACCATGTAACACCACTTATAATTATTTAAATTTGGTGTTACTAAGATATTTGTTGTCACACTATACGTCTAGATTAAATGGATGACTATAAATAGATTAAGAAAGTGGACAATACATATTAAAATTAATGCATAACTTAGAAATATAAAAACCTTATACGATATATAAATATATTATTATTAATTATAAACAATATTTCATAAGAATTTTGTAAATGTAATTAAAATTTAATGTGGTGATCATAAATCGCATTATTAGATTTTCTCACAACCTGTATTAAAAGGCCATTTAAAAGAAGATAATGAGTATAAAATTAATTTTGTATGACATAAATTCAAATTTCAATTTGAGTTATAAGAAAAAAGAAAATCATTCAATGGTAGAAACCATATATGATCTTGTTAATTTATCATCTATAATATGTTGTCATTATTCCAATCCTCAAATATATAATCCTCATCCATATATCCATTTTAGTTAAGTGGAATATCTACTAGACTAGCTCCCATGCTAACCCCCTTAATATATTACATCATCCACATATAATACTCTATTTATGTATATCTCTTCTCTCAATATATCCTTGGATGATCATCTTTATTTTTGAATATCTATTATGTATGACTATTTCATATACCTCTTGTGATGTGCAACCATAAGTACATGCACCTCCGTATATCATCTCCTATGTCTTTCCTAGAAAGGGTCACACCCTTAGCTTGGTGTATATACATGTCCATATCCCCTATTGGTATCATTGATTATATGGTCTTTTTATTTGATATATTTATATTTGTACAACCTCCCCTATTTTCCACTTATAAAACATTAGCTAATACCACATATTTCTTCTAACCATATCTTATAATATACTAAAAAATGGTAGAAAATAGATAAATTTACCTAAATTACCTAGGTATACTATGTTTGATGGCTAATAAGTTTCTCCATATAAATAGCATCATCCATCTATTTCATGCTTAATAATGCATCCTTGAATAGTATCCAATGATGTCCACATCTTAATTAATATAAATAATTAAAAATATGTTCTATACTCAAAACTATTCCTTCTTCTTTATTGACGACCATATGTGAATCTATCATACACACGCCTGTATATCTATAAGTAATTAAAAATATCTATACCAAATGGAAATTTCATAGACATATATGCATAATAATACACATTGAACCTAAGTCTTATTTTACATTTGGATATCATAGAACCCATGATAGGGGTTGTCCAAGGTGAGTTTCTTTTAAATAAGTTACCTTGTCCTACACTATATGCAAAGAGTATGTAATATGAATAAAACATATATTATGGTATTTTACAAAATACTTTAGCCCCGGTGGATCTTTCCATCAAGAATTAAATATATTATGATTTAACCTAATATAATGAAAATGAGCTGAATTCTTAAATTAGAATATGGAGTTGGAAAAGGTATTGGGCTCTTTTATTCAAAATCCAAGTTTCATTCATGATTAAAGTAGGGGTGCTCTTATGTACCTTAATTGTATAGTTCCACTGTTTATTTATGTTTTCAACAATATATTATAATAATAATAATAATAATAATAATAATAATTTATGTTGATGATTTGATTGCTCCATCAAGTGATCCTTTATTGATGTTATTATGTCTTGGTCGTGTCAAACCTTTAAAATAAACAATCAAGCATGTTAATTTTTTAAAAACTGCAAGTATAAGAATTATATGTGATTCCCATTTCTAAGTAAAAGTGTGTTCTAGTATTAATAAATGGATTTCATATGAAAGACATTACACGGAAAGACATTATACGAGTTCTTCATATGAAAAACATTACACGAGTTCTCCTTATATTGAATCTTAAAATATTAAATAACTTGTTTACAATCAATAAAATCTACTAATAATTTTAATGTAGGTTTCATATAAATATTTATATAAATTTTTACTAAACTATTTAAAAAATACTACAATAATTTATAAGTATATTAAAAAATGATTGTATATATTATAATTAAATAAAAGATTGTAACAACTACAATTATATATATATACTTACTTCATTCAAATATAATTTCTTGGAACTATAAAAAGCATCAACTAACCTTAAATTAAATTGTTTGGATGTCATCAAAATCATATGATAATATAATAATAATAATAATAATAAATCATCTAACATTACATTGTGAGTGTGTATAGTCAAGTTTGTGTGAGGTGGGTAGTTGAAAAACCTAATCCTTACGAGGGTGTGGATCTCACATTGGTTTATCATAAATCCTTTAGCCCCTCGGGGCTAGTGGATTGGTAAGTGCTTGTCTAGACAAGTTTGTGTGAGGTGAGTGGTGCGGATCTCACATTGGTTTATCATAAATCCTTTAGGGCTGGTAAACGCTTGTCTAGGCAAGTTTGTGTGAGATGGGCAGTTGAAAAATGTAAGGTGGGCAGTTGAAAAATATGATTGGTACGGTGCGGATATTACATTGGTTTATTATAAACCCTTAGCCCAATGGATCTTACATTGATTTATTATAAACCTTTTAGCCCCTCTGGGCTAGTGGATTGGTAAGTGTTTGTTTGGCTAAGCGAGACACCTAAGTTGGGGGTAGTTGGATCAACAATAATGAAACGAATAAGTTTGATAAGAGCAGTCCCTCTAATTTCTTGTACTTATCAATTAAAAAAATAATGTGGTTGTGAAACTCCTACCAAGGAAAAAACTACATTGTAAATTGTAAAAACTAAGTTGTGATTTATTTGACAAAGAATTTGATTTCTCGTGCAAGGAGCATACTGGTTTGTGTTAATTAGTTATCTACAGTACGCTGTCATAAAGCCAATCCATGCCTTCACGGAGGCCACAGTTGCATGTAGCACAGGAGCCCTCGACTTGCCATTTGTGCCCACGTAAAGACTTTAGGTCAAGCCTCTCCGTTATCTCACCAACACTCATTGCGTTGGGATAATCCTGTTTGTTTGCAAATACAAGAAGTGGAACACCTCTCAAACCTTCCTCATTCATCGTGCTATGCAACATTTGTCTCGCTTCCTCAATGCGCTCTCTGTCGTCACTGTCTACCACAAAAATAAGAGCATCAGAGTTCCGGTAGTATTTTTGCCATAAATGTCGAAGCCTTTCCTGTCCCCCAACGTCCCAAACGGTGAAGTTAACATTCTTGTGCTTCAATGTCTCAACATGGAAACCCATTGTTGGAAGCGTTCTAATAACTTCTCCAAGCTGTAAATTGTATAAAATAGTGGTCTTCCCAGCGGCATCGAGACCCACCATCAATATGCGGATCACAGTTGGACGGAAACATTGGAAAAACTTGCTGAACTTGTGACCCAGCCTTTTAAAAAATTTGGAAGTTTTGGGAGCCATCTTTTGGAAATTTCAGATCTTTTAGAAAATCAAACAGTCTGTGAGCTAGAAATATAGCTTCTACAGATCTGACAGTGATTCGCACCAAATATTTACTTAAGACTTCTGCGAAAATCAATAGCCTTTTTGACATTAATACGTAGACTTCTTGTTTTTTCTTATATGAATATGAGCCGACATATCTGAATTGATGTTATTTTGATATTTGGTTTTATTGGGAGTTTTTGACCTCTTGATTTGATGTCGATTATTCATTCCATATCCCACTGCCAAAAGCAAAATGTTTTAAATTGTATATTAATGTGGGTCATGTGCATCTGCATAAACCAAATTAACAAACTCGCTACATACAAAATATTTGGCATAATCAATACTAGCTAAAGTATCACTTCCTCATAATACTTTAGCCCAGGTGAACCTTTCCATCATATATTATGATATGAAATAGTATCATCAAGAATAATTGAACCAAAAATAAGAAATTTAGTTAGAAATCTATCTTTCATTCTCTGTGTCAAAATCATTGTTTTACTATGTATTTATAATTTTTTTAAGTATTGATTAAAAAGGGGTTAAGGGTCCCAATCCTTTATACAGAGTTCAAAAGATGTACAAGAAAAAAATAAGAGAAGATCATACAAATGTAAGATAGCCTTATTTTAGTAAAACAAACAAACTTGGGCTAAACATGTTGATGGAGAATATGAAATAATATTCCTCCTGCTATCCTTCTATTTAACATGGCTGATGCAGTGCTCAATGCTTTACATAACTGATAAAGAAACTGCTGACAATAATGTAATTTAGTGTGCTTCTCCTTTGTTATGCCCTCTTTATATGCTGGTTTCATTATCAGTTCTAGAAGATTGTATAATTATTTGTTTCTTAAACCCAAAGATATTGTTAGGATGTAACATGTTTATTGTATTATTACTATATTAGTGTTACTCCCTTGACCTAGTTGATATAGTTCTAATATGATATCCTGTTTATGTCTAGTACAAGGTTGGAACCCATTAGTTAGGAAACATACTTTTAAGGACATCATCAAGCATCAACAAAGTGAAAATAAGAATTTTAGTCAAGCATAACCTAAGAAGTTGGCACATCTTATTCTATAGTATCTTACTAATATGTTTTTATTTATTTTCTTCATTTCTAGATGGTCTAGTAGGCACAGAAGTTGACATATCTTATTCTATAGTATCTTAATAAGATATTTTTATTTATTTTCTTCATTTCTAGATGGTCTAGTAGACACACTCATAATTTTTTTTGGTGTATGTGGTGTTGGGTCCAAATCCTATCTCATTCCAATTTTATTGTACAACCTGAGTGGGGCTAATAGTGAAGATATTGGAACTCTAAAGAGGATGTTCAAGGTTTGAGTCATATGGGGGAGGGTTATACATCATGCTTTCATAATAGAAGTATGGTTAGAAAACCATATATTGGGTAAACAACATATCCCACGAGGTTCATATCTTATGGCCTATGACACAATGGATGTTAAAAACTACTTTACTTTACTTTTATTGTATTCTAGCTATAAGTAATTATATTATTATTATACTACTTAAAAAATTTCTTCTTACATATCCTATATTCCAATATATCTATACTTATCTTATCTGTTACTCAAAATATACCTTCTACAAATGGATGCTCATATGTATACCAATAAATTTTCAAACAATCAATTTTTTAGGAAAGAAGAGAACCAGGATAATCAAGATAATTTATATAGGCGTGTCCTTAAGTGTGCTATTTCTAGAAGGTACTTAGAACCAAGGATATAAAAATGAAGAGAATGAAAATAGTCACAATTAATACTTCATCGACTTTAATGAAGAATAAATTGATGCTCAATCCAACCAAGAAGACCAAAAACTATGATAGTAATAAATAAAATAAGAACCATATATATACATAAAGTCATACTATTCTAGCAATGAATGCTTATTAATAATTATGAAATTCGTGCTATTTTCCACCTCAAATAGCAACATAAAGTGGCAATGCATGACTACTTACTATAGTTAATTCCATTATTATGAGATGTATCATTAGAACATATTCCTTCTATTGTAATAATTTGAAGAAACTATTCATATGCTTGTTATAATCTCCAAAGCATTATGCACAATTTATTCATGAAACATTATCAAAGATAGTACTATTATATGGTAAAAGTTGTAAACATTCTACTTATGTTTTATCTAGTCAAAATATTAAATAAGCATGTCTTAAAAAGTAATTAACAAGTTAAAACTCACTATTATTTTAGATGTTCATTGTAGATACCCAATTATATCCCTAGACAGACCACTCAATGTATCACCCACTACATATTTGACAAATTCAACCATTTACACCATAATTCGAGGTGAAAGACCCACTCAATTTTGATCTTTATAAAACTTGATCAAATCAAATCCAAATTTCAAATAATCTAGCACCATTGAAAATCTCTTTAAATGATATTTCCAATAAGTATGAACATGACCATTTTTACCCTTGAGATGAAATTGACCTTCCAAAGCAAATTTGACCCTACTAACTTTGACCTTCACAAAACTTGGCCAAACCAGCTCTAAATTTCATAAATTTGGTACTATTGGAAAGCTCTTGGCAAGATATTTCCAAACAATATAAGCATGACCATGTTTATAAAATAAAGAAAATTCCTGGGTCCAAAGCAAATTTATGATAGTGGATTTGTAGGATAAATATCATATTTGTAAATCATCGACAAAGCTCTAGTTTTAGTGGTGTAACTACTAGCCACCATTAGTTCCATCATTTCTATATATGATTAGCTCAAAAATAGTTCAACCTACCTAAAATTCCAATTAGAGGTAGTTAACTCATCAAACGACCTCCAATTAGCCCATGCAATTGCTAATTAGAGGTAGTTGACTTCTTAATTCACCTCTCAAATAAATCTTAATTAAACTAAACTAGACACCTTCCTTCCTTATAATCATGCATCAAATATTTCTCATGTGCACCCTTGGTGGAGATTCCAAAGCAACTTATCTTATATAAAAAGGGTCCTCAAGGACCCAAACAAATTACAAGTAAAAAATAAAGAAAAATATGCAAAGATATACACATACATAGATAGAAAGAAGATAGTAATTAGTGTGATTGGAGCTATATGCAAGTGTTTTTTTTTGTTTCTCTTGGGGCCTTTTGGGACTAAGTAATTTTTAATATAGAAGCTTTGAGTAAGTCTTGAAAAAGGTGTTCAAAATCCTTTTGATAAGAAGTGAATGGTATGGTAAATCAATATCCTTGACACTTTGCATTGGGAACCTTAACAAAGGAGGATAGGAGGCTGAAATATTAGTTTTATTTCTTGTTCTTTTAATTTTAACATTTTATTTCCATATCTTTGTCAATATAATATCATATCTAGGCATTTTTTCTATTTTTCTTTAATGAAAACCTCGACTGGCATATTTGGAGCTTGATCCTTGGATCAAGATGGTTGTTCTAGATTGCAAGAACAAGCCCCTAAATCAAAACTAAGTTATTTTAGTTTTTCCTTGGAGTTGTAAATTTTAGTTTTTTATCTTTTTGCACATTTTAAACTAGTAGTATTTAGAGCAGTTGTAGGTGGTTGTTTCTCTATTCTATAGGTTATGGGTGAATTCACAACCTTAGGGTAAATTTTTGGTCTTAGGGTGAAGTCATGGCCTCAAGGTGAATTCATTGTCCTAGGGTGAATTTGCTATCTCAGGGTAAATTTACAACCCTAGGGAAAATTGGTAATCTATATGAATTTTCACATAGTTCTTGAAAATAGGACTAGAATTACCTTTATGTCATATCTTCAATCCAAATATAGCTATATTCTAATGCATTTTTAGTTTTTAAGTCTTGATGTGTATCTTCATAAAGGTATATAATCTTAGATCTTAGATTTTATCTTTCAACACACTCGAGGGTTAGTGAAATCATATTATATTCTCTTTCATCATTGTCATCTACAATACAAATTACTTTTGGTTACATATTAGGTAACAATCATTTAAATAGTGTAAGATTTCCAATAGAAGTAACACTTTGTTAATCATCATAGCAGAAATTCATTACTTTTAGTTTATTATTTTGAAAAGAAGGAAAAATAATAGTTTGTTTTACAGAAGTATGTAGGTTATTTGTTTTTTTAGCATTGACATGTAAAAAGGATATATCTATCTTATCTCATGTTTTTTTGTGTAGTCCTTTTTGTCTTCTTAGATCTGTAGGACAAGGAGTAGTTAAATTGTGACAAAGGAGATATGACAAAATTTGATATGCAAAAGTGGCTCTAAGTTGTAAGGCTCTCTAGGAGACTTCCTATGGAATTTTTGTTCCTCTTTCCTACATTCCTTCCTTGGCCCTATCCCAAGTCCCTAATCCTGTCCAAACTCCCCTGGCACCTCCTTTTCTCATCCTCCATGGCAGTAAGGTATTGTAGACAATATCCTTTTGGGGAGATCACCGTTCCATTGTTCTACCCATTTCCTTGCCCTATGGTGGGGTTTTACTTTGGTATTTGGGTCCTCGGATGGTTTTAGGTTCTTCCCTAGGACTTTCCCTGGGTTATTTGGGGTTTTTAAGGTTTTTTCCTTGATTTTATTTATTTTTTCCAGGTTGTTTTAGGTGCCTTCTTGATGTTTATCCTTGGAGGATATTCAATCGTGGAATGTCGAGTCCATGGAAATGTGGCTTCATGAGAAATATTGTACATCATCTTTTTGGTTTGGCAAGACCATGCACTTTCTCCTATGACTCTGCTCTTTGGGATTGATGTTGTGGGTCCAACAGGATTTCAGTTTCTTTTGTGGCCTTTGGGAGGGGCCTCTGGTTTCCTTGCTAATGTATCCTTGCAGGACTTCCTCATTTGTTTCCTTGAAGCTATTCATTGATGGTACTGAAGGCTGTCTGGGATTTCTGGCTGCTTCCTTTCTGTTTGGGCTTTATCGTCCGTAGTTGGGCTTCCTCGTAACTCCTTCCTCTTGGGTTCCTGTGGAACTTTCTTGTCTATTTCCTACAACGTGATGTTCTTCTGTTGCTTCTTCCTCAGTTGGGTTGGCATTTTTTAAGGTTTCCTTTGTTTCTACATGAGGACTCCGTGGCCTGAGGAGCTCCTCTTATTGTTGCACCACTGTTGTACTACTTTTCAAGCTAATGATCCATTGCTTGAGAATTTCATGGCATGTAGAAATCCTCATTTTGCTGTACCACACTTCAAGTCCTCATGGGATTGGTTTCTTTTTAGTTTGTGCAATCCTTTGAAATCCCTGGTTGACTCCTATCATTGTTTTGGTAGGATATTCATTTTTATCTAATCCGCTACTCCACATGTTAGTTCTAGGTGGTTATTTTTCTTTTGTTTGGTTTTCCCATGCGTGGGAAGTTGGTTTTTAATCAGTTTTGGTTTCCCATGGGTGGTTTCTAGTTTTCCCACCCTTGGGATGTTTCAAATTTTAAATTTTGGCTCTTGTTTCTTTTTCCCGCTTGTGGGAAGTTTTAAATTGTATTTTAGTAGGTTGGACGGTTTGGTGCTTTCTCCCATCCTTGGGGTGTTTTAAATTTTAATTCTGGCACCTTTAGTTTCAAATTTTGTTCTTTTGGTGGGCTATTTATTTCCTGCATGTTTTTCCTTCGTGCTTGTCTCTTGATCCTATTTTCTTAGCACCTTCCTTTGCATTGTCCTAATTCTGATCCTCTGGCACTTTCCTAAATTAGTTCCTTTAGGATTTCCTCAAGCCTGTTCTATTGTCATTATTTGGACATTTTCTTCTTGATGTAATCAAGTTTTAATCTTGATATAATCAGGTTTTGGGATCCTTGATAAAAACCCACTTTTAATTTAACTGACCAAAACAAATCTGATATGCAAACAACTTATTCGTAGAAATGCTTGGGTATTTTAATTTCTTGTTCACTTCCTTATATTGTTTACTTTATTTTAGTTTGGCACTTTAAAGGTGTCTTGAATCAAGGAATTGCAATTTCTATTAAATTGCACATTAAAGAAATGCACTTCTGCTTTAGGATATCACTTGTTTGTTGCATTTCTTCTTGTTCCCTTGCCTCAAAAGGAAAATAAATAAAATTTTATTTTTGTTGAACTTAAGGATTGTCTTCATTAACAAAATTAAAAGCATATAGAATTAACTCTTGTTTGAATGTAAATTTCATTTGATGCACTTTCATTAAAAATTCATAAAACCTCTATACATAAAGGAAAAGAGAGTCAAAGAACCTCAATTTAGTGTACTGCTTAGTTTCTTTATTTTTGAACATTTAGGTATTTAAACCAAAATCTCATTTAGTTTTTCACTACACTAAATTTTTGTATATAAATCTTACTTCTACCTTTGCTTGAAAAAAAAAAAAAAGAATTAATTGTCTTTCCAAGTTCATAGATCTTCCTTTTAGTTCTTAAATAGTGCAAGAAGCAAAAATTACATATATTATAGTATCTTTTCTTATGCATATTTATTTTTATGTGCATTGCATCATAATATTTTACATATTATATGTTAGGTTAGAAGAGACTTTAGGTGTTTAAAAATTTGAGCACATTAGATTAAATTTAAGAAAATCTATAAAAAAGCCTTGTTGAATCTAAAACCCATCACTATAGATTAAAGATAAAAAATCATACCAAATGATAGGTTAGCAGAAGGGCTCTCCCATTGAGTGTGGGATGACACCCTTTGATTCCCCTATATCTTTGATGAACCTAATGTGGTGACTCTCCATATCTTCATGACTCAAATTTTTTATGGTGGGAGATTTAGTGGTAGGTATTGTCATTTGCTTGGATGGAAAAGACAATTGAGATTAAGAAAATTTACATGTGCATCCTAGAGCCTTAAATTTTTATTCTACCAATTTAGCCATTTGAATTGCCTATGGTAATGATTGGTGTCTCAATATTTTTACCTCAACCTGAATGTCATCCTTCAACCCACTCACAAAATAATTTTGAAAAGAGTCAACAATTAGACAAGTAGTGTGATTGAAAAGCTTTAAAAATTAAGTTTGGTACTATCTATTGGTGGATGTTTATCTAAGTTTGAAAATAGTTCTTGTAAAATCTTCAAACTCACTAGGACCAAAGTGAGTGAGTAAGCATTGTTCAAATTCTTTCCAAACAAGGTCTGGCTCAACCTTTCTAGGCCATAAAAACTAGTGGAGTGCATCAGATTCAAAACTGAAGGAAGTGATGGTCAACCATGAGTAACGTGGGACATTATGAAGAGTGAAATACTATTATACATTACAAATCCACCCCTTAGGATATTTTTCATCAAATTTTGGAAAGTCTAGGTTTATCAATTTAAATCCTTGTTATGAGGGACATGGTGTTAGCAACTACTTGTATGAGTATCGTGTTGCTCATGATGATCCCTATAATCAGAAGAGATATGACTATCCCACTCAACCTTCATTTCCTTGTGTAAATTAGTGATTACACTCACAATATCTTGATTTTTTTTAATTTTTCCCTTTATCTCTTCTAAGATGGTATTGACTGTTGCCCATAGTTTGTTACCCATAATATCCATTTTGTGTTGAATTTGTTGCTCTAGTTATTGTTGTTGTCGAGTCCCACCATCCATATTAAAATATTTGTGTTGTTTGTAAAACTTCATAAAAATAGAAAGGTGGTTTCAAGCATTACTATTTTTAGTAATAAGTCCAAAAAATATTTTGGGTGCTATATATCAAAATTATCAGCTCAAAAATATGATCACAATGAGCTATATTCGATAACACCTATTTTCAGTACCCCAAAATTTTTTTATATTACTATTTTATCGAGTCTACTGGTGTGGCCAATTTTTCCTCAATAGTATTTGTTCATAATTTGGGTTCTAAGTCATTCACCCTATTCTTCCCTCTACCCTATCTATTATGACTACAGACCACTCCTAACACTATACTATCACCTATCTAGTCTAACTCTATCACAAATATTCCCTATCTCACTATCATAGATAACTATCCTAACTTTGATAATCTAATGATCCTATATTGACTCTTACTAACTATCACATATATTCTCTATCTATTTAAATTATGACTATCATAGGTAACTATTCTGACCTAACAACCTGACAACCCTATATTGACTATTATTAATGAAATTTTAGGACTATAACTAATACTGACCTCCCCATGTCCCTATTTTTCACTCTGTTGGTTTTCCATCCGCATGTTTTATCCTTTTATATCGTTTATATTTGATTGTTTGTATGCGAGAACTCTACAAAAAGGATGTCTTCTTTGTATTCTTAATTGTTCTGACAAGGGTATGATAACAGGTTTAAAACTTATAGAACATGATATTTGTTGTAGAATAATATTTTGATGGAAATAGGGTATGCTAAGAAAAGGTGTATGTAATCCCTATAGGACATCTGTTATACCATAGTGAAAAACAATAGTGCTTAGGCCAATATTTTAGACCAATACTCAAGGAGCATTCCACACATACCCTTGAGTACACTATCTACCTCTCTTACAATACAAGAGGGTAATCTTCTAGGGTATTGTATCTCATGTAATATGGATAATACAAGGCCACAAAAGCTTACTAGGACTAAAGAATTGTTTAATCCTAGATGGTATCCCTAAATACCTAAATATACGCATGAACTCAATTCCATGTGTGGGTGTTGTTTGAGGCCTGGGTATTGGAGCTTGATTGCCCCTCACTTCACTAAACGCTTTATCGACTATCTAGAATAGCCAATAATGACAAATCCACAATATTTTAAAACCCTCGGCACAAGGTTTCTAACCTGCACAATTACTATAGAAAGAAAGGATTGTATGTTTTTTGTTGGTTTGTGCTGGATTTTTTAATAAGGAAAAACTGACAAAAGGAAAAAACTAAAAAATAGAAATCTTATACTTAATAGTCAAAATGGTAGAAACTATTATAGTCACATTAGAATACAACTTTAGAAAGCACTATGATACCACTTGTTAGGAACCTACTATTAAAAATAAACACACTCACACAATATACTAAAAATAGCATTAATGATCAAAATATAACTATGGAAATATAATTACAAATAGAATAATCTCATAAATACCACTAAATCATATGCCTCTTTGAGGGGGAAACCTGCTTCAATAATTTTATTCAATTATGCAAAAAGATACATACAATACTGCCCCTCATAGTTTTAAAGAATTCGTCTAGCACCTAACTCTAAAGGTTGGCTTAAATGCAATATACCACCCAAGCTAGAATATCCTACCTACAAGTGGTTACATTATTGAAAAATAGTTACATAAAAGGGTTTCACTTGGCTAGGTGTGAAAATATACCCAAAGTATACGTGATCCAGTTGTGAAAATATTGCTTGATCCTGATCCATTAAATCATCAAATCTCGAGCCTAGATTTGTTGGCCCCTTTGAAATCATAGAAAATATCAGTTATATGGCTTATAAAATTACCCTTCCACCCAGTCTATCAAAGATCCATCACATCTTCCACATATCTCTACTTTGTAAGTATGTTGCTAATCCTTCGCATGTCTAGAATGTGTTCATCTTGCAAATGGTAGATCCTCTTGTAGTTGAAGTTCGCCTAATCCAAATTCTTGCCTATTATGCAAAACATGTAAGGAAAAGAGATATTAATCAATGTAAGGTCCAATATGATCAGTTTTTAGAAAGGAATGCTACATGAGAGGATGTATATTCCATGTAGGAATAGTTTCCTCATCTTTTTATTTGAAATATAATAAAAATACATGGGATTGTATTTTAAATTAGGGGGAGAGAATGTAGTAGTCCTCCCAAAAATATACTTTATGATATTGATAATTATGGATGATAATCTCTACAAATTATATTCTTAATATGTTTTAATATTCTTGAGATATGGTATTCTTGATAGTCTTTTTTTTTATGGGGTATATGTCTTTCAGAATTAAAAAGGGAAATTATGGTGGTGGGATATTTGCATATATAAGGATGAAAAAAACCTTATCAACAAAACACTCACCAATGAATCATGAGTACATGGAAGATCAATTGCATTTGCATTCATATAGGTACATTATGAATGTGTGTTTTGCATCTTGAATATGTGCTTTAAATGTTTTGCATCTTGAGTATATGCTTTGAATAATTATGTTTACCTCTAATTGGTTAAATACCTATCTTTCAACCTCCAATGGCAAGGAAAGTGCCATATGCATTGGAGCTAATCCTACTAGGCATATGATAACCTTGTTATTGTCAAATTGCATAAAGAAGTCAAAATTGAAGGTATAGATGTATATAAAATAATTTGCTTGTATGATCATTGCAATGTTAAAATTCTCAAAAGTGGCTTTTCATGCTACGTACTAATACAAAAAGGATACACAACTAAACATTGAAAAAAAAAAAAAATTACCCCTATCAACCACCCTTCTAGTTGGTCAATCCTAAAGAGAGTTGAACATTACAACAAGTGTGTCGTCATCTGGGTTGTCACAAGTAGATTTTATCATAGTTTTTGGTCTTCTTTGTTGGATTGGGCATCAATTTATTCTTCATTAAAGTTGATCAATATATTATTATTGTAACTATTGTTATTCTCTTCATTTTTATTTCCTTGGTTCTACATTTCTTCTAGGTATAGTAAACTTAAAGAAACACCTATATAAATTATCTTGACTATATAGGTTCTCTTCTTTCCTAAAAATAATTGTTTGAAAATTGATTGGTATACATATTAGCATCCATTTGTAGAAGGTAGATTCTAACTAATAGATAAGTATAGACATATTGGTTCACATCTAGTTCATCAAGATGACCTAACAAAATTTAAATCCTTGGAAGACACTAGACCCTTCATTAAAATAACATGAATATGATCCCAAATTAGATATAACCATAACCACCTACAAAATATAAAAATAGATAATATTAATATCACATATATAAATAATTATTCCTACTACAACATATAAATTTTGATAGATTGGTAAAGATATTTTTTGGAATATAGGATATGTAAGAAGAAATTTTTTTAGTGGAGGAATAATATAATTACTTATAGCTCGAATAAAATAAAATTAAACTAAAATAGCTTTCAACATCCATTGTGTCATGGGCTATATGACATGAACCTCATGGGGGATGTTTTTTACCCAATATATGTTTTTCTGACCATACTTATATTATCAAAGCATGATGGACAACCCTCCCCCCATAGGACTCAAGCCTTGAACCTCTTCTTTAGAGTTCCAATGTCTTCACTACTAGCCCTATTTGTGATGTATAATAAAATGGGATTGAGGTAGGGTTTGAACCCAACACTGCATACACCTAAAAGCAATTATGAGTGTACCTATTAGACCATCTAGAAATTAAATAAATAAATAAATAAATAAAACTAATTAATAAGAGATTATAGAATAAGATGTACCAACTCCTTAGGTTGCACTTGACTAGAATTATTATTTTCACTACATTGATGCTTGATGATGGTCCTTAAAAGTATGTTTCCTAACTAATGGGTTCCAACCATGTACTTGACATAAAGAGGAGATCCTATTAGAACTATATCAACTAGGTCAAGGGAGTAATACTAATAGTAATAATAGAATAGGCATGTTACATCCTAACAATATCTCTGAGTTTAAGAAATAAATAATTATACAATCTCTTTAGGGAAAATACTTAGTAGAATAATTATTTTGACAAGGAGAATGAAAGATAGAGTTCCACATATATTTCTTATTTTTGGTTCATTTATTCTTGATGATGCTTAAGTTACATTTCTTAATGAATTATTCTCTATAGTGTCTATAACAACCTATGTATAACTACTCACCTAGTTGCACATAAATAAAGATCACACAAATTTATAGGATTTTTTTTTCAAAAAGTTTATTATTCTATCCTTATATTTGGTTTCAATTTATCATCTTTTTGGATCACCCAATAATTTGGTTTATACATAGATAATATAACACAGGCATAAAAAACCATTTTTGGATTCAAGTCTATTGCAAACAACCACCCAAGTGGATGAGTTCGACCAAATCCTGTTGAGATGCCATTTTGTGGATTTAGTTTCCCTCATTTATCATCTGCATATTCCAACATGAGGATCAAACCATAGAAAGGGTTATCCTCTAGGGTCCATAACACCTAGAGGGTGGATGATATCTTCCCTTTCCTCATCCTACTGAACCTTCGACTAACTACTCGACCATTTATGAAACCAGTATGAAAGAGGATATCATTTTATGTCTATGTGACTAACTGGTAATTCCCTTCTCTTGGAGTTAGTTAGCACCATGTCAATACCATGACCTTGGAATTCATCACACATAAACATTATATCTCACAATGATTCATCGCATACTGAATCATGTGGTTGTTCCAGATAAGTTTAATGGGTATGGAATTTATCACAGTTCTCTTCGAGTAACAACCTAGAAAAGGTATCCCATACCACCTTCTCATACCAGATCTGACTGAGTCATAAGTAATAACCAATTATATCAATCAATAGCTATACTAAATTTTATTGTGTGCATACCCGCACCTCAAAAACATTGGGTGTGTTTTTTTTATTTTACTAAATCTTACCCTCCTAAAGACCTCATAAATATTTTCTAGGCTGACCCTTCCCTTAGGAAACATACACTCCTCTTCCAAGTATAGGGTTATATTTATAGATGAAACATTTCAAAATAATAAGAGCTATATAATTCAATCAGAACCAGATTAACATTCTTACAACAAAAGTGCCACCAACCCAAGGTTCGAATAGAACACTTTGCTCACTATTTTAATTAAATAATTTCCATTCCAAACTCTTTGCAAGATACCTACGTCTAAGATCTTTTGAGGAGTTAAAAATCTAATCTAAGAAAAGTTATGTTAATTAATTCTAAAACTTATGCAAACAATTAAATTCAATTGCCATACATTCACATTTCGCAGGAGGATGAACCGACCCACCACACATCCTCGTCATGACATACCTCGGTGGTTGATTTTTGTCACAAGAGAATTTAGAGGTTGTTGTTTGATTTATATAATATCTATTTTTTTGTTTTCCATTAGGGTTGGAATCTACTATCTTAGCAATATACAAATGTGCTAATTCATTCTCAAATTAGGTTGCACACAGTGGCTTTATTTTCTGATTTCGGTTCAAATAGGTTTCATTAATGTGTAAAACTTGATCCAGTTTAAGCCTACCATTTCAATTAATTAAATATTATTTCCAATACTATCAATAGAAACTACTTGACCCCACTTTCTAGGACGGGTTTGTACAATGCTTCCAAAAGTTATTGAGGTAAACTAGTTGTGTTAATTAAGCTTAGAACCACAAAATATTTTAATACCCATTTAAAACTATTTCAAGATGGATGTTGAGTTTCCTTTCAATGTTTAACATCAATAGCACTTTGAAAACAAAACAAAGAATGTTATTTACCATGTTCCTATAACGAAGAATACCATGTCAGTCAACAATTTATTGGACCAACAATTTCAACATCATTTCTAATAAATTAGTTCAATATCAATTTTTAATATACACAACATGGCTAGGGAGATCAGGGTTTACAAGAGGGCCTTACCCTTTAATTTCCATACATAATGATATATTTTTTCTCCATAAATACAACTACCTTCTGACCATGGTTTGGTCTGCGCACTACACAGTTGCTTAGCTATGAAAATCAAGATTATTTTCCCAGACTCAAAGACATCTGGACTCTAGTCATACATAATTACAGTCCTGGATATTGGAAATATCTTCATGATATACTCATACACTACAACCACCCACTTGCATGCACTCTGGATCTGCCCATAACTTACTCACGTAGTAGTTCATGCAACCAGGTTTATCTGACATACTGGCTATCTCATCCTTCGATTTATATTTTGCATAGAGGAAATCATAAGGCACTGCCAGGGATCATATATGGCTCAGTTTTAATGAATATGCATTCTACTATGCACACAAACATACTAAATTATAGTAGTGTTTATTAAAGAATTATAAATCTTCCTTGCTCGAGACATAATTTCAAGAATTTAAAACAAAATTCTTTCCTTTTTATCTACCTCTAATTTCTCAGGCAAAATTTACATGGAAACTTCATGCACAACCAAAATATGATTTCAGCAATCAAAGCAATAAGGAATTCATAGCTAATATCTTTTCTTTCAATCAAAGACAATTTGCTCATGACAACAAGACAACGCTCTATATAACATTCCATTATTTGAATAATGGAGAGAAAAATACTACTTTTCCTTTTTACTTTAGCAAACATTAATCAACACAAAGAAAAATACTCGTTTTCATTTTTACTTCAGCACGGATTAATCAACATAAAGCAAAATATTCATTTTACTTTTTGCTTCAGCATAGATTAATCAACACAAAGCAAAACTCATTTTTCTTTTTACTTTAGAGATTGTTTAACACAAAGAAAAATACTCGTTTTTATTTTTACCTCAGTACAATTTAAACTGTGACACTCAAATCATCAGGCAGGAGAATACAAATGTATTTTCTCATGTTGAACCATTTAAGATGCAATCTTCAAGAGAAATTATCATAGAACAACCAACCTAGATTTTTGTGTTTTCCAAACTCCTTGTGTTTCTTCACTTTGTATCTCGCTTGTCAACCTCCTTCCCAGTAAGCATGCATTCCTTTTTTTTCCTTGTATATTCAAAGACTCCTTGCCTCATAGTTTTATCCCCTCAACTACATGGATAATTCATCGATTTGTTTATCTTCGTTCCCCATGCATATTTCCAGATATCCGAGATACTCATTTCCACCACTTCACACATATGACATACCATCATGGCCATTGCAATAAAATTCAACACTCTAGTCTAAAATAACAACAACCAATATTTCACTTATATTATTTATTAAATTGAATCCCTCCAATATTCAAACTTTATGCTCCAATATTATTCTTATATCTATATATATAGATATATATATATCTTATAATTTACATGGTGGAACCGGTAGCGGCCATGAATTCGGGCATGTTGTCCAGCTTTTATGACTACCATAGTATTCTGCATTGTCCATTCTGAAAGCCACCACACAGATCTTCACGAAATCAGTAGCCGCCACGAATCCGGGTAGGCTATCCAACTTTTATGTTCGCCATGGTATTCTATGTTGTCCATATCAGAATCCACCACATAGATATTTGCGTAGTACGCCCCTATAAACACCATACCACAAACATTTTAAACCTTTTACGCTGTTGAAAATACCAGGAAAGGGAAAAGCATTTAGTCCGACTAGGTCCGAGATTTGAACCTTGGAACTCCACCCCCTTATGAGGTTTGGTCAAACCAATTGGTCTACACCTCAGAACTTCCAATTATTATTCTTATATATATATATACACTTCAATACATGGAAAAATTTACTTTTATTTAAAAATAAATAATATTAATAATATAGGCTTCAACATATGGAAAACCTTATTTCTCTTTTTTTTAAAGAAAATTCCAAACATTAAACACACACACATGCCTAAACAAGGAAGTGGCTCCCATCATCATCACCACTTACAAATAAATATTTCCTATTCCATGTTAGCAAGCAATATACAAACAAATATAACTCATGCAGAGAAGCAGTTTGTAATGCACCTAAATGATATGCAAAGTGCGAGTTTCCATGTGCTCATGAGCCAAATCATCACTTTCCTTTCCTATATTTTTTGCTAACTAGCTTCCTTTCATTGACATCTTGCAATTATATTGCACTCACAGGGATCATCAGTAGTATTATATTTCACAAGAAAAAGGTAAGTTTATTATTTCTTAATTTTTGTCTATTAATCATGTGAGGTTACTATCAAAATAGATACTTGCTACTGCAGGTGCGTCATATTGCACATTACCTAGTATAAAATGTGTGGCTTTGGTTAAATTATCCATAATTACTAAAACTTCATCATGCCTGAATCTTGTTTTAGGTAATACCACTATAAAATCCATTGATACTACTATCCACTTTTGTGCAAGTATCTCATGTGGGTAAAAATTTCAAACTGGATGCAGATGTTCTGCTTTCACTCTTTGGCACTTCAAACATTTGACCACATATTTGGTAATATATTTTTTCATTCCTGCCCAGTAATAATTTTTTTTTAAATTTCACGCATCTTTGCCCCTCCTAGGTGCACAAAATAAGGAGTATTGTGTGCCTCCTTAAGGATTGTTTCTCTCAATCCTCCTGAATTAGGGACTACCAACCTATTCTTAAAAAATAATAGATCACCTTTGTAAACATATTCTGCATCCTTTCCAGGTTTCTACCCAATCTGATCAATACAAGATTGACATAATTTATCTTTTTCTTGCCATAGTTTAATTTGATCGAACAGATCATATTGAAATTTTACCATTGCAGTAATACTCCCTCTCCTACTTAGAGCATCAATGAATTTATTCTCCTTACCCTTAATATACTCAATGCTGAAATCATACTTCACTAAGAATTATATCCAATGTCATTGCCTGGCATTCAATAAGGGTTGGGTAAATATATACCTTAGACTCTGGTGGTCTATCTTCAACTCAAATAGTTTTCTTAGTAAATAATACCACCAAATTTTTAGGGCATGCACCATCATTGCCAACTCTAAATCATGAGTGGCATAATTAACCTCATGCCTCTTAAGTTTTCTAGACTCATAGGCAATAACCACATCATCTTGGGTCAAAACCCCACCTAACCCTTCAATTGATGCATTTGTATAAACTATAAACTACTTATTAGGGTTAGGCAATTGCATTATTGGTGTAGTTGTCAACCTTTCTTTCAAAATTAAAAATTCTCTTCACACTACTCTGTCCACTTGAAGCCTTTCCCTTTCCTTTGAAGGTTTGTAATGGGTTGAGCAATTCTTGAAAACCCTCTGAAGAACCGTCTATAGTATCCTACAATTACCATAAAAATTTGCACCTTTGTAACATTAGTAGGTGCTGGCCAATCAATAATTTATTTAGTATTTTTGGGATCTACTGCAATCCCCTCAACATAAACAATATGTCCAAGATACTATACTTTTGGAGTATAAAAATCACATTTAGTTATCTTTCCATATAATCAATTCTTTCTAAGAATCTAAAGCATAGTTCTCATATGTTGATCATGCTCCTCTTTGCTCTTGGAGTAGATCAAAATATCATCCAAAAACACGAGTACAAATCGATCCAACTGCTCTCTAAAAGTGTTATTCATGAGGTTCATGAATGTGGTTGGGGTATTGGTTAACCTGAAAGGTAAGATAATAAATTAAAAATACCCATACCTTGTTCTAAGTGTTATTTTAAAAGTGTCTTCCTCTCATATTTTCAACTAATGATAACCAGATCTCAATTCTATCTTAGAAAAGATGGTTGCTTCTTTCAATTGATCAAATAAATAATCAATTCTTAGTAACGAGTACCTATTTTGAAAGTTTCCATGTTCAACATCTTATAGTCTATGCACATCCTTAAAGTACTATTTTTATTTTTAACAAACAAGATTGGAGCTCCCCAAGGCAACACACTTGACTTGATTAACCCTTTTTCTAGCAAATCCTAAAGTTGCATTTTGAGCTCTTGTAGTTCTATGGGTGTCATTATATATGGTGACCTTGCAATCAATGAAGCACCTAGTAAAAATTCAATTGAAAAATCAAATTCCCTCTTAGGAGGTAATCTCGGTAGATCCTTAGGGAATACATATTTGAATACTCCCAACACTGGGTGTTTTGGAAGAAGTCAGATTATTTTTCAGTCTCTTCTTTCTTATTCAACTTAACTATGAAGATCATAACCCTCTTTTTAATAATCCTTTTGATATGCATTGCAATCAATAAGTGTGGTATAACTTCTCTTCGGCCACAATTAACTCTAACCCTTTGATTAGATTCATCCAAGAATTCCACCCATCTCTCCTCAAAATTTAGAAGAGCCTTATGCACCTTTAACCAATCAACTCCCAAAATGATATCAAATACATGCAAAGACGCCACATACAGATGCCAGTTGGTCTTTCATTGTGGTAAGGAGATGTGGGTGTCAAACAAGCATTGGTTAACATGGTAGGTTTACCCTGATCCATACTCTATCTTCCAACCATTAGCCAAGAATCTAGGTTTAATAGAAAAATCCCTCACTAATGTAAATGAGATAAAGCTATCAGTTGACCCACTATCAATCAAAATTTGTATATTTTTATCAAAATATTTACCATTTAATAAGAAAGGAGTAATTTGACCATTGAGTTTAGAACTACCTATGGTGGTAAAGATCATGTGGCTAGCTTCTTCTAGGGATCGGTGGTCGATCAGCTCTAAGGGGGCATTTATTGGTATAATTATATCCTTGACATACGTAGCATCCATTTGGTGGAGCTCTATTTCCTCTATTATTATTCTCATTTATGTTCATAGATGTAGTTTCCCTAGTCCTTTCTTGACCTGTTGGTTTCTGGTCCTATATTTTGGGAAACTCCTTAGCATATTTCTTGAATCTACCACCTTGGTAATTGGGTTTATTTTTTCCACTTTGCTTATTCTAAACTCATTCATTGGGTTTATTATTTTGTTCCTTCTCCCACCTCATAAATCCAACACTTTTATGCTTTTTGAGCTCATCTTTTTCCTTTTCATATAGCTTTTGATAGTTAAAATGTACCTTTCTCATTTCCTGATTAGCTTCTTCTTTTCTTGTCAAATCAAATGCAGTAGGTAAATTGATAAGATTGTGCATATTTACCACTATCATGGTTCTAGGATGTAATCCCTAGATGAATTTTTGAGTTTTCATTTCTTCATTACTTTCATATTAGGATGCATATTTTAATAGTTGTATAAAATTTTGGTGGTAATCCCGCATTGACATGCTTTCCTGTCACAAATTTGAGAACTCCCCAAATTTTTCTATGTAATACTACCTTTTCAAGAATCTATCTATAAATTCCTTGAAAAACTCTTCCCATTTAAGGTCATAAAATTCTACTTCATGCCCTTTCTTATAATATTTCTACCAATCCATGGCTATTTCACTCATATTCATAATTGCCAAAGTAGTCTTAGATTTAGAGGATGAAACCACTCGAGATAAGTAAGACTCTAGTTCACTTAACCAATTTTCAGTTGATTCTTCATCGCCCTTTCTATTAAACTTGGATATTACAACCTTTTTCAAATTTTTTTCCAACTCCTTACTCACCCTTGCCCTTCTACAACTAGATCTCTCAGGTTCCCTTGGTGATTCCACTGTCCTATCCAATTCAATTTCTCTTCCCCTAGCTAAGTCTTCTAGGACCTGCTATTGTTGGACAATAAATTCTTGTTGCTGGGCCATGTGAGCTTTCTGTTGGGCCATCTCTTCCTTTTGATATTCCATATGTGTTTGCAATAATTGCACCATATTTTATAGGTTTCCTTCCTCCACACGATGCTCATTATGAGGAAGCTCATTAACCCTTTTCATACTTATTTCACATTGAGGACCTTCATGCCTTAGATTCGTTCTTGGTCCCCTTTCAGGTCTTTCGGTGACTTCCTCCTCCCTGCCTCTCGTAAGATTTCCTGAGGACCCACCTTGCAGCATTCATGCCATCTAACCTGTAGGTGAAAGAGGTAGTAAATTAGTTTATATTGACTAATATAATTCACATTCAATGTCTACAACTTAGAATCATTTTTGCTCTAATACCACATGTAACAACCCAGGTCTAACTACTCACCTAGTTGCACATAAATAAATATCACACAAATTTTCAGGATATTTTTTTCAAAAAGTTTATTATTCTATCCTAATATTTGGTTTCAAGTTATCATCTTTTTGGATCACCCAATAATTTGGTTTATACATAGATAATATAACACAGGCATAACAAACCACTTTTGGATTTAGGTCTACTGTAGACAACCACCCAAGTGGATGAGATTGGCCAAATCCTATTTAGATGCCATTTTGAGGATTAGGTTACCCTCATTTACCATCTGCATATTCTAGCATGAGGATCGAATCATGGCAAGGGTTATCCTCTAGGTCTCATAACACCTAGAGGGTGAATGCTATCTTCCCTTTCCTCATCCTATCGAACCTTTGACTAACTTGTCAACCAAGTATGAAATCAGAATGGAAGAGGATAATGTATATATACCTCTATGACTAACTAGTAATTCCATTCTCTCGGAGTCAGTTAGCATGATGTCAATACCTTGACCTTGGACTTCATCACACATACACATTATAACTCATATTGGTTCATCCCATACTGAATCCTATGGTCGTTCTAGCTAAGTTAAATGGGTATGGAATTTATCATAGTGATCTTTGAGTAACAACCTAGAAAAGGTGTCCCATACCACCTTCTCGTACCAGATCTGACCGAGTTATAAGTAATGACCAATTTCATCAGTCAATAGTTGTCCTAAATTTTATTGTGTGCATACCCGCACCTCAACAACATTGGATGTGTTTTTATTTTATTTTATTTTACTAAATCTTAACCTCCCAAAGACCTCATAAATATTTGCTAGGCTGACCCTTCCCTTAAGAAACATACACTTGTCTACCAAGTATAGAGTTATATTTATAGATAAATATTTTTTTAAATAATAAGAGCTAAAGAACCCAATCATAACTAGATTAACATTACTATAACAAAATTGCCATCAAACCATGGTTCAAATAGAAATATTTTATCACTATTTTATTTAAATAATTTCCATTCCAAACTCTTTGCAAGTTACCTATATCTAAGAGCTTTTGAGGAGTTAAAAAGCTAATCTAAGCAAATTTATATTAATTCATTCTAAAACTTACACAAACAACTAAATCCAATTGCCATACATTCACTTTTTGCAAGAGGATGAATCTACTTGTCATGCATCCCCATCACGACATACTTTAGTGGTTGGTTTTCATACTAAGAAAATTTAGAGGTTGATGTTTGATTTATCTAATATCTATTTGATTTGTTTTCCATTAGGGGTAGAATATACTATCTTAGAAATATATAGATGTTCTAATTCATTCCCAAATTAGGTTGTACATAGGGGTTTTCTTTTTTGATGCCAGTTCAAATGGGGTTCATTAACGTACAAAAATTGATCCAGTTTAAGTCTACCATTTAAGTTAATTAAATATTGTTTCCAATGCTTTCAACAACAACTACCTGACCTCACTTTCTAGGATGGATTTGTACAATACTTCCAAAATTCATTGGGGTAAACTAACTATGTTAATTAAGATTAGAACCATAAAATTTTTAAATACCCATTTAAAACTATTTTAAGAAGGAGACTGAGTTTCCTTTCAAAGTTTAACATTAACAACACCTTAAAAATAAAATAAAGGATATCTCATTTACCATATTCCTACTAACAAACAATACCATGTCAGTCAATAGTTTATTGGAACAACAATTTCAACATTTATTTTTGATAGATAAGTTCAACATTAGTTTCCAATTTACACAACATGGCTAGGGAGGACGAGGTTTACAAAAGGGTATTGCCCTCCAATTTCCATACATAATGATATATTTTTTCTACAAAAATGCAATTGTCTTCTAGCCATGGTTTAGTCTGCATATTACATTTGCTTAGCTAGGAAAATCAAGATTATTTTTCCAAACCCAAAGACATCCAAACTCTAGTCATACATACTGCAATTTTAGATATTAGAAATAGCTTCACGGTATACTCATACACTATAATAGCCCATTTGCACGTACTCTGGCTCTGTCCATCACTTAATCATGCAATAGTTCATGCACCTAGGTTTATTCAGCATAATGGCTATCTCATCCTTCGGTTTATATTCCTCATAGAGGAAATGATAAGGCACTGCTAGGGATTAGATACGACTCTGTTTTAATGAACATGCATTCTACTATGCACACAAATATACTAACTTAAGTAGTGTTTATTAAATAAATATAAATATCCTAGCTTGAGGCATAATTTCAAGAATTTAAAACATAATTTCTTCTTTTTTATCTACATCTAATTTCTTAGTCAAAATTTACATGGTAACTTCATGCACAACCAAAATATGATTTTAGCAATCAAATCGATAAGGTATCCATAGCTAATATATCTTCTTTCAACCAAATATAATTTACTTATGGTAACAAGATAACACTCTATTCGACATTCCATTGTTTGAATAACACAAAGCAAAATACTCATTTTCCTTTTTACTTCAGCACAAATTAATCAACACAAAGAAAAATACTCATTTTCATTTTTACTTCAACACATATTAATCAACACAAAGCAAAATACTCATTTTCCTTTTTACTTTAGCATAAATTATTCAACACAAAGCAAAATACTTGTTTTCCTTTTTACTTCAGCACATATTAATCAACACAAAGAAAAATACTCATTTTCCTTTTTACTTCAGCACAGATTAAACTGCGAGGCTCAAATCATGAGGTACGAGAATACAAACTTATTTTTTCATGTTGATTAAGATGCAATATTCAAGATAAATTATCATAGAACAACCAACCTGAGTTTTTAATTTTTCAAACTCCTTGCGTTGCTTCACTTCATATGTCCCTTGTCTACGTCTCGCCCCAGTAACCATGCATTTTTTTTTTTTTCTTGATATCTTCAAAGACTCCTCACCTCATAGTTTTCTCCCCTCTATTATACATAGAATTCACCAATTTGTTTTTCTTCGTCCCCATGCATATTTCTAGATATCCATACTCATTTCTATCACTTTGCATGCGTGACTTACCATCATGGAAATTGCACTAAAATTCGATACTCTAGTCTAATATAACAACAACCATATAGAGTAGGCCTTTCACTTATATTATTTATTAAATTGAATCCAACTAATATTCAAACTTTATGCTCCCATATTATTCTTATATATATATATATATATATATATATATATATATATATATATATATATATATATATGGAAAACTTCACTCTTATTTAAAAATAAATAATATTAATAATATAGGCTTCAACATATGGAAAACCTTAAAGAAAATTCCAAAAATTAAACACACACACATGCCTAAACAAGGAAGTGGTACCCGTCATTATTACCATTTGAAAACAAACATTTCATATTCCATGTTATTAAATTGAATCCCTCTAATATTCAAACTTTATGCTCCCATATTATTCTTATATTTAAATCAACATTATGATAATATATATATATATACTTCAATATTGGAAAACTTCACTCTTATTTAAAAATAAATAATATTAATAATATAGGCTTCAACATATGGAAAACCTTCTTTTTCTTTTTTTTTTAAAGAAAATTCCAAAAATTAAACACACACACATGTCTAAACAAGGAAGTGGCACCCATCATTATTACTATTTGAAAACAAACATTTCATATTCCATGTTAGCAAGCAATATGTAAATAAACATAACTCATGCAGAGAAGCAATTTTAAATGCACCTAAATGCTATGAAAATCCCGAGTTTCCATGTGCTCGCGAACCGAATCATCACTTTCCTTTCTTACTTTTTTTTCGTTGACTAGCTTCCTTTCATTGATATCTTACAATTATCCTGCACTCACAAGGATCATTAGCAGTACCATGTTTCACAAGAAAAAAGTAAGTTTATTATTTCTTAACTTTCATATATTAATTGTGTGAGGATGGGTCATTACAGTGTCCTTAGGGTAAGAAAGATATTCTTGTGGAATGATGCTATCTATGAGAAGGATATGATGCCAACAAGAATAATATGATAAACCTATTACAATATCTCACTATTGTTAAGTATAAACAACTAATTGTTGTATGAGGTTATGAGTGCTAGTCATTTGTAGGAAGAGGCTTATGATTAGGAAAGATAAGTCCTTCGATTGACTACAATACTGAAGGATACAAACATGGAATTTGATGGATGGTATATAAAGAAATTTGATTGATTCCCTATTGAAAATAGTTTCATTAGAGCATTGACCAATGTATGACATTCAAATTGGAATTGGACCTTAGTGAATATTTAATGTTAATGAATAAAAGTTAGATTTTGTAAGGGCTAGAGAATCCCAATTATAAACTCTTTCTAAATTTTTCCTTCAATTTAAAAGGATTTTAGCATTTATATTATTTAAATTTAAAACTAGACACTATAGCAATTGCTAGAAATGGAATTAATTCGTGTAGGAAATATAGTTAATAAAAAATATATTTGATGGAGATATTTCACATAAAACAACATAATTTTCTTGAATGTTAGGTCTCATTTAGATAGACTTCCTATCATAGGTGAAGATATAAGATATAATCATTTTCATTAGATGCATTACTTCTTCTATACATGGAATATATATTATGGATGAGTTGACGAGTTTAAATTAGGATTATGCCAAATATTTTGTATGTAGCCAGTTTGTTAACTTGATTTATGCAGATGCATATGAACCACGTTAAATTTACAATTGAAAAGAATCTCATCTTATGTGAGAGATAGTGAGACATGACATAAATTATGTAAGCAGACAATTCTGATTTGGAATTGATGACTTTCCAAAAAAACAGTTAGTGATTCATTGTTGCAGTACTATGTTATCAAGCCATATAGATTAGGATGATCTTGAAAAAGGCCAGGGAGAATTGATTGGTTAAGCTAGCAGTGGTTGTAAAATGCAACCGTGAATTAAAATAAAAATAAAACTTAAAAAGGAGAGCAAGGGATCATTTCTGCAAATAAACATTTTATCATCCCTACAATGTGCCAAAGTTATTTTATCATCCCTACAAATGTGACAAAATTGTTTAATGGTAGGTCGCATGCAAACATTTTGCTCTTGGCAGTGGGATATGGAATGAATAATTGACATCAAATCGAGAGGTCAAAAACTCCCAATAAAACCAAATATCAAAATAACATCAATTCAGATATGTCGGCTCATATTCATATAAGAAAAAACAAAAATTCTACATATTAATGTCAAAAAGGATATTTATTTTCGCAGAAGTCATATGTAAATATTTGGTGCGAATCATTGTCAGATCTGTAGAAGCTTTATTTCTACATCACAGACTGTTTGATTTTCTAAAAGATCTGAAATTTCCAAAAGATGGCTCCCAAAACTCCCAAATTATTTAAAAGGCTGGGTCACAAGTTCAGCAAGTTTTTCCAATGTTTCCGTCCAACTGTGATCCGCATATTGATGGTGGGTCTCGATGCCGCTGGAAAGACCACTATTTTATACAATTTAAAGCTTGGAGAAGTGATTAGAACGCTTCCAACAATGGGTTTCAATATTGAGACAGTGAAGCACAAGAATGTTAACTTCACCGTTTGGGACGTTGGGGGACAGGAAAGGCTTCGACATTTATGGCAAAAATACTACCGGAATTCTGATGCTCTTATTTTTGTGGTAGACAGTAACGACAGAGAGCGCATTGAGGAGGCGAGACAAATGTTGCATAGCACAATGAATGAGGAAGCTTTGAGAGGTGTTCCACTTCTTGTGTTTGCAAACAAGCAGGATTATCCCAACGCAATGAGCGTCCGTGAGATATCGGAGAGGCTTGACCTAAAGTCTTTACGTGGGCACAGATGGCTAGTTGAGGGCTCCTGTGCTACATCCAACCATGGCCTCCGGGAAGGCATGGATTGGCTTTATGACAGCGTATTGTAGATGACAAATTCACACAAACCAGTATGTTCCTTGCATGAGAAATCAAATTCTATGCCAAATAAATCACAAGGGAATAGTTACAGGTAAGTATAAAGTCTAAATTATAGAAATTGAACCTATTTTACTTCGTTATTGTTGATCCAACTATTCAACTTGAATTTCTTCTTGGCAGTTACCACGAAGGCTAAAGGATTTATGATAAAATCAGCACCCAATCACATCCTTCAACTATCCTCCTCATATCAACTTCACTACACACTCACAATAATATTATATTATAATATAATTATTTTTATTTATTTATTTAATGATATCCAAAAATCTCAAAAAAATTGTCTTATCCAAGTTGCGTGTATTACAACGATTTAATTTAAGTTTAGCGAAAAAGGTGTTATGCTTCTTATAGTTGGAAGAAATTATATTTGAGTGAAGTAAGTATATATATCTACATATACAATTGTGGTCGTTACAATCTTTTACCACTTAGAAATAAAGTTTTTTTTGTATACCTACAAATTATTCTAGCAACTTTAAAATGATTTTGTTAGAAGTTTAACATAAATATTTATATGAAACCTGCATCAAAAGCATTTTTAAGTTTTAAACAGCAAAACAATTTTGATTGCAAACAAGTTACCTAAAAGTCGGAGAACTCGTGTAGAAATAATTTTAATGCATTTCATATGAAGTCCATTTATTAAGAGAGCATACTTTTATTGAGAAATGGGAATCAGATATATTTTTCTACTTTTATTTCTAGAAAAATTAACATTCTTCGTCAGTCACATTAAAGGTTAGACACGACGGAGACATAACAACATCAATCAACAAAGGATCACTAGATGCAGCAATCAAATCATCAATATGAATAATTAATTTTATATATATATATATATATATATATATATATATATATATATATATATATATATATATATAGATATATATATAGTATAGTATAGTATAGTATATAGTGAAGTATATAATTGAACACATTGGAACACTTTATTTATGAATAGTACATGGATCTTGAAGAAGAGAAGTCAATAACTACATATTTTAATTTAAAAATTAAAATCAGAATTTACATAATGGAATCAAAATTAAGAGGATTTTAAATATATAATAAATATTTATTTTTATTTTTTATTTTTTTATATAAAATTACTTTAAATTGTAAATATATATATATTTATTTATTTAATGTTGTTGGTAAAATTTTATTGAATCAATAAACCTAAGAGACTCCCATAATAATAGCCCTTACAAGGGTCAGAATAAAGAGACCCCGACCAAAAGATATCCAACAAACAACAACCTCAATCAGGTATATCCACATCAAGATGACGAGAGAAAAATCCAATTGAAGCTGATCTCATTCCCTAATATTCCAGTCTTCCTGAAACTCAGAAGCCCATTTTGCCAAGCAATCAACCACACCATTTCATTCCATGGGAATATGAACAAAGGAAATAAACTTTAGATGCCAACAAATTTGAATGATATGTTGAACCACTAACTCCATTTTCCAATGAACAATAGAAATATTATGAGTCTTCAATAAATTAATAATAATCGAGAAAGTTCAACTCACAGATTATCTTCCATCATCCCACAACATTACATTTTTCTACAACAAAACAAATAACAAGAATTTAAATATATTTTTTAATCTACAAACTAAATATTCATTTTTCTATTGGAGAAATCAAGTTATGACTTATTACTCATACACATTACTAAATTGGTTTGTATCTAAATATAAAACTAACATGATAATGGGTATTTCACTTAATGGAGCAACACATTCATTATAATTTATTATTTTCATATAAGAAAATACCTATTCAACTAATCTATATTCATGCTTGATAATTATGTTTTTAATATTAATATTTTTATTTAAATAACCATTGGAAAGTAATGTCTATGCAGATGAAGAAATAGTTAAAATAATATAGTCTTCTATTCAGGTAACTATCATAGATGATTCTATTTTATATTTTTATATTTCTATATTTTTTATTTTGTAGAATTATAGTGTTGATTTTTGACCATTCTTCATTGTTTGGCATATGAGTTATAATATATCACTCTAAAAAAAATACTTTACAAGGATACTATAGAAAAATACAATAATGTTAGAAAATTTTAGTTCTATAGGTATTATAGATAGGTTCTATAATAGCTAAAAGTATCCATGAAACAATAGTGTGGGTTTCATATTAGATCATGAAGGCACTAGGTAGACACATTCAAGATATATATGAGTGAGAGGAATTTTAACTTGTGTAGGATGGATTCTAATCTATATGTGACATGTTAGAGTAATTTTTTAATGGGGTTCTTTCAAACATGATAGCCATGGACAAATAATTTTAAATTGGAAAGCCACAAACATATATATATATATATATATACATATATATATATATATATACATATATATATATACATATATATATATATATATATATATACATATACATATATATATATATATATATATATATATATATATATATATATATATATATGTATTAGGTCTAACAAATATGAACTAGATATAAAGGTATATACTCTTTGTTGGAGGTATGTGAAAGAACAATGGAGAAGAGATGGTAGTTTTAGATGCAATGAGGTCTTTAAACCATCATAATCTGTGAAAAATGATGAAAATATTCACCTGAGAATATATATTTTATTCATATTATACATTGTTTGCATGTAATGTAGGATGAAGTAACTTATTTAAAAGAAGGAAACTCACCTTGGATTCACTGTCCTATACTATTATATGTAGTGTAGGATGAAGTAACTTATTTAAAATAAGGAAACTCTATTTATATATATATGAAAGTTCCATATGGTATAGATATTTTTACTTACTTATAGATATAGAGGCATGTGTATGATAGATTCACGTATGGTCATCAATAAAGAAGGAATAGTCTCAAGTATAGAACATAGTTTTAATTATATATATTAATAAATATGTATAAATCATTGGATACTATTCAAGGATGCATTATTAAGCATGAAATAAATGAATTATGCTATTTATATGGAGAAATTATTGGTCATAATACATATTATATTTAGGAAATTTGAGTAACTTTATCTATTTTCTACCATTTTGGAATTTATTATGAGATATGGTTAGGAGAAATATGTAATATTAGTTAATGTTTTGTAAGTTTAAAATAGGAGAGGTTGTACAAATATAAATATATAATAATAAAAGGACCATAATATCAATGATACCAATAAGAGATATGGATATGCATATACACCAAGGTAAGGGTGTAACCCTTGCGAGGAAAAACCTAGGAGATGATATATGTAAGAGTATGTACTTATGGTTGCACATCACAAGAGGTATATGAAATAGTCATGTACGAATACATATTCAACAATAAATATGATCATCCAAGAACATATTGAGAGAAGAGACATACATAAATAGAGTATTATAACTAGATGATGTAGTGTATTATATACTTATCCATATTCCACTTAGTATAAAATGAGGATATGTATGAGGATTAGAAGTATGACAACATATTATAGATGATAAATTAACACAAACTAGTATATGGTTTCCACCATTGCATGAATTTTCTTTTTTCTAATAAACTCAAATTGAAATTTGAGTTTATGTCATACACAATTAATTCTCTTTTCTTATAAATCAAATTAAAATTTGAGTTTATGTCATACACAATTAATTTCATACTGATTGTCTTCTTTTAAATGGTCTTTTAACAATGCAATTTATGATCACCATGTTAAATTTTAATTATATTTACAAAATTCTTATGAAATGTCATTTATAATTAATTAATATGTTAAAGTTAAATTAGTATTTTAGAGCAATGATATATTGAACATATTTAAATAAATACTAATGAAGTTTAAATCCTTATATGCTAGTTAAATCTCTTATAGTGAAGTAACACACAATAATATGGTTTGCACTCACATTATTTATTAAAAAATGTATAACATAGATAGATATGATTTTACATCATATAACCAATTGAAAAATAATTTTAATATAGCTACCACAAGTAATATTATTAAACAATACTAGTCTCTTCTTTTTTAAAAAAATCTCTTTTTCAAAGGGGCCATGGTTCAATTGTTGAGACATATGGGTAATGTAACTTATGCCAAGGTTGAAATATCAATGGCGCCAAATAGACTATATAGCTTGATATGACTAAATGGATGCAAAAGAGAAAGGGAACCCTTTCAAAACCCTCGCTTTAAATAATAATAATAATAATAATAATAATAATATATTTATACCTCTTATAGAATCTACATTTTTTATATACCTCTAAGTTTTAAATTTACTGTAATATGCATTATCTACTTTCTTAATCTACTTATAGTCATCAATTTAATCTAGAATACTATGTTATATGGTATAGTGTGACAAAAAATGTCATAGTGATACTAAATTTAAATAATGTAATAAGTGGTGTTACATGGTACTAGACTATACCTTAGTAGTGGGATTGTAGCACCATTATTATATCATGCATGTAGTATCATTATAGGACCAATATAGAACCATTGTTATGATAAAATATGAATGGTAGGGTGCCATTAAATTTTCCTCACCATGAAAGGATGAAATATTGGATAGTAATAGTGAATGTAAAACATAATTTTTTTTTTTATAACAAGCATGACATCCATTATTTATACTATAAGTATGAAAAACCCAATAGCAATATTATATTTGTCCTTATTGGGGCATCATATATCTTTTGGTTCTCATCAAAGAAACCCAAGTTCAAACTATGAGGTGGGTGAGAGTGAGACATAAGTGGAAAATTATACTTTCCTATATATTCTAAGGTTTTCACTTGTACCATATAGTGCAAGGAAATAATTCACATATTAGTATTATCTTCTATTGATGCTATCAAAATAATATATTGGATAGACCTAAGAGGCTTGAAAATCTTGTGCTTGTGTGATCCATTAACCTTGATTTAAATTCTTATTTATTAAATTTAAAATGAAACTAAAACTATTTTCTAAGGATTTAGATTTATCTTACAATAAAATTCAAGACCATATGTACAACTTCATTATTACATAATGCCACAAATATGACAATATTGATAACTAGATATTACCACATTATTTCCTATTATCAATCCTTATCAAGGATATTGAATTATTTGTAATAACAATTCAATTGTATGCCATAGTAAATATCCATTGACAATAATAAGCACTACCTTTTTATTGCTTCTTAAAGCTTCTTGAAGCACACTAAAAATATATTTCTTTTTGTCCTTTCTTACAAAATATACAAATTGGATTCTTAATGGGATTCTTACTTTTTTACCTTATTTTGGTTTATTTATTAATCTTAGTCTTGAGCACTTCTTGTGCTTAAGCATGGATAGTGAGAGGACAACTCTTACTAATATACTTAAGTCTAATGGTGAAGAAGGTACTTGAATAATTCAATAGTTAGAGTAGTAGAAGAATTTTGGAAGTAGTCACAAAACATATCAAATATCATAACTATCTACTATAGCTATGTAATACTATTGAACAAAAACATTGAGTAGATCAATATTTTTCTTATCATCATCAATTGCCTTCTCATTATCCTTAGAAACACTTGTAGTAGTGTATATATCATATTATTACTTATTAAATTGAATAATATGGTCATAAATAAAAGTAAAAGAATCCTTTTATGATGTGGTAATTTTTTCCTCCTATGTACTAATTTATTTATAATCAATGTAATTACACTTTACCCAAAATTGTCATTGGGGTCTATAATTTTTCTCATATATATTGAATATATCTTGTCAAGATGAAGAGATATCACACAAATAGTATTTTTTTATTATTCATAAATACCTAATTTTTTTCTTCAATATTAGTCTATAGATGTTTCTTATTCATATATTTAAGCAAGTCCATTCTTTGAAGCAAAGCTTCAATCCTGATTTTCCAAGTTGTATAGTTTGAAATATTTAGATAGGGCACATGCTATTAATTAACTCTCCTACCTAAATTTTAAATACTCTATGTAATTATCACTAGAAATAACATTTCCAATACACAAAGCTTAAAAAATATCCAAATAAAAAAACAAAATTTAAAGCAATTTCTTATGCAAATGATTTGGGCATTGGAAATTTACTCCTAAGATCATACAAAATGCCTCCAAATATTTTTAAAGGTTGGGAAATATAATTTAGTATGCATCGAAAATGGGAAGCTTCCAAGTGTCACTATGTGAGTGTCTATATTTGTGCCAACAAAGTGTTGACTAGATTGAGGAATAGTGAATGAAAAATAATTGTGGTGTTCTATGCAAGGGGTGGCAATTAGGTATTGTTTATATAAGCCATAAAAGAGAGTATGAATAAACCAAATCATGTAACTTATGGTGTAAATGGATATTTATCCTATGAAGTAGATAATGAGACTTTCATGCTATAATTTCCCCAAATGTAACATGACAGGTCTATTGTTGATATTTCCATTGCTTAGTTATTAGGTTTGATGTTGATAAAATATGATTAGTCAAACTTGTATGCATACCTTTTATCTCACATCCTACCTATCACATTGACCCTACCACATAAAAATTTATAATGCTAATATCCATCTTGTCATAACATGCCATGTTTTCTTCCATTCCACCCACTACATCATCATGCAATACACTATGAAGACCCATATCATTAGTTACCATTTCATCATCATTTACCATGATTTCATAAAATTACACAACATGATAGGTACCGTGTCATAATAGTATTCTACATCATTAAAGGTTCTCATAATAGCATGTGCAATTTTAGAGGGGTTGTCATCATTAATAGGTGTTATGCCATCATATAGTTCCATATCATCGGGTGTCCTATCATTGAAAAATGACATGTCCAACTTATTGACATCATACATCAAAGGAATGTCATTATTGTTATTATTAAAATGTTGGAGGGCATAGGAGTCTAACATTTGAACTTCACGGTTGTGTTGTTTAAGAGAGGCTCCCATAACCAATTTAGATTTGGTGCCAAGACTATGGTTTGAGGGAGAGCATTTTCCATATAATATTTTTATTGCATGTAAAGAACCCAACTTTGTATTGATCTCTCATGTGACCATGAATTAAACCCTATGTTAGCATGCCATATTTGCATGGAATTTCACCCCACATGAAATATAGCAAATTGTAACATGATAAAACATATACCTTAAATAAAAATGGAATAAGTGATGAATTAGAATTTATTTATATTTAGTAAAGAATTTTAAAATATTGATTATTCATTCATGTGTATTCTATTTTATGGTACACAACCACTTTGTCAAACAAAACCATTAGACCATCCTCTTACACCAATATAGCAAAAAATGTTAGACTATTTTAAAAACTTTATCAAGTAGTTGTTAGATCTTTTCCATGAATGGAAGCATACCCATGATTATGCTCACATAAAGGGATGGTGAAGAAAATCCAACCTCTTCTTTTGTTCATATATTTTTTTTCATGTATAATATCCTCTCATCTATATTGATACTAGACAAAAAATATTATAAGAGAAATGGAAATTAATTTTTTAAATTATAGAGGACAAATAAGCATTTTTAAGAAATCTTAAAAAAACTATAATAATAAGGTATCTATTTGGTAAAAAATAAAAATCAAGGGATTGAATTAAATACTAAGAGAGAAAATAAGAGCCTATCAGTGAATATTCCTATAGTGATAAATCACTATAGCCCATATAGATTACACCCTAGAAGATAAAGGGTTTGGACCAAGAACCAAGGGAGTGCAATCCATGCCAACCTAAAACCATGCCATGCCAAATTTCACCAAACAAATATCTTCAAAGGATAAATACATGAGTGAATATGCTCCTTCCATGTGAGCAAGTTGATCAACTAATAAGAAATGGCCTGCAATGAGCAGTCTAGAGCCTTTTCAATGATATCTGAGTTTAACCTCTCTTGAAAAAAGATGAAGAGCATTTACAATTATAATTAAAAAGAATCCATTATAAGAGGAGTATAAACCCCAAAAAAATCATAGTAGAATTAGAAAATTTCATCAATTTTCTATATTAGTTTGGGTAAGTAGTCTTTGACAACTCATGCATCATCCTGCCACCATACCTACAATAATATCCTTGATGATAAAAGATATCGAAAGGAGAGTAGCATGTGGGAGAAGAAGATGGATCCTTGTGATCACTCTAAAGATAATTTTTTTAAAATGTATACTTCCCCACATTTAAAAGAAGGGCTCCTAGGGTGAAATATTCTCTACAACAATAAAAAGATTAGTTGAAATCACCAACAAAGTTAGCAGACATGGATGCATCATAGAGTAAAAGTTGGCATGAAAAAAAAAAAGGAGGAAGAATAAAATAGAACAAAGGAATAAATGGGAAAGATGTGAAAGCAATTGGGATTTTTTGAACCAACAAATAAAGAAGGCCCGATGAAAATACCTCATTAAATGATTGATCAAAACTTTTAAATTCCGAAAGATAGGATTCAAGAAAAAAGTCTTGACTAATAAGGTCTCAATCATGTGAGCAAAGAAAAATCCCAAATTAGTGGACAACTCTGAATATGGACAAGGGAACCAAGACCAAGTAAAAGGTAGGTGATCACAAAGTTCCCTAGAGAAAAGAAAGATAGTACACCATTATGAAGAAAATATGGCTATATACCAATAGTACTATAGTTCTATGAATCAAACGAAGGTAGGTAAACCATTAAATGTGAAGGAAGAGGACCTATAACCATGATAGCTATAGATTTATAGGAATGATAACCAAGAGCTACTCCATTAAATATCTAGAATCCCCAAGAAATGGGTAGATAGAAAGTCAAGTCATCCTAAAAATTTTGGAGGGAAAATTTTTCTCTTGTAATATATAAATAGTAGTAGTATTAGCTTAGTAAATTTTATCGACAAGTTCTATTTTTATGTATTTGTAGGATTCCTTTCATTTCTCTCTATAAAAATTATACCAACCTTGAGCAACACGTAAATAATTTTGAACCTTTGTGATATTTACATACAAAATCATGAAGGTGCATATATGTGTGTTTGTATTATTTTACATGAATATTAGTTGTGCTAAGTGTAGGTGTATGTGAGTGGCCTACATCTATTTTTGGACTAAGTCACATGTGATTTTAGCTCTTTTGTAGGACCCACATGCTCACGTATATGTATAATTGGTAGACCTTGATTCCTCTTCACTATGTCGAGGAGAGGAAGTGTTCACTACTGGCACATAACATTTAGGCCTATTTTTATAGGGAGATCTTATGTTAGGAACCTAATAGTAAAAATAAACCCATTCACACAAATACTACAATTAAAATAGAAATTCATGAAATAACAGTATATTGCAATACAAAAAGTTGATGTCGGATTTGATGTTGTCCTACTCTTGATTGCTGACTAGATAAAAACTCCTCTATTTAGGGTTCCACTAGATGTTTTATGGGCATGTTTTTGGTTCAATGTGGATTTTACATGATCTTCTTATTCCCTTTCCATGATTCATCTAGGGTATTCATATGTGGATTAACAAGGATTGATGATCTTATTGACTCTATACTTGAATCATCCTATCCTCATCTGTTTTTATGTCTAGGATATTTAGATATTCCTTAGTGAATATATTGCTCGTACCATTGAGAAATTACACTTAGGTATATGGAGTGTTGTAACGCAATTATTAAAAGAGTTTAACTTGGCTTAGAGGCCCACCTATCAAGTTGGAAAATGGGTCCTAATAAATCAAGCTAATATATGCCCTACTATCAATAAACCCTTTGAAATTATTGTTGATGATGGAAATTGGCGTAGTCACCACCATAAAGGTTGTGATACTTTGCTAGTATGGTCTAAATTAATGACTTTGCATCATTGTGCAAGGCAATTTTGGTATGCTAGAATTCTCTGGCATAGACTATCCTTTGTCAATTTCTTCTTCAAATCATCTACTTGGTATGTGTAGGGAGATTTAGGGCCTCTCATTTTACTTAGCTTTGAGAAATGGTTTTGTTTAAACTTTATTTTGGGAAAAGGTTTACCTCCTATAGTGAAATGTTCACTACACTCACCTTATTATTGTCAATAATATCATCACTATTAAAATTGGTCTTGTATATCCACTTGGTTTTAATGACATATTTTTCCTCAGGTGGGTATACCAAATCCCACGTTCCATTATTCTCTATTGACTCCATATTCTTTTTCATAGCTTCAACCATATGTTTACACTTGATTATTTTATCAAAGGTTCTAGTTTCACTAGAAATACAAGATAATTCATATTGAGTCAATTAATCATCAACTTGATCAACAACATTTTATCATTACCTTGTTATGCTTGAAGTTGAGTTATTCTCCTCTCAAAATTTGATCCAAAATTTGTGTTGGTGGATTTGAGAGCACCAAAAGTTTATGTTTTCTTTCATAGGATGTAGAAGATGAGCCACTTGATTTTAGAGTAGGAGATACCTCAAAAGGTTTTGATGGAGTAACTTGTATGTCCTCTTTCTTTAAATATTTAGTCATTCAGGGTTGCCCTTCACTTGTAAACACCTTCTATTTTTGTAGTAATCTTCATAGATATCACTCTCAATAAAAATAACATCTCAAGAAATAATAGTATTCTTATTTTGAGGGTTATAGAACTTGTATGTGTTTTTATCATCACTACAACCCATAAAGACATAAGGAACATATTTGGGGTTCATCTTATTTTTCCTCTCATAATTAACATGCACATATGCTAAGAAACCAAATACTTTAAAATATGCAACACCTGGTTTCTTACCATTCTAAGCCTCATATAGAGTTTTATTCTTAACTTCCATGGTAGGACTCCTATTGAGTATATAAACGATTGTCTTCATTGTTTCAACCTAATACATCATTTTTGAGCTTTTGTTGTCAAGCATGCTTCTTGTTGATTCCACTATTATCATATTCTTTGTATCTACCATAATATTTTGGATTTTTCACTTTTATTTTCATCCATAGCCTCAAATATCTTAAGGGCTAAAAATACGTTATCTTTACCCTTCAAGAATAAAACCCATACATGTCTACTAGCATCATCAATTAATGTAATGAAATAGAGGTTCTACCAATTCTTGAGCAAGACATAAGATCATATAAGACAAAATGGACTAGCTCCAATGGTTGGCTAGATATTTAATTGCTATAGAGAAACATGTCCCTATGATGCTTTACAAGTATGCACCCATTGCATGCTTCATATTTTCTCTTCACTTGTACTTTTGGTAGCCCATGAACCACTCCTTTTTTGTGGAGAATATGAATACTATCAAAATTGAGGTATCCATACCTATTATGCTACAACCAAATTGAATCATCAATAGTAAAATAACAAGTATCATTGGCTATCATATTGATATTTAGAGGGAACATCATATTCTCCATCATAGAATATGTGTCAATTATCTTGTCTCCTTGCTTCTTGTCAAAGATAAGACACTCTTTATTATCAAATACTAATTTTAAACTCTCTTAACAAACTTTCCTACACTTATCAATTATGCTTCATGCTAAGAACATGAGAGACATCATTGATGATTTATTTATCATATCTAGAGTTGATATGAATATTGTATTTGCTCATCAGTTGAACCATATTTCCATCTCCCAATTTTACTTTGAGTGTTGTAGCTATCATTAAGCTTATTGAATTCATGTTTGTAATTAGGCATGTGCTTAATACAATTGCTATAAAAAAACCAAACATGCTTACTCATATCATAGTTGTTATCATGCTCTATATTGTAGGTCTTCTTGTTTTTGTTGCCATGATCTCCTCTAGTCTTGGCTACTAAGATCCTATAATATTTCTTCATGTTTTGTTCCTCTTGCAATAGTAACAAGTAATATTATTCTTGTTTGGCTTGTTATTTCATTTTTATTTGTATTGCTCCTTCCTATTTTCGTTGGAACTCTTTGAGATGCCTTCTCCTCCACCTCCATATTTTTATGGATTCCTTCCTTAAGGGTTTGAAATCCTCATCTTAGTTTCAAGAGGTTGTTCTAAATTATTGATGTAGTATTTCATCTTTTCCTCATGAGACAAGCGTGAACCAACTAACTATTCAACTTTTATATTCTCAAAATCTTTGAACTCCTTCACCTTGTACACCATGTCATTCACCTTGACACAATAGTCTCCTATAATTTCTCCTCCTTTCATTCCTATGTTCTCAAATCTATTTTTCAAATATTGGAACTTGGCTACCTTAACCTTCTCTATTCCTTAGTAGAAAGTATTCAAAGTTGTCTATGTTTTAGCTTCATTTTTACAACTAGTCATATGAGGGTAGATAATAGGATCTGTAGCACCTTGACTGTAGAAAAAGGTATGTGCACCAAGCTTCTTCTCATCCTTTTTCTAGTTTTTTTATCTTTTGGAAAGCTACTTCAATTATTCAAAGCCATGTAAGTTACCACTACACTATCCCATATGCCTTTCCACACTAATATCTACTTTAGTTGATATTTTTAAAACTCAAAATTATCTTATTTGAATAAATTGATGTTCATGGAAGCACCATAGAGAGCCATGATAACTTCTTCAATTTATATAGAGATTTTCTATCCAACAACGCTTGTTAAAATTTTAGTTAAGAAATATCGAGGTCTAACTAACTTGGGAAATAATGGAGCATGCATTCTTGAGTAGATGGGACCCATATAAAAAGATAGCTAGTCTCAAGTTCACCATCAAGGGATATGAAGAAGAAATAAATGTGCTTCAAAAAAACAAAAGGAAATAAAAAGAGAGCTAGAAAATTTTAAAGAAGTGGTAGAAGATAAAAAAGATGTTAGTATGTAGACAGAGGAAACCATACCTTTGGTAGAAGATAAATTATAAAATGGACAAAGGAATTTGTTTGAATCTAAAAAGTCTATTTTGCAGGTTCATGGAAGCATTCAAAAGGAATAAGTTATTATTTCCATTGATCCTAGTAGCAAATATAATTTTATTAATATTGCTTTGGCTAAGAAGTTGCAAGTTCAAGCAACAAAAAATTAAGGACATATAGCTAGAGGGTGAGCATGTTCAAAGTTTTGAATATTTGAAGATCACCATGGATAAATATTTTTTACATACATATTTCTATGCTATTGATATGGATGATGAGGATATTGTTCTTGGTTATCCTTGGTTAGATTATTTGGATACTTTTAACATTAATATGGAAAAGAATTTTATGAAGTTATGGTACAAGAAAAATAAGATAACATTGCAGGATATTTCTTAGCTTAAGGAGCAAGGATCCAAGGAAAATCAAGAGGTGGTTGCAGATTAAAAAATTGAAGAACTTGAAATAGAATTCAAGAAGGCAGTAGTAGCAATAGAATCCATGGAAGAAGTAGCAAAAATTGAGTCCATGGAAATAACAGTAACAGAGTTTAAGGAAGCTTTGATAAAAGAGCACAAGGACACACCAAACAAAGATAACATGAAAGAACAATGTGTAGAAGAATTTAAAGCAATGGAGCCAAATGTTGAGAAGTCAAAGAAGGTAGAACATCAAGTTAAGTTTGCACCATATCACCATCCACACCACCATGAGAGGCAACATTATTGGAGGTATGGCTCAATGCAGTAATATTATGGTTCCACATGGAATCATAAGGGAACCAACTATGGTAGTGTTTGGAAGAGAAAGCATAGTGATCCTAGTTTTTAGAGTGGTTCATCAACATCAAGGAACAAGTGGACCCATCATTCAAGTTATCAAAATACAACAGTAGAAGCATGGAGCCAACAAAGAAGATTTGGATACTCAAGTAACAAAATGGCATACCAACATCAATATGTTTCACTTGGATGGATGGATGATCGAGATTGGTACCAGTTGCTAACATTTCTTAGAAAATCATATTATCATGTTTCTTCATATGTTTCGAGGATGAAACATTTGTAAGGAGGGTGGCATAGGGTACTTAGGAATAAATATTTGGGGATATATTATTATATTGTATAAGGGTTGGCATGGGCCACACATAACCCAAGGTTGATTGTATTATAATATTATGTTATATTATATTATAATATTATATTAGTAGTAGGCTTCACAAAGTAGAATAAGAAGATGGATATATAAATAAGAGATAGTTTTCATTGTAATCATCATGGAGATGAATCTTATGTAATCGTCTTTGCCCACGAAGTGGCTTATGGGAATTTTCCCTCCTTAAGTGGCTCTCTCATCTTGGGAGATATTGTGGAGTTATTCCTTCCTTAAGGATTATTATTGGTGTTTTCCTACCTTAAGGGTATTATCTATATCTATCTCATTTGTGGATTGTTATTGTGGATAATTTTTTTTGGATGAATGATTTGATATTTTTGAATATTGGTGAATTATTTTTGTTAATAATAATAAAGTTCTACAACAGTTTTCTCTTTCCATCCTAACAAGGCATCTGGCCTCGATGGATTTCCTATAATTTTCTTTCAAAAATTTTTGGATATTTTGAAGATTGATATATTTGTTGCAGTTGAAGAGGTCTAGAAAAGAAAGGTCTTAATAAATTATATCAATATCATTTTTATTATGTTGGTTCCCAAGAGATAAAATATTTTGATAATTTTCTTCCAGTAAGACTTTGTAATATGATTTATAAGATCATTTCAAAAATTATGATAAGTTATATTATCTCAAAGGGATAATGTGGTTTTATTTATGGTATACAAATTATTCACAATATTATATTTGAATATGAGGCCACACATTCACTACATTCTATGAAAAAACTAGTTATGCTTATGAAATTAAATATGAAGGAAGCATACGATAGGTTTCCTAGATTTTTCTACTTGATATTATAAAAAATGGTTTTGATTAGAGTTTGTGTTAATGGATTAAATGTTTTTATAGCAATTCAAAATATTGTATTTTAATCAATGGTTCTCCTATTGGTTACATAAATTTATCTTGTGGATTTCACTAGGGTGATCCATTTTATTCTTATTTATTCATTATTCTTGTGGAGGTATTCGGGAGATATTTCTCAAAGGTAAAAATTGAAGAAAAAGTCAAATGTATTTAAATTACAAAAATTACACCTTCAAATATTATCTTCAATTTACTAAATATACTTTTCTTTTGGATCATCCCTCATTGAGGTGATGGAGTCTAAATCAATATTATACTACAATGAGAAGTCTACTTGATAGTTGGTTAATATTATAAAATCCAAAAAAAAAAAATATTACCCTTGATTTATTTTAGGGTTTAAAATTGAAAAATTTCCATCAATCTACTTAAATTAACCCTTTATCTCATAAAGGAAATAAAAAAGAGATTTAGACCTCTTGTTTGGATAGAATAAAAGCTTGTTTGACATGTTGGAAGGGTAAGTTCCTAACAATGGTGAGAAGGCTAGAACTCATAAAGACTACATTGCAATACAAACCTATTTATATGATGTCACTTTCAAGATTTCCAATAGGTATAGCATCAAAAACTGATAAGTAAATGAGATAGAATTTGTAAAGAAAAGAATATTGGAGTAGGCTTGCAAAATTGTAAGCTTATGAATTTTTTCTTAGGGGCAAAGCTTGGGTGAAAATTATTTAGAGATTAAAGATAGAATTGGAAAAATATATTACTTCATAAATATATAGGTTCTGTCAATTCAATGAAATTATTTAGGAAGAGAACCCTACCTAAAGGGTAGTCAACATGGAACTTCATATGAGATAGTTTACAATTTAAAATATATATATATATATATATATATATATATATATATATATATATATATATATATATATATATAGATGGTAGGGAAATTATGTATATTTTTTTCATATCATTGACTCAAAAATGATAACCATTCATTTCAATATTTCTATCTTGTAAATATCCAAAGGTTAAAGGCTACATTAATAAGAACAATAACTCCATAGCATATATTAGTAACTTGGTTGAAAGAGAGTAACTCAAAAAAATTATAAATAAACATCAAAAGATGTTTTAAGAGATTTATTTATCATTTTTATATGAAAGGACATGTTGGTTTGGAATTTATTAAAAGATAATGGATACTTGTCAAGTTGGGATATGGATATTTAGACCAATCAAAATTTCCTACTCTGAAAGATTTTCCTTGGAAGAATGTCTAGTCATAGAGGTTCTCCCCAAGACCTCAACATTCATTTGGTTAGTAGTTCAAAGTAAGACTCTTATAGGAGAGAATCTACAAAGAATAGGATATCATAGACCTTTTAGTTGTGCCTTGTGTGAGAATGATTTGGAAACATTAGATAATTTACTTCTTCATTGTCCCTTTGATCACACTTTAAGGTTAGTTTTTTTAAATATGAAAATATATTGGTTAAAGAGTTGATAAAATGTTGGATTAATAATTTATTAGCTAAAATGTTATGTATTATTTTTTTGGAATTTAAAGAATTGAAGGGAATAATAGAAATTTTAAAAATAAAATTCAAAATTATGCTTAAGAACCTTATTATTGCCTCTCTTACTAAATGTGTACAAAGACATGGTACTCATCATGAAGAAGTGTCAAGTGCGAAAAAAGAGTCATGGAAAGTCTAAAGTGTGGAAAAAGAGTTCATGAGAAGTCTCAAGTGTAGAAAAAAGTGATATCAATCTAGTTACAGTTTTTTGAATACACATGGAAGAGTTATTTGTGATAATGGCATTAATACAAAAGGTCTACTTTGATCTTGCGTAAAATGGAAATACCCTAAAATTGGGTCTATCCAAATTAATTTGACTAGTGTTTCTAAAGGAAATCTAGGAAAAGCCTATAATGAAGGTAAAATTCTCCTCACTTACTCAAAATTATACATGGAACTTCAACTAACAATATGTAGAGGCTAGGGCATTCCTTATAGGGATTAAAATTGCAGTAGAAAAAAGATAGAAATATATTTCAATTAAGGGGATTCACAAATTATCATTAATGCTAATGGATATCAAAATTGGATAAAAATTTATATCATTAATGATGTTAATCATCTATTATTGGAGGTACATGGGCATATTTATAGAGAATGAAATAGGGTGGTAATAATTTAACTAATTGTGAATATTTGTCTTGGTAAAATTCAAATTTTAACTTTAATCAAAATGATGCAAAAAAATTAATTGTAAAAATATAACACTTAAAAAAAATATTTATGATAAAAAATATATTAAATATAATATAATTAACCTAATAACAAATATAACATTTTATTTAAATAATATCAATAAAAATATCTTATAATTTATATACAAATATATTAATTTTTAAAATAATTTAAACTTGAAAAATAACACCAATTAAAGAAAAATAAATATTATTAGAAAATTGTTTTACCAATTGATTTGACTAAACCTCGCGTAAGGGTGGCAAAGGTCCAAGGTTCAAATCTTGGGCCTCGCTTGTCTCCTTCTTGTTGCTTTCAACAACATAAAAGGTTTTAAATTACTATGTCATGGTGGTTATAAGAGCCTTCCTGTTGCTTTCAACAACATAAAAGGTTTTAAATTACTGTGTCATGGTGGTTATAAGAGCAGCACGAATTTCTATGTGATGATGATATCTAGGGCAAAGAACGCAGAATACTATAGTAGCCATAAAAGACGGCCAACCTATCCGAGTTCGCTGCTACCTATTCCACCATGTAAATTAAAAAAAAACGTAAAAAAATTAATAAAAAAATTCAAACATATACTTAAAACTCAAGTTAAAATTATATTAATTTTTAAACCATTTAAACTTGAAAAGAAATACCAAGAAAAATAAATGCTATTAGAGAATTGTTTTACAACATAAATGTTTTCCTAAAAAATTTCAAACATATACACCTAAAACTTAAAATGAGGTCCGAGGTGTAGACCAATTGATTCACCAAACCCCATAATGGGGCGGAGGTCCAAGGTTCAAATCTCGGGCCTCGCTGAACACTTGTCCGTTTCCTGGTGCTTTCAGTGGCGTAAAAGGTTTAAAATGATTGTGGCATGGTGGTTATAGGGACGAACTGTAGAAGATCTGTGTGACGGACGGCTTCCAGGGCGGACAATGCAGGATACTGTGATGGCCATAAAAATCTGGACAGCCTACTGAATTCGTGGCCGCTATGGATTCCACCATGTAAATTCAAAAAAAAAAAAAAAAACCTTAAAATGCATAGAAATTAATTTTTAAACCATTTAAACTTAAAAAATAATACCAATTAAAGAAAAATAATTGCTATTAGAGAATTGTTTTACAACATAAACGTTTTAAAAAACAATTCAAAATTCAAACTTATACACCAAAAACTTAAAATGCATTTAAAAAATAATTAATTTTTAAATCATTTATCCTTGAAAATTAACACCAATTAAAGAAAAATAAATGCTTGTTTTACAACATAAACGTCTTGATAAAAAAATTCAAACATATACACCTAAAACTTAAAATGCATAGAAATTTGACGTTTGAAAAGAAGGCATTTTTTAACCTCATTTATATTTACATATAGTTAATAGGTAATATTTTTGCTTGGTTAGATAGTGGATCCCAGGTTAGTGGATCCCATATCATTAGATAAGATCAAGAACTTAATTTTTTAAGCAATTAAATTCGATAGTCAATTAATAAACATTTGATTCGACAAACTTAAAAAACTCAAAATATCATAACAATAAAAAAACCCAAATTACCTTGACTAACCTTTATTAAAGAACTCAAAATATTATAATAATAAAAAACCAAATTCATATCCCAATAAAGAAGTCTCATAAAAACATATATTTTACCCATATAATAACAGTTGTACGTAGAATGATAAAAAGGACATTACTTGTTAAGAGTTTAAAGGTTTGAGTTTTTTAATAATTGCCTATGAAGTCCGTAGACACTGACACTGTTGCAATAGGATGCCATGAATACGAGAATATAACAGATTATGAGGGATTCACAATGCAGACGATGTGCTTATGTGCTGGATGGTAAGCAACAGGCAACAGAAAACTATGCTATTCTGTGCCAACAATGGGCAGTCAAATGTCAGCCTATTAACTGGTTGAAACTTGTGCCTCCTATAAATCAACATATTATATGTTTGTGAGTCCTTGCAAACCTATCTCATTAATGCCCTCACATATTTGTTGCTATAAGCAGTTTCTATATAGAGTCTATTTCCATAAAAATTTTCTCAACGTTCATAATTTTAACAAGATGGGTCTCAAGATCACCAAGTTTTTTCCTTGTACAATTGTAAGAAAAGAGATGCAAATTGTGATGGTGGGTCTGGACGCTGCAGGCAAGACTACCATTCTCTACAACTTCAAGTTAGGGCAAGTGATTAGAACGATTCCCACAATCGGTTTCAATATTGAAACAGTGAAGTACAAGAATATTATGTTTACAGTTTGGGATGTGGGGGGCCAGGACAAGATTCGGCCTCTTTGGAGACACTACTTCAAGAATGCAGAGGGTCTGATTTTTGTGGTGGATAGCAATGACAAAGATCGGATCATGGAGGCAAGAGATATGTTGCACAAGATGCTTATTGAAGAAGATCTGCAAGATGTTCCTCTTCTTGTCTTTGCAAACAAGAGGGATTTTAATGATGCAATGACTGCCGCTGAGATCACTCATAAGCTTGGTCTGCATTCCTTCACTCAGTGTAATTGGCATGTTCAGAGCTCCTGTGCTACTTCTGGAAAAGGCCTGTATGAAGGTTTAGATTGGCTTTACAATAACCTTTAAAGACAGCGTTGCATTTTGAAAAGGCGTTGGATTTTTTTTATTTTTAAGTTATATGACTGATATGTGTGGGTAATCAGATCCTTTGTCAACTGACCATAGCTTTCCTATGTTCATTCTTATGAGGTTGTAGTGCTTTGTAATGAGATAATTCTGGAATGGCGAAGTTTGATATACTTTAAACAAACGGAAATGATTTCCTTAGGATTGAAGAAAGGTTTTACATTAATTTATGATAGAGTGATGGGCCAAGCACGTATGACCTCCTTGTGTTTTTTCATACAAAATTTGATTCGGTGAGCTTGTACTTTTAACATAATGTCTTTATCATCAGTATAACTTATTTATTTATTTGATGGGTAGAATAGATGAATTGAGTAAAAAATAAATATTGTAGTGGTATTTTTTTGTTTTTATTTTGAAAATTCAAATACAGCGGTTCTTTTCAAAAACCTAGGCTTTAGAATTTTGAGTCCTGTGCACACATATGTCTGTGGGTTTTCATGACTAAGGTCCAAATTCAAACTCTAGTATAAGGGACGGGATCTCTCGTAAACACTCAGCTCTTTACCTTAATATTTTGCCTAGAAAGGGATAGGGCAGTTGGTAGTGGGGTAGTGCTTGCCTATGGGCTGCCCTGTTAGATTTGGAGGTCTGTTAACTAGCAGGCTGCAGAGGTATGTTTTTGGATTTTCATCAAAGACCCAAGTTCAAACTCTGGTATAAAGGAACTCTTTAAAAAATCCATGTTTTACCCTAACATTTTGACTACAAAGAATAAACAGGTTGAATAGTGGCCTACTACTTATAGGGGTGAGCTCCCCAATTCCAAAAATTAACTTGAACTTCCTATTAACTAACAGACTTAACAAACTAAAAATTATAAAAATTATAATAATAATAATAATAATAATAATAAATCAATTACTTAGATGAATAATTACTCTTGGAGGTTGGATGCACATATACTTTTGTATATTATTTTATTTATATATAAGCACATATTTTTTGTAACATTACATCTCAGTAATGGTATGAAGTCTTGCAGATTCCACAGTTTACATCACACATATCTTAATTTGGTGATTGCGTGTACTTTGACGAACGTTATGGAGGTCATCGACCTCTTATTTTCATTAATCATTTTCAAGAAAATAATTATAATTTTTTCATGTAATTTATTATTTCAATGAGTTTATACAAGTTTTTATGAAGGATCATGATCTCTTCATATTGAAAAGGGTTTCAACCTTTGATCTCTCAAATAAATACCAAAATCCTTATCACAATAACTAATAATTTATTATAAGTTAAGAAAAATATTGATTATAATAAATTTATATATTTAATATAATGTTAATATTGTTTACTACATAAAAGTTTTATTAATAAAACATTTTCTAATTTAATTTTCTTTTAAGTTTACATGATGGCTTAATATAAAAAATATTACTTTTAATATAATTTGGTTAGTGTGAGAACCCCTGACCTACGCAGCAATTGGCTGAGCAGTCTCCTCCCAACCATGACCTCTCTTTAAGGGAGGGTTATGCTTATCAATAGGGAATTTATATTTAATATTGATTATAATAAATTTATATATTTAATATAATGTTAATATTGTTTACTACATAAAAGTTTTATTAATAAAATATTTTTTAATTTAATTTTCTTTTAAGTTTACATGATGGCTTAATATAAAAAATATTACTTTTAATATAATTTGGTTAGTGTGAGAACCCCTGACCGCAATGCAGGGTTGAGCAGTCTCTTCCCAACCATAACCCCTTTTAAGGGAGGGTTATGCTTATCAATAGGGAATTTATATCTAATATTGATTTTAATAAATTTATATATTTAATATAATGTTAATATTGTTTACTACATAAAAGTTTTATTAATAAAATATTTTCTAATTTAATTTTCTTTTAAGTTTACATGATGGCTTAATATAAAAAATATTACTTTTAATATAATTTGGTTAGTGTGAGAACCCTTACCTACGCACAGGGCTAAAAGTCTCCTCCCAACCATGACCCCTCTTTAAGGGGAGGACTATGCTTGTCAATAGGGAATTTAACATACAGCCACAACACACCCATCCCCTCACACACTCACCCACGATACGATTTGAACCTTGGACCTCACAAAGAAGAGCCAAAACCCGAACCATTGTGTTTCCTTGTGGGACTATATATATATATATATATATATATATATATATATATATATATATATATATATATATATATATATAAACATGTCTTGATAAGACTCGAAGAGCTATAATTATGTTGTAATATTATGGTAATTTGTTTGGTTGACACATCATATGTAATATAGATGAACGAACATTGTTACATTGTATAATCAATTAAATTATATATATAATTAATTATATAGATACAACTTTTTTATTTATATTATATTATGATTACATTGTATTATTATATTAATTTAATAGGTATGTGTATTATTTGACAAGATTTATATTATCATTGTTAAAAAAATAAATCAATCACTACTATTTTTTTCAATTGATTATATGCGATTGAAACCATTCAAAATATATTACATCATCACCACTTAGTAATGTTATGATTATATATATATATATATATATATATATATATATATATATATATATATATATATATATATATATGTGCTTGATATGAAAGTAAGTTGGTTACAACCACATTATTTTTAGTAGATGACAAGCACAAGGTTTAAACCATAGGGGTTGCATCCACCAAACCTATTCCATCTCGTTATTATTTATCTTGATGTGAAATGGATCACTAGGTGCTCAATATTCCTACCGTTGCCATCGATCTAGCACGCACTCAAAGGATTCAGATCATACTACTACCTTTGTAGTTGGCTTCCCCCTAAGGTTTGAACCTAGGTCTCTTCTTGGTAAGTGCCTAGCCACACGTGCACTTACCAATCCACCTATCCTTTAGGGGTCTCATAATTTAAATATTATTCATTTATGATTTGACAAGATCAAAATTTTGATTAAATATTGAAGAAACTAACTAATTAAAATGATACCATTTAATAATTAGATTAATACTAATTAATCATATATTGTTATTTTTTTTTATTGTATTATATAGTCTCTTAATATTCAAGAGTTTCTATAGTCTCTTAAGGATTTTGGCCTCTTTTTGAGAAGTCCAAGGTTCAAACCCCACTGAGTATGAGGAAACCAAGAACCCTCGTAAAAACCTATGTGAACTCATTGAAAAATATATTTAAAAATTTTACATTATTAATTTCTATGAGGAATATGAAATGGATAATATATTACTTGTAAACATCTAAAACACATCATATTGAGAACACTACCTATTTGGATACCTTTTTAGGCCATATGACCCACCTGGGGTAGCCTCAGGGTTTAATAGTGATTTTTATCACTTTAACAAGAAGGATTCTCCCTTTACAGCTTAGATCTTCCTACCTAGGGACGACCTCTAGAGGTTGCCCTACCCCGAAGTGGCCAGTAGTCACAATCACCCTACCCTAGAATGGTCGCACCTGTAACAAATTTAAATACAGTGCCACAGTCAAAATGGTTTCAATGGCCAACCAAACCCAACGATATTTGCAATCAGTTGTGAGAAGCTTCTAGAATGGGTTGTTGCCCTTATTGATATTAATTGTTTTTTAACTTCTCAAGCAAGCCAAGATTCCCATTGGGGAAATATATAAGAAGACACATTGCCTTCATTAAACTATATCTTTTATTCTCCATAACGAAGTGTTATCAATTTCTTTACTAGAGAGAATATCCTCTCATAAGCAACGAAGTGCTCCTGGATTTCAGTCATGGAGCAACAATGGAGTATTTTGAAGTTTGAAGATCAAATTCAACACTCTTTCATCATCAACAATCTTATTTTATGCCCATTTTCATCATTTAGTTGTTCCTCATGAATGCACCAAGAACGTCAACCCATCTATAGATCAAACCAGACATCACCCTGCATCAATTTTAAAGAATTCTTCCACTGTTCAATGGCCACCTCACCTCAAGGTAGCCCGTAGGCGCTACCACCCTACCTTGGGATGGTCAGCAGGCCAGATCGCTTTACCCTAGAATGACCTCTCGGTGACATATGCTTTTACTATTTTCTTAGTTACAGTAGATTTAGCAGCATTTCATTTGTTTTCTAACATAGTTTAGTTCAATTTTCATGCATATTTTTATCGTTTTCAACATCTCTTTTCAATTTATTATCATGGATATGGATCTCATCATGAGGTTCCTCATTTGCTATTAATGTCATGTGAGTGTTCTTGTGTGCAGATTTTAGGTGTTGACAGGAGTTATTAACATAAATATTCATCACATCTACATCATACCTTGCAGAGGTCACAAGAAACTTCTCCCCAAATAAATGTTGAGGGTGAAAATATTCTACGGGATAGACCTACCATTGGTTCTTTATTGTAAATTATATCAAATTGGTATTAAATACCTAAGAGGGATATCATTGTAACCACCTTGTGAAGGATAATTTTAATATTAATGAGAAGAGCACCATTTATTTATTTCTTATCTTTCATTTTATGGTTATATGATGTTTTAGTCAATTTAATTCCATATAATTGCATAGGTGTACAATTTTTGCATACTACAATGGTGATCACGGTGGTGGACTCTTTCTACATTTTACAATATCTATCGCTAATTACCTATTTTCTTGATTTTCTTGAATTGCAAGTTTTTCTGCTCTAGGTTAGAATGGTCAGCAGTTGCTTCCATCCTACCCTGAGATGGCCAACAGACCCTGTTGCTCTGCCCCATGATGACCTCAAAGCAAAGTTCAAAAATCAAAGAAACAACACCTTCATAGGATGTAGGCTTCTCCTATGAGTTTTTTATACCTAATTTTCTTACTTTATATAGAGAAATTTAAAATTTCATGTTTAATTGAAAAATATAGAAGAATTTTAAAATTTAAAACATTTTGTTTGTGACGACTCTTAGTTTAGGTGGCCTCTATTGCTGGTCTCTTCTAGGTCAAGTGACCCCTATTTTTGGCTGCCCCTATGTCTAACGACCTCTGTTTGCTTACTGTATGGATTGTGTGCTTGTTGTCTATGCAAATATTGACATCATATTAGGGTTTTGCAATTTTAGATTTCTAAAACTAAATTTTTTTTACATAGGAGTCTAAAAAATTAAATGTTATTTTGTGCATTAGCCAAAAGACATTGATTTCTCAATGATTGCATTTATTTTTGCATAAAATAAAATGAACCCACACACACCACACATCATATTAAACATCAGTGAGTTGGAATTCACACCCCAACATTGATCAAGACTAACGATGGTGGATTTCATATCCATATCATTGGATTTTTTGTGGTTATTTCATACCCTATTTTGACCAAGGCCAGTCCAAGAACTGTCATAGTGATAACTGGTAGGACCTGGTCTCCCTCATCAAGTTTGAACTTCATAACCAAACCTTGGTGGGTTTCATGGCTTGGACTTCATCACCAAGTCAGTGTGTGAGAGCATATAGGTGAAAATCCTAAACTAAGCCAAAATCAACAACAAAAGCAAAAGAATCAAGCAAAATAGCAATAGAAACAAAAAACATCAAACACACCAGATAGTATAGGACTCACAAAGAAAATTTAAAAGAGATAACCACATTGTATACTTTGTTTGTTTCTTTACTATTTACGTAATCAACATAAAATCCTACCATCCGATCTGGGACCTAATGATGAATGGTCCAGATTTACAAAGGAAAAATACATCTATTTTTTGCTTCATAATATGATATCAGAGCATGACCGTGGCCACCTGTGGGCGAATTTGAAGGAAAACTTGTCACTTCGAAATTAGTTAGGTTGAGAGGTAGCATGAAGACAAGGCTTCCTAGACAAGGCACTTCAGCTAGACCAAGAGGTTAGCAAGCTTTTCATTTCTAAAAAAAAAGTATTTTGCTACTTTTTGATTCTGCACTCAAAAAATAAAAAATTGTGCAAATCGGAGCTATAACAAAGAAGTTGTAGTGGTTTTATCATTACTCTATTTTGAGTAATTTTAAATCAAAAATAGGAAAAATAGCACTAAAAAGTCATAAAAAGCCCTATACAATCCCAAAAATCCTCAAATTTGTTTTTTTATCTTAGTTAGCCCCTTTTGCACCTTTCACAAAAAAATTGAGTTCTAACTCATTTTCTTGAAATTCCTCAAATTTATCATTTTTCCATTTGCCCTTTTTGGCCAAATATTCCACATATACAAAATTTGATTTCAACAATGCTTTTTTAGTCCTTTTCCATTGTGATCGGCTTGTTGCACTGATCATTTTGATATATAACACCCACAACTTTTTTCGAAAGTCAAAATTTTCAAAAAAAAAAGACAAAATGATCAAGGGAACCCCCACGACGACACAAGTAAGGGGGGCATTTCCCCCCTACATCCCCCTTTGTGGAGTGGTACCAAGTGTGTATGAAAACAAGACCTATAAATTAGAGAGAGAATTAGGCTTCGTAACCAACGAACATCTCCAAACCAATCCAAAGGACATGGCCATCCTTGAATGGCATCCCGGGTTTTATCATAACACCCATACCATCCATAGGGGATCTATTGGCATTTTTGCCACATTTATTTGATTGTTGTTTATTCATGCATAAGTTGTTGAAATTCTAACTCCTCTACAGGTTTTGATGCAAAAAAATGACTAAGTCCGAAGACTGTCGCGAAATCGCGACAAAAAACAGCATGGAGAGCCAAAGTTGAAAACCGTCGCGATATCGCGACATGTCGCGTTATCGCGGGTCGGATGAGGAGAGAGAAAACAAATGCAAAATTAGTGCGATGACGTGGGCAAATAGTCGCGATATCGCGACGTGTTGGATTTTCACGGTCAAAATGGTCAACGGAGGGCAGAGCGACGAAATTGTCGCGAAATCGCGACAAAACCAAGCCAAGGACGATGAGACTCAAATGTAGCGAAATCGCGACATAATATGGCACAAGGCACATAAGGCAAAAGACGTCGCGAAATCGCGACGCGTCGCGTTTTCGCGGCGTGGGTGGATAGAAAAGCTCAAGGTGTAAAATGGTCACGATTTCACGCCAGTTGTAGGATGAAGCCAAGCCAAGCAAAGGATGTAGCGAAATCGCTACGTGTTGCGTGGTCGCGGTTCAGGTGGATGAAAAGAGTCTAAGGCACGAATGGCGTAGCGATATCGCGACACTTTTGAGAATGAGTCCAAGCAAGACGAAGACGTCGTGAAATCGCGACAAGAAGTGGGAACAGTGGAGAATGCAAGCAAACGTCGCGATTTCGCGACACAGTGAGCAAGGAAGGCTTAAGGCAGAAAATGGTAGCGATTTCGTGACATTTGCAGGATGGAGCTAAGGAAACAGAACTTGTAGCGAAATCGCGACATGGTGGAAGTTGAAGAAACACAGAGGCAAGAGTGTCGCATTTTCGCGAGTTAGAAGCAGGACCGTACAGTGGTAAGAAGATAGTGTAGCGATTTCGTGCATTGTCTCATTTTTGCGACATGGAGATAACGATGAAAGTGCCAATGCAAAGATGTAGCGAAATCACGCAATGTCATGTTTTCACGATTTGATGCAGCGAAGAGAATAGAGAGATGAAGGATGTAGCGAAATCGTGCATTGTCACATTTTCGTGGAAACAAAGCAGAGGAAGAGCATAATTGTACGGACGTCGTGAAATCGCGCAGCATCGCATTTTCGCGGTTCAAGGTTGCGAAGGAGATATGGAAGCCGAATATGTCGCGATTTCGCGACATGGTTGGTTTTCGTGGTTCAAAAGCGATAGAAGCGTACGGAGCAAAAAGACGTCACGATTTTGTGACCTGTCACGTTTTCGCGACCTGTTACAGTTTCGCGCCAGAAAGCGGTTCAAACGGCCCGATGCAGTTTTGTGAGTTTCGATGATTCAAAGCACTCCAAAATTAAATGTGTTGCTGCTTTCCGATGCGGTCAAGGTAGAAGAACGTGCCCAAGCTACCAGAATTGAAGATTTCCATTATTCGAAGCTGTTGTTCATGATTTTTCTAACGGTTTCATGCATATTTCCAAGAACAACAATTTAATGAAGACGACCGACTCCTCCTTATGGCATTTAATTTCTGGTTTCTCCGAGGCTGTTTAAGGATATCATCTCCTTGTTTCCATTGCATAATTTGTAGATCTCGAGGAGGTCCGTTTCATAGTTTTAATGCTGCAAAGAGGCAAGACCTCTATATAAATCAATGTAAATCTCAAGAACAAGTATCGGGAGTTTGAGAGATACTTTTGCTGAAAGCTTTTCAAGTACTTTGCATGAATATAAGACATTCGGCTCTCTGGTTTTGCAAGCAATTTTCTGTGTATTTTCCCTTCTGTATTCTGCATTCCTAATTTGTGCTCGCATTTCTTATTTGCTGCTTAGTTTTAATTCTGTATTGAGTTTTAACATTTGCTAGTAAGGGAGTGAGTTCTGGAATGTTATCTTGGAGGTCATCCGTGCAAGGTTGTGAGTGAATCACGTCACTGTCTTCTGTTATTTGTTGTTTGCGTACTTAGAGTTATCTGTTGTTGTTCTTTCCCGATCAGATAAATTCGGCCTACGGCTATATTTCCCATTTCTTTCTGCATCTTTACAATTCCTTTCCTGTAACTTTGATCTAAAAACAAGCTTAGAATAGTAAGGGAACCAGCCCACTCTGGAGATTGGTCTGGGAGACATTTCTTTCTCCCAGCCTTTCAATGTTGGCCGGGTCTAGGGTGCATTTTTTTGTAAAATCCTTTCCTGTGGCAGATTCGTGACCAACAGTTTTTGGCACGCCCGGTGGGACAGACTTCTTCTGTCTCAGAAAGATCCCATAGTGTTGAAGGTTTAATGTTCGCCTTCATGCCGTAAAGTTAGAACATTTGGTGACTCTGCAGTACTCAGAAATCTCTGGACGTGGATGCAGTGAAAGCTGTACTTCATGATCACGAGATCACAGTCTAAAAAAGTTGGAGATCTTGTCGAGTTTTTTGAACTTGACAGCACAAGAAGTGGTGAGCATTCTAGGTTGGTTTCCCCATCGCTTGCATCATCTGCCATATCCACACAAATCCCTGGTATTGTTACTAGTTTTCCATCTTCTCAGTTACATACACTAGTTCCAATGGCCCAATATCCTCCACCTAGGCAATTTTTAGCATGGAACAGCTCAGGGGCCTTGAATCTGTAGGCTCAAAATCTAGTTCCCCAGGCTGCCTTGAAGGCATTGCCAACTTATGATGGTACGGGAAAGACTGCATACGAACATATTCATGATGTAGCTTCTCTGGCAGCCATTCATGACATAACAGATGAAGATGTAATGGTGAAGTTACTAGTGTTATCCTTGAGAGGAAAATTGTTGTACTGGTATAGATCTCTGCAACCAGGCACTATTGCGTCCTGGGATCAGCTAGGAGAACTGTTAGTTAAGAATTTTCATGAACAGGCTGACCCATTTTCATTGTTGCACCAGTTTAATGCAATCCAGAGGCATCCGCAGGAGGCAATAGCAGATTTTAATGTTCGCTTCACCAGGAGCTGGCAGCGAGTGCCTGAAGGACTTCGCCCTACCCCTGAGCAAGCTACGTTTTACTACCTCCGAGCGTTCAATACAGATATTGGCTTGGCGATCAGGCAGTCCAATGTGATGACTTTCCCAAAACTGTTCGAGCAAGCACAAAAGGCGGAGGCAGACTTGATTGCAATCGATAGGCTTCCCCCAAAGGTAGCAATGCCCATTCTTCTTGATATTCCACAACATTTATATCCTAGTTCTTTTTCGCAATCTATGTCTTCTATGTACCCTGTCCCATCATGGAATTCTAGTGCACCTCAAATTGCACCTATCCCAGCTCCTCAGCTATCTACTTCAGCAAATCTCCAGCTGCCTGCACCCAACATTCTGCCATTCCCTGCTTCCACCTCATTTCCAGCATTACCGGCACCACCAACACCCTTGCCCTTACCAGCACCTCCTGCACCTGTAAACCCTGATCCTTATACAACACTCTTGCAAGAGGTAAAATCTGCCAATTCTGCAATAAGAGCAATGGGTAATAAGATCACGCTTATTGAAAGGAAGCAAGCTGAGCGAGATTTCCAGCCAAGGAGATTTCAACCCTCGCCAATTACTAGAGACCAAGCTGCTTCAACAAGCAAAGCACCTGAGAAAAGCTTGACTGCTTTGGTAAATGAAGATGCAGTCCTTGTTGAAAGAACATATTGGTGTTCGACTTGTAATGATCCCCATGGAGAAGATACCTGCATGGTCCATCTGAATTATGTGCAGACATTGGCTGCTAGTTCTTCAGGAGGGCAAGTCAATATGATCTCTGAGGCAGGCCATAGCTTAATGACTCCACTGGAAGAGCAAGTTTCAGTTCTCACAAGGACTGGAAAGAAGTCTGTTACAGTAGATCCTACTGAGTTAGAACCGTTAAAAGTGCCAGCTGATTTGAAGAAGCCAGTGAAAGCTCCTGTGCCAGTTTCAAAGCCTGATGCGCCTATTTTGCCGAAAGATCCTGTTTCCCACAGAGTTCAAGAAAAGGCTGCAACTGCACAGGCAAGATCAGAAGTAGAGGAGCAAGCTAGAGAAAAGTTGAAGTATCCTTCATTGACGAAGAGGCTAAGAGTGGAAGCCACTCAGCAGTATCGGAGCAGATATGAACATCCTGTTGAAAAGAAGGAATCTACTATGGTTGCATACAACATTGTCGAAGAACTGAAGAAGACCCCAGCTAAGGTTAGTCTTTACGATGCATTGCAGTTGCCTGGGCAGGTAGATTTATTGCAAGAATCTTTAAAATCTATGAAGGATAGTGAAAAGGGTCCTACCCAGACAATTTATGCTCAAGCCTTAACCACTTCTATCACTGGTAAAAATAGACCACCCTCGTTTTATCTATCACTGCAAATAGAGGGTTGGATCGTGCATAACTGCATGATCGACTCTGGAGCTGCTACAACTGTCATGCCAAAGGCAGTTTGCGAAGTTATGGGTATGGAATACACACGAAGTAGCCCTGGAGTTTTGCAGTTAGATGGCACTCCTATGAAAATGGTGGGTGTAATCAAGGATGTCCCAATTGTTTTGCATACTATGCCTCAGATTACAGTCATTCAAGAGATTGTTGTGGTAGATTTAGAACCCTATTTTAGTATGTGCTTATCCAGAGAGTTTACTGCAAAGTTGGGAGGTTACCTGGCACTGGATTATTCCCACTTAGAAATCCCTTTCAAAGGAAAAAGACTCAGGATCCAGAATGAAAAACCTTCCTCTTTTCATATAGAGAAGTTGGAAGAAGCAGAAAAAAACATGCAGTCTGTTAACATGCTAACCGAAGAGTTAGAGGATTCTGATTTGATGCATGAGGTTTTAGATGAGCTCCAGTTGGACGATCAGTTTTCCATGCTTGATTTCAATGCCATGCTGGAGACCGAAATCGGCTGTTATTCTATCCAAAAACCCGAGGGTGGCACAAGGCAGGTATTTTCTAACCAAGATGATCAGAGTTCTATCACAGATCAACTATGGAAGTTATATTTCGATGGGGCTAGATGCAAAAATGGTGCAAGAGCAGGTATTGTTTTGATTTCTCCTTCTGGTTTACAAAGAACATATTCATACCGTCTTACTTGGAATTGTACTAACAATGCTGTCGAGTACGAAGCATTATGCTTAGGCTTGAAAAAGGCAAGGAAGTTGGGAATCGAACAACTACAGATTTTTGGTGATTCTGAGCTTATTGTAAACCAAGTAACAAACAGGTGTATTTCTAAGCAGCATTATCTCAAAGCATACCGCAACCAAGTTTGGGACCTGTTTGAGTTTTTCACAGCTCTGAATATTCAAGCCATTTCTCGAGAGTTGAATAAGCATGCAGATCTTCTAGCATCTCTTGGAGCCAATTTTTCTCCTATTGAGCAGGTAGTGAAGAAACCAAAGACAGTAAGGATGGTGTACAGGCCAAGTGTCCCAGACAAGGATACTTTCTGGCAAGTCTTCGAGGATGATGAGCAAATTGTTAACTTTTTGATTCAAGAAGTTGCCACTATCAAAGGGAGAACCTTGGAGCACGAAGAAGCTGAAGGTCTAATTCAGTTATGGAATAATCACATTCCGAAGGGTCTTATAACTCTAGAAAGTTTGTTTGATCAGCATGATCGGTCCAAGAAACATCGGATTGAGATTGATAAGAAAGAGTACATGGAGTTGCAATTGGAACCCAATAAGGTCATTAAGATTGGAACTGATTCTACTCCTGATGAACTGCAAGAAATCAGGCAACTGTGTCAAGAATTTTTTGATATTGTGGCTTGGAGTTATGAAGATCTGAAAGGATATGATAAACAGATTGTTCAGCATACTATTGAGTTGGAAGAAGGAGTCAGACCCTTCAGGAAAAAATAGCGACCAGTAAATCCAAAGATTGAGACTCTTATGAGGGCCGAGCTTGTGAAAATGCTGCAGGCCAAGATTATATACCCAGTTAAGCACTCGACTTGGGTTGCTAATCTGGTCCCGGTTCGAAAGAAGAATGGAGACATACGACTGTGTGTAGATTTTCGAAATCTGAACCGTGCATCTCTGAAAGATCATTATCCCTTGCCTCGTATAGATCAAATACTGCATGTTGTGGCTGGGGCTCAACGTTTTTCACTGTTGGATGGATTCTCTGGATATAACCAGATTTGGGTTAGGGATGAGGACCAGTACAAGACAACATTCACAACTAAGTGGGGCACTTTTGCTTATCAGCGAATGCCTTTCGGATTATCAAATGCTGGGGCTACCTTCCAGAGAGCCATGGACATTGCATTCGAGGAACTCTTGAACAAGATTATTGTTATTTATCTTGATGATATGACTGTCTTTTCACATAGACGGGAAGATCACGGTTCTCATCTGAGGCAAATTTTTGGAAAATGCAGAGAATTTGGTATTTCCATTAATCCAAAGAAGTCAGTGTTTGCAGTGAAGGAAGGTAAACTCTTGGGGCATGTTATTTCAGAGGATGGTTTGGCAATAGATCCAGCTCGAGTTGAAGCATTGAAGAAACTATCACTCCCTGCCAACAAGAAAGAGCTGCAGTCTTTCTTTGGACAGATTAATTTTATCAGGAAGTTCATTTCTGATTTTGCCCAGGTTGTCAAGCCTATGACTGAGTTGTTGAAGAAGGATGCAGACTTTAAATGGACAACTCAAAGGAAAGAGGCATTCCAAGAAATTAAGGATAGAATAGCGCAGGCTCCTGTACTAATTAATCCTGATTATTCAAAAGATTTCATTCTGTATGCAGTTGGGGAAGATGAAAGCTATGCCGCAGTACTCACACAGAAAGGGGATGATGGGAATGAAAGGCCCATTGCTTTCCTTAGTCAGGTTATTTTACCTCATGAGGCAAAGTATAATTTCATTGAAAAATAGGTGTATGTTTGTCATGAAGTCTCTTAAAAAATTCAAGCATTTCATATCTCGAGTAGAACAGTTGTCTATGTTATACATCCCGATGTAAGAAATTTCATCATTCAAGGAGAGATGGGTGATAAACGCGCTGGTTGGGTCACCAAGATCCAAGAATTTGATGTTGAGATTCATCCGACCAAGCTAGTGCGTGGTAAGGCTTTATGCCAGCACTTAGCAAAGATGGCAGCATCTGGTATAGTTGAATATCAAGCAGATGATCTTGCTAGTGATGACAATCTGATGAACCTCTTAGTTCAGGAACAAGATTGGGCAGATGACCTCATTGATTACTTCACGACTGGTAAATGCCCTTCACAGTTAAATGCCTCACAACGAAGAAGGTTTCGTCTGCAAGCTCTTAGGTATGTTTTATTGCCAGAAGGATTGTTTTTTAAGAATATTGATGGCGTTCTTTTAAGGTGTGTCAAGGAATCAGAGAAGGCTAGACTCCTGGAGGAGTTTCATTCTGGCATATCAGGAGGACACTATGCAGGTAGACCGATGGCTTTAAAAATAATTCGAGTTGGTTACTATTGGCCAACCTTGTTCACAGATGCTTTCAGGATTGCCCAAGCATGTGACAAATGTCAAAGGTATACAGGAAGAGTTAGGAATGCATCACTGCCTTTGCATCCAATTCAGGTTGAAGCACCTTTTCAGCAGTGGGGGTTGGACTTTATTGGGATTATTGATCCAAATTCTTTAGCTGGACACAGGTATATTTTGACAACTACAGATTATTTTACGAGGTGGTCTGAAGCTATTCCAACCAAGGTTGCAAATTAGAATGTGGTGATTTCTTTCATTGAAGGGCTGATTACACGCTTTGGCATTCCTGATGCTATTATTACAGATAATGGGACTCCATTTATTGGAGCTGAGTTAGCTGAGTTTGCAAACAAGTATGGTGTTTTCCTAAAAACATCCTCTAACTATTATCCTCAGGGAAATGGCTTGGCAGAGTCCACAAATAAAAATTTGCTCCGGATTTTAAAGAGGTCTTTGGGGGATAACAAGAGATCATGGCACCTTCTACTGAATCAAGCTTTATGGGCGAGATAGGATTTCAATCAAGAAGTCTATCAAGACTTCACCATACGCCCTAGTTTATGGAAAAGAGGCAAGGTTGCCTGTTCATCTAGAGTTGCCAGTATTGCAGCAGTTGCAGGAATTTCAGGATGATGAAACAGATATAGATTCCTTGGATATGCGGTTGGCTCAGTTGTTACAGTTGGAAGAGCAACGTTCTTTGGCCTATGAGGAGTTTGCTAAGCACACACAGGTTATTTCAAAGTGGTTCCATAAGAATTCTGCTGATCGTCCACTCAAGGTGGGTGATTTGGTCCTGAAATGGAATGAAAACAAAGCCAAGCCTGGGAATCACAAGAAGTTTGATGCTCTGTGGGAGGGTCCCTTCCGCATTATCAGTGCTGGTGCGGCAAATTCGTTTTATTTAGAGGATTTGGATGGCAGCCCACTTCCTATTTCAGTGAACGACTTTCATCTGAAAGCCTATACTACTTGAAGATGAGTCCAGTATCACCTTGTATATAGCAAAAAAAAAAAAAAAAGAAAAAGAAAAAAAGAAAAAAAAGAGTATTGTTTTCATTTGTCCACTTCGGCTCTTTTTGCATGCGAGCCCGCAGGTACGTGTTTTTCTTTCTTTTTCTTCTTCTTTCCTAGCAGTTAGTGGCTTCCTCTTCAATTTCTTCCTTCCCCTTCCTTACTCTTTCTTCCCTTCCCTTCTTCATTTTCCTCCTTCTCCTACTCCTTTTTCTTCTGCAGTAAAAAAAAAAAAAAGCCACTGCTGTTGTTTCTTTTTCCCTTCCTGTTATTCCCGCTTCTTCTTATCCCTTTCTTCTAAGTTCTCTGTCATTTTAGCATTTATCACAGTTTATCCATGGTTCACACCTTTCTCATCATTTATTCCACTTCCATTCCATTAGTTCATTTACTTCCATTCCCCTTCCATCGCAGCTGGTAGCATAGAAGCATTCTGTTACTGTATCTACCGCATCACTCCTCTACTTCACCATTCCATCATATCACTATTCCATTCGCATTTCACCGCCTGCGCATCCGTAGGATCTCATTCCATTCATTTTCATTTTTGTATCCCTGGTGCTTTCATGGAGATTATTTTATAGCACCTGATCAGTTGAGCCAAATGCAGATTCTTTAAGTTTCAGTTATTCAGCAAAAGTTGTTGCAGCAGTCCATCGAGATGAACCCCAGTAGCTAGCTTTCTGTTCTAAGTTTTCATGACTCTGTTGCCCAATGGATTCAGGCCTGGGATTCTTGCATACAGCAGAACTGTATACCCCACGAGCCGCCAAGAATGTTGGCATTTTTGCCACATTTATTTGATTGTTGTTTATTCATGCATAAGTTGTTGAAATTCTAACTCCTCTACAGGTTTTGATGCAAAAAAAAGACTAAGTCCGAAGACTGTCACGAAATCGCGACAAAAAATAGCATGGAGAGCCAAAGTTGAAAACCGTCGCGATATCGTGACATGTCGCATTATCGCGGGTCGAATGAGGAGAGAGAAAACAAACGCAAAGTCGTAGCGATTTCGCGACGTGTCAAAAAATTATGATCAACGCAGTCAACGGAGGGGGCAAAACGTCGCGATATCGCGACGTGTTAGATTTTCGTGGTCAAAATGGTCAACGGAGGGCAGAGCGACAAAGTTGTCACGAAATCGCGACATAACCAAGCGACAGGCGATGAGACTCAAAGTTGTAGCGAAATCGCGACATAATATGGCAAGCACATAAGGCAAAAGATGTCGTGAAATCGCGACGCGTCACATTTTCGCGACGTGGGTGGACAGAAAAGCTTAAGGTGTAAAATGGTCACGATTTCATGCCAGTTGTGGGATGAAGCCAAGCAAAGCAAAGGATGTAGCGAAATCGCTACGTGTTGTGTGGTCGCGGTTCAGGTGGATGAAAAGAGTCTAAGGCACGAATGGCGTAGCGATATCGCGACACTTTTGAGAATGAGTCCAAGCAAGATGAAGACGTCGCGAAATCATGATAGGAAGTGGGAACAGTGGAGAATGCAAGCAAACGTCGCGATTTCGTGACACAGTGAGCAAGAAAGGCTTAAGGCAGAAAATGGTAGCGATTTCGCGACATTTGCAGGATGGAGCTAAGGAAACAGAACTTGTAGCGAAATCGTGACATGGTGGAAGTTGAAGAAACACAAAGGCAAGAATGTCGCGTTTTCGTGAGTTAGAAGTAGGACCGTATAGTGGTAAGAAAATGATGTAGCGATTTCGCACATTGTCTCATTTTTGCGACATGGAGATAACGATGAAAGTGCCAATGCAAAGATGTAGCGAAATCGTGCAATGTTATGTTTTCACGATTTGATGCAGCGAAGAGAACAGAGAGATGAAGGATGTAGCGAAATCGTGCATTGTCGCATTTTTGCAAAAACAAAGCAGAGAAAGAGCATAATTGTATGGACGTCGCGAAATCGCGCAGCGTCGCGTTTTCGTGGTTCAAGGTTGCGAAGGAGATATGGAAGCCGAATATGTCACGATTTCGTGACATGGTTGGTTTTCGTGGTTCGAAGGTGATGAAGCGTATGGAGCAGAAAGACGTCGCGATTTTGTGACCTGTCGTGTTTTCGTGACCTGTTACAGTTTCGTGCCAGAAGCGATTCAAATGGCTCCGATGCAGTTTTGTGAGTTTCGATGATTCAAAGCGCTCCAAAATTAAATGTGTTGCTGCTTTTCGATGCGGTCAAGGTAGAAGAACGCGCCCAAGCTACCAGAATTGAAGATTTCCATTATTCGAAGCTGTTGTTCATGATTTTTCTAATGGTTTCATGCATATTTCCAAGAACAACAATTTAATGAAGACGACCGACTCCTCCTTATGGCATTTAATTTCTGGTTTCTCCGAGGTTGTTTAAGGATATCATCTCCTTGTTTCCGTTGCATAATTTGTAGATCTCGAGGAGGTCCGTTTCATAGTTTTAATGCTGCAAAGAGGCAAGACCTCTATATAAATCAATGTAAATCTCAAGAACAAGTATCGGGAGTTTGAGAGATACTTTTGCTGAAAGCTTTTCAAGTACTTTGCATGAATATAAGACATTCGGCTCTCTGGTTTCGCAAGCAATTTTTTGTGTATTTTCCCTTCTGTATTCTGCATTCCTAATTTGTGCTCGCATTTCTTATTTGCTGCTTAGTTTTAATTCTGTATTGAGTTTTAACATTTGCTAGTAAGGGAGTGAGTTCTGGAATGTTATCTTGGAGGTCATCCACGCAAGGTTGTGAGTGAATCACGTCACTGTCTTCTGTTATTTGCTATTTGCGTACTTAGAGTTATCTGTTGTTGTTCTTTCCCGATCGGATAAATTCGGCCTACGGCTATATTTCCCGTTTCTTTCTGCATCTTTACAATTCCTTTCCTGTAACTTTGATCTAAAAACAAGCTTAGAATAGTAAGGGAACCAGCCCACTCTAGAGATTGGTCTGGGAGACATTTCTTTCTCCCAGCCTTTCAATGTTGGCCGGGTCTAGGGTGCTTAGTTTTAGAAAATCCTTTCCTGTGGCAAATTCGTGACCAACAGGATCATACCATCAAGATATCCCTTTTAAGGAGGCACCCATAGGTTCTCTAGAAAACCTTTCTAACTTGGATACCCGGATAGAATTCTACAACAAGAAAAATCCACCCACTGAGGGGCCTATTAGGTCAATATCATGGGTTTGCATCCTGGTTTGCTCTATACATCAATAAAAAATGAACATGAGTATACACCATGACCTAGGTTGGATAAGCAAACCACTTCGTTTGATCGAGCAAGTCATCCCCCTACTCCTCACAGAGAGTACTTCACACAAGCGCGTTATGCCTTTGTGTAGCTCGAATATACAGATCTTACATCTAAGCCTTAATATCACACATTCCTCATAGATGAAGAAGAGGACCCAAGTCATCCTCTTACTCCTCATGAAGAGTACTTGGTTCAACAACGTTGTGTCTCTACATCACCCGACTACATAGAGCTCATTCATAAACCAGAATATCAAGTCAATGCGACCTTTATGGATCATGGGAAACAAGTAATAGATCCTACTAGGGGAGAAAGACAAGATGAACCCATTTGTATTTCAAATATAAGGATACATAGATCCCATACAACTTAGCAAAAATATCATAAACATAAAGCACTGAGGCCACATATTAACCAAAAACAACATACGAATCAAATTTAGGTGGACCAACAACAATTAAATCAACAATGGATGGATCCACAACAAGCACACCTACAAAGGTTGTACCAAAAAAGGATACAACAAGATCAACAAAACATATTGCATGAAGCGGTGCCTACACCTAGCACCTATAGGGTACAAAAACATGTAAGGCATCTAGTATAGTTTCAAAATATCCCCCCTCGACCATGCCAAAATTGTGTTCCACATCAAAGGCTGCTACCTTGTCATCATAAAGAACCTCATACTCCTCAACAATACCAAGATCAATAAGAGGAAGAATTATATGAAGCGGAACAACAGGGATATCAAGAACAAGTATATACCTATCTTGAATCCATTTATGATGAGGTACCTAATGATCATACTTATCATCCACCTCAACATCAAAATCGGTACCCTTTACCTAATCAAGGGCGGAAACAGGCAGATCATATCATTTTGCCAAAGGCATACAAAGTGCTAACTAATCGATTAAATCCACTAGAGAAAAAATCTCAAAGTTTTATTTATCAAAAACCTACGTTAAAGCAACTTAGAAATCAGTCTCTGCATCCATCAGTGCCATCACTAGCCTACCCACCACATTTTGAGATGCCTAAAATTGAAATTTTCAAAGGTGACGAAGATGTGCAAGAGCATGTGACAAGCTTCATCAATATGTGCTTGTGTCTTCAATACAATGACCCCTTGATGTTGAGAACCTTATTTATAACATTAGCTCGAGGTGCTTTAAAATGGTATAATCATCTACCACACCATAGCATATACACCTTTGAGCAATTAGCCAATGCATTTTTGGAATATTTTGCCTTTAGTGCTAAGAAAATGATAAACTTGATTGACTTGTCTAGCCTTCATCAATTTTATGATGAGTCGATCATGAAATATGGTAACAGGTGGAGAAAGGTGATGTCAAAATTACCTTTCACCCTACCTACAATGAAACTAACTTGAATGTTTAGTAGAATTTGTTCAAAGCAGATCTTGCTCTTCTTAAAATTACAACCGTATCAAACATTCGAGGAGGCCTTAGTGTAGGCCAAGGTCATTGAGGACATCAAGGTCCATGAGGGTGATATTCAAATTTGCAAAAGGAAATGGTCATACAAGAATATTAAAGGTGGCAACATGCAACAAAAGGCGGCCCCATTTTATCAAGTTGTTTTGAGTTTCCTCGAATCCTCAAACCAGGCCACACCACCTCAACTACCAGTGTAACCTAATTACCAAGCTCAGCCTCCACTAGCCCAAAATCATATGCAACAAAATCAAAGACAAGGCCAATAAAATTGGCCACCATGATAATATACTCATTTTCTAGAGACTTTAGCATTGATCTTCAATTGATTGTATGAGGCACGAGCAATCAATATTCTTGAGATCCATCTATTAAAACCTAAAAAGTGTAGATCAAAGGAGCACAGGAAAAATCTATACTGTTCTTACCATAAAAAAATGGGTCATGACATCCAGACATGTTACCCCTTTAGATATTTATTATAGGATATGATCAAGACGCAAGAGCTTCAGATTCACAATCCTCTTGCTCCAAACAACCAACCAATAAGAGTCTTATAAGACCCCTTATTCACACACAAAGCAAACACAACACCCTTCAATCAAGCAAAACAACCTCCGTAGGGTGAATCAGGTACATATAAATCCACATCCCCAAGATTTTCTGGGAATGATCAGTGTTGTAATAGAGGACCAAGAATATCAAAATTGATCTATGCAACCTGTGGCTTCATCCAACGTTTCATCTTCGCGTGTCTCATCTCATAAATACATTGGCATTGCACAAAATTCCATGCCACAATAGGGGGGGTCAATTTTTATCACTCCTCCTAGCCAAGCCAATCACATCACATCCAACACAATGCCCACTAGGGGTGTCCAAGGTGTCACACCTTCCCCACCATCCACATCACAATCAATGAAGCAAAGTAGGGATACTAAGGATATCATGCCTTCCCCATATTTGTCGATCACCATACACACTGGGGTGCTTAAGGTATCACACCTTCCCCCTAAAAAAAAATAGAAATAATCAAAATTACAAAAACAACAAAAATCATCAAAAATACCAAACAAATCAGAAAGCATAAAAACACAAAAATATTAACAAAACAACAAAATAAACAAAACAATACAAAATATCAAAAACACAAAAATAATGCAAACATCCAAAACAACAAAAACATTTTATTTACATCATCCTCAATTTCGTTCTATTCATTGATTTTTTTTTTTTTTTTGAAAAAATGAAAACTTGTATTAAAACAAAAACCAGATACAAGCGGGAGAGAACACATCCCGAGCCAAAGCCACGAGCAACACAGCAAGGAAAGCGCACAAAGGCAACACTAGCAGCCACAAGGCACGGAGAACGGACGACGCAAAAATGCGACAAGTCGCGAAAACGCGACATGTCGCGAAATCGCGACAGGCAAACCCGTCACGGCCACTTCGGCACCAACAGTCGCGATAACGCGACATGTCGCGAAATCGCGACATGTCGCGAAATCGCGACAGGAAGGGCCCTCGTCAGCCAACCGCAGAAGGCGTCGCGACAGCGCGACAGAAACACTAAACAACATTCAAGCCGCATAAGGGTCGCGATATCGCGACAGAAAAACACCAGTCTCAAAAGAGCCAAACAAGCCGCGATATCGCGCAAGAAAAACGCCAGAGGCCAGGAAGGCACAACCTGTCGCGATATCGCGACATGTCATGATATCGCGACAAGACGCGGAATCGCGACACGCGAAAGCGCGACATGTCGCGATATCGCGACATGTCGCGGAATCGCGACCCGCGATAACGCGACATGTCGCGATATCGCGACAGAAACCAACCAGAGGCAGCGGAGGCTCAACCTGTCGCGATATCGCGACAGCAACCAGCCAACGGCCGCGACAACACAACATGTCGCGATATCGCGACAAAAAGGACCCTTAGCAGAAAAAACTTTGCACATTATTTCAGAAATTGTTCAAGGCCTTGTCTGATCTCAGCATCCTCCACGGACAAATTGTTGTGCAGATGAATCCCAACCTCTCTCTCAGCACCCATCTTAGCAAGGAAATCAGCCGCTTTATTGAGAGATCTACTAGCATAAATAGGAATCACATCCTCAATTTCCTTCCAAAGCTCTAAAATTTGGGAAACCAAAATCCGGAGCCTCCAAGCTTTTAAGGCAAAGTTCCTCAGGCAATCAAGAGCACCAACCAGGATTTGGGAATCAGACTCAATGATTATCTTTCTGTGACCATGTTTGACGGCCCAGATGGAGGCAGATTTAATAGCAAAGGCCTCAACTTCATTGTTTGTGGCATATCCCAGACCTTGCAATTCCCAATAGAGTACAGTCCCAAACATGATCACGGCAGATAACCCCACTACCAGCATTACCCGGATTACCTTTTGCAGCTCCATCAGTATTGATTTTGACCCAGCCTTCTGGGGGAGGTTTCCAACAACTTCTTACCTGTCTCTCAAGATCAGCACCTCTCCCAATCAAAGGCTTAGAAGCCGGCTGATTTTCCTTCTCAGCATAGATGGCAACGGTTTCCACAACTTTGCTCCAAATGACCTGCCAAATCCCATCCACCGAAGAGAAGGTTTCACGAAAAATACGAGCATTTCTTTCCAACCAAACCTGCCACCAAATAAAAAGGAAACCGAGCTCCCAGCCAGTACGAAGAGCTTTAGATATAAATCTACCTCTCTTCCAGCTTTCCCATAAATTGGTCCGGGACAAGTCTCCAAGCGCCTGAAGTTTAAAGTGGGAGAACCAACGGTGCCAAATCTGCTGTGTGAAAGGACAATCAAACAGAAGATGATCCACAGTTTCCTCATTCCTATAACACAAAACACACTGGGAAGGGCCAATGATGCCTCTAATTCTGAGATTGTCAAAGGTCAAGATACCATAATGCATCAGCTGCCAAGCAAAGAAGTTCACTTTCGGCCAGCCCTTGGGATGCCATATCTTCCTCCATTCATGAACAGGAAAAGAGTGTGGGGGGGGCTCAGGAAGGATCGAAGCATAGCCCTCCTTCACAGAATAAACCCCAAGGTTCCCAAAGCCCCAGGCAAGCTCATCCTCCTCATCTCTCCCAGTAAGAAACCTTTCTGCCAAAAGTTTTTCCAGAGTTGGAGCCTGCTCCGGAGGAATTGGAATAGGCCATTCACCCAGCCGCTTAAACTTTTGAACCTTATACTCCCCCAATTGGCTGATATTGAAGTAGCTCTCAATATTAATCCAACCCTTATCTTCAAGAGCTATTTTTAACGGATGCAAATCAGGAAACACAGCAAGGATAGGAGGATGCTGATCCCAAGAGTCGACCCAAAACCGGGCCTTCTCCCCTCTCCCAACTTTCCAGAACAATTGATCTTTGATAATGCGAGATCCAAGCTTGAGCGCCTGCCACACAAGAGAACCATTACCTTCCAAAGGATAGCGGCCCAAGTCGTTGGGATGAACAAGACCCAAGTATTTATTGGAAAGGATTCTGCTGCAAAGGGACGAAGGCTGGGAAATCCACCTCCAATACAGTTTTCCAGCCAGGGCCCGATTGTTAAACTTGGAGCTTCTCAAGCCCAGCCCACCTTTTTCCTTGGGCTGGGTGACCTTATCCCACCCAACCAAGGCCCATTTCCTCTCTCCATTGGCACCTTCCCAGAGAAAACTTCTAGCCGCTTTGTCCAACTCTTTCCAGATTGAAGGAGGGGCGGCCAGAATAGAAAATTTGTAAATAGGCATGGCCTGAATAACAGACTTCAGGAAAGTTAGTCGGCCCCCATAGCTTAACCATCTATGAGACCAGTGATTCATTCTCTCTTTGATGCCATCCAGCAGGTCCTTCCAGAAATCAGCTTTCAGTTTTTTGCAATGCAGAGGCACCCCCAAATAAACAACAGGAAGGGAGGTCCTAGTGAAACCCAGGATCTCCATAACTCTCTCTTGAGACCTTTGATCAAGGTTGAAGAAGACCACTTTTGATTTTGATTCATTGATGACTTGATTAGAAGCCCGGAGGTAGACGTTAAGAGTATCCTTGATCCTTCTTGCTTCCCTGAGGCTGGCAACTCCCACCAAGCCCGTATCATCCACAAACTGTAAATGAGTCAAAACTTCAGCCCCGATTTTAATTCCTGTAATCTGTCCTTGACGTCTTCTTCTCAGGAGGAGTCTGCCTAAACCTTCAGCCAAGATAAGAAAGAGATAGGGGGAGCAGGGATCTCCTTGTCGGAGACCCCGAGAGGCTCCAAAAGGCGGCGAGGGAAGCCCCTTAATTAAAATAGAGTAGGAAGGCGTAGAGATACAGCTCATGACCCAGGCAATCCAGTCCTACGAAAAACCAAAGGCTGCCAACATCTTGACCAAGAAACCCCACTCTACTATGTCATAAGCCTTAGACATATCCAGCTTTGATGAACATTCCCTTGTTACCTGAATTATGCATAGAGTGGATAGCCTCCTGAGCCAAGATCACTCCATCCAAGATCTGTCTTCCTTCAACAAAACCCCCTTGCTCAGGAGAAATAATATTCTGAAGAAGGGGTTTTAGTCTTTCAGCCATAAGTTTAGTGATAATTTTGTAGATCACATTACATAAAGCAATAGGTCTGAAATCGGAAATGTGAGCCCCCCCCTCTCCTTTAGGAATTAAAGTGATAAAGGTGTGATTTAGAGCCTTGAGCATTCTTTTGTTAATTCGGGATTCCTCAATGACAGCCAACACATCCTCCTCTAAGATATCCCAGAAGGCCTGAAAGAACTCAATAGGGAAACCGTCCGGACCAGGCGATTTTCCCGTGCACATCCCAAAGACCACCTTCTTGAGTTCATCACGATCAATGGGCTTAAGAAGGGCCTGATTCTCTTCATGAGAAATAATAGAGGGAATTCCCTCAATGATTTCATTTTGGGCTTCCACATCATGCTGCATACTTTCCTTGAAGAGGTTTGAGAAGTACTCCATAGATAGGGAATGCATATCAGGAAGAGTGTCAAAAGAGTTTCCAATCTCATCTTGAAGGAACTCCATGTTATTCAATTGCCTTCTAGCACAGGCAGAGCGATGGAAAAATTTAGTATTTTTGTCTCCTTCTAATAGCCAAGTATTTCTTGCTCTCTGTCTCCAGTAGATCTCTTCTTGATTATCAATGTCCTCAATAGCTTTGCGTAAAGCGTCATCCTCAAATTTAAGATGCTCATAAATAATTCCTTCTCTGAATTGTTTTTGCACCTCATTCCATCTTTCCAGCAAGGGAGCCCGTTGGAGCTGGAAATCAGATTTGTTAGTTTGCTTCCACTGTTTTAGTTTGCTCTTAACAAAGAGAAGTTGTTTATGAAATTTGAACATAGCTGTTCCAAAAGGGAGACGACCTTCTTCCCACCACTGTGAAATTTTCCTTCGTAGGTCCTCCTTTTGCAACCAAAAATTTTCAAATTTAAAAGGTTTGTAATACTTTCCTGACATAATCCCTCCCTCCAGCAAAATGGGAGAGTGATCGGAGACTGGGCCCTCCAAAATCTGGAATTTGATATTCCATCTAACAAAAGCTTCCTCCGAGACCAAAACCCTGTCAAGCTTAACCCTCCTGCTGTATGGCTCTCTTCTCTTATTAGTCCAGGTAAAGTTTGTACCAGGGCCTTTGATATCAACAAGGTTAAAGGCCTGGACTTGGGCAATAAACAACCGGTCCCCTGTATCCAGAACAGGGATGCCACCTTCCTGATCTCTAGCGGATAATTTAGCATTGAAGTCCCCAGCAATAATCCAATCCAAATCTTCCCGGGAGGACCTCATGTTTTGAACAGCTCTCCATTGAAACCGCTGACCATCGGTGTTCTGGGCCCCATAGAAATTTGTAATTAAGACTTGTTCAGCTGTAACTATATTCTTAAAAAGAGATGTTAGGACCCCTCTCCAGGCTATATGTTCTATTGCTGTCCACGCCAAAGGATTCCAAAGAGTAGCAATCCCTCCCGAGGCACCAAGAGCAGCCATTGCCATATGGCCAGCACCCCTCCAGATTCGGCCGATAGTTTTACTCATAAGGTCTAATGACATTTTTGTCTCCTGAATGAGCAGAAAGTCTGTTTTACTTCTTTCTAAAAGTCTTTGAACAACAGATTGATGGGTTCTACTGTTTAAACCCCTCACATTCCAAGATTGAATAATCATTGGAAACCTTGGGAGCAATACGAATCAATAGTTCTCGCCAATCCTCCATTGATTAGCTTATCCCCTTGCACTGCAATTAGATCCTTATTAGATTTCCTGCCCACCCCTTGGGAATTACTATTTTTCGACCTCTTCTCCACCTGGGAAATTCCAAGAGCTGGTCTTTCTCTGAGCTTTTCTGCAATTCCCATGGAAACATCTTTAATAACGGGCTGAGCTGGGGAGTGGATTACCAGAGTCCCGGGGTTTTCTTGATGCAAAGTCTCAGAGGAGTCAATCACCTGTTCAAGAACAGGGGTTGATGAAGGAGGAGCATGAGTAAGGATGATATTATCCTCAAGGATCCCATCTGCTCCTTCCATAGGTTGGTCTTCTTGATCCACAAGGGATTTGAAGATTTCATACCGATTGGTTGGCTTGGGAAGAGCTTGCTCCTTACCATTTCTCTTTTTGTTTCTTCTTCTCTTCTGCTGTTCAAAGCCATCATTCTGGCCCTCCGAACCCAGGGGAATGACAGGTGGTTCCTTGGCCGAAGTAGACTTACCTCCTCGGGAGCGATTTGACATTCCCTATGGAGCATCCGCTTTGGTGCTCAAGATATTTGGACAGAACCTTGCCAAATGGCCATGCAAATGATAGACTCTACAACGGAAAGGTAGGGCTTCATAGTCTAACTGTTGTATCCAAGAATGTCCTGCTAACTCCAGTTCCATCTCAGCTGGTAGCGGTTGACTAATATCCAATTCTACACAAATTCTTGCATAAACAAGCAGTATTTCCTTCAATGGTATCCTTAGAAACTCCCAAAAATCTACCTAGAGAGTTGCCTATCAATTCAAGAATCCGCTCACCCCAAAACTCCATCGGGAGAGCATACAGCCGGATCCAAACCGGGACAGCCGTGGGCTCAATGCGAGGGTCGAAACCCGCTCTCCACGGCTGGACAAATAACCCTGCCGGGCCATGGCTCCTCTTCTCTGATTCAAATGCTCTGTTTCTATCCAATAGGGAAGAAAAACTAATAATGAAATATCCATTGCTAATGGGCCATAAGGAGTACTCACCGATGGGCTCCCAGTTTTGTCTCACCCAGGAATGCAAAAAGTGCAGGGTGGGTCGAATGCCCATGAACTTGCAAATCAGATCATGAGTGGCCCGATAGTTAATCGTGTCTTCAACCAGCTCTGGTTCGATGACTATTTTCGGTCTTGATGCAGATTGCGGGAGACATCCATTGATTCTATGCCCAGGAGAGCCCTTGCCCGCATTCTTGGATAGCAGATGGAAGGCACTCCGTTGCGCATCAGCAGAGGAAGACGCAGGATTTTCTCGTAAAATCTCTGCATAAGAGGTCTTTTTCCCCTCGAGAGAACCAGGAAGAGACCCCATTGGGCCCTCCCGGGACACCGAAAGATCCTAGACCAAAAACCAGCAGCAACCCCAAATTCTCTGGACGAGGTTTCCGATCTGAAACCCTAGAGACTCGGCTGTCGGCAGTTCAGAGGGTTTCCCGCCAAATCGCCAGAGCTAAAAATCCAGAACCAGTTTTAGTTTATTTTTCAATACTCCCCCTATTCATTGATTTGTTGCACTAGGCATATTCATCCATTGCACTTACACTAGGACAAGTTGTATTTGCATTTGTATGAATGACACCACATTTGTATACCAGTCATGAGTCTTAAATCAACCTTATCCATCATCATCATTTATAATTTTCCTTATGAGTTTTTTCTTATTAAGGGGTCCTTGTAAGATAGGGTAGATACCGGATGAATATCAACAATGATGTTCATACGACCATTGACTATTTTATGCACACATTTTAGTTTGCAAAAGAGCATAAAAAAATCCCTACATACCACATATCATTACAATCCACATTTCCCTTTGTGATTAACTATGTTTTTTAACCAACCAATAAATTGTTATAGGGTATTCAATAGGTTTTTCAATCATTCGGCCATCCTTGGTTCTATTTTCAGATTTTGTAGAAAGCTATCTTGGATTTTAGAAGGCAAGGTCTTGCTTTGATAGTACCTTGCATATCTCAAAATTGTGACATATTTTACACATTAAAATCCAAGTTTGAACAAGGAAGGATGACACTACAATGTAATCCTTGCTTCCTTAAGTGAAAATTTTCCCTTGCTCATATTATCATGCATATGGTCTAGGATGCTGAGAATTGACAAAATGACAAGATCCTCCTACCTAAGCAATCTCCTTGCTCTTCCACAAAATAAGCAAAATTTCCTATAAGAAAGAAACGGTGATTTTCATTACTAATCAAATCCCTTACTCCTAAACAGTGGTTTTCACCACTACAAAAAAAAGTGGTTTTCACCACTATAAATGAGCAAGTATCCCAAGCAAGCAAAGGAAAAGAATGGGGGTAATGAGCTTAAATCCTTGGAATTCTTAGTATTCACAAGCCATGGGGCAATCTCCATTACAACAATGGGTTGAATGAAACCCATATGGAAATGGAGGAGCCTTACACATGGTGATATGTTTATCACATTAGAGACCTTCTTTTATATAGACCAATGTTGGCTTGCGGATGAGATAGCTTTTGGTGACTTGTATTACCTAGTAATCTAGTCCAATTAAGTCCAAAATCAGGATAATTATGACCATAGGATGATCCCCATTACAACAATGGGTTGAATGAAACTTGCCTGACAATGAGATAGTCTTATGCATCATAATGAACAACACATACACACACAGGCATATTGAATATCTGGGTCTTCCTAGCATATTTTTATCTTACAAAGTCTTACATAGCCCATATACAAACATTTGACTAGTCAACTAGGATGTTCGAGTCTCATGGAAAACATTAAAATTTCCTCATAGCACCTCACTGGTTCACATCTATCATTTACATTTTTTCTCATTAAATTTCATCCCACACATTCACCTTCAAATGCATGAATTTTTTGAAAAGGTTGATATTTTGATGCATGACTCATACATTCTCTGGTGCTTACACTTAGCTTGCTTTGTATCTTAGATTCATTCATTATGTTTTAGAAAATAAACACAAAAATCAAATTTTGCATCATCATGTCATTAGCACATACCATACATTCATACGTCTAGGAATACAATTTACATCTATGCATACACGCTAAAATAACCAAACATTCATCCATCATTACATTTATAAGTGCATCTATGCATAACATAACATAAGTAATAAACAAGCTCCAAAGGCACTTAATTCCTTTATTCACATTATTCCAAAAAGGCTCCAAAGGTACCCAATCTCCTTTGGTCAATTTCAAAAGGCTCCCAAGGTACCTAACCCCTTTGGTCACATTAAGTCAAAAATATCGAGTAATCCTTGTATCTAGTAATTTACTCTAGACACTTAACGATTATAGTGACTAATTATCCATGCAATCTAGTAGGATGGGTATATTACCATAAGGTCACTTGAACAAAAATATATATATATATATATTCATGAATGGTCGAAATCAAGGTTCAAGTGGGATCTTCACCCCTTTCACATTTGCAATTCAACAGTCAAACCCAAATCAAGTCATATTGGTCAACCAACTTGTCACTTTCATCATTTTACATCTCCTCTATCGACTCATCACTTGAGAGGGTAGTCATATTATTACAAAATTCATAATCAAATCAACAATCAAACGCTCAATCATGCAAATTACGTTCGTTCAAGAATCATTGCTGAAGACAATCATGCACTCTCCTTGCTTGGGGAAAATAAAAACAAATTCAAATAGACTTATGCTTGTCTCCTAATTGCCACTAAGGCTAAGGATTGGACTTAAGCTTATCTCCTAATTTCCACCAAGGCTAAGGATTGGACTTAAGCTTATCTTCTAATTGCCACCAAGGCTAAGGATTGGACTTAAGCTTATCTTCTAATTGCCACCAAGGCTAAGTATTAGACTTAAGCTTGTCTCCTAATTGCCACTAAGATTACCAAAATCAAGTGCTTCAAGTTTTCAAAGGCAATGATTCAAAAATGCATGTTATTTTCATGATTGGGGCATCTAACATTGATTAGATCAATGAACACCATTAAACCTCAACTTGACTTTAGGTCATCTATTTTTGCTTCGTGTTGTGCTATCACACAATGCATCCCAAAAAGGGTCATTTTTAGACACCTAAAACATGTCATATTAAGAAGACTACCTATATGGACACCTTTTTAGGCCATATGACCCACTTGGGGTAGCCTTAGGGTTTAACAATGAATTTTATCACTTTAACAAGAAGGATTCTCCCTTTACAGCTTGGATTGTCCTACCCAGGTATGGCCTCCAAAGGCTTCCCTACCTCGAGGTGGCTATTATTCATGGCCACCCTACCCGAGGATGGTCATACCTATAACAAATTCAAATCTAGTGCCATGGGTAAAATGGTTTCAACGACCAACCAAGCCCAATGACATTTGCAATCAATTGCATGAAGCTTCTATAATGGGTTGTTGCCCTTATTGATATAAATTGTTTCTTGGCTTCTCAAGCAAGCCAAGATTCCCATTGGGAAAATCTATAATAAGACACCCTACCTTGATTAAACTACCTTGATTATTCTCCATAACTAAGTGTTTTCGGTTTGTTTAATAGAGAGAATATCCTATAATAAGCAACGAAGTGTTGCTGGATTTTAGTCATGGAGCTCTCTAGTGCAACAATGGAGTGTTTTGAAGTTTAAAGACCAAATTCAACACTCTTTCATCATCAATGATCTTATTTTGTACCCATTTTTATAAATTAGTTGTTCCTCCTGAATGTACCAAGAATGCCAACCCATCTACAGATCAAACCAAATATCATCTCGCATCAGTTTCGAAGAATCCTTTCATTGTTCAACAACCACCTCACCCTGAGGTGGCCCACAAGCATTGCCACCCTACCTTGGGATGGTCAGCAGGCCAGATCGCTCTACCCCATAACAACCTCTTTATGACATCTATTTTTACTATTTTCTTAGTTACCGTAGATTTAGCAAAAGTTCATTTGTTTTATAACATAGTTTAGTTCGGTTTTCATGCATATTTTTATCATTTTTAGCATCTCTTTTTAGTTTCTTATCATGGATATGGATCTCATCATGAGGTTCCTCATTTGCTATTAATGTCTTATGAGTGTTCTTGTGTGTATATTTCAGGTCTTTATAGGAGCTATTAACATAAATATTCATCACATTTACATCATACCTTGCATAGGTCATAATAAACTCCTCCCTAAATCAGTTTTGAAGGTGCAAAGATTCTGCGGGATACACCTACCATTGGTTTTTTATTGTAAATTGTATTAAATTGGTATTAAATTCCTAAGAGGATATCATTGATGCATTTGCCACATTAATGAAATTATAGATAATGTGAATGGTTTTCAAAAATACCCTAGGTAATAAACCCTAGATGTTGAAGCACTAAAGTAGATGACATTCAAATTAAACTTCTAAACATTTGAAGCACCATGTTCATAAGCCAAGTGAATCATTGAGTACTATATTAAGGAGGGAATAATAGTGTCAGGTGCATCATCTTTCAAGCATTAGTGAAATATCCTCAACTAACAAACAAGAGTGCTAAGTGTAAGGTTCTAAAGTGCGCAGGTATATTAAAATATTTCAAGGCTTATTATTTTTGAAATCTAATTTTTTGACATTAGGATAATTGAAGATATAAGGAATAACTATTTTTATAAGGTCTAACTTTAGATTAATCATTTTATAAAGTTATTATTAAGATTAATTGGGAGTGATAAGGTTTATTATTATATTAATTAAGGTTTTTGATTATTTTGGAGAGATAAGTATTTATATGGTTTTATTAAATATTTTGAGAAGTTTAAAAAAAAAAAAATTGTTTTTAAAATTCAAAGCTATAGAATATTTGCAAATCATTTAATTTTGAAGAGATAAGGAAGTCTACTTCAAATTAGGTTTTTTAAAATTTGCAAATATTCTTACTTTTCTAGTTTCTAATTAATTAGGGAGACATAAGGAATTCAACATCATAGGTTTTTGAAAAATTTAGAAACTTGAAAAATTATTCAAAACCTAGGGAGATATAAGGTAGACTACATCAAAGGATATTCATGGATGAAATTGTTAAGAATGCATTTAATGAGGATAACGAAGACATGTCGCATGTACTTATATTTTACTCTCAAAACTTAATAAATGACTTTGATAAAAAGAAACAAATGTTTAATGATTTAAAAGAAAAATTGACTTTGTTTCTCAAAGAAGAAAAATAAGGAAATTTCACATCTCTTATAAGCTATCTTCACAAAAAACTTTTCAGGACATGGTGGGATTATCAAAACACCATTATATTTTCTTCAGAAGAATGTTTAGTGATGTATCTATCATTAATTAGTTTTAATATTTTTCAAAGGAAGAGACAAGTTGAGAAATATAATGAAGCATATGAGGAATCATTGAGATCAAAGCTATATTATTGTGATGACTTACTAACTGAATGCTTAGGAGGTATATCATTAGATATATCACAAATGAAATTGCAGAAAAAGAAAAGAAGAAAGAGGAAGAGAAGAAATCACAATAGAAAACCTAAATCCAAAGACAAGGTTAAGCAAGGAGAAGAAGAAGATCAAAAAATTTAGAAGACAAAAAGAGAACAAAGGAAGCACAAGCTCTAGGATCACATGAATATGAAGACCTTGATTGAATACTAAAGTCTTCAATAACCAAATAATTTAATACAAGGGGGTGTTAGATAATATTACATTATTTGGTACATGACAATGTACCACCTTGGTACATTATTGTAAATATTAGATTAGGGTTATGTCCTAGATTAGTGAGTGAGTTAATATTTTATGTAATGTAATAATGTGCAGGAAATGCATAATTGTCATGTAAATATGTGTGCAAGTGTTATGAGTGTAGAAGTGCACAAGTGTCCTTAGAATAATAAAATGAAGAGTTATTAAGAAGAGTGAAGGTCAAGAGTGTAGCATATGAAGAGTCACATACAATTATATATTTATGACTAAGCATTGTAATATTATGAAGGTGAATTGAACATGCAAAGCTTTATGCTTGCATTAATAAACCTTTATTCAATAGCATTTTTAGTATTTTCATGAGAAAATTTTTGAGCATGTTTATGTGAGTATTCTTATGAGTTATTCAAATTTTTATTACATTCTGAGATATTATTTGGTTTATTATATTGCAACTTCATTATATTAGATCCTGTGATTATTTTCCTATGATGATTTATATTAATTATTAGAGTATCAAAAGCTAATTGGAATGCTCAGGCTACCCCAAGTATCTCTCCATATCCTAGTGATATTCCTATTTCATTGGTGCTTTATATTATATCCACTTCTTGTTGTGTATTCATTTGAGTTATTCAACTCCCAAATCAGGTTATATTTGGCTCCCCTCAGAATAATCATTGTTAGTATCTTTATAATTAACTGCCTCTTAGCATCAATGTATTGTATACTTGTAAAAAAATATTCTTTCCATTTGTATCTTCCTTCTTGACCCTTATACATAATGTTTAAAATATCATCATATTTATCTTAAATTAATATCATCCATGGTTTCAAAATTGGATCTAGATTAAATGGTTTTTTTATCACACCAATTATCCATCCAAATATAATACTTTTCTCTAGTTCCCACCATGCACCTTAGATCATTAATCACTAAATAAATTAATTTTTTTAACCGTTCCATAGAGAATCCATTTGGAAGTGAGAATGCAGTAAATATTAAGCTTGGGTCATTGGGATCAACATATTTACGTAGAATAATTCTTTTATATTATTTTTTACTCTCTTTGTACAATATCCAAATTACTTTTCCCCTAAGATCTAAGTTTGCATTTGTAAAATCTCTTAAACCAAGACCTCCACTAGTTTTATTATTACACACCTTGATCCATTTCACCCAAAAAAAAATTTTGTTATCATGTAATCCTAACCACAAAATGACTACAAAATAATTATGAAACATTTTTCTATCAATTTTGGCATAGTATACAAGGACATATAATATGTTTTTTTTTTCAAATAAGTTGTGGGGTTAAAGATATAATCATAAAAACAAATGGGAAATTATGGCAGTGAAGATATTCACCTACGATGAAATATTCACTAGTGGACTAAGGACAACCATAACCCTCATGTAGATGCATTCATATAGACTTATTACAAATATTTATCAAATGTTTTTCTTTGACTTCAAGTTATTAGTGTTAGCATATATGTTATATACATTACATTATTAGCAAAGCAAAAGAATAGCGCTCGTAGGCGCTCTCTAGGTTGGTTTATTAACCACCAAGTTGGTTAGATAAACCAACTCATAACCACATTGTAACCTTTATATTGATATCAATCAGAATGAATAAGTGCTTCATCAATTTCTATATGGCATCAGAGCTACGGACGCAGACAAGACTACCAGCCAACGCGACTGGAGGACCCTGACGGATGCGAGACTGACGAACGCAGACACGAGACTGGAGGACCCTGACGGATGCGCATATCGAACACGTGAGGCACACAGACAAAGGGAACACGTAGACAAAGGACATAGACATAGGGAACACGCAGACAAAGCAGACACGTGAGACATGCAGACAGAGGGAACACGTAGATAGAGGGAACACGTAGAGAGGACACAGACAGAGTGGATCGGGGACGTGGTTCGACGGTTGTGGAGGCAAAAGGGTGGGGTGGTTGCCCGAAGGCAACCGAAAGCTATAGTAGCTTTCAAAAGTTTTAAAGAACTCCCATAGTGGCCGCATAGGCCATGTGGGATTAAAATTTTTTCTCCCTTCTCCGGCCCCAAAGCTGCTAATACATACCTGGTCCCCGCTTGTTCTCATCGGGCCCTCTGGCTCACGTGGTAAGTGCGGTGATTGTTCGGCAGTAGGTTGCGGTTTCAAGTCCCTTCGGGGAAGATTTTTTGATGCCCTGCATGCACTGTGACGACGGGTAAGTTTTTTTGATGCCCCGCACAGATTGTGATGGCGGGTGGCATATTTGACGCTCCGTCGTGCCTTGTTGATGCCCGAAAAGCACAGTTGACGCCCGAAAAGCACAGTTGACGCCCGAAAGTGGTCATTTGACGCCTGTGCAGTCCAATGACGCCTTGAAGGCTCCAAATTTTTTTTGGGGGTTTTCAGGTATTTTTTCCTCACTCCTTGTCTATTTTGCAATTCGAAGGGGGGAGATCTCAGTTTTTCACATGATTCATTTGCAAAATTGTCAGATAAAGGGGGGAAATCAAACCATTTGGCAGAATAATTGCTAGATTTGTAATAGGTGCTAAAATTTGTGGGCATTTATGATTGTTTCTTTTGCATTTAAATATTCTATTTTCTTGCATTCACAATCATAAATTAAACAAAATATAAGACCCCAAATTTATACCCTATTTGTGCAATTTATTGCACAACAACGTTCGGTATTTGAGATACCTCTGGTCCACACTTACAGGTAATGTTGTCGTGCTTTGGACTACTGTATTCGCCGCCTAATATAGCTGCAACAATGACGTCTGAGCTTGTTCTCTATAAATCATCGGGGAGAAATAAGGCAAACCAGTTTTTTTTCCCATTTCATACCCACATCGTGATTGTTGTTAGGCGTAAATCCTGACGAAAGTTTTTTCCAAAGTGTTTAGGGGAAGTTACGCCCCACGCATGCGAAATAAAACTTTCTATGGTAGGTGTCATTAACAACACGATGCCCTTTCAAGTATCGCCTATGTTCAATATATTGTGCTTCTCATATGTACTTATAGTCTCCCTCACGTAAGGGCGAGTACATATTGAGTAGTATATTGTTCATATATACCTATAGTTTCCCTCACGTAAGGGCGGGTATATATTGAATGGTTACAATATAAATATCTGGCAGGTATAAAGAAAGGGAGACCAATTGGTGATATAAGGAACCTTCATAATGGCCACAATTCATAAGTATCTCTCAGATTCACAATTGTTGAAAGGTCATAACTTTGTTCCATGGAAAACAAAGATGAAAGCCATACTTCAGTTGGAATATTTATGGGATGTAGTGACTGGCACTACAAAATGCCCTCAGACAATAGGAACAGATCAAGATGCTTGGGATAAGAAAGACAAGAAGAGTCTCGTGTTTATCTTGCTTGCTACTACAGATGAGGTGCAACCTCATATTTGTGATGCAAAAACTAGTAAGATAGCTTGGGATGCCTTGATCACAATATATGAAGGAAAGAATCAATCCACTATTCTACACCTTCAAACTCAACTACATAATCTCAGTATGAATTCTGGGGAAACAGTTGATATATTCCTTTGCAGAGTGGCTGACTTGAAAGCCAAATTGAATGCCATGGGAAAACCAATGGATGATGATATCTTGAACTCTGTCATCTTGAGAGCATTGCCAAATTCCTACAAGATGTTGATCACTTCTCTCAATGTTTCTGGTAGACAAGTATCATTTGTGGAGCTGGTAAACTTGCTTCAGACTGAGGAGGCAACTCAGGTCCAGAAAGATGATGTGCCAGATAATGCTCTTTCCACACAACAAAGTGGTAAAAAGCAAGGTCAGTTTCAAAAAGGGGGTGCTTCTTCCAAAGGAAAAGGGAAGCAAAATCAGCAAAAAGATACAAAATATTGCAAAATTTGTGATATGAATAACCATGACACCAACAGGTGTTGGTTCAAAAACAAGCAACTAAATGATAGAGGTCCTCAGAAGAAGGGCAAGAACAAGCAGAAATACAATAAGCATAAGCAATCTAAAGGCCATGTTGCTTATGCTGACTCCAACTCAGACTCAGATTCTCCTGGGTCCGATTCAGATTCTGACTCTGAAAGAGCACACAAGGTGCTCATGACTCATACTTCGTCTTCCCAGATAGATGTTGTATGGTATATTGATTCAGGAGCTAGCAAACACATGACTGGGGACAAATCATGGTTTGATACTTTTGTGGAGAAAGAGGGTAAGCCAGTCACAATTGTTGACAATCAAGTATATCAAGTAAAGGGAGAAGGGGATATTTTTGTGTCCCTTCTTGATGGTAATTGTCAAATTGAGAAGGTTCTCTATGTTCCAGGCTTAGCCAATAATCTGCTTTCAGTCACACAAATGTTGGATAGAAACATGGATGTCGTGTTTCGAGTTGTCAAAGGCAAGAAGAGATGTTTTATCACCCACAGTGGTAAACATGTTGCAACCGGATCCTACAAACATGGCTTGTTCATTCTCGATGCACTTTCAACTCCTCATGTTGCTCTGGCTGCAACTACAAAGGAGGCCACCTCTCTCTGGCATCGACGTTATGGGCACCTCAGTTCTGGATATTTGCTTGAATTACACAAATATGGGATGGTGAAAGGTCTTCCACCACTCTCATCTATCTTACCAGTTTGCTCAGATTGCTTAGCAGGGAAGCAACACCGAGTACCTTTTGAAGCTAGCTCCTCTCGAGCTACAAACCCTTTAGAGCTGGTACATACCGATCTGTGTGGTCCTATGCCAACCAGCTATGGTGGGAAAAAGTATTTTCAACTATTCGTTGATGATTACTCATGAAAGATGTGGGTTTTCTTTCTTCAGTTGAAATCAGAAGCATTTCTCTACTTTCAACAATTCAAGAAACTTGTTGAGAAGGAGTCGGGTTGTTTGATAAAAACCCTCCGCTCAGATCGAGGGGGGAATACACCTCTGAAGAGTTTTCAGAGTTTCTTAAGAAACATGGGATCAAAAGACAACTGACTACAACCTATACACCTCAACAGAATGGAGTTGCAGAAAGAAGAAATCGTTCCATTATGGAAATGGTTCGATGTATGCTAAAGGGAGCACATCTTGAGGATCAATATTGGGCAGAAGCAGTAAACACAACATTATACCTCCTAAATAGAGCACCCACTAGAGCTCTACAAGGGAAAACACCACAAGGAGCGTGGAGTGGTAAGAAACCTTCCATTTCTCATCTAAGGGTGTTTGGATGTAAAGCATTCATGCACATTCCAAAATAGAAAAGGAGGAAGCTGGATGAGAAAACCCTATAGTGTATCTTTCTTGGCTATGATGAGTACTCAAAAGGTTATCGATTGATTGATCCTAAGACCAAGAAGACACATGTAAGTAGAGATGTTGTATTTTATGAAGCCTTCACATCAAAAGACACATCCACAACTATATACCTAGATGAAGAAGAACCTAAGAAGGAGGTTCAACTTCCACAACAACAACAGAAAGTTCCAAAATGGTATACTAGCACTTTGAGAGATGCTAAGTTGAAATCCCTTCCAGATCTATCTCTCGATAGGCCATGTACTCGCAGTATGACTCAACAGATGAGAGCAGAGGAATCTACTTCAGAGGTTGACGAACTTTGTCAACACTTTGATGATTTGTCAGTGGGTACAGAAAATGATAGAGAAGAAGATGAGGATGGAGAAAATATTTATATGTCTACATTGAATGCAAATGAACCCACAACGGTTCAATCTGCACTTGATAAACCATAGTGGAAAGAGGCCATGGATGTAGAACATAAGTCTCTCCTTAAAAATAATACTTGGAAGTTAGTCGATCTGCCAACAGGAAAGAAACCCATAGGCTGCAAATGGGTGTTCAAAGTGAAGTATAAGGCAGATGGATCTATTGATAAGCATAAAGCCCGACTTGTTGCGAAGGGATATGCTCAGAAAGAAGGCATAGACTATGAAGAGACTTTTGCCCCCACTGCAAAAATGACTACCATTCGAGTACTTTGTGCCATGGGAGCTCAGTTTGGGTGGAAGTTGCATCAGATGGATGTTAAAAGTGCCTTCTTGAATGGTGACTTACAAGAAGAAGTATACATGACTCAACCAGAAGGGTTCGTGGTCGAGGGGCAAGAACAAAAAGTATGCAAGTTGATCAAATCCTTGTATGGACTAAAACAAGCTCCTCGAGCTTGGTATATCAAGATAGACAGTCACCTTGTGCAGCATGAATTCAAAAGAAGTCCTTCAGATGCAAATCTCTATATTAAGAAAAATGGTTCTGATATAGTGATCCTTGTACTTTATGTAGACGATCTGATCATAACAGGAAGCTCAGAAAGAATGATTGACTTAGTGAAAAATGATTTGAAGCAATCATTTGAAATGACAGATCTAGGACTTCTGCACTATTGTCTTGGTTTAGAAGTTACTCAACAAAAATTTCATATTAGAGTAACACAAAAGAAATATGCCAAGACTTTAGTAGAAAAATATCGGATGACTAACTGTAAGTCAAAAGCAACTCCAATGGAGCAAGGACTTAAGTTATCACGATATGATGAATCACCTCAGGTAGATGGTACTCTCTATCGCCAGTTGATTGGGAGTCTCCTATATCTGACAAATACCAGGCCAGATCTCAGTTTTGCTGTGGGATATCTTTCAAGGTTCATGCAAGAGCCTAAGATGAGTCACTGGAAAGCAGCAAAAAGAGTTCTTCATTATGTTCGTGGTAGTACAAATTATGGTCTGGAATATAGAAAGAATAATAAGTTTTTCTTACTAGGATACACAGACTCGGATTATGCTGGATCTATTGATGATCGTAAATCCACTTTCGGATATGTTTTTCATCTAGGATCTGGACCTATCTCATGGCACAGTAAGAAGCAGCATGTGGTTGCTTTATCTTCTACAGAAGCAGAATATCGTGCAGCCAGTGAAGCAGTCTGCGAGATAATGTGGTTAAGTCGCATTCTTACAAACATGGGCCTTCCAAAGAATCTTCCTCTTCATTTGTTTTGCGACAATCAAGGTGTTTTGAATCTTGTCAAAAATCCAATTTTTCATGAACGTACCAAACATGTTGATACCAGATGTCATTTTATTCGAGATGAAGTTCCCAAGCACCATATACAACTTCAATACATTCCTACTGATGCGCAAGTTGCCGATATCTTTACCAAAGCACTTGGGCGTATCAAATATGAAAATTTTTGAGATACTATTGGAATTTGCCAATAATGTAATAAGGGGGGATGTTAGCATATATGTTATATACATTACATTATTAGCAAAGCAAAAGAATAGCGCTCGTAGGCGCTCTCTAGGTTGGTTTATTAACCACCAAGTTGGTTAGATAAACCAACTCATAACCACATTGTAACCTTTATATTGATATCAATCAGAATGAATAAGTGCTTCGTCAATTTCTATAGTTAGAAAGATTTAACTATGAATAAATAAATAATAAACAAACAAATAAATAAATTTTAATTTAATAAATTGAAATTAGAAACTACCATATGAATTGTTGACTAAACCACTACTTATACAAAGTAACCTTGATAAATAATTTAATTGGCTACTTGGCAAATATACAGGAGGAAAATTGGCCACTTACATACGGATCCATTTATTTTAAAAACCTTTTTTTTTAAATAAAGGGAATCTGGAAGATGGTGTTGGGTGAAAAAAAAAAAAAGGATAGAGAAAAGAGGGTGTGGGTGAGAATCAAAGAGAATTTGGGGCAGCCACAGCTAGGTTAGGACATAAATCCAACACAGTCAGGCTAGTTCATTTCTAGTATATGCCATGATTAGCTTTGAAGCTTAATTATTTGTCCTAAAAACAAAGATATATTACAATTGTTTTTGAATTTATAGTTGCTTTTGAAATGGTTTGCATGAGAAAAAGGTATTTAATTGTGTGTATGTTATTTATATCCGCCTTAGTTTCCTTGTTAATCATATGTTTAAATAAACTCCATTTGGATACCTTGGCTGAATGGTTAATTAATATGTTAATTTGTTATTCTTTGCTTGGTGAGTGGATTGGTTTTCTCTTTAACTATTGTTGGGTAGGCATTTCCCGGATTGGAATATTTATTTTTTATTTATCACTATTTAGATAGTATATGGTATGGATTGCTATGTGTATCTCCTTACTTGTCACTTTTGGATGTCCTCTTTATACACATTCCCATTTGGATAATATTATTATATGATAAGTGGACTGGATTGTTATGTGAATCTCGTTGGATGTCCTCAATATTATGTTTGTTCAGAAAACTCAATATAAATACAACTTGATTTGTTGTTTGTCTTTCTTATCCTTGATTGGACATACTCAGTATTCATACTGGATAGTTGGACGGTTTCCTGGTGTTCCTCTTCATTGGGCATCCTTGATTAATATTTAACTGGGTTTATTTGTTGCTTAATTACTTTGTTTTTTATTTTTCTTTATGCTTGTTTGTTGGACGTCCTCAGTATTCAGGTGGTTATGTGTTCCTTGGATGTCTGTATTTAATATTAACTGGGTTGCTATTGAGGCTGATTTATTTTATTGTTCTCCACTCGGTTGCTATTCAGGCTAATTTATTTGGGTGACTTCATTAGGAGTAAAACTGGGTTGTTATTCCACTTATGCATATTCCAACTAAGGTTGGAATTGAGAGAATTTTAATGTGCGTGAGAGCGGAATAGCGCTCGCTCTGATCCGGTCTGGAGTATGGAAGCAATCCTGTTGCTTTAACGTAAAGCAAGATAACTGATCGAAGAAATATATGACATGTTTCACTAAAACTAAGAAATCAGAGCGGAATAGGAATCCGCTGGTTTATTCAAAGAAATGAGAGTGGTCAGGAGCACAATTTAATGTGCTTGGAAATACACTAAACCAACAACGGACTGTGGTATGTTGTGATCCACTAGGAAATGAACTAAAACATCAGCAAGACAAGGCAATGTTGTGATCCGTTGAAGATAAGACAAGAAACACAACGGGCCACTAAATAATTTTACTTGCACACTTTGTGAGATAAAATATGAGCGGATTGAAGCAAGTTTCTATCCTGATCTATTTAACACAAAATGAAGAGCGGAATGAGGTATAGATACATTTTTCTCTCTTCTATTCTAGGGCACATGCATCAATGGCTTGCGGGAGTAGAATAGAGCAATGCCACAAAATTAAAAGGAAATGAAGTCTACGGAAGGTAGCAAGTCATATGTCACGGGAAATAATATAAAATAAAATAAACATGTTCTACACCGTTAAAAATTACAAATAATATGAGCGGGAAAGAGCAAGTTCTCATCCGCTAGGTTTAACAAAGAAACTCTAGTGGGATACAACATGAATAGGGAATGATAAAAGCTAACCTTGCTAAGTTGATTTTATATTCAATCAGATAATACTTTGAAGGAAAAAATAACAAAAATATTATTTATTACTCGAAAATACATACACATACATTAGATTGTAAATACATCCACAATTGTCTACAACTGAACCAGTTTGCTAGATATTATCTACACTTCTGCTGCACTTCTCTGCTTTGCTACTCCTTTTGCTTTACACTACTGCATTCTTCTTATGTTCTCCACACATTTTTTCTCGGGATCTCATCGACTTATATAGTTGGGTAAGGAGGGAAAGGCTTACCAGCCTTCTGACATACATTAAATTCAAAACTAGGGTTTCTATCCAATCATCAAACAACCTGACAATTGCAACTATCGGTAATAACTACGCCTACTACAAAATGCGGTGAATGGATTTGGATGATAAGATCTATCAGAGATCTATCAGATGTGAAATCAAGTTTAATTTCTAACATCCTCCTTTAAACGAGATTTCACAAAGACTTTGACACCTAGCTTTTCCCTTAATCTTTTAAAATCTTCCTCCTTCAAAGGTTTTGTGAAGATATCCGCAACTTGGTCTTTGGACCTACAAAACAATAACACAATTTCATTAAATTTTACCAGCTCCCTAATGAAGTGGTAGCGGATATCGATGTGCTTGCTTCTACCATGGAACACTGGATCCTTCGATAGTGCTATGGTCAAATTGTTATCACAAAAAATCATTGTTGCCCCTTCCTGGTGATGATTGATCTCACCCAAGATTCTTTGCAGCCATACTACCTGGCATGCGGTTGAAGTGGCGACAACATACTCTGCCTCAGCAGTGGATAAAGCAACAATTGGTTGCTTCTTTGATGACCATGAAATTACACCTGAACCAAGATGGAATGCATAATCGAAAGTGCTCTTCCTATCATCTATACTGCCAGCCCAATCGCTATCTGTGTAGCCAACAAGCTCAAGCTGGTCTTTCCTTGCATAAAAAATTCCATGGTTCCTGGTCCCATTGACATAATGCAGAATCCTCTTCCCTGCTTGCAAGTGAGTGTTCTTTGGTGCTTCCATAAATCTGCTAATCAAACTCATTGCAAACATCAGGTCTGGTCTGGTTGTTGTCAAGTACATGAGACTTCCAACTAACCTCTTGTAGAAAGTTGGATCAATATTGTTGTTGCAATATTTCTTGCTCAATTTTAGGCCTGTTGCAACCGGAGTGATTGTTGGTTTGTTGTCCTCCATTCTGAACCTCTTCAAGACATCTACTGCATACTTGCCTTGAGAGATGAAGATGCCATCCGCAGATTGGTCAACTTCAATGCCAAGAAAATACTTCATCAGGCCTAAGTCCATCATCTCGAACTCTTTCTTCATGGCATATCTAAACTGCTCAAATAGCATATTGCTATTGCCAGTATATATCAGATCATCTACATACAAGCAGACAATTATCATCTCCCCCTCTGCATTTGTCTTCATATATAGAGTGTGCTCATATGGGCATTTGATGAACCCATTATCCTGAAAGTAAGCATCAATACGGCTATACCAAGCCCTGGGTGCTTGCTTCAACCCATACATGGCCTTCTTCAATTTTAGGACCTTGCCTTCTTGCCCTTCTAGCTCATAGTCCGGGTGGCTGGTCTATGTAGACCTCTTCTTCCAACACTCCATTGAGGAAGGCAGACTTGACATCCATCTGGTAAACATTCCAACCCTTTTGGGTTGCCAATGCTAGGATCATTCTGACTGTGTCAAGTCTCGCTATAGGTGCATATACCTCATGATAGTCAATCCCTGACTTCTTCTTGTAGCCTTTTGCCACCAATCTGGCCTTATGCCTATCTACTTCACCTTGGGCATTAAACTTAGTTTTATATACCCACTTTACTCCAATGGTCTTCTTCCCTATTGGAAGATCCATTAACTCCTAGGTCTGATTCTTCTCTATTGCTTCTATCTCATCATCCATAGCTTTCACCCATTTTCTATTCTTAATAGCATCTTCAAATGAAATTGGATCACACTCAAAAAATAAAGCAAAATCAGAATGTTCTGCTTCATCAATTTCATTTCTAGTTACCTCATAAATATCTTGCAAGCTCCTTATCTTTGATGGTGTCTTCAAGTTGGATATCCTTGTTGCAAGTGGAGGTGACCGTGATGATGAGGTAGTGCTACTACTGGCACCATTGTTACTGCTTGAAGCTACAGGTTGATGCACTCTATTTTCTTCCAAGTCCTCAGACTCAATAACTATTGGCTCTTGTTGACCAATCTTTGATTTCCAGTTCCATGCTTCATCCTCTAGGAACTTCACATCTCTACTGATGATCAACTTCTTTGTTACAGGATTATACAACCTGTAAGCCTTCGATTCTTCACTATAACCAGTGAAGATACATTTCTCTGCCTTGTCATCCAACTTCTTTCTCTTCTCATCTGGGATGTGTGCATATGCTATGCACCCAAAAACTCTTAAGTGAGCAACACTTGGCTTCTAGTTTCTCCATGCCTCTTGAGGAATTTTGTCCTTCACACTCTTTGTGGGACACCTATTCAGCAGATAAACTGCACAAGCTACAACTTCTACCCAGAACTCATGTGGCAATCCCTTTGCCTTCAACATACTTCGTGCCATCTCCATTATGGTTTTGTTCTTCCTCTCTGCAACACCATTCTATTGTGGTGTGTATCTGGCTGTGAACTACCTTCGAATTCCATTTTCTTTGCAAAAATTATGGAATTCATTGGAGATGTACTCACCTCCTCCATCTGTTCTGAGAGTCTTCACATAATAGCCACTCTGTTTCTCAACTAGAGCCTTGAACTCCTTGAATTTATCGAAAGCTTCTGACTTTTTCTTGATGGGATATACCCATGTCCTCCAACTGAAGTCATCTATGAAAGTCAAGAAGTATTTGTTGTCGATAAATGTGTTGGTTTGCATAGGACCACAAATATCTGAATGCACCAACTCCAATGGCTGTGAAGCTCTCCATGATTGTCTTGTAGGGAATGCATCCTTGTGCTGCTTGCCAACTAAGAAAACCTTCACATGCTTGATTTGGTTTCTCTATAAGGGGTAAACCCTTCACCATCTACTTCTTGTGCAGCATGTTCAGGCCACTAAAACTCAGGTGATCGAATCTGAGATGCCACAACCATGTAGCATCTTTCACCACTGCACTTAATGACATCAGCAATTCATTTTGAATCTGCAGGGGAAACATCTTGTTCTTTGTCATGGACATAGTTGCAATTTTCCCATGCTCTTTGTCTCTGATGGTACAGGCTCCATTTTTAAATTGAATAGTGTGCCCCTTCTGCACAAGTTGTCCAACACTCAACAAATTGTGCTTCAACCCAAGCACATAATACACATCTTGTATTTGCTTCCTTTCACCTTGCTTGGTGTGGATAATGATTTTTCCTTTCCCCATGATAGGTACCTTGTTGTTGTTCCCCATATTCACTTCAGACTTGATTGTTTCATCAAGTTGTGAGAACATCTCTCTATTCCCAGACATGTGGTTGCTGCACCCACTATCGAGATACCAAGTATTCTTTTGGCTCTCCTCCTCAGTACTGCAAGTTAACAACATATTCCCACAAGCATCTCTACACTCTGCATTTTCATTTTTGTTTGTGTAGTGGGCTTGTTGTTTATTATCCTTGGCCATCTTCTTTCTACACTCATAGCTATAATGACCAAACTTCTTGTAGTAATAACATTGGATCTTTGATTTATCATACCTTTGATTTGATCCTCCTTGTTGATTTTTGCCATTGCCTCTTCCTCCTGCTTGATGGAAGTTGTAGTTATTCTCTCCTTCATTAGAGTTTGACCTTCCTCCTCACTTATGACCTCTTCCATGCTTACCTCTATTACTTTGTCCTCTTCCTCCTTGAGAACTAGAGGCACCTTGGTGGGATTCTTCTCTTCTACTATTGTCTCAGAATGAGACCTGCATTTTGAATGCTTGCTCCAATGAGGACTGAGATGATCGACTTAACCTCTGCTCATGTGTTTGTAGAGAACCCATGAGCTCATCTATAGAGAGGGTTGTCAAATCCCTCGATTCTTCAATTGCAATCACAACTGAGTCAAACCTTGTTGGTAGGCTCCTCAGTATCTTCTCCATAATTCTTTGGTTCTCCACATTCTCTCCATTCAACCTCATCTAGTTGATGACACCCATTGTTCGGGTAAAGAAGTCACTCATGGACTCCGACTCACTCATCTGCAAATTCTCAAACTCCCTTCTCAGCATCTGCAACCTCACCAAATTCACTTTGTTGGTGCCCTGGAAGGAACTGGCCAAGATTTCCCATGCCTCCTTTGCTTTGGTTGCTACTACAATTCTTGAGAAAATTGTTTCCTCAACTACCTACATTATGTAAAATAATACCTTCTGGTCCTTCTTTCAATTCTCCTTCAACAAGTCTAACTTCTCTTGGGAGAGAGCGCTCAACACTATTGCATCTACTGGTTCTGCATAACCATTCTCGACCAAGTCCCATAGCTCCTGAGATCCAAACAAGATCTTCATCTGGATGCTCTAGTAATCGTAGTTCTTGCCATTGAACCATGGGATCTACAACTGCAAAGGGTTGCTACTAGAAGCCATTGCTTCTTATCATCCATGAGAAGGCATTGAATTTGATACCAATTTGAGATAATTTTAATGTGTGTGGGAGTGGAATAGTGCTCGCTTAGATCCAAAGCACGGACGCAATGTTGTTGCTCTAACGCAAAGCAAGATAGCGGACCAGAGAAATATATGATCCACTTCACTAAAACTCAGAAACCAGAGTGGAATATGAATCTGATGATTTCTTCAAAGAAATGAGAGCAGCTAGGAGCAAGATTTAATCTACTTGGAAATACACTAAACCAGCAGCAGATTGCGGGATGCTGTGAGCCACTAAGAAATGAACTAAAACATTAGCGGGATAAGGCAATGTTGTGAGACACTAAAGATAATACAAGAAACACAGTGGACCACTGAATAATTTTACTTGTATACTTTGTGAGGAAAAATATGCGTGGATTGAAGCAAGTTTCTATCCCACTCTATTTAACATGGAAGGAAGAGTGGAATGAGGTAAATTTGCATTTTTCTCTCTTCTATTCTAGGGCACATGCATCAATGCCTTGCAGGAGCAGAATAGAGTAATGTTGCATAATTAAAAGGAAATGAAGTACGTGGAAGGTAGCAATTCATATGTCACGGGAAATAATATAAAATAAAACAAACATGTTCTACATCACCAAAAATTACAAAGAATATGAGCAGGAAAGAGTAAGTTCTCATCCGCTAGGTTTAACAAAGAAAATCTAGTAGGATACAACACGAACAAGGAATGATAAAAGCTAACCTTGCTAAGTTGATTGTATATTCAACCAGACAATACGTAGAAGGCAAAAAATGCAAAAACATTACTTATTACTCGAAAATACATCCACATACATTAGATTGGAAATACATCCACAATCGTATGCAACTGAACCAGTTTGTAGTATATTATCTGCACTTTTGTTGCGCTTCTTTGCTTTGTTGCTCCTTATTTTGCTTTACGTTGCTACGTTCTTTTTTTTCTCTCCACACATTTGCTCTTGTGATCTGATCGACTTAAATAGTTAGGTAAGGAGGGAAAGGCTTACCAGCCTTCTGACATACATTAAATTTAAAACTATGGTTTCTATCCAATCTTCGAACAACCTAACAATTGCAACTGTCGATAATAACTATGCCTACTACAAAATACAAAAAATATATTTGGAAGATAAGATCTGTTAGAGAGCTATCAGATGTGAAATCATGTTGAATTTCTAACAAGAATATACTTATTCAATGCTCTTTAAAATCTGTGAACCCTTACTTGAAGTGAAAAATGATGCCCTTTGATTTCAAACAAAAGAAAATTTAGTTAATTGATATGTAGTCCTTGTGTCCTTATAATTTTATTTTGATAATATCATCTTCGTGAGGTGACATAGAGTTAAATGATAAACATTTTGTTGTCATCGAAATTAGATGTGTTAAATTATATATGAGTACTTTCATCTTATTAATAATGGTTTTTTTAGTTGCATTCTTCTTAAAAAAACCTCCCACAAACCACTCCATCAAAGATATCAATTTGGGTGTAGCAAAGGCAAGATGACTCTCAATCAGTAGCTTGCTGAAGGGAACCTACAATAAATCTTGTAGAATGAAATCCTAGCAAGAGTATTCAAAGAAAGAGGTTATTGTTGGTTATTGAAAATTGTGTAACCTTATGATATCTCTTTATTATTTATTTATCTGCATCACCTAAGAGAATTTGATTTGCTAACTTTTAAATAATGAAGTTTTACAATTTATGACTTTTGGATTGAATTCACTTTCAAATTAATTAAATATGTACCTCTATTATTGTGCATTAGCTTGGAAATTAAAGACTTGATTTCAGCCTTATTAAATTATGTTTCTTGAACGCGTGTAACTTTCTTTCATTTTGCCAAAAGAACTCTTGTTTTTTTTTTTTCAAATTAAAATGCTTTACCATAGAATTTATTGAATGGTTTAATCATTGTCAAGGAGAAACAACTACAATAGGAAGTGATATTTTTGGATCTTTAAATTATAGATTAAAATAAGCATTATGAAATACTAGAATAATTATTTTATATCCTTAAAACATTGATCTTTTTATTAATGAATGAATAATCTCCTTGATTTTATAGATAATTAAGAGTTAGTGAGCCATGTACCTTTTAAATAATTTTATATTTATTTTAAAAGTAAGAAAATTTATAAAAACAAATTTGAAAATAATTACCTTTAACTTTTTTTATGTCTATTTAATTGGTGTTGGCATTTCTTTTTGTTTAACAAAAAAATAAAATGAAATGTTTATGGTTACTTTCATTAATTATTTTCTAAATGGAAGAAGAGTGTCGTATGTAAAGATTATAGTTTTTATTTCATTATACATGATTAATAGTTTTCTTAATAGAGTTACCTTGAGATATTCCACCTTGGTCATTTATATTATTTAAACAAGGAGACCAATTTAGTAATTATTATAATTTTAAGAATTAAATTTAGATTCTTTAAGGAATTTAGGTTAGAACCATAAGTGTTTAATGGAACCTAGGAATAAAAGAGATTTAGAAACCTTACCTAGAAGGAGATGTCTTGTTGACTCTCAAGCCAAAATTTACCTAAATATGGTTGGTTCATGGGGAAGTGAACAACCAAAAATATCAAATTATCCAATACTATTTTATTGCATGAAGGCAATCAACTATGATTTGAGAATGATTACTCCTAGTGAGACAAGGTAGGACAAGGAGGTAAGTGGGATGTTATAGGATATTCCACTAGGCCATTGAATGAGTAGTACAATGGTGACACCTTGAGAAATTTTATGAATAGGAAAATTTTGAAATAAAAATGGCTAGGACAATTCCACGATGGTTGGTATGGGATAATTCATCACATTATTCATAACTTTGAAAAGCAAGACCGTGACCAGTGCCAAGGTAATGGTATGGCCTTAATTGATTCCATAAGAAGGCAAAAAATATATTTCATGAGAATATGGAAAAAAATAAGCACTAAGGCAATATGCCATGGAAATCCTACATGTTATCTTAGTAAAATATTAGATAACTACAATATATTGGTAAAAGAATTCAATTTTGTTTACTAAGGAGTAGTAATAATCTTGATTGGATGGATAGAAACCAAGGCTTTATATCACATTTTATAATGATAACATGTTTGGTTTGGGGAAATGTGTCCCCCTCTATGTGTTATGGGCCTTAGAGGATAACCCTTATAATGTGGTCCTATTACCTCATATCTAGTAAGAGGGTGAGAAAGAAGGTACCACTAAAGTATTTTTACAAGAACTAGCCATTCTTGTTCACTTGAGGATTGACTTGTAACAAATTGTTACACCAAAACCTCAAGATAGAAGTGAAACCCCGAATACACCAATATCATAAAATTCCATCACTCTTCGAAGACCGAACTCTGAACAATAAACCTAAATTTTTTCCACTTCCCTTCAAGACTCTAGCATGGTAGACCTATTCTTACCCGCTTCATGATTCGAACCTAGGTGGTTGCTCTGATACCACTTGTTAAAAAAAATAACACTAAATCACAGGCCTCTTTGAGGGGGAAAACTCCTTCAATATTTCATTAATTGGTAAAAAGATACATTCGTACATGGCTCCATACATTTTAAAGAGAAACTCCATGCAACCCTACCTTAAGGTTCAAGAGTTGGCTTACATGCAACATGTGACTCAAGCTATAATCTTCTACCAAACATTGGTTACAATTTTGATAATAGTTACATGAAATGGCCCCACTTGGCTAGGTGCCTTACTTGCCACATACATTACAAAGTATTACAAAATAATATTATAGATGGAATCCTCCATGTTGGAAGTGGGTAATTACATAAGCAAATGAGAATTACAAAATAATTTTAGGATGAGATCCTAACACAACTATAGCGACCAAAACTCAAAAGTGGTTATCTATTCCATATACTAATTAAATATTGGGTGATTAGTTAGTCTGGTTGTTCGGGTTGTTACAGTTGGTATCAAATAATAGGTTGTAGGACACAAAGCTTTTGTAGGAAAATCTTAAACCTAAAACATCAAAGCTAACATAAATATTTTCATGGTAGGAAATAAATGGAGGACTTTGCTTATCAAATTGTTTCAAGAGTAGTTGGAATAATTTACATCTATAGTTTAGTTGCTAGTAGAAAATATGGAGCTACAACAAAAGATGATAGAATTACTTGATATTTAGGAATCTAGAGGTAAAGAAAACAAAGAAAAGCAAGGAAAAATACCAAGGTTTATAAAAGGAAATAAAAAAAGGGGGGAGCAACTATTTTCTTAAAAAATTGATCTTAGTTCAAGAGTATCATAAATTAATAATTCAAGAAGAGGACACTCACAAGACTACTTTCAAGACAAGATACAGGCATTATGAGTTTATAGTTCTACCATTTGGCCTATCTAATATCTATGTTGCCTTCATAAATATTATTTAGAGAACATATGGATCACTTTGTGTTCATATTTTTAGATGACATCTTAATATACTCACAAACAAAAGAAAAACATGATCAACATATGAGGATAGTTTTGGAGGTGCTTAGGAAAAAATCAGCTCTATGGAAAGTTATCAAAATGTGAGTTTTACACTCTGCAAGTGTAGTACTTGGGGCATATCATTTTTGAAAATGGAATTGTTGTTGATCCTAAGAAAATTAAAGTTATAGTTAATTTGCCCACACCTACTAACATATATAAAGTATGAAGTTTTATGGAAATGATAGATTACTATAGATAATTTATAAAATATTTTTCAAAAATTGCCTATCTAATCACGAACCTTCAAAATAAGGGAAGGAAGTTCAAATGTATGGATAGGTGTGAAGAAGATTTTAAAATTTTAAAATACTGACTTACAACAACCCCCATCCTTAAATACCTAATCCAACAAGGAAATTTACAATTGTATGGATGCCTCTATAGAAGAGTTAAGGGGATTACTATCCTAAAGCAAGGTAACTATAGCATGTAAATCTAGGAAGCTTAAGAAACATGAGCTGAATTATGTTACTCATGACTTAGAATTAGCAGTAGTTTACCATACTCTTAAAATTTAGAGGCACTACCTATTGGGAAAACATTTTGAATTAAAAACAAAGTACATTTTTACCTAGCCATCGCTTAATGCAAGATAAAGAATGTGGATGTAATTTTTGTCTGAATATGATTATGCTATTAATTTTATTAAGGGAAATGATAATAAGGCTATTGATGCCTTGAGCAGAAGGCACATAAGAACAATGTCTAAATTTTACATAGAGTTGATTGATAGAGTCATAAAATTGCAATAGTAGGAATATTATTGCACCAAATGTCAAGCTAGGGTTGCATCAAAACTTGAGAAAAGTAGGTATTTTGTTATAAAGGATGGTTTTTTGTGCTTCAAAAACAAGGTGGTTACCAAAATAGGTGATTAAGGGATATCATTTTACATGTGGCACACTTTACTCCATATTTTGCACATCCAAAATGGGTAAAAATGAGATAAAACATGAGGAAAAACTTTTACTAGTCAAGGATGAAATAGAACATCAATAATTTTATTGCTAGATGTCTTAAATATCAAAAAGTGAAGGTAAAACATTAGTATCCAATGAGAAATATTTATCCATATAAGATACCAACACAAAAATAGCAAATAATATTTATGGATTTTATTGTAGGCTCACCTAGAACCAAGTTTTAGCATAATGCCATACTTGTGGTGATAAACAAGTTGAAAAGAGCTACACACTTCATACCTAGTAATATCAAGGATGATATACCATGGTAGCAAGTAAATTTTCCAAGGAAATAATTTGGTTGCATGTTTTTCCTAAGAAAATTATATCAGATAGGGATTACAAAGTCACATCAAAATTTTGGCAAGCTTTGCATTGAGTTTGGGCACTAAATTAAACATTAGTTCTGCCTATCATCCAAATACAAAGGTCCAACCATAGAGGGTTTACCAAGATATAATTAAAATTTATTGCATGGATTAAGGGACCAAATGGAAGATCAGGTAAGGATTGGACTATATATTTTCAATAAGATATAGGAATAACTTAGAACAATGTAGTAAAGACTTAAGGAAATAGTTTATTGCTAGATAAATTATGCAAACCTAAAATATCATCGAGAAAAATCTCTATATTGAGGCATAGTCTTCATAAGGGTAAAATTCAATAAGATTCATCTGGTCCTTAAAGACATGCTTTGCATGTACTGTGTGGACCAAAAGTCTAAATCAAATATTGTCTACATTTGGTAGAGGTTCCCTACAAGTTATCATGTTTCATTGGGAATAGCTCCATTCAAAGCCATGTATGGGAGAAGATGTAGACCACCTCAATATTGGGAAAAATCTAAAAGACCGAAGTGCATTCAGATCATATAGTGAGACACTATCAAGGAGATATAAATAATCTATCAAATGACAAAAGAGCTATGCTATTATACAAAGGTCAACAAGAGAATTCTCTATGGGAACTAAAGTCTGCATAAGGTTAAGACCTAATAATAAGTGTCATTAAATTAAGAAAATAAAATCCCAAATTCATTAGAACCTTTGAAATTATAGTCAATATCAATACCATGGCCTATAAAATTGGCTTGCTGCCTAATTTGTCAAATATCCATGATACCTTCCAATATATCCCTAATTAGAAAACATGTCAATCCTTCTTGTAATTAGAATATGTTTCATTTGCAGATGGTAGGTCTCTTAGTCAATGAACTTACAAGATTCTTAATATTCATGCTAATGGATCAGTGTAGGGTCCATTGGGACTATTATTTTGACAATTGTGCTACTGAAAAGAGTAGATAAAAAAAGGAAACAATTTCCGTTCGTTATACATATCAATATATTTATATATATATATATATATATATATATATATATATATATATATATATATATATATATATATATATATATATATATATATATATATATATCTTTCAAAGCAAACTAAAAATAAGAACTATGTTTAATCTTAGGGGGAGTATGTAATGGCCCCTCTTGACACGACTATTTTTGTTGTTATTTAATTTATGTACAAATGAGTTGATAAGTTGTTCATTTGTAATACTTAAGTTTTTATGCTTGGGACATGGTATTGTTGATGTATTTTGTGAATGTCAATATAGGTCTTCATAAAGGATTGATTAAATATATAATCATCAAAACAAATGGGAAATGATGGCAATGAATATTTTCACCTATGTTGAAATATTCACCAGCGCACCAAGGACAAACATAGTCCTCATGTAGATGCATTCATAAATATTTATTGCGATCTTCAAGTTATTCAAAAGATTTATCTATGAATAAATAAATAATAAACAAACAAATAAATATATAAATAAATTTCAATTTAATAAATTGAAATTAGAAATTTCCACATGAATTATTGATTAAACCACTGCTTAGGTAAAGTAACCTTGATAAATAATTTAATTAGCCACCTAAAAAATAAACAGAAGGAAAATTGGCCACTTGCACGCAGATCCATTTGTTTTGAAAACCTTTCCTAATATTTTTATAAAGGTGTAATGACCCTCCTCACACGGTTAATGAAAGAGAGTAAAAATATATATACTTACATTTTCTTGTGAAAAAAGGTACTAATGATAGTCTATGTGAGTGCAGGACAGTTGCAAGATGACAATGAGAGGAAGCAAGTCAATGGAAAAAGGTAAGAAAGGAGAAATGATGATTCAGCTCGTGAGCACATGGAAAATCGTATTTGCATATCATTTAGGTGCATTGTAAATTGCATCTTTGCGTGAGTTAAATTGGTTTGAATATTGCTTGTTGGCAAGGAATGAGAAATTTTTTATGGTGGCAATGATGATGGGAGCCACTAGTTTGGAAAGGCATGTGTTTGTTTGCTTATTTAGACATGTGTGTGTATGTCTAATATTTGGAATGATCTATTGTTTTAATAAAGAAATATTGTGTGATTAGAGGTGGCAATGAAGATGTCTTAATCATGGGAGCCACCCTTGATTTGCTTGAGTGAAGCTTTGAAAATATTTTCCTTTATCCTTTCATGATTTTATGGAAAGGTAATTTTATAAAGGAATAGAAAATATAAAGCAAGATAATTATTTTTTCTCTTTAAAAAAAAAAGATAAACCTTGTGCAATTGAGTAATGGCTTGTTGTGTATTGATTTACGTTTAGTATTAAAGAACTATGGTGTTATTTGATTAAGTAGAAGAAAGTGAGATCCTCCATGTATAGTCATGATGGTGGATGACATGCGTTGAATGGTGGCTGAAACTCCCTCCACGTTGGACCTTGTGCATATCTCTAACCTTGCTTTGTTTGAAGTATGTGCAAAATAGTTCATATTACTATTATTGTTGCTTTGTTTATAATATTAAAGAATGGTTGATAATTGGTAAAGCAAAGTTTGTTAAACCTTCATGCTGGTGGGATGCACCTCCTATGTTGTTAATAGCTAAGGCAAAATATCGACAATGGTGGAAATACTATGATATAATATTAAGAGCACGAGGTTGAGGAATAAATGGTTTGACAATCTAGCACAATGGAAGAGATAAGAGGAAAATAACTTACCAACTTTTGGGGAAGAATGTTTTGGGATGTAGGAGGAAAAAATGAAGGAGAAGGAGAGACAGGGGAAGCACATTGTAGAAAAGAACATTGGCATCTGTGACAAGACGTGAGAGGAACATAAAGGATTCAGATAACATTGAACTATTCCAGTTGGAAAGCATTGTATACAAGTTGGTTATTTGAATGACTTCACTGTACTAAAGGCGTATGTAATGTTTATTTTAGGTGTGCATATTTTTGTTTGATGTGTTGAAAATGAAAACCACCAAAATTCTTGTGCTAAGGTTTATGAAAAGAGATGTGTTATTTCATATTTGAGGAGAAATGGTTGTTTGAAAAATGCTTCCATGATATTATAATATTTTGTAATCGAATGAAATGGTATGCTAACAAAAAACTACCATATTTTTAAGTTACTTCTTATCTGAAAGTAATGCTATATTTGGATATACTGCTATGCTATTGTATGGATTTATACTGAGGGAAGTGTAATGCTGGAAAGTGTTGTTTGTTTTTGTATGAATTTGTATTCTTAAATTATAAGAATGTTGGTAAATTCTGCCATGATGTTGTGAGTGAATTTGTTCTTTAAGAAATGAAAGAAAACAAATTAAGAATTCTTGCTTCCTTTGGTACCTAGAAACAACTGAAGTTGTAATGGATAGGTGATGTGAAATTTCTACCTAAGAAGAATAGGTAGTCTATTTTTATAAAATAAATAAAATTTATTGGAATTTCTTGAGTAGGTCTCAAACAAGGATATTTGTGAAACTCCAATATGTTTCTGTGATAGTCTAGAATTGCATGTATGCATATTAGTTGCATGATCATACCATGAGCCATATCTGATCCCTAGCGGTGTTGCATGGATACTTTGTGAGTTATAGACTGCAAGAGAGTAGCAGGTATTGAGAGTAATCTATGAACCAAAAATGATGAGAATACATGGGTTTGGTATCACTAAGAACTTGTGAATGGAGGAAAATAATCCATAACTTTGATGAAAAATCAATTACCAGAGAACTAAAACAATAATAGTTTGTAATATGGAGTTCGTATGATAGGAACCTGGGTAGATGCTCAATACTTTGAAGAATTAGCATCTATTTTAATGGGTGGTATAAGCTGTAAATGAATGATAGTTTTAAAATTAGAAAGAAATGAATCTCTTCCATGTAATAAATGAAATTAGGAGTAAAGCCCTCTTGTATATTTTGTCTAAATAATTGTGTTGTGTATTGAAAGTCATGATGAGAAAATATGGCATATCTAGTTTAAATGATTATGTTTTGAAAATCATGCTGTAAATATATATTATTTTCTGAACTTCTTCCAAGCTTTACTTTTTGAAGTCTTATTTAATTATCAAATTAAATAAACCATAGTTTCATTTTGTTGATTAATGGGTGAACTTTGAAAGTCATTTGGTCTTGCTTAAGAGTAATTAATGTAGCCAAGAAGATATAGGTTACCTAGTGAATGTTGTTTGAAACCATTTCATGGAGGATTGGTTAGTGTCGCCATGAATGGGAGGCAACTAGAATATTACATTTTTTTGTAAGAAGCTTTAGAGCATGGAAATCAATATGGTGGTGCAATATGTGGGATAACTATCCAAACCTATTTATTAAGAAGAAATTAGACTTATGTTAGAAGTCTACTTTGTTAAGTGCAAAAGAGTTAAACCAGATAGTGAGCAAATGTGTTCAAAATTCTCTTTTGAGAAACATTAAAACCTGCATTTATTTAGAGGGCAAATCTAAACTTTAGAATGATAATAATTCCATGAAAAATAAGGATAATTTGAATTGAATAGCAAACTACCTTTAAGTGTAATTCACCTTTATCTTTCTAATTGTTATTTAAAAAGAAAAAATTACCTACTCAAGTTAGTTTAAATGATTGTTTTGGAAAGGTATGTTAGTGATTAAACCATGAGACTCTTAGGAAGCTTTGACCCAAGATTAACTCAAATAATCATCCAAATATGTTGAGGTACGAGTATGCACACAAAAATATTTGGGACAACTGATGATTGTTGGAATTGGTCTATAAAGAAAGACTCAATCAGGCCAGGATGAGAAGGTGGTATGGGACACATTTTCTAGGTTGTACCCAAAGAGCATTGTGATAAATACCGTACTCATAAAACTTTGTTGGATTGACCATAGGGTTTGGTATGGGACAAACTATTATGAGTTGTGATGGTATTGTGTGATGAAGTCCAAGATCAGGGAATTGACATGGCATTAATTGCCTTCAGGACATGAGAACCACAAGTTAGTCACTAAGGCATAAATATGCTAACCTCTTCCATATTGATTTTAAACAAGATGATTAGATAGTCAAAGTCATAGTGTGTGAAGGTAAGGGATAATAAGTGTTCCTCTCTAGGTGTTATGACCCCTAGAGGATAATATTCATCGTGGTTTGGTCCTCATGCTGGAATATGCAAATGATAAATGAGAATACCATTACCACTGAATGGTATGTCAATGGGATTTGGTTGATCTTGTCCACTTGGGAGACTGGATTCAATAGTCTTAAACCCAAAAGTGGTATGTTTTTCCTATGCTATATTGTTTGTAAATGCAAATAATAATCAATGGATGATCTAGAATGTTGATAGCTTGAAACCAAACTTGGTAAGGTAGGAAAACATTTTATTCAAACAATAAAACTTTTGAAAAAATAATATATTGGGATTTTGATTGTTCTTTTTACCAGGCAACCAGGTGAGTAGTTAGACCTAGGTTGTTACATATGGTATCAAAGCATAAATGATTTTAAGGTGCAAATATCTACATGTGAAATAGAATAGTTAATAATAACTAATATACTACCTCTTTCACTTAGAGGATAAATGGCATGAATTTTTCAAGGTGGGTCCTTGAGAAATCCTATGGGAGGCAGGGAGGAGGAAGTCACTGTAAGACCTGTAAGAAGACCACATATAAATTTTAGGAGAGAATGTCCTCAACATGTAAGAAGGAAAAAAAGGGTTAATGATATTCCTTAGAATGAAATTGGTGAGGAAGAAGATAACCTCATAAATGTGGTTCAATTGTTGTAAATACATATGAAATACCAAAGGGAAGAGACGGCCCACCAAAAAAGTCACATGGCCCAACAATAAGAATTAATTGTTCAACAACAACGGGTGATAGAGGACTTAGGTAGAGGAAGATAAATTGGATTGGATAGGATAGTGGAAGCCCCAAGGGAACATGAGAGATCCATTGATGGAAGGGTAAGGGTGAGAAGGGAATTGGATAGAAAACTTAAAAAGGTTGTATTATCCAACTTTAATGGAAAGAGTGATGGAGAGTCAGCTAAAAACTGGTTAAGTGAACTAGAGTCCTACTTTTCTCTAGTGGTTCTATCCTCTGAATACAAGATTGCCTTGGTAGTTATGAATATGACTGAAATAGCCCTATACTGGTGGAAATAATATAAGAAAGGGCATGAGGTAGAAGCTCCTGATCTCAAATGGGAGGAGTTTATCAAGGAATTTAGAGATAGATTCTTGACAAGGTAATATTATGTGGAAAATTTTGAGGAATTCTCAAATTTGGGACTGGAAAGCATGTCAATTCAAGAATATCACAAAAATTTTATACAACTGCTAAAGTATGCATCTCAATATGAAAGCAATTAGGAAATAAAAATTCAAAAATTCATTCTAGGATTACATCCTAGAATCATGACGGTGGTAAATATGCACAATCCCATCAATTTACCTATTGCTTTTGATTTAGAAAGAAAAGAGGAAGCTAATCAGGAAATGATAAAGGCATATTTTAATTACCAAAATCTATCTAAAAAGGAAAAACATGAACTCAAGATGCATAAAAGTGTTGGGTTTATGAAATGGGAGAAGTAACAGAATAAGAAATCCAAAGAATGGGATAAGAATAAGCAAGGTGGTAAAAATAAACCCAATTACCAAGGTGGTAGATTTAAGAAGGATGTTAAAGAGTTCACAAAATATAGGACCAAAATTCAGCAGGTCAAGGAAGGGATAGGGAAACTACATCTATGAATAGAAATGAGAACAACAACAGAGGAAATAGAGCTCCACAAAATGGATGCTATGTATGTAAAGGAGCTCATTATGCCAATAAATGCCCCCTTAGAGTTGATCTACCACCGAAATCCCCAAAAGAGGCTAGCCATAGGATTTATGTGGCCATAGGTAGTTCTAAAATCAATGGTAAAATTACTCCTTTATTATTAAATGGTAAAATTTTTGATTAAAATGTGCAAATTTTTATTGATAGTGGGTCAAATGATAACTTTATCTCATCTAGATTAGTGAGGGATTTGCCTATTAAACCTATATTATTAGCCAATGATTGGAAGGTAGAGTATGGATTAGGGCAAACCCACCATGTTAACCAATATCTCTTTGATCCCCACATCTCCTTGCCACAAGGAAATATCAACTGACATCTATATGTGGAACCTTTGCATGCATTTGATATCATCTTAGGATTTGATTGGTTAAAAGCACACAAGGCTCTTTTAAACTTTGAAGACATATGGGTGGAATTTATGGATGAATCTAATCAAAGGATTACAGTTAATTATGGGTGAAGGAAATTTAAACCACATATATTGAATACAATGCAAATTAAAAAGGTTATTAGGAAGAAGGCTATGGTCTTCATAGTTAAGATGAATAATAAAGAAGAGTCTAAAAAGGAATCTGACATCTTCTAGAAAACCCAATGTTGGGTGCATTCAAAGATGTATTTCTTGAGGATATTTTGGGGTTAACTCCTCAAAGGTAATTTTATTTATCGATTGAGTTATTACCAAGTGTAGAACCAATTACAAGGTCACCATATAGGATGACACCCATAGAGCAACAAGATATCAAAATGTGACTTTGGGATTTGCTTGAAAAGGGGTTAATTAAACCTAGTGTGTCACCGTAGGGAGCTCCTATCTTATTTGTTAAAAATAAATATGGTACATTAAGGATGTGCATAGACTATTAGGTGTTTATTAGGGTTACTGTCAAAAATAGGTACTCGTTACCAAGGATTGATGATTTATTTGATCAATTAAGAGGAGCAACCATATTTTCTAAAATAGATTTGATATTTGGATATCATTAGTTAAGAATTTGGGAGGAAGATACTTCTAAAACAACATTTAGAACAAGGTATGGATATTTTGAGTTTACCAGTCTTATATTTTGGGCTAACCAATGCCCCATCCGCATTCATGAACCTCATGAATAACATTTTTAGATAATAATTGGATGTGTTTGTACTCGTATTTTTGGATCATACTTTGTTTTATTCCAAAATCAAGGAATAGCATGATCAACATATGAGAATAGTGCTTGATATTCTTAGAAATAATTAATTATATTGAAAATTTACCATGTGTGAGTTTTATACTCCACAAGAGTAGTATCTTGGATATATTGTCTCTACTGAAGGAATTGTAGTAGACCCCAAGAAAACTAAAGCAAATATTGATTGGCTATCACCTACTAATGTTACAGATGTGTAAATTTTTATGGGAATTACAGGGTATTATAGACAATTCGTCAGAGGATTTTCGAGAATTGCTCAACCCGTTACAAACCTTTAGAGAAAAGGGAAGGGCTTCAAGTGGATAAAGTAGTGTGAAGAGGCTTTTTAGGTTTTGAAAGAAATGTTGACAACAACATTGATCTTGTAATGATCCTAATAAGCAATTTATAGTTTGTACCGATGTATCACTAAAAGGGTTCGATGGGATTTTGATCCAAGATTATGTGGTTATTGCTTATGAGTCCAGAAAACTTAAGAGGCACAAATTCAATTATTCCACTCATGATTTAGAGTTGGTAGCGGTAGCGCATGCTCTAAAAATTTAGTGACATTATTTATTATGAAAACCATTTGATTTAAAGATATACCACAAGAGTTTGAAGTATATATTTACCCAACCCTTATTAAATTCCAGGCAACGACGTTGGATAGAGTTCTTAGAAGAGTATAATTTTTGCATTGAGTACATTAAGGGTAAAGAGAATAATGTCACTGATGCTCTAATAAGGAGAGGGTGTATTACCGCAATGGTAAAATGCTAATATGATCTATTAGATCAAATAAAATATGGCAAAAAGATAACTTTTGCCAATCATGTATTGGTCAGGATGGATAGAAAATAGAAAAGTATACAAAATATGTTTTCAGAGATGATCTACTTTATTTCAGTAAAAGGTTGGTAGTAACTAACTCAGGAGTATTGAGGGAAATAATCCTTGGGAAGGCACACAATACTTCCTATTTTGTGCACCCAGGAGGGGTAAAGATACTCGAGAATATAAAGAAATCTTATTTCTATCCAGGTATGAAAAAATATATAACCAACTATGTGGCCAAATGATTGGAGTGCCAAAGAGTGAAAGCAAGACACCTACATCTAGATGGAAAGCTATACCCACATGAGATAACCACATTAAAGTGGCAAGTAGTATAAATTAATTTTATAGTGGGATTGTTTAAGCATGATACAATTTTAGTAATTGTGGATAAATTAACTAAAGTCACACATTTTATAAGAGCCAATGTGAAATATGATGCAACCGTCATAGCAAGTAAGTTTTCTAGGAAAGTGGTAAGACTGCACGGTTTTCCAAAAGTTATAATCTTTGAAAAATATTCTCATTTTACTTCTAAATTTTGGTAAATATTACATCAAAAATTAGGGACTAAATTGAATATCAGTATTGCTTATCACCCATAGATAGATGGACAAACTAAGAGGGTGAATCAAGCACTTGAGTATATATTGAGAATGTATTGCATGGATCATCACACAAAGTGGGAAGACTACTTATACCTAATGAAATTTATATATAACAACATTTACCATGTATTTATAGGTATGGCACATTTCGAATCCCTATATGGTAGATAGTGCAGAATTCCTTTATCTTGGGATAATATAGAATATCAGGTAGTGATCATCCCATAAATGGTAAAAGAGATGAAAGAGAAATTAAAAGAATTCAGCAAAAGTTGAAAGAGGCTACAGATTGCTAGAACAGCTATGTGGACCTCAAAAGAACACTAAGGGAATACTTTGTGGGAGGTTGAGTATTCTTAAGGGTGAATCCAACTAAAATTTTAATAAAATATTCCAAGATTAACTCCAGATACGTGGGTCCATTTGAGATCATAGTTAAGATAAGCATTGTTGCATACAAATTAGATATACCACAAAGCTTATCAAAAATCCATAATGTCTTTCATGTGTCCCTCTTTAGAAAATACATTTTGTATTATACTCATGTTTTGGATATTTCCAACTTACAGATAACTGATCCTTAAATATTGAGGTGTGACATGTTCACCTGCTTGGTTTTTAGACCAAGAATCTGATAAAACGAAGCATAGAGCAATATCGGGTCCAATTGGACCACTAATCAGATCAAAATGCTATATGGGAATATGTAGAAGATATGTAGTGGCAATTTCCTTATTATTTTGAGTAGATAAAGACTTTATCATAAACTTTTTATAAATTTATGATATGTGTATAAAACATATTAGTGGAGTTATTGAGTAGAGTAGCTTGTAAATATTTTGGTATTGCTAGGTAATATGTTTTGGACCATGATGGATATGTGTATTTGATTTCATTATGACATAATCTATGATGTGATTATATGATAATCATAAAAAATAATTTGATGTGATTTTATGATGATAAATGTGATGGCAATACTTAGTGTTAAAATGGAAAAGTGAATTTGCTTGAGTATTTTTGGATAAAGTAAAAGATATGGATATTCAAAATATTTGCTTAACTTAATTTTAAACACGGGTACTATGTTTATCCCTAATGGGAGAGGATGTAATGACCCTCCTCGCATGATTAAATAAATAGAGTACAAATATATATATACTTACATTTTCTTGTGAAAAAAGGTACTGTTGGTAGTCTCTGTGAGTGCAGGACAGTTGCAAGATGACAATGAGAGGAAGCAAGTCAGTGGAAAATGGTAATAAAGGGAAATGATGATTCGTCTCATGAGCACATGGAAAATAAAATTTGCATATCATTTAGGTGCATTGTAAATTGCATCTTTGCATGAGTTAAATTGGTTTAAATATTGCTTATTGGTAAGGAATGAGAAATGGTTTATGGTGGCAATGATGATGGGAGCCACTAGTTTGGAAAGGCAAATCCACTCAATAAATCACTTAATGAAACACAACTTGTTTACAAACCCTAAACAAGTGTTTCACTTCACTTCCAACAACTCACCCTATGAATCTCAATCCTTGACTCAAGATGATTTCTTATTCACATAATAATGATACTCGTGTTCTTTTCACAAACCTAAATCATGCACATGAAAGTTTACTCAAATATTTCCACCAATGCTTATAAAAAAACATCACATAATAATTATACTCATGATATTTCACAAACCCTACTTCAATATAGTTCTCAATCGCTCACTCAAATATTTTCATAAACATTCACCAATCATGTACATGAAATCTTACTCAACAATGCTTATCAAACAAACCTTGTCACTTCAACTTAGCATCCACAACATCCAACCCAACAATATTTCACTCACAAGGATTATATGCCCATACCTTTTGTTTGATGAATAATTGACCTCAAAACCTATCTCAATCACAATCAATCTCTTTGCCAATCTCAAAGGTTAGGTAGCAAAAATATTCACCCAAATACTCTCTCAATATTAATTCAACATTACAAAATTAACAAACTCAAGTACACCTTATTATCTCCAAAATTTATCAAATAAAGACTTCAACCATTCAGTTTCACAATAACCCTTTTCAAAAATTTAATGCATGAAGCAATCCAAACACTACTTATGTCTCCCCACTCAAAATTGCATTTTTCAAGTAATTAACTTTATAAAATAGTGCAATATATTTTTAACCCTCAATAAAATATTTCTCAGTTTTTCTAAAGCAAAAATTAATTACCTTACCCTTTTAACTCCCTAAGCACTTTAACAAAAACCAAATAACCCACGTGCTAATAATTTTCCCTCTTCACACTATAACCCAAGCGCAAAAATTAAACTATGCACTTTGAGCACCACCAACGACCTTAGTCAATGCACAATTTAATTAAAAATTAAAATACCTCCTTGTGCGCTCCCTATGGGATTTGATCCCTGGTTGAAGCACCTTCAGCACCTTAGTCACGACTTCCTTGTCGTATGAGCTAAGCGCTCACATGGAAGGCAAAGGCGCCTAGGGCACTTTGACTGCTCCTTACTTGCCAAAAGCCAAAAGGCTTTGTCCCGCATCACCATCAAGAATTGAACGTAGCACCTCTATGTTCCAAACACTTTGCACACCTCGAATTCACCGCTAGCCCAACCATTGGTTGGTGTTTGTCCTTTCCACCTTAGTCGTTTTGTCTTCTACGGATTTCGAGGGAAAATAAAAATTATAATATTTTGTCCTTTGCTTGCTCACAAAATATTTTGCCTTCACTTCAAACTCGCATGCATTAAAATAATTTTAGAGACTTACCTTTTAGGGGTAAGTGCTATGGTATTTATACCATATGCCTTCCTTTTTCCAACATCGACGGAGAATATAAAATTTGAATTCATTTTGGTGCCCAACCCAACTTTGGGTTATGAAAATATTATTTTTATAAATAAATTTATAATATAAATATTATAAATTATTTATCAACTACCTTAGGCATAATTAAAATTTTAATATTATAATAAAGTATTATAATATTATTTCCATTGGTCCTAGATATTTTTCTCTTTCGCCCTTTGACCTTTTCTGACCACATTTAATATTATAATATTATTTCCTTTAGGCCTTTTCTTCAGGGTATTTAACCGTCCATTTGACCAATCATCTCGAACTCTTAGACCAAATATCTTGGGCTTAAAATATAAATATCTTAACCCTTCTTTTGTCAAGTCCTTCACTGATTCCTAACACTGACTCTTGACATCAATGACAACACAACTAACTCAAAATTTTCAACACTGCTTTACGTTTCGTATTAAATAACTATGGTGATTAGATGATTAAGTAGAAGTAAGTGATACCTTCCATGCATGGTCATGATGGCATATGATGTGCGTTGAATGGTGGCCAAAACTGCCTCCAAGTAGTACCTTGTGCATATCTCTAACCTTACTTTGTTTTAAGTATGTGCAAAATAGTTCATATTACTATGGTTATTGCTTTGTTTAGTATATTAAAGAATGGCTGATAATTGGCAAAGAAAATTTGGTTAAAACTTCGTGCTGCTGAGACACACTTCCTATGTTGTTGATAGCTAAGGAAACATATCGAGAATGGTGGAAAACCCATGATAGAATGTTAATAGCATGAGGTTGAGGAATAAATATGGAGGCAATCTAGCACGATGGGGAAGATAAGAGGAAAACAACTTGTCAATTTTTGGGAAGAAAATTTTTAGGAGGTAGTAGGAAAAAAGAAGGAGAAAGGAAGATGGAAAAGGGAGTTTTAGAGGATAACATTGACATCCGTGAAAAGATGTGAGAGGAACAAAAAGGATTCAGAACAACAAACTCTATCAATTGGGAAGCGTGGAATACAGGTTGGTTTTTCTAATAACTCCACTGTACTAGAGATGTCTGTAATGGTTCTTTTACGTCTATCTATTTTCTTCTTATGTGTTGAAAATGAAATCGTTGAACTACCTGTGTTATGGTCTATGAAAAGAGATATGTTATTTTAAATATGAGAAGAAATGTTTGTTTGAAAAATACTACCATGATGATATAATATTTTGTAATCAAAGGCAATGGTATGTTAACAAAGTACTATCATACTGTTAAGCTACTTCTTATTTGAAAGCAATGCTATATTTGGATATACTATTATGCTACTGTGTGGATTTGTACTAAGAGCAACGTAATGCTGGAAAGTGATGTTTGTTGTTGCTTCCTTTGGTACCTAGAAACAATTGTAGTTGTTATGGATAGGGAATGTAAAATTTCTACCTGAGAAGAATAGGTAGTCTATTTTTATAAAATAAATGAAATATATTAGAAACTCTTGAGTAGGTCTCAAGCAAGGATATTTGTGAAACTCCAATATGTTTTTGTGATAGTCTAGAACTGCATGTATGCATATTAGTTGCATGATCATATCATGAGCCATATCTAATCCCTGGCAGCGTTGCATGGCTACTCGGTGTGAGTTATAGACTACAAGAGAATTGTAGGTGTAGACACCAAATTGCAGCCATTCATCCACCTTCCTAGTCATCCCACCTGCCACTTGTTCTCCATCCCACTTTATCACCTTCAAAAGGCCCATTTTCCCCTTTCCCATCAAAATATGACTTATTTTAATACATATTATATTATTTTAATATTTTATATAATATTTTATATTATATTTAATTTATTTAATATTATATTATATAATTATAAGTTCATTTAACCTCCACCGTCCGATCAGATTAAATCCCTACCACCCATCCCACTCAATCCATGACAGTTCCATCATTTAATCTTAGCCATAGGATATGACTTAATCTTAACCACATGATAAAAAGTGTAAAGTTAAGAACCCTAAGTTAAGCCCTAAAGCTAAGTTATAAATACAAGCCCCTCATATTGCCCAAAGGAGGCAAAAATACTGAAATGATGGAACGTTGAAGAATCTTGAGGCCTCTCTGCTGAAGAATACCCTGAGCACCTTTAGCATACCCTAGGATAGATATCCATTTCATCCTCCATTGTCGTCACAGCCCCCATCCATCCACCGCATTCATTGCCATCACCTAGATATGCTTCTGTATATTCTACCCTAACCCACGGGTGCCATCCAGAGCTTGCAAGGCTCGCTGTAGAGCCTGTGAAGTGCTCACCAGAGCCTATTGTATACCTTAGGAACTCTCCAAAGCTTGTTGTACCCTGAAGGTGCACACCAGAGCCTGTGAAGCTCACGTCAGAGCCTACCAAGTGCATGTCCGAGCCTGCTGTAGCTACAAAAATGTGAATCTAAGCCTGCTACACCACGCCATCAGCAATAATAGAACCAAAGCAAGGTATATCTCATTTTAATGTATTTTATTTAAAAAAATTTTGATCTTGCATGCTCTCTTGCTTAACTATTAAACTAGGTTTTATTTATGTCCAAGGGCCTCACACTGTGGAGCTCTCATAGGTATTACTAACTCCCTTTGTTCTATTTTGTGTATTGTTAGTCAAAAAATGACTAACTACAGAAAAATAGTTGATGCACCTTTTTGCATATTTTCCAAGAAGATCAAAGTGGCCCATATGCTAAAGATCAAAGAAAAAGCAAAACACCGCAAGGAGGAAAAAGTGTCGCGATATCGCGACATGTTGCATTTTCACGGTCCAAAGCAAAGGGAAAGAGCAAGGAGGAAAAAGTGTCGCGATATCGCGACATGTTGCATTTTCACGGTTCAAAGCGAAGAGAAAGAGCAAGGGGGAAAAAGTGTCACGATATCGCGACATGTTGCATTTTCACGGTCCAAAGCAAAGAGAAAGAGCAAGGGTCTTCTATTTTTGTGCTAAGAGCAACAAAAGGGAGCAAGGGGCAAAAGTGTCGCGATATCGCGACATGTTGCATTTTCACGGCTAAGAGCAACAAAAAGGAGCAAGGAGGAAAAAGTGTCACGATATCGCGACATGTTGTATTTTCACGGCTAAAGAGAAGAGAAAGAGCAAGGGGAAAAAGTGTCGCGATATCGCGACATGTTGCATTTTTGCGGTCCAAAGCAAAGAGAAAGAGCAAGGAGGAAAAAGTGTCGCGATATCGCGACATGTTGTATTTTCGCGGCTAAGAGCAACAAAAGGGAGCAAGGGGGCAAAAGTGTCGCGATATCGCGACATGTTGCATTTTCACGGCTAAGAGCAACAAAAAGGAGCAAGGAGGAAAAAGTGTCGCGATATCGCGACATGTTGTATTTTCACGGCTAAAGAGAAGAGAAAGAGCAAGAAGGAAAAAGTGTCGCGATATCGCGACATGTTGTATTTTCATGGCTAAAGAGAAGAGAAAGAGCAAGAAGGAAAAAGTGTCACGATATCATGACATGTTGTATTTTCACGGCAAAAGAGAAGAGAAAGAACAAGAAAGAAAAAGTGTCACGATATCGCGACATGTCGCATTTTCGTGGCCAAAAGAGAAGAGAAAGCACAAGGAGGCAAAAGTGTCGCGATATCGCGACATGTTGCATTTTCGTGGCTAAGAGCGACAAAAGGGAGCAAGGAGGCAAAAGTGTCACGATATCGCGACATGTTGCATTTTCATGGCTAAGAGCAACAAAGGAGAACAAAGAGGCAGAAGTGTCACGATATCGCGACATGTTGCCTTTTCACGGGTAGAAGAGCAAAGCAAGAGACGGACGTCACGATTTCGTGACATGTCTCATTTTCACGAGGGAGGCGACAAAAGAGCAAAGTAAGAGACGAATGTCACGATTTCGTGACATGTCTCATTTTCGTGGCTAGAAGCGACAGAAGAGCAAAGCAAGAGACGGACGTCACGATTTCATGACATGTCTCATTTTCATGGGGGAGGCAACAAAAGAGCAAAGTAAGAGACGAATGTCATGATTTCATGACATGTCTCATTTTCATGGCTGGAAGCGGCAGAAGAGCAAAACAAGAGACGAATGTCACGATTTCGTGACATGTCTCATTTTCATGGTTGGAGGCGGCAAAAGAGCAAAGCAAGGAAAGAATGTCACGATTTCGCGACACGCTAGCTGTAAAGGAATAGAGTATATTTTTGGCAACTAGGGACATGCACTGACATCAGGTGCTGATTTCTGAAGAATGGTCTATTGATTATAACCTAGCAGGTCCGCTGGATGATTGCAGAATAACAGGCTCATCTAAAATTAGCCAGAAGGAAATCTATCCAATCTACGAGAAATCCATTGTATATTATTAGAAACTGCAGACAATTACTTGTAATTGATTGAAGAAATTAAATGTACGTAGTAGAAGATACTCTTTTTAGGGTATAAATAGGAGTGAGTCGACCATGAAAAAAGGTCGGCTCTTGGACGTTTACAAGCTTGATGTACATGTACTGGATTACAAGCAATAAAAGATTTCTTCTTCTGGCTTCCGAAACTTCTGTGTGCAAGTGTATGTATCTGGTGTTTTAACTTTTATTCATTCTAAGTTTTATAATGTATCTGTTCTGAAATCTGGACTGTGCACGTATAAATCTTGTTTCTAGAGTTGAACATTAAAAGATATTTACATGCTTTTAGACGAACATCTAAAAGTCACACTCAGGAATTCATGTTTTCTATAAAGAAGATATCTGAAAGTAGTAATCTGCATCATCAATGTTTGTTGTTGTCCAATCTGTACCGTGAGAAAAGTTTCTAGCTTAGGCTATATTTCCCTTATCTCTTGTTCCCCTTTTCTCTAAAAAACTCAAAGGAACCAGCCTTCTCTGGAGACTAGACAGATGATCTCAAGCAAGATCTGTCTATTCAATGTTGGCAAAGTCTAAGGCGCAACACTATTAACCGAAGGCAGATTTTGTTCCAATAGTTTTTGGCACGCCCGATGGGACCAGACAATCCCACGAGTATTGTATAAGTTTTGGTGTTTTACCTTAAGAGCCTTTTTGTTTAAAAATCTCAAGAAAAACCACCTGGCGACTCCGTTGCAATTTAGACCATAAAAGAAAGACCTTGTCTAAAAACCTTCTGGTTATATAGCCATATGATAACCAGATCTCGAGCTAGAAACTTTGAAGAACCTATCGAGTTCTTTGAACTACATCTCGAAAGCCTAAAAGCACACCCTGTGCTAGCCGCATGATCAAATCCGCCCGACACCATTAGCACCTCTTTAACACCCATTGTAGGAGCATCTGCAAGCAATCCCATAGCGGTTGTAACTCCTTTAGCAATCATGGCAGCCGCCCCTACCCCAACGCATCTTGTGTGGAATCAAACTGGCCCTTTGAACTTGGGAACACACCACCAAATTCCACAAGCTGCACTAAAAGCATTACCGACCTTTGACGAAATAGGCAAAACAGCAGATGAGCATTGTTTAGATGTATCATCGCTAGCATCTATTTACAACATCACTCAGGAAGATGTAATGGTCAGATTGTTGATTATATCTTTGAAAGGAAAGATGCTCTATTGGTACAGAGCGCTTCCCGCTGGATCCATTACTTCTTGGGTAGTACTTGTCGGCCGTCTGGTCGATGAATTTAATATACATGCGGATCCTTTCACATTGCTGAATCAATTCACTGTCATTGAGAGGCATCCACAAGAAGAAATCCAAGATTTCAACATCAGATTTACCAGAACTCGGGATAGAGTACCGCAAGGCCTAAAGCCCATGGAAGAACAAGCTATATGCTATTATTTAAGGGCTTTTGATTCAGATCTCAGTATGATAATAAGGCAATCCCGTGTAACCACTTTTCCTGGGATCTATGTAGAGGCAACAAAGGGCGAAGCTGATCTCATCGCTACAAAAAGATATCCATCAAAGAGTCTATTGCCAATTGTACCAGAGCTTTCCCAAGCATCAATCTCTAAACTGCCTGTACTCCCATCAACGCAGGCCCTCCCAGCTATAGCTGCACCTCCTACATTCCTTGCATTACCAGCCACACCCCTTGCATCAGCTCCCCCCAATGATCAATACACGACCATAATTGATACAATGAAGACATTGTCAAATGAAATGGCGTCCATGAAAAAGAGAGGCGAAATGGAATATCCAAGCAAGAAGATTTCCACAGATACAAAAGGAAGGTGCTTCAACAAGTGGAAGGGTACAAGAGAGAAAAAATGTGGTGTATGCAAATGAGACAAGAGATAATGGAGAACCCACTAATTCTGATTACTGGTGTACCACTTGCAATGATCCTCATGGAGAAGATTCATGCATGATTCATCAACATCATGTGCAAGCAGTTATTAATGAAAGAGCCAAAGAAACCGGCAAGGGACAAGTGAACATAATCAGAGAGGTGCACCACAATTTGGCAATGCCATCAGTGGAGCAAGTATCGGTCCTGACAAGATCGGGAAAAAAGTCATTACAAGTTGACCCTAAGGAACTCCAACCACTAGGTTTTCCTCCTGCCCCCAGGGCAACTCCGCAGAAGAACCAATCCAATGAGGAAAGACGTTCTGACCCTCCTCAGACTTCTGCGACTACACCAAGAAAAGAATTTCCCCCTAGAAAAGGGAGCGAGGCTCAAGAGCAAGCGAAGGAAAGACTCAGATTTCCTTCATTGACAAAAAGGCAAAGAATAGAAGCCACGCAGGTCTATAGAGATAGATACGACGCATCTACTAGTGGAAGGGAAAAGAGTGTTGAGGTATCCCCAGCTGCAACCCTTTCGTTCAACATTGCAGAAGAAATGAAGAGGACTCCTTCCAAGATAAGCATGTATGATGCACTACAAATTCCTGGTCAGATTGACCTCCTCCAAGAGTCCCTAAATTTAAAAAATGATGCCTCCTTCTCAAATGTTGTACAAGCAAATGTGGTGCCAACCTCTGGGAAAAATAGACCGCCCCCATTCTATCTATCTTTGCAAATGGAGGGGTGGATAGTTCACAATTGTATGATTGATTCGGGGGCCGCAACTACGGTGATGCCGAAAGCCGTATGTGACATAATGGGGATGGAATATACTCGAAGTCATCCTGGTGTGTTGCAATTAGATGGTACTCCAGTAAAAACTATCGGGGTGATCAAAGATATCCCTATTCAACTCCATAGAATGCCAGAAGTAGTCGTTGTAGACTTAGAACCATATTTCGGTATGTGTTTATCCTAGAGAATTCATGGCCAAAATGGGCGGTTATCTGTCTCTAGATTATTCTCATTTGGAGGTACCTTTCAAAGGTAAAAGAGTCAAGATCTACAATGAAAAACCATCTACTTTCCACGTAGAAATACTGGAGGAAACAACTACCATCAACATGATGTCTGAAGAATTGGAAAACATCGATTTAATGGAAGAAACCCTGGAGGAACTCCAATCTGAGGATCAGTTTTCAATGAAAGACTTCAATGTTATGATAGAGACAGAAATGGGAAGCTATTCCATTGAGAAACCAAAAAAGCTCCCTATTGTTGTCCCTAAAATAGATGATTCGGCCAACCAGTTATGGAAATTGTACTTTGATGGGTCAAGGTGCAAAAATGGAGCAGGAGCTGGAATCGTTCTGATTTTGCCTACTAGAAAAGAAAAAGTCTTTTCATATAGGTTGACATGGAGTTGCACCAATAACGCAGCTGAATACGAAGCCTTGTGTTTGGGACTCAGGAAAGCTAAAAAACTGGGTGCAAAACAGCTGTTGATCTATGGAGATTCAGAGCTGATCGTTAAACAGGTTACTGGAAAATGCATTTGTAAGCAACATTACCTAAGGGCTTACAAAAACAAAGTGTTGGATCTATTGGAAAATTTTGAAGCACTAAACATGAAATCCATTTCCAGAGAGAAGAACACACATGCAGACCTGTTAGCATCAGTAGGATCAAATTTTTGCCCAGTCAGCAATGTTATTCAGAAGTCTAAAATAGTTAGACTTATATACAGGCCTTCTGTGCTCGACAAGGACATTTTCTGGCAGGTATTTGAGAACGATGAGCAGATCCTAGATTTTTTGATTCATGAGATGAATTGCTCTACAGATAGAGCGTTACAAGAAGAGGACGAAGAGAGCCTTATTCAATTGAAAAACAATCATATCCCTAGGAGACTGATCACCCTGGAGAGCCTTTTCGACAATAGCGACAGAGTTGTAGGTCGAAAGATCAAGGTTGATGAACGTCGGTATAAGGAAATAGAACTAGAACCGGGAAAAATGATCAAAGTAGGGACCGATTGTACAGTGGTAGAACTAGAACAAATAAAATAGTTATGTAGAGAATATCCAGATATAATAGCCTGGACTTATAGTGATCTGAAAGTGTACAGGAAAGAGGTCATTCAGCATACCATCGAACTAGAGGAAGGAGCTAAACCTTTTAGGCAGAGGTAGAGGCCTGTGAATCCTAAAATTGAAGCCTTAATGAAACAGGAGTTGTTAAAACTCCTGCAGGCTAAGATAATATACCCAATCAAGCACTCTACCTGGGTGGCAAATTTAGTTCCAGTTCGCAAGAAAAATGGAGAAATACGACTATGCGTCGATTTCAGAAATTTGAGCAGAGCCTCTTTAAAGGATCACTATCCTTTACCCTAGATTGACCTAATCCTTCATACTGTGGCAGGGGCAGAAAGGTTTTCTCTGTTAGACGGCTTCTCTGGTTACAATCAAGTTTGGGTGAGAAATGAAGATCAATATGGATGGGTTCTATCCATCACGGTGAATGCTTTTCACCTGAAATTGTATTTCCAGTAAAAGCTACAGATCACCATTATATGTACAGTATATTATAAGTTTGGAGTTTTGTAAATATTTCCCTTTTTACGGCCTAATAAGAATCATTTTTTGCGGACTATCGGGGTCTGATATTTTGAAAGAAATCTAGAGGGAAAAATTTGAATGTTCAAAAATCTGGGGCTGCCACGTGATCGCCTGAAAATGATGGCGGATAGGAGGAAAAGACAAGAGTATTATTCAAACCTCGTCTAGTGATCAAGAGCCTCAAGATACAGAGGACGACTCAGGGAAAGAGACTCAGGAAGGCGAACCAGCCCATACAACTGAAGGAAAAACCGATGCAGATGCTCAGAGCGTTGAGCATGAAACTTCACAGAAGGAAGCCCCACACGGCCCACCCAGTTCGGCTCAAGAAAGCCAAAAGAGTGAAAACAAAAAACAAACTTTGGTTAAAAAGGAGATCTTGACGGTAGAAGAGCAGCAGGAGAAACAAGTTATAAACTTGGACGAAAGTGATGAAGAAAATGAAAATCCTGATGCAAAAAAAATGCAGAGTGAAGAAATTGTCGTCAGTGAACATGAAGGAGAAGAAGGACACCAACAGCCAGCCCAACCGGAAATAGGTATGCTTTCTTCACTTTCTTCTTCTCATTCTCCTACTCATTCCCATTGTAATTCTCCTTCCTTTTCTAAAATCGACAAAAATATAATGTCCTTGCCAAAGAATTACCTTGTTCTCCCAGAAATGGCAGCATCTTCTCATAGTCCGCTAAATATTGGGTCCGTAGTTGCTCCCATTCCATTTCTCCCTAGAATTGACATCCCAGCGGCTGGAGTTACAACTTCTCAAGGGACTGAGTCACAGTCCACCATGGCCAAGATTGAAAATCTAAAAAGGGTGAGCAGGAATGCATCCTTTTTCTTTTATCTTTGTTTTTCCACTCGAAATTTTACTTTTTGCAGCTGTGCTGGTGACTCCGTTTCCCAATGGATGAAGGCCTGGTCTCTATTTTTGTGAGCAAAAATTCCCCCGAAAGGCGCCAAGAATGTTAGTCAAAAAATGACTAACTACAAAAAAATAGTTGATGCACCTTTTTGCATATTTTCCAAGAAGATCAAAGTGGCCCATATGCTAAAGATCAAAGAAAAAGCAAAACACCGCAAGGAGGAAAAAGTGTCGCGATATCGTGACATGTTGCATTTTCGCGGTCCAAAGCAAAGGGAAAGAGCAAGGAGGAAAAAGTGTCGCGATATCGCGACATGTTGCATTTTCGTGGTTCAAAGCAAAGAGAAAGAGCAAGGGGGAAAAAGTGTCGCGATATCGCGACATGTTGCATTTTTGCGGTCCAAAGCAAAGAGAAAGAGCAAGGAGGAAAAAGTGTCGCGATATCGCGACATGTATTTTTGTGGCTAAGAGCAACAAAAAGGAGCAAGGGGAAAGTGTCGGATATCGTGACATGTGTATTTGGGCTAAAGAGAAGAGAAAGAGCAAGGGGGAAAAAGTGTCGCGATATCGCGACATGTTGCATTTTCGTGGTCCAAAGCAAAGAGAAAGAGCAAGGAGGAAAAAGTGTCGCGATATCACGACATGTTGTATTTTCGTGGCTAAGAGCAACAAAAGGGAGCAAGGGGGCAAAAGTGTCGCGATATCGCGACATGTTGCATTTTCATGGCTAAGAGCAACAAAAAGGAGCAAGGAGGAAAAAGTGTCGCGATATCGCGACATGTTGTATTTTCGTGGCTAAAGAGAAGAGAAAGAGCAAGAAGGAAAAAGTGTCGCGATATCGCGACATGTTGTATTTTTGCGGCTAAAGAGAAGAGAAAGAGCAAGAAGGAAAAAGTGTCGCGATATCGCGACATGTATTTTCATGGCAAAAGAGAAGAGAAAGAACAAGAAAGAAAAAGTGTCGCGATATCGCGACATGTCGCATTTTCACGGCCAAAAGAGAAGAGAAAGCACAAGGAGGCAAAAGTGTCACGATATCGCGACATGTTGCATTTTCATGGCTAAGAGCGACAAAAGGGAGCAAGGAGGCAAAAGTGTCGCGATATCGCGACATGTTGCATTTTCGTGGCTAAGAGCAACAAAGGAGAACAAAGAGGCAGAAGTGTCGCGATATCGCGACATGTTGCCTTTTCGCGGGCAGAAGAGCAAAGCAAGAGACGGACGTCGCGATTTCGTGACATGTCTCATTTTCGCGGTGGGAGGCAGCAAAAGAGCAAAGTAAGAGACGAATGTCGCGATTTCGCGACATGTCTCATTTTCATGGCTGGAAGCGACAGAAGAGCAAAGCAAGAGACGGACATCGCGATTTCGTGACATGTCTCATTTTCACGATGGGAGGCAACAAAAGAGCAAAGTAAGAGACGAATGTCACGATTTCGTGACATGTCTCATTTTCACGGCTGGAAGCGATAGAAGAGCAAAACAAGAGACGAATGTCACGATTTCGTGACATGTCTCATTTTCGTGGTTGGAGGCGGCAAAAGAGCAAAGCAAGGAAAGAATGTCATGATTTCGCGACACGCTAGCTGTAAAGGAATAGAGTATATTTTTGGCAACTGGGGACATGCACTGACATCAGGTGCTGATTTTTGAAGAATGGTCTGTTGATTATAACCTGGCAGGTCCGTTGGATGATTGCAGAATAACAGGCTCATCTAAAATTAGCCAGAAGGAAATCTATCCAATCTACGGGAAATTCGTTGTATATTATTAGAAACTACAGACAATTACTTGTAATTGATTGAAGAAATTAAATGTACGTAGTAGAAGATACTCTTTTTAGGGTATAAATAGGAGTGAGTCGACCATGAAAAAGGGTCGGCTCTTGGACGTTTACAAGCTTGATGTACATGTACTGGATTACAAGCAATAAAAGATTTCTTCTTCTGGCTTCCGAAACTTCTGTGTGCAAGTGTATGTATCTGGTGTTTTAACTTTTATTCATTCTAAGTTTTATAATGTATCTGTTCTGAAATCTGGACTGTGCACGTATAAATCTTGTTTCTAGAGTTGAACATTAAAAGATATTTACATGCTTTTAGACGAACATCTAAAAGTCACACTCAAGAATTCATGTTTTCTATAAAGAAGATATAAAGAAAACTCTGAAAGTAGTAATCTACATCATCAATGTTTGTTGTTGTCCAATCTGTACCATGAGAAAAGTTTCTAGCTTAGGCTATATTTCCCTTATCTCTTGTTCCCCTTTTCTCTAAAAAACTCAAAGGAACCAGCCTTCTCTGGAGACTAGACAGATGATCTCAAGCAAGATCTGTCTATTCAATGTTGGCAAAGTCTAAGGCGCAACACTATTAACCGAAGGCAGATTTTGTTCACCAGAGCTTGCGAGGCTCGCTGTAGAGCCTGCGAAGTGCTCACCAGAGCCTGTTGTATACCGTAGGCACTCTCCAAAGCTTGTTGTACCCCACAGGTGCACACCAAAGCCTGTGAAGCTCATGTTAGAGCCTACCAAGTGCATGTCCGAGCCTGCTATAGCTATAGAAATGTGAATCTGAGCCTGCTACACCACGTCATCAGCAATAACAGAACCAAAGCAAGGTATATCTCATTTTAATGTATTTTATTTAAATTTTTTTTGATCTTGCATGCTCTCTTGCTTAATTATTAAACTAGGTTTTTATTTATGTTCGAGGGCCTCACACTATGGAGCCCTCATAGGTATTACTAACTCCCTTTGTTCTATTTTGTGTATGCATATCTACAAATTTCATTTATTATTTGACGACTTTTGAAGCTGGAGTGGTCCAACCTTGAATATCTGAAGCCCACTCACCCTATTGGGATCAAAGGTGCAATCTTCGAAAGACACTATTTTATTTTATTTCTAGGGTTTCGGAGAACCCTAGCCCATTGTAATATTGTATCAAAATACTAGCATTGGAGAGTGGCATTGTAATCAAAGGAGTTCACTTGGCTCCCCCCATTGTCAATATTAAAATTGGAATATTTTGTGCAATATTTGTCTCTTTGTGTATTTACTTGTAATTTCATTTTTAGTGTCGTGTCTTTGCATCTACAAATGGTGATCACGGTGGGACCCCACAAGGGTTTCACTATTTGATAGATCTACCTTGCTAATTTACTGTTATTGTTGTTTGTTGTAGATTTTTTAGAAAACATAAAAGTCACCATGTTCATCGCTAGGGTTTCTAAAGCATTCTGTAGCAGTTCTAGAGTTCGCGCAGGTGCTCTTTCATGTTATGCAGGCATCCTTCTGCATTATGTAGGCATTCTTCTGCATTACGCAGGTGCTCTCCTGCATTTGGAATTAATTTGAACCAGAGCTAAGGCTTCCAAATTTTTTAGAAAATGTAAAAGTCATTGCGTTCGTCGCTAGGGTTTCTGAAGCATTCTACAACAGTTCTAGAGATCGTGCAGGCATCCTTATGCATTACGTAGGCTCTTTCCTATGCCAGCGTAGGCACCCGACTATGTCTGGCATTAATTTGAAGCAGAGCTAAGGCTTCCAAGTGAGTTCCGTAACCCTAGTTGGTCATTTAACAATTTACGTATTCTATTTTTTGCTGTTGTTTTTCGTTGTTTTTGGGTTTAACATTAAGTAATCTGAGAAAGAATATTTATAAAGTTATATCTAGGGTTTGTGTGTGTTTCAATATTTCAAATTCATTTCTTGTCCTAAATTCGTAGATCTAGGTGATTGTTTGCATTGTTGAGTGCATGTGAAGCAGAAAAGCATCCTAGATTTTGCATTTTAGGGTTAAAGATCACTTAAATTTTGCGTATCTAAATAGGAACAACATTTGGACACTTAAAGTAATCCTGCCCTAGGTTGGCCCCTTTGGTAGAGAGGTGGACGAACCCTCCGGTTGCTCTTTTGATATCATTTGGTATCATTTGTAGGTAGGGGATTTTAAGGGTGTACTCTACGCTCTTTAGATGAAATTTGCGTCTTTGTGTTGGATTCTGATTTAGATTAGTGAAATTAGTCATCTTTAACATTGTCTGCACACCATAAAGAACAAGAAACATAAAATTAACATCACACACTACACGCTCCACTTTTTAATAGTAGTAGTTGGATTTCATCACCAACTATTGCTTGAGGTTTGGTGACGGTGGCATTCATCTCCATCCATCAAATCTCTGCCCTTAGACACCATAGGATTACCCCCGAGCAAACTTGTTGGAGGTCATTACCAACAAGAATCTCGCAGCCCTATCCAGCCATAGATTTTTCCTTTATTTCATTTAACAAAGATTAGGTAACATCAAACACACCAACCACACAATTTTAAAAGGAACCACACATTAATGAAGAAAATAATACGGAATGAGGTAAGCCACACAAGGTGAAACCTAGGACTGATTGTTTTCTTTTATCTTTAAATTCTTGTACAAGTTTTTACAGTTGGTTTTATTTTGATAAGCTTTAAATATTGGGTTTAAGTACTTTATGGTATTAACAAGACATCAGAAGAAAGTAATAAACCAAAACAACTTAATGGAAAATACATTTAACTTGGCTTTACGTTAACCATTTCATCATTTCATCATTAACATGGCTCAACCTTAGCCATTTTATCATTTCATCATTAACATGGCTCAACCTTAGCCATTTCATCATTAACATGGCTCAACCTTAGCCATTTCATCATTAACATGGCTCTTTTTCTTAACCTTACTTTTTTCATCATTAACATGGCTCAACCTTAGCCATTTCATCATTCCATCATTAACATGGCTCAACCTTAGCCATTTCATCATTTTATCATTAACATGGCTCAACCTTAGCCATTTCATCATTTTATCTTAACATGGCTCAACCTTAGCCATTTCATCATTATCTTCATTTCATCATTAACATGGCTCAACCTTAGCCATTTCATCATTTCATCATTAACATGGCTCAACCTTAGCCATTTCCATCATTAATATTTTAATTATCATTAACATTAATCATTTATCATTAATATTAATTCATTTTTATCATTAACATGGCTCAACCTTAGCCATTTCATCATTAACATGGTTAATTAAATTAATTATAATTATTTTATCATTTTATCATTAACATGGCTTAACCTTAGCCATTTCATCATTAACATGGCTTAACCTTAGCCATTTTATCATTTCATCATTAACATGGCTCAACCTTAGCCATTTCATCATTTCATCATTAACATGGCTCAACCTTAGCCATTTCATCATTAACATGGCTCAACCTTAGCCATTTCATCATTTATCATTAACATGGCTCAACCTTAGCCTTTTATCATTTCATCATTAACATGGCTCAACCTTAGCCATTTCATCATTTCATCATTAACATGGCTCAACCTTAGCCATTTCATCATTTCATTAACATGGCTCAACCTTGGCCATTTCATCATTAACATGGCTCAACCTTAGCCATTTCATCATTAACATGGCTCAACCTTAGCCATTTCATCATTAACATGGCTCAACCTTAGCCATTTCATCATTAACATGGCTAAGGTTTTCATCATTTACATGGCTTAACCAATAGCCCTTTCATCACTAACATGGCTTACACAATAGCCATTCCATCATTACGTAATAGGTGGATTTGATGTGTTTTCCATTAAGTTGTTTTGACTTATTACTTTTGTTTGATTTTGAGTTAGTACCATAACGTAAGTAAATCAAATAATAATAAAAATGAATACATTTTAAATAATAATGAATGAGGTAAGCCACACAAGGTAAAACCTAGGACATTGTATTTTCTTTTACTTTTAAAAATTCCTACACAAGATTGTTTGGTTTGGTGTTATTTGGATTTAATTGCATATATTTTGTTTACGCACTTCATAGTTCAAGCTAGAATGCAAAAGAAAACAAGTAACTTAAATTGTGTAATGGAAAACATACCCCACTCCCCGATCACTTCAGTGGCTGATCAATTTCAAAAGGCTCCAAAGGTCTTAACCCCTTTGGTCACAACCAATTTCAAAAGGCTCCAAAGGTCTTAACCCCTTTGGTCACAATATTCAAAAGAAGTCTAAGTCATTAACCCTTTGAACCAATTTCAAAAGGCTCCAAAGGTCTTAACCCCTTTGGTCACACATCAATTTCAAAAGGCTCCAAAGGTCTTAACCCCTTTGGTCACACATCAATTTCAAAAGGCTCCAAAGGTCTTAACCCCTTTGGTCACACATCAATTTCAAAAGGCTCCAAAGGTCTTAACCCCTTTGGTCACACATCAATTTCAAAAGGCTCCAAAGGTCTCAATCCCTTTGGTCACATCAAATTTTCAAAAGGCCCCAAAGGTACCCAGCTCCTTTGGTCATAAGCTTACTATGTTAGTGGGAGTAGACAAACCCGAGCTGATGAACATCATACACTTGAAAGCGTTCCATGCTTATTGTGATTACTATATATGTACATACATGGCTAAAAAAAAAAAAAATCAAAACAACAAAATCAAATTGCATTTTCATAAGCATGCATACATATAGGCATTTGCATATACACTTCCACATTCGCATTCATAAGCATTTTTCACATGCATTTCATTTTTGCTTGCATTCATACATCTAGATTCATACATTCATAATTGCACATTTCATATACATTCCGCTATAGTCATTCATAATTGCATTCATCCCATCCCATGTTCGAATGATCTTACTTAGTAATGATGATATGGCCACAAATACAAAGTCAAGTTATAACAATTGGGGGTACCTAGTTTGAAGAAATCATGCAACCCTCACAAAATCCATATGTCAAACCACATCCCATGTCAAAAATCATAAAGCCTAGATTTTCAATCACTCAGCCATTACTAGTGTAGCAAGCAACCTCCAAATGAATGTCCGATTTTCTTTGGGACCAAAAATACACTTTACACATTAAGAAGGTCTTGAGTATTGCCAATTGATTCTGAATACAATCTTGAACCAATCACATTCCATCACATCTTAAAAACATTATGAGCCAAAGAGGGTTAGTACCATACTTGGGTAGTACCTTGAAGCGAAAAGGGATAATCCTCACTTGTCCCATCATGCAACATAGTCCAAAGAAAAAATAGTGGTTTTCACCACTACCTCAATTACTCTTCAAACATAAGCATAAAAACATAGAGTAGTAAGGATAGGGTCAAAATTCTCATCACACTTCGGTTGAGAATCCGATTCCCCAAAGCTCTATACAAAATTAACAAATAAAATCCCAAACACCCTTGATCCCTAAAGTCGTAAGGATTCATACTTCATGTCCCTAGCATGGATGGGTAGTCATCCCCAAGGCCTAAAATATCAAATCCCATTGGACTATGGAGTGAATCTTCACCGGGGCTATAGACGCCTGGATGGCAGTGGAGTAAGCTCATGCGGGGTGACATGTCTCCTTGGCAAACAGGAAGACCTCTGACCGCACATAAGGACAGAGCTAGCTTCAGGTCATCTCCATAACAGGTCATGCCCAATTTACTCATAGTGGGTCAATGAACTTCACATGCACACACACTGGTTCTTGATTAGATAGGGTCATTGTCACACTCAAGATTTGGTAATTGAACCTCACTTGCACACACATTGGTCCTAAAGAAAGTTAGACAACCCAAGTGAGTTTGATTGATAATACTAGTATGTTTGAGTCTTTGAAAATCTTGCAGTATTCCATATCAACATCCATATCTTCTTCCATATCAACATCCATATCTTCTTCCATATCAACATCCATATCTTCTTCCATGTCAACATTCATGCCTGCGTCATACGTCAAGTTGCATAAAGTCGTTAAAATTGGGTACCCCCGATTACAAAACAGTGGACATCAAACATGGCCAATAAAATTTTTGAACTATAAAAAGATCATTCGAACACCATGCATCCCTCTCATATAGCTTAGGTTCATTACACATTTACTTGCATCAATAATACATCATTTAGCTTGCATGAATCATCCATATAAGCATTAGGCACATACATCATTTAGCTTGCATTAATCATCCATAAGGCATTCCATAAAAACATTTTCATTAAACATGCATTGCATTCACATTAACACATTAACACAAAAGCATAACACAAACATAAAATCCATGTATGTATATATATCAAACTCACATATGCAAAGATCGCTAGAAAGTTCAAACATCATCACAACTTGGGGGTGTTCAAGGTTTCACACCTTTCCCCCAATCAAGCAAGCAACATCACAACTAGGGGGTGCTCAAGGTTTCACACCTTTCCCCTAATCAATCAACATCACAGCTAGAACTTGGGGGTGTTCAAGGTTTCACACCTTCCCCACACTTGCAATAAACAATTCAATCATTCAATCACATCACATCATCAACAAGTCAATTGCTAGGTTCAAAAGACTATGTTCTTTTGTCAAAGGTTGCGCCCTTTGCCTTGCGTTCACATCATCCAAATTGCAAAAATCCCTTCATCTATTGGGGTAAAAATAGATCACATTTACGTTCTTTTATCATTATCCATTCATAAGTGAACCTTGTATTTAGTGGTTTATCCTATAAACCTAGCGGTTGCAATGACTGGTTATCCATGCAATCCGGTAGGATGGATAGACTACCATAAGGACACTTTCATCATAAAAAAACCCCTTTATCTGTTAAGGGCAATGAACAGACACTTTTTCATCTTTCATCATCAAAAACCCCTTTATCTGTTAAGGGCAATGAACAGACACTTTTTCATCTTACATCATCAAAAACCCCTTTATCTGTTAAGGGCAATGAACAGACACTTTTTCATCTTACATCATCAAAAACCCCTTTATCTGTTAAGGGCAAAGAACAGATACAAATCATGTTATTTTCATTCATTTCTCAAAAATCCCTTCATCTATTGGGGCAAAAATAGATCACATTTGCATTCCTATCAAGTGAACCTTGTATTTAGTGGTTTATCCTATAAACCTGTGGTTGCTTGGTTATCCATGCAATCCGGTAGGATGGATAGACTACCATAAGGACACTTTCATCATCAAAAACCCCTTTATCTATTAAGGGCAATGAACAGACACTTTTTCATCTTACATCATCAAAAACCCCTTTATCTGTTAAGGGCAATGAAAATACAAAACATGTTATTTTATTCATTTTATCCCTTCATCTATTGGGAAATGATCCTTTCTTTTTTTTTCATCTTACATCATCAAAAACCCCTTTATCTGTTAAGGGCAATGAACAGACACTTTTTCATATTACATCATCAAAAACCCCTTTATCTGTTAAGGGCAAAGAACAGATACAAATCATGTTATTTTCATTCATTTCTCAAAAATCCCTTCATCTATTGGGGCAAAAATAGATCACATTTGCATTCCTATCAAGTGAACCTTGTATTTAGTGGTTTATCCTATAAACCTGGTGGTTGCAGTGACTGGTTATCCATGCAATCCGGTAGGATGGATAGACTACCATAAGAACACTTTCATCATCAAAAACCCCTTTATCTGTTAAGGGCAAAGAACAGACATAATCACTTCATTTTCACATCATCAAAACCCCTTTATCTGTTAAGGGCAAAGAATAGATACAAATCTAATACAAATCATTTTATTTCATCACATTTTCACATCATCAAAATCCCCTTTCTTCAATCGTTAGGGCAAAAATGGTATCTCATCAATCATCATTTATCAAAAATCATGGTATTATACACCAACCCCCTTTCTTCAACCGTTGGGGAAAAAATGGTATCTCATCAATCATCATTCTTCAAAAATCATGGTATTATACACCAACCCCCTTTCTTCAACCGTTGGGGCAAAAATGGTATCTCATCAGTTGGCTCTAAGTGAACCTCGTATCCAATAAATTATTCTATAAACTTGGTGGTTGCAACGATAGTAATCCATGCAATTCGGTAACATGAATAGTTTATAATAAGGACACTTAATCATGATCATCACCAATTATCTCATTGCCAAGAATCATAATCATATCAGTAACCTCAAATTCTAAGTGAAACACTGCCAAGAAGAATTCGCCAAACAGGAATCATTGACGTCCTTTTCCATGGGATGCGAAATCATGGATAACTAATATCAATCACTCATTCATCTGACTATAGTCACAAAGCAGACAAGCTCACTAGGTTTGATTGGTTCCATTATGGAATTGACGAAGAATCTTCTATAGTCAATGGCCAGCCCTACGGTGACTCAGTCATTCTGCATTTTCATATCTTGCATACTCAATGATGCCTGTGAGGCATCTTTTTCAACAACATCGAATCACCCCCAAATTTGGGACAACCACATTGATTTTGATTTCCCATGATGGGATACATCTTACATGATCATGGTTCATACACCAACCCCCTTTCTTCAACCGTTGGGGCAAAAACGGTATCAAATCATCAGTCATCATTCTTCAAGCATCATGGTTCATACACCAACCCCCTTTTCTTCAACCGTTGGGGAAAAAATGGTATCAAATCATCATAATTCTTCAAGCACATCTTTTCAACGTTGGGGAAAAATGGTATCAAATCATCAATCATCATTCTTCAAGCATCATGGTATTATACACCAACCCCCTTTCTGCAATCGTTGGGGCAAAAATGGTATCACATCGCATCATCATTCATCCTTCATCCATCGTTTGCACAAAATCCATGCTTTTTCAATTGGCTCGTGAGAATTTTCTCATTCACCAATTGAGGGGGTAAGCTACGCAATGAACTCTAAAAATTCTTCATTCTTTTTGTCTTCAATGCCAATGTGCAATTCCAACGAGAGAAGCGATTTATGTTGCCCATAGCCCATGCAGGTGTCTCATATTTTTGCACCATATTGTGTTTCACGCAACATGGTACAAAAAGGGGCATCTGTAGACACCAAATTGCAGCCATTCATCCACCTTCCTAGTCATCCCACCTTCCACTTGTCCTCCATCCCCCTTTCCCACCTTCAAAAGGCCCATTTTCCCTTTCCCGCCTTCAAAAAGGCCCATTTTCCCCTTTCCCACCAAAATAGGACTTATTTTAATATATATTATATTATTTTAATATTTTATATTATATTTAATTTATTTAATATTATATTATATAATTATAAGTTCATTTAACCTCCACCGTCCGATCAGATTAAATCCCTACCATCCATCCCACTCAATCCATGCCACTTCCATCATTTAATATTAGCCCTAGGATATGACTTAATCTTAGCCACATGATCAAAAGTGTAAAGTTAAGAACCCTAAGTTAAACCCTAAAGCTAAGTTATAAATACAAGCCCCTCATATTGCCCAAAGGAGGCTAAAATACTGAAATAATGGAACGTTGAAGAATCTTGAGGCCTCTCTGCTGAAGAATACCCTGAGCACCTTTAGCATACCCTAGGATAGATCTCCATTTCATCCTCCATTGCCATCACAACCCCCATCCATCCGTCGCATTCATCGCCATCACCTAGATCTGCTTCTGTAGATTCTACCCTAACCCATAGGCACCATCCAGAGCTTGTGAGGCTCATTACAGAGCCTGTGAAGCAGTCACCAGAGCCTGTTGTATACCGCAGGTGCTCTCTAGAGCCTGTTATACCTTGCAAGTGCACACTAGAGCCTACAAAGCTCGTATCAGAGCTTTCCAAGTAGGTGTCTGAGCCTACTGCAGCTACAAAAATGCAAATCTAAGTCTGCTACACCACGCCATCAGCAATAACTAAACCAAAGCAAGGTATATCTTATTTTAATGTATTTTATTTAGTAATTTATTGATCTTGCATGCTCTCTTGCTTCACTATTAAACTAGGGTTTTATTGATTTTCGAGGGCCTCACACTGTGGAGCCCTCACAGGTATTACTAACTCCCTTTATTTTATTTTGTGTATGTAGATCTACAAATTTCACACATTGTTTGATGGTTGTTGAAGCTAGAGTGGCCCAACCTTGGATATCTGAAGCCCACTCACCCTGTTGGGATCAAAGGCACAATCTTCGGAAGACACTATTTTATTTTATTGCTAGGGTTTCGGAGAACCCTAGCCCATTGTAATATTGTATCAAAATACTCTTGGAGAGTAGCATTGTATCAAAGAGTTCACTTGGCTCCCCCCATTGTCAATATTAAAATTGGAACATTTTGTGCAATATTTGTCTCTTTGTGTATTTACTTGTAATTTCATTTTTAGTGTCGCATCTTTGCATCTACAGTAGGCATCATGATTATCTGTGAACCAAAGTTGCTAGCCCAAAACTCATTAACAGAGAATGATAATCCATAACTTAGCTGAGGAAACTATTACCAGAGAACTAAAATATTATGAGTTTGTGAGATGGATTTTGTCAGATAGAAACATGGGTAGACATTCGATACTCTACAGAATTAGCGTCCATTATAATGGATGAGATAAGCTGTAAATGAATGACAATGTTAAATTGTACGACCCTATGAAGTGTGCACCTTAGTATATTTGCAACATTATATCAAAATAAAAGACCATGAATGCGTAGATAACATAGAAATAACAAATGCAAGAAATATATTTTATTTATTCATGTGGATTCTGGTTACATATCGGTCCCTTTTAGAGATACCCTTTTGATAAAATTAAATACAAGTATAAGTAATGGTGTCACCCGCAAGGGCATGGTGCACTCTGTAGGCCTCCTAGTCTCACACATGAACTTGTATAAGGGCTTATAGATGCCTTATTCTCCTTCTTGTCTAGAGGGATATGTGATTTTAAACACTTGGGTTTGGTCCTAAAACCTGTGTCCTGCGTACAATAAGCAACAGTAGGATATCAATAGCATGGGTAGCCTCTCGTGATGAGGCTTTATTAGAAAATATGTGGAACATGATGTGTAAGCATAATAAGATCAAAATGCAATAAAACTAAATGATAAATGCATGAAAGACTCAATAATAACAATGTAAATGCATTAAATAAATAAGATCTATGCTAAAACTATGTAACAAAGCAAAATGTAATAACAAAACTAAGCTAAAACTTAGTAAATCATGCCTCATACCCTAGTCATTGTTACGTAGAGTGGATATGACTACAACCCGCTGTCAAATATAGTGGCCACAGACCTATAATTTTTACCTCAATAGTTAGGGGTGATGGCACTTGATCCCTCATCTAAATTGATGTCCAAGGGTCACCTTTTGTGTTCGTACACTAGTTGGAGATGAAGAACATTTAATTTTAATGGTTGTATGGCTGGAAAACATCACTAAATCAGGAAGAGTTCCACTACTCCTCAAAGGGGTTTGAAATATCTCTCTTATTTACTAGAGCTTTGCTACACAAAATTCTTATATTTGTGGATCATTTGCTTTGCTTAGGAGAGTTCATATGTAGACCTCCTAGATTCATATCTAGATCTAGATCTTAGCTTCATGGAGAATCCAAGATCCAGATCTACATGTAACTGACCATCCCAAGGGGAAGGATCAATCACAAATTTACATTGAATGGGAATTCAGGAGTATCTCTAGGAGATCCATGCCGAAAACCGTTTGCAAGCAATACAAGTGCAATCATATTGCATGATCTTGGCCTATATTCATGGCCAGACTATGTTTTGGTGCTAATCATTTTCTAGAGCAATGGCTAGGTGTGGCCGCTCTAAGATTTAGCGGCCAGTGTTGGTGGTCACTCTGATTGATAGTGGTTGAGCCTAAATAGGGTAGAACTGCCCCTTTTGAGTGGTTAGGACTACTGCTAGCTCTTAGAAATGTCCAATATCATTCATATGGTCTTTATATGTGTCCATATGAGTAGTCTCCTAAATATGATGCATCACAGTGCAGAGTAAAAATAGACCACCTAGGGCCACATTGTAGGGTGTGTGATGATCATTGATCTGATCAACATTGGATGCCCCAATCATGAGAAAAGACAAATTCTAGAATCATTACTTCCAATAGAATGGAAGTCTTAAATTTGAAAAATCTTATCCACGTCCATCAGGTGATCGGGTAGCCTTGGTGCTACGATTGGTCTGATAGGAAGAGAGTTACAAGCTTAACTATCATATTTGCTTTTTTTCCCCAGTAAAGGGTAAGCTTATGATAGTTGTAGGTAATGATTCGTAAGACGAATATAGTTTGACATGATTGAGTGATCCTTTGTTGATTTTGATTATGATTACTGATATTATGACTACCTCCTCAAACAATGATTCAATGAGGGAAAGACACTTAATAAAGCGAAGAGTCGCTTGACCAAGATGAATGATTTGGATATTTTTAGAGGTTTGCTTTGTTGTAGGCAGATCCCATTTCAGGTGTTATTTCAACTATTTTTAGTAATTGCACATATTTATCCTATGAAGTGGTCCAGCCGCAATGGACTTCTTGGGGAATCAAGATGATAGCAATTCTATTCAATCTTGTGTTGAATCACTATATTCGATGATTTACTGAAAATATCATATAAGAATTGAGATAAATCCTCGTTCTCGTGGGGCAGTCCGACCACCATGGCCTTCTTCAAAGATTGAAGTGCAACATTTCAATTCAATGATGACTAATTTACCCCAAATGGCCTTATGGTAATTTACTCATCTTTTTGAAATGCATGGAGCACAAGTCGTTGCAACTGCCAAGTGTATAGAGTAAATAACTGAATACAAGGCTCAATTGAGATTTTGTTATTATTTTGATTTTTTTGCTATTTTATTATTTTGTTTATTATGGACCGGTAGATATGTTTATTTGTTCATTTTGAGGCTCTTTGTGGTGAAAAATTTAGTGCATTTATTGTTGTTTGCTAGCCGATGTTAGCATAAGTGACCAAATCATAGCCACTATTACAAACAACGGCCAAAAAATGTGAGCCACTGACGCTAGCAGCAACTGAGGCAAAACTAAAAATATATAAAATAAAATTAGGGTTTTGAATTTCCTTATTTGCCAGCTATAAATTTGCACTTTTTGAGCTCTAAGGTGAGAGAGAGTGATTGTGATCTGGAATGCAGCCGAATTAAGATACCATGGCGGAGTAATGCAAGGCATCAACAAGTGGAGTTGATGACTCACGGGTATCTCTCAAACCCTAGATTTCTTTGTTTAATTAACCGATAAAATTAACCTTAGTAATTAATAGGTAAAATAACCAAACTAAACCTGTTGGAAATTAATCAAATTAGTCAATAGGATTAGCTTAGGATTTTATTAGGTGGTTTTAGCTTAGTTTTGAATTTTTGCAATTTGTTTTGTGTTTTTGGACAAGGGCAGACGTTGTTGGAATGTTTCCTCATGGCCGCTAACGCTTAGAGTGACCTCCAATTGATCAAGAGGGGCCTCTACTAATGTTAGCGACCAGCTTGAATTCCAACGGTTAAATTTTTGATCGTTGGTGGCTGCTCGCTATCGGCTCCAGCAGCCGCTACGTGGCCGCTCCTGGCATGGACAACCGAGCAACCTTAGGGAATTTTTTTTATTTTTTTATTTTTTAAGGAAATTAATTGATTTTTTTGCATTTTCAAAGTGTGCATTTTGATTTAGTCATTTTTTTCGTAACCTTAGGCTTACCTTAGATTAATTGTACATCATTTTGCATTTTATGTTTATGTGATGTAGTATTAGTATCTTATGCTATATGATGTTATGTATTGATTTACAAGCTCTAGCTAGGTGATGGATGTATGATTTAGGTAATGTGACCTAGATGCGTAGATGGACTACTTATGATGTATGCATATATGGATGCAGTGTTATTGTTAAATGAATGCTTAATATATTGATCTAATTGTATGCATATAAATTATGTTGTTATGATATGGTAAGTGCAATATGTGTAATGCGCTATTTACATGATGATGATCTAATATAAATGAACCTATATGCTTTAATAACTTAAAACATAAGGAATGCATGTGATATGAGTTCAACAATCTAATGGGCGACACCACAAAATGTATAACCATGATGAATGTAAATAATAACTCTTAGCATAAGAATTGTAGACACCAAAATAGCACCAATCCGATTATGTGACTGCAAACACTGATCGCATTGACACACACAACCCCTAGGGCAGCCCCCAGAGGTTAAACAGTGGTCCTAACCACTCACACAATAGTTTTGGAAGGTCAGAGGTCAATTTGGCACCTTCAGGCACTCTGCTCCTTACTCGTTCCACCCAGGGATGATTACAAACTGGTATTCACCCCACCCAGGGACGATTAGCAGTATTCGCTCCAGGGTGGGGCGAATAGCAGGTTTGACGGGAAAAAGTCAAATCTTGACAAATGGCAGCTCAGATCCACCACTTAACTCTTCCTTCATTGCATGGGAGTGTGAGTGAGCATTTTTGAGCATTAGAGGCAGTTACAGGGGCAGTCATGGAGCCCCTAATCAGGGAGGAATCTTCTCCCCCCTTGGAAGGCATGATTGCCAAGTGGCGCCTCTGCATGCTCATCCAAAGAGACCGTCAGGTCTATAAAATGGTGAGTCTTCTCACCCCAAAAATATACAGAGAAGGAGCATTTTGAGCAATGAAGTGCTACCATTTTACATCCTCACACCTTTTGATTTGTGCCTTTCACATCCTTGATCTCTTTTGGAAGGGAGGTCATAGGGTGGTTATTGGAAGCGCAAATCCGAAACCAAAACCCGACATTTGGCCACAACATCCTACCAAATTTGCCGAAAACACCCCACAAGAGGTTTTGGACCCATCCCAAGTGGATTGGTGCCAAAATCGGGCCCCAAACGGTGGGCGTCCTGCCCCCGGGCGCCCCCCACACTACTGCAGTCCTAATCGCCCCGCCCGGAGCGATTAGAAATCTATAGTAGATTTCCTTTCTGTTATTTTTGCATCTGATTCTATGCTGCTTAGATAGGTTGTCATTCAAATTTCACATCGTTTTGAGCATTTTTGATCATGTTTTTATCATTTCTCGCCTTTACTAACATGCAGGTAGCATCATCAAATTCTCGGTGATAGAGGCCAAATTGGGAAAATATGACCTTCTGGGTCTTCCCAAAATACCCCATTTTAGCTAACCCCCAACTTTGTAGGTGATTTGGAGCTTCCCGGATGTGACATTTGGGACTGTGCTTTTTGACACTTTGTTGTAGGTCTATTCGTCCCGCCTCGGAGCGAATACGAATCTGTGGTGAATTTTTTGACTGTTCCATTTGTAGTGCCTTCTTGGTGATGTTTTGATGCCCCTATCAAGTTTTTAGTTCATTTGGATCTATTTTAGTTATCATTTTATTTATATTTTGCATGTACTAATTGAAGGCTTGGGGATTGCATGTTTCATTTTATCTACAGGTGCTACTGACTATTTTCTATTTCCTTGAATATAGGGTCTCAATATTAGAGGAGCAGCAAGGATTCAAGACTCATCAATGCAAGTGGCGGTGATGTTTGGTCCGCCCACTTTACATGTGGGCATGCGGAAGAAGGAATAGCATCCATTGATGTGACAAGAACATATTTAACGCTCCTAGCCCCTAAAAATGGAGGAGATGAATTGTAACTGAGTTCTAAAGCATATTAATAAAAAGGGTTGTCTTCCATATTGGCTTTCTATTTGGTTTCGATTCGTTTATGCTTCTTTCCTTTCATGCACTTTCAATTCATAGGATTTAGCGTTATCTTTTGTTTCGTTTACATCGCATCTTGGCTTTTCCTTTTTGTTTTCATATCCTCATGCTTTCAGTGGTGATCATGGTGGGACCTTGTCCTCTATTTTTAATATCAAAAATCTGATCAAAAATTGATTGTTTTTGCTTGTAGGTACCAAGTTTTCAAACGTTGGACTACTGTTCGTTCTAGCCTATGGCGAATACAGAGCTGGAATTCATCTTACCTAGGGATGAATGGGCATTTGCCCCACCCTATGATGAATATAGTTCTATTATTCATCCCACCTAGGGATGAATAGCTCTCTGTGTAGTTTTAGGATAGAAACTCAGAACCAACAGATTTGGGCAGAGAAGAGGTAGGGGTCCTAAACACCTTCTGTCATTTTCTTTTTTATTTTCTTTTTTTGGTTATTTGCTTGCTTAGGGAAATTTTTACTGCATGTTTCTTTATTTTATGCAAAATAAAAAGAACCCCACACATCACATGGCAATTTAAACACCAAGGAGCTGGTCGTAAAACCCTAGCCCTTGATCAAGACCAACGGTGGATTTCATCACCACCTTGGCTTGAATTTTTGCATCCATAACCTCGATCGCTACTATTGCTAGACGTAAATCCTGATGAAAGCTGACCAAGTGTAGCTGGGGTGATTCCCAATGCATGAGGATAAGTCTTCTATGGTAGGTGTCAAAAATAGGGTGATTCCCCTTCCGTACCGCCTATGTTCCACGTACCATCTGCTCTCACGTACCAATAGTTTCCCTCACGTAAGGGTGGGTATATAGAGAGGTTGGTATATCAGCCTGGCAATGGTATATCGAAGGGGCGACCATTTTTGGGAGTCATAAGAGCCATCATATTGCATTTAAATGTTCTTTACAAAAGCTTTCAAAACAAAAATCAAAACACACTAAACCAGGTTTAGGGCACACCTTTAATATTTAAACGAGATAATCATTGCTTTGTGTGTGTGATATTTTCTGTTTAGTGTAGCATAAAAATCATAAAAAGAAATAAAAATCTATGCATCTTGTAGGAAAACACCACCATGGTGTACACCCGTAGCCAAGCCCAATCACGGGCAGGAGCTACGGAGAGTGTACAAGGGGGCACAAGTCACCTCCGCTATAGCCCCAAGGACTTGGTCATACCACCTTGGTGGCCCGACCCACAAGAGAGTCCACATCATGCCATTTTAGAATGGGACTATAGAGGCACCCCTTCGAGGGGCACTCCCATCCAACATAGACCCTTTCAGGAGGAGTCCTTACATGTGGCACTCAATATAAATGGGAAGGCTCCCTTAGAAGCTCGGTATGAGTGGCCACCGCATGATGAAGTGCTAGAACAGCATAGGGTCCATGAGGAGAGGCCACATGATTATGTCATCCCTCCTTTACCCCCCATCACTATTAGGAATAATAAGCCAAATCCAGAGCACAAGGCTCTTCAAACAGGGTGAGCCAACTCTCCCGCCCCTTTCACATATATGAAAGGGAGCATGAGGAAGACCATTACATTCCTCAAGAGCAATACATAATGTGGGAGCAATGCACCTCCACACCTGCTATCTACCAGAATCACCTACTGAGGCTAGAGCCTCGAGTGAATGCCACCAACCTCGATAGAGGGAAGCGACCTATAGAGATCTCGGATCATCATGACCGAGATAAATGTGTAGGAGAGGCATCTAGGCCTCCTAGACTCAATATGGTAGAACAAATTGACCTGGCAGTCACCAGACATGCCACCCACCAAGCGTAGATCACGTAGCTTGAGCAAGACCAACAATAGCTAGAGCATCTATATCACCTTAGCAAAGAGCACATTCGGTGCCAAATAGATGAGCTGCTCCATAACACTATGCCTGAGAGGGTTCCAACCCCTCACACCCAAAGAGCAGAACCGTATGAGAGGCACAACCCCTTGGTACGAGATAGGTCTCCATGACCTTACCAAGTGCTACCTCCGAGACCTCCTAGACCTGAGCGGGAGGCCACTCCCAGGAACAATGATGGGCACCCTCCGTGGGGACCCACCCATGGTTATAGGTCTCATCTAGAAACTCCTCAAGAAGCCTATGAGGAGTATGAGCAAGAAGAAGAGTGGGCCGAAATGCCCTACCAAGGTAGAGGGGGTGCTATCCGGCCACCCCTCCATAGGCCTCAAGTTTCCCACAACCCACAATGGGAGCTAACTAAGGAGGAAGAGATTAAATCTTTCGATGCATATAAAGCGCTGCTAGAGCGCTTGGAGTCTATGGAGACCAAGACTTCTAGGCCCCAAAATCCCACTTTATGCCAACTCCGTAGTCATCCTATGCATCCATCAGTGTCGGCACCCCCTTACCCTGAACACTTTAAACTGCCTCAGTTGGCAATATTTAGAGGTGAGGAGGATGCCCAAGAGCATGTGACTAGATTCCTGAGCCAATGCTTTGGCATTCAGGACAATGATGCTTTGTTGTTAAGAACATTCATCACCACGTTCGTAGGCCCTACCTCGGATTGGTTCACTCAATTGCCAAAGCACAACATTAGTAACTTAGATCAGCTAGTGGATGCGTTCCTCGAATGCTTCACCTTCAACACCAAGAAGAAGGCATCACTAAGTGACCTAGCCAGCCTCAGGCAGTATGAGGAAGAAACCATGGCGGCCTATGGGAACCGATGGAGGACTTTGCTTTCAAAGCTGCCCTACCTCCCTCCTATGTCCGACCTCACCCAAATGTTCTCAAAGAGCTATTTGAGATCGATCTCCATGCTATTGTAGCTACAACAATATGCCACTTTAGAGGAAGCTCTAGCGCAAGCTAGAATCATTGAGGAGATCAAGATTCAGGATGGCGAGATAGCCAAGCCAAAGAAGAAAGAATGGTCTAAGAACACCAAAATAGGGACCACACAATAGAAACCCATTATGGTCAATCAGGTTGCTATAAATGTCCCTAAGCCTACACAAGCAACATAGCCCCAAAAGGCTAACTATCAGGTGGTGCCTCTTAATAGTTATGATAGAGAAAATTAGAGGCAAGAACAAAATCAGCAGCATCACCCTAGGCGACAATTCACACCTTACACAGAGTCCAGAGACTCCCTGTTTGACCGCTTGTCAATGGTAAACTTGATCAACTTGCTCGAGATTCAACCCATAGACCCCAATGCACCAAAACCTAAGGGCTATAGGGAAGACTTGTACTGTAGGTTCCATAGATGGAAGGGACATGACCTTAATGCATGTTGGAAGTTTAAAGGCTTGGTGCAAGACCTAATAGATAACAAGACATTAGCGGTGGATAATCCCGTGGCACCAAGCAATCAACAAATGGAGGTCTTTAAGGACCCCTTGCCTACCCATGATGCATAGGCAAAGACCCTACAAGTCAATGAGGTCACATAGAACTGCCCCATGCAGGGGTATGTAGGGATGATCAGTATAGTGACTCGAAACAAGAGGTACCCGAGCACAACTCCCCCATGATAGCTACAGGAGAGGTGCCAACAATGTCACAACCACAATAACACCTTGCACCACCTCCTCCGCCTAGACCAGTGGCCATAATTCGGACCAAACTCACCCAGAGTTTGAGGACCACATCGGCTAGGCTCTCCATCTACGAGCTCATACAACAATCAACGCCCCATCGGGAGGCTCTAATGGAGATACTAAAAGCCATCGAGTTGCAGCCCCATGAAGCAAACTCCTTCAACAACTTCGTGGGACATGTCAAATGATGCACTGAGCCAGTCATCACCTTTCGAGAGGACGAATTGAAATCAGTGGCTGGTGACATGGCGGATCCACCCCTGCACGTCATCGCATGGGTCAACGGGATTCCGTACAAGAGGGTATTGGTGGACACTGGCTCATCCAGTAATATCATTACAACAATGGCCTTGAAGCACCTAAAGTTGCCCGCATCTCACATAGTGGCCTCCACCTATACACTACGAGCATTCAATGATGCAATATGCTCGACAGTTGGCACAATTGTCCTACCCATCCAAGTGGGACAAAAGACTATACCTACATTGTGCCACATCTTGGAGGGTGAGATGGCCTATAACATCTTGTTGGGTCGGCCATGGATCAGGGACATGAAGTGTGTCCCTTCGATAGCTCATCAGTGCTTAAAGTATACATTCGAAGGGCAGGTGCATGTAGTCCCGACGGACTTAGAACCCTTCAAGTATTGCAATGCGATGCAGCTAATGCCACAATCGACCCTTCCATCAATGCATTTGGATTTTTAGTTGAATCCATCTAAACAGGGTCCGATTCCATAGGCATCCCCATTGACAAGTCCATCAAATCCCTAGTCGGGTCCATCTTCATCGTCTGGTCCTTCACCAATGATGCCACCTATGGTGGCCACATAGAAGGACAAAGGGAAGAAACCTCTGGAAGAGGCACCACCATCAGTCTCAACCATCTCTACTGAGGAGATGCCTAGCAGAATGGAATTCGAGGCTCCTAGTTCACCCGACATGGAGTGGACTCAGGAAGAACTTTCGTTCCCTCCCCCTCAATCACCAACAATCACTATTGAAATGGCCAATACGGGCCTGGGGGAGTATCTGGTGTGGAATATTGTAGCAACACCCACACTGGAGTCCATGCAGGACATGGGGAGACCTCGCCTCCCCATCGGTACTATTGTTCCTCTAGGCTACCCGCCAAATCAAACAAACTTTGTGTATGGGGGCCTTGATCATGGTATTGAACCATACATGCAAGAGGACGAAGATGAAGAGCCCTTTGCTGAAGATGTCAACTATTTTTCCAACCCAGATTTCGCTTTGAGATACCTTGGCCAATGCAATTGGCATGGATATGGGTTAGGCAGATATGAGCAAGGAGTGCATGTTCTTTGCCAACCAAGATACCAAATGCCATATGACAAATCAGGAGTAGGGTTCAACCACCCTCTACCCTTGGACATCTTGGTAGAGAACATGCAAGGCCTAGGGATAGGCAACAAGGGTGGATTGGCATTAGATCCATATGCCAACCCTAACATGACATATACATTGGGGGATTATCTCCCATTGTTGACAACCAACCTTGTTGACCTCAACAACCCTTTCCCTTCGCTCGAGAGAGGAGAAAGTTCGAGAACTCACCTACAAGAGAGGTATAGACAAGGTCAAGAAGGATCTTTAGAAGATGAGTCAGAATATGAGGTAGCACCATGGGACCCCTTCGAATCGGATAGCAATCACTCACAAGTGACCCCCATGGATGATTATCAAGAAAGCCTCTTGGCAATGTTCCCTTTGGATGCTCCAATCGAGCAAGTGCCACCTCAAGAAAATCAGGTCCCCCCATAGAGAGCGGAACAACCCCAATGGGGCCAGATCAATTTTCTCGAGCAAGACGAGCCTCTAATGTCGCAAATAGTTGTTGGAACCAATGAAGGCCTTTGGATCTTCGACAGTGATTATGAAGATGAAACTGAGATGGCATATCTCAATCACATGCGGTAGATGCAACAACAATACCCCTTGGATATTGATGACATATTTGAACAACTAAACATAAGGCCAGGGCATGAGTGGCACCTAAACCCAGCAGTGGGACCAAGTGTTGAATCCACCACTTTGGGCATACGGAGAACACCTACCACCCAGAGACCCTATAGAGATATCAGTGTCGAGGGTAGACCCTATCCTCCTATCCGCACATAGGGCCGATCCATTCATGCCAATACCTCCAGAGCTAGATCCGGAGCACAAAGAACATCCAGAATGTTCGAGTCACCACACCCATGGTAATGGAGACCAAAATCATTTCATCAACATGATCTCCATTGACTTAACCACCCCCATCCACAATCCGGCCGATCCAACATAGTCATTGTATCTAGACATAGATGCCATAGACTGGGATCACGTCAATTCACCACCATCCCCATCAGAGTATTGGCCTTTCGGTGAGATGCTTCATTTCACCCCAGGGCCAACTCAGGATATCTTCCATGCTGAAGAGGAACCCGAGGTTCCTAACGATGATCTAAACTCAGCAAATGATATCCACTTGATCCCAACTCCACACCAGTTGGAGGACGGATCCCACATGTCGATCGAGGAGACGACTGACGTAGACATCGGCTCGGATCCAATGAATCCATAGATTATCAAGCTAGGGGTAAGTCTATCCCCCGAAGAGCAAGCCGACTACATTGCCCTTCTCAAAGAGAAGAAGGAGGTTTTTGCATGGTCCTACAAAGACATGTCGGGGCTAGATCCGTAGCTAGTCATGCATAATCTAACGCTTGATCCGACAGTCAAGCCAGTTAAGCAAAAACTACGTAAGATGCACCCAACAGTGGCCTTAATGGTCAAAGATGAATTACAAAAGTTGTTGGATGCACAGTTTGTCATCTGCATGGATTACCCACCATGGTTGTCCAACATGGTGCCCATCAAAAATCTTGATGGGAGGATTCACATATGCACTAATTTTTGAGATCTAAACAAAGCGAGTCCTAAGGATGATTTCCCCTTGCCGAGCATCGACGCATTGGTAGACGCTACAACGGGCCATGAAATGCTTTCCCTCATGGATGGTTTCTCGGGATACAATCAGATTCGTATCAATCCCGAGGACCAACTAAAAATGGCGTTCACAATGCCTTGGGGGACATTTTGTTATAAGGTCATGCCCTTTGGCCTTAAAAATGTTGGCGCCACCTACCAACGTGCCATGACATACATCTTCCATGATCACATGCATAAAACTTTGGAAGATTACATGGATGATTTGTTGGCCAAATCTCTTTTGCGCCCGGATCATCTCGATGACTTAAGCAAGATCCTCGATCGCCTCATGGAACATAAAGTCAGACTGAATCCCAAGAAGTGCGTATTTGGCATCACATCTAGAAAACTCTTGGGTTTCATAGTCTCAAAGTGAGGCATCGAGGTGGACCCAAACAAAGTCAAGGCAATCCTTGAAATGCTTCCCCCAACTACCATCAAGCAGCTCAGAAGCCTACAGGGAAAGGTCACGTCAATCAAGCGCTTCATAGCACAGCTATCTGACAAGTGCCGACCCATGAATAAATTATTGCACAAGGGGGTAGCATTTCATTGGGATGACGAGTGCCAGTCAGCCTTTGATGACATTAAACAATACTTGGCTTCGCCGCAGTATTGGCACCACCTAGACCAGGAGTGTCATTCTACTTATACATCTCAACTATTGAGGTGGCACTGGGTGCCATGCTAGCCCAAAAGAATGAACTTCACAAAGAATAGGCTACTTACTATCTTAGCCGCACCCTGGTCAGTTATGAACTTAACTATGCATACGTCGAGAAGCTCTACTTGGCAGTGGTGTTTGCTACCAAAAAGCTATGCCATTACATGTTGAGCAACATGACGTATGTTGTGTCTAAGGAGAATCCATTGCGGTACATGATGAGTCATACTTATCATAGTAGCCGCATGATGAAATGGATCATGTTGTTGATGGAGTTTGACATAGAGTTCATTGGACAGAAATCCATCAAAGGTCAAGTCATAGCCGATCAACTAGCAGAGGCTCCTCTCGAAGATGATCAACCTCTGATCATAGAACTACCCGATGATGGGGTCTTCCATGTCTCAGAATCGCCAGATTCTGATGAGCCTGAGTCACAGGCCGACATAACCCTATTTTTTGATGGTTCTAAATGTGAGCAAGGAGGTGGCATGGGAATTGTATTCTTCACACCACAAGGGGCTCCAATGCCTCTATCATTTAAATTAGATTTCTCATGCACCAACAACAATGCAGAATATGAAGCCTTGCTCATAGGTCTTCAGACAACAATCACCATGAACATCAAATGATTGAACATCTTTGGTGATTCATTGTTAATTTTCAACCAAGTCAAAGGGGTATTCCAATGTAAATGCCTAGTTCTACAGGCCTACAAAGCCCTTGTGGACAAATTCTTAGCAAATCTTGAATGGTACGACATCGAGGCACTCCCTCGATCATCGAATCATTTTATGGACACTATGGCCTCCTTGGGGTCACTAATCCCGCAAGACATTTCTGGTGATATGACAACCATTCAAGTCAAAACACTATCACAATCCATGATGGAGCGTGCAAGCTCTGACTTAATACCAGGAATCCACTTGATCCAGATTGAACCATCCCCGGACAAGTTCTCTCGAATCCATGATTGTCTGAATCATGCCAACTAGGGGTCCTTGTTCTCCCCTACTCCCCTTAATAGCAACACAATGCTATTCTTACAAGTTCTTTCCCACTCAACTTTTGCTAGGGATGAACTTCAAGAGGGATTGGCTATTCATACTATCAAGGTTTTCGATCAGCAGGATTGGTATACACCCATAAGGGACTACCTCAAGTTAGGTAACCTCCCACTTGGATTGACGCATGCCACAAAATGATCATTCAAATAGAAAGTGGCAAAGCATGTCTTGTTAGGAGACATTTTGTACCATCGTAGCTATGAAGGAATCCTCCTTCATTGCTTGGACCAGCAGGAGTCCACTTGGGCGATCACCCAAGCGCACGATGGTACATGCGGTGGCCACTTCAATGGTATGGCCATCGCAAAGCGCATTCTCCGCATGGGCTATTATTGGCCATCTTTAGAGCGAGATTGTTGCGCATATGTAAGGAAGTGCATGAAGTGTCAACACCATGCCAATTTGACACATGTACCTTCTCAGGCCTTGCAGCCGATCCAATCGGCTTGGCCATTTTCATAGTGGGGCTTAGATCTAATCGAAAAGATCTCCCCTCATCGTCAGGTCATCACACGTTTATCATAACGGCCACAGAGTACTTCACCAAATGGGTGGAAGCAATTCCGCTTACCTCTACGACTGGAACCCGCATTTCGGAGTTCATTTTACATAATATCATATGTCATTTTGGTATTCCATCCAAGATAATCTCGGATAATGGGACGTCATTCAAGAACAAAGACGTGCGTGCTTTGACCACAAAGTACAAAATTCAGCATAGTTTTTTGACACCCTATTATCCGTAGGCAAATGGGCAAGCAGAGGCGTCAAACAAAATGCTAGTTGCCATCCTCAAAAATATAGTCATAGATAGTCATAAGGATTGGCACATTCAGATCCCACTTGCCCTATGGGCTTATCGCACTAGCATTCGGACGCCCACTAGGGCAACTCCATTTTTGCTCGTGTATGGCTCCGAGGCTGTCATGCCTCTCGAGTTGGAAATTCCTTCCTTGTGCATATCAATGCAAGAGTTCATCGATGATGACACTGCACGATAGGCCCGGTTAGACCAGCTTACGTTGCTCGATGAATGACGCGTTAATGCTCTCGAGCATTTACGTATCTATCAAGAGCGACTTAAGAAAGCATACAACATGAAGGTTCACCTGAGGGACTTTCAGGTTGGTGACTTGGTCTTAAAAGAGAACCAACAAAATTCTAACTTGCCGCCCCATCTAAGGGACAAGTTCATGGCAAACTAGTTAGGTCCTTATGTCATCGATAGTAAAATAGGACCTGGAACATACCGGCTCGCCTCTCTTGATGGAATCAAGGAACTAGAACCCTTGAACATCAGTCATTTGAGGCCATTCCATATTTAAAAGAGCCATAGCCCAAACCAAAAGCTCCAAGGATTCTCATAATCGCTTGGTCAAACCAAAAGCTCCAAGGATTCTCATAATCGCTTGGTCAAACCAAAAGCTCCAAGGATTCTCATAATCGCTTGGTCAAACCAAAAGCTCCAAGGATTCTCATAATCGCTTGGTCAACCCAAAATCCCCAAAGGTGCCCATTAACCCTTTGGTCAAACCAAAAGCTCCAAGGATTCTCATAATCGCTTGGTCAACCAAAAAGCTCCAAGGATTCCCATAATCGCTTGGTCAATCCCAAATGCCCCAAAGGTACCCATCATCCCTTTGGTCAAACCAAAAGCTCCAAGGGTTCCCACAATCGCTTGGTCAAAAATAAGAAAATTCAAAAACAATAAAATCATCAAAAATAACAAAAATTTGCATCTCATTTCCATGCATGCTCAAAATCATCACAACAATAAAGAGCTCTTTTGCATCTCATCTTCATACTCACAAAAATCAATCCATCAAAAACACAAAAATAATAGCTGCATTAAGCATCACATCCATACATTACATATTTGTGGTCATACAGGTCAAAGGCACCATAGACTGTAATTATTCAGCAAATCCATCATTTTCCACATTTCTCCATTCTATAAATAGTCCATCAAAAATAAACGCCATTCACATCCTTTTCACCATATCATAGTCAGTTGTCTTCTAATGTATCAAGAGTTTTCATCATTCAGCTGTCATTAGCTTTCTAGCCACAATATTGTACAAAGTCAGATAGATTTTACAAAGGTAGAGTTCTACTTGGATCACACCTTGTTACGTAGCATCCCAACACAAGTTAAAACACATAAAAAATTCCCAAGTTGTGTGAACGAAAGATGAAACCTACAAAGCAATCCAGGTCACCATAAGTGAAATGGTTATCTTGCTCATCCCCCTGTGCGAATGACCCCAAGAATGTTGAGAGTTGGCAAAAGGACAAGCATCTTCCCTACCCAATTCCCCAAGAATCCCAAGTTCTCAAAAAGTTGCAAAACATCAAAATTTTGCAAAAGTCAAAACTCCAAAAATTTGACATCACCACCAAAGTGCATACATCAAAAGGCACATACAATAGTGATTCTCATCACTCAATATTCAAAATCCCTTGCTCAAAAGAAAAACAAAAATAAATAGTGATTTTTATCACTACAAAAGAGCAAGTATCCCAATACAATTGAAGAAAAGAAGGGAGTCGAACTTGAATCCCTGGAACTCTCAGCATTCAGAAGGTCATGAGGTAAACCTCAGTATCGGTTTGGTGGATAACCTATCGGTCACTGGTGGCAAACCTCCCGCATGACGATATATCTGTCACATTAACTTGTGTGCAGATCAATGTTTGCATGTGGATGAGCTAGCTTATGGTATCCTAGATAGCACCGTAGATTAATCTAACTAAATACAACAAAGGAGTTAGTGGAGCTAATTAGGTGATCCTCAGTACAGGTTTGGTTGACAACCTATCTGGCACTGGCGGTATCCTGACAAATACCACATAAACAAACTCAATTGCACACACAGGGATGTGAAATAACTTGGTCAAAGACAAGTCCGATTCATACCTTGTTCAAAAGTCTTGTAAGATAAAAGTATAGTCATGGCTAGTTAGTTAAAACATCTGAGTCTCAGAAAACCTTAACTACATTCTAAACCAACTGTGATATCTTTCATCCTTGCATCGCCATCAAAAAATACAAAAAAAAATATGTATACATAAAAAGTCATTTACCACAACAATCGCCTAGGACAAAAAGCCATAAGTTCTAAATAGTCTATGGTGCCACCACCAAAAATCACAAATTCAATTCATCCATTCCATTTGCATATCATATAAATTAGAAACATTTGCATTCATCATAACATATGCATCCATCAATATAAATTAACATGCATACATACACATTCATCAATCATTGTGCATAACATCAAATCACGACACGTGTATAAATAAAATAAATTCATCTATATATATATCATCAAAAATGCCCGTAGGCTACAATAACCGGTCCTCTGACCTCACAAAAAAACAAAAACTCAAAAACCCCCAAGCCTAGGGCATCGACCACCATGATCACGTAGGATCGGTGCGATGGGAACTACCCCCCATGGTGTGGGTCCTATGGGACCCCTCAGGGTGGCTACTACTAGCCCCTGCATCATGCCTACTAGCGCCTCCCTCATCCAATCGCCTATGTCGAGAGGATGCTGATTGCTCAATATCGCTCCCTCTCGAGTGATGCGATGATCCACCTCCACTAAGCGTAGGGATCCACCCATCGAGGTGGATAATCTCTACCTCCAGCTCCAATCGATGTCGCACCAAGTCCATCTCTCGTTGATGGTACATCACCAAGTTATCATCATCTATGCCAACTTTCTCAAGAGATCCATCTCCCATGTAGCATCGGTATCCCCCTCCCATCGATGATACATCGCAAATGCATTCTCCTCTCTGCTAGCTACTGTTCGTAGGAGATCCCTCTCTCGTAGTGCATCCCCGAGCTCCTCATCCCACCTCCGGAGTAGCCCCTCCAATCATGCATTCTCAGCGTGCACCCCTACCTCCATGTTGTCCAAGACTTCCTGAGGCATTGGCATCTTCGAAACAACAACCTACTCTCGGCTCCCACTGCTCTGGGACGTCCTGCATCTTCGGCTGATCTAGAACCCCAAAATCCTCACCCACATCATCCACCTCCACCATGTCCGCATCCTCCAATGGAGCTCCCCAACCCTCTCCTGGTGCCTCTCCACCCTCCTCGCCTCCTGTTGCTGCCTCTGCACCTCCTAGTGGTCCCTCTCCTCGCCATCGTCGTAGTGTCCACCACTGCTCATACTCAGTCGTCACCCCGACGTCATCCATGTTAGGAACATCAATAACTGTATCTGACTCCTCACCTAGCTCGATGATCGACCAGGCCAAGGTCCTCTCGTCCCCTCGATGTCGATAGATCATGGGCTCACCAGGAACCCCTGGTGCACCCCAAACTATCATGTCACTCAGACATATGGGAAGTACTCCTGCTCGGTCTCATGTTGCCCAATCAGCCATCTCCCCTTATGCACCCATCGAAGCCACTCTCTAGCCTCAAGCCAGGCTGGACAGTCCTGGTATGGGCTCCAGAACACCTCCCTTGGAGTAAGCCGAGCGAAGGCATCGACATAGTGCCCTACGACACCTGCCCACCATCGACTCTGCCCCTACTCCTCAGACCACCGCCATAGAGCCGCATATCCTATATCTCTATCCACCATCTCTGATCGAGTAGTCCATGACAACCCCATCGGCCTCTCCACCGCTATGTGCTACCAAGCCCAGCTCTACAATAGATAGCTACAGCCAATCCCCTTTCGCCTCTGGTAGCGGACCTCATACAACTCATCATAGAGCTGTGCCAGTAGTGTCTGCCCCCACCTCATAATCAAGGGCTCATGCGTCGGACAATCCACCAACCGAAAGACCACCTCCAATAGGTTCCATGGGAACCTCGCACCCGAAGAGTCGGGTAGCAACATGTTGGAAATGAGGCCCATCAATACTACGTGCCTCACTCCCAACACGCCCCTCTCTAGCCACCATCATACCAGAATGCCACCAATCTGGTAGTCACCCTCTGCCCTCTCCACTGGGCTATCCACACCCACCTCCTCCCCATGCCCAAAGCAGCGTGTCAACACTGTTGTCCGCTGATCCCACGACGTCGTCCTGATCGGTAGTCCGTCTATCGAAATCCATAGAATTCGATAGACGTCCTCCAAGGTCACTATCATCTCCCCTATTGGGAGATGGAAGGTGTTGGTCTGGGGATCCCACAAGTTGATCAGGGCCATCAGATAGGCCCGATCCCCGACCATAGGCTCCAGCTGAGTCACCTGCTTGAGCCCAAGGGCATCAAGCCACTCCTAGTCAGCCAAAGTCAATGCCTCCCATGCTTCTGAGAAAATCGTAGGCACACGGTACCGGCTCTTCACAACCTGCAAAGAAAACAAGACAAAAACATTAAAAAACATGATAAACTATACAACAATAACATGAATATACAAAAATGCATAAAACAATGTACAACTAAAAATAGACAAATAACAAACAACAAAATTCAAAACAATTCAAAAAATAGTTGTCAGTACCTAGGGTTTTAACTCTATGTTTAAACTGATAACTAAAAAAAAAATTAAAAAAAAAAGTTGGTCAGTACCTAGGGTTTTAACTCTACGTTTAAACTGATAAACAAAATTAAAAAAAAAACAATTTTTCGGTCTAGGGTTTTCACTCTAGTTTAAACGATAAATTAAAAACACAAAAAATAAAAATATTGTTACCTAGGGTTTTTAACTCTACGTTTAAACTGATAATTAAAAACAAAAAAAAAAAATCAAATAAAAATTTTTTAACACTAGGGTTTACCCTTAGTCTAAAAATAAAAAAAAAAAAAAAAACTAGTTTAAAAAAAAAAAAAAAAACTAGGGTTAAACTAAGTTTGTTTTAAGCTAAGTTTTAAACTAAGTTTTTAAGCTAAGTTTTGATCTTTGTTAAACTAGGGTTTTTTTAGTTTACAAATGCAAAATAATAAACATGGTTTCCACTAGGGTTTCAATCTAAGTTCTAATGAAGCCATAAAAACAAAATTAAATAAAAAAAACAAATTTTTTCTAGGGTTTCATTTTTAAAAAAAACAAATTACAAAATAAATTGTGATTTTAAATTGTAAAATAAAACAAAAAAATAAGAAGAGGAGCACTCACCGGTCTCGCTTCGGCTCCGCCACTCGATCCGGTTCATGCACTCATGGTGGCGGGAAAAATTTGGCAGTGCTTCGCTTCGTAGAATCGACCTCCTCCTCCTCAGAGCTCCAAATCGCCAAAAAATCGAATGCAAATGAGCCCAAACCCTAGTTTTGGCCCTTAAATAGGCTATTAGGCCTGTAATCGTTCCTCCCTGGGATGAGCACTCTAGTTAGCACTCGTCCCACCCTAGGATGATTACTAAACTGGTATTCGCCCCACCCAGGGACGATTACAGAGCAAAAATTTCAAAAATAGCAAAAACTGCACCAAAATGCACAAAAACAAGCAATAAAATTGTCCAATAAGAGTGCTTTTGCACTTGACATTTGGGCATGCAAAATAGATGTCGGGGTCACAAATCCTCACTATCCTACTCCCTAAGAAGGCTACCATAGCTGGACCGCTCCATGGGAGGATGGATTGTCAAGAATTTCATCCCCAAAGACGTCCCAAAAGGGTCCAAACCCACCCAAAAATAGCAATAACATTGCCGAACAAAGGCCTTTGCGCTCTATTCTTGGCATACAAAATTGATGTTGGGGTCACAAATTGTCACTATCCTACTCCCTAAGAAGGCTACCATAGCTGGACCGCTCCACGGGAGGATGGATTTTTGACAATTTCAGCTCCAAAAAGCATCACAAAAAGGGTTAACACCCACCAAAAATAGGTCTAAATGTCGAAAAACTGCACACACATTCAAAGATAAACATCTGAAGGCACCCTTACACAAGTCATCTTGGGTCAAGCGACTCGTCGCTTTTCTCATGTAGGTCATTCCCTCATCGATTCGTCGCTTGAGGGGGTAGTCACACTTAGTCACCAATCAACAAATACACACCCAATCATGGAAATGGCATGCATTCAAAGAATCATTGACAAAGACAATCACGCCCCCGCTTGGGGCAGCAAACAAGCAATAATCACAAGCTGATCAAACACTTGGCATTCATGAATCATGAACTCAAGGTTCCCATAGACAAAAGGTTGCGCCCTTTGCCTATTCATGACTGATCAATGTCCAAGATCAAGTAACACCTCACCGAAAAAGGTTAACACTTGAATTGAGTTCCTTCGCTCGTCGAAGCAAGGATTCAAGAATGCATGCCCTTTCCATACTTGGGGCATCAAAATTTGGTTAGGTTACTAAGAAACCCTAATCATTAGTGCTTTGGTTATCTATTTTTTCTCAGCACTGCGCCACGCATAACGCATCCCAAAAAGGGGCATCTATAGACACCAAAACAACACCAATCCGATTATGTGACTGCAAACACTGATCGCATTGACACACATAACCCCTAGGGCAGCCCCTAGAGGTTAAACAATGGTCCTAACCACTCTCACAGTAGTTTTGGAAGGTCAAAGGTCAATTTGGCACCTTCAGGCACTCTCTCCTTATTCGTTCCACCCAGGGATGATTACAAACTTGTATTCGCCCCACCCAGGGACGATTAGCAGTATTCGCTCCAGGGTGGGGCGAATAGCAGGTTTGATGGGAAAAAGTCAAATCTTGACAAATGGCAGCTCAGATCCACCACTTAACTCTTCCTTCATTGCATGGGAGTGTGAGTGAGCATTTTTGAGCGTTAGAGGCAGTTATAGGGGCAGTCATGGAGCCCCTAATCATGGAGGAATCTTCTCCCCCCTTGGAAGGCATGATTGCCAAGTGGCGCCTCTGCATGCTCAATCACAAGAGACCTTCAGGTCTATAAATTGGTGAGTCTTCTCACCCCAAAATTATAGAGAAGGAGCATTTTGAGCAATGAAGTGCTACCATTTTACATCCTCACACCTTTTGATTTGTGCCTTTCACATCCTTGATCTCTTTTGGAAGGGAGGTCATAGGGTGGTTATTGGAAGCGCAAATCTGGAACCAAAACCTGAAATTTGGCCATAACATCCTACCAAATTTTCTGACAACACCCCACAAGAGGTTTTGGACCCATCCCAAGTGGATTGGTGCTGAAATCGGGCCCCAAACGATGGGCGTCCCGCCCCCGGCGCCCCCACACTGCTGCAGTCCTAATCGCCCCGCCCCGGAGTGATTAGAAATCTGTAGCAGATTTCCTTTCTGTTATTTTTGCATCTGATTCTATGCTGCTTAGATAGGTTGTCATTCAAATTTCACATCGTTTTGAGCATTTTTGATCATGTTTTTATCATTTCCCGCCTTTACTAACATGCAGGTAGCATCATCAAATTCCCGGTGATAGAGGCCAAATTGGGAAAATCTGACCTTCTGGGTCTTCCCAAAATACCCCCTTTTAGCTAACCCCCAACTTTGCAGGTGATTTGGAGCTTCCCGGATGTGACATTTGGGACAGTGCTTTTTGACGCTTTGTTGCAGGTCTATTCGTCCCGCCCCGGAGCGAATACGAATCTGTGGTGAATTTTTTGACTGTTCCATTTGCAGTGCCTTCTCGGTGATGTTTTTATGCCCCTGTCAAGTTTTTAGTTCATTTGGATCTATTTCAGTTATCGTTTTATTTATATTTTGCATGTACTAATTGAAGGCGTGGGGATTGCATGTTTCATTTTATCTACAGGTGCTACTAACTGTTTCCTGTTTCCTTGAACGTAGGGTCTCAACATTAGAGGAGCAGCAAGGAGTCAAGACTCATCAACGCAAGCGGCGATGACGTTTGGTCCGCCCACTTTACATGTGGGCACGCGGAAGAAGGAATAGCATCCATTGATGTGACAAGAACACATTTAACGCTCCTAGCCCCTAAAAAGGGAGGAGACGAATTGTAACCGAGTTCTGAAGCATATTAATAAAAAGGGTTGTCTTCCATATTGGCTTTCTATTTGGTTTCGATTCGTTTATGCTTCTTTCCTTTCATGCACTTTCAATTCATAGGATTTAGCGTTATCTTTTGTTTCGTTTACATCGCATCTTGGCTTTTCCTTTTTGTTTTCGTATCCTCGTGCTTTCAAGAATTAATCATTTAAGCATTCAGATGTGAGATGATATGATGTGATATGTTTGTGCTTTCTTTATAAGTTTTTGTAAATTAAAATATGTGTACAAAATAGTTAGTGGTCATTTAAATATCATTGCTGACATTCATCCGGTATCTATACTATTCCACAAACACCATTTAATGAATAAAATATCCTAAAGAAAGTTGATGATTTGATTGATGACATGTTTTATTTCTATTAGGGGATTTTTAAGGTTTTCCATGAGACTCAAACACCCTAGTTACTTCATAAAAAGTTGTATACTGACCATACATGACTCTTGAAAGATAAGGTTTTTGTTATGAAGACCTAGATACTCATTATACCTATGTGTGCAAATGAATATATTAGATAAAACATAAGCATACCCTGATGCTAGGTAGGATTCAATCAACCCATTGTTATATTGGGGATCCTCAAATGTTCATCCAGATCCTAATTTGGACTCAGTTGGATTAGACCACTAGGTGATACAGGACATCTAAAGCTAGCCATTGTTTGCAATTAGATTTAGAGCTTACCCCAATGCCAGGCAGGATTCATTCAGCCCATTGTTGTATTAGGGATCACTCAATGGTTTGTGGATGCTGATCATTCCAGGGATTCAAGTTCTTCACCCCCTTCTTTTCTTCACATTTATTTGGGATACTTGCTCATGCTTTAGTGATGAAAATCATTGTTTATTTTGATTTTTTGTTTTCTTTTGAGCAAGGGATTTTTGTAGTGATGATAATCACTATTTATTTTGCCTTTGAATTTTTCTTTGTTCCAAGATTTTTTCTTGTTTTGATGAAAGCAAAGGATTTATTTCGGTAGAGGGTAGTTTCTCCTTTTTCCAATTATCAAAATCCTAGACCATGTGCATCACAAGATGAGCAAGTAATAACCTTTCACTTAGTATGCCTAGTACCACTTTGTAGCGTTCATCTTTTTCTTGTTCCAACTAGCATTTTCATGTTTTGATTAATGATAGGATTTTGATATACGCTAGGCACTATCACAACTAGACCTCACCTTCTGCTAGTGAAGATAGCTTTCTATAAAATTTGATAAACTGAGTGACCAAAAAAACCTAGTACACCTTTTGTAGCAATAGGGGTTGTGTTGAAAAACATGGTTACACACATGGTTTACGGATGATGATGGGTTTTGAAGATGCATGATTGAGGTATAAATGTGGTGTCATTTGTAAGATTGCAAACACAATCTATCATAATGCAAGTGCAAATGTATATAACGTGCCTGATGTAATGCAACCAATGGATGCAACTACCAAATGTAAATGTTTTCGTATTTTTAATGTTTTCAATTGTTTTTAGTTTTGATTATTTTGAATGTTTTTTTGAAATTTTTGACTTTAATTTTTTTTTGTGATTTTGTGTTTTGTTTTTGACCAAATGGCTTTAAGATGCCTTTGTTAGTCTCACAATGACACTAAGAGCGGGGGGTGAATCAGTGTGGCTCTTTAAAACTTAAAACTTCAACTCTTAAAGCCAAAACAATGAAAACTTAAAACCACATAAAGCAAATATAACAAGAGAGCATTCCACAACACATGATGTAATGAGGTTCACCAATTTGGCTACTCCTCAAGATGACTGCTTGGACTCCCGTCCAAATCTAGCCTTTGCAAAATACCAATTTTACAAAAAATTTACCAGCATCCACTGGAAGGAGCACCAACCCCTGATTTATCTACACCAACAAAAAGGAGCACCAACCCCTAATTTATCTGCACCAATAGAAAGGAGCACCAACCCCTAATTTATCTGCACCAACAGAAAGGAGCACCAACCCCTAATTTATCTGCACCAACAGAAAGGAGCACCAACCCCTGATTTACCAGCACCAACTGGAAGGAGCACCAACCCTTGATGTCAAGCACCAACTGGGACTTTTGTTATGAAACTAGATGATTGACACAAAAATGCCTCTGCTTATACAAGACCCTAACTGGTCTATTGCTAACCCAACCTCTCTCACTATTCACCAAAACATCACACACACTTAAGGATTTTCTTACTGCATTTTTATAGCCTTCTTACAACCCTCTTGTTGTGCTTCTTACTACATTATTACAGCTCTCACGGCTCTGCCTAACGCTCTCTTACGACACTCTTCCAACCACCTTCTTGCAGCACTTTCTCTCTCTTTCAGCAGCACTCTAATTCTCCATGCAGACCTCCTTTTATAACCATATTGTATCTTTGTAACTCCAGTTGTAACTCCTTTCATTTCTCATGTGCCACTTGTCAGTTGTAACGCCTTCTAACTGTAACTCCTTTTGTATATATATAGGGTGAAAGCACGAGATTCCGGAAGAAAAACAGTACTAGGATGTAATGTAAACAAAACTAACTCGATGCATGAAATAAAACGAATGTAATCGAATCAAAACCAAACGTATAATGAAAAACAGGAGCACAACCCTTTTTTTTTATTAATATGATTTCGGTTTCGGTTACATTCCATCTCCGTCCCCTTTACGGGCTAGGAGGATTAGCATGTTCTGGTTACAATCGTTTCTAGTAGTCTTCCTTCCGCGTGCCCACATTTGAAATGGGCGGGCCAAAACGTTGTCGTCGCTGGTGTTGATGAGTTTTTAACCTTTGCTGCTCCTCCTGCGATCAAAGAAATAGCAAAGATGTTAGTAGCACTCGCCAATAAGAACGTTTATTTTTTGCAATTAATGAAAGATGCATATATAGATTGATTAAAACAACGGATTGCAAAAATAAAATAAAATGACTATAATTAATAATGGTGTTGATGAGTCTTTTAACCTTTGCTGCTCCTCCTGCGATCAAAGAAACAACAAAGATGTTAGTAGCACCTGTTGCAAATAAGAAACGTTTATTTTCTGCAATTAATGAAAGATGCATATACAGATTGATTAAAACAACGGATTGCAAAAATAAAATAAAATGAACTAAAATAAAACCGAAATCATAACGCATAAAATCTCGGTATTATTATTATGCAAAAGAAATACAAATAGAACACTGAGCTTGGTCGACGAATGGATGGATCCATGGATCCGGATTCATGTTTTCCATAAGCGCCCGATGACCTCCCTTGCAGAAGAAATCACGGATGCGGATGACGTGAATCGAGGCTTAAAACGTCTGGCGGTAAACTGGTAGGGCTTCGCTGCTCCAAACGTATTTTCTTCTCTTTTTTGGGTGGGAAAAGTCCACCATTTTATAGACCCGGGGGTCTCTTTGGATAGGCATGCATAAGCGCCATGTGGTGGTCACAGGTGCCATGTGGCGGTCATGTCTTCCCATGAGAGAGGAAAGTCCTCCATGACTTGGGCTTTCATGAATGCCCCTGTGACAGTCCTCTAACGGCCCACGTAATTGACTGACTTCCACTACCGATTGTTTAATGTCCACCTTCAAATGTTTAATGCTTATTTGTTTAATGTCCACGTTTATTTGTTTGATGTCCACGTTTATCTGTTTGATGTCCGCTTTTAATTGGTTTAAAGTCCGCCTTTATTGGTTAATGTTTGCCCAGGCGCAAAGACGGGAGTTTGTCGCGATATCACGACGTCGCGATATCATGACACCTAGGCCTTAGGCTTCCTTTTGGCCTTGGCGTGTCGCGATATCGTGACGTCGCGATATCGCGACACCCAAGCCTTAGGCTTCCTTTTGGCCTTGGCGTGTCACGATATCGCGACACTTGTGCGTGTCACGATATCGTGACACCCAGGCCTTAGGCTTCCTTTTGGCCTTGGCGTGTCACGATATCGTGATATCGCGACACCCAGGCCTTAGGCTTCCTTTTGGCCTTGGCGTGTCACGATATCGCGACACCCAGGCCTTAGGCTTCCTTTTGGCCTTGGCGTGTCGTGATATCGCGACGTTGCGATATCGCGACGTCGCGATTTCGCGACACCCAGGCCTTAGGCTTCCTTTTGGCCTTGGCGTGTCGCGATTTTGTGATGCGAAATCGTGACACCCAAGCCTTAGGCTTCCTTTTGGCCTTGGCGTGTCACGATTTTTCACACCCAAGCCTTAGGCTTCCTTCTGACTTTGGCGACAAACTTCATAGGAAGATTGCCTTAAAAAATGACCAACTTCTGTCTGGACAATACATAAAACAAAAGAAAGGTGTCGAAGGTGGACGGCCAGAAGAAAGCAAATGGGACATAACCAAAGCATTGTCACGTAATCGGATTGGTGCTATTTTGGTGTCTACAGATGCCCCTTTTTGGAAAGCGCTGCGGGTGACGCAGTGCTGAGCAAAAATAGATAACCAAAGCACTAGTGATTAGGATTTCTTAGTAACCTAACCAACTTGTGATGCCCCAAGCATGGAAAGGGGATGCATTCTTGAATCCTTGCTTTTGACGAGCTAAGGAATTTGATTTCAAGTATTAACCTATTTTGGTGAGGTGTGACTTGAACTTAGACATTGATCAGTCATGAATAGGCAAAGGGCGCAACCTTTTATCCACGGGGGAACCTTGAGTTCATGCTTCGGGAATGCCAAGCGTTTGATCGCGTTTGATCAATTTGTGATTGTTGCTTGTTTACTGCCCCAAGCAGGAGCGTGATTGTCTTTGTCAATGATTCTTTGAATGCATGCCAATGCCCTGATTGGGTGTGTGTTTGTTGATTGGTGACTAAGTGTGACTACCCCCTCAAGCGACGAATCGATGAGGGAATGACCGCCATGAGAAAAGCGACGAGTCGCTTGACCCGAGGTGACTTAGGTTAGGGTGCCTTCTGATGTTTGTCCGTTGAATGTGCAAGCAATTTTTCGACTTTTGGATTATTGTTGTTGGGTAAAAACCCTTTTGGTGATGCCATAATGGGGTGAAAGTGTCGAAAGTCCATCTTCCCGTGGAGCGGTCCGGCTATGGTAGCCTTCTTGGGGAAGTAGGAGAGTGACAATTTGAGCCCCGACATCGATTTTGCTATGCCAAGAGGTTAAGTGCAAGAGCACTTGTGTCTGGCAATGTTTATTGTTGTTTGTTTGTGTTGCATTTATTTGTTGTTTTTATTGTTTTTGAGTGTGTTTTGACCCTTTTGTGACGTCGTTTGGGGGTGAAATTGTCAAAAATCCATCTTCCCGTGGAGCGGTCCGGCTATGGTAGCCTTCTTAGGGAGTAGAATAGTGACCATTTGTGCCCCGACATCGATTTTCTATGCCAAGAGGTTAAGCGCAAGTGTATTGATGTCCGACAATGATTGATGGTGATGGATGCATGCTTATGGTAATGGATGTATATGGTATGATAAATGCAATTGTTTTTTATTTATATGTGATATGCAAAATGTAATGGATGAAATGAATTTGTGTTGTTTGGTTAGGGCACCATAGACTGTTTAGGACTTTGTTATTTTGTTTTTAGGCGATTACTGTGGTAGATGACTTTGTATGTATGCATGTGGTTTTTTTGTATTTCTGATGGTATTGTAAGGATGAAAAGTAGCGCAGTTGGTTTAGAAATGTAGCTAAGGTTTTCTGAGACTCAGACGGTTTTAACTCACTAGCCATGACTGTACTTTATCTTACAAGACTTTTGAACAAGGTATGAATCGGACTTGTTTTTGACCAAGTTATTTCACATCCCTGTGTGTGCAATTGAGTTCATTTATGTGGTATTCATCTAGATACCGCCAGTGCCAGATAGGTTGTCAACCAAACCTGTACTGAGGATCACCTAATTAGCTCCACTAACTCCTTTATTGTATTTAGTCAGATTAATCTGCGTTGTTTCTAGGATACCATAAGCTAGCTCATCCACATGCAAACATTGATCTGTACACAAGTTAATGTGACAGATATATCGTCATGCGGGAGGTTTACCGCCAATGACCAATAGGTCGTCAACCAAACTGGTACTGAGGCTTACCTCATGACCTGTCGAAATGTTGAGAGTTCCAGGGATTCAAGTTCGACTCCCTTCTTTTCTTCAATTGTATTGGGATACTTGCTCGATTGTAGTGATAAAAATCACTGTTTATTTTTATATATTTTTCTTTTGAGCAAGGGATTGGGATATGGAGTGACGAGAATCACTATTGTATGTGCCTTTTGATGTGTGCACTATGGGATGTCAAATTTTTGAGTTTTGACGTTTGCAAATTTTGGGATTCTTGGGGAATTGGGTAGGGAGGATGCTTGTCCTTTTGCCAACTCTCAGCATTCTTTGGGTCATTTACACAGGGGGATAAGCAAGATAACCGTTTCGCTTATGGTGACCTAGATTACTGTGCAGGTTTCATCTTTCGTTCGTACAACTCAGGAATTGTTTTAGTGTTTTAGCTTGTGATGGGATGTTACGTAACAAGGCGTATTTCAAGTAGAACTCTACCTTCGTAAAATCTCTCTGACTTGGTACAGTACGTGGCTAGAAAGCACAATGCCGATAGAAAGACGAAAACTCTTGATACATTACGAGACCACTGACTCTATTGTGGTAAACAATAGTTAATGGTGTTTGTTTGTTTGTTTTGTAAAATGGAAAAGTATGGAACAAGATGGATTAGCAGAATAATTACAGTCTATGGTGCCTTTGACTCGTACGACCACAAATGTGTATTGGTGTGATGCTTAATGCAGCTACATATTTTTGTATTTTTGATGGATTGATTTTGATTATGAAGATGAGATGTGAGAAAAGCTCTCTATTGATGAATTTGAGCATGCCTTGAAATGAGATGCAAATTTTTGTTGTTTTTGATGATTTTTGTTGTTTTTTTGAATTTTTTTGATGGTGACCAAGGGATTTCGAGAATCCTTTGGGGCCTTTTTGGGGTGACCAAGCGATTGCGGGAATCCTTGGAGCTTTTTGGTTTGACCAAGCGATTGCTGGAATCCTTGGAGCTTTTCGGGATTGACCAAGCGATTGCGGGAATCCTTGGAGCTTTTTGGTTTGACCAAGTGATTGTGGGAATCCTTGGAGCTTTTGGGATTGACCAAGCGATTGCGGGAATCCTTGGAGCTTTTGGTTTGACCAAGCGATTGCAGGAATCCTTGGAGCTTTTTGGGATTGACCAAGCGATTGCATGAATCCTTGGAGCATTTTTTTGGGATTGACCAAGCGATTTTAGGGATCCTTGGAGCATTTTTGGGATTGACCAAGCGATTGCATGAATCCTTGGAGCATTTTTTTGGGATTGACCAAGCGATTTTAGGGATCCTTGGAGCATTTTTGGGATTGACCAAGCGATTTTTAGGGATCCTTGGAGCATTTTTGGATTTGACCAAGCGATTATAGGAATCCTTGGAGCATTTTGTTTTGATTTTTTTTTGACCAAGCGATTATGGGAGTCCTTGGAGCATTTTTGGGATTGACCAAGTTTTAGGAATCCTTGGAGCATTTTTGGATTGACCAAGTGATTTCAGGAATCCTTGGAGCATTTTTGGGATTGACCAAGCGATTTCAGGAATCCTTGGAGCATTTTTGGGATATGGCTCTCTTAGATATAGAATGGTCGCAAATGACTGATATTCAAGGGTTCTGTTTCCTTGATTCCATCAAGAGAGGCTAGCCGGTACGTCTCGGGTCCTATTTTTCTATCAATGACATATGGACCTAACCAATTTGCCGTGAACTTGTCCCTTAGGTGGGACGACAAATTAGAGTTCTGTTGGTTTTCCTTCAAAACCAAATCACCAACCCGAAAGTCCCTTAGGTGAACTTTCATGTTGTAAGCTTTCTTAAGCCGCTCTTGATAGATACGTAAGTGCTCGAGAGCATTAACGCGTCGTTCGTCAAGCAACGTAAGTTGGTCTAACCGGGCTTGTCACGCAGTGTCATCATCGATGAACTCCTGCATTGATATGCGTAGGGAAGGAATTTCCAACTCGAGAGGCATTACTGCCTCGGAGCCATACACGAGCGAAAATGGAGTGGCCCCAGTTGGCGTCCGAATGCTAGTGCGATAAGCCCAAAGGGCAAGTGGAATTTGGATGTGCCAATCCTTATGACTGTCTCATGACCATCTTTTTAAGGATGGCAACTAGCATTTTGTTTGACGCCTCTGCTTGCCCATTTGCCTGCGGATAATAGGGTGTCAAAAAACTATGCTGAATTTTGTACTTTGTGGTCAAAGCACGCACGTCTTTGTTCTTGAATGATGGCCCATTATCCGAGATTATTTTGGATGGAATACCAAAATGACATATGATGTTATGCAAAATGAACTCCACAATGCGGGGTCCTGTCGTAGAGGTCAGCGGAATTGCTTCCACCCACTTGGTAAAATACTCTGTGGCCGTTATGATAAACGTGTGACGGCCTGACGACGCAGGGGAGATCTTTCCAATTAGATCGAAGCCCCACTACGAAAATGGCCAAGCAGACTGGACTGTCTCGCAAGGCCCGGGAAGGTACGTGCATCAAATTGGCATGATGTTGACACTTCACGCACTTCTTGACATATGCGCAACAATCTCGCTCTAAAGATGGCCAATAATAGCCCATGCGAAGAATGCGCTTTGCAATGGCCATACCACTGAAGTGGCCACCACATGTACCATCGTGCGCTTGGGCGACTACCCAAGTGGACTCTTGCTGGTCCAAGCAACGAAGGAGGATCCCTTCATAGTTGCGATGATACAAAATGTCTCCTATCAAGACATACTTAGCCGCTTTCTCTTGAATGTTCATTTTGCGGCATGCGTCAATCCAAGCGGGAGATTACCTAACTTGAGGTAGTCTCTAATGGGTAAATACCAGTCCTGTTGATCGGAAACCTCGACAGTATGAACAACCAATCCCTTTTGAAGTTCCTCCCTAACAAATGTTGAGCGGGATAGAACTTGTAAGAACAGCGTTGTGTTGCTATTAATGGGAGTAGGGGAGAACAAGGACCCCCAGTTGGCATGTTTCAGACGATCATGGATTCGAGAGAACTTATCCGAGGATGGTTCAATCTGGATCATGTGGATTCCTGACGTCAAGTCAGAGCTTGCACGCTCCATCGTGGATTGCGATAAGGTTTTGACTTGAATGGTTGTCATATCACCAGAAAGGTCTTGCGGGATTAGTGACCCCAAGGAGGCCATTGTGTCCGCAAAATGATTCGATGATCGAGGGAGTGCCTCGATGTCGTACCATTCAAGTTTTGCCAAGAATTTGTCCACAAGGGCTTTATAAGCCTGCAGAACTGGGCATTTGCATTGGTATACCCCTTTGACTTGATTGACGATTAACAACGAATCACCAAAGATGTTTAGTCATTTGATGTTCATGGCGATTGTTGTCTGAAGACCTATGAGCAAGGCTTCATACTCTGCATTATTGTTGGTGCATGGGAAATTTAATTTAAATGACAAGGGCATTGGAGCGCCCTGCGGTGTGAAGAATACTATTCCCGTGCCACCACCTTGCTCACACTTAGAACCATCAAAAAATAAGGTTATGTCGGCTTGTGACTCAGGCTCATCAGAATCTGGCGATTCTGAGACATGGAAGACCCCATCATCGGGTAGTTCTATGACTAGAGGCTGATCGTCTTCAAGAGGAGCCTCTGCTAGTTGATCGGCTATGACTTGTCCTTTGATAGATTTTTGTCCAATAAATTCTATGTCAAATTCCGTCAACAACATGATCCATTTTGCCGTGCGACTACTATGATAAGTACGACTCATCATGTATCGCAATGGATTCTCCTTAGACACAACATACGTAGTGTTGCTCAACATGTAGTGGCATAGCTTCTTGGTAGCAAACACCACTGCCAAGCAGAGTTTCTCAACGTATGCATAGTTAAGTTCGTAACTGACCAGGGTGCGGCTAAGATAGTAAGTAGCCTGTTCTTTGTGAAGTTCATTCTTCTAGGCCAGCATGGCACCCAATGCCACCTCAGTAGCTGAGATGTATAAGTAGAACGACACTCCTGGTCTAGGTGGTGCCAATACTGGTGGCAAAGCCAAGTATTGTTTGATTTCATCAAAGGCTGACTGGCACTCGTCATCCCAGTGAAATGTAACCCCCTTGTGCAATAATTTGTTCATGGGTCGACACTTGTCAGATAACTGCGCTATGAAGCGCTTAATCGACGTGACCTTTCCTTGCGGACTTCTGAGCTGCTTAATAGTAGTTGGGGGAGCCATTTCAAGGATTGCCTTGACTTTCTTTGGGTCCACCTCGATGCCTCGCTTTGAGACTATAAAACCCAAGAGTTTTCCAGATGTGACGCCGAATACGCACTTCTTGGGATTCAGTCTGACCTTATGCTCTATGAGGCGATCGAGGATCTTGCTTAAGTCATCGAGATGATCTGAGCGCAAAAGAGACTTGGCTAACAAATCATCCATGTAATCTTCCAAAGTTTTATGCATGTAATCATGGAAGATGTACGTCATGGCACGTTGGTAGGTGGCGCCAGCATTTTTAAGGCCAAAAGGCATGACCTTATAACAAAATGTCCCCCAAGGCATTGTGAACGCCGTTTTGAGTTGATCCTCAGGATTGATGCGAATCTGATTGTATCCTGAGAAACCATCCATGAGGGATAGCATTTCGTGACCTGCTGTAGCGTCTACCAACGCGTCGATGCTTGGCAAGGGGAAATCATCCTTAGGACTCGCTTTGTTTAGATCTCAAAAATCAGTGCATATGCGAATCCTCCCATCGGGCTTTTTGATAGGCACCATGTTGGACAACCATGGCGGATAATCCACGCAGATGACAAACTGTGCATCCAACAACTTTTGCAATTCGTCTTTGACCATCAAGGCCACTGTTGGGTGCATCTTACGTAGTTTTTGCTTAACTGGCTTGATTGTCGGGTCAAGCGTTAGATTATGCATGACTAGCTATGGATCTAGCCCCGACATGTCTCTGTATGACCATGCAAAAACCTCCTTCTTCGCTTTGAGAAGGGCAATGTAGTCGGCTTGCTCTTCAGGGGATAAGCTTACCCCCAGCTTGATAATCTGTGGATTCATTGGGTCTAAGCCGATGTCTACGTCAGTCGTCTCCTCGACTGACATGTGGGATCCTTCCTCCAACTGATGTGGAGTCGGGATCAAATGGATATCATTAGCTGAGTTTAAATCTACGTTTGGAACCTCGGGTCCCTCTTCAGCTTGAAAAATATCCTGAGTTGTCCCTGGGGTAAAATGAGGCATTTCACCGAAAGGCCAATACTCTGATGGGGAGAGAGGTGAATTGACGCGATCCCAGTCGATGGCATCTATGTCTAGATGCAATGACCATGCTGGATCGGTCGGATTGCGGATGGGTGCGGTCAAATCAATGGAGATCATGTGGATGAAATGAATTTGGTCTCCATTACCATGGGTGTGATAACTCGAACATTCTGGATGCTCCCTATGCTCTGGATCTGGCTCTGTAGGGATGGGCATGAACGGATCGGCCCTATGTGTTGATAGGAAGACGGGGTCTTCCCTCGGCACTGATGTCATTATAGGGTCTCGGGGTGGACGGTGCTCATCGTGAACTTGGAGCCATTGATCCAACACTTGGTCCCACCCTGCTGGGTCTATGTACCATTCATGCCCTAACCTTATGCCTAGTTGTGCCATTAGTTCTTCATGGGTTACAGGGTGATTGTGCCGTCGCGCATGATTAAGATATTCCATCTCAGTTTCATCTATGTAATCATTGTCGGTGATCCAAAGGCCCTCATTGGCCCCGACAGCTGTTTGCGCCATATTATGCTCATCTTGTTCGAGCAAATTAATCTGATCCCATTGCGGTTGTTCCACACTTGGTGGGGGGACCTGATTCGCTTGACATTGCACTGGTTCAATTGGAACCTCTAAAGGGAACAATTTTGAAAAGATATCTGGACACTGTTTATGTTCTCCTTGGAAGTTAGTGTCCGAACTCTCACCTCTCTCTATCAACAGAGAAGGGTTATTGTTGTTACCAAGGGTGGTTGTTGACCATGGGAGGTAATCTCCCAATGTGTACGTTGTGTTCGGGTTGGCATAAGGATCTGATGCCAATCCACCCTTGTCGCCTATTCCTAGGCCTTGCATGTTTTCCACCAAGATGTCTAAGGGCAGGGGGTGGTTGAACCCTACTCCCGACTTATCATAAGGCATTTGATATCTTGGTTGGCAAAGGACACGCACCCCTTGCTCATACCTGCCTAATCCGTATCCGTGCCAATTGCATTGGCCTAGATATCTCAGAGCGAAGTCCGGGTTCGACAGATAATTGACATTTTTGGCAAAAGGCTCTTCGTCCTCGTCCTTTTGCTTGCATGGTTCAACACCATGATCAAGGCCCCCATACACAAAATTTGTCTGGTTTGGTGGGTAACCTAAAGGAACAACTGTCCCTATGGGAAGGCGAGGTCTCCCCATGTCCTGCACTGATTCTAGCGCGGGCGTTGCTACAACATTCTGCACTAGATATTCTCCCAGGCCCGTGCTGGCCATTTCAACAATAATTGTTGACGATTGAGAGGGAGGAAATGGAAGGCCTTCCTGAGTCCATTCCATGTTGGGTGGATTAGGAACCTCAGCTTCCATTGTGCTAGGTATTTCTTCTGTTGAGACAGTTGATATCATTGGCAACACCTCTTCTAGGGGTTGAGCCTCTTCCAGGATCTTTTTTCCTTTGTCCTTCTATTTAGCCATGACAGGTGGCATTGGTAATGAAGGAGCAGATGATGTAGATGCACCTAGCTGGGGTTTCGATGGATTAGTCACCAGTGGTGCCCGTGGCATCGGACCCTGTCTAGATGGATTTAACTAGAAATCCAAGTGCGTCGACGGGAGGGTCGATTGCGGCATCAAATGCACTGCATTGCAATATTTGAAGGGTTCTAAGTCCATCGGGACTACATGTATTTCTCCTTCAAATGCATACTTCAGACACTCGGTGAGCTATCGAAGGGACACACTTCATGTCCCCCGATCCATGGTCACCCTAGCAGTATGTTGTATGCCATCTCGCCTTCCAAAATGTGGCACAATGTGGGTATCGTCTTTTGTCCTACCTGGACGGGTAGAACAATTGTGCCGACTGTCGAGCATATTGCATCGTTGAATGCTCGCAGTGTGTATGTTGAAGCCATGATATGAGAGGTTGGCAGCTTCAGATGTTTTAATGCTGCAGTGGTAATGATGTTACTGGACGAGCCAGTATCTACCAACACTCTCTTGTACGGGATCCCGTTGACCCGCGCGATAACGTGCAGGGGTGGATCTGCCATGTCATTCGGTACTATTTTAACTTCATCCTCTCTGAAGGTAATGACTGGCTCCGTACATCATTTTACATGTCCTACGAAGTTATTGAAGGAATTTGCTTCGTGAGGCTGTAACTCGATGGCTTTCAAAATTTCCATGAGAGCTTCTCGATGGGGCGCTGACTGCTGTATAAGCTCATAAATGGAAAGCCTAGCCGATGTGGTCCACAAACTCTACGTGAGTTTGGTCCGTATCGTGACCTCGGGTCTAGGCGGAGGCAATTGCACAGTGGGTTGTTGAGGTTGCGACGTTGAAGGAACTTCTCTTGTAGCTGCCTCCGGGGCAGCTCCTGGGTATTTCCTGTTCCTAGTTACTATGCTGATCATTCCCACATATCCTTGCATGGGGAGATTCTGTCGCACCTCATTAACCTGAAGAGGTTTTGCCTGTGCCTCGTGGGTAGGCAAAGGGTCCTTGAATACCCCCATCTATTGATTATTTGGCGCTATGGGGTTGTCCACTGCCAATGTTTGATTATCAATCAAATCTTGTATCAGTCCCTTGAATTTCCAACATGCGTTTAGGTCATGTCCCCTTCGCCTGTGGAACCTACAATATAAATCCTCCCTGTATCCCTTAGGCTTGGGAGCGTTAGGATCTATGTTTTGGATTTCTGGAAGGGTGATTAGATTTGCCGCTGACAAGCGGTCAAATAAGGAGTCCCTGGACTCCGTATAAGGGGTGAATTGTCGCCTAGGGCGACGCTACTGATTTTGCTCCTGTCTTTTATTTTCTCTTTCATAATTAGGAGGCACTGCCTGATAATTAGCCTTTTGAGGCTGTATTTCTTGCACAGGCTTGGGGACATTTATCGCAACTTGATTAACCTCAGCGGGTTTTGGTTGCGTATTCCCTGTCTTAGTGTTTTTGTTCCACTCTTTCTTTTTAGGCTTGGCGATTGCGCCTTCCCCTATTTTGATCTCTTCAATAACTCTGGCTTGCGCCAAAGCTTCTTCTAAAGAGGCATATTGCTACAGCTGCAATAGCCCAGAGATCGATTTCAAGCAACTTCGTGCAAACATCTATGTGAGGTCGGACATAGGGGGAAGGTAAGGTAGCTTAGAAAGCATAGTCCTCCATCGATTCCCATAGGCCGCCATTGTCTCCTCATCATATTGCTTGAGGCTGGCCAGATCGCTCAGTGACGCCTTCTTCTTGGTGCTGAAGGCGAAGCGTTCAAGGAACGCATCCACTAATTGATCTAGGTTATTTATGTTGTGCTTCGATAACTGTGTGAACCAATCCGAGGCAGGGCCCACGAATGTGGTTATGAAGGTCCTGAGCAACAATGCATCATTATCCTGAATGCCAAAGCATTGGCTCAGGAATCTTGTGACATGCTCTTGAGCATCCTCTTCACCTTTAAAAACTGCCAACTGAGGCAACTTGAAATGTTTGGGGTAAAGAGGTGTGGGCACTGACGGATGCACTGGATGACTGCGGAGTTGACGTAACATGGGCTTTTGATGCCCAAAAGCTTTAGTCTCCATAGACTCCAAACGCTCTAATAGCGCTTTGTATGCATCGAAAGATTTAATCTCTTCCTCCGTAACTCGTTCCCATTGTGTGTTACGGGCAACTGGGGGCCTATGGAGGGGTGGCTGGATAGCACCTCCTCCGCCTTGATAGGGCGTTTCGGCCCGTTCTTCTTGTTCATACTCCTCATAATCTTCTCGAGGAGTTATTGGGCGAGCTCGATGAACAGGGGTGGGCGCCCGCGAAGGGTGCCCATCGTCATTCCTGGGAGTGGCCTCCCGCTCATGTCTCGGGTGTCTTAAAGGCACCTCTTGGCGAGGTCTTGGGGACCTATCATGCACTATGAGGTTGTGCCTCTCGTACCTTTCTGCCCTCTGCGTTTGGGGGGTCTGAACCTTTTCAGGCATAGTGGTGCGGAGCAGCTCATTTGTTTGGCGCCGAATGCGCTCTTTATTAAGGTGATATAATTGTTCTAGCTGTTGTTGATCCTACTCAAGCTTCTTGATCTGCGCTTGGCGGGCGGCATGTCTAGCAAATGATAAGTCAATTTGCTCTATTCGTTTTGATTCTAGGAGGCCTAGTCGCCTCTCCGATGTATCTATCTCGGTTTTGAGGATCCGGGACTTCTATGTGGTGCTTCCCTCTGTCGAGATTGGCGGCATTTACTTGAGGCTCTGGCCTTAATGTTTGATCATGATATCTAGCAGGGGCGGAAGCGCAAGGCTCCCGCACTGTATGTTGCTCTCGAGGAATGCGATGATCTTCCTCGTCCTCCCTTTCATGGGTGTGAAAGGGGCGGGCGGAGTTAGCTCGCCCTGTGTGAAGAGCCCTGCGCTTTGGGTTTTGTCTTTCAATTCTAACAATGATGGGAGGCAAAGGAGAGATGCCATAGTCACGTTGTCTCTCCTCATGGACACTGTGCCTCTCTAGCGCTTCATCGCACGGTGGCCACTCATATCTAGCCTCAAAAGGCGGTCTTCTATTTGCGTTGAGTGTCACACGTAAAGGTTCTTCCCGAAAGGGGCTATTCTGAATGGGCGTATCCCCCAGAGGGGTGTCCCTATAATTCCACCTAGACATGGAATGATGTGGATTCTCTTGTGGCCTAGACCGCCAAGGCGGTATGACCAAGTCTTCAGGACTAAAGCGAAGGCGACTTGTGCCTGCTTCTTGTGTACCTTCCGGAGCTTCTGCCCTTGATTGGGCTTGGCTACGGGTGTACACCATTGTGGTGCTTTTCTACTAGCTAAACAGATTTTTATCTTTTTGTTTATGATTTTTGATTTTTTTTTACACTAAGCAGAAATGAACACACACATACACAAACGGTGATTATCTCTTTTAAAGATTAATGGTGTGTCCTAGACTGGTTTTAGTGTGTTTTGATGATTTTGTTTTTGTTTTTGAATGTTTTTGAAGAACGTTTAAATGCATAGTGAAGGCTCATATAACTCCCAAAATGGTCGCCCCTTCAATATACCAACCAGGCCGATATACCAACCTCTCTATATACCCGCCCTTACGAGAGGGAGACTATAGGTACGTGAGAGCAGATGGTACATGGTACGTAGGCGGTACGGAAGGGGGATTGTCCTATTAATGGCACCTACCATAGAAGACTTATCCTTGTGCACTGGGAATCACCCCAACAACACTCGGTCAGCTTTCGTCAAGATTTACGCCTAACAACAGTGACAATCGGGGTAATGAATGCAAAATCAAGCCAAGGTGGTGATGAAATCCACCGATGGTCTTGATCAAGGGCTAGGGTTTTACGACCAGCTCCTTGGTTTAATTTTACCACGTGAAGTGTGTGTGGTTCTTTTTATTTAAAAATGAAATAGGCAGCAACCTCTTTCCCTAAGAAGGCAAACATGACAGAAAATAGAAATATCACAGCAGAAAATGACAGGGACAGTTAGAAACCGTTACCTCTTTTCCGCCCAAATCGGCTGTCTTTTTCGCCCAAATCGGCTTTTTCTGATTCTCGGCCCAGTACCTGCAAGCATAAAAACATAAATTTCGATCAGTTTCTTGATCTCAAAAATGCAGGGAACAGGGTCCCATCGTGATCGCCATTGAAAGCACGAGATTTCGGAAGAAAAATAGTACTAGGATGTAATGTAAACAAAACTAACTCGATGCATGAAATAAAATGAATGTAATCGAATCAAAACCAAACGTATAATGAAAAACAGGAGCACAACCCTTTTTTTTTATTAATATGATTCCGGTTTCGGTTACATTCCATCTTCGTCCCCTTTACGGGCTAGGAGGATTAGCATGTTCTGGTTACAATCGTTTCTAGTAGTCTTCCTTCCGCGTGCCCACATTTGAAATGGGCGGGCCAAAACGTTGCCGCCGCTGGTGTTGATGAGTTTTTAACCTTTGCTGCTCCTCCTGCGATCAAAGAAACAACAAAGATGTTAGTAGCACCTGCTGCAAATAAGGAACGTTTATTTTTTGCAATTAATGAAAGATGCATATACAGATTGATTAAAACAGGATTGCAAATTAAAAACGTTTATTTTTTGCAATTAATGAAAGATGCATATACAGATTGATTAAAACAACGAATTGCAAAAATAAAATAAAATGAACTAAAATAAAACCGAAATCATAACGCATAAAATCTCGGTATTATTATTATGCAAAAGAAATACAAATAGAACACTGAGCTTGGTCGACGAATGGATGGATCCATGGATCCGGATTCATGTTTTCCATAAGCGCCCGATGACCTCCCTTGCAGAAGAAATCACGGATGCGGATGACGTGAATCGAGGCTTAAAACGTCTGGCGGTAAACTGGCAGGGCTTCGCTGCTCCAAAACGTACGTTTTCTTCTCTTTTTTGGGTGGGAAAAGTCCACCATTTTATAGACCCAGGGGGTCTCTTTGGATAGGCATGCATAAGCGCCATGTGGTGGTCACAGGTGCCATGTGGCGGTCATGTCTTCCCATGAGAGAGGAAAGTCCTCCATGACTTGGGCTTTCATGAATGCCCCTGTGACAGTCCTCTAACGGCCCACGTAATTGACTGACTTCCACTACCGATTGTTTAATGTCCACCTTCAAATGTTTAATGCTTATTTGTTTAATGTCCACGTTTATTTGTTTGATGTCCACGTTTATCTGTTTGATGTCCACTTTTATCTGTTTGATGTCCACTTTTATTGGTTAAAGTCCGCCTTTATTGGTTAATGTCTACCCAGGCGCAAAGACGGGAGTTTGTCACGATATCGCGACGTCGCGATTTTGCGACACCTAGGCCTTAGGCTTCCTTTTGGCCTTGGCATGTCGCGATATCGCGACGTCGTGATATCGTGACACCCAGGCCTTAGGCTTCCTTTTGGCCTTGGCGTGTCGCGATATCGTGACACCCAGGCCTTAGGCTTCCTTTTGGCCTTGGCGTGTCGTGATATCGCGACGTCGCGATATCGTGACACCCATGCCTTAGGCTTCCTTTTGGCCTTGGCGTGTCGCGATATCGCGACGTCACGATATCGCGACACCTAGGCCTTAGGCTTCCTTTTGGCCTTGGCATGTCGCGATATCGTGACACCCAAGACTTAGGCTTCTTTTTGGCCTTGGCGTGTCGCGATATTGTGATGTCGTGATTTCATGATGTCCAGGCCTTAGGCTTCCTTTTGGCCTTGGCGTGTCACGATTTCATGACATCGAAATCGTGACACCCAAGCCTTAGGCTTCCTTTTGGCCTTGGCGTGTCACGATTTCACGACAAATCGTGACACCCAAGCCTTAGGCTTCCTTTTGACTTTGGCGACAAACTTCATAGGAAGATTGCCTTAAAAAATGACCAACTTCTATCTGGACAATACATAAAACAAAAGAAAGGTGTCGAAGGCGGACGGCCAGAAGAAAGCAAACGGGACATAACCAAAGCACTGTCACGTAATCGGATTGGTGCTATTTTGGTGTCTACATAGGGTAGGCTTTTTGTCAAACATGTTACATGTTACGAATTGACACATATACCCCTACCATGATTGTTCATCTTCTCGATCATGACTGTTCGTATTCTTTTCTGTGCATGCATGCATTTTCGATTCTATTTTTACGATTGTTCGATTTCTCCTTCTTCGACTGTTCTTTTATTAGCTACATGATTTTTCTCTGTAACTGCACCTGTAACTGACGTACTGAATTCAGTTAACTCTTCTTATTTTAGCTGCATGATTTTCTTTTGCAACTGCACCTGTAACTGCCGTATAACTTCAGTTAATTGTCACATATCTTATTTTGGCTAGGTTCTTTCTTCGCTCGTGCCAAAGCAACCTATCACGAAATCATGACACTTCTACCTCTTTGTCCTCTTCTCGGCTTTTGCCCATGAAAACACAACATGTCATGATATCACAACACTTTTGCCTCCTTGCTACTCTTCTTGGCTTCAACCCACGAAAACACATGTCTCAATATCACGACACTTTCACGTCCTTGCTAATATTCTTGGCTTCAACCCATGAAAACACAACATGTCATGATATCGTGACACTTTTGCCTCCTTGCTACTCTTCTCGGCTTCAACCCGCGAAAACACAACATGTCGCGATATCGCGACACTTTCTCCTCCTTGCTACTCTTCTTGGCTTCAACCTGCAAAAACACAACATGTCGCGATATCGCGACACTTTCACCTCCTTGCTACTCTTCTTGGCTTCAACCCATGAAAACACAACATGTCGCGATATCGCGACACTTTCGCCTCCTTGCTACTCTTCTTGGCTTCAACCCACGAAAACACACCATGTCGCGATATCGCGACACTTTCACCTCCTTGCTACTCTTCTTGGCTTCAACCCGCGAAAACTCAACATGTCGCGATATCATGACACTTTCACCTCCGTACTCTTCTTCTTTACTTTTGTCGCGATATCGCGACACTTCTGCCTTCTTACTTTCTCTCTCCTCCTTAAGTCATGAAAATGCGACATGTCGCAAAATCGTGACACTTTCTCTCCTTTGCTCTTTCTCTTGCCTTCGGGTCACGAAAACCCGACATGTCGCGATATCACGACACTTTTTCTCCTTAGCTCTTTCTCTTGCCTTCGGGTCGCGAAAACCCGACATGTCGCGATATCGCGACACTTTTTCTCCTTAGCTCTTTCTCTTGCCTTCGAGTCGTGAAAACCCGACATGTCGCGATATCGCGACACTTTTTCTTTCGGACTCTCTCTCTTGCAATATGTCACGAAATCGTGACACTTTTTTTTCGTACAACCTTCCTTGCAATATGTCACGAAATCGTGACACTTTTTCGTCCGTACAACCTTCCTTGCAATATGTCGCAAAATCGTGACACTTTTTCGTCCGTACAACCTTCTTGCAATATGTCACAAAATCGTGACACTTTTTCTACTTGCCTTTCTCTCTTCCAACATGTCGCGAAATCATGACAGTTTTGCTTGCTTGCGCTTTCTCTCCAAACATGTCACGAAATCGTGACAGTTTTGCTTGCTTGCGCTTTCTCTCCGAACATGTCACGAAATCGTGATAGTTTTTCTTGCTTGCGCTTTCTCTCCGAACATGTCACGAAATCATGACAGTTTTGCTTGCTTGCGCTTTCTCTCTGAACATGTCACGAAATCGTGATAGTTTTTCTTTCTTCTCAACATGTCGCGATATCGCGACAGTTTTTCTTTCTTGCCAACATGTCGCGATATCATGACAGTTTTTATTTCTTGCCAACATGTCACGATATCGCGACAATTTTTCTTTCTTGCCAACATGTCACGATATCGCGATAGTTTTTCTTTCTTGCCAACATGTCGCGATATCGCGATAGGTTTTCTTCTTTGCTCAACATGTCACGATATCGCGACAGTTTTCTTCCTTGTGATTTTCTTTTGATTTTTAGTATATGGGCCACTTCTATCTTTTGGAAAACCATTGTACATACTCTGAAGAACCTCTTAACTCCTGTCCACTGCATCACTGATCTCCTGTCCACTGCATCAACCGATCTGTCTGACTGTGTTGACAACAATGACAATATTGTTGCTGCACCTTGCTCAACAATCTCCCCCTTTGGAATTGTTGGCAACACACATGCAATTTCTTGTAATTCTTCTCCCCCTTTGACAATAATACCAAAGGGCTACTACAGACTCCCCCTGAGTCCATGCACAACATTCTCAGGCACACGTTATGACAGTTAGCAAAAATTACAAATATGAGCAAACAGATAATCAAATATATAAATGCTCCCCCTGAGAATGTGGTCCCGATAGCTAGTCAGTTCTTGGGAAACGTGACCACTCGTAATTTATTGTGAAGGCACCCGCTACTGACTAGTGGACCTCTCTCCAATTGTTATATTATAGAAGACTCTGTCTCTCTGTTGCACTGACTGGTGGACCTCTCTCCACTTGAAGAATCCTCACTCAGATCTATCTTCAACTGTGTTGGCTGCTAGATTTCTATCCATTGAGACTCTATTCTCTGTACTCTATCAATAGGCTCACACAGAACCTGCTTAACAAGCTCACATAGAACTTGTCCAATGCTAAATAACAAGCTCATACAAAACCTGTCCAAATCTGCTCCAACAAGCTCACTAAGAACTTGCCCAAATCTGCTCTAGAAGTCTGTCCCAACACTGTCCTCAAATATTTCCCAAAGGCCTTCTCAAAGGCTCAATCAATCATGCTCAAGTAGTACTCAAAATGAACTCAACAATGAATGGCAATCTCAAATCAAATCAACTCAACCAATCATCACAAGGGACAACTCTCTCTCACACAACCCTAGTCCAAGTATGTCTCAACCAACTCAAACATTTCCAACAATGCTCAACCACAAATATCACATAACAATGATACTCATGTTCTTTTCTAACTCAAGTTCTTTCACAACCAATGGGCTTCAACCACTATGCTTATAACTCGTTCCCTACCTTCATCAACTTTAACATCGGCAATCTCCACAATTTTCTTTAGCCTCTTGACTACCACCTCCTCCGTGACTAACGACTTTGTCTCGCATCCGTTGTGCAGCTCAATGTCTCTGGTTTCTAACTGCTACCATGAATGTTTTCATCGTCTGCATAGGTATTGACAGTGGACCGTTACATCTAGCATTGGAACCTCAATCTGCGTACAGTCATCATCACTCGATATTCTGCTTCTTGCTAGGGCATATGTCAGGGCTACTTCTTTAGAGAAAATTAATGCTCTCTTATACCAAACGATGTGTTGTATTTTTGTTAAGAAACGCATGCCTTCCCACTCACAACACGGATTCTATTTTATTTGCAGATTGGGAATGTTACAGGCTTCAAAACCAGCACTCGCCAACTTATGCTTCCATGACACGTCGACCTGTGCTGCGTGTTCAATCTCAGATAGCGCCTATCAGCTACTGCATCAAAAACTTAGTTGTTCACCATGTTGTTCTGCTAAAGCACATCAGTTTGATACTATCTCCACAAACATCTACATGTACTGAAACACATTTTGACAACTATACGACAACTCCCCGACTACTTTCCTTTCATCCTCAGATATCCACACAATACATAGGAGCATTTAAAATAAAACTTTAACATTGCTCCCCCTGAGGATGTGCTACCTGTAGCTGCTTAGTGCAATAGAGGAGTAATCTCCTTCAATCCAAGGAGACACGATTTCCTCTCTTCTTTCTTTCTCCAATATTTCTTGAACTTAGGTTGAAGGTTTTCAACTGCATCCCTATTTTGAACCTTTTCGTGAACTTGAACATTTCTCTTGGGTGGTTGTCTCTTGTACATTCTTGATGGATGATTATTTTCCTTTCTTTGATGCACATGATTTCTTCCTTGTCTATGTTGCATTCTTTGCGTCTGATGAAATCTACTGTCTTGCCTTAGATTAGATACAAAAGTTCTTGGACAAGACCTTGCTATGTGCCCATGACCATTACATTTAAAACATTGCACATGGTGTTCAACCGGAATAACAGATGTATTTCTACCAGTATAACTCTTTGATCTATTATTCAATCCACAATAAATTGCCTTGTGACCATAATGGTTGCATCTAAAACAATAGCCTTTAAAAGCATTATTATGAATAAGGTGAGAGTGATAGAACCTCTTTTGATGTGGTTGCTTTGCTGTAGATCTCCTTTGAGATTTTCTTCCTTTTGAGGATTCAGCTTCAAGCTTTTCTTGCTTTGCTCCTTCAGCAGTGGACTTCTTCTTCTCTGCAGATTTAGAAGATGAAGGTTGTTCATCTTCATATCCAAGACCAAGCTTACACATGGGGTTTCTTTGTTGCCTTATCATTTTATCTAGCAACTCTGTGCTCTTCTCAAATTTGAGATTTGTATTGGCCTCTTCTAGTTGTTTCCTCAATAACACAATCTCCTCTTCTTGTTTGCAGCAAACAATCTCTTTCTCATTGATCTGTGACTTCAAGGCTTCTTCTAGTTTCTTGGCTTTGTGAATTTGTAAGAAGAGATCTTCAATATTATCCTCATATTCTTCCAACTTCTTGGACAGTATTTTGTTCTTTTTCCTTTCTAAACCCAATTCTTCAAGTGCAGAGATCAACTCACCTTCTAGATCTACTTCAGCCTCAGAGTTTTCACCACATACTTCAGAGTTCACTTCTTCTTCCTTTTCTGATTCTACTTCTTCAAATGCCATGAAAAGAGCTTCACCTATTTCCTCTTCAGAATCCTCATTGGAGCTGTCTTCTGTTGAACTGGCATTCCTGGAGATGAAACTTTTCTTCTTGAAGTTACCTTTTCTGAAATTCATTTTCTTCTTCCAGTCACTTCTTTCTTGGTGCGATCCTTCATCATTTTTGTTCTTCTCATCAAGTGGACAATTAGTCGCAAAATGCCCAACGCCTCCATAGCTGAAACATTTAAATGGTAGCTTTCCTCTGTATTTTCCTTTTCCCAATTTTAGTTTTCGAACAAAGTTTGCTTCCATTTCATCTGATGTCTCTTCTTCCTCGGACTCTTGTTTTGCGTTTTTATTTTTAAGGGCTTTAAAAGCCGCTTCTCTGTCTGTGGGTTTAGTTTTTCCTATTCTCATCTCATATGCAGTCAAAGAACCATGCATCTCATCCATACTAAAAGTATTTAGATCTTTAGCTTCTTCTATTGCTGAAACTTTAGAATCAAATCTTTGGGGAAGAGATCTTAGTACCTTTTTCACGACGACAACATCTTCCATTTCCTCGTCGAGTCCTCTAATCGCATTAATGATTCCATTAACTCTCGGCATGTATGCCTCTATGTTCTCATCGTCATTCATCTTTAATGCTTTGAACTGAGCTCGATGCGTTTGTAACTTGGCCTCCTTGATCTTGTCGTCTCCTTCATGAATGCTCCTTAGTTTGTCCCATATGTCTTTTGCCATTTTACAACTCATAATATTTATCAGTTCGTTGTCCACTAAACCGCACATGATAGCATTCTTTGCTTTAGAGTTATTCTCAAACAGTTTCTTACCGACAACATCGGTTGGAGGAGTGGTGGGTATTGTGTATCCACTATTTACTGAATCCCAAATGTCGTATCCCAAAGCACAAAGATATGTCTGCATCCTGAGTCTCCAAAATGAGTAATTAGTTCCATCAAACAATGGTGCTTTGTTTGATGAGAAGCCTTCACCACCTGCCATTGTCTCACTTCCAAGATCACCTTAGCCGATTAAGCTTGTTCAGGAACTTGGCTCTGATACCAATTGTTAGTCTCACAATGACACTGAGAGGGGGGGTGAATCAGTGTGGCTCTTTAAAACTTAAAACTTCAACTCTTAAAGCCAAAATAATGAAAACTTAAAACCACATAAAGCAAATATAACAAGAGAGCATCACACAACACAAGATGTAACGAGGTTCACCAATTTTGGCTACTCCTCAAAAATTGACTTTTTGGACTCCCATCCAAATCCAGCCTTTGCAAAATATCAATTTTACAATCAATTTACCAACACCCACTAGAAGGAGCACCAACCCCTAATTTATCTGCACCAACAAAAAGGAGCACCAACCCCTAATTTATCTACACCAACAGAAAGGAGCACCAACCCCTAATTTATCTGCACCAACAGAAAGGAGCACCAACCCCTGATTTACCAGCACCAACTGGAAGGAGCACCAACCCCTGATGCCAAGCACCAACTTGGACTTCTATTTTGAAACTAGATGATTGACATAAAAATGCCTCTGCTTATACAAGACCCTGACTGGTCTATTGCTAACCCAACCTCTCTCACTATTCACCAAAACATCACACACACTTAAGGCTCTGCTTACTGCACTTTTATAGCCTTCTTACAGCCCTCTTGCTATGCTTCTTACTGCATTATTACGGCTCTCACGGCTCTGCCTAACGCTCTCTTACGACACTCTTCCAACCACCTTCTTGCAACACTTTCTCTCTCTTTTAGCAGCACTCTAATTCTCCACGTAGACCTCCTTTTATAACCATATTGTATCTTTGTAACTCCTTCTTTCATTTCTCATGCGCCACTTGTCAGTTGTAATGCCTTCTAACTGTAACTCCTTTTGTATATATAGGGTAGGCTTTTCGTCAAACACGTTACATGTTACGAATTGACACATATACCCCTACCATGACTGTTCGTATTCTTTTCTGTGCATGCATGCATTTTCGATTCTATTTTTATGACTGTTCGATTTCTCCTTCTTCGACTGTTCTTTTATTAGCTGCATGATTTTTCTCTGTAACTGCACCTGTAACTAACGTACTGACTTCAGTTAACTCTTCTTATTTTAGCTGCATGATTTTCTTCTACAATTGCACCTGTAACTATCGTATAACTTTAGTTAACTGTCACATATCTTATTTCGGCTGGGTTCTTTCTCCGCTCATGCCAAAGTGACGTATCATAAAATCATGACACTTCTACCTCTTTGTCCTCTTCTCAAACTTTTGCCTACGAAAACACAACATGTCATGATATCACGACACTTTCGCCTCCTTGCTACTCTTCTTGGCTTCAACCCGTGAAAACACAACATGTCGCGATATCGCGACACTTTCACCTCCTTGCTACTCTTCTTGGCTTCAACCCACGAAAACACATGTCATGATATCGCGACACTTTCGCCTCCTTGCTACTCTTCTTGGCTTCAACCCACGAAAACACATGTCGCATATCACACTTTCCTCCTTGCTCTCTTTTGTTACCTCCACTTTTGCGTACCCGTGAAAACTCAACATGTCATGATATCGTGACACTTTCGCCTCCTTGCTACTCTTCTTGGCTTCAACCCGCAAAAACTCAACATGTCACGATATCGCAACACTTTCGCCTCTGTACTCTTCTTCTTTACTTTTGTCACGATATCGCGACACTTCTGCCTTCTTACTTTCTCTCTCCTCCTTAAGTCATGAAAATGCGACATGTCGTGAAATCGTGACACTTTCTCTCCTTTGCTCTTTCTCTTGCCTTCGGGTCGTGAAAACTCGACATGTCGCGATATCGCGACACTTTTTCTCCTTAGCTCTTTCTCTTGCCTTCGGGTCATGAAAACCCGACATGTCACGATATCGCGACACTTTTTCTCCTTAGCTCTTTCTCTTGCCTTCGGGTCATGAAAACCCGACATGTCATGATATCGCGACACTTTTTCTTTCGGACTCTCTCTCTTGCAATATGTCACGAAATCGTGACACTTTTTTGTCCGTACAACCTTCCTTGCAATATGTCGCAAAATCGCAACACTTTTTCGTCCATACAACCTTCCTTGCAATATGTCACAAAATCGCGACACTTTTTCGTCCGTACAACCTTCCTTGCAATATGTCATGAAATCGCGACACTTTTTCTACTTGCCTTTCTCTCTTCCAACATGTCATGAAATTGCGACAGTTTTTCTTGCTTGCGCTTTCTCTCCGAACATGTCACGAAATCATGACAGTTTTGCTTGCTTGCACTTTCTCTCCGAACATGTCATGAAATCACGATAGTTTTGCTTGCTTGCACTTTCTCTCCGAACATGTCACGAAATCGTGATAGTTTTGCTTGCTTGCGCTTTCTCTCCAAACATGTCATGAAATCATGATAGTTTTGCTTTCTTGCGCTTTCTCTCCGAACATGTCACGAAATCACGACAGTTTTTCTTTCTTCTCAACATGTCGCGATAGTTTTTCTTTCTTGCCAACATGTCGCGATATCGTGATATTTTTCTTTCTTGCCAACATGTCGCGATATCGCGACAATTTTTCTTTCTTGCCAACATGTCGTGATATCACGACAGTTTTTCTTTCTTGCCAACATGTCGCGATATCGCGACAATTTTTCTTTCTTGCCAACATGTCGCGATATCGCGACAGTTTTTCTTTCTTGCTCAACATGTCGCGATATCGCGACAGTTTTCTTCCTTGTGATTTTATTTTGATTTTTAGTATATGGGCCACTTCTATCTTTTGGAAAACCACTGTACATACTCTGAAGAACCTCTTAACTCCTGTCCACTGCATCATTGATCTCCTATCCACTACATCAACCGATCTGTCTGACTGTGTTGACAACAATGACAATACTGTTGCTGCACCTTGCTCAACAACCTTTGGGGCCTTTTGTGTTTTGACCAAAGGGCTTCAAAATTCCTTTGGGATTTTTGTGATATGACCAAAGGGATTTAAGATGTCTTTGGGGCCTTTGTGTAGTGACCAAATGGCTTTAAGATGCCTTTGGAGCCTTTTGTGATTTGACCAAAGGGCTTTAAGATGCCTTTGGAGCCTTTTGTGATTTGACCAAAGGGTTTTAAGATGCCTTTGGGGCTTTTGTGAAGTGATCAAAGGTTTTTAAGATACCTTTGGAGCCTTTTGTGATTTGACCAAAGAGCTTTAAGATGCCTTTGGAGCCTTTTGTGCTTTGACCAAAGAGATTTTGATGCCTTTGGAGCCTTTTGTTTTTGCAATTTTCTATTGTTTTTGTAATTTTAAAATTTTTGCATTTTTTTGATATTTTTGACATTTATTTGAATATTTTTGTGTTTTTTTGTGCTTATGTGTAAAATTTCCGTAGATGAATAATGTTGAGAGGCTCTGGATCCTCAACACATTATAGTTATGTTAGGTGATATGGTCGAGGTCCAATCTTCTGAGAGATGATATAAGGACCTATCGAATTGGTCATAAATTTATCTCATAGGTGCAACGGTAGGTTTGAAATCTGTTGGTTCTCTTTGAGTACAATATCCTCAACTTTAAAGTCTCTCAGGTGGAATTTATTGTTATAAGCTCGTATTAAATTATCTTGGTAAACACAAATATTCTCAAGAGCATTGATGCGATGTTCATAAAGAAGGTTCGACTGATCAAGTTGATCTTATAGCGTAGTATCATCATTGATGAACTCTTTCAATGTGATGCGTAATGATGGAATTTTTAACTCTAAGGGCATAATAGCCTCAGTGCCATACACAAGAAAAAATGGCATTGCCCCAATGGGCATCCACACGCTAGTCCTGTAAGCCCATAATGCAAGGGGTAATTGTAGATGCCAATCCTTATGATTTTCTTTCACCGTCTTCTTTAATATGGCTACTATTATATTTTTTGAGGCCTCTACTTGCCCATTTTCCTACGGATAATATGGTGTCATAAAATTGTGTTGAATGTTGTATTTGGATGTTAAAGCCCACATAATTTTTGTTTTTGAATGATGGACCATTATCCGAGATTATCTTGAAGGGGACTCCAAAATGAAAAATGATGTTGTGAAGTATGAACTCCACAATTTGTGGTCCAATCATCAAGGTTAAGGGGACCGCTTCCACCCATTTGGTGAAGTACTTAGTGGCTATTAAGATAAACGTGTGCCAACCCGAAGATAGGGGAGAGATCAACCCCACTAATAAAATGGCCAAGCTACTTGAATGGGTTGTAGGGCCTGTGATGGTAAGTGCATCAGATTTACATGATGTTGATATTTAATGCATTTTCTAACATACTCGTAGCAATCCTTCTTCATGGTGGGCCAGTAATAATCCATTCGAAGGATGCAGTTGATAATGGCCATGCCACTGAAGTGGCCACCGCATGTACCATCGTGAGCTTCTAAAATATCCCAAGTTGATTCTTGGAGCTCTAGGTAATAAAGGAGGATTCCATTGTAGCTTTGATAATACAATATGCCTCCTAGAAAGACATATATTATTGCTTTTTGCTTGAATGCTCATTTTTTGGTATGCGATAGTCCCTATGGGATGATTCTAAGTTTCAATAAATATTGTAATTGGGATAGCCAATCCTGGTAAGCTACAAACTCAACAGATAAGACTACTTTTTCCTCCTATGATTTGATGTGCATAGCTATTGATTGCAAAACAACCTTGTGGCAAATTATGGTACCATTATTCGTAGGACCCTGGGAGATCAAGGACCCCCAAGTCATCTTCTTTAGAAAGTCTCTGTATTTATATAACCACTCATGGTCTGGTTCTATATGAATCATGTTGACTAATTTTTTGTTATCAAAAGCCTCATGCTACATTGCTAGGTGCGAGAGCATTTTTACATGAATGGTAGTGAAATCAGTAGATGGATTTTGAGGGATCAAGGATCCCAAATATGCCATAGTGTCTACGAATATTTTTGATGAGTGAGGGATTACCTCGATGTCGTACCATTCTAGTAAGGGCTAGATAAGTGTCAACAAGCTCATTGTAAGCTTTCAGGATTGGATCCCTGCATTGAAATAGTTCCTTCACTTGGTTTACTATGAGGAGGGAGTCACCGAAGATGTTTAGCCTTTTGATGTTCATAGCGATGGTTGTTAGGAGACCCAAGATTAGGGCCTTCTATTCGATGTTGTTATTTGTTCTAGGGAAGTCTAACTTAAATGACAAGGGCATTGGAGCACCTTGTGGCATGAAAAACACAATCCCTACACCACCTCCTTGCTCACACTTTGAACCATCAAAGAACAAAGTCATGTCAGCTTTACTTTTAGGTTCTTCAAGTATGGGTGCTTCTGATAATGCAAAGACTACATCATCAAAAAGTTCTATGGTGAGGGGCCTACTATTCTAAAGAGGGACCTCAACCAGTTGATTAGCTATAACTTATCCCTTGATGAACTTTTGGCTTATGAATTCCAATTCAAATTCTGCCAATAGCATGATCCACTTTGCAGTACATGTATTATGATATGTCTTGCTCATTGTATACTACAAAGGATTTTTTTTGTATATTGTATATGTTGTATGGCTCAACATGTAGTGGTGCAATTTCTTGGTTGCAAATACCATTGCTAAGCACAAATTTTCTACGTATGCGTATTGTATCTCATAGCTCACCAAGGTGCGTCTGGTGTAATATATTTCTTGTTATTTATCTTGCACATTATTTTGAGCTAACATGGTGCCTAAAGAAAAATTAGTAGTGGATATATATAGCAGGAATGGCACGTCTAGTCTTGGTGGATCTAGGACTGGAAGTGTTTTCGAGTACTTCTTGATTTCAGCAAAGGCTTGATAACATTCTTCATCCCATTGGAATAGGACCCCCTTGTGTAGTAGTCGATTCATGGGTTGATATTTGTTTGATAGTTATGTGATGAATCACTTTATGGATGCTACTTTACCCTGTAATCTTCTCAACTCTTTGATGTTAGTGGGTAGGTCCATTTCTATGATAGCCTTCATATTTGTTGGGTCTACTTCAATGCCTCATTTAGAAATGATGAATCCCAAGAGTTTTCTATAATATATGCCAAAGACCAATTTCTTGGGATTCAACCTGACATTATGCTCAATCAGACGATCAAAGACCTTTTTGATGATCTCAGCATGCTCTTCACACAGTAATGACTTGGCCAGTAAGTCATCGATATAGTCTTCTAAGATCTTGTTCATGTAGTCATAGACCACTGATATGTAGCACCAACATATTTAATACCAAATGATATTACTTTGTATAAAAATGTCCCCCATGGAGTGGTGAACGCATTTTTATGTTGGAATTCGAGTTTAATCTGAATCTTATTGTAACCATAAAAACCATCCATGAGGGAGAGCATCTCATCACCTACAGTTACATCTATAAGAGCATTTATGTTAGGCAACGGGAATGAATCCTTTGGTATTACCTTATTGAGATCCCTGAAATCTATACAAATGCAGATTCTTCCATCAGGTTTTCCTATGGTTACCATGTTTGATACCCATTCTGGATAGTTGATGGGGACAATAAAGACTACATCCAATAGTTTTTGGAGTTCATTATTTACCATCAAAGTGATGGTTGAATGCATATTTTTGAGATTTTTCTTCATCGGTTTCTTTGCGGGGTGTAGTGAAAGGTTGTGGAAAACTAATTGTTGATCTAGTCCCGACATATCTTTGTAGGTCCAAGCAAAGAGACTTGGTCTCTCTTTAAATAGAGGAATAATAATGGCATGTTCTTATAGAGATAAGCTTTATTTGAACTTGACGTTATTTGGATTAGACGGATCATCATTTATGTCCACTTCAAAATTTTCCTCTACTGCCATATGCGACCCCTCCTCAAGCTAGTGAGGAGTGGGGATTAAATGGATGTCATCTATTGGATTTAAAGGTTCCAATGAATCATGGTCGACACCAGTGTGAAAGACATCATGTGTGTAGCCTAGTGCAAAATGGAACGGTTGTAGAATCTCTTCATTAGGGAAGAAATCTTCAAGCTCTAGGGGTGAATCAGTGTGATCCCAATCAATAAAATCTAAATTAATACACAATAGTTTTAAAGAATCTATTGGGTTGTGAAGTGGAGTGGTCAAATCAACGAAGATCATGTTGATGGATGGGATGAAATCTCCAAGACCATGTAGGTGAAACTCTACATTAATAATTTACCTTCCATACCTAATATGAGGCTTTGGGGGTATGGATATCTCAAAGATCTAGTCTATGTATAGACAATATGATGGGATCACTAGGTTGAAGCAGCTCTCTAAATGTAGGTGGATTGAGGAAAACCATGTGATAGATTTCATAAAAAGTGAGTGGTCTTCCCTTGAAGCGAGGGCCAGGATATATGGTATAGAGTATCTTGTCTCTTTCAACAAGTAGATTGACTTATCATAAGTGACAAGTCCCAATATAAGCCATCTCGGTCTTGTCCTCATAGTCACTATCATATATGAAAAACCCCTTATTCCTGCCCGCTGGAATTGGGTGTTGACCTGAATGTTGATGCCCAAGATAGGCCATTTTAGTCTCATCTTCATAGTCATTGTCATCTATGAAGAATCTATTATCTATTTCCACTAGCCCCGTTATATGGCATGCATGTCTAGGCCCAAGGTAGGCCATATCATTTGATTCCTTTGACTCATAGCCAATATCATATAAGATGTATCCTCTCTCTATGTTACCTACCCAAGCAAGGTGTTAAATATATTAAGTTCCATGGTAGGCCAATCTGCCTTCATCCTTAGACTTGCTTATGGCATACTCATTCTCTTCTTGCTCATAACCATGACTCGGGTCATCCTCCCATAGGATGATTCCTTATGGGAGTGCTTTGAGAGATAAATTAGGGTGATACTCATTGGATGGTCCGATATTGACCATAGCCACCCATCCATCACCCAAGTAGTTGTATTTCAGGGATGGATAGGGATTCAAATCAATGTCTTACCTAAACCCTAAGCTCAACCTATTTAGAGCTGCTACAAATGAATCATCATGGCTCTGGATATGATATCCTAGACCAAACCTATCAGTAGGTAGCTAGTATTATGGCTAGAATAGAAGCCAATACCCTTGCTCATACAAACATAAGCCATAGCCATGATAATGGTATAGTTCAAAGTACCTTAGAGAAAACTCAAGACTTGAAAAGTAATGAAAATTCGTGGTGAATGGTTCATCCTCATATTCTTTGATATCAGAAGCATTATGGGTATAGTCTAAACTAGCATATATGAAGTTGGTTTGGTTAGGGGGAATCCCTAGTGGAACCACTATCCCTATTGGTATATTTGGAACTCTTGGTCACCTCATGTCTTGTGTAGACTTGATAATAGGTGTGAAAGTCACATTTTGTGCAAGATATTCACCTAAACCTATGTTGGCTAAGTGAACTATCACCTACGATGCATATGACATTGTTGATGAAGTAGGCAAGGTAGGTTGAGGTACCTCCTCGGATATACCTTGAGAATATTCCTCCTCCATGGGATTCAAAATTTTCACAGCTACTACAGTTGGAATTTATTTAGGTCCTTCCTCAACTAGAGGTTCTTTTAGCTTCTAAGAGTCCTTTGCCTTGGATTTTGTGGTTTTCTCAAAAGTGTCAATAGCTTTAGATGTAGGAGGTGGTGCCAATGTGGATGGGTCACCTCACACTGATTTAGACTTGCTTTCTAGTTGTGTGGTAGGGGATGAAGTCCTAATGTACATGTGTGTTGATGAAAGGACAAATTCTCCTGGCAAGTCAACCTAATGCACATATTTAAATGGCTCTTCATCTGACAGAACCACATGTACTTATACCTCATGCACATACTTGATGCATTGGTGCAAGATTGAGGGAATGCACTACATATCCCTTATCTAGGAATGCCCTAGGAGGATGTTGTATTGCATTGCCCCCTCCAATACATGATACATCACAGGTATGGTATTTTGCCCTACCTTTATAGGTAGAAAAACTGTACCCACTGTGGAGCACAACATATTATTGAAAGCTTTCAATGTATAGGAGGTTGGGACAATATTGGACCTAGGGATTTTTAGGTGCCCTATAGCTTTTTTTGTGATGATATTAATCAACGAGCCCATTTCGATTAGAACATGCTTGAAGGGTATGCCATTGATGGACATGATGATATGCAAGGGTAGGTCTACTATGGTAGTAGGCACTGCCTTGATTTCATGATCGTAGAAACAAATCACAGGCTCTTGACACTGTTGGACCTGCCCCATAAATTTTGTGAATGCATTTGGGTTCTAGGGTTGAAGCTCAATTGATCTCAAGATTTCCATTAAAGTCTCCTTATGTCTTGGGGATTTTTGAATGAGCTCATAGATTGATAACTTGGTCAGTGTCGTTTGGAGATTTTACACTAGTTTGCTCTAGACAGTTACCATAGGTTATGCTGGTGGACCTGGAGGATTATTGTGCACCAATATCTATCGAGGTGCAGTCAGAATACGAATACGAATCACTAGAGGCATTATTTTATTGTATTATCGATTTCTTGTTTCCACATTGATTATTTCAACCATTATGACGCATCCTTGAGTGGGAGGTTCAAATTAGACCTGGTTTACTTGATCACCCTAATATTTGGGGACCTCATGATTAGGCAATAGGTTTTTGAATATACCCATGTCTCTATTGTTAGGTGCTAATGGGTTGTCAACTTTTATCTCACCCTTCTCGATCATGTTCTATACAATATTCTTAAATCTGATACATGTCTTGATATCATACCCATGTATTCTATGATATGGGTAATATTAATATTCCTTATATTCCTTGGGCTTGGGATGGTTAGGGTCAAGAAGTTGCATCTCAGGTAGCCTGAGTCTTTGTACCTCACTTAGTTGTTTGAATATCTATTGCATCGACTCCGATAAAGGCGTGTAATAGTGAGGCGACCAACGTTCCTTATTTTGACCTTGGTTGTTCTTTGGGTTGTAATTGGTCGGTGGGGGTTGCTTGATAGTTCTATGGTTGTTGGATATTGCCTCAATTTGGCACGCTTAACACAACCTAGTTGACTTGAGCAGGCTTGGTCTACTTTTATACATTCTTGTTCTGGTTGTTATTGTTTTAGTTCTTTTTTTTTTGGAGCTTAAGGTCTCCATCAAATTTGATGTCTTATATTAGCTTGGCCTAAGCCAGGGCTTCCTCGAATGTTTCATACTATTGCAGTTACAATAGAAATGAGATGTGTTTTGTGCAACTCTTGGTAAACATTCAGGTGAGCTTTGCAGTGGGAACAATTAATGGTAATTTGACCATTATTTTCCTCCATCTGTTCCCATAGTCCATATTCCGAGAAGTTTTAACTCCACTTTTATTGCTTTAATCCCAAATATTCCTACTCCTAGATCTATGATGGATTTTAGACCTATTAGCCTTTGTAATGTTGTTTATAAAATTTTGACCAAGGCGATTGCAAATAGAATGAGGAAGATCCTTCCTATGTTTATTGATGTTTGTCAAGGCAGCTCAGTCCCTGGAAGGTCCATCCTTGATGGTGTCATAACAGTTCATGAAGCCCTCCATTCGGTAGTCCAGACTAAAAACCCTGCTTTTGCTCTCAAGCTGGATATGAACAAGGCTTATGACCGCATAAACTGGAGTTTTGTCTCTACCATTCTTTAGAAATTTGGTTTTCATCATGAATGGATCAAGCTTTGGAAGGATGTTTTATGAAACCTTGGTTTTCGATCCTTGTTAATGGTGCTCCCGCTGGATACTTTCAAAGTAAAAGGGGCCTAAGTCAAGGTGACCCTATCTCTCCCATGTTGTTTATCATTATGGTCGAAGCCCTTGGGAGGACAATCAAAGCCGCCTGTAATATTGGTCTTATTTCAGGAATTAAAGCATCATCACAAACACGAGCAGCTACACATGAACAGCTTTGTGGATGATACTTTGTTGTTAACTCTTGCATCAATGTTTGAGGCTAAGGTCATAAATATATTCTAGAGCTATATGAGGATGTCTACGGGCAAAAGGTAAATTTTTCAAAGAGTAAAATTTATATCTTTAATACTCCCTTTCAGGGGTAGATCAAGATCTCTAGGATTCTTGGATGCTCAATGTCTACTCATCCATCCACATAATTAGGCCTTCCTTTATTTACAGGCAGAGCTACCGATTCCATGTGGACTAATGTAATTGAAAGAATTCGGAGGAAGTCAGTCGGATGTAAAGGGAATTTGTTATCTCAAGCTGGCAAGGCAGTTATCACCAGGTTTTCCATTCAAAGCATCCCTGTCTACTTTCTCTCTATTTTTAAAGCTCCTACAAGTTTCTACACTAAAATTAAACAGATCCAGAAGAGGTTCCTATGGACTGGTTCTGAATCTAAGCAGCGCTTTCACTTGGTGTCCTGGGATAGGGTTTGCAAACCAAGGGCGTTTGGAGGTATTGGGCTAAGGAGAATACAACATTTAAACATGGCCCTCCTGGCCAAAAAAGCATGGCGTCTTTTGACAAATGCAAATGCAGAATGGATTACTATAATCAGAAGAAAGTACTTGCAAGAAACTGAATTCTTAAGCTATTCCTTTCCTCCCAGGGGATCAATTTTTTGGAAATCAATCCTTCAAACTAAAAACCTGCTAAGCAAAGGGCTACATTGGAAACTGGGAAATGGAAGAAACATTGATTTTTGGGACCACAAATGGTTAAAGGACTATCCCCTCTCTGCAGACCCCATCATTTCAACCCTTATAGCTTGGACAATTGATTTTTTTGGTACCAAAGTTGCAGATTTTATTACTTTGTCAAACAATAGAAGGGTATGGAAGCCAACAATGAACAATGATCTACTAGGGGCATCAATAATACTGGAGAATGAATTAAGATAGTCTTTACTCCCTTCTGGCATTCTTGAGGACTAGATTATCTGGGAAGCTTCAGACAATGGGGAATTTTCTGTCAAGACTGCTTATTTGATGCTTATTGATAATGATGAACCTACTTTCCCTCACTTGGAAGTTTGGCCCAAAAGCATTGTTCCGAAGGTTGGGTTTTTTGCATGGCTAGCCATCCAAAATAAGATCCTCAACATGGATAACTTAATAAAAAGAGGTGTGATTGTTGTTAATAGGTGTTATCTCTGTATGTCTGAGTGGGAGTCTATTGATCATTTGTTTCTGTATTGTAATTTTTTCGTCTCAATCTTGTTAGGTCTCGTTACAAGTGTTTCATATTTATTGGGTCCATCCTCAGTCCATTTTTGACTTATTAGTCCAGTGGCCTTCTCCCTTTTTGAATAGGCATCTTAGGTATATGTGGAAGATCTGCCTTCATCACTACTTGTGGTAGATATGGTTGGAAAGGAATCGTCAGGACTTCTTGGATAAGGTTTCTCAGTCATCCTCTGTCCTGTCAAAAATTTTAGTATATGCTAATGAGAATGCTTGTTTAGTGCCTGCAACATCTAGACCTCCAAATCCTTTTGAAGCTTCATTAGGCCAGCCATTAAACTTACCTCTCACTGATGGCCTCAATCATCCTCAAGTCTGTCCTAGAACCATGATCACATGGACCCCACCCCCCCTAGGGTGGATTAAGTTAAATTTTTATGGGGCATCTAGGGGCAACCCAGGTGAAGTCAGGGCTGGTGGCTTACTTAGAGACCACAAGGGTGAGGTGCTTGTAGCTTTTTATCGAACATCTTGGAGCTCAAACTAACAATGTGGCTGAAGCGAGGGCAGTTTGGAGGAGCCTCAAGGTGGCAGAGAATTATCCAGGGAAACTGTTGGTGGAAGGTGATTCTCTTATTATTATAAATATTCTAAAGAACACTAAGAGAGCTCCTTGGATATTTGATGACTACATCCATGAAGCAAGGGATCTAATTCATGATCGACCTGAGGCCATAATTTTGCATACCTTTCGGGAAGCAAACATGGTAGCTGATAGGTCGGCAAATGAAGGCATTGTAGCAGCAAATTTGATCACGTGGACTGAAAATATTCCTCATGCAGTCTCAATGGTGATAGATAATGAAAAATTTTAGATTGGAAGGCTCAAAGTGGATCAATGACAAAAAATGGGGGCATTTTTAAAAATATTTTTTGAACCTTATAATGGCTTTTGTCATATTTGTTTTTTTTGTTCATGTGACTAGTGTTTTTTGCAGCTGGTGGGGCACTGATATAGGTTTTTTATCTACAAATTCATGCATGGGAAACATATGCTTTGGCCTCAAGTATTTCCCAAGGTGTGTTTGGATTCGATGTTGTAAAAAGGCCCTAGCAAGAAATAACAAAGTGTTGGAGATCCCTGACAATGAGGTACCAGACCCCACCATAATAGTCTTGGAGAAGATGACAATTTCATCAGCCTCCAATAGTATCAACTAGTTGAAGAGTCTTTCTGGCCTCATCAGTGCAGCTGTTGATTTGTGTGATTCTCTAAATCTTCTGTTTTATAGCCAGTAGTTCCAGGGGAACAAGGAGTCGAAGGCAAAATCTAAAGATGATGGCAAGGAGGATGATAAGAAGTTAGATGAGGACTACAAGGAAGACTGCTTGGCCTCTTGGTTGTCCATTCTATGGGATGTTTTTTTTGACCATATTCTATTATTTTATATGGGCACAAGCTACTCTGCATGGTGCTTGCATGATTAGTTTTTGTCTTTGTTAGTTCTATTTTGCGTCTTTCTTTTCTAATGGCCATAATATTAGGCTTCCATAGTTTAGTTTGGTTGTATTCTGATGGAAGAGTAGGTCTTGGCCCTTTTTGTTGTCAGTTTAAACTTTTAGGGCTTGGCCTTTGTCCAGTTGGTCAGTGGACCCTATTTTGTAAAATGGTTTTGTGTCAACCAGTTAAAACCCGGTGTTAATTATAATATTCTCTTACTTACCAAAAAAAAAATAACTAGATCATCATCATATTGTTTTAGGTTTGCCAGATCAAACAAGTTTAATTTATTCTTGATGCCAAAATAAAAGCATTCAAGAAATACATTCACCAGTTGCTCAAAGCTGATGATGTTGTACTTAGGTAATTGGTTGAACCATTCAGTTTCTACACCCAATAATGTCATGATAAATGTTCTCAACATTAGGGTATCATTATGTTCAAGTTGGAAGCACACGTTCGTAAATTTTGTGACATGTTATTGCACGTCTTCCTCTCCTTTAAATTTGTCTAACCTAGGCATCTTGAAGTGCCTAGGATATGTAGGACTCGGTACTAAATGGCACAATGGTTAGTTGTGTATTTTACTTAGGGTTGGCTTCTATCCAACCATGTCCTATTTATTGAGATATTTAACTCTCTCAATGAGTATTTGGTACACCTTCAAAAAAATGATCTCTAATTCTTGAAGGCTTACTCAATGGTCAGGGAGGTAATCCTGTGTCTGCCTTATTAGGGCATCATACTCATCCCCATGACCACAAATGGAGGTTCAGGATATATCTTCTCTTGATATTCCATCCTCGTATGTTCTTCATTGAGTTGTGTTTGTCCTAGATCTAGGTATTGTTGATGCTATGAGGTATGGTGAATGTGCTCATATATTTTTCTAGTGCATCTCTTATGCAGAGAATCTATACATCTATCATGTTGGTATTTTTCACCTCCTATGTGTAAGTTAGCCCGAGCTAGCCTATCGTCTTGCTCTTCATGCTCTATCTGTTCCTCTCTGAAGGACTATTCTTGAAGGTGTAAACACCATTTCTTTCATGCTTCCTCTTTCTTGAGGGCTTCTAAATGCTTGCACAATGCTTCCTCATTATCTTGGAGTAGCTTATTCTGATGTTGGCATCCTCATATTTCCTATGCACATGGTCATACTAATTTTCCATTGAAGGTCTATGGCTTTGTAACTCTGTGTGAGGAGTCTTAATGGATAGGCCTCTTGGAGAGGCTCCTGCTATGTTTTTGCCCTTGTCTATTAGGTTGACTTGCTCTATGTAGAGTGACCTATGTTTTGTACCCCTATGGTTATAGGCAATGCACATGCTATAGGGATGCTTTGAATATTCCCATGGCTCATTGGTGTACCTTGTGGTTATGCTACATGAACTTCCTAAAATAGAATGTGTGGTAGCAATGCTTCTTTGAGCTGGTCTTAAGAGAACTTGATCCAACTCATAAAGTTGTCTGGTCTTCCATGACTGATCCCATGGAGTCCCATTAGCCCCAATGAGATCATGATATAGTGGTATCCTCCCATATTTCAAGAGACTAGGAGGTGCTTTAGGTCTGTGACTGGATGCAACCCTTATGTTCTACCCCTCAGTGGGCTGATCTGACCTAAGTGTATCCTATGAATATTGGGGTCTTACTTGTCCGTGTGAGGACTAGGGTCTTGAAGCCTCCTCATGCCTATGTGAATATTGGGTCCTAGATGCCCCCTCATGCCTATGAGATGATTGAGGTCTTGAGGCCTCCTCATGTCTATGTGAATATTGGGGTCTTGAAGCCCCCTCATGTCTATGTGATGATGGAGGTCTTGAATCTTCCTCATGTTTGTGTGATGAGGGAGGCCTTGAGGCCTCCTCATGTTTGTGTGATGAGGGAGGCCTTGAGGTCTCATCATATCTATGTGATGAGGGGGGGCTTGAGTCCTCCTCATGTCTATGTGATGATTGGGGCCTTGATTCCCCCTCATACCTACTGCAAGAGGAACTAGGATATGGCTCTATGGTTGGGGTTTTTTGAGGAGTCCCATTACGGGTTGAGGTATCACCCCTAAGGCTCATTTAACTTCATCTAGAGACATGGTGTATGGGCAGCTCAATGTCAGTGTGATTGTGAGTGTGTAGAAAATAAGTTTCTACCTCGGTGCTAGACTGAGGATAGTTGCTCCATGTGTAGACCATGACAATTGTAAATTATATTTTTATGTAGATTTCAAAACACACAAACAAAGTAAACAAGTGTTTATCTATTTTAAGTTTTCTTGGTGTTCCTAGACTGGTTTGGTGTGTTTCATAATTGTTGATAGCTAAAACCTAACTTTCATAATGTTTTGCATTTTTTTGATGATATACTTAGATTGTTCAATTGGATTTCACCCGTATACACACAACTCGACAATCGACAGAGAAGTTCTGATCACATTAACCTATACTATGTGGTGATGAAGTCCACACATGGTCAAGGAGCATAGGTCCTCTCGGTCCTCACCTAATTCACTCGCAGTCGATGATATACCTCTTCGAAGAGAGATATGTGCTATATCCCATGAGTTATGATGAATCTTGGAAACCGATATTGGCCAATATAAAAGGGTACGTGGGATTTGAGACAACGGGTGGAGATGAAAGCCACCTCATTGAACTCTACTAGTGGATGGTGATGAAGTCCACCTCACTAGCATTTAAGTGAATCATGGTGTGTGTATGTTATTTTTAGATTTTTGCATAAAGGAAAATAATGCATCAATGAGCACTCATGATTTTTCTCCTATATACCTAAGAAAATAACATTTTTATTTAGAAAAATGCATGTCTAAATATTTTAATGACCTTCAGAGAATGCATTTTACTACTTCATGACATAATGACGTCTAGCTGGGACCCATGCAAGCAAGCTTAACAAACAAAATCCCAGACTATTGGAGACTAGGATAGACCTTAAAAATAGAATTCCATTGTTCCTAGCAGTGACTAGAATAACACTAAGAAAACTAAAAAGCTTCAATGCATTTTTATTTTAGTATTTTTCTATGTTTTCTTAATTAAATGAAAATTTCCCTACTGTATTCTGACAAAAAAACATAGACAGAGACAGTAAAAACAATAGAGAGTTACCCCAACCTAAAATCCACATTTGATGAAGCCTAGGCTAACCTCTATGGCACTTTTTCTCTAGGTTACTGTCGACTAGAGCGGTTGCTTCTGGCCACTAACTTCAATAGTGGTTTCCATCCGCTAGTCGCTATTGAACAGAATGACTAGACCTGCACTCAGAAAAAGCATAAAAACATTAGCAAAACAACCAAAAATAGAAAACTAGGTGGGGTTCCCACCATGATCGCCATTTGTACAACCTTGGGAAGCATGCACCTTAGTCTATTTACAAAATTATATCAAAATAAAAGACCATGAATGTGCAAATAACTTGGAAGTAAAAAATTCAAGAAATATCTTTTATTTATTCATGTGGATTCTGGTTACATATTGGTCCCTCTTAGGGATACCCTTTTGATACAATGAAATACAAGCAAAAGTAATGGTGTCCCCCGCAAGGGGATGGTGCACTCCGCAGGCCTCCTGGTCTCACACATGAACTTGTATAAGGGCTTATAGATGCCTTCTTCTCCTTCTTGTCTAGAGGGATCTATCATTTTAAACACTTGGGTTTGGTCCTAAAACCTGTATCCTGTGTACAAGAAACAATAGTAGGATATCAATAGCACGAGAAACCTCTCGTGATGAGGCTTTATTAGAAAATATATGTAGCATTAGCTTTAGTATTATCGTGAATGGGAGGCAACTAGAATTTTACCATTGTTTTTTTTTAAAGAAGCTTTAGGGTGCGAAAAAATAATATGGTGGTGGAATCTGTGAGTTAACTATCCAAACCTATTAATTAAGAAGAAACTAGACTTATGTTAGAAGTCTGCTTGTTAAGTGCGAAAGAGAAACCAGAAAGTGAGCAAATGTGTTTAAAATTCTCTTTAGAGGAATATTAAAACCCGCATTTGTTTAGAGGACAAATATAAACTTTAGGTTGATAATAATTCCATGAAAAATAAGGATAATTTGGTTTTTATAGCAAACTACCTTTAAGTGTAATTCACCTTTATCTTTCTAATTGTTATTTTGAAAGAAAGAATTACCTACTCAAGTTAGTTTAAATGCTTGTTTTGGAAAGGTATGTTAGTGAGTAAACCATGAGACTCTTAGGAATCCTTGACCCAAGATTAACTTAAATAATCATCCGAAGATGTTGTGGTGCAAGTATGCACACAAAAAGTTTTGGGACAGTTGACGATTGATGAAATTGGCCAATAAAAGACTCGGTTAGGTCAGCATAATAAGGTGCTATGGAATACATTTTCTAGGTTGTACTCGAAGAGCACTGTGATAAATACCATACTCATCAAACTTTGCTAGATTGGCCACAGGGTTTATTATGGGATAAACCATTGTGAGTTGTAATGGTATTGTGTGATGAAGTCCAAGGTCAAGGAATTGACATGGCACTAACTACCTCTGAGATAAGGGAACCACCAGTTAGTCACTAAGGCATAAATATGCTAACCTCTTCTATACTAAGTTTAAACAAGTCGACTAGATAGTCGAAGGTTCAGTGTGTGAAGGTAAGGGATAGTAAGAGTTCCCATCTAGGTGTTATGGGCTCTAGAGGATAACCCTTATCATGTTTTGGTCATCATGCTGGAATATGCAGACGATAAATGAGAATAATTGTTACTACTAAATGGTATATCAATGGGATTTGGCTGATCTTGTCTACTTGGGAGACTAGTTGCAATAGTCTTGAACCCAAAAGTGGTATGTTGTGCCTGTGCTATATTGATATGGATTAGGTGTGTGATTTCATAAATGATAGTTGTTTATTTTTAAATGTTAGTTGTTGAAAGGATTAAGGTGCATTGTTATCATTAATGCAACCTTATCCAAAATATGTCTTGTAAATTTCTATTTATAGGCGTATGTTGTCAATGGAATATAAGTTTTTGGATTGTCATATCTTGTATTTGTCTATTGTAATTTACTCCCATATCATTGGTATCAGAGCGGGTTGCAAAAAAAAGACTAGTATCCTCTTCCCCTAGGCCAATATCAGTTCATACGAGGAATGATAACACCTTTGTAGTCAGATCCGTTGAGAGAAGTTACATTTTATTTCAAACATTTTTTTCATTGCAGGCTTTTTATGAAATTGTTAATTCCATTTTGTGGTTTCTTCCTACTTTGCCTAGCAATTTTTGACAATCACCAAACTCCATTTATCTTCGTTGTCATTTTCGCATGAGTTTGTGATCTGGAGCTACTCGTTTACGACATGTTGTTTGGAGCATTGATCCAAATTTTTTAGGCCTCCATATGATTTACGGTGTTTGTGCCTCTCACCATTTGGCTAGATCTACCATTTTTGGTTTGTTGTAGTTTTCAAGGATAATTTGGTAATTTTTTTATGATGATCATCCATTTTTGGCACCACTTTGTTGTCTCACGTACCCACATGAATTCTTGACGTGTTTTTTTAGTGATTTAGCTCCTTCGATTAAGTGATTTTAGCTTCTCTACAGTGATCCCTAAGCTCCTTAGCCTCACATATCTCTCCTGGGAGCTTCGATGCACACTCTGTGACCTTCCTCGATAATTTTTGGCCTCAAATAATTATCGACGAGTGATATTTCGCTTTCTAAGGTTTCACCAAAAAAATTAAACATTTTCACTATTTATTTTTGGTGGCATTTACTTTCACGACAACTTTCCATTCGTTGCCAGTCCACCCAAACTACATCTGGGTTGACTTTCTATCTATCACAGGGTTACCACTTCGTAATTAGTGCTATCATCCTTTATTGAATAGCCATTGGAAGTTATTTTCCTTGCCAATAATTAATGCCATTCAAATAGTCATTGGAAGTTTTTATCCTTGCCAATAATTAATGCCATTCAAAAATAGTTGTTGGACATTGTTGCCTATCGATAGCCATTGAAAAACATTTAATGATGTTTTCATTGAAGGTTGTCCAATTGCAATTATTTAATGTCATGGATACTTGCCAATTTTTAGAAGTTTACAACTGAAATCCTCGCTACTATCGTCGAAGAACCTATTATTGAAGATCTCGTTATTGCTACCAATGATCTTATTGAATAAGATCAGGTTTTTGCCCCTGATCCAGAAGTTGAAGATTTTATAGCCACACCTAGATTTGAATTAGGGTCTCTAGGTGAAATTCCCAACATATTTCCATTAGACTATGTGGCTTTCATTGCTCCTGATGCAAATCTAAGTTCCGTTGAAGCTCTTAAAGCCGAGCCCAAAGACGTCTCACCATTTTCCATAGTTTCTATGATTATTGCATATTTGCAGCCTTGGTGTTCTAATTCCTGCATTGATATGATTCCATTTGACCCCCACAACCTTCAACATCCACTACCAAAATCTTCTTGTAGCCAACTTTTGAAGCTCATGCCTCTCACCATTTTTTCATGTTACGATGATGATCTCCTATTTTAGGACATTGGTCCATTGCTTTCCCAATGGTGTGTGTATTTTGCCTATTTTTGGCCACCTCCTGATTATGGGCATCTCTTGTTGTTTCCTTCTAGCGTCAACTCCTTGCATTACTGGCCACTTTAATTGTTTTTCAAGACCATTTCATTTGGTTTGTAGCTTGATTTTATGCTTTACGATATTTTCGATCCTGGATCTGATGTTCCATGACTCCTATGTTGGCCATCTCCATTGTCGACGTCACCTTCACCTTCGTCGCCACTATTGCCAAAACAAATTATCGTCGTCAACCGTTGCTATTTTTCTGTTGTTTTTCTGGTGACATCACCAGCCACTCTTCGGCCATCAATCTGCCTTTACCATTCATTTGTATCATGGATCTACATTTTCTAGTGGTGTTTTAGATAATTTCAGTGTCCACTTGTTTTTGATCATTTTCTAGCTTATACACGCCATCGCCACTACTTCCATCATTTGGTTGATCTCCCTCGTGTGCCTCCATGGCCACCACCTCTCATGTCATTTTCATTCCCACCGCTCGATTCTGCATACCCAAGTTCCACCATGGCCTCCACCATTCCATAAATTAAATTAAATTAATTTTTAATTTAATTTAATTTTTACATACCCATTTCCTCCATTTCAAACAATAAATTAAATTAATTTTTTTAATTTAATTTTTTTATTTTCATCGTTACTGCTTTCATTAAATGGTTACCCACCTTCATTAATGCATTCCATTTCATTAATGCATGCCTTCATTAATGCATGTGTTCATCATTAACTAAATTTACACCAATAAATTAAATTAAATTATCCTTAATTTAATTTAATTTCATGCAACCGCCATTTCCACTTGGCATTATTTGACATGTAGTTCAAGGCGTTTTTCTCTGACATTAGTTGTTGCATTCTTCTACCATTTTGAGGGACCAATTTTAGTTGTCCGCCAGTATAGCAGTTTTTACAATCATAGGAGAGAATTTCTCAAGTCCGACTTAGATCCAGTGCCAGATTTTGATTTTATGAAGACATGTAAAACTTTGGTATTTTGATCTTCATATTTTATAACATGAGTACATTTTTGGTTGTACCCAATACTCCTAGTTGTTTTCTACCTTTCTCTTCCATCTTTGTACACATTGGAGACCAATGCTTCTTCAGTGGGGAGGAATGATAGGGATTAGGTGTGTGATTTCATAAATGATAGTTGTTTATTTTTAAATGTTAGTTGTTGAAAGGATTAAGGTGCACTATTATCATTAATGCAACCTTATCTAAAATATGTCTTGTAAATGCCTATTTATAGGAGTATGTTGTCAATGGAATATAAGTTTTTGGATTTTCATATCTTCTATTTGTCAGTTGTAATTTACTCCCATATCATATATTGTTTGTAAATGCGAATAAGAATCAATGGATGATCCAAAATGTTGTAGCTCGAAACCAAAATTGGTAAAGTAGGAAAACCTTTTAGGCATAACAGAAAAAACTTGAAAAAATTATATATTGGGTTTTGACTATTTTTTTTTTTCAAAAAACTAGGGGAGTAGTTAGACCTAGGTTGTTACAAAAGGTATTTGGAATATGGTGTTTCAGGAGAAAAAAATAGAAGGATGGAGAAAAGAGGGTGTGGGTGATAATCAAAGAGAATTTAGGGCAATTTCAAGAAGGTAGATAAATGACCAAGCATAAGCTAAATTCTCATGACCGATAATCTCCCTCATATTAGAATCAAAAACTCAAATCTATACCCAAGAGAATAATGAAAAGCACATGTGGTGGTAAAGATTTAGAAAATGAGAGAATTGTAAAAGGAGTATGTCAGCAAGGAGTGTCAAGTAAAACTAGATCATGCACTCCATACAACTCCACAATTTTTTTAAAGTATGAACATTGTAGTAGCTAGAAGTATGCTTCAAATAGTATTAGCATATAAAAATTATGAAGGTGGATAACTTGAATAGATATAAGAAATGATATAAATGCTTGAAAAAAACATGCTACAAGTATCCTTATGGTAATCTTCTCATCCTACCTAGTTGCATGGATAACCAATCATTGTAACCACTAGGTGCAATAGAGTAGATATTTGCTTATGAGGTTTACTTTCACGGTATTGAGGAATGTTAGGTACTATCAATAATGCACTCCATTATACAATTCCATAAATTTTTTAAAGTACAAATGCTCGAAGGCATACAAAAAATTCTCAAAAGCATATAGATGGAGCCAAGTTCAAAATAAAAATACAAACATATTGAAAGCTAAGCCAATTACAATTTAGCAATAGGTCATTATGGGTCAAAGGATAATAAACATTTTTTCTTAGTGGCAAGATGAAGGTTTATAAATCTACTTGCTAAAGTAAATGCAATCAAAGCAAAATGAAAATAGTCTACCAAGATTATCAAGAACCATAGAAGCTTCATAGACAGATTTGTTAAAATATGCACCACTTTGTTGACCAAATGAATGCATCTAAATTTCCCAAACAGAGGTAGTGGAAGTAATTGACGATAGTATCTACTTCCATAACATCATAAAAAAAGGTTTTATTTGTCAACTTGGTAGAGCATTATACAAAGCTCACATGTGCAAGGAATGCAAGCACATCTATTGATGTCTTTAAAAAACTATCATCAATGCCATCCAATATCACTTAAAGTAGATCTCTTGTAGTGCCATCCATCTTCATGACATATTAGCATACAACACATGCATGCACATAGTTATAATCATGCAATTACACATGTGTTGGATACTGAAGGTTTATCACCTCCTTGTATTGTACAACCTTATCTTCAAGATTGAGATGGTAATCTCATGCTTGACCTAGTAATATGGAAGCATAAGTTCATTAAACTATGATTTACTCGAGTATATCATAGTTATTTATTGCTATTTTGATATATTTGAGCATGAGGTAGTAATAGAGTTGCTACAGATCATCAAATACATATTCCTTCATCACAAAATTGATGAGGAATCAATAGACCACTGGTAGGCTTAGGTATAGTGATATTTCTATGGCCCTAGTCCCCATGATATCACCATTGATATCAATGAAGGATTACAATGCAAGAAGAGTATTGGGGCAAGGGTAGGTTGCAGATGATGTGTTCATCCAAGAACTTGGAAAAGAAGCTAAAGGCTATAGAAGAACTACAAGGGTGATTTTCAAATAATGAGAGAGAATGTGTTGGGTTAGTTGCACTCATTTAATTCATAGTAGGAGGAAAGCTTTGAAAAATGGATTTTAGTTGATAGAGCATATGAAGGTAGGAAACATATCTCATCAATTTAAAATGTAAAGTGGCCACAAAGATCATCATACACCTAGTTTCCATGTGGATGCTTGATAATATTAGATATTAATAGGTAAGTTCTGCTAATCATATAAGGAAAAGGTATGCCACCTAGAGTAAAATGAGAGTCAATGCCCCATTTAGTACCTGATTACATTAAAAATATGACCAAAAAATAATTCTCCATATGATATAGTAGGTGTCATGTACATTGATTTTATTCATATCAAAGGATGCATTTAAGGTGCATAAATACTTTACCTTTAGATCTATGAATATAGTGTAGGATTTTGGAAGATGAACATGTGGTAAAAGAGAAAATTATTACTTTTATTCCATTAAACAATGTCCTCTTTGTTAGGATCTTCCATCCTAACATTAATAGTTAATATTATTAATTCATTAATTATTATATTATTAATTACTAACATGAATAGTCAAGTCCCTTCATAGCTCTAGGGTAGATATAAATGTTAGGGTTTGAAATTATCATAAGCATCCATGAAAACAATATAATTTTTTATTTAATACATTGGAGGAATTTTCTACCAGTGAAACTGTGATTCCTTGTAAAACTATGATTCATTTTTCCAATAATTCTAATATCCTCCACTATTTTTATCGTAAAACCATAAGTTAGGATCAAGGATCCTAACATATAGTATCATATCTATTCTGATTTATTTGCGAAAAATCATTTTTATTGCCTCGCATCTACATCAATTCATTACACTTTCGATTCATTGTTATCCTGCTATTTTAAGGCACTATTTTCACATTAAAATATTAATACTACATCAGCCCTTGAAATGCCAAATCTAGAAAATACAACCAATTTGTCCCACTGACAGGGTGGATATAACGGAAATGACATATGGACATTCGCAAGGTTTCGAGAGTAATCTCTACCAAAATATACATAAACTTTGATAACGCATAGACTTTGATAAAATTGCAGATATCAACAACACTAGGAGATTTCAACATGCACGTATACCAGCTTCGTTCTCAGAGGTTCCATTCAATTCACAAGAGAGTTTTGAAACCGAATATCATCACACCAAGGTGGCCATCATCGCTACTTGACATAAAAACATATCTGGGACAGAGTTGCTAGTGGACGTAGACGTATCCAACCCATACTAGCAATGGATGTGGAATATCACCTGACGAACAAACTATTAAAAATAATTAAAATGTTTTAAATTTCATATAACAAATTTGTAATAAATTTCTACATGAAATCGTAAACCTAACTTTGTTCCAATTGAAAACGGATATGTGGAGGTTGAATTGATCACGTGGTTTTTGGCATATGTTGTTGTTTGCATCGTGCAGGATAAATTGGAATTTTTGGGTATTATCCCACATTGACCGTATAAATATCATAGGGGATTTGTAAATATGCTTTATCACTTTTTAAACATTGACTACCTAGTGGTAGTCACACCCGCACTCATTTCCTCATGAGCTCACGAAACCTCCTCATGCATTTACACCTCATTTTCTTGTATCCACCCAAGTGTTGTTGTGTCCTGATGTCCCACCTACCAAGCCCACTTGTCCTCCATGCCCAAGTGTTGTCGTAGTCCCCCATCCTCATGATGTTATTTCGGTCCCCTTAAAGTGTCCTCCATTATCGGGTGTCAGTCTAGTCCCCCATTGTCAATCCGTGTCTTGCCCACCAATGATCGTCAAAAATAAAAATTGAAAATTTAGAAATTTTAAAACAAAAGAATCTGCAAAAAAGTTGAAACCAGAATTTTAAACAAAATTGTTCGAATTTTGCAATTGCAATTTTTGCAACAAATTTTTTGATGATAATTGCTAACAAAAATTTCTAACTACAAACTAACGACATCTTTCATAAATAATTGGCAAAAAATAGAGACAAATTTTTGATGATAAAACTTTTACAAATTTTTACAATATTTTTTGCGTGATTTTTAGCAACTTTGTTGATAATTTTTTGTGCAAATTTTATCAACACCTTTTTTGCTGCACAATTTTGATGATGACCTTTAGCAACTTTTGTCGACGAATTTTTGTGACAATTTTTGTGATAATTTTTAGCAAATTTAGTGACAACTTCTAACGACAACTATGCAAATGGTCAACGGTGGAAGATCTCAAGACCCCAACATGCTTTCGCCGATTAATATCACCAACCTTCATTAAATCACTTCCATGTGTACGTATAGAAATCAGTTCAAGGATCTCATAAATCACACCATAGGGTTGGATGAATTATTTCTCATAAGTTGCTTCGTTAGGGGATTAAAGGAAGAAATTAAGGAGGTGGAGATGTTCAATCCCTACACCATGATACAGACCTTTGGATTAGCTTTGTTAGCCAAAGATAAATTCAATGCTCAATGTTGATTGGGACAAATACCTATTGATAAATCATAAACCACTTACACTACCCCAAAATCTAATCGAACCTTGCCAATTAAGTACCTCAACCCGAAAGAAATGGAGCAGTAGGTGAAGAATCTCTATTATCATTGTGATGATAAATTCAGGCTCCATCATATATGCGCTATATAAACATTGTATTTATTGACTATAGTTGATACTTGTCATTCCTTAAAGGGATAAAATGAGGTCGATGTGCAATATTTGATTGAAACACCTAATCACAACAATGAAGGCACTAAGGTAGATGTGCAAGAAGAACCAAAATAACTTTATACAATAATAAAGGAGATAAGGTCGATGTACAAGAAGTGATCGATGCACCGATAAAATATGAGGTAGACATACATAAAGTCACCACTGAAGGCTAGACCCACACTCTAAAATGATTACACACAAGTTCCTCACAAATAGTGAGTTCTCACCACATGGTAAAACCTATTAAAAAACAAGGTGGAAAGGTGACTACACACTCATTTTCTGTTGAATCTCCCAAGAAATAATCAAAATATGTGAAAGTATTACCACCACTTTTGATGCATCATTTCGAAGTGTTTGATGAACCCCAAGGGTTGCCCCCCATCATCATCACCAACCTACTATTCTTCCTAGCAACCCCCCACTAACGCTTTGACCCTCAAGATATCCCTACCTCTAAAAAAGTGATAATAAGCTTTTGCAAGAACTTGTGCAAATACTGCTTGGAAAGCGCCTCATCAATTTCAATGACAATTTCCTTAAGTTCCTAGCTTTGAGGACAAATCTTCTTTCCAAGAAGGGTGGAATGTTAGGATCCTCCATCCTAACATTAATAGTTAATATTATTAATTTATTAATTATTATATTATTAATTACAAACATGAATAGTCATGTCCCTTCATCCATGTAGCTCTAGGGTAGATATAAATGTTAGGTTTTGATATTATCTTAAGCATCTATGAAAATAATATAATTGTTTATTTAATACATTGGAGGAATTTCCTACTAATAAAACCGTGATTCCTTGTAGAACTGTGATTCATTTTTCCAATAATTAGATTATCCTCCACCATTTTCATTGTAAAACCATAAGTTAGGATCAAGGATCCTAAAATTCTTCCAAAATGAGATGACGATGGCTTTCTATAATGGCATGTCCTCTCCTCCAAGTCATTAGACACCAACAGATATAATGAGCCACCCATTCGAAATGAACAAGCAAAGTTTTTTATATGGGTGGGAGGAATTTTTTTGAAGTGGTTATGGACATAAGAAGGAAAGGAGCAAGGGAGGGAGATTTTCCCACCCCATAATAGATCAAGATAATTGCTTTGATACCATTTGATGAGGAAAAATAAACTTACCTATTTATTCATTGATAATCAGAGGTATTTATAGGTAATTCATCTGTCCCTATAGATAAGAATGCTCTCAGACCTATCAAAAGCCCTTATATAAGCTAGGTGAGATCAAATGCCCTTATAGGAGAATGGGTATGTTAGATTGTAGGATAATATGGATGGACATGTTAGATACCCTTACAAGATAAGGCCATATTGAATGGTATGTTAGGTGCATATCTAAAGTGGCATATAGTTGGCCTATAAATTAAATGTTAGGCCTACAACTTAAATGTTACATTATTTTTCTTATCGTCATGTCCCTCACCCTTGAAAAATCACAACTATCCTTTTGAGCTTAAGAGTTTACAAACAAATTCAATTCTCATATCAATTGAGTTATATCTAGATACCTACATCTTTTTCCATTAAAATTTTAAATACTTGATTCTCTTTTTTTTGGATCTTCTTCAATTTTCTTTGTGAATATAAACATTTCAAAATTTAGCATCATTTTTCTATAACATTCTTCACAATACAAAAACTCCACCTCTATTGTCTTCACATTACATCTTAGTAGAGTAATATTACTAAAACTTTGTGCTATCATAGCCTATTTTACCAAATCTTGATGCTCAATTTCCTTCATAAAGCATAAGTGCAATCACAAGAACTACAATAAATAATTTATATGAAAACATATTAATGTCAAAATATAGTAAATATTACTAGTGTAAAACATTAAAGTAAATCTTAATCATTATTTGAACTAGATAGTCAATATTTTCTCATCAACTTCAAATAAAATTACTACTTCCTCTAACCAAGGAAAAGGAAATGTAACTTCATGATCCTCTATTAAAACCTCTCCATTGGTTAGCCTATCTGAACATTTATTCACATCCTTTTATGTATGTGTAAACCTAATTTCTTCTATAGCAAGGTCTTACATTTCCACAATGATCTTTTATATGTTCTATAAAGCCTTTGCTTTCCTTAAAAATTACATTTCTTACTATTATTAAATTACCTTATATTCATACTTTGTTTCATTTTACTTTTTTAATTATTATAAATTTTATAAATAAGGTTAACACAATCAATTTGAAATGAAACACCTATTACTTATAATATGTTTTATTCTCTTTATATCCATTTTAATCGTTTGCTTTTCTCAAAAAAAAATTAAAAAAAATAATAAACACCGAACATTATTTTATTTATTTTTATATTTTTTCAACATCCACAACAACACATTACAATAGTGGCCACAGTTACCACAAATGTATTAATTGCTCTTCCAAATCAATTCCATAGTGGCCATAATTGCCACACATCTACAAGCACTCCTTAGAGTACTAGTCTCCTGATCATACCAGATCCATTCCGACTCCACTTATCTTCTCTAGTCAGTCCTCTACTGCCTCTATGCAGACTTGTATGGTCCTCCCAGATCCTTCCCAAATCTACTTATCTTCTCTTGTTGGTCCTCTACTACCTCCATGCAGCATTTTCTAGTCCTTTTTGGGTGACCTTCCAATATTGGAAGATCTGCTTTCCTCAAAAATTACATTTATTACTATTATTGAATTACCTTCCATTCATACTTTGTTTCATTTCATTGTCTAATTATTATTAATTATATAAATAAAGTTAACACAATGAATTTAAAATGAAACACCTATTACTTGTAATGTGTTTTCTTCTCTTTATATCCATTTCAATCATTTGAGTTCAATTTGATGAACGAAATTTTCAAAATTAACTATAGCATTGAAATCTAAATATATAATGTGAGGGTCTTAGTTCATGTAAGTTTGTTTCAAACTCATTCATAAAATATTAAGGCACAATAAGTGGTATAAAAAAATGTCACTCCCCATTACTCTCCTTCAATTTATTGATTCTTAAAGTTCACTGCTAACTTTAAAAAATAAGGTTTGTCATGAAACTCTTAATCTTCATTGTTTACCCTACCAAACATATAAACTTACCTTTTATTTAGCTCTGACATTTATCTTGAACCCTTTGAACATAAAACGGGCCTCCTTCCAAACCTCTTAGGCATAAAACCTTTTTTAATGGGTTGGGATGGTGGCAAGCCCACCTAAATTATATAATGACAACTCAATTTAAATGTGGTAGGTATTATAAAAAATAATGAGCTACGTGTTTTTGAAAGTCACACATTTATATTATGCTCATTATAAACCTCTTAAACAGATATTTTTTTGAATAGGTTGTATATAATTGAAATAAAATTACTTGTATTTTTTTGTTGGATAATAAGAGGTTGTATTTAGGTCCCTCACTCTTGAAAAATTACATCTCTCCACTTTAGAGCTTAAGAGTTTACAAATATATACACTTCTCATCTCAAATGAGATTCTGTAACTAGAAACCTACATCATTTTACATAAAAAATTTGAATTCTTGATTTTTATTTTCTGGATCTTTTCAAATTTTTGTATGAATACAATTACTCTAGAATTTAGCATTTTTCTTGACATTTGCCTAAAGCAGCCTTCACAATGCTAAAACTTCACCTCTACTATCTTCATCTTAGTAGAGTAATATTTCCAAGATATTGTAATATCATAGTCCACTTTACCAAATCTAAATTGCTAGTTTCCTTCCTCACCGAAGTCCTTCATTGCTCTTCCCATCGTTCAAACCCTAGTTGGCAAAGATTTACAATTTTGTTTTTTGTGACTTGAAAAATTATCAGTACCCTTGTTTCAAATGGTTAAATTCATAGGGTTGTATCTCCCTCAATATTGCTTGGATTTTTACATATGACCACTCATTTTCAATCTATTAAAATTCTACACAAGTTGGTCCAAGAATCAGCTAAATCATATAACTCTTAACAAAGATATGGCTCCTAAAAGATGACATAGTTTTCAGGAAAAAACCCTAATCCTTTGCACTTTGCAATTTTATTTTTCCTAAATTAAAAAATCATTACTGCCCTTGTTTCGAATGGTTTACTTCACAGGATTGTATCTCCCTCAATATCACTTAGTTTTTTATATATGACCAGTCATTCTAAAGTTATTCAAATTCTACACAAGTTGGTCCAAGAATCAGCTGAATCAAATAACTCTTCGTGAATATATGGATCCTAAAATATGAGGTGTTTTTCAAGGAAAAAAACCTAATCTTTTGCACTTTGCAATTTCATTTTTCATGACTTGAAGAATCGTCACTACCCTTGTTTTGAATGGTTGACTTTATAGGGTTGAATATCCCTCAATATTACTTGGATTTTTGCATATGACCACTTATTTTAAGGCTATTCAAATTCCGCACAAGTTGGTCCAAGAATTATCTAAATCAAATAACTCTTCATGAAGATATGGCTCCTAAAATATGAGATGTTTTTTAGAAAAAAACCCTAATCCTTCACACTTTGTAATTTTAATTTTTATAATTTGAAAAATCATCATTGCCCTTGTTTTGAATGGTTGACTTAACAGGATTGTATCCCCCTCAATATTACTTATATTTTTGCATATTACCAATCATTTACAGGCTATCCAAATTCTACACAAGTTGGTCCAAGAATTAGCTAAATCGAATAAATCTTCACAAAGATATGGGTCCTAAAAGATGAGATATTTTTTAGGAAAAAACCTAATCCTTTGCACTTTGCAATTTTATTTTTCACAACTTGAAAATTTATCATTATCCTTGTTTCGAATGGTTGACTTCATAAGATCGTATATCCCTCAATATTGCTCAAATTTGTGTATATGACCACTCATTTTAAAGTTATTCAAATTCTCCACAAGTTGGTCCAAGAATCAACTGAATCGGATAACTCTTTGTGAAGATGTAGCTCCTAAAATATGAGATGTTTTTCAGGAAAAAACCCTAATCCTTCATACTTTACAATTTCATTTTTCTCAATATAAGTAGTATTCTACTCAGCATCCCAGTATTTCATTGTAGCTACTTCAATCAGCTTAGCCTTCCATGCTCCTTTATCCTTATCAGCCTTCCACATTCCTTCAGCCATCCAAGCCTTCCACCCAAAATCCTAGCCTTTCACTACATCTCCTTCAACCAACCCATCATTCCATGCTCCTTCAGGCAACCGAGCCTTCCACGTTTCTTTAGCCATCCCAGCATTCCACCCAACATCCTAGCCTTTCACTATAGCTCCTTTAGCGAACCCATCCTTCCATGATCCTTCATCCAACCCAAACTTCCATGCTCCTTTAGTCTTGACACTCCAAAGATCAACTCATAATTTAGCCTTCCACACTCCTTCAACTTCTAGCCTTCCATGCTCCTTTAGCCTCTATATTTCCATGCTCCTTCAACCTCTAGCCTTCCATGCTCCTTCAGCCTTCAACCTTCCACACTCCTTCACCCTTTAGATTAGTTGATCATTAAAGCACCAAACCATTTTCCAAGCCCCTTAGGGTGAAAACCCCTAATAATAAAACTATTTGTATTACTAATGTTGTTATCTTATTATTTATTTACGCTTTTAATTATTTAATTACATATAAATTTTATTTTAAGGGGTTATATTGCTATTATATATAAAGAGATATTTGGACTGAGTTTTCTTTTTTATCTTTTAAACAAATACTATTTAATTAATTACATATAAGCTTTACTTATTTTGAAAACATGAAAATTTCCCTATAAATTTATGGTACGATAAAGAATGCAAAGAAATAAGGAGAACCTCGAAAGAACCAAGTAAAGAGAAAACAAATAGTAAGATATATAGCAAGTGAAAAAAAAAGGAAGTATACATAAGAGCAAGGCAAAAAAAGTTGATATATCTTGCAAAGCATAGTCTAAGAAATTTTTGAAAAGAGCTACAATAAAACAAGACACAAAAAAATATCACAAGTAAACAATGGTTGTAGTATGCTAAGCAATTATATGAGAAAAACCAAGAAAAATATACCCCTCCTACAATTGAAATAATTAAGGAACTTTTTTTCTCTAAAATATGTGAATAAGGGCATTAAGAAAATAAAAAGTAAATCTCAACATATAGATGATTTCTAAGTCAAACATCTTAAGTTTTGGATTGACATCTTTGCACCACAAATAAAAAATATTTTTAATGGCATCATTAAAGAAGGATTTCCACTGGAATGGATAACCAACCTATTCATATTATTGCACAAAAATAGGAATACCAACAATCCTTCAAATTACCACACCATCATGATTAATTCTCTTTTTGTAAAATTGTTTGGTATCACAATGGAAAGCAAAATTAGTTAGTGGACAAAAAATCAAGGAAATAGAGCAATAGAGCAAGTACAATTTAGATCAAAGTAATCAACAACAAATTATTGCATTACTTTAAGACACCTAATAAAGAGGGCATGAGATAAAAGGGAGAATTTTGTTATTGTTATATGGACTTTAAAAAGGCTTTTGACATAGTATCTAAAGGTAAACCATGGAAATGAATGGAAGAAATTAGCATACCAACCAACTATAAAAACGTTATCCATAAAATTTATGAACAAGTGGTGGAAAAAATAAAAACTCTAGGACTCTCAAAGTACTTTGGGAGTGATATTGGGATGTAAGAAGGTTGTCCATAATCACCTACTTTATTTTCTTTATATTGACAAGTTGAGGAGTAGGTAGGAAGGATAGGAGGAGAGAGAATACAATAGGCTAATTATGTAGTGAAAGTTCTTCTCTATGTAAATCACCTCATCTTGATTGGCAAGACACTTAATGTTTAAAATAGCATATAAAATTTTTAGGGCATTTTCATAAAGAAGTTGGGATGTAAGTAAACACAAGACTAAAATTACGATCTTCTCCATGAAAGAGCAAAATAGTCATATATTTTATTTGAATAAAATCATTTAGAGCTAGTAATAGAATGCATATATCTTGGGTTAGATTTTCAAAAAAAACTCAATTTGAGAATATGTAGTATGAAAAAAATACAAACATGACAGAGGGCACTATACTCAATGCTAAATAGGGTCAAAAAGTAAAGTTGTGGGATTAGAAAATGATTAGAGTAATTTTTAGATTATTAGTTATTAAAGTGGTGCTATATGGTTTGAGGTGTGGGCTATAAATACATCAACTATTAGGTGAATACAAATAGAAATAATTCAAAAGTTATTAATTACAAATAATATCAAAACCAAAGCATCATTCCCATGAGTTTTTACTTGCTAATACAAGGACTTCTCCACTAGAAGCAGAATCTATGATAAGGTTATTGGGGTATCTAAATAAAACATAAAGAATGGAAGATAACATGTTGCCAAAATAGGTAATCAAATAAACACTTAATACAAGGAAAGACACATGGATAAAACAAAGCAACAAATGAATATAAAATTGAGCATTAAATTTCATGAGGTCCCAAATTCCAATAAATAAATTAAATAGTATGTGAGGGAAAAATTGTCATGTGGTGTAAAATTTATGGAGGAAAAAATAGTTATACATCAAGGAGTTCAATCCAAACTATGAACAAAGCCAAAATAAGTACATAGATGCAAAGATAAAATAGAAGAAAAAAATACTTATAGCCCAACTAAGATCAAGTTCACAAAACCAAGAGATGGATAATTCCTCAAGAGGTAGGCTTTGTCAAAATGAATATGTATCTTCTATACAACAAGAGTAGTGGAGACCAAAAAATATTTTGTCATAGAATATGAAGCCTACAAAAACATCAGGATTACATATAACGACACTATAAAAGTAGACTGACTAATAAAACTTTTTTAAAATATGAGAATTAAAAAACACTCAAACTTCTCGTCAAAATAAATAACAAAAGAAACACACTCCAAAAAATAATAAGAGGATGTTCAAATTTTTAACCAAGAGGAGATCTAGTGGAAACAAAGAGTCAAAACCACTTGGTTATTAGAAGGTGACGAAAATACCAAAATTATCCATCGGGTTGCTTGTGCTAGGAGACATACGAACAAGATGGAAGCTTTTCAAGATGATAATGGGAACTAATTTGATACAATCCTAGGTATGCATTATGTTCAATGGATTATTTTACTAAATTGTTTAAGGAAAGTATGGTGCAAGATGAAGAGGCTATATTTTCTTGTTGTGGTGCAGTGGTAAATGCCCTGGGTGCTAGTAGAGGCCGACCCAGGTTCCATTCCCCTTGTATCCATCCTACAGATATATGGTATAGTTAGGAATGTCCTATGTGCTGGTAGAGGCCGAAAAGGCTCCATTCCTTCTATGCCCAACCTGTTGAAAGTGGCACCCCGAAAGGGGTGTTTTCCACTATAAATTAGTTTTACCCAGAAAGGAAGAGACAAGATATCCAAGGCATCCTTCATATGAGATCTCTCTCTTGGTCCCATAAAAATGATTGTTTTGTATGGAACAACACTACTAAGGGTGAGTATTCAGTTGCTCAAGGTTATTTGACCTTATGCCATAATAATCCCATCCATTATTCTAACATATTTTCTCAATTGTGGGCTCAAAAGCTCTGGACTAAGGTGAGGTTATTTAATTGGCTTTTATTGCATCTTAGGGTGCTTACTGGTGATCAACTTATGAAGCGTGGTTTTCATGGCCCTTTTAGATGTGAGATGTGTGAAGAGAATGTAGAAACTCTCAACCATATTTTTATTGAGTGTACTTTAGCCTCTGAGCTATGGGGGAGAATGGCCACTTTACTTGGCTTACAGTGGTCCAATTTTTTCACTTTTGAATAACTTTGGAGGAATTGGCCTAATCAAGAGGGTGTTGATCATTTTATTAGGCAGTTGGTTTGGATAGGTTGTACCATTATTCTTTGAAATATTTGTATTGAAAGGAACAACAAAATTTTTAATCAAGATAGGAAGGATATTCACTATATTTGGCAAAAGAACATAGCCAACTTAGTTGAATCATTCCATCAACTCCTTAATCACCCCCAAAACTCCCACCAAATATGGGATCAAGTGATGCAAATATTGAATATTAAATCTTCTAAGGGCAACCAACTTAAAGTGAATGTTAGTATTAGTAAGATGGATAGGACAAGAAATTGGCAACCTCCTCCTAAGGATTTTGGAAAATTCAATACTGATGGAGCCTCTAGAGGGAACCCTAGAAAATCCAGTGTGGAAGGAATTGGTAGACTTTAATATGGCTCTCTGGTTTTTACTTTTGCTGAGAATTTGGGTATTATTTCCAATAACCTTGCTGAGGGGTATGGTATCCTCAGAGACCTTCAGGAAGCTACTAAGGTTGGATGGGAAAAGGTGTTAGTTGAGTCCGACTCTCAACTTATGATTAATATTTTGAAGACTCCTTCGAAGAATCATAAGGTTGATTGGAGAATAAAAATAATTATTGAGAAGATTCAATTAATCCAGATGGGATTTTTGAAATTTGATTACAATCATGTGGTCAAAGATTAAAAAAAAAAGTGTTTATGCTTTAGCTAATTGGTCGTTGGACAAAGGTGATCTTACTTGTTATGGCCACCCTCCTAGATGGTGGGCTTCACAAATTAGGGAAGCTATTATTTCTATCTTTTCTTTGGATGGTTCCAGTTCTGAAGGTACCTAATTTCTTCTTGCTTTTTTTTGCTTCTCTTTGGTTCATTCAGGTTTTTTTTAGTTCCCTAGCTCTCTCTTTTCTTTATTTTGTTTCCTTTGTTGTTTCTTGCCTTAATCATCTTCTGGTCTAGATAGGTCATTGTTATGTTCAATTTTTTTTCTTTATTTTTTCATTTAGTTTTTTAAGGTGTGTGTGTTCTTTTGTTTTGTTTTGTTTTTGTGTTCTTTGTGTTGTTTTTTGTTGTTCTTGTATTTTTGTTGTTTTGTGTTTTTTTTTGTTATTGTTCTTGTGTTTTTTTCGTTCTTGTTCTTGTGTTTCTCTTTGTTTGTGTTAATTCGTGTTTTTTTTGTGTGAGTATTTTCTATCTTTTGTTTTTGTTTATTGTTTATTGTTGGTTATTTATTTTATTTTTTTAATATTTTAGGTTTTGGTTGTGTTTATTTTTCATGTTTTTTTTTGGGTATGTCTTTGTAGTGTTCTGTTGTTTTTGTATTGTTTGTGTTTTATTATGTGATTCTTTTGCTTTTATATGTGGTTCATGTTGTGGTTTATTTTATCTTATTATGTGTGTGTTTGGTTGTGCTTTTGTTTTTGACACACTCAAGGAGCATGTTTTTTATTTTTTATTTATTATTTTTGTTGTTATTTACTTATTTTTAAATTGGTTTTGTGTGTTTGTTTTCTCCTTGAGTATTTCAAATGTGGTAGGCCAGGTCCGAGTCCTGGGTGCTTTTGGAAGAATGGATACCCCTGCCTCCTTGGGTCTTACCCTAAAGTGGCATCCCTTTTAGGATGTTTTCCACAAATTATATATATATATGAAGAGGCTCAAAAATAATTTCTTGTTGTCGTACCCTCTATTATCTCTGAAGAAGAAAATAAAGCCCTAATTAAACCCATTGATAGAGGGAAACTGAAGAAATTAGTCTTTGGAATGAGTACCGAAAAACACTAGGTCTAGATGGCTTTCCAATTGATTTTTTTTAGACCTTCTAGGACAAATTTGAGGAGGATGTAATGGATATTATAAAGGAGTCCAGAGGTAGTAAAAAAATGCTTAAAAAATTAAATCACACATTCATTATCTTAATTCCAAAATGGAAGGAGAGGTGCATATTTTAGATTATAGACCTATTGCCTTATGCAATGTCATATATATAATAATCACAAAGGTAATGATTGAGCAACTAAAATATTTCCTACATAGTACTATCTTCTTGGAGGAAGGGGTTTTTATAGAGCGTAGGTAGATCTTGGATGGTGTGGTTCTATATAATGAGGCAATCCACTCAATGCAAAAATTTGGCATTAGGGGAATATTCATAAAATTGGATATATCAAAATCTTATGATAGGGTGGAGTGGATATTATTGTCAAGGACGATGGTAGCCTCCGATTTCTCTCAGGATTGGATAGAATGGGTCATGAGTTGTGTTTCTACTCTAACATACTTAGTGTTAATCAAAGGCCTTCCCTCGCAACCATTTAGAGCTACTCGAGGCCTTCATCAAGGAAATCCTTGTTCTCATTATATTTTTCTTATATTGGCTGAAGGCTTTGGTAGACTCATCTTGAAGAGGAGACAACAAGATTTGTTAACAGGTATCAAGGTGGATGAGGTAGTCTTGACTCACTTACGGTTTGTGTATAACACAATATTGGTGGGGGTGGCCAAATTTAGGAAAGCAAGAATGATTAGAGATACTCTTAATGTTTACTTAGGGCCACAAACCAAGTCATCAATGATAAAAAATATAAAGAGGTATTTTAAAATCTTGATCGAAGGCTTCAGGACAAAATTTTAGAGATCTTGGAATTCATGAGGAATTTTCTCCGAGTGGAATATTTGGGGTCCCTTAGCATTTTAAAATTTTGAAAAAAGATATCTAGAGGAATATTTTGGATTGTATCGAAGAAATAATTAAACATTGGTCTCACAAATGTTTAAGCTATGGGGATAGATTAAATTTTTTTATAGTCAGTAATTCAGGCAATGTCAATTTGTTAATTTTCTATCCTTGTTGCCCCACATACCATATGAAAAGAGTTAGACAAGATGGCTAGAAAATTTTAATGGGGAAGAGTAGAATAATAGAGGTAATGGGCCTTAGTAGGTTGGGAGAAAGTAAGCCATACCAAGGTAAAGGAAGGTTTGGGATTGAGAAGAAGAGTTAAATAATAAAGCTTTGGATAGAAAGATTTATTGGAGGTGGATTTATTAACCAGATTTTTTATTCAGTAGAGTTTTAACTAGTAAATATTTGGGACAGGTGAACCTGAATGAGGTGAGTTTTTTTCCTTTGGATGGTAATGGGTCCTTGGTGTGGTAGGCTCTAAAGTTAGGATATCGAGCAGTCAAAGATGGATTATTTCATAAAGTGGAAAGATGGGAGAAGGCATAATTTTAGACAGATTCATTGGATCAACACCCACTTATCATTGTTGAATTCCTAGAATTGCAACTGATAAAAACAACCATGGAAAGTAGGGGTTAGGTCTAGATTGAGATTTATTTCAATACTAGTCAGCTGGAGGATTATAAGTTTAAGCAGTTTAAGAATTTGGATGAGTGACCAATTCCAATCCCTCTAGAATTGACACTCATCATAACTAAATCTTGGCAAAAATATATCTCATAGGTAGAGATGAGGAAGATGAATTAGCTTGGGACTATGAGAGCCTTGGAATCTACACAATGAAGTATGGATATGATAAGATCCTTCCAGAACCTCCTCCTCATGCATATCAAGTTGAGGATTGGAGAAATATTTGGTAGTCAAAGGGTTGGCCAAAAGTAAACTTCTTTGCCTCACAGTTCATGCACAATGGAATTCTTAATTTTGATAATTTGAGACGTAGGAAAATTTTTGGTCCATATCAATGTGTTTTTTTCTACAAGAGTGAGGAAACATCTGACAACTTGATGTTTGAGTGCCCATTTATGAGCCAAATCTGGGAGTGATGGCTTTTATCTTATAAAATTCAAGCTAATGGTGATTTGAATTGGATTAATATTTAGGAAAAATGGAAGAGGGGTAGATTTAAATCTAAATCTCTTTGTATTGGTTGGGATATTTGATTAAACTTTATTTGGTGGCAAGTGTGGTTGGAGATAAATGGTAAAAAATTTAGAGAAATATTTTCACCCTTAGATGGCATTTGGCAAGTCATTTCGAGCAAAGTCACAAAAATTATGGTTGTGTATGCTAAAGAGGATATTAATACTAATATAGGGATGATGATGAAGGAATCTAAAGTGTAAGAGGAGTAGGATAGAGCTAGTTGGAAACCACCCCTAGAAGGTTGGATTAAAATTAATACTAATGGAGCTGCAAAAGGTAATTCATATAGAGCTTAAATTGGAGTGGTCTGTAGGAATATTGTTGGAACAATGCTCTATTGGGAACTGTAAGACCTGGGAAGGGCCACAAAAAATGAAGTATAAGCCTTAGCTATCAAATATACTTCTATTTGGGTTGTAATACAAGGTTACATGAGGATAATCCTAAAATCAGATTCTCAAATATTGGTAGGAGCTCTAGATTGCATGAGGAACTTTACTTTGAAGACATGGAGGTTGAGGATTCTTGTCACTCAAATTAAGGAATTGTGGAAGGAATTAGATGATGCGATTCCAGTTTATGTGAGTAGAGATCTAAAAAAAGTGGTAGACTTCCTGGATAATATGGGTACTAAAAAGGAGGTAGGGGTTCAATGGCACAATGACATTGCTATTGAGGATGAGAGGATTAGGCAGGTTGGTGAGCAAATCCAGTGTTTAGCTAATTTGGACAGTCATTGTAGAAATATGGTTTAGGAGATTTGGCTCCAATGCAGATCTTCTTTTATTGTTGTAAATAGGTGGACATCCCTTGTAGAAATATGGTTTAAAATATTTGAATTCAATGCAGATCTTCTTTTACTATTGTAAACAAGTGTTCTTATCCACTAAGGTTTATAGGAGTCTCATCCCAATTTATAAACGATCTTGTTTTAATATAAATTTACAAATTATTTTTCAAAAAATTATGTTAAACAATTTTGTTTTCCTAAATGTTATTAAACTTTAAAAATTTAAATAAAATATTCAAATTTTAAATAAAAAAAAGGTTTTACATCATACCACATCTTGTATTAAACTCTTAGTCCTATAAAGTTTTTTGATTCTATAAACTTAATTAAAAAAATTACATTCACCAAATCCCAAATTAACATGCTTTTTTTTTATAATTTGAAAAAATTAAGGGCACATCGAGGGCCACCTTTCCCATAAATTGAACGTGGGTCTTGGTTAGAAAATTCAAATTATTTTACCATTGCAGTGTCTGTATCGGCACATGCCTGGATTTCCCTTGATATTAATATTTATAAACTAATAAATCAATTAAACTTAACTTAACTTAAAATTATCAATAGGAAAATGATTAGAGTCATTTTTAGATTATTAGTTATTAAAGTGGTGCTATATTGTTTGAGGTGTGGGCTATAAATACATCAACTATTATGTGAATACAAATAGAAATAATTCAAAAGTTATTAATTACAAATAATATCAAAACCAAAGCATCATTCCCATATGAGTTTTTACTTGCTAATACAAGGACTTCTCCACTAGAAGCAGAATCTATGATAAGGTTATTGGGTATCTAAATAAAACATAAAGAATGGAAGATAGCATGTTGCCAAAATAGGTAATCAAATAAACACTTAATACAAGGAAAGAAACATGGATAAAACAAAGCAACAAATGAATATAAAATTGAGCATTAAATTTCATGAGGTCCCAAATTCCAATAAATAAATTAAATAGTATGTGAGGAAAAACTTGTCATGTGGTGTAAAATTTATGGAGGAAAAAAAGTTATACATCAAGGAGTTCAACCCAAACTATGAACAAATCCAAAATAAGTACATAGATGCAAAGATAAAAAGGAAAGAAAAAAATACTTATAGCCCAACTAAGATCAAGTTCACAAAACCAAGAGATGGATAATTCCTCAAGAGGCAGGCATGGTCAAAACGAATATGTATCTTATATACAATAAGAGTAGTGGAGACCAAAAAATATTTTGTCATAGAATATGAAGCCTACAAAAACATCAGGATTACATATAACAACACTGTAAAAGTAGACTGACTAATAAATCATTTTTAAAATGTGAGAATTAAAAAACACTCAAACTTCTCGTCAAAATAAATAACAAAAGAAATACCCTCCAAAAAATAATAAGAGGATGTTGAAATTTTTAACCAAGAGGAGATCTAGTTGAAACAAAGAGTCAAAACCACTTGGTTATTAGAAGGTGACAAAAATACCAAAATTTTCCATCGGGTTGCTTGTGCTAGGAGACATACGAACAAGATGGAAGCTTTTCAGGATGATAATGGGAACTAATTTGATACAATTCTAGGTATGCATTATGTTCAATGGATTATTTTGCTAAATTTTTTAATGAAAGTATGGTGCAAGATGAAGAGGCTATATCTGCTTGTTGTGGTTCAGTGGTAAATGCCCTAGGTGCTGGTAGAGGCCGACCCAGGTTCCATTCCCCTTGTATCCATCCTACAGATATATGGTATAGTTAGGAATATCCTATGTGCTGGTAGAGGCTGACAAGGCTCCATTCCTCCTATGCCCAACCTGTTGAAAGTGGCACCCCGAAAGGGGTGGTTTCCACTCTAAATTAGTTTTTGTCGTTTTTGTTCTTTTTCTTGTGTTTTTGTCGTTCTTGTTCTTGTGTTTCTCTTTGTTTGTGTTAATTCGTTTTTTTTTTGTGTGATTATTTTCTATCTTTTGTTTTTGTTTATTGTTTATTGTTGGTTGTTTATTTTATTTTTTTAATATTTTAGGTTTTGGTTGTGTTTATTTTTCATGTTTTTTTTTGGGTATGTCTTTGTAGTGTTCTGTTTCTTTTGTCTTGTTTGTGTTTTATTATGTGATTCTTGTGTTTTTATATGTGGTTCATGTCGTGGTTTCTTTTATCTTATTATGTGTGTGTTTGGTTGTGCTTTTGTTTTTGACACACTCAAGGAGCATGTTTTTTATTTTTTATTTTTTATTTTTGTTGTTATTTACTTATTTTTAAATTGGTTTTGTGTGTTTGTTTTCTCCTTGAGTATTTCAAAGGTGTTAGGCTAGGTCCGAGTCCTGGGTGCTTTTGGCGGAATGGATACCCCTGCCTCCTTGGGTCTTACCCTAAAATGGCATCCCTTTTAGGATGTTTTCCACAAATTATATATATATATATATATGAAGAGGCTCAAAAATAAATTCTTGTTGTCGTACCCTCTATTATATCTGAAGAAGAAAATCAAGCACTACTTAAACCCATTGATAGAGGGAAACTGAAGAAAGTAGTCTTTGGAATGAGTACCGAAAAACACTAGGTCTAGATGGCTTTCCAATTGATTTTTTTTAGACTTTCTAGGACAAATTGGAGGAGGATGTAATGGATATTATAGAGGAGTCCAGAGGTAGTATAAAAATGCTTAAAAAATTAAATCACACATTCATTATCTTAATTCCAAAATGGAAGGAGGGGTGCATATTTTAGATTATAGACCTATTGCCTTATGCAATGTCATATATAAAATAATCACAAAGGTAATGATTGAGCAACTAAAATCTTTCCTTCATAGTATTATCTTCTTGAAGGAAGGGGGTTTTATAGAGTGTAGGTAGATCTTGGATGGTGTGGTTCTATATAATGAGGCAATCCACTCAATGCAAAAATTTGGCATTAGGGGAATATTCATAAAATTGTATATATCAAAATCTTATGATAGGGTGGAGTGGATATTCTTGTCAAGGATGATGGTAGCCTTTGATTTCTCTCGGGATTGGATAGAATGGGTCATGAGCTATGTTTCTACTCTAACATACTTAGTGTTAATCAAAGGCCTTCCCTCGCAACCATTTAGAGCTACTCGAGGCCTTCATCAAGGAAATCTTTGTTCTCATTATCTTTTTCTTATATTGGCTGAAGGCTTTGGTAAACTCATCTTGAGGAGGAGACAACAAGATTTGTTAACAGGTATCAAGGTGGATGAGGTAGTATTGACTCACTTACGGTTTGTGTATAACACAATATTGGTGGGGGTGGCCAAATTTAGGAAAGCAAGAATGATTAGAGATACTCTTAATGTTTACTTAGGGCCACAAACCAAGTCATCAATGATAAAAAATATAAAGAGGTATTTTAAAATCTTGATCGAAGGCTTCAGGACAAAATTTTAGAGATCTTGGAATTCATGAGGACTTCTCTCCTAGTGGAATATTTGGGGTCCATTAGCATTTTAAAATTTTGAAAAAAGATATCTAGAGGAATATTTTGGATTGTATCGAAGAAAGAATTAAACATTGGTCTCACAAATGTTTAAGCTATGGGGATAGATTAAATTTTTTTACAGTCAGTAATTCAAGCAATGTCAATTTATAAATTTTCTATCCTTGTTGCCCCACATACCATATGAAAAGAGTTAGACAAGATGGCTAGAAAATTTTAATGGGGAAGAGTAAAATAATAGAGGTAATGGGCCTTAGTAGGTTGGGAGAAAGTAAGCCATCCCAAGGTAAAGGAAGGTTTGGGATTGAGAAGAAGAGTTAAATAATAAAGCTTTGGATAGAAAGATTTATTGGAGGTGGATTTATTAACCAAATTTTTTATTCAGGTAGAGTTTTAACTAGTAAATATTTGGGACAGGTGAACCTGAATGAGGTGAGTTGTTTTCCTTTGGATGGTAATGGGTCCTTGGTGTGGTAGGCTCTAAAGTTAGGATCTCGAGCAGTGAAAGATGGATTATTTCATAAAGTGGAAAGAGGGGAGAAGGCACAATTTTGGACAGATTCATGGGATCAACACCCACTTATCATTGTTGAATTCCTAGAATTACAACCGATAAAAACAACCATGGAAAGTAGGGGTTGGGTCTAGATTGAGATTTATTTCAATACTAGTCAGCTGGAGGATTATAAGTTTAAGCAGTTTAAGAATTTGGATGAGTGACCAATTCCAATACCTCTAGAATTGACACTCATCATAACTAAATCTTGGCAAAAATATATCTCATAGGTGGAGATGAGGAATATGAATTAGCTTGGGACTATGAGAGCCTTGGAGTCTACACAATGAAGTATGGATATGATAAGATCCTTCCAGAACATCCTCCTCATGCATATCAAGTTGAGGATTGGAGAAATATTTGGTAGTCAAAGGGTTGGCCAAAAGTAAACTTCTTTGCCTCACAGTTCATGCACAATGGAATTCTTAATTTTGATAATTTGAGATGTAGGAAAATTTTTGGTCCATATCAATGTGTTTTTTGCTACAAGAGTGAGGAAACATCTGACCACTTGATGTTTGAGTGCCCATTTATGAGCCAGATCTGGGAGTGATGGCTTTTATCTTATAAAATTCAAGCTAATGGTGATTTGAATCGAATTAATATTTAGGAAATGGAAGAGGGGTAGATTTAAATCTAAATCTCTTTGTATTGGTAGGGAGCTTGGATTAAACTTTATTTGGTGGCAAGTGTGGTTAGAGATAAATGGTAAAAAATTTAGAGAAATATTTTCACCCTTAGATGGCATTTGGCAAGTCATTTGGAGGAAAGTCACAAAAATTATGGTTGTGTATGGTAAAGAGGATATTAAGACTGATATAGGGATGGTGATGAAGGAATCTAAAGTGTAAGAGGAGTAGGATAGAGCTAGTTGGAAACCACCCCTAGAAGGTTGGATTAAAATTAATACTAATGGAGTCGCAAAAGGTAATTCGAGTAGAGCTTAAATTGGAGTGGTTTGTAGGAATCATGTTGGAATAGTGCTCTATTGGGAACTGTAAGACCTAGGAAGGGCCACAAAAAATGAAGTATAAGCCTTAGCTATCAAATAGACTTCTATATGGGTTGTAATACAAGGTTACATGAGGATAACCCTAAAATCAGATTCTCAAATATTGGTAGGAGCTCTAGATTGCATGAGGAACTTTACTTTGAAGACGTGGAGGTTGAGGATTCTTGTCACTCAAATTAAAGAACTGTGGAAGGAATTAGATGATGAGATTCCAGTTTATGTGAGTAGAGATCTAAAAAAAGTGGTAGACTTCCTGGCTAATATGGGTACTGAAAAGGAGGTAGGGGTTCAATGGCATAGTGACATTGCTATTGAGTATGAGAGGATTAGGCAGGTTGGTGAGAAAATCCAGTTTTTAGCTAATTTGGACAGTCATTGTAGAAATATGGTTTAGGAGATTTGGCTCCAATGCAGATCTTCTTTTACTATTGTGAATAGGTGGGCATCCCTTGTAGAAATATGGTTTAAAATATTTGAATTCAATGCAGATCTTCTTTTACTATTGTAAACAAGTGTTCTTATCCACTAAGGTTGATAGGAGTCTCATCCCAATTTATAAATGATCTTGTTTTAATATAAATTTTACAAATTCTTTTTCAAAAAATTATGTTAAACAATTTTATTTTCCTAAATTTTATTAAACTTTAAAAATTTAAATAAAATATTCAAATTTTAAATAAAAAAAAGGTTTTACATCATACCACATCTTGTATTAAACTCTTAGTCCGATAAATTTTTTTGATTCTATAAACTTAATTAAAAAATTTGCATTCACCAAATCCCAAATTAACATGCTTTTTTTTTTATAATTTAAAAAAATTGAGGACACATCGAGGGCCACCTTTCCCATAAATTGAACGTGGGTCTTGGTTAGAAAATTCAAATTCTTTTACCATTGCAGTGTTTGTATCGGCACATGCCTGGATTTCCCTTGATATTAATATTTATAAACTAATAAATCAATTAAACTTAACTTAAAATTATCAATAGGAAAATGATTAGAGTCATTTTTAGATTATTAGTTATTAAAGTGGTGCTATATGGTTTGAGGTGTGGGCTATAAATACATCAACTATTATGTGAATACAAATAGAAAGAATTCAAAAGTTATTAATTACAAATAATATCAAAACCAAAGCATCATTCCCATATGAGTTTTTACTTGCTAATACAGGGACTTCTCCACTAGAAGCAGAATCTATGATAAGGTTATTGGGTATCTAAATAAAACATAAATAATGGAAGATAGCATGTTGCCAAAATAGGTAATCAAATAAACACTTAATACAAGGAAAGACACATGGATAAAACAAAGCAACAAATGAATATAAAAATGAGCATTAAATTTCATGAGGTCCCAAATTCCAATAAATAAATTAAATAGTATGTGAGGGAAAAATTGTCATGCGGTGTAAAATTTATGGAGGAAAAAATAGTTATACATCAAGGAGTTCAACCCAAACTATGAACAAAGCCAAAATAAGTACATAGATGCAAAGATAAAATAGAAGAAAAAAATACTTATAGCCCAACTAAGATCAAGTTCACAAAACCAAGAGATGGATAATTCCTCAAGAGGCAGGTATGGTCAAAACGAATATGTATCTTCTATACAACAAGAGTAGTGGAGACCAAAAAATATTTTGTCATAGAATATGAAGCCTAAAAAAACATCAGGATTACATATAATGATACTATAAAAGTAGACTAACTAATAAAACATTTTTAAAATGTGAGAATTAAAAAACACTCAAACTTCTCGTCAAAATAAATAACAAAAGAAACACACTCCAAAAAATAATAAGAGGATGTTCAAATTTTTAACCAAGAGGAGATCTAGTGGAAACAAAGAGTTAAAACCACTTGGTTATTAGAAGGTGACAAAAATACCAAAATTTTCCATCGAGTTACTTGTGCTAGGAGACATACAAAAAAGATGGAAGCTTTTCAGGATGATAATGGGAACTAATTTGATACAATCCTAGGTATGCATTATGTTTAATGGATTATTTTGCTAAATTTTTTAAGGAAGGTATGGTGCAAGATGAAGAGGCTATATCTGCTTGTTGTGGTGCAGTGGTAAATGCCCTGGGTGCTGGTAGAGGCCGACCCAGGTTCCATTCCCCTTTTCTCCATCCTACAGATGTATGGTATAGTTAGGAATATCCTATGTGTTGGTAGAGGCCGACAAGGATCCATTCCTCCTATGACCAACCTGTTGAAAGTGGCACCCCGAAAGGGGTGTTTTCCACTATAAATTAGTTTTTCCCAGAAAGGCAAAGACAAGATATCCAAGGCATCCTTCATATGATATCTCTCTCTTGTTCCCATAAAAATGATTGTTTTGTATGGAACAACACTACTAAGGGTGAGTATTTTGTTTCTCAAGGTTATTTGACCTTATGCCATAATAATCCCAACCATTATTCTAACATATTTTCTCAATTTTGGGCTCAAAAGCTCTGGCCTAAGGTGAGGTTCTTTAATTGGCTTTTATTGCATCGTAGGGTGCTTAATGGTGAGAAACTTATGAAGCATGGTTTTCATGGCCCTTTTAGATGTGATATGTGTGAAGAGAATGTAGAAACTCTCAACCATATTTTTATTGAGTGTACTTTAGCCTCTGAGCAATGGGGAAGAATGGCCACTTTACTTGGCGTACAGTGGTCCAATTTTTTCACTTTTGAACAGCTTTGGAAGAATTGGCCTAATCAAGAGGGTGTTGATCATTTTATTAGGTAGTTGGTTTGGATAGGTTGTACCATTTTTCTTTGGAATATTTGTATTGAAAGGAACAATTTTTTTTTTAATCAAGATAGGAAGGATATTCACTATATTTGGCAAAAGACCATAGACAACTTAGTTGAATCAGTCCATCAACTCCTTAATCACCCCCAAAACTCCCACCAAATATGGGATCAAGTGATGCAAATATTGAATATTAAATATTCTAAGGGCAACCAACTTAAAGTGAATGTTAGTATTAGTAAGATGGATAGGACAAGAAATTGGCAACCTCCTCCTAAGGATTTTGGAAAATTCAATACTGATGGAGCCTCTAGAGGGAACCCTGGAAAAGCCAGTGTGGAAGGAATTGGTAGACTTTCATATGGCTCTCTAGTTTTTACTTTTGCTGAGAATTTGGGTATTATTTCCAATAACCTTGTTGAGGGGTATGGTATCCTCAGATACCTTTAGGAAGCTACTACAGTGGGATGGGAAATGGTGTTAGTTGAGTCTGACTCTCAACTTATGATTAATCTTTTGAAGACTCCTTCCAAGAATCATAAGGTTGATTGGAGAATAAAAATAATTATTGAGAAGATTCAATTAATCCAGATGGGATTTTTGAAAGTTGATTACAATCATGTGCTCAGAGATCAAAAAACGAGTGTTTATGCTTTAGCTAATTGGGCGTTGGACAAAGGTGATCTTACTTGTTATGGCCACCCTCCTAGATGGTGGGCTTCACAAATTAGGGAAGCTCTTATTTCTATATTTTCTTTGGATGGCTCCAGTTTCGAAGGTACCTAGTTTCTTCTTACTTTTTTTGCTTCTCTTTGGTTCATTCAGGATTTTTTTTAGTTCCCTAGCTCTCTCTTTTCTTTCTTTTGTTTCCTTTGTTTTTTCTTGCCTTAATCATCTTCTGGTCTAGATAGGTCATTGTTATGTTCAATTTTTTATCTTTTTTCTTTTTTCCTTTTTCGTTTAGTTTTTTAAAGTGTGTGTGTTCTTTTGTTTTGTTTTGTTTTTGTGTTCTTTGTGTTGTTTTTCGTTGTTCTTGTGTTTTTGTTGTTTTGTGTTTTTTTTTGTTATTGTTCTTGTGTTTTTGTCATTCTTGTTCTTGTGTTTCTCTTTGTTTGTGTTAATTCGTGTTTTTTTTGTGTGAGTATTTTCTATCTTTTTGTTTTTGTTTATTGTTTGTTGTTGGTTGTTTATTTTATTTTTTTAATATTTTAGGTTTTGGTTGTGTTTATTTTTCATGTTTTTTTTGGGTATGTCTTTGTAGTGTTCTGTTGCTTTTGTCTTGTTTGTGTTTTATTATGTGATTCTTGTATTTTTATAGGTGGTTCATGTCGTGGTTTCTTTTATCTTATTATGTGTGTGTTTGGTTGTGCTTTTGTTTTTGACACACTCAAGGAGCATGTTTTTTATTTTTTATTTTTTATTTTTGTTGTTATTTACTTATTTTTAAATTGGTTTTGTGTGTTTGTTTTCTCCTTGAGTATTTCAAATGTGTTAGGCTAGGTCCGATTCCTGGGTGCTTTTGGCAGAATGGATACCCCTGCCTCCTTGGGTCTTACCCTAAAGTGGCATCCCTTTTAGGATGTTTTCCACAAATTATATATATATATGAAGAGGCTCAAAAATAAATTCTTGTTGTCATACCCTCTATTATATCTGAAGAAGAAAATCAAGCACTACTTAAACCCATTGATAGAGGGAAACTGAAGAAAGTAGTCTTTGGAATGAGTACCGAAAAACACTAGGTCTAGATGGCTTTCCAATTGATTTTTTTTAGACTTTCTAGGACAAATTGGAGGAGGATGTAATGGATATTATAGAGGAGTCCAGAGGTAGTAAAAAAATGCTTAAAAAATTAAATCACACATTCATTATCTTAATTCCAAAATGGAAGGAGGGGTGCATATTTTAGATTATAGACCTATTGCCTTATGCAATGTCATATATAAAATAATCACAAAGGTAATGATTGAGCAACTAAAATCTTTCCTACATAGTATTATCTTCTTGAAGGAAGGGGGTTTTATAGAGTGTAGGTAGATCTTGGATGGTGTGGTTCTATATAATGAGGCAATCCACTCAATGCAAAAATTTGGCATTAGGGGAATATTCATAAAATTGGATATATCAAAATCTTATGATAGGGTGGAGTGGATATTCTTGTCAAGGATGATGGTAGCCTCCGATTTATCTCAGGATTGGATAGAATGGGTCATGAGCTATGTTTCTACTCTAACATACTTAGTGTTAATCAAAGGCCTTCCCTCGCAAACATTTAGAGCTACTCGAGGCCTTCATCAAAGAAATCCTTGTTCTCATTATCTTTTTCTTATATTGGCTGAAGGATTTGGTAGACTCATCTTGAGGAGGAGACAACAAGATTTGTTAACAGGTATCAAGGTGGATGAGGTAGTCTTGACTCACTTACGGTTTGTGTATAACACAATATTGGTGGGGGTGGCCAAATTTAGGAAAGCAAGAATGATTAGAGATACTCTTAATGTTTACTTAGGGCCACAAACCAAGTCATCAATGATAAAAAATATAAAGAGGTATTTTAAAATAATGATCGAAGGCTTCAGGACAAAATTTTAGAGATCTTGGAATTCATGAGGACTTCTCTCCTAGTGGAATATTTGGGGTCCATTAGCATTTTAAAATTTTGAAAAAAGATATCTAGAGGAATATTTTGGATTGTATCGAAGAAAGAATTAAAAATTGGTCTCACAAATGTTTAAGCTATGGGGATAGATTAAATTTTTTTACAGTCAGTAATTTAGGCAATGTCAATTTATAAATTTTCTATCCTTGTTGCCCCACATACCATATGAAAAGAGTTAGAAAAGATGGCTAGAAAATTTTAATGGGGAAGAGTAAAATAATAGAGGTAATGGGCCTTAGTAGGTTGGGATAAAGTAAGCCATCCCAAGGTAAAGGAAGGTTTGGGATTGAGAAGAAGAGTTAAATAATAAAGATTTGGATAGAAAGATTTATTGGAGGTGGATTTATTAACCAAATTTTTTATTCAGTAGAGTTTTAACTAGTAAATATTTGGGACGGAGTGAACCTCGAATGAGGTGAGTTGTTTTCCTTTGGATGGTAATGGGTCCTTGGTGTGGTAGGCTCTAAAGTTAGGATCTCGAGCAGTGAAAGATGGATTATTCCATAAAGTGGAAAGATGGGAGAAGGCACAATTTTGGACAGATTCATGGGATCAACACCCACTTATCATTGTTGAATTCCTAGAATTACAACCGATAAAAACAACCATGGAAAGTAGGGGTTGGGTCTAGATTGAGATTTATTTCAATACTAGTCAGCTGGAGGATTATAAGTTTAAGCAGTTTAAGAATTTGGATGAGTGACCAATTCCAATACCTCTAGAATTGACACTCATCATAACTAAATCTTGGCAAAAATATATCTCATAGGTGGAGATGAGGTATATGAATTAGCTTGGGACTATGAGAGCCTTGGAGTCTACACAATGAAGTATGGATATGATAAGATCCTTCCAGAACATCCTCCTCATGCATATCAAGTTGAGGATTGGAGAAATATTTGGTAGTCAAAGGGTTGGCCAAAAGTAAACTTCTTTGCCTCACAGGTTCATGCACAATGGAATTCTTAATTTTGATAATTTGAGATGTAGGAAAATTTTTGGTCCATATCAATGTGTTTTATGCTACAAGAGTGAGGAAACATCTGACCACTTGATGTTTGAGTGCCCATTTATGAGCCAGATCTGGGAGTGATGGCTTTTATCTTATAAAATTCAAGCTAATGGTGATTTGAATCGAATTAATATTTAGGAAATGGAAGAGGGGTAGATTTAAATCTAAATCTCTTTGTATTGGTAGGGAGCTTGGATTAAACTTTATTTGGTGGCAAGTGTGGTTAGAGATAAATGGTAAAAAATTTAGAGAAATATTTTCACCCTTAGATGGAATTTGGCAAGTCATTTGGAGGAAAGTCACAAAAATTATGGTTGTGTATGGTAAAGAGGATATTAAGACTGATATAGGGATGGTGATGAAGGAATCTAAAGTGTAAGAGGAGTAGGATAGAGCTAGTTGGAAACCACCCCTAGAAGGTTGGATTAAAATTAATACTAATGGAGCCTGCAAAAGGTAATTCGAGATAGAGCTAGAATTGGAGTGGTTTGTAGGAATCATGTTGGAATAGTGCTCTATTGGGAACTGTAAGACCTAGGAAGGGCCACAAAAAATGAAGTATAAGCCTTAGCTATCAAATAGACTTCTATATGGGTTGTAATACAAGGTTACATGAGGATAACCCTAAAATCAGATTCTCAAATATTGGTAGGAGCTCTAGATTGCATGAGGAACTTTACTTTGAAGACGTGGAGGTTGAGGATTCTTGTCACTCAAATTAAAGAACTGTGGAAGGAATTAGATGATGAGATTCCAGTTTATGTGAGTAGAGATCTAAAAAAAGTGGTAGACTTCCGGCTAATATGGGTACTTGAAAAGGAGGTAGGGGTTCAATGGCATAGTGACATTGCTATTGAGGATGAGAGGATTAGGCAGGTTGGTGAGAAAATCCAGTGTTTAGCTAATTTGGACAATCATTGTAGAAATATGGTTTAGGAGATTTGGCTCCAATGCAGATCTTCTTTTACTATTGTGAATAGGTGGGCATCCCTTGTAGAAATATGGTTTAAAATATTTGAATTCAATGCAGATCTTCTTTTACTATTGTAAACAAGTGTTCTTATCCACTAAGGTTGATAGGAGTCTCATCCCAATTTATAAATGATCTTGTTTTAATATAAATTTTACAAATTATTTTTCAAAAAATTATGTTAAACAATTTTATTTTCCTAAATTTTATTAAACTTTAAAAATTTAAATAAAATATTCAAATTTTAAATAAAAAAAAGGTTTTACATCATACCACATCTTGTATTAAACTCTTAGTCCGATAAATTTTTTTGATTCTATAAACTTAATTAAAAAATTTGCATTCACCAAATCCCAAATTAACATGCTTTTTTTTTTATAATTTAAAAAAATTGAGGACACATCGAGGGCCACCTTTCCCATAAATTGAACGTGGGTCTTGGTTAGAAAATTCAAATTCTTTTACCATTGCAGTGTTTGTATCGGCACATGCCTGGATTTCCCTTGATATTAATATTTATAAACTAATAAATCAATTAAACTTAACTTAAAATTATCAATAGGAAAATGATTAGAGTCATTTTTAGATTATTAGTTATTAAAGTGGTGCTATATGGTTTGAGGTGTGGGCTATAAATACATCAACTATTATGTGAATACAAATAGAAAGAATTCAAAAGTTATTAATTACAAATAATATCAAAACCAAAGCATCATTCCCATATGAGTTTTTACTTGCTAATACAGGGACTTCTCCACTAGAAGCAGAATCTATGATAAGGTTATTGGGTATCTAAATAAAACATAAATAATGGAAGATAGCATGTTGCCAAAATAGGTAATCAAATAAACACTTAATACAAGGAAAGACACATGGATAAAACAAAGCAACAAATGAATATAAAAATGAGCATTAAATTTCATGAGGTCCCAAATTCCAATAAATAAATTAAATAGTATGTGAGGGAAAAATTGTCATGCGGTGTAAAATTTATGGAGGAAAAAATAGTTATACATCAAGGAGTTCAACCCAAACTATGAACAAAGCCAAAATAAGTACATAGATGCAAAGATAAAATAGAAGAAAAAAATACTTATAGCCCAACTAAGATCAAGTTCACAAAACCAAGAGATGGATAATTCCTCAAGAGGCAGGTATGGTCAAAACAAATATGTATCTTCTATACAACAAGAGTAGTGGAGACCAAAAAATATTTTGTCATAGAATATGAAGCCTAAAAAAACATCAGGATTACATATAATGATACTATAAAAGTAGACTAACTAATAAAACATTTTTAAAATGTGAGAATTAAAAAACACTCAAACTTCTCGTCAAAATAAATAACAAAAGAAACACACTCCAAAAAATAATAAGAGGATGTTCAAATTTTTAACCAAGAGGAGATCTAGTGGAAACAAAGAGTTAAAACCACTTGGTTATTAGAAGGTGACAAAAATACCAAAATTTTCCATCGAGTTACTTGTGCTAGGAGACATACAAACAAGATGGAAGCTTTTTAGGATGATAATGGGAACTAATTTGATACAATCCTAGGTATGCATTATGTTCAATGGATTATTTTGCTAAATTTTTTAAGGAAGGTATGGTGCAAGATGAAGAGGCTATATCTGCTTGTTGTGGTGCAGTGGTAAATGCCCTGGGTGTTGGTAGAGGCCGACCCAGGTTCCATTCCCCTTTTCTCCATCCTACAGATGTATGGTATAGTTAGGAATATCCTATGTGTTGGTAGAGGCCGACAAGGCTCCATTCCTCCTATGACCAACCTGTTGAAAGTGGCACCCCGAAAGGGGTGTTTTCCACTATAAATTAGTTTTTCCCAGAAAGGCAAAGACAAGATATCCAAGGCATCCTTCATATGAGATCTCTCTCTTGTTCCCATAAAAATGATTGTTTTGTATGGAACAACACTACTAAGGGTGAGTATTCTGTTTCTCAAGGTTATTTGACCTTATGCCATAATAATCCCAACCATTATTCTAACATATTTTCTCAATTTTGGGCTCAAAAGCTCCGGCCTAAGGTGAGGTTCTTTAATTGGATTTTATTGCATCGTAGGGTGCTTAATGGTGAGCAACTTATGAAGCATGGTTTTCATGGCCCTTTTAGATGTGATATGTGTGAAGAGAATGTAGAAACTCTCAACCATATTTTTATTGAGTGTACTTTAGCCTCTGAGCAATGGGGAAGAATGGCCACTTTACTTGGCGTACAGTGGTCCAATTTTTTCACTTTTGAACAGCTTTGGAAGAATTGGCCTAATCAAGAGGGTGTTGATCATTTTATTAGGTAGTTGGTTTGGATAGGTTGTACCATTTTTCTTTGGAATATTTGTATTGAAAGGAACAATTTTTTTTTTAATCAAGATAGGAAGGATATTCACTATATTTGGCAAAAGACCATACACAACTTAGTTGAATCAGTCCATCAACTCCTTAATCACCCCCAAAACTCCCACCAAATATGGGATCAAGTGATGCAAATATTGAATATTAAATATTCTAAGGGCAACCAACTTAAAGTGAATGTTAGTATTAGTAAGATGGATAGGACAAGAAATTGGCAACCTCCTCCTAAGGATTTTGGAAAATTCAATACTGATGGAGCCTCTAGAGGGAACCCTGGAAAAGCCAGTGTGGAAGGAATTGGTAGACTTTCATATGGCTCTCTAGTTTTTACTTTTGCTGAGAATTTGGGTATTATTTCCAATAACCTTGCTGAGGGGTATGGTATCCTCAGATACCTTTAGGAAGCTACTAAGGTGGGATGGGAAATGGTGTTAGTTGAGTCTGACTCTCAACTTATGATTAATCTTTTGAAGACTCCTTCCAAGAATCATAAGGTTGATTGGAGAATAAAAATAATTATTGAGAAGATTCAATTAATCCAGATGGGATTTTTGAAAGTTGATTACAATCATGTGCTCAGAGATCAAAAAAAGAGTGTTTATGCTTTAGCTAATTGGGCGTTGGACAAAGGTGATCTTACTTGTTATGGCCACCCTCCTAGATGGTGGGCTTCACAAATTAGGGAAGCTCTTATTTCTATATTTTCTTTGGATGGCTCCAGTTCTGAAGGTACCTAGTTTCTTCTTCCTTTTTTTTGCTTCTCTTTGGTTCATTCAGGATTTTTTTTAGTTCCCTAGCTCTCTCTTTTCTTTCTTTTGTTTCCTTTGTTTTTTCTTGCCTTAATCATCTTCTCGGTCTAGATAGGTCATTGTTATGTTCAATTTTTTTTCTTTTTTCTTTTTTCCTTTTTCGTTTAGTTTTTTAAAGTGTGTGTGTTCTTTTGTTTTGTTTTGTTTTTGTGTTCTTTGTGTTGTTTTTCGTTGTTCTTGTGTTTTTGTTGTTTTGTGTTTTTTTTTGTTATTGTTCTTGTGTTTTTGTCATTCTTGTTCTTGTGTTTCTCTTTGTTTGTGTTAATTCGTGTTTTTTTTGTGTGAGTATTTTCTATCTTTTTGTTTTTGTTTATTGTTTGTTGTTGGTTGTTTATTTTATTTTTTTAATATTTTAGGTTTTGGTTGTGTTTATTTTTCATGTTTTTTTTTGGGTATGTCTTTGTAGTGTTCTGTTGCTTTTGTCTTGTTTGTGTTTTATTATGTGATTCTTGTGTTTTTATATGTGGTTCATGTCGTGGTTTCTTTTATCTTATTATGTGTGTGTTTGGTTGTGCTTTTGTTTTTGACACACTCAAGGAGCATGTTTTTTATTTTTTATTTTTTATTTTTGTTGTTATTTACTTATTTTTAAATTGGTTTTGTGTGTTTGTTTTCTCCTTGAGTATTTCAAATGTGTTAGGCTAGGTCCGAGTCCCGGGTGCTTTTGGCGGAATGGATACCCCCGCCTCCTTGGGTCTTACCCTAAAGTGGCATCCCTTTTAGGATGTTTTCCACAAATTATATATATATATGAAGAGGCTCAAAAATAAATTCTTGTTGTCATACCCTCTATTATATCTGAAGAAGAAAATCAAGCACTACTTAAACCCATTGATAGAGGGAAACTGAAGAAAGTAGTCTTTGGAATGAGTACCGAAAAACACTAGGTCTAGATGGCTTTCCAATTGATTTTTTTTAGACTTTCTAGGACAAATTGGAGGAGGATGTAATGGATATTATAGAGGAGTCCAGAGGTAGTAAAAAAATGCTTAAAAAATTAAATCACACATTCATTATCTTAATTCCAAAATGGAAGGAGGGGTGCATATTTTAGATTATAGACCTATTGCCTTATGCAATGTCATATATAAAATAATCACAAAGGTAATGATTGAGCAACTAAAATCTTTCCTACATAGTATTATCTTCTTGAAGGAAGGGGGTTTTATAGAGTGTAGGTAGATCTTGGATGGTGTGGTTCTATATAATGAGGCAATCCACTCAATGCAAAAATTTGGCATTAGGGGAATATTCATAAAATTGGATATATCAAAATCTTATGATAGGGTGGAGTGGATATTCTTGTCAAGGATGATGGTAGCCTCCGATTTATCTCGGGATTGGATAGAATGGGTCATGAGCTATGTTTCTACTCTAACATACTTAGTGTTAATCAAAGGCCTTCCCTCGCAAACATTTAGAGCTACTCGAGGCCTTCATCAAAGAAATCCTTGTTCTCATTATCTTTTTCTTATATTGGCTGAAGTATTTGGTAGACTCATCTTGAGGAGGAGACAACAAGATTTGTTAACAGGTATCAAGGTGGATGAGGTAGTCTTGACTCACTTACGGTTTGTGTATAACACAATATTGGTGGGGGTGGCCAAATTTAGGAAAGCAAGAATGATTAGAGATACTCTTAATGTTTACTTAGGGCCACAAACCAAGTCATCAATGATAAAAAATATAAAGAGGTATTTTAAAATAATGATCGAAGGCTTCAGGACAAAATTTTAGAGATCTTGGAATTCATGAGGACTTCTCTCCTAGTGGAATATTTGGGGTCCATTAGCATTTTAAAATTTTGAAAAAAGATATCTAGAGGAATATTTTGGATTGTATCGAAGAAAGAATTAAAAATTGGTCTCACAAATGTTTAAGCTATGGGGATAGATTAAATTTTTTTACAGTCAGTAATTTAGGCAATGTCAATTTATAAATTTTCTATCCTTGTTGCCCCACATACCATATGAAAAGAGTTAGAAAATATGGCTAGAAAATTTTAATGGGGAAGAGTAAAATAATAGAGGTAATGGGCCTTAGTAGGTTGGGAGAAAGTAAGCCATCCCAAGGTAAAGGAAGGTTTGGGATTGAGAAGAAGAGTTAAATAATAAAGATTTGGATAGAAAGATTTATTGGAGGTGGATTTATTAACCAAATTTTTTATTCAGTAGAGTTTTAACTAGTAAATATTTGGGACAGGTGAACTCGAATGAGGTGAGTTGTTTTCCTTTGGATGGTAATGGGTCCTTGGTGTGGTAGGCTCTAAAGTTAGGATCTCGAGCAGTGAAAGATGGATTATTCCATAAAGTGGAAAGATGGGAGAAGGCACAATTTTGGACAGATTCATGGGATCAACACCCACTTATCATTGTTGAATTCCTAGAATTACAACCGATAAAAACAACCATGGAAAGTAGGGGTTGGGTCTAGATTGAGATTTATTTCAATACTAGTCAGCTGGAGGATTATAAGTTTAAGCAGTTTAAGAATTTGGATGAGTGACCAATTCCAATACCTCTAGAATTGACACTCATCATAACTAAATCTTGGCAAAAATATATCTCATAGGTGGAGATGAGGTATATGAATTAGCTTGGGACTATGAGAGCCTTGGAGTCTACACAATGAAGTATGGATATGATAAGATCCTTCCAGAACATCCTCCTCATGCATATCAAGTTGAGGATTGGAGAAATATTTGGTAGTCAAAGGGTTGGCCAAAAGTAAACTTCTTTGCCTCACGGTTCATGCACAATGGAATTCTTAATTTTGATAATTTGAGATGTAGGGAAATTTTTGGTCCATATCAATGTGTTTTATGCTACAAGAGTGAGGAAACATCTGACCACTTGATGTTTGAGTGCCCATTTATGAGCCAGATCTGGGAGTGATGGCTTTTATCTTATAAAATTCAAGCTAATGGTGATTTGAATCGAATTAATATTTAGGAAATGGAAGAGGGGTAGATTTAAATCTAAATCTTTTTGTATTGGTAGGGAGCTTGGATTAAAATTATTTGGTGTCAAGTGTGGTTAGAGATAAATGGTAAAAAATTTAGAGAAATATTTTCACCCTTAGATGGCATTTGGCAAGTCATTTGGAGGAAAGTCACAAAAATTATGGTTGTGTATGGTAAAGAGGATATTAAGACTGATATAGGGATGGTGATGAAGGAATCTAAAGTGTAAGAGGAGTAGGATAGAGCTAGTTGGAAACCACCCCTAGAAGTTTGGATTAAAATTAATACTAATGGAGCTGCAAAAGGTAATTCAGATAGAGCTTAAATTGGAGTGGTTTGTAGGAATCATGTTGGAATAGTGCTCTATTGGGAACTGTAAGACCTAGGAAGGGCCACAAAAAATGAAGTATAAGCCTTAGCTATCAAATAGACTTCTATATGGGTTGTAATACAAGGTTACATGAGGATAACCCTAAAATCAGATTCTCAAATATTGGTAGGAGCTCTAGATTGCATGAGGAACTTTACTTTGAAGACGTGGAGGTTGAGGATTCTTGTCACTCAAATTAAAGAACTGTGGAAGGAATTAGATGATGAGATTCCAGTTTATGTGAGTAGAGATCTAAAAAAAGTGGTAGACTTCCTGGCTAATATGGGTACTGAAAAGGAGGTAGGGGTTCAATGGCATAGTGACATTGCTATTGAGTATGAGAGGATTAGGCAGGTTGGTGAGAAAATCCAGTTTTTAGCTAATTTGGACAGTCATTGTAGAAATATGGTTTAGGAGATTTGGCTCCAATGCAGATCTTCTTTTACTATTGTGAATAGGTGGGCATCCCTTGTAGAAATATGGTTTAAAATATTTGAATTCAATGTAGATCTTCTTTTACTATTGTAAACAAGTGTTCTTATCCACTAAGGTTGATAGGAGTCTCATCCCAATTTATAAATGATCTTGTTTTAATATAAATTTTACAAATTATTTTTCAAAAAATTATGTTAAACAATTTTATTTTCCTAAATTTTATTAAACTTTAAAAATTTAAATAAAATATTCAAATTTTAAATAAAAAAAAGGTTTTACATCATACCACATCTTGTATTAAACTCTTAGTCCTATAAATTTTTTTGATTCTATAAACTTAATTAAAAAATTTGCATTCACCAAATCCCAAATTAACATGCTTTTTTTTTTATAATTTAAAAAAATTGAGGACACATCGAGGGCCACCTTTCCCATAAATTGAACGTGGGTCTTGGTTAGAAAATTCAAATTCTTTTACCATTGCAGTGTTTGTATCGGCACATGCCTGGATTTCCCTTGATATTAATATTTATAAACTAATAAATCAATTAAACTTAACTTAAAATTATCAATAGGAAAATGATTAGAGTCATTTTTAGATTATTAGTTATTAAAGTGGTGCTATATGGTTTGAGGTGTGGGCTATAAATACATCAACTATTATGTGAATACAAATAGAAAGAATTCAAAAGTTATTAATTACAAATAATATCAAAACCAAAGCATCATTCCCATATGAGTTTTTACTTGCTAATACAGGGACTTCTCCACTAGAAGCAGAATCTATGATAAGGTTATTGGGTATCTAAATAAAACATAAAGAATGGAAGATAGCATGTTGCCAAAATAGGTAATCAAATAAACACTTAATACAAGGAAAGACACATGGATAAAACAAAGCAACAAATGAATATAAAAATGAGCATTAAATTTCATGAGGTCCCAAATTCCAATAAATAAATTAAATAGTATGTGAGGGAAAAATTGTCATGCGGTGTAAAATTTATGGAGGAAAAAATAGTTATACATCAAGGAGTTCAACCCAAACTATGAACAAAGCCAAAATAAGTACATAGATGCAAAGATAAAATAGAAGAAAAAAATACTTATAGCCCAACTAAGATCAAGTTCACAAAACCAAGAGATGGATAATTCCTCAAGAGGCAGGTATGGTCAAAACAAATATGTATCTTCTATACAACAAGAGTAGTGGAGACCAAAAAATATTTTGTCATAGAATATGAAGCCTAAAAAAACATCAGGATTACATATAATGATACTATAAAAGTAGACTAACTAATAAAACATTTTTAAAATGTGAGAATTAAAAAACACTCAAACTTCTCGTCAAAATAAATAACAAAAGAAACACACTCCAAAAAATAATAAGAGGATGTTCAAATTTTTAACCAAGAGGAGATCTAGTGGAAACAAAGAGTTAAAACCACTTGGTTATTAGAAGGTGACAAAAATACCAAAATTTTCCATCGAGTTACTTGTGCTAGGAGACATACAAACAAGATGGAAGCTTTTTAGGATGATAATGGGAACTAATTTGATACAATCCTAGGTATGCATTATGTTCAATGGATTATTTTGCTAAATTTTTTAAGGAAGGTATGGTGCAAGATGAAGAGGCTATATCTCGCTTGTTGTGGTGCAATGGTAAATGCCCTGGGTGTTGGTAGAGGCCGACCCAGGTTCCATTCCCCTTTTCTCCATCCTACAGATGTATGGTATAGTTAGGAATATCCTATGTGTTGGTAGAGGCCGACAAGGCTCCATTCCTCCTATGACCAACCTGTTGAAAGTGGCACCCCGAAAGGGGTGTTTTCCACTATAAATTAGTTTTTTATCCAAGGCATCCTTCATATGAGATCTCTCTCTTGTTCCCATAAAAATGATTGTTTTGTATGGAACAACACTACTAAGGGTGAGTATTCTGTTTCTCAAGGTTATTTGACCTTATGCCATAATAATCCCAACCATTATTCTAACATATTTTCTCAATTTTGGGCTCAAAAGCTCTGGCCTAAGGTGAGGTTCTTTAATTGGATTTTATTCCATCGTAGGGTGCTTAATGGTGAGCAACTTATGAAGCATGGTTTTCATGGCCCTTTTAGATGTGATATGTGTGAAGAGAATGTAGAAACTCTCAACCATATTTTTATTGAGTGTACTTTAGCCTCTGAGCAATGGGGAAGAATGGCCACTTTACTTGGCGTACAGTGGTCCAATTTTTTCACTTTTGAACAGCTTTGGAAGAATTGGCCTAATCAAGAGGGTGTTGATCATTTTATTAGGTAGTTGGTTTGGATAGGTTGTACCATTTTTCTTTGGAATATTTGTATTGAAAGGAACAATTTTTTTTTTAATCAAGATAGGAAGGATATTCACTATATTTGGCAAAAGACCATAGACAACTTAGTTGAATCAGTCCATCAACTCCTTAATCACCCCCAAAACTCCCACCAAATATGGGATCAAGTGATGCAAATATTGAATATTAAATATTCTAAGGGCAACCAACTTAAAGTGAATGTTAGTATTAGTAAGATGGATAGGACAAGAAATTGGCAACCTCCTCCTAAGGATTTTGGAAAATTCAATACTGATGGAGCCTCTAGAGGGAACCCCGGAAAAGCCGATGTGGAAGGAATTGGTAGACTTTCATATGGCTCTCTAGTTTTTACTTTTGCTGAGAATTTGGGTATTATTTCCAATAACCTTGTTGAGGGGTATGGTATCCTCAGATACCTTTAGGAAGCTACTAAGGTGGGATGGGAAATGGTGTTAGTTGAGTCTGACTCTCAACTTATGATTAATCTTTTGAAGACTCCTTCCAAGAATCATAAGGTTGATTGGAGAATAAAAATAATTATTGAGAAGATTCAATTAATCCAGATGGGATTTTTGAAAGTTGATTACAATCATGTGCTCAGAGTTCAAAAAAAGAGTGTTTATGCTTTAGCTAATTGGGCGTTGGACAAAGGTGATCTTACTTGTTATGGCCACCCTCCTAGATGGTGGGCTTCACAAATTAGGGAAGCTCTTATTTCTATATTTTCTTTGGATGGCTCTAGTTTCGAAGGTACCTAGTTTCTTCTTCCTTTTTTTTGCTTCTCTTTGGTTCATTCAGGATTTTTTTTAGTTCCCTAGCTCTCTCTTTTCTTTCTTTTGTTTCCTTTGTTTTTTCTTGCCTTAATCATCTTCTGGTCTAGATAGGTCATTGTTATGTTCAATTTTTTTTCTTTTTTCTTTTTTCCTTTTTCGTTTAGTTTTTTAAAGTGTGTGTGTTCTTTTGTTTTGTTTTGTTTTTGTGTTCTTTGTGTTGTTTTTCGTTGTTCTTGTGTTTTTGTTGTTTTGTGTTTTTTTTTGTTATTGTTCTTGTGTTTTTGTCATTCTTGTTCTTGTGTTTCTCTTTGTTTGTGTTAATTCGTGTTTTTTTTGTGTGAGTATTTTCTATCTTTTTGTTTTTGTTTATTGTTTGTTGTTGGTTGTTTATTTTATTTTTTTAATATTTTAGGTTTTGGTTGTGTTTATTTTTCATGTTTTTTTTTTGGGTATGTCTTTGTAGTGTTCTGTTTCTTTTGTCTTGTTTGTGTTTTATTATGTGATTCTTGTGTTTTTATATGTGGTTCATGTCGTGGTTTCTTTTATCTTATTATGTGTGTGTTTGGTTGTGCTTTTGTTTTTGACACACTCAAGGAGCATGTTTTTTATTTTTTATTTTTTATTTTTGTTGTTATTTACTTATTTTTAAATTGGTTTTGTGTGTTTGTTTTCTCCTTGAGTATTTCAAATGTGTTAGGCTAGGTCCGAGTCCTGGGTGCTTTTGGCAGAATGGATACCCCTGCCTCCTTGGGTCTTACCCTAAAGTGGCATCCCTTTTAGGATGTTTTCCACAAATTATATATATATATGAAGAGGCTCAAAAATAAATTCTTGTTGTCGTACCCTCTATTATATCTGAAGAAGAAAATCAAGCACTACTTAAACCCATTGATAGAGGGAAACTGAAGAAAGTAGTCTTTGGAATGAGTACCGAAAAACACTAGGTCTAGATGGCTTTCCAATTGATTTTTTTTAGACTTTCTATGACAAATTGGAGGAGGATGTAATGGATATTATAGAGGAGTCCAGAGGTAGTAAAAAAATGCTTAAAAAATTAAATCACACATTCATTATCTTAATTCCAAAATGGAAGGAGGGGTGCATATTTTAGATTATAGACCTATTGCCTTATGCAATGTCATATATAAAATAATCACAAAGGTAATGATTGAGCAACTAAAATCTTTCCTACATAGTATTATCTTCTTGAAGGAAGGGGCTTTTATAGAGTGTAGGTAGATCTTGGATGGTGTGGTTCTATATAATGAGGCAATCCACTCAATGCAAAAATTTGGCATTAGGGGAATATTCATAAAATTGGATATATCAAAATCTTATGATAGGGTGGAGTGGATATTCTTGTCAAGGATGATGGTAGCCTCCGATTTATCTCGGGATTGGATAGAATGGGTCATGAGCTATGTTTCTACTCTAACATACTTAGTGTTAATCAAAGGCCTTCCCTCGCAAACATTTAGAGCTACTCGAGGCCTTCATCAAAGAAATCCTTGTTCTCATTATCTTTTTCTTATATTGGCTGAAGGATTTGGTAGACTCATCTTGAGGAGGAGACAACAAGATTTGTTAACAGGTATCAAGGTGGATGAGGTAGTCTTGACTCACTTACGGTTTGTGTATAACACAATATTGGTGGGGGTGGCCAAATTTAGGAAAGCAAGAATGATTAGAGATACTCTTAATGTTTACTTAGGGCCACAAACCAAGTCATCAATGATAAAAAATATAAAGAGGTATTTTAAAATATTGATCGAAGGCTTCAGGACAAAATTTTAGAGATCTTGGAATTCATGAGGACTTCTCTCCTAGTGGAATATTTGGGGTCCATTAGCATTTTAAAATTTTGAAAAAAGATATCTAGAGGAATATTTTGGATTATATCGAAGAAAGAATTAAAAATTGGTCTCACAAATGTTTAAGCTATGGGGATAGATTAATTTTTTTACGATCAATAATTTAGGCCATGTCAATTTATAAATTTTCTATCCTTGTTGCCCCACATACCATATGAAAAGAGTTAGAAAAGATGGCTAGAAAATTTTAATGGGGAAGAGTAAAATAATAGAGGTAATGGGCCTTAGTAGGTTGGGAGAAATTAAGCCATCCCAAGGTAAAGGAAGGTTTGGGATTGAGAAGAAGAGTTAAATAATAAAGATTTGGATAGAAAGATTTATTGGAGGTGGATTTATTAACCAAATTTTTTATTCAGTAGAGTTTTAACTAGTAAATATTTGGGACAGGTGAACCCGAATGAGGTGAGTTGTTTTCCTTTGGATGGTAATGGGTCCTTGGTGTGGTAGGCTCTAAATTTAGGATCTCGAGCAGTGAAAGATGGATTATTCCATAAAGTGGAAAGATGGGAGAAGGCACAATTTTGGACAGATTCATGGGATCAACACCCACTTATCATTGTTGAATTCCTAGAATTACAACCGATAAAAACAACCATGGAAAGTAGGGGTTGGGTCTAGATTGAGATTTATTTCAATACTAGTCAGCTGGAGGATTATAAGTTTAAGCAGTTTAAGAATTTGGATGAGTGACCAATTCCAATACCTCTAGAATTGACACTCATCATAACTAAATTTTGGCAAAAATATATCTCATAGGTGGAGATGAGGAATATGAATTAGCTTGGGACTATGAGAGCCTTGGAGTCTACACAATGAAGTATGGATATGATAAGATCCTTCCAGAATGTCCTCCTCATGCATATCAAGTTGAGGATTGGAGAAATATTTGGTAGTCAAAGGGTTGGTCAAAAGTAAACTTCTTTGCCTCACAGTTCATGCACAATGGAATTCTTAATTTTGATAATTTGAGATGTAGGAAAATTTTTGGTCCATATCAATGTGTTTTTTTCTACAAGAGTGAGGAAACATCTGACCACTTGATGTTTGAGTGCCCATTTATGAGCCAGATCTGGGAGTGATGGCTTTTATCTTATAAAATTCAAGCTAATGGTGATTTGAATCGAATTAATATTTAGGAAAAATGGAAGAGGGGTAGATTTAAATCTAAATCTCTTTGTATTGGTAGGGAGCTTGGATTAAACTTTATTTGGTGGCAAGTGTGGTTAGAGATAAATGGTAAAAAATTTAGAGAAATATTTTCACCCTTAGATGGCATTTGGCAAGTCATTTGGAGGAAAGTCACAAAAATTATGGTTGTGTATGGTAAAGAGGATATTAAGACTGCTATAGGGATGGTGATGAAGGAATCTAAAGTGTAAGAGGAGTAGGATAGAGCTAGTTGGAAACCACCCCTAGAAGGTTGGATTAAAATTAATACTAATGGAGCTGCAAAAGGTAATTCATATAGAGCTTAAATTGGAGTGGTTTGTAGGAATCATGTTGGAATAGTGCTCTATTGGGAACTGTAAGACCTAGGAAGGGCCACAAAAAATGAAGTATAAGCCTTAGCTATCAAATAGACTTCTATCTGGGTTGTAATACAAGGTTACATGAGGATAACCCTAAAATCAGATTCTCAAATATTGGTAGGAGCTCTAGATTGCATGAGGAACTTTACTTTGAAGACGTGGAGGTTGAGGATTCTTGTCACTCAAATTAAAGAATTGTGGAAGGAATTAGATGATGAGATTCCAGTTTATGTGAGTAGAGATCTAAAAAAAGTGGTAGACTTTCTGGCTAATATGGGTACTGAAAAGGAGGTAGGGGTTCAATGGCATAGTGACATTGCTATTGAGTATGAGAGGATTAGGCAGGTTGGTGAGCAAATCCAGTTTTTAGCTAATTTGGACAGTCATTGTAGAAATATGGTTTAGGAGATTTGGCTCCAATGCAGATCTTCTTTTACTGTTGTATATAGGTGGACATTCCTTGTAGAAATATGGTTTAAAATATTTGAATTCAATGCAGATCTTATTTTACTATTGTAAACAAGTGTTCTTATCAACTAAGGTTGATAGAAGTCTCATCCCAATTTATAAATGATCTTGTTTTAATATAAATTTTACAAATTATTTTTCAAAAAATTATGTTAAACAATTTTATTTTCCTAAATTTTATTAAACTTTAAAAATTTAAATAAAATATTCAAATTTTAAATAAAAAAAAGGTTTTACATCATACCACATCTTGTATTAAACTCTTAGTCCTATAAATTTTTTTGATTCTATAAACTTAATTAAAAAATTTGCATTCACCAAATCCCAAATTAACATGCTTTTTTTTTATAATTTAAAAAAATTGAGGACACATCGAGGGCCACCTTTCCCATAAATTGAACGTGGGTCTTGGTTAGAAAATTCAAATTCTTTTACCATTGCAGTGTTTGTATCGGCACATGCCTGGATTTCCCTTGATATTAATATTTATAAACTAATAAATCAATTAAACTTAACTTAAAATTATCAATAGGAAAATGATTAGAGTCATTTTTATATTATTAGTTATTAAAGTGGTGCTATATGGTTTGAGGTGTGGGCTATAAATACATCAACTATTATGTGAATACAAATAGAAAGAATTCAAAAGTTATTAATTACAAATAATATCAAAACCAAAGCATCATTCCCATATGAGTTTTTACTTGCTAATACAGGGACTTCTCCACTAGAAGCAGAATCTATGATAAGGTTATTGGGTATCTAAATAAAACATAAAGAATGGAAGATAGCATGTTGCCAAAATAGGTAATCAAATAAACACTTAATACAAGGAAAGAAACATGGATAAAACAAAGCAACAAATGAATATAAAATTGAGCATTAAATTTCATGAGGTCCCAAATTCCAATAAATAAATTAAATAGTATGTGAGGGAAAAATTGTCATGTGGTGTAAAATTTATGGAGGAAAAAATAGTTATACATCAACGAGTTCAACCCAAAATATGAACATAGCCAAAATAAGTACATAGATGCAAAGATAAAATAGAAGGAAAAATACTTATAGCCCAACTAAGATCTAGTTCACAAAACCAAGAGATGGACAATTCCTCAAGGAATATGGTCAAAACGAATATATATATTTTGTACAACAAGAGTAGTGGAGACCAAAAAATATTTTGTCATAGAATATGAAGCCCAAAAAAACATCAGGATTACATATAACGACACTATAAAAGTAGACTGACTAATAAAACATTTTTAAAATGTGAGAATTAAAAAACACTCAAACTTCTCGTCAAAATAAATAACAAAAGAAACACACTCCAAAAAATAATAAGAGGATGTTCAAATTTTTAACCAAGAGGAGATCTAGTGGAAACAAAGAGTTAAAACCACTTGGTTATTAGAAGGTGACAAAAATACCAAAATTTTCCATCGAGTTACTTGTGCTAGAAGACATACAAACAAGATGGAAGCTTTTCAGGATGATAATGGGAACTAATTTGATACAATCCTAGGTATGCATTATGTTCAATGGATTATTTTGCTAAATTTTTTAAGGAAGGTATGGTGCAAGATGAAGAGGCTATATCTGCTTGTTGTGGTGCAATTGTAAATGCCCTGGGTGCTGGTAGAGGCCGACCCAGGTTCCATTCCCCTTTTCTCCATCCTACATATATATGGTATAGTTAGGAATATCCTATGTGTTGGTAGAGGCCGACAAGGCTCCATTCCTCCTATGCCCAACCTGTTGAAAGTGGCACCCCGAAAGGAGTGTTTTCCACTATAAATTAGTTTTTCCCAGAAAGGAAAAGACAAGATATCCAAGGCATCCTTCATATGAGATCTCTCTCTTGTTCCCATAAAAATGATTGTTTTGTATGGAACAACACTACTAAGGGTGAGTATTCTGTTGCTCAAGGTTATTTGACCTTATGCCATAATAATCCCAACCATTATTCTAACATATTTTCTCAATTTTGGGCTCAAAAGCTCTGGCCTAAGGTGAGGTTCTTTAATTGGATTTTATTGCATCGTAGGGTGCTTAATGGTGAGCAACTTATGAAGCATGGTTTTCATGGCCCTTTTAGATGTGATATGTGTGAAGAGAATGTAGAAACTCTCAACCATATTTTTATTGAGTGTACTTTAGCCTCTGAGCAATGGGGAAGAATGGCCACTTTACTTGGCGTACAGTGGTCCAATTTTTTCACTTTTGAACAGCTTTGGAAGAATTGGCCTAATCAAGAGGGTGTTGATCATTTTATGTTTGGATAGGTTGTACCATTATTCTTTGGAATATTTGTATTGAAAGGAACACATTTTTTTTTAATCAAGATAGGAAGGATATTCATTATATTTGGCAAAAGACCATAGACAACTTAGTTGAATCAGTCCATCAACTCCTTAATCACCCCCAAAACTCCCACCAAATATGGGATCAAGTGATGCAAATATTGAATATTAAATATTCTAAGGGCAACCAACTTAAAGTGAATGTTAGTATTAGTAAGATGGATAGGACAAGAAATTGGCAACCTCCTCCTAAGGATTTTGGAAAATTCAATATCGATGGAGCCTCTAGAGGGAACCCTGGAAAAGCCAGTGTGGAAGGAATTGGTAGACTTTCATATGGCTCACTAGTTTTTACTTTTGCTGAGAATTTGGGTATTATTTCCAATAACCTTTCTGAGGGGTATGGTATCCTCAGATACCTTTAGGAAGCTACTAAGGTGGGATGGGAAAAGGTGTTAGTTGAGTATGAATCTCAACTTATGATTAATCTTTTGAAGACTCCTTCCAAGAATCATAAGGTTGATTGGAGAATAAAAATAATTATTGAGAAGATTCAATTAATCCAGATAGGATTTTTGAAATTTTATTACAATCATGTGCTCAGAGATCAAAAAAAGAGTGTTTATGCTTTAGCTAATTGGGCGTTGGACAAAGGTGATCTTACTTGTTATGGCCACCCTCCTAGATGGTGGGCTTCACAAATTAGGGAAGCTCTTATTTCTATATTTTCTTTGGATGGCTCCAGTTCTGAAGGTACCTAGTTTCTTCTTGCTTTTTTTTGCTTCTCTTTGGTTCATTCAGGATTTTTTTAGTTCCCTAGCTCTCTCTTTTCTTTATTTTGTTTCCTTTGTTGTTTCTTGCCTTAATCATCTTCTGGTCTAGATAGGTCATTGTTATGTTCAATTTTTTTTCTTTTTTCTTTTTTCCTTTTTCGTTTAGTTTTTTAAAGTGTGTGTGTTCTTTTGTTTTGTTTTGTTTTTGTGTTCTTTGTGTTGTTTTTCGTTGTTCTTGTGTTTTTGTTGTTTTGTGTTTTTTTTTGTTATTGGTCTTGTGTTTTTGTCATTCTTATTTCTTGTGTTTCTCTTTGTTTGTGTTAATTCGTGTTTTTTTTGTGTGAGTATTTTCTATCTTTTTGTTTTTGTTTATTGTTTGTTGTTGGTTGTTTATTTTATTTTTTTAATATTTTAGGTTTTGGTTGTGTTTATTTTTCATGTTTTTTTTTGGGTATGTCTTTGTAGTGTTCTGTTGCTTTTGTCTTGTTTGTGTTTTATTATGTGATTCTTGTGTTTTTATATGTGGTTCATGTTGTGGTTTCTTTTATCTTATTATGTGTGTGTTTGGTTGTGCTTTTGTTTTTGACACACTCAAGGAGCATGTTTTTTATTTTTTATTTTTTATTTTTGTTGTTATTTACTTATTTTTAAATTGGTTTTGTGTGTTTGTTTTCTCCTTGAGTATTTCAAATGTGTTAGGCTAGGTCCGAGTCCTGGGTGCTTTTGGCAGAATGGATACCCCTGCCTCCTTGGGTCTTACCCTAAAGTGGCATCCCTTTTAGGATGTTTTCCACAAATTATATATATATATATATATGAAGAGGCTCAAAAATAAATTCTTGTTGTCGTACCCTCTATTATATCTGATGAAGAAAATCAAGCACTACTTAAACCCATTGATAGAGGGAAACTGAATAAAGTAGTCTTTGGAATGAGTACCGAAAAACACTAGGTCTAGATGGCTTTCCAATTGATTTTTTTTAGACTTTCTATGACAAATTGGAGGAGGATGTAATGGATATTATAGAGGAGTCCAGAGGTAGTATAAAAATGCTTAAAAAATTAAATCACACATTCATTATCTTAATTCCAAAATGGAAGGAGGGGTGCATATTTTAGATTATAGACCTATTGCCTTATGCAATGTCATATATAAAATAATCACAAAGGTAATGATTGAGCAACTAAAATCTTTCCTACATAGTATTATCTTCTTGAAGGAAGGGGCTTTTATAGAGTGTAGGTAGATCTTGGATGGTGTGGTTCTATATAATGAGGCAATCCACTCAATGCAAAAATTTGGCATTAGGGGAATATTCATAAAATTGTATATATCAAAATCTTATGATAGGGTGGAGTGGATATTCTTGTCAAGGATGATGGTAGCCTTCGATTTCTCTCAGGATTGGATAGAATGGGTCATGAGCTATGTTTCTACTCTAACATACTTAGTGTTAATCAAAGGCCTTCCCTCGCAACCATTTAGAGCTACTCGAGGCCTTCATCAAGGAAATCCTTGTTCTCATTATCTTTTTCTTATATTGGCTGAAGGCTTTGGTAGACTCATCTTGAGGAGGAGACAACAAGATTTGTTAACAAGTATCAAGGTGGATGAGGTAGTCTTGACTCACTTACGGTTTATGTATAACACAATATTGGTGGGGGTGGCCAAATTTAGGAAAGCAAGAATGATTAGAGATAATCTTAATGTTTACTTAGGGCCACAAACCAAGTCATCAATGATAAAAAATATAAAGAGGTATTTTAAAATCTTGATCGAAGGCTTTAGGACAAAATTTTAGAGATCTTGGAATTCATGAGGACTTCTCTCCTAGTGGAATATTTGGGGTCCATTAGCATTTTAAAATTTTGAAAAAAGATATCTAGAGGAATATTTTGGATTGTATCAAAGAAAGAATTAAACATTGGTCTCACAAATGTTTAAGCTATGGAGATAGATTAAATTTTTTTACAGTCAGTAATTCAGGCAATGTCAATTTATAAATTTTCTATCCTTGTTGCCCCACATACCATATGAAAAGAGTTAGACAAGATGGCTAGAAAATTTTAATGGGGAAGAGTAAAATAATAGAGGTAATGGGCCTTAGTAGGTTGGGAGAAAGTAAGCCATCCCAAGGTAAAGGAAGGTTTGGGATTGAGAAGAAGAGTTAAATAATAAAGCTTTGGATAGAAATATTTATTGGAGGTGGATTTATTAACCAAATTTTTTATTCAGTAGAGTTTTAACTAGTAAATATTTGGGACAGGTGAACTCGAATGAGGTGAGTTGTTTTCCTTTGGATGGTAATGGGTCCTTGGTGTGGTAGGATCTAAAGTTAGGATCTCGAGCAGTGAAAGATGGATTATTTCATAAAGTGGAAAGAGGGGAGAAGGCACAATTTTGGACAGATTCATGGGATCAACACCCACTTATCATTGTTGAATTCCTAGAATTACAACCGATAAAAACAACCATGGAAATTAGGGGTTGGGTCTAGATTGAGATTTATTTCAATACTATTCAGCTGGAGGATTATAATTTTAACCAGTTTAAGAATTTGGATGAGTGACCAATTCCAAAACCTCTAGAATTGACACTCATCATAACTAAATCTTGGCAAAAATATATCTCATAGGTGGAGATGAGGAATATGAATTAGCTTGGGACTATGAGAGCCTTGGAGTCTACACAATGAAGTATGGATATGATAAGATCCTTCCAGAACATCCTCCTCATGCATATCAAGTTGAGGATTGGAGAAATATTTGGTAGTCAAAGGGTTGGCCAAAAGTAAACTTCTTTGCCTCACAGTTCATGCACAATGGAATTCTTAATTTTGATAATTTGAGATGTAGGAAAATTTTTGGTCCATATCAATGTGTTTTATGCTACAAGAGTGAGGAAACATCTGACCACTTGATGTTTGAGTGCCCATTTATGAGCCAGATCTGGGAGTGATGGCTTTTATCTTATAAAATTCAAGCTAATGGTGATTTGAATCAAATTAATATTTAGGAAAAATGGAAGAGGGGTAGATTTAAATCTAAATATCTTTGTATTGGTAGTGAGCTTGGATTAAACTTTATTTGGTGGCAAGTGTGGTTAGAGATAAATGGTAAAAAATTTAGAGAAATATTTTCACCCTTAGATGGCATTTGGCAAGTCATTTGGAGGAAAGTCACAAAAATTATGGTTGTGTATGGTAAAGAGGATATTAAGACTGATATAGGGATGGTGATGAAGGAATCTAAAGTGTAAGAGGAGTAGGATAGAGCTAGTTGGAAACCACCCCTAGAAGGTTGGATTAAAATTAATACTAATGGAGCTGTAAAAGGTAATTCAGATAGAGCTTAAATTGGAGTGGTTTGTAGGAATCATGTTGGAATAGTGCTCTTTTGGGAACTGTAAGACCTAGGAAGGGCCACAAAAAATGAAGTATAAGCCTTAGCTATCAAATAGACTTCTATCTGGGTTGTAATACAAGGTTACATGAGGATAACCCTAAAATCAGATTCTCAAATATTGGTAGGAGCTCTAGATTGCATGAGGAACCTTACTTTGAAGACGTCGAGGTTGAAGATTCTTGTCACTCAAATTAAAGAACTGTGGAAGGAATTAGATGATGAGATTCCAGTTTATGTGAGTAGATATCTACAAAAAGTGGTAGACTTCCTGGCTAATATGGGTACTGAAAATGAGGTAGGAGTTCAATGGCATAGTGACATTGCTATTGAGTATGAGAGGATTAGGCAGGTTGGTGAGCAAATCCAGTTTTTAGCTAATTTGGACAGTCATTGTAGAAATATGGTTTAGGAGATTTGGCTCCAATGCAGATCTTCTTTTACTGTTGTAAATAGGTGGACATCCCTTGTAGAAATATGGTTTAAAATATTTGAATTCAATGCAGATCTTCTTTTACTATTGTAAACAAGTGTTCTTATCAACTAAGGTTGATAGGAGTCTCATCCCAATTTATAAATGATCTTGTTTTAATATAAATTTTACAAATTATTTTTCAAAAAATTATGTTAAACAATTTTATTTTCCTAAATTTTATTAAACTTTAAAAATTTAAATAAAATATTCAAATTTTAAATAAAAAAAAGGTTTTACATCATACCACATCTTGTATTAAACTCTTAGTCCTATAAATTTTTTTGATTCTATAAACTTAATTAAAAAATTTGCATTCACCAAATCCCAAATTAACATGCTTTTTTTTTATAATTTAAAAAAATTGAGGACACATCGAGGGCCACCTTTCCCATAAATTGAACGTGGGTCTTGGTTAGAAAATTCAAATTCTTTTACCATTGCAGTGTTTGTATCGGCACATGCCTGGATTTCCCTTGATATTAATATTTATAAACTAATAAATCAATTAAACTTAACTTAAAATTATCAATAGGAAAATGATTAGAGTCATTTTTAGATTATTAGTTATTAAAGTGGTGCTATATGGTTTGAGGTGTGGGCTATAAATACATCAACTATTATGTGAATACAAATAGAAAGAATTCAAAAGTTATTAATTACAAATAATATCAAAACCAAAGCATCATTCCCATATGAGTTTTTACTTGCTAATACAGGGACTTCTCCACTAGAAGCAGAATCTATGATAAGGTTATTGGGTATCTAAATAAAACATAAATAATGGAAGATAGCATGTTGCCAAAATAGGTAATCAAATAAATACTTAATACAAGGAAAGACACATGGATAAAACAAAGCAACAAATGAATATAAAATTGAGCATTAAATTTCATGAGGTCCCAAATTCCAATAAATAAATTAAATAGTATGTGAGGGAAAAATTGTCATGTGGTGTAAAATTTATGGAGGAAAAAATAGTTATACATCAAGGAGTTCAACCCAAACTATGAACAAAGCCAAAATAAGTACATAGATGCAAAGATAAAATAGAAGAAAAAAATACTTATAGCCCAACTAAGATCAAGTTCACAAAACCAAGAGATGGATAATTCCTCAAGAGGCAGGTATGGTCAAAACGAATATGTATCTTCTATACAACAAGAGTAGTGGAGACCAAAAAATATTTTGTCATAGAATATGAAGCCTAAAAAAACATCAAGATTACATATAACGACACTATCAAAGTAGACTGACTAATAAAACATTTTTAAAATGTGAGAATTAAAAAACACTCAAACTTCTCGTCAAAATAAATAACAAAAGAAACACACTCCAAAAAATAATAAGAGGATGTTCAAATTTTTAACCAAGAGGAGATCTAGTGGAAACAAAGAGTTAAAACCACTTGGTTATTAGAAGGTGACAAAAATACCAAAATTTTCCATCGAGTTACTTGTGCTAGGAGACATACAAACAAGATGGAAGCTTTTTAGGATAATAATGGGAACTAATTTGATACAATCCTAGGTATGCATTATGTTCAATGGATTATTTTGCTAAATTTTTTAAGGAAGGTATGGTGCAAGATGAAGAGGCTATATCTGCTTGTTGTGGTGCGATGGTAAATGCCACCGGTGCTTGGTAGAGGCCGACCCAGGTTCCATTCCCCTTTTCTCCATCCTACAGATGTATGGTATAGTTAGGAATATCCTATGTGTTGGTAGAGGCCGAAAAGGCTCCATTCCTCCTATGCCCAACCTGTTGAAAGTGGCACCCCGAAAGGGGTGTTTTCCACTATAAATTAGTTTTTCCCAGAAAGGCAAAGACAAGATATCCAAGGCATCCTTCATATGATATCTCTCTCTTGTTCCCATAAAAATGATTGTTTTGTATGGAACAACACTACTAAGGGTGAGTATTCAGTTGCTCAAGGTTATTTGACCTTATGCCATAATAATCCCAACCATTATTCTAACATATTTTCTCAATTTTGGGCTCAAAAGTTCTAGCCTAAGGTGAGGTTCTTTAATTGGCTTTTATTGCATCGTAGGGTGCTTAATGGTGAGCAACTTATGAAGCATGGTTTTCATGGCCCTTTTAGATGTGATATGTGTGAAGAGAATGTAGAAACTCTCAACCATATTTTTATTGAGTGTACTTTAGCCTCTGATCAATGGGGAAGAATGGCCACTTTACTTGGCTTACAGTGGTCCATTTTTTTCACTTTTGAACAGCTTTGGAGGAATTGGCCTAATCAAGAGGGTGTTGATCATTTTATTAGGCAGTTGGTTTGGATAGGTTGTACCATTATTCTTTGGAATATTTGTATTGAAAGGAACAACCAAATTTTTAATCAAGATAGGAAGGATATTCACTATATTTGGCAAAATACCATAGCCAACTTAGTTGAATTAGTCCATCAACTCCTTAATCACCCCCAAAAATCCCACCAAATATGGGATCAAGTGATGCAAATATTGAATATTAAATCTTCTAAGGGCAACCAACTTAAAGGGAATGTGAGTATTAGTAATATGGATAGGACAAGAAATTGGCAACCTCCTCCTAAGGATTTTGGAAAATTCAATACTGATGGAGCCTCTAGAGGGAACCCTGGAAAAGCCAGTGTGGAAGGAATTGGTAGACTTTCATATGGCTCTCTAGTTTTTACTTTTGCTGAGAATTTGGGTATTATTTCCAATAACCTTGCTGAGGGGTATGGTATCCTCAGAGACCTTCAGGAAGCTACTAAGGTTGGATGGGAAAAGGTGTTAGTTGAGTATGAATCTCAACTTATGATTAATCTTTTGAAGACTCCTTCCAAGAATCATAAGGTTGATTGGAGAATAAAAATAATTATTGAGAAGATTCAATTAATCCAAATGGGATTTTTGAAAGTTGATTACAATCATGTGGTCAGAGATGAAAAAAAGAGTGTTTATGCTTTAGCTAATTGGGCGTTGGACAAAGGTGATCTTACTTGTTATGGCCACCCTCCTAAATGGTGGGCTTCAAAAATTAGAGAAGCTCTTATTTCTATATTTTCTTTGGATGGCTCCAGTTCTGAAGGTACCTAGTTTCTTCTTTCTTTTTTTTGCTTCTCTTTGGTTCATTCAGGTTTTTTTTTAGTTCCCTAGCTCTCTCTTTTCTTTCTTTTGTTTCCTTTGTTGTTTCTTGCCTTAATCATCTTCTGGTCTAAATAGGTCATTGTTATGTTCAATTTTTTTTCTTTTTTCTTTTTTCTTTTTTTGTTTAGTTTTTTAAGGTGTGTGTGTTCTTTTGTTTTTGTGTTCTTTGTGTTGTTTTTTGTTGTTCTTGTGTTTTTGTTGTTTTGTGTTTTTTTTTGTTATTGTTCTTCTGTTTTTGTCGTTCTTGTTCTTGTGTTTCTCTTTGTTTGTGTTAATTCGTGTTTTTTTTGTGTGAGTATTTTCTATCTTTTTGTTTTTTTTTATTGTTTGTTGTTGGTTGTTTATTTTAATTTTTTAATATTTTAGGTTTTGGTTGTGTTTATTTTTCATGTTTTTTTTTTGGTATGTCTTTGTAGTGTTTTGTTGTTTTTGTCTTGTTTGTGTTTTATTATGTGATTCTTGTGTTTTTATATGTGGTTCATGTCGTGGTTTCTTTTATATTATTATATGTGTGTTTGGTTGTGCTTTTATTTTTGACACACTCAAGGAGCATGTTTTTTATTTTTTATTTATTATTTTTGTTGTTATTTACTTATTTTTAAATTGGTTTTGTGTGTTTGTTTTCTCCTTGAGTATTTCAAAGGTGGTAGTCCAGGTCCGAGTCCTGGGTGCTTTTGGCAGAATGGATACCCCTACCTCCTTGGGTCTTACCCTAAAGTGGCATCCCTTTTAGGATGTTTTCCACAAATAAATAAATATATATATATGAAGAGGCTCAAAAATAATTTCTTGTTGTCATACCCTCTATTATCTCTGAAGAATAAAATCAAGCCCTACTTAAACCCATTGATAGATGGAAACTGAAGAAAGTAGTCTTTGGAATGAGTATCGAAAAACACTAGGTCTAGATGGCTTTCCAATTGATTTTTTTTAGACCTTCTAGGAAAAATTGGAGGAGGATGTAATGGATATTATAGAGGAGTCCAGAGGTAGTAAAAAAATGCTTAAAAAATTAAATCACACATTCATTATCTTAATTCCAAAATGGAAGGAGGGGTGCATATTTTAGATTATAGACCTATTGCCTTATGCAATGTCATATATAAAATAATCACAAAGGTAATGATTGTGCAACTAAAATCTTTCCTACATAGTATTATCTTCTTGAAGGAAGGGGCTTTTATAGAGTGTAGGTAGATCTTGGATGGTGTGGTTCTATATAATGAGGCAATCCACTCAATGCAAAAATTTGGCATTAGGGGAATATTCATAAAATTGGATATATCAAAATCTTATGATAGGGTGGAGTGGATATTCTTGTCAAGGATGATGGTAGCCTTCGATTTCTCTCGAGATTGGATAGAATGGGTCATGAGCTATGTTTCTACTCTAACATACTTAGTGTTAATAAAAGGCCTTCCCTCGCAACCATTTAGAGCTACTCGAGGCCTTCATCAAGGAAATCCTTGTTCTCATTATCTTTTTCTTATATTGGCTGAAGGCTTTGGTAGACTCATCTTGAGGAGGAGACAACAATATTTGTTAACAGGTATCAAGGTGGATGAGGTAGTCTTGACTCACTTATGGTTTGTGTATAACACAATGTTGGTGGGGGTGGCCAAATTTAGGAAAGCAAGAATGATTAGAGATACTCTTAATGTTTACTTAGGGCCACAAACCAAGTCATCAATGATAAAAAAATATAAAGAGGTATTTTAAAATCTTGATCGAAGGCTTCAGGACAAAATTTTAGAGACCTTGGAATTCATTTGGACTTCTCTCCTAGTGGAATATTTGGGGTCCCTTAGCATTTTAAAATTTTGAAAAAATATATCTAGAGGAATATTTTGGATTGTATCGAAGAAAGAATTAAAAATTGGTCTCACAAATATTTAAGCTATGGGGATAGATTAATTTCTTTTACAGTCAGTAATTCAGGCAATGTCAATTTATAAATTTTCTATCCTTGTTGCCCCACATACCATATGAAAAGAGTTAGACAAGATGGCTAGAAAATTTTAATGGGTAAGAGTAAAATAATAAAGGAAACGGGCCTTAGTAGGTTGGGAGAAAGTAAGCCATACCAAGGTAAAGGAAGGTTTGGGATTGAGAAGAAGAGTTTAATAATAAAGCTTTGGATAGAAAGATTTAGTGGAGGTGGATTTATTAACCAACTTTTTTTATTCAATGGAGTTTTAACTAGTAAATATTTGGGACGGGTGAACTCGAATGAGGTGAGTTATTTTCCTTTGGATGGTAATGGGTCTTTGGTGTGGTAGGCTCTAAAGTTAGGATCTCGAGTAGTGAAATATGGATTATTTCATAAAGTGGAAAGAGGGGAGAAGGCACAATTTTGGACAGATTCATGGGATCAACACCCACTTATCATTGTTGAATTCCTAGAATTGCAACCGATAAAAAAAACCATGGAAAGTAGGGGTTGGGTCTAGATTGAGATTTATTTCAATACTATTCAGCTGGAGGATTATAAGTTTAAGCAGTTTAAGAATTTGGATGAGTGACCAATTCCAATCCCTATAGAATTTACACTCATCATAACTAAATCTTGGCAAAAATATATCTCATAGGTAGTGATGAGGAAGATGAATTAGCTTGGGACTATGAGAGCCTTGGAGTCTACACAATGAAGTATGGATATGATAAGATCCTTCCAGAACCTCCTCCTCATGAATTTCAAGTTGAGGATTGGAGAAATATTTGGTATTCAAAGGGTTGGCCAAAAGCAAACTTCTTTGCCTCACAGTTCATGCACAATGGAATTCTTAATTTTGATAATTTGAGACGTAGGAAAATTTTTGGTCCATATCAATGTGTTTTTTGCTACAAGAGTGAGGAAACATCCGACCACTTGATGTTTGAGTACCCATTTGTGAGCCAGATCTGGGAGCGATGGCTTTTATCTTATAAAATCCAAGCTAATGGTGATTTGAATCAGATTAATATTTAGGAAAAATGGAAGAGGGGTAGATTCAAATCTAAAGCTCTTTGTATTGGTTGGGAGCTTGGATTAAACTTTATTTTGTGGCAAGTGTGGTTGGATATAAATGGTAAAAAATTTAGAGAAATATTTTCACCCTTAGATGGCATTTGGCAGGTCATTTGGAGCAAAGTCACAAAAATTATGGTTGTGTATGCTAAAGAGGATATTAAGACTGATATAGGGATGATGAAGAAGGAATCTAAAGTGTAATAGGAGTAGGATAGAGCTAGTTGGAAACCACCCCTAGAAGGTTGGATTAAAATTAATACTAATGGAGTCGTAAAAGGTAATTTAGATAGAGCTCAAATTGGAGTGGTCTGTAGGAATCATGTTGGAACAGTGCTCTATTGGGAACTGTAAGACCTGGTAAGGGCCACAAAAAATGAAGTATAAGCCTTAGATATCAAATAGACTTCTATCTGGGTTGTAATACAAGGTTACATGAGGATAATACTAAAATCAGATTCTCAAATATTGGTAGGAGCTCTAGATTACATGAGGAACTTTACTTTGAAGACATGGAGGTTGAGGATTCTTGTCACTCAAATTAAGGAATTGTGGAAGGAATTAGATGATGCGATTCCAGTTTATGTGAGTAGATATCTACAAAAAGTGGTAGACTTCTTGGCTAATATGGGTACTGAAAAGGAGGTAGGCGTTTAGTGACACAGTGACATTGCTATTGAGGATGAGAGGATTAGGCAGGTTGGTGAGCAAATCCAGTGTTTAGCTAATTTGGACAAGTCATTGTAGAAATATGGTTTAGGAGATTTGGCTCCAATGCAAATCTTCTTTTACTATTGTAAATAGGTGGACAACCCTTGTAGAAATATGGTTTAAAATATTTGACTTCAATGCAGATCTTCTTTTACTATTGTAAACAAGTGTTCTTATCAACTAAGGTTGAGAGGAGTCTCATCCCAATTTATAAATGATCTTGTTTTAATATAAATTTTACAAATTATTTTTCAAAAAATTATGTTAAACAATTTTGTTTTCCTAAATGTTATTAAACTTTAAAACTTTAAATAAAATATTCAAATTTTAAATAAAAAAATGTTTTACATCATACCACATCTTGTATTAAACTCTTAATCCTATAAAGTTTTTTGATTCTATGAACTTAATTAAAAAAATTGCTTTCACCAAATCCCAAATTAACATGCTTTTTTTTTATAAGTTGAAAAATTTGAGGGCACATCGAGGGCCACCTTTCCCATAAATTGAACTTGGGTCTTCTTTAGAAAGTTCAAAGTCTTTTACCATTGTCGTGTCTGCACATGCCTGGGTTTCCTTTGATATTAATATTTATAAACTAACAAATCAATTAAACTTAACTTAAAATTATCAATAAAAAAATTTAAAATTTAAATTTAAAATATAAAATTATACACCATACCCCATCTTATATTAAAACTCTTAATCCTAAACGCTATTTTATCTTGTAAATATAATAAAATAAAATTAAAAAAATTAACACCCACCAAACCCAAAATCAACATGCCCAAGTTTCCCCTTATATTAATGTTCACAAAGTAATAAACCAAGCCTCTTAAATTTAGAATTTTAAGTTTGAAATATTAACAGTGTTGAACTATCACAACATTGCTAAACTTTAAGTTGTCCCACTTACATTACAAAAATATATCTAAATAGCTTAGCTCCTACACTCCAATGTGAAGGGCCCAAAAACAACCAAGCCCAAGCAATAAGATTAGCTTAACTCTAACAAGATCTTTTATGTCTTCACGTTTTGTATATTTATAATATTTTTATTAAGTAAATCTTTCTCTATTGTGAAATTGAATTTGGATCACATCACTAATAATGTAAATGGCTTTCTTGTGGATAAACTACAAATATTGGGGCATGTTTACCTCAATAAATAAGCCCATGTGAAACAATTTCAAATTATTGTGCTTTTTAATCAGATTTGCTACCCTATAAATAGTAGATAAATTTGCTTCTATCAACAAACGGGTAGTTTTTTTTTTTATAGAGAATCTCTATAAAAGGGGAAGCTTTTTTAGAGAATCTGCATAAAAGGGGAAGTTAACTGTATTTGATTTTATAAGTCGAGGCGAAACAGTTTATTGGTAAGTATTTGTTCACTATCAATTAACTTAGAATCGGAATTTTTGAGAGTGTAAGGATGGGTCAAAAATGCAGCAAGCTTTTCCAATGTGAGGACAAGGAGATACGCATTTTAATGGTGGGTCTCGACGCTGCCGGTAAGACCACTCTTCTGTACAATTTACAGCTCGGGGAAGTGATTAGGTCACATCCCACAGTGGGCTTCAATGTGGAGACAGTGAAGCACAAGAATGTCAATTTTATCGTCTGGGACGTTGGGGGCCAGGAGAAGATCCGTCATCTTTGGAGACAATACTTCCGTATGTGCAAGGGCGTTATTTTTGTAGTGGACAGTGATGACAGACAGCGCATTGTGGAGGCGAGAGATATGCTGCAGAGTTTCATGAACAATGATGTGTTGAGAAATATTCCGCTTTTGGTGTTTGCTAACAAACAGGATTGCCCAGAAGCCATGAGCACGGGTGAGATAAGTGATAAGCTTGGCCTGCACTTGTTACCTCAGCACAAATGGCATGTTCAGAGATCTTGTGCTGTGTCTGGAGATGGCCTCTCTCTAGGCATGGATTGGCTTTCTGACAACATGTAGACTGTTTTTTTTTTTATGATGTTGAGTATGCATTTGGTGACCTGCAGTATTGAAGGATTTGAAATTTTGATTTTTTCAATATTATTTCTTATTGATGATTTGGTTTTACTTTCAGGGATTGTGTGAGATCAAAAGAACTGCATCTTAGAATTAGATCTTGTGTTTGTGGTATCAAAAAATTATATAAAAACTTTTTTTTTTTTTGATGTTATATACATGGAGGACTGATATTGAAAGCTGTTAAGAACATTGGAGTATACAAAAGAATTGCATCATGTGTGTGGTATCAAAGAATTATAGTAAAACTTTTTTTTGTTTTTTACATGTTGCATGATTTAAGATCTTAAGGGATATTATCATCTGTTAAGCACATAAGAATTATAGTAAAACTTTTTTTTTTTTTGTTTTTTACATGTTGCATGATTTAAGATTTTAAGGGATATTATCATCTGTTAAGCACATTCAAACCCTAGTTTTTGTTTTTTTGGTTTAAATGTTACAGGATTAAGATCTTAAGGGATATTATCATCTGTTAAGTATGCATTCGGTGACCTGCAATATTGAAGGATTTAAACTTTTGATTTTTTCATTAATATTCTTATTGATGATTTGTTTTACTTTCAGCGATTGTGTGAGATCAAAGGAGCTATATCTTAGAATTACATCTTGTGTCTGTGGTATCAAAGAATTATATAAAAACTTTTTTCTTTGTTTTAATGTTATATACATGGAGGACTGATATTGTCAGCTGTTAGGAACATTGGACTATACAAAAGAATTACACCATGTGTGGTATCAAAGAATTATATTTTTTTTTTAAGGCTGCATGATTTAAGATCTTAAGGGATATTATCATCTATTAAGCACATTCAAATCCTAAATTTATGTTTTTTATGTTACAGGATTAAGATCGTAAGGGATATTATCATCTGTTAAGAACATTGGAACCTTAAATCATAAAAGGAATGGAGTATCTAAGGGTTTTATGGATTATGTTGGTTTTCCTTAGTGGTGGGTTATTTTATAATAGTATTCACTCTTTCTTTGGAAATTTACATGTCCATTGTGGCCATTGTAATATATACATGCAGTTATTGTTTTATTTGAGTTTATAAGTTTTATTTATTTATTTGAGTTTATAAGATTTTTTTTTTAATTGGTTATATGGGATTGAAATGGGTTTATTTATATTTTATTATTATATTGTTATATTAAAACAATTTGGCTATTACATTTTGAAGATTATTTGAAAGTTAAAAAATTAAATCAGTTAAACTAATGTCATTTGATATACTTTTCATAAAAATCGATAACTCAATTCAACAAGTCACATGAATCCCAAGTTTACTAGCTTACTAGCATCTTGCTTAAGGGGATCCCCAAGCTTTATGACTTCAATCTAGTGTTACTACCTTAGAAGTACAATCATATACCTTAGCTTGTGGTCATATCAAATGCATATCAATTTATAGAGCTTAATCTTAAGTGCATGGCTATGACAAATGAGAGCTCGTTATATAGACATTCTAAAATTTTAAGTGGTTGTCCTTGTACAACTATAAGGGGTTTGGCATGGAAGGGTTTCTCACCATTTTTAGTTATTATAGGAATCTATGAAATTTTTTACATACAAAGAGGATGAGATAGATGATCAAGGAGGTTACTAGTTGAGTCATTTTCTATGAGGATTTATTCATCATTGATATTTAATTTTTCTTTCCCATAGTGTAAAGTTAATTTTGATAAACTTAAGAGGATAGTTACTTTCAATAACATTTGAAGAGTCATTTCCAAAAATAATCTTGTTTCTCCTTATTATTATTTATTATTATTTTTCTAATATGACATTTTCCTTACCATAGTATTTGTTTTGTCTATGTTCTAATTGTCATATTTTTATTTAGGATGGATAATGAGGTCATTAAAGTTTTCCCTTAGATTCTTCTTCATAATTTGTACTCATTTTATTAGAGGTTAAAAATTTCCATCAATGGCATACACCACGTTATGCATGAGGATATCCCTAGTCATTGGTGCCTATATGCATACCTACTAGTGTACTTGGATTTGATGCCTATATGCATACCTACTACTGTACTTGGATTTTTATATTTTTTATATTGAATATATTCTTTTGGAAGATGTTAAAAGTAGAGGAACATATATTTCATCTTAATAATTTTTTTTTTTTAACTTGCTATAGTTATATAGTTTTAGTTTGGCATCATTTGTTTCTCCAAAAAAATTCTTTCATTTAGAATTCATTATTGATTGAAAATATGGATTTACCTATCTTTTAGAAGATTCTACGTCATAATATTTTTTAGTGATATATTTTCTCATATTTCATAATATTTTTTAGTGATATATTTTCTCATATTTTCTACTTCATGTGGAAATGTAATAAACAATTTTTTTGGAAAGCTTGGATTATTGTGCTCATCATTTTAGAATTTTGAAGGTTTATTTATTTATTTATTTTTTAGTTATTTCTTCTCAAAAATGTTCTTGAAAGTGTTCTTGTTCCATTCTTTTAATCTAGATGTCATTGATTTAATTTTTTTTGGAAGTGTATACAGCCCATTGTTTCTTGAAGAATTTCATGTTTGTGCTATCATATCAACAAATTAAGGATGGTCTTCCCACATTTGCTTATATTTAAAAACTCTCCAGTTATCGAGAGGCACAGGTTCAAATCTCTCCCCTCACATGTTGTGGATATGTTATATATAAAAGGTTCCTCATAAAATATATATATATATATATATATATATATATATATATTGATCATTTTTTTAATGTACTTACAACCATTTTAACTCTTATTGGTCAATGATCTAAACTAATCCTTGTCAAGGTAGTAATTTTAGCATAAGTTCCTTCATCTAGTCAATGATATGAGAGTTTGCAATTGTCCTCTTTAAACACAACCCCCTATAGATTATTGTTTTTTATGAAAGTTAGGAAATATCTCATACTTTGGGTTATTTTCCTAATTCTTGTTGGATAATATTACATTATTTAGTACATGATAATGTATCCCCATAACACCTTTCTAGTAGAAATTTAAATATGTAATAGATTAAGGTTTGATTCTATAGTTTAGGAGTGTAATTTATATTTATCTTTATGTAGGTTTTCATGTGGATGTGCACATGTGTCATGTAATTATGTGTGCAAGTGTTAGGAGTGAGAATGTGCATAAGTGTAATGTAATAGAGTGTGGATATAGGAGTGTGCAAGTGTCATAAAGTGTGCAAGAGTAAATAGAGAGTCGATACTCATGTGTACAAGTGGTAATATGAGAAGCCAAAATATATGAAATGCTTGTCTTATGTGTGGAATAGGAAACTATGCATCTCCCAGATATGTGAGGAGAGAAATAGACAAAGAGTCCAAGAGTCAGTTTTTTAAGATTATATTATAGAGATAAAGTTCCATGTTGTATATGAGATAACCATAGAAGAAGTAATTCAATCATTGATAATAATAAAGTTTGTATGCATAGTTTAAGAAATTCTACTATAAGTTTTTATCATATTATTGCATGAATGATCTTGGTCATTTTATTTTATATTATTATTATTTTATATGAATGTTACGTTCTTTAATATTGGCTATATATATTGAATGATCAAATATCAATCTTATATTTGATCATGAACATTGAACCTATGATAATTTGGCTAAAAATCCAACAATAGTCTCAAAGCTATCACACTCTATCCACTTTGGAGGAGATATATTTGAAATCTAGATTTAGAGAATAATTCTAAAGTAAATTTATTTTTTTATAAGTTTAGGACAGTAGATAGCATCGAAGAAGAAATATTTGGTGTGAATATAATTAGATCCACATGAAGGAAACATAGGCCACTATTTGGATATTCTATTACCCTATAAATATTTAATATTTATAGATATAAGGGACTACAAGATTAGTTCCAAGAGAACATAGACTTAGAGCGTCATCAAAGGTACAAATATTTGAAGATATCTGAATGTAAGGATAAGGAGACATAAATTAAAAAAAATAGATTTAGTGCTATTAGAAGTACTAAAGCTAATTATTTTTGAAGACATTAAGCATAGCCAGATTGGCAGTAGCAGTCAAGAAGACCTAGAAAAAAATATAGTGCCTTGGTTAAGATATTGGTGAAGAACCCAAGTGGAGAAGACTAGGTATAAAATATAACACCTTGGTTAAGATATTGGGTGAAGAACCCAAGATAAGATAAATAGACTGAACTGTCTCACATAAAATCAGTACATTCTAGTAAATATATAAAAAAATGCTACTACAACCTACCATAATCCTAAGCACTCGAAACACTCCATGACTGAGATTGAGAGTCTGAGCATTAGGTTTCTAGTGACTGTGTACAAATAGCAAGATAGAGGAGAGTAACTTTATGAATCTGTTGGTAATTGAACCGGCCTAGATATAGGTTTTCTAATACTACAACACCCTAGGCTCGTTGCAAAGCAATGAATACCCGAAGGAAAGGAATGTCCTCCATGGCAATCTCCAGTAGGGCTGGTTTCAAAAATAAAAATGGGGGATTGAAGATAAGGGATAGAAAGATATTGAAATATATGGGAAATTATGAAAAGGAATGGGAAATGGCCAAAGGCTTGAGGTTTTTGGTGATGGATCATAAGCACGATAGAAAGCTTAGCTATTTGAACCAACAACAATCAAAACAATGACTTGTAAGAGAAATCAGTATAAAATCCTCATAACTATGTAAACTCTAGCAAGTATTCCAGAGGTTAGTATTCTATCAACAGAAAAATCCAGGAAACATAATTAAACTGTATGGTAAAGACACTAACTTAATAGAAATCATAGAATAGAAGTCATACACAAATATTGAGAACTCAAACTGGAGCTAGAAGCCTTTATTTTGGAAGCAGATTTCAAGTGCACAACTAATTTTCTAGAAGTTATCCATGCAGTGTTACAGAGAAAGAGTGGTTTATATAGGAGAAAGCTACCGCTTGAAATATTAATGCCCAACCACTCTCATGACGGGTTGATCTAATTCTAGTGATAGCTAGAAACAATCTACTTTAATCTTATTGACAAATTATCGTTGAAGGTAGAAGGTTCCGACGAAGACCTGAAACACTTGACCCAAAATTATAGGTAACTTGATATCAAAGTTAGAAGTTTTTGGTGATGATATTCGATAAGAAAAACCCAATGGCAAATTTAGAATGGTGAAACAGAGGATGTATTGTGAACCCTTCCTTCCTACACATCAGCTTTCTCAAACAGGAAGCTTATGGCTAAAGTGCTCCCTTGTGGGACGCTTTTGAAGCAAAACGCTCCCAAGTGGAGCACTTTTTAATCAAAGTGCTCCCAAGCGGAGCACGTTTTTAACAATGATGACATGTTCTTCACCAACTAAGTCCCTTGGTCTCTCAACCACTTCTCGAGAAAAGTTCTTACGAAATATCTTTTAACAAAGTGCTCCCAAGTGGAGTGCTTTCCATCAAAGCACTCCCTTGTGGAGTGCTTTCCAACAAAGCGCTCCCTTGTGGAGTGCTTTCCATAAAAGAACTCTCTTTTGGAGTGCTTTCCAATGAAGCGCTCCCTTGTGGAGTGCTTTTTATTAAGGTGAAGACCTGGCACTTTGAGGATCTATGGGGGGAGTACTTAGAATGTGGGTTCCATTCAAACTTAACCATTTTGTCAACCTTACTTATTTAAACTTTTAGGTGCCTACTATATATCTTGTAAAGCATCCTTTTATTAAAGTTCTCCCATGTGGAGCGCTTTCTAACAAAGAGTTCCCTAGTGGAGTGCTTCCTAGAAAACTGCTCCCTGGTGGAGCGCTTCCTTGTAAAGCGCTCCCTGGTGGAGTGCTTTCATTTTGAAGCAAAGGCTTGGTCAGTTAGAAACTTCTAAGGGGATCATTTTCTCTTAAGTGCTAATTTCATTTGTACTTAGCTATTTTTAGGAAACCTATCAATTTAGCACTTTAGCTATCTTTTGATAAAGCTCTTGGAGGGGGACCTTTCATCAAAGTGCTCCCAAGTGGAGCACTTTTCAGCAAAGCACTCCCTTGTGGAGCGCTTTTCCCCAACATACTAATTTTGACTATTCCAGGGAGTAGTACCTTTTAGACCAAGTGTTGATTTAGTTTATAGTTAGTCCTTTTCAAACTGCCCTATCCACTTAGCTCTGTGGACCCTCCTAAGAGAAGTTTGGTGAAACCCTCTTTCTAGCAAAGCGCTCCCTTGTGGAGCACTTTTCAATAAAGCGATCCCAAGTGGAGCGCTTTCTATTTTAAGTAAAATACTTGGAACCTGTTAACTCCTACAAGAGCACAATGGACTCAATCACTAACCAAATGTATAATGGAAGAAAACTACAAATTGATATTCTTCTTACTCATGAATTTACACCCCTTCTACAAAATATTACAATCCATAATGTAGCAACCAAAAACCAAATAAACCCTAAAGAAACCCTAAAACGTCTTTTTCTAAAAACTACTAAAAATAGATCTTTTTAAAAGCGCTAAAATATAAATGAGTCTTGCGCCATTTGACATCCCTCTTAATAATGAACTTTCTTTAAAATTTGGTTAACTTAGGTATAAAAATATAATACTTCTAACAACCAAAAAACCCAAAATTTGGGACCTTTCTAAAACTTTTTGGGGCACTAGTGTCGGGTTAGGTCCCAAAAACTGTTTTGGAAGGTCGGGAGGATCAAAGATCATCTTGTGCTACCGCGTAGACCCTTTTAATTTTAAGCAAACGGCTTAGTTCCAGTTTGGCTCTAGCAAGGTCTTGGAACTTTGGAGGCACTTTGAGAGGAGTTCCCTTTGGACAAGCTTAGATTTCATCTTTACTTAGCAATTTCATCCATTTTGCCACCTTAGCTCCTTAACTATTTTGCAAATAATCCTCTAGCTAAGGAAGGAAAAACATCCTAAATAGAAGAGCTGGAAGTGATAACTTAACATTTGATTGCCCATGCTAAAACATATACAATTTTGCATGCAACATACCAAAACTAAAACGTAAGAGAAGTACAAAAAAGCTAGAAAAGTATAGAAAAGCTTAGAAAAACCTGTAACAGTTCATCCAGAGTTTTATGAGGGAAAGCTTTAGAACAACAACACCTTAACCATTTTTTATGGAAAAAAGGAGTTTTACAATGAGTGCTTTCACAAAACCGTATCTATTATGCATTTTACAAGGTGTGTCAAAACTGACAACACATCTGGCGGCTCATGGGGTATTGAGCCTGTCTCAATGCAAATATCCCAGGCCTTATCCTTGGGCTACAGAGTCATATTTCTTCTTTGGGTCTTCTTCTTCTTTTGTGTCACTTCCACTGGGTTCTCTATCTTCTTGTTCCTCATTGTCTTCAGACTCTTCATCCATTTCTTCTTCCTGCTCATCTGAATCTTCTTCTTCTGAACCAGATTCACTTTCTGTCTTACTTTCTTCCTTTGGATGGGGGCGCTAAGGAAGAAACTGGTCCAATGACCTGTTAAAAATATGCTTATATATAGCCGAAGCGTCAACCCAATGATCATAAGAATATGGGGGGTACTTAAGGAGCTCAAAAATAAGACAATGGTAAGTCTTGATATGCTCAAGATCGGCATGGACCAATACCCTATCAAACTCCTTTAGATATGATTCAATCTGAGCATACTTGGTCATGAGCATAATGATCTGTGCATCTGAGCTGGAGGTATTCAACGTATCTAAGTCTGAAGGATTGTCAACAAAATCAGCCCACATGGGCTCCAACTCTTTTATTGATAGAGGAGGTTGCTCTGGATCTATGAAACCTAGGACTCCAATGTCAATGAGGGCATCCAAGTATCGTAGTGTGATCTTGCACTCTTGCAGAAGTGTATCAGAGAGCAAGCGGGCCTTTTTAGCCAGTTCATATTTTGTGAAAAATTAATGCAATGTAGTCTTGGCAGTACATAAGGATCGAGCCATATCACTCATAGGCTCTAGATGGATGGGCACATCTTCCATTTTCCTAAGCTGGGTAGCCAGGTCTAACCAATAGTTAACATCCTCTTGGGCTGACTCTAAAGTCGGATTTCTAGTGATGATAGTGTCATGTGCCTCTTGGAAGAATTTTAGGGCTATGATTCCCTTCACTGCTCTCTTGGGAAAATCTCTCAAAAAGTGTAGGCGCATCTCCTGCAGGTGCTCGTTAGAAGGCATACTAGGTGGTTCAACTATTTATGATTATTGGGCCTCTAACTCCTTAACTCGAACCTCAAGGCATTGCATTTTATGATTTGCATCAGCTAACTCTCGGATATGGCGAACGTTGGACTTCTCATAATCTTGATTTTCTAGATCAAGCCTTTGTACTTCACCTGTCAAGTCTTCAATTTGAGAATTTAGCTTTTCAACCTGGTCTTTGTAATTTTTCTCTAGCTCTTCATTCTTCCTCCTTGCTTCTGCTAAAGCTTCTTGAAGCTCATCAATTTTAGACTGGGCCCTAAAGTAGCAAGATCTGTAATGTTCTCCATGTGCATAAATAGAGCCAATGCAAACTTGAGCTTCTTCCATCTTTTCCTCAGTGTTCATTTTAGCTACGTTCAACCTTGTATGCTTGTGAACGTAATCAACTAGAGTCATTTCCCCCAATGGCTTGTTCACCAATGGTATCTTTTCAATTGTATGTAGCTCCATTGACTTAGGATCCAGAATATAAGCTTTGCATGTCTATTCCAAAGCTAAGGCCTCTCTCTTTCTACGATATTTGAGCCATTGTATAGAATTTTTCTTGGCCTTGCGAACACTTTTAGCTGTAGCTAACTATTGTGTCAACTCCAACTCTAATTCCAAAGGCTCAGGGACCCCTAATCCGAGAATAGGTGTTGATGGAAGGAATGGGAAATCGGGTTGTAGGTCTGATGCCATAGAGGAAGCTGAGAGGGAAGCGATTGCGCTAACCCTCAGAAGAGTTTGAGTTTGTACTATAGAAATAGTGGGCTTGGGTGTTATGAATGTGGATGAATCAAATGATATGGTGGGAGTGGAAGGAGTGGAGGAAACATCTGAGTTAGAAGCACCAAATACGTGGGTGAGTGGAATCTCTAAAAACTAAGGGGAAGAAATGGCTAAAGCTAAGATTGTAAAAGGATTAGAAGTGCCTACATAGGATAGGAATGGGGAGAATGAGGATGCAAGTGTGGTATAGGATGATAAATATGGCTGAGGAAATGAAAAGCTCTACTGACTTGACTTAGTTGGGGATGAGCTCAATGCAGGGACCACCAAAAAAGGTATAGTGGGGACCATTGAGACTACTATTGTAGAGGCTACAGATACTGGCATCATCATAGTCACATCAGGGATTGAACAAGTTTGAAATAGAGGTACAAAATGTAAGGTTGAGGAAAAGAAATGAGAGCAAGATTTGAAAACATACCTTCGAGCCCCATGGAGGAAGGAGTCGAGAGAGATTCTTCTAGCATCTGCATTTCTCCTTTTTCTTTGTCTGGCACATTAGGGCTACCTTCATTTGCTTTCTCATCACTTGGAGGTTCTTGAATGACAGCTTGTCCCACGTCCATGGCACTTTGTTCTTCAATCCATTTGGTTATAAGTGCTTCTTGAATATGTTCTATTGCAGGAACTTCTGGAATGGACACCTCAATTTTAAACTTTTGTTCTTCAATATTCCATGTCACCTCTTCTAGGATAGATGCTTCAGTTATAGACATCTCATGTAAAGATACCTCTACTATAGCCACTTCAGCTATTTTGCTCTTTGGATCTTCTTGAGCAACAACAAGCTCCAAGTCAGCCAACTTTTATTCCTTCATTTGTCTAGCTATCTCCATCATAGCTACTTTGCTAGGGTTTGAGGAAGGAGCTAGAGTGCCTGGTTGCACAACCATCCCAAAAGGCTTTTGAGGCCCAGTTCATGGTTTTTTTATGATTTGTTGTAAAAGGGACACTTTGGTTTTTCTTTTTGACTGAGCGCTCTTCTTTTTAGGTGCTTGCTCAAATGTGAGAGGAGCGCCCATGATAGCTTTGCCCTTCCCTAGCAGATCATGTCATGGATGTGCCAAATCATCCACTTCATCAGGATTGCATCTTGCTTTGGGCACAATATCGACGAAGGAAAAAGGTTGATAAGTGTTAATGTAGTCATCATAGAGAATTAAAAATTGCTCATCAATTGCTAGCTTGTTAGCTGTAGCTTTGTCTTGGTGCACCCTCATGATCCACCATTGTTGTACTTTGTGGTCTGACCATTTTGGATACCTAAACTTTATAGTACTCTTGATAGATATGGGTAGTTTCTTGCTCTTGATTCATCGTGGGGTTATACTCAATATCCATTGTGTAGAAATCCAACCAAGGCGGTAGCGGCTCCATCTCGTCCACATGCCATTCAAGCTCCAAACCAAGTGGGTTGTTGCATTGTCTCTCCATGTCTGAGCATGGGCAAGAATGGAAGGCTTGTACCTTAAGGTTTTTTTTTATTATACCAAGTGGGTCCCATTTCCACCGATGGGGAAGCTCAACCAATCCCAACTGGGAAAGTGTCACGGTCAGAACCGCATTCTGACCACACTGAGTGATCTTGACTCCTCCAAAGTCGAAAGGGGTGGAGACTATGACTTTTCTCCCATGAACCTTTCCATACTCCTCATTAGAGTGATCCAGCTGGTGAGCTACTTCCAATGCAAACTAGAACGGAGTGGTGTAAAAAGGCAATAAAAAGGGTTTTTGTGAAAACCCATAAATTCTGATGACGTAACCCTACGTAAGGAAGAAGGTATCTCCCAAATGCCATTCAACCAACTCTTGCCTCAGATCTACCTAAAAACGCTCATACTTGCCATAAATTAAACTTAATGCTGGACCTAGAAAAATCTGATTAAAAACATAATATGACTTACTTACAGAAAAACTATCCATCCATAAGTAAACTGGCAACGACTTTCCTTCGTGATCTGTCTGTTGCTTTTCGATGAAACCAAACTTCTCATGCTAGTTCCAGAAAAATAACCACACCATTATGGAAGAGAGTCTAAACTGGTGGTCCTGATCATCATGGAGAAAAGCTAAAGAGGCATGCAACTACCTTGAGATGAATTCGGCCCAATCATAATAAATGGACTAGAACCTGGCCTGGCTTTGGAAGGAAAATAATCTGGGTTATCTAAAATGGCCTGTGCCATGACAACCTGCCAGTCAGTGACCCACTCATCAGTTGCCAACCCTATCACCCATGCTAGGATAGAGTAAATCTCAGGCTATGAGAATTCAGCCAAAGACCTTGGGAGTGCAAGGAGGTTATCGAATACCATTGTATCCTTCAACTGGCTTGTTATAAAATCCCTTATCCAGGGTGTAGGTTGATACCTTGCAACCTCTTCGTTAGTGTACAACCTCTATGAAACCACTCCGAAAGGATACTCTTCTCCACCGATGAATGCTTCTCGGATAGATTCAGTGGTAATTGCAAATAATGGAACTCCTTGAGCATCTTGAACCGTCCGTGATAGAGGATCATAAAATCTAGCCACTGCATGAATGAATTTAGGATAGACGTGAACAGGAGTGCACATGTAAAAATACAAGTGCGAGTAGTATACAATGGCCAATGGGTTTTCAACTGGGCTTCTATTGTATGCTTCCTCAACATCTCGATGCAGCTGCTCCATATCTTTGCTCGTCACCAGGCAGTCTCTATATCGAAGGAAAGGGTGTTGTGGGGCCTCCAGTTCCTCGATATTTTTCTTTTTCTTCTTCTTTCGAAGCTTCTTTGAATCTGATGGTTCTGCAGATACAACTTCATTTTCTAGTTTTTTATCTCTTGGGACCTTCTTCTTATGCTTCTTCTCTTTTGCATTTCTTCAATTATTGTCTCCTTCTTATTCTATTTCCTTTCTTACCCATGGTGGTTGAGTGCTTCAGAAGGTTTTCTGGTTTGTGTGTTACAGTGAAGATATTTGGAAATGAGCTTGAACCTTGCTAGAAAATATTATATTTTTATAATGCCACTGCTTGGAACCACCACCTCTAATGCAGGCCACCCCTAATTAATGCTAGGGTGAACGTGCATGCAATCGGGCATTTTCAAGCTTCTTCATGCGGGTGGATTTCTCTTAAAAAACTAAATACTGACGGTGGACAAGGACGTTTCCACGAGGTGCACTATCATTGGCTAGAAAGGGTGTCGGTAGATTTGAAGAAAAGGTCAATTTTGGCTGACGGAGGATGAGGAATGTTTTGATTTGATGGGCGTACGACCCCTTCTCTTTTAAAACTCATGCCAACCTAGGGTTTTGAAAATGACCTTTCATGATGCACAAAATCTTCCTGGACACTTGGCAAAATCAGAGCGGACAACTAAAATTTAAAACATTTAAAAAGGGTAGGACAACGAGGAAATAAGATTATACTAAGGAAAAAAATTTAAAAATGGCTAAAAAATGGGAGTGACTCCCAATGGAGCACCCCCAACATTTAATTATTTATTTATTCCCTTTGGGCAAAAAGCGCTCCCTTGTGGAACGCTTTGCCTTTGGAGCGCTCTCCATGTGGAGCACTCTAACTTTGGGCAAAGCGCTCCCTTGTGGAATGCTTTGCCTTTGGAGCGCTCTCCATGTGGAGCGCTCTATTTGGGCAAAGTGCTCCCTTGTGGAACGCTTTGCCTTTGGAGCGCTCTCCATGTGGAGCACTTTGGCTTTGGGCAAAGCGCTCCCTTGTGGAGCGCTTTGCCTTTGGAGCGCTCTCCATGTGGAGTGCTCTGGCTTTGGGCAAAGTGCTCCCTTGTGGAGCGCTTTGCCTTTGGAGCGCTCTCCATGTGGAGTGCTTTGGTTTTGGTAAAAGTGCTCCCTTGTGGAACGCTTTACCTTTGGAGTGCTCTCTATGTGGAGCGCTTGTGGCAAAGCGCTCCCTTGTGGAATGCTTTGCCTTTGTTTTTTTAGATTTTATTATCTCACTTAAAAGTGAGTGACGGATCATTCCCAGGCAAACCTCTCGGCCTATCGGGTGAGATTTTATTTCTAACTATCTCATCTTGGCTGCAAAAGCCCTAGTAAAGGCTTTCTTGAAGAAACTTCTTTAGACCTCCGAAAAACCTCTTGGCCTATCGGGTGCAATTTCTTTATTAACTACCTCATCCTGGCTGCCAAAGGCCTCAGTAAAGGTATTCTTGAAGAAACTCCTTCCTTCTATTTTTCAACTAAGCTTAGGGAAATAAAACACTAACCTACTATACAAACAAAAGGGACTCCATACGAGAAATACCTGATCAGCTAGAGAAGAGTGTCGGGCCTTGGTGGGTAGTAAAATTTCAATAAAAAATTGTTTACTGGAATCGGGAGCATGGTACCTTCCATGTCTTCCAGCGTGAATGAATTTATCTGATGAATGCTGGAGACTTGAAATGGACCCTCCCAAAAGGCATCAAACTTTTCATGGTTTCTCGGCTTTGATTTCTTCACGTTCCATTTCAAAACTAAGTCTCCAACACTGAAAGCCCGATCAGAAGTTCTCTTGTTGAACCAGCTCTTGGTGGTTTCGAGCATGCTTGGTGAAGACTTCGTACGCCTTTTCTCTTTCTTCTTCTAACTCCACCATTTGTGCCAGCCTTGCATCCATCGGACTGAAATGGCCTCCTTCAATGTCAAGCCATTTAAGAAGTTGTAAGGCTGGTAGTTCGATGTGTGTAGGTAAGACCGCATCTTTGCCATACACCAATGAATAAGGTGAAGTCTGGATAGACCACTTGATGGAAATTCGATCAGCCCACAAGGACTGATTCAAGAGTAGGTGCCAGCTTCTTTTATTTTTCTACAAGGATTTCTTCAAAATTCACAACAGGTTCTTGTTCGTGGATTCAGCTAACCCATTTCCCTATGGATAATAGTTAGATGAAGTTTTTAAATAGATTCCATACCTGATCATGAATTCACAAATATTTGCACCAGTGAAAGGAGAACCGTTGTCCGAGATGATGGACTCTGGGATTCCGAACCGAGTGATCAGACCTTCGAGGAAGGAGATGACCACCTCTTGGCTCACCTCTTTGGTCGGGATTGCTTTCGACCATCTGGTGAAGTAGTCCGTAGCTAGTCAAGATATATTTGTGGCTAGAAGAAGAATTGGGATTGATGATCCCGATGAAGTCCAAACCCCACTGTTGGAATGGAGTTTCCACTTGAATGGGGTGAAGAGGAAGCGATGCATTCCTAACTCTTCCTGAGTAGCACTGGCAACTGTCACAACACTAGTTGGATTTGAAGGTATCCAAAAAGAGAGTGGGCCAATAGTAACCTACTTTGATGATTTTTAGCACCATCGGTCTACCAGCAAAATGCCCTCCCAAAACTCCAGAGTGAAACTCTTCCAGGATTTTAGCCTTTTTGGACTCTTTAATGCACCTTAAAAGGACTCCATCAATATTCTGATAAAAAATCCCATTGGGCATCGGGACATACCTGTTAGCTTGTAGGTGGAATATTCTTCTTTGCGAAGCATCGAAGCATGAGGGGCATCGACCTGTATCAAAATATCTGATCAGGTCTTCTGTCCAGTCTGAATCGCTAGTGGATGGGATAGCCAAGTTGCTATCAAAATTTAGGCTATCTGAGTCTGGAATCATAGCTTTGGCCACAACATTTTTGGCTAACTCTTGACAGAGCGCTCTACCTCGAACTAACTTGGTAGGGCGTATCTCGATATCAAACTCTTGGATTTTAGTAACCCATCCCGCCCTTCTATTCCCCAACTCACCTTGGATGATGAAGCTTCGGACGTCGGGGTGTATGACATACATGATTGTTTTGCTTTGAGACACGAAGTGCCTAAACTTTTGGAGAGACCTCATCATCGCATGCACCTATCATTCAATGAAATTGAACTTCTCTTCATGAGGTTGAATGATCTGGCTGAGAAACATGATCGGACGCTCATCTCCATCTTCACCTTTCTGAGTTAAGACAATGACATAACTCTCAGGCTCTCCGACCGCGTACAAGATGAAATCTCGTGAGTAGTCGGGGTTGATAAGGATAGGAGCTTGAGCAATCCACTCTTTAATCTCCTAAAAATCTTACCTCCTTTCATCAGTCCACTTGAATTCGATGCCCTTTTTCAAGAGTTGGGCCATTGGTTTTATCACTTGGGCAAAATCGACGATGAACTTCTTGATGAAGTTTATCTATCCAAAAAAGGACTATAGGGCCTTCTTATTTGTGGGAGGTGAGAGTCGGAGAAGCGCTTCTGCTCGAGCTGGATCAATTGTTAATCCCTTTTCAGAGATAAGATGCCCGAGTAGCTTTCCTTCTTTCATCGCAAATATTGACTTTTTGGGGTTGATGGAGACCCCAAACTCTCGATATTTTTCAAAAACTTATCGTAAATGTAGACCATGTTCTTCCCGCTTATGAGAAAATACAGTCATGTCATCTAAGTAGATTATGATGACATGATTGAGTAGTTCATCGAAAGTGAGGTCCATCACCCTTTGGAAAGTAGCCCCGACATTTGAAAGGTCGAAGGGCATCCGTTGGTAGGTGAAAGTGCCCCACTTGGTCATGAATGCGGTTTTATGTTGATCTTCATCTTTAACCCATATCTGGTTATAGCCTGAGAACCCATCTAATAAGGAGAACCTTTGTGCTCCTGCCACCACATGAAGGATTTGATCAATCTAGGGTAGTGGGTAGTGATCTTTGAGGGATGCTTGATTCAGATTTTGGAAGTCTATACACAACCGGATATCACCATTCTTCTTCTACACTGGAACCAGGTTAGCTACCCAGGAAGAATGCTTAATTGGATATATGATCTTAGCTTCGAGCATTTTCAACAACTCGACCCTCATTAGAGTTTCAACTTTTGGATTTATGGGCCATTGCTTCTGTCTGAAGGGTCTGACACCCTCTTCTAACTCGATGGTATATTGGATGATGCTCTTGTCGTACCCCTTTAGGTCTTGGTAACACCAGGCAATGATATCAGGATATTCTTTACACAGAACCTAGATCTGCTGAAGCTCTCCGATTATGCAATCGATCCCTACCATGATGACCTTCCCTGATTCTAACTCCAAGTTGATGAACTCCTTCTGGTCCACCTTGATCTTATGGTTGATAGGCCTATCATTTCTATCGAAGAGGCTTTCCAGCGTGATCAGGCCTTTCGGGATATGATTGTTTTTCAATTGAATCAAACCTTCATGGTCTTCTTCATTCAGAGCCCGCTCTTCGATGGTTGACGCTTCATTGACCAAGAAGTTAACAAGTTGTTCATCATTGTTGAACACCTACCAATGGAGTTTTTTATCGAGAACATAAGGTCGGTAAATTAATCTTACCATCTTTGGTTTGTGCATCATGTCATCAGCTGGTGAAAATCGGGCATCGATGGAAGCTAGAATGTCAGCCAGCTTGTTCTTTTCCCTTGAAATGGATTTGACATTTAGCGCATTGAAGGAATCAAACAAATCCCATACCTTGTTGTGATACACCTTTAGGTAGTGTTGTTTGCTGACACACTTGCTGGTAACTTGATTACAGATTAGCTCAGAGTCCCCAAAAATCTGTAGTTGTTTGATGCCTAGCTTCTCAGCTTTCTTGAGTCTGAGGCACAAAGCCTCATACTCAGCTGCATTGTTCATACAACTCCAAGCTAGTCTGTACGAGTAAGTCTTTTGTTCACCGGTTGGGGAGATGAGAGCAATTCCCGCACCTACACCATTTTTACATCGGGCACCATCAAAGTATAACTTCCAAAGCTGGTCTGATGTTGAGAGCACTTCTGGGTGTGCTTGCTTTTCTTTCTCAGGCTTAGTGAGCATGTAGCATCCTAAGTCTGTACCATTAACTACATTGAAATCCATTAAGGAGAAGTCATCCTCTAGTTGGAGTTCATCGAGAGCTTCTTCCATCAAGTCGACTTGTATTTCTTCCACCATCAAGTTGACAGAGACTGAGCTTTTTTCTTCATCCTCAAGCTTCTCCACGTGAAAACTAGTAGGCTTCTCATTGAAGAGCTTGAATCTTCTTCCTTTGAATGGGATCTCTAGGTGGGTGTAGTCGAGGGAGAGGTAGCCTCCCATATTTGCTATGAATTCTCATGAAAGACACATACTAAAATATGGCTCTAAGTCGACCACCATGATCTCCTGTATGACGGTGACTTGCGGTATTTTATGGAGTTGGATGGGAACATCCTTGATCACTCCTACTATCTTTACTAGAGTTCCATCTAACTGCAGCACCCTAGGGCTGCTGTGGGTGTACTCCATACCCATGATCTCACAGACTGCTTTGGGCATGATGGTTGTAGCGGTGCCTGAGTCGATCATGCAGTTATGTATGACCCATCCCTCCATTCGAAGAGAAAGGTAAAATGGTGGGGGCCTATTTTTACCTGTGGTCAAAGTTGTTAATGGTTGAGAATACACAGTCTGAGTTGGCCTGCTTTCCTTGTCTTGAGCGGACTTGAGAGATTCCTGCAATAGATCAACTTGACCTGGGAGTTGAAGGGCATCATATAGGCTTACCTTAGTGGGAGCCTTTTTCATTTCTTTGACTATACTGTATGTTGAAGCGATGGGCTCTCCTGCTCCTCTTGCAGGTTTGTAGATCTTTCGATATTGTTGCATCGCGTCCACCCACTGGCATTTAGTCAGCGAGGGGTATCGAAGCTTCTCCCTCACCTGGTCTCGTGTTTCGGTTGGTGGTTGAGAAGTTGTAGCTTTAGGTTGAAGGACTCTTTCTCTAACATGAGGTGGTAGGTGGTCCTTCGATAGGTCAGACTGATGAGCGGTTGTCATCGGATTGAGAGCTTTTGCCTGGGGCTGAGCTCCTTCGATCCATGATTTAGCTACGGGCTTGGGTGCTGGAGGTACTTTTAGTGGATCCATCTGAATTGGATCTACCTCGATAGGCTTCTTCCCTGCCCTGGTGAGAATGAAAACTTGCTCAGTAGATGATGTCATGAGATTCTAACCAGCTTCCCTGATCATATTTACTTGTTCATAGGGACCGCCAGCTAGTGTCTGCACATAATTTAGATGCACCATGCAGTCTTCTTCATTGTGTGGATCATTGCATGTGGTGCACCAATATAAAGAATCAGAGGTGGTGACCTCTTCACTGTTCATTATCATTGAATTTTGCTCATATTTCCTGTGAGGACCAGCGATGCCTGATATTTAGTGATCGAGGGAGGAGGGAACCTCCTCTGATGAAAGCCTTGATCATCTTATCTTTTCCTTATGGCGCTCATCTGGTTTGCCATCATCTTCATGTAAGCCTTAACTTTTGATAGCTCTTTAGCTTGAGCTTCGATTACAATCACTTGGTTAGTAGCTACTTGACCTGTAGGTAATTGAGCCAGCGTTGGTGGCGTTGGTAAAGCTAGATACTGCGTTGGAGCGGGTAACTAGGGAATAGTGGGTGCTTGGTATTGAGGCACAGGCATAGGTTGGAGCTTTTGGGGTGGATTCCAAGATTGATTAGACTGAGCATGAGAATTGGGTAGAGCATATGCACTCGGATACTAGCTCTAGGGGAAATTCGGGTAAATCGAGGTCATAGGTTTTGGAGGTAACTGCCCGATAGACACCAAATCAGTTTTCGCTTGGAGCGCTTGATGATATAGCTATGGGAATGTATTAACATTGGCCTATCAAATGTTCATGCTAATACTGGGGTGAAAAGCTCTTAAGTAATAAAATATGGCCTACTGTGGTGTAGGTCATAGGCCTTCGGTAACTCTTTGCCAAGTTCTCTCGAACCGAACATTGAAGTCAGTGATTTCCTCTTGAGGGTGGCATTGAATAGTTGTGAATTGGTTTAAGAGGGAGAAGGGGTCTACTCATTCATTGAAGCCCCTTACCAACTCACCTCCTAATTGATCCCATGAAGTAATAGTATCGGGTGGAAGTGATCGGTACTAGTATAGAAGCTTACCTCTCAGTGAAAGGATGAGCAACTTTATCATGACATCCTCATTGTTGATTTGATGGATGGTTTCTAGTCCTACGACATCTTGGATATGCTCTTGCACCATATTTCCCATGTCGTCGTAAGTAGGTAGAGCCTTCAAAGCTATGGGAGGTACCATGTGTTGGCCTGCAAGGGCGAGCACTCCGGGATGGTTCCAGGTAGCGAACTTCCTGGGTGGTGCTGGCTGTGCCATATGAGCATGCAGAGTCATGTGAACTAGAGCAGTCGGGACACTCGAAATGCTTGAATGAACGTTTGGTGAAACTGAGATGTTCTGGTGATCTAGTGAATTTGATGGATTTAGAGGTAAGCTTGCTGTCGTGCTATCAGGAGTGAGAGTAGGAGACTCTAAGACCACTTCTTGTGATGATGTCCCATCAAGTGGAATATTTGGCCTGACCACCCTAGGATGCTCTCCTAAAGTGTCGATATCAAGTTCGAAGAACTCTACTTCTTCTTCAGTTTGTTTAACTCTCCATCTCATGTGCATGAGGGTAGGATTTTAGACTGGTCTACGAGATTTGGAGGTGTACTAGGTTTAGCTGAGTCGCCAGATGTTCAGATTCAATAGTAGTAAGATGAACATCACTTCTTAAAATTGGTTTAACATGGAACGTTTGGGTCCCATCGGGCATGCCAAAAACTATTGGCAATCGAACCGACCTAGATACATGTTTTCTAAGTCTACAGTGCCCTAGGCCTGCTGCCAAGCATTGAATGCTCGAAGGAAAGGAATGTCCTCCATGGCAATCTCTAGTAGGGCTGGTTTTAAAAATAAAAATGGGGGATTGGAGATAAGGGATAGAAAGATACTTAAAGAGATGGGAAATTACGAAAAGGAATGGGAAATGGCCAAAGGCCAGAGATTTGGGGTGATGGACTGGAAGCACGATAGACAACTTATCTATTTGAACCAACAACAATCAAAACAATGACTTATAACAAAAAATAGTATAAAATCCTCAAAACCTATGTAAACTCTAACAAGAATTCCAGGGACTAGTATTCTATCAATAACAAAATCTAGAGAACATAATTAAACTGTATAATAGAGACACTAGTTTAATAGAAATCATAGAATAGAAGTCATACACAGATATTGGGGACTCAAACCGTAGCTAGAAGCCTTTATTTTGGGAGCAGATTTCAAGTACACAACTGCTTTTCTAGCAGAAGTTATCCATGTTGTGTTACAAAGAAGGAGCGGTTTATATAGGAAAAAGTTTCCGCTTGAAATATTAATGCTCAACCACTTTCATGATGGGCTGATCCGATTTTGGTGATAGCCAAAAATAGTCTACCTTATCCTTACTAATAATTTAGCATTAAAAGCAGAAGGTTTCAATGAAGACTTGGAACAGTCGAGCCAAAATTATAGATAACTTGATATTGAAGTTAGAAGTTTCTGGTGATGATCATCGATCAGACGGTCTCAATGGTAGCTTCAAAGTGGTGAAATAGAGGATGCATTGTGGACCTCTCCTTTAGTTTTGTGATCCTTTATCAAATAGGAAGCTTCTAGCTAAAGCACTCCCTTGTGGGGATTTTTTGAAGTAAAGCGCTCCCAAGTGGAGTGCTTTTTAATCAAAGTGCTCCCAAGTGGAGCATTTTTTTAACAATTATGACCTGTTCTTCACCAACTAAGTCCCTTAGTCTCTCAACCACTTCTCAGGAAAATGTCTTGCAAAATATCTTTTAACAAAGCGCTCCCAAGTGGAGCGCTTTCCATCAAAGCACTCCCTTATGGAGTGCTTTCCATCAAAGCGCTCCCTTGTGGAGTGCTTCCCAAAATAGTGCTCCCTTGTGGAGTGCTTTCCTAAAAGTGCTCCCTTGTGGAGTGCTTTTGATTAAAGTGAAGATTTAGCACTTTGAAGACCTATAGGAGAAGTACTTAGCAAAGTGTAGATTTCATTCAGACTTAGCCATTTTATCAACCTCACTCACTTAGCCTTTTAGGTATTCATTGCATATCTTGCAAAGCATCCTTTTATGAAAGTGCTCCCTTGTGGAGCGCTTTCTAACAAAGCGCTCCCTGGTGGAGCGCTTTCTAGAAAATTTCTCCCTGGTGGAGTGCTTTCCTTTTGAAGCAAAGGCTTGGTCAGTTAGAAAATTCTAAAGGGGGCATTGTCTCTTAAGTGCTGATTACATTTGTACTTAGCTGCTTTAGGAAATCTATTAATGGAATTTTAGCTATCTTTTGATAAAGCTCTTGGAGGGGACCTTTGATCAAAGTGCTCCCAAGTGGAGTGCTTTTCAGTAAAGCACTCCCTTGTGGAGCGCTTTTCCCCAACCTACTGACTTTGACCTTTTAATATTCTAGGGAGTAGCCTTTTAGACCAAGTGCTGATTTGATTGATAGTTAGTCTTTTTCAAACTACCTTATCCACTTGGCTGTGTGGACCCTCCTGAGAGAAGCTTGGTGAAACCCTCTTTCTAGTAAAGCGCTCCCTTGTGGAGCACTTTTCAGCAAAGCGCTCCCAAGTGGAGCGCTTTCTATTTTAAGCAAAAGACTTGGAATTTTGGAGGCACTTTGAGAGGAGTCCCCTTCGGACAAGCTTAGATTTCATCTTTACTTAGCAATTTCATCCATTTTGCCACCTTAGCCCCTTAACTATTTTGCAAATAATCCTCTAGCTAAGGAAGGAAAAACATTTTAAACAGAAGAGCTAGAAGTGATAACTTAACATTTGATTGCCCATGCTAAAACATATACAATTTTGCATGCAACATACCAAAACTAAAACGTAAGAGAAGTACAGGAAAGCTAGAAAAGTACAAAAAAGCTTAGAAAAACCTATAACAGTTCATCCAGAGTTTTATGAGGGAAAGCTTATGAAAGAACAACAACACCTTAACCATTTTTTTATGGAAAAAAGGAGGAGTTTTACAATGAGTGCTTTCACAAAACTGTATCTATTATGCATTTTACAAGGTGTGTCAAAACTGACAAAATAATCATAGGTTGATAAGTGATAACAAGTCAAGCCTTGAGTGTTAGGCTTCTAGCACCTATGAATAAACATCAATCATAATAAATTTTCAAACCAAAACATGATAAAAGGTAACAAAACGAGCCCTAGGGAAGAATCTCTTTGTAAATCACAGATTAGAGAGTAGTATAAAGAAAAATAATGAAGCCTGAGAAAAACAACCCTTGAGGTATGTTAGTAGAGGGTGAAGTGAAGGGCCAAAGTGAGAAGTGAGATATGTTAGGTCTAATGCATGAGTGTAATGCTTGTTGTAGTTAGTGTCTAGCCTAGGAATCAAAAAAATAAAATGGTTACGCCTATTTCCAATATTCATTACCAACTAACATCCACAATTTCCACATGGACTTCTACATGCGATAAATTTAAAAGCAAATATTATCATTTTCTTAATATTTACTTTCATGCATGTGGAGAATTGAAAATTAAATTTGGATATTTATATTTGGCATTGAGATAACTAGAGTGATAAGACTTCATTCTTGATTTTTGAAAAGTTAAAATTTTGAAAATTGAGAATTGATTAAAGTAGGGATCAAAAGGAATTCAACTCCAATATTTTTAAAAATTGAAATGAATTTGATCTTACAATTTGAATTTTAAATTTTGATAAATTGGAATTATAAGTTTGGAGAGATAAGGATTTCTACTCCAAATAATTTTTTTTTAAATTTCATCTGAAATATTGAATGCAAAATTGATTATTTTTACACTAAATAAATCTAACTTTGGAGAAATAAAGATTTCAACTTCAAAGGAATTGTTTATTTGAAGTTTTTTCAATTTGAAGAAATTAATTTACAAATTTGATCAAATTAATTTGGGAGACACAAGGTCTTCTACTCCAAAGTGTTTGAAAGTTTGTTGCATTTTTTTATTTAATATTTTGGATAATTTGATTATTTAAGTAATTTAAACTTTTGAGAAATAAGGTTTGCTACTTCAAAGGAACAAACCAATTTAAAGAAACGTGTCATGGATAGAATGAGTGGTCAAGGAAAAAAGGAATAATTAATAATGATATATTCAATTAATTCAAAATGAAGCTGAAAATATCATTTTTATGATTCTTAAGCAATGCATAAGTGAATGTGTTGAAGATTATTGTAATCAATAAAAAAAATATTATGAATTTGTTGTTACAACAAAGAGAATTACAAAACCCAAAAATCAGTTTTATGTTCCCATCAACATTCATCCAAAAATAAATTACACTCAAAAGTGAAAACATTTGTAATAAGTCTAGACATAAGACTAAAAATTATTGGAAACATGTTCATACCCACAATACATATTGGTATAAAGAGAATTATGTTCATGAATGGAACGCTATGAAATAAATTTTACTAATGGTGTTGGATGAAGTGCTTAAATAGGTTATTGTTGGCTTTTTAAGCCTTGCTACCACAAATAATCATAGGTCAATATAAAATAGCCATAATATTAAAGGTTAAAATAATCATATAATAAGTAGGATAATATATGACCAAATTAATATGTATATCAAGGCCTATATAATAAAGCAAATAACATTCATTTATATACTTAAATATGAATGTAAATAGCCTATGTCATTCATGAACTATGCATGAAGAAAACTTACAATATTAATTTCTCAAAATGTATACAAGCTTTATTTCAAACTAGATCTCTTACAAATACTTCACATTGGATTCTTTGAACCTCTAATTGATTTACTTATAATGGAGTATTATCTCCATAATATAACCATAGTAATGTGACTCTTCAAGTACTTGACTATTGCTCTCCATATGACAAGTCTCATGACTCTTGGCTTATCATCTTGCCACTTGCATACAAGACTCTTCATGGGCACTTGACTCTAAGACACTTGCACACATATACATGACTCTTGCACTCCTAATCTAAGATGTTTGTGCACATATTTACATTACATATTTGCACTCTTACATATTTACAATTGCACTTTGACTTACATGACACTTGTGCATTTTCTGCACATTCACACTTACATAAAAGAAAAAATGTAAATCACACTTCTAAACTATAGGCTCAACCCTAATATTTTACATATTTACAATTGTACCATGAAGGTACCATGGGGGTACATTGGCATGTACCAAATAATGTAATAACCTCAACAGCCCCATGTATTACATTATTTTGTTATTGAAAACTTTAGTTTTTAATCTTTTTCTTCATCTTTATCTTCAATCTTCATGTGACCTTGAATATTTGGTTGAGATTCGTATTTACCTTCTTTGATTTTTATTTTGTGTTCTTCTTCATCTTCATTATTTAGATATTCTAATTCATGAGCTGCTTGAACTCCTTCATGAATGGATTGAATTTTTTCTTTGTCTTTAACCTTAATATTTATGGCTTATTTTTATTACTTTGCAACATAATTTTGAACCATAATTGATCCATTTTTATTTTCCTTGTTTTCTAAATATTTTATCACAAAATATTTTCCTTTCTGCATTTCAAAAATTGAAAACTTTTTTCTATTGTTAGATGTTGCTTTAGAAATAAATTTTTGAAAAATATTGCCTAATATGAATAATAACATCTTTTCAAATCTTCCACAATATTTTTCTTTATACCAATAAAATATTGTGGAGAATGAGATTTTCTTCCACATAATTTGCATGGATAAATATTCTAGCAAATAGATTTTTCATGACCAAGTCTATTACAATGACTACAATTTAATTGAATGTAATGTCCTTTCTTTGATGTATGTTTCCTTGTTAGTAATTCAAGTTCTTCTATCTCCTTAAGAAAAAAATAACCATTTATGCACAACCAAGGCTACTCTTTCTTTATTTTCCTTATAAATAAGTTGCAAGATTTGGTAATCTATGACATTCTAAGTAGATATAGATTATGTGATAGAATATATTTTTGATGTACTATCAAATTGAGATTTAGTAGCAACAATATCTAATTTTAAGCTATCAACAGTATTCAATGATATTGTTATTTTTTTCTTTTTATCAGGATGATCCATCAAATTTTAAGAATCAAACTTAAGCTTGTTCACAATTTCTTCATTGTCTTCATTGAATGAATTTCTAATAATTTCTTCCATGATAATCAATGATTCAACTTTATAGTTTTAACTCCCTTTGAATTAGTAATCCCTATATCTCCCAAATTCAAAAATAACTATGAAATTTACAATTTTTAAATTTTCTAATCCTTTGATGTAGAAAACCTTTTAAATCATAAATATTAAATTTGCAAAATTTCAATAAAAAAATTCTCCAAAAACAATTAAATAAAAAACTTTAAAAAATCTCAAATTACTTCAAATTAAAAACTTCACTCCTTAAAAACTTAAAAATTATTCAAAATCTTTAAAAATAACTCCACTCTTAAAAATTCTCAAAAACCTTAAAAACTAAACCCTTTAAACTCCAATCATTTTTTTTTTCTTATCTTCAACCTTTGAAAAAAATAAATTTCTTTAAACCTTATTACTCCATAGAATTTCAAATTAATATTATTTTTTGAAAACACTAATTAATAATTCCTAATCCTTATTACTTCACCTAGGTTTAAATAATTTAAATTGGCATCTATTTCCCTCCAAAACTTTATTAAACGTTGCAAATAGTATAAAATATTAAATAACATTACCTAGGCCTATCAACATTAATTTCACTATTGCATAAGAACACCTTTCCACTATTACCGAATTCTTATCTTCTTAAAAAAAATTTGAATGCTTGAATTCTCATGGTTCATCGAATGCTTGAATTGTGTTCACTACTTGCTGAATGATATTCTTTCCATAGCTAGAAAAATGCTTGTCTTCTTTGATGAAGGTAGATAATTTTTAATGTCTTTCTTTTTACTAGCTTTGTAAGATATTAAATGTCTCATTCTCTTTGTTGGCTTCGCTACAAATTAAGCATCTCCTTCTCTTCATTGGCTTTTTTAGAGATTACATGTATCCTTCTCTTTGCTAGAGATGTCAATATTCATGTTGATGGAGGAGGCTGAGCATATTCTTCTAATCTTCTTTTGGAGGAGGTTGAGCATCTCCTTCTGATCTTATTTTTTAATAACAACTAGATATAGCTTCTATTTTTTATTGTGATCTTATGTGTGCAGGATTTAAATTATAGTTGACCTCTAAGGCCACTATGCTAGATTCTACAATCTCCTTAATATTTTAATCACTGGCCACTATTTTTAAACATGGTCATTGTAGACAATGTTGTATGTTATTTGTAACATTGGCCTCTCTTGACCACAATCTTCAATGTTGGCCTTTGTTGGCCACTATATTTAATGTTATTATATTGATTTTTTAATTTTAGCTCTTAATTGATTGACCATTTATTTCTTTGTTGTTCTCTTTTGATTTTGTAGCTATATAAAGCAAGATTTGTAGTTCTATTCTATACAAGGTCCTATAGGCTTTATGATGTTTTATCCTTCTTCAAGATTGTTTTATCTTTATTATTTCTCAATTTCACTATGGATTTATCCTTCTATGTTGCTTCTTCTATGTTGATGATAACTCCACACTTTTATTCTATGCTTGATGTAGATTCCACTCTCATGGTGTTCTTCTTCTCTGAACTTAATCTATGTTATCTTATTTTTATCTTTATTCTCTTATCTATATGCTTTCAAATATGTCAAGGTCAAATAATTCTTGACCTAATTCTTCTTTCTATTTTATTATTTTGTACTTAGAAGCTAAAATTATTCTCTATCTATGTAGGAAGTTTCCCAACCTTTGTAGCTTAAGCTTTGTTGATCTTGTTGTATTACTACTTCTTCTTTAAAATATTCTATAACTTTATGCAATATCTTAGGTCATACCCAAGAATCCAATATGATTCTCCTTCTTACTATAGAATCCAATGTTAATGTTAGGGTGGCATTGAATATCCCTAAATGACCAACTATCTCTTGAGTTGGTTCTTCCTCAATATTCAATCTGGAAATCTACAAACTTTAATAGTTATTCTCCTCTTCTTCTCTAGATAATACAAAATCTTTGTCAAAGTGACTTTCTATGTCCCTAAAATTCCCAACTATATTTAGATTTGGTTCTTCCTATCAATCAATATCCAACTTTTCTTCTAATATGGCCCTTATCTTCAATATAGTTGAGTCCTAATATTCACCGATTTTTCTTCAACCAAGTGGAAATACCCTAGCCTTCAAATCAAGGTGACTAATCCATGTCCCATTAATCTCATACTCAATAAGAAATTTAAAAAATAGAGTCCAATTTTGCACTACCTTTAAAGTGGACAAACTCTAAATTAACTTTATCAAAAGTGGACAAAGTTAATTAATAATGGTGGCTAAAAATAACTCTATCAAAATGGATAGAGTTAGGTGGTAGCTCTGATACCATTATTGGTTTTTTAAGCCTTACTACCACAAAATATCATAGGTCCCAATATAAAATAGCTACAATATTAAAGGTCAAAATAATCATATAATGAGTAGAATAATATATGAGCAAATTAATATGTATATTAAGGCCTATATAATAAAGTAGATAATATCTATTTATATACTAAAATATGAATGTAAATAGCCTATGTCATTCATGAACTATGCATAAAGAAAACATATAATATTAATTGCTCAAAATGTATAAAAGCTTTATTCCAAACTAGATCTCTTACAAATATTTATCCTTGGATTCTTTGAACCTCTAATTAATTACCTTTGTATAGAGTATTGTTTTCATAATATAGCCACAGTAATATTACTCTTCAATTACTTGACTATTGCTCTCCATATGACGAGTCTCATGACTCTTGGCTTATCATCTTGTCACTTGCATACAAGAGTCTTCATGGAAACTTGATTATAAGATACTTGAACACATCTACATGACTATTGCACTCCTAATCTAAGATAGATGTGCACATCCTCACATTACATATTTGCGCTCTTACATACAATATAATTGTGCACGTTCTCTCAATCTACACTTGCACTTTTACTTACATGACACTTGTGCATTTCCTGTATATTGACACTTGCATAAAAGGAGAAATATAAACCACACTCCTAAAATATAGACTCAAATATAATCTATTATATATTTACAATTGTACCATGAATGTACCCTAGGGGCACATTAGCATCAATATCACTTAATATGGTTTGCTTATATAAATCAGATTAAATCAATATAACAATAACATAATAAATTGTTAGTCCTGCTAGGGGAAGTTTAACGACCCCTTGAGAAAAATGATGTACAAACCTTGGAGATAAATCATTCATGGTTAGTATATCTTGATGGACTATCTAGATTCACAAGGAGGGTTATTTTACAAGGTGATATAAGGATATCAAACATCTTCTTCTTATTTTCTATAAGTACTCTAAAAAAAAGTAAATTGAACTCATCTCTTTTCATGTCTAAACCTCCCTATATCACTTGAAATGTTCAATGACAAATGGTACAAAATTTGAGTGCTTCTTCTAAACTTCAATAGAAGCAACCTTTGATCAAAAATCCTACCTATGAGGAATAAGAGGAAGAAGCTCCTCCTTTGGGGATCCTTTCCCTATTCACAATGAATAAGGAGATGTAATTTTCAAATCCATGAATAATATTATTGCTTTCTTATGAGGAAACTAAGAAACTATGGAAGCTACCTTTAGAGAAGAGGAAAGGATTTATCATGCTACAGAAGAACCCCTTCAAGAACTTTCACATAAACCTAGATCAAACCTCACAAGAATCCAATAAGAATACTCGATCATTACCACAATCTTAGAAAGGATATCACCAAGTATTCCATCCTCCTCATGTAATTTGGCATCTATACCTCCGAACATAGTTTATCCTCAAATTAAACTCTCTAGTTTATCCACACCTAAGCTATCCACAAGTTCAACATGTATATATTCTACCTAGCTATCCTTATGATTTGAATGTGGTTACTTCTAACTCATTCCATAGCATACCATACCAACTAACCCTTATTTTACTAACACACCTTTTCAAGTAAATCCTAGAATTAGTAACCCAATGATCCCTTATAGATAATTCCATCTAAATACTCAGTATTATCCTCTAGTTAACCCTCAATATTAGGCTATCATATATTTAGTGCATTATCCTAGGTTTCAATATGTCAATGCAAGGTTAGAACAATTAGCAAAAGAAAACTTAGAATTCAAACAATAGTTAGCCTCTATTCATGGAGGCATGCCTAAGAAATATTCTTACAAGGACTGTTGTAATGATCTCATAGATCCTAACCTAACGAATAGGCCCTATCCAAAAATATGTGTATTACCAAAACTTTGGTTATACAAAGGAGATGGTGATCATATATATCACCTTTGAATTTTTAAGGTATCAAACCACGACATCAAGTATGATGAAATGCTACTGTTAAATATTTTTCCCACTAGCCTTGGTGGTGAGGCATTGGAATGGTTTTATCAACTACCTTATTACACTATTAAGATATTTTTTGAATTGGCCAAAATGTTTATCTAACATTTTTCCACCTATATCATAGAAAAGTATATAGTTGATGATTTATATCAACTTAAGCAAGGGAAGAATGAATTTATTGGTGAATTCTTGCCTCAATGGTGAAATCCAGTTAGGAATTTACCTTTTGCTCTACCACCCAAGGAATTATTACATATCTTTATATGTAATTTACAAGAGAATATATCATATCCTTTAGATATGACTCATGTTGTATCCTTAAATGACATTATTGATCTCACAAAATATATGGAAACTTCCCTTCAATGAAGAGAGAAACTAAAGGTCAAGAAAGAAGAAGAGAAGCCTCCTTATCCCAACACCACCAAAGGATAGTATAAGAAAAAACATGTCATGGGTGATGGTGTAACTAATTCTCAACCTAACACCAACCCTACAACTAGTATTTTAGTACTTGTGTAGCATTAAGTAAACTAATCTTAGCTAAATCTCTAGATAAATCCCCTAGGAAGTTTATTAAATTAAACCAATATTTGGTAGTTGTACTAACATAGTTTCTAAATGAAAATATGATATAGTTGCCTCCTCTAAGGAAATATGACCCTAAAAGAGAGAATCTCCCTTGGTTCAAAGGTTACCAACATGTGTTTTTTATCGCATTAATGGACACAATACAAATAAGTGTATTATTCTCAAGAATGTAATATAAGATCTTATTGACCATGGTTAACTAGTGGTTGAAAGTATTTAAAAAAAACCCTCAGTAAATATTATGGGATATTTTAGGACCCATTGCCTAAACATGGACAAAATCTAGTCAATTGATTGTAGTATCATAATGTCCCTCCACCTAATTGAAATATGGTAGGGATAATCTATGTTTGCACTACAACTAGGCAAAAGGTAATGGAAAAGGGTCAAGCTTATGAACCACATCCTAAATCACCCTTAGTTTTGTGATCAAGGTGTGTAAGTGCTCTTAATAAACCACCTTTGGTTCTAAAACCATAATAAAATAAAAACCCTTCCAACCTTTAGTATAAATTAGAGGATACTTCAACAAATATCTCCATACTTGAGTTGTTGTAAACTTTCCCAAGCCATAGAGGAAAAAATTTCAAGCTCTTAAGAGAATTGATAGTACCTAAAAATGTCACTCCCAATGACTTGGCTAACATAGTTGGATCACTTAGTGCAAATCATGTGACTATATCCTTATTTAGGGATGACATTCTACCTGCCTCTATGCTAAGAGAGATACATCTATATATCACTTGCAATATCAGTGACCAATCCATTAAAAGAGTTCTCATTGATAATATGTCATCCATTAATGTTTGTAGCCTTATATTTATTCATAAAATAGGGCTCAATAAGTAATATCTAGAAAATTTAGATATCATCATAAAATCTTATGATGAGGAAGAATGAGAAGTCATAGGTACTATTGTCCTACAAATCAAAGTAGGTCCTTGTATTTTGAATACATTATTTTTATGTGTTATCATGTGATCTAAACTACAATCTCCTTTTGGGATGAGATTGGATTCATGCGATGCAATTTGTTCCATAAACCTACCATTAGTGTGTTAAATTTGAATATCAAGGGAAGTTGTATAGCATAATGGCTGACCATGATTCCTTTACCTATTGTCAAAATATCCAATCAAAAAATAAATAACCTAGTGTTATCCTTCGTTGAATGCTTCTTGTCTTGTCATTTATGATACCTTAAGGTCTGACCTACCTAATAAAAAAAGCATCCACCAAGAAGAGGGAATAAACTATTAGATAAAATCAAAATGTAAAGAGAAGATAGAATATATGCATAGCATAAACCTTAATGATCAATGATATGAGTTGTTAGCCTTAGACTTTAGGCTGCATTTGTCATCTCATACGTTTGGGTTGCCTTCTAGGTGAGGTACGATCGTTCAAATAGGAACTTACACTTTTATCTCCACAAGAACAATAGATGAAGAAAGGATACATGAGACCAATTCTTTTCTAATAGAGTGAAATTATCTCTCAGGTTTCATTTCCAATATTTACCCTATCCCCAAGCAAATCCTTTGTAGATTTGGCTACGTAAGAAAATTTTTAGGACTTCAAGGACAAGGGATCAAGGAACATTTAGAAACTAAATCTTGGGTTGAACATTTTTTACTTGGATATTTCCATACCCACAATAAGATCATCTCTTCTTCTTTTGAAAATGATGATGATGATGCATGGTTTTCCTCATGTGAATCACCAACAAAAGATACTTAAAAATAGGTCTAGATTGGGATGAAGAGGAAGAAGTTGAACCTCTCCCTTTCACATATTTTGGTTTTTTTTTACAATTTGAATGAATCCATACCATCGATATTGAACCTATTGATAATATCAAATAATATCCCTATGATAGTTTTGATAATGAGCACCAACAATATCTAGTAAATGAAGATGAAGATACCCCATATAATTTGATGGCTAATCTTGTATCGATATTACACATAAATTATTGTGAGATACATTTTTTACCTCGCTCTCCTTGTAGGGATGAAAATAATGATATATCTTCTTTTAGTGGTATCCCTATTGAGGAAAATACTCCTTTAGATCCGCATCCCTCACAATCATGTGTCATGAAACAACATATTTTAGAGGCTAATGAGTTGCAAAGTCTAGGGGTAATACCTACTCTTTTATATTATGAAGATGAATCCAAAATCCTCATATAAGAAAATATATATGCAAAAATAAGTTCAAGTGCCAATCCATGAATTATAAAGTTGGAAAAAATCTAAACTTTAGAATAGAAATATGAGTATACAAAACTCTTAACTGAGTACTACAATATCTTTGCATGGTCTTATGTAGATATTTCAATATTGGATCCATATTTAGTATTTCATAACTCAGTAGTATGTTAAGGATTCAAATCCAACTTACCATTATTTATTCATGTGTGCAATATATAGGCACTAAGGTGCCAAAAATACAATAACCACTTCCACCAAATCATCAATGAATGGCTAAAGTGGTGGTAAAAAATAATGCTTGTACAATAATAGTAGCATAAAGGATAATATGCTAACTACCAAAATATGCAAGTCTATCTTAACTTAGCAAATCCTAACAAACCCTTCTAGCATACCAACTAGTTGTGACCTAGTGAACTAGAAGTGTACGTAAGAATATGAGGTCTCACATTACAATTATTTGCAAGAAATACTACTAAACCTAATAATTAACTTAATGGATAGATGAGATGTTTTTCGTAGGACTGCCCAAACTATCGAACCCATTTTGGGCATATCTCACTCATCCGGACTTGGATTGAGCTAAAATTTTGAGGGTAGATGCCTGAAAAACCCTAGAATGTCTCTACCAATTTTCATATCATTTGGAGAAGCATAGATCCTAGTGCATCCCTATGTGTGAACTACATATTTGGCAAGTGGCTATGCGAGGGTTTCATCTGGGTTGAGTGCAAGCAGCTCCAGAGGTTGGTTTTTAGGGCCTTCGGGCCCTAGCGGCCAATATTTTTGTGGTTTATGCTCAATATTTTAGCAAGAAATGTTGTAGTGGATACAATATGGGTTAGAAATTTTTCTTTCAACAGATCATACTATGAACTTGAGTGACAACATCTTCCAATTTTCTGCACAAAAGAAAAGTGAAAACCATACCTTTCCACGACATCTAGGTCAAGGATTAAAGAGATCACGAAACAAGTTTCAAGCAGTTTATCAAAAAATGGCTCATATCTCAAGTGAATCTGGTGCTAAGGTGCACCCACAAAATAATTCTACTTTGAAAACCCCTATCAAGGGTAAGAATTTTAAAGACTCGGTCCCAAAAATGAATTTTAGGGATGCCCTTCATGGTGGATAGCCTCATCCCAATGCTAATATCAATATTAGGGCTTCCCATAAACCTCTAAGAATGCCTAAGATTGATCTCAAAAAATGGAGTCAGGATGTCTTAAAGTAGCTGATGGAACTCCTATTGTTAAGCTTGATATGGGTAACATTCAGACTGGCATTGAAGATTTGGAAAAAAGAGGACTAATTTGTTAGTTCGTGGGTTTTCGTCCGATTTTATCTGCTTTCAAAGTCTAGGATGCAAAAATCTAGAAAAATAAAGGTGAGTTACAAATCTCTATTTATCCAAATGGTTATTTTCTTGTTTTATTTGCTAATAATGAAGATAGAGAGAAAACTTTTCAAGGGGGTCCTTGGTTTTTTGGAAGGGCAGGGCTTTTCATGAAGCCCTAGCATACTAAATTTAAAGCCAAAGAAGATATGCCTTCTATAGCTCCCGTGTGGGTTAGACTCTTTGGCCTCCCTATTGAATTTTGGAATCCTACTATTTTTTCTTCAATTAGAAACTCTTTAGGAACTTTTATGATGACTATTGATTGTACTCAAAATTTTGAACATATTATTTATGCTCGAATTTGTGTTTTAATGGATTTTGACAAACCCCTACCTAAAAAGATCACATTACAATTTGGGGAAGACACTTGGGAGCAAGTAGTGGACTATGAGAACATTCCTTTTCGTTGTAGAATTTGCCATGAATATGGTCATTTGGCCAGTGCTTGCCCAAATAAAATTCCTGATCAAAAGAAAGAAGATATAAATTCAACAGGTTTCCAAATACCTAAGAAGAAGAACACCAAAAAAAAACCAGTTATGAAGGATCGATCAAAGTCATCTGCTAATATGTTTGAAATCCTTTCCACAAATGATGTCCCAAGTTAGGAAGAGGAAATAATGGAAACTAAAATCTTAGAAACACAATTTAAATATGAAGGGAAGAACTCAGAGACAAACCAACAAATCAAAGGTTTTCAACAGAAAAAAAGGAGAAAATTTACACAAGAAAAACAATATTTCAAATGTCAAAACATCGAATAATGCAGGTCCCAATATAGACTCTGTTGAACCATCTAGTAAAATTTTGGCTGTGTAAGAGCATTCTTCAAGGTTAGAAGCCATCTCATATTCAAATGGAATAAGTCAAGAAATAGGGAAAAAAAAATTGAAGATGGATTCTAATGAAAAAGTAGGTCACAAGACCAATCAATATCATATGGTAAAAGAAGGTAAAAAGCTTGTAGAGGAAGGTAAGATTAATGCCCTTCACAAATTTTTTAACCCTGGTATTAATGAATATCATCACTTGGAATATTAGAGGACTCAAAGGGAGTCTTTCAAAACAAAATGAAATTAGAAGAATGATTCAGGTAAATCATCCACATCTTGTTTTCCTTCAAGAAACAAAGATGTCAATGGAGGATATGGACTTAATTGCCAGTAAAATTTGGTCAACTGGAAAAGTGGTTTCCCTTAGTTCACAAGGGACTTCGGGTGGCATTGCTTGTCTTTGGGATCCAAAAGAGGTAGTTATTCACCATATTGTTGGCAGTTGGGGTTTGTTAGCTATAGTTATTCAAAGTAGACATTCCAACCAGATTATGCTCTGCATTACTGTTTATGCTCCGACTTATTTGGAGGAAAAAAGAAGATAGTGGAAGGATATTACTCATATTATCTCTCATTTTCCTAAAGCTTGGATCTTGATCGGAGGATATTTCAATACCATCCTCTCTCTGGATGAGAAAAGAGGGGAAATTTGGACAAAAGCACTGACCTCATGAGCGAATATATTGCAAACCTCCATCTTGTGGATATCCAACCAGATAATGGCCTTATGACTTGGTCTAATAGAAGGCAAGGCTTAGCTTTTATAATGGAGAGATTGGATAGGTTTTTGCTCTCTGAAAATTTATTAATCCATGGTCACATTCCTAAAGTGAAGACTCTTAATAATGTTGGTTTGGATCATTGGCCAGTAATGGTGGAAATGTGGAAAACCAATGTGAGTTTCTCTCCTTTTTGTTTTCAATTAATGTGGCTTAGAGACATTTCCTTCAGACCTCATGTGCAACAATGGTGGAAGGAGGTAAACCTAGGCATGGGACTAAGATGTTCTGTTTTGCCAAAATACTACAATACATTAAATCCAAAATAAAGACTTGGAACTGGAAATATTTTGGGGATATTCATATAAAAACATGAAGTTATTGCTCATCTTGAAAATTTGAATAATAAAATTTGTTTATATGGCCTCATAGAGAGGAGAAGTGTAGATGAAATTAAACTCACAACTCAGTTAGAGGAATGGGAAAAAAGAGAAGAAATCTTATGGAAGCAAAAATCTAGAATTCAATGGCTCAAAGAAGGAGATCGAAACACAAATTTCTTCCACAAATCTCTTCTAGCTCGAAGATCTCACAACTTTATTTCTTCCTTAAAATCAGATTCTGGAGATGTTGTTTATACTTGGGATGGCATTGTATCGCTCCAAATTTTTCACATCCTTACCTTCAGGCTATAGGATTCGTGCCCGGAAGGAGGATGGGAAAAGGATGGTGTGGTACCTCGGACTGAGAGGACTTTGCGAAGGTCCCGCATCTCAAGGGAGATGTAGTTTGATGATTTTTCGACAGATGGTGGGTTCATCAGGAAACATTTAGCGGCAGTTTCCACGCCTAGGTTTTGGAATGTGTTTAAATGTGTTCGTTTTAACCTTAAGCATTCATATCCTAGGTTTGGCCGAATGAATCTAAATTAATCTATATGAAAATGCAAGTTCAATGAATACAGGAAATAGATTTACAGACAGAAAAATAGAGAATTTATAGAATGCAACTGAGGAATACCTGATCCGGATGTCTGAAGAAGATTCTGATGTTGAAGCAATCTGGATCGTCTAGAATCTGACAGAATCGTCTGCAATCTGACAGAATCGTCTACAATCTGACAGAATCGTCTAAGATCTGATGAATTCATCAGACGAATTCATCAGAGACCTGCAAGCAAAAAAACAGATACAAAATACAACGAATACTATTGTACTAATAGAGGGAAACAACACTAAATGACTGTATAAACACTGAAAAATAGTTATGAACAACAATCCAAGCAAATTACTGTATTTTAATGACAAATCATGATCTTAGTATGCAATCTAAGCTAAATGGGTGAACTCCAAATGCAAAATAACATAAAAATTGAATAAATTATCTATTTTGCAGAATAAAATGACAGGGACAAAGTTGAGAAAAGCAAACTTCAGGCACTGATTGTCTGAATGTGGACTGCAATCGAGAACGTCTCGCATCAGCACGAAATCATCTCGAATTCTACTGGTTCGCCTCCGATCTGAACAGATTGAAAAATAGTGATGTACCTGCAACAAAATTGGTATAGATCTAGTGCAAATGCAAGATTGGGATGCTTTAACGTAGAGGGAATCAGTTTGCAAAGAATTTCGGCCAGGGGTTGGGAAGGAAAAATCCTAGAGACTAAATAGGCTTAGGGGGAGTAGTTAGGAGGTTGGAGATCATCCCAATTTGGGAGATCTCCAATGGGGGAGGGTCCCAATGGTGCAGACATGCTTCTACCCAGATTGGAGACCCATTGGAACAGATTCCAACTTTGCAAATTCAATTTTGCGACAAGATCGTCTGGACGTCCTAGTCTAGACGAAATCGTCAAATCTGGGGCGATATCGTCTGATCGGCGACGATATCGTCAAACGGTCAAAACAACCTCTAAAAATGGCACGAAATCATCAAATCTGGGGCGATATCGTCTGATTGATTTGATGATTCATTGAGGATTCATGTAATTATGTCGTTGGAAATATTATAATTTTGATGTCATGTTTGTAAAATTTAAATGAAATAATCTGATGTAACAAATTGATTGGTTGTGATGAAATGTGATAAAAATAAAAAGAGACTTCTAACAATAATTTCAAAGGACATTGTCACTATTATAGACCATTTCATGGAGTCGCTGCTCACTCGGTCATCAAGCTAGTCCCATTTATAGAAATATTGTTAAAAGGAACAGAGTGCTTAAGAGACTGTCTTAAGACTTTGGTGCAATAGTGCAAATGATGATGATGATAATGGTTTGTTTTCAGATTTTCATAAAAAATGTTTGCATGAAATGATGTTCAAATGATTTTTGCTAGGCATAAATTCCTAAGGGTGATAAAATTTTTGGATAATTCTTTAGGAATTATACCATCATTGCAAAATTAAAGGTTGACATAATGACATGAAATAATGAAAATGTGTTTGCTTTTGAAAAGCATAATTTGTGTAACATAATGAATTAAGCCATATGGTTTTTATGATTTTAAATAAATGGGGAATAAAAATTGTTACAATGGTTTGCGCTAGGCATAGAATATGTAGGTATAGACTTATACCATCATCGCAAAAATCCAAAAAGGTTTTATTACATGATTGATTTTTGATGAACAGAAAAATGAAAATGAGGACTTGCGCTAGGCATAAAATTCTAATTTTGGTTTTGAAACTATACCATCGTCACGAAAGTCAACCAGATATATATGTTTTGATTGTATATTGTATAGTTTAAAAGAAATTTTTGATTTTTCTATTATATAGTTGTCTTTGTGGTAAACAACTGTACTTGATTTATTCTCAAACAAGTTGCAACAATAATATTTCAAAGTATTTTGAAGACAAAAATTAGATTTATAAAGAATCCCATGTGCATATGTGAATTCATTTCTGATCTTGATTTATCATAATGATAGACAAAATCTCTCAAATACAAATGTGTGTGCAATTGCATTGTTCATTTACCAGTTGTGAGCAAGATACTATGATACAAGTGATTTGAAGAAACCAAATAAGTGTTCATTAACCATGATGTAGATGCATATAACCATACTAGACTACTATGTAGATCGGATTATCAAGAGCTAGCTAATCCATAAGTAGACATAGGTCTGTACAAAAGAAGGTCGCTAATGTGACAGACATATCACCACGCTAGGAGTTACCCAAGGCCAAGCAGGTTGGGCACAAACCACCTGTTATGGGGCTTACCTCACAGTTTGCGAATAGTTGAGAATTCCAAGGATTCAAGCTCATCAACCCTTATTTTCTTTTCAAAGGGTAGGGAAAGGGATTTTATTGCTTTCTTGCTTTCTTTTGAACTTCTTTTATTTTTCTTTTTGTATTTCTTTTGCTTGATAATGCTTGGAACATTGTTGTAATGATATAAAAGAACATTTTTCTTTTCTCTTTTTCTTGAATTTTCTTTTCTTTTTCTTTGCTAGGGATACTTGCTCGGATTAGCTGTAGAGCAAGGGATTTTTATTCTGGGTAGGGGTGAGCTTGTCCTTTTGCCAATTCTCAAATATTCTAGACCATGTGCATGATAGGATAGCAGGGGAAACTTTTCACTCAAGAAATTAGCTCTATTATGTAGCAAAACATGGAAATTACAAATATAATCATTTTATTGTGAAAATATGTGCTTGGTTTAAATAAATAACAAGATCAATTCTCTATGCTCAAACTTTATTTAATTGAATTTTGTGGACTTTGATATAAGAGAGATTAGTAATCATGCCAGATAAAATCAAGATATTTATTGTTGTGAGTGTGTAAGTGAGGGATGCCAAATAAATGCTAATTTATCCAAAATAAGTTGAAACATATAACTGCAATAATTGTAAGAAAATATATATAAATGATTTTTTGAGAATTTTGGAGAATGTTGACTCTCTCTTTCTTCTTTGTTTTATTTTGGTTTTGAAAGAGTCAAGCATATAGCTGTTTTTATATTTTTATCATTATTTTTTTTTTTTTTTTGAAAAAAATGTAACAAGTGCCATAAATGCAACAAATAGTTTTGAAGATTTTAATGATTATGAATGTTTTTGATGTTTTTTATAAATTTGAAAGAAATATAAGATAAAAATTTGGAAAACAAATTATATACAAGGATGAAAAATGACCAAATTTATGCATAGTAACGTTTAAGATGCAAAATATTCATAGGTTATTTAAGTTCTTTACCATCTAAGGTAGATAATTTATATGCTCCTGATTCAAATTTAGCAGTAATGATATATGGTCCAAGCCAGTTGGGCTCAAATTTACCTTTAAGTTCCTTAGTTGCATTAGTATTTTTTTTTATTGAAGATTTTGAGGATTTTGATTTTTTTGCATTTTGATTTTAATTTATGAATTGAAATTGATGGTATATACAAGATGATCTATGTATACTATACAAGGTTATTTGAGTATAGCATGTCTAAGGTTGCTTCAAAATCAAAGGAGGTTTTGAAGGATAATCTGGTTGAGGTGAAGGTAAGAATAGAAGGTGATGAATAAAAGGTAGCGATAACCAAAGCTTTGTTATAATGTAAAATAATATAGCAAAAGATTTGACTTTTATATGTGGAAAATTGATCATGTTACAAAATAAAATGTCAGAAATATAAGAAAGTTCTTCATTTTTATTACTATAATCCAAGTCTTGATAATATGGAGGGAGCATATATAAAATATATGCATGGGTGTTATTTGGTAAACAAGGATGATCATATATGAATGAAGAAAAGTGATGGATAGAAGATAATTGTGATAATAAAGAATGTATAGAACTTGATGTTTCAACCGTTAAATATTCTTCAAATGGTGTTGGGTCACCATGTATGGTAATAATTTCATTTGCAAGTGCAAACTTCAAACATTGGTGAAGAGTGGAAGGGACAACCCTCATTGTATGCATCCAAGGACTTCTGAGAAGTAGGTTGTAATATGAAGGGCAATATGCTACATAAAACAAAGTATCCAGAATATTGGGTTCAATATTAAGGAGAAAAATTATAGTATCTTGAGCTTCTTGAATTTCATTGTTAAAATATTTTATAATAACATTTGATTCATTAATATCTTCTTCCTTTGTTTTGAAATTTTGGAATAATTGATAAGTGTATAAATTAAGAGAGAAGCCATTATCTTCCATGATAGTTCTAACAAGTGTTTCTTTACTAGATCCGATAATGTAAAGATAGGAGTCTTCTTGTGGAGTAGAGGAAGGAATCTCCTCATCATAGAATGAAATATGGTTAACCTCAAGAGGGTTTACACCATTAATTATGTTCTTAGAGAAAATATGATGAGGAACAAATTGTTGGCTAGGTATCTTGAACAAAGTTTCCTTGTGATAAATTTGTAATACTTCTAAAAGGGATATCTTTGCTTGAGGATTAATCACTTGTTGTTGGTTATCAAAGTGTATTTCAGATTGAAATTTTGATTTTAAATATGAGGTTTCTATGCTTACATTCCATTTTGTATCATTCTCTAGAGCCAAAGATAGTTTTGAAGGTTGATCAAATGAGGAATCCATATCTTGAATATCAGATTGAGTTGATTGAACTTGAGGTTGCTCATTTGTAGTTTTTGTTACAATATTAATAATATCATCATGATGGGACACATTAACATGAAATATTTGATTGGTTTATTGTTGTTGATAATTGAATAAGGGTTCTTGGGAGATCCCCATGTCTTGATTGATTATTGGTATTTGTTGTGTAGGAGTTTGATTGCTTACTGGAGATTTATCATCAGTTGTAGATTGTAATTCCTTTATATTAAAAAGACCTTCATCAATCAAATATTGAATTGCACATCTTAAATCTTTACAATTTTGTGTCATATGTCCATATACTCTATGATATTCACAATGTAGCTCAGGTTTAAACCAATATGTTGTGGTGTCAGGTTGTCTTATGGAAGGGAGTTCAATCTTATTTGTGTCAAGTAAATACTTGAGAATTATATCCATTGGTTGATTGAGCTTAGTGAATTTACGTGATGAAGGTTTTTGAGAGGTTTTTGATAAATGCCTTAGGAATTTCATCATAAAAGGACCTAATGGTTTCTCACCTCTACTTTCTTTGTTATGGGTAGAATGATGATAGGAAGATTGTGATGTAGGAGGTGAGTACATGGTAGAATTGGAAGAATAAGTATTTTCTTGTTGAAATGGATGTGTTGTATTGAAAGAAGAATATTGAAAATGTAGAGGAGGATTATATGTGGGTTGATAGACATAATATGGATATATAGGAGAATAGATAATATCGTTATGAAGAGGATTGGAAAAGGGATTGTTTTGTTGAGTTATGGATGAAAAATGAGAAAAGTGTGATGGAGGTGGTGTTGAATAGGGATGAGGTTGGTCATAATCAACAAATGTATTTGGTTGAATTCTTCCAACATTACTGATGGGCTCATATTGATTTGAGTAAAAACTCATGGTTTCTTTAGTACTTTTAAAAGTAGTATTTAGCATCTACTATTTAGAATTGAATCTAAAAACATACAAACTTGAAATGATGATTTTGTTATATTTTTCTTGTATACATATATATATATATATATTTTTTTTTTTTTTCAAAAGGTTTAAAATGCATTCACGTCGGGTTCACCAAAATGTATCTGTAGCACCCTAAAATTGGCGCAGTAAAATTATAATAATTACATTCACCTTAGTAAATAATTTAAAATCAAATTTAACCTCCCAAACCGCCCGTTAACCATCGGGAAATCCGTTTCCCCCTTTTCTACGCCATTTTTAGAGGTTGTTTTGACCGTTTGACGATATCGTCGCCGATCAGACGATATCGCCCCAGATTTGACGATTTCGTCTGGACTAGGACGTCCAGACGATCTTGTCGCAAAACTGAATTTGCATAGTTGGAATCTGTTCCAACGGGTCTCCAATTTGGGCAGAAGCGTGTCTGCACCGTTGGGACCCTCCCCCGTTGGAGATCTCCCAAATTGGGATGATCTCCAACCTCCTAACTACTCCCCCTAAGCCTATTTAACCTCTAGGATTTTCCCTCCCCAACCCCTGGCTGAAATTATCTACAAATTGAGTCCTCCTACGTTAAAACATCCTAATCTTGCTTTTGCACTAGTCCCATAGCAATTTTGTTGCAGGTACATCACTGATTTTCAACCGGAGCCAGCACCCATCGTCGCCGATGAACCCGTCTCAGATCGGAGGCGATCCTATCAAATTCGAGACGATTTCATACTGATGCGAGACGATCTCGACTGCAGTCCACATCGAGGCAATCGATGCTCGGAGTTTGCTTTTCTCAACCTTTTCTCCATCATTTTATTTTGCAAATTAGATAATATATTCAGTTTTTATCCTATTTTGCATCTGGAGTTCACCCATTTAGCTTAGATTGCATATTAAGATCATGTTTTGTCATTTAAGTACAGTAATTTGCTTTAATTTCTGTTCTTAAATATTGTTCAAGATTCGCATTATTATTTGGTATAATTTGCCTCTGTTAGCATAGTGTTATTTCTTGTATTTTGCATCTATTTTCTGTTTTGCAGGTCTCTGACGAATTCATCAGATCTCGGACGATCTCGTCTGATTGCGGATGATTCTCGTCGAATCTCGGGACGATCCGGACCGCTTCAAAAGTCAGAATCTTCTTCGGACATCCGGATCGGTATTCCTCATTTTCCTCCTGTAAATTCTCTGTTTTCTGCTTTTAAATCTATTTTTTGTATTCATGGAAGTTGCATTTTCATATAGATTAATTTAGATTCATTCGGCCAAACCTAGGATATGAATGCTTAAGGTTAAAACGAACTCATCTAAACACATTCCAAAACCTAGGCGTGGAAACCGCCATTAAATGTTTCCTGGTGAACCCACCATCCGTCGAAAAATCACCAAAATACACCTCCCTTGAGAGGCGGGACCTTCGCAAAGTCCTCTCGTCCGAGGTACCGCATCATCCTTTTCCCATCCTCCTTCCGGGCGCGGATCCAATAGCCTGAAGGTAGGGATGCGAAAAATTTGGAGCGATACATTTTGGTGAACCCGACGTGAATGCATCATAACCTTTTGAAAACAAAAACAAAACAAAAAAAAAAAAAAAAATTAGAACAACTAAAACTTAGATGCATTTTAAAACATTTAAGGTTTAAAGTCATGTTTAGATGGTAGCTCCTAAAAAGAGGTTAGCAGTTACTATAAACGTAGAAAATCAATTGGCAGCTATAGAAGTTAATTCTGTCCTTAGTATCCCTGAAACAAGTAGAAATCAATCCTTGTGGAACGAACTTGATAGGAGACTTAGTCTCATCTCATCTAGGTCCACACAACTTAAGCAAATTAAGAGGCTAGTCTTGGATAGAATCCTGGATCCTCATCAATTAGTTTTTTATCATGAACTTCAGAGAGCCTGCCATAGATGGTTAGCCTATAGGAGAGCTTTAGTATCTTTAGAGTTGTTCACCTTCGAGGAATACCTCGAGAACGCAGCCATTGTGCACCAATTCCTAGGCCTTGTAGAAGACCAAGAGGTTGTTCTTACAGATAGGGAAATATGGAATAGAGTTCCTCATGCTGTGTTATATCGAGAGTATTGCCATGAGCTTTACTTTTATCAACCAGCATCTGAGATAGATAATATCACCATAGCCCTTTTCATCAAATTTTTAAAAGAAAACTTTCAATTTGAAGAAGAACATTTCATGACCCCTGAACAACTCGAACCTATTAATGATATTCATAAATTGTTCATAGAAGACTAGCTCATTTACTTTCAGTCTTATTATTTCTTGCATTTATTGTGTTATTTGTTGTCTTTATTATATTATTTCAAAAAATTAAAGAAAAACTAAAAAAATCAAAAAACTTAGCAAAAACTTAAACATTTCATTTTCAAATATTGTAGTAGGTATATAGTAAATATATACCTCTTAATTTGTTGCATATATATATATATATATATATATATATATATATATATATATATTTGCTGAAATCAAAACTTAGCACCATGCCTAAACTTAGGAATGGTAAAGAAACTTTAGGAGAAGGAGAAGATTGGTTACAAGATACAACTGAAAACCCAAATGTCCTTCTTGGAGATACAAATCCGGAAGGAGAAACTCTAGGTCAATCAGATGAAGACTTAGGGGAAGATAAGGAACAAGAAGGAAGTGTTAAAGAGGATGGATCCTCATCCCCTAGAGTAGCTCCAAATGGAACTATTGCCTTTGACAATGCAGAGCATTTCAAGAGATTTCTCATGGAAAACATTGATGACCTTAATGTGGCCATTCGCCTTGATAAAGGGCAAATTAGTAAAACTCAAGCAACCATGGAATATATGTGCAATATGCAGACTAATCCCTTGTCTTTCATTGATCAAGAAAGTGACAAGGGTGGACCATCCAATACGGATATGGTCACTATAGCCCAAAGCATGTCAAAACAACAGGTTACCCAACCTCCTAAGGAACCTGTTATTCAACCTAAAATCACTCCCACACAAAAGAAAATTCCCTTCACTACTTTATTCCGCCAAACTATTGAGCAAAATGCTTTAAGTAAACAGAAACCTAAAACAAAGCCAAATACAAACTTTCAACAATCTGGAATACAACATAATACAACTTCAAAATTCCTCCATAATACTTTTCCTACCAATAATTTACACAATAGTAACATGGCATCTAATCTGCATGTTCCTCCATCCTATGCCCATAACACTCATGTCAATGCCCTACCAAACCAATATGGGGGGCAAACTAGTAATCTGGAAGCCATGGTGAAACAATTGGCTTCACGTATGGACCAGATAGATCCCTACCATCCCTCGTATAATTATCGAGAGATCTGTAGTCAACCTTTGGATCCCATAGTTGTAGCTCAACCATACCCTAAACATTTTCCCATGCCCGTCCTGCCTATATATAAAGGAACCGAAGATCCCATAGAGCATCTTCGCATGTTTAGGATAGCATGTCACGACATATCGCATGACGACTTGCTATTACTAAAAATGTTCCCCAAAAGTTTAGGTGGAATGGCATTAGAGTGGTACTATCAATTGCCCACTCATTCTTTGAGAAACTTCGAAGAAACAGTTGAATCATTTGTCCATCAATTTAGTGCCTACATCGAGAGGCATGTAACTATTAAAGACCTATACAATTTAAAACAAGATAAGGATGAATGCTTTGCTGATTTCTTAGCTAGATGGAGGCAATTGATAGGAAAACTGCACTTTGTGCTACCCTATAGGGAAATGTTAGACATTTTCATCAACAATTTACAAGAACAACTTTCTTATGAGCTATCAACAGCTACTTTGACTACCTTCGATCAAGCTATAGATTTAGCTCGAAGAGTAGAAGATGCCCTCATTAGGAGAGGCCAACTTAGGAAGAAGGATGATGAGAAAACATCTAGAAATCAATATAAAAACAAACAAGTTGTCGGTGATGGAGTCACTGACAGCATAAATGTTGCTAATGTCAATGCAACAAAGACAACAGAAAAATTCATATTGAAACCTCCTGACAAGCCTCCTCGAGAATTCACTAGATTAAACCAACCCTTATCAACTATTTTACCTCAATTACTCGAAAGAGGTTTAATCCAATTACCAACTATCCGGGAACCTGACCCAACTATACCCGGATATAGAGCTGATTTGCATTGTGATTTCCATAGAGGACCTGGACATTCTACCAACGCTTGTAAAAGATTGAAACATAAAATACAAGATTTGATTGACAATAATGAAATGGAAGTGCAAGCCTTCCAACCCAAACAAAACCCTCCTAATAATACTCAAAAGACCGTTCCCCAAAATCAAAATCAAAATGCCAATCAAACTTTAGACATATTTCAACACCCTTTACCAAGACATGGTAAAGAGGTAGCCAATCAAATCGAACATCATAATGTTCCCCCTCCTACCCGATATGTAGGAACCATTAGCGGACAATTACCTGTTCAGGATCCTCAAATATTTGACACAACCTTATCCCTGGTTACGACCAGGACCTTACATAATTTTCAAACTTCTGATTCTAGTGATATAGAATCAGATAGTGAAAGTGAAGTAGACATTACTTCAAACCAATCGAATAGTTCTGAAAACGAATCAGATCCTATTCAACCCGTCATAGATGCTAATGTTCCAGAAGAACCATTTCCTAGAAGAGTCACTACTCGACCTTCTTCTAATGTATTCCTTCCCTATGAACAAGCCATAAATTCTCAACCGAGACCGTTTCAACGTCTTCACTATAACATTGTAGGTACCATCGGAGTCGTCACCCGACAACAAGCTCAAAATTCCCAACAAGAACCAAACCAGAACGATGGATCAGCTCCATTCGTTTTGAAAAACCCCAATAAAGGGAATCATGCTCCTATTGTTCAACCTAAACCCCCTTACAACATTAATGAGCAATTGTCTAATACTACGGCCAGAATTTCCCTCTTAGATTTATTAAGATCCTCTCCCACCCATAGGGATGAGTTGATGCTTACATTGAGCCAAATGATGGTACCTCAAAACATTCAACTCGAAGCTATGGCCAATACTATCATCACTCGAGAGATTGATTGTATTGACTTTCGGGATAAAGATATCCCACAACACAGTTTACATAAGGACAATCCCTTATACATTACTCGCTTTAATTGGGGATGTAGTCATCAAACGAGTCTTGATTGATAATGGCTCATCTCTAAACATTTGCACCTTTGACTTCTACCAACGATTTGGCTTTAGAAGTGATGAAATGAAGAAAACCGATATGATTATCAAAGCTTTTAATGACGAAACACAAGAAACGTGTGGAGTTATTACCCTCCCATTGCAAGTTGGTCCTAGAACCCTAGAAACAACCGTGTTTATTGTACATTGCCCAACATCGTACAATATACTTTTGGGTCGCCCTTGGATCAACGCCATGCGAGCGGTCCCATCAACTTTACACCAATGTGTTAAATTTGAGTTTAAAAATCAGTTGGTCACTATTCATGGTGACCCTAGACCTTTTGATATGTGTGCTTTGGCAGAACCAGTTGGAGTGCAATTTTGCCCCGCTCTGTCATCCACACATCCTAGTTCTTCTTTTTCATCTAAAACTGTGAAACATAAACCCATAACTTCACCTATTTCCCCTCCATTAATTTCATCCTCCTATATAGATCAACAACCCTCTAAACAAATTATTTTAGAACCTCAAAAAGATCTTAAATCTACAACCAATCCTTCAAGTTCTATCCCTATAAATTCAAAACCTATAGACACATCTATCATACCTTCCACATCTCAAGACATAGGTAATAAGCCTTCTACATCTTATGCCCTTTCTGATGAACTCTTACCAGATTTATCTACAACCTTAATATCAGAAAAAATGAATGCTTTCATGCAAGATTCAAACCTTTTAAATAAATTGCCGCCATCTCCTCGTACTTTGGGCCTCCCACAACCTATGGGAAGTACTTACCAAGTCGGGAGTTGTGCCTTCATTTATAAAGGATATGACTGGGGAAGAATCCCTCGGAATATCAAAACTCATCATGAGGGATACGCTCGGTGTTATTTTACCAATGATTATATTAAAGCTAAACCCATGATGCTTAAAATGGGATATGAAGGGAAAGGCTTAGGACCTTTCCAAAATGGCATGAAAGAACCTTTCGAGGTAGAACCGTGGCCTGCCCGCTGTGGTGTGGGCCTATTTCCTAGTAAGGGTCAACCCTTTCCTTTTGAGGATGATGATCACCTCATATGCTATCAAGATTATTTGGATAGGCATGTTGATTTGCCTCTTAAAAATCAGTCATTTTCATGCAACATGCTATCCATAGCATACCCTGAAATGATTGCTGACCCCGATGAAGAGTTGGAAGGAGATATCTTCCATGATGTCTCTGTTGAAGAGATGTTGCACAATGGGTTTTATTTTGATGGTTCTATACCAACTATAGCCCAACTTGAGGCCACTAATCCTCAAGATGAATTATCTAAATTAACCTTACAAGAATTACAAGAATTGGGCGTTTCACCCGCCCCACCTAACTTTGAAAGAGATCTACACATGGAGGTAGAAAATGTCATTAAAATTAATATTGGAACTGAGGACAATCCTCACATAATCAATATTGGATCAGAACTAAGTCAAGAAAAACAAGAACAATACATTGCATTCCTTAAAGAGTATGAAGATGTCTTCGCTTGGACATATGAAGATATGCCAGGTCTAGACCCTTCCGTAGTCATGCATCATCTAGTGGTCCATCCGGATGCTAAACCCGTTAAACAAAAACTTAGAAAAATGCATCCCAAAGTGGCTCTGCTAGTCAAAGGGGAGTTAGAAAAACTCCCGAATGTTATCTTTATACAAGCTATTGATTATGCTGAATGGATCTCAAATGTAGTTCCAGTCACCAAGAAAGAAGCTACCAAAGTTAGGGTTTGCACCGATTTTAGAGATATTAACGTTGCATGCCCTAAAGATGACTTTCCTCTTCCAAACATGGATCAAATCATTGACTTTACTACCGGAAGTGGGATGATGTCCTTAATGGATGGATTCTCCGGTTATAATCAGATTCGGATAGCTCCTGAAGACCAGGCTAAAACAGCCTTTATTACCCCCTGGGGTACCTTTTGTTGGAAAGTGATGCCATTTGGCTTAAAGAACGCCGGTGCAACTTATCAACGAGCTATGACCTACATTTTTCATGATATGATGCATGATATCCTACATGATTATGTAGATGATATTATAGCTCGCTCTCTTATTGAAAATAATCATTTAGATGATTTGAGAAAAGTTTTTAATCGATTACGAGAATATCTCATTCGATTAAATCCAGCAAAATGCATATTCGGAGTTAAATCCGACAAACTATTAGGGGTTTTAGTTTCTTTACGTGGTATTGAAATTGACCCTCTCAAGATTGTGGCTATCACTGATATGCCCGCACCTACTAATATATCTGAATTACGAAGTTTACAAGGTAAACTTCAAGCTATCCGTCGCTTCATTGATAAGCCGGCGGACAAAACTGGTCCCTTTCTTAAACTCCTTAAGAAGGATGTCCCTTTCAATTGGGACACAGAATGTAGAGAAGCTTTTGAACTTCTCAAACAATACCTCCTTAATCCACCGGTGCTTTCACCACCTAAATCCGATCGCCCATTTCTCCTATATATTTTTGCTTCAGATTCTGCCTTAGGAGCTATGTTAGCTCAACTTGATGATGAAAAGCGAGAACGTGCTAATTATTATATTAGCCGAACCTTCATCAGTTATGAAACCCGCTATACAACATTAGAGAAACTATGTCTAGCAGTCATTTTTGCTACGCAAAAATTACGACATTATATGCTTAGCCAAAAAACGTATGTCATTGCCAAATATGATCCCTTAAGGTATCTCATGAGTCGACCTTATTTATCGGGTCGCACAGCCAAGTGGGTTCTTGCTCTAAGCGAGTTTGATCTCACATTCATAGGACAAAAGTCTTGTTAAGGGTCAAATCATAGCAGATCAATTAGTCGTTGCACCCTTAGAGTCTACTCATCCCCTCATTATCGAGTTTCTCGATGAATGCCTTCAATTAGAGGCAGACCATGTTGAACAATGGTCCTTATACTTTGATGGAGCCCGATGCATGAGTGGGGCTGATGCGGGTATTATTTTAATATCTCCGCAAAAACATCTTATTCCTCTGTCCTTCAAACTGACCTTTGCTTGCACCAACAATACTGTTGAGTATGAAGCTCTAATCCTTGGATTACGAGCTGCTTTAGCGCTAAAAATTAAACACCTTTTAGTTTTTGGTGATTCCCAATTGGTTATAAACCAAATTAATGAAGTTTATCAAACCAGAGATGATAAACTTCGCCCATATAAGGCCTATGTTTTACAATTAATGTCCTTATTTGATCAAGTTACCTTGGAAGCTATTCCTCGAACTAGCAACCGTGCAGCCGATGCTATGGCCGTCGCTGCATCTCTCTTGCCCTTGGAGTTAGATGACGAATATGCCACTATCATTATTCGTCGACTCCAAGAACCCGCTTCAAATAAGTCATGCTTAGAGCCTTTGGATGTGTTTCTAATCAATGAAACTACTCCTGAACCTTGGTATATAGACATATTTGATTTTCTCCAAAATGGGACTTTCCCTGCTAATTCTAATAGAAACCAGCGTCGGTTATTACGTCGACGAGCAAGTCGATTTGTAATAATTGGCAATACTTTATATAGGAGATCTTTTGAAGGTATCCTATTAAGATGTTTAAACTTAGAAGAGTCTAAATCAGCCTTGAGTGAAGCCCACGATGGATCTTGTGGAGGACACTTTAGTGGTAGTGTCATTGCTAAAAAGCTCCTTCGGATAGGATACTTTTGGCCTACCATGGAAACGGATGCACATGAGTATGTGCGCCATTGCGACAAGTGTCAAAAACATGCTGACCTTGTCCATGCGCCTGCACAAGAGTTGCAGGCTATTTCATCTCCTTGGCCCTTTTCTAAATGGGGCTTGGATATTATTGGCAAAATCAATCCTGTGTCATCTGATGGACACAAGTTCATCATAATTGCCACTGAGTATTTCACGAAGTGGGTCGAAGCTATGCCTTTAGCTTCTTGCACTGGCACACAAGTTTCTAAATTTATTTTTAATCAAATCATTTGTAGGTTCGGAATTCCTGCCAATCTCATCTCTGACAATGGAACTCCTTTCAAAAATAAAGATGTTAAAAAATTATGTCAAAAATATAAGATTCAACATCGCTGGTCCACCCCCTATTATCCTCAGGGTAATGGTCAAGCAGAAGCATCTAACAAAACCTTAATCAAAATTCTCAAAATATTAGTCAATAAAACTGGCCGTGACTGGCACATTCAATTATATCCAGCCTTGTGGGCTTATCGAACTAGTGTTCGAACCCCCACGGGAACTTCACCATTTGTTTTGGTATATGGTGCTGAAGCAGTTTTTCCATTTGAATTGGAAGTTCCTTCTTTGGCTCTGCTACTTCAAGATACCGAAGTAGGAGATGAATATCGTGCTGGCAGACTCAGTCAGCTGGAACTCCTAGATGAAAAATGCATCAATGCTTTGGAGCATCTCCGTGCTTACCAAAACAAGCTTAAAAGATCATATGCTAAGAAAGTTCGTCATCGATCCTTTGAGATTGGCGACCTTGTTTTAAAAGAAAATCAAAAAAATACAAATGCAACTAAGGAACTTAAAGGTAAATTTGAGCCCAACTGGCTCGGACCATACATCATTACTGCTAAATTTGAATCAGGAGCATATAAATTATCTACCTTAGATGGTAAAGAACTTAAAGAACCCATGAATATTTTGCATCTTAAACGTTACTATGCATAAATTTGGTCATTTCATCCATGTATATATTTGTTCAAAATTACTATCTTGTATTTCTTTCAATTTATCCAAAAACACCAAAAACATTCATAAATCTCCAAAAATCTTCAAAACTATCTATTGCATTTATTTAAAGCACTTGTTAAATTCTTTTTGCTCAAAACAAAAATCAAAATCTAAAAACAACTATATGCTTGACTCTTTCGAAACCAAAACAATATACAGAAGAAAGAGAGAGTCAACATTCTCAAAACTTCTCAAAAGTGTTTATATATATTTTCTTACAATTATTGCAGTTATATGTTTCAACTTATTTTGGATAAATTAGCATTTATTTGGAATCCCTCACTTGCACACTCACAAACAAATAAATATCTTGATTTTATCTGGCATGATTACTAATCTCTCTTATATCAAAGTCCACAAAATTCAATTAAATAAAGTTTGAGCATAGAGAATTGATCTTGTTATTTACTTAAACCAAGCACATCTTTTCACAATAAAATGATTATATTTGTAATTTCCATGTTTTGCTACATAGTAGAACTGATTTCTTGAGCGAAAAGTTTCCCCTGCTATCCTATCATGCACATGGTCTAGAATCTTTGAGAATTGGCAAAAGGACAAGCTCACCCCTACCCAGAATAAAAATCCCTTGCTCTACAGCTAATCCGAGCAAGTATCCCTAGCAAAGAAAAAGAAAAAAAAAGAAAAGAAAAATTCAAGAAAAAGAGAAAAGAAAAATGTTCTTTTATATCATTACAGCAATGTTCCAAGCATTATCAAGCAAAAGAAATACAAAAAGAAAAATAAGCAAAGTTCAAAAGAAAGCAAGAAAGCAATAAAATCCCTTTCCCTACCCTTTGAAAAGAAAAGAAGGGTTGATGAGCTTGAATCCCTGGAATTCTCAATTATTCGAAAACTGTGAGGTAAGCCCCATAACAGGTGGTTTGTGCCCAACCCGCTTGGCCTTGGGTAACTCCTAGCGTGGCGATATGTCCGTCACATTAGCGACCTTCTTTTGTACAGACCTATGTCTCGCTTATGGATTAGCTAGCTCTTGATAATCCGCTCTACATAGTAGTCTAATATGGTTATATGCATCTACATCATGGTTAATGAACACTTATTTGGTTTCTTCAAATCACTTGTATCATAGTATCTTGCTCAAATCTGGTAAATGAACAATGCAATTGCACACACATTTGTATTTGAGAGATTTTGTCTATCATTATGATAAATCAAGATCGGAAATGAATTCACATATGCACATGGGATTCCTTATAAATCTAACTTTTGTCTTCAAAATACTTTGAAATATTATTTTTGCAACTTGTTTGGAATAAATCAAGTACAGTTGTTTACCACAAAGACAACTATATAATAGAAAAATCAAAAATTTCTTTCAAAATACACAAATCAAATCATATATATCGTGTCGACTTTCGCGACGATGGTATAGTTTCAAAACCAAAATTGGAATTTTATGCCTAGCGCAAGTCCTCATTTTCATATTTTCTGTTCATCAAAAATCAACCATGCAATAAAACTATCTTTTTTTTGATTTTCGCGATGATGGTATAAGTCTATACCTACATATTCTATGCCTAGCGCAAACCATTGTAACAATTTTATTCCCCATTTATTCAAAAATCATGAAAACCATATGACTTAATTCATTATGTTACACAAATTATGCTTTTCAAAAGCAAACACATTTTCATTATTTCATGTCATTATGTCAACCTTTAAATTTTGCAATGATGGTATAATTCCTAAGGAATTATCCAAAAATTTTATCACACTTAGGAATTTATGCCTAGCAAAAATCATTTTAAAAATTATTTCATGCATAATATTTTTCATGAAAATCTGAAAACAAACCATCATCACCATCATTTTCATCATTGCACCAAAGTCTTAAGACAGTCTCTTAAGCACTCTTTTACTTTTAACAATATTTCTATAAATGGGACTAGCTTGACGACCGAGTGAGCAGCGACTCCATGAAATGGTCTATAATAGCGACAATGTCCTTTGAAATTATTGTTAGAAGTCTCTTTTTATTTTTATCACATTTCATTACAAACAACCAATTTGTTACATCAGATTATTTCATTTAAAATATTACAAGCATGACATTCAAATTATAATATATCCAACGACATAATTACATGAAATCAATCAATCAAAACATAAAAGCATCATAAGCATCACATAAGACAAGTCATATGATCAAAAATATCTCATCTATATATGTCACAAATATATGTACATCATCAAAACTGGATTGGTATGCCACAATCTGTACCTCGGCATACTCAATCCTCTATCAAACAAAAAATATATATAATACAACATCAATGTGCAGCCCTCTAGCCTCGAGAGCCCCTCGAGCTCTCTCGCCTCATCTCCTCCCCCGCCCTGAGGTGGACGAGGTGGCCCCATCGCAGTCTATGTAGTCCTAGTCCTCGACCGGGACGTGGTCCTCGATGACCCGATCCTGATCGGATCTACGATGTTAGCTGGCATGGGTAGTCTATCTACCTCTGGCACCAACTGGAAGTACAGTGTCTGATAGAATGTCAACTGGGCGATAGCCCGTGTCAACTCTCCAGAGCTCGCCCCTCCGCCCCGTGCCCTGAGGCATGCAATCTCATCCCATAGCTGTGACACCTCAGCATGGTGTCGTGCAGCCGCATCCTGTAGCGTCTGCACCTGAGCCTGCAGATGATCTCTCTCCGCCTGGAGAGTAGCCATCTCACTACTCTCTCCTGTGTCCACACCCTTGCCCTTATCGGGCGATGGTGGCCTCTATGGAGATGGGGGTCTCTCCTCCCTCCTCTCCCTCTGCCGTGGCCTCTCCTGTGCCTGTGGCCTCCTCTCCTCTCTCCCGTCGTGACCCTGGGCCGCCTCTATCGCTGCCTGGCACCGCCTCCCTATCCGATGCACAACCGCATGGATCGGACCCTGAGCCCTCGTCATCCGAGGAGGGCGGATGCCTACGTACCAGGCATCATAGCCATCTCCTACCCCCGCGTCGTCCCCATCCACCGGCTGGATGGGGGCATCATCCGCGTCCCGACTCCAGAATCGCTGCATGTCTGGAGCCCCGCTAACCGTGGTGTTATCTCGGACAGTCCGGGAAAACTCATAATCCCTCGAGAGATGGGATCCCTCGTTGTAGACCGAACTACCTCAAAACTCGGTCATAGCGGTGGAGCTCCACCTCTCCCCTCTCCATCCTCAACCAACAGACTCGCCTGATGCGAGCCAACTCTTGTCCATCCTCGGCCCACCCTGGATGCTCCCTCCATGGCCTCCAGGTGATCTGGTCTGGGACTAAGTCATCCAGTAGTCTCCGGGACATCGGCAGGTCGATCCGTCGCTGTGACCCTCTCCGGAGCCACCAATAGAAGACTCGGGGCCTCTCCCCGTCTACCCCTATCAGTGGAAGCCCTACCGGCCTCCGCACCGCAATGTGCTCCCAACACCAAACCTGTAGTAGCGATGTCATCACCAGACATCGCCCGCCCTTGTACACGACCCCATACAGGATCCTGTACAACCGGCATAGTACAAAGCTGCCCCAAGAAAACCTGTACCCATGGTCCCGCATATCGTAGATCACATCTACGAGCATCCATGGCACCCTGCACCCGCTCTGGTGGCACAGCGAAGTCCACCAACCACTCCCGCCTAGAACTCGTGTGAGTCTAGATGCCCCAGGCATCTGGCGTAGTGCCTCGATGTTAACTCCGCCCTTCTCTAGGGCGAAGCTCGGGTCACCACACAACCGTCCCATAGCGTGGCCCTGGTTGGCCGTAGGAGTGATCATCCGTCCTTGTATGGGGATTCTCAGAATCCTCCATACATCCTCTAGTGTGGGAGTCATCTCCCCTGTCGGTAGCCGAAAACAGGAAGACCCCGGATACCATCTCTCTCGCTAGGGCTGTCAGTAGCCCCATATCTGTGGACACGTATGGCATCTCTGCCACATGCTGCAAGCTGGCCTGTGCCAACAGATCCCGCTCTACCTGTGTGAGCGCGGCCAAGTCATCTCTCAACCCTCCATATTTCCACTCCCTGCTCTTTAGTAATCCTCTCTGCAAACATAAACAACAAAACAACAAACAATCATTAATCAACAATTCAAGTAATCAATAATGCAAGTTAAAAATTCAATTTTATGCAATTGATGATATCGCCCACTATTGGACGATATCGTCCCAAATTTGAGCATAATCGTCTCCGATTTCGTAGTTCGAAATCGTCTCTAATTTGATGAAATCGTCCCCCTTTCGACGATTTCGCCCTCGGGCAAAATTGCCGAAATTGAGACGATTTCGTCGAAATCGGGACGATTTTGTCGAAATCGGGACGATTTCGTCCCGACGACGTCGACGGCCCAAAAATGGCCACGATGCTCAAAATTCACCTAAAAATTATCTAAAAAGCATGTAAATTCAAATTAAATCAGTTCTAGACTAAGTCTAGACCCTTACCCGTAGACCGCGTCGGACCTCTGTCGATCTGTGCGTCGTCTCCACCATTTTTGCTTCAGAGCTCTAAAAACAAGAAAAATGAACAGTAACAATGAATTAGGGTTTTACCCTATTTTTCTTAATTTTATTCAAAAATAATTTTTTGCTTTTTCGCGTTTTTACCTCAAACGTTCGATTTGGGTAAAAACACGGAGGGGGCACCATAGTAAGTCGTCGTACGATTCGACCAAGAATCGTCGCCTAAAAATGGGAATAATTTTTTGCTTTCTCGTAGATCGAGAAGAACTCATCTTTAACGCATTTTCTTCGGAAAATTCGCTAAAGAGGGGGCAAAATGTAGCACCCTAAAATTGGCGCAGTAAAATTATAATAATTACATTCACCTTAGTAAATAATTTAAAATCAAATTTAACCTCCCAAACCGCCCGTTAACCGTCGGGAAATCCGTTTCCCCCTTTTTCGTGCCATTTTTAGAGGTTGTTTTGACCGTTTGACGATATCGTCGCCGATCAGACGATATCGCCCCGCATTTGACGATTTCGTCCGGACTAGGACGTCCGGACGATCTTGTCGCAAAACTGAATTTGCATAGTTGGAATCTGTTCCAACGGGTCTCCAATCTGGCGTAAGCGTGTCCGCACCGTTGGGACCCTCCCCCGTTGGAGATCTCCCAAATTGGGATGATCTCCAACCTCCTAACTACTCCCCCTAAGCCTATTTAATCTCTAGGATTTTCCCTCCCCAACCCCTGGCTGAAATTATCTGCAAATTGACTCCCTCTACGTTAAAACATCCTGATCTTGCATTTGCACTAGTCCCATACCAATTTTGTTGCAGGTACATCACTGATTTTCAACCGGAGCCAGCACCCATCGTCGTCGACGAACCCGTTCGGATCGGAGGCGATCCTGTCGAATTCGAGACGATTTCGTACTGATGCGAGACGATCTCGATCGCAGCCCACATCGAGGCAATCGATGCCTGAAGTTTGCTTTTCTTAACCTTTTCTCCGTATTTTTATTCTGCAAATTAGATAATTTATTCAGTTTTTATGTTATTTTGCATTTGGAGTTCACCCATTTAGCTTAGATTGCATATTAAGATCATGATTTGTTATTAAAATACAGTAATTTGCTTGAATTTCTATTCTTAATTATTGCTCAGTATTCATACTATCATTTGGTGTAATTTGCCTCTGTTAGCATAGTATTATTTCTTGTATTTTGCATCTATTTTCTGTCTTGCAGGTCTCTGACGAATTCGTCAGATCTCGGACGATCTCGTCTCGATTGCAGACGATTCTCGTCGAATCTCAGACGATCCGGACTCGCTTCAAACATCCGAATATTCTTCAGACATCCGGATCAGGTATTCCCCATTTTCCTCCTGTAAATTCTCTGTTTTCTGCTTTTTTTTAAATCTGTTTCCTGTATTCATTGAAATTGCATTTTCATATAGATTAATTTAGATTCATTCGGCCAAACCTAGGATATGAATGCTTAAGGTTAAAACGAACACATTAAAACACATTCCAAAACCTAGGCGTGGAAACTGCCATTAAATGTTTCCTGGTGAACCCACCATCCGTCGAAAAATCACCAAAATACACCTCCCTTGAGAGGCGGGACCTTCGCAAAGTCCTCTCATCCGAGGTACCGCATCATCCTTTTCCCATCCTCCTTCCGGGCACGGATCCTATAGCCTGAAGGTAGGGATGCGAAAAATTTGGAGCGATACATTTTGGTGAACCCGACGTGAATGCATCATAACCTTTTGAAAAAAAAACAAAAAAAAAAAAAAAAAAAATATAGAACAACTAAAACTTAGATGCATTTTAAAACATTTAAGGTTTAAAGTCATGTTTAGATGGTAGCTCCTAAGAAGAGGTTAGCAGTTACTATAAACGTAGAAAATCAATTGGCAGCTATAGAAGTTAATTCTGTCCTTAGTGTCCCTGAAACAAGTAGAAATCAATTCTTGTGGAACGAACTTGATAGGAGACTTAGTCTCATCTCATCTAGGTCCACACAACTTAAGCAAATCAAGAGGCTAGTCCTGGATAGAATCCTGGATCCTCATCAACTAGTTTTTTATCATGAACTTCAGAGAGCCTGCCATAGATGGTTAGCCTATAGGAGAGCTCTAGTATCTTCAGAGTTGTTCACCTTCGAGGAATACCTCGAGAACGCAGCCATTGTACACCAGTTCCTAGGCCTTGTAGAAGACCAAGAGGTTGTTCTTACAGATAGGGAAAGATGGAATAGAGTTCCTCGTGCTGTGTTATATCGAGAGTATTGCCACGAGCTTTACTTCTATCAACCAGCATCTCGAGACAGATAATATCACTATAGCTCTTTTCATCAAATTTTTAAAAGAAAACTTTCAATTTGAAGAAGAACACTTCATGACCCCTGAAAAACTCGAACCTATTAATGATATTCATAAATTGTTTATAGAAGACTAGCTCATTTACTTTTAGTCTTTTTATTTCGTGCATTTATTGTGTTATTTGCTGTCTTTATTATATTATTTCAAAAAATTAAAGAAAAACTAAAAAAATCAAAAAACTTAGCAAAAACTTAAACATTTCAATTTCAAATATTGTAGTAGGTATATAGTAAATATATACCTCTTAATTTGTTGCATATATATATATATATATATATATATATATATATATATATATATATATATTTGCTGAAATCAAAACTTAGCACCATGCCTAAACTTAGGAATGGTAAAGAAACTTTAGGAGAAGGAGAAGATTGGTTACAAGATACAACTGAAAACCCAAATGTCCTTCTTGGAGATCCAAATCCGGAAGGAGAAACTCTAGGTCAATCAGATGAAGACTTAGGGGAAGATAAGGAACAAGAAGGAAGTGTTAAAGAGGATGGATCCTCATCCCCTAGAGTAGCTCCAAATGGAACTATTGCCTTTGACAATGCAGAGCATTTCAAGAAATTTCTCATGGAAAACATTGATGACCTTAATGTGGCCATTCGCCTTGATAAAGGGCAAATTAGTAAAACTCAAGCAGCCATGGAATATATGTGCAATATGCAGACTAATCCCTTGTCTTTCATTGATCAAGAAAGTGACAAGGGTGGACCATCCAATACGGATATGGTCACTATAGCCCAAAGCATGTCAAAACAACAGGTTACCCAACCTCCTAAGGAACCTGTTATTCAACCTAAAATCACTCCCACACAAAAGAAAATTCCCTTCACTACTTTATTCCGCCAAACTATTGAGCAAAATGCTTCAAGTAAACAAAAACCTAAAACAAAGCCAAATACAAACTTTCAACAATCTGGAATACAACATAATACAGCTTCAAAATTCCTCCATAATACTTTTCCTACCAATAATTTACACAACAGTAACATGGCATCTAATCTGCATGTTCCTCCATCCTATGCCCATAACACTCATGTCAATGCCCTACCAAACCAATATGGGGGGCAAACTAGTAATCTGGAAGCCATGGTGAAACAATTAGCTTCACGTATGGACCAGATAGATCCCTACCGTCCCTCGTATAATTATCGAGAGATCTGTAGTCAACCTTTGGATCCCATAGTTGTAGCTCAACCATACCCTAAGCATTTTCCCATGCCCGTCCTCGCCTATATATAAAGGAACCGAAGATCCCATAGAGCATCTTCGCATGTTTAGGATAGCATGTCATGACATATCGCATGACGACTTGCTATTACTAAAAATGTTCCCCAAAAGTTTAGGTGGAATGGCATTAGAGTGGTACTATCAATTGCCCACTCATTCTTTGAGAAACTTTGAAGAAACAATTGAATCATTTGTCCATCAATTTAGTGCCTACATCGAGAGGCATGTAACTATTAAAGACCTATACAATTTAAAACAAGATAAGGATGAATGCTTTGCCGATTTCTTAGCTAGATGGAGGCAATTGACAGGAAAACTGCACTTTGTGCTACCCTATAGGGAAATGTTGGACATTTTCATCAACAATTTACAAGAACAAATATCTTATGAGCTATCAACTGCTACTTTAACTACCTTCGATCAAGCTATAGATTTAGCTCGAAGAGTAGAAGATGCCCTCATTAGGAGAGGCCAACTTAGGAAGAAGGATGATGAGAAAACATCCAGAAATCAATATAAAAACAAACAAGTTGTCGGTGATGGAGTCACTGACAGCAGTAAATGTTGCTAATATCAATGCAACAAAGACAACAGAAAAATTCATATTGAAACCTCCTGACAAGCCTCCTCGAGAATTCACTAGATTAAACCAACCCTTATCAACTATTTTACCTCAATTACTCGAAAGAGGTTTGATCCAATTACCAGCTATCCGGGAACCTGACCCAACTATACCCGGATATAGAGCTGACTTGCATTGTGATTTCCATAGAGGACCTGGACATTCTACCAACGCTTGTAAGAGGTTGAAACATAAAATACAAGATTTGATTGACAATAATGAAATGGAAGTGCAAGCCTTCCAACCTAAACAAAACCCTCCTAATAATACTCAAAAGACCATTCCCCAAAATCAAAATCAAAATGCCAATCAAACTTTAGACATATTTCAACACCCTTTACCAAGACATGGTAAAGAGGTAGCCAATCAAATCGAACATCATAATGTTCCCCCTCCTACCCGATATGTAGGAACCATTAGCGGACAATTACCTGTTCAGGATCCTCAAATATTTGACACGACCTTATCCCTGGTTACGACCAGGCCCTTACATAATTTTCAAACTTCTGATTCTAGTGATATAGAATCAGATAGTGAAAGTGAACTAGACATTACTTCAAACCAATCGAATAGTTCTGAAAACGAATCAGATCCTATTCAACCTATCACAGATGCTAATGTTCCAGAAGAACCATTTCCTAGAAGAGTCACTACTCGACCTTCTTCTAATATATTCCTTCCTAATGAACAAGCCATAAATGCTCAACCGAGACCAGTTCAACGTCTTCACTATAACATTGTAGGTACCATTGGAGTCGTCACCCGACAACAAGCTCAAAATTCCCAACAAGAACCAAACCAAACGATGGATCAGCTCCATTCGTTTTGAAAAACCCAAATAAAGGGAATCATGCTCCTATTGTTCAACCTAAACCCCCTTACAATATTAATGAGCAATTGTCCAATACTACGGCCAGAATTTCCCTCTTAGATTTATTAAGATCCTCTCCCACCCATAGGGATGAGTTGATGCTTACATTGAGCCAAATGATGGTACCTCAAAACATTCAACTCGAAGCTATGGCCAATACTATCATCACTCGAGAGATTGATTGTATTGACTTTCGGGATAAAGATATCCCACAACACAGTTTACATAAGGACAATCCCTTATACATTACTGCTTTAATTGGAGATGTAGTCGTCAAAAGAGTTTTGATTGATAATGGCTCATCTCTAAACATTTGCACCTTTGACTTCTACCAACGATTTGGCTTTAGAAGTGATGAAATGAAGAAAATCGATATGATTATCAAAGCTTTTAATGACGAAACACAAGAAACGTGTGGAGTTATTACCCTCCCATTGCAAGTTGGTCCTAGAACCCTAGAAACAACCGTGTTTATTGTACATTGCCCAACATCGTACAATATACTTTTGGGTCGCCCTTGGATCAACGCCATGCGAGCGGTCCCATCAACTTTACACCAATGTGTTAAATTTGAGTTTAAAAATCAGTTGGTCACTATTCATGGTGACCCTAGACCTTTTGATATGTGTGCTTTGGCAGAACCAGTTGGAGTGCAATTTTGCCCAGCTCTGTCATCCACACATCCTAGTTCTTCTTTTTCATCTAAAACTATGAAACATAAACCCATAACTTCACCTATTTCCCCTCCATTAATTTCATCCTCCTATATAGATCAACAACCCTCTAAACAAATTATTTTAGAACCTCAAAAAGATTTTAAATCTACAACCAATCCTTCAAGTTCTATCCCTATAAATTCAAAACCTATAGAAACATCTATCATACCTTCCACATCTAAAGACATAGGTAATAAGCCTTCTACATCTTATGCCCTTTCTGATGAACTTTTACCAGATTTATCTACAACCTTAATATCAGAAAAAATGAATGCTTTCATGCAAGATTCAAACCTTTTAAATAACTTGCCGCCATCTCCTCGTACTTTGGGCCTCCCACAACCTATGGGAAGTACTTACCAAGTCGGGAGTTGTGCCTTCATTTATAAAGGATATGACTGGGGAAGAATCCCTCGGAATATCAAAACTCATCATGAGGGATATGCTCGGTGTTATTTTACCAATGATTATATTAAAGCTAAACCCATGATGCTTAAAATGGGATATGAAGGGAAAGGCTTGGGACCTTTCCAAAATGGCATGAAAGAACCTTTCGAGGTAGAACCGTGGCCTGCCCGCTGTGGTGTGGGCCTATTTCCTAGTAAGGGTCAACCCTTTCCTTTTGAAGATGATGATCACCTCATATGCTATCAAGATTATTTGGATAGGCATGTTGATTTGCCTCTTAAAAATCAGTCATTTTCATGCAACATGCTATCCATAGCATACCCTGAAATGATTGCCGACCCCGATGAAGAGTTGGAAGGAGATATCTTCCATGATGTCTCTGTTGAAGAGATGTTACACAATGGATTTTATTTTGATGGTTCTATACCAACTATAGCCCAACTTGAGGCCACTAATCCTCAAGATGAATTATCTAAATTAACCTTACAAGAATTACAAGAATTGGGCGTTTCACCCGCCCCACCTAATTTTGAAAGAGATCTACACATGGAGGTAGAAAATGTCATTAAAATTAATATTGGAACTGAGGACAATCCTCACATAATCAATATTGGATCAGAATTAAGTCAAGAAAAACAAGAACAATACATTGCATTCCTTAAAGAGTATGAAGATGTCTTCGCTTGGACATATGAAGATATGCCAGGTCTAGACCCTTCCGTAGTCATGCATCATCTAGTGGTCCATCCGGATGCTAAACCTGTTAAACAAAAACTTAGAAAAATGCATCCCAAAGTGGCTCTGCTAGTCAAAGGGGAGTTAGAAAAACTCCTGAATGTTATCTTTATACAAGCTATTGATTATGTTGAATGGATCTCAAATGTAGTTCCAGTCACCAAGAAAGAAGCTACCAAAGTTAGGGTTTGCACCGATTTTAGAGATATTAACGTTGCATGCCCTAAAGATGACTTTCCTCTTCCAAACATGGATCAAATCATTGACTTTACTACCGGAAGTGGGATGATGTCCTTAATGGATGGATTCTCCGGTTATAATCAAATTCGGATAGCTCCTGAAGACCAGGCTAAAACAACCTTTATTACCCCCTGGGGTACCTTTTTTTGGAAAGTGATGCCATTTGGCTTAAAGAACGCCGGTGCAACTTATCAACGAGCTATGACCTACATTTTTCATGATATGATGCATGATATCCTACATGATTATGTAGATGATATTATAGCTCGCTCTATTATTGAAAATAATCATTTAGATGATTTGAGAAAAGTTTTTAATCGATTACGAGAATATCTCATTCGATTAAATCCAGCAAAATGCATATTCGGAGTTAAATCCGACAAACTATTAGGGGTTTTAGTTTCTTTACGTGGTATTGAAATCGACCCTCTCAAGATTGCGGCCATCACTGATATGCCCGCACCTACTAATATATCTGAGTTACGAAGTTTACAAGGTAAACTTCAAGCTATCCGTCGCTTCATTGATAAGCCGGCGGACAAAACTGGTCCCTTTCTTAAACTCCTTAAGAAGGATGTCCCTTTTAATTGGGACACAAAATGTAGAGAAGCTTTTGAACTTCTCAAACAATACCTCCTTAATCCACCGGTGCTTTCACCACCTAAATCTGATCGCCCATTTCTCCTATATATTTCTGCTTCAGATTCTGCCTTAGGAGCTATGTTAGCTCAACTTGATGATGAAAAGCGAGAACGTGCTAATTATTATATTAGCCGAACCTTCATCAGTTATGAAACCCGCTACACAACATTAGAAAAACTATGTCTAGCAGTCATGTTTGCTACGCAAAAATTACGACATTATATGCTTAGTCAAAAAATGTATGTCATTGCTAAATATGATCCCTTAAGGTATCTCATGAGTCGACCTTATTTATCGGGTCGCACAGCCAAGTGGGTTCTTGCTCTAAGCGAGTTTGATCTCACATTCATAGGACAAAAGTCTTTTAAGGGTCAAATCATAGCAGATCAATTAGTTGCTGCACCCTTAGAGTCTACTCATCCCCTCATCATCGAGTTTCCTGATGAATGCCTTCAATTAGAGGCAGACCATGTTGAACAATGGTCCTTATACTTTGATGGAGCCCGATGCATGAGTGGGGCTGATGCGGGTATTATTTTAATATCTCCGCAAAAACATCTTATTCCTCTGTCCTTCAAATTGACCTTTGCTTGCACCAACAATACTATTGAGTATGAAGCTCTAATCCTTGGATTACGAGCTGCTTTAGCGCTAAAAATTAAACACCTCTTAGTTTTTGGTGATTCCCAACTGGTTATAAACCAAATTAATGAAGTTTATCAAACCAGAGATGATAAACTACGCCCATATAAGGCCTATGTTTTACAATTAATGTCTTTATTTGATCAAGTTACCTTGGAAGCTATTCCTCGAACTAGCAACCGTGCAGCTGATGCTATGGCCGCCGCTGCATCTCTCTTGCCCTTGGAGTTAGATGACGAATATGCCACTATCATTATTCGTCGACTCCAGGAACCCGCTTCAAATAAGTCATGCTTAGAGCCTTTGGATGTGTTTCTAATCAATGAAACTACTCCCGAACCTTGGTATATAGACATATTTGATTTTCTCCAAAATGGGACTTTCCCTGCCAATTCTAATAGAAACCAGCGTCGGTTATTACGTCGACGAGCAAGTCGATTTGTAATAATTGGCAATACTTTATATAGGAGATCTTTTGAAGGTATCCTATTAAGATGTTTAAATTTAGAAGAGTCTAAATCAGCCTTGAGTGAAGCCCACGATGGATCTTGTGGAGGACACTTTAGTGGTAGTGTCATTGCTAAAAAGCTCCTTCGGATAGGATACTTTTGGCCTACCATGGAAACGGATGCACATGAGTATGTGCGCCATTGCGACAAGTGTCAAAAACATGCTGACCTTGTCCATGCGCCTGCACAAGAGCTGCAAGCTATTTCATCTCCTTGGCCCTTTTCTAAATGGGGCTTGGATATTATTGGCAAAATCAATCCTGTGTCATCTGATGGACACAAGTTCATCATAACCGCCACTGAGTATTTCACGAAGTGGGTTGAAGCTATGCCTTTAGCTTCTTGCACTGGCACACAAGTTTCTAAATTTATTTTTAATCAAATCATTTGCAGGTTCGGAATTCCTGCGAATCTCATCTCTGACAATGGAACTTGTTTCAAAAATAAAGATGTTAAAAAATTATGTCAAAAATATAAGATTCAACATCGTTGGTCCACCCCCTATTATCCTCAGGGTAATGGTCAAGCAGAAGCATCTAACAAAACCTTAATCAAAATTCTCAAAATATTAGTCAATAAAACTGGCCGTGACTGGCACATTCAATTATATCCAACCTTGTGGGCCTATCGAACTAGTGTTCGAACCCCCACGGGCACTTCACCATTTGTTTTGGTATATGGTGTTGAAGCAGCTTTTTCCATTTGAATTGGAAGTTCCTTCTTTGGCTCTGCTACTTCAAGATACCGAAGTAGGAGATGAATATCGTGTCGCGCACTCGATCACTGGAACTCCTAGATGAAAAATGCATCAATGCTTTGGAGCATCTCCGTGCTTACCAAAACAAGCTTAAAAGATCATATGCTAAGAAAGTTCGTCATCGATCCTTTGAGATCGGCGACCTTGTTTTAAAAGAAAATCAAAAAAATACAAATGCAACTAAGGAACTTAAAGGTAAATTTGAGCCCAACTGGCTTGGACCATACATTATTACTCGCTAAATTTGAATCAGGAGCATATAAATTATCTACCTTAGATGGTAAAGAACTTAAAGAACCCATGAATATTTTGCATCTTAAACGTTACTATGCATAAATTTGGTCATTTCATCCATGTATATATTTGTTCAAAATTACTATCTTGTATTTCTTTCAATTTATCCAAAAACACTCAAAAACATTCATAAATCATCCAAAATCTTCAAAACTATCTATTGCATTTATTTAAAGCACTTGTTAAATTCTTTTTGCTCAAAAACAAAAAATCAAAATATCTGAAAAAACAGCTATATGCTTGACTCTTTCGAAACCAAAACAATATACAGAAGAAAGAGAGAGTCAACATTCTCAAAACTTCTCAAAAGTGTTTATATATATTTTCTTACAATTATTGCAGTTATATGTTTCAACTTATTTTGGATAAATTAGCATTTATTTTGAATCCCTCACTTGCACACTCACAAAAAAATAAATATCTTGATTTTATCTGGCATGATTACTAATCTCTCTTATATCAAAGTTCACAAAATTCAATTAAATAAAGTTTGAGCATAGAGAATTGATCTTGTTATTTACTTAAACCAAGCACATCTTTTCACAATAAAATGATTATATTTGTAATTTCCATGTTTTGCTACATAGTAGAACTGATTTCTTGAGTGAAAAGTTTCCCCTGCTATCCTATCATGCACATGGTCTAGAATCTTTGAGAATTGGCAAAAGGACAAGCTCACCCCTACCCAGAATAAAAATCCCTTGCTCTACAGCTAATCCGAGCAAGTATCCCTAGCAAAGAAAAAGAAAAAGAAAAGAAAAGAAAAATTCAAGAAAAAGAGAAAAGAAAAATGTTCTTTTATATCATTACAGCAATGTTCCAAGCATTATCAAGCAAAATAAATACAAAAAGAAAAATAAGCAAAGTTCAAAAGAAAGCAAGAAAGCAATAAAATCCCTTTCCCTACCCTTTGAAAAGAAAAGAAGGGTTGATGAGCTTGAATCCCTGGAATTCTCAATTATTCGAAAACTGGTGAGGTAAGCCCCATAACAGGTGGTTTGTGCCCAACCCGCTTGGCCTTGGGTAACTCCTAGCGTGGCGATATGTCCGTCACATTAGCGACCTTCTTTTGTACAGACCTATGCTTGCTTATGGATTAGCTAGCTCTTGATAATCCGACCTACATAGTAGTCTAGTATGGTTATATGCATCTACATCATGGTTAATGAACACTTATTTGGTTTCTTCAAATCACTTGTATCATAGTATCTTGCTCAAAACTGGTAAATGAACAATGCAATTGCACACACATTTGTATTTGAGAGATTTTGTGTATCATTATGATAAATCAAGATCGGAAATGAATTCACATATGCACATGGGATTCCTTATAAATCTAACTTTTGTCTTCAAAATACTTTGAAATATTATTTTTGCAACTTGTTTGGAATAAATCAAGTACAATTGTTTACCATAAAGACAACTATATAATAGAAAAATCAAAAATTTCTTTCAAAATATACATATCAAATATATATCTTGTCGACTTTCGCGACGATGGTATAGTTCCAAAACCAAAATTGGAATTTTATGCCTAGCGCAAGTCCTCATTTTCATATTTTATGTTCATCAAAAAATCAACCATGCAATAAAACTATCTATTTTTCTTTGATTTTCGCGATGATGGTATAAGTCTATACCTACATATTCTATGCCTAGCGCAAACCATTGTACCAATTTTATTTTCCATTTATTCAAAAATCATGAAAACCATATGACTTAATTCATTATGTTACACAAATTATGCTTTTCAAAAGCAAACACATTTTCATTATTTCATGTCATTATGTCAACCTTTAATTTTGCAATGATGGTATAATTCCTAAGGAATTATCCAAAAATTTTATCACACTTAGGAATTTATGCCTAGCAAAAATCATTTTAAAAAATATTTCATGCATAATATTTTTCATGGAAATCTGAAAACAAATCATCATCATCACCATCATTTTCATCATTGCACCAAAGTCTTAAGACAGTCTCTTAAGCACTCTTTTACTTTTTACAATATTTCTATACTGGGATTAGCTTGACGACCGAGTGAGCAACGACTCCATGAAATGGTCTATAATAGCGACAATGTCCTTTGAAATTATTGTTAGAAGTCTCTTTTTATTTTTATCACATTTCATTACAAACAACCAATTTGTTACATCAGATTATTTCATTTAAAATATTACAAGCATGACATTCCAATTATAATATTTCCAACGACATAATCACATGAAATCAATCAATCAAACATAAAAGCATCATAAGCATCACATAAGACAAGTCATATGATCAAAAATATCTCATCTATATATGTCACAAATATATGTACATCATCAAAACTGGATTGGTATGCCACAATCTGTACCTCGGCATACTCAATCCTCTACCAAACAAAAATATATATAATACAACATCAATGTGCAGCCCTCTAGCCTCGAGAGCCCCTCGAGCTCTCTGCCTCATCTCCTCCCCCGCCCTGAGGTGGACGAGGTGGCCCCATCGCAGTCTGTGTAGTCCTAGTCCTCGATCGGGACGTGGTCCTCGATGACCCGATCCTGATCGGATCTGCGATGTTAGCTGGCAGGGGTAGTCTATCTACCTCTGGCACCAGCTGGAAGTACAATGTCTGATAGAATGTCAACTGGGCGATAGCTCGTGTCAACTCTCCAGAGCTCGCCCCTCCGCCCCGTGCCCTGAGGCGTGCAATCTCATCCCGTAGCTGACACCTCAGCATGGTGTCGTGCAGCCACATCCTGTAGTGTCTGCACCTGAGCCTGTAGATGATCTCTCTCCGCTCGGAGAGTAGCCATCTCGCTACTCTCTCCTGTGTCCACACCCTTGCCCTTATCAGGCGATGGTGGCCTCTATGGAGATGGGGGTCTCTCCTCCCTCCTCTCCCGCTGCCACGGCCTCTCCTGTGCCTGTGGTCTCCTCTGCTCTCTCCTGCCGTGACCCTGGGCTGCCTCCATCACTGCCTGGCACCGCCTCCCTATCCGACACACAACCGCATGGATCGGACCCCGTGCCCTCGTCATCCAAGGAGGGCGGATGCCTGCATACCAGGCATCATAGCCGTCGGCTACCCCTACGTCGTCCCCATCCACTGGCTGGATGGGGGCATCATCCACGTCCTGACTCCAGAATCGTTGCATGTCTGGAGCCCCGCTAATCGTGGTGTTATCCCGGACGATCCAGGAAAACTCATAATCCCCGAGAGATGGGATCCCCTACTGTAGACCGAACTGCCTCAAAACTTGGTCGTAGCGGTGGAGCTCCACCTCTCCCCTCTCCATCCTCAACCAGTAGACTCACCTGATGCGAGCCAGCTCTTGTCCGTCCTTGGCCCACCCTGGGTGCCCTCTCCATGGTCTCTAGGTGATCTGGTCCGGGACTAGGTCATCCAGAAGCCTCCGGGACATCGGTAGGTCGATCCGTCGCTGTGACCCTCTCCAGAGCCACCAGTAGAAGACTCGGGGCCTCTCCCCGTCTACCCCTATCAGTGGAAGCCCTATCGGCCTCCGCACCGCAATGTGCTCCCAGCACCAAACCTGTAGGAGCGATGTCATCACCAGACATCGACCGCCCTTGTACACGACCCCATATAGGATCTTGTACAATCGGCATAGTACAAAGTTGCCCCAAGAAAACCTGTACCCATGGTCCCGCATATCATAGATCACATCTACGAGCATCCATGGTACCCTGCACCCGCTCTGGTGGCACAGCAGAAGTCCACCAACCACTCCTGCTAGAACTCGTGTGAGTCTAGATGCCCCAGGCATCTAGCGTAGTGCCTCGATATTCACTCCGCCCTTCTCTAGGGTGAAGCTCGGGTCACCACACAACCGTCCCATAGCGTGGCCCTGATTGGCCGTAGGAGTGATCATCCGTCCTTGTATGGGGATTCTCAGAATCCTCCATACATCCTCTAGTGTGGGAGCCATCTCCCCTGTCGGTAGCCGAAAATAGGAAGAACCCGGATACCACCTCTCTGCTAGGGCTGTCAGTAGCCCCATATCTGTGGATACTTGTGGCATCTCCGCCACATGCCGCAAGCCGACCTATGCCAGCCGATCCCGCTCTGCCTGTGTGAGAGCGGCCAAGTCATCTCTCAACCCTCCATATTTCCACTCCCTACTTTTTAGTAATCCTCTCTACAAACATAAACAACAAACAACAAACAATCATTAATAAATAATTCAAGTAATCAATAATGCAAGTTAAAAATTCAATTTTTTGCAATTGATGATATCACCCACTATTGGACGATATCGTCCCAAATTTGAGCATAATCGTCTCCGATTTCGTAGTTCGAAATCGTCTCTAATTTGATGAAATCGTCCCCCTTTCGACGATTTCGCCCTCGGGCGAAATTGCCGAAATTGAGACGATTTCGTCGAAATCGAGACGATTTCGTCTAAATCGGGACGATTTCGTCCCGACGACGTCGACGGCCCAAAAACGGTCGCGATGCTCAAAATTCATCTAAAAATCACTTAAAAAGCATGTAAATTCAAATTAAATCAGTTCTAAACTAAGTTTAGACCCTTACCCGTAGACCGCGCCGGACCTCTGCTGATCTGTGCGCTGTCTCCACCATTTTCTGCTTCAGAGCTCTAAAAACAGTAAAAATGAACAGTAATAATGAATTAGGGTTTTACCCTATTTTTCTTAATTTTATTCAAAAATAATTTTTTGCTTTTTCGCGTTTTTACCTCAAACGTTCGATTTGGGTAAAAACACGGAGGGGGCACCATAGTAAGTTGTCGTACGATTCGACCAAGAATCGTCGCCTAAAAATGGGAATAATTTTTTGCTTTCTCGTAGATCGAGAAGAACTCATCTTTAACGCATTTTCTTTGAAAAATTCGCTAAAGAGGGGGCAAAATGTAGCACCCTAAAATTGGCACAGTAAAATTATAATAATTACATTCACCTTAGTAAATAATTTAAAATCAAATTTAACCTCCCAAACCGCCCGTTAACCGTCGGGTATTCCGTTTCCCCTTTTCTCGTGCCAATTTTAGAGGTTGTTTTGACCGTTTGACGATATCATCGCCGATCAGACGATATCGCCCCAGATTTGACGATTTCGTCTGGACTAGGACGTCCAGACGATCTTGTCGCAAAACTGAATTTGCATAGTTGGAATCTGTTCCAACGGGTCTCCAATCCGAGCAGAAGCGTGTCTGCACCATTGGGACCCTCCCTCGTTGGAGATCTCCCAAATTGGGATGATCTCCAACCTCCTACCTACTCCCTCTAAGCCTATTTAACCTCTAGGATTTTCCCTCCCCAACCCCTGGCTGAATTTATCTGCAAACTGATTCCCTCTGTGTGAACACATCCCTAATCTTGCATTTGCACTAGTCCCATAGCCATTTTGTTGCGGGTACATCATCGTTTTTCAATCGGAGCCAGCACCCATCGTCATCGACGAACCCGTTCAGATCGGAGGTGATCCTGTCGAATTCGAGAAGATTTCGTACTGATGCGAGACGATCTCGATCGCAGCCCACATCGAGGCAATCAGTGCTCGAAGTTTGCTCTTCTTAACTCTTTCTCCGTCTTTTTATTCTGCAAATTAGACTATTTATTTAGTGTTTATGCTATTTTGCATTTGGAGTTCACCCATTTAGCCTAGATTGCATATTAAGATCATGTTTTGTCATTTAAGTACAGTAATTTGCATTAATTTCTGTTCTTGAATATTGTTCAGTATTCATATTACTATTTGGTGTAATTTGCCTCTGTTTTCACAGTAGGATTTCTTGTATTTTGCATCTATTTTCTATTTTGCAGGTTTCTGACGAATTTGTCAGACGAATTCATTAGATCTCAGACGATCTCGTCTGATTGCAGACGATTATGTCAAATCTCAGACGATCAGGACTGCTTCAAAATCAGAATCTCCTTCAGACATCCGGATCAGGTATTCCTCGTTTTCCTCCTGTAAATTCTCTGTTTTCTGCTTTCAAATCTGTTCTCTATATTCATTGAACTTGCATTTTCATATAGTTTAATTTAGATTCATTCGGCCAAACCTAGGATGAATGTTTAAGGTTAAAACGAACTCATTAAACACATTCCAAAACCTAGGCATGGAAACTACCATTAAATGTTTCTTGGTGAACCCACCATCCGTCGAAAAATCACCAAAATACACCTCCCTTGAGAGGCGGGACCTTTGCAAAGTCCTCTCGTCCGAGGTACCGCATCATCCTTTTCCCATCCTCCTTCCGGGCGTGGATCCTATAGCCTGAAGGTAAGGATGCAAAAAATTTGGAGCGATACAAGTATCGCTCCAAATTTTTTGCATCCTTACCTTCAGGCTATAGGATCTGCGCCCGAAAGGAGGATGGGAAAAGGATGGTGTGGTACCTCGGACTGAGAGGACTTTGCGAAGGTCCCGCATCTCAAGGGAGATGTAGTTTGGTGATTTTTCAACGGATGGTGGGTTCACCAGGAAACATTTAGTGGCATTTTCCATGCCTAGGTTTTGGAATGTGTTTAAATGTGTTCATTTTAACCTTAAGCATTCATATCCTAGGTTTGGCCGAATGATTCTAAATTAATCTATATGAAAATGCAATTTCAATGAATACAGGAAACAGATTTACAGACAAAAAAATAGAGAATTTATAGAATGCAACTGAAGAATACCTGATCCGGATGTCTGAAGAAGATTCTGATGTTGAAGCAGTCTGGATCGTCTAGAATCTGACAGAATCGTCTGCAATCTGACAAAATCGTCTGCAATCTGACAGAATCGTCTGAGATCTGATGAATTCGTCAGACGAATTTGTCAGAGACCTGCAAGCAAAAAAATAGATACAAAATACAACGAATACTATTGTACTAACAGAGGGAAACAACACTAAATGACTGTATAAACACTGAAAAATAGTTATGAACAGCAATCCAAGCAAATTATTGTATTTTAATGACAAATCATGATCTTAGTATGCAATCTAAGCTAAATGGGTGAACTCCAAATGCAAAATAACATAAAAACTGAATAAATTATCTAATTTACAGAATAAAATGACAGGGACAAAGATGAGAAAAGCAAACTTCAGGAACTGATTGTCTGAATGTGGACTGCAGTTGAGATCGTCTCGAATTCTACTGGTTCGCCTTCGATCTGAACAGGTTCGTCGGTGACGATGGGTGCTGGCTTCGACTGAAAAATAGTGATGTACCTACAACAAAATTGGTATAGATCTAGTGCAAATGCAATATTGGGATGCTTTAACGTAGAGGGAATCAATTTGCAGAGAATTTCGGCCAGGGGTTGGGAAGGAAAAATCCTAGAGACTAAATAGGCTTAGGGGGAATAGTTAGGAGGTTGGAGATCATCCCAATTTGGGAGATCTCCAACGGGGAGGGTCCCAACTGCGCAGACACGCTTCTGCCTGGATTGGAGACCCGTTGGAATAGATTCCAACTTTGCAAATTCAATTTTGTGACAAGATCGTCCGGACGTCCTAGTCCGGACGAAATCGTCAAATGCGGGCGATATCGTCTGATCGGCGACGATATCGTTAAACGGTCAAAACAACCTCTAAAAATGGCACAGAAAAGGGGGAAACAGATTTCCCGGCAGTTAACGAGTGGTTTGGGAGGTTAAATTTGAATTTTAAATTATTTACTAAGGTGAATGTAATTATTCCAATTTTACTACACCAATTTTAGGGTGCTACAGGCATGAACTCTATTGTTGTTGATTACTTTTCCAATATTTTTGCTGCTACTCCCCTTGACTCAGCTTCACAATATAATGTTCTTTAATCAATCCCTTCTCTTATAACTTCTGAGGAGAATTCTATTTTGACTGCTCCTGTCACTATCAATGAGCTTCAACAAGTAGTTTTTAAAATGCAAAAAGGGAAAACCCTAGGTCCTGATGGTTTTCCTATTGAGTTCTACCAAGAGTTCTAGGATATCCTTCATGTTGATTTATTAGAGGTGGTGGAAGAATCCAGGAAAGCCAAAGAAATTTTGAAGGTTATCAATAAAACTTATATTACTCTTGTTCCAAAAGCTCAAGAGGTTGATCATATCTCGGCTTTTAGACCTATTGCATTATGTAATGTTCTTCTCAAAATCATTACTAAAATCATGGCAGTAAAGGTTGAAGCCTCTTTTGCATAAGATTATTTTCCCGAGCAAGGGGGTTATGTGGAAGGACGTCAAATAGTAGATGAGATAGTTCTTGCTCAGAAGCCATCCATTCCATGGATATGCAAAATTCTCCTTCCATGTTCATTCGGTTAGACTTATCCAAAGCTTATGACAGAGTGGATTAGCACTTCCTTATCAAAGTTTTGAGGCAATTTTGTTTCTCTAAGGATTGGATGGATTGGATTATGGGATGTATCTCTTCAGTTTCCTACTTAGTTCTTATTAATTGTAGGCCTTCTCAATCTTTCCCAGCTTCCAGAGGTATTAGGCAATGTGACCCGCTATCCCCTTATTTATTTATCATTCTTGTTGAATGCTTGGGTAGGACTATAACCAAAAAGAGGGAAAAAAAAACCCTTGAGGGAGTTACCATTGCTCATGGAGCTAGACCTATCTCTCATCTTCAATTTATGGATGACTCTACTCTTTTAGGTAAAGCTACAGTTAAGGAAGCTTCTAATATTAAGCAAATCATTAGCTATTTTTCTAAGGCTACTGGGTAGTTGATCAATGAAAACAAATCTAAAGTTATTTTCTTTCACTGCTCTACTAGGCAAGAATCCATGGTCTTAGATAAACTAAGATATAAGAAGACCTCTCTTCCAATCACTTATTTAGGTATTCCCATAAATATTCAAATGCAGAAAGATAAAGATTGGAATTGGTTGTTGGACAAAGTCAAGAAGAAAATTGGAAAGTGGACCAACAAGTGGCTTTCTTCTAGGGGTAGAATCACCTTGGTAAAATCAGTCCTTCAAGATATTCCTATTTTTGTTTCTTCCATTTTGAATATCTCAAATGTTGTTCTTTGAGAATTGGATCAAATCAGTCATCATTTCCTTTGGAGTGGTACTAAGGAGAAAAGAAAATGGGCCTTGGTGAAATGGGATACTTTATGTCTTCCTATGAATGAAGGGGGGTTAGGATTATAGCCATCAATTAATAACAACAAAGCTTTAGCTGCTAAATTATATTGGAGGATGTTGCATAACCTCAATGCTCTTTGGGCCAATAATCTCCATGCTAAATATGCTGAGAACAAAAGTCCTGAAGACCTTGTTTGCTATTAACTTCCTACCAAAGGTTCTCCCATTTTAGCAGTTCTTAATACTGGTGAGGATTTGATAAAGAAAAAATTATTTTAGATCATTCATAATGGTCAACATGCAAATTTTTGGACAGATTCTTGGGATGGTCACAAGCCTTTGATAACTCGGTTTCCCGATTGGAGGCCTTGGATGGAGGAGCTTCACCGAGCTAATTGGATAAAGGTGGCTAATTACTGTCGGTACCATACTGGTAATTCAAAGGTTGGTAGATATTGGATCCCTATTGAGGACTGGCCTATTCAAATCCCGGAAAGGCAAAGACAAGATATCCAAGGCATCCTTCATATGTGATCCCTCTCTTGGTCCCATGAAAATGATTGTTTTGGATGGAACAACACTACTAAGGGTGAGTATTCAGTTGCTCAAGGTTATTTGACCTTATGCCATAATAATCCCAACCATTCTTATGACATCTTTTCTCGATTGTGGGCTCAAAATATCTGGCCTAAGGTGAGGTTCTTTAATTGGTTGTTATTGCATCGTAGGGTGCTTACTGGTGAGAAACTTATGAATCATGGTTTTCATGGCCCTTTTAGATGTGAAATGTGTGAAGAGAATGTAGAAAATATCAACCATATTTTTATTAGTGTACTTTAGCCTCTGAGTTGTGGAGGAGAATGGCCACTTTACTTGGCTTACAGTGGTCCAATTTTTTTACTTTTGAACAAATTTGGAGGGATTGGCCTAATCAAGAGGGTGTTGATCATTTTATTAGGCAGTTAGTTTGGATGGGTTCTACCATTCTTCTTTGGAATATTTGGAATGAAAGGAACAGCCAAAATTTTAATCAAGATAGGAAGGATATTCACTATATTTGGCAAAAGACCATAGCCAACTTAGTTGAATCAATCCATCATCTCCTTGATCACCTCCAAAACTCCCACCAAAGATGGGATCAAGTGATGCAAATATTGAAGATTAAACCTTCTAATGGCAACCAACTTAAAGGGAATGTGAGTATTAGTAATATAGATAGAAATAGAAATTGGCAACCTCCTCCTAAGAATTTTGGAAAAGTCAATACTGATGGAGCCTCTAGGGGGAACCCTGGAAAAGCCAGTGTGGGAGGAATTGGTAGACTTTCAGATGGCTCCCTGGTTTTTACTTTTGCTGAGAATTTGGGTATTCTTTCCAATAACCTTGATGAGGGGTATGGTATCCTCAGAGGCCTTCAGGAGGCTACTAAGGTTGGATGGGAAAAGGTGTTAGTTGAGTCTAACTCTCAACTTATGATTAATCTCTTGAAGAATCCTTCTAAGAATCATAAGGTGGATTGGAGAATAAAAAGAATTATTAAGAAGATTCAGTTAATCCAAATGGGATTTTTGAAAGTTGATTACAATCATGTGGTTAGAGATCAAAATAGAAGTGTTGATGCTTTAGCTAATTGGGCTTTGTACAAAGGTGATCTTACTTGTTATGGCCACCCTCCTATATGGTGGGCTTCTCAAATTAGGGAAGCTCTTCTTTCTATCATTTCTTTGGATGGCTCCAGTTCTGAAGGTACCTAGTTTCTTCTTGTTTTTTTTAGTTCCCTAGCTCATTCTATTCTTTATTTTGTTTCCTGTTGATTCTTGCATTAATAGTCTTCTGGTCTAGATAGGTCATTGTTTTGTTGATTTTTTATTTCTTTTTCTTTTTTGTTTTTTTTTGTTTAGTTTTTTAAAGTGGGTGGGTTTTTTAATTTTGTTTTTTTTTTGTGTTCTTTGTGTTTTTTTTTGTTGTTCTTGTGTTTTTGTTGTTTTGTTTTTTCTTTTTTATGTTTTTTGTTATTGTTCTTGTGTTTTTTTCGTTCTTGTTCTTGGGTTTCTCTTTGTTTGTGTTATTTCGTGTTTTTATGTGTGAGTGTTTTCTATATTTTTTTGTTTTTGTTTATTGTCTATTGTTGGTTGTTTTTTATTTTTATTTTTATTTTATTTTTTTATTTTTTAGGTTTTGGTTGTGTTTATTTTTCATGTTTTTTTTTGGGTTGTCTTTGTAGTGTTCTATTGTTTTTGTCTTGTTTGTGTTTTGTTATGTGGTTCTTGTGTTTTTCTATGTGGTTTGTGCTATGGTTTCTTTTATCTTATTGTGCGTGTTTGGTTGTGCTTTTGTTTTTGACACACTCAAGGAGCATGTTTTTTATTTTATGTTATTATTTTTGTTGTTATTTACTTATTTTTAAATTGGTTTTGTGTGTTTGTTTGCTCCTTGAGTATGTCAAAGGTGGTAGGCCAGGTCCGAGTCCTAGGCATTTTTGGCGGAATGGATACCCCTACCTCCTTGGGTCTTACCCGAAAGTGGCATCCCTTTTGGGATGTTTTCCACAAAAAAAAAATGAATTAACTTAATAATAAACTAAGCCTAGGTAATGTAATAAGATGCCCTCATCATATCTCCCCACTCAAGAAGCATTAGAATCCAATGCTTTTACAATCAAAGTGAAAGGGTGATTCACTACATGCTAAATACAAATCTTGAGAAGTCATCTCATAGCCGAGTGAAACAAGATTGATGATGCCTCTAAATACTGGTGTGGAGAAATAATATTTGGAACAACTCGCTCGCCAAGTGGTGAATGACATCAATGAGGAGAAATCACCTACTATGAAAGCTATGGAATCTATGGAACAATTGGAACCTATGAAGGTAAAAAGGAGGCCACTTTAATGCAAGAGGAATAATAGGAGGAGCAGTAGGAGTAGTAGGAGAAGGCACATATGAAGGAAGAGGATGGCCTCCTGATGTGTTGGTGGAGTGAAGAAAGCACAAATGTCCTTGGAATAAAATACTAATGCAATATTTTTGGAAGGCATCAAAAATTGGGATTGGGGAAGATTGCGAGTAAGAAAGATCATTTTCTGATGATGCATGGTGTAGGTTTTGTGAAAAGCATCATATTGAGCTCATTTATCATATTGATAGGGTTGTCCCAAAATCAATCCACAAGTTATGTGATCCACATAATGTGGAACCAAGGTAAAGGACATCGTACAATATTCTATGATTACAGAGGTAGAATCCACATCCTTCCATCCAAGGGAATAGGGGTAAGGATGAGGCTCTACAAGTAGTTTGAGTTGATCAACTATGGATTTGGCAATCAAATTTGTTTGTGATCCATTGTCAAAAATACAATTGATAAAATAGTTGTGATAGAGGTGTGCTTTGGTGACAAACAAACTATCATGACTACTTTTGTGGTGTAGAAGGGTTAGATTATCCAATTTATGCTTAAGTTCATACTCCTTATCCTCACCTACAACCTCAAGTGGCCCATGTTGTGGTGCCTCTTGTTGAGGTTTTACAATTAAATTATTCTTCTTTCTAAAACACTCAAATTTTTTGGTTCATCCAAACCCCATAAAGGGGGTGGAGGTCCAAGGTTCAAATCTCGGGCCTCACCGGACTAAACGCTTGTCCCTTTCCTGGTGATTTTAGCAGCATAGAAGGTTTAAAATGATTGTGGCATGGTGGTTATAGGGGCAAACTGCATGAAGATCTGTGTGGTGGCTTCTAGGGTGAACAGCGTAGAATACTGTGGTGGCCATAAAATTTGGACAGCCTACCCGGATTCATGGCGACTACCGATTCCACCATGTAAATTCAAAAAAAAAAAAAAATTACTCAAATTTTCTATGCCCTATTTGGTTACAATGATTATAGAATTTTCTACCATAATAAGAAGAATAAGGAGAATAAGAATAAAAATATGGAGAAGGAGATAGGGAAAAAGAAGAATTATGCTTTGGTGAAATAGTCTTGTGATGAACTGCCAAAAGGTGGAGGACAAAACCCCTTTGATTATACCAAAAACTTACCTTCCACAATCTTCACATGGTTGAAAGCAAGGTCCAATGTTTCCATTAGAACATACGTAATCTATCTATACAAGTGCTCCAAAATCTCACTCTGAAATTTGAGAATAAGAGCTTCTACTTCATCATCCACATCAACAAGGATGCGATACCTGTTAAATTGAAATATGTAGTCCTAAACGGACATGTTAGTTCCATATAAAAAATAAAACCACTTAATAATCAATTATTTTTTATAGTTTGAGGGATAAATATTTTTTGAACACTTTCACAAGATTCTTCCAAGTGGTTAATGCATCTTGACCTTCTTTGCGTTCAACCAAAACTTTAGCTAATATTGAAAGCTTAAGCTTTGCAAATGAAACTTTATCATCATATTGAGTGTGAGTGTAGGAAAACCAATATTCCATGTCTAAAATCTAGCTATTCAAGATGTCTAGATTCCTTGACCCATAATAAAATGGGACCTCACACCGATCCATCAATCATGGGTCATTATTGTAAATCTTGACATTGGTGGCTTTTTGTAAACTAATATCATTAATCTTGTCAGCAAGGCTACTGGCAACTTGGGATAGATTTATTTCATTAATTTTATATGCAAGTGCATTTACAATTTGGGCCAATTCTACCACTTGGGAATCCAAATCCGAGGTGAAGCAGAGTTGCATTAAAAAAATACATACAATCCACTCAAAACTAGAAATGCTAAAAGGAGCCCAAGATTTCCATTACTTTCATGCTAATAATGAGGATCCCAAAAGAATAACCCTTTTACAATTTTGAAAATTCCTACTTATGCCTTATTTTCCCCTTTTTTCCCACCTAAAACTTGAAATTTCAAATTTGGAATTTGGGGCAAATTGCGAGTCATAAATTTGCACTCGTTGACCCGATTGACTATTACAGCATATTTTCAAAAATGGCATGAAACGAGCTAAGTGAAGTGATCCTTTTCATTTTGTGCCAAGGCTCATGTCTAGCCTAAAATCCTCAAATTTGACCTCTAAGACCTTTAAAAATCTCCTGCAAGAAAAACTAGTTTTACTAGTTTTTACAAAATTAAACAATTACAATCTTTTTTGGGTGATGCAAGATCACTTTTACACCATTGGATGCTCCTGCATTAGACACCTAGGGTAAATTGAGAAGTGACCTTCACTTCTTTGTTTTTGGAAGAAAACCAAGGTGTTCAACCTCAGCCTTCGAAAACCAAGATGAATCTTCAACAAACTTGCCCTTCCACTTAACCAGATATTCTACATACTGCCTGTTTCTTGTGATTTTGCCTACATGGGTATCTAGGACCTCTTCTATATTTGGAGTATATGTGGGAATACTCCATAATTTTGTGACTGGTCCGCCATTATTGTCACCTTCATGATATTCTACCAAATTTGAAATATTGAACACAGGTGATATATTCAGCCCACTTGGCAATTCTACCTCATAGGCATTCCCTGAATCTCATTTCCCTATGACCCTGTATAGTCCAAACTTCTTCATTTTTAACTTGTTGTAGGTTTTAGCCAAAAATATTTCCTTTATCAAGTGAACCATAACTTGATATCCACTTGTAACTCCTTAAGTCGTCACTTATGGTCTGCTCTTGTCTTGTACTGAGTGTTCATCTTGTTGATATGTTGCTTCACTTCATCATGCAGGCTCTTTAGGTGCTCTACAAAGTCCTCAGCCTCAACACTGCTCTTTTCCCCTCTGTCCATATTTCTCAACTTGGAAGCATTCCTTGGGCTTCTCCCATACACAATATGGAATGGGGATTTATTAGTACTCCTATTGACAGAATTATTGTATGCAAATTCTGCCTGTGGCAAAACCAAATCCCATCCCTTGGGCTTATCTCCTACCAAGCACCTTAGTAGATTGCCCAAAATTCTATTCACCACCTTTGTTTGTCCATCAGTCTGTGGGTGGTATGTAGAACTAAATTTTAGGTCTATCTTCAATTTCTTCCATAAGGTCCTCCAGAAATACCCAACAAACTTGGTATCCCTGTCAAAAATGATACTCTTTGGTAGACCATGTAGGCGTACCACCTCTTTGAAAAACAACCCTACAACATGGACTTCATCATTAATTTTTTGCCAGGGAATAAAATGTGCCATCTTAAAAAACCTGTCAACCACCACAAATATGGAGTCATTCCTCCTCTATGTCCTTGGTAAGCCAAGAATAAAATCCATGTTGATGTCCTCCCATGGCCTATCTAGTATAGGTAACGACTGATATAATCTAGTGTTCTGTCTCACACCCTTGGACATCTGGCATACTCTGCAACTCTGTAAAAACTTCTTCACATCTTGCTACAACTGTGGCCAATAGTAGTTCTCACTAATGAGGGCAATGGTCTTATCTCGACCAAAGTATCCAACCAACCCTCCACTGTGCTTCTCCTTGACCAGATTCTCCCTCATTGAACTCCTTGGAATGCATAATTGATTTCCTCTAAACAACATCCCATCTTGGATTATAAAATCCAACCACTTAGTCCTGTCTAAAGGAATAGGTGCTAAGCAAGCCCTCCAAGCCTCTACAAAATCAGGATCTTCAGGGTACAAACCCTTAAGTTCATTAAACCCTACAACTTCCACCTTCATTTATGTCAACAAAAACTTCCTTCTACTTAAGGCATCTACAACTCTATTTGACTTCCCACTCCTATGCTTCAACACAAAGGTATAACTCTGTAGAAACTCAACCCACTTTAAGTGCCTCTAATTTAGCTTCCCTTGGCTATTAATATACTGTAAGTCCTGATGATCAGTATATAGAACAATATATTTTGGCAATAAATAATGCCTCCACTTCTTTAGATCATGAACTATAGCATAAAAATCCTGATCATATACAAAATACTTTTTCCTAGCATCATTGAGTTTCTCACTAAAATAAGCAACAGGTTTACTTTCTTGACTCAACACAGCTCCTATGGCACTACCACTAGCATCACAGTCTACCTAAAATACCTTATTGAAATATAGAAGTGCTAAAATAGGTTGTTCTATGACCTTATTTTTCAACATATCAAAGCTCTTATCTACTCCTAAGGTCCACTTAAATTCTTTCTTATCCCCTCTCATTGTTTTTGTTAGGGGTGCACAAATACTACTAAAATTTCTAATAATTTTTTTGTAAAAACTTGCTAGACCATGAAATGATCTTACCTCAGTTATGCTCCTTGGATTAGGCCATTAAATGATAGCCCTCACCTTTTTTGGGTCCATTTTTAGACCTTCAGCTGAGATAACAAATCCCAGATACACTAGCTCCTTATTCACAAAACTACACTTCTTCAAATTAATTAGCAATTGCTCCTCCTTCAACTTCTAAAAAACTCTTCTGATATGCATCAGATGCTCTTCCAGGGTCTTGCTAAATATTAAAATTTCATCCAAATAGACAATGATGAATTTTCCTAAAAACTCCTTCAATACCTCATTCATCAGCCGCATGAATGTGCTTGGTGCATTGGTTAACCCAAATGGCATGACCAACCACTCATACAAACCCTCTCTGGTCTTGAAGGTTGTCTTCCACTCATCCCCTTCTTTGACACAAATTTGATGGTACCCACTCTTCAGGTCAATCTTTGTGAAGTACTTGGCTCCACTCAAACAGTCCATAATGTCATCCATCCTTGGCAATGGGAACCTATATTTTATGGTGATCTTGTTAATAGCTCGGGAGTCTATACACATTCTCCACTCTCCATATTTTTTTGGTGCTAGTACTGTAGGTACTGCACATGGACTCAGGCTCTCTCGAATCAGTCCCTTTTTAGCAACTCTTGGAATTGTTTGTTTAGCTCTTCACTTTCTACAGGAGTCATTCTATGGGCTGCCTTATTGGGTAAACTAGATCCTAGTACCAAATCTATATGGTGACTGATCTTCCTCACTGGTGGTAAACCCTCTAGTACATTATCTAATATAATATCTAGAAATTCTTCTAACAGACCTGAGACTTCTACTGGGGTATCTTTACATTCTTCTTCCCTAACTCTAGGAATTAATGCATAGCACATATGCTCATGTTTCAAACCATCCAAAAACCTTCTACCTTCAACTAAACAAATTTTGGGACTACTACATACCTTTTCATCCACCTCCTTTATGGGCTTCAACTTATGGCACACTTTATTCTTTGTTAGGGAGTAATTTTTGGTACGCCCATCATGCATTGCACACTGAACAAACTACCACAGCCTTACCAATAACAAATGGTAAGCATCCATAGGTAGGATGTCACACAGGACCTCATCACAGTAATTTCCAATATTAAATTTTACCAAGCACTGCTCATTGACCAAAGCCCTATGGTCCTTCTGCAACCACGCAATCCGATATGGATGCAGGTGTCTCTTCCTCTCTAACTGCATTTTGGTAACCATTCCTTCTGCAACTAGGTTATCCATGCTACCATTATCTATGATAACATTACAGACCTTACCTGCACATTTACACCTTGTGCAAAATAAGCTCTTCCTCTAATCTAGATCTTTCTCCTCATTCAACAAGGCTCTCCTTGTTATCAGTACTTCTCCTCTTTCTGCTTCTTCAGAGTGCTCAGATTCAACATATTCATCAATAATAGCAGCTCGGGAATTACCTTTAGGCCTCCTATTTGTTCCTCCTTGGTGTTGTGGACACTCGTATGCTCGATGTCCTTATCCATAGTGGAAAAAGGTTCCACGAAATCCTCCTCTTCCAAACCCTTGTCCAGACCTTCCTCTTCCTCTCTGGTAACCATTATTTTGGTAGTTATTATTCTGCTGATGGGGGGCAGTAAGCATTTTCTTCCTTCTGGTCTTGACTATTACTTGTATCCCTAGTTTTATTTTGGTCCTCATTCCATCCTCCATTTGTTCTCCCACCAGTTCTTCCACCATGACCTCTTCCTCTATGTTTGCTTTCAAACCTCTTGTTCAACTTCTCTTCTACCTTCAAGGCAAACAGGTAAGCATCTTCAATGGTGCTCTTAACCCATTAATATAATGGGCTACCTTCTCCTTGTTGGCCTCAGAATGGCCTGTTCTAATCAGGATCTTATAGAACTCCTTTCTATATTCTTTGACAGACTTACTCAATTATCTCAAACCCTGCATTTTCTTAAGCAAATCCAACTCGTAATCGGTTGGAATAAATTGTCTCTTCAACTTCTCCACCATCCGCTCCCACCTTGTTATCCTTTCTTTTCCTCTTTTGTTTTTGTTTAGCTACACTCCCTTCCACCATATGCTAGCATGAACCTTTAGCTTGGTCTTAGCAAACTTGAACCTCTCGGGATCTTCTACCTCCTCATACTCAAAGTATTCCTCCATGTCATTGATCCAGTCGATCAACTCTTCTGGGATGAGATTTCCAAAATACGTGGAGACATCAAACTTTAGTCTCTTTCCAATCTGTGATATGGCCTTATACAATCTAGCTTGTGCAGGATCTACTGCCTCTTCTTCTTCTTTGAACTGGGCCTCTTCTTCTTCAGCTTCATCTTCACTCCCTTCTTCTCTCCTTGGCTCAAACCCTCTATGCAGCTCCTCTTGCAAAGCTTGAACTTGCCTCTGCAAAGATCTAAAATATTCTTCTGGCACCATATTTCTCCCACCACCATGGTTTCTTCATGGAGGCATTCTACTCACTTCTCCCACAAACCCTAACCATATATCCTGGTATAAACTGCCTCACATTCTACGCTCTATTTACACACTCAAGAACTCCTGCTCTGATACCACTTGAAGCAGAGTTGCATTAAAAAAACACACACAATCCACTGAAAACCAGAAATGCTAAAAAGAGCCCAATATTTCCATTACTTTCATGCTAATAATGAGGATCCCAAAAGAAGAGCCCTTTTATAATTTTGAAAATTCCTACTTATGCCCTATTTTCCCCCTTTTTCCCACCTAAAACTTGAAATTTCAAATTTGGAATTTGGGGCAACTTGCGGAGGTCATAACTTCGCGCTCGTTGACCCGATTGACTATTACAGCATATTTTTGGAAATGACATGAAACGAGATAAGCGGGGCAAGCCTTAGCAATTTAAATCTTGCCAAAAATCCTCAAATTCGACCTCTAAGACCTTTAAAAATCTCTTGCAAGAAAAACTAGTTTTACTAGTTTTTACAAAATTAAACAATTACAATCTTTTTTGGGTGATGCAAGATCACTTTTACACCATTGGATGCTCCTGCATCATGAGGCCATTTACAAACAGGTATAAGCCATGATAAAAGGGAAAAAAACACTTTAAGGAAGGTAAATTTTGTGCACCTTGTTACAATTTTTTTTTCTTAAAATGAAATAACTCTTAGCTAATTACAAGCAACAATATTGATGTTAATCTAATGGAGGGCAGATTAACAAAGTTTCTTCATAATTTTTGAGGTTTGTTGATGTGAAAGAAAAACTCTTGAAATTTTTGAAAAATGCTTGAATTGGAGATATTAAATATAATATTAAGGTTTAAATTTTCCTTTTAAATAATTAATTTTTAAAATAACTTAATTGATAAAATAAATATTAATTAATCAAGCTATTATAAAAATTAATAGAAAAATAAAATTTAATTAACCTTAATATAGAATTAATCAAAAATATAAACTTCATATTTACCCTTTTAGTTGCATGAAAATCTTGGCAAAATATTTTTGCTACAAAACACCCACCAACCTATCCACCACCCAATTCTAGAATCATGGGATCGTGTAGTTTGAGTTGAAGAGTTGAAATCAATTGGTGCACCTCTCAAGGCATGTTTTGATGGCCAATTCAGGTGACCTCCCATCGCTCGGGTGTTGTAGGCTCAAATACGCCTCTTTCAAGCATAAGGTGTTAGGCACTAAGGTGTAAGCACCTATCAATCAGTCGATGCACCTTGTTTTCTAGTGCTAAGGAGCAAACACCTCTAGTCAAGTGCACACACACTTGTCAAGATTTCAGGCTCGACACCAATGCACAAGCTTGCTCTAGCACTTGTTAGGGATGTTGTACCTAAAAAAAAGCATGTGTGCCTATCACCAAGGCTCTCCAATGTTATCAAAGATCAATAATAAGAAATCACTTATGACATCACCGATCGATGGGAGTGTCGAGCTTGCTTTATTGGCTCATTGTCGCCTACCTAATCGCCACACGGTGAGTCGGTTGAGTGGGAAATATATATATATATATATATATATAATCAAACTGATCTTTTATAATATATTTAAAATAATACATGATTTTTGCTCACTAATTTTAAGTGAAATTTGAACTTAGCATTAAAAAAATTTCAAATTTATCCAAAGAGACTAAGATAATTTGAATCTTAATTTAGCTTCAAAACTGCCAAAATTACCCTCCAAAGCATATAAAAAGCTTATAAAATATTACACACCCGTCAAGATCCGGTCAACACACAACTAGCCTTTAAAGGGTAAATCATGTGTCGACTAGCATTAGAAGGTAAACCAAATCTGCAATCTCCTAGTTGGCCACTTCACTCAAACAACAACTCAAGACAGAGTTTATAAGAAATATCTTAGTGCATGAAACACTAAAAAGTGTGGAGATGGAAATAATCCAAGTCTCCAAAATTGATCTGCTCTAATACCAATATTAAGGATTCAAATCCAACTTACCATTTTTTATTCATGTGTGCAATATATAGGCACTAAGGTGCCAAAAATACATTAACCACTTCCACCAAATCATCAATGAATAGCTAAAGTGATGGTAGAAAATAATGCTCATACAATAATAGTAGCATAAAGGATAATATGCTAACTACCAAAATATGCAAGCCTATCTTAACTTAGCAAATCCTAACAAACCCTTCTAGCATGCCAACTAGCTACCACCTAGTGAACTAGAAGTGTACGTGAGAATATGAGGTCTCACATTATAATTATTTGCAATAAATACTATTAAACCTAGGAACTAACTTAATAATAAACTAATAGTTGTAAGCTTACTACAGTGATAAGGGATTTGGTCTCTCTGTGAGAGGTCTAAGGTTCAAACCCCACTTATATGAGGGGACCAAGACCCCTCATAAAAATCTATATAAACTCATTGAAAAAAAACTTAATAATAAACTAAGTCTCGATAATGTAGTAAGATGCCCTCATCAAAATGTGATTTTAAGCCAATGAAGCAAAAATTACAAAAGATAAACCCAAAAGGAACTTTACTAGTCAAAGAGGAACTCCAAACGCTTTTGGAATTTAAATTCATGAAACTATTGATTACTCTGATTGTATTTAGAACATAGTACCAATTGCTAAGAAATAAGGTATTTTGCAAGTATGCACATACTTTTGAGACATCAACAAATATTATCCTTAGAACAATTTTCCTTTGCCCAACATTGACATGATAGTAGACTTATTTTTTGGCTGTGGAATGCCATCACTAATGAATAGATATTTTGGTTACAATAAAATTCATACAACACTAGAATACCAAGGTAAAATAGTGTTTACTACTCCTTGGAGGGCCTTCTGCTATGAAGTTATGCCCTTTAGATTGAAAAATATTGGTGTGACTTATCAATGTGCCATTCCATGACATGATGTATGATATCATTGAATATTATGTCAATGATCTCCTTGGATGATCAATGAAAAGAGAAGACCATGTCAAAGACTTGAAATGAATCTTTGAACAACTATAAGAGTACAAAGTTTGTTTAAAACCCTCCAAATGTATCAGCTTTTAGGTTTTATGGTGTCTAGGCAAGGTATCGAAGTATATCCTAGTAAAATATCAATCATAATCAACATGTCATCTCCTAGATATCTAAAAGACCTTATAAGTTTACAAGGCAATATCCAAGTGATAAGGATATTTATACCCCAATTGGTCGATAGATGCTAACCCTTTTCATGACTAATGTGAAAAGAAATCAAGTTCAATTGGGATGAGGGATATCAAAAGGATTTTTATGCTTTGAATACATAATTTTTATCTCCCTTGATTCTTGTGCCACCTAATCCCCTTAGGCCATTATTATTGTACATCATGGCAATAGTTCACTCTTTAGGTGCCATGTTGGCACAATACAATGAGAAACATAGAGAACAAGTAATTTACTACATAAACTAAACCCTCATCAATTATGAAACTAGGTATACCCCTTTAGAAAAGGTGTGCTTAGCCATGGTCTTCACTTACCAAAAGCTGACATCACATGTTAAGTCATAAGATCTATGTTATAGCTAAATTCGATCCATTGTGATACCTTATGTCAAAACTCTATTTGTTAGGTAGGATAGCGAAATGGGTAATGGCACTTAATAAATTTGATCTTGAATTCATTGGTAAAAAATTGGTTAAGGGATAATTGATAGTTGATCAACTAGCAACAGTTCCTTTGCCAACCAATCACCCCTTAGAGATTGAATACCCCGATGATATGGTGGGTACTCTTGGCACATCACAACTAGATTCTTGAACTTTTTTTTTCAATGGTATAAAGTGCATTAAAGGAGTAGGAGTAGGAATCATCCTAGTGTCACCCTAGAAAATAGTGCTTCCACTATCTTTTAAGCTTCAATTCTCATATACTAATAACACGATCAAATATAGAGCTCTCATCCTTGGGCTAAAAATTGTTAATCTCTCTATTTTTAGAGATTCATAGTATATAGTCAATCAAATAAATAGAATTTATCACACTAAATATGATAAATTAAAGTCATATAGAGAAATTATGGATAACTTTATGGCTTCTTTTGAGAACATAGCCATTGATAATATTCCACACTCTAGTTATTACCAAGCAGATGCAATGACTATCACTGCATACATCATATCTCTATAATTGGAGGATGAACAAGCAATAATTAGCATCTATCATATTAGGTAGCTAACAACATTACAATAAAGTAAATAGTCATTAGCAATTTTTTCCATCGAGCAAGCACCCATGATTGACTCCTGGTATAACGAAATATATGAGTTTCTTAAGAGCGATATTTTACCCGAAGGGTTGAATTGTAATTAGTGAAATAGTCTCAACCAATGCACTTATAAATTCATAATAATTGAATAAATACTTTATCAAAGGAATTTTCATGGTATTATCTTAAGTTGCATCAATGCAGACGAAGCTAAAATAGTCATTTAAGATGCCCATGAAAGGGCATGCAGTAGACACTTCAATGGAAGTATAATTGCTAAAACTCTTGTTTACATGGGCTATTATTGGCTGACCATGGAATGAGATGCTCATAGCCATATAAGAAAATATGATAAGTATTAAAATTATGATAACCTAATTCATGTTCCATCTCAAGAACTCTAGTTGGTCACATCGTCCTGGCCCTTTTTTACTTGGGGGTGGATATTATTAGTAAAATAAACCTAGTGTCATCTAACGGATATAAGTTCATCATCATAGCTATTGAATACTTTACCAAATATGTAGAAGCTATATCTCTAACCTCTTGTACTATTTTTTAAATCTCTAAGTTTATCCAAAATCAAATCTTATTGTGTTGTAGTATCCCTAACATGATTATATTTGGTAATGACACTCCTTTCAAAAAAAATGATGTGGCTGAACTTTGTGCTAAACTCAAAATTTAGCACAAATGATCGATGTCATATTACCCACATGGTAATGGCCAAGTTGAAGCCTCTAAAAAAATACTAATTAATATATTAAAGAATTTAGTGAGCAAAAATGACAAGCACTGGTATTTGCAGCTATATCCTTCCTTGTGATAATATCACACCAGTGTTTAAAATTCAACTAATGTTATACCCTATGCCTTAGTTGATGAAAATGAGGCCATATTCCCATTAAAATTAGAAATTGTCATCTCTTAGGATACTCCTAAAGGATGCAATAATTGGTAATGAGGATCACCACGTGAGACTTAGCCAACTTGAGTTGCTCGATAAAAGTTGAACTCGTGCCTTAGAGCACTTACATGTGTAACATCAAAGTCTCAAGAAAGCCTATGGAAAGTAGGTTAAACCTTGTTCTTTTGAAGTAGGATACCTTGTTCTGAAGGAAAATAAAAAAAATACCAATGCTAAGGAAGACCTTAAGTGTAAGTTTGAACCCAACTGATTAGGTCCCTTCATCATAATAGCTAAATATAGATAAGGTGCTTATTGTCTAGCTTCCATATATGGAAACAAACACAAATAATATATCAATATAATGCACTTAAAAAAATATTATGCTTGGATTTGCATGTTTTCCTACTCGTGCTATATTGCATGGTTGATTGTATGCATGACTCTTTTCTCATTAAAATAAAAATAAAAATGATGATGAATATCATTTTCTTACCTTCATATGCCTAAATTGCATGGTTTCTTGATTTACTTATGCATCCCATAAAGTCATGGGAGAGCATCCCACAATGAAGTTATGATGATCTTAGCTAGGAAATAATATCATTTGCATTGCATTTGTAGTAAGTCACTAAGCTAGTGGAGTCCCTCATCGACTTCTCCAAAATTCCATCATTTCTTTTAGATATTTTGAACTCTAGAAAAGAGACTGAGGTTGTGACAAGCGTAAGATAGTTATCCATTATAACCCCATTATATCTAGACACCTTGGCTTATTTTTCTAAGAATTAAAAATTTCTAAAAGAACCCATGAGCATCATCTTGTTTATCATTACCTTTGTTTGTTACAACATTGGATGGTACATATTGATTGCATATACTTCCACTAGACTAATTAGCACTCTATCATGACACTGATACTATAATGTTAACCCAAGATTGACATATAAAATGGCATGTTTGAGCTAACAAGTCACACCCTAAGTGAACATCTTCTCATCTCTTCTACTACATATTTTATCACAACATCTTTTGATTCATATTTTCACCTAGAAAAAGTAGATCATAGGATTATTCGATGATTGGTAAGTGCTTGAAAATATTAGAAAGCATCCAAAAACATGGGATAATCCTATGAAATATTTTTTCTTGATAAAATAATTTATCAAATAAACAAAAATCTCTATCACATCTTCTGATTTATCTTTTCACATAGGAAAAGTAGATCATAGGATCATTCGATGACTGGTAAGTGCTTGAGAATATTATAAAGCTCCTAAAAACATGGGATAATTCTATGAAATATTTTTTCTTGGTAAAAGTATTTATCAAAAATATTATCAAACATCATTTTCATCAACTCATGACTCACTCTTATATCCCAATAGAAATATTGGTAGAATCATTCTCCACTCAATAAATTCCTATATGTCCAATGAGCGAAAAATGATGTTGTCAAACCTTCTTCTTTGATATGAGGGTTTATCATGTATCAAAATTAACACCACGTAGAAATTTCAACATATCAAAAATTTTCATCAAACTATGATTCATTCTTATATCCAAATAGAATTTTTTGTACAACCATTCATTTTTTGGTAAGCATTAGTAAGTCATATGCATCCAACAAGTGAGGAACAATTATGTCAAATATTCTTCTTTAATATAAGGATCTATCATACATCATGAACCATTATCATATCAACTTCCTATCAATTTGTGATTCATTCTTATATCTAGCTAGAAGATGGCATATAATAATTTTACACTTGGCAAGCATTATTATTCCTATATTCCCAACAAGTGATGAATTATTATGTCAAACCTATTTCTTCAATATAAAAGTCAATCACAAACTCAAATTCATCAATTATAACATTCTATCATTATACCTAACATTAATGAATGATGTACAACTACTCAATACCAAACAAAATGTTTCAAAACATCAAATGATATTGATAATTTAAATTATAAATCCTATCTTGGTATAAGTTTTTCATCATATCCATCAAATAACCACCTACTACTTCTAAATAGGGGTACTATGATGAAGCGTAATCATTGACAACCCCATATCATCAATATACTTGATATGAATCTAATTATCATTGAACCTTTTAGAATATCAATCAAATTTTTTATATATAATGCATGCTTGGTTTGAGTTTGCTTAACTAGATGTTTGTATGAGTGCATAAACTACATATCTTAATTCATCATTTACTTTCACTTCACTGAGATGTAGTTATTACCCTCGTAATACTATATTGGGGATCCCACGCTAGCGAGCTTGATTCATATTGCACAACATAATATTTTTCCTATAAAGGCATGAACTCAAGAGCCTCTCTAACTAGGGATAAATAAGAGTCATTTTCCATAAAAATGATTTTTTTGGCTTCAAAATATTCTATGGGGAATAACTCAATTTCTCCTCTTTCACTTAGAAGAATTGAGAGACTACTAACATACTATCTATCATTACTATCACCATTGTATGTATGTATTTATGCATTAATTTTATGCTTGAAAATCACATTTACTTCATTGTATTTGTCCCCTACAATATCTTTAACAAAGATTAACACATCGAACATGTTATTTGTTGAGGTGTTGTGGGCGAACAAAATCATGAACTAAATCATCCAATCTTCTCTATGTACTCCTTTTGTGATGATGACATATTTACCCCATATAGGTTGATCTTGTTATGGTCAGAAAATGATGTTGTCATGATGGAACATTAGCCACCAAGATACGATAAATAATCTAAGCTATACATACCATTATAGACCTTGGATCCTAAAATACTAGTGGCATATCACCAGTACACACATTAGATTATGTTTATTTACTTGAAATAATTGTTTGTTTTATGTTTTAGTTAACACACATGTTAAACGATAAAAGAACAAAAGAATTAACTCAAACATTCCCCTACTAGGTAAATGATGACATTCCCTAAGTCACAGGGATATAAAATTCATAATATTTTATTGAATCTTCATTCGTTCTAAATAATTCTTCCATTTTGAGCCCTCTTATTAGGGCCTTCTATGTAGTGAATGGTGCAACATTTCATTTTCTTACAAGCACTAATAATATTTTCAAATGATAACACCTTCTTATACATCAATCTTATCATCTTTAGTAACATTGTTCTAAAAATAATTTGACATCTTCTAAATTTGTTAACAATACGCTAAAAGAATAAAAAACCTATGACATCAATAATAATGATGGTAAAACCCTTAATCCTTTTAACAAACCCGAAATATGGGGGTATCAATTAAATGAGCAATCAAGATAATGAACTATATTGATCAAGGGAAAATCAAAGCACTATATCAAGACATAAATTGTCCAAAAAGCAAAGCACTATATTATGACATAAATTGTCTAAAAATAAAAGCACTATATCAGGACAATAACTATCCAAAAAACATTGTACCATATCAATACATAAACCATCTGGAAATCAAAGTATCATATTAGGCCATTGACTGTCTACCTAGCAAAAATATGCATCAATTGCCTACAAATACGAGTTTATATAGGTGTTTTTTCCATAATTAAGGTTGAAAGAGTCATTGCTTAGAAATAAAATATTTTATAGGACATAAAATATCCTACAACATGACCTACCAAAAACATTATCAATCGTAGTCGCCTAAGCACTTGTCATTTATTAGGCTAAGAGGCCCCCGCTTAGGATCTACTAATAACTTAATAAAGCCTATTTGAGAATATTTTTTGATTAGCCTTCCAAATTGGTCTATATATACATACTTATATGTAAGCTTATTTTATAGGACATAAATTATCCTATGGCATGACCTGCCTAAAAATATTATCAATCATGGTTGCCTAAGCGCTTGGCATTTATCAGGCTAAGAGGCCACCGCTTAGGGTCTACTAATGATATAAATAATCAGTTTGTAAAGAACTATTATGATTACTTGAAAAATGGTATATATATATATATATATATATATATATATATATATATATATATATATATATATATATATATATATTATATGAAATAATTTAAATATTGGATGTTAGGATTGACCTTTCTTTTCACAAATAAAACAAATTTGTGAAAAATACTTCCTTCCCTACTAACTTGAGATAAACCATACTCATAGCATTCATAAACATCATTTGACATAATTACCACCTCAAATTTCAAAAATTAAGGTATTTTGGAATTATTTAGAATTTATTTTGAACCCTGACTATGGAGTTAATTCAATCATTTCCATATTTTATAAATTTAATTTTACACACTCATCATCCTTCCAATCATCTTCAATCCCTTTATTACACGATCATTCACCATGACCCACCTATCCATCACCTTATTGTTGACGTTCAATTATTTTGAAATTAGATCAAACATTCATCAAAACCTCTTAAACATGCCAAAATTTTTAAAACAAAATAAATTTGGTAAAAATATAAAAACAAGTTAGAAACAATATTTCCATACATTACACCATATAATTATACTTATCTAATATTATCGAAGCATTATATTCCTAATTTGCCCATTCACACAATTTAGACCAAATTTTCACATCAAGAAAAAAATTATTCTACACAAACACCATAATGAATTAATAAAATGCTCAACTATCTATCTATCTATCTATATATATATATATATATATATATATATATATATATATATATATATATATATATATATATATATATATATTCATCCCATAGATCTGGTGTACCACAATAAACCAAAATTGGTACACTTAGATTAGATAATCTGGTTGAGACATACTAAAATTGATGCTCTCATACATCTCAAATAGAGCAAAATTATTGAGTCTATCACATCATTATAAGTCTCAGATCCACCCTCAGCTAGATGAGGTGGAAACTAGACTGACTACTATGATGATTGAGTCACCAATATTTTCCTAGAGCATGGATAAGACTGAGTTCTCAAGGGTGATGGCTACCTCTTCTCTAAAGGAATGGATACATAGTACATCACCCTATAGTGCATGTTCCTTACCACCTCTACCATATACTAGGCCTGTAAACTAGATATCTGATTAAACAAACCCCAAACAGCTAGGTTGTTATTTCTAGTCGCTACTATAGCTTCCCTGGTCAAGGTGTCATACCGCTTGGTCTACATTTGGTCTCTCTCAGTGTAAGCTTGATCCCTCTCAAAAATTACTTGGTCTTTCTCCAAAATAACTTGGTCCCTCTCAACCAAATTCTATTTTAGCTATCCCTATAGTAACTTTATTAGCCTCCTTATGGCATCCCTATCCTACTTGAATACCTCCTCTATTATCTTATTAGTCCCTATCTTGTTGTCATGAGTACTAGACAATAGGGGAATAATCAAATCTCTTTATGGCATCATGCCATCTCTTGATCTCTACCACAAGCACTCTTGTGTCATCTGAACATGTCGATGAACCATCTTGCTTAGTGTAGATCCCATACTAGGATGTTTGAGTACTGGTGTAACCTTAGAAGGATAAAATTGGTGATACTATTAGAAGTACCTTTAGGCCACCCATGCATAATCCAATTTGATATCCTTGATTGGAGGATCGTCAACATCCTCCTTGACAAAACCCTTAGGATTAGGGAGGTCACCAAATCCCCCTTGTCTCTCTTGAGTCACCCATTGAAACCACTACTCCCATAGCTTAGAAATACCCTAAACTAATCCAAACTACTATTGAACCCTATATTGACAATACAATTTGAACTCTCCCTATGGTCCCCTTATCCATTTAGCCCATCTAACTCAAGCCAACTCAAAGCCATCAGTTGCCCACACTACATGCTCCCTCCATGGACATAAAACTATCTTATTAGGTTGGAGGTCATCAATTTACCTCTAATATGGCATCATTTTCTCTTGAAGGACCTCTTACCCACCTCATGGGCTATGTACCATATGAATCCTATAGAAAATATTAGATTTAATGGTGTGATTGGAAGCCCCACAGGTCATCTAATGGTTATGTGCTCCCATTTCTAGATCTATAATAACAAGCACCAGACCAAACTCTTTCCATCCTTGTAGGCAACAAGGTGGAGAGTCCTATAAAGCCTGTATAAAATAAATAAACCATAGGTAAACTATGTTCAATCATCTCTCATCCATGTTATGATCTCAATTAGCCCCTAATGTAGTAGGATTTTATTAGTATCCCCTACTATCAAATCATATACTATAGCATATAATAACAATATCAATCGATCCAACAAGTCAACCTAAAATATGGTATTCATGTTAATGTCATAGTGGATCAACTAAAAATAGTTTCCATGAGTCATACTTGAGATCACTCTATCCTGGTTATAGCTCACTTGTATCTCAATACCTCAAATAGGAACTCACAGAATCCTCTAGACATACTCTGAGGTGAGACTCATCTCTCTTGTAGGAAATGGAAAAATCTCACACTCAAATTGCCAACACTCAGCTAGAGTAGTCAATAGAGAATGGTCTAGCTCAATATTTGGTATAGTAACCAAATGTAGTAGCCCCATAACATCTAGTACATCTTAATCCATAGGTTTAATGGTCACTAAGAGTGCAAGGGTGATTATATTTGCACTCAAGTACTTCTACAAATAAGAAATGATAATAAAACAAAAGTCAAATTTTAGTCAACTAGTCCAAATAAGCCTAACCTAATTTTTGGTGAATACGTCAGCTAAAATGCAAATCCCTCGAGTGGAAAATTCATCGATAAAAAATGAATCCTCGACTTATAAAATTTATGAATACATCAATGGCATATTTGTGCTCATAGGAAAAATACATTGACTATGACAACTCAACTACAAAAAAATAAAAATAAAGTAAAGTAATGGACAAAAAAATAACATACCTCAAGTATGGCTCCACCTGGACCTATTCCTTCTCATACTTTGTCCAAGCAATGGATAAGATGTCACGATTGCACCATCTCAAAAAACCCTAGAATTTTTTCCAAAGCCCTTTTTCCTTCTCACACATGGTAAAAAATGAAATTTACCATGTCCCTTTCCCTATTTTATCCTAATTCGGCTAAAAATCCATTTTCAAACTTTTCAACCTAGCGTATTCGAGTTCCTTCATGACTGTATTTTATCACTTATAAACTCAATGGGGCACCTAGGTTGGAGGTACCTAGGCTAGGGGTAAACCAATTTTAACCCCACATCAACCATAGCAAGGGCTTTATTCAATGAAAACTCAAAAAAAATTGCTTTCACTAAAAGCATTATTTTTTGATATGTTTCACCCCATATTGACTAATTGAAGCCTAGTTACCGTGCTTCCCTAGAAAAAACAAGCATATATAGTTGTTTTTAATGCATTATTTAAATTTTTAAAATGCATCAAAAAGGGGGTAAATGTAGATACCTAAAATCAGATCACCTATCTTGCATCAATTCTTGAAGTAAACCAACGAATTAGCCAAACTAATTATAACAAATCACTTAATCCTAAAATTTGTAGATAAAACCTGATAGTGGAAAATCCATAAACTTAGAGTGAGTTCACCTAGAAGCAAATCTGCTCTTAGCTTGGTGTATTTACAAAATTTTAAAACACTCTTTTAACCACCAAATTTGAACCCCAATGATCATTTGAAGTGAGAGAAGTGAATCTTCCCAAAGACATATTTCATCTAGGTGACGTATTCACACCCAAAAAATAAAAAAAATATTGGCATCTATAAAATCCTTCCAAGGCATAAATCTTGTCGAAACTAACTACCTAAAATTGTAGTGAACAACCAAGATGAGAAGGGGATCCATCCTCTTCCACTTTCTATAATATCTAGGACTTGCCCAAATCCACCAAATCCAATAAATTAGACAACCAAACCTACCAAACAGAAAATCAAGCCAGTTTGCATGCTGCCACCTCACCTCACCCATTTGGGAAACTCCAAGAGGGCTAGATTCTATAAATTGATCCCTTGGAGGAGGATTCAACAATGACACTTATTTGCAACAAAGTGTTGCCAAATTTATCAACCAAAGAAAATAAGTGATGAAGTGCTACCAAAATCCTCTTGTGGAGTTAGAACGACTTCACCATGAAGCAAGGAGAAAGGGGGCATTTGATGTTTTGAGTTTGGTGATATCTTTTATAATAAGCATTTTCTCTAATTTGTCAATCTTAATAACAATTTCCCATTTTTTCAATTTACACTCATAGCATTATCTCATATATCTTGTATTTTTGAAATCTAATTATTATTTTGTGAAATATCTTCTTTGTCTTCATTTGTAGGAGCCATAAGAATCAATTGCAAAATATCAAACCATCACTAAAATATTTTTCATTCAACAAAGGACACTCCCTTTTGATCCTTTGATAGGATTTGTCATCCCTTGATGGATTGAATGATATTGTTGAGATAACTTTCTCTAGATAACATATTTGCTTAGTCTTCCTATCTTCTATTTTCTTTATATTTTAACATTTCATATTACTGAGGCACCCAGATCGAATTCATCGAGTAATAATTTTTTAGGTGACGTATTTGCATGAAGCACCTACACTATCATTTTGACATAATTTTCCATATCCTATCCCCTAGCACCCAATATGCATCCAATGACTAAATTTATTTTAGGCCACATATTCATTATAGCTCTAAGAAAACTTAGGTTTCTTATCTCACCTAGCATCCAGTCTAATCAATCAATCACTCTACATAATTTTATAAATAGAAGACCTCTATTTCCCGGTACATTCTATTACTCATTCAGTATTATTGTTATAGCAAATATGCCAAGAAAAATAGTTCTAGTTGGTGTATTTGCTTTTGTTTTCTCTGCATCCATTTCCATGGTAAGGTCACCTTGATTTTTATATAAACAGGGGTTCTAACTATGAAAACTAGGAAGAAGCAATATTTTACTTGTTTGGAAGGCCCCCAAATCATAATACTATATATTTTTGTTTTTTTTATAGGTTAAATAATATGCCAGCTACAAAAATTCCAATCAGTGTATAGGCTATGTATTTGCTTTCAAATGGTGTAATCGTAATAGCCACCAAAAGAGGTAAGTAACCCCGATCCTCTAGTTTTATAGTCCCTTTCATAGACTTGTTTTTTTTCTTTTTGTCTTGTTGTTTCTCTTTTAAGACACATAAAAAAGGATAAAATTAAAAGAATCCTTAGTTTAGTTGGCATTTTATTTTACTTTCATTAGGCATTCAAAATTGAAATTGTGCTTTACATTTAGGTTAAGTTGTATATTTTAGCCTTCTTGCCCCTTGTCCTCATAAGAAAAGAAAAGAAAATATCCTTTCCTTAGCATAGATATAAAAATTATCAAAAAAATGAATTACATGTAGGATAGAACTATATTCTTGCATAGTTGTTTTTATATTACATTGCATTACATTTTCATCCATATTAGATTCTAGAACAGATGGCAAAAATTTAGGTTTTTGTTAAATTAAACACATTTCAATAGATTAAATAATCTCTATATCCCTTGGTGAATTCGTAACTCCCCACAAAATATAAGTATTATATGTAAAACATAGTCATCATTAAATGATATGTTAGCAACAATTCTCTCCTGCCCAAATGTGGAAGACCACCCAAAAAGGAAATAAATCACACCTCCTTGGGTCCAGCACCCTGAAGCAATATGGCATGACCTTTTTGACATCCCACAACTAATGGAACCATTTTGATCTCATATAAATAATTTAGAAAAGCAAATTATATTATAATAATTTTCAAATAGTACATCAAAGGGAAGGAGATGTTTCATTTCTATCATCATCATATGGATAGGTACTTAGACTACATAAATAATTAAAATAGATTTGGAAGGTATGTCTACCAATTTAGAATGGAAAATTAAAGTTCCAATTCTATTGGCAAGAACAAATAGTGTCATCCGACTTCATTGTATTTTATACATATATCTTTTAACACATTTTTATTGTATTATGTTATATGTATATGATATCATTTTTATTGCAAAGGTTGGCATAGAGTTTGAGAGAGCATTTATATATCTTGGAATACTTTTGCAAGGAGGTAGACATGCAAGTAAGTACCAACAAAAGCAAGATCATGATTTTCTCTAATCAAAAGAAAAAATAGATAAATTTTTATTTTGAAGATGGCCTTTTAATAGAAGTAACAAAGTATAAATATCTTGGGATAGAAACATGTAGAATGAAGAGAACACTAGGAGAATAAAGAATATTTTTTACATTACAAGATAGGAGCAAAGAGGTTCAATTATAAGACTGAAAACTATATGGTTTTATTTGAGTTACTATTAGTACCAGTGATGTATGATTATAAAATAAAAAGGATTCACAAGTATAATTACAAATAATTTTTTTTAAATAATAAGTTCTATATTTTTCTACTAGAAAGAGGTACCTCCCTTATAGAGGTAGTTGTTATGGTTCATCTTCTAGGACATGTGAAAAAATGAATAGATGGATGTAAATAGATGACTTAGAGTTGTAATAGAAGAAGATACAAACAAAAGAAAAAAAACATAGCTAAACCAAAATAATTGGAAGAACAAATGGAATATCAACCTAGATGAATGTCCAAATAATAACAAAGACATAAAGGCTTTTTTAAGGAATAACTTAGAGTAGTTACATGCAAAAAAAAAATAGAGAGAAAATAGAGAATACTATCTTATTGATTTTTTTATTGGTTAGTGGAAGGGGTTTTGAAAGGGACCCAAAAACTTTTACAAAAAGAGAAATCCCTCAAAGAGGGCTACCACTAAAAATAGAGTAGGGGTCCCACAAGTGGGACACATAAAGATATCATTTACACAAAGGAAACCAGGGCCTACATAAGAGGCACCAAGGTTGAAAGGCCTGAACAAGCAAAAAATAAGGAATCTCGCTCAAATCAAAATTTGAAATTTCCTCCCTCAAGGGGATCTCTCCAACATGACCAATAGGTCAGATCACTCATTATACTAGTCTCGACCAAAATCCACCAATCAAATTTGTAGAGGAACCTTGACCATAATGCTACGAAGCAAGATTCTAAACTTTAAAATTATATCATCCATGAGGGGTCTCCCAAAGCACATCCAGCTAGTGGAAAACAAAGAGAAGTAGGCTAACTAAAGCTTTGGATAATCCTAAAGCCAAAGCCCTCTCAACATTCTCTTTACACATCCATCCCAGGGAGGGCTTCTCTAAAGTCGATGGTAGAGCAGCACGAAAAGAAGGATGTCCAATAGAAAAAATAGCCAGTGCAAAAAAATCCTTCCAAAGCTTAAAAAATAGCAATTTACATACATCTAGAAGGCATAGGGCCTTCTTGACCCTAGGAAGAGTTCCCATGAAACTAGAACATAGAGATGTGTGCATCCACCAATGAAGCCCTCCCAAAAAATTATTACACACCCCAAAAAAAAAAAAATAGGGGGCCTCCTTAGCCCCTGGAAAACATCCCAGGAGACCAAGGATTGAGGATGTGCTCGACCACCTCCTGAGATGAGAAAATAGATGCACATCTTCAATGGAAGATAAAGGGCCCTCTTGACCCCTAGTGGAACAAAAGAGATAAAATCCACAAGGAGTTCCAACAGCAATGGAAGGCACAAACCAACAACCCAAGCACTTCTATAAAATCCCTGAGAGAATTTCACAAGAAAACCCTTCAGGAAAGAGCAGGGAAGAGATCACCAAAAAAAACACTTACCACACAACTGATCACCACAAAAGTCTTAACAAAAACTAATAAATCTGGCAAAGACACTCTAAGTGTTGGAGAAGAAGAAACCCTAAAAACAAAAGGCTTCAAACTAGCTAAGTCTGCAATAGAAGAAGCCCCGGCATCAACCACCATCAGACAAAATCCAAAATGTAGAAAACTCAAACACCAAAGAAAAAGAGGGCTAGAGTCGCCCCTATGCCAGTAGGTTCAAGACCAATTAGTACTAAGGCAGGAGAGACTCTCCAAATAGGCTTGCCATACCTTCTCCTGCATCAAACCTCACCCACTCTCACTCTTTCTCCTTCTCTCCCTCACATCGCTCTCTACTCCAATTCTTATGGTCAGTATATTAGTTAAGTGCACTCAATATATCTTATTAAGTTTAATCCTTCATACGATCATTATTAAAAGGTCTATATAGAGATAAACATCAATTAAAATGCAAACATGGTCGTAGTCCAATTGAGGATTAGCTCACATCAACTTAGGTGTGGAATAAGTAGATGTAAGAAACAAAGGATAATTCAACATCAAAATCAATAATAAAATATCAATGTTCCAATAAGAAAAAATATTAGATTAAATTTTAAGATGGTTAGCTACAATTCTTTGTAAACTTTTCATCCGAAAGACTACTTTTAACCTCATGAACCTTAAAAGTCCTATTTTATTTTTCAATGACTTTACACAGGTTTTTATGGGGTCCCAATCCCCTCATAATACGAAAGAGTTTTTTTAAGTTTAGTCTTCTATTTTATTTTAAAATCTATGTTTATAATCATAAAAAAATAATATCTATTATTTTATAAAATTGGTTATAAAGAATTGAAACAGGCCCACTAATATTATTTCTTGACCACATAGTGAAGTTTCCTTAAAATTTAGGTATTTAATAAACTAAATTCATAGCATTCAATAAATTCTGAAATTAATTTATAAATTAAATTTTCTTTAAAATCTAGGTATTTAACAAACATAAATCATAGCATTCAATAAATTCTAAAATTAATTTATAAATTAAAACCTTAGTTTATAATATAAAACTAGTTATTCTAACGACCACCCATGTGCAAAATTAATATTATTATTATAAAAAACTAACATCTAAACCCATGTGTGCAAAATTAATAATATTATTATTAAATTACTAACATTAATGTTCCTACCAAACCCCAATAACCTAATTTTTAAAGGGGCCTTTTCAAATAAAATTTAAACAATAAGGGGAAAGCTGATCTTTAGAATAAAATGTTGACCCACATAACAAACATGCAATTCCACCATACAATGGGCTAAAAGCATATCAAATTTACCAAGGAAGAAAGACAAGTTTACCCTATGTGGAAGACATAGGAAACCCTAAGTAGCAAGGGCAGGGAGGATTGAGCCCATATCAACACCCCATACTCCTCTTAAAGAGTTCTATAGATCTAATTTATAGAGGAATGAACACAAAAGCTAAGTGTATATTTAGTTTTGAAATACCTGAAGTTTTGGCAAGACGGGGAAGATGGGTAAGGTATGCAGCAAGCTTTTCAAATGCGTATATGTGAAACAGGTTCGGATCTTGATTGTAGGTCTGGATGGAGCAGGCAAGAGCACTATTTTATCCAATTTACAGCTCGGCGGAGGGATTGAATCGTTTTCCAACGTTGAGACGGTGCAACACCAGAACGTGATCTTCATGGTTTGGAATGTGGAAGGAGAGGAAGAGATCCCAGTTCTCCGCAAGCAATCCTTGCCCAATTCAGATGGTATAATTTTTGTGGTGGATAGTCATGACAAAGATCGTGTTATGGAGGCAAGAGAGATGTTGCACAGATTCATGGATGACAGTGAAATGAGAGATGTTCCATTTCTTGTATTTGCAAACAAACAGGATTCCGCCCGTGCAATGGGTATTGATGAGATGAAAGACAAACTTGGCCTGCATTTGTTTCCTGTCCGGAAATGGCATGTTCAGGGTGGTTGTGCTACTTCTGGTGAGGGTATCCTTCAAGGATTGGATTGGCTTTCTACCTGCATATAGTTCGTTGATAACATGGAGGAAAGTAGATGAATCTGAATCGGTTGCATCAATCCCAAATGCTTGTACTTGCAGACTAATATTATTACATGATTTTCTTATGCTTACTAGTTTGGTTTTTCTTTAGGTGGTTTAATCATCTATTCCTCTATTTTCTTGTTATGGAATGTGAAGGTCTTGTGAATTTGCTTATGCTTACTGGTTTGGTTTGGTTTTTCTTTAGGTGCTTTAAACCTCTATTCCTCTATTTTTGTTGTTATGGAATGTGAAGGTCTTGTATTCACATTGATATTGTTTCCTTGGCTTATCAGTATTTGGTAGTCCAAAGATTTGCTCTTTATTGTTGTTTAAATTTTAGTGCTACCAACCAATTCACTATCTAAAAATTAGTGTCAAGAGTTGCTTTGGAAAAAATAAATAAATACAAGTCTTCACAAATTAAACAAAATTTAATATTTGATTACATGGGCAATTGATTTCTTGATAGAGTGTATAAATGAAAAATGGATTACTGAAAATTTCATTTGATATTCGGTTAGGGATTTTCACATGTTGCTTATTTTTGCAATCTTTCAAAGTAATAATGGATTTTTAGAGGGCTTATATGCAGCTTGTTATGAATTTCATTTGATATTCAGTGAGAGTTTTCACATCTGGCTTATTTTTATAAACTTTGAAAGCAATAGTGAATTTTTAGAGGGCATATAAGCAACTTGGTGTGGGTACAAAGCTGTATTTTAAAATATTATTAATAATATAAGTTTGAATAATAAATATGTGTATTAGATATGGAATAAATACTTTTTATGTTTCGTTTAAAGTGTTTTAAATTTTTATAGATATATTTCTTTAATGTATTATAACATTTTTTAATGGATTGAAATGATAACACCCATATTATATTACGACACTTTTACATGGTCATATAGTAGTATTATAACGACTTGATAATTATGTATATATAGATTTAAACATATTAATTAAATTCATCTTATTTCATCAAATATATTTTATTTTTTTATGTCTTTATGAGTTACACAAGTTTTTATGAGATTTGATCAACTATATTATAAATGATAATTTATTATTATAATTATGGTTACATATGGGAGTTGGTTACAACCACACTGTTTTTAGTGGTAGGGTTTAAATCACAAGGGCTGCTCCCAACAAGCCTATTCATCTTGTTGTTGTTGATCCAGTGTGAGATGAATACTACCCATCATTTGGGATCCCAACAAGCCTATTCATCTTTTTGTTGTTGATCCAGTGTGAGATGAATACCACCCATCACTTGGGATTTATATTATCGTAGTTGGTCTCACAGCACATAGAGGATTCTGACCAGACTACTACTACCTTTGCAAATTGACACCCTCAAAGTTTGAACCCAATTTTTTTTGGTAAGTGCATGTTCATACAAACATTTACCAATCCACCTAGACTTTGGGGGCTAAATTTTTAGATTAGAAAGAAACCTTGAGAGCTGCTCTTAGGTGGTCGGCAATACTGTCTCATCTAGGTATACCACTATTTAGAGGGAAGTCACAAGAGATTTTTTGTGTCCCCCTTCACATTGTAGAGGTTAGAACCGTGGATCTCCCGTTCAAAGGGGCTAGGATCGCCTTCTCCACTTGCACTAGAGAGACTATTATTTTTTTTTTAGTATTATTATTATTCCTCACCTCTCAATTTATTATTATTATATAGTACTATACACTTTTTACAAAGTACATTATAAAAATAGTTTCTCTTCTATGTTTATATTTTTTTATAAAAATTAGTCTATTTGAGTATAGATGATGTTTCGTGGGGATAGCTCAATGGTTTAGGCTTTGGCTCTTCTTCAAGAAGTCCAAGTTTTAAACCATGGCGTGGTGGGCGAGTGTGTAAGGGGGTGAGTGTGTAAGGTTCCTATTGATAAGCTTAGCTCTCACCCTTATGAGAGGTCATGGTTGGGATGGGATGTCAAACCTTGAACATCATTCATAGGGGTTTCTCACACCAACCTGATAAAAAAAAGTGAGTATAATTTATTTCAAGTGGTTTAGATAGGTCAGTTTTCACAAGGAAGGCTCAAGTTCAATTTTCATTAGATATAAATGCCTAATATGGATGAGCAAGTTATGACTCAAAGGTCAATTTTTTCAATCCCATTTTAAATTAAATTATGTTTTAATATATTAAAAACCAATAATTCTAAAATTAGCATTTTAATAATATCATTGAGATATAAAAAAATATTCTAAAACATTTTGTTTAATAAGTCTTCATATGACCCAATATTTTAGATTGAAAACAAACACTCCATGTTTCATAATAGTAAACTTAAGTAAAACTCTATCACCATCTTGTTATCCTTATATGAAACAATAAGTTAAAAATAGCTAAAATCTATTGATTCTACTCATATCACATCATGAAATTTTTATCATCGTAACATAAACATATCATGTGTCCATTGATAATATTTTCTAGACACTTAATTTTGAGTGCATTATCAAATTTTTAAAACTTGCCAACATACACATTACCCAACCAAATAGTCATCTTAATCAAATAAGTCATCCAAAGATTAAACCTAAAGGGTATACATTTGCATTACCCAACCAAATACTCATCTTAATCAAATCAAGCATCCAAAGATCAAACTTAAAGGGTATTTATTGCTACAAAACAAAATCATCATACCAAAGGCGGTAGCACTAATGGCACTACTAATTGCATGATAATAAGTTTGCTAAATATTAAAATTCATATTTTTTATCTAGCCGATCCAACAATGGTCATTTTGGTATTAGTACCAGTATCCTTAGCACTATTAGTGCTCAAAATACTAGCATTACTGACTATCAAAAATGAAAAAGGAAAGAATGAAAGTTTACAAATACAAATTTCTCATCAAATACATATCTAACTATGACAATCACATCTATCATGTCACAACACCATGATTGACAATCAAATCCTCAAACTTTCCCTTTTGAATCCTATTCAATCCTACATCCTCCCTTGCATATCATTTTTTTGTCAATTAGTCTAATCCTCTTCATGTAAGGTTGCAACCTATCCAACTTGTCAATCTTGGCAAATCTTCCAGAGGATCCTCCAAGAGAGCCATGGATTTTTATAAATCCATCCCTGGGAGGAGTCCAATATACTACCCATTTTTATTAGCAAAGCTCTAACAATTTTGAATCCACTTATAAAGCAACCAAACCTTGTTCAAAATATACTCATCCTTTTGTACAACAATGTGTTGTCCCTTTAGCTTCCCTTATATGCATATACAACTCATCCGTTTTCTACTAACATTTATGTGAAAGGTAGAGGACTTACATGGTGATACTTTAAAATTAAGACAAGATCCCTACCCAAAGTTGTGGATTTGTTCTTCTTACATCTGTACTTTTATCTCTCATCATTAACTCTTATATTTTATTTTTTCATTTTACTATCTTAGTCTATCTAGTTATTTAGCTTTTGTATCTTAAAATCACATCTTTTATATTCAAAATAATCAGTAGTATGTCTATGTGAAGTCCTTATTCCTTACTAGTCAAGGATTTGTATTTGTCATTAGACATATATTTTTGAATCTCAAAGCCTGTTCTATTGTATCGATGGGCAGAAGTACCACAGAATTGTAGTCCTAGTGGTGCTATTGCACTTTGGTTTTGCTACAATAATAACTAAAAATATTACAATTGGTATTTTATCCACAAAAGCACTACCCTTGGTCAAAAGCGTCACCAATGTTATCACCCCACTATGCTATTTTTATTTTGTGTAGGTAATCAATATTGTTAAATTAAAAAATTATTATAATTTAGTATAACTATGAAGAGGTGTTTGATGCCAGCCAATAGAGTAACAACTCTTCATTGACTTAGGCAAATTCCTTTACATTTAGTATTATATTTTTCTATCTATTTTACAAGTTTATTTGTAAAACCAGATCGGTACAAAAAATACCATCATCCATCAAAAGTGTTAGCAACACTTCTATGATAGGTAGCACTTCTTCTTATGAGGTACATTAGGTCAAAATATCATCTTTTATAGACCTTATTAATCATAAAGTCAATTTTATTGTTATCTATTGTCTATTTTATTTGTCAAATTATTTTGTTTTCTATTTTCTTTCATTTTATTAAGAAAAAAATGAATATAAGGATTAGACCTAAAATCTTAGGAGACTAACCATTTTGCATTCTATAATTATATAATCTAGTCTATAGATTAATCACTACAATATCATTTAAAACTAAAATGCATGTAGGAAACTAGGCTTGTTTGCTTGCATATTTCTTGTACCCTTTCTCAAATTTCATAAAACATTTTCATTTCATCATTGAAAAAAATGCATATAGTCATAAGCATGTTTATTACATTTTGTTTGATTTCATTTGTGGTTATATAGTGTTATATTAAGGTTAGGTAGTTATGGGAATCTCTTAGGGAAAATGTAGGTGTTATCAAACTAAATGTATGAAACATTAGACTAGGCTTACAAATTTCCCTATCCTTGAAGTGAGACACCATGGACCTGACGTCCAATAAAAGTAAGGGGTCCAACACACCAATTCTTATCAATCAATTAGAGACCCTCTAGGATTTTTTTATCTCACATATTGGTAAGCCCAATGTGAACACCATTGTGTCCCAATATTTTCTCTTGACCAAGCCAAATATTAATCAAATTTAAAAATTTATTAAACTTTAATCAACACCACTAATATTATTTGATTGGTTGAATCACATTAATCACAAATAATAAGAATATAATAAATTGCTAGTCCTACTAGGGATCTTCCCAGTTCTCTAAGTAACTACCATATGAACTACTAGGCTATATTGGGTATATAGGGAGCCACAATCACTAGCTACCCACATAGGGTATCATACATACTTATGCCTAATAGGGAGTATATCAGAATGGGTTAGATTAAATCATAAGGAGGATATTTACTACCCCTCACATACCATCTTGGTCATGTATCCAGGCAATCACTTCCAAGTATTATTGTATTTCCACATATTGGTCTTCTTTGACATACTGACAAGTATATAAAGAGGGATAAGGTATATCAAAACCTTTGATATATAGGTAGGGTTCTAAGGTATATAGGTTAGACTATGTATATTGAGGTAAAGCAATATAAGGACATAAAACATCTCTTTCTTCTTTTAAACAATGTTATAAACAATTAAAATCTTAAATAATACCTAAAGACAAGTAGGGCTCCTTAATAATATTAGGGATTTTACAGAAATATCCATCAAGCAATTCTCGGTATACATTGAGAAAAATATCAACATTAGTAACCTATACCAATTCAAGCAATCTAAAGACAAGAATACTGCCAACTTCTTAGCAAGGTAACAAGCCCTAATAGGAAGACTACAATATTTTCCTCCTCTTAATACTTACTTAAGGCCTTCATAGGAAACCTTAATGATAAATTAGCTTTATATTTAGAGATGGATTTATTTGAAGACACCATTTACATGGATAAGAGAGTAGTGACTACACTAGTTAAACATGGGTAGCTAAAATAAAATTCTAATAAAGAAGAAGATAGAGGTATTCCTTTAATTTGAAGTGACAGTACAAAAATAAACGCATTGATGGTGATGGAGTCATGAACTTTTGCCATAGCAACAACATAAACAGTACTAAGAACCTTCAAAAACTTACCCTAGGGAATCCTAATAAATAAAATCTTAAATGAAGGTACTCATAATCAAATTAACCTCTTTCATCCATATTAGATCAACTCCTTTGATCCAAGATGTTAGAGTTTACTCCTATCAAGATTCTAGGGCCTAGAAGGAAAAAGACCTCTTGGTTTTGACCAAAGGACCAATATGTATTATATAACATCAATGGTCATGTAACCAATAGATGCATGGACATCAATAATGTGGTCCAAGACCTTATTGATAATGGCCAAATTATTCTCAATGGTTTTAATTCTCATCCATCTTCTAATCAAAATTTAAAATTTTCTAGAATATATTGCCCAATCATAATCAAAACTAAAATAGAGAAAATAATATCAACTATATAAATGTACCACCTCTAAACCAAGGGATTTTTGGAACACACAATCCTTCTCATTATTTTTTCATATCTCTCACATTTATGTTATAACAAGTTAACAACACAAATTTTAATCACTTGAGAAACCTTGATAGGTCAACCAATAAGACCTCCTTTGGTCCATTTCAAAATAAATTCTCCATCCAAATAACCCTCTTTAATCATCCAATATTAGAGTAATTTCAAGGATGCTTTTGATTTGTTTAGGCAACTTGAGAATACACTGGCTAATATATCCCTTCTTGAAATTCTTAAGTTCTCTCTTGTTCATCAAGATATCTTAAACAAAGTCCTAAGGGAATAAATCATTCATCAAGACTCAAACCTTAGTGATTTCACTTCCATTATGAGATAAATTAGCGTTAATCACACCATTATATCATTCCAAGAGTAAAATATTCTCTATTTTTTCCTTAACCTAAAATTTTTCACTATACATTATAGGCCATGTTGGTAACAAATTTATTAAAAGGATTTCACTTAATAATAGCTCTGGTCTAAATGTCTATAGATTGAAGTTTATCAAATTTTTATGTTAACTAAACAAGATTTAGATAACTCTAATCTTATTATTAAGTATTTTTATAATGGAGAATATGAGGCTAGTGGCACAATAGTCTTACCCCTCAAGTTAGGCCTTGTACCCTCAACAATTTCTTCTATATCATGTTATATGACTTACCTTATAACATTTATCTCAAAGTCCATGATATGTAGGTCATCCTTATGCCTTACATAAATGTCTCAAATATGATTACAAGAAAAAGACTTATCACATCCCCGTTGACCCTAAACATTTTGCATATTATTAGGTAATCAAGGTAAATAATCTAAAGGCTCATCTTTACCCTTATCTAAATTCTTCTCTTAATATTTCTTCTTCTCAATATTCCATAATTGATGCACTAATATCCCTTAGTATAAATCATCCACCTAATAAATAAATTGAAATAAATGATAATAATTCAATCACCATTTATTAATAATGTAATCCAAATAATAATATATCTATTGTGGACCTAACCAAGCTTCCCCCATCTCCTTGAACCCTCGGTTTGCCTCCCAATATTAAGGGTAAAACAATGCAAATAATAAGTTACTCCTTTATTTACACTAGAACTACCAATGATGAAAAATCTATGGCAGTAACTCTTACTTGATTGAATGATAGTATGCTTTATGCTTCCTATCAAACTCATATGTCATCTCTAAGTATATGTTATCCAATGTGGGATATAAAGGCAAATGACTAGGCCTGTATGAGTAGGGTATTAAAGAAACCTTGTATACCATAGCCTAAATATGATGTTGTGGGATAGGATATATCCATATCCATACTAGACCTTACCCTTTTTCTAAAAATGAATAAAAACTCAATCATAATAATCATTATGATAGAGCATCCCAATATTGTATAGTTTCTGTAAATGAACTAGATTGGGATGAGAACAATAATTGTAGGTCATCATTTCTCTTATATCCTAGCTTATCCAAATTTACTCAATGTGTCAAAAAATCATCTAGACTTATATCACACTAAATTAATTGCTTATCAAAACTACTGTGAATATGAGGATGTCACATGCAATCCTACCCAAGATGGTCATTTGGTTTCTCTTGACCAAAACCACTTTTATTTTAGAGGATTATTTTCCCTAATTTTAAATATGGTTGTGTCATAGTAGTTTGATAGCAATCAATCAGCCATATATCCTATAGACGTAGAGAACCTTGGAGTGCTTCCATTTTTGCCTCAGTTAGAATATAAACTCTATATTTTAATTGATAAAACTATGGATATCAATATTAGAATATTGGATGATCCCAAGATCCTTAAATTAGGAAAGGTCTTTATCCCAATAGAGTATGAGGAATACACCACTATATTAAAGTATTTCAAGGATATATTTGCTTAGTCCTACATGACATACCCAATATAGACCTTTCCCTAGTTGTAACCCACCAAGTTGTCACCCTTGGTACAAAATATATAAAAATAATATATGGAAAATACACCAAAAAGTCACACTTTTGGTTCAAAAAATCTTCAAAAATGCCTTAATGTCAGCTTCATCAAATCCATTGACTACTCTGACTAGGCCTTTAACATTGTTCTTGTTATCAATAAAATAGATAGTGTTAGAGTGTGCATTGACTTTTGGAAAATCAACAAAACATGTCCCAAAGATGACTTCCCTATACTTAACATTTAAGTGAGTATCTATTTCACTACTACATGTGAAATGTTGTTCTCGATGGAGAAATTATTGGGTATAACCAGATCAAGATAGCCCTAAGGGATAAATTTAAAATATTTTTAACCATGTTGTGAGGAACCTTATGCTATCAATTCATTCTCTTTGGAATAAAAAATAAAAGAGCTACCTACCAGTGATTCATGATATGATGCATGATATCATAGAATAGTATGTCAATAATATTCTTGGTTGGTCTCTAAACTAAGAATATCATGTTTGACATCTAAGACTATTTTTAAGTAAATAATGGAGTACAAAGTATGCTTAAATCCTTATAAATGCATCTTTATGGTGATGTCAAGAAAACTATTATGACTCATCATACCCCAATGAAGAATCAAGGTTTATCCTAATAAAATATTAGTTATTATCAATGTCACACCCTCAAACATTGACCCAACTTAGAATTCTTGAAGGAAAAACCGAAGCCATTAGGATATTCATCTCCTATTTTTTAAAAGTGTCATTCATTGACCAAGATTTTGAGGAAGTGGTCTTCAAATGGTATGCTCATTGTCAAGCTACATTAGATTTCCTAAAATATTACCTCTTATCTCCTCCCATCCTTGTCCCACCTAACCCCTCTCGGTGCTTACTACTATATATAAGTGCTTGTGAAGTGATATTCAAATGATATTCTCACTTTCAAGATACATTAGATGCCCTAAAATCTTACCTCTTATCTCCTCCCATCCTTGTCCCATCTAATTCCTTTAGGTGCTTGCAAAGTGATCTTCAAATGGGATGCTCACTATCAAACTATATTTTATGCCCTAATATCTTATCTCTTATCTTCCCCTATCCTTTTCCCACCTAATACCTTTAGTTGGTGGCTACTATATATATAGTGACTATAGACTATGTCTTAGGTGATATGTTGGCATATTATGATGACCAACATAGAGAAGGTGATTTATTCTACATTAGTAGACCTTTGGTTAATTATAAATGCTGATATATTCACTTATAGAAGCTTTACCTAATTGTAGTATTTGCATCCCATAAACTTAGATATTATATGCTTAGCCATAAGACCTTTGGCATTGCAAAATTTGATCCCTTGCACTATCTCATATTCAATATTCACCTCTCAAGAACTTCTAAGTGGATCATTATGCTTATCACATTGATCTTGAGTCTAGCAATTATAAGTTTGTGAAAGGTCCTGTTATCACTGACCAGTTAGTAGTTGCACCTTTAGAAGCTATCCAACCCTTCATGGTAGAATTTTAGATAAGTTAATCTTCAACCTAGAACAGATCCAGCTAATTATTGGACCTTGTAATTACATTATGTAATATATACCAAAGGAGTAGGGGAAGGGGTCATCTTGATCACTTCTCTATAAAATTTAATTTGTTTTTCCTTTAAGATAACGTTTTCTTGTACCAATAGCATAGCATAATAAAAATCCCTTATCCTAGAGCTATGTGTAGTTTTAGCCCTCAAGGTTAGAATTATCTATCTTTAGGGATTCCCAATTTTTGGTCAACCATTTCAATGGTGTTTATCAAAAAAGGATGACAAATTAAATCTACATAAAGATATTTTTGATAAGTTAATGGCTACTTTTGATAAAAATACCATTGTTATTATCCCTAGCTCTAATAACCACCATGACAATACTAAGCCTCAGTTTCATCCTTGAAACCTTTAGATTTGGATTATGAGCAACATGCAATCATCATTTGGTAAATTATACATCCTTCAACCTTAAAATCTAGTCAAGTTTCTATAGAGGTCTTTTCTTTTAGAAGCAACTTCATCCCCTAGTCCATAGTATAAGGACATATTTGTTTATCTTAAACATGGTACTTTTTTTGATAGCTTGAATTGTAATGAGTGTAAGAGACTCAAGAAATGATCCTATAAACATATTATCATTAGTATTTTTTTGTATCACAACACCCTTCATGGAATTTTACTTAGGTCTTTATATTTTGTAAAATCCTAAATAGTCGTCTAATAGGCCCATGATGGATCATGAAATGTCCATTTTATTGGTGTCACTATCCCTAGAAACTACTTAGGATGGGTTATTATTTGACCTCCATTGAAAATTACTCTTGTGACTATGTCAATAAGTGTGATAAGTTCCAGAAGCATGATAATATTATCCACACTCCTTCCAGATCCCTTCAATCCTTAAGGTCTTTCTCAATTTAGGGACTGGATATCATTGGGAAGATAAACCCCATTTCATAAAATTGACACAAATATTTCACCATGAATATTGATTACTTTACCAAATAGTTTGAAGTTATATCTTTAGCCTCAACCATTGGAATGTAATTCTCTAGTTAAATTCTTAACTAGATCCTCAATTGTTATGGTCTCCCTTCTATTTAAATCTTGAATAATAGAAAAATTTTAAGAATAAATATGTCTATAATGTTTATGCTAAGTATAAGATATAGTAAAAATGGTCCACCCCTTATTATACCCAAGGAAATGGCCAATCCAAATTCTCTAACAAGACCGTAGTTAAATTCCTCAAGAAGCTCATTAGCAAAACTAATGGAGATTGGCATCTATAGTTGTATCTGTAGACACCAAAACAGCACCAATCTAATTATGTGACTATAAGCATTGACCAAATTGGCATACATACCCCCTAGGGCAACCTACATAGGTTAAACAGTGGTCCTAACCACTCCCAAATCAATTTTGGAATGTCAGAGGTCAATTTGGCACCTTTTAAGCACTTTGCTCCCTATTCATCCCACCCTGGGATGATTAGAATCATATTCGTCCCACCCCAGGATGATTAGCAGCAATTGTTCTAGGGTGGGATGAGTAGCAGGTTTGACTGGCAAAAAGTCAAGCCTTGACAAATGGCAGCCCAGATCCACCACCCAACTTTGCCTTCAAGGCATGCAATTATGAGGAACGGTTTTAAATCAGAGAGAGGAAATTCAGTCAAGCATGTCCTGATCATAGAGGCCTCGTGCAAGGAGTCCCTAAATCATGGAGGAATCTTCTCTCCCCCAAGAAAGGCATGGTGAGCCAAGTGGAACCCTCGCATGCGCATTCAAAGGAAATCCCTTAGGTCTATAATAGGGTGAGCCTCCTCACCCAAAAAAATAATAGAGCTAGAGCATTTGGAGCAATTGAGTGCTACCAAATTATACCCCCATTCCTCTTTGTGCTTCCTACATCCCTAATTTCTCTTTTGGAAGAGAGGTTATCGGGTGAACATTAGGAACGCAATCTAGACCCAAAACCCAAGCAATCGGCCACAATCCCACACCAAACTCATCGACACAACTCCTTAGGAGTTTTTGGACCCATCCCACCTAGATTGGTGCCAAAACTAAGCCCCAAACGGTGGGCGTCCTACCCCCGAGTGCCCCCCGCACTGCTGCAGTCCTAATCGCCCCACCCCGGAGTGATTAGAAATTTTTAAATTATTTCTTTACTTTTATTTTTGCATTATTTCATATTTCATGTACTTATGCTGCTGTTCAAGTTTCATGGTATTCTGAATTGATTTGACCTTGTTTTCATCATTTTATGCGTTTACTAACATAGAGGGAGAGCCTTCAGATATAGAATAATCTTGGTAGAATATTCCAAATATGACCTTTTGGGTCATCTCAAAATTCCCATTTTAGCCTAACCCCAAGTTTGCAAGAGTTTTGGAGGACTCTGGGTAGGACATTTGCAAGGTCACTCTTGCATATTTTATGACAATCCTAATCGTCCCACCCCGGAGCGATTAGAAATCCATGCATTATTTCCTAAATGTTCTTTTTACAATGGGTCCCTGATGATGTCTTGATGCTTCTTTCAAATTTTGGGTTCATTATGATATGTTTTGACCATCATTTCATTCTTTTTTACATTAACTAGTCGGAGGCGTTGGGGATTGCATGTTTTCTTATCTTCGCATATGCTATTAACTGTTTGCTATTTTTATGTGCATAGTATCTCACTAACAGGAACACCAGATGGGCAGCAAGGAATGAAAAACACATGGATGCAAGCGGCGGCAACATTTGACCCACCCATTTCAAATGTGGGCATGCGGAAGACATTGGAAGTGTACCATCCATTGATGCAACGAACTGTATCAAACATTCTAAGCCCTAGAGGGGGGATATGTATTGTAACTAGATTAATAGCAACATTAATAAAATATTCCATACTTTTTTTTATTTACATATCATTTTTGCTTTATTTCCCACATGCACTTGTTCATCGCATTCATGGGACTTAGCATCGATACCATATCTATTTTGTTTACATCATATCTAGTACACCATCATTCTGCATTTGGATTTTAGTGGTGATCATGGTGGGACCCTGTACCCTATTGTTAAGATCAAGTTTTTGATCCAATTTTTGTGGTTTTCTTTGCAGGTGTTACTCCTTCGAGCGCTGGACTGCTACTCGTGCCACCCTGTGATGAATACAGACCTACTATTCATCCCACCCCGAGATGAATATATATTCGCCCCACCCTGTGAAAAATACAGACATACCATTCATCCCACCCTAGCATGATTAGAGATCTATGCATTTTCTGAGCAGAAACTCAGAGGCATCTAGTTTAGACAGAGAGGAGGTAAGTTTTCTGAACATCCTCTATGTTTTTATGTTTTATGTTTCTACAATTTCCTATTTTCTTTGCTTGCATAGAAAAGCTAAGTAGTTTGTTTTCCTTCTTGCAATATGAAAAAGGAAATAAAAACATAGAGTGAATTAAATGGAAGGAACTTGATTAGGAATGCACTCTTCTCTGGTTTGCTTGCATGATACTTGCACCAATGGCAAGTCCTCATCATAGGTGTCAATTCTAGGTAGGTTTTGTGATTTCCTTCTTGCTGCTAATTGTTTCTAAAAGATAAAACATACTTTAAAACATTGCATTAGTGAAAATCATCTTTTTTTGTATGTTTTATTTCTTTACACGATTAAAAGGAACCACACACACACCACCTAATAACATTAACATCAAGGAGTTGGTCTTAATACCCCAACACTTGATCAAGACCAACGATGGATTTCATCACCACCTTGGCTTGAATTTTGCATACATATACCCTGATCACGACTGTTGCTAGATGTAAATCCTGATGAAAGCTAACAAAGTGTAATAGGGGTGATTCCCTATGCATGAGGATAAGTCTTCTATGGTAGGTGTCAAAAATAGAGTGATCTCCCTTTCATACCGCCTATGTTCCACGTATTTTTCTGCTCTCACGTACCAATAGTTTCCCTCACGTAAGGGCGGGTATATTGAGAGGTTTGGTATAACGGCCTGGAAATGGTATATTGAAGGGACAACCATTTTGGAGATACAAGAGCCCTCATTTTTCATGTATAACAAAGTTTCCTTTACAAGATTTGCATAACAAAAATCAAACACATTAGACTAGATCTAGGGCACACATTTAATCTATAAACGAGATAATAATTTCTTTGCTTATGTGGTCCCCTTTTTTTTGGTATAGCATAAAAATTGTAAAGGAGATAAAAATATACATATCTTTCTAGGAATACCACCACCATGGTGTATACCTATAGCTAAGCCCAATCACGGGCAGAAGCTACAAAAATTATACAAAGAGGCACAAGTCACCTCCGTTATAGCCCCAAGGACTTGGTTATACCACCTTGGCAGCCTGACCTACAACGTAGTCCACACTATGCCACTACAGAAAAGGACTATAGAGGCACCCCTTTGAGAGGCACTCCCATTCAAAATAGACCCTCTCAGGAGGAGTACACACAAGGGAAGGCCTCCTTAGACACTCATTATGAGTGGCCACTACGCGATGAAGCGCTAGAGCAGCATAGGGTTCATAATGAGGGACCACATAATTATATCATTCCTCCTCCACCCCTCATTAATGTTAGAACTAATAGGCCAAATCTAGAGCGTAAGGCTCTTCAGGCAAGGCAAGCCAACTCTGCCCATCCCTTTCACATGTACGAATGGGAGCACAAGAAAAACCAGTATATTCTTCAAGAGCAATACACCGTGTGGGAGCAATGTGCCTTTGCACCTGCTAATTATCAAGATCACCTATTGATGCCAAAGCCTCAGGTGAATGTTGCTAACCTCAACAGAGGAAAGCAACCCATAGATATATCAGATCACCACGATCGAGATAGATATGTAGGAGAGGCATCTAGGCCTAAAAGACATAGGACGGTGGAACAAATTGACTTGGCATTTACCAAACATGTCACCCGCCAAGCGCAAATCATGCAGCTTAGGAAATATTAGTAGTAGCTAGAACAATTGTACCATATTAACAAAGAACGCATTCAACACCATACAGATGAATTGCTCTAGAACACTATGCATGAGAGGATTCCAACCCCTCGCACACATAGGAAAAAAATTTATGAGAGGCGCAACCCCTTAGTATGGGACAGGTCTTCGCGAACTTATTAAGAGTTTCCTCCAAGACCTCCTAGACCTGAGCGGGAGGCCACTCCTAGAACCAATGATGGGTGTCTTCCTCGGTCACCCATCCATGTTTATAGTTCATTCCCAAAAACTCCTCAAGAAGCCTATGAGGAATTTGAGCAAGAAGAAGAGCATGCTGAAACGCCCTACCAAGGCAAGGGAGGTGCTACCCGGCTACCCCTCCATAGGCCTCAAGTTCCTCGTAATTCATAATGAAAACAAACCAAAGAAGAGGAAGTCAAATCCTCTGATGCATACAAAGTGTTGTTAGAACACTTAGAGTCTGTAGAGACTAAGACTTTGGGGCCCCAAAATCCCACCTTATGCCAGCTCCGTAGTCACCCCGTACATCCTTCTATTTTGGCACCCCCATACCCCGACCACTTCAAAATGCCTCAATTAGCAATTTTTAGAGGGGATGAGGATGTCCAAGAGCACATAAAAATGTTCCTGAGTCAATGCTTTGGCATTCAAGACAATGATACATTACTTCTAAGAACATTTATAACCATGTTCGCAGGCCCTACCTCGGATTGGTTTACCCAATTTCTGAAGCATAGCATCAACAATCTAGACCAGTTAGTGGATGCATTCCTTGAACGTTTTGCCTTCAACACTAAGAAGAAGGCATCTTTAAGTGACCTAGCTGGCCTTACGCAGTATGATGATGATACCATAGATGCTTATGGGAATCGATGGAGGACATTGCTTTCAAAGCTACCTTACCTCCCTCCCATGGTTGACATGACTCAGATGTTTTCAAAGAGTTGCATAAGGTCGATCTCCATGCTATTGTAGCTACAGCAATATGCCTTGAAATACCTAGACCAATGTAATTATCTATCCAACCTATAATTTGCCTTGAAATACCTAGACCAATGTAATTGGCATGGATATGGATTGGGCAGATACGAACAAGGAATGTGCACTCTTTGTCAACCAAGATACCAGATGCCATATGATAAATTAGGAGTAGGGTTCAACCACCCTTTTCCCCTCGACATCTTGGTAGAAACCATGCAAGGCTTAGGTCTAGGCAACAGGGATGGGTTGGCACAAGATCCATATGCCAATCCCAACACTACATACACATTGGGGAATTATTTCCCATTGTTAACAACAAACTTTGTTGACCTCAATAGCCCCTCCTCTTTGATCGAGGAAGGGGAAAGTTCAAGGAGTAACCTCCAAAAAGGATATGAACAAAACCAAGGGAGGTTTTCAAAAGATGAGTCGGATTATGAGGTAGCACCTTGGGACCCATTTGAGTCTGATAGAAATCATTCGTAGGTGACACCCCTTGATGATTATCAGGAGGACTTCGTGGCAGTGTTCCCCTTTAATGTTCCAATCGGGCAATTGCCACCTCCAGAGAATCCAGCCCTCCCACAGAGAGCGAAACAACCCAGAAGGGACCAAATCAACATGCTCAAACAAAACGAGCCTCCCATGTCGTCCATAAGGCCAAGTGATCAAGAAATTCCTAGTGGGAGGCTATACCATCCATAGGGGCACATGATTGTCAGAGCCAATGAAGGCCTATGGATCTTCGATAGTGACTATGAGGATGAGACTGAGATGGCATATCTCAACCATATGAGGCAATAGGAATACCCCATAGACATCGATGATATGTTTGAACATTTAAATATGGGACCAAGGCATAGGTGGCATTTAAACCAAGCATAGTTAAACCAAGTGCTTCATCCACCACTTTGGGCATACAGAGAGCACCTCCCACCTAGAGACCCTATAGGGCCACCAGTGCCAAGGGCAGACCCTATCCTTCTATCCACACATAGGGTCGATCCTTTTGTGCCAGTACCCACAGAGCCAGATCCGAGGCACAAGGATCACCAAGAATGTCTGAATCAACACCCACACGGTAATGGAGACCAAATTCACTCACCCATCCCTTGGCCAGATATAGTTGTTCCCCTAACATGATCTCCATTGATTTAACTCCCCCATCCACAACCCAGCCGATCCAACATGACCATTGTATCTAGACCTAGATGCCATAGACTGGGATCGCGCTGACTCACCACCATCCCCATTAGAGTACTGGCCTTGCGATGAGATGTTTCATTTCACCCCAGGACAGACTCAGGATATCTTCCATGCTGAAGAGGAACCCGACGTTCCCAATGCAGATCTAAATTTAGCGAATGATATCCACCTAATCCCGACTCCACACCAGTTGGAGGATGGATCCCACATGTCAGTCGAAGAGACGATTGATGCAGACATCGGTTCTGATCCAATGAATCCACAAGTCATCAAGCTGGGGGTAAGTCTATCCCCCAAAGAGCAAGCCAATTACATTGCCCTTCTCAAAGAGAATAAGGAGGTTTTTGCATGGTCCTACAAAGACATGTCGGGGCTAGACCCGCAACTAGTCATGCATAATCTAACACTTGATCCGACAGTCAAGCCAGTCAAGCAAAAGCTACGTAAGATGCACCCAATAGTGGCCTTAATGGTCAAATATGAGCTACAAAAGCTGTTGGATGCATAGTTTGTCATCTACGTGGATTACCCACCATGGTTGTCCAACATGGTACCCGTCAAAAATCTAGATGGGAGGATTCGCATATGCATCGATTTTCAAGATTTAAACAAAGCAAGTCCCAAGGATGATTTCCCCTTGCCTAGCATCGATGCATTGGTAGATGCTACAGCAGGCCATGAAATGCTTTCCCTCATGGATGGTTTCTCGGGATACAACCAGATTCGTATCAATCCCGATGATCAACTAAAAATGGTGTTCACGATGCCTTGGGGGACATTTTGTTATAAGGTCATGCCCTTTGGCCTTAAAAATGCTGGCGCCACTTACCAACGCGCTATGACATACATCTTCCATGATCACATGCATAAAACTTTGGAAGATTATATGGATGATTTGTTGGCCAAATCTCTTTTGCACCAAAATCATCTCGATGACTTATGCAAGATCCTTGATCGCCTCATCGAACACAAGGTTAGGCTAAACCCCAAGAAGTGCGTATTTGGCGTCACATCTAGAAAACTCTTGGGTTTCATAGTCTCAAAATGAGGCATCGAGGTAGATCCAAATAAATTCAAGGCAATCCTTGAAATGCTTCCCCCAACCACCATCAGGCAACTCAAAGCTTGTAGGGTAAGGTCGCATCAATCAAGCGCTTCATAGCACAGTTATCTGACAAGTGCCGACCCATGAATAAATTATTACACAAGGGGGTAGCATTTCATTGGGATGACGAGTGCCAGTCAGCCTTCGATGACATCAAACAATACTTGGCTTTGCCGCCAGTATTGGCACCACCTAGACCAGGAGTGTCGTTCTACTTATACATCTCAGCTACTGAGGTGGCACTGGGCGCCATGCTAGCCCAAAAAAATGAATTACATAAAGAACAGGCTAATTATTATCTTAGCCGCACCCTGGTCAGTTATGAACTTAACTATGCATACGTTGAGAAGCTATGCTTGGCGGTGGTATTTGCCACCAAAAAGCTATGCCATTACATGCTGAGCAATACGACGTATGTTGTGTCTAAGGAGAATCCATTACGGTACATGATGAGTCATACTTATCATAGTAGTCACACGATAAAATGGATCATGTTGTTGATAGAGTTTGACATCGAATTCATTGGACAAAAGTCCATCAAAGGTCAAGTCATCACCGATCAACTAGTAGAGGCTCCTCTCGAAGATGATCAACCTCTGACCGTAGAGCTACCCGATGATGGGGTCTTCCATGTCTCAGAATCACCAGATTCTGATGAGCCTGAGTCACAGGCTAACATAACCTTATTTTTTGATGGTTCTAAATGTGAGCAAGGGGGTGGCACGAGAATCATGTTTTTCACACCGTAAGGGGCTCCAATGCCTTTATCATTTAAACTTGATTTCCCGTGCACCAATAACAATGCTGAATACGAAGCCTTGCTCATAGGTCTTCAGACAGCCATCACCATGAACATCAAATGCTTGAATATCTTTGGTGATTCTCTATTAATTGTCAACCAAGTGAAAGGGGTATTCCAATGCAAATGCCCAGTTCTACAGGCCTACAAAGCCCTTGTGGATAAATTCCTGGCAAAGCTTGAATGGTACGACATCGAGGCACTCCCTCGATCATCGAATCATTTTGCAGACACTATGGCCTCCTTGGGGTCACTAATCCCGCAAGACCCTTCTAGTGAGATGACAACCATTCAAGTCAAAATGTTATCGCAATCCATGATGGAGCGTGCAAGCTCTGACATAACGCCAGGAATCCACCTGATCCAGATTGAACCATCTCAGGATAGGTTCTCTCGAATCCATGATAGTCTGAATCATGCCAATTGGGGGTCTTTGTTCTCCCCAACCCCTCTTAATAGCAACACAACGCTATTTCTACAAGTTCTTTCCCACTCAACTTTTGCTAGGGATGAACTTCAAGAGGGATCGGCCGTTCATACCATCGAGGTTTCTGATCAGCAGGATTGGTACACACCCATAAGAGACTATCTCAAGTTAGGTAGCCTCCCACTTGGATTGTCGCACGCCATGAAAAGATCATTCAAATAGAAAGTGGCAAAACATGTCTTGCTAGGAGACATTTTGTACCGTCGGAGCTACGAAGGGATCCTCCTCCATTGCTTGGACCAGTAGGAGTCCACTTGGGTGATCACCCAAGCGCATGATGGTACGTGCGGTGGCCACTTCAGCGGTATGGCCATCGCCAAGCGCATTCTTTGCATGGGCTATTATTGGCCATCTTTAGAGTGAGATTGTTGCGCATATGTGTAGAAGTGCATGAAGTGTCAACACCATGCTAACTTGACACACGTACCTTCTCAGGCCTTGCAGCCGATCCAATCGGCTTGGCCATTTTCATAGTGGGGCTTAGATCTCATCGAAAATATCTCCCCTGCATCGTCAGGTCATCACACGTTTATCATAACGGCCACAGAGTACTTCACTAAGTGGGTGGAAGCAATTTCGCTTACCTCTACGACTGGGCCCCGCATTACGGAGTTCATTTTACATAACATCATATGTCATTTTGGTATTCCATCCAAGATCATCTCGGATAATGGGACGTCATTTAAGAACAAATATGTGCGTGCTTTGACAACAAAGTACAAAATTCAGCATAGTTTTTTGACACCCTATTATCCGCAGGCAAATGGGCAAGCAGAGGCGTCAAACAAAATGCTAGTTGCCATCCTTAAAAATATGGTCGTAGATAATCATAAGGATTGGCACATCCAAATACCACTTGCCCTATGGGCTTATCGCACTAGCATTCGGACGCCCACTAGGGCAACTCCATTTTTGCTAGTGTATGGCTCCGAGGTAGTCATGCCTCTCGAGTTGGAAATACCCTCCTTGCATATATCAATGCAAGAGTTCATCGATGATGACACTGCATGGCAGGCCCGGTTAGACCAGCTTACGTTACTCGATGAACGACGCATCAATGCTCTCGAGCATTTACGTATCTATCAAGAGCGACTTAAGAAAGCATACAACATGAAAGTTCACCTGAGGGACTTTCAGGTTGGTGACCTAGTCTTAAAAGAGAACCAACAAAATTCTAACTTGCCACCCCATTTAAGGGACAAGTTCATGGCAAATTGGTTAGGTCCTTATGTAATCGATAGTAAAATAGGACCTGGAACATACCGGCTCACCTCTCTTGAAGGAATCAAAGAACTAGAACCCTTGAACATCAGTCATTTGAGGCCATTCAACATTTAGAGAGCCATAGCCCACCCCAAAAGCTCCAAGGATTCCCACAATCGCTTGGTCAACCTAAAATGCCCCAAAGGTATCCATAATCCCTTTGGTCAAACCAAAAGCCCCAAGGATTCCCACAATCGCTTGGTCAACCCAAAATGCCCCAAAGGTATCCATAATCCCTTTGGTCAAACCAAAATCTCCAAGGGTTCCCATAATCGCTTGGTCAACCCAAAAATTCCCCAAAGGTATCCATAATCCCTTTGGTCAAACCAAAAGCCCCAAGGGTTCCCACAATCGCTTGGTCACCCAAAATGCCCCAAAGGTATCCATAATCCCTTTGGTCAAACCAAAAGCTCCAAGGGTTCCCACAATCGCTTGGTCACCCAAAATGCCCCAAAGGTATCTATAATCCCTTTGGTCAAAACCTCCAAGGATCCGTAAGAATCACTTGGTCCGCACCCATTCGGGTTAAACCACCATAACGAATATTCAAAAACAACAGATAATAAAAAATAACAAAAAAAATTGCATCTCACTTTCATGCATATTCTTAAAAATCAAAACACAAAAAAGAAAAGAAAAACTGCATTAGGCATCGCATACATACATTGCATATTTGCTGGTCATACATGTCAAAAGCACCATAGACTGTAATTACTTGGCAATTCCATCATTTTCCAAATTCAGTCCATTTTGTAAAAAGATCCATCAAGAATAACGCCCTTCGCATTTTTGCCATATTATAGTCAGTTGTCTTCTAATGTCTTTAGGGTTTCATCATTCAGCTGTCTTTAGATTTCTAGTCAAATGTTGTACAAAGTCAGACCAATTTTTACAAGGTAGAGTTTTACTTGGATCACGCCTTGTTACATAGCATCCCAACACAAGCTTAAAACACATAAAAATTCCCAAGTTGTGTGAACGAAAGATGAAACCTACAAAGCAGTCTAGGGTACCATAAGTGAAATGTTATCCTGCTCATCCCCCTGTGCGAATGGTTCAAGAATGCTGAGAATTGACAAAAGGACAAGCTCTTCCCCATCCAATTCCCCATAATAAATAGTGGTTTTCACCACTATCAAAAATTCCAAACACCTTTGGTCCCCAAAGTCGTAAGGATTCATACTACATGCCCCTGAGAAGGATGGGTAGTCATCCCCAAGGCCTAAAAGGATCAATGCCATTCACGAAGCAAAATCCCAAAAGTCCACTATCAAAAATCCCAAACACCTTTGATCCCCAAAGTCGTAAGGATTCATACTACACGCCCCTGAGAAGGATGGGTAGTCATCCCCAAGGCCTAAAAGATCAATGCCATTCCAAAGCAAAATTCCCAACCACCTTTGATCCCCAAAGTCGTAAGGATTCGTACTACACGCCCTTGAGAAGGATGGGTAGTCATCCCCAAGGCCAAAAGGATCAATGCCATTCACAAGCCAAAAACCCACGAGCTCAACTTTGAAATCAAAATTCAAAATCTAAATCCTCAAAAGGCAACAATAAAAAATAATAGTGGTTATCACCACTACTCAAACCCCTTGCTCAAGAAAAAAAGAGAGAAAAATAAATAGTGATTTTCATCACTATGTATGAGAGCAAGTATCCCAACAAGTTGAGCAACCGAAAGATGCCTGAGCTTGAATCCCTAGAATTCTGAGCATTTGAAAAACCATTTAGGTGATCCTCATTACGGGTTTGGTGGATAGCCTACCTGGCAATGGCGGTATCCTAAACGCATGATGATATGTCTATCACATTAGCTTTGCGTGTGTGTAGACCAATGTTTGCATGTGGATGAGCTAGCTTATGGTATCCTAGATTGCCTCGTAGATTAATCTTACTAAATACAACAAAGGAGTTAGTGGAGCTAATTAGGTGATCCTCAGTATAGGTTTGGTGGACAACCTACTCGGACTCGGCGGTATCCTTACGAATACCACATAAACGAACTCAATCGCACACACAGGGATGTGAAATAACTTGGTCAAACTCAAGTCTGATTCGTACCTTGTTCGAAAGTCTTGTAAGATAATGTACAGTCTTGATTAGTTAGTTAAAGCATCCGAGTCTCGAAAAACCTTAACTACATTCTAAAACAATTGTTGTACATTTCATTACTTACATCACCATCAAAAAATACAAAACAAAAATTACAAATGCAAAGTTATTCCATAAAGCAATCACATAGTACAAAAAGCCAGTAAATCCTGTACAGTCTATGGTGCCATCACCTATATACCAACAAATCATTCCATCCATTCCATATGCATACATCTATATCATATAGCTAACATCATCCACAGTCATAATAGCATATGCATACATCAACATAAATAAACGTGCATAAAAGAACAATAAACCATGACAAGCATATCATCAAACCAAAAATGAGTCATGTATATATATCGAGTCAAAATGCCCTCAGGCTACAATAAGAAGGTCCTCTAACCTCACAAAAAACCAAAAATTCAAAATCCCCAAAGCCTAGGGAGTCGGCCACCATGATCACGTAGGATCGGTGCGACTGGAACTACCCCTAGTAGTATGGGTCCTATGGGACCTCTCAGGGTGGTTGCTGCCAGCCCGTGCACCCTGCCCACCAATGCTACCCTCATCCAGCCACCTACGATGAGAGGATGCAGACTGCTCAATCTCACTACCTCTCGTACGACATGATGAACCACCTCCATCGAGCTCAGGTAACTGTCCACCAAGGTGGACAACCTCTATCTCTAACTCTACCCGATACCGCCCCCACTCCACATCTCATCGATGATACATAGCCAATGCATTGTCCCACTATGCCAACTGAGCCCGTAGGAGATCCCTCTCCTACAAAACATCTCTATGCTCCTCATCCCATCTTCGTAAGAGATCCTCCAATCATGCTATCTCAACATGAAACCCAACCTCCACATCCCCTGAGATAGCCTAAGGCATGGGCACCTCCGATACGGCCTACTGCTCCGGCACCCACTACTCTAGGACATCCTGTACATCCGACTGCTCCGGAACCCCCGCATCATCTCCATCACCAGTGAAGTCATCGACCTCCACCATGTCTGCATCATCAAGCGGAGCCCCCCAACCCTCCATCAGTGCCTCTACACCCCCACCTCCTACTGCTACCATATCTGCACCTCCTAAAGGCCCCTCACCCCGCCATCGCCGCATAGTCCACCATCGGTCATACTCTGCAGTTACCCCGACATCATCCACGTTGGGTACATCAATAACTACATCAGACCCCTCACCCAATGGCTCAATGATCGGCCAGACTAGGGTCCTCTCATCCTCGCACCATCGATAGATCAAGGGATCACCAAGAAATCCCTGGCGCACCCCAAACTATTGCATCACCCGAACATACAGGAAGTACTCCTACTCTATCCCATGCTGCCCAATCAACCACCTACCCCTGCACACCCACCGGAGCCACTCTCCAGCCTCAGGCTAGGCTAGACAGTCCTGGTACGATCACCAAAACACCTGCCCTAGCATTAGATGAGAGAAGGCATCAGTATAGTGACCTACGTCACCTGCCCACCATCGACTCTGTCCATGCTCCTCTGACCGCCGCCATAGATTGGCATACCCAATCTCCCGATCCACCATCTCACCTCGGGTGGTCCAAGGCAAACCCTGTGGCCGCTCCACAACTATGTGCTGCCACCCCCAGCACTACAAGAGATAGTTGCACCCGATCCCCTTCCACCTCCAACAACGGACCTCGTACATCTCATCGTATAGCTATGCCAACAACGTCTGACCCCACCTCATAATAAGTGGAGCTGATGTCGGACACTCCACCAAAGTGAAAACCAACTCCAACAGGTTCCAAGGGAACCTCACACTTGAGGAGTCGGAAGCAACATATTGGAAATGAGGGCCATGAGTAAAGCATGCCTCACCCCCAATACGCCCTTCTCCAGCCACCACCGCACCAGAATACCGCCTATCTGGCAGTCAGCCTCTGCCCTCTCCATAGCCCTCTCCACCCCCATCTCCCCCGCCCAACCAAAACACCATGTTAGTACTACTATCCGCTGGTCCCGATGGGTCATCCGGATAGGAAGCCCATCTATCAGAATCCATAGAATCTGATACACATCCTCTAGAGTCACCGTCATCTCCCCTATTGGGAGATGAAAAGTATTGGTGCGGGGATCCCACAAATTGATCAGGGTAGTCAAATATGCCCGATCCCCCACCATAGGCTCCAAATGCGTCACCTGCTTGAGCCCAAGGGCATCAAGCCACTCCCAATCCCCAACTTTCAAGGCATCTCGAGCATCAGAGAAAATAGTCGGTTGGCGGTACCAACTCTTCACAACCTGAAAAACAATAAAAAGCAAAAGATATTAAGTACATACTTAATATAAACAAAAACAATACAATAAAACTGTATAGAAGAAAAACAAAGTACAAAGTACAAGAAAACAAAGTACATCAAAAGTACAGAAACATTAAAAACAAACTGTACATCAATGACCACAGACATAAAAATAATTGTACAAAAACAAAAAACAAAACAAAACAAAAAAATTCATACTAGGGTTTCAACCTTAGTGTGAACAAAAAAAACAAACAAAACAAAAAAAAATCATACTAGGGTTTCAACCTTAGTGTGAACAAAAAAAAAAAAAAAAAAAAATCATCCTAGGGTTTCAACCTTAGTGTGAACAAAAAATAAATAAAAAAAAAAAAATCATCCTAGGGTTTCAACCTTAGTGTGAACAAAAAACAATAAAACAAAAAAAAATCATCCTAGGGTTTCAACCTTAGTGTGAACAAAAAATAAAATAAAACAAAAAAAATTGTCCTAGGGTTTCAACCTTAGTGTGAACAAAAAACACAATAAAACAAAAAAATTAATACTAGGGTTTCAACCTTAATATTAACACAAAACAAAAACAAAATACCGCAAACAAACATTTATATGTAAGCTTTTAACTTCATATAAAACAAAAACGAATAACAGGAAGGGAGAAGGAACATCATACCGGTCTCGCCTCGGCTCCTCCACTCGAAGATCCGGTTCTCGCACTCATGATGTCCACGAAATTTTGGCAGCGCTCCGCTACGCACACTCGCACTCCTCCTCCTCACTGCTCCAAATCGCCAAGAAAAAATTGTTGCAAATGAGCCCAAAACCTAGTTTTGGTCCTTTTATAGGTTGTTAGGCCTGTAATCGTTCCACCCTGGGATGAGCACTCTAGTTAGCACTCATCCCACCCTGGGATGATTACCAAATTGGTATTCGTCCCACCCTGGGACGATTACAGAGCAAGAAATAAAGCAACAAAAACTACATCCAAAAAATGCACCAAAAACAGCAATAAATCTGCCGAACAAAGGTGCCTTTGCACCTGACATTCATGGCATGAAAAACCATCGTCGGGGTCACAAATGATCACTATCCTACTCCCTAAGAAGGCTAGCATAGCCGGACCGCTCCACGGGAAGGAGGATTTTTGATAATTTCTACCCCAATAGGCGTCAACAAAAGGGTCAAAACCCACCAAAAATAGGTTCGATTGTTGGAAAACTGCATAAGCGTTCAACGAAAAACAACTGAAGGCACCCTTACAAACGTCATCTTGGGTCAAGCGACTCATCGCTTTTCTCATTTTGGTCATTCCCTCATCGATTCGTCGCTTGAGGGGGTAGTCACACTTAGTCACCAAATCAACAAATACACACCCAATCAAGGAAATGGCATGCATTCAAAGAATCATTGACAAAGACAATCACGCTCCTGCTTGGGGCAACAAACAAGCAATAATCACAAGCTAAACAAACACTTGGCATTCTGGAAGCATGAAGACAAGGTTCCTCAGACAAAAGGTTGCGCCCTTTGCCTATTCATGACTGAACAATGTCCAAGATCAAGTACACCTCACCGAAAAAGGTTACACTTGAGTTAAGCTCCTTAGCTCGTCAGAAGCAAGGATTCAAGAATGCGTGCCCTTTCCATACTTGGGGCATCAAAATTTGGTTAGGTTACTAAGAAACCCTAATCATTAAGTGCTTTGGTCATCTATTTTTGCTCAACATTGCGCCACACACAGCGCATCCCAAAAAGGGGCATCTGTAGACACCAAAACAACACCAATCCGATTATGTGACTACAAGCACTGACCGAATTGGCATACATACCCCCTAGGGCAGCCTCCGAGAGGTTAAACAGTGGTCCTAACCACTCCCAAATCAGTTTTGGAAGGTCAGAGGTCAATTTGGCACCTTTTAAGCACTTTGCTCCCTATTCGTCCCACCCTGGGACGATTAGAATCCTATTCGCCCCACCCCGGGATGATTAGCAGCAATCGTTCCAGGGTGGGACGAGTAGCAGGTTTGACTGGAAAAAAGTCAAGCCTTGACAAATGGCAGCCTAGATCCACCACCCAACTTCACCTTCAAGGCATGCAATTGCGAGGAACGGTTTCAAATCAGAGAGAGGGACTTCAGTCAAGCATGCCTTGATCATGGAGGCCTCATGCAAGGAAGCCCTAAATTAGGGAGGAATCTTCTCTCCCCCAAGAAAGGCATGGTGAGCCAAGTGGCGCCCTCGCATGCGCATTCAAAGGAGACCCCTGAGGTCTATAAAAGGGTGAGCCTCCTCACCCCAAAAAAGAACAGAGCTGGAGCATTTGGAGCAACGGAGTGCTGCCAAATTATACCCCCATTCCCCTTTGTGCTTCCTACATCCCTAATTTCTCTTTTGGAAGAGAGGTTATCGGGTGAACACTAGGAACGCAATCTAGACCCAAAACCCAAGCAATCGGCCACAATCCCACACCAAACTCATCGACACAACCCCCTAGGAGGTTTTGGACCCATCCCACTTGGATTGGTGCCAAAACTAAGCCCCAAACGGTGGGCGTCCTGCCCCGGGTGCCCCCGCACTGTTGTAGTCCTAATCGTCCCACCCCGGAGCGATTAGAAATCTGTAAATGATTTCTTTACTATTATTTTTGCATTCTGTCATATTTCATGTACTTATGCTGTTGTTCAAGTTTCATGGTATTCTGACTTGATTTGACCTTGTTTTTATCATTTTATGCGTTTACTAACATACAGGGAGCGCCTTCGGATACAGGATAATATGGGAAGAATCTGCCAAATATGACCTTCTGGGTCATCCCAAAATGCCCCTTTTAGCCTAACCCCAAGTTTGCAGGAGTTTTGGAGGCCTCTGGGCAGGACATTTGCAAGGTCGCTCTTGCACGTTTTGTGACAGTCCTAATCGTCCCACCCCGGAGCGATTAGAAATCCATGCATGATTTCCTAACTGTTCTTTTTGCAATGGGTCCCTGATGATGTCTTGATGCTTCTATAAAATTTTGGGTTCATTATGACATGTTTTGACCATCGTTTCATTATTTTTTACATTAACTAGCCGGAGGCTTTGGGGATTGCATGTTTTCCTACATCCGCATATGCTATTAACTATTTTCTATTTCTCTATGCATAGGATCTCACCACCAGGAACACCGGAGGGGCAGCAAGGAACGATGAACACATGGATGCAAGCGGCGACAACGTTTGGCCCACCCATTTCAAATGTGGGCATGCGGAAGACACTGGAAGCGTACCATCCGTTGATGTAACGAACTGTATCAAACGTTCTGAGCCCTAGAGGGGGGAGACGTATTGTAACCATATTAAAAGCAACATTAATAAAAGAGGCCCCACTTTTTTTTTCTTACATCTCATTTCTTCTTTATTTCCTACATGCATTTGTTCATCGCATTCGTAGGACTTAGCATCTATACCATATCAATTTCGTTTGCATCATAATCTGGTACGTCGTCACTCTGCATTCGGCTTTCAGTATCCACCTCCATGGGTGTATAACACTAATATCAGGACACCTATTGGATTAAATACCCTATGCTCTATGGGATTATATCTATCTTCATGTTTGATCTTGGGGTTCCTTATGTATTCTATTGCAAGTTGCCTTTGTTGGATATGAATATTACCTCGATCATATTAGCCATCTTGATTTATTTGATTAAAAGTAGATCCATGTCCTAGAATTCCTATCGTTATACCAACAAAGGCTTAAACATACCTATAAAAATAAGGTATGATCTTGATCCTTAAAAATGGGTGATCTTGTTCTCAAGGAGAACTAGAAAAACCCCATTACCAAAATCAAACTCAAAGGTTAGTTTGAGCCTAATTGGCTTGGTACATACATCATAATTACAAAGTATAGCTTAGGTTCCTACTACCCTAACATGTTTTATGAAAAATATTTAAAGAACCAATAAACATAATACATCTTAAATGATATTATGTTTAAAACTACATTATATTGGTTTTATGATATTGTATGCTTGATATGACTATTTACCTCATATATAGCTATCTAAGTAGATATACTTTTCTTTGCTTGGACTCCTTGTAGCCTAGAGATTTAAGGATGTATCATGGCATGCAAATGATGATCCTAGATAGAATAGATTATTTTTATATTTACTAGGTTACTAATATGATTAGATCTTACCTTGTCCCATCAAACACATTATTTTTCTATATTTTGTGCCACAACCTATAGAAGTTGCCATATTCAAACATCATTCTTCTACCATAAAATTCCTTATCTATATTCAAACTCTTTCATTCATATCTCATAAGCTTATAATTATTATTTCTTTGTATAGAAGTCAAGACATAATCCCCAAGTGCTCATTCCTTTATTTATGGACAAAGCATCGAGAATAATGCACCGACATGACTTGATCTTAAAATATTAATTTCATTTTATTATCTTACCTCATCATGTTTCCCTGTCCATACATAATTATATGAATGATTTTATGTACTTGTTACCCTACTTATGAACAAAAGGATGAGAGCAATGGATTGACTAGATCATATAGATTTTCCTATCAACTCTACATTATCTAAACATCTTGCATATTGTCCCTTTGGCATGTGATGATTCTAGTTAAGTTAGATGTTTTAGTCTATTGTTAGCTAGGGATCTAATTCTAATAATACCATATCACTATAACTATTATAACATTTTTAGTCTTGCAAAATTATACTTAGGTAAAGGAACCAATTGGAGGTTTCTATTACTAAGTGCAAAAACCCAATACTAATAAAGGTCTTAAATATATTTTTCTATATCCAAAATATTCATCTATCTATTACACCAACTCAACGCAATCTTGTTGCATGATGAATACTATGCATTTCATAGGTTTTTATGGCATAATCAGTCATTGTATCTTCTATCTCATTATATCCACACAATAAAAGCTATTATTCTAAAATTGTTGATGGTAATATCCTACTTTTTCAAATTATTTCTAAATCACTATCATATTACTCTTAGACCCATGTAAAATGTTGTATTGCCTCAATAGAGCATTTTAATCCTCTATGTAGGATAATCAAAATTACATCAATTACATATATGAATGGAGATAATATGAACAACATCCTAAATATATTTATCCCTTAAATAATTTCAAATTAGGGGCAAATTCATTGTCATAATCAACATCATCTCATAAATATCATTAACTCATCTACAATTTTTGTCCAAAGGTATATCCATTTCCATTTTACACATCTACCAAGTCTTTTCTAATATCCATTTAAGAGGAAATTATAAACTCAAAGTCCCTCTATGGCATTTATCTAAAGGAAAATAATAAGTCCTTTATGACACATGCCTAAATAAAGAGTAGAATTCCTTTACAACACTTGTACAAAGGTAAAGTAGAAATACATTATTATATTTCTTTAAAAGCATAAAAGAAGTCATTTACAATATTTTTCTAGAGGTAAAGTACAATTCCTTTATGATATTTATCTAAAGGAAAACCAAATTCCTTTATATTTTTATCCAAAGATAAATCCATTAGAAAAAATCCTCTATAACATTATTTTAGGGGAAAGTCTATTTCCATTTGGTACATCTCCAAAGTCCTCAAAAACATTTATGTTAAGGAAAATCCATTTACAACTTTAAATAAATTAAAAAACACTCCTTTGATATTTGTCTAGGGGTACCAAAAGTAATATATTTATTGTGTATCTTAGTAATGCCTTATGGCATTATGTAAAGTTCCCTTGGGAATATCTTTATTTGTATCATAGCAATGCCTTATACCATTATGTAAAGTCCCCTTGGGCATACATTTTTTGTATTATATCTTGTATCATAGCAATGCCTTATGGCATTATTTAAAGTCCCCCCGGGCACATATTTTATATATCATATCTTGTATCATAGCAATGCCCTATAGCAGTATCTAAAGTCTCCCCTAGGCAAATATTTATCTATATCATAACAATACCTTATGGTATTATCTAAATTTACCCTAGGAATATCTTTATCTATATCATAGCAATGCATTATAAAATTATCTAAAATATCCTTGGATGCATCTTTTTTTATATACTTGTATTATACTTATATCAAAAAATCCAAATCAAATATCTCTCTCAATCTCATTATCTTGATCTTACAAACCAAATATTTTTCCATCAAACTAATTATCAAGTCACATCATTAATTAATATAGCATCATCATTTATCATTTTAAATCACATATCTAATCATAATTATTAACAATATTCACATCCAAATAAAATTAAATAGAAAGTATATATGCATCCATAAAGAACACAAGTTGACACATAAATCATAATAGAAATTAAATTATATGTATCTCAAATATCTGTGTAAATCATATGCAATCCACATCATGATAAAAGAGCAATCATGATTGGACCTCATAGGGGTATACTTGGAGCTAGCTCTATGAGTTGATATCAGGGGCTCCTCCTACTCCTCTTGGTGGTAGTAGCATCTTGATAGACCATTGCAACTACGGGTCATAGACTGTGAAAGGGTCCATGTGGTTCATGTCCTACCAAGTGATACTTAGTTAGCACTAATACATGGTAGGTCATATGGCAGTAGGTCATTTTATTTACCTCCACTATCAAATATTCCTATACCTATGCCAAATTTGTTGATTATCATTGTTGTGTCATAGGCATTAAATCTAGCAATGTTTGGACCAACTAGTAATCACTAGCTCCAACTAATTTATAGCCTTTATCATAGCAACATCTCTTTTTGTAGTTAAAATCAATATAGTTGACTACATCACCAAGGTATGCTATGCTAATTAATCCTACACCTATGTCCATATTGTCATCTTATTATGTGTTGCATCTTACTTTTCTAGGGTTACTACCATCATAGCCTAAATATTGGATACTTGTTGTGTCAATGTGTCCCTCTCTACCTCCATAGTAGTCTAAGGTGAGCTTCTTGGTCCTACATACTCCACCATGATCATTGGTATGGATATAGCTATAGCTCTTCCCACTCCCACTATTTATTCCATATAGCTCCTCTATTAGAATTCCTACAATCGTATGACTAGTGGTATGACCACCCATTGATCTCCCCTCAACGATATCCTTTACTTAATTTTTAGACCTTTTGCTATGACCCTCCTGGGGTGGATGATATGGTACAATTCTAAGTAGAAAATTCTAAAACTAGAGTCATCGATTCTAGGATCTATAATGATAGGATCATCCATATAAATCTCTAGATATGAGTTAGTATTCAACAAAGACTTGTACCCTTTCTCCTGTGTCAAGTGATGATACCATAATAGATCTAGTGAGATTTCTTTCTATAGGATAAACTACCATACCACATGCTCAAAATCAAAGAGCTTCTACTCTCCTCATGGACTTACTAGCCATCTTCTTTATCTAATCCTTACCAACTAATATATGGCATCTACCTCTTGGTTTCAAAATCTACCTAAGTGAATGAGATGTGCCCTCAAGACCTCAACCAAGATATTGCATGGCTCAAAAACAAGGGCCTTTGAGTCAACCTCCAAAGAAGATTGGTTCCTATGCCTATATAATCTAACTAAATGGTAACTATAGACTAAAGTAAGAAATGTAAAGGGTTAGAAAGATGAGCTAAAAGTGGTATATATTTGGCAACATCAAGAGATTCATCTCCTAGTTTTTTAAAGTGTCATCATTGACCAATATTTTAAAGGAGGAAGTGGTCTTCAAATGGTATTCTCATTGTCAAGCTATGTTATATGCCCTAAAATATTACCTCTTATCTCCTCCCATCCTTGTCCCACCTAATCCCTTTAGGTGCTTATGAAGTGGTCTTAAAATTGGATTCTCACTATCAAGCTATATTAGATGCCATAAAATCTTACCTCTTATTGAAGTAGGGGAAAAACGGTGCACCTAAGAGTGTTAAACAATATGCATCTATATCTGTTATTGATTAAGCATTACAAAAGGACAGATTTAAGCAACCATAGAAGCCAAATAAGTGCAAGAAAATGTGTTTTTTTTTATTTAATTTGGTAAATCAGAACAATGGTTACATATATGTCCTCTTGATGGCTCTTAGTGTGATACAATTATTTACAAAATGATGGGTGCCCAAGGATCAAGTCCTTTCAAACAAAGCTCGTGTGCACTTCCAATGTTCTTCCTCATACCCACAATTGATGTGGGTGAACCTATGATGTCACCACTTTGTTATTCACTATTATGATCTTGTATTCCTTCCTTATACACTATAAAACCTGCACCTGCACACAAGGAAACCATATTTATCAAATAGCAAGTGCTAGAATGTGAAACATGTAAAATCCATACATGCAACTATAAGCTAGAAAGTGTAAATATGCAATGTGCCTATCTAAAACAACTCCAAATGATCTGAAATTTCAGAGATATGTATAATAGATGATTTTAGAAATATCTAATTGAAAACATAATAGAAACTCCGGATCGGCGTCACATTTGCAATGCATCTACGAATCCTGCAAAACCTAAAATAAGAAATTTTAGGACCAAAACAACTCCAAATAAAACCAAACTTGGAAAGTATGCATAAAATGAGATTTTAAGAGAACCCATATAGTAATATTTTCAAAATAATTCACAGTTTCATTTGCATCTTCAGATGGTCCCCAAAAGCCTGTAAAAACTTAAAAATGTAATATCTCACTCAATATAACTCCAAATTGTATGAAATTTGAACATGTTTATAATATAACCTAGAATATGCCTAATTAAAACAATAGAAAAATAAGACATATATATTTCACCCTATATTGCAAGGACGGTGGTGATTATCATAGATTGGGGACCATCCTGGGGTGGGACGACCACCAATTTTACTCCTAATTTACCACCAATTCCTCAAGGGATTGGTCAAAAACCTTTTTAATAGTGTTTTTGTCACATTTGATGGTGAAATTCACTTAGATGATTCAGTTTTACAAATAAATTGCACCTCCTAGATCACTCATAAACCTCCTTTTCTAGGTAGATACTTTGAGGGAAAAATGCACAAAAAGGTGAGGGCAAATATTTTTAGCACTTCGTTGCTATATCTCAAAACTCATCTCTATATTTTGGATGGAAAATAGATCCACTTTATAGCAAAAGTGAATCTTTGGGCAAATTGGCATTCATGGCAAGAGGTACCACTTGTCTAAAATTGAGCATGCATTGGAAGGGGAAGAGAATATCCCATTTTGGCCTCCATTCTACATGTCATAAAAATTATGCACTCTCAGGTCTTGCATGCTCACATAGGTGTGATAAATGGTATTTTATGGGTGCCATTTGTCCAAATTTAACTTTTTGGGAGTCAAAACTTATGGTCATCCCACCCAAGGACAACCGCTTTGCCATCGTCCCTGGGTGGGATGGCCATAAACTGTAATCGTCCCAGGGTAGGACGGTCATGCCTATGTGGCCCAAAACCTCCCAATAGTGGGGTAGAGCCTTCCAAGATTGGTTAGGACCACTATTAAACCTTTGAGGGTTGCCCAAGGGGGCCATATGATGTCAATTAGCCAATGCTTTCGGTTACCTAATCGGATTGACATGATTTTAGTGTCTACAAATGCCCCTTTTTGAGATGTGTTGTGTGCAACATAGTGCTAAGAAAAAATAGATGACTAAAATGTTGAATGATTAGGGTTATTCAATAACATAACCAAATTTAGATACCCCAATCATGAAAAGAGAATGCATTCTTGAATCTTTACTTTTGACTCAGTAAAGAAATTGGTATAAGTTTCTCTTCAGCTTCCAGGTATGCTCGGGGGACTTATAAACCTAGGCATTAGAGAATACCAAGTATTTTGGTAATTTTTTAGATGTACCAATAGGCAGGTTCATCTGCCTTGTTATGTGTTTAATTGAAATATTTGCTTGTTTGTTGCCCCAAGCAGGGGCGTGATTGTCTTTATCAAAGATTCGTTGAACGAACATAATTTGCATGATTGAGTGTTTGATTGTTGATTTTAATTATGAAATTGTTAAGTATGACTACCCCCTCAAGCGATGAGTCGATGAGGGAATGACTAGTGATAAAAGCGATGATTCACTTGACACATATGAATTTTTTAGGGTTTCCTCTAGTTTTACTCATTGAAAAATGGAGTATTTTTTGAGAGGATTTTGGTGACTTTGTTGACGTTGTATGGAAGAAAAGAGCTGAAATATTCATTCCCGTGAGGTGGTCCGGACATACTAGCCTTCTTAGGGATTAAAGTAAGGACTTTTACATTTCTCCATGAGCGATTTAGGTTCATTTGGATGCCTATTTAATTTGACCAAATTTAATCTATTTTTGATGGGTTTTGGACCCTTTTCTTTGGTTTTGTGTTGTTTTTATGATGTTTTTTGGTTTTTGATTAATATTTAAGTATATATATTTGACCATTGTGCTTATTGGATGCCATTGGGGCATTTTGAGTGACCAAATATTTTATGGATACCTTTGGGGCTTTTTGGGTGACCAAATGGTTTAAGGACACCTATGGGGCTTTTTAGGTGACCAAAGGGTTTAGGGATACCTTTGGGGCTTTTTGGGTTGACCAAAGGGTTTATAGATGCCTTTGGATATTTTTAGATTGACCAAATAATTTATATATACCTTTGGGGATTTTTGAGTTGACAAAGGGGTTCATAGATACCTTTGGGGCTTTTGGGGTAACCAAAGGGTTTATGGATACTTTTGGGGCTTTTTGGGAGTTTATCAAAGGGTTTATGAATACCTTTGGGACCTTTTGGGTGACCAAAGGGTTTATGAATGCATTTGGGGCCTTTAGGGTTACCAAAGGGTTTAGGGATACCTTTGGGGCTTTTTGGGAGTTGACCAAAGGATTTATGGGTACCTTTGGGACTTTTTGGGTGACCAAAGGGTTTAGGGATACCTTTGGGGATTTTTGGGTTGACCAACAGGTTTATGGATACCTTTGAGGATTTTTGGGTTGACCAAGGGGTTTATGGATACCTTTGGAGCCTTTTGGGGTTGATTTTTTATTTTTTTTATTGCTGATTAGGGGAGGTATGGTATCAATAGTGCCCCAGTTGATGTTAAAATAAAATGTATGCTTGATTTTCAATTTTGATATTTTGGAGTGTTAGACGCATGATATGTTATTATTTATGGATGCATTAACAAATGCATTTGTTATACTATGATGTTATTTGATGATATGCAATGTGTGTATGCATAATAAAATGGATGATCTATTGTTGTGTATTGATGGAATATGAACACTATATGACATACTATGTTAGCACCATAGATTGTATAGAATTCATCGATTCATTTATAATGTGGTTATGTGATCGGTTTATGGAAATGTAGACTAATAAAATGTGATAAAATGGAATGAATGAAATGAATGTTATAGAATTTCTATGAGGTTTTCATGAGACTCAAACACTCTAGTTGATTGATCAAAAGTTATATACTAACCATGCAAGACTTTTTGACAAGGTATGAATCTACTAGGATGACCAAGATACTCAATATCCCTGTGTGTGCAAGTGAGTTCATTTTTGTAATACACATAATATTACCCCAGTGCCAAATATTATTTATGCATCCCATCTATATTGAGGATCACCCTATGAGTATCACAATACTAGGTTATGCCACCTAACCTATAATGAGGATCACCTTATGGTTTGTCAAATGCTAAGAATTCTAAGGATTCAAGTTCAATAATCCCTTCTTTTCTTTTCTTTTATTTCAAGGATACTTGCTCATGCTTAGTGATGAAAATCACTATTTTTTTTGTATTTTGTTTTCTTTGAGCAAGGGATTTGGGGAGTGGTGATAACCACTATTTATTTTGCTTTTGATTTTTGCTTTTTGGGATTTTACTTATTGATAGTGGTGAAAACCACTATTTATTTTGGGGAATTGGGTAAGGAGGAGCTTGTCCTTTTGTCAATTCTCAGCATTTTTGAACCATTCACACAATGGGATGAGCAAGAAAAACTTTTCACTTAAGGAAACCTAGACCACTTTGTAGGTTTCATATTTCCTTGTGCAAAACTTGGATTTATTAGTGTGAAAATGTGTTGGGATTTTGAAGTACACAAGGTACAATCTAAGCAAGACTCTACCTCCTAAAAATCAAGATAGTTTTCTACAAAATTTGAAAAGAAAACTAGATATTTCTGAGCGACAAAAAACCCTAATGGCATTCTAGAACAAATGGCTAGGTGAAGGGAATGGACAAAAATATGAAAAGTGGAAAATGTAGGTGGACATGATAAGTGAAATATAGAATGATGTGGATGATGACTTTGACAAAATAGATTTTGAATGATTACTAGTTTACAGTCTCAGTGCTAGACATGTATGAGTAACTCTAAAATACAACGTGCAATTATGAGTATGCCTAATGTAAGTGATGATATAATGTAATGGTATGCAATGTGATGTAGTGCAAAAATTTTGTATTTTTGATGTTTTGATGATGTTTTTGGATTTTTATTAATTTATATGTATATACAGGTTGACCAATGGGCTTAAGGAATGTCATTGGGGCATTTTGGATGACTAAAAAGCTTATAGACACCTTTGGGGTATTTTTGGGTGACCTAAATGGTCATAGACCACCTAGGAGCATTTTGGATTGACCAAGTGATACGTAGATACCCTTGGAGCATTTTGGGGTGACCTAGATGGTTGTAGACCATCTAGGAGCATTTTGGATTGACCAAGTGGTACATAGATACCCTTGGAGTATTTTGGGATGACCTATATGGTCATAGACCACCTAGGAGTGTTTTGGGTTGACTAAGCGGTACGTAGATACCCTTAGAGTATTTTGGGGTGACCTAGATAGTCATAGACCATCTAGGAATATTTTGGGTTGACCAAGCAGTATGTAGATACCCTTAGAGCATTTTGGAGTGACCTAGATGGTCATAGACTACATAGGAGTATTTTGGATTGACCAAGTAGTACGTAGATACCCTTGGAGAATTTTGGGGTGACCTAGATGGTCATAGATATCCTAGGAGAATTTTGGGTTGACCAATCGATTTGTAGAAACCCTTGGAGCATTTGGGATGACCTAGATGGTCATAGATCACCTAGGAACATTTTGGGTTGACCAAGCAGTGTGTAGATACCCTTGGAGTATTTTGGGATGACCTAGACAATAGTAGACTACCTAGGGATATTTTGGGTTGACCAAGTGATTTGTAGAAACCCTTGGAGCATTTGAGGTGACCTAGATGGTCATAGACCACCTAGGAGCATTTTGGGTTGACCAAGTAGTTTTTAAATATCCTTGGAGAATTTTGGGGTGACCTAGATGGTCATAGACCACCTAGGAGCATTTTGGGTTGACCAAGTGGTTTGTAGAAACTCTTGGAGCATTTTGGGGTGACCTAGATGGTCATAGACTACCTAGGAGCATTTTGGGTTGACCAAGTGGTTTGTAGAAATCCTTGGAGCATTTTGGAGTGACCTAGATGATCATAGACCATCTAGGAGCATTTTGGGTTGACCAAGTAGTTTATAGATACCCTTGGAGCATTTTGGGTTGACCAAGCAGTTTGTAGATACCCTTGGAGATTTTTGTAACTTTGATCATTTTATGATTTTAGGGGGAAAGTGTGGTACCTTGTGTACCCCCAGTATTTATGGTGATCAAAGAAAGTGAGGAAGGTGTGATACCGTTAGGATCCCCAATTTGCTTCATTTCTTATGATGTGAATAGTGGGGAAGGTGTGGCACCTTGGATACCCCCATTATGTACTATGATTGATGCAATGTTATTGGCTTGGCTAGGAGGAGTGATAGAAATTAACACCCCCTATTATGGCAGGGAATTCTAGGTAATGCCAATGTCTTGAGGGGATAGGATGAGTGCCCCATTCATGGATAAAGCTTCCTTATCAATAAGATATTGGACCTTATGTCTAAAAACATGACAATTGCTAATGTCATGCCCTCTCCTTCAGTGATAGAGGTAAGAATGATCCTCCCTATATTTTTTAGTTCTAGGCCTATTTGGATTGAACACGGATATGTCTAGAAAGATGATTGTCTTTGTGTCTTACAGTTTGTGAAAGATGGTTGACATGGGCTCAGATAATGGAGTCTAGGTACGACATTGATGTCTTAAACAAGGTGAATGTGGTCAACTCGCTTTATGAGACATAGGATTGTATGCATCTCAGTCACCTATTTAGGTTAATCCTCTTGAATCCCATATGTAAGTAACAGATTCTAAGATATATCAATTTGTTTATTATTGATTTGAAGATCATTATTGTCAAAAATATCTTGTACTAGGTGTTTAAACTTGTGACACATCTACATGTCATGCCCATTTTGCCTATGGTACTTGCAGTATAGGTCTTCACGATATTTTTTGGGCTTTGGTGCATTTGGATCCAAGGGATGGATATCTGGTATGTGATAGCCTTGGCTTTGCATAATCGATTAAATAATGATATCAAAGATTCAAAAAATGGTGTATAAATGTGAGTTTGATGGTGTTGTTACCTTTGCCCCTACTTTTATTTAGGCTTAACATTGGACTGCATAGGAGTGGGTTGGTCCTGACAATAATGGGGTTGAGGTTTTGAATGACTCAATTGTAACTCAATGCTTGTGAGTTGATTCACAATATTTTGTAAATCATTGTGTTGGTGACTCACTTGTAACTCCACATTGGCTAGCCTATCCAATATATATTGTGAAAATAGTGGAGGTGATGACTGGATGGTTGTTGAGGAATTTGGATGGCAATTTATAGGTGGTGGAGGTGAATTGGGTATGGGATCCAGGAGACAATTGCGCAGAGGTGGATCAAAAGTCCTCAATTTCTGAGTAGATGTGGATGCTTCATGATGATTGGAGTTAGAGAGTATGTCCACATGTTCTTGTTCTTGATTTAGCTCATGCTTATGTTCCAACTTAGAGGGTTCAATTGTGGCAGCTAGATTACTCCCACTTTGGTCTAGGGGGTACACCTATCCTTGATTTTGTGGATATTTTGAGTGAGATGGAGTAGGTGTGATTGAATACATCGATGGTATCTCTTGTGGTATTTATGTTGGACATTTTGAGTCCTCTAAGTCAGAGTTGTCATTGATGTCACCTGATAGAGTTATCACTCATCTCAAGGAATTCGACAAGAAATAAAGTCGCCCAAGTCATCCAGGAAAAATCTTCATCAGTGCAAAAGTGAAAGGAAAAAGGCTCCATAATATTTTAATATTATTGGGAGCACAGGTTAAATGATTGGTTTATAAAAACCCAAGATGGGTTATTGCAAAAGTTAAAAAGGAGGTTTAATAATTATTTATAAATCATTTAAATTCACAAGGAATTTAAATTTTATAAATAATACCAAGGTTGGGCATTAAGACAAGGTTCTAAGGTTTTATTAAACCTAAGGTTGGCTCTTTAAGACAAAGTTCTAAGGTTGATTTTAATTTATAATATTTAAATTTAAAATTAAATTTAAATTTATTATAAATTAAATCACGCCGACGTCGAATTCATTCGAAGCACCGACGTGATGCTAAGGAAGGCAAAAGGCATTATATAAATGCCAAACAAATTCATTTACCAAGCATCCCTTGCTATTGTTTTTGAAGTGCATGCGAAAGAGATTTTTGTTTTGAAAGCCTTACGATTTTCGTGAAGGTTAAAGTTGTGAAGATTCGGAAGCCCTAAGCGCAAAGGCCAGCGTGGCCTAGTGGTATGTTGGCTCGGTGCTAAGGAGGAGGTTCTGAGTTCGATTCACGTGAGGTCTATTTTTTGGATTGCAAGGAAGAAGCGCTCTACGCGCTTGTTGTTTTTTGGAGGTTCGTTGTTCGAAGATATTGCATGGTGGACGTGCCCTTTTAGACACGTCACGATGCGTGGCCCAACGACAGCTTGGCTGCGGCTAAGGCATTGGGAAGAAAATAGTTGGGGGATCGAATCCCACCGAGGGCAAGGCAAGTAAATTTAATTTTTGTTTAATATTTTATTTTCTACCAAGGTTGCCTAAGGAGAAATAAGGTTATGGTATGCCCTAGGAAAGATAAAGATTTCTGCTGATTTTATTTGTGGAAGTATATCATATTATATATCATTGGAAAGCTATTTTTGAGAGCTACTTGTTTAGATTGCTTTGAGGGAGAAATAAGGTGTGTGCAAGAAGATATTTCTGGTTTTTTCAAGGAGTTCCAAAAGTAAGTTTGATTCATTCTTTTGAGGGATTATTTCTTGCATAAGAGGGTTTGGTGCATTTTTATTGAGTAGGAGTAATAAGGTGTTATTGAGATATTATTTTGATTATTGTGTTATTACTCATGACCTCTAACCCTTGTTGAGATTGGAAAAATAAAGTGTGTTGAGTGTGGCAGATTTAGTGGACAACTCATAAGGCATCAAAAAGGTATGGGCAATATTCTTCATTGACTTATGTGGGTGATTGATTTCTAAAAATATCTTTGGAGAGAAAAGGATTGATTGTGGTTAACCTTTTTGAGAGTTTTTGGTTTAATGCTTCAAGGTTTTCTGAATTGAGAGTTGTGATTAAACCTTGTTTATAAGCATTGTTGTTGAAGCCCATTGGTTGTGCAAAGAACTTGAACTTGAGTTAGAAAGAATGAGTATCATTGTTATGTGAGATTTGTTGTTGAGCATTGTTGGAAAATTTTTGAGTTGGTTGATACATGCTTGGACTAGGGTTTGTGAGAAAGGATTGATCCTTGAGGTGATTGGTTGAGTAGAGTTGATTGAGCCTAGTCAAGTGATTGTGTGAAGTGGTTGTTCAAGTTCCATGAAACAAACTATTCTATATTCTGATTTGAGTTGAGATTGAGATTTGAGAATAGAACATATTGAGTCTCTAACAATTCTCTTTATGCTTCTATGAGATTGATTTGAGTTGAGATTGGGATTTGAGTATAGAAAATATTGAGTCTCTAACAATTCTCTTTATGATTCTATGTGATTGAGGCAAGTCTTTGAGAAGGCTTGTGGACTGATTTTGTGTAAGCTTTTGTGGAAGCTTGCAATGCAGATTTGAGCAAGTCCTAGAGAGGACTTATTGAGCAGATTTGGACAAGTTCTGTGTGAGCTTGTTGAGCATATTTGAGCAGGTTTTATGTGGACCTATTGAGCAGATTTGGATAGGTTCTGTGTGGACCTATTGAGTAGATTTGAGCAGGTTCTGAGTGGACCTATTGAGCAGATTTGAGTAGGTTATAAATTTGAGAAGGTTCTGAGTGAGCCTATTGATAGAGATTTGGAGGTGATAGAGTATAGAGGACAGAGTCTCAGTGGATAGAGATCCAGCAGCCAGGACAATTGAAGATAGATCTTCTGAGTGAGGAGTCTTCAAGTGGAGAGAGATCCACCAGTCAGTGCAACAGAGAGATAAAGTCTTCTAGAAGATCACTAGCCAGAGTAGAAGGGGAAAGAGTTCTCCTATGGAAGAGATCCATGAACTTGATATTAGGGGATCAACATCTCCTTTGGATAGAGATCCATAAACATTGTAATTGGGAAGGATTCCCAAAGAGATTATTTGAGAAATATTTAGAAGAAATATTTTCTCTATGGAGGTAGCCCACATTGGGTGAACCACGTTAAAAATGATGTCTCTCATGTGTGTGATGCTTTGTGTGATGTTTACTATTTTATTAATGTTGATGCTACTATTTGGGAAAAAGTTTATGTTATACTGTTCACCCCCTCTCAGTATAAGCACATGTTCTTCAATTGGTATCAGAGCGGGTCTCTCCGTGAAGAGTCTAACAGCTTGGAAGAGGATCCTTTGGTAGCACACATGACTTCAGAGAATGAAGTAGAGACCATGTTTGATATGAAAGAAGAGTTCTTTGCTGCTCTCAAAAAATTGGAAAGACTAAGAGAGAAAAACTCAAGTCTGAAAGAACAAATTCAGGAAGATGAAGAAGCAAGAGTGGAATTCATACAGAATCTCACAGAACTCAAGATCAAGGTAGAAGAAGGAAAAAATATTGAGCAAGATATGGCAGATCTTCTAAAATCCAGGGAAACAGAATGTGGAAGATTGGAAGCAAAAATTGTTCTCCTAAGGAATAAATTTGAAAGGACCAAGATACTACAAGAAATAGAATATGAGAAGCAGAAAGAGGAATCAAGCTTCCAAAAGGTAGAAACTTCAAACAAATAAAAGCAAGCAAAGGACATCAAAAAGGAAGAAAGCAAAGAAGAACCCTGGATAAGGGTTAATCACAAAAATAATATGACTTCGTCACAATATCCAAGATCTCCAAACAGGTTACATAACTTCTTCCATGGTCACTATTTTTCTTGCAATAAATATGGACATAGAGCTGCTCACTGTATTCATCATGCTAGATACAATAGAAATTTCAATTCCTTTGCACCTCTCATGGATGATGATGTTATATGTTACAAATGCAATAACTTTGGGCACAAGGCTAGGTGGTGTAAAATGACATTTTTTGAGTCTAGAAAAACAAAGGATGAAAGAAAGAATGTTAGGGATAGATCTATGTTAGTACAAACAACCCTGCATGCTCAAGATAAAAATGAACAATGGTATCTGGATAGTGGTTGCTCTAGTCACATGACAGGAGACAAAGACAAGTTCATTATTCTAAAGGAAACAAATAGAGGATCAGTAAGTTTTGGTGATAATGGATCAACAAGGATTATTGGGAAAGGTACTCTAAGTCTAGACAATGGAAAAACAAAAATAGAGAATGTTTTGTATGTCAAAGGGTTAAAACACAATCTACTGAGTATAAGTCAACTTTGTGATCAAGGATACATGGTTACTTTCCATCCAGATAGATGTGAGATAAGGAAAATAGAAACAGGAAGAATTATTGCAAATGCAAGAAGGACCCCAAACAACTTATACATGCTCAATGAGATCAAAGGGGAAAAGTGCTTTCTATCACAAGAATATGAGAGCTGGTTGTGGCATAGAATATTGGGTCATTTGAATTTTGACAACATAGTCAACATAAGCAATAAACAAGCAGTCAAAGATTTACCCAAAATAAGAAGACCGCAAAATACAATTTGTGCACCTTGCCAACATGGAAAGCAAACCAGGACAACTTACAAACCAAAAGGCTATATGTCTTCTGAGCCTTTGAGTCTAATACATACTGATTTATGTGGTCCTACCAGAACACAAAGTCTTCAGGGTGAGAGTTACTTCATGTTGTTTGTAGATGATTATTCCAGAATGGTTTGGGTAACTTTCCTAAAAGAGAAGTCAGAGGCCTTCAAAAAATTTAAAGCATTCAAGAAGTTGGTTGAAAATGAAACAGGCAAAATGATTAAGTGTCTACGATCCGATAGAGGAGGAGAATTCACTTCAAATGAGTTTATAGAATTCTATGAACAACATGGAATTAAGAGAGAGTACTCAACAACAAGAACTCCCCAACAAAATGGAGTAGTTGAAAGGAAGAACAGGACTATTGAAAACATGGCTAGAGCTATGTTAAATGAATCTAAGTTGTCAGATGGTTTTTGGAAAGAAGCAGTATCTACAGTTGTATACATAATTACTAGGGCTCAATTAAGGGTAAATCACCACAAGACTCCTTATGAGCTTTGGAAAGGAAGACCTGCTACTGTAAAACATTTCAAGATCTTTGGAAGCAAATGTTACATAAGATGGGAAGATCAGAATTTGGGCAAATTTGATCCAAGATGTGATGAGGGAATTTTTCTTGGTTATTCTACAAAGAGCAAGGCTTACAGATGTTACAACAAAAGAACACGCACTATGGTGGAAAGTATGAATGTGACAATTGATGAGAAGATAGATTCTAGAGAATCAGTTCAGCAAATTGTGTACCAAGAAGATGGATGTTGTCCAGAAGAATTTTGTGAGGAATCAGATAATGATGAAGAAGAAATACAAAGGCTTCTTCCTAAAAATCCTTCCAGGTATGTACAAAAACATCACCCAAAATATCAGATCATCGGGAATCCAGATGAAAGACAGACAAGGAGAAGAATAATAAAACCATCTCAACAAGCAAATTTTTCTTTGCTATCTAATATTGAGCCAAAAAATTTCACTCAGGCTAGTGAAGATGAATTTTGGGTTAAAGAAATGAATGAGGAATTGGATCAGATAGAGAAGAGCAAAACTTGGGAACTTGTTCCATGACCAAAGGACAAAAATGTGATTGGTACAAAATGGGTTTTCAGAAATAAGTTGAATGAAGATGGACAAGTGGTCAGAAACAAAGCAAGGTTAGTATGCAAAGGTTATGCACAAGTAGAAGGAATTGATTTTGATGAAACCTTTGCTCCAGTTGCATGACTTGAAGCTATAAGGATGTTTTTAGCTTTTGCAAGTTTCAAGAACTTCAAGGTATATCATATGGATGTCAAGTCAGCTTTTCTAAATGGGGTTCTAGAAGAAGAGGTCTACATTGAACAACTAGAGGGATTCATACTAGCAGATACACCAGATCAGGTATGCAGATTGAAAAAGGCATTGTATGGTTTAAAGTAGGCTCCCAGAGCATGGTACTCAAGGGGGGGTAGGTTTCTTTGGGGGGGGGGATTTAGGAAAGGAATAGCAGACAGTAATTTGTATATCAAAAATGAAGGAAATGATCTTCTAATAGTGGTTGTTTATGTTGATGACATAATTTTTGGAGGAAACAATGACAAGATGTGCAAAGAATTCGCTAAGAATATGCAAAGTGAATTTGAGATGTCTATGCTCGGTGAATTATCCTTCTTTCTTGGTCTTCAAATTTCACAATCAGGAAAGGGAGTGTTTCTTTCTCAAGCCAAGTACATCAAGGAGATGTTGAAGAAATTTAGGTTAGAATATTGCAAACTAGTAAGTACTCCTATGGTCATAGGGTGCAAGTTGAGTAAGGATGATGAATCTCCAGAGGTAGATCAGAGACTATACAGATCCATGATTGGCAACTTATTATATGTCATGGCTACAAGACTAGACATAGTGCAGTCAGTGGGATTAGTGGCAAGATTTCAGGCAACACCTAAGGAAACACATGTAGCAACAGTAAAAAGAATTTTCAGGTATCTAAAAGGGACTATGGATTTTGGGCTTTGGTATCCCAAAAGTGATAGTTTCACACTCACAACTTATACAGATGCAGATTGGGCCAGCAACATTGATGATAGAAAAATCACAAGTGGAGGAGCTTTCTTTCTTGGAGAAAGTCTAGTCTCCTGGTTAAGTAAGAAGTAGGTTTCAATATCACTATCTACAATAGAGGCAGAATATATTGCACTAGTAGCCAGTTGTACACAGGTGTTATGGATGAAGAGAACTTTAGAAGATTTCAAGATAAAGCATGATCAGCCCATTCCTATACTATGTGATAATACCAGTGCCATATGTATCTCAAAAAATCTGGTAATGCACTCCAGGATGAAGCACATTCTGATTAAGTATCATTTTTTGAGAGAACAGGTGTCAGATAAATAGGTCATATTGGAGTATGTCACTACAAAGGAACAAATAGCAGATATTTTCACTAAGCCACTCTCAAAGGAGACTTTTGAGTATCTTCAAGGAAAATTGGGAGTGAGACTCCCACCCCAGAATTAACCACCTCATGTGGAGGTGGGGGAGGGGCTAAGCTAAGAGGCTCATTCTTAGCCCCGAGCCCCAAAGGTGACCCTTTGCCATTGATGTCAAAGGGGGAGAGATTTGTGTATTGTGGAGAGATTTGATATTTGAGAGAGCATTGAGCCAGGGGGAGCAAAAAAGAAGGTCAGGTTTCAGTAAAAGGATAAGGGTTGCCATCAATGACAAAGGGGGAGATTGTTGGACATTTTGAGTCCTCTAAGTCAGAGTTGTCATTGATGTCACCTGATAGAGTTATCACTCATCTCAAGGAATTCGGCAAGAAATAAAGTCGCCCAAGTCATCCAGGAAAAAGCTTCATCAGTGCAAAAGTGAAAGGAAAAAGGCTCCATAATATTTTAATATTATTGGGAGCACAGGTTAAATGATTGGTTTATAAAAACCCAAGATGGGTTATTGCAAAAGTTAAAAAGGAGGTTTAATAATTATTTATAAATCATTTAAATTCACAAGGAATTTAAATTTTATAAATAATACCAAGGTTGGGCATTAAGACAAGGTTCTAAGGTTTTATTAAACCTAAGGTTGGCTCTTTAAGACAAAGTTCTAAGGTTGATTTTAATTTATAATATTTAAATTTAAAATTAAATTTAAATTTATTATAAATTAAATCACGCCGACGTCGAATTCATTCGAAGCACCGACGTGATGCTAAGGAAGGCAAAAGGCATTATATAAATGCCAAACAAATTCATTTACCAAGTATCCCTTGCTATTGTTTTTGAAGTGCATGCGAAAGAGATTTCTATTTCGAAAGCCTTACGATTTTCGTGAAGGTTAAAGTTGTGAAGATTCGAAAGCCCTAAGCGCAAAGGCCAGCGTGGCCTAGTGGTATGTTGGCTCGGTGCTAAGGAGGAGGTTCTGAGTTCGATTCATGTGAGGTCTATTTTTTGGATTGCAAGGAAGAAGCGCTCTACGCGCTTGTTGTTTTTTGGAGGTTCGTTGTTCGAAGATATTGCATGGTGGACGTGCCCTTTTAGACACGTCACGATGCATGTGGCCCAATGATGGCTTGGCTGCGGCTAAGGTATTGGGAAGAAAATAGTCGGGGGATCGAATCCCATCGAGGGCAAGGCAAGTAAATTTAATTTTTGTTTAATATTTTATTTTCTGCCAAGGTTGCCTAAGGAGAAATAAGGTTATGGTATGCCCTAGGAAAGATAGATATTTCTGTTGATTTTCTTTGTGGAAGTATATCATATTATATATCATTGGAAAGCTATTTTTGAGAGCTACTTGTTTAGATTGCTTTGAGGGAGAAATAAGGTGTGTGCAAGAAGATATTTCTGGTTTTGTCAAGGAGTTCCAAAAGTAAGTTTGATTCATTCTTTTGAGGGATTATTTCTTGCATAAGAGGGTTTGGTGCATTTTTATTGAGTAGGAGTAATAAGGTGTTATTGAGATATTATTTTTATTATTGTGTTATTACTCATGACCTCTAACCCTTGTTGAGATTGGAAAAATAAAGTGTGTTGAGTGTGGCATATTTAGTGGACAACTCATAAGGCATCAAAAAGGTATGGGCAATATTCTTCATTGACTTATGTGGGTGATTGATTTCTAAAAATATCTTTGGAGAGAAAAGGATTGATTGTGGTTAACCTTTTTGAGAGTTTTTGGTTTAATGCTTCAAGGTTTTCTGAATTGAGAGTTGTGATTAAACCTTGTTTATAAGCATTGTTGTTGAAGCCCATTGGTTGTGCAAAGAACTTGAACTTGAGTTAGAAGAAATGAGTATCATTGTTATGTGAGATTTGTTGTTGAGCATTGTTGGAAACATTTTGAGTTGGTTGATACATGCTTGGACTAGGGTTTGTGAGAAAGGATTGATCCTTGAGGTGATTGGTTGAGTAGAGTTGATTGAGCCTAGTCAAGTGATTGTGTGAAGTGGTTGTTCAAGTTCCATGAAACAAACTATTCTATATTCTGATTTGAGTTGAGATTGAGATTTGAGAATAGAACATATTGAGTCTCTAACAATTCTCTTTATGCTTCTATGAGATTGATTTGAGTTGAGATTGGGATTTGAGTATAGAACATATTGAGTCTCTAACAATTCTCTTTATGATTCTATGTGATTGAGGCAAGTCTTTGAGAAGGCTTGTGGACTGATTTTGTGTAAGCTTTTGTGGAAGCTTGCAATGCAGATTTGAGCAAGTCCTAGAGAGGACTTATTGAGCATATTTGGACAAGTTCTGTGTGAGCTTGTTGAGCATATTTGGACAGGTTTTATGTGGACCTATTGAGCAGATTTGGATAGGTTCTGTGTGGACCTATTGAGCAGATTTGAGCAGGTTCTGAGTGGACCTATTGAGCATATTTGAGTAGGTTCTGAGTGAACCTATTGAGCATATTTGAGAAGGTTCTAAGTGAGCCTATTGATAGAGCTTTGGAGGTGATAGAGTCTCAATGGATAGAGATCCAACAGCCAAGATAATTGAAGATAGATCTTCTGAGTGAGGAGTCTTCAAGTGGAGAGAGATCCACCAATCAGTGTAGCAAAGAGACAAAGTCTTCTAGAAGATCACTAGCCAGAGCAGAAGGGGAAAGAGTTCTCCTATGGAAGAGATCCATGAACTTGATATTAGGGGATCAACATCTCCTTTGGATAGAGATCCATAAACATTGTAATTGGGAAGGATTCCCAAAGAGATTATTTGAGAAATATTTAGAAGAAATATTTTCTCTGTGGAGGTAGCCCACATTGGGTGAACCACGTTAAAAATGATGTCTCTCATGTGTGTGATGCTTTGTGTGATGTTTACTATTTTATTAATGTTGATGCTACTATTTGGGAAAAAATTTATGTTATACTGTTCACCCCCCTCTCAGTATAAGCACATGTTCTTAAATTTATGGAATGTTGGATGGAGTCGCAAGTGGCATATATGGATTCAAAGGACTTTGGTTCTCTTTCATCACATTGATAATTCCCACAAAATCATGAGAAGATGCATTTGTATTTGAACAAGTCATGGTTGCCTCATCAACTTGTCCAAGATGATCTGCTTGACCCCCATGTTTAGGGGGTGCATCAGGAATGATATCAATGGGTAGTGACATGGTAGGAGGACTACCTAGATACTTTATCGACTCGATGATAGGTGTGTATGTAGCATTGAGTACTATGCACTCATCAAGTTCTGGGTAGGTCAATCGAATTGTGTCCTTAAACATGGTATGATTTGATTCATCCATATCAATAGTGGGCTCTTCCTCCTTTTTAGTAGGAGTGGGAAGATCTTCTATAGGCATATTGATGATAGTTGTGGGAGCTTATGCAACTGGCTCTTATGACTCTTCCTCGTTTGAAAAAATAGAGGTTGGTACTAGCGGTGGTGAATGTAGCTCCACGACTAACCGTGGGGTTGCATATAGACTCTAGATAAGGTTGTTGGGTTTAGTGTCCAAGTGCATGGGTGATACAATAGGCTCCTATGGATGATCCACCTATTTATAATACTTGAATGGGTATGGGTCAACATCAACCACATGGAATTTACCTTCATCAATGTATTTAACACATTGATGCACTATAGATGGAACACATTCCATGTCTCGTATCCATAAATTAGACAAAAAGGGAAGCAACTTAAGTTATAAAATTAAGTTTTTGACCACATGTTGAGTGCCTAGGTAAAAATGGGACATGGGACTTAAAATTAAAATATGTTTTAAGTTTTATCCCACATTGGTTGTGCAAGGGAGTTATCTCAACAAAAAGGTCTTTATATTCAATTGCTTGCTCTCATTATTCACATTCTAGATATTTAGAAATTTGGTTTTCTCTTGGGATATTTCTAGGAGCTCTAGTTACAGACTCTATCAGTTGTTGGGGATGAAAACCTTCTTTAGTAAAAATATCTTCAGTTGTGAAATATCACACCTGGGTGTTTGTCTATTGGTTTCATTTTTAGATATCGGGATTGCACTTCAAAGATATTTCAGAGGATATTATCAAAATTTGGAATTGTAGACTTTAATTGAAAGAGTGTAAAATATTATTTTAGTTGATGGATGTACATTTATGCTAGTACATTCCATACTTCTCTTTGTAATTTTTGAAGGATGATGGGTACAAATCATGTAGGTTTAAGCTGAAGTGAAGTTTAAATGTTGGTTGACATCATTGTGATAGATTACAGAGACTATACATGCTGGGAATCATTATTTTTAGTAAGTCATACAAATGCTTCTGTGAGAACTGCCGTACCATATTTTGTAGCTATTGTTTCTGGGGTTGTTGATCATTATCTTTGCTAGGCATGACTGATCAGGGTATAGCTTCAGGAATTGGCCCTGAATTTTTTTTTTATTTGTGGAAAACATCCCAAACGAGATGCCACTTTTGGGTAAGACCCAAGGAGGCAGGGGTATCCATTCCGCCAAAAACACCCAGGACTCAGACCTGGACTACCACCTTTGAAATACTCAAGGAGCAAACAAACACATAAAACCAATTTAAAAATAAGTAAATAACAACAAAAATAATAAAATAAAATAACAAACATGCTCCTTGAGTGTGTCAAAAGCAAAAGCACAAACAAACACACACAATAAGATAAAAGAAACCATAACACAAACCACATAGAAAAACACAAGAACCACATAAAAAAACACAAACAAGACAAAAACAATAGAACACTACAAAGACATAACAAAAAAAACATGAAAAATAAACACAACCAAAACCTAAAAAATTTCGTGGAACAACGACGAGGTTAACGTAAAGGGGTTGCACTTTAAAGTAAACAAAGAATTTCTTACAGAGGTGACAGGCCTCCACCATGAGGATAAGGGACGGGTTGTCAGGAAGGACAAGCATAATTGGGAGGAGGAGCTGTCCCGCTTCTCGGAGTAGCAATGGGACAAGGCAAACCTATTTCGCTCCAACCTCTTGGCCCCCTTTGATGAGGCAATCATCCCAATAATGCAATACATTACCTACGATGACCCGGATCAAAGTCTCTTTAGTTTCCACTTGAGCTATTTCAACCACATTTGTGGGGCCACGATGGTCAGCACTCCCAATTTTTTGTTGTATTCCCTGGGCCTATCCATTGAACGTGCCTACAAAAGCCACTCCTGGCCCTCCCACCAAGGCCTCATGGATATGCTCTGTAGGCACGCTCTAGCCAACCAACCGCAGCTCCATCGGATCCCTCCCCTGTCTGATGTCCCCCCTTCGATGCGGCTAATTCCCTTGATGGTTCCCCTGTGGCTTCCATTTCCAAGCCCTCGCCTGAAGGCTCCCCCACCCCGAAGCATCGTAGGCCAACCCAAAAGTGTAGGACTCTGACCCAGGGCACAGGTGGGGCCCCAACTCCTGGGGGCACCAGCAAAGGCCCCTTCCCTGGCAATAGCAGGACTGCTGGCAGCACTAAGAGGACCAAACAAGAAGCCTCGGAGCCCGCCAATGTTAGTTTCAAGTCAAGCAGTAGAATGCAGAACTTGGATATCAAAGTCTTCCTCGATGCGGCTATTGGATCTCTGAGCACGGATGCCTAATCTGCTTCCTCTACTGTCTCTGCCCTAGCTGAGCTTCGATGTAGGCTAGGATACGGCCCCAACAGGGATTAGTTTTAACCTGCGTGGGGCTCCGTCTGGCCAGGAGTGGCCATTGGGCCCAGTGGTTTTTTGGTGTCCAACTTCTACGTGCTTTTGGTGGTGGTTTCTGGTTTTGATGGCTCCTAGCCATGGTTTTGCTACGGTTTTTTCCAGTTGTTTTTGTAGGCACCAGGGCCAGGGCCCCGGGCCCCAGATTGTTTCCCTTGGGTGCAGCATCGTTTTTTTTTGTTTTTTAGCCAAGGCTTATGCTGTAACTAAGGTTTTGGGATCCTGCTAAAAAAACCCGCTGTAAATAGTCTGTTACTTACCAAAAAAAAATCTAAAAAATTTTAAAAAATAAAATAAAAATAAAAATAAAAAACAACCAACAACCGAAAATAAACAAAAAACATAGAAAACACTCACATATAAAAACATGAAATAACACAAACAAAGAGAAACCCAAGAACAAGAACGAAAAAAACACAAGAAAAATAACAAAAAACATAAAAATAAAAAATAAAACAAAACAACAAAAACACAAGAACAAAAAAAAACAACACAAGAACACAAAAACAAAACAAAACAAAAGAACCCACCCACCTTAAAAAACTAAACAAAAAAAAAAAATTGAACAAAACAATGACCCATCTAGACCAGAAGACTATTAAGGCAAGAATCAACAGAGGAAAAAAAATAAAGAATAGAATGAGCTAGGGAACTAAAAAAAACTGAATGAACCAAAGAGAAGCAAAAAAAAATAAGAACCTAGGTACCTTCAGAACTGGATCCATCCAAAGAAATGATAGAAATAAGAGCTTCCCTAATTTGAGAAGCCCACCATATAGGAGGGTGGCCATAACAAGTAAGATCACATTTGTCCAAAGCCCAATTAGCTAAAGTATCAGCACTCTTGTTTTGATCTCTGACCACATGATTGTAATCAACTTTCAAAAATCCCATCTGGATTAACTGAATCTTCTCAATAATTCTTTTTATTCTCCAATCCACCTTATGATTCTTAGAAGGATTTTTCAAGAGATTAATCATAAGTTGAGAGTTAGACTCAACTAACACCTTTTCCCATCCAACCTTAGTAGCCTCCTAAAGGCCTCTGAGGATACCATACCCCTCAGCAAGGTTATTGGAAATAATACCCAAATTCTCAACAAAAGTAAAAACTAGGGAGCCATCTAAAAGTCTACCAATTCCTCCCACACTGGCTTTTCTAGGGTTCCTCTAGAGGCTCCATCAGTATTGATTTTTCCAAAATCCTTAGGAGGAGGTTGCCAATTTCTAGTCCTATCCATCTTACTAATACTCATATTCCCTTTAAGTTGCTTGCCCTTATAAGATTTAATCTTCAAACTTTTCATCACTTGATCCCATCTTTGGTGGGAGTTTTGGGGATGATTAAGGAGTTGATGGACAGATTCAACTAAGTTGGCTATGGTCTTTTGCCAAATATAGTAAATATCCTTCCTATCTTGATTAAAAATTTGGCTATTCTTTTAATTCCAAATATTCCAAAGAAGAATGGTAGAACCCATCCAAACTAACTGCCTACTAAAATTATCAACACCCTCTTGATTAGGCCAATCCCTCCAAAGCTGTTCAAAAGTAAAAAAATTGGACCACTATAAGCCAAGTAAAGTGACCATTCTCCTCCATAGCTCAGATGCTAAAGTACACTCAATAAAAATATGGTTGATATTTTCTACATTCTCTTCACACATTTCACATCTAAAAGGGCCATGAAAACCACGCTGCATAAGTTGCTCACCAGTAAGCACCCTACGATGCAATAAAAGCCAATTAAAGAACCTAACCTTAGGCCAGAGCTTTTGAGACCACAATTGAGAAAAAATGTCAGAAGAATGGTTGGTATTATTATGGCATAAGGTCAAATAACATTGAGCAATTGAATGCTCACCCTTAGTGGTGTTGTTCCATCCAAAACAATCTTTTTCATGGGACCAAGAGAGGGATCTCATAGGAAGGATGCCTTGGATATCTTGTATTTGCATTTCTAGGATTTGAATAGGCCAGTCCTCAATAGGGATCCAATATCTACCAACCTTTGAATTACCAGTATGGTACCGACAGTAATTAACCACCTTTATCCAATTAGCTCGATGAAGGTCCTCCATACAAGGCCTCCAATTAGGAAACTGAGTTATCAAAGGCTTGGGACCATCCCAAGAATCTATCCAAAAATTTGCATGTTGACCATTATGAATGATCCAAAATAATTTTTTCTTTATCAAATCCTCACCAGTCTTAAGAACTACTGAAATGGGAGAACCTTTGGTAGGAAGTTGATAGAGAACAAGGTCTTTAGGACTTTTGTTCTCAGCATATATAACACGGAGATTATTGGCCCAAAGAGCATTGGGGTTATGCAACATCCTCCAATATAATTTAGTAGCTAAAGCTTTTTTGTTATTAATTGAAGACCGTAATCCTAACCCCTCTTCACTCTTAGGAAGACATAAAGTATCCCATTTCACCAAGGCCCATTTTCTTTTCTCCTTAGTACCACTCCAAAGGAAACAATGACTGATTTGATCCAGTTCTCAAAGAACAGCCTTTGGGATATTCAAAATAGAAGAAACATAAATAGGAATAGCTTGAAGGACTGATTTTACCAAGGTGATTCTACCCCCAGAAGAAAGCTACTTGTTTGTCCACTTTCCAATTTTCTTTTTGACTTTTTCCAACAACCAATTCCAATATTTATATTTTGCCTTTGAATATTTATGGGAATACCTAAATAAGTGATTGGTAGAGAGGTCTTCTTATATATTAATTTATCCAAGACCATGGATTCCTATCTAGCAGAGCAGTGAAAGGGAGAAAATTAAGTTATAAAATTAATTTTTTGACCCCATGTTGAGTGCCTAGGTAAAAAGGGGACATGGGACTTAAAAGTAAAATATGTTTTAATTTTTATCCCACATTGGTTGTGCAAGGGAGTTGTCTCAACAAAAAGGTCTTTATATTCAATTTATTGCTCTCATTATTCACATTTTGGATATTTGGAAATTTGGTTTTCTCTGAGGAGATTTCTGGGAGCTCTGGTTATAGACTCTATCGGTTGTTGGGGACGAAAACCTCCTTCAGTAACAATATCTTCGGGTGTGAAAGATCACCCCTGGGTGTTTGTCTGCCGGTTTCATTTTTAGAGATCGGGATTGCACTTCAAAGAGATTTCAGAGGAGATTATCGGAGTTTGGAATTGTAGACTTTAATTGAAAGAGTGCAAAATATTATTTCAGTTGCTGGCTGTACATTTATGCTAGTACAGGCCATACTTCTCTTTGCAATTGCTGAAGGATGATGGGCAGAAATCATGTAGGTTTAAGCTGAAGTGAAGTTTAAATGCTGGTTGACTTCATTGTGACAGATTACAGAGACTATACATGCTGGGAATCATTATTTTCAGTAAGTCATACAAATGCTTCTATAAGAACTATCAAACCATATTTTGTAGTTATTATTTCTGGGGTTGTTGATCATTATCTTTGCTAGGCATGACTGATCAGGGTATAGCTTCAGGAATTGGCCCTGAGTTTCATAGTGTTCATCTTTAGAAATTCAACCTGTAGCTGATTATTGGAGATCTCTCAGACCTGTAGCTTCATTGATAGCCCCTTGATCGACACTCAATCAAGACTGGTATGATAGCAGCAGCAGCAGACTTAACTAATGCATGTTGAAACTAAAAAGCTATGTAACTTTGTGGATGTTCTGAGTGGTTTATGACTGACTTATGGAACACAGTTTTTGAAGATAAATCTGATTCTCATTTCATATAATTTGCACATTGATGTTCATCATTATATGCATTTTGGAAAATATAATGTGGTGATCTTGTGTAATCAGCTATTTAGTTGTTTAGATTATTGGGAACCAAACAATAAGGAATAGACTTTACATATTAGAATTGCTATTTGCCCTTAATTGCAGTATAGTATATGTTGTCATATAAATGAAAATTTGAATTAATGTGAAGAAGAAATTGTAAAAAGTTAAGGCAGACCATAGAGGGTATATTACATAGTATCAAAGCATAGGCTATTTTTGCCAGCCTATTTGGGTAGTCAATAATGACACCATTGAGTGAAAAAGAGTTGGTTGAACGACTTATTAATGTAGAAGGTAAACTTGGACAACTATAAAATTCAAAAGATGCTCTTCTATACGCCTTGGGAGAAGTAGAGGATTGCTTGCACATGATGGGTCAGTCACATTCTTAGTTGTTACAAGTAGTAAAATTTTCCTTTGGTGATGTCTTTTGACAAGCCTTAATGGTTGAAACACACAAAAAATGAGGTAAGACTTATGGTCAGTTCTTGTTTGAGTGAAATTTTGAGTATTTCAGCACCTAAGGCACCTTATAGTGATCATGCATTGAGAAATATAATGCAACTATTGGTTTACAGTTTCAAAGGATTGGAAAAAATCTCAAGTTCCAATTTTGCTAAGAGAGTTACCATACTTGAATTATTTGCAAAAGTTAGAATGGAAAACATCATGTTAGACTTGAATATGGATAGGTTGATTTACAAAATGTTTCACCATTTTATTGCTACAGCCAAAAAATATCATGTTGGAAGTGTTATTGTAGCCATGAGAGACGTCATGATTTCAATCATAAACCAATATGAGGAAAGTGATAAGTTTTTCCAGCCACTCATAATTATGTTAATGGATGTTTGGAGATATTATTTAATTGTTTCACCTATAGTACATGACTTGGTTAACAGTGTAGTTCAAGAGTGTGAAAAGAAATTGCAGCCCTTCTTGGTCATTGACGAGCACAGGGAAGAAGAGGAGCTAAAATCAGAAAATTCTCATGAAGGCAATGACATCACATATGAGGTATGTATGGATGAATCTTATATTGTTTCTAATGACATACATGCAAGTGTTGTTGATGAAATTATGCACAAGAAAAAAGACCAAACATCAGACATGATATCAGATTTGAACCTACCAAATGATGCTTCTAAGTCTGTCGGTTGCTTAGATGAGACCAAAGAAGATGATGCATATGTTGATAGTATGGTTGAGATCACTAATGTCATTGCAGGGATGAAGACTGATGAATTTATTGCAACAACTTACTATGATGAGTTCACTAATGCATTCTCAGATGTTGAGCATGATGATAGTGATTCAAATGTTCAATCAGCACATGATGACCTCCTCTTATCACAATTCAGTGGTGACCATACAAATGGATGTGGGTTTAGTATCCATACTGAACCTATGAAGATAAGTATGCAGGACAATTTCATTTACTTTGGTGATTTGCAAAGTAACTTATGTACAGAGACAGTCTTGCATGATGGGGAATCAAAATTAAGCGATCAGCTCATAGTGCCTTGGGATCCGGGTGTGTTGACACCTAAGGCGGATGAAGAACCACTTGGGAATGAAATTCCTCTTACCCCAAGTGATGAAATTTCAGAGAGTGCAATTTTGGATCAACAAGTTAATTGGATAGAGCATGAGGACAGTATGGGATTTCAATGGGTAGATAATCCACTATTTGAGATGGACAGTGAGACATCCTTTAACAACCCACTTTTTGTGATGCATGATGTTGACTTGATACCTATGACTGATTGGGATAGTACATGTCATTGTGGCTTGAAGTTGGGTCTTGTGGATTCACCTCCAAAAGAAGGGAGTCACATTGACTCAGTGGTTGATGGAGTTGCGAGCCAAGTGGTGGAGACTTCAGGTGCTAGTAGATTCCTTTTTGATGAAGCTCTCACTGTGATGTATGTTGTGCAACCCCAGTTTGATGAAGTCACTTTGAGGGAGATTCCTTTAACTCAACACTTCATGCCTGTGCTGTTGGACATCAAGGATGATGGAAGAGGCGTACCTTGGAGGTTTGATGATCCGCAGAAAAGAAGAAATGCTGTTGTGCACTCTTTGAGCAGCCATGTTATAAATCCATTTGTGTTCATACAGATGGATTGGAGGGAGATTCTGAGCAAATACTGGATATTTTCAGAGTTGGAGACTCATTATGAGGCCATTCAGCTTGTTGGAGGAGTTAGTTTTTGGTCTAACATGAGGTCAACAAGAATTGCAGCTAATGTGATCCATTTTTGGATGGATTTATGGGCATATCGAGTGTATGTAGGCTATCACTTATTTTGGATGATTGATATATTTTTTGATAGTGCTTTCATGATTACTGCTAAGTGGGAGTGTTGGTACTCTTGGGTTGACCATTTTGTCTCTTGGATATGGAGCGTTAGCTTGGTTTTTTTTTATTTTGATGGTAGATGCATTCCCAGGATAATCAATTTTAGAATTGATATAGTTGACCTTCTTTATATCACCCGTTTGTTAGAGATTGATCAACACTTTTGGATCTCAAAGGTGAGAATTGTTGAACATCATTTTCCCCTGTCGAGTAAATTTTATTTTTGAGTACATAGGTCCATATTGGACAGGGAAGTTGTTGGAGTCTACCAACATATTATTCGATGCCTGTACTTGCTAGTGCTGAGTATAGTGACATCAGATGATGAGCAGAGATATTTTAATCCATCCTTATGTTTTGGGCAACAGGTTGAGGAGGATGCTTTGATGATTGTAGAAGACTATTATGATTGGGGTCGATTGGTATACATCAGTTTGATGAGTGCAGATGAGATATTGTTAGCTCTAGACTACAGAGGCATTCCCAGAGTTGACCATGTTGTAGCTTATGATGATGTTCTCTCTAACATGTCTTGGTGAAAGATGTTTCATTTCAGACATTACAGTATCATATTTGAGGGAGGTTACATCATTGTGTTGCAGTTGAGTCTTGTGTAGTTCTGGCATGCTGAGTTTCCTGTTGTAATCAGAGTGGCGCAACAACAACATGGTGGATTTCTCCTGAGGATTGTTTGGGATCCTGGTATTTTCTGTGATGGCAACCAAGAGCAGACTGTTGACTAGGATATACTTGAGTATTGCTTGGGGCTTGGGGACAAGCAATATTTGGGAAGGGCAGACTGTAATGTCCCTTTTCTAAGTAGTCAACTCATTATAGTGTTCTAGCCTACTTTCGAGCTCTCGTAGTATATGACAGGTGTGTGGGGGTCTAATGGACGTCATTTAGTCATCATCTAGATACTGAGAGATTTCTATTTCCTATCTTTCAAAACCATATGGAGCATGGAAGCATGGATTTACTATTTTTAGTAAGTCATTTTTTAGGGTTTCTGGTCGGACGGGCAGTGTAGTGTTATTTTTCGCTGAAAAGGGTATCCAAATTTATCTTCAATTGGTAGATTGGTTAACCTAAGGTTAGATATTTTAATGAGAAAAGGTTTGATTATATTAAATTAAATTAAATATTTAATTTAGTATAGTTATAACTTTATTTTATAAAGTGGAGATATAAGGGGACATAAGTCACTTAAGTGATAAATAATATTTTATAAAGTGACTTAGGAGTTATTTTATTTATAAAGTTACTTTATTTCATAAAGTGACTTAATGTTTTAAAAGGGAGCAACTTAAGTTATAAAATTAAGTTGTTGACCCCATGTTGAGCGCCTAGGTAAAAAGGGGACATGGGACTTAAAAGTAAAATATGTTTTAAGTTTTATCCCACATTGGTTGTGCAAGGGAGTTGTCTCAACAAAAAGATCTTTAGATTCAATTTCTTGCTCTCATTATTCACATTTTGGATATTTGGAAATTTGGTTTTCTCTGAGGAGATTTCTGGGAGCTCTGGTTACAGACTCTATCGACTGTTGGGGATGAAAAACTCCTTAAGTAACAATATCTTCGAGTGTGAAAGATCACCCTTGGATGTTTTTCTACCGGTTTTATTTTTAAATATCAGGATTGCACTTCAAAGAGATTTCAAAAGAGATTATCAGAGTTTGGAATTGTAGACTTTAATTGAAAGAGTGCAAAATATTATTTTAGTTGCTGGCTATACATTTTTGCTAGTACAGGCCATACTTCTCTTTGCAATTGCTGAAGGATGATGGGCAGAAATCATGTAGGTTTAAGCTGAAGTGAAGTTTAAATGCTGGTTGACTTCATTGTGATAGATTACAGAGACTATACATGTTGGGAATCATTATTTTTAGTAAGTCATACAAATGATTCTGTGAGAACTATCGTACCATATTTTGTAGCTATTATTTCTGGGGTTTTTTATCATTATCTTTGCTAGGTGTGACTGATCAGGGTATAGCTTCAAGAATTAGCCATGAGTTTCATAATGTTCATATTTAGAAATTCAACTTGTAGTTGATTATTAGAGATCTCTCAGACATGTAGCTTCATTGATAGCCCCTTTATCGACACTCAATCAAGACTGGTATGATAGCATCAGCAACAGACTTAACTAATGCATGTTGAAACTAAAACTTTATGTAACTTTGTGGATGTTCTGAGTGGATTGTGACTGACTTATGGAACACAATTTTTGAAGATAAATCTGATTCTCATTTCATATAATCTACACATTGATGTTCATCATTATATGCATTTTGGAAAATATAATGTGGTGATCTTGTGTAATCAGCTATTTAGTTGTTTAGGTTATTGGGAATCAAACCAAATCTTGATAAGGAATTGACTTTACATATTAGAATTGTTATCTGCCCTTAATTGCAGTACAGTATATGTTGTCACATCAATGAAACTTTGAATTAATGTGAAGAAGAAATTGTAAAAATTTAGGGCAGACCATAGGGGGTACATTACAGGGGTACACCGCTTAAAACCCACAATGAGTGGAGGGTTCTCCTAGCTCTTCCATCCTTAATCGACAAGCGATTCCAATAGTGGGAGGGAGTTTGAACACTAGTGACCTATTCCATCTTAAGAGAGTGCCCTATTCTATCTAAGGTATCTAGTAGGCAATCCAGTGGAAGGAGGTGAAATCAAATGTCACCGATCTGAATTGGAGGTTGGTGATGAAATCCAACATTACCAATGTTATGGTGATATGTGCAAGTGTGTGTGGTTCATTTTAAGATTAAATAAAGTAAATAATTAAGCACTCAATGATCTTTCACTAAATGCAAGGAAAATATGTTTTACTTTCAAAAAATCTAGATAAAAATCAACCTACAAAATGCATTCCCTAAATGATAACCTACCCATTAGGTAGGCTACAAGCAATAAAACCATAGAAGTCCATTTATACCTAGTTTATTTTCAGATTTTCTTCTTATTTTTGTTGTTTTTTCAATTATATAAAAGCAAACCTAACTTCTACTTTTCAAGCAATCAGAGGAGGCAAGAAAAAACTAGTTTTCAGCAGTTTTGAATAGCAGAAATAAAAACAGAGGGTTTTTATACCTACCTCAATGGCCTGTAAACCTAACTTCTACTTTTCAAGCAATCAAAAGAGGCAAGAAAAAACTAGATTTCAGAAGTTTTGAATAGTAGAAATAAAAACAGAGGGTTTTTATACCTACCTCAAGGGTCCCACAATGATAACCACTAAATTAGGGGAAAAATGGTGCACCTAAGAGTGTTAAAAAATATGCATCTATATTTGTTATTGATTAAGCATTACAAAAGGACAAATTTAAGCAACCATAGAAGCCAAATAAGTGCAATAAAAGGTGTTTCTCTTTATTTCATTTGGTAAATAAGAACAATGGTTACATAGATGTCCCCTTGAGGGCTCTTAGTGTGATACAATTGTTTACAAAATGATGGGTGCCCAAGGATCAAGTCCTTTCAAATAAGCTTGTGTGCACTTCCAATGTTCTTCCTCATACCCACAATTGAGGTGGGTGAACCCATGATGTCGCTGCTTTTGTCTTCACTATTTTGATCTTGTATTCCTTCCTAATTCACTATAAAACATGCACCTACACACAAGGAAACTAGACTTTTCAAACAACAAGTGCATAGAATGTGAAACATGCAAAATCCATACATGCAATTATAAGCTATAAATTGTAAATATGCAATGTGCCTATCTAAAACAAATCAAAATGATCTGAAATTTTATATATATGTATAATATATGATTTTGGGAAGATCTAATTGAAAATAGAACATAAATTACCTTCGGATCGATATCGCATTCGCAGTGCGCCTATGAAGCCTACAAAACCCAAAACAAGCAATTTCTAGACCAAAACACCTCCAAATAAAACGAAACTTGGAAATTATGCCTAAAATGATATTTTAAGAGGAACCATATGGTCATATTTGAAAAATAAGTCATAGTTTCATGTGCATATTCATATGGTCCCTGAAAGCCTGCAAAAACTTAAAAATACAATATCTCACTCAATATAACTCCAAATTGCATGAAATTTGGACAACATGTTCATAATATAACCTAGAATATGCCTAATTAAAAAAGTAGAAAAATAAGGCATATATATGTCACCATCCCTTGCAAGTACGGTGGTGACTGTCACAGATTAGGGACCATCCTGGGGTGGTATGACCACCAATTTTGCTCCTAATTTACCACCAATTCCTCAAGGCATTGGTAAAAAAACTTCTTAACAGTGTTTTTGTCAAATTTAGTGTTGAAATTCACTCAGATGATTTGGTTTTGTAAACAAATTATGCCTCCTAGATCACTCATAATCCTCCTTCGCTAGGTAGATATTTCGAGGGAAAAAATGTACAAAAAGGTGAGGGGAAATCTTGGCAGCACTTTGTTGTTGTCTCAAAACTCCTCTTTATATTTTGGGTGGACAATAGATCCACTTTATATTCAAAGGTATCCTTTGGTAAAATGGGCATGCAAGGGCATACATGTCAAGAGGTTCCATTTGTCTAAAATTGAGAATGCATTGAAAGGGGAATATAATCTCCCATTTTGGCCTCCATTTTGTAGCATGTCATAATGATTTTGTACCTTCAAGTCTTGCATGCTCACATATATAGGATAAATGGTAGTTTTTGGGTGCCATTTTTTTAAATTTCACTTTTTTGGAGTCAAACCTTATGGTCATCCCACCTAGGGATGGCAGCTTTGCCATCATCCTTGGGTGGGATGGCCATGAATTGTGATCATACCATGGTGGTACGGTCATGCCTATGTGGCCCAAAACCTCCTAAAAGTGGGTTGGAGCCTTCTAATAGTGGTTAAGACCACTATTAAACCTCTGAGGGTTGCCCAAGGGGGCCATATTATGTCAATTAGTCAATGCTTTCGGTTGCCTTATCAAATTGACATAATTTTAGTGTCTACACTTATCTCCTCACATCCTTGTCCTACCTAATCCCTTTAGCTGCTTGCTACTATATGTAGGTGCTTGAAAAGTTATCATAAAATGGGATGCTCAATGTTAAGCTACATTTGATGCCCTAAAATATTACCTCTTATTTCCTCCCATCATTGTCCCACCTAATCCCTTTAGGTGCTTTCTTCTATATATAGTATGTATAGACTATGCCTTAGGTGTTATGTTGGCACATTATGGTGATCAACATAGAGAAAGTGTTTTCTTCTACATTAGCAGACCTTTGGTTAATTACGAAGGCTGATATATGCCCTTAGAGAAGCTTTACCTAATTGTAGTATTTGCATCCTAGAAACTTAGATATTATATGCTTAGCCATAAGACCTTTGGCATTACAAGATTTGATCCCTTCCACTATATCTTGTTCAATTCTTACCTCTCAAGAAGAACTTATAAGTGGATCACTATGCTTACTATATTTGATCTTGAGTTTAGAAATTATAATTTTGTGAAAGGTCAAGTTATCACTGACCAATTAGTAGTTGCACCTTTAGAAGCTATCCAACCCTTCATGGTAGAATTTTTAGATAAGTTAATCTTCAACCTAGAATAATATCCAACTAATTATTGGACCTTGTAATTATATTATGCAATATGTTCCAAAGGATTAGAGGAAGGAGTCATCTTGGTCACTTCTCAATAAAATTTAATTTGTTTGTCATTTAAGCTTAATTTTTCTTGTACCAATAGCATAGCATAATACAAATCCCTTATCTTAGAGCTACGTGTAGTTTTAGCCCTCAAGGTCAGAATTAGCTATATTTGGGGATTACAAATTAGTGATAAACCAATTCAATGGTGTTTATCAAACAAAGATGACCAACTAAATCTACATAAAAACATTTTTTAAAATCTAATGGCTACTTTTGATAAAAATACAATTGGTATTATCCCTAGCTCTAATAACCACCATGTCAATACTATATACTTGGTTGCATTCTTGATCCCTTTAGATTTGGATGATGAGCAACATGCAATCATAATTTGGTAAATTATACATCCTTCAACCTTAAAATCTAGTCAAGTTTATTTAGAGGTCTTTTCTTTCAGAAGCAACTTCATCCCCTAAAATTTAGTATAAAGACACCTTTGTTTATCTTAAGGATGATACTTTGTTTGATAGTTTGAATTGTGATGAGTGTAAGAACCTCAATAAATGATCCTATAAACATGTTATCATTAGAAAGTTTTTGTATCACCACACCCTTCATGGCATTTTACTTAGGTGTTTAGATTTTGTAAAATCCCAAATAGTCATCTAAGAGGCCTATAATGGATCATGCAATGGCCACTTTAGCGGTGTCACCATCCCTAAAATTTTCTTAGGGTGAATTATTATTTGACCTCCATGGAAAATGACTCTTATTACTATGTCAAGAAGTGTGATAAGTGCCATAATCATGATAATATTATCCACACTCCTTCCCAAGCCCTTCAACCCTTAAGGTATTTCTCCATTTAGGGATTGGATATCATTGGGAAGATAAACCCTATTTCATCAAATGGACACAAATTTTTCATCATGAATACTAAGTACTTTACCAAATAGGTTGAAGCTATAATATTTAGCCTCAACCATTGGAGTGTAATTCTCCAATTTTATCCTTAACTAGATTCTCAATTTTCATGGCCTCTCTTCTATTCAAATCTTGAACAATGGAACACTTTTAAGAAGAAATATGTCTATAATATTTATGCTAAGTACAATATATAGTACAAATGGTCCATCACTTATTATCCCCAAGGCAATGGCTAAGCCAAATCCTCTAGTAAGACCCTAACCAAATTCCTCAAGAATATCATTATCAAAAATAATAGAGATTGGCATCTCTAGTTGTATCGACCTCCATGGGTGTATCACACTAATGTTAGAACTCCTATTGGATTAATACCCTATGCTCTATGGGACTATATATATCTTTATGTATGAGCTTTAGGTTCCTTCCTTGTACATTATATTGCAAGATACCTCTATTGGAGATGAATATTGCCTCTCTCATATTATCCAACTTGAATTTCTTTATGAAAAGTAGATCCATAACCTAGAATACCTATAATTATACCAAAAAATTCTTAAACATACCTATAAAAATAAGGTATGATATTTATCCTTAAAAATTGGTGACCTGGTTCTCAAGGAGAACTAGAAAATCACCATTACCAAAATCAAGCTCAAAGATCAATTTGAGTCTAATTGGCTTGGTCCATACATCATAGTTACCAAGTATATATTAGGATCCTATTATATTAACATGTTTGATGAAAAAAACTTAAAGAACCAATGAACATAATGCATCTAAAATGATAATATGTTTAAAACTACATTATATTGATTGTTTAATATTTTATGCTTAGTATGACTATTTACTTCATATATACTTGTCTAAGTAGACATACTTGTCTTTTCTTGGACTCCTTGTATCCTAGATATTGAAGGATGTATCATGACATGCAAATGATGATCCTGGATAGAATAGATTATTTTTATTTTTACTAGGTTACTAATATGATTAGATCTTACCTTGTCCCATAGAACACATTACTTTTCTATATTTTAATATGTATGCGCTAATATATAGTTGTTGCCACATTCAAACATCATTCTTCCACCATATAATCCCCTATATATATTCAAAATATTTCATTTATATCCCATAAGATTCTAATTATTATTGCTTTGCATATAAGTCAAGGCATGATCCCCGGGTGCTCATTCCTTTAGTTATGGATAAATCATCAAGAATAATGCACCAACATAACTTGATTATAAAATATTATCTCCATGTTATTATCTTACCTCATCATGTTTCCCTATCTGTACATAATTATATGAATGATTGTATGTACTTGTTCCCCTACTTATGAACAAAATGATGAGAGCAATATATTGATTGGATCACATAGATTTCGTGGCACCCCATATCAAATTTACATTATCCAAACATCTTACATCTTGTCCCTTTGGCATGTGATGATATTAGTTAGGTTAGATGTTTTAGTTTATTGTTAGCTAGGGATCTAGTTCTAATAATACCATATCACCATAACTGTCATAACATTTTCAATCTTGAAAATTTATACTTAGGAAAAGGAACCAATTGGAGGTTTCTATTACTAAGTGAAAAACCCAATAATAATAAAGGTTTTAAATATATTTTTATATCTCCAAAATCTCCATCTATCTATTACACCAACTCAATTCAATCTCGTTGATTGATGAATATTATGAGTTCCATAGGTGTTGATGGCATAATCAATCATTTTATCTTCTATCTCATTATATCCACACAATAAAAGCTATGATTCTAAAAGTGTTTATGGAAATATCTTACTTTTTCAAACTAGTTCTAAATCACTATCATATTACTTTTGGACCTGTAAAATATTGGATTGTATCAAAAGAGCATTTTAATCCTCTATGTAAGATCATCAAAATTACACAAATTACATATATGAATGGAGGTAATATGCACAATATCCTTAATATATTTATTCCTCAAATAATTCCAAATTATGGATAAATTAATTGTCAAAATCAACATCATCTCATAAATCTCATAGAAACTCTAGAATTTTTGTCCAAAGGCACATCCATTTCCATTTTCACATCTACCACGTATTTTCTAATATCGATTTAAGAGTAAATTATAAACTCAAAGGCCCTATATGACATTTATCTAAAGTTAAAGTAGAAGTACTTTATGAAATATGCCTAAAGAAAGAGTAGAATTCCTTTACAACACTTGTCCAAAGGTAAAGTAGAAGTCCTTTATAATATTTCTTTAAAAGCATAATAGAAGTCATTTACAATTTTTTTCTAGAGGTAAAGTATAATTCCTTTATGAAATTTATCTAAAGGAAAAGAAAAAGTCCTTTAGGTTTTTATCCAAAGATAAATCCATTAGCAAAAATTCTTTGTAACATTTTTTTAGGGAAAAGTCTCTTTCCATTTGGTGCATCTCCAAAGTCCTCAAAAAAAATTGTGTTAAGGTAAATCCATTTACAAATTTATTAGAATAAAAAACACTCTTTTGACATTTTTCTATGGGTACCAAAAATAATATATTTATTGTGTATCTTAGTAATACCTTATGGAATTTATGGCTTTAGTACCCTTGTATTTAACTAAGAAATATAACTACTGAAAATATGAATCAGAAATAATGTAATACAAAATCAATGCATATAGCTTTTTACTATCAATAAGAACTTGTACAATAAAATATGGAACTAGGAGTCCATAATATAGATTTTACAAATGACCTTTGATCTCCCTCAAGTAACCCTTTGAACTTCTTACATATCAAATAATGTAATATACTCTAACATCCCCCGTATTACATTATTTGAGATGAGCTTTTCTTGACCTGCATAGATAATCTCTAAATGTCTGGAACTTGTTTCTCCCTAGATCTTTTGTGAATATATCTGCAAGTTGTTCTTCTGTAGGAATATGCTTCAAGTTGATATGATGATTCTAAAAATGATCTCTAATAAAATGACACTGAGCTTCAATATGCTTAGTTCATTCATGTACAATTGGATTTTTGATCAAATTAAGTACTCCTTGATTTTCACAATGTATTAGAGTTGGAGATATTTTGATTCCCATGTTTGATAAGATATATTATAGTCATAAGGCCTCAAAATTGTATCTCGTTCTGCACAATATTCTACTTTAGAATATGATTGTATCATTGTATGATGTTTCTTATTTTGCTATAATATTGGTCCTAAGCCAAGATAAAAAATGTGCCCTAAAGTGGATTTTCTATCATCAATAAAACTAGCATAGTCAGAATCTGAACAACCCTCTAGACAAATATATTTAACATTCTTCATATACATTAGTCCATAATTTGTAGTTTTCTTGACATATTGTAATATTATTTTTGCACCTTTCCAATTACTCATTCTTGGTTCTTGCATGAATATTGAGAGATAATTCATAGCAAAGAAAACTAGATCATGTTGAGTATTAGTTAAATACATAATACTTCCAATTGATGATAACTTATAGTCAAAATGAAAGGTGTTCCATAATTTTTGGATAATTGAAGTCCTTGTTCCATAGGTGTATCTTTAGGCTTACAATTACTCATTTTATATTTTTCAAGTAAAGCCTTTGCATATTTTATTTGTGTAATTGTAATATTGTCTTTATATTGATGAATCTACAGACCAAGAAAATAATTCATAAGTCCTAAATTAGTCATCTCAAAACCTTTCTCAAAAAATTTCTTTACCTCACTTATTAGATTCTCTGAACTTCTAGTAATTACTATATCATCAACATATACTATGAGAATTAAAATATCATTTCCAACTTTCTTTGTATATAGGTTTGGATCTAATGTACTTCATTTGAAATTGTGTTGCAACAAGTAATTATTAATCTTTACGTTTCATGATCTAGGGGCTTGCTTTAGCCCATATAAGGATTTATTTAAAGTGCAAACCTTTTGTTCATGACCTTTGAAAATAAATCCTTCTGGTTGTGACATGTAGAATTCCTCTTCTAAATCACCATTAAGAAATGTACTTATTACATTCATTTGATGAAGTTTCCAACCATGATGATATGCTAAAGCACATATTGTTATGATTGTAGTCATTATAATTATAGGTGCAAATGCTTCTTCATTGTCAATTCCCTCTATTTGAGTATATCCTTTAGCTACTAATTGAGCTTTGTATTTATCAAGTTACCCATTTACTTTATACTTGATCTTATAAACCCATTTGCAACCTACTACCTTCTTTCCTAGAGGCAATTCTACTAGGTCTCATGTTTTATTCTTTTGTAATGATGAATATTCTAATTACATAGCTACCTTCCAATGTGAATTATTTAAGGCTTGAAGTGTCATTGTCAATTCTAATATGATACTTAGAAATCCTCTATTTATTCTACTTTGACTATGAGCTTGAGGTCTTGGAGTAGTAAGATTTGGTATTTTTTCTAGATTTGATATCTGAGTGTATTCCTAAGTTGTATTGGTTCCTTCCTTTGAGAAATTGTAGAAGTTTTCGTACATTCACTTTGTTCATCTTGAGATTTTGACTCTGTTTCTTCATTTGATAAGTCTTCTTCTGAGAAATTTAGAAGAATTTTTGAATCATTATTTTGTTCTTTAGTTTCAACCTTGATTTTTTCATCAAAAACTACATCTTTGCTTATGTATACTTTCTTTGCACTTGGATCAATTATTATATATCCTACTAACTCATCATCATAACCAAGAAATATACCAAATAGTTTTTTCATCTATTTTTGTCCTCTTCTATATTGGAATACGCATATAAGCTTTGCATCCAAATCTTCTCAATTTGCTAATATTTGGTTTTTGTCCTGACTGTGCTTCTTCCGTGTAACATTCTTGAGTATTCTTGTAGGCAATCTATTTTGTAACTATATTATTGTTTTAACTGCTTCTACCCAATATTAATGATCAAGGTGATCTTATTTTAACATACATCTCACCATTTTCATTATTGATTTGTTTCTTCTTTCTACAATCCCATTTTGTTGTGGTGAATATGTTGTAGTAAGTTGTCTTTTTATTCCATTTTCTTCTAGAAATAGACTGAATTATTTTGATACAAATTCACCTCCTCTATTTGAACAAATAATTTTGATAGTCTTTCCTGACTCCTTTTCTACTTGAAGTTTGAATTATTTAAAAAAATTAAAGGCTTCAAATTTGTACTTCATAAAGTATACCCACATTTTTCTAGTGTGATCATCAACAAATAGTTGAAAATATTTATGTCCTTCAATACTAGTAACATTCATTGGATCGCATAAATTTGTATATATCAATTCTAGTGGTTGTTGAGACTTATACTGACAGATTTCAAATGTTATTCTATGTTGCTTTCATGCTAAACACTCTAGACAAATAGTAGGTTCCCAAGAAATATCTAGTATCACTTAAACCATTTGATATTTGACCATTTCATTTAAAGATGATGCACTGGTATACCCAAAATATTTATGTTATAGTTCTTTTGTTCTTGATGTTTTGACTAATAGAGCCAAATATTTAGTAGTACCTAGATTAAATAAACTATATTTATAGGAGCTTAAGGCTATAATTTTTCCTTGTTTGATAATATGATATTATTTTCGTCCACTAATAACTTTGAATTCTACTATCATGTCTTGATCCAAGAGTTTATAAATTAAAATAATATTAGTAGTCAATCCTGTAACATATAAAACATTGTTAATTATTAATTTTCTATTTATTAGGTTGACCATAATATTTCCTATTTCTTTTACTTAATAAGTTTTACAATCTGCTACAAAAACTGGTTTCTCATATTTTTCTTATAAAGAGTTAAACCATTTTTTATTTCCAGTCATATTTTCACTTGCTCCTAAATCCATGTATCAATAATCCATAATTATTTTAGCTTTGAATAAGAAATTTTTCAATTTTTAGGTTGTCTACCTTATGTCTCCTTAGGTTTGAATAACACCTTATTTCTTGCTAGTTATAAATGAATTAATCAATAATTTTTGATAAATATATCAATTCTTCAAATCTCTAGGTTGAATTCCTTTTATATCCCAAATTTAAAACATATAATTTCTCAATTCTAAATTTCATAAATCTATGTTGGTTTTGAATTCCTTATACCTCCTCAATTAGAAATTTAGAAATTCTATAAGAAAAATTGCAAGTTTTGTATTCTAATTTGATGTAGAAAGTCTTATTTCTCCAAAATTATCAATTTGTAAATATTTCAAATTGTTTTGCAAACTCAAATAATCCAATTACAAAACTTCAAATTAATTTCTCAAATTTTCAAATCAACTTTTCAAATTCTCATAAAACTTTCCAAATAGCAATAATGTTTCTAAGGTTTCAAATTTCACTTTTATATCTTATCTCTCAAATAATCAAGCAAATAGATTAATTTTCCTTCAACCTTAGAAAAAATAATATTACCCAACCTTATAACTCCTAACTTGGGAAAATAATCAAATTGTAAATAAATTGCTTTACCTTCAAACTTGCGGTGTGAAAATGTCCAATGAAGTTGAATTTAAACTTTGGATGGCACTCTTCTTCAACTGATAATCCATGTTGCTCTTCAATGGTAAAATAAAATTTTAAATTCTTATTATTCCTTCATGCTACTCATGCATTAATAGATGCCTTAAACATTTTGATTCTCCTCAAGGTGATTGGTGTTCTATTTTTGAGATGCCAAGTGGCAAATAATATCTTTACCTCTTCAAATAAGCCCTTGATTCCTCTTACATACTTCATCACTATGTAATGCTCATTAATGAGCAAAATGAATGTTTTGAAAATGTTATGATATTTTGGACATTACACCACATGGCATCATCAAACTTGCAACCTCAATATTCATTTGTGTAGTGTGATCTCTTGGTGCTTGATTTACCCTAATTCTCCCTTCTTCAATGTTCTAACTTCTTCACACTCATCCTTTGATGCCCAACAAATATATTTTCTGCTACCTAATAATATACCATGCTTGTCCTCCTTAGATGGTGCTTATTGAAGGTGTCAATGCTCCACTCCTCCACCTCAAACTAGTGGAACAACTTATGTGGATTTACCTTCAATACATTGGCACATCCACTTGTGCTTGGTGGTTCTACCACTCCTTTGGTGAATTTTATTCACCAATATTTTTTGTAATTTTCAGTGCTCCTCTCAGTGCCTTTAGACACCTTAAATATACCTTATCTTCTATCACTATTTTATCTTATTTTATTTAATAGAGCTTATAAAAAATCTACACTTATTTTAATTATAAAAACAACATATGTTACTTCTTATCACTCCCTTTAAAGTAACTTTAACTCCAGTATTTGCTATTATTTTTTTCAGATTCTAGGATGATAATGATGCCTCCTTCCTTGGATTGGAGACACTTAGCTTAGAATATATTTTTTTACCTTTAGTTACACTTTCAAAAAAAATTATAATAAACTAGTTTTAATGCTTGAATAATAACCTTTTATAGCACCAATGTTACAAACCTATTTTACCTCCTTTTGTAGCTAATCTCCTTGGTGATTTGATTCACCTTTTTGCTATCTCAAATTTACAAATTTTGTAGCTTCACTTCCTTTTAATTTGATAACCCAAAATCATCAATTTTGTAACTCTAATTTCTGCCCAAATTCTTTGTCTTTTAGCCTTTAACTTGTATTAAAATCTGATTTTTGCAGCTTCAAATGCTTTCGAATCTTCCTTCGCTTTTTTTCCAAATATCTCCCATATATACTTCAAAAAAATTCAAAATGTAGCTCTACTATATCCTTTCTTAAATCTACAATTGGGACCTCTTCTCTCAGGTCTCCTCTTTCTTCAATCTTCAATAGGACTTCTATGTCCTCTTTCTCTCCTTTAAATCTCAATCTGCTACAGGGATCTCTTTCTTGAGTTTCCTCAATATTTAATATGCAATATTGAGTCTTCAATGGGGACCTATTTCTTGGACCTCCTTAAATATTCAATGTCTACTCTTTCGCTACAACTCAGAACTATTCCCTACAGAAGGAAAGCACATAAAATTTCAGGTAATCGAAGGTGAAATTCTTCTCTATTTTTTGTAGGAAGCTTCTCAACTTCTAAGAACTAATTTTTTGCAACAAAAATTTGGATAATAGAAATCAAATACATCCATATATCTAGAATTCTAGAATCAATAAACTTCACTAGTTCTTCAAACTAGTGGAAATAAATATATGTTGAGTCCTAGTGTTCACAAGTTTTCCTACAACTCCATGGAAAGACTCTAGCCAAATAGTAACTTTAAAATTTTGTAAATGATATCTCCCTATATCCTATCAATATCCCTTGTGTCTCTAATACCACTGATGTCTTTAGTACCCTTGTATCTAACTAATAAATATAATTACTAAAACTATGAATTAGAAACAATGTAATACAAAATCAATGCATATAGCTTTTTACTATCAATAAGAACTTGTACAATGAAATATGCAACTAGTAGTCCATAATATAGATTTTACAAATGACCTTCGATATCCCTCAAGTAATCCTTTGAACTTCTTATATATCAAATAATGTAATTTTTTTTAACAAGAATTATAGAAAGTTCCCTTGGACACATATTTATTTGTATCATATCTTGTATCATAGCAATGCCTTATGACACTATCTAAAGTCCCTCTGGACACATATTTTCTATATTATATCCTGTATCATAGCAATGCCCTATAACAATATCTAAAATCCCCCCTAGGCACATATTTATCTATATCATAGCTTGTATCATAGCAATACCTTATGGTATTGTAGGTCAAAATGACTACATCAAGTGGATTAAGGAGATGTCTTCTCAAAATTTTGTGACATTTTGGAAGCTCAGAACCAAGCCAGGAATAAGGTCACGATCTCACAACATTTTGGAGCTCAGGAGACAAGTTAGAGAAAATGTCATGATATCACAATATTTTGGAGCTCAAAAGATAAGTCATGAAAAATATCACGATCTCATGAAATTTTGGAGCTCAGAAGACAAGTCATGAAAAAAATTGCAATCTTGTGATATTTTGGAAGCTCATAATTCAAGTCATGAAAAATATTACGAACTCGTGACATTTTGGAGCTCAGAAGCCAAGCTAGGAAAAATGTCACTATCTCATGACATTTTGGAGCTTAGAAGCCAAGTCAAGAAAATATTGCAATCTCATGATATTTTAGAGCTCAGAAGCCAAGTCAGGAAAAACATCATGATCTCATGACATTTTGGAGCTTAGAAGCCAAATAATGAAAAACACCATGATATCACAATATTTTAGAGCTCAGAAGCCAAGTCAATAAAAATACGATGATCTCGTGATATTTTGGAGCTCATAAGCCAAGTCAAATAAAACATCATGATCTCATGATATTTTAGATCTCAGAGACAAGTTAGATAAAACGCCATGATATCATGATATTTTGCATCTGCAGTCCACCTCCAAGAAAAACATCATGATTTCATGACATGTCATGATTTTATGGACCAAAAAACCAAAAGCAAAGAAATGGAAGACAACTATACCATGACATATCCACAAATATCAAAGCAAATATGCTATAACAAGAAGATCTCAACCATTTTCTATTGAAGATACCATACTCTCTTAACTATCACTTTACTAGAATGAGCCTACGGGAATATTGTTGTAACAACTTTTATTTTTTTGCTATGTAAAATATATATATATATAGAGGATGAGCGACCCTAATAAATGGTCGGCTCTTGGATGTTTACAAAGTAATGTACATAGACTTTTGAAAGTAAATAAAGACTACTCATTCTGGTTTCTAGCTCACTAGTATTCTTATCAATTATGTATGAATTGTTGATTGCTATATAAGTTACATTGAATAGAAATCGCCTTAATTCTCATTCTAAATTTTTACGTTTAAATTTCAGCTAGCTCTGAAATTAATGGTTCCAATAGGCTTATGTTTGATTAAATTTGCACCAGAGGACTAGTTATTCTAATTTTATGGTTCAAATAATGCTTATATGTAAAAGGTTGTAGATGTTTCTTTGTTGTTATCTAATTTGCACCATCTAAACATTCTTAGCAATAGCTATATTTACCTCTCTTTATGCACTTTACTCTACCCACTTTTTCCTAAAATAAAGCAAGGAACCAACCTCCTTTGGAGATTAAACTGGGTAAACTCTATTTTGAACCCTGTATTTCAATTTTGGCAAAGTCTTGGGCACAAATGTAACCAAAGGTAGATTTTGCACCAAAAATATTTGGCACGCCCAGTGGGACCCAATCCCACGATATATATAGACCAAAGTTCTAGTGATTATCTTTGTCCTATTTAATTTTTTATGAATCACTTGGCAACTTTGTCCAAGAGAGAAACCCTAAGAAAATCCTTATCTATTTTCTATTTGAATACCGTTTTTATGAAAACTAGATCTAAAGAAAAAAACTTTGAAGAACCCATTGAGTTCTTCGAATTACACCTTGGTAGCCTCAGAGCTAATCCTGTATTAGTTTCTAGGACAACTTCTTCTTCTACCATCACTATAGGATGTATAAATATTGTCCTTGTAGCTTTCCCTAGTACTACTGCTAGTGGGACGTTAACTCCAACTACCCATATTCCTATAATATCAGGAAAAACCATAGTTTTAATGGTCATGAATCCACCAAATATTCATTACCCTTTATGGAACCTTACAAGCTTCCTGAATCTGGTAGTTCAGCACCTGATTCCAGCAAAGGCCTAAAGGCGTTACCCCAGTATGATGGTACTGGGAAGACGATCTATGAACATTGTCAATATATGGCTGAAATTTCATTGATACATGACATCACTAAGGAGGATGTCATGATAATATTGTTAGTCATTTCCTTAAAAGGAAAAATTCTCTACTAGTATAGAGCCCTCTCTAACCAAACCATATCCACCTGGGCCCAGCTTGCTAACAAATTAGTAGAAGAATTCAATGAATATGTTGATCCATTTTTTCTACTAAATCAGTTCACCATCATTCAGAAGCACCCTCAGGAGGAAATAGTTGACTTCAATATCATATTCAACTAAACTTGGTAGAGAATAGCTAAAATATTAATGCCAATAGATGAACAATCAATGTATTATTACCTGAGGGTTTTTAACTCAGACATAAGCATGGCTATCAGGAAATCCCAAGTATTTACTTTCCTAGAGATTTTCCAAGAAGCCCAGAAAGAAGAAAGATATCTTATTTTTATTGGAAGGTTCCATGCAAATATGATAATGCTTATCTTCCTAGATCTACTGTAAACATCTAGTATTACTTTCCCAAATCTTGCTTCCACTTCTAATGTAGGTCTCCCCAAATAGACAAAGCAACCTACTATCCCAATAATACAAGCATCTCTCACTCCTCTAATGCTTCCTGTCATCCCTACACTTCCTATGGTAGCAATTTCACTGGCTCCAAATCCTCAACTTGGAACTCTATAAGATCTATAATCAACCTTGAAAACTTTGACGAATAAGATGACCTCAATGGAAAGAAAATAAGCAGAGAGAAATTTTCAGCCAAGGATATTTCCATAGGTAACAAGATACCAAGCCTCCATGAGTGGTATAAATCATGACAAATCAAATGTGATTTACACCAATGAATATAGTGAATCCACTAACACTTCAACATATTCTAACTTCCAGTGTTCTACATATAACGATCCACACAGTGAAAACTCATGTATGATCCATCAACATCATGTCTAGAAGATAGCTATTGAGAAGGCTGAGAAAACCCTCAAAGGATATATTAATATGATCAGGGAAGAAAATCAAAATATCATGATGTCCTTTGTCGAACAAGTAGCTATTTTGACCAGATCACAAAAGAAACCTTTACAGGTGGACCCCAAGAAGCTTAATCCATTGAAAGTACCTTCATTGGTGAGAAACCTAGTTGAGATAAGAACCTCCTATGAGAAATTTCCCCAAGGTTTAGGTCATAAAGAAGTAGAAGCATGTAAAGAAATATCCCTGTAGAAGGAAGTGGAGATGCAAGAATAAGCAAGAGATAAATTGAGATACCCCTCATTGACTAAACATCAAAGGATAGATGCTACTCAAAGGTATAGAAATAAGTACAACATAGTTGTAAAAGATAAAAGTGTCTAACCTCTCCCATTCTACATAGTAAAATAAATAAATAAAACTCCCTCCAAAGCAACCATGTATGATGCATTGTAGTTTCCAGGATAGATCGACTTATTGTAGGAATCCTTGAGATCTATGAAAAATAGGAATAGAACCCCTGCTCAATTGAATTTTGTGCAAGCTAGTCTAACATCTACTACAGGAAATAATAAATGTCCTCCCTTCTATCTATCTTTGTAGATGGAGGGATGGGTGGTACATAATTGCATGATAGACTCAAGAGTTGCAACCACTGTGATACCCAAAGTCGTAGGCGACATCATGGTGATGGAATATACAAGGAGAAGCCTTGGCATCTTGTAACTAGATAAAATCCCTATCAAAACTGTAGGGGTAATTAAAGGTATCCCAATAGTTTTTCATAGATTAGCTCAACTCACAGTCATACAAGAAGTAGTGGTAGTAGACCTAGAACCTTATTTTGGTGTCTCATCATCAAAATAGGAGGATATCTATCATTGGATTACTCACATTTAGAAATCCCATTCAAGGGTAAAAGAGTAAATATATTCAATGAGAAACCTTCAACCTTTCATATCAAAAAACTTGAAGAAGAAGGGAAATAGGCCACTATAGTAAACATGATGATCGAGGAACTAGAAGACTTAAACTTGATGGAGGAAGCTCTAAATGTACTACAAGAAGAATACTAGTTCTCTCTCCAATACTTCAATGCCATGATTGAAAAATATATTGGAAGCTACTCAATTATGAAGCCCAAGAAAAGCAACCCCACTCCTCTCTATTAGGTAGACCCATCTACCGATCAACTATGGAAACTTTTCTTCAATGGTGTCAGATGCAAAAATGGAGCTAGAGCAGGTATTATTTTACTCTCTCCAATAGGTGAAGAGAAAGTTTTTTCTTATAGATTAACCTAGAGCTACACTAACAATGCAATAGAATACGAAGCACTTTGCTTAGGCCTTAATAAAGCTAAGAATTTGGGTATTAAACAACTCTATATTTTTAGAGATTCTGAATTAATAGTGAATCAGGTCATTGAAAAATATGAGTAAGCAAAATTACCTCAAAGCTTACAGGAACAAATTATGGGACTTTCTAGAAGCCTTTGAAGCTTTAAACCTCAAAACAATTCCTATATAAAAGAATACTCATGTAGATTTATTGGCTTCAGTAGTTTCAAATTGTTTTTCTATTCAGAAACATCATCTATAAGTATAAAATATTTAGACTAATCTATATGCCTTCCATGCTAGATAGAGATACCTTTTGGCAAGTATTCGAAAATGATGAACAAATAGTGGACTTCCTTTTCCATGAGGTGAATTTCTCAAATTATAAAGTGTTTAAATATGAGGAAAATATAGGCATGATCCAATTGAAAAATAACCATATCCCAAAAGGATTGATCACTCTCGAAAGCCTGTTTGATAATAATTATAGGTTTATTGGTCATAAGATGAAAGTTGACAAACATAGATACAAGGAGGTCCAAATGGAATCAGATAAGTTTATCAAAGTAGAAGTGAACACTACAGAGGAAGAATTGGACCAAATTTGAGTATTATGCAAATAATTCCCCAACATCATAGCCTAGACTTATGGTGATATTAAGGTCTACTCTAAAGAGACCATACAACATACCATCAAGCTTGAAGAAGGTGCAAAACCCTTCTAAAAAAAGCAAATTCCGGTGAATCCAAAGATCGAAGCCTTTATAAAGTAGGAACTGTTGAAGTTTCTTGAAGATAAGATTGTTTACCTCATCAAACATTCTACTTGGGTAGCTAACTTGGTCCCCATCAGTAAAAATAATGGAGACGTTAGATTGTGTTTTCACTTACAAACCTTGAATAAAGCTTCTCTAAAAGACCATTATTTTCTCCCAAAGATCGACTAGACTCTACATACAGTAGTAGGAGTAGATAGATTCTCACTCTTGGATGGGTTTTTTGGGTATAATCATGTCTGGGTTAAAGACGAAGATCAATTCAAAACCGCATTCACCACCAAGTTGGGAAAATTAATTTATCATAGGATGCCTTTCGGATTATCCAATGCTGGAGTGACATTTCAAAGGGCAATGGATGTGGCTTTTGGATAACTCATCAACAAGATCATAGTAATATACTTAGATGATATGATGGTTTTCTCCCATCACAAAGAAGATCACATTGACCATCTCAAAAGAGTTTTTAAGAAGTGCAAGGAGTTTTATATCTCTTTTAATCCAAATAATTCCATTTTTACTATGGAATAAGGGATTTTACGAGGCCACATCATTTCTAAGGTTGGGTTGTCTATATATCCTAAAAAAGTGAAGGCGTTGCTTGAACTTCCCATACCCCCAAATAAAAAAATCTTGCAATCCTTCTTCAGGCAAATCAACTTTGTATGCAAATTCATAGCATATTTTGCTCAAATCATCAAACCAATGACTAAGTTGTTAAAAAATGATGTTGAATTCAAGTGGATGGACTTACATAAGAAGGCTTTCAAATAGATAAAAGAACAAATATCCCAAGCACCCATATTAGTAAATCCAAACTATTCCAAAGGTTTCATCTTATATGTTGTAGGTGAACAAGATATTTACACTACAGTACTTACTAAAAAAGGGTTTGACAATGAAGAGAGACCCATAGCATTTCTAAGTCAGACAATGCAAGAACACAAAGATAAGTACAACTTCATCGAAAAGCAAGTTTACATGATAATGAAATTGCAAATAATTTTAGGCATTTTCTTTCATAGAGTAGGACCATTGTGTATGTGGTCCACCCTAATGTTAGAAATTTCATTATACAATGGAAGCTTGATGAGAAGAGATATGGTTGGGTATCAATGGTACAAGAGTACGATGTTGAGATCCACCCGACCAAGCTAGTGAGAGGTGGAGAATTATGTCAAGAAATCACCAAAAAAGCCTCATCAAAATATGTGGCCTGCCAAATGTAAGAAACATCCCTAGAGTGCGATCCACCATTGGAAATTACTAATTGTACTGATGAACTAATTAGATATTTCTAGACTGGAAGATGTCCAGTAAGCTTGAATGCTTCACAAAGGAGGAGATACATGATCCAAGATTTGAAGTACACTTTACTACCTAAAGTATTGTACATAAATAACCTATATGGGGTACTACTTTGGTGTATAAACAATGATCAAAAGTAAAATATCTTAGATGAGTTTCATGGAGGTCCATCAGGAGGACATTACTCAGGGAGAACCACTACTTTAAAAATCATCATAATTGGGTGCTATTGGAAAACCATTTACTCAGATACTTTCGGAGTGACCAAAAATTGCGAGAAGTGCAAGAGGTACATTGGGAGAAATAGAAACGCTTCAATACCTTTGAAATATATTCAGGTTGAAGAACCTTTTCAATAATGGGGTTTAGATTTCATATGGGTGATAGAACCCAACTCATCCGTTGGATATAAATACATCCTAAACACTATGGATTATTTTACTAAGTGGGCTAAAGTAGTATCCACTAAGAAAGCAGACCAAGAAGTTGTGATGGAATTCATTGAGAGTCTGATCACAAGATTCAGTATCCCAGATGCATTGGTCATAGACAATGATATATATTTTATAGGTGCCAAAATTATTGATTTTACATGTAAATATGGGATCTACTTGAAAACACCCTCAAATTATTATCCACAAGGAAATGTATTAGCCGAATCAACGAATAAAAACTTGCACTGAATCTTAAAGTGAACTCTGAAAGACAATAAGAGAAGTTGGCACTCTGATAAATCAAGAATTATGGGTTGATAGTATCACTATCAAGAAGTCTATAAACACCTCTCCCTACTCATTAGTTTATGGTAAGGAATTAGTCCTCCTAGTACACAAATAAATGCCTTCTTTAAATTTTCTCAATCAAACTGGCACAAAAGAAGCAGAATCAATGGAAAATAGGTCGATTCAACTCCTACAATTAGAATAATAGAGAGAACAAGCCTACAACCATTATCAAAATCATATGGGAGATAAAAAGAAATTGTTTGACAAAAGGATTACCCCTAGGAATTTCAAGGTAGGAGACTTGGTCCTAAGGTAGAACAAAAAGAAAGAAAAGCTTAGAAACCATCAGAAATTTTATGCTTTCTGGGAAGGCCCCATCGAGATAATCAAAGAAAAACAACAAAATTCTTTCCATGAAAGAACCCTGATGTTCTTGCGTAAATTTAATAAATAATTTAATATAAAATGTAATCACATGCCACTTAAATGGGGCTCCCTTGTAATCATTTTGTCACTATAGGTGGCTCCCTCCTTGCCACTTATAGGGGGCTACCTCTTTATAGTATAAGCTTCTTCTTCTTCTTCTTGGATGATTTGTGTGAATGGCCAACCTAATATATATATCTACCCTAAAGCTACATTGGTGAAGAGACATGATGGTTCACATTATGAAGAGACGTAGAACATATAAATGCCTTCTTTAAATTTTCTCAATCAAACTGGCACAAAAGAAGCAGAATCGATGGAAAATAGGTTGATTCAACTCCTATAATTAGAATAATAGAGAGAAAAAGCCTACAACCATTATCAAAATCATATGGGAGATAAAAAGAAATGGTTTGACAAAAGGATTACCCCTAGGAATTTCAAGGTAGGAGACTTGGTCCTAAGGTAGAACAAAAAGAAAGAAAAGCTTAGAAACCATCAGAAATTTTATGCTTTCTGGGAAGGCCCCATCGAGATAATCAAAGAAAAACAACAGAATTCTTTCCATGAAAGAACCCAGATGTTCTTGTGTAAATTTAATAAATAATTTAATATAAAATGTAATCACATGCCACTTAAATGGGGCTCCCTTGTAATTGTTTTGTCATTATAGGGGGCTCCCTCCTTGCCACTTATAGGGGGCTCCCTCTCTATAATATAAGCTTCTTCTTCTTCTTCTTCTTGGATGATTTGTGTGAATGGCCAACCTAATATATATATCTACCCTAAAGCTACATTGGTGAAGAGACATGATGGTTCACATTATGAAGAGACGTGATGGTTCACGTTATGAAGAGATGTGATGGTTCACTTTATGAGTTAATAATATAATAATTAAATGATTAATAATACTAACTAATAATGTTAGGATGGAGGATCCGAACATGTCATCCTCCTTAAAAAGAGCTTTGTCCTCAAAGATCAAAGTGAGGAGCTTTATCCTTTGTTTTCCAAGAAGGATTTGCATATGTTCATGGACTCTTTTAATTTCATCCTTCCGTAGGTAGGGATATCGAGAAGGATGAAGCGTTAGCAGGGGGTTTCCAAAAAAATTAGTAAATGTGTGATGATGAGGGAAGGGAAACCCTTGGGGTTCTTCAAACACCTTAAAATGATGCATAAAAAGAGGTGGTAAAACTTCTACATTATCTTTTTGTTCCCTGGTAGATGCAATGGAGGAGTGTGCAATCACCTTTCTACCTTATTTTTGAATAGGTTTGAACTTGTGGTGATAACTCACTATTGGAGAGGAAATTGAGTGTAGTTCTTGTAGAGTGCATGTTTGGCCATAATGAGTCACTTCAGGAATGTCTACCTCATCCTTACCTGATGCATCAATCACTTCTGGCATATCAACCTCATTGTCTTTATTGTTGTGAGTAGGTGCACCAGGAACTTTGGACACAACTACCTCATATTTACCTTTTAGGGATTGACAAGGATCAACTTCCTTCAATAAATACAACGTTAGTGTAACGTATTTCTGATGGGATCCCAATTTCTCATCATAATTATTGTAGAGGTCTTTCGCTCATCATTCCTTCACTTCCTTCGAGCTGAAATACTCATCCTGCAAGGGTTGGTTAGATTTTGTGGTATCGTAAGTGGTTTGTGCTTTCCCAATAGGTGTGTTTCATATTCGACATTGAGTATTGAATATATCTTCGACTAATTTGGCCAATCCATAGGTTTGCATCATGGTATAGGTATTGAACCTTGTCACCTCCATTCTAATTTCCTCTTTCAATCCACTAATGAAGCTATTGATGAGAATTGATTCATCCAAACCTATGTTGTTTTTGGTGATATCTTCAAATCGATTTTGATACTCACGCACAGAAGTGATTTGGTGAAGATTGAGCAATTTCCATATGACTAGGTCCCACATGGCTCTGATACCAAATGCAAGAACCCTGATGTTCTTGTGTAAATTTGATAAATAATTTAATATAAAATGTCATCACAGACCACTTAAAGGGGGCTCACTTGTAATCGCTTTGTTGCTATAAGGGGCTCCCTCCTTGCCACTTATAGGGGGCTCCCTCTTTAGAATCTAAGATTCTTATTCTTCTTCTTGGATGATTTATGTGAATGGCCAACCCAATATATATATCTACCCTAAAGTGACATTGGTGAAGAGATGTGATGGTTCACTTTATGAAGAGACGTGATGGTTCACATTATGAAGAGATGTGATGGTTCACTTTATGAGTTAATAATATAGTAATTAAATGATTAATAATACTAACTAATAATGTTAGGATGAAGGATCCTAACATTCCAATTGAAATATGGATAGGGTCAAGTTCATTCCATCCCTTTCAATGACTTCCATTTGAAGTTGTACTATAAGTGAGGTGATTTCCTTCCCTTTGTATGTACTATATGTAAATATGTTGTTTCTTTGTCTAAAAGCCTTCAAAGAAAATTATCGCGATATCACGATATTTTAGCACTCAATAGCCACTTCAAAGAAAATTATCATGATATCATGACATTTTTGTATTCAACTACCACTTCAAAGAAATTATCGTGATTTCATGACATTTTGGCGTTCAAAGGCCACTCCAAGTAAAAATGTCACAATATCATAACATTTTGGTATTCAACTACCACTTCAAAGAAAATTGTCATGATATCGTGACATTTTGGTTGTCTGACAGTCAAAGTCAAGCAATCATACCTTTTGGTAGGAAAATCATTTTTTCTAAAATTTTGAATGCACGTCTCTCAAAGTACCACCATACAAAGTTATTGACTTTGAGAGAGGTGACGCGAAGTTATTGGCCAAAAAAAAGGGTGACACATGATGGTTGATTTTTTAGAAGGTGGCACACGAAGTGAGGCATCCAACAACATTTGAAACTTTTCATGGAACATGTATCGCCAACCATAATTAATGCATGGCACCCTAATGTACGCATACACGTCTACTTATGCTACTAAAGCTTTTTCTTTGCCTCTCTGTTCTCTAAAATTTTTTCTATACATCTGGCATTCCTGAATTCTTCTAGGATATTTGAACCTCTTTGAGCCGCTTCCAAAAAAAATTCTTTGTGCAATAAAATCATAGCAAAGAGCCATGGTCACATTTGCTTATGCTACTAGAGGAAATCATAGGGTCAAGAAAGGTGAGAGTAGTTTCACAGATCCAAATTCCCACATCATAGATACCATCATAACATGGAAAAATACAAGTAATATTTGAAGAGATGTGGAGGCCAAAGTGGTGAAAGGTGTCACCCCATAAACTCTAAGTAATTTCTCTTTTCACTCTATGTTTTCTTGGTATATTTGCACCCCTGTCCACCCCTAACTTGAATTAGTTAGAGCTATAACGACATTTTATTATGTGAAACATAAAGTTATAAATTCCAAGGGGATGTTATTTTTACCCTAGATGCTGATACAATTAAGGTCATCTTCACCTGTAATAAAAAACCCATCGTAAATCCCATAGCATTCAATCCAATTATTTTTGCTAAATATTATACCCTCACTCTCAATATCAAATTGTTTCTGCAAGAGCATATGTCAGAACCCCCTCCTACAAAAAACCTGCCAAATTTGCTAATTCCCCTGTCAAAATTCAAAAGTAAAGACCTTTTTTCCATGGTAGCTATGGTGGCAGGGTTAGAATTAGATGCAAAATTTCATGGATGGTAGATTATGGTGGCATAGTGTATGTCAAACCCCAAATTCTATGATGCTTCCCACATAGATAAGGATACGGTGCTAATTTTCTTTGATTGGCTAGCATATCTAGCTCAACAGATACATGCAGGCCTATTCAAATTATAGAGGGGTTCCCAAGAAGCTTTTAGGTATTCTTCTTACCTAATATGGATTTTATTTTTCTTTCAAGCAAAGAACCTAGAATTCATTCCTACAACTCAGAAGGACAAAGAAGGAAAGCTTTTGCTCATGTACGAATGGATGATGATGCTCTCAAATATTGAGTCATATTATTATTTCAACATGGAATTTTTGGGTCCTGCCTTGTGAATCATGTATGGCAAATTATAGAGACTTCCTCAGAAAGTGTGGGATACACTATAACATCCCCATGTAGAAGGATATTGGTTCATCCTAACGTAGGGAGTAGTCATCAAGTTATACGACTTTACAAGGAAGCCTTTCTTGCTCCCTTACTATGTCATTGAGTGACTGTTCACCTTAGAATATGTAAGGCAAATAGAATACTGAAGAACATAGACTTATACTGAGAGAGAGGGTGAACAGTATAATATGCAACCATTTAAAAAACTTTACTTTAGATAGTAGTGGCATCACCATAACATTAACCATCACAGAAAGCAACACACAAAGAAGATCCATTTTAACATGGTTCACCCAATATGGGCTACATCCACAATTTCACTAAAATATTTCTCAATCAAGTTCTTTGGGAAATCCTTTCCCTATTACAAATTTTATAAACTTCCTATCTAAAGGAGAATCCTTCCCCTCAACAAGTATTTATGAGCCTCATGCCCAAAGGAGAATCTTTCCCCTCAACAAGTATTTATGAGATTCCTACCCAAAGGATATGACCTATACCCTCAACAAGTATTTATGAGCCTCCTGCCCAAAGGAAGTGTCCTATCCCCCAAAGCTCTAGAAATGATACTTTAGAATATCACTGCCTCTTTTGTCGATAGCAGGTGGAACTCCTTTCCACATAATACATCCTATCCTTCTTGCTTTGGCTCTAGAGACTTTTGTCCTCATTGATCACCTCCACAGCTGCTCATCAAAACCTGTACTAAACACAGTCAGTCGGTCTATCACAAGTCCTCTCAAACTCTATCACAAATCTTCACCAAACTTAGTCCTCTACTCCAGCACAAATATGCTCTCAAGTCTCCATCATATTTGTCCTAAGCTTAAGCCAAAAGCTTGAACAAATCAATCACAATTGCTCACAAGTCTTCACCAAGAATTCATCAAATTTGTCCACAAGTTATTCAATAAGAACCTGTCCAAACCTATCCTAGCAAGCTCACCAAGAACTTGCCCAATTCAGCTCAAGCAAGTTTATCAAGAAACTTACCCAATGTGAACACACAAAGAGAATTTTTAGAGACCCAAAGTGTTTCATCCAATCATATCAAATCAATCTCATAGAAGCATAAAGAGAATTGTTAGAGACTCAATATGTTCTATCCTTCAACTCTCAATCTCAACTCAAATCAATCTCATAGAAGCATAAAGAAAATTGTTAGAGACTCAATATGTTCTATCCTTCAACTCTCAACAACCAAACAAATCAATTAGGGTTTCAAAAACTTATAGCAATGGCATAATATTCTCACTAAAAAACCCTAAAGCAAACTTCAAATGCTTCCACTCTCATAAACCATAATTATGCAATAACTCATAAACTCATCATGATCTCATAATGCATAATCAATACTTCCACTTTCATAAAATAAGATCGACTCAAAATAAGGAAATTTAATTTAATCCTTTTCACTCCAAACTTATTTTCAGAAAACCATCAATCAATAATAACCATGGAAGAATATTCCCATACCTTTACTTTGATGAAGAAGGAGAACTCAAAATCTGTCACAATATTAACTCTCAATTTGCCACAACATTAACTCTCAATTTGCCACAAATTAGAGTTAGCAACAATGGAATAATGCACAATGATAAGAGTTCTAATAACACCTTATCACTCCAACTCATAAATAATAAAAACTCACTAATATACATATCAACAATATTCCTTTACACCTTATAACTCCTACTTAATATATCACAAAATAAATTCAACCTCAAAAAAAATTACAAGAGAATATCCACTCAATAAATCCAAAGGCTTTCTAACCCCAATATGACATTAAGCACAATTATTCCTTAAACCCTTATAACTCCTAAAATACATTTACTTCTAAATGCATTTACCACATAAACATTAAGCATCAATAATAACAATGTCAAAGCAATATTTCTATTTAACCTTATACCTCCATCCAATTACCAACAATAATTTGCCAAGTCAAATCAAATATTCCACATTATCAACAAAAGATATACCTTGGCCAAAAATCAATTCTCCAACCTTAGGAGAAGTGTGGAGACACCAACATAAGAACCAAAGCGCTTCCTCCTCCAAACTCGTGGCCCAAGGCAACTATTGTACCATGTGCACAATAATTCATGACCAAAAATAATACACGCCTGATGCGAATCGATCTTGACAACTCTACCTAGTGAGCACCTTCACTCCACTACCTCCACTGTTGGAGAACAAGTACCCAAAAAAACTCTCAAGTGCCACTTGTTTTACCTTCCCTTTGCTTGTAGAAATTGAAGATAAATAGATTTGTCTTCATCACAAGCATACGAAATCAGAACCTAAACACAGATCAATACAAAACTCAAAAATCACAGAGTAATCCAAAATCAAAGGTCACAGAGCAATACAAAATTGAAGGTCACAGAGCAATACGAATTTGAAGGTAATCACACAAATCGGAGGTGTATTGAACCTTAGGAATTAATGCCCTTTAATAGTATTTTGCATCCCATGCAAGTTGACGTCGACGCTCCTTCCAAAAAAATGATATCGACGAGGTAAGTCTTCTACATTGGTGTCGCTAAGGGTTTAGAAACCCTTTCAATAATAATTATTAAATTAATAATTATTATTTTATTAATAATAAACTTAACTTAAAACCTTTTCAAAGGTTTGAGTTAATTTATTTATTAATAATAAAAATGGACTTTTAAGGTTTTTTCAAGGAGCAAAAACCTTTTCATTAATCCAAGATGGTTTTAATAAAAACCCTTAATGAGTCCATATGGTTTTAAGAAAAACCTTTAACCTTGTCACCATGGTTTTAATTAAAAACCCTTAAACAAAAATAATGGAAATTTCAAGATCTTTTTGGCACCAAACTCTTTTTTACATCAGCACAAATTCCTTTTGATATCAACACAAACTCCTTTTGAAATCAATGACAACTCACAACCATAAAGCTAGGCAACATACCCAAAATTACCAACAAATACATCAACAGTATCTTTGGCATAGACATTGACAAAATTGGAACATGCCTTATGACTTTTTAGTTTGGAGGAGTCACAGTATCAAAGAAAGGAGACCATGAGAAAATCACTCAAGATCTGAAAAGCCTCAAGTTGATAGAATTGCCACAAATATGGAAGTATTATTCCATTGACAGGTTCACACAAAAATAAGTTGCCTTCAATCAGATTCCTTTCAAATAGTTTTGTGCGTCAAAAAGATAAATTGACAAGTAGGGCAAAAACAATGAAGAAGATGAGCCACTAGAATGGCATGTAGAAAAAATGTAGCCATTTGTCCCATGGCATGACTTCTATGAACATCTAACATATTGGACCCCCATAGATAATCCAAACCATGTGTTGGATGAAAAAACTATCAAAAAAATGAAGAAAAAGGGGAAATATTGGACACATGAAAAGATCCTAGCTTGGTGGAAGATGAGGATTTAGACCGAAATGAGCTCTATATATGGGATAAAAGTTGATTATGAATTTGTCAAAATATATGACAAATATCACGACAAATGGTCTGAGACTCTGCAGACAAAGTCCCTCTAGGCATCAATAGTATATCAGTTGTACCCATTGAAAATGTCAGAGCTAGCCAAGGTAAAGGAAAAGAAATCATTGTGGATCAAGCAAAAATCCTAAAAAATATGGCTCACAAATAAATTCCACCCTCCATAAGACACAAAATCTGATGATGATGTTTCTCTCCTTGGGAGAAATAGAAAAGTAGAATTAGAAAAGGTAGGGGGATAGAAGAAAAGAAAGTAGGATGAACCACATATAGACCTTGAGGCAAAGGACAAAGAAAAGGTTACAGGGTAAAACGTAGAAAAAATATCTGGGCAACAAGGCACCAACAACCAGGATTTTAATGAAGCAACTAAAGGGTCTATCCCTAATGAATAAAACCCTGATGAAGATTAAATTCCTACTAAATATGCCTTGGATACTAGATACAAGAGCTTGTAATAGATAACAAAAACCCCTACTGAAGACTCGGTCCCTGCTAAAGATGCACCAAATACTAGAGGTACGAGCCCATAAAATATAGTAGGTATATCTCCTATCAATCTTACTACATATTCTTCTTCTTCTCATCCCTAGAGAAATTCCCCTTCCCATTATGTAGGTCAATATGATGCTTCTTCCCCTTCTAATCAGCAACCTCCACCATCGCCATCATCAACCCAACCTGACCCAAAAGCATCCTTAACTACATATCTAGATACACTCACAGAAAAACCAAACATGGATGCCTCAATAGCCACCATTCCTTTCCCTTATACCACAAATTTTCCTAACTTCCAATCTATTCCTGCCTCCTCTTTTGAGAGTCACCCTACCATTGCTAAGTTAAAAAAATTGAATAAGGTAACCTTGAATTCTTCAACTTGGTTGAAATCATGCAATGCTCAAAGTTCCAATAAAATATCTCACCCCAGGGAAGGAATAGCCCTATATCCTATCACTATGCAACATTCGACTATGAATATGATGTCATTGGTTCAAAATCCTAAAGGATAAATGACCTTGGAAGATTATCAATTTGAGATAATCACTGAATATATCACTCAGCTGCCTATGGAAGATGAGTGGGGAAAAGCCCAAGCTCACATGGGGACTATATACTTAAATGCTGAGTATTACAAGGAGAAATACCTCAGAGTTGACTAGGCAAGGAAACATTTGGAAGAAGCCTTAAATGAGCAAAATACAATTGAAAAGGCACTAAAAATGAGGTAAAGAAATGGGAACAAATGTTCAATGAAGTGACACCATATAAGGAGGAAGCAAATAAAGTCGTTGAACAAATATAGGTATTGAATAAGTAGGTAGAAGACCTTCAAAAGCAGATCCAATATGGCACTGGCAAGACCAGTGGGATTTCCAAAGAAAAGACCAAGACGATCAGGAAAGAAATGTTTAATGACATCCAGAAGGTAGGCTTGAAAGCAAGGCCTACGTTATCATACTTGGCCAAGATTAAGGAGACCTTGGGTCGAGTGGAAGATGAGTTCACTGCATCCATTAACTTCTTGAAAGTGAGGCTATCTGCAACCACAAAAATCCAAGTTCTAGAAAAAATCATGCAAGGAAAATATGGATACAAGGCCCAATATGAAAAATGGTCCCAAGCCAAAATAGCTACCAAAAGTTTCTTCAAAAGGCATAAGTTGGTGATAGAGAGTGCTAAAATAATGTGAGAACTCAAGGCAGAAGCCAAAGGGATCTTGAAACATGTAAGCATAGCAAAGAACTATGGAATGCTGAGCTTCTAGGATAAATATTCAAAATGCTTGGGGGAAGATGAGTTGAAAGCTTCTTGGAAAGCTTTCATAGAAGATGAATCAAAGATAGACAATTGGGAAGAGCCAGTCCAAGAAGAACAAATATTTAGTATGGCTCAAGATCTCACCTAGATCAACTCCTATTTACATGAGTTATACATGAGGTCAAAAGTTATGTCCTATGATAAAGTGGAAGAATTAGAGTATTTGTATTTAACTTTTATGGGTATTTTAGACCCAAATGAAGAGACTTGGAAAAGGGCTTGTGCCACTTACAATGAAGTTGTCTAGGAAAAAGAGAAACATGAAAATGCTGAGAAAACTTCAACAAGCAATACAATGACACCTGAGCAAGAAGACACAAAGAAATAAATAGAGGAAGACACTCCTGATGAATGATCACATAGAGAAAGAAACACATTTTTTGCTCGGTATCACTCCCCTTTCTCTCTTTCTTTTTTTGTCATTGTTCTTTTTACTCCATTCCCCAATGGATAAAGGCTCTATATTCTAACATTCAGCTAGCATAATTCCCCTAGGAGGTGCCAATAATGTAGGTCAAAATAACTACATCAAGGGGATTAAGGAGATGTCTTCTCAAAATTTTGCTAAGTGTAGAAGAAACATCACAATTTTGTGAAATTTTGGAAGCTCATAAGCCAAGCTAGGAAAAAGATCATATCATGATATTTTGGAGCTCAAGAGACAAGTCAAAGAAAACATCACGATATCGTGATATTTTGGAGCTCACAAGATAAGTCATAAAAAAAGTCATAATCTTGTGATATTTTGGAGCTCAGAAGACAATTCATGAAAAATGTTGTGATCTCGCAACATTTTGGAAGCTTAGAATCCAATTCATGAAAAACATCATGATCTCATGATATTTTGGAGCTCAAAAGCCAAGCCAGGAAAAACATCACAATCTCACGATATTTTGGAGCTCAGAAGCCAAGTCAGGAAAAATGCTACAATCTCGCAATATTTTGGAGCTCAGAAGCCAAGTCAGGAAAAACGTTGTGATCTCACAATATTTTGGAGCTCAAAAGCCAAGTCAAGAGAAATGTCGCAATCTCGTGATATTTTGGAGCTCATAAGACAAGTTAAGAAAAATACCACGATCTCACGATATATTGGAGCTTAGAAGCCAAGTCAGAGAAAACGTCATGATCTCACGATATTTTGGAGCTCAAAAGACAAGTTAGAGAAAACGTCGTGATATCACGATATTTTGGCACCTACAGTCTACCTCCAGGAAAAACATCATGATTTTATGACATGTCATGATTTCGCAGACCGATGAACCAAAATCAAAGTGGAAGATAACTGGACCATGACATCTCCACAAATATCAAATTAGATATGCAGTAACAAGATATCAACCATTTTCTATTGAAAATCCCATACTCCCTTAATTACCACTTTATCAGAATGAGCCTACGAGCATATTGTTGTAACGACTTTCAGTTTTTTAGTTATGTAATATATATAGGATGAGCGACCCTAACAAATGGTTGGCTCTTGGATGTTTACAAGGTAATGTACACAGACTTATAAAAGCAAATAAATACTACTCATTCTGATTTTTGGCTCACTGGTGTTCTTATCAAGTATGTATGGATTTTTGATTGTTGTATAAGTTACGTTGAATAGAAATCACCTTAATTTTCATTTTGAATTTCTACGTTTAAATTTCAGCTAGATTTGAAATTAATGGTTCCAATAAGCTTATGTTTGATTAAATCCACACTAAAGTACTAGTTATTCTAATTTTATGGTTCAAATAATGCTTATCTATAAAAGGTTGTAGATGTTTCTTTGCTATTATGTAATCTGTACCATATAAACATTCTTAGCAATAGCTATATTTCCCTCTCTTTATGCACTTTACTCACCCCCATTTTTCCTAAAATAAAACAAGGAAGAAACCTCCTATGAAAATTAACTCGGGTAAACTCTATTTTGAACTCAGTCTTTCAATGTTGCAAAGTCTTGGGCACAAACGTAACCAAAGGCAGATTTTGCACCAATGGTTTTTATCCAAAGTTCCCCTAGGCATATCTTTATATATATCATATCTTATATCATAGAAATGCATTATGGAATTATATAAAGTCCACTTGGATGCATCCTTTTTTTATATATTTATATTATACTAATATCGAAAAATCCAAATCAAACATCTATCTCAATCTCATTATCTTGACCTTACAAACCAAATATTTTTTCATAAAACTAATTATCAAGTCACATCATTAATGAATATAGCATCATCATTTATCATTTTAAATCACTTAATCTATTAATAATTATTAACAATATTCACATCCAAATAAACTTAAATAGAAAGTAGATATGCATCCATAAAGCACATAAGTTGACACATCAATCATAATAGAAATTAATGTATGTATATCTCGAATATCTATGTAAATCATATATAATCCACATCATGGTATAAGAGCAATCAATATTGGCCCTCATAGTGGCATCCTTGGAGCTAGATCTATGAGTTGATATTAGGGGCTCCTCTTACTCTTGGTGGTAGTAGCATCTTGACATACCATTGCAAATACTGGGTCATAGACTATGAATGGGTCCATGTGGTTCATATCCTACCAAGTTATAGTTAGCACTACTACATGGTAGGTCATACGGTAGCAGGTCAATTTCTTGATCTCTACTATCAAAAAATCCTATACCTATGCAAACTTTGTTGATTATCATTGTTGTATCATAGTTATTTATTCTAGTAATGTTTGGACAAACTAAATATCACTAGCTCCAACTATAGTTATATCCTTTATCACAACAACATCTCTCTTTTTAGTCAAATCAATATAGTTGACTACATCACCAATTTATATTATGCTAAGCAATCCTACAACTATGTCATATTTTTATTATGTCCATATTGTCATATTGTTATGTGTTGCATTTACTTTTCTAGGGTTATTACCATCATAGCATAAATATTAGACACTTTTTGTGTCAATGTGTCCCTCTCTACCTCCATAGTAAATTGAGGTGAGCTACTTGGTCCGACATCCTCCACCATGATCATTGACATGGATATAGTTATAGCTCTTCCCACTCCCACTATTGCTTTCCTCTACCTCCTCTATTAGTATTCCTACCATCGTATGACTAGTGGTAGGACTACCTATTGATCTCCCCTCAATTGCATCCTTTGAATCATTTTTAGACTTTTTTCTATGGCCCTCCTAGGGTTGATGATATGGTACCATTCTTAGTAGAAATTTCTAAAAACTAGAGTCAAAAATTCTAGGATCTATAATGATAGGATCATCCATATAAATCTCAAGATATGAGTTAGTATTTAGCAAGGAATTGTACCATTTATCCTATTTCAAGTGATAATACCATAATATTTCTAGTGAGATGTCTTACTATAGGCTAAACTACCATACCACATGCTCAAAATTGAAGAGATTATATCGTCCTCATGGATTTACTAACCATATTTTTTATCTAACACTTACCAAATAATAGATGTCATCTACCTCTTGGTTCCAAAATTCACCTAAGTGAATGAGATGCACCCTCAAGACCTCCTCTAAGAGATTGGATGCCTCAAAAATAAGGATCTCTGATTCAACCTCAAGATAATATTGGTTCCTATGCTTAGCTAATATAACTAAATGGGGGGTTGTAGACTAAATTAAAAAATACAAATTTTTAGAAATATTATCTAAAAGTGGTACGTATTTGGAAACATCAAGAGACATAGTGCAAAGAGTCTCATAATCTAAGTTTAAATTAAAAGACCTAACAAAACAACCTAATTTTCTCATGCATTAAAAACATTAATCATTAATAACTCTGAGTGATGCTAAGTCATTCTAGAACTATAACAACAAATCCAGGTAGAAATCCAAAATGTAAAATAACTATAGCAAAATCACCCACTCCTAGCTTTAACAAAATATTCTTAGCTACTTAGTAAGACATACATATATGTTTTCATATTAATACATACATACATTTTGATATCGCTCGCTCTTGCTTTATGTGAGGTAGTTGTGGTTGTTGTGTCTTCATCTAGTACATAGGATCCTCTGACATGTTCATTCTACTTTTAATTGTCCCACTACCTCCTTCATTGTAATAGCATAGGTGTTAGTTGAATAATTTTTTTAGGTTGTTAGGATATTTTGATAGTAGTTTCACTTGTCAGGAGCATGTCTTAGGTAGTCTGATGCACACTTTTACTTGATATCTTCATTTTCAAACTTCCCTCTTATTTTTTTGGGTGTTGGGATCAATTTATAACCATCAAAAATCTTTGTATCCCTTGTTGATATCATCACACAAAATTGTATAGCACTTCTTGGATTCCTTATCCTAGTGAAGTGCTTTGTTGGATGTTGGTTTTTAACTTATACCTTAGTTAATTTTGCTTTCATCATTTTATTGAGCCAAGTTTTATAACACACCTACTGACATAAGCATTCTAAATAATTTGACATTAAAAATCAATATACCTGTCAGGCTCTTTTATTGTTTTGGATTTCAAACTCTCATACTTAGTCTATTTCTTGTTTCAAGGAGCCAAGTATTTTTCCATATAAAACCAAATATTTTGCTCTCTCTTGCTAACATCAACATCATTATCTACCCAAGCTGTTGCATACTAGACACCAAGTTTTACTGCTCTTCTACTGACACCATCACTTAAAACCATCCAACCATACTACTTAGCCAAAATTTTAGTTTGGGATTCCTTGATTTTAGCTACTGGATGCCAAATGTTTTTACAACCTATGATGACATTGGCATTCAAAATGTCTGGCAGTACTTCTATACCTAACCAAATTTGCACCCCTTTTCTTGTATTCTTTGATTCAATTCTTATTTTAAACTATTAGATGGTCTGCCTTAGCAAGGGAGTACTGTATCTAATTGATCAAATCCATATCCTTATCTATATATGATTATGGGTCAAAAATATTACCCACATTATTGGTCACTCACAGGGGGTTTCTACTTGTAAAAGCACATAATCCATGTATCCTTATTTACTGGGCTACAAAGTCAAAATGACACAAAAAACAAAAGATCAAAATTTCTTGTTGGCACAAGGTTTTTCTTTCAAACACTTCTTGTATCTAAATTTATCAACCCACCAAATCAAATGAGGAGAGATATACCTTTATTTTTTTTACAAGGTTCATAAAGAAGTCCTAATATTTTTTGGTATTATAAGGTATAACCACAATTTGAGTTCATTGTCACTACAGATGACACTCAAGTGGGAAGGATTGGCCAACATACTATATTTTTGGGTTTCACCTTTCTAAGCCTCACCATTTATAAAGGATGCCAATAGTGGTCTCTCCACCTTTCATATACCCTCACTGGTATGAGATAACTTGACCATGACATAGGGATTATCCTCTAAGGCCCATAACACTTGAAGGGGGACACATTTTCCCTAAATCTATATAAGTCCATCTGTGTAGAATTATTTTGGTATAATTCCTTAGTGCTTAGTTTCCACACCTCTATAGGATAACTAAGGTCATTCCCAATCACCTGAAAATGAGCATGGTCACTCAATCCTATTCGCTCAAGGTGCCACCACTATACTATCTTGTGAATGATTCTAAAATTCTACATCATTTTGGAACACCCAAGCCTAACCATTCAAGGTATATCATTCACAAACATCTATTCATTGCATCACCGCAACTCCTTCCATATTTGCAAATTCTTGGTTATTACATAATTGCAACTCCTCCCAGGATTCACAACTACATGTTTATTGCATCACCATAACTCCTACCAGTATTGGATTATTTTCTTGAATCAAGGGTTCTAATATGGCTCTAATTCTTTCCCAAGCCCCACAACCCCAGAATCACATAACTAAATAACCAAATAACAACATATCTCTTCAAAGGAAATAAAATTCTATTACATACATAAATCTAATCTAGCACATTACTAATCTAGGACTTAAATATTTCTTATCATAGCAATAGCATTTAACATTATTTTATTTCAAAATGAAGAAAAATACAATATTAAAAGAACTATAACCCATAACCATGAATTAAAATCTTAACTCATTATTTTCCAATTGCTCATAATTGACATATTCCATTCATTTTCATAAAGAAACAATAACCTGAATCCTAAATTCTTTGGACAATTCCAATCAAACAAGAATAGTATCCAAGTATTACATAACATGATTTTCTTTATCATTCCCATTATTTAAATGCAATGGTAAAACTTAACTGAATATTTCCTAGCTCATCCCTTGCCACAAACCTCTTCATACAAGAAAAGCTTCCATGAACTTGAGAGGGAATTTAGGGATCAAGACAACTCTTTAATACATATGCAAGCCTACATGCAATATGCAAGGAACATACAAGATGCAAACTATAATTCATACAACCAAAGAGAGAATCCCATACTTCTCTCAATAATGAATTCCCTATCTACTCAAGCCTCAAAAATTCACTATTAAAACCTGTATAACTCCATATATTTATTCTTATATATTCCACATAAATATTTTATATCTAAAATGCCATTTACCAAAATGCTATAATAAATTATTAAATTCCAATGAATTTCATTTTCTTATAAAATAACCCCATATTTCAATTTTCCCATCCCTTCAATACTTGTTTCTTAGTAACTAAATTTCATGCTAACATCATCATAAATAAACAAAAGCCATAAAGTTTTAAAAGGAAACTTTAAGATAGTGATAGTTCTTCCTACAAATTTCTTTACAATATAACACATTTAATATTGGTAATATGCTCAACAAGTTTCAAGTCTAGACTTAATAGCAATATCAAATATATAACTAAAGGCAAAAGCTTCTCTTTGATTATTAATTTCATTCCAAACAACCACATAAGCTATTGAAGTAATTCAAAAAACATTAATATGTAAATAACAACTCATAGATAGCTATAGCAAAGAAAACAAAGGTTGATTTAACATACAAGGAAGACCAAAGGTGATGATTAAGCACGTGCTACTATGCACAAGATTAATACACCACAACTTGAAGGTAAAAAATAGAAAGGGTGCCTTATTCCATGGTGCTCCAAATATAAAGACGTTTGACACCTACACCAACCTTAGGTTAAAGAATAAAATTAATTCTAAACATAATGAGAGGTATGGACAGCACCTCTAATATCTAATCCAACATGAAAACTTAGGCTTCCATACAATTAAAAAAAGAGACTCAACATCAAAAAGGATTCCTAAGGCTCTACTCTCTATGAACTCTTGAACCTCTGAACGATATAACCAAATAGACTAGGAGCTACTGTCTTCAACCTAAGATCCAAACTAGTGCAAATGGCTATCTAATACTAGGGTTAAAAGCAATCTAAAAAAGAAACAACCATCCTGCAAAAACTCATAAATGCTACCTATAAAACCAACCTAGAATGTAATGGGGAACTAGCAACAAGTGGCATACAATTTTTTCTCTACAATAAATAGGCTATAAACATCTAACAAAATATAATAGCACAAACACTACAACAAATAATAAAGCATACAACTATGTATGCTGCTATGAAGCAAACATGTTGAAAATCCATCATGCAATCAACATACAACAACTTAAGCATACATGCATCTAAACAAACCAAATAAAAGGTACCTTCTTTACAATAGCAAACCAAAAAGGTTCCTCTAGTCTATGTAATCCTTTCCTTCAACTCTCCATTTGTCCTACCCTCAAGCTTGACAATATTTCATAACATATATTGCCTGAGGATATCAAGGAAATATTATCATAGATTCCATGCCATAATGATGCACAAGTGTATCGTATAAGAATTAAATTACAAGATACTAGCCAATGATACCCACTAAAACAATGTTATCAAGTATTACCTCATTTTCCTCCAATTCATATTCCAACCTTAAATGGATTTGGAAACTACATTTATTGAAGTTATTTTTCATAATACAACTTAGTAAGGAAATAATTTATCTACCTTTAAAAGGATATAATTTCCTAATAAATATCATTCATAATTATAATACTAAGGCAATTAAATTTATTAGTCCTAATTAATTTAATTAACATCGACATTGAATATTAAGTATCCTTGGGTGTTAATGATACCATAATTTTATTAATACTGACTTAGCAAATTTATGGATCAATAATTCCTATGCTTCAAACATAAGCATAAACAATCAATAATGCATAAAACATTATTTTTTCTTGAGTATGTGGCTTTTAAGATAGCTAAAATGTTACCACCCACCTACTAATAATGGCTCTTTTGCTAATAGAAACCTCCTTGCTTAATGGTGTATTCAAACAACAAAAATTTATGCAATGCATCTATATGAAGGGTATCCTTTTACCCTCAACCTATCAATGAGAATGTCATCCATCATTTTCAATTTTTATCTCAACTCTGGTGTTTGTCCCATACCAATCCACCCATGAGAGTACCTGTTGACACTTTTTGTCACATTATACAAGGGGTAGAAGAATAGTAGAATTTTGTATAATATTTCCTTGTTGAAATTTTTTCTTTTATTTTAAGTTACAGCAATTTTGACTCTCCTTATCGCCCCTTTTATAAAATGAAGAAGAAAGAGCTTCGCGACCAAACAGGCCAAGGAAAATAACTTCACTAAAGAGAAAGAAGGAGAATGTGGAAGAGATTCGGGCCCAAAGCACTTTAAATTACCACTTCGGGCGAAAGCCTTGTGAAGTAATATCGTCGAAGAAAATACAAAGATAATGCTTCGCACCCGAAGCATTTTCAGCAACCGCTTCGGGCGAAAGTTTTGCGAAGCAGCATCCAAACAACTTCGTCGAAAGAGGAGAGCATAATCCAAAATTAGCTAAGGTAAGGAAACTACTTTGGGCCCGAAGTATTTCTAACACCTACTTCGGCTAGTTTTCACCTGAAGTAGTGGCGCCCGAAGCAAAATGACAGTGTGTCGAAAACATAGAAATGCTTCAGGAGGATATTCCCCAAACCGTAGTTTTGAGAGAGATTCGGGCTGAAACATTTTCTAGCCGAAGCAGTTTTGCCAGCAAAGGACAAAGAGCCCCATTTCAAAGATGGAATTCGCTCGGCACTCAACATCCCCGAAGTAGTTTTGTGAAGCGCTATTTTGCGAAGACCAAATTGAGGAGAAGTCACTTCGGCCCAAGAATTTGGCGAGGCAGAGAAGTAGCAAAACACTTTTTGGGCCCACGTTCCAAGGTGGGTAACTTCCCAAGGTGATCAAGAGCCCCTTATAAATGCCCCCTTTCTTGCCCGATAAGTCCGCTGCCCATTTCTAGCAAACAAAAGGGACGTTACAGTCCTCGAAGTAAAACCCGATGGGCGTAACGATCACTCAAGCACAGCATCCAGAAGCTAGGGACACTCGGGCGGTGCATTAAATGAATGTTTCCATGGTTGACCCAGTCACAGTTGCCAATTTTGGTAGCTGATTTGAGAGATCATTCACAGCAGCAGCAAGGCACCGATTTCTCAAGGCCCGAGGGTGTACTTTGCCGTATTTTTTAATAATGACTCAGAGGGTCGGGTCCTCTATAAAAACCCAGGCATGTAATGTAAAAAGGGAGGGGAACTTTCTGCTAGAAAGCTGCTATAACTTGATGTCCTACATCTAATACTAAATATTTTTGTACTCCATTCCTCTATTTTATGTTGCCTTCTGTGCTTAATTCTTTTGTCTGTATGCACTCGTATACTGAGACTCTGAATCCTGAATCCGATGTGCGATTGGGGATCGTACCCTAAAATTCGCCCCCGAAGGATACATAGGAGAGGAAAAACGTCATATAAGCTTTCTTTTATGCTGCCTGGTGGGTCGTGGTTTCTGTTATTCCCTTGTCTTAATCATTGTTACTCTGAACCCTGAATTCCAGCGAGAGAGAAAGGAGAACCCTATGAACTCATCTAGAGGATACATAGGAAAGCGAGTATCACATTTTTTTTGTCTATTCTTGGTGTTCTTTGCTGCTATTCAAGTTATTAGCGAGTTATCGTGCTTCCTGTTCTCTCCCACCTTAAATCATCATCTTCTAACCCTTACTCTTTTTATTACTTTCTCTAACCCTTACCCCTTTTTATTTCTTTTCCTAACACTTACTCTATCTATTTCTTTCCTGCACTCTTGTCTTAAACCCCAAAAGTAGATTAGTTTTAGGATCCAACCTTTCTCCAAAGATTGGCATGATGGGCATCTCTTCCCCTCGGCCTTTCAATATTGGTCGCAGGTCCAGGGCGCACAAACCCACCGAAAGACCTTTCCTGTGCGGATTTGATGACCAACAGTTTTTGGCACGCTCGGTGGGACTCAAGGTCCCATATTTGAGAAAATTTCTAGCTCGTCTTCACCAAAGCTAGTAGTTCTAACAAGTTCTTGGTGAGATCTGGTCAGTCTCATATTTTGAGTAGTAGTGAGAATCGATGCTCTCATTATTAAAAGACTCTTAGCATCTGGAAACTCTGTTTTACCCGAGAATCTCTAAAGTCGTGAAGACCAGTACCTAAGCCTGGTTTTTGTAACCAGGACTCCCTGTGCCTTAAGAAGGTCCGAGTTTGATGAATCTCTGGCTTGTCTTCATCTGATAAAATCACCTAGAAACTCAGTTGAGCTGAAGATCCAGATTTCTTGGTCATAGGCGTCTTTCAAATCTAAAAGAAGATATCCCGGAGGAATCAAGGTTTGGTGAGCAGCCTTGACCTCGTGAGCAAAGAAAGAATGTCCACCTAATGACTCTGACTCAGTGGTGACAACCATGATTTCCATAGGCTGCTATCATAATGGTTGGGAGAAGCTTTCCTAGCTGGAATGATCCAGGCCCCCTGAATATCCAAAGCTACCATGAAATTCCTAAAAGTGCTTTGAAATCATTGACGAAATGCAGCGGCACCATGGGAATGGCCCGAGATCACCTTGAATATGTTGTTGATTTAGCGACCCTCCATGACATTATCCATGAAGATGTCATGATCAGACTTCTTGTTCTATCTCTGGAAGGAATGGCGCTGCAGTGGTACAGATTGCTCAGGCCCAAAAGCATCTGCTCATGGGATGGGCATTGATTGAGATGTTCGATGGCTCTCAGGATCCCTTCCATCTCTTCGCATACCTCTCCACCATCAAGAGAGCACCCTCGGAGGGTATCGCAAATTTCAATGTTTGATTTTGTAGAAGTTGGAAGAGAATTCCACTAGAGATCCAACCGACGCCCACCCAAGCCCATCTCTTCTATGTTCGGGCCTTCCACCCGGACGTAAGCCTCATTCTACTGCAATCCAAGGAACGAAGGTTCCCTCAAATATTTGAGGAGGCAATATGAGTGGAACGGCTTCTACTCCTATCGAGAAAGTGGTAGTGGAGAGAAACTCCATCACTTCCTTCGATAATTACTGCTCCTCTCTGGCCAATGCAGTACTCATCATGGGGCATTCCTCACACTGAGCCAAGACCTGAGATGCAGTCATTTGGATCTCAGGAAGCAGACCTCATACTAGCTCAACAATGGAAGTACACAAGCGTGGCCCACCCAATGAACAACATGGCTGCTCGTGATCTCCATCAAGAGGTGAACTAAGAAAGCAGACTCGAGTGGAAGAACCCGAGAACAAAGAGGGCACATTTTTGCACCCTTTTTGTATCCCAAGAGATGGCATGCAAGTTTTCAGCCAAAGCTCATCAAGCCTGTCTGATTCAAAGGATGAACCCGAAGAGATCCTAGAGGACTAATCTTCGCCAGAGGAACCTTGTTACCATATCAGTGGGATGGAAGAACCTGTATCCGGCCTTCATTTGGAAGAATCTATAGAATTTTGGCATTGGGTCTGGTATTGGTTCTGGCTATCCCTAATACCAATGCCTCGAGAAGGCTTTCAAGTGGCGAACTTCTTCACCAATAATCTAGGCACTAGCAAGGATGAAAATCGGTTGCATTGTTTCCTCTTTGCAGCATGGAAAACTTTAGGAAGGGTCCAGCCGAACATCGAGGGTCTGCTAAAGTACAATAAGATCTGGTCTGGACACTGTAGGTTTACCGGATAATCACCTGAAGTGAATCCATGGTGGTAGCATGCCCATTATGCCACAAGCATATGTGAATATTGTAAATAGTTCGGCTATTAAATAAAAGTGTTGCTCAAAAACTCAGGTTGAGTTTTGACTCGGTAGCACTCCAAAAAAAAACTCCTTCAGGAAAAGGTTTCCCGAAGTAACCAATGAAAAATGGTTCGCAGCAACGACTCAGACCAAGGCCCAAGAAGTACTACGCCAAGGGGAGTTCAAGCGAAACAGTTTCTAAAGGAGGACCGACGAGCCACCTTCGGCAAAGAGAACTACTTCGGGCCTAAAGCATAGAGAAATAGCTCGCACCAAGGGTTTTCCCCGAAGCACTTCAACTCTGACTTCGGCTTCACCAACCCGACAACGAAAAAGGTAGGGGCATTTAAAACATGTCTAGGGGAACATGCCGACAGCCACCTTCAAAAGCATTTGAAGCGGGCGAGTTAAATGAAAAGGTGGTGGGTACATCCTTTAGGGATTCATTTAGGAGAAAAGTTCATGCTTGGGTACAAAGTGGCAGAGGGTCACGCTTCCAAAGCAAGCCGCAATCATCATAACACACATCCCTATGTACCACTCCACCATGCGGCGAATTAGATGAAGCGATGCAGATTCAATTATGGTAAGTGCCTTAAATATGGGTAGTTGCCTTCTAGGGCTATATAAGGCAGGCTCCAATAGCAAGAAAGCTATTTTCTCGATAATTCATGCAAACTATGCTACTAGCCTTCAAGCTCTCCTATCTTGCGCTTCGAAGCCTTCAATCTCGAAGCCCTCTACATTGTTTTCTCCATTACCCATAGCACTATGGGAAAGAAGAACTCTAAGGAAAATGTGAAGGAACCAGAAGTGGCAGCCCCCAAATAGCCAAAGGCAAAGGGCCATGACAAAGGGCCAAAGAAAGTTGATTTTAGTCGGCACCCCAAGAAACAAGTCATAAGAGAAAGAGAGGATTCTGAGGATGAGCAACCTAAAGAACCGTCGATTGATGCATGGGATAGGATTAGAGACACCAAGCTATCGAGGAGCATAGCTAAACTCAGGAGCACCATCGAGTTCATGAAAAGCAGGCTCTCGACAGACAACAAAAGAGTTGTCGCTTACTACTCCTAGATATACTGGTATCTGACGCCCCCCACACATCACTGCCCTGAGCTGATTGATGCCATTGCGCAAAACTATCAACCTGCCTCCAGGCAAGTGGTGGACACCTTCGGCCACAAGCTATTCTCCATTCTAAAATAAGATGTCCAGGCAGCCTTTGCACCACAACAGGGCCCTCCTAAGGGGTACACAGTTTGCAATGTTATTCTTAGTGAACAAATGGAGAGGTTCAAGTCCTCCAATTACATGATCAATTTTTTGTAGCAAAGCCTCAAAAGCGGTCTCCCTTCGGGCAATTTGCCCCAAATGCCCCTACCCTTAGAGGCCTTCAAAAATGCTGACATCTTCTCCATCATTGCATGGGTGGCAGGCCTATCTACCGACGCTTCGGTGCACCCATGGCAGGTGTCTTTGGCTGAGTGTCTTTCCAGAGGGGAATTTTATGCCCCTGATGCTTCGAGGTTGAGCACCAACCCAGTATTTTTTGACTGGGTAGAATGGGTAGCCAGGACCCTACATACGTGGCTCACTAGCATGAAGAATGCTGGGACAAATAAGTATTTCTCGCCCTGTTCTCTTCTTATTTGGTTATTTTTCTTTCATGTACATAAGATTTTCCCTTATGTTGCTATTACGGCAAGCGGCGAGGATGGAAATCCTCTGCCTTGTATACCAATGGACCCCTCTCCTATTGAAGACGGAGTCCTATTATTCTTTTAACCAACAATTTTTGGGACCCGCAATGCACATGCTAACGAGGTCTTCCCCTTGGGTTCCCCTCCTCCTAAGGGATAAGGTGGTACAAGAGAAAAGGGGAGACATTTTTCAGCTGACATAAGGGCTTGTAATTTGCATATTCGACTTCATAGGGAAGCCCTTCTTACTGCCAGTTTACTGCTCTGAGTACCAGTTTGCATTAGAGGTCGCTCGACAGAGCGATGCAACAAACACCATTTATGGCCATGGACGGAAATGGGCTCACACCTACGATTTCCATTTCAAAATGGGAGTTATCGAGGTGTTTTCCCTCAAAAAAATGTTTTCTTGGAGGAGAAACTCGCCAATTTTGGCCTAGTCCAGCTTCCTCAGCAATGGCTCCATGACCCCCTGGGGGTAATGAGGGACCATCTTCGATTTAAGAACTTCCACGCTTGCCCTTATCCAGAAATTGTAGAGCAGAGGAACAATCCCAATGGGAGGGATCTGGAGTGGCACTTAGAGAAAATGGAAATTCTACCTCCTTGGCACGAGTTCTACCCGATGGAGGTCACATATGACCTAGTTCGGCACCCTCTCCCGAGCCCCAACTCCACCTTCTAGAAGAAGGCAAAGGATGACTTGAAGGAGGCGATGAAAGATTGGGATGTGGCCCAGCTAAGATAATGGTGGATAATGAGGGTCCACCACCAAAATATGAACTCTTACGAACTTTTGGCAACTGACAAGGACTTCACGGTGGTCTATGAGGCCAATGCTAGGACATGGAAGCCCCTATCCTTTGTCGACCTCATTCCCCCAGCTATACCAGGTTCGAGCGAAAGCCCAAAAGGTAAGGAAACTACTTCAGAGCTGAAGAAATGGAAGAAGGCCAAAGCCACACCATGTAAACCACCTTAGGTACCTGCGGGAGGCCAAGGCATGAGTTCTGAGGAGTCAGAACAACCGCAGGTGAGGACAAAGAGAAAGAGGCCAGAATCATTCCAAGTGCCTCCAAGCCATCCAAAGTGGCTTCGCATAGGTTTTTAGAGCCCTTCCACTGGATGACCTACATCGGGCCCATCCGAAGCAAACGTCGAAGGTGTAGCACCACGAAACGTTGAAACCGTCCCAGATGCTAATGTCATCAATGTGGAGGAACTCCTCCAATTTGAAGGGGACACTGAGGCAAAAACCATGGAGGTTGAAGATGTTAAAGCATAAGAAGAACAGGAGACTACTGCACCTGAAGTCACTATAGCCGCTTTGCCAGGAGGGCACTCAGGTATGCATGCTTCACCCTATGCTTAGGACTCACCCATGTCCACTACGGCCATGGCCGAAGGATCCCATCAGTCTCCCTTGCAGGGCCACTCATCCCCTCACACATCGCCCGCAGCTAGTCTAGGTCCATCCCATGATCCCAGCTAGGATAAGTTCGTTGATATCACTTCACCCACTCACGTTGCCACTCCCTTGATTCTTAGCAGAAGCAGAGGTATCACTTTGATGCTGAGCCCTACCACCCAATCCCCCATCCACTATCTGTATTTGTTCACTCCTTCAGCTGGTGACCTAGCCTTTTTTGAATCTGAGATGTCCTTGATCAAGGAACACCCCCTCGCTGAGAAGCTACTCCAATCCTGGTAGAATACTGATAAAATCTTGAATGAAGCGAGAAAGAAAATAGGGCGAGCGATGGCTCAAGTTGAAAAATGCACCGTGTTTGATTTGAAAGCTGGGAAGATGCACAAGATCAAGAAGGTCCCTAAGGTTCAGAAGCCTCTGGATGAAATGACTCCAGCAGACTATGACTACCAAGAAAAACCCAAGGACCTGGTGCATCTAAATGTAGACAATGAATCGGAATCCATGCATGTCCGAATTGAGACCTTTAAGGCTCATGCGGTCATTGCAACCCAGCACAGGATCGAGGCCGAGGCCGCTAATGTCAAGTTAGAAGAAGATTTGGTGAGGGTCCGCTCCAAGTTGGCAGAGGCCGAGGAGCAGTGCAAGGCCACGAAAAAGGAAACACGTGCCCTAAAGCTGCAAGTTCTACAGCTCTATAATACTAAAGAAAATCAGGCACGGAGACAGGCCAAAAACTATCTAAAGGCCAAAGAGCTGGAAGGCAGAGTTGCACAAATGCAAGCCCAGCTGTACGAGAAGGAAGACTTGTCGATGTTTGATAGGAGCATAATTAAGGAGATTCACGCCCATTTTCTCAAGAATTTCAGGTACCGATGTTCCAGCACCCTCACGATTCTAACCTTCATCATAGAAGCCCAGCGCGCTATTACCAAATGAGGGCCAATCATTGATGAAGTCATGAAAAAATCCAGGAGCAGGCTCAAGTTAGCCTTCGACATCCAAAATGCGAAATATCAGGACTTGCAGGTCACTGCGATGACTCGGACAGCTAGGGATTGGTCCATGGCCCAGGCCATAGTTCACGCCTTCTTTTCCAAGGTGCACAAAGCTCAGAAGGCCAGAAGGCTCTAGGACATTTTTGACAACGAGCAACGCGCATCGATGAATTATTTTCAGGACCTCTCCTCCTTGGGTTTCCCGAGTTTCATAGATGATGACGGGAACCTTCTGACTAAAGATGACCTCAAACTAGTCTAGCTCCAGTTTGAGGGCGATGTCTCGAAGATAGATGGGTGGGCAGAGCCGATCTCGGAAGGGCAGATAATTGACTTCATTTTGAGGTATTTCAATATGGTAGCATGCCTAAATGATTTATTCATTAGGGCCAAACATGCTGACATTGGGCAAATTGATCGGTTTTGCATTTTGGTTAAGGCATTACAAGATCAAGAACCATTCCAAAAGGGTTCCTGGGCTCATGTCCGAAGAACGATGAAGCACATCCGTGATCGCCTCGAACCATCGCCTCAACTAGAATCCGCGCTAGAGGAAGAGGGAGAAGAAGAAGAAGAAGAGGAACAAGAAGAGGGACAGACCGCAGAAGCAAAATCTGGGGGGAACCAGTAACTCCACAGCCCAATGGATCAAGACTAAAGGGTTCTTTTGCCGAGATGAGCTTGTCACCCTGCAAGCCACCAAGAATGTTGACACTTTTTGTCACATTATACAAGAGGTAGAAGAATAGTAGAATTTTGTATAATATTTCCTTGTTGAAATTTTTTCTTTTATTTTAAGTTACAACAATTTTGACTCTCCTTATCGCCCCTTTTATAAAATGAAGAAGAAAGAGCTTCGCGACCAAAAATGCCAAGGAAAATAACTTCACCAAAGAGAAATAAGGAGAATGTGGAAGATCTTTGGACCTGAAGCACTTTAAATTACCACTTCGGGCGAAAACCTTGTGAAGTAATATCGCCAAAGAAAATACAAAGATAACGCTTTGCACCCGAAGCATTTTCAGCAACCGCTTTAGGTGGAAGTTTTGCGAAGCAGCATCCAAATGACTTCACCGAAGGAGGAGAACATAATCCAAAATAAGCTAAGGTAAGGAAACTACTTCGGGCCCAAAGTATTTCTAACACCTACTTCGGCCAATTTTCACCCGAAGTAGTGGCGCCCGAAGCAAAATGATAGTGTGTCAAAAATAGAGAAATGCTTCAGGAGGATATTCCCCGAACCGTAGTTTTGAGAGAGAATCGGGCCGAAACATTTTCCAGTCGAAGCAGTTTCGCCAGCAAAGGACAAAGAGCCCCATTTCAAATATGGAATCCGCTCGGCACTCAACATCCCCGAAGTAGTTTTGCGAAGTGCTATTTTGCGAAGACCGAATTGAGGAGAAGTCACTTCGGCCCAAGACTTTGGCGAGGCAGAGAAGTAGCGAAACACTTTTTGGGCCCACGTTCCAAGGAAGGCAGCTTCCCAAGGTGATCAAGAGCCCCTTATAAATGCCCCCTTTCTTGCTCGATAAGTCCGCTACCCATTTCTAGCAAACAAAAGGGACGGTACATTCCTTGAAGTAAAACTCGATGGGCATAATGATCACTCAAGCACAGCATCCAGAAGCTAGGGACACTTGGGCGATGCATTAAATGAATGTTTCCATGGTTGACCCGGTCATAGTTGCTAGTTTTGGTAGCCGATTTGAGAGATCATTCGCAGCAGCAGCGAGGCACCGATTTCTCAAGGCCCGAGGGTGTACTTTGCCGTCTTTTTTAATAATGACTCAGAGGGCCGGGTCCTCTATAAAAACCCAGGCATGTAATGTAAAAATGGGGGGGAACTTTCTGCTAGAAAGCTGTTGTAACTTGATGTCCTGCATCTAATACTAAAGATTTTTGTACTCCATTTCTCTCTTTTATGCTGCCTTCTATGCTTAATTATTTTGTCTGTCTGCACTCGTATACTGAGACTCTGAATCCTGAATCCAGTGTGCGATTGGGGACTGTACCCTAAAATTCACCCTGAAGGATACATAGGAGAGGAAAAACATCATATAAGATTTCTTTTATTCTGCCTGGTGGTTCATGGTTTCTGTTATTCCCTTGTCTTAATCACTGTTACTCTGAACCCTGAATTCCAGTGAAAGAGAAAGGAGAACCCTGTGAACTCGTCCAGAGGATACATAGGAAAGCGAGTATTGCGTTTCTTTTGTCTATTCTTGGTGTTCTTTGCTGCTATTCAAGTTATTAGTGAGTGATCGTGCTTCCTATTCTCTCCCACCTTAAATCATCATCTTCTAACCCTTACTCTTTTTATTTCTTTCTCTAACCCTTACCCCTTTTTATTTCTTTTCCTAACCCTTACTCTGTCTATTTCTTTCCTGCACTCTTGTCTCAAACCCCAAAAGTATATTAGTTTTAGGATCTGGCATTTCTCCAGAGATTGGCACGAGGGGCATCTCTTCCCCTCGACCTTTCAATGTTAGGCACAGGTCCAGGGCACGCACGCAAACCCACCGAAAGTCCTTTCCTATGCGGATTTGATGACCAATAGTACCTAATACTACAACCATAAATTCCATCAACAATATCATATTCTAAACATAGTATAATCAAAAACATTAAGTGCAACTTATCAACATCTCCTAATAACATAAAATGAGATTATTAATTAGATCTTAACACATCAATACATAAATCAAGTATCAAGTTTAAGTCCTACCAATATCTTACTCATCCCTCATTATCTTCCTTTTCTTATTCTTCCAACTCTTCTTCTTGCTCATCCCTTAATATCTTCAGACTTGGATATATTTCTCCTTTATAATCATTCATGAATGTCTGATATTTATCCTTGAATTTAGTTTTTTTTTAAAATTTAGAGATGCTAGGGAAGGCCTTTTTATAAATATCATATTCACAATATGATATCCACCACTCTTCGATCATATTGTTATCCCTTTTTAGTTCCAAATTAATATTCTCTATAAGGTCTTCATGAATCCATTGCTCTTTGTTTTGGGTTGGGTCATAGATCTTGGTATATGGATAGCAAGTCCTCCATGGAGGTATTTCATGCATTTGTAGAATATTCATTTTTACGGTGTTGCCCTTGTCATTATTTCTAAATCGCTCAAATTTTTACCATGACAAGTGTTCAAATGTAGGTGGCTTATTTTTTAGCTAGGCCAATTTGACCTTGTATTTACCTTTTAGATCATACTACCACATGTGCGGCACAACCAATAGTTGAAAGGCATTCAACTTGTCATCTAAAATTTTTGCTTGTCCTCTTGTCATCATTGCAATATCTTCAAATTTATAAGGATAGTGATAGGTACAAGCCTTTTTATATTGAAATCCAAAATTCTCATATGTTTCATCTATTTTTCTACAGAGCTCCATTTCGAATACCTATTTTGTGACATGATATGGCAATAGGTATGGTATTCTAGAAAATCCATACAATCGAATTATCATGCCATCCAAAAAAAAATACCAATCACCAATTTCTCTCCTCTTACTTCTTAATCTATCTATGGATTTAGTATTGAGGCAAGGTATTGGACCATAGATAGAAGATAAAGGGAGTCCCAAAAATATTCTATTGAAAGATAAATAAGGGGATGTCTCCTTGAGAATCGAGGTCCAATATACTACTTAATGGAGTTGAATTTTATCCTTTTTGGTGAGGGTGATGTTATGCACATTTTCAGGCACATGAAAAAGAAAAAGCTAGGCTAGGAAAGAAGTATAGCAAAAAAATTGACTCTCTTTTAGCTTTAGGGAAACTAGCTACTTATGAATTTGGGTATTTAAAAAGTGAGCCCATCCAAAGAATATATGATTAGTACTAGTAGTTTCCTCATAATTTTGCAAATTCATGACTACATAAATAAGAGTTAATTGGTAATCATAGATAAGTTCATCAAATTCTAACCCTAGGATTACAAATAGCTTAGACAAAATTATTTGTAGAGTATCCATGAAATTAATTAGCTTAATGGGAATACCTTTAGGGACTTTGCCTATATGCTTTTTCAACCATGCTACAAAGGTAGGCTTCTCTAAGTAGCTCTTTTTCTCCTTTATGTTAATGGTTTTGAGACTCATACCTATTTTTTCTCCCAATGCAAACACTTTTATGATTGAGTCCTTTGTGATGGTGAATAAGAATTACTTTTTTGCATTGTATACTATGAATGTCTTCATGTCGTAGTGCTTTACTATTGCTTTGATAAGATTTGGATAGATATGAATGAACCTAGGCATGTATCTAGAAAAAAATGAGTTCCAGGAAGTACCTTCCTCCCTTCCAACTAAGAATTTATATCTCACTTTTGACCCTTCTCGAAAGATTTTCTATTTTACTTTAATTATAATAACTAGGTCATGTATCTTCACCAAATTATCTTCCAGGTCCTTTGTAGTCTTTTGTATCTTTTGTGCTCTCTTTCCTTTGGACATGTTCTATCAGCTTTCTACTTCTGTGAAGAGTGAGCAACATAAGTTTTACAATCCCCTTTCTTTGTAGAAATTTCTATTGATTTTTGCATATGATGATGTCTTTTGAAGCCTTAAAACTACCATAAATATCACAAGATCAAATATAATGTAGCCACAATATAATAAGGTTGATTATATTGACATGAGTAGAATAATATGAGAAAATTAATATGTATATCAAGGTTAATAATATATCAAATAACATTCAATAATAAGCAGCGATATGAATGTAAATAACCCGAATCATTCATTTACTATGCATGAAAAACAACTTACGATATTAATTGCTCAAAATGTATGTAATATTTATTACTCTTTCTCCTATTACAAATATGATAATAACTTCCTATTTTCTCTATAATGTGTTATTATTGATGTAATCTATGGATTAATATATCCTTAGTAGAATGACTCTTTGTATACTTGACTATTCCTTTCCATATGTCATATCTCATGACTATTGGCTTCTCTACTTAACACTTGTATACTTGAGGAACACTTGAGTCTATAATGTATGCACACGTATACATGACCCTTGACCTTCACTTTGCACACTCTAATCTAAGAAACTTGTGCACATATTTACATTACACATTTTTACTCTTATATATAAGACACTTGTGCATAAAGACTCAACTTACACTTGTACTCTAACTCATAAGACACTTGGGCATTTCCTGCACATTCACACTTACATAAAGGGGATATATAAATCACACTCTAAACTATGACTCAAACCTAATATATTATTTATAATTTTACCATAAAGGTACATTAGTATGTTCCAAATAATGCAATATAATACAATAGATGAGTGCCCAAAAATTGTATAGCCTTCTTATATTACTAAGATCTTCAATAACCTTCTTGAAACATAGCAGCAATTGCTCATAATTTCTCCTCTTGAGAAAATATGCAAATGCAAATTTCTTCATATGGGCCTTTTTTTATAGCAAGAAGTACCCACAATAAATGGTTCTTGCTAATTAATTGTTGAGGATTGTCCGTGCTCTATTTATACAAAAAAATTATCTTTGAACTACTAGTTCATGTAAGCATTCATGATGCATGTCCTTTTTTTAATATGGCCAGCTTCTTGAACTAATAAAATTGCTAAGAATTCAAAATTTGGTGGCTTCTAGGATTAATCACTTAGCCAATCAAAATGCTTTTATTTACAATTTTCTATTACCACTATGTAATTATTTACCCATGTCACTATTTACATATGTACAGATAAGTGGTACAGTATTCTATACATAAAGCTTTAAATTTATATTGTTTATCAAAGTTGGTAAAATATGACCATCCATATATTGTAGTTAATATGCATTTACTTCTTTCCTTCTTGAGATTAGGTATGGGCCAGACCATAATGATTCTAGTTTTTCATGCTTTATAGGTTTAGTGTGATCTAAGTCCCACTTAAGCACTAAGTCCCCTTCTCTGAAAGATATTGATGATGATTTCTTATTGAACCATCGCTTCACAACCACTTGGTATAAATGGAAATTATTATAGGCCCTTTCTCTACTTTCTTCTAACAACAATAATTCTACCAACCTCTTTTCAATTGGCTCAACATCCTCCAATTTTGATTGGTTGATATACTTCAAAGTAGGTAATTCAAGATTAATCAGCAATATGGCTTCTTTCCCATAAACCAGAGCATATGGCATCATTTTCAAAGCCTTTTTTACTATTATTCTATATTTCTATAATGGTTGGTTTAGCATTAAATGCCAACTTTTCTTATTATCACCAATATTCCACTTGATTATCTTCATTAAATTCTTATTGGTGGATTCTACTAACCCATTGCCTTGAGGATAATAATTTGAAGATATTTTCCAATAAATGTTGTATGTCCTTGTAAAATACATTGTTTTGGCCCCAATAAATGCTTTGGAATTATCATATACTATTGTAGAAGGGATCCCAAACTTGGTGATTAACCTCTCCAAAAATTATGTTAGAGTATATTGATCAGCATGCTTGGTTTCCTCTACTTCAAACCACCTAGTGAAATAGTCAGTGGTTATCAGTATGAACTTGTGTTTGATAGAGGAATTTGGATTGATTACCCTAATAAATTCTAACCCCAATTTCTATAAGGGCTCCTCTCCTATTATTTTTTGTAGGGGTAGGTGGGTTTTTGCTTTTTCCAATAAATCTTTGTTATTTATCACAAGCATTAGCAATTTTAAAAGAATCAAAATATAAGGTAGGCTAGTAATATCTAGCTCTAATAATCTTAGCATTCGCAATCTATCTAAATAGTGTCCTCTTGAGAAGCCAATATGAAACTCTTTCAATATACCTTTAGTTTATTTTGGTTGTACAAATATTAGCAAGACACCATCAAAGTTTTTTGGTACAATATGCCATTATCAACTTGTAATTTAATGCTTGCAATTTGTACTTATACCTTTGAGAGACTATAAATCCATTTAGACACCTCTCGATCTTGAGAAAATGGGTCAATTTATCCAACCAAATATTTTGTTCTATGCAGGCCTCTTCTAGTTGATATTAATCTTCTTGTTCATTGAAGAAATTAGAGATTGAGGCTATAGAGTTTGTTAACTCTTCATATAGTGCTCCTCCTCTAACTAACTTAGTCAATTTAATCTCTATGTTGTATTCTTGTATCTTTGTAATCCAACTAGATTATTTGTCACCAAGTTCTCCTTACACTACAAAGTTCTAGACATCAACGTGTACTACTTACACCAATGTTATGCTCTGAGATATATAGTGCCTTAGATTTTTTAGTGACTTCATTAGAGAAAATACTTGCTTCTCTATAAATTTATACCATTCTTCATGGTCCAATAGAGTTTGTCTCAAGAAATCAATAGGCTACTCACTATGATATTTATCCTTTTGCATGAAGATAATATTATAACTTTATTTTGCTCCAAATACATAAAGGATAAAATCCCTCTTATAGTCTAGATTAGCTAATACCAGGTATTTGGTAATAGATTCCTTTATTTTCATGCAGGCTTCTCTTTTATTTTTTTTCCAAATAAAATCTGCTTATTTTTTTAGCATTTCTATTACAAGCTTCACTATTTGAGCAAAATTAGACACGAATTTCTAGATAGTTGATTTTTGCAAATAATGATTGTAATCCTTTCTTGCTTTGAGGTAGGGGAATTTCCCGTACAACTTTAAATGTATCTAGGTCAATGGATAGATCTTCATTTGATACTACATGACCCAAGAGATTGCCTTCATGAAGAACAAATTTTGATTTTTTGGGTTGAGTGAAATGTCAAATTCTCTACACTTTTGAAAACCCATTCAAATATTTTTGATATGCTTCTTCTTTTTATGAGAGAAGATTATCATGTCATCAATATAAATGAGTATAACATTGTTTACAATCTCATCAAAAGCTAAGTCCATAACCCTTTGTAAGGTAGCTCTGGAATTAGATAAGCCAAAAGGTATTCTTTGATAAGTAAATGTGTCCCATTTGGTTGTGAACATTGTCTTGTATTAGTCCTCATCTAGGATCTAAATTTGGTTGAAACCTAAAAATCCATATAACAATGAAAACCTCTATGCCATGGCAACTGTATGTAGGATCTGATTAATTTAGGGCAAAGGATAATGATCCTTCAATGTATCTTTATTATGGTTTTTGAAATCCATGTAGAGGTGGATATCTTCATTCTTCTTCCTGACCAAGACTAGGTTGGCCACCCATGTTGAGTGTTTGATTGGATAGATATTATTTGCATTTAACAATTTCAATAGCTCTTGTTTCATCAATACCTCTATCTTAGGATTTACTAGCCTCTACTTTTGTCATAATGGCTTGATATTGTGCAGCAATTCTATAATATGCTCAATGGTCTCTTTACTATAGACCTTCAAGTCATCATAACTCTAGGTAATGATATCATTGTATTTTGTGCATAGACTTACTAGCTGATGCACTTCTTGTGAGCATTCCATGCTAATATTCAAACTCTTTCTAGGCTTCAGTTGAACCTCTTTGAACTCTTGTTAATTGACCTTCATTTTTTAGCCACTTGGTCAATCACTATTATCAAATAGACTTTTGAGAGTGACTAGTCCCTTAGGAATATGATTGTTATTTAGTTGGACCTTTTCATCCTTGTTGATTTATTTGAATGCATTTATGCAATCGATTTCCTAAATTAATAAATCTATTATCTGTCTGTAATTATCGAATACTTGCCAAAAAAACTTCTATCTAGCATTGATGGCCTAAATGTTAATTTGAAAATTCTTGAGTTTTTTTTTTAAATTGGATGTTGGGAAACATTTAGCTTTGTTTTTATCATATGATTTCATGTTACACACATAGTACATTATCTAATTCAATTTACTTCTAAGTGCTTATTATTGCACATTTGGGCAGGTAGTTCACCAATCGTTGGTTGGTTGCTTGCTTGCTTGCTTCAACAAACCAAAATAACTAGGAATATTTATTTATTTCCAATATAAATTCATTGCATATTCACTTCTTGGAATATTTGAATTGCTCACTGAGTTCGATATGATACCAGAGCTAGCAAGGAGGGAGGGTAAAGAACATTGATGCACATTTCTTGAGGACCCCTACACACCCTAGATTGGGCACTACACGTGACATGAGGAGGACATAGGTAGGATCATTTCCTAAGGTGGCACGAGGAGGATACAGGTGGGTGAAGATCATAGCCCAATATGGGATTGGTTCCCTAGGTAACATGATTTTTGGATGACATATTGCGGTTACCTAGGTAACACATGGCGGTTGGACGACATATTGTTGACTAAGCAACACAGTCGATGACGGTGACTAGGTGGTACAGTTGGAGATAGGTTGCTAACTAGGTGGTATAGTTAGCAAGATGTTGGAAAGGAACTTTATTGCTCGAAGGAAATAAAATAACTACTCATCATGTTTTGTTTAAAAATGCCCACAATGTAGCCACAGGCTGCATGTGGGATAAAAAAAAGGATAAAAAATAATTTCCACCTCACAAGGCAGACGGAGATAAAGAGTACACTAATCTCTCCCCTTCCCATCCACCATGGTATTTGGGCTGGTTGCTTTCCCAATGCTAGGTTCTAGCATGGACGAGGTCCACGGTTCGAATCCCGTGGAGGGATTCAAAGCAAAATATTTTTTTGATGCCCCACATCACCATTTGATGCCACGTCTAGAAAATTGATGCCCCATCAAGCAAATTGATGCCCCATCAAGAAAAATTGATACCTGTCAACAATTTTTTGATGACCCAACAATAAATTTTTATGCCCAACAAGAAATTGACAATTTTTTGTCAATTTTTACAATTTTTGACTATTTTTTGCCTACCGGTTTTTGATCAAGGAGGGCCATTTTTTTGCACACCAGGGGTATTTTTTTGTCAACAGAGGGCACAGGAGTTTCTTTTTCTACCGCAAACCAAAGGAGACACACATTTCTTTGAGGTATTTTTCAGTACTTCAATTTTTCCTTTCAAAGCATTTTTTGGAGGGATAAGTTATTTTTTTGGAATTCGAAAGGGTCCACATACAATTTTTTCATCCTTGTTTATTTTGCAAAAAAAATAGGGGATCTTTAGCATTTCTTTTTGAAAAATTCTAAGACATAGGGAGGAAGAAAAATTGTTGATTTATGAAAAATGAATATTGTTCATTGTAAAATTGGCATTGTAATAGGTGCATTTTCGATGGAAACCGACACCTAGAGTAGTTAAATTTGTGGGCATTTGTGGTTGTATTGTGCATTTAAATTTCCTATTTTATTGCATTATCAATCATAAAATAAAGCAAAATAAAAGACCCCAAATTTTACACCTATTTGTACAATTTATTGCATAACATTCGGTATCTATGATACCTCTAGTCCACACTTATAGGTGATGCTATCGTGCTTGGACTACTGTATCTAAAACCTAATATAGTTGCAACAATGACATCTGAGCTATTGTTCTCTATCAATCATTGAGGAAAAATAAGGTAAACCAAAACTGATATTCACTCCATTCAATACCCTAATTCTTTCTAATTGCTTGGCTTAATTTCCTTGAACTCATCAACCTTCTTTCGAAGGGTTTTGAGGTAGGTGCCATAAATCTGATCGAATTTCCTTTCATGTACTCTTGCAAATATAAATAAAGGGGGACCATCTGGTGTTATAAGTAACCTTCACAATGGCCTCTATTCACAAATATCTATTAGATTCACAATTGCTAAAAGGTTCTAACTTTGCACCATGGAAGACAAAGATGTGTGCTATTATTCAAGTGGAATATTTGTGGGATGTAGTAACTGGCATTACAAAATGCACTATAATATCAGGAGCAAATCAAGATGCTTTTGATAATAAGGACAAAATATATCTCATATTTATTCTGCTTTCTACTTTAGATGAGGTCTAGCCTCATATCTGTGATGCCAAAACTAGTAAGGAAGCTTGGGATGCTTTGATTACTATTTATGAAGGTAAGAATCAGTACACTATTCTACACCTTCAAACTAAAATACATACACTCAGTATGAAATATAGTGAGATAGTGGACCTATTCCTATGCAAAATGGTAGAATTAAAATCCAAATGGAATGCTATGGGACAACCAGTGGACGATGCTCTCTTGACCTCTGTCATCTTGAGAGCATTACCAGAGTCCTATAAGATGTTTATCACCTCACTTCACGTATCTGGTAGACAAGTGTCTTTTATGGAATTAGTGAATTTGTTGTAAACTAAAGAGGCAAATTAGTCTTAGAAGGATGAAGTTCCAGATAATGCCCTCTACACCAAACAAGGGGGTAAGAAACATGGTCAGTTTCAAAAAGGAGGATCTTCATCAAAGGTAAAATGGAAACAACATCAGTAGAATAACAAACAATATTGCAATATTTATGATATGAATAACCATGACACCAATAGGTGTTGGTTTAAGAACAAACAACAGAATGACCAATATCATAAGAAGAAGAGTAAATGGAAATACAAACCACAAAAGAATAATAAGCCACCCAAGGGGAATATTGCTTATGCCAAATCAAACTCAAACTCAGATTCTAATGAATCAAACTTAGACTCAAATTTTAAGCAAGCACACAAGATGCTCATGACTCATACTTCATCTCAGTAGAATGATGCAATGTGATATATTGATTTAGGTTCCAGTAAGCACATGATTAGCAATCGATCGTGGTTTGAGACATTTGATAAAAAGGAAGGTAAGCTAGTAATAATTTCTAACAATAAGACCTATCAAGTGAAGGGTGAAGGTGATTTTTCTATCACTCTTCCAAATGGAAAATTTTATATTGAGAAGGTACTCTGTGTTCCTCTATTGGCTAACAATCAGACTCAAATTTTGATCGAGCACACAAGGTGCTCATGACTCATACTTCATCTTAGTAGAAAGATGCAATGTGGTATATTGATTCAGGTTCCAGTAAGCACATGATTGGCAATCGATTGTGGTTTGAGACATTTGATAAAAAGGAAGGTAAGCTAGTAATAATTGCTAACAATAAAACCTACCAAGTGAAGGGTGAAGGTGATTTTTCTATCACTCTTCCAGATGGAAAATTTTATATTGAGAAGGTACTCTATGTTCCTAGATTGGCTAATATTGCTTATGTCGAATCAAAATCAAACTCAGATTATGATGAATCAAACTCAGACTCAGATTCTGAGCGAGCACACAAGGTGCTCATGAATCATACTTCATCTCAGTAGAAATATGCAATGTGGTATATTGATTCAAGTTCCAATAAGCACATTATTGGAAATCGATCGTGGTTTCAGACATTTGATAAAAATGAAGGTAAGCTAGTAATAATTGCTGACAATCAGACCTACCAAGTGAAGGGTGAAGGTGATTTTTCTATCACTCTTCCAGATGGAAAATTTTATATTGATAAGGTACTCTATGTTCCTAGATTGGCTAACAATCTATTATCAGTCCCTCAGATATTGGATCAAGACATGGATGTTATGTTCAGTGTTGAGAAAGGCAAGAAGATATTTTTTATAACTAGAAAATTAAAACATGTAGCAATAGGATCACACAAGCATGGCTTGTTCATTTTAGATTTCGTTTCAATGCCTCATGTTGCCTTGGTAGCAACTACCAAGGAGGCTACTTCTCTATGGCACAAGATATATGGGCATCTAATTTTAGGATATTTGCTTGAGTTGAACAAATATGAGATGGTGGGAGGACTTTCCACCCTTTCATCCACTTTACCAGTTTGCTTGAATTTCTTAGCAGGTAAGAAACACTAGGTACCATTTGAAGTTAGCTCTTCACAAGCTAAGAAACCTTTGGAGTTGGTACACACCGATCTGTGCGATCCTATGCCAACCAACTATGGTGGAAAGAATTATTTTTAGTTTTTTGTTGATGATTACTCATGAAAGATGTGGGTTTTCTTTCTTCAATTGAAGTCAGAAGCATTTCTATACTTTCAACAGTTGAAGAAGCTTATTGAGAAGAATTCAGGATGTTCCATCAAAACCCTCTGCTCAAATCAAGGGGTGAATATACTTCCAAATAATTTTTATCATTTTTGAATGAACATGGGATTAAAAGATAACTGAAAATAGCCTATACGCCACAGCAAAATGGAGTTGCAAAAAGGATAAATAATTCCATTATGGAAATGGTTTTATGTATGCTTAGAAGGGCACACCTTGAGCATGAGTATTGGGTAGAAGCATTAAACATAGCATCATACCTCCTGAATAGAGCACCCACAAGACCTCTACAAGGTAAAACTCCACAAGAAGCATGGAGTGGTAAGAAACCTCCATTTCTCATCTAAGGGTTTTTGGATGTAATGCATTCATGCACATACCAAAATAGAAAAGGAAGAATTTACATGAGAAAACCCTGCAATGTATCTTTCTTGGTTATGATGAGCATTCAAAGGGATATTGATTGGTAGATCCTATGACCAAGAAGACACACATAAGTCGATATGTGGTATTTTATGAAGCTTTCACATCAAATAACACTTCTACAGTTGTATACCTTGAGTAAGATGAGCCTAAGAAAGAGGTTACACCCCCATAGAATAATATTTCCAAATGGTATACCAGTACATTGAGAGATTCAAAGCTAACATCACTTCTAGATCTAACTCTAGATCAATATTGTACTTGTAGTATGACTCAGAATATGAGAGCAGAGGCATCAAATTCAAAGGTTGATGAGCTTACAATTTGATGAACTATTTGTAGATGCAGAGGAAGATAAGGAAATAAATATGGAGTATGAGAGGGTTTATATGACAACATTGGATTAAAATGAACACACAATAGATTAGGATGCACTTAGTGAGCCTCAGTGGAAGGCTGCTATAAAAGCAGAATATACATCTCTCATGAAAAATCATACATGGAAGCTAGTAAATATACCTTCAAGAAAGAATCCCATTGGCTGCAAATGGGTGTTCAAAGTGAAGTATAAGGTAGATGGTACTATTGATAAGCATAAATCTCATCTTGTTGCAAAGGGCTATGCTTAGAAAGAAGGCATATATTATGAAGATACTTTTACCCCTACTACAAAAATGACTATCATTAGAGTACTGTGCCATGGTAGATCAATTTTAGTGTAAGTTACATCAGATGGATGTAACAAGTGCTTTCTTGAATGGTGACCTACAAGAAGTGTACATGACCCAACCATAAGGATCTGTTGTTGAAGTGCAAGAACAAAAATTTTGTAAGTTGATCAAATCCTTGTATGGCTCCATGATCTTGGTACATCAAAATAAGTAGTCACCTAGTGCAGCATGGATTCCAAAGAAGTCCTTCAGATGCAAATCTCTATATCAAGAACAATGGTTCTGACATAGTGATTTTGGTACTATATGTAGATGATCTGATCATAACAAGGAGCTCAAAGAGTATGATTGATGGAGTAAAATATAATTTGAAACAATATTTTGAAATGACAGATCTAGGACCTCTTCACTATTGTATTCTTTTGGAAATGACTCAGAAAAATAATCATATTCGAGTAACACAAAATAAGTATGCCAAGACATTGATTGATAAATATCGCATGACTGACTACAAGTCTAAGGCAACTCCAATGGAGCCTGGACTTAAGCTATCATGATATGATTAATCACCATAGGTAGATGGTACTCTCTATCACCAAATTATTGGGAGTCTCATATATCTGACAAATACTAGGCCAAATCTTAGTTTTTTTGTGGGTTATCTTTCAATATTCATGCAAGAACCAAAGGTGAGTCATTGGAAAGCAGCAAAGATAGTTATTCATTATTTTTGTGGTACTACTTATTTTTGCTTGGAGTACAAGAAGAATAGCAAGTTATATTTATAGGGATACATAGACTCGGATTATTCCAGATCCATTGATGATTGCAAATCAACTTCTAGATACATTTTTCATCTCGGATCTGGTCATATTTCTTGGTACATTAAGAAGCAGTAGGTTGTTGCCTTATCATCTACAAAGGTAGAATATCGCACAACAAGTGGAGTAGTCTACGAGATAATATGGTTAAGTTGCATTCTTACAAACATGGGTCTTCCAAAGAACCTTCCACTTCATTTGTTTTATGATAATCAAGGTGTTTTGAATCTCGTCAAGAATACAATATTTCATGATCGAACCAAGCACATTGAAACTCTATGTCATTTCATTCATGATGAAGTTTCGAAGCATCATATACAGCTCCAATACATTCCCACTGATGCATAAGTTGCAGATATTTTCACCAAGGCACTTGCACATGTCAAGTTTGAATTGTTTCGCAATGCTCTTTGTATTTACCAATAATGTAATAAGGGGGGATGTTAGCATATGATAACACGTTATGCACATATTACATTATCTAATCCAATTTACTCCTAAGTGCTTATTATTGCGTAGTTGGGTGGGTAGTTCACCAACCGTTGGTTGGTTGGTTGGTTGCTTCAACAAACCAAATGAACTAGGCATATGTATTTATTTCCAATATCAATTTATCGCATGTTCGTTGCTTGGAATATTTGAATTTCTTACTGAGTTCGACATTCATGAGAAGCTAATGCATCAACTTGCATATTCAATTCCCTAGGAATTGCTTTTATGTTCAATATCTCAAAGCTTTTGAATAGGTCCCAAAATCTATTTTGGTAAGATTTAAGATAGTTTTGCTTGTTGTTGCATTTCTTTATTACTTAATTTACCACCAACTCTAAATCTCCATAAATCATTAGTTGCTTGATTCTCATATTTTTTGTTTTCTTGAGCCCTATGCATAATGCTTCATACTCTATTGTATTGTTGGTACAACTCCAAGTTATCCTATATGATAACATTTTAACTTCCCCAAATGGTGAAATAAACACCACACTAACTCCAATGTCATTCTTGCACCTAGCTCCATCAAAATAGAGCTTCAATATTTCATTATGGTTGAGATCCCCTTTTTTCATGACCAAATATTTTTTTGGCTTGGAAATAGAATAAGTGTCAATCCTTGTTTCAACCATAGCATTAAAATTATTAAGTGAAAATTGATCTTCATTTTGTAGTTCATCTATGATTTCCTCCATTGGATCAATCTCTTAACAAATCATGCCAACGCTAATGTTTAGCTGAACTTCATCTTCAGTCCTTTCTATCAAGTAAGTGGATTGCTTCTCTAAGAATATTTTAAATTTCTTACCCTTGTGAGGGATTTCCAAGTATGAATAATATAAGGATAGATATCTACCTAGCTTAGCAGTGAATTCACGAGAGAGATACATACCATATTAAGGCTCTAAATCCACAACCACTACTTCTTGTATCATCACTATTTGAGGCATCATGTATAGCACCATAGGAATATATATGATCACCCCAGCTATCTTCACTAGATTTTCATCCAATTATAGCACTCCTAGACTATAACGAGTATATTCCATACCTATTTATTTGCATATTACCTTCAACATCATAGTGTTTGCTTTAGAATCTACCATGAAATTATGCACAACCCAAAATTCCATACACAAATATATATAGAAAGGTGGTGGCTTATTTTTACCAGCCTTGAGAGCAGGTTTACCTTATGCTAGATTAATTTATAGCTACTACTTATCTTTTGATTTGATAGATTTTAACGATGCTCTTAAAAGGTTAATTTGTCCTAAAATCATCAAGGCTTCATACATGTTGGCTTTAGATGACTTCTTCTTTAGATATTTCACTATGTTGAAGTTAGGATATTCTGACTACCTATTTTTCCCTTTCATACTTAGTGAATTTCTTGTGGTATTATTGTGTTGCTTTGAATATTTATCGTTTGGTGACAAAAGGAGATAATTTCTAGCCTAATATTGTGCTTCAACCTCTTTCCCTTACATTACCTTAGGTTGTTCCTTCATAGGTTATTCCATGGGTTGTTATTTTAGAATAGTTGGGAGAGGTCCTTCTCTTTCCAGTTGTTTGCTTTGCTAGGCTGGTACTTTGAATGGATCTAGTTTTTTAGGATCGACCTATAGTGGTTTCTTTCTTGACCATGTTAGCACTAATATCAGCTCTTCCTCTTACATCATTAAATTATGCTCTTATTACCATAACATATTTACCTGAATATTTTGTGCTCTTTCTACTTTTTTCAATACAACATTTCACATTTGATGTTGGTGAAGCATGCATGTACTTTCATCGTGTGGTTTATTACAAGGTGAACACCAATAGTCTAAATTTGAAGCAAAGGTGTAAGGATTTCTTCCTTATTACTATATACTATAGTGGAGATTTCTCTAGAATTTCTAGTAGAGGCAACTTGATATTTCACCATATAATAAAATTTCCTAGGCTAAAAAAAAAAAATTTCTTCTCCTCTTCATAGTTTTAATCTCATTGGTTATATTTTTTAATGTTGTCATGATATCATTCATACTAGTAGCTTTAGGATATATATCATGTAATTCTAGCATTGTGGGAGGTTCAGGAAGTATGGGAGTTGGTAGTGTTAGAAATTTTGGTGCAGACACCAAGGCTACATTAGGAAAATGAGTGATTATCATTGGTGACTATTTATTGGGCTATGTCTATAGGATTTTTGGAAAAATCAGCATGGAATTCCTTAGGGAAATTCTACCTATGGCTATTAAAGCACTATTTGCTACTACAACTGCTTGAATTATTTCTAAAAATATCAACACATTAGACTAGTGAATCATCAAGATTAAATTTGTGTTGAAAGCCCTAAGATAATTGTACAGTTTTGGGCGTCTATTGGCCTAATTTCATGTGGAACTCTTTTCCAAGTTCTAATAAATATGATGTTAAAATCCATTATTGTTTCTTGTGGGTTCCTCTGAATGGTGGTTAACTAGGTTAATATATTAAATAGATATGCTTTTTCATTGAATTCTTGCACCAATCTATCAATAAGTTGTGCCCAAGAATTGATGCAACCATCTTGAAGGTTTTGGTACCAATGCGATAGCTTTTCTTTTAATTATATTATTTAGAACCTTATCATCACATCTTCCTCATGAATATTATGGAATACAATCAATGATTGCACATATTGGCAATGTTCATAGGTCATTTTCCTAGTACCATCATATGGTGGTAAAGCTTTAAGAGTAGCAGTAGGAATGGGATTCTAGTTTGATAGATTTAGTGGACCTATATGATTCCAATTTAGGAATTTTTGTGGAGGTTGATTTTGAGCCATTTGTGTGGATGTGTTTGAATGAGTTAAAAATAAGAGATACAAAATGAGTATATCTTGGGCTTTCTATAGAGCTCATAAAATATGGAGATGGAGGGGATGATTGGGATTTATTTATTTTAAATGTCATAGGTGGTAATTCTACAAATAGTAAAGGTTCTTCCAAATATTAGTTGATGCTTGCATTAGCATAAGCTTACAAGATAAATGGAAGTTGGGTTATTTTAGCATAGTGGTTTAATGGATTTGTTGATTTCTTAATATCCCTATTTCTTAATGAAGTCTCCAGGTGAACATGTAATTATCTGCAAATGAGGTCAAGACTACTCACCAAGATATTAAGTTCTCTGGGTGTTAAAATAGTTTATGCATAGTTAGATAGCTTCTAAAATACATATTTGATATTTTTCTATCAGAAGAATTCTACCTAAGTAGATAATTATGGGATTTGTGTCCCACCAAACGTACCATAAATACTCTTGGTTTTGAAATCTTCCTAAGTGATATATACCCCCAAGACCTCAGCCAAGAGATATGGATTAAAAATAAGGGTCTTTGAGTCAACCTCTAGATAAGGCCAATTCCTATGCCTAGCTAATCTAACTAAATGGGGTATTGTATACTAAAGTAATAAATGCAAAGGGTTATAAAGATGAGCTAAAAGTGGTACAAATTAGGCAACATAAAGAGACATAGTACAGAGAGTCACAATCTAAATTTAAATTAAACCATCTAACATAATAGCCTACTTTTCTCATGCATTCAAAATATTAATCATTAAAACTCTAAGCGATGCTAAGTTATTATAGAACTATAATGAAAAATCTAGACATAAATCCATAATGCAAAATAACTGTAGTAGAATTACCCGTTCCTAGCTTTAACAAAAAATTCTTAGCTACTTAGTAAGACATACATACATGTTTTGCACAAGAAGTTAGCAAGAGTCCAAACAACAATCTAATCTTCATTCAATAAGGTGTATAGCCTCAATTAATACATTTTTTTCAATTTTAAATGTCAAATATTTTACCATTAGAATGACTTGCATTCTAGTATATATAGATTTACAATTACAATTGGGTATGTTATCATCATAGTTTGGAGAGTGGATTGCAGGTCTAATATGCTATTGCAATGTGCATGCTCATTCCTCTAGTTTATCCTGTTACAAATGATTTGGCATTATGGTGTTGATGTAGCTTGCTCTTGCTTAATTTGTGGGAGTGGTGGTTGTTGTGTCTTCATCTAGTGCACAAGATCCTTTCACATATCCATTCTACTTTTAGTTGTCCCACTACCTCCCTAGCCATAATAGCATAGGTGTTAGTCAAAGAAGCTCCTGAGGTTGTTAGGATCTTCTAATAGTAGATTCACTTGTCAAGAGCATGTCTTGGGAAGTTTCGTGCATATTTTTACTTGATATCTTCCTTTTCAAACTTTCCTCTTACTTTTATTAGGTTTTGGGCTCTCAATTTATATCTGTCAAAAATCTTAGTATCCCTTGCTAACATTAGCACATAAAACCATCCAACACTTCTTTAATTCGTTAGCCTGGTGAAGTATTTTTCTAGATGTCAAGTTCAACTTGTGCTTTAGTTAACTTTGCTTTCATTATTTTTTGAGCTAGGTTTTATAGTACACCTAATAATGTAAGCATTCTAAACCTTCTAGCATTGAGCATCAATATGCCCAATAGGTTCTACTATTGTGTCAGATGTCAGACTCTTATTCTTAGTCTATTTCTTGTTTCAAGGAGTTGGGTGTTTTTCCATATGACGTCAAAGATTTTGCTCCTTCTTGCTAACATCAGCATCATTATTTGCATAGGTTGTTACATATTGGATGTTAGGTTTTTACTTCTTTTCTAATAATATCAGCACTTAAAATTGTCTAGCCAAACTACTTAGCCAAAATTTTAGTCTGGAATTCCTTGATTTTAGCTATCAAATAGCACATATTTTTTCAACCTATGTTGACATCAGCATTTAAAATGTTCGATAGTACTTCTATACTTAGCAAAATTTTCACCATTTTTCTTGTATTCTTTGATCTAGCCCTTATTTTAAATTGTTTGATGATATGCCTTAGCATGAGAGCAATGTATCTAATTGAAAAAATTATCTCCTTATCTAGATATGAGTGTGGATGGAAAATCCTACCCACACTACCCATTCAATATGATCCCTATAGGATCACTATGTCATCTATGAATAACACAAGCTTATACTGAGAGGAGGGGTGAACAGTATAAGACCAATTTTTACTTTTCTTTCCCAAACAATATTATGCAATATAACAATTCCAATATCAATGACAGTAATCAAAGCAATGCACAAATCACCACACACAATAGAGACATCAATTTAACATGGTTCACCCAATGTGGACTACTCCACGGAGAAAATATTTCACTAAAATTTTCTCAAAAAATCTCTTGGGAATCCTTTCCCTATTACAATGTTTATGGACCTCTGTCCAAAGGAGACACGAATCCCCTAATCAAGTTCATGGATCTCTATATACAAGAGACACTAATCCCCTCATTTGGTTCATGGATCTCTATCCATAGGAGAACTCCTTCTTCTCTGCTCTGGTTGGTGATCCTCTAGAAGACTACCGCCTCCACTGCATTATCTTGTGGATATCTCTCTACATAAGACCTTTGTCCTCATTGCCCTGGCTAATGTATCTCTATCCATTGGAGACTACTATCCTCTACTCTATCATATCCAAAGCTTGCTTTCATCTCTATCTCAAATCTGCACTAAACACATTCCTTTGGTCTAGCATAAATCTACTCAATCTCTATCTTTGGTTTGCACTAAAAATAGTCCTTTGGTCTAGCATAAATTTGCTCAATATTTGTCTCAAATATGCACTAAACACAGTCCTTAGATCTAGCACAAATATGTCCTCAACATCTATCTCTGATCTGGCACAAACCTGTCCTCAAATCTGCACCAAAATTTGTCCTCAAATTCATCCTTAAGCCTTAACACAAATCTTGATCCAATAACTAATCAACTCTGCTTGATCTACCCCAAACCTTAACTCAAGGTTTGAACAAATCAATAAATCAACTCTGCTCCCAAGTCTTCTCTAATATTTTCTTCAAATCTTCTCAACAATTCCTCACTAGAACTTATCTAATTTGCTCAACAAGTCTTCACCAAGACTTACCTCAAATCTGCTTAACAAGTTCTCACTAGAACTTGTCCAATCTACTCAACAAGTCTTCACCAAGACTTACCTCAAATCTGCTTTGTAAGCTTCCACAAAAGCTTACTCAACTCAATCTATCACAAAAAACCTCTTCCAATCACACAAACAAGTTTCACACATATTCTTGTTTAAACTCACAAAAACATATAGAGAATGGTTAGAGACTCAATATGCTTCACACTTACAACAATGCTCAATAACTTTCAATATCTCTTGTTTTACCACATAAACATATAGAGAATTGCTAAAGATTCAATATGTTTCACTTACAACAATGCTTAATCACTTTCAATCTTTCTTTCAACTCATTCCAAAAATAAAGAACAATTTTTTTTCACAAAACTTGAACTATCACTCCAACACTTCCAATCAATTATGCTCAATCAACTCCACTCAATCAATCACTCAATGAAATCTTATTCAAAAATGCTTATCAAACAAACCTCACATAACAATGATACTCATGATCTTTCACAAACCCTTATCAGGCACATTAAGGATCACTCAATATTTCCAACAATGCTTATCAAACAATCATTTTCACTCTAACTTAGCATTCACAACATCTAATCCAACAATATTTTACTCACAAGAAAGATGTACACGTACCTTTTATTTTTATGGAGATATACCTTCAAAACATGTCTTAACCACAATAAAATTTTATTTGCCAACACTAGGGTTAGGTAGCCACAACCTATCTCAATATCTCCATAAAATAATTTTCCCAATAATTATTTTTCCATACAAAATATCAAATCCTTTTGTACACCTTATAATCTCCAAACTCACAATACCTAACTCAATAATTTCACCATAACAAAACACACAACAATTTCCCTTGCACACCTTATAATCTCCACACTTTATAAAATAAATTTCAATCACCAAAAATCAAAATAAAATATTTTAATTTTTCCTTTACCTTATAACTCCCCCAAGCACTTAGAACTCATGTCAATCTCTAAGAAACTTTAATTTTCAGCACTTTAAAAATGAATAGCATACCTTTAATTCAATATGCCCACAAAAATATTTTCGATGAATTCGACCACATGACCTTACATTCCCCAAAACCCTAGCTCAAGCTAGGCCATCAAGTGGGCTGTGTGCCCACATGAGACAAACGACGCATGCTGTCCTAAAAGACTACCTCACAAAAACTACCAATCATAATCAAACAAAAACTTATTCCTCATGCAAAACATCGATTGCATGGATCGAACAACAATCTCCTCCTTGTAAGCCTTAGGACTTTTCCAACTATCGCCTATGATACCATCGTCAGTAGGATGTCCACTCTCTTCGCTGCCCTTAATGTCCTTGTTTCCCTCAATCTTCTTTGAAATGCAAATCTTCCTCTTCCTAGGGTGCAGTGCTCGAATTTCCTCCTCTTGCATTCAAAGGTGTAAGTTCAACTTTAGGAAATGGAATTTATTTCCTATATATGCACATTATTTTTTGACTTCTCACGTTGGCCCATTTCAAATTTAAAAATTTGAATTTAGTTTTTAAATATTAAATTCAAATTTCCTATAATAATATAATATTATTATTTAATTTAAACTTACTTCTCCTTCCTTGGGTCTTCATCCTTTGGACCCTTTTTAGTCATATAATATCAAAAATAAATATTATATCCTATTCGTTTCCAAGACCTTCTTACTTTTGGAAAAACCACTTGATGTCCTTACTGATGACGAAATTAAACCAATATTCTTTTGACATAAATGACAACAAAACTACTCAAAATTTCCAACAATCTACTCCCTATGTATATCATTTATCAACCACCTCACCCTACCCAAAATGCATCTATAATGCATGTGATATCCACCCTTTAACTAGTGTTCCCATTTTTATGCCAACAATGCATTCACATCTATCATACATCCTAGAAATCCTAATAGCCAAATGATTATTATGTAACCCAAGGCTAAACCTAGAATAGTGTGCAATAAGAAAGTCCTATCCCTCCTCTATAAACCACTTTGAAAAGTGAGTGGTATAGTTGGATTAGAATCATGGTCCCCTATCCAAAAATAGTTAGTCACTTGAACATGTCTATGATGACTTCTCTCTAGCCCTAGTAAATCACATGCCAATTGGTATCTCCAATCAAACCCCTAACACCAAGGCTAATAGTAGGGTTATCTATCTATCTATCTAGACCTTAGTGTATGCACTATTGATGCCAATGTCTAACCATATGACAAGGAATTTTTCATCTCCTATGAGTCACTTTGGGTGATGCTACTATGACTAGATTACATACATTGAAGCCTCTCTAATGGGGATGCTCAAGATGTGTCAAATATCCTTTAGTATCATCAAAAGCTCTTTGCATAGTAATTGAAAGGTATTCATTTCTAAACTTCCCTTTTTTCTAGTGTGTTTCCAAAACTCTATTCATTTTTTAGCCCAACTAAAATTTTACTATTCTTATGCATTTTCAAAATTAATTGTCTATGTTCTTTCCTTGAGCCCAACTACATCCTACCTTAAAGAATTAATGTAATCATCCTATGCTTGAGTGATAATAAGAATGAATTACATTTCCCCCATAATATGTTTGTAGTGAAATGCTCAATTTATAGGATAACAAGAATTCTGAGGTGAAGAAATTGTATGATTGTGAAATTCTCAATTTGTAGGCTAACAAGAATATTGAAGTGAAGAAATCATGTGATTTGTAACATTATTGACATCGGATGAAATTTTTGCATTACTCTATTTAACAAATATTTTGAAAGGATGTATGGGTAACTTGTGCTTTGTCCAATCTATCTTTGTGAAATACTTTTAAAAATGAAAGGTCTCTTCTTTATACAACAAAATGCATAGTAGGGTAGTTGGTTATTGAAACAAAGACTAAAATTTTGAATAGCAGGTCATGAGTTCAATTATTTTAAGCACTTATTTAAAATATTTTTTAACTTACATGGTGATGACATTATAGTTGCAAGGATTTTTCTTTTAAGGAAAATATTATAGGGATATTTTTTTCAGGGAGTTAAAAGTTTAAAAAAAAAATGCATTGTATTTTTTATTAGTATATTGGCATTATAAAAAAAGAGGAAAATAAATATATGAAAGAAAATTGAAAGTTTTGAATTTTGAAGTTAGAGGTCTATAGTAAAAAAATTGAGAATTTTAATTTTATTATAATAAGGTGCATTTTTTTAATGATTTTATATAGATTTTTGTGAGGGATCCTAGTACCCTCATATTGAGTGGGGTTTAAACCTTGGACCTCCCAAAAAGAGGCCAAATACCTTACCACTATAGTAAGCTTGAAACTCAAAAATTTGAGTTTACACTGGTTTTTATGAGGGGTCATGGTCCCTCTTATCAAGGTTTGAACTTAGGTCTTTTCAATGAAAACCCAAGGACTTACCATTACGGTTCCCTCATGGGTCTTAATAAGGTGCATTTTTATAGTGACTGATACCTTAATTTCTTTAAACAATTTTTGCATCAAAAATCATTTTTGTACATAAGCATCAACCATGTTCTTTGCACAATCACAACATCTTGTATAAATGATTTCTTTGATGTGCATTTATAGGTAATGTTTTCATGTTAAGTTATTGTGTCTAACACCTCATGTAATTGCCATAACAATGTATGGGCATTGAACCAATAAATCATTTATGAGAAATGAGGACATATTTTTTGTGATATTTTGTTTCATTCCATTTATTACCCCATTTGTTACTATTGTTAGATGAAAATATTGAAATTAATAAAATAAAAGTATATAGGGATGTTATGCCTATGTATAAGGATTTCTCAGGTGTCATTGATAGAACAAATATTTTTATTACTACATTTGTACCACATATCAATATTTTTCATGTACCTTAACGCCTGTCTCATGTACAACCACATATATTGAGAGGACTAGCTTCTTCCACATACACAAAATAAATAAAAATGGCAGGTATACCAAAAGGATTGGTGGTATATATAAAAGGTATCATTTTGGGGATATATAAAGAACATTTGTCATTTCTACATCAAAAATATTTCTCAAAAATCTCAATTGTTAAAGGGTCCAAACTTTGCACTATGAAAGACAAAAATGAAAACAATAGTAGTGGTCAAAAAACTTTGGGATATAGTTTATGGTGTTGAAAATTACCTTATAGAGATAGAAGATACAAAATTATAAGTAAAGATATGCAAAGGCATGTATGCTCATAAAATTTACAGTGGTTGATGAAACACAACTACATATCAGGCAGAAACATAAAAATATGCATGGGATAAACTTTATACCATATTTGAAGAAAGAAATGAAGGTACTATCCTTCATCTACAGTCACAACTATATGCATTAAGGATCTAATATAGTGAGAGTGTTGAAAATTTTGTTTGAAGAATTGTAGACTTGAAATCAAGGTTGAATATCATGGGAGAAAATATAAAAGATAAGATCCTAGTATTAGTTTTACTTAAAGCTCTCCCTAAATTATTTATAACATTGGTGGCATCTCTTCAAGTATCAAATAGAAGTGTATCATTTAATAAATTAGTAAACATCCTTCAATAATATGAAGTGGAGAATTAGTTGAGATATGAATTGTCCACTAATGTCCTTATTTCCACAAAGAAATCACAAAAGGATACAAAGGGTCATTCTATCCTTTCTTCATAACAAAATCAGCCTTAATGGATAAGGTATTCTCATATTTATGAAAAAGGATATAATATAATATATTTTAAATGTAATTCATTAGATTGAAAGAATCAATTTTGAAGACCTCCCCAAGAGAATCAACAAGGATAAGGGAAATATCAAATAAGATAATTTCAAAAAGGCCATAACATCAAGGATACATTGCATAGGGTGAATCAAAATCAAAATTATATTGTGATGAAGAATTTGAAATAACACATTAGTTCCTCATGGCCAAGAAATTGTGAACAAAGATATCAAGATGATAATAAACAAGACAAGGTAAAAGGTGAAATTCAAAAGTATGTGCCATCAAAAGATAGTCAAGATGATAAGTTTTCAAAACTAAGGCCTTGTTTATAGGTAATACTCAAAAATTTTGATGAAGGATGCTTTCAAAATGGTGTGACAATATCAGTTGGTATTGTAAGAAGAATGTGCATGATATTATTCACTCTTGACATTCTTGAGGTGCAACGTAGAAAGTAAATTGAAATAATTGAGAAGTTGAATGATAATCCCATGATGAACGATGTTTGTTGTGACACAAGTGATCTCTTTAGAGGTTAGTTTTCAATTATGATACAAGTGATTTGAGGCCTATGATAGCAAATGCTTTTTATACAAGTGATTTGAATTCTATAGTGGCAAATGTATATTGTGATACATATAATCTTGTTTAAATGGGAGATATAGCTTATGATATAAATGACCTAAAGAATGTTGGTGAGATAAAAAACTACAAAAAATGGTTGTGGTGGTCATGATAAAGGTCATATTTTTAGAGTTGATAGTGATAGTTATAGTTAAAGTTGTGTTGAATGACATGGTGATAAGTATGGGATATGCTATTTGAATATTATTGGTGTTAGTGGTAGATACCATAGTGGAAATGAGGAAATTGGGTGTTGGAATATTATTCAAAGTTATGGTAAAGAATTTAGATATTTTTAAATGTATACAAAAGGTATTAGTTCAAAATTATTGAGAATAATGGAATATAATGGTATAGGTTTGGGAATAAATGGGTAAGGTGTAAAAATCCTATAGTACCAAATATAAGGCCAAAGAATAAAGACCTTGGATATACATATCAATTGAGACAAAGTTTAACCCAGGTGTTGTAGGTGAGTTGGAGAGGAGAGGGCAATCCTCCAAGGGAGGTCCCAGGTTTGAATCTCCACCCTACCAAAAAGCTGAATTGGGTACCCAAAATCCAATTGATAATGTTGGTACGGGTAGGGTTGGGTGCAACCCCCAGGTGAATTTGATGGTGTATAACCCCTTTTTCATGGTCTCTTAGACCAAGGCAGCCCCACAAGGGGTTTTTCGCTTAAAAAACAAAAAAATTGAGACCAAGTTTATGACAAGTAGAAATAATACTAAATTTGTGACAAGTGGAAATAATATAGAATCTATGAAGAAAGAATCATATGCAAAAGTTTCTAGGATGGGTTGTTGTATTCATTGTGAAATAAGTGAATTTGTGACAACTAGGTGTTGGAACCTACATTCTCATGAAATTTATGGAGGTAATAATCACTCCAAAAGAAAATTTTGAAACAAAGATAAAATAACCAAAAAAATGCATATGAATTATGGATGGATGAATGTGTCAAATTGGGATAAGATAAAATAAATGATGAATGGTTTCTACAGAAGGATACTAAGTTTTTTTAATGAAAATAATGTAATTTTTTCCTTGTAAAAATGCCTTAGGAAGCTTGAGATAAATTATTTTAGCATCAAAATAATATTCCCTAACCATTACTTTGAATAATTACGATGATAGGACCTACAATGAAATATTATTCATATGATTCTAAAGATGTGGAAGATTCTAAAGATATAAATTAGTGGTTATTTCTAGAGGTGATGACCTAAAGGCTAATCTCAATGCAAACCCAGAGGTAATTATCTAGAGGTGATCCAAAGGTTTTTAGCTTTTGAAGCTAAATACTAAAGATAAAATAACTTCAAGATCTAAAATAAGTTACAACATGAAACATAAGATAATGGCAATATTCTAAATATGTAAAACTCATTAATAACTTTAAGAATAACTCATATAACTACCATTAAAAAATGCTCACAAAAATTGTATCTCTATTGAATAGAGATCAAGTACTCATACTTACAATCACTCTCCAACTACAATCCATGTATCTTGCACACACACATAGATACATATACAATGGAATGTGACTCTTCATATGGTGCACCCTTTGGCCTTCACTCTTCTAGAGACTCTTCATCTTCCTATTTTATGGACTCATGTGCACATGGACTATTATGCACATTTACAATACCAAAATACTTTGCACACTTTAATAATACTTGTGCATTTATTACATTGCATAAAGTAAATACTCATCCTCTAATATAGGACATTATTTCCTAATCTAAAAATGTACCAAATGTGGTAGATTAGCATGTACCAAATAATGTAATATATTCCAACACTTATCTGTATTACAATATTTGGTTCTTGAAGACTTTAGTCTTCAATAAGGGTCTTCATCCTGTAAATGCTTTTCATATTGTTCAGTTTCTTGTTCTTCTTTGATCTATAGACATCCTATAGTGTAAAATTTTGTTGTCCTTTAATTTTTCTTCATCTAAATCCTGTATTCCCCCATTTACTTCCATAGTAGAATGATTCTCTATTTTATGTAGTTTGTCTCTCAGAAAAGACATTAGTATTATCTTGAACCATTACAAGCTCTTGTGAAAAAACAATAGAATATAAAGAGTATATTCCATTGTTAATTGATCCAGTAGTCTTTATTTTATTTAGCCTTTTAATAAAATATGTATTCTCCCTATTCACACATTTGAACTAGTCTGGTTACTAAGATGATATTTATTATCAACCCTGGTATATACATGACATCGTGCAATATAAAATATGAGTAAGATGCACTAGGTATTACACATCCATTTCCATGAACTGGATATTTCTTTCCATCTGCTAGCTTTAGACCAAAATTATTAGTAACCTCTAGATAGTCAAACCAATGTAGATTTCCTATCATATGATGACTTGCCCCTAAGTCAATATACCAAATATCCTTACCATATTGAATAGTAGAATTATCCTCTTGTGAAACAATTTTACATTGTTGATAAGGAATATAAAGAGTGCTTTGTCTTTGCATTTTATGATGATATGTCCCTCTTGCTAATTTATCCATAATTCTCTTACTTTGTGTAATATATCTTTCTATTTTTAGACTTTTGTGGTTGACTACCTTATGACTCCCTAGTTATGAATAGTAAACTAAAGATAATTTTGAATGCAATTTCAAAAAACTCTACTTTTGTTTCACCTTAGTTTTGGTTGATAGTCTAAGAACAATTTTCAATTATTGATCCTAAAGTTGACAACCTTTTATCTCCCTAATCTCAAAAGAATATTTTTTTTTTTTTAATTTCTCAATCCTATGTTGGTGTTGAATTCCTTATAACTTCAAACTTATGTTAGTAAATGCAAAATAAAAAATAATATGCATAAACCATAGAACCTTAGTATTGATAGGAGTAGTGTTTAAATAACAATAGGAATAGGCTAGAAATAGGTTTAGGAATATTTAGGAAATAATATCCCCTAACCACGCTAACAACTACGCACTTCACAAATAAGCGCTAACTTACTAACAACTAACAACGTAGTCAAATTGACTACGACTACTAACCTACTAACCCCAAGATATTCCACAGTGAATATCTTGTAGGTAAATAGTAAAAGTAAATACCTAATGGTAAAAGTAACAAACTACTTTTTACCATGCGGTAAATTAAATCTACCTAGGATAATCTACTAATTACCAAATGAGGTAATAATCATAGTTATTATAGCATAGTAACTCTAACATCCCCCCCTATTACATTATTTGGGTAATGTATATAATTTCCCCAATACAGTAAGAATGTTGATATGCTGGCTTGGGCTCTGTCATAGTGCTTTGGTTGCTCTAAGAAAAAAGTGGGTCATTCCTCACTTAGTTTTTACATCAGAAAATTTTCTTATTGTAATCTTGTCATCCACCCAGATTGCATGGGTAAACCAGTTCCTGCAACTGTTAGGTGTACTAGATTAGATTACTATATACGAGGTTCATTCAATTACAATATGATTTTACAAAAGTTTTGATAAGGTAGCTAATGTGTCGGTTGCTATCGAAAATGCATCCTTATAAGTTTCCTCCCTTTTTTGAAAAAAACATGTAATGGAATTTCTGCAAGAAGTGTGACTAAGGTGTCAGTTGCTGCTGAAAATGCACCCTTATAACTCTTCCTCCATTTTTACAAAAATTGTGTGAAAAATAAATGTTTATCCCTCCTTATTTGCAAAAGATATGCAACTCATGAAGCTTGTGAAGGATTTTTACAAATATTACCTCCTAGGCAAAATTTACACCGGAAAATCCCCCCTTTTATTACAAGTACTTCAAATAAAAAAGAGTTTGCTATTTATGAAGCCTAAAAGAGGTACAATCACCCCTTTATTGCAAGTACTTCAAATAAAAAAGTTATGCTATTTTATGAAGCCTAAAAATATAGTGATAATGGTGCTTGCCTAGGGTGACATATTTGTTTCCCTTTACAATTTTGTTTGAGCCATGAGCACCTTGTGTGCTCTTTCTGAACCAGAATCAGAATTGGAATCATACACTTCACTAGCAACATTACCTCTTTTTATATTTTGCCTTTGTGATGTGCCTTTGTCATTTTTATTTTGCTTGTTTTTAAACCAACACCAATTGGTGTCATGGTTGTCCTTTTTATAATTTGTGCAAAACTTATTTTGAGGTTGCTTTACCTTATCTTTTGAATATGATCCTCCCTTCTAAAATTTTCCTTTATGCTTTCCATGCTAATTGTTTGAGTAAAGTGAATTGTTCGACACTGCATCGCTTTGGAGTTGATTTGCTTCCTCTGTTTGAAGAAAATTGACTAACTCTAGAAAGGTGACTATTCTTTGAGATACATTAAGAGAAGTTATTTACATCTTATAGGATTCTATAAGAGCCCTCAATATTACTAAATTCAGGATAGTATCTTCTACTTTTGCTCCTAAAGCATTCATCTTTGACTTTAGTTTTGCCACTCTACAGAGGAATAGTTCTATTGATTCTCCTGACTTCATATGGAGTGTATGAAGTTGTGTTTGAAGGTTTAGAATAGTTGATTGATTATTGCTTTCAAAAATGGTACAAAGTACATCTCATGTATCTTTACCATTTTTAGCTTCACTTATGTGATACTGGATCTCATTAGTAGTAGCTAGGAGAATCAACATGAGAAGATGATTATTCTTTTTGTCCCATGCTTTATGATCTGCTCTTGTTGATGTGGGTCTTGTTTTAGTGCCATCCACTAAATCCCACATTTCCTCTATAGTAAGGATGGCTTTCATATTGGTTTTCCATGCTGAATAGTTAGGACCTTTAAGCAATTGTGTATCATTTAGGTATTTGTTGATAGTTGCCATGATGAAGGTTCTAAAATTTGTACCAAGATGATATTTCTTTCACTCTTAATTGGTATTTGATGGCACCTGTTTGAAAACTCTCTTTTAAGAAAGATGATCAGCTTGAGGATATTTAAGCCAAAAAAAATAAGAAATAAAAGATAATTCACTCAAAAATATATTTAATGGCACCTGCCTGAAAATTATCTTGAAGAGAGATAATCAGTTTGAGGAGTTTGAGCCAAAAAAATAAGAGTGAATGTTTAGGGTTGTATGGAGAGAATATCAATTTAAAAATGGTTTATATTTGTGCAATGAATTACACAAATTATTATGAAATTTTGGGGTTTTGAGTGCTCTTGATTTTGATGAATTATAATTGCAAAGAACAAGAAATTAAATGCAATAATCAATCAAAGAGTGCCCACAAAATTTTTATCACTTAGATGTCGGATGCAACCAAAAATGCAGTTAATTTGTCAATTTGTAATAAATATGTCGAGTAATATCGAAAATGCACCTTTATCACCAACTTTTGCAACAAAATTTTGATTTGTGTTGTGCAAAAATTTGATATTCAAAGTCTCCTCTTGTTTTTCAATTTTGCAAATAATGTGGCATAAAAAAATTGCCTTTCCTTTTGATTTTGCAAAATAAATAAGGTTTGATTTTTAAGTACTCACTTTGTGTTACAATTTTGCAAAGAAATACAATTTCTTGTCTTCCCCCCTTTGATTTGCAAAATTAACAAAGTAGCACTCCTTTCAAGTCAAGTCGACACACGACCCGCGTTTGAAAGGCTTTCCAAAACTAGTCGACACACGACTTGGTTTTTATGGACCCAAGGTCTTCAATTTCTTCTCAATTTTGCAAAAAATATAATGTGCAATTTATTTTTTTATATTCCTCCTTGGAGAAAAAAATGCACAAATTTTAACTTTGGATTTTGCAAATTTTGTGTCTCCTTGTATTACAATTTTTGCAAGAAAGAATCAAATTTCTTGATTTTGTCCCCCTTTTGATTTTGCAAAATTAACAAGGTTTGAGAAGATTTTTAGGTTCCTTAATTTTGCAAGAAATATATTGCTATTAAATGTATTATATCCCCTTTTTGGGAAAAAACAAAAGCATATTTTTGTTTGTGTTGCAAAAAATTGGACCTTTAGTTTTCTATTTTAATGTAAAATTCTAATAATTCTAAGCATGCTTTTGATTAATAATAAAATTAATTTTGTTAAAATCAACTTAATATAAAAAAAATGTGATTTTTAAACAAAATATAGATTAAATTATTTAAAAAATAGAAAATATTAAAAAATTACAAAAAAAATACCTTTAATTTAAGAAAATTAGCTCCAATGGTGTTTTTTTCTTTTTTTTTATCAAAAAAATGTTCTTGCAACACGGGGGAGGTTCGATCTCATGACCTCCACCTAAGCGCCTTAGCGTCGAAGGCTCGGCCATTTGAGCTACACTGTCAAATGTGTAGTAAAGGAAAAAATTTCCCTTTTGCTTTCTTCATGACCATGGAGTGGAGAAAAAAAAATTGGGACTGTTTAGTCCCACATCTGTCCTTTGGATGACTTTTTACTTCTTAAAACTTCAAAGGTGTGAATACTTATTTTATTTCCTTCGAGAAATCACCCACTTTGAAACCTCCTTTTGTCGTGCAACATAGCCAATTGGCCAACAACACATCAACTGCCAACTCACACCGTGCCACCTCAACATGCATACGTCGATTACCACATCAGCATAAAATTTGTCCACCTCATTTAGCATGTCTACCAGCTCATCTACCATGTCAACTACCACCTCAATACCAGCTCATTCACCACATTAGCTGCTAGGTCCTTGATCCTACAATCCACCACATCAGCTACCAAGTCCTCGATCCTACCATCCACCTCGATCCACACATCCACATTAGCAGCAATGCCACATCAGAATCGACATTCAACACATGTCTACAATGAAGAGATATTACAGAAACATATTCTAGAAATAATGCAGAAATAATAACTAAGGAAATAATGACACCATTCAATGCACATATAACACACAATATTTACCCTGGTTCACCCAATTTGGGCTAGTCCAGCAAACAAGAGTCTATCCTCCTTGATATATTATTCTCTCTTGTATCCCTAAAACGGGACATTACAATAATTATATAAGGAAACTCATACAACCCTAAACCACCAAGTGGTATTAGGGTACCGTGGATACAACACCGTGGGCTAAACCACCCACACCCACTAACCACCCACCAACCGTGGGAATCCCGAGGGTCGCTCCAAAAGTAGCGATAAAAGTAGGTGAAAAGTAGCGATAAAAGTAGGTGAAAAAATTGAAGCCGGCTTCGTCGGCTTTATAACGACGCTGACTTCTATCACTTTCACCGTATCCGAGGGCATCCCCCTACGCACCCCGAGCCATCACCTATTACGTAATCACCTTTACCGTAGCTGGGGGTCCTTGGGTGCCTCCGGCACCCCCGGACCCCCCCTACCCGTCGTCTTTTGCACTATAGTGCCTGTCGTACAATTATTTTTTGGAAAAGAATGAGACACATCCAACATTCTCCCACTTGTTGAATACTTTGCCAGACCCATTTCAATTGTATAGAATCTAAACTTTTCAATGCTTACAGCCTTGGTTAAAGCATCTGCAACATTTTCCTTGGTGTCTACCTTTTCCAGCAACACTTTCCTCTGTTCAAGCATGTCCCTGCAGAAATGGAACTTTGTATCAATGTGCTTCATTTGAAATGGAACTTTATGTTAGAGCGATCTCTTTTTATTTGCATACCCAATATAAAATTTGTAGGGCCAAGATCCTTCATGTCAAACTGTGATGCCAACTGAGACTTTACTTCCTTGACCAGTTTCTTGCTATTTCCAATTAGTAACATGTCATCAACATAAAGAACTATAATGACAATTACATTACCAATTTTCTTTGAATACACACAGTGATCAGCATTGCTATGGACAAAACCAATTCCTAAAACATAAGTATCAAATTTTGGTACCACATTCTAGGTGATTGTTTCAGTCCATACAATGATTTCTTTAACTTACATACCAGATCCTCCTTTCCTGCAACAGTGAAACCTTCAGGCTGCCTCATATAGATTTCTTCCTCCAAATCTCCATGAAGGAATGCAGTTTTCACATCCATCTGTTCTATTTCAAGATCAAATGCAGCAACCACAACTAACATAAATCTAATTGATGTTAGCTTTGCAACGGGAGAAAAAACTTCACCATAATCAATTCCTTCAACCTAGGAAAAACCTTTAGCAACTAGGCGAGCTTTATATTTCTCCACTTTACCTTCAGCATTTTGCTTCTTCTTAAAGATCCACTTGCAACCTATTGCTTTCCTACCACTTGGTAATTTCACTAAATCCCATGTTCTATTTTTTTTTAGGGACATCATTTCCTCATCCATGGCCTCTTCCCAATGGTTTGCCTCTCTAGAATTAACAGCTTCTCTAACTATTCTAGGATCTTCATCAATAACAGATAGTACAAAAGAAGTAGGAAAAGTAGATGGACTGTACCTTTTAGGTTGCATCCTTTCCCGTGTTGATCTCCTTACCATAGGTGTATGAACCTCTTCTTCATCCTCTTCTAGATCCTCACCTGTATGCTCCTCTTCCATATCCTCATCTGTATGCTCCTCTTCCAGATCCTCTACTGTCTGATAGTTTTCCATGAGATCAAATTGGACCATTCCAGGTTCCTCTTCCGTAACTACCTTCCCTGGAATCACTGATCATCTCCCTAAACACCACATCTCTACTATACATTGTACTTTTAGTTTTTGGATTCCAAAGCTTATATCCTTTAACACCATCTTTATAACCAATAAAGATACATTTAACAACCTTATTATCTAGCTTACTTCTTTTCTCCTTTGGAATATGCATGTATGCATCACAACCAAAAACTCTGAGATGTGAAATAGATGGTTTCTTACCAAATAGAGATTAAAATGGAGTTTGATCTGGCAATGCTGATGTAGGTGACCGATTTCGCAAGTAGCATGTTGCACTCACTGCTTCTGCCCAAAATTCTTGTGCCAAACCTGCACCACTGAGCATACTTCTAGCCTTCTCCATCAGTGATATGTTCAACCTCTCTGCAACTCCATTTTGTTGAGGTGTATATGGAGTAGTCTTCTATCTTGTAATACCACATTGCTTACAAAATTTCTCAAATATATTAGAACAATATTCCCCTCCATTATCAGACCTTAACACCTTAATCCTTTTATCAGTTTGATTCTCAACAAGTGCTTTAAATTCCTTAAATTTTTCAAACACTTCATCTTTGCTCTTAAGAAAGTAAATCCATGCATATCTTGAAAAATCATCAACAAAGGAAGCATAATACTATGATTTTCCAAGAGACGGCATAGGAACAAGACCAAAAATATCACTATGGATCAAATCTAGTACCCCACTAGATCTTGTGGCACCAGATGGAAAACTAACCCGATTCTATTTACCATAAATACAATGTTCACAGAACTCGAGATACATTGAGTAATTAGGGATACCATGAACCATACCTTTTGTGTACAGGGTATGTAATCCCTTTTCTCCAATATGTACCATCCTTTTATGCCAGAGTGTTGAGCTTTTATCAGAATCAACCTCAGGAACAGTTGAGCTATTGCACTCATTTGTCATAGTGCTTCCCAATAGCTTATACAATGTTCCAATACAAACTCCCCTTGCCAACACCATTGATCCAGAAACCATTTTGCATGAATCCTTGCCAAAACTGACATTCACTGCTGCATCGGCCATTTTGCTTACCGAAATCAAATTTCTAGCAAGTCCCGGAATATGCATCACACCTGGTAGGGTCTTAACCCTACCATCCTGCAGCAAAATTTTCACTCTTCCACGACCCATGATTTTGAGTGGTGAATCATCTCCCAATAGTACCTCCCCTCCATCATATATTTCATATTCACTAAACCACCCTCTATGAGGAGTCATATGAAAAGATGCACTAGTGTCAATCAACCAATCATTTTTATATGATCATGTGGAGCACGATGAGCAGGATGCCAGATATACATCCCTTGCTTCATCAATGGATTTATTCATCTCTATGGAAGTTGATTCATCAGACTTTTTTCCAGACTTAGCTTTCTTTGATCTGCAATCCTTCTTCATATGACCAGGCTTGCCACAATTCTAGCATTTTCTCTCAAACTTCCCCCGAGACTTGGATCTACCTTTAGACTTAGACCTATCACCATATCTAGATTTTTCCTTCTCCTTGGCACACCCTCTCACTATTAGGGCTTCCTTAGATGTGCCCTCCATGGCTTTTCTCCTCATATCCTTAGATAATAGAGATGCCACTATATCTTCAAACTTCAATGTGGATGAAGTTGTACTACCAATTGCTACTACTAAGTTATCCCATGAATCTGGTAAAGAGCATAACAAAGTAATGCATTTATCTTCCTCACTCAAATTAATTTCTACAGATGTTAGTTGACTTACCACTGTATTGAATGCATTCAGATGATCTGCAACCGAATCCCCGTCATGCATCCTAAGATTATACAGTTTCTTTCTGAGGAATAATTTGTTCACTAGGGACTTCAATTGATACAAATCCCCTAACCTCTCCCAGAGATCCTTTGTTGTAGCTTCTCTCGAAAGATTGATGAGCACCGAATCTGTAAGACACAGTCGAATCAGACTCCTTGCTTTTCAATTCATCTTCTTCCAATATTCATCGAAAGTACCCGTTGGTTTTGTTGTTTTTGAAATAGCAGCCCACTGATCTCTGTCCATGAGCATATCTTCCATATTTAACTTCCATAGATCAAAACTTTTGCCGTCAAATTTCTCGATCTCTATCCTTGAATGATTTCCTGACATTTTTCCTTCAAACTCCTACGTAACTCCCACTCCATAATAGGTTTCCTCTCACTCCTAAAAACCCTAGATCTTCTTCAAATGGATTTAAACCCTAGCAATAAAGGCGTCCCCCTATGGCTAATAACTTGGCTCTGATACCAAATGAAGAGATATTACAAAAACATATTCTAGAAATAATGCAAAAATAATAACTAAGGAAATAATGACACCATTCAATGCACATATAACACACAAGATTTACCCTGGTTCACCCAATTTGGGCTAGTCCAGCAAACAAGAGTCTATCCTCCTTGATATATTATTCTCTCTCTTCCCTAAAACGGGACATTACAATAATTATATAAGGAAACTCATACAACCCTAAACCACCAAGTGGTATTAGGGTACCATGGATACAACACCATGGGCTAAACCACCCACACCCACTAACCACCCACCAACCGTGGGAATCCCGGGGGTCACTCCAAAAGTAGCGATAAAAGTAGGTGAAAAGTAGAGATAAAAGTAGGTGAAAAAATTGGCACCCCCGGACCCCCCCTACCCGTCGTCTTTTGCGCTGTAGTGCCTGTCGTACAATTCTTTTTCGACAAAGAATGAGACACATCCAACATACAATTACCTTGAATCTCAATTTACCTTGGATCGTGTGTCATCAGGTCAGCAAGTTAGTTTTGATGTGTTTCATACCAGTGATGTTAGGGTGTCTAAATTTCCATGCACTTTCTAGTTCTAGGGTTCGATATATCCACCTGATTGCTTAGGATCTGATTGTGGGGGACAGCAGTAGGTATTGAAAAGCAAGCTATCAGAGACCTATAATTTGTCAGATATGTTGTAGTAGAAAACATATCAGATGCACCATAGACCATCCATGTCAGCCCAGTACCAGTCATGGGTTGTGCAATGTATGCCCCGTAGCTTCTCTAATTGCCAATTTTATTAGATTGCATGTGCTAACAGGTGGATAGATCTGGTATGTTGTCAACCGCCAGACAAGGGCTAACAAAAAGTTTGAAATTTTGTGTCCACAAGAAAATTTCATAAGGAAATGGATAATTCCATGCAAGATAAAAATTAGTAGTGCATCGGATGACATCAGCGAGGGAGATTCTACAGTGATCCAGCCAACAGATTGCACCATCTTAAAATTCGTACAAGATTCCACATCAAAAAATATGTCAAGGACTAGTCTCATCAAATCCATTGCCTTGGGAAACATGTCTAGGTGCAAGTGATTATTTACTACCTTCTCCCAACTTTGTCCTTCTCCCAACTTTGTAGGTCTTGCTCACAAAGGCTCTGATACCAATGTAAGTGAATGCAAAATAAAGAATAATATGCATTATAACCTTAGTATTGATAGGAGTAGTGTTTAAATAACAATAGGAATAGGCTAGAAATAGGTTTAGGAATATTTAGGAAATAATATCCCCTAACCATGCTAACAACTACGCACTTCACAAATAAGCACTAACTTACTAACAGCTAACAACGTAGTCAAATTGACTATGACTACTAACCTACTAACCCCAAGATATTCCACAGTGAATATCTTATAGGTAAATAGTAAAAGTAAATACCTAATGGTAAAAGTAACAAACTACTTTTTACCATGTGGTAAATTAAATCTACCTAGGAGAATCTACTAATTACCAAATGAGGTAATAATCATAGTTATTGTAGCATAGTAAATATAACAACTTAGAAATTTAGAAATTCCATAAAAAAGATATTTACAAATTTTATAAATTTAATTTGATGTAGAAAACCTTATTACTTCAATCTAATCAAATTGCAAATATTTCAAAATGTTTTGTAAATTCAAATAATCAAATTACAAAACTTTAAATTTATTCCTTCAACTCCTTCAACCCAAATTTCAAACCTTTATAAAATTCTCAAATAGCATTAATCTTATTTCTAAGGTTTCAAAATTTAATTCTTATCCCTCCAAAATAAATAGTTTTACTTTTAACCTTAGAAAATAATAATTGTAAGCAACCTTATACCTCCTATCTTGAGCATATAAATAAATTTAAATAAAATAAATTACCTTTAACCTTTAATGTGGAAAATTTTTTGGTCAATAGTGTTTGACCGACTTCTAATAGGTGCTCGTCCTTCTATGTTGTACATATGGAATATTTACTATGCTTTATCCTATCTTGGAAAGATTATTCTTTCTCCTCTTTGATTGGTCAGTTGACTTCAATCTTTACAAAGATACTCTAATTGACACCTTATCCTTATTGTTGCAACATATTTATAGTCTTTGATCCTTTGACTCCATTTACTGCATGTAACTTGAGTGTCTCCCTTGTAATTCCAAGTGATGGATCTTCTTCTTACTTGCACTTAGTCTTCAATTAATAAACCTTCTTGCACATACTCATATTTCCAGCACTTCTTTGCAAATGCTTTTATACTTTTCAATATTAGGTTCCTTGAAAATAGGTTATCTTCCTTGCTATGGATGCTTGAAATGCTTCTAACCTATTGACCTTCCAATTTACATATGCCACATGTGTTGCAAAAATTTATTATCATTAACATGAATCTTTCACCAATATGTAGAAATATCAAATCATTCACCCACAAATAATTATCCACAATAAAAATCTACAAATGAGAGAGAGATAGATAATACCCTTAAGGTAGGGAAACACCAATAATAATACTTAAGGAAGGAATAACTCCACAATATATCCCAAGAGAAGAGAGCCACTCAAGGAGGGTAAAGTCCCATAAGCCACTTCATGGGCAAGGATGATTACATAAGATTCTTCTCCATGATGATTACAATGACAAATATCTCTTCTTTATGTATCCATCTTCTTATTCTACTTTGGAAGCATACTACTAATATAATATTACATTATAATATAATATAATATTATAATACAATCAACCTTGGGTTATGTGTGGCCCATGCCACCCTTATACAATATAATAATATATCCCCAAATATCTATTCCTAGGTACCCTACCACCATGGCATTCAAACTCTTCCAACGCTCCAAGTTCGCTTCCCTTACTCTCCTCAAGATTTTATAACGTATCTTTACCTTGTTTGATAATATTATGACACTATGAGCATTACTATTTACAAGTGTCTCACTTCCAATGAAGACTTAACGTCTCCTTTCAGCCCTGGCATAATTTTGGCACCCAAAATTTTTGCTAGCTTGTCCTTTCACATGCTTTGTCTTCTTAACACATGTCCATTGCATGTAATGTTTCCTCCAATCCTTAACACTTGGAGTTTACCCTAATTTTCAACCTTCTATCTTCTCTACATATGCTCTTTCACTTTCTTTTGTAAAAAAATCTTAGTTACATTTTTTTGGACTCCCTAGGCAAAATTATGACATTGGATCTATAACTTTGATAGCTTTGCTTTACGTTTCTGGTGGTGGCTCTTCCTTAGATGGTGGTGGCTCTTCCTTGAGAAATAGTGGTACTTCCTTGGATTGTGGTAATTTTTTCTTGAATGGTGGTGGCTCTTCCTTGAGCTATAGTAGAACTTTCTTATACTGTGGTAGCTTTTCCTTGAATGATGATGGCTCTTCCTTGAGCTATGGTGGTGCTTCACTACAAAACAATACTTTTAGATCTTATTTACACAATGTTTTTCTTAGTGTCTTTAGACACTTAAAATCTACTCTCTTTGATCTTCTATTTTTCTTAGAAGAATGCCCTTATTTTATTTCCTTTTACACTAATAAATCTACACTTTCAAAGGCTTATAAAAATAACATTTAATATTAATATTTTTCCTTCCTTATTTCTCCTTTTCAAATAAGACTTAACTTAGATATTTGTTGTTTTACTTTTGCATATTTTAGGACTCAAATGCTACCACCTCCTTTTTCTTGAAGACTCTCTATTTCAACTTCCTTTTTCAAAATATAATAAAGCTAATATGGTGCTCTCAAACACTTAATGTAAAACTAATTTTAATGCTCAAATAATAGACTTATATTGCACCAATATCGCATACCTTTTTGGTCTTCTTTTGTAGCTAATTTCTTTGGTGATTTGGTTCACCCTTTTGCTATCTCAATCTTGTAAATTTTGCAGCTTTACCTCCTTTCACTTTGCTACTCTAAACTTATCAATTTTGCAGCTCTAATTGCTACTCAAATACCAACTTTCTATTTCTCAAAAACTCTCTCAAATCTGCCCCGAATTTCTCCAAAAATGCAGCTCTTTCTTCTCCTTCTAATGTTGTCCACAAATCTGATTTTTGTGGCTTCAAAACTCCTCCGAATTTGTTTTCTCGAATCCTGAAACTTGCAGCTATTAGTGCTGCCCAAATGCTGTCCAAAATTCTGCAATTTTTGCAGTCAATTCCTCCTATGTTTCGTTGTCCAAAACTGCCTCGAAATTCTCCAAATTGCTGCATTCTTATTTTATCAAATACCTCCTTCAATTTTCTGTTCAAGGGAACTCCAAAATCTTCCCAAATCTTCTCCAAATCATAGCTCTATACCTTCTTCAATTTCCTATGACCCTTCAAATTCTTCCTCGAAAATCAGCAACCTTCTCCTATTCAAATCAACCTTCAAAATATTTGTGGCTGTCCTAAATTTCTCAAAACTATGGCCTCTTCAATATTTCTTTATCCTTCAATATCCTTGTCAAATTATGACTCCAAATCTGATCTCCTTCATTGTCTTCTTCCTCAAGAATCTGAATGTCTTGAGGTCTTCAAAAAACCTTCTCAAAATTTGGCAAACTTCTTGCCAAAACTTCTTCCTTTTTAGGCTTGTTGTCGATGGTGACAATTGTCCCAAATAATTCTTATTAAAACCTTATCTTTGCTTGAAATGTCCTTCCTCTAGCTCTCTTCAAAACTCCTCCAATGGCCACTTCTTCAATTCTATAATGAGGCTTTTCTCTCACCTTCTTCTCCTTCTCCAAATTCTCTTGAGACCTCTTTTCCTTAGGTCTTCTAATTCTGTAACTTCTCAATTCTTCTTCTCAAAAATTCAATGAGACATTTCCTTGGTCTCTTCAATATTCCAACTATAGGAATTCTACAATGATATCTCTTTCTTGGATCTCTAAATTCTGCTGCTTCTCAACTTTGCAATAGGACCTTTTCATAGTCCTTCAATATTCAATCTTTAATATTCCAAATTTAGAAGTTCTTCAATGTGACCTCTTTCTTGGGTCTCTTCTAGCTTCAATTTGTAGTCTTCAATATTCTATGGGGACCTCCTATGTGGGTCTCCTCAATATTCAATGAGACCTCTTTCTTGGACCTCCTTAATCTGCAATGTCTACTCTTTTGCTACAACTTAAAACTAATCCCTACATAAGGAAAGCACATAGACTTTCAAGAAATCGAAGGTGAAATTATTCTCTATCTATTGTAGGAAGCTTCTCAACTTTTGAGAACTAATTTTTTGCAAAAAAAACTTAGACAATAGCAACCAAATACATTCAAATTTCTATAATTCTAAAATGAATAAACTTCACTAGTTATTCTCAAAACTAGTGGAAAGAAATCTATGTTGAGTCCTAGTCTTCACGAGTTCTCCTCCAACCCTATGGAAATACTCTAGCCAAATAGAAATATGGAATCTCCTTCAATCTATCAAAATTTTCAATAGGACCTCCTTCTTGGGTCTCTTAATCTCCTCAATGTCAAGGTCTATCTTCAAGACCTGTAATTTTCTTCTATTTTGAATTTGCTCTTGGAATAGGTAAATATTCAAACTTCCCTAGTTTTCTTTTATAAAGGTAATTTATTTAACTTCACTGGTTTCTCCTTAACCAGTGGAAATATCCTTTGCAAATTTAAAACCTATGCAAGTCAAAACCTTGTTGTGGCTTTGATACCATTGTTAGCTTTTGAAGCTAAATACTAAAGATAAAATAACTTCAAGATCTAAAATAAAGTTACAACATGAAACATAAGATAATGGCAATATTCTAAATATGTAAAACTCATAAATAACTTCAAGAATAACTCATATAACTACCATTAACAAATGCTCACAAAAATTGTATCTCTATTGAATAGAGATCAAGTACTCATACTTACAATCACTCTCCAACTACAATCCATGTATCTTGCACACACACATAGATACATATACAATGGAGTGTGACTCTTCATATGATGCACCCTTTGGACTTCACTCTTCTAGAGACTATTCATTTTCCTATTTTATGGACTCATGTGCACATGGACTATTATGCACATTTACAATACCAAAATACTTTGCACACTTTAATAATACTTGTGCATTTATTACATTGCATAAAGTAAATACTCATCCTCTAATCTAGGACACTCTTTCCTAATCTAAAGATGTACCAAAGGTGGTACATTAGCATGTACCAAATAATGTAATATATTCCAACAAAGGTAATGATAACCTAGAGGTAATCTAGAGAGGCAATCTAAAGTGAAAATATGACTTAGAGGTAATGATCTAGATGTAGATACCTAGAGGTGACCTAGGGGAAATGACCTAGATAGAGGTAATATAGAGGCAACAACCTAGAGGTGACCCTAAGGCAATGATATTAAGATAATAACTCATAGGTAGACCTAGAGATAATCCGAAGAGGTGAACCTAGTGGATATTACTTAGATATAGCTAAGCCAATTCTAGTAGAGCAAAGTCAGATCTAAATTCGGAGCCAAATCCAGAGCAAGAACTAGAGCCAAAGACATTAAATTTCTAGTGTACTACTCTTGGAATTATGGAGGGATAATGGTATTTATGCCAAATAATTTAATAAGAGTGGGTTAGACTTTAGTAGATTATTTGGAGTTATATAATCATTTGATGTTTAAAATTATTGGGAGATAAATAAATATTTCTTCCTTATAAAAATTGAATGATAATATCTCCTGTGAGAATGTGAGGATATGAAAAGACATGTTGAAGGTGAAACACAAAAATATCTCTTGAATAGAACACACATATTGATGCATTAATATGCATGTTGTATGCAAGCTCAGGCTATTGAATATTGGAAGAGTAATATAAATTATTGCTAGAATATTTTGTGAAAATATTATGTGAATATTGTGTGAAATATTTTATCTGAAACATTGTAATCATCTTATCCCATTTCTAACATTGAAGTCCTACAAAAAAATATTAATGTTATTAAACCAAGTAGCAAAGTAATAGAATTCCACCTATTAAAATCATATATCCAATGTTTTAGTTTTCTTCAACCTAAAATTATAGGTATAGGAATGTTCTTATATACGTTAAGCATAATGTTTCTATGAAAATACACAAAAGTGGTAGAAATTGGTGATCCTATTTGAATATTGAGGTCTCAAAACTATCCAAAGAAAGTGTTTTTATTATTTATTCATTTTTTCTTGAATGAGCGTCTTAACATTTAGGTTTTGTGTCCCTATAGGAGACGACTTTGTAGTGCTGACCAACTTCTCATGCAAGGGGCATTATTTTGGGTACTCTTATAAGTAATTAGGTAATAATATATTCCTTCTAATACATAAACATGTATGAGTAGACATCAACAATGAAGTACATTAAAATACTCTTAAACTCAAATAAAGTGACAAGCAAGAACTCGAGCTAATGATGATAAAGGAAAGAACATATAAATGATACTCTAATATTAGTGATTTGTATTAACAATACCTAATATGGTGGTATAAAGTACAACTTCCAAACTTGTCTCATAATTTTGGTGTATTATGCTTTAAATTATACAATAGAACAAGGTATAACAAACACCACATATCCAAGTGTTAGAAAAGAGAAAAAATAGAACAGATGTCAATCAAGGAAATACACAAAAAAAAAATATAAATAAACAAAATATTTTATTTATATATAATGTAAATATAAATTAATATAAAATAAAATCACTCATGAAACAAAATTGAATAGAGCACTAATATTGTGGTAACAATGATACAAGTGTTGGGTTGGAATGCATGTTGGACATTGAATTGTTGACTGGTACTTCTAATCTAATCTATGCAAAATTTAAAAAGAGAATTGTAGATATGACATGCCCAAAAGAAGTCAAACTATGTTATATAGGCTACATATAATAATATAGGATATACTTACAAGAGCATGTTGGTAAATTGAAATAGTTTCCCTTTCAAACAATTATAAGAAGATAGCACTAAAAAAATACATAATGGTTTGCATGTCTCCTTGTAGAATAAGGTGATATATTTAACTCATAGTATGATCTATCATCAAATACACAACCATTGATACTAGATGCATGAATACGCTTTTGAAAAATTGTTGGTGTTTTAAACTAGCAAAGGGTGTGGGCACCTATTGTCCATTTGTATACGATATTAACACCATAGGCATTGGCATTATATTTAGTATAGGCATTGGCATCCATAATGGTCATTAGAAACTGATGCATATGATAGCAAGGAGTCCTCCTATGAATGGCCTTCTCAAGTAGAATGAGTTTCCTATAACCTCAAGATGCATGGTAATCATGCATGTAGTCAACAAGGTTCAAGATAATAGGATAAATATGAAGTCTTTTGAGATTCCTTATACAGTGTCATTCAATTGTATAGCAATATCCTCATTGCATGATCATTTTCATTGTATGATGGATTTGCTTGTATGGATAGGCCTTTGTGAAGCCCTTTTATTGTACAACACCTTCATTGTATGATGATTGAATTGTATGGTCAGGTTTCTTCTTTAGGTAATGATAATGAGTTGTATGGATCTTCTTTAGTTGTATGGCATATTACTTGATGGAAATATCTTTTTCTTAGTTACATGGCAATTGATAAAATCTTGTGTGGAATGCTTGGGACAAAGACAAGGACTCTTAATATGGTGATTCTTGAAGGGGTAGATCAAAGACTTCAAATTGCATTGGATTTAATCACAACTTTAATAAATAAATAAAAAGTTAGTAAATTATATAAATAACAATATACATGGATGTATCAAGTGGCATTAGCTCAACTAGTTAGATTTCTCAATATTTAAAGAGGAGATCAAGGTTCAAATCTTGCTAAGTGATACATGGATAATATCCAAGCTTTGTTGTAATACCACTATGTGGTGATGATGTAATACGGGTGGGCTCATTTCAATCCCATATAACCAATTGAAAAAACAATATACATGCATATAATATAAAAATTAAAAATAATATAAAATGAAATTACATTATAAATATCCAAATCACAATATTGGAACCGAGATTACGTAGGAAACCTTGTGAAGGGAAAAACCATGGCCAAAATAGTAGCTCCAATATTTTATTATCTCAAGTCAAAAATGTACAACTCAAGTTCTATACCATTAAACCACCAGTAAACTATGCATCAAGAATATCACCATTGTTTTTTTAAACATTGGAATAACCTCAAATATATAATTTGGGTTTTCCATCCATTGGAAAATAGCCATGGATAAAATTCTCCACTATGTGGAGTGTATGAGACAAGTGTCTCATGCACTTCCACTACCATACCACTACAATGCATGATTCCATATGTCCTCACGCAAGCCAATGTGTGTACCACCACACTCAACCATGTGTCACCACTCTTATGCCACATGCCACCACACATATACCACATGCCATGATGTGCCCCTCACATGCCAACACACTCAAGTTTCATGCCAAGTCACCTTTGACTTCTTTTTTAATTAAGTTTTTTAAAAAATGAAAATATATTATATTTATAGAAACTGTATTACAAAGTAAAATGAGTTGGACAGGAAATACAAGAGAAAAAAATCCTCCACCAATCCCTCCTAGCTCAAAAATGACCCATCCCTCTATCTTCATGTTGTTTCACTCTATGGCCTAGTTGTGATAGATTCATTAGAATCAATAGTTGCTCTTCTTATTCTACTTTATATTTGTACCACCTCTCACATCCCTTGGATTATTTGGTACTAGATTGCTTGATTTTCCATTTGAGAGTGCACATATTGTCCTTCCTCTAGTTATTTTCCCCATTTTGCTATACCACCATATTTCCCTCTCGCTTGATATGTGTAATAAAAACATCCTGAAAAACCTTCCAAATATTTTGAACTACTTCCACCTTCCTTCTCTCACCAATTCCCAGCACCTGAAAGGGTCTTATAGGATCCAATATTCTAGCCCATATCTAAGAGTTTATCTCTATATATAGCTTATGTAAATGTAGATTTGCAGTTATCAATTATGCGGACAAGATCGCATGTCCTTCTACTTCATTATTTGTTGTCTCCCCCATACCTTCTGCTCTCTAGTACACCTGTTCTCCTTTCTAATTTTGTATGATAATGCCAAAACCAAATTTTCTAGGGTTTTTAGTAGAAGCCCCATCTGTGTTTGCCTTCACCCACTCTCTAGGAGACGGTATCCACTCTATGTTATTTGAGGAGATATCACCTATGCATCCAACCCTTAGTTATTTTTCTTTTATAGTTATTCCAAAGCTCCGTAAAATAGTCACTTCCTCCATTTCTATGTTTATTTCATATTGTAATGTAATAGATAATGTTTCCATTACCTTACTCATAATCCTATCCCATACTTGCTCCCTTTTTCTATGCTCTAATATAAATATATGAGCATTTCATTCTAGCCATAACTACTGGTGAGCAAAAATTCATGTCCCAAAAAACATTCATTTCTCTTCCATAAATTATCAATTCGGTAAGTCCATAAACTTATGAGTGTCACGCACAGTATATGCTTGTAGTGTTGGGGAATAAATCCGATTGTACCTTATTTAGTTTGGTGGGGGATGTTTGTGCATTTTGATTTTCAGCCAAACTAAATAAACTAAGTGCAGAAAATTAAATAAATAAATTACAAACTAAAATTAAAGTGCGGAAATAATAAAATAGGAAAATAAAACACACTGCTAAATTAATTAAAGTAGAAAAATAAAGCAATAAACTAATCTACAGAAAAGAAAAATACAAAAATTAAACAAGGGAGGACTACTGCAGGGAGTGGGCCCAAGCTCCCGTAGATAGTCCGCCCAACTAGTTGCGTAGAGCTTGCTCAAATAAGAGGAATTGCACTCTTAATAAATTTGACAAGGAAATAAAATAAAATAGTTCCTCTATTAAAAATTCATCGTCCTTTCAGGGAAGACCTGTGCATTTATACAATGCACAACCTTCCTCTATTACATTTTTAGGCAAGTCTATTTCAGACTTGCAGTTACAATAGATATGCTGTAAACATTCCAACCAGACAATCCTAACAATCATGCACTAAGAATAACAATCACGCACTAATTTTACCCGTAGGATAAATCAGGCGTATTCTATTTTTATCAGAACATGTATGATATCAGTAATAAATCCATTCACGTGTTTGTCCATCTTAGTCGCCAATGCAAAATAGATTATTTTCCTGATTTGTCACATTGTCTGTTCACGCACATTGATTCACCGGATAATTGTCGCTCTGTTCTGCTCGTGAGAAAATAATCCTCACCTTGTAAAGTTTAACCGGTCAATCACTTAATAATAGAGGTGCTTTATTTAGTTTAATAACAATGCATAAAATATCTCTCCCTTTTTCTTCACGTGCTTTGGTAGCTATCCCAACTTGGTGCATATGACGTGGAGTCAATGGTCAACATGGTCCCACTTGCCCGCTTGGTCAATCTTGCAAAGTATGGAGGTGTGGAGGCACCTTCTTCATGAGGAAGGTGCCTTCCTCAAGTGGGCGCCTTCCCCATAAGGAAGGCGCCTACTTCTATTGGGCGCCTTCTCCATAAGGAAGGTGCCTACTTTTGCTGGGCACCTTCTCCATAAGGAAGGCGCCTACTTCTGTTGGGTGCCTTCTTCATAAGGAAGGCGCCTACTTCTACTGGGCGCCTTCTCCATAAGGAAGGTGCCTACTTCTATTGGGCACCTTCTCCATGAGGAAGGTGCCTACTTCTATTGGGCACCTTCCTTGAAGAGGAAGGCACCTGCTCTCATGCCTTAGTCTCCGAAAGTAGAAGTATGCCAGGTCCAAGTGGATGTAGACTGGAAAACACCAAATTAGTACCAACACCTGCATTTATACACAATTTCCACTAAAAACACCAATCAAGCATAATACTAGATTTTCTATCAATTATATGCATAAGTTATATAAAAATACATCTCACATGCTAATTAAACCAGCAATGATGCCCCTTAATAGTGTATATAAAATGAGCATTTCTGGTGCTCATCATACCCCCATGCCTAACATGTGCCACGCCCTCGTGGCACCAAAAGCTGAAGTTATCCCTCTCGCAGGCTGACCATGCCTAAATATTGTCATGTCCTTGTGACAACAACCCCCGGGATAATAATATATATATTTTTATTTTTTTCTCTTTTTTTTTTTTCAATGGCCTTCAGCACCTTTATTTTTCTGTCGTTGAGCGCTGCTATTTTTTTCATTCAACACTATTGTGTTTTTTTCTCAGTACTATTTTTTTTTATTCAGCATTTTTCTTTTTTTCATTCAGCACTATTATTTTTTTCTTCTTCTTCCATTGAGTGCTGCTATTCTTCACCCATCGAGCGCTGCGGCACTAGCAAAAGTCAGAAACACATCCTGACTAATCATTGCGGACAAATAGTTAAATTGTGACCACACTATTCAGGGCAAATGACCACTGCACTAATTTTTTTATAAATGCTGACATTTTCCAATGTTGCACATTGGTCATATTTGGTGAGACCAAATTGGTTTAAAATAAGTGCAGTCACCAGCCACTACTTTTACCCACATCTGAAATGTATTTGACATCTCTAGCACCTCCTTTGTGGTACATAGTAGCATCATTTATATGTGTTCGCTCAAGTTGGCTACCATTGTCATGAGGCGGCAATGAAAATGATGCCAAATTTATTCACGTAGATGCCATAGCCTCTTTTTTTTTTAATATCCGAGGCATGTCATGTGTTTAAATTCTAATGGGAGATTTTGAAAAACTATGGAGGCATCGGCTGGTATTAGCATAGAAATGATTTTAAAATAACTATACACATAATTAACAAGAAAATCAGTACATACCTAGGTGAATTTCGTAGAACCTGATGTATATGATGTTGGTGGTGTAAGACGTCTTCACATTGGTGCTCCTGGAGATTTTATTTATATATTTATTTATTCTCTTTGGTTGCCTTCTTCCTCCACACCACTAATTATTATTGTTCTTCTTTCTTTTGTAGGTGTGGATTTAACAAATCCAGCATCGCAACCATAATTTACCATTTATTTATTCTCCCCCGCTTAAATTAGTGATGCCCTCATCGCCAACAATAGGTCCCTCTGCGCAACATGTCTGTAGCCCTCCACACATTAGGTCCCACACTGAACAATAGGTACCCCCATCCAAGGGAGAAGAAAATCGCTTATTGGTGCCTTCCTCCAAGTGGAAAAAGGCACTACTATACTGGGTTGATTGTAGGCACTCTCTTCCTGGTGGGAAGTAAGTGCCTTTTCCACTTTGCCACACTCCTAATTGTAGGGCATGAGATGTCACATCTGTTAGGCCTAGTTTAAGCCGGCTCTACCTACAAATTGTGTTCATGGCCATGTCCTACGAAACTATACACACAAAAACTAGAAAATAGGAATCATGCCTGTGCTTGAGGCCCTAGCTCTTAGGATGCCTTCAGATTGCATTCAGAGGGCATGATTACCTGCACACACGAAAGTAGGAAAATAGGAGTCATGACTCCATGCCTGTTAGGCCCTGGCTCTCAGGATGCCTGCAGCTTGCATTCGGTTCATGATTTCTTGCAAAGCAATAAGAAAACAATTTTTATGCTAAGCAGGACATGTTCTATGCATTTTTTTTTTCTATTGGGAGGATTCGCATAATTTTATATTTTATTTATCAAGGCACCTCTATTGTATGCCATCAAGGTACCTCATCACTTATTCCTTTTTTTTTTTCCTTGTGCCATCGAACCACCTAGGTGCAGGAAATGGATCAAGGCACCCTAGATGTCAAGGCGTCTGCTTGTTGTGGAAGGCGCCTGCTTGTTGTGGAAGGCACCTTCAATGTATGGCGCCTTCTTGATGCGAAAGGTGCCTCCAATGTATGGCACCTTCTTGATGCGGAAGGCGCCTCCAATGTATGGTGCCTTCTTCATGCGGAAGGCGCCTCCAATGTATGGTGCCTTCTTCATGCGGAAGGTGCCTCCATTGTATGGCACCTTCTTCATGCGGAAGGCACCTTCTTGATGATCAAGGCGTCTTTCACTTCATTTTTTTTTTCACGTATCCTCCCCTTTTTTTCTTTTTTTCTCTCTTTTTTTCTCTTTTTTTTTCTTTTCTTTCTCTCTTTTTTTTTTCTTTTCTTTCTCTTTTTTTTTTAACGAATGATTGAACATTCATCCAAGCTACTGGTATGGTATGGGGTCTCCCCCATGCCGATGTCTGATCCACTCTCACAAATGTGAGGTGATTGTTAATGGAGCTCATTGACCGTTACTCGAACATTGTCTCGACACTCTACTTTGTACGTGGTGTAGCATCTTTGACTTCGCTCATCATTTACTCAGGTTGTAATAGTCACACACCTTGCAGCAAAACTTTCCCAAATTTTCACAAGCACCTTAGACTAGAAGCCTTTCACTTGATCAAGGTTACTTAGCCTACCTTCAAGTGCTAATGTTTCCAAGGTAAAACTCTACTAGCTTTCACCTGTTAGATTGGATGCTACACGATCAGGTACACGAGACAGTTCGTATAGTGCTATTACGAACTCCACGTATAAATCTCAATTCATGAAATCTTCATAGACACCTCCTTATTTGTCTACATCACACTTCATGTTGTCCTACAAAACATAAAAGAAAAATCTAAACTAAAGGCATTAAAATAAAATTCTAACTAATTTTTTTTATTTTTTTTCATTTTTTATATATATATATATAATTTTTTTTATTATCTTCTGATTACTTCCAGGCTCCTCCCTTGCTTTATTTAGTGACCGATTGGAGATTTCTCATTTCCCTTCTGGACCAACCTGGTCCTAGGGAAAGAGGATACTTTCTTCCAACAAGTAACAAAAATAAAGCTTTTATTTTTTCTCTCCCCTACTTTATTTAGCTACCGGTTGGAGATTTGACCAAGTTGGCCCTCGTGAAAGAGGATACTCTCTTCCAACAAGTAGCAAAATAAAACTCTATTCTTTTTTATCTGCTCTTAACTTGGAGCCTTTTTCAACAGAAGATATTTTTTTCTCTTTTTCATGAACATTGTAAACAGTGTTCATTGTGTTGTTGGTGGCAATAATGAAGGTGGGGTCTCCCCCATGCCTACATCTAAACTAGTCTTCTAAAAAATCATCAATTTCATTATCAACTAGTTTGATGTGTTGTAGCATGAGAAGAGCAATTTCCCCCTTTGACCTCAAAACCAAAATTTTTCAACATAATGGTAAAATGTGCAGGCTGGAAAATGACTATCTGCGGGTTGGCAACTTGGAGAAAACATGGCATAGCAGTATTTAAAAAAACACATGCTAGTTTATGATTCACCAGGTCGCCTTAAGCGCAAGTGAAGAGCATACTTCATAACAAGATGTTTTTTAAAAAATTTGCTCTGTCATTTTTCCTGCTATTAATTTCATCATTAAAAAAACATTTACCAATACGTTGCAAAAAGTTCAAGCCTATAAAAATTTTTTATCATTAAAACTAGGCATAATTTTCCAATGGTTTCTATGTAAAAACACTTCCCTAAATATTTTCAACTATCAGACCTGGGTTGTGCTATTTCGTTGATTTCTTGAAACCATTGAAAATATGATGGAAATCCTTCAATGCCAGATTTTTCTAATTTTTTTTCAACAACACGTTTTATTCCTACTTCTACACTTAATTTGGTACATCAGGTTCATTCCCACGTTTACCTGAGAAGCTAGAAAATGCAAATAGTTGCCTATGGGATTTGGCTCTGACTGTACCGACAACTATTTTTGGCCTTATAAAAAGGCCCTTGGTGGACTCACACTTCTCAGGTAAAATATCTACAGGTAATTTTAAATGGGCTTTTTATCTGACTTGTAAATCAGAACACTACAGTTTAGACACTCCCCGACAATGGCGCCAAAATGGTGAGCAAAAATTCATGTCCCGAAAAACATTCATTTCTCTTCCATAAATTATCAATCCGGTAAGTCCGTAAACTTATGAGTGTCATGCACAATATATGCCTGTAGTGTTGGGGAATAAATCTGATTGTACCTTATTTAGTTTGGTGGGGGATGTTTGTGCATTTTGATTTCAGCCAAACTAAATAAACTAAGTGCAAAAAATTAAATAAATAAATTACAAACTAAAATTAAAGTGCGGAAATTAAAATACAGAAAAATAAAACACACACCTAAATTAAATAAAGCAAGAAATAAAGCAATAAACTAATCTACAGAAAACAAATAACATAAATTAAATAGGGGAGGACTACTGTAGGGAGTGGGCCCAAGCTCCCACAGATAGTCCGCCCAACTAGCTGCGTAGAGCTTGCTCAGGTAAGAGGAATTGCACTCTTAATAAATTTGACAAGGAAATAAAATAAAATAGTTCCTCTATTAAAAATTCATCGTCCTTTTAGGGAAGACCTGTGCATTTATACAATGCACAACCTTCCTCTATTACATTTTTAGGCAAGTCTATTTCAGACTTGCAGTTACAATAGATATGCTGTAAACATTCCAGCCAGACAATCCTAACAATCATGCACTAATAATAATAGTCACACACTAATTTTACCCGTAGGATAAATCAGGCATATTCTATTTTTATCAGAACATGTATGATATCAGTAATAAATCCATTCGCGTGTTTGTCCATCTTAGTCGCCAATGCAAAATAGATTATTTTCCTGATTTGTCACATTGTCTATTCACGCACATTGATTCACCGGATAATTGTCGCTTTGTTCTGCTCGTGAGAAAATAATCCTCACCTTGTAAATTTTAACCGGTCAATCACTTAATAATAGAGGTGCTTTATTTAGTTTAATAACAATGCATAAAATATCTCTCCCTTTTTCTTCACGTGCTTTGGTAGCTATCCCAACTTGGTGCATATGACGTGGAGTCAACGGTCAACATGGTCCCACTTGCCCGCTTGGTCAATCTTGCAAAGTATGGAGGTGTGGAGGCGCCTTCTTCATGAGGAAGGTGCCTTCTCCATAAGGAAGGCACCTACTTCTGTTGGGTGCCTTCTCCATAAGGAAGGTGCCTACTTCTGCTGGGCGCCTTCTCCATAAGGAAGGCGCCTACTTCTGTTGGGCGCCTTCTCCATAAGGAAGGCGCCTACTTCTGTTGGGCGCCTTCTCCATAAGGAAGGCACCTACTTCTATTGGGTACCTTCTCCATAAGGAAGGCGCCTACTTCTATTGGGCACCTTCCTTGAAGAGGAAGGCACCTGCTCTCATGCCTTAGTCTCTGAAAGTAGAAGTATGCCAGGTCCAAGTGGATGTAGACTGGAAAACACCATATTAGTACCAACACCTACATTTATACACAGTTTCCACTAAAAACACCAATCAAGCATAATACTGGATTTTCTATCAATTATATGCATAAGTTATATAAAAATACATCTCATATGCTAATTAAACCAGTAATGATGCCCCTTAATAGTGTATATAAAATGAGCATTTCTGGTGCTCATCAACTACCACCATATGAAGCTAGGTCCCGACTTCCATACCATTTTCATTGTTTTAGTCTTAAAGTTGAAATGTTTCCATTTCTCATAAAAGCTTTCTTGGATCTCAAAAATTTCCCAATGTTGTCTCATCTTCCTCCACCAACTGATCTATATATCTTTAGCAAAATAACACCAAAAAAGAGGTGATTCAATGTCTCCTCTGATTTTCCACACATAACACATTTGGAAGGGTTGTAGAAACCTCTTTTTCTCATATTATCATATATCAAGCACTTTCTATGGCTAATCAACCATGAGAAAATGTTAATTTTTGGCCATCCTTCCTTTTGCCAAATAAATATGAATGGAAGTGGTGTTGGGATAATATCATATCCACAAACTACCTTGTAGCCCTCCTTTGCCTTATAGATTCCCAACTTGCTTCCTCCACATCCAAGCATATACCTCATAGAACCATCTTGAATTGGATGTCTTTGGAGATGTCTCCATAGTTTTTTTGTTAGTTCCTATGTCCCCCTCATTGGCCATTCTTGGGGATGTTTCCATTCTAGTAAGTCTGGCACATGTTGATTCCATGATTTCATATAGGAAGAGGATTTCCACCACCCTATATTTTGGAGCTCTAATTTCCAACCCTCCATCTCTAGGAATATCTGAATAATTGGTTGAGATTAACTCCATGAATCCTCCCAAAATAGAGCATCATTTCCATACCCTAATTGCCAATATAGGTATGACTTTATTAACTCCTGGTATGCTTCCATTGTTCTCCATACTGTAGATCCCTCTCCTTCCACTCTGTGTCTTGGGATGTCTTTCTCAACCACTCATGGATATTATTTATCTTGTAACAGTCTACTCCATAAGCCCCCGGTAGCTATAATCCATCTCCAATATAACTTCCTTGCTAGTGCCTTGCTACTTTGGGATGCTGATTTTATCCCCAATCCTCCTTATTTTTTTGGTTGACATATCTTCTCCCACCCAACTAGTGTTAATTTTTGTTCTTCCCTTGCACTTGACCACAAAAAATTTCTTGTGTATTTATCAATATCTTTCAAAATTCTCTTTGGATCTTGAATTATGGAAATTTTATAAACTAGAAGATCTTGTAGCACAACTTTAATCTTTGCAAGCCTTCCTCCCAAGATTAGCTATTTGTGTGTCTAGTTGCTCAACTCAGCTTGAAGTTTGTTAATCATCCCTTTCCAGTCCTTGATTTTTGTTTTCTTTGTAGATATAGGTACTCCTAAATACTATATGGGTAAAGGAGTTTCCATGAAGTTCAACAATTGTATAATTTTATCTCTCACCCTCTTTGTTGTATTGAAAAAAACTATTTGAGATTTTTTTCCATTAAAAGTTTGCCTTGTAGCTTGAGTATACCCATCTAAAATTTCTTTTATGTTTCTTGCTACTAGGATATTGGCTTGACTAATAAGAGTTGTATCATCCACAAACTGGAGGTGATTTATATCAATATGAGAATTGATTTTTAGACCCCTTAGCCTCCCCTCTTGTATCCTTTTTTTAATAGTCTCTGTAGACCCTTTGTTAGCTTTTGATACAACATGTAATGGGAGACAGCAAACACAAGATATAGAATAATAAGAAATAAATTAAATCTACGAGATGACTAAAATATGATATAAATAGAAATAATCAAAATTAGTACAAAAGTAGCTATGGAGGAAATGAAAACTCCATGATACAAGCTACTACTCAATGAATGAGCTTTGAGCTTATAGCTCACATACTCTACACTAATGTGTCTCTCCTACTCTACTATGCTCTCATATATATGTCTATCTCTCTATATATGGCCCTTTATATAGGAAGACAAGCTCCTTAGCCAACACTCTAACCAACTATACAAGGGATACCTTACATATTACAGCTTGCACATTGACACTTGTGTATTTATTACATTGCATAAAGTAGATAACTTCCCCCTAAAGTAATCTAATATCCTAAGTACGTACCAAGGTACATTTACATGACCCAAATAATGTAATATAAGCTATTTCTAACACCCCCTATATTACAATATTTGGGTATTGAAGAATTTAGTCTTCAATGTGGATCTTCCTCTTAAATATCAAATTCTGATTCTTCTTCTCTGATTTATGTAACCTATTCAATAAAGTTGTTAGTATCTTCAAAACCTGTCATTCTTGCTGAAAGAGCTTTGATTTCATAATCATTTGTCGGTTCTCCTAGTTCTTTAAATTCTTCTATCCTATGAGCTAGATGTCATTTTTTATTTCCTTTTCGATACTCCAATTGTGGATAATTGGTTGGACGCTAAAAAAAAAAATTATGAGGATTTTGATATTTTCATGGCTGAAATTGATTCCCATTGTTCATCTGATTTCTTTGATTCTGATTTTTGGGATTGACCCTTCAATAGTTGGTACTATGGCCTATAATCTTGCATATCTGACAATACATGTTGTACCATGGTTTTCATGTTTTTGATGAATAAGCAATTTTTCCTTGTGGATTATCTTTAGATTCCAATGCAATGTTAGACATCTCATCTTTAACTATATTTTCCACTTTATATTCTTGTATAATATTGACTAATTCATCAAAAGAAGTATCTTTACTTAGAACCTGTAAAGATGTTACCAAATTTTTATAGCTATCTGGAAGTGCTCTCATGGTTACTTGAGTAAGAAGTTCATCCTTACTATTTCTCCTAAGGTAAATAATTTCCCTTTGATATCTGTTACTTTCCTTAGGAATAGTTCTATGCTTTCTCCATTATTCATCTTTAATGAATGAAGTTGACTTTGAGGATGGAGAATAGTTGCCTTATTATTTCCTTCAAAAAATTTCTCTAGGCTTGTCCATGCATATGAAGATGATTTTTTTGAACCGATATGGGGTTGTATCTCATCAGTGATAGCAAAGGTTATTATCATTAGAGCCTTTCAATCAGTTTCTATAAATTTTAGGATTTCAATATCATCTATAGTAGGTATTTGAGCTTTCCCTTTGACAATATCCCAAAGTTTTTCATATACCAAAATAGATTTTACTTTATCCTTCTAGGAGAAATAATTAGGATCCTTGAGTATTTTTAACTTTGCTAGGAATAATTTGTTTGAAGTCATTTAAGTTCCCTAATACCAATTCTTAGATTTTGTAGAATGCCTTATGACTCCCTAGTATGTTTTGGATAATCTATAAAGTGCTTCTATAAATTATAGCTCAATTTTGGTTGATTTTGTAAATTTTGTAAATATCAAAATCAACTTCTATTATCCTTATTGCTCATATTGAACTAATCACTTTTTCCAAATTTATAGATGTTTTAATGTTGGATCTTTTGTCTTGATTTGAGAAGATTTGAGACAATAATATTATAAATTTTCAACCTTTAAAATTCTTTGATAAAACTCTCTTTAAATATCCCTTTAGGATTTAATCCAAGTGTATCTAATTTCCAAATTAATTAGTTTGATGTAGTAACCCTTATAACTCCCTAATTTTATAAAAATTATATCACAATAATATTTGTAAGTATTTAAGGTTAATTTCGAGTAGAAAAACTTTTTACTCGTAAGTTTAATATTGCAAATATTATATTAGCTTGATAAATAATTCCCTTTGAGGTATCGCTTTCAATAATTATATTCCTCTAAATTCAACCTTATAACTCCCTAGAGATGAAAGCATATAAATATAGGAATAAACCTTACCTCATACCAAGCGATGATCGACACTAATTTTAGATGTGTAATGGTTGCACTTGTTGACTGTATCTGCTTTGAATGTGTTCGGACCAAAGCATTGAATGCTCTATCCCTCACTTCCACATTGTGATGGCTCCCACATCTCGAACGTAAATGCACTGAGATGCCTCATTCAAATTATCTTCGTTCAAAATGCTTCATTGAAAATACTGGTCCAAGGAGCCTTTAATAGGCAGTCAACCTAGTGACAAGTGTCATTTCAATTACACTTCAATACTTTCTTGGACTTATGTTGCAAGTGTAATGTTTGAAATATTTTCTTTCTTCTTGCATTTTTCGTATGATAACACCAATGGAGGAATGTAACTCCTCTTCCATGTGGTCTATGGGCATCAAAATCTTACTGTAATGCTTCCTCACATGTGTGAAATTCCAATGTTCCTTGAGAGCATTTAGGGTTTCCTTTGGAGAGTGACAAATATCACTTGCATGTCCTTATGCTTATAATGCTTTCTTGCAAGATTTTCTACATACATTTCCACATTCTTCTTGGTTGTATTTCGACATCGTTGAGATGGTTCTAGTCAAGAAAGGCTAGTTGTGGTTCTTTGGTGGAGATATGGAGGAGCTTTGGTGGAGCTTGAACGGCAACACTATGGTGGAGACTCCTTGATGCTCCAATGGTAGTATTGAATACTCCTTCCTTTGGATGTACATTTCTAGTTCTTCTTGCTTTTATTTCCTTTGCTTTTATGTTTCTTGATATGTTCCCTTTAGTGAGAAACATGCCTCCTTTCTTTTGCTTTGCAAGTCACCTATAATGGTTGTCCAATCTGTGCACAACGTAGGCCCTTTTGAGAGGCTTCTTGATGCTCGTATTAAGCTACATTCTTATAGAGAAATTTGTGCCCTTATGGCATCTTCAAATCTGCTCTCTTTCCTGCATAGAATGTATTAGAGAAGTGCAATAAATTGTACCAATATTTTTGAAATAGAATGCCTTTGTTGCACCCTTTCTTAACTACTTTTGCGGGTCTAAAATTCTAGTTTTATGGTAGAATTTTGAATGCAATAAAGGGATTTTGAGGTTGTCTCTATGTTTAGACACCTTCCCTTTTTCGCTTGGATAATTTTATGATAAATCCAAGCTTAGATAGAAGCTCTTTATTTGATGCAATTTTCTACACTTTTATTTTCCTTGCATCAAACCCTGTAATGCTTTGGATTTGAGACTCACCAAGTCTCAATATTTGTAGCTTCTATTTCTTATTTTGGTTAGTTGTTTTCTTCTCCAAGTTTTGGAGGATTCTAACCTTTTTGATGGATTTTCTTGGCCACTATGAGTTGCATATTTTTGTGCACCAATAGTATCTTTAGACACTTTGACAAATTCTAAATTTGTGCCTTTCTCAAAAACACAAACATAAAGATTTTTTAGAGTAATACGATAGTGAAAATGAACCCACTAATATTTAATTTTTTTAATTCACTAACAATTACACCTTATCACTCCAAATAACTATCAAAAAACTTATAAGTGCACTTAATCAATTTACTACAACTTAATAAAGAATAATCTGAAATGAATCTTCAAGAATTATTCTACAAATTTCTTATAAGCAAGATATTAGGAGATAGTATTCTTTTGCTTTCCAAAGTAGATGATAGGCAGTTGAAAAATAGTTAAAATTCTAAAATCTAATCAACTCCTAATGTGTAAATGAACATTAAAAAGAACTTTTCTTTTGCACATTTGAATATTGTAATACAAATCTCATTTTTACAACTTTAATATGGATTAAGGTGCTTTAACAAATATGAAAAGTAATCCAATTAATGAATTTACTTACACCAGTATTTGCTTACCTTTTTCTTAAATATTTTATATCTTATTTGCAACTTTTGTAGAGGATGTAGATCTTGGTGTCTAAGAACACCAAGTTGTTGCCTTGAGTAATATCTTGTAGCTCTTTGTAGACTATTTTGAATAGCTCCTTCACTAAATGATGGTCTCGAACTTCATTTCACGAGCCTAATAATTGGTGATTTTGTTCTCCTCTTGTGGTCTTCTCCTTCTACTATATATTTGGATAATTTTGTATCTCTTAAGCGATTTCCTCTTGCTATGGGAGGTAAACTTCAAATCTTCTAGATTTGATGATGTAGAGGGGGAAAATTGCCCTACCACGTACAATTCTCAAAGGTTGGATCCACAAGAGAAAACCTTGAGATGAATCATAGGGGTATGTTTTTATCTACACTCGGTGCTAGGGGGGAATGGTTCACCAAGAATGGTTTAAGGACTCGCTCCAAGTCCTCTAGTTTTCAAGAATTTTTAATGTATTCGATTCAAGATAAACACCTAGATTTGACCTTTCTAGATCTATGCTATAAAATATAGAGGATAATGTAGAAATACAGAATGCAAGAGAACAAGAGCTAACCCTAGAATTATTCTTCCTTTGAATGCTTTTCTAACCTTAGGGTTTCAATATGAAAAACCTTTAAGCAAGGGCTCAAGAAGATATGCACAAACAAAATTAACCCTAAGTGCACACTATATGTTTTTTATCTTTAAAATGCCTATAAATTAATTAGATGTATTCCTTATAAATAAGATCTAGGGTTTACAATAGAAATATAAAGCACTAAACAAATAGCCTAAATACTAATCATAACATTTACCTTATTCTATGATTTATCCTTGTCTTTATCCCTCTATCCAATGTTATCAATAATTCCTATTCTTGCAAGATAAATTGATAAACACTTGAAAAATATGATTAGTGTTAGGGGGGCTACTTAGGCCACTATACAAAAATTCTTAGAGGTACAAAAATCAAGCCCTCTAGGTCCTTTTAGCTGACCTTTGATAAACAAAAGTGAAAATTGACCTTTGGAAGAAAACAAGCATATCACAATACAACAGAATAAAATAATGAAACCATAGAACAGAATGTAGTATTATGCTCTAGATGTAGTCTAAAATGTAATTATAAAATCTAGAATAATAGTTTGTCCCTAAATATAGCTCAAGAAAAATCACGCACTATAGCAGGTGACCACAATAACGCATAGGAAAAATCGTGCCTCGTAGAGACCTAGGCATGATTTCATAGAAGTGAGATGAAACATATCAAATCAAAGTGATATAATAAATACTAAGTGTAGCAGATGAAAATAAATATGCAATAGAGCGCTTTCACTTGGTAGAGAGTGAGGAAGCAGGAAAAATGGTTGAGACCTCCTAGATAGTTTATCTCTCCTTAGGGTTTCAACACAAATATACCAACATCGAGCAACAACAATCAACAATACAATGTAGTAAAAAACTGATGCAGGAGCATCCAGTGGCACCTGATGCAGAGGCATCCAGTGGCAAGAGAGCCATATTTGAATCAAAAAAAAATTATAAGTGTTTGCAATGATAAGTTGTCATGATATCGCGACAAAAAATGTGTCGCAATATCGTGACACAAGTGGCGGAGAGAAGCCTGCAAGGAGAAGTTTTCGCGATATCGTGACAGAAAATGTGTCGCAATATTGTGAAACAAGTGGCAGAGAGAAGCCTGCAGGGAGAATTTGTTGCGATATCATGACAGAAAATGTGTCACGATATCGCGACACAAGTGGCGGAGAGAAGCCAGCAAGGAGAAGCTATCGCAATATCATGACAAAAAATGTGTCGCGATATCGTGACACAAGTGGCAGAGAGAAGCCAGTAGGGAGAAACTGTCACGATATCGTGATGGCGAATGTGTCGTGATATCGCAACACAAAATAGAGAAAGAAGCCAACGGGAAAAACTGTTGTGATATCGCGACAGGTTCTAGAAGAGATGCAAGGATGCCAAGGATGTCACGATTTCATGACCCGAAAGCAGAAATGAAGAGCGGAAGAGGAAGATGTCACGATTTCATGACATGTCACGGTTTTGTGACCCACATAAGAGAGAGAAGGCACAGAGGAGAAGATGTCGTGATTTTGCAACATGTCACAGTTTTGCAACCTACCAAGGAGAGATAAATTTGGGAGAAATAAATGTCGCTATTTTGCGATAGGTCGTAGTTTCATGACCAGAAGGCGAAGAAGGAGCCAAGGAAGAAAGATGTCATGATTTTGTGACATGTCGCATTTTCGCGACTAGAGGGCAAGCAAAGAAGCCAAGGGAGGAAGATGTCGTGATTTCATGACATGTCGCATTTTCGTGACCCAAAGAAGCGAGAGGAAGTAGAGAGGATAAGATGTCGCGATTTCGTGACATGTCGCATTTTTGCGACCCAAAGAAGAGAAAGGAAGTGAGGAAGAAAAATGTCATGATATCATGACATGTCGCGATATCACGACCGAAAGAGAAAAGGATGGGCAAGAGAGGAAAGATGTCATGATTTCGTGACATGTCATGATTTCGTGACCCAAAAGCAGAAAGAGCGTACGGAAGACAAAGATGTCACGATTTCATGACATGTATTTTCACGGTGCAAGGATAGAGAAGGGGCCAGAGACCAAAAGGTGTCACGATATCGTGACCTGTCATATTTTTGTGCCCGAAGGGAAAGCCGAAGATGAAGATTCGAAAAGGCAGACGTTTCGAATACCAGGACAACAAAGCGGCATGGGAAGACGAAATGAAATATTTTGGAAGAGGAAACGAAGGGCCACCAGCTAGAAATGAAGCATCACCTGAGAACCTTTAAAAAGGAGAACAGAGGCATGCACAAGGGGTTGGAAACTGTAGATGCAGGAGTTGGAAAACCTACAGTTGTAGAGTTGCATAGTCGAGTTGTAGAATCGAGGGCTGAGAGCCATTTTGAACCGGCTTGGGTGCATGTTCCTTCTAGGGTTGTAGAGTGAGAGATCTGCAATAGAGTGTGAGAAAACTAAGCTAGTGTGCTAGTTTCTGTAAAGCCTGCGGGCTGTTACTGTAAAATATTTACAAGTTAATGAATGGAAAAGAGTGTTCTTGTTTCTTGTAAAGTTTGTTTTCAAATTTTTGTGTAAAATTTGGATGTGTATGGTTGCATTTTTTTGACCCCCATCAAAAACCAATCAGACTTCACACTCCAAAGTTAACTTTCTTGTGAAATAATAAGAGAGATGCATATCAATTAGCGAGCACTTGAAAAATAATAATCATCAATCATTATTGTCCTTATTCATTGTGCTCAAATAATGAATTCAAACCCTCCTTATATAGTGGATTTGAAGGTGATATGGGTGGTAAAACCAAGGGGGACTGATGTAAAACATGCCAAACTTGAAGAATTAAGGTTTTATTTGAACAAACCCTAAAAAGGTGAAATAATGTCCCATCCAAGATGACCACAATTTTGCCTATGTGAAGTCATGCCCCGTCAAGAGTGAGTGTGATGTTGCATAGAGGGATAAAAAGGGCAAAAGAGGGGGGATAAGCCTAACCCTTGCCTTAGGCAAGTCTAGAGGGTCTCCCATGAGTCTCTAGGAATATTATCCCCTCTTTGATGCATTTAAGGCCAAATAAATGCATCAAAGAAAGATGTAGACCCCTATAGGTAGGAAGACAACAAGCACAAAAATAAGTGGCTAGGTTTGGGTAAAAATATGATGCAAAAGGGGTATCACAAAGGATACTCTAGACTTTTGCACACTAGGTGAGACATTATTACAATTAATGTCTCTATGACTAGGGTTCCCCCTTGAGTTTGGAAAGGAATGAAGATTCCTTAAAAAACTCAAAAAATGAAAGGAGAGAAAAACATGAAGAATTAAGTACGTAAACAAATAGCAGAGTAAATATTACTAGTTATAGCATGAATCTAATGCAACTAGCATGAAATGCAAGAATAAGAATAGAATAAAGAAGAAGGGAAGAGAGAAGAACAAGAAGAAGAAGAAGAAGAAGAAGAATCCAAAGGTCAACCATAGAAACCAAGAGAAGCTAATCAAGAACATTGAATGAAGGTTTTTATACCTAAAATAATGGTCCAGGTGTGGAGTGAAAAACTCGCTATGGGCATAGTACTCGCTAATATGGACAAATGGGCTAAAATATGGAGCGTAACCCACTATGGGCGATTTCTCAAATGATCAAATAATGGAGCATAATTCGCTATGGATGATTGATTTCTAATGACTATTGTGGAGTTATTACCTATTAGGATGTATTCTAAGGCCTACTAAAATATCCAATGAGCTTATCTTGTAATGGGGTGTTGAGCCTACTGAGTCAAAAGAAGCGTAACTCGATAGGGAAATATGTTATTGTTGATGTGAATGATGTATTAGCAAGTACTACCTTATAGTGGTGTGTAAAAATATATATAGACCAATAAATATGATCATAACACTATGTGAGTGTGTGTGTGTTAGACGAAAAGAGAGGAAGAAAGTGAGGAGCAAATAAATGTGCTTGTGTACCCCCAGCTTGAATTTTTAGCTATTGAAAAGTCAAGACAGAGGAAATGTGTAAGAAAAAGAGAGAAGGTATATCCTTATCTAAAAAAATAAGACAAAGGAGAAAGTAATAATTATGCAAAGGACAAGGATATACCAAAAGAGGTTGCATTCCTTGACTTTGAGGAGAAATGATGATCATTGTAAAAAAATTCAAAGTCAATGAATACAAGAAGAAGAGAGAAGATAAGGAAATAGAAAAATAATATGAGAAGAGAAGAAGGGATGAAAATGCATGGGCCCTAGGTTTGGGTTTCTCTAGGCATCAGAACCCTAGTGAAAAGTGCAATGCATGTGAGTTATTACCTAACTAGGTATCATCACATGCCATTGTTGTGAATCCCCAAAATCTATATGAAAAAGTAGTCATGAGCAAGTAGGAATGCAATTATGATAAGAAAAAATGTAAGAGAAATAGAATATTAGGCAATCATGAAAAGTATGACAAGCAGTCATGAAATATGAGAAGAAAAATAGATGCAATATGATATAAGCTAAAATACATACAATAGATCAAGCATAATATCTTTTTAAATGCATCATATTCATAGGTTCTTTAAGTTCTTTACCATCCAAAGAAGCCAAACAATAGGCACCTGATCTAAACTTGGCCATTATGACAAAGGACCCTAACCAATTGGGCTAAAATATACCTCAAATATCAGCACGAGCATTGGTATTCTTTTGGTTTTCCTTGATAGGCTCTCAAATGCTTTATGGCATGAATGCAATTTTCATCTAGCAGCTCCAATTGGTGCAAATGGTCTGCACGATACTCATCGTCAATCATGGTATCTTGCAACAAGATGCGCAACGAAGGAACCTGTTGTGGTTGATCCACAACACACCCCAAAATTGGGGACCCACCTTTTTGCAGGTTTTCAGAGAAGATCTCAGTGGCCCAGATGCTAAAAAATGAAGAAAAAGGAAAAAAAATGCACAAGTGTAGGAAGTGTCGCGAAATAGCGAAATCGCGACACGTCGCTCCGTCATCGCTGAAAAAATAAAAGTGTCGCGATATCGCGACATGTCGCTCCGACGCTGAGAAAATGGTCACGATTTCACGACGTGTTTTGGCAAAGTGTACGGACGAAGAAAATGGTAGCGATATCGCGACAGTTTGCGGTGAGAAGGCCCGAAAGAGAAAATGGTCACGATTTCGTGACGTGTTTCGACAAAGTGGCCCGAAGGAGAAAATGGTCGCGATTTCGTGACGTGTTTCGGCAAAGTGGCCCGAAGGAGAAAATGGTCGCGATTTCGCGACGTGTTTCGGCAAAGTGGCCCGAAGGAGAAAATGGTCACGATTTCGCGACGTGTTTCGGCAAAGTGGCCCGAAAGAGAAAATGGTCGCGATTTCGCGACGTGTTTCGGCAAAGTGGCCCAAAGGAGAAAATGGTCATGATTTCGCGACGTGTTTCGACAAAGTGGCCCGAGGGAGAAAATGGTCGCGATTTCGTGACGTGTTTCGGCAAAGTGGCCCGAAAGAGAAAATGGTCACGATTTCGCGACAAGAAGCGGCCGAAGGCGTGCGGACGAGGAAAGCGTCACGATATCGCGACATGTCACGATTTCGTGACATGTCGCGTTTTCGCGGCCAGGAAGGTGAACAGGCTGCATGTTGTTTTTGTCACGATTTGCACAGGAAGACGTTACAGAAGGCACAGAAAACGTAGGACACGTGGCATACAGGTGTCGGGGTTGCAGAAGCGTTACATGCAATGGAAGATTTCGCACGTTTTGGCATCGAGCATGAATCAAAAGCAAAGAAAAGGTGGGAATTTGAAAGGTCACATGCAGGAAGGTGAAACGAAGTGACACAGGGAGAATCGAAGAGCCATTTCAGTTAGTATAAAATCAAAAGCATGGATTGAAAGAAAGGGTTGGAAATTGCTGCTTGCAGAGTTGCAGAGACAAGGGCTTCATGCCATTCTGGGCCTGCACTTGGGCAATTTCCTTCATTTGTTCTGGAATATTTAAGCCTGGAACATTCTGTAAATGTAATTGACATATCATTTAATACAGAAATACAGAGAGTTGGCATCTCATTGATGAGAAAGAAGGAGTCATTTTTTGCATGCATGATTTAATGTTTTATCATTCATTTCAGATTTCTAAGGCTTTTAGGTGAAGTTTAATGCAAGTGTTCTTGGTTGCTTCATGCGAATGCCTAAATCTGGAATTACAGCAAGAAACCCTAGAAACCCGCACCTAGCTTATTTGGATTGTGCGAATTTGCAGGTTCATTAGGTTAGGTTGCATGCAGAAAACCTCATTATCTTCGGTTTCATCGAATTGATGACAGCATTCTGAATGTAGTTTAGTTGCATTTTCATTTGCATTCTTTTTATTTTCAAACCCTTATTTTAGTTTCTGCATTTTAATTACTGTCATTTAAATAAATAACTGAAAATCCATCGAAAAAGATCAAAGTAGATTTATTCATTGAGTCCATTGCAAATCCAAATTAAAGTAAACTACAGTGCCCCTTGTTAATATCCACTTGCAAACCCTAAGGTATTCCTAGCATTTCATTTGAATAGCATCATTGGTAAACAAAGAATCAGCATAACAGGAACCTTGGAGAAATTACTTTCTTTTCTTTGCAAGCAGAGGATTTTGGGACTCAGATCCTACCGGAGAGTGTGCTTTCACAATTGGGTGAAAACACCACTCAACAGATTGGCGCTAGAAGGAGGGCCCGAATTGGTTTATTTTATTTTGATTTTCATACCTGAATAATATGTTTTTGATCTAATTTTGAAATCATTTAATAAATCTCACAGACGGCTAAACTGCAACATTCTATTTTTTGTTTCTATTGCAGGTTTTCTTTGAAATAGTCGAGGGTTTCATCAGGCAGGCTGGACCCACCACGTCGTATTGCGACCAGGTCCCAAACAACCGGAGAAACCATTTTTCATGACCTTACTGGTACTCCCAAGAATAAAACCAAGCAAGTCGTAAGTTCACCAGTCACAAAAGACCTGTTTTCTCCAGGAACATCGAGTGGACCTACGCCAGTAATATCAGTTGCCCCTAGTGTGCCTATAGTCAGTAATATTTCTACTGCTATTGTAGGTTTGTCTTCATCAATTTTGAGTCAAATGGCTCAAGCTCCAGCAGCTCCTTGGTATGGAGCTAACAATACTCCTTTGAATATTGCTGGGGATATCCATGAAATCCCCAAGAACATTGAAATATTTCTGCCTAAATACAAACCAGATGGCCCAAGAAAAGCAGAAGAACATATCCAAGCCTATAGGGATGTTTTAATTAGGCTGCAAGTTCAATATGAAGATGTGGCCTGCAGACTTTTCCCCATGAGCTTAGATCCAATAGCATATGAATGGTATATATGCTTGCCAACTGGTTCAATCACTTCTTGGACACAAATGGAAAATGCCTTTGTTAATCAATTTAGATCACCCTTAGATCCTGCAACTATTTACAATCAGTTTATTACATGCAAAAGGGGCCAAGGGGAACCAATCAGAATGTTTAATCAAAAATTTCAAAAGTGCTATAACAGAGCAATTAGACACTTCGCTATTGATCCCGCAGTGGCTTTACAGATATATTTTGGGGCCTTGGACCCCATGACAGCCATGTTTGCAAGACGCAATCCTCAGGTCACCACGCTGGCTTTGGCCTATAATGAAGCCATGACCATCGAGCAGCAAATGACACCACAGGGCTACGGGTTTCCCCAGATGCCTATGATGGGACAGTATGCTCCATATGGTCAAGCTCCCCTGGCAAATCAGCTCATGGCACCACAAATGCCAAGCATGAACGCCTTCCCTTATCAGTAGCCGTATCCACCAGCACCCGCGTATGCACCCATTCCAATCCAACCAATCACATCCATTCCACCTGTCCCTGCATTTTTGCAGAACAGTCAATCAACTATGCAAGGAACTAGCCAAGTCAATCCTCAGGCCATAGTTCCTTTTCCAAATCCAACCCCGATTCAAAGTGTCAATCCATACGGGAATCAAATTCCTCAGAACCCGACCCCAGTGTTGAATCAAGACCCCATTAATTATGCGAATCCAACGGGGGTTAACAACAATATGATTCCACCGAAGGATGTTTATTCAGAAGTCGAAGAGCTCAAGAAATTAGTTCATAAACTGAGCAATGACAGGGTTCAACAACAGAAGTATGAGTCCCATGCCCCTCACCCAAATCAAAATTTTAACAATAGAGGGAGGCACTGGAACACCAAGCCAAACAATGGGGGAGTTCCCGCTCCCATTGCTAATCAATTAGATGCTTCTGCAGGACCTAGCCAATCCAATTCTCTTTTGAATCTTTCAGATTTGGCATGGGAAAGGGGGTGCAGGTTGCACAACACAAAAGAACACAATGAGAGGAATTGTCCTGAAATTGCTAGATACACTCATTGTCTTCAGGCACAAGTTGATGATTTGGAACTGGTATCAAATGAGGGTCCATCACAACATCAAGATGATAATATTATGGTGATGGAAACTGTATATCATCAAGAAGGTGAGAGTGAGGAAGAAGAAGACGAAATTTTGGAACAGGAGGTGCAAGCTTTTCGAGATTTCAGAAAGGGGAATCATGGATACCATTTGAGAAGTAAGTCTAAAGCCCCTAAAACCTCATCGACACCTCCAAACAATTCTATTCTTCCTCCAGACACTAAGGCAAATAATAATCCTCCCCCTCCACTCAGAAGAGAAATGTCTAATGACGTGCAGAAGACAGTCAAATTTGAAAAGCCAAACTATGACATAGTGGAGGATCTAAAGAAGTCCAAATCTAGCCTTTCATTCTTGGACGCAGCTAGATTGCCTGGCCAAAAGGAGGCGTTGATAAAAGCTTTGAACTCACCTGATCCAATGTGGAAGGAAAAAAGAGTTGAATCCCATCTGATTTTGCGAAAGGAGAGAAGGGATGTCCCGCCATTCTTACTGACTCTGAGAATTGCGGGTAAGAATTTGCATAACTATTTGGTGGACACAGGAGCCACGAGCAACCTCATGCCTTCGAAGATATGCCAAAATCTGGGTCTACAACTTGTTTCATCCAAATGTACGGTCTTGCAGTTGGACCGTTCAGAGGTAAATGTGGTAGGGACCTTATATGATGTCAAGATTCAATTGAATTCTGAACCCAGGGTCCAGCAGGTTGTAGACATTTTGGTGGTTAATATCCCAAGTAGGTATGGAATGTTACTTGCGAGGGATTGGATGAAAACTCTGAATGGCTATTTTTCAACAGACTGCTCACATATGTGGCTACCATGGAAGGGAATTGCAAACCAAATCAGAGTGGAAAATGAACCGAGGCTTAAGGAGATTATAACAGATTTTAACAAGCCGAATGAAGTTCAGTTTTCTGAGCCAGAACTAGGAGTCTATGCACTTGATGTTGAGGAAGCTGCTGAAGAGCCTAAAGAGGAGGCGTGTCATGGTGGCTCTTCTGAGGAAAATGATTACACGTGGTTGCTCAGGTTCGATGGATCAAAATCTAGACAGGGAGCAGGAGCTGGAGTCGAGCTCACTGGTCCAGGAGGTAAACCATTGTTAGCTGCTTACAGACTGCAATTTCCTTGCACGAACAATGTGGCAGAATATGAAGCATTGATCTTTGGTTTACGTCTAGCATTGAGCAAGCATGTTAAATGCTTGAAGGTTTTGGGAGATTCTGAGTTGGTAGTCAAGCAAATCAAAGGACAGTATACATGCCGCGACAGGAGACTAAGCCTTTATAGAACTAGGGTTATGGACCTCATGGAGGAGTTCGATGCATTCAACATAGCCCTTATTTCTAGGAAAGGAAATCGAATAGCAGACTCTCTTGCAGTCACTGCGGGCATGTTAAACCCGGTTGATATAAAAATATGTAAAAAGTTTTCCATTGAACTGGTTCCTTGTCCATCAATACCCGATAATGTAAAGAATTTCCAGGTTTTTGAAAGTGACAGGCACATTTTCAAATTTGTCACGAACTCGGGTATTTTTGAAAATCAGGTGATTGATGAGGAGCAAAGGTGGAAGGATGAAACAAGAAGATGAAATTGAAACTACGTATCAATCCAACAAAATTCCTAAAGACGTGGTTTCATTGGAAAAGATGTTCGACATGGGATGCAAGACCAAGAAAGGAAAAAGAGTCCCACTCCCTAAAGATGCATGTGATTCAATTAATCTAGGGAGTGCAGACAATCCAAAGGAGGTGTACATTGCAAAGGCATGTACAGATGAAGAAAGGAGCAATATAATGCAGGCATTGAAGCATTACATAGATTGTATTGCTTGGAACTACAATGAGTTGAAGACATACAACCAAAACATTATCACACATACCATCCCTTTGAAGCCAGACTCCAAGCCTTTTAGGCAAAGACAACGAGTTGTTAACCCGCTATTGGAGCCTTTGATCGAAAAGGAGGTTAAAAGATTATTGGAAGCGAAAATCATTTTTCCTGTTAGGCACTCAACCTGGGTGGCTAACCTCGTTCCAGTGAGAAAAAAGAGTGGAGAGATTAGGCTGTGCATAGATTTTCGAAATCTTAATAAAGCCTCTCAAAAGGATAATTATCCATTGCCATCAATCGATGAAATTCTACAAATGGTAAATGGATCTGAAATGATGTCCTTTCTCGATGGGTATTCTAGGTACAACCAAATTCTTATACATCCAGATGACAGGATGAAAACAGCCTTCACTACCAAGTGGGGGACATTTGCATATAAGAGAATGTCGTTCGGACTGTTAAATGCTGGTGCAACTTTTCAACGTGCCATGGATTATGCATTCAAAGGGCTCATAGGCAAATGCATCATCGTGTATGTGGATGATATCCCAGTTTTCTCGAAGAAGAGAGAGGACCATGTCAAAGATTTAAAGAAAGTGCTTCAAAGATGCAGAGAACATGGAATTTCCTTAAATCCCAAAAAGTGCATTTTCGGAGTGACAGAAGGAAAATTGTTGGGTCACATCATTTCAAAAGAGGGCATATCCATCGACCCAGAAAGGATACAAGCTATCCAAAACCTACCTCTCCCGAGTAGTAAAAAAGAATTGAGATCTTTCTTTGGGCAAGTTAATTTTGTGAGGAAGTTTATCTCTAGCTTTGCTGAGATAGCCAAACCTCTGAACAAGATGCTCAAGAAAGATGTGGATGTAAAATGGAACGAGGAAAGTAGAGTGGCTTTCCAGAACATCAAAGATGCCATTTCTAGAGCCCCTGTCCTTATAAGTCCAGACTACTCCAAGCCTTTCTATATTTATGCTTTTGCATCAGAACACTCCTTTGCGAGTGTCTTAACCCAAAAAGGCGAGGATAGTGCCGAAAAACCCATAGCATTTTTAAGTGCCCCCTTGAAAGATGCTCAATTAAGGTATTCAATCCTTGATAAGCAAATGTACGCACTTTTTAAAACGGTGAAAAAATTTAGGCACTACATTGTACACAGCAGAGTTATTGCCATCGTGCCCGACTCTGCTGTCAAGACCATGTTTTTACAAAATGAACTAGGTGAGAAAAGAGGAAAATGGATTTCCACCATCCAAGAATTTGATCTCGAAATCCAACCTATGAAACTAGTTCGAGGACAGGGACTAGCGAAGGCGATCGCAGAAAATAATCCGCAAATAACAGGCCAATGCTCGAATACATAATACATTGCTAAGGATGATTGGTATGTTGATATTGTGCAATTTTTATTGACTGGTAAGTGTCCTTCTAATCTGAATTCAACACAGAGAAGAGCTTTAAGGCTTAAGTCTATCAATTATCTGATGAAATCTGGTGTGCTTTACAGGAAGAATCATGAAGGTATCTACCTGAGGTGCTTGAACAAAGAAGAAGTTGCCAGGGTGTTGCAGGAATTTCACGGGAAACATGGAACTGGTCATGGTGCGGCCAATGCTACAGCACATCAAATCCTGAGAGCAGGATACTACTGGCCCCATATTTTCAAAGATGCACATGCCCATGTACGATCTTGTCATATCTGTCAAGTGGCTGCCAATAGAGAAAGAAATGCAGCCATGCCGTTGCAACTTGTAGTTGAAATGAGACCATTTGCACAATGGGGACTAGATTTCATCGGGGTTATTAACCCAAATTCTTTCGATTCTCATAAATTCATTTTGACAGCTACAGACTACTGTACAAGGTGGACAGAAGCGATTCCTACTAAACATGCCACCACAGACGTTGTGATTAAATTCCTTGAGGATCAAATTATAACAAGATTTGGAATGCCCGATTCTATTGTCAGTGACAATGGTAAAGCTTTTATTTCTACACAATTTGCAGATTGGGCATATGATAACAAAGTGAGCTTAAAATTTGCATCCAATTATTATCCTCAAGGAAATGGGTTGGCCGAATCTTCAAATAAGAATTTGTTGAATACCATTAAGAAGTTGTTGGAAAAGAACCCTCGGGACTGGCACAACCAATTGAAGTTTGCCCTTTGGGCAGATAGGACCAGAGTGAAAGAATCCATAGGGAATACTCCCTATCATTTGGTCTATGGGCAAGACCCGATATTTCCTGCAAATTTGAAGTTGCAGACCTTACATTTCATACAAGAGTACTTGGGGACAGATGATCAAGTTGAAGCCAGGTCAAGTCATTTGCTTGCACCTTGATGAAAAGAGAGAAGAGGCCATGAATCACATGAATAAACACCAGGAGGTTATCAAAAGATGGTTTGACAGAAGGGCCAAAGTTAAATCATTCAGAATTTCAGATTTGGTATTACTATGGGACAAAAGACATGAGGAAAAAGGGAATCATCAAAAGTTTGATTGTCTTTGGTTAGGCCCATATCAGATTTCAGAGATTCTTGGGAAGAATACCTTCGAGGCTAAAAACTTTAGAAGGGAGAGATTTCATGCTACCGGTTAATGGGCAGATTTTAAAGCATTATTTTAGCCCTTAGGTTGTGAGATTTTGATGTTATTCTTTTCGGTTTTGGTGGGGATTTTCAGATTTTGTTTTTATTGTTTAGGATTGTTAGTCTAGCTAGGATTTTGGTTGTGGATTTGATTTCAATTGACATGTTTTGTTAATTTTGATAAAAAAATTAAAAAAAATAAAAAAATAATAAAAAATAATAAAATAATAATAAATTGAGATGTCAACTTATGCTTAAGGTTAGGAGAATATGAAATATTGGAATTGTCTTGTAAAAGCTCCACAAGTAACACAAACAATTTAATTATATCGTTTGAAACTTGTGATGCATGAAAGAGTCAGTTTTGCATGACAAATCATTTCATTTGCAATTCAAGAGATAATGCATTCATGTTCCATCTCACTTTACATACATTTCATCTTAGTTGCATATGCATCTTAGGTGCAAATCATTAAAGTATGTCAAATCCTCTTAGGGTTGTGTTATAACATAAATGTAAGAAAAATCCTAAGGTTGGAAACTGAGTCTTGAGATATCTAGAACCAAGCACGTCTCATACATTAAAAAGGATCTTGAGCAAAATGATCAAAACCTAACTTGGAGGAAAAGGTTGGGCGAAAGAAGTTTTTCATGTCTATCCTATTATGCAACATGATCCTTAAAACAGTGGTTTTGACCACTTCCATAGAGCTTAAAGCCTAAAATCAGAGTAGTAAGGATAGGGTTAAATCCTCATCGAACTTAGGTTGAGGATCCAATTCCCCAAAGCTTTGATTTGACCCACATGGAGTAGTAAGGATAGGGCATAAATTCTCATCTCGCTTAGGTTGAGAATCTGATTCCCCAAAGCTCTTATGTCTCATTTCATAATAAATCTTGGATTGGAAGGATCGTACTATTTGTCCTCTACAAAGGATGGGTAGTCATCCCCAAGGTCTAAGCAACAAAATTAATATTTTCCATTTACATCTAAAGTTTGGATTGTAAGGATCGTACTACATGTCCCTAGCCAGGATGGGTAGTCATCCCCAAGGTCCAAGAAGTAAAAAAATAAATAAATTTTTCCCATCTCATATTTATATTGGATTGTAAGGATCGTACTACTTGTCCTCTGCAAAGGATGGGTAGTCATCCCCAAGGTCCAAAGAAATGAAGATAAGTTTTGGATTGTGGGGTTAGATATGCCCATGCATGGCAACATGTCTTGTCTAAAAAACAAGACCACTGATTGTCCAGAGGGTTAGACTAGCATGACCATTTCTTCCATAATTGGTTTAATTATTTTGCTCAAAGTGAGGTAATGAATTCTAAATCAGAATAGTAAGGATAGGGTTAAACTCTCATCTCGGTTGGTTGGGAGTCTGATTCCCCAAAGTTCTGATTTCACATTCACTTGCACATGGGTTCAAGATAGTAGGGACTCATAACCAACTTTGGGATGTAATAAAGCAATTCATTAGTTGATCTTAAGAGGGTTTGGCAATCTTGAATGTTTGTACATAATACTAGAAGAAAGACTATGCCTTGCATAAAAGCAAAATCTCATAGCATATTCATTAGGATACACAAATCATTCACAATCTCGCATATGCATTCATGCAAAACTGACAATGGAATGTTGATCAATTTCAAATGATAGGGAAAGAAATTCATTGCACACACTGAGCTAATACTTGAGGATTCTAATGATTCATGTACTTCTGATCCTTGGGCATTTGTTTGTATTGCTTATGTGCTAACACATGTTTTCGAGTTTGTGATATGTTTCAGATTGGGTTCTCACTAAAATGCTCAAGAGCATTTGACAGCAGAGTCGCCATTTGTTGTGGTTGATCCACAACACACCCCAAAATTGGGGACCCACCTTTTTTGCAGGTTTTTAGAGAAGATCTCAGTGGCCCAGATGCTAAAAATGAAGAAAAAGGAAAAAAATGCACAAGTGTAGAAAGTGTCGCGAAATCGCGACATGTCGCGAAATCACGACACGTTGCTTCGTCGCCGATGAAAAAAGAAAAGTGTCATGATATCGTGACATGTCGTAGATAAAATGGTCATGATATCGCGACGTTGGCAAAGTGTAGAAGAGAAAAGGTAGTGATATCGCGACAGTTGGAGGAAAGAGAAAATGGTGGATTTCGACGTGTTTCGACAAGGTGGCCTGAAGGAGAAAATGGTCACGATTTCGTGATGTGTTTCAAAAAAGTGGCCCGAAGGAGAAAATGGTCACGATTTCGTGACGTGTTTCAGCAAAGTGGATGAAGGAGAAAATGGTCGCGATTTCGCGACGTGTTTTGGAAAGTGGCCCGAAGGAGAAAATGGTCGTGATTTCGCGAGGTTTGAAAGGGGAAGAGAAAATGGTCGCGATTTCTGACATGTTTGGCAAAGTGGCCCGAAGGAGAAAATGGTAGCGATTTCGTGACGTGTTTCGGAAAGAAGGCCCGAAAGAGAAAATGGTCACGATTTCGCGACAAGAAGTGGCCGAAGGCGTGCGGACGAGGAAAGCGTCGCGATATCGCGACATGTCGCGATTTCGCGACATGTCGACTGCGTGTTTTCACGGCCAGGAAGGTGAACAGGCTGCATGTTGTTTTTGTCACGATTTGCACAGGAAGACGTTACAGAAGGCACAAAAAACGTAGGACACGTGGCATACAGGTGTCGGAGTTGCAAAAGCGTTACATGCAATGGAAGATTTCACACGTTTTGGCATCGAGCATGAATCAAAAGCAAAGAAAAGGCAGGAATTTGAAAGGTCACATGCAGGAAGGTGAAACGAAGCGACACAAGGAGAATCGAAGAGCCGTTTCAGTTAGTATAAAATCAAAAGCACGGATTGAAAGAAGGGTTGGAAATTGCTGCTTGCAGAGTTGCAGAGACAAGGGCTTCATGCCATTTTGGGCTGCACTTGGGCAATTTCCTTCATTTGTTCTGGAATATTTAAGCCTGGAACATTCTGTAAATGTAATTGACATATCATTTAATACGAAATACAGAGAGTTGGCATCTCATTGATGAGAAAGAAGGAGTCATTTTTTGCATGCATGATTTAATGTTTTATCATTCATTTCAGATTTCTAAGGCTTTTAGGTGAAGTTTAATGCAAGTGTTCTTGGTTGCTTCATGCGAATGCCTAAATCTGGAATTACAGTAGAAACCCTAGAAACCCGCACCTAGCTTATTTGGATTGTGCGAATTTGCAGGTTCATTAGGTTAGGTTGCATGCAAAAAACCTCATTATCTTCGGTTTCATCGAATTGATGACAGCATTCTGGACTGTAGTTTAGTTGCATCTTCATTTGCATGTATTTTATTTTCAAACCGTTATTTTAGTTTCTGCATTTTAATTATCGTCATTTAAATAAATAACTGAAAATCCATCAATAAAGATCAAAGTATATCATTTTGAGTCCATTGCAAATCCAAATTAAAGTAAACTACAGTGCCCCTTGTTAATATCCACTTGCAAACCCTAAGGTATTCCTAGCATTTCATTTGAATAGCATCATTGGTAAACAAAGAATCAGCATAACAGGAACCTTGGAGAAATTACTTTCTTTGCAAGTAGAGGATTTTAGGACTCAGATCCTACCGGAGAGTGTGCTTTCACAATTGGGTGAAAACACCACTCAACAGAACCTCAAGCTCAAAATGAAACACTACCTTGACCTCGTATACCAAGATATATGGTGAGGCCCCTATGGGAGTACACACACTAGTATGATAGGACCACAAGGCAATATAAAGCTGGATATGCCAGTCATAACCGGTCTTACTAACCAACTTCTTCAAGATCCTGATCAAGGACTTATTGGATGCTTTATCTTACCCATTACCCTAGGGGTAATAAGGATTTGACCACCTGTATTGAATCTTGTACTTAGCACAAATATTATGAACATCCTTATTCTTGAAAGGAGTGCTATTGTAAAAAAAATCACCAAAGTAATATTGAACCTATAAAGAATCTAGATGAATATGAACTTAGAAACTTGAGTTCCAATCACCGTAGCCAAGGTCATGGCTTCAACCCATTTAGTGAAATACTTGATCGTAGTAATGATAAACTTGTGACCATTTGATGGTACTAGGTTAAATTTCTTAATAATTTCCAACCTCCACATGTAAAAATGACCAAGAGGAAGAGATAATCTAAAGGTCCTAAGAAGTATCATGGATGATATGATCATGGTGTTGACACTTGTCACAAAATTGAACATAATCACATGCATATTTCTCCATAGAAGGCCAATAGTACCCAATTCGAAGAAGCTTTTTGGAAATAGCATTACCACTTAAATGGCCTCCACATGAACCTTCATGAGCATCACTAAGAGCAAGTCAATTTTCATAATAGGTAAGACATCTCAAGAGGATGCCTTCAAAATAACATCGATACAAGGTGTTAGCGATTATGATGAATCGGTATGCTCTTTTGCACAAAATATTATGTTGATTGTGATCTAATCCATTAGGCATCAAACCATATTTAAGGAAATTAAAGATATCATTATACCATGGCTTATATGGGGAAGCTCTGATGGTCAAATAATCTAATGGGACAAGACAAGAACCAAGTGATGCAAGTTCCCATAGTTATCTAATGATAATCGATGCTTGATGATCTTCTAACTCTAGAGGTAATGTAGTAGCAACCATGGCATATGCATGGTGGTTTGAGGATCTATGGATAGACTGTATGGTTACTCATTGAAACAAGGATAACAACTTAGTAACAATCTCCTTGTAAGGCTTAATTTTATCATCCTGAGTCTAATAAACATCGTTAATCTAATCAACCATAAGTTGAGATTCACCAATGACTAAAAGAACTCAAACCTACAAATTTAAGGTAGATTTGAGACCAAGGATCAAAGCTTCATATGTTAAAGTGTTATTCATGCAATAGAAACAAATTTTGAAGGACAAGGGGATGAATTGATTTTGTGGGGTGACTAGAATGACTCCAGCACCAGCGCCCTTCATGCATCGGGCTCCATAAAAAAACAAATTCCAAGACTCTGACTCTTCAATTTTAACATTGAAGCACTCATTAGGAAACTCAAAAACTATAGGATGGGCACCTTCTAGGGGAGAAAAGGCTAACAAATTAGAAATTACCTAACCCTTAATAGCCTTATGACCTATAAATGCTAAGTTGAACTCACTAAGGGTCAACACCCATTTAGCAACTCAACCTAAAATGTGGGGCTTAGACATCAAATAGTGCAAAGGATTAAACTTTGTAACCACTAACATCTTATGGCTAAGCATGTAGTGTCTTAAAGTCTGAGAAGTAAACACTACGGCAAGGCAAAGCTTCTCTAATACCTGGTTTCATAGTTGACCAAAGTTCTACTGATATAGTAGATAGCTCATTCTTTATTTTGATCATCATGTTGGGCCAGCATGGCTCCTAAAGCATGAGTGGTGGCTACTATGTAAAACATAAAATGCCTACCAGGCATAGGAGAAACTAAAATAGGTGAGGAAGTGAGATATTTTTTGAGATCATCAAAAAATTTCTCACACTCAGAATCCCACTGAAAGACCACATATTTCTTGATAAGCTTAAGAAAGGGCTGACACTTATCCGTTAAATAGGTAATGAACTAATGGATAGACTAAAGTTTGCCTTGTAGACTATGTAGTTTGGTAAGGGTACGAGGAGGAGACATAGCAGTGAAGGTCGTTATCTTAGTGGGATCCACTTCAATGCCTCATCTAGAAACTATGAAGCCTAACATCTTGCTAGATGTAACTCCAGACACACACTTAGCGGGTTTAAGATGAACCTTGTATTATTGAAGCCTTTCAAATATTCATCTTAAATCATGGACATAATTCTTTCGTTCTATTGAGCGAGCTAGAAGATCATCCACATAGTCTTGCAGAATATCATGCATCATGTCATGGAAAATATAAGTCATTACCCACTGATAGGTAGCTTCTACATTCTTTAGACCAAAAGGCATGACCTTCTAGTAGAAGGTACCCGATGGAATAGTGAATGATGTCTTAGCTTGATCCTCAGGGATAATCATAATCTGATTGTAGTCTGAAAACTATCCATAAGAGAAAGCATTCCATATTTGGTAGTGAAATATATAATCTAATATATTTTGGGTAAGGTAAAATCATCCTTGGGACATGCTAATTTAATATCCCAAAATTAGGTACATATTCTTATTGTTCCTTCCTTCATAGACATAAGAACGATATTGGATATCCAATAATAATAGTTGATAGCTTTTATAAAATTGATGTCAAGAAGTTTTTGGATCTCCTCCTTGATTGAGAGGACAACGTTAGGATGCATATTCCTAAGTTTTTTCTTAATAGGCTTAGCACTAGGCTTAGCTACAAAATGATGCATGATAAGGGAGGGATCAATCCCTAGCATATCAACATATGAACAAGCAAAAATATCCTTATATTCTCTTAATAAATTGGTCAATTGCTCCTACTCATCCATGGACAAGGCTTTACCTAGTTTAAGGATTCTAGGGGCTTCCTCAAAACCTATATTCACATCTATGGTCTCCTCAATAAGGATGGATAAGTCATCCTCAAGAGGAGGTGGGGCAATAATTACTCCTAAGTTCTCAAGCCTCGAGGTACATAGAACCAAAGTCCACTTGAGATCTATAATATTCAACCTACACAATGCAAGGGATAGATCCATCAAATTAGATGTCATTATGATGTGCATCCTCATCTTTGGCATACTACTCAATGGTTATGACTGACAAATAAGTAAATGGTGGTCCCTCATCCTCAACACTCCACTCTAAACTTTGATGAGATTTATCCAAGAGAGATTCTTGACAAGAGGAGTTGGCTTGATCCTGAGATGAGATATTGATTGGTAATTCCTTATTAAGTTTTTTGGGTTGCTTGGTTTTATTAGATAATGAATCTAATGAATGAGACTGAGTTAGATCATCTGGTGAGAAAAATTCAAATGGATGAGGATCACCCAAGATAGAGATAGGTTGATTTTTAAATTCAAATTTCACACATTGATGAAAAGTAGAAGGGACAACCTCCATCACATGGATCCAAGGACATCCAAGAAGAAGATTAAAATATGCAAGACAAGATACCACATAAAATAATGTATCTAAAATTTTAGGTCCAACTTTGAGGGGAAGTGATATGGTACCATAAGCTTCTTGGGACTCGTTGAAAGTTTTAATGATATCACCAGATTTAGTTGTATCTTCCTCTTTTAATACAAACTTTTAAAATAAATTATATGTGCATAAATTAAGGGAAGAACCATTATCAATCATAACTCTCTTGATAAAAGTATCCCTAATAAATGCAATGATGTAAAGAGAAGAATATTTTTTTTAAGTCTGAGAAAGAAATATCATCATCCGAGAATGTGAGATGATGTATCCCAAGAGATCTTACAATATTGGTCATAATACTAGAGTAAATATCTAGAGGTACAGATTGTTTCTTCTCCATGAGTAGGAGAATTTTGTAACAGTTCCAAAATAGAGATATTTGCTGAGAAACTGATTTCCTGCTGAGATCGCTGAATATGTTGAGTTTGTACTAATTTTTCTAAATTAGTAGTTATCATACCAACCATGTTATTATCATAATGGTATGGTACACTTCTATAAGACACTTGATTAGTTGCCTATCTAATTATATTCTAATTAATATATGGTTTTTGTTGTAAATTTCCCACATCAAGACATTCTACATCAATCAAATCTTGAACCACATGTTTCAACTTCTTACAATAATTTGGCCAATGTCCTTCCACTCTATGATATGCACAATCCTGACCTGCATTATACCAATTAGTTGTAGTATCTATTTGCCTTATGGGAGGTAACTCAATTGCATTGGCTTCTAAAAGTTATTTTAAAATTGCTTCCATAGACATATTAAGCCTTGTAAAATTCCTTTGTGGAGGCTTCTAAAGTACTATATTTTGTAGGTTGTTAGTAACATTGTTAACAGACATACTATCCATTCCACTATCACCTCCTATGTGTTTATTATTATGTTGATACTTAGTAGGTTTCTCTTATTTGAATTTTATTTGGCCTCTTCTGATAAGAGCTTTTTCTACTTTTATTACTAAATCAATTGCTTGATCAAAAGATGTAATAGTAGTAGTCTCTAATGCATAAGATAATTGTTCTTGTAAATTACCAATAAATATCTCAAGCATATCCCTTGGAGGTAAAGTATATCTCAAACTTCCAACCAAACTTCTCCAACGAGCCAATAACTTTGAAAAGTTTTCTTCTTTTCTTTGTTTTAAATTGTAAATATCTTTCATTTTCACTTCCTTTTCAATATAAGAACCAAATTGTTGGACAAATAATTCTATTGTTTCTTCAAATATTTTCAAGAAATAATTGGATAGCCTATAATACCACTCTAATGCCATGCCACCGAGACTCTTTGGAAATATTTTAAGTAACAACATATTCTCATAAATGATATCATGGCAAGTTGTTATAAATATTCTTAAGTGCTCAATCTGATATTATGTTCCCTTATAAATAGTTAAAACTGGCATGGGAAAATGCTTAGGATAAGGCCTAGTAGAAACAATAGGATCCAATGGTTGGTTACACATTTCCTTATAACTGTAAGTAAAACTTGAAGGCTAAATCATCTCAACTTTTACAACTAATTGCTTTACCATATTTGTTAAATTTTGTACTTCTAGATCACGGTTATGCACTATCCCTAGATTCCCTAAAGGAGGAGTGTTGGACATATTGAACTCGTTGAGGTATGTGGTATCTTGTTGAAGAGGATGACTAACATTTTGTGGAATAGAGGAAATAGTGTTGAGATAAGCATATTGAGGAGGAAATTAAATATTTTGAATGACACTACTAGTTGGAGGTATTTGTAGATTCCTTCCAACATTGGTGGTTATAGTAGTGGCATAATTTGGATGGTGAACAATATTACCATGATTTAAACATTCACTCAAGTATTTATCATGAGATGGTCTAACTTCCTCAAGTAGGGCTTCTTCCTCTAAAGCTGCATCCAATGCATACTTATGATATTTATAAAAGGTCCACACATGCTCAAAGGATTTAAAAATAAGGTTACCATCAGGTCCCTTAATAGGATAAAGACTATTATCAATCACTTCTTCCACAAGGTTAGGATTTTCTCTATCAACTTGATCATTCTCTTGAAAAATATCATCAAACCCTAAAAGCCTTATTCCATTCCCAAGGTTAAAATTCATTGGAAAATGAGAGAAATACTAAGGAAAAAGGAGACTAAGACCCACAAAAACAAGCATCAAAAATGATGTTTTTAATATTTTTTGATATAACACATTAAATTAATGATGTTTATTAAGGTTTTAAAATAAAATTAGGTGTTCGCGTTGGGTTCACCAAAGATATAGAGGGGAAAAACTGCCCAACCGTGTATAATTCTCAAAGGCTAGATCCACAAGAGAAAGCCTTGAGGTGAATTGCGGGTGTATGTTGTTCTATAAACTTGGTGCTAAGGTGGGTAATGGTTCACCAAGAATGATTTAAGGACTCACTTCAAGTCCTTTAGTTTTCAAGAATATTTAATGTATTTGATTCAATACAAACACCTAGATTTGACCTTTCTAGATCTATGCTATAAAAGATAAAGGACAATGCAAAAATACAAAATGCAAGAGAACAAGAGCTAACCCTAGAATGATTCTTCCTTTAAATGCTTTTCAAACCCTAGAATGATTCTTCCTTTAAATTTTTTTCTAACCCTAGGGTTTCAATATAGAAAACCTTTAAGCAAGGGCTCAAGAAGAGATGCACAAACAAAATTAACTCTAAGTGCACACTATATGTTGTTTATCTTTCAAATGCCTATAAATTAATTATAAGTATTCCTTATAAATCAAATCTAGGGTTTACAACATAAATATAAAGCACTCAACAAACAACCTAAATACTAATTATAAAACTTAGCTTATTTGGTGATTGATCCTTCTCTTTATCCCTCTATCCAATGCTATCAACAATTCATGTTCCTGCAAGATAACTTGATACACACTTGAAAAATATGATTAGCATTAAAGGGCCTGATTAGGCTATTGTACAACAATGCTTGGAGGTACATAATTCAAGACCTCTAGGTCCTTTTAGATGACCTTTGATAAACATAAGTGAAAATTGACCTTTGGAATAAAACAAGCATATCATAATACAACAAAATAAAATGATAAAACCACATAACAGAATGTAGTATTATGCTCTAGATGTAGTCTAAAATGTAATTATAAAATCTAGAACAACAATATACTCCCAGATATGGCTCAAGTAAAATTGCACCAAGTAACAGGTAACCGTGATAATGCATAGGCGAAATCACGTCCCATAGATACCCGAGCACAATTTCACGGAAGTGAGATGAAACATCTCAGATCAAAGCGAGCTAATAAATCCTAAGTGCAGTGAATGAAAACAAACATGCAACAAAGCACTTTCACCTGGTAGAGAGAGAGTAATTAGGTAGAAGGGTTGAGACCTCCCAAATAGTTGATCTCTCCTTAGGGCTTCAACACAAATCCACCAAGAGCGAGCAACAACAATCAACAATCCAATGCAGGTAAAAAACCAATTAGACTTCACACTCTAAATTTAACTTGCTTGTGAAATAAGAAGAGAGATGCAGATCAATTAGCGAGCGCTTGAAAAATAATAATCATCAACTATTGTTTGTCCTTAGTTGTCATGCCCAAAGAATAAATTCAAACCCTCCTTATTGTGCGACCCCGAGAAGCACACACCACATTTACCCTACTTGCAATATTATTATTATATCAAATGCAAAAATGAAGAAAAGCACATATAACACGAAAGTAAAAGAGCAAAGAAATATTCTTTTATTGATGCTTCCAAATCTCGGTTACATGTACGTCCCTCTAAGGGATACTTATTTTGATACAATCTATTACAATTGGGGAAATGATTAATATATCCCCTGCAAGGGGACGTTGTGCCTTCGCAGGCCTCCTAATATCGCACACAAAACTATCTAAGGGATTACTGATGCCTCCTCCTGATGTCATCCTAGAGGGATCTTGTGCTCTAGATACTTCGAACTGATCCTGTGAACCTGTATCTACAGGCATGGAAACAATAGAGCACAATAAGTAGTTCGGGCTACCTCCCTAGATGAGGTTGTTAGTATCAAATATGATAAGCAAAATAAATAAGCATAATATGATTAAATGCAATGAAACTAATGAAAAATGTGTGCATATCTCAGGGAAAAATAATGTAAATGCATAATTAAATCAGATCTATACTAAGAATAAATATTGAAGTAGAAAACAATCAAATCTAATGCTAAAACAAAGGAAACTAATGTATAAATCCTAGGTTACGCCTACGAGCCACTGTACAGGATAACGACCACAAAATAAACCTTCCTCCTCATGATCCAAGGGCTATAGCACCAGGTCCTCTGCTCCAATTTATGTTCAAGGGTCACCAGTTGTGTCTTGGTACACTAGTTGGCAGTGAATAATAAAGGATCTGAATAATGGGTGTGTAGTCTCTCCTCAGTCGGATAGCACTTCGTTGCTCCTCAAGGGTGTGCAAATTTGCTCTCCAATTTTATAGGGCTTTGCTACATAAACTAAAAATTGTGAATATCCTTTGCTCTTTGTGGGAGATTCCATATGTAGACTTCCCTCTCTTTAGATATGTACCTTGGCTTCCTAGAGAAGCTTCAATCCAAATCTCATGTGACTGACCATCCTGGGTGGAAAGCATTAATCACAAATAGGCATTAAAGAGGCAGTTAGGAGGAACTCAGGAAAATCCTCACAAAAATCTACCCATAAACAATGTAAGGTGCAGTCAGACTACATGATCTAGGCTTGTATTCATGGCCATATTGTGCATGGTGTTACCCGCTATCAGGTTCAGCGGCTAGGTGTGGCTATTGTAGTCTTCGGTGGCCAGATGTGGTAGCCACTCTTCTTGAGATCGGCCAAGCTTGGATGGGCTAGAACTACCCTTTTTGAGTGGTTAGGACCACTTCTTGCTCTTGGAGATATCCAAGAGGATTCATATGGTCTACAAATGTGTCCATATGGGTAGTCTCCTAAACATGATGCATTTTAGGTGTCTACAGATGCCCCTTTTTGGGATGTGCTATGGGCAAACACAATGCGAAGCAAAAATAGACCACCTAGGGTCATATTTTAATTTGCTTGATGATCATTGATCTGATCAACACTAGATGCCCTAGTCATGCAGGAGGTGCACATCCTAGAATCATTGCTTCCAATAGAGTGGAAGGCTTAAATTTATGGAAGTTTGCACTCGTTCATCAAGTGATCGAGTAGCTTTAGTACTACTATAGATCTAAAAGGAGGAGAGCTACAAAATTAACTATCATGTTTGCTTTTTGCCCCATCAAAGGGTAAGCTTATGATAGTTATTGGTAATGATTCATAAGATGAATGTAATTTGACATGATTGATTGATCCTTTGTTGACTTTGATTATGATTATTTGAAAATTTTGACTATCGCCTCAACTAATGAGTCAATGAGGAAAGGACAATTAATAAAGTGACGAGTCACTTGACCAAAATGAATTATTTGGACCTATTTAGAGGGTTGATTTTGTTTTTATAGGGTGGTTCCCATCCAGGTTTTATTTCAACCATTTGGTAATTGTACATCTCTAGTCCAGTCCCAATGGCCTTCTTAGGGAATCAAGGTGATATCAATTATATTGTATATTATTGAATCACTATTTGCTATAGGCTAAATGAAATGGATCCTTGCTCCCATGGGGTGGTCCGACCATCATGGCCTTCTTTGGGTTTGAAGTGAAGCATATCAATTCTACCTTAACTTTTTTGCCCCAAGTGGTCTTATGGTAATTTACTCATCTTGCCAAATTATCATGGAGCGCTAGTCGCTGCAATCGCCAAGTTTATAGAGCAAATAATTGATTACGAGGCTCAATTGAGATTTTGTTGTTATTTGATTTTTTTGTGTTAATTTGATTTTTATGATATTTTTGGATTCTGCTTTATGTTATTTTTTTTGGTGTTTGTGCACATATTGGTTTTTTTTTACCACTAGGTATGCTTTATGGCCCATTTTGAGGTGCTTTATGGTGGGAAATTTAGTTAATTTCTCCTTTCTTCTTGGTCACTATCAGGTCCAACCACCCCCAATTGTTGCTTCATGGCCACTATAAGGTCCAGCAGCCAGAAAGTGCAGACCGCTAATGCTAGAAATGGCTGAGGCTTGAGTTGAATATATAAAAGTAAATTTTAGGGTTTTACCCTTCATTATTTCCAACTGTCAATTACACTTTTGAGCTCTAAGGTGAGAAAGTGCAATTGTGACACGGAGTGTTGTCGGATTTGCTTCTAATTGTATGCAATGGCCGAGCAGGGGGAGGCATCTATGAGCGAAGAAGTTGAAGCTTCACAGGTACTTTGTCAACCCTAACTTGGTATTTAATTTGGTAAAATGAACCTAATTAATTAATCAATAAATAAACCTCACTAAACTTGTTGGAAACAAACTGAAATTATCAATAGGTCTAGGCTAGTTTTAGCTTTAGTGAGTCCAATCTAGATTTAGGAATTTTGAATATTTTTTGTGCTTTTTGGCCCAAAGAGGAACGTCTTGGAGCATAGACCACTTTCCACTGCCTCTTAGAGCAACTTGCCTAGCCCGAGGTTGGCCGCTATCACAGTCAGCGACCAGATTGAACTCCAACGGTCAGTTTTTTTATCATTGGAGGTTGTCTGCTATCAGCTTCAGCAGTCGATTCGTGGTTGCTCCTGACATGAGCGGCCAAGAGGCCTTTGACTTATTTTTTAGATTTTTGAAATTTTGATGATTTAATTGATGATTTTTGCAATTTTGATGATGTAATTGATTATTTTTGCAATTTTTTTTTTTTTAATTTACATGGTGGAATTGGTAGCCGCCACGAATCTGGGCAGGTTGTCCAACTTTTATGGCTGCCACAGTATTCTGTGATGTCTACCCCAAAAGCCACCACACAGATCTTCATGCAATCTGCCCCTATAACCACCATGACACAATTATTTTAAACCTTTTATGCCACTGAAAGCACTAGGAAATGACAAGTGTTCAGTCTGATAAGGCCTGAGATTTGAGCCTTGGACCTCCGCCCCCTTATGGGGTTTGAATGAACCAATTGGTCTACACCTCGAACCTGATTTTTGCAATTTTGAAGTGTAGTTTTTTATTTTTTTGGATGTTTAGGTGCACTTTATCATTGTTTTACTAGCCTTAAGCTCATATTAGATTACCTTACACCATTTTTGTTTTATGCATTTATTAGTTTTTTAGTGCATTTTATTTAGGCATTTATTTTGTACTTCTAGATTTTGTCTACACAAGCTCGAGACCCGAAGTTGCTTGTGGACATTTTTCCAGAAATGGATGCCATAGACATGGATTGGCTTGATGCTCGTAGCCTCCAGTATATCACTAGGCTTTCGACTATCATGTCATATCAGGCTTATCTTACGACCCTAGCCCACCAATGGGATCCTAGGACTAATACCTTCCACCTCCCTATCGGTGACATGACCATTATGTCAAAGGACATGTACAGGATCTTCAGGATCCCTTTGTATGGATTACCCATTGTTTCTTCTCCCATATATGCTAGAGATGCAATCTTCGTGAGGGTCTTTTGGAGACATGCAACTTCTACTTTCTAGGATACCCGGTCTGGCAAGGTTTTCATCTCTTAGTGGTACCGATAGGATGTCTTCTCGCAGAGATATTCTATCCTATTGATGGTGATTTGCAATATCTTGTTTTCTGACTACTCTAGAGTGAGGTTCCCATGGAACCTCTTGGCTATGGTTTAGTACATGGTGGATAGCATGGAGCCTATAATCTATGCTTGAGGGAGCGCATTGCTAGCATAGTGCTATGATGAGTTGTATTGGATTTAGTGTCATGAATGGACCAGCATTACTTATACTTGCTCCTCTAGATTTTGGGATGGGAGCACATTAGGTTGGATCATCCAGGATGTCTACCTATCGATTTTTCTGATATAGTAGAGGAGGCTTAGTGCTATGGGTGTATATGGGCTCAAGAGTGCAAAGAGCATCAGATTTGATGCCATGCAGGAGAGCTTCCTCACTACACAGCATATCTGACTGGTTTGTAGGCCCAAGATATCATCTGGAGGCCTTACTATTATGCTCTACTTGGAGGGATCCAACTAGTTTCATAACTCAGACTTGGTGCGACCGATGGGTTATTGATTGCAATAATGGTATCATAGAGGTCTATTATTCTAGGGTGCTCTGATAGTTTGGCATTCAACAAGATGTTCCCCTTGAGCCAATTGTATACAACCAAATTATTGTATAGAGGAACCTTCCATCACCTTGAGTTACAATAGTTGATCCGAGTGTGGCTAATGCTGAGGTTACAAAGGTGTATACCTGGTGGTGTTTTATGCTATTATGGCAAGGTGATGGTCACCTGGGGTGGTCTATAGATGAGGCGAAGGCTGAGGATCCTAATGGGCATCGAGTGTAGGCTCGAATAGGGAACTAGAGGTAGGCAGAGGAGTAGGTGTCAGAGGAGTAGGTCGCCCCTAAGAAGGAGGAGGATTTAGATCTCAAGGAGCAGGAATCCCCTCTTTGGACTTAGCTACACTAGGTAGAGGTTGAGCTTTAGTTATTTTAGATTTAGGTACAGTAGTGGGATGCTACTATTGCCTCACTTCAGGCATAGGTTGCACAAGTCACTACCGAGTGAGACATAGCCCTGAGCCAACTTGTAGTAGCCACTCCTACTATGTAAGGGCCTACAGGTTTGGATACAAGGGTCAAGGTGAGACAGCTTCAGGGGATCATAGAGGAGAACAAGGGCTATATGGAATCATATGCCATCTACATCATCACTTTGAGGTCTCAGGTTCAGCTACTAGGTGTCACTCCTAGGGAGAGACCCACAATAGGTGGGTCACAGCACAGCATGCAAACTACTTTTGGGTAATCTTCGGTCTGACCTAGCCAGAGGACTAGGACCCATACAAAGGGGCTATGGGGACTAGCTCCCATCATTCACATAGAGACATAACCAAGGGCAGAGGTGAGGTAGGGGGCACAGGCCCAGGTTTATTAGTGTATTGTATTGGCCTTATTTTTGAGTGTAAGGTTGGGTGACCTACACAGTTGTAGCCTTATGGTGATTTTGTACCTACATGTACTTATTTGACACACATTTATATGATATCTAGACTTAAGACTCATTATGTGTATCTTTTATGATTTGTTTTTATGTTTATGTGATGTGATTATGATGTTATGCTATATGATGTGATGTGATGCTTTAGATGTTATGATGTGGTTGTGTAGGTGGACTACTTTATGATTTTATGCTACATGGTGTGGTTTATATGACTTATGCTTTATGATGTGTGGATGATTATATGGCATGATCTAGATGATGATGATGGATGCATATATGGATGCAATGCTTATTGTTAAATGTATGTTTATTTTTGGTCTATTGTATGCATCTAACTTATGTTGTTATGATATGGTAAATGAAAATGTGTTATGCAATATGTTGATGATCTAATGTGAATGAACCTGTATGCTTTAATCACTTAAAACATATGGTATGATGTGACATGGATTTTGACAATATAATGGATGACACCACAAAATGTATAAAAATCATGAATAAATAATAACTCTTATAATAAGAATTAATCATTTAAACATCCAAATGTGATATGAGATGATGTGATATGTATGTACTTTCTTGATTAGCTTCTGTAAATTAAAATATATACACAAAATAGATAGTGGCCATCAAATTATCATTGTTGACATTTATCCGGTATCTATCCTATTTTATGAATGCCCTTTAATGAACAAAACCTCCTAAAGAAATTTGATTGCGAGTGATGGTATAAATTGTTGTTATGAGGGGATTTTTGAGGTTTTCAATGAGAATCAAACACACTAGTTGCTCTATCCAAAGTTGTATACTGATCATATAGAGCTTCTAAAAGATAAAAAAAAATTATGAAGACCTATATACTCATTATCCCTATGTGTGCAAATGAATATATTAGATAAAACATGAGCATACCCTAGTGCCAGGCAGGATTCATTCAACCCATTGTTGTATTGGAGATCCTCAAATGTTTATCCTGATCCTAAGTTGGACTTAGTTGGATTAAACCACTAGGTGGTACAGGACACCTAAAGCTAGCTCTTCCACATGCAAACATTGGTATGTACAAAAGCAATATGCTAATGTGATAGACATATCATCATGCGTAAGGATACCTTATAACTTGTTCATGCTGAGAATTCTAGGGATTCAAGTTCAATACTCCCTTCTTTTCTTCATATTTATTTGGGATACTTGCTCATGGTTAGTGATGAAAATCACTATTTATTTTGAAATTTTGTTTTTCTTTTGAACAAGGGATTTATGTAATGATGATAATCATTGTTTATTTTATTTTTTACTTTTGCCTTTTTTAGGATTTTTCTTATTTTTAATAAAGCAAGGGACTTCTTTGGGTAGGGATGAACTTTTCCTTTTGCAAATTCTCATAATTTTCAAACCGGTCGCACAGGGGGATGAGCAAGATAAAATTTTCAACTTAGGATACCTAATACTGCTTCACAGCATTCATCTTTCCCTTGTTCCAACTAGGATCTTAGTGTTTTGATTAGTGATAGGATTTTGAAATATACCGGGTGCTATCAAAACTAAACCTCATCTATCAAAAGCAAATATTTCTACAAAGTTTGATAAAACCACTAGGTATGGCTGAGTGACCAAAAAATCCTAGCATATTCCTTATAGCAATAGGAGGGGTTGTGTTGAAAAACACAGTTGCACACATGGGTGATGGATGATGATGGATTTTGAAGATGCATGATTGATGTATAAACGTGGTGTCATTTGTAAGATTGTGAATACAACCTAGTAAATGTGAATGCAATGGGTGTGAATGTCTAATGTAATGCGACTATATGGATGCAAGTGCAAATGCAAATGTTTTTGTATTTTTTATACTTTCACTTGTTTTTGAGTTTTGATTGTTTTGCATGTTTTTTAACTTTTTGATTTTAAATTGTTTTGACCAAAGGCCTTTAAGATGCCTTTGGAGAGTTTTGTGGTTTGACCAAAGGGCTTTAAGATGCCTTTGGAGTCTTTTTTTATTTGACCAAAGGGCTTTAAGATGCCTTTGGAGCCTTTTGTGAGTTGACCAAAGGGCATTGAGATGACTTTGGAGCTTTTTGTGAGGTGACCAAAGCGCTTTAAGATGCCTTTGGAGCCTTTTTGTGATTTGACCAAAGGGTATTGAAGATGCCTTTGGAGCCTTTTGTGGGTTGACCAAAGGGTTTTAAGATGCCTTTGGAGCCTTTTGTGAGTTGACCAAAGGGCTTTAAGATGAATTTGGAGCCTTTTGTGGTTTGACCAAAGGGCATTGAATATGCCTTTGGAGCCTTTTGTGATTTGACCAAAGGACATTGAAGATGCCTTTGAAGCCTTTTGTGATTTGACCCAAGGGCTTTAAGATACCTTTGGAGTTTTTTTGTGATTTGACCAAAGGACTTTAAGATGCCTTTGGAGATTTTTTGTGATTTGACCAAAGGGATTTAAGATGCCTTTGGAGCCTTTTGCTTTTAATGTTTTCTTGTTTGTTTGGATTTTTATGATTTCTATTATTTTTGAAATTTTTGAAATTTATTTGAATGTTTTTGATATTTTGTTGATTTATGTGTGAAACACCCTTAAATGAATAATGTTGAGAGGCTCTAGCTCCTCAAAACCTTCTAGCATTGTTAGGCGATATGCCCCAGGCCCAATATTTTTAGAGATGATATAGAGACCGTATCGCTCCAAATTTTTCGCATCCTTACCTTCAGGCTATAGGATCCACGCCCGAAAGGGGGATGCGAGAAGGATGGGACAATACCTCGGACTGAGAGGCCCTTTGAAGGTCCCGCCTCTCGGGGAGGGGTATAAGGGTGAATTTTTGATGGATGGTGGGTTCACCAGGAAACTTTTGAGTGGCAGTTTCCACGCCTAGGTTGAGAGTAGGTTTGATGTGTTCATTTTGTGCTTTAATCATTCAATTCCTAGGTTTGGCCAAGATGAATCTAAGCTATTCTATATGCCAATGCTTATTTTTATGAATACAAAAAACATGAATAAATGCTAAACACAGAAAATATGCTAAATAAGATAGAATATACCTGATTTCGGATGTCTGATGAAGATTCTAAGTTTTGTAGAAGTCCAAATCATCTCAAATCATACGTAATCATCTGGAATTGCATAGAATCATCTCAGATCTCAGTCGGTCATCTGAGATCAGATCGGATCATCGATGATCTAACGAATTCATCAGAAACCTGCAATCACAGAAACAGATACAAAATACCAAAAATGCAACTGCAAAAGCAAGGGGAAATGATAGAAATAATAGTAAATTTGCCTAAATGATAGATCCAGATAGCAATTAAAAGGAAATGCATCAATTTAACAATTTATTTTGACTTTATCATGCATCTATACTAAATGAGGTGAACTCCAGGATGCATAAATATAATAAACTAAGATAATGCATAAAGAAATGCAGAGAAAAGATAAGAAAATGCAAACTCTGGGCTCTGATTGCCCCCAATCTGGACTACAATCGAGATCGCCTCCAATCGTACGAGATCATCGTCGATCTACGACAGGATCATCCGAAATCATCTGGAATCGCCTACGACGATCCAAGCTTGCTCCAGCTGAAGAACAATAAGATTCCTGCAAGAAAACTTGAAATATGCAATGCAAACAAAAGTATGAAGGTGTTCTAAGGCACAAGGAACTAAATTTGTAGGGAAATCCGTCAGCTAGGGGGTTCAGGGGGATAAACTAAGAAAATCCTAGTTTATATAGGATTAGGGAGAGGTTAGGAGGTTGGAGATCATCCCAATTTGGGAGATCTCCAACGGGGGAGACTCTAACTACGTAGACACTTTTGCTTTTTCCAAGTTAGAGAAGTTGTTGAAACAGAAGCTAATTATGAAAATTTGGTTTTGGGACGAAATCGTCTGGACGTTCTGTTCCAGATGAATTCGTCAGATCTGGGATGATTTCGTCTGATCGTCGATGATATCGTCCAACGGTCAAAACAAATCCTAAAAATGGCACGAAAAACAAGGGAAGCGGGTAACGGGCGGTTAACGGTGGTTTGGGGTTAAAATTCAAATTTTTATCTTTTTACTAAGGTTTAACTGTGCCAATTTTAGGGTGCTACATTTTGCCCCCTCTTTAGCAAATTTTTTGAAGAAAATGCGTTAAAGACGAGTTCTTCCCGTTTTACGAGAAAGCAAAAATTTACTCAATTTTTTAGATGACGATTCTAGGTCGAATCGTACGACTGCTTACTATGGTGCCCCCTCCGTGTTTTTACCCAAATCGAACGTTTGAGGTAAAAGCACGAAAAAGCAAAATTAAAAAAATGTTGTTGTTTTTAAAATAAAATTAAGAAAAATAGGGTAAAACCCTAATTCATTTTTACTATTCATTTTTACTGTTTTAGAGCTCTGCAGAAAAAAATGGTTGAGACAACGCACCGATCGACAGAGGTCCGATGCGGGCTACGGGTAAGGATCTAATCCTAGTGAATTATGTTTGAATTTGATTTGTGCAATTTTTTGTTTGAAATTTTGATTGTTTTGGGGCATCGCGGCCGTTTTTAGGCCGTCGACGACGTCGGGACGAAATCGTCCCTATTTCATCGAAATCGTCCCTAGATCGTCGATTTCGTCGGAGGGCGAAATCGGCGAACTAGGGGCGATCCCGTCCAACAAGGGGCGATCCCCAAGTTGCGAAATCGGAGATGATTTCATCCTACAAAGGATGATTTTGCCCAATTTGGGACGATATCATCCAATGGTGGACGATATCATCATTTTTATGAAATTAAGCTTGATTAAAATGCATTTAATTTGATTTTAATGATTGGTTTATTAATGAATTTTATTGTTTTATTGTTTGTTTTGTAGAGGGGATTACTAAAGAGTCAGGAGTGGAAATACGAGGGGCTGAGAGATGACATAGCCACGCTCGACCAGGCGGAGCGAGACCGACTAGCACAGGTCGGTTTGCAGCATGTGGCAGAGATGCCACAAGTATCGACAGACATGGGGCTACTGACAGCCCTAGCAGAGAGGTGGTATCCGGGGTCATCCTACTTCTGGTTACCGATAGGGGAGATGGCTCCCACACTAGAGGACGTATGGAGGATCTTGAGGATCCCCATACAGGGATGGTTGATGACTCCTATGGCCAATCAGGGCCAGGCGATGATGAGGTTGAGCGGAGACCCGAGCTTCACCCTGGAGAAGGGCGGAGTGAACATCGAGTCTCTAAGGCAGATGCCTGGGGCATCTAGGCTGACTCGAGTTTTGGTAGGGGTAGTGGGTGGCTTATTGCTGTGCCACCAGAGTGGGTGCAGATTACCCTGGCTCCTCTCAGATGTGGTCTGCGACATGAGAGACCACGGATATAGATATTCATGGGGTAGCTTTGTGCTATGCCGCTTGTATAGGATCCTACATGGGGTCGTATACAAGGGAGGCCGATGTCTGGTCTTGACATCACTACTACAGGTTTGGTGTTGGGAGCACATCACGGTGCGGAGGCCGGTAGGGCTCCCACTGATAGGGGTTGACCGAGAGAGGCCCCGGGTTTTCTATTGGTGGCTACAGAGGGGGTCACAATGGTGGATAGATCTATCGATGTCACGGAGGTTGCTAGACGACCTCATCCCAGACCAGATCACCTGGAGGCCATGGAGAGAGCATCCAGGGTGGGCAGAGGATGGGCAGGAGCTGGCTCGCATCAGGCGAGTCTTGGCTAAGGATGGAGCGGGGAGAGGTAGAGCTCCATCGCTACGATCGGGTTCTATGATAGTTCGGTCTACAATAGGGGATCCCTTCTCTCAGGGATTATGAGTACTCCTAGACTATCCGGGATAGTACCACACTGAGCGGGGCTCCAGACATGCAGCGGTTCTAGAGTCAGGACACGGATGATGCCCCCATCCAGCCAGTGGATGGTGACGATGTTGGGGTTGCCGATGGATACGATGCCTAGTACGTAGGCATCCACCCTCCTCGGATGATGAGGGCATAGGGTCCGATGCATGTCATGGTGCGACGGATGGGGAGGCGACGTCAGGCTGCTATTGAGGCAGCGCGGGGTCACGGTGGGAGAGAGCAACGATGGTCTCCATAGGAGAGATGCCAGAGGATGGCACGGGCTCCATAGAGGCCATAGCAGATAGGGAGGAGGGAGGAGGGATTCCCTTCTCAGTAGGGGGAGAGGCCACCATCGCCCGATAAGGGCAAGGGTGTCGAGGTGGGGGAGAGCAGCGAGATGGCGGCTCTCCGGGCTGAGGTTGCCCACCTTCGGGCTCAGGTGCAGACACTACAGGATGAGGCTACATGGCTCAGGGCTCGGAGCGGAGGGGCGAGCACTCAGGATCTGGTGCGGTCTATTGCTCAGACCGCATTCTACCAGGGGTTATACTATCACGTGGTCCTAGAGGGACAGAGGGTACCATTGCCAACCCCCATTGCAGAGCCGATCATGATGGGATCATCGAGGACATCCTCACGATCGACGGCGAGGACCCGAGACACAGCCCGGACCTCTATGGGACCACCTCCTCCACCTCAGGGTGGGGGAGGAGATGAGGCTGAGAGCTCGAGGGCTTCTCGAGGCTAGTTGCTACAGAGTGTAGATTGTATATATTATTACTTTTTGAGGGGATTGAGTATGCCAGGGTATTGATTGTGGCATACCAATCCAGATGATGTACATAATTGATTGAGATATATAGATTGTCTTTTTGATGATATGACTTGTGTATATGTTGTATGATGCTTTAATTTTGAATTTTGTGATTGATTATTCATGTAATTATGTCGTTGGAAATAAATTATAATTTTATGTCATGCCATAAAATTGTAAATGAAATAATCTGATGTAAATAAATTGGTTGTTTTGTGGTGTGATTTGATGAAAAATAAAAGGGACTTCTAACAATAATTTCAAAGGACATTGTCGTTGTTATAGACCATTTCATGGAGTCGCCGCTCGCTAGGTCGTCAAGCTAATCCCAGGATAGAAATATTGCTAAAAGTAAAAGAGTGCTTAAGAGACTGTCTTAAGACTTTGTGTTGTGATGATGGAAAATGATGATGGTGATGATTTGTTTTCAGATTTTCATAAAAAATATTATGCATGACATATTAAAGAAATATGATTTTTGCTAGGCATAAATTCCTAAGTGTGATAAAATTTTTGAATAAGTCCCTAGGAACTATACCATCATTGCAAAATTGAATGTTGACATAATGACATGAAATAGAATAAGTGTTCGTTCTTTTTAAAGCACAATTGTGTAACATAATGATGTAAGCCATATGTTTTTATGAATTTAAAATGAATGGGAAAATAAAATTAGAACAATGGTTTGCGCTAGGCATAGAATTATAGGTATAGACTTATACCATCATCGCGAAATCCAAAGAAGAAATTGATATTTTAGTTTTATTGCATGATTGATTTTTGATTTTGAGATAAACAAAAATATATATATAAACATGACTTTATTTACTAGGTTTTTTGAAGATGTGAAAGAAAGAATTTTGTTTTTTGGAAAAACAATATATGTAATTATTTTTATACTAAACAAATGTTCTTAAATAAGAAGATGAAATTATTCCAAAAGAGTTGCAGAAATATTTTAAATTATCTCAAAGACAAAATGTAGATTTATAAGGAACCCTCATGTGCAAATGTGAGTTCATTACCGATCTTGATTTATCATAATGATACAAAATCTCTCAAATACAAATGTGTGTGCAATTGTATTGTTCATTCACCAATTTTGAGCAAGATAATTTGATACAAGTAATTTGAATTAACCAAATGAGTGTTCATTGACCATGATTTATATGCATGTAACCGTACCAGACTACTATGTAAGTCGGGTCATCAAGAGCTAGCTAATCCATAAGCCGACATAGGTCTATACAAAAGAAGGTCGCTAATGTGACAGACATATCACCATGCTAGGAATTACCCAAGGCCAAGCGGGTTGGGCACAAACCACCTGTTATGGGGCTTACCTCACGGTTTTCGAATAATTGAGAATTCCAGGGATTCAAGCTCATTCACCCTTCTTTTCTTTTCAAGGGGTAGGGAAAGGGATTTTATTGCTTTTTGCTTTTTCTTTTCTTTTTCTTTTCTTTTTTCTTTTTTTTTTTTTTTGTATTTTTGCTTGGAACTGAGATAATGCTGAAATATTGTTGCGATGGTACAAAATGATATTTTTCTTTTTCTCATTTTCTTTGACTTTTCTTTTTCTTCCTATACTAGGGATACTTGCTCGGATTGGTCGTAGAGCAAGGGATTTTTATTCTGGGTAGGGGTGAGCTTGTCCTTTTGTCAATTCTCAAAGATTCTAGACCATGTGCATGATAGGATAGCAGGGGAAACTTTTCGCTCAAGAAACCACTTCTACTATGTAGCATCATATCGAATTTGCAATGAAATCATTTTAATGTGAAGAGATATGCTTGGTTCAAGTAAATAACAAGATCAGTTCTCTATGCTCAAAACTTTATTTAATTCAACTGTGGACTTTGATATAAGAGAGATTAATAATCATACCAAATAAAATCAAGATATTTATGCATGTGAGTGTGAAAGTGCGGGATTCCAAATAAATGCTAATTTATCCAAAATAATTGAAAATATAACTGCAATACTTCAAGAATTGACAGGTACGAAAATAAAAGATGTTTTTGAAGATTTTGATGATTTTGAAGTTTTTATATTTTGATTTTAATTTATGAATTGAAAGAATAAATACTATTATTTTTTTTGAAATTTTTATATAGATGACTAAAATGAAACAATATGCAAAATAACAATATATACAAATGATGAAATGACCAAATGTTATGCATAATAACGCTTAAGATGCATAATGTTCATAGGTTCTTTAAGATCTTTACCATCTAAGGTAGCTAATCGGTATGCTCCCGACCCAAATTTAGTAGTGATGATATATGGTCCAAGCCAGTTAGGTTCAAATTTACCTTTAAGATCTTTAGTTGCATTAGTATTTTTTTGATTTTCTTGACTTAATTTTGATCCAATGTTGATTATGTGATGATTATCGTTGGTTCCAATGTTAATTTTTATGACGTTTTCTACTTCCATGTGTAGATCTCTCTCAAAATTAGATGGGGTGGGTGAAATGCCTAATTCTTGTAATTCTTCCAAGGTTAGCTTGGATAATTCATCTTGAGGAGTCGTGGCCTCAAGTTGGGCTATACTAGGTATAGAGCCATCGAAATAAAATCTGTTAATGTAACAATTCCTCAATGGAGACATCATGGAAGATATCCCCCTCCAACTCATCGTCGAATTCAACAGATCATCTCAGGGTAAGCTATGGATAGCATATTACATGTAAATGGATTATTCCTTAAACGCAAAGCATCGCGTTTATCCAAATAATCTTGGTAAGATATGAGATGGTCATCATCCTCAAATGGGAAGGGCTGACCTTTACTAGGAAATAGGCCCACACCACATCGGGCAGGCCATGGTTCTACCTCAAAAGGTTCTTTCATACCATTTTGGGAAGGTCCCAAACCTTTCCCTTTATATCCCAATTTAAGCATTATAGGCTTAGCTTTAATATACTCATTAGCAAAATAACATCGAGCATACCCATCATAATGAGTCTTGATGTTTCTAGGTATTCTTCCCTAGTCATATCCCTTATAAATAAAAGCACAACTCCCGACTTGGTAGATACTTCCCATAGGTTGTGGGAGGCCCAAGGTACGAGGAGAGGGTGGCAATTTATTTAAAATAAGGGAATCTTGCATAGCAACGTTTGTTTTTTCTGATATAAGAATTTTAGATAAATCGGGTAAGAGCTCATCAGTAAGAGCGTAAGAGGTAGAAGGAACATTTCCTATGTCTTCGGATGCGGAAAATATGCCTCTGGTAGGTGTAGATGTTGTAGAGATGTCTATGGATGGGTCTATAGGTATGGAAGTTATAGGAGTAAAACAAGAAGCATTGGTTGTGGGTTTAGGATCTTTTTGAGGTCCTAATGTGGTTTGTTCGGAAGATGGTTGAACTATATGTAGAGGTGTAGTTGATGGAGAAAAAGTAGATGATGTTATGAGTGTGTGTTTCACACGTTTAGATGGATGATTAGAATTAGGATGTGTGGATGATAAAGCAGGGCAAAATTGAACTCCAACAGGTTCTGCCAAAGCACACATATCAAAGGGTCTAGGATCACCATGAATGGTAACCAACTGATTTTTAAATTCGAATTTAACACACTGATGTAAAGTTGAGGGAACAGCTCGCATCGCGTTGATCCAAGGGCGACCCAAGAGTATATTGTACGATGCAGGGCAATGTACAATAAACACGGTCGTGTCTAAGGTTCTTGGACCAACTTGCAATGGGATAGTAATAACTCCACACGTTTCTTGTGTTTCGTCATTGAAGGCTTTTATGATCATATCAGTTCTTTTCATTTCATCACTTCTAAACCCAAATCTTTGGTAGAAGTCAAAAGTGCAAATGTTTAAAGATGAACCATTATCAATCAAGACTCGTTTAACTGCTACATCTCCAATTAGGGCAGTAATATATAAGGGGTTATCCTTATGTAAACTATGTTGTGGTATATCTCTATCCCGAAAGTCAATACAATCGACTTCTCGAGTTATGATAGTATTGGACATGGCTTCAGGTTGAATATTTTGTGGTACCATCATTTGGCTTAATGTGAGCATTAATTCATCCCTATGGGTAGGAGAAGATCTTAAAAGGTCCAAAAGGGAAATTCTAGCTGTAGTATTTGATAATTGTTCATTAATATTATAAGGAGGTTTAGGTTGAACATTAGGCGCATGATTCCCTTTATTAGGAATTTTCAAAACAAATGGAGCTGATCCATCATTCTGAGTTTGATCTTGTTGAGAATTTTGAGCCCGTTGTCTAGTAACAACTCCGATGGTACCTACAATATTATTTTGCGGATGATGAATGGGTCTTGGTCTAGCGTTTATGGCTTGTTCATTAGAAAGTAATTGGTGAGAAGATGGTCGAGTAGTGACTCTTCTTGGAAATGGTTCTTCTGGAACCATAGAACTTGTGATAGGTTGAATAGGATCTGATTCATCTTCAGAGCTATTCGATTGATTTGAGGTGATTTCCATGTCACTTTCAGTCTCATATTCTGTATCACTAAGATCAGGTGTCCGAATATTATATAGAGGTCTGGTCGTAACCATGGATAAAGTTGTGTCAAATATTTCCAAATCATGAGTAGGTAAATGTCCACTAATAGTTCCTACATATCGGGTAGGAGGGGGAACATTATGATGCTCAATTTGATTAGCCACTTCTTTACCATGCTTTGGTAAAGGATGTTGAAATATGTCCAATGATTGATTGGCATTCTGATTCTGATTTTGGGGGATGTTCTTTTGAGCATTATTAGGAGGATTTTGTTTAGGTTGAAAGGCTTGCACCTCCATCTCATTGTTATCAATCAGGTCTTGTATTTTATGTTTTAATATTTTACAAGAGTTGGTAGCGTGTCCAGGTCCTCTATGGAAATCACAGTGTAAATCAGCTCTGTATCCGGGTATAGTTGGATCAGGTTCCCGGATATTTGGTAATTGGATCAAACCTCGTGCTAGTAATTGCGGGAGAATGGTTGATAGAGGTTGATTTAACCTAGTAAATTCTTGAGGTGGTTTATCAGGAGGTTTCAGTATAAATTTCTCTGTTGTTTTCGCAGTATTAACATTAGCGATATTTCTACTATCAGTGACTCCATCACCCACAACTTGTTTATTTTTATATTGATTTCTGGATGTTTTCTCATCATCTTTCTTTTTAAGTTGACCTCTCCTAATGAGAGCATCTTCCACTCTTCGAGCTAAATCTATAGCTTGATCGAAGGTGGTCAAGGTAGCAGTTGATAACTCATAGGATAGTTGTTCTTGTAAATTATTGATAAAGATATCCAGCATTTCTCGATAAGGTAACACAAAGTGCAATTTTCCTATCAACTGTCTCCATCGAGCTAGGAAATCAGCAAAACATTCATCTTTGTCTTGTTTTAGGTTGTACAAATATTTAATGGTTACATGCCTTTCAATGTAGGCACTAAATTGATGCACAAAAGACTCGGCGGTTTCTTCGAAATTCCTCAAAGAATGAGTGGGTAGTTGATAATACCATTCTAATGCCATTCCTCCTAAACTTTTTGGGAACATTTTTAGTAATAACAAGTCATCATGTGATATATCATGACATGCTATCCTAAACATACGAAGATGCTCTATGGGATCTTCGGTTCCTTTGTATATAGGTAGGACAGGCATAGGAAAGTGTTTAGGATATGGTTGTGCTACAACTATAGGATCTAGAGGCTGACTACACATCTCTCGATAATTGTACGAGGGACGGTAGGGATCTATCTGGTCCATGCGGGAGACTAACTATTTCACCATGGCTTCCAGATTACTAGTTTGTCCACCATATTGGTTTGGTGGTAGAGTATGGTATTTGAGCGTATGATGGCGTGACGTAAGGATTAGATGCTATATTGCTATTATGCAAATGGTTGGTAGGAAGAGTATTATGAAGAAGATTTGTTGTAGCATTATGTTGTATCCCAGATTGTTGGAAATTGGTGTTTGGTTTTGTTTTAGGCTTTTGTTGATTTGAGGTATGTTGATCAATAACTTGGCGAAATAGAGCAGTGAATGAAGGTTTCTTTTGTGTGGGAATAACCCTAGGCTTGGTAACAGGCACTCTAGGTGGTTGGGTAACCTGTTGTTGTTGCATGTTCTGGATTATAGCGGCCATATCCAAATTGGATGGTCCAGCTTGATCACTTTCTTGATCAACGAAGGACAAGGGATTAGTGCGTGTGTGATATATTTCTTCTAGGGTTGCTTGAGTGTCACTAATTTGATCCTTGTCCATATGGACTGCTCTATTAAGAGTGCCAATATTAGTATTGAGGAACTTCCAGAAATGTTCCATGTTCTCAAAAGTAACAGCTCCTTCCAGAGATATTTTAGGAGATGAGGATCCTTCCTCTCTAACAATTTCTCTTTGTTCATTTCCTTCAACAAACTCTTCTTCTTGTTGGTCTAGGGTTCCTTCTTCCTGAATTGGGTCTTCAGGAAGGACATCTGGTTTATTTACTGGTTTTCCTAACCAATCTTCTTCTACTTCAGTCTGTTTTCCATTCCTAAGTCTAGTCATTATGCTTAAATTTAGATTTTAGCAAATATATATTAATATATATATATATATATATATTTGCAACAAATTTGGGAGGTATATATTTTAATTATATACCTACTATAATACTTAAAAGAAAATGTTTTGATTTTTGTTATATTTTTGTTTTGTTTTTGTTTTTTGTTTTTATGATTATAAAGACAACAAACAACATACTAAATGCAAGAAATAATAATAATAAAATAATGGCTTAGTTTTCTATAAATAGTTTATAGATGTCATTGATAGGATCAAGTTCATCAGGAGTCATGAAATGCTCCTCTTCAAATTGGAAATGGTTTTTCAAGAATTTGACAAAGTGTGCTATGGTGATGTTATCTACTTCTGACTCTGACTTGTAAAAATAGAGCTCATGGCAATACTCTCGATATAACACAGCTCTAGGAACTCTATTCCATCTCTTTCTATCCGTAAGGACGACCTCTTGATCCTCTATACGAGATAGAAATTTATGTACTACAACTGCATTGTCGAGGTATTCCTCAAAGGTGTACAACTCGGAAGACACAAGGGCTCTTTTATCTGCTAACCACCTATGGCAAGCTCTCTGAAGCTCATGATATAAGGTCACTTGATCAGGATCCAGGATTCTATCTAGGACAAACCTCTTGATTTGCCTAAGTTCGGTTGATCTAGATTCAATAATATTCAATCTCCTATTAAGTTCATCCCATAAAGGTTGAACCCTATTTGTTTGAGGTACTCTAAGTACAGAAGTAATCTCTATAGCTGCTAATTGATTCTCAACATTAATGGTGACAACTCGTCTTTTATTATAATCTACCATCTAAATATGATATGCAATCCTTAATTTTTTTTCTATGATTCTAAATGCATTTATGTTTTGTTTTTTTGGATTGTTTTCAAAAGGTTTTTAGTTTTTCACGTCGGGTTCACCAAAATGTATCGCTCCAAATTTTTTGCATCCTTACCTTCAGGCTATAGGATCCATGCCCGAAAGGGGGATGCGAGAAGGATGGGACAATACCTCGGACTGAGAGGCCCTTTGAAGGTCCCGCCTCTCGGGGGAGGGGTATAAGGGTGAATTTTTGATGGATGGTGGGTTCACCAGGAAACTTTTGAGTGGCGGTTTCCACGCCTAGGTTGAGAGTAGGTTTGATGTGTTCATTTTGTGCTTTAATCATTCAATTCCTAGGTTTGGCCAAGATGAATCTAAGCTATTCTATATGCCAATGCTGATTTTTATGAATACAAAAAACATGAATAAATGCTAAACACAGAAAGTATGCTAAATAAGATAGAATATACCTGATTTCGGATGTCTGATGAAGATTCTGAGTTTTGTAGAAGTCCAAATCATCTCAAATCATACGTAATCATCTGGAATTGCACAGAATCATCTCAGATCATCAGTCGGTCATCTGAGATCAGACAAGATCATCGATGATCTGACGAATTCGTCAGACGAATTCATCAGAAACCTGCAATCACAGAAATAGATACAAAATACCAAAAATGCAACTGCAAAAGCAAGGGGAAATGATAGAAATAATAGTAAACTTGCCTAAATGATAGATCCAGATAGCAATTAAAAGGAAATGCATCAATTTGACAATTTATTTTGACTTTATCATGCATCTATACTAAATGAGGTGAACTCCAGGATGCATAAATATAATAAACTAAGATAATGCATAAAGAAATGCAGAGAAACGATAAGAAAATGCAAACTCTGGGCTCTGATTGCCCCCAATCTGGACTACAATCGAGATCACCTCCAATCGTACGAGATCATCGTCGATCTACGATAGGATCGTCCAAAATCGTCTGGAATCGCCTGCGACGATCCAAGCTTGCTCCAGCTGAAGAACAGTAAGATTCCTGCAAGAAAACTTGAAATATGCAATGCAAACAAAAGTATGAAGGTGTTCTAAGGCACAAGGAACTAAATTTGTAGGGAAATCCGTCAGCTAGGGGGTTCAAGGGGATAAACTGAGAAAATCCCAGTTTATATAGGATTAGGGAGAGGTTAGGAGGTTGGAGATCATCCCAATTTGGGAGATCTCCAATGGGGGAGACTCTAACTACGCAGACACGCTTTCTGCCCAGGTTAGAGAAGTTGTTGAAACAGAAGCTAATTATGAAAATTTGGTTTTGGGACGAAATCGTCTGGACGTTCTGTTCCAGATGAATTCGTCAGATCTGGGATGATTTCGTCTGATCTTCGACGATATCGTCCAACGGTCAAAACAAATCCTAAAAATGGCATGAAAAACAAGGGAAGCGGGTAACGGGGGTTAACGGGCGGTTTGGGGTTAAAATTCAAATTTTTATCTTTTTACTAAGGTTTAACTGTGCCAATTTTAGGGTGCTACAGAGACCTATCCAATTGGTTGTAAATTTATCTCTTAGATGCAACGATGGATTTGAGTTATGTTGGTTTTATTTAAGCACAAGATCCCCAAATTTAAAGTCTCTCAAGTGGAATGTATTGTTATAAGCTCGTGTTAGAATATACTAGTAAATGTAAAGATGCTCAAGAGCATTGATGCGTTGTTCATGCAAAAGGGTCAATTGATTCAAGCGAGCCTGCTGTGCAATGTCGTCATTAATGAACTCTTTCAATGTGATGCAGAATTTCCAACTCTAAGGGCATAATGGTCTCAATGCCATATACAAGTGAAAATTGTGTTGCCCTAATGGGCGTCCATACACTAGTCCTGTAAGCCCATAATACCAGGGGAAATTGTAGATGCCAATCCTTATGATTTTCTTTCACCATCTTCTTTAAGATGGCTACTTTTGTCTTGTTTGAGGCCTTTGATTTCTCGTTTTCCTATGGATAGTATGGTGTCACAAAATTATGTTGAATGTTATATTTTATCATTAAAGCTCACAAATTTTTGTATTTAAATGATGAACCATTATCCGAGATTATCTTGAATGGTACCCTAAAATGATAGATGATGTTATGAAGTATGAACTCCGCAATTTGAGGTCTGATTGTCAAGGTTAAGAGGACCACTTACACCCATTTGGTGAAGTACTCTATGGTTGTTAAGATAAACATATGTCGATCCAAAGATAGGGGAGAAATATTTCTGATCAGATTGAAACCCCACTAAGAAAATGACCAAGCCGCTTGAATGGGTTGTAATGCCTGATATGGCAAGTGCATCAAATTTGCATGTTATTGATATTTAACACATATCTTGACATACTCACAACAATCCTTTTCCATGGTGGTCCAGTAATAACCCATTTGAAGGATGCGCTTCACAATGGCTATGCCACTAAAATGGCCATTGCATGTACTATTGTGAGCTTGTGAAATTGCCCAAGCTAATTCTTGGGGCTCTAAGAAACAAAGTAGAACTCCATAATAGCTTTGATGATACAATATGCCTCCTAGAAAGATTATTCTTATCGCTTTTTTCTTGATTTTCATGTGACAGTTCCTATGGGACAATTCCAAGCCTCATGAAATCTTGTAATTGGGATAGCCAATCCTGATAGGCTTCGGCCTCAATAGATAATATCCTACCATTAAATTTGCACAAATGTATATTGAGAAACAACCTTGTGGTGAATGGTGGTATCATTATTTTTAGGACCCTATGATATCAAGTACCCCCAATGTGCCTTCTTTAATAAGGCTCATTTATGGATCACGTTAACTTGTTCCTTATTATCAAAAGACTCATGCTGCATCACTAAGTGCGAGAGCATTTTCATGTGAATGGTAGTGAAATCAACAGATGGATTCTGAGGCATCAAGGATCCTATAGATGCCATGGTATCTGTAAATATGTTTGATGAATGAGGGATTTCCTTGATGTTTTACCATTCTATTTTGACTAGATATGTGTCAACAAGCTCCTTGTAAGCTTTTAGGATTGGATCCCAACATTGAAATAGTCCTTTGACTTTGTTGACTATGAGGAGGGATTCATCGAAGATATTTAGCCTTTTTATTCTCATGGCGATGGTTGTTTGGAGACCCAAGATTAGGGCCTCATATTCAGTGTTGTTATTAGTGTAAGGGAAGTCCAGCTTGAATGACAAGGGTATTGGAGCACCTTGTGGCATAAAAAATATAATACATGCACCGCCTCCTTGCTCACACTTTGAACCATCAAAGAACAAAGTCATGTTAGCTTCATTTTCTGGTTCTTTGGGTTCAGGTGCTTCTGATAGTGCAAATACTACATCATCAAGAAGTTCTATGGTGATGGACCTACTATTCTAAATATGTACCTCAACCAGCTAATCAGTTATGACTTGTCCTTTGATGGACTTTTGGCTTATGAATTCCAAATCAAATTCTATCAATAGCATGATCCACTTTGTAGTATTTATGTTATGATATGTCTTGCTCATCATATACTACAAAGGATTTTGTTTATATATTACATGTCGTATGGCTCAGCATATAGTGGCATAATATGTTGGTTTCAAATACCATGGCTAAGCACATATTTTCTATGTATGCATATCCTATCTCGTAGCTCACCAAGGTGCGACTGATGTAATATATTGCTTTTTCCTTATCTTGAGCATTCTTTTGAGCCAAAATGGTGCCCAAAGTGAAGTCTATAGCAGATATATATAGTAGGAATGGCTCATCTAGCCTTGGTGGAGCTAGGACTAGCAGTTTTGCTAGGTACTCCTTGATTTCAGCAAAGGCTTGTTGACATTATTTGTCCCACTAGAATGGGACCCCCTTATGTAGTAGTCGATTCATAGGTTGACATTTATTCGATAGTTGTGTGATAAATCACTTTATGGATGCTACTTTGCCCTATAGGCTCCTTAATTCTTTAATGTTTGTAGGAAGGGTCATTTCTAGGATAGCCTTTACCTTTGATGGGTCTACCTCGATGCCTCGTTTAGAAACAATGAATCCCAATATTTTTCCCAAATTTATGCCAAAGATGCATTTCTTGGGATTCAACCTGACATTGTGCTCAGTAAGGAAATTTAAGACCTTTCTAAGGGTATCAGCATGCTCTTCTCGTAACAATGACTTGGCTAGTAAGTCATTGACATAGTCTTCCAAGATCTTATGCATGTAGTCATGGAAAATGTATGTCATAGCCAGCTGATATGTGGCACCAACATTCTTAAGACTAAATGGCATCACTTTGTAACAAAATATCCCCCATGGAGTGGTGAACGTGGTTTTATGTTGGTCTTCAAGTTTAATCCAAATTTGATTGTAACCAAAAAAATCGTCCATTAGGGAGAGCACCTCATGACCTACAGTTGCATCTACAAGAGCATATATGTTGGGAAATGGGGATGAATCCTTCAGGGTTGCCTTATTGAGATCCCTAAAATTCATGTAAATGCAAATTATTCCATCAAGTTTTCCTACGGGTACCATGTTTAATACCCATTTTATATAGTCGATGGGAACAATAAAGACTAAATCCAACAATTTTTGCAACTCATTCTTAACCATCAAAGCGATAGTTGGATGCATCTTTCTGAGCTTCTATTTGACTAGTTTCTTTGTGGGGTCTAGAAAATATTATGGAAAACCAATTTTGGATCTAGCCTTGGCATGTCTTTGTAGGTCCAAGCAAAGATATTTGGCCTATCTCTCATTAGAGGAATTATGATGGGTTGTTCTTCTAGAGATAAGCTTTCCCTGAACTTGAATTTCTTTGGTTGAGAAGGATCATCGTTGATGCCCACCTCAAAAGTCTCTTCTATTTCCATAGGTGACCCCTCCTCAAATTGGTGAGGATTAGGGATTAAATGAATGTCATCTACTGGATTTATAGTTCCCACAAACTCAGGGTTGAGACTAGTGTGATAGACATCATGTGCATATCCTGGTGCAAAATGGAATGGTTGTAGCATCTCTTCTTTAGGGAAGAAATATTCAAGCTCTAGGGGTGAATCAGTGCGATTCCAATCAATAGCATCTAAGTTAAGACACAATGGTTTTGAAGGATCTATTGGGTTATGGAGTGGAGTGGTCAAATCAATGGAGATCATGTTGATGTATGGAATGAAATCTTCAGGACCATGCAGGTGAAGCTCTACATCACGGGTGTGCCATCCATACTCACAGTGAGGCTCTAGGGGTATAGGGATCTCAAGATCTGGTCTATAAATAGATGAGATGATGGGATCATTAGGCAATAGCTACTCTCTAAATTTTGGTGGGTCCGAGAAGACCATGCAATAGATGACATCTATATTTGGTGGTCTTCCTAGGAATTGAAGGTCCGGACCTATGTCACGGAGCACTGCTTCTCTCTCAACAAGCATATCGACTGGACGCAAGTGGTGAGGTCCAAGATAAGCCATCTTGGTCACATCCTCAAAGTCATCATCGCTTATAAAGAAACCATTGGAATTTGTTTTTGGACCTAGAATGGGGTGGTGACTTTCCTTTTGATGCCCCAAATAGTCCATCTCAGTCTCATCTTCATAGTCATCATCGCTTATGAAGAATCCATTAGCATTTATTTTTGGCCCAACGATGTGACTTGCATGTCTAGGCCATAGCTAAGCCATCTCTATTGACTCCTTTATTTCATAGCCACTCTCATATAACATGTATCCACTCTTTGTTTGGTCTATTCAAACAAGGTTTTGCACATACCAAGGGCCATGGTAGGCCAGGTCAGCTTCATCTTAATTCTCACTTAAGACATAATCTTACTCCTCTTGCTCATATCTATGCATTAGCTCTTCCTCTCATAGGATAGCTCCTGATAGGGATGCTTCAAGAGAGGATTCAGGGTGATACCTATTATGTGGTGTGATATTGACCATCGACACCCATCCATAACCCAAGTAGTTTCTTCTAGGGGGTTGATAGGGATTCCAGTCAATGTCCTCCCCGAATCCAATGCTTAGCCTATCTAGGGTGGCTGCCAAAGAATCATCATGGCTATGTTTTTGATAGCTTAAATTGCACCTATCAATAGGTAGTTGGTACTATGGCTAAAATGGTAGTCGGTACCCTTGCTCATATAGACCTAGGCCATAGCTATGCCAATGACACTGCTTAAAGTACTTTAGAGCAAACTCAATATTTGACAAGTAATGAACATTCGTGGTGAATGGTTCATCATCATCCCTTTAAATATCATGAGCAATGTGGGCATAATATTAACCAACATATATAAAGTTGGTTTGATTATGGGGAACCCCTAATGGCACTACTATACCTACTGGAATATTTGGTACTCTTGGTTGTCTTGTATCTTCTGCAAACTCAATAATTGATGTGAAATTCACGTTCTGTACAATATATTCACCTAAACCTATGTGGGCTAGGTGAACTATCACCTAGGGTACAAATGACACTATTGATGATGTAGGTGAGGTAGGTTGAGGTACCTCCTCGACTATTTCTTGGGAATGTTCCTCCTCCATGGGGGTAGGAATTCTGCTATGGTCAAAAGTTCCTTGGGTCCTTCCTCCACTATGGGTGCTTTTAGCTTCAGTGTATCTTTTACCTTAGATGTTGAATGCCTTGCAGAAGCACTAATAGTCTTAGTTGCAAGAGGTGGTGTCAATGTGGATGGGTCTTCCATTCTTTGGCTGCATGGTTGGGGATGAAGGTCTTATGGATAAATGCATTGATGGAAGGATAAAGTCCCATGGTAGGTCAACCTGATGCATGTACTTGAATGGATCTTCATCAAATGGAACCAATTGAACTTTTCCCTCATGCACATACTTGATGCATTGGTACAAAATTGAGGGTACGCATTGCATGTCCCTGATACAAGGATGCCCTAGAATGATGTTATATTGCATCACCCCTTACAGCATGTGATACATTACGGTTATGGTCTTATATCCTATCTTTATAGATAAAATGATCATATCCACTATGGAGAACAACGCATCATTGAAAGCCCTGAGCATGTAGGAAGTCAGGATAATGTTGGACTTAGTGATCTTTAGGTACCCTATAGCCTTTATAGTGATGATGTTGATTTATGAGCCCATATCGATAAGAACCCATTTGAAGGGTATGTCATTAATTGATGCAATAAAATATAGAGGTGGGTCTGCTAAGGTAGTAGGAACTACCTTAATTTTGTGATCATAAAAATGAATCATAGGCTCTTGGCACTATTGCACTTGCCCCACAAAGTGTGTGAACGCATTTGGGTTCTAGGGTTGGAGCTCGATTAATCTCAAAATCTTAATCAAAGTCTCCCTGTACCTAGGATATTGTTGTATAAGCTCATAAATTGATAACTTAGCTAGAATAATTTGTAGATTTTGTTCCAGTCTACTCTGAAAAGTTACCACAGGTCTCATTAATGGACCTGGAGGATTTTTTTTCCCATGTCTCTATCGAGGTACAACCAAGATATTAATGGGAGCCTCTGGAGATTGTGGTTACCCATATCTTTGGCTCTTAGTTACCATGTTGACTATCTCAACCATTCCAATGTATCCTTGAATGGGTGGCTCAACTTGAACCTGGTTGACTTGGGTGCCCTGATCTCTAGGGGCCTCATGATTTGGAAATGGGTTCCTGAATATACCCATATCTCTATTATTGTGAGCTAGCGGGTTGTCAACTTTTAGCTCTCCCTTTTCAATCAGGTTTTGCACAACATTCTTGAATTTGATGCAATTTTTGATGTCATGCCCCTGTATCCTATGATATGGGTATTATTGATCTTCCTTATATCCCCTTGGCTTGGTATGGTTAGGTTCAAGAAGTTGTATATCAATAAATCTTATCCTCTGTGCCTCACTCGACTAGTTAAATATCAACTGCATCAATTCGTTTAGAGGCATGTAATAACGAGGTGGTTGATGTTCCTTGTTTTGGCCCTAGTTGTTCTTAGGGTCATAGTTGGTCGGGTAGGGGTGATCCTTATAATTCTAGGGTTTCTATCCATTCCCCTCCTTTGGCATGGCCAATACAACCTGATTAACCTGAGCAGGCTTGGCCTACTTTTACTTATTCTTGTCATTCTAATTGTTCTTGCTTCACTCTTTCTTATTGCAAAGCTTAAGGTCTTCCTCATTAACCTTTATGTCTTCAATAATCTTGGCTTGATCCAAGGCTTCTTCAAATCATTCATATTGTTGCAGTTGTAATAACAGAGAGATGTGTTTTGTGTAGCTCTTTGTGAACATTTGTATGAGTTCTTCAGCGGGGATGAAGAATGATAGTTTTGTCATGATTTTTCTTCACATGTCCCCATAGTCAATCATTGGCTGATCATCATACTACTTTAAATTATCTAGATCAGATAGGTTCACCTTCTTCTTGGCACCGAAGGAGAAGCATTCAAGGAACGCATTTACTAGTTGCTCAAAAATAGTGATGCTATGCTTGGGCAACTGATTGAACCATTAATTCACTATGTCTAATAATATCATGATGAAGGTTCTCAACATTAGGGCATCATTCTACTCAAGGTGGAAGCATGCGTTCATGAAGTTGGTAACATGTTCTTGCACGTCTTCCTCTCCCTTAAACTTGTCTAGCATAGGCATCTCAAAGTGCCTAGGATATGTAGGACTCGAGACTAAGGGGTACAGAGGCTGGTTGTGTATCTTACTCAATGTTGGCTTCTATCTACCCATGTCCTATTTTTTGAGATATTGGAACCTCTCAGTGAGTATATGATATATCTTCGAAGAATTAATCTCTTGTTCTTGAAGGTTCACTCGCGGTGGTAAGGGACATAATTTTATGTGTCCAATTTGGGCATCTATACTCATCTCCTATAACCATGTATGGAGGTTCAGGATAGGTCTATTCCTGACCTTTCACCTCTACCTATTCCTCATCAAATTGTGTTTATTCAAGGTCCAAGTGTTGTTGATGTTGTAAAGTGTGGAGAGCACACTCGTTTCTTTACCTAGTGTTTCTCTCCTGCTAAGAATTGGTACATCTCTCACGTTGATATCTCTCACCATCTATGTGTAAGTCTCATTGAGCTAGCCTCTCTACTAGCTCCTCATGCTCAACTCTTTCTTCTCTTGAGCGTTGCTCCTGTGGGTGCAAGTGCCTCATGGGGAATAAACCCAGCCTCCAAAATATGCTCGTTCCTCATATTCATAAACTTTGATATGTGAAATATTACAAGTAAATAAGGACATCAATGGATCCCTTAAATTTAGTAAACAAATCCAGGAATGCTACTCTATTCAAATACATGATGCAATTAAGGATTTATCTAATTCCTTTCTCTAAGACATCATGATGATATTAAGGTATTTTCCATACCAAGGGGAAACATCTGTCTCTTTATGATTTTAGTTGCAATTAAGGAATCTAATGATTCCTTTCTAAGCCATCTTAGGATTTATAACATCTTGTATAAGTTTATGATAATCATTGGGTGCATATTTTGGATAAATCGTATTTATGTTAGAGCGAACCCTATAAGTTCCCTCATGAATGAGTTTCAAATTCATTCTTCAAGATCAATCCTTCACTTCATAAATTAAAGTCCCATACCTTTAATTTATGAAGCAATCATTCCTTCCCAATTAATTCTTCTAGTCTAATTTCTAGATTAAATATAAATATTCGATTTTTAATAAGAACTTACTCTCAAATTTTCTACTAAAGTCATTTTATAATAAGTTGTCACCTAACATTTACCTCACTAAATGTGATATATGCTTTTATCAATATAAATTGAATAAATTAAACCATATACCAATTAGTTAATATCTCCTTTAAACTAATCGTTACAAGTCATAACCTATTCAATATAATATCATTTCATTATATTACCCCTTCTATATTCACATGGCCCTAATGTATTTAATTAAAAGGTCCTAATGATTTTTAACTCTTTAAAATCAAAACTTAATGAAGACTTCAAATCTCTTACTAAAATTTAAGGTTCCCCATTAACCTTCAACAACATTAAATGTGATCTATGTTTCTCCCAATATGTGGTTTTGACTATAGACCAACATACCCTTTTTTATATAATTGATAATATCATCATAATTTTAATATTACACCTTTATAACATTGATTCCTTTGCTTCTCAACTAAACCCGTTACTTTTGAAGTGTAACAGCCTTCTCTATTCGATTTGCTTTCATAATTGGCCCAAGGCATTTACCTCATTCATGAGCTACTAATTACTTATTCCTCCCAACATGACACATAATATTTAACTCGATTCAATTAAAGGATATGTGCTAGGTCGAGACGTAGTGGTGACTAACCAAAAGGACTTCCTTAACCGATAGAGCGATAGGGGTTATAAGGAATTTTATTGGCCTTTTCAAGATTTTAATCATTTCTCCAATTCTGCTAATCTTGATGACAATGAGTCCACTCTAATCGAGGCATTGATATTTAGACAACACAGTGGTGATGCCTAATACCTCACAGTCAAATTTCATTAGTAGAATTTTATCGCCATATGATTTATCATAGAAGATATTTGACCTTAGCTCAGTTACAAGGAAGGAAGGTTTGGAATATGCCCCTTATCATATCTACTCATGCAGGTCCCAACACATGTTTTTAATTCTTTCTACGTGTCACTATGGTTTAGTACTAATTTTGTAATGTTAGGTTCTTGATCATTCAAGCGACATGACATATGGCTTAGACCTATATTACAAAGTACAATAGTTATCTTCATATTTTTTCGCTTTGATAGGTGTCATCTAAACCTCTAGCCATCAAAACTTGTTATTCCATCAAATGCAGGGATCATTGAGTTTAAAGGTTGTGATTTAAGTTTCAAGCTGAGATTGATAATGGAGAGATCATCACAGTGGCATTTTCTAAGATATCAAAAACTTAAAATTTGTTCATGATAATCTCTTCATTCACTAGGCGATTGCATCAGTGTTCTGGCTTGAGCAGAGAAGTATATTACGATATCTCATTGTCTAGTATATTCAGCATCATATTTTTTTCATACATCTATCTGTGGTTAGTTTTTAGAGATCACCAGATGTGAATAATTCAATTACCCTTTGATGGCCCTGTAAATGACCATCACCTCCATGGGTGACTGTCTCTAGGGTTGAATGTGTAGATAAAGGTAACTGCCATTGATAGGATTACTCAATGCATTGGGATCAAGCCTAGTCGTGTAGTGGTTCAAGATACTCATTATCAGGTTTACACTATGGTAAACATAGCTACTTCACAATTTAAAGCTTAGTAGGTGCTCTTCCTCTATTCCCCTGGATTCACCTAGTTATTTTAAGGTCGGCATATAATGGTATTCTCACCATCGCAGGTTAGGTTGGATACATAGTGATGAGGGTTTCATACCAAGGGTGCTTCTATTCTACATATGGTAATTTTTAGACAATGTTTCATCCCTTAAGTTCATACAAAAATCTATCGTATGAAAGATATCGCTATGTATCCCATACTCACTATACCAATGATGTAGTGTAATTTAAATACCTTCTTACTCCTAATAGAAAATACCTGCTAGCCTCGTGGCTCCGTGGTCAATTTCTATATGGTGAATCAGTAGAGAGCTTTGATCATCCTATGGTTGGATATTGATTTGATATGGTAAGGGTCTACCCTATCTCTGAGGCTAAACTATATAGCCTTTTAAATAGTCTAAACAAGTTTACTTAGTTAGGCAAGCATATTTACAACCTCAGCCCTATAATCACGTCACAACATCAAACTTCCTACGAAATAAATTACATGAATACCACCTTACTAGAGATATAATATCAACCCATATAATGATTTTAAACTAACAGAATGAATCCATCTTAGAAAAGCCTCCTTTAAAAAAAAATAGCAAGAAATCACCAACCTATCTCCAATGAGACTGATCTCCCTCAAAGCTCCTTCTTGCTTAGCTCCTTCCAATCTTCCCAAATACCTCTTTCTTCAACTAGGAACTCCTTTAGGCCTTCTGGTTTCTGATCCACCTAAGGTGGAGAGCACACTCCCTAGGACCATTAAGAATTTTTTAGATAGCCTTTTACTCACAAAATGACCTCTATTTATAGGACTCTTCTCCACTCATGGGCCAAATAGTGGCCACATTATAATAATATTAAAAATATGCCTTGGACCCATTGTGACTTAACATGTCCTGTAATGTATAGCCAAGAGTAGAAAAAGGGTCCACTTAGAGATAAGGTGAGTGTCCTTATTTTTGTCTTGTATCTTTTCCCATGGGGAAAAATATAAAACTAATACTATTAAAGCAAAGAATGGGTACAAAATTAGGACTATTATTGATAGGGTAAGGGATCTCCCTTTTAATTTCCACCAATATAGGGAAGCCATATGGGTATTTCCCAATGGATATAATATTTAATAATCCTTTAGTCCTTCTAAGTCCCATCTAACTTGGGTCCACTAGGTTGTGTAGACATAATTTACTATATTGTTATAATTTTGTAAAAGATAATTCCTCAATTTTATCTTTCACAAGACCTCATAGTTAGTTTCTAATTAATTATATTTTCCAAAAGATAATTAATATTTTCCTATCCTTCATAAAATTCTTTTATTAGAATTTGTGTAGGATTCTTTAGGTCTATGCCATTTTTATCAGGCATTAATTGATCCCCAAGATCAATTAATATCCTTTAAATAAGGTAGGAGGGTGACGGGTCATGACATACACCCGCCTTAGATTAAATAGAGTCATTTTTGTTTGGACATCTACCTTACAAAAACATATTTATCTAGCAAAAACTAGCATTTATCCTGTTGTTTTACAATCATATTCTTCTTTCCTCCAGCACTTCAATCTTGATGGCAAGCTACATATTCCATCCATGAGAGTACCTGGACCTGCAAAAATGCAAAATATCAATAGTACCATGCCCTTATAAACAATATAACATCCATTTGCATATCAACAAGTATTTAAAGCATCATCAATACACAATATCGTCACAAAACTACAGTTTCAATTCATCTCAAATTGTACAAATAATTGATCTAAAGAATTGTAATATTAGAATTTGCAAAATGACATTAGAGAGATATTATGAAATTATGCATTTGCACATTATTATACATAAAAATTCTTGTTAATTTTATCAAAAATTCTACCAAGGAGTATCACAATATAATTTGGTTAACCTCTAGCATGAATTAACCTGATAAAATCAAGTGTTAACAAAGACACATCATAATTTCAAAATATCAATTTTACATATATCCTAGTATGCATTTTAATACCAGAGCATCCACCCAGATGTCTCCTGGTTTATATCATCATGGATAAGTCCCATACCTTCTCCAAGAATGGACACCAATCCATTCTTCAAACTCATTTAGTGTTCTTTTATTTAAATAAGTTTGCTTTACATTCATAAGCTACTCTGATAGAAAACACAATATTTCAAATAATTTCTATTTACAATTGGCCAAACTCATTGGCATACTAATACATATAGTTTCTATATTAGTGGCTTCGGATCTCAAGGTTGTTCTTCCTTAGATCTTTCACCTGTCGGGTCCATAACTACATTACCAATTTGAGAGTCTATTGGAGAAACTACTTGATAAGTGGCTTGGGTTCTATTTCAACCAGTTGCCTAAGTTGTGTTTCCTTGTTCATGCTGTCCTATAGCAACTATTTGTGATGGTAGGAGTAACCCATAACTTATAAGTGCATCGATAGAAGAAGTCAAGAATGCAACTCGATATATATCTCTTCCATCGCGTAGTTATGCATTCTCTGCTTACAAGGTTGTCCCTACTGTATCTCTCCAATAGTGCATCTATGTTAAATCTAATCAAAGCCTATCTCACTCTAAGATGGCGACTTCTCTCTCAGTCTCCATATTAAACCTTTTTTGCACCCATTTGTCTACTAACTTCAACTGTTGAATTTCTAACAATCAAAGTTATTTCTTCAGTGCCTCCACTTCGTGTTGTGTTTTTCTCACAGGTTCCTCTTCTCCTATGTTGGATGGTCTAGCTCCTGTATCCAACCGTTGGTGCACATATCTTTGGAAGATTCTTCCTCATTTCTCTTCCTAGTTGTTTTTTCTTCCTCTATAGCCTTATTTGTTTCTCTACAATTTCTTTCCTCACTAGAATATTCCTCTTGGCATTGCTGCTAAGCGGTCCACCAAATATCGTAGTCCAGGGTTGTACCTACATCATCCTCCTCAGGTTTCCATATAGCCTCATAAAGCTCTGAAGCAAGTGGTTCTATTGGTGTAGGTATCATGGCTTTTCACCCCTTCCTCGTATAAACCATGGAAGGGTCTGGTATCTGTTGTATAATATCAAACTATCGCAATACACAAGTATATTAAAAATACTTGTATTGCATACTTGTACGTTCAATCATCCATATTTATCATCTCACATGAGCGAGTTGTAGATCGTCCTCTACCCAAACTGGGCCTTCTCTCCAAGGTCTCCAAATAACATCACGAGAGTGCAGATTCTCCCAAATAGAGCGAAATCACTCTTTATTTCCCTCAAGTGGTATGCGGTTAGACCATTCCTTTTTTTGTTGCCATATTAACGCATAGGGTATATATGGTCCCATAAATCGGTGCACATCATAAGGTAGCCCTTGGGGTCTTGCTACCGCTATGTTCTCCCATGCCCAAATTTGTAGCAAAGTTCTACAGTTCAATCTAGTTTTCATCATTGTTCTTAAATTGAACTCTCTATAGGTTTGGGTCAATGATGTTGGTGCCCATGCATACACCATAGAATTGTCCACTATATATTGCACAATTTCCAATAAATTCCAAGGAAATTGTACACTTCTTGATTCGGTAAAAATTACACCGAATAAGAGCTCCATTATAACCACATGCTTATGTGATAGTATACCCTACACATAGTGAAGTTCATTATCTATACGTCCCCTATCGATGTTCACACTTCTCCATTCTACTCTGAAAAATCCTTCCAAAATATACCCCATTTTAGCTTCATTGGCAATAGTCACTGTGCGACCTTCAACCAATATTTGATATATCCTGTATACATCTTCCAATGTAATGGTCATTTCTCTAGTGGGTAACTAAAATTTCCCTCTATTGGGATACCATATTTCTACTAGGGTATACATATAACATATGTCTACATGTATTGGATCTAATAGATCCGCTCCCTCAAATCCTACATCTTTCAACCATTGTCAGTCGCTCGCATCCAGTCTATTCCTGGCATTCTGAAAGATCATTCTCAAAGGATATCGTACCCTGATGATCTTTAGTGGTCAAATTTTGTATATTTTCGTAGGATTACTGATGTTATTTCTAACATTTTTAAAAGCCATAACTCAAAGAGTATGTACCAACAAATCGGCTAGAAAAAATAAGATAATTACGAGACACACTATGGTGTCTATTCTCGAGACCATAAATACTAATAGGATAAACCCTAATATGAGCAATATGATATTCACTACCATGAATAGTGCTTAGGTTATTTTTGTATCTAAAACTGAGATAAATTCTACACTATTTACTCCATTCTACGATGTTGGAGTTTTACTTCGATTTTATTCGTTGGATAGTATTTTGAGGTCCATTTATTTTCGTAGATTCGCATATCCATAAAATTGAGTTATTGGGTTCCCCTCCAATTCCCAAGGGAGTAATATTTTTTGATGTGCATAGAAAACATCATCATAACTCATGTGTCTTTACCTTAATTTGTATCACATCTCATCATCGACCCTTCGATGACTCCAATGGATGATTTTGTACCTTACTTATCTATTGGAAAAATGCGTCTATCGCATGGTACTATTGTTGTAAAGTGTACCCCTATTGACCTTATTATCATATGGTAGAATTGTAATTAATTTTGTATCATCTTATTTCTATCGTCGATGTTTGGTTTGCACCGGTTTCATATACATAGTTTTCTATGCTTCGAACAACTATTGCAAAACTACACTCTAGTTTTCTTGTAGGTTTTAATACCACATGCATGGCATAGTGGTCAATTTCAAATTTAAATAGCTTAACACTCATTATTTCTTTCAACCACCACCCAGGTGGTTGGGTGCATACTTTTCTAAGAAGTCAGGTTGCTTAGGGATGTTGGCAAGGCTACATGTGGTGGTGATTCTTGGTATTCTAAAGCATACTTGGTGGAGTTCCCTAATACTCATGTCAGAGATGATTCTGGTGATATTTGAGGGATTTATGAACTTATATGCGAGGTTTTACCATCCTTGTACTCCTCTAGTTGTAGACACCAAAACAACACCAATCCGATTACGTGACAACAAGCATTGATCGAATTGACATACACAGCCCCTAGGGCAGCCCCCAGAGGTTAAACAGTGGTCCTAACCACTCCCACAGCAGTTTTGGAAGGTCAGAGGTCAATTTGGCACCTTTCAGGCACCCTTCTCCCTACTCATTCCACCCTAGGATGATTACAAACTGGTATTCATCCCACCCTGGGATGATTAGCAGTATTCGCTCTAGGGTGGGGCGAATAGCAGGTTTGATAAGCAAAAGGTCAAACCTTGACAAATGGCAGCTCAGATCCACCACTTAACTCCTCCTTCAATGCATGGAGTGCGAGTGAGCATTTTTGAGCTCAAATAGGCAGTCATAGGGGCAGTCATGGAGCCCTTAATCAGGGAGGAATCTTCCTCCCCCTGACAAGGCATGATCACCAAGTGGCGCCTCTACATGCTCATTCACAGAGACCCTCAGGTCTATAAAATGGTGAGTCTTCTCACCCCAAAATATAAAATATAGGAGGAGCATTTGGAGCAATGGAGTTCTGTCGAATTACACCCTCACCCATCATTTGTGCTTCTTACATCCTTGATCTCTCTTTTGGAAGGGAGGTTATTGGGTGATTATTGGAAGCGCAATTCGGACCCAAAACCTAAAAATTTGGCCACAATACCCCATCTAATTTATTGAAACAACCCCATAAGTGGTTTTGGACCCATCCCAAGTGGATTGGTGCCGAAATCGGGCCCCAAACGATGGGCGTCCTGCCCCCGGGCGCCCCTCACATTACTGTAGTCCTAATCGCCCCACCCCAGAGTGATTAGAAATCTGTGGCATATTTCCATACTATTATTTTTGCATTTGATTCTAGGTCACATACATATTATTTCATTTAAATTCATGTCATTTGGATGAGTTTTGACTGTGCTTTCAATATTTCTCACTTTCACTAACATACAGGGAACATCATTAGATACAACGTGATCGAGGTAGAATATGAAAAATCTGACCATCTGGGTCATCCCAAATTCCCCGTTTTGTCTAACCCCAAATTTGTAGGTGTTTTGGAGGCCCTTGGATGGGAAATTTAGGAGGTCACCTTCTAACATTTTATGATAGTCCTAATCGTCCCACCCCGGAGTGATTAGAAATCTATGGCAGATTTCTCAACTTTTCCTTTTGCAGTGTGTTCCTAGTAATGTTCTCTTGCTTTTGTCAAATTTTAAGCTCATTCTAATATGTTTTAGTTATCGTTTTAATTATTTTATGCATGCATCGACCGTAGGCCTTTGGGATCGCATGTTTCCCTCCATCTGCAGGTGCTACTAACTATTTACTATTTCTCTGAACATGGGATCTCGACACTAGAGGGGCAATAAGGAACTATAGATGCACTCACACAAGTGGTAGACAACATTTGGTCCGCCCATTTTCAATGTGGGCATGCGGAAGATCCCCAAGGGGAATATCTCATTTGTGGTGTAACAAAACCATGTTTAATGCTCCTAGCCCTTGAAAAGGGAGGAGACGCATTGTAACCCGATCTCGAGAAAATTAATAAAATAAAGGGGCTGCACTTTTACATTTTGCTTTAAATCTCGTTTCAATTCATTTGTTTTCCCTCTTTTCATGCATTCTTGTTCGTAGGACTTAGCGTTACATTTCCATTTCTGTTTGCTTTCGTATCCTCATGCTTTCAGTGGCGATCATGGTGGGACACTATCCCCTGATTTTGAGATCAAATTTTTGATCAAAATTTGTGTGTTTTTGCTTGCAGGTGTCAATATTTCAATCACTGGACTGCTGCTCGTTCCACCCTGTGGCGAATACAGAGCTGGAATTCGTGTCACCCAGGGACGAATGGGCATTCGTCCCACCCTATGATGAATACAAATCTATTATTCATCCCACCCGGGATGATTAGCTCTCTGTGCAGTTTTAGAGTAGAAACTTAGAGGCATCTAATTTGGGTAGAGAAGAGGTAGGGGTATGAGCACCTTTTGTCATTTTCTATTTTCTGTATTTGTCATTTCATGTTTCTTTACTTGCATAGGAGATTTTTACCGCATGTTTTTCTTTCTTTGCACAAATAAAAAGAACCCCACACACCACGTGGTAATTTAAACACCAAGGAGTTGGTCGTAAAACCCCAACCCTGGATCAAGACCAACGGTGGATTTCATCACCACCTTGGCTTGAATTTTTGCATACATAACCCCGATAACTACTTTTCCTAGACATAAATCCTGATGAAAGCTGACCAAGTGTAGATGGGGTGATTCCCAGTGCATGAGGATAAGTCTTCTATGGTAGGTGTCAAAAATAGAGTGATTCCCCTTCCGTACCGCCTATGTTCCACGTACCATTCTGCTCTTGCGTACCAATAGTTTCCCTCACATAAGGGCGGGTATATTGAGAGGTTTGGTATAATGTCCTGGAAATGGTATATTGAAGGGGCGACCATTTTGGGAGACATAAGAGCCATCATATTGCATATACAACAACATGTTCTTTACAAAGATTTCAAAACAAAAATCAAAACACACTAAACCAGATTTAGGGCACACCTTTAATCTATAAACGAGATAATCACTTCTTTGATTATGTGGTTCTCTGTGTTTAGTGTAGAATAAAAAAAAAATCATAAAGAAGATAAAAACCTACATAGCTTGTAGAGAGACACCACCATGGTGTACACCTATAGCCAAGCCCAATCATGGGCAAAAGCTGCAAAAAGTGTACAAGGGGGCACAAGTCACCTCCGCTATAGCCCCAAGGACTTGGTCATACCACCTTGGTGGCCTAACCCACAAGATAGTCCACATCATGCCATTTCAGAATGGGACTATAGAGGCACCCCTTCGAGGGGCACTCCCATTCAACATAGACCCTTTCAGGAGGAGTCCTTACACGTGGCACTCAACATAAATTGGAAGGCTCCCTTAGACGCTCATTATGAGTGGCCACCATGCAATGAAGCACTAGAACAACATAGGGTCCATAAGGAGGGGCCACATGATTACGTCATCCCTCCTCTACCCCTTATTACTATCAAAAATAATAAGCCAAATCCAGAGCACAAGGCTCTTCAGATAGGGTGAGCCAACTCTGCTTGCTCCTTTCACATATATGAAAGGGAGCACAAGGAAGACCATTACATTCCTCAAGATAAATACACAGCATGAGAGCAATGCACCTCTGCACTTGCTATCTATCAAGATCACCTACTGAGGCCAGAGCCTCGGGTGAATGCCACCAACCTCGATAGAGGAAAGCAACCTATAGAGATCTTGAATCATCACGATCAAGATAAATATGTAGGAGAGGCATCTAGGCCTCCTAGAATCAAAATGGTGGAACAAATAAACTTGGCATTATCCAGACATGTCACCCACCGAGCGTAAATCACGCAGCTTGAGCAAGACCAACAATAGTTTGAGCACCTGTATCGCCTTAGTAAAGAGTGCATTAGGTGTTAAACAAATGAGCTTCTCTAGACCACTGTGCCTGAGATGGTTCCAACCCCTCGCACACAAAGAGCAGAGTTGTATGAGAGGCTTAAACCCTTGGTGCAAGATAGGTCTCCGTGACCTTATCATATGTTGCCTCCAAGACCTCCTAGACCTGAGCGGGAGGCCACCCCTAGAGCCAATGATGGGCACCCTCCATGGGCACCCACCCATGTTTATAGGTCACACCCAAGAACTCCTCAAGAAGTCTATGAGGAGTATGAGCAAGAAGAAGAGTGGGCTAAAATGCCCTACCAAGGCAGAGGGGGTGCTATCCGGCCACCCCTCCATAGGCCTCAAGTTCCCCACAACCCGTAGCAAGAACAAACCAAGGAGGAAGAGATCAAATCTTTTGATGCATATAAAGCACTGCTAGAGCACTTAGAGTCTATGGAGACCAAGACTTCTGGGCCCCAAAATCCCACTTTACACCAGCTCTGCAGTCACCCTGTGCATCCATCAGTGTCGGCACCCCCATACCCTGAACACTTTAAACTACCCTAGTTGGCAATCTTTAGAGGGGAGGAGGATGCCCAAGAGCACGTGACTAGATTCCTGAGCCAATGCTTTGGAATTCAAGACAATGATGCTTTGCTGCTAAGAACATTTATAACCACGTTCATAGGCCCTGCCTCAGATTGGTTCACTCAATTACCAAAGCATAGCATCAGTAACTTGGATCAACTAGTGGATGCATTCCTCGAACACTTCGCCTTCAACACCAAGAAGAAGGCATCACTAAGCGACCTAGCTAGCCTCAGGAACTATGAGGAAAAAACCATGGTGGATTATGGAAATTGATGGAGGACGTTGTCGTCAAAGTTACCTTACCTCCCTCCAATGGCCGACCTGACCCAAATGTTCTCAAAGAGCTATTTGAGGTTGATCTCCATGATATTGTAGCTGCAGAAATATGCCACTCTTGAGGAATCCCTGGTGCAATCCAGAATCATTAAGGAGATCAAGATATAGGATGGCAAGATTGCCAAGCCATAGAAGAAAGAGTGGCCTAAAAATGCCAAAATAGGGACCACACAACCAAAACCCGCTACGGTCAATCAAGTTGCTATCAACACACCAAAGCCTGCACAAGCAACACAACCCCAAAAGTCTAACTATCAGGTGGTCCCTCTTGATAGTTATGAAAGAGAAAATCATCGACAAGAGAAAAATTAGCAGCATCACCCTAGGTGACAATTCACACCCTTTACATAGTCTAAAGACTCCTTGTTTGACCGTTTGTCAACGACAAACTTGATAAACCTACCAGAGAGTCGACCTATAGACCCCAACACGTAGAAACCCAAAGGTTATAGGGAAGACTTGTACTATAGGTTTCATCGACAGAAGGGACATGACCTTTATGCATGTTGGAAGTTCAAAAGCTTCGTGCAAGACCTAATCGACAACAAGACACTAGTGGTGGATAATCCTGTAGCACCAAACAACCAATAGATGGAGGTCTTCAAAGACCCCCTGCCTTCCCATAATATGCAATCCAAGACCCTTTAGGTCAATGAAGTGACATAGAATTGCCCCATGCAGGGGTATGTAGGGATGATAAGCATCATGACTAGGAACAAGAGGTACCCAAGCATAGCTGCCCTCGCTATAGCTATAGGAGAGGTTCCATCAACGTCACAACCTCAAAAACACCCTACACAACCTCCTCTACCTAGACTAGTGGCCATGATTCGGACCAAACTTACCCAAATTTTGAGGACCACATTGGATAGGCTCTCCATTTATGAGCTCATACAACAATCATCACCCCATCGGGAGGCTCTAATGGAGATACTAAAAGCCATCGAGCTGCAGCCCCATGAAGCAAAATATTTCAACAACTTTGTGGGACATGTCAAATGATGCACCAAGCTAGTCATCACCTTTAGAGAGGATGAGTTGAAATCAGTGACTAGTGACATGGCGGATCCACCCCTACACATTATTGCATGGGTCAATGGGATTCCATATAAGAGGGTTTTGGTGGACACTGTCTCGTCCAGTAATATAATTACAATAGTGGCATTGAAACACTTGAAGTTTCCAGCATCTCACATCATGCCCTCCACCTATACTCTATGAGCATTCAATGATGCGATATGCTCGACGGTTGGCACAATTGTCTTGCCCATATAGGTGGGACAAAAGACTATTCCTACGTTGTGCCACATCTTGGAAGGTGAAATGGCCTATAATATCTTGTTGGTCTGGCCTTGGATCAGGGACATGAAGTGTGTCCCTTCGATAGCCCACCAATGTCTAAAGTACACAATCAAAGGGCAATTGCATGTAGTCCTGGCAGACTTAGAACCCTTCAAGTATTGCAATGTGGTATAGCTAATGCTGCAATCGACCCTTCCATCAACACATTTGGATTTTTAGATGAATCCATATACATAGGGTCTAATTCCACATACATCCCCACTGGTAAGTCCATCAAACCCCCAACTGGGTCCATCTTCATCATCTGGTCCTTCACCAATGACACCACCTACGATGGCCACACTGAAATACAATGGGAAGAAACCCCTAGAAGAGGCACTGCCATCACTGTCAACCATATCTACCATGGATATGCCTAGCCGAATGGAAGTTGAGATGCCTAGTTCACCCGACATGGAGTGGACTCAAGAAGAACTCCCATTCCCTCCCTCAACCACCAACAATAATCGTTGAGATGGCCAATACGGGCCTAGGGGAGTATCTGGTACAAAACATTGTAGCAACACCTGCAATTGAGTCCATGCAGAACATGGGGAGACCTCGCCTCCCCATCGGTACTATTGTTCCTCTAGGCCACCCACAAAATCAGACAAACTTTGTATATGGGGGCCTCGATAGTGGCATTGAACCTTACATGCAAGAAGAAGAATATGAAGAGCCATTTCCTGAGGACATCAACTATTTGTCCAACCCAGACTTCACCTTGAGATATCTTGGCCAATGCAATTGGCATGGATTTGGGTTGGGCCTATATGAGAAAGGAGTGCGCATTCTTTGCCAACCAAGATATCAAATGCCATATGATAAGTCAGGAGTAGGGTTCAACCACCCCCTTCCCCTGGACATCTTGGTAGAGAACATGCAAGGGCTAGGGATAGGCAACAAGGATGGGTTGGCATTAGACCCATATGCCAATCCTAACTCAACATATACATTGGGGGATTATCTCCCATTGTTGATGACACACCTTGTTGACCTTGATAACCCCGTCCCTTTGCTTAAAAAAGGAGAAAGTTCGAGAACCCACTTACAAGAGGGATATAGACAAGATCAGGAAGGATCTTCGAAAGACGAGTTAGAGTACGAGGTAGCACCATGGGACCCTTTCGAATCAGATAGCAATCACTCACAAGTGACCCCCACAGAAGACTACCAAGAAAGCCTCTTGGAAATGTTCACTTTGGATGCTCCAATCGAACAAGTGCCACCTCAAGAAAATTAGGTCCCCCCGCAAATAGCGGAACAACCCCGATGGGACCAGATCAATTTGCTCAAGCAGGATGAGCCTCACATGTCACAAATAGTTGTTGGAGCCAATGAAGGCCTGTGGATCTTCGACAGTGATTATGAAGATGAAACTGAGATGGCGTATCTCAATCATAGGCAGCAGCAACAATACCCCATGGGGCCAAGGCATAGAAAACATCATCATAACTCACGTGTCTTTACCTTAATTTGTATCACATCTCATCATCGACCCTTCAATGACTCCAATGGATGATTTTGTTCCTTACTTATCTATTGGCAAAATGTGTTTATCGCATGGTATTATTGTTGTAAAGTGTACCCCTATTGACCTTATTGTCATATGGTAGAATTGTAATTAATTTCGTATCATCTTATTTCTATCTTCGATGTTTGGTTTACACCGATTTCATATACATAGTTTTCTATGCTTTGAAAAACTATTGCAAAACTATACTCTAGTTTTCTTGTAGTTTTTAATACCACATGCATGGCATAGTGGTCAATTTCAAATTTAAATAGCTTAATACTCATTATTTCTTTCAACCACCACTCGGGTGGTCGAGTGCATACTTTTCTAAGAAGTCGGGTTTCTTAGGGATGTTGGCAAAGCTACATGTGGTGGTTATTCTTAGTATTCTGGGGCATACTTGGTGGAGTTCCCTAATACCCATGTCAGTTATGAGTCTGGTGATATTTGGGGGATTTATAAACTTAGATGCGAGGTTTTACCATCCATGTACTCCTCTAGCTGTAGACACCAAAACAGCACCAATCCGATTATGTGACGACAAGCACTAATCGAATTGACATACACAGCCCCTAGGGTAGCCCCCAGAGGTTAAACAGTGGTCCTAACCACTCTCATAGTAGTTTTGGAAGGTCAGAGGTCAATTTGGCACCTTTCAAGCACTTTGCTCCCTACTCGTTCCACCTTGGTATGATTACAAATTTGTATTCATCCCACTTTGGGATGATTATTAGTATTCACTCCAGGGTGGGGCGAATAGCAGGTTTTACGGTAAAAAGGTCAAACCTTGACAAATGGTAGCTTAGGTCCACCACTTAACTTCTCCTTCAATGCATGGAGTGCAAGTGAGCATTTTTGAGCTCAAAGAGGCAGTCATAGGGGTAGTCATGGAGCCCTTAATCAGGGAGGAATCTTCTTCCCCTTGACAAGGCATGATGGCCAAGTGGTGCCTCTGCATGCTCATTCACAAGAGACCCTCAGGTCTATAAAATGGTGAGTCTTCTCGCCCCAAAAGGTGGACATAGTAGGAGCATTTGGAACAATGGAGTGCTGTCGAATTACACCGTCACCCATCGTTTGTGCTTCTTACATCCTTGATCTCTCTTTTGGAAGGGAGGTTATTGGGTGATCATTGGAAGCTCAATCCAGACCCAAAACCTAAAAATTTAGCCATAATACCCCACCTAATTTGTCGACACAACCCCATAAGTGGTTTTGGACCCATCCTAAGTGAATTGGTGTTGAAATCAAGCCCCAAATGATGGGCATCTTGACGACATGTTTGAACAATTAAACATGCGGCCAAGGCATAGGTGGCACCTAAACCCAGCATAGTTGGACCAAGTGTTGCATCTACCACTTTGGACACGTGAGTTATGATGATGATCTTGATGACATGTTTGAACAATTAAACATGGGTCAACTACATAGGTGGCACCTAAACCCAGCACAGTTGGACCAAGTGTTGCATATGCCACTTTGGGCATACAGAGAGCACCTTCCGCCCAAAGACCCTATAGAGTTATCAGTGCCAAGGGCAGACCTTGTCCTTTTATCTGCACATAGGGCCGATCCATTTGTGCCAATACCTCCAGATCCAGATCCGAAGCACAAAAATCATCAAGGATGTCCGAGTCACCACCCCCGCGATAATGGAGACCAAAATCATTTCATCAACATGATCTCCATTGACTTAACCGCCCCCATTCGTAATCCAACCGATCTAGCACAATCATTGTATCTAGACCTAGATACCATAGACTGGGATCACATTAATTCACCACCATCACCATCAGAGTACTGGCCTTGTGGTGAGATGCTTCATTTCACCCTAGGACCAACTCAGGATATCTTCCATGCTGAAGAGGGACCCAAAGTTCCTAACATAGATCTGAATTCAGCGAATGATATCCACTTGATCCCAACTCCACATCCATTGGAGGACGGGTCCCACATGTTAGTCAAGGAGATTACTAACGTGGACATCGACTCTGATCTAATGAATCCACAAATCATCAAGCTCGGGGTAAGCCTATCCCCCGAAGAGCAAGCTGACTACATTGCCCTTCTCAAAGAGGAGGTTTTTACATGGTCCTAAAAAGACATGTCAGGGCTAGACCCGTAGCTAGTCATGCATAATATGACACTTGATCCGACAATCAAGCTAGTTAAGCAAAAACTACGTAAGATGCACCTAATAGTGACCTTAATGATCAAAGACAAATTACAAAAATTGTTGGATGCACAGTTTGTCATCTACATGGAATACCCACCATGGTTGTCCAACATGGTGCCCATCAAAAATCTTGATGGGAGGATTCACATATGCACTGATTTTTGAGATCTTAACAAAGCGAGTCCTAAGGATGATTTCTCCTTGCCTAGCATCGACACATTGGTAGAAACTACAGTAGGCCATGAAATGCTATCCCTCATGGATGGTTTCTTGGGATACAATCATATTTGTATCAATCCCGAGGACCAACTAAAAATGGCATTCACAATGCCTTGGGGGACATTTTGTTATAAGGTCATGCCCTTTGGCCTTAAAAATGCTGGCGCCACCTACCAACGTGCCATGACATACATCTTCCATGACCACATGCATAAAACTTTGGAAGATTACATGGATGATTTGTTGGCCAAATCTCTTTTGCGCCCAGATCATCTCGATGACTTAAGCAAGATCCTCGATCGCCTCATCGAACATAAAGTTAGACTAAACCCAAAGAAGTGGGTATTTGGTGTCACATCTGGAAAACTCTTAGGTTTCATAGTCTCAAAATGAGGCATTGAGGTGGATCCACATAAATTCAAGGTAATCCTTGAAAGGCTCCCCCCAACTACCATCAAGCAGCTCAAAAGCCTATAAGGAAATGTCACGTCAATCAAGTGCTTCATAGCGTAGTTATCTGACAAGTGTCGACCTATGAATAAATTATTGCACAAGGGGGTAGCATTTCACTTGGATGACGAGTGCCAGTTAGCCTTTGATGAAATTAAACAATAATTGGCTTTACTACTAGTATTGGCACCACCTAGACCAAGAGTATCATTCTATTTATACATCTCAGCTACTGAGGTGGCACTGGGTGCCATGCTAGCCCATAAAAATGAACTACATAAAGAATAGGCTACTTACTATCTTAACCGCACCCTGGTCAGTTATGAACTTAACTATGCATATGTTGAGAAGCTATGCTTGGCAGTGGTGTTTGCTACCAAAAATCTACACCATTACATGTTGAGCAACACAACATATATTGTGTCTAATGATAATCCATTGTGATACATTATGAGTCGTACTTATCATAGTAGCCGCACGGCAAAATGGATCATGTTGTTGATGGAGTTTGACATTGAATTCATTGAACAGAAGTCCATCAAAGGTCAAGTCATTGCCGATCAACTAGCAGAGGCTCCTCTCAAAGACGATCAGCCTCTGACCATAGAGCTACCCGATGATGGGGTCTTCCATGTCTCAGAATTGCCAGATTTTGATGAGCCTGAGTCACAGGCCGACATAACCCTATTTTTTGATGGTTCTAAATGTGAGCAAGCGGGTGGCACAGGAATCATATTCTTAACACCGTAATGGGCTCCAATGCCTCTATCATTTAAACTAGATTTCCTGTGCACCAATAACAACACAGAATATGAAGCCTTGCTCATAGGTCTTTAGACAACCATCACCATGAACATCAAACACTTGAACATCTTTTGTGATTCACTGTTAATCGTCAACCAAGTGAAAGGGGTATTCCAATGTAAATTCCCAGTTCTGTAGGCCTACAAAGCTCTTGTGGATAAATTCCTGGCAAAGCTTGAATGGTATGACATCGAGGCACTCCCTCGATCTTCAAATAATTTTGCGGACACTATGGCCTCCTTAGGGTCACTAATCCTGCAAGACCCTTTCGGTGAGATGACAACCATTCAATTCAAAACACTATCGCAATCCACGTTGGAGTGTACAAGCTCTGACTAACGCCAGGAATCCACCTGATCTAGATTGAACCATCTCAGGATAAGTTCTCTCGAATCCATGATTGTCTGAATCAAGCCAACTGGGGGTCCTTGTTCTCTCCTATTCCCCTCAATAGCAACACAACGCTATTCTTACAGGTTCTTTCCTGCTCAGATTTTGCTAGGGACAAACCTCAAGAGGGATTGGTTGTTCATACCATTGATGCTTCTAATCAATAGGATTGGTACACACCCATAAGAGACTACCTCAAGCTAGGTAACCTCCCACTTGGATTGACACACACCACGAAAATATCATTCAAACAAAAAGTGGCAAAACATGTCTTGTTAGGAGACATTTTATACCGTCGAAGCTACGAAGGGATCCTCCTACGTTGCTTGGACCAGCAAGAGTCCGCTTGGGCGATCACCCAAGCACATGATGGTACATGTGATAGCCACTTCAGCGGTATGGCCATCGCAAAGTACATTCTTCACATGGGCTATTAATGGCCATCTTTAGAGCGAGATTATTACGTGTATGTAAGGAAGTGTGTGAAGTGTCAACACCATGCTAATTTGACACACGTACGCTCTCAGGACTTATAGCTGATCCAATCGGCTTGGTCATTTTCACAGTGGGGCTTAGATCTAATCAAAAAATCTCCCCTACATTTTTAGGTCGTCACACGTTCATCATAACGACCACAGAGTACTTCACCAAGTGGGTGGAAGCAATTTCGCTTACCTCTATGACTGGAACCTGCATTGCAGAGTTTATGTTACATAACATCATATGTCATTTTGGTATTCCATCCAAGATCATCTCAGATAATGCGACATCCTTTAAGAACAAATATGTGCATGCTTTGATAGCGAAGTACAAAATTCAGCACAATTTTTTGACACCCTATTATACGCAAGCAAATGGGCAAGCAGAGGCATCAAACAAAATGCTAGTTGCCATCCTCAAAAAAATAGTCATAGACAGTCATAAGGATTGGCACATTCAAATCCCACTTACTCTTTGGGCTTATCACACTAGCATTCGGATGCCCATTGGGGCAACTCCATTTTTACTGGAGTATGGCTCCGAGGCAGTCATGCCTCTCGAGTTGGAAATTCCTTCCCTGCGCATATCAATGCAAGAGTTCATCGATGATGAAACTACACAATAGGCCTGGTTAGACCAGCTTACGTTGCTTAATGAATGATGTGTCAATGCTCTCGAGCATTTGTGTATCTACCAAGAGTGACTTAAGAAAGCATACAACATGAAAGTTCACCTGAGGGACTTTCAGGTTGGTGACCTAGTCTTAAAAGATAACCAACAAAACTCTAACTTATCGTCCCATTTAAGGGACAAGTTTGTGGCAAACTGGTTAGGTCCTTATGTAATTGATAGTAAAATAGGACCTGGGACATTCCCAAGTTGTGTACACGAAAGATGAAACCTGCATAGCAGACTCGGTTACCATAAGCAAAATGGTTATCTTGCTCATCCCCCTATGCAAATGACCCCAAGAATGCTGAGAGTTGGCAAAAGGACAAGCATCTTCCCTACCCAATTCCCCCAAAATAAATAGTGGTTTTCACCACTACCACAAATCCCCAAAATCTCAAAGGGTTGCAAACATCACAAATTGCAAAAAGTCAAAATTCAAACTCCACAGTTTGATATCCACACCCTTAAAGTGCACACAAAAGGCACAAGAAATAGTGATTCTCATCACTCAATATCTAAATCCCTTGCTCAAAAGAAAAAATAAAAAATAAACAATGATTTTTATCACTATATAAGAGCAAGTATCCCAATAAAATTAAATAAAATAAGGGAGTCAAACTTGAATCCCTGGAACTCTCAGCATTCGAAAGGTCATGAGGTGATCCTCAGTACCGGTTTGGTGGATATCCTATCGGTCACTGGTGGAAAACCTCTCGCATGATGATATATCTATCACATTAAATTGTGTGTAGATCAATGTTTGCATGTGGGTGAGCTAGCTCATGGTATCCTAGGTGGCACCGTAGATTAATCTTACTAAAAATAACAAGGGAGTCAGTGGAGCTAATTAGGTGATCATCAGTATAGGTTTGGTTGACAGCCTATCTGGCACTGGTGGTATCTTGACAAATACCACATGAACGAACTCAATTGCACACACAAGGATGCGAAATAACTTGGTCAAACTCAAGTCTAATTCATACCTTATTCAAAAGTCTCATAAGATAAAAGTACAGTCTTGGCTAGTTAGTTAAAACATCTGAGTCTTAGAAAACCTTAACTACATTCTAAACCAACTGTGATACATTCCATTATTACATCACCATCAAAAATACAAAACAAAAAAAATTACACATGCAAAGTCATTCCATAAAGCAAGCACATAGTACAAAAAGCCAGCAAATCCCATAGAGTCTATGGTGCCACCGCTAAGTTATCAACAACTCAATTCATCCATTCCATATGCATATCATATAAATTAGAAACATTCGCATTCATAATAACATATGCATACATCAATGTAAATACATGTGCATAAACCCAAACCATAACAAGTGTATAAACACAAAGTAATGTATATATATCATCAAAAAGGCCCTCAGGCTACAATAAAACGGTCCTTGGACCTCACCAAAAAAAAAAGAGCAAAAACTCAAAAACCCCCAAGCCTAGGGCATTGACCACCATGATCACGCAGGATCGATGCGACGGGAACTACCCCCAGTGGTGTGGGTCCTATGGGACCTCTCAGGGTGGATGTTGCTAGCCCCTACATCATGCCCACTAGCGCCCCCCTCATCCAGCCACCTACAACGAGAAGATGCTAACTACTCAGTATCGTTGTCTCTCATCTGACACGAAGATCCACCTCTAGGGAGCTCAAGTAACCACCCATCGAGGTGGATAATCTCTACCTCCAACTCCATCCGATGTCGAACCAAATCCATCTCTCGTTGACGATACGCAGCCAATGCATCATCACGCTATGCCAATTGAGTTCGTATGAGATCCCTCTCCTGTGATGCATTTGTGTCCCAATCCCGTCGGTGGTATGTTGCCAATGCATTCTCCTGCTCCACCAACTGAGTCCACAGGAGATCCCTCTCCTACAAAGCATCCTCGAGCTCCTCATCCTGCCTTCAAAGCAAATCCTCCAGTTGCACTATCTTAGCACGATGCCTCACCTCCATACCCTCTGGGACTGCCTGAGGCGTAGGCATATCTAGGATGACAGGCTACTCCGGCTCCCACTGCTCCGGGACATCCTACATATCCGGCTGCTTCGAAATCCCAAAATCATCCCCCCCAAAGCTATCAACCTCCACCATGTCCGCATCCTCGAGCGGAGCCCCCCATCCCTCTCCCGATGCCTTTGCACCCTCTCCACCTACTGCTGCCACCTCTGGACCTCCTAGAGGCCCCTCGCCTCACCATCACCGCATCGTCCACCACTAGTCATAATCTATAGTTACCTCGACATTGTCCACATCAGAGACATCGATTGCTACATTCGACTCCTCACCCAATGGCTCGATGATCGGCTAGGCCAGAGTCCTCTCGTCACCCCGATGTTGATAAATCAAGGGCTCACCAGGCAATCCTTGGTGCACCCTCAACTATCACATCACCTAGATGTATGAGAAGTACTCCTGCTTGGTCCCATGTTGCCTGATCATCCATCTCCCCCTGCGCACTCATCATAGCCACTCTCCCACCTTAGGCCAGGCTAGACAGTCTTTGTATGGATGCCAGAACACATCCCTTGGAGCAAGACTCATAAAGGCATCAACATAGTGCCCTACGGCACCTGCCCACCACCAACTCTATCCCTGCTCCTCGGACCTTCGCCATAGAGCCACATACCCTATCTCCCTGTCCACCATCTCTACCCAAGTAGTCCATGGCAAACCCTGTGGCCGCTCCACAGCTATGTGCTGCCATCCCCAACACTACAATAGGTAGCTACATCCAATCCCCTTTTGCCTCCGATAGTGGACCTCATACAACTCATCATAGAGTTGTGCCAGTAGTGTTTGACCCCACCTCATAATCAGTGGCTCTAAGGTCAAACACTCAACTAGTCTGAAAACAACCTCCAGTAGGTTCCATAAGAACCTCGCACCCGAGGAGTTGGGAAGCAGCATGTTGGAGATGAGGGTCATCAGTAGTGCATGCCTCACCCCCAACATGCCCTTCTCTAGCCACCACCGTACCAAAATACCACCAATCAGGCAATCCCCCTATACCCTCTCCATCGGACTATCCATCCCCATCTTTGCCTCATGCTCGAAGCACCGTGTCAGCACCGCCATCTACTGATCACGTGGAGTAGTCCGAATAGGAAGCCCGTCTATCAAAATCCATAGAATCCGATAGACATCCTCAAGAGTCACCATCATCTCCCCTATTGGGAGATGAAAGGTATTGGTGCGGGGATCCCATAAGCTGATCAAGGCAGTCAGATATGCCCGATCCCCCACCATAGGCTCTAATCGAGTCACATGCTTGAGCCCAAGGGCGTCAAGCCAATCCCAGTCCATCATAGTCAGTGCCTCCCGTGCCTCTGAAAACACCGTCGGCACACGGTACCGGCTCTTCACCACCTGAAAATCAAAAAACAACACAAAAACATTAAAAACATGAAAGAAAAAAATGGTACAACAAAAACATTAACAACATGTACAGTACACACATTCAAAAAATCAAATAAACAATGCAACGCCAAAAACAAAAAAAACAAATTCAAAATACAACTTTGTCAGTTACCTAGGGTTTTTTTAACTTTAGTTCAAACTGATAAAACAAAAAACAAATTCAAAATACAACTTTGTCAGTTACCTAGGGTTTTTTTAACTTTAGTTCAAACTGATAAAACAAAAAACAAATTCAAAATACAACTTTGTCAGTTACCTAGGGTTTTTTAACTTTAGTTCAAACTGATAAAACAAAAAACAAATTCAAAATACAACTTTGTCAGTTACCTAGGGTTTTTTTAACTTTAGTTCAAACTGATAAAACAAATACCAAAGTCAAAATACAACTTTGTCAGTTACCTAGGGTTTTTTTAACTTTAGTTCAAACTGATAAAACAAAAAACAAATTCAAAACAAAAAACAAATAGTTACAAATTAAATACAACTGTGTCAGTTACCTAGGGTTTTTTTTAACTTTAGTTCAAACTGATAAATAAATAAATAAATAAAACAAATTCAAAACAAAAATTTGTCAGTTACCTAGGGTTTTTAACTTTAGTTCAAACTGATACGTAAAAATACAAAAACAAATTAAAATAGTTTAACCTAGGGTTTTCATCCTAGTCTAAACAATAAAAATACAAAAACAAAATAAAACAGTTTAACCTAGGGTTTTCATCCTAGTCTAAACAATAAAAATACAAAAAACAAAGTAAAACACTTTAACCTAGGGTTTTCATTCTAGTGTCAAACTGAAAAATACAACACACAATAACAAAAGTTTTCAGTTCCTAGGGTTTGAACCTTAAGTTTAAAACTGAAAAACCAATAAAAAACACACACAAATAGTTTTTAGTTACCTAGGGTTTAACCTTAGTCTAAAACTGATAAAAAACAGAAAACAACATAAAAACATTTTTTTAAGCTAAGTTTTCAATCTTAGTTTAAACTAGGGTTTTCTTTTTTAGCTTACAACAAAAACAAAATAAACATGGTTTTAACTAGGGTTTCGATCATAGTTCTAACAAAGCAATACAAAGCACAAATTCAAACAAACAACAAACATTAAACTAGGGTTTTTATTTTAGTTTAATCAAAAAATGAAATACAAAAAAAAAGAATTGTGGTTTTAAACTGTAACACAAAACAAGCAAAATAAAGAGAAGGGGCACTTACCGGTCTCACTTCGGCTCCGCCACTTGATGATCCGGTCCATGAACTCATGGTGTCCGAGAAATTTGACAGCGCTCCGCTACGCGAACTCGACCTCCTCCTCCTCACAACTCCAAATTGCCAGAAAAACAAAGTGCAAATGAGCCCAAAACCTAGTTTTGGCCCTTAAATAGGCTTTTAGGCCTGTAATCGTTCCACCCTGGGATGAGCACTCTAGTTAGCACTCGTCCCACCTTGGGATATTTACAAAACTGGTATTCATCCCACCCTGGGACGATTACAGAGCAAGAAAATCAAAAAACATCAAAAACTGCACCCAAATGCACAAAAAAAAGCAATAAAATATGCCAAATAAGAGTGCTTTTGCACTTGACATTCTTGGCATGCAAAACAGACATCGGGGTCACAAATCCTCACTATACTACTCCCTAAGAATGCTACCATAGCCGGACCACTCCACGGGAGGATGAATTTTTAAGAATTTCATCCCCAAAATGGCGTCACAAAAAGGGTCCAAACCCACCCAAAAATAGCAATAACATTGTTGAGCAAGGCGCCTTTGCGCCTGCGCATTATTGGCATACAAAATAGATGTCGGGGTCACAAATCCTCACTATCCTACTCCCTAAGAAGGCTACCATAGCCGGACCGCTCCATGGGAGGACGGATTTTTGAGAATTTCATCCCCAAAATGCGTCACAAAAAGGGTTACACCCACCAAAAATAGGTCAAATCATTGGGAAACTGCATAAGCATTCAATAGAAAACAATTGAAGGCACCCTTACAAAAGTCATCTTGGGTCAAGTGACTCATCGCTTTTCTCATGTTGGTCATTCCCTCATCGATTCGTCGCTTGAAGGGGTAGTCACACTTAGTCACCAATCAACAAATACACACCCAATCAAGGAAATGGCATGCATTCAAAGGATCATTGACAAAGAAAATCACGCTCCTGCTTGGGGCAGCAAACAAGCAATAATCACAAGCTGATCAAACACTTGGCATTCATGAATCATGAACTCAAGGTTCCTATAGACAAAAGGTTGCGCCCTTTGCCTATTCATGACTGAACAATGTCCAAGATCAAGTAACACCCCACCAAAATAGGTTAACACTTGAAATAAGCTCCTTAGCTCGTTAGAAGAAAGGATTCAAGAATGCATGCCCTTTCCATACTTGGGGCATCAAAATTTGGTTAGGTTACTAAGAAACCCTAATCATTAGTGCTTTTGTTATCTATTTTTGCTTAGTGCTACGCCTTGCACAGTGCTTCCCAAAAAGGGGCATCTGTAGACACCAAAACAACACCAATCTGATTACGTGACGACAAACACTGATCAAATTGACATACACAGCCCCTAGGGCAGCCCCTAGAGGTTAAAAAGTGGTCCTAACCACTCTCACAGTAGTTTTGGAAGGTCAAAGGTCAATTTGGCACCTTTCAGGCACTCTGCTCCCTACTCGTTCCACCCTGGGATGATTACAAACTGGTATTTGTCCCACCATGGGACGATTATTAGTATTCACTCTAGGGTGGGGCGAATAGTAGGTTTGATGGGAAAAAGTTAAAACCTTGAAAAATGGTAGCTCAGATCCGCCACTTAAATCCTCCTTCAATGCATGGAGTGCGAGTGAGCATTTTTGAGCTCAAAGAGGCAATCATAGGGGCAGTCATGGAGCCCTTAATCAGGGAGGAATCTTCTTCCCCTTGACAAGGCATGATGGCCAAGTGGTGCCTCTACATGCTCATTCATAAGATACCCTCAGGTCTATAAAATGGTGAGTCTTCTCATCCCAAAATGTGGATAGAGAAAGAGCATTTGGAGCAACGGAGTGCTGCTGAATTACACCCTCACCCATCGTTTGTGCTTCTTACATCCTTGATCTCTCTTTTGGAAGGGAGGTTATTGGGTGATCATTGGAAGCACAATCTAGACCTAAAACCTAAAATTTGGCCACAATACCCCACCTAATTTTTTGACACAACCCCATAAGTGTTTTTGGACCCATCCCAAGTGGATTGGTGCTGAAATCGAGCCCCAAACGGTGGGTGTCCTGCCCTCGGGTGCCCCCCACACTGCTGCAGTCCTAATCGCCCCACCCCGAAGTGATTAGAAATCTATGGTAGATTTCCATACTTTTCTTTTTGCATTTTATTCTAGGTCACTTACATATGTTGTCATTTAAATTTCATGTCATTTGGATGAGTTTTGACTGTGCTTTCAATGTTTCTCGCTTTCACTAACATACATGGAGCATCATCAGATACAGGGCGATTGAGGTAGAATCTACAAAATCCAACCATCTGGGTCATCCCAAAATGCCCCATTTTGTCTAACCCCAACTTTACAGGTGTTTTGGAGGCCCCTGGATGGGACATTTAGGAGGTCACCTACTGACATTTTATGACAGTCCTAATCGTCCCACCCCGGAGCGATTAGAAATATGTGGCATATTTCTCAACTGTTCCTTTTGCAATGTGTTCTTGGTAATGTTTTTTAGCTTCTATCAAATTTTTAGCTCATTCTGATATGTTTCAGTTATCATTTTAATCATTTTATGCATGCATTGACCGTAGGCCTTGGGGATCACATGCTTCCCTCCATCCGCAGGTGCTACTAATCGTTTACTATTTCTCTGAACGTAGGATCTTAACACCGGAGGGGCAGCAAGGAACTATAGATGCATTCATGCAAGCGGTGGCAATTTTTGGTCCACCCATTTTCAATGTGGGCACGCGGAAGATCCCCAAGGGGAATATCTCATTTGTGGTGTAACAAAACCATGTTTAACGCTCCTAGCCCTTGAAGATGGAGGAGACGCATTGTAACCTGATCTTGAGAAAATTAATAAAATAAAGGGCTGCACTTTTATATTTTGCTTTAAATCTCGTTTCAATTCATTTGTTTTCCCTCTTTTCATGCATTCTTGTTCGTAGGACTTAGCATTACATTTCCCTTTCTGTTTGCTTTCATATCCTCGTGCTTTCACTAGCATAGCATAGTTTCAGGTTATGATGTTGTCGGGTGACTTCTTTCGCCATTGCACCATAAACTCTAATTGGAAAATTCTAGAGTGCATTGTAACATTGATCAAAAATAAAAATAAAGAAAACATTGTTTTGTTTGAATTTCCACTAGTTAGTTTTTGACTAACTTAAATGGTTGATTTTATGTTTGCATATCCTAAGGTTTCACTTCTATTTATGACTATAGTCATTTAAGTTGTCCCAATTGGTTTGACAATTATAGTTCAAGTGAATCCTTAGTAAAACTGAACCTTAAACTCATACACACTTGAAATTAAGGAATAAGTAATTCAAAAGATATAGATGTCAAGTAATTTACCAAAAGAGTCTAAGGTACACTGCTTAAAATACATACAGGAGGGTTCACTTAGCTCTTCCACTTTTGAACGACTATGGATCTACTCGTGGGGAATAGGAACTCAGACATCATCATCCCAAGAACTTACCAAGTGTGCATTTAAAATTGTGGAATTTTCTCTCGAGTTTAGTTTCATGTCCCAAGTTTTTTCTAACCTAGACCTTAACTAGATTCTATTAGTTAGCCTGGGCTCTGATACCAATTGTAACAACCCTAGTTGTCACTACTCAACCACTCAATTTTTTTTTATTCATACATCATTTATAATACAAGGATCATAATCATGACTTAAGGTAGAACCATTCCAACTGGATTGTATCTTATCAAGGCAGATAGCATCATGTGCTACTAAGACTTGATTAGAGCCCTTTGAGTAGAAGTGATCAGCTTCTATGAAACCCTTATACCCCATTTGTATGATAACATTCGCCAAGCGTTGGTTTCATCCCACAAAAAGAGAAAATTACAAAAAGGTCCACCAAGACTAGGTGAATACCTTGAATATGGAGATCCACACCAATGGAAAACCATCATAGTTAAAATAACCACACCAATGGTTATTCATAGATCTAATCCACATATCTTTGATGGGATATTTAGGATAACATATCACTATTCATGATTAAACTCATAGAATTCATGGAATGTCATCTTAAGCTATACTATGTAACTTTAAAACCTCTTAAAACTTTATTTATCCATTCTCTCATATGGGTGTCCATTTTGTTATTCATAAGAGTTATTTAAATTCAATACTTGTCATCATGGAAGTACCCCTCCTCATGTCCACTCAACTTCTTAGCTTTAGAATATAAGTTTTGTCTTGGTTTTCAATTATAAATCAACTTGTCTTCTTAACGGTTTCATCCCATTCCAAATTCCAATGTGTTCTAATTTAAACCATTGTGAGTGTTTAGGAGGTGAATATAAGTCAATGATGTTCTTTTATGATAAGATTCATTACATCATAACCTTAGATTGAAACAATACATGAGAGGTCTATTTAAGAATTACATTCCATTATGATTGACTTTATGATTCCACACAACCATTGATTACAAAGAGTGAGAACTAACTAGTTGCATCATTCATATTTATCCAATTTAATCCAGGAAGTAAATGGTACAATCACATAACATTAAATCATCATCATATCAAAAATTTAAGCATACATTCTTAACATCATAAATGAAATTGTTGAATAAATAGTAATCAAGGTAAACATTGCAATAATCAAGTTACATGCATAATTATCCCTTAAACATTTAGCCATTTCATCCACATATATCATTTTCCTTAAAGCAATAGGAACAAGAAATAACACATCAAACCACAAAATAGAGTGACACAATGATTTATCCTGGGAATCCTCATGGGGAATAAACCTAGCCTCCAAAATATGCTTTTTCCTCATATTCATAAACTTTGAGATGTGAAATATTACAAGTAAATAAGGGCATCAACAGATCCCTTAAATTTAGTATACAAATCCAGGAATGATATTGTTCTTATTCAAATACATGATGTAATTAAGGATTTATCTAATTCCTTTCTCTAAGACATCATTATGATATTAAGGTATTTGCCATACCAAGGGGAAACATTTATCCCTTTATGATTTTAGATGCAATTAAGGAATCTACTGATTCCTTTCTAAGCCATCTTAGCATTTATAACATCTTGTATAACTTTATGATAATCATTGGGTCAATATTTTGGAGAAATTGAATTGATGTTAGAGGTAACCCTATAAGTTCACTCATGAATGAGTTTCAAATTCATTCTTCAATAATAATCCTTCACTTCATAAATTAAAGTCCCATACCTTTAATTTATGAATCAATCATTCCTTCCCAATTAATTCTTCTAGTCTAATTTCTAGATTAAATATAAATATTCAACTTTTAATAAGAACTTACTCTCAAATTTTCTACTAAAGTCATTTTATAATAATTTGTCACCTAACATTTACCTCACTAAATGTGATCTATGCTTTTATCAATATAAATTGAATAAATTAAACCATAGATCTATTAGTCAATATCTCCTTTAAACTAATCGTTACAAGTAATAACCTATTCAATATAGTATCATTTCATTATATTACCCCTTCTATATTCACATGGACCCTAATGTATTTAATCAAAAGGTCCTAATGATTTTTAACTCTTTAAAATCATAACTTAATGAAGACTTCGAATATCTTACTAAAATTTAAGGTTCCCCATTAACCTTCAACAACATTAAATGTGACCTATGTTTCTCCCAATATGTGGTTTTGACTATAGACCAACATACCCTTTTTAATACAATTGATAATATCATCATAATTTTAATATCTCTATAACATTGATTCCTTTGTTTATCAACTAAGCCCATTACCCTTGAAGTATAACAACCTTCTCTATTTGATTCGCTTTCATAATTAACCCAAGCCATTTACCTCATAATGAGCTACTAATTACTTATTCCTCCCAATAAAACACACAAGATTTAACTCAATTCAATTAAAGTATATATGCTAAGTCAATACATAGTGGTGACTAACCAAAATAACTTCTTTAATCGATAGAGCGATAGGGGTAACAAGGACTTTGATTGGCCTTTTTGATATTTTAATCATTTCTCCAATTCTGCTAATATTGATGACAACGAGTCCACTCTAATCGAGGCATCAATATTTAAACAACACGGTGGTGATTCCCAATACCTCGTAGTCATATTTCATTAGTAGAATGCTATCACCATATGATTTATCGTAGAAGATATTTTACCTAAGCTCAGTTACAGGGAAGGAAGGTTTGTAATATGTCCCTTATCATATCTACTCACGTAGGTCCCAACACATATTTTTAATTCTTGCTATGCGTCACTATGGTTTAGTACTAATTTGGAAATGTTGGGTTCTCAATCATTCAAGCGACATGACATATGGCTTAGACCTAGATTATAGAGTACAACAATTATCTTTATCATTTTCCACTTTGATAGGGGTCGTCTAAACCTTTGGCCATCGAAACATGTTATTCCATAAAATGCAGTGACCATTGATTTTAAAGGTTGTAATTTCAGTTTTAGGCTGATATTGATAATGGAGAGATCATCACAGTAGAATTTTCTAGAATAAAGGAAACTAATGTATAAACCCTAAGTTACACCTGTGGGCCACTATCCAAGACAATAGCCACAAAATAAACCTTCCTTCTCATGATCCAAGGGTTCTAGCACCAGGTTCTCTACTCCAATTTATGTTCAAGGATCATTGGTTGTGTCTTGGTACACTGGTTGGCGGTGAATAATAATGGATCTGAATAATGGGTGTGTAGTCTCTCCTCAATAGGATAGCACTTTGTTGCTCCTCAAGGGTGCACAAATTCACTCTCCAATCTGATAGGGCTTCATTGCATAAACTCTAAAAATTGTGGATCTCCTTTGCTCTTTGTGGGAGAGTCCATATGTAGACTTCCCTCTCTTCATATCTGGATCTTGGATTCCTAGAGAAGCTTCAATACAAATCTCATGCGACTGACCGTCCTAGGTGGAAAGCATCAGTAACAAACTGGCATTGAAGGGGCAGTTAGGAGGAACTCAAGGAGTTCCTCACCAAAATCTACCCATAAAAAATGGAAGGTATAGTCAGATTGCATGATCTAGGCTCGTATTCATGGCTAGACTATGCATGGTGTTATCCGCTATCAAGTTCAGCAGCTAGGTGTGGTCGTTGTAATATTTAGTGGCCAAATATGGTAGCCACTCTGCTTAAGAGCGACAAAATCTAGATGGGCTAAAATTGCCCTTTTTGAGTGGTTAGGACCATTGCTTGCTCTTGGAGAGATCCAAGAGGATTCATATGGTCTATGAATGTGTCCATATGGGTATTCTCCTAAATATGATGTCTTTTAGGTATCTACACTTATATAGTGGATTTGAAGGTGATATGGGTGGGAAAACCAATGAGGGCTAACATAAAATATGCCAAATCCAAATAATTAGGGTTTTCTTAGAACAAACCCTAAAAAGGTGAAATCATGTTCCATATAGGTCTACCGTGATTTTACCTATGCGAAGTCGTGCCCTATCAAGGGTGAGCATTATTTTGCATAGAGGGAGAAAAAGGGCAAAAGAGGAGGTAGAAGCCTAACCCTTGCCTTATACAAGTCTAGTGGGTCTCCCAGGAGACTCTAGGAAGATTGCCCACTAAAGTGGGTCAATTTTCCATGTCTATAGATGAGCTTTTAATGTGTTCAAGTCTTCTTGTCAAATTTTTACTTCAAGTAGGATCTTCCTCTCAAGATTTTGAATTTCTTGAGGTCTTCACTAGATTCTTCTTTCACTCAAAAATGGAACTCCTTACCAAATTTTCCTCTGCTTGGGCTTGTTGTTGGATGGAGATATTTGTCCCAAGTCCTTCATTATCAGGGGCTTCTCCTTGGTAGTGGATTTCTCTAGTGAGTTCTCCTTTGATGATTTCTTTAGGAATGATCTCCTAGCCTTTATTGGATGATCATTGAGACCTCTCCAAGGTATTTGATCTTGCAGCTTATTCTAGTCTTCCTTGAGACCTTATCTTCAATCTTCTACTTTTGAAAGTTTTGGTGGTGAGATCTTCTCTTGGATATCTGATTCTACTACTTTTTTATTTGAGTAGGACTCCTAGTACTTCTTCTTCTTCCTTATCTAGAAATTCTTCAATGAGATCTCCTCTTGATCTCTTTTGCTTCAGATGTTGGATTGATTCTGAAGAGGATACTCTTCCTAACTTTCTTGTAGGAAGATTTCTCAACTTACTGGATCTCCTTTTCCTACAACAAAAATATTAGTACTGAAATTTACTTCTAAATTAGGTACTCTCTTTTGGAGTCTTCTTCAGAATAAAGGTTTATGTGTCTTGTTTCAATATCAAGGCTTTTGTGGCCTTTTCTTTAATATCAAGGCTTTTATGGCCTTTTCTTCTAGATCAAGGCTCCTATGGCAATTTCTAGGCTTATATGGTCTTTTATTCTGGATCAAGGCTTCTACGGTATTTTCTTCTAAATCAAGGCTTCTATGGCCTTTTTATTTTTGTGAATTTCTTCAATATAGAAATGGAGATCTCCTATCTCCTAACTTCACCATGATTCTTTTCCATAAGTTTCTTCTAAAGTATTATCCTTTCTACAATAACTAATATCTGCACTATGAAGGTACTATGACCTTTGGTTAATGGAGTTGAGGTGTTCTAGCTTTCTATTGTAGGAGGTGTCCCAATAATCTAATAATTAATTCCCTAAAATAAAATAAACTTCAGGTAAATATTTCTAGATCTCTTTTTTTTTTGTGTAAAACATCCCAAAAGGGATGCCACTTTCGGGTAATACCCAAGGAGGCAGGGGTATCCATTCCGTGAAAAGTGCCTAGGACTCGGACCTAGCCTACCACCTTTGACATACTCAAGGAGAAAACAAACACACAAAACCAATTTAAAAATAAGTAAATAACAACAAAAATAATAAAATAAAATAAAAAACATGCTCCTTGAGTGTGTCAAAAACAAAAGCACAACCAAACACGTACAATAAGAAAAAATAAACCACAACACAAACCACATAGAAAAACACAAGAACCACATAACAAAACATAAACAAGACAAAAATAACAGAACACTACAAAGACAACCCAAAAAAAACATGAAAAATAAACACAACCAAAACCTAAAAAATAAAATAAATAAAATAAAAATAAAAAACAACCAACAACAGACAATAAAAAAAAATAAAAAACATAGAAAACACTCACACATAAAAACACGAAATAACACAAACAAATAGAAACCCAAGAACAAGAACGAAAAAAACACAAGAACAATAACAAAAAACATGAAAAAAAAAACAAAACAACAAAAACACAAGAACAACGAAAAACAACACAAAGAACACAAAAACAAAAGAACCCACCCACCTTAAAAAACTAAACAAAAAAAACAAAGAAGAAAAAAGAAAAAAAAATGAACAAAACAATGACCTATCTAGACTAGAAGACTATTAAGGCAAGAATCAACAAAGGAAAAAAAATAAAGAATAGAATGAGCTAGGGAACTAAAAAAAACTGAATGAAACAAAGAGAAGCAAAAAAAAAAACAAGAAGAAACTAGGTACCTTCAAAACTGGAGCCACCCAAAGAAATGATAGAAAGAAGAGCTTCCCTAATTTGAGAAGCCCACCATATAGGTGGGTGGCCATAACAAGTAAGATCACATTTGTCCAAATCCCAATTAGCTAAAGCATCAGCACTCTTGTTTTGATCTCTGACCACATGACTGTAATCAACTTTCAAAAATCCCATCTAGATTAACTGAATCTTCTCAATAATTCTTTTTATTCTCCAATCCACCTTATGATTCTTAGAAGGAGTCTTCAAGAGATTAATCATAAGTTGATATTCAGACTCAACTAACACCTTTTCGCATCCAACCTTAGTAGCATCCTGAAGGCCTCTGAGGATACCATACCCCTCAACAAGGTTATTAGAAAAAATACCCAAATTCTTAGCAAAATTAAAAACCAGGGAGCCATCTGAAATTCTAGCAATTCCTCCCAGATCTCTTAGATGATCTTCACTAGTTGATTTATCAAACTAGTGGATCAAATGTTGAGTCCTAGTCTTCAAGAGTTTTTTTGAAACTTTGTGGAAAGACTCTAGCCATATGCACTCTCAATATTTTTGAAACTAAGATTTCTTTCAGTCCTCACTTGTGTCTCTTCCTAATTCTATCACCTAGACTCTTCTAAGAAATTTTGACAATGATTGGTCCAATGGCACATCAGGTTGACAAAAAACTCAGGGTTAATGATAATGGTAATTTTTCTATTGATCTACTATAGCTTGATCTATTGTAGCTCTAATGCCACTATTAGCTTTTGATACAATATGTAATTGGAGACAACAAACACAAGATGCAGAATAATGAGAAAGAAATTAAATCTGCAAGATGACTGAAATATGCTATAAATAGAAATAATTGATTTGAGCATAGAAGTAGCTATGGAGAAAATTAACACTCCCTAATACAAGCTACTACTCAATGAATGAGCTCTGAGCTTATAGTTCATACACTCTACACTATTGTGTCTCTCCTACTCTACTATGCTCTCCTATATATGTTTATCACTCTATCTATGGCCCTTTATATAGGAAGACAAGTTTCTTGGACAACACTCTACCTTGTTGTACAAGGGATACCTTGCACATTTACAGCTTACACATTGACACTTGTACATTTATTACATTGCATGAAGTAACTAGATTACTTCCCCCTAAAGTAATCTAATGGCCTAAGTATGTACCAAGGAATGTACATTTACATGACTTAAATAATGTAATATAGGCTATTTCTAACACCCTCTGCATAAATAATAAAAAGGTAATGGGAAAGAGGGTCCCCTTGTCTCAACCCCCTTCCTACTATGAATATGGGAGAGGCACTACCATTTACCAGAATTGAGAATGTTGTCATCTATGTGTAGGATTTTACCCAATCTCTCCATTCCTCTGTAAAGCCCATCTTATCTAAAATCCTTTGTAAAAAAGACTAGTCTACTATATCATAGGCTTTAGAAAGATCTAATTTAATAAACATACCTGGGTCCTTTTGCTTGGACATTGTGTGTATTACTTCCTATTCCACTACTATTCCATCTAGAATTTGTTTGCCTTCAACAAAACCTCCTTGCTCACTTGAAATCAGATTTGGTAAAAAATGTTTTAACCTCTCTTCCATAAGCTTTGTTAATATCTTGTATACTACATTACAGAGTGAAATAGACCTATAATTGTCAATTATCTCACTCGATGGGTCCTTAGGAATTAAGGTGATAAAAGTATCAAAGCTTTTAATATTTGCTTACTCTATCTTATTTCCTCCAGTGCCTCCACCACTGCTTGGCCCACAATTTCCCAAAAATTTTGATAAAATTTAATGGTAGGGTCTTTCCTATTTGTATTTTTGTAAGATCTGTTATGTTTCTTCCAGAAAAATTTCCTCCATTAATAATTTATTATGTTCTGGTTTAACTAGTTGTGGAATTACCTCTAGTATCTTCTTCTGCATTATTACATTCAAATTTTCATTGCTACTAAAAAGAGTATGGAAGTACTGATTTGCTATAGTTTTTATTTCACTTCCACTAGTTTTTACCTAACCCATTATATCTGTAAAACTTGTAATTCTATTTTTTTGTCTTCTAGTTGTTGTTGTCTTATGAAATAAAGTTGTGTTTTGATCCCCCTTCTTTAACCATGTAAATTTGGATCTTTACCTCCAATAGATCTCTTCTTGTTCCTCCAAAGCTTCCTCTCTCCTAATAATTTATGCCTCACATTGCAACAGATCTTCTATAATAGTTCTTTGTCTTATCTCCTGAGAAATATTCTCCTTCTGATCCTTGATTTCATTATTTTAAATTCTAGTGAGTTCCTTCTTATGTTTACTCCACTCCTTTAGTTGGGTCCTAACATATTTTAGTTGTTGGTGAAGTTTAAATTGGGTTGTCTGAAATCTTGGTTTCCCTAATTTACACCACTCCTTTATGTGGTCCTCCAAATCTTCATATTTCAACCACCATAGCTCAAATTTAAATGTTCCTACAACTTTATGATTATCTTATTCTATGGTAAGGCTTACTATAAAATAATCTAAATAAATTTTATCCATGACCCTCGCTTGATGCTTGGTATGTAGGTATAGTTCCTCTCCCATGAAGAAATGATCCAAGCAATATTTGACTGTCTCCCCTTCCTTTCTTCTATTTGTCCAGGTCATGGAGCTATCCATAGTTGGGATATCTATTAGATTCATTTGACATGTTATTGATGAAAAAAACCTATCCTTTTCCTCCAACATGGACCCATATCCTTTTTTTTCCTCTATTCTAAGCTTTGCATTGAAGTCTCCTCCCACAATCCATTGGTCCTTTAGATAGTTGTCTCTAAAATTGGATGGATTCCCATTGATCCCTCTGTGCTCTGACTGTCTGTGCTCTAGTTTTTCCCACTTTCCCTATTTTGTAATTAGATCATCAACACCCCTCTCGTAGAGGCCCCATATTTCTAGAAATAATTTGTGATTCCACATAGTGGTCAATCCACCTAATTTTACCTATGTTGATTGAGTAAGGATCTCTCCTTTTTGTCATATCCTCATATTTATTTTTTGTAAGCCTTCTCCTTGCATTTTGGTTTCCTATAACAAAACTATATCTAGACTCATATCTATGATAATTTTTTTGACTACCTTTTGTCTGGGGTAACTGCCTAAACCCCTCACATTCCAAGTAATTAATATCATTGATAATTAGGAGAGAAAAAATCAACCATTGATTTTACCTTTCCATTCTAGCTCAAATATCTTCCCTGTTCCTTCATCTTCTCCTTGTTTGACTTCCTCCCTACATATTGGTTTGTTTTTTGTTTCTTACCACTTGATGAATCCCTAAAGTAGGGTTATCTTTGTTCTTATTTCCTTCTTTTATCTCTATTTCCTGATTTAAAACTATCCCCTACTCTATTGCCTCTCCTTTGGTCTCTCTCGTAGGTTGAATATCCTCTTCCATGAGAGATATTGTGTCTGCTTTTGCTCCTTGCTTGTTCCCTAACACTAAAATAGAGTATTGTTCTTGATCTATTAATGTGACTTTTTGGGTATCCTCATCTAATACTTTCATTTCAAAATCTCTTTCTATTTCCAAGCTTCCCAGTTGTTTGAATATCTCATATCTATTTTTTGTTCTTCATAATTTTTCTCCTTGTCTCTGGTTACTATGTCAATTTCCTTTATTTGGGCTTTTGATTACTTTTTGGAAGTCCTCAGATTTTGTTGGGCCTTTCCCTTCTTTCTGATTTACCTTTTGCTAAGGATATTGGCCTGCCATGTTAATATTTGTTCTTGTCCCCTCTTGTTCAAATTGATGATCCTTAATTACTTGACACATTCTAGCCAAATTTCCATGAGCATGGTACACTCGACATCTGAATGGAATAGCCTCATAATCCAGTTGTTTGCACTAGATAAAATCTCCTATTTTTAGGTTTATCTCTATTGGAAGAGGTTTATTGAGGTCCATTTCTACACAACCCCTATCAAACATTGTCGATCCTTCTAAAATTGTTTCTCTTGATCTACCTTGATAATGACCTAGTAAATTGCCTATTATCTTGAGTACCTCCTATTTCCAAAATTCAAGGGGAAGGGCAAATAGTCTTACCCATATTAATACTATAGTCGATTCCACCCTCAAGTCAAATCCCATCTTCCATGGTTGTAGGAATAGTCTTGTTGGCCCATGATGATACGACCCTCCCTCAAATACTTTTTCTCGATCTGCCACTAATGTGAACTCTACAAAAAATACCCATTTAGAAGAGTTATAATTTCATATTATCCTTCCAGATGCCATCGTTTCCTTATCCACATGTGAAGTAAGTGCATAGATAGTCTGAAACCCATGAATTTACCTATCAGGTTGTGTTTTGTATTATAAACTATATCCTTAGCTATCCAGTCCTCAGCTATTTCTAATAGTGGTATTTCCTTTGCTTGTGGTAAACATCCATTCACCCTTCCTTATAGAAAATCCTCCTTTTATCACTTCCCCATGGTGTTTATGATTGTCCTTGCCTGTGTTTGATAGTCATTGAAGATATCTTGGGTACCAAATAGCTTTTTTCGGTATGAGATTCCTTGTTTTGAAGGATTTGGTACCAAATTACCTATATCCCCCATTCTTGGTCATGATCCATACTATTAAAAGACCCTCCAAAAATATTGATCCTCTCTGATGGTGTTTTTTAGATGAAAATGTTCTCCAGGCCTCTGCCCTAGCCTCTAAAATCCTAGTTTGATTCCTCAGACCTCCAGGCTTCAATGCCTATCCATTCACAATGTTAAAATTGTTAACTTAAGTTAGAATGTATTAAGTATTTATTTAATTTAGGATAAATATAGGATTAAATGGACTAAGGTGTATGATAAAATAAGTATAGGTATATATTTATTTAATCATATACCTTAGTATATAATATTTAACCTAGGTATTATTATTTAATATAATTTAAGTACCCATTTAATTTTTTTATCCTAAAGCCTAGATACCTAGATACCTAGTATTTTATTCACCTTTATACTTAGGTGAATTTACAATAATAATCCTAATTTTATATTATATGTTCCAACACTACCCCTTAATCTAATTTGAGGGTTATATTAATATTACAAAATATGAGTTTCCCCAAGAACCAATCCACCAAGGAGCAAACTATTTGGCAAAGGCATCTTCAACATTGGAAAAGAGACTTCAAGTTGTGTGGTAAGAGGTAAGGCACCATCCATCAACATGGATCTATAAAAGAAACATAACATAGATTCAGTAATATAAAATATGGTATGTAAATAAGGTTTTCATCAACATGAAAAACAAAAATAATTAATATACATATTTTATAAACATGGGAAGATAACATCTATCAACATGGATGAACAAGTAGCATTCATATTCCATCAACTTATAAAAATAACATCCATAAACATGGATAAACAAGTGGCATATATATTCCATCAACATGGATAAACAAGTGGTATTCATATTCCATCAACATGGAAAAATAACATTCATCAACATCGATAAACAAGTGGAATACATATTCCATCAACATGGGAAAATAACATCCATAAATCATGGATAAAAAAGTGGTATACATATTCCATCAGCATGGATAAACAAGTGGTATACATATTCCATCAACATGGAAAAAATAGCATCTATCAACATGGATAAACAAGTGGCATACATGTTCCATCAACATGGAAAAAAAATAGCATCCATCAACATGTATAAACAAGTGACACACATAAATAAGTGGCATACATTTCACAAAACCTTAGAATTATTAAAAAATATTTAATAGAATTTACATCACATAATATTTATGCATTACTCCCCCTTGAGGGTAATTCTTTTAAGCCTAGTTTAATTCTAAAGCAAGAAATTTTAGATTCTACTAATGGTTTTGTGAAAATATTAGAAATGTTTTCATTAGTTGGGAAATAAATTAATTTAATTTTTTCATCTAAAACCTTCTCCCTAATAAAGGGTGCTTTTTTTCGGTAGATAAGATACTATAGCATTAATACCGGGTTTTACAGGTTGACCCAAAACCTTTTACAAAAATCAGCCCAGGGTTGTTGATGAACATATCCTTACTAAGGATCCTATATATGTAAAATCTACATGCCACCAAAGCCATTACATCTAGTAAGGCACATAGCCTGTTATCAAAAAGAAACTTCCCATACAAAATTTTGGGTATACCCCGAGAAAACACACATGCATCATAATTACAAAAAATAAACAGACACGGATCCCTTCCTTGAGATAATGGAGAAACAAAAAGCTGCAGACACACATAGCAGAGTACTAAAAAAAACTCCCACAAGCTTTGTATTGACAGTTACTCTTAATAATTATTTGGTAATTGCTTTTTTTCGTCTATGACATGCTTTGGTACCACATACTATCTTGGCCAATCAACCTTGGAGAAGTGAACCTGCTGGCTAGATTTATGGCGGTGGCTATCTGGTGGTCCACGTGGCTTTGGTTCAAAGTCTTATATTGTTGTTTCTTTCCTTCCCTATGATTATCAACCAACCTTAAATTACTAAGATGACTAGGAGCCATGTTATCTGACATGTGACTATCCCCAATAGTCTTTGTGGTATTTCCAAGCAGCATCCATGAAGACTGACAGCTCAGATAATTTTTATTGTGAGTCCAATTCAAAAAAGATACGGGAATACTCCTAGCCTCTGAACTTACAGTGCCTTCCTTGTTGGTAAATTCGACTATAATTCTTGGCATTCTTGTTGAATAAGCTCCTCTACTTCACTCGGGACACCATGTTCCCATTTGAAAATTCCGTCATCATAAACACCCAAATTGGCTAGCTTATTAGCAATTTTGTTAGCTTCCCGAAAGACATGTTGGGATTTTATGTCCTATCTTCCCTGGAAAAGGATCCTAGCCTCTTCAACAATTGTTTTAATCCTCCAAGGAGGTGTTTTCCAATTATTGAGGAGATTTATAACATGCATAGATTATCCTTCTATGATCAAATTGCCTTCTAAGTCTTGAGTCATTTGAAGACCTCTCCACATAGCTCTAGCTTCAGCTTCGTTGTTCGTCCTTGTTTCCAAATATTCAAAAAATGCAAGCATCATATTCCCATTATGATCTCACACAATGCCACCAGCAACTACTCTTCCAGGATTGTCCTTAGTTGCTCCATCAAAATTAAGCTTAAACCAACCCGTAGGAGGTGGAGACCACTTAACATTGGCTTTGGGGTTGACTACCCTAGGCACAGACTCATCTAATAAGGTTAAGCTTAAATATTGAGCAATCGTGGTCTCCTATAGATGAGGTTTACATATATCAAAAGGGATAAGGTTCACATTCTCGTTGGCAAAGGATAGGATCCTGGCAATGATAGTTTGATGATCATGGATAGACTCATTAAATACTGTATGGTTCCTTTCTAACCACACCTACCAAAGATAGTGATTGAGACAAATTTTCCACATGTATCTAAGTCTTTGGCTTGAAAAGGGCCAAGGCCATTGGACGAACAAATCAAGTACGATGGCTGGTTTAACCCATGAAATATTGAAGGCCTGAAAAACCCCACTTAGGACAGTCAAGGAAAAAGGGCACTCAAGAAAAATGTGATAAATGGTCTCCTAATTAGCCCTTCACAGATAACAACGATTAGTGATACAAATACCTTTATGCATCATATTATCAATGGTTAGAATTATTCCTTGGATAACCAGCCATGAAAAGATTGCAATTTTTGGAATTAAATTTTTTATCCAAACTAAGTCCTTTTGGAGGACAAAATCCTCGTCATCAAGCAGAATCTTGTAAGCTGATTTAACAGTGAATTTCCCGTTTTCCATAGGAGCCCAGATCACTTGATCTTCCTTGGGTCTCATGGGGATAAATTGTTTCTCGAGAATTTTACAAAGATCATTTGATTCCGCTTGAAATCCCTAAATTCTTATTTGTTTCCACTTCATTCTACCTTTGTCCTCAACCATATAATCGGAGACTTTTTTGCCAATGAGTTCTTCTGTGATATCTCTGATTCGGGCTAAGTTAGAATATTGCGTCATTGGTTCGTCCTTAGCCCACCTGTCATTCCAGCAATTTATCCTCTCACCATTGCCTAAAACTCATCTTAAACCTTTTTTGATGATTTCCTTACAATTAAGAATTGCTTTCCAAAAAGTAGAACCTCTTATTGGAACTGAGTCACTTAGAAATTCCATATTTTGAAAATACTTTCGTTTGATGATAGCTATCCATTCATTTTCTTCACCAGATCTCAATATGCTTTATCCTTTGGTGCAAAACAAATTTTTAGCTAATGTTATTGAATATTGATTATTAGAAAATAAAGTGATGGATTTGTTGTTATTAAAACCAATGTCACTAAGTAGTATTTGAAGCTAAATAGCTTCTTGACATTCTAAGGTAGCACTTCTATACTCAACCTTAATTGAGGAGAGTGCTATGGTTGGTTGTTTCTTACCACACTAAGAGATCACACCTAATCACAAGGAAAAACAATATCCACTTGTAGATTTCCTTTCAGCATTATCCATAACATAGTCACTATCACAATATCCAAACAAATTTACATGAGAATTACTTAAATATTTTAAGACTAAGTTTGTTGTTCCACTTAGATATTTAAGTATTCTATGAACAACATTAAGACGAACATCATAGGGCTTATGCATAAATTTAACCATAACATTAACAACATAAGGTATTTTTTTTTTAACTTTTAATATAATCGTTACATAGCATGTCCGCAACATGTGAGGGGAGAGATTTGAACCTGGGCCTCTCATTTTCAACTGGAGAGTTTTAACTACCCACTTGCTCTCCAACTCCTCTACATGAGCAGATAACAACATAAGGTATTTCAAGCCTAGATATAGTTATATATAGTAAGCTACCAATAAAATTACCTATATAGTTTTATCAACAAGTTTAAAATTTTTAGTAATCTCAAATTTGCTAGAAACCATAGGAGTAGAAACATATTTACAATTTGTCATATCAAACTTTTATAATATTTCTAAAATATACCTTTATTGTGAAATCAAAATTTTATGTGACTATTGATAAATTTGCAAACCTAAATAGTAATACAATAAACCGATATCATTCATTTCAAATCTACTTAACAATTGTTTCTTATATATTTTAATCACACATTCATTGTTTCTTGTAACAAGTAAATCATCTACATACAAAACAATAATAGTAATACTATTATTTTTCCTAGATATGTAAATTTGGATCATAGTAACACTTATTAAAACCATTGAAGAAAAATAACTTGAAACCTTTTCATACAAGATCTTGGAGTTTGTTTAAGACAATATAAATATTTCTTTAATCTACAAACATAGTTAGGATTTTCTATGTTTTCAAAACCTTGTGGTTGCTCCATGTAAATTTCTACATCTAAGTTAACATTGATAAATACATTGTTTACATCTAATTGATATATTTTCCAATCCAAAATGATATCTAATGCAATAATTAACCTAATTTTAGGTATTTTAGCAACAAAAGCAAAAGTCTCCTCATAATATATACCATACAGAATACTTTTGCTACTAACCTAACCTTATGTTTGTCTATTTCACCTAAAGAATTTATCTTAAGTATAAATACCCATTTATAACCTATCATATTTCTTTTACAATGCCTGGGGACTAATTCCCAAGTATCATTTTTAATAAGTGGGTTGTACTCTTGTTGTATGACTTTGATCCAATTTTGATCATTCTTTGCTTGGTTATAAGTTTGAGGTTCATTCAAATTTTGAATTTTAGCCATAAAAGTGACACTTGAAGTTTAGCTTCTAGTTCTATACTTATACATTTCACTAAATGGAGAGTCTTTTATTGTTTCGTCATACCATTTTGATTTCTTAGTTTGGTTTTCTAAAGGAGAATTTGCATTCATGTTAAAAGAACTAGATTTATACAAAGTAGAGTCATCAAAAGTAACATCTCTATTTACAAATATAATTCTACTATTAGGGTTATGTAATCTATATCCTTTGGATTTATTATCATAACCTACCATCACACATTTCAAATATCTATCATCTAACTTTCTAATGTCATTATAATTATTAAAATATGCATAAGCAATACAACCAGTCACATTCAAATGCTTTATAGATGGTTTCCTTTGAAACCAAGCCTCATATGGAGTTATTACATTTGATTCTTTAGTGGCACACCTATTAAGTAAATAAAAAAAAGTAAAACAACATTTTTCCCATAAAAATTTAAGTAAACTTTGAAGGAATTTCCCTGTCATATTTGTAATGGACCTATTTTTCCTTTCAGCAACCTCATTTTATTGGGGTGAATAAGGGAAAGTGAATTTTCTTGAAATACCCATTTCAAGTTAAAATAACTTGAATTAATTGCTTGCATACTCTCCTCCATTATCAATCCTTAAGACTTTAATGGAGGAAAATGACTCTTTTTCCACAAGAGCTTTGAAATACTTAAAAATTTTAAATACTTGAGATTTATTTTTAAGAAAATATATCCAAGTGTATCTTGAAAAATCATCAATAAATGTTAAGGAACATAAGCTACCATTCAAAGATTCAAATTTAAAGGGACCTATAAAATCATAATGGACTAATTCCAATTTATATGATGATCTAAAGGAAGCTTCACCAAACTTAGTTCTAGGTTGTTTGGATAAAATACGTATTTCATAAAGTCCACCATTAGCATTAATCTTAGAAATTCCAATTACCATTTTCTTATTATACATATCAATCATGCTTCCAAAGTTAAAATTTCCTAATATATTGTGGCATAGCTTAGAATTATTATCAACATATATGGCAAGGCAATATTTACCTAAAATTTGATGTGAAGAGAATTCATACAAGTTGTTGGAAAGTACACCTCCAAAAATCTCCCACATCATTCTTGATGATGTACCTATCATCACAAAATTGAATGCTTCTTCCTTGAGAAGCTAATTGCCTAGTAAAAAGTATGTTAGTTGCAATATTAGGCACAAATAAAACATCATTGTAGGTTTCTCTACCAATATTTACATTTCTAATTCCCTCTATTATTATTTGGGAACTATCTTAATTTAAATACATTATTATATTCTAAGTTTAAAGAAGTAAATAAATACTAAGAGTTAATCATATGATTAGTGCATTCTGAATCAATAATCCTTGAGTTAAAATCTAAATTATCATAACTAGAAGTTAATGCAAGAAACATAGCAACATTATTATTTTTGTTATGAAATTATTTACCTCCTTTCTTACCTTTTATGTTTTAGGAAGTATTATTCATTTTATAACAACCATTCTCCTTGTGGCCAGAAATACCACAAAAAGTAAAATTATCATTGAACTTATGATTGTTATTTTTTGTTATCTTTTCAAATTTAGGTTTTAAAGAACTAGCATTATTCTTATTTTTTAAGTTCTTTCCTTTATCTCACTTTCTAGGCTTGTCATATTTTTGAACATTCAAAGCTATAGAGGTAGTGTAAGGATATTTACCTTGGTTTATCTTTATACCTTCTTGTAGCTTGATAGTTTCCTCATGTTTCACAAGTAGGTTGGAGAACTCGGCTAATGGAGGTTTGTCCTCTTGGTCAAACCTTATGTTGAGGATATTTACAAAGTATTTGAACTTTTTGGCTAGGTTTCTATGTACAATGAAACACAAGAGCTTTTCATTTACCCATTCACAACTGTTGTAATCACAGTGACACTGAGAGGGGGGTGAATCAGTGTGATCTTTAAAATTTCTAATACATATAGTTTTAAATCTAGCAACTATTTAAACTGATAAAAGAAATATCAAATGTAGCAAGAAAGCATGACACACAACACAGTTATTTAACGAGGTTCACCAATGTGGCTACTCCTCAAAACGACTGCTTGGACTACCATCCAAATCCAGTCAAAGCAAAGCTACAACTTTACAATATCTTTTACCAGCACCAACTGGAAGGAGCACCAACCCCTTAGCTTTATCTGCTTCAAACAGAATGGAGCACCAACTCCTAATTTACCAGCACCTACTGGAAAGAGGCACCAACCCCTTATACCAAGCTGCAACTTGGAAGTCAATAAAGATAATAAAAATGATAGAATAAAACTTTCACGTTGTTCCTTACAGTCTGCTATTTTTTTGCATTCTGCTACTTCTGTGCAAAACACTTCGCACTGTTCGATCGCTTCTATGTACTTCTTCGCACTCTCTGCTGCAATCGGATGATCGATCACTTCTGTGTGCTATCACTTTGAACTTAGATCTCCACCTCTACACATTTCGCTCTTCTATCATGCAATCACGATATGTAGACTCGAACTACGACTTCGCACTCTGCTCCGACATGAACTTCACTTACGCAACCACTCTACTCGCCTTCGCACACTATCTTCACACTTCTCACTTCAAACTCGAGGAAGCCCTCCTTTTATAGAAAGAAACTTTAGGAACAAACCCTAAAGAACGTCGGCTGAGAAACCCTAGAAATTGTCGGCTCCCAAACCCTAAAATCCATCGACTGTAACCCTAAGAATGTCAGTTGCAAAACCCTAGAAATTATCGGTTGCAAAACCCTAAAATCCGTCGGCTGTAACCCTAAGAATGTTGGTTGCAAAACCCTAGAAAATGTCGACTGCAAAACCCTAACATTTGTTGGCCCAGATTTAAATTTGTCGGCCTCAAATGCCTCTGCCACCTTTGTCACTTTCCTGTAGCTTATTGCTACGAAATAATAACATGTCGCGATATCGCGACACTTTTTGTAGCCGTACGCCTTCTTGTCCTTGCTGTCACAAAATCATGACCCTTTTGGTCATTGAAAGCTTTGCCACCATTCTTGTCGTGAAATCGTGACATTTCGAACTTTTGCTGACGTCATCCTCATCCTTGTCACAAAATTGTGATGCTTTTGGCTACCATAGGCTTTTCTTACAACCTGTCACGAAATCGTGACACTTTCAGCTTTCGCTGACATCATCCTCATTCTTGTCGTGAAATCACGACGCTTTCGACTTCTAAAGGCTTTTCTTGCAACCTGTCGTGAAATCGTGACACTTTCAGCTTTCGCTGATGTCATCCTTAGCTTTGTCATGAAATCACGACGCTTTTGGCTTCCAGAGGCTTTTCTTGCAACTTGTCACGAAATCGTGACACTTTCAGCTTTTGCTGACGTCATCCTCATCTTTGTCGTGAAATCGTGACGCTTTCGGCTTCCGTACATTCCTTGCTTCATGCAGTAGCGAAATCGCTACAACTTTGTGCCTTGTGCTTCCAAATTTGCTTCTACCCATGAAATATTGACTCGTAGCGAAATCGCTACACTCTTGTGCCTTACACTTTCGACTTGAAGCATAATCGCTGCACCTTTGAGTTCTGCACTTTAGACTTGTAGCGAAATCGCTACACCTTCGTGTTATGCTTTTTCAACTCATAGCGAAATCGCTACACCTTTGTGTTGTGCTTTTTCAACTCGTAGAAAAATTGCTACACCTTTGATTTGTGCAATTTTGACACGTAGCGAAATCGCTACACCTTTGCTTTGTGCACTTTTGACTCATAGCGAAATCGCTACAACTTTTCACTTAACACTTTCTCCCTGCTTTGGCCAACAAAAATTCAACATGTAGCGAAATCGCTACAACTTTTCACTTAACGCTTTCTCCTTGCTTCAGCCAATGAAATTTCAACATGTAGCGAAATCGCTACAGCTTTTCCACTTAACGCTTTCTCCTTGCTTCAGCCAACGAAAATCCAACATGTAGCGAAATCGCTACAGTTTCTCGACTTAGCTTCTTGGCCTCCAGCATGTCGCGAAATCATGATAGTTTGCCTTGCGTCTTTTCTCTCCTCCGACTTGTCACAAAATCATGACATTTTCGACTACACCTTCTCTCTCCTCCGACTTGTCACGAAATCATGACATTTTTGTCTGTGCCTTCTCTCTCCTCCGACTTGTCACGAAATCATGACATTTTTGACTGCGCCTTCTCTCTCCTCCGACTTGTCGTGAAATCATGAAATTTTTGACTGCGCCTTCTCTCTCCTCCTACTTGTCACGAAATCACGACAAAAAACATGTCGCGATATCGCGACAATTTTCTAACTTGTCTTTTTCTTTGAATTTTAGAAACTGGGTCACTACTATTTTTCAAGAATTGTACTTTACATAATCTGACTATCCTTTTAACTTCTGTCTTCTGCATCTGAATGACCCTTGAACTATCTATCCACTACATTATTAGATCTAACTGCCTGTGTTGACAACAATGACAAACTTCTTGCAACACCTTGCTCAACAATCTCCCCCTTTGGAATTGTTGGCAACACCTATGTACCTTCCTGTAACTCTTCTCCCCCTTTGTCAATAATACCAAAGTGTTGCTGCAGACTCCCCCTGAGTCCATCCTCACAATTCTTAGGTAGATTTTGTTGCATCTAGCACACATTATGGTCATGAGCAAAAGAATAGTCAAATACTCAAATGCTCCCCCTGAGAAAGTGATCCTTGTAGCTAGTCACTTCTTAGGAAGTGTGACTACTCCTAATTTGCTTCGAAGGTACTCAAATACTTCCTTGGGCAAAGGTTTTGTAAAAATATCCGCTACTTGTTCCGTAGTTGGGACAAAGTCCAATTTAACTTCTCCTTCTGCAACTTTCTCCTTCAAGAAATGATACCTTATAGCAATGTGTTTTTTCCGTGAGTGCATTACTGGATTCTTAGAGATGTTAATTGCACTGGTGTTATCACACTTAATTGATATTGGTTCACTAAAATTAATACCTAGATCTTTCAAAGTTTGTTTCATCCACAAGACTTGTGTACAACATGTTGTTGCTGCAATATATTCTGCCTCAGTTGTAGATAAAGAAACTGACTCTTGCTTCTTACTGTGCCATGCAACCAATCTGTCCCCCAAGTAGAATGCACCTCCACTGGTACTCTTTCTGTCATCAACACATCCAGCCCAATATACATCTGAATATGATATAAGAGTGAAGTCTTTGCCTTTTGGGTACCATAACCCATACTCCATGGTGCCCTTGAGATACCGAAAAATCCTTTTAACTACTGTCACATGAGTCTCTTTGGGACTGGCCTAAAATCTAGCTACCATGCAAACTGCCTGCAGAATATCAGGTCTAGTGGCTGTTAAATATAATAGACTTCCAATCATAGATCTGTGCTAACTGGCTTACAGTCCTTCATAGTGAACCTTTTTAGCATTTCTTTCACATATTTGATTTGGGAAATGAATATGCCTTTCTCATTTTGATTAACTTGTAGCCCAAGAAAGTAAGACAGTTCACCAATCATAGACATTTCAAATTCATTCTGCATCTTATTTGCTAAGTCTTTACAAGATTCATCTTTGTTGCTCCCAAATATGATATCATCTACATAGACAACTAGAACAATGAGATGCCCACCTTCTATTTTTACATATAGATTACTGTCCACTAAACCTTTCTTGAATCCCTGTTGAGAGAGATAATTATCTAGCCTTGCATACCATGCCTGTGGTGCTTGTTTTAATCCATACAATGCTTTCTTTAATTTGTAGACAAGGTTAGGATCTTCACTAATTTGAAAGCCATATGGTTGTTCAATATAGACCTCTTCTTCAAGTTTCCCATTTAAAAAGGTAGATTTTACATCCATCTGATAAACTCTGAAGTTCTTGTGAACTGCTAGTGCCAAAAACATTCTAATAGCTTCTAGTCCGGCCACTGGTGCGAAAGTCTCTTCAAAATCAATGCCTTCGACTCTGTGCATAGCCTTTGCAAACCAGTCTTGCTTTGTTTCTAATGACATGACCGTCTTCATTTAATTTGTTTCGAAATATCCATTTGGTGCCAATTACATTCTTATTTGCAGGTCTAGGTACCAGTTCCCAAGTTCTATTCTTTTCAATCTGATCTAACTCTTCATTTATTGCTTTCATCCAACTATCATCTTTGCTGGCTTCATCTATGTTTTTGGGCTCAATGCTTGATAAAAGAGAGTAATTACTTATGACTTTCCTTCTTGTTTGAACACCGACTATGGGATCTCCAATTATTTGATCTGTTGGATGATTTTTTTGCCAGCTGCCAGTTTTAAATTTCTTATTTTCTTGTGCTTCTGAGTCATCGATTAAGTCAACTAAATCAATTGTAGGTTTGTTTCCTTCTTCATTTACCTCATCTCCTTCAAAGACATCTTCATAGATTGGGTAGTTTTCCTCAAAGTCAGTTAACCGTGTCCTACCTTCATCAAATTTAACATCTGCACTATCCACAATTTTCTTGAGTCTCTTGTTGTAGCATTTGTAAGCTTTACTTTTTGGAGAATATCCAACAAAGACACCTTCATCTGCTCTATCTTCAAATTTCCCGAGATTGTCATCAGTATTTCTGATATAACACTTACAGCCAAATACTTTGAGATGTTTTGTTGTTGCTTTTCTACCAAACCACAACTCATAAGGAGTTTTGCTTTCATGAGTCCTTAACATATATCTATTTTGGAGGTATACTGTTGTGTGAACTGCTTCTTTCTAGAATCTGTCTGCTATTTTATTTTTTTCCAGCATAGTGCGTGCCATTTCCTAAATAGTTCTGTTCTTTCTTTCTACTACACCATTCTACTGGGGAGTTCTAGCTGCTGAATATTGTCTCCTGATACCATGTTTTTCACAGTATTCTAAAAATTCATTTGAAATGAATTCTCCTCCTCTATCTGATCGTAAACATTTGATCCTTTTTCCTGTTTCATTCTCAACTAGATGTTTGAAGGATTTGAACATTTGAAAAGCTTATTTTTTGTCTTTTAAGAAAAATATCCAGGTCATTCTGGAATAATCATTGATACATAACATAAAGTATTTGTCTCCATTTATGCTTTGTGTTCTCATGGGTCCACATAAGTCTGTATGTATAAGTTCCGGAGGCTTGCTAGTGTGGTACTCTTTTGTTTTGAATGAAACTCTGGTTTGCTTTCCCTTCGACATGAGGCACGAGACAATATTTGAAGGTTTTCTAATGGTTGGAATATCTCTCATTGCTTGTTTTGAGTTGATTTTCACTAAGTTGTCAAAACTTATGTGTCCAAGCCTCTTGTGCCACAGCCAGTTCTCTTCTTCTTGTCCAATGAAGCACATACCTTCTGAAGATTCTGAGAGTGTGTACAGGTTTCCAGACGTCCTTGAGCCGGTTGCTATTAATTTCCCGCTATTTATTTTTCTGACTTCACAACCCTACTTCTTGAAGACTACTTCATGTCCTTTATCACAGATTTGACTCACACTTAACAGATTGTGTTTCAGACCATCCACAAACATAACTTCTTCTTACTTGATTTTCCCATCACTAATTTTGACAGATCCTTTTTCGATTATCTTGGCTCCATCATTATTTCTAAACTTTACAAAGCCACCCTCATATTTTTGTAGTTTTTCAAACTTCTGTTTATCACCTGTCATATGACTTGAGCAACCACTGTCAAGAATCCATGGAACACATTTATTTTGAGCCTTGAAAGTTGTCTGTACTATTAGAGATTCCTTTTCTTTCTTGAGTTGTTCTTTCTGTTTCCATTTTGTTTTGACCGTGGTATTGGACTCTAGCTTGGATTTCCCCTTTTTAGACTCTTGCACATATCTTTCAGAAGGATTTCTATTTTGTTTTGCCCTATATGGTTGAACTCTTCTTTTCTGAGATTGATTTGAAACAGAAGTACTATGACAGTTTCTAGCAATATGCCCAAAGTTGTGACAATTAAAGCATTCTATTGCATAACTCATTAGAGGAGCAAAAACATTTCTACTAGTGAAACTTCTTGGTCCTACATTATACTTACAGTCAGCAATTTTATGCCCATAACCATTACATTTGAAACAGAAACCATAAAAGTAATGATTGAACCTGAAAGATGGTCTTTGCCAAGATGTTGCAGGAGCCTTAGATCTTCTTTTCTTTTGATGTGTGACCTTGGTAAAACCATCATTGTCAGTTCCTATTTCAGGACTGGCATTACTGCTTTCTTTTGCCTAATTTGTTTTTCTTTCAACAGCCTGTTTCTTGTCTTTACTCTTTTCACATTCAACATTGCTTGCCTTTGGTCCATTTGATGATTCTCCTTCAGTAAAGCCCAGACCGAATTTGATACCTGTGGGTCTTTGATCGCTTAGGATTTTGTCTAGCTTCATCGAACTTTCTTCACATTTTAAATGACGACTAATTTTTTGATCCGACTCTTGTATCTGTATTCGAAGACCAACATTTTCTTCTTCCAATTTGCAATAGTAATCTATCTTCATGGTTACCTGTACTTCAAGATCTTCTGACATTTTCTTGTACTCTTCTGTCTATGTTTTTAGACTGGCTATAATGTCACTTGCATCCTCAAGCTTCCTTGATAGTTTTTTATTTTTTCTCTTCTCAGATTTCCATTCTATAAGGGCAGAAACTAGTTCACCTTCTAGATCAACTTCAGCCTCAGTTTTTTCAACCGACACTTTTGAGTTCATACCTTCTTCCTTCTCTGAGATTTTTGCTTTTTTAGAATTCCTGACTTCAAATGCCATGAATAGAGCTTCGCTTGTTCCTTCTTCAGAATCCTCACTAGATCTGTCTTCTGAGGAATATGCATTCCTGGATATAAAGCTTTTCTTTTTGAAATTGCCTTTTCTGAAGTTAGACTTCTTTCTCCATTCACCTTTTTCTTGATGTGAAGTTTCCTCACCTTTGTCCTTCTCATTGAGAGGACATTTGGTTGCAAAGTGTCCAATTCCCCCACAGTTGAAACATTTAAAAGGTAGTTTTCCTTTGTACTTTCCTTTGCCCTTTCTCAATTTTCTGACAAAATTTGCTTCCATTTCATCTGAAATTTCTTCTTCTTCAGACTCTTGTTTTGTGTCTTTGCCTTTTTGGGCTTTAAATGCTGCTTCTCTGTCTGTAGGATTAGACTTTCCTATTCTCATTTCATAAGCCATCAAGGAACCATGCATCTCATCCATACTGAAATGATTTAAGTCTTTAGCTTCTTCTATGGCAGAGACTTTAGAATCAAACCTGTGAGGAAGCGACCTTAAAACCTTTTTCACAATAGTAGCATCATCCAACTCTTCGTCGAGACCTCTCATTGAATTAGTGATTCCATTTACCCTTTGCATGAAGGCTTCTATGTTCTCATCGTTGGTCATTTTTAGTGATTCGAATTGAGCTCGATGAGTTTGCAACTTAGCTTCCTTGATCTTGTCATCTCCCTCATGAATATTCTCCAGTTTGTCCCACACATCTTTTGCTAAAACATAGTTTATGATTTTGACCAACTCACTATCCACTAATCCACACATGATGGCATTTTTAGCTTTAGAATCATTTTCAAACTCCTTTTTATCGATGCTATCGATTGGAGCAGTGGTAGGAGCTGTGTAACCATTAACTACTGCATTCCAGATGTCAAATCCCAAAGCTCGGAGATATGTTTGCATTTTGATCTTCCAAAAAGCATAATTTGTTTCGTCAAACAGTGGTGCCTTGTTTGAGGAGAAACCTTCACCACCTACCATAATGTCACTACTGGGATCACCCTATCTGATTGAGCCTATTCAGGTACCTAGCTCTGATACCAATTGTTGTAATCACAGTGACACCGAGAGGGGGTGAATCAGTGTGATCTTTAAAATTTCTAATACATATAGTTTTAAATCCAGCAACTATTTAAACTGATAAAAGAAATATCAAATGTAGCAAGAAAGCATGACACACAACACAGTTATTTAATGAGGTTCACCAATGTGGCTACTCCTCAAAACGATTGCTTGGACTACCATCCAAATCCATTCAAAGCAAAGCTACAACTTTACAATATCTTTTACCAGCACCAACTGGAAGGAGCACCAACCCCTTAGCTTTATCTGCTTCAAAAAGAATGGAGCACCAACTCCTAATTTACCAGCACCTACTGGAAAGAGGCACCAACCCCTTATACCAAGCTGCAACTTGGAAGTCAATAAAGATAATAAAAATGATAGAATAAAACTTTCACGTTGTTCCTTATAGTCTGCTATTTTTTTGCATTCTGCTGCTTCTGTGCAAAACACTTCGCACTGTCCGATCGCTTCTATGTACTTCTTCGCACTCTCTACTACAATCAGATGATCGATCACTTTTGCTATCTATGCGCTATCACTTTGAACTTAGATCTCCACCTCTACACATTTCGCTCTTCTATCACGCAATCACGATATGCAGACTCGAACTACGACTTCACACTCTGCTCCGACATGAACTTCACTTGTGCAACCACTCTACTCACCTTCGCACACTATCTTCGCACTTCTCACTTCAAACTTGAGGAAGCCCTCCTTTTATAGAAATAAACTTCAGGAACAAACCCTAAAGAACGTCGGCTAAGAAACCCTAGAAATTGTCAGCTCCCAAACCCTAAAAGCCATCAACTGTAACCCTAATAATGTCGACTGCAAAACCCTAGAAATTGTTGGCTATAAAACCCTAAAATTAGTCGACTGTAACCCTAAGAATGTTGGCTACAAAACCCTAGAAAATGTTAGTTGCAAAACCCTAACATTCATCGACCTAGATTTAACTTTGTTGGCCTCAAACGCCTCTGCCACCTTTGTCACTTTCCTGTAGCTTATTGCCACAAAATAATATGTCGCGATATCGTGACACTTTTTGTAGCCATACGCCTTCTTGTCCTTGATGTCATGAAATCGTGACCCTTTTGGCCGTTGAAAGCTTTGCCACCGTTCTTGTCGCGAAATCGTGACACTTCAAACTTTTGCTGACGTCATCCTCATCCTTGTCGTGAAATCATGACGCTTTCGGCTACCAGAGGCTTTTCTTACAACCTGTCACGAAATCGTGACACTTTTCGCTTTCGTTGACGTCATCCTCATTCTTGTCACGAAATCATGACGCTTTCGGCTTCCAAAGGCTTTTCTTGCAACCTATCATGAAATCGTGACACTTTCAGCTTTCGCTGATGTCATCCTCAGCTTTGTCACGAAATCGCGACGCTTTTGGCTTCTAGAGGCTTTTCTTGCAACCTATCGCGAAATCATGACACTTTCAGCTTTTGCTGACGTCATCCTCATCTTTGTCGTGAAATCGTGATGCTTTCGACTTTCGTACATTCCTTGCTTCATGCAGTAGCGAAATCGCTACAACTTTGTGCCTTGTGCTTCCAACTTTGCTTCTACCCGTGAAATATTGACTCGTAGTGAAATCGCTACACTCTTGTGCCTTACACTTTCGACTTGAAGCATAATCGCTGCACCTTTGAGTTCTGCACTTTAGACTTGTAGCAAAATCGCTACACCTTCGTGTTATGCTTTTTCAACTCGTAGCGAAATCGCTACACCTTTGTGTTGTGCTTTTTCAACTCGTAGCGAAATTGCTACACCTTTGATTTGTGCAATTTTGACACGTAGCAAAATCGCTACACCTTTGCTTTGTGCACTTTTGACTCGTAGCGAAATCGCTACAACTTTTCACTTAACACTTTCTCCCTGCTTCGGCCAGCAAAAATTCAACATGTAGTGAAATCGCTACAACTTTTCAACTTAACGCTTTCTCCTTGCTTCAGCCAACGAAATTTCAACATGTAGAAAAATCGCTACAGCTTTTCCACTCAATGCTTTCTCCTTGCTTCGACCAGCGAAAATCCAACATGTAGCGAAATCGCTACAGTTTCTCGACTTAGCTTCTTGGCCTCCAGCATGTCACGAAATCGTGACAGTTTGCCTTGCGTCTTTTCTCTCCTCCGACTTGTCATGAAATCGTGACATTTTCGACTATGCCTTCTCTCTCTTCCGACTTGTCGTGAAATTGCAACATTTTCGTCTGTGCCTTCTCTCTCCTCCGACTTGTCATGAAATCATGACATTTTTGGCTGTGCCTTCTCTCTCCTCCGACTTGTCGCGAAATCATGACATTTTCGACTGTGCCTTCTCTCTCCTCCGACTTGTGATATCGCGACAGTTTTCTAACTTGTCTTTTTCTTCGAATTTTAGAAACTGGGTCACTGCTGTTTTTCAGGAATTGTACTTTACATAATTTGACTATCCTTTTAACTTCTGTCTTCTGCATCTGAATGACCCCTGAACTGTCTATCCACTGCATTATTAGATCTAATTGTCTGTGTTGACAACAATGACAAACTTCTTGCAACACCTTGCTCAACAACAACCACATGAGAGTAGTTGTGTTCTAATATCCCTCATCCTAGCTAAATATATTACAATAGATTCTTCATATGATATTTTTGTATTAAACAATCTAGAAAGAAGTGAAAACTTTCTACCCATATTAGATCTTGTGAACATGGTTTTCAACTCATCCCATGCTTCATATACAAAATATAAGTTAGAAATATGCACCAAAATATCATCACTAACTGCTCTAAACAACATAGAAAGTGCTTGTTGGTTCTTTACATTCCATTGCTCAAGAGCTCTTGCATTTTGTGGTTGTTGCTCCTCTTTGCTCACTATCTTCCATAGTTGCCTCACTTGGTACTCCACCCGCATCCTAGGCTCCCAAATACGGTAGTTTATCCCTTCAAGGATATGCTTAGGGGTAAAGCTAGCAATATTGTTAGAGGCCATAATTGAAATCAAAGAAGAGTTAGTGCCATATACATAAAAAAATCAAACAACAAGCTACTTAATTTGCCACAAAAAATTGTCATTTTTAATATTAAAATGCCCAAAAAATAAGTTATTACAAATTTAACTAATAAAAGGCATCTTAAAAATTGAAATTTTTAGTTTACTATCATTTTTATACTCTGGTTTTTGTATGGAAAAACTAGAAAAATACGAAATCGAAAAAATACTTCAAACGAAAAAGTTATGGTCATATTTCTAAGAAGCATATAAACAATTTTTTTTTTAAGAGTTTAAATACAAACTTATTTACTAAAAAAATATTAAAAAATCCGCCCATTTCGGGGAGTTGGAGAGGAGTGGGTAGTTGAAACTCTCGTGTTGGAGAGGCCCCAGGTTCAAATCTCTCCATCTCACATGTTTGCTGATATGCTATGTAATAGTTTACTAGGGACCCTACTGGTGGTGTGTTTATCCACCCGCTTGATGTAATAATGAGCTTAATGAAAGATCAACCAACATTTGAAAAAAAAAAAAAATTACCTAATTTGACTAAGTATTTTGAACAGAGAGGGGGAGGTCAAGGGTTCAAAACCCTCCTCCTCATTTTGTTCACTATTTAAAAAAACAATATATATATATATATATATATATATATATATATATATATATATATATATATATATATATATTTTTTTTTTTTTTTTTTTTTTTTTTTTGAATTTAGCAAAAAACCCCTTGTGGGGTCGCCTTGGTCTAAGAAACCATGACCATGGGGTTCTACACCGTCAAAATCACCCGAGAGTCACGCCCGGTCCTGATCGCACCAACATTATCAACTGGATTTTGGGTACCCAATGTGTGTTTGGTAGGATGGAGATTCAAACCAGGGACCTCCCTTGGAGGATTGCCCTATATATATATTATTATTTTATTATAAAAGGAGAGGGGGATGTGGTTGTGGGCCCCACTCATCAAAATGTTTTTTAATTAAAATGTATATATTCTAATTTTTTTAAATAAGGAGAAAGGGCGCAGGGAGGCTCGTAGCCCCCCATTGCCCCTTGATGGGATGTGTAGCAACCACTAGGTTGCCAATGCATAGTCCCATTAGGACTGGCATGGCGGCCACAAGGTTGCTCATGCTCCCAAGCGAAGGCACGATGGCCTGGATACTGCTACCATTAAACATTAAAAAAATAATATATATATATATATATATATATATACAACAAAATAAATATAATTTCACTGTCCCCCAAGACAAAAAAAAAAATCAAATTTTTTTAAATACAAATTAAATTTAAAAAAATAGCTTTTGAATTGATTTTCAAATATAATAATTGATATTTGAAAATTTGATTTCAACTATAGCAAAGTTTTTAATATATAAAATATTTAATTTTATATATTAAAAAAATTCTAAATGAATATTTAAATAAAATCACATCATTTTGTCATCAATAATATATATAAAGATAAACAAATATGAATAAAATAAACATTAGAGGGTTTATTAAAAATAGAAACCCTCCTCTCTTTTTTTTAATTTGGGAAACCGCCCTCCTTTTTTATTATTTCTTTGAGAAATAAGCAAAAACTTTTAAATATAAAAATTGAAATAAGCTAAAATTAAAACTTACCAAAGAACTCAATGTGGGCTCTGATACCAAATAAAGGGGTTAAAAGTAGATCAAAGTCTTTAAATTGTAGCAAATTTAATCACAACTTTAATAACAAAGTTAGTAAATTATAAAAATAACAATATACATTAATGTAATATAAAAATAATAATAATTAAAATGAAATAACAATGGAAATAGCCAAATCACAAAATTGACACCAAGATTACATTAAAAACCTTGTGAAGGAAAAAATCACAGCTAAAATAGTAGCTCCAATATTGTATTGTCTCAGGTCAACAATATACAACTCAAGTGCTATACCATGCAACCACCAGTAAACTATGCATCAAGAATTCCACCATTCTTTTTCTCAACATTGGAATAACATCAAATATATAATTTGAGTTTTCCATCCATTGAAAAATAGTCATGGTGGAGTGCATGATACAAGTGCCTCATGCACTTCCACTACCATACCACCACAATGCATGAGTCCACATGTCCTCATGTAAACCAAAGTGTGTGCCACCACACTCAAACATGTGCCACCACTCCTATTCCATACGCCACATGCCAACACACTCAAGTTTCATGTCAAGTAACCTTTGACTTCTTGTTGACTCAAGTTAGAATATTTTAGGTATTTATTTAATTTAGGATTAATATAAAATTAAATAAACTAGGGTGTTTGATAGAATATATATATATATATATATATATATATATATATATATATATATATATATATATATATATATATATATATATATATAATATGTATTTAGTTATATAGCTTAAGTATATAATATTTAACCTAAGTAATATTATTTAAAATAATTGAAGCACCTATTTAATTTATTTATCCTAAAGCCTAGATTTTTTTTACTCTCCCAAAGCAAATTCGAGCCTCTATTTTGAAAGGGTCAAGGTCCCCAGCTCCAAGAAAAAAAGTCATAATTTTATATTAAGTAAATATGAAATTATCTTTAGCATTTCTTCAAAATTTTAATAGTGACATAAAATTCAGGTCATTTATACATCATAATTAGCTATCTCTATCATGATAAGTTCTAACCTTGGGCACCTTCCCAATTATCAAACAATATCTTTTAAATTGCTAACTTTTGAGTTTTTTGAAATTTTTGTTTTATTTGTGCTTGCTCTAATTAGAGTGTATTAATCCCCCTAGATAGATATTTTGATCAACTGTAGTGCACTACCCTCATTGAATTTTTTTGGTCAGGAATCTATACCTAATGGAAAGAGTTGTGCACCTTATAGACTTAACCAACATTAAAAGACCACAAGGCTCTCAAATCTTGGAACCAATCTTCGGAGTAGATCGGTTCCTTATAGGATTCAAATTTTTTATGTTTGGGCTAAAAGAAAGGAAAGATAAAGAGACCTAATATAACACCTTATAATATAAAAGGATGTGTTATCTGCATCAAGATATATATAAGAACAATTACGATATTTTAGATGAGAGGGAAAAAAGTAGAGAGGGGAGGGTCCCGATCCCTTCTCTGCTCCCCCTCCCCTGGTTCCTGCCTAGTCCCTGGCTCTTCCCAGGTCATCCCTCCCTAGGATTGTTTGTTGTAGATGATCTCCTTGAGGGAGATCCTTCTCCTCTTTCTGCACCTCTCCTAGTCGGTCAGGGCTCCCTTGTTTGATTTTTTGGCCTGGTGCTTCCTAGGGTTCCTTGCTTTTTTCGGGATCCCTTCCCTTTTTTTCCCTCAGGCTTCCCCCTAGGGTTTTCTACAGGTTTTTGGTGTGGATCTAGTTCCCTGCGGTTCTCTGGGTGGTGGGGGTGATTGGTTGGGTTTTTGATGTCTTCCTAGGGTTTCCTTTGAGGTCCTTACTACTTTGGGGGTGGTCTGGGGGGGCCTCTTTCCCTTTTTTTCTAGTGAATCCTCTCTGGGATCTTGTGGTTGTTGTTGGTCCCGTCCCTGTGGGGAGGGCCCTCTTTGATTTCTCACTTGGAGGCTTCTTCGTGTTGGTTATGCTCCTTGGTGGACACCCTAGGAATTTTTTTGGCCTTGGGGGGGGATTTTTCTCTGCCTGGGTTGTTCCCAGCCTCAGTCCCAGTTCCCTAAAGTTTCTCCTATGCAAGGATGGGATTCTTGGCCCCTGCTATTGGGGTTCTCTAGGTTCTGCTGCATTTTTCAAATCTTGGGGGGATCTGATCTATGCATGCAGACCCTGGATCCCCTAGGCTAGGCTCCCAGGGATCCCATCTTTGTGGTTGTTACCTCTTCCCACCTGGGATCCCCAGTCCCTGTATCCCTGGTCCCTTAACCTATTGTCTTTTCTTGTTGGTTGTCCTGGGGGTGAGATTCTCTTGGTGGTGCTTTCTGGCTGCTTCTCGATGGGCGAGATCTCCTCTTTGCTAGTTTTTAGCTGCTTCCTACTAGGCGATATTCCCCCTTTTTTCTAGGTAGGATGGTTTCCCGTTGGGCAAGATGGTTTCCCGTGGGGCGGGATTCTCCAAAACTGTTGGGTTTCCCGTTGGGCGGGTTTTTCTCATTTCCTACTGGTTTTCTCGGGAGGTGGGATTCACTTGGTAGAGGTTTTTGCTACTTTTCACTGGGCGGGATCTACACTGGGATGGATTTCTATTGCTTCTCGCTAGGCGAGATTCACTCTTTGGTGGCTTTTCGTCTACTTCCCACTAGGCGGGATTTGTATTATAGTGGTTTTTTGCTGCTTCCTATTGGGCGGGATTTACACGATGGCAGTTTTCAGCTGCTCCCCATTGGTCGGGATCTTCAAACTTACCTTCCTTTGAAATTTGTGGTTTCCCGTTGGGCGGGATGGTTCAAATTTACATGTTCCCGCTGGGCGAGATTTCTGTTTGTTTTTCATTTTCAAGATATTGGTGCCTTGGGCCCAGAATTTTGTTGTAATGGCTTATTCTTGGCATGTTATTACCAACTCTTATGTAATCAAGTTTTGGGATCCTAGTTAAAACCCGCTGTAAATACAAACACTACTTAACAAAAAAAAAGGTATATATAAGAACTGAACTAAAATATAATAGTATACACCCAAACCATCTAAAAGACCAGGCAACGCATTTCAATATCAATAATGCACAATATATGTTTGCAAATTCCAAAACTAATTAATAAACAGACATAATTCATAATGCAAAATTAAAACTAATAATTCACCAGTTTTAGCAAAAATAAACAACCATAAGATTCATACATACATGAAAGTGTTTGAAGATCAGACAATGATTCTTTATATTCAATATGTTCCAAATATTACATACAAATTGTAATGGCTAAGAGTCGACCCTAAGAATGCATTACGTTCTCATATATAGACAAACGGTCTCCCCCCTTCTTCTTTACAAGATGACTACATTTAATTAATGAGGTACCTCTGTAATGGTGGAGAGCTAGCTTTTGTAAGTCTTCAATGTTTGATGGGACATTCTTGGGAAGTGTTCACTTCATCTGGACTAGCTGCATTAACTACATCCAACTACTTATTCAATATGCTTTTGCATCTAACGAGTTGTTGCACTTTGCATGTCCATATCTCTTATGGTAGCTAAGAATTCACTTAGTTTGCAACCTACCCCTTCTTTTATCTCAGCACATTTATGGGAAGCCATTTTTTAAATTTTTAAATCAGGTTCTATGGTGGGCTTCTAGATCCCTCATAATTCTGCATTAATTTTTATTTTATTCGATATCGACATCTGCGTACGGTAGGGCCCTAGGTTGGTACTAGCTCTATCTTTTCTTCCCCTTATACTACGTGTTCATCTTGGAAAGAGTCTATTTTCAAAATTTAGTTTGGACAAGACTTATGGAGTGCTTCCTCTCATCGTTGACTACTTACATTTTGTACTTCCTAATTTATTCTAATGGCACTTTAGAGTCCTTCCATCCCTACGTCTTCTAAATAGCCTCCCAAGCTAGGGCGGGAGTTTGGGATTGCTCTGCCCTCTCAAAAACTCTAAACTCCTACCGAACAACCTTGGCTTGGGTGGCACTTTACGATGGGTGGTAAATATCTTATGTCCCAAAAAGTTTTCCCAACGTGTGATAAAGCTTGTTGTTAGGGCGAGGATTTTGGAGATCCATCCGGAGTCTAGAGTGCTAAATTTTTTTCCCCACATTCTTGGCAACATTTGGGGCTTTTTACTCATAAAAATAGGAGATTCTAGGCAAATAGAGATGGGAGCAATATTTTGACTTGTTTGCAATAAAATTTGAGATAACAAATGACCTTGGCCATCATCCATTGGGCAATAGAGTTATCCAAGTAACTACCTACAAAAAACTACATTAGGCTTGTAGGGGCCTTCATGCTTCTTCATAAACCTATTGCCCCTCTTGATTTGGCTCACTGCTATTCCCACCCTTTAGAATATTTGGCCTGATGGACTGCCCTCACAAAAATTTGAACTTTGATTTTGTCATAAATGCTCTCCTAGATTTCAAAATTAGGGAGGGAAGCATTACTGATTTGGTCATTGATGTCCTCCAATCGGTACAAATTTTTGTAGTAGGGATCTTGATAATGTTCAGCCACCTCTTATATTTTAGTGTGAAGCTCAGTGAACCTTAAGATAATATTCATCATTATGTCCATTACCACAAGCTCTTCAAGTACGGTGATATCACTATGATGCTACCTCATGGCCTTAAATTGGTTGATAAGATCATACTCCATATGGAATTGCCTGTTATTCTCCTAGAATATTGGAGAACCAAGTTTTTTGAGCTTAGTGTTGATTATATTTATTTTATCCATTTCTTTAGTAATACCATATGAAGTTCTTTGCCTTCATGGTACAGGTCCATGACTAAGAGTATCTTATTCATACGGTGCCTGACTTTATCCTTCTCCCATTATGAGCATACCAATAGATTAGCATCTAATCTTCTTGTAGACACCTAAAAGTCACACATGTTCATATCCATATACTTGTAGACCTACATAGGCATGGTAGGCTTGCATAAGCTTGAAGGTGCTTTGTAGACCTGCTTCCTTAGGATTGTTAATACCATAAAACCCCCTCTTAGACACAAGGCATGTGTCTATTCATACTTTAACACAGCCTGCTATCTCATCTTCATCTCTTGCAGATAATGATGGCATCCATGTCATCCACACTGAACCACATGATCCTTGGTTTTCCAAATTAAGGATTACATCAAATTGGGCTTCTTGCCTTGTGACTTACCACATGCTCATTGTCGAGCATTAATACAATGGGTTATTTGTTACACACTGCTACGGGGCATCCTATATCATCGTAGTCATGATGGTATTCTTTTGTGTTGCCTAGAACCACACAAAGCTTAGCAAGTGGTCCAAGAAACCCATGATGGCACTTGTGATGGCCACTTTAGTGGCATGGCTATCACTAAATGCATTTTATGCATGGGCTACTATTGGCCCAAAATGGAACATGAATGTTTTGAGTACATCAAACGATGTATCAAGTGTTAGCAACACATTAACCTCACACACTTACCCTCATAAGCACTCCAACATATCCAATTCATGTGGCATATTTCCCAATGGGGTTTAGATCTTATTGGATAGATCTTGCTTGCTTCATCAAACAACCACAAAATCATTATCACTACCACAGAATACTTTACAAAGTGGGTCAAAGCCATCCCACTCATTCAAACTATGGGGGCCAAAATTGTAGTATTCATCACTGACCATATCATATGTTGCTTTGGAATCCCTTCCCAAATCATCTTTGACAATGGCACTCCATTCAAAAATAAAAGTATTCATGCCTTATGCACCAAATTTAACATTCACCATAGCTTCTCTACCCCATATTACCCATAAGGTAATGGCTAGGTTGAGGCTACTAACAAAACCATCTACACCATTCTTTGTAAAATGGTCATAGAATCTCATCACGATTGGCATAATCAAATCCCATTGGCCTTGTGGGTCTATCATATGAATATTTGTACCCACACCAGGGCAACACCCTTTTCTTTGGTTTATGGCATCAAATCCATTATGCCTATGGAATTCAAAATACCATTTTTAGGCATATCCATGCAAAGAATTCATTGATTATGACACTACTCATCAAGACATACTAGATCAACTAACGCTCTTGGATGATAATACATGCCATAAAACACACCCATTTCTATCAAGACCGTCTTCGTCGTGCCTACAATAGTAAGGTACACCAACATGATTTTTAGATCAGCAACCTGGTTCTCAAAGAGAATCAACAGATCACAACTCAACTCCACCAACAATGAGACAAGTTCACTCCCAATTGGCTAGGCCTATACATCACATAAAAATTTGGTTTTTGTGCCTATCAATTGGTAAATCTCAAAGGACTCAACGAAAATGAACCCATCAACAAATTCACTTATGCACATTAAATCCCTAGCTAGCCTATGTACACCTCACCACATATTGCACATACTATCATCATAATATTGTATATATCACTTCACTCATAAATTCACAACCATATCATACTAAACACACAACTTTCACTTTCTATTACACAACAAAAATACTTTTTCTTTTTATATCATTTTTATGCTATTAGTATATTTGGTTTTACAAGTCTCTTATAACTAGTTGTAACATCTTCCATGGAGATATGTTATTCTAGGTCTACACCTCCAACATACCACTCCCACATCATACAGGACCTTCTAACACTACCTTCAGTACCGATCACCTCGACCAACCATGTAATACCTCCTAGCCCTATTCATGTACGACAGTCATCCCTATCATCACATTTAGATCATCATACTTCATCCCAACTTTGATCACCCAATCATAGGGATTCTTCTTATTCCCCTCGCTCCAATGATAGCCAGATCTCCTTGTCCTCCTTTGCATATAATGAGGAACACTCTCACCCACCATACCCTCATGCACGGAGACCATCCCCTCTCACTTGGTCAATGTGAGAGATCCTTATCTACCATATTATTTAACTCGATGACCTTCACTAGGATACTTTCCTCCTAATAGGATAAATACACCTATTCACATACACCATTCAGGACTACCTCCACCCCTACCAAATGAGATGTCATCTTACGACCAATTCCTTCATCAGCATGATTTCAAAGCCACCTCTTCATGTTTTCCACCATCTTATCCATGTTTCTCTATATAGTCACCCCCTACACCACCTATTCTCCAAACACCTCTATCTCCACTTCGTGGTATCCCACTTTAGCCTGCTCCACAAATAACTCATCAATTCAAATATTTCGCTTCAGCTTGCTCCACCAACAACTCATCAATTCAAATCTCCCCCTTCTTCTTCCCATTCATTCTCATCTTTGTGCTTGCATCCCAACCCATTTACACACTGGAATCCCAATCCCCACCTACCTCGATTATTTCACACCCTCCTATAAACATCCAATATATTTTCTCTCTCCTTGACAAACTCGAGTTACACTTGAGTCATTATCGATACCATTTCCCTCCATGTCATTCTGCTATGGCCCATATTCCCTCACCTTCTTCTATTCCAATCCCGTGCTCCCACATGCAACCTCCACTAAATCCTAGATCCACATTACAACCATTTGCACCCACCCCACTTGCCTCATGCTCATTGCCACCTGAGCCATACATATACCCCATGCCTATTCGTTCAGCACCACTTTCTTAGAAATTCCACCAGTTACTCCACCAAGGCCTCCTTGTACTACCTAAAATCTATCCCATTGACCCATTGTGCCCTAAGCCATAAAACTACAAAGAGAACCAATTTTGCATTTATCATCGTCAACCGGGGCATGACATCAATGTGTGCCACACTTTTGAAACCCTTGTCTAGGACATGTTGTTTGATGAATCTCTCCCATAGCCCGAACATGCCCTCTCTTCTACTCGACTTCAAAGCCCTCCATGTCATCTTGTACCTTACCCTATACCATCACGTGAATCTTTCATGTCCACACCTCATTATTTACAGCAGTTATCTAACTACACAAATCACCAAAATCCTAGTTGCATCATCACTTCACCTAGTCATTCGTGACCTGATCCCCATCACTTCACACATCCTTAGCTTACTTTCTCCTCTTATTTCTTCTTCCCTTCTCTTTCTTCTTCTTGCTATCCCACATAGTTGTATGGTCATGCTTCGAGTGGCTACATACCTATGCTAGATTTCCCTTCTTCATATCTTCTTCCCCTTTCTATTTGGTATTATTGTATGGTCATGCTTCAAGTGACTACATACCTATGCTAATTTTACCTTTTTCTTCCTCTTCTTCTCATCTTCTTTTCTTCATTGCTTCCCTCATTCTTCTTTGTTGCATTTCTTCATTCTCATTTTCCTCCATGTCTCTTTTTGCTCCTAATTTTTCTTGTTCTTCATTATCACGTATATCTTCCCATTTACATACTTCTCTCATGTTTGTTATACCTCCCACAAGTTGGGGCAACCATTACCACTACTCCTTCTTCTCATCATCTCTTCACATATGCATTTCTTTTGAAATCATTTCCAATCTCATCTGGTTCAAGTTGCACAAAATTCCTCTTGTAGATATTTTCCTTGCATACTACATCTCTCATATTACATCCATATATATATATATATATATATATATATATATATATATATATATATATATATATATATATATATATATATATATATATATCATTCCTATTTTACATATATATTCATGCTTGTACATTCTCCCTATAGAAATGTGATCATGATAGGATTAAAATACACACTTGTTAGAATCACCACTTGGTTGTCCACTCCCCTTCTCAAGATTTTGGCATATACGATATTTTGTGTGATTTTGACCACTCACTAGTTAAGTCAATCAAACATCACCTCTAGTTGACAAGTTATTACACTTCTCATAGCTTTCTTAGGTTGGTTCAATTTATTTTAGGGACCATTCACATATGTCACATATTTAAGCAAGTTTTGAGTCCAGGGAATACTACACCTTGCGTAGATATCACCATCTAGAAAACGGTTTCCCCTGCTCATCCTATTATTTGCATGATCAAAATATAACCTGGGGATAAACAAAGGGATAAGCATAAGCAAAAATCAGAAAAAAAAATGGGTAGAAAACAAAAGCCAACACCTACATTCCAAAACAAAAGATAAAAAGAGTACCACAAATTAAAAAATGAGAATGAGGAGAAGAAAACAAAAGGAAAAGCCTCCAAGAAACACAATAGTTATGCTTCATCTTCTTTGTTCCTTAGGTTTACATAACATCATGGGATGATTTTTATCGCCAGCTATAGGCTCTAAGCACCTGCCTGCTAATGGAATAGTATTACAAGTGGTAACACATATGTCACATTAGTGACCTTCCTTTGTACATATCACTGCACACTTGTTGATGAGATAGCTATTTTTGCTATGTTTATAATGGGTTAGTCCTACCTCTCTTAAAATAGATAAATGAACATCACTCATCGCACACACTGGTCCTTGATAGACTTTGATCTAGTCAGGTTAATTATGAGTTGTAGATGAAACTTGCTCAGCTCCTCATGAGGTTTGATTTCTATAACTATGATTTTCAATATTACCACATCATCCCTATGCCATCCCACATCCCTAATATAACAGAATGGATCACATTGTCATATGTTCTGCTACGATACGAGTGCTTTCTCTACATATTTTAGCAAACACATACATGCATCATTGCATCTATCCTACATTCATTCATTTACATTACATCATTCTACATTACATCTACACTATAGTGATATCATTCTCCTAAATTCTACCACATGCACATATATGTATCCATCATACTTTACCTATCGATATTCTACATCACAGATACATGATAAATAATACATGTATTCAAATCAAACCATGACACGTATATAAATCTGCACTAAAAAGTGTATCCATATATATATTATGATAGAAAATGCCCTTAGGCTACAAAAAAACATGGAATACATCCAGGACACATCTTAGCCCTACTGATCACCAGGAGTCTCATGACTCCCCTCCTGAGTTTCCATCACCTGCTCTACCTTGCGTGCCTCTGTCATCCCACTCAACTCTAGAGTTACCTCCACCTAGTGCACCTCAGCTACCCCACTCAACCCTGGAACTACCTCCAGCACCTGTGTCGCTATCATCTCTACAAATTGGTATCACAAATCCTCCACAATCCTAGCATACCTTACCTCCTCTACCCCGACTATCTATGCAACTCCCCATAATATCTCTCCAACTTATCCCTATCTATGCGACTTGTCTGCTCACCCACTACTAACCTCTCTTCTAATTCTTGGTGCTCCTCTCTCCATATTCCCATATCCAGGGCCCAATCTACCTCACTCTCATGCAATCATCCCTCTAAATATTGTACCCTCTCCCTCAGTATTAATAGCTCCTCCTAAGAATTCATCCTCTCTTGTACGTTGAAATATATATCCCCTGTATCTCCAGCATCATCCTCCTCTATCATCACCATATCTTCCTACAAAAATCCTCCCAATACATCACCTACCATGCTACCAACCTCATCCTCCATAGGTATTGTATCATCTAAATATTGATCCTCATCACCAGGTTATCACTCTAGTGACCTCACTACAGGAATATCAAACCCATAATCTTGATGTTACCTTTGCCATCAAAGAGGCTCCTCTATCTCATCCTCTGATCATGCATCTGGCTCTAGCCTAACTTCCCCTGATGCTTGTCCCCCTGATGTAGGCAATACACCTACTAGATACACCCAACCATCAATCACTCCAACCCTTGGCTCCCAACTCTGTGTGGCCCACCATGCATCATACTCAAGAGTAGTCCTCACATCATCCATTTCTAGAATCACCATCGGTGGATCCCTCTCACCACTCAATAGAGGCACTACAGGTCACCTCCCCTAATCACCCTATCTCATATATATCTCAATAGGTGCATCCAGTATCCCTTGCCACAACCTAAACTATCATATGATCCTACTGAAGTAAAATAACTCTACCTGCCATGCATATCACCCTACTACCCATCACCCTCAATGGATCACTCCCAACTACTCCCTATATTTCTCCCACACCACCCCACCCTTTTAGGGCCTCCACTAAATATGCTCCAAATGGTATCCTCCAAAATAAATAATCACCCTCTTGTGGTCTTCATCCCCTTCTCCTCATACATTCACCACCTTAAGGCATAGGGTACAAGGTCACCCATCAATGCATGTGCACTATATGGAAACAGCATCGGTTGCTCTACCATGATGTGTTCCCATGCCCAAACCTATAGCAACGGGCTCCAAATCAAACCCATTCGCATCGCTCGCACTACATCATGCAACTCTCTATATTCATGTGCCAATAGTGCAGATGCCCATGCAAACACTACCTCATGCTCTACCATCTCACATACTACATCCATCATATTCTAGGATAATTTTACTCCTAAGGTATTTGGAAGAGCATATGTGGATATCATAAGCATCATCGCACAATGGCGATTAGACAACATCTTCTTGTACCAATAGTACTCATAATCCACTCCCTTTCCATAATCTACCTCTCCCCACTTCATACCAAATGTGCACTACAATACCTCCTTATGCATCCCATCCTCTACTACCTTCACTAGAATGTCTTCTATCGACAGTTTATATATCCTATATATGTGCTCCAGTGTGATGGTCATCGCACCTATAGGAAAGTGAAAAGTGTTCCTGTCTGGATCCCACCTCTCACACAATACTAAAATATATGCCCTATTGGCATGTATACTCAACACATCCTATACACCCTTCATCCACACCCTACCCATCCACTCTACATCTACCTTGTCATAGGCCTTTCCAAGGATAGCTCTCAACGATCGTACATGACATTGCGACTCAATCATCTTAATCTTTTTCATCCACAAACATCACACAATTTTTTATCAGTTCCACATACATATTCTATTCATTTTCAAAATTTCATTCAAACAATCATTACATACAACATTCATACAACATATCTCATACATTAAAAAAATAATTTAGTTTGCATGCCACCATGCAAACTCCAATCCAGTTCGCATTCCACCATGCGAACTCCAATCCAGTTTGCATGCCACCCTATGAAATTAGTAGGAAGGACATTTTTGGGCACCCATTAGGTCCCTTCATGGTAAAATTATCTCCCCATACACAAACAACACCTTTTTGACACACAAGACAACATGCAACACACAAACACACATTTTAATACATGCGGTTTCAACACCCACAAATGCATCACACAACAATAAACCAATCACATTTTTGGATAATCATTTCACCCTTTTATGATGATAGTTCAAGCGGATTCCAAAAACAATACATATTTCATGCCCAACAAAACATTCGCCCTCGTCCACATACACCTTATGGCACTCAATTCCAAAACACACCAACACAATCCAAAACACCAAACAAATCATGTTTTTAGATACCCAATTTACCCTTTTACAATGAAAATCCAAACATAATCTGAAAACAGTATACCATTCACACCACATAACAAAGTTAAACCTCGAAAACATGCATCTCACACCACACATCTAAGTGACTGGACAACACATAACGAAATGAAAACAAATTACATTTTTGGACACCCATTTCACCCTTTCACGATGAATGTTCATTCAAATTTTAAAAATAGTACATTTTTCATTACGTAAATCAAGGTCAACCATCACACCGGTCACACAGTCAAACAGGTCAATTTATTGGTCAAACCAAAAATCAGTCAACACATTTGGATACCCATTTGGCCATTTTCACACTTTGTGCACGCATTTCAAACTAACATCACATGTAAACATATAATCACACTCAAACTCACATTTCCATATTTTTTCAAACATTTATGCAAATCAAAATCAAAACAAGTTACATCTCGAGTACTTACCGATGGGGTCTCACATTGGCCACCAACGCTCGTTTGACCTCTCGCCATCTCCACACTAACTCAAAAATTCACAAGTGCTTCACTCTACAAAATCTTCCTCACCCTTTTCTCCTTGCAACTTCTCATAGTACAAATGAAGCTTTGCACGCACGAAAAAAGTCTTATATGCTCCAAAATCCTAGTTCGCAAGCTACCATGCAAACTATAGTCCAGTTCGCATGCCACCTTGTGAACTCAAGTCTAGTTCATAGGTCACGCTATGAACCAAACCTGGTGACACCCTTTCTACACTTTTTTCATTCTTGCAGTTTCTTCTTCCTCTCTTACCACTGTTTACCCAAATTTTCCCACTTTTTATCACCATTTTCCTCTATCAATCGACTCATCACCACATCATCACATATCATTTGTATCATTTTTGATTCCTCGTTTGAGAGGATATTCATATACAAATCCACTTTGCATATGATCAAACAATCAAACATCCAATCACATATATCACATTTGTCTAAAATTGCTGAAGATTATCTCAAGATAAACCTCATCTCTCATCCCAAATTAGATATTTGTTAAGTCATGAGAGCCACACACACTATCGAATATGTCTTGCTTTCATTCATGTATATCGATACCGACCACATACTAAATGTTACGTTTGACTTATCCATGCCACTCAACTTAAATAGTTTGACATATGTCATCATGCACTCATCAATCAATTAGAAGAAAAAGTTTGAATAGGCAGTTGTTCTATTTATAATTGGACCATCTTGCATTGGTCACAAAAACAAAGCAGTCTTAAGTTGCCCTCACAAACAACCAGTACGATATTGCAACATATTATAGTAAATTGGAAAATTATCTGTTTCACTATAATATTTCATCCACATTCAATCATTCATATTTATTCACCCACACCTTCATCTTCTCAAACACCTCACCATCTTCTTATGTTATATTTTTGCACTAAATTGTGTTTCACATAGCATAGTACAAAAAGGGGTAAATGTAGATACCTAAAAGTCACACATGCTCATCCCCAGATACTTGTAGACCTACATAGACACTTGTAGGCCTACATAGTCTTGCATATGCCATCGTAGGCCATTTTAGGCCATCATAGTCCATCGTAGGCCATCATAGATAGTCATAGGCTATCATAGGCCATCGTAGACCATCATAGGCCATCGTAGACCATCATAGGCTATCCTAGTTGTCCGTAGCGACAAAAACCTACAAAAATATGTAAAATGCACCCAAAACACCTCCTAGTCACATGAGGGCTACCTAAAAACCCCTCAAGGCCACTTAAGCCCTTTCCTACACCTAATTAGGGCCCCCATGGGACCATTCCCTACCAAAAACCCTAATTAGACTAATTAGGATTCTAATTTGTGATTGACTTTCACTTAAGTTACACTTTATCATTAAATTGGGTTTAATTAGGGTTAATGATCAAATTAGTCCTAAACATGTCCTCACACATGTGTGCACCCAATTTGGTTAGGATATTTCCTAGAAACCCTAACTCAACCCTCATCTAACCTAGGAGTTAGCTAACCCTAGTTAACCCTAATCCTTGCTCACACATGTATGAGGATAGGATATTTCTCTCAGGGCATGTGAGAGGATGACTAAGCTTACCACCTCACAAATCCTAACCTAACCATGCTAGAACTTGACTCTAGGGTGTAGTACACCTAACTATCCTCCCTAACCTTGGTTTTTCCTATACATAGAGGGTATTTTCCCTTATTTTATCTCTCACATTTTTATTCAACATACCCAAACTCTATCGAAATCACACCAAAATCATCTTCTACCACTTTGCTTCTAACAAACAACATCAAACAACATTTGGAGCCCATCCGGATAGAAAACCTTCATCAAAAGTCAACTACAATCCATTTTTCCCCCTATCTGATGAATCCAGGATCCATTTTGCAAGTTGACCTGTGAACCAGCCCTACAGTAGATCTACAACATCATATCAGGTATATATCAGTTTTAAGTAGTTTCTATAGCATTTTTAGCAATTTTCATCATGTTTTCCTCTATATTTGAGTTGATTTGTCTTCATAACTATGGGGCTTGACTAAGGTAGGATCCCAAATACACGAACACCCTTAGATTCTTTAGATTTGTGATGAAAGTAGGGAATAAAGATCTCCATTGAAATATAAACTTATTTTGTAGTCCTACTTCTAAATGAATAAATTAGCACTTTGAAAATTTTCTATTATTTTTAGAAATGGTTGTCTTTCAGTCGCTTCACTTCTAAATAGAGCTTTCACTACCAACGCCTAAGGGCCCATGCTATGGATTGTCTTTCCCCTATTGTTTATATTTGTCTTCACCTGCTTAGAAATTGATAGAATGTCAACTAGCCTACATGCAAAGGTGGGGAGCACTTTCAACATCGCCTCCCTTATCTTGTCTAGATAGAACTCCTTGACATCCTTTATCCAATCCTTTGAAATTTTTGTTCCATGAGGTATATACTTATTTATTTCTAGAGCTCATTTAGCATATTATTCAAGGACTTTTCTAGTTGTTGTAGCTTAGCCTGAGTCTCGACCTCTTGCTTCTCAAATGATTCTTGGGTAATCTAGAATTTGGTTTTCTATGCACTGATCTCCTTGTATTTTTGTTGTAATACCTTATGGGAGGGGGCTTTATTCAGACCTTCCTAGAGTTGTTTCACTTGGATTTCAAGGGCTTGCTACTCCATCTTTGCTTGTTTAAGCTACTCTTCTAAATTGCTAATCTTTTTCTTTGTGAGTTTCAAGTAATTTTCCTCTTTTCTAGTCTGCCAGCATAGCGTATCGGCCTACACGCAAATTTTTAAGGGTCTGTGCCTTGGGTATTTTTGAAACATCCTTGGATATTATCTGGAAGTCCCACTCTTTTTTTCCCTTATCCATGAGGGCTTTATTGACCTTTGGTACAAAATTTATCTCATGCATCTTTTCTTCTATTTTATCAAGCTCTAGATGCATTATGGGAACCACCGATGCACGTTCTTCTACCAATCAGTCTCACTATCGATCCTACCTATTTATTTGATTATCTTGAATGTATTTTACCATAGCATAAAACTTCAATAAGTCTTCTTCTATACCTGCATGAGGATCGGGTAGTCAAGAAGGATGGAAGGGCAGTTACTAGGCAATAAGACAAGGTGCAGGTTTTAAGTGAACTCATGGTCTCACTTAATTGTTTTGGATCAGGCAATGAAGTAAATGGATTAACTAGATAATATTAGATGGGCTATTTTTGGGATGAATTGGACAAAGGTATTTCTTCAGATGAAGATTGTAATAGCACAAATACCATGGTAGAAGGATTAAAGGGTGAAATCAGTAGAAAGTCTAGCAATTTCTTTTGAGATGTATATTGGGGATGAGGGGGAGGCATCATATGGGCTAATACTGGTATCATCCCAATGAAATGTGTCTAATACAAGGTAGGGGAATCCTTTATGACTTACAATGGTGGGGTTCATTGAGGGGATGGTGAACATGAGTCCACCTCTTCCACTATGACTTGCTCCTTTACCACCAATTACTACTCCTATATTTTTATCGAGGCCACCATCCCTTCTATATTTTGTACCTTGAGAGCCAACTTACTTCCCTCATTTACCACTTGTTGTGACTAAGACACATCAGGGCTCAGAGCACTTTTTCTCTTTTTACTTGATTGGACATTTTGAGGTGGAGGAGCTAAGGGTTTTTTAACTTTCACTACACTATATTTGGATGACCTGGTAACTCTGAATTTAGTTGGAGGATCCGTAGGTCAGATTTTTTGTTTACTTATCTTTATCTTGGGTGGATTTGTAGGTGCTTTGAGGTTACTTTGTACCTTCTTCTCCTCATCATTTTCTTCCAAATACTCCTGAATTTGTCTGGGATTAAGGGTATACTCCCTCCTTAAAACCTTGGGAGTGAGGTCTTCTACATCCTTCTTTCGATCATCTCCATCTTTCTTATTTACAGGATTGAAGTTGGCATCATACTTGGTGGAGAATTCTCCATCTGTTCTTCCTAGGAATGCTTACTTGACATCATCCCGCTCATACCGTATAGTCCACCATTGTTTAATTTTGTGTTCTATCCAATTTATCTGGTGGATTATTTCTTGGATTAGGGACTCTTTTATTAGCTTACTCGGATCCTTTTTAGGGTAGAATACCTTTTCATATGGATAGCCAAACCTCCGTAATGGTTGGTTGTGTATCTAAAATATGGTCAGGTGAATCACCTAGTCTTCTGGTAGGTTCCTATACTTCAACACCTCCACATTGGCCTCATTAGCATGATGCTTTAATTATCGTGGCCTATTATTATCTATAAGCTTAGCCTAAAAAATATTATCAGGATCATAGTGCCATTTGGGTGACACCAAAGGGAGACCAAGGGCAAATAGCTTTCCATCGAGCTATTAAAATTGAACCTCATCCTTCTTGGGCATAAGGATAGGCTTGAACCATATTGATTGTGATAAAATAATCCTAATTTTAGCTCCAAGCCCCCACTTTTCTTCAATGAAATAAATCTTCCAGCATACCTCCATATCGAATACCTAGTCCATGACATAGAAGGGGATAAAATAGGGAAAGTCTAAGAAGTCGTACAATTTAATACATGTCCCCTCCTTTAAGAAATATTTTGCTCTTTTTGACAAACACAAAAATGCCTAGTGAATATATGCGAGGGCAGGCCCCAAGAACTGCTTGTTGAACTCCATATAAGAGCTACTCCTTCGAAGTGCATGTGTCCATTCCATCATTGTATGTATTTATCCCTTTTAATTTTTATCTTGAATTTGCACATTGTGCCTATTGCAGGGCATGTTGCAAAAGAACAACCATGTCAAGTGCGATGCATATCAGAATTCCTTACCTTCTTCACTTTGAAATAGCATACCCCATTGTCATTTGATATGGATACACCTCCTCATCTGATAAAAGACCCAATAGGGTAGCAAGCAAGGATAAGATGGGTCAATATTTTTCTTTGAATTCCCTCATTGGTTGAGGGTTATCCATATAATCATCTAGCAACTTTCCAAGGGCCTGAGTAGCCCATTGCTTAGGACCATCCTTAAGAAATTTCTTCTACTACTCATCTTCATTTATGGCAGTGACCCACGACTTTGCCTTACCTTAAGGCTCATTGTAAAATGAATTTTTAGAGAAAATATCTCCCAAATGGCACTAGCACTTATATTGAACAACACTCAACCTTCTGAGTCTTGCACTATGCCAGTGGCTACATAATAGAACTATACAATATTTCGTACCAACCCAAGATAAAGGTGAACAGGGAACAACATGAACATGCTTAGATGACTTGTCCAGGATACTACCATCAGATTTTTATTGGTAGGCTTCATGAGTGATCTTAATCTTACCCATGATTGTTATCTTGGTGTCCCTGAGGTCTTTGTACGAGTCCTCCATTTTCTTTTCTACCCTTGTTCTCACCATTCCTTCATAAGCTCCCTTCTACTGCAAGTCAAAAATACTTCTCAACTTAAAATTTGCACAAGAATTCGATGTCGCTCCCAATTCTGTATTAGCAAATCAGACAATATGGAAAGTAGTAAACTGACTCTCCTACTTTCTACTTTATGGCACATACTTGGGGCTACGATCAAGGTAGCATCAAGACCGTTATGAGGAATTTGCTCAGACCAAAGAAAATTCTTTGAGATACGCATATTCTGATAATATTTGCCTACATATTTCCCTTGGAAGGTGAACCATTAGCCAATGAGGTAGCTACACTTACTAATTTCATCATCCGAGAGCAGTAGGATTTAGGTGCTTTTTAAATTAGAATTGTCTTGATTGTTGTGTCATCACATGTTGCCACATTCCTATTGGTTGCAAAAAAATTAGGCACAAGATTTGTTGTTTATGATAACCCATTACTTTCTTAGGATGATGTGCATATTTCTTGCATTGGCTTTAATAATCAGTTTGATGTACTTACTTGAAGCATGCCCGCTTGGCCATTTCTTTCTTCTCTGATTGTTACCTCTTTTGTATTCTTGGGGTGCAAACCATCCTGATCATTTGGCGATAATTAAACCACTTCACTATGCCTACCATGATGATTGGAATTCCCACATTTCATATTAATAGCACCTTTCATTGCCTGGGGTAGGTAAAGGCACCTCTAACATTTGGTTCACGTGGAGTGATAAGTCCATGAATTACCTAATTCATTGCATACTTTGGGTTATTACAAACCACCATATAAACATTATGTGATGTTGTTTTATGCTAATTATATGTTTTGAATCCATTATATATTAATGTTTGCATGATTAAACTGTATAGGAGCATATACTCTATTTTGACTATTTTTTGCATTTTTGCATTGTTTTAGTCTAATTATTTAGTAAATAAAATATGTATTTCAAATAGCAAAATGTTGTATGCTGATGTCTATCACTTCATAATTATGTTTGAATGTTTTTCCCACCCTTCAAGTGGTTTGAAATCCAAATTGGTTCCAAATTCCTAAAACTGTACAGAAACTAGAAAACACAAAATGATAGCCATACAAATTCCATCCAATTGTCAATAAATAACATGGCTTGGAATTTGTCAGCATGAGCGTGCAAATCTGATTAGAACCAAAAAATGAGAGATAGGGAAAATTTCCCATCTAGTTGCAACACATTTTCATCCATTTTGATTGCAACTGAGTGTAAAGTATATTTCACTGCTGGATATTTCGAAGAAGCTCCGGAATGAAAGGGGAAAAAGCTAGTTTTAGCTCAAATGAGGAGGATATTGCACAATTTGATCAAGTAAAGGTATTTTGAGATGGGAATAGGTGTAAAAGACTACTTCCAACCTTTTCCACCTCATTTCCATCAGTGTGAATGCGTCAAAAGGACGAATGAGCATTCACTGCAGTAGTTTGTATCCTGATTTAGACTAAGTCATTTTTAGAGCTAATAACAAATCACTACCTTATAGAATTGAAATTGATATTATGCACAAAGCATATGTAATAATATATTATAAATAATATATCTTCCTTATTATTTTATCTAATAGCTAATAGGAAAAATAGATGCAAATAGGGAAATGTAATAGGTTTGTAGCCAATAGCAATATTATTCCTGTAGCATTGTAATATGTTGTGATAATCAATAAAGTGTAGTCTTTTTGGTCATATTTTTTTCATGAGTTAGTGTGAGTTATAAGTAGCTAGCAATACTTCCTTACATTATTCTGGATCAGAAAGCAAGGGCCACTTTTAGGCCTAGAAGGAGGGCTAATTGATGATAGATTTTTCTGATAACTTTACTACAGCAAATTTAGCAGAATGCTTGTTAATTCTCATTTCTTTTTTATTGAATGTACTAACCCCTATTTTGAGTGAATGTAATGATTTTATATTTTCAATTGTGATTTTATGCAACATGTGTGTGTTGCATCTGAAATGTAGGATAGACTTGTAGTTTACCTATTTTTTTGTTCTTGCAATTTGATGAATAGCATAAATTTACGGTTACTCTGTTTTCCCCTATTTTACTTGTTTTAGCAAATTTACCAAGTTTTCATCAACTTCATTTTATTTTCAGCCACTACAGTAGAAGCCTGACAACCTCCTACAATGGGACACTGATAGTTGTTTTTAGCATGTGTGTTTCCTTTTTAAGCATGATTTCAATTTTGTCATTTCAATTCTATAAGTGTGAAATAGGTTTCAATTTAGCAACATTTACATTTTTACAATTTTATTTCTTGTAACTATAGTTAGATTTCAATTTCAGGCCTTAGAAGCAGTTTTTAATTCTTGCAATTAGATAGTTTTAATTTATGCTCAATAGGATTAGAAGTGACCTAAAACCACCAACAAAATATGTTTCACCAATAAAGCTTATTGTCTAAGAGCTGATCTCCAACCTGCTTGAACCTTATTTCGTATATAGCCTTGGACACTACCCTGGATTGACAAATCATAAATATTAAATGATGACATTAATGACACTCATCATTTTTGGTACTATTTTTGAGGATTAGGTGTTTTTAGAAGAGGGAAGTAGTCCAATTATTATTAGTGTGTTAAGTTGTGATTTTCAGAGTGACATTTGAATGTAATAACTGGCATAAGTAACAGTTGTTAATACATTACATTTCAGTCCATTTAGAAAATGAGCATGAATGAATAGGTTAAGGAAAAAAAAAAGGAATATTTATCAGAACCAAACCTTTTCCTACCATAGGAAGGCGATATTCACACTCAGGAGGTGAATTACCTATGTTTGAAATTCTTGAGAGACTTAAACAAGAACAATCATCTTTATCATTAGTAAGTGTAGGATCACCTGAACAATTTGGACATATCTACACCAAGGTTTAAAATTATATTATGGTAGAATTTTTAGTAAACCAAGATAAGGACAGTAATATCCATAATCAAGCAGAAAATCCTCCATCTAGGACTTTTGAATACCCCATTTGATTAAATCCTACGCAGAATTCTCCTATGAAAACAATCTCACCTTCAGTACTTCCAACCTTCATCGGGGTTGTATCTGAAGATCCTGATCAATTCTTGCTTAAATTCAAGGTTGTGAGTTATACTTATGATTATGTAAATGACAACCAAAAGCTCTTAAAGTCTTCCTTTCTACACTCAAATATATAACTCTACATTGTTTTATGAGTCTAGAATCAGAATCTATTCAAACTTGGTAACAAATGGATAGCGTATTCTTGGATAGATACCAAGAATATTACAGGGTAAGAAATAGAAAATATGAATTATTCTAAATTAAACAAGAAGATGATGAAACCTTAGAGGATTATCTTGATAGGTTTACCTTTATTAAAAAAATATGTGGACTTGTAGAGCCAAAAATGTGTAAGGCTATATTTTTTAGAGGACTACAAGATGAATCTAGGGAGATATTAAACTTAATTGGAAAAGGGGATGTAAATACCCTTAACATTGATGAAATTGTGGACTTATGCAGAAATTACTCCCGCACTAGGCAAATAAGAAGAAAGCATAGTACTAATGATAATGATATGAAAGATCTAATGGTAGAATTTGCAAACATGAAAACTAACATTCTTGTGCATTTAAATACAACTCTAGGGGAAATGAATGCAAAATAAAAATCTATGAAACCCCTACCTATTTACTACCCAAGATACAAAAATAAGTATACTTTGCAAGACTATCCCTTGAACAAAACTTTAATTTTAGCTATCTGTAGCATCTGTTCAAAGGAACACATTACTGATAAATGTCATTTGTTGCCTTAACTCAGAAATATTTTTTGGAAACTCCGATTGAAGAACTCGATTTTATTGGGAAAAAACAAGGGGGAAACTTATCACAATATCAAAATACCCCTCATTTTCCCACAAATTGATAATAAAATCCTTGAAATATGCCATGGAATTAGTTAGAACCACCTCAAAAATTTTGGAATTACTCTTCTTGGGCACCTTCTCAAGATTGGTCACAATCTAGATGGGATAATTCATCTTGGAATCAAGTCAATCCACCTTGGGTGCAAAACTAGTCCTATGGACAAGCTAGGGACAACAGTATCCACCTTATCAAAGGCATCCAAGATACCAATGTCAAACTCAAAAAAAATTTCCTACACCTAATCAAAATTTTCAAGGAAGATCCCACCAAAAACAACAATCACAACCATAGTAGGTGAAACAACCTCCACTTCTAGCCCAACATGTGGCAAATCCAAATAATACAAGATTGGCAACCCCTATCTATGTTGCTGAATCTAAAGAGAATGTTGTAGTTCATGTTCTTGACTACAATAATATCCAATTGCATTCAGGAAATATCTTACCTGAACCTATTCCACCCACAATTGAATAAATTGATGGAACACAACAACCTTCTAATCCAAAACAATTGAAATCAACCCTGGAAAAAGAAGAAGAAAAGCTTAAAAAATTACATGTAGATAATGTACCTTCATCAGGGGTAGTACCATACCCTGAGAGGCTCAATGATGCTATGAATACTCCTGATCCTAAAGTAGTCAAAGATATTAATATATTGACCATATCACTCCCTTTTTTGCAAGAAATAAAGGATGTACCATTGATCAATAAAACAGTTCAAGAGTTATGTATAAAGAAACTAGGAAGAAAGAAGTTTTTTTCTAACACTGTTCAAGTAGAGATAAATTTGGCTGACCTGCTATTTGGGAAACTTATACCACCTAAGTATAGTGATCTAGAGAGTCCAAATTTCACTATCACTATTGGTTCAATTCAAATATCTAATGTCCTGATTGATCTTGGTGCTGCAATTAATGTAATGACAAAAGATACAATGCAAAAATTACATCTCAATAATTTAAATCCTACATCCATAGTTTTAGAGATGGTTGATAGATCAGTAGAAAAACCAAAATGAATAATAGAAAATATTCCTATAGAAGTTTCTTCTTGGGAGTATCCTACAGATTTTCTAGTGTTGCAACCTAGGAATTCAGTAAATGGTTATTCTATCATTTTGGGAAGACCTTGGCTGGCTACTGCAGCTACCTTCATATATTGTAGGTCAATATAAATGACAATCTCAAATGGCATTGACCTCAAGAATATTTCTCTTTATCCTATTGCTAAGCCTTCAACCAAATTTTTAGGATAGTTATGGTTTCCTGAATCTGGTGAGGAGCAGGAAGAGACCATTTCCACACTAGCTACCTTATTAGTGAAGGAACACATAGAGGAGATAAACCTACAATAAAGAGAGACTTTTGAAGATGAAACCATCCTAATTAATGTTCTATAGGAGCAAGGACTAAAATATGAACCAGTTTTTTTTCATTGCCTGCTATGGAATTATGAGGACCAAACTTCTAAAATCTATCATCTATTCCACTGCAATTCTTTTACATTGCCACATGGATGGCATCATATTCTCTCCTCTTTTCATTATTCCATGCAATATTTGATTCCTTTAGGAATTACTCTTGAAAATGAGATAAGAGTCTTTCACTCCCTTCAACCACACCACTGTCCACTAAACTCCTTAGTAAGCAATTATGAAGGAGTAAATTTGGTCCTCCCAGGGATAAAACAGATTGAAATTCAACTAGGGAAAGTTTTGAATATTAATAGCTAGTTGACTAAAGAAGAAGAAAAAAAATTAATTGTTGTTTTGCATAAACATTTCCATACCTTTTCTTGGGAATACAATAATATGTCATAGAATATACACTCACAGAATATACACTGAAGACGTTAAACCTGTGAGACAACCCCAAAGAAGATTGAATCCTACCTTAAGATATATTGTCAAAGAGGAAATTTAAAAACTCTTAAGTTTGGGTTCATTTATCCAATTTCAAATAGTTTGTGGGTTTTTCCATTGGTTATTGTGCCAAAGAAAAATGGAAAATTGAGAGTGTAGATTACAGGGAATTAAACAAGGTAATACACATGGACCACTTTCCATTACCATTTATAGACCAAGTGTTGCATACTCTCACTGGAAAGAAATTTTTCTATTTTCTTGATGGTTTCAGTGGGTACAACCAAATTCAGGTTGCACCTGAAGATCAAGAGAAAACTACTTTTACATGCCCTTGGGGAACATTTGCTTACAGGATTTTACCCTTTGGCTTATGCAATGCTCCAGCAACTTTTCAATGAGTTGTTTTGGCAATTTTTTCTGATTTAACTAATGAAATTGTAGAGATATACATGGATGATTTTACAGTTTGTGAGGAAACCTTTGATTACACATTAGAAGATCTTGAAAAGGTCTTGACACTCTGTGAAACTTACCATTTATCCTTAAATCTAGAAAAATGCTTTCTACTGATGGAGGAAGGGATTATCCTTGGTCATCACATCTCTTCTCATGGGATAAAGGTTTACCCCAAGAAGGTTGATATTATCAAGAACCTTCCCCCTCCAAATACTCAAACAAATATTAGGAGTTTCTTTAGACATATTGGATTTTACCGCAGGTTTATTTAAAATTTTAGTATAATAGCCAATCCAATGTTTGCACTATTGACTAAGGATTCTAAATTTACCTATACTGCAAAGTGCCAAGAGTCTTTGAGGCTTTGAAAGAGAAACTAACAACCCCACCTGTGTTTAGAGGACCTAATTGGGAGCTGCCATTTCACATCCAAACTAATGCTTCCAATACTACAATTGGAGCAGCATTAGGGTAGATTAAAAATGAGAACACTATTGTTGGAATATTTTCAACATTGTCCTAAATATTTAAATATTAAGTTAATCTTTAGATTAGCTTTTGCTAAGTTAGTGGTTAGTTTAGCTTTGAGGGCATATAGCAAAATAAGTTCGAGTTTACTAAAAATAGTGAATGAGTCGTCTAGATTAAGTTATAACTCCCATGAGAATAGTCTTTTGCAACCATAATGTGTTATTATCTAGTTCTTACAAAGAACTATAAATGTAACCTTTTTTACATGAAATATAATGTTCATTGAGGAAATCTCAATGAACATGGGTCACAATTATTTTCCATATTCAAAGTCATGTGCAGGATGTGTGCTCTCTTGAAATAACAAATGAAGTGATGTGGGATATTGATCCACAAGAAAAGTTTGATGAAGAGGAGATGGAAGTGATAGGCTTCTTGTTTGAAGATCACTCATCAAGGGTGAAGGATGTGTTGTGTGAAGAAAAGAACACACAAGACTCTCTCATTTGGTATATGGAAAGTGAGAGGGAAAATGGGATAGAAACAGAAAATGGAAATGATATTGTTGATTTTCTTGTCATTGCTAATGGATGAATATCACTCGCTTGGAGTGACTACATCACAGAAAGAGAGTTGTCTTGAAAAGGCAACTATGTATGATTGCTTTAATGAATGGTTTTTAAACACACCAACATGGATTGAACAAAGGAGGAGAACTCTTAGTGAAGATTTTATGGTTGATCTTGAAGCACCATACAATGAAGGAGAATTGCTACAAAATAGCTTTATGGGAAGCACCAAATATACTCATACTAAAGGTAATGTTTTTATGATTAATGATTTGTTTTTTGTGAGCAAGAATGAAAAGAAAGGAGAATGTCTTCCAAAGGCATTATTGAGAGGTGATTGTCTCATTGAGACAACTTTGATGAAGAGTCTTCTTGGAGAGAAGACAGTGATGGAGAACTTGGGTCACATGGATCAAAATGATGTGTTCAAAATTCCTTGGAAGAAGGATTATTGTAAAGTCATTATATTGAAAGAATATTTGTGTGATGAGCAACTTTATGTTGCATATGTAATTGGTCATTATATGGCCATATTTGTGGTGTTTTTTTGTGTGAAAATATGTGAAATAGTTGTATGGTATAATCATCTATGTGAGATGATTAATTGTAAATTATCATGTGGAGTATTGTTTAGTGTTGAATATGTAAAAGAAGATCAAAATGTGAGATCATGATTTAAAGACCATAATGATAAAGATGTAAGAGAGTGGTTGCTGAAAACCACAAGAGGAGATACTTTTGTTGAAGGGGGATATTATCAACAAAAGAAGGCACTCAAGCATTTGCAAGAAATTTCACATGAAGAGTGGAAGGAGTGCCACCATAAGTATTTTGTAAATTCTGATTTCTTGATTCAAGATTGGAGGAAACGTAAGAGAAATATTTTCATCCAACTTTGTGATGCTTAAAGAACTCTTGCATGAGTGTCTTTAGCATCAAGGGGGAGAATGTTGGAATATTTTCAACATTGCCTCCTTCGTCCTAAGTATTAAGTCCTAGTTTTTAGTTTTAGTTTAATGTTTTGATTTACATATTTCTAGTTAATTTGATTAGCATACATTGAGGTTTTGGCTTGGTTGGTCAGTGTTTGATCATAGTCTAATATTAGCATGTTTTTAGGATAAGATCTATCTTTAAGTTAGTTTGGGAGGATTTCTCTCAACCACTGTGTCTATTTTTAGTTCTTTCAAGAACTATAAAACTATGTAATGCATTGTTGATCAATAGAACAATTTCACCATTGTTTCTCATCTATGCCATCTATTAAATTAGCAAAAATCTGATAGGAGCATAAAACTATACCAATACTGAGAAGGAATTTTTAGCAGTAATATATGCTATCAATAAATTTAGACACTATATCACAGGTTATCAAGTATTAATTCATACAGACCATGTAGCCATTAAATACTTGATGAATAATACCATGGTAAGTGTAAGGATTATCCACTGGTTACTGTTACTACAGGAATTTGATATCACCATAGTCTATACACCAGATAAGGGTAATGTAGTAGTATATTTCTTATCAAGGTTACAAAATATAGGGGAGGAATATTTTATTGAGGATGCCTTTCCTAATGAGCAACTATTTGCTATATTTGTTCAATCACCATGGTTTGCAAATATAGTTACTTATTTAGTTACAAAAAAATTTCCTCCTCACTTAACTCCTAAACAAAAGAAATAGTTAATAAAGCAAGGTTCATATTTCAAATGGATTAAAGGTCTACTCTTCAAAAGTAACCTTGACCATGTTTTACGTAGATGCATCCAAAAGGATGAGGTGTATGATATCCTCCATGCTTACCACAATGAACCATTAGGAGGACATTATTCAGTGAAAATCATAGTTCAAAAAATCTTAGGTGTTGGTTATTACTGGCCATATTTTCACAAGGATGTGAAAAAAGTACATAAGGCATTGTGATGCATGTCAAAGTATGGGGAAACCCACCCACATAAATGAAATTTCACTACAACCGCAAGTGGTTTTAGAACTATTTGAGAGGTGGAGGCTGGATTTTGTGGGACCTATTTATCCACCATATCAGGGAAAGGTGCATATCTTGGTATGCACTAATTACATGACTAAGTGGGCAGAGGTGCATGCTTTCAAATATGCTCATGAAGAGAAGGTTGATGATTTCCTTTATATCAAAATTTTTCAAATATTTGGAGCTCCATGATCTATCACTACAGATCATAGACCCCAATTTGCATCAAAATTTGTTGAATATTTCACTAAACTTTATGAAATTAAACACAAAAAATGATAACTTTATCACCCTCATGTAAATGGTTAGGTTGAAGTGATAAATAGAGAGTTAGAAAGTATCTTGACTGAAACAATAGCTTCCCATAGAGAAATTGGTTGGATAAACTACCAGAAGCAGTTTGGTCTTATAACACTACATGGAAATCCACCACGGGTTTCACACCTTACAAACTATTTTATGGTAAGAAGCCTCTTTTGCCTATTGAGTTTGAGCTATTAACACTTTGGATAGCTTTGGAAATATTCTATAGCTGAATACATTGGATAAACTTTGGTTGGATGCATTGCATCAGACTAGGGTGATTCAGGAGTAATGAAAGCAGTGGCATGACAGTCACTTTCAATAGTGAAAATTTTAGCAAGGGGAGTAGGCTTTATTGTTTGATTCTCGCTATGAGGATTTTCCTAGGAAGTTGTAAAATAGGTGGCTTGGACATTATTTTATTGAATAAGTGTTTGTAAATGGTGCATTTTATCTGTCTCCCATTGATGATTCACAAAGGAAGTTAGTGGTAAATGAACATCGCTTTCGGGCATACCATGCACCACTAAATAAATAAGAGTTCTTGCAGCAAATTGACAAATTGGACATATGCATGATGGAATATATTTTGTCTTCCATCACATATTCAATATATTCAGCATAATTATGGAGATTTTCAAGAAAAAAAAAACAAAAAATAGAAAAAAGAAAAAAAATCAAAAAAATAAGAAAACAAAAAGAGGAATAAATCTTGGTTTTGAACTTGCTTCATGGGCATGATTTCAGGAAAATTGTGAAATTGCTTCATGAGCACAACCAAGATTAAAAAAATTGAAAAGAGAGAAATGAAAAAGTAGAGATAAAATGAGAGAAAAAAATAAGATAAAAGGAGAGATGATAAAAGATGAAAAAAGGAGAGAGAAAAATGAATAATTCAAAAAGTGAAAACCTTCTTGGAGGCGCTTCTGAATTGGATTGCATGAAAACTGGTTTTTTGACATATTTTCCTAAAATTTACCTACCCATTCTCGTTCCACCATTGTATAAAACTCTCTAGCTACACATGTTTTGTTTTGATTTCATAAAACTCAGCTAAAGATCAGCAAAAATAGCCATCTACAAGGTGTAAGATAATTGTTCAGATCAGCAGGTATACATTTCTTGTATTTGGTCATTGTAGGTATTTAGTATGTAATGTATGAGAATAAATAGTTAGCATAGATGACCTACGTTTTTTAGGTGATTTGGAGAGGAGAGGGCAATCCTTCAAGGGAGGTCCCAGGTTTGAATCTCCACCCTACCAAAAAGTTGAATTGGGTACCCAAAATCTAATTGATAATATTAGTGCGGGCAGGGCCAGGTGTGACTCCCGAGTGACCTTTATGGTGTAGAACCCCCTGGTCATGGTCTCTCAGACCAAGGTGGTCCCATAAGGGGTTTTTTTCTTAGGAAAAAAAATAGTTAGCATAGATGCATCTGTAAGTTTTTGCAGACCCAAACATACAACCCTTCCAAAGAAAAAGCAAGAGGAATTCCCTGCTATTCTAAAACTAATTGCAGGTCTGATGGGTAGAAAAGAAAAATGGATGAGAAATTGCAATCTCATAAAAATAGGTACAATTTTTATGGTATGTTTATACAGGGATTTCACAAAGCTTTAGAACAACATAAAACATCAGAATGAAAACACTGCTTTGTTTAGTTTATTGTAGAAACGTTTAGAGCTTCAGAATGAAGAGAGCTCTACAATGAAAAACAAGCGTAAAAATACAAAAGCTTTAGAATGAGAAAGTGCTTCAAAATGAAGACCTGGAAGATTCGAAGTTCAAATTACATGGTAGAATTTAAAATTTAGAAATTCCACGTGGCGTAGGTATAAAAGGAGATAAGAAAATTTGTTTTTGCCACATCATCCAAAGCCATTGCAAGGTCAAGGCATGGGTTTCTAAGGTCACATTTTTGCATTCAACCGAGTGAATTTGAATAAGGGCTTTTTATGGAAAACTTATGCCTCAATTTCCTAGACAATCTCTAGGCCATTTGATCAAGGCACCTTGACAAATGAGGGTACGAAAACCAACACAATCTGCATCCACTTTTCATGGAGCAAACTGAGTCATTGCCAATGACAAACTTCCAACTGAACTAACCCGTAATCGACTGATAGCTAATCAACACCTAATATGGTCCATTCTTTGAGATGCACATTTTTTTTTTAAATATAGAAAAGTGATAAGTCTTCATCTACTACATATCCAAATTGGGACATATCGAATATCTCCAGTAGTTTTCACCACCTTATGAAGTTGATTCATATGCTATTGATAATCCATACCATACCTTGTAATTACTACGCCTTCAATGAAACTGTAAATCATTGTCATAACGTATATTGTAGGTGTGGGTTTTGAATCACAACATTTTATAGAACATGAATTGTAGTAGATTTTCTTAGTGCAGTAGAAGAAGGTCTATACAGAATAAATTTGTAGTGCAGGAAGTATAGAAGCATTGTTGCAGCAGATGCAAGTGTAAACAAAAGAATTTAGAGATGGGACAAAAAAAAAAAATTGAACCTGAAAATGCAAACTACCTCTGCACATATCCTAAAGTACTACAAATTTTCGAATATGAAGGGTTGATGCCATTTCTCAAGAAGTTCGATGGATACTCCTAGGGTTTGGCTACAAATTTTGCTCACACTTTCAAGCATAATCAAGCCAACATCAGTAGTATGACTATTGAGGTAACACCTAAAATTTTGAGTCGGATTACTGAGTTACCCCTGCAAGGTTTGACAATTTTAAGAACTAGTAAAAATGCACTTTCTAAAGTATTTAGTTAGTTCTTAGAAGAAGGGGACGTTCAACCTGTAATGCAAATGAATAATAATATCTACAAAGGGGTGAAAAGAACAAGTTTTCCAAGATCGTGGGATGAAGTAGGAGTCTGGGTAATTCAGTTTCTAACGTGTGAAGGGCAATATGTAGTCCTATCTAGCCATCACTTTCAAATTTTGAACCATTTAAGGCATGGTGGCCAATAGCCTAAAGTTAGGGTAAATATTCCCTTATACCTACACCAAGAATTACAGAATATGGTGAAGCAATATTAGGAAGGGAAGATAACCCCCAGACACCATGGACTGATTAAACTCATCTGCAAACACCACTTTAGGGGTAATCCTAGGAGCTTTGATAGGTTTTTATGTTCCTGAAGTGAAGTGAATTATAGGGAAGAAGAAGAGGAGAATGTAGGGGAGGTGAATGTTGAAGAAGGGGGTGAAGTCCCTGAAAAAAATAATGATGAAGAAGAGGCCCCTAAAGCTAAAACCCCTTCTCCTCAAGGTCCACCATCTTCTAGGTCTAGGAAACTGAGAAAGGGAAGGGTTGAAGATAGCCTTGCAAAAAAGAAAAAGGTAAGGAAAGTGACTTTTTCTAAAAAAATCACTGTATTTCCAGTTTAGACCTCTGAATAGCCAGGATTTTTAGGTATTGCAAATGTTGGACTCTAGAGCATACTTTAGAGTATCTTCCCTAAAGTATATAGGTTCTAAATATTTAAAATTCATTTAAATATAGTTGCACCAACTTTACTATTTGAGAGGAAATCAGTTTTGTTGTGAGAGCATATAGGGAATTGTTTAGAGTGTTTCTAAACATAGTAGGAGCAAGTAAGATCTCCATAATAGTAGAGATTTCAAACTGATTAGAGTGCTATAAAAGCATTGTAATTTCTTATGATTATGAATCTAATGAGCATATTTTCTCATTTTGGTATCAGAGCAGGTTTGCTCAGATGGATCAAAACCTATGGAGAGTGGTGTGAAGAGATCTAAAGCACGCACTTTGTCAGAGAAACTCAAGTGGCCAGCACTCAACAGAGTTGCAAGGAAGAGCTCGAGTAAATAATTAATATCTCATGCATCCTGAGGTATTTTCTTATGAAATTTTGAGGGTTTTTAGATAATTGTATAAAGAGGATTCAGTCAAAATTTTAGGTGATTTGGAGCTAATTTGCTGATTTTATTAGCATTTTGAGTTTTTCAATAAAATGGTTGTATAAGGTGGAAGATAGGGTATTTGCTTCTAAAATTTTGGGAGAAATATTATTTAGATAAAATAATAATTTAGATAAAATTTTAGGTCATTTGGATCTGTATTGATCGATTTGTGTGAATATTGATTTTTTCTTCAAAAATCCTAGATCCGAAATTATGATAAAAAGGGAAAAAGTAAATGATCACATATTTTTCACCTTTGCAAATTTTCTTCTAAAATTTAGAGGGTTTTCATATTATTGTCTCAGGAATACAGAGTTTAATTTTCAGAAATTTTGGAGCTGTATGGATTGATTTATGTGAAAAACATTGAGGTTGTCTCAAAAACACTCTAAGATCTAGAAAGGGCAAAAGTAAATTGATCACATATTTCTCATTTGTGTGAATTTGCTTTTGAAATTTAGTGGATTTTCAGATACATATATCAGAATTCTACAGGAAAAATTTTAGTTTGTTTCAATCAGTATTGGCCGATTTATGATAAATTTGGTGCTTGAGACTTTGGTAAATAAAAGAAGCATGTATTTTTGCAATTAGAGGTTAATTCTGAGAGATTGACTTAACAGGTTGAGTCAATTGAGTAAAATAAGATCTACTGCTGTTCTTTATTGCAAAAAAATTGTATTAGAAGCTATCTACATTATTCCAAAGTTTTTTTTATTAGCATCAATGGCTGCCAATAACAATCTTCCCATTCCTGAATTTAATGGGTTAGATTACGAGTATTGGTCCATCAAGATGAGGACCTTACTCATAGGCAAGGGGTTATGGGATATTGTAGAAGAAGGCTACAATGAACCTGCATATTGGACCACCTTGAGTGCAGCTGATAGAACCAATAAAAAGGATGCCCAAAATAAAAACTCATTTGCTCTCTACCATCTCCAAGCAGCTTTGGAGAAAAGCATCTTTCCAAGGATTGCTTCTTGTTCAACAGCCCTAGAAGCATGGACAACCTTGAGAGATAGCTATAAAGGGAGAAATCAAGTGAAGCAAGTGAGGCTTCAAACCTTGAAGAGAGATTTTGAGAATCTCAAGATGCAAGATGATGAAAGAGTGGGAGATTATTGTGTGAGAGTGAAAGCCATTGTAAACAAAATGCAAACCCTTGGAGAAGACATCAAAATTGAAGTAGTGGTGAAGAAAGTGTTGAGAACACTTCTTCATAAATGGAACCATATTGCTATCATTATTGAAGAGTCTAAAGATTTGTCTACTCTAACTTTTGATGCTCTAATTGGTTCTTTGATGTCTCATGAAGAAATATTGCAGGGTGCTACATCTACAAGCTATGGAGGTGATGAGAAAGCATTCTCATCCAAAGAAGGTGATAATGCACAAGGAAGAGGACAAGGACAAGGACAAGGAAGAGGCCAAAGGAGAGGTAAAGGAAGAGGACGAGGTAGATCAAGAGGTGGCAATCAAGGAAGAGGAGGTGACAAATCAAAGAAATCTTGTTACAATTGTGGCAAGGTTGGTCACTTTGCTAGAGATTGTTGGTCCAAGACTTCTCAAGATGGGAGAGGTCAATATGGAAACTATGGAGAAGAGGAAGGAGCTTCTTCAAATATGTTCCTCACCTATGGAAAATCAGATCAAAATCTTAATGAAACTTGGATTTTGGATACTGGTTGTTCCAATCACATGAGTGGCAAAGAGGAGCTCTTTGCTACAATGGATTCCTCCTACAAATCAAAGATCAAATTGGGATATGACAAGGCACTACAAGTTGAAGGTATTGGAGCCATGGAGGTTCCAACAAAAGAAGGCACCAAGAAGGTAAATGACATCTATTACACCCCCAAACTCCAACATAATTTGCTTAGTGTTGGAAAAATGATGGAGAAGAACTATAGGCTTGTTTTTTATGAAGGAAAATGTGTCATTTTTGATAAAAACAATTGTAATAGAGTTATTACACAAGTACCTATGACAAATAATAGGTTGTTTCCTCTTAAGTTTTGGGAACAAGGAGGTGCTCAACTTGCTAGTGTAGCTATTACTAATCCAAGTGTGCTTTGGCACTTGAGATTTGGTCATCTTAATTTTGCAAGCTTGAAGTTGTTGACTTCTCAAGCTATGGTAAGTGGACTTCCAAGAGTTGAAGAACACAAGGAGGTGTGTGAAGGATGTGCTTTGGGAAAGCACTCAAGATCAAAGTTTCCAAAGGGACAAGCATGGAGAGCAAGCCATCCACTACAATTGGTGCATTCAGACATTTGTGGTCCAATGCAAACCAAAAGCATTGGTAACAACTCTTACTTTCTCACTTTCATTGATGATTTCTCTAGGATGTGTTGGATTTATTTTTTGAAAACTAAAGATGAAGCTTTTGATTGTTTCATAGATTTCAAAAATAATGTAGAGAATCAAAGTGAGTTTGTTGTAAAAATTCTCAGGACTGATAGAGGAGGAGAGTATTCTTCAAATGCATTTCTAAAATATTATAAATATTTTGGAATAAAAAGGCAATTCACAACTGCCTACACCCCACAACAAAATGGTGTGGCTAAAATAAAGAACCGCACTATAGTAGAAATGGCTAGATCAATGCTGTAAACTAAGCATCTAAGTAACATGTATTGGGTTGATGTTGTTAGAACTAGTGTTTACATTTTGAATAGGAGTCCTACTTCTAGTTTAGATGGTATTACTCCTTATGAAGGATGGTATGGCAAAAATCCAAATGTAAAACACTTTAAGGTTTTTGGTTGTCTTGCATATGCCCACATTCCTGATGAGCAAAGAAATAAACTTGACCCCAAAATTCAAGCATGTATTTTTGTTGGATATTGTGAGTCTTCCAAAGCATATAGGCTCTACAATCCCAAAACACATAAAATTGTAATCTCCAGGGATGTAATTTTTGATGAAGGGGGAGAATGGGGTCATCAAAAACTTTTTGTTGATGATGGATCTCATGATGCAATTTCCTCTCAAGTGCAGCAAGTGCAGCAAGTGCAGCCCAAAAATAGCAAAGAAAGTCCTCCAAGCCCAAGTATGAGTACTAATTCAAGTACAACAGATGCTACTCCAAGTCCTTCTCCACAAAGATCAGTAAGTTCTTCACCTATGGATATTGATTCTCCATATAGAGGTAAAATAACACTTCAAAACCATCCATATTTTCAAATGTTGGATAACAATTTCTAAAAAAGATACACTAGAAGTCAAGCTAGTGAAATGAATGCAGTTTTTGAAAATCTGCATATGTATGGTGATGATGATTCTCAAGAACCTAAGGTGAAGAACACAAGCTTATACTAAGAGGGAGGGTGAATAATATAGCACCCACTTTTTACTTTCTTTCCAAACCAATATCAATTAGTGTCCTTAATTACAATAACTAAATATAGTAGTGTGCATTAATGACATAGATAGCAATAGTAAACAAGTGCACAAATCACCACACACAATTGAGACACAAGATTTAACATGATTCCCCCAATGTGGGGTACTCCACAAGATAATATCCTTATAATATTTCACATAGAAACAAGGATCCTTATCCCAATACAAATAATTACTTTGATCTGCTCAAATATAGGCAATACACTAATTTGCTCAGGTAGGGAATCCACTGATTTGCTTCAACAAGCTCACCAATAACTTGCCCAAAACTGCTCTAGCAAGCTCACTAAGAACTTGCCCAAAATATACTCTAGCAAGCTCACTAAGAACTTGCCCAAAACTACTTCAACAATCTCACCAAGAACTTGCCCAAAATCTTCTCTAGCAAGCTCACTAAGAACTTGCCCAAAACTGCTTCAACAAGCTCACCAAGAACTTATCCAAAATCTACTCAACAAGCTCACCAAGAACTTGCTCAAAATATGCTCAATAAGCTCACCAAGAACTTGCTCAAAATATTCTCAACAAGCTCACCAATAACTTGCTCAAAATATTCTCAACAAGCTCACAAATAACTTGCTCAAAATCTACTCAACAAGATCACCAAGAACTTTCTCAAAATATTCTCAAAAAGCTCACCAAGAACTTGCTCAAAATCTGCTCAACAAGCTCACCAAGAACTTGCTCAAAATGCTATCCCAAAACTATCCATAAATCTGTCCCAAAAGCCTTCTCAAAGGCTCAATCAATCATACACAAAAACTGCCACAAATATATCCATAAATCTATCCCAAAAGCCTTCTCAAGGCTCAACCAATCATGCTCAAGTAGCACTCCAATCTCATCCACAAATTTATGAAGGCAAGGCTCAATGATGAACTCAATAGTGAAAGGTAATGCACTCCACAATGGATGACAACAATGATCCACAATGATCTCAACTCAAATCAATATCAACTCAACTCAAGTCTTATAGAAGCATAAAGAGAATTTTTAGAGACTCAATATGTTCTAATATCAAAGCTCAATATCAACTCAAATCAGAATTATAGAATTGTTTGTTTCATGGTACTTGAACAATCACCTCACATAATCACTTGACTAGGCTCAATAAACTCAACTCAACCAATCACCATAAGGGACAACTCTTTCTCACAAAACCCTAGTCCAAGCATGTATCAACCAACTCAAATGTTTTCAATAATGCTTAACCCCAAATATCACATAACAATGATATTCATGTTCTTTTCTAACTCAATTTCTTTTCATTACCAATGGGCTTCAACAACTATGCTTATAAAATAAGGTTTAAAAACAACTCTCAAACCAAAAAACATTGAAGCATTCAACCAACCACTTTAGAAAAGGAAACCACAATCAATCATTTTCTCTCCAATGATATTTCAGAAATCAACCACCATAAACAAAGTCAATGGAGAACATTGCTCATACCTTTTGATGCCTTATTGGATGTCCACTAAATCTATCACACTCAACAAAAAAAAAAATCAACTTTCAACAAGGGTTAGATATCATGATTAATATCACAACAATAATATCCAAATAACACCTTATCACTCCTACTCAATAAGATACAACATGTCCCCTCATGAAATAATTAATCACATTTGAAAAGGACAAAACAACCTTTGCTTTTGAAACCCTTTATAAAAATAGAAATATCTCTTTACATACACCTTATTTCTTCCTCTAAGCAAGTTAATCAAATAGCCCTCGAAATAATTTTTCCAACGATATATAATATGATATGCTTTCAAAATAAAAAAACACCAGAAATCTCTCTTTTCCTAAACATGCATCACAACCCTTATTCCTCCTAGGGCAACTTTAGAAAAAATCAAATATATTAAAAAATTATTAAATTGCCTTTGTCCCTGATGGGATTCGATCTCATGATGTCTCCTTGCTCAATGCCATAACCACAGCCAACCTACCATTGGGACACATGCCCTCACGTGTCCAAAGGGACACAAACAAAAACTTATACTATAAACTTCTGCACCCTTCGAAAAATTTAACAGTGCTTCGAGCGCTTCAACAAAGCAAATAACGACAGTGGGACTCGATCGTACAACATCCTGCATAACACACAGTGCATGAACCGCTAGTCCAAATATGCCTATGCATATTATTAAACTCTACGAATGATTTTTCAATAGACCAAAGTCACACTTCTCTCTCTTTTCGCAATTCGTTCCCCAATCGAAGGCATTCGAAAAATAAGCGCTGGTCTTCATGAAGTCTAAGATTTTGTTGGAATATATATATATATATATATATATATATATATATATGCCTTTCCTCTTTCTTTAGAATTTGGTGCTATAAATTAATATAGCCTTTCCTCCTTTCTTTAGTCGGCGCTAAAATTAATATATTTAATTTTAATATTTTAATTTTAATTTTAATTTTAATTTTAATTTTAATTTTAATTTTAATTTTAATTTTAATTTTAATTTTAATTTTAATTTTAATTTTAATTTTAATTTTAATTTTAATTTTAAATAATTTAAAATTTAAACTAAATATTTAAAAATAAATATCTCCATCACCGGGGCATCTTTTTCGATGAAAAAAAAAGCCAATCTAGGTTTTAAGAAAAATCCATTTCAAATATGCCATCCATGGTTTTAAATAAAACTTTTTATTTTGCCTACCTTGGTTTTCACAAAAATGTTGTATATATCCATGCTCTCCAAAATATCATAAATGCTTATTTATAAAATGCTTTGGCCACCAAAACTCAATGTGATCCATGTGAAATCAATGATCCATGTGCCATCAATGACAACATAAAATAACTCAATTTACCAACATAAGGATGATGTTGTAAATTATGTTTTAATGACTAGTGTTGAGCTAGAGCCATCTAGTTATGAAAAAGCATGTAATTTTGATGTATGGCAACAAGACATGAAAGAGGAAATGACCTCTATAAAAAATAATGATACTTGGGAGCTAGTGAAGCTTCCTAAAGGCAAGAAATGTGTTGGATGCAAATGGGTCTACAAGACCAAATTCAATGTTGATGGAAGCATTGAAAGACACAAGGCAAGACTTGTAGCAAAAGGGTTCACTCCGAAGTATGGGATTGACTATGAGGAGACCTTTGCTCCTGTTTCTAGAAATGATACTATCATATCAGTACTTTCCTTGGCTGCCAACAAGGGGTGGAAAATTCAGCACATGGATGTAAAGAGTGCCTTTCTCAATGGGTACTTGAATGAGGAGGTTTTTGTGCAACAACCTCAAGGATTTGAAGAACAAGGTAAGGAGAACCTTGTCTACAAATTAAATCAAGCATTGTATGGCATCAAGCAAGCACCAAGGGCATGGTACTCATGCATTGATGGCTACTTTTGGAAGTATGTATTCACACAAAGCAAAAGTGAACCTACTCTCTACTACATGAAATAAGGTAAAGACATTCTCATTGTATGTTTATATGTGGATGATCTAATATTCATGGGTAGTAGTGCTAAGATGAATAAGGAGTTCAAAAACTCCATGATGAAAGAATTTGAAATGAAAGATCTAGGTTTAATGCATTACTTCCTAGGCATGGAGGTACATCAAATAGGTAAAGGGATCTTCATATGTCAACACAAATATGCTCAAGATATGATCAAGAAATTTGCTATGGAGCAATGCAAGTCTGTTGCAACTCCAACGGGTCATGGGATCCAATTGAGCAAAGATGATGGAGCACCAAAAGTTGACATGACCACTTACAGGAGCATGGTTGGGAGTCTAATGTTCCTCACCAACACAAGGTCGGATATTCAGTATGTTGTTTCTCTTATTTCAAGGTATATGGTTGATCCATCTAAACTTCATTTTCAAGCAACTAAGAGAATTTTGAGATATGTAAAGGGTACATTGGATTTTGGGATCCATTACCACAAATGTAATTATGTAAATTAGTTGGCTTTATTGATAGTGATTAGGGCAGCAATATAGATGATAGAAAATCTACTTCAGGGAATTGTTTTAGTCTTGGGTCAGGACTAATTACATGGAGTTCCAAAAAGCAGACTTTTGTAGCATTGTCATCTACTTAGGCTGAGTATATAGCAATCACAAATGCTAGTACTCAAGCTTTATGGTTGATAAAATTCCTTGAAGAAATTGGAGAGCAATAAAGTGGTCCTAAAATATTGTATTGTGACAATATGAGTGTCATCCAATTGGCACATAATCCTATCCACCACAACATGTCAAAGCACTTTGATATGAAAAGTATCACTTCATTTGAGATATGGTGGAGAAACAGGTGGTTGAGTTACGATATTTTCGCACTTTGGACAGCCTAGTAGACATCTTCACCAAAGGAGTTGCAAAAGCTTAGTATATAAAGCTAAGAGACTGTCTAGTCAGTCCTCTCAACTTTAAGGGGGAGAATGTTGGACTCTAGAGCATACTTTAGAGTATCTTCCCTAAAGTATATAGGTTCTAAATATTTAAAATTCATTTAATATAGTTGCACCAAATTTACTATTTGAGAGGAAATCATTTTTTTTGTGAGAGCATATAGGGAATTGTTTAGAGTGTTTCTAAACATAGTAGGAGCAAGTAAGATCTTCATAATAGTAGAGATTTCAAACTGATTGGAGTACTATAAAAGCATTGTAAGTTCTTATGATTATGAATATAATGAGCATATTTTCTCAACAAAGGAGTAAATACAGAGTGAGGAAGAACCATCCTCATCAGAAGCAGAGTCTGCTTCTGATTTATCAAAACTTACAGCAGGGTAAGAAAAAAAAATATGCAGTAAGTTTAAGTAGGTATTCAAGACTCTAGAGGAATGAGGTGGTAGAGGAATTAATTAAAGTAGATACAATGGATGTTGAAACACTATCCACACCACCTCCTCTGTGAAGAATCCCTAGGAAAATGCAGCAAAATTTTATTGTAACAAGGGAAGATAGTCCTAAAACTTTTGTTGGAGATAAACAGAAAAAAATAGTGCCCTCGATAGATGAAGTAGAGGAAGTCATAGAAATTCCACAGGATACCCTGGCACAAGATCCCATGGACTACACAGAGGGAGCATTTACAAATATAAAAAAATTTGGTTCACCACTTGTAGATGACATACCCACTTATTCTTCTGAGTTTGAGAAGGAAGAAGAATAAGATGTACAAGAGCAATTGAGAGCTACAAAGAGTATCATTAGGACACATATGATATGGATTGAATAAAGGGAGGTTTCCATAGAAGAGATGGATAAATAGATTGTTGAATTACAACAAAAGGTGGAAAGACTAAAAAATAGGTTAGCACATTTTGAACCACGGCCTATAGTATCTAATTATAAGGATGACATTGTGGAGATTTTATTGAGGCTAGGAGAGCATAACAGGGAAGAAGCAACACTAGAAGACAATACACATCCCCCTCCTCAAATTAAAGAGCCTATACCTAAGTAACAATCTAAGGTAGTTGCACCTGTAATGGATTTTATTTTAATAAATCTTGCAGAAAATGTTGAACCATTAGCAATGAGATCATGTGCAGATGATATCGATGTTAGTCAAACCCCTCAGTAGGGAAGAAACACTACAGGGATGGATGAACAACAACATTCTCAAGAGAATTTGGAAATTGAGGAAGTTTTTGAGCCTAAAAACAAAGCTTCTGAGCCATCTGCATAAGTTTTGGGACATTCTGAAGATGCACACTCTTGTTTCAAAGAAGCTCTAGAATGACCCAAAAGTCTGGTTGAACACCCATCTAATAGGCCACAATAGCAGGGAAAGAAAACACCACCTAAGGTAGAGGCCATAGATGCTTAGAAGGATGCAACACAAGTAAGTATGAATCTACATCCGGCTTCTAAACAAAATTTTCCATCGGTTGTACATAAAGTTGAAATAGCAAAAATTGAGGCACAGGTAGATTTGTTGCCAAAGACCCAACTGATAGTTAGACCCCCATAAACAATTCCATTGGTGAAATACAATGATTATATTGCACACTGGGTATTGAGGTGTCAAAAATTAGAAGTTCAGGTTGCAGCTTTGAAACCATTGGAGCAACAAGTTGAAGTTAAAATTGCATAAGTGAACAGGTTATAGGAAAAGTTATAGTATCTCTGTCAGGCTGTAGATTACTTAGTACAATGTAGGAGGCCATTTATATTTTATAGTCTAATATTGAAGGAGAAGTACGTTCGTTGGTAGATAATGAGGATTCACTCTAATCTCTCCTATGACTTAGACATTGTTGAGGAGTTTTGGGATGCTTACCTACACGGTCCAGAAGAACAGAAGAACTTAATGTGTTAACTATTATTGCACAAGTTTTTCATGCCAAAAGATGTAATATTCCTACCTCATATTTTTATAGGGGATGTACAATTGAGATATTTTTTGTCCACTTTACAAAATCAAATATATTGGGACCAGGAGAAGAGAAGGAATAAGGAGATTGAGTTGAAGGTTGAGCTATTGATAAGGCATATCCAGCCAAATCATAAGATCCCCACTAGTAAACATTTTACTATGATGAATAAATTAGAAATTAGGTTTGTTTATCTAAATAATCTTAAGGATTGTATGACTAGTTTCCAGAGATTTTGTGCAGGAAATTTTATAAATGCTTTATTAGCCTATAAGGTCAGGTGGACAAAACTGCCAATGTCACTACAAAAAAGGGAGCCCATCTCACCCAAAAACCTGTTATGGTCCAGAAGAAGAGTAGAGGGTGTAATGCAGACCATCCTAACATTGAAATATCAGTGGATAGGTCTAAGGTACAGATTGCCTACCATCATAACCCATGTCCCTTATTATTTTTATAGTGATCCGCAATCGGATGAGCAGTTCTAGGATTGTCTTAGGAAGCTACAAAAGAGTAAAGGATACTATACAAGGGATGTGTTGTTTTGGGAATTTTGGAACCAATAAATAGATCTATGTCCCTCTATAGCCCTATAGAATGCATTAGAATAGGTTGGGGGAGAATGATGAGGCCAGGAATTGCCTCATTCATGACATACTTTGGGTTATTACAAACTATCATATAAACCTTATATGATGTTGTATTATGCTAATTATATGGTTTGAATGCATTATATATTAATATTTTTATTATTAAACTGTATAGGAGCATATTAGTCTATTTTGACTATTTTTTGTATTTTTACATTGTTTTAGTCTGATTATTTGTAAATAAAATGTGCATTTCAAATAGCAAAATATTGTATGTTGATGTCTATCACTTCACAATGATGTTTGAATTTTTTTCCTACCCTTCAAGTGGTTTGAAATCCAAATTGGTGCCAAATTCCTAAAACTATACGAAAACTGGAAAACGTAGAATGACAACCATACAAATTCCAACCAACTATTAATAAATAGCATGGCCTGGAATTTGTTAGCATGAGCATGTAAAACTAATTGGAACTGACTTATGATAGATAGGGAAGATGTTCTATCCAGTTGGAACCACTTTGTTGGCCATTTTGATTGCAGTTGAGTGTAAAGTATATTTCATTATCAGATATTTCAAAGAAGCTTCGAAATGAAAGGGGAAAAAGCCAGTTTTAGCCCAAAAAAGGAGGATAGCACCCAATTCGATCGGATAAAGGTATTTTGAGATGGGGACAAGTGTAAAATACTACTTCCAACCTTTTCCACCTCATTTCCATTATTTTGGATGTATCAAAGGACCAATGAGTATTCACTACAACAGTTTTTATCCTAATTTAAACTAAGTCAATTTTAGAGCTAATAACAAATCACTACCTTACAGCATTGCAATTGATATTGTGCACAAAGCATATGTAATAATATAGTATAAATAATAGAGCTCCCTTATTGGTTGAGCTAATAGCTAATATTAAAAATAGATGCAGATAGGGAATTGTAATAGGTTTGTAGCCAATAGCAAGATTTTTCTTGTAGAATTGTAATGTGTTGTGACAGTCAATAAAGTGTAGTCTTTTTGGTCATCTTTTGTTCATGATTCAGTGTGAGTTCTAAGTAGCTAGTAGTACTTCCTTACCATCTTCTAGATTAGAAATCAAGGGCCAATTTTATGCCTAGAGGAGGGCTAATTCATGATAGGTTTTTCTGATAACTTTACTGCAGCAGATTTAGCATAATGCTTATCAATTCTTATTTCTTGTTGATTGAATGTACTAACCCCTATTTGAGTGAATATAATAATTTCATGTTTCCATTTGTGATTTTATGCGGCATGTGTATGTGTGTCAGTTGACAAGTAGCATAGACTTGTAGTTTACTTGTTTTCCTATTCTTACAATTTGATGAATAGCATAAATTTATAGTTACTTTGATTTCCTCGATTTTACCTATTTTAGCAAATTTACCAAGTTTTTAGCAACTTTATTTTATTTTCAGCCACTACAGCAGAAGCATGACAACCTCCTACAATAGAATACTGACAGTATTTTTTAGCATGTGTGTTTCCTTTTTAAGAATAATTTCAATTTTGCAAGTGTAAATTAGGTTTCAATTCAGCAACATTTACATTTTTACAATTTCATTTATTGCAACTGTAGTTAGATTTCAATTTTAGGTTTTAGAAGCAATTTTCAATTCTTGCTATTAGATAGTTTCAATTTATGCTCAATAGGTTTAGACGTGACCTAAAATCCCCAACAAAATTTGTTTCACCAATAAAGCTTATTGTCTAAATGATTTGATCTCCAACCTGCTTGAATCTTCTTTCGTATATAGCCTTGGACACCGCCCTGGATTGAAAAATCATAAAAATTTAAATGATGACATTAATGACACTCATCATGGAGCAATTTCCATGTATGTTTTTTTTCTATAAATAGGTGGACATCGATCTTCTGATGATCTCGAATGTAAATGCTTATGATAGAACTTTGAGGATCTTGGAAAACGTGATGCATCTCAGATGTTTACCCATTTATCACTTGTTATAGAACTTGGTGCGTAGGTGGTAGTTTTAATATTTTTAAAATGTTTACTTGCTTCAACTTTTCACTTCACCCAACTATTGCTTTTCATTAGGGTGGTACCTTTAGATTTTGTTGGGGTTCAAAAATTCCTTTTTCTCTACCCATAGTGGGTGGGGTTCTTGGTCTGGTGGGTCATAAAGTTCTACACTATTTTTTCACCTTGCCAAAATTTTTCAGCCTTCATCTTAACTTGCTTGATCCATTGGGGTGGCTTTTCATTGGTGCGACTACGGTTGGGTTGGCATCCTATCTTCTAGACTAGGTGCAAGCTTGGGTCAAAAATATATTAAGCCACCAGAAAATAAAATAACATACTTCTAAAATACTTATACAACAAAACCTTAAAAAGAAACACACAGGAACAAAAGGACTATTTACATATGTACATTCTAGGTCATGATTGAGACTAAGCATAATGCTTAAGATACTGACCATTTACAAGAATTGAGAAATAATCCTCCCTCCAAGTCCTGTAGCTGGTATGCATTTGAGTGTTTACAGCTTTGGATGAGATACGAGCCTAACCAAAAAGAATCAAAATTGTCATGAACACCTGGTTTTTCCCGATTAACATCCCATTTTAGGACAAGGTCTCCTTCACAAAATATTTTAGGTGTGGCCTTCCTATCAAACCAATGCTTGATAATATCTTGGTGATGACACAAGTTATTTTATGCCTTACCACATTCTTCTTCTAGTTGCATTAGTTGTACTAGCCTTTTTTCCATGGCAGGAAAGTCTTCCACCTCTATCTCACTCATGAACTTGAGAGCTGGGAGTTCTAGGTTGATTGGGAGAATCACCTCCTTTCCATAAACAAGGGCATAAGGTGATGTCTTCAATGATTTCTTAGGCATAATTCTGTCTACCCATAGTGCCTGATCAAGAAAAAGGTGCCATGTTCTAGGGTTGCGCTCTATATTACGCTTGATTATCTTCAGTAGATTTTTGTTAGTAGCCTCTACTAGACCATTTCCATGTGGGTAATAGTTTGAAGATGCATTCTAGTAGATGCCATATTTTCTAGAAAAGTCCATGGTTTTGGCACCTATGAAATGAGTACCATTATAAGATACAATGGTGGCAGGGATCCCAAACCTAGTTATTAATATTTCTAAGAAATCAATCACTATCTATTGATCAGCATGCTTGGTGGCTTCTACTTCAGTCCATTTTGTGAAGTAGTTGGTGGTTGTGAGGATATATTTGTGATCGACTAATGAATTTGGGTTGATCTCTCCAATGAAATCCAATCCCCACTGCTAAAAAGGCTCATCTGCTACCACTGATTATAGAGGTATGGCAGCATGTTTGGCCTTTCCAATAAATATTTGACATTTGTCACATGCCCGTACAAATTTAAATGCATCGAAGAAGATAGATGGCCAATAAAATATGACTCATAATATTTGTTGTCATGGTCTGGTCTAGAATAATGCCCTCTTGAGAATCCCCCATGAAATTCTTCTAAGATCCTCTTGGCACTATCTAGTGGTATACACCTCAAAAGTACTCCATTAAAGTTCCATCGATAGAGGATATTATTAATCAACATGTAATTTCTTGCCTAAAACCTATATTTTTTCATCTGAGATGTTGTCAATCCCTCTGTATACCTCCCAAAATTGAAATAGTGCACTAATTGATCGATCCATGTCATTGATGACACTTGGATTCCTTCTTGCCTTTGTAGAACTACCCTCTTCTATATATGCATTAGATTGTTCGACCATGGAATGAGCTAGTTGCTGGAAGAGAGCCCTCCCTCTTACTAGCTTTGTTGGTTTGATCTCTACATCAAACTCCTAAATCTTTGAAGTCCATCCTGCTCTTCTTTCACCTAGTTCTCCTTGTATAATAAAACTTCTAACATCTGGATGCACCACATACACAAAGATCTTGCTCTGGGATAGAAAGTGCCTAAACTTCTTGAGAGATTTCATAATGGCATATACCTATATTTCAATAAAATTGTATTTCTCTTCATGCTCCTACAAGGTTTGACTAAGGAAAGCAATTGGCCTTTCATTGCCATCTTCTCCTTTTTGAGTAAGGACTGTAGCATAGCTCTCCTCTGCTCCAAATACATACAAGATGAAGTCTTTGGAGTAGTCTGGATTGGTAAGGACTGGGGATCACCTCTTTTATGCTCCTAAAAGCATCCCATTGTGCTTCAGTCCATTTGAATTCTGCATTATTCTTGAGCATCTCTGTCATGGGTTTAATTATTTGGGTAAAATTAGAGATAAACTTTCACATGAAGTTGATCTACCCAAAGAAATACTGAAGTCCTTTCTTATTCATGGGGAGGGGTAGTTCTAAAATAGCTTTTACCCTATCTGGGTCAATAGCAAGCCCTTTTTTAGATACAACATGTCCCAGCAATTTTCCTTCTTGGACAACAAACACCGACTTCTTTGGATTGAGTGATATCCCAAATTCCCTATATTTCTCAAAGACTTGAGTAAGGTGTTCTATATGATCCTCCTTCTTGTGAGAAAACACAGTCATATCATATAGGTAAATAACAATCACTCTATTGACCAATTCACCAAACGCCACATCCATTTCCCTCTGAAAAGTGGCTCCTACATTAGATAATCCAAATGGCATGCATTGATAGGCAAAGGTTCCCCATTTGGTAGTGAAGGCTATCTTGTATTGATCTTCATCTTGGACCCAAATTTGATTGAATCCTGAGAAGCCATCTAATAGAGAAAACCTCTATGTTCCTCCTACTACTGTGCAATATCTGATCAATTTGTGGTAGGGGATAGTGATCCTTTAAGGAGACTCTATTCAGACTTTGAAAGTCAACACAGAGCCTAATGTCCCCATTCTTTTTTTTAATTGGAACTAGATTTGCCACCCAGGTTGAATTCTTAATGGGGTATATTATTTTGGCATTAAGCAATTTCAAAAGCTCTTGTTTCATCAGGGCCTCAATTTTTGGATTGACTAGCCTTTGCTTTTGTCAAACCGATTTTGCATCTGATTCTAGCTCAATGGTATGTTGAATGGTATCTTTATCATAAACCTTTAGGTCATCATACATCTAGGCAATAATATCATCATACCTTTTGCACAACTCCTGGATTTGATTCACTTCTTCTTCTGAATAATCTATACTTACCTTCAAATATTTCCTTGGGGCTACTGAAATCTCCTTGGATCCCTTGGCATCAATTTTAATCATGTGACTAGTTGGGTGGTCACTATTGTCAAATAGGCTCTCCAAGGTAATTAAACCTTTAGGGATATGGTTGTTTTTTAACTAGAGGAATCCTTCCTCCTCTTCTTCTTGATCTTCATCTCCCACAGATCTAGTAGAACAATTCATTTCCTGAATTAAGAAGTCCACTATCTGTTTGTCACTTTCAAACACCTACCAAAATATGTCTTTATCTGGTACAGAAGGCCAATATATCAACCTCACTACCTTGGGCCTATGTATAATATTTGACACTGGGTAGTAATTGGCTCCCATGGTTTCTAGGATATCAGCATGGGTATTTTGGTCTCTGGGGATGGCTTTGATATTCATGGCCTCAAAAGCTTCCAGTAAATCCTAGAATCTATTCCTATATGCCTTAAGATAGTGTTGTTTGCTTACGCACTTCTCACTAATTTGGTTAACTATCAACTTGGAATCACCAAATATTTGTAGTTGCTTAATTCCAAGTTTCTCAACCTTTCTTAGTCCTAGGCACAAGGCTTCATACTCCATTGCATTATTAGTGCAGCTCCATGTGAGTCTATAAGAGAAGGTTTTTTGAGCCCTTGTAGGTGAAATCAGCACCACTCCTACTCCTGCACCATTTTTACACCTTACCCCATCAAAATATAACTTCCATAGTTGATCTGATATGGGTGTCAACTTTTCCAACTTCTTTATCTTCGGCTTCTGAATGGAGTAAGTGCCAATCCCAGTTTCTATCATGGCATTGAAATATTTCAAAGAAAATTGATCTTCAATTTGAAGTTCCTCTAGAACTTCCTCCATCAGGTCTTCTTCCTCAGTGACTATGCCAATTGTACCCGCCTACTGATCTACTTCTTCCAATTTTTCTATATGAAATGAAGAGGGTTTCTTAGAGAAAATATTCACTCTTCTACCTTTGAAGGGTATCTCCATGTGGAAATAATCTAGGGATAGGTATCCTCCTAATTTAGTAGTAAATTCCCTTGATAGACACATTCTAAAATATGGCTCAAGGTCCACCACCACAATCTCTTGTATGACTGTGACTTGGGGTAGTCTATGCAACACCATGGGGACATCCTTTATCACCCCTATAGTTTTGATAGGTGTACCATCTAATTGTAAGACTCTAGGGTAGCTTCTTGTATACTCCATACCCATAATATCACACACTACTTTGGGCATGACTATAGTGGCAGCTCTTGAGTCTATCATGCAATTATGCACTACCCATCCTTCCATTTCTAGGGATAGATAAAATGGAGAGGGCCTATTCTTATCCACCCCCATAACAAATTCTACTCAGGTGGTAACTTGTTCTGACTTTTTATTAGCTTAAGCACTACCTGAAGTAGATCAATTTGTCCAGGGATCAGCAGGGCATCGTACATGCTAACCTTTGAAGGGGTCTTCTTCAATTCTTCAATGATATTGAAGGTGGGAGTTACAGGTTGCCTTTCTTTATCTCTCTGATAGGGTTCATATTTATTCTGGTATTCCTGGGTTGCTTCTATCCATTATCACTTTGTCAAGGAAGGGTATTTCAGTTTATCCCTAGCTTCCTCCTGTGTCTCCATTGTCTTCTACTACGCTGCATTAGGAACAGTCTCCTTTTTCTTCTACATGGATGGTTTTTGGAAAAAGGCTCTCTGAGGGATTTCTTTTTCAATTTCCCCATTTTCCTTGGTGTCATTGGAGACTTTTAGGGGATTCAGCTCCTTTGGGTTCATTTGTAATGGTTTCTTTATAGATCTAGTTAGAACGAAAACCTTTTCATCCTATGGCATCATGAAATTATGTTCATCTTCCCTGATTATGTTAATATGCCCTTTCTAAACCTACTCCACCCTTTCCACCATCACATTTTGCATATAATGTTTATGCATCATGTAGGTATTTTTTGCATGAGAATCATTACAAGTGGAACACCAATAGTCTGATTGGGATGTGTAAGAGGAGGGTTCCACTTCCTCATTTGCTAGGATAGTGTTTTTTCTTTCAAGGGGCTTACTAGTAAATGTAACTTGGTCTCTAGACACGTAAGGAAATATTTTGGGTTGGAAGTTCCTTTCTATATATTTCCTTTTCATAATGGTCATTTCATTGGTGATATTTTTCACAAAAATTTGTAGATCCAGTAGGATAGCAGTTTGAGGATTTGGCGTTGGAAGTGTTGGTATTGTAGGAGGGGCAGGAAGTCTTGGTAACATAGGTATTGATGGTAGTGCTAACACCATTAAAGTAGGGGGCCAATGTGGTACATTCACTTGGGAAGGAATTGGAGGATAATCTGGTTCTTAGGACATATACTGTGGTTGGTTCTAGAAAAGCTTCAAAAAAATAGGTATTGTGGGTTTAGGAGGCAACCGACCAATGGCAATAAGGAGTTTCTCAATTTTTATGGCTTCCTGAAATATCTGTGGAAGGTCTAGGATATTAGACTATCTTATCATCAAGCTTAGGTCTGAACTAAAGGCTCTCAGATAGTAATACACGACCTACTCATTAGTTGGTCGAAGACCCTTAGGGACCCTATGCCAGGTACGACTAAATCTGATATTAAAGTCAACTATCTCTTCTTGAGGGTGCTTCTGTATAGTGGTGAACTATGTGAGCATGGAAAAAGGATCAGTTTGTTCATTAAACTATGCCACCAATCTTCCCTCCAAATCCTCCCATGAAGTGATACTTCCATTAGGAAGGGTCCTATACCAATACAACATTTTTCCCTTTAAAGAGATGACTAGTAATCTGATCATGATATCTTCTTCTCGGATATTGTGAATAACAGCTAGTGTTGCCACATCTTGGTAGTGTTCATATGCAGTCTTCCTAGTACCATCATATGTGGGTAAAGCTTTCAAGGCTATCAAGGGAATGGTATTTTGATTGGTGAGGTTGAGGGGACCAGTATTGTCCTAGGTGGGGTATCCTAGGTTCTTATTCTGATTCTAATTTTGATTTTTATTTTGAGCCATCACTCTTTAGGGGTAAGAGGCTCCTCACAATTTGGATCACTAATATCTTGATTTTTTAAGAGGTTTAGGAGTGAGACATGCTCAGTAAATACAGGTGGTTGCCTTATTTTAGAGAATAACTCAAATAACTCAACAGACTCTTTAGACAAACTAGCTTTATGCCTTGTGAACATGAAATATTTGCATTGCAAGGCTTTTTGGGTTATTGCATCAGCAGAGTCATCAGGTGATTAATGGATAACTGAGTGAAGTAGAGAATCACCTAACTCTATACTACTCAAGATGTGAGACTTTTTGAGTCCCATAGGGTATGCCAAAAATTGTTGGTCGAGAATATGTACCTAATGGAAAGAGTTGTGCACCTTACAGACTCTGCCAAAATTGAAAGGCCACAAGGCTCTCATGGTCTTGCAACCAATCTCCGGAGTAGGCCGGATCCTTATAGGATTCTAACTATTTTTGTTTGGGCTAAAGGAAAGGAAAGAGAAAGAGACCTAATATAACACCTTACAATATAAAAGGATGGGTTAGCCACATCAAGATATATATAAGAACTAAACTGAAACATAATAGTATACACCCAAACCATCTAATAGACCAGCCAACACATTTTAATATCAATAACGCACAATATATGTTTGCAAATTCTAGAACTAATGAATAAACAATTAGAATCCAGAATGCAAAATTAAAACTAATCATTCACCAATTTTAGCAAAAATAAACAACCATAGGATTCATACATACATGAAAGTGTTTGAAGGCCAAACAATGATTCTCTTGTATTCAATATGTTCCAAATCTTACATACAAATTATAATGGCTAAGAGTTGACCCTAAGAATACATTGCATTCTCTTATTTATAGACAGATGGTCTCCCCCCTTCTTCTTTACAGGATGACTACATTTAATTAATGAGGTGCCTCCATAACGATAGAGAGCTAGCTTTTGTAAGTCTTCTATGTTTTATAGGATATTCTTGGGAAGTCTTTACTTCATCCAAACTAGTTGCATTAAATGCATCCACTTGCTTCTTCTATTTTCTTTTGCATCCTATGGTAATGTTGCACTTTGCATGTTCATATCTTCGATCATGGTAGCTGAGCATTAACTCAATATGCAACCTACCCCTTCTTCGATCTTAGTGCATCGGTGGGAAGACAAATTTTAAATTTTGAAATCAGGTTCTATGGCAGGCTTCTGGATCCCTCATAATTTTGCATTAATTTTGGTTGTACCCGATACTGACCTCTGCGTAGGATAGGGCCCTAGGTTGGTACTAGCTCGATCTTTTCTTCCCCTTCTACCATGTGTTCATCCTGGATAGGGTTTGGTTTTCAAATTTAGGTTGGATGGGACTTATGGAGCGCTTCCTCACATCGTCGATTGCTTACTTTCCATCCTTCCCGCTTTATTCTGATGGCACTTTGGGGTCCTTTTGCCCCCACATCTATTCTAAATAGCCGCCCAGGCTAGGGCAAAATTTTGGGATTGCTCTGCCCTTTCAAACACTCTAAACTCCCATCGGGTAACCTTGGCTTGGGTAGTACTTTGTGATAGGTAGTAAATATATTATGGCTCAAACCTTTTACCCGATGTGTGATAAAGCTTATTGTCGGGGTAAGGCTTTCAGAGATCCGCCCAGAGTCAAGAGTGCCAAATTTTTTGCCCCACAAATTGTTGTACTGAGAGTATACTTGGATCAATCTAAAGTGCCTCCTTTGAGAGTTCATCTTATTCTCTATTTAGTTCTCTATAAATATGCCAAAAATTAAAAGCTTCACTTTGATTCACTTCTTTTATTTGAGAGAAGATGGGTTATAGAATCATTTTTTTCCATCCTAAAAACACCGAGTACCTATATACCTAATATTTTATTTATTTTTATAATTAGGTAAATTTACAATAATATTTCCAAAATTAGATTATATGTTCCAACAATTCTTAATTCCTTTAGACTCGGTATGATCTTCTATTTATCGCATTCCAGAGGATGATCTTCTCTACTACAAAATGAATATCTATAAACATATTAGAACTTTCATTGCACTACTCTAATAATATAAACATTCACCATTCACACAAACATGAAATAATTTGGAATTTGAAATATATATTATTTTATTAAAAAATAATTGCAACATGGCAAACAATTGATTCTTTTGGAGTTCATTTATTCCTCTTTGAAGAACACAATCTTATACTGAGAGGGGGGTGAACAGTATAAGACCTCTTTTTACTTTTTCCTTTATACTTCAAAATAGTAAAGCAATATACCCAAAGCAATATCAAAGCAATGCATAATATCATCCACAAAGTGACACCAATTTTAACGTGGTTCACCCAGAATGGTTGGGCTACGTCCACAAAACTTTTCTCTAAAAGTTATCTCAAAGTTCTTTGGGAATCCTTCCCAATTACAATGTTTATGAGCCTCGGCCCAAAGGAGATACCTTCCCCCAATCAAAATTTATGAGCCTCTGCTCAAAGGAGATACCTTCCCTCTCGCTCTAGAAATGATCCCTCGGAAGATCAACCGCCTCTACCTCTTGCCAGCACGTGGAACTCCTTTCCACCGAATACCTCCTGTCCTTAATGCTTAACCTAAGAGACCTCTGCCATCTATGATCATGTCCACAGCAGCTCAGTACCAAATATGCTCACAAGTCCCCATCGAAACCTATCCAAAAATTTCTCACAAGTCCCCATCGAAACCTGTCCAAAACTGCTCACAAGTCCCCACTGGAACCTGTCCAAAAATTGCTCACAAGTCCCCACTAGAACCTGTCCAAAAACTCAGCAAGCTCACCAAGAAAAAACTTTCTTAGTAGGAAATCACAAAGTGAATTGTTAGAGACCCAATGTGATTTGTCAAACTCATAGAAGCATAAAGAGAATTGTTAGAGACTCAATATGTTCTATACTCAAATCCCAATCTCAAAACTCAACTCAAATCAACTCAGCTCAATCTCAATCTCAAATCTGAAAACTCAACTCAATATCTGAAATGGATAGGATAGAATGTTTTCTTTCAAGAACATGAAACCCCAACAATTGCCAACTATGCAAAGAATCACATAACAATGATACTCATGTTCTTTTCACCATCAATTAGGGTTTCAACAACAATGCTCATCAAACAAGGTTTAGTCAACCAACACCATTCAACTCAACATCAACCTTGAAGCATTCAACCAATCATCACAAGAAAAGGAAACAAGTAGAAATCCTTTTCCCTCCAAAGATATTTGAACAAAATAGCCACCAACACAATATCACCAAATGCAAAGAATAACTTGCTCAAATCAACTCAATGGAGTAAGCCCAATATCATGAATCAAGTAAAGCAATAACTTGATCAAACAACCTCTATGGAAGCAACTCAACCATCAAACTCAAAACAGCCAACCAAGGGTTCCACCAACTCAATGCAAGTAGCTAGACTCACAAATATAAACCCTAGTGCACAAAGCTTCCACTATCTCAAACCAGAAATTATGCATTCACCAAAAACTCTCCTTAAGGATAACAATGCATAAGTAGTCTTCAACAAACCAGAAAATAGGATTTACACCCAACCAAAGGAAACCTAGTTGAAAACCTTTTCACTCCAACCTTATTTCAGAAAAACATACACCAATCATACTCATAAGAAAAATGTGCCCATACCTTTTTGGAGTAGAAGAAAATTGATCCTTAAAGCTGTCACCACACACAACCCTCAAACTTCCAACCAAGTTAGGGTTAGAACCAAGATAAATGAGCATATATAAAAACTTTCCTTAATACACCTTTTAGCTCCTCTTCTTTAAAAACAACCACCAAAGAAGCCAAAAACACAACAACCAAAACTTACACCTTATATCTCCATTTTTAAATTTAGCATAGCAAAAGACTAATCTCAAAAATACAACCAAAGAAATATCCCCTTATTTCTCCTATGTCTTTTAAACAATGCTAAACAATGCCAAAAATCATATCAAGAAAATAATCACACCTTATAATGGCTGCCCTTGAAGAATCCGAAATTCGCGGCACAAAACACGTTTTAATAAAAATGTGACTAATCCATGCACAGCTCCCTCCGCGGGGATCGAAACGTAGACCTCCGCCTACGCAAGGCCCAAACGCAGCCTTCGCTGCCACTAGCCCACAAGGGGCTTACGAAGTCCAAGACGGACTTCCTTCCACATGAACGGTCAAGCTTTTCGAAAGCTTTTCAAACCACGAGCTCTCCTCTTTCGCAGCGTAAACAGAACATTCGATCGCAGCCAAACCAATTAATTGCCTTCGATTTTCCAAGTGAGTTTAACCTTAGGAACCTTCTCATATTTATAGTCCATACGTGGACTTTAGAACACGTCAGCTGCAAAGAAAAGTAATTTCGAATTTAATCGAAATTTGCTTTCTAAAGGGTTTAAAAACCCTTAAGTATTTTTAATAAATTAAAAATAATTTCTCCCTTAATTAATTAAATAATTAATTAATTAAAACCTTGAAGGGTTTTAAATAATAATTAAATAAATAATAAAGAGAACCTCCATTGGTTTTAATAAAAACCATTTAACTTGGTTTTAATGAAAAACCCTTGCCAATGGAATCTCTCCGGATTCTCTTGGAATCTTCCACCTTTGAAGCCAACACATCCTCTTAACATTAATGCCATTTCCTTTTGACATCAATGACAACTCATAGACAAGAAGCTAGGATCTCAAACCCAAAATTGCCAACAATCTCCCCCTTTGTCATTGATGGCAAACCATGCTTCTCAACAACACAGAAACTCAACATAAACAGCTCCCCCTGTCTTGAGGCTCTCCCCCTTACTCAAATCTCTCCCCCTTTGTCATCAATGGCAAAGGGTCACCTTTGGGGCTCGGGACTAAGAATGAGCCTCTTAGCTTAGTCCCTCCCCCACCTCCCGATGAGGTGATTAATTCTTGGGTGGGAGTAAAACTCCCATTAGGCACTGATCATCATCAACGTCTATAACTTCCTTGTCGGGCCTTCTCTTGAACTCTTTGTCCATATTCCTATTCCTGTCACTGTTCTTGTTCTTGTTCTCATCCCTGTTCTTGTCCATGCCTTGATCCTTGGACCTGATCATGCCACTGTTCCTGTTCCTGTATTCTAGAATTTCAGCTCTACACTGTCTGATTGTGTGACCTTCATTGTTGCACTTGAAACACTTGACGATGTTGTTTCTCTGAGGTAAACCTGATCTTTGAATCCACCAATTCTGACCAAACCTATTCTGACCAAACCTGTTCTGGCCAAACCTGTTCTGACCAAACCTGTTCCTGTTATTTGCCTTGCAATAAACTGCCTTGTGCCCAAACTATTGACAAGAGTAGCAATACCCTTGAAAGTAACTAGCACTTCTGAAACTGTCATTTACCTCCTTCACTTGAGCCATGCAATGTGAAGCCATGTGACCAAACCTGTGACAAGCAAAACATCTGCCTTGAAACTTTCCTTTAATTGACCTCTTAGGTTCTGAAAACTTCTTCTTCTCATTCTGAATTCTATTTTCTATTGCATCTATCATTCAAGGACTCCTTTTCTGAAATACTTTCCTCATCAGAACTCTCTTCCTTTTGGAGTCTCTTACTAGACTCTCCAACTTGTTCCTTGTGTGGCTTAACAAAACCAAGGCCTGTTTTATCTGTTGTCTTTCTTTGACCTTTGATGAGTGACTTAACCTTTTTGGAGCTATCTTGAAACCTGTAAAGCTTATCCTTGTACTCTTTAGTTTCCTCTTTCAAAGAAGCCATTTTTTGTTCTAACTCACTATACTCAAGAACCTTAGACTCTAACTCATCCTTGAGTTCTTGTGTCTTAGCTATAGAGAAGTCAAGACTTTCTATAAGATCATCTCTCTCCATACAACATTCATCTAACTTATCCTTGAGTCTAGCATTCTTCTTTCTTTCCTTTTCCAAAACACTAAGAGCACTAATAAGTTCACTTTCAAGATCCTTTATTTGATTGCTTTTTGAATCATCAAAGCCTTTTTCAGATTTCTTATCACTAGAGGTGCTACCCTTTTCAAAAACCATACATGCATCTTCCTTATAGTTTTCTGAAGCATCCTCATACATACTAGAAACCAAATCATTATTTGTGCAATCATCCTCAAGGTGACCAAAATTTCCACATCTAAGACATTTCATGATAATGAATCTATGTTTCGGTTCTTCCTCTTTTTCTGATATGAACAACATCTCATTTTCATTATCACTTGAAGAACTTTCACTATCACTACTAGAACACTTACTTGCTTTGTCTAGGTAGAAACTCTTCTTGTGCTTGTGAGAATACCTCTTTCCTTGATTGTTGTGCTCATCTTTGTTTTTCCTATGATGCTTGTGCTTTTCAGAATCCTTGCTCTTAGAATCCTGTTTATCTTCATCACTTTCATTCTTGGGAACAGTACAGTCAGTAGCATAATGACCAAACTTTCCACAATTGAAACATCTTATATTTTTCATACTTTTGTGCTTTCTAGAGAACTTGCCTTTCTTGTTGTAATATGCCTCTTCATCACTAGAAGACTCATCACTATCTTGAAGTTGTTTACCCTTGGAATTCTTGGTAGCCTTGAAAGCTGCCTCTTTCTTGACATCAACCTTCACTTGAGTTCTCAACTCAAATGCTGCAAGTATACTATGGAGCTCATCCTTTTTCAACTTATCCAAATCTTTAGCTTCCTCAATAGCAAAAATATTTTCACTAAATCTATTAGGAAGAGATCTTAAAATCTTATCACAAACATCATTTTCAGCAAGCTCAAGACCTAAGTCTTTCATGGAGTTAACAACCTCATCCATACGAAGCATGTAGTCACTAATATTTTCATCATCATTCATCTTGAGTTGTTCAAACATACCTTTGAAGTGTCTCAACTTGGCCTTTCTGACATTTGTATCACCTGTATGAACCACCTTCAACTGTTTCCACATTTCACTAGTTGTCTTGTAGTGAATCACTTTGGTGAGATCTACTTTCTATAAGCCTTTCAGGATTGCATTCATTGCTTTTGAATTGTTGTGATGTAGGAGCCTTTCTTCTTTAGTATTAGGACCATGTTCAGGAATAGTGTACTCATCTTCAATCACTTCCCAAACCTCATTCCCAAGTGCCATTAGATGAACCTTCATCCTTGCACTCCAAAGACCAAAATCTGACCCATCAAGAATAGGTGTTGCATTGCCACTTGAATGATCCATTGTGTTCTTTACTAGCTTTTCCTTCAAGTTGTTAAACTTTTCGAAGGCACCCTGCTCTGATACCAATTGAAGAACACAAGCTTATACTTGAGAGGGGGGGTGAACAGTATAAGACCTCTTTTACTTTTTCCTTTATACTTCAAAATAGTAAAGCAATATACCCAAAGCAATATCAAAGCAATGCACAATATCATCCACAAAGTGACACCAATTTTAACGTGGTTCACCCAGAATGGTTGGGCTACGTCCACAAAACTTTTCTCTAAAAGTTATCTCAAAGTTCTTTGGGAATCCTTCCCAATTACAATGTTTATGAGCCTCGGCCCAAAGGAGATACCTTCCCCCAATCAAAATTTATGAGCCTCTGCTCAAAGGAGATACCTTCCCCTCTGCTCTTAGAAATGATCCCTCAGAAGATCAACTGCCTCTACCTCTTGCCGGCACGTGGAACTCCTTTCCATCGAAGACCTCCTGTCCTCAATGCTTAGCCTAAGAGACCTCTGCCTTCTATGATCACGTCCATAGCAGCTCAACAACCTTGTACCAAACACAGTCAGTCGGTCTAGTACAAGTCTTCCTCTGTCCGTCGGATCTGTCCAACTCTTGAACAAATCAATCCTCTACATACAAGCCTTCTCAAAGACTTGCCAAATCTGTCCTCAGGTTCTTCTCATAGAACCAATGCACCTCTATCCTCAAGTTCTCTGATAGAACTATCAAACTCAGCTCACAAGTCCTCTGCTAGGACCTGTCCAAATCTGCTCACAAGTCCCCACTAGAACCTGTCCAAAACTGCTCACAAGTCCCCACTAGAACCTGTCCAAAAACTCAACAAGCTCACCAAGAAAAACTTTCTTAGTAGGAAATCACAAAGTGAATTGTTAGAGACCCAATGTGATTTGTCAAACTCATAGAAGCATAAAGAGAATTGTTAGAGACTCAATATGTTCTATACTCAAATCCCAATCTCAAAACTCAACTCAGCTCAATCTCAATCTCAAATCTGAAAACTCAACTCAATATCTGAAATGGATAGGATAGAATGTTTTCTTTCAAGAACATGAAACCCCAACAATTGCCAACTATGCAAAGAATCACATAACAATGATACTCATGTTCTTTTCACCATCAATTAGGGTTTCAACAACAATGCTCATCAAACAAGGTTTAGTCAACCAACACCATTCAACTCAACATCAACCTTGAAGCATTCAACCAATCATCACAAGAAAAGGAAACAAGTAGAAATCCTTTTCCCTCCAAAGATATTTGAACAAAACAACCACCAACACAATATCACCAAATGCAAAGAATAACTTGCTCAAATCAACTCAATGGAGTAAGCCCAATATCATGAATCAAGTAAAGCAATAACTTGATCAAACAACCTCTATGGAAGCAACTCAACCATCAAACTCAAAACAGCCAACCAAGGGTTCCACCAACTCAATGCAAGTAGCTAGACTCACAAATATAAACCCTAGTGCACAAAGCTTCCACTATCTCAAACCAAAAATTATGCATTCACCAAAAACTCTCCTTAAGGATAACAATGCATAAGTAGTCTTCAACAAACCAGAAAATAGGATTTACACCCAACCAAAGGAAACCTAGTTGAAAACCTTTTCACTCCAACCTTATTTCAGAAAAACATACACCAATCATACTCATAAGAAAAATGTGCCCATACCTTTTTGGAGTAGAAGAAAATTGATCCTTAAAGCTGTCACCACACACAACCCTCAAACTTCCAACCAAGTTAGGGTTAGAACCAAGATAAATGAGCATATATAAAAACTTTCCTTAATACACCTTTTAGCTCCTCTTCTTTAAAAACAACCACCAAAGAAGCCAAAAACACAACAACCAAAACTTACACCTTATATCTCCATTTTTAAATTTAGCATAGCAAAAGACTAATCTCAAAAATACAACCAAAGAAATATCCCCTTATTTCTCCTATGTCTTTTAAACAATGCTAAACAATGCCAAAAATCATATCAAGAAAATAATCACACCTTATAATGGCTGCCCTTGAAGAATCCAAAATTCGCGGCACAAAACACGTTTTAATAAAAACGTGACTAATCCATGCATAACTCCCTCCATGGGGATCGAAACGTAGACCTCCGCCTACGCAAGGCCCAAATGCAGCCTTCGCTGCCACTAGCCCACAAGAGGCTTACGAAGTCCAAGACGGACTTCCTTCCACATGAACGGTCAAGCTTTCCGAAAGCTTTTCAAACCACGAGCTCTCCTCTTTCGCAGCGTAAACAGAACATTCGATCGCAGCCAAACCAATTAATTGCCTTCGATTTTCCAAGTGAGTTTAACCTTAGGAACCTTCTCATATTTATAGTCCATACGTGGACTTTAGAACACGTCGGTTGCAAAGAAAAGTAATTTCGAATTTAATCGAAATTTGCTTTCTAAAGGGTTTAAAAACCCTTAAGTATTTTTAATAAATTAAAAATAATTTCTCCCTTAATTAATTAAATAATTAATTAATTAAAACCTTGAAGGGTTTTAAATAATAATTAAATAAATAATAAAGAGAACCTCCATTGGTTTTAATAAAAACCATTTAACTTGGTTTTAATGAAAAACCCTTGCCAATGGAATCTCTCCGGATTCTCTTGGAATCTTCCACCTTTGAAGCCAACACATCCTCTTAACATTAATGCCATTTCCTTTTGACATCAATGACAACTCATAGACAAGAAGCTAGGATCTCAAACCCAAAATTGCCAACAATCTCCCCCTTTGTCATTGATGGCAAACCATGCTTCTCAACAACACAGAAACTCAACATAAATAGCTCCCCCTGTCTTGAGGCTCTCCCCCTTACTCAAATCTCTCCCCCTTTGTCATCAATGGCAAAGGGTCACCTTTGGGGCTCGGGACTAAGAATGAGCCTCTTAGCTTAGTCCCTCCCCCACCTCCTGATGAGGTGATTAATTCTTGGGTGGGAGTAAAACTCCCATTAGGCACTGATCATCATCAGCGTCTATAACTTCCTTGTCGGGCCTTCTCTTGAACTCTTTGTCCATATTCCTATTCCTATCACTGTTCTTGTTCTTGTTCTCATCCCTGTTCTTGTCCATGCCTTGATCCTTGGACCTGATCATGCCACTATTCCTGTTCCTGTATTCTAGAATTTCAGCTCTACATTGTCTGATTGTGTGACCTTCATTGTTGCACTTGAAACACTTGACGATGTTGTTTCTCTGAGGTAAACCTGATCTTTGAATCCACCAATTCTGACCAAACCTATTCGACCAAACTGTTGGCCAAACCTATTCTGACCAAACCTGTTCCTGTTATTTGCCTTGCAATAAACTGCCTTGTGCCCAAACTGTTGACAAGAGTAGCAATACCCTTGAAAGTAACTAGCACTTTTGAAACTGTCATTTACCTCCTTCACTTGAGCCATGCAATGTGAAGCCATGTGACCAAACCTGTGACAAGCAAAACATCTGCCTTGAAACTTTCCTTTAATTGACCTCTTAGGTTCTGAAAACTTCTTCTTCTCATTCTGAATTCTGTTTTCTATGCATCTATCATTCAAGGACTCCTTTTCTGAAATACTTTCCTCATCAGAACTCTCTTCCTTTTGGAGTCTCTTACTAGACTCTCCAACTTGTTCCTTGTGTGGCTTAACAAAACCAAGGCCTGTTTTATCTGTTGTCTTTCTTTGACCTTTGATGAGTGACTTAACCTTTTTGGAGCTATCTTGAAACCTGTAAAGCTTATCCTTGTACTCTTTAGTTTCCTCTTTCAAAGAAGCCATTTTCTGTTCTAACTCACTATACTCAAGAACCTTAGACTCTAACTCATCCTTGAGTTCTTGTGTCTTAGCTATAGAGAAGTCAAGACTTTCTATAAGATCATCTCTCTCCATACAACATTCATCTAACTTATCCTTGAGTCTAGCATTCTTCTTTCTTTCCTTTTCCAAAACACTAAGAGCACTAATAAGTTCACTTTCAAGATCCTTTATTTGTTTGCTTTTTGAATCATCAAAGCCTTTTTCAGATTTCTTATCACTAGAGGTGCTACCCTTTTCAAAAACCATACATGCATCTTCCTTATAGTTTTCTGAAGCATCCTCATACATACTAGAAACCAAATCATTATTTGTGCAATCATCCTCAAGGTGACCAAAATTTCCACATCTAAGACATTTCATGATAATGAATCTATGTTTCGGTTCTTCCTCTTTTTTCGATATGAACAACATCTCATTTTCATTATCACTTGAAGAACTTTCACTATCACTACTAGAACACTTACTTGCTTTGTCTAGGTAGAAACTCTTCTTGTGCTTGTGAGAATACCTCTTTCCTTGATTGTTGTGCTCATCTTTGTTTTTCCTGTGATGCTTGTGCTTTTCAGAATCCTTGCTCTTAGAATCCTGTTTATCTTCATCACTTTCATTCTTGGGAACAGTACGATCAGTAGCATAATGACCAAACTTTCCACAATTGAAACATCTTATATTTTTCATACTTTTGTGCTTTCTAGAGAACTTGCCTTTCTTGTTGTAATATGCCTCTTCATCACTAGAAGACTCATCACTATCTTGAAGTTGTTTACCCTTGGAATTCTTGGTAGCCTTGAAAGCTGCCTCTTTCTTGACATCAACCTTCACTTGAGTTCTCAACTCAAATGCTTGCAAGTATACTATGGAGCTCATCCTTTTTCAACTTATCCAAATCTTTAGCTTCCTCAATAGCAAAAATATTTTCACTAAATCTATTAGGAAGAGATCTTAAAATCTTATCACAAACATCATTTTCAGCAAGCTCAAGACCTAAGTCTTTCATGGAGTTAACAACCTCATCCATACGAAGCATGTAGTCACTAATATTTTCATCATCATTCATCTTGAGTTGTTCAAACATACCTTTGAAGTGTCTCAACTTGGCCTTTCTGACATTTGTATCACCTGTATGAACCACCTTCAACTGTTTCCACATTTCACTAGTTGTCTTGCAGTGAATCACTTTGGTGAGATCTGCTTTCTGTAAGCCTTTCAGGATTGCATTCATTGCTTTTGAATTGTTGTGATGTAGGAGCCTTTCTTCTTTAGTATTAGGACCATGTTCAGGAATAGTGTACTCATCTTCAATCACTTCCCAAACCTCATTCCCAAGTGCCATTAGATGAACCTTCATCCTTGCACTCCAAAGACCAAAATCTGACCCATCAAGAATAGGTCTTGCATTGCCACTTGAATGATCCATTGTGTTCTTTACTAGCTTTTCCTTCAAGTTGTTAAACTTTTCGAAGGCACCGGCTCTGATACCAATTGAAGAACACAAGCTTATACTTGAGAGGGGGGTGAACAGTATAAGACCTCTTTTTACTTTTTCCTTTATACTTCAAAATAGTAAAGCAATATACCCAAAGCAATATCAAAGCAATGCACAATATCATCCACAAAGTGACACCAATTTTAACGTGGTTCACCCAGAATGGTTGGGCTACGTCCACAAAACTTTTCTCTAAAAGTTATCTCAAAGTTCTTTGGGAATCCTTCCCAATTACAATGTTTATGAGCCTCGGCCCAAAGGAGATACCTTCCCCCAATCAAAATTTATGAGCCTCTGCTCAAAGGAGATACCTTCCCCTCTGCTTAGGAAATGATCCCTCAGAAGATCAACTGCCTCTACCTCTTGCCAGCACGTGGAACTCCTTTCCACCGAAGACCTCCTGTCCTCAATGCTTAGCCTAAGAGACCTCTGCCTTCTATGATCACATCCACAGTAGCTCGACAACCTGTACCAAACACAGTCGGTCGGTCTAGTACAAGTCTTCCTCTATCTGTCAGATCTATCCAACTCTTGAACAAATCAATCCTCTACATACAAGCCTTCTCAAAGACTTGCCAAATCTGTCCTCAGGTTCTTCTCATAGAACCAATGCACCTCTGTCCTCAAGTTCTCTGATAGAACTATCAAACTCAGCTCACAAGTCCTCTGCTAGGACCTGTCCAAATCTGCTCACAAGTCCCCACTGAAACCTGTCCAAAACTGCTCACAAGTCCCCACTAGAACCTGTCCAAAAACTCTCACAAGTCCCCACTGGAACCTAAACAGCTCACCAAAGAAAAACTTTCTTAGTAGGAAATCACAAAGTGAATTGTTAGAGACCCAATGTGATTTGTCAAACTCATAGAAGCATAAAGAGAATTGTTAGAGACTCAATATGTTCTATACTCAAATCCCAATCTCAAAACTCAACTCAAATCAACTCAGCTCAATCTCAATCTCAAATCTGAAAACTCAACTCAATATCTGAAATGGATAGGATAGAATGTTTTCTTTCAAGAACATGAAACCCCAACAATTGCCAACTATGCAAAGAATCACATAACAATGATACTCATGTTCTTTTCACCATCAATTAGGGTTTCAACAACAATGCTCATCAAACAAGGTTTAGTCAACCAACACCATTCAACTCAACATCAACCTTGAAGCATTCAACCAATCATCACAAGAAAAGGAAACAAGTAGAAATCCTTTTCCCTCCAAAGATATTTGAACAAAACAGCCACCAACACAATATCACCAAATGCAAAGAATAACTTGCTCAAATCAACTCAATGGAGTAAGCCCAATATCATGAATCAAGTAAAGCAATAACTTGATCAAACAACCTCTATGGAAGCAACTCAACCATCAAACTCAAAACAGCCAACCAAGGGTTCCACCAACTCAATGCAAGTAGCTAGACTCACAAATATAAACCCTAGTGCACAAAGCTTCCACTATCTCAAACCAGAAATTATGCATTCACCAAAAACTCTCCTTAAGGATAACAATGCATAAGTAGTCTTCAACAAACCAGAAAATAGGATTTACACCCAACCAAAGGAAACCTAGTTGAAAACCTTTTCACTCCAACCTTATTTCAGAAAAACATACACCAATCATACTCATAAGAAAAATGTGCCCATACCTTTTTGGAGTAGAAGAAAATTGATCCTTAAAGCTGTCACCACACACAACCCTCAAACTTCCAACCAAGTTAGGGTTAGAACCAAGATAAATGAGCATATATAAAAACTTTCCTTAATACACCTTTTAGCTCCTCTTCTTTAAAAACAACCACCAAAGAAGCCAAAAACACAACAACCAAAACTTACACCTTATATCTCCATTTTTAAATTTAGCATAGCAAAAGACTAATCTCAAAAATACAACCAAAGAAATATCCCCTTATTTCTCCTATGTCTTTTAAACAATGCTAAACAATGCCAAAAATCATATCAAGAAAATAATCACACCTTATAATGGCTGCCCTTGAAGAATCCGAAATTCGCGGCACAAAACACGTTTTAATAAAAACGTGACTAATCCATGCACAGCTCCCTCCGCGGGGATCGAAATGCGAGACCTCCGCCTACGCAAGGCCCAAACGCAGCCTTCGCTGCCACTAGCCCACAAGAGGCTTACGAAGTCCAAGACGGACTTCCTTCCACATGAACGGTCAAGCTTTCCGAAAGCTTTTCAAACCACGAGCTCTCCTCTTTCGCAGCGTAAACAGAACATTCGATCGCAGCCAAACCAATTAATTGCCTTCGATTTTCCAAGTGAGTTTAACCTTAGGAACCTTCTCATATTTATAGTCCATACGTGGACTTTAGAACACGTCGACTTGCAAAGAAAAGTAATTTCGAATTTAATCAAAATTTGCTTTCTAAAGGGTTTAAAAACCCTTAAGTATTTTTAATAAATTAAAAATAATTTCTCCCTTAATTAATTAAATAATTAATTAATTAAAACCTTGAAGGGTTTTAAATAATAATTAAATAAATAATAAAGAGAACCTCCATTGGTTTTAATAAAAACCATTTAACTTGGTTTTAATGAAAAACCCTTGCCAATGGAATCTCTCCGGATTCTCTTGGAATCTTCCACCTTTGAAGCCAACACATCCTCTTAACATTAATGCCATTTCCTTTTGACATCAATGACAACTCATAGACAAGAAGCTAGGATCTCAAACCCAAAATTGCCAACAATCTCCCCCTTTGTCATTGATGGCAAACCATGCTTCTCAACAACACAGAAACTCAACATAAACAGCTCCCCCTGTCTTGAGGCTCTCCCCCTTACTCAAATCTCTCCCCCTTTGTCATCAATGGCAAAGGGTCACCTTTGGGGCTCGGGACTAAGAATGAGCCTCTTAGCTTAGTCCCTCCCCCACCTCCTGATGAGGTGATTAATTCTTGGGTGGGAGTAAAACTCCCATTAGGCATTGATCATCATCAGCGTCTATAACTTCCTTGTCGGGCCTTCTCTTGAACTCTTTGTCCATATTCCTATTCCTATCACTTGTTCTTGTTCTTGTTCTCATCCCTGTTCTTGTCCATGCCTTGATCCTTGGACCTGATCATGCCATTGTTCCTGTTCTTGTATTCTGGAATTTCAGCTCTACTCTGTCTGATTGTGTGACCTTCATTGTTGCACTTGAAACACTTGACGATGTTGTTTCTCTGAGGTAAACCTGATCTTTGAATCCACCAGTTTTGACCAAACCTGTTCTGACCAAACTGTTGACCAAACTGTTGGCAAACCTGTTGACCAAACCTGTTCTGTTATTTGCCTTGCAATAAACTGCCTTGTGCCCAAACTGTTGACAAGAGTAGCAATACCCTTGAAAGTAACTAGCACTTCTGAAACTGTCATTTACCTCCTTCACTTGAGCCATGCAATGTGAAGCCATGTGACCAAACCTGTGACAAGCAAAACATCTGCCTTGAAACTTTCCTTTAATTGACCTCTTAGGTTCTGAAAACTTCTTCTTCTCATTCTGAATTCTATTTTCTGTGCATCTATCATTCAAGGACTCCTTTTCTGAAATACTTTCCTCATCAGAACTCTCTTCCTTTTGGAGTCTCTTACTAGACTCTCCAACTTGTTCCTTGTGTGGCTTAACAAAACCAAGGCCTATTTTATCTGTTGTCTTTCTTTGACCTTTGATGAGTGACTTAACCTTTTTGGAGCTATCTTGAAACCTGTAAAGCTTATCCTTGTACTCTTTAGTTTCCTCTTTCAAAGAAGCCATTTTCTGTTCTAACTCACTATACTCAAGAACCTTAGACTCTAACTCATCCTTGAGTTCTTGTGTCTTAGCTATAGAGAAGTCAAGACTTTCTATAAGATCATCTCTCTCCATACAACATTCATCTAACTTATCCTTGAGTCTAGCATTCTTCTTTCTTTCCTTTTCCAAAACACTAAGAGCACTAATAAGTTCACTTTCAAGATCCTTTATTTGTTTGCTTTTTGAATCATCAAAGCCTTTTTCAGATTTCTTATCACTAGAGGTGCTACCCTTTTCAAAAACCATACATGCATCTTCCTTATAGTTTTCTGAAGCATCCTCATACATACTAGAAACCAAATCATTATTTGTGCAATCATCCTCAAGGTGACCAAAATTTCCACATCTAAGACATTTCATGATAATGAATCTATGTTTCGGTTCTTCCTCTTTTTTGATATGAACAACATCTCATTTTCATTATCACTTGAAGAACTTTCACTATCACTACTAGAACACTTACTTGCTTTGTCTAGGTAGAAACTCTTCTTGTGCTTGTGAGAATACCTCTTTCCTTGATTGTTGTGCTCATCTTTGTTTTTCCTGTGATGCTTGTGCTTTTCAGAATCCTTGCTCTTAGAATCCTGTTTATCTTCATCACTTTCATTCTTGGGAACAGTACAATCAGTAGCATAATGACCAAACTTTCCACAATTGAAACATCTTATATTTTTCATACTTTTGTGCTTTCTAGAGAACTTGCCTTTCTTGTTGTAATATGCCTCTTCATCACTAGAAGACTCATCACTATCTTGAAGTTGTTTACCCTTGGAATTCTTGGTAGCCTTGAAATCTGCCTCTTTCTTGACATCAACCTTCACTTGAGTTCTCAACTCAAATGCTGCAAGTATACTATGGAGCTCATCCTTTTTCAACTTATCCAAATCTTTAGCTTCCTCAATAGCAGAAATATTTTCACTAAATCTATTAGGAAGAGATCTTAAAATCTTATCACAAACATCATTTTCAGCAAGCTCAAGACCTAAGTCTTTCATGGAGTTAACAACCTCATCCATACGAAGCATGTAGTCACTAATATTTTCATCATCATTCATCTTGAGTTGTTCAAACATACCTTTGAAGTGTCTCAACTTGGCCTTTCCGACATTTGTATCACCTGTATGAACCACCTTCAACTGTTTCCACATTTCACTAGTTTTCTTGCAGTGAATCACTTTGGTGAGATCTGCTTTTTGTAAGCCTTTCAGGATTGCATTCATTGCTTTTGAATTGTTATGATGTAGGAGCCTTTCTTCTTTAGTATTAGGACCATGTTCGGGAATAGTGTACTCATCTTCAATCACTTCCCAAACCTCATTCCCAAGTGCCATTAGATGAACCTTCATCCTTGCACTCCAAAGACCAAAATCTGACCCATCAAGAATAGGTGTTGCATTGCCACTTGAATGATCCATTGTGTTCTTTACTAGCTTTTCCTTCAAGTTGTTAAACTTTTCGAAGGCACCTGCTCTGATACCAATTGAAGAACACAAGCTTATACTGAGAGGGGGGTGAACAGTATAAGACCTCTTTTTACTTTTTCCTTTATACTTCAAAATAGTAAAGCAATATACCCAAAGCAATATCAAAGCAATGCACAATATCATCCACAAAGTGACACCAATTTTAACGTGGTTCACCCAGAATGGTTGGGCTACGTCCACAAAACTTTTCTCTAAAAGTTATCTCAAAGTTCTTTGGGAATCCTTCCCAATTACAATGTTTATGAGCCTCGGCCCAAAGGAGATACCTTCCCCCAATCAAAATTTATGAGCCTCTGCTCAAAGGAGATACCTTCCCCTCTGCTTAGGAAATGATCCCTCAGAAGATCAACTGCCTCTACCTCTTGCCAACACGTGGAACTCCTTTCCATCGAAGACCTCCTGTCCTCAATGCTTAGCCTAAGAGACCTCTGCCTTCTATGATCACGTCCATAGTAGCTCAACAACTTGTACCAAACACAGTCAGTCGGTCTAGTACAAGTCTTCCTCTGTCTGTCAGATCTGTCCAACTCTTGAACAAATCAATCCTCTACATACAAGCCTTCTCAAAGACTTGCCAAATCTGTCCTCAGGTTCTTCTCATAGAACCAATGCACCTCTATCCTCAAGTTCTCTGATAGAACTATCAAACTCAGCTCACAAGTCCTCTGCTAGGACCTGTCCAAATCTGCTCACAAGTCCCCATCGAAACCTGTCCAAAACTGCTCACAAGTCCCCACTAGAACCTGTCCAAAAACTCAGCAAGCTCACCAAGAAAAACTTTCTTAGTAGGAAATCACAAAGTGAATTGTTAGAGACCCAATGTGATTTGTCAAACTCATAGAAGCATAAAGAGAATTGTTAGAGACTCAATATGTTCTATACTCAAATCCCAATCTCAAAACTCAACTCAAATCAACTCAGCTCAATCTCAATCTCAAATCTGAAAACTCAACTCAATATCTGAAATGGATAGGATAGAATGTTTTCTTTCAAGAACATGAAACCCCAACAATTGCCAACTATGCAAAGAATCACATAACAATGATACTCATGTTCTTTTCACCATCAATTAGGGTTTCAACAACAATGCTCATCAAACAAGGTTTAGTCAACCAACACCATTCAACTCAACATCAACCTTGAAGCATTCAACCAATCATCACAAGAAAAGGAAACAAGTAGAAATCCTTTTCCCTCCAAAGATATTTGAACAAAACAGCCACCAACACAATATCACCAAATGCAAAGAATAACTTGCTCAAATCAACTCAATGGAGTAAGCCCAATATCATGAATCAAGTAAAGCAATAACTTGATCAAACAACCTCTATGGAAGCAACTCAACCATCAAACTCAAAACAGCCAACCAAGGGTTCCACCAACTCAATGCAAGTAGCTAGACTCACAAATATAAACCCTAGTGCACAAAGCTTCCACTATCTCAAACCAAAAATTATGCATTCACCAAAAACTCTCCTTAAGGATAACAATGCATAAGTAGTCTTCAACAAACCAGAAAATAGGATTTACACCCAACCAAAGGAAACCTAGTTGAAAACCTTTTCACTCCAACCTTATTTCAGAAAAACATACACCAATCATACTCATAAGAAAAATGTGCCCATACCTTTTTGGAGTAGAAGAAAATTGATCCTTAAAGTTGTCACCACACACAACCCTCAAACTTCCAACCAAGTTAGGGTTAGAACCAAGATAAATGAGCATATATAAAAACTTTCCTTAATACACCTTTTAGCTCCTCTTCTTTAAAAACAACCACCAAAGAAGCCAAAAACACAACAACCAAAACTTACACCTTATATCTCCATTTTTAAATTTAGCATAGCAAAAGACTAATCTCAAAAATACAACCAAAGAAATATCCCCTTATTTCTCCTATGTCTTTTAAACAATGCTAAACAATGCCAAAAATCATATCAAGAAAATAATCACACCTTATAATGGCTGCCCTTGAAGAATCCAAAATTCGCGGCACAAAACACGTTTTAATAAAAACGTGACTAATCCATGCACAGCTCCCTCCACGGGGATCGAAACGCAGACCTCCGCCTACGCAAGGCCCAAACGCAGCCTTCGCTGCCACTAGCCCACAAGAGGCTTACGAAGTCCAAGACGGACTTCCTTCCACATGAACGGTCAAGCTTTTCGAAAGCTTTTCAAACCACGAGCTCTCCTCTTTCGCAGCGTAAACAGAACATTCGATCGCAGCCAAACCAATTAATTGCCTTCGATTTTCCAAGAGGGTTTAACCTTAGGAACCTTCTCATATTTATAGTCCATACGTGGACTTTAGAACACGTCAGCTGCAAAGAAAAGTAATTTCGAATTTAATCGAAATTTGCTTTCTAAAGGGTTTAAAAACCCTTAAGTATTTTTAATAAATTAAAAATAATTTCTCCCTTAATTAATTAAATAATTAATTAATTAAAACCTTGAAGGGTTTTAAATAATAATTAAATAAATAATAAAGAGAACCTCCATTGGTTTTAATAAAAACCATTTAACTTGGTTTTAATGAAAAACCCTTGCCAATGGAATCTCTCCGGATTCTCTTGGAATCTTCCACCTTTGAAGCCAACACATCCTCTTAACATTAATGCCATTTCCTTTTGACATCAATGACAACTCATAGACAAGAAGCTAGGATCTCAAACCCAAAATTGCCAACACTCTTTGGCTTCCAACTAGTCATCTCCCACTCTCTCTTTCTAGTTTTTCTCTTATATTTATGTCATATATGTTTCTCTCTTCCCATATTAGACCTTTTTTTCAACCCCTATCTTCTCTTTGTCCTCCCATTTTTTCTTGCTACATCTACCCCTTAATTTTTCACTTCCTCTCCTCTCTCTTTCCTATAGATCCACTTCATTTTTCTTCAGTGTCTATTTCACTTTTACTTCTCCTTTATTTTATTTTCCTAGTCACTTTTCAATGTTGCTTTCAATTCTGTTTTCATATAAGATTTGGATGATTTAAAAAAAGGTTCGTTAGATATTTAATGATGGAAGATCTCGTGTCATACTCATCGAGTAAAAATAAAATGTTTCATGATCAAAATTTCGTGACCATATTTTAAAATGCAAAACTAATATACCATAACAATATCAAATGCATTCATCCATGTTACCACTTCAGCTGGTTTTTCTTCCACTTGACTAGATATTCATAGTAGACCTTGCTTCTTGTCCTCTTGGCTAATTTGAAGTCTATCAACACTTTTACTTCATCCCTTTCCTTTTCTAGTAGTTGTGTTATCCACTCTTTCATGAAAAAATTGGAAGTGATATTTTTGATATTTTTTGTAGGCTTATCATAGTATGGATATAAATCTACCACATTAAAATTTTATAAGATGTTTACTCCTAGAAGTTCAATTTTGTAGGCATTGGTTGCAAACTTCTTCCAAACTTTACAAGATCTAATCTTCTATCAATGGATCTTATTATAATTGCCTTTTAGGAATATTTATTTTTTCAAATGTGCTAAAACCAAATCTTCAACCTAAAATTCTTGTGTTTGACACTTGAGGTCAGCATGTAGCTTGTATTTTATAATATTCTTTTCCAATTCGGCCTTCATTGCACAATGTAAATTTTGCATATATTCAGAAAAATCTTCTACTATAGCACTAGGTTTCTACAAATCTACTATACTCCCCAACTCATCCACCCCTCTTGGAAAAAATCCATACACAATTTAGAATGGACTTTTTTTTTTTTTTGTTAAAAAAAGAATATATTAAGAGAAACTCAAGAGTACAATACAAAACTCATATAATCTAGCCTTTTGGCTATTAGCCAAGTAGTAGTCCAAATAAAACTACAAATTCAAACTAATCTGCCTACCCAACAAACCAACTATCCTACCATTGGAGCTTATGACTATTGGAACAAGACCCTCTAACATCCTCTATCATGGCTAGAATTGAGGAACTACACAAGAACAAAGAAGATCAAAGAAGAACAGACTACACTAAGGCTTGCACAAGAACTGCTTAAAGAACTGCACAAGAATTGCCTAAAGAACTACACAAGAACTACTTGAAGAATTGCACAAGAACTACCTGAAGAACTGCACAAGAATTACCTAGATAACTGTACAAGAGCTACCTAAAGAACTTCATGAATAGCACAAGAACTACCTAAAGAACTATACAAGAACTACTTAAATAACTACACAAGAACTACCTAGAGAACTACACAAGAACTACCTAAAGAATTGCACAAGAATAGCCTAAAGAACTACACAAGAACTGCCTAAAGAACTACCCAAGAAATTGCTTAACAAGTTAGCCATAGCTTCCAACATTGCCATCAAGAGACTGAACAAGGAGAAGATCGGTCCTAGTTTGGTCTGGCCACCACCTAGGAGGGAAACCATAGCACCTAATATCTCCTTTTTCAAGAGCCCAATTTGCCATAGCATCTACCACTCTATTCTGTTCTCTAGGCACATGATTGAAAACAACCTCTTGAAAACTAGAAGCTATTAATCTAATCTTATCTATGATCCTTTGAATTCGCTAGTCTACCTTCTCAGGCCTTGAAGTTGAATTTAGGTAATTGATCATAATTTGAGAGTCTAACTCTGCTATCACCCTTCTCCATCCTACCTTCAGTACCTCCTACAAACCTCTCAAAATACCCTATCCTTCTGCCAAGTTATTGGATAGAATTCCTAAATTTTTGGCAAAAGTAAAAATTGGAGTACCATCCTCCAACCTACCTATCCCTCCTATACTAGCTCTACCAGGATTTCCTCTGGATGCTCCATCCGTATTGATTTTTCCAATATTCTTTGGGGGAGGTTGCCATTGCTTTGTTCTATCCATCATCTGAGTGATCACTTTCTTCCTTCTATGTTGGGCTAATCTAGGGCTGATCTTTAATCGGGCCATCATTTGTTCCCATAGTTGATTTGAATTTTGTGGATGAGTTAATAAATGTTGGATAGTCTCTATCAGATTTTCTATGGTCTTGAGCCAGACATAGTGGATGTCCCTACTCTCTTGTTGAAAGATTCGCTTGTTCCACTCCTTCCAAATGTTCCAAGGAAGAATAGTCATTCCTATCCAAACTACTTGGTTCACATACCAATATTTTCCTTCTTGATTGCTCCAGTCTCTCCATATCTGTTCTATGGATTGTTCATTGGACCATCTTAAATTAAGAAGGGAAGCCAACATCTTCCACAATTTAGAGGCTATGGGGTATTCTATGAATAAATGGTTTAGTGTTTCAGTGTTATCCCAACACATTACACATTGAAAGGGTCCATTAAATCCTTTCTTCATAAGTTGATCCCTTATGAGTACCCTTTTATGAAGAAGCAACCAGATGAAAAACCTAACTTTTGGCCATAACTTTTGAGCCCATAAATGTTTGAATAGATCCTAATCTGGATGGGGATTAATATGGCTTAAGGCTAAATAACCTTGAGCTACAGTGTACACACCATACCCTGAGCTATTCCAACCAATACAATCTTCAGATTGTGACCATGAAGGTGATCACATTTGGAGGAGTCTGTGTATATCCTTTTTTTGAGCTTCAGTGAGTTGGATTGGCCAGTCTTCCACTAGGATCCAACATCTTCCCACATCTGCATTTCTTGTTTGACTTTTATAGTATTTGGCAACTTTTATCCAATTCATCCTATGCATTTTCTCCATTATAGGCCTCAATTCTGGATGTTGAATTGATAGTGAAAGGTGTCCATCCCAAGAGTCTATCCAAAAATGTACCTTTTGACCATTTTGTACTATCCAAAAAAGCTTATTCTTTATCAACTCCTCTCCACTTCTTAGGACCTTTAAAATTGGGGACCCTCTAGAAGGTAGTTGGTGTCAAATTATATCATAGGGGTCTTTGTTTTCTACATATTTGGCTCTCATATTTTTGGCCCACAAGGCACTAGGGTGGCTAATTAACCTCTAGTATAACTTTACTGCCAAAGCTTTGTTATTCCTAACTATCGATCGAAGACCTAGACCCCCTTCATGAGTAGGAAGGCATAGGGTCTCCCACCTTACTAGGGCCCACTTCTCCATTTTTTATCCTCTCCAAAGAAATCTGTGACTAATTTTATCTAGTTCTTTAAGCATTGACTTAGGGATGTTCAACACTACTGAAACATAGATTGGGATAGACTGAAGAACTGATTTGATAAGAGTTATCTATCCTCTAGAGGAGAGCCATTTGTTGGTCCAACTACCTATTTTGTGCTTCACTTTCTCCAATAACCAACTCCACTGCTCTTTCTTTTGGCTACCAAGATTAACTGGAACACCCAAATATTTTATTGGAAGAGAGGTTTTTTTGAATCCTAATCTATCCAATATCAAAATCTCTTTTCTAGGTGAACAATGAAAAAGGAGTACTTTTGATTTATCTTCATTAACTATTTTCCCTAAAGCTCTAATGAAGTAGTTAATGATTTGCTTTATTGAAGTTGCTTCCTTTATTGTTGCCTTCCCCAAAATGGTGAAATCATCAACAAATTGTAAATGAGAGATAGGTCTGACTCCTTTAGCTATTGTGACTCCTAACCTCTGACAATCTCGATTCTTAGCAAATGTCCTCCCTAAAAATTCTGCTAAAATGATGAATAGGTATGGAGAGAGAGGGTCTCCTTGCCTGATGCCTCTAGAAGCTGGGAACAACTGAGTGGGACAACCATTGAGAATAACTGAATAAGAGACTAAAGATATACAACCTCTGATCCACTTTGTCCATTCTTGAGAGAATCCAAAATTTTCCATTACTTGGATAAGAAAATGCCAATCCACCCTATCATATGCTTTAGACAAGTCCAATCGAATGAACATAGAAGGAAATTTTTGAGCTTCCATAGAGTGAATTGCTTCCTAGGCTAACACTATCTCATCCACTATCTGACACCCTTCTACAAATCCCCCTTGTTCTAGGGAGATGATCTTATGTAGTAGTGGTTTGAGCCTTTCTACCATGATCTTTGAGATGATTTTTAGTATAACATTGCATAAAGTAATTGGTCTATATCCAGTAATGTTATCTACTTCTTGAGCTTTTGGAATAAGTGCTATGTATGTCTTGTTGATTTCTTTGAGGATTTATTTTGCCTTTCTAGCCTCTTCTACCACCTCTAGAATGTCATCCTTCAAAACATCCTAAAATTCTTGATAAAATTCAATAGGGAATCCATCCAAACCTGGGGTCTTCCCCTTTTGCATTTTGAAAACTACCTTTTGCAGTTCCCTCATAGTTACTAGTGTAGTCAGGGCCACATTCTCCTCATCAGAAATAAGAATAGGTATCTCTTATAGAATTTCTTGTTGGGCTTTTGGGTCAAGCAATTTGGCTGTAAATAGGTTTGAAAAATGGTTCACAGCTAAAGAAGACATGCCTTCCCAAGTGTGGACTATATCTCCATATTCATTCTTCAATGAGGGGATAAAGTTATGTGTTCTTCGAGCTAGGAGAGACTTATGAAAGAAACTTGTGTTCTTGTCTCCTTCTTGTAGCCATTGGATCCTTGAATTTTGCTTCCACATCAGTTCTTCTCTTCTTTCCCATTCCTTCACCTGAGCTAAAATATTAATTTCTATCTTGATCCTATTTTCTGTGAGTCCCTCAAGATGAATTTGCTCATTCAACTCCTCAAGTTGGGTTAAAGCTTCCCTTTTCTTTGCCCTAACATCTCCAAATTCCTCCCAATTCTAAGTCTTTATTTTATATTTAATATACTGAAGCCTTTTAACAAAATAAAACATCTTTGTACCATGTCTTGGCTTACCTTCTTGCCACCATTGTTGTATCCTTGACTTGAGGGATTCATCTCTGAGCCACATTAACTGAAAATGAAATGGTGTCGGCTTACCCCTGGTTCTCCAAATTTCAATTAAAACTAGCCAATGGTCAGATCCTGCATTATTTAAGATCTTCACTTTTGGGGTGTGTCCTTGTATCAAAAAATTATCTGAGAGCAAAAACCTATCTAGCCTTTCAAGGATGCATGTTGAGCCTTGTCTTCTATTGGACCAAGTCATCAAACCATTGCTTGGCTTAACATCAACTAGGTGAAGGTTGGCCATGTATTCATTCATGAGTTTAGAACTCCCATCCAACTTCTTATTTCCCCCAATTTTTTCTTCTAATGAGAGGATGGAGTTGAAATCTCCTCCTATCAAAACCCAAGCTTCAGGGAATTGGGAGGTGATAAAAGCTATATTCCTCCACATTGATCATTTCTCTTCCATAGAACATGGAGCATAGACATTTATATAAAGAATAACCTGATCTGAATCTCTATTTTGGGCACCCACTGCTAGCATTCCCCTACTTCCCATCATGTACTAAACTGTAATTTCCTTTGGATCCCAAAGACATGCCACTCCTCCCGAGGCCCCTTGGGTGCTGAGAGACACTACTTTACTGGTTGGCCACATGTTATTTGCTATTATTTCCATTTCTTCAATTGAAACCTTTGTCTCCTAGAGAAAGAGAAGTTGAGGCTAATTTTTTTGGATCATTCTTCTAATTTTTATTTGTTTAGAAGGACTTCCTTTAAGTCCTCTAATATTCCAAGTAATAATCTTCATAATTAACAATGTTTGAACAACTAGGAAAGTATTGTTACCTTACCTTCCTCAACTAACTTTTGGCCTTCCTCTGCTAGGTGATGTTGGTTGGATTTGCATCCTGCCTTTTGATTCGTATCCATCCTCATATTTTTATTTGTATCTTGCTTCATTCCATTTGGGACTATAGGATGGTTACTTAGAACCAAGGCACTACTATTGGAATCTATATGGTCTTTTTGAGGATCTATTTTGTTTGTAGTTTGAATCTATCCTTTGGTTTTGCACTTGGGCTGATTTTCTACATTGTTCTTTTTTTATAGTTTAATGCTAGTTGAGATGGCTCTCCCTGGCTATTATTTCTCAGAATTAGGGTAAGCTCTTTTAGTGATTTCTCATCATGCAATCCTTCATGTTCCCTCTCTTCATCAAACTATGTTTCCATAATTACTATTTCCATTTTATCATCCTCATCATCTACTTGCTCATCCATGGAGAGAATTTCAAAGGTGTTAGGTGAAATTATTGTTTTCTCTTTTTCTATTATTTTTCTTTGTGTTTTTTTGTTTAGGGATTTGAAACCCTGCCAAGTCCCCATCCTCTTTCTCTTTTTTAGGGACCTTATGTGGACAATCCTTGGCTAGATGGCCATATTCATGATAGATTCTACATCTAAAAGGAATATTTTCATAATCTACTACTTGCTCCCATATTTCTTCCCCATATTGTAAAGTGATCTTCTCTGGAAGTGGTTTGTCAAAATCAATTAGAACACAAATCCTTGCATAGATCATATGATCTAACTATTGAGTGCTATCAAAAATCATCATGAAAACTCCTAAAGAATTCCCAATTGTTGCTAATACATTTGGGTTCCAGTATTCTATTAGAAGACCAAATAAATGGACCTAGATAGGGGTAGTTGATGGCATTTCTTCCTCAGCTTTGAACTTGGTATGCCAGGGCTTCATGAAGAGCCCTACCCTACCAAAAAACCATGGCCCCCCTTGAAAAATGTCCTCCCTATCTTCTTCAGTAGCAAACATAATAAGGAAGTAGCCATTAGGGTAAGCAGAGATTTGGAACTCACCTTTAGTACTCCAGTTTTTGGTAGCCCATTGCTTGAAGGTAGCAAGAATCGATCAAAATCCCATGAATCGACAAATTAGCCCTCTCCTCTCCATAGCATCTATTCCTTCCTGGATATCCTCTATTTCCAACTTCACTAATGGGGATCCATTAGTTGCTTTCATGCAACCCATCTATGTTTTCCTCGAATCGACCTTTGGCATCCTCAGTGGTTTCCTTGGCAATCGTTGATTGTTTTTCCCTCTTGTTTGAGGTGGTCCTCCATGGATTGCTTCTTTAAAATTTATTTTTGGAGGTAAATCCTTAGTCTCCTTCCCCTCAAGAATTTTTTTCATGGTTGGGTCTCTTTGGATGTGAGCCTTAGAACCAGTTGAATCTTTACCCAGATCTGGATCTACTATCAACATGTTGTCTCCCTTTGCTTTGTCCATCTCTTGAATCTTGTTTCTATTTTATTTTAGCCCTTGTCTATACTTTCGAGGAGGAGGAGGTCTTGCCTCCTTGTTTTGAGCTATGAATTCAAAAGGGTTATCAGATTTATTCAATACCTGTTCATTGTGTTCAAATCGTTGGTCCACCTGCATGAAGGAACATTGGATATTACTTCCCCTTGGTTGCCTTGCTTGTTGCTCAACTGATTCGATGCCTGGAAGGTTGTCCCTATTGAACATAATATTTTCACACTCGTGCTAGATTTTTGATAACCCTCTAGGAGGCCCATAGAACCCCTGAGTCTTTGGCCCAAATGGGCCTCTTCCATTGTTCTCCACTACTCGCGCTCAGTGCATGCAATCTCCACAATATCCAAGAGGTGCTCTGATGATGGAAAACTATAAAAATTGTAGGTTAACCTCTGTTGAAACCCTCCATCCATCCTCATTCTCAATTTCTCCATGAATATCACATCTTATGAATTTAGAATGGAAATTTGACTATGCTTTTATTTACTAAATTGTTATATTCAAATTCTACCTATGCCAAAATGGTATACCACATCTTTTCCTTTTGTCAACTAAACACCATAGAAAAATTCCAAGAATTATGCTCACAAATTTGTTTTATCCTTCTATTTGTGAGAGATAAGTTGAACTAAAGCTCAATTTAGTAATTAACTTCTTCCAACAAGGTATACCAAAAATGACCTATAAAATTTGCATCTCTATCCAACACAATATTTTTTGACAGACCATGCAATCTCACAACATTTCGAAAGAAAAAATCAGCAATATGAGTAGCATCATCCATTTTTCTATAAGGTATAAAATGTGTCGTCTTTGAAAATCTATCTACAACAACAAAAATTGAATCATTCCCCATTTGTATTCGAGGTAATGCAAGGAAAAATTCCATACTTATGCCTTCCCATAGCCTTTTTGGCATCAATAATGGTTTATACAACATAGTATTCTGACTTCTTCCTTTTGCATGTTGACAAACTCAACAACTATGCACAAACCTTCCTACATCTACGCTTATTCTTGGCTAGTAATAACTTCCATAAAGTTATTTAAAAATTTTATCTATCCAAAAATGTCCAACTAGTCCTCCACTATGTTTTTCTCTTATCAAATTCTCCCTCATTGAGCTTTTTAATATGCATAATTGTTGTCCCTTGAATAATAATCATTCTTGGATAAAATAGCCCATCCATAATGTTCTATCTTCTCCAGTAGGATCATTACAAGCTACCCAAGCTTCCTTGAAATATATGTCATTAGCATAAAGTTCTTTCATAGCATCAAAACCTACCACTTCAATATTCATTGCATTCATCAACAAGTTTCATCTACTCAAAGCATCATCTACCCTATTTGAACTTCCACTTATATGATTCAAAATAAAATTTTAACTTTTAAGATACTCCACCCATTGCATATATCTTTGATTCAATTTGACTTGACTATTTATGAACTGCAAAGCATGATGATTTGTAAATAGCACAAATTCTTTTGATAATAGATAATACCTTCACTTCTTGAGTGCTTGCACAATGGCATAAAACTCTTGATTATAAATTGAATATTTCTTCTTGGATTCATTTAATTTCTCACTAAAATAGGCAATAGGTCTACTCTCTTAACTCAAAACTCCTCCAATGGTAATTCCACTAATATCACAATCTACTTGGAAAACCTTGTTAAAGTCTGGCAATGCTAAAACTAGGTGCTCCATAACTTTTTATTTTAGGATTTGAAAGCTTTTTTCTATTGCACTCATCAATTTGAACTCATGCATACCTCATTTCATTTTTTCTATGATTGGAGCACAAATTCAACTAAAATTCCTAACAAAAATTCTATAAAAACTTGTCAAACCATGAAAAATTATGGCTTCAAACATACTCCTTGGAAATAACCACTCCACAATAGCCTTTACCTTCACTGGATCCATCCATAAACCATCCTTGAATATGAAAAAACCTGAGTATACCAATTCCTTCTTCATAAAACTATATTTCTTCAAGTTGATCAATGATTAATCCTCCTTTAACTTTTGCAAATCTAACTTTATATGTATTAGGTGTTCTTCCTTCATATTGCTAAACACCAAAATATCATCCAAGTAAACTACTACAAACGTACCAAGAAAAGTATTCAAGACCTCATTCATCAACCTCATGAAGTAATAGGTACAAATGTCAACCCAAATGGCATAACTAGTCATTCATACAATCCCTCTTTGGTCTTAAATGTAGTCTTTCACTCATCTCCTTCCTTTATTTGAATTTGATGGTAACCACTTTTTAAATAAATCTTCGTGAATCCATCAAGTCATCCACAAAAGATAGTGAAAACCTATACATTATTATGATCTTATTTATTGCTTGAGAGTCCATGCATATATGTGATTCTCCTCCTTTATTAGGTGCTAGTACAACTAGTATTGCACATGGATTTAAGATTTTCTGATCAAACCCTTGTCCAATAGCTCTTGGAATCGTCCCTTCATCTCTTCATTCTCCATGGGTGTCATCTATGAGATACCTTGTTTTCCAAACTTGCTCTAGGTATGAAGTTGATTTGATGACTAATGCTTCTCATAGGTGGTAACTCATCAAGTAATTATTCTAAGATAATATTAGCACATTCTTCCAACAAATAATTCACTTCAAATATATTTTCATCCATCTTATGAGTTGTACCATATTACATGGATTTAAAAATTAAATCAAAATATACTTCCCCTTTCTTCCTATCCTTCAAGAATTATTTTTTGGAGATCAAGAAAACTTTTGAACTGTTGTACACCTCTTTTCCTTTGTCCTTTAATGGACTTAATGTGTACCTCTTGTCATATTTCTCAATAATTTAAGTGTTCACCCTACCATCAGGCACTACCTTTCTATCATAGTACCATAATCTTCCCAACAAGACATGATGCATCCATCAGCATGATGTCACATAGAACTACGTCCTTATAAGAACCAATTTAAAATTTTACCATATATCATTTTATTACCAAAAATTTGATGCCTATTTTGTAACCATTACACTTTGTACAAAGGAGGAGACTAAATTAGGTTTTGAGTGGCCTCCACACTATAAGGCCACATGAATATTTGACAAGAACTGATGGCTAGTTTTAGAGTAGCCCCACCACATTTTGAAACCCTTTACCTAAGGGTTTTGACAATGAGTGGAGATTTTATGAATCATAGTCCCCGTTAGATGGCAACAAGAACTAGTGCACAAGACACAAAGGTAAAATATGAAGCCCCAACATTTCCACCATATAATATATGGATGGGAAATATACCCACAAACATGACAGAGGTCATGTTGATATAATCCCTCACTAAATTTTAAAAATCAATAGCATAGTAATGTATCTATTGCAAAATTGTATGTTTATGTACTTCAAGCATGTCGAACATGCCAAGGTTGCAAAGGAGGGCCTGCAGGGCATTGCTTTTAGAGGTAACAACCTCAAGATCAAGTTTGTGAGGCCAACTAAGATGATGAGTTTTAAAGAGGCTCTATGAGGAGGGCAAGGGGGATTCAATGTGAACAATAATGCCAAAACCTCTAGTAAACCCTTAAGAATGTCGAGACCAGATGCTAGGAAGACAAAAATAGGGTGCATCAAAGCAACCAATGATTTCTCAATAGTTAAACTCCAAATGGAAGATATTGAGGATGGCATTGATACCATGGAGCAAAGGGGGTTGATCTATAGATTTATGGGAGTCCACCCCACCCTCCTCGCATTCAAAGCCTAGGCATCACATACCTAGAAACCTAGAGGTGAGTTCACTATTTCAACTTATCCTAATGGTTATTTTCTAGTTCTATTTGCAAATGAAGAGGACCACAAATATATTTTCTAGGGTGGCCCTTGGTTCTATGGAAGGGTGGGACTTTTCATGAAACCATGGTATACCAGGTTTCAGGTGGAGGAGGAGATGTCATCTATTGGACTAGTATGGGTTAGATTGTTTGGACTCCCAATAGAATTTTGGAACCAAACAATCTTTATGGCAATAGGGAACACCTTGGGGACATACATGATGATGACAGATAGTTCTCTGAAACTCGAACAAATAGTCTATGCCCAAATTTGTGTCTTGATAGACTTTGATAAGCCCTTGCCCAAAAATGTTACACTACAGTTTGGAGAGGACCAATGGGATCAAGAAGTTGACTATGAGAATGTCCCATTCAGATGCCATATTTTCCATGAGTATGGACATCTAGCGAGAGATTGTAGTCATAGGATCCCAGAACAAAATAAGGGAAACACAGTCCCAAAGGGTTTTGAAGTACCAAAGAAAAAGAATACATAGAGGAAACCTATGAGTAAAAAATATGATCTTGTCTCAACTAACAGGTTTGCACATCTACAAATGGATGATTTATTAGATGAAGAAATAGAGACAATGGATACAAAGGTGGTAGAAACCCAATTCCTAGACCAAGCCAAAGAAGTAAATGCAGTAGACCAACAGGACCTAGCTTTAACTATATCCAACCCAAAATATCAGACTCAACAACCCAAAAGTTCTAAAAGGAGAAGTACAACCATAGAGATGAATCAGAACACAAAATAATCTATATGAGAAATATCTCAGGAATCAGTAGAAAGGGTGATGATCCCCTATTCTCAAGTCTCAGATCTAGAAGGGATCCCTGAGCCAATCAAGGTGCACCAAGAAACTAAAAATGGATACAAACCAAAGAGTAGGTAGGAAAACTAATCAATACAAATTAGCCAAAGAAGGAGAAAATTTGTTAGCAAAGGGGAAGGTTAAAGACCTCACCCAAATGTTCACCCCCATGTAAATCAATGAAGATCATCACATGGAATGTGAGAGGGCTGAAAGGAAGCCTATCTAAACAGAATGAGGTCAAAAATATGATATAGGTGAATCAACCACATTTGGTGTTCCTTCAAGAGATAAAACTTGCAGTGGAAGAGATGGAGGGTCTAGCCCAAAAAATTTGGCCCACTGGGAGGATGGAAGCATTGGGATCCATAGGAGCATCAGGAGGTGTGGTTTGCTTTTGGGACCCCTTAAAAATCATAGTACATTCCTCAATAGGAAGTTTGGGGATCTTAGGGTTGGTAGTACAAAGCAGACAATCAGATCACAAGATGCTATGTATAAATGTCTACTCACCCATGACCCTAGAGGAAAAGAGGTACCAATGGAAAAGCATTTCTTGCTTCTTAGAGCATCACCCTAATGCAATGCCCATAGTAGGGGGGACTTCAACACTATTACCTCTTTGGCAGAGAAGATAGGGGGAAACTGAATCTTGGATGGTAGTTCAGACGTTATGCTAGAGCACATCTCTCATCTCCTCCTAGTGGACATTATTCTAGAGAATGGACTAATGACTTGGTCCAACAGAAGGAAAGGGAAAGATTGTATCCTAGAGAGATTGGACAGGTTCTTGTTGTCAGAAGACTTTATTATCAAAGGACATATACCAAGAACTAGAACTCTAGATAATCTAGGATCGGATCATTGGCCAGTGCTAGTGGAAATGTGGAGGTCCACAAGATGCCATGCACCCTTTAGATTCCAGCTTATGTGGTTAAGAGATAGCAGGCTATGAGATAACATCCTTCAGTGGTGGTGAGAAGGAAAGCCCAAATATGGTACCCACATGTTCATATTTACCAAAATATTGCAATATATCAAAACTCAGCTCAAGAAGTGGAATTGGGAGGAGTTTGGTGATGTTCGACAAAAGAAAAATGAAATCACTATACAACTAGAGCAGCTGAATGCAAATATTAGGACTCAAGGCCTAACAGAGGAGTGGAGTAGGGAGGAGCTTAGACTTACAACACTTGTGGAAGAATGGGATAAAAGAGAAGAGCTCCTCTAGAAATAGAAATCAAGAGTCCAATGGTTGCATGAAAGGGATCAAAATATGGGATTCTTCCACAAATCCCTTTTATCAAGGTAGGCCCACAACTTCATAACATCATTGAGGGACCAAAATGGGGAACAAGTGTATACAAAAGAGGGGATGAAGGAAGTTGCAATGGATTACTTCTCTACACTATTCCAGGCCATAGAGCTAGATTTAAAAGCCTAGGAGGGGATCCTCAAGAATATCCCCAACACTATAACACAATCAGAGAATCAAGTCCTTACTACACCAGTAACAAGTGAGGAATTGAAACAAGTGGTGTTTAAAATGAAAAAGGGAAGACCCTAGGGCCAGATGGATTCCCAATTGAGTTCTACCATGAATTTTGGGATATCATCCAAGAAGACTTATTGGAGGTAGTGGAAGAAGTCAGAATTGCAAAGGTGGTGCTAAAGGAAGTTAATAAAACTTATATAGCACTAATACCAAAATCTCAAAAGGTGGACACAATATCCAACTTTAGACCAATAGCCTTATGCAATGTCCTCTATAAGATCATCATGAAAATAATGGTAGAAATATTGAAGCCCTTACTCCATAAGATAATCTCTCCAGAATAGGGGGCTTTGTAGAAGGCCAACAGATAATTGATGAAATTGTATTGGCTCAGGAGGTGCTTCATTCCATGCATATGCAAAAGAATCCCTCCATGTTCATTAGATTAGATCTATCTAAAGCATATGATAGAGTGGACTAGCAATTTCTCCAAAAAGTGTTAATACATTTTAGATTTTCCTAGGAGTGGGTTCAATGGACTATAGGGTGCATATCATTAGTTTCATATTTAGTGATGATAAATGGTTGCCCCTCTCACCTTTTTAGGGCTTCAAGAGGAATTAGACAAGGAGATCCTCTATCCCCCTATCTATTCATCATATTAGTAAAAGTGCTAGGGAGAACATTAGCCAACAACAAAAATAGAAGGGACTTGGAAGGAATAATAGTGGTAGTGGGGGTTGACTCTATTACTCATCTATAATTTGTGGATGATTCTACCTTGGTCGATAAGGCAACAATAAAAGAGGCATCCAAATTTAAAATGATACTCAAAGCCTTCACAACAATAATAGGTCAATTGATCAACGAAGATAAATCAAAGGTCTTATTTTTCATTGCTCTCCCAGACATGAGGCTAAGTTATTAGATAAGCTCAGATTCCAATGAACTTCTCTTCCAATACCCTATTTGGGAATTCCACTCAATTTGGGTAGGCAAAAAAAGGAGGACTGGGTATGGCTTACAGATAGGGTGAAGAACAAATTAGGCAAGTGGACAAATAGATGGCTCTCATCAAGAGGAAGAATAATCCTAGTTAAAGTTGTACTCCAATCCATACCCATCTATGTTTCATTAGTGTTGAGTGTCCCCATAGCTATACTGAGAGAATTCGATAAGATCTACCATCGCTTCATTTGGTGAGGTGCAAAGGAAACTAAAAAGTGGGTCCTTCTCAGCTAGGAGAAAATATGTTGGCCTAAGGAAGAAGGGGGACTAGGTCTCAAGACTACAATTAAAAATAATAAAGCACTAGCAGCAAAACTATATTAGAGACTACTAAAGAACTTGAATGAGCTCTAGGAAAAAAATCCTCAAAGCAAAATATGCAAAAAACAAAGGACTAGAGGCTATAGTTCGATCAGCACTACCATTTAAAGGCTCCCCTATCCTATCAGTATTGAAGATAGGAGAGGGGATGATAAAAAATAAATTCTTCTAGATTGTACAAAATGGAGAAAAATCTAGGTTCTAGTTGGACTCTTGGGATGGCTCTCCCCCACTAATAACACAATTTCCAGAATGGGGACCCATTATAGAAGAATTACACAGAACCAACTAGTTGATAGTGGTAGACTATAGTAGACCAACTGATAGAAGTTGGGAAGTGGGGAAGCAATGGATTCCTATCCTACAATGGCCAATACAACTACAGGACCCCCAAAGAGTGGAAATTCAAAGCATTTTAAGCATAAGGTCTTGTTCTTGTTCTTAGAAAGATGACTCTTTGGGATGGGGTAGATTTAACCAAGGGGAATACAGTTGAAGGACTTGCTTTGATTAAAGAAATCTAGGAATCCCTCAAGGTAGGCTAGACTAGAGTACAAATTGAATCAAACTCACATATGTTGATCAAAAAATTGAATAATCTAGAGACTTATAAAAGGAAGGATTGGAGACTTAAAAGATAGATATATACCATTAGATCACAGCTGAAAAATTTTCAAATAATGGGGTTGACACAAATTCCCTAAGAATAGAATAGGGTAGCAAATGCTTTGGCTAATTGGGATCTAGATAAGGGCAAATCATATGCTATGTATTTACCTCCAGTATGTGGTCACAACAAACTAGGGAATTGTTTTAGGTCATTCTCCATCTAGATGTTTTGTTTTATTAGGTTTTATATAGCAATAGTATAGTGATGTATGTATAGGAATAAATCTCATATTGGAATGAAATATCACCTTTGTATTGTTAATAATTTGCTCAAAAGTGTATCTATCCTCTTCAATCCAAGTTTCTCTACCATATATACTACCACTAGGTTTTTGGTACTTTCACTATCGTGAATCACCTTGCAGCATTTTCCTTTTGATTTGCAAATCATCTTTAACATGTTCCTCCTTTTCTCAGGTTCATGCACCTCCTTTTCTAGTTTGAACAATACTCTTTTCATCATAAATAGTTTTCCTTATTTTTATTTATCCATGTACTTTGGTGAGGATACGCTTTCCTCATCTACTTTTTTAATGTCGCTATGGGCATCCTTTCAATGCCCATTGGTTTTTTGTGCTTGAGGGTATTCATATGCCTGATGGCCAGCTTCTTTGTATCTATAACAATTTTCATGGAACCCTCTACCATAACCTCCTCTTCCTCTCAAGAAATATATATTTTCCTTATTATTCTAATAAGTACTAGCTTCTCCCTCCTACCTTTGTTGTCCTCTTCTATTGTGGTATTGTCCTCTTCTACTACTACTTGTTCCTCTTTCATGAGAGGATCATCCTCTTCCTCTCATATTATTTAGTTGCCTACGCAACAAATTTTTGGTTGCCTTGAGTGCATACCAATATGCCTCTTCAATGGTTCTAATTTGAATCATACCAATCTCATCTTGTATGGACAATATTAGTCCATTTATATATTTTACCACCTTCTCCTCGTTATATTTTCTATGACCTACTCTTATGATCAATTTATAAAACTCTTCCATGTATTCTATTACTCCTAAATATTTTTGCTTGAGGTTTTGGAGCTTTCTAAACAACCCAATGTGATAATCAGTAGGTAGAAATTTTAATTTCAAGTTAGATACAAACTTTTTTTATGTTTGGATTTTATCCTTACCTTTTCATTCTCTCTCAGTTTGGATATGATCCCACTAAATAAAAGCATGTTCCTTCATCCTTGTAAATGCAATGTTAATTTGCTTTGGGTCCTCCATAGATTCAAAATTGAAGAATATTTCCATGTTTATTATCTAGTCAATCAACTCTTCAAGATTTAAATCTCCATTAAAATTAGGAGTATCCATATTTGGCTTATGTCCTATATTTGAGATTACCCCAACCAACCATTGCTTTGATTATTCTCCTTGCTCTTCATCTCAAGCTTTCACATGACTAGTTTTCTCCTTTTCACTGTCACTAATCTCTTCAAGATGAACACCTCTTTTTTGGGTAATCTCAATTGCATCTAACCTAAAAAAAATTCCTTTCATCATTTCCACTATATCTACAGGTTATGGTCCCATATCATATGATATTGCAAACTCTATAATTGATACCAAATAATACAGACAAGATAAGATAAACTAAAGTTCAATTTAGTAATTAACATTTTCCATAAGGTATGCCAAAAGTGACCTACAAACTTTACATATTTGACATAATACCTTTTGGCAAACCAGGCAATCTCACAACTTCTCGAAAGAACAAATAAACAATATGAGTAGAATCACTCATTTTTCTACAATGTCTAACATGTGTCATCTTCAAAACTCTATCTACAAAAACAAAAATTGAATCATTCCCCTTTTGTGTTCAAGGTAATATGAGGACAGAGTATATAGTTATGTCTTCCCATGGCCTTTTTGGTATCAGTAATAGTTGATATAACCCAGTGTTCTTAATTCTCCCTTTTGCATGCTGAGAAAATCAACAACTCTACATAGATATTTGCACATATATGCTTATTCTTGGTTAATAATATCTTCCACAAAGTTATTTCAAAGTTTTATCTATCCCAAAATATCCAGCTAGCCCTCCACTATGCTTTTTCTTATCAAGTTATCCCTCATTGAGCTTTTTGGTATGCATAATTGTTGTCCCTTGAATAATAATCCTTCTTGGATAAAATAGTCCAACCATAATATTATATCTCCTATAGTAGGATCATTACAAGCTACCCAAGCTTCCTTGAAATCCACATCATTAGCATAAAGTTATTTCATAGAATAAAAACCTACTACTTCAATATTCATTGCATTCATCAACACGTTTCATATAATTAAAGCATCAACTACCCTATTTTAACTTCCACTTCTATGCTTCAAAACAAATGAGTAACTTTGAATATACTCCACCCATTTCATATATATTTGGTTTAATTTCCCTTGACTATTTATGAACTGTGAAGCATGATGATTTGTAAACAACACAATTTTTTTGGTAGTAGATAATGCCTCCACTTCTTGAGTGCTTGCACAATGGCATAAAACCCTTGATCATAAACTAAATATGTATTCTTGGCTTCATTAAATTTCTCACTAAAATAGGTGATGGGTTTACCCTCTTGACTCAAAAATCCTCTAATGGTAGTTTTGTTGGCATTACAATATACTTGGATAACCTTGTTAAAGTTTGGCAATGTTAAAACTAGTTGCGCTATGACTTTTCCTTTTAGGATTTGAAAACTTCTTTCTACTGCACTCATCCATTTGAATGCATGTATACCTTCTTTCATTATTTTGTGATGGAGCACACATTCCACTAAAATTCCTTATGAAATTTCTATAAAAACTTGTCAAACCATAAAACCTTTTGGTTTCAAACATAGTCCTTGGTGATAACCACTCCATAGTAACCTTTACCTTAACTGGATCCATCCATAAATCATCTTTGGATATGACAAAATCTAAGTATACCAATTCCTTCTTCATAAAACTACATTTCTTCTAGTTGATTAGCAATTGTTCCTTATTCAACTTCTGCAAAATTAACTTCAAATGTATTAGGTGCTCTTTCTTCATCTTGCTAAACACCAAAATATCATTCAAGTACACTACCACAAACTTACCAAGAAAAGGCTTCAAGACCTCATTCATCAACCTCATAAAATTACTATGTGTGTTTATCAATCCAAATGGTGCAACTAGCCATTCATACAATCCCTCTTTGGTCTTAAACTTAGTCTTACACTCATATCCTTCCTTGATTTGAATTTGATAGTAATCACTTTTCAAATCAATCTTTGTGAATTACTCTACTCCACTTAAACAAACCATCAAGTCATCCATACGAGGTAATAGAAACCTATACTTTATTGTAATCTTATCTATTGATTGAGAGTTCATGCACATACGACATTATCCTCCTTTATTATGTTCTAGAACAACTGGTACTACATGTGGCATGAAGCCTTTTTTTATCAATCCCTTGTTCAATAGCTCTTGGACTTATCTCTTCATTCTCCATGGATGTCATTCTATAAGCTATCTTGTTTGGCAAATTTTCTTTAGGTATGAAGTCTATTTTATGACTAATGCTTTTCATAGGTGGTAACCCATTAAGTAATTCTTTCAAAAGAATATCAATACATTATTCCAACAAATATTTCACTTTAGGTGGAATGTCATCCATCTTATTCACTATCACATATTCCATGGGTTTAGCATTGAAAGCAAAACATTCTTCCCCTATATTCCTCTTCTTCAAGAATTATATTTTGGAGATCAGGAAAACTTTTGAATTGTTGCAAACCTCTTTTCCTTTGTCCTACAATAGACTAAATATGTACCTCTTGTCAACTTTCTCAATAGTGTAGGTGTTCACCCTCCCATCATGCAATCAGTTTCTATCAAACTGCCATGGCCTTCCCAACAAGACATGACACACATCCATTGGTATGATGTCAAATAGAACTACGTTCTTATAAGAGTCTTTGAAATTTTACCATACATTTTTTAGTTACCAAAATTTGATCCCCATTTTGTAACCACAACACTTTGTATGGGTTCAAATGCTCCATTCTCTTCAATCCAAGTTTATTTACCATCTTTTTTGCCACTAGTTTGTCATTGCTTACGCTATCCACAATCACCTTGCAATATTTGCCTCCTAATTTTTAAATCATCCTGAACTGGTTCTTGCTTTGCTTGGGTTCATGCACCTTCTTTGTTGGTTTTAACAATACCCTTTTCATCATAAGGGATTTTTCTTATTTCAATACACTTTTCTCATTTGCTTGTGTAATGTGGCTACAAGCATCCTTTCAATGCCTATTGGTTTGTTATGCTTGAGGGTATTCATATGCCCGATGGCTAGCCTCTCTAAATATGTAAAAATATTTAGGGAACCCTCTACCCCTTCCTCTACTATATAACCTCTTCCTCTCGAGAAATATTTGGTTTTCCTATTATTTTGAAAAGTACTAGTTTTTCCCCCTTGCCTTTATTATCCTTTTTCATTGTGGTATTATCCTCTTCCACTATTGCTTTATCCCCTTCCACAAGAGAATCATCCTCTTTCTCTCACATTATTTTGTTAGCAACGCAACAACTTTTCCACTGCATTGAGTGCATACTAATATTACTCTTAAATATTTTTTATTTGAATCATACCAATCTCATATTATATGGACAATTGTGATCCATTTATGTATATTGCCATATTCTCCTCATCGTCTTCAATATGACCTACTCTTATGGTCAATTTATAAAACTCTTCGATGTGTTCTTATACTCCTAACACTTTTTGCTTAAGGTTTTGAATCTTTCTAAACATGTTCTGATAATCAGTATGTAGAAATTTTAATTTCAACTCAGACACAAACTTTTCCCATGTTCGGATTCTATCCTTACCTTTTCACTATCTCTTGGCTTGGACATGATCCCACTAAATCAAAGCATATCCCTTCAACCTCATACATGCAAATTTGACCTACTTTGGGTCTTCCATAGATTTAAAATTGAAGAATATTTCCATGTCATTTATCCAGTTAGTCAACTCTTTAAGATTCAAGTTTCCATTAAAATTGGTAGTATCCATATTTGGCTTATGTTTCGTACTTGAGATTGCTTGAATCAATCATTGTTTCAGTTCTTATCCTTGCTCTTCATCCCAATATTTTGCATGACCAGTTTCCTTCTCTTCACTGTCACTAATATCTTCAATATGAACGCCTCTTCTTTGGGTAGTCTCAATTACATCTAACCTAGTGGTAATTCCTCTCAATATTTTTGCTATATCCATGGCTTATAGTCCCAAACTATGTGGTCTTTCTCTTCCTCGTTGTTCCATATTCCTTCAACATATAGTATAAACTTTGGCTCTAATACCAAATGGTGCAAACAAGATAAGTTGAACTAAAGCTCAATTTAGTAATTTACTTCTTCCACAAGGTACGCCAAAAGTGACCTACAAACATCTCTGTCTAACACAATGTTTTTTAGCAAACCATGCAATCTCACAACTTCTTGAAAGAATAAATCAAGAATATGAGTAGCATCACTCATTTTTCTACATAGTATGAAATGTGACATCTTCAAAACTCTATTTACAACAACAAAAATTGAATCATTCCCATTTTTTATTTGAGGTAATCCAAGAACAAAGTCCATACTTATGCCTTCTCATGGCCTTTTTGGTATCGAAAATGGTCAATACAACCCAGTGTTCTAACTTCTCCCTTTTGCATGTTGAGAAAATCGATAACTTTGCAAATATATGTGTTCATTTGTGATTATTTCTAGCTAGTAATATATTTTATAAAGTTGTTTCAAAGTTTTATCTATTCCAAAATGTCTAGCTAGTCCTCCACTATATTTTTCTCTTATTAGGTTCTCCCTCATTAAGCTTCATGGTATACATAATTTTTGTCCCTTGAATAATAATCCTTCTTGGATAAAATAGTCCAGCCATAATATTCTATCTCCTATAGTAGGATCATTACAAGCTACCCAAGCTTCCTTGAAATCCACATCATTAGCATAAATTTCTTTCATAGCATTGAAACCTACCACTTCAATCTTCATTGCATTCATCAACAAGTTTCTTCTACTCAAAGCATCAACTACCCTATTTGAACTTCCACTTCTATGCTTCAAAACAAATGAGTAACTTTGAATATACTCCACCCATTTCATATGTCTTTGGTTTTATTTCCCTTGACTATTTATGAACTGCAAAGCATGATGATTTGTAAACAAAACAATTTTTTTGATAATTGAAAATGCCTCCACTACTTGAGTGATTGCACAATGGCATAAAACCCTTGATCATAAACTAAATATTTATTCTTGGCTTCATTCAATTTCTCACTAATAGGTAATGGGTTTGCCCTCTTGACTCAAAATGCCTCCAATGGCAGTTCCACTAGCATCACAATCTACTTGGAAAACCTTGTTAAAGTCTAGCAATGCTAAAATTTATTGCTCCATGACTTTTCCTTTTAGGATTTGAAAGATTATTTTTGTTGCACTTGTCCATTTGAAATCATGTCTACCTCCTTTCCTTTTCTTTCTATGATTGGAACACAAATTCCACTAAAATTCCTTATGAACTTTTTGTAAAAACTTTCCAAACCATGAATTTTTTTGGCTTCGAACATAATCCTTGGAGATGGCCACTCCACAGTAGCTTTTACCTTAGCTAGATCCATCTATAAATCATCCTTGGATATGACAAAACCTAAGTATACCAATTCCTTCTTCATAAAACTACATTTTTTCTAGTTGATCAGCAATTGTTCCTCCAACTTTTACAAAATTAACTTCAAATGCATTAGGTGTTCTTTCATCGTCTTGCTAAACCCCAAAATATCATCCAAGTACACTACCACAAACTTACCAAGAAAAGGCTTCAAGACCTCATTCATCAACCTCATGAAAGTACTAGGTATATTTTTTAATCCAAATGACATAACTAGCTATTCATGCAATCCCTCTTTGGTCTTAAATATAGTCTTCCACTCATCTCCTTCCTTGATTTGAATTTGATAGTAACCGCTTTTCAAATCAATATTTGTAAAGAACTCTGCTCTACTTAAAAAATCCATCAAGTCATCTATACGAGGTAATGGAAACCTATATTTTATTGTGATCTTATTTACTGCTCGAGAGTTCGTGCACATACGCCACTCTCCTCCTTTCTTAGGTACTAGTACAACTAGTATTGCACATGGGCTCAAGCTTTGTTTGACCAATCCCTTGTCCAATAACACTTGGACTTGTCTCTTCATTCTCCATGGGTGTCATCCTATAAGCTATCGTGTTTGAAAAACTTGTTTTAGATATGAAGTCTATTTGATGACTTATGCTTCTCATAGGTGGTAACCCTTCAAGTAATTCTTTTGAAAAAATATTAGTAAATTCTTTCAACAAATCCTTCACTTCAGGTGGAATGTCATCCATCTTATTCATTGTCCCACATTCCATGGGTTTAGCAATGAAAGCAAAACATGCTTCTCATTTATTCCTCTCCTTCAAGAATATTTTTTGGAGATTAGACAAACTTTTGAACTATTGCTCGTCTCTTTTCTTTTGTCCTTCAATGGACTTAATGTGTATCTCTTGTCATATTTCTCAATAGTGTAGGTGTTCACCCTACCATCATGCAATACATTTCTATCAAATTGTTATGGTATTTCCAACAAGACATGACACGCATCCATAGGCATGATGTCACATAGAACTACATCCTTATAAGAACCAATTTGAAAGTTTACCATACATTGTTAAGTTTACCAAAATTTGGTCCCCATTTTGTAACCATGACATATTTTTCTCTACCATTTTTTTTGTCATTAGGTTGTCGGTGCTTCTGCTATTCACAATCACCTTATAACATTTGCCTCCTGATTTGCAGATCATCCTAAACAAGTTCCTACTTTGCTCAAGTTCATGCACCTCTTTTGTTAATTTGAACAATACACTTTTCATCATAAAGGATTTTCTTTATTCTGATTTATCCATGTGCTTTGATGAGGCTACACTTTCCTCATCTACTTGTGTAATGTCACTATGGGCATCCTTTCAATACCCATTGGTTTGTTATGCTTGAGGGTATTCATATGCCCGATGGCCAGCTTCTTTACATCTGTAACAGTTTTCTAGGAACCCTCTACCACAACCTCCTCTTCTTCTCAAGAAATATATGGCTTCCTTATTGTTCCTTATTACTCTGAGAAGTACTAGCTTCTCCCTCCTACCTTTGTTGTCGTCTTTTGTTGTCGTATTGTCCTCTTTCACTACTGATTTTTCCTCTTCCATGAGAGGATCATCCTCTTTCTCTCACACTATTTTATTTCCTATGCAACAACTTTTTCGCAGTCGTGAGTGCATATTGATATACCTCTTCAATGGTTCTGATTTGAATCATACCAATTTCATCTTGTATGGATAATCTTAGTCCATTTATGTATCTTGCCACCTCCTCATCATCTTCAATATGACCTACTCTTATGGTCAATTTATAAAACTTTCACGTACTCTTTTACTCCTATCTCTTTTTGCTTAAGGTTTTGGAGCTTTCTAAACAACCTAATATAATAATCAATATGTAGAAATTTTGATTTCAACTTAGACACAAAGTTGTCCCATATTTGGATTATATTTTTATCTTTTCACTCTCTCGGTTTGGACATAATCCCACCAAATCGAAGTATGTCCCCTTAGCCTCGTACATGCAAATTTAACCTGCTTTGGGTGCTTCGTAGATTCAAAATTGAAGAATCTTTCCATGTCAGTTATCTAGTCACTCAACTCATTATGATTCAAATTTCCATTAAAATTGGGAATATTCATCTTTGGTAATATTTCCATTAAAATTGGGAATATTCAAATTTCAAATTTTCTTTCCTTGGCAATTACATTGTATCATTGTTCGTAGATATACATAATTATTTGTCTTCAAAGAGCAAATCATCTTTGATCTGATGAAGTTTATTTTTTATTTCTCCTTTGACTCTTCCTTTTTTAATGTGCTCATTGAAGATTATGAAATTAGAAACAATTTGATACATGTTTTCATAATCATCCTCAAATAATGCCTCTATCTTCATTATATTGCATAGGACTATCTTCACTTGTAGGGTTCTAGAGTATATCTTCCACCTCATGGTTGTTTTCTTTGTATTTGATTCAAATACCTAGCTTGTTGCAACTTATTTTGAGCTCATAGACAATGTGATATGCACAATTGTTATGTCCTCCATAGGATCATGCCTTCACTATTTAATAACTTTCAATGATGCACTAAAATGCTTGTTATAAGCCCAAAAATTCATGATGAAAGGGGAAAACATCTCACTAGTAAAAACGAGTTTAATCCTTGCTTGAGAAGTTGGTACATTGTATTTTTTAAGCATCCACTTCCACTCGCAATTTTTTTTTGCTTGAGCTTTCACTCCCAAAAAATATAATATATATTTCTCCAATTAGTGAGTGCTAACATTGATTTACGCCTGATTTCGTTTTCCCAAAATGAAAAATAACATTATTAGGTAGTTCTCACAAAGCTTCTAATTCCATGTCAATTCTTAGGTCTTATTCAATTTAGTATGGCTTCCACTTAGTTTAGACCAATCTTCAATTCTTCTCCACCTACCACATCCCCTAAATGTAAAAACAAAAGTTTTGACAAACTGAAATATTGCAAATTGATATATAGGCTAATTTCTTCCAAAGTTTTCAACACTTGCTAAACGTGTGTTATGTAGACATTAAGGGTAGACAAGTATAAATGAAGCAATAAAATAATGGAGCACATCATTAGTTACTCTCATGAATAAAACTAATGCATTGCATAGCCCAAACAAAAGAACTTGCCATTCATACAACCACTGCCTTGTCGTACAATTTATCTTCCATATGTTCTATGCACCGCTTCTATGATAATGTGATTTCAAAACCAATTTGCTGGAGTATTTGGCTTCTCGTAATTGGTTAATAAGATCATTAATTCTTGGAAATTGGTAAACCTTTTTTTGGCACTGTAATCCACAAACATATCATGTCCTATCTTTTTCTAGACATTAATATAATTGAACCACATGGAAATGTATCACACTCACCCACAACTGTTTCACCAACTCAAGCAATTATCCTTTCACCTCACCCACTTTTATAATTGATTGTCAATGTAGGCCAATGTTGGGAAGTGAAGCATCTAGTTGGAGTTGAATCTCATACTTCACACTCACCCACAGATGTTTCACCAACTCAAGCAATTATCCTTTCACCTCACCCACTTTTATAATTGATTGTCAATGTAGGCCAATGTTGGGAAGTGAAGCATCTAGTTGGAGTTGAATCTCATACTTAACCTCACACTTTATTGGAAGACCACTTGGAGCTTAATATACTCTATATAAGGCTTCATGAATGTTCACCAACTGTTGTCTTTATTGCTTCAAGTGATATTACATGTTTGATGCGTATCTCAAGTGAATGATTTTCTTCTCTTTAGTCTCAACTTGAGGAACACAAACTTCACTTACATTTATGAATCTTTTAACTTGATTGATAGTAACCATATGAATCTTTTAACTTGATTGATAGTAACCATGAAGATTTTTCCTTTATACGCATAGGAGATGTATGTTTTCTTGTTCTTTCCAAATTTATAGCCCTTCTCAAAGTAGAAAAGCATCATCTCACATATGTAAATGGTTTACATCATACTTTGATGTACCACATCACATGTATTACTCTCATTTTTATTGATCCAACTTATGGTTGGAGAATCTCAGGGGAAATTAGATCTTTTACGCACTTTGATCTACACTATACCTTCATATATTTTCACTTATCTTCAATAAATCTTTAATCATTTTATATTGTAAATAAAATCTGCAAAAATTGTCGGATTTTGTGAAGTTTAACTTATTCTTGCATCAAAAGATTTCTTTTTATTTTCTTTTCCTTTTTTTCCACCTTCTGCTTAGCTAAAAATAAATGGGATCTTTTATTTTCACTTTTGTTAGCCAAAAAGTTTTTATTTGTATTGGGAGCTCAAGGGGAGATTTTTAAGAATACAGAGTTTGTTGAATTTTTTCATATTCATCTAAGCCCTCCATAAAAAGTTATTATTCAGAAAGGGTTTTCTAATATCAAAGCAACTTCTGAAAAGCTTGCTTAGCATGAAAGAAACTAGACAAACTATAGACCAATGTAAATTCTGGAATACTTGTTTCACTTATAAGAAAAAACGAAAAAAATATATACTTTTCACAGAAATAGATGTAGAAAATGACTTATATGACATTTCCATATAATTTAGTTTTTATAACATATCAGTTGTACATTCACAGGTCAGACAAAAATGTGCAGTTTTAGCGCCACTCATACAAATCCTATGACAGCAAACTCCAATCCTTAGTCTTTGGATTTTGTCTGAGGACCACCCAAACTACCCAACCAACCCTCCTAATTAGTATCGCATAGAACAGACAAGGTGAAATTAATTGCGAGTGCTAAGACTTTATTCATTATTTTAATTTTATTCATTATTTTAATTATATTTGTATTGCTTATTGGACCTTCAGAATCTGTCATTAAGTTTTCAATTTTTTTAGTTAGGCGCGTCTAACAAAGGGATGAAAGTACGTCCATTACGTTGAATCTCTTATCAAATTGTGCATTTTGTAATTCAACATAAGTGACTTGTATCACACGGGCTCAATATAACACTACATAAACGAGGCAAAGAGATATTCCTTGGCAGGGAATTGATAGAAAATGATAGAAAACAAAATGCATCTTTCACTGCTATCAAAATTCTTTGGTCAAATTCTGGATACTCAGCATTGCTCCCAAATGAACCCTCATATTGCTACAAATTGATATTTGTCCCCTAAATTGTTATGAAGCCATTTTTTCTATTAACCCTTTGCTCTCATCGTGATTTTACCTGGAACAGAATCACTCTTTCAAATTTCAGCATGCTTTCAAACTTGAATCAGGATTTGTGTTTACCTCATCTACTTCTATCCAATTTGCTTTTTATTCAGAAAACCTAGGAAAAGAGGAGTATATAATTATCCACACTAAATTAAATTTAATTGTCAAAATTCTTTCTGTGAATACAATCTAACTGAGAGAAATGTATGGACTCGTGTTGGCTTTTCTTCAGTGACTACGAAATCAAAAAGGATGCAAGAAGAAGAATTATTATAGTAGTATTATCTCTGTTTTATAGGGATGTATCTCGGGATTTGGGGGCCATATTGGAGATCCATCTTAACATACAGAAATGTGTCACCATGTCCCCTGCGATCCCTGTCCCAAAAACTTCATGGAACATAGTAGAACCTTTATTTGTTTTCCTTCTACATGTATATATATTCCTTTTGTTTCACAAACTGAATCTCAGCAAGAGTTCGAATGTAAGTTGTAAATCTCTACAATGATTGCTTCTTGTTGACTAAGTTTCCTCCTTACGGTAATCAAGGCCATGTGACTAGTTTTTAAACTTGTGCAGGACTAGGGTGGGGCTAACACTTGCTTTTGCATTGTAAGGCACAAAAAAACTAGTTTTAAAATTTGATTTCATTTCATGCCATCAAAACCAACCACTACGACACTTTAAAATGTGACATCAAACATCACTTGGTTATTGTCCAAACACAATTAACGATAGGCCAGGCAAGTCAAGTATCTTTTTATCTAAAGAATTTGGTTGAGCTTTTAAGGAATTTGAAATGCAAGAGAAATCCGATTTAGCTTCATTTTCAAACTTCACAACAATTAGTACATATTCTGCCATGGCATGAAAATTCTCCAGGTAAAGAATGTTTTAACCCTCACTAGGCTACAAAACAGTAAGTTGGCCTTTGAAGCTGCTGACTTGACAACAGCTAGGCTAAACCCCACCACAAATAAACTCCAAACGATGGTCTCGTGAAGTCCCCCTCAGCATAAGTTGACTTGTTAGAATTCTGGTCAAAAGCAGACTCTGTAACTGAGACTCAAGGGATGAGATCATAAATTGTCAAGTTAGTTCTTCATTGTGTATATTCAGAAATAAGTAGTTAGGCAAATCCAGATATTTTTAGGTCATACAAAAACAGGGCATTTACCCAAAAGGAAAATATTACAGTTCCTTTCCACTTGGCCAAAAAGGTAATTATGAGTCCCACAATCCCTGATAACCAACAAAAAGCACATATTGAAGCCCTGATCAGCCAGCATCATCTTAAGAACTCCCCAGGTTATCAAAATGTATTTGGTCATATGTTCATATGAACCACCAGAAACCTAATTCAGCTTGCAGCACTAGAAAACAGATGAATGTATTCTACTATAATTTTCTCCATTTACACAATCGTCGAGGCTATGCATAGTTAGATTCTAAACTCAGTATAGATTGTGTAACATAGTAAACTATATACCCACTTCACATTGCTTCCACTTTCCAAACCCTAATCACAATAAGCACAATATTGAATCCATGATCTTGTGAACACGCAGAACACCAGATACACAAAATCAAAATTTTAACATATTATTAGCCATATTCTGAGAAAGGTTTCTCACTTTAGGATCCAAATGCAGAAAAAAACAATCCATGTAATTGAGAACTGGAATTTCTAAAATGTCCAGAATTGACAATTTTGATCAAACTCTCCTGTCTTACAAAGGAGAGAAGCTAACTGTTGTCTTTGAAACATGCGAATTTACACTTTTTGAATTGGTTCCGTGCTTATTCCAATCCATTGCTTCAAAAAAGTCGTTGGCAAGAATATGAAATCTTCTTTTTTTCTTTTCTTTTTTTGCAGGTCTGAAACATACAGCAACCATTTGTAAGCTACCAAATCTCAAAGCCAGACAAACAATTAGAAATAAGGAAAGCAAAGCTGAAAGGAGAAAAAAGCATGCAAAAAATTACCTTGACCCAAAGAGAGTGTGAACCCATCCAATGCTTCCAGTAGATGTGCTTGCACCACCAACTAGGTCGCATTGATTTGAGCATGAGAAATTGGAAGATAAATGTATGACCTGAAGATACTAAATATCCCAAGAGAGCCATCAAGTGGACTCTAACAATTTGAAGCTGCGTTTGAGAATGAAAAAATAAAATAATAGCACTAAGATAGAACAGATAGATTGCTTAAATGGGAGAAGACGTAAACAGGGGTAAACTACATATGGCTTTCGCACAGGATACAATTCAAGAAAAGACCACAACTAGCAATGGACACACTAAGCACAGGCCTTAAGAGTGACTACAAACCAAAAAGTACAGGTCCCCCAACTCAGCATAAACTCCCACAGGATAATGGTCTTCCTAATAAATATACAGGTCAATGGAACCAATGCACTAAGTACAACTCTACAAACCTATCTATCTATCTATATATATAGCAGAAAGGATAGTGAAGGTGTACTTGAAATAGTAAAAATGAATATTTAGCTACAGATAGAATAAATAATAGGCTGAAAGGAACCCTACAAAATAGATAACTGACAAAGGCCTTGTAAGGTCTACGTGGATTGCAACCCAAGGACATCTGAAAAAAGAAACAGGTAGGCAGGTCACGGAAATCAAGAAGCCAATTCAAAAAGCAGAAAGAGAAATGTTTGCCCGAGTCAATGTTGGAAAATTCTCCTTTTCATATAGAAAATAGAGGCTAATCTTCCAGTGGATGAATCCGTCCAGCCTTATCAAGACAAATTATGGACATCAACAATTATGAAGAGCTCCAGCAGTGTTCAACTTCAAATGGCTCTGATCACAACTATCAGGAGGATTGTATCAGCAGCTTAATTTGTTGATAACCTGAACAGACAATGTTAGCTTGGCTTACGCACTCAGTTGACAGGACAGACACCTGATTTGCACCATTAAACCAGTGGTCTGTCAACATTGCAAAAAGCGTACAGCCCACTACTCTTCTTGAAGTGGAACACTATGAATCTGCTCCTAAATCATCACCACCAGATGACTGCTGAGGAGTAGATTCCATAGGCAACTCTGAGGATAAAGAAGCCGAGGCAAGAGCAGATGAGGAAGGTCCTATCTGAGGGCGACTAATTGGAATTTCAATTGGTGCTGATATTGATTGCGTGTAGTTCATAGGATGATCAAATTTGCAGGTTGGTCCAAACTTGCAGATACCATAACGGGAGAAGAATGTGCATGCTGGTGTCCCCTGTTCAATCACATGGTGCAAAAACAATTTATGAATATTAGAATGCAGTAATAGAAACAAATAACAGCCCATACTTGATAAGGTAGAACATCAAATGTATGGACGTTAATAATAGCCGAATTAGAACATATAAAATTCTGAGTAAATATGCACAACATAGATAAATATGAAAAAGCAAGTGCAGTAGCTGTCCAATCTAATTTAGTAACTTTTGTGACAACTAGCCTACATTATTGATACATCTTCCACAGTCCAGATTTTATCCTCTTAACACAATATTGAATTGGTGCAAACGCTTTATATTTTTAAGGGCCAATTATTCGTTAAAATACAATGTTACCCAATTTTCAGGAAAACAGAAAACATTGTTGTTGGCATGCTGCTAAAAAATTAGTTATGCTTACTAGTAAAATGAAAAAGCTTCATTGAAAAGGATGGTTTGGTCTGGAAGTTGATTCAGCAGGGAGAACAAATATCTACAAGAAAATGACAGTATGAACAACATAACACAACATCACAGCTTGAAGTAAACATGAGCTCTGTATTTTCTCTCATACATGTCAAGTGTGCCAAAAGCAAAAAATTTCACTTTTAAAATTTGAATATTTTAGAAGGGTAAAAGAAGAGGGAAAATGAACAAAAATGATCATAGTACATTGAAACCTAATCAATTAACACCCCATCCAGCAAGTCCAGGCACTGAGGGCAAAGAATAAAGCAAAAGAGAACAGAAATAAAGTCAAAAATCTTACAGGTCGTATGGGCAAGCCCAAAGGGTTGAGGATACAGTTTGGTGTTGGCACGGTCCTGTCCTTGGGATGATGATATCTACAGGTCATGCCATATTTACAGTCACCTGTCTTCATGTAGAACTGACACTCTGGTTGGCCAGGCCTTTCAGGGAACATGCTTCCCCCCTGAGTGCTGCTTGATGGTAATTGCAAAGTTGGAGGTCCCATACCTGGAGATCCAGGTGGGTAAGGAGAGAAGGTCCCTTGAATTCCCCCAACCACTGGATCTGTTGGCGGTGTAGGACCATAGACTAGACCAGCTCCTATTGCTTGTTGTTGACCATCTGGAGATGAAATTGAACCTACCTGCCCCTGCTGCACATCAAAAGATTGTCACATTAAAGAACACTTCTCTGGCTCTCAAATGATGACCTCTCCAATTGAGGCACGTACACCCACATTAAATCAAGCAGATTAGTACAGGTCAATTTACAAAACATAGTTAGTTTCAGAAGACAGATAAGAGTACACAATTTGTACAGGAAGACTAAATATTTCCCACAGTTGCAGAACCATTTATTTTTTCATTGTTTCTAATCGGAAATGCACTACTACTAATACATGTCACAACCATCATTACCAGTCACCATATACCCTAAAATGTGAAAGGTGACCCTACTATAGACCTATATACATTAAAACTAGGCAGATATGACAATACATCATATGCAGCAATCCACACCAGAGCATACCAGAACAAGCTGCACATAAATCAACACTTTGCATTTAAAAGCAGATTACAATATTACTTCACCATTGTTTGAATTTTGAACATCAAAATAAAACCAGCAAATTTATATCTGCCTATTTGCTTTTTGCAAGAAAAAAGAGATAGATACAAACTGAAAAGTCATGAATTCAAAATTAAGATTCAGGGCAAACAACAAAAAGGGAAAATAGCCAAGTACTTGTAGGAGTGATTCCCAGAAATATGGCTTACAGGATATGTACTCCAGCTGGGAACTGACACTAATCCTTGGGGAAGTATCACTGAAGGATAACTGGAAGGGCCTTGCCAACGAGGGCTCTGTATAAAATGTGTCCTTGCCATTGGTGGCCATGTATGAAGTCCCCCTGGGTAGGGTTGAGGGCCAGGCGTTGTTGGAGAATGTACAGTTGTATAAAGTGAAGTCCCCCGCATTGGAACTAATGTACCACCTGGTGCTGGTGGTGGATGATTAAATTTACAAGTTGCTCCGTACTTGCACTGTGTTGTTCTCATATAATATTGACAATCCTTCTCATTCTGCAATCAGTAGATGAGATCAAAGCCTTCATTATCTTCTGTTTAAAATTAAATCACTTATATATCTCTATAAAGATGTCCCATTAATATGTCAGCAATCAATCTAGAAAGAGGGAAGCAGTGGCTAGCAGAATGCTTAAGTTTCTAATTTCTATCGAAGCAAATATCATTTGGGATCTAAATTAGTAAATTAAGATGAATAAGATTCCAGATCGTTCATTATTAAGCTGGCCATTTCTAATCAAACGTATGTGAGGCATATCACTTAATGTTATAGGCCACAAGCAACTACACCTTCAGTAAAAATAAATATACTAACTTAGTTCTTGCAAAGAAAAGTAATTACAAACCGGACGTAATGGTAAGCCTAAAATATTTAGTGTCGTCCGTCCTGCTGTTCCTGCTTTATCTCTTGGATGGTGAAACTTGCATGTAGCACCAAATTTGCAAGTTCCTGTCTTCATGTAATACTGCACAAGCCAGTTCGGTAAAATCACAATAAAAGATCAAGAAGTTACGGCAGTAAATAAAACACAAGAACTTTGAATAAACACCTAGATTGCATCTTCTTCTATAAATCTATCGCAATGTACAAAATTATATTTAGTTAAAAAAATAAAAATAACATAAAAACCTCCTTAACACGTTCAAATCATTATTCAATAATGGCCATCGATATTTAAGAGAAAATGAAATGTATTTTCTGTTGCCAGAATATCATTTGAAATACGTAATCCCCCAACAAAAATAAAGTTAAGTAGACATGGGTTTCTCCAATGGAGTTCACAAGTTGATACCTGGCATTCAGGTTGCCCGATTCTTTCGGGATATTCACCTCTAGTTCTTGAAGATGATGCAGCCTAACATTCAATAGAGAAAACTATAAATTCCAAATACCGTTTATTACAAAAAAATAAAAAGCCTTATGCAGTTTGAATACAGAATTTAGAAAAAAAAAAAAAAGCAAATAGCCAAACAACCTGCTTCCTATTTGGGGGATGATTAAACCGACAGCTCATGCCAAAACCACAGCCACCAGTCCGCATATAATACGGGCAGTCTGGTTCCCCAGGCCTTTCTGGGTAATGTCCCATATCTGCCTCTGGACCCTCATACTGTTGTTGCAGATTCATATGCCACGGCGCATCTGCAATAGATGGTAACCATATAGTCAGTTCCTTCAATACAATTACAATAACAAAAGTAAGCCAATACTCCTTAGGTCCTTAGAAATCAAAAACTAGGATATTTCACCCAAAGATGGAATGCACTCTCCCTCAATCACATGGTTTCTGTGACCAACTTCAAGACTATTACTCCATTACACTCGAGGAAATTACAAACGCCTTTTAAATTGCAATCAACCAAACATTTTTCAAATTAATAACACGACATATTAGCATTATAACCCATCTTCAACGATTTACTAGTTGCGTTCCAATGAACACCAGATCAGAACCAAAACAAACTCTCTGCAATGCACATGATTAGCGTTGTCTAGTCACCCAAATGCAAATCCAAACCCAGTTTTTCTTTAAATGCTTGCACCCCCCACTACTGGGAAAACCTTTTAGTACTTATGCTGACAAACTAACTACAGCGGCAAAAGACTAAGAGTGACCTCTAGCTAGGGATTGTTGTCCACGGCAGTGAGAAAACTATCTCAACAATTGTTACCCCATACAAATGACGTCAAAGAATTTGGAACCTTAGGCACTTACAAAACTTAAACCCTTTCTACCGTATAAGGTTATAGTATGGTAAGGTAAGTTGTAAAAACCGCAGAAAATGTTAGAGACTTGATATATTCATATTGTTTCAGAATCAGCCTAGACTCTGGAAAACCTCATCTTCGGGAAAGACCTGAAGGCTAATCCCGATCAACCTGCTTGTGCCCCGTTCACAAATTTTGAAGTGTGATCCTTCAATCGCAACATACTAGTCACGGTTAAATGAATTTCATATTATTCATCTATGCTACTACAATAAAATTACTTGGTGCACATCACCAGTTAAAACCTGCTAGCCTAGATCCCCATTTCAGACTGAACAGTTGCTGCTCTTCTTCAATCGTGCAACCTACTATGCAACAAACAAACCTCTTTCTGATTAAGAAAACATTTTATATTTCAGAATTTCAACCAAGATTTACATCATCAACTGAATCAACAAATACCATTTCATCCACTCTGCTGCACTATTACTAAATTCACCTCTGCACTTCATCAAAAATTACAAATTAGCAGTGGTTAACCATAGCAATTATATTTGAGCAATGACAATGCGCGGAACACTAAAACCGTCTATTTTTTTTGGATGAAAACATATATCACTAAATACACTCATCACCAAACACAACTAGTCCAAAACAGTTTAGGCTTAACATGCCTTATGAAAATTTACAGTTTTGCAAAAACACACTCGACATTTAGACCAAAAAGCCACTTAGCATTTTCACCCCCTCTGCTCCTCAGATCGCTCTCTTTGGGTGGCGTATACTCAATGAATTTCATCGGTTGCAACCAATATGCCAAATGCATTTTACAATTGCCCGTTCCCTTTTGTCTCACAACTCATTAAATTATTCGAAAAAACCATTCAGAACCCTTTCCAGAAATAAAAATTCTCCTCTGGTCACTACCTATTGCTGACATTTTCTCAATGCAGTTCACCAATCAAGGCCAACTCCATTCCAGATCGATTGCCCACTGCATTCACCCCTTCTGCAAACACTGACGGCTCAACCAAGCCCATTTGCAACTCACTCCCCTAGTGCATACATACAACCCACAACTTCCACTCATACAATCACAATTCACAACACCATTAAACCAAAAAAAAACGGTTCCACAAACCCCGCTTCAATCCGCCGCAAAGCTCCAACCACCCGCACAGCCTCCCCTTACACACTTCACTGCCCACAATTACAGCCCACCAAACCCTGCACGACCTAAAACTTACCCACACATGACCCCAGATTCCACCCTATTTTATAAAACTTACCCACACCATGAAGCATTTACTACCATCCCCTCCTCATCACCCGATCACCCTGGCAGTTCAATCAAAATTCCCGAACCCCCTCATTCCCATGCCAACACCCAATTGAACCTCTTCTCCCTTTCCTCCCATGACCAGAACCAATTCACCTTAGCAACGCCACCCAAAATCCCATTAACCATATCCAATCGACCCCCTTCTCATTCCCTCCATCACCAACCCTCACCACTTGTCCATCCCAGCAATGCCACTCCAAATCCCCAACACACAACCCCATTCCCCACACAATTCCCTCCCCGGATCCAAACCCCATCCAAACATTCTCCATAGGCCCCAACCTCGATCACCCAACCTCCCACGTCAGCAAAGAATCCCACACTCCCAACCCCTACGTCAAACCCCCACCAAAATCACCCCACCCGCAACCCCAATTGAGACCCATTTCCTCAATTCCCACACCCTCCAACCCCATGTCCTCCCTTCATCCCAACCCAACTCCCAATGTCGCAATCCCTCACCCCTCACCCCTCACCCCCCACCCCCTCCCAATCACCTCCAAACCTCACAAACCCCCGCTCACCACAATCCCCAACCCTCCCACTCCCCAAACCCCTCAATCCCCAATACCCATCGAATCCCTCCCACCACCAATTCTCCTAATTAATCAACAAAAACCACAATCCAATCTTACCTTCATATCCGGCGCCGCTGTTCATTCTGGTCCTCCCATGCTGCGGCTGCCACGCCTCGCCTCCCCCCTGCTGCGGATCAATCACCAGCGAAACCCCCCGCCTGCTGTGCCCAAACCCTCCTTGTATCGCCGCATTGTAGTCCATCAAATCATAGGAATTCTAATCCCTACCACCCCTCCTCCTCTCTTTCCCCACTCCCCAGCATAACACGCCCTACCCGAAAGCTTCCGATCCGGTGATCGATCTCGCGACCTCGCAGCTGTCAAAAATTCTCAATTCCTCTCCACAGAGAAGCGCTGGCCTTCCCGGGAGGAGAGGACGACGCCGATCCCAGTCATTCATAATAATTCCATCTCATTTCTTTTCTTCCTCAATTTGCTTTGTCCTTCTCAAAACCGCTTACGGGTCCAAAATTTCACGCATGGAATTTAGTGTGGTTTCTCTTCTTTACAGGCGGTTTTGTGGCCGTGGCCATTAAAAGCCGATTCGACCGCGCGTGCAAGGCGTCAAGGCAACCGGTACTTTCGCCTCGGGAGGGATCGACGACTCCGGACCCGCCACGTGGGTGCAATCCTCGAGATCGACGGCTTCCGACAGCCCTCTCTCCCACCGATATCTGAGTTTTAGAGGTGGTAGATTTTTTTCGTGTTTTTAAAATCTTTAATTTGGAGTTATTCCAACAAAAGCGGAATTTGTAATTATTATTATTTGGGAAAACAAATATCTTGGTTGGTGGTGGGGGCGCTTTACCCCTCATGGCCTATTCTTCATTTTTTATTTAATAAAATTGCAGACCTTTTTGATGGCGGTGTTTGTTGTTCCAATCAAATATACTTTAATTTGACTAGGGAATGAGATATGTCATAGACAAATATATTAAAAAATAATAAATTAAGTTTGGTAAATAAGGGTGTTTATATGGTCTTCGAGTAATATGTCTTTAAACTAGGGAATGATATATGTCATAGGCAAATATATTAAAAAATAATAAATTAAGTTTGGTAAATAAGGGTGTTTACTGTATTTGAGTAATATGTCTTAGTTTAAACTACAAAACATTTTATATTATGTTTATTATTTTAAATTTATTAATATTCCTTATGGCCTCGATTCCCAAATGGGCAACATTTAAAAAACAAAGGGTTTGGTGATTATATTACTTGCTTGGATTTGTGGAGTGATTTGGGTGTGATTCCATTTGCCTATAGGCCAATATATGGAGACCACTTCTTGATTGCGTAGCTTTTTGGGGGAAAGGACATGCACCTAGGTGGATTAGGGCCTAAATGAGAGTCATACAATACAATGAACTATGTGACATCTAGGGGATATTGATGGTAGTGTCATGTCATGACAAACCCATTTGCCTTTACCTCTCCTTTGTTGATTTTTCTTTTTTGGAGGGTACCTCAAGTGAAGGATGTACTTAAATAATGGTTGTATGTGTAGGACAAGTGTTGTCTAGCCATCAGTCCTTTAAGATGTAGGATTGCCTAACAATCAGTCCTTTAAGTTGTAGGACTGTAAATTTGTTGTACAAGAAAGAAATAGTTATGATGAAGGAATATTTATTGTTGTTATTGAATATGATAAAACACTAAAGTTGGTTATAAGGTTCCCAATTGGATGTAAAGGAAGAGAGTTTTTTTTTTTTTTAAATACATAGGTCATTCTTAATTCATGGTTTTGTTGGGTATTTTCACAGCTTCGAAGCTATATTTTAAATGGACAAGATTAGATATATTATAAAGAGTAAAATTTACAAACTCATAGAAAATTGTTCATGCTAATAATATTGGATTGCATAATATTTATTAATAAATTACAATTTAACCTCTAAAGTGAAGAAAGCTTTTTTTACAAATAATGTTGGTTGTGGTTAGTTTAAAAACAAATCACTTTGATTTTCCAAAAAATATCTCGTAATGATAGTTAATTGGTTGTGTTTAGTTTGTGATAAAAACATCACTCTAATTTTCCAAAAAAAAAATCTCTTAAATGATAATTAATTGGAGATGTGATGTACGGGAATTATCTTATTAAAATTATTATTTTCAAAATCAAAAGTACATAAAGTAACATAACATGAAGGACCCCACCAATGCTTTAGGTAGAACACCTAGATTAATTCTTAATCCATTTTTATGTCCAAAATCATTTTAAAAACTACTTTACTTTTACTATATAATAAAGTCAAGGTTTCATGTCCGTGGGTTTAGGTGGATTGGTAAGTTGGGGCGCTTACCGAGAGGAGACCTAGGTTCCAATCCCACGGGCTTGTCCATGCACAGACAGTAGCCCAGATCCGATTCTTCTGAGTGGTGCGCCAGATTGATGATGACGGTGCAACCCCTGTACGTCTGACGATCTCCATCTCACGCCGGGTTACCATGTACCGAAACGGTGGAAGTCCTGAGAGCCTTCGTAGATAGGTTGAACCCTACCAGCTGTGCTGGTAGTTACTAAAAATCGTGATTGTAACCATTGCTTCTATATATCAAAAAAAAAAGTCAAGGTTTCACAAACAAACAAAAAACATGATTAACCGCTTTAATATTTAAAAGGAAAAGACTTCAACTTATAGACTAATCCATCCTCGTAAGCTCTTAGTTTTTATAAAAATAAAATAGAAGTACAACTACCTTAGCTCCAAATAAGTTGTGTGGCAAATAGCTTTGATAGCCCTTATTGAAGAATAAAAACTTGAAACATTAGTAGAATTTGGTTGCACTATAAGATTTTAATATTGAAAAAAATATATATCAAGTGCTATTAGCTCAATTGGTTAGATTTTTCAATGTTTAAGGAGGAGATCCAGGTTTGAATCTTGTCAAACAATATATAGATAATATCTAAGCTTTGTTGTAATACCACCATATGGTGATGATGTAATATGAGTGAGGTTGTTTCAATCCCAATTTTGTTGTAATACCACCATATGGTGATGATGATGTAATATGGGTGGGGTCCGTTTCAGTTCCATATATATTGAGAAAAATACCATCCATAGCTTCAGAGACTAAAATATAAAAATCTATGGTTGCTTCATTTCATAAAATGATATCCTCTTTTGGAGGGTAATAATCAACCTTCATTTTAAAAATCTTTTGAAAATATAATCTAATATAAATTTCTTCCTTAAATTTATTCATTAAAAATTAAAATCAATAGTCCTACTAATCTTAATACTATAGTTAGGTTGTATTCATTAGTTGGAAGAGGAAACTATATGATGCTTCTTGGAACAAATACACTTTTTCAACAACAAGAGAAAACAAGTGTTTTGTAAGGCTTGAATAAATGTCCTTTGAGAGATTATCTAAAGTTTGTTGTAGTTACAATAACAAGAGAAAACAAGTGTTTTGTAAGGCTTGAATAAATGGCCTTTGAGAGATTATCTAAAGTTTGTTGTTGTTACAATCCCTCTATTCTTCTTAATTTCAGACATATATGTACTAGCATTTGAAATATAATCCAATGGAAATGTCTTCCTTAATTTTATTTATTAAAAATTAAAATCAATAATCCTACTAATCTTATTACTATAGTTAGGTTGTATTCATTAGTTGGAAGAGAAAACTATATGATGCTTCTTGAAATAAATGCACTCTTTATTTCTTTATTTTTTTTATTTGTGGAAAACATCCCAAAAGGGATGCCACTTTCGGGTAAGACCCAAGGAGGCAAGGGTATCCATTCCGCAAAAATCACCCAAGGTACGATCCTGACCTACCACCTTTGACATACTCAAGAAGCAAACAAACACACAATAAGATTTAAAAAATAAATAAATAAATAAATAAAAATAATAAAATAAAATAAAAAACATGCTCCTTGAGTGTGTCAAAAAGAAAAAGCACAACCAAGAACACATACAATAAGATAAAAAGAAAAAACCACAACACGAACCACATAGAAAAACATAAACAAGACAAAAACAATAGAATACTACAAAGACATAACCAACAAAAACATGAAAAACACAAACAACTAAAACCTAAAAAATTAACAAATAAAAATAAAAATAAAAAAACAACCAACAACAATAAAAAAAAACAAAAAACATAGAAAACACACAAAAACACGAATTAATACAAACATACATAAATACAAGAACAAGAACAACAAAAACACAAGAACAATAACAAAAAACACAAAACAACAAAAACAAAAAAACATACACACCACAAAAAATTAAACAAAAAAAAGAGAAAAAAAAAAATTGAACATAACAATAACCTTTCTAGACCAAAATACTTTTAAGGCAAGAATCAACGAAGGAAACAAAAGAAAGAATAGTTTGAGCTAGGGAACTAAAATACCCTGACCAAACCAAAGAGAAGCAAAATAAAGCAAGAAGAAATTAGGAACCTTCAGAACTGGAGTCATCCAAAGAAATGATAGAAAGATGAGCTTCCCTTATATGTGAAGCCCACCATCTAGGAGGGTGGCCATAACAAGTACGACCACCTTTGTCCAAAGCCCAATTAGCTAAAGCATCAGCACTCTTGTTTTGATTTCTGACCACATTATTGTAATCAACTTTCAAAAATCCCATCTGAATTAATTGAATCTTCTCAATAATTTTTTTTATCCTCCAATTAACCTTATGATTCTCATTCCTCTAACTGAGTTGTCAATTTAATTCTTTTCTTTTTTCTCATTCCTCTAACTGAGTTGTGAGTTTAATTTCATCTACACTTCTCTTCTCTATGAGGCCATCTAAATGGATTTTCTTATTCAAATTTTCAATATGAGCAATAACTTCATGTTTTTTTATGAACATCCCCAAAATCTTTCCAGTTCCAAGTCTTGATTTTGGATTTAATGTATTGCAGTATTTTGGCAAAACAAAACATCTTAGTCCCATGTCTAGGTTTACCTTCCACCATTGTTGCACACGAGGTCTAAAGTAAATGTCTCCAAGCCACATTAATTGAAAACGAAAAGGAGATAAACTCACATTGGTTTTCCATATTTCCATCATGACTGGCCAGTGATCCGAACCAACATTGTTAAGAGTCTTCACTTTAGGAATGTGACCATGGATTAAGAAATTTTTAGAGAGCAAAAACCTATCCAATCTCTCCATTATACTCGCTAAGCTTTGCCTTCTATTAGACCAAGTCATAAGGCCATTATCTGGTTGGATGTCTACAAGATGGAGGTTTGAAATATATTTGCTCATGAGGTTAGTGCTTTTGTCCAAATTTCTATTTCCTCCCATTTTCTCATCCAGAGAGAGGATGGTATTAAAATCTCCTCCAATAAAGATCCAAGTTTCAAGAAAATGAGAGATAATATGAGTTATATTCTTCCACTGTCTTATTTTTTCCTCCAAAGCAGTCGGAGCATAAATAGTAATGCAAAGCATAATTTGGTTGGAATATCTACTTTGAATAGCTATAGCCAAAATACCCCAACTGCCAATCATGTGGTGAATAACTACCTTTTTTGGGTCCCATAGACAAGCAATACCACCAGAAGTCCCCTGGGAACTGAGGGAAACCCCTTTTTAGTCAGGCTAAATTTTACTAGCAATTGAGTCCATATCCTCCATTGACATCTTCGTTTCTTGAAGGAAAACAAGATGTGGATGATTTATCTGAATCATTCTTCTAATTTCATTTTGTTTGGAAAGACTCCCTTTGAGTCCTCTAATATTTTAAGTGATAATATTCATTAATACCAGTTCTAAAAAAGTTGGGAAGGGCATTAATCTTACCTTCCTCTACAAGCTTTTCACCTTCTTTTACCATATGATATTGATTGGTCTTGCGACCTGCCTTTTGATTAGAATCCATCTTCAGTTTTTTTTCCCTATTTCTTGACTTACTCCAATTGAATCTGAGATGGCTTCTAACCTTGAAGAATGCTCGTACACAGCCAAAATTTTACTAGAGGGTTCAACAATGTCTATAATAGGACCTGTATTATTTGAATTTTTGACATTTAAAAGATTTTTTTCCTTGTGTAAATTTTCTCCCTTTTTTTCTGTTGAAAACCTTTGATTTGTTGGTTTATATATGAGTTCTTCCCTTCATATTTATATTGTGTTTCTAAGATTTTTGTTTCCACTATTTTCCCTTCCTCACTTGGGACATCATTTGTGGAAAGGATTTCAAACATATTAGCACATGACTTTAATTGACCCTTCATAGTTGGTTTTTTTTAGTGTTCTTCTTCTTAGGCAGTTGGAAACATGCTGAGTTTATATCTTCTTTCTTTTGATCAGGAATTTTATTTGGGTAAGCACTAGCCAAATGACCATATTCATGGCAAATTCTACAACGAACAGGAATGTTCTCATAGTCCACTACTTGCTCCCAAGTGTCTTCCCCAAATTGTAATGTGATCATTTTAGGTAGGGGTTTGTCAAAATCTATTAAAACACAAATCCGAGCATAAATAATATGTTCAAAATTTTGAGTACAATCAACAATCATCATAAAAGTTCCTAAAGAGTTTCCAATTGAAGAAAAAACAATAGGATTCCAAAATTCAATAGGGAGGCCAAAGAGTCTAACCCACACGGGAGCTATAGAAGGTATCTCTTCTTCGGCTTTAAATTTAGTATGCTAGGGCTTCATTAAAAGCCCTGCCCTTCCAAAAAACCAGGGACCCCCTTTAAAAGTTTTCTCTCTATCTTCATTATTTGCAAATAACACAAGAAAATAACCATTTGGATAAATAGAGATTTGTAACTCACCTTTAGTTTTCCAGCTTTTTGCAGCCCATAATTTGAAAGCAGGTAGACTTGGAAGAAAACCCACGAACCGATAAATTAGTCCTATTTTTTCTAGATCTTCAATGTCAGTCTGAATGTTACCCATATCAAGCTTAACAATAGGAGTTCCATCAGCTGCTTTAAGATATCCTAACTTCATTTTCCTGGGATCAATCTTAGGCATTCTTAGAGGTTTATAGGAAGCCCTAAGATTAATATTAGCATTGGGCTGAGGCTATCCACCACGAAAGGCATCCCTACAATTCATTTTTGGGGCTGAGTCTTCAAAATTCTTACCCTTGACAGGGGTTTGCACAATAGATTTATTTTGTGGGTGCACCTTAGCACCAGATTCACTTGAGATCTGGGCCATTTTTTGATCAATTGAGTGAAACTTGTTTTGTGATCTCTTTAATCCTTGCCCTAGATGTCGTGGAAAGTTATGGTTTTCACTTTTATTTTGTGCAGCAAATTGGAAGTCGTTGTCACTCAAGTTCACAACATGATTTGTTGAAAGACAAATTTCTAACCCATGATCTCTTGCAACATATCCTACTAAAATATTGAGTATAAACCACAAAAATATTATCTGCTAGGGCCCAAAGGCCCTAAAAACCAACCTATGGATCTGCTTGCACTCAACCCAGATGAAACCCTCGTACAGTCGTGTCATGTCCCCTTTCTGAGCTCATCAGCATTGGCATAGTGCATAGCCTATTCACGTGATCCTGTAGGCTATGGGAGTAGTTTAAGGATCTTGGAAGTCAATTGGAGTAGTTTCCTATTTTTTAGGGTCGTGCTTTTTTCAGAACAGTTTCTATATTTGAACAGTTCGACCAAAAGGGTATCCAAAAATGCTATCAGATGTTGGCTTGGGTCTTCTAGTGCAATTATTTTAATACTCGTAATTATTTAATTATAAAGTCGTATTTAATTAAATAGACTTTATATTATGTGTGCACATAAGTCACTTAAGTGAATTATTAATTATTTGATAAAGTGACTTAGGGAGACAAGGATTTATTAAAAAGGGGGTTTTTTATCCCACATTGGTTATGTTATGATACAGCCAGGCCCGAGTCAATAATAAATAAAGTGGTCGGGCTTTCATTCCAACATCCTTGAAGATTGAATATATTGCTTGATGCATTATGGAGAATTTGCTTGCAGATTCGAGCTTGTTGAGAACGAAAACTCTCGGCAAGGACATCCACTATGGCTGTGAAAGATCAGCTCTATTGGATTTTGATTGTCTTCATTCAGAGGGAAAATTGGAGATCAAAGAGAATTTTTGGTTCGTCATTGATATCTTGTGTGTGTTGGGAGATAGCAACGATTTAGACCTGTAGGTGGTATTTATTTGGAGGCTGTAGCAGTTCACTATTTATGCGGTACTGTAGCAGTTTACTATTCATGAGGTACTATAGCGGTTTACTATTCAAGCGACACTGTAGCAGTTTACTATTCATGCGATACTATAGAAGTTTACTATTCATGCAGTACTGTAGCAGTTTACTATTCAAGCGGCACTGTAGCAATTACTATTCATGCGACACTGTAGCAAATTACTATTCATGACACTATTCACAAACTATTTCCGTAACGTGGATTCGTTGCGATTTGTTTTCGGACTTGAGGAAAATCGGGTATTTTCGATGCTTGATCATCATTGTAATTTCCTTTGCAATTAAGTTGTTCCGGTTTGTGAAGCTTTCTTTCGATAGTATATCGTATGTTTAAATCCCATAAAAATACCCAGAAAAAAGAGCATATATTTGAATAAAAAGAGCTAAAATTTGTGTTTTTTTTTACTAGTAAAAATAGATAGGAAACAATCTAGAATAGGGTGGGTTGTTACAGTGGTATCAGAGCTGGTTTCCTGCCAGCCTGTGATCAGATCTGAATTAGGGTTTCATGAGGAGGATTCGAAGCATCCCCTGAGTAGCTCAGCATTCAAAAAATTTCTAGGCACTTTTGAAGGGTTTGTGGTGGAATTTTACTGAAATGAAACCTAGGGTTCTTGAACATTAAATTTTTAATTGTGGATCATGGCACTATTGGGCGAAAATGAGTTGGTCGAAAGGCTTACTAATGCAGGAAGAAAACTTGAATTCATATCTCAGCCAAAAGATGTTCTCTCATCGTGTCCTAGGGGAGGTAGAAGATTGTTCGTATATTATGGATTCATCACCTTCTCGGATATTACAAGCAGCTATGACTTCGGTGGTGAAGTCTTTGGGCAAGCCTAGATGGTTGAAACACACGGATAAGGAGGTAAGACTCATGGTCACTTCTTGCTTGAGTGAAATTTTGAGAATTTCAGCTCCTAAAGCTCCTTACAATGATGACACATTGAGAACAATATTTTAGTTGTTTGTTGATAGTTTTGAAAGTTTGGAGGATGTTACTTGTTCTCATTTCTCTATGAGAGTTTCCATACTTGAATTATTTGCAAAAACTAGAATGGGCAACATCTTGTTAGATTTGGACATTGATGAGTTGGTTTACGAAATGTTTCATCATTTCATTGCTTCAACTAGAAAAGAACATGCTAATAATGTTATTGCAGCTATGAGAGACATTATGATTTTGATTATAGATTAAAGTGATTATATTTACCAACCACTCTTATCAATGTTATTGGACGTTTGGAGGCAAGACTTGGTTGCTTCCACTGCTACACATGAATTGGTTAATAGTGTTGTTAAACAGTGTGAGAGAAAGCTGAAACCTTTCTTGGACAATGAGGATATTAGGGGAGAAGAGCAGTCCATGGCAGAAATTTCACATGAGGAAGCTAGTAAAGAAGAGCTTGTGGATCTAAAGAAGAATTCATTGGAAAATTTTGAAGTTGTACCTACCCTGGACGAAGAAGAATTCAAATAAAAAATGGTTAACCAAGAGATTGAATCACCACATGAGATTGTTGTGAAAGAACATGATGCAGATGAATGTATTAAAGTTCCCAAATCAGTTTGTGATGATAATGGATATGGTCTAGATTCCCAAACTAAATCCTTGGATAGAAGTGTTCACACTAGTTCCAACTCCTTGGATTTGGAGAGTGATGTGTGGGAGAAATCAATCCCTCATGAGGATCACAATGATCATACCTTTTCAGATCGGCTCCTAGTTCCTTAGGATCCGGGTGTTTTGGTACCAAGGTATGATGAAGGCAGAGAGGCCATTGGAGGCTTCTCTTTCGTAGTTTCAGCCTTTGAAGAAAAGCGTTCAGATTTGGAGATCCTAGAAGAGAGCAATACACACCCAAATATGCCAAGTGTATTCATAATAAATGGTGGCAACTATTTTTCCAACCAACCTAGCTTAGATTCAGTATTGGACAAAGTTGAGAGTACATCTTCAGTTTTGGGGTGTTTGGATGAGAACGATCGCCAGTTGGAGTCATCTCTACATCCATTGAGATCATGGATCAGCCATGATATTACTCCCATAAGGTATGAGCTTCTTCCTGATTTTTATAGCAGCAGATTGAGATATTTTGGCACTCATGAATTAGTGGCAACAATGTGTTTGATAAGACTAATGATGTATGAGAAGGATGGGACTCTTGCACCACATTCTTCCATGCTATTAAGAATCATATGGGCTGCATGTTTTTGGATAGTTGGAGCACTTGATGGAACTGTATTAACAAAGGAAGCACTCACGAGTTTGTGATGATATGATTCTTGTGTATAAAACCAATTACATGAATGAGGAGATAAATATTGTTGAATCAAAATTTAAACTCTTTCTCACTCATTTCTCCTCAATGTTTGATGGTTCTATTCATTTTTTGCATAGTACGAGTCTTTGATAGAAGTAGTAAACTAAGTTCGGTTGACGTTAAGGACATTGAACAACTTTTACACATTGTTGTTCATGGGATTCACAATGAGCACACTTTGTCAGAAGGAAGGCATCAACCCTTAAATGCATGGAATCTAGGTGTAAAATTCAATTATGTGTTAGTGGTAGCCATGTATATAGATCAGTCTTCGATTTGTTCATCACCATCACCGATTTTGTCGAGTTTTACATTTCATAGCCATAGGAAATGATGAGGAAAGATGTCACATTGTTGTTAGAAGGTTTGTGCCACATATGAAGACTGTTTATGATACACAAAAGATACAATATTTGCTTATTTCAGAGGATGCATTTGCAAGAACAGTCTTAGCAGGGACATTGGGTCAATTGGAACCTTGTACCACTCAACTTGGCTCACTACATGCCTATGATGAGACGTTGTTGTATAGGAGTTATTGGATGGTTGTGTTGGAATTTGTTACATTACTTGGTGCAATTTGGGCTGCACATGTGAAGACAACCGAGGAGGCAGTATACAAGGAGTTTTGCGCAGCTTTGTGGAGGAAATTTGATGACCAAACAATGTTGTTTTGGACAAACACTTCGCTGATTTTCAAGATTGATTTTGGGACCGTTGTGAGGGATAATTTTGGTACCAATAGGACTGATTGTCTCGCTGATTTTAGAAGCTGCATTTGGTAAGGCTATGAAGGAAGGAACGATGGAGAAATTGAGGTCTCATTTGGCAAAAAAAAGAGTTGCATCTTTAACACCTTGTGAGACAGAATTGGAGACAATATGGGTTTCACGTAGACTGATCGATAAGACACCAACGATTGCACATCACATCAGGTCCGATTTACTTACATTCGCTAAGTTTTTGGTGACAAGAGGAATTGCTACACCACACGTGTTTTCAGTTTTGGGTGAGAATTGTATGAGGCCTGTGTTAGTCCATTTTGGGAGATATAATAAGGTGTCTTTCATAATGTTAAAGGTTGTTCTTAGAGTTGAGTATGAGCATAAGTTAGTAGTTTACAGGTATGCTCACTTGCAAGACATGAAGAGGGAACATTGTCAGTTTTTGAGGAAGTTGGAGCAGTTGTTACACTTGGATTTGATGGCACATAATGGAGATAAAGTTGCATTTTCAGTTTTGATACATTTGGGGGCAAGTTGTTTTGGATTTGGAAACATGGGAAAAGTAGAGCTTCAACCATTGACATGCACTTTCAGTCCCATTTTGGAACAACAGTTAAGAAAAGCATGGAGTGAGGTATGTAGGAGTATTTTGGTCATAAAACTTGACATTTATGATGTTGATAATGTTTCTCAAGGTTGGGGAGTATTGGATTTCCCTTTGGGAAAGGAAGAGGTGATGTACTTGACTTATGCATATGGAGAGCTAGAGTTTGTTGATTATAATTTCCTTTTCACTCTCTTTGGTGTTGATTCATTCATTACCTTTGCTAATTTTATTACACTCTTGCATAGTACAACCATTATAAATAAAGAAGAATTGAGTTTACACATCTTTGAAGAGATTAAACAGTTATTTACCATTGTTGTACATGACAAATCAGAACTGCTATGCATCACTTCAGATCTGGTCTGTGAGATTTTGAGCCTATTTCCACTCAATTTTTGCACAATTGCAGCCTTTGGACAGTTTTGGAATAGCATGAAGACAATCTTTGGTAAGCTTGAAGCAGGTTTGGGAACAGTCTTGGATGAATGTTTGAGGCAACCTTGGGTCCACACATTGTTGATTTGCATCTTGGTCTCACACTCGGATTTTTTTTTTGATTTTTATATAGAAGTGGCAATTGTAATAATTGTGTTGAGATTGGTTTGGGACCCTGGAATCATAGGTGGTTCTGATTAGGTGATTCTGATGATGCTACCTGGGAACATGAAGACATTCTACAACATCTGACACTAATATTGCTTGGGGACAAGCAATTTTTGGGAGGGAGGACTGTCATGTCCCCTTTCTGAGCTCGTCAGCATTGGCATAGTGCATAGCCTATTCACGCGATCCTGTAGGCTATGGGAGCAATTTAAGGATCTTGGAAGTTAGTTGGAGCAGTTTCCTATTTTTTAGGGCCGTGCTTTTTTCAAAATAGTTTCTATATTTGGACAGTTCGACCAAAAGGGTATCCAAAAATGCTATCAGATGTTGGCTTGGTGAAAGCATGAGATTCCAAAAATAAAAGAAACACTAATTGCTGCAATGTAAACTAACTAGCTTGATGCATGAAATAACACGGATATAATCAAATCAAAAGCAGGAGCACAACCCTTTTTATTAATGTGATTCCAACTCGGTTACAATACGTCTCCTCCCTTTTTAAGGGCTAGGAGAGTTAGCATGTTTCCATTACAAAAAAATGAATAGTGATCTTCTTTCCGCATGCCCACATTTGAAACGGGCGGGCCAAAGTGTTGCCGTCGCTTATGCTGATGAATCCTTGCTTGCTGCTTCTCCTGCGATCAAAGAAACACAGAGACGTTAGTAGCACCTGCAACAAAAGGATAGAACGTTTGAATTTAGAAATACGTGCAAAAGATTGATTAAATACATGAATAAAATAACTCTACGCAACCTGCAACTTTGACAAAAATCAAAAAACGTCACCAGATGGCCACTGCCATTGAAACAGTCGGCCAATCTGCTGTCGAATTAGACGTCGCTACCTGCATGTTAGTGGGATAGCAACAATGACAAAAGCATGATAATATTCGACAAAGGTCTAAAGCCGCGATAGCATGATAATATATTCGATAAACTATAACGTATAACAGAATAAATTAAAACAAACAACGTAGACTGTAATGTATGATAAATACATGATAACGAGATAAATTAAAAACAACTGAGAGCGTGCGGGGTGCCCGAGCGGGCCGCCCACCGTTGAAAACTCGACTTTGACGCCAATCCACTAGGGATGGGCCCAAAATCTAAGATAATGTGGTGTCGTCGAATTGGATTACTATGATCCAATGTCGGGTTCTAAGGTCCGGATTCACCTTTCAATAACCACCCAATAACCTCTCTTGCAAAAGAGATTACGGATGTAGAAGAGATGAATCGAAAAGGAATGCAATCCGGTGTTTGGTTTTGGCAGCACTTCGTCGCTCGAAATGTCTACCCGCTTCTCTTTTTTTTGGGCGAGAAAGTCTGCCATTTTATAGACCCACGGGGTCTCTTTGGAGGGGCACGCAGGGATGCCACATGGCGGCCATGCCTTCCCAAAAGGGAGGAGACTCCTCCTTAACTTGGGCTTACATGACTGCCCTTGCAACAGTCCACTAACTGCCAATCTACCCACCTACACGCGCATTCACAACAAGCGACAATAACTGACTGTCTTCGGCTGCCACTTGTCTAACGTCCGATTTAAATCGCTTTAATGGCACTTTTAAATGTTTTAATGTCTGCCTTTGATTGGTTGAATTCTGCCTTATGAATGCTTGACTTCCACCTTTGGCCGAAGTGTCGCGATATCGTGACGTCGTGATATTGCGACGTCGTGATATCATGACACTTCGATCAAGGCTTTTGCCTTGGGCGCCGAAGTGTCGCGATATCACGACGTCGCGATATCGCGACACTTCGACCAAGGCCTTCTTTTGATTAAGGCTTGCTAAAACGACCAACTTTGTTTTGTTTACTTTTTTACCTTCTAAACTGCTGTGTAAGTGGCTAGGACCACTGTTTGACCTCTGAGGGCTACCCTGAAAGCTGTGTGTGTCAATGCGATCAGTGTTTGTAGTCACATAATCGGATTGGTGCTATTTTGGTGTCTACAGATGCCCCTTTTTGGGAAGCGCTACGGGTGACACAAGGTCTTTGAGCAAAAATAGATAACCAAAGCACTAATGATTAGGGTTTCTTGGTAACCTAACCAACTTTTGATGCCTGAAGTATGGAAAGGGCATGCATTCTTGAATCCTTGCTTATTACGAGCTAAGGAATCTGATTTCAAGTGTTAACCTATTTTGGTGAGGTGTGACTTGAGCTTGGACATTGATCGATCATGATTAGGCAAAGGGCGTAACCTTTTGTCCACAGGGGAACCTTGTGTTCATGCTTCGGGAATGCCAAGTGTTTGATCAATTTGATTGCTGCTTGTTTATTGCCCCAAGCAGGAGCGTGATTGTCTTTGTCAATGATTCTTTGAATGCATGTCATTGCTTTGATTGGGTGTGTGCTTGTTGATTGGTGACTAAGTGTGACTACCCCCTCAAGCGACGAATCGATGAGGGAATGACCTTCATGAGAAAAGTGACGAGTCGCTTGACCCAAGATGACTTGTGCAAGGGTGCCTTTAGATGGTTTATCGTTAAGCGTGTGCAATTTCTCTACATTTGGACCTATTTTTGGTGGGTGTTAACCCTTTTGGTGATGCCATAATGGGGTGAAATCGTCGAAAACCCATCTTCCCGTGGAGCGGTCCGGCTATGGTAGCCTTCTTGGGGAAGTAGGAGAGTGACAATTTGAACCCCGACATCGATTTTCTATGCCAAGAGGTTAAGTGCAAGAGCACTTGTGTCCGGCAATGCTTATTGCTATGTTTTTGTGTTGCATTTTTGTGATGTTTTTGTTGTTTTGATTTTCTTGCTTTGTGTATATGTCATGATTTTATGTTATGCACAATGATTGATGTTGATGGATGCATGCTACTTTGTATTGATGTATGCACATGGTATGATAAATACGAATGTTGTATGTTGATTTATTTTGATGGATGCATATGTTATGATGAATGCAAATGTTTTTGATTTATATGTGATATGCAGAAATGAAATGGATGAAATGAATTTGTGTTGTTTGGTTAGGGCACCATAGATTGTTTAGGACTTTGTGATTTTGTTCTTATGCGATTGCTATAGTGGATGACTTTGCTTTTGTGCATGTGGTATTTTGTGTATTTCTTGATGATAATGTGATGATGAAAAGTAGCGCAGTGGGTTAAAAAAATGTAGCTAAGTGTTTATGAGACTCAGATGGTTTAACTAACTAGCCAATACTGTACTGTTGTCTTACAAGATGTTTGAACAAGGTATGAATCGTGCTTGTTTTTGACCAAGTTATTTCACATCCCAGTGTGTGCATTTGAGTTCATTTACGTGGTATTTGTCAGGATACCGCCAGTGCCAGATGGGCTCTCAACCGAACCTGTACTGAGGATCACCTAATTAGCTCCACTAACTCTTTTGTTGTATTTAGTCAGATTAATCTGTTTTGCGATCTAGGAGACCATAAGCTAGCTCATCCACATGCAAACATTGATCTGTACACAAGTTAATGTGACAGATATATCGTCATGCGGGAAGTTTACCGCCAGTGACCGATAGGCTATCAACCAAACCGGTACTAAAGTTTGCCTCATGACCTGTTAGAATGCTGAGAGTTCCAGGGATTCAAGTTCGACTCCCTTCTTTTCTTCAATTGTATTGGGATACTTGCTCCTTTGTAGTGATAAAATCACTGTTTATTTTTATTTGTTTTTCTTTTGAGCAAGGGATTTGGATATGGAGTGACGATAATCACTATTGTTTGTGCATTTTGATGTGTGCACTGTAGGATGTCAAATTTTTGGTGTTTTGATGTTTGTAAATTTTTGATGTTTTGCAACTATTGAGAACTTTGGGATTCTTAAGGAATTGGGTAGGGAATATGCTTGTCCTTTTGCCAACTCTCAGTGTTCTTTGGGTCATTCGCACAGGGGGATGAACAAGATAGCCGTTTCGCTTATGGTGAACTGGATTACTATGCAGGTTTCATCTTTCGTTCACACAACTTAGGAATTGTTTTATGTGTTTTAGCTTGTGATGGGATGCTACGTAACATGGTGTATTTCAAGTAAAACTCTACCGTTGTAACATCCGTTTGACTTTGTACAATTCTTGGCTAGAGATCTAAAGATAGTTGAATGACGAAAACTCTAGATACATTAGATGACAACTGATTTATGATATGGCGAAATGGTGATTGTCATTTATTTTTGTTGTATTGTTTTCAAAATGGAAAATGTGAAAGGTGGTGGATTTGCCCATTAATGACAGTCTATGGTGCCTATGCCTTGTGTGATCAACAATATGCAATGGATGGATGCCATGTTTATGTAGCTATATGTATTTTGAATTTTGAAGTATGCATGAATTTGAGATGCAGATTTTTGTTATTTTTGATGATTTTTTTTTGTTTTTGAATTTTATTGATGGTGACCAAGGGATTTCAAGAATCCTTTGGGGCCTTTTTGGGGTGACCAAGCGATTGCGATAATCCTTGGAGCTTTTGGGGTGACCAAGCGATTACGATAATCCTTGGAGCTTTTGGGGTGACCAAGCGATTGCGATAATCCTTGGAGCTTTTGGGGTGACCAAGCGATTGCGATAATCCTTGGAGCATTTTGGGATGACCAAGTGATTGCAATAATCCTTGGAGCATTTTGGGATTGACCAAGTGATTACATAATCCTTGGAGCATTTTGGGTTTTGACCAAGTGATTACGACAATCCTTGGAGCTTTTGGGGTGACCAAGCGATTGTGATAATCCTTGGAGCTTTTTGGGTTGACCAAAGGGTTTATGGACACCTTTGGAGCATTTGGTGTAGTCCACTTGCTCTTCAAGGAATAGAGGTACCCCCAGATTGATGGTCTTTGTGCCCCGGATCTGGCTCTGGAGGTATGGGCACGAATGGATCGTCCCTATGTGCGGATAGGAAGACAGGGTCTACCCTCGGCATCGATGTCATTATGAGGTCTCTGGGCGGAAGTTGATCTTTGTGTGCCCAAAGTGGCAGATGTAACGCTTGGTCCCACTGTGATGGGTTAACACGCCACTCATGCCCTAGTATTATATTTATCTGTTGAATTGCTTCATCGATATTTATGGGATGTCGATGTTGTCGCATGTGGTTGTCGTGGGCTATCTCTGTTTTATCCTCTCCTTCGGACAGTGAGTACAGCTCATCAAAATCTGGAGATTCTGAGTCATGGAGGACTGCATCATCAGGTAGCCCTACAACCAGGGGTTGATCCTCTTTGAGAGGAGTCTCACGTAAGTTGGGGTTTTGGGGCCTAAAATCTTGGTCTCGACCAACTCTAAGTGCTTTGGCAGTGCATTGCTTGTATCAGGGGATTTGGGCTCCTCCTCTTTGGTTGGTTCTTGTTCAGGAACTTGGGGCCTATGGAGGGGTGGCCAGATAGCCCCCCCCATGCCTTGGTAGGGCTTTTCATCCCGCTCTTCTTCTCGGTTTGATTCCTTAGAGGTTTTTTGATGAATTTCTAAGGGTGGCCCATAAACCTGAGTGGGTTCCTGAGGAATGCGCCCGTCATTGGTTATAGGAGTAGCCTCTCGCTCATGTCTGGGAGGCGTCGGGGGCGATGCTTGATGAGGTCGCGAAGACTTGTCTCGCACCTGGGGGTTGTGCCTCTCATAATGTTTTGTCTTATGCGTGTGAGGGGTTGGAATTTTCTCCTGCATAGTGTGTTGGAACAACTCATCCTTCTGGCAGTGAAGGTGCTCTTTATTTAGAAGATACCATTGCTCTAACTGTTATCGTTCTAGCTCAAGTTGTGTGAGTTGCATCCGATGTGCGAAATGCTCGACAGATTCTAAGATAGTTGGTCCTACCGCCTCATGTCTAGAAGGCCTATATGCCTCTCCTAGATATCTATCTCGGTCGTAGTGATCCAAGATCTCTATAGGCTGCCTCCCTCTATTGGAGGTAGTGGCATTTATCCGAGGCTCTGGCCTCAGTGTGTGACCATGGTATCTAGCAGGTGCGGAGGCGTATTGCTCCCGCGATGTATATTACGCCTGAGGAAGGTAAGGGTTTTCCTCGTGCTCTCTTTTGTGAGTGAAAATGGAATGGGCGAAGTTGGCTCGCCCCGCCTGAGGAGCCTTGTGCTCTGGATTTGTCCTTGTAGTCCTGACAACTAAAGGGGGTGAAGGGGGGAGAGTGTAATCATGCGGTTCCTCCCGTCGAACCCTATGTTGACCTAGCGCTTCGTCAAGCGGTGACCACTCATAGCGAGCATCTAAGGGAGCTCTCCTATTGATGTACCCATCATGGAAGGGTGTGTGCTGAGTGCTATGCTGAACAGGAGTGTTCCTCGAAGAGGTGCCGCTATAGTCTCGTTCCGTCGGGGCACGGAGGGGACTGCCTTGTGTGTCAGGTCGCCAAGGTGGTATGACCAAATCCTTGGGGCTATACCGGAGGTGACTTGTGCCTCCTTGGATATTCCCCACAACATCCGCCCGTGATTGGGCTTGGCTGTAGGTGAGCACCATTGTGGTGCTCTTCTACTAGCTAAGCAGATTTTTATCTCGTTTATGATGATTTTTTTTTGTTACACTAAGCAGAAATGAACACACACATACACAAACAGTGATTATCTCTTTTAAGGATTAACAGTGTGTTCTAAACTGGTTTAGTGCATTTTGATGTTTTGTTTTGTTTTTGCAAGTTTTGAAGAACGTTTTAAATGCATAATGTTGTCTCATATGACTTCCATAAATGGTCGCCCCTTCAATATACCATTGTCGGACCAATATACCAACCTCTCTATATACCCGCCCTTACGAGAAGGAAACTATAGGTACGTGAGAGCAGATGGTACGTGGAACATAGGCGGTACGAAAGGGGGATTGTCCTGTTAATGACACCTACCATAGAAGACTTATCCTCGCATGCATGGGAATCACCCCAGTGACACTCGGTCGACTTTCGTCGGGATTTACGCCTAACAACAGTGACAATCGAGGAAATGGATGCAAAGCTAAGCCAAGGTGGTGATGAACCCACCGTTGGTCTTGATCAAGGGTTGGGGTTTTACGACCAGCTCCTTGGTTTAATTTACCACGTGATGTGTGTGGGGTTCATTTTATTTAATAAAAATGAAACAAGCATAAACAACTTTCCTTAAGCAAGTAAAAGTTGACGAAAAAGTAGAAACAAAAAATAATAATAAAAAAAATGCAGGTACAGCTTTGGAACCTTACCTTTTTTTGCTCAAATCGACTGTCTTTTCTGCCCAAATCGGCTGTTTCTAATTCGGCCCGGTACCTTTAAGCATAAAAACATAAATTTCAATCAGTTTCTGAATCTAAAAAAAAACAGGGGATAGAGTCCCACCGTGATCGCCACTGAAAGCATGAGATTCCAGAAATAAAAGAGACACTAATTGCTGCAATGTAAACTAACTAGCTTGATGCATGAAATAACATGGATATAATCAAATCAAAAGCAGGAGCACAACCCTTTTTATTAATGTGATTCCAACTCGGTTACAATACGTCTCCTCCCTCTTTAAGGGCTGGGAGAGTTAGCATGTTTCCATTACAAAAAGTGAATAGTGATCTTCTTCCGCATGCCCACATTTGAAACGGGTGGGCCAAAGCGTTGCCGTCGCTTACGATGATGAATCCTTGCTTGCTGCTGCTTCTCCTACAATCAAAGAAACAATGAAAGCGTTAGTAGCACCTGCAACAAGAGGACAGAACATTTGTCTTTAGAAAGCAATGAGAAATGCATGCAAAAGACCCGAAAACATCACCAAAAGGCTGCTGCCAGCAAAACAGTCAGTGAATCTGCTTGTTGTTACCTGCAAGTTAGTGAAGAAGCAAAGATCGACAAAGACATGACAATATTCGATAAGCAGCTCCAGACGTAAAGCGTAATGCAAGATACATTCGAACATACAGTAGAAATACGTGCAAAAGATTGATTAAATACGTGAATAAAATAACTCTACGCAACCTGCAACTCTGACAGAACTCGGAAAAACGTCACCAGATGGCCACTGCCATTGAAACAGTCGGCCAATCTGCTATCGAATTAGACGTCGCTACCTGCAGGTTAGTGGGATAGCAACAACGACAAAAGCATGATAATATTCGACAAAGGTCTAAAGCCGCGATAGCATGATAATATATTCGATAAACTATAACATATAACAAAATAAATTAAAACAAACAGCGTAGACTGTAACGTATGATAAATACGTGATAACGAGATAAATTAAAAACAACTGAGAGCGTGCGGGGCGCCCGAGCGGGCTGCCCACCGTTGAAAACTTGACTTTGACGCCAATCCACTAGGGATGGGCCCAAAATCTAAGATAATGTGGTGTCGTCGAATTGGATTACTGTGATCCAATGTCGGGTTCTAAGGTCCAAATTCACCTTTCAATAACCACCCAATAACCTCTCTTGCGAAAGATATTATGGATGTAGAAGAGATGAATCGAAAAGGAATGCAATCCGGTGTTTGATTTTGGCAGCACTTCGTCGCTCGAAATGTCTACCAGCTTCTCTTTTTTTGGGCGGGAAAGTCTGCCATTTTATAGACCCATGGGGTCTCTTTGGAGGGGCACGCAGGGATGCCACGTGGCGGCCATGCCTTCCCAAAAGGGAGGAGACTCCTCCTTGACTTGGGCTTACATGATTGCCCTTGCAACAGTCCACTAACTGCCAATCTGCCCACCTACGCATGCATGCACAGCAGGCGGCAATAACTGACTGTCTTCGACTGCCACTTGTCTAACGTCTGCTTTAAATCGCTTTAATGGCACTTTTAAATGTTTTAATGTTTGCCTTTGATTGGTTGAATTCCGCCTTATGAATGCTTGACTTTCGCCTTTGAGCGTCAAAGTGTCGCGATATCGCAACGTCGCGATATCGCGACACTTCGACCAAGGCTTTGCCTTGGGCGTCGAAGTGTCGCGATATCGCCACGTCGCGATATCGCAACACTTCGACCAAGGCCTTCTTTTGATTAAGGCTTGCTAAAATGACCAACTTTGTTTTGTTTACTTTTCGACCTTCTAAACTGCTGTGTAAGTGGCTAGGACCACTGTTTGACCTCTGAGGGCTGCCCTGAAAGTTGTGTGTGTCAATGCGATCAGTGTTTGTAGTCACATAATCGGATTGGTGTTGTTTTGGTGTCTACACTTGGGTCTTCTGGTGCAATTATTTTAATACTCGTAATTATTTAATTATAAAGTCGTATTTAATTAAATAGACTTTATATTATGTGTGCACATAAGTCACTTAAGTGAATTATTAATTATTTAATAAAGTGACTTAGGGAGACAAGGATTTATTAAAAAGGGGGTTTTTTATCCCACATTGGTTATGTTATGATACGACCGAGCCCGAGTCAATAATAAATAAAGTGGTCGGGCTTTCATTCCAGCATCCTTGAAGATTGAATATATTTCTTGATGCATTCTGGAGAATTTGCTTGCAGATTCGAGCTTGTTGAGAACGGAAACTCTCGACAAGGACATCCACTACGGCTATGAAAGATAAGCTCTATTGGATTTTGATTATCTTCATTCAGAGGGCAAATTGGAGATCAAAGAGAATTTCTGGTTCGTCATTAATATCTTGTGTGTGTTGGGAGATAGCAACGATTTAGACCTGTAGGTGGTATTTATTTGGAGGTTGTAGCAATTCACTATTCATGTAGTACTATAGCAGTTTACTATTCATGGGGTATTGTAGCAGTTTACTATTCAAGCGGCACTGTAGCAGTTTACTATTCATGAGGTACTGTAGCAGTTTACTATTCACGTGGTACTGTAGCAGTTTACTATTCAAGCGGCACTGTAGCAGCTACTATTCATGCGACACTGTAGCAAATTACTATTCATGACACTATTCACAAACTATTTCCAGAACATGGATTGCTGCGATTTGTTTTCAGACTTGAAGAAAATCGGGTATTTTCGAGTCTTGATCATCATTGTAATTTCCCTTGCAATTAAGTTGTTCTAGTTTGTGAAGCTTTCTTTCAGAAGATATCTTGTATGTTTAAATCCCATAAAAATACCCAAAAAAAAAGAGCATATATTTGAATAAAAAGAGCAAAAATTTGTGTTTTTTTTTACTAGTAAAAATAGATAGGAAATAATCCAGAATAGGGTGGGTTGTTACAAGTCGCTTGCCAAAAATCTCGTTCACACATAGGGATGTGTTAGGATCTGTGTTGCTCCAAATGATCTAAAAATTGATGGAGATGTTCTAGGGTTTTTCAGGCATCTACCCTCAAAATTTTAGCTCAATCCAAGTCCGAATGAGTGAAATATGGTTGAAACAAGTTTGATAGTTTGGGCTGTCCTGCGAAAAATGTCCCTCCAAAAAAGCTCGGTTAGATCCCTCGCACAACAAATGCACTCTTTCAACAACAAGAGAAAACAAGTGTTTTGTAAGGCTTGAATAAATTACCTTTGAGAGATTATCTAAAGTTTGTTTTTGTTACCATTTATCTCTTCTTAATTTCAAACACATATGTACTAGCATTTGATCTTGCAAATGTCTTGGCAACCTATTTCAAAAACTAAATTTACAAGCTCCTTGAATCATGTCCCTTTGCAAGCAAACATGATAGTCAAATTCAAGTATTGCCAAGTCAAATGGATGAAAAAAATATGCAACAGAACTCTTTTTCAAAGAATTACTTACAAATCTCATGGTCCGGCTGGTACCATGAACAACTAAGTTTGTCATGTTTCCTATCAAGTATGCAGTCAAACCCAGATTAAAGAGCATGTAAAAGATGTCAAACATCATCTCTCTTTAGTTCTAGGTATGCAAGTTTCCATATTCGACAATGGTAAAGGTAGTAATGGACTAGTAAATTGAAGTAACATGGCGAAACTGTAGATATTTTTCTCTCTTGAGTATCACAACTCTAATTCAACTATTCAAGACCTCCTATTGGGATCCTAAGCAATCAAAATATAATTAAAGCATCTAACACAATGGAGTGCAAATTGAGTCACATGCATAATGAAGATAATGATAGCTTCAAACTCATATATAGTCATTACCTTCTTGCACATGCAATTATATTTTTATTAATTTATTACTTTCATGATAGTGTTCAAGATAGGTCAATAATGAATCATGTGTACATATGCAAAGGAAGTAAAACTAAATACAAAGTTTAATCATTTTTATTAAGGAATGATATATATTATCTATGTACCTTTGTAAACCACTTCCCATATGTGTTTTCAACATTAATTATTTGGTGGAATTATTCAACATATTTTTTTTTGTTGTCAATTGATTACAGACGAGGTTTTTCTACTCTAAAAGTCCTAATAATTATTTAGAACTAGCTCAATCTAGAGAGCAACCTAAACAAATATGGATCAAAGACTTCAATGAGAAGAATGCTCTTGAAGCATATTCTAGGGCTAGAACTTGAGAGCATGGAAGGGCTATTCCTTATACCTTGGCTCCATAAAAGGGACTAGATAGGAGTTAACACTACAACCTAGGGTCAAGAATTTGGATAATGCATCTAAAGCTAGCAAACAAAGCATTTTAAAGCCAAGAGTTTTATATAGACCGAGACTTAATGTAAATATTAAAAAAATCATTTGAATTATTTTTTTTAAAGAAAAATATTTATTTACTTAACAAAAAGGTACAAAACTCTCTAATCAAAGATCAAAGTGAACTGAGCATTCTAAAAAACAAAACATTAAGATAAAAAAGAACCTCATTATTGGAGTCCTCGTCATCCTCACATACCAATCCTGCCTTTCTACTTCTTGATGATTTGGCGGCAATAACCAGGGGCTATATTTATTAACTGATTCGCTAGTGTGTCAGCCTCTTTTTTGAATTCTTGCCTTATGTGTTGATCTAAAATCTTTGTTTTTGGCAAGAGTTGTTATTATCATTTTAGAATCACCGTAAACTTTGACTTGAGTGATTCCTTGCTTTACCATAAATTTTAAGCTGATTTCACATCCAATAGCCTCTGCCACGTTGTTAGATGTTGTTCCCATGCTGATCATGTATTTGAGCAAGATCTTACGAGGTCCTATAAGAATTAGTCCATCTGTTGCTGCTTGAACGGGGTTGGACTTGGAGGCACCATCAATGAAGAGTTTCAAAAAGTATATGTCAAGCAAAGAATTGTTGGTCTACATCCTACATGTGTCAGGAAAGCTTGGAGATTAAGTTGGAAGATCATTCTTATTTCTGTGGGTGGTATATCTTCTTCATATTGTTGTTGACAAAAACTAGATTTGATATTTAGGACTAGTTCTTCTTTTATCCTTCGTATTAGAGTTTTATTGTCCTTACATTTTCCTTCAAAAAACCTCTGGTTTCTATCCAACCAGATGTGCCAAATGATAAAATCTGGTATAGAACTCCACAAACATTTCAAGAGGGGCTTACCTACCAGTTTACCTTTATATTATTTGTTCCACTTGGTAAAACATGTATCTATGGTTAACCTTCCAGAGTAGGAAATGCCAAGAATTTTGGTTATTCCTAACCAAATTGAATTGCCTTTGGGCATTCAAACAAAATATGAAAAATTGTTTCACTATTCTACCTGCACCTATAACAAATATGAGGCCTTGCTATACTCCTCCTTTGCAGAATTATTACCTGTTAAGATTTTATTTTGAGAGACTAGCCAACTGAATACTTATATTTTAGGTGGAGCTTTAGTTTTCCACAATATCGATAGTTTTTTGTTGGTAGGCCCAATCTACTGATGTTGGACTCCTAGATGCATTGAGTATTCCTCATTACTGTTGATGCTACCCCAAATGAGTTTGTATGGCATCATGATATGAAGAGGTCTAACGCTCACAATGTGGGACTTAAAATAATCCCAATCTCCTTGAAGTTGAGATGGAATGGGATGGGAGATCCAGTTCAAAGTTTTTAAGGTCCAATAAAACAAGTCACCTAATTTGAGTATTATTTGGCTTTCCAAGTGACTATGTAATTCAATATGAGTTCTCTCTCTTAATGGTGGATTTCCTAGGATTGGGTCCTTCTATATATTAATTGACTTACCATCTCCCAGTAGCCAAGAAATTCTATCCTCTATTATGTTCTTTGCAGCCACTATATGTTTCCAAACCAATGAGGCTTTGGGAAGTTTGTCTATGTGTTTGAGCATCTATATACCTGTTTGATTATTTATATACTTGCTAACTAGTATGTGTTGCCATGCTCGATTGTGTTTAAGCATGTTCCAGAGAAGTTTTTCTCCCATTGCTTTTGAAACTATATCCATTTTTTTTCCAGTCCTCCTTGAATTTTACTTTTGGTGACCATCTCCCAGTTGACCAAGTGGAATTTTTTTTTTCTGATTGCATACCTCCTTGTCATAGGAAGTTGTGTATGATTCCATATGTTTTTTGCAAAATAAAATTGGGAGCATGATATACTAATAGTTAGTGGACTAGAAGAGAAGCTAACATTGATTTGATCAACACTATCATTCCTACAAGATTGAGCCAACTATTACTGTAACTTTGTATCCTCTGAACCATCTTGTCCAATATTGGGGTCCAACATTTTGAGGTTTTGAGGTGGAAGCTCATGGGTACTCCTAGATATTTGAAGTATTTTTCTATGCCAAATCGAAATCCTAGTATTTTGCAAAAGAGTTAGACTCTTATTGCTACAACTTTTTGTGTATAGAACTAACTCTTTTGAGTGTTTATATGAGCCCCGATAGCTTGTGTGAACCAATATAGGCATTGCTTGAATTGTCTAACATTTTGATTGGTGGCTTCACCTAGAAGAATTATATCATCTGCAAATTGACCATGTGTTACAGCTTTGCATCCCGTTGTAGCCTCTATCCTTGTTATTTTTCTTTCTCTTCAAAGATGGTTAATTAATCTTCCAAGAGTCTCAACTAAAATGATGTAAAGGTATGGTGATAGTGGACACCCTTGTCTAATTCCTCTTGTAGCCTAAAAGAAATTTGTTGGTTCTCCATTTATTAAGGGGGTTATCCATGGGTTTTTTATGCATGCTTCGATCCACTTGATAATGATGTAGGAATCCAAACTTGTGTAGGACCTATTATACAAATTGTATATTAACTCGATCAAAGGCGTTTGCCATATCAAGTTTTATAACAATTTGTTTTTTTTTTTATTTTCTACTATTGTGGAGGGCTTCATGCACTGTTATGATATTATCATATATTTGTTTTCCAGGCATGAACCCCCCTTGCTCTTTTGATATTATTTTGTCAAGTTTCTTCTTTATTCTATTGGCCAACAATTTGGTAATAATTTTATAGGAAGAGTTACATAAAGAAATTGGTATGAATCTAGAGAAAGTAGTGGTAATTTTTTTCTTTAGGAATCAATGCTAGAAAGGTGGAGTTGATGGCTCCAAGAAACTTACCTTTCACCCTAACATCCTCAATCATGCATAGAAAATCTTCTCCAATGATGTGTAAGTATTGATGGTAAAGTTGTTTGTGAATCCATCAGGTCCAGGAGATTTTGCCTTTGGTAGAGTTGCTATAATCTCCTTAAGTTCCTCCATAGTGATTGGCTGACTGAGATCCTATTTGTCTTTCAAAATTAATACTATCGGTATATGCTGCAACATTATTCCTTGGTAATGAGGTTACCATTTTCTCTAGAGAGCAGAGTTGAGTAATATTGATTGGCAAGTTCCTTAATTTTCTCCCGATATATATAAGTGGTTCCTTTATGCTCTATCTCCTTGATTGTGTTCCTTTGGTAGCATTGCATGGTTTTTAGATGAAAATATTTGGTGTTTCTATCCCCCTTGCTTAGACAAACCATTCAGTATCTAAGCCTCAAATGTGTTTATTCTTTAGTGCTTAATTTATTAAGCTTCCAAATCAGGTCATTTCTTGCATCTTCTTGCCATGGTTGAGGAGGATGATCCCCATATGTTTCTAGTTGGTTCCAAGTGCTTTCCACAAGTTTATTAAAATCTTCTTTTGCTACCCATTCAAATTTGTATAAAAAAGGAATTTTTCAAGGTTGTAGGATTTGGAAGCTATACAAGAGAATTGTCTTATGATATGATATAGAGTTATGAATGATGTGGCTGGAAGTGAGGGGAAAGTGTGTTAGGATATTTTCACTAATAAAAAATCTATCCAATATTTTTGCAATATAGTTTACCCCTACTATTCTATTTCTCCAAGTGTACTTTCCTTTGGTCGATCAAATATCTTGTAAGCTTTCATATGCCATAATTTGATTGAGCATATATCTATTTATATCCCTTGCTAAACTTCCCCCAACCTTCTCCCAGTGGTAGAGAATCATGTTGAGATCACCTCCCAGTATTGTGTTGTCAAACTTCTCATTGTCTAGCCATTGTGGTAAGTTTTTCCATGCTTCTCTTTTCTAGATAGGATGATTTGGACCATAAAAAAATATTATTGCTACACTAGTTCCATCTGGTAAATAAATTTTGTACCTATCCAGTTATTATGCTTATGTTGTAAGCTACAAAATAATTGTTGTGGATCCCAAGCCAAAGCTAGTCCCCTTGAAGCTCCCACAGAATCAACAATTATCAGTTCTGATTATGCCTATATCTTATGCCATTATGTAGTCAGTTTTGCCTCTACTGTTATTGTTTTCTCAATACAAACTATTGTTGGCTTTTGCTCCTATATTAGAACTTTGAGATAGTTTTTTTTTTCAGAGGACTTTCCAATCCCCTACAGTTCAATGACATAATCTTCATTTTTTGGATTTCTTCTTATTTTTTACGAAGCTCTCCTCAATTTTGACCTGCATTTTGAATTGCAAGTCTTTCTATGCTTGCTCATTTTTTAGTTGTTGGTTCGATTTTATTTCCTTAGCTATAGATCATGTGGTCGACAAGCCCCCAAGAATCATTATTTCCTCCACTTGTGTTTCTTCTACCTCTTGCTCTGAGTTCCCATTAGTTTTTTCTTTAGTTGTTGTGTTTCTGGTGTATCTCCTAAGATCTCTGGTGACTTGTGAACTTCAGTTGTAGGTAGCTTCTCATTATCTTTAGAAGCCATCACATCTAGAGAGGTGATTTAATTTTCTCCTTTATTAAGACTTACAAATTTATTTTTGTGCTAGAAGCTTTTTTGATCCTGTGGTTGAGGTTTTCAATTATTGCTTCTTGATCTGTGTAGTTTCCTTTTGAATTCTTGGAATCCTAGTTTTTTTTTTTTTTTTTTCTGTGCTTGTTTGATTAGGCAGTTTCAAGAGAAATGCCCATGCTCATGGCATGTTATACACTTGAAAGGTATATGCTCATAGTCCAGGGGTTGGTTATGTATCCAATCAAATGCCTTTATTCCAATATGCTTAGGCAAACCCTTTTTCAGATTGACTTGCACACAGATGCGTGTGCATATAGCATTATTGGCCTTTGGAGGAGCCCAGTCAATGAATGTTCCAATAGTGTTCCCTATTAATTCCATCGAGGATTTATTCCATAGGTGCAATGGCAAAATGACAACCTCACCCAAATAGAAACTTCTTCAGGCTCCTCCTCTTGAGTATCAAATGTCGTGCTCCATAGGGTCATGTAGAGTGGGCTGGATCCTAGAAACCAAGGACCTCCATGAAAGATAGTGCTCTTGTCCTCCATAGAGTGTAACGACAAAGAATCCCCTACCTATCATCATGAATTCATAGGAGGAGACTTTACGCCCCAATGCATGTTAATCCATTTATGGATTGTGATTGGACTAGGCCATATTCCCACAAATTTGCATGCAAGGGCTTGGGTGGAAAACATGAGCAAAGGCTGCTGGATGTAGGCTGGAGGTACCTCAATCATAGGAGACTCATCTAACTTGGGCACAAAGATACCATTTTTAGAGCAAGCAGGTGATTTTGGATGGGGTGCGTTCCTCGCTTTAAGCACTTGACGCGTATGATCTAGCTTCTCCTTATCAAAGGGAATATGTTGTGAAAACATGGAGAATGTCTCATTGCTTGTTTGTTTGAAAAGTGAGGTTGCAGTTGTCATTGCAACCAACAGACTGCCATAAATCACTTCCCAAAGAAGAGGTTCTTGTTTTTAAATCCCTAGTCAATGAAATATTTTCAAAGCTAAAGCCAAAAAAGTACCATACCTAAACTGATACTCATGATCTCTCCTAGAAAAGTCAATCGATAGTAGACTTTTTTTGTCTTACCCCCAAATTCTTTTCTCCTCCATTTGAATTATTATCTTTTTGAAAATGTTGATTTTTCTCCTCATATATGAGTTGTAAGAAGGCGAGGACTTAATACAAAGAATTTACTGGTTAAAGTGTGTATCGCCTCATTAATTATTTGACTAACTAATTGTTGTAGCCTCCAATTAACTAAAAAATATTTAAGAAATTTAAATGTTTAAAATAAAATAAGTGTTATTATTTATAAGAATATTTATAAAGTTTAGTTTATTTTTAATATATATATATATATATATATATATATATATATATATATATATATATTTTTTTTTTTTGATTTGGTTAGTGTGAGAAATCTCTACAACCAATGCACAGGGTTGGAGCAAGCTCCCTTCAACCATGATCCCTCCTAAAGTCGAGAGCTATGCTTATCAACAGGGAATTTAACACAAAACCACCACACATTCACCCCTCACACACTCGCCCACGCCACGATATGAACCTTGAACCTCCCGAAGAAGAACCAAAGCCTGAACCGTCACACTGTTCGAGAATTTTTTCAATAATTTTTAACCCTTAAAAACTAATATTAATTGTTTTCAATAAAATGAGTGTTACTAATTTTTAAAAAGATTTGTAAATTTTATTTTATTTTTTAAATATTTTGATAATTTCTATTTGCTTCTCTTCAAAATTCAATCCTTTTACTTTCAAACCAATAAAAGCTTCTTTTTTAAATATTAAAGTGAATTGCTTTTTTAAAAACTAGATTAGATAGATATTTTTTATTTTGAGATCTCACAAGTTTTTTCCTTCTTTTTAAGAGATTAATATTTTAACTGCAAATAAATATAAAGTAACTTCAAGATGCCAAAGACAATTGCCTTTTCAATGAATCTAACATTAATCATCCTTCGCATATAATGTTGAATAACATGCTTAAATACCCGAGGGTTAGGTGGATTAGTAAATGCTTGTTTGTCCAAACATTTACCAAGAAGACACCAAAGTTCAAACTTTGGGGGCAACTTGTTTGCAAAGGTAGTAGTTTGATTTGAATTCTCTAAGTGCGCGTCAGATCGACGATGATGATGCAAATTCTGAAAGATCAATGGTTCCTTTCAAGTCGGGTCAACAATAACGAAATAGAATAGGTTTAGTGAAAGCAGTCCTTGTAATTTTTACTAAAAAAATAATAATGTGATTGTGACCAACTCTCCTATATAATCGAAAAAAAATACTTAACTACTAATACTAGATAATAAGATAATAAAAAGTTTTCTTTACATTTTATAAATTTATAACAAAATTGATTAAGATTCAATATTGTTTTTTTAAATAATTGGTACCAATACTTATTTTATAAAATGAGTATATTAATCAACCATGAATTTTAGTTTATAGCATAAGGCAAGTTTAAACCATTTAGATATCACGCACCACTAGTCACATGCAATGGGCCATTATGCTTGTCACAACTTAACACCTTTTTAATGGAAGATGATTTATTTTAATTATTTAAAATTAATTTGATAAATTAATAAAGTTGATTTGTTAGATTAAAATTTTTGTAAAACGGATTCGTGGTGGCTACCGATTCCACCATGTAAATTAAAAAAAAAAAAATTAAATTAAATTAATTTTTTTTTTTTTTTAACTTTTAATTCTTATAATATGTTTTAAATATATTTTATTTTATTTTTTCAATGGGTTATATGGGATTGAAATCATCACCATATGTATTACAACAAAGCTTGGATAGTATCAATGTATCTTTTGGCAAAATTCAAGCCTGATTTCCTTCTTAAATTTAAAATGTCGAAGAATTTAATTGGTTGAGCTAATACCACTTGATTAAACATATTTTAATTTTAATTTAGCATACAAAATAATTTTATGTATATATTTAATCCTTATTAGTTGCATAAAATATTATTTTATTTATTTTAATTTTTCTCACACTTAATCTTTCACTAAAAATATTAAAATTTATATGTTTTATTTTTATAACTTTGTATCCATTGATTATGAAATCATGGATTAACAACTTTGTTGTACTTGCTTCCTACCTCCCACCCTCAAATAGTACAACAACTAGCAACTGTGTTGTACTTGCTTCCCACCCCCACCCTCATTTGAGGTATTTGAGGGTGGGGGTGAGAAGCAAGTACAACACGGGGTGGGAAGCAAGGTTGTACTTGCTTCCCACCCCCACCCTCATTATTTTGGGGGTGGGAAGCAAGTACAACACAACTACTGTACTTGCTTCCCACCCCGTCTGTACTTGCTTCCCACCCCCAAAATAATGAGGGTGGGGGTGGGAAGCAAGTAGCAAGTACAACATAGTTGTTGTACTTGCTTCCCACCTCGTCTTGTACTTGCTTCCCACCTCCAAAATAATGAGGGTAGGGGTGGGAAGCAAGTACAACATAGTTGTACTTGCAATGGGGGTGGGAAGCAAGTACAACACGGGGTGGGAAGCAAGTACAACAATTGTGTTGTACTTGCTTTCCACCCCCAAAATAATGAGGGTGGGCCCTCATACTTGCTTCCCACCCCCGCCCTCAAATACCTCAAATGAGGGTGGAGTTGGAAGCAAATACAACACAGTTGCTGTACTTGCTTCCCATCCCCACCCTCATTTGAGGTATTTGAGGGTGGGGGTGGGAAGCAAGTACAACAACTATGTTGTACTTGCTTCCCACCCCCCACCCTCATACTTGCTTCCCACCCCAGACTATGTTGTATTTGCTTCCCACCCCCACCCTCATACTTGCTTCCCACCCCCGCCCTTATTATTTTGGGGACTATGTTGTATTTGCTTCCCACCCCCACCCTCATACTTGCTTCCCACCCCCGCCCTTATTATTTTGGGGGTGGGAAGCAAGTACAACACGGTGTGGGAAGCAAGTATAACTAATGTGTTATACTTGCTTCCCACCCCCACCCTCATTTGAGGGTGGGGGTTGGAAGCAAGTACAACACAGTTGTTGTACTTGCTTCCCACCCCCACCCTCATTTGAGGTAGAGGGAAGCAAGTACAGCAACTGTGTTGTACTTGCTTCCAACGCCCACCCTCAAATGGTGGGAAGCAAATGAGGGTGGGGTGGGAAGCAAGTACAACACAGTTCTTGTACTTGCTTCACACCCCCACCCTCATTTGAGGTATTTGAGTGTGGGGGTGCGAAGCAAGTACAACAACTGTGTTGTACTTGCTTCCCACCCCACCCTCATTTGCTTCCCACCATTTGAGGGTGGGGGTTGGAAGCAAGTACAACATAGTTGCTATACTTGCTTCCCACCCCCACCCTCATTTGAGGTATTTGAGGGTGGGGGGTGGGAGCAAGTACAACATAATTGTTGTACTTGCTTCCCACCCCACCCTCATTTGATTCCCACCCCCACCCTCATTTGAGGTATTTGAGGGTGGGGGTGGGAAGCAAGTACAGGTGGGAAGCAAGTACAACAATTGTGTTGTACTTGCTTCCCACCCCACCCTCATTTGCTTTCCACTCCCACCCTCATTTGAGGTATTTGAGGGTGGGGGTGCAAAGCAAGTACAACAACTATGTTGTACTTGCTTCCCACCCCATAGTTGTTGTACTTGCTTTCCACCCCACCCTCAAATACCTCAAATGAGGGTGGGGGTTGGAAGCAAGTACAACATAGTTGTTGTACTTGCTTCCCACCTCGTCGTCGTACTTGCTTTCCACCCCCACCCTCATGTGTTGTACTCGCTTTCCACCCTGTGCTGTACTTGCTTTCCACCCCCACCCTCATGTGTTGTACTTGCTTCCCACCCCCACCCTCAAATGAGTTCTTGTACTTGCTTCCCACCTCCTGCTTGTACTTACTTTCCACCCCCACCCTCATGTGATGTACTTGCTTCCCACCCCCACCCTCAATTGAGTTGCTTGTACTTGCTTCCCACCTCCTGTTGTACTTACTTTTCACCCCACCCTCATGTGATGTACTTGCTTCCCACCCCCACCCTCAAGTTGTACTTACTTCCCACCCCCCACCCTCATGTCTTGTACTTGCTTCCCACCCCCACCCTCAAGTTGTACTTACTTCCCACCCCCCACCCTCATGTCTTTGTACTTACGGGGTGGGGGTGGGGAAGAAATGCGGCTTGAGGTGGGGGTGTGAAGTGCTAAGACATGAGGGTGGGGGTGGGAGCAAAGTACAACATATGAGGGTGGCGATGGGAAGCAAGTACAACATGGGGTGAGAAGCAAGTACATCAATTGTGCTGTACTTGCTTCCCACCCTATGTTGTACTTGCTTCCCACCACCACCCTCATTTATGTTGTACTTGCTTCCCACCCCCACCCTCATGTGCTGTACTTGCTTCACACCCCCACCCTCAAGCTGTACTTACTTCCCACCCCCACCCTGTATTTGAGGGTGGGGGTGGGAGCAAGTGCTGAACGAGGATATTTGAGGGTGGTGGTGGGAAGCAAGTACAGAACGAGGTGGGAAGCAAGTACAACACAGTTGCTGTATTTGAGGGTGGGGGTGGGAAGCAAGTACATAATGAGATGGGAAGCAAGTACAACTACGGTTCTTGTACTTGCTTCCCACCCCGTGCTGTACTTGCTTCCCACCCCCACCCTCATGTGTTGTACTTGCTTCCCATCCCCACCCTCAAATAGTACAACAAAGCTAATATGACTTGATTAAACATATTTTAATTTTAATTTAGCATACAAAATAGTTTTATGTATAGATTTAATCCTTATTATTTGTATAAAATATTATTTTATTTATTTTAATTTTTCACACACTTAATCTTTATAAAATTTATATGTTTTATTTCTATAACTTTGTATCCATTGATTATGAAATCATGGATTAACAACCAAATAAAAGTGAGTAATATTTTAAATTTTACGTTAAATCATTAACCCTAATGATATTTTATTGGACTATTATCCAAACTACCTAAGTTCATGAGCTATTATGCTTGTCGTGGCTTAAAACCTTTTTCATGGAAGATGATTCAAATTTTCAACCATTCAAATTCAATTTCATAAATTAATGATTTCATGTGGTAGATTAAAAATCTGGCTTAAAATGTGAAATTTTTACTTCCCATGGCATGTTTTAAATATATTTTAATTTTAATTTATATATTTTTTAATTCTTATTATTTATATAAAATATTATTTTATTTATTTTAATTTATTTTACATTTAATTTTTTAAATGTTTTATTTCTATAACTTTTTATCCATTAATTATGAAATTATGGATTAACAACCAAATAAGATAGCTAATATTTCAAAATTTAAGTTAAATCTCTAATGATACGTCATTAATCTATTATCCAAACACCGTGAGTTCTAACCCTTAAACATCAATTATATTTTACCTTACTTCAAAAAAATTAAGTTAGATATGTCATGCTTCTACCCAAAGTTATCCTTTACACTTCACTTTTAATTTAATATCCTTTACACTTCACTTTTAATTTAAAAATATTAACTATATAACAATAAATAGAACATGTACAAACAAAGGGGAAGTTACCTATTCCCATACGTAAAAAATAACTTAAAAAATAATATTATAATTTAACTTCAATTTTTTTATAAAAAATATTTTATTTATAGTATAAATCAAAGGTAAGTTCGTATCATTAATGTTTTTAACGTATTAATGTTTATTTAATTTATAGTTTTTTTGACTTTGATGTTATGATAAAATATATGATAAGTTCCTTATTTTTTAGATTATCTTAAAAATCATTTTAGTTTTTTAAATGTATTATAGAGTATATATATATATTTAATGAGTTTACGCGTGTATTTGTAAGGGGTCTCAGTTTCCTCATACTAAGTGAGGTTTAAACCTTGAACCTCTCACAAAGAGACCAAAGCCCTTACCACTACACTAAGCTTGCAACTTCTAAAAAATTATTCTATTGCATAACACAACAAAGTGGTATTACATCAAGGTGACTTAATTTTAAGCATGTATCCTCAACCAGAGTTGGATCTTGGTCTCATCTTTTGAAGTTGAGGAATCTAACTAGTTGAGCTAATACCTTGGATTAAAAATTGGAGTTTTACATGAATGGTGCCAACCCCTCATATTTGGGTTTGAACTTGGGTTTCCAAAATGAAAACCCAAGGACTTAGCACTAGGGTATCCCTCATCCCTCATAGGTCAAGCCTTTCATATATATTCTTAGAAGTGTAATTAAATTGCATTAATTTAACTTATTAGATTCTTAAAGTTTTAAGTATGTATTCGTTGAACCCTGGTCTCCTCTTCAAAGTTGAGGAATCTAGCTGGTTGTTGTAATGCTTTGGATTAAGAAATTGAGTTTTAACACAAGTTTTTATGAGAGGTCCCAACCCCTTCATATTGGGGTTTAGCACTATGATATCCCTCATAAATCAAACCTCTATAAAATATATTTAATTACTTATTTCTATTTATATATTCTTAGAAGTGAAATCAAATTACATTAATTTAACTTATTAGATTTATTAGAATCTTCAAGTCTTAGGAAGGAAAATTTTACCAAGCAATACATATATAAATGTCCAAGTTTATTATAATACCACTATATAATTATTATATAATACAATTGGTATCCATCCAATTTTATATATTCCATTCCAAAACATCACAATTTTTATTATACCTTTAATTCCAATTTAATAATCTAAATATTTTTAGATTTAACTCTTTGCGCTCTCAATAAAATCTAATTATTTGTTTTAAACGTTGAAAACACAATCTCAAGATGTTCATTGTCTTTCAACAACTTCCTAAATCCCAATAATAATAATCATTAAGACAGAATATGCAACGGATTAGAATATATTTCCTTCAAAAGTGATTTTTGAACACAAAGTCAACATTACAGTTATCGTTTAGCCGTTTCTTTTCTTTAATAAGGAAAGAATAGTTGTTGAAACTAATTAATTTCCTTAAAAGGAAGGCTCTCATAAACAATCTTACAATATTTCTCACTACTTCCTTGTCTGCTAACTATGTGAAAACAAGCTCAATTCCCCATAAAGGATAGGTGTTCATGGCCTTAGTATTCAATTTTTATAATAGTTTGTATTAAAACAGGAATTGGTATCACGTTGAATTTACATTAAGTTTATGACTCTGTATTCAATTTTTTTTAATAATTTGTATTAGAACAGCGCATATGACATTGAACTTATATTATCAAGTTCAAATCAACATTGATATGCCATTAAACTTATATTATAAATAAAAATCAAGTTCAACTTACGTTATAAAAATCAAAGTTCAAATTACGAGAAACATTATTCCTATTATATTCCATACAATTTTAATTATACATCTTTAAAATTCCCTTAATACCTATCTATCTATACAATTTTAATTATTAAAATATATTTAAAAAATACCATTGGTAAAGATTTGGGTCGCTGACATAAGGCATTACGTAAGCCTTCTAGTTTCCAACAAAGTGAGAATAAGACGTTCAATACACACCACCTTTTAACACTGTTCTTTTCCACTGTTGTTGATTTAGATTGTTCCAGCAGTTATAAGTGATTATCACTTGCATTTTTTTTTTTGATAAATCAGATTGTATTGGAATCACATCACTTTCATACAGCATTTGCTTTAACATCATAAGTATGGATAGCCATAATATTATATATGTATATATAGAAAAGTGATGTTTACTCCCGGCCAAAATGTGATAGCTTTCCACAATTTTCTTCCTGAATGATTGTAACTCCACGTTGTCCATATCCATTATTAAAAGATAAATAATTGAGTATAAAAATATTTTGTTTTAATAGAAACAAGTTTCATTCTTATATAATATTAATAATATATGGGATTGAAATGAGTTTTATTTTATTAGTATTATATCATTATCACATAGTGGTACTATAACCAAAGTTTGGATATTATTTGTATATTGTTTGGCAATATTCGAACATGGATCTCCTCCTTGAAATGTCTAGGAATCTATGTGGACTAATACCACTTTTAATAATCATATTTTTTTCAAATAATACCATTTTTAATAATCATATTTTTTCAATGAGTTTACATGGGTTTTTATGAGGGGTCTCAGTCCTCTCATACTAAGTGGGGTTTGAACCTTGGACCTCTCAAAAAGAAGTCAAAGTCCTGGAAACTTGTATCTACAATATTATTAATAATATTATAATAGTTTGATTCTCTATGTATATTGTGATAAGATTTGAATTTAGTTTTTCTTTAAAAATTAAGAATTTCATAGGATTAAACTAATGTCAATTGATATTAGTTAAACAATACATTATTTATTATATATTATTATATAATTTATGGTTAAATAATAATGAGGTAGAATAATAGGTGCTGTTGGGGCAACCTTAGGATTTGAACCTCACTTGGTAGTAGAAAAAGACTTTGGATGTAACTAACTTCTCTCTCGGTTAAAAAAACAAAAAAAGTGAAGATCATTTTTTTTAAAGTTATTAGATGACAAATCACAAAAAGAAACATGGACAACTTGAGTAAAAAGCTTCCTATTTAAAAGAAAAGGTGGTACAAAGATGGACCCATTGACAGGGTTGTTGAAGCATGCCAATAAGTGTTAAAAAATATGGGGATGAAAATATTTAGGGTGGACTTTTTTTGTTTTGTTTGGAGAATAAGGGGTTGTACATGGGTCCCTCACCCTCTACAAATTACAACTCTATCCTTTGGAGTTTAAGCATGCTAATAAGTGTTAAAAAAATATGGGGATGAAAATATTTAGCGCGAACCTTTTTTATTTTTTTGGTCGGAGAATAAGGTGTTGTACATGGGTTACTCGCCCTCGACAAACTACAACTCTAACTTTTAGAGTTTGAGAGTTTATAAACACATTCAATTCTCATCCTAATTGAGTTCTTATAAGTAGACACCTACATCATTTTCCATAAAAGGTATATTTTTTTTTATTTTTATTTTTCACCTTTTTCAAATTTCTTATATGATTATAAATATTCCAAAAATTAAAAATCTTTCTTCTTAACATTTTTCTACCCACAACCTTCAATGTGGATCTTATTAATACAATAATTATTATTTTTACTATAATATTTTCTTTTTAAAAATATAGTTTCAACTAAATAAATAAATATATATATTGTATGCTTTAACTATTTCAACAATCCACAAATTATTAAAGAACATTACTATGTGTTTTGCTCATTACATATAATAGTCTTGCATATTCACTATTTTCAGTTGTATTCTTGATCAATCATAATATAAAATTAAATTCATTTAATATAAATTTACATGGTTAAACTTATTTCATTGAAAATACATTAAAAAATAATTAGATACATTAGATATTTATTAAACCCATGTTCATAAGCATTATTAATATTCAATTCTAAATAAAACATACTATTATATATGGACACTTTTAATGCATCCAAAGTTGCATTAAATATTTATAAATCTTATAATTATTATTTTTTGAGGGGCCAAGGAGAGAAGACATTATAGATGGTACATCCCCAAAATAATGCATGTTAATACGGGTCTATAAATCTTACTTTATTCTCTTTGCTAAAGGTATATGAACTAGATCAACTTCTCCCAAACATGAAACCATAACTTCACCTCCTATATCAAGATGTCAAACTTCCTATTAGAAGATCTTTAACATGCACTATGGTGACCACAATCTATCCCCCAATATTAAGTTAAGGCAATTGAATCATGAAGTAATAGGTAGGTCTCTAAATAATCAACCCCAACGACTATAAAGGGCCCATAGAAATAAGGTATACCTTGCATAGATCATCCGAAATATACTCCTCTTGTAACCCAAAATATTACCAATCACCACACTAAAATATTGTTGGAGTTAGAGCAAACACCCATTATCAAAAAAGATAAGGATAAACACAAATAATTTGAAATCTCTCAAATATAATACAACTAACCAACTGGTTCACCATCAAGCTTAGTTGGAGTTAGTTGTTCAATGCTCTATAAAGACATCAAACTTGTTGTTGTAAAAGAAGTGAGAGAAAATAAGGTTAGACTTGTAACCTATTTTCTAAAAAAGATTTTAAATCATACATGATCTCGATGTGAAGAATATTTCCAACTAGGTCTATTTTATACAAAAAAATCCATATAAAATAGTAACATATCCTTGAACTAATGTCACCAATTTATAGAGCTCAAAAAACTCTATGATTTGAAAAAAAATCCTAAAACACTTTTGTATGCAAATTTTATGATCTCCAAAAGTTTGGGTATGGAGAGCAAAAAAATTAAATGGTAGATCTTAGGAGAAAAACCAACCTGTTGGAAGTTGCCACCTATCACCTGCAGGTGCCACCTCCATTGACATCACTCACTAATAGGACTACCAATTGCAATGGTGATAGTGAATCAAGTGTTTGCTATTTGATGAAAATGGTTGGCTAACCTCCTTATATATAAAAAATTTATTTTTCTGCACAAAAGTACTCCATGTTGGCAATGGGGATTGGACATGGGTCATGATGGGCATAAAAGTCTTATACCCTTTTTTACTAGCCATAGTGCCATAGGTATAGATAAGAAGGTAAACCATATATATCTTCTTTTATATGTGTGATCCATAAAGCCATGCACAAAAAAAATCCATCAATGAAATCAAATAAAGAACCTCTCAAATACAAAGATGTGTACGTTCAACCATTATCGTGCCTCACAGGTTGAAGATAGACACACAACATTACAAAATATGACAATTGGACATGCTTAATGGAAATAAAAATGCTTACCATAGGATTTTAACTAAAAGGTCTTACTATTCCAAGCAAAGAGACCAATCATCCTACCATACTTGCAAATGTTTTTTTTTTTTTTTTCAAATTTGTCACAAAACTTTGTACATGCTTCTCTACCTTCTCTAGCAATATAGCAAAATATTCAATGGAATATTTTAAATTAAAAATTGTAAATTTTGAATTTTGGAGGAAAAATAGACATTTTTTTTAGATGCAAAAACAAACATTAAGATGACAAAATCTTCAAAAGTGTTGAACTAGGATCCCCTGAAATTTTACAAAGAATCCAATAAAATTAATGGTGTGTTTATATCTACCATGGTTTTTCTATATAGCCTCATTGTGTGCTTGAGAAAAGTTGTTTCATTTTGCTCTGATACCATGTTGAAATTCACAATATTTTTTAGAAACATCCCAAACATCTATTCACCACAATCATATGCAAAAAGAAGAAGAGCAAAATAAAAGAGCGTATAGATGAAAAATAAAGAAAGAGATAAGTGACATGATTTGAGAGAAGGAATATGGGGTGGGTAGATGTTTTCCCCCCATAATATTTTCATATATCACATTATGATAGAAATTATTACCATTGAGAGGTATTTATAGTGATACCAAAACCCCAATGAGTGGTTAACCTCAAGTAGACATTAACTTAACCTTGAAGTTAACTTACAATAAAATAATAATAAATTACACCCTTTAAGCAAGGTTATCCATAAAGGTGGATTAACCAATATCACTAAGGGTGAAATGTGAAAGGTGCCCTTAGGCTTACATCAAGATGTTTGTAGGCCTATACATAGATAGCCATAGGATTCCATACAAGAATGCCTAGAGGCTTACATAAAAATATTTCCATAGGTTTACATATAAAAAACCCGTAGGCTTACATTAAGATACCTAAAGGCTTCCATAACACTTACCCAAAGGCTTACATCAAGATCACTCATAGGTACTTTATCACTATTGGCCTTAGCCTAATAAGGTTAGATTACAAATATTTCAACAAAGATTGCCAACATGGAATTTTATATCAGGTAGTTTACAATAGACTAAGAAATATTTTTTATGGTTATTCAATGAAGGGAATTATGCAAATTTTTGGTACAATGCTTAATTAAAGCCTTATCCTTTTATCTCTAATTTAAAATGGTAAGCATTGGATCGAGCATGCCTAGCATTTAAAGGTCCAAAGGTCAAAGAATTATATTAATATGAGCAACAAATCCAAATCATGGATTTCTATTAGTAATTTTTTTTTTTAAAGCGAAAAACCCCTTACGGGACCGCCTTGGTCTAAGAGACCACGAACAGGGGGTTCTACACCGTCAAAGTCACCGGGAGTCGCACTCGACCTTGCCCGCACCAACATTATCAATTGGATTTTGGATACCCAATTCAACTTTTTGGTAGGGTGGAGATTTGAACCTGGGACATCTCTTGGAGGATTTCCCTCTCCTCTCCAACTCACCTACAACACCTGGGTTATTAGTAAATTTATTGAAGAAGAGGAACTCATTCAAATTGTAGATGACCTTCAAAAGATGTTTCAATAGTTTCATTTGCTTATTTTTACGCAGAAGGATGAGTTAGATTGGAATCTATCAAAAGATGATGGATATTCAGTCAAGTTGGGTTATGAAGATTTAGAGTAATCAAAATTTCCTCCACCCAGATATTTCCCTTGAAAGAATATTTGGTCTCTAAATCTCTCCTTAAATCCTCAATATTTCTTTGCTTACCAGTTCAAAGTAAATATTTTATGGAAGAGATTCTATAAAGAATAAGGTATCATGGACATTTGGGGAAACTGGGGGTTTCTGCTAGATATCGAAACTGTATTGCGATAGAAGGGAGAAAACCAACTTGTTTTTTATGGTATGGTTTGTTATAGTATTTTGTTGAAACTCATGTTTCTAAAGTTTTAATTTGGATTTAGAGTTTGTTTTTGCCTTATTTTGTGTAATTTAAGGGTTACAATAGAAAACCCTAATAAAAGGCTTGAAAAAATAGAGAACGCTTGAAATTGAAAATTTAGGGTTTACAAGGGGGGAGAATCCAATGGGAGAATCCTCGGTAGGAGGGTTCACACAGGGGACTTTTGAGGGAAGGATTCAGATTCCCAAGGGACCTAATACACAATCCTTTGCAAACGTGATTAGAGGCAGTATTGGAAAGAGAGATGATACAGGAGAATAAGCCCAAAAAATCTTACAAGCCACAGGTAAAAGAAAGGATACTGAAGCTAAACAAGCTAAAAGAAATGGATGTTTACCTCAGACAAAAACAATTACAGTGCTAGAAACTACAAAATAACTCATAGCAGATGAGATTGTGTATAAATCGAAGCATGCCTTAATATGCAAGCTTGTGGGACTCTAACCTTCTGCAAGGTTCTTGTACTCCTGGGCCAAAAAGTATTAGGCACCACAAGGGGAATTGGATATCTTCACATTATAAAAAAAATACTTTGTAGTTGAATTCATAATAATATCTGACAAATACAAAGCTTTTGAGGGAGGTTCGCATAACATAAGCCCTGCAAATCTATTCATGCAACCATGGCGACCCACTTTTGATCCTAGAACTAAAACCTCGATAGCTCCAATTTGGCTAAAATTATTTGCACTTCCTTTAGAATAATAGAAAGAGGAAATCTTGGAGTTGATAGGTAATCTCTTAGGCAAATACATAGGCAGATCAAGAGAATCAACGAAAGAAGGATTAGTAGCATATGCCAAAATTTGTGTGGAGATGGACTTGGGAAAACCATTGCCAACAAAAATTGATCTCAAAGTCGGAAGGAATATATGGAGACAAAAAATAGACTATGAATATGCGCCTTTCAAATGTTTAGATCATGTCATGAATATGGATATTTGGTGATAGGCTGCCCCAAACTAGCCAAAGGAGAGACAAATCCAATGAATCCAAACCCATGAAACCAACCTTAGCAAAAAGAAAATGAACAAGGATTTCAGATGGTTATGAGAAAAGGAATAAAAAATAATAACCAAGAAAGAGGAAGAAATCAACATAAGGGAGGAAATACAAATCAATGCCAAGAAGGAAGGGCTCCATCCAACAAATATGAGATCCTTAGGCTAGATGATCCAATGGAAGGAGATGAAATACCACACTCAAATCAAATATAAAATATAGAGAAACCTATAGCAGAAGATGTTCATCATCCACAACATACAAATACAAAAAAATAACAATACCTAAAAGTAATGAGAGGGGTAGAAGAGGGACAATCCATACAGGTACAATTTGCATCAACCAAAGAACAACATATAGAATATAAAGAGTAGCCACAACCAGATACAAAAGTATCTCTAGTACTGTTTACTAAAGAGCCACATACATCTAAGGAGGTAATTATGGAAATAGTAGAGAAAAATAGAGAAAAGCCAACCCTTGGGATAAGCCAAATGGATAAATGGCTGAAAAATTCAAACTCTAAAGGAGTAGGTAGAAAGACAAACAAAGAAAATATACAACAACAAGGAGAATAGTTGAGAGAGGAAGGTGTGGTTAAACCGATAACCAACTTCTACAATACGGGTTCCCAATGATTATACACACATGGAATGTAAGGGTATTAAACGCCCCCCCCAAACAATTCGCTATTAAACGAATGATAGAAGATAACCACCCAGATGTGGTTTTATTACAGGAAACTAGAGCATCACTGGAAGCAATGCAAAAAATATCCAAGAGATGCTGGAGGAATGGAGACTATGAGGCCCAAGCTTCCCATGGTTTCTTCGAGGAATGACCTCTTTGTGGAATAGAGACACTCTGATGCCTCTTGTAGAATATTTACAAATATGGTGCTAATCATGGGAAGTTGTAAATATAGAAAAAGAAGAGTGATCTATAATAATTTCATCAAAATAAATGATTTGCTTCAATCTATGGTAAAATGGAAATATCCTAAAATTGAGTTTATCAAAATTAATTTTGATGGTAATTTCAAAGGAAATATGGAAAAAGTAGGAGGTGATGTTTTACGTTATCATGAAGGAAAAATTCTCCTCATTGACTTAGAATCATATGGAACTTCAATTAACAAGCAATTGTGAGACTTCTTACAAGGATTAAAATTGCATTTGAAAAAGGATGGAAATTATATCAATTGAGGGGGATCCATAAATCATCATTAATGCTATGAACAAAAATAGACACGGGTATTGGAGAGAAATTATACTACAACTAATGTTAATTATTTATTATTGGAGGTAATCTCTTAAAAATGTAAGCATATTTTATGGAGAAGAAAATTAGGTAGCAAATATTTTAACCAATCATGGTGTTTTTCTTTGCTTTGGAGAACAAAGGGTTGTACTTGGGTCCCCCCCCTTGAAAAATCACAACTCTCTCCTTTAGAGCTTGAGAGTTTACAAACAAATTCAATTCTCATCTCAATTGAGTTGCTATAGCTAGATACCTACATCATTTTTCATAAAAAGTCTGAATTCTTGATTTTCATTTTTTGGATCTTCTTCAATTTTCTTTGTGAATACAAATATTCCAAAATTCAACATCCTTCTTCTTGACATTTTCCTGTAGCAACCTTCACAATACCAAAACTCCACCTCTATTGTCTATGCATTGCATCTTAGTAGAGTAATATTTCCAAAACTTTGTGCTATCATAGTCCACTTTACTAGATCTGGATTGCTAGTTTCCTTCCTGAAGCATAAGTGCAACCACAAGAATTGTAATAAATAGTTTATATGAAAACACATTAATGTTATAAAATAAAACAAATATTACCAATGGAAAACATTAAAGTAAATCTTAATCATTATTTGATTCAAGTAGTCAACATTTTCTTGTCAACTTTAGCTAAACTTACTACTTCCTCTAACCATGGAAAAGAGAATTTAACTTCATGATCCTCTATTAAAACCCCTCTATTGGCTAGCCTATCTACACATTTGTTCCTTTCCCTTAATGTATGTGTAAACTTGATTTCTTCAAACTCTATAGCAAGGTCTTGTATTTCCACAATTATCTCTTGTATGTTCCATGGAGCCTTTGCTTTCCTCAAAATTACATTTATTACTATTAGTGAATCACCTTCCATCCATACTCTATTCCATTTCATTTGTTTGCATATTTTTAACCCTTCCAAAGCTACCCAAGCTTCAACTTCATTATTTATCTTAAATCCACTATTGAAAGTATAATGAGATAAAATCTCATCCCTTATTATTTCTAATTATTCCTCCTCCTCTTGTTGGTCCTAGATTTCCTTTAGATGCTCCATCAAAATTCAATTTGACCAACTCCACTTCTAGTGGTTTCCACTTTATATTCTTTTCCTTCTTTTTGTTTCTCCTGTACCCAACATCATAATTCCATTTGATGACTTGACTCCATCTATCAAGGCTCTCTGCTTCAAGATTAGGGATTGGGTGAGTTGATAGGGTTGGTTTAGACTCCTCTATGGCTAAACAAATCTTCCTTTTCATTACCTCTAAACTACTTTCCTTTCCTTTAAATATTCTTCTATTCCTTTCTATCCATATAGTCCAAAGTATTGTATCTTTTGATATATCCTAGATTATCTATAAAGCCTCACTTTTAAAAGTGCTCTACCATTGCTTTAACCATTCTTCAATTCTATCATTCATCACCATGCATTTACCAAACATATTAAGAATCCATTGCCATAGTTCCTAGACTATTGAATAGTGTCCCAAGAGATGGTCTATACTCTCCTCCTTTTTACATAGAACACATTGTGAGGGGCCATGAAAACCCCTTTTCATTAGGTTATCCTAGGATAAAATTTTCTATGACCTACTAGCCATACAAACATTTTGAATTTTGGAATGCTTGGGCTATCCCAAATATCTCTCCATATTCTTATGGTATTCCTATTTTGTTGGTGCTTTACATTATATCTACTTCTTGTTGTGTATTCTCCTAAGCTATTCAACTCCCAAATCAGCTTATCCTTGGATCCCCTTAGAATAATAATTGTTGTTATCTTTCTACTCAATTGCCTCCTAGCAACAATGTCTTGTATACTTGTAAAAAATCTTCTTTCCATTTGTATCTTCCTTCTTGATCCTTGTATATAATGTTTGAAACCCTATCACTATATTTATCTTGAAGTAATCTCATCCATGGTTTTAAAATTGGATCTAGATTGAGTGGTTTTTTATCACACCAAGTATCCATCCAAATATAATTATTTTCTCTAGTTCCCACCACCCATATTAGACCTTTAATCACTAGATCAATTGATTTTTTAAATTATTCCATAGTGTAGAACCATCTGGTAGTGAGAATACAATAAATATTAAGCTTGGGTCATTGGGCTCAATGTACTTAGAAGAATTCTTGCCCATTGTCTTTGACTCTCTTTGTACAATCTCCAAATTACTTTTCCCCTAAGAGCTAAGTTTGCATCTGTAAGAACTCTTAAATCGAGACCTCCCCTAGTTTTATCATCACACACCTTGCTCCATTTCACCAAAGGAAATTTCCTTTTATCATGTAATCTTGACCATAAAAATGATCACATAATATAGATTAAACTTTTTCTATCGATTTTGGCATAATATACAAGGACATATAATATGTTGGAATGGCCTGTAAGACTAATTTAATTAGTTGCACTCTTCTTGCTAATGATAACCATCTACCTTTCCATGTTGGTAGTTTATTTTAAAATTTACTTATAATTAGATTCCACAATTCTATCCTCATTCTCCCCTCAAATAAGGGCATCCCTAGATATGTTGCTAGTAAATTTACCTCCTCCATTTGAAGTAACTTGGATATCCTTACTTTGATTCTAGTTAGAGTGTTTAGGAAGTAAATTTTAGATTTTTTCCTATTAAATTTCTACCTTGATGCTCTTTCATATTCCTTTAATAAGTTATTCAAAGCTCTAGCCTCATTTATCCTTACCCTTCCAAAAAGGTTGTATCATCTACAAATTATTGATGGGTGATGTTGTCGATGTTATTACTAGCCTTAAGTCTACTTATTAGCCCATATTTGTATGCCTTCTTCAAGTTCCTTCCCAATACCTCTGCCATAATAATGAATAGATATGGTGATAGAGGATCTCCTTGTCTAAGACCCCTCTTGGATTTAAATGATTATTTTACTAACCCATTGACCATAATTGAATATGATATTGTAGAGACACAAGCTTTAATCCATCTAACCCATTTCTTCCCAAATCTAAACTTTTCTAATACTAAAAAAGAAAATCCCATTTAACCCTATCATAGGCTTTATTCATATCAAGTTTTAAGATCATTGCTCTCTCTTTTCTTGAAGTTGTTGAATGCATTACTTCATGAGCTACTATGATCCTATCTAGAATTTGTCTCCTTTCACAAATCCTCCTTGCTCTTCTAAAATAATTTTGTCTAATAGTGGTCTTAACTAATTTTCCATCACTTTGGATATTATCTTATATGCCATATTACATAGGCTTATGGGCTTAAATGAATCAAACAATTTTGCATCCTTCTTTTTGAATTAAGGTAAGATATGTTGCATTTATTTTATAAGGTATGTATTGTTTTACCCTAGATTATTCCATTACCACCAATAAATAATCCTTCACTATTTCTTAGTTATGTTGATAGAATGTTGTAGAGAGCCCATCTAGACCTAGGGATTTATCCTTATCAAAAGATAAAATAGTTAAATGAACTTCTTCTAAAGTAATAGGCTCCATCAATTTGCTATTGTCTTCATCTGTTATAATTAAAGGTACTTCTTGTAGTAGTTTATCATTAAGAACTTCAATCTCCTCTGATCCTAGAATATTTTGGTAAAAAACCTTATCTCCTTTCTGATTTCACTCTGGTCTTCAATCCAAACCCCTTCTATTGATTTAATTCTACTAATTCTGGATGTTGATCTCTGTACTATTTCCATCCTATGAAAAATTTTGTTTTTATCTCCTTTTAACCAAGTCTATCTCGATTTTAATCTCTAAAATTTATCTTCCTTCAAAATATTATGATATTCACTAAGCAACTCCCTTTCCTCTGAGCTTGGATTATTATGCTCACCTTTTTGGAATTTTGAAAGTTTCTCTTTTAGTTCTTCTTTCTTCTCAAAAATATTTCTAAAAGTGTTCTTGTTCCATTCTTTTAATCTAGATGTCATTGATTTAATTTGTTTTGGAAGTGTATACAACCCACCATTTCTTGAAGAATTCCATGTTTGCACTATCATATCAACAAATTGAGGATGGTCTTCCCACATCTACTCATATTTAAAATATGATATTTTTTAATTCACTTACCACCATTTTAACTCTTATTGGCTAATGATCTGAACCAATCCTTGTCAAGGTATTAATTTTAGCATAAGTCCCTTCATCTAGCCAATGATCTAAGAGTATGCATCTGTCTAATTTTTTGCTATTAGGTTCTGGCCTCTCCTATTGTTGGTCCATGTATAGTTGTCCTCTTCAAACTCAACCTCCCATAGATTATTGTTTTGAATAAAAGTTGAGAAATCTCTCATACTTTGGGTTATTTTCCTAATTCCCCAAAATTTTCATCTAACTTGGTTATGGCATTAAAATCTCCTATGATCATGAATTAAGTTTCTTGGTCTTTACTTCTCATAAAGGCTTCAATCCCACTCCATACTTCTAATTTTTTTGATTGAGTTGTAGGTCCATAGACATTGATAAGGATGAAATAAATATCTACAAAGTAGCATGTGACTAATGAGGCTATCCAATGCCTAGTTTTATGAATGGTTTCATAGGAGGTTCTAACTAGATTCCAACATGTTAGAATTCCCCTATTACTCCTTTTGAATCCATAACATCCCATTCACATCTTGCCCATACTACTTTCATAGTTTTGGAAACTTCTTCCTTTGTCATTTTAGTTTCTTAGATATAAAGAATATCAGGCTTATTACTTAAATAGAGGTCCTTGATACACCTCTACTTTGAGGGGTATTAACACCCCTTATATTCCATGAGATGGTAATCATGTCTCATTAGGGGTTATTGGCCTCCTATGAATTACCAATATCATTTTGTTGTTTGGTAAAGAGAAGTTCAACCAACTTAGATTGTGTTCCTTTCTCTATGTTTGCTCTTGCTTCCTTGGCTCTCACTTGATAATTTGAAGGTTTTCCTTTTTCTTGCTAGTATTAGGAGTAGGTCTTATTATTCTATTCCTCAATATTCTTTCACAACTTTCCTTTTCATTAGATTTATCCTCTCTTAGCTCTACTAAGGAAGCTTTTGACTTATCCTCATTTTTTGGTATTTCCTTGTTAATGGTAGAGGTATTAACATCTAACATTATATTTTCTCTACCACTTTCCTTCTCTTGAATGGTGCATGGTACTTCAAGAGAGTCTTCAAAATTTGATGAGGCACATTCCTTAGGTTCAATAGGAATGTTCATCCCTAAATCAGGATCATACTAAGTAGATGGTTCCTTGTTAATATTTTGATCTTGTTGTACCATGTCCTCTAAGCTCTGATCTACTTTTTCTTCATAGGCTAAAGCCTCAAAAGAATTGGTATTTCTTCCAATATCCTTCCTTATTAGTCTCCACTATTTATTTACTTTCATCTATCTAGACCTATTTTTTGGAAGTTGAAAACCATCCTCATCCATATCCATTTGTAAGTTTCTCTTGTGGTTTTCTACATATGTTTATGTTGGACTCTTCTTAGGGCATGATCTCTCAATATGCCCCACCTCATGACATCTTCTACATCTAAAATATATGTTTTCATAATCTATGGTTTGGATCCACAACTTACCCCCATACTTAAGAATGATTGATTCTAGTAAAGGTTTACTTATATCAATCATGACCAATATCCGAGCATAAATAGCCAAGAATCCATCTTTTATAGTTTTTAAAATCTCAAGGAATTCTCCTAGAGTGTTTCCTATTACCTTGAAGGTATCCATTTCCTAGAATTCAATGGGTAACCCATACATCTTAACCTAGATTAGTACTAGGGATAGATTTATATTTTTAGGTGCAAAGCCTTCATACTAGCAAGTAAGGAAGAGTCCTACTCTTCCCATAAACCAAGGACCCCCTTTTAGGATTCTATCTCTTTCCTCTTTAGAATAGAAAATGGCTAGGAAGAAACCTTTGGGAAGAAAGGATAGACTCACTCCTGGAGACTTCCATCTCCTATCAATCCATTTTCTCAAGGCCAAAGCCCCTAGCCAAGACCCATTAAATTTACCAATAACTTCCCTATCTTTGAGCAACAAGGATCGCTTCTCTGTGAGGTCCTCCCTAACCTCTACTACTAGGGATGATTCTAAGGATTTAGCTGTAAATCGGTCCATGGGAAGGAAACTATAACTCAATATCTACTGAAATTTACCAGTATATCCTATAATGATTATATTATTTGAAAATAAACCTACAATAATTTGCATGCAAAACTTCTAAGATAATGAAGGGAAAAATGAAACTTAGCTAAAAAATTCTATGCCTAGATAGAATGTCCTGCCTCATTGATGCCCTAGCCCTCCATTGCTCCTCCCATCATCCAAACCCTAGCTAACAAATATCTACAATTTTGTTTTCCACGACTTGAAAAATCGTCACTACCCTTGTTTTGGATGGCTGACTTCACAGGGTCGTATCTCCCTCAATACCACTCAGATTCCTTCATATGACCACTCATTTTAAAGCTCTTCAAATTCTGCACAAATTGGTCCAAGAATCATCTGAATCGGACAACCCTTTGCAAAGATATGACTCCTAAAAGATGAGACATTTTTAAGAAAAAAATTGCCCTAACGTTGCCCTAGTTTCGAATGGCTAGCCAATCATGGCGTTGTTGATCTTTGTCTTGATAAAATTCAAATTTTAGAAGGTAACTAGTTGAATGAGATTTTATCTCTTAATGAAAATGATGTCAAGGAGTTGAATGTGAAAACATAACACCTTTAAGAAGATTATAAATATGTTTAGTAAATAATAATTTTTTTTTTTTTTTTTTTTTATGGGTTATATGGGATTGAAACGAGTCCCACCCGTATTACATCATCACCACATAGTAGTATTACAACAAAGTTTGAATATTATCCATCTATCTTTTGGCAAGATTTGAACTTGGGTCTCCTCTTTAAAATGTTGAGGAATCGAACCGGTTGAACAAATGCCACTTGAGAAAATGAAAAATATATTTAATAAAAAAATAAATTAAATATAATTTAATTAAAAAAACAACAAATATAATATTTTAATATTTCAACCAAAATAATTCCTAATAAAAACCATATATAATTATTGTGATGAGTATTAATAATAAATTTAAAACTGATTTTATAAATATATATATTAAAGAAGACAAAGTATAAAGGGGGGAGACAAATGGGAGCCACCTTTGAACATGAGTGATGAAAATCCAACTACATACAATGTAGTTTCTTTAAATATTATGCAGATACTTGCATCCCATGCGAAGACAAAAAGGTGGGCATCTATTCCTTGAAAAATGTAATGCACACTTTTTAGTGTTCCCTTTTTGCTCGCACACATCCAAATCAAAGATTTTCTACTGATAAACTAATTCATTCTATTTCTTGGAACCATATGTGATGAATATTATTAGAATCAGAATATTAAATATTTACTAGACTAATAAAGAAACCGGATATTCAAAATATTTTATTTAAACATTGTTTTTAAAAGCAATGTTAATTTATATTGTTGAAAGTACGAGGGAGAAATTTAAAATTATGATAAAAAGATCATTGTCATTGTATGCACATATGAAGGTTAATGCAAATTTTGGTGGTTGTTAAAGAATAACGTTTTAGAGCAAATAATTTAAGCAAGGCATATTTTGTGGAAAATATAAAAAATTTCTAGCATCTTTCTTTATCCAAAAATAAATAACTTTTCGAAGTTACTCCTTCACCTTGGGTTAAAATATTAATTTAAAACCATTTTAATATATATGTTTTTTTAATATATACTCACACATGAATATGGATTTATGAGATGAGAGGTCAGAGCCATATCTCATCTAAAGTCATACCACTATGATGTTTTATATGTTATGAAATATTTATAGAATGCATGTTAATATTAATGAAAGTAGAATAGTTGCAAGCTTGTTGCAGTGCTAAGGACTTTGGTCTCTTTTTGAGAGGTACAAGGTTCAAACCCCACTCAATATGAGGAGAACGGGACCCCTCATAATAATTTCTGTAAACTCATTGAAAAAAATATTAATAAAAATAGAATGTAAATATTAAAGTTTAGGAAATGGTTAATACATGATATGTCTTTGTTATAATAAAATTGTTAAATGTCCTGCGAGGGATATCATAGTGGTATGTCTTTGGATTTTCATCGAGGAGACCCAAGTTCAAACCCTAAGACAAGCATACCAAGATCCTTTTCAAAAACTCGTGTTTTACCTTAAAATTTAATACATATATTTGGTCTGATGCTTGGTTGAAGCCTTATCCTCTTATCTCTAAGTCATGTAAAGGTCCAAAGGTTAAAGACTATATTGATATGAGCAACAACTTCATATCATGGATCTTTTTATTTTTTCTTTTTTTCTTATACAGGGAATCGACAATGTCTCCATTTTATCCTTGTTGATGTTGTTTCAACTCCGAAAAGCTACCACTATACCCCTGTTCTAACTCGTAAAATTTTACTCCAAATGAAGGAGACTTTGGAAGGACTCGAGATTATTGGAATCGCTGACCTCAAGGTAAACACTCAACAAAAACCAGATCGTGGTTTTTTTTAGTAACCTGGTTGAAGGATAGGAACTCAAACAAATTGCAAATGCACTTGAAAAGATGTTTCAAGAGTTTTATTTGCTGATTTTACACAAAAAAAGAGTTGATTTGGAATTTAGCAGTTCAAAGTAAGATTCTTACAAGAGAAAGCCTACAAAGAAGAGGATATTATGAACCTTTTAGATGTGCCTTGTGTGAGAAGGATTTAGAAACATAAAATAATTTTTTATTCATTGTCCCTTTGCTCACATCATTTGAGGTTACTTTTAAAAAAATATAAAATTATATTGAGTAGCTCCATCAACATTGAAAGAGTTGTTGAAATGTTGGATTAATTACTTCAAAGCTAAAGCATTATGTATTCTACGAAGGATTGACCTTGTGATTATTTTTTGGAATTTATAGCTTGAAAGGAATAATAGAATTTTTAAAAATAAAGCTTAAAATCATACCCAAGTTTGGAACCGTATTATTGCTTCTCTTGCAGAATATTTGCAAATATGGTGCTCATCACAGGAAGTCTCAAGTGCAGAAAGTGCTAATAACTTGGCTACAATATTTCTGCAAATATGGTGCTCATCATCGGAAGTCTCAAGTGCTAAAAAAAAAATGTCCTAATAACTTGGCTACAATATTTGAACATACATGGAAGAGTCATCTACGATAATGAAATCAAATTAAAGGATATTCTACAATAAAATGAAAATATCTAAAAATTGGGTTTATCAAAATTAATTTTGATAATATTGTTAAAGGAAATTCATGAAAAGTTGATGGAGGTGGTGTTTTTAGAAATAGTGAAGGCAAACTTCTCCTCATTTACTCATAATCATATGGAATTTTAACTAATAACTATGCAAAGGCTAGGGCACTTCCTACGGGATTAAAATTGCAATAGAAAAAGGATGGAAATATATTTTAATTGAGGGGGATTCACAAATTATCATCAATGTTATTAACAAAAAAGAATGTGGATGATAGATAAAAAATAATATTATTGTTGACATTCATCACCTATTACTAGAGGCAATCTCTTGGAAGTGTGAGCATATTTATAGAGAAGGAAATTAGGTAGCAGATAATTTAGCCAATTGTGGTGTTGATCTTCAGTTTGGTGAAATTCAAATTTTAAAAGGCAACTGGCCAAGTGAGATTTTATCTCTTAGTCAAAATGATGTCAAGGAGCTGATTGTGGAAATATAGCACTTCAAAGAAGTTGACAAATATATTTAATAGAAAAAGAAATGAAAAAAAAATTGTGATAAAAAAACATGTTGGATATGATTTAACTGACATAACAACAAATGTAATATTTTGGTATTTTGATGGGAATGACCCCAATAGAAGCCACATATAACTTATTGAAAAAAATATGATTAAATATAAGAATTGATAATATTGAGAAAGGAAAGTGTTTATCAAGTAATTTATATTAGATGATTGTAGGGAAATAAGATTTTTTTTTAAAACTTAAAGAACAATAATTATTTAACATAAGGAGTGGGAAGCAAGTGAAGTAGGTAGAGAGCTTAACATTTTTTGTTTCATTTTTTTTAAGTGTAAAGAATGAGTGCAAACAAGAAGGATGTCTCATATTTTCTTATTATATATTTTTAAGAAATTTTCAAAAATAAAAGATTTTTATGAGGAAAATCTAGGTACCATGGAATAAATTTTATTTATAAAATCCCTAACTAGAAGTATGGATGCCTTAGAATCGTGGATGTCATAGTTGAGAACAAGAGAAATATGGAATCTATGATAATCCTTATCAAGGTAGTAGATGTTACACCATAAGTGATTATCAAGGATAAGATGATCGAGCATGGCATGATGGTTCCTCTCAAGGTAGTAGATGTTACTCCATCACTTTTTGTTAGAAAGGATTTTTTCTCTCATCTTCTCCAGTCCAAAAATAAAGAATAAAATAATGGGTAATGGCCCATGGTTTAGGTAAAATATGCATTATATTTAAGACCATGAATGTTAGAAATAGCTTATATTACATTATTTGGGTCATGTAAATGTACCTTCCTTGGTACATACTTAGGACATTAGATTACTTTAGGGGGAAGTTATCTAGTTACTTCATGCAATGTAATAAATGCACAAGTGTCAATGTGCAAGTTGTAATGTGCAAGGTGTCCACTTGTACAACTAGGTAGAGTGTTGGCCAAGGAACTTATCTTCCTATATAAAGGGCCATAGATATAGAAGATATAACATAGTAGTGTAGGATTACAATAGTGTAGGATAGACAATAGTGTAGTGTGTGTGAGCTATAAGCTCAGAGCTCATTCATTGAGTAGTAGCTTGTATCATGGAGTGTTCATTTCCTCCATAGCTACTATTGTACTCATTTCCATCATTTCTATTTATAGCATATTTTAGTCATCTCGTAGATTTACTTTCTTTCTTATTATTCTACATCTTGTGAATGCTATCTCCCATTGCATGTTGTATCAAAAGCTAATAGTGGTATCAAAGCTATGGTAGATCAATAGGAAAATCACCATTATCATTGACCCTAAGTTTTTTGTCAACCTGATGCACCATTGGACCAATCACTATCAAAATTTCTCAGAAGAGTCTAGGTGATAGAATTAGGGAGAGCCACAAGTGAGGACTGAATGAAATCTTAGTTTTAGAAATACTGAGATTGCATATGGCTAGAGTCTTTCCACAGAGTTGCAGAAAAACTCGTGAAGACTAGGACTCAACATTTGATCCACTAGTTTGATGAAACAACTAGTGAAGCTCATCTAAGAGATCTGGAAATATTTACCTAAAGTTTCTTTTATTGTAGGGAATTAATTCTCAGATGATTGGGACACCTCCTACAATAGAAATCTAGGAGACCTCAACTTTGTTGCTCGAAGGTCGGAGTGCCTTCATAGTGCAGAGATTAGTTGTTGTAGAAAGGAGAATACTTCAGAAGAAACTTTTGGAAAAGAATCATGGTGAAGTTAGGAGATAGGAGATCTCCATTGCTAGATTGAAGAACTTCACAAAAATAAAAAGGCCATAGAAGCCCTGATTTAGAAGAAAAGGCCATAGAAGCCTTGATCCAGAAGAAAAGGCCATAGAAGCCTTAATATTGAAGAAAAGTACAAAAAGCCTTGATATTAAAGAAAATGCCACAGAAGCCTTGATACTAAAATAGGCCACAGATGCCTTTATCTTAAAGAAGACTCTAGAAGAGAGTACTTAATTCAGAAGTAGATTTTAGTACTAATATTTTTGTTGCAGGTAAAGGAGATCTAGTAAGTCAGGAAAGCTTCCTACAAGAAATTTAGGAAGAGCAACCTCTTCAGAATCAATCCAACACCTGAAGCAAAAGAGATCAGGAGGAGATCTCATTGAAGAACTTCTAGACAAGGAAGAAGAAGAAGGACTAGGAGAGTCCTGCTCGAATCCAAAAGTAGTAGAATCAGATATCTAGGAGAAGATCTCACCACCAACACTTCCAGAAGTAGAAGGTTGAAGATAAGGTCTCAAGGAAGACCAAAAGAAGCTACAAGATCAAAGACCTTGGTGAGGTCTCGATGAGCATCTAGTAAAAGGCTAGGAGAGCCTTGTTGAAGAAATCATCAAAGAAGAACTCACTAGAGAAGTCCACTACCAAGGAGAAGCCCTTGATAGTGAAGGACTTGGGATAATTGTTGCCATCCGACAATAAGCCCAAGAGGAGGAGAATTTGGCAAGGAGTGCCAAATCTGAGTGGAAGAAGAATCCAGTGAAGACCTCAAGATATTTAGAATCTTGAGAAGAAGATCCTGCTTGAAGTCAAAATTCGACAAGAAGACTTGAAGATAGAAGAAGCTGGCTAGAACTAGAAGATTGAAGATTACCTCCCATAGCAAGAGGACACCACTTTAGAGATAGACTTCTCCAAATCTATAGTAGAAGGAGGAGACCACAAGAGGAGAACAAAGTCACCAAATCTTAGGTTCGTGAAAGAAAGTTTGAGACTACAGTTTGGTGAAGGAGCTATTCGAAATAGTCTACAAAGAGCTGCAAGATCTTACTCAAGGCAGCAACTTGGTGATCTAAGACACCAAGATCTACATCCTCTATAGAAGTGGCAAAGAAGCTACAAAAGCTTTCAAAAAAAGGTAAGCAACTATTGGTGCAAGTAGATTCATTAATTGGATTACTTTTCAGATTTGTTAAAGCACCTTAATCCAGATTAAAGTTGCAACCTAAATTACAGTCTTCAGAAGTGCAAAATAAAAAGGTTCCTTTTAGAGGTTCATTTGCACACTAGGAGTTGATTAGATTCCAAATATTAATTATCTATCAACTACCTATTATCTACTTTGGAAAGTGAAAAGAAGATTGAATCCTACAATACTAATTGTAGTGAATTTGTAGAATATTTGAAGGTTCATTTCAAATTATTCTTGATTAGTTGCAGTGAATTGATTAAGTGCATTTTCTTGAGAGTAGATTGGAGTGATAAGGTGTAATTTGTTAGTGCATTAAAAAGTAGAATTTGTTAGATTCATTTGCACTATTATTACTCTCAAAAGAAATTAGTTTTGTGCATTGAAAAAAGGTACAAAATCTAGTTTGCATCAAGTGTCTAAAGACACTCTTAAAGCACAAAAACCTGCAACTCTTAGTGGCCAATAGAAGCCACCAAAATTGGTTAGTACAAGCAAAGAAAAGCTAACCAAAAAGAAGCTTCAAATATTGAGACTTGGTGAGTCTCAAATCCAAAGCACTAAAGGGGTTAGTGCAACTAAAATAAAGCTTCTATTTTACAACATTTACAAGGCTTGGATTCACCATCAAATATCCAAGAAAAGAGGGTAAGGAGTCTAGCCAAAGAGACATCCTCAAAACCCTCATAATGCACTCATAAAATCTGCTACAAAATCAGAATCTCAGGCCTGCAAAAGAGTGCAAGAAAAGGTGCAATAAAAAAGGGTTTTATATACATGTAAAGGTTACATGGTATTGCACTTCTACAATACATCATATGCAGGGAAAGGAGCAGATTTGAAGGTGCCTCAAAAGGCACAATAGGTACAAGAAAATCCAGCCAAAGAAGGGTCAAAATATTAGCGCTCTTCAACCATCGAAAGGGCATACTCTCCATGGATGAACCTGCAAGACAAAGGAAGCTCATCAAAGTGATTTACGTAAACCAAAGCAAGCTTATCAAGGACATCTATGAAGACAAAAATAAGAAGCTTATTTACGTAGATAGAAGAGAGCTCATCCATGAAGAAAGAGCATCAAGCTTCCACTCCTACCAAGGTGAACAAGCAACATAACAGGGAGCACATTGAAGGCAAGAAGAAAAAAGAGAAGGATAGATGCTACATTGAGAGTAACATCCACAAAAGGAAGCACTATCATCCATGATCGAAGCTCCAAGATGCCTCACGAAGCCACTTGCAGAAGAATAGGTTGCTTGCTGCCCAAGAAAACAAAGCAAGCTAAGGAGGAAGATAATCAAAGGAGTTACAATCTCCTTCTTGAAGGTGTTACATCAAAAGTCTCATGCAAGAATACTGAATGCCACTTGGCATAATATTCTCTAGCACCTCTCATTTCCTAATACTCAAGAGACCATCGAAGGGGAGTTACAAGTGCCAGAGCAAATTCTCATATGTTACAAAGGTGTAACATGCATCGCAGAAGCATTACAAGAAGATATTGGCATTACACAAGTGACAACACTCTCAAGAAATGAAAAAGACACTTGGCCACCCTTGACCTCCAATAAATGCAGTCTAATTTTGAAGCAAGAACAGGGTGAAGAGGAGAGCAAATTGTAATCAAAATAAAGGAGGAAATATCATAGTCAAACCAGTTCTAGCACAACGTGGAAGAAAGGGAGCAAGGAGCATTTAAAGCTCCATAGAAGAAGGATAGATTACCAACATCATACTCTCCAACATCGAAGAACAAGCCCGATCATTTCTCACTCAACCATACCACACTTGGCCCATCCAAATTCGTCAACTCAAGCACCATAGAAAGGGTACGTAAGAGGACTATTATACTCAGTCAAAACCAATGCTATTCAAGTGTGAAGATAAGGAGCTAAGGTAAGTGAATTATCTCATTAATATTGCTTTCAAACATAGGAGATATAAGGCTATAAAATCAAGGATAAATTTTAAGGTTGTGAAAGCAAAAGATATAGGAGATAACTTACCAAAAATCAAAATAATATTTGTAAGCTAACCTAGGAGATATAAGGACTTCTACTTAGGTTGAACTATTTAATATTTTGCAAATATTATTATCTTTTCTAATTTTCCAAATTTGGGAGTCATAAGGTCTACTACATCAAATTGATTTATTGGAAATTAGAAAAATTAAAATCAAATTTCAAAGGGCCATTATAAGAGGTTTATTTAAAACATTTTAAAGGTTGGAAATTTATAATATTTACTTGTCTCAAATCTTCTCAAATCGAGACAAAAGATCCAACATTAAAACCTCTTTAAATTTGGGAAAAGTGCTTAGTTCAATAGGAGCAATAAGGATAATAGAAGTTGATTTTGTTATTTACAAAACTTTACAAAATCAACCAAAATTGAACTAAAATTTACAAAAGCACTTTATATCTTATCCAAAACATACTAGGGAGTCATAAGGCATTCTACAAAACTTGGTAATATCAACATTTATCAAAATTATCAAGTTGCAATATATAAGCTTTCTACAAAACCTAAAAATCCTCAAGAGTATATACTCTCATTACTAGGGAGACATAAGGAAGCCTACAAAACCAAGGATTAATAAAGGTTTTATCAAATCAAGCTTATATACTTCTATCAGAGATCTATCATGGATAATATCTTGAGAAATGCTTTCAATAATGAGGAATTATTTCATGAAATAAAATACTACTCTCAAAACTTAATAGATACTCTAGAAGGATTCAAGTATCTATCCTCTAGTGACAAAGAAAAGTTCTCCTTGTTTCTTAAGGAAGCTAAAGAAGGTATATTTACAACATTGATTAGTTATCTTCATGATATTATTTTCACAACATGGTGGAACTCACAAATATTGGTTATACTTTCACCAGAAGAATGTTTGATGGTCTATCTATCTCTAATTGTGTTTGTACTTAATCAACACAAGGAACAAGATAGCAATAAAGAAGAATATTATTGTGATGATAAACTAACCTATCATGTAGCAGAAACTCCATCAGTACCATTGTAGAATTAGAATAGAAGAAGAAGAAGAAAAAGAAAGAAGAGGCACATTAAAGAGAAACATGTCATCATGAAGATAAAACCAGTTGAACACATACAAAAGGTAGAAGAACCTTCAACTACAACATACTTCGCATCATATGAAGATAAATATTACCTATTGAACCTGATCACACTAAGTGATGAAGGAGAATACAAATTTCTCTATCCATTGGAGGAAGATCCACATTGAAGACTAAAGTCTTCAATACCCAAATATTGTAATACAGGGGGTGTTAGAAATAGCTTATATTACATTATTTGGGTCATGTAAATGTACCTTCCTTGGTACATACTTAGGACATTAGATTACTTTAGGGGAAGTTATCTAGTTACTTCATGCAATGTAATAAATGCACAAGTGTCAATGTGCAAGTTGTAATGTGCAAGGTGTCCACTTGTACAACTAGGTAGAGTGTTGGCCAAGGAACTTATCTTCCTATATAAAGGGCCATAGATATAGAAGAGATAACATAGTAGTGTAGGATTAAAGTAGTGTAGGATAGACAATAGTGTAGTGTGTGTGAGCTATAAGCTCAGAGCTCATTCATTGAGCAGTAGCTTGTATCATGGAGTGTTCATTTCCTCCATAGCTACTATTGTACTCATTTTCATCATTTCTATTTATAGCATATTTTAGTCATCTCATAGATTTACTTTCTTTCTTATTATTCTGCATCTTGTGAATGCTATCTCCCATTGCATGTTGTATCAAAAGCTAACAATGAAGTGGGAATATTTTATGGATATAGGAACTATTAAAGTTTGGATAAATCTAAATAAAAGAATGGGATGAGCAAGTGGATTTTAAAAATATTGAATTCCAATGACACAAATGTTATGAGACTGGACACATGGTAAGATATTAAAAAGTGATAACAATAGAGAAAGAGACAAAAAAACTCTGCATGAGATAAATTTCAAGATGAAGCAAAGAGAGCATATCGAAGTAAAAGTTGGATTAGATCAAGAAAATTTCCACTCCCCAAAAAATGGTAAATAAATCCCCTCTACATCATTAGATGGAGAAGGTCATCATGATTTACTCAATTCAACCATTACAAGAAATAAAGGAGATACGAGATGATGAAATATGAGGCAAAATTTCAAATTCACAAGAAATTAAAGGTGTGCAAGAAGATGTGGAAGCAAATTCTAAAGCAAAGGACGTAAAAGAGGTCAAGTTTAATCCATGTAAATAATTTTCATTTTTCTCAAGTAGTATAATATACTCTCCTTGCAATAAGAATGAAAGTAGTGTAGAGCTTATCCCTTGCACTTTAGGGCTTTAAGAGCAATATGCTAAGAAAATAAGTATAGGAGATATCCATAGAAATTTAAGGTTTACTAAGTATCATAAGAAAGTAACAGTATGAAGAATATTCCTTATGTTTTAAGGTTTCGAAGGCAACATTTAGAATGCAGTGTCTATGAGTCTATTTCTTGCACTTCAGACTCTCTAAGACAATTTGCACTTCAAATTATCCAAGGCAACATAAATCTAAGTCTCATTATAATTGTACTTTAGGTATTCAAGAGCAACACAATAAAGAAATAAGTATTGATCATATCCATACAAATTAAGTATTTTGACATAGCATAAAAAAGTAATATGGAGAATGATCCTTACACATTAGGGATTCTAGGTCTAGATTATTTTTTTGAGGCCATTCCTTACAATTTAAGTTCTCTAGGGAAATATAAGCCTATAATTGATAAGCCTCATTATGAATAGTCTATAATTGAAGAGAGTGATGAAGATGAAAGTGTTGGAAAATTGGAAAAGAAGAGAAAAACCCTCAAAGCAAAAACAAAGAGAAAATGAAACTCAAAGATATATCAATATGGGAAAATAGAAAAAAATATCTTAATTATTAACAAGAAGTGAAGCTATGACCACAAATAAGAATAAAAATTGATGATAAAAATAGTATATTTGAATAATAGGGGTATGAATAAGACCCCTAAAAAAGAATTATTACGTAATTAATAGGTTATTATGGGCTTGAGTTTGTTTTAATACAAGAAACAAAAATTAATTGCAAGGAATGTAAGGATGCATTAAGAAATATTTGGAATATGGGGGATTGTCTAATATTTTTTTCTATAAGAAATTTAGGAGGTATTATAACAACATAGGAAAATAAAAAATAGGATGAAAAATTTCTATAAGTAAAAAAACTAATGGGATTGCTAGTATGTTTTGCAAGGAAGAGGAAAATATCAAACTTGGGGTTACAACTTTATATGTTCCAATTGTAGTTACTCCTAGTGAAAGATGTTGGAGGGACCTTAGGTTATTTATGTCAATTTAAATGATGATTCATAATTATGATCTATGGGTTCTTGGGGGGACTTCAATACAAAACTATCTCCTTTAGAAAAGAAGGGTGGTAATCCTAGATGGTCTAAATCAATGGAAGATTTTGCTTTATTATCAATTCAAATAGTATTGGGGACATTATTCCTTCAATATTTTAGTGTACATGGGATAATAGATGCATTAGGCAAACTCATAACAGAAATATTAGACAATTTTTTGTTATCCAATACATGGTTGCAAATGAAGTATACAATCTCATTAGCCATTTTGTTGTGAGTAGGATCATATAAAAAAACCATTCTTTTGAGATGTGAATTATTCAATAATGGTCATCCAAATCTATTTGGTTATAGAGTATGTGGCTTCACAACCCCTATTTCTTCTAGATGATTATGTTATTATGGGATGAAGCAAGGTTTGAAGATCATGTATGTACAAGTTTGTTCAAAAGATAAAGTATCTAAAAGAGTATATGAATATTTGGAATGCCAAATATTTTGGTGACATATTTAAATCAATGGAATGGACCATGATAATTATTTACTAAAAAAAATACTTTCTAATGATCATAATGTATTGAAAATAGAAGAGTCATATTGGTCCCAAAACTTTAGGGAGATATGGCTTAATAAAAATTTCAAAATTACCATTATTTCATGCTATAGGTAAACCATATTTATCCTTTATTTGAATAAAAAATATTTCAACTCTGGATGGAAGAAATATTGGGAAAGAAGAATACATAAAGAAAGAAGCAATTAATTATTTAAAAGATATTCTTACAAATGTTGGAAAACATAAGGAGGCCTAAAGTAAGATTTTGAAAAATATTCCATCAATTATCACATAGGGAAAAAATGAAGGCTTGGTGAGGAATATCTCTATGCAGGAGCTACAAAAGACAGTTATCTCTTTCCACCCTAACAAGGCACTTGGCCTTGATGGATTTCCTACCAATTTAATTTTTAAAAAATTGGAACTTGCTGAAGAGGTATATATTGGATGTAGTTAAAGAGGCTATGAATAAGAAGGCTATAATAAATGAGACAATATTCCACATTTATTTCTTTTGATCTTAAGAAAGAAAAAATATTTTGATAATTTTTATCTAATTAGACTTTGCAATATGATTTATAAGATAATTTTAAAAACTATATCATATAAATTGAAAAATAATGTAGTGCTTACAATGTTTCATTTTTCTCAAGTAGTATAAAATCTTGTCCTTACAATAAGAATAAAAGTATTGTTGAGATTATCCCTTGCACTTTAGGGTTTGAAGAGAAACATAGTAAGGAAATGAGTATGGTAGACATCCATGGAAATTTAGGGTTTTTAAGGTAGTATAAGAAAGTAATACTATGAAGAGTATTCCTTACACTTTTGTGTTTCTAGGACAACACAGTGTATATGAGATTTTTTCCTAAACTTCAAATTCTCCAAGGCAACACAAACCTAAGTCTAATTATTATTCTACTTTAGGGATTCAAGAGCAACATAATAGAAAAAAAGCATGGATGATATCCATAAAAAAATTAAGGTCTTTGAGGTAGCATAAAAAAGTAAGTACTACAAAGAATAATCCTTACACTTAAGATTTCTAGGGCAAAATAAAGAAAAAAATATTTTTGAGGCATTTCTTTGTAATTGACATTCTCTAGGGTAATATAAGCCTATAGATGATAAGCCACATTATAAAAAATTTAGAATCAAAGAGGTTGATGAAGATGAAAATATTGTTAGAAAATGAAAAAAGGAGATGAAGACCCTCAAAACAAGAACAAAGAGAAAATGGAAACTCAAAGAAATATCAATATGGGAAACTAGAAACAAAGATCTCAAGTGTTAACAAGAAGTGGAGCTAAGACTACAAATAAGAATAAAATGTGATGATAAAAATGATATATTGGAATATTAGGGGTATGAATAAAACCTATAAAAAAAGAGTTATTAGGGAATTAATAGCTTGTTATAGTCTTGAAATTGCTTAAATACAATAAAAAAATAAATCATAAGAAATGTAAGGATGCATTAAAAATATTTGAAATATAAGGGATTGTGTAATAGTTTTTTCTATAGGAACTTTAGGAGGTTTGCAATATTATGAGACAAATGCAAATAGGATGGACAATTACTTAAAGAAAAAAATAATTACGTTGCTATGAAAATATCAAAGTTGGGTTTATAAATATATATGTTTAAATTATAGTTACTATAGAGATGGATCACTACACTTAGAATGAATCATTCTTAGGTGACAAAAGACGAAGGTCAAAGAAACAAATGAGCATGAAAGAAAACCCCAATAAAACATTTTGAGGATTCGGAGGCTAGCAAGAATAAGGTATGAAGATTGGACCTTTATAAAGTTTGATAAAAAAAGAGATAGTAAAAGCTCCAACAAGGAGGTCTAGTAGTCAGAGGGTTCAAGGTTAAAAAATATCTTGATATTAGATGGTGAGGAAAAATTCTACAGAAAAGTCACCACATCCAAAAAAAATAAGATTTACTAAGGTGTGTGATCTTCTAGAAGTACCATCCTTACAAAATAAATGTTGCATATTTCTTGGAAAGGATAATAGTAGCTAGGAAGCCATAACAAAGCCACTCTCCGATTTGGAGCATTAAAAGCAAAAATATTTTGCATCCAGATTGTGGGTATTACCAAAAATGGTAATTGGAAATAATGGCAGTAGCTACTCATCCAAAGGCTTAGAACCATTTGGAAATTAAGATACCAGATCTAGAGAATCTTGGAAGGACTGACGACTTAGACAAAACATGACCCGATATCAAAAGCAAAGATCATCTTGAAATCTTTGCATGAGTTTTGGATGGAAATCCTTATTTTTTTAATATATAAATAGGAGTAGTATTAGCTTTGTAAAGGATCAACAAGTTTGCATTTGTTTTCTTTTGTAAGATTTCCTTTCATTTCTTTCTATAGAGCAGTCAATTCCTAAGTGGCTTGTGGGTAAATCAAACCCTTGCTTTTGGCATAATATTTGTATAAAATTACTTGCATATATATATATATATATATATAGAGAGAGAGAGAGAGAGAGAGAGAGAGTCTGCATCAATTTTAAGACTAACCGTTTGTGGTTCTCCATTGACCTTTTTTGTGTGTGTACATATTTATAGTTTTTACATGATTTTTAGGTTTTGCTTACATATGTGTGTGTAGGAGGCCTACATTAATTTTTGGACTAGCCATCTATGGTTCTTCATTGATCCATTTATTTATGTGCACATATGTTAGTAAATCTCATTTGTGCTTAAATTTATTGAGGGGAGAAAGTGTTCATCACTGACACAGCGGTAAGGCCTGTTGTGCAGGGAGATCTTAGTGGATCTTTTGGTGCATCACCACATTTTTCTTTTGTGGAGTTATTTTATTTTTCTCTCATATATTTTTCTTCCCCTAAGTCTAAGTGCAGCTAAATATTACATCTTAAAAAGGACATGACCTTGTAAAAAACTCTCGAAGACCCCTAATTGAGCTGAACCCCATGCTCTCAACTATAACCTATTGTATCGCTCCTTGTGAGATGTGATTGTTTTGATTGGGACAATCAAAGATGACAATAGTTTAATGGCATACTCGATGGGACCCTAGTGATAGATAATTGGTCTTGTAGTTGCAACAAGTCAGGCTAGACTTGATGAATGTCTATACCTACCCTCGCTTGTTGAAGCACCTCTTTATTCACTTGGTTACTCTGCTCTAGAATGAACATCAAAAGAAGTCAATACTTGAAGATATCAAATTATAGTTTTGGTGAAGGCCTTAGTTTATATCAAATAATCAACCCTAGCTAACCAACCTACTACCCTTGAGTCCTCTCTCACTCAACAACTTGCTACTCCTGACTGGATCATGCCAATATGGAAAAAGGAGAAATATGTGGAGGTAGAGGTAGTAGTTCCTAATAGGCCTTGAATCCAGATCAACAATTATATCAGCCAAAGGACAGTAAAGGTAGTGGAATCTATTGGCGTGCAGGTGTCTAAGAAAATAAGTTTAGCCACTTACCCAAGATAGAAGGAAGCACTCCGCCCATCTAAAAATGAGGAAGAGGTAAAGGACCTGAGATAGAGGTGGAACATACATGCCAATTGGGTCAAAAACAAAGGCGGATTCAACATCGGTACCGGTGCCACTTCATCAAGAAGGGTGTTTTTCCTTGGTACCAATTCATTTGCATTAATGGGGTTGTTGAAAAGTCCTAGTTTCTTAAGGGTGACGGTTTTTCACCCAAGAAACTAGAAAAAAAAGGAAGAAAAGGAAAGGAATTGAGAAACTAATAGGGGCCCTTTTTAACTCCTTTTCCAATGGATAAAGGCTACCCACTTAAAATCCTTGTACATATGCAGTATATGTAATATATGTAATCAACCCTAATATTATAGGATTACGAAAGATCTAATAGTTACAGATATTTGAATATACAAAATTACTACTAAAATTCCAACCTTTGCTTCCATTTCAAAAAGGGGGACACTTTTCTTGACTCCATACCGATGGATTAAGACATCAACTTTTCTAGGTTCCTTATCTTTAGTAGGCTAAAAAACCCTTGTAAGTTTCCAGAACTATAGTGACGACTCACTACATTCTAAATATATCATTCTTAGGGATAAAAAGTGAAGGTCAAAGCTACAAATGGATGCAAAGTAAAACCCCAATCAAAACTTTTAAGGATTGGGAGGCTAGTAAGGATAAGGTTTGAATATCAAACCTTTATAAAGTCTTAACAAAAATAGGACAATAAAAACTCCAACGAGGAGGTCCAACAGTCAGAGGATCCAAAGTCAAGAAATTCTTGAGGTCAAATGGTAAGGAAAACATCTGAAGAAATGTCACCACATCCAAAAAATATAATATTTGCTAACATGTGCAATCTTCTGGAAGTACTATGCACTCCTACAAAAGAAATGTTGCATATTTCTCAAAAAGATAGAAGTAGCTAGGAAAGCATAACAAAACCAATAATGAATTTGGAGCATTAAAAGCAGAATTATTTCACACCCAGATCATGGGGATTCCCAAAAAAGGTAGTTGGAAATAATGGTGGTAGTTGCTCATCCAAAGACTCAAAACCATTTGGCATTTAAGATATGTTGGCATTTTTGCCACATTATTTTGATTGTTGATTATTCATGCATAAGATGTTGAAGTTCTCACTCCTTTACAGGTTTTGATGCAAAAAAAAGCTAAGTCCGAAGACTGTCGCGATATCGCGACAAAAAGCAGCATGGAAGGCACAGTTCAAAACCGTCGCGATATCGCGACATGTCGCGTTATCGCGGGTCTGTTGAGGAGAGAGAAGTCAAACGCAAAGTTGTCACGATTTCGCGACGTGTCGCATTATCGCGGTCAAAATGGTCAACGGAGACAGCGTAGTAAAATTGTCGCGAAATCGTGACATGTCGCGTTTTCGCGACTTACAATGGCCATGGAGCAGAGTAAGAGAAAAGGTCACGAAATCATGACATAACTAAGCAAAGGGTGATGACAATGAATCTCGTAGCGATTTCACGACAGAATAATGAACAAGACACAAAATGCGGAAGACGTCGCGAAATCGCGACGTGTTGCATGGTCGCGGCAAGGTTGAAACAAAAATCATAAGGCATGAAAACCGTCACGATTTCGTGACATTTGTGGAGATGAAGTCCAGCAACAATGAAACGTCACGATTTCGTGACATATTGGGGCGGAAGGACCAAGTGCAGAGAATTGTAGCGATTTCGCGACATGTCACGTTTTCGCGAGGAGGAAGCAAGGAGGCAGCCAGATTGTACGGAATGTCACGATTTCGCGACATGACGAATTTTCGCGGTCGAAAAGCAGTGAAGTCCAAGGAGATAGAACTTGTCACGATTTCGCGACATGTTGGAGATTAAAGAACCACTTGAGGCAAGAGTGTCATGTTTTCACAGGTTGAGAGCAGGACCGTACAAGGCAAGAGAAAATCGGAAATCGCAACATGTTGGGTTTCGGTATACAGAAGAGAAGGGCACAAAAGGTAGATGAAGTCACGATTTCGCGACATGGTGAAGTTTTCATGACATGGTGAAGAGTGTTGCATTTTCGCGACGTATAAGGAAGACAAAGCCAAAAGAGAGAAAAGTGTAGCGAAATCGTGCCTTGTCGCGTTTTCGCGGTTCGAAGCAGCGAAGAGACAAAATTGGGAAAGAACGTCATGATTTCGTGACAGGTCATAGTTTCACGGAAACAGAGCGGAGAAAGAGCAGAATAGTATGAAATGTCACGATTTCGTGACATGTCATGTTTTCGCGACCCGTTACAGTTTCGTGCCAGAAAGCAGTTCAAACGGCCCGATGAAGCATTGCGATTTTCAAGAATTAAAAGCACTCCAGAATTAAATGTTTTGCTGCTTTCCAATGCAAGCAAGGTAGAAGAACGTGTCCAAGCCACCAGAATTGAAGACGCTCATTATTCAAAGCTTTTGTTCATGATTTTCTAACGGTTCAAGCATGTTTCGAGAACGACCATTTAATGAAGACGACCGGTTCCTTATTTCAGTTAATTTTTGGTTTCTCCGAGGCTGGTTTAAGGGGATCATTTCCTTGTTTCGTTGCATATTTTGTAAATCTCGAGGAAGTCCGTTGCATGTTTTAAATGCTGTAAAGAAGCAAGACTTCTATATATATCAATGTATTTCTCCAGAACAAGGATTGGGGAGTTTGAGAGACAGGTTGCATGAAAGCTTTCAAGTTCTTTGCATGAATGAAAGATATTTGGCCTCTGATTTTGCAAACGTCTTTCTGTGTGATTTCCTTCTATTTCATGTATTTCTCAGTTATGCTCGTCTTTCTAATCTACTGTTAGATTTCAATTCTGTATCTGAGTTTGAATATTGCAAATGAGGAAGTGAGTTCTGGAATGCAATCCTGAAGGTTGTCTGTGCAAGGTCGTAAGTGGATTATGTTGTATTCTATTATTATATGTTGTTTATACGCTTGAGGTTAAATTCTTGTTGAGTTTCTTTCCCTGATCATATAAGTTTGGCCTGTGGCCATATTTCCCATCTCTTTCCATGTATTTCCCATTTCTTTCTGCACATTTATAATTCCTTTCCAGTAACTCTAGTCTTCATCAAGCTTAGATATAGTAAGGGAACCAACCCTCTCTGGAGATTGGTCTGGGAGACATTTCTTTCTCCCAACCTTTCAATGTTGGCCGGGTCTAGGGCGCATAGACATAGAAAATCCTTTCCTGTGGCAGATTCGTGACCAACAATTTTTGGCACGCTCGGTGGGACAGACTGTTTCTGTCTCAGAAAGATCCCATAGTATTGAGGGTTTAATGTTCGCCTTCATGCCGTATAGTTAGAACATTTGGTGACTCTACAGTACCCAAAAATCTTTGAACGTGGATGCAGTGAAAGTTGTACTTCATGATCACGAGATCAAAGTCCAAAAAAGTTGAAGATCTTGTTGAGTTTTTTGAACTTGACAGCACAAAAAGAGGTGAACACTCTAGGTTGGTTTCCCCATCGCTTGCATTATCTGCCATATCCACACAAATCCCTGGTATTGTTACTAGTTTTCCATCTTCTCAGTTACATACACTAGTCCCAATGGCCCAGTATCCTCCACCCCGATAGTTTTCAGCATGGAACAGCTCAGGAGCCTTGAATTTGTAGGCTCAAAATCTAGTTCCCCAGGCTGCTTTGAAAGCCTTGCCAACCTATGATGGTACGGGAAAGACTGCATACGAACATATTCATGATGTAGCTTCTCTGGCAGCCATTCACGATATAACAGACGAAGATGTGATGGTGAAGTTATTAGTGTTATCCTTGAGAGGAAAATTGTTGTACTGGTATCGATCTCTGCAACCAGGCACTATTGCATCATGGGATCAGCTAGGAGAATTGTTAGTTAAGAATTTTCATGAACAGGCTGACCCATTTTCATTGTTGCATCAGTTTAATGCAATCCAGAGGCACCCGTAGGAGGCAATAGCAGATTTCAATGTTCGTTTCACCAGAAGCTGGCAGCGAGTGCCTGAAGGACTTCGCCCTACCCCTGAGCAAGCTACGTTCTACTACCTTCGAGCGTTCAATACAGACATTGGCTTGGCGATCAGGCAGTCCAATGTGATGACCTTCCCGGAACTGTTCGAGCAAGCACAAAAGGTGGAGGCAGACTTGATTGCAATCGGCAGGCTTCCCCCAAAGGTAGCAATGCCCATTTTACCTGATATTCCACAACAATTATATCCTAGTTCTTTTTTGCAATCTATGTCTTCTATGTACCCTGTTCCATCATGGAGCTCCAGTGCACCTCAAATTGCACCTATCCCAGTTCCTCAGCTCTCTACTTCAGCAAATCCCTAGTTGCCTGCACCCAACATTCTGCCATTCCCTGCTTCCACTTCATTCCCAGCATTACCGGCACCACCAGCACCTTTGCCCTTACCAGCACCTCCTACGCCTGTAAATCCTGATCCTTATACGACACTCTTGCAAGAGGTAAAATCTGCCAATTCTGCAATAAGAGCAATGGGTAATAAGATCACGCTTATTGAAAGGAAGCAAGCTGAGCGAGATTTCCAGCCTAGGAGATTTCAACCCCCATCGATTACTAGAGAACAAGCTGCTTCAACAAGCAAAGCACCCGAGAAAAACCTGACTGTTTTGGCAAATGAAGATGTAGTCCCTACGAAAAGAACATATTGGTGTTCGACATGCAATGATCCACATGGAGAAGACACTTGCATGGTTCATTTGAATTATGTGCAGACATTGGCTGCTAGTTCTTCGGGAGGGCAAGTTAATATGATCTCTGAGGCAGGCCATAGCTTAATGGTTCCATCGAAAGAGCAAGTTTCGGTTCTCACAAGGACTGGAAAGAAGCCTGTTACAGTAGATCCTGCTGAGCTAGAGCCATTAAAAGTGCCAGCTGATTTGAAGAAACCAGTGAAGACTCCTGTGCCAGCTTCAAAGCTAGATGCGCCTATTTTATCGAAAGATCCTGTTCCACACAGAGTACAAGAAAAGGCCGCAACTGCACAGGCAAGATCAGAAGCAGAGGAGCAAGCTAGAGAAAAGTTGAAGTACCCTTCATTGATGAAGAGGCTGAGAGTAGAAGCCACTCAGCAGTATCGAAGCAGATATGATCACCCCATTGAAAAGAAGGAATCTATCGTGGTTGCATACAACATTGTCGAAGAACTGAAGAAGACCCCAGCTAAGGTTAGTCTTTATGATGCATTGCAATTGCTCAGGCGAGGTAGATTTATTGCAAGAATCTTTAAAATCTATGAAGGATAGTGAGAAAGGTCCTACCCAGACAATTTATGCTCAAGCTTTAACCACTTCTATCATTGGTAAAAATAGACCACCCCCGTTTTATCTATCACTGCAAATAGAGGGTTGGATCGTGCATAACTGCATGATTGACTCTGGAGCCGCTACAACTGTCATGCCAAAGGCAGTTTGCGAAGTTATGGGTATGGAATATACATGAAGTAGCCCTGGAGTCTTGCAGTTAGATGGTACTCCTATGAAAATGATGGGTGTAATCAAGGATGTCCCGATTGTTTTACACACTATGCCTCAGATTACAGTCATTCAGGAGATAGTTGTGGTCGATCTAGAACCGTATTTCAGTATGTGCTTATCCAGAGAGTTTACTGCAAAGTTGGGAGGTTACCTTGCATTGGATTATTCCCACTTGGAGATCCCTTTCAAAGGAAAGAGACTCCGGATTCATAATGAAAAACCTTCCTCTTTTCATATTGAAAGGTTGGATGAAGCAGGAAAGACCATGCAATCTGTCAACATGCTAACCGAAGAGTTAGAGGGTTCTGATTTGATGAATGAGGTTTTAGATGAGCTTCAGTTGGAAGACGGGTTTTCCATGCTTGATTTCAATGCTATGCTGGAGACCGAAATCGGTTGTTATTCTATCACAAAACCCGAGGATGGCACAAGGCAGGTACCCCTTAACCAAGATGATCAGAGCTCTGTCACGGATCAACTATGGAAGTTATATTTTGATGGGGCAAGATGCAAAAATGGTGCAGGAGCAGGTATTGTTTTGATTTCTCCCTCTGGTTTACAAAGAACATATTCATACCGTCTCACTTGGAATTGTACTAACAATGTTGTCGAGTACGAAGCATTATGCCTAGGCTTGAAAAAGGCAAGAAAGTTGGGAATCGAACAGTTGCAGATTTTTGGTGATTCTGAGCTGATTGTAAACCAAGTAACAAACAGGTGTATTTCCAAGCAGCATTATCTCAAAGCATACCGCAACCAAGTTTGGGACCTGTTTGAGTCTTTCACAGCTCTGAATATTCAAGCCATTTCTCGAGAGCTGAATAAGCATGCAGATCTTCTAGCATCTCTTGGAGCAAATTTTTCTCCCATTGAGCAGGTAGTGAAGAAACCAAAGACAGTAAGGATGGTGTACAGGCCTAGTGTCCCAGATAAAGATACTTTTTGGCAAGTCTTCGAGAGTGATGAGCAAATTGTTAACTTTTTGATTCAAGAAGCTGCCACCATCAAAGGAAGAACCTTGGAGCATGAAGAAACCGAAGGTCTAATTCAGTTGCGGAATAATCATATTCCGAAAGGTCTTATCACTCTAGAAAGTTTGTTTGATCAGCATGATCGGTCCAAGAAACATCGGATTGAGATCGACAAGAAAGAGTATATGGAGCTGCAATTAGAACCCAATAAGGTCATTAAGATTGGGACTGATTCTACTCCTGATGAACTGCAAGAAATCAGGCAACTGTGTCAAGAATTTTTTGATATTGTGGCCTGGAGTTATGAGGATCTGAAGGGATATGATAAACAGATTGTTCAACATACTATTGAGTTGGAAGAAGGAGTCAGACCCTTCAGGCAAAAGCAGCGACCAGTGAATCCAAAGATTGAGACTCTCATGAGGGCCGAACTTGTGAAAATGCTGCAGGCCAAGATTATATACCCGGTTAAGCACTCGACTTGGGTTGCTAATCTGGTTTCGGTTCGAAAGAAAAATGGAGACATACGACTGTGTGTAGATTTTCGAAATCTGAACCGTGCATCTCTGAAAGATCACTATCCCTTGCCTCGCATTGATCAGATACTGCATGTTGTTGTTGGGGCTCAGCGTTTTTCACTGCTGGACGGTTTCTCTGGATATAACCAGATTTGGGTTAGGGATGAGGACCAGTACAAGACAACATTTACAACTAAGTGGGGCACTTTTGCTTATCAGCGAATGCCTTTCGGATTATCAAATGTTGGGGCCACATTCCAGAGAGCCATGGACATTGCATTTGAGGAGCTTTTGAACAAGATTATTGTTATTTATCTTGATGATATGACTGTCTTTTCACATAAACGGGAAGATCACTGTTCTCATCTGAGGCAAATCTTTGGAAAATGTAGAGAGTTTGGTATTTCTATTAATCCAAAGAAGTCGGTTTTTGCAGTGAAGGAAGGTAAACTCTTGGGGCATGTCATTTCAGAAGATGGTTTGGCAATTGATCCATCTCGAGTCGAAGCATTGAAGAAACTATCGCTCCTCGCCAATAAGAAAGAGCTGCAGTCTTTCTTTGGGCAAATTAATTTCATCAGGAAGTTCATTTCTGATTTTGCCCAGGTTGTCAAGCCCATGATTGAGTTGTTGAAGAAGGATGCAGAATTTAAATGGACAACTCAGAGGAAGGAGGCATTCCAGGAAATTAAGGACAGAATAGTGCAGGCTCCTGTATTGATTAATCCAGATTATTCAAAAGATTTCATTCTGTATGCAGTGGGGGAAGATGAAAGCTATGCCGCAGTACTCACACAGAAAGGAGACGATGGGAATGAAAGGCCCATTGCTTTCCTTAGTCAGGTTATCTTACCTCATGAGGCAAGATATAATTTCATTGAAAAATAGGTGTATGCTGTCATGAAGTCTCTTAAAAAATTCAAGCACTTCATATCTCAGAGTAGGACAGTCGTTTATGTTATACATCCCGATGTGAGGAATTTCATCATTCAGGGTGAGATGGGTGATAAACGCGCTGGTTGGGTCACCAAAATTCAAGAATTTGATGTTGAGATTCATCCGACCAAGCTAGTGCGGGGTAAGGCCTTATGCCAGCATTTAGCAAAGACTGCAGCATCTGGAATAGTTGATTATCAAGCAGATGATCTTGCTAGAGATAACAATCTGATGAACCTCTTAGTTCAAGAACAAGATTGGGCAGATGACCTTATTAACTATTTCACAACTGGTAAATGCCCTTCACAGTTAAATGCCTCACAACGGAGAAGGTTTCGTCTGCAAGCTCTCAGGTATGTGTTGCTGCCCGAAGGATTGTTTTTCAAGAACATTGATGGCGTTCTTTTAAGGTGTGTCAAGGAATCAGAGAAGGCAAGGCTCCTGGAGGAGTTTCATTTTGGCATATCAGGAGGACACTATGCAGGTAGACCGATGGCTTTAAAAATTATTCGAGCTGGTTACTATTGGCCAACCTTGTTCACAGATGCTTTCAGGATTGCCCAAGCATGTGACAAATGTCGAGGTATACAGGAAGGGTTAGAAATGCATCATTGCCCTTGCATCCAATTCAGGTTGAAGCACCTTTTCAGTAGTGGGGATTGGACTTTATTGGGATTATTGATCCGAATTCTTCAACTGGACACAAGTATATCTTGACCGCTACAGATTATTTTACGAGATGGTCTGAAGCTATTCCAACCAGGGTTGCAAATCAAGCGGTGGTGATTTCTTTCATTGAAGGGCTGATCACACGTTTTGGCATTCCTGATGCTATTATTACAGATAACGGAACTCCATTTATTGGAGCTGAGCTAGCTGAATTTGCAAATAAGTATGGTGTTTTTCTGAAGACATCCTCGAACTATTACCCTCAGGGAAATGGCTTGGCAGAGTCCACAAACAAGAATTTGCTACGGATTTTAAAGAGATCTTTGGGGGATAACAAGAGATCATGGCACCTTCTGTTGAATCAAGCTTTATGGGCAGATAGGATTTCAATCAAGAAGTCTATCAAGACTTCACCATATGCCCTGGTATATGGAAAAGAGGCAAGGTTGCCTGTTCATCTAGAATTGCCAATATTGCAGCAGTTGCAGGGATTTCAGGATGATGAAGCAGATGTAGATTCCATGGATATGCGGTTGGCTCAGTTGTTACAGTTGGAAGAGCAACGTTCTTTGGCCTATGAGGAGTTTGCTAAGCATACACAGGTTATTTCAAAGTGGTTCCATAAAAATTTTGCTGATCGTCCGCTTAAGGTGGGTGATTTGGTCCTGAAATGGAATGAAAGGAAAGCCAAGCCAGGAATGCATAAGAAGTTTGATGCTCTGTGGGAGGGTCCGTTCCGCATTGTCAGTGCTGGTGCAACAAATTCGTTTCATCTGGAAGATTTGGATGGCAGCCCACTTCCTATTTCGGTGAACGACTTTCATCTGAAAGCCTACACTCCATGAAGTGCGAGTCCAGTATTACCTTGTACAGTTATTTTGCTTTAAATAAAAAAAAAACAAAAAAAAAGAGAAAAGAGAAAAAAAAAAAGAGTATTGTTTTCCTCTGTCAACTTCGGCTCTTTTTGCATGCGAGCCCGCAGGTACGTATTTCTTTCTTTTTTCTTCTTCCTTCCTAGCAGTTAGTGGCTTCCTCTTTATTTCTTCCTTTCCCCTCTTCATTCCCTTCTTCTCCTACTCCTTTTTCTTCTGCAAGTAATCAAGCCACTACTGTTGTTTCTTTTTCCCTTCCTGCTATTCCCATTTCTTCTTTTCCTTTTCTTCTAATTTCATTGTTGTTTTAGCATTTATCAGTTCTATCTACCACTTCACTCCTTCCATTCCCACCTTCCATTCCATTCACTTCCATTTCCATTTCATAGCAGCTGGTGACACAGAAGCACTCTGTTACTGTATCTACCGCATCACTCCCTCCACTCCACCATTCCATCATTTACTATTTCCATTCCATAGTCCTCACTCCACTTATTTCATTCATTTCCATTTTGCAACCCCTGGTGCTTTCCTGGAGATTCTTTTACAGCACCTGGTAAGCTAAGCCAAATACAGATTTACTTGAGTTTTCAGTGAGTCAGCAAGAGTTGTTGCAGCAGTCCATCGAGATGTACCCCATCAGCCAGCTTTCTGTTCTCAGTTTTTTTGACTCTGTTGCCCAATGGATTCAGGCCTGGGATTCGTGCATACAACAGAACTGTATACCCCATGAGCCACCAAGAATGTTGGCATTTTTGCCACATTATTTTGATTGTTGATTATTCATGCATAAGATGTTGAAGTTCTCACTCCTTTACAGGTTTTGATGCAAAAAAAAGCTAAGTCCGAAGACTGTCGCGATATCGCGACAAAAAGTAGCATGGAAGGCACAGTTTGAAAACCGTCGTGATATCGCGACATGTCGCGTTATCACGGGTCTATTGAGGAGAGAGAAGTCAAACGCAAAGTTGTCACGATTTCGCGACGTGTCACGTTATCGCGGTCAAAATGGTCAATGGGGGCAGTAAATTGTCGCGAAATCGTGACATGTCGCGTTTTCATGACTTACAATGGCCATGGAGCAGAGTAAGAGAAAAGGTCATGAAATCGTGACATAACTAAGCAAAGGGTGATGACAATGAATCTCGTAGCGATTTCACGACAGAATAATGAACAAGACACAAAATGCGGAAGACGTCACGAAATCGCGACGTGTTGCATGGTCGCGGCAAGGTTGAAACAAAAATCATAAGGCATGAAAACCGTCACGATTTCGTGACATTTGTGGAGATGAAGTCCAGCAACAATGAAACGTCACGATTTCGTGACATATTGGGGCGGAAGGACCAAGTGCAGAGAATCGTCGCGATTTCGTGACATGTCACGTTTTTGCGAGGAGGAAGCAAGGAGGCAGCCAGATTGTATGGAATGTCACGATTTCATGACATGACAAATTTTTGCGGTCGAAAAGCAGTGAAGTCCAAGGAGATAGAACTTGTCATGATTTCGTGACATGCTGGAGATTAAAGAACCACTTGAGGCAAGAGTGTCATGTTTTCGTAGGTTGAGAGCTGGACCGTACAAGGCAAGAGAAAACTATCGTGAAATTGCAACATGTTGCAGATTTCTGGGTATATGAAGAGAAGGGCACAGAAGGTAGATGAAGTCACGATTTCGCGACATGGTGAAGTTTTCGTGACATGGTGAAGAGTGTTGCATTTTCGCGACGTATAAGGAAGACAAAGCCAAAAGAGAGAAAAGTGTAGCGAAATCGCGCCTTGTCGCGTTTTCACGGTTCGAAGCAGCGAAGAGACAAAATTGGGAAAGAACGTCACGATTTCGTGACAGGTCATAGTTTCATGAAAACAGAGCGGAGAAAGAGCAGAATAGTACGGAACGTCACGATTTCATGACGCGTCATGTTTTCGCGAGCTAAGGTGGCGAAGGAAACAAAGGAGCCGAATACGTCATGATTTTGTGACATGGTTGGTTTTTGCGGTCCCAAAGTGATAAAGTGTACGGAGCAAAAATATGTCACGAAATCATGACATGTCACGTTTTCGCGACCCGTTACAGTTTCGCGCCAGAAAGCAGTTCAAACGGCCCGATGAAGCATTGCGATTTTCAAGAATTAAAAGCACTCCAGAATTAAATGTTTTGCTGCTTTCCAATGCAAGCAAGGTAGAAGAACGTGTCCAAGCCACCAGAATTGAAGACGCTCATTATTCAAAGCTTCTGTTCATGATTTTCTAATGGTTCAAGCATGTTTCGAGAACGACCATTTAATGAAGATGACCGGTTCCTTATTTCAGTTAATTTCTGGTTTCTCCGAGGCTGGTTTAAGGGGATCATTTCCTTGTTTCCGTTGCATATTTTGTAAATCTCGAGGAAGTCCGTTGCAAGTTTTAAATGTTGTAAAGAAGCAAGACTTCTATATAAATCAATGTAGATCTCAAAAAGAAGGATCGAGAGAGTTTGAGAGACAGGTTGCATGAAAGCTTTCAAGTTCTTTGCATGAATGAAAGATATTTGGCCTCTGATTTTGCAAACGTCTTTCTGTGTGATTTCCTTCTATTTCATGTATTTCTCAGTTATGCTCGTCTTTCTAATCTGCTGTTAGATTTCAATTCTGTATCTGAGTTTGAATATTGCAAATGAGGAAGTGAGTTCTGGAATGCAATCCTGAAGGTTGTCTGCGCAAGGTCGTAAGTGGATTATGTTGTATTCTATTATTATATGTTGTTTATACGCTTGAGGTTAAATTCTTGCTGAGTTTCTTTCCCTGATCATATAAGTTTGGCTCTGTGGCTATATTTCCCATCTCTTTCCTGTATATTTCCCATTTCTTTCTCGCACATTTATAATTCCTTTCCAGTAACTCTAGTCTTCATCAAGCTTAGATATAGTAAGGGAACCAGCCCTCTCTGGAGATTGGTCTGGGAGACATTTCTTTCTCCCAGCCTTTCAATGTTGGCCGGGTCTAGGGCGCATAGACATAGAAAATCCTTTCCTGTGGCAGATTTGTGACCAACAAGATACTAGATCTAGAGAACCTTGGAAGGACTGACAACTCAGAAAAGACATGGCTTAGTATTAAAAGTAGTAGTCATCTTGAAATATCTGCATGAGTTCTAGAGGAAAACCCTTCTCTTTGTAATCTATAAATAAGAGTAGTATTAGCTTTATAAAATATCAATAAGTTTACATTTATTTTATTTTGTAAGCTTTCCTTTCATTTATTTCTATAGAGCAATCGGTTCTTAAGCGACTTGTGGGTAAATCAAACCCTTACGACACAATATTTGTATAAAAGTACTTGCATATATATATATATATATATATATATATATATGTATATATATAAATGGAAGCCTACATCAATTTTTGGACTAGCTATCTATGGTTATCTACTGACCTATTTCTACGTATGTGTGTATGTGTTTGTAGTTTTTATGTGATTTTTAGGTTTTTCTTACATATGTGTGTGTGGGAGGCTTGCATCATTTTTTGGACTAGCCATATGTGGTTCTTTTTTTTTTTTTTGAAAAATTTGAAAAAACTTGTATTAAAACAAAGATCAATTACAATATGGGAAGAGACTCTTCCCAGCCGAGTTCAAAGAGAACACAAACTTACAAAAGAAGAAGAAGACTTGCAATGGAGCCAAATCTCCTAAATCAATAACTAGCTAGCAGGGGATCGGCATGGACAGATGATGCAACTGGTCCCGAAAACGTGACATGTCGCGATATCGCGACACCTTCTCACCTTTGGCCGTGAAAAAGCAACATGTCGCGATATCGCGACAACTTTCCTCCAGCGGCCGCGACGGCGCAACATGTCGCGATATCGCGACAACTTTCCACCAACGACCGCGATGGCGCAACATGTCACGAAATCGTGACAACTTTCCTCCAACGACCATGACGGCGCAACATGTCGCGATATCGCGACAACTTTTCTCCAACGGCCGCGACGATGCAACATGTCGCGATATCGTGACAACTTTCCTCCAGTGGCGATGGTGCAACATGTCGCGATATCGTGACAACTTTCCTCCAGCATCTGATGGCGCAACATGTCATGAAATCGTGACAACTTTCCTCAGCATGTCGCGATATCGCGACAACTTTCCTCCAGGTGATGGCGCAACATGTCATGAAATCGTGACAACTTTCCACCAGCCACAACATGTCACGAAATCATGACAACTTTCCAACGGTGCAACATGTCGCGATATCGTGACAACTTTCCAACGACGCAACATGTCGCGATATCGTGACAACTTTCCTCCAGTGACTGCGATGGCGCAACATGTCGCGATATCGTGACAACTTTCCTCCAGGACCGTGACGATGCAACATGTCATGATATCATGACAACTTTCCTCCAGTAGACGGTGCAACATGTCACGACAACTTTCCTCCAGCGATCGCGATGCAACATGTCGTGATATCGTGACATGTCGCGATATCACGACAACTTCCCTCCAGCGACCATGACGATGCAACATGTCACGATATCACGACAACATTCCTCCAATGACCGCGATGGCGCAACACGTCGCGATATCGCGACAACATCCCTCCCTTTGCTTTTTCTTTGATCATTTGTTCAAGGACCTTTCCAGACCCTGCCTGATCACCTCATCCTCAATAGCCATATCACTGTGAAGCTGGACCCCTGCCTCCTTCTCAGCACCCATCTTAGCCAGGAAGTCGGCCGCGTTGTTTAAATCTTGACTCACATAAACTGGGATCACATCATCTAATTCCTTCCATAATTCCTTAATTTGAGAGACAAGGATCCTCAACCTCCATGCTTTCAAAGCAAAGTTTCTCATGCAATCAAGAGCTCCAACCATTATTTGAGAGTCTGATTCAATAATGATCCTCCTGTGGCCCTGTTTCACTGCCCAAATAGAAGCGGATTTAATAGCTATGGCTTCTGCTTCATTGTTTGTGGCTCTTCCCAAGCCTTGCAGTTCCCAATATAGCACTGATCCATCATGATTCCGGCAAACCACTCCAATTTCGGCACTACCCGGATTGCCCTTTGCAGCTCCATCAGTATTAATTTTAATCCAGCCTTCTGGTGGTGGTTTCCAACTAGCTCTGTCCTGTCCCTGTTGTTCTTCAACTCCCTCTTCCATTGGCCCAGTAACAACCTGAGTTTCCTCTATAGCATAGACAACAACAGTTTATGTAACCTTGCTCCAGATAATCTGCCAAACTCCATCTAACGAGGAAAAAATTTCTCTAAAAATTCTCGCATTTCTCTCCAACCACACTTGCCACCAAATGAAGTTTAGTCCAAGCTCCCAACCAATTCGAAGAGCTTTAGATTTAAATCTACCCCTCTTCCATGTTTTCTAGATATTAGTCCGATTCAAGTCACCATTAACTTGAATTTTATAGCAAGAAAGCCAACGCTTCCAAATCTGACGCGTGAAAGGGCACTCAAACATCAGGTGATCAGTTGTTTCCTCGTTCTTGTAGCATAAAACACATTGAGATGGACCGATGATTCCTCTACATCCGAGATTGTCAAAAGAGAGAATTTCGTTGTGCATAAACTGCCAGGCAAAAAAGTTTACTTTCGGCCAGCCCTTGGAGTGCCAAATCTTTTTCCAATCCTCAACCGGGAATGAATGGGGGGGAGGCTCTGGGAGGATCTTCTCATATCCGTCCTTCACTGTAAAGACACCAAGGCTCCCATAGCCCCAAGCTAATTCATCCTCCTCGTCTCTACCTGTGAGAAATATTTCTGACAAGATTTTAGTCATGATGGGTGCCAACTCCGGAGGGATTGAAATTGGCCACTCCTCCAGCTTCTTAAACTTCTTAAACTTATACTCCCCCAGCTGACTAGTGATGAAATAACTGTCAATGTGAACCCATCCTTTGGTTTCTATGGCAGTTTTTATTGGTTGCAATTCAAGAAATTCAACAATGATGGGTGGGTACTGATCCCAAGAGTCTGTCCAAAAATGAGCCTTCTCCCCTCTCCCCACTTTCCAAAACAATCGATCTTTAACCACCTGAGATCCTAGCTTGAGAGCCTGCCACACTAGGGATCCAGGGCCATCCAAAGGGAAACGGCCCACCTCATTGGGGTTAACATGACCCAAATATTTACTAGTTAGGATTCTGCTGAATAAGGAGGTTGGTTGGGAAATCCACCTCCAGTACAGCTTTCCAGCCAAAGCTTTATTATTGAACTTGGATCTTCTCAGTCCCAACCCTCCTTTTACCTTGGGCTGGGTAACTTTATCCCAACCAACTAAGGCCCATTTCCTCTCTCCTTTTGCTCCTTCCCATAAAAATATTCTAGCCATATTGTCCAGCTCTTTCCATATCTTATGAGGGGCAGCCAGGATAGAAAATTTGTAAATTGGCATGGCCTGAATGACTGACTGTAAAAAAGTTAATCTACCCCCATAGCTTAACCATTTGTGAGACCAATGATTCATTCTATCTTTGATACCATCCAAAAGATCCTTCCAGATATCCATTTTTAGTTTTTTGAAATGCAAAGGAACCCCCAAGTAAACCACTGGAAGAGAAGTCCTTGTGAATCCCAAGATCTCTAGAACTCTGTCCTGGAGCCTTTGATCAAGATTAAGAAAGACCACTTTGGATTTTTTATCATTGATGACTTGGTTTGAAGCCCTAAGGTAGACATTAAGAGTATCTCTGATCACTCTTGCTTCCCTAAAGCTGGCCACTCCAACCAATCCTGTATCATCCACAAACTGTAAGTGAGTCAAAAATTCCTCACCCACCTTGATACCTGTTAGCAAACCTTGATGTCTTCTCCTCAAGAAAAGTCTACCTAATCCTTCAGCCAAAATGAGGAAAAGATAGGGAGAGCAAGGATCCCCTTGACGAAGACCTCGAGAGGCTCCAAAAGGTTGCGAGGGAAGACCCTTGATTAATACTGAATAAGACGGCGTAGATACACAACTCATGACCCAATCTATCCAGTCCTGAGAAAAACCAAAGGCTGCCATCATTTTTGACAAGAAACTCCACTCCACCCTATCATAGGCCTTTGACATATCTAATTTAATGAACATTCCTTTATTACCAGATTTTTGCATTGTATGGATTGCCTCCTGAGCAAGAACCACCCCATCCAAGATCTGCCTACCCTCTACAAAACCCCCTTGCTCGGAGGAGATAATGTTATGTAAAAGGGGTTTTAGCCGTTCAGCCATTACCTTTGTGATTATTTTATAAATCACATTGCATAAGGCAATAGGTCTATAATCTGAAATATGAACCCCCTCCTCCCCTTTTGGAATTAAAGTGATGAAGGTATGATTTAATGCCTTAAGCATTCTTTTATTACCTCTGGACTCCTCTACGACAGCCAAAACATCCTCATCCAAAGTATCCCAAAAGGCCTGAAAAAACTCAATTGGAAAGCCATCTGGTCCTGGAGTTTTGCCGGTACTCATTCCAAAGACCACATTCTTCAGTTCTTCTCTACCAATGGGTTTAAGAAGGGCCTGATTTTCTTCTTCAGAGATAACAGAGGGTATGACATCAATCACTTCATTTTGAGCCTCTACATCTTGCTCCATACTTGCCTTAAAAAGTTTAGAAAAATAATCCATTGAATGGGAATGCATACCAGGAAGAGTATCAAAGGAATGTCCATTCTCATCTTGAAGAGCTTCTATGTTATTCATCTGTCTCCTAGCACAGGCTGACCGATGGAAAAATTTGGTATTTCTATCACCTTCCAATAACCAAGTGGTTCTTGCTCTCTGTTTCCAGTAGGTCTCCTCTTGGTTATCAATGTCCTCAACCGCTTTACGCAAGGCATCATCCTCGGCTTTGAGCTGCTCTGAAATTGTTCCTTCCCTAAAGTGTTTTTGAACCTCATCCCATCTGGCCACCAAAGGAGCTCTTTGGATCTGGAAGTCTGTCTTGTTAGCTTGCCTCCATTGTTTCAGTTGAGCTTTGACATAATGAAGCTGTTTGTGGAATCTAAACATTGTTGTCCCAAAAGGTAGACGACCTTCCTCCCACCACTGTGGAATTTTCTTTCGAAGATCCTCTTTTTGTAACCAAAAATTCTCAAATTTAAAGGGTTTGTGATGCTGCCCTGTCGTAATCCCTCCCTCCAACAAAATGGGAAAGTGATCTGAAATCGGGCCCTCCAAAATCTAGAATTTTGTATTCCATTTTACGAATGCCTCCTCTGAAACCAGAAAATGGTCTAGCTTTACCTTCCGGCTATGTGGCTCCCTCCTCTTGTTAGTCCAAGTAAAGTTGGGTCCAGGGCCTTTAATATCCACTAGGTGAAAAGCCTGGACTTGGGCAATCAGAAGTCGATCCCCTGGGTCCAAAATTGGGGTTCCTCCTTCCTGATCTCTAGAAGATAATTTAGCATTGAAATCCCCAGCAATAATCCAGTCTAAATCATCCCTTGAGGTCCTCATGTTATGCACAACTTTCCATTGAAGCCTCTGGCCATCAAGGGTTTGAGCCCCATAAAAATTTGTGATTAAAACATGTTCAGCTGTGACATTATTCCTAAAATGAGATGTGAGAACACCCCTCCAGGCTATATGTTCTATTGCAGTCCATTCCAGAGAGTTCCAAAGAGTGACAATCCCCCCTGAGGCACCTTGGGCCGCCACATCCATATGACCAGCACCCCTCCAAATTCTGTTAACTGTTTTACTCATAAGATCTAACGACATTTTGGTCTCCTGGATAAGCAAAAAATCTGTTTTGCATTTTCCTAAGAGTCTTTGAACAGCAGATTGATGGGTTCTACTGTTTAAACCCCTAATATTCCATGATTTAATAATCATTGAAAACCTTGAGAGCAGTAAGAATCAATTGTCCTCACCGATCCTCCAGTGATCAGCTTGTCTCCTTGAACTGCTAGCAGGTCCTTATTTGATTTTTTGCCCGCTCCTTGAGAGTTGCTATTTTTGGATCTCTTTTCCACCTGAGTTATCCCTAGGGCTGGCCTTTCTCTGTTCTTTTTTGCTATTCCCATGCTGACATCCTTGATTATTGGCTGCGCTTGGGAGTGCACTATCAATGCCCCTGCATTCTCTGGCTGCGGTAACTCAGTGTACTCAATCACCTGTTCTATGACGGTGGGAGATGAAGGAGAAGCATGAGCGTGGATGTTATTGTCCTCAATATTCCCATCCACTCCTTCCATGACTTGATCCTCTTGGTCCACTAGTGTCTTAAAAATTTCATACCTATTGGCTGGCTTGAGTTGTGATTGCTCCTTACCATTTTTCTTTTGCTTTCTCCTTCTTTTGGGCTGTTCAAAGCCATCTTTCTGAACATCATTACCCTGAGGAGTATTGGTTGGTTCTTTGGTAAGAGTAGACTTACCCTCCCTAGGGCGATTTGGCATTCCAAGCGGGGCCTCCATTTTTGTGTTCAAAATATTTGGACAAAACCGGGCCAAATGCCCATGTTTGTGGCAAACTCTGCATCTGAAGGGCAGAGCCTCATAATCTAGTTGTTGGATCCAAGATAGTCCTGCCAGTTCAAGTTCCACCTCTGTCGGTAGAGGCTGGCTAATATCCATTTCCACACAAATTCTTGCAAAAATAGTTGTGTTTCCTTCTATGGTGTCTTTGGAGACGCCCAGGATGTCTACCGAGGGAGTTACCGATCATTTCCGAAACCTGCTCACCCCAAAACTCCATTGGAAGAGCATACAACCGGATCCAAACCGGGACAGCCGTGGGTTCAATACGAGGATCGAAACCCACTCTCCAGGGTTGAACAAATAACCCTGTCGGACCGTGGTTCCTCTTTTCTGATTCAAAAGCCCTGTTTCTATCGGCTAGAGAAGAAAAACTAACAATGAAATACCCATTGCTAATAAACCATAAGGAGTACTCACCATGAGGCTCCCAGTTTTGTCTGACCCAGGTATGCAAGAAATTCAGGGTAGGGCGAATACCCATGAATTTACAGATCAGATCATGGTTGGCTCTGTATATGATTGTGTCTTCGACCATCTTTGGCTCGATGACAATCTTGGGTCTTGAGGCGGATTGCGGAAGGCATCCATTAACTCGATGTGTTGTTGAGCTCTTTCCAGCGTTCTTGAAGAGCGTATGAAGAGTATTTCTCTGAGCTTCGTCATTAGAAGACGAAGAATTTTCTTTTAGCAATTCAGCGTAAGAGCTCTTTCTCCCAGAGAGAGGATCCGGAGGAGTCCCCATTGGACCCTCCTGGGGCAGCAGACTTTCCTTCAGATCCACAGTAACCAGCAAAACACTACGGCAACCCACCTGATGCCCTGGATTTTCCTTCGCTCCAGAAACCCTAGAACATCGCCTCTCGCCTGCTCAAAAATTTTCATATGTGGTTCTTTGTTAACCCATTTCTTTATGTGCATATATGTCAATAATTGTCATTTGTGCTTAACTATATCAAGGAGAGAAAGTGTTCACTATTGGCACATAGTGTTCAAGCCTGTTATGCAAGGAGATCTTAGTGAATATTTTGGTGCATTGCCACCTTTATCTTTTGTTGAGTTTATTTATTTTTATCTCATCCCTTTTCCTCCTCTTGAGTTTAAGTGTGCCTAAATATCACATCATAACAAGGATCCAACCTTGTAAAATATCTTAGAAGCCCTTGATTGAGTTGAACACTACACTCTCGGTTGTGATCCTATTGCATTGCTCCTTGTGAGACATGATTGTTTTGACCAAGACAATAAAAAATAATAATAGTTTAATTTCACATTCGATGGGACCCTAATGATAGATCATCGGTCCCATAATCACTACAACAAGTTAGGCTAGACTTAGTGAGGATCTATGTCTACCCATGCTTGTTGAAGTGTCTCTTTACTCACCTAGTGACTTTGCTCCATAATAAACATCAGAAGAAGCCACTACTTGAATACATTAGATTGAGGTTTTGGTGAAGGCCTTAGTCTATATGCTCTTAGAGTAAATTCTACAATCACCAATGGACTCCACTCAAACCAAAGGACCAAAAATACCATGAAATATCCACCGTGGAGGTTTCATGCCAGAACATGAACACTTCCTTCCTCATGAATTTTTCAACATGGAGCAGAAGAAAACCCTTGCAACCCCTAGTGCCACTAAATGTTTGGGATGACTATCTGACATCCATACTTTAGAATCTACCATATTATGATGATGAAGGTATATCAACCTCATATGAGAATCTACAAGATATGGTCTACTTTTATCAATTGCCCAACATCATAAAGAAAAAAATGGCTTTGAGTATGCTTGCAACTTCATTCAAAGGAAGGGCTTCTAAGGGGTTTTACTTCCTCTCTTCACATTCAATCATTCAATGGGACCAAATTGTTATCCTATTCATAAATAAATTTAGGGAGATAAAATAATCAACCCCAACTATCCAACCTGCTACCCTTGATCCCTCTCTCACTCAACAACTTGCTACTCCTAAATAGATCATGACAATATAGGAAAATAAGGAGAAATACATGGATGTAGAGGTAGCAATTCCTAATAGACCCTAAAGATAGATCAATAATTAGATGGTCCAGAGGATAGCTAAGGTAGTGGAATCAGTAGCCTTAGAGGTGTCCAAGTAAATAAGTTTGGGAACTTTCCCAAGCTAGAAGGAAGCACCCTACCCCTCTAGAAATGAAGAAAAGGTAAAGTCCCTAAGTCAGAGGTGGAATGCATATGCCGATTGGATAAAAAAAAGGGGAGTCAACAATGGTACTAGTCCTACTTCACCAATTAGGGTGTTCATCCCTGATATTAGTTAATTTGCATTAAGGCGGCTGCTAAAAAGTCCTAGTTTCTTAAGGGTGATGGCTTTTCACCCAAGAAATTGGAGAAAAATAAAGGCAAGAAAAAGATATGAGCAACCAGTGGAGGACCTTTTTAACTCCATGCCCATTGGATAAAGGTTCTATACTTAAAATCCTTGTACATATGTCTTACATGTAATATATGGAAGTAGTCACAATATTATGGGATTGTGGAAGATCTAACAATTGTAGAGATGTGAAAATATAGACTAATTACTGAAATTCCAACCTTTGCTTCCATTTCAAAAAGGGGGGACACTTTTCTTGACAATATTCTTGATAGATTAAGGTACCAAATTGTCTAGGTTCCTTATCCAAAGAACCCTTGTAAGTCACCAAAACTATAGTGATGGCTCACTACACTCATAATGTGTCATTCTTAGGTGATAAAAAGTGAAGGTCAAAGAAATGGATATATGAAAGAAAACCTTGAACAAAAGTTTCAAGGATTGGGAGACCAACAAGGATAAGGTCCAAAGATCAAACATTTATAAACTTTGATAAAAAAAGGAACAATAAAAGCTATGATATCAAAAAACGTCCTAAGGTCATATGGTGAGAAAAATTTCAAAGATAAGTCACCATGTCCTAAAAATATAAAATTTGTTGAAGTGTGTGATTTTATGGAAGTATTGTCCTTTCTAGCAAAATAAATGTTGCATATTTCTTAAAAAGAATAGTAGTAACTAGGAGGCCATAACAAAATAACTCTTGAATCTAGAGTATTAAAACCGTACGTATTTTACACCCAAATGACAAAAATTCCCAAAAAGGGTAGTAAAAAATAATGGTGGTAGTTGCTCATCCAAAGGATCAAAACCATTTGGTATTTAAGATACCATATCTAGAGAACCTTGGAAGGATTGACAACTCAAACAAGACATGACCCAGTATCAAAAGTTAGTCATATTGAAATATTTGCATGAGTTTTGGAGGGAAACATTCCTCTTTGTGATCTATAAATAGGAGTAGTATTAGCTTTATAAAGGATCAACAAGTTTGCATTTGCTTTATTTTGTAATCTTTCCTTTCATTTATTTTTGTAGAGCAGTTAGTTCTTGAGTGGCTTGTGGGAAAATCGAACCAATGAACCCCCACTTTTGGCACAATAATTGTATAAAATTACTTGCATATATATATATATATATATATATATATATATATATATATATATATATATATGAAGGCCCGTATCAATTTATAGACTAGCCATCTATGGTTCTCTGTTGACCCGTTTCTGTGTGTGTATGTGTTTGTAGTTTTTATGTGATTTTTGGGTTTTGCTTACATATGTGTGTGGGAGGCTTGCATCAATTTTTAGACTAGCCATTTGTGGTTCTCTACTAACCCATTTATTTATGTGAATATATGTCAATAAATCTAATTTGTGCTTAAATGTGTCAAGGAAAGCAAGTATTCACCGTTGGCACATAACATTTAGACCTGTTGTGTAGGGGGATCTCAATGGATCTTGTGGTCCATTATCACCTTTTTCTTTTTTTTAGTTGTTTTATTTTTCTCTCATCTCTTTTCCTACTCTTGAGTTTAAGTGCACCTAAAGATCACATCATAACAAGGAGTTGACCTTGTAAATAACTCTTAAAGGTCCCCAATTGAGTCGAACCTCATGCTCTTGGCTGCAACCTTGTTGTGTCATTTCTTATGAGCTATGATTGTTTTAACTTGGACAACTAGAGAACAACAATTTTATGGCATGTTTGGTGGGACCCCAATGATAGATAATTGGTCTCGTAACCATAAAAATAAGTTAGGCTAGACTTAGTAAGGGTCTATGCCTAATCCTGCTTGTTGAAACATCTCTTTAATCACCTGGTGACTCCACTCCATAATGAACATAAAAATAAGCTATTGACTAAAGACATTGGATTGGGGTTTTGGTGAAGGCCTCATTATTTCTACTCTTAGATAAAATGTAGCAATCACCTAGTGACTTTGCTCAAACAAAAAAAAGACTATGAAATATCTACCATGGAGGTTGCATGCGAGAACATGAAAACTTCCTCATGAACTTTCTAGCATAAAGAAAAAGAAGTCTCTTACAATTCCAAGTGCCACGAGATGTTTGGAATGACTATTTGACATCCATAATTTAGAATCTACCATATTATAATGACGAGGCCTATCAACCCCATGAGAGCATTTGCAAGATATGGTCTATTTTTACCAATTGCACATCTCAAAGCAAAACATGGCTCTAAGGCTACTTGTAGCTTCATTCAAAAAAATATCTTGTAAGGGGTTCTACTCCCTCTCTCTACATTCAATTATTGAATGGGACCAAATTATTTTCCTATTCATAAATATATTTAGGGAGATGAAACAATCAACCCCAACTATCCGACCTACTACCCTTGAGCCCTCTCTCACTTAGCAACTTACTACTCTGACCAAATCATGCTAATTTGGGAAAAGGAGAAGTACATGGAGGTAGAGGTAGTAGTTCCTAATAGGCCATAGAGCTATATTAATAATTATATGGGCTAGAGGATAATAGTTGTAGTGTTTCCTCGGAAGTATCTGAGCAAATAGGTTTGGGCACTTCACTTGTCTTTTGAAGCTAAATACTTAAGATAAAATAACCACAAAATCTAAAATAAAGTTGCAATATGAAATATAAGATAATGGCAATATTCTAAACATATAAAACTCATAAATAACTTCTATAATAACTCATAGAATTACCATTAACAAATGCTCACAAAAATTGTATCTCCATTGAATAAAGATCTCAAATACACCATACTTCCACACACTCTCATTCTACAATATATATATCTCACACACACATATACATATATAATGGAATGTGACTCTTCATATGGAGCACTCTTGGCCTTCACTCTTCTTGAGACTCTTCACTATCCTACTCTATGGACTCATGTGCACATGGACTATTATGCACATTTACATTACCAAAATACTTTGCACACTTGTGCATTTATTACATTGCATAAAGTAAATACTCACACTCTAATCTAAGACACTTTCCTAATCTAAATATGTACCCAAGGTGGTACATTAGCATGTACCAAATAATGTAATATATTCCAACACCCCCCTATATTACATTATTTGGTTATTGAAGACTTTAGTCTTCAATATGGATCTTCGTTTTTTAACTCACTTTGCATTGTATGCCTTCTTGATCAGGTTATTTCTCTTCTTGCTTGTCTTCACCATTGATGTCAGTATTTATGCTTTCAGATGCTATCACATTGTCATTTGATTCCTGTAGAAATATTTTCTCTTTGCCTTTGTCCTTCATATCACAAGTCTTCATCTTGACCTGGTTTCTTTTCTCTATCTTTGAATTATGCATTCATCTAAGATAGTCAATAATTAGATAGCTTTGTTGAACAAGGGACCTAATTAATTATATAGTACACTTTTGTTTCTCTTTTTCTTTGAATAACCTTCTTGTTTGTTCTTCATGCTTATATCCATTGTTAGCAAAGAATTTAGAAATAAACATTGTAATCTGTATGTTAAAACCTTTTCAAATTTCCAATAATATTCTTCCTTGTAATAACAAAAAATATATGAATGTGATTCTTTTCCACAATATTTACAAGGATGTAAATTCCAACAATCAACTTTTCCATGTCCTCCTCTATTACAATAAGTGCATTTCAATTGTTTTTTCGTTTTTTAAAAAAAATTAATTTCATATGTTTTCTTGATCATTTGCTATAACCATTTGTTTATAGTTGAAGCAATTCTACCTTTGCTTCTTTCAAAAATATGTAAGAAATTATCATTTTTTTTTTTTTTTTTTGGGTGGTTGTTGGTGTTTTTTTTAAATTTTTTTTTTTTATTTTTTCTGCTTTTTTGGGGGAGTGTCTTTTGATCTACTCTTGTCAAACTATCAATCTGTGATTCCTCAAGAGTCCTTTTAAGCCATATTGGTTCTTCTCTTCTACTCATATTTTTCATATTGTTATTATCTTTTGAATCAAGTATATCTCTAAGCCATGTTGATTCCTTGAATCCTCTATACTTAATAAGTTCTTCCATTCTTCTTCTAAAGTAATCTTCCTTGTAACTTGCTAGTCTTAAAGGTGAAAGACAACTTTGATGAAATTTTCAAATCTCTAAACCTTTAAGGTTGACTACCTTATGTCTCCCTTTTTTTGAATTGTCAAATAATACCTTTGAAGTAATTTTAGTTTTCAAAACTTCAATCTTTATGTCTCTTTACTTTTGAATGAGAGACTAAATATCAATGCAATTTTCAGTTTTTCAAAACCTATGTTGAATTCCTTTTATCTCCAAATTTCAATAATATAATCTCTTCAATTCTAAATTTCCCAATCCTATGTTGGTGTTGAATTCCTTATAACTCCAAATTTAGAAATTTAGAAATTCTATAAAATATATTTGCAAGTTTTGTATTCCTAATTTGATGTAGGAAACCTTATTTCTCCAAACTTATCAAATTGCAAATATTTCAAATTGTTTTGTAAACTCAAATAATCAAATTACAAAACTTCAAATTAATTCCTTCAATTCTTCAAATCAATTTTCAAATCTTCATAAAACTTTTCAAATAGCAATAATCAAACTTCTAAGGTTTCAAATATTACTTCAATATCTTATCTCTCCAATAATCAAGCAAGTAAAATAACTTCACTTTAACCTTAGAAAATAATAATTTCACCCAACCTTATAACTCCTATCTTGGGCATATAATCAATTTCAAAATAAAGTAAATTACCTCCAATATTGAGATACAAATTATCTTGGTCAAAAATGTTTGACCTTCCCTTGAATGGTGCTCCTTCTTCTCTATTGCACATATGGAGCTCTTACTCCTTTCTATCGTACTCTAGCTTGCTTCAAAAATTGGCTCTCTCCTCTCTAACTAGTCAACTATCCTCCCAAGCTTTTCAAGATGCTCAAATTAAATTCAAATATATTCTCTATGTTGTACTCCAACGTATCACTTTAGTCTTCAAATTTGGCAACTCTGCACTTACTCTTGTAGGTATGTTTGAGGTTCTTCAAGACCTCCAAGCATGAGCTTCTAAAGCTCTCTACACACTCCATGTGTACACTCAGCCAATGGGCTTCCACATTGCTTATCTTGACATTCTCTCCTTGCTGCTCTTCATAAAATCATCTTAGACTTTGCACTCAGTCTGTTCTTATCTCCTCAATAAATGCAAGTATATTAATAGATGCTTTGAACGTTTTAATTCACCCAGGGTGTTTGGTGTTCTAACTTTAGAATACCAAGTGTCAAGCAATGTCTATTCCCTTTCAAAAAAATGCTTACTCCTTTATACCTCTTCACTGGGTAACGCTTAGAAATGAGTGGTTTTTGAAATATTTCCAAGCATTATAGTTTCTTGGGCATTTCAACAACCATGTGGCATCTTCCTTTTGCTCTCTCCAATGTCCACTTGTGCAAAGATCTCTTGGCACCCTAATTTTATTTCTTCAATGTTCTACCTTCTTTCACATCTACCCTTTGATGTCCAACTAATGCTACCTGTTCATCTTCCATGACTTATCTTCCTCGAATGGAATTTTTGATGGTGGTGGTGCTTTGCTCTTCCACCCCAGGTCAGCGACACAACTTTGGTGGTTCTTCCTTGGTGAAACTTTCACCTCTTCGGCAACTCATTTGATGGCTTCCATGATAGCTCCTCCTCTACATTCGGTAGGTTTGGCAGCTTGCTCTCGGTGGCTTCTTCACTATGGTGGTTTTACCACTTCTTTGGTGATTGTTCTTCACCAAAATTTTTGCAACCCTTTAATGCCTTTCTTGGTGTTTTTAAACACCTTAGATCTGCTAACTTTGAGCACTTATTCCTGCACTTATTAGGATTATAAAAACAACATATAATGCTACTTCTTATCACTCCTTTCCAAGCAAACTTTAACTTCAAATGTTGTTGTTATATGTGCAGGTTTACTGATGATAATGCGACCTTCTTCCTTGGCTTGAAGACTCTTCTCTTAAACTACTACTTGCTGATTTTAATAGCTCTAATTTGGTGCTCTTAAAAACTTATAAAAGACTGATTTTAATGCTTGAAGAATAAACTTTTTGTAGCACCAATATTGCATACCTTTTCGGCCTCCTTTGTAGCTAATTTCCTTGGTGATTTGATTCACCCTTTTGCTGTCTCAAATTTGTAAATTTTGCAGCTCTAGTTGCTGCCCAAAAATCAGCTTTAATATTTTTCAACTTGCTCCTTATTTCTCCTTCAAATGCATTGTCCAAGACTCTGCAATTTGCAGCTTCAATTGCTGCCAAAACTCTCTTTGCTTTGCTGTCCAAAGCTCTCCCAAAACTTCTCCAAAATTTCTCTAAATTGCAGCCTTCTTTTGTTGTCAATTCCTCCTTTAATTTTTTGTTCAAGGGCACTTCAAAATCTGCCCAAATATTCTTCAATTTGCAGCACTATGTCACCTTCAACTTGTTGTCCTATGACTCTTCAACTTTTACTGCAAAAATCAGCAATCTTCTTCTCCGCAAATCAGCCTTCAAATATTCATGGCTATCCTCAAACTTCTCAAAACTATGGCCTCTTCAATTCTTCTTTCTCCTTCAATCTTCTTGTCGAATTCTAACTTCAAATCTGATCTCTTTCGTTGTCCTCTTCCTCAAGAATCTGAATATCTTGAGGTCTTCAAAAATCTTCTCAAAATTTGGCAAACTTCTTACCAAATCCTTCTTCCTTTTGGGCTTGTTGTTGGATGGCGACAATTGTCCCAAATTCTTCTTTTTAGGAGCTTCTCCTACTTGCAATCTTCTGACATGAACTTTCTTCAAATCTCCTCCAATGACCACTTCTTCAACTTTGCAATGAGGCTTTCTCTAGCCTTCTTCTTCTTCTTCAAATTCTCTTGAGACCTCTTCCTTGGGTCTTCTAATTTAGTAGCTTCTCAAATTATTCTTCTCAAAAAATTCAATGAGACCTTTCCTTTGGTCTCTTCAACTTCCAACTATGGAAATTCTGCAATGAGATCTCTTTCTTGGATCTCCAAATTCTGCTGCTTCTCAAATATTCAATAGGACCTTTTTCTTGGTCCTCCTCTATCTTCAATATTCTATGGGGACCTCTTTCTTGGGTCTCCTCAATCTTCAATTTGTAGTCTTCAATATTCAATGAGACCTCTTTCTTGGACCTCCTTAATCTGCAATGTCTACTCTTTTGCTGCAACTCAAAACTAATCCTTGCATGAGGAAAGCACATAGAATTTTAGGCAACCGAAGGTGAAATTCTTCTCTATCTTTTGTAGGAAGCTTCTCAACTTTTGAGAACTAATTTTCTGCAACAAAAAAACTTAGACAATAGCAACCAAATACATTCAAATTTCCAGAATTCTAAAATCAATAAACTTCACTAGTTATTCTCAAAACTAGTGGAAAGAAATCTATGTTGAGTCCTAGTCTTCACGAGTTTTCCTTCAACCCTGTGGAAAGACTCTAGCCAAATAGCAATATGGAATCTTCTTCTATCTATCAAAATTTTCAATAGGACCTCCTTCTTGGGTCTCTTAATCTTATCAATGTTAAGGTCTATCTTCAAGACCTATAAATTTCCTTCTATTTTGAATTTGCTCTTGGAATAGGTAAATCTTCAAACTTCACTGGTTTTCCTTCAACATAGTGAAAATACTATCTTCCCTAGTTTTCTTTTCTAGAGGTAATTTTTTCAACTTCACTAGTTTCTCCTTAACCAGTGGAAATCTCCTTTGCAACTTTAAAACCTGTGCAAGATAAAACCTTGTTGTGGCTCTGATACCACTGTTAGCTTTTGAAGCTAAATACTTAAGATAAAATAACCACAAGATCTAAAATAAAGTTGCAATATGAAATATAAGATAATAAAAATATTCTAAACATATAAAACTCATAAATAACTTCTACAATAACTCATAGAATTGCCATTAACAAATGCTCACAAAAATTGTATCTCCATTGAATAAAGATCTCAAATACACCATACTTCCACACACTCTCATTCTACAATATATCTATATCTCACACACACATAGACATATATATAATGGAATGTGACTCTTCATATGGAGCACTCTTGGCCTTCACTCTTCTTGAGACTCTTCACTATCCTACTCTATGGACTCATGTGCACATGGACTATTATGCACATTTACATTACCAAAATACTTTGCACACTTGTGCATTTATTACATTGCATAAAGTAAATACTCACACTCTAATCTAAGACACTTTCCTAATCTAAAGATGTACCCAAGGTGGTACATTAGCATGTACCAAATAATGTAATATATTCCAACATCCCCAAGCCAGAAGGAAGATCCCATACCTCCATAAATGAAGAAGAGGAAAAGGACCTGAGTTGGAGGTGAAACACAAATGCTAATTGGGTAAAAAACAAAAGGGAAGTCAACACTAGTATCGGTTCCGCTTCATCAAGAAGGGTGTTTGTGCTTGGTACTAGTTCATTTGCATTAAGAGGGTTACTAGAAAGTCCTAGTTTCTTAAGGGTGATAGTTTTTCACCCATGAAAATAGAGAAAAAGAAAAAAATGGAGGGCAGCTAGTGGGGGCTCTTTTTAGCTCCATGCCCAATGGATAAAGGCTACCCACTTAAAACATTTCTACATATGTATTATATGTAATATATAGAAGTAGTCCCAATGTTCTAGGATTATGGAAGATCTAAGAATTGTAGAAATGTGAAGATATAGATTAACTACTAAAATTCTAACCTTTGCTTCCATTTAAAAAAGGGGGAACAATTTTCTTGATTTCGTGCCTAGTGGATTAAGACACCAACTTGTTTGGGTTCCTTATATTTAGTAGGCTAAAGAACTCCTGTCAGTTGTTATAACTATAGTGATCACTCACTATGCTCAAAATGTATCATTCTTAGGTGATAAAAAGTGAATGTTGAAGCAATAGACGAGCATGAAAGAAAATCCCAATCATAAGTTTTGAGGATTGGGAGGTTGATAAGGATAATTTTTGAAAATCGAACCTTTATAAATTTTGATCAAAAAGGGGCAACAAAATCTTCGACAAGGATGTCCATGGTGAGAGGGTCCAAGTTTAAAAAAATCTTGAGGTCAGATGGTGAGAAATTTTTTTGAAGAAAAGTCATCATGTCCCAAAAATATAAGATTTGATGATGTGTGAGATCTTTTGGAAGTATTGTCCTTTCTTGTAAAATAAATGTTACATATTTCTTGGAAATGACAAAAATAGCTAGGAAGCCATAACAATCCACTCTCGAATATGAAGCATTAAAAGCAAAAAAAATTTGCACCTAGATTATGGGATTCCCAAAAGAATTAGTTGGAAATAAAGGCAGTAGTTTCTCATAAAAAGGCTTAGAACCATTTGGCATATAAGATACCAAATATAGAGAACCTTGTAAAGACTAAAAACTCAGACAAGACATGATCCAATATCAGAAGTATCAATTATATTGAAATCTTTGCATGAGCTTTGAAGGGAAACCCTCATCTTTGTAATCTATAAATAGTGGTATTAGCTTTGTAAAGGATCAACAAATATGATTTTGTTTTCTTTTGTAAGCTTTCCTTTTATTTCTTTTTGTGGAGTAGTCAGTTCCTAAATGACTTGTGGGAAAATCAAACCCCCAATTTTGGCATAATATTTGTATAAAATTACTTGCACACATACACACACAAAATAATGGTCATCCAAAGCAATTTTAATTTTATGCTATGTGGCTTCACAACCCTAGTTTATTCTAGATTATTATGTTATGGTGGGATGAAGCAAGGTTTGAAGGATCATGTGTGTAAAATTTTCTTCAAAAGAATAAGCATCTAACATGGTAAATGAATATTTGAAATGCTAAATATTTTGGTGATATGTTTAAAGAAAAGGATGAAATTAAATATAAGCTCAACAATTTATAAGAGATAGTAGAAATCAATGGAATGGACCAAGATACTTATGTACAAGAAAACAAATCATTTTAATTATTTTAATGTATTAAAAAATGTAGAGTCATATTGGTCCCAACAATAGAGATGGCTTAAGGAAGGAGAAATAAATACCAATATTTTTATGCTATAACTAAAATAGATTTATCTTTTCTTCGAATAATTTTTTTAAAATCTAGATGGGAAATATTGAGGAAGAAGAAGACATTAAAAAAGTAGCTAATTATATGAAATATATTCTTGCAGATGTTAAGAAAGATAAGTGGACTTAAGGTAATATTTTGAAAAATATTCCTTCAATTATCACGTGGACAATATAAAATATTGATGAGGAAGATCTCTACAAAGGAGCTACAAAAGATAATTCTCTCTTTTCATCCTAAAAAGGCACCTAGCCCTAATGGATTTCCTACCAATTTTCTTTTAAAAGTTTTGGTTTTTGTTGCAGAGTTTGTTAGGATATTTTGTTGCATTATTATTAGATCACGCATTATTAAGCTGAAAGATTATTATTAGTTGGAATATTATTTTAATATTTTTTGCATGTAACGATCTCCTAAATCGGTAGTATCGATCTTCCAGTTTGCAACCCCAAAGCATATATTAAATAGGCTCTACCTCAATGAATGTATGTAAGCTTTTTACCATCATTGGTATCAGGGTGTATTGGGGGGATAATTGCCTCACCAATTCTCCCCTCTCTTGTGATATGTATGGCTACTTAGACAATCTCGTATCATGGCATTTGCATACAATATCCTAGGATGGAATAAGTTGCATAGGTACGCGAAGGTGATGGTAGTCTCCACAATGTTAATGCCAATCTAAGCTAGCATTAATGTAAGCTGCAAAGGACAACATACCAGAGTGGGAGAAAAATAACTGAATCCCTGTTGTGATGCATGTATTGTATTTAGAATATGATGAAATAAAATCGATAAGTCAAAGAGTTTCAAATGGTTTAGATTTGGCATGGAAATGGAGGAGGAACATCGCTCTTATGGTGCAGATATTCCCACCATGGATAACAAAATGGTCAACTCCAAACTATAGAGGGACAAGTATTTTTCCATGACCAAGGGTGAAGAGCCTTTCATGGCATACCTAGTGTATCCTCTATTTTGAGCATGTAGGAGTCATAGTTGATAAAGCCTAAAATCCTTGACATTGACTATCCCGTTGCACTATCTACTTGACATAACCTCAACCAGCATGTTGACATGGTATAGGCATGTAGAGGTTTCATTAAGATATGAACCCAACATATTGGATAAAATGACATAGTGAAACTATTATTGATCTAGAAAAATTTCCCTCACAACACAAACAAAGGATGTGTGCGTGAATTCGACCCCTAATGACATCTCCAACCAACAAAACTCCCAAAGGGCCACCAAGGAAACTGCTTAAACATGGAGGAAATCCTAACACCCAAGAAAAAAGCAGTAATGAAGATACCAGATGAGCTAAGATGAAGTCAATAGGATGCATCAACTTATGAGAAAGAGCTCGATGAATCTTTCTGATAGTACCACCTTGTAATACCAGTGCAACAAAAATGGAGGTGATATTGTCATAGCACTGCTGCAACAGATGAGGTCAACCAAAAAAATTTAATATTTAGGACACTTCATTCAAAACTCAATTGGAGCATCTACCTTGTTGATTAGCTTGCAGAAGATAAACTATTTTTTAGGTGATTGACAAAGGTTCAAAAACCCCGCTCTCTAATAGTTTTATAAAATTTTAATTTTGGTGCATTCCTTTAAATCATGCACTATAATTTAAAAATGGGGGAATATTTTTAAATTTAAATAAGGACCTTTAAAATTAAAAAGGGGAGCTACTTTTATTTAGAAAAAGGTAGGAATTTTATTTTTAGAAGTCGACATTATTGCTTTTAGGCCTTTACTAAAAATGTAGGCATTTTATTTTTACAAGTGGTCATTATTGCATTTAGATATTTTTAAAAATTAAATTAAGAAAAAAAAAATAAGGAGCCAATATTATTTAATTTTGCAAAGTTATTATAGTGTTTTTATTTTGCAAAATTAAAATGAAGCTAGTTATTGCATTGTAATAAGGTGCAATATCAACAAAGTTCGACATCTTCATCTTTCTGACACCTTCACAAAACAATGTAAGTAAGAAAACTTGTAGTTGCTCTATTTGGGCTCTAAATATTCTTGTATAAAAGTACATTCTCGATAGAGATCGACACCTTCATCATACAAAAGATGCGTTCACCCTAAGGGGGTATACTCATGAAGACTATAGAGTGAACCTCATAAGTAGTAATCTACTCTATTACACCTAGAGGTTGTAGTGATTGGTTATCCATGCATTTTGGTAGGATGAGAAGGTTACCATAAGTACACTCAAAGTTAAAGTAAAGTGAATCCAAATCCACATTTACTTAAGTACTCTAAGGGTACTTGATATGCTTAAACCTAGAGGTTGATCCAAAGGAACACCCAGATATGGATAAAAATGTCATCAAGGCATCAAGGCTTAGAGATTCAAATAAAGTTCACTTCCAAACCAACAATCTATGAGCAAGACCATGTAAACCAATAATCTGTAAGCAAGACCATGCAAAACAACAATCTATGAGTAGGACCACATAAACCAGCAAGTTCCCTTTGAAGAGAATGTATTATTAGAAGAGAATAGACCTAGAGACAAACCCATAGGTATTTAACAAATCAAAATTCAATGCAATATCAAGAGCCAAGAGCAAGAGCAAGATCCAAATCTAGAGCCAAATCCAGAGCCAAAGCCAAGAGCAAGAGCCTAGACTCCTCTAAATTAAGGGGGGGTCCTAATATTTCCTAACTTGAATAATGTAATAAGGGGGGATGTTAGGATATTTTATTACATTATTATTAGATGATATATTATTAAGCTAAAATATTATTATTAGTTGGAAGATTATTTTAATATTTTTTCATGTAACAATCTCCTAAATCTGGAGTATCGGTCTTCCAATTTGTAACCCTAAAACATGTATTAAATAGGCTCTTGCCTCAATGAATGTATGTAATATTTTTTTCATCAGAGTTATATGTTGGCTATAGTTAAAGAAGCCATAAGAAAGAAGGCTACAATAAGTGAGACCATATTCCACCTTTATTTCTTTTGTTCGTAAGAAAGGTGAGAAAATATTTTAATAAGTTTAATCTAATAAGCCTTTGTAATATGATTTATAATATAATTTCAAAAATTATTAGAATGTTTTATCACAAAGGCAAAAGGTGGTTTTATTCATGATAAATAAATTCTTGATAGTGTAATTATTGTACATGAGGCCATACATTCTCTTCATTTCATGAAAAATCTAGGTATGCTAATAAAATTAGATATGAACAAAGCATATGATAAGGTTTGTTGGAATTTTCTAGATGACATTCTTAGAAAAAAATATTTCAACCAATGTTGAATTGAATGGTTTAGATGTCGCTATAACACTTCAAAACATTATATTTTTATCAATGGATCTCTTGTTGAATACTTTGAATCATCGAGGCATTGAGGAGATCTTGCTCAAAGGGAAAAATAGAAGGAAAAAACAAAGGTATCTAGGTTGTAACAAATGGACCATTCAAATATCATCTCTAAGTTTTTGATGATACTTTTCTTTTAAGTCATAACTTAGTCAACGACTACATTGAATTTAAATCAACATTATCATGATATTATAAGGTTGATGGATAATTGGTTAATACTACAAAATCTAAGATATTTTTTATCAACACTATCTTAGATTTACAATATATTACTTTAGATATTTTAGTGTTTAAAGTTGGAAAATTACCATCAAGTTATCTAGATATTTCTTTGTCTAATAAAGAAAAGAAGAAGGAGCTTTGGGAATCAATTTTGGATATAATGAAATCTTATTGGTAGGTTAGAAAGGTAAGCCATTAACCATGGATGAAAGGTTACAAGTCATAAACACTACTTTGCAATCTATCCCTATATATATGATGCCACTTTCAAGATTGTTAGTAGGTATAACATTTGAGATTATTAAAATTCAATGATATTTTATTTAGCAACTATTGGAGGAAAATATTAGGTTTCCTCTTTGTAAGTGGATCAGGGTTTGCAAAGGAAGAATTTGGAGGGACAAGCTTGTAAAATTATAGGTGTATGAGTTTAGCATTAGGGGAAAATTTTGGTTTGATATTTTTTCAAAGATCAAGGAATGAGTTGGAAAAATATGTTACTTCAAAAATATATGTAGATTCTATAGATGCAATAAAATTATTGAAGAGTACCATATATTTTTTTGAAAGTGAACAATTGTGCAAGGGTTTCATCTGTGTTGAGTTTAAGCGACTCTAGAGGTTATTTTTTGGGGCCTTAAGGCCCTAGCAGCCAATATTTTTGTGGTTTCTACTCAAGATTTTAGTGGGATATATTGTAGGGGACCCAAGATGGGTTAGAAATATATCTTTTGAAAGATATTCATGCTACAAACTTGATTGACAATAGCTTCTAATTTGTTGCACAAAAAAAGTGAAAATCATACTTTTCTCAATGTCCAAGGTATGGATTAAAGAGATCTCGAAACAAGTTTCAAGTAGCTGATCAAAATATGGTTTAGATATCAAGATATCTAGTGCTAAGGAGCACCTCTAAAATAAATCCACTATGGAAACCCCTTTCAAGGGCAAGAATTTTAAAGAATCAATCCCAAAAATAATTTTTAGGGATGCCCTTCATGGTGGACAACCTCAGCATAATGCTAACATTAATCTTAGGGTTTCTCGTAAACCTCTGAGAATGCCTAATATTGATCTTAGGAAAAATGAGCTAGGATGTCTTAGAGTAGCTTATGGAACTCCGATTGTTAATCTAGATATGGGCATCATTCAGACTAGCATAAAAGATCTAGAAAAAAAGAGGACTAATTTGTCATTTCTTGGGTTTTCGTCCAAACCTATCTGCTTTCAAAGTTTGTGTTATAAAAAACTAGAAAAAAAAGGTGAGTTACAAATATCTATTTATCCAAATGATTATTTTCTTGTTTTATTTGCTAATAATGAATATAGAGAGAAAATATTTCAAGGGAGTCCCTGGTTCTTTGGTAGAGCAGGGCTTTTCATGAAGCCTTGGCATACTAAATTTAAAGTCAAAGAAGAGATGCCTTCTAGAAGTCCTGTGTGGGTTAGACTCTTTGGCATTCCAATTGAATTCTAGAATATGACTATTTTTTCTTCAATTGAAAATTCTTTTGGAACTTTTATGATGACTACTAATTGTACTAAAAAATTTGAACATATTATTTATGCTCGGATTTGTGTTTTAATGGATTTTGACAAATCCCTACCTAAAAAGATCTCATTACAATTTGGGGAGGACACTTGGGAGCAAGTCATGGACTATGAGAACATTCCTTTTTGTTGCATAATTTGCCATGAATATGGTCATTTGGCCAGTGTCTACCTAAATAAAATTCTAAATCAAAAGAAAGAGGATACAAACTTACTTGTTTTCCAAATGCCTAAGAAGAACACTCAAAAAAACCAGTTATGAAGGATCAATCAAAGTTATCAACAAATATGCTTGAAATTCTTTCTAGAAATGATATCCCAGGTGAGGAAGAGGAAATAATGGAGAAAAAAATCTTAGAAACACAATTTAAAAATGTAAGGAAGGACTTAGAGACAAACCACTAAATTAAAGGTTTTCAACAAGAAAAATGGAGAAATTATACACAAGAAAAATAATCTTTTAAATGTTGAGACTTCAAATAATACAGGTCCCAGGATAGACTCTATTGAAATTTCTAATAACACTTTGGATTTGTACACACATTCTTTGAGGTTAGAAGCCATCCTAGATTCAATTGGGGTAAGTCAAGAAATAGGAAAAAAAACTAAAGATGGATTCCAACAAAAAGGTAGGTCATAAGACCAATCAACATAATATGGTAAAGAAGGTGAAAAGCTTGTAGAGGAAGGTAAGATTAATGCCCTTACCAATTTTTTTAGCCCTGGTATTAATGAAGATCATCACTTGGACTATTATAGGACTCAAAGGAAGTCTTTCAAATCAAAACAAAGTTAGAAGAATGATTTAGACAAATCATCCACATATTTTTTCCTTCAGGAAATGAAGATGTCAATAGAGAAAATGAATTCAATTTCTAGTAAAATTTGGCTAGCTAGAAAAGCTGCTTCCCTCAATTCCTAGGGAACTTTTGGTGGCATTGCTTGCCTTTGGGACCCAAAAGAGGTAGTTATTCACCATATGGTTGGTAGCTGGGGTATTTTAGCTATAACTATTCAAAGTAGACATTCTAACCAAATTATACTTTGCATAATTGTTTATGCTCCAACTACTTTGGAGGAAAAGAGAAGACAATAGAAGGATATAACTTATATTATCTCTCATTTTATTGAATCTTGGATCTTGATTAGAGGAGATTTCAATACCATCTTCTCTTTGGATGAGAAAATGGGGGGAAATAGAAATTTGGACAAAAGCACTGACCTCATGAGTGAATATATTGTAAACCTTCATATTTTAGACATCCAACTAGATAATGGCCTTATGACTTGGCCTAACAAAATGTAGGACTTAGCTTGGATCATGGAGAGATTGGATAGATTATTGTTCTTTGATAATTTCTTAATCCATGGTCACATTCCTAAGGTGAAGACTCTTAAAAATGATGGTTCGGATCACTGGCCAGTCATGGTGGAAATTTGAAAAACCAATGTGAGTTTCTTGCCTTTTTAATTTTAGATAATGTGGCTTAGAGACAGTTCCTTCAAACCCCAAGTGCAACAATGGTGGAAGGAAGGTAAACCAAGGGATGAGACTAAGATATTTTGTTTTTCCAAAGGTTTCAATACATTAAATCCAAAATCAAGATTTAGAATTAGGAGTTTGGAGATGTCCAACAAAAAAATTTGAAGTTGTTGCGCAAATTGAAAATTTGAATAAGAAAATTCATTTAGATGGCTTCACATAGAGTAGAAGTACAAATGAAATTAGACTCACAACTGAGTTAGAGGAATGGTAAAAAAAATAACTCTTGTGGAAGCAAAAATCTAGGAAAAAATGGCTTAAAGAAGGAGATCAAAACATAAATTTCTTCACAAATCTCTTCTAGATCGAAGATCTCACAACTTTATTTCTTCCCTAAAATTTGATTCTGGAGACGTTGTCTACACTTGGGATGGCATGAACTCTATTATTGTCAATTACTTTTCCAATATTTTTGCTACTACACCTCTTGACTTGGCTTCTCAATAGAATATTCTTCAAGTGATCCCTACTCTTATCACTTTTGAGGATAACTCTATTTTGACTGCTCCAGTTACTATCAATGAGCTTCAATAGGTGGTTTTTAAAATACAAAAAAGAAAAACCCTAGGTCCTGATGCTTTTTCCTTTGAGTTATATCAGGAGTTTTGGGATATCCTTCATGCTAATTTATTAGAGGTGGGGGAAGAAGCCAGGAAAGCCAAAGAAATTTTGAAGGTTATAAATAAAACTTATATAGCTCTTGTCCCAAAAGCTCAAGAGGTAGATGATATCTCAGCTTTTAGACCTATAAATTTATGTAACGTTCTTCTCAAAATCATTACACTGATCATTACAGAAAGACTGAAGCCTCTTTTGCATAAGATTATTTCCTTTGAATAAGGGGGCTATGTGGAAGGGCGTTAAATAGTGGATGAGATAGTTCTTTCTCAGGAAGCCATCCATTCCATGGAAATGCAAAAATATCCATCTATTTTTATTTGTTTAGACTTATCTAAAGCTTATGATAGGATGGATTGACACTTCCTTGTCAAAGTTTTAAGGTAATTTGGATTCTCTTAGGATTGGATGGACTGGATTATGGGATGTATCTCTTTGATGTCCTACTCTATTCTTATAAATGATAGGCCTTCTCAATTGTTCCATGCTTCCAAAGCTATTAGGCAAGGTGATCCCCTATCCCCTTATTTATTCATCATTCTTGCTGAATGCTTGGGTAGGACTATAACAAAAAATAGAGAAAATAGAACCCTTTGGGGGAGTTACCATTGCTCATGGAGCTAGGCCTATTTCTCATCTTCAATTTCTTGATGACTCTACTATGTTAGGTAAAGCTAAAACTAAGGAAGATTCTAAAATTAAGCAAATCATTAGTTATTTTTCTAATGCTACTGGGCAATTGATCAAGGAATATAAACCTAAAATCATTTTCTTTCACTACTCTCCTAGATAAGTGCTACATAACTTTATTCTCATTAATAGAAATCATTCACCAATATGCAAAAATATCAAATAATTCATCCACAATAACAATCCATAAATGAGAGAGAGATAGATAATACCCTTAAGGTAGGAAAACACCAATAATCCTTAAGGAAGGAATAACTCCACAAGATATCCCAAGATGAGAGAGCCACTTAAGGAGGGCAAAGTCCCATAAGCTACTTCATGGGAAAATATGATTACATATGATTCATCTCCATGATGATTACAATGACAAATATATCTTCTTTATATATCCATATTCTAATTCTACTTTGGGGAGCCGACTACTAATATAATATTACATACAATAAACCTTTGGTTGTATGTGGCCTATGTCAACCATTATATAATATAATAATATTTTCCAAAATATCCATTCCTAGGTACCCTAACATGCCACCCTCCTTACAAATGTTTCATCCTCGAAACATATGAAGAAATAAGATAATATGTGCTAAGTAATGTTAGCAAATGGTACCTATCTCGATCATCCATCCATATTAGTGAAACACGTTGATGCTAGTATGCCATTTTTCCACTTGAGTATCCAAATTTACGTTGCTGGTTCCATGCTTTTGTTGCTGTATTTTTATAATTCGAATGATGGGTGAACAACTTTGGAGGGATTGTTATTAGATATCTCATTTATGGATTGTTATTTTGGATTGTTATTATATTATTCCATGCTTATGTTTCTTACTTTTGAATAGCTTTGGAGGGATTGGCCTAATCAAGAGGGTGTTGATCATTTTATTAGGCAACTAGTTTGGATGGGTTCTACCATTCTACCTTGGAATATATGGAAGGAAAGAAATAACTAGATTTTCAATCAAGAAAGGAAGGGAATTTACTATATCTAGAAAAATACCATTGCCAACTTAGTTGAATTAGTCCAATAGCTCCTTAAACACCCCCAAAACTCCAAGAAAATATGGGATCAAGTGATACAAAGATTGAATATTCTCTTTTAAGGGCAACCAACTTAAAGGGAATGTGAGTAATTGAAATATGGATAGAACAAGGAATTGGCAACATCCTCCTAAGGATTTGGAAAATTCAGTATCCATGGAGTCTCTAGGGGGGATCCTGGAAAATCTAGTGTGGAAGGAATTGGTAGACTTTTAGATGGTTCTTTGGTTTTCACTTTTGCTAAGAATTTGGGTATCCTTTCCAATAACCTTGCTAAGGGGTATGGTATCCTTAGAGGCCTTTGAGAGGCTGCTAAGGTTAGATGGAAAAAGGTGTTGGTTGAATCTGACTCTCAAGTCATGATTAATCTATTGAAGACTCCTTCTAAGAATCATAAGGTTGATTGGAGTGTTAGCTTTTGATGGGACAATATTACAGGAAGAACAACCATAATATGCAAGACATCTGAATAACGATAAATTAATGACACAATAATATGCAAGAAAATAATGAGATGAACATATACAAATAACTAAAAAATATGCCATTAATAAAAGTGATGAAAATAGTACAATTCTATATAATGGAGTACATGAACACTCCATGAAATGATATGAAAAGACTACATTGTACCATACTACTAAACTATAACACACTCTCTATATTTATTATGCTATGTATATGCTCTATATGTTGATCTCTATAATCACTCACTATGAGACCTTTATATAAGAAGATAGATTCCTTGGCCCTTACTCTACCTAAGACTCATGTACATGTGGACTAAATGCACATTTACAACTTGCACATTAACACTTGTGCATTTATTACAATAGTTAAAATAATCAACTAGCTTTACTCTAAAATAAAATCCTACTCTAGGTATGTACCAAAGGTGGTACATTTACATGATCCAAATGATGTAATATAATCTAACACCCCCATGTATTACATTATTTGGGTATTGAAGACTTTAGTCTTCAATATGGATCTTTTATCTAGTATTGGAGTTTGAGTTCTTCCTCTCTATTGTCTATGTCATGTTCAAGCAAGTAGTTAGTGTCTTCATAAAATGCTATCTTCATTGAGTGAGCTTTGACTTCATGATCATATGTAGGATCTTCTAGTTCTTCAATTTATTGAATCCTTTGAGCTATGTGTCCCTTTTGATTTCCTTCTTGATATTCCAATTGAGGATAATTGTATGGCCACTGAAACTGTTGGTGATGAGGATTATTTTGAGCTTCATATTACCTTGGTTGGAATGCTCTATTTGGTTGGCTTTCATAGTTTTTTATTTTATTTTCTTGATTCTAATTTCTAGGATTGAATCTGTAGTAATTAGTGCTATGACCTTTTCTCCTGCATACATGACAATATCTATTATTCCATGGTCTTCGTCCTTTTGAGGATAAGGCAACATTTTCCTGTGGAGTATCTTTTGAAACCAATACATTATTAATAATTTCATCCTTAACCATATTTTCCACCTCATATTCTTGAAGAATGTTAACTAACTCATCAAATAATATATATTTACTTAGAACTTGTAAAGATGTAACTAGAAGTTTGTAGTTGTTTGGAAGAGATTTCATTGTTACTTGAACAAGAAATTTATCGTTAACCTCTTCTCCTAAGGTTAATAATTTTTCTTTAATATCTCCTACCTTCTACCTTCCTAAGGAATAGTTATATACTTTCACCACTATTCATTTTAAGGAATGTAATTGAGTTTGAAGATTTAGGATAGTAGCTTTATTTTTCCCTTCAAATATTTTTTCTAGGGTTTTGCAAGCTTTTGTAGATGTTCCTGCTGAAGTGATGTAAGGTTGTATTTCATATGTGATGGCAAAAGTTATTATCATTAATGATTTTTCATCACTCTCTTCAAAATTTTGAATCTCTGTATCACTTGAATTAGGTTTAGTAGTTATTCCTTTGACAATTTCCTAAAGCTTCTCAACTATTAAATTGCCCTCACTTTATTTTTTTATGAGGAGTAATTGGTCCTTTAAGTAGTTGAGATTATTTAAGGATGAATTTATTTGTTTTCATGATGATTCTTGTTGACTACCTTATATCTCCCTAATTATTAGAATAAGCTATAAGCTTGATAAAGTGCTTAGTAAGTAATAGTTCACATTTTGGGTTGATTTTGTAGTGTTTTGTAAATAACAATAATCAACTCCTATTTCACCTTATCTCTCCTAATGAACTATGCACTTGTTAATTTGAAGTTATCTATGGTTGGATTTATTTTATCCCTTTTGTATGAGTATGAGACAAGTATAAGTAAATAATTCCAACTCATTTAAGTAAATAATGAACTTCCTTTTATAGCCTTTAATATCCAATAGTTTAATATTTCTAAATTCCAATAATCTATGTTTGATGTAGTATACCTTATATATCCCTACTTTGGAATATTAGAAAATAATATTTGCAAAATAATTTTTAATTCTCTAATTTTGAAAATCTTATACCTCCTAAATTAATTATTTGCAAATATTGTAAGGTTTAGATATTAAGCAATTGATAATATCACTAAAGATATGTTGTTGTAATGAAATTTCTTTCTTTGCTTCCTAAGGTTGATATGCAATGCAATAATAGAATTTTCGATGGCACCTTATAACTCCTTTTAACTTAGGAAAGCAAGATTTGAATCAAGTAATACTTATCATTCCTTGTAAGGTATTTCGTCCATGCTGATTGGTGTATGGAGTTCGTTCTAAATTCCTGCACATTCCTACGAATGATAGAGGCTCTTAAATGCAAATAGGCATCTTTATCTCCTCTTGAATAGCACTCATAACTCCTCCCTTCAATGCTTGATTGCATGCCTTGATTTTTCTCTCACTTAATGCTCGCTATGAATACACTTCTGCTCCCCTTTCAGGTTTAGGCACTTTAAATAGCATGGATGCCTTTCAAATTTGGACAAGTGGCACTTGAGAGTTACATTAAATATGGGCATTGAGACTTAGGTTCTTTCAACGCTCATCCATCCTTGCAATTATGACTATGGCAAGTAACCTCCCAATGATGCTTGTAATTTCTCAAAGATAGATGTTAGATTATCCCTTGAGCGTTCTTCTCCTGGATGTACATTGAGGAATGTGAGGGTGCCTAGAATGGTTGTGCCAAGTGGCACAAGATAACTTGGCTCTAGATTACAAGTGGTGCTTAGGTTTCCTACATGTAGACCTTCCCTCCAACGTATTATACCTTGTATATCTTTTGCCAACAAATTCTCTTGATAACTTATCTCCAACACCTTCTTTCCAAGTGAGTGTAGATGCTGTATGAGTGGCTCCAGCTAAGGTGATTGAGAGTGCTTTACTAGAGGTTTTGTGGCACTCCAATGGTGGCTATGGAAGCTTTATTTAATCTAGTGGTTCCTCCAGGTTCTACCTTAGGTAAAGCTCCTTGTACCTTACTTATTCGTGCTTGTATTTAACATTGTTACTTCTACGTTGATAGATGATAGATGATAGCCACTTTATGAAATATTTTATACTATCTCTTACTTAGAAGTGTAATCGATAAATATTATCCCTTGTTTACATAGATAGAAATTGATAATGGTTTCCTTGTATTGGCTTGATGTTGTAGGTTTTATGCTTGCTATAGGTGCTTGATTTGGTGGTCTATATAGTGTCTTTAGGCACCTTGGCTCTTGATAATTGTGAGTCCTTCGATGGCTCTCATTTCTCACTCAAACTCTACCCCTTTACCTTATTGAAATGACTACCTTGTAGATGTTCTTGTTGGTCGTTGCAATACCTTAACTTGCACTAGGATAATAGGTTGAATATATTTATTTTTCATGTCCTTTGATCTTCTTGATGAGGTGAATTCTTAAGAGCAATTCTTCTATTATGATGTATTCCTTTTGGTGACTTAATTACACCAAGATATGGAGCAGGTTTTGGATGCTCAATAGTATCTTTGGAAACTTAACACTTACCCAAATTTGTGCACTATAACTTCCTTCAATGATAACATCTTAATGGACTTTAAAACTTAAAGGTAGCTAGTATTAATGCACCAATAATATATCCAAGCTTGATACTCTTAAGAATAATTAGAATAATGCAATAGCAATCTCACCTTATTACTCCTAATGAACCTTCAATAATGCACTATAATATTTGCAACTTAATGTAGTCTTCTTTGCTATAAGTAGATAATAGGTAAATGATATTTTTATTTCTATCAAAACATATCTAACTCCTATTTTAATTGTGTAGGCATTAATCCTTAAAAGAAACCGACTTCTGCACTCCCTTGAAGACTTTTAAAATGTACCCTTCTCCTTGCAACTTTCAGATTGTAATATGGTGCTTAATGAAGCTAAGTAATGAATGAGATTAAAGTTCAACTAATGAACCTATTTGCACCCAAATTTTCTTACATTAATGATCTCTATAAATGAAGGATTGCAGGTGATTAGATTCACCTTATTGCTATTTTTTAACTGGATGAACTTGCAGCTATTCTTGGTTGTTTGAAATAGCTCTCTACCTCACCTTTTTGCAGCTCCGAAAAACCTCTAACTTGATACCCTTTAATTGTGGTAGGTGACTTTGATTCTCCTTCAGGATGTATCCTAGAAATATAAATTTTTATAGCTAGTAATGTTGTCCTAATTGCTACCATTTTGCAGTCAATTTTAACACTAAAATCTATCCTTAAAACTCAAAAATCTGATAGGGAATTCCTCCAAATTGCATTTGAGTTTTTTCTTCAAGAACCCTTCAACGTTTTGCTGAAGATTCAGTAAACCCCTATCTATGAATGAGATTTCTAGCCTTCAAAGGCTATCTTAAAACCTTTTAGGTTTGGTAGTAATGTTTGGCTCCTTTATCCTTCAAGCTACTTATCAAATTCTGACTTTAATCTAGGTCCTCTTCTCAAGAATATGAAAGTATTGAGGTTTTCATCAATCTCTTCTGAGATTTTGCAAGCTCCTTACCAAATCTATTTCAGTTTTGGGCTTGTTTTCGGATGGTGACAATTATCCCAAAACCTTCCTTTATCAAGAAATTTTCCTTGGTGGTAAATTTCTCCAATGATTTCTCCTAAGAACTCATTTAATGGCCTTCTACGGATCTCCTTTAATGATGCTCACCAAGCCTCCTCATTATTTACCTTTGAGACCTCACCAAGGTCTTCAATATTGCATCTCTTATGGTCTTCCAAATGAGACCTTTCCTTCAACCTTCTACTATGGAAGTGTTGGTAATTATTTATTCTTCTTGGATCTCTAAAATTTGTTGCTACTAGAATCTAGAACAGGACCTTACTAGTCCTTCACTTCTGTAATCTATAGGCTTTAATGGAGATCACCAACCTCCAATATTCTAGAAATAGGAGTTTTGTAACTAGACCTTCTAAGGGTCTCTTCAACTTCTTTAGGGTGAAGTATTCAATCTGCACTAGAGATCACCAATCTCCTATCTTCATCAAGACTCTTCACTAGAGTCTTCTTCTCTCCCTTGAATTTATAACAAGGCTCCTATGGCCTTTTCTCTTTTGCACTCTACAAGTGTGCAATCTCCAGTAATGAGACCCTTTCTTCAAGCCTTCAAATATATGTTCTTTAGTTTATTTCTTTTGGTGATGGATTGATTCTAAAGGAGATATTCTTCCTAGATCATTTGTAGGAAGCTTCCCAAATCACTTTGAATCTCCTATTTTCTACAATAAAGTATTAGTAGTGTAATGGAAGAAACTTTAAATATAGATATAATTAATCTTCACTAGTTGATTTGTCAATCTAGTGGAATTTATGTTGAGTCCTAGTCTTCACGAGTTTTTCTACAACCTTGTGGAAAGATTCTAGCAAAATGTAATCTCAAAAATTTTAGAACTGAGATTTTTGAACTCTTCTCAGTCTCTCTTTGTGGCTCTCCCTATTTCCTATCTAATCTACCATGTGCTCTGATACCACTATTAGCTTTTGATGGGACAATATTATAGGAAGAACAACCACAAGATGTAAGATAACTAATCTGAGATAACTATAAACTAATGGCACAATAATATGTAGGAAAATAATGAGATGAACATCTACAAATAACTCACACATTAAAATAGTACAATAAAAATAGTACAATGCTATATAATGGAGGAAATGAACACTGCAGGGAAGGATATGAAAAAACTACATTGTACCATACTACTAAACTATAACACACACTCTCTATTTTTACTATGTTATGTATATGCTCTATATGCTACTCTCTATAATCACTCACTATGAGGCATTTATATAAGAAGATGGATTCCTTGGCCCTTACTCTACCTAAGACTCTTGTACATGTGGACTACATGAACATTTACAACTTGCACATTAACACTTGTGCATTTATTACAATACTTGAAGTAACGAACTAACTTTAATCTAAAGTAAACTCGTACTCTAGTTATGTACCAAAGGTGGTACATTTACATGACCCAAATGAGGTAATATACTCTAACATGGAGAGTAGAAATAATTATTAAGAAGATTTAATTAATCCATATGAACTTTCTAAAAGTTGAATACAATCATATGGTTAGATAACAAAACATGAGTGCTGATGCTTTAGCTAATTGGGCATTGTAAAAATGTGATCTTACTTACTACGACCACCCTACCAGATTGTGGGATTCACAAATAAGGGAAGATCTTATTTTTATCCTTTCTCTAGATGGCTATAGTACTAGAGGTACCTAGTTCCTTTTTCTTTTTTTTTGCTTCTCTTTGGTTCAGTTAGGGTATTTTAGTTCCCTTGCTCAGATTGATCATTGTTATGTTTCCTCTATTGAATTTTTGCTTGAATAACCACTTGGCCTAGAAAGGCCAAAGTTGTATTCTTTGTTTTCCTTCTTTTTAGTTTTTCGATGTGTGTGTTGTTTTGTATTGTTCTTGTTCTGTTTTATTTTTGGGATTTTTTTGTTGTTTTTTATTTTTTTGTATTTTTTTGTGTTTGTGTGTTGTTTTGTTATTTTTGTGGATTTTTTGCGTGTGTTTTATTGTTTTTTTTATGGTTTTATTGTTTTTTGTGTTTTTTTAATTGATTTTTGTTGTTGTTGTTGTGTTTTTTGTGTTTGTTTGTTTGTGTTTTTGTTGTTTTAGACATGCTCTTTGAGTGTGCCAAAGGGATAGGCCAGGTGTTATCCCTAGGTGTGTTTGGTGGAATAGATACCCCTGCCTCCTTGGGAGTTACCCAAAAGTGTCATCCCAATTTGGGTGTTTTCCAAAAAAAAAATTATTGAAGAAATAAACTCTATCTAGAGGTTCATCAATATGGAACTTCATATTAGAAAGTTTACAATTGATCAAGAAATAAATTATATGGCTAGTCAATGATGGGGATCCTATAATTTTTTTGGGTTGGTGCTTGGTTGAAGCATTTTCTTCTTATTTATGGTCCAAAATAGTAACTATTGACTTGAGCATGTCTAGCTTGTAAAGGTCTAGATTTTAATTATATTAATATGAACAAAAACACCAAATCAAATATTTCTAGTAGTAACTTGGATGAAGGATAAAACCTCAAACAAAAAGCAAGTGACCTTAAAAAGATCCATTAAGAGTTCTATTTGCCCATCTTTACATTAAAGGATGAGTTTGTATGAAATCTATCAAAACATTATGGATACTCTATAAAGTTAGGATATAAGGATTTAGATCAATTAGAATTGTATACTTTCAAACATTCCCATGGAAGAATGTTTGGCCACTAGAGGCCCTCCCTAAGTCCTCAACATTCCTTTGATTATCAACCCAAAGCAATATTGTTTTTAGTGGAAGTTAACAATATAGAGGATATCATGGACCTTTCAAGTATGCCTTGTATGAGGAGATCTAGAAAGATTATGTTATATAGTTCTTCATTATTTCTTTGCTTATATAAATTTGGGCCACTTTTTAAAAAATATTTCAATATATTGGGTAGCTATATCAACATTTAAAGAGATCAAGAGATGCTAGACTAGTTGATTTAAAGTGAAAGCATTATGAATCTCGTAGAGTATTGGTCTTGTCATTATTTGTTAGGACTTATGGCTTGAAAGGAACAATAGAATTTTAAAAAATAAAAATCAATATCACACCTATCTTTGGAATTGTATGATTGCATCTCTTACAAAAATTTTACAAACATGGTGCTCATCATGGGAAGTCTTAAGTGTGGAAAAAATGGTGTTAACATCTTGGTTAGATGATTTTAATATACATGAAAGGGTGATTTGTGACAATGGAGTTAATACAAGAATTTGTTTCAATCTATGGTAAAATAAAAAATGTGTAGAAGTTGGATTTATCAAAATTAATTTTTATGGTGCTTTCGAAGGAAATCCAAGAAAAGTTGGTGGAAATGGCATTTTTTTCAAATAATGAATGCAAAGTTCTTCTCACTTACTCAAAATCATATAGAAATTCAACTAATAACTATGAAGAGACTAGGACACTTCTTATAGGGATCAAAAGTTCCATTGAAAGATAAAATATTGTAGAACTTTATTCTTATAAACATTAACTATCCAAAAATCTACTAAAATATCAAATAATTCATCCATAAAACATAAATCCACACATGAGAAAAAGATAGATAATAACCCTAAGGTAGGGTAATATCGGTAATACTCCTTAAGGAAGGAATAACTTCATAACATCTCTCAAGATGAAAGGTCATTATGTGACCAAAGATAATTACAAAGAAATACTTGATATTATTAATAAATTACAATGATAATATCCCTTATTTATATACCAATAATTTAATGCTACTTTGGGAAGGGTATAACTCTAACCCTAGTTGGAATTCATATTATTTTTTGAAAACAAATAGAAGCAATCCATCCACTCAAATCTTATATAAAAAGCGTAAAATGATTAAAGAAAGGAAAAGAGAAAATATTCGAAGTACCTTTAGGCACCTTAAATAATAATTTATTATCTATAGATAGGATTCATAACACTCTGATAATTAAATGAGGAGTGGTGGGGGGGCATTTATACCAATACCAAATCTGCAAATACACAAATGAACTTAAGCGTAATCCAACATAAAAAAAAAAGGATTTAAGTTAATTACAAGATTATAAAGATTGGTTTAACCATAACAAGGTTAACCACAACCCATAGGGCTTACATGATAAAATATTATAATAAATTCAGTACATTGTACAATCAATTCCCTTAGGCCACCCAGGTGTTGTAGGTGAGTTGGAGAGGAGAGGGCAATCCTCCAAGGGAGGTCCCAGGTTCGAATCTCCACCCTACCAAAAAATTGAATTGGGTATCCAAAATCCAATTGATAATGTTGGTGCGGGCAGGGTTGGGTGTGACTCTCGGGTGACTTTGACGGTGTAGAACCCCCTGTTCGTGGTCTCTCAGACCAAGGCGGCCCCACAAGGAGTTTTTCGCTTAAAAAAAAAAATTCCCTTAGGCCAATCTAATATTACATCATATAATGTCATCCTTTTCCATGAATCAAATTACAATTTCAACACACCCTATAATCTAAATTGAGGGGTCAAGGAGAGAAGACATTGGTGATAATAATATCTTCCCACTCATAATGGATGCTATAGTGGGCCTCTATAGTTGAGGCAGATCTTGCAGAATCTCTCATCATTTAGAATTTAGTAACTCATCTTCAATCCTTTATAATGTCAATACAAAATTCTTTGTTGGATGTCCTTTCCTCTTGTAGTATTCATAAATGATCTTTATCTTCTTTGAGGACTTAGCATGACCCTTTGGCATAGGTCTTAGTCTCCTTAGATTTGGATTCCTTTGGATGAGCATGAATTTATGAAGTACCACCACAATTGCTCATTGCCATCTAAAAATGAACTACGAGAGAAAAGAGTTGATCAAGAGTAAGAGTCTTTTGAGATTCCAAAAATATAGAAATCGTATAAACCATAGGGTTCAACATCTAAAAGTAAGGGGATGATTAGCAAGGACATTCTTTACACAATCTACATTGTATTTCTTTTTGCCTCTAGAAGATGCAATATCTACTCTTAATACCTTGAATCTAATAATATAGTCCTCAATGTTCTCAACTTCAACCAATTTAAGATAGGAGAGATTTATTTCCAAGTGACTTATTTACTATTATTAACCGTTGTGGCTGCTCCACAACGTACCCCAAAAAATTGGGGACCCCCTTTTTCTTTGAAAATTCGATGTTTGCAGTTTGTTTTAAGGGTCTATGCCTTCGTTTCATCGTGGGATTTGCAGTTGTTGTCGGTTCTTGTCAACAATATTTTATTGTCGATGATATTTTATTGTCGACAACTTTTTCTTGTTGACAACTTTTGTCGTCATTTTCTTGTCGATGATTTTTTCTTGTCGACAATATTTTATTGTCGACGTTTTTTTTGTTTTATTGTTGTCGACGACTTTTTGTCATCATTTTTGTTGTCGACAACTTTTATCGTCATTTTTGTTTATGACAACTTTATCGTCATTTTTTTTTGTTTTTAGCAAGTTTATTGTCGAGGGTTGGTGTTTCTTGTCATGGGTGGTTCAGATAATGAAAACAATAAAAAATAAATAATAAAAATTACAAATTTAAAATAAAAAAATAATAATAAAAGAATATAATATAATATATATTATACAGTATATAATATAATATATATTATATTACATAAAAACAAAAATAAAAATAAAAATAAAAGGGATAGTAAAAAGAAAATTTATAAATATAAAAGAAGCCACATGGCTTTCTTTTCATTCAAAAGGAATGAAAGCAAAATAAAATTTCACAGATATATTTATATGCCTACGGATTAAAATAGAGTCCTCACGAAATACTTGGCTTTATGAAAGATCTCATGTTTTGTTTCGATTAAGGGTTTAACACGATGTTTGTTTGCATTACAGATACATGAAGACATGCGGAGTTCGAGATGGAGTTGGACACTAAAGACGAGGCGAAGGCCTAGACTTGAGCCAACGGAGACCCCATGCGAGGCGAATGACGTGGTCAAGGATGATGCACCCACCAAGGATTTGCTGACCAATTAGAATGCGGAAGACGATAGCGTGGTGTAGACGTCTGATTGGCTACAATGCAAAGGTCGCATTCGGACATAGACAACGATATCGAGGATGTCACGAGGGTTCCAGAGCGGATAGGAGGAAAGGAAAAACAAGACACATCACTCGACGGTTTTGAATTGAAATGGCCGCGAATGCCGTGAGGTCGGACAAAGATAGCCTAGACAGAGTTCGAACGAGCTAGGTGCAATAGGACCCCACAGTATAGATCATTCGAGCGCAGATGTCTTCGACGATGAGTGTTCAAATGACGAGCGATCCTATTTGTCTATGTCAGAGTAGGTAGCAGCAGCAGCATCATCGACGGAGTGGTCGACGAATGTAAACGAAGGGAGATACCATCCCATACGTGGCAGAGTCAACGATAGATTGAAGGCATTGAGGTGGATGTTACGCGATGAAGAGGGTATTTACCATGCCCATTATGGGTAACTGGAGCAACAACCAGACGTCGATGAGACAGATGAATAGCAGCATGCAACGCCAAGGGGATCAACGGTGGTACACATGATAAATCGCAGTGAACAACGACGTTGTCTGCAATGTCAGTGGAGAAAGTTGTAGGTTTTGGTTACTACGCTTCCATGGGAATCATAAGCCACCTCGTCATTAAATAAATTCAAATAAAGTTTAATGTAAGTGACAACATTTACATAAGATGTGGCCTTCGTTTGTATGGAGACTATGACCCAAGGCCAAGGCCACGGTGGGGAGCAAATCATTATACACATGAAATAAAAGACAAAAGAGGTTTTATCATTAGTTCAATAAGTGAATTAATACATTTGAACAACATAGAATAAAGATGCAGCAGAGATGTTATGGGAAGGTTGGTCAAACTCCAGCATAACCTTTGAGGTCTATGGAAAACGTTTAATAAGATGTGAGGGGGAACATGTACATATGCCCATTTACTTATAAATAAACAATACCTCCAAGGTGTAAAAAAGGTGCTACTATTATTAGGAGGTGGTTAAGACAAAAGCGTTAAATTTATATAGGCCTTATAACGTCTCTCATATGGGGAAACGTTTCAGTTCAGAAAAGGGAAAGGAAACCATACGCAAAGTGTAAGAGGTAGATGAAACAACAAAGAACCCGCCGAAGTAAAGAAAATGAAACAAAGAGCCTCAAGGAAAAATGAGGGTGTTGGAAAATTTTAAAAAGAGATTGAATGGCAGAATATGGGGTTGGAAACTTCTAAAACAGTTGCAGAGCTGAGGGCAAGAGGCCATTCTGGACCTGCTTTGGATTGTTTTTCTTCCACTTTTTCTGGTTTTAGAGAACCAGATCTCTGCCATGTACAAGGCCATATTTTTAATGCAGATAGTTTTTCAGAAAGTTGCATCTTATGGACAAGAAAGGAGGAGTCATTTTCTGCATGCAAGTTTCTTGATTGCTTCATGTGAATGCTTAAGTCTAAAAACCTCATTTAAACCCTAGGAGCCAGCACTTAGCTTATCCGGATTGTGCTTGTTTTGCAAGTCCAATAGGTTAGGTTGCATGCATGAAAACCTCATATCTTCGGTTTTGCCGGAATAAGATAGCATCAAACTGAATGTATCATGTGTTTCATTTTCTGCATTTCATTTTCATTTTTCTGCATTTTTTTCCAGAAATTTTAATTTTTTTTAATTTTCGGGCATTAAAATAAACATAAAAAAAATTCAAAATCCAAAAACAATTTCACCATTGCATAGGTTATACTACATAATTCCAATACGCACTTTGAAATTTTATTTTCGGAGGTTTTTAGTATTTTTAAAAATTCATCGAAATTGTTTTATTACAGATTTTAAAAAATTCGAAAATAGAAAATTTCTATTTTTGGGCCGAATTTCATTTTTTCAGTTTCATGCTTCATTCATGAGCCTATGATGACATTCCCTTCATGAAAATTCTAATTTCAACGAAAGAGTCGTGTTTTATGGCACTTTTCAAATTACCATTTTGGGAGCAATCAAAGCACTAAATTATTCATCTTGATGAAAATCTGATTTCATTTAAGAAGGATAATTAAAGTGACATTTTGAAGCTACATTTGAAGACCCTATTCATCATTGAGGATTTAATGCAAGATAAAATCTATTTTAAAACCCTCAAGATAAAAGGAATTAAGGCACTACATCGTGGTCATATGAGGGCCAACTCACATTTGCTTTATTTTGGTTCAATGAACAATCACTAAAGTTTCATGGTAAAATAAACCAACATTACCCCTTGTTTCTTGTTGACAATTTTGTCACATTGCACAAGGGGTAGAAAAAAATCAAAAAATTTCCTTTTGCAAGAGTATTTCTTTTCATTTGTAAGTGTTGCAGCAATTATGGCTTTCCATGCCACTCCCTTGTATACAGAATGAAGAAGAAAGGAGCTTCACTACCAAACAAGCCAAGGAAAATTGCTTCATCGAAAAAAAAGGAGAATGTGAAAAGAGCTTCGGGCCCGAAGCACTTCAAATCACCACTTCGGGTGAAAACCTTGCGAAGTAATTTCGTTGAAAGAAAATACAAAGATAACGCTTCACAACCGAAGCATTTTCGACAGCCGCTTCGGGCGAAAGTCTTGCGAAGCAACATCCAAACGACTTCGTCGAAGGAGGAGAGCATAATCCAAAATCAGCTAAGATAAGGAAACTACTTCGGGCCCGAAGTGTTTTTGATACCTACTTTGGCCAGTTTTCACCTGAAGTAGTGGTGCACGAAGCAAAATGATGATGTGTCAAAAATAGAAAAGTGCTTCGGGAGGATATTCCCCAAATCGCAATTTTTAGAGAGAATCGGGTCGAAACATTTTTCATCCGAAGCAGTTTCGCCAGCAAAGGACAAAGAGCCCCATTTCAAAGACGGAATTCGCTCGGCACTCGACATCCTAGAAGTAGTTTTTGCGAGGCATTATTTTGTGAAGAACAAATCAAGGAAGATCTACTTCAGCCCAAGGCTTCGACGAGGCGGACAAGTAGCGAAGCGCTTTCCAGGCCCACGTTCCAAGGCGAGCAGCTTCCCAAGGTGATCAAGAGCCCCTTATAAATACCTCATTTCTTGCCCAATAAGACCGCTGACCATTTTTGGCAAACGAAAGGGACGTAACAGTCCTTGAAGTAAAACACAACGGGCATAACGATCACTCAAGCATAGCATCCAGAAGCCAGGGACACTCGGGCAACACATTAAATGAACGTTTCCATGGTTGAACCAGTCATAGTTGCTAGTTTCAACAACCGATTTGAAAGCTCAGTCGCAGTAGCCACGAGGAGCTGACTTCTCAGAGCCCGAGGGTGTACTCTGCCATTTTTGTAATAATGGTTCAAAGGGTCGGGTCCTCTATAAAAACCCAGGCATGTAATGTAAAAGGGGGGGGAACTTTCTACTAGAAAGCTGCTGTAACTTGATGTCCTACGTTTAATACTAAAGACTTTTGTGCTCTATTTCTCTATTTTATGCTGCCTTCTGTGCTTAATTATTTTGTCTTTTCTGGTTCACGTATTGAGACTTTGAATCTTGAATCCGATGCGTGATCGAGGATCGAACCCATGAAATTCACCCTAAAGGATACATAGGAGAGGAAAAACATCTTGTCGCTTTCCTTTATGTTGCCTAGTGGATCGAGGTTTCTGTTATTCCCTTATCTCAATCGCTATTACTCTGAACCCTGAATTCTAGCGAGAGAGAAAGGAGAACCCTGCGAACCCATCCAGAGGATACATAGGAAGGTCGACACTGTGTTTCCTTTGTCTATTCTTGGTGTTCTTTGCTGTTATTTGAGTTATTAGTGAGTGATCATGCTTCCTGTTCTTCCCCACCTTGAATCATCAATCTTCTAACCCTTACTCTTTTTATTTCTTTTTCTAACCCTCACTCATTTTTATTTCTTTTCCTAACCCAAACTCCTTTTATCTCTTTCCTGCACTCTTGTCTCAAACCCCAAAAGTAGATTAGTATAGGAGCCATCCTTTCTTCGAAGATTGGCATGAGGGGCATCTCTTCCCCTTGACATTTCAATGTTGGTCGCAGGTATAGGGCGTGTAAACCCACCGAAAGTCCTTTCCTGTGCAGATTTGAAGTTACATTTGAAGACCCTATTCATCATTGAGGATTTAATGCAAGATAAAATCTATTTAAAAACCCTCAAGATAAAAGGAATTAAGGCACTCCATCGTGGTCATATGAGGGCCAACTCACATTTGCTTTATTTTGGTTCAATGAACAATCACTAAAGTTTCATGGTAAAATAAACCAACATTACCCCTTGTTTACAGTTGCTTGCAATCACTAAGGTGTTCCAAGTGTTTAAATTGAATATCTTTATTTGAGATTATTGATACACATATGCAAATGCTAATATAGCAGAGACCTTGGAGAAGTTTTTTGTTTAACTTCTTTGCAAGAGGGGATTTGGAACCCAAATCCTAAGGGAGAGTGTACTTTCACAATTGGGTGAAAATACCACTCAACATTTTGGCGCTAGAAAGAGGGCCTGAAATGGTTTATTTCAGTGTGATTTAAATGCTATAGGGATTTAAATGTTGAATATTTCATGCCCTATTGATTATTATCTTTAGCCCTCTTTTAACAATACAACCTTGTAGTGTTAAAAGGAGGACATGAATTGCTATGCATTGTTCTAATGCTTTTGATTTTTCATACATGAATAATGTGTTTTGATTTGATTTTGAAAAAATCTTGGTCTTGACTAACGAGGTTGTCTCCATGCAATTACTTTCATTTGATTTTAATGGATACATCTCTTGGTTGATGCTAACATGATTATTCATACGTTACATGTTTGATATTTTCTAGTCATTTCATTCTTATTTGTAAGGAATTATTTTGTCTAAAATGTATTTGTTGTCGGTATTATGCTCTTCACTTGCGTGTAATGTGATCTTGTGAATCAGAAAGCCTAAAACACTAGGAGTATGCTCTTCACTTGCACATATGCGATCTGGTGAATCATAAACTAATTTACATTTTTAGAATATTGCTTTGTCATGGTTCCTTCTTTTATTCATGACTAACAAATTGGTTTTGAAGTTATTCTTTGAGTTTCATTAATGGCTACAACTGCAGGAACGTGGTATGGGATACATGTTAATCCTTTGAACATTAGTGGAGATTCTCATGATTTACCCAAGAACATAGAAAAACGTTTGCCCAAATTTAAACACAATGGTCCAACATTAGCCGAGGAACATATTCAAGCCTATGTGGATATCCTAGTTAGATGGAATGTCGAACATGAGGATGTGGCATGTAGAATGTTTCCTAGAACCCTAGATGAGGTAGCATATGATTGGTACATCAATTTACCCATTCGGGGCAGTGAGGACAGGTATTCTAAGTGGGGATAAGAGTCTTCAATGGAGAGAGATCCACAAGCTAGTGCGGTGGAGGCAGTAGTCTTCTAAAGGATCACCAACCAAATCAGAGGAGAAGTTCTCTTATGGATAGAGATCCACGAACCATATTTAGGGGATCAACATCTCCTTTGGAAAGAGGTCCATAAACATTGTAATAGGGAAAGGATTCCCAAGATATTATTTGATAAATATTTAGAAGAAATATTTTCTCCATGGAGGTAGCCATATTTGGGTGAACCATGTTAAATTGGTATTTCTACTGTGTGTGTGATTTGTGCATTGCTTTCATTACTGCTGTTGATATTGCTATCTATACATTGCATAATATTGATTTGGAAAGAGAAGTAAAAAGTGCTCTTATACTATTCACCACCCCTCTCAGTATAAGCTTGTGTTCTTCACATAAAATAGACAGGGATGCTTTGAAAAGCCAATTTAATAAGAAGGATTTTTCCATATTGGTTCAACAAAGCCTCTTTCTAGCAAGTAAGATTCTTTTGAAGCATGTACCAAACAATGTAATTTTCTCCAACACACCCCTGTATTACGTTATTTGATTATTAAAGACTTTAGTCTTCTATATGATATCCTTCCTTAAGTCTTCAATCTATCTCCAATATATTAATATCTAAGTTCTTCATATGAGAATCTTCAACATATTTTAGTTTAGACTTCTTGTTGCCTTTCTTGATTTGAATTCTCTTTTTGTTTCTTCTCTTTCTTTGTTTCTACACTTTCACTTGAGATATATCTTCTAGATATTGAGTTAGTAAATCATCACAATAGTATTGACTTGGTGTTAGGTACCCAATATAGGTACTCAATAATTAAATATTGCAACGTATAATGGTATGAGCCATAAATTAATTATTGAGTAAGGAAGGCCACATGTCAAATTAGAAATAGGTATGTCATAGAATCATATATGTAATCATTGGGGAATATTGTTATATGTAACCACAAGGAATATTGTCAAATTATTATGCACTTTGTAACTCATGGAAAGTGAACCACCACATGGGTGATCTTGTGACTCATGGAAGGTGAACCATCACACTATTGTATAAAGAGAGATGTACCCCCATTGTAATGGGTATATATGAATTATTCTTGTATAAGTCTTGGATTGTGGAGCTAGATATTTTGTGGAGTGGCTTCCTTCCAAAAGGAGCATTGTACGGTGTTGCCCTACCTCAAGGGTATAATCAATATCTATTTTATTGTGTGGAATTTATTGTGCAATTTATTTATGGATGTATGTCTGATATTTTGAATGATTTATGGTTATGATAAGAGATGTTCACAATACTTGGTTTTAATGATTCTTTACTAACATAATCTTCTTTCTTATGTTTCATTCCTTCAAAAACAATTAATGATAAATAAATCATTAAACATTCTTCTAAAGAGAATATAATTGTGTTTTGAGAATTCCACCAAGTCTTGAAAAGTATTTCATGAAGATAACTTATTAGAGTTGTAAAACTTTCTTCTCTTGCCTCCTTAAGAATCAAAGAAAACTTTTCCTTTAGATCAATAGGCAAATATCTATATCCATCAAAGTTGTTTATTAAGTTTTGTGAATAAAACTTAAGTTCATGAAATAGTTCTTCACTATCTTTATTAAATGCATTTTTAACAATTTCATCCATTTTCCCTAGTCAATTTCCTTTTATGTAGTCTACCTTATGTCTCTCTAGGTTTTGAATAATTTTTCAAGTTTCTAAATTTTCAAAAACTTATGATGTTGAATTCCTTATGACTCCCTAATTAATTAGAAACTAGAAAAATAAGAATGTTTACAAATTTAATATTCCTAAGTTTGAAGTAGGCTTCCTTATCTCTCCACAATTAAATAATTTGTAAATATTCTTTGACCTTTCAATTTCAAGAAATAATAAAGTAACCAAACCTTCAAATGCAAAAATCACTTTATAACTATTTCTACTTATCACTCCAAAAACTCTAAAAATCTTAATTAAACTATTAATTCACCTTTTCACTCTAAATTAAACTTTAAAACATTAGAAAAATTAAAATATCAAATAATTTTCCTTATCACTCCACTAAACCTTAGGTTAAGCTTTGAAAAAATTAATCAAAAACCTAATTTACCTTACATAGGATTTTGATGGCGATTTTGCTTGGTGCTCACTTCTCCTCCTTTCTAGCTTCAAAAAATATATTGCACTATGTTTGGAAATTTCAATGACTCCTCTTGCTTGAATGGCTTGCATGTGAATAAACACAGATGCATTAACTTATTCTGCCAAGAAAATGGTTCATTATCTATCGTTTTATCTTCCTTATCTCAATGTGGCACATGATTTTATAAATGAACATTTGGCTTCAATTTTGATGCTTATTCCAAAGACATTACAATGTATTGACGTCTAACTACTTCTTCATAATTTTCATCTCGACACATGATTCTCGAATGATGAATTTACCTATCCAGTATCTCCTTGCTGGTAACTCAAAATTTGACTCCATGTGGCGCTTGGATCTTTGATAAATGGTGCTTGATTCTCCAAACCCTGATGCTTGACTCTTCAACTACCAACACTTTTATTCTTTATCCCTAGAATTTCTATCTCTTGCACTTCATCTTCAATAGATGTCACTCGAATGGCTCTAGGGTTGATGCTTTATTTCCTTTTCTTGGGTAAGCTTGGTGCCTATGTTAAACTATTTCTAATGGTGATGCCCTTGGCTCTGCCTGCATACTCATGCTATCCGTCTATGTTGCAATGGTGCTTCCTATTTACCTTGATAATGGCGCTTCCTATTTACCTCGATAATGTCACTTCCTTTTTACTTTGACAATGGCACTTCCTCTTTACCTTGGAAATGGTGATTCCACTTTTCTTTAGCAATGGCACTTTATCTTTACTTAGACAATGGCACTTCCACTTTTATTTAGTAATAACACTTCCTCTAACACAAATGGTGCTTACAATATTTTTGTTTCTTCTCACTTTATTTGCAGGTAAATATGTATGTAGAGTATGGCATCAAAGACTACTCCTTCAATCATTGGTTGGATGACGACACTCTTTCTATTGCACCTTAGACTTTAGACATGAATTTGCACTCTAAAATTATTCCATAAGCTTGTTGATTGACTACACTTAGAAATGGCTGAATAACATTCTCTATTCACTAGTCGAATAGAGGTTTCTCTTTCCCAAATAAAGCCTTTATCTTCTTCAATGTAGTGGCACCTTAGAAAATCTATGTTCTCTTGGAACATTCCCTTTGTTGTCTTGATTCTTTCATGGCTACACCTTGACTGAAACTATATCTCAATTATTCCCTTGTGGACTTAAGCAATGTGTTGTCTTGAATGCCTTAACGTTACCAAATATTCTTCTTATAACATTGTCTTCTTTTTTCTTTGCTCAATATGAATGTTGCCCTACTCTCTTGAATTGCTGCCTTCAATTCTTTATGTCCAATGTGAAATTCTATTAATTTGCCTTTACCTTTCAAAAATTTATCAATATTTATCTTCAATACCACCTTGTGACATTCAAAATTTCCTTCCAAATGTTGCCTCTATCTTGATCTTCAAGTTGTTTTGCCTTGTGTAGTTCTTACACTGTCCTTTAACTTGGATTGTCCTCAAGACTTTCTACTATCTTGAAGTCTTCTTGCTACCTTCAATAATTTGAAGCAAAATGACAATGACCAACTTTTCTTCTTGAGTTGGTTCTTTCTAAAATCTGAATCTTAATCTTCACTAGTTGTTCTTCAACCTAGTGGTAATAATCTTAGCTTCACTGGTTTTTCTTCAACCTAGTGGAAATATTTTAACTTCACTGGTCTTTCCTACCTAGCAGTAATATCCTTAACTTCACTGGTTTTTAGTATCCAATGGTAATATCCTTAACTTCACTGGTTTTTTTTATCCAGTGGTAATATCCTTAACTTCACTGGTTTTTCTTACCCAATGGTAATATCCTTAAATTTTGCAACTTTCAAAACCTATGCAAGTAACCTTGTTGTGGCTCTGATACCATTGATGGCTTTTGAAGCCTTATACTTAATATAAATTACCACAAAAAATTAATCACAGGATCGAATATAATAAAGTTGTAATATAATGAATCCAATAAAGATAATGTAACAAAGATAAATGAGCCAACTAATATGTATAACATTCAATAATATAATGAAGTATGAATGTAAAGCCTAAAATATACACAATAATATCACTTACAATACTAGTTGCTCAAATGTATGCAAACTTGTATTACTCCTCTTTCTATTACAAATATCTCATAGAAAATGACTCTATCACATTGTGGATCTCTATGTATCTCATATAGCTCTTATCTCTCATATGTATCATATATCCTCTATGGAGTAATATATAGCCATTCTAGGATGACTCTTTGGTTACTATGACTCTTCCTTTCCATATGCAAAGCTTTATTACTCTTGGACTCTATACTTGACACTTGCATACACATGACACTATCTTGTATGCACACTTGTACTTGACTCTTCACATAACTCTTCATAATATAAGGACACATGTGCACACTTACATATTGGACACTTGTGCATATTTACACTCATAACACTTGCACACATATTTACATGACACTTGTACATTACCTGCAAATTATTATATTACATGAAATATTAACTCACTCAATCTAAGACACAACCCTAATCTAATATTTACAATGATGTACCAAGGTCGTACATTGGAATGTACCAAATAATGTAATATTCTCTAACAAACCCAAGAGGGGGCCCTAGTTTAAAAAATGGAACAATGGGAACTATAAGAAGAATTTCAAGAAGGACAATTCAAAACCTCGACCTTAGAAGTAGAACAATTCAACTAAAAATGAGGCAGCAGGGTGTTGATACATATTTTATACTTTTCCACACTTTTGCTTAGTATTTGCACCTTTACATTAGTTTTCTTAGCTCAATCTGGTTCTTTCGAGTCTTTTTGGGCTCTGATTCGATATTTCTAGCTCCTTCTAGGCCTAGAGATGCCTCTTAAGCTTACTATTTTATCTTCTAGTGGGAAGCTTGTTAGTCCCACATTGATTATTCTTTGTACATATTGAGGAATCACTTACTATATAAGTGATACCTCCCTTCTCATATTTGGTGTGTGGAGTGTTACTTAATATATGAGATATTGCTTTGTGCATTCTTGTGTTGGCTTCACTCTTGTCAATTTATATATTGTGATAGTTCTTGGTCTTTGGATCTTGGAGAGTGAAGTACTTTGATTCTAACTTCGGTTAGTTGAGTACTTCTACATGGTACCAGAGCTTAAGTTATTTCAAGGACTAATATATTTCTAGATTGTTTTGCATAACCTATTTTTTGAAACTATATGCTCTCACCTTGCCCACTTGGATCTTGGTGATCAAAAAGTTCAAAAATCAAAGATATACATTTCTTAGTGATTTGTTAATTCAGGTATTCATCTTAGGTTACCCTCACATCGAGCTCTTGGAAGGATTTTGGAGACCACTAAAAATTCTATCCATTTTTAGCCAGAACGGACCTAACTATTGTGTTCGAAACATGCCAAAACCTATAGATAGCCTATAAACTTGTCCAAATTCATCATTGACATCCTGGGGCATTTCCCAGTTTCTCTGTTTTCTTAGTTTTTCCAAATAGTAGTTGTTCAGTCATAGTTTTTTGCAGTTTTGGAAGGGCATTTTCTAGTTTCTATATTCTCATTTTTTCCAGATAGTAGCTATTTAGTCATAGTTTTTTGCAGTTTTAGAAGGGTATTTTCCAGTTTCTCTATATTCTCAGTTTTTCTAGACAGTAGCTGTTTAGTCGTAATTTTTTGCAATTCTGAAAGCTTATAACTTTTAAACGATAGCTCATAACTAAGTTCCATTATTTTAAAGTGTTTAATTTTTTGAGAGCTTCAAATTTATGCATTTTGTTTGTAGAAATTTTGCACCTAGACTATAATTTCTAGCTTAATACACCTTTTCAAAGGTCAAAATTTGTAAATACAATGAGTTCTAAAGTGCCAAACTACAAGTTAGGGGGGTTCTTCATATTAGTAATAAAGGGGTGTAATAGTGTGCTTGTTGTGTTATTGTGCTTCTTTTTATCTCATTATAGATTCTTCTTCTCTTCCCATGTTAACTGCACATAATTACTTTACTTGGAAAATTGAAGTAATGAGCAAACTAAGGGAAAAGGGATATTCAAGAATCATGAAATAGGATGAAATTGAATCAACAGTTGAACCACACAAAACAAAGTGGTTGAAAAAATGTGACATAGCCCTTGGCTTCCTTTGTAGTTGTGTTTCTCCAGACATTAGGTTTCACATTATGACCTTAGATACTCCAAAAGAAGCATGGGGCAAGCTAGGAACTCTATTTGGTCAAACAAATGATATCCAAGAGCACTTGATAGAAAATGACCTTATGGGTTGGATCCTAATTACCATAGGGATATCAATGAATGCTTGACCAAATTCAACCATTTAAGAAGTGATCTAAAAGAATGTGGATTAGAGAAGAAAGATCAAAATATGGTTTTTATGTGTTCTATCCAACCTTGGAGCAGATTTTTTTGTGTTTGTATCAACTTTTCATTCTACTAGAAGAGCATTTGGGACAACATATCAAATGCCTTACTTTAGTGAATAAACCAATGAGTTGTGCAAGAAATAAGATAAAATTATAAAAATGGGAGTCATGAAAGTACCTAAGTCTCATGCCTTAGTTTTCCAAAATGGCATAAAAGATAAAACAAATGGAAGCAAAGAGTCAAAAAAAATTAAAGGCCCTAAAAAGAAGAACTCACAATCACCTCCTTCCTCTACTACTCCAAAATCTAGTTCACAAATTTCTTCTTCTAAAAATGAAAAACCTAAGAAGGAGAAGTTAAATTTTGGCTTTTGTAAAGGCAACCACAATGAGTCTAAGTGGCTTAAAAAGGAGATACATTAATTGAAGGAACTTCTTGATAAGAATAACATTAATGAATCTACTTACAAGCACAAAGGACTCAACAAAGAAGAAATAAAAGGGTAAAGGCAAAGCCCTAATGGTAGTGATAGTTCCACCTTCTAGAACTTGGGTATTTGACTTGGGTGCATCACATCATATAGCCTCATATTTGGAGAACTTTTCTTCCTTGGAGCCTTGTGATGTTTCATAGATTCTTTTGGATAATAACACTAGTGTTGATGTAGCTAGGAAATGGAATATTGAAATTGGTTAAGGCACCTTTAAATATGTTGTACATGTTCCCTCCTTATTAAAAAATCTACCATCCATATTTTAGATTGCACATAAGGAAGAGAATTGAATTTGGACCTGAGATAGTGAAAGTCAAAGTGTTGAATATTAATACTATAGTGGTTCATAGGATTTGTGATAGGAAGGAAAGGTTGTATAAGTTCACTCAATTTTCTCCAAAATCACCTTATTTGGTATTTTTGGCTCACTCAAACCAAGTGAGAAAATTGTGGTACAAGCAATATGGACACTTGAACTATCCCTACCTTTAGCAGCTCAACTCAAAGTTTATGGTCATTGGATTTTCCCTTATATGCTTTACAGATGGAGTTTATGAAGGATGTATCCTTGACAAACATTATGAGGAGATATTTTAGAAGTGTAATGTATGGAGGGCTACTCACATCCTATAGTTGATTCATAGTTATCTTCAGGGACCATTTTCTTCCTTGTCATTTAATAATTCTAAATATACCTTAGTCTTTGTTGATGAATTTTCCCAGTACACTTGGATTTACTTTCTTTGCAAGAAGAGTGAAGTCTTTATGAACTTTCAAAGCTTCAAAGCCTTATTCAAGAAATAGATAAAGAAAGACATACAAATTCTTTGGACTGATAATAGAAAGGAATATGTCAACAACCGGTTCACAAAGCTTTTCAACTTAGAGGTTATTCAGATTTAGTATTTAGTTATATACACACCCTAAAAATAACATGGTAGATAATAAGAATCAAACGCTCAAGGATATGACCAACTGCATGATACAGTCTAGATCTCTTCCTACACAATTTTGGACTAAGGCTATAAAATGTGCAAACCACATTCAAAACTAGATGCCACATAGAGCAGTGGGAGATATCACCCCTTTCAAGGCCTTATTTGGTTGGAAATCCAAAACTTATTTTTGAGTATTTGGGTCTCATGCTTGGTCCTACATTCCTTCTTAAAAGTGCAAAGCCATTCAACCACAGAGTAGGCCTTGCATTTTTATTAAAAATGTAGATGGTACAAAGGAGTATCGCCTTCTTCATCCCACCACTCATGATATTATCATTGCAATAAGTATTCGCATGAAGGAATCCATTCATTATCATTCTTCATATGCTTCCCCTTCTACATCTACAATAGTAGATACAATGGATTCAGTGTTTTCATCAAATTCAGATTCTTTTCCAGATAGTTCAGATTCAACTTTAGAGACTTCTTCATCTAGAAGTGACTCAAAGGGTTCCAAACCCTCCAATTCAAGTGACATAGAGGATGAGACCTCTCCTCATGCTCCTAATATACTTGCCACACCATTGTGGGTCCACTAGACTCTTGAGTTAACTAGCACTTTAGTTGGAGATCCTTCTAACACACGGTAGACTAGATCAGAGACACTTGAGTATCCACATGCCTTCTTGGCTATAGCCTCTGACCCATAGAAATTTAAAGAGGCATCAAGAATTCTTGAGTGGAATGTAGCTATGGAGGATGAGTATGATTTCTTACTTAGGAATCACACTTGGGACTTGGTTGACCTTCATAAGGAAAGTAAACTTGTTCGATGCAAGTGGGTGTATCAGAATAAGTTTTTAGTAGATGGATAAGTGGAAAAATACAAGGCACGCTTGGTTGCCAAAGGTTTTTCCCAAGTATACAACATAGACTATTCAGAGACCTTTACTCTCATAGCAAAGATGATATCTATTTAGCTAGTTCTTGCTATTGTTGCTTCTTAGAGATGGGAAGTTCATTAGATGGACGTAAAGAGTGCATTTATTCATGGAGATCTGGACGTAAAGATTGCATTTATTCATGGAGATCTTCGTGAGGAGATTTACATGGAGCAACAACAAGGCTTCATTCATAATTCCTCCTTAGTCTATTGAATTCAAAAATCCTTCTATGGCCTCAAGTAAGCCCCACGATCTTGTTATGCCAAGATGGATGCCTATATTATCTCCCTCATATTTTTATGGTGCCATTCTAATTTGAACATCTAAATCTTGCATTTGGATGATGATATTGTACTACTTGTACTTTTTGTTGATGATTTGTTTATCATTAGGAGCTCCACATCATTCATTCAAGCAATTAAGTCTACCTTTTAGGACCATTTTTCCATGGTATATTTGAGGGTGTTGCACTACTTTCTTGGCATTGAGATCACATAGTCTTCGACATGGATATTCATTGCACAAACCAAATATGCTAAGGATCTTCTACTTTGGTTTCACATGACTGATTGCAAGCCATATTTGACTCCTTTTATTTTAGGGGTAAATCTTGAGGTTGATTCCTCTACATCATTAGCAGATGCAACACTGTACCATCAACTTATTGAGAGTCTTATCTTCCTAACACATACTAGAATTGATATAGCATATTCAATTGGCAAGGTTTCTCATTTTATGTAGGAACCACATGACCTTCATTGGAGGGCCGCTAAACAAATACTATACTACATATAGGTGAAATTACAATTTGGTATCAAGTATCTAGCAGGCATTGAGATCGATCTTGTGGGATACACTGATTTAGATTAGGCAAGCGATTATTTGAATCGTAAGTCTACTCCTGTTTACAACTTTTAGCTGGGTTCTATTCTAGTATATTGATTTGGTAAGAAGCAACATGCTATTTCTCTATCATCTATTGAGTGTAAATATCAAGGAGTTTTAAATTGAGTGATAAAGACCATCTGGTTCCAATATATTCTGATGGAGTTTTGCATTGCATTCCATAGGCCATCGATTATTTTTGTGACAACCAAAGTATGATTTCCATTTAACAAAATTTGGTCCACCACTAGTGGACCAAGCACATTGATATTCATATGCACTTCATCAAAGATCTTATTAAGGAGTGCATCATTTATATTTAGTATTGTTTGAATTTATAGTAGATCATTGACATCTTCATAAAATCCTTCACCAAGAGTAAGTACACTTAGCTACGAGCTCTTCTTAGGGTTAGGCACATTGGAATTGGCTAAGGGGGTCTTCCAACTCCTTATATTTTTTCATGGTCTTCTCTTTTAAGGGGGTTTTCCTTTATTTTTACAATTGCATTGTATTGAGTTCATTATGGTGCATCCACTAGGACTCACAAAACACTACCTACCTAAGCTGCACTTATGGGGGGATGTTTGTGCATATTTAATACAACTTTGCACTTGTGCTTAGTATTTGAACCTTTACATTAGCTTTCTTAGCTTTCTCTAGTTATTTCGAGTCCTAGGCTTTGATTTGACATTTCTAGCTCCTTCTAGGCCTAGAGATGCGTCTTGAGCTTGCTATTTTATCTTCTAGTTGAAAGCTTGTTAGTCCCACATTGATTATTCTTTGTACATCTTGAGGAATTACTTACTATATAAGTGATACCTCCCTTTTCATGTTTGGTGTATGGAGTGTGACTTAATATATGAGATATTGCTTTATACATTCTTGTGTTGGCTTCACTCTTTTCAATTCAACTATTGTGATAGTTATTGGTTTTTGTATCTTAGAGAGTGAAGTACTTGGATTCTAACTTCAGTTAGTTGAGTACTTCTACGTAGGGGAGAAAATGTAGGAAATATCTCAACACCCAAGATAGATTTTTTTTTGTGGGGTATGTTGAGTGGTATTTTCACCCAATTGTGAAAGTACACTCTCCCTTAGGATTTGGATTCCAAATCCCCTCTTAAAAGAAGTTAAACAAACAACTTCTCCAAGGTCTCCGTTATATTAGCATTTGCCTATGTGCATTAGTAATCTCAAATAAAGATATTCAATTTAAATGCTTGGAACACCTTAGAGATTGCAAGTAACTGTAAACAAGGGGCAATGTTGGTTTATTTTACCATGAAACTTTAGTGATTGTTCATTGAACCAAAATAAATCAAATGTGAGTTGGCCCTCATATGACCACGATGTAGTGCTTTAATTCCTTTATCTTGATGGTTTTAAAATAGATTTTATCTTGCATTAAATCCTCAATGATGAATAGGGTCTTCACATGTAGCTTCAAAATGTCACTTTAACGTATCCCTCTTAAATGAAATCAAATTTTCATCAAGATGAACAATTAAGTGCTTTAAGGAAAAGACCTTCAATGTAATACTCAAATTACCCCTCTTTTGTAAAATTAGAATTTTTATGAAGAAAGGGTAATTTTAGGCCCAAAATGGAAATTTGTGAAAATGCCATAAAACATAACTCCTTCAATGAAATTGGAATTTCCATGAAGGGAATGTCATCATAGGCTCATGAGTGCAAAAAAAACTGGAAAAATGAAATTTGACCTTAAAATGGAAATTTTTTATTTTCGGATTTTTAAAATCTGTAACAAAACAACAACTTCGTTGAATTTTTAAAAATACTAAACAACTCCGAAATTGAAATTTCAAAGTGCGTATTGGAAGTCTGAATTATAACCTACGCAATGGTGAAATTATTTTTAGATTTTGAAATTTTTTTAATGTTTATTTTAATGCCTAAAAATAAGGAAAAGTTCTGAAATTAAAATTTTAGAAAACAGAAAATTAAGAATTTGCATCAAAATAATTGTTGAAAATGCAGCAATGCAAAAGCCCCTTCATTTTGATAGCACCTCGTCCTGCAAAACCGAATACGTGAGAGTTTCGTACATGCAACCTAGCCTATTTGACCTGCAAAACACACAATCAAAGTAAACTAGGTGCTGGCTCCTAGGGTTTTAAATAATTTCCAGATTGCAGACATTCACATGAAATAACCCAAAACAATGGCGTAAATTCCACATACAAATCTGAAATTTGGAAGGAGAAACATAAAACAATTAAAATAGAGCATGCAAAAAATTTCTCATTCTTTCTTGCTAACAAGGCCTGAAATTTCTGAAGAGAAGCTTTAACATTCCAATTAAAATCCATGTTTTACAAATGCGGCCATCTGGCCATCTCCAAAATTTCCAGTCCTGTATCTATCTACATTTCTGCTATTTAAACTTTCTGTTGCCGCTCTCGGCTGCTCTGTGACGCTTCGTTTCAGCTCCCATGACGCTTCGTTTTAGTTTCCCGCTTTTTGGTGTTTTAAACCTTTCACTTGAATCTGCAATGTTTGATCTTCTCTGCGGCCAGTAACTGTTCGATATGAAGCGTTACTCTGATCCTCATGCCTTTCTGCCACATGTTCAGCGCTCTCTGCATGTTCAGTAACGGTCTCATGAAAATCGCGACAAAAAATAGCCTGCGGCCTTGCCCCTTCGCTTTCACAGCAAAATCGTGACATGTCGCGAAATCATGACATGTCGCGATATCGCTACGCTTTTGTTCTCCGTATGCTCCAGCCGCAACCTGTCGTGAAATCGTGACCATTTTCTCCTTCGGGCCATCTCGCCGTAATGTCATAATTTCACTACCGTTTCTCTGTTCCGTACACTTTGCCGAAACCTGTCACGATTTCGCTACCGTTTCTCTGTTCCATACACTTTGCCGAAACCTGTCGTGATTTCGCTACCATTTCTCTGTTTCGGGCATGGTCTTCATTTTCTGTCACGATTTCGCGACGTCTTTGTCTGGCATGGAATGCCTCGCCAAAAGTTGCACGAAATCGCTACCCTTTTGTCACTTAGGCCCTTTTATCCACTTGCGCCATGAAAACGCGACACGTCGCGATTTCACGACGCCTTTCGAACTATGCACCTATGTCCCAGTTTTGTCGTGATTTCACGATGCCTTTCCAATTTGTGCCCTCTGCCCGCTTTCGAGCCGCGAAAATAAAAAACGTCGCGATTTCGCTACCGTTCCGCCCCCTGCTTCCGTTGACTGCATTGACCGCAATTTTTTGACACGTCGCAATTTTGTGACAGTTTTCCATTCTGCCTTTCTCTCTCCTCTCTGAGCCGCGATGGAGCAACATGTCACGATTTCGTGACATTTTTATGTTTTTGGCCGCGATTTTTTGACACGTCGCGATTTCGCGATAGTTTTCCATTCTGCCTTTCTCTCTCCTCTCTGAGCCACGATGGAGCAACATGTCGTGATTTTGTGACATTTTTATGTTTTTGGCCGTGACGGCGCAACGTGTCACGATTTCACAACATGTCACGATTTCGCGACATGTCGCAATTTCGCGACACCTTCTACATGTGCATTTTGCTCCTTTTCTTCATTTTTAACATCTGGGTCACTGGGATTTTCTCTGAAAACCTGCAAAAGGTGGGTCCCCAATTTTGGGGTGTGTTGTGGAATAGCCACAACGGGGTACTCATTACAAAAATATGTCACACGAACGAACATAAATTGTATTAAAATGTAGATTATAAATAATACATTGAATGACGGGATAAGCCCAAAGGTTATAGAATCACTCGAGGCTGAAATAGAACTTGTTATAACAAATAAAAAGTAATGCCTAAAATATAATAAGCACTAAATATAATGTAATAACAAAGATACGCTAACATCCCCCCTTATTACATTATTTGGGTAATAGGATAACTACTAGCTATACTAACATCCCCCTTGATTACATCATTTGGCAATACAAAGAGAGCTGCGAAACAATTCAAATTTGACACGTGCAAGTGCCTTAGTAAAAATATCTGCAACTTGAGCATTGGTGGGAATGTACTGAAGCTGAATTCGGTGCTTTGGAACTTCGTCTCGAATGAAATGACATTGTGTGTCAATGTGCTTGGTTTTCTCATGATGCACTGGGTTCTTAACAAGGTTCAAAATACCCTGGTTGTCGCAAAACAAGTGTATTGAAGATTTTGATGGAAGACCCATACTTGTCAAAATAAGATGCAACCATATCACTTCACACACAGCTTCATGTGTGGCACAATACTCTGCCTCTGTAGAATAGATAACAACCACCTGTTGCTTCTTACTGTACCAAGAGACAGGACCGGATCCAAGATGAAATATATATCTTGAAGTTGACTTACGATCATCATATGATCCGAAATAGTCAGAGTCCATGTATCCTTGCAATAAGAATTTATTATTCCTCTTGTACTCTAGGCCATATTCCATTGTGCCACGGACATAGTGAAGAACACATTTTTTTGCTTTCCAATGAGTAGTCTTAGGTTCCTACATGAACCTCGAAAGATAGTTGATAGCAAATACAATATCTGGCCTAGTATTGGTCAGATATATGAGACTTCTAATCAGCTGTAGATAGAGAGTACCATCTACCTGAGGTGAATCATCATATCGTGATAACTGAAGCCCTGATTCCATCGATGTTGCCATTGGCTTGTAATCAGTCATGCGATATTTTTCTAACAGTGTCTGGGCATATTTTTTCTGAGACACTTTGATGTAGTGCTCCTTCTGGTTCACTTCCAGACCAAGACAATAATGGAGAAGTCCGAGATCTATCATCTCAAAAGATTTGCACAACTCCTTTTTGAGATTAGAGATCATAGTTTTTGAACTCCCTGTAATGAGCAGATCATCAACATAGAGTACAAGCAACACTATCTCAGTACCTTGTTTCTTGAAATAGAGGTTTACATCTTATGAACATCTCTTAAATCCATGTTGTAGGAGGTGATTATCCATTTTTATATACCAAGCTGGAGGAGCTTGTTTTAAACCATATAAGAATTTGACCAACTTGCACACTTTATGCTCTTGGCCTTCCACTTCAAATCCTTCAGGTTGCATCATGTAGACTTCCTCTTGGAGATCACCATTCAGAAAAGCACTCTTGACATCCATTTGGTGAACTTTCCACCCATATTGTGTTGCCATAGCATAAATAACTCGAATAGTGGTCGTCCGAGTAGTAGGTGCAAAAGTTTCCTCATAGTCAATGCCTTAATTTTGAGCATAGCCCTTTGCAACAAGACAGGCATTATGCTTATCAATTGTCCCATATGCCTTGTACTTGACTTTGTACACCCATTTGTAGCCAATGGGCTTCTTTTCATGTGGCAGATCGATAAGCTTCCAAGTTTTGTTTTTCATCAGAGACCTATACTTAGCATCCATAGCAGCCTTCCATTATGGCTCACTAAGGGCATCTTGTACAGAAGTAGGTTCATGTTCATTCATTGAAGATATAAAAACCCCGTCATCATCTATATCCATATCCTTTGTTTCTCTCTTTGGATCTACAGAAAGTTCCTCAAAAGATTGACAAAGATCATTAATCTCATTAGTCTTAGCTATTGCTTTCTCCTATCAAGACATGCTGCAAGTACGAGGTCTATCCAAAGTTAAATATGATGGAGTGGATAACTTGGAGTCTCTGATTGTACTTGTATACCATTTTGTATTCTTCTTTTGTGGTGATGAAGAAGATGCAAAAGTAGAAGGACCTCCAGTCTTTGGTGACGAAGGGGACTTCTCAACTTTGGATTCCACAAGATCTAGATGTGCTTTGTGATATGAAAGCCTCATAAAAACAACATCTCTACTGACATGAATCTTCTTGTTCAAAGTATCAATCAATCGATAACCCTTAGAGTGCTCATCATAGCCAAGAAGAATACACTTCAATGTCTTCTCATCTAGCTTCTTCCTTTTCTCTTTTGGTATGTGCATGAAAGCATTACATCCAAAAATGCGTAGATGAGATATGGAGGGTTTTCGACCACTCCAAAATTCCTGTGGAGTCATTCCTTGTAGGGCCTTTGTGGGTGCCCTATTCAATAGATATACTGATGTGGTGATAGCTTTTGCCAAATATTGTTGCTCAAGACTAGCTCCTGTGAGCATGCAATGAGCCATTTCCATTATGGAACGGTTCCTCCTTTAGCAACTCCATTTTGCTAAGGAGTATAAGTAGTAGTTAACTATCTCGTGATCCCATGTGCAATCAAGAATGCAAAAAATTATTTAGAGGTAAACTCCCCCCTCGATCTAAGCGGAGGGTCTTTATAGAAGTCCTTGACTCCTTCTCAATAGATTTCTTGAATTGCTGGAAGAAACCAAATGCTTCAGATTTTAGATTAAGGAAGAAAATCCACATCTTTCATGAGTAATCATCCACAAACAACTAAAAATACCTCTTCCCCCCACAACTGGTGGGTGCGAAAGGACCGCACAGATCGGTGTGAATCAACGCTAGAGGTTTCTTTGCTCTTGTAGAGATTTTCTCAAAAGGTACTTTATGCTGATTTTCTTCCAAGCAGTCAGAGCACACTCGTAATGTGGTAGAAATGGAAGGAAGACCCTTTACCATCTCATGCTTACTTATCTCAAGTAAGTAACCAGAACTAAGATGCCCATATCTCTTATGCCATTAGGAAGTTGCCTCCTTTGTAGAGACTGTCATGTCTACATGTGGAGTAGAGATAGCATCTAAGGCAAATAAGCCATGCTTATATGAAGCCGTTGCAATGTTCTTACCACTCCTGGTAATAGAGCAACACTTCTTGCCTCCCTTAACACTAAATTTCACAATCATATCTTTATCTAGAATTTGTGTGACTGACAATAGATTGTTCGTCAATCTTGGAAAATAGAGGACTTTTTCAATCTGACACTTGCCATCAGGAAGAGTGACTGAAACTGTACCTTCTCACTCAACTTTGTAGGTTTTATCATCAACAATAGTTATAGGTTTTCCCTCTTTGGCCTTAAAGGATTCAAACCATGAATTGTCACCAGTCATGTGCTTACTAGCGCTAGAATTGACATACCATATAGGATCCTTCTGCTTGGAAACTATGGTAGTCATAAGCACCTTGTGTGCCCTCTCAGAATCCGAGTCAGATTCCTCAACAACAACATTCATTTTGGGTTGCTTATTCCTATTTTGTGGTTTATTCTAGCCTTTTTGTTTCGGTTGCTTATTCTTGTGCCAACATCTGTTTGTATCATGACCCTCTTTGTCATAGATCTTACAATATATTTTTATTTTTTGAGGTTGTTTCCCTTTTGAATCTTTGTGAGAATTCCCTCCTTTCTAAAAATTACCCTTCTTCTTTGAACCCTTCCTGTTGGATTATAGGGCTATATTAGAAGAATCATCTCTCTGAAGTTGGCGTGCCTCCTCTTCTTGAAGAAGATTGACCAACTCAAAAAAGGTAACTTTTCTCTGTGACACCTGAAGTGAGGTGATCAAAACCCTGTAAGAATCAGGTAAAGCTCTCAATACCACTAAAGGAGCTTATCATCCACATTTTCTCCCAAAGAACTCAATTTTTCTTTCAACTCAAACACTTTGCATAGAAAGAGTTCAACAGTCTCACCCTGCTTCATACTCAAACTGTGAAGTTGATATTGAAGGTAAATAATGGTAGAATAATTATTTCCATCATAAATGGTTTTAAGGGTATCCCATGCCTCTTTACCATGTTCTTTGTCAGCTATGTGAGGTTGAACTTCATCTAAAACAACAAGCAAGATGATAACTCTTCCTCTACTGTCTTTCTTGTCAAATGCAATCTGATCTGCAGTTGGAGTTGTAGCTGTTGTTGATCTAGCTGTTGGGGAAGGTCATGTTGTTGCTCCAAAAATATCCCATAGGTCTTCCATGACAAGGATAGCCTTCATATTGTTTTTCCATGGTGTGTAATTAAGACCTTTCAATAACTAATGAGCATCAGTCATTAACTTTGTAGCCATAATGAGGGTTCATTATAACACCAAATGGTCTCCCTTTCGATATACCTTATGCCAAGATGTTATACCATACAAAATACCCACCCTTACATGAGGGAGACTATAGGTATTTTGAAAAATCAGAGAAATTACTCGCCCTTACGTGAGGGAGACTGTAAGTAATTTCAATGATTATATGATACGTGGTACTTAGGCGGTACTGAAAGGAAATCATCTTGTTTATGGCACCTACCATAGAAAGTTGTCAATCCTCATGCATGGGGCGTAACTTCCCCTAAACACTTTGGATGTCAAAACTTTCATTAGGATTTACACCTAAACACAAGAACGATTAGGGTAGTGGATGGAGTAAAAAAATGCAAAATGGTGTACTTATTCCTCCTCGACGATTGATAGAGAACAAGCTCAGACATCATTTTGGCAGCTATATTAGGTGACGGATACAGTAGCCCAATCACGACAACATTACCTGTAAGTGTTGGCCAGAGGTATCACAAATACCGAATGCTGCAGTGCAATAAATTACACGGATGGGTTTTATTTATTCCGGGGACTTAGGGAGTGATTTTGATTTTTAACTTTAATGAAGTAGTGCATAAAGGAATGAACATGCTACATACAACAAAAAAGTGCCCATAGAAATAAACCCATAGGTGTCGGGCACTGCCAAAAATGCACCTTTACAATTTTGCCAATTTGCCTTTTTTCAATGCTGAAAAATTACTCATTATTCCCCTCTTTGATTTTTGAAAGAAATTGACCCCTTTTTGATGAAAAATAGGCCCTCCTTAAGTTTTATGAAAAAAATCTTTAACTAAAGCTCCTTTTTAAAAAAATTCTTTACTTAAGTTTAATAAAAAAAAATTAATTTTATCATAGAAAAAAAATATTAAGCAAAATAACTTATCTATGATAAAAGTAATGAATTTTTAATATTAAACTAAAGAAAGAAAAAATAAAAAAAAAAATTTAAGAAAAAAAAAATTAATCACAAACTTATAAAAAAAATTATACCTTTCGGGGGGGTCGGCGGGTTTTGACCCCGCGACCTCGGGGCTCCCTGAGCCCTACCGCTCAGCCCACGACCAAGTGGGCTAGCGGGATGATCCGAAAGGATCAATGGAGCCCTCCTATATGAGGAGACTCCTCGAGCCCATTTCTCGAAGTGGCCACCACGCCTCTGCTCGTCGGCGGATCCTCGTGGTGGCGCGTGGGCGGTGAGTTAAGAAAAAATCCAGAGAACGAGGTGAGAAAAAAATAGCTCTCGCCTACGATTTGCTCCAAAAAAAAATTAACTGCTCACTAATTCTACGTTCAGGGTTCTCATCTGTTGCACGGTTCTCATCTGTTGCATAGGATACGTTTTCATTGCACCACAACTGTTAACACATCTTTGCTGCACGTCTGAAGACCTTCTACGAGCGCCTTAAGACCGTCTTTGCTCCACAAATAGAAAGACATTTTTACTTTCACAAAAAGTTGGAGATCACCATTATTTTCACAAGGATGTGCCCAAGGGCTGCCTGGCGATCTACGTGGGACAGGGACAACAACAGCAGCGCTTCGTCGTTCCCGTCGCGTACGTGAACCACCTTGCAGAACATACGTGATCGATAGAGAGCAACATGAATCAATTGAATGAAAGTCATTTTAAAAAAAATATTTTGATTGACGTCTATTTTGTGAAAAAAAAAACGTCAATTGTATTTTGAACCACGATCGTAGTCTTCTTAGACTTTTGCGTCAGCGTTATTTGTATATCAACTTTTTTTGTTGACAAAACGAATCCTCTGTGCGCTGGCTACCACAATCGAGCAATTCTCCTATGATACTGGAAAACCTGAAACAATTGGAGCAGAGCAAGGCCAGGCCAACCAAGATCTAATACCATGTGACGTGAATGAACATAAATTGTATTGAAATGTAGATTATAAATAATACATTGAATGCTCGGATAAGCCCGAAGGTTACGGAATCACCCGAGGCTGAAATAGAACTTGTTATAACAAATAAAAAGTAATGCCTAAAATATAATAAGCACTAAATATAATGTAATAAAAAAGATACACTAACAAAATAAGTGTCCTCAATAGCTAGAGTCAAGTAACAAAGACAATAAGCAGTCACATTGAATCTATGCAACCATAGGAAGTCAGAACCTGGATGGATAGACAAATCCTATGTTATTGAATCGTAAGTTTTTCAATAATAATGTTAAAGTTTTAATTTATAGTGGAGATGCAAATAGTTTTATTTCCACTAGTATTATTGGGGATGTGCTAGAAAGACCTAAATTATTGGCACAAGGGTGGAAATTTGAGTATGGGTCTAGACATACTTACTCAGTGGATCAATGTTTACCTATGGCTAAGATCACCTTACCCAATGGAACCACTATTTGGCACTTATATGTAACATCATTGTATGTCTTTGATATTATCTTAATTATGGATTGGTTAAAGGCTCATCGAGCCCTAATCAACTTCCAAAAAATATGGATGGACTATACGGATAAGGATAAGACGAGAGTAAGGATTCAAAATAGGCAAGGGTGTTTCAACCACATTTGTTGTTAGCTATGAAACTAAAAAAGGCACTCAAAAGAGATGGTATGTTGTATGTATTAAATATAAATGGCAATATAGGTGATAATGGGGATGAAAAAATATTTAAGAGATTTTGCATGATTTTAGGGATGTATTTCTAGAAGATCTCCTAGTCCTACCACATCGACATGAATTTGATTTAACCATTAAACTAATGCCTAGAGCTGAACCTATTGTAAGGACACCTTATAGAATGAATCCTATTGAGTTGTAAGAGCTAAAGGTGCAACTTCAATATTTGTTGGAGAAGGGTCTAATTAAACTTAGTGTGTCACCTTGGGGTGCTTTGGTATTATTTGTGAATAAGAAGGATGGTTCCTTAAGGTTATGTATTGACTACAAAATGTTGAATAAGGTGACCATCAAGAATATATATCCTTTGCCAAGAATAGATGATCTCTTTAATCAGTTCAAGGATGCCACTATATTTTCAAAGATTGAATTGATATTGACATATCATCAGCTAAGGATTCATGAGGATATCCATAAAATAACTTTTAAGACTAGATATTGACACTATGAGTTCATACTATTACCCTTTGGATTGACAAATGCACCACTTTTATGAATTTTATGAACAACATATTCAATAAATATCTAGATTGATTTGTTTTGATATTCCTAGATGATATCTTGATATATTCCTGCACCAAAAGAACATGACCAACATTTTATGTTAGTGTTAGAGGTGTTGAGAAAAAAACAACTTTAGGGGAAGTTGTCTAAATATGAATTTTTATGCCTCACAAGTACAATTTTTGGGTTATATTATATCTGTAGAATGGATTGATATAGTTCCTAGGAAAATTAAAGCTATTTTGAGTTGGTCTGCACCCACTAGTGCGTCTAAAATTAGAAGATTCATGGGAATAATTGGATATTATAGGTACTTTATGAAGAACTATTCAAAGATTACCTATTCAATTACCAATATTCAAATAAAAAGGAAAAATTTCAAATGGACGGATAAGTGTGAGGTTGCCTTTGAAACTCTACAAAATAAACTGACTATAGTGCCAATTCTTAGGATATTAGATCCCCTTGGGAATTTTAAAATATGTACATATGCTTCCTTAGAAGGTTTGGGAGGGGTGTTATCTTAGAGTGAAGCTATAGTAGCATATGAATCCATAAAACTCAAAAAGCATGAGTTGAATTATTGTACACATGACCTAGAGTTAGCTGCATTTGTGCATGCTCTTAAGGTTTGGAGGCACTATTTATTGGGGAAACCTTTCGAGCTAAGGATATACCACCAAAGTCTAAGGTATATCTTTATCCAACCTATGTTGAATGCAAGACAAAGAAGGTGGATAGAGTTCCTAGTTGAATATGACTTTGGTATAGAGTATATCAAAGGAAAAGAAAATAAGGTTGTAGATGCATTAAGTAGGAGAAGATACATAACAAAATTGACCTAGAGTCATGTAGACTTGATGGACAAAGTCAAGGAAATGCAGCTACATGATCAATATTGCATTAAAATCTAGGCTAAAATTGTGAAAAAGCTAAAGGAAAATAAGGATTTTAACATAAAAAATGCACTTTTATATTTCAAGGACAGGGTTGTCATACCCAAAACTAGTGATTTAAGGAGAATAATTATGCAAGATGTGCATAGTTCTCCCTATTTTTCTCATCTGAGAGGTGCAAAGATGATAGAAAACATTAAAAAGTCCTATTGGTCAGGAATGAAACATGACACTAGTTTTATTGCTAGATGTTTGGAATGTTAGAAGGTTAAGGTAGAACATCAACATCCAGTAGGAAAATTGTACCCACATGATATACCTACTCAAAAGTGTCAAGTTATATCTATGGATTTTATTATGGGTTTACCTAAGACTAGGTACTAACATGATGTAATTCTTAAGGTGGTCGATTAGTTGACTAAGGATGTACATTTTATACTAGGGAACTTCGAGGACAATGAATCAGTTGTGGAAAATAGGTTTGCCAAGGAAATATGAGGTGATCATATCATACAAATATTCTAGGTTTATATCAGAATTCTGGCAGGCTCTTCATCGTGTAGTAGGCACTAAATTAAAATATCAGTTATGCATACCATCCAAAAATAGATGGGAAAATAGAGAGGGTGAACCAAGTCTTAGAAGATATGGTTCACATGTATTGCATGGATTAAAAGTCTAAGTGTGAAGAATTTTTACATTTGGTTGAATTTGCATATGCTAACCCTTCTCATGTTTGAAATTTTTCAAAATTGTAGATGGTATATCCCTCAACCATTGAGGTGTGACCTATAAGGATTCTAGGGTTTTGTTCCAAGATGTTGAGGAAATGAACACTAGATCAGTGTAAGGTCTAATGGGACCATTATTTGGAAAATTATACAACTTGGGAAGATGCTAAGGAAATGAGGAAGCAATTCCTATATTTATTTGAATAACAAGTATTTGTTTTATTTTAGAAAAATATAGAGGATTGTGTTTAGTCCAAGGGTGGAGTATGTAACAACCCTCCCTAGAAGGACTTGATCTTGATACTTGATTTATGTATTGTGTGTGGATATGGAATGCATAATCTCATTTTATGTTATCAAGATGTGTTGGTAGTTACACTTTATGCTTTGATTATATACTTTTGGGAATATGGTACTATTGATGAAATTTATGGTTGCAGGACCAGGTAATATCATAGGTGGATTGGTATGAGACAGCCACTAGAATTTAGAGACAAGAGGGAAATGATGGATGACATTATAATTGATAGCTCAAGTGTAAAAATAAACCCTTTATATAGGTGCATTTCATATATTTATGTTTGATTGAATGCACAATTGGGCAAGAAGGTTGTTATCTAAGGAAAAGAGTCATCCTTAGTAGGTGGATGATAACATCTTAGTTATTGTAAAAACCTTCTACTGTTTGATTGCATTCTAGTTAAGCAAGGATGACTTAGCAAGAGCCTTTGTATTGTTGTATGGGACATTTTTTGATATCGATGCTAATAGTTAATAGAGCACTATTAATAGAGCTATTGCTTCATTGTTTGTGGCCCTACCCAAGCCTTGCAGTTCCTAATAGAGCATTGTCCTAACATGATTCATGCAGACCACTCTAATTCTAGCTTCACTCGGATTGCTTTTGGTAGCTCCATCAATATTAATTTTAATCTAACATTCTCGGGATGGTTTCCAACTAGCTCTATCCTATCCCTCTTGCACTTTGGCTTCATTATCCATCATCCCTATTATTTCATTATTAATTAGGTAATGCTAAATGCTAGTATTGATTGAGAGAGATTAAGGTTCAAGTTTTTAGTAATGTGTTAATTAAGTATGTTTTAATATAGCACTTTGTTTTCTTTTGAAAGAGATGTTATGATTCTTGGGTTTTGTGGGAAGGGCTTGGGCAAGATGTAGAGCCATATTAGAAAAGCCCTTGATTCAATAAGATAACCTAATCCTAGAAGGATTTATGGTGATGCAATAATCAGGTAGTTGTGAACCTTGGGAGGAGTTGTGATGATGCAATAACTAGGTAGTTGCGAACCCTAGGAGTTACGGTGATGCAATAACCATGTATTCAAAAATTTGGGAGGAGTTGTAATGATGCAATAGATAGATAATTATGAATGACACATCCTCAATGGTGAGGCTTAGGTGTTCCAAAACAGTGAAGCTTTTGGAGTCAATCATAATATAATATAGTGGTGGCACCTTAAATGATGAGGATCAGGTGACCATGCTCATTACTAGGTGAGTGGTAATGGCCTTAGCCCATGGAGGTATGATAACTAAGCACTAAGGAATTATGCTAGAATAATCCTACATAGATGACTTATGTAGGATTAGGGAAAAGACATCCCCATTTAAGTGTTAGGGAAAATGCATCCTACATAGATGACTTATGTAGGATTAGGGAAAAGACATTGAACTCAAAATGTGGTTATGCATTACAATGTTGAAAGTTATTGAGACTTCTTTGTGAACCTTATTTGTGTTATATATATATATATATATATATATATATATATATATAATATCTCTCTCTTGGTTTGGTTGGTTTGGATTGTTACAATTATATCCACTTCTTGTTGTGTATTCTCCTGAGCTATTCAACTCCCAAATAAATTTATCTTTGGGTTCCCTCATAATTATCATAGTTGTTATCTTTCTACTCAACTGCCTCTTAGCATCAATGTTTTGTATACTTGTAAAAAAATATTTTTTCCATCTGTAACTTCCTTCCTGATCCTTGTACAAAATGTTTGAAACCCTATCACCACATTTATATTTAAGTAATCTCATCCAAGGTTTCAAAATGGATCTAGACTGAGTGGTTTTTTATCACACCATGTATTCATCCAAATATAATTTTTCCTCTAGTTCCCATCACCCATCTTAAACCTTTAATCACTAGATCAATATATTTTTTAAACCATTCCAAAGTGCAAAACCATTTGGTAGAGAGAATGTAGTAAATATTAAGCTTGGGTTATTGGGATCAACATACTTACTTAGAATAATTCTTGCCCATTGTCTTTGACTCTCTTTGTACAATCTCCAAATTACTTTTCCCCTAAGAGCTAAGTTTGCATCTGTAAGAACTCTTAAATCGATACCTCCCCTAGTTTTTTCATCACACATATTGCTCCATTTCACCAAAGGAAACTTTATTATATCATGTAAACTTGACCAAAAAAAGGATCACATAATATAGATTAAACTTTTTTCGATTGGTTTTGGCATAGTATACAATGCCATATAATATGTAATGGCCTGTAAGACTAACTTAATTAGCTGCACTCTTCCTTGTAATGATAACCATTTACCTTTCCATGCCAATAGTTTATTCTAAACTTTAATTATAACTGGATTCCATAATTCTATCCTCATTCTCCCATTAAATAAGGGCATCCCTAGATAAATTATTGGTAAATTTTCCTCATCCATTTGAAGTAACTTACAAATTCTTGCTTTGATTTTAACTGGAGTGTTTAAGAAGTAAATTTTAGATTTTGTCCTATTAAAATTTTTCCCTGATGCTCTTTCATATTCCTTTAATAAGTTATTCAAGGCTCTAGCCTTTTTTACCCTTGCCCTTCCAAAAAAAATTGTATCATCTACAAACTATTGATGAGTGATGTTGTCTATGTTATTACTATTCTTAAGTCTACAAATAAGCCCATATTTGTTAGCCTTATTCAAGTTTCTACCCAAAAACTCTACCATAATAATGAATAGATATGGTGATAGAGGATCTCCCTATCGAAGGCCTCTCTTGGCTTTAAATTAATTTTGTTACTAACCCATTGACCAACATTGAATATGAAACTACGGAGACATAAGCTTTAATCCATTTAATCCATTTATTCCCAAATATAAAATTTTCGAATGCTACAAAAATAAAATCTAATTTAACCCTATCATAGGATTTACTCATATCAAATTTTAATATCATTGCTTTCTCTTTTCTTGAAGTTGATGAATGTATAACTTCATGAGCTACTATGATCCCGTATAGAATTTATCTTCCTTTCACAAATCCTCCTTGGTTTTCTAAAATAATTTTGTCTAACAATGACCTTAATATATTTACCATCACTTTGGAGATAATATTATATGCCATATTATATAGTCTTATGGGTTTAAATGAATCAAAGAATTCAACATCCTTCTTTTTTGGAGTTAGGGTAAGATATGTTGTATTTATTTTAAAGGGTATGTATTTTTTACCCTAGACTGTTCCACTAACACCAATAAAAAATCCTTCACTATATCCCAATTATGTTTTTAAAATGCTACAGAGAGCCCATATGGACCTAGGTATTTATACTTATTAAAATATAAAAGAGCTAAATGAACTTCTTCTAGAGTAATAGGCTCCATCAGTTTTCTATTGTCTTCATTTGTTATAATTGAAGGTACTTATTGAAGAAGTTTATCATTAATAACTTCAGACTCCTCTGATCCTAGAATATTTTGATAAAAATACCTTGGTTATTTTCTAATTTTACTCTGGTCTTTAATCCAAACCCCTTCTATTGATTTAATTCTACTAAACCTAAATGTTGATCTTTGTACTATAGCCATCATATGAAAAAAAATGTATTTTTATCTCCTTTTAACCAAGTATGTCTTGATTTTAATCTCTAGAATTTCTCATCCTTTCTCAAAATATTATGATATTCACTAAGTAACTCCTTTTACTCTGAGCTTGAATTATTATGATCACCTTTCTAGAATTTTGAAAGTTTATCTTTTAGTTCTTCTTTCTTCTCAAAAATATTTCCAAAAGTGTTCTTGTTTTATAATCTATATGTATTGATTTAATTTGTTTTGGAAGCACATATAACCCACCATTTCCTAAATAATTCCATGTTTGTTCTATCATATCAAAATATTGAGGTTGGTATTCCCACATTTTCTCATATTTAAAATATGATATATTTTTGAATTCATTTACCATCATTTTAACTCTTTTTGGCCAGTGATTTGAACCAATCCTTGTTAAGGTATTAATTTTAGCACAATTTCCTTCATCTAGCCAATGATATGAGAGTATGCATCTATCTATATTATTAGGTTCTAGCCTCTCTTATTTTTGTTCCATGTATAGTTATCTTCTTCAAACTCAATATCCCATAGATTATTATTTTGAATAAAAGCTGAGAAATATCTCATACTTTGGGTTAATTTCCTAATTCCCCTAAATTTTTCATCTAGCTTGGTTATGGCATTAAAATATCCTATGATCATGAATCAGGTTTCTTGGTCTTTACTTCTCATAAAGGCTTCAATCCCACTTCAAACTTCTAATCTACCTAACTAAGTTGTAGGTCCATAGACATTGATAAGGATGAAATGAATATCTACAAAGTAGCATATGACTAAAGAGATTATCCAATGCCTAGTTTTATTAATGGTTACACAGGAGGTTCTAGTAGGATTCCAACAAGTTAAAATTCCCCCTAACACTCCTTCAAAAACCATAGCATTCCATTCACATCTTGCCCATACTGCTTTCATAGTTTTTGAAACTTATTTTGTCATTTTTGTATTATGGATACTGTTGAGCAAGGTGCAACGACAATATTGTCATTGTTGTCAACACAGTCAAATAGATCGGTTGATGCAGTGGATAGGAGTTCAGAGGTTACTCAGAGTATGTACAGTGATGTTAAATGCTTATGAGGATGTTTACCCACCTTATTACATATTTTCCAAGAAGACCGAAGTGGCCCATATGCTAAAGATCAAAGAAAAAGCAAAACACCGCAAAGAGAAAAAAGTGTCGCGATATCGCGACATGTTGCATTTTCACGGCCAAAAGAGAAGCGAAAAGGCAAGGAGAAAAAGTGTCGCGATATCGCGACATGTTGCATTTTCGTGGCCAAAAGAGAAGAGAAAAAGCAAGGAGAAAAAAGTGTCACGATATCGCGACATGTTGTATTTTCACGGGCCAAAGCAAAGAGAAAGAGCAAGGAGAAAAAGTGTCGCGATATCGTGACATGTATTTTCGCGGGCCAAAGCAAAGAGAAAGAGCAAGGAGAAAAAGTGTCGTGATATCATGACATGTTGTATTTTCGTGGCCAAAGCAAAGAGAAAGAGCAAGGAGAAAAAGTGTCGCGATATCGCGACATGTTGCATTTTCATGGCCAAAAGAGGAGAAAGAGCAAGAAGGAAAAAGTGTCGCGATATCGCGACATGTCACATTTTCGCGACTCAAAAAGGGCAGGCAGGTAGAGAAAGAAAAGTGTCACGATATCGCGACATGTCACATTTTCGCGACTCAAAAAGGGCAGGCAGGTAGAGAAACAAAAGTGTCACGATATCGTGACATGTCACATTTTCATGACTCAAAAAGGGTAGGAGCAGAGAAACAAAAGTGTCACGATATCGCGACATGTTGCATTTTCACCAAAGGAACAGAGTAGTTGAGAAGTCAGATATTAGTGATGAACACCAGGATGGTGAAATTGAAGACTGCATAGTGACGTGGACCCATAAGGAATATTTAATGATTTGAAATCATTTAAGATGGTCGTTATACATGGAAAGAAGTGGATGCATGCCCATGTGGAGAAAATGAATAGTCATGGAAGGAGAAAATGAATAGTCATGAAAATAGAAATGAAAGGAAAAAACGCATGCATGCCCAAGGGAGAAAATGAATAGTATGGAAGGAGAAAATGAATAGTCATCAAAGGAGAAAATGAAAGATGCAAAGAGAAAATGAACAGTCATGCAAAGAGAAAATGAACATGCATGCAAAGAGAAAACGAATAGTCATCGAAGGAGAAAATGAATAGTCATGACCGAGAAAATGAATAGTCATGGTAGGAGAATATGGTGTCAATTATTTGCATGTGACGTGTTTGACGAAATGCCTTCTAAATATATACAAAAGGAGTTACATAAAGAAGGAGTTACAATTGACAAGTGGCGTATGAGAATATGAAAGGAGGAGTTACAAAGAGATAGGATGGTTATAAAAGGAGTGTTGCTTGGAGAATTTGGTGTGAGCGAGAGGTGAGCGAGAGGTGAGTGAGAGGCGAGCGAGAAGGGTGTGTGTTGTGTGAATTGTGGGAGATGTTGGGTAAGCAATAGACCAGTCAGGGTCTTGTAAAAGTGAAGGCATTTTTATGTCAATCTTCTAGTTTCAAAATTGAAGTCCAAGTTGGTGCTTGGCATCAGGGGTTGGTGCTCCTTCCAGTTGGTGCTGGTAAATCGGGGTTGGTGCTCCTTTCTGTTGGTGCAGATAAATCAGGGGTTGGTGCTCCTTTCTATTGGTGCAGATAAATCAGGGTTGGTGCTCCTTCCAGTGGGTGTTGGTAAATTGATTGTAAAGTTGTGCTTTGCAAAGGCTGGATTTGGATGGGAGTCCAAACAGTCATTTTTGAGGAGTAGCCAAATCGGTGAACCTCGGTACATCTTGTGTTGTGTGATGCTCTCTTGTTATACTTGCTTTATTTGGTTTTAAGTTTTCATTGTTTTGGCTTTAAGAGTTGAAGATTTAAGTTTTAAAGAGCTACACTGATTCACCCCCCTCTCAGTGTCATTGTGAGACTAACAATTGGTATCAGAGCCAGTTTCCCTTGTCAGGCTAAATCAGCTAGGGTTGATCTTGGATTAGTACGCAATGGGTAAGAAGAATAGATCCTCCTCCAATAAGGCATCTCAGTCAGTTTCAGTTCTCGTGGAAGAGAAAATTGAACTAGAAAAGATAGGAGTGAATTCTGAAGTATGTGATGAAAACCTTGAGGTTGAAGTAGATCTAGAAGGTGAGTTGATCGCTGCACTTGAAGAGTTGGGTATAGAAAGGAAAAAGAACAAAAGACTGTCCAAGAAGTTGGAAGAATATGGGGATAATATTGAAGATCTCTTCTTACAAATTCATAAAGCCAAGAAAATAGAAGAAGCCTTGAAGTCACACCTGGATGATAAAGGCGATGTATGTAGCAAACGTGAAGAGGAATCTAACAAAGTTATTAGTGATCTAAAGCTGCAAGTAGAAGAGTCCAAAAGGATTGAAGAAACTCTCAGGTCACAGATCAATGAGAAAGAGATTGTTTGCTGCAAACAAGAAGAGGAGATTGTTTTATTGAGGAAACAACTAGAAGAGGCCAATACAAATCTCAAATTTGAGAAGAGCACAGAGTTGCTAGATAAAATGATAAGGCAACAAAGAAGCTCCATGTGTAAGCTTGGTCTTGGATGTGAAGTTGAACAACCTTCATCTTCTAAATCTGCAGAGAAGAAGAAGTCCACTATCGAAGGATCAAAGCAAGAAAAGCTTGAAGTTGAATCTTCAAAAGGAAGAAAATCTCAAAGGAGATCTACAAGCAAAGAAACCACCACAAAAGAAGTTCTATCACTCTCCCTTTATTCATAATAATGCTTTTAATGGCTATTGTTTTAGATGCAACCATTATGGTCACAAGGCAATTTATTGTGGATTGAATAATAGATCAAAGAGTTATGCTGGTAGAAATACATCTGTTGAACACCATGTGCAATGTTTTAAATGTAATGGTCATGGGCACATAGCAAGGTTTTGTCCAAGAACTTTTGTATCTAATCTAAGGCAAGATAGTAGATTTCATCAGACACAAAGAATGCAACACAGACAGGGAAGAAATCATGTGCATCAAAGAAAGGAAAATAATCATCCATCAAGGATGCACAAGAGACAACCACCAAGTAGAAATGTTTTTTCACCTTTGATGGATTATGCAGTAGAATGTTATAACTGTCATAATTTTGGGCACATTGCAAGAAATTGTCGAAGTACATTTGCATCAAATCAATTTCAGGGAAGAAAATTTCAACCTAATGGAATGAGACAAAATAGAAAATTTCTCGAAAAACATGCACAAGCTACTAAAAAAGAAAAGTCAAAACAAGAGCCCAAAACTGTAATAAAACCAGTTTGGAGAAAGAAAGAAGAGAGGAAATCGTGTCTCCTTGGACTGAAGGAGACTACTCCTCTATTGCACTAAGCAGCTCCAGGTAGCACATCCTCAGGGGGAGCAATCTTAAAGTTTTATTTTAATGCTCCTATGTTGTTTGGTTATCTGAGGATGAAAGGCAAGTAGTCAGGGGGAGTTGTCGTATAGTTGTCAAAGTGTGTTTCAGTTCATGTAGTTGTTTGTGGAGGTAATAAGTAGGAGCATGAGACGTTGGCTTGATAGAGCCATTTTTTAATTATTGTGAAATCTCTCTGGTGATGGCGGTTACAATAGCAGATAGTGTCAAACTGATGTGCTTCAACAGAACAACATGGTGAACAACTAGGTTTTCGATGCAACAGCTGATAGGCATTATCTGAGATAGAACATGCAGCATAGGTCGACGTGTCATGGAAGCATAAGCTGGCAGGTGCTGGTTTTGAAGCCTGTAACATTCCCAATCTGTAGATAAAATAGAATCCGTGTTGTGAGTACGTCTCAATTCATCTACCAATATCGAGGGAGGACTATGGTAAAGCTCTTCATGATCGTTATGAAAATTATTGCCAACGTGTAGGTGGGAAGGCGTGTGTTTCTTAACCAAAAATACAACACATCGTTTGGTATAAGAGAGCATTAATTTTCTCTAAAGAAGTAGCCGTTATCAAAGAGATGCCAGAGTCAAAGCAAACAGTGGCACTAGCACCCAGTTCGTCAAGAGTGCCAAGTGGCACATGCAAGGCAGAGACGTTGAGAGAATAGCACCAGGTGGTGAAGCGCCAAGGAGGACAAGATGCCCATGCACCTAAGAAAGTCTTGCATTATTTGAGAAATGCGAGATATTTCCCGAGGAATCCCTTGATCGCAGCGAGGAGAAATGCTCCCTGGAATCGCGTGAAGAACGTTCGCCTAAGACATTGAGTAGCCCTGACATATGCCCTAGCAAGAAGCAGAATACCGAGTGTTGATGACTATGCATAGATTGAGGTTCCAACGCTAGATGTAACGGTCCACTGTCAATACCTACGTAGATGATGAAAACATTCATGGCAGCCGTTAGAAACCAGAGACATTGAGCTGCACAACGGATGCGAGGCAAAGTCATTAGTCACGGAGGAGGTGGCAGTCAAAAGGCTAAAGAAATTACACGCAGGCTGCCTGGAGAGTCGGTCACTTTTGATTTGGGAGTAACTTTTGCACAGCTGAGAGTTGCGTGTTGATCAAACTATACTAAATAAGTAAAAGCAAGGTACAACAAGAATTATAATATGATGAGCAGAGATTAGAGTGCTTATCCAAGAAGACTTTATGATAGAAAGAGTACCAGTGGAGGTGCATTCTATCTTGGAGACAGGTTGGTCGCATGGCACAGTAAGAAACAAGAGTCAGTCTCCTTATCCATAGCAGAGGCAGAATATATTGCAGCGACAACATGTTGTACGTAGGAGAAAGTTGCGGAAGGTGAGGTTAAGTTGGCTTTTGTTCCAACAACAGAGCAAGTAGCGGATATCTTCACAAAACCATTGCCCAAGGAAGTCTTTGAGTACCTTCGCAATAAATTGGGAGTGGTCACGCTTCCCAAGAATTGACTAGCTATCGGGACCACATTCTCAGGGGGAGCATTTGTGTATTTGTTTATCTTTTTGCTCATGTTTGTGATTTTTGCTAAGTGTAATAATTTTTGCTCGAGAATGTTGTGCATGGACTCGGGGGAGTTTGCAGCAGCCCTTTGATATTGTTGTCAAAGGGGGAGAAGAGTTACAGGAAATTGCACGTGTGTTGCCAACAATTCCAAAGGGGGAGATTGTTGAGCAAGGTGCAACGACAGTATTGTCATTGTTGTCAACACAGTCAGATAGATCGGTTGATGCAATGGACAGGAGTTCAGAGGTTACTCAGAGTATGTACAGTGATGTTAAATGCTTATGAGGATGTTTACCCACCTTATTGCATATTTTCCAAGAAGACCGAAGTGGCCCATATGCTAAAGATCAAAGAAAAAGCAAAACACCGCAAAGAAAAAAGTGTCGCGATATCGCGACATGTTGCATTTTCACGGCCAAAAGAGAAGCGAAAAAGCAAGGAGAAAAAGTGTCGCGATATCGCGACATGTTGCATTTTCATGGCCAAAAGAGAAGAGAAAAAGCAAGGAGAAAAAGTGTCGCGATATCGCGACATGTTGTATTTTTGCGGCCAAAGCAAAGAGAAAGAGCAAGGAGAAAAAGTGTCGCGATATCGCGACATGTATTTTCGTGGGCCAAAGCAAAGAGAAAGAGCAAGGAGAAAAAGTGTCGCGATATCGTGACATGTTGTATTTTTGCGCCAAAGCAAAGAGAAAGAGCAAGGAGAAAAAGTGTCGCGATATCGCGACATGTTGTATTTTCTGGCCAAAGGAAAGAGAAAGAGCAAGAAGGAAAAAGTGTCACGATATCGTGACATGTCGCATTTTCACGACTCAAAAAGGGCAGGCAGGTAGAGAAAAAAAGTGTCGCGATATCGCGACATGTCGCATTTTCATGACTCAAAAAGGGCAGGCAGGCAGAGAAACAAAAGTGTCGCGATATCGTGACATGTCGCATTTTTGCGACTCAAAAAGGGTAGGCAGTAGAGAAACAAAAGTGTCACGATATCGCGACATGTTGCATTTTTGCCAAAGGAACAGAGTAGTTGATAAAAGTGCGTCTGATATTAGTGATGAACACCAGGATGGTGAAACTGAAGACTACATAGTGACGTGGACCCATAAGGAATATTTAATGATTTGAAATCATTTAAGATGGTCGTTACACGTGGAAAGAAGCGAATGCATGCCCATGTGGAGAAAATGAACAGTCATGGAAGGAGAAAATGAATAGTCATGAAAAAAAACACATGCATGCACAAAGGAGAAAACGAATAGTCATGAAGGAGAAAATGAACAGTCATCAAAGGAGAAAATGAACAGTCATGCAAAGAGAAAATGAACAGACATGCAAAGAGAAAATGAACAGACATGCAAAGAGAAAACAAATAGTCATCGAAGGAGAAAATGAACAGTCATGACCGAGAAAATGAACAGTCATGGTAGGAGAATATGGTGTCAATTATTTGCATGTGACGTGTTTGACGAAATGCCTTCTAAATATATACAAAAGGAGTTACATAAAGAAGTAGTTACAATTGACAAGTGGCGTATGAGAATATGAAAGGAGTTACAACTGGAGTTACAAAGAGAAAGGATGGTTATAAAAGGAGTGTTGCTTGGAGAATTTGTGTGAGTGAGAGGAGAGTGAGAGGCGAGCGAAAGGTGAGCGAGAAGGGTGTGTGTTGTGTGAATTGTGGGCGATGTTGGGTAAGCAATAGACCAGTCAGGGTCTTGTAAAAGTGAAGGCATTTTTATGTCAATCTTCTAGTTTCAAAATTGAAGTCCAAGTTGGTGCTTGGCATCAGGGGTTGGTGCTCCTTCTAGTTGGTGCTGGTAAATCGGGGGTTGGTGCTCCTTTCTATTGGTGCGGATAAATCAGGGGTTGGTGCTCCTTTCTGTTGGTGCGGATAAATCGTGGGTTGGTGCTCCTTCCAGTGGGTGTTGGTAAATTGATTGTAAAGTTGTGCTTTGCAAAGGCTGGATTTGGATGGGAGTCCAAACAGTCATTTTGAGGAGTAGCCAAATCGGTGAACCTCGGTACATCTTGTGTTGTGTGATGTTCTCTTGTTATACTTGCTTTATTTGGTTTTAAGTTTTCATTGTTTCGGCTTTAAGAGTTGAAGATTTAAGTTTTAAAGAGCTACACCGATTCACCCCCCTCTCAGTGTCATTGTGAGACTAACATTAAAATATCCTATGATCATGAATCAAGTTTCTTGGTCTTTACTTCTCATAAGGCTTCAATCCCACTTCAAACTTCTAATCTACCTAACTAAGTTGTAGGTCCATAGACATTGATAAGGATGAAATGAATATCTACAAAGTAGCATATGACTAAAGAGGTTATCCAATGCCTAGTTTTATGAATGGTTACATAAGAGGTTCTAGTAGGATTCCAACAAGTTAAAATTCCCCCTAACACTCCTTCAAAAACCATAGCATTCCATTCACATCTTGCCCATATTGCTTTCATAGTTTTTGAAACTTCTTTTGTCATTTTAGTATTATGGATACAAATAATATCAGGTTTATTACTTAAACAGAGGTTCATAATACCTTTTCTCTTAGTTATCAAATTCGTCGAATTTTTAAGATGAAATTCAAAATTCATCGAATTTAAAATTTTCATGAATAAATTCGACGAACCAACCTTAAATTCATGGAAAAAAATTAAGTGGAAATCCATGTAGAAGGAAAACAATTGAGTGGAAATGCAGAAGAAAAAACTTAAGTTGAAATGCATGCAAAAGGAAAAATGGGTGAACAAATCCTAAATTTAATATGGGAAAAAATAGAGTGAAAATGCATGCACAAGGAAAAAACGGCTAACAAACCTTATTCGGCATAGGAAATAAAATGCAAGCAGAAGGGAAAAATGCCCCCGCAAGAATATTTTTTGGTTCTCAAGCGTACAACTTGGTATTTTTAATTTGTGGTTTTGGTTTTTAAAGAAATGTTACAGTGGATTTTGTGACTTTCCTACTGCAAATCACACAGTGGAGTTTGGGGAGAAGGAGAATATATAAAATAATAATAATAATTTTATGAATTTTCCATAAGTTATGTAATTTACACGGTGTGAAACGACACCAAATTGCATGTCTATTTTATTATTTTGATTCAGTAAACCAAACGATTTGAGTGGACAAGCAAACAATTTTCAAAATTTATTATTATTATTTTTATTTTTAATTAGTGTCACATAATGTCAATTCACAACAAATATTATTTATATACAACTAAATTCATATATACACATTTATGTTATATCGAATTTTATATCAAATTTTATTTTGAATTTTTAAACATGGCGAATTTTGTTCGAACTTCACAATTGTCGAATTCGAACACGAACTCGAACTTGATAACTAAGTCTTTGCTTTGAGGGGACATTAGCATCCCTTATATTCCATGAGATGATAATCATATCTCATTAGGGGCTATTGGCCCCACTTGTGAATTACCAATATCATTTTATTTTTTGGTAAAAATAAGTTCAACCAACTTAGTTTGTGTTCCTTTCTCTATGTTTGCTTTTGCTTTCCTAGATCTTGCTTGATAATTTGAGGGTTTTCCTCTTTTTTTCTTACCCATATCAGGAGTAGGTCTTATTATTCTATTCCTCAATATTCTTTCACAACATTTTTATCAAATTTATCCTCTCCTGACTCTACAATAGAAGCTTTTGATTTGTCTTGCTCATTTTCTAGTATTTCCTTATTAATGGCAAAGGTATTAACTTCTAAAATTGCATTTTATTTACCAATTTTTTTCTCTTGAATGGTACATGGTACTTCAAGAGAGTCTTCAAAATCTAATGAGACACATTCCTTAGGTTCATCAATGCTTATCATTAAATTAGGATCATACTAAATAGACGATTCTTTGTTAATATGTTGAACCTGTTGTATTATGTCCTCCAAGTCTTGAAGTTGATCTGCTTTTTCTTCATAGGCTAAAGCCTAAAAATAGTTGGTATTTCTTCCAATATATTTCCTCACTGGTCTTGATTTCATTTTTTGGATCTAGTTTTTAGAATTTGAAAACCATCTTCATCCATATCCATTTGTAGGTTTCTCTTGCTATTTTCTACAGATGATTCTACTGGGCTCTTCTTAGGGCATGATCTCTCAATATGCCCAACCTAATGAAATATTATACATCTTAAAGATATGTTTTCATAATCTATGGTTTGGATCCACATATTATCCCCATACTTAAGAATGATTGATTCTAGTAAAGCTTTGCTTATATCAATCATGACCAATATCCAAGCACAAATAGCCAAGAATCCATGTTTTATAATGTTTGAGATCTCAAGGAATTATCCTAGAGTGTTTCCTATTACCTTGAAGGTATCTATTTTCTAAAATTAAATTAAAAACTCATACATCCTAACCTAGACTGGTACTAGGGATAGATTTACATTTTTAGGTGAAAAGCCTTCATACCAACGGGTAAGGAAGAGTCCTACTCTTCCCATAAACCAAGGACCCCCTTTTAGGATTATATTTTTTTCTTCCTTAGAACACAAAATGGATAGGTAGAAACCTTTGGGAAGAACTAATAGAATCACTCTTGGAGACTTCCAACTCTTATCAATCCATTTTCTTACGGCTGAAGCCCTTGACCAATACCCATAAAATTTACCAAAAATTGCCCTATCTTGGAACAACAAGGATTGTTCCTCTGTGGTGCACTTACTAACCTCTACCAATAGAGATAATTCTAAGTATTTATATATAAACCGATCCATGGAAAGGAAACTAAAACTCAAAATCTATTGAAATTTACCAGAATATCCTATAGCAAATATAATATTTGATAAAAAATTATAATATTTTTTATGCAAAATTTATAAGATAAAGAAGAAAAATAAACTTAGATAAAAAATTCTATGCCCAGATAGAATTTATTGCCCCATTGAAGTTGTCACCCTTCATTTCTCCTATCATCCGAACCCTAGCTAACAAATATTTGTAATTTAATTTTTTGTGACTTGAAAAATTATCACTGCCTTGTTCCAGGTGGATGACTTCATAGGATCGTATCTCCATAAATATTGTTCAAATTAATTTAAATGACCATGAATTTTAAATCTATTCAAATTACACACAATTTGGTCCAAAAATTAGCTGAATTAGATAACCCTTTGCAAAGATATGACTCATAAAAGATGAGATATTTTTCAGAAGAAAAAATGCCCCAATCTTTCTCATATCAAAGAAGCATAGTGAATTTTAATGGACCAAGATACTTATGCATAAAAAAACTATTTTAGATATGGGTAGTTCTTTGAATAATATCACCTAACCAATGTCCATCCAAGGATAAAAAGTAAATTATTGTGGAACTAAGGAAATCATGGTCTTTATTGATGAGGATTTCTAAGTGGTTCAATGGAAAAGAAACCATATATCTAGTTGGTGGAGGGATGATTGAGAGGAGCATTTTTTTGGATTCCATGATATATATAAGATAAAGTATATTTATATGAATATCAACCATGTATCTTTAATGGAACTAACAAAAATTCAACATATCAAGAAACACTTGGTGTCTACTTATGATGTGTTAAAATCGTAAGATGCACTTTCAAAATAAGTGTAAAAAAATGATAATTGAAAAGAAAGAAATATTTTATGAGTCTTCCTACTTCGAATATTCCACCATTAATTTCAAATAATATTCATAAATTACTAGATGAAAGGGTTCTAAAATGTTCAAAGGGTATAAAAAAAGCTTTGTTCAAGAAATTTTTAGGTTTTTCTTTATCTAGTTTAAATTTTAAAATTATATATAAAATTGATACATGCATGTAGGCATGTATGAATGGTGGTAGACAATAATGCATGTGATAATATTGGTAGTAAAAGAATATTTGTTTTTAAAGTACGGTATTGTAAGGAAGAATGCAAAAAGCAAGGAAATTTAGACAAGTTTCTTTTATAGAAAAATAAAGTATGTAAAAAGAGAACAATCAAAAGGATTAAGGAAAGTTTGTTTTTCGAGAAAAGCAAAAAAAAAAATTTAAGTTTGATCTTATTATTAATCATTAAAAAAGGAAGAATAAGTACAAGCTTTTAACTTTTTGGTTCTCTTAATGCATTAACAACAAAATATTTAAAGTTTAGGAGTTTATTTGTCTTAAATGCTAATTTATTTTATTATCAACGTATTTCCTTTACTCTATTTTAGTGCTAGTGATGGAGGACATGTTAGTGGGCCTATCCGTGAAGATTGTGGAACTTTAAAGAGGAGGTCCAAGGTTCAAATCTTGTGAGGGTATGGTTGCACACCATACTTTGATAACCAAAGTATATTGAAGTATGGTTGGATAACAATATATTAGGTAAATAAAATCCTTTGGAAAGATCATCCCATTTGACCTATGGCCTTCTAGACATTAAAAACTACTTTACCTTTTACATTTAGAAACTAAGTCATTAACATCTCTTAATTCCTTGCCAAAAATAATAAAGTATAAATATATACACCAATACACAAATATTTGATCATCTCAAGATATAAGATGTGAATATGAATACGAATATGGGGATATGATTACTTAGTTGTTAAAGTATATTTGGAGAGTAGATACATGAGATTTAGAACTCTAAAATTCTAAAATCATTGTGTTGGTAGTTTTGCACTTTGCCACATTGGAATTTTTGTTGGAGCATTTTTTATTGTAATGCGATAGTATTTATTTTGAAATATTATTATTATGGATCAATTTCATATGTTACTTTTCTATTTGTATATGTATTCCTTTTAGCATCAAAGTTATAAATGTTTAAAAGGAATGTTTAAATTTAGAGCTTCATTTCGGATTCAAGTGTGCTGCATTCAAATAAATGTTGTGAATTGGAGAAGTCTCTGGACCTATACATTCTGAAAAAATGAAGGGAGATCAAGATGAAACATGTGAAGGATTGAATGGTTCAAAACTGCCCAAAAGGATGGAACGTAAAATCTCTTTTGCCCCAAGGATGGGGGTGAAAGCTCCGTTCACCCCACCTTGGGATGAACGTCATATAAAAATGCGACGTAAGCAAGGCTTGGTAAAAAAGGAGGCATGACAAAAAGCTTTCATGTTCACCCTAGTTGAGGGACGAACATCTCGTTTGCCCCTCCCAGGGGCGAACGTGCCCCAAAATTAAAATTCAATCGCATTCATCCCTCCCATGGGTGAACGTACCCTAAATGCAAAGTGAAATCATTTTCATCCTGGTTGAGGGGCGAACATCCCGTTCGTCCCTCCCATGGGCGAATGCACCTTAAGAACGAAACACGATCGCATTTGCCCTGGTCGAGGGCCGAACATCCCTTTCATCTCTCCCATGGGTGAATGCATTCTCAGAGTGGAATCGCGCGAGCATGCCGAGCAATAGAAGATTGGGTGACGTGATTCTTTTTAAAGGGTGAACGTGATTCTTGCTAAATGGTAAACACAGTTTTGAGCAGAAAGGGAATATGCAATTACGAAGATAGAGCCATCTAGTTATGAATTTTTGCCATAGTCCATGAAGAATATAGTCAAGATTTTAAGGGCACCCAAAGCAGGTTTTTGCAAGCATTAAATGACAATGGCAGCGAGTACCTCAAATTGTGAATCCCAAGTGAAGAGGTAAGCCATATGAGAATAAAAATAAGATTTTCATGATTTTAAAGGTAGGGACACATTTTCAAGGCTTTTAATGTCTTTTAATTTTTCATGCACCAACACCTAAAATGCTGATTTCCTGGGAATGTTCCCTTGAAAGATGGATCACTGTTCCAAAAGGATGGATTTTTTAATGTTTCCAAGGAGGAATTTCCTCACTCTTGTTCCTGATCTACGATCATTTTGTCTTAATGTACATTTAATGAAAGAGGCGAAATCCTCTATAAATACTAATCAAATTTCCATTGTAAGGAGGTTGGACGTTCTGTAAGGAAACTTCTTAAGTTATCTGCATCAATAGAAGAGAATTGGATTTTAAAATTTGCAAGCATTCTTGTGTATGTGATTTTCTTCTCTTTTTAAGCATTTTTGTTTATGCTCATGTTCCTACTGTTAAGTTTAAAATTCTATTTTTGGATTTAAAACATTGCTGGTGAGTGAGTGAGTTTTGGAATGCAATCTGAAAGTTATATCTATAAAGGTGTGAGTGAAATTCTACTGCCTTCCTCCTATTACATGTTGTTATAAAACTTTTTGGAATTCTTGCTGCTAGTCTACCCCAAATCCTACATTCTGACCTGTGGCCATATTTCCAATTTCTTTCTACATTTTCTAATTTCTTTCATGCAACTCTAGTCTTAAACTAGCATAAAATTTAGCTTGGGAGCTAGCCCTCTCTGTAGATTGACATAAAGGACATTCCTTTCCTTCTATCATTCAATTTTGACCATATCTAGGGCGCACAAACACAGTTTTGTTTATTAGGTAGATATTTGACCAACACATTGATATTTGAAAATTATGACTCTTCTAAAATATATTTTGGAGTATATAGCTCAATTTAGCCAAGATAATTGTGAGGTCAATGATTATAAATATAAATAAATGGTCATTCTTTAATCAAGAAACTGAATAGCCCTTTTCAAACTACTCATCACTCATAATATTGTTGAATTTACTAAAGAAATTTTTTGAACAAATGGGATTAAACATCGGAAAGGATGAAGTTCACCAATAAAAATTGATTGATGAAACCAACAATGAGAATTTAAAAGAAGATAGTCAGACCTCACAAGATCTTATTTTACAAAGAAGTTAATAAAATGATTGGTTTACTCGAATAGATTAGAGGCAAGAGAGTGCACTACAACTTTCATCCTTAGATTTATGTTTTCATTCATTTGATCTTGAATAAGGAAAACAAGGTCTATTGGAATTACTTAATTACCAAACAAGTCTTTTAATGACCCATAGAGGTCATTTAAATAAGAAAATTTCACATTGAAAATAAATAAAATTTATTTACTTATTTGAGTTGATGAGAATGCCAAACTCTAGATCCAAAAAAGAACCTAGTAAATAGAGAGCATGCCTTTGTTTTTCTTTTAAATTTTTTTAAGAAAAATATTTGCTTTGTCAATATTATTATATCAACAAAATCTTCATAAACCCATGCACATATATTCTAAAAGAAAATTCTAATTTTAGGATTCAAAGGAATCCACAAAGGTGATTTATCATGCAATGTAATTCTATATTAGGGTGTTTGGGAAAGTAACTTGACTACACATATTAGCTATATATATATTTGATGAAATGGTGACACCATCAAATCAAATCTAAAATTTAAATTAGTATTTAAAATATCATTTAAAATAACCAATCATTTTTTATTTTATGATATGAAAATATATACGCATGTCAAGGAGAGATTAAAAACCTAGTCATTGATATTGAGTGGAAATTATATGGAAACATATATCAAGATAGATATAATCAATGAATAGTTATATAAAGAACTTAGAACATGATTTGATGGTTAGATAAAATACTTGAAAAATTTGGTTAAGAATTTTATATATGCTAAAAAATTAATAAGCACTTAGAGAAATCAATCATAAGTTAAAAGAGGTTGATGAAGGATAATGTAGAAAAAAGACAAATAAAGTGTAACAAGATAATTTATAAAAATAGTAACTCAACAAGCAAATTTCTACAATTCTCAAAAGAATCACAATATATTATTATATGCAAACAACAATCCAAGATGAATTCAACAATTTTGGATCCAAGATATTAAAGTAAATTCAAACCACTTAGATAGGTCAAGTCTCTTAAGACATTCAAAGAGGGAAAAGTACCATATGCACATGAAGGGAAAAGAAGAAATATTTCTTGAATGATGAACAACTACCACATATAACTTCCTATTTGTAGACTTCTAAAGTACTAAACCCTAATACTAATGCTCAAGGGATGACTTAAGCTAAACTATGGACATCACATGGCTGTATTGGGGCTGCTACCTAGCCTCTCCCTTTAAAAAGCTTTGTCCTCAAAGCTAGAATTTTTTAACAATGTCCACTATCTGCCATGTCCTGTCTTCTTCCAAAAGATCATGCTATTTGATAAGCAACTCCTATACTTTCTTATTGATAAAATTATGCATGCATTACTATAATACCACTTGAGGTTTCAATTCCATTCATGTCTCTTAATCTAGTTTGGAAGCTTTGTATAGGACTTTACCTTCTAATTGAGCACCTATTTAAGACAAAATACATGAAAAATAGGGTGGATTTTGGAGGTACAAGGAAACTCTAATTGGTATGGCACATCACCAACTTGACAAACCACCTTATGTGGACCATAAAATTTGGACACCATTTTTTTTTAATTTGTCTTGAGAGAAACTTGCTTGTATAGCTAAAGACATAAGAAGACCATTTTCCCCATCTTAAAATATTTCTCAAAGTAATGCTAATCCTACTACTACTTCATGTTATAATGGGCATGTGATGCTAATATATAAAGGATAGGGTATTTTGACCATACAATGCCTCAAAAGGGGATATCTTGGTGGAAATACAATAGGAAGTATTATACCACCACTCTACTAAAGAAAACCACTTAACCCACTAGTATCATTATTCCTAAGAAAAACACCTCAAATATGTGCCCAAATATTTATTCATAAGTTCTATCTTTCCATCTATCTAAAGATGATATGAGGAACTCATGTTAATTTGGGTACTATCGAGGGTGAAGAGTTCCTTCTCAACTTGGCTTATGAATATGGGATCATGATTACACATATTAATGGTCTTTGGCATTCTATGTAGTTTAAAAATTTGATCAAAAAATACTCTAGCCACTTTGCTAGCTATAAATGGATGCTATAATGAACAAAAATAGGCATATTTGGAAAGCCAATCCACAACTATCAAAACTATTTTTCCCCTTAAATTTTGAAAGTCCTTCAATTAAATCCATAGATGTATATTCTCTTTTGCATTTTCAAATTGAAAGAGGATGCAATAACCTATGTGTGTTAATACTTCTCTTTTATTGTATTGATGCTCTTAAAATTTTGCCATTACTTATTTGACATCACCTTTCATTCCTTTCCAAAAATGACTATTTTATCCCTTGATATATTTTGAGAAACCCAAAATGACCCATAAAAGGAGAGTCACGTGATTCTTGAATTATATTTGCTTTGACCATGCAAGATCGAGGTAAGAAAATATATTTCTTCTTTCATAAAATTTCAACACACTAGGATAACTTAGAGTTAAGGGATATAATGGATTCTATACTATAAATGTGATTAGAAGTATTAATACTGACATGCAATTCCTCACATTCCCTGGTGATTCAAAAAGGAATGAGATATAAAATAGCATGGATAGACAAGTAATCTTCATATTTATAGGAGAGAGCATCGACAACCATATTTTATTTTTTATTATTACACTCAATCTCAAAATCATACCTCAATAGCTTGGTCAATCACTTATTTCATTTAGGAGAAGAGAGACATTGATCCAAAAAAATATTTGAGGGTACTACGATCAATTTTAATGATGAAATACTTGTCCATAAAGTGAGGCTTTTATTTTTTGATAACATGTGAGATGGCCAACATCTCATTTTCATAAGTTGATTTACCTATTTTTCCCACTAGTTGTTTACTTTTTTAAGCTAAGGTGTGATATACTTACATCAATATTACACCAATACCAGTTCTAAAGACATTACATTAAATAACAAAGGGTTGTTAATATAACAAAACTAGAGTGAAACATATAACATTTTTCAATTTATTAAGGATGTTAGAGTGTTAGGCCACATAAAATAATATTTCTTGGTGAGGGTTGTATAAGAAGTGATAATATTTCCATAGTTCTTAACAAACTTCATGTAATAGCTATTAATATCATGAAACCCATAAATACTCAAGAGTTTCAAGAATTTGCTACTCTTGCATTGCCAAAATCTTCTTAAGGCCAACCCTTACACCTTCTTGAGATATAATGTGACTTAGATATTGTACTTTAGGAACTTCAAAAGAGCACTTGGATTTTCCAACTAATAGTTGTTCCTTATTAAGAAAATAAAGCACCTTCTCTACATGCTTTAAATGTTCTTCCTATGTCTTGTTATAAATAAGTATATCATTAAAAACACAAGGAAAATTTCCACAAAAAGCTGTGAGAACTAAATTCATGAGGATTTTAAAAATAGATGAGGAATTAATAGGATCAAAAGGCATCACTAAAATTTTATTATGTTTTTAATGATTTGAAAAGTAAATTTAAAAATATCCTTTAACTCTAATTTGATTAAAACCTGATATCAAGCCTAATTGAGTAAAGAGTTGGAAACCATGCAATTCATCTACTTAAATCATCAATAATAGGAAGGAGAACTTATCTTTGATAGTAATTTTATTAAAAGGATGAAAACATGGTATCATCTACCAAGAGTTTTTTGGATCTCACAATACTCAATCTCAAAATTGTACCCAAATAGCTTGTTTAATCACTTATTTTGTTTAGGAGAGGAGAGACATTGATCTAAAAAAAAATTGAGGCTAATATAATCAATTTTAATGATGAAATACCTATCCATAAAGTAAGGATTTTATTTTTTGATAACATGTAAGATGGCCAACATCTCATTTTGAAAGTTGATTTACCTATTTTTCCCACTAGTTTTTTACTTTCCTTAGACAAAAGGTGGCATACTTAAATTAATACTACACCAATACCAATTCCAAATACATCACATTCAGTAACAAAGGATTTCTAATATACCAAAACTATAATGGAACACGTAGCCTCTTTCCATTTACTTAAGGATTCTAGAGCTATTGTAGACCATACAAAAGAATATTTCTTGGCTAGGGTTGTCTAGGAAGTGATAATTCTTCCACAATTCTCAAAAAAAATTATGTAATAGCTAGTGGGATCATGAAAGTCACAAAGAATCAAGAGTTCAAGAATTTTCCACTATGTGCATTGCCATAATATTTTTAATACCAACCCTTACACCTTCCCGAGATACAATATGACTAAGATATTCTAGTTTAGGAACTCCAAAAGAGCACTTGGATTTTCCAACGAAGAGTTGTTCCTTATTAATAAAATAAAGCACCTTCTCTAAATTCTTTAAATGTTATTCCCAATTCTTGTCATAGACAAGAATATTATAAAAAATAATAGAAAAATTTCCACAAAAGAGCATGAGAACTGAACTCATGAAGCTTTTAAAAATAGATGGGGAATTAATAAGACCAAAAGACATCACTAAAAATTTATAATGTCCTTTATAAGTTTAAATATATTTTTTCCTAACCCTAATTTGATGAGAGTCTGATATAAATCCTAATTGTGTAAAAAGTTTATAACCATGCAATTCATCTATCTAAATCATCAATAGTAGGAAGGAGAACTTATCTTTGGTAGTAAGTTTACTAAAAGTATGAAACCATGGTCCCATCTACCAAGAGTTTGTTGGATCTCATAATAATTTTTAGAATAAAATAAAACTAATACATTACCTGGATATGTAAAAATATCTCAAAGAAAAAACACATGAATTAAGAGGGTGTCCATAGACACCAAAATATCTCACTAAAGGAAATAGAATTACGTCCCAATTAATAAAAAAATGGTTGGTAGGTAGGGGTATTTATACCTAATTACAATTGACCTTTAGGTCAAGGTTAAAGAACTAATATTTAGGTTAAATAATACAAAGATTATAAAATATTTCCCTATACAAGGTGTACAGGAGCCTTAAGGGATTATATAAAAAATATAATGAAAAAGTTAATTGTGGCCTTAAGGGAAGCTTAACCACCACATATTCTAAGATACTCCCTTAAGCTAAAAGGGTTTTGTAGGGAAATTTTCCCTACAACCCTACTTCACTTCAAATAAAACTCAGTCAAAAGTAGAATAGGCATAGAGTCTAGTCAGAAGGTGCTTCCTACCTTTAGTTGAAAGAAGAGAATCACAAGGAAGAGGTAGAAAATTTTAGAATCCATGTTGGTCATTAAATATTACATCTATGACTAACACTCATCTTCTACCCAAGTCTAGTTGTATCAAGGGTGCCAAGGTCCATGGGTTGTTGATTTTCAATCCAACAACTCATGTAGTCCTTAGGATAGAGGAAAGCACATAAATAAGGAAAAGGCTTCGAAAGAGCCCAAGGCCAGACATGTGGGAATCAGTTGGAATATTGAGAAGGTAAGCACTAGAACTTAAGAAAATAAGTCCCACCATTGGCCATAGAGGATTCTACCTCATTTGAGAACACATGGTTGTCACATGCACAAGGATGGAAAATAGGCAAAAGAGCAATTAAGGAGGCCACCCACCATTGGTCAAAAATATTGATTTTCATAGCCAAGCCTATTAGAGCCAACCATGTGTCAATTGTGACCACTACCCATCATACATGTGAGCCTACCATGCCAACCTACACTAGTCAGGGAGGTCATATCCACTGTATCAACAAGACAACATATTTCATAAGAACAAAAAAGAGTAATGGTATAACCACCCTAGTGCAACAATAGTTGATCATACAAAGGCTTGAAAGATTTTATTTATGGCCTTGGATCTAGAGATATTGAAGCTACTATCATACAGTTGTAGAAGAATTGTATCTACTAGAGCAAAATATATTTTTAGGCCTCCCACACTAAAATTTAGATGGAATTAACCCTTCTCTCAACTTATAAATACGGTTAACTTGTATTTAAAAGACATTGAGATATGTCTATTTATGCTTGATACCTTGCCTAGTAGGATCTTCCTTGCATCCTTCTTTTCAATTGTAATAAGAGGAGTCTAAATATTCTCTTATTTCCTAAGGAGCATTAACACCCTGGGCCTCATTATCTTGTAATCACTTTTGACATGTTAATTAAAGTTGTAACTATTTTAGTTTGTCCTCCTTTCTTTAACTTGCTTTGATTCTTGGCGATGTGTTTTGCTTGGTTGTGTTCACTAGTCGTAAGATGACAGTTGTCATGTTCAATTTCCACTTTTTGCAGTCAAAATTTAGGATTTAATTATTTTTTGCATCACCTCTATAGCTTAGGTTTATCTTTTTACAAAGTACTTAGTCTTAATTTCCTATATTTACTTTTATTGCAATTCTTTTCCTCGACCTTAGTCCACAGAGGTCCATTATGTGTCAAGGATTAGATTTGACGAGGAGCTGACCTTGATAAAAAATATCAAAGGTCATCCATTAGGTAGTCCCCCATCCATGGTGCTTTTTTTGTTTCTCTATACATGAGGTGCATGCACATTCGTCTTGTCAAGCCCCTCAACTTGGGTTGGTGGGTGCATTCTAAGACAACAATAGTTTGTTTGTTTGGTATGCTTGATGGGATGAGCTTCTACATTCACCCCATGAATATGGAAGAAAATTGACTATGACCAATTAAGTTCATACAATATATTCTTGAAGAGAAGCAGATAAAGAATTCACCTAGTGACTTTGCTTGATGACTAACATCTAAAAAAATAATTTTTGAAGAAGTCTTCCAACAAAAGAAAGATCAAGATTCTAGTGGGGGTATCTATCTCATTAGCTTGTTGAAGTAAAATTTCCCCACTTGGCAAATTCAATATTAAAGGAAATTTCTAAACTTTATGAGTAGAAAGCCTATGACCAAATCCTTCACTTTAGCAAATCAGTAGGAACTAGTGCCATCCTTGAATTGAAGATAAAGTAGGAATAAATGATGCAACATGGCGATTGTGGTACATCAATGTCTTAGAAGTTTAGAATGGAATGATACAGATATATTTATACCACCAGTATCTCCTAACAAATGGGACCCAATTCCTACCTTGGCACTCAATACTAAATTAAATGACCCCAAAAAAAAAGAGCACCAAAGTGCAACAAAAATGTAGCAATTACAACAGAGTGTAGAACTTACAGTAGAGCACGACAATCTAAATTTGATGGACCAAAAGTGCTCAAAAATTGATAAAATTTTAGAAGTTAATTCTATTCAAGAAGATATTTCCAACGATGTATCACATGTGGAAAACAAAGTTGTAAATCAAAAGTTATGTGCTTTGAAAGTTGACTACCGTTTTTAAAAAATAGGGACAACAAACATGTTTTTCATAAAATGAATGGAATAGAATGTTGTTTTTCATTCCAAATGAACTTAGAAGTATTACAAATATTTCTTTATAACATCCTATAGATATATTACTCTATTGTACATTTGCAATAGAGAAAATGATGTTACAACACTTTATTTCACATTCTAGGAAGTCCAACTATCATGGTGACTCTTCAAGGCCTGTAGAAACTTTTGGCTTCTTCAAATTCATTGGAAAAATTTTTGTTTTATCTTTCTTAGTGAGCATTAATATCCAACATAATCCCCCTTGATGTTGAGTGGTGAGACAAGTTTGTCTCTCAATCTCAAAAATTATTCTTTGTTGACACCTTTGGTAAACAGGTCTACAAGTTGTTGTTTGGTGCTCAATATTTCAAATATCTAACCTTCTTTTCTAAAATATTTCTTATGAAATGAAACTTTAAATCAATAGATTTAGTTTTGCTATGATGGACTAGATTTTTTTCAATCTTGATTGCACTTGTGTTGTCACAAAAAATTGTTGTTGGACTATTTAAAACTTAACCAATCTCTTCAAGTACCTTTCTCAACCAAAATGCTTGTGTACTTGTTGTAGTAGCTGCAATATATTCCTCCTATGTAGAATATAAAACAATAATACTTTGCTTCTGTAGACACCTAAATTGTTTCATGATTAGGGGAACTGCTCACATAGACACACTCATAAGATCATAAGACATAATCTTGGACTTTGCAAGCATCAACAGTGGTTCTCACCACTCATTTGGGGCATTTTCAAGCCATCCAAGTCTAGTCGTTCAAGACAAGAGCGGCCAGATATTAGCCGGTCAAGCCTAGAACAACCATAACTTAGTCACTGTAGATGATAGCGACCAGATATTAGCTGCTACATATGACAGCGGCTAAGCCATAAGAAGTAGTTTATCGATAAACAGACCTAATCACAGGTGGAAGTGGTAGTCTGCATGCAATAAAGGTGAGTGGGAGTAATTTTGCATTCCTTTTAATGACCAGTTCACATAGGAGACTTGAGTTTGCATTTAAACTTTAATTAACTGACCTTGAAGCATAAACAAATGACAAAAGCTTCTCATGCTAACAACCAGTTCGCATAGAAGACTCAAGTGGGTAGTTAGATTTTAGTTAACTAGCCTTCAAACATAGATAATGGACAAAAGCTTCTCATGCTAACTTTCACTACGCATGAGAAATTCATTTCTAGAGCTTGGACATAGACCTAGGGTTTCACACTATAAAAGGTGCAAGCCTAAGAGCACCAGGGGATGATAGGAGAGATAGATATTTATCATCGAGACATATTTTTGAGGAGATATTTCAAGACTTAGAGTGTTCTCTTTGAGATCACGTGTACAGTGAAGCTCTAACGAATTGAAGAGCATAGCACCTATTATTTTGACATACGGGCTTTGACCTATAGTTTTGGGGCAAAGAGAGTAAGGTTTACCTTAGCAACCGCTGCCTTGGACAGTGGCCCATGGTCTTAGCTTAGGTTTTACACATAGCATCTTTTATTCTGCTTCTTTATGTTTTCATATCATTAGCATAGATTTACATGATTTCATGGCATTGTTTCATCATATTTTTGTTACATTATTTGATTACTAACAACCTCATTCGGGGAGGCAATCTCGGACACATAAACGTGTGTTGTTTTTTCATTGCTTATAGGGCCACAGGTACATCGAACGAAGTTTGCAACATACGAGAGCAAAAGGGATCCCTCTAGGAAACAGACCTGGAGAAGGAGGCATCTGTAAGCTCTCATACATTTTTGTGTGTAGAACCGGGAAGCTTTTATAAGCGCACCACCTCTTTGTGGACGGGGCACTCTTTGCCTATTTGTAACTTATAGTATAAAAATGGGTATCCCTAAGAGGGACCAACGTGTAACCGATCTTCAATATCAATAAAGATTTCCATCTTTGTTATTTCTTGTTATATGCTTTTTATTCTTGTCTTCCATTTCATCTTGGGTTTTTAAATAACATTGCAAGTAGGGTTAAAATGGGACTGGTGTGTGCATTCTCGGGGTCGCTATAGATGGCGATCATGATGGGCTTTTTATTTTTTTCCAATATACTAACTTAGTTTTGTGTGCAGGTCTAGCCGCTCTGAGCTATAGTGGCCAAAAACTAGTCGCTCTAAGCTACAACGGCTAATAGAGTTTAGCTGCTCTGAGCTACAGCGGCCAAGAACCAGCTGCTCTAGTCAACAACGGCTAGAATAGGAGTGCGGCAGAGGTCAAAACATCGACTCTCTGAGCTGGATCAAAGGTTGGTATAGCTTCTCTAATGTTTTATAGCTTTCTGTCTGCTTCTGTGTGTTTAAAATAGAGAACTTAAAGCACATTTATGTTTGGAAACTAAAAGAATAAAAGGAGAAAGAATTAAGCATTTCACATATATTAGATATTCTTTTAAAATTTTCACTAGGCATTGCTAGAACAATGACTTATGCCTAAAAATTTCACCCTAGAATCCAACGTGCTAGACATTGTATGTTGTTTGCTTATTTTGAGGTCCTACTAGAGGCCATAGTTGCATGAAGTGAAGTGCGCTCATACAAATCAAAGTAGTTCATACATATTTTCTGAATATTGAAATATATTTTTACACTTAGGCATATAGGAAAGATTCATTGCTACTATGTGATGCACTTTATGTTACGTAAGCTTAAAATGAACACCACACACGCACATCTCATTTAAATATTGGAGAGTTGGATTTCATCACCAACCTTCAATTCAGTCCAGTGACGTTGTAATTCATCTCCTTCCGTTGGTTTACCCCCTAGAGCTTCCTAGAAATGGATTGAGAAACTTACTTATAGTGCTACTAAGTTACTTGTGCTCAAACTGTCTCCCACTGTTGGAACAATCATTGGTTCAGAGTGGAAGAGCTAGGCGAACCCTCCATTGGGTCTTTAGCAGTGTACCCTAGATTCTTTTGAGAAAATCATGTTTGGCACGAGTGTTCTTGATTTTCACTATGGATGATTCTTATCATTCTTAATACAATAACAAAAGCAAGAAATCGAAAGAACAACACATCAAAACGCACCAAATAGTTTAGGGCACACTCAAATCGGTAATCAAGATAAACATTTGCTTGGTATTGTGTGGTTATTCCTAAATTGCAACTCAAAAGATCAATTCATAAGACAACATAGTCAAAACAAGAAGTAAGCACCCTTGATCTGATATCGAGGGAGAGATAGAAGTAACTCATACCCATAGGTGAAGTCATAGTAACATTGAATGACCTACCCGTAAGAACATGAGACATAGCTCCATGAGCCTAAGGGATGATAACTCAACCCTTGGGGCATATCCTCGAGAAACCCTAAGTAAAGAACCACATCATGGAACAAAATCACATAAACAAAAAGAGGCTTCATAGCCAACCTCATCAAGGATACATAAGGAGACTTCAAGGGCCTCCTCTAAACACACAAAAACATCTCAAAGACGTGAGGAAGCTTCAAGGGCTTCCTCCTCACATGGACATAAAGAAGGTTCTAAGACTCATTCTTCACATAGGGATGACAAGACTGCTACATATCCATCCACATGGAGAAAACATATTACCATAAAGCCCTCTTCATCAAGAAGACAAACAAGAATTGCAACACCTCAAGACTCACAAGAAACCTATGAAACAGGTCTGCCCACTGAAGGGCAGGAAACTAGAGCTACATCTAGTCATGGGAATCAAATAGAAGAAACCCTTCATAAAAATGGAAATATTCCTGTAGACTATGATCTCATAGGAGTGAATGGCACCCCACAGGACCATCCATGGAAACAAGACAACTAGATGGGTTGGATCGGTTTCCTACACGACCAACTCAAAGAACTATAGCTACTAATAACTCTGCATCTGGAAGCTTACGAATAGTAACTTCTAAACACAAATCTTAGTATAGGGGTACCTCAGAGTGTCCCCATAGTAGACGCATGGAGTCTGATCATAGGGATACCCAATAGTACACTAAACAAGTCACATTAGCTAGCAAGAGTACATATACAACAGAAACCTCCTAAAGGAATCTATGAGTCAAGACAACAAGAATAGAGTCAGATAAACATGAGTCTTCTGTAATAGCACAAAATGACCAAATGAGGCAGTTATAAAATGCATTACTTAAGGAACAAGAGCTATTGGAAGCTCTCAAACAAGATAAACAAAGAGAAAGACTCTTGCGCCAACATGAGCAACGTTTAAGAGAGTAGGCCGAGTGATTAGCTCTTAACAATTTATAGGTAATGTTGGCAATTTTGGGTACCTTGAATACATTGCCTTTACCTAAGATCAGTTGTTGTCATTGATGTCAAGGAGCTATTGGTAGATGTTGTTTTTGATGTCAAGGAACTTTTGGAGCAACTTGTTTTTATGTCCAAGGATGTGTTTTTGTTGAAGGTTTCAGTTGGTCAGTAAGTCTCCAAGAAGATCAGAGTAGCCCAGTTGCCAAAAATCCAGAAAAATATTTAGAATAAGTTTGCAGGCTGCTGGAAAAACTGTCGCGATTTCGCGACATGTTTGAGGAGAGAGAAAGTCACGATTTCGTGACATGGTTGAGGAGAGAGAAAGTTTGGCCAAAACTGTCACGATTTCACGACATGCAGGAAGGCAGAGGCAAAGCGGGCAAAAGTGTCACGATTTCATGACATGTTTGAGGAGAGAGAAAGTTTGGCCAAAACTGTCATGATTTCATGACATGCAGGAAGGTAGAAGCACAACGGGCAAAAAGTTTTCACGATTTCACGACAAGTTTCAAAGAAGTTGTACGGATGCAGGAAGTGTCGCAATTTCGCGACATGTTCCAGTTTCGCGAGCATTTGGCAAGAAAAATACTAAGGCAACGAAAGTGTCGTGATTTCGTGACATGTTTCATTTTCGCTAGTGCAAATTAAGAAAAGGATGAAGGAGCAAGAGGTGTCACGATTTCATGACAGAGTTGCTGATGACGTCAGAAAAAGGCAAAGGTGTCGCGATTTCACGACAATTGCAGAGAAGAAGGCGTTGATGTCCAGAGCGTCGTGATTTCACGACCAAAATCATGATGACGTCAACAAGAGGCAAAGGTGTCACGATTTTGCGACAGCAACGAAGAAGAAGGCAGTGAAGTCTAGAGCATCACGATTTCACGACAAGGTTTACAATGACGTCAACAAAGGCTGCAGTGTAGCGATTTTGCGACAACAAAGAAGAAGGCAATGAAGTCTAGAGCGTCACGATTTCACGACAAGGTTTACAATGATGTCAGCAAAGGCTGTAGTGTAGCGATTTTGCGACAACAAACCCAAGAGGGTGTTCGACAGACCAAGGCGTAGCGATATCGCGACAAGATACATGGTGATGTCAGCAAAGGCTGTAGTGTAGAGATTTCACGACAACAAACCCAAGAAGGTGTTCGGCAGACCAAGGCGTAGCGATATCATGACAAGATACATGGTGACATCAGCAAAGGCTGTAGTGTCACGATTTCATGATAGCAAATCAAAGAAGGCACTCGACAGGAGTAGTGTCACGATTTCACGACAGCGTGTAATGCAAGGTGTACGACAGACCAAGGCATAGCGATATCACGACATGTTTGAGTGTCGTGCGAGAAAAGCCACAGAACTGCAGAAGCATTTGAAGTCGATGAAGTTAACCTTTGTCGACAAAGTATAAAGTCTTACAGTTGACGTGGGAGAAGATTGAACAGCCAACTAAAGATCAAAGATTTCATCTTGAGTTTGTGAGTATTAAAGGAAGACTACTTGAGAATTTTTGTGTGTGATCGAAGTGTGCGTTTGTAATGCGATCTGCACAAGCAAAGTGCGGGAGATAAGTTTGATCATCAAGAATTTGAGTGTGCAAAGTCTTGCTGTTGTGGTTGCACAGAGGGTGAAGACAGTACTACGGTGGATGCGCAAAGGAATAGAAAGTGTTGGTGTTGTGACATTCGAAGACAACGCGCAAAAGTGAAGGGTTCGACAGCCGAAGTGTTGTGTACTACTGTGTGCTATTGTGGTTGCACAGAGATGGAATACAGTTCTACGATGGATGCGCAAAGGAGCAGAAGGTGTTGTTGTTGCAACATTCAAAGACAGCACGTAGAAGTGAACAGTTCGACAACCGAAGTGTTGTGTACTATTGTGTGCTGTTGTGGTTGCACAGAGAGGGAAGACAGTTCTACGGTGGATGTGCAATGGAGCAGAAGGTGTTTTTGTTGCAACATTCAAAGACAGCACGTAGAAGTGAAGGGTTCAATAGCCGAAGTGCTGTGTACTGCTGTAACTACGTAGAACTGTGCGAGAGTTGGTTTTGACCAAACACGATTGTAACAAAACAGTAAAGACTTGGAGGTAGCTTTGAGCAAGCATTTGAAGAGCTTGTGAACCGTTCTTATTTCACTAGTTTGAGGACCAGATTGAGGATAGAATTTGAGGCAGAAATAGGACATTTGTGCTAGATCGAAGGACTGCGTTTAGTGCAAGTTTGAGGACCAGTTTTGCAGTGACAAAGTTAAGGACAGAGATCTCCAGCCAGAGCAGGGAAGACAGGTGTCTTCTGTGGGAAGAGTTCCACTTGCTAAGGGTAGAGGAGATAGAGGTCCTCTAGAGGATCACTAGCAAAGTTGAATTAGGGGAAGGTGTCTCCTTTGAGCTGAGGCTCATAAACATTGTAATCGGGGAGGATTCCTAGAGGTTTTGATATTACTTTTAGAAGAAAAGTTTTTATTCGTGGATTAATTTGCTATGTCTCATTACGGATTGCTTCTTGTGCACTGTTGTATTGTTGTCATTACTGCTATCTTATTCTGCTTGTTAATGGTTTGAAAGCTATAGTGATAAATCAAGTTAAAAAGAGTCTTATACTGTTCACCCCCCCTCTCAGTATAAGCTTGTGTTCTTCAATTGGTATCAGAGCCGGTGCCTTCGAAAAGTTTAAACAGCTTGAAGGAAAAGTTTACAAAGAACACAATGGACTACTCGAGTAGCAATGCAACACCTATTCTTGACGGATCAAATTTTGGTCTGTGGAGTGCAAGAATGAAAGTCTATCTAATGGCTCTCGGTAATGAGGTATGGGAAGTTGTTGAAGATGGATATACCATTCCTACAAATGGTCCTTACACTAAAGAAGACATAATTATACATCACAACAATTCAAAAGCCATGAATGCAATCTTGAAGGGTTTACAAAAGGCAGATCTCACTAAAGTTATTCACTGCAAGACAGCCAGTGAAATGTGGAATCAATTGCAGGTTGTTCATACAGGTGATGCAAATGTTCGAAAGGCCAAGTTAAGACATTTTAAAGGTATGTTTGAACAACTCAAGATGAATGATGATGAAAATATTAGTGACTACATGCTCCGGATGGATGAAGTTGTTAATTCTATGAAAGACTTAGGTCTTGAACATGCTGAAAATGATGTGTGTGATAAGATTTTAAGATCTCTTCCAAATAGATTTAGCAAAAATATTTTTGCTATTGAGGAAGCCAAAGATTTAGATAAATTGAAAAAGGATGAGCTCCATAGTATTCTTGCAGCATTTGAATTGAGGACACAAGTGAAAGTTGATGTAAAGAAAGAGGCAGCTTTCAAAGCTATCAAGAAATCGAAGGGCAAACAGATTCAAGAAAGTGATGAGTCTTCTAGTGAGGAAGAGGCATATTACGACGAGGAAAGGCAAGTTTTCCAGAAAGCACAAAAGCAAGAAAAATATAAGATGTTTCAACTACGTGGAAATTTGGTCATTATGCTACTGATCGTATCTGTTTCTAAATATGAAAGTGATGAAGATATACAGGATGTTAAAAGCAAGGATTCTAAAAAGCACAGGTATTACAGAAACAGCAAAAATGAGTACAGCAATCACCAGAAAAGCAAATATGAGTCCAGCAATCATGGAAAGAGGCATTCTCACAAGAATAAGAAGAGCTTCTACTTGTACAAAGCAAGTAAGTGTTCTAACAGTGAAAGTGACAGTTCTTCTAGTGATGATGAAAATGAGATGTTCATTTCAGAAAAAGAGGAAGAACCGAAACACAAATTCATTATCATGAAATGTTTTAGATGTGGAAATTTTGGGCACCTTGAGGATGGTTGCAGAAATGATGATTTGGCTGCTAGTATGTATGAGGATGTTTCAGAAAACCTCAATGAAGATGCATGTATGGTTTTTGAAAAAGGTAGCACCTCTAGTGATAAGAAATCTGAAAAAGGCTGTGATGATTCAAAGCGCCATCAAATAGAGGATCTTGAATGCGAACTCAATAATGCTCTTAGTGTTTTGAAAAAGGAAAGAAAGAAGAATGATAGACTCAAGATTAAGGTTGATGAATGATGTATGGAGATAGATGAACTTGTAGAAAATCTTGAAGTATCTATGGCTAAGACACAAGAACTCAAAAATGAGTTAGAATCTAAAATTCTGGAGTATAGTGAGTTAGAACAGGAAATAGCTTCTTTGAAAGAAGAAAATAAAGAGTATAAGGATAAGCTCTACAGATTTCAGGATAGCTCCAAGAAGGTTAAATTTCTCATCGAAGGACAAATAAAACCAATAGATAAAATAGGTCTCGATTTTATTAAGCCGCACAAGGAACAGGTTGGTAAATCTAGCAAAAGATTTCAAAAGAAAGAGAGTCATGTTGAAGAAAATACTTCAGATCATGAGTCTGTAAGTGATGAATACGCAGAAACAGAGAATGATATTCAGATTGAGAAGAAGAAGTTTTCGGGACCCATGAAGTCGAACAAAAGAAAATTTCACGGCAGATGTTATGTGTGTCACAGATTTGGTCACACGGCTGTACAATGCATGACTCAAATGCAGAGAGTAAATGACAGTTTCAGGAGACGTAATTTCTTTCAAGGGTATTGCTACTCTTGTCAATAATTCGGGCACAAGGTAATTTTTTGCAAGACAAATAACACGAACTGGGTTAGTCAGAACAGGTGAATTCAAAGAACAACCATGACTGATATTGTTACCTGCTATAAATGCAACAATGGGACACCTAGCTAGACAAGTGTAGAGCTGATCTTCTGAGATACAGGAACGAAAACAGCAGCATGAAAAAGTTCAAGAATCAAGGCATGGATAAAAATAGGAATGATAACAAAAATAGGAAAAATGACATTAACAGGTCCGAGGATCAGAACAGTGACAGGAACAAAAATACAGGAAAAGAATTCAAAAGAAGGCTCGACAAAGAAATCTTAGACACTAATGATGATGAGTGTTTAATGGGAGTATCACTCCCAACCCTATTCTAATCATCTCATCAGGAGATGGGGGAGGGACTAAGCTAAGAGGCTCTTTCTTAGTCCCAAGCCCCAAAGGTGACCCTTTGCCATTGATGACAAAGGGGGAGAGATTTAAGTAAGGGGAGAGTTTTCAAGAGAAGAGGAAAGCTTCAATTCAGGGGGAGCAAAACTTGAAGAGATTGAATTCAGTTTTGGCTCTTGAAAGATGTGTTTTAGTTAAGGGTTGCCATCAATGACAAAGGGGGAGATTGTTGGCAATTTTGGGTACCTTGAGTACATTGCCTTTACTTAAGATCAGTTGTTGTCATTGATGTCAAAGAGCTATTGGTAGATGTTGTTTTTGATGTCAAGGAACTTTTGGAGCAACTTGTTTTTATGTCCAAGGATGTGTTTTTGTTGAAGGTTTCAGTTGGTCAGTAAGTCTCCAAGAAGATCAGAGTAGCCCAGTTGCCAAAAATCCAAAAAAAGATTAAGTAGAATAAGTTTGCAGGCTGCTAGAAAAACTGTCACGATTTTGCGACATGTTTGAGGAGAGAGAAAGTCACGATTTCGCGACATGGTTGAGGAGAGAGAAACTTTGGCCAAAACTGTCACGATTTTGCGACATGCAGGAAGGCAGAGGCAAAGCGGGCAAAAGTGTCATGATTTCGTGACATGTTTGAGGAGAGAGAAAGTTCGATCGAAACTGTCACGATTTCGTGACATACAGGAAAGCAGAAGCACAGCGGGCAAAAAGTGTCACAATTTTGTGACAAGTTTCGAAGAAGTTGTACGGATGCAGGAAGTGTCACGATTTCGTGACATGTTCTAGTTTCACGAGCAGTTGGCAAGAAAAATCCTAAGGCAGCGAAAGCGTCACGATTTCGTGACATGTTTCATTTTTGCTAGTGCAAATCAAGAAAATGATGAAGGAGCAAGAGGTGTCGCGATTTCGTGACAGAGTTGCTGATGACGTTAGCAAAAGGCAAAGGTGTCGTGATTTCATGACAATTGCGAAGAAGAAGGCGTTGAGGTCCAGAGCGTCGCGATTTCATGACCAAAATCATGATGATGTCAGTAAGAGGCAAAGGTGTCGCGATTTTACAACAGCAACGAAGAAGAAGGCAGTGAATTCTAGAGCATCATGATTTCGTGACAAGGTTTACAATGACATCAGCAAAGGCTGCAGTGTAGCGATTTCGTGACAACAACGAAGAAGAAGGCAGTGAAGTCTAGAGCGTCACGATTTCACGACAAGGTTTACAATGATGTCAGCAAAGGCTGTAGTGTAGCGATTTCATGACAATAAACCCAAGAAGGTGTTCGACAGACCAAGGCATAGCGATATCGCGACAAGATACATGGTGACGTTAGCAAAGGCTGTAGTGTAGCGATTTTGCGACAACAAACCCAAGAAGGTGTTCGGCGGACCAAGGCGTAGCGATATCATGACAAGATACATGGTGACGTCAGCAAAGGCTGTAGTGTCACGATTTTGTGATAGCAAATCAAAGAAGGTGCTCGACAGGAGTAGTGTCATGATTTTGTGACAGCATGTAATGCAAGGTGTACGGTAGACCAAGGCGTAGCGATATCACGACATGTTTGAGTGTCACGTGAGAAAAGCCACAGAACTGTAGAAGCGTTTGAAGTCGACGAAGTTAACCTTTGTCGACAAAGTATAAAGTCTTACAGTCGACGTGGTAGAAGATTGAACAGCCGACTAAAGATCAAAGATTTCATCTTGAGTTTGTGAGTATTAAAGGAAGACTACTTGAGCATTTTTGGTAGTGATCGAAGTGTGCGTTCGTAATGCGATCTGCGCAAGCAAAGTGCGGGAGATAAGTTTGATCATTAAGAAGTTCAGTGTGCAAAGTCTTGCTACTGTGGTTGCACAGAGAGTGAAGATAGTACTACGGTGGATGCGCAAAGGGATAGAAAGTGTTGGAGTTGTGACATTCAAAGACAACGCGCAAAAGTGAAGGGTTCGACAGCCAAAGTGTCGTGTACTGTTGTGTGCTGTTGTGGTTGCACAGAGAGGGAAGACAGTTCTATGATTGATGCACAAAAGAGCAGAAGGTGTTGTTGTTGCAACATTCAAAGACAGCACATAGAAGTGAATAGTTCGACAGCCGAAGTGTTGTGTACTGCTGTGTGCTGTTGTGGTTGCACAGAGAGGGAAGACAGTTCTACGGTGGATGCACAACGAAGCAGAAGTTGTTGTTGCAACATTCAAATATAGCACGTAGAAGTGAAGGGTTCAATAGCCGAAGTGTTGTGTACTGCTGTGTACTGTTGTAACTACGTAGAACTGTGCGAGAGTTGGTTTCGACCAAACACGATTGTAACAGAACAGTAAATACTTGGAGGTAGCTTTGAGCAAGCATTTGAAGAGCTTGTGAACCGTTCTTCTTTCACCAGTTTGAGGACCATATTGAGGATAGAATTTGAGGTAGAAAGAGGACATTTGTGCTAGACCGAAGGACTGCGTTTAGTGCAAGTTTGAGGACCAGTTTTGTAGTGACAAAGTTAAGGACAGAGATCTCCAGCCAGAGCAGGGAAGATAGGTGTCTTCTGTGGGAAGAGTTCCACTTGCTAATGGTAGAGGAGATAGAGGTCCTCTAGAGGATCACTAGCAAAGTTGAATTAGGATAAGGTGTCTCCTTTGAGCTGAGGCTCATAAACATTGTAATCGAGAAGGATTCCTAGAGGTTTTGATATTACTTTTAGAAGAAAAGTTTTTATCTGTGTATTAATTTGTTGTGTCTCATTACGGATTGTTTCTTGTGCACTATTGTATTGCTTTCATTATTGCTATCTTATTATTCTTGTTAATGGTTTGAAAGTTGTAGTGATAAATCAAGAAAAAAAAAGAGTCTTATACTGTTCACCCCCCCTCTCAGTATAAGCTTGTGTTCTTCAGGTAAATGGTGGTGACCACCAAATAACAAGACGCGTTGACTCACCTAAGAAGAGGTGCACTAGACAAGATAGCCCACAATGGAATCCCCCACCAAATCATGAATGAAATCCAACTAATGGGGGAAGGGCAAACACAATAAACCAAGACCACAATCTTGAGTCCCCTTGTAGGAGGGAGGAAAATGGAACAAATCAAATGGATAGAGAGTTACCTCCATTGCCACAATTAATAGGCTTACAAGATGAGGAAATTCGTGCATCAAAGGCATTTCAAGAGCTTGCTAAAAAGATGAAAACCTTTGAGAAACAAGAGGTAGCTGGGAACTCACCAACATTGATCAAAATACACAATCGACCATTGTGCCTATCAATCCCTAGCCCTCCATATCCTAAGCACTTTGAGATGCCTAGGTTAGTGAAGTTTAAAGGTGAAGAGGATGCACAAGAGCATGTCACCAATTTTATCAACACCTATTTTCATCTTGAATACAATGATGCTCTCATGCTAAGAACATTCATAATAACATTTTCAGGTGTGGCCACTCAATGGTTCAATCAATTACCTAAGCATAACATAACCAAATTTGAACAACTAGTAAACATATTCTTAAAGTTTTTCTCCTTTGGTGCTAATATGAAGGTGAACCTTTCAGACCTGGCCAACTTGAAACAGTATGATGACGAGCCGGTAATGGATTATGGGAATAGGTGGAGAAAAATCATGGCAAAATTATCATTCTCCATTTCCACAGAAGAGATCATTCACATGTTCACAAAAATTTATTCTAAACATATCTCCCTCTTGCTACAACTCCAACAATATCCTTCATTTGAGGAAGCTTTGGCACAGGCCAAGCTCATCGAAGAAATAAAAGTAGATGAGGGAACCATTAAACTCCAAAACAAAAGAAGTGGAAAAAGAATGGTAAGAATGACAAGTACAAGCAAAAGCAGGGCAACCCTGCTCTAGTCAATCAATTTGTATTAGCTACACCCAAGCATGGGGGTGCACAACAACCATAGAACTATCAAGCACATCCCTCGCCAACCAACTATGACCAAAAGAATAATCATGGAAGAAACCGAGAATGCAAGCCGCCTCGTTATTTCATGCCTCTGACTGAATCAATGCAATCAATCTTTAATCAGTTGAGCGAGGCCATGAGGATCATATTTCCTGATATATATCTTATAGATCCCAACCATCCTAAGCCAAAAGGATATAGGGAAGATCAATTTTGACCTTATCACAAGATATCGAGGTATGACATTGAGGCTTACGTCGGGTTTAAGCATCAAGTGCAAAATATGATTGAGGTGGGAGAACTCAAAGTTGACAACCCATTGGCTCTCGATAACAGAGACATGGGCATATATAGAAACCCATTGCCCAATCATGAGGCCCCTAGAGAGCAAGGGGCCCAAGTAAATCAGGTTTGAGTTGACATACCTACCCATAGATGCGTGGGGATGGTTGAGATTGTTAACATAGCAATAAGGACTAGGTGGTATGGTCAACTACAACTGCCTATAGCTCCCATGAAAATTCCAGCTGCCCCTAGGCAAAGGCAAGACAACCTTCCAAGTCCACCAACAAGACCTATGGTAACTATTCGGAGTAGATTGGAGCAAAACCTACAGATCACTTTAGCTAAATTATCCATCTATGAGCTCATACAATAGTCCCCAAAGCATAGGGAGACTCTAATGGAGATTTTAAGAAAATTAAGCTTCAACCGCAAGATGCGAATGCATTCACTCACTTTGTGGGACAAGTACAAGAATACTAGGAACCTGTAATCCGATTCTATGATCATGAGATTAAGATAGTTTTGCTGCCTTACCAGACCCTCCACTAAACATTATAGCAGCAATCAATGACCTACCTTTCAATAGGATCTTAGTCGATATAGGTTCATCGATAAACATTATCACAACAACTACAATAGAGCACCTCAAGATACCCAAGTCCAATATCGTTTTAGGAGCTTACACATTGAGATATTTTAATGATGCTTTATGCAATATTGTGGGAACGATAGTCCTACCCATCAAGGTGGGGCACAAGACCATCCCCATGATGTTTCATATATTGGAAGGAGCTATACAGTACAACATCCTCTTAGGGCACCCTTGGATAAGGGCCATGAAGTGTGTGCCTTCAATCTTGCACCAGTGTGTCAAGTATGTGCACGAGAACAAAGTCTATGTGGTTTTGATAGATGAAGAGCCTTTTAAATACATCAATTAGGTGGACATTCTAGGAGAATTTCATCCCTTCTACCCACCTGTACGTAGCACCTTCATCCCCAACCACACAAGTGGATAACAAAGACAAAGGGGTAAGAAAATACCCATGCACTTCAACACCTCCTGGTGCACTCAAAGTAGTCAATGCTTCTAAAGTACCATCAATGTCAAAACCAAAAGACAATAAAAAGCTAAATGCACCCTTAGTTAAGGAAGAAAGGCCCAAAGAAGTGCCAACTGTAGCCATTGCTGAAATGCCAAGTCCTATGGAAGAGGAAAATCTTCAAGATCAAGATGAAGATAGTGATTATCACCCTACTTCACCAGTATCATCCGTAGGGTCATCCACGTTGCATGCATCAATACACTTGGCAAGCACAGGCATAGGGGAGTACCTTGTGTAGAACATCACCTTTATACCTATCATTGAGTCTACACAAGACATGGGAAGGCCTAAGGACTTGAGGCTGCCAGTAGGAACAATGGTTCCACTTGGAATTCCCCCCAACCAAACCAATTTTATCTATGCCGACCTGGACTGCACTCATAAGTATTCAGATATAGAAGAGGATAGTGACAAATTATTCATGGTTAATGTTCATTACCTCTCTAACCCCAAGTTTTGTCTAAGCTACTTTGAGCGTTGCCATTGGCATGGCTATGGCCTTGGCATATATGAGCAGGGGCACAGGCGGCCATACGGGCCACAATATCAGCTTCCCTCCAACAGATTTGGCTTAGGCTATTATAGCGGAGGTCTATATGACTCTCTTGCAGCAGCATTGGAAAGATTAAGCTTAGGGTTAGGAGAAGACATTGATTTCATTCCTTATCATCCCCTAAGAATAGGAAATTTGAGCAACAGACAAGTGGCCATGGTAAACATACCACCTCCAAAAACTTATCATCCAAACATCTCAATTGATTCCACCCAAATAGGGTACAACTCATGGGATGAGGAGAATGGATATGAAGCAAGTGATGATGAGGCACAACTTGGCTTAGCCTATCAGGGGCCTCGCTATTTACAAATATTCACATGGTCCATCCACGATGAGAGTGGATATACATCAAATGAAAGTGACTATGAATCAGAAGACTCAATAGAAAGAGCCTACTTAGGCCTAAGCCATCAACCCCTGACTTTGGGGCAAGAGACAAATGCAAATGGATTCTTCATAAGTGATGAATAATATGAAGATGAAATAGAAATGGCCTACTTGGGGCCAAGACATGAGCCCCTTGTCTTAGGGCCGCATACCAATGCTAACGATTTTTGGATAAATGATGATGACTTTGAGGATGAGATCAAGATGGCTTATCTTGGAGTCAACGAGCTAGTAGAGAGAGATGCGACATTCCATGCCATAGACCCACATTTATAATTTTTGGGAGACCTGTTGACCTAGATGCCATTCATCGAATGGTAAATCCCCCTCCGCCTACATTCAAAGAGCGATTAGAGCCCAATGATCCTATTGTTCATCCTACTCATGGGTCAGATCCAAAAATTCCCATTCCTCCAGAACCTCATCGCGAGTATGGAAGGGAAACCCCTGAGACAATATTACACCCATGTGGTCTTGGAGATTTCATCCCATCCATCAACATGATCTCCATTGATTTGACCACTCCACTTCATAATCTAGCAGATCCTACCAAATAATTGCATCTTGATGTAGAGGCTATTGATTGGGATCGTGCTAATTCACCCATAGAGCCTGAAGACCTCTTCCCCAACAAAGAGATGTTACAACCATTCCATTTTGCATCAGGTTGTGTGTATGACATCTTCCATGTTGGTTTGGAACCTGAGTCACTAGGTCCTGTGAATCTCGTCGATGACATTCATTTGATACCCATGCCTCATTAGCTAGAGGATGGGTCACATATGGCTATAGAATCAACTTTTGAGGTGGACATCAGTGATGATCCTACCCAACCAAGGAAAGTCAAGTTTGGAGAAAGTCTATCTACAGAGGAACAAGCCATCCTAATTCTTCTCCTCAAGGAGAGGCCAAATATTTTTGCTTGGACTTACAAAGACATGCTAGGGATAGATCCAAAGTTAGTCATTCACAACCTTTTATTGGATCCCATGAAGAATCCAGTCAAGAAAAAACTAAGGAAAATGCATCCAACCGTCGCTTTGATGGTGAAGAACGAATTGCAAAAACTACTGGATGCAATATTCATAGTTCCTATAGACTACCCTGAGTGGGTGTCAAACATGGTACCCATGGGGAAACCTGACGGAAGAGTCCGTATCTACATGGATTTCAAAGATTTAAATAGGGAAACACCAAAGGATTCATTCCCATTGCCAAACATAGATGCTCTTGTAGATGCAACCGCAGGTCATGAAATGCTCTCCCTAATGGATGGTTTTTTTGGATACAACCAGATCCGGATTAAGCCCGAAGATCAGCATAAAACTACTTTCATTACTCCATGGGGAACATTCTATTACAAAGTGATGCCATTTAGTCTCAAAAATGCTGGTGCCACATATCAATGGGCCATGACATACATATTCCATGACTATATGCATAAGATCTTGGAATATTACATGGATGACTTATTGGCCAAGTCCCTATTGCGGCAAGAGCATGTCGAAGTCCTTAGACAAGTCTTTGATCACCTCATAGAACACAATGTCCGATTGAATCCTAATAAGTGCATATTTGGTGTAACTTCTGGCAAGATTTTGGGATTCATCATATCCAAGAGAGGCATCGAAGTAGATCCTGCAAAGGTAAAGGCTATACTAGAAATGGCCGCCCCTACCAACATTAGGGAGTTGTAGAGCCTACAAGGCAAGATAGCATCCATCAAAAGATTCATCGCGTAATTATCAGACAAATGCAGACCTATGAATTAGTTGCTATGCAAAGAAGTCCCCTTTCATTGGGATGAAGAATGCCATCAAGCCTTTGCAGAGATCAAAACTTATCTGGCAATGCCACCAGTATTAGCTCCACCAAGGCCAAACATACCATTTTTACTATATATATCGGCTACTGATTTTGCATTGGGCACCATGTTAGCCCAAAAGAATGCACAAGATAAAGAGCAAGTCATATATTACATTAGTCGCACCTTGGTGAGTTATGAGCTAGGATATGCATATGTTGAGAAGTTGTGTTTAGCAGTGGTCTTTGCAACTCAAAAGTTGTGATACTACATGTTGAGCCATACGACCTACGTCATATCAAAACAAAATCCTTTGCAGTACATGATGAGCAAGACATATCACAATACATGTACCACAAAGTGGATCATGCTATTGATAGAATTTGATCTAGAGTTCATAAGCCAAAAGTCCATCAAGGGACAAGTCATAGCAGATCAATTAGCAGAGGTGCCTCTTTAGGATAACAAGCCTCTCACTATAGAATTGCCTGATGATGCGGTCTTTGCATTATCAGATCCGCCAAAACTCGAAGAACCTAAGAAAGAAAGAGACATGTCATTGTTCTTTGATGGTTCAAAGTGTGAACAAGGAGGTGGAGCAGGGATTGTATTTATCACACCATAGGGTGCTCCATTACCCTTATCATTCAAACTAGACTTCCCGTGCACAAACAACAATACAGAATATGAAGCATTGATCCTGGGACTCCAAAAAGCTATAGCAATGGACATTAAAAGATTGAATATCTTTGGTGACTCCTTGCTCATAGTAAACTAGGTCAAAGGACTATTCCAATGTAGGTGCCCACTCCTGAAGACTTACAAGGAACTTGTTGACACCTACCTAGCCCGGTTGGAATGGTACGACATCGAGGCAATCCCTCGTACGTCGAATAGATTTGTAGACACTATGGCCTCTTTGGGATCCTTAATCCCTCAAAATCCATCTACTAATTTTACAACCATTCATGTGAAAGTGCTTTCACACTCAACAATACGTCGTGAAGCTTTTGACAATCAAGAATCAGTCAACATGATCAACATCGAGCCAAATCAGAATTGGTCCTTCGTAGCCAGATATTTCTTGCAAATGGCACCTTGGGGGTCTTTGATCTCCCAAGGACCTATGGAGTGTGGTGCAACCATACACCATAGATTTGTTCCTCAATCCATGTTCACTAGCTCATAAATACAAGAAGAGCAAGCCATCTTTTCTATAGAAGTCATGGCTTATCAGGATTGGCTTTCCCAACTACGGGACTTCCTAAAGCTTGGAATAGTACCTCAAGTTTTGTCACATACTAAAAGGTGAACATTCAAACAGAGAGCAACAAGATACATCTTTCTAGGAGAAATCCTCTATAGATGAGGATATGATGGAGTATTACTCCGTTGTCTTGAGCCCCAGGAAGCATCCTGGGCAATTTCACAAGCTCACGATGATACATGTGGAGGCCATTTCAGTGGCATGGCCATCGTTAAGTGCATCTTGAGAATGGGTTACTATTGGCCCACCATGGAAAAGGACTATTGTGAGTATGTCAAGAAATGTAGTAAGTGCCAGCATCATGCAAATCTAACACACTTACCATCGCAAGCTTTGCAGCCCATCCAGGCAGCATGGCCATTCTCGCAATGGGGACTAGACTTGATTGGGAAAATCTCACCCCCGTCCTCAAGCCGACACACATTCATCATAATGGCCACATAATACTTCACTAAATGGGTAGAAGCGATCCCCTTAACATCAACAACTGGACCAAGGATTGTGGAGTTTATACTCCACAATATCATAAGTCATTTTGGGGTCCCTTCTAAGATAATATCGGATAATGGGCCATATTTCAAGAACAAAAATATGCATGCTTTAATGAAAAAATACCATATTCAGCATAGTTTTTCAACGCCTTATTATCCACAAGCAAACGGGCAAGCAAAAGCCTCAAACAAAATAATAGTCTCCATTTTGAGGAAGACAGTGCAAGAAAATCACAAGGATTGGCACATGCAGTTGCCTCTTGCACTATGGGCATACAGGACTAGTATATGAATGCCCACTGGGGCAACACCGTTTTCACTAGTATATGGCACTGAGGCCATCATGCCACTAGAGTTAGAAATCCTGACTCTACGCATAGCATTAAAGGACTTCATAGATGATGATGTTACATGGCAAGGCCGCCTTGATCAGTTGATGCTTCTTGATGAATGTCGAGTCAATGCTTTAGAGCATCTTCGCATTTACCAAGATTGCCTTGTGCAAGCTTACAATAGTAAAGTCCACCTAAGGGAATTCAAGGTTTGAGATCTAGTGCTCAAAGAAAACCAGTAGAATTCAAATGGATGCGGAGAAGTCATGGTAAATTGGGTAGGTCCTTAATTTCAGAGTTGGTCATTTTATGTGGATGGTGAGAGTCGAACTCTCAATATCATTCACTTAAAGGCATTTTACACATAAAATACAAAAACATTCAAATATCTCATAAAAAAAATTCAATATCATAAAAAAAATAAACCAAAATATTTGGGGGGATTCATACCATCATCGCATCATATCATAAAAAAAAAATAACAAAAACATGAGCAATAAACGATACACATAATAATTCATAATGCAAAGCTATCATAAAAGTATGTGTGTCAAGTCCAATGGATATACAAAAATACCTGTGGGCTACAGTCATATAGGTCAGTCGACCTCAAAAATGGATCAAGGACCAAGTAAAGCATCAATCAAATATCGGTCTGAGCCCCCTACATCACCTCCTCTAGTGCCACCTCCCCATGTGGCGGTGTTGCGAGTCGAATGATGCGAGCCTGTCAGTATCTCTATCCAAGTTTGGGTCCTTTGGCTAGGATGGGTGAAATACTGCCCCGAGGTGGAGTGCCCACTGGCCTGCAAACCACCCACACCTACTGGATCCTTAGGGACAATCTTGTACCTCCTAAGCTGCATCTAAAGAAGGGTAACATGATCCACAAGTCCTCGAATCCGTGCCTCATGCTCATCCAACAAAGACTGGAGATGTCCCACATCTGCTCCTAAACCTGCCATTGGAACCTCCTATGGTGTAGAAGGAGGAACAAAAAACTGCATCCTGACATCACCACCCCCAATAGTAGCCTGTAGAGCCTGTATCTATGTTGAGAGCTACTCAATGGTAGCATCTCACCGCTGTACCTAGATCTTAGTGGCCTAAAGCTCAACCTCGACCTCATGTAGCTATGCTCTTAGAGGAGAGTCTCTCTCCTTGGGCTCTAACTCCTCCTCCTCCTCAAGAACATTAGGATCCTCCACTACCACCTGCTCTGCTGGCTGGCCCCATACCTCGGTCCTGGCTCGGACTCTATGTCCTATTGGATCTGTGCCATCATCCCCACCATCATCCTCGTGCCCTAGGTTACCAACGCCATGCCACATCCGATCACCCCACCACTGAGTGTATGCCTCTGTAATGCCCCCAGCCACTGTAGGGTCAACAGCTGGGGCATCCTCATCTAAAAGCTCGATAATATGTCATGGAGGTAGGTCCTTCTCTACTATGAGGTGCCTATACAAGAATGGTATCAAGGGCACATCCTACTGCAATCTATACTAATGAAGAACCCGAGAGTAGAAGAAATACTCTCGGATGGCAATCTTACGACCAATGAGCCATCGCTCACGATGTGTCCTAGCAGTAAAGCTAGCTGGATCATCCCAAGCAGGACACTCATAGTAAGGCCGCCACACGACATCTCCGACAAATAGTCTAGTGAAAGCATTAGTGTAGTGGGATAGCTCCCCTATGAAAGTGCGGCTCTTATGCTCCTCATGCTCTTGAGCCCATCTAGAAGCATAGCACTGTGTTCGAGCATCAATCGTTGTAATCTCGATTGGGAGCCCCTTAGGGAAATCTACCATAATGTGCTCCCATCCCCAAACCTATAGGAGCAAGTTGTAGGTAATGCTGACACATCCTCATCGATGGATGTGGTACAACTCATCATAGCACTGAGCCAATAGTGATCTACCCCATGCATAGATGATAGGCTCCTCGCTATCCAATAGATCTTGCACCATCGCCAAAAGGTTCCATGGGAACCTCAAACCCAAGCAGTTCGGGATAAGAACATTGCTGATCACCATCAACAATACGACATGCCTCACCGTAAAGATGCCCTCCCTGTGCCAATGGCTGATGGACACTCCTCCGGACTTGTTGTCCTTGAGAGCATCCATAGAGTGCCCTCTAAACACCCGAGTGAAGACAACCACCTGATCATTAGTGGTCGAAGAGACAATGGCCACCCCATCAAATGGAATCCGAAAGATCCTATACACATCCTCCGACATAATGGTCATCTCACCGATCGAGAGGTGGAAGGTATTAGTCTACGGGTCCCAATGATGGGCTAAAGTTGTAAGGTAAGCCTGATCTACCATGATGTAAGGTAGCCTGATGACATACTGCAACCCGCGGGCTTTGAACCATGCCCAATCCGTATCATCAAAGCTAGGAAGTAAGTCAAGCAAGAGCTTTGGGTCTCAAGCCCGAGTAGTAAGGATCTAAGTAAAGCATAAGAAAGACAAAATATAACTACAGTGCATCTAAGGCATAATTCACAATAAACATGAAAACGGTGCAAAAGAGTATGGGTTATTCTAAGTCTAAGCAAAAGAACAAGATTGCACCTAATCAAACAAAAAAATCAAAAATTTCATAAAACTCAACAAAAATACAAGAAAACAAGGCTAAGGGTTTAGCCGATGTTGCCTACAGTGACCGAAACCTGGCCACTGGAGGCAGCAACGGCCAAGACCCAACGGTAAAATTTTTAACCATTGGGATTCAAGCTTGGCCGCTCTGAGCGATAACTACTCAGATCCGGCCACTCTGAGCGACAGTGGCCAAGGGACAACACGGCAAACCCATGAACCCTTGGCCAGAAAAATAAAAAAAATTGCAAAAATAACAAAATAACTTCAACAAACCAACATAGGGAGGGAAAAAAAACAAAATGGAAAGCAAAATTTCCCACCCAAGCATCAAAACTAGGCTAAGTTCAAAACGCCCAAAATGGCGGCAGTAGGTGAATAACGAAAAAATTCAAAAACCCTAGGCTAAAGCCACTAACAAAAAATAAAATTGGGGACTAACCCACCATAGCAAAGGGGAAGCTAAGCCTAATTACGGAGTTTGTTCGTTGCCAACAGGTTTAGTGAGGTTCAGTTTGCCCATTACTTAGTGAGGTTCAGTTTTACGTAGATAAGGAAAAGAGAGCTAGGGTTTTGAAGAGAGAAATACCTGAGAAGCTTTGGCTCCTCTAGCAGCTGATGTCTCACCCTGTGTAGCCATGTCCTCAACACCAACAAATTTCAAAGTCGCAACCGTCACCGTCACACCAGAGCTCCCAAAGCGAATCTTCAAACAATGAAAGTGAAAGGTCAAACCCTAGAAATGCAAATTTTATATTTTCTTAATTATGCCTTGGCCGTTGCTGACGTCAGTGGCCCAAAATTCTTGGCCACTCAAGGCGACAACGACCACAGGCAGGAACTCAGAGCCATTGGACCTGACAACGACCAGATCCACAAAGTCAAAATAAGGGATTTTCTCCTTGAGGGATCCCACAAAAATAGCAAATAAACACACTTTGGTGGTTTTAGATCATCAGAATGTTCAAAATAATAAAAAAATCACATAAAAGCACAATCTCAGGTAGGCCTCATATCCAGTTACCTACTCTATCCACTCGACGATTGCAATGATTTGCACTCCATGTATTTCGGTGAGATGAGTAGATAACCATAAGGCCACTTGGGACAAAAACAACTCATTTTGGAATTACGATGTGCCACCCTTCAATCTCGAAGAAGACCAAGATGGTCGGACTGCTCCACGGGTGCGAAAGGATCATTCTAATTCCCCTATGACATCAAAAACATTAAGTCAAAGTGATACAATCTAAACATAAATAGAATCACTCATCCTAACTCCCTAAGAAAGCTATTGATGGCTGGACCGCTCCTCGGGATAGGGATGGATGATTATCATAAACAATTGGAATCACACTTGGATGTGGGATTTCCCATTAAAAGCAACAAATGCTAGAAAGGAACCAGATTAGTCATATTGGTCAAGTGACTTGTCACTTCATTCATTGTCATTTCTTCACCAATTCATTGTGTGAGGAAGTAGTTCAAAACTTCAACATAATCATAATAAAAATCAACAAAAGATCACTCGATCATAGAAAAATCATGTTCGTCCTATGAATCATTGCATACAACAATCACAAATTTCCCTTGTTTGCTAGGAACGTAAGCAGACATGACATCTTCAATTGTAGCTCTCCTACCGGTCGGAATTATTGTAGCAGTTGAAGCTACCCGATTGAGTTTGAGGAATGAGTGCAATTTAACATGCAAAAGCCATTGAGCTAAGTCCTCCGAACGTTGAGGCAATGATTCAAGGGATGCGTGCCATCTTGCATGATTGGGCCATCCGGCGTTGATCATACCATTGATCACCATACACCCTACAAACAGATCAGTCTACATTTTTGCTCAACGTTGTGTTTTCCACATAGCGCATCGCAAAAAGGGGCATCTGTAGACACCTAAATTGTGTCATGCTTAGGGGAGCTGCTCACATAGACACACTCATAAGATCATAAGACATAATATTGGACTTTCCAAGCATCAACAGTGGTTCTCACCACTCATTTGGGGCCTTTTCAAGCCATCCAAGTCTAGTCGCTCAAGCCAAGAGCGACCATATCCTAGCCACTCAAGCCTAGAGTGGCCAGATCTTAGCCACTACAGAAGATAGCGGCTAAGATCTTAGCCACTGTAGATGACAATGGCTAAGCCATAAGAAGCAGTTTGTCGAAAAATAGGCCTAATCATAGGTGGAAGTGGCAGTCTGCATGCAATAAAGGTGAGCGGGAGTAACTTTGCATTCCTTTTCACGACCAGTTCACATAGGAGACTTGATTTTGCATTTAAACTTTAGTTAACTGACCTCCAAGCATAAAAAAAGGACAAAAGCTTCTCATGCTAACAACCAGTTCGCATAGAAGACTCAAGTGGGCAGTTAGATTTCAGTTAACTGGCCTTCAAACATAGACAATGGATAAAAGCTTCTCATGCTAACTTGCACTACGCATGAGAAATTCATTTCTAGGGCTTGGACATAGACCTAGGGTTTCACACTATAAAAAGTGCAAGCCTAAGAGCACCAGGGGATCATAGGAGAGATAGAGATTTTTATCTTTTGATATCTTTATCATCGAGACATCTTTTTGAGGAGAGCTTTCGAGACTTGGAGAGTTCTCTTTGAGATCACGTGTACGGCGAAGCCTTGACGAATTGAAGAGCATAACACCTATTATTTTGACATCAGATACAGGATTTGACCCATAGCTTTGGGGCAAAGAGAGCAAGGTTTACCTTAGCGGTCGTTGTCTTGGATAGTGGCCCGCGGGCTTAGCTTAGGTTTTAGACATAGCATCTTTTATTCTGCTTCTTTATGTTTTCATATCATTAGCATAGATTTACATGATTTCATGGCATAGTTTCATCATATTTTCGTTACATTCTTTGATTACTAACAACCTCATTCAAGGAGGCAATCTCGGACACCTAAACGTGTGTTGTTATTTCATTTCTTGTAGGGCCACAGGTACATCGAACAAAGTTTACAACATACGAGAGCAAAAGGGATCCCTCTAGGAAACAGACCTGGAGAAGGAGGCATCTGTAAGCCCTCATACATTTTCATGTGCGGAACCGGGAAGCTTTTATAAGCGCACCACCTCTTCATGGAAGGGGTACTCTTTGCCTATTTGTAACTTATAGTATCGAAATGGGTATCCCTAAGAGGGACCGACATGTAACCGAGATTCAATATCAATAAAGAGATCCATCTTTGTTATTTCGTGTTATATGCTTTTTCTTCTTGTCTTCCATTTCATCTTGGGTTTTTAAATAACATTGCAAGTAGGGTTAAAAAGGAACTGGTGCGTGCGTTCCCGGGGTCACTACAACTTATTTGAGCTCCATGTTATCACTCCTAAATAAAGTGAAAAACAATTTACAGAATTTGATTTTCTATCATCCAAGAAACTTCCTCAATATAAGTCAGTGTATCCAACAAGCTTCATTTTGTTGTTAGCATCATAATATATGCCAAAATCCAAGGTTCCTTTGGTATACCTCAAGATTCTCTTGGATGCTCTCATGTGGTTTTTTGAAGGTTCATTCATGTACCTTGATACAAGTGAAACTGCAAATGCAATATCAAGTATTATTGTAGTAAGGAACATTAAGCTCCTAGCAATGCTTCTAAATAATTTTTTATCAACTTTCTCTTCTCTATCATATCTACACAACACTTCTCCATGTGCCACAAGTGTCCAAACTGGTTTACAATTTTCCATGCCATATTTCTTCAACATATATTTTGCATATTTTAATTGATAAAAGAATTTTTTTTTGTCACCTTGATGTACTTCCACACCAAGAAAGTATTGCATTTGTCCTAAGTCTTTCATATCAAATTCCTTCACCGTAGAAGGCTTAAAATCATTCATCATATTTGAATTACTTCCCATGTAGATCAAATAATCAACATATAGGCACACAAGAAGAATATTATCACCTTCATTATTGAAATAGAGTGTGGGGTCATTCTTACTTTTCTTGAAACCACAATATTGGAAGTATCCATCAATTCTTGAGCACCATACTCTAGGTTCTTACTTTAGTCCATAGAGCACTTTTTTTAATTTATAAACATGGTTTTACTTTTCTTCCACTTCAAATCCTTGAGGTTGATGAACATAAACCTCCTCATCTAGATAACCATTCAATAATAAACTTTTCACATCCATGTGATAAAATTTCCATTGTTTATTGGCTGCCAATGAAAGAGCCATCCGGATTGTCTGTTGTCTTGCAATAGGGGCAAATATTTTTTCATAATCCACACTATATGTTTGAGTGAATCCTTTTGCAACCAGACTTTATTTGTATCTTTCTATTCTTCCATCACTTTTGAACTCTATTTTGTAGAGCCACTTGGATCCAACAATCTTCTTGTCCTTGGACAATTCCATAAGTTCTCAAGTATCATTTTTTCAATGGACTCAATTTATTATTTCATTGCTTGCACCCAAACATCATTAGTACAAGCATCTTCATAACATGAAGGTTCCATATCAACTTAAAAAATTATAGCATAATTCACCAACTCACCTTTCATTTCTTCTCCATCATCACCATACATTTGGAGCTTCTTTCATGAAACAACTTGGTCCAACTCTTGAAATTGACTTATTGTTAACCTAATTTTAAATTTCTTATCCATCAATTGGTTGGATGGATGTGCTTTGAGCATTCTTTTTCCATTATTTTTATTCTTGTGGGACTTTTATATGAGTTGCGTGTGCCTAAACTTGGTGTAGTCTCCTTTGAACTTTTTGATAGGATGCTAGGTGGGCTTGGAGGCATAGACAAAAAATTTTAAGCCTATCCCCAAACTATATTATCTTCTTTAATGTCAAATATTTTGGCTACTATTTTTTTATGATTGTACACCCCCCTTCATAAAAAACTACATCTCTAGAGACTACAAACTTGTGAGTTTTTATATTATACATTCTACATGCCTTACTTGTTTTATAATATCCCATAAGAATGCATGGCTCACTCTTGGGGTCCAACTTCTATCTCACTTGATCATTCAAATGTGCATATGCAAGACAACCAAAAAATCTCAAATGACCTACAATAGATTTTGTGCAATACCATGCTTCATGTGGAGTCTTCTTGTGTAGCACTCTTGTGGAGCATCTATTGAGAATATACACTGCTATATCAACTATATAATACCAATAAGAATTGCTTAAACCTTTTACCTTGGACATGCTTCTTGTCATTTCTACAATGGTTCTATTTTTCTCTTAGCTACCTATTGGGCTTAAAAATCCCAACTTATATTGGACCCCTAATGTTGCAAACAAGGAAAAGTCATCAAGAGTCTAGGTGATTATAGGTTGTGATAATAAAGGTCAAAGGTGAAAGGTTTCATAAAATCATAAAAGTTCAAAAAGAGTCTCCATGGTCATGAAGGTAGCTCCAAGGCATCTTGTGCATAATTCATTTAACATTATCCTTCATAAATTCATTCTGATCATATCTATTCCACCATAACATTATCATTTCATCACCCATTTTTATTAAAGTCCTCATTCCATCCATATAAAGTAATAATTCATAAGTCCCTTTGATTAGTCATCCGCTTTCACCTATTCATATTTTAATTCACACATAGATGTTCCCCCGAGTCTAAATTTTCCCTAAGTCTAATATTGCACATCAAGTCCACCCCAAGATATTCATACTCCCTAAAGTGCAAAGTGTTTCATATAAATCAAAGTATTTTTCCCTTTTCTCGAATTATTAAAATCCCAAGGTTCTCAGAGCATAAGCACCTTCAGTCATCGCGCTCGATAAATACCTCATCGATTATATCACCCAAAAAAGGAAAGCGACTATCCTAGCTGACATCCCTATGGCCCCTATGGCCCCCCACCTTCGCCCCACAACACATACTCTCTTTAACTATTGTACGTGGTTGAGTCACCCGACGTTACTTTTCCCATCACATATCTCACCCGATAGTTCCTTTGTTCACCCAACCACTTAGTATCTATCAAATAACCTAGCCGACGATTATTTTTGTTATGCACCTAAGTCAATTGCCTTGTTAGATGGTGGGAATTTAACATCTAAACCATGTTGCCTGAGCCTAAGTTTTAAGGGTCCTGTTGATATAATTAATGTATTCCCCCTTTAATCCCATGGCGTCTATAGTCCTTTGTGGAAAGTGATTGGTCGTATTGCTCACTTGATGTCATCTCATTGGCCAAATGCCTCGATGAATGTCCTAAGATCACCAGAAGAATAATGGTGTGGATGAGCTCAAATAATTCAAGCACTGATCTCCATTGACAGACCCTCTCACTCGATGCCATCCCAATGATCGAGAAAGATTGTTTAAGAAATTAACGACATAGATAAACACTGATAAGGTGAGCAATAATATTCTATTAGTTGGCTCTTTTAACTAACGATCATTTCACTTATATTTTGATCAGATGACTCACCCAACGATGCTCGACAAACTAAAAATTAAGCCACGTTGCAAATTTATCATCCCCTTCTTCCACCTATCAAAGTCATATCAAGATAAGTATAGATTGCATATCTTCTAGAGTCATCATTCATATTGCACCATCGGTTGTAATATCCAAAATAATTAAATTCATTGGCTCCCTCATTCACTCGAGTGCATGACTCATTCGACGAGGCTAAATTTAGCAGATATTGTTGGAAATTTTGAGTAGTTTTGTTGTCATTGATGTCAAAAGAATATTGGTTTAATTTCATCGTCATTAAGGACATCAAGTGGTTTTTCCAAAAGCAAGAAGGTCTTGGAAAGGAATAGGATATAATATTTATTTTTAATATTATATGCCTAAAAAGGGCCCAAAGGATGAAGACCCGAGGAAGGAGAAGCAAGTTTAAATTAAATAATAATATTCTATTATTATAATATTTCGGGCCAAATAACAAGGTGAAGAAAAATGAAGTTCAAATTGAAAAGACCCATGAGCAATTTTCAAAAGGTTTAATTTAAATTAAAATATTTTAATCTTTGATTAAAATTTTAATTTAAATTAATAATGGAGGCAAAGGTTTTTAAATTTAATATTTAAAAACTAAATTCGAATTTTTAAATTCAAAAATGGGCCGACGTGAGAAATCAAAAGATAATGTGCATTTATATAGGAAATGATTTCCATTTCCCAAAGTTAATCTATACACCTTCGAATGCGAGAAAAGAGAATATCGAGCGTTGCATCTAAGAAGAAGATAATTTGCATTTCAAAGAGCTTGGAGGAAATCGAGGCAACAAAGGTCACATAGTGGTTTGACATCCCACCGACGGTGGTAGCACAGGTGGTAGTTGGGAGAGTGTTAAGGCTTGCATGGAGGAGATCGTGGTTCGATCCACGCGATCGACGTTTTGGAGGAAGAGGCCTTCGTTTGACTTGCTCGGCATTTTCATGAGGTAGCTTTTTGGGACAGTGTGCACCGTGTGTCTTATGTGGGCATGCAGCCCACTTGGTGGCCTAGCTTGGAGCTAGGGTGTTGGGAGTGCAAGGTCACATGGTCGAATTCATCGAAGTCAACTTTTTGTGGGTAGAACAAATTAAAGGTATGCCATTCGATTTTATTTTCCAAGGTGTTGAAAATTAAGTGTTTTAAGATTGTCGTGAGTGCTTGGGGGAGTTATAAGGTAAAGAAAAATTAAAATATTTTATTTTGATTTTTGGTGATTGAAATTTATAAGGTGTGGAGATTATAAGGTGTATAAGGGAGTTTGCTATGCATGTTGTTTTAATGAAATTGTTGAGTTAGATATTGTGAGTTTGGATATTATAAGGTGTGCAAGGGAAATTGTTAAGTGTTTTGTTATGGTGAAATTATTGAGTTAAATATTGTGAGTTTGGAGATTATAAGGTGTACAAAAGGATTTGATATTTTGTATGAAAAATAATTTTTGAGAAAATTATTTTGTGGAGATCTTGAGATAGGTTGTGGTAACCTAACCCTAGTGTTGGTAAAGAAAATTTGATTGTGGTTAAGATAGGTTTTGAAGACATATCTCCATCAAAATAAAAGGTATGGGTACATCTTCCTTGTGAGTAAAATATTTTTGGATTGGATGTTGTGAATGCTAAGTTGGAGTGAAAAGGATTGTTTGATAAGCATTGTTGAGTTTGGTTTTGAGATATCCAATATTGATTGATGAAGGTTTTTCTGGAATAAAGGTTGATGATAGAAACCTTGTTTGATAAGCATTGTTGGAAATATTGAGTGAGCCTTCATGTGCATGATTAGGGTTTGTGAAAGATCATGAGTATCATTGTTATGTGAAGTTTGTTTGATAAGCATTGTTGAATAAGCTTTCATTGAGTGATTGGTTGAGAGGAGTTGATTGAGCATAATTGATTGGAAGTGTTGGAGTGATAGTTCAAGTTCTGTGAAACAAATTGTTCTTTATTTCTGGATTGAGTTGAAGGAAATATTGAAAGTGATTGAGCATTGTTGTGAGTGAAACATATTGAGTCTCTAACAATTCTCTATATGTTTTGTGGTAAAAAAAGAGAGAGATGAAAGTGATTGAGCATTGTTGTGAGTGTGAAACATATTGAGTCTCTAACAATTCTCTATATGTTTCTATGAGATTGGACAAGTTCTAGTGAGGACTTGTTGAGTAGATTTGAAGTAAGTCTTGGTGAAGACTTGTTGAGCAGATTGGACAAGTTCTAGTGAGGACTTGAAAATTGAGAAGTTTTGGAATTAGATATTTGAGGTAAGTATTTGAGAAGACTTGTGAGCAGATTTGATTGATTGATTTGTTCAAACCTTGAGTTAAGGTTTGGGGTAGATCTAGCAGAGTTGATTTGTGATTGAGTCAAGCTTTGTGTTAAGGCTTGAGGATAGATTTGAGGATAGAGTTTGGTGTAGATTTGAGGATAGGTTTGTGCAGATAGAATATTGAGAGATTTGTGTAGAAGGTGTGTTTAGTGAGATTAGAGATAGATATTGAGTAGATTTGTGCTAGACCAAAGGACTATGTTTAGTGTAGATCAAAGATAGAGATTGAGTAGATTTGTGCTAGATCGAAGGACTATGTTTAGTATATATTTGAGATAGAGTTGAGAGTAAGCTTTGGAGGTGATAGAGTAGAGGATAGTAGTCTCTAGTGGATAGAGATCCATTAGCTAGGGTAGTGAGGATAGAGATATTCTGAGTGAGGATAGAGTCTTCAGTGGAGAGAGATCCACAAGCTAGTGTAGTGGAGGCAGTAGTCTTCTAGAGGATCACCATCCAGAGCAGAGGAGAAGGAGTTCTCCTGTGGATAGAGATCCATGAACTAGCTGAGGGGATTGGTGTCTCCTATGGATAGAGATCCATGAACTTGATTAGGGTATTGGTGTCTCCTTTGGATAGAGGTCCATAAACATTGTAATAGGGAAAGGATTCCCAAGAGATTTGTTGAGAAAATTTTAGTGAAATATTTTCTCCATGGAGGTAGCCCACATTGGGTGAACCACGTTAAATTGGTGTCTCTATTGTGTGTGGTGATTTGTGCATTGCTTTGATTACTATTGTTGATATTGCCATTGATATATTGCATAATATTGTTTGGGAAAGAAAAGTAAAAAGTGGTCTTATATTGTTCACCCCCTCTCAGTATAAGCTTGTGTTCTTCAATTGGTATCAGAGCGGGTTCCTTCGGAAGAGTTTAATAACTTGAAGGAAAAGCTTACAAGAACATAGATGGATTCTCAGACTGGATCTTCAGGGAATTCAACACCATTGTTCGATGGGAACAATTATGCACTATGGAGCACAAGGATGAAGTTTCATCTAATGGCACTTGGAAATGAAATATGGGAAGCAGTTGAGAATGGATACATACCACCAACAACTCCACCTACAGATAAATATGGTAAGCTTCTACATCATTACAATTCAAGAGCAATGAATGGAATTTTGAGAGGTTTGCATGAAACAGAGTTTATAAAGGTTATGCATTGCACATCAGCAAAGGAAATTTGGGATAAGTTGCAAGGCATATATGAAGGAGATAAAAATGTCAAAAGGGTAAAGTTGTAAAATTTCAAGAGAGCATTTGAAGACCTAAAGATGAAGGATGAGGAAAACATTGTGGTATATCTACTTCGTGTGGATGAGGTTGTTAACTCCATGCAAGGACTTGGGCTTAAGGTTGAGGAAATAGATGTTTGTGATAAGATTCTAAGGTCACTTCCAAAAAGGTTTAGTGAAAATATTTCAGCTATAGAAGAGGTAAAAGATATTGAACTTTTGACAAGGGATGAATTACATGGTATTCTCACAGCTTTTGAGATGAGGATAAAAGAGGAACCTATTCCCTAGAAGGAAGCAACCTTCAAAGTTACTAAGAAGACAAAGGGTAAGAAGTCAGATTCAAGCAATGAGTCATCCAGTGATGAAGAAGCAAACTATGGTAGAAGGAACAAGGACTCAAGAAAATATAAAGGTATGAAATCAGTTAGATGTTTCAATTATGGAAAATATGGTCACTATGCATCTGATTGTCCAGAAGCTGGAAATAGCAATGATGAAGAAAAATAGGATCATAAGAACAGGGAAATAGGAAAACACAGGTACCAAAAGAAAAGTAGGGATGGACAAGGCAAGCAAGGAAAGAAGTTTTTCCAAAGGCATAAGAAGAGTTTCTATGCAGACAAGGCAAGTAAGAGCTCAAGTGATAGTGATGAAAGTTCCTCAGATAATGATAAAGATGAAGTACTATTTCTAGCAAAAGAAAAGGATGATGTTAGAAAAAGGGCACCAATGATTCTCAAGTGTTTTAGATGTGGTAACTTTGGTCATCTTGAAGATAGTTGTACAAGGAATGGATTCAATTTTAGTGATGATGAATATGAAGATACACTTGAAGGACTAGAAGAAAATTTACTTTTGGTAATAGAAGAAGAAGGAGGTGATCCTATTGAAGATAAATCAGAAAGGAATGAAGATGATCCCAAAGGCAAACAAATAGAGGAAGAATCATAGAAAGGAGAAGTTGATCTTGAGGGTGAGCTTATTCATGCCCTTGATGCATTAAGGGAGGTAAGAAAGCAAAACTCAAAACTCAAGCTTAAATTTCAAGAATGTGATGAAGAGAAAGGAAAGCTTATAGAGGATCTAACTAACTCAATAGCTAAGACAAGGAGATTCAAAGAGAAGTTAGAAGCAAATGTTTTAGAATGTGAAAAGTTAGAGCATGAGGTAGCTTCACTAAGGAAGGAAGTAAAAGAGTCTAAGGACAAGTTACATAGGTTTGGGAGAAGCTCAAAGAAATTGGATAAGATTATCAAGACACAAAAACCTACATCAAACAAGATAGGTCTTGGTTTTGAATAGGTACAAAGAAAACAAGGAGAGGAGTCAATCTCAAGCTTCGAAGAAGAAGAAGCTTTAGAAGAAGAGAGTGTAAGAGAGAGTGAGACTTCTGAGGATGAGTTGGACAATAGAAAGTTCAACAAGGAAAGGAACAATGCACAAATGAGGAATAGATGGAACATGAACCAACATAGGGTAAAAGAAACTAGGAGACCAATGAGGTCAAGGCAAGGTAGTTTCAATGGATGATGCTTCTCATGTCATAGGTTTGGGCACAAGGCTACATAGTGCAGGACACATGAAAGATAGGAATATGGAAGTTTTAGAAATATGTAACTTTTTCAAGGGTATTGCTACTCTTGTAATCAGTTTGGTCACAAGGTAGTAAATTGTAGGGTTCATGATAGGAATGGATATGGCTTCACTAGGAGAAACCCCAAGATATTTGCACCTTTAAGGAATAACAACATTAAGTGTTATAAGTGCAATAATGATGGGCATACAACAAAGTGGTGTAGAGCAAAAATCCCAGAGACAAGCAGGAACATGAATAGTCAGAGGAATCAGAAGGATCAGTTGAGGAAGAAAGTGGACAAAGGTAAAGATCAATGTATGCTGGGAGTAGAAATACTCCCACCCCAAAATTAATCACCTCAAGAGGAGGTGGGGGAGGGGCTAAGCTAAGAGTCTCATTCTTAGCCCCGAGCCCCAAAGGTGACCCTTTGCCATTGATGACAAAGGGGGAGAGATTTGAGTTAAGGGGAGAGCATTCAGTCAGGGGGAGCAGTTTCTCAGGGAAAGCAACTTTTGAAAAATAAAAAGGAATGGTAAAAATAAAGGGGTTGCCATCAATGACAAAGGGGGAGATTGTTGGAAATTTTGAGTAGTTTTGTTGTCATTGATGTCAAAAGAATATTGGTTTAATGTCATCGTCATTAAGGACATCAAGTGGTTTTTCCAAAAGCAAGAAGGTCTTGGAAAGGAATAGGATATAATATTTATTTTTAATATTATATACCTAAAAAGGGCCCAAAGGATGAAGACCCGAGGAAGGAGAAGCAAGTTTAAATTAAATAATAATATTCTATTATTATAATATTTCGGGCCAAATAACAAGGTGAAGAAAAATGAAGTTCAAATTGAAAAGACCCATGAGCAATTTTCAAAAGGTTTAATTTAAATTAAAATATTTTAATCTTTGATTAAAATTTTAATTTAAATTAATAATGGAGGCAAAGGTTTTTAAATTTAATATTTAAAAACTAAATTCAAATTTTTAAATTCAAAAATGGGCCGACGTGAGAAATCAAAAGATAATGTGCATTTATATAGGAAATGATTTCCATTTCCCAAAGTTAATCTATACACCTTCGAATGCGAGAGAAGAGAATATCGAGCATTGCATCTAAGAAGAAGATAATTTGCATTTCAAAGAGCTTGGAGGGAAATGAGGCAATAAAGGTTATGTAGTGGTTTGACATCCCACCAATGGTGGTAGCGTAGGTGGTAGTTGGGAGAGTGTTAAGGCTTGCATGGAGGAGATCATGGTTCGATCCATGCGATCGATGTTTTGGAGGAAGAGGCCTTCGTTTGACTTTTTGGCATTTTTGTGAGGCAGCTTTTTGGGACAGCATGCATCGTGTGTCTTATGTGGGCACGCAACCCACTTGGTGGCCTAGCTTGGAGCTAGGGTGTTGGGAGTGCAAGGTCACGTGGTCGAATTCATCGAAGTTATTTTGTGGGTAGAACAAATTAAAGGTATGCCATTCGATTTTATTTTCCAAGGTGTTGAAAATTAAATTGTTTTAAGATTGTTGTGAGTGCTTGGGGGAGTTATAAGGTAAAGAAAAATTAAAATATTTTATTTTTATTTTTGGTGATTGAAATTTATAAGGTGTGGAGATTATAAGGTGTATAAGGGAGTTTGCTATGCATGTTGTTTTAATGAAATTGTTGAGTTAGATATTGTGAGTTTGGAGATTATAAGGTGTGCAAGGGAAATTGTTAAGTGTTTTGTTATGGTGAAATTATTGAGTTAAATATTGTGAGTTTGGAGATTATAAGGTGTACAAAAGGATTTGATATTTTGTATGAAAAATAATTTTTGAGAAAATTATTTTGTGGAGATCTTGAGATAGGTTGTGGTAACCTAACCCTAGTGTTGGCAAAGAAAATTTGATTGTGGTTAAGACAGGTTTTGAAGACATATCTCCATCAAAATAAAAGGTATGGGTACATCTTCCTTGTGAGTAAAATATTGTTGGATTGGATGTTGTGAATGCTAAGTTGGAGTGAAAAGGATTGTTTGATAAGCATTGTTGAGTTTGGTTTTGAGATATCCAATATTGATTGATGAAGGTTTTTCTGGAATAAAGGTTGATGATAGAAACCTTGTTTGATAAGCATTGTTGGAAATATTGAGTGAGCCTTCATGTGCATGATTAGGGTTTGTGAAAGATCATGAGTATCATTGTTATGTGAAGTTTGTTTGATAAGCATTGTTGAATAAACTTTCATTGAGTGATTGGTTGTGAGGAGTTGATTGAGCATAGTTGATTGGAAGTGTTGGAGTGATAGTTCAAGTTTTGTGAAACAAATTGTTCTTTATTTCTGGATTGAGTTGAAGAAGAGATTGAAAGTGATTGAGCATTGTTGTGAGTGTGAAACATATTGAGTCTCTAACAATTCTCTATATGTTTCTATGGTAAAAACAAGAGAGAATTGAAAGTGATTGAGCATTGTTGTGAGTGTGAAGCATATTGAGTCTCTAACAATTCTCTATATGTTTCTATGAGATTGGACAAGTTCTAGTGAGGACTTGTTGAGAAGATTTGAAGTAAGTCTTGGTGAAGACTTGTTGAGCAGATTGGACAAGTTCTAGTGAGGACTTGTTGAGAAGATTTGAGGTAAGTCTTAGGTGAAGACTTAAATGGAATATTTGAGGTAAGTCTTTGAGAAGACTTGTGAGCAGAGTTGATTGATTGATTTGTTCAAACCTTGAGTTAAGGTTTGGGGTAGATCTAGTAGAGTTGATTTGTGATTGAGTCAAGATTTGTGTTAAGGCTTGAGGATATATTTGAGGATAGATTTTGGTGTAGATTTGAGGATAGGTTTGTGCCATAGAGATAGATATTGAGTATATTTGTGCTAGATCGAAGGACTATGTTTAGTGTATATTAAAGATAGATATTGAGTAGATTTGTGCTAGACCGAAGGATTATGTTTAGTGTAGATTGAGATAGATATTGAGTAGATTTGTGCTAGACTGAAGGACTGTGTTTAGTATATATTTGAGATAGAGTTGAGAGTAAGATTTGGAGGTGATAGAGTAGAGGATAGTAGTCTCTAGTGGATAGAGATCCATTAGCTAGGGTAGTGAGGATAGAGATCTTCTAAGTGAGGATAAGAGTCTTTAGTGGAGAGAGATCCACAAGCTAGTGTAGTGGAGGTAGTAGTCTTCTAGAGGATCACCAACTAGAGTAGAGGAGAAGGAGTTCTCCTATGGATAGAGATCCATGAACCAGCTGAGGGGATTGGTGTCTCCTGTGGATAGAGATCCATGAACTTGATTAGGGGATTGGTGTCTCCTTTGGACAGAGGTCCATAAACATTGTAATAGGGAAAGGATTCCCAAGAGATTTGTTGAGAAAATTTTAGTGAAATATTTTCTCCGTGGACGTAGCCCACATTGGGTGAACCACGTTAAATTGGTGTCTCTATTGTGTGTGGTGATTTGTGCATTGCTTTGATTACTATTGTTGATATTGCCATTGATATATTGCATAATATTGTTTGGGAAAGAAAAGTAAAAAGTGGTCTTATACTGTTCACCCCCCTCTCAGTATAAGCTTGTGTTCTTTAGATATCTCATCTGCCCAAGAACTTTTAAATTCAAAATCATGTGTTGTCGATAGTGACTATGATGACATGGCAAGTAAGGACAAAGAGAATTAGTGACTAGACTAATGCTAGCTAGCTATTGGTCTACTAAGAAATCTTCTCATTGGCCCATCCAAAGTCGACATCACTATACAATCGATTGAAATCAAAGAAGGCAACCAACCATGGTGGATGAAAATTCACCATGGTTGGTGGAAATAAAAGGTCATAGCTCCCATGAATGTTCCAACACATTAATGGAGTTTCTACTCACCAATACATCCACATCATCATTCATTTGTAGCATAAGAAGACTGATAAAGGTAATCCAAGAATTGAGGCTATCTGAACCTAGGAAATGATCAAAGCATAAGGGAAGAGATATCGGGTCACACGAGTAAATCTATTGTACAAGGTGAAAAGCCTCCGGACTATACTGATAAGAGCAGATTGACAGAGCAAGTGATACCAATAATAGATTTAATGCCAGTTCAAGCAAGACAAATCCTGCCATACTTGCAGAACATGATGATATCATCATCAGCTCATGAAATACATCTTGTTAATGTGGCTCTATATGAAGGTGAGTATCGAAACAAGGATTATAAAGACAAATATGGGACAAAATGTGCATCAAGCAGACTATGAATAGTATGATAAGTTCTTGTATATCCCCACTAAAATATGTAAAAGGTATAGCATAAGAAAGCAGATGTTGAAGTTCTAGCACTCTACCTACTTTAGAAAGGTACAAGCGCCTCAACGGAGTATAGTTACAGAGGAAGCACCTCGATGGAGTATAGTTATGGAGGTACAATGTTTTTCACTATTACACTCATTCCTGTACCTCTAGATCTCATTTTCCATTCTATTTTTCCCTCCATTCCTAGCACTTTAGTGCTACTTCTGACTTCTCATCTATAAATAAACCATAGCCCCCTCCTTTCTGGGTATTCTCTCTTAACTATCATTCCATTTCACTCCACAAAGCACCATCTCACCACCATTCCATGTACAACACTCCATCCATTGTATTCGATTGTCTCCACACTCATCCATATTGTTTCCCATTCTATTCCATTTCATCGTATTTTATCTTTCCTCTCTTCACCGTCATGTTGGGTCCCCCTCTGTTCCACATTAAAAATATAATTACGTCAAGCCTAGTCCAGGTCCAGATAAAGACAAAAATGGATGACTAGGACAAACAAGAATATACAATATTATCTTTTTACACAATCAAATATCTGGCCCACCACAGAGTTGAAAATAAATCTAGGCAATCACATGCTCAAGATAACTCAAGCACTCCCTTCAAACCAAAAATAGATAGAGTCAAAGAATAAGAACTGATGAAATATAGTTTCAAATAAATGGTAGTTTTTCAAAATCTTGACAACTTGCATCCACTAGTATCCGATTGTAACACACCTGAGAAGATGAAGAGACACAGAGCTGAAGGAGATACACGTGGCTAAACCAGAACCAAGAAAATGTAACATATTTTGGGCAACCAGGCTACATAAGGAGATAAAGAGGCCAAAATTCATCATCAAGCATCCATTGTAAAACTTTGCAAGCAAGGTATACTGTGTGTCCTATTTTAGGTTATCATATTCCCCTGTGTTAGTCTTCCTTTGTCCCACTCTCATTCTTTCCATTTATGCAGGGATCTATGAAGGAGCATTCAGTTGTTGAGATTATTTCCCATGGCTGGATTAGAGGTCGAAGGCTCTCGATTGTGATATTCGAACAGAGAGTCATGTTCTTCTATTACATTATTTGAATGGAAAGAACCATTGTATTGAATTTCATCGGATCCTTGGCACTCTGTTGGGTCTATACTATAATTTGTATGTGGAATTTAATACAAATCCAGGCTTCATCCTTCTTGCAAATTTGTTGTGTAAATGTATTTGTTGTCTGTTTATGGGTTACATTATTTGAACACATAAATAGCACTTTCTTTCACTGGTCAAATGTTTATGTGCATTACGTTATTCGAATGTATGTGAATACACCAATTATTTCTTTCTCTTTTCGATATTTTCATATAAAATCTTAATTCTTGCTATGATTTCCCAATGGACAAGGCACCGATCTACAGTCTTGAAGTTTTATATTAAGCTTGGTCATCATAAAAATCTGATTCAAACCCATCTAATATGGAAGAGCTAAAGAGATAGAATATCCATGTTTAAATAGGCTCTTATTAGGGTGTCCAGACCTGACCTATTATTTTATGAATTTGCTTGAAACCCCATATAGGTCAAAGTGGCAAGTCCACCAGAGCTTGCATATTGTTGTGATTCTAAAAATTTTGGTAGCGTGACAACCATTATTCTAAGGATATCAAAATTTTCCACAACAATTTTTGGCATCGTTGTCGGGATAGATTGTTTGATGTTTATAGGTTCTTGTATTCTATCTTCTCATGACAAAATTTCTATCCATCAACGCCATAGGCTTCTAGCATCGTATACTTTCATGTTTCTGAGAGATTGAAAGGATTCAAAAGTCGAGCAATCTTGGCCCAAGTGAGATTCTGTTGCACAAAGTTGTTGGTGACTCTGATCTGAATGAACCCAAAAGAAGAAAAAGAAGAATCTGACTTGGCAAATACTAGACGAGCGGTAAAGAACTCTTCCCAAAATTTGAAGACCTAGAGGTATTTACCCATACCCAAAAAGTTCCAGTTCCTAAGAAACTTATCTATCAGAGTAAATCTTGTGTTTCTAGTAGTAAATATGCTAAGAAGGATACTTTTGTAATTAATTCTACTAATAATACATCTGCTATTAACACCCTTATGGTTAGTACCCCAGTCCATCCCATAATAGTCAACATGGCACAACCAAATAATCAGAACCTTTAGGCCTAGAGGACCAGTAGGTATAGACCTTTTTGATTACCCCAAAATTTGCATCCCTTGCCATCCAAAGCCCATAAGTATTTACCCAGATTTCAAGGAGATACTTTAGTGACTGGAGAAGATCATGTTAAAGGATTTCTATATGTGTTAGATAGTCTTGAAGTTGAACACGAAGATGTAGTTCTTAGGTTATTCCTACAAACACTAGAAAAGGATGCGAGAGATTGGTTTAATTGCCTCCCACCTGATCATATTCTTGATTTTCAGACTATGGAGGAAGTCTTTCTAAAGAAATATGGGGAAAGAAAAAATGAACAATCATTGTTAACTAAGCTTACAACTGTAAAGAAAAGAGAAAATGAATCTGTAGAAGATTTTAATAGACAATTGTGTATCTAACCAGTTAGTCGAGATGTTTAGCAACATGAATAATAGGTTATCTAGGATAGAAAGGGAGAAAAATGAAAATACTGAACCATCCCATTAGAACGATAATAGACAACCCTTTAAGAGGAATTTTAATAGAAATTGGAATAGGAATAACACAGATGAGGGGAACCATAATAATAATGGCTGGAAGAAAAGGGAAACACAAAAATATGTAGATGTCATTCCAAACCCTATACCCTCTACCAACGTAATACCCGATTATCCTTTCTTCTGTCAAGCTTGTGATGCTCCTCACAATCCTGCAAATTGTGCCATATACCATAATACATATCCCAACGTTAATCTAGAAGAAGAATATGATGAAGAAATAAGAATAAATGTGAGTTGGACACAAGATGATGAGGATAGAGAAATACAATTCGAAAAATAAATGAATGAATTACCTGTATCAGGAGAAACACCCAAGGCTCTTGTATTAGAAAATGTGGAAATTCTAAAAAGATCCCTAGATAACAGGTATGAGAGAATGAAACAAGGAAAGATATTACCTACAACTGAAGAGGTAGAATCACTAGAAAGAATACACGTTGTTCACCTAAGAAATAGGACCATTCTAGATAAAACTAATGGTAAGGAAAACAAAGAGCCACAAGACTTGAACAAAGAAAAAATCAAGAAAACAAATAAGCAATAGATAAATCCTAGAATTGAAGTAGAAAGTGATCCCCTGAAGCAATTAGATCCCAACAGGAATACAAAAACCAAGAAGGTAGAATTCGATGTTGGCCAAGAGTTAGCCAAACAGAAGATCAACATTACTTTTGGAGAACTGATGACCATTCCTAAATACAGATATCAGGTATGCAAAGCCTTCAGTTTGATAGACCAGCCCAATAACCACATATGTAACACTTCAGTAAGAAACAAGCCTTTACCAATACCTAGGAATCCATCCTCTATTAGACCTTTTTACATTTCCTTGAGATATACTTCAGAACTGGGAGACCAATATGTGATACACAATTGTATGTTGGACAGTGGAGCATCCCACAACATTATGCCCAAACAAATAGCGGATCAACTTGGCTTAATATGTACCAAAGATTCACCTCCCATATCGGTCATGGATAGTAGACAAGTACCATGCGCAGGAATAATTACTGGGTTACTTGTGTTTCTAGATCAATATCCTAAGAAGGGAATAGTGATGGATGTGGTTGTCGTAGATGTAGACCCCTTATTTTCATTATTGTTATCCAAACATTGGGTAGAGCAATTAGGAGGGTCAATCCAGTTAGATTGGTCATACGCCACAATTCCACTAAATGCTAAGGAACAGGTTGTGCTCAGAAGGGAACCATTCCATAAATATTTGGTTGAGTTAACAAAAACTGACAACACAACTGTGAATTTAGTTCATTCCATTGAAGAGAGAGAAATGGGAGTCTATTCTATCTGGCATACACCTTTCTTGGCTGAAGTTCCTAAAGCCGATGATATGGATCCACAGATAGCCGTTGAGGTAGATGCTGAATCTACTAGAGTATTAACTACTGAAATGTGGACCATGACATTCGATGGCGCAAAATCACAAACTAGGGTAGGATCTGGGGTTAACCTAACCGATATAAAAGGAAATTATTTGGGTATACCCTATAGACTACAATTCCCCTGCACAAACAATGTAGCTGAATACGAAGCCTTGCTATTAGGGTTAAGGAAAGCCAAAGAATTGGGAATAAACTATCTGACTGTATACGGAGATGCAGAGCTGATTATACAACAAGTTAAAGATAAGTATCAAACTAAACATCCCAGGCTGAAACAATACAAGCAGGTTGTTCAAGAAGAAATAAACAAGTTTCTAGCCTTTAACATATCATACATACCCAGAGAACAAAACCAGGTAGCAAATTTATTAGTTGCTAGTGCATCCGGAGCCGATTCCCCAAAAATAGATATTGAATATCAAGAAATATTTCCTACTATCTTTGTTTACCATCCTTTTGTTCCAGATAATGTTGTCTACTTACAGGTTTTTCAGGATGATGTCGATATTAAATATTTCATGACTATGCAGAACTGTTATGCTGATGTTTTGTGTGATGAGTCAAATGAAGAAAAATTGAAGGAGATCATAGGAGAACCTACAGAAGTCATACAACTCAAAACCAACAAGCTCCCAAGAGGGTTAGTTTCTTTGGAGAGCCTTTTTGATGATTTTGATAGAGCACATAGACCTAGTATGATGGAGTTAGGAGAAGATGATGTTAATATAGGGACAAAACAAGAGCCCAAAATAGTAAAAATCAACAAAGCTTTGTCAGAAAAAGAAAAGAACCAATATATAAAATTCCTCAAGAAAAACATGGATTCCTTTGCTTGGAGTTATGAGGATCTCAAAACTTTCAACACTGATGTAATGAGTCATATTATCCCATTGAAAGAAGGAACCAAGCCTCACAGAAAAAGCAAAGAAATTTTAATCCTACTCTGCACCCAGTAATGCAAAAGGAAGTTCAAAAGTTGTTGGATGCCAAAATCATAAGGAAGGTTAGATTCTCATCTTGGATAGCTAATCTAGTTCCATTCAGGAAGAAGAACGAAGATATAAGGTTGTGTGTTGATTTCAGAAATTTGAATAAAAATTCACTCAAAGATAATTACCCCTTGCCAAACATGGAACAATTGTTACAATCTATGGTAGGATCAGCCAGGATGTCTCTGTTAGATGGATTCTTAGGATATAACCAAATAGCAATAAATCTTGAAGACAGATATAAAACCACTTTTACCACTCCGTGGGGCACATTTGAATACTTGAGAATACCTTTTGGGTTGATGAATGCTGGAGCAACTTTCCAAAGGGTAATGGACTTTGCTTTTAAAGGCCTCATGTTCAAAATAGTGGTAGTTTACCTGGATGATATAATTGTCTTCTCTCAAAATCTAGAAGATCATTTTGGGCATCTGTCTTAGATATTTGAAAGGTGTAAGGAATTTGGTATTTCTTTAAATCCAAAAAAGTGTATTTTTGGAGCTACACAAGGCAAGCTACTTGGTCACATTGTTTCTAAAGAAGGGATCAACATCAATCTAGAAATAATTGAGGCAATTGCAAAAATCCCACCACCAAATAATCTAAAAGGAGTCAGGTCATTTTTTGGGAAGATCAACTTCATTAGAAGGTTTGTTCCAAATTTTGCCCAAATTGCTAAACCAATTAACAACATGATAAAGAAATATGGGATTATCAAGTGGATAGAAGAGAATCTAGAGGTCTTCCAAAAGATTAAAAATACCATTACACAAGCTCCAATGTTAACATGCCCAGACTATTCAAGAGATTTTAACATCTATTCATTTGCCTCAGAAGATACCATTGCTGCCATTTTATCTCAAAAGGATTAAGAAAAAAATGAGAAGCCCATTGCATTTATGAGCACGGGAATGAAAGGAGGACAACTGAAATACACAATGATTGAGAAACAAGCTTTTTCCTTGGTAAAGGCTCTAGAACATTTCAAAGGAATTATTGGGTCCAATAAAGTAATAGCGTGTATACCATACATAGTTGTTAAAGAGGTATTTACTCAGAATGAACCTGCAGGCAAGTCAGCTAGGTGGATGGTCAAGCTACAACAATATGAGCTCAAATTCAAGGCAGTCAAAACCATTAAGGGGTAAGGTTTGGCAAGATACATGGCCACCAAAGGAGGAGAAGAATTCAATAATACCATCACCACAACAAGTGTGTAGCCTAAAGACACCGTGGATGGCCTCAAAGATGGATGGTATAAAGATATAGTTTTGTACTTGAAAATGCTTTCCTTTCCAGTAGGTATAACTCAAAACAAAATGAGAAGCATTAAACAACAGACATAAAAGTATTATATCCAAAATGACAAATTATATTGGAGGCATCCGAATGGAGTATTATTACTCTGCATTTTTCAAAAGGAAGTCCTTGGTATAATTGAAGAATTCCACATAGGCTTCTGTGGAGGGCACTTTGCACCTAAGGCAACTTCTAACACCATAATGAGAGTCGGTTACTACTGGCCATCCATGTTTAGAGATGTACATCTATTTGTAATGAAGTTCCATAAATTATCAAATATTTGATGGTAAGAAAAAGCTGCCTATAATGCCTTTAAAACCTATGGTGGTAGAAGCTCCTTTCACTCAGTGGGGTCTAGACTTGATAGGAGAAATCAATCCAAATTCTTCAAGTGGTCATAGATGGATAATAATGGCAATTGATTATTTCACCAAATGGGTGGAAGCTGCTCCATTAAATAAATCAACCACCGAAGTAATTATCAGATTCCTGGAAGAAAATATCTTGACTAGATTTGGAGCACCCAAAAAGTTGGTCACTAACAATGGAAGCAATTTTAGCTCATATGAGATGGTAGAATTTTGTAGTAGATACAACATTGAGTTGGTACATTCAGCTAATTACTACCCTCAAGGAAATGGTCTAGCAGAATCCTCAAACAAAAACCTCATTACTAGGATAAAGAGATCTCTTAGTAGAAACAAAAGGGGTTGGGACCACGAATTGAAGTTTGCCTTATGGGCTAACAAGATTTCTATTAAAAGGGAAACATGGAAGACCCCTTATGAATTAGTGTATGGAGAAGAGGTGTTGCTTCCCCCATAAGTAGAAAGGTCTACATTGGCTCTGCTCCTTCAAGATCACAAGAAACTAGATAGCCTGAAAAGAAGAATGGACCAAATTGTTAAGCTTGAAGGGGAGCTACCTAGGGGTTGTTAACATAGGAAAATATCCAATTTATCAATTGTATAGGAAATCCAAATTTGACAAGAATATTTTTGAAAAATTGGATATCTACTTTATCAAAGGTATTGGACATATCTATTTTAATGACTAGCCCTTTCTTATTTGCCTTTGCATAGGATTGTAGAGCTTCATGAACCATGATAATATTATTGTATAGTTGCTTCCCTGGAATGAAACCCCCATGCTCTTAAGCTATAATGGAGTTGATATTCCTCTTGATTTATTTTGCTAGAATTTTAGTCATGATTTTATATAAAGAGTTGCAAAGATAAATTGGTCTAAACCTAGCAAAGGAATTATCTTTTTTTTTTAGGAATTAGTGCTATGAAGGAAGAGTTTATAGTACCAGCGAGTTTACCTTGAGTTCTAGTCTACTCTATCATATTGAGAAGGTCTAATCCTATTATATGAAGGTACTGTTGACAATATTGTCACATTCCACCAAGGGGCAAAAAAATTAGGCTTTGTATGATATTTGTTTTGTTGAAAGTTTTCTTTTGTTTATAAGTTATAACAATTTTGGTTTTCCCTATCATCCCCTGGTGGAAAAAATGAAAAGAAAAGAGCTTCGGGCCCAAAGCGCTTCAAATCATCACTTCGAGCAAGAACTTTGTCGAGAAAGTGAACAAAACGCTTCGCACCCGAAGTATTCCCAATGACTACTTCGGGCAAAGAATTTTGCAAAGCGGCATCCAAGAAACTTCACCGAAGAAGAAAATATGGCCCAAATCAGCTAAGGCAAAGAAATTACTTCGGGCCCGAAGTATTTCTAAAACCCACTTCGGCCAGTTTTCACCTGAAGCAGTAGAGGTCGAGAAAGTGTTTCAGTCGAAACTCCCCTGAACCACTGTTTCAAAAGAAGATCGGCCCGAAGCATTTTCTGGACCTATCAGCGAAGCAGTTTCACCAGTGAAGCAGCGAAGGATAGAGGAAGATCGGCTTCGGAACTCCACACCCCCGAAGTAGTTTTACGAAGCAAAAATCAACGAGGCGATTCCCAGGAATGGTTCCCAAGTGGGGCATCTTCCCAAGCTAGTCAAAGAGCCTCATAAATGCATATTTTCTTGCCCGATAAGCCCATTGCTCATTTTTGGCAATTGGATGCGAAGTATCAGCCCGAGAAGAAGAGCCCGGCAAGCATGGCCGCCACTCGAGCACCGCACCTGCAATCCAAGGACACCCAGGTGGCTCATTTAATGTGTCTTTCCTCGGCTGAATCGGTCACCCTTACTAATTTTGGTAGCCGATTTGAGGGATCATCCGCAGCATCAACGAGGAGCTGATTTCTCAGGGCTCGAGGGTGTACTTTGTTGTTTTTGTAATAATGATTTAGAGGGCCAGGTCCTCTATAAAAACCCAGGCTTTGCAATGTAAAATGGGGGGGAACTTTCTACTAGAAAGCTGCTGTAACTTGATGTCCTGCATTTAATACTAAAGACTTTTTGTGCTTTATTTCTCTCTTTTATGCTGCCTTATGTGCTTAATTCTTTTATTTTTTCTCGTTCGCGTACTGAGACTCTAAATCCTAAATCCGGTGCACGATCGGGGACTGAACCCCTAAAATTTGCACTGAAGGATACATAGGAGAGGAAAAATGTCTTATCACTTTCCTTTATCTTGCTCGGTGGATCGAGGTTTTTGTTATTCCCTTATCTCAATCGCTGTTACTCTGAACCCTGAATTCCAGCAAGAGAGAAAGGAGAACCCTACAAACCCGTCCAGAGGATACATAGGAAGTTCGACATTTCATTTCTTTTGTGTTGTTCTTGGCATTTCTTGCTGCTATTTGAGTTGTTAGCGAGTAATCGTGCTTCCTATTCTCTCCCACCTTAAATCATCATCTCTAACCCTTACCCCTTTTTATTTCTTTTCCTAACCCTTACTCTATTTATTTCTTTCCTGCACTCTTGTCTTAAACCCCAAAAGTAGATTAGTATAGGAGCCAACATTTCTCCGGAGATTGGCACGAGGGGCATCTCTTCCCTGTGGCCTTTCAATGTTGGTCATAGGTCTAGGGCACACAAACCCATCGAAAGTCCTTTCTTATGCGGAATTTATGACCAGCAATTTTTGGCACGCCCAATGGGACCCAAGGTCCCATATTTGAGAAAATTTCTAGCCCGTCTTCATCGGAGCCAGTAGTTCTAATATTTTTTCGGTGAGATCCGATCAGTCTCACCCCTTGAGTAGTAGTGAGAATCGATGCTCTCATTACTAAGAGACTCTTAGCATCTAGCGACTCTATTTTACCCGAGAATCTTCAAGTTGTAAAGACCAGTACTAAAATCCTATGCCTTCATGCAAACAAGATGGAGAGTTAGGAATAGAGGAGAGGAAACCGAGTTATTTGAGCTTGATATTGATGCCTTTGGGGAACGCTCTAGGTTAGTTACCCCCAAATATCTCTTATGCGGGACATCCTCGCAAGAGGCTGCTGTTGACGAGCAAGGCCCAACTTTCGATAGTTTTCCTTCGAATCCTCCCAACTCATCGAAGCATCCTAGTGCCTCCGTTCCCATTGCCCTTTCGATGAGCAACCCAAGAGGGACTTTGGGGACTTCTATTCCACAAAACCCAGGCACAAATATGGCCTAGCAACAACAACAACAACAACAACAACAACCGTCGCCCAGATTATTCCCAGCATGGAATTCTTCATCATCGTTGAATCTCGCGGGCCAAGGGCAAGTTCCACCTGCTGCAATAAAAAAGCTTTTGATGTTCGACAAAACTAGAAAGACTGCTCTAGAGCATATCTAGGACATCATTTCCCTAGCGACAATCCATGATATCACAAAAGAGTGAGTGATGGTGAAGCTCCTGGTTCTCTCCCTTAGAGGAAAACTCCTCTATTGGTATAGATCTCTGCCATCTGGCACTATTACAGGATGGGACCAGTTAGCTGGACAATTGATGCAAGGCTTCAACGAGTCCGTCGATCCAACTTCTCTTCTGCAACAATTCACTTCGATCCAAATACATCCGCAAGAAGAGATTGCAGACTTCAATGTTAGGTTCACTCGAACCTGGCAAAGAGTCCCAGCTGGGCTTCGCCCAATCGACGAAGCCACAACGTACTACTTTCTTCGGGCTTTCAACCCTGATATCGGTCTTATGATAAGGTACTCAAATGTCAATACTTTTCCAGAGTTGTATGGGTTAGCCAAGAAAGTAGAAACGGACCTCATAGCCGTGGGTAAACTCCCTCAAAGAATGCCAATGCCCATACTCCCCGAGTTCCTTCAAGCCCAGTGTTGAGTGGTATTTTCACCCAATTGTGAAAACACACTCTCCGATAGGATTTGGCTTCTAAATCCTCTCTTGCAAAGAAATTTAATAACCAATTTCTCCAAGGTTCCGCTATGTTAGCATTTTACATCTGTGTATTAATAATCTCAAATAAAGATATTCAATAAAAATGCTTGGAACACCTCAGTGGTTGCAAGTAACTGAAAACAAGGGGCAATGTTGATTTATTTTACTGTGAAACTTTAATGATTGTTCTTTGAACCCGAATAAAGCAAATGTGATTTGGTCCCTATATGACCATGTTGTAACTTCAAAGTGGAAATTGATAAAATGCCATAAAACAGAACTCCTTCAATGAAATTGGAATTTTCATGAAGGGAATGTCATCATCGGCTCATGAATGAAAAATAAAACTAAAAATGAAATTTTGGCCTTGAAATGGAAATTTTCTATTTTCATATTCTGGAATTTTTAGTTTTTTACTTTTAAATGCCTGTAAATGAAAATAAAGTGCAGAAAAAAAAAATGAAAATAAAATGTGAAAGAAAAATAAAAAGTGCATTCAGTATGATGCTATCCTATTTTGACAAAACTGAAGCTAATGAGGTTTTCTGCATACAACCTAACCTATTGAACCCGCAAACTCGCACAATCCAGGTAAGTTAGGTGCTTGGTTTCGGGGTTTAAACTATAATTTTCAGATTTAGACATTCGCATGAAGCAACCAAGAGAACTTGCATTAAAATTCACCTATAAGCCTAGAAATCTGAAAAGGGGAAAGATAAACATTCAATCCTGCATGCAAAAAATAACTCCTTCTTTCTTGCCAATGAGGTGCAACTTTTTGAATTTTCTGTATTAAAAATTGGTCATTTACAACAACAGAATCTCTGGTTTCCCAAACCCGGTCTATGGAAGAAAACGACCTCAAAGCGAGGCCCGAGAATGGCCCTCTAGCCTTCAGCACTGCAACTCTACTTACAGCAATTTCCTACCCAGTCCAATGTAAAGGAATATCCAGAAAAAGTGGAAGAAAAACACCACAAAAGTAGGCCTAGAATGGCTTATGGCCTTTGGCTCTGCAACTCTACCTGCGGTTGTTTTCCGACCCTTGTACCAATCTGTGCTTCTGCTTTTATACTTTTTGGCAATGCTCTCTGTTTCACCTTGTGACGCTTCGCTTCATCTCCCAGATCACTTCGTTTCACCTTCCCTGCCTTTTTGTTGTTTTTGACTTTATGCTCGACATCGAGACGCTTGATCTTCTCTATGACCTGTAATGCTTCTGTAGCCCTTACACCTTTATGCCACATGTTCCGCACTTTTATGCATGTTTCGTAACGACCCCCTATAAATCACGACCAAAAATAGCATGTCGCGATATCGTGACGTTTTTATGTATGCAGCTTAGCTTTTTCTTATTTCACCGCGAAAATGAGAAATGTCGCGATATCGCGACATTTTCCTATCAACAGCCTTGTCTGCCTTCATGCGCCACGAAAATGAGACATGTCACGAAATCACAACATTTTTATGTCAACAGCCGAGCAAATGCAACCTGTCACAAAATCGCATCGTTTTTCTCTTTTGGGTTGTGCAGATGCAACCTGTCATGAAATCATGACGTTTTTCTCTTTCGCTATGTTTTGCTTTACTGGCCGCAAAAACATGACATGTCACGAAATCGTGATGCCTTTTCATTCCTTTCACTTTGGCTACTTTTTGTCATGAAATCACGACGCTTTTCATCTTCATACCCCTTGGCTGCTTCCTGTCGCAAAATCGCAACGCTTTTCATCTTCGTACCCCTTGGCTACTTTCTGTCGTGAAATTGTGACGCTTTTCATCTTTGTACTTGGCTGCTTTCTATCGTGAAATCGCGACATCTTTTCATTTGGCATATCTTGCTGCTTCAGGTCGTGAAAACGCGACATGTCGCGATATCGCGACAACTTTAGTGCCTTGCCCTGTTTGACTGGTTTGACCACGATTTTGTGACATGTCACGATTTCACGACAATTTTCTATTCTGTCTTTCTCTCTCTTCTATGACCCGCAATTTCACATGTCACGATATCACGACATTTTCTCTTCATGATGCATTCTGCTGCTCTTATCCGTGAAAACGCGACATGTCGCGAAATCACAACTTTTTATTTCTAGCCGCGATGGAGCAATAGGTCGCGAAATCGCGACAACTTTTCATTTTCGGCCGCAACGGAGCAACAGGTCACGAAATCATGACAACTTTTCATTTTTGGCCGCAACGGAGCAACATGTCACAAAATCGTGACAAATTTTCATTTTCAGCCACGACGGAGCAACATGTCGCGATATCGCGACAACTTTTCATTTTCGGCCGCGACGGGGCAACATGTCACGAAATTGCGACAACTTTTCATTTTCGACCGCGACGGAGCAACATGTCACAATATCGTGACAAATTTTCATTTTTGGCTACGATGGAGCAACATGTCACGATATCGTGACAACTTTTCATTTATGGTCGCGACGGAGCAACATGTCGCGATATCGCGACACTTTCTTTTTCTTGCTATATTTTGCTCTTCCTTTGATTTTTTAGCATCTGGGCCACTGCGGTCTTCTTTGAAAGCATGAAAAAAAGGTGGGTCCCCAATTTTGGGGTGTGTTGTGGATCAGCCACAACACCCAGTATGCGAGCACAGTCGCTTCACAGATTTTTGCAATCCTTGCATACCCGATCTCATCCTGGAACCCAAATCTCGTTGTCTCGCAGATCACCGCTCCATAGATACATTTCCCCACACTTTCAACTACACCGCCCACCATCACTCCAACATTTCCAATGTTGCCAGCACCCCTCCAACATCCTGCCCTGCCTCCGATACCAACTATGGCTTCTTTACCATCAGTTCCCAAGGCCGATGATATGCAAGCCAAGATACTGCAAGAAATGCAATCGTTAAATGTCACAATGCAGACCTTGTCCAATGACATGACCATTGTCAAGAAGAAGCAAGCACAACAAGAGTTTCTACCAAGAAGGTCTTATCCCATGCCTGCACTTACCAAAGATCAAGCGGTCCATCAAGGAAAAGCTTTGGCAGGAAATGTTGCGATAGATGAAGTCCCAAGCACTTTCGATCATGTATACTGGTGCTCTACATGTAATGATCCTCATGAGGAGAATACATGCATGTTGCATCAACACTACGTGTAGACACTAGCTAGCAGCTATCATGGCGATCAAGTCAACGTCATCAGACAGTTGGATTAGAACTTGTCCATCGGTGAGGAAGAGCCAGTCGCAGTCCTTACCAGGGGAGGTAAAAGGATGATAGAGGTGGATGCTACTCAGATGGCTCCATTGAAGGTACACGCTTGATTTGAGAAGGTACAACCATCCTCTTCGATCCCGAGCGAAGTTCCTCCACTAGCTCCAATCAAAGAAAAGGCCCAAAAGGCCACTGTCGAACCACCTCAGGTGGAGACCAAAGAATAGGCTAAGGAGAAGCTCAAGTTTCCCTCGCTCACCAAGAGACAAAGGGCCGAAGCGACAGAGCAATATCGCACCAAGTAAAAATCGAGAAAGGAACCTAAGGTGTATAGCTCCCCAGCCTACAAAATTGTAGAAGAATTGAAGAGAATTCCAGCCAAAATCAGTTTGTATGATGCTCTGCAACTTCCTGGACAAGTGGACTTGCTGCAAGAATCATTGAAGAGGATCAATACAAAGAAGGCAGAGCCACTCGCTCTGGTGCAGACCCTATCCGCGTCCATCACGGGAAAAAATAGACCACCACAGTTCTACTTATCCTTACAAATGGAAGGATATATCGTGCATAACTGCATGATAGATTCTGGAGTCTACGACGACAGTAATGCCAAAGGCAGTATGCGAGGAAATAGGCATGGAATACACACAAAGTAGTCATGGAGTCCTCCAACTGGATGGTACTCCAGTGAAGACTGTAGGTGTCATCAAAGACATTCCTATTCGACTACATAAGACACCTCAAATCATAGTCATACAAGAGGTGGTAGTGGTAGACCTGGAGCCCTACTTCAGCATGTGCCTGTCAAGAGAATTCACGACAAAGCTCGGATATCTATCCATGGACTACACTCATCTGGAGATCCCATTCAAAGGGAAAAAGGTGAAGATCTATAATGAAAAGCCTTCCACGTTCCTGGTTCAGAAGATGTCCGAGGAAGAGAGCAGTGGCCCTGTGCATACAATCGCGGAGGAACTAGAGCAAGTGGATCTAGTCCAGGAATCCCTCGCACAGTTATGTTGTGAAGATGAATTTTCATTGGCAAATTTTAATGCCATTATATAGACTGAGGTGGGGTGCTACACCATCGCCAAGTCCGAGAATCCAACCAAAATGGAGGGAAAGGTTTCTGCTCAAGAAGGACTATGGAAATTTCTCTTCAACGGTGCTCGATGCAAGTATGGCGCTGGGGCAGGAATCCTTTTGATTTCCTTGTCCGGTGAGCAAAAGGAGTATTGCTACCGATTGACATGGAGCTACACCAACAATGCAGCAAAGTATGAAGCCTTGTGCTTGGGACTCAAGAAAGATAACAAGTTAGGCATAAGGCATCTTCAAATATTTGAAGATTCCGAACTAGTTTGCAACCAGGTCACCAACAGATGCTCTTCAAAGAAGCACTATCTTAAATCATACCACAATAGGGTATGGGACCTGTTCGACCAGTTTGAATCTCTCAATCTATAGTCTATTCCATGTGAAAATAATTGACATGCAGATGTCTTAGCATCCATCACAGCCCGATATTCTCCAATGGATGATATGGTGCATAAGCCGAAGGCTATAAGGATGATCTATAGGCCCTCTGTCTCGGACAAAGATTTCCACTAGCAAGTTTTTGACAATGATGAGAAGATTGACAATTTCATGATCCAAGAAGCCGCTATAGTTGAAGACCAAAGCCCTAATGAGAAAGAATACGAAGGGTTGGTCCAGTTGAAGAACAACCACGTTCCCAAGGGATTGATCATGCTTGAGAGCCTTTTTGATCAAAATGATCGATCGCTCTCCTGCAGGATCCAGATCAGCATGCAGTAATATCAAGATTTAGAACTGGAACCTGGGAAAGTAATAAAGGTCGAGACCGATTGTACTTCAAAATAAAAAGAGCGAATTCGATGTTTGTGTAAGAGGTACCCAGATATCGTGGCTTGGTCTTATCACGACCTCAAGGGATATGATCGGCAGCTGATCCAACATACAATCGAATTACAAGAAGGGGCCAAACCTTTTCGATAGAAGCAAAGGCCGGTTAATCCAAAGATCGAGGTCTTGATGAAGGCCGAACTGCTTAAAATGCTCAAAGCAAAGATCATTTATCCCATCAAGCATTCTTCCTGGGTAGCGAACTTGGTCCCTATCAGGAAAAAGAACAGAGACATCCGGTTATGCGTGGACTTCCGCAACCTGAATCATGCTTCCCTCAAGGACCACTAACCTCTCCCACAGATCGATCAGATCTTGCATTCGGTAGCTGGAGCTCAATGATTCTCCCTGCTTGATGGTTTCTCTGGATATAATCAAATCTGGGTCAGGGACGAAGACCAGCATAAGACCGCATTCACAACCAAGTGGGGCACATTTGCCTACCAACGAATGCCTTTTGGCCTCTCAAACACGGGAGCTACTTTCCAAAGGGTGATGGACCTAGCTTTTGGCGATCTTCTAAACAAGGTTATTGTTATTTATTTAGATGACATGACCATCTTCTCCCGAAGGAAAGAGAACCACCCAGAACATCTTCAACAAATTTTCAAAAAATGCCAAGAATTTGGCATCTCAATAAATCCAAAAAAGTCTATCTTCGTAGTCAGCGAAGGAAAGCTGCTGGGACACACAATTTCAAAAAAGGGTCTCACCATGGATCCTGACAAAGCCGAAGCTCTAATGAAGCTCCCAATACTAGCAGATAAAAAGGGCCTTCAATCTTTCTTTGGACAGATTAACTTCGTAAGGAAGTTTGTCCCAGACTTCGCCTAGGTTGTTAAGCCTATGTCTGAGCTTTTACAAAAGGGGGTAGAATTCATCTGAACAGAAGAAAGGAGAAAAGCATTCAAAGAAATCAAGGCCCGAATTATTCAGGCACCGGTCTTGATCAACCTCGACTACAGTCAAGATTTTATCCTGTATGCAATAGGAGAACCTGAAAGCTACGCTGTGGTCTTGACGCAAAATGAGGAAGATGGAGAGGAACATCCCATTGCGTTCCTCAGCCAGATAATCAATCCCCATGAGGAAAAGTACAATTTCATCGAGCGTCAAGTGCATGCAGTAATGAAGTCTCTCAAAAAATTCAAACAGTTCATTTCTCAGAGTCGAACCACAGTCTTTGTCATTCACCCCAATGTGCATAGTTTCATTATTCAGGGGGAACTGGGAAGCAAGAGAGCTGGTTGGGTAAGCAAAATCCAAGAGTTTGATATTGAGATCAAGCCTACCAAACTAGTTTGCGATCACACATTATGTCAAGAGCTGGCGAAGAGTGCAATGGCTAAAATAACAGACTGTCAGTCGGATGACTTGCCAATAGGAGAATGCCTCGCTAATCAGGAAGAGGCCAAGAAATATTGGGTCGGTGAAATAGTGGAATATTTCAACACTGACAGATGCCCCTCACATCTGAATGCTTCGCAGCAAAGACATTTTAGGATGTGGTCCGCCCGATACACTATGCGCCCAGAAGGCCTATTTTTCAGGAACATTGACGACGTCCTCCTTAGATGCATAAAAGATGATGATAAGAGGAGAATCCTAGGCGAATTTCATTCAGGACTATCTGGAGGACACTTTGCTGGAAGAGTGACAGCGCTAAAGATAATCAAGGCGGGCTACTATTGGCCCACACTCTTTGTCGATGCCTTCTCTGTTTGCCGAAGGTGCGAGCAATGCCAGAGATTCGTCGTTCGAAACAGAAATGCTTCAATGCCACTCTGACCGATACAAGTGAAAGCCCCCTTTCAACAATGGGGATTGAATTTTGTAGGGGCCATATCACCAAACTCCTCTGCTGGGCACAAATTCATTCTGATTGTGACTGATTACTTCACCAGGTGGGCTGAGGCAGTCCCCACAAAACATGCCGATCAAGATACTATGGTCACCTTCCTGGAAGGATTGATTACCCACTTCGACATCCTCGAAGCAATTATTATAGATAACGATCTTGGTTTCACAGGCGCAAAGATCAACGAGTTCCTATATAAGTATGGGATATATCATAAGGTGTCTTCCAACTATTACCCCCAGGGCAATGGATTGACAAAATCCACCAACAAAACCCTGTTGAGGATACTAAGAAAGTTGATTGATCAAAACAAAAGAACTTGGAACCTCCTTCTGGATCGGGATTTGTGGGTCGATTGGGTTTCTGTCAAAATTTCAATCAATACTTCGCCTTATGCTCTGGTCTACGGCAAGGAGGCCATCCTACCCACTCACATTGAGATCCCTGCATTACAGTTGCTAGAAGGAGATGAAGCTAACCCAATGGAGGAATGCCTGGTCCAGCTACTATGACTAGAAGAGGAATGTGAAAAGGCCTACCAGAACTTCGTACAACATGCTGAGGTCACCCGAGAATGGTTCAAAAGGAAATCATCCGATCGCACATTCAAAGTAGGAGACCTGGTATGGAGGTGGGATTCATGGAAGGCCAAGCCTAGAAATCATGACAAAATGGATGTGTTCTAGGACGGACCATTTGAAATAGTAAAAGTGAACTCAGCCAATTCCTTCATCCTCAAAGATGCGAATGGCCAAGTTTTACCAATCTCCGTCAATGGTCTCCACCTGAAGATCTTCAATCGCTAAGGTATTTATGTCGCTTCTAAAATAAAATAAAAAATCTTGCATGTATTTTTGTATATAGGGTTTCAATTTTTTGTCTATACTCTGTTCAAAAGATCGTGGAGAACAAGCACCTTCAATCGTAAAAGCTAGATTCCTAGATTTGGCTTCACAAAGCACGATCGAGATCGCCTTAGAGGGGTTTTTAGTTCGAAGTAGCCGACGATGAGAAGTTCATCGCGAAGCAGTTCATCCTCATAGAACCACATGCAGATCAAGGACGTGGAAAATGCTTTGCTAAAGAAATGTGCCAAAGGCATTGTCCGAAGTAGTTCTGGGTGAAGCTCTCCTCGGTGAAATAGGTTTCGGTCGGTGAACCAAAGTAGCAGCATGGCAAAGGGGAACTTCAGGCCCGAAATGAAGAATATCAGCCCGAAGAAGAACTTCATGGCGAAGTATTTTCTGTGCCAACTCCATGTCGTCGAACCTCAATTTCGAGGTAGGCACATTTAAAATATGCCTCAAGAAACATGCCGAAAACAGCCTCAAAAAGGGGCCGAAGCATATGAACTCAATACGAAAGAAACAACACTCATCCCAAGGTAGTTCGTTGACCGAAAAGCTGCGCAAGGGTACCAGGTGGTAGCGATTTGCATTCTCGATACAAAATCAAATCCCCAAATTGCATGGCCCCACGTACGATGTCGCCATATGGCCAATTAGATGCCACATCGATACTTTCGGGCCAGGCCCACGAAGTAATTACGGTGGTTTCCATAAATGCCGAAAGTTGCCCTCCGAAGCTATAAAATGTAGATGCACATTAAAGGACAAACCATTTGCAAGTGTGAGAGTCGAGTCTGCATTCTGTCACCTCGGATAACTTCTGCATCAAAGGCTCCATTGTTCGTCGTGATTATCCCATCCCTTGTTTTGAGGTACTGAAATTTTCTACCTCACAAGTTATTCTGCTGCAATCATTTTCAATGGGAAAGAAGAACCCCACTCAGAAAGGAAAAGTACCAGAGATGACGATTCTAGAGAAGACGAGAGCCGTAGAAGAAAAGAAATAGAGACCTAGAAGGTTCAATCCTCCCCCATGCCTAGGAAAATAAGTAGTGGAAGGAAGGGAAGAGTCCGATGACGAGCTCAGCATAGAACCACCTGTCGATAAGTGGGCAAAAATCAGAGACCCAGAGCTCTCAAGAACCGTGGCCGAGCTTTGACACACCATCGACTTCATGTAAAGCAGACTCTCGACGGAGAACAAGAGGGCCATGACATATTATTCCCACATATACTGGTATCTAGTTCCTCCTACACATCACTGCCCCGAGCTCATATACGCCATCACTCAGAACTATCAACCACAAACCAGACAGGTGTTGGATGCCTCGGGTAAAAGGTTGTTTTCCATTCTAAAGGAGGATGTGCAGGCAACATTCGCACCACAGCAAAGGCCACCAAAAGGCTATACCGTTCACAATGTCAGCCTGAGTGAACAAATGGATAAGTTCACCTCTAATCCCTTCATTTTGAGCTTTTTGCATGAAAACCTCAAGAGCAGACTTCCTTTTGGCAAGCGACCCCAGATGCCCCTGCCCTTGGAGGCCTTCAAGAATACAGATATATTCTCCATCATCGCATGGGTGGGAGGCTTTTCAAGTGATACTTTAGTATACCCATGGCAGGTGTCGCTAGCCGAATGCATTTCCAGAGGAGAGTTCTACGCTCCCGACGCCTCATGGCCAAACACCAACCCAGTTTTCTTCGATTGGGCAGAATGGGTGGCCCGAAATCTGCATGTGCGGTTGTCATCCATGAAGGATGCTAGCAAGGAGCCGCACTTCCATCCTTGTTCCTTCTTGGTTTGGCTCTTCTTCTTTCATGTACATAAATCCCTTCACCATTGTGATGTTTCACCAGTCGACAAGGATGGGATCCCTTTGCCTGTATATTAGTGGACCCATCTCTTGCTAAGGTCGGAGTCCTATTACCCTTTCAATCAGCAATTTTTGGGACCTGCAATGCACATTCTGATAGAGTCTAGCCCTCGGGTGCCTCTCTGCCTTAGAGATAAAGTGGTATTGGAGAGAAGAGGGGATGTGTTTCAATTGACACAAGGGCTTGTGATCCACATTTTTGGCTTCACAGGGAAGCCCTTCTTGCTGCCCTTTTTCCCTTCGGAGTACCAATTTGCCTTGGAAGTTGCTCGACAAAGTGACGCGATCGACGAAGCCTACGACCACGGGTGGAAGTGGGCACACACCTATGATTTCCCCTTCAATATGGGAGTGATCGAAGTTTTTGCATTGAAGCAGAACATATACCTGGAGGAGAAGCTCGCCGATTTTGGTCTGCTTCAAATACCACAGAGGTGGCTCTACGACCCATTGGGGGTGATGAGAGATCATTTGAAAAGCAAAAACTTCCACATCTGTCCTCGCCCTAAAATTTTGGAGTAGAGGAATAACCCCAATGGCATGAACCTGGAGTGGCACTTAGAGGAGATGAGGACGTTGCCTCCTTGGCATGACTTCTATCCTATGGAGGTCGAATTCGACCCAGACCAGTACCCATTCCCAACTCCCGACTCCACTTTTTGGAGAAAAGCGAAGGACGATTTAAAAGAGGAGTTGAAAGACTGAGACGAGGAACAGTTAAGAGAATGGTGGATTATGAGAGTCCATCGTCGAAAGATGAATTCTTATGGGCTTCTAACAATGGACAGGGAATTCATAATTGTGTATCAGACCAATATTGGGTCTTGGGAACCCTTGTCCTTCGTCAACTTTGTTCCACCAACCACCCCAAGTTCGGGTGAAAGCCCCGGAAGGACTGATAATGTCCCCAAAGGAAAAGCAGCCAAAGCCATGCCAAAAGCTTTACTACAGAGTCCATCCGAGGATCTCGAGACAACAATAGAGGAATCAGAGCAACCCCTCCAGAGGAAGAAAAGAAAAGAGCGGCAACATACACAGGCACCCCTGAGCTTCCCAAAGCAATCACGTATAGGCACTCTGAGTGCCCCTGTCGAAACATCAGTATCAGGCTCATCCAAAACAAATGACGGAGGAACTCCACCAAGCACCGAAACGATCCCAAACGTAGATGTCATCAACGTGGAGGAACTCGTGGAAGTCATGGAAGTCGAGAGTACCGAGGCCCAGAAGGAACAAGGGCCAATCACCCAGGAGATCACCATGTTCGCTCTGCTAGGAGGGCACGTAGGTACATTCTCTTCACCTTATGCTCTGGTTACTCGTAAGTCTACCCCGGTCCTGGCCGAAAGCTCTCACCTATCCACCCTGCCTCCACAAGGTCAGTCACCTCCTTACGTCGTGTCCCTAACTACATCCCCCGAGCCTTCCATCTAGGACAAACCTATTGAAGTTACTTCACCCAGCCACATCGCCAATCCTTCAGTCATCAACCAGGGTGAAGCTAATAGCCTAGTACCAAACCCCGAGGCTCATTCCTTCATTGTACATAACGTGCTCCCACTCGTCGAAGCCCCCGTCACCCCTATTGTCGAACCTTCGGGTGAGGCTATCCCCTTCAACTCCTTATATTTTTTCAATCCCTCGACTGTAGACCCAGCCGCATTCGACTCCGAGCTATCCTCAATACAGGAATCCCCCTTGGCCAAAAAACTCCTCCAAGCCCGACAGAACACAGAGAGAATGTTAAAAGAGGCAAGAAAGAGGAAAGGGCGCTTGCTCGCTCAAGTTGAGAAATGTGTCATCTTTGATTTCGAGGTGAGAAAGCTGCATAAAGTAAAGAAGATACCCAAAGTCTAGAAGCCCCTAGATGAAATGACTCCAGTGGACTATGAATATCAGGATAAAAAAAAGGACTTGGAACATTTGAACGTGGACAAGGAGTCCGCCTCTATGCACATTGGAATCGAGACCTTCAAGGCGCATGCCAACATTGCCAACAAGTGCAAGTTTGAAGCCAAGAGTGCTAACATCAAGCTGGAGGAGGAGCTAGCAAGGGCTCACTCCAAATTGGCAGAGGTCAAAGAGCAGTGCAAGCTGATGCAGAAAGAAGCACATGCCCTAAAACTGCGAATAGCACAGCTAGAGTGCACAGCTGAGAATCAAGCACAAAGGCAGGCCAAAAATGATTTGAGGGCCAAGGAGCTTGAAAGTAAGATCTTGCAAGCTTAGATGCAACTGCATGAGAAGGAAGGCCTAGGGCTACTTGATAGGAGCAAAATCAAGGAGATTCGCTCACATCTGCTAAAGAATTTTAGGTCTTGGGCTGCCAGTGCCCTTTCAATTTTAGCTTACACCATAGAAGCCCAGGTTGTCGCCGTCGAAGGAGGACCAATCGTCGAAGTGGTCATTCAAAATGTTAAAGCCCGACTCAAGCTGGCCCTCAAGGTCCAAAATGCAAGGTATCAAGATTTGAAGCTCACAGCAACGATTCGGACATCAAGGGATTGGTCAACCGCCTAGGCCACAGTTCGTGCCTTTTTCTCCATAGCCAAGAAAGTGCAAAAGGCAAAAATCCTACTGGATGCATTCGAAAGCGAGAGGCACATGTCGATGGGCTACTTCAAGGACCTTTCCTCCTTAGGCTTCCTGAGCTTCACGGATAATGATGAGAAGCCCTTAGCCAAGGAAGAAATCATGCCGAAGTGGCAGTAGTTTGAAGGCAACGTCTCGAAGATAGACGAGTGGGCCAAACCAATAATAGAGAAGCAGGTTGCCGATTACATATTGAAATACTGTAGAATCGCCACCTCCCTAAACAATCTGTACACCAGGTCCCAGCATGCAAAAATTAGGTAGATCGATAAGTTTCGCGCATTGGTCAAATCCCTGGAGGATCAGGAGCTATTCACGAAAAGCGTCTGGTCTCAAATTTGCTTAACCTTAAGAGACATCCATTCCCTCCTGGCCCCATTACCAATGGTAGAAGATGTAGCAGAAGCAATGGCGATGGGAGGAGAAGAAGCAGTAGCGGAAGAAGTGGAGAGAGAAGAGGAAGAGGAAGGACAAGCTGTGGAAGCACCCCCAGAAAAGGAGCAAAGAGATGGGTCTGGAGGTAACTCTAGCCCAATGGATAAAAGTTGAGGGTTCTACCATCGAGACGAGCTCGTTGCCCCGCGAGCCATCAAGAATATTGACAATATTGTCACATTCCACCAAGGGGTAGAAAAATTAGGCTTTGTATGATATTTTTTTGTTGAAAGTTTTCTTTTGTTTATAAGTTATAGCAATTTTGGTTTTCCCTATCGCCCCCTGGTGGACAAAATGAAAAGAAAAGAGCTTCGAGCCCGAAGCACTTCAAATCATCACTTCGAGCAAGAACTTTGTCGAGAAAGTGAACAAAACGCTTCGCACCCGAAGTATTCCCAATGACTACTTCGGGTGAAGAATTTTGCGAAGCGGCATCCAAGCAACTTCGTCGAAGAAGAAAAGATGGCCCAAATCAGCTAAGGCAAAGAAATTACTTCGGGCCCGAAGTATTTCTAAAACCCACTTCGACTAGTTTTCACCCGAAGCAGTAGAGGTCGAAAAGTGTTTTGGCCAAAACTCCCTTGAACCATCGTTTCAAAAGATCGGCCCAAAGCATTTTCCCAACCTATCAGCGAAGCAGTTTCACCAGCAAAGCAGCGAAGGATAGAGGAAGATCGGCTTCGGCACTCCACACCCCCGAAGTAGTTTTGCGAAGCGAAAATCAGCGAGGTGATTCCCAAGAATGCTTCCCAAGTGGGGCATCTTCCTGAGGTAGTCAGAGAGCCTCATAAATGCATATTTTCTTGCCCGATAAGCCCGTTGCTCATTTTTGGCAATTGGATGCGAAGTATCAGCTCGAGAAGAAGAGCCCGACAAGCATGGCCACAAATCGAGCACCGCACTTGCAATCCAAGCACACCCAGGTGGCTCATTTAATGCGTATTTCCTCGGTTGAATCGGTCACCCTTACCAGTTTTGGTAGTCGATTTGAGGGATCATCCGCAGCATCAATGAGGAGCCGATTTCTCAGGGCTTGAGGGTGTACTCCGCCATTTTTGTAATAATGATTGAGAGGGCCGGGTCCTCTATAAAAACCCAGGATTTGCAATGTAAAAGGGGGGGGAACTTTCTGCTTGAAAGCTGCTATAACTTAATGTCCTACATTTAATACTAAAGACTTTTTGTGTTCTATTTCTCTCTTTTATGCTGCCTTCTATGCTTAATTCTTTTGTCTTTTCTCGTTCGCGTACTGAGACTCTAAATCCTGAATCCGGTGCACGATCGAGGACCGAACCCCTAAAATTTGCCCTAAAGGATACATAGGAGAGGAAAAATGTCTTGTCGCTTTCCTTTATGCTGCCTGGTGGATCGAGGTTTTTGTTATTCCCTTATCTCAATCGTTGTTAATCTGAACCCTGAATTCCAGCGAAAGAGAAAGGAGAACCCTGCGAACCCGTCCAGAGGATACATAGGAAGTTTGGCATTTTGTTTCTTTCATGTTGTTCTTGGTATTTCTTGCTGCTATTCGAGTTGTTAGCGAGTAATCGTGCTTCCTGTTCTCTCCCACCTTAAATCATCATCTCTAACCCTTACCCCTTTTTATTTCTTTTCCTAACCCTTACTCTTTTTATTTCTTTCCTGCACTCTTGTCTTAAACCCCAAAAGTAGATTAGTATAGGAGCCGGCCTTTCTCCGGAGATTGGCACGAGGGGCATCTCTTCCCTTCGGCCTTTCAATGTTGGTCACAGGTCCAGGGCATGCAAACCCATCGAAAGTCCTTTCCTATGCGGATTTGATGACCAACAGGTACTTCTAAAAAAAAAATGTTAGTAATTTATCTTAACCTTTAGGTTTGAAATTTTTATTTCCAAACCACTTATGGGCTTGCTTGAGGTTTGAAATTTTTGTTTCTAAACCACCTATGGGCTGGTTGATGGGATACTCTGATTCCAGATTTCTTCTACTAGTGTGCTAAAATCTTCCTACTACGCCCATATTGGATTATATTTAAAAGGAATCTTCCTTTTACAAAGCCTTTTTTCCCATTGTCCAGAATGATAGGCTTGTGATCTAATATTAAACTTTGGATGATCTAGCTGGAGATGAGGGGATACCTTGGTAATATATCCTCATGAACTAGAAATCTATCTAGTATCTTAGCAATAAATTGGATACCTATTTTTCTATTTGTCCAAGTAAATTTGCCTTGTTTGGGAATGATGTCTTAGAGGTGTACCTCTACCATAATATGGTCCACTATCTCCTTGGTTGGGTCTATTGTTTTTTTCCTCCTCTTTTCTTCCATTAAGCTAAGGTTACATTCAAATCTCCTCCTATTATTATATTGTTAGACCTCTCCAGTTTGATCCATTATTGTAGTTGCCTTTATGCCTCTTTTTTATTTTCTAAATGATTTGATCCATAGAAATTTACTATAGTTAACTCCAAACTTGTTGGCATAGCAAAATTAACTGCTATCCAGTTATTATTTTTGTCTCACTTTCATAAGTCAAGGCTTGGGGGTCCCAAGCAAGAATGATTCCTCTAGAAGCTCCTGACGTATTTTTTGTTGCCAGTTTTGAATGGTACTAGATCCTATCCCATTCCCTTTTGGAAGTACTCTCTAACATCTTTGATTCCTGAATGCACACTATTGTTGAATTTTATTGCTCTATTAAGGATTTTAGGTAGTTTTTCTGTAGGGGACTACCCAATCTCCTTTCGTTCCAAGATATGTATTTCATTTTTTACTTATTATTTTTGCCTTAGAGAAGTCCTCTAAGGTTTTCTTAGTTTTATCTTTTTTTACTTATCCCATTCTAATTTCTTGATTTTTTTCTTTCTTTTGTCGTAGACCTTGTGGCTAGAGTGCTACTTCCTTTAGCCTCCTTCTTAAACTTTTCTTCTTATGTATTATATATTTTTCCAACCATATTATCTACCTCCTAGGATTGTGATTTCCACTTCTTGTGTTTCCACTATTTCCCCTTATGCATTTCCTTCATGTGTTTTTCCATTCCTGATTGGTGTTTCTTCTATTACTTTTTCAAACTATGATTCTAGGGTTTCTACCTCTTTAACCTGAGCCTCTTATTCCTCTTCTAAGGGTGCTTCCTCTTCCTCCAAAAAGAGAATAACAAACATTTTTCCTTTTTGTTTATCTAAGCCTTGAGTGTTTCTCTTGCACTTTGGTGGGATAGTTTTTAGAAAAGTATTCATAACACCTTATTTGCTTTCATCTGACTGGTTAAATATATTTATCATTATATTTTTTTTCTTCTTGCACTTTTGTGGGATATTTTTTAGAAAAGTGTTCATGCTTGTGATAGGAAATACACTTAAAAGGTATGTGTTCATAATAAAGAGGTTGTGTATGGATCCAATCCATAACGTTAATCCTGATACTCTCTGGTATTTTTAGATTGACTTGCACACACGTTTTGGCATAAATAACATTATTGGCCTTTGGTGGTGCTCAGTCCACAAAGGTTCCAAAAATGTAATGGAAGAAATGGAAGCCTTACCCAGATGAATATCTCCTCTGGTTCCTCCAATTGGGGGTTGAATCTGGTAGACCATGACATCATGTATAGGGGCCTCGACCCTAAAACCATGACCTCCTATGAAATATGGAGCTTCTTTCTTCTAAAGATTAAAATACTACCACAAAATAGCCTCTTCCTACTAGCATGAGTTCATAGCTATAGATTTGCGAGCCCTATATGGAGTCTATCCATTTTTAAATAGAAGATGGGCTCAGCCACATTCCTATGAACTTGTAGATTAGGGCTTAAGGAGACAAAGGAGTGTTAGATTTTGAATGATATCGGGTGGAACCTCAACTATGGGAGGTTCATTTTTAGAATGAAAGTGCTTCTAACTCCAGTTGGGATGAGATTCGAATGTTTAGGAAAGGCGTGAGCCAAGAGATCCAACTTTACTTAATCAAACATAGGTGGACAAGAGAACAAACATATTGTTAGGATTCTTAAATAGAGCAGTTGTAGCCATTATTAGTGTTTTTTTTTTTACCAAAATTTTACCACTGCTAGATAGAAGTTGTTAACTTGGGTCATCCCTTAATCAATGATGCTATGGAATTTAAATCATTATTATCATGCTTTGAGAAGGTTGTTGGATAATTGGTTAATACTATAGATTTTATAATATTTTTCATTAACAATACCTTGGATTTACAATCTAAAATTAGAAAATTATCATCAACATATATGGGTATTCCTTTGTCTCATAAAGAAAATAAGGAGCTTTAAAATCTTGTTTGGTAGGTTGAAAAGGTAAGTTCATAACCATGTCTAGAATGCTACAACTCACAAAGAATACATTGAAATTCATTCCTATTCATATGATGTCACTTTCAAGATTGCCAAAATTTATAAGATTTTAATTTCATAAAATTCAAATATGTTAAGGATGTGAGGAAAAATTAGATTTCCTCTTAATATGTGGGATACGGTTTATAAAGGAAATAATATTAGAGGGGTAGGTTTGTTGAATTATAGACTTATGAGTTTATCCTTAGGGGGAAAACTTGGCTAGAGATTATTCAAATATCAAGGAAAGAGTTGGGCAAAAATGTTACTTAAAAAATATATAGACTTTATTGATGCAATGAAATTATTCAAGAAATGAACCCTATCTAAATGATCGAAAACATGGAACTTCATATCAAATAATTTGTAATATATAAAGAAATATTTTAGAGGGTTAATTGAAGGGGATTATGCAAATTTTTTGTTTGATGCTTGGTGGATCCTCTTATAGTTGATTCAAAATGGTAACTTTTGGCTTGGGCATGTCTAGCTTCTAAATATCTAAAGGTAAAATATTATATTAATGTGAGCAACAACTCTAGATCATGGATTTCTACTAGTAATATGGTTGAAGGAGAGTAACTCAAAAAAATAGCATATGAACTTCAAAATATGCATAAAGAGTTTCATGTACATACTTTTATGAAAGGATGAGTTGGTTTGAAATCTATCAAAATATGTTGGATACTCAGTCAAGTTGGAATATAAGGATATAGAAAAATCATAATTTTCTACTTTTTCTTTGAAAAATATTTGGTTAGTAAAGGCCCTCCCTAAGGCCTCAATATTCCTTTAGTTAGAAGTTCAAAGTAAGATTATTATTGCAGAGAGCCTACAAATAAGAGGATAATATGGACCTTTCAGGTATGCCTTGTGTGAAAAGGATCTAGAAACATCATACCATTTATTTCTTCATTGTCCCTTTGCTTATACCATTTGGGACTACTTTTCTAAAAAATATGAGGATATATTGGGTAACACCATCAACATTGAAAGAATTGATGAAACGTTAGATTAAGCTAAAGCATTATCTTTTATGTGGAGGATTGGTCCTACCATAAATTAATGGAATATATGGCTTGAAAAGAATAATGAAATTAAAAAAAAAAATTAAGCCCATGTTTGGAACCACATTATTGCCTCTCATGCAAAATGTTTATAGATATGGCGCTCATCATGGTAAGTCTCAAGTGTAGAAAAAGAGCTGTCAGCCTCTTGGTTACATGATTTGAATACATGGAAGGGTCATATATGACAATGGATTTAACACAAAGAATTTTTTTTGATCCATGTAAAATGTAAATATCTAGAAATTGTGTTTATCAAAATACTTTTGATGGTGCTTCCAAAGGAAATCTAGGAAGAGCTAGTGGAGGTGGTGTTTTCCAAAATAATAAAGGAAAATTTCTTCTCACATACTCAAAATCATAACTATTCATATGCTAGGGCACTTCTTACAAGGATCAAATATTTAAATTAAGAATGATGAAAATATATTTTAGATGAAGGGAATTCACAAATTATTAGTAATGTTATCAATAAAAATAGATGTCCAGATTGGATAAAAAATAATAATGCTGATGATATTGATCAACAATTGTTGGACACAATCTTTTAGAAATGTGAGCATATCTATAGAGAAGGAAATTGAGTAGCATACAATTTAGCCTACGGTGTTGATCTTTGTCTTGGTAAAATTCAAATTTTAAAAGGCAATTGGGCAAGTGAGATTTTATCTTTTAATGAAAATGATGTCAAGGAGTTGAATACAAAAACATTATAGTTTGAGGAAGATGAAGAATATATTTGATAGAAAAGAAAATGAAAAATATCTTTGATAAAAGGGCAAGCTGGATATGGTTTAATTGAACTTACCAAAAATATAATAATTTGTTATTTTGATGGGAGTGGTCCCTAATAGAAACCACATATAGCTAATTTTAATAATAATGTGTTGGGTTAAATTGATCAATAAATAATTGATGAAATATTGTTATAAGTCCAAAGTACAAAGATCTTCTACATGACTTCTTAATTATTTTACATTATTTTAAGATGTTGACTTCATTTGATTATTTAGTCATCCAAAGGAAAAAATAAAATGACTTTTTCATTCTAGAATTTATTCTTAAGCTTCATGCAAAAAAATTGTACAATCATTTGACATTTATGTATGACCACTGCTTGAGACTGGTTAAATTAACTTGTAAGGTCTACTAGCATTATGCATATCAAACCACCTTGTACTCATTTTTTCCACTATTCATGGAAGGAGGCACTCATGTTGTGCTATCCACTTATAGGTTTTACATAACCTACCCGTATTTTTATTTAAACCTTGGACCTCTTATCTAGAGTACCAAGATTAAAATATTAGGCCCACTCAAGTTGTATAATAAATCATTAGGTTGATTGAGAGCACAATAAAGGTCATTTGCCTTATACGGATCAACAAGTACAAGAGTCTCCTTTATATACATTTAATTATTTGACCATAAAAAAACTCTATATCCTCTTAAAAATTCATTAAAATGATATTAACATTTTCACTAGTGATGTGGTTCCAAGCATCTAAAAATTCTAATAATATTCCCTTTTATCATTAATAGTTATTTTAAAAGAAAAGTTTTATATTATTTAATATAGCACAAATATTACATATAGGTGGATCCAAGAAGATATGGAGGAGCAGAGGAGCAGAGGAAGCAGAGGAAGTTCAAAGGTGCTTGGCGGGAACCTTGATCCAGGCGAGGATCCAGAGGCAGAAAGGACAACGACATCAGGGAATGGTCAGAATTCAGCCCCTGTGCAGGAGGGTCAGGATCGGGGACATGATACTCTAGGAAAATAATATTTTATAGGACCCCATTTAGGATCTGTGGGTCCCAGAGGTGGACTGTCCTATGTGAAAACCCTAAAAGGGAAAAGGAGTGATTTCTTTCGATCACTCCCACCCCTCATTCCACAAAATAACAAGATAATGGTTCCTGCAAACTTCATGGATCCTTTCTTGTCCTTGGAAGAGTTTTCCTTAGTAGGAAAATTTTTGGGTGGAAGACCGGACATAGAAACTATTAGATCGTGGGCTCTTTCCAAGTGGAGAATGGTGGGAAGCCTGGAGATCGTAGCTCTGACTAGGGGTTTCTTCATTCTAAGGTTCAACAACAAGGAAGATGCTAACCACATCCTAACTGGAGGACCATGGTTCCTGGGTAAACGAAGCCTCTACCTAAGGCAGTGGGGAGATGATTTCGACCCTGAAAAGCAAAATATCAATATCACCCCCATTTGGGTTCGTCTACCGAACCTACCAGCCTAGTTCGTTAATGAATATTGGCTTCAAGGCATTGCTAGAACCATAGGGGAGCTAGTGGCCATCGACCACTCGACCTTAGCAAGATCAAGGATGATGCATGCAAGGATCTACGTCAATGCTGACCTGGACTCTGAACTACCATCCTTCGTGGAACTGGGCTATGGGGACTATCTAAGAAAACAGTCGATAGAATATGAAAACAAGCCGACATTCTACACAGAATGCAAAACTCAAGGCCACCTAAAAAACCAATGCCCAAGCTTGGCAGATGAAAGAGAAACCCTAAGAGCCAAAGCCAGGAAGTTAAATGTCAGAGGACCCCCTAGGAACCAGGGTCCACGGGGCCAAGCTAACAAAGGCATTTTCAGACCAATCAATAACAACAATAATCACCAGGGGCCTGCGACCCAGAATCACCCTCCGGAGAAAGGAGATCAGCTCACCAGCAAAAATCAGGAGACTCAGGTAAGCCCTAAGATCCCAAGCTCAAATAATTTTGAAATCCTAGCTGATTTAGCTATTGAATGGGAGACTTGTGAGGAAAATAATAATCAGGTGGAGTTTCCCGTATCCCTAGAATCCCCACCAAAATCGGGCCCCGCCAACCTTATTCCAAAAAGCCCAACCTTAAACCCTGGAGTCTACAACCAAAGCATGGAGGAATTAGAGTCAAGAATTGAAATAGTAGGCATAGGAAACTTGGAAGGATGCTCTAGTCTGGTCCTACATCATATTATCCCTCTTCATTTTAGTTCAAAACAAACCAAAAGTACAATAAAATCTCCCACTTTCATTGACTATGGTAGTGACAAAAAGAGAGGGAGAATGACTACAACAGAACATTATAAACTAAGGATTGACAATGAAATAGCAAATGGCAAGCAAAGGACACTAATCCAACAAGTTATCCCAAGTCAAGATGATAACAAACCTGATAAACCCCCTCAAGGTAGGGGGAGAGGAAGAAACTCCAAATCCAAATGAAGATACTCTCATGGAATGTGAGAGGCCTAAACACCCCACCGAAGCAGAGAGTGGTCAATTCGATTAGAAAGGAATTCAACCCAACCATTATTCTCTTACAAGAAACAAAGACAGATGAAGCACAATCAAGAACAATAGCAAAAAAAATATGGAACCAAGGGGAAATGTTATTCAAGCAGGCAAGAGGAGCATCCGGAGGACTCATGGTGTTGTGGGATCCTCGACTAGTGGAAGGCAACATTATTCAGGATGATGACAGGGTTCTTAGTGTGTTATTTCATGATATCGACAACAATAGATCTTGGATCTTATCAAATGTGTATGCGCCCAATTCAGTTCAAGGTAGAACTAACTTGTGGGAATACCTGAGTCAATTGAATGCAACCTTCAACAACATCCCCTGGGTGGTTGCAGGGGATTTCAATACCCCTCTACATCCTTCAGATAAAAATGGAGGATCAGGATTACCATCAAGGAGTATGGAAGAATTCAATGAGTTTGTCAATTCTAATGAACTGATGGATGTTAGGCTAAAAGGAACGAAGTATACTTGGAGCAATCGTCGGGTTGGGAACCAATTAATCCAGGAGAGATTAGATAGGTTCCTTCTCTCAAAAGAAGCAATCACCATTTTTGGAGAGTCGACCTTGCAATCTCTTCCTCGGATTGCGTCTGACCACAACCCAATTCTGATGGAGCTACCGCAAGTCAACTCTTTCAAAAAACCTTTCGATTTCAATCCATGTGGACTAAACACCCAGACTTGAAAGAAAAGATTAAAAGTTGGTGGCAGCAACCCTGTCAAGGAAGTTCTGCATTCAAACTATCCCAAAAATTGAAGAAAGTAAAAGACAATCTCAGAGTCTGGAATAAAGAGGTCTTTGGAAACCTTTTTGAGAACAAAAAAGTAGTAGCAGAAATATTGAAGACCATAGAGAATAAGATTTAGAACGGATTGTGTGATGAGGCAACTAGAACAGAAGAAAAAGTTACTTTGTCAGAATATCATAACATCCTAGCCTATGAGGAGATGTATTGGAGGCAAAAATCTAGAGCTTTATGGCTAAAGGATGGAGATTCTAATTCAAAAATTTTCCATGTCACAACTCTAAGGAATAGAAGCAATAATAAAATTAGAGAGCTAACCAAACCAGATGGCTCCTCTACCCAAGACATCCTTGAGATTAGAGAGGAAGTGGTCTCTTACTTCAGCTCCCTCCTGGGAGAGGACACTCAGTGCCAAGAGGCAGCCAAAGCAGCTCTCATTCAATTCATTCCTCAGGTTATAGACATCACCACCAATGATAAACTCTTGGCCCCTTTCACCGATGAGGAAATCAGAACTGCCCTGTTCAGCATGGATCCTGATAAGGCCCCGGGGCCTGATGGATTTCCTCCTCATTTCTACCAAGTCTTCTGGGATACAGTGGGGAATGATGTTATTTCTGCTTTAAGGGAGTTTCAAGCCTCAAAACATATCCCCAGGGGGTTCAACTCCACATTCCTAGCTTTGATTCCTAAAATCTAGGATCCCAAAACTATGGCTGACTTCAGACCGGTAAGTTTATGCAATGTGGCCTACAAAATCCTCACCAAAGTCTTATCCAATCGTATGAAAAAAATCCTGCCCCTTATTATTGACACTTGTCAAGGGAGTTTGGTTCAAGGAAGATCAATCTTAGATGGCATTATCACAGTCCATGAAGCCCTCCACTCAGCTAGTCAGACCAAGAAGGCCTCCTTTGCCTTAAAGCTCGACATGAACAAAGCGTTTGATCGAATCAATTGGGAATTTGTGTTAGCAATGTTACTCAAATTTGGGTTTCATCCTCAGTGGGTCAGATTGATTAAAGGTTGCATATCCAAGCCTTGGTTCTCAGTTTTGGTTAATGGAACAACTGTAGGGTATTTCCAGAGTAGCAGAGGACTCAGGCAAGGGGATCCTATAAGCCCAATGCTCTTCATTATTGTGGTTGAAGCCTTAGGGAGAACGATTAAAGCAACATGCCATTCAGGGTTAATATCTGGGATAAAAGCCACTTCCCTTACCAATCCGGTATCCCACCAACAATTTGTGGATGATACCCTTATTCTAACCCAGGCTTCGATGGTGGAGGCCAGAAGGATCAAGGAAATTCTAAAGTTGTATGAGGAAGCAGCAGGGCAAAAGGTGAACTTCAACAAGAGAAAAATTTATTTCCTCAATACTCTCATCCCTAGGAAAATCAAAATAGCTAGAATTCTAGGATGTTCCATTGCCAACCTTCCTACTTCCTACTTAGGACTTCCTCTTTTCTCGGGCACCCCGATAGAGTCCATGTGGAACAATGTGGTAGAAAGAATCCAAAAAAAGCTAGCAGGATGGAAAGGTCATTTGTTATCCTAGGCAGGGAAAGCCACTCTAACAATGGCATCTTTATAGAGCATCCCAGTTTATTTTCTTTCGGTGTTTAAGGCCCCAACCAGGGTGTACCAAAAAATTGAACAACTCCAAAATAATTTCTTATGGTCAGGATCCGAAGAGAAATAGAGGATCCACTTGGTAGGTTGGAGCAAGGTTTGTAGACCTAAAGAGAAGGGAGGCCTAAGCCTACGAAGAGTATCCCATCTAAATACTGCGTTGTTAGCAAAACAAGCATGGCGCCTCTTGACCAATGAAGAAATCGAATGGACTACTATAATCAAAAGGAAATATCTCCAAGGTATAGACTTCCTAAAAGATACTATCCAAATTAGAGGGTCTGCCTTTTGGAAAGCTATCCTAACTAGCAGAGATATTATTAAAAAAGGGTTGAGATGGATCCTAGGCAATGGGCATAAGATCAGATTTTGGGAAGACAAATGGGCCAGAGAGGAGGCCTTGTCCCAGTTTCCTAACCTAGCCAGGGTGAAAGTACATACTGATCAACTCTTAGGGGAGAAAGTGGCAGACTTCATAAGCAGGGATAGAGGCAGACTCAGGTGGAAACAAATTACAATCCAGGGCCTCGAAGCTGAGACCACAGAAATTCAAAACATGTTGTCTCAGCAACTCATTCCCTCAAGTTCAATAGTTGACCATTTAGCTTGGGCAGTGACAGAGAGTGGGCAATTTTCAGTAAAATCTGCTTATAATCTTCTGTCAAATTTTGAGGATCCCAAGTTACAGACCCAACTGGTGTGGGTTAAAAATCTCATTCCCAAAATCTCAATTTTTTCATGGTTGGTTATCCAAGGCAAGATTCTAACCATGGACAACATGTTAAGGAAAGGTATAATTGTTGTTAACCATTGTCACTTGTGCAGAGCTAACTGGGAGTCTACTCATCACCTTTTCCTCGAATGTCTGGTTTCCAATAGTATCCTCAATGATCTATTCCAAGCTTTCAACATATCCTGGGTAATACCGGACACCATCTTAGAACTCTTCCATCAATGGCCCAACCCTTTTGTTAGCCTTAGGCTTAGATTTATGTGGAAGATCTACCTCCATCATTTCCTATGGCAGATATGGCTAGAAAGAAACCATAGAGCCTTCAATGAATCCAATCACGACATCAGGTCTATCACCAATAAAATCCTAGTCTTTACAAAAGAGAACGTCAACATCATCCCCATAGAAGCCCAAAAAATTCCTCCCTGGGAAATTAATCTTGCCAAATCCTTAAACATTACCCTTGAAGAGGAAACCTTAGCCATCAAGCCCAATCCTAGACTTAATGCTAAATGGATCCCCCCTGCTGAGTGGCTCAAGCTTAACGTCGATGGGGCAGCTAAGGACAATCCTGGAAAGGTAGGAGCTGGAGGAGTGGTGCGGGACAACCAAGGTAACGTGGTGTTGGCTTTTTTTGAATAGCTAGGAATCAAGACTAACAATGAGGTAGAAGTGAGAGCCCTATGGAGGGGGCTACAGTTATCTCAAGAGATCCAAGGCAGATTGATAGTCGAAGGAGACTCTCTGAACACAATAAACCTATTAATGAACAGCAAAAAGCCTCCTTGGTGGATCGAACCATTCATCAGTGAGGCGAGGATCCTTTTTGAGGACAGGCATGATAGGATTGCCCAACACGTTTATCGTGAAGCCAATAGAATGGCAGACAAGCTGGCCAACCATGGGGTTGACGTCGATGGACTTGTCACGTGGCCACTTGGGGTCCCGAGTGACGTGGATGAACTCCTTCAAAGTGACCACCAATGATCTTCGAGACACGAGAAGTGGGTAGGTGGACCCCAATCACGTGTGCTATAGGCGGTCCCACAAATTTTTTGAAAAATAACCACAACAGCGGAAGTCTGACCTGTCAGCCTAATCAGATTATGATGATGGGGAGAATAAACTTGGCAAATTGGGAGATCAGCAAAACTAGATACGAGGGAGACCTGGTCACGAGAATTTTGAGCAGGAGGTTATCATTCCAAAATGGCTACTTCATGACCGTTTCCAACAAGAACCAATGGCGATGGGGGATGGGTAGTCCCCCAAGACAAATGGAAATCATGGGCATAGTCAGCATGGCGAGAAGGGGTGGTGGCAATAAGAGACTCGATGGAGGAGTTAAAGACCCAAGAAACAACATTCAAGCTTGGATGTGGTCCCGAGGCGGTGGGGTAAATATCTTTGACTTTGCCCAAGGCGCTTTGGAGGGAGATAGTGAGCATGGTTTTTTCAACCAAGGCAGCATGTCAAAACTCAACATGATTACGAGGACAAGGGTGTTTGGCGATGGGCAACATGGCATGCGGTTCCAACTGTCAGATGAGGCCAAGTGGAGTATGTTCCAGGTGGAGGACGGTAATTGGAGGATTGGTACCAAAGGCACCCTTAATAAGGAAGTTTCCTCTCGCTTCGAGAATTCTCAAAACAACCACCACCCCCGAAAGGCTTCAAAACCTGATTCGACGTGGATTGCTATGTCGATCAAGGTAGCAATTTCTAAGGAGAAGGACACTGAGAGCATAGGGAGAATGACGTACATTGAGCCAAGTATGGTCATCATGGAGCCTGTTGCCCAGGCCATACTGACGGAGAGAAGGTTTACGTAGTTTTTTGATATGTTCTCTGGGGTTGAGGAGGACATCACCCAGGTGGTGATGGATTCTTGGGAGGACGATAGAGTAGAGATACGCGGGCATGAGATTTTAATTGACGTAACTTTGCTTGCCACCATCACTGGGCAAACTGTAAAAGGGAGGTCTATTCACAGACAAAAGCATCACTGGGAGGTGGAGCTGAAGGAGTTCAGGGACAACCCTAAGATCTTCAAGGAGGCAAAATTGGGGTTGACAAGGATGGACCTTCCCACCCCTTGGAATGGGGTAATGAAAAATGTGATGGAATTCATCACGACGGAGGACCCTGGTAAGACTTTACTTAGTTTTCACTATGCCTTTGTTAACTTCTTTCGGGACGTCAACCCGATTAGCATCCCTCAGTTTTTGATGAATTCGATGAACTACACCATTAACTCATGTCGAAGCAAGAGGGGCTCTGCTAAGCCCATGCACCAGGGATTATTCAAGGTAATATACAAATGGGCTCTGGCCATGGCTCCCCAAGCCGCTCCTTCGACGATTGAGGATGCCCCGACCAGGCCAATGGTTGAGAGCTCTAGGGCTAGGGCATCCCCGAGCCCTATAAAACCCTCCTCTACCTCTAGAGGAGGCCCGACCAGGAAAAAACTAAGAATTGAAGAAACTCCCACTAGATCTTCTTCTAGGCTGAGGAACAAACAATATCTGGGTAAAGGAAAGGCCATAGCAAGTGACACTGAGGATGAGGAACCTGACCCCTCTATCATGGTTCTCAAACATTTTGTGCTAAACACCTTGGCTAACATAATTCAACAGATGCATGAGTTTCAGGAGATGCTCACCAAGGTGTTCTACAATGAGGGCTTCCAGAGTAACAAGCCGGTTGTGGCCGTTCAGGATTCGGATGATGACGAGGATGACAAGGTCGAGGACCCTGACGAAGAGGAGGAGGAGGAGACCTAGTTCCTCCATGGTGGGCCCCTATACAAAATATTTTTTTTTTTTGTCAGTGCAATATGGTCAAATTTTTAGACAAATTTTGGTCTTGTATCTGTACAGAGGATGTTTTCCTTTTTGTAATTATCGTCTGTTGTAGCTTGTGTGGTCTGTCAAGGAAGTGTCCTTGGAGTCTTTCGCGTCTGAGAGCTTTGAAGTCAGCTCTGTGGGTCTCTCTTTTGTATCTAGAAAAGGCTAGCAATAGTAGAGGACAGGTCATCCTCAGTAAGGCAAGGATCCGTATTACCAGCATAAGGCTGTATTTTGTAAAAGGTTTTGGGTTAACCTGTAAAACCCGGTATTAATGAAAATCTCCTTAATTACCAAAAAAAAAATATAGCATAAATATTACAAGTTGGCCATGTGCTACAAGCATCACAAGCAAACCAAGGATGCATGTAGCCAAAGTTGGAATCCCATAAGGGCAAGAATACCTATAAAAAATAAAATCTCTTCCCCGGCATATTCAAAATAACTAGAACAAAGAAGTCCTTGGTCCATAGCAGTCTATAGAACAAAAAAAGCCAATATGCTTAGTCTATGTGGTCATCTCTTAAGTTCTTAGAATTTGGTTGTAGAATTCCTTATGCTAGCTAAAGAAGGATGCAAAAGAAAGCCTCCATTAGCCTTTTTTATCTACCAAATGGTTCCACTTCCTAGGAATGTGATGTCAATTAATCTGTTCAAAATTTCCCAGTCTTATAGACTTGATTCAACAATATCCAGAGTAGAATAGAATTGACCTCTTATTTTCCAAAAAGAAATTGTATGATTAGCTTAGAGTCCCCATAAACTGAAAGGGTTTTGATATTTTCTCTTGTTGCTAGAGTGAGACCAAATTTGCATCCCATCAACTCAACTACATTATTGGTGGTTTGTCCTAAATTTAAGCAAAATTCAAGAATCCTAGAGTGTGGTATAGACCATAGAACTCCTCCAAAAACAACTATTCCAGGGTTAGACTTCGAAGCCCCATCAAATAATAGATCTAGGAAAATAAAATGTAGTTGAGGAGTGTAATATCCCCACTATTTGATTATCATTTTACTGGAAGAATGTGATACTTCTAGAGGTGTTTGTGATTGCAGGTGCAGGTTTCCACTCTATAGCTAGTGAGCAAAGCAAGAACACCCACCCCTAGCAGAGACAGTGGTTGAAAAAATCAGGTAAGGTGGGATATCATGTCGTGCCTCATGCACCATGGCTCGTGGGTACATGGAAACCCACCAAAAAATCATTTAGGAGCATATTGCCTGTGATTGCATATCAATGCTCATGTCTTTTATTACATCAAGTTAGTTTTGCATAATATGGAATATTGCATTATAATAATATAGCAAATTATTATATTACAATTTTTTTTAAGGAAAAAATCCCTTGTGGGGCCGCCTTGGTTTGAAAGACCACGACTAGAGGGTTCTACGTCGTCAAAGTCACCTAGGAGTCGCGCCCGACCTTGCCCGCACCAACATTATCAATTGGATTTTTGGGTACCCAGTTCAACTTTTTGGTAGGGTGGATATTTGAACCTGGGACCTCCCTTGGAGGATTGCCCTCTCCTCTCCAATTCACCTACAACACCTGGATCATTATATTACAATTATAATAATAAAAATGTAAATCATTATAATTAATATTAAATAATGATAATTATTAAAAAGCACCTGAGGGTGTAGCGCAACGGTTTAGGCTTTGGCTCTTCTTCAGGAGGTCCAAGGTTCAAACCGGGGTGTGGGTGAGTGTGTGAGGGGGTGGGTGTGTGTCTCCCTCGTGGAGTTGTTGTAACAGGTTGAGGATTCTTGGTCAAAATCCCCATATCTTAATATTACCAAAAAAAAATGATAATTATTAAAAGAAAAAAATAATGAAATTAACATGTTAAATAAAGGATATAAAATACTTTAATATTTCTTATTTAGGGAGGAAATTAAAATGACACCCAACTCTCTTCCAGGCTTTGCATGTTGTGTTCGTAGGTGTCACCTTAGAATTTAACTCTAAAAATCTATAAGAGGAAATCTCCAGTTAGTTGAAGCGCGTGGGAGTCTTTATATTGAGGATGGCCAAAATAATCTTGTAAGTAAGTTGTGTTTTTGTTATAATCTGATTATTGAGAGTATTCCTGTGAGTTATTCGGCACCAACCAAGTGCTTTCATTTTTATTAGAGCAAGGCAACCAGGTCAAGTTTTTCTTTATTTAAAAAAACAAAGATTTTGTTTGCATCAAGTATGTCGTTGTATATTAAGTTCATTGTGCATATGTGCATATTATAAAATCCTCTAAAAACTAAATTGAAAGATTAAGTTCACTGTGCATATGTTTGTTGTATGCATTTAGAATCATTGAGCCATGCTGACCCAATACTCTTCATATCATCATTAGTCTCTGTCGGGAAGGGAGGGGATGGAAGCGTCTCATTGTGAGTAGCAAACCTGTTTGCTTGGGGAATTATCTTCAAAAGATTAAGTAATCATACTTTAAAGTAAGTGCTTTTTATGATAATGTGCATTGTATGACCTACTGTAATAAGAGGAGAGAACAATTTGAAGAATAACTTTGTTCATTTTACCTTGTCGATATGGTCATGTAAATTTAAGATTTTACAGAGTTTCTTTTGGGAAAACTCTATTTTGCTTCATGATATGGTCATGATAATGCTTCTATTTTGCTTAAATGCCTTGGGCCAATTATGTTCTGATTAATCCCATCATAGATAATTGCTTCACCATAAACAGTTGTTACATTATTTAGATTTTTGATATCTGTTTCGTAGCCGGCAGATGCAATCAAATCAAACATCTCTTCTTGCACGCTTTAATTGTTGAAAGCATGAGTTTTTAAAATCCCAACTCATAATTTGAAATGGTATGTTTACCATGTATTGCTTTAGATAGAAAATCATTCTGGTAATATCTTAACATGTAAAATTTATCCTAAATAGTATAACATACTATAAAACCGATCATCGTTTAGTCAAATCTTTAATTTCGCATTCTTTTTTAACTGAATTAAACATTTGTTATAGACTTCAAAATTAAAATGGTAGTTTTCATTTTTGAAAGCCGTGTTAGTGTTTGGATTGATGTTCCATCTCCTCAACCAAAGGTAACCAACAAAAACCTAGCATAACATAAATGTTTATGCTACAAAACCCTAGAACTGCCTAACCTTATGAGAAGTGAAAATAAATGATTGTCGTTTTTAGCATCTACGATTGGCAGAATTAGAAGCAATTATAGAACTTCATAATTAAATTTTATAGAAAACCTACTTATATTTTTTAAGGATGTAAGTCACTCCTTTATGACTTTATGAGTTGTTTTGAGTAGGTAAAGCTCATCTTAAAACTATCACTGACTAAAAGAGCTTATATAATGTCGTGATTTTATGTAAAAGGTAAGACTAGTTTTCTGCATAAAGAATATTATGAATCGCTTCTCATAGATAGATAATTAAATCCAGGTCGTCGAGTAATTCCATGGAGTCGTTATGGCGGTTGAAAAATTTATTCTTCATTTTGTATCTTGAAAACACCATTATGAATGTAGGATCTGTTGTCAATCTTGACACACCTTGTAAAAAAGATGCATAGTTAATTCTGTTTTTGAAAGCATTCATTGTAAAATTCCTTTTTCACGAAAAATGGTCAAAGGCGTTGCGATTCTAAAGCTTTCCTTCATTTGGGTCTCCTCCTTCTTAAGCTTTTCTACATTTTTATTTTCTTTATCATGTTCTTCTGAAGTTTTTAAATTTGGTATGTTGCATTCAAAATTGTTTATATTTTAGCATGGGCAATCAAATGTTAAATTTTCATCCATTTTTGGTTCTATTCCTTGCTTAGCTAGAGGATTATTTGCAAGATGATCGAAGGATTAAGGAAGCAAAGTAGAGAAAGTTGCTAAGTGCAGATAGAATTTAAGCTTATTCAAAATAGAAGCCTCTAAAGAATTTTCCAAGTCTATTGCTTAAAGCAGAAAGCGCTCCACTTGGGAGCGCTTAGCTAAAAGGCGCTCCACTTGGGAGCGCTTTGCTGAGAAGCGCTTCACAAGGGAGCGCTTTCCTCAAAAGCACTTCACTTGGAGCACTTTGTTGAGAAGCGCTCCACAAGGGATCGTTTTTCTCAAAAGCGCGGAGCGTTTTCCTCAAAAGCGCTCCACTTGGGAGCACTTTGCTGAGAAGCGCTCCATAAGGAAGCGCTTTCCTAAAAAGATTCAAAGGGATATTGTTAAAAGGAGCCAATGAAAAAAATGAAAGGTCCACAATGCATTTCCTATTTCACCGCCCTAAAACTATTTTCGAGACCGTCTAAATGATGATCGTCATCGGAGACTTCTAACTTCAATATCAAGTTACCTGTAATTTTTGCCTGACTATTCCAAGTCTTCGTCAGAACCTTCTGCTTTTTAATGCTAAATTGGGATAAGGTAGACCATTTTTGGTTGTCACTGAATTCGAATCAGCCTGTCATGAAAGTGGTTGAATACCAATTCATCGAGCGGTAATTTTTCTCCTATATAAACCCCCCCTTTCTTTGTAAATGCATGGATAACTTCTGCTAGAAAAGCAGTTATGTATTTTGGATCTCGCTGTCGAAATAAAAGCTTTTGGCTCTGGTGTTGAGACTTCTAATTCGTGTATGACTTCTACTCTGTTATTTCTATTAAGTTAGTTTATTTACGGCCAGTTTAATTCTGTTTTCTGGATTTCACTGTCAGTAGAGGGCTTGCCCTTGGAATACTTGCTGGAGTTTGCATAGTTAAAAGGTTTTTCATACTAGTTTTTGTTAAAGGTTTATTTTTTTTATTGTTGTTGGTTCAAATATATAAGCTGCCTATCGTGCTTTCGGTCCATCACCCCACAATTTTGGCTTGTAGTCATTTCCCATTTCTTTTAGTCATTTCATCCCTTTATGTACATTCCTTACCCTTAACCCAAAGTCCCAATTTTTATTTTCTGAAATAGTTGTATACTTGAAACCTACTCTCAAAATAAAGGCTTCTGGCTACGGTTTAAGTCCCCAATCTCTGTGTAATATTTCTACTTTGTGATTTCTATTAAACTAGTGTTTATGTTCTTTAGTTTAATTCTGTTCTCTAGATTTTATTGTTGATAGAATACTGATCCCTGGAATCCTTGTTGGATTTTACATAGGTTCTGAGGATTTTATACTGCTTTCTGTTATAAGTCATTGCTTTGATTATTGTTGGTAAAAGTAGATAATTTGTATATCGTGTTCTTCATTCATCATCTCAAATTGCCGACCTTTGACCATATCCCCTTCCTTTTTGTAATCTCCCATCTCTTTCAGTATCTTTCCATCCCTTATCTCCAATCACCCATTTAATTTTTGAAACTAGCCCTACTGGAGATTGCCACAGAGAACATCCCTTTCCTTTGGGCATTCAATGCTTGGCAACGGACCTAGGGCACTGCAAATTTAGAAACCCTGTATCTAGACCGGTTCAATTGCCAACAGTTTTAGGCACACCCGGTGGGACCCAAACGTTCCACGTTTTATCAGTATTAAGAAGTGATTTTTATCTTGGTACTGTTTAATCTGAATATCTGGAAACTCTACTAAACCCAAGATAGCTCCAAATATCGTAGACTAGTGTAAAATCTCCCGCCTTCATGCATACAAGGTGGAGGGCTAGAAATACAAAAGAAGAACCCAAATTCTATGAGCTCAACATCGACGCTTTAGGAGAACATCCTAGGGTGGTCGGGTCAAATATTCTGCTTTTTGGGACATCATCACAAGAAGTTGTTCAAGATTCATAGAATCCAACTCTTGAAAGCATAGCTACCAGCTTACCTTCAAATCCACCGAATTCTTTGGATCAGCAGTATACTCTGGCTCCACCAAACGTTCAACCAGGTGCTCCGAGTGTTCCGACTGTTCCAACTCAGCAAGTTCTACCAACTCCACCACTCCTCACTAATTCGCCTCCCCATATGGCATAACCAGCTTTGCCTAAGCAGTTTGCAACTTGGAACCATACGAGACCGCTTGCCTTGCAGGCCCAACACATGGTCCCGCTTGTATCTTTGAAAGCTCTACCAAATTACGATGACACGGGAAAGATGGTGCAAGAGCACATACAAGACGCCACAGGATTAGCGACCATCCATCAAATTACCAACAAATATGTCATTGTAAAGTTGTTCATTCTTTCATTAAGAGGTAATCTTCTTTATTGGTATCGATCTCTCTTGCCCGACACCATTACTACATGGGACCATCTGGTTGGGCAGTTGATAAGGGGTTTCAATGAACAAGCAGACCCCTTCTCTATGTTACACCAGTTTACTACTATTCAAAGGCATCCTCAAGAAGAAATAACTAACTTTAACGTTAGATTCGCAAGAACCTAGCAAAGAGTCACAGATGGTCTTCGACCCACATCTAAGCAGGCTACATTTTATTGCCTAAGAGATTTCCACTCAGATTTAAGCATCAACATCTGCCATGCTAATATCAATACATTCCCCGCTCTCTACAAACAAGCCTAGAAAGTTGAGGCTGACCTAATAGCTATCGAGAAGTTACCTCCCAAGGCAACAACCCTGATTTATACAAATTTCCCCCAAAATATGTATCCAAGCGCATACGCTCCTCCTGCATCCCAAACACACCTTAGCCAATCTTGGAACCCACATTCTCAATATCGACCTATGCCTATGCCTCAATCCCAAGAGCCCGTTGTTCCCTAGTTACCTGCTCCAATGTAATACCTAGCTTTGCCAGCGCCACCAATGTTGGTCCCATTACCTCCAAGTCAAGTAGCTGCTAACCAAGCGACTGTAATCAAAGCTCAACCTAAAGAGCTATCGAAAGTTAAGGCTTACATGAAGATGGTGGCAAACCATATGAGCACCATAAGGAAAAGACAATATGATCAAGGATTTCACCAGAGGATATTCCCTCCTACCCCGATCACCAAAGAGCAAGCAACCATTGGCGCTCAAAGGCAACACAAGCAAAATTTAGTAGTGATGAACACCGAAGAGGTTGATACCTCTGATTCCTTCTATTGGTGTACCACATGTAATGATCCGTACAATGAAGAAGACTGTATGGTACATCTAAATTATGTGCAGACACTGGCTGGCAGACCCTATGAGCAAGTTAATATGATCAAGGAAGCTGATCAAAATCTCATGACATCATCAGTTGAACAATTTTTTATTCTTACCAAGTCAAGAAAGAAACTTATCGAGGTAGATCCAGTTCAGATGGATACATTGAAAGTGCCTCTGGTACCTAAACCCACAACTAAATCATGGACTGGAGCTCAGTCACAGGCAAAATATCTTGATCCAATGGCAACTGCTCACCAGTCCGATCGATTGAAGGACCACCTTTCACCTCATGTTAGAGAAAGGATCTCACAGCCTAAAGCTACAACTCCTCAGCTGCCAGTAGAAACACGAGAACAGGCAAGAGAAAATCTTTGATACCCCTCACTCACTAAACAACAATGGGTAGATGTGGTGCAACAATATTGAAAGATCTACGAACCTACAAGGGGAGTAGTGGAGCCTGTCGCTTCAACATATAGCATAGTCAAAGAAATGAAAAAGGTCCCCACTAAGGTAAGCCTATATGATGCCCTTCAGCTTCCAGGTCAAGTTGATCTATTACAAGAATCTCTCAAATGCACACAGGACAAGGAAAGTGAACCAACTCAGATTGTGTATTCTCAGCCATTAACAGCTTCAGCCATAGGTAAAAATAGGCCCCCGCCATTCTACCTATCCCTTCAAATGGAGGTATGGGTCGTGCATAACTACATGATCGATTCAGGCACTGCTACAACCATCATGCCCAAAGTAGTATGTGAAATCATGGGTATGGAATACACCCGTAGTAGCCCTGGGGTTCTGTAGTTAGAAGAAATTCCAATAAAAATAGTGGGAGTGATCAAAGATGTGCCCATCCAACTCCATAAAATGCCACAAGTCACTATCATACAAGAGATCATGGTGGTTGATTTGGAGCCATATTTTAGTATGTGCCTCTCACGAGAATTCACGGCGAATATGGGAGGCTACCTCTCCCTTGACTACACCAACCTGGAGATCCCCTTCAAAGAAAGAAGATTCAATCTCTTCAATGAGAAACCTACTGGTTTTCACATTGAGAAGCTTGAAGATGAAGAAAGGGATCAGTCTCTATCAATTTTATGGCAGAAGAAATACAAATCGACTTGATGGAGGAAGCTCTCGTTGAACTCCAATTGGAGGATGACTTCTCCCTAACTGATTTCAACGCAATCAATGGTATGAACTTAGGATGCTACATGCTCACTAAGCTTAAAAAATAAAAGTAAGCTCACCCAGCAACGTCCTCAACCTTAGACCAACTTTGGAAGTTGTACTTTGATGGCGCATGATGTAAAAATGGAGCTGGCATAGGAATTTCTCTCATCTTCCCAACTGACGAACAGAAGACTTACTCATACAAACTAATTTGGAGTTGTACAAATAATGCGTCTGAGTATGAGGCTTTATGCCTCGAACTCAAGAAAGCTGAGAAGCTAGGCATCAAGCAACTATAGATTTTTGGGGACTTCGAGCTAATCTGTAATCAAGTTACTAGCAAGTGTGTCAACAAGCAACACTACCTGAAGGCGTATCACAACAAAGTGTGGGATTTGTTCGATACCTTCCACGTGCTAAATGTCAAGTCCAATTTAAGGGAAAAAATAAGCTAGTCGACATCCTAGCTTCCATTGGCACCCGATTTTCACCAGTCAATGGCATGATGCACAAACCAAATACGGTGAGATCAATTTACCGACCTTTCGTTCCCGATAAAAAGCTTCATTGGCAAGTGTTCGATAATGATGAACAACTTGTTAAATTCTTGGTCAATGAAGCATAAACCATCAAAGGGTAAGCTCTAAATGAAGAAGACCATGAAGGTTTGATTCAGTTGAAAAGCAATCATATCCCGAAAGGCCTGATCGCACTAGAAAGTCCCTTTAATAGAAATGATAGGCCTACCGACCATAAGATCAAGGTTGACCAAAAGGATTTCATCAACTTGGAGTTAGAATCAAGGAAAGTCATCATGGTAGGGATCGACTGCACCACCAAGGAGCTCCAACAGATCCGAGTTTTGTGTAAAGAATACCCCGACATCATCGCCTAGTGTTATCAATACTTAAAGGGGTATGACAAGAATGTCATCCAGCATACCATCAAGTTAGAAGAGGGTGTCAGACCCTTCAGACAGAAGCATCGACTTGTAAATCCAAATATCGAAACTCTTATGAGGATCAAGTTATTGAAGATGCTCGAAGCTAAGATCATATATTTGATTAAGCATTCTTCCTGGGTGGCTAACCTGGTTCTAGTGCAAAATAAAAATGGTGATATTCGGTTGTGTATAGACTTCTAAAATTTGAATCAAGCGTCACTCAAATATCACTACCCACTACCTCAGATTGATCAAATCATTCATGTAGTGGCAGGGGCACAAAGATTCTCCTTACTGGACGGGTTATCAGGCTATAACCATATATGGGTTAAAGATGAAGATCAGCACAATACCGCATTCACGACCAAGTTGGGCATTTTCGCCTATCAACAGATGCCTTTTGGCCTTTCTAATGCCAGAGCTACCTTTTAGAGGGCAATGGACCTCGCTTTTGGTGAATTACTCAATCATGTCATTGTAATTTATTTAGATGACTAACGGTCTTCTCTCATAAAAGGAAAAAACATGGCTCGCATTTACGACAAGTTTTTGAAAAATGTTAGGAGTTCGGGGTCTCCATCAACCCCCAAAAGTCAATATTTTCAATGAAATAAGGAAAGTTACTCGGGCATATTATCTCTGAAAAGGGATTAACAATCGATCTAGCTCAAGCAGAAGCATTTCTCCGACTTTCACCTCCCACAAATAAAAAGGCCTTGCAGTCCTTTTTTGGATAGATAAACTTCATCAGGAAGTTCATAGTCGATTTTGCCTAGGTGATAAAACCAATGGCCCAACTCTTGAAAAAGGGCGTCGAATTCAAGTGGACTGATGAGAGGAGGCAAGCTTTTCAAGAGATTAAAGAGTAGATTACTCAAGCTCTTGTCCTTATCAACCCTGACTACTCATGAGATTTCATCTTATACGTGGTCGGAGAGCCTGAGAGTCATGTCACGATACTAACCCATAAGGGTGAAGATGGAGACAAACGTCCAATTGTGTTTCTCGGCCAGATCATTCAGCATCATGAGGAGAAGTTCAATTTCACCAAACGATAAGTTCATGCAGTGATGAGGTCCCTCCAAAATTTTAGGCACTTTGTATCTCAAAACAAAACCATCGTATATGTCATACACCCTGACGTCCCGAGCTTCATCATCCAAGGTGAGTTAGGGAATATAAGGGCAAGTTGGGTTACCAAAATCCAAGGGTTTGATATTGAGATACACCCAACCAATTTGGTTCGAGGCAGAGTGCTCTGCCAAGAGTTAGTTAAAAATTTTGCGATCGAAGATATGATTCCAGGCTCAGATAGCCTAAATTTTGAAAGCAACTTGGCTATCCCAACCACTAGTGAATCATACTGGATAGAAGACCTGATCAGATATTTTGATACAAGTTGATGCCTCTCACACCTCGATGCTTCACAAAGAAGAAGATTCCATCTACAAGCTAACAGGTATGTCCCGATGCCCAATGGCATTTTTTATCAAAATATTGACGAGATCCTTTTAAGATGCATTAAGGAATCCAAAAAGTCTAAAATCTTGGAGGAGTTTCACTCTGGTGTTTCAAGGGGGCATTTTGTCGGTAGATCGATGGCATTAAAAATCATCAAAGCAAGTTACTATTGGCCTACTCTCTTTTCAGATACCTTCAAAACTAGCCAGTGCTGTGACAGTTGCCAATGTTACTCAATAAGGGTTAGGAATGCATCGCTTCCTCTCCACCCCATTCAGATGGAGACTCCATTCCAACAGTGGGGTTTGGACTTCAACAGGATCATCAATCCAAATTTTTCTATCAGCCACAAATATATCTTGACTGCTATGGACTACTTCACTAGATGGTCAAAAGCAATTCCAACCAAAGAGGCGAGCCAGGAGGTGGTCATATCCTTCCTTGAAGGTCTGATCACTCGGTTCGGAATCCCAAAATTCATTATCTCGAACAACGGTTCTCTTTTCACTGGTGCAAAAAATTGTGAATTCACGGTCAGATATAGAATTTACTTGAAGGTTTCATCTAACTATTATCCATAGGGAAATGGATTAGCTGAATCCACAAAAAAACTATTGCAAATTCTCAAGAAATCTTTGCAAAAAAATAAAAAGAGTTGGCACCTACTTTTGAATCAGTACCTATGGGCTGATCGAATTTCCATCAAGCAGTCTATCCAAAATTCACCCTATTCATTGGTGTATGGCAAAGATGTTGTCTTACCTACACACATTGAATTACCAGCCTTACAACTTCTTAAGGGGATCAATGTTGAAGGAAGCCAGCTTAGCCCAATGGATGCAAGGCTGGCACAGTTGATAGAATTAGAAGAAGAAAGAGAAAAGATGTACGATGTCTTTGCCAAGCATGCCGAAACCACCAAGAGCTGGTTTTGTAAGAGAACTTTCGATCAGGTTTTCAACGTTGGGGATTTAGTTTTGAAGTGGAACGTCAAGAAATCGAACCTGGGAAACCATGAAAAGTTTGATGTCTTTTTAAAGGGTCCATTTCGGGTCTCTGGCATTCATCATATAAATTCATTCACGCTTGGAGACATGGAAGGCGATGAGCTTCCTATTCTAGTTAATGGTTTCCTACTAAAACCTTACTACCCACCAAATCCCGATGCTCTTCTCTAGCTGATCAGGTATTCCTCATGTATAGTCCCTTTTTTTTGTATAGTAGGGTAGTCTTGTCTTACTCTAGGCTTAGTTGGGAAAATGAAGAAAGAAGTTCCTTCAAAAAAAAATTCACCAAAGCTTTTGGCAGCTAGGATGAGGTATTTAGTGAAGAAATTGCACCTCGTAGGCCGAGATGTTGTTTTTTTTGTTAGAGGTCTGAAGAAGCTTTTTTAAGAATAACTTTACTAATATTTTTGTAGCTAGAGTGATATCCTTAGTAAAGAAATTGCACCCAATAGGCCAAGATATTTATCCAAAGGTGAAGCGCTCCACAAGGAAGCACTTTTCCCGAAGTCGAAGCACTCCAAAAAGTGGAGAGCACTCCAAAGGTGAAGCACTCCATAAGGGAGCGCTTTGCCTAAATTTAGAGCGCTCCATCAAGTGGAGAGCACTCCAAAGGTGAAGCGCTCCACAAGGGAGTGCTTTGCCCGAAGCCAGAGCACTCCAACAAGTGGAGAATGCTCCAAAGGTGAAGCACTCCACAAGGGAGTGCTTTACTCGAAGCTGGAGCACACCAACAAGTGGAGAGCGCTCCAAAGGTGGAGCACTCCACAAGGGAGCACTTTGCTTAAATTCAGAGCACTCCAACAAGTAGAGAGCGCTCCAAAGGTGAAGCACTCCACAAGGGAGCGTTTTGCCCAAAGTCGAAACACCCCAACAAGTGGAGAGCACTCCAAAGACAAAGCAGAGTGCTTTACCCAAAATTAGAGCACTCCAATAAGTGGAGAGTGCTCCAAAGGTGAAGCTCTCCACAAGGGAGCACTTTTCTTGAAGTCGAAGCGCTCCAACAAGTGGAGAGCGCTCCAAAGGCAAAGCACTCCACAAGGGAGCACTTTGCCCAAAGCTGAAGCACTCCAATAAGTGGAGAATGCTCCAAAGGTGAAGCACTCCACAAGGGAGAACTTTGCCCAAATTCGAAGCGCTCCAATAAGTGGAGATCGCTCCAAAGGTGAAGCGCTCCACAAGGGAGCGCTTTTCCCAAAGCTAGAGCGCTCCAAAGGCGAAGCGCTCCACAAGGGAGCGCTTTGCCCGAAGCCGAAGCGCTCCAATAAGTGGAGAGTGCTCTACCCAAAAGGAATAAACAAGTAGTTAAATTTTTGGAGGCACTCCATTGGGAGTTGCTCCCATTTCTTTTAACCGTTTTAATTTTTTGCTTTAGCTATAACCATATTTTCCTTGTTGTCCTCCCCTTTTTAAATGCTTTAAGTTTTAGTTACCCTCTCTAATTTTTCCAAGTGTTCAGGAAGATTTTATGTATCATTAGGGGTTATTTTTCAAAACCCTAGGTAGGCACAATTTTTAAAAGAAAAGCAAGTCGTACGGTTATCAAATCAAAATATTCTTTAGCCTCCATCAGCCAAAATTGACATTTTATCTAAATCTACTGACACCTTTCCCGACCAATAATGGTGCGCCTCATAGGAGCGTCCTTGTCCACCATCAGTATTTAGTTTTCCAAAAGAAATCCACCCATATGAAGAACTTTGAAAATGCCCGATTGCATCCACGTTCACCCTGGCATTAATAAGCGGTGGTCTGCGTTAAAGATGGTGGTTCCAAGCAATGACATTATAAAAAGAAATATTCTCTGGCCAAGTTCAAACTCACTCCCAAAGTTTTTTCCTACAACTCTCAAACTAGAAATCCTTCAAAGTATTCGACCACCATGGGTAAAAAAGGAAAGCAAGTAGCCGAAGAATCAGTAATTGAAGGAACTTCAAAAGAAAAGAAGCCAAAAAAAAAGGTCCCAAAAAGTAAAAAACCAGACAATGGAGCTACCTCGATGGCAGTTTTAGATTCGAAGAAGCTTTAGAAGAAGAAGAAGAAATACATCGAAGAACTGGTGCCCTGGAAGCACCCTTTCCTCTGCTACAGGGACTGTCTGGTAACAAATGGAGATATGGAGCAACTACGTCGAGATGTTGAGGAGGCGACCAAGGATGATTCAGTTGAAGATCAGTTAGCAAGCATACTCTACTTGCACTTATATTTCTACATGTGCACTCTGGTCCACGCCTATCTAAAGTTCATTCATGTAGTGGCCCAGAATTATGACCCTGTGACACGAACGGTTAAAAATGCTCAAGGATTTCCGATGTTCGCAATTACCACAGAATCATTCCAGGAAGCTTTCACCAGGGGATAGAAATACCCTATCAAGGTTGTTCCACAAAGGTTGTATACAAATGAGGAAGCTGCCAGATACCAGCCAACTTCCTAGATGAAATATTTTCATGGCGAACCAGTTGTAGGATGCGACGGTGGTTGGTAACCTACCTACACTCCCAAGGTGTTTGGCTGAGTTCTCACAGCCTAAAATATACTCCATTCTAGCATGGGTGGTAGGATTGGCCACTGATGAGTGGGTCACGGACTGGCATGTTGTCATGGCCAAGGCTATTTTAGACAACCCAATTTATTTCCCCTCTAAGGCGAGGTCAGGTTCTAGCCCAGTTTTTTATGATTGGTTTGAATTTATCGCATGGCAACTACATGCCTCTTTGGCTTTCCTTCATGATGACCAGAGCCACCAATTTAGATTATCTTTCGTAATGGTGTCATTATTTTTTTGGCACCTGCACGAGAATTTTATCTTTGTCCACAAGCAGCAAACCGACAATGAGGGGAAGTTGTTGCCAGTTTACCTATGGATCGAGTTTTTCACTGTAAGTAATTCGTATTATGTTTTTAATCAGCTTTTTTTGGGTCTGGCTTTGGCTTTGATTTGTGGTCAGTATGAGTGCTTCCCGATAGATTTGAGGGAGCATTTGGTGGAGCAACGGTTGGGTGATACTTTCCTCTTAATGCAGGGTTACGTCATAAGGATATATGGTTTTTCTGAAAAACATTTTTTATTACCCTTTTACACCACTATGTTTCTATTTGCTGTGGAGGTAGCCTACTAGCTGGATCACACTAACCAAGAGTATGAAAAGTATCATGGGAGAAAGGTCATAATCTCCACCCCTTTCAATTTTGAAGGGGTCAAAATATCACAATGCGGTAAAAATGCAGTTTTAACCATGGTACTAGCCTAGTTTGGATTAATTGAGCTCCCCCATCGATGGTATCTGTTGGGTATAATACAAAAAAATATTAAGGTACAAGCTTTTTACAGCTGCCCACAGTCAGACATGGAAAACTAGCACAACAATCCACTTGGCTTGGCATGTGGATGAGATGGAGCCGCTCCCACCTTGGTTGTATTTTTATACTATGGAGTCTGAGTACAATCCTGCTGTGAATCCAAAGCAAAAGCTGACTAGGCCTATTATAGCAAGTATAAAGGTCAGGTATCCAAAATGGTTAGATCATAAAGTAGAACAATGGTGGATCATGAGGGTACACCAGGGCAAACCCTCAGCTAATAAGCTTGCAATCGATGACCAATTTTTTGACATTTATGAAAATAGCTTTTGTATTTTTCAACCATTTTTCTTTGTTTTTATCGTGCCCAAGTCAGGGCGCCCCCCAAATGAGGTTGATGACTTGGCTCACCCATGACATAGCTCGCCAAGCATGGGTAAAGCTATCATGAACACTTATCCCTCCATCGAACAGAAGTCCAAGGCTAAGAGCACTCCTTTCAAGAGAAAGGTTGAGGCACTTCTCTCACAGAAAACCACAAAAAGGCCGCGAACTGGGACCTAGAAGACTTTTGGGACAGTAGTACGTTCAGCCACTCTAGATCCTCCAAACCCTAACGAGGTAGTTGTAGCAGAAGAGGTTGTGATAGTAGAGATAGATCAACAAAAACCTCTAAATATTGAATTTTCAACCGCTCAAGGTGACCAAGGGGACAAGGTAGCTGAGATATCCATTCAGGAAGAAGTTGTGCTTGAACTATCCCTGGCTAAAGAAATATTTGTAGCTAAGGAGGCAGCTATGCCCAAATCACCCAAAGCAGTCGTGACTGAGCATATTGAAGATAAAGTAGTCATAGAACAAATCGGAGAACAAAAGGGTGAAGTTGAAGTGTTTGTCCTAGGAGCACCAACCACAAAATTAGCCGAATAATAGAAGGGTGAATACGGAGGACAGGCGGTCTTCCCAAAGCTTATAAAGGTTAAAAGGGGTAGGAGAGGAGGATAGCTCCAATGTTTCAGATGAGAAAGGAGATAGAATGCAGTTGTTTGATGAGGTTTAATAGACTTTAGGTTTAATATTTATTTATTTTTCCTAAAGTCTTGTATTTGCCGACATTTTATTGTCGGCAGCTTCGTCATGTCGGCAGTTGCCGACATTTCTTGTTTTTATTTGTCGGCAGATTCTTATCTTCTCCTGCCGACTTTCTTTGTTTTATTTAAGCCTGTAAATACAATAATATGGCAGCTTGGCTTAATCCACATCAGATTGGTATCAGAGCATCAGGAAGAAGTGGTGGTTTTGGGTTATTTTCGACCCCATTGGCTGTCCTGGTTGAAGCCTGTCACAGTACTGCGTAAATTGTTGATCGGATCAACAATTTTTGTAGTTACTTGTTATCATTTTCACGAGTTGAATATTGGATAGTGCCTATGCATTAGTGGAGTCTGAATCCTGCAGAAAATTGGTTCTGCCAGCGTTATAGAGACACTGTTCTCCATAACACTGAATATGCCACGCATCTGTTAGAGCGATCGTTTTGATACGCTTGCTCTATAAGTTTTGTCATTGACTTCGAGCGTTTTGGGTGCTGCACATCGGTGGCGGTTGTGGAATGTTCGCTGTGTTGTTGCCTTATCAACAAACTGATTCGGTGTTCAACAGAGAGGGCCGTATTCCCTTTAAGGACTGCAATACCTTCTCTGCTATATAATAGCAGATAATCTGTGTTTCACAGTCAGATTGGAATAACATTTGCACAGATTGCTCGTCCGGGCAATTTCGTTCATCTTCCATTGGAAGATCCAATACTGCTGCCGCTCAAATTGATAGCTCATGAAATTTTAAATCTGTGTTGCCAGATCTGCCTATTCACAGGAACGCGATCGTGGCCTTCATGTCGTTGCCGCTGCGATCAAGTAATCCTCGATCCTGACCTTGCTTTCGAAGCCCATCCCGACTGTAGGAAGCGCGTTGCCTGTCGTCCTCCGTATTGGCCAATATTATTCCCGACTGCAGTCCTCGCTGGGAGCTCCACGACTGAACCAATACTGCACAGAGTCACTGCCGCTCACTGCTTGCTGCGTACTGTAATTTCCTGTCGATCTCTATTTTAGGGCGTACTGTAGCTGATTTTTCCACACAGACCGTTAAGGGAGGAAGTCTTCTTACTGCCAGAATTGCGCAACTCTCTGCGCTTATTTGTTCATCGCCGTCGAGTCTTGGACACGTTGCTCTCTACGTGGCGGTAATCGGGCGATGATTATGTTGGTAATGTTTTTGTTTACTGCTTTCCATAGGCCAAGACTTCATTTTATTTACCTATGCTAAGTGGTAAGTTTATTTACCATTAAATTAAACAATAGTTTTATTGTTTAATATTTCTTTTAAAAAAAAAAAGACGAAGAAGACAAAAGGGAAGAATTTAAAAAAAAAAAGTAATTTTACATTGCTTTCAAAACCTTATTTTTGCCTCTATTGTAAAATTGCATTATTTTGCAATTAATTTTGGCAATCATTTTAATACCCCTTATAACCACTTTTTGCTACCCTCTTGCTGGCGCGTACTCGGGCCCAAATGGCTGCCGAGTTGGCTGACAAAATGGCCCAACTCACACAACTGGTGAGTATGTTGGCCGATAAAGTCACCACTCAAGACATTCAACCTCATTGTGATGTTGCCAATTATGACGGTTCACGGGATCCGGAGATTCTCAACAGCTGGATACTAGATATGGACAGTTGGTTTGAGTATACCAAATTGGAGAAGGTCCAACGAGTTGCTTTTGCCAAACTCAAGTTGACGGGCCTTGCTAAAATCCTTGTCACAGATCGACACCAAACTCAGAATCCCATTGATACATGGGACGAATTGCAACGCGTTTTGAAGAGTAGTTTTTACCCTTCAAATTATGCCGAAGACCTTCAAATCAAGTGGCTTCGTCTTCGACAAACTGCTCACATGAGTGTACATGATTATGTGTTGCAATTTAACAAATTGAGAATTCGAATTACGTGCAGGATACTGCAATTCAACTTGTTACCAAGTTTAAAAGTGGACTACAGGAACCACTTTATCGCAAGTTGAAATACAAAACCATTTTGAGCATTGATATGGCTTTCAATCAAGCCATTCTTGTGGAGGAGGAATTACGGGATTCATCGCGCGGGGCTCGCTCTTTGTCGTCGAGAGGAAATTCGAAGGCTTCAAATCAGCAATCCAAGGCGGCTACGTCTTCTTCTTCTTCTCCCTCTTCTCCTTCTCCTACTTCTTCTTCTTCTTCTTCAAAATCTTCCAAATCTTCTGTGGAATGTACATATTGTAAGAAGAAGGGCCATCAAAAGCATCAATGTTTTAAGTTGAAAATTTTGAAAAAGAAGTCCCTAGTTGTAAAGCCTTCCAATGAGGAACCTCAAGAAGGTCCCATTGAGGCTACAAGGGAAAGAAAGACTTACAAAGAGTTGGCTGGGTTAAACAAATTGACCCTCATGAATACTTCACTAGGGGATCGAGAAAACTTGTTTGTGACCACGGTCCACCTTGATGCGTCTTTTGTAGTTGATTGTATCATCGATAGCGGCTCGCAGAAGAATCTAATTGCGAGGTTCGTTGTCGACAAACTAAAGTTGCCCATGAAACCCCATCCTCATCCGTATCCTTTAGGGTGGAAGGATAATGGGATTTCATCGGACATCACACACACTTGCACTGTGAATTTTGCTTTCAGTCCCTCTTTTGTGGACACCGTGGTGTGTGATGTTACTCTAATGGATTGTTGCGGTTTATTGCTTGGAAGACCCTATCAATATGATAGGAGGTCTATTCATGATGGGTTTAAAAACACATACACCTTGCACAAAGATGATAAAGCCTACATAATCAGAAGCACTCAGCAAACTCCTCAAAATCTAATGCTAAGTTGTAGACAAGCACGTAAGGTTGTAAATCAAGCAAGGGAATTGGCACTCATCTTCATCAGACCACATAATGAAAATAAGCAAGCATCCAAGCCAATACAAGACAAGCATGCTTCAGTTAATTATTTTTTGCAATCATATTCAGGTGTGTTTCAAGAACCCACAAGTCTTCCACCTCAAAGAACAATTAATCATTCTATTGAAATTGTACCTACTGCTTCACTTCCTAATGCTCCAATGTATAGACAATCAATCGTGCAAATGGAGGAAATTAAAAGACAAATTCAAGATTTATTGTCTAAAGGTTTCATTAAACCTAGCACTTCTCCTTGTGCTTCACCTATTTTTCTTGTATTGAAGAAAGATGGCACTTGGAGACTATGCATTGATTTTCGAGCATTAAATAAGATCACCATCAAAAATCGATATCCACTTCCACGAATTGATGATCTCTTGGATCAGCTCCAAGGAGCTAAGTTCTTTTCCAAGATCGATCTCAAAAGTGGATACCATCAAGTCAGGATTGAGGCAGAGGACACTTGGAAGACAGCATTCAAGACTAAGATGGGACTCTTTGAGTGGATTGTCATGCCCTTTGGACTTACCAATGCTCCAGCCACATTCATGCGGCTAATGAATGAAGTGTTTCGTGATTGTTTAGACAAATTTGTAATTATTTATTTGGATGACATCCTTGTATTCTCTTCCACTTGGAAAAGTCATCTTGATCATTTGGAATATGTTCTTCAAACTCTTCAGAAGAATCAATTGTATGCCAATATTTCCAAATGTTCTTTTGGGCAAACTTCCATTGCCTATTTGGGATTTATAATCAATGAAAAATGAGTTCAAGTGGATCTTGCCAATATTGAAGTCATTGTCAAATGGCCAACTCCTACTTTTGTCACAGAGTTGAGGAGTTTTCTTGGACTTGCTAATTTCTATCGCAAGTTCATTGCAGGATACTCCACTATCGTTGCTCCTCTTCATTTTGTAACCAAGATCAAGATCCAGTTTCAATGGACATAGGACCAGCAGAAGGCCTTTGACACTTTGAAATGAAAATTGTGTAGTGCACCTGTCCTTGCGTTGCCTGATCTTGCACAACATTTTGAGATTGAGACAGATGCTTCACAATATGCACTTGGTGTCGTGCTTAAGCAGAATGGCCATCCAGTGGCCTATCATTCTGAAACATTTTCGGAGGCAAAGAGGAATTATTCCACTTATGATAAGGAGTTGTATGCATTGGTGCAGGCCATCAAATACTGGAGACATTACCTTCTGGGTAAAGAGACTATAGTTCATACTAATCACATGCCCCTTAAGTTTCTTCAATCTCAGTCCAAAATTGAAGAAGCTCGACACATGAAGTGGGCATCCTATTTGCAGCAGTTCCATTTGGTGATCAAATACAAGAAAGGACAAAATAATGTAGTGGCAGATTGTTTGAGTCGACCTCCATCAGCTCGTGCCTTGACTGTAGTGACTATGTCTCATGTTGGTTTTCAGACTCGGCCTTCTCAGTATTCATCAGATCCTGACTTTGCCAAAGTTATTCAACAACTTTCTCATCCTTCTTCTTCCAACTTGAGAGGTCTTCAAGACTTTCACCTGCAGGATGGAATGTTGTATAAGTTGGATAAACTTTGTGTTCCTCATAAGCATAGAGAGTCTCTTTTGAAGGAGGTTCATTCTACACTTTATGGAGGACACTTTGGCAAGCAGAAAACTCTTCATCATCTTCAGAGGTTCTTCTTTTGGCCCCATATGCAGAGAGATGTCCTTCACTTCTTGCGACAATGTGCCGTTTGCAACCGTTCTAAATCCACCAACAGGAAATTGGGTATGAGCATGCCTTTGCCCATTCCTTCTTGTCCTTGGGAAAGCATTTCCATGGACATGTTGAGCGGTTTTCCAATGATAGTTCGACAACATGCTTGTGTTTTTGTCATTGTGGATAGATTCAGCAAGATGGCCAAATTCATTCCATGTCGTAAGACGAGTACTGCTCAGGACTTGGCTCAGCTCTTCTTTGAGACAGTGTGGCGCTCCTTTGGGATTCATCACGCGGGGCTCGCTCTTCATCGTCGAGAGGAAATTCGAAGGCTTCAAATCAGCAATCCAAGGCGGCTACATCTTCTTCTTCTTCTCCCTCTTCTCCTTCTCCTACTTCTTCTTCTTCTTCTTCAAAATCTTCCAAATCTTCCGTGGAATGTACATATTGTAAGAAGAAGGACCATCAAAAGCATCAATGTTTTAAGTTGAAAATTTTGAAAAAGAAGTCCCTAGTTGTAAAGCCTTCCAATGAGGAACCTCAAGAAGGTCCCATTGAGGCTACAGGGGAAAGAAAGACTTACAAAGAGTTGGTTGGGTTAAACAAATTGACCCTCATGAATACTTCACTAGGGGATCGAGAAAACTTGTTTGTGACCACGGTCCACCTTGATGCGTCTTTTGTAGTTGATTGTATCATCGATAGCGGCTCGCAGAAGAATCTAATTACGAGGTTTGTTGTCGACAAACTAAAGCTGCCCATGAAACCCCATCCTCATCTGTATCCTTTAGGGTGGAAGGATAATGGGATTTCATCGGACATCACACACACTTGCACTGTGAATTTTGCTTTCAGTCCCTCTTTTGTGGACACCGTGGTGTGTGATGTTACTCCAATGGATTGTTGCAGTTTATTGCTTGGAAGACCCTATCAATATGATAGAAGTTCTATTCATGATGGGTTTAAAAACATATACACCTTGCACAAAGATGATAAAGCCTACATAATCAGAAGCACTCAGCAAACTCCACAAAATTTAATGCTAAGTTGTAGACAAGCACGTAAGGTCGTAAATCAAGCAAGGGAATTGGCACTCATCTTCATCAGACCACATAATGAAAATAAGCAAGCATCCAAGCCAATACAAGACAAGCATGCTTCAGTTAATTATTTTTTGCAATCATATTCAGGTGTGTTTCAAGAACCCACAAGTCTTCCACCTCAAAGAACAATTAATCATTCTATTGAAATTGTACCTACTACTTCACTTCCTATTGCTCCAATGTATAGACAATCAATCGTGCAAATGGAGGAAATTAAAAGACAAATTCAAGATTTATTGTCTAAAGGTTTCATTAAACCTAGCACTTCTCCTTGTGCTTCACCTATTTTTCTTGTATTGAAGAAAGATGGCACTTGGAGACTATGCATTGATTTTCGAGCATTAAATAAGATCACCATCAAAAATCGATATCCACTTCCACGAATTGATGATCTCTTGGATCAGCTCCAAGGAGCTAAGTTCTTTTCCAAGATCGATCTCAAAAGTGGATACCATCAAGTCAGGATTGAGGCAGAGGACACTTGGAAGACAACATTCAAGACTAATATGGGACTCTTTGAGTGGCTTGTCATGCCCTTTGGTCTTACCAATGCTCCAGCCACATTCATGCGGCTAATGAATGAAGTGTTTCGTGATTGTTTAGACAAATTTGTAATTATTTATTTGGATGACATCCTTGTATTCTCTTCCACTTGGAAAAGTCATCTTGAGCATTTGGAATATGTTCTTCAAACTCTTCAAAAGAATCAATTGTATGCCAATATTTCCAAATGTTCTTTTGGGCAAACTTCCATTGCCTATTTGGGATTTGTAATCAATGAAAAAGGAGTTCAAGTGGATCCTGCCAAAATTGAAGTCATTGTCAAATGGCCAACTCCTACTTCTGTCATAGAGTTGAGGAGTTTTCTTGGACTTGCTAATTTCTATCGCAAGTTCATTGCAGGATACTCCACTATCGCTGCTCCTCTTCATTTTGTAACCAAGATCAAGATCCAGTTTCAATGGACACAAGACCAGCAGAAGGCCTTTGACACTTTGAAACAAAAATTGTGTAGTGCACCTGTCCTTGCGTTGCCTGATCTTGCACAACCTTTTGAGATTGAGACAGATGCTTCACAATATGCACTTGGTGTCGTGCTTAAGCAGAATGGCCATCCAGTGGCCTATCATTCTAAGACATTTTCAGATGCAAAGAGGAATTATTCCACTTATGATAAGGAGTTGTATGCATTGGTGCAGGCCATCAAATACTGGAGACATTACCTTCTGGGTAAAGAGACTGTAGTACATACCGATCACATGCCCCTTAAGTTTCTTCAATCTCGGTCCAAAATTGAAGAAGCTCGACACATGAAGTGGGCATCCTATTTGCAGCAGTTCCATTTGGTGATCAAATACAAGAAAGGACAAAATAATGCAGTGGCAGATTGTTTGAGTCGACCTCCTTCAGCTCGTGCCTTGACTGTAGTGACTATGTCTCATGTTGGTTTTCAGACTTGGCCTTCTAAGTATTCATCAGATCTTGACTTTGTCAAAGTTATTCAACAACTTTCTCATCCTTCTTCCAACTTGAGAGGTCTTCAATACTTTCACCTACAGGATGGAATGTTGTATAAGTTGGATAAACTTTGTGTTCCTCATAAGCATAGAGAGTCTCTTTTGAAGGAGGCTCATTCTACACTTTATGGAGGACACTTTGGCAAGCAGAAAACTCTTCATCATCTTCAGAGGTTCTTCTTTTGGCCCCATATGCAGAGAGATGTCCTTCACTTCTTGCGATAATGTGCCGTTTGCAACCGTTCTAAATCCACCAACAGGAAATTGGGTATGAGCATGCCTTTGCCCATTCCTTCTTGTCCTTGGGAAAGCATTTCCATGGACTTGTTGAGCGGTTTTCCAATGACAGTTCGACAACATGCTTGTGTTTTTGTCATTGTGGATAGATTCAGCAAGATGGCCAAATTCATTCCATGTTGTAAGATGAGTACTGCTCAGGACTTGGCTCAGCTCTTCTTTGAGATAGTGTGGCGCTCCTTTGGTCTTCCTACCAGCATTGTTTCTGATCGTGACTCTCGATTTGTGGGTCACTTTTGGCGATCCCTTTGGAAGATCTTAGGTGTTTCACTTAACTTCTCTACTGCCTATCATCCACAGTCAGATGGGCAGACTGAGGTAGTTAATCATATGCTTGTGCAGATTTTAAGGATTTATCATCATTCCACTCCAGCCAAGTGGGACTTAAGCCTCACTCACATTGAGCACGCATACAACAGAGTTGTTCATAGTTCGACAGGGCACTCTCCTTTTGAGGTTTGTTTCGGTTTTCAGTCGTTGGCTCCTTATGAGTTGCCTATGTCCTTGCCCTCACCAGCTACTATGCATATTCAGAAGGAGCAAGAAAAGGCGAACTCTTTCATCCAACGATCTGCAGAGCCTTCGATCCAAAGTGGTTCGGATTCTTCGAAGACTCAGCAGAAACAACGACAACATATGGACCGACATCGTATTCCTCATCACTTTCAAGTGGGTGAAAAAGTATGGTTTTACCTCGACAGGCGACGATTTGTGGATAAGACCCATAGCAAAATCAAACCTTTACGCTATGGTCCTTATACCATTGTTCAAAAGATTTCAGAGAATGCCTTTCGCCTGGATCTTCCAGCTCATTTAGGCATTCATGATGTCGTCAATGTTGATCTTCTTAAGCCGTACTATGATTCCACCTTGGAATCTGATCCAGCTATCAGTCATCCGGTTGATGTGGTTCCTGATGCACAACTTTCGCTTTCTGAAGATACACTTTTTGATACGAAGACTCGACAAACTCGCCAGGGTACTTCTACTTCATATCTGGTGGCTCGTCGTGGCTAGTTTCCACACCAAGCTCACTGGATTTCTGCTCACCTCATGTCCCGGGATTTTTTGGCTTTGTACCAAGCATTGGAGTCCAATGCTTTTGTTGATGGGACGAGTGATGAGGTTTAATAGACTTTAGGTTTAATATTTATTTATTTTTCCTAAAGTCTTGTATTTGTCGACATTTTATTGTCGGCAGCTTCATCATGTCGACAGTTGCCGACATTTCTTGTTTTTATTTGTCAACAAATTCTTATCTTCTCCTGTCAACTTTCTTTGTTTTATTTAAGCCTGTAAATACAATAATATGGTAGCTTGGCTTAATCCACATCATCGTTGGAAGAATCTCTCATGGCCTTTTCCTCTATGAGGCTTGAAGGTATGTCCTCATATCATCTTATTTTCATTTCCTCCTCGGCCTTAAATTTTGCACCTTTCTTTCAATCTTGTTCAACGCCTGATGTAGCTATGATAATGCCACTACCTGAAGCCTCTACAATGGCATTTCAATAGTCCCCAGCATTCCTATTTTAGTAGCCCCTACGTTGAGTGCATACCATGTTCCAAAGCTAAGCGGCCTGGGCCTTCAAGTTTCCCAGGCAGATTTCCTATCTTCTACTAAAGCGCTTGCACCCTTAATCCCCCCATCTACTTCTTATGCAAAAATCCCTAATCCTTTTGTAGTCTCCTATTCTACCATCTCTTCCCCTGAAATTCTAGAGGTTCCCTTTGCCCACTTATTTGGTGCTTCTAACTCAGGCGTTTCCTCCTCTCCTCCCACCCCCCCCCCACGTCTTTTAATTCATCCACTTTTATAATGCCCAAACCCACTGTTGTAGTCATGCAAATTCAAGCGCCTTCAAGGGTTAGCGTAATCGCTTCCCTCTCAGCTTCCTCTATAACTCCAAGCCTACATCCTGACTCCCTATTCTTTCCATCAATGTCTATTCTTGGATTAGGGGTCCCTAAGCCTTTGGAGTCAGATCTGGAGTTGTCACAATAGTTAGTTATAGCTAAAAGCATCCACAGAGCCAAAAAAAATTCTACTAAGTGGCTTAGAGATCATAGTGAGAGGGAGGCTTTAGATTTGGATCAGACACGCAAAGCTTATATTATGGATCCTGAGTCTATGGACATGCACACAGTTGAAAAGATACCATTGGTGAGCAAGCCTTTGGGGGAGATGACCCCAGCCAATTATGCTCTCAGACATACAAGTTTCAACATGGCTAGGATGAATACTCAAGACAAAATGGAGGAGGTTCAAGTAGGCGTTGGCTCTATCTATGCACATGGAGAGCATTACAGGTTCTGATATTTTAAAACCTAGTCCGAGGTTGATCAGCTACAGGAAGAATTGGCAGCAACAAGAAGGAAGAATGAAGAGCTAGAACGGGATCATCAGGGTCAGATCAAAAGGCTTAATTATAAGGTTGAGGAGCTAGAAAATAAAATACATGAGCTTGATGCCTATGGCACTGACCTCGAAATGGTGAATGCTTGCCATATCCGAGAATTAGCTGAAATAAATCAGGTCAACCAATGGCTTACTATTCAGATCAAAGAGCTGGAATCCAAGCAAGAGCCCAAAGCATGACCTCCTGACTTACATTTTAGAGAGCACTTGCAAGAGATGTGCCTGTATTTCTTGAGGGATTTCCCTCAAAGGGCTGCAAAAGGAATCAAAGCTCTTCATTTTTATAAAGAAGTGCATGAGGACATTCTTGTTGGGGGTCAAATTCTAGAGTTAACCCAAGCAGATGTTAATTGCTGGCTAGACTTAGCGATGTAGCTCAAAAAGATAGAGGATGTGCCTATTCACTTTGAACCTATGAGTGACTTAGCCGGATCATGGGCTAATGCTAAAACTACCTTGTAGTATTATTACATGAAAGTTGAGATTTCAAAAAAAGCTCGTTCAGCTTTAGATGCTCTTCTGCAAGAATATGATATTGCATTGCAGTACTTGGAGGCCCTCATTGACATTAAGGTCCCTGGTTTCACTGATCTAGATCATCCTCCCCTATCAATAAAATAATTGGAACCCATGTGGACTAATTTTGTTGAAAACCCTACTGACATAGACACTTTGAATGCCTCCAACTCAGATGCACAGATCATTATGCTCATGACAAAATATTCTCAGATTAAATCATGTTTAAAAGAATTTGACAAGATGATGGTGTTTGTTGATCTGGAGCAAATTAATGCCTATCGCTATCTTATTTTTAAGCTTCAGAAATACCCCCCATATTCTTATGATTGTTGGAAGGATGTTGTAGCTATATATGAGCATGTGTTTAAAAAAGCATTGCATCAGCTTCTTCCTAAGCACTCCATGCCTAGTGAGGAAGATAAGACTAAATATGGATCTAGTTCAGAAGATGAATATTCTGATGAACAAGAAGAGGAAACAGACGAAGGATCTAAAAGCAACAAGCAGTATGAAGATAAAGAGCCCAGTGAAGACGACACGGAAGAAAAATATCAAGAGAAAGAGAATGACTCTGCTACCCAAGGATGAAGGCTTGGGATCTTTGCATTAAGACCGGCTCTATACCCCTACGAGCCACCATATGTGTTGTCAATATTGACACACCTTGTAAAAAAGATGCATAGTTAATTCTATTTTTGAAAGTGCTCATTGTAAAATTTCTTTTTCACAAAAAATGGTCAAAGGCGTTGTGATTCTAAAGCTTTCCCTCATATGGATCTGCTCCTTATTAAGCTTTTCTACATTTTTCTTTTCTTTATCCTGTTCTTCTAAAGTTTTTAAATTTGGTATGTTGCATGCAAAATTGTTTATATTTTAGCATGGGTAATCAAATGTTAAATTTTCATCTCCAACTTTTCCATTTTTTGTTATATTCCTAGCTTAGCTAGAGGATTATTTGCAAGATGATCGAAGGATTAAGGAAGCAAAGTAGATAAATTTTCTAAGTGCGGATAGAATTTAAGCTTATTCAAAAGAGAAGCCTCTAAAGAATTTTCTAAGTCTATTGCTTAAATCAGAAAGCACTCCACTTGGGAGCGCTTAGCTAAAAGGTGCTCCACTTGGGAGCGCTTTGCTGAGAAGCGCTCCACAAGGGAGCGATTTCCTCAAAAGCACTCCACTTGGGAGTGTTTTCCTCAAAAGCACTCCACTTGGGAGCGCTTTGCTGACAAATGCTCCACAAGGGAGCGCTTTCCTCAAAAGCACTCCACTTGGGAGCACTTTCCTCAAAAGCACTCCACTTGGGAGTGCTTTGCTGAGAAGCGCTCCACAAGGGAGCGCTTTCTTAAAAAGAGCCAAAGGGATATTGTTAAAAGGATCCAATGAACAAAAGGAGAGGTCCACAGTGCATTTCCTATTTCTCCACCCTGAAACTATTTTTGAGACCATCTGATTGATGATCGTCATCGAAAACTTCTAACTTCAATATCAAGTTACCTGTAATTTCGGCCTGACTGTTCCAAGTCTTCATCGAAACCTTTCACTTTTAATGCTAAATTGGGATAAGGTAGACCATTTCTGGTTGTCACTGAATTTGAATCAACCCGTCATGAAAGTGGTTGAATACCAATTCATCGAGTGGTAGTTTTTCTCCTATATAAACCCCCCCTTTCTTTGTAAATGCATGGATAACTTTTGCTAGAAAAGCAATTATGTACTTTGGATCTCGTTGTCGAAATAAAAGCTTCTGGATCTGGTGTTGAGACTTCTAATCCATGTATGACTTCTACTCTGTTATTTCTATTAAGTTAGTTTCTTTACAGTCAATTTAATTATGTTTTTTGGATTTCACTTTCGGTAGAGGGCTTGCCCCTGGAATACTTGCTGGAGTTTGCATAGTTAAAAGGTTTTTCATACTAGTTTTTGTTAAAGGTTTATTGTTTTGATTATTGTTGGTTCAAATATATAAGCTGCCTATCGTGCTTTCAGTCCATCATCCCACACTTTTGGCTTGTAGCCATTTTCCATTTCTTTTAGTCATTTCATCCCACACTTCTGTACATTCCTTACCCTTAACCCAAAGTCCCTATTTTTTACTTTCTGAAATAGTTGTATACTTGAAACCTACTCTCAAAATAAAGGCTTCTAGCTATGGTTTAAGTCCCCAATATCTGTGTAAGATTTATACTCTATGATTTCTTTTAAACTAGTGTTTTTGTTCTTCAGTTTAATTTTGTTCTTTGGATTTTGTTGTTGATATAATACTGGTCCCTGGAATCCTTGCTGGAGTTTACATAGGTTCTGAGGATTTTATACTACTTTTTGTTGTAAGTCATTGCTTTGATTGTTGTTGGTAAAAGTAGATAACCTATCTATCGTGTTCTTCATTCATCATCCCAAATTACCGACCTTTGGCCATCTCCCCTTCCTTTCCATAATCTCCCATATCTTTCAGTATCTTTCTATCTCTTATCTCCAATCACCCATTTAATTTTAGGAACCAGCCCTACTAGAGATTACCATGGAGGACATCCTTTTCCTTCGGGCATTCAATGCTTGGCAGCGGGCCTAGGGCACTGTAAACTTAGAAAACCTGTATGTAGGTTGGTTCGATTGCCAACAGGAACATCTCAAATAATATAATAGAAGAATTTTGCTCGACCTCGAAATTCAGAAACAAACATAATTATTCTATGATTTTTCATGGAAAAAAGAAAGGCACAAAATTCTATAAGTTTACCCATTGTCAAATAGCAATAACATTTGTAGTAAACAACGTCAATTATGTGTACCACTAACCTTGGTTAAGACAAATATTTTCTCTATTGTGCATCGCTAATTTGAAATATAATAGCTTACGCATGAATTGATCATTCAAATGGAGTGGCATTATGATTTAGATGTTATAATTTAAGGTATTAAACTTGTAGAGTGAATATTACCTTTTCCTAGATAGGTACATATTAGAAAGAGATGGATATATTAAGATCAATATATTTGAATTGTTTTCTTTAGTAAAAATGATGAATCTATTGTATGTTAGTTAGGAAGTGTACGAATTATGTAAGTTCATATAATATTTTTATTTTAATTTACCTTAATAGATTAGTTGTGTAATAATAATATTCTGAAGGTGATAAATAAAATAAAAGTTACCCTTACATACCTTATACAATTGTACAGCAAAAATATCTTATTGAAAATAGTTGGTGAAATCAAACTTATGCAAGTGATTTAGAACTTTCTAAAATGTTTAGAAGATTTCACAACTGAAACAGTAAGCCTCTAAATAACATTGAGGAGGAATGATGAAATATTATATACATCAAGAGAATGGTATTACCAAGCTTGCATTGGCAGCAATCGGTATACCCAAACGTTCATCGAGAAGGATGAACATTTACCCAAATTCGATAGTATGTAGTGGCAACTATTGTGATTTGGGGATAATTAATCTCTAGCATTACCATAAGGATCAATGGATCTCATGCTGTCGAGAGTAACAGATGATGATATGGGATATTATTTTAGGTTATCGTACAAAGTAGTACGTGAGGGTTCTCATGAATAAAAAACCAGTTGTGGAATTGTCAACGAAACTCAAGGCTAGAGAGCTAGTCCTTGGGGTTGGAAGGTCCAACATAGATGGTATGGGCAGTATTACCATCAATTGGGGTTTGGTCTAAGACACTTGGTCTAAAATCTTGATTATTAGCAAACCCTGATAACACCTTAGATGTGTTAGGGTAATTTAGTTATTACCATAGTTAAAGTAGTTATTACCTTATTTTATTTACCATGAAGATATTCATTGTCATGAATATCTTATGGTTAGTAGGTTAGCACTTCTTAATAGTTGTTATCGTAATATCCAAAACTATTAGTTGTTAGCAATGCATTTCATTTTATTGGTGACAACATAGGCAGATATTATTTACATATCTTTAGTCTATCTTTAGCCTTAGTCGTATTGTATTTAAACCTTTGAATTATTAATAATATTCTAATGTTGAAGCTCTAAATTATATTAGTATCAAAGTAGGCATTTTGGCCTTTGCTCGACTTTGATTTTTAGGCAATCTGTGCAGGTTCTACCCTTTGGTGGACAAGACCTGCAAGTTCCATCCTTCGATGGACAAGACCTGACAGACGCAGATCGGAACCTATAGATTACCAGCATAGGCAGTGACCTGGCGTACACTCCTGGAGAGAAGATCTGATTGGACTACACTCGATGAGGATCTGACAGACTTTGGAGGACTCGATACAACTAGCTAAGTTATGCACATCGTGGGAGGAATCAAAGCAATGCATACTTCTACCACACGGTGACATGATGTGGTGAGATCAGAACCCTAAGCAATACGGACTACCAGATAACAAACTCAAGCGTGACTCGACGGAGGATTGGACATTGATCGATCTAGTTGAGGGGACCCGTGACTCAGACACATGGAATAACCTGAAGACCCTAAGCTCACGTGGACCTATGGAATCAAGGAGGATGATGTGGAGGCTATCAAGGACACAACCAAACGATGGATTATGCAACTGATACATGTCATGCAAAAGATAAAAACCTATCAATACATGTGGCAACGAACATATTTGTTTGAGGGAGAAGTCGGGTATAGTCTACCTGAAGGTAGCCATTTTTACAAATAATTTGCAATTTTTGTTGACATCCACCTGTTTAAATTGGTCGTGTTTTAGCAAAACATTTCCTCGTTCGAACGAAGTTGACACAATTCAATTTGTTGTCGATTCTCTTATCAATACCGCTCATGATGCATCATTGTATTTGGTAGCTCGATGAAATCAACATCCTGCAAATATACCACTTTGGTCTATTGGTAAGGTTCGTTAGCAAGGCGAGTACTATTGCAGAAGCGACGAAGGGCTATTTTGGCAGCATTTTGAAGATAGGTTGAAGCACCTTGTTGGGACAGGAGAAGACACTCGAGGAGCGCAATAGATAATCCCATGTAAGCCTACGTAGACCAGCTTTATTACTGGCCACATCACTTCGTCGCCCATAAAATGAAGTTCATCCTCTTTAAGACCCGTTGAGGCAGGTAACTCGATTGATCTGTTCGAGCACTAAGGCGCTGCCCAACAGGAGGTTGGGGGTTCAAACCCCACCGCCTACATAGGTAAATAATTTTGTTGCGCCCTACATTGGTAAAAAAAAAGGAATGGATTTTTAAATAGAGTGAAGCAATTTAAAAAACATATTATTTCTTTTAAAATTAAATAAAAAATTATAATTATATTTTTTAATTTGATTTTATATATAAAATTAAATTTTTAAACTATATAATTATAAGTTTTTTCAATTTAATTTAATTGAAATATATATATTTTGCATTCTAAACCTCTATGTTGTAAATTTCAACAAAAAGGAGACCCATTTTTTGCAAATCACAAGAAAATAGTGCATTTGTTTTCTCTCGAGGAGGGATATAACACAAAAATTGCACATTTTTTTCAACTGAAGGGGTTATGTAAATATTTCCAAAACCTTGTTTATTTTGCAAACAAAAGGGGGGACAAGAAATTGGATTCTTCTTTTGCAAAATTGTAACACAAGGGGGAAATTGTGAAATATCAAATTTTTGCAAACACAAAATCAATTTTTTTTTTTGCAAAAATTATTGTAATAAGGTGGATTTTCAATAGCATTCAACACCTTTATTAAAATTGATATTATAAATTAGGCGCATTTTCGGTGGAATCGGACACCTAAGTGTTAAAAATTTGTGGGCATTTTTTATGGTTTATTGCATTTAATTTCTTATTTTTGCAATTACATCTTAAGTTAAAATCAAAAGCACAAAGTAAGACCCCAAATTTTACACCCATTTGTGTAATTTATTGCACAGGTAGAGCCAATTTTTTATATTCACTCCATAAAATACCCAAAATTCACTCTTCTTGTTTGGCTTAAATTCCTCAAACTGATCATCCTTCTTCAAAAGGGTTTTTAGGTAGGTGCCATTAAATATCTTTTTGAGTGAATATCTCTCTTTCAGTACTCTTGTGGGTATATCAAAAAAAGGGAGATAAAACTTGTAAAGGCAATCAAAAAGGAAGAAGTCATCAAATTGTACCTTTTATTTTAGGCTTCATAATAGCAAATTTTTTCTTGAAGTACTTGCAATAAGGGGGGATTTTTTGGTGAACTTTTTTGATAATTTGCCTAGGAGACAAAGTTTTGTACATAATTTTTTTGCACTAAAAGGAAGACTTTAGAAATTACCTAAGGGGGACAGATTTGTAAACCTCAGTAGCACCATTGTACACCTTTTAGGCTTCATAACAACAACTTTTGCTTGAAGTACTTGTAATAAGGGGGGATTTTTTGGTGAAATTTTTGAAATTTGCCTAGAAGACAAGATTTGTAAACCTCTTTTTAGGCTTCATAATAGAAAATTTTTGCTTGAAGTACTTGCAATAAGGGGGGGATAATTCTTTTCTTCTTTCAAATAATATTTTGCAACAAAGGAGGAAGACTTGTAAGGGTGCATTTTCGACAATGACCGACACCTTAGTCAAACTTCTTGCAAAATTCCATCAAATAATATTTTGCAAAAAGGGGGAAGACTTGTAAAGGTGCATTTTTGGCAACGATCGAAACCTTAAAAATGGGCAGATCAAAAAAGAAAAACATCCCAAAAATAACTGATAATGTTGCAAAATCAGTTAAAGGTCCTTAATTTCCAATAAGGTTGGAAGGAATTTATTTCTATGAGGATGGACAATTTCTCACACTATGTAGTGGTGTAAAATCTATTCCTAGAGATTCAGAAGATTGTGAAGACCTTTAGAACAATGGTGCTCTAATCCCTATTGGCATTGTACATGTAATATTCATGTCATTTGTTTCACTTGACATTGCCCAACATAAAGAAAATGGAAATCATTTAGGAATCATAGGTCATGCTCCTAATGGTCAATGCTTGTTGTGACACAAGTGACCTTAAGCCCATGGTGGCAAATGCTTGTTGTGACACAAGTGACCTTCAACCCATGGTGGTGAATGCTTGTTGTGACACAAGTGACCTTCAACCCATGGTGGCCAATACTTGTTGTGATGCAAGTGACCTCTTGCCTATCATGGCAAATATCAGTTATAGCACAGGTGATCTCATCACAAAGACAAATTTTTCTTGCGACAGCAGTGACTTACTTACTGAACCTCCTCAAAAAGAGCTCCATAATATTATGAATTATGATAAATGCCATATTGTTAAAAGCATTGATGAAGATGAAGAACTTGGGTGTTTTGAAAAACATGTCAAAGGCATTGGATCCAAACTGATAAACAAAATGGGATTCAATGGTAAAGGATTAGGTAAACATGGTAAAGGCATTAAAATTCCTATATTTTTAAATATCAAGCCAAAGAATGAAATCCTTGGCTATTATGGACAAGAAAGTACTAGTAAAACCATGTTTGAAAAACCAAAATCTCCAAAAACTCTTATAAAGCATTTTTGCAGTCATTATGGTAGAACAGGACATGTAGCAACTAAGTGTTAGAAACTACATTCTTGTAATTCATGTGGATGTACAAATCACTCCTCTTTAAATTATTGGTACAAAGTGAAAATGACCAACAAGGTTCATATCAATTATGGATGGATAGATCTCACACAAAGGACCAAGATGAAATAAATATTGTATGGCTTCTACAAGAAAGGTAAATCCTATGGTAGACCTAGAGGCAGATCGAGTGATAAACCGAGTGGCAATCCCAGAGGTAACGATCTAGAGGCATATTCACAAGCAGATCCAAAGATAGACCCATAGGTACTCATCTATAGGCACACTTAGAGCCAAATCCAGAGCCAGAGCTTGAGCCAAAGCAAGAGCCAGCATACCAACATTTTTCATTTTATCTCCTTCACATTAAGGGGGGTGTTAGAGTAATTATCCCATTACTTGGATAATATCTAGATTTCTATCTTGGATAATATCTAGATTCCTATCTTGGGTAATTACCATATTTTGTTAGGGTAGAATATAAGTTACTACATTCCCATTGACGAACAGGTTGCAGATATATTCACTAAGGCACTTGCACGTGTCAAATTTGAGTTGTTTTGCAACACTCTTTGTATTTCAAAAATAATGTAATAAAGGGGGAATGTTAGGGTAATTTAGTTATCACCATAGTTAAAGTAGTTATTACCTTATTTTATTTACCATGAAGATATTCATTATCACGAATATCTTATGGTTAGTAGGTTAGCGCTTCTCAATAGTTGTTAGCATAATATTCAAAACTATTAGTTGTTAGCAACGCATTTCATTTTGTTGGTGACAACATAGGCATATATTATTTACATGTCTTTAGGCTATCTTTAGCCTTAGTTGTATTGTATTTAAACCTTTGAATTATCAATAATATTCTAATGTTGAAGCTCTAAATTACAATATTAAGGTCAATGATCAGGCACTGGCATAACTACACTAACTCTAGCATGGGCCTAAAGGTTGAATTGAAAATTGGGTCAGTGGACCATTAAGACAAGAATAGGATCGTAGATCCAAGTCCTTCATGCTACGATATGGGGAAAATAGTGCATCCACCCTTCCAGGTGATATGGGCCCTGGAAGGGCAACCTCTTATCGAGAACCTAGAACTCGAGTAAGGAGAATATGGGTCTCATGAATGGCAGTCTATAGCGAGAAGTTGGCTGGTCCTGAGCACTTGAGATTTCGTCTGCAACGGTATAAGATCTTGAAGTGTGAACATCTATGCCTAAGTACTAATACAAAGTTGGGTGTGCTTACGTCAATGTATGACAATTGTGTTTTGATATATCATAATTTTAAGATTTTATTTTTGACAACCAGGAGAGTAGACTTGGGTTGTTACAAGGAGTCAGGTTGATGGTAATAGAGGTGCTAATTAGATCTTGAATATTCCAATTTTTGAGGATGCATATCTAGAAAGAGCACTCTGATATTTCTTATATTTAAAGTAGGCTTTACCATTTTCTATGATAGCATGATTTATCTTGTGTACCAAAATTTCCCTATGAGTTGATTTTCCTTCAAATATTCTACAGTTCTTATCCATCCATATATACCACATGCAATAATAAAGAATTAAAGACCATAAAAAAATTATAAGAGGCTTACGTTGAAAGGAGTTGAGTTATTTTTTGTTCCAGCTTTTAGTATAAGACTTAAGATTTAATTTGCTTCTAATGCAAAATCCAAAGTTGAGAGCAAGCGAGATCCAGATCATAGCAACTTCCTCACATTTAAAAAATAGATGGGCTTGAGTTTCACAGTCTTTAAAGCATCTAGAGAAAATATGGGGGCCTAAAATACCTCTTTTAGAGAGGTTTTCTCTAGTTAGAATTTTGTTTTGTTGAACTAGCCATTGAAAAAAAATTATTTTAGGGGTGATATTTTGATCTCAAATGTGATTCAAATTTCTATCCAAAGGATCACTTCTTTGGAGATATGCACTAGCCTTGACTGAATAGTTGCATGAACAGTTAATCTTACCTCAAATAAAGTATTCTTCATTTTCTAGGTCTATGGGAAGAATACCAACAAATTGCTTTTGGACTTGAGATCACTCCCTTTGTTATTTTGAGTCCAACACATGAAGTTGAATCAATTTTGGCCGATTTCCTTTCCAAGTGATGAGATGGAAAAAAATTTCTATCCCAAGCTGACTCATGAACTAAAACAACTCTTTAGAAATGAAATAAAGTAAGGGGTTATTACCAAGAATAGAATCATTCCAATAACTAATACTATTACCATTTCTTAGGAACCAAGAGATGTTTTTTCAATGAGTTTACATGGATTTTTATGAGGGATTATAGTCCCCTCATACTGAGTGGGGTTTGAAACTTGAACCTTTGAGAGATAGGCCAAAGCCCTTACCATTGTAATAAGATTACAACTTTTTAATGAGTTTACACAGGTTTTTATGAGGGGTCCTGGTCCCTTCATACTAAGTGAGGTTTGAACCTTGGACCTCCCAGAGAGAGAGGCCAAAGGCCTTGCCACTACAATAAGCTTGCAACTATTTGTACCAAGAGATGATATCCTTAATGATTAATGCCCTAATTTTAGAGATACCTAGTTTTTTATGGATACCTTTGAGTTGTAGCATGCTATGATTACCTGCATCATACTTTTGAATAAGAACCTACTTCCAAAGTGTTATTGGAGGTTTTATTAAGTTCCAAACAGATTTTTTCCTGAGAGCGTCGATCATAATAAAAAAAATAATGAATACCCAATCCCCCTTGATATTTTTCTTTGAATCCAATTAACAAGATGGAATTTCTTCCTATGAGATTGTATTCATCCTTACAAAATAAAGTTCCTATTTTTTGTCAAGTTCTTGAAGGATTGATATAGGAGCATGATAAATTATAAGTTGGTTGATAGACAAGCTTACAATGATAAATTTAATCAAAACTAGTTTGTCGGCAAGACTAAGCCACCCATTGCTATAATTTAATATTCTCCTATCAATATTTTCCATCAAATTAGACTAAAAATCATAACTCTTTAGCTTGAAACTCATAGACACCCCTAAATATTTAAAAGGGTCAAATCCACCATGAGTAAACTAAAGAATTTGAGCAAAGCTCCTATTTTCAATTGGGGAAGTGTTGATAGTGTAAAACTTGCACTTGTTGACATTAATAACAACTCTAGAGGCATTTAGAAAGAGGTCTAGGTAGCCTTTAATCCTTTTGAAATTCAACTTGGAGGCTTCCCCCATCATTATAGTATCATCAACAAATTATGCATGAGTAATCTCCTTGACCCCAAAATCTATCTTAATTCCAGTTATTTTGCTAGCCCTTCTTTCAACATAGATATATCTACCCAAAGCTTCAACTAAAATAATATAAATATAAGGAGATAGGGGGAAGCCTTGGCATAAACATCTATCTATTCTGAGAGCCATTGACAATAGGAGCAACCCACGGGTCTTTTATGCAACAAAAAATCCACTTGGAAAGAGACCAAATCTAAAAGAACTAAGCACCTGAGTCAAAAATTATATATCCACTCTATGAAAGGCATTGGCCACGTCAAGTTTAACCATGCTCATTTTTTTAATTCTTTACTGTTGGTATGTAAGGCCTCATGGACAATCACAATGTTGTCATAAAATTGCTTTCCAAGGATAAAACCTCCTTGCTCATCAAAAATAAATTTATTGATATGCTTTTTATTCTAGTGGCTATGATTTTGGTCATAAATCTATATTAAGCATTACACAAATAAATAGGCTTGAATAAACTTAAGGTTGAGGCATTATTTTTCTTTGGAATCAAAGCTAAAAAGATAGACTTAATAGCACCAATCAACTTACTTTTTTTATGAGCATCCTTGATCATCTGAAAAATATTTTCAGCTACCAAATAAAAGAATTGATGGTATAAGGTATTAGTGAATCCATCTAGACTAAGAGATGTATATTTATCACATCTAAATACAATGTCCTTAAGTTCTTCTAGAATAATTTTTTGGCAAAGATAATTTTTTATTTCCTCAATTATTACCTTAGGAATGTTTTGTAGCAACACAACCTGAGCAGCATGATTTCCATTTGATTTTTGATAAAGGGATTCATAGTGGCTACACACAACTTTTTTTATCTCTAAAAAATTGGAGACCTTATCACCATTTTCCAACTAGATTTCATGAATCATATTCCTTTGATATCTCTGATGAGCCTTAAGATGAAAGAACTTGGTGTTGGAGTCTCCTTCCCATAGCCAAGTCATACCGCATTTGAGTCTCCATAATTTTTCTTTCCTAGCTACACATGGTGGTAGCTCTAAAAGCTCTTTTATTTCCCCCAACCTAAGAAGGAGAAGTTGTTCAAAGTTGTCAATGTTATGATGCAGTTTAATCCAAATTTTAAGATCATCTTTTAGCCTAGAAATTTTGATCTTCCATATATCTTCAACATTATAGGAGGGGCATCAATATTTCCAACTATGCTCAACTTCCTCTAAAAATCCATTCTATTTAATCCAATATGGGTTATATTTCAATGGAAAGGGACCTAAATTTTTGTTGTTACCACTATCTAAAAGCATAGGCTTATGATCAGAGATTGTGCTTTGGATGATTTTATTGGTTATTGAAGGAAAACATTTTGGAATATCTTCCTAGACCAAGAATCTATTGATTATTTTAGCAATGAAATTATTTCCCACCCTTTGATTAGTCTAAGTAGAGGCCATTAGAAGGCCTTATATCTTGAATATCAACAAGATAAGTAATATATTCCACATACTTCCTGCAAGGATCTCTAAAACTAGTGCCACCTCTATTTTTGGAGGGGAAGAGCACCAAATTAAAATCTCCAACTATGATCAAATTACTTGGCTTACTTTCTTCAATGTAGGAAAGAATTGAAAGCCAAAATTGCTTCTTGGCAATTGGGGAGTTAGGGGCATACACATTCAAATTGGTGAAAGATAAACCTCCAACATAAAAAATAAGAAAAATTCAATGTTCATTTTTCTTACCACTTATTTTGGATAAAGTCTTTTTGTCCCATGTTGTAAGAAGGCCACCAAGTCTTGGCTCGTGGAGTTGAAGATCTTGTGGAGTGGTTTCCTTCCCAAAGGAGCATTGTATGGTGTTGCCCTTGCTCAAGGGTTTGCTTATGTTCAATACATTGCAGTAATTTCCATATTTGTCTTGTTTTACATTATGTGGATTATTCAATTGTGGTTGTTATTCAATATTTTTACAAATTATCAATGATTTATGTAGTTGATAAAAGGAGGTTCATAACAAGTGGTATTAGAGCAACAATTTGGGAAAAGTGGGTTTGTATTTTGTAGAGCTAGGGCACGTTTTTCAAGAGCAATGATTCTAGAAAAAAGTGGAGATTTTTTGTGGAATTGCAGAATTAGGGCAGATTTTGTTTTGAAAAATGTCTCATCTTTCAAGAGCCATATCTCTGCGAAATTTTATCTTATTTAGATGATTCTTGGATCAGTTTGTGCAAAATTTGAAGAGATTTAAAATGAGTGGTCATATGAAGGAATTTGAGCAGTATTGAGGGAGATACAACCTTTTGAAGTTAGTCATCTAGAACAAGGGCAGTGATGAATTTTCAAATCACATTTTTTTTGAAAGACAAAATTTGTTAGTTCGGGTAAGCAAATCAATTGCAATTTATTTTGTTTGGAAGAAAAATTGCAGATCTAGTTGTCTATATGAAATTTTAGCTTCAAATCAGTGGGAAGATATTTATTTTCATAAAACCCTAGTTGCATTGGGGCATGATATATATTGTCAAAAAACCCTAGTTTGCACTAGGGCATCAACTATGGAACTACAAAAGTTTTTTGGAGGAAATGATATTGATGCTAGTGAATGGTGGAAACTATTTAAATCCTTGTATGACAATTCTTTTGTTTGGCACCTCACGCTTCCTCACTACCTTGGAGGAGAAGCTCTATCTTGGTTTTATAGTTTTAATAGTGCCCATAAATATAAATTCACTTGGGACGAAATGGAGCATGCATTCTTGAGTAAATGGGACCCATATAAAAAGATAGCTAGTTTGAAGGTCACCATCAAGGGATATGAAGAAGAAATAAACATGCTTTAGAAAAACAAAAGAAATTAAAAAGAGCTAGAAAATTTCAAAATGGTAGAAGGTAAAGAAGATGTCAGTGTGCAGATAGAGGAAACAATACCTTTGGTAGTAGATAAGTTAAAAAGTGGACAAAGGGATTTGTGTGAATCTATAAAGTCTATTTTGCAAGTTCATGGATGCATTCAAAAGGAACATGTTATTATTTCCATTGACCCTAGTAGCAGATATAATTTTATTAATATTGTTTTCGTTAAGAGGTTGCAGGTTCAACCAACAAAAATTAAGGACATACAGTTGGAGGGTGAGAATGTTCAGATTTTTTAATATTTGAATATCACCATGGATAAATATATTTTACCTTTAGATTTTTATGCTATTGAGATGGATGATGATGATATTGTCCGTAGTTATCCTTGGTTATATTCTTTGGGTACTGTTAACATTAATGTGCAAAATAAGTTTATAAAGTTATGGTACAGGAAAAAGAAGATAACATTACATGATATTTCTCAGCTTAAGGAGCAAGGATCCAAGGAAAAACAAGAAGTGGTTGTAGAGGAAGAACTTGAAGAACAAATAGAAGAACTTGAAACAGAATCTAAGAAGGCAATAGCAGCAACAGAGTCCATGGAAGAAGTAGTAGCAGCTAAGCCCATGGAAATAATAGTAGTAGAGTCAAAGGAAGCATTGATAGAAGAGCACAAGGACACACCAAACAAAGGGAACATGAAAGAACAATGTGTAGAAGATTTTAAAATAGTGGAGCCAAATTTTGAGGAGTCAAAAAAGGTAGAACATCAAGTTAAGGTGACACCATATCGCCATCCAAACCACCATGAGAAGCAAAAATCTTGGAGGCATGGCTCAAGGCAGCAATATTATGGTTCTACATGGAATCAAAAGGGCATCAAGTATGGCAATGTTTGGAAGATAAAGCTTAATGATACTAGTTTTTAGAATGGTTCATCAACATCAAGGAACAAGTGGACCCATCATTCAAATTATAAAAATATAGTAGCAAAAGCATGGAGCGAATGAAGTGGATTTGGATACTCAAGTGGCAAAATGGCATACCAACATCAACGTGTTTCACTAGGATGGATGGATGATCGATATTGGTACCAGTTGCTAACATTGTCTGGCAAATCATATTATCTTGTTTCTTCGTATGTTTCAAGAACGAAATATTTGTAAAGAGGATGGCATGTTAGAGTACCTAGAAATAGATATTTGGGGATATATTATTATATTGTATAAGGGTTGGCATGGGCCATACATAACCCAAAGTTGATTGTATTATAATATAATATTATATTGTATTATAATCTAATATTATATTTGTAGTAGGCTCTCCAAAGTAGAATTAGAAGATGGGTATATAAAGAAGAGATATTTGTCATTGTAATCATCATGAGGAGAATTACATTGTAGAATTTTTGTCTTGTGGAGTTGAAGATCTTGTGGAGTGGTTTCCTTCCCAAAGGAGCATTGTATGGTGTTGCTATACCTCAAGGGTTTGCTTATATTTTGAATACATTGCAGTGATTTCCATATTTGTCTTGTTTTATATTATGTGGATTATTCAATTATGGTTGTTATTCAATATTTTTGCAAATTGTCAATGATTTATGTGGTTGAGAAAAGGAGGTTCGTAACAGGCTCCTTCAAAATAAATAACATCAATTTTAGAGTTGTTCCAAATAGATCTCCATGCTTTAGAGGGGTCTTTTTAATATAAATTTGTTTTTTGAATTCTTATTAAACAAGGGAAAAGTTTGGTAGGTTTTCTTAAGAGCCCCACCTTGGCCTCTACAATTCCATTAGAGCATTATCATTTTTTGTGGGTTTCTTCCCTTTGCAAAGACCTTCTAGTGTACCTTGACTCTTAACTGCAACATTTTTCTTTGCTTCTTCAATTCTCATTTCTTGGTAGATTTATTTCCCGAATTAGAAGAGGATCATGTTATAATAGGCTCTGGGTAGAAGCCAAGGTGTTATTTTTTAGCTCAATCTAAATTTCTTTGGCTATTTTATCATAAGGATCTTCACTTATCCTTTCCTCTAGAGTTTGATCTACCAACTTTGCATCAAGGGAGGCTTGCTCATGGTTTCCTTCTTATGTTTAGATTCATCCTAGAGATTTTTTTTATATTGAGTTTAGAGCATCATTCCTATTGGAATTCTCAAGTGGTTTGGAATTAGTGGGTCTAGGCTTTCACCTTCTATACCTTCTACTCCTCTTCTTGGTTTATACTTGTTGAAAGCCTTCATTGTTAGCTTGATCCTTCTTATTTTATGGTTTTTGGCTAACTGGTCAATCTTTGGCAAAGTGGTCATATTCATGGAAAAATAAGTGTTTGAAAGGTAAATGCTCATAATCTAAAACCTATGTATGTATCCAATCTATAACATTAATCCCAATAGCTTTAGGTAAACCATTTTTTAGATTAACTTGAACACAAATATGAGCACAAGAAGCATTCAAATTTTTGGGAGGAATCCAATTGATAAACTTGCCAATCTTATTTCCAATGAGATCTAGAGAGGGTTTATTCCAAATATGGAGAGGGAGAAAGGAAAATCTTACCCAAATAGGAACTTCCTTGGGCACATCTACTTGAGGGTCAAAGTGGGTTATCCAAAAGTTCAAAAATAAGGCACTTGAGCCCATAAACCATGGCTCTCCTTGAAAGATAACATCCCGTTCTTCTTTGGATTCTATGATGACCATGAAGTATCCTCTTCCATAGAGCAAGAGTTCATAATTAGATATATTAGACCCTCAGGCTGAAGATATCCACTTTTTTAAAATAATCAAACTTGGCTAAAGTCCAATGAGCCTTCCAACCAAGGCACGTTTAAACATGGTAGCAATAGAATGAAGAACATTTTTAGGGGGCACTTCAACCATTAGTGTAGAGTCTAGCCTAGGAACAAATGCATTGGGTTTTGAAAATTAAATATGATGCAAGAGACTAGATTCGATAGAACTAGAGTTTACTTTTAGAGGTAACTTACTCTTGAGAAGGTCAACCGCCACCTGATGCAACACTAAAGACAAAGAGGAGCCAAAAAAATAATGCAAAGGAGGGAGAAAAAGAGAAGAAACAAACTTCCCACCATGGGAAAACCCACCAAATGCACAAAAATAATGATAGATAGAAGTGGTGTAGGGTTTGAATTGATACACCAAAAACTAACTCAACCAAACCCTACCCTCTAGGCAATAAACTCATAGATCTCTTCCATTGTGAAAAATGCTTGATTTCTCCCAAAACCAAAACAAAGGTCTTGTCTAAGTAACTACAAGCAAAACCTATGAAAGGGTGAGAACTCCCATGCCATAATTTTTATATTAATTATAAAATAGTTCCATTTTTCCCTCAAATACAAAGAAGAATGATGGAACCCTTACTTGTTGTCATAGTACCTCGTCGAGGAAAGATCATGCCCAATAGTCAACCTCCTCTGCATATGGCTTGAAACCTCTATGCTAGAGTTCCCTGTTTACCTAAGATAGAGCATAACACTTATAGCACCAACACATACAATAGTCATCACTCGACTGCATTGAAAGACTGAACTCTATCCATATTTTCAAATTTTGAAATATTAACCTTGATAAAAGAAAAAATGTGCCTTTCCATCCACAAAATTTAACTCCAAATTTAGTTGCAATGTGAGTCTATTGAACCTTGCCATCAATTAGAAATATTAATATCTCTCTACCCCTCTAAATATCTATGATTTTATATTTTTATTGCAAGAGTGAATGTGATGTGAAGGAGGATTTATTTCAAGTTAAATTCCATTGTGAAAGAAGTGAAGTGATTCATTGATAATTATATATGCAAATAGCCACAAAATTTTAACCTTGAAGCTAAGTTTCATGAATTTTATTTTTAAATGGTTTCAAAATGATCAATGTATGATTACAGAGAAGTAACTAAAGTAGTACACTATTATATGAAAGATGTATTTTTATAATGAAGAAATCCATGAAGACTTTTGATCAAATTATGATAGGAATTTAGTAGTTAAAGATCTAGTGCTACTAGCAAAGGAAGCTTCTTTAAATGTATTGAAGTCATGAAAGGAGTGGATGTATTTAAATAACAAGAACCTAATAACAAGAAGGAAGAAACTTAATATAATGTCTCTAAGGTCACAAAAATAAATAAAGGAAAGTCCCTAAAGAAATTAAAGATGGTGAAGTGTCAAAGATTAAAATTTCTAAATAAGCAACTCCATATATAATGGGATAAACAATTTGGTGGAGGTGATCCTTCTATCAACATCAATTAAGACACCTCAAATCCCAATAGATCCCTTTGATATTATCAATCTAAGTGAAAATGAGTTCTAAGTAGTCTTATCAATCTAAGGAAGCAGCTCAATCTAGTGATGGGATACATTTTTTAGCAGAGGTGATCCTTCTATCAAAATCAATTAGGATACCTCAAGTCCCTATATATCCCTTTGATATTATGGAAGTAGGGAAAACTCCTCAATAGGAAAGTACCCTATAAAAATATTGAAGTAGATTCCCAAAATAATCATAAAAGAGAACCTCTACATGGACAAAAAGTACAAAGAAAATAATTTACTTACAAAAAATCATGTTAGATTCAAGGGTAAATGGAAATGGATATGATGATGGCAATGAGAAGAAGAAAATAAATAACCATCTTCCAAGCACAAGGAAAACAAATAAAAGAAACTTGAAATAATGATAGAACTTTGAATTAGATGTTTAATGATAATAATACTTACTTTATGAGAGCTTTGTATATTAAGCACCACTCATGTAAGGAAATCAATATATATCTCTACACCATTTGAAATAGGTTCTATACTAGATATTAAAAGGCTTATAAAGGCAAATAAGAAACATGCCAAAGTGAATAATACTTATCATGAAATAGATAACTCCTAATTCAAGTTTTCCAATAGGGATGATGTAAGGCATATTATGATATTACTTCTCAAAAACTTCGCTAATTGAATAATCAAGGTATAGTGGGCCTTCTAGAGTCAACTATTGATCTTACAAAAGACAACTATTAGGAAATGAAGGAGAAAACAATAAGAGTTGAAGTAAAATAAGGAATATCCATCAAGAAGAAAGTGCCAACTATTTAAAAAATAAGATAAAGACCTAAATAAAAAAATGAAGTGATAAAACAAGAAGTCCTTAAGAGCAAATAATAATTGCTTTAAAATAAAAATAAAAATGTAAACTATGTGTTGATAAGCTTGAGGATCATAATTCTCAAGATACTAAAAATTCATTAGTGAGAAAATCAATTATGAGGAGCTAGAGAAGTGTGAATTTTGAACAGGACAACTATAAAATTTGCTAAAAACCTCTTTGAAAATTGAGGTCTTTTTTAAAAGAAGCCTAGCCTGTGTGTGAATATCATCTCAAAATGATGAATAAATTTGATATATCAAGAGGAGAGATAAAATCAGAATTAAAAAAGTCTAAAATCTATGCTCAATATTTGTTGATATGTTCCTATCCTCCCATGATGAATGGAAAGCAATAAAGATTATTTTTCTAGGAGAGAATAATAATCCAATTCTTTGAAAGTATAATAAAGAAATATACCTCTCCAAACTATAGAAGTTTATGATAGTTGGTTTGAAAAACTAATTAACTCATTGAATATAATAAATATTATTTACAAGAATAATAATGCCATTATTATTGTTTTTGATGAAGAAATGGTAAAGAAGAATAAACTAAACAAACCAATATATCCAATTACTATTTGGACTTATTATCTCTTGAAAAAGGAAGAGAAAATGAAGAGCAAAGAGATCAACATGGAGCTGAGCAAGGGTCCAACTTGTGATTCACCAAATCCATGTTTGGTAAAAGCTTTTCAAATAGATTTGAAATTTTGTAGAAGTTGGTATATTTTAGAAGTGATTTTAGCTAAAGCCACTAACTTGTAATTGGAAAATAATTATATATTAGTTAAGACATCTTATCAAAAGTAAGTTCTTAGAACTAATTTATTATATTGTAAATATGATAGATAGAATAGGTTGTTTCTTATAGAGCTAGATACATGATATTTTCTAAGAAGAGTTTCTTATAAATTCTTTTTCAAAATTAATGTAAATGATCATTTTAAGTTATCAAAAACACTATTGATAGTATTTTGTATCTTTTTAAAATTATTATTGTTATTAGTTTTTTTTGTATTTTCATGAATGAGAATATCTTTATTTTCTATTGAGCTTGAATATTTTATTTTGGATTAAATTTTATAAGTTCTTATGAGTCTAAGTTAAATTAGACATGCAAGGTTTTTTTGTTTATTGTATTTTTTATACAACCCCATTACTCTTGTCTTATAATTAGATACTATTTGTATTTATTTTTTTTTATTCAAATAAATTTTAGTTGAAAACCAATAAAACACCTTGTCATGGATTTTAGCTCCTAATTTTGAGGTGTATACATTTTTTTGAATTGATAATCCTACATTATACATATTTCAAAGGGAGCCACCCTTTCTAAGGCATTTGTGGAGCATTTCATTTAAATATGAAATCAAGAAATCTATATGTGCTTTAAAATTATCAAATTTCAAGACAAAAAGCTTAAGCACACACCTTAAGCTTGTTATGAGAAGATACACACATATTTTTGTCAGTTGTGGCTTATCTTACAATGAGGTAAAGCATGATATTTATATCATGTTGATGGTTGGATTCTTATTGTTGTACTTTATGTTGATTGTCTAATGTTTAGGATTTTAAGCTATGACCTTCAAAGATGTTTGAGATGATGTATTTAGGATTACTTTGCTATTTTTTTTTTTGAAAAAAATGAAAACTTGTATTAATACAAAGACCAGATACAAGCGGGAGAGAACACATCCCGACCCAGAGCCAAGAGCAACACAACAAGGACAACGCACAAAGGCAACACTAGCAGCCACAGGGCAAAGAGAACAACAGGGCGCGAAAAGGCGACATGTCGCGAAAACGCGACATGTCACGAAATCGCGACAGTCACCCCCGACACGACCGCATCGACGCGCAACATGTCGCGATATCGCGACATGTCGCGATATCGCGACAGGAAGGGCCCTCGACAGCCGCCCGCAAAAGGAGTCGCGAAAACGCGACGAAGTTTCTAAACGGCACTCATGCCACAAAAGGGTCGCGATATCGCGACAATTAACCACCCAACCGCTTAAGTGCCAAACGTGTCGCGATATCGCGACAAAAATACCATGCAGCTTCCAATTAACCAAACTGTCGCGAAATCGCGACAAATTAACACCTTTGTTCTTCATCTTCAAAAGAGGCACGAAATCGCGACATAAACCCAACAAGAGCCGCGACAGCGCGACATGTCGCGATATCGCGCTAGAAATCCGCCAAAGGCCGCAAAGGCTCAACCTGTCGCGAAATCGCGACAACAACCAACTCGAGGCCGCGACGGCGCTACAGGTCGCGATATCGCGACAATTTTCCTCCCAGCCGCTTAAGTGCCAAACGTGTCGCGATATCGCGACAGGATTTCCTTGCAGCTTCCCATTCTCAAACTTGTCACGAAAACGCGACGAAATTTCAACTTTGCTTTTCAACTTCAAAAAGGGTGCGAAATCGCGGCAGGAACTCCACACGGACCACGATAGCGCGACCTGTCGCGATATCGCGACAGAAACCCACCAAAGGCCGCGGAGGCTCAACCTGTCGCGATATCGCGACAAAGAACCAAGCAAGAGGCCGCGACAGCACTACATGTCTCGATATCGCGACAAAAAATTTCCTTAGCATAAAAAACACCGCACATTATTTCAAAATTTGTTCAAGGCCTTGTCTAATCTCTCGCATCCTCCACAGGCATATTACTATGCAGATGCATTCCAACCTCTCTCTCAAGACCCATCTTAGCAAGGAAATCAGCCGCTTTATTAAGAGATCTACTAGCATAAACAGGTATCACATCCTCTAATTCCTTCCAAAGCTCTTTAATTTGGGAGACCAGAATCCGCAGCCTCCAAGCTTTTAAGGCAAAGTTCCTCATGCAATCAAGAGCGCCAACCAGGATTTGGGAATCAGACTCAATGATTATCTTTCTATGACCCTGCTTGACGGCCCATATGGAAGCAGATTTAATAGCAAAGGCCTCAGCTTCATTGTTTGTGGCATATCCCGCACCTTGCAATTCCCAATAGAGCACAGCCCCAAGATGATCACGGCAGATAACTCCACTTCCAAAGATTGCCCGGATTGCCTTTTGCAGCTCCATCGTTGTTGATTTTGACCCACCCTTCTGGGGAGGTTTCCAACAACTTCTTACTCGTCTCTCAAGATCAGCAGCTCTCTCTTCCAAAGGCTTAGAAGCAGTGCTGATTTTCCTCCTCAAAGATAGATGGCAATAGTTTCCACAACTTTGCTCTAGATGACCTCCCATATCCCATCCACCGAAGAGAAGGTTTCACGGAAAATACGAGCATTTCTTTCCAACCACACCTGCCACCAAATAAAAAGGAAACCAAGCTCCCAACCAAGACTTAAGAGCTTTAGATGTAAATCTACCTCTCTTCCAGCTTTCCCATAAATTGGTCCGAGACAAGTCTCCAATAGCCTGAAGTTTAAAGTGGGAGAACCAACGATGCCAAATCTGTTGTGTGAAAGGACAATCAAACGAAGATGATCCGCAGCTTCCTCATTCCTATAGCATAAAACACACTCGGGAAGGACCAATGATGCCTCCGATTCTCGAGATTGTCAAAGGTCAGATACCATTGTGCATCAGCTGCCATGCAAAGAAGTTCACTTTCGGCCAGCCCTTGGGATGCCATATCTTCCTCCATTCTTGAACTGGAAAAGAGTGTGGGGGGGCTCAGGAAGGATCGAATCATAGCCCTCCTTCACAGTATAAACCCCAAGGTTCCCAAAGCCCCAGGCAAGCTCATCCTCCTCATCTCTCCCAGTAAGAAACCGTTCTGACAAGAGTTTTTCCAGAGTTGGAGCCTGCTCCGGAGGGATTGGAATAGGCCATTCACCCAGCCGCTTAAACTTTTGAACCTTATACTCCCCCAATTGGCTGGTATTGAAGTAGCTCTCAATATTAATCCATCCCTTATCTTCAAGAGCTGATTTTAACGGATGCAATTCAGGAAACACAACAAGGATAGGAGGATTCTGATCCCATGAATCAGTCTAGAACCGGGCCTTCTCCCCTCTCCCAACTTTCCAGAACAATTGATCTTTGATAATGCGAGATCCGAGCTTGAGCGCCTGCCACACTAAAGATCCATTACCCTCCAAAGGAAAGCGGCCCAAGTCGTTGGGGTGAACAAGACCCAAGTATTTACTAGAGAGGATTCTGCTGAAGAGGGACGTAGGCTGGGAAATCCACCTCCAATACAATTTACTAGCCAGGGCCTGATTGTTAAACTTGGAGCTTCTTAATCCCAGCCCACCTTTTTCCTTGGGCTGGGTGACCTTATCCCAACCAACCAAGGCCCATTTCCTCTCTCCTTTGGCACCTTCCCAGAGAAAACTTCTAGCCACTTTGTCCAGCCTCTTTCCAAATTGATGGAGGGGCAGCCATAATAGAGAATTTATAAATTGGCATGGCCTCGAATAACAGACTCGCAGAAAGTCACTGGCCCCCATAGCTTAACCATCTATGAGACCAATGATTCATTCTCTCTTTGATGCCATCCAAAAGGTCCTTCCAAAAATCAGCTTTCAGTTTTTTGAAATGCAGAGGAACCCCCAGATAAACAACAGGAAGAGAGGTCCTAGTGAATCCCAGGATCTCCATAACTCTGTCTTGTGACCTTTGATCAAGATTAAAGAAGACCACTTTGGATTTTGTTTCATTGATGACTTGATTAGAAGCCCGGAGGTAGACGTTAAGAGAATCTCTGATTCCTCTTGCTTCCCCGAGGCCGGCTACTCCCACCAAACCAGAGATCATCCACAAACTGTAAATGAGTCAAAACTTCAGCCCCGATTTTAATTCCTATTATCTGTCCTTGAAGTCTTCTTCTCAGGAGGAGTCTGCCTAATCCTTCAGCCAAGATGAGAAAGAGATAAGGAGAGCAAGGGTCTCCTTGGCGGAGACCCCGAGAGGCTCCAAAAGGTGGCGAGGGAAGCCCCTTAATTAAAACAGAGTAGGAAGGCGTAGAGATACAGCTCATGACCCAGGCAATCCAGTCCTGAGAAAAACCAAAGGCTGCCAACATCTTGACCAAGAAGCCCCACTCTACTCTGTCATAAGCCTTAGACATATCCAGTTTGATGAACATTCCTTTGTTACCTGAATTGTGCATAGAATGGATAGCCTCCTGAGCCAAGATCACTCCATCCAAGATCTGTCTCCCTTCAACAAAACCCCCTTGCTCAGGGGAGATTATATTCTGAAGAAGGGGTTTTAGTCTTTCAGCCATAATTTTAGTGATTATTTTGTAAATCACATTACATAAGGCAATAGGTCTGAAATCAAAAATGTGAGCCCCCCCTCTCCTTTTGGAATTAAGGTGATAAAGGTGTGATTTAGAGCCTTGAGCATTCTTTTGTTAGTTCGGGACTCCTCAATGACAGCCAACACATCCTCCTCCAGGATATCCCAGAAGGCCTGAAAAACTCAATAGGGAAACCATCAGGACCAGGCGATTTTCCAGTGCACATCCCAAAGACCACCTTCTTGAGTTCATCACGATCAATGGGCTTAAGAAGGGCCTGATTCTCTTCATGAGAGATAATAGAGGGAATGCCCTCAATGACTTCATTTTGGGCTTCCACATCATGCTGCATACTTTCCTTAAAGAGGTTTGAGAAATACTCCATAGAGTGGGAGTGCATATCAGGGAGAGTGTCAAAAGAGTTTCCATTCTCGTCTTGAAGGAATTCCATGTTATTCAATTGTCTTCTAGCACAGGCAGAGCGATGGAAAAATTTTGTATTTCTGTCTCCTTCTAATAACCAAGTATTTCTTGCTCTCTGTTTCCAGTAGATCTCTTCTTGATTATCAATGTCCTCAACCGCTTTGCGTAAAGCGTCATCCTCGAATTTAAGATGCTCAAAAATGATTCCTTCTCTGAATTGTTTTTGCACCTCATTCCATCTGGCCAACAAGGGAGCCCGTTGGAGCTGGAAATCAGATTTGTTAGTTTGCCTCCACTGTTTTAGTTTACTCTTAACAAAAAGAAGTCGTTTATGAAATTTGAACATAGCTGTTCCAAAAGGGAGACGACCTTCTTCCCACCACTGTGGAATTTTCCTTCGGAGGTCCTCTTTTTGCAACCAAAAATTTTCAAATTTAAAAGGTTTGTAATACTTCCCTGACATAGTCCCTCCCTCCAGAAAAATGGGAGAGTGATCTGAGACTGGGCCCTCCAAAATCTGGAATTTGATATTCCATATAACATAAGCTTCCTCCGAGACCATAAACCGGTCAAGCTTAACCCTCCTGTTGTATGGCTCTCTTCTCTTATTAGTCCAGGTAAAGTTTGTACCAGGGCCTTTGATATCAACAAGGTTAAAGGCCTGGACTTGGGCAATAAACAACCGGTCCCCCGTATCCAAAACTGGGATGCCACCTTCCCCGATCCCCGGCAGATAATTTGGCATTGAAGTCCCCAGCAATAATCCAATCAAAATCTTCCCCGGAGGACCTCATGTTTTGAACAGCTTTCCATTGAAACCGCTGACCATCGATGTTCTGAGCCCCATAGAAATTTGTAATTAAGACTTGTTCAGCTGTAACAATATTCTTAAAAAGAGATGTGAGGACACCCCTCCAGGCTATATGTTCTATTGCTATCCACGCCAAAGGGTTCCAAAGAGTAGCAATCCCTCCCGAGGCACCTAGAGCAGCCACAGCCATATGGCCAGCACCCTCCGTATTCGACCGACGCTTTTACTCATAAGGTCTAATGACATTTTTGTCTCCCGAATGAGCAGAAAGTCTGCTTTTACTTCTCTCTAAAAGTCTTTGAACAACAGATTGATGGGTTCTACCGTTTAAACCCCTCACATTCCAAGATTGAATAATCATTGGAAACCTTGGGAGCAATACGAATCAATTGTTCTCGCCAATCCTCCATTGATTAGCTTATCTCCTTGCACCGCAATTAGATCCTTATTGGATTTCCCCGCCCACCCCTTGGGAATTACTATTTTTCGACCTCTTCTCCACCCGGGTAATCCCAAGAGCTGGTCTTTCTCCTCTGAACTTTTCTGCAATTCCCATGGTAACATCTTTGATAGCTGGCTGTACTGGGGAGTGGATTACCAATGCCCCTGGGTTTTCTTGCTGCAAAGTCTCAGAGGAGTCAATCACCTGTTCTAGGACAGGGGTTGATGAGGGAGGAGCATGAGAAAGGATGATATTATCCTCAAGGTTCCCATCTGCTCCTTCCATAATTTGGTCTTCTTGATCCACAAGAGATTTGAAGATTTCATACCGGTTGGTTGGCTTGGGATGAGCTTGCTCCTTGCCATTTCTCTTTTTGTTTCTTCTTCTCTTCTGCTGTTCAAAGCCATCTTTCTGGGCATCAGAACCAGGGGGAATGATGGGTGGTTCCTTGACCGAAGTGGACTTACCCTCTCGGGGGCGATTTGACATTCCCTGTGGAGCATCCGCTTTGGTGCTCAAGATATTTGGGCAGAGCCTTGCCAAATGGCCATGCTTATGGCAAACTCTACATCGGAAAGGTAGGGCTTCATAGTCTAACCGTTGTATCCAGGAGTGTCCCGCTAACTCCGGCCCATCTCACCGGTAGCGGCCGGCTAATATCCAGCTTCTACACAAATTCTCGCATAAACAAGCAGTTGTTTCCTTCTATGGTATCCTTGGAAACTCCCAAATATCTACCTAGAGAGTTGCCTATCGCTTCAAGAATCCGCTCACCCCAAAACTCCATCGGGAGAGCATACAGCCGGATCCAAACCGGGACAGCCGTGGGCTCAATGCGAGGGTCGAAACCCGCTCTCCACGGTTGGACAAATAACCCTGCCGGGCCATGGCTCCTCTTCTCTGATTCAAATGCTCTGTTTCTATCCGATAAGGAGGAAAAACTAATAATAAAATACCCATTGCTTATGGGCCATAAGGAGTACTCACCGATAGGCTCCCAGTTTTGTCTCACCCAGGAATGCAGAAAGTGCAGGGTGGGTCGGATGCCCATGAATTTGCAGATCAGATCATGAGTAGCACGGTAGTTGATCGTGTCTTCGACCAGCTCTGGTTCAATGACAATCTTCGGTCTGGACGCAGATTGCGGGAGACATCCATTGACTCTATGCACAGGAGAACCCTTGCCCGCATTCCTGGATAGCAGATGGTAAGCACTCCGCTGAGCATCGTCGGAGGAAGACGCAGGGTTTTCTCTTAATATCTCAGCATAAGAGGTCTTCTTCCCATCGAGAAAACCTGGAGGAGACCCCATTGGGCCCTCCTGGGGCAACGAAAGAGCCGACAACAAAGAACAACAACAACCCCCTGAGTCCCTGGAAGAGTCTTCCGATCAGAAACCCTAGAGCCTCGGCCGACGGCAGTTCAGAAGGTTTCCCACCAAATCGCCAGAGCTCCCTTCATGAAATTTTTTCATCGATAAAAATACCAAGGTGTTCAATTACTTTGCTATTTTTAGAGCATTCATATAGTTCAATTATTTTAAGGACTTTCTCTCCCTTAATCCTAACATGCTTTGGATCTTCTACACTTGTTAATGATGGAGGACTATAATCCATTGCACCCCATTTGGTTTAGGATGAAGCTTGAGGCTAATTGTTCTTCTCCTTTCATAGATGCTATAATTTATCAATATTTTATGAGTTGTTTTCTTTATACTACACTATATCAAACATTGCTTTTCTTGTGAATATTTTTCCCATATATACACATCTTATAGGAGTCATTTAATGGATAGAAGAAAAATTTGCTCTATATTAGAGGTACTATTCTATTCACATGGGTGTTTATTATGTCATAATGTATCCCATTATTTTGGAATAGGACTTAAATGTAGATTGGGATATTCATATGGATAGGCACACATCTACTTTGAGGTATTTGTCTATTGGCTCTAGACTAGTTTATTAGTTTTAATAAACAATGCATTACACCTCCATATTCACAAAAACAAAGTATACAAGTGTTATCATATCCAATAAACATTTTAAGTGGATGTAGATGTTTATTGAGCATTTGGGGTTTCCTTTAAAAGGTCCTAACAGTCTATTTTGTGATACTATGCTATTCACTTGGATCACAACATAATTAAGCATCAACAAACCAAGCATATTGTTATCTGGATACCCTAAATTCAATAATTTCATTATGAGTTCCAACTTGTATGGATGTATATGGATCTTGTGGTTCAACTCACAATATTTTCATGAAGGTCATGTTATAGGTTACCTTCATTTAGCTATGAAAGTGTATTAACATAATATATTATATTAAGAGGGGATGTTTGATACATATAAGCAAGTTGGTTAGGTATGGTTGAACATCAAACTTAGTCACTTATTCAAGTCTTGTAGTCTAGGGTGGGTGTCTTCCTTTAAGGGATCTCATACTCCAAATTATGGGATCTAGGTTGGTTCTACAACTTAAAAAAAACTTTACCCTTTGAATAATGTCATCTCTTCATGGCTCCTGATCATCTTGAGGGATTGAAAATATCTAATCTTTCAATTTAGCCATGATATACTTTTTACTTGTGTTGTATTATTTACCCTACAAGCAATATTTCACATTGAGGGGTGATCCATGTGTTATAACATATGATCTAATAACAAGTTATTTTTATAGTTAACGAGATACATGCTAGTTGCATCATAGGTAGTAATTATACTAACATTAATAATATTTTGTATATTAAATAAATATATTTATATTGTTAGTGAAATATTTTTTATCCAAAAACACCATGTCAAATGTTATATATGTGTGTGTGTGTCAATAGATAGGTAGATAATTCTTGAAGGTTTCCACTACTACCGTAGTAGGTTGTGGTAGATCCATCATTATTGTCACCTGGTAACAACTGAAGACCCATTTGCAATTTTGTTGAAAGCTTGGACTATGGAGGTAAGCATTCTTCTTTCTTACATTTAAATTTTTTTTGGAATAAGTTTGTCAGCTACAATCATGAAATGCATGCAATGAAGATATGGTTTAAAAAGTGAAGTACAAAGGAATCAAATTGAAGGGGTGAAAGGATTTACTTTGCTAGGGAGGAAAAATTTTATGCATGTGAACAATAGTTTGAAGAATTTTGTTGGCTAGAATTATGGAGTGCACACAATAAAGCTAGGGTTTTTGTTGGTCAAATATCTGCCTAAAATACAAACATACGTTTGTGCACCCTAGACATGGCCAACATTGAAAGGTCGAAGGAAAGAAATGTCCTCCGTGCCAATCTCCAGAGAGGGTTGGCTCCCTTACTAATCCTACACTGGTTTAAGACTAGAGTTGCAGGAAAGAAATTGGAAATAATGGAAAGAAATGGGAAATATAGCCACAAGCCAAAGATGTAGGATTGGGGATAGACTAGCAACAGGAATTCCAACCAAGTGTTATAGCAACATAAAATAGAAAAGGAGGCAAGAGAATCCACTTACAGTTCCTTGGAGATAACTTCCAGAATCACATTCCAATACTCACACTTACACCAACAATGCCCAAATCTAGATGCAGAATTTGAACTTAATAGCAGATAGCAAACATGAATATAAAATAGAAATGCTTGAATAGAAAGAAATCACACAAAGAGACTACTTGCAAAATTAGAAGCCACAACTTCTTCTATTTACGTAGAGAACTTGAATAGTTTTTCTACAGAATGTCTATCCTCCTTTTACAATGGAAAATGATTAGTATTTATAGAGGAATTTCACCTCTATCATTTAATGCACATATGACAAAATGTTTATAGATTAGGAACCTTTGTGAAGAAATTCCTCCTTGAAGTCCTTGAAAATCTTCCTCCTGAGACAATGATCCAGTTTCTAAGATGAAATCTCCAGGAAATCAACATATTTGGGTGTCGGTGCACGAAAAATTGCAAAGCTGGTCGTTGACTTGATACCTCCATCGTTCCTTGGAAATTATTCCCTCATACAGGATGTCTTGGAACTCATGAAAATCACCCTATGATTTTGATCTTGCAGCTCTTTTAACATAAAATTGACAATTTTAGTTACTCTTTGCCCCAATCATTAAATTTTCCTTACACGTTTAATCTAAGCACCTTTAAAAATCTCCCTTGACGCTTAGGATCGAATTCGCCCATAATGAAGCAATGAACGAAAGCTCCTCCTTTAACTTACATCATGTTCCCTTTATTTGCTCCTTTTAGAAAAAAGAGCATCCTCAAAGTAGTGATATTTGTAATCCCATTCTATCCCCAACTCCAAATTATGTTTTTACTACTACTCATAAGAGAAGTGAAAATATTAATTGAAAAGCCCTTCCATTACATTTGTGTCCTTGTCATAGCAGTAACCAATGCTGGAGAAAAAATTGGGCAAAAAATGGCTCATTACTTCTGTAGTTTTATGCTTGATACTCCAAACCATTCCTATTTTATTTCGTCTCTAAAGGAGGCAACTGAAAACCTTACTTTTACTCCTGGGACGAAAGCGCTTTATACAAGACATCCTTTTCCTTTTAAAATATACGTTCACCCCCAAAAGGGGTGAAAGGCATTGTCGCCCTCCACCTAGGGTGAACGTAATTTTGACTTTTCAATGCCCCATCTCTTTCAATATTCACCCAAAAATAAAATAGCCTTTGACGCCTTTGTTGAGTCATTCTTCTTGTAGCTTCACCCCAGTGAAGGGTGAATGTGACATTTTCCCCTCATCTAGGGTGAAAGTGCTTTCAACTTTGCATTTTCTTAATGCACGCTGAAGTGGGATCCACACCTTGTGTCTTATATACGTTTGTCCGAAGGAAGGGGAAAGGTATTTTTACCCTTCTCTTAGGGCGAATGCAAAGTTGACTTTTTTGACGTTTTCCTGGAATTTTAACATTTCTTTCATGTTCATTTGAACTCATCTTCATCAGGATTTCACCCCAGGGAGGGGCAAATGGGACTTTCACCTCTCACCTGAGGCAAAAGCACTCTTGACTAGTCAACATGCTTCTTTGAGAATGTTCACCCAAAAGTGGGGAGAACGATGCTTTCACCCCAATTTTGGGGCAAAAGTCTTTTGCCAAACTTAGCATTTTCCTTTCCTTTTTACGTTCGCCCCAAAGTGGGGCGAACAAGGCTTTTGCCCTACTTCTGGGGCAAATGCACTTTTACCTTTTCTTCTGCTCAACAATGAAATTTTTCAAAAATGTCTTTGCCTTGGGGAAGGTGATATAGATTTTCAAACCTCGTTTAGGTGAAAGGGCCATTACGTTTTCCTTTTTCATTGAATTTTCAAGCATTGTTTTCCTTTGACGTCCTCAGGTGATATTTATTGATTCTTCACAAACAATTTGACTTGCAAAACCCATTATTTTCAAGCATAAAATTTATGAAAACTAGAAAGAGGATTAACACAAAAATATTGTAACACATTATATTGGCCAAAAATACTGCATCATAAATTAATATATATACCACTTTTACAATAAAAAATCCTTCAATAAAATTTGATCAAAATTTTAATGTGGCATAATATTAAAACTGCCAATATTTCTGGTGGCTCACGAGGTATCTAGCTCGTATGGATGCAAGCGATCCTAGGCCTTTATCCATTGGGCTCCTTATTGGGTCTTCTTACTAGCTACTTTGGTTGGCGCTTCTAGTTTGGACTCCTTTTTTGCACCTGCTCAACTGCTACCTTTTCAGTTGCCTCTACCTCTACCACTACCCTCACTACTTTCTCTTCTCTTTTTTTCCCTCTTCCTACTCCAAAATTTTATAGGTGATATCATAAACTATAACTACATCTACCCAAGCATACATGGTGAATAGGCAAGGAACACTAAGTGATTCATAGATATACCATAGGTTCTTGGACATCCTCTAGGCTAAGCGCTTAGCTCATTGGGCTAACTCAAACAAGGACAGCTCCATACGGGTAAACTTCTTCATAAGTGGTAACACTTGTTCCTCTATGATGGGCTCCTCCCACTTATCAATTTTTGAAGTATCCTCCACAAAATTCTTCCAAGCTGCTTCTAACTGTTCCTTTGGTAGAGGCTCACCCCATTCATTAGTAAAACCTGGAAAGCCCATATCGATGAGAGCATCAAAATGGATCATTGAAATAGTATGCTCCCACTCTATGGCATTAAGGATCTTTCTACCTTCTCTCACTAGGTCCAACCTCTAGAAGTAGTTGTGCAACATGACCTTGGAGGTAGACCAAGTATGATCCATCTCACTTATGGGATGAATGTACATATTGGATTGAGCCAAGGCTTGGATTTTTATAGCCATTTCTAGATGAGGCTCTAACATCTCCTCAATAGTATCTATCAATTGTTGGCTCAACTAAATCTGTATTCGAGCCTTGTAGAGATACTACAAAACTTGAACTACTTTCACCGCTAACTTCTCATAATTTTGAGCTAAGCGAAGGTGAGCCTCCTTAATCATTTTATGAGAGAAGCCTGTAGCTTGTGTGGCCTTCTCTGCTAGTTGGTTATGTATGGACTCAAGTTGTGCCTTCAATGCTTGCACCTGCTGCTCCAATGCATCCTTTTCCTTTTGATGCACCCCTACTTATTGATGCAAGTGTTCAATCTCTATCACCATATTCTCTTGTTGCACTCTACTTGCTACCAAGGCATCTTCAAGTTCGATAATTTTTTTTTTGGTATCATAATATATTTGCTTATAATACTCATCATGTAGATAAATCGAACTCATATCAACTTGTATATTCCCCATTTTCTCAGTGGGATCAATCCTCGTCAGGTCCTCTATCATGGTCTCATAAGCGTAATCACTTGGTGTCATCTCTCCTTGTGGCTTCTGGACTAGGGGAATGATCTTAGTTGTGTGAGCCTCCATAGCAATTGGATCAAAGGTAACTTTCTTGAGAGGCCTTGCTGGAGCAAGTGCCTCTTTTCTCCTATGGCTCTTCAGCCACTATACCAGATGAGCACGATTAATTTTCTCTACATCTGGTTGCTTGGGCATCACCTCGGCTTTGGGTAGTACTTGCAACTCCAAAAATGGTGTGAAAGGAATCAGAATCTATGAATGATCTGGCTCAAAGGAAGAAGAGGAGATAACTATGAGAGGGGGACCAAAATAGTAGAGTGGATGGAAGAACCTAGTTTAGTTGTAGTTACGCTCACTCTTGGAGGAGCTTGTGTACTTACAATGTTAGTGGAAGTGGTGGTAGCAATGGAAGGGGAAGGATGTAAAAATAGATTCGGCCTTGATGTAAATGAACTAAAAGAAAGGGAGGTCAAAGAGAGGGGAAGAGAAGAAGGAGTAGTAGTGACTTGTGGGTTAGAGGAAGGGAGTGAAATGGATATGGAAGGCATACCAAAGGGGGGAGTGACTGATGTAGAAATTGATGGAAATGAACTAACAATCACTACATGCTCTGAAGTAGAAGAAGAGGGAAGGAAAGATGTACCTTCGGGCATGGGCATCGTGTGTCTTGGTGATGGAAGTGATTGCATAATAATTTCTTCTTGTTGCTCCTCCACTTCCACTTCTAGGTTAATAATTTCATCCTGTTGGTCCATCAGTTGCTCATGAATTAATGGGAACATTTGGGTAATGTTAATCTGAGCAACTAACACCAATAGAGGAGAATTAATAATTGTTGCATCAACTCTAATTGTAGAAACTACAATAGCTAAAATTGCAATAGTAGATGAAGAAGTAGCACCAGTCCTTGGCTTCTTTGTAGCTTTTGAAAATGGAAGCACTTCTCAAATAGTCTGCTTCTCCAATAAAGGTACCTCATCTACTTTTCGCTTTGCCCATTATGACCTTCATTGAAACACATATTGTTGTTCTTCTTCCTCAGGTGTCTCTTCCTTAACTGTTGGGTGCTCTTCTTTCGCCATGCTTTCTCCATTGTCAGAATTTTGAAAACTTTGAGGTACGACTTTGGTGAAAGTGATGGGTTGATAGATATTTACAAATTCATCATATGCCTCCAAAAATGCCTCATCCATCTTCAACCCATAAGGTGATGTAATTTTTCCTCTATGGACTCGCATAATCCACCAATTCATAATTTTCTCTTTGGTCCATGTGGGAATTGTTCTTTCATTTGGCCAAATAGTCTCGATGGAGGAATGTGATCTCTATGCACTATCGGGTTATATTCAACCTCCTGCTCATAAAATTCATGCCATGGAGGAAGCGACATCATATCTTCAATATGCCACTCTAAATCATGCCCATCAAAATTGTTTTAACTTTCTTGGATATCGGGTCATGGACAATAATGAAAAGTCTTGGCCTTGATTATTTCTAAAAATTTACCCAATGGGTCATATCTCCATCATTGTGGTAGTTCTATCAACCCAGGTCTTGAAGTGCCTCTATGAGTAGCCTATTCTGCCTGACCTGGTTCACCTCTATACTACCAAACTTGAACGACATGGTGCAAGTCGTTCTCTTGTCATGCCCTACTCCATACACATCATTGGTATAATCTATCTGGTGCACCACCTCCATGGTGAAAATATGCTCGGTGGTGAAGTATGGGAGCAGGAATGGCTTACCTGTGAAGCCATAAATTCTTACAACCACTCCTTGAGTCAACAAAAATATGTCACCCTTTTCGGTCATGACAACCGCCTCCTTCATTTCCCATGGCACTCTTTCACTTTTGTCACAAATCAACTCAATTGTAGGCCCCAAAAATAGGTGGTTAAAACTATAGTATGACTCCCTCCTCGATAGAGTGGGAGTCCACATATAAACAGGCAATAATTCATCCTTTTCATCAACCTGTTTTATTGCAATGAATGAAAAATGTTGGTGTAAATGAAAGAAGAAATACCAAATGAGGAAGGATGTATGCTTGAATGAAGTCTCTTCTCCTGTATGCATTTTCTCCAACTGGATGTGCATCTTTCGATAAATGAAATCGGCCCAATCAAAATAAATTAGATTTATGTCCCTTCTCATGGCCCTTGGAGCATAAAACTCCACTTGAGATATACATTGCACCAACACCGCTTGCCACTTGTGAACTATAGAATCTGTCGAAAGACCAGCAACCCATGCCAGCATAGAAAATAAGTCAGGGCTCTTGAATTCTGATAAAGATTTTGGTAGATTTGGAAGTTGCCCTAATTGTGGCTCCTTGATCAATTATGTTTCCATGAACTGGCGCATTGTCACCATAGAAACATATCTTTCTTCTTGCTCATTGATGTGTAACTTCTTGAAAATCATATCATATGGGGGTTTTAACCCATATGAAAATGCTTCCCTCACTTCAGTGATGGAGATAGAGAAAAGCACCTCCCCATTGGCCTTTCGAATAACCCTGGTAACTAGATTATAAAATCTGGCAATTAATTTTACCAGCTTCGGGTAAGGGTGTACGGGCGTACACAAATACCAAAATAATTATGCATGAAATGACATAGTCAGAGGGCTCTCTATCGTCAATCCTTGATTTACTATAAATTCTACATCTTTTCAAAGCTTTACCACACCCTTGTTGGTAATCACATAGTCTCCAACCTCTGCCATAGTGTCAGAGTACGGGTCCAAATCTACATTCTCATTTCTATGGGCCTTCTTGGATTTCGACCTACCTACTTTCTTTTTAGACTATTTGGGCTCTATAGTCTCTTTCACTTCTTTGCTTTTCTTACCCATTGTGCAAAACCTGACAATTTTGAAAGCGCTCTGCAACTTCTGCAATAAAAGCTCGAAAATACATCGACGAAAAATTTTAAAATTTTAATCTTTGAGCGAATTTACCTGTGCTCTATTTATAGAATGCGCTCCAACTACCATAGTAAATGTAGTAAATTTTCTTGGTGGATTCGGGAGGAGTTGTGCTTTGCTTCCATTAGTGGGCACTATTCCCAATACTATGATAGCAACTAATTTTTAAATTCACCATAAAATCCTTCTTTAAAAAGTGCCCTTTTTGCCATGTAAAACTTTGAACAATGTGCCCTGGCTATTAAAACTACCTTGGAAAAATAAATTCACCACCTGGGGACCAATGAGCACTTTTGCTTTTGTCGGTGTGAGATTTCGTTCCTTGAGAATGCCAAATCGCCTCCCAATGCAAATCTGGGTGCACGTTTTAAATTAAATGCCTCGAAAATGCGTCATTAATGTGCATGCACAATTTTCAAAATTTACCATGTGTTAGAGGGTGAAATCACTTTGAGAGGGCGCTCTTAAAAATTTGATTGCACTTGAAAAATCATCATTCTTCGAAAAAGCAATGGAGGGGCGAAAACACTTTTGAGGCACACTTGATCTTCTCTCCTTTCACTTCAAAATATCTTCAACCTGCTTGATTTGATTTCATGGCGAATGTTCTCCTTTTAAAATAATTTCAAGCTTTTCTCTTTCGCCCCTTATTTAGGAAAAGCATGGATTTTCTTAAAAAACTCCCCCAATTTTAGGGCTTTTCTCTTTTTAATTTTCCTCTTTATTTTTGCCATACTAAGAAAAGAAAATCAAATTTCAAAATTTTAATCCTTGTTTTTTGACCAAAAGCTTTAAATAAAAACATTGCTTTTCTTTTTTCATCTCACTTTTTAATGCATTCATCTTAAAAAACTGAAGTGCGCCCCTTCATATTAACGAAAAAAATTATATGTTATTTTGCCCCTATGAGAGGTGAACAGGAGTTTCACCCCTCACCTAGGGTGAAAGTGTCGTTGATTGATTTTTAATTTGTGACTACGCCCGGGGCTCCAATTGGCCTTGGGACATATATGTATTCGCCTTTCTAGAAGGTGAATGGGGGCTTTCGCCCTCCTTTTTTGGCAAAAGCACTTTTGATATTTTAATTACTTTGGTGCATAACTTCTTTCATCTTCGAATGCGTTCGCCCCACTGTGAGGTGAATGGAGTTTCACCTTTCCTTGGGGTGAAAGCACTTTGCTATTTTTAACTAAGGCACTTTACTTGTAAATTTTTTGTTCATCTTCTTGAACATTTTAACTTGAAGATATTGAAAGTGAAGCAACTTTTAAAACTTTGAAGCTTTTGTACTGTTAAAACTTTTGAAACATTAATTCTACCGAAATCATAATATGTCCTCGAGACTAAATTATTTTCTAAGTGAGCGCTTTTTTTATATATATATAACAATAAAAATACTTGTAAATAGAAATATGTACATATTTACAAACTTGTACCTCTTGATTACATCATTGAAAATAGGCCTTCAGATGAAGACCATTAACTAGAATCGAAAGATCCCAACCATCCATATCTCGAAGATAATATGCATTCACTGAATTCACTATAAAAACTTGAAATGGACCTTCCCAGATCACATCGAACTTGTGGTGCTTCCCTGGCTTGGCTTTGTTCTCATTCCATTTGAGGACTAGATCTCCCACCTGAAACTTGCATTCTATTGTCTTCTTTCCAAACCACTTCTGCGTCACTTTAGTGTGTTCGGTGAAAGCTTGATATACCTTTTCTCTCTCCTCTTCTAGTTGTAGCAATTGAGCTAACCTTGCACTCATTGGATCAAACTCATCATCTTCATCTTTGAACAACTGCAATGTTTGGAGGATAGGTAGCTCGATGTGAGTGGGTAGAACTGCTTCTTTCCCATACACTAAGGAGTAAGGAGAGGCTTTAATAGAATTCTTCATTGATATCCGATCTGCCCATAGAGCCTGATTTAACAATAGGTGCCAACTTCTTTTATTGTTCCCCAATGTCCTTTTTAAGATTTGTAGCAAGTTTTTGTTTGTGGATTTGGCCAAGCCATTTCCTTGTGGGTAATAATTGGAGGATGTCTTGAGATAAATCCCATACTTTCTTGTAAATTTAATGATCTTGGCCCCTATGAATGGAGTCCCATTATCTGTTACAATGGCATCTGGAACACCAAAATGGGTAATTAGTCCCTCTAGGAAGGAGATAATTGTAGCCTGATCTACTTTTTTGGTTGGGATGGCCTCTACCCACCTAGTAAAATAATCAGTCGTTGTTAAGATATATTTGTGTTCAGTAGAGGAATGAGGATCAATAACTCCAATGAAGTCTAGTCCCCACTACTGAAATGGTGCTTCCACTTGAATCGGGTGCAAGGGCAAAGATGCTTTCTTATTCCTGCCAACATACCATTGATAATTATCATAACTTTGGCTCACCTTATGTGCATCTATGAAAAGAGTAGGCCAAAAATAACTAGCTTGGATGATCTTCAAGGCCATAGGCCTTCCTGCATAATGTCCACCAGATAAACCAGAGTGAAATTCCTCCAATATTTTTCTTCTCTGAATCCTTCACACATCTGAGGAGTACTCCATCTATATTCTTATGGAATAACCCACTTGGCAATAGGACATACTTAAGTGCTTGTAGTCTGAATCTTCATCATTGTGAAGCATCAAGATGTGATGGACATTTCCTAGATGTAAAGAATTTGACAAGGTCCTCTGTCCAATCATGATCACCTGTAGCTCGATTTGCACAATTACTTTCGTTGATATCCTCATCCTGTACTGGAGTTAGTGATCCAAAAGTTACACTTTTGGCCAGTTCTTGGTAGAGAGCTCATCCATGAACCAACTTAGTCGGTCGGATCTCCACATCATATTCTTGAATCTTTGAGACCCAACCTACTCTCTTGTCACCTAATTCTCCTTGAAGAATGAAATTTCTGACATCTGGATGTATGACATAGACGATTATCTTGCTCTGTGAAATGAAATGTCAAAATTTCTTTAAGGATTTCATAACTGCATACACCTATTTTTCAATAAAATTATACTTCTCTTGGTGTGGCGAAATCACTTGGCTCAAGAAGGCAATCGACTTTTCATCTCCATCTTCTTGCTTCTATGTGAGAATAATAGCGTAACTCTCCTACTCACCTACTACATAGAGGATGAAATATTTTGAGTAATCTGGGTTAATCAATACTGGCACTTGAGTGATTCTTTCCTTGATTTCTCGAAAATCCTATCTTCTCACTTCCATCCATTTGAATTCTACATTCTTCTTCAGAAGCTCGGTCATTGGCTTCACAACTTGAGCAAAATCAGCAATGAACTTTCGAATGAAGTTGATCTAGCCAAAGAATGATTGCAGATCCTTCTTGTTAACTAGCAGTGGCAATTTCAAGAGCACTTCAGCTCTCGCAGGATCAATCGCCAGTCCTTCTTGTGAAATCACATGTCCTAAAAGTTTCCCTTCTTTGACAACGAAAATGGACTTCTTCGGGTTAATGGAAATTCCAAATTCTCGATATTTTTTGAACACTTGCCTCAAATGAGAGATGTGCTCTTCCTTGTGGTGTGAGAAAATAGTCATGTCATCAAGGTAAATCATAATAACTCTATTCAATAACTCATCGAAAGCAATATCCATAGCTCTCTGAAATGTAGCACCAGTATTTGAAAGACCAAATGGCATTCTCTGATAGGTAAAAGTGCCCCATTTTGTAGTAAATGTCATCTTGTGTTGGTCTTCATCCTTCACCCAGATCTGATTATAACCAGAGAAACCATCCAACAATGAAAACCTCTATGCTCCAGCAACCACATGGAGAATTTGATCAATCTATGGTAGGGGGTAGTGATATTTTAATGATGCTTGGTTCAGATTCCAAAAATCCATGCATAGACGGATATCTCCATTCTTCTTTCGAACTGGAACCAAGTTTGCCACCCATGTTGAGTGCTTGATTGGATAAATTATTTTTACCTCCAACATTTTTAATAGCTCTGCCTTCATGAGCACTTCAATTTTGGGATTGATAGGCCATTGTTTCTATCGAAAAGGCTTGACTCCCTCCTACAGTTCAATAGTATGTTGGATTACATTTTTATCATATCCTTTTAAATCATGGTAGCTCCATGCAATGATGTCGGGGAACTCATAACACAAATTTTTGATATCTTCAAGTTCTTCCAATGTACAATCTATTCCGACTTTGATAATCTTCTCAGACTCTAGTTGCATTTCCTTGTATTCCTTCGCATCAACCTTGATCTTATGTTTCTTCCCCTATCATTCTGATCAAACAAACTCTCAAGCGAAATCAGTCCCCTAGGAATGTGATTGTTCTTCAATTGAATCATTCCTTCCATTTCCTCTTCGACAAGTATTCTATCTTCTACACTTGCAACTTCCTTAATCAAAAAATTGATTATTTGTTCATCATTGTCGAACACTTGCCAATAAATGTTTTTATCAAGGACCGAGGGTCTATAAATTACCCTCACAATCTTGGGTTTCCTGACTACTTGCTCTACAGGAGAGAAATTAGCACCAAGAGAAGCTAAGATATCTGCATGTTTGTTCTGCTCTCATGAAATTGCTTGAATATTCAATGTAGTAAATGACTCAAACAAATCCCATACCTTGTTATGGTAGGCCTTCAAGTAGTGCTGCTTTGACACACATTTTTTTGTAGTCTGGTTGATGATGAGCTCAGAATCTCCAAATATTTGTAATTATTTTATGCCCAACTTTTTAGCTTTCTTCAAACCAAGGCACAATGCTTCATATTCAATGGTATTATTCATGCAACTCCAAGTTAACCGATATGAATAGGTTTTCTACAACCCTATAGGAGAAACAAGAACAATACCAGCCCCTACACCATTCTTACACCTTGCACCATCAAAATACAACTTCCATAGCTGATCTAAGATAAGGTCTAGGGAATCAGAGACTTCTTCTTCAATCTGCTCAGGTTTAGTTATGGTATAACAACCGATGTCAGTTTCGACCATCGCATTGAAATCCATCAATGAGAACTCATCCTCCAGGTGGAGCTCACCAAGAGCTTCTTCCATCAAGTCCACTTCTTGTAATTCCTCTATCATCATGTTGACTGCACTAGTGGGCTTTTCTTCCTCTTCCAATTTTTCTATATGAAAAGTGGATGGCTTTTCATTATAGATGTGGATTCTTCTTCCCTTGAATGGTATCTCCAAATGTGAATAATCCAAGGAAAGGTATCCTCCTAGTTTCTTTATGAACTCCCTTGAAAGACACATGCTAAAGTATGGTTCCAAGTCAACCACCACTACTTCTTGAATGATAATGATTTGAGGTATGTTATGTAGAATGATAGGAATATCCTTGATTACTCCCACCATTTTGATAGGGGTCCCATCCAACTATAATATACCTAGACTACTTCTTGTGTATTCCATTCCCATTACTTCACATACTACCTTTGGCATGATAGTAGTCGCAGCACCAGAGTCAATCATACAATTATGCACGATCCACCCTTCCATTCTGAGAGACAAATAGAATGGAGGTGGTCTATTCTTACCAGTGGTAGAAGTAGGCAGTGTCTATGCTAACACTATTTGGGAATGACTTTTCTTCTGATATTTTGTAGATTTGAGAGATTCTTGCAATAAGTCAACTTGTCCAGGTAACTATAATGCATCATATAAACTCACCTTTGCTGGAATCTTCTTCATTTCCTCCATAATATTATAATTAGAAGTACTAGGAACCTTTTCTTCTACAACTTGCTCATACTTGTTTCGATATTATTGAGTAGCTTCCACCCTTTATCTCTTAGTCAATGATGGGTATTTGAGGTGCTCTTTAGCTTGCTCTTTTGCCTCCATTTGCACTTGAGCGATTACAGGCTGTGAAGTTGATGCCTTTATCTGCAACTTCTCTTGAGCTTGCTTGGGCAATAGATCCTTCAATAAGATAGAATCTTGTTGCTTCATTGTCACACCAAGCGCTTTCACTTGTGGTTGCACTTTTTCATTTTGTACCTTCTATTCAGCAGGAACTTTTAGAGGCTCCATTTCTGCTGGATCAATAGTCACCGACTTCTTTCCAGCCCTTGTGAGAACTAAAACTTGCTCCAAATATGGGACCATAAAGTTATGATCAACTTCCATTATCATATTAACTTGTCCATCAATAGAACTTTCTGCTAATGTCTGTACATAGTTCAAATGAACCATGCATGTGTCTTCTCCATGAGGATCATTACAGGTGGAGCACCAGTATGCTCTCTTCGATGTACTAGTTTCTTCATTTTCCAACATAGTTGTGTTCCTCTTAGGGCCCTTGCTAGTGGTTGGTTGCTCCCTAGTAATTGGTGGTGTTTGAAACCTCCTTGATCAAAAATCAGCTTCAACTTATTTCTTCTTAACTATCGTGATTTCGTTCGACATTGTCCTTACGATCGAATTAATAGATTGCATTTCTTGTAATAATTTCATGTAAGGATCAGGATTTGAGGGTGTAGGAGGTGTTGGTAAAGGTAGAGGTATTGATGGAGTAGGAAATGATAGTGGAATAGGTGGTGTTGGTAGCATTGGGAAAGGAACTGTGATTGGAAACTATGGAACAACTAGTGCAGGTAATTATGGAATACTTGGAGTGAGGAGTTGTGGAATTAGGATTGGAGTAATTTGAGGTGGACCTGAGCTCCATGAGGGAATCGGGTACATAGAAGGCATAGGCTATGAAAATGCACTTGAATACAAATGTTGTGGAATATCGGGAAGGATGGGTATGGTTACCTTTGGGGAAGCTTACCTATGGTGATCAAATCTACTTCGGCCTTCTATGCTTGCGTGTACAACTCTGGAAAAGTATTTACATTGGCTTATCGAACAACCATACCAATGTCTGAGTTGAAGGCTCTGAGATAGTAAAATGTAGCTTGCTCATGCGTGGGCCGAAGACCATCAGGAACTCTCTGCCAACTTCGAGTGAATTTGACATTGAAGTCCACTATCTCCTCCTATGGATGTCTTTGAATATTCATAAATTGATGCAACAAGGAGAAAGGATCAGCTTGCTCATGAAAGTTCTTGATTAGTAATTCCACCAACTGATCCCATGTGGTAATAGTGGTGGGTGGCAAAGATCGGTACCAATATAACAATTTCCCTCTAAGTGATAATACCAATAACCTTACCATAATATCTTCATCAGTAATACCATGGATCATCGCCAAAGAAGCCACATCTTGGATATGCTCATAAGCAGTCTTACCAGTACCATCATAGGTAGGCAAAGCCTTCAAAGCTGCTTGAGGAACTAGATTTTGTGCTTGTAAATTCAAAGCTCCTGAGCTATTCCATGTTGGGAACTACCTTGGTGGTTGTGGTTGTTGTGGTGGTGGGTTCTGAGCCATACGAACTGGTGTATGAGGTTGAGGAGGTGGAATGCTAGTAGCAGTACTAGTTGGACTTGAAGGAATGGAGAACACACTAACTATTTGTGAGGATGTTGTAGATGATGTATGAGGAAAAGTAACTAATTGGGGATGTTCCCCTAATCTTTGGGTGTCAAGTTCGTAGAACTCAATGGGATCTTCAAAATTTTTGGCCTTCGATCTTGTGATCATGAAGTACAACTTTCGTTGCCTTCACGTTTGGAGGCTTCTGGGTATAATTGAGTCACCAGATGTTCTAACTATACAACATGAAGGTGAACATCAAACCTCAATACTATTGAAAGTGGAACTTTTGGGGTCCCATCAGGCATGCCAAAAATTATTGGTCAAATATCTGCCTAATATACAAACATACATTTGTGCACCCTAGACATGACCAACATTGAAAGGTTGAAGGAAAGAAATGTCCTCCATGCCAATCTCCAGAGAGGGTTGGCTCCCTTACTAATCCTACATCGGTTTAAGACTAGAGTTGTAGGAAAGAAATTGGAAATAATGGAAAGAAATGGGAAATATAGCCATAGGCCAAAGATGTAGGATTGGGGATAGACTAGCAACAGGAATTCCAACCAAGTGTTATAGTAACATAAAATAGAAAAGGAGGCAAGAGAATTTACTTACAGTTCCTTGGAGATAACTTCTAGAATCGCATTCTAGTACTCACACTTACACCAACAATGCCCAAATCCAGATGTAGAATTTGAACTTAACAATAGATAGCAAACATGAATATAAAATAGAAATGCTTGAACAGAAAGAAATCACATATAGAGACTACTTGCAAAATCAGAAGCCACAACTTCTTCTATTTATGCAGAGAACTTGAATAGTTTTTCTGCAGAATGTCTATCCTCTTTTTACAATGGAAATTGATTAGTATTTATAGAGGAATTTCACCTCTTTCATTTAATGCACATGAAGACAAAATGTTTATAGATCAGGAACCTTTGTGAAGAAATTCCTCCTTGAAGTCCTTGAAAATCTTCCTTTTGAGACAATGATCTAGTTTTTAAGGAAAATCTCTAAGAAATCAGCATATTTGGGTGTCGATGCATAAAAAATTGCAAAGCTGGTCGTTGACTTGATACCTCCATCATTCCTTGGAAATTATCTCCTGTATAGGATGTCTTGGAACTCATGAAAATCACTCTGTGATTTTAATCTTGTAGCTCTTTTAGCTTAAAATCCATAATTTTAGTCACTCTTTGCCCCAATAATTAAATTCTCCTTACACGTCCAACTTGGGCACCTTAAAAAAACTCCCTTGATGCTTAGGATCGAATTCACCCATAATGAAGCAACGAATGAAAGTACTTTCTTTAACTTACATCATGTTCCCTTTATTTGCTTCTTTTGGCAGAAAGAGCACCCTCAAAGTGATGATATTCATAATTCCATTCTATCCCCAACTTCGAATTACGTTTTTACTACTGCTCATAAGAGAAGCAAAATTATTAATTGAAAATCCCTTCCATTGCATTCATGTCCTTGTCATAGTAGTAACCAATTCTGGAGAAAATATTGGGTGAAAATGGCTTATTACTCCTTTAGTTTTGCACTTGATGCTTCGAACCATCCTTGTGTTATTTCACCTCTAAAGGAGGCAACTGAAAACCTTACTTTTACTCCCAAGACGGAAGCGCTTTATATAAGATATCCTTTTCCTTTTAAAATATACGTTCACCCCCAAAAGGGGTGAAAGGCGCTATCGCCCTCCACCTTGGGTGAACATAATTTTGACTTTTCAATGCCCCATCTCTTTTAATATTCACTCGAAAACAAAATAACCTTTGATGCCTTTGTTGAGTCATTCTTCTTGTAGCTTCACCCTAGTGAAGGGTGAATGGGACGTTCACCCCTCATCTAGGGTGAAAGCACTTTCAACTTTATATTTTTCTTAACATGTGCCAAAGTGGGGTCCACACCTTATGCCTTATATACGTTCACCCGAAGGAAGGGTGAAAGGTATTTTTACCCTTTTCTTGGGGTGAATGCAAAGTTGACTTTTCAATATTTTCCTGTCGCTTTGCCATTTCTTTCATGTTCATCCAAACTCATCTTCGTTGGGATTTCACCCCTAGGAGGGGTGAATGGGACTTTCACCCCTCACCTGAGGTGAAAGCACTCTTGACTAGTCAACATGCTTCTTTGAGAATGTTCACCCCAAAGTGGGGTGAATGATGCTTTCGCCCCAACTTTGGGGTGAATGCACTTCTTTATTTTGACTTTGCATTTCAACTTTGGGCCCACCTGGAACTTAGTTTTTTGAATGTGTTTTTGCCCCACTGAGGGGTGAAAGGGGATTTCACCCCTCATTTGGGGTGAAAGTATTTTGTCAAACTTATCATTTTCCTTTCCTTTTTACGTTCACCCCAAAGTGAGGTGAACAAGGCTTTCACCCTACTTCTAGGGCGAATGCACTTTTACCCTTCCTTTTGCTCAGCAATGAAATTTTTCAAAAGATGTCTTTGCCCTGGGGAAGGCGATATAGATTTTCAAACTTCGTTTAGGCGAAAGGGCCATTACGTTTTCCTTTTCCATTGAATTTTCAAGTGTTGTTTTCCTTTGATGTCCTCAGGTGATATTTACTGATTCCTCACAAACAATTTGACTTGCAACACCCATTATTTTTCAAGCATAAAATTTATGAAAGTGAGAAAGAAGATTAACACAAAAATACTGCAACACATTATACTGGCCAAAAATACTGCATCATAAATTCAAATATATTTACCACTTTTACAATAAAAAATCCTTCAACAAAATTTGATCAAAATTTTAATGTGGCATAGTGCAAAACTACCAACAGGTTTACAAGTGAAGCACATAGAAGTAAAAAAATACAAGTGATAGTATTTTATTTTTCTTGAAACTAGAATGTGCTCAGATCTATTCATGTGAATAAAATGAAGGTGGGTCCATTTCTTGATTTATATCTTTAAAAAAGTGACACAAGAAGCATCATCATTTTTTAAAACCGAAGTGCGCTTAGATATGTTCATGTGAAGAAAATGAAGGTTGGACAACTTACTTTCTAGATTTGAAGCATGCAAAAGGTGAAAGGAGTTACTTTGACAAGGAGGAATATTTTTGTGCATGTGAATGGTTATTTGAAGAAGTTTATCAATTGGAATCATGAAATTCATACAACAAATCTAGGGTTTGCAAAAGAAAAATTTTAACTTTTGTTTTTATTTGGTATTTCTAAAAAATGGTAATATAGTTTGGGAAATTGGTTTCTTGTTTTTATGGAGAATGAAGAGGAACGTTTGGACTTCTTAGAGGACCCCTTTGAGGGGTAATTCATCTTTTCAACTGCAAGGGCAAAGGGTCCCATTTCTAGACAAGACTTAGACGTTGATATTTGGGGGTCCTTGGGTTTTTTGAGTGGCTAGAATAATACTGCAGGTTATCATACTTCAATGGACAAAGGGGAGTCTATGTCAAAAGGTTTAGATCAGGTTGGTTGTCCTATTTAATGCTTACTCTTAGGTGCCTCACAACACTCTACTCAAGTGATGGATTTAATGAATGAGCAAGTGTTTAATTACGGGGAAGAAAACCTTGAGTATGCTACAAACAACTCAAACTCACTTTGTTTGATAGATTTTCCTTTGTTTGGTTATGGTTTTATTGGTAAAAGTCTTAATTTAGAGGCTCTAAGTGGAGTGGGTTTAAACTTTCAATCAGCATAGACTTCAACTCTGGTTACTAAAATGTGTAAGACATGTAAAGTGGTTAAAAAAGAAGGTCAAAGATCATAATGGTACTTGGGGAAGGCTTGAGGATGGAAAAAGTTTTGGAGTTTTCAAGGAATGCCCTTATTGAAAAGTTTCATGGACATCAAATAACTTATAATACACTAAATGAGTGGTTGTAGAAGGTATGGATCCCAATTTTAGGATATGGACCAATTTTTCACTTACTTGCTAGAGGATGGATAGGTTTCCTTTTTCTATCTGAGGAAGATGCACAAAAATTTTTAGAAGGTCGTTGGTATTAGGGGTCTTCTTTTTTGGCTTTGAAGGCTTGGACAACTTGCTTTGATCCTAGGATTGAAGTTGCTAGGAGAATATTGATCCGGGTAAAACTTCTAGGTCTTCTAATGGAGTTATGGTGAGAAAGAGCTTTAAAAGAGATTGGAGATTCTTTAGGTAAAACCTTAGATATAGACATTTCTTTCAAATCTAGTGTTTTTTGGTCTGTAGCTAAAGTTTTGGTTGAGATGGATATCAATGAAGACTTACCAGACTATGTGGAGATAGTTGTGGGGAATACAAATCATAATCAAATCTTGGACTATTGAATATTCCTTTTAGATGTGTTCGTTGTCATGGTTATGGAGATATTGCTAAGGAATGTTCTCAATATTTCACATTGAAAGTATAGAAGAGAAAATAAATGACTAGTGGGGATTTCAAGTTAACTAACAATAAACAAGAGATACCTATTTTTCAAAGCTCGACAATGCTCCCTAATTTGGCACAAACAAGCATTAAAAATATTGTTGAACCTAGAACCAAAACTCTAGATAAGGAGGAAGAAACTTTGGGCCTAGCTTTATCTCAATTTCACTATTCATATGTTGTTAGAGAAGAAGACAAAATCATAAAGAAAACTATGAAAGAATTGGAACCCGATCCTATTAAGTTTGTTTGTTAATCATCTAAGCCTTATGCCAATTATTGTCCAATACATGTGGAGAACAATCTGGACTTAGGTAATAAAGAAGTTTGTAGACTTCCTTATGAATCTTCGAAGATAAGTCCCAGGGACAAGGAATTTTCTAAGATTTTGGACAATGGGTCGACAACCTCAAACACATTAAATAGGGATTGTGATCCAAATATTTATTCTATTGGAGGAAGCCTTTTTGACCTATGAGGTGAATCTTCTAGGGATGTATCTTTTTCAGGGGATGGTTTGGAGATGGGCTCCTCTTGCAAATATTTGTTACATTCTAGGAAAAAGGAATCCGAATTGAGAACTTGTGCAGTTGTTGGAAGGTTAGGGTTATGTCTGGACCTTATAAAATAATCTTCCACTTCTTCAGTAGGTATAAAATATTTTTTGTTTCATGCACAAGAGAAGGTATTGAGGGAAATTTAGTAGGGTAAACAAAATTCTATCAAAGGGGTCCTTAGAGCAGGATAAAACCCCTCTGAGATATTTAAATGATCTTGTTATCCCTTAATATTTGAGGTCTTGGCAGTCCCTCTAAAAGACTTGCCTTAGCCAGGCTGGTGGAAATTTATAATCTAAATGTTATCCTTCTACAAGAAACCATAGGGGCAAGTACAAAAGTCATTGAAGGGTTAAGTAAATTGATTAGGGCCTAGAAGTTCTTGGCTCTAGATGTTACTATAAATTTAGGGGATGTTTTGACTGGTTGGAAGAACTCAATATCCTTAATTAATTCTTCCTTTATGGTTTTAGGTTTGTGGACATAATTATTTTTTAAAGACTTGGGTTGAGGTTATCAGTTATAATTGTTATGGTCCCTATGAAGATATGCAAGTCTTCTGGGATGATTTTTCTCCCAAAGGTGTATTATGGATGAAATAGTCATCATTGGTGGGGACTTAAGTTTTACTATGAATAGAAGTGAGGTATGGAGAGAATCTACAAGACTTGATAGACTTGTAGATTACTTTAGATATAATATTGAAGAAGTTGGTTTAATTGATTTGGAACCAATAAAATTAATGCCTACATAGAAAAAAAATAGAGTTGGGGAAGCTAGGATCTCGAAGAAGCTGGACAAATTTTTAATCTCAGAATCATTATACAATGAAATAAACAAAAAATGATCATGGATTGAGACTAAAGGTGGCTCAAATCATTCTCCCATACTTCTTAAATTAGAAAGTCAAGAGGTAAAAACTTCCAGTCCTTTTAAGCTCAATCCAATTTGGTTGGAGGAAGAAGATTTTCAACAACTGATTAAAAAATAATGGATTGGTTATGACCAAAGTTCTAGGTCATCGATAAGTTTTCAATTTTTTGATGCTTTAAAAAAATTAAAAGCAGTTGTGTCATCTTGGATTACAATTAAAAATAAGAGTATGGTTAGAGATCTTAAGTTGGTGGAGAAGGAAAGTTTAGAAATTCATAAAAAGAATGAGTCTGGTTTGTTTAAAGAGGAAGAGAAAACAAGCCTGGTTGAACTTGAAATTAAGAAGAACAAATTCTTGGAGTGGAGGGACGATGAATGGAGAATGAAAAGTAGAGGTGTATGGTTAAAAAAGGGGGATGAAAATACTATTTTTCATAATTTTTCTAATCATAGGAAGAAGGTTAACACTATCTAGGAGATGTAGAATGAAGAAGGGGTCCTCGTTAGGATTTTTTCTGAGTTAGTAGATTTGGGAGTAAAATATAAGAACCTGATAGAGTCAATATTGGAGAAATTTTAAATTTAACTACTTTCTTCCCTAGTTTTATGATAAAGAAGGATAATCAGTTACTTATGAAGGAGGTCACAAAGGAAGAACTAAAAGCTATTCCAACTTCTTTCAAAAAGGATAAAAGTCTAGGACCTGATGGATGACTTGTGGAGTTTTTCCTATTTTTCTATCTTCTCATAGTAATGGAGGAAGTTAGGTTGAGTGGTCAGGTTTTGGGGGTTTTTAACTCCATTTTTTTAGCTTTAATTCCCAAAAAGGAGAAGCCTAAAATATTTGATGATTTTAGACCTATTTCATTCTGTAATTATATCTATAAAATCATTGTAAATATTTTGGTTGTTAGATTGAAGAAGATTTTCTTTGAAGTTATTTCCTAGGAGCAGTTTGGGTTTATAGCAGGTAGATAGATTTTTGAAGCCATAGGAGCTGCACAAGAGGGTCTTCACTCTATTAAAACCAAAAATATTCCTGCAATGGTCCTTAAACTAGATCTATCTAAAGCTTATGATAGAACTAGCTAGTTGTATCTCAAATTGATGCTATTACATGTGGGTTTTAGCTATCCGGTAGTAAAGTGGATTGTGGGATGAATTTCTTTTGTATATTTTATTGTTCTTATCAATGGATCAACTTCCAAATTCTTTAGACCCTCGAGAGGACTGAGACAAGGATGTCCTTTATCTCATTTACTTTTTTTGTTGGTTGTTGAAGGATTGAGCAAAGCTATTTTGGATGCAAAGAGGGCAGGATCCTTGTCCGGGATCAAAGTGGGGTCCTTTATTTATCTCATTTATTATTTTATTATGATGTATTGTTGTTAAAAAATGGCTAATTAAGGGAAGCTAGAAAGTTGAAGGAAATCTTGGACACTTGCAATATTGCTACCGCATGGAGATAAATTTTCAAAAATTCTCTATTTGCTTTAATGGTCTAGAGCAAGACTCTAAACAAGGTCTAATAAGACTTTTTCCTTTTAATCCCTTAGATTTCCAAGAAGGCTTTAAGTATCTGGGTTTTGTATTGAATCCAAATACTTACAGGAAGAGAGATTGAGGATGGCTTTTAGAGAATATTAAAGTTAGGATTAACCATTGGTGTAATAGATGGTTGTCTATTAGTGGGATATCAACACTTGTAAAGTCAGTTCTTGAGGTAATTTCTATGTTTTGGCACTCCTTGGCCTTCATTCCTAAAGGAGTTCTAGAGAAAATAAGAAAACATTGCTTCAAATTTCTTTGGACTAGATGTAAGTAACATGAAGGCATTCATTTAGTTAAGTGGCAAAGTATTGCTAGGCCAAAGGAGGAAGGTGGTTGGGGACTTTAAATTATCCATATTTTTTGTTCTTCTTTGGCAAAACAAAATTATGGAGGATTTTGAATAGAGAAGGATTATGGAAGAAGATTATTGAAAAAGATTATTGAACATAAGTATATTTGTCTAGGGATCTTTATGGATTGGATCAGAAGTCCATAGAAATTATCTGCCCTAATTAAGACAATTATTTTCATGTGGTTAGCTTTGAGAAATAAGGCTTTAACTTGGGAAGTTTTACAGAGGAGAAGCAAACAAGGTCCAAGTATTTGTATGTTGTGTTAGTCAAAGGAGGAAAACATCACACATTTGTTAATCAAATGCCCTTTTTCTCAACAGGTTTGGTTAGAAGCTGAACAGATAACTGGAGTACAAAATATTTGGGAAGAAGAAATAATGGAGGTATGCTTAAGACAATGGTTTTTGAAAAAAGAGCTAAAACAATTTATTTCTTTACCATGTCTTATATTTTGGGGTATATGGTTGGCTCGTAATGCAACTATTTTTGAAGGGAAGTTAATACCCTCATTTTAGGTCATATTCCAGGTGAGGAGTTTGGTCTCAATCAACAAAGGGGCTGGAAAACATAAGAAACCTCAACAAGTAGACAATTTGTTCATTGAAAAGTCTCAACCATGGGGTTTTTTTATGGGACCAGTTAGAGACAATCGATTTTAAGTAGCGCAGGAGGTATTCTATACTTCTCAAATACCCACTATATCAAATTTAAAGCAGGTCTTAGGATAGGTTCCAACAATTTTATTGAGTTTCAGGCTTTGATATTGCTAATGAAGTGTGTTGCAGAGAGAAATGTGAAAAAATTATAAATTTTTGGAGATTCTACTCTAGTCATCAATTGGATGAATAGATCTACTCAATTAAAAAATAATCTGCTTAGACTAGTGGAAGATGAACTGCTAGAGGAGATTTCTCTTTTTGAAAATATCTCTTTTACTTATGTTTATAGGGAATTAAATCAGGAAGCATATAGGTTATCAAAAGAAGGTCAACAAGTTCTAGAAGGTTTCTTGCAAATGGAAGAGAACAAGGATGGAGTTTCTTCTTTCACCCACGTATCATACGCCTAGTTTCTAGACTAGCTTTACGTTTTTACTATGGGCTTGTTCATTTGATTAGAGCTTTATGGCATATTTTAACTATTTATTTTCTTTTTTCTTGTTTATTTTTCATTGATTTCTATCTAGGTTTTGGATGTGGAGGTTATTTGGTTGATTAAGTATTGATATATAAGGATATTTATCCTTATTATCCCCATGCTATTTTGAAGATGTTTTTTTTCCTCTCTGATTTGCCCAACAGTAATTATATTTTGAATCCTAGTAATATGCTTTTATATGGGTTTTTGTTTGTGCCAAGGCACTTGAGAAGTGTAATTTTCTTTCATTCTTGAAAAAAAATTACGATTTGTTTCTTGTAAAAAAAAAAAAATATAGATAGATAATGAACATGAATAATGTGTTTTCTTTGCTATTGTAAACTCTTATAGTATTGACATTAAAGTGCTTACCATATTAATTAGGATCTCATAATTTTATCTAGATAATCCACTAAACCATGCTTAACTTATAATAATAATTGATACTTACACTTAATATATGATATAGCTTTTAGAGAAGCCATGTTTAAGGTCTCAAAAATAGTGCATCCTTCTTTGTTTATAGCACACTTAAAATTAATAATAAGAAATGGTTTTATAATATTTAAAATGATTGATTGTAAATGCAATTGTTAAAATATTTGTATTAGGTAGAGTTTTATGTATATTCTAGTTTTTTATTTTCTATCTTTTAAAGCTATGTGGTTTCTATTGGGGTCACTCCGATTACAAAAACAAAACATTACATTGATCTCATTACATTTCTAACAAGTTAATTAAAGCATATCCAACTTTACCTTTCTACCAAAGATATTCTTCATTTGTCTTTCTATCAAAGATATTCTTCATTTTAGTCAAACTAAGTTTTCACAATCAACTTATTTTATATCAAATGCCTTCCAAAATTTAAATTCTATCAAGATAAAATTCAACATCGCGAATGGCTAAAATATTTGCTACCCAACTTCTATATCTATAAATATTTTGTCTATAACAACCTCACAATTTCTTAATACTTTTTTTAGGGTTCTTATTCCCCTAATATTCCAAGATATTATTTTCATTGTTATTTTTTGTTTTTATTTGTGGGTTTAGCCCCACTTCTTGTTAGCACTCGTGATATTTGCTTTTGTTTTCCCATATCAATATCCCTTTGGGTTTTTTTTCTCTTTGCTTTTGCTTCTTGGGTTTTCCTCTCTCTTTTTCATTCCTAACAATACTTTCATCTTCATAAATCTCTTCAATCTTCTCACACTACTCATAGTAAGACTTATCATCTTTAGGTTTGCCTTGTTATGAAAGATCTTAAGTGCAAGTAATAACTTTAAAAGCACAACCTTCTTTATGTTGCCCTATAAACCCTAAAGTGCAAGGACACTCTTATGTGGTAATTATCTTCTTAATCTCACCTAAAAAAACTAAATTGTTATGGGTTTCCTCCATCTTCATATTCTTATTATGTTGCTCTTGAAACCTTAAAGTGCAAGGATAACATCTTCACCCCTTTCATTTTTATTACCTGAAGAGGATTCTATACTACTTAAGAAAAATGAAGATGATTTACCTGGAATAAACTTGACGTCTTTTGTCGTATTTGTTTTAAGATTTCTCTCCATATATTCTTTTGCACCTTTAATTCCTTTTGAACTTGCCAAATGATATTGTAGATAGGCTTTCTTTGCCTCTTATTTTGGAGTGGAATATCCTTGATCTGATCTTAGCTTCTATTAATGCATGATTTCCTTGCTTCATATTGAAGTTTATCTCATGTCTAGAATTTTTTATCTTTTTCTCCGTAGTTTTTACTTTGCAAACTCTTGCCATGTGTCCAATCTCATAACAATTGTGGCAACAACATGCAATATTTTCATAATCTACTTGTCGATCCCATTCTCATGATTTAGATTTAATCTTAATGTATTGTGGTAAAGGTTTTGAAATATCCATAGCAACACATATTCGAGTATATATATAATACTTTTGATCCTTAGTAATTAGTCCTTCCTTGATGAATTTCCCTAAGGTATTTCCAATATTCTTCAAAACATCCTTTTATTTATAATCTAATATGGAAGTCCAAAAAGCCTAATCCATTCTAGAAGCTTCTTAATAGTTTATGTCTCAATAGATAAATTTTCATTCCATGGTCTCAAATAAAGTGCATATCTTCCCCTAAACCATAGACCACCAACCATTATTTTATCCCTAATTTCTGAACTAAAAATATGATTAGGAAAAATCTTTAGGAAGAAAAGTCACAAAGTACTTTAAATTTAATCTCCACTTTCACTTGATCCAATTTTGAATCTCCAAAAACCTTGGCCATGATCTATGAAACTTACATATTAACTCTCTACTTTTAAGAACCATTATATCATGCCCAATCATCTCATCCTTGCTACTCACTTATGGTGTAACATATGCTACCTGGATCAAACCTACCATGTATCGCTCTTCTGCTTATCTCCAACTTGGACCTTCATACTTCCAACTAGGGCATCTTGACTTCCTATTAGGGCTTTCAAATATGACTTTCCTTCCATACTATCTAATGGGGCTTGCTCTTGTCTTGCACTCCCTCTCAACTTGCACTTGCTTCCAACTTGCACTCTCTCTTGCCTCACACTCGCTCCTGACTTGGCCCCTGTCTCTTCTTTTTCTCAACATGCCTTCACTTCAACAATTTTTTGGAAACAATATTCCATTCATTTGTGGTAAGGGTTTGAAGCATTGATGCACTCTGGATGAACCTGCCACTCTTTTGCCATGCATGAATCTCGGTTTACACTCCCTCTGAGTTCGCACTTCCTCTCGACTCACACTCTCTTTATTATAGTTACTTTTAATAAGAATGAAAAAAACACATTAAACATCAAATGATATAAGTTCTCAAGTGATTAAACATGTGCGTTTTCAAAGCGAAAACCAAGGTTCAAAGGAAAAACCATTATCGAGGCCAAAATAATTAAGAGGGCAACACAACTTTATTATCAAAATAAAATATGTTACCTTACTTACTCCTTTTAACAAAAAGAGTTTATGCAAAAAATTGAATTTAACATTCCCTCTCTCTAAAGAATTAATTATTTGCTACTAATATTACTAATAAATCCTCCTACCATTATATCAAAATATTCTCTTTTTAAAGAATTGAACTTTTACTACTGATTTCATTGATAAATTCTCCCACCTTCATTTCTTCTTTCTAAAGAATTGAACTTTTGCTACTGATCTTGTTGATTAATTCTCCTAGCTTTTATATTCTTATTTTTTCAAACAATGCAGATGTAGAGTTCATTGCTAATGCATCAACCTAACCATTTAGAATATTACCATAAGCTTTGCATTTCAAGATAAAAGTGTTATTTTATTTCTATGGTTCTTGAAGTGCAATAAGTGAATATTCTCTCTTCTCATCTTTCTTTAGGTCTATTCCATCTACTTGTCTCCAGTTGAATTGAATTGATATCAACTAGTCAATTGGATTATAAGCGTCTTTGCTCTTCATTTAATATTTGCATATATTTATATTTTTTTATGAATGCTCATATATCGAGCTGACCTAAGCAATCTAGTACAACTTTTTTCTTAAATTTTTTTCCTTTGTTATAATTTGAACATTTTATTAAATCAAAGATCCCACTTATTCATATATGGGGTTGATCTCACCACTCTAGTGCAACTTTTTTCTTCTAACTCTTTTATCCGCATTTCTAACATTTTGCTTCATCCATGCCTTCTTTTTTTTTTTGTTTAAATCCTTTCCTACAATAATCTTGAACCACTTATTCACATACATTTGTCAATCTCTTTTCAAATATCTTACAAGATAAGTCATTATAATTGACTCTATAAAAAAAAATTACTCATTGATACTAATAATATTTTATATAAAATGGAATCTTTATTTTAAATTTGCTTGTAATAAAACCCTTTTCTATCCCTATCCCTTCTACCTAGCTTCATTTCAAGCTTGTTATACTACAAGTCCGTACTTCATACCCATATGAAAAAAACCAAATGACTTTTCAATCCCATAGATTTTGAACCCTTTCATTTATTCTACAATACAAAGAATGCTCTCTAATCTTCTACTATTATTTACAATCTACACGTTATTTAACTATATTTACTATTCAAAGCTATATCAAACTATTTATATTATCTTGCTTTTTATAAGAAACCTTATTCAAATTAAAAGTTTACTTAATTTTTTTTAGTTAATAAAAAAACTATTGTTTTAGTTTCGATAGTAATTACTTGCATACTAATTAACTTTTAAAAATATTATAAGACCTTTATATGTTGTTTTTGAGCTTGTTATTTTTTTTACAATTAAAATTTTAAAAAATATTTTTACATAGTTATGGGGAACAACACAATGGTTTGGACTTTGATTTTTAGGAGGTCTAAGCCTCGAACCGTAGCGGGCGAGTGTGAGGGGTGGGTGTGTATTTGAACTCTATTGATGAACTCAATTCTCACCTTTATCACAGGTCATGGTTGGGATGGGGATGTCCAACCCTCGGTTGTAGGGTTTTTCACACTAATCTCAATAAAAAAATAATTTTAAGTTTTTTTTTTTTTTTTTTGAGGTTCAAGGTTCAAACCGTGGCGTGAGTGAGTGTGTGAGGGGTTGGTGTGTGTTCATAAAAAATATAATAATAATTTTACATACATGATAAATTAGACATTTTCTTCCCCCTCCCTTTCACTTAACATTTTTTATGAACCCCAAGCGACTGGTGGTCCCCATCTCACGCTAGCTCAACGAGAACGAGACACATAGATTTGTTGGGACTTGAACGAGACATATAAATTCCCTGTGATTTGAACCCTACGTTAATCAGTTACTAAAAATAGTAGCTATAACCAACTCTCCTACATAATAAAAAAAAAAACATATTTTAAATTAATTATATAGATTGAAATTGAAAAAAAACCTTCACAAAACAAATTGAAATAACATAACAAATTATGCATACATCCTTTCACAAAATTTAAACTTCATCTTTCTCTTAAAAATTTAAGAATTTAATATATTTTTTCTCCATTGATTTCGTAAGAGGCTTTAAAAGTCGGATCATCTATAAAATAGTCTCCATTGATTTCGTAAGAGGCTTTAAAAGTCGGATCATCTATAAAATAGTCTCCATTGATTTCGTAAGAGGCTTTAAGGGACAAGAAACCTACTACACCTTCAACCAAATATTTTGAAAATTAAACAAATAATTAAAAACAAGAGTTTATATAAAAATATAAGAATTATATCCATTAATTTTTGTTGAAGGAATCAAGGGTTCGAATTCCCTAGGTACGATTTCCTTTTGCGTTCATAACATCGCTAGGGTTGAAAAACAAAACAATTTGGCTATCGGGTCGTATGATTTTGTTGAATTCATCGGAGTCCTCTTTCCAACAGCAGTGTTTTCTCAACTTAACTATTAAACTTCATATTGTAGTTACAAATCTTTTGTATCTGGTCTGCCTTTGTTCTAATCTGGTAAGCATATCAGATTTGTGGAACTAGCTGCTTTGTATTTTTATTTCCTCCTCAATCTTTTGAATCAAAGGGCACATGAGAATTATAGATCATAATCTGCATCTTAGTGTTTTGGGCACTTGAATTCTTTTTGCTAGCTTTGTAACCCACATTCTGAAAACCATTTATTTTTAAAATATGACCGACAAGATCGATGAGGCATTTCAGAACATATGAACAAACAAACACAGTGGTTATATATGAATTTAAGTGGCTACAGAATAAATTTTTGTTGCAGAGAACACATCCGAAATGTAATTTTTAAACTGCTTATTTTCGTAAACAATTTTTTTTCTTTTGTTTTTGATTTTGGGCCCTAGAGTGGAACGACTCTTTGAGGGAAAAAAAAAAAAAAATTCTTGGCTGGACCAAGGTGAATGGCTGTAGATTCTATGATCCATGTTTGTATTCTTTTTAATCTGGAACACTTAAGCAATGTATGGATTTCATTTTCAACTACCAGTTGATCTTGTGCTTCCATGGATTGGTAAGGCCCAATTTATCATGTATTTTTCCAAATAGCAATTTAAAGAGGTTCAAGACTTACAAAATTTAGGCAAAGTGAAAATTTTCCTTTTGTCATAAAGGGTTTCATATGTCAATTAGGTTGGAACCTGAATTTTTGCCTCTACTCTCTTTTTATTTATTTATAATGACCTCAAACTATGTGAAGCCGACCTGATTCTGAACAATCCACTGCTCCTAACAAGTAAAATGTGGTACCGCAGGTATTCTAGCTCCGCATAAGTAATTTTGTGGTTAGCTTCTCTGTAACATAAATCCTTTTCTTTTTTGGGTTTAACCAAAGCTTCCTATTGAGTTTAGGTTGGACCAGGTCTCTTATGGAGACTTCTTTTGCAGGGAAGACCTTTACTTTGATCCCCCAATTTTGTAACCAATCTTGGCCTTTTTTTCAATTGGGTCCTCTGTTTTCTGTTGGTACACTGCCTTGTGTGATAACTGTAATGGCTCTTTTTCTCTATGTTTTCTTATGTACCTAATACATCTACGTAGTGGCATAGAGCTTCCACCTTCACATACCTGTTTTTATTAACAGATGGATTGGCAAGGTTCAATTTATCATGAGCTTGGCCGAAGGATCGAAATCCGAAAGGGTACAAACTGAAAGTTTAAACAATACAGAAAATAAAGTGAAAAAATGTCACTCACAAGAGGTATCAAAACAACATATATCAAGAAAAATCTTCTCCTGAGGCTCATAAACAGGTCTCATATGCAGATAGGTGTGCTGGCTAGACTGGGATCTCAAAATTCACGTTTAACGTTTACCTTTTGTTCTGAACCCCAGTTCTCCACAGCCATATAAAGTCACTAATCATAACAGTGCAGCGAGTAATTTTCCTGTTTTCCACATCCATAGGTTCTGCCTCCTACATTTGTTTGACAGGGAGAATATTGCCTTCTTCCTTTTTAATTTTTTTTTTTCCCTGTGCAAAACTTTCTTCTACGAGTAGGTGAAACTTTTAGCTCGGATATTTAGAGGACATTACTTTCTTGCCCTTTCTTTCTTGAAGGAAAAACTTGAAAATGCTTTTCCCTTGTACTTATAATCATTACTTTTATCTTTTCAATATTGTCTTGCAGCCTTCAAAATTTACAGAAATCACTTATAGCATTGAGGTGTCTCTTAAGATTCAGTTTATTTCTGTTATCAGGATTATGCCATCCATCTATATGAAAAGCAACAGTGCATATGCAACCATAAAGTAGCATTTAGCTGTCTCTGAATGTTTAGTTCATTCCTGCCAATTGGGAACATTACATTAGCACATATCAAAAGCATTAGTGCATATTCACCAGTAACTTTACCTTCTCTGTAGTTGGTTCTTATCTTGACATTTTGAATATTCCAATCGGAGGTGGTGGACAACCTTGTTTTACACAATTGTTATTTTTTATGACTTATTTGCTTCTATTTATATGAGAGGCCAGCTTCCTCAGCATTTTTTCATATGATATGTTTGTAGCTGGTCAGACAAGTTTGGCTTGTACTGATTTATTTTAATAAGCTTTAGCCCCTAGGCCTGAAATTTGTCAAATCTATTTCTCTTTGCATGAATGATTTTTAGTTGAGTTTAAATGATTTATATGATACGAAGAAACATCATGGCAAGGGTGTTGGAAAAAAAGATTCGACCCTTTGAATATTCTGTTTCTAGAACAGATTTTACGTTTGATTAATGAGTATCCATAATGAAAGGGCCAAGGGAAGGAAGCTGAAATAAATTTGATTTGGTTGAGCTTTTATTAGTGTGTGGATGAACATATTTAGTGTAAGTGTGACATAGGAAGAACAGGAAATTAAGGATTGAACTTTCTAGATTATATTTTGAGATCATTTTTTTGTATGTAATTGCATGTGAGTAATGGAGATTCGCTGTGACAGGGTTAAAGGAGGCAATTTTACAAATCAGTGATGCGCAGACAGTCACTACCAAGGTCTGAGTCACTGCTCACAAAAGCAGTGAACAAGGTTTTTGAGTTTGTACGCTTTGCAGAGTTTGAAATCCTTTTTGTGGTCTTCTGGTTGATTGTGTTTCTTATCTTCAAAGACCTTGTAAGTATTTTACTCTTTATTCCTCTTGCACCCATTTTCAGTTGATCCTCCGTACAAAATCCAATCTTATCTTCTCAAAGTTGATGTAACATTTATTGTTTCTGAAAGGATAACATTGTAAGAGGATATTGTGATGTCTTTTGGTTCCTCAATTTTCTTGAATTTCGTGGCATATAACCCAAGGCTATTAATAATTGTTGGGAGGGAAGATATTATGTGAAAACCCTCAGGTTTTGTGTTTTCTCTTAAGCATGCATAAGGCTTTTCTATTTAGTTTCGTGAAGCTTTAGTATTTTTCATTGTGCAATCCAAAAAGTTTCCAATATGTTTGAGTACCAATATGGCACTTAAATCCTTGTTGAGTACTCTTTGTTACTCTGCTGGCCATCATTGACCTGTTTTAGTCTGCTAAAAGTCAGTGTCTAGCAGCTGGAAAATGATGTTTTGGTTTAAATAATAAAGAGTGAATATCAATAAATTTTTCCTCCTTAGAAATTCTATTTGGAGAGATTGTTGTTTCAATGCTTAAAATTTCCAAACATTTACTTAGTTTTCTGTGTCTTTCATATTAAATTATATAATTTTTTTAGCAGTGTCATGCTTGAGGACAAAAAAAATCCAGTGCTGAATATGTATAATACCCAGTTGACCTGGTTGCAGTTTTCCTACCAAATGTCGTGCAAAACAGATTATAAATTTAAAAGCCTTCTGTGGAATTTAGCCATATGGTCCTTGTAGTTCAGCATAACTTTTTTTCGTTCAGTCTTCAATTGGGTTGTACAATTACAAACCTTTTAACATGATAGGGATGAATAAACAAAGCTAATATGACTTGGAACCCCACACTGTTTTTATTTTTTATGTTTGTGTAGGAGCAATGATGTATCCTTTTTTTTGTATGCAAAAATGGCCCAGATTCACTTTGTCTGCTTATATTTATCCATGACATTAAGAACTGTTATTGTTGTCGTTAGATCCTCATAAAGGACTGACAATTGTCTTACGTGAAGCGTCAGTGTAATTATATTTCCTAAGCTAGAAAATTGAAAGGGGATGCTTGTTTCATTTGAGAGAATTCTCATGACACAATGACTATATTAGTTCTTAAAAGGTTGGAAAAAGGGACTATTATCTTCTAAGAGAGAATGAGGACAGTGGCAAATTTTAATGTGAACAGTATTATCTTGGGTTCTCTATATCAGTGGTTTGATTGATTTTATTTTCAGCATGAACACTTTGATTGCTTACATTTGGTTCCATACAGTTATAATAGGAATTTCAGAATATGATTATATTGGCATGGTAACCAGCTTATCTTGGCAACATGAGGGAAGCCTTCAAAATGTGTGCTGAGAAAGACAAATTGTTCATTTTTGCAGACATCTAGGCCTGAGTACAACAATATTCTTGTGAAGGATGGGTGGAAATAATTTTTTTCAATATTAAAAAATGCTTCAGAGTAGCTTTAGGCCAGGCTTGCTATCTGTCATTTTAAAATATCAGGTATGATTTTATGACATATATTTGCAAATATAATACCTGTTTGAGGTAGTCCTTTCGTTCAAGCTATATGGAAATCTGATATAACCTTTGGAGGATATCAGTCTGCAAGTAATTACCAATAGAGGTCTTTATAACATAATGATAAACATAACATGCTGGTTTGAATCTTAGATTCTGACACTTTGTCATGTAGGATGTCATGTGAATTTCATCCTACTTTATCTCTTGAATAGCACTTAATTTATTCAACTATCTTTGCTTAAAGAATTTAATGTAGAATTTTCTCTGAGATTGGCATTCTGAAATCCTCTTTTATTGAAACTTCTCTTTTCTATTTGCAGGAGAACTTTTTTTGTAATTATGTAGTTCAATGGGTATTTATAACTAGGTTATCATCATGTCAATTGTTGGGAATTGTGAATTTGTGATAGACTGCAATTTGCTAGTAATCTTATGGTTAAAGCAACTGAAGAGAATGTATTCCAGATTTTTTATATTTTCTGCAATATCAATATGTCAGGTGTGAATTGCAATCTTGCATATTTACTATTATTAAGTTTGGCAATGGGCATCCATGGCAAGGTATATAGTAGATAATTGCTTCCTAAGTGAGATGTATGTCCTTTTATTTACTTGTATTTTGTTTCATTCTGGATTTTCGAAACAATCTTAAGAATGGGCTCCGTTAAATATCAAAAGAAGGAGATATCTGATCCTGTATTTGGAGTTATGGAAAATGATTTACACAGGCACTTAAAAGGACGAAATCGTACCTCATTGTCATAGATACAATAATGAAAAATAAAATTTATATTTCTTCGTCCTTTATGATTGCTATATGCCAATTATAGATCCAAGGCTTGCATGCTTGATAAGCCTCAGACAGTAGTGGCTAGGATTTTGTCTGTTAATATTACCTTAGGGGACACCATATATGTCTGTTTTATTCTGCTTCTAGTGTGTAAAGCCATTTTATTTGATTGGTGATTAGCTTATACCTTAATTCAACTATTATGATCTTTGTTTTATCAGATAGATTTGAGGCATCGTCTTCCTTAAAATTTCTTTTCCTTTGCTATCAACAGGCTAAGATTGTTCAATGTCTAGACAACTTTCATTTGTGAAAACATTTCAAAAGTTGCTTTAGTTGAACTTGGAATGAGTTCCATTGGATTGGCAGGTGCCTCAGTGTAATATGTTACATCATGTGATTTTTCTTTTGGGTAATTTATTGGTTAAGTTCCCTTAATCTCTTGCTCATCAAAATATTGGATATTTTTCCATATGTTTTTAGGTGGTGTAAAGCTTGCATAACTTTTATCTGTTTACTATGAGTTCAGTTGAATTGTAACATAGTTTTTTCAGCCTGTATACTGTATGAGGCATGTCAGTGAAGAGTAATATATTTAATTTTGGCCTGTGTTTTGTATTTGGGGATCTGCGTTTTTCCAATGAACAATGTACAAGTGGACTTCTCTCTTTTTTTCAACCTTAGGGTGGCATATAATAAGGCCTAAATCATACAGGAATGGTATGAGTATATATTTTGCTTGTACTTTTTTGTAGAGATATAATATCTCAATCCATTCTGAAACTTCAAGATAAATACCTTTGCAAACGCCATGATAAGGTGCAAAATCACTCAATGCGCCATGAGAAACGCATCTCCATAGAAGAAGTTTAACTTTAAAACTTGTTCGGTTCTCTGATGCTATGAGGTTGGGGCTGGATATTCACATTTCTGGCAAGCCAGCTGAGGGTTGAAATTTGCAAATCATGAAGGATTGATGCCTAAAGAATGTAACAGAGGATGCTCTATTTGCATTTCTGAGCTCCATTTTATAATGATTTAAAATCTGGTATCAGTTAATGCTGATAAAATCAGATCCTAAAAGTCCTAACAAGTTATCCCTAAAAATCCTAACAACTTATCTCTACAAATCCTAACAAGTTATCCCTAAAATTCCCAACAACTTATCCCTACAAATTCTAACAAGTTATCCCTAAAAAATTGTTGTAACAAACAATACAATAATAGAAATCCCTATCATATCTATTTATTCTAACACCCCCCTTAATGACTAACCTGGATACAATCCCAAGCTTATCCCTAAATTTTACAAATTTTTCTCTACCTAAGGGTTTAGTCATTACATCAGCAATCTGTTCAGAAGTTGGACAATAATTTAGGCAAATTTCTTCATGCTCCACCAGTTGTCAGATATAGCGATGATGAACTTAAATACGTTTTGTTCTGGCATAATGTAGTGGGTTCTTCACCAACTTGAGCACACTTTGATTATCACAATGAAGTTGTGTTGATGCAATTTCATCTATCTGAAGATCATACAATATGCGTCTCAACCAAATAGCTTCACAACCTGCACTTCATGCTGCCTTATATTCTGCTTCAGTTGATGACAAAGTAACTGTGTGCTGAAGTTTACTCTGCCAAGAAATAGCCTCTGATCTAAGAGCAAACATATAGCCAGTAGTAGATTTTCGATCATCAATTGATCCTGCCCAATTTACATCAGTGTATCCAGCCAACTAAAAGTCACTAGATTGCTAGTACAATATACCAAAGTCAAGGGTACCTTTGATATATCTGAGAATATGTTTTGCAGCTTGTCAATGCTCTCTTTGGGGATTTGACACGAAATGAGACAATTAATTCACTGCAAAACATAAATCCAGTCAAGTAATTGTAAGATAAATCAAGCTACCCACCATCTGATGATATACCGACCCATTGACAAAAGATGAATTGGAGTAGGCTGATAATTTCAGCCCAACTTCCGTAGGTGTAGATATCGGATTACAATCTGTCATTTGAAATCTTTCCAAAAGTGTTTTCTCTTACTTGCTTTGTGATTTAAGCATAGGATGATCAAGCCGCCAAAATTCTACACCTAGGTTGTAATGGAGCCCTAAATTGGTTATACAAAAAACTGAATACAAATCAGATTTTACTTGTTGAATTAGGTGGGCTCCACTACTTGTAATAACAAGGTTGTCAACATACACAATGAGAATGAAAATGTCATTACTTGTAGTTTTGATATAGAGATATAGAGAATGAAAATGTCATTACTTGTAGTTTTGGTCATTGACGTGGTTCTTGTTGCTGGGGAACTTCACTTGGGTGTACCTATGTCAATCTCTATTCTTCAAGGTCATCCAAAAGTGGATTTTCAACTCACCAATGTGGCTAAGTCTTTTCATTTTTTTTTTTTATCATCAGTCTATGATGTATCTGAATCCAAGTGAACTTCGCTACTTGTTGCAGTGCTATCAACAATTTGAAAACATCAGAAATCTTAATAGGTTTACCATCATTTAAGAAGAAAGGAGTCTTCTCATGTACAATGATATCTCTTCTAATTACAATCTTGTTAGTAGAGACATCAAGCAATTTGTATGCCTTGGATTGTTCACTATAGCAAATAAACATGAACTTTTTGCATTTTGCATTTTGCATTTTGCATCTAGCTTAGTTCTTTTCTCCTTAGGAATTAATGCAAAAGCAACATAACCAAAAATACGGAAATGACTAACTGAAGGTTTTCTTCCAGACCACACTTCTCTAGGAGTAACATTTTGCAAAGCTTTACATGGAAGCCTATTGAGAATGAGGACTGTAGTGTTTACTACTTCTGCCTGGTAACAATATGGTACATTTTGACTATGCACCATGCATCTGGCTATTTCCATGATTGTCCTGTTCCTCCTCTCTACTACCCCATTTTGTTGTGGAGTGTAAGGAGTTGTATATTGCTTGTGTATACCCTCATGCCTGTAGAAATTTTGAAACTATTTTGAGGTAAACTCACCTCCATTATCTGACCTCAAGACCCTGATTTGCTTTCCATATTGTTTCTCTACAAGGGCCATCAAAGTTTGGGAGTACGAAAAACATTCAGACTTATAGTTGAGGAAGTATAGCTACATTTTCCTTGAATAATCATCAACCATATTTTGCACCACAAACTGAAGGTGTATTCATTGGACCACAAAAATCAATATATCCAAAACACCTTCTGCATGCCAAGACTTGCGGGTCTCAAAAAAATTAAAAATTGACTCTGTTTTTCAACTTGACAACCTGCACATGAATGCTATTGCTCCTGAATGGATGGCAATCTATGAACCATGTTAATGAGAATTGATAAATACTTATAATTGAGGTGACCAAACCTCTCATGCCAAAGAACAAAACTATTGTCTTCAATTGCCAAGGCAAATGAATTGACAGACTTGGCATCAACTAACTTGTATAGCCCCTTCTCACCTATACCAAGAGCAATGAGCTTGCTTTTACCCACAATCATCACCTCATATCTATTTTTATAAAAATGCACAAGTTGAGAATTCTTGATAATTTCACTAATGGACAAAAGATTTTTGTTCATATAGGAACAGACTAAATATTCATGAAGGTGTATGTAACATTGTTGTATAATGTCACACTGGCATCACCACATTCTTCAATGAAGTATGATCTACCATCACCAATTCAAATAGACTCATTCTTACTTAGATCTCCAATGACATTAACATATTAGTCTTTCTGACATGTATAATGTCTGGATGCTTTGGAGTCAAAGTACCACTCAGTAGATTGACCAGATGAACTCTGAGTTGTTACAAAAGCAAACTTCTCTTCCTGATCTTCTATCTCAGCAACATTTACTTGTTTCTTCCCTTGCTGACTTTGTTTATTCTTCAACTTACTGCAATCTCATTTGAAATGACTAGGTTTCCTGCAATAAAAACAAATGACTTGGGACTGCTTTACATTAGAAGTTTTACCTTGCTTGTGATCAGATGATGAGGGCTTGGCATTCTGATTGCCTTTGTGTTTGGCTTTAGCAGTAAATGCACTCTCTGTACTCCTTGAGGTGAATACTCCCATTTGTGATTGTCTCCTCTCTTTTTGTAAAAGTAAAGAAGACATCTTTTCAAAATCAAGAGTTTGAGTTTCAGCAAGCAAATGTAGAGACTCAACAAAAGACTCATAAGACGGAGGCAAACCTCACAAAACAATGCCGACCATGTTCTCATGATTGACTATCTTCCAAATAGCAGTCAATTGATCTCTTAGATCCTTGAGAGAAGGCACTAAAAAAACAGATCCTCCTTCCTTCAATCGGGAAGAATGGAGAAGATTCTTTAAAAACAAAGGACAACATGCTTAAGATCTGATACTTTTTCTGCAACTTTGTCCACAATGTTGCAACATTATCCTCATTACGAACTTCAGGAATTAAATCATCTGCAACAAACAATTTGAGAAGCATCAAAACTTCTCTTTTGCTTGTTGAAGTCATCAACATCATCTTCTGGTCTAGTTTCTTTCTTGAGAACTATATTTGCCAAATCTTGATACTCACAAATTGTAAGTATCTTATGGCTCCACATTGTAATTTCTTCCAATTAGTTTCTGTGAATTTGGAAGAGTTAGAGTCAGAATATTTGCCATTCTCCCACTAATGAAAACCTTGAACAACAAATGTAGAAGGCTAAACACCAAAAAGCCTGAACACCAAACTTAGGGCAACAAATACTCAGAGCAATGATGAAAGGAAGTTAGACAAATGCGGAACAACTTCCTACTTAATCTTTAGAGGAAAGTAGTGCAAAACAGGCCTAGACTTTCAATTCAACAAGCAAAATCACATATATCTCACACAGGAAGCAACATATACCCTGGGAAACCCTTTCGGGAAAAACCCAGCAATCAAGGAGCACTCAAAAATGTATTATTCAGTAATCAGCAATCTGCTTTTTACAATACAATTCCCCCAGAGTATCCACTTCTTCAATCCTATTTATCAGCAAAGCTGGAAATAGACCTGCAGTAACACAGCTGAAATAGACTTGCAGTAACACAGCTGTCCTGCAGTGACAAAGTGCTGGAAATAGACCTGCAGTAATGCAGCTGCCCTGCAGTGACATAGTGCTGGAAATAGACCTGCAGTAATGCAGCTGTCCTGCAGTGACACAGTGCTGGAAATAGACCTGCAGTAATGCAGCTGTCCTGCAGTGACACAGTGCTGGAAATAGACCTGCAGTAATGCAGCTGTCCTGCAGTGACACAGTGTTGGAAATAGACCTGCAGTAACACAGCTGTCCTGCAGTAGACCTGCAGTAACACAACTGTCTTGCAGTAAAACCATGGTCTAGTTCACCAGTTTTTCTTCCTTTATATATACTCTTAACATAAGACATGAGACAGTTAATGTTTGAAAGGTGTATGACACCTATTCCCAACATTCTCCCACTTGTCATATACCTTACAAGAGCAAAAGAGAAACACCAACAAAAGAGTGAACTAATTGGTAAGGGCAGAAATGCCCATACCCTTGCAACACCATCTGAACTTCTCAATGCTCACAGGCTTTGTCAAAGCATCTGCAACATTTACTGAAGTATCCACCTTCTCAAGCATAACCTTCCTATCCTCCACCATGTCACGAACAAAATGATACTGCACATCAATGTGCTTTGTCCGTGCGTGAAATGTAGGGTTCTTTGCCAAGGTGATAGCACTCTGACTGTCACAGTTAATTTTTACTGCTCCTTGACTCAGCCCAACATCTGAACACAATTTCCGAAGCCAGATTGCCTCCTTACTGGCATGAGTAGCTGCCATATACTCTGCCTCTGTAGTGGATAAAGCGACTACAGCCTGTCGCTTGCTCATCCAACTAATTGCACCACCAAACAGGCTAAACACATAGCCACTGGTTGACCTCCTGCTGTCAACATCTCCTGCCCAATCTGAGTCCACAAATCCTTGTATGTCTAGCTGCTTGTTGTGAAACTTCTTGGCTGTCAAGGATCCTTGATAACAAATAGAGTAATCAGAAGTACCTTGAAGATATCTGAAAACCCTCTTCATTGTTGCCCAGTGATCCTTTCCAGGATTTGCCATAAACCGGCTCAAGACTCCCATTGCTTGGGCAATGTCTGGTCTGGTGCAGACCATAGCATACATGAGGCTCCCAACCGCACTAGCATAGGGTACATGACTCATGTCCTCCATTTCTCCAGGTGTAGAAGGACATTGCTCAACAGAAATTTTTGTTCCCACAGAAATAGGGACACTCACTGGTTTGCAATTCTTCATGTTGAAATGCTGCAAAACAGAGTCAACATACTTTCTTTGACTTAACCAAAGTTTTCTGTTGGCTCTATCTCTTCTAATCTCCATCCCTAGGATAAACTTAGCAGCTCCTAAATCCTTCATTTCAAACTGTAGTGAAAGCTGAGATTTCAAGACCTTAATGATATCCTTATTGTTACCAATTAGCAGCATGTCATCCACATACAAAATGATAACAATAAAATGACCACCCTCCTGCTTATAATAAACACAGTGATCTGATTTGGATCTAACAAATCCCAACCTCAAAACATAAGAATCAAATTTCTTGTACCACATTCTAGGAGACTGTTTAAGACCATAAAGAGATTTCTTTAACTTGCAAACTAAGTTTTCCTTACCCTTTTCCACATAGTGTTCCGGCTGTTTCATGTAGATCTCTTCCTCCAAGTCTCCATGCAAGAAAGTTGTCTTTACATCCATTTGCTCAACCTCAAGATTAAATGCAACAACAACAGATAAAAGGAATCTAATGGATGTAAGCTTTGCAACTGGAGAAAAGATCTCACCAAAATCTATTCCCTCCACTTGGGAATATCCCTTAGCAACCAGCCTTGCTTTATACTTATCTACCTTGCCCTTAGAACTGAATTTCTTCTTGAAAACCCATTTGCAGCCAACAGGTTTCCTTCCCTTAGGCAACTGAACTAGGTCCCATGTGCCATTCTTCTTTAGAGCTGCCATCTCCTCATCCATGGCCATCTTCCAAGACTCATTGTCATTCATCTCCATTGCCTCCTTCACAGTTCTAGGCTCATCAATGTTAGTAGATAAAGCAAAAATACAATTTAAACCAGGTGGGCTATACCTTTTTGGTTGCTTTCTTGGTCGTGTGGACCTCCTAACCCAATGGGGTTGAGGTTGAGGCTCTTGATCCTCATCGGACTCGTCGTGACTATCCAAAAGATACTCCTCATTAGGCCCATCATGAGCATCATGCTCATCATCATCATCATGGACACCATCATCTCCATGTGCAATTTCTTTGCTTGTTTCTGGTTCAAATTGCACAACTTGTTTTGATGTTTTACTTTGTTGCTCCTCCTTTGAAGAATCCTTGATCTCCCTAAAGATCACATCTCGGCTCCAAACAACCTTCTCTGTGATTGGGTTCCAAAGCTTGTATCCTTTTATCCCATCGTCGTAGCCAATGAGGATACATTTCTCCGCTTTGTAATCAAGTTTTGATCTCTTTACCTTAGGCACATGCACATATGCCTCGCAGCCAAACACTCTAAGGTGTCTCAATGAGGGCTTTTTGCCCGTCCAAACCCCCATAGGGGTTTCATCAACAAGAGCTGATGTAGGAGACCTGTTAATCAGGTAACATGCTGTACTAACTGCTTCAGCCCAAAACTTCTGTTCTAGACCAGCACTGCTTAGCATACTCCTAGCCCTCTCCATCAGTGTCCTGTTCATCCTTTTGGCAACTCCATTTTGTTGAGGTGTATAAGGAGTTGTCTTACACCGCTTAATTCCATGCTCCTTGCAAAAACTATCAAATTCTTTGCTACAAAACTCTCCTCCATTGTCTGTTCTAAGAGACTTAATCTTTCTTCTTGTTTGGTTCTCAACAAGAGCTTTGAACTCTTTGAACTTAGCAAACACTTCAGATTTTCTTCTTAGAAAATAAATCCATGTCATTCGTGAATGATCATCAATGAAAGATACATAATACAATGATTTAGATAATGAAGGTACATCAATTGGACCACATACATCACTATGCACTAAATCAAGTAAATCCATGCATCTATGAGAGCTCGAGTAGAATTTAACTGATTTCTGTTTTCCATTAAGACAATGTTCACAAAACTCGAAATCAAAGGAAACATCATTTATCCCCTCAACGAGGTTTTTACTCACCAAGGTTTTAAGACCTTTGTCACCAATGTGACCAAGCCTATAATGCCACAACATAGTCTTATCCGCTGGTAAGCTGCTATCTGGAACTGATGTATTGTTGCATGCAATCATCTTAGCATCAAGACGAAATAGTGTCCCATCACGTACTCCTTTAGCAAGCACTATTGATCCGCGAACCATAGTGACTCCTTCTTTGTTAAAGATCACTTGCACACCCAAGTCATTCAGGCTACTCACGGAAATGAGGTTTCGTGCCAAACTAGGAATATGCAAGACATTGGTCAAGGTCTTGGTCATGCCATTTGAGAGTTGTAAAGAAACTCTCCCTCTACCAGCAACCTTAAGGGACGAGTTGTCCCCCAAGTACACACTCCCACTATCACCGTCTTGGTACTCCGTGAAGTACTCTCGATGTGGAGTCATATGGTATGACGCTCCTGAATCAATCAGCCAAACGCCATCCCTAATGTGAGTGGAAAAGGCAGCCACGAATGCATCTCCTGCATCCTCCCGAGAAGACTTAGAATCGGAATCCTCATCGGATTCATGCTTGTTCTTATGCTTCTTCTCCTTGCAATCTTTCTTCACATGCCCCTTCTTCCCACAATTCCAACATTTGATCTTTGTTAGAGTGGGAGTCTTGGATCTTCCCTTGGACTTGGACCGGCCAACTTTCTTCTTCCCCTTGTTCCTTTCTTTGGATCTGCCACGAACAACCAACACATCCCTAACGCCTTCCGTGGTTTTCCTCCGCATCTCTTCTGAAAGCAAGGTAGAGACTATCTCCTCCATCTTCAACTTGGTACTAGTGGAGTTGATAGCCATTACTATGTTGTCCCAAGAATCGGGTAACGAACATAGTAAAGTGATACATTGGTCCTCCTCGTCCATTTTTACTTCGATGGATCTTAGCTGCGAAATGATAATGTTGAATTCGTTCAAGTGTGCTGCTACGGAATCTCCATCCCCCATCCTTAGGGAATACAATTTCTTCCTCAGGAACAATTTGTTCACAAGGGATTTGGCTTGGTAGATTGAAGCCAACCTATCCCACAAGATTTTCGTAGTAGGGCACTCACTTACATTCAAGAGCACGGAGTCGGCCAAGCATAACCGAATGAGGCTCCGTGCCTTCCGATCCATCACCGTCCAGTCTTCATCCATCATAGACGCAGGTTGACTTCCAGAAACAACAGCCCATAGATCTTTGTCTATGAGCAGATCCTCCATTTTAAGCTTCCATAGCTCAAAATTTGTACTGTTGAATTTTTCTATCTCCAACCGTGATGTACTTGCCATCCTGAAATAAAATCACTTCCTCTGTGCACAACTCCCACTCAAACCAAGATTAATAGCAAAAATCCTTTTTCCTAACTAAGGATCTCAAAAGCTGGCCAAGCTCTGATACCAATTGAAAGGAAGTTAGACAAATGCGGAACAACTTCCTACTTAATCTTTAGAGGAAAGTAGTGCAAAACAGGCCTAGACTTTCAATTCAACAAGCAAAATCACATATATCTCACATAGGAAGCAACATATACCTTAGGAAACCCTTTCGGGAAAACCCAACAATCAAGGAGCACTCAATGTATTATTCAGTAATCAACAATCTGCTTTTTACAATACAATTCCCTTAGAGTATCCACTTCTTCAATCCTATTTATCAGAAAAGCTGGAAATAGACCTGCAGTAACACAGTTGCCCTGCAATGACAAGAGTGTTGGAAATAGACCTGCGGTAATGCAACTGTCCTACAGTGACACAATGCTGGAAATAGACTTGCAGTAATGCAGTTGTCCTGCAGAGACACAGTGCTGGAAATAGACCTGCAGTAATGCAGCTGTCCTGCAGTGACAGAGTGCTGGAAATAGACCTGCAGTAATGCAGCTGTCCTGCAGTGACACAGTGCTGGAAATAGACCTGCAGTAACATAGCTGTCCTGCAGTAGACTTGCAGTAACACAATTGTCCTACAGTAAAACCATGGTCTAGTTCACCAGTTTTTCTTCCTTTATATATACTCTTAACATAAGACATGAGACAGTTAATGTTGAAAGGTGTATGACACCTATTCCCAACAAATGAATGCCAAACACTCCACTTTGCTCCACCCAAGCGCAAAACTTGGGCAAACTCCAACTTGCACTTTACCAAAGTCAGGTCAAACTCCGAACGTTGCAAGCGACAACTTTATCATGTAAAGAGAAAACCACTGAATGCCAAATATCAAAACACCAAACACCGTTTGTCAAATCCAATAGATCTAAACACAATGTAGGAGAAAACCTCCGTTCACAATGGAGCAACACCAAAACCAACTACAGAGTAACAATTTGCAAAGGCACTAAAGAGAAAAAATCAACTTGGCTAAAACAAACGGTGTGAGACAAACTTCTCTCTCCTTCCATGCTTCTGATACCATAAAATATTTTAACACAGGATGCTCTTTTTGAGTTTCTAAGCTCCAATTTATAATGATTTACAATCTAGTAATCAATTGGTGCTGATAAAACCTGATCCTAAAATTCCTAACAAGTTATCCCTACAAATCCTAACAAGTTATCCCTAAAAATCCCAACAACTTATCCCTACAAATGCTAATAAGTTGTCCTTAAAAAACTGTTTTAACAATATAATAATAGCAATCTCTATCACATCTATTCAAACAATGCCTTGCGTGTTTTCTTACACATGCAATCTTGTAATGTTGGAATCATTCTTTATTTTTCATCACCTCTTGGCAATACATTGGATTTATTTATTTATTTTTGGGTAAATGCTTTTTGGACGATGAGCCATGAACATTGCTTTCAATGTTTCACACCCTACAACTATACAATTCCACTTCTCATTTCACCTTTCACATGGTGCCAAGGAATTGGACCCAGGTATCCACTTTGAAATCCACAAACTTTAACCACCTCAGGTCATCCTCTTTGACAAGGTTGCATTAAATTCTATTATAACATGTTTAACATATATATATATTTTTAAATAGTGTAATGGATACAGGACACAAAACACATATATCAGGATATTTGTAGAGCAATTATTTCAATCGTCTCATGACCATAGGAAAAATTACAGAAGCATATGACATGGTCTTTTCAAGTTCTCATGATAGAAGTTTCAGATGGATTCCTAGAGCTTTTGATTGATTTAGAATTAGTTATGACGTAGGATGTCTGGATGCCTTCAACTGAAGAAATTTTTCGCTCTCCTTTTTTCATACTTCGTATTCCTCTAGTTGATTTCCTGGACATGTGTCTTGTGCTGTATTCCCTATCATGTATAACGTAGATGAATTCAATTTGCCAAATATTCATGCTGGTTTGGTTTACGTGTCTACTACACTTCTTTCTAGATCATGCCACACCTATTTCCTGGTTCCAATGGGGGTAGTCTGAGCCTCTAGGTTTAGCATCTTTGCATGAAAGCAGCTTTAGAACCTGTCTTTGTCTAACCTCTTTAGATCTACTTCCTCATTAATTTTTGTCCAAGGCCATTCTCTAACGGCTTTGCTGGTCTTATGATCATATTCAAATCATTTTCTACATGAAAATGCAACATGTTTTTATCCAATGTTGGATTCTAAGGGACTCTATGCAGTTTTAATATTGTTTACTGTGGTAGTATCTTGCTTATAAACCATTTTCATAAAATATGGGCGAAGGATGGTGATATGAGTCCTCGTTGAGAAGTTTTCCATCACTTCAACATTTGGATATCATGGCTTCATGAACCTCACTTGCACCCAAAATGTAGTTCCTTGAGTAATTGCTTTAAAAATGAGCTTTAAATCGAATTCCAGAATAAAAAAGTGCCTTATCCAGAGAGAAAAATAGATTTCCATTTTTAGAAGAAGGCCTCAATTATGGACTATCTACTCTTCTAAAGCTGTCATGCTTGGCCACACTCCATCATGATGATAGAACCCATTCATTTTAAATTTGTTCAATATATTGTGAAATAAATGCTGAGTATAGTTTAACAGAAGTGAACAAATTTATTTTAAATTTGTTCTATTTATCGTGAAATAATTGCCGAGTATACAGCATGACTAACCCCAAATTGGTATGCCATAAAATCTACTTGTGGTCTGATTTCCCATGCTAGTCAACACTACATTTTTAAAGGTTTCTGGGAGAATGTCCTTACAATGGGGGATTTGCTGCTTGAATGTGTTCCGTGCAGAAGCCTTTGCAAAGATGGGATAATTTTCATCTCTAGGCAAGTGGAGGCACTGCCTAGAAGAATCTTAATGGCAGGATGAGGGAACACATACTGGGAAACTGGAAATGGCGGGACAGCTACTAATTCAACTGAGAAAGCTTCTTTGTGCACATAAGTATCCGCCTGATTCTCTAGCCCTGGCCTCGGGCAGAGAAGGTTGGGAAACATTTTCAACATGAATCTTACAACTTCCAAGTGTATGGGATAAATTGTACATTTATGCTGTTTGGAGCCCTGAAGCTCCCAGGGTTACATTTAAATGTGCATAATTTCTTGCTGTTTTGTGCTATATGCACCTTTATTTGAGTTTCTTTCAGGTGCTCTTGATTGAGTTGCAATTAGCATCTCAAATGTCCTCTGTTTGAAGGCTGTAAATTTCAGGTTATAAAAAAAAGGGTAAAGTAGTTTTTAACATCTACGAGGCCATAGACCATATGAGATGGATATTGTTTACCCAATATATGGTTATCCAACCATAGGGGAGCATGTTGTACAACCCTATCCCGCTCAGGATTCAAACCTTGGACTTCTGTTCAGAGTTCCAAAGTCTCCACCGTTAGGGTACTTTTATTCTGAAAATAGGGACATGATCAAATTTTTAATCAGGCTACTTAATGGAAATGAGTTTTGTGAGGGCATCATAAGGGATGGCACAGCCTTGCCTTTAAAAGTATGATAAATGCAATCTATTGGTTCCTATTGCAGATTTTTGCTGGTTATTAATGTTTGGTTTTACATATTAAGGATTATTGCCAATAGGGCCAACAATAAAGCAACCATTTTCTTGACTGTTGATGACTAGTAATCAGTAATTGCAGATGTTCTTTATATTTATTTATAATTATTACTGAGGATAGGATTTACTTCGTATTGTTGTTGTCATCCAGACCGAGGGGAGTGGACAAATGTTGTTGGATGGCCTGTCTGGCATGTGTAAAGCAGCCAGACGATTGGTTATACACTGCGCCAGTAATTCCAGTGTTTTTGGGCAGTGTATCAGCCAAGACCTTCACTTTTTCAGATGCACTGCATATAATCTTGGACAATATTTTTGAATGTTATTAAAACGATAGCCTTTGCCCCTATTCCTATAGACATTAAGTTCATAGTTTTCTTAAAATATTGGCTTTGCTAGTATAGTTTGCCTGCTTTACTGTGGCAATCAAATGCCTGAAAAACTGGACTGCTACTTGAGTGTTTTCTGGTATCTTGTTAGGATTTAGATGTTTCCTTAAGAATGGTTTTACGGCAATAGCTTCCATGCTTTCTATTAAAAATTGAATTCTTGAAAAATTAACTGGACATGAGTACTAATATGACAGTTTTTTGGGGACCTCATGATATGATATGCTGTGGATTCTCTGCTAAAATATGACAAAGGGGTTCAATATGGTATGAGATCAGACATTTTTCCTCTGGCATCTGCTCCTAGGGCTGTAAGCCTGTTGGTGGCACTTCATCTCAACCACTAGACCATCAGAGTGACTCCCCTCCACGCTGTCCAGCCCCCAGAAACAGTCACCCAATACAGTTGAACTTGGATAATTTGCCGCACTGTGACCATATTTGGAGTACTGTTTCAATATGGTAAAGGAATGGTGGATTTCATTAGTACCAGTCACACTTTAAAAAAAAATGAAAACCTATTCCGAAATGATGGCTAGACATGAGCCAAATGAAATGCTTTAGTTTTGGGGATTTATCAAAAGATTAATAATATTAAGTCTGTTTCATATTAATAACAATAAATAGAGTATTGTATCAAGTCTGTTTTTTGTTTTGTATAGGACAGTCCTACAAGTGTATTGATATATATATATATTTTTGCTAGAGAACAAGGGGTTGTACTCGAGTCCCCCACCCTTGATAAATCACAACTCTCTCCTTTAGAGCTTGAGAGTTTACAAATAGATTCAATTCTCATTTCAATTGAGTTGCTATAGCTAGATACCTACATCATTTTTCATAAAATGTCCGAATTCTTGATTTTTCATTTTATAGATTTTCTTCAATTTTCTGTGTGAATACAAATATTCCAGAATTCAGCATCATTTTTTTTTGACATTTTCCTATAGTAGTCTTCACAATACCAAAACTCCACCTCTAGTGTCTATGGATTGCATCTTAGTAGAGTAATATTTCCGAAACATTGCACTATCATAGACCGGTTTACCAAATCTAGATTGTTATTTTCCTTCCTGAAGCATAAGTGCAACCACAAAAATTGTAATAAATAGTTTATATGAAAACACATTAATGGTATAAAATAAAGCAAATATTACCAATGGAAAACATTAAAGTAAACCTTAACCATCTACTTCCTTTAACCATGGAAAAGAGAATTTAACTTCACGATCCTCAATTAAAACCCCTGTATTAGCTAGCCTATCTACACATTTGTTTCCTTCCCTTAAACATGTATAAACTTGATTTCTTCAAACTCTATAGCAAGGTCTTGTATTTCCACAATTATCTCTTGTATGTTCTATGGAGCCTTTGCTTTCCTTAAAATTGTATTTATTACTATTAGTGAATCACCTTCCATCCATACTCTCTTTCATTTCATTTGTTTGCATATATTTAACCCTTATAAAGTTGCGCAAGCTTCAACTTCATTTTTTTGTCTTAAATCCACTATTGAAAGCATAATGAGACAAAATCTCTCTTCTATTATTTGTAATTATTCCTCCCCTTGCTAGCCTTGGATTTCTTTTAAATGCTCCATCAAAATTCAATTTGACCAACTCCACATTTGGTGGTTTCCATTTTATATTCTTTGCCTTATTTTTGTTTCTCTTGTAACCACCATCATAATTCCATTTGATGTCTTGACTCCAACTATCAAGGCTCTCTACTTTGAAATTACGGATTGGGTGAGTTGATAGGGTTGGTTTAGATTCCTCTATGGCTAAACAAATCTTCCTTTTCATTACCTCTAAATTGCTTTCCTTTCTTTTAAATATTCTTCTATTCCTTTCTAGCCAAACAATCCAAAGTATTGTATCTTTTAATATATCCCAAATTGTTTTTAAAGCCTCACTTTTAAAAGTGCTTTGCCATTGCTTTAACCATTCTTCAATTCTACCATTCATCACCATGCATTTACCAAACATATGAAAAATCCATTGCCATAGTTTCCAAATTATTGAGTAGCGTCCTAAGAGATGGTCTATACTCTCCTTTTTACAAGAACACATTGTGAGGGGCCATGAAAACCCCTTTTCATAAGGTTATCCCAGGACAAAATTCTTCTATAACCTACTAGCCAAACCAAACAAACATCTTGACTTTAGGAATGCTTTGGCTATCCCAAATATCTCTCCATATATTTGCGATATTCTTATTTTGTTGGTGCTTTACATTATATCCACTTCTTGTTGTGTATGCTCTTAAGCTATTCAACTCCCAAATTACCTTATCCTCGACTTCTCTCAGATAATTGTTATATTTATGCTCAACTACCTCCTAGCATTAGGTCCGGGGTGTAGACCAATTGGTTCGACCAAACCCCATAAGGGAGGGCGGAGGTCCAAGGTTCAAATCTCGGGCCTTGTCGGATTGAATGCTTGTCCCTTTCCTGGTGCTTTCAGCGGCGTAAAAGGTTTAAAATGATTGTGGCATGGTGGTTATAGGGACGAACAACACAGATATCTGTGTGGCGGCTTTCGGGGCAGACAACGCAGAATACTGTGGCGGCCATAAAAGCCGGACAACTTGCTCGGATTCGTGGCGGCTACCAATTCCACCATGTAAATTCAAAAAAAAAACTACCTCCTAGCATCATTGTCTTGTATACTTGTTAAAAAACCATCTTTCCACTTGTATCTTCCTTCTTGATCCTTGTACATAATGTTTGAAATTTTTTCACCATATTTGTCTTAAAGTAATCTCATCCATGGTTTCAAAATTGGATCTAGATTGAGTGGTTTTTTATCACACCAAGTATCCATCTAAATAGATTTTTTTCTCCAATTCCCATCACCCATCTTAGACCTTTAATCACCAAATCAATTGATTTTTTTAAATCGTTTCATAGTGCAGAACCATTTGATAGTGAGAATGCAGTAAATGTTAAGCTTGGGTCATCGATGTAACAACCCACCAACTCGACCCAAGGGATATATATATTGATTTTTTTCCATAAGGATTAATTCACAAAGAATTTCCAATATTTTTCAGCAATATAAGGCATAACTATATTTTGAGTTCAATGTCGATGCAGACGACACTCAAGTGGACATGAGTGGTCAACTTTCCGTAGCTCTGGGGTTCACTTCTAAACCTCATCGTTTAGAAAAGACGCCATTAGTGGTCCCTCCAATTTTTTATACCCTCACTGATATAAGACAACTTGACCATGGCGTAAGGATTATCCTTTAAGATCCCTAACACTTAAAGGGGGACACCTATTCCCTAACCCTACATAAGTTTATCTATGTAGGATTATTTTGATGTGATGCCTTAGTGATTAGTTAGCTTCACCTCACCGTGAGCTAACTAAGACCATTACCACTCACTTGATAATGATCATGGTCACTCTTGCCTCACCGCAAGGTGCCACCACTATATTGTCTTGTGAATGATCTAGTGGATTGTCTCATACCAATCCACCATTATGATTTTTAAGGCTCACTGCTAGGAATACGTCCAAGCCTCATCACTTAGGACTAGTCCAAAAGCCTCACCGCTAGAACTACCCAAAAGCCTCACCGCTTTGGGTCACCCGAGCCTCACCGTTCAGGGTTTATCATTCACAAATACCTAGTTATTGCCTCACCACAACTCAATTAGGATTGGGTACATTTGGGTTCAAGGGATTATTAATATGGCTATAGTATCGTGCCCAAATAACCCCCTTTCAACCTAAGGGTCCCATAAATTATAATCAATTCTCAAAGAAAATAAAGTGCTATATTAATCATAATTAAATTTAACATAACACATTCCTACAGACTAGGAATTTAAGAAAATACCTTTTCAACATAACACTCGAATTTAACATTTCCTTTGCTTATAATGAAAGGATGAAAATAACATCTAAAAGAAAGTATAACCATAAACCATCAATTAGGTTCTATCATTTCCTTCCACATCACATCCTTCCATTTTGCAAATAACTAACTATTTTCAAGAACTTCAATAAAAGAATAACATTACTTAATCTTTCATTCTTGAGCAAATCTCAAATAATATAACAAGAGTATTTACAAAACATTTATTCCTTCCTCATAATCATAATACTCATAATAATCCTCATCCCAAAAATATTACATTTCAATCTTTTAATTACATAAATAATCTTTCATCTTTTCCTCAAGGTCTTCCACTTGTTGGTCTTCTCCAACAAACATTGAAAGTAAGTTTAGGGATTAGGACAACTCTTGAATGCATATGCAAGCCTAACATGCACTATGCAAATAATCATACAATAATGTAGAAATCATGTAAAACAAATACCATGCAAGAATATTGAGAGAATATTATACTTCTTTCACTCAATATAGATCTATTGCTACACAAGCCACATCCAAATTATGCAAGGATATTGAGGAAATCCCATACTTTCCTCGATAATGGATTCTCTAGCTACTCAAGCCTCATCCACTTAATCCTTTGGTATCTAACTTTCCATTTAGACTGTATTCAATATATTGGAAACACACTTCATTAAAACACGACATTATAATCGGAATTGCCTATAAATATTATTAATAATCAATATTATTAGGATAAGGGTCTTCATTATAAATTAATAGTTTCTCATCAACTATATATATATATATATATATATATATATATATATATATATATATATATATATATAAACACAAACATAGCATGAACTTATCCATAATTTGTACAAGCAATCAAACTATGAGTATCTATTCTCATTAAACAATTGTCTTGCACTAACATTATTTACATGCAATGCTTGTTCCTATAGCATTTATTTGACTTAGAAAAAGGAATATAAAAAATTGCATAAAATCTAAATTCTAATGAATCCAAATTCACATAATAAAAGTAAATGCACAAATTTCAATAACCCTTCATTTACATCGCTATTTCCAGCCAAGCCTTCGAACGTAAATCATTACATAAAACAAAGCTTAAAGGTATGAAATTAATATTAATTCTACCTTTGTACAAAAACTACTTAATCCTAAATAATCACAACATCCATTTCCATACATTTACGATGATTAGGCAAAGTTAGTCACAACTTAAAAAAAACGAAAGGTTTGCTAAGGCTAGGGCGACTCCAAAACTTAATTTTGACCACCAACTAATGTCTCTCACAAACACAGCCAAAAAAGCTCATCCATATCAATCCACCCATGAGAGTACCTGGTATTGCAACCACAAATTTCATCAACAGTACCATATTCCAAAAGTGGCATTAATCCAACTTAAAAAGTATGAAGTACGACTATCAACACATCTTGATAAAATAAATAAGATTACACATTAGATATCCACACATCAATACATAAATCAAGCATAAAGGAAAAGTCTTGCTAGGGTGGGCAATTACAATGGGGCTCAACATATTTACTTTGAAGAATTTTTGTCCATTGTCTTTGACTCTCTTTGTACAATCTCCAAATTACTTTCCCCCTAAGAGCTAAGTTTGCATCCATAAGAACTTTTAAACCAATATGTCCCCTTGTTTTATCATCACACACTTTGCTCCATTTCACCAAAGGAAATTTCCTTTTATCATGTAATCCATTTCCTTTTATCATGTAATCCCGACAACAAAAATGACTCTATAATATAGATTAAACTTTTTTCTATCGATTTTGACATAGTATACAAGGACATATAATATGTTGGAATGGCTTGTAAGATTGATTTAATTAGCTGCACTCTTTCTACTAACGATAACCATCTACCTTTACATGCCAGTGGTTTATTTTGGACCTTTAATTATAACTAGACTCCATAATTCTATCCTCATTCTCCTCTCAAATAAAGTCATCCCTAGATAAGTTGTTGGCAAATTTGCCTCATATATTTGAAGTAACATGCATATCCCTGCTTTGATTCTAGTTGGGGTGATTAGAAAGTAAATTTTGGATTTAGTCTTGTTAACTTTCTACCATGACGCTCTTTCGTATTCCTTTGATAAGTTATTCCAAACTCTGGCCTCATTTATCCTTGCCCTCCCAAAAAGGGTTGTATCATCTACAAACGGTTGATGGGTGATGTTGTCGATGTTATTACTAGCCTTAAGTCCACTTATTAGCCCATATTTGTTAGCCTTCTTCAAGTTCCTTCCCAATACCTCTACCATAATAATGAATAAATATGGTGATAGAGGATCTCTTTGTCTAAGACCTCTCTTGGCTTTAAATGGTTCTGTTACTAACCCATTGGCCAACACTGAATATGAAATTGTAGGGACATACGCTTTAATCCATTTGACCCATTTCTTCCCAAATCCAAACTTCTCTAATACAGCAAAAATAAAATCCCATTTAACTCTATCATAGACTTTAGTCATATCAAGTTTTAAGATCATTGCTCTTTCTTTTCTTGAAGTTGTTGAATGTATAACTTCATGAGTTACTATGATCCCATCCAAAATTTGTCTCCCTTTCACAAATCCTCCTTGCTCTTCTAAAATAATTTTGTCTAATAGTGGTCTTAACCAATTCGCCATCACTTTGGAGATAATCTTATATGCCATATTACATAGGCTTATGGGCCTAAAATAATCAAACAATTATGCATCCTTCTTTTTTGGAATTAGGGGAAGATATGTTGTGTTTATTTTATAAGGTATTTAATGTTTAACCCTAGATTTTTCCTCTACCACCAATAAAGAATCCTTCATTATATCCCAAGTATGTTGATAGAATGTTTTATCGTATGAAACTTCAACAAAATATGCAAAAGTAGAAACACATCTTATAGTGATCAAGATTACCATTAAGAGAGGATGGAGATACATTTCAATAAAAAAGGATTCATAGATTATTATTCATCTTGAGATTAACAATAGAATTATTTGTGATGTCCATCAATTATTGATGGAGGCAATAACTTGAAGACACCAATATATTTATAGAGAAGAAATCAAGGTGGAAAATAATTTAGCCAATCATAATGTTGATCTTTTTCTTAACAAAAATCAATTTGTAGAAGATAACTACTTGAGAAAGATTGTACATCTTAACAAAAATGATAACTAGGATTTGGATTTGATAGAGTAAAAACAATGATCAAAAGGAGATGAATAATGTATTTGATAGAAAGAAACTTAGATGTGAATAATTTATTTTTAAATGTTTATGTGGAATTGAAACAAGTCCCACTTGAATTACATCATCACCATGTCATACTACATAATTGCTTGGCAATTATGCATATATCTCATTTGGCAAGATTCAAATCTGGGTTTCCTCCTTGAAAGTCAAGGAATTTAATGAATTGAGCACATGCAATTCAATAGTTGAATATGGATAAATTGGCATGTAGCAAATGTAATATTTTCATATTTTAATGAGTGGCCCCCAAGCTTATTAAAAAAATCATATTTGGTTAAATAGAGAACATTACAATATCAACATCAATATAGTAAATGTGTAACATCTTTGTAGTTATTCAAGTAGAATTTTTTGTTGCAAAACATATAAAATGGATGAAGAACAAAAATTTCTATCAACATTTGAAAGTATTAGTGAATCTAATAAATACATATTTTATGTAAAAGTTGGCTAATATTCTACAAATACATTGATTGATGTACAACTTGATTAGGCTTAACAGTTTAGTATTCCAAAAAAATACTCAAGGTTTAAATCAGCAAGTAGGTACGGTTGTAGACCAATTTAAATAGACATAACATGTGAGGGTTCCATGTGATTTCAACCACATAAACGATGGATTTTTTATCAAACAACATGAGCTCAAATTGTTTGGTAACATCGTCATATTTTGATGAGTGGCCCCCAATAGAAGCTACATAAAGCTTATTAAAAAATCATGTTGGTTAAATCGAGAGCATTACAATATCATCAATTGATATAATTTGCTAGTGAATGTGTAACATCTTTGTAGTTATTCAAAACATACAAAATGTATGAAGAACAAAAAAATTATTAACATTTGAAAGTATTAGTGAATCTAATATATACATATTTTACATAAAAGTTGGCTAATATTCTACAAATACATTGATTGATGTACAACTTGTGTAGGCCCAAAAGGTTAAGTATTTCAAAAAGAATATTCAAGGTTTAAATCAACGAGGTAGGGTTGCAAACCAATTTAAATAAATGTAACGTATGAGAGGTCCATGTGATTTAAACCACATTAATGATGATTTTTTTATCAAATGACATGAGTTCAAATTGTTCAAAATGTGGATTTTCAATGCAGACCTAAATTCAAAACTTGCTAAGCATTATACATATAATTGCTCTAAAACACGTTGTTGTTTGTTAAAATATTGTGGTAACACCATCATGATAGGGTGGTGTTCGTTTCAATCCCATGTAACCCTTTAAAAAAACATCATAGATAGATAGCTAGATAGCCAACCCGCGCATTGCAACTATTAACTAACTTCATTTCCATCCCTTGCACTAGCTTTGTAATTTTTTTAATTGGTTATATAAAATTGAAATGGACCCCACTTAAATTATGTTGAATCATATAATGTTGTTACAAATCATATTATCAAAATGTCACATATTGCCTACCAAGATTTGAACCTCGGTTTCTATATTGGTAGCCCACAGTTTTAACCATTCATGATATTTAGTATTAGCTTTGTAATTCTATCTTGAATATAGTTCAAGAAAATTTTCACTTGATGCAACTTCATAATCATCATTAGATCCTTTAGTTTAACATTGCCATGGATGTTTTAACATGAACATTCAATTTATAATATGAGGGGGAGAGGGAGTGTTAAAGACTATAGTTGATGATTAGGTTAGCTGAATATGGTTTACATGGTTTACTTCTTTAAAATATAGATATGAAAGATAAAAGTTTGAGGCTGGAGTAAGTGACTACGCATATACAAACACATCACAAATGTATTTTAATACACTCATAATTCAAGGTTTGTAGGCTGCAAATATTGTGCCTTTAATTTTAAAAACTGTTCTCACCCAGTTGCAAATGGCACCACACTTAGTTTCAAACGACACCATGCTTAGTTATAAAATAACAGGCACCACTAACAATCATGGACAATGCAATGTGTAGTAAATTTATACCAAGGAACTTAAAGCTGCATGACGACAACATTGCTTATAATATTTCAAAATATAACAAGAATGCTGCACAAACACATTTTGTATGAGACAATTTTAAAATTAGTTACCCTATTTTCCTCGAAAAGAGACAATATACATTTAAATATTATAACTTGTATTATATACATTAAAAATTTGCACAGGAAGAAGTGAAGACTTTGAATATCCATAGGTACAAGGCTGTTCAATTTTTAGTCAAACATATTAGACCTTCACTGACCCAACAATCTACAAACCCAAAACATAAATGCTTGGTAAGGTAATCTCTAAAGGCATTAACTAGAGATAAAGAAAGTTTAGTACCTTGAAAATACAAAGACACCTTTGAATGGTCATTTGTATACATTGTGAACTCAAGCATTCCAATTTAAAAGAAAAGATAGAAAGAGTGCATAGCGATGTAAATGATCCAGGTTCAAACTTGGCTGACTTAGAAACTCATGTCTATGTAAATGCCAATATGTTTTTGCCATGACTTTAGCAATTGAAGTCCTCCAAATTCATGAACTCTAAGTTAGAGAGTACATGGTATAGATAACTAAGCAACCTCAATACAAGAAATTCTTTGCAAGGAAGCAAATATGATTATTGGAGCCAATATCACCTAATTTATTGGAACTAATTGTTAAGCCCATTTTTTTTTTAGAATCAATGCATGGAGTGCCAAACAGGTTTCAATTATTGTTAGTTAAGTTACCAATTTTTTCGATTATATCCTTAACCAAGGCATTTGATATGGATATGAATACAAATACAATAAAGATACATGTGTCATGACAAACCAAAATTTCATTTCATATACATACAAACATACAAATACTCAGGGTGTATGTGTGAGTGTGTGAGAGAGAGGTGTCACAAATTTCATACAAAACATTCCATATGGTGGACCTTAAATATGGTAAGAAAGGGCTCCATCAAAAAACTAAAAAAAATAATAATGGAAAAATACAGTATATATATATATATATGTAAAAATATTTAAAATTTTGTATGTCAATATCTATACACTTGAAAAAGCTTTGAAATGAGTGGTCATTCAAAAGAATCCAAGTAGTATTGAGGGAGATATGACCATGTGAAGACAATTGTTCAATGCTAGGGAAACGTTAGGTCAATTTTTTCTGAAAAAATATTTAATCTTTTAGGAGCCATATCTATGTGAAGGGTTGTCCAATTCAAATGATTCTTGGACAAATTTGTGCATAATTTGAAGAGATTTAAAATGAGTGGTCATATGAAAGAATCCGAGCAATAATGAGGGAGATACTACCCAGTGAAGTCAACCATCTACAACAAGGTTAGTGACGACTTTTCAAGTCCCGAAAAACGAAATTGCAAACATCTGTTAGCTAGGGTTCACATGGGAGGAGCAATGGAGGGCTAGGGTATCAACGAGGTAAGGCATTTTGTTTGGGCATTAAAATTTTCATCTAAGTTTCCTTTCTCCCTTCTTCGAGTAAATTTCAGTAGATTTGAGTTATAATTTCCTTCCCAAAACTGATTTACAACTAAATCCTTAAAATCATTCCTAGTAGTAGAGGTTAACGAGGGCCTTCTAGAGAAGCGACTCGCGTTGCTCAAATATACAACAATTTTTGGTAAAATTAATGGGTCTTGGCCAAGGGCTTCGACCTTGAGAAAATGGATTGATAGGAGTTAGAAGTCTCCATGAGTGAATCTATCATTTCTTCCCAAAGGTTTATTTTTAGCCCTTTTTTGTTCCAAGGAGGAAAGAGATAGAATCCTAAAAGGGGGTCCTTTGGTAAAATTAATGGGTCTTGGCCAAGGGCTTCGACCTTGAGAAAATGGATTGATAGGAGTTAGAAGTCTCCATGAGTGAATCTATCATTTCTTCCCAAAGGTTTATTTTTAGCCATTTTTTGTTCCAAGGAGGAAAGAGATAGAATCCTAAAAGGGGGTCCTTGGTTTATGGGAAGAGCAAGACTCTTCCTTATTTGTTGGTATGAAGGCTTTGCACCTGAAAAATGTAAATTTATCCCTAGTACCAGCCTGGGTTAGAATGCATGGGTTGTCCAATAATTTTTGGGAAATAGATACCTTCAAGGAAATAGGCAACACTTTGGGAGAATTCCTTGAGATTTCAAAAACTACAAAAGATGGATTCTTGGCTATTTATGCTCGGATATTGGTCATGATTGATATAAGTAAACCTTTACCAAAATCAATCATTCTTAAGTATGGGGATAAATTGTGGACCCAAACCATAGTTTATGAAAACATATCTTTTAGATGTAGAATATGCCATGAGGTGGGGCATATCAAGAGATCATGCCCTAAGAAGAGTCTAGCATAAACATATGTAGAAAACCGTAAGAGAAACTTACAAATGGACATGGATGAGGATGGTTTTCAACTTCTAAAAAATAGGTCCAGACAAATGAAAGTAAATAAACAGTGGAGACCAATAAGTAAGGATATTGGAAGAAATACCAATTCTTTTGAGGCTTTAGCTTATGAAGAAAAAGAAGATCAAAGCTTACAAGACACAATATAACAAGTTCAAAATACTAATAAGGAACCATCTATTTAGTATGATCCTGATTTAGGAAAGAACATTCACAATGAACCTAAGGAAAGTGTCTCATCAGATTTTGAAGACTCTCTTGAAGTACCATGCACCATTCAGGAGAAGAAAATTGGTAGATAAAATCCAGTGTTAGATGTTAACACCTCTACCATTAATAAAGAAATACCAAAAAATGAGCAGGAGAAGTCAAAAGCTTATGTAGTAAAACCAAGAGCGGATAAATCTAATGAAAAATAAAGTTGTGAAGGAATATTAAGGAATAGAATAATAAGACCTACACTTGATACAAGTAAGGCAAAAAGAGGAAAACCCTCAAATTATTAAGCGAGTTTCAGGGAAGCAAGAGCAAACATAGAGAAAGGAACACAAACTAAGTTGGTTAGACTTCTCTTTACCAAACAACAAAATGATATTGGTAATTTGCAGGCGGGGCCAATAGCCCCTAATGATACATGATTATTATCTCATGGAATATAAGGGGTGCTAATGCCCCCTCAAAGTAGAGGTGTATCAAGGACCTCTATTTAAGTAATAAGCCTAATATTCTTTGTATCCAGGAAACTAAAATGACAAAGGAAGAAGTTTTTAAAACTATGAAAGCAGTATGGGCGAGATGTGAATGGGGTGTTGTGGATTCTAAAGGAGTGGTAGAGAAATTCTAACATCTTATTAAAACCTCCTATGTAACCATTCATAAAACTAAGCATTGGAAAGCCTCTTTAGCCACATGCTACTTTGCAGATATTCAAATAATCTTTATCAATGTCTATGGACCTACAACTCAGTCAAGAAGATTAGAAGTATGGAGTGAGATTGAAGCCTTTACAAGAAGTAAAGAACAAGAAACCCAATTCATGATTATAGGAGATTTTAATGCCATAACCAAGCTAGATGAAAAATTTGGGTAATTAGGAAATTAACTCGAAGTATGAGAGATTTCTTAGCTTTTATTCAAAACAATAATCTATGGGATGTTGAGTTTGAAGAAGACAACTATACATGGACCAACAACAAGAGATCCCAAAACCTAATAAAGGAAAAATTAGATACGTGCATTCTCTAATATTGTTGGCTAGATGAAGGGACATGTGCTAAAATTAATACTTGGACAAGGATTGGTTCTAATATTTGGCCAATAAGAGTTAAAATGGCAATAAGTGAATTCAAAAAAGATTATATTTTAAATATGAGAAAATGTGGGAAGACCATCCTCAATTTGTTGATATGCTAGAAAAAATATGGAATTCTTCAGGAAACGGTGGACTGTATACGCTTCTAAAACAAATTAAATCTATGACATCTAGATTAAAAGAATTGAACAAAAACACTTTTGGAAACATTTTTGAGAAGAAAGAACTAAAAGATAAAATTTCAAGAAGGTGATCATAATATTCCAAGCTCAGAGCAAAGGGAGTTGCTTAGTGAATATCATAATATTTTGAGTGAGGAAGAGAAATTATGGAGATTAAAATTGGGAGAACTTGGTTAAAAGGAGATAAAAATACAAAGTTTTTTCATAGGATGACTATAGTACAAAGATCAACATCCAAAAATAGTAGAATTAAATCAGTTTAAGGGGTTTGGATTGAAGACCAGAGTGAAATTAGAAAGGTAGCAAGGTTGTTTTATCAGAATATTCTAGGATCGATGGAGTTTGAAGTTCTTAATGATAAACTACTACAAGAAGTACCTTAAATTATAAATTATAACAAATGAAGACAATAGGAAACTAATGGAGCTTATTACTTTGGAAGAAATTCATTTAGCTCTTTTCTCTTTTGATAAAGATAAATCCCCGATGGCAATAATATTATGTTTACGTAAAAAATGTGATGTCCAAAATATGGAAATGATGCACTTATGGGTAAAACAGGAAATAATTTACAAATGCATGGTTACAGTGAAGAGTTTGAACTTATTGAGCTTAATGGAAGACTTAATAAGTGTGGAGTAATCAAACCCCAATTTGACATTGGGGTGAAAATAATTGAGTCATGGATTGCCCGCGACAAATCAATCAGATGTGACCGGAACATCGGGGCACAATTTAATGGTGAAGATTTATTTTTGTATGTTAATGTGAAATTGGACTTTACTAAAGTTCAACCTTTTGAGTTAAGTACTTTTATTTTTATTTAAAAGGAAAATTACCAAATAATGTAATACGGGACAGGCGATATTACATTGTTTGATCATGTAATAGTTTTAGGGAGTGTGATTAATATTTAGGAGTGTGTTTAATATTGGAGCTTATAAGTATGTGTCAAGTGTGAGAGTGTGTTTAGGTGTCAAGTGTGCAAGTGTGAGTTGTGTGAGATAGTGAAGAGTTACGTGTGAGTTATGTAGTTATGAGTGATTTTGTCACTATGAGAAAAGAGGGAAGGTCAAGAGGTAAGCATGTGAAGTGATGAGGCCTAGAAATGCCTCATTATTACACTATTGTTGACATATAAAAACTACCATAATATTAAATATGACAAATTTAAAGTGCCAAATAGTGATTAGAATATGTTACTTGTTACATGTTTGCATGATTTTATGTTTGGAACATTATACCTCTGTTTTGACTATTTTCAGCACTGTTTCAGTTGATTAGGTAGTAAATAAAACATGTATTGCAATTACATTCTGATGGCATGAATAGATTCCTCTCATCAAGAACTACAACTTTGCTTTTTGAAGCGAGTCAATCCGAGCTATAGATAAAAAGTTATGAAGGTTACATCGTTCCTGCGCTCATTGTTCATGCCTTAGTCTTTTCTGGAGCTGTTAACAGGTGCAAATCTGCGTTAAAGGGAACATTGGCGGATCTACTGGGAATTATTCAGAATGAGTTAAGGTACCAAATTCATACCAATGGTACTTTATAATATAGAGAAAACATAGCCAAAATTTGAAGGCATATGGATAAGTAACCTGAAAGTTATGGGGCCTGCAAAATGGCAGTTTCACACTTTTTGACAGCTGGAAATGCTGGTAAAAATGTGTTAAAGGCCAACTTGACAGCGATTCCGAAAGTAATTTATGAGGAATTAAGAGTTGAAAATTTAACCCAATGTTGTTCATATAACCAAGAACATGTGGACATAATTTGGTAAAAAATGGAGTTACGATGAACAAGTTATGATCACTCCAAAAAGGCATCTGGGCATGTTTTGGCAGCTGGAAACAGCAGGTCACAGTCCATACAAATTCCAGCCACCTGTCACTTTGAAGGAAGGCATAGAATTTGTCAAATAAAGAAGAGGTAAACGCTTGGAAATAGTTGAGGGAGAATAGGCATGACTCTTTCTCCACCCGACAACGATCGCCACGTGATGCAAATGGAAGCAACAAGTCAAAAGGTTAAAATGCAAGAAATCTGGTAAATACAGGACACGGTCATGCAAATTCTAGCCAGCTGTACATATACAGCAGGGCTTGGAATTAGTCACTCCAGCACATGCCACCACTGCAGAAGGGTGTACAAGATAAGGTAAAACAATCCAAATGGTCAACAACTTCCTCCCTATGCGTTTGGAGTGCAAATAAGCAATGTATTATCACTTGCTTGTTATTCTGGCGCAGGAATAGGGAATAGCGCAGGAACAACAGAAGATGGTCAAAAAGCGATAGATCGGTAGAGGAAAGTATTGACAATTGACCAGAAAGTTGTCCCAGCTCATGTTAACTAATTTCCTCAATGAATGTAGCTTAATAAGGTTGAATAGATCATGTTTGACAAAGCAAGTTCATGCATTCTAGGAAACAGTTGTGCAAACAGTTGTAAATCCTTGCAAATCAGTAATCAAGTATATCAGCATAATATTATAAATAAGAGAGCTCCCAGCACGGTTGAGCATATAGAATATAGGCATATAGTCATATAGGAGACAAAGAAATAGAGAGTGCAATTGTTTTTGTAGCAGAACAGTAATCTGCAGGTTTTTCTTGCATTACTGTAATGCATTTTCGGATTGAATAAAAAGGTGTAGTTTTTAGTTCTCAATTGGCATGTTGAGTTGATTATTAGTATTTAGGTTTTCTTAGCATAACTCTTCACCTTCATCTGGTTCTGGAATCAAGGGCCACTTGTAGGACCAAAGGAAGGCATCTTCTGACAGAATACATTGCTAATTCCTTGCTGCAGCAGGTTAGCAGAATTCTGCCAGTTTCATTTCTTTAGCAGCTTTATATTCATATTTCAGTCTTGACAACATTTTTCCATCATTCCATGCAATTTCAACATTTTTGTTCAGATTTGCAGCAACTTCAAGTTTTCTGTCATTTTCCAAATTTGTAGCAATTTCCAATTTTCTCGTCATTTCTCTGCAATTTCAGTTTGTGACATTTCCGGTTTTACAATAGATGTTAGTTTGAATTTCTAGATTTAGAACATGCTCGGAGAATTGTAGTTAGTTTATTTTTCTGCAACCGTGTGTGATTTCAATTACGTAATTTGCCTTTTCTGACAATTTCAATTTAGCAACATTTCATTTTTTGCTATTTCAGATTCTGCTTTTCATGCAAGTTTTAATTCAGTTTTATTTCCTGTAATTTGATTTCCAGTTCTAGGAATTAGAGGACACACAAAACCCCCAAAAATGCTAACTGATCCATCAATAAAGTCTGTTTTCTGAATGAACTAATCTTTAACCTGTTGGAGCCTTCTTTCGTATATAGCCTTGGACACCGCCCTGGATTGACACACATAATGATTAAATGATGAATGAACAACGACACTCATCATGAAGAGTCTCAAAAAATTATATATTAAAGACAACATTGTAAAAATCATCGAACTAGCATAACTTCATGCATGTTGTAGTAAACTTTATTAATAATATTTTCAGTATTTTGTGTGTGAAATATTATGAGCATTATTTTGTAATTCTGGAAGTGATACCACTGAAAGAATTTGGGCCTATTTTCTAACATGATCATATTCATTAATTTCACTAATATAAGTTTGTTCAAGAGGTCTCAAAAAACTACTTAGGCCATTCTCTTTACATATTTTCGATAGTATCATACATTAGGGGCACAAGAAGAGTCATTAGCTAAGATGGAGGTGGCAACTTTGGTTGCAAAATCATCACTAACATGTTTGGATTAGGTGCCAATTTTTAAGGTGGAAATATAGGTTATTTTGAATTTGAAGCATTGTACCCTAGTTCAAGTCAATTAGCAAAGACATGGAAGTTCTTGGTGCTAGCTTTCCAAATTACACCATTATTTTCTCCATAGAACAACTTCTTGATAGGCTTCATGAAATGTCATTCAATGGACTTGCCTTACCATCATGACAAGTTTCAACTACAATGCCTTCATATAATAGACAAATGATTGAGGAGTTGCAAGCTTAACCATAGTCAAAATTCTATTCCATGTGATAAAACCTTATATTGAAATCATGGATATCTTCATATGAGTGTCTTGTTATATTATTAAAATAGAGCAGTAATGAGTACACATGTCAAGTCTTTCAATATTTACGTAAAAACATCTCCCAGTAAATTCCAATTTGTGATTCAAAATAGTTTTAATTCCCTGTACCATATAGTTTGTTCAATTCTCAAAGAAAAATCCAACAATCACACTACAATGTCTTTATGTTGTATGGATTTTAACAAATTGAGATCCTACAAATATTCATCTATTGTTTTTTCTTTTGGCCCACTAATATTTGGGAGCTCTTCTATTGCTACAACTAAAATTTGATTATATTCTAATATTTCCATTGTGGATAGTTGACTTGAGCACATGCTAGATTTTTTTGGGCCATTATGAACCGATGAGAGTAAGAGATAGTACATGTCAATTTTTTTTGCTATGGAAGATTTGGTGCAATGGGGTAAAAAAAATCATGTTGTTAATTTCTTATTTTTGGTTGGAGGCATTGATTCACAAAAACACATTAGATCTCCTACTTGTCATGCCTTGGACTAAGTGAGCATGCAATTAAAATATTTTTAGATAAGTCATCATGAAACCTAACTTAAATATCTAGATTCAAAATCAAATATGATTCTACATCCCATTGGGCATGCTAAAAATTCATATTGTTGATCTTTCTAAGGTCATATATGTGCCCTCAACCACAATGTAATTGGAAGATTAAATTTCACTTAATCAACCTTTTAAAAGGATTGGATTTATCATTTATTACTTTGAAAGGGAAAAAGGGTGAGAATATTGCTAAGTTAAAGTGGATTATCTATTTATTTTTTAATTGATCCAATTTATTCATCGCAAAAATAATGGCTACAATAATTTCAATTCTATTTTGAAAAGCTAAGTAATCACCCACAATTACATTCAATACATTTTGTGAAAGAATACAATAGGCTTTAAAAAGAACACAAGAATTAGTTAATCATAATTTAGACATTGCATCACATCAACAAGGTAAATAAATCTTTTTTTATTGGGTAAAGATCAGGTTTTGAAAGGGGTTTGTTCCTTTTTACAGTGCTTTCCTCTAAATTCCTAGAATTTAGCATTTGTACTCTATTTTGTTTACAATTCAAATTAGAGTTTATATGTACTCCCTTCTTATCAGCTTAGCATTTACAGTTCTATCCACAATTATGTTAAACTCACTTGAATCAACTTAATAGTGCCTCTTACCATATTATTTCTAGGATCTTCACTTATCTAATTCAATATGTTTTGTGAATTTTTTTAACTACTCGTATTAATCCTTATCTACCACCTTAGTGATATTATCCATAATTTCTTTACCCCAAAATACCTTAGATCCTAAGTAGATCCAATTTTCTAGGATATCATCAACTTTATTGCCTTCTCTACAAGTATGGTTAAAACTTGCATTCTCGAAGGCTTGAATAACATTGTGCACTTTTTCCATAACTACTTTGATCTCCCATTCATTCCTCCATTCCTTAGGATTTTTATGATAAACAAGGAATCTCCTTCTACCTCTAAGTTTTTAATTTCCAAAATCACAATTATGAGGGCTTTTAGGGCTATCTAGCCTCCTCCTAATTCATTGTGGGCCTTCCATAGTACTCGGAGGAGGCTATGATTATATCACATTTACTATTCTAGTTGATCCCTCCTCCTTCTGCCTCCCCTAGGTTTCCTTTGCCATCCCCATCAAGGTTTAACTTGAACCACCCTTGAGTTGGGGGTTTACACAACAATTTTCTTTGTCTAGGTGTTTCTTCTTTTATTCCAATGGAGTGAAAAATCTGACCCTTTCCTTAGTCAATGCTTGAATATTGTTATATGATATTTTTGATGGTAGAATTTTATTTTTGAAGATTTTGCTATTGCATTATGTTAGGAATCAAATCGGCTCTAGTTCATGCTTTGGTATGGTGACCACCCATTGTGGTTTTCCAGTGCATTTGATGCCTACACCTCATGTAGAGCATATAGTTTGGGAAGTTTGAGGAGCATGGGACACGACTTTGAGGATAACCTTCAAGATGGTTTACCAAGGTTGGCTCCTTATCAAGGTGTCTTCTTGGCACACTTCTTCCTACTCTAGCCTAGTGTACCTAGTCTTATCTAAAGAACACAAGCTTATACTGAGAGGGGGAGTGAGCAGTATAAGATCAAAACTTTTACTTTTCTTTCCAAATGATAACAACAATAATATCAATGGAGTAAATGAAACAATGCACAAATAATCACACACATGAGATACATAGATTTAACGTGGTTCACCCAATGTGAGCTACGTCCACGGAGAAAATATTTCTTATAAATTTCCTCAACCAATCTCTTGGAAATCAATTCCCTATTACAATATTTATGGGCACCAACCCAAAGGAGACACCAATCCCTTATGCTCAAGTTCGTGGACCTCTTATCCACAGGAGACACCAATCCCCTTTGATCTAGTTCGTGGACTTCTATCCACAAGAGACACCAATCCTCTTTGATATGGTTTGTGGACCTCTATCCATAGGAGACACCAATCCCCTGTGATTTGGTTCGTGGATCTCTATCCATAGGAGACACCAATCCCCTTTGCTATGGTCAGATCCAAATACTGCTAACAACTCTACATAAATATACTCCAAGCCTCCTCACAAGGCTTACTCAAATCTGCCTCAAGCCTTATCATAAGGCCTATTCTCAACTCTACTCAAATATGCTCCAATCCTTCTCACAAGACCTGCTTTCTACTCTACTCAAATCTGCTCCAAGACTCTTCATAAGGTCTGCTCTTAGGTCTGCTAAAATATTCTCCAAACCTTCTCACAAGGCCTACTTTCTACTCTGCTCAAATCTGCTCCAAACCTCATCACAAGGCCTGCTCTTAGCTCTGCTCAAATCTGCTCCAAGCCTTCTCACAAGGACTGCTTTCTGCTCTGCTCAAATATGCTCCAAGCCTTGTCACAAGGCCTACTCTCAACTCTGCTCAAATCTTATCCAAGCCTTCTCACAAGGTCTACTCTCAGCTCTGCTCAAATTTGCTCCAACCCTACACATAAGGCTTGCTCAAGTCAGCTCACTAAACCTGCTCAATATGCTCAAGCCTACACATAAGGCTTGCTTAAGTCTGCGCACCAAACCTGCTCAATATACTTCGAGCCTCCACATAAGGCTTGCTCAAATCTGCTCCAAGCCTACACATAAGGCTTGCTCAAGTCTACTCACTAAACCTACTTAATCTGCTCCAAGCCTACACATAAGGCTTGCTCAAGTCTGCTCACCAAACCTGCTTAATCTGCTCATAACACATGCTCAAATCGTGTATACAAAAATAATGTTTATCTATTTCCAAATCTTGCATAATGATGTCATCAAGTGCTTTATATAATCTTCAATGTGCTTTCTTTAACTAAAGCCATTTAGACATATTCTACCCAGAATTTGTTTAACCTCTTGAACATATAGAGAATGATATGCACTAACAAATGCTCAATATGTTCTTCACATTCATTAAGTCTGTTGCTTTCACATGTCTCATATTTATTGCATTCTAAAGGTAGCTCTAGTCTAGCACTTGATAACTGACCTGGTTCTTACTTGAGTTGCACCTTTACTTCAAGACCAATCACAATGCACAAGTATTTCTCATCTACTCACAAAGTCAATCATGAAGATGCACAAATTTGCTTCACGAAAACTGATTTCTAACACTTGTACATTCATTTCCAATGTCACTCAAATCAATACCCAATTGCTTCACAAATTTATTTAACAATGATGCACAAATTTATTCTCAAACCCTAGCACAAGTGTTTCCAATTTTTTTCAATGATAATGCACAACTTGTTATCAAAACCTAACACAAGTTTCCAATTTCACTTAACAATTATGTACACTTGCTCTCAAACCCTTGGTCAAATATTTCCAATATTTACTCAACAATAATGCACACTTTTATCCTCAAAACCCTAGCTCATATATTTCCAACAATGCACATAAAATTTAACCTTATATATCCACCTTAGGACATCAATATTTGCTCAACAAAACATCTTATGGAATGAATTAGATCACCACCCCTCTTAAATTGCTTTGATGAAGATGTGCCCTCAAAACATGTCTCAAAAATAATTTCCCTTCCTTGTGCCACTTTAAAAATTGGTTAGCAAATTCTCTCTTTTAATATCAAAATATCCACTCAAGCACTTTATCAAATATAAGCAATATGATAGCAACAAAGTGACCTCCTAACCCTTTCACAAATAGTATGCAAGTTACACAAATAAATTTCCAACAATACACCTTATTTCTCCAACTTTATATATACAAAACTCAACACCAACACAAAATACAATTAAATAAAACTAATACACCTTTTTACTCCACCATGCATCACACATAAACCACATTTTTCAGATTTCAAATAAAGCACCTAAAACCTTATGACTCCCACAAAAATCATTCCATTAAATAAAAATATTAATACCTCTTCCCTACCATGGCTTGAAACCTTGACCTCCCATGACACACCACTAACACGAACACTTTGGCCAGTTGCGCTACCGCAGTGGTTAGAGCCAAAAGGAATGCCCACATTTTTATCTCTACCCTTTGCACTAATCAAAAAAGGAGTGCCCACATTTTTCTCTCCACCCTTTGTTCAAATAAAAAGGAGTACCCACGTTTTTGTCTCTACCCTCTGCTCAAATTGAAAAGGAGTACCCACATTTTATCTCTGCCCTCTTCACAAACTGAAATCTCAACACCAAAAATGATGTCCAGGGTTTTGACCTTACGACCTTCTCCTGCCAATGCTCACGCTAGCCTCACAGCCAGCTGCGCTACCACAACAACTTAGAACACCTCAGGTACACACAAAAAAACCTGATCTTGTATATCTCTGCACACCTCTTAACAATTATTGGATATCTCTTTGTCGTTCGAAATATATCAATAAAAATTTGCTGGATATCTCTCTATCATTCGCATCAATTATCACAAAATATATTAATCAAATATTGCATGAAAAACGTTAATCAAATGTGAAGAAGTGACAATGTTTATATATGCAATAATCACGGTCTTTGAAATTCCAAGACATCGGCTTCAAATTTGCATTTCAAATATCTTTTTAATACGTTGGCTCCTCAATTCCCTTTTTGAAACCTTGGTTATAATATTTTATTAAAATATTATAACATAACTTCTTAGACCCATAGATGTCTTAACATAACCTTTTGATTTAAATAATGCAAACTTGTGTCCCTTGGTCCTCAATATTTTAAACCCTTTTTCTCAAGTATTTAAACCTCTTGGCCCAAATCTCTTAAACCTTTTCTTTATAATATTTAAACATGATATTTAAATATTATAATATTTTTCTTTAAAATTATTTCCTTGAGAAGTTGTCCAACCTCATAAATGCATCAACCATGAAGAATATTCCTACCTTAAATATCATTGCATCAACCCTTTGACATCAATGAAAACTCAATGTACTCAATATTTCCAACAATCTCTCCCTTTTTCATTGATGGTAACCCTTTAAAAATATTCTTTTAGTGCAACTGGATATCAAATCTGCTCCCCCTTACTGAATTCTCTCCCCCTTTGACATCAATGGCAAAGAGCTCCTTGGGGCTAACAATAAGATATTTTAGCATAGTCTCCACACCACCTCTTTTTCTTGAGGTGATCAATTTCGTGATGGGAGTAAAGCTACTCCCAACTTACAATACTCTTCTTCTTTTTCAATATTTTTCTAAACTTTTGAATCCATACCTCTTTGAACATTTTGACTATCCTTCTTCTTGCTTGTCTTTGGAGGTTTTAGGAATTCTGTTCTACACCACTTTGCTTTATGCCCAAAATTGTTGTAATTGTAACATCTGATATTGTAATTCTTGGAAGGTGCAAATGACTTGAAATTTCTCTCTGTGAAGCCATAATCATTCTTACCATGAGCCCTGCAATGTATAGCTTTGTGACCAAAATTATTACATGAGTAGCAATAACCTTGGAAGTAATATTCATATTCAAATGAATTGAAGGTCCTCTTGGTGAAGTCAAAATAATTTCTATCATGAACCCTGCAATGTACAACTTTATGACCAAAATGATTACATGAGTAACAATAACCTTGGAAGAAATATTCATCTTGCCTTGGAGGATATGATCGCATACTTCTTTCTTTGCTTTTCCTGTGATGGTCTCTGTTCCTTGATTGTGCATTGTTTTCTTTCTCTTTGAAACTTCCACTTCTCAACACATTAGCATATGTCTTAGACTCTTCTTCAATTTTCCTCTTTGATTCCTTTATCCCTTTTGAGCTTGACTCCTCTTTTTGTTTCTCTTGACCTTCTTCAAAACCAAGTTCTATTTTTATAAATGGATATCTTTATGCCTTGATAATGTCATCCAAATATTTTGAGCTTTTCTCAAACTTATGTAGCTTATCATTAGAATATTTCACTTCCATCCTTAGAGAAACCACTTCATGTTCTAATCTTTCACATTCTAGCTCTTTTGCCTTTAACTGTTTAGCCATACCTTCTTCAATTCTTCTTGCCTCTTCAACTTTAACTTTTAAGTCATTGAGATCTTGTAGAAGCTTTGCCTTGATTTTCTCATCCTCTTGTACTTGAGCCTTTAATTTTAAGTTCTCTCTTTTTAACTCTTCAAGATCAAAAACAAGTTCCTCTTTCATATCAACCATGGCTTCTTCATCCCTTTCTAAAACTTTCTCTTTTTCTAGGTCTTCAATAATAGGAGCATCTTCTTTCTCTTCTACTTGATATTCAATAGGAGCATCTGCTTTATTTTCTACTTGGTTTTCAATAGGAGCATCTTCATTTTCTTGTACTTGATCCTTTGATCTTGAGTTCTCCTTTCTAGCCCTCTTCAACTCTTCAAGAGCAACAATAAGTTTCTTATTTTTGTCAACTGTGGCTTCTTCTTCATTTTATAAACCTTTTTCTTCTTCTTCACTATAGGAGAAGCTTTCATCACTACTGTACCCATTTTGTGGACAATAAGTTGCATAGTGACCAATGTTACCACAACTAAAATATTTCACATATTGCATATCTTTGTGTCTTATCAGATCCTTCTTATTTCTTCTTATACTGCTTGATTCATCACTTGATTTTGTTTCTTTATATGTTTCCACTTCCCTTTTTAGAGTAACACTCCCTTTGAGAGCATCTTCCATGTCCACCATAGTTTCATCTCTCTCTATTTTCTTGGATTTCAATTACTAGAGCATCTTCCTTTTATTTCATGGCCATGTGTGTTCCTTCCTTATTAGGAGGATATGGTCTCATGGTTCTTCTTTTTCCTTTCTTGGCCATGTGTGTTCTTGTAAGATCTTCCTTCAAGCTATTAGGCTTCCCTGAAGGAACCCACTATGATACCAATTGAAGAACACACGATTATACTAAGAGGGAGGGTGAACAGTATAAGATCAAAACTCTTACTTTTCTTTCCAAATAATAACAATAATAATATCAATACAATAAATGAAACAATGCACGAATCATCACACACATGAGAGACACATATTTAACGTGGTTCGTCCAATATGGGCTACGTCCACAGAGAAAATATTTCTTATAAATTTCCTCAACCAATCTCCTGGGAACAAATTCCCTATTATAATATTTATGGGCACCAACCCAAAGGAGACACCAATCCCCTATGCTCAAGTTCGTGGATCTCTTATACACAAGAGACACCAATACCCTTTGATCTAGTTTGTGGATCTCTATCCCAAAGAGACACCAATCCCCTTTGATCTAGTTCGTGGACCTCTATCTACAGGAGAAACCAATCCCCTATGCTCTAGTTCATGGACCTCTATCCATAGGAGACACCAATCCTCTTTGCTATGGTTCGTGGACCTCTATCCATAGGAGACACCAAACCCATTTGCTATGGTTAGCTCCAAAGATTGCTCACAACTCTACACAAATATGCTCCAAGCCTCCTCACAAGGCTTGCTCAAATATGCCTCAAGCCTTCTCACAAGTCCTGCTCTCAACTCTGCTCAAATATGCTCTAAGCCTTATCACAAGGCCTACTTACTACTATGCTCAAATCTTCTCCAAGCCTCATCATGAGTCCTGCTCCCAACTCTGCTAAAATATGCTCCAAGCATTCTCACAAGGACTGCTTTCTACTCTGCTCAAATCTACTCCAAGACTTCTCACAAGGCCTACTCTCAGCTCTGCTCAAATATTCTCCAAGCCTTCTCATAAGGCCTGCTCTCAGCTCTGCTCAAATATGTTCCAAGCCTACACATAAGGCTTGCTTGATTCTGCTCACTAAACCTGCTCAATCTGCTCCAAGCCTACACATAAGGCTTGCTCAAGTCTTCTCACCAAACCTGCTCAATATAATCCAAGCCTACACATAAGGCTTGCTCAAATATGCTCCAAGCCTACACATAAGGCTTGCTCAAATCTACTCCAAGCCTACACATAAGGCTTGCTCAAGTCTGCACACTAAAATTGCTTAATTTGCTCCAAGCCTATATATAAGGCTTGCTCAAGTCTGCTCACCAAACTTGCTTAATATTATCATAACACATGCTCAAATCGTGTATACAAAATTTTTTTTTATCTATTTCTAAATCTTACATGATGATATCATCAAGTGCTTTATCTAATATTCAATGTGCTTTCTTTAACTAAAGTAGTTTAGACATATTCTACCCAAAATTCATTTAACCTCTTGAACATATAGAGAATGATATGCACTAACAAATGCTCAATATGTTCTTCACATTCATTAAGTCTATTGCTTTCACATGTCTCACATTTATTGCATTCTAAAGGTAGCTCTAGTCTAGCACTTGATAACTGACCTAGTTATTACTGAGTTGCACCTTTACTTCAAGACCAATCACAATGCACAAGTCTTTCTCATCTACTCACAAAGTCAATCATGAAGATGCATAAATTTGCTTCACAAAAACTGATTTCTAACACTTGCACATTCACTTCCAATGTCACTCAAACCAATGCCCAATTGCTTCACAAATTCATTTAACAATGATGCACAAATTTATTCTCAAACCCTAGCACAAGTGTTTCCAATTTCTTTCAATGATAATGCACAACTTGTTCTCAAAATCTAACACAAGTTTCCAATTTCACTTAACAATGATGTACACTTGCTCTCAAACCCTTGGTCAAATATTTCTATTCTTTACTCAACAATAATGCACACTTTTATCCTCAAAACTCTATCTCATATATTTCCAACAATGCAAATAAAATTTAACCTTATATCTCCACCTTATGATATCAAAAATATTTGCTCAATAAAACACCTTATGGAAGGAATTAGATCACCGTACTTCTTAAATTGTTTTGATGAAGATGTGCCCTCAAAACTTGTCTCAAAAATAATTTCCCTTCCTTGTGCCACTTCAAAAATTGGTTAGCAAATTTTATCTTTTAATATCAAAACATCCACTCAAACACTTTATCAAATATAAGCAATATGATAACAACAAACTGATCTCCTAAACCTTTCACAAATAGTATGCAAGTTACACAAATAAATTTCCAACAATACACCTTATTTCTCCAACTTTATATATACAAAACTCAACACCAACACAAAATACAATTAAATAAAACTAATACACCTTTTTACTCCACCTTGCATCACACAGAAACCACCTTTTTCATATTTTAAATAAAGCACCTAAAATCTTATGACTCCCACAAAAATCATTCCATTAAATAAAAATATTAATACCTCTTCCTTGTCATGGCTTGAAATCTTGACCTCCCATAATGCAACACTAACACGAACGCTTTGGCCAACTGTGCTACCACGGTGGTTAGAGCTAAAAGGAATGCCCAAATTTTTATCTTTGTCCTCTACGTTAATCAAAAAAGGAGTGTCCACATTTTTCTCTCTGCCCTTTGTACAAATAGGAGCGCCCACGTTTTTGTCTCTACCCTCAGCACAAATCGAAAAGGAGTGCCCATATTTTATCTCTGCCCTCTGCGCAAACTGAAACCTCAACACTAAAAATGGTGTCCAAGGTTTTGACCCAGTGACCTTTCTCCTGCTAGTGCTCACGCTAGACTCACATCCCTCTACACTACCGCAAAAGCTTAGAACACCTCAGGCGCACACAAAAAATCTGATCTTGTATATCTCTGCACACCTCTTAACAATCGTTGGATATCTCTCTGCCATTCAAAATATATCAATCAAAATTCACTGGATATCTCTCTTCCGTTCGCATCAATTATCACAAAATATATCAATCAAAGCTTGCATGAAAAACATTAATCAAATGTGGAGAAATGACAATGTTTATATATGCAATAATCACGGTCTTCAAAATTCCAAGACGTCGGCTTCAACTTTGCATTTCAAATATATTTTTAATACGTTGGTGCCTCAATTCCCTTTTTGAAACCTTGGTTATAATATTTTATTAAAATATTATAACATAACTTCTTAGACCCATAGATGTCTTAACATAACCTTTTTATTTAAATAATGTAAACTTGTGTCCCTTGGTCCTCAATCTTTTAAACCTTTTTTATTTTAAACCCTGTCTCAAGTATTTAAACCTCTTGGTCCAAATATCTTAAACCTTTTCTTTATAATATTTAAACATGATATTTAAATATTATAATATTTTCCTTTAAAAATATTTCCTTGAGAAGTTGTCCAACCTCATAAATGCATCAACCATGAAGAATATTCCTGCCTTAAATATCATTGCATCTTCATTGCATCAACCATTTAACATCAATGACAACTCAATGTACTCAATATTTCCAACATTATATGGGAAAGGGAAGAAAGAAAAGCAATAAAAGCTATAGCCTGTACTAAGGATGGCAATGCACCAAGAAGTACAAGTATTTTCAATGCATCGATAGGATTAATGAACACATGAGTCACCATGCCAGGAAAGTAAACACCATCTCATTACAATATACACATTTCTTCTTATGAAATTTGCACAAGGAATAGATACTAGTCATGAGGTTCCCATACAAATTTGCATAACACAAAGAATGGGATAGAAAGAAAATAGCCAAAACTCATATATATATATATATATATATATATTAAAACCAGTGAAATACATATGCTATAATGAAAGGGCTCGAAGGGTCCTGTACATAGATGACTTGGGGCTTGAGTCTAGATAAGTACATAAGAAAAATGAGAAAAAAACTCTAATTGGACCAAATACTAGGCTCAAGGAACTATCATTATTCTTTGCCTAACCAAGATACAAAATTGGAAACTTATACAACCTCAACCTAAATTAAAAATTAAAAATTTCCTCCAAGATCGCTTTGAGTAGGAACATCTATCTTCCTTGGTTGTTGTGATCGAGGTGCCATTATGCATTCATTTATGAGAAATTTATAGTTGATATGGGGTCTAATCATCTTAAATTCCCACTAGAAAAAGTGTCATCCTTTGGAAATTTCATTAATGGGTGTTCATCTTTGTGGAAACTCGAGTTCAGGTGTTGTCAGCTTTCGCTCATTTGGGGAGCCTCACTGCTAATCTAAGATGGTGTGGGCCCCACCTTTGTTCTTTTCCTTAGCCACCAAGTCTTTGTATTACCTGGTTTCCCATTGGTTCTAGTTTTTATTTGTACCATCTGATCCCTACCTAGGTTTTTGGTAATTGGATCTCCATATTGATGTAGTTTTTAATATATCATCATTTTATCGATTTTGCCTTGTCCTATCACCCTTTCTACTTTAGGGCTAGATCAGAATACTTCATGAGTAGCCTTAAGCCTAGGATTACCTTCGAGAACTCAATTTCTTTGGTAGTCTTCCTTTGTACGTCAAAGTTCCAAGACCAAATCCCTTCAATTCATATTTTGGTTACTACCTTCTAGATGATTCTCGTCTCCAGTTGATATTGCTTGTATTGTTGTTATGTTGCTTGATTGTTTGTGCTTTAGAGTTGCCTTTTCATAGGGGCTACCATACTTTTCATTTTGTGAGTGTGCACTAAGCTATTATCTTTTTCTAGTTTAACCAATATGTTCTCCTATGCCTTTTATCATGAACTTTGGAGGGGCCTTCATATGACCTAGCAAGCTTTGACAAGCTTACCAACCTCAACCCTATAAACATTGTCTCCCTTCATTTATTCCTATTTGGTCCTTTAGTCTCATTTCATGGACATGATGATGGTATCACTTGGTGAAATCCCCAGGACACATGTCTCTTTGAAACCCAATTTTTCCAGAGAGGGTGATTCAGTTCCCAGATTTATCCTCCTAGTTGAGGGACAGGTACAGGGTTACCTAGTGGGTAGAAATCCTATCGAAAATAGAACCCTTTTAATTACCACCAAAATGTCTTTGGGGTCATTATTTGTGGTGGGGCACAACTTAGTTACCACTAAAAAGGCTAAATTTTTTATCTATCTAGTCTAGGTGGTTAACCTTACCTTATGGCATGGGAAGTTTTAAACTTGGTAGCAAATTTTGATGTAGGATTTCCTTTATTTTCATATTTAGCATCTTTCTAGCATCAACTATTTAATAGGTAGACGAAGATTTTTTTCCCCTCATTCTGCTTGGCTCTAGGCAAAAACCTTGCTAAAAAATCCTTCAAGTTGGATTTTCCAGATGTAGTGAAATTTTCAATACAATTTGATAACTCACAAGGGGTTTTTGCTTGTAGGAGGTCAAGAACCTAGGAGTTGTAGCCTTATCTATTAGGTGTGGAGTCTATGATGGCAAATCTAGGGTATTTTGAGTTTAGGGGATGAAAGGTGAATCCTTTGAAGGATAGTTGTCTTCCATTGCTCCCACCTATTTATTGCCTTAAACATGTGATTTGTAGTTAGGAGTCAATGAGTGGTTGTCTTTGGTTGGTGACAATTCCCCAAGTTTATGAGGAATTTTTTTTCTAAAATAAAGCATGGGAAATTCACCCCCTATTTATGGTTTTCCTACCATCTCTCCCTAGTATTCTAGATGTTATTCGATCATCGCAAGAGAGCATCCAAGAATATTACCAACCATGTGGGCACCTTGATTTTCTATCTCCTCCTCAAGATAGGGGTTAGGCCACTCTATTTTTAGCCAATAATTCCCTAGTAAGGAAGTTCCATGTGAGGATGGTTCGAGGATAGGTACCTCTTGAGGTCTCTTCTAGAATCCTTCAACATGTGCAACCTAGATGGTAGAGGAAGATCCACCACTATCATCCTTATGATCATTGAGACCTTCGAAAGCCTGTATAACACCACTATGAGATATTTTTCTACCCCTATTGTATGGATTGGGATCCCACCCATCTCAAGGGATTATTGGCTTTGATCTATACCTCTGACTAGACATCCAGGTTTGCTTGGAAGCACCCTTTTTAGGGTATATCCAATGACCATTAGAGCATCGTGTATGTCATATCCTAATGCAACCTCCTTCAGTTCTTTGACAATGTTGAATCCAATGGGCTTGGGTACCTTTTTCATCCTCCCTTGATATTGTTGCTCAATTTTATTTTTGGGCTTTCTAGTGGGTATCAAATTGTACCTACATTTTGTCACTCACTATAGCATTAGTCCCACTAGAATCGATGCAAACTTTGTCTTCATACCACATCACCATTGTTTATTTTGTTGGATCAATTTTGAGACCTAGGGCAATGTTTGAGGTAGTTATTTGAGGTGGACTAGGCTATAGGGTAAGAAGCTCGTTGGGATTTATTATAGATATAACAACAAGGATCTATAAGTGAGTATTGCTAGGTATAAAAATCCTCTGTATAGTTTTTTTGAGCATGTACAACATCCCAGATTGGGTTGTGCAGTGATAGCTATAAGGGAACTAGGATGGGGGTAATTTGTGGCTCTAAGGATTGGGTTTGACTAGACCCCTAGAAATATTGAATTTGGTTTGTGGTTCTAAGTGAATTTGGTTACCTGATTAGAAGGAGGTGTTAGGGGTACCTTGGTACAAGAACATTGGGTTTTTTTTTTCACGCTTAAGCATTACAATTTCATTAATCAGGATCATGACCTTGTTCTGTAACTCATCTATCTTTGCAACCTAGGATTTATTATAAAGTTGACTTAGGTACATAGAGGAAGTTTGTACTAGGACCAAGTATATGGGAGGGGATTATTGAAACGTGGGTTGCATAGTGGGTGGAAGATGGTAGGGTTACTGGATATTGGGGAAGAAAAGTATGGGGGTATCTGAGCCAACCTTATGATTTTAGTAGGTTTATTTCAGCCTGAGTGGCCATTTGGTAGGCTTCTTGGAGGGTGTTCCCTCTAGATTTCACCATCATAGTTATATCTAAATTAATATATTTATATAGTAAATAAAATTCATACCTAAATATGGCTTGATCTTATCAAGGATCATGTATAAAGTTTTATGGAACTTGGTATTAAAATCATCCATGGCTTCCATGGGATCTCTTTTGATGGGATATTATGTTTACCTTTTCAAATCTATCTGCCAATAGGATGACAAGTTAGTCCCATTCGGTTATGGAGTGTGGAGGGAGGGAGATGTACCATCCTATTATCTTTATTATGAAAGAATCTACTAGTAGTCTAAGCACCACATTTTAGTGATCAATATTGTAAAGGGTGCATAAACTGATCAGGTGTTGAAGGTTCTTTGTGGCGGTTACTACACCTTCCCTAATGAAGAGCGATAGGGACTTTAATATTGAGATTCAAATTTTATCCTATGTAGCGATCGGGACTGGTGTCTGTAGTAGACCTCTATCATTCCAAGTCAATAGCCTTATTTTTTTATGGTTCTAGGTGGTAACCATTTTATCTACCTAATTTTCCTTTTAGGCTCGTAATTCAATGGTGGGAACAATAATAGAACTCATGAATTATTGGGTTTTTCTTCAAATAACTAAGTCACTACATAGTGAGTTCTTTGGACAATGGAGTTGTCAGGTGAATATTCAAGCTGATAGATTGGAACCTTCATCAAAATCCCAATTTGGTATCCTTCAAAATGGTTTATAGACATTCGTTCTTGAGCAAAGTCGCTAGGTGAACACTCATAATGCTTCAATAAGCAAAAAATCTATACCTTCATAAAAATATTATATTATGCTCCTTTTGATGTGGTTGGTCCTATCGAGGGTGTCAATTTAATTTTTGGAAATCATATCTACTCCAATTCACGCTCTGACACGGTGACCACCCACTACGGTTGGCATGTGTGTCTAGTACATACACCTCACATGGAGTATACAATTTGGGAGGTTTGGGAAGCATGGGACATACCTTTGAGAAAAACCTCTAGGATTTTTTACCAAGGCAAGCTTCTTGTCTAGGTGTCTTCTTGACACACTTCTTCCTAATCTAACCTAGTCTATCGGGTCTTATCTGCAAAAAGGAAGAAATAAAAGTAATAAAAGCTATATAGCCTAGACTAAGGGTGGTAATGCACCAAGAAACACAAGTGTTCTTTATGCATCAATGGAATTAACAAATGCATGAATCACCCATGTCATGAAAGAGAACATGGTATTATTACAACATACATGTTTCTTCTCATGAGAATTACACAAGGGACAGATACTAGTCATGAGATTCTCATACAAATTTACATACACATAAAGAACGATGTAGAAAGCAAGTAGCCACAACTCTTATATGTGTATGTGTGTTAAAACTAATGAAATACATATGTTGTAATGAAAGGAATCAAAGGGGCCTATACATAGAATGACTCAGGGTTTAAGTCTAGAATAATACACAAGAGAAATGAGAAAAGAACTCTAATTGGACTATATACTAGGCTTGAGGAATTATTATTCTTATTCACCTAACTATGATGTAAAATTGACTATATATACAACCTCAATCTAAATTTAAAATTAAGAATTCCTTCAAAGATCATCCTAATCAGGAATGCTTGTCTTCCTTGGTTGTTGTGATCGAGGTGCCATTAAGCATTCATTTATGAGATATCCAAAGTTGATATAGGGTCTAATAATTATAAATTCCCACAAAAGAGAGTGGTATCCTTTGGATATGTCATTAATGGGTGCTCCTCTTCATGGAAACACGACATCAGGTGTCATCAACTTTCGCTCATTTGGTGAGCCTTGCTGCTGATCTGAGATAGTGTGGGTCCAACCTTTATTATTTGCCTTGGACCTTGAGCCTTTATCTTGCCTAGTTTCCCATCATATCTCATTGGTATTTGTGCCATCTAATCCTTACCCAGGTTCCAAATCACTAGGTCTCCATATTGATGATATCTTTAGGATACCGTTGTTTTCTTAGTTCCACCTTGTCTTATCATCCTTTCTATTTTGGGCCTAGATCATTGAACTTCATGTGTAGCCTTAGGCCTAGAATTACCTCTAGGAACGTAGTTGATTTGGTAACATTCTTCTACATGTCTAAGTCCCAACACCAAATCCCTTCCATGGAGGTTTTGGTTGCTACCTTCTAGATGATTCCCCTATCTGGTCAACGTTGCTTTTGCTCCTGTTATGTTCCTTGCTTTATTGTTGATGCTTAAGATTTACCTTCTCATAGGGGCTACCAGATTTTTCATTTGGTGAGTGTATCTTGAGCTATTCTCTTTGTCTCGTTTAGCCAATATTTTCCCCTATGTATTTTACCACGAACTTTAGAGGGGCCTTCATATGACCTAGCAAGCTTTGACAAGCTTATCAATATAAACCCTATAAACATTACCCCCTTCTTTTCTTCCTCTTTTGTACTTTGGTCTCATTTCATGGATATGATGATGATATCACTTGGTGACAACACCAGGACACGTCTCTTTGAAACCTAATTTACCAAATAGGGTGATTCGCTTTCCGAATTTGTCCTACTAGTTGAGAGATAGATCTAGGGCTGCCCAGTTGGTAGAAATACTACCAAAAACATATCCCTTTTAGTTACCACCAAAATGGCTTTGAAACCATTGTTTGTGGTGGGGATCGACTTAGTTACCACCAAAAAGGATGAAATTATTTATCAGTTTGATTTTGGTGATTAACCTTGGTTCATGGCATGGAAATTTTTGAACTTGCTAGAAAATTTTGATGTAGGCTTCCCCTTATTGGAATCTTTAGCATCTTTCCAGCATCAACTATTTGATTGGTAGAGGGAGCTTTCAGTCCCCTCATCCTGCTTGGCTCTGGGAAACAACCTTGTTCAAAAATCCTCCTTCAGGATGGATTTGCCTGATGTAGTAAAATATTCATATGTTCCTTAGATATTATTCAACAACATATGCTTATAAATAAGTTCCAAGTCCACTTGGAGAGCCTCTCTTTAGTTGGGCTATTCCATTGGTTCCATAAATCCTTTATGGTGTTGGGCATAACCCATTCAACTTTATTATCCTTTAGGAACTTACTCCATATTTCTATTGAGTATGAGCACTTCAAGAAGAGGTGGTTCACATATTCCTCCTCTCTATGGCATAGACTACATTTTCTTGGCCCTTGGAATCCTCTTTTTATTTGGTTACTCCATGTTAAGATTTTGTTGTTTAAAATCAGCCACATAAATACTTGAATTTTATGGGTACTAAGATTACTCCATATTTATTTCTATTCATAATTTATCTCCCTAACCTATGAGAATATTATAGCCTAATTTTATTGTGAAATAACCACTTGTATCATGGGGTCATACAAGATTTTATTGCTTGCTAGAGTTGGAGATAAAAACTGCTTTCTTTATTCTATCTAATATTTTGATTTCCTCCTTGAGTTCTTCCTCTCTATTTTATCCATTCTCTAGTTCCTTCCAACAAGCTTCTCCCAATGGTGAGGTGTATATGTAATTCTGGATTTCTTTCCCCCATTCTCTTGTCATCACCTCTCTAATTTTTTTCAAGTCATTAATCCTCTCCAATGGAGCTTTCTCACACCACTCATCCTCCTAGAACCTCTCTTGTTGTGCATATTTAAAATCCACCTAGATTCATCTTATATTAAGCTCCTACAGTTTTTTATATGTTTCCAAATGGATGATTCTTCTATTGCCAAGTTTTAATCTTCTTATGTGGTTGCTTGTTGAAGTAGGTGGATGGTAGTTTTCCCATACATATACTTGGATCTAATGACTTCTACCCATGTAGTGTTCTTATGTAGGAACCTCCACACTATCTTTGCTTTAAGAGCTATGTTCATCTCCTTCATACTCCTCATACTCCTCTTTTGGGTTTGCATACTTGGTCCTAGTTAACCAATGTTATTCTCCTTTTCTCCTTCGTTCTTGACCAAAGGAATTTCTTTTGGATAGATTCAACCACTTGATTTACTTTTGCAAGCATTTTGTATAGGGACATGTAATAGATAGGAATTGATTGGAGAGTTGATTTGATAATACCATTTTTCCTACTTGAGATAGTAATTTTCCTTTCCATCATTTCAATTTACATTGAATCCTTTCTATATTCAGATTTCATATTTTTCTCTCATTCTCCCATTGAACATGGTCATTTTGAGATAGGTTGTTGGGAGCTTCTCCTCATTGCAACCCAATATATTTGTGATTTTTTAATATTTTTGAATGGGAGCGTTCAGGAAGTAAACCTTAGATTTATCATAGTTTATTCTCTATCCATAGGCTCTTTCATAAGTAACCAAGATTTCTTTGAACTCATTTTATTTATAAATTGAAGATTTACCAAAGTGAATTGTATCATCTACAAAGTGTATATTGGTGAAGGGTGGCATAGATGAGGAAAATTTAAGACCTTGAAATTTCCCCTTCTCATGGGAGGCCTTTATAGTCTTGCATAATGCTTCTCCCATAGTAATTAAGAGGGTTGGTGAAATAGGGTTTCCTTATCTTAGTCCACATGAAGACTAGAAGAATCCAACAAGTTTTTATTAACTAGAATTGAGAACCTAGGAGTTGAAATGTAATTGTTTATGATATTAAACCATCTTGATGAAAAGCCAATATTTCTTAAGACCTTAAGTAGGAAGTTCTCAAAAAATTTGTCATAATCCTTGTTTATGTCTAATTTAATTACCATACCTTATTTTTTTCCTCTATCTATAGAGTGAATCACCTTGTGAGACATCAAGATAACATCTAAAATCTGCTTACCTTGAAGAAAGGGTTGTTCTTCTGAGATTATTTTGGAGATAACCTTAGTTAATATCTTGATTAATATATTGATTTACACTTTGTATATCACATTGTATAGACTGATTGGTTTGAATTCCTTCCATGTCCTTGGTTTGCTCATTTTTTAATTAGAGAAATAAAAGTGTTGTTTATTTCTTTAAGTAATCTGGTTGATCTATGTGTCTCCTTCATTGTTACAATTACATCTTCGTCTACCACATCCCAACACTCCTTGAAGAACCCTGTTTATAAACCATCTGGGCATGGTGCTTTATCTTTGTTCATTCCAAATATTACCTCTTTGATCTTTTTATCCTCGATTTCTTTATTCAATTGTTTATTCATATTTTTGGTAATGACTATGAGAATATGCTTCAACATTAATTCCCCCATTTCTTCTTCCCATATTGATTTTTGTTTTAGACAGTTGAAGAAGATTCCACCGCACTAATAGCAATATTCTCTTCCTCCTCTATGATAGTGTTGTATTTATTTTTTATTTTCCTAGTTTTTATTACCTCTTGTGTCTTGTGGTTGTGGCATGGAAGAATTTTGTATTTTTATTGCCTTGTTGAAACTAGGCGATTCTTGACCTTTACTTTCATAATATTTCCTCTTTCCTTAGTAAGTCATGGTATTGTATTAGCGACTCTTTGTTTTCTGTTGTAATAAAACCTCCTCATTACCTCTTATTTTAAGAGTCATTGTTGTTTGTTGTATTTTTTTTCTACAATCCTTTTTTTACTGTGTAAGTTTCCAAAACCTCTTTGTTCCATTTATTTAACTCCTTTTGATATTTTTTAGATTTTAACTTAGTTGAGCCATTTTAGATCCATCAACCCTTGAGTCCCACCATAATTTGATATTCTCCTTGAAGTTCTCATATTCCAACCACATTAGTTCAAATTTGAAAGGTAATTTGGATAGTATTTTTACATCTACACTAAGTATCAGAGGGTTGTGATATGATCCTATTCTTGGTAGAGCTTTGAGGGACCAATTCTAGATTTCTAGGTACCAATTTATTGAGATTAAGCATATCTAGTTGACATTGGACTCCTTGTGGTCCCATCCTCTTGTTGGACCATGTGAATTTGGTTCCTTCTAGTTCTAAATACATTAAATTTGATTCAATTAGGTCATTTGGAACTATTATGCTTTCATTCATTTCTTCGAAACCATATTTCTTTTCACTTGGATTTAAGGATGTATTAAAATCCCTAACTACCATTCATATTCTATCTTTCCACACTTCTACTTTTATTTTTACATCTTCTCATAATTTTCTTCAACTTGTATACCGATTTAGAGCATAAATATTGATAACTAAGCATTTTCACCCCTTGTTGATGATTTCCATTGTGATTTGGTCTCTAGATTTGTTAATTTTTGCTAGCTCTATGTCATTATTTGCCCAAGCTATGAGTAATCCCCCAAAATACCCTTGTGCTTCTACCTTGAATAATTGATGGTTCTTCCATATTCCTCTCATTATTTTCTCTCCTTGTTTCCCACTTAACTTTATTTCCTTTAATAGTTAAAGGTTTCGTACCCTAGTTTGAGTGAAATACTTGAGTAGTCTTTGTTTAACAAGGGTGTTTAGTCCCCTAATATTCTAGAAAATTAGATTCATTTTTAGGACGAAGTGTGACAATACCACTTCCTAACAGTATTGTCATTTTTGACCCATTAGCCACTTCTTTCTTCATCTCCTTTTTCAGTTTGTTGGATTTGGATGGTCTAGCTATGGGAAGCTTTCCTGACCCAAGTTGGGCTTGATATTAATTGAATTAATTGAATGCATAATCACAAATTTTTAAGTCAATAGGCATTTTTTTTAACATTAATTATTGAAATAAAAACATTAGGAGCTAACATTTAAGGATATACAAAAGGATTTTTACAATGTGCAAAAGGAATAGTTAAGATATATTTTCTAGATTTATAGACAAAAAATTTGTCCAAGGAGAGGTGATTTTTGGATAATTGGTGAAGTTCAATTGGATGGTGAAATTTCGATTTAAGCTCCTTTGGTGGATACAATTTTAGTTGTATGCTTTAATCTACTCTAAGACTATCCTTTTTTGTAAGATTCTTTTCCAAAAAGTGTGTGTTGATATCTCAAAATAGGAAGAAATTCCTAAAAATTGTTGCCCCATGTTGCATGGCATCATTTATCATGCATAAAAATAAATGGATTAAGTGTTTTTAGTCTTCTATTTTATGCATTGAATGAAGAATTCTTCAAAAAATCCTTTGAAATCAATTTCTTAAATGAACTATTATTGCCACATCATCTTCACATAAAAAATCAATGGACTAGGAGGTTGACATGTCGAATTGACTTCTCTCCTCAAAACACCAGCTCATTGACATGATTAGTCGACTAACATCATATTGATGTCATTCATTCTATGGATCAACTATCTATAGATTAATTTATCATTTGAAGAACACTCAATGATTTTAAAATAAAATTTAAAAGTTTGGACCACTAAACTATCAAAATTTAGGTAGGATAAGGAGACCTAGGTGAGATTTTGCAAAACATTTTATCAATTATCAAACAAAGAGAGAATGCAACAATTATGAAGAATATCTCAATGGAAGAGGTATGAGAGGTAGTTTTATTTTATCATCCTAATAAGGTACCACTATAATGGATTTCCTATAATTTTCTTACAAAATTTTTAAGGATATATTGAAGAGTTATACATAGACTACAAGTAAAGAGGTTCGAAAAAAGAAAGCTATAATATGTCATATCAATTCCACCTTTATTGTGTTGGTTTACAAAAAGGTGAGACAAAATATTTTGATGTTTTTCATCCAATAAATAAACCTTTGTAATGTAATTGATAAGATAATTTCAAAAATAAGGCAAATACATTGAAAGACACTCTAGATTGTGTTATCTCTCTAAGGAATAGGGTGGTTTTCTTTGTGTTAAGCAAATCCTTGATGGTATAATCATTGTATAAGAATTTATACATTCCCTTCAATCCACAAGTCAAATATGTTGATGACACTTTTATTTTAGGTCCTCCCTCAATCGGTGAAGCCATGGAATTTAAATAAATACTCTTATGCTATGATAATATTGTTAGAGAACTAGTTAATACAACAAAATCTGGGATCGTTTTTAGTCAATATTACCTTCAAATTATAATAAATATTATGAAGATTTCAAAGTTAAAATTTTACCATAAATATATATTTTCTTATTCAACAATTGAAAAATATATTTCAAAATCAATTTTGGATAGAATGAAATACCATTTGACATGTGGAAACGTAAGTCTTTATCCATGCCTAGAATACTGCAACTCATGAAGGCTACATTACAATAAATTTATATATAGATAGATAGATATATAGAATGTCATTTTCAAGAACAACGAGTATATCATCCTAATTTAATAAATTTAAAGAAGATTTTATTTGGAAATAATGTGAGGGAAAATTTAGGCTTCTTCCTTGCAAATAGGATAGGATTATAAACGAAAGAATATTAGACAAGCTACCTTGGAAATTTGTAAATTTATGAGTTTGGCATTAGAGGCAAAGCTTGGTTGGCGATTTTTCAAAGATCAAAGAAAGAGTTGGATGAAAATTTTACTTAAAAAATATATAGACTTTATGGATGCAATGTAGTTGTTAAGAAAATGAATCATGCCTAAGGATTCAATAACATTAAACATCATATCTTTGTTTGCAATTGATCAAGAAACATATTAGGCAATATATCAATGAGAGACTAATTTTTTGTTTAAATGCTTGGTTGAAGCCTTATCCTTTTATATCTGATCCAAAGTGACAAGCAATGGCTCAAGCCTCTTTGGCTTGTATAGGTTTAAAAGTTAAAAATCTTACTCATATGAGCAACATTTCAAATCTTAGATTTCTATTAACAATTTGATTGAAGACGAGGACTTCAAATGCACAACAAATAAGCTTTAAAAGATGTTTCAAGATTTTTATTTGCCTAGGTTTTTGAAAGAAAGAGTTGGCTTGGAATCTATCTTATTATGATAGATATTGGTCAAATTGGGATATAAAGCTTTGCAACAATTTGAAGTTGCCTATCCCTAAGGATTTTCTTGAGAAGAATGTTTGTTCACTTGAGACCCTTTCTAAAGCCTTAACATTCCTTGGTTATCAATCCAAAGCAAAAAATTTACAAGAGACAATATGCAATGAAAATAATATCATGGACCTTATAGAAGTACCTTGTGTAAGGAGTTAGAAATATCAAATGAGCTACTTTTTCATTGTCAATTTGCTTCCAACCTTTGAGGCTATTGTTTCAAAATAAAGATATTTTCTTAGGTTCCTCCACCAAAATTGGAAGAGTTGATGAAATGTTGGATTAAATATTTCAAAGCTAAAGAATTAATCATTCTATGGGGAATTGGTTTAAACATTATTTATTAGAATATGCGGCTTAAAATAAACAACAAAATTTTCAAAAATAAATCCTAGAATCATACTCAAGTTTGGAGTCGTATTGTTGTCTCTCTTACAACATATTTCATGTATGATGCTCATTATAGGATGTCTTGAGTGTGAAAAAATATATGCTTGTCTCTTGGTTATAGATTTGAATAAACATGCAAGGGTCATTTGAATCAATGGAGCTAACACAAAAGATCTACATTGATCCATGGTAAAATGCAAATGTATAAATATTGAGTTCATCAAACTTAATTTTGACTGTGCTTCCAAAGTAAACCCTAGAAAAGTTTGCAAAGATGGTATTTTCTCAAAAAAAAAAAATTTAGGCAAAATTATCCTCATTTCCTTATAGCTCCCAAATATAGAAAATTAGAACAAAATAATATTTGCAAATATTTAAAAATTAATTTCCAGGAGAAATCCTTATTTCTCCTATGGTTAATATTGTAAATATTATATTAATTATATGAATTATTCCCTTTGATGCTTTGATTTCAATATGGTTAATTTATTCTAATTTTAACCTTGGTTTATCAACCTTATAACTCCCTTAAACTAAAGCACATTAAAGTAGAAAATAAATCTCACCTTGCAATATTCAAAAAAACGTTATTTTCATATGTGAGATGGCTAAAATGTGAGTATCTTTGCCTTGACCATTTTCTCCAATGAAAATCTTAGATTTAATCTTCAACTATGGCACCTTTTGCCTTTGAATTCTTTTGACCAAAGCATTTAACGCTCTTCCACCTTGCTTCCACGCTGTAACTCGGCCCTGTGCGTGAAGACTGTGAAGTGTTGAACATCAATGCTTCTAAATGCTTTCGAATTCTATGTTCTCCCTGGTCCAAGGCACCTTTAATAGGTGGTCAATATTTTTATGAGTGACAAGTGTCACAATGGTTACATTCAATGCTTCAAAGATGTTCTTGGACATCTGTTACAAGTGTAATATCTGAAGCATTTTTACTCCTTCATAGTGTGTTGTCCATAAGGCTTCCTTCTATAACACCTATGGATAAATGTAACTCCTCTTCCACGTGGACTATGGGTGCCAAAGAGATGTTGTAACGCTTTTCCTCACATGTGTGAAATTCCAATGTACCTTTGATGGCGTTTAGGGTTTCTTTTGGAGAATGACAAGTGGCACTTGCATGCCCTAGTCTTATCAACACCTTCTTGCAAGATTTTCAATGTACTTTTTGACCTTCTTCCTTGTTGTATTTTGATGGTGCTAATATGGTTCCATCCAATCAATGCTTATGGTGGAGCTTTGGTGGAGCTTTGATGTCTCTTGAATGGAGTTCGAATGGCAGTGCTTTGGTGGAGACTTCTTGATGCTCCAATGGTAGTATTGAATGCTCCTTGATTGGATGTATGATTCCAATTTGCTTGCTTTGATTTCCCTTGCTTATGTGCTATTGGATTTGTCTCCTTTAGTGAGCAATGTGACACCTTTCTTGTGCTTTACAGGTTACATATTATGGTTGTCCAACCCGTGCACGATGTGAGCCTTTTTTAGAGGCTTCTTTATGCTAGTATTCGATTGCACTCTTCTTGAGAATGTTGTGCCTTTATGGAACCTTCAAATATACCCTATTTCTTGTGTAGAACGAATTAGAGAAGTGCAATATAATGTAACAATATTTTTAAATAAGATGCCTTTATTGCACCCTTTCTTGCACTCCTTTTTGCAGGTCTGATTTTTTGGTTTTGTGGCAGAATTTTTGAATGCAATGTAGGGGTTTTGAGGTTGTCTCTTTGATTAGACACCTCCCTTTTTACTTGGATACTTTGATGACAAATCCAAGCTTGGATAGAAGTAGATAGAAGCTCCTTATTTGATGCAATTTTCTACACTTTTCTCCTTGCAACTAACCATGTAATGCTTTTGGATTTGAGACTCACCAAGTCTCAATCTTTGAAGATTCTATTTCTGATTTTGGTTAGTTGTCTTCTTCTCCAAATTTTGGAGGATTCCAATCTATTTTTGGTGGCTTCTCTTGGCCACTATGTGTTGCAGATTTTTGTGCATTAATAGTGTCTTTAGACACTTTGTCAAATTCTAATTTTGTGCCCTTTTAAAGAACACAAACAATAATATTTTTGAGAGCAATAGAATAGTGCAAATGAATCTAATAATATTTCACTTTTAATGCACTAACAATTTCACCTTATCACTCCAATCAACTCTCAAAATAATGCACTTAATCAATTTATTGCAACTAATCAAGAATAATTTGAAATGAACCTTCAATAATTATTCTACAATTTCACTACAATTAATATCGTAGGACTTAGTCTTCTTTTTATTTTCCAAAGTAGATGATAGGTAGTTGATAGATGTAGTTCTGAAATCTAATCAACTCCTAACTAATGTGCAAATGAACCTTAAAAGGAATTTTTCTCTTTTTGCACTTTTGAAGACTATAATCCAATTTTCCTTCTTGCAACTTTAATCCAAATAAGGTGCTCCAATGAATCTGATAAGTAATCCAACTAATGAATCTACTTGCACCAATAGTTGCTTACCTTTTTTTGAAATATTTTGTAGCTCTTTTGCAACTTCTATAGAGGATGTAGATCTTGTAGAGGATCTTGGTGTTTAAGATCACCAAGTTGTTGCCTTGAGTAAGATCTTGCAGCTCTTTGTAGGCTGTCCTAAACAACTCCTTCTTCACCAAAATATGGTCTCAAACTTTCTTTCATGAGCTTAGGATTTGGTGGCTTGTTCTCCTATTGTAGTCTCCTCCTTTTTTGTTGTAGATTTTTAGAAGTCTTTATCTCAGCAAATAATACCTTCTTGCTATGACAGGTAATCTTAAAATCTTCTTGGATTTGGTAGGCTTCTCCTGTCTTCAAGTCTTCTTTTAGAATTCTGACTTCAAGCAGGATATTCTTCTCAAGATTTTGAATTTCATGAGGTCTTTTGATATTTAGCATTCCTTGCCAAATTCTTCTTCTCTTGGGCTTGTTGTTGTATGGCGATAATTGTCCCAAGTCCTTCACTATCAGGGGCTTCTCCTTGGTAGTGGATTTCTCCAATGAGTTCTCCTTTGATGATTTCTTCAGTAAGGCTCTCCAAGCCTTTTACTAGATGCTCATTGAGACCTCCCTAAGGTCTTTGATCTTGCAACTTCTTATGGTCTTCCTTGAGACCTTTTCTTCAACCTTCTACTCTTGGAAGTGTTGGTGGTGAGATCTTCTTTTAGATCTCTAATTTTGTTGCTTCTGGATTCGAGCAGGACTCTCCTAGTCCTTCTTCTTCTTCCAAGACTAAAATTTCTTCAATGAGATCTTCTCCTGATCTCTTTACCTTCAATTTTGCTTCAGGTGCTAAATTGATTCTAAAGAAGATACTCTTCCTAACTTTCTTGTAGGAAGTTTCCCAACTCACTGAATCTACTTTCCCTGCAAAAAAATATTAGTAGTGAAATCTTAATCTACTTTTGAATCAGATACTCTCTTTTGGAGTCTTCTTCAGGATCAAGGCTTCTATGGCCTTTTCTTCTAGATCAAGGCTTCTATGGTCTTTTCTTCTGGATCAAGGCTTTTGTGGCCTTTTCTTCTTGATCAAGGCTTCTATGGCCTATTCTTCTTGAATGAAGATCACCAATCTCCTATATCCTCCTATGACTCAACTTCTGGAGTCTCTTCTTCCTTGAGTCTGCTATAGGGCTACTATGGCCTTTTCTTTACTTTTGCAATTTGCAGGATTGTAGCTCTTGTAATGAGACCTTTCTCGAGGTCTTTGAAAACTTCAGTCTTCTACCTTGTTAGAGATTGGAATGAAAGAACTTATAAATCTAGAGATAATAATCTTCACTAGTTGATTTGTCAATCTAGTGGATTGAATGTTGAGTCCTAGTCTTCACGAGTTTTTCTTGAAACTCTGTGGAAAGACTCTAGCCAAATGTAATCTCAATATTTTTGAGATTTCTTTCAGTCCTCACTTGTGGCTCTCCCTAATTTTACCACCTAGACTCTTCTAAGAGTTTTTGATAGTGGCTAGTCCAGCAGTGCGTCAAGTTGACAAAAAACTTAGGCTCAATGATAATGGTGGTTTTTCTATTGATCTGTTGTGGCTAGATCTATCATGGCTCTGATGCCACTGTTAGCTTTTGATGTAGTATATAATGGGAGATAGCAATCACAAGATGCTGAATAATATGAAAGAAAGTAAATCTATGAGATGATTGAAATATGCTATAAATAGAAATGATGAAAATGAATACAATGTAGCTATGGAGGAAATGGACACTCCATGAACAAAGCTACTGGACTACATTGCACCCATCACAAATATATGGTGATCTACATAACACTATGCTACTACCTATGAATATGCTCTAAGCTTCTCTATATCCTACTTGTTACAATGAGGCCCTTTTTATATAGGAAGATAAGTTCCTTGGCCAACACTCTACCTAGTTGTGCAAGGGATACCTTGCACATATACAACTTGCACATTGACACTTGTGCATTTATTACATTGCATGAAGTAACTAGATAACTTCCCCCTAAAGTAATCTAATATCCTAAGTATGTACCTAGGAAGGTACATTTACATGACCCAAATGATGTAATATAATCTATTTCTAACAGTGACAAGGGAAATTCTAATTTATTGGAATCCTACTAGAACCTCATGTGTAACCATTCTTAAAAATAGGCATTGAATAGCCTCTTTAGTCACATATTTCTACTTTTTAGATATTCATTTCATCTTTATCAATGCCTATGGACCTACAACTCAATCAGGTAGATTAGAAGTTTGAAATGAGATTGAAGCCTTTATGAGAAGTAAAGACCAAGAAACACGATTCATGATCATAGGAGATTTTAATGCCATAACCAAACTAGATGAAAATTTTGGAAAAATTAGGAAATTAACCCAAAGTATGAGAGATTTCTTAGCCTTTATTCAAAATAATAATCTATGAGAGGTTTGAAGAAGATAACTATACATGGACCAACATCAAGAGAGGCCAAAACCTAATAACAAAAAGATTAGATGGATGCATACTCTCAAATCATTGGCTAGATGAAGGTACTTGTGCTAAAATTAATACCTTGACAAGGATTGGTTCAAATCACTGGCCAATAAGAGTTAAAATGGTGGTAAGTGAATTCAAAAAATATTATATATTAAATATGAGCAAATGTGGGAAGACCATCCTCATTTTTTTTAAATGATAACACAAATTTAGAATTCTTCAAGAAATGGTGGGCTATATACACTTCCAAAACAAATTAAATTAATGACATCTAGATTAAAATAATGGAACAAGAACACTTTTGGAAACATTTATTAGAATAAAGAAGAACTAAAAGATAAAATTCCAAAAAGGTGATCATAATAATCTAAGATAAGAGGAAAGAGAGTTGCTTGGTGAATATCACAATATCTTGAGTAAGGAAGAGAAATTTTGGAGATTAAAATCAAGATAAACTTGGTTAAAAGGAGATAAAAATACAAAACAAATTATAGGATGACTATAGTATAGAGATCAACATCTAGAATTAGTAGAACTAAATCAGTAGAAAGGGTTTGGATTGAAGACCAAAGTGAAATTAGAAAAAATGCAAGGTTTTTAATTAGAATATTATAGGATCAGAGGAGTCTAAAGTTCTTAATGATAAAATTCTACAAGAAGTACCTTCAGTTATAACAAATGAAGACATAAAGAAATTGATGGAGCCTATTACTCTGGAAGAAGTTCATTTAGCTCTTTTATCTTTTAATAAGGATAAATTCCAAGGTTTGGATGGGCTCTCTACAATATTTTATCAATATAATTGGGATATAGTGAAGGATTCTTTACTGTGGTAGTGGAAAAATCTAGGGTAAAACAATACATACCTTAGAAAGTAAATGCAACATATCTTACCCAGATTCTAAAAAATAAGGATGCCAAATTGTTTAATTCATTTAGACCCATGAGCCTATGTGATATGACATATAAGATTATCTCCATAGATATGGAAAATTAGTTAAGACCATTGTTAGAAAAAATTAATTTAGAAGAGCAAGGAGGATTTGTGGAAGGGAGATAGATTATAGACATGATCATTGTAGTTCATGAAGTTAAATATTTAGCAACTTCAAGAAAAGAGAAAACAATGATCTTAAAACTTGATATGAGTAAAGCTTATGATAGGGTTAAATGGGATTTTATTTTTGTAGTATTAGAAAATTTTGGTTTTGGGAGGAAATAGGCTAGATGGATTAAATTCAAGAGAGGAATTAGACAGGGAGATCCTCTATCACCATATCGATTCATTATTATGGTAATGATTTTGGGTAGGAACTTGAAGAAGGCTAAAAAATATGGGCTTATAAGTGGACTTAAGGCTAGTAATAACATTGACAACATCACTCGCCAAGAATTTGTAGATGATACAACCCTTTTTGGGAGGACAAGGATAAATGAGACCAAAGCTTAAATAACTTATTAAAGGAATACGAAAGAGAATCAAGGCAAATATTTAATAGGATAAAATCCAAAATTTACTTCCTAAACTCTCCAGCTAAAATCAAAGCAAGGATATGCAGGTTACTTCAAATGGATGAGGTAAATTTACAAGCAACTTATCTAGGGATGCCCTTATTTGAGGGGAGAATGAGGATAAAATTATGGAATTTAGTTATAAGTAAAGTTTAGAATAAACTATCAACATAGAAAGGTAGATGGTTATCATTAGCAAGAAGAGTGTAGCTAATTAAATTAGTCTTACAAGCCATTCCAACTTATTATATGTCATTGTATACTATACCAAAATCAATAGAAAAAATTTTAATCTATATTATACGATCATTTTTATGGTCAGGATTACATGATAAAAGGACATTTTCTTTGGTGAAATGGAGCAAGGTGTATGATGATCAAATTAGGGGAGGTCTCGGTTTAAGAGTTATTATGGATGTAAACTTTACTCTTACGGGAAAATTAGTTTGGAGATAATACAAAGAGAGTCAAAGACAATAGGCAAGAATTCTTCTAAGTATGTTGAGCATAATGATCCAAGCTTAATTTTTACCGCATTCTCTCTACCAAATGGTTCTGCACTTTGGAATGGTTTAAAAAAATCAATGGTTTAGTGATTAAAGGTTTGAGATGGGTAGTGGGAACTAGAGAACAAAATTATATTTGGATGGATACTTGGTGTGATAAAAATTCACTCAATATAGATCTAATTTTGAAACCTTGGACGAGATTACTTCAAGAAAAATATGGTGATAGGGTTTCAAATATTTTAGACAAGGATCGGGAAGGAAGATACAAATGGAAAGAATATTTTTTTACAAGTATACAAGACATTGATGCTAGGAGGCAATTGAGTAGAAATATAACAACCATGATTATTCCAAGGGGAGCCAAGGATAAATTGATTTGGGAGTTGAATAGTTTAGGAGAATATACAACAATAAGTGGATATAATGTAAAGCACCAAAAAATAAGAATATCACAAGAATATGGAGAGATATTTGGGATAGCCCAAACATTCCTAAAGTTAAAATGTTTGTTTGACTAGTAGATCATAGAATAATTTTATCTTGGGATAACCTTATGAAAAGGGGTTTTCATGGCCCCTCACAATGTGTTCTTTGTAAGAAGGATGGGGAGAGTGTAGACCATCTCTTGGAACATTGCTCAATAGTATAGAAACTATGGCAATGGATTCTTAGTATGTTTGGTAAATGCATGGTGATGAATGACAGAATTGAAGAATGGTTAAAGCAATGGCAAAGCACTTTTAAAAGTGAGGCTTTACAGACAATATGAGATATATCAAAAGATACAATACTTTGGATTGTATGGCTAGAAAGGAATAAAAGAATATTTAAAGGAAAGGAAAGCAGTTTAGAGGTAATGAAAAGGAAGATTTGTTTAGTCATAAAGGAGTCTAATCCAATCCTATCAACTCACCCAATCCCTAATCTAGAAGTAGAGAGCCTTAATAGATGGATTCAATTCATCAAATGGAATTATGATGTTGGGTACAGGAGAAATAAAAAGAAGGAAAAAAATATAAAGTGGAAACCACCAGATGTGGAGTTGGTCAAATTGAATTTTGATGGAGCATCTAGAGGAAATCCAGGACCAACAGGAGGAGGAATAATTAGAAATAATAGAGGAGATATTTTGTCTCATTATGCTTCCAATAGTGGATTTAAGACAAGTAATGAAGTTGAATCTTGGGTGGCTTTAGAAGGGTTAAAAATATGTAAACAAATGAAATGGAATAAAGTATGGATGGAAGGTGATTCACTCATAGTAATAAATGCAATTTTGAGAAAAGCAAAGGCTCCATAGAACATACAAGAGATAATTATGAAAATTCAAGATCTTGCTAAAGAGTTTGAAGAAATCACGTTTAGACATACATTAAGGGAAGGAAACAAATGTGCAGATAGGATAGCGAACAAAGGATTTTTAATTGAGGATTGTGAAGTTAAATTCTCTTTTCTATGGTTAAAGTAGTAAGTTTAGTTGAAGTTGTCAAGAAAATGTTGATTGTCTAAATCAAATAATGATTAAGAGTTACTTTAATGTTTTCTATGGTAATATCTACTTTACTTTATAACATTAATGTATTTTCATATAAACTATATATTATAATTTTTGTGGTTGCACTTGTGCTTTAGGAAGGAAACTAGCAATCTAGATCTAGTAAAGCGAACTATGATAATGTGATGTTTTGGAAATATTACTCTACTAAGATGCAATGCATAGATAGTAGATGTGAAGTTTTGGTATTGTGAAGGTTATTGTAGGATAATTTCAAGGATGTTGAATTTTGGAGTATTTGTACTCACAAAAAAGAAAAAAAAAATCTAGAAAATAAAAATCAAGAATTCAGACATTTTATGTAAAATGATGTAGGTTTCTAGTTATAGCATCTCAATTGAGATGAGAAGTAAATCTATTTGTAAACTTTTAAAGCTTTAAAGAAGATAGTTGTGATTTGTCAAAGGTGGGGGACCCGAGTACAACCTCTTGTTCTCCAACAAAAAAAAAAAGGAATGTGAAAGGATATTTATACCAAAACCCTGGATATACATCATAAAGATTAACTTAAACCGACATAACAAGTAGGCTTATGATTAATTACAAATATTAAATAAAGTTTAATCATAACAAAGTTAACCCTGAGTCATTGGTTTCATATAATAAAATATTAAATACACTGCAGATGTGCCCTTAAACCTATCCAATACATTGTACAATATCTACTCTTAATCACGAATCAAATTGTAAATTCAACACCCCATAATTTAACTTAAGGAATAAAGAGAAGATAATAATAACACTAATATCTTTTCCCTAAGGGACCTCTACAATTAAAACAAATCCAGCAAAATCTCTCTCGTCATGTCAAAGACATCCACCTTAATTTAGGTTCAATCTTGTATAGTTTCAACAAGCAATTCTTCATTCCAAGTGGTGATGAACAATAATTTTAAAGTAGGGAAAAGATTATTGTTTTTTAATGTAAACCGCGGTCGGATTTGGTGAACTTAGTACGTAACCTTACGTAAATGCTGAGCTTAACACGTGGAAAACAGTGCGTGGGAAAGCGGAAGATCCGGTCAAAAGAAAACACGGGTTAAGTAACTTTAACTTCCGGTAAATTAATTTGTCCTTACTTAAAAACCCCTTCTGAAAAAGCACTTTACAAATGACGAATCAATTGTATATGTTTGTGATAAGGTTGAAGATGCTTTGTAGCAGTTTACCTTTAAATATAAGACGTCCACCTCTTCCAAATTTTGGTTTTAATAGGTCAAAGGCCGTTGGCATTTTGGTCCACTTTCAAATAAAAAAATTGGGTTGTTTTCATAGCTATCCACATCCACACATTTTGTATGATTGAATGTCCTGGATCTTTATTGATGTATCATAATATTTTTTTTTTAACATATTCACATATTTCGTTGTGGTTTGAATTTGAATTTGAGTATCTAAAATGAATGTTTAAAGTCATACTACCATGTCTCACAAGGACACACCATAAGAGTTATGATGTTTACTTTTTCACACCATAAGAGTTACAATGACAATGATCTAAAAAGAAATTAGAACAATTTAGATTATGAGGTTTTGGTGAAGTGAAAAGCAAGATCAAGTGGAGATTGTTTATATGAAGAGGTTTGTTTTGAAGAGTGGCGAGCGAAGAAGATCGTTTCTTATAAAGATTTTTACTTATAAGCTTGATAGTGTTTCTCATGGTGTTGAGTCTTTGAGTGCATGTGAGACATAAAAAATAGATAAATTTAAACATTATAAAAGATGATTTTGGATGTTATTTTGATTCACTTTTCATTGTTTGTATGTATTTTAGTTTTTCTGCATTGTAACTAATATTTTTGTGTTCTCTATGTTGTAACTTATTATGGTTTGTATGTTTTGGTGTATAATTTTTTTTTTGTTTGTTATGTTTTCCATTACTTAGTTAAGGAGGGTTTGTTGAAGGATTGTCTTAACAATTTAAAATCCTAACTTAATCTTTTCAGGGAGCAACTATAAAACATTCATGTGGTTATCCAAGAGGGTTAGGATATTTTTGTGATTAGAGAAGAATGGACCTGTTAAACCAATAGGGTTTACTCTTATCTTTTAAACAAAAGTGCAGGAAATATTAATCAAAACTGTGAATGGGATTTCATTTGGAAGGGATTCTCAACCCTGAAAATTAAGGTCTTTTGTTGGTTGGTAGCGCAAGGTTCTATTTTGACAATGAAAAGCAAAAGGAAAATGGGTGTGCATGGCCTAGATATATGCTTTATTTTTTAGAAGGATAGTGAAACAGGTAATCATTTGTTATTTACTTGCAATATTTTCAAAGATCTTTGGAGAAGCCTACTTGATATTTTCAATCGATATAAACCCGAGCCAATTGAATTCTGAGATATCATTCAAATATTGAACAAACATTGGAACAACAAGCTTATAAATTTTTTTTGGTAAAATGGATCACAAGGTCTCATATGGCAGATCTGGAAAGCGAGAAACCAGTGTTGATTTAGGGAGCAAATCATGGAAACAATTAAGTTTATGAACATGACTCTAAGATCCTTGGTGGAACAATCAACAGTTCTTTCCCCTAAAGAATATGAAGAAAACAAGCTTATACTGAGAGGGGGGTGAACAGTATAAGACCCCTTTTTACTTTTTCTTTCAATTCAATATTATGCAGTGTATAGATAGCAGTATCAATAGAAGTAATCAAAGAAATGCACAAAACACCATACACAATAGAGACACCACAATTTAAGTGGTTCACCCAATGTGGGCTACTCCACGGAGAAAATATTTTACTAAAATTTTCTCAATCAATCTCTTTGGGAATCCTTCCCAATTACAATGTTTATGGACCTCTGTCCAAAGGATATGTTGATCCCCTAATCTCAAGTTCATGGATATCTTCCACAGGAGAACTCTTTCCCCTTTTGCTCTGGCTAGTGATCTTCTAGAAGACTCTGTCTCTCTGTTGCACTGACTGGTGGATCTCTCTCCACTTGAAGGCTCCTCACTCAAATCTGTCTTCAATTGTCCTAGCTGTTGGATCTCTATCCATTGAGACTCTGTCCTCTATACTCTGTCACCTCCAAAGCTCTGTCTCAATAGGTTCACTCAAAACCTTCTCAAATCTGCTCAACAAGCTCACTCAAAACTTGTCCAAATCTGCTCAACAGGTCCACACAGAACCTGCTCAAATCTGCTCAACATGTCCACACAGAACCTGTCCAAATCTGCTCAACAGGTCCACACAGAACCTATCCAAATCTGCTCAATAGGTCCACATAGAACCTGCTCAAATATGCTCAACAGGTCCACATAGAACCTGTCCAAATCTACTCAACAGGTCCACACAGAACCTGCTCAAATTTGCTTAATAAGTCCTCTCTAGGACTTGTCCAAATCTGCTCAATAAGTCCTCTCTAGAACTTGCTCAAATCTGCTCAATAAGTCCTCTCTAGGACTTGCTCAAATCTGCATAGCAAGCTTCCACAAAAGCTTACTCAAAATCAGTCCACAAGCCTTCTCAAAGACTTGTCTCAAATATGCTTAACAAGCTCACACAGAACTTGTCCAATCTCATAGAATCATAAAGAGAATTGTTAGAGACTCAATATGTTTTATACTTAATGCTCAATCAATATCTCAACTCAATATCATAGAAGCATAAAGAGAATTGTTAGAGACTCAATATGTTCTATACTCAAATCCCAATCTCAACTCAAATCAATCTCATAGAAGCATAAAGAGAATTGTTAGAGACTCTATATGTTCTATTCTCAAATCTCAATCTCAACTCAAATCAAGAATATAGAATAGTTTTTTTATGGAACTTGAACAACCACATGCATCCACTTGACTAGGCTCAATCAACTCAACTCAACCAATCACCTCAATGAACAACCCTTTCTCACAAACCCTAGTCCAAGCATGTATCAATCAACTCAAAATGTTTCCAACAATGCTCAACAACAAATCTCACATAACAATGATACTCATGTTCTCTTCTAACTCAAGTTCAAGTTCTTTGCACAACCAATGGGCTCCAACAACAATGCTTATAAAATAAGGTTTAATCACAACTCTCAATCCAGAAAACCTTGAAGCACTAAACCAATCACTTTCAAAAAGGAAACCACAATCAATCCTTTTCACTCCAAATATATTTTCAGAAATCAACCACCATAATCAATCAATAGGAGAATGTGCCCATACCTTTTATGAAGATGAAGAAGCCTCTTTGGAAATCTTCCACAATCACAATATTCTTTTGCCAATCTTCACAAGGGTTAGAAGATCACAAAATAATCAACATTACTCCACTTCACAATAATATTTACCAAGGCTTTTAATTTAGAAAACCTTCTTAAGAATTAATGCACAACTTCCTTATCACTCCTAAAACCACTTGTACCATAAAATAAAATAAATCAAAACATTGCATAACCTTGTCACTCCACAATATACCATAAAATAAATCAAATATTTTATATCCTTCCTTTCAACACTTTTGCACTAAAAAATAATCACAAAGCTTTCTTAGGCAATATCTCACATTAATCAAATATCAAACCTTATTAAAATATTAAAGCTTGCTCAACCTTATATCTCCCACAAAAATCATAATCAAACCTTAATAAAATATTAAAGCTTGCTCAACCTTATATCTCCCACAAAAACATAATCAAACCATAGCAAGCAAATATTTTAATTAAAATATTTACCCCCGCAAATATCGAAGTTGGAGTGCATACCTCAAAGGAGCCCTCGAAGGGCCTTGGCATTTCGAACCTCTTCCCACCGTGTTGCCAAGCGACAACTAAGCCGCGTGAGCTAACATGCCAGTGAGTGCCTTGGGCACTCTCTTCCTTAAACCGCGTGCGCTTTCCTCACAAGGCACCAAAAATTTGACCATCCACGACTTGAATGCCCACGTCACACTCCACGAAATTCGTTGTGCAATATTCGGATGCAAAAATACTTTGGGTTTTCGAAAATCATGTGACATGACTTAGGTTTATTAAATGGAAAACCTTTGGCTTATTTATATAAGCCATCCTTCAATGCGAATACGTCGGCCCTTTTAACATTTCCCTCATGACGTCGGCGACACCAATAAGAAAGGAGGGAAAAACCTTTTATTTAATTTTAAAATTTAAATTTAAATTTTAAATAAATTAAAATTTAAACTAAACCTTTAAAATTAAATTTCTCCATCATCGGGGCACCTTTTTTGATGAAACAAAAATCCAACTTGGGTTTTAAGAAAAACCCATTTCAAATATGCCATCCATTGGTTTTAAATAAAACCTTTCCTTGCCTTCCTTGGTTTTCATAAAAACCTTTTGCTAAGCTTCCCTTGAAGCTCCTTTTGGAACCAAATGCCATGCATCCCTTCTAGAACCTTTGATCAAAACCTTGGCTTCTCATGAAGCTCTTTGTGGAGAAAAATCATAGTGCTTACTTACATAGGTCCTTTTGACATCAATGACAACTTTTAGCTTAGGGACTCAAAATGTCCAACAATATCCCCCTTTGTCATTGATGGCAACCCATATTCATTTTACTGAAACCTGACCTTCTTTTCTGCTCCCCCTAGCTCAATGCTCTCTCAAATATCAAATCTCTCCTCATATCAAATATCTCCCCAATACACAAATATCTCCCCCTTTGACATCAATGGCAAAGGGTCACCTTTAGGACTCGAGGCTAAGAATGAGCCTCTTAGCTTAGCCCCTCCCCCACCTCCACATGAGGTGGTTAATTATGGGGTGGGAGTATTTCTACTCCTCGAAATCACATATTTATGCCTTTATATTTATCTCTTCTTTTGTGAGTCTTCTGAATCCGCTCACTATTTCTTTCCAAGTCATCATCCCTGTTCCTATCATCACTTCTGTTCTTGTTCTCATCCATGTTCCTATTCTGGTTCTCATTCTTGTTCCTATTTTTATTCTTTTCTGAGTCTCTATTCCTGTTCATATTCTTGTTTCTGTTCATATTCTTGTTCCTGTTCATATTCCTGTCCTTGTTCATGTTCCTGTTCCTGTTCATGCTTGTTTCTAGAATATTTGCTCTACACCATCTTGCTATGTGACCATCATTATTGCACTTATAATACTTACTATTATTATTCCTTGGATGTATAATTGTCTTAGGATTTCTCCTAATGAAGCCATATCTTCTTCTATCATTAATCCTGCAATTCATTGCCTTGTGACCAAACTCATTACATGAGTAGCAATAACCTTGGAAAAATTGTTCTTTTCCATATATCTATCTTTCATGAGTCTTGCATTATGAAGCCATGTGTCCAAACTTGTGACATGAAAATCATCTTCCATTGAAGCCTCCTTGTCTTGACCTCATTGGTCTCCTGTTTTGATTCTTGTTCCATCTATTCTTCTTTGTGCATTGTTCCTCTCTTTGTTGAACTATTTGTTGTCCAACTCATCCTTGCTGTCCAACTCATCCTTTGATGTCCCACTTGCACTTAAATTGTCTTCTTCTGATGTACCTTCTTCTGAAGTTTCTTCTTCATCAAGACTTGAAGTATATTCTTTTTCCTATTTCTTTTGAACCTTTCCAAAGCCAAGACCTGTTGAACATGATGTTTGTTGTTGTTCATAGATGAACTTATCCAAGTTATTAGAGCTATTTGTGAAACTCTTCATCTTGATCTTGGAGTCCTTTAAGTCTTCTTTTAGAGTAGCCACTTCTTGTGCTAACTTCTCACATTCCAAAATATTTTCTTCTAAATTATCCTTGAACTTGCTTACCTTAGCCTTTGATTTCTCTAAACCCTCTATGAGCAATAACCTTTCTTCATCACATTCTTGAAACTTAATTTCAAGCTTGGAGTGTTGCTTTCTAACCTTCTTTACTGTGTCAAGGGCATAGATAAGTTCTCCCTTGAGATCATAACCATTCTCTACTAAATAATCTTCTATTTTTTTACCGTTGTCCTTATCATTACTTCCTTTTGACTTGTCTTCTATAGGATCACTTCCTTTATCTTCCAAATCCATTAGAAGATTCTCATATGGTCTTTCAAGTGCATCTTCAAAATCATAATCACTAAAACTATAACCATCCCTAGTGCAATCATCTTCAAGATGTCCAAATTTAACACATCTAAAAGACTTGAGAATTATTGGAGAATTTACCGCATCATCCCTAGTACAATCATCTTCAAGATGTCCAAATAATCACTATCAATTGATGTTTCTATAGCAGAAACCTTTTCACTATATCTTTTTGGAAGAGTCCTCAAGATCTTATCACAAGCATCAAATTCATAAACCTTCATTCTAAGACCTTTCATATCATGTACAAGTTCATCAATCTTTTTGAGATAGTCACAAATATTTTCATCATCCCTCATTCTTATGTTCTCAAGTTCTCCTTTGATATTTTTGATCGTAGCCATTCTGACTCCTTTATCTCCATATATTTCATGCAGAAGTTTCCACATTTCTTTTGCTATTTTACATTCCATAACCTGCATAGATTCTGATCTATGTAGCCCTTTTATAATTGTATTCATATCTATTGAATTTGCATGGATTAGAAGCTTACCTTCCTTATATGTAGGAGGACTGGCTGTTGAATCATATCTAAGTTCCACTACATCCCAAACTTCATTGCCAAGTGTCATCAAGTAAAATCTCATCAGAATACACCAATATAAGAAGTCACTTCCATAAAATACTGATACTGCATTATTGAAGGGTCCGTCTCTTTGATCCTTTTGATACATTATGTTATTAGACCGCTTTTCCTTCAAGCTGTCAAAATCTTCTGAAGGAACCCGCTCTGATATCAATTGAAGAACACAAGCTTATACTGAGAGGGGGTGAATAGTATAAGACCCCTTTTTACTTTTTCTTTCAATTCAATATTATGCAGTGTATAGATAGCAGTATCAATAGCAGTAATAAAAGTAATGCATAAAACACCATACACAATAGAGACACCACAATTTATGTGGTTCACCCAATGTGGGCTACTCCACGGAGAAAATATTTTACTAAAATTTTCTCAATCAATATCTTTGGGAATCCTTCCCAATTACAATGTTTATGGACCTCTGTCCAAAGGATATGTTGATACCCTAATCTCAAGTTTGTGGATATCTTCCACAGGAGAACTCTTTCCCCTTCTACTCTGGCTAGTGATATTCTAGAAGACTCTGTCTCTCTGCTATAGTGACTGGTGGATCTCTCTCCACTTGAAGACTCCTCACTCAGATCTATCTTCAATTATCCTGGATACTAGATCTCTATCCAATGAGACTCTATCCTCTATAATATGTCACCTCCAAAGCTCTATATAAATAGGTTCAATCAAAACCTTCTCAAATCTTCTCAACAAGCTCACTCAAAACTTGTCTAAATTTGCTCAACAAGCCCACTCAGAACCAACTCAAATCTGCTCAACAGGTCCACATAGAACCTGTCCAAATCTGCTCAATAGGTCCACGTAGAACCTGTCTAAATCTACTCAACAGGTCCACACAAAACCTGCTCAATAGGTCCACACAGAACCTGTTCGAATCTGCTCAACAGGTCCACACAGAACCTGCTCAAATATGCTCAATAAGTCCTCTCTAGGACTTGTCCAAATCTACTCAATAAGTCCTCTCTAGGACTTGATCAAATCTTCTCAATAAGTCCTCTCTAGGACTTGCTCAAATATGCATAGCAAGCTTCCACAAAAGCTTACTCAAAATTAGTCGACAAGCCTTCTCAAAGACTTGTCTCAAATCTGCTTAACAAGCTCACACAAAACTTGTCCAATCTCATAGAATCATAAAGAGAATTGTTAGAGACTCAATATGTTCTATACTTAATGCTCAATCAATATCTCAACTCAATCCCATAGAAGCATAAAGAGAATTGTTAGAGACTCAATATGTTCTATACTCAAGTCCCAATCTCAACTCAAATCAATCTCATAGAAACATAAAGAGAATTATTAGAGACTCTATATGTTCTATACTCAAATCCCAATCTCAACTCAAATCAATCTCATAGAAGCATAAAGAGAATTGTTAGAGACTCTATATGTTCTATTCTCAAATCTCAATCTCAAATCAAATCAAGAATATATAATAGTTTGTTTTATGGAACTTGAACAACCACATGCATCCACTTGAATAGGCTCAATCAACTCAACTCAACCAATCACCTCAATGAAAAACCCTTTCTCACAAACCCTAGTCCAAGCATATATCAATCAACTCAAAATGTTTCCAACAATGCTCAACAACAAATCTCACATAACAATGATACTCATGTTCTCTTCTAACTCAAGTTCAAGTTCTTTGCACAACCAATGGGCTTCAACAACAATGCTTATAAAACAAGGTCTAATCACAACTCTCAATCCAGAAAACCTTGAAGCACTAAGCCAATCACTTTCGAAAAGGAAACCACAATCAATCCTTTTCACTCCAAAGATATTTTCAGAAATCAACCACCATAATCAATCAATAGGAGAATGTGCCCATACCTTTTATGAAGATGAAGAAGCCTCTTTGGAAATCTGCCATAATCACAATATTCTTTTGCCAATCTTCACAAGGGTTAGAAGATCACAAAATAATCAACATTACTCCACTTCACAATAATATTTACCAAGGCTTTTAATTTAGAAAACCTTCTTAAGAATTAATGCACAACTTCCTTATCACTCCTAAAACCACTTGTACCATAAAATAAAATAAATCAAAACATTGCATAACCTTGTCACTCCACAAACCACTTATATCATAAAATAAATCAAATATTTTATATCCTTCCTTTCAACACTTTTTCACTAAAAAATAATCACAAAGATTTCTTAGGAAATATCTCACATTAATCAAATATCAAACCTTATTAAAATATTAAAGCTTGCTCAACCTTATATCTCCCAAAAAAATCATAATCAAACCTTAATAAAATATTAAAGCTTGCTCAACCTTATATCTCCCACAAAAAACATAATCAAACCATAGCAAGAAAATATTTTAATTAAAATATTTACCCCCACAAATATCTAAGTTGGAGTGCATACCTCAAAGGAGCCCTTGAAGGGCCTTGGTGTTTTGAACCTCTGCCCACCATGCTGCCAAGTGGCAGCTAAGCCGTGTGAGCTAACATTGCCCATGTGAGTGCCTTGGGAACTCTCTTCCTTAAACCGCATGCACTTTCCTCACAAGGCACAAAAAATTTGACTGTCCACGACTTGACTAGCCATGTCACACTCCACGAAATTCGTTGCGCAATATTCGGATGCAAAAATACTTTGGATTTTCGAAAATCATGCGACATGACTTAGGTTTATTAAATGGAAAACCTTTGGCTTATTTATATAAGCTATCCTTCAATGTGAATACGTCGGCCCTTTTAACATTACCCTCATGACGTCGGCGACACCAATAAGAAAGGAGGGAAAAACCTTTTATTTAATTTTAAAATTTAAATTAAAATTTTAAATAAATTAAAATTTAAACTAAACCTTTAAAATTAAATTTCTCCATCATCGGGGCACATTTTTCGATGAAACAAAAAACCAACTTGGGTTTTAAGAAAAACCCATTTCAAATCTACCATCCATTAGTTTTAAATAAAACCTTTCCTTGCATTCCTTGGTTTTCATAAAAACCTTTTGCTAAGCTTCCCTTGAAGCTCCTTTTGGAACCAAATGCCATGCATCCCTTCTAGAACCTTTGATCAAAACCTTGGCTTCTCATGAAGCTCTTTGTGGAGCAAAATCATAGTGCTTACTTACATAGGTCCTTTTGACATCAATGACAACTTTTAGCTTAGGGACTCAAAATGTCCAACAAAATATGGAGCAAAAATCAACATACAGAGGAGACTACATATCTTGACAAAATTAAACATAACCTTGATCTAAATCCACAACAAGAATTTGGTTGTGCATATCAATTTTTATCAAGACTCTCTACTGAGTAGACGAACTGTAGACATCTACTTGCTACTAAGGTGCAAAGGGTAGGAGGTTTATTTTTGTTTGGGCTCAAACCCTTTGTTATTAGATATGGGAATTGGAACTATTGTTAAAGCCCATGATTAAAGTGTAGTTTGGTTGTTAGGCTAGTATGGATTTTTTATGGGCTTCTCCCTAATTTATTTTCTATTTTATCTAGCATTATAGTTCCTGTATTAGTCATGGCCTGAGTTGAGTTTGTTGGGCCTTTGTTGTAATATGCTTTCTTAACTATTTTTTTGATTAATAGAATTTTTTTTTTTAATTTGTAAAAAAAAATACATTCTTCCATTTGAGTTTGAAATATGTTTGTTGCATTTAAATATATACTAAATTTATTAATTAATATTTTCACCATTTATATTAAATTGTTTAATTATAAAATTTAAAATATTATATTCAATAGTTTTGAATTATAGGTTAATATGTAGTTGCAAGCTTCTTGTAGTGGTAAGGGCTTTGGCCTCTCTTTGAGAGGTCTAAGGTTCAAACCCCACTCAGAATGAGGGGACCGATACCCCTCATAAAAAAATTTGTAAACTCATTGAAAAAAATTATAGGTTAATATATTAAATTTGAATGTTATGTAAGCTTTAAATATTTATTTTTAATATAGTATGGGAGCAAGGCTTAGTATTTAAATCCATCCTTTTATCATTAATTTTGCTTGAATGTTTTTTAAATTGGTTGTACCATCATAAATTTTAGTGCATCCAAATTTAAAATAGTCGTCACACCTTGAAAACTTATTTTTTTTAAGTTTAAACTTGACCTAATGATAAATATCTCCCTATGGAGCTTGGTCAACAAAGGTTGTGATCAAAGATAATGATCGTCACAACTTAACATCAGTTTATACCTAAGAACCAATTTCATCCCTTATCAATGACTCTTGTCAATCTTAACCTAAGCATAATAAAATACCAAAGCCTATGATAGATCAAATGGCTTTAATTCAGCTAGTAAATAAAATACCAAAGTTGATGATAAATATAGCCTAAGAAATTAAAATTCTTCCCTTACATTTGGTATAGTCGATTCTTCAATAATATCATTTCTCGTTACCACCATGACTTTCATATATCAACATCATAAGCATATTTTTATAGGTGTGGAAGCCATAAAATATACATCTTCAACCAATCATTAATCCATAAATTAATACAACAAAGATACAACACATTGTGGCTTTAAAAATCAAGATAACATTGCTTGTAATTGGTCATATTTAAGACATAAAAATAGTTGAGCAAGTGTGATCCAAGAGTGAGAGAAGAGCGAGCCCCACTAGGTATCATGGAAGGAAGGTCATATTTTAAAGCCCTAATAGGAATTCGGGACGCCCGAGTTGGATATAAGAGGAGGAGCGAATATATGACAAGTTCGATTTAGGGAACACATTTTACACGAGAAGTGATTATTAAGGATGAGATGATTGGGCATGCTATAATGGTTCTTAAAAGTAGAGATTTAATATATAACCTCCATGGATACTAGCTAAGGTTTTTAGAGGTTTAGAATTAGATCAAGTGGAAGTGGCGATTGAATTCAAATTACGCTGACTTTTCTTCCTAAAGTTTTTTCCTCATCTTTTCCAATTTGGAAATTAGAGATAAAATAATGGGTGGTGGACCATGGTTTAGGGGGAGATATGCCCTTTATTTAAGACCATGGAGTGAAATTTTTTCTATCGAGACAAAAACTAGTAAAACCTTCCAATGTGTGTTAGGCTTTTTAGAATTCCATATCAACTTATCAATAAGGATGTTTCGAATAATATTAGAAATACATAAGAGGAATTCATCAAGGAGAGACCAAATACTAAGGAGTAAAAGCATGCTATATATACTTGGATATGTGTTGCTATGGATATTTCAAATCCTTTGCCACAATCCATTAAGATTAAATATGAATCAAGAGGATGGGATCCATAAGTGGATTATAAAAATATTGCATTATGATGTCATAATTGTTATGAGACTAGACATAGGGCAAGATATTACAAAGTGAAAAAGATGAAGAAAGAGATAAAAATATTTGATTATGAGACAAACTTCAAGATAAAGCAAGGAAAATATATTGTAATAGAAATTGGATTAGATCAAGGAGATTCCACTACAAACGAAGAGGCAAAGAAATAAAAAATAAAGAAGGATACAATGGATGAGAAAATACAATGTGCAAGTTTAAATTTAGAAGGAATTAAAGGTAAAAAGGAATATATGGAGGAAATTTTTAAAGTAAATATGATAGAATAGGTCAAGTTTATTCCAGGTAAATTGCTTTCATTTTCGTCAAGTAGTATAGATTCCTCCCCCCGTAATAGAAATGAAAGTAGTATAGAGGTTATCCCTTGCACTTTAGGGTTTTAAGAGCAACATAATAAGAAAATGAGGATGAAGGGAATCCATATCTATTTAGGGTTTAGTATCATCCTTGAAATTTAGGATTTTTAGGGAAACATAAAGATGATAAGTTAGTATTTTTTGAGGTTATTCCTTGCAATAGATGATAAGTCTCACTATGAGCAATGTGAAAAAATCAAATATGTTGATCAATATAAAAGTGTTGGTGGGAATGAAAAATATAAAGAAGACCCAAGAAGCAAAAACAAAGAAAAAAATAAACTCAAAGGGATATTGATATAAGAAAACAAAAGAAAATATCATAAGTGTTAACAAGTAGGGCCATAACCACAAATAAAAATGACATCTTGGAATATTAGGGGCATGAATAAGACCCCTAAAAAAATGTATTAATGAATTGACATGTTTTTATAGACAAAATTTATAGAAATAGAAACTACGTTGCAAATATTTTAACCATTTGCAGTGTTGATTTTCATCTTGGCAAAATTCAAATTTTAGAAGGCAATTGGATGAGTGAGATTTTATCTCTTAATATCAAGGAGTTGATTGTGAAAATGTAAAAATTTGAGAAATATGAGAAATATATTTGATAGAAAGGCAAATGAAGAATATATTTGATAAAAAGACAAGTTTGATATGGTTTAATTAACCTGATAGTAAATCAAATTGCATTAGCTAAATTGGTTAGATTCCTCAATATTCGAGGAGACCTAGGTTTGAATCTTGCTAAGTGAAACATGGATAATATCTAAGTCTTGTTGTAATACCATAGTGGTGAAAATGTAATACAGGTGGGGCCCATTTCAATCCTATTTAAACAATTGAAAAAAATGGATAGCAATGTAATAAGAATAATGTAATATTTTGTTATTTTAATAGGAATGGCCCCAACAAAATTCATACATAAATTATTAAAAAAATAAAAATGATCTTTGCAACCTTACTAATCAAGTGACACCTAAGCACATTTGGATGTAAATCATCTCAAGCTAGTAAGTCATGATTCATGTTTCTTTGGAGAGTGTTGGTCCTACTGGTCAAATCTCCTCAACCATTGTGCCCAAGTTTTCATCACTAGAATTGATCCTTATAAAAGCCTAGTTAGACATCATCCATATTGTCATCCAACTACATGTAATATCTCTAGCATAATCCATGAGTAACAAATACATGATCCCTTCATTTTTTGAATCACAAATTTAATCAAAAATCCTTGGCTTAAGACTCTTATGGCCATTGGACATATCCATTGCATCCAATATTTATGATGATAGCTAGAACTTTAAAGGTATGTTTTTGCACCTTCTCCCTTTCAATAATGAATCTTTTGTTATTCATACTAAGGTTGGATAATTTCTCTTATGTGACATTGATAAATTTATCAAAATAATTAAAAAACTCACCTTAGGAAAAAATGGTAGCAACAAAATGAGCTTGATGTAGAGCAACTTCATCTTGTTCATATTTGCTTGTCAAGTTCATATAAATAAAATAAATTTGATCTTAACCACTATGTAGCATACTTGCACAATTAATTTCTTTAAGTTGATCGACATAAACCATGATATAACAATTGTAAAATCACTTATGTTGATCACTAACTAAAGGAAAATATGCAACAATAGTATATCCTCTATATTGTCCCTCACTATTGGCTTTGGCAATATTTACATTGAGATATGATGGCCCATGTTAATCAACGAAAGTAAGGTGCCCTATAATAATACATTGTGACCAACATATCACCAAAAATAGTCAAATGTACAATACAAAACCTTCTCTTTGTTGATCTATATATATACTTATTATACATAGCTAAACATTAAAAACGATGAGAGCTAAAATTATTTGGTGAAGTAACATCAAGTCAAGTTGTCAACTTTTTATCTTTCCTTCATGAAGCCAACACAACACAAGTTTAATTAAATAAATCCTTGGTGAAAAAATATTTGTAGAATACACCCATGGTTTATTGAAGTGCTATAGTATCACCTTCTTACATAAGAAAAATAAAGCTTGATATTCTTCAAATATAAAATAATATGACCATTTTATAACATGTTTTCAATTATAGATGACTAATTTAAATTAATTACTCTATTGCAAATTATGATCAAAATAAAACAAGAATAGGATAAAATTCAAAATAGGACAAATTGGAGTTGCAAATAAAAATTCTAAAACATGCTTTCACCCAAATTTGGAGAGACTATAAAGCATCAAGAGTCTTGAGATAACTAAGAGACGTTGTATTATATGTATAAGAGTATAGTGTATAGTAATTGTTGACACTTTTCGTCACATTATACAAGGGGTAGAAGAATAGTAGAATTTTTGTATGATATTTCCTTGTTGAAAGTTTTTCTTTTATTTAAGTTACAGCAATTTTGACTCTCCCTATCGCCCCTTTTACAAAATGAAGAAGAAGAAAAAAGAAGGAGAATGTGGAAAGAGCTTCGGGCCCGAAGCACTTCAAATCACCACTTCGAGCGAAAACCTTGCGAAGTAATTTTGTCGAAGAAAATACAAAGATGACACTTCGCACCCGAAACATTTTCGACAGCCGCTTCGGGCGGAAGTCTTGCGAAGCAGCATCCAAACGACTTCGTCGAAGGAGGAGAGCATAATCCAAAGCAGCCAAGGTAAGGAAACTACTTCGGGCTCAAAGTATTTCGACACCTATTTCGGCTAGTTTTCACCGGAAGCAGTGGTGCCCGAAGCAAAATGACGATGTGTCGAAAATAGAAAAGTGCTTCAGGAGGATATTCCTTGAACCACAGTTTTGAGAAAGAGTCAGGCCAAAACATTTTCCAGCCGAATCAGCTTCGCCAGCAAAGGACAAAGAGCCTCATTTCAAAGATAGAATCCGCTCGACGATCAACATCCCCGAAGTAGTTTCTGCGAAGCATTATTTTACGAAGAACAAATCAAGGAAAATCTACTTCGGCCCAAGGCTTCAACGAGACGGAGATGTAGCGAAGCACTTTTTGGGCCCATGTTCCAATGTGGGTAGCTTCCCAAGGTGATCAAAAGCCCTTTATAAATACCCCTTTCTTGCCCGATAAGTCCGCTGACCAATTTTGGCAAATGAAAGGGACATAACAGTCCTCGAAGTAAAACCCAACGGGCGTAACAATCACTCAAGCACAGCATCCAAAAGCCAGGGAAACTCGGGCGGTGCATTAAATGAATGTTTCCATGGTTGACCTAGTCACAGTTGCCAGTTTTGGCAACCGATTTAAAAACTCATCCGTAGCAGCCGCGAGGAGCCGACTTCTCAGAGCCAGAGGGTGTACTTCGTCGTCTTTTTAATAATGACTCAGAGGGCCGGGTCCTCTATAAAAACCCAGGCATGTAATGTAAAAAGTGGGGGGAACTTTCTGCTAGAAAGCTGTTGTAACTTGATGTCCTGCTTCTAATACTAAATATTTTTGTACTCCATTTCTCTCTTTTATGCTGCCTTCTGTGCTTAATTATTTTGTCTGTTTGCACTCGTATACTGGGACTCTAAATCTTGAATCCGGTGTGCGATTGGGGACTGTACCTTGAAATTCGCCCTGAAGGATACATAGGAGAGGAAAAACGTCATATAAGCTTTCTTTTATGCTACCTGGTGGGTCGTGGTTTTTGTTATTCCCTTGTCTTAATCGCTGTTACTCTGAACCCTGAATTCTAGTGAGAGAGAAAGGAGAACCCTGTGAACTCGTCCAGAGGATACATAGGAAAGTGGGTATCACGTTTCTTTCGTCTATTATTTGGTGTTATTTGCTGCTATTCGAGTTATTAGTAAGTGATCGTGCTTCCTGTTCTTCCCCACCTTGAATCATCAATCTCTAACCCTTATCCTTTTTATTTCTTTCTCTAACCCGAACTCCTTTTATCTCTTTCCTGCACTCTTATATTAAACCCCAAAAGTAGATTAGTATAGGAGCCGACCTTTCTCCGAATATCGGCACGAGGGGCATCTCTTCCCCTCGGCCTTTCAATGTTGGTCGCAGGTCCAGGGCACGCAAACCCTCCGAAAGTCTTTTCCTGTGAGGATTTGATGACCAACAGTTTTTGGCACACCCGATGGGACACAAGGTCCCATATTTGAGAAAATTTCTAGCCCGTCTTCACTAGAGCTAGTAGTCCTGACAAGTTCCCCGTGAGATGTGGTCAGTCTCATATTATGAGTAGTGGTGAGAATAGATGCTCTCATTACTAAAAGACTCTTAGCATCTGGCGACTCTGTTTTACCCGAGAATCTCTAAAGTCATGAAGACTAGTACCTAAGCCTGGTTTTTGTAACCAAGACTTCCTGTGCCTTAAGAAGGTCCGAGCTCGGTGAATATCTGGCTTGTCTTCATCTGATAAAATCACCTGGCGACTCAGTTGAGCTGAAGATCCAAATTTCTTGGTCGTAGGCACCTTTCAAATCTGAAAGAAGATATCTTGAAGGAATCAAGGTTCGATGAGCAGCCTTAACCTCATGAGCGGAGAAAGAATTTCCACCTAACGACTCCGACTCAGCGGTGACAACCACGATTTTCATAGGCTGCTGTTGTAATGGGTGGGATAAGATTTCCTAGCTGGAATGATCCAGGCCCCCTGAATATCCAAAGCTACCACAAAATTCCCAAAAGTGCTTCGAAATCATTGACAAAATATAGCGGCACCGCGGGAATGGCCAGAGAGCACCTTGAAGATGTTGTCGATTTAGCGACCCTCCATGACATTATCCATGAAGATGTCATGATTAGACTTCTTGTTCTATCTCTAGAAGGAAGGGCGCTATGGTGGTACAGATTGGTCAGGCCCAAAAGCATCTACTCATGGGATGACTTAGCAGGGTCATTGATTGAGATGTTCGATGGCTCTCAGGATCCCTTCCATCTCTTCACATACCTATCCACCATCAAGAGAGCACCCTTAGAGGGTATCGTAGATTTCAATGTCCGATTCTACAGAAGTTGGAAGAGAATTCCACTAGAGATCCAACTGATGCCTGCCCAAGCCCATCTCTTCTATGTTTGGGCCTTCCATGCGGACATAAGCCTCATTCTACTGCAATCCGAGGAATGAAGGTTCCCTCAAATATTTGAGGAGGCAATACGAGTAGAACGGCTTCTGCTCCTATCAAGAAAGTGGCAGTGGAGAGAAACTCCGTTGCTTCCTCCGATAATTATTGCTCCTGTCCGGCCAGCGTAGTACTCATCATGGGGCATTCCTCACACTGAGCCGAGACCTGAGATGCAGTCATTTGGAGCTCAGGAAGCAGACCTCATACTAGCTCAACAATGGAAGTACGCAAGCATGGCCCACCCAATGAACAACATGGCTGCTCGCGATCTCCATCAAGAGGTGAACCGAGAAGAGAAGCAGACTCGAGTGGAAGAACCCAAGAACAAAGAGGGCACATTTTTGCACCCTTTTTGTATCCCAAGAGATGGCATGCAAGTGTTAAGCCAAAGCTCATAAAGCCTGTTCGATTCAGAGGATGAGCCCGAAGAGATCCTGGGGGACTACTCTTCGTCGGAGGAACCTTGTTACCATATCAGTGGGATGGAAGAACCTGTACTCGGCCTTCATTTGGATGAATATGTAGAATTTTGGCATTGGGTCTGGTATTGGTTCCGACTATCCCTAAGACCAATGCCCCGAGAAGGCTTTCAAGTGGCGAACTTCTTCGCCAGTAATCTGGGCACTAGCAAGGACGAAAATCGGCTACGTTGTTTCCTCTTCGTAGCATGGACAACTTTAGGAAGGGTCTAGCCGAACCTCGAGGGTTTGCTAAAGTACAATCAGATCTGGTCTGGACACTGTAGGTTTACCGGATAATCACCTAAAGTGAATCCATGGTGGCGGCATGCCCATTATGCCGCAAGCCTATGTGAATATTGTAAATAGTTCGGTTATTAAATAAAAGTGCTGCTCAGAAACTCAGGCTAAGTTTTGGACTTGGAAGCACTCAAAAAAAAAAAACTCCTTCGAGAAAAGGTTTCCCGAAGTAACCAATGAAAAATGGTTCGCAACAATGACTCGGACTAAGGCCCGAGAAGTACTGCGCCAAGGGGAGTTCAAGCGAAATAGTTTCTGAAGGAGGACCGGCGAGCCACCTTCGGCAAAGAGAACTACTTCAGGCCCGAAGCATAGAGAAACAACTCGCACCAAGGGTTTGCCCCGAAGCACTTCAACTTTGACTTCAGCTTCACCAACTCGGTAACAAAAAAGGCAAGGGCATTTAAAACGTGCCTAAGGGAACATGTCGACAGCCACCTTCAAAAGCGTTCGAAGCGAGCAAGTTAAATGAAAATGTGGTAGGTACGTCCTTTAGGGATTCATTTAGGAGAAAATTTCATGCTCGGGTACAAAGTGGCAGAGGGTCACGCTTCCAAAGCAAGCCGCAATCATCATAACACACAACCTTGTGTACCACTCCACCATGCGGTGAATTAGATGAAGCGACGCAGATTCAATTATGGTAAGTGCCTTAAATATGGGTAGTTGCCTTCTAGGGCTATATAAGGTAGGCTCCAATAGCAAGAAAGCTATTTTCTCGATAATTTATGCAAACTGCACTACTAGCCTTCAAGCTCTCCTATCTTGCGCTTTGAAGCCTTCAATCTCGAAGCCCTCCGCATTGTTTTCTCCATTACCCCTAGCATTATGGGAAAGAAAAACTCTAAGGAAAAGGGGAAGGAACCAGAAGTGGTGGCCCTAGAGCAGCAAAAGGCAAAGGGCCAAAGAAATTTGATTTTAGCTGTCGCCCCGAGAAACAAGTCATAAGAGCAAGAGAGGATTCTAAGGATGAGCAACCTGAAGAACCGCTAATTGATGCATGGGACAGGATCAGAGACACCAAGCTGTCGAGGAGCGTAACTGAACTCAGGAGCACCATCAAGTTCATGAAAAGCGAGGCTCTCGACAGAGACGACAAAAGAGCTATCGCTTACTACTCCCGGATATCTTGGTATCCGATGCCCCCCACACATCATCGCCCGAGCCGATTGATGCCATCGCGCGAAACTATCAGCCCACCTCCAGGCAAGTGGTGGATGCCTCCGACCACAAGCTGTTCTCCATTCTGAAATAAGATGTCCAGGCAGCCTTTGCACCACAGCAGGGCCCTCCTAAGGGGTACACAGTTCGCAACATTATTCTTAGTGAACAAATGGAGAGGTTCAAGGCCTCCAATTACATGATCAATTTTTTGCAGTAGAACCTCAAAAGCGGGCTCCCTTCAAGCAATTTTCCCCAAATGCCCCTACCCTTAGAAGCCTTTAAAAAAGAAAAGGGCATTTAAAACGTGCCTAGGGGAACATGTCGACAATCGCCTTCAAAAACGTTCGAAGCGAGCGAGTTAAATGAAAAGGTGGTAGGTACATCCTTTAGGGATTCATTTAGGAGAAAAGTTCATGCTCGGGTACAAAGTGGCAGAGGGTCACGCTTCCAAAGCAAGCCGCAATCATCATAACACACAACCTTGTGTACCACTCCACCATGCGGTGAATTAGATGAAGCGACGTAGATTCAATTATGGTAAGTACCTTAAATATGGGTAGTTGCCTTCTAGGGCTATATAAGGCAGGCTCCAATAGCAAGAAAGCTATTTTCTCGATAATTTATGCAAACTGCACTACTAGCCTTCAAGCTCTCCTATCTTGCGCTTCGAAGCCTTCAATCTCGAAGCCCTCCGCATTGTTTTCTCCATTACCCCTAGCATTATGGGAAAGAAGAACTCTAAGGAAAAGGGGAAGGAACCAAAAGTGGTGGCCCCCGAGCAGCAAAAGGCAAAGGGCCATGGCAAAGGGCCGAAGAAAGTTGATTTTAGCTGTCGTCTCGAGAAACAAGTCATAAGAGCAAGAGAGGATTCTGAGGATGAGCAACCTGAAGAACCGCTGATTGATGTGTGGGATAGGATCAGAGACACCAAGCTATCGAGGAGCGTAACTGAACTCAGGAGCACCATCAAGTTCATGAAAAGCAGGCTCTCGGTAGACAGCAAAAGAGCTATCGCTTACTACTCCCAGATATACTGGTATCTGATGCCCACCACACATCACTGCCCTGAGCTGATTGATGCCATCGCGTGAAACTATCAGCCCGTCTCCAGGAAAGTGGTGGATGCCTCCAGCCACAAGCTGTTATCCATTCTGAAATAAGATGTCCAGGCAGCCTTTGCACCACAGCAGGACCCTCCTAAGGGGTACACAGTTCGCAACATTATTCTTAGTGAACAAATGGAGAGGTTCAAGTCCTCCAATTACATGATCAATTTTTTGCAGTAGAGCCTCAAAAGCGGGCTCCCTTCGGGAAATTTGCCCCAAATGCCCCTACCCTTAGAGGCCTTTAAAAATGTCGACATATTCTCCATCATTGCATGGGTGGCAGGCCTATCTACCGACGCTTCGGTACACCCGTGGCAGGTGTCTTTGGCTAAGTGTATTTCCAGAGGGGAATTTTATGCCCCTGATGCTTCAAGGTCGAGCACCAACCCAGTATTTTTTGACTAGGCAGAATGGGTGGCCAGGACCCTACATATGCGGCTCACCAACATGAAGAATGATGGGACAAATAAGTATTTCTTGCCATGTTCTCTTCTTATTTGGTTATTTTTCTTTCATGTACATAAGAGTTTCTCTTATGTTGCTATTATGGCAAGCGACGAGGATGGAAATCCTCTGCCTGTATACCAGTGGACCCTGCTCCTATTGAATATGGAGTCCTATTATTCTTTTAACCAACAATTTTTGGGACCCGCAATGCACATGCTAACGGGGTCTTCCCCTCGGGTTCCCCTCCTCCTAAGGGACAAGGTGGTACAAGAGAAAAGGGGAGACATTTTTTAGCTGACATAGGGGCTTGTAATTCGCATATTCGGCTTCATAGGGAAGCCCTTCTTACTACCAGTTTACCCCTTCGAGTACCAGTTCACATTGGAAGTCGCTCGATAGAGCGATGCAACAAACACCATTTATGGCCATGGACGGAAATGGGCTCACACCTGCAATTTCCCTTTCAAAATGGGAGTTATCGAGGTGTTTGCCCTCAAACAAAATGTTTTATTGGAGGAGAAACTCACCAATTTTGGCCTAGTCTAGCTTCCTCAGCAATGGCTCTACGACCCCCTGGGGGTAATGAGGGACCATCTTCGATTTAAGAACTTCCATGCTTGCCCTTATCTAGAAATCATAGAGCAGAGGAACAATCCCAACGGGAGGGGTCTGGAGTGGCACCTAGAGAAAATGGAAACGCTACCTCCCTGGCACGAGTTCTAACTGATGGAGGTTGCATATGATCCAGTTCAGCACCCTCTCCCAAGCCCCAACTCCACCTTCTAGAAGAAGGTAAAGGATGACTTGAAGGAGGCGGTGAAATATTGGGATGTGGCCCAGCTAAGAGAATGGTGGATAATGAGGGTCCACCACCAAAATATGAACTCTTATAGACTTTTGGCAACTGACAAGGACTTCGCGGTGGTCTATGAGGCCAATGTCGGGACATGGAAGCCCCTGTCCTTTGTCGACCTCATTCCCCTAGCTATACCAGGTTCGAGCGAAAGCCCAAAAGGTAAGGAAACTACTTCGAAGCCGAAGAAAGGGAAGAAGGCCAAAGCCACGCCACGTAAACCACCTCAGGTACCTATGGGAGGCCAAGGCATGAGTTTCGAGGAGTCAGAACAACCGCTGGTGAGGACAAAGAGAAAGAGGCCAGAATCAGTCCAAGTGCCTCCAAGCCATCCAAAGCGGCTTCGCACAGGTTTTCAAAGCCCTTCCACTGGATGACCTACATCGAGCCCATTCGAAGCAAACGTCGAAGGTGTAGCACCACCAAACATCAAAATCGTCCCAAATATTAATGTCATCAATGTGGAGGAGCTCCTCCAATCCGAAGGGGACGCTGAGGCAGAAGCCATGGAGGTTGAAGATGCCGAAGCAAAAGAAGAACAAGAGACGGCTGCACCTGAAGTCACTACAGCCACTTTTCTAGGAGGGCACTCAGGTATACATGCTTCACCCTATGATCAGGACTCACCTATGTCCACTGCGGCCACGGTCGAAGGATCCCATCAATCTCCCCTGCAGGGCCACTCGTCCCCTCACACATCGCCCGCAGCTAGTCCAGGTCAATCCCACGACCCTGGCCTAGATAAGTCCATTGAAGTCACTTCGCCCACTCACACAGTTGCTCCATTAATTCTTAGCAGAAGCAGAGGTATCGCTTCGATGCCGAGCCCCACCACCGAACCTCCTTGTGAAGCATCCCCCATACACTCCCTGTATTTGTTCACTCCTTCGATTGGTGATCCAGCCTTGTTTGAGTCTGAAATGTCCTTGATCAAGGAACACCCCCTTGCTGAGAAGCTGCTCCAAGCCTGGCAGAATATTGACAAAATCCTTAAGGAGGCGAGAAAGAAAAGAGGGCGAGCGACGGCTCAAGTTGAAAAATATGTCATGTTTGATCTGAAAGCTGGGAAGATGCACAAGATCAAGAAGGTCCCTAAGGTTCATAAGCCTCTCGACGAAATGACTCCAGTAGACTATGACCACCAAGAAACACCCAAGGACCTGGTGCATCTAAATGTAGACAATGAATCGGCATCCATGCATGTCTAAATTGAGACCTTCAGGGCTCATGCAATCATCGCCTACCAGCGCAGGATCGAGGCCGAGGCCACCAATGTTAAGTTAGAAGAAGATTTGGCGAGGGTCCGCTCCAAGTTGGCAGAGGCCGAGGAGCAGTGCAAGGCCATGAAAAAGGAAACACGTGCCCTGAAGCTGTAGGTTCTACAGCTCCAGAATACTAAAGAAAATCAGGCGTGGAGACAGGCAAAAAATGATCTAAAGGCCAAAGAGCTGGAAGGTAGAGTTGCACAAATGCAAGCCTAGCTATACAAGAAGGAATACCTGTCGGTGTTTGATAGGAGCAGAATTAAGGAGATTTGCATCCATTTGTTCAAAAATTTTAGGTCTCGGTGTTCCAGCGCCCTCACGATTCTAGCCTTCATCACCGAAGCCCAGCGCACTATTGTCAAAGGAGGGCCAATCATTGATGAAGTCACACAGAAAGCCAGGCGCTAGCTCAAGTTAGCCTTCGACGTCCAGAATGCGAGATATCAGGACTTGCAGGTCACTGCAAGGACTCAGACGGCTAGGGATTGGTCCACGGCCCAGGCCATAGTTCGCGCCTTCTTTTCCAAGGTGTGAAAAGCTCAGAAGGCAAGAAGACTCCAAGACATTTTTGACAACGAGTAGTGTGCCTCGATGAATTATTTTTAGGACCTCTCCTCCTTGGGTTTACCGAGTTTCACAAATGATGACGGGAACCTTCTGACTAAATATGACCTCAAACCAGTCTGGCTCCAGTTCGAGGGCGATGTCTCGAAGATAGACGGGTGGGCAAAGATGATCTTGGAAGGGCATATAACTGACTTCATTTTGAGGTACTGCAAGATGGTAGCATGCCTAAACGATTTATTCATCAGGGCCAAACATGTTGACATCGAGCAAATTGATCGGTTTCGTGTTTTGGTTAAGGCATTACAAGATCAAGAACCATTCCAAAAGAGTGCCTGGACTCATGTCCGAAGAACGATGAAGCGCATCCGTGATCGCCTTGAACCTTCGCCACAGCCAGAAGCCGCACCAGAGGAAGAAGAAGAAGAAGAAGGAGAAGAGGAACAAGAAGAGGGACAGACCACAGAAGAAGGGTCTAGGGAAGACCAGTGACTCTGTAGCCCAATGGATCAGGACAGAAGGGTTCTTTTGCCGAGACGAGCTCGTCACCCCGTGAGCCGCCAAGAATGTTGACACTTTTTGTCACATTATACAAGGGGTAGAAGAATAGTAGAATTTTTGTATGATATTTCCTTGTTGAAAGTTTTTCTTTTATTTAAGTTACAACAATTTTGACTCTCCCTATCGCCCCTTTTACAAAATGAAGAAGAAGAGAAAAGAAGGAGAATGTGGAAAGAGCTTCGGGCTCGAAGCACTTCAAATCACCACTTCGGGCGAAAACCTTGCGAAGTAATTTTTTCGAAGAAAATACAAAGATGACACTTCGCACCCGAAACATTTTTGACAGCCGCTTCGGGTGGAAGTCTTGCGAAGCAGCATCCAAACGACTTCGCCGAAGGAGGAGAGCATAATCCAAAGCAGCCAAGGTAAGGAAACTACTTCGGGCCTGAAGTATTTTTGACACCTATTTCGGCCAGTTTTCACCCGAAGCAGTGGTGCCCGAAGCAAAATGATGATGTGTCAAAAACAAAAAAGTGCTTCGGGAGGATATTCATCGAACCACAGTTTTGAGAAAGAGTCGGATCAAAACATATTCCAGCCGAATCAGATTTGCCAGCAAAGGACAAAGAGCCTCATTTCAAAGATAGAATCCGCTTGGCGATCAACATCCCCGAAGTAGTTTCTGCGAAGCATTATTTTACGAAGAACAAATCAAGGAAAATCTACTTCGGCCCAAGGCTTCGGCAAGGTGGAGATGTGGTGAAGCACTTTTCTGGCCCATGTTCCAAGGCGGGCAGCTTCCCAAGGTGATCGAAAGCCCTTTATAAATACCCCTTTCTTTCCTGATAAGTCCGCTGACCAGTTTTGGCAAATGAAAGGGATGTAACAGTCCTCGAAGTTAAACCCAGTGAGCGTAACGATCACTCAAGCACAACATCCAGAAGCCAGGGACACTCGAGCAGCACATTAAATGAATGTTTCCATGGTTGACCCAGTCACAATTGCCAGTTTCGGCAATTGATTTGAAAACTCAGCCGTAGTAGCCGCGAGGAGCCGACTTCTCAGAGCCAGAGGGTGTACTTCGTCGTCTTTTTAATAATGACTCAGAGGGCCGGGTCCTCTATAAAAACCCAGGCATGTAATGTAAAAAGTGGGGGGAACTTTCTGCTAGAAAGCTGTTGTAACTTGATGTCCTGCGTCTAATACTAAAGATTTTTGTACTCCATTTCTCTCTTTTATGCTGCCTTTTGTGCTTAATTCTTTTGTCTGTCTACACTTGTATACTGAGACTCTGAATCCTGAATCCGGTGTGCGATTGGGGACTGTACCCTAAAATTCGCCCTGAAGGATACATAGGAGAGGAAAAATGTCATATAAGCTTTCTTTTATGCTGCCTGGTGGGTCGTGGTTTCTATTATTCCCTTGTCTTAATTGTTGTTACTCTAAACCCTGAATTCCAGCGAGAGAGAAAGGAGAACCCTGTGAACTCGTCCAGAGGATACATAGGAAAGCGGGTATCATGTTTCTTTCATCTATTCTTGGTGTTCTTTGCTGCTATTCGAGTTATTAGTGAGTGATCGTGCTTCCTGTTCTTCCCCACCTTGAATCATCAATCTCTAACCCTTATCCTTTTTATTTCTTTCTCTAACCCGAACTCCTTTTATCTCTTTCCTGCACTCTTATCTCAAACCCCAAAAGTAGATTAGTATAGGAGCCGACCTTTCTCCAGAGATCGGCACGAGGGGCATCTCTTCCCCTCGGCATTTCAATGTTGGTCACAGGTCCAGGGTGCGCAAACCCACCGAAAGTCCTTTCCTGTGCGGATTTGATGACCAACAGTAATAAAGTTGTATGTGCACATTTGAAGAGTAGACAAAGTGCTTTTAGGTTTTTTTTTGTGCAAAATTATTTTTGGTTCATTTTTTATGTTGTATTAATATTTGATTTAGAGCACCACCACATAGCACATTGATAATAAGAGCTTAGATATTTGAATCTCTCTAACCAGATAATTTAGAATTAAATTTTGTGGAGGAAAAAACATATATTATTATTGTAACAATCATGAATTATGACAATGCTTCATTATCCATCCCATAATTTAAAGGAGAAAATTATTATTATTGATGTATAAAGACAAAGAATTTGCTTATTTCCAAAGAAGTGTGGAGCTTTGTGAAAAATGGATACAATGAACCATTAGATTGGAGTATTTTACTAACCACAAAAAAAATAATATGGAGGAAGCACAAAGAAAAGAGGCATTAGTTTTGTATCACATACAAGTGACTCTTAACAAAAGAACTTTTCTAAGAATTGTATGTCAAATTTTCCAAAGGATCTTGGGAAACTTTGAAGACATCCTATCAATGGTCTAAACAAATGAAATTACTGAAGTTATTGACATTGAAGAGAGAATATAAAAATATAAGAATGAAGGACAATAAAAATTAGGATATTATTGTGTAAGGGTGCACAACGTTGTGCACAAAATGAGTATGTATGGTGAAGAACCAAGATAGGGAGATGTCAAAAATATATTAAGAGCATTAAAATTAAATTGGAATAACTATGCAATGATTATTAAAGAGAGCAAATATTTATTCAAGTTTCCAAGGACAACGAGAGGAGAAGAAAATCAATTTTCTACAAGGGAAAGAGGCTAAGGTAAAAATAAGGCTATAGTGGAAGAGGTATATACAAATTTATGGCTAATAAGAATGTTCAATATCACTATATTACAAGGTATGACCACTGTGACAAAGAATGTAGAATACAAGCAATGAATGGAGGAAAAAAGTAAGCTTTTCACATGAAAATGTAATAGGTCAAAATATATGTTCTTGTCACATAATATGGTAAATAAATTAATTTAAGAGTCATTACTTATATCCCATTTTTTCAAATCATATGTTCTGTAATAAAGAGTTGTTTGTTGAGTTGGATGAGTCATACAAGAGCAAGGTGATGTTTGGAGATAATAAAGCATGGGAGGTTGACGAAAAAGGAACCTTATAGATTGCTAAAAAAAATAAAAATAAAAATATCCAAAATACTTACTTCATACCAAGCTTAAAGCATATTTTTATGAGTGTGGGGCAGCTTATAGAGAAACATTAAAAGAGTTATTTGATACCAAGGAGTGAATCATCCATGACAAAGAAAATTGAATCAAGTAGTGGCTATTGTATCTATGACATAAAACAAAATATTTACTTGAAGCTTAGAGAAGAAGAGAGAAATTTGTGTCATACAACCATTGAGGACAAGAGCAATGTGTGACACCAACATAATTTTTATAGCTTATATCTATTGAATTATAAAGGAATTATCCATGGACTACCTTCTATAGAAGCAATAAGTGAAGCATGTGAAGGTTTTGTAATGGAAAATCATTATAGAGAGTGTTCTAAGAAGACACAAAGGAAGAAGTTGAATAAGAAATAGCTAGAAAAACTAGAATGGTGCTAATGAGAATATCTAAGGGATAAGTACAAATTATTGGAGAAGCCATGGGAGAAGAATCCTTGGCTAAAAGAACATGAAGAGGGATGGAAGGAGTAGTTGATAGAACCTCATAAAAGATCACATCTCTCCAAATTAGAAAGTCTAAACCATCAAGCTCATACAAGTGATATTCATTGGAGGTATTAGATTATCCCACAAAAAAACAACAATCACTCTTCATGTATTCCTTCTTTCATGTATATTTAGGAATATTGACCTATATAGTGAATACAAAGAAACATAAATGAGACACATCAAACTTACTGATTGTCAATCTCTCAAGAAGAGCCACACCTTGAATGACATGATTAAAATATTGATTGATGATATGTGCTACACAAGTCACTACTTTTATCTAAAACTTAGATCCATCTACTTGGCATACAACATACATCTATTCATATCCATAGTAACCATATTCGTTTGCTTAGCTATTCCATTCTACTTTGGGGTATAATAAATAGTCCTTTAAAAAGCAATTACATGAAGAGTAAAAAAATAGTAAAGGTATGACTTACATACTTGCCTACTCCATCTATTCTTAAGAAATTGATATTCATCTCAAATTGGTTCTCTATAAGTGCCTTGAACTCCTTGAAAGTATCAAAAATATCATCTTTAGTATGAATGGTGTACAACTAGACATATCAAAAGAAATCATCAAAGAAAAAATTTGTACTTCTAGAAAAATATGGTGCTCCATTGGTCTAAAATATCACTATGAATGAGATCCAAGGGTCTTGTAGGATGCCTAATAGTCCCTTTGAAAAGAAATCTTGATTGTGCTTCCATAAAATACACCCCACACAAACACCACTAGGAGGAGAGATATGAGGAATCCCAATAGACAACTAATGTTGACTCATGTACTTAAAGGATCGATACCTAAGATTTCCAAGTCTATGATGCCACTATTGACTAAAATCATTTATATATACCACCATAGCCACAAAGCCTTTCCTCCTAGAGGAGGAAGAGGAAAATTTTAGATGATCACAGTATCCTAAGGCAACTATGTTGAAACCATAATTAAAATCCTTAATCACCTATCTATCTGGCAAAAATCCACCTTCTTGTTCATATGGGTGTTGTGATAGAGAGATAATAGTTTGGGACCTATAAGATAACTATTAAGGGCCTCATTAAATGAAAAATAACTAATTGTTATCTCACTATATATAGCTATCATAAAAAGGAATCATCCCTAAAGACAATATTATTTTTAAAATATAATGTGATATAGTCATGTAAGAGATGGTGATGCTTATTCATGTGTTGATTTTCCCCTGAATCTGCAATCCATTCATAAGAAGAGGTGGATATCCACTATACTAAATGAATAGCTACATATCTCACCATTATGGTCATCCTCAACTTGAGCATAAAAGAGAGAAACATCAAAACCCTTATTTTAATTGCTTCCTCAAGATTCTTAATCTATATCTATAAAATAATTAGCTTGTCTTTTCTTCTTACAAAAAGTATAAATAGGCTTCTTGAAGAGTTTTTTAGTCTTCTTCTCTCCTTGCTTTGGATTTTTGTCAACTTTTGTTTTAATCATTTCCTTTGCATGATCCTAAATAATGCGAGAACAATTCTTACACCTTTGGCATTGAGCCTGATGGTGAAGAAGCTACTTGAATACATCATAAAGATAAGGATGATCAAAATTTGAAAAATATACTCAAAGCATCTCAAACACAATAGCAATAATATCATATATTTTATAAATATTATTGAAAATAATGTTGAGAAGATCAATGTCCTTTTTTCCGCTATCATCAATGTCCTTCTTTCCATTATCACCTCCTATGTTAAAGCAAATATCTTCTTCCAAAATTTTGAATAGACTGATGAACTCATCCATGATCTCAAAATTTCATGTTGAAGGTAGTGAGGTTTACCTCTAATCTATTGATTTACATAGAGTCAATTTAATTATATAGGTTTTGAAACTTACCCAATAGCCCCTTAGGATATGATATGTTACAAACATAGGTATCATAAATCTTATTAACATGAAGAGCAATCATACTAAGAGCCTCATCCTTGTTATCCTTGAGTAGTTGTTTTCTCTCTTCACAATTAATATATAGAGGGACCTCATTCCCATATTTGAGCAATCCTATATTTGGAGCAAATATTTGATCTTGATTTTGTAGGTGGCATAATTTGTTCCATTAAGGAAATATGTTGATCCATATAATTATTATCATAATATAGTCTCCTATTTGCATTTGTGACTAGAAATAATACTACCAATACAAATAGCTCAAAAATGTGCAATTTAAAAAAAAAGGATAAAGAAGCCTTTGTATGCAAAAGTTAAGGCCCTCCCAAGTTTGGCCCAAAAATCACACAAAATGCCACTAAAAATTTCCAAGAATAAAAAATTTAACTCTAATTCAACAAATGGGAGGCTACCACATATTGTTGACTCTACGGCTAAGGGAGTGTTAACTGAGTGTTGTCAAGTGTACTAGTAGGATAGAGCAATAACAAATCAAATGCCACCAAGTATCATTGATTTGTGCAAGGGGGTGTGATTGGGATGTTGATCATGTAGGCCACTAGATAGCATATTAGCAAACTAGAATATAACACATCACCTTCTACCACCAAGAGTAATCACAATTTACCATGTCTGTTATTAATTGTTGAAGGACCAAGACAATGTGTTTGATAATTTGATTTGTGATTGGTTGATATAATATTTATAGGTAGAAAATGTGTTCCACATAACCATTTTTGTCGAAACAATACTACTAATGCAAATATCTCAAAACATATGTGATACTAAAAAAAGAGAAAAAAAATTTGTATGTGAAAGTTATGGACCTTAAAAATTTGGACTAAAAATTATAAAATTACCATTAAGAAATTTAATTATAGTTCAAGAAATGGGAGGCTATCACATATTGTTGACTAGGTGGCTAAGGGGATGTTAATTGAGTGTTGACTAATCTACCACTAGGATAGAGCAATAACAAATCAAATGCCATCAAGTATCATTGATCCATGCAAGGGGGTGGCATCGAGATGTTGATCATACAAACCACTAGATAGACTTTTAGAAAACGAAAATCTAGCACATGTTACCTTTGAAAATGTCACCTTCGACAACTAAGAAGAGTAAATAATTTTCCATGTTTATTACTAATTATGCAAGGACTATAACAATATGTTTGATGAGTTGTTGATCTATGATAGGTTGATTTGATATTTATAGGTGAAAATTGTGTTCCACATCACTAATTTTTCCATGTCGGCTTGTTCCACATCAACTAGTGCCACATCATTTAAATATTCCATATTATTAAGATATACCATGTTATTAGGCTACACCGTATCAATAGTGCTCATAAAAATGTTTTTCCAAGAGAATAAAACCTCAGACCTCTTGGGACCTAAGTGTCAGTGCTTCCTCCACTAGCCAATCTGCTAATGGTACATATGTAACTAAGGTAAGGAAGCATTTACACCTAAAACAAGGGGATGTGTCCATCCTAAGAATTTTTCACTCTTACATTCCATAAGAGGCTTTGAACCCTTGACCAACCAAAGGGAACAAAACCTCAAATCAAGGTGTACTAATCACCATGACAAATCCTCCACTATCTCCCATGCTTGTGTCTCCTTATTATCAAAAAAATAAATGTCCCAAACTTTTTCAATGCATTATCACATATTTGAAGAGGTTCAAACTTTGAACCAAGTGGCACAAACACCTCAACTAGGATATGTATGGCCAATGTGCAAAACCCTGATATGCAAAAAACTAAAACACAAAAATTTCCAAGATTTTATGCCAAAATATTTTTCCCACCTCCCAATGGAATATTCGATGAAATATTCCATTTTTTATTTAATTTTTTTTAAAGAAAGAGAGGAAAAATATATATTTTGATACAAAAATTAGGACCTAGAGGCAAAAAGGTGAAAATAGTTGAATTGAAATCCCCAATTTTTTTTAATGAATCCAAAAATATTGATGTTTCATGCACATCTACTATTGTTTTTCCTACATAATATTTTTTCTCAAACGTAACTAATAAAACCATCATCTCTTGCCAATGTAGCAAAAATATTGTTCAACCTATTTAACAACTTTATCAAGCAATTTAGAGGATTTTCCATACAAGGGCTATTAGAAATTGTTTGATGTATTCTTCCCTTATTTAATAATCATAAATATTATCCTCTCATATGATGCGCTAACATAGAAAAAAATCAAATGATGCGGAATAAGACACTATTTAAAATATAAATGTATTTAAATATTATGTAAGGTTTGTAATAAAATATTCTTTATGTAGTGGAAATTCTAGAAAGGTTTGGTCAATATATTTTCTAGAACCTTCTAGGCTAGTCTCTCTCTAGATCTTTCTATCCCTCTAGATCTTTCCATTCCTCTAGATATTTCCATGATGGATCTGCAAGACCTATAAATATGTAACACTTTTTTATGGCAACATAGTTTCGAATATTGAATATTTTCCTTGCAAAGTCTTTTGCTTCTCATTTATGTATCATTTGGTATCAGAGCCTTTAATGCCTCTAGAAGGTCCATTACATAAAGAATATTTTATTACATACCTTACATAATATTTAAATACATACATACATACACACACACACACACACACACACACACATATATATATATATATATATATATATATATTGCATTATTCCTCATCATCAAATAAGAGAAGAAAATAGATTTTTTGGAAAATCTATAAAAGACATGATATTTTCAAATAACCTCAAAAAGGTCAATCTGATGATTAGGACACCCATTTAGTCAATAGAAGTAAAAAATGGGCTGAATGTCAAGGGAGACAAGGGGAACCTATTAGTGAATATTTCTCCTAAAGCAATACATTTTTTTATCGCATAATGTGATCCTCATAATATAAGTTTGTTAAGGGTTTTGGAAAACAAACCCTAAAAGAAATTGTTGGAAACACATAAAGCTTCCACAAATTATTTTCAAAAACCCATTGCTTCTTGGAATAACCATAGAAGAGAAATCATAAAAATCAAGCAATTGAATAATGGAGATTCACACCTACTTTTATACCATGTTGAATTTTACTTACTTTCTAAAAATGAATGGAATCAACACATTACTCAAAAACAAGAATAACTTACAAAAGAAGGCACACAATATAAAGGGTGTTTGTAGACACCATAATAATATCACTAGATGAAAGAATAAGCACTGCAAACAATAATAGAAATGGTTTGTAGTAAGGGGTATAAATACCCAATTACAAGAGAACTTTAGGTAAAGGTTAAAGAACTGACCTTTAATTTTAATAATAAAATATTACATAAACCCACCTATATGAGGTGTACAAAGAACAAAAGGTTTATGCAATAAACATGATACAATTGGTCATGACCTCAAGTAAAGCTCAACACAACTATTTTCTAAGATTGAAGTGGAATATCAAGTTTTGAAGAAGCATCCCAAGGAAAGATATGTATCAAATACATGAAAGAAAAATTAAATGCAAATGAAAAGAAAGATATTCAAGAGTTACATGAGCTTCCAAATATGAGGAAGGTAATTAGAGAGAAGTGGATGTTCAATACCAAGTACAATAGTGATGGATGAATTTAAAAGTATAAAACAAGGCTAGTGGAAAAGGGGTATATACAAAAACCTGGTATAGACTATGATGAGACATGCACCTATTGCAAGACATATTTTAGAATGGTAACCCAAAAAGGATAGAATGCACATAAAGTGCATTCTAAGTTGACAATATTAAATGACATGTCTATAAGTTGAAAAAGTATTACATGGACTCAGGAAAGCACCACATAAGGATTGATGCATATTAAAGTATGGATTCGTGAGAACTAAGAATGATCCCACATTGTACTACAAAAAATAAGGTAATGATACTTTGATTATTTGTTTGTATGTTGATGATCTAATTATCACATGAAGTTCATTAGGAATGAAGAGAGAGTTAAAGCAAGCCATGATGCAATAATTTTACATGAGTGACTTGCGTTTTATGTGTTACTTGCTTAGCATATAGGTACATAAAACACATGGTGGGATCTTCATTCACTGATCTAAATATTTACATGATATGTTAGAAATATTTGGCATCAAAAATCCAAAGATGTTGCTACCCTACTTGCACAAGATAAAATAATGTGTAATGATGAAGTGGAAGAGTAGATAAGAAGTATAAAAGTTTGATTTACAGCCTTATGTGTTTGATAAAAATAAGACAAAATACATATGCAGTCTCTTTGAATTTAAGATTCATAAGCGATCCATAAGAATATCATATTAGAGCAAGTAATAGAAATTTGAGGTATATAAAAGGGACTATAAATTATGGAATTCCTTATACTTCAACCAATAATATTGGGTTGGTTGGATACATTGATTTGGAATAGAAAGGCTCAATTAATGACATAAAATCTACATGAGAAAATTATTTCTAATTGGAAAATGGATTGGTACGTTGGAGTTCTAAGGAACAACTAATAGTTTCACTCTCAGAAACAAAGACAGAGTATGTAATAGCTACATCAACATATACACAAGTAGTATTCTTGAGGCCAAAATCTAGAAGGCTCCAGAGAAAATAAAGAAAGACCAACTACCATTTTTTATGATAATATGAGTGCAATTTAAATGACTAAAAGTCTTGCTCTTTTATACAAGATCAAAGAAAACTAAGTTGAGCCATCTTTTACTAGATACTTAGTTTATAAAATAGGAAGTTGAATTGAAACATTACAATTTAGAAGATATATATATATATATATATATATATATATATATATATATATATATATATATATATAGACAATTTTATAAAGGTAGTGACAAAGAATACATTTATATCACTCGTAGATAGAATTATTATTTTATTGAATTTAACAACACTTTTCAAAAATTAATAGAATAACACATTATCCATAACAAATGAACAAATCATAGAAAGATACAAGTTAATATGAAGGTTTTCTATAAATATGAAAGTAGTGTCACTAAAGGAAAAATAACTCCAACCAATAAATAAATGGTTGGTTTCAAGGGGTATGTATACCCAATTATATGTGACTATAGGTTAAGGTTAAATAATATCCTTAAGTTTTATTATTAAAATATCAAAATAAATGCACCTATACAACATGAACAATAAAAAAAATATAATACAAATTCAATCATGGCCTCAAGTGAAGCTTACAACTACATATTACAACATACCCCCTTAAGTTGAATGGGAGACACGGGAAGATACTACTATCAGTTATTACCCCTTAAAGTGCACTCTCCTAATTCAATATTCTCTCACAATCACACAAAAGACATTTGGTGCGACCTTCGTTAGGATATCTACTATCTACTCCATTGACAACACATAGTCTAGATCAAAAATACCATGGCTTGAATCCTTCAAACATAGTGCATCCAAACCTTGATGTGCTAGTCTAGTGATAAAACACTAGATTACAATGTTGATGGAGATTTAATTATTATAATGAAGGATAACTGGAAACTATTACAAAATACCCAATTATAACAAATAATCATAATCTATCAAAGGTGTTTGAAAGCCTCATTGGTAGCATAATATTTATCTTTCGTATAAAAAATATAGTGGATTATTATCTACAAACCAAGAGACTAATCCCTAACTAAGATAAGATACAACCTTATAGTGGAGCTTTGCTAGTCCCAATCTACATTAGAAAATCCTATAAAAATAGAGGTACTTCAATTGAGTAGTGAATGCCCATTTGATATACACATATGATGTACCAAAGGATCTACTTGGTCAATATATAGTGACTCTCATGGGGTCTTGCATATACCTAGAACAATAGTTGATAGCAAATGCAATGTTTGATAGAGTATGGGTGAGATGGAAAACTCCCCGAACAAGTGATTAGTACAAAGTATAAACTACTAAGAAAGGAGTGCAATCTACTCATGGCTTCCAATCAAAAGAAAAATAAGTCTAAGTAGGTTTGTATTCCTCCTTCCAAATTTATTGTATATTATTCAAGGTGTAGTTGGAATAGGAAATGGTGATCTGAAAGGATGACTGATCAATCTAAATTCCTAAGAATAATGAATTCCTAAATCTACCATATCAAAAGTTTCATGAATACATGACTTCATCTCCTAGATTAAATATTTTAAGCTTCCTATAATTAGAATATTATCAACATATCATACAATCACGAAACCTAACCATATTGAAGCCTGATTTAGAGATATTCCTTTCATCATTGAAATCTACAGTTGAGAAAGAGTGAACCGATATTCTCCTACCAAGCATGAAAAATCCATGTAAGGACCTGTTCAACCTACACACCACAGGAATGGACCATCAAGCTCAAAAATAAATTATTGTCTCCTTAAAATACCCTCTTAAACCTCTCTATGAAGAAATAAACTCTTCACATCCATCTTATGTATTCATCATCCAAAAGAAGCAACAACAAAAAAAAAATCCAAAAAAATCCTATTCATACAATCGAGGCAATGTTCTATGAATATTCAACTTTGTCCTTCTAATAGAATCCCTTAGCAATAAGGAATTATTTGTTCTCCACTTGGCCAACATAAATTTACTTGGTCTTATTCACCCATTTACAACTAGTAAATTGTTTTCCTTTAGGAAGAGGAACAAGCTCCCATGTTTGATTCTTCATTAATGATTCATATAAAATAAGCTTAACATACTTCCATTCTAGGAAATCCTCATCCTAAGAATAAGTGAGGATTTTTAGAATAATTGAATTTAAAAAATAAGGCCTAATATAGAGCCTTTCAATGGCACTTATGAGAGAGAATAGTCTAAGCATCTTGAAGGACAGTCCATACCCACTTGGGCATCAATTGGTTTATGGAAGGCTATGCACATCTTGCATAGAAGTAGCATCAAAATCCAATACTAAAGTATCAATCCTAAGCTTACTATCCACCTCAATATCCAAAACTATCACACAAGACAAAGAAGGATCAAGCTCATAAACTATTGGATCCAAAACTAGAGTAAATACTTGAGAAGGATTTGGAAGAGGAGGATCATATCAATAGAATCTACTAAAAAAGTCATGTAGATTGATATATTTGGAATAACTAGAAGAGGGAAAATGAGAATATTATAGGGGATAATAGGAATGACTAGAGGATCTCTAGAAGAGAATCATAGACTATAAGGAGAGGAAATGGTCCAAAAGGAATAGACAGAAGTGCCTCATCAAATATTACATCTCTTTGAATGATAACATTTTTCTCCATAGGATCATACAAGTGATAAGAATTAGAGGTGTTAGAATATCCCAAATAATATAATAATAGCTCTTGGAATCAACCTTGTTCTATATATCTTTGTAGATATGAGACCATGTAGTGGATAGAAAATATGAAACTTGGATACATCATGTTTATCACTTGTCAATCTCTTAATAGGATTCACAAACTAAATAGCCAAATTGGAATTTTATTGATGATATGAGCTACAAAAGTCACTGCTTTTTCCCAAAACATAGGCTCCATCTATTTGGCATACAACATAGGCTCCATGACAATCCTATTTTTTTGCTCAACTACCCCATTATGCTCAAGGGTGTAGTGAATAGTCCCCTGAAAAGAAATACCATGAAGATCCAAAAACTCCCAAAAGGCATGACCAACATATTAAGTTTCTCCATTAGTCCTAAAGCACTTGATATTATTTTCAAACTAGTTATTTATAAGAGCCTTGACATACTTAAAAATTCTAAAAGCTTCATCTTTGTTATGAATGGTGTACAACCAAATATACCTAGAAAAATCATCAATAAAGATAAGAAAGTACTTGTTATTAAATAAATATGGGAAACCATGGGGCCACAAATATCTATATGAATGAGGTCCAAATGATGCATAACATTCCTAGATATCCTTTTTTGGAAGGACTCTTGATGATGTTTTCCCAAGATGCACTTCTCACAAATGCCACCAAGGGAAGAGATAGGTGTTGGAATTCACAATGCTTTCTAGAAATGAACAGAAGCAAAACATACACTCAAATATTATAAAGATAGTGAAAGAGATAAAAAATACTTTAGGTTCCCTAGGAAACTTAAATAATCATTATCCATAGATGATATTGCACAACACTCTAATGATTAATGAGGAGTGTGAGGGGTGTTTATACCAAAAATCTAAATTACATTATAAAGATTAAATTAAGCTAACATAACAAGTGGGCTTTAGGTTAATTACAAATATTAAATAATATTTAATCATAGAAAGTTTAACCATGGTCCATTGGGATTACATAATAAAATATTATAAAATATTAAAAACATTGCACAATTATGTGCCCTTAGGCCTATTCAATACATCATACAATGTTGGCTCTTGGCCATGAATAAGATTATAAATTCAAATTCCCCATAATTTTAATTTAGGGGCAAGGAGAGAAGACATTAGTGACATTAATATATTCCCCCCATAATGGATGCTCTAGTGGGCCTCTATAGTTGAGGCAGATCCATCCAAATCTTCCTCATCATCTGAAAGACATCTTCCTTCTTCAAAAATTTAGCTTCAACAAGAAATTCTTCAAATTATGTCCCTCCCTTTTATGGTATTTTCAAGTGGTCTTTATTTATTTAAATACTTAGCCTTGAACATGGGCCCTTGGGTCTTAGACTTCTTGGATTGGAATTCCTTTGCATGAGCCTATATGTGAGGAGTTCCACCATAATTCTACATTGCAACTTGATTGAATTAGAAGAGAAAATTTGATCAAGAGTAAGACTTTTTTGGGCTTCCAAAAACATAGAAATCACATGAAATATAAGGTTCAATATATGAAATAAGGGATAGATATTAGAAATAACAATCTTCAATAATTTTACATTATATTTATTTGTACCTCTAGAAGATGCAATATCTACCTTCAAATACTTGAATCTAATAATATAGTCCTAAAAATTATCAAACTCAACTAGCTTAAGATAAGAAAGCTCTAATCCAAGTGACTTACTTTAGTAGGATTAACCTTTCCAAAAATTTCCTAAAATTTTTACCATACCTTGATAGGGTCACTTTTTATTTTATATGGAAAAACAACTCCGGTTCAATTAACAAGGGAAACAAACCTAGAGCTTCTTCTACCTTTCAATGCTAGGCTTCAACATCAAGGCTTTTTACCTTATCCTCTTGAAATATAGACCACAAGTTCTTTCTTTTTAGTAAGCTTATCATTTAAGTTCAAATACTATAATTTTTTCTATTAAGGTGAGTAACTATGGCTTTGTGGTCCATCTTATACAACCTAACCCATAACACTATAACAAGTTTATGAATTGATGCAAATATTGCATAGATTTAAAAAATCATGCAATTTTAAAATAAATGGGCTTTAAGCACTTATGTATTCAAAAGTTATGGCCTCTATAATATTTATCCTAATGGGCCCCAAAAATCTAAAAATTAGGTCTCCAAACCTTAGAAAAGAGATAACCAATCACGTATTGCCATATGGTAATTTATGATCAGCTGGTCTTATCCATTGATTATTCACCAAGTTAGCTCCTCTATACTATTGTGGTTTTTATACTTGTAGGATGATGATCGGTAGAGATGGTTTAAATATTAAAAATATATATTTTTTGGTGCACATAAGCCCTATATCAGTTTCCAAATTGGCCATAAGACTTTCTCCGTCACTTGGTGCTAATGGGATTCAATCCTAAGTCTTTGTTGGACTAAAAACAACATGATATCAAAGATAACATAGGGCTTGTTTGGTTCTTGAAGTGATGCCAATTTAATTATTTAACTATTGCATAGGCCAAAGCAATAAAAAATAGAGAGACTCAAACACATGCCTAAGCATTACCAAAAGACTTGGCTACCTTGCCATAACCAAGTAGTTATGTCTCCTTGTTGAGATAAATACATAAAGCCCATAGCAAAACAACTATGTAGCTCTGAAAAACATGATAAAGGGACTAGCACAAGAATCGAACACAAATCTAAGTCTTTACAATGCCCTTTCACCACTTTGCTTAGCCAATCATAGCCTGTTATGCTCCTGTAAACGAAGTGAACACACAATATACACAGTGGAAGGAATCATAGTTAATTGCAATCACAGTTTGAATTGATGAGGTGACTCAATCAATTGGATATAATTCAAATAATTGCTTGATGTATTTTCAACACCCTACTAAGTCTAATAAATACAAATGAAGAGATATGAATGAAAGGGCATGCCTTTCCAATATAATGATAAGTAATTTAATAATAATATAATGTGTTAGGATGGTATCCTAACATGCCACCCTCCTTTGAAGGAGCTTTGTACTCAAATATGGAATTACAAAAATTGTTGTTGAATATGATGGAGTGTCTCCCATGTAGCATCTTTTGGAGGTAGACCTTTCCATTGAATCAATACCTCGATGATGCTGTGATTGCGGAGGTGGTGCATACAATGGTCTAGGATAGCTTCTGGTTCAACCATGAGAGCCCCATTATCGAAAAATTCTGGAAGTTGAGTTTGTGTAGTTATGTGAGTGCCTATTATGGCCTTAAGACAAGAAACATGGAATACAAGATGGATTTTGGAGGATTCTAGTAATTCAAGCTTATATGCAACTGATCCAATGCACTGTAGAATCTTATAAGGGCCATAAAATTTTGGTGCTAATTTTTGAGACCCTTTGATTTTTAAGGAAGTTTGACGATATGGTTGGAGGTAAAGAAATACCATATCCCCTTCTTGGAAAACCCTCTCAATTTGATGTTGGTCCGCTTGTTGCTTCATGCGGTGTTGAGCGATGTGTAGATTTTCTTTCAGAGTGTGAATGATATTATCACGAGTAAAAGCTCCTTCTCTACGGATGGAACTTTTGTACTTCTTGGAAGGTAAGAGGTTATAGATGGTGGTGATTGACCATATAATGCTTCAAAAGGGGTTATTTTAATGGTTGTGTGATATGTGGTATTATACCACCATTCAGCTAGTGGAAGCCATTTAACCCAGTGAAGGGGTTTTGTGGAAATAAAGCATCGAAGATAAGTTTCTAAGCATTTATTGACAACTTTCGTTTGACCATCTATTTGGGGGTGGTAAGCGGAGCTCATCCGAAGTTGAGTACCTTGGAGTTTAAATAATTCTTTCCAAAAATTACTAGTGAAAGTGGGATCACGATCACTAACTATAGTAGAAGGCATACCTTGTAGTTTAAAGATATTGTCAAGGAAAATTTGGGTAATAGTACTAGCGGTATAAGGGTGAGCTACTGGAAAAAAAATGGGCATATTTAGATAAGCGATCTACCACAACTAGGATAGTTGTTAATCATGCAAACTTTGGAAGGCCTTCAATGAAATCCATTGAAATATCCACCTATGTCTTTGTTGGTATGGGGAGAGGTTGAAGAAGGCCTGGTGTTGCCACTGTTTCACCTTTATTTCTTTGGCACGTTTCACATTCATTGACGAATCTCTTGATATCATTTTTCATCCCTCTCTAATAAAATGATTTAGTCACTCTTTTGTAGGTTTTAGGAATCCAGAGTGTCTTGCAGTAGGTGGTGTATAACTCATGTAGAAGCTTTGGACGATAAGCGGATGTGGGTGAGAGGACCAGACGTTCTTTGTAATGGAGTATGTTATCTTGCCAAGAGTAGTGGGGTTTGCTCATGGGGTTTTGTTGGAGCTATTGAATTATGGTATGTATAGTAGGGTCGGTAGACCATTCTTCCTTGACCTATTTGATCCATATAGGGATAGGGTAGGAAAGAGCATGTAATTGGGGAATTTATTCTAAATTTCTGGAAAGTGCATCTACAACCATGTTATCTTTCCATTTTTTGTATATGATTTCATAATCATAGCCTAATAGTTTTTCACCCACTTTTGTTGTTCTAGGGTGGTTATCCATTGTTCCAGAAGGTATTTTAGGCTATGGTGGTCGGTGCGGATAATGAAATATTTTCCAATAAGGTATGGTCTCCAATGTTGGATAGCATGGACAATAGCTAACATTTATTTTTCATACGTGGAACATGCTAAATTATTTTTTGAAAATTCCTTACTAGTGAAGGCTAAGGGTCTTTCATTTTGCATGAGCACAACTCCCATTCCTACTCCTGAAGCATCACTTTCAATAATAAATGGTTGGGAAAAATTTGGCATGGCTAGGATAGGAGTGGTACACATGGCATTTTTTAAGGTCATGAATGCTTCATTAGCTTGTGGAGACCATAATAAGGCATTCTTTTTAAGTAGTATCGTTAAGGGTGCTGCTATTTTGCCATAATCCTTGACAAATTTGTGATAATAGCCCGTTAATCCTAAGAACCCACACAACCCTTTTAGTGTTTTTGAAATCGGCCAATTTTCCACATCTTCAATTTTACGAGGATCTACTTTAACTCCTTCCTTGGAGACAATATGTCCGAGGTATTCAATTTCTTGCTGGCCAAAGGAACATTTTGATCTCTTTGCATATAATTGATTTTTCTCCAATATCTTGAGTGCTTGCTCTATATGATTTAAGTGCTCTTCCCAAGTCTTGTTGTAAATCAAAATATCGTCAAAGAAAACTAAAATAAATTTTTGAAGGAAAGGAAAAAATACCTTGTTCATAAGACTTTGAAATGTGGACGGAGCATTGGTGAGACCAAATGGCATCACCAAAAATTCATAATTCCCCTCATGAGTGTGAAAAGTCGTTTTGGGTATATCAATTTCCTTAAATGAAATTTGGTGGTAGCCAAATGTTAAATCGAGTTTAGAAAAATATGCAGCTCCATTAAGTTCATCGAGTAATTCTTCGATGACTAGAATAGGAAATTTGTCTTTGATCATTATTTTGTTGAGGGCACAAAAATCCACACATAGGCACCATGATCCATCCTTTTTTCTTACTAGTATGACTGGTGAAGAGTAGGGACTTCTACTAGGTCGAATGACCCCTGCCCTTAGTAGGTCTTGTACTAATTTTTCTATTTTCGTCTTTTGTAAGTATGGATATCAATAAGGTCTAATATTAGGAGGTTGGTGTCCCGAAAGTAATTGGATAGCATGATCATGGCTTCACTGTGGAGGTAATCCCTCTGGTTCTTTAAATATTTTATCATGTTTCTCCAGGAGTTTTATTAATTCTGGTGCCTCTGGTTGTTCTTCATTAGTGATTTGTAAAGAAAATAGTTGGGCAACCATGCCTTTTCCCCCTTTACTTAGAATATTTTCCATTCTATGGAAACTTACGATTTGTGTGGGACCCATTTTTAAACCTTGAATTGTGTAAGTTTGGTTGTTTTGTATAAATTGCATCCATAATTCTTCAAAGTCCCATTGAATTTTACCGAGCGCTCATAGACATTGTACTCCCAAAACAATGTCACATCCTCCTAATGGTAGTACACACATATATGCTTTCATGTTATACCCTCCCATAGTGAGTTTGATATTCCTGCATTTGCCTTTGCATACAATTTTTCCGCCATTACCAATCATAACTTTGAAGTTATTGCAAGGGTACATAAAGCAATTAGCTTGTTTAGCCAAACTAGGGTCTATAAAATTGTGAGTACTACCAGAGTCTAAAAGCATAATAGGGTTTTGTTTCTTAAAATACCCTTTTACCTTCATCTTTTTGGATCCGAATACCTTGCTAGTGCATTAAAGGATATTTTTGTTTTATCCTCTTAAATTTCTTCTGCAACATATGTTATTACTTCAACTTTGATGTCATCCTCTTCTTTGGGGGTGAAATCAATTGTGTCCAAAATATATAATTTTGGTGAAATGCATTTGTGGTTGGGTGTAAATATTTCATCGCAATGAAAACAAAGGCCATTTTCTTGTCTTTCTTTCATTTCCTCCTAGCTAATTCGTTTGATTGGCATAAATTTATTCAGTTTTGGCTGGTGTAGGTGTTTGGTGATTTTTCTATGAAAACTCTTCCTATTCACCTTTGGTTATTGTTCTTCTCTTATATCATTTGTGCCAATGCCATGGTTTGAATCATATCGCTAGGATTTTGTATTTGTACTTCCATTCGAATTTCTTCTTTTAGGTCACTGATGAAGCAGCTTTGGAAAAATGACGCATCGAGCCCTGATGTGAGGTTCAAAAACTTCTCAAATTGCACTTGGTATTCCATCACGATGGATGCTTGGTGAAGTTTGGTGAGGGCTCCTATGAAGTCTTCACATTTGGTAGGACCAAGTCACAACATTAGGTTCTTTGTGAATTCAGCCCATGTGGTAGGACCTTTTATTTTTCATACTATTGGTGCCATTGTGTAGCAATTTGTTCTAAGTGAAATGATGCAATACAAACTTTCTAAATCTCTAGAATTTTATATAACGTAAAATATTGATCCGCCCTATATATCCAATTTGTGGGGTCGCCTCCATAAAAGTTTGAAAAATCTAGCTTTGTGGTATGAGGAAGGATTGATGTATGCGGTCTCCATATTAACGAATGTTGTGGTGGCATTAGGTTTTTTTTTTTTTTGGTAAGTAACAAAATATTTACAGCGGGTTTTTTAGAACAGGATCCCAAAACCTTAGTTACATCATAAGCCTAGGCTAAAAAAATGAACAAAAATCGGGGCTGCGCCCAAAGGCAGTGATTCGGGGCCCGGGCCCTGGTGCCTACAAAAACAACTAGGACAAACAACAACAAAACCTTGGCTAGAAGCCACCAAAAACCAGAAAATGCCACCGCCAAACGTGCAGAAGCTGGACGCCAGTGAACCGGTGGACCCGGCCAGGACGGGGCCCCACGCCGGCCAACACTACTCCCTATCGGGGCCATCTCCCAGCCTGCGCCGGAGCTCAGCCAGGGCATTGGCAACGGAGGAGGCTGCTTGGGCAGCCGCATTCAGAGAGCCGATAGCCGTGTCAAGGAGGGCTCTGATAGCCAGATTCTGCATTCTACTGCCTATCTCGGAACTAACATCGATGGGCTCTGGGGCTTCCTGTTTGGTCCTCTTGGCACTGCCAGCAGCCCTGTTGCTGCCAGGGAAGGGGCCTTTACGGGCGCCCCTAGGAGTCGGGGCCCCACCTGTGCCCTGGGCCGGAGTCCTGCACTTTCGAGTGGGTCTGCGATGCTTCAGGGCAGGGGAGCCTTCGGGCGAGGGGGACTCCTTAGAAATGGAAGCAGCAGGGGAGCCAGCTGGGGAATTAGCCGTATCGGGGGGGGACAACAGACAGGGGAGGAATGCGATGGAGCTACGGCTGGTTGGCCAGGGCGTGCCTGTACAACACAACCATGAGGCCTTGGTGGGAGGGCCGAGAATGGCTTTTGCGGGCACGGTCAATGGAAAGACCCAGGGAATACAATAGAAAATGGGGAGTGCTGACCACCGTGGCCCCTCGGAGGTGGTTGAAGTAGCTCAGGTGGAAGCTGAAAAGCCTCTGGTCCGGGTCGTCGTAGGTAATGTACTGCATTACCGGGATGATGGCCTCATCAAAGGGGGTCGGGAGGTTGGAGCGAAATAGGTTTGCCTTGTCCCATTGCTGCTCTGGGAAGCGGGACAGCTCCTCCTCCCAATTATGCTTGTCCCGCCTGACTACTCGCCCCTTTTCCTCATGGTGGAGGCCTGTAACCTCTGTTAAAAATTCTTTGTTAACTTTGAAATGAAGCCCCTTGACCGTAACCTCACCGTCATTCCACGAGTCCAGGAAGCATTGGGTGATCTCGTCATCAGCTCCAGCGAATTTGCTGAAGAAAGGAGTGAAATGCTTGGCGTTGGAAAATAGCTTGGCCGACTCGCTCAGAGTGAGCGTGGAAGGCTCGATGAAAACACTTTTGGCAGCCATGGGGCAGGGGAGGGAGGGGAAATCTGACCAGAAGCATGGGGGCAGGGAACGGGGGAAACAGACACAGCGGGAAGACTCAGCGCGCGGCGGATTTAAAACCACGCAGGGGGCCGAAGAAGGGGGGAGCCACCGACGTCGGGAATGGGCGCTCGAGGTCGGGTGCGACACGAGGGGGGAGGGGCTGAGGGGGCACGACTGTAGGTTGCCACGTGGGGCAAGGGGGAGGGGCCACTGCCAGCATGCCAGGTGGCACAAACTGAATGGGGGAGCGACTTGAGGGTACAACATGGGATAATGCCATGGGCGGACTGACGCGGCATGGGGATCCATCCGCGAAGCGATCGAGGCAAAAAAATTGGGGAGGGCCAACGTGGAGACAGTCTTGGAACTGCCAGAGGCGCCAACGGAGCAATGCAGGTCCACGTCGGGAACAACCGAACTTCTGGCATGGCCGAGCACACCTGCCACCATGAGGGGGATCTGGGAGACCAACAGGCGGGCAGGAGACAGGCCTAGAATAGGCGACGAGGCGCCACAGGGGAGGAAGTCCTCTGTCCTCTGGAAACCACATCGGTGGAAAGTCGGGGCCCCGACACGGGGCAAGTTAGACACCAGGGTCCTCCACATTGTTGGGCTGATCTTGCATGGTAATGTGGACCAGAGCTTCGGGAAAGTTCGTGGTCCAGGTAGTGAAGGCGTCAGCAGAGATGGCTTGGTTTGCCATGAAATCGGCCGCCCTGTTGCCTTCCCTATACACGTGCCGGAAGCTATGATCGAGGAATCCCTGGAGGACGGAGAGGGCTTCCCGGATGAAGTTGTGGATGCGCCAGAAGCAATTGCCCGGACTACGGGCAGCTTTGATGATGACTTGGGAGTCGCCCTCAATGATGACTCTTGAGGGAGACTCCCTGAGGGCGGTCAGCCCGCTTAGCAGAGCTGCTGCTTCGGCAAAGTTGTTAGTCTGGAAGCCGAGCGGAGCAGCAAACGCCATGATCAGGGCCCCGTGGCAGTCGCGGATGACCCCACCCACCCTAGAGGGCCCGGGATTGCCTTTAGACGCACCGTCGAAGTTGAGCTTGACCCATCCAGGGGGGCAGTCCACCTGGTCAAAGATCGACAGGAGGGGGCGAGGGGGGGGTCCGGGGGGGAGCTGAATGCCGAGAGAGGATAGGAGAGCGGCTTCGCCCAGCCATCGGGGCACCTCGGTCAAGGGGATGGATCAGGAATTCTCAAGGGCAAAGGTCACAGCCTTGGTCGCAATCCACTAGGGGGAATGGGCCGGGGAGGAAAAGGCTCTGCTGTTGCGCTCAAGCCAGAGTTGCCAAAGCATATGGGGAAGGCAAGAACTCCAGAGGAAGCGGGTGAAGGGATGGGCAAAGGGGTTGGGCCACTGCAACAGGAGGTCAGATATGGATTTGGGGGCCACCCACTGGATAGAGAATTGGGAGAGGATGAGGCCCAAGACTTCAGACGAAAAGGGACAGTTGATAAAGAGGTGATTGGTGGATTCCCAGGCATCACAGCAAAGGTAGCATCTATTCGGGATCTGGAAGCCCCTCTTGATCAGATTCTCGATCGTCAAAATCTTATTTTGGACGGCCGCCCAAATGAAGTGGCTGATTTTGGGGATCAGCTTCTTGGCCCACACCTGTCGGGTTGGGAAGGGAGCCTCGTCAGGGACTCTCTAAAAATTGTAGGCAGATTTGACAGAAAAGACTCCACTGGGAGTCCCATGCCAAACGCATCTATCGTTTCCTCCGGAGGACGGGATGACAGTCACATTGAGGAGGCCCTGGAGTCTGGCAGCTTGAAGCGGGTGCCTGGGGTCCAGGATGGGCTTCCAGGTAGCATGCCCCAGGTTCTGAGAGAGATAGGCCGCAACCCTGGGACCTCTATCCGCCAGTCCTGGTTTGAGAATGAGGAGCTCTCTGTCGGTAGACAGGGCCTCATCATGAATCCATCTGTCATCCCAAAAATTGATCTTGGCTCCGTCCCCGAGGATCCATCTGCTCCCTTTCTGGATTATGTCTTTGGTGGAGATCAGGGACTTCCAAAAGGTTGATCCATCTCGAGGCTGAGAATCGCTGAGGAAGGGGTGGCTATGGCAGTATTTTCTATGCACAATGCTGACCCACTCATCAGGGGTGTTGGTGTGCACCTTCCAGGCATGCTTGGCCATGAGAGCCTTGTTCATGGGAACCACCCGCCTGAGCCCGATCCCTCCCTCAGCTTTGGGGCGGCAGACCAGGGGCCAGGAGACCAGGGGAATCCTCTTCTTGTCTTCACTTCCCGACCAGAGAAAGCATTTCTGAATTTGTTCGATGTGCGCTGCAATGGAGGCCGGGATTCTGAAGACCGACATGAAATATATCGGGATGCTTTGCAAGACTGCCGCCAAGAGGGTGGCTCTACCAGCCTGCGAAAGGAGGTGACCTTTCCAGGGGGCCAGCTTTCTCTGAATCCGCTCAATCACCCCACCCCACAGGGCCCTGGAGGACGCACCTATGAACAGGGGAAGCCCGAGATACGAGGAGGGGAGGGAACCAGGGGTGCAGCCCAAAATCCGCCCGATTCTGATCTGTCTAGCCAAGGGGGTGTGGATGAAGAAAATCATGCTTTTTCGAAGGTTGATTTTTTGGCCGGCCGCCTCCTCGTACAGGGTCAAAATATGCTTGAGAGTTTTGGCTTGGGGAATTGAGGCAGAGGTGGCAAGGATGGTATCATCCATGAACTGCTGGTGGGACACAGGGGGTAGGCCCGACGCAGGCCTGATGCCTGAAATGAGACCGTGGGTCACAGCGCCCGAGATGGTACGCCCCAGGGCCTCAGCCAGGATGATGAAGAGGATCGGGGACAGGGGGTCACCTTGGCGGAGGCCTCTGGAGCTGGGGAAGAATCCGGCAGGGGACCCGTTGACGAGGATAGAGAACCACGGGGAGGACACGCAGTTGCTAATGAGCCTGACCCAGGAAGGGTGGAACCCGAACTTGAGGAGAACCTTGGACAGGAAATCCCAGTTAACTCTGTCAAAGGCCTTGTTCATATCCAGCTTGAGCAGAAAGGAGGCCTTTTTGGATAGGACAGCCGAGTGAATGGCCTCATGCATGATAATGACCCCATCAGTGATCAATCTGCCTTTGACCGAGCTGCCCTGACAGGGGGCAATAATCAGGGGGAGGATATCCTTGAGACGGGAAGCCATGGATTTAGTCAGGATTTTGTACAGGACGTTGCACAAGCTAATGGGGCAGAAATTCGAGAGGGATCGGGCTGCCTGGGTCTTGGGGATCAGAGCTATGAAGGTGGAGTTGATACCTCTGGGGATGGATCGGGCAGTCTGCAGGTCCCGGATGGCAGCACACACTTTCGGCCCGACGATGTCCCAGAATGATTGGAAGAATCGGGGGAATCCGTCCGGGCCCGGGGCCACCTCAGCCTTCATGGAAAAGGTGGCAGCATGGATTTCGGAGTCAGACAGAGGCTGCAACAACATCTGATTTGCCATGGCCGAGACAGAAGATGGGATATGCTCCAGAAGGGAATCAGCCGCATCTGGGGACATGGGGGGGCTGTCACCCAGGAGCTCCTGGAAGAAGCGAGTGGTTTCAGCCCGGATGTCCTCTTCTTCCTTGATGATTCTGCCATCGCTGCCCACCAACTCAACAATTCTGTTGGAGCCCCTATTCCTGAGAGTCGACGCGTGGAAGAACTTAGTGTTTGCATCGCCATCTTGGAGCCACAGGGCTCTCGACTTCTGTCTCCAAAATATTTCCTCCCGGGCCAGGATGTTATGATACTCGCTGAGAGCAAGGCGTTCCTCATCCCTGAGCCCCGGGTCTTGGGAGCCAGCTTGAAATCTGGCCTCGAGGGCTTCGAGTTTTTCTTTGAGAATTGCTTTGTTTTCGAAGATATTGCCGAACACCTCCTTGTTCCATACCTTGAGTTGGTCCTTAAGGCATCTCAGCTTATGGAAGATTTGCTCAGCGGGGCGTCCAGGGACTGGGGGAGCCCACCAGCGCCCAACCTGGGCCCGAAAGTCAGGGTGATGCAGCCACATGGACTCGAACCGAAAAGGCCTCTTGGGGGAGGGCCTGTGGTCGGTTTCAAGGAGGAGGGGGCTATGATCAGACCCAATTTTGGGGAGGGCCAGCAGGGTGGCATCAGCAAACATAGGCAGGGCTTCCTTGGACAAGAAAACTCTATCTAGTCTGACCTGGATATGATTTGCTCCCACTCTTCTGTTGGTCCAAGTGAACCTGGCTCCTTTCAGGCTGACGTCCATGAGCTCGTTGAGGGCAGTAAAGGCACCAAAGTCCTCCATGCTCTTGCCCTGAGCCGTTGAGCCCCCGCTTTTATCAGAGAGGAACAGGGGGCTATTGAAGTCCCCAGCCAGGATCCAGGGCAGGGGGCGAAGGCTTCTCTCATCGAGCTAATTTCCTTCCATAAGGCCGCTTTCTCGACGGGACTGTTAGGAGCGTAGACGTTGGACAGAATCCATGAGCGCCTTGACTTTACGCAATGGACCAACATGTTGATGATTCTAGGGGACGAAGATATGAGTCTTCCCTCAAAGCACCGGGGGTCCCACATGCACAACAGACCCCCGACTGAGCCAGCCGTAGGGGTAGACAGGGACTCGCAATTGCGCCAGGTAGCTTGGGCTACACGCCGGGCAGCAGCCTCATCTATTTTGGTCTCCTGAAGGAGGAGGAAGGACGGACGGTGATCCCTATGGAGTTGGCCGAGGATCCTTTTCTTGGGGGCCCCATTGAGGCCCCTGATATTCTAGGTGATGAGCTTCATTTGACACCCTTGAGGGGTCGCTTGCCCCCCTTCCCGGAATGAGCGGGGGGTTTGGGTCGATTGGCATCCGTCTTGGAGAAGCTTGCCCCCACGTCAGAGAGAGTTGCCTGGGAGCCATTGGCTATGTCATCTTCAGTGATCCTAGTCCGCTGATCGCCCAGGGTGGGGCACCCTCTTTTGAGTTTGCTGCCAAAGTCTATGGCAAAAGACCTACTCCGGGTCATCTTAGGGCTGACTTCGTCGGGCCCGGACGAAGAACTAGCTTCGATCTCTTCATCGGACTTCTCAGATCCGCACTCCAAGGGAGGAAGCCCAGCAGGGATCATCGAGAGGGCCGGGAGGGGGTCAAGGGAGGAGCGGGGATGGGGGGGAGGAAAGGGGGCCTCGACCGAGGGAGCCGACGGGGAAGAGAGCCTGGTCGGCTCGCTTGCCTGGGCGCAAGCAGGGCCCTACGGGGAGGGGTTCAAAGCGGGCTGGGCGGGAGAACCTGGGATCGGGGCCACGAAAGATGACCCAGGGGAGGGAGCAGCAGAAGGGGAAACCTGGGGGAGATCGCCCTCCAGACCGAGGTCCATATGAGAATCCTTTGGGGCCGGGGGGGCCCCTTGGTGGTCCAGGCCTGGGATCTAGGGCCATCGTGAGGGGGCCCGCGAGACGGGGCCCGACCTGATTGAGAAGGGGGTTTGGGGGGAGGGCCTTCCGCCTTTCTGGAAACTGGGCATTGGTGGGAGAGGTGGCCCTGAGTGCTGCAGGTGGGGCAGAAGGCGGGTTTGTTTTCGTAGATCAGGGGCTGGCTCCAGAAGTAGGACCCAGAAGAGATGGTCACCGAGGAGGGGAGAACGGATTCGAGATTGGCGTTGACGCAAAACCGGGCATGCACCATCCGGGATCCTACCTTGGTAGCAGGGTCAAAGGCCACCAGGTCCCCGATCGACTGAGCAATGAGTCTGAGGACGTCTTCATGCCACAGATGGAAGGGAAGGTCTGGGAGCCGAACCCAGACCGGGGCGAAGTTGATGCTTTGGGTGCTGGGGTGGAAGTCAGCTCCATACCGCCTGAGGAAGAGGCTCTTGCACCCCAAAAACTAGGGCCCACCCGATAGGATCTTTTTGGCGTCCTCACTATTGTTTAATTTGATGATGAAGAAGCCCTTGGTCAGGGCAACCAGCTGGATGTGCCCGAAAACCTTCCATTTGGTAGCCGCCCACCTGCGGATGGTTTCCATGTCGGGACGCCCTCCCAGGAATTTCCCTACCAGGGAGGCAGAAGAACCAGCTACCAAGGAGGAGTAGACCTCCTCCTGGATAGAAATGTGAGTGCCCTCGAGGGAAAGACCTAGCCTCGAGGCCCGGGAAGGGGCCCTGGTGCCCGCCAAGATCTGCTGATAGGAGGGTTTGGGCCCGCCCGGGACAAAGCCCAACCCAGGAACAGGGGGCTTTTTCCCCAGCCCTACGCTCGCATCGAGGCTGGCCTATGGGCCAGGGCCCAAGATGCCGACCCCACCCTGGCCCCCAAACGGATCAAGCGCAGACCCATCCTCTGGGCCCGTCGGGGGTCCTGCAGGCCCGGGACCGGGCCCTGACGTGCCTGTCCCCGACCCCGAGCCCGATCCCGACCGGGGACCTGCACCATGCACTGAACCTGCCCCCAACCCTACTCCTGCTCCTGCCATCCATCGAAAAAATGTCAAGCTCTTAATAACTCGGCATCATGTTTTGTTGTCCACTATGCATTAATATTAAATTCTGTTGTACCAAGTCCATGGAGTGGGTTGTAGCATCCAACTTAGTGGATATCTCCATATTAGAGTTGTTGATGCTCATAGTTAGGTCTGCTATTTTGGTAGTGATCTTATCCTCTAAATTATCCTTCCAAAATGCCATTCCTTGCATCACTTCTTTCATTTCCTTTGAAACCTCTTTCGAGACCTCTTTCGCAATATCCTTTGCCACTTCTTTTGATACTTCTTTCACAATATCCTTTGTCGTATCTTGAGATCACCTTCCATCGGCCATTTAGGGTGTGATTGTGATTTACAAGTAGTTTGAGATTTTTAAGGATTAGTTTTTTTGCAAAAACTATTTGTGCCAATATTTATTTTGTTTTTGCAAAATAAAAAAAAAAACATTACAAAATTTGAGGCAATATTTGTAAAATTTTTGACAATTTTGTTTTATGGATGCCAAAATTTGTTTTTCAAATATATTGGTTGGGCTGAGTGGGGGCAGAGTGGATCTAAGGTGGTGGCTAGGCAGCGGGCAGGTGGAGTGGGATCATAGCTAAGGTGGTGGCTGAGCGATGGCCAGGTGGAGCGGGAGCAGAGGTAAGGTGGCAGCTGAGCAGTGGGCGGGTGGAGCTGAGCTAAGGTGGCGGTTGAGCAAAAAATCAAAGGTCAACATGGCATGCACCTTGAAGTTGTTCAATGGTACCAAGTGTCCCCATTAGCTTTCCTACATGTGAAGCTTATGCCTAACGTGCTAGGAAATCAAGCCTATGCACGTTGGGTTTCTTACACCCTTCGGCTAGGCTTCCCTGCAATAATGTGGGATTATTGATATAAAAAGCCTTCTTGCTTCACATTGTATTCGACATAGGAGACCCTATTTTTTGGTGTTGGAAAATTAAAACTTTAATTTTAACCTTTATAAATTGATAATTTCTTCTACCGCGAAACTCTATCGTGGCCGAAACTCTTCGTTGCAACTTTTTTAATGTATTTTTTGGTCTCCTGCTTGGATTTGTTTGGTGTTTTTTAGCTATATTGCTTGGATTTTCAATGGTTGGAGGTATGCTGGCTAATATGAAGATGTTGAAGCTCTGTACACAGCCAAATCGTGTAGTTGGTTCGTACTGAAGATGTCGTCGAACACTATAGTGAGATATGCAGTCGAACAGTGTTGTGCGATGTGTAGTCGAATAATGTAGTGAGTTGTGTCATCGATCACTTGTTTCCCTTTGGTGATGATAGGAAAAAGGAGAAAAACTTTATACAAGATTTTGGCTCTAATGCCATTTGTTATGCTTCTATAAACGAAGTGAACACACAATATATGCAGTGGAAGGAATCACAGTTAATTGGAATCGTAGTTTCAATTGATGAGGTGACTCAATCAATTGGATATAATTCAAATAATTACTTGATGTCTTTTCAACACCCTACTAAGTCTAATAAATACAAATGAAGAGATATGAATAATAGGGCATGCCTTTCCAATATAATGATAAGTAATTTAATAATTAATATAATATGTGTTAGGATGGTATCCTAACGTAGCCTTCCTAATTTGGGGTAAATGGTGTTAGTGTACTAATCAAACCATGCCTACAAGAAATAAACCAAGCTAAAATAAACCAAATAGAAGTAATTCAAACTTGTGTAACAAAATAAAAGCACCCATAGATGCCCTCGACTACTCACCATGCCAACTCTAGAAAATGCATTGGTAGAGGTACCTTCATCTTGAGGTAGATGAACCCCTCAATATGCAAGCCTATCAAACACATGCACAAGAAACCAAGAGCATTAAAATTTATTTTTTTCCTACCATTTATCCTTTTTGAGCCATTGCCATGGAGGGGTAATGTGGGACCAAGCTCTCCACCTCTAACAGAAGGAAAAACTATTTGTCAAAAGGTCCAAGTGTTCCTTTGGGGTCCATGAGGTAGAATACTTGGAATATGTAGTATCTTAGGAAGGGTCAAGGTGAATCCTAACAAGATAAAATCCATGTAATATTTACTCCTATCTAAATCCCTTAAGTAGCTTTATGGATTTTTAGGTCTAACCAGGTTTTATAGGAAATTTATTTGTAACTATGGGAATATTACCACTCCTCTCGCTACTCTCACTAATAAGGACATATTTGTTTTGCATAAAGCAATTTTCTAAGCCTTTCATGCCCTAAAGGAAGCTATGTGTACCACCTCTATTTTGGCCTCTCTTGATTTTAGTAAAACTTTTCTCATTAAATGTAATGCTCTAGGCACATGTATTGGAGTTGTTTTCATGCAAGTTGGATTTCCCCTAGACTTTGAAAGCAAGTAGTTCTCTAGCAAGAATCTAGGTCGATCCACTTATGAGAAGGAAATATTATATATTCTATGTTCCATAGATAAATTTTAACCTTATTTATTTAGGCAATGATTCATCATCAAGATCAACCATAGTAGCCTTAAGCATTTTCTAGAATATCTCTCATGCCTAAGATAGAATAAAAGGCTAACAAATCTCTTGGATAGGATTTTGTCACTAAGTATAAGAAGGTGAAAGAAAATATGGTGGTTGATACTTTATCTCATAAACATAAGGATGTTTTTGTTGTTAGTGCCATCTTCAATCCTCTTCCATAATGACTTTTCTAGATTTGGGAGGAATGGATTTTTTGACCCAAACACTAGTCATATCATTCATGAGGTGGAGTCTAGATCTTTGCTACTTTCCACTTTCTCATATATTGATGGGGTTCTTTGTAAGAAGAATCACATTTATCTTCTCTAATTCTCAACTATTAAGACTAGTGTTATGCAATAATTGCATGCATCTCCTCTAGCTAGACATTCTAGATTCTTAAAAATATACTAGTAGATGAAGGAATCCTTTTATAAAAATCATTAAAAGTGGATGTGAAGACCTTTATGGTTGAGTGTGAGGTATGTTAACAAAATTAGGGTAAAATTGTTAAATCTCTTGATTGGTTATAATACATGTCTATTCCTAATAGCCAATGGGTGCACATCTCCATGGATTTTACTGAGGGCCTTCCAAAATCTAAGGGTAAACTAATGATATTTGTGGTAGTGGATTGTCTTTTAAAGTACCCTCATTTTATGTCCTATAGCATCCCTTAGGGTTATGCATAAGGGGTTAGTTTCGAAATATATTTATAATAATAAGGGAAATAAATTTCTAAGTTGAGGCGAATAGTGTCTAAAGTCATGTAGAATACTTCGTGAATTTTACTCTTTTCACAAAAAAATATAATAATGCTACGAATTTATCTTAATATTTGATAAAAATTATAAATATTTTAAATAAATAGTAAAAGTTTACCGATAGCATTAGATTGGACTATAGTGCAAAACTACCGACAACTACAAACTACTGGCAGCTAAAAACTACCAACAACTGTAAACTATCGGTAACTACAAACTACCAGTATTAACAAACTATCGACAATGTTAGATTGGGCTACAAAAAAATATCGGCATTACAAACTACTAATAGCTACAAACTACTAGCATTTACAAAATATCGACAACTAGGAAATATCAATATTTATAAACTATCGGTAGCATAAAGCTACCAACATCTGTAAACTATCAGTATCTTAAAACTACTGATAACTTGAAGCTATCGACAGCTGCAATGATTGATAACTGCAAACTACAGGTACCTACATACTACCTGTTTAATGATCACCTTCTGACAACATCACCATGTGTCAGCATTAAATTTATTTAGGGACACGTATCAAAATTTATTCCAAGGAAAAGGTTATTAAAGAGCAATAACCCTCACCATTTCAACATTACGCAAACCCTTCCAAAGCCCTCTAGAGCCTTCAAAACCTATAAATACCCTTTGAAATTGTTACATCTGTTGCAGAAATGGCCACCTCGTCCACCATTAATACATCAAAACTTATTTTCAAAAACCTTGTTTGCCCATCAATATCTAAGGTTCTCACAATTCCAAGTTACGACGCTACATGGGTAACAAATTCGAGCCTTCTAGGGTTAGTATCAATACCATAATTTAACACCAATAAAAATTTGTTGTTAAAAATTGTTAGATGTTACAACCATGATGGCACAATATTCAATATTGACATCGATAATATGACTCTCTCGTTCACTATCAACCCTACAGACGTCCAGAGAGTGATAGGGCTCCTCCACAAGGATTGTCTATCTGTCATATCAAAGTTTCCTTTAATCGATGAAGAAAAAATATACTTGGAGACCAGATTCAGTCTCTCATCTAGCTTGTTGTTAGGTAAGTTTCTTTTTACCAAATATTTTGAGTCTCGTATTCATTACTTTTATGTAATTTATTAATTTTATGTTATATTTTTTTAAGTTCACTCAAATTCTTCCAGTAGGGGCCTCTAATTTTCACATGCCATCGACTAGTTCCTTTGTGCGGTGATTGAGTTCTTCCAAGCACATATAATTTTTTAGGGGATGTCAACTGACATTACAATGTGGGGGTTGGAATATTTGGTGTGTTGTCTAGCACACAAAAAATTTAACTAGTCAACCCATATTTCCAATAAAATTAAATATGATTTGAACAACGCCCAATAAAATAGTGGGGCAGTCATTCCCACAATAAATATTCTTCTTGCTTTTTTTATGAAGCATACTATAATCTACAGAATACCCTAGTGCTCACATCACTTCACATAAAAATAAGGATAATTGGATTGACATATGAAGAGGTGTAGGTAAAATACAATTTTTTATTAACATAATTCTTGTTATTTTAAAATAGTGTTTATTTGATACTAATTTAATCTTTACTTAAATGTAGAAAAGGGCAACCTCTTCTTCTTCTAAAAGAGAGGTTGTAATGAAGGGAAATCTACCAGATTCCATGAGAGATTCCAATAGTTAGTCGAAGCAAGAACAACTCCTCCTAAGATCTCATAAATGCTTAAGGTCTTTTTCATCCCCTCTTCCTCATCCTGCTACTTCATCAACTACACATAAAGTGCACATCGATCTCGAAGAGTTTAGACAACCTTCGAGAGGTAATGTAACACATACATATGTTTCAGTGTAGTTTATTTCATTAGGCTAATTTTATTGATAGATTTATTTAATATATTTTTGTTATGTTTTTAGGGCAACATGATGCACACCCTTCATACTCATCATTCGTTATAATTAGTTAAACTACATTGGTTGTGACATAGTAGACTGATTTTAGTTCTTCATTTTTAACAAAAAATTGTAATATTTTTTTATTTTTTGTAAGAGCACTGGTTCAATAAGCTTTTCACATACAGTGAATGATGCCACCACCAGCTCCACTACAGCCACAATCGATGAGAGATCAGCACCGTATGCATGGAAAGCAGTTATTTTCAGCAAGGAGTTGGGAAATAATGTGTACACATACACTTTCAAATCTTCCAAATATTTCAATTAGAATGTCTAGTCTGCATGGCTTATCAGAATTAGATACTCCTCATATTGAATAGGATTATCTTTTTCAAGGAAATAAGATTAAATTTTTTAAAGCAACCGATGTGCTTCATCATACACAATAGTAGACAAAATTACAGGAAACTAAATAGTTAGCAGCAAATGCTAGGAGCTCTTCCCCTCCATAAGAAACTGATGACGTTGTTCCTCTTTCTGATGATCATAAATTGAAATTTCTAGTAAATATTCTATTGATCGATAATTGTGAGGCTACTGTAAAAGATATTCTATTGGCTGACATCTCTGAATTGAGATATTAGGAGTATTGGGTAAAATTTTTAATTCATGAGCTAAAAACCTGATACAAAAAAATCTAAAAGAGAATATTTTTTCATTGGTTGAACAAGAACCAAAATAGCTTGATACTTTGTTAGATCAAGCTCAATATGGAAATGTAACAACCACTGGTCTACATAATGATGAAATTTTAAATAGTCTTTTAAATAGGTTGGAGAATATAAATGTTAAAGCCCAGACATATTATAATCAATGGGCTATTGATAAGAAAAAGGTTTGAGTTGCAAAGGTTGGCAAAGTATTTGTTGATGTAAGTTCTACTAATTTTATGTTTATCAATTTATTTATTTTTATAACAATTCATAACTAATATTTTATAATTTATCTATTTTGTAGTCCAATTTTGAAAACCTGAAGAAACAGGTTGAGAGCCTCAATGTTTATTTGAACACTGCCAAGGACAATCTATACAAAGTGATACAATTGAAGGAACACTTAGCTTACACCATTAGAGAGAATAATGCATTCAGGAAGATTATCATTTTACATAATTTAGATCCTGATATATTGCTCAAGAAAAAGGAAAAATAAATATCTTCAACATCTAAAGAAGATCCTACCAAAGAGGAAAGGGCATTGTACTCAATTTTGTAGACAATGAAGGAGAGCCTTATCAAACCTGGTGCACTACCACCAGATGTTGTTGGTCAGAGTCATGTGGAAAGTGAATCTGATCCAACAATAGTGATAGCATATGATACTCCTTTAGATATAGGATTTGCTTCAATCCCCATAGTGTAATAGTGTGAAAGTGGGCTAAAAGTTCACTATTTTTGTAAAATGTGATGTAATGAAATATTATTCGAATTAATGAAAAAATATTTTGCAAATATGTGTCATACAATTTTAGATAATTGTTTTGTTTTATATATTTTTGTAAGAGCTATGAAACCATTTTCCAAGAGCACATTTGATTTTTGTAAAAAATTCACTATTTTGGTAAAATGTGATGTAATGAAATATTATTCAAATTAATGAAAAAATATTTTGCAAATATGTGTCATACAATTTTAGGTAATTGTTTTGTTTTATATCTTTGTATAGATTCAAACTTGTGCCAATATAGATACCATATTTTAAATAAAATGTTTACAATACAAATAAAATCTATCAAATATAACATAAAATTTTCTTTAAAAGTCTATATCATTTATAAAATTAAACAATGAAATAATATTATGGAACAAAAAAAATTATCAACATATTTTTTTTATAAAATCAACAATGCAAAAATAAGTTAACAAAATCTTGCAAAAATTACAGTGGAGGAAGCTGAAACAAACACTTATCAGTTTGTCCAAAATCACCTGTATGCATAGTTGATCCTTGTGTTTCTAAAATATGATCAATGCAAGTATCATTATCTTCGTTATCATGAATATTTGTGATACCTCTTATGTCTGCTAGGGATTTCCAATATGCCAAAGCCCTGTCATATGGATACTTGTCCAATTCATAAGATGACACATATTCTGAGATAATTTTCTAAATTTTTATCCAATTTGTTACAAACTTTAGATTTCACAAAAGATAAAGCACTGAAAACACTTTCATCTTCTACTGATCCCAAAATCATTTTTTAGCATAATTTATATAAGCAAAAATATTCACTCATCATATATTGTAAAACACTACTTTGATACAATTTCTTCTATAAAATTTTTATAGAATCTGGTTCATTCGGATTAGTCAAATGGAAAATTTGATCCACCATTGTCAATCCAAAATAGGATGATTGATTTGTCAAAAAGTATTTACTGAGAATACTAGTGATCTCGATACCATTGGCCTCCACACATTTAGTAATTTGTTTAACAATTGTACCTATATACTTTATGAACAATTCACTTGTAATATTGCAGTCAATACCTAGATCTCAGAACATGGGTTAACCATAGCCATGGCCTCAAGCAACTTGTCTCTTTGAAAATGGTCTTTTATTTCTCTTGTCAAGGTTTTTGCTATTTTTCTCAATTTAATCCTTGTATTCTGTAGAACTACATCAAATTTGCTATATGTTACGGGCATTTGTTAAACATCATATGTAACTATTGTTGGAAATATTGAGTTGTCATTTATGTCAAAGGTGCATGATAGTCAAGGCAAAAATATTACCCATGGTTTTGATGAATAGCAAGCAATGCACAAAATTAAAAAGCAAGGTATATCTCCAAAGTATTTTTCTAAGAGAAGGATTAATAATATTTAAATGTCAAATTTAAATATTATGAAGAATGACAAGGTTTAAACGGTTTTATTATAATTGCTTGAAAAATATTTAAAGACCACAAGAGGAGGCAAAGGTTTAAAGACAGATTTATTTCCAAGGGCCAAAGGTTTAAAGATTATAATATTTAAATATTTTAGATTTAAAATATTATAATCAAAAGAAGGCTTAAAAAGAAAGAGCACCAAAATTTATTAGAGGCTATATGAAAGTTAAAAATCAAAAAGTAAAACATGAGCGTTGACGTCATTGTGAAAGGAGGAAATATGTATATAAATAATGCACTAAACATTGGTTTGGCTAAGGTTGAAGAGCGTGCATTCGAAGATCATGTGTTGTGGTGAGTGCGAACAACAGTAAATAAGGAGGAGAAGCGTAGCCCCTTGACATCACAATCGAGGTAGCCCAAGCAATGGTTTGACTTGTGCCAAGTCACTGTGAGGAAGAAGGTGTGAGGTTCAAAACTCACTGGTGCCAATTTTGGCATGTTTTTATTGCCTTGGAGAGTGCAAAAAAGGAGACAAATCGGTAGTGTTGCATCTTTTATTTCAACCGAATTGCTAGACCAGTTGGCCATTGAGCTAGCACTAAGGCGATGACGACAGGAAGGTCATAGGGTCAAATTTGGATAGGTTCTATTTTTCTTGGCAGAGTGGAAAATTGCCTTTGGACAAAGGAGTGTTTCAAATATTTCATGCTGCATTATGGTTACTACCTTCTAGGGTAGCCCAACTAGTTACCAAGCCTTGGCTTGGGCGTTGTGTTGGCAAAGGTCACATTTTTTATTCTCCTTGTGCTCGTGGGGCTTGTTGGTTGAGGTATAGGCGCCAAAATTTTGATTTAATATTTTTATGAAATGATATAGTTCGTTGGCCTTGTGTTGATTTAAATAAGGATAAAAATTTATGAGAGAAGGAGATAGTCACTAGTTAGTTATTGATTAAATAAAGGGAAATTTTTATTTTTATTTTATCTAAGAAAAGGAGTTATAAGATGTATTAAAGACTAGTTGAAAGTGTAATTTTTGGCATGTGAAAATTAGATACAAGGTGGTTTTGGTATTGTTTAAAAAGTGTGATTATTGCATGTTAGAAAAGGGGATATAAGGTGTATTGTGGATTATTTGAAAGTTGTAATATTGCATATTTTAAAAGGAGATATAAGGTATTATTTTTAAAACTTTATTGTGCACATTTTTTTGAAGGTTAATGTGGATGATTTGAAAAGGAGATTTGCTAACTAGTTCTTGAAGTGGCACTAGAAAAGAAAATTATTTTGTTAAGATAGATTTTGAAGGCACAACATCATCAAGGCAGTTTTATAGGTATGGTGATCTAACTCCTTCTCTAGGTGGTTTTCGATTGAAGAAAATATATTGAGTTGTCATATGTTTGGAGGCATAAGGATTGATTGATATGTTTAGAGGCATAAGGATTGATTGATTGTGCAATTGCTTGAATGAAATTGGGAATATATGTGAAAGGGTTTGAGATCAAGGATGTGCATTGGTTATGTTTAAAATTGGAAACAAATTGATGAAACTTATAGATCAATTTTGAGAGCAAACTTGTGCATTGGTTTTGAGTGATATTGGAAATGAAAGTGCAAGAGTTATAGATCAGTTTTGTGAAAGCAAATTTGTGTATCTTTATAATTGATTTTGTGAGTAGATGAGAAGGACTTGTGCATTTTGATTGGTTTTTAAGTAAGGTGCAACTCAACAATAACCAGGTTAGTTATCAAGTGTTAGACTAGATCTACCTTTAGAATGCAATAAATGTGAAACATGTGAAAGTAATAGATTTAATGTATGTGAAGAACATATTGAGCATTTTTTAGTGCATATCATTCTCTATATGTTCAAGAGGTTAAACAAATTTTGGGTATAATATTTCTAAAATGCTTTAGTTGAAGAAAGCACATTGAATATTATATAAAGCACTTGATGAAATCATTATGCAATATTTGGGAATAAATGAACATTATTTGTATACAATATATGAGCAGGTTTGAGTAGGATCTGAGAGCATATTTGAGTTGGTTTTGATGAGCAAATTTGAGCTAGCCTTGTGTATATGCTTAGAGTATATTTAAGCAAATTTGAGAGCAATTTTTGGTGAGCAAGCCTTATGTGCAGGCTTGAAGAAAATTGAGCAATTTTGGTAAGCAGATATGAGCAAGCCTTGTGTGTAGGCTTGGACCAGATTGAGAAGGTTTGGTAAGCAAATTTGAGCAATCCTTGTATGTAGGCTTGGAGTAGATTGAGCAGGTTTGGTAAAAAAAATTTAGCAAGCCTTGTGTGTAGGCTTGGAGAAGATTGAGTAGGTGTGGTGAGAAGATTTGAGCAAGCCTTGTGTGTAATCTTAAAGCATATTTGAGCAGAGTTGAGAGCAGGTTTTGGAGTAGATTTGAGCAAGCCTTGTATGTAATCTTGAAGTAGATTTGAGTAATGTTGTGAGTAAGCCTTATGAGTAGGTTTGGAGTAAATTTAAGCAAGCCTTGTAAGTAGGCTTGGAGCAAATCTGAGAAGGCTTTGGAGTAAACCAAAGCAAAGGAGATTGGTGTCTCTTGTGGATAGAGGTCCACAAACCAAAGCAAAGGGTATTGGTGTCTCCTATGGATAGTGGTCCACAAACTAGAGCAAAGGGGATTGGTGTCTCATATGGATAGAGGTCCACAAACCAAAGCAAAGAGGATTGGTGTCTCCTATGGATAGAGGTCCATGAACCAAAGAAAATGGGATTGGTATCTCCTATGGATAGAGGTCCACAAACCAGAGCAAAGGGATTGGTGTCTCCTATGGATAGAGTTCCACAAACCAAAGCAAAGGGGATTGGTGTCTCCTATGGATAGAGGTCCACAAACCAGAGCAAATGGAATTGGTGTCTCTTATGGATAAAGGTCCATGAACTAGAGCAAAGGGGTTTGGTGTCTCCTGTGGATAGAGGTCCACAAACCAGAGCAAAGGGCATTGGTTACTTCTATGGATAGAGGTACATGAACTAGAGCAAAGGGAATTTGTGTCTCCTACGGATATAGGTCCATGAACCAGAGCAGATGGGATTGGTGTCTCCCATGGATAGAGGTCCACAAACCATAGCAAAGGATATTAGTGTCTTCTATGGATAAAGGTCCATGAACTTGAGCATAGGGGATTGGTATCTCCTTTGGATTGGTGCCCATAAACATTGTAATAGGGAAATGGTTCCTAAGAGATTTTTTGAGGAAAATTTAAGAAATATTTTCTCCATGGACATAGCCCACATTGGGTGAACCACATTAAATTTGTGTCTCTTATGTGTGTGATGATCTATGCATTGTTTCATTATTGCAATTGATGATATTGGATAATACTGCTTTAGAAAGAAAAGTAAAAGTTTTATCTTATACTGTTCACCCCCCTCTCTTAGTATAAGCTTGTGTTCTTCAACTATTCTTAATTGCCTTTCAAAATAATATAATATTATCTATTTTCCATGAATATTAATTCAAAGGTTTTCGTTGATATTAAACTTCAATAAATTATTTATATTATCAACGTTTATTAAATTTTTCCAATCTTCAAATAAAGGATCCATAAAATTTACACCAGACAAGTATAAATTATCGATATGCATACATATTTGTTTTCTAATCCTGATGAAATCAATAATATAAATGGATATTTCTTACACAAGTTTTGTCAAAGTATTAATTTCATGCAACATTGGAAGAATACCACATAAAGTGAGCAAATTTTTCAAGTCTATCATTCGGTATAACAAAACCTTTGCCTCATCAACTGCCCTTCAATTATCATACATAAAACTTGCTAAGGACTGATATTCTTTGAAAACTCTAGATGTTGGTTGAAATAGTGAAATCCACCTAATATCCACATATTTTCATAATTTTTTGCCTTCAATAACTCCTAGTTCAAATAATTGAAACTTTGCAAACCTTTTTTGCCTACAAAAAAAATAAGCAAGTATTTCACGAACAAGTTCTTCCACTCGAGAAACATTTTAAAATATGCCCACAATTTTGTATGCAAGATTAATTCTAGGAGCCATGCAATGAATGAGGATGAAATATAGAGCAATTGATGTATGAAGTCAAACACAAAGTCCATTTTTGTGACCTTGCATTATAGCAGCACCATAATTTCAATACATATTAACTTACTAGTTATTGTTGTAGCATTCATTCTTGCAATATCCTTTAAGCTTATTACAACAAAATTGTAAAGGTTTTCCATATTACATTTATTGACCATCTTATGTAATGCTAGCAAATGAGGTTGCTTTAAATTATTCTAAAATGTGTAAACATGCATGCATATCCAAGATGTGTTGTCAACAATAATTACTTCATCAATTGAAAGTGAAATAAATTTAGCATTTTTAACCTTCTCTCTCAGGTCCTTCTCAACTAAAGAGATACATTTTGTCATTTCTCAACTATTACGATCTGAACAATGGGAACTGGGAATGTTTTACACATCTGCCAGTTAAAAGAGATGCTTAAAATCAATAAAATCAGACATTGGTCTACCCTTTTAAGAATAGTATATACGATAGCAAACTGTAAAATTTTTGAAAGTAAAGTAGTTTTATGAATTTTTTGAAATTATTTTGGAATCGTTCCACCATTCTAAATTATTTTTTGTTGTATCATCTCTTTGTCATAGTCTTGTGCATATTTGATATGTACGCATTTGGAAGCATCCTTCCACATTATTTTTTTCTTAGTTGTTCCATCACTTTCTTTTACTGTCACATAAACTTTTCCATAATGTTTTTCTATTGTATCCAACTTAAGTTGCATCTTATGATCCTTTCCTAGTTTCCAACTATAAATAATGCATCTACAATTATGTTGACATATCATTATTATTCTCAGACTACACCGGTTCTATAAATGGATATTTTTATTACCATTCAAGTTGAAATACCCTTTTAATAGTCCACCTGGTTAACTTTCTACATTTAGGTTTTTGAGAATAAGATTCCCCAAAATTTGGTATTTGGTCAAAATGGTCGTTTTATTTTTCGGTTGGTATGTTGATTTCTAGATTCTCTTCAAGTTGTTGCATGTCATTGTTAAGAAAATTTTCATGTTGAGGTATCTCATGCTTGGGAATATCTTCAAGTGGAGGTATGTCAGGGTCAATTGTGTATTCTATAGAAAAAGGTTTTCTATATCATTGTTTGATATTACTTACAAAAGTTACTATTGAGTAGCTAAAATAGGTATGTACCTTGAATTTGTGTAGATGTCAATAGCTCCTTGGATTTTGATATTTAGCTAAAATATTTCAAGATACTCTTATTTTCAAAAAAAATGACTCCCTTGCTTCCATTGGGAATAGGTGCCATTGAAGTTGTATAGTAATATGTATTTCATGTCAGAAAATAAACATGATATTGAAGAAAATTGTCATAATTCTAGAAGTGTTATAAGGAAAATGGAGGTTAAGAACCTGTCGTTTTCATTGTCATTTTCTTCAGTTGGTCTTCTTCACCCTAGTACAAGTTATTTTCTACTACCAATCTTCTTCCTTCTAATATTGTTCATTTTTTGTTGTTGGTCTTCTTCCCTTTGATATTGGTCGTTTTCTACAATCGATCTTCTTCACCTTAGTATTGATTATTTTTTGTTTTTGGTCTTATTCCTTCTGCTATCGATAGATTCCCCTGGTGTCGATTAATTTTTACTACCGGTATTCTTCCCCTGGTGTCGATCATTTTCTATTGGTCTTCTTCCTTGATTGTTTTTCTTGCTAGTCTTTTTCTCTCTGCTATCGAATATTTTTTGTTATCGATCATATTTTGATGTCGATATTCTTACTTTTGTGTTGATTTATTTCCTATGGTATTGGTTGTTTTATTATACAAGTCTTATTTCCTTTGGTACCGATCACATTCTACTATCGATCAAGTTCACCTTTTTACTGGTTGTTTTTTGTTGTTGCAGGGTTTTCGGTGCTACAGGTCATTTTTCAAGGACTTTGAATGAGTATGAGTATCACTATCGCATCAGGTATATATACTAGTGGAATAAGAAGTGAATTTGAAAGGATAAATAAAATTATTCATAATTTGAAGGTAAAAATATCCATGATTTAGGTGAGAGTGGTTGGCAATTTAAAATAAAAATGATGAAATTATTATCAAAGTGGGGTGAAACGACCCTAAAAAAGTTTTTCTGCAAAAAATTTTGAACGAATGGACCGAGATCAATGAGCCCATTTTTTGCCAATTTCAAATTTAGGAAATCTTAATATTCATGAATTAATGATGATTCACCGTTATGCATAACCCTGGCATCCCTTCATATCTAACAAGGTTGCCAAGTTGTTCCTTATTTTTATTTTTAAATTGCATGGCATGCCCAAGTCCATTGTCAACAATCATGACCCTGTCTTCAATAACATTTTTTAGCAATAATTGTTTCATTACATTGGTACTCAATTGATATTATCCTCTTCTTATCACCCTTAATAGGATGGTTAGACAGAGATTGTAAATGAATGTTGGGGTACTTACCTTAATTGTTTTTTCCAAGATAAAAAATATCATCGGGTTCATTGGATCTATTTAACTAAATGGTGGTATGTTGCTACTTATAATTCTTCCCTAAAGATGTCTCCATTTGAAGCATTATATGGCCAAAAACCTCCATTAGTGGTAGACTATATTCCAATATCCTCCAAGGTGGACCAAATGGATGATTTATTGTAGTAGGCTTAACTTATGCCAAGGTTATGCATAGTGGCGAATATTAGGATTTTCAAAATTGGAAATTGGTGAATATGAGGACCCTCAACATCGGCCCATTCACCTAAAAATTTTTAGGACCAATTTTTTATTAGGGTCAATTCGCCATAATATATATCCAAACATATGCATATTTATACTTTTTGGGAAGCTCTTTTCAAGCCTAATCTAATGGTGGTGGTTTTATGAAGTTATATGAGGATTTAATAAGTCAAAATTGGATCCAAATATGACCTTACATTTTAGGGCTTCAAATACCCCAAATTTTGGTATGAACATGCTCTATTTGATTTGCTTAGGATTCTCCATGATTCACCTTGATTTTTATTAGGATTCGCCATTTTTTTACAAGTAAATTTTGAGTCCAACCCCTTATGCATAACCCAGTATTATGCTACATATCCCTAAAGATAATATATCCCAGGCCCAAAACTACATGAAGTAGTCATAGGTCTTACATCTCTTTGAGCTATAATTTGCCATGGGGGATATGGTATTTTTGTACCTTTAGTCTTAAAAATTATTGTTCTTAAAGACCAAGTCTAGTCAAAAGTCATATCTTTGCTCTTACAATTTCTACGATGTGGTTCATTATATCAATGAAGTGGCATATATTTAGAGCTTCCATCCTCTTCCAACATCCACCTTGTATTTCATGGTATCTATCTTAAATAGGTTATTAGCTATATGGTATACTCCTATATAGATCTTCTAGTACTCAAAGAAGAATGGTGAATCACTCTCTAATTGAAAGTAGTGTTATAATATAGAGTTTATAATCTACGATATTTTTAGATTTAGGAGTTCCTCATCAAGCGACAAGATATTCTAGATGAAGTAACATGGAATCCTAAGAGCATTTTTGAGTCTGTTGGTCAAATATCTGCCTGAAATACAAACATAAGTTTGTGCGTCCTAGACACGAAAAATATTGAAAGATCAGAGGAAAGAAATGTCCTCTGTATCATTCTCTAGAGAGGACTGGCTCCCTTACTAATCCTAGATTTGTAGGAAAGATAGTGAAAATAACGGAAATGCATGGGAAATATAGCCACAGGTCAAATATGTAGGATTGGGGATAGACTAGTAGCAAGAATTCCACCCAAGTGTCATAGCAACATAGAATAGAAAGGAGGCGAGAGAATCCACTTATAGTTCCTTGGAGACAACTTCCAAAAATGCATTCCAGTACTCATACTTTCATCAGTAGTACCCAAATATAGATGCAGAATTTGAAATTAGCAACAGATAACAAACATGAATATAGAACATAAATGCTTGAATCGAAATAAATCACACATAAATACTGCTTCAAAAACAAAAATAAAAACTCATATTTACGCAAAAAACTTGAAGAGTTTTTTTGCAAAGTGTCTATCCTCCTTTTTACAGTGAAATGCTTAGTATTTATAGAGGGATTTCGCCTTTGTCATTTAATACATGTACAATAAAATGCTGGTAGATCACCAACTAGCATGCATATTTTCTTCCATGATCACGGTGATGTCTCCAGTTAAAACATTCTTCATGGAGGTAGTGATCCTGCTTTGGTGGAAGAATCACATGGGTAATCTGCAGGAGTAAATGTCGAAGGATACCCTCAAGCGTCGGTGCATTGGGAAGTAGCAACATCATACAAAAATCAAGAGCTTGATCTTTGACTTCGTCTCACCCTTACTCCTTGGAACTTCACAATTTGAAGCAAAATTTTTGGAAATGCAGCCTACACTACTTCAAAAAATAAATTTCATTATCTCGTAACCTTTCCCAAGAGAATATTCCAAAATAGTGCCTTGGAAAGCAACACACCCAAAATAAAATGAAGTTCGCACAAAAATAGGGCAAAAAGTCTTTTTGAGTTGTAGATGAGCAATAGTAGACACCTGCTCAGCTGTTTGGCCGATTTTGCTTCAAAAGAATCTTTAAAATTGGATTGGGTAAATTTTCATTAATTTCACCCTTCCTAGAAAGCGACAAATATTTTTTCCCCTTTCGGGGCGTGCTACAACCTTCCTTCACCTGGGTTTCCTTTGAAATCTTGAATTCACCCCTAGAAAGGCAAAATTACATGGCGCCTCCCAACAGGGGCACCTTTGAATTTGACCACGCATTCAGTTCTTCCATTTGTTTTTGCCTTACAACTATTGAAATCACCAAAGAGGACAAAAGAGGGCCCCACACCTTTTGCCTTTGAAAATTCATAAAATATTGACGTTCACCCCAGGGAGGGGTGACAATGAGTTTTGCCCCTCATTTTGGGTGAAATTAACTTGCTTATCTCTTTTAAACATTCCCATCTCATGGCTTACAACTTTCACCTCTTTTTGGTATGCATTTATATTCCCAAATAGCATTTGCATTGAACCTACATCTTCAAGAGCCTTTAATTTGTGCTTTCGCCTCAGAGAGGGGTGACTAGGAGGTTCACCCCACATTTGGGGTGAACACTCCATTTATCGGTCTTTCCTTTGACTACCACGGGATGTTTCTGATCTAAAATGGCATTCGCCCTTGAAGAGATGCACTTGGAGCTTTCACCCCACCTTTGGGGTGAAACTCTTTTAACATGTCCTTTATATGTGGAGCCCATAATGTAGCTTCGAGCACCTTTATGATGTGTTGTCGCCCCCATAAGGGGTAAAAGAGAGTGTCACCTCTCACTTTGGGTGAAGCACCTCTTGAATATTCAACTATACCACCTTGGCGATTTTATTATTTTTTCTTCATTTTTAAAATACGTTCGCCTCGACGAGGGGCGAATGGGGCTTTCGCCCCTCACTTAGGACGAAAGCACTTTTAATGCCAATGTTTCACGATTTTGGAATCAAGTTATGCACTCTTACTTTGTATTGTGGTCTCGCCTTAATAATGGGTGAATGAAGCTTTCACCCCTCCTAAGGGGTGAATGCACTTTTGACTGCTTCTTAGTCCACCATGGCCTTCTTTGCAACTTTCAACAAAAATAAAGACATTTTGCCCCAAGGAGGGGCGCCGAAGATCTTCACCTCTCACTTGGGACGAAACTACTTAGCCTCACTACAATCTTGTATACATTACATCTCCAGGTCCCCAAAATCTTTTTGAGTGGGTCCTTTAAAATTGATCACTACATCTTGCTCAGAATCATGGCAAAATTACTTCAACTCCTTTAAATCAAAGGTGCTCTCATCCACACTAATTAAACTGTTAACTCTACCATTTTCCAACAACCAATCCATGAAAAATAAAAGAAGAATATCAAAATAAAAATTAATTACAATAAATTATATTGACAAAAATTGTTGAATTCTTCATTAAATTATATCTCGCTTTTCTTACAATAAAAATTGTCAATAAAATTTCAACAAAAATTTTAATGAGGCAAAGTGTCAAAATTGCCAATATTTCTGGTGGCTCTTAGGGTATCCAACTCGCATGGATGCAAGATATCCCAAGCCTTTATCCATTGGGTTCTTCAGTGGGTCTTCTTACTGGTTGCCTTGGCTAGTGCTTCTGATTTAGATGTCCCTTTTTGTACTTGCTCAACTGCTACCTTTTCAGCCATCACTTGCTCTACTGCTACCCATACTGCTACTACTTTTTTTGCTACTGCCTGTTCTTCTGTGGCCTGCTCTTCCTATTCCTTCAAACTTTCACAGGTGATTTCATAAATTGTAACTACCTCGACCCAAGCATGTGTGGTGAATAGGTAAGGAATACTAAGCGATTTGTAAATATATCACAAATTCTTAGTATCCTCTAGGCTAAGGTGCTTAGATCATTGGGCCAACTCGAACAAAGACAACTCCATGCAGGTGAACTTCTTCATGAGTAGAAACACATGTTCCTTCGTGAGTGGCTCCTCCTACTTGTCAATTTTTGATGTGTCTTCTACAAAATTCTTCCAAACCGTTTCTAACTATTCTTTTGGCAGCTGCTCACCCCATTCATTAGTAAAATCTAGAAATCCCATATCAGTGAGGGCATAAAAATGGATCATTAAAATAGTATGCTCCCGCTCTATGGTGTTAAGGATCTTTCTGCCTTCTCTCACTAGGTCCAACCTTTGTAAGTAGCTACATAGCGTGATCTTTGTGGTAGACCAGGCTCGGTCCATCGCACTCATGGGGAAAATGTGCATATTGGACTGAGCCAATGCTTGAATTTTTACCTCCATATCTAAATGGGGCTTTGACATCTCCTCAACACCATCTATCACTTTTTGGCTCAATTGAATTTATATCCTAGCCTTGTAGAGATACTACAAAACTTGAATCGCTCTTTTCGCTAACTTCTCACAACTCTAAGCCAATCGAAGGTGAGCCTCCTTAATTGTTTTCTAAAAGAAATCGATAGCCTGTGTGGCCTTCTCTACCAGTTGATTCTGGATGGACTCAAGTTGAACCTTCAGTGTCTGCACATGCTAGTCCACTTCATATTTTACCTTTTGATGAGCCTCTTCTTGTTGATGCCATTGTTCAACTTCCTTCACCATCTTCTCCTGTTGTGCTCTACTCGTCACGAAGGCATCCTCAAGTTCGATAATTTTTGTCTTAGTGTCATAAAATATTTGCTTATAATACTCATCGTGCAAATAAAATGAGCTCATATCAACCTGGATATTCCCCATTTTTTAGTAGTATCAATCTTCGTCAGCTCCTCCGTCATGATCTCATAAGCATAATCGCTCGACATCATTTCTCATCGTGGTTTTTGGACCAGGGGAATTATCTTAGTAGTGTGAGCCTCCATAGCAACTGGGTCGAAGATGACTTTCTTGAGTGGCCTAGCTGGAGCAAGTATCTCCTTTCTCCTATGGCTCTTTAGCCATTGCGATGAACTGAGATGAGCGTAATTAATATTTTTTGCATCTGGCTGCTTGGGCATCACCTCAATTTTAGGCAACGTCTACATCTCCAAAAATTGTGTGAAAAGGACTAGAACCCGTGTACGATATGGATCAAAGGAAGAAGAGGAGACAAAAATTAGAGGGGGGACTAAAATAGTAGAGTGGATGGAAGATCCAGGATTAAATACAGTTACGCTCACTCTTGGAGGAGCTTGCGTACTTACAACTATAGTGGAAGTAACGACAGAAATGGATGAAAAAGGATGCAAAAATGGGTTTGAACCTGACGTAAACAAACTAAAATAAAAGGAGGACAAAGAGAGGGGAAGAGAAGGAGAAGTAATGACTTGTGGGTGAGATGAAGGGAGCAAAATGAAAATGGAAGGCATATCGAATGGGGGAGCAATGAAAGTAGGAACTGAAGTAAACAAACTGATAGTCACTACTTGCTCCTGAGCAGAAGAAGAGAGAAGAGAAAACATACCTTTGGGTGTGGGTACCATGTGACATGGTGATGAAGTCAACTGCATAATAAGTTCCTTTTGTTGCTCCTTCTCTTCCACTTCGAGGTTTTTAATTTCAACTTGCTAGTCCAACGACTGCTCTTGAATCAATGGAAGGCTTTGAGCAACACTAACCAGAGCAATCGACACTAGAAAAGATGGAGTAGCAATGGCTGCAACAACTGCAACCGTGGAAACTAAAATAGTAGATGAATAAATAGCACTAGTTCTTGGCCTCTTTGTAGCTTTCAAAAATGGAATCGCCTCTCCAAAACTTTTCTGTTCCAAAGGAGGTGCCTCATCTATATTTTTTTTTCCATTGTGACCTCCTCTTAAATACGAACTATTGCTCTTCTTCCTCATGTGTTGCCTCCTCAGCTATCGAGCGCTCTTCTTTAGCCATGCTTCCTTCACTACCATGATGGAAGTGACATCATAGCTTTGACATGCCACTCCAAATCGCGTCCATAAAAATTGTTACGATTTTCCTAAATATCCGGTCGTGGGTAGTAATGAAAACTTTTGGCCTTGATTATTTCCAAAAAAAAAATCAATGGGTCATATCTCCATCTTTGTGATAGTTCTACCAGACCCAAGTCCTATAGAGCCTCTGTGAGTAGCATGTTTTGCCAACCTGGCTCACTTCTATGTTGTCGAACTTGAAGTGCATCATGCACATTGTTCTTTTTCCACACCCTGATCCATAAACATCATTAGTATAATCAGTCTGATGCACCAACTCCATGGCAAAAATATACTCGATGGTGAAATATAGAAGCAAGAATGGCTTTCCAGTGAAGCTATAAATTCTCACAACCATGCCTTGAGTTAACAAAAAGATATCACCCTTCTCAGTTGTGAAAACCACCTCTTTCATTTCCCATGGCACTCTCTCACTCTTACCACAAATAAGATTAATTGCAGGCCCCAAGAACAAGCGATTAAAATTATATAATGACTCCCGTATTGACAGAGTGGGAGTCCACATATAAACTGGCAAAATCTTATTTTCTTCATCAACTTGTTTTACTGCAGTAAATGAAAATACTGATGTAAATGAAATAAGATATACCAAACGAGGAAGGAAGTATGCTTGAATTAGGTTGCCTCTCCGGTATTCATTTTCTCCAACTGAATATGCATTTTTTGATATATGAAATAAAACCAGTCAAAATAAATCGGGTTGGTCCTCTTTCTCATTATCTTTGGAGCATAAAACTCCACCTGAGATATACACTGCACTAGTGCAACCTGCCACTTGTGCACTGTATAATCAATAGAGAGACCAAAAACCCACACCAACATTGAAAGTAGATCTTGTATTTTGAATTCTAACAATAGCTTTGATAGGTTTACCAACTACCCTAGTTGCGGTTCTTTAATTAGCTACGTCTCCAAGAACTGGTGCATCATCATCGTCGACACATATCTCTCTTCTTGCTCATTAATGTGCAACTTTTTGAAAATCATATCAGAGGGAGGTTTTTACCTATAATAAAATTCTTCCCTCACTTCATCGACTGACATAGAGAAAATGACCTCCCCATTCGCATTTCGAACTGCCCTGGTAACCAGGTTATAAAATTGAGCAATAAGCTTCACCAACTCCAAGCAAGGGTGCACGGGTGTACACAATTACCAAAATAATTGTGCATATAATGACACAGTCAAGGGGCTCTCTAGCTTGAATCCTTGCTTAACAATAAATTCAACATTTTATCGAAGTTTCACCACTGCCCTTATTGGTAATTAAGTAGTCTTCGATCTCTGCTATGGCATTAGAGTACGGATCCAAATCTATGTTTTCATTTCTATGGGATTTCTTAGATTTCATCTTGCCTTCTGCACTCTTTTTTGAATTTTTGGGCTCTGTGGTATCTTTCACTTATTTGCTCTTCTTACCCATTATGTAAATTTTGGCAATCCTGAAGACGCTCTACAAATGTTGCAACCAAAAGCTCGAAAATGCACTGATAGAAAATTCAAGATTTTAATCTCTGAGAAATTTTACCTATGCCTTATTTATAGATGGAGCTCTCAACCACTGGAGTAAATATTGCACTTTATCTTGGTGAATTCGGGAGGGCACGCACCTCGTTTCCCTCGATTGGAACCATTCCTTATGCTTTAATGACAATTAACTATTATTCTCCACAAAATCATTTTTGAAAAATATGTCCTTCTTACCATTTTATACCTTGAATAACGTGCCCTAGCACCCAACAACTACTTCAAAAAATAAATCTGCCACCTGCAAACCAATGAGTGTCCTTGCTTTTGATGTTGTCAGATTTTGGTCCTTGGAAATACTAAAATGCCTCCCAACGCAAATCCAGGTGCACATATTGAATTAACTACTTCAAAAATGTGTCTTAACTTCCATGAAAACCTTCCAAAATTCACCACGTGTTGGAGGAAAAAATCACTTTGAGGGGGAGCTCCAAAAAAAATGGGAAAAATTCGATTGGTGTTGAAATATTTTCACATGCCCAAAAAATGCAATGGAGGGGCAAAAGCACTCTGGTGGCGCACTTGATCTCTTCCTCTACTGCTATGAAAATGCCTTCAACCTGTTTGTTTTAATTCCATGGTAACCCCTCCTTTTAAAATAATTTTAGGCTTTTCTTTTTTGCCCCATATTTAGAAAAGCATTTTTAAAAGTTTTTTTTTTATTGCAGCTTTTTGATTTTCCTTTTCTTCTTCTCCTTTTTTTTTATTTTTTTTATTTTGCACCATATTAAGAAAAGAAAATCAATTTTAAAAAGAAAACTTCAATTCTTTGCTTTTCACTGAAATTTTTTTTCTTTTTATTTTTCTCCACTTCTATTTTTTTTAAACCTCTTATATGCAGTTGTTTCAAATGCCGAAGTGCACCCCCCATGCTTTTAAAACATTTTTCATCACTTTGCCTTCATGAGGGATGTACGAATGGGAGCTTCGTCCTCTCATAGGGCAAAAGGTTGTGGAACATTTATTATCATAAACCCTATTTTATTTGATGAATTGCATGGTAGATTTTAGCTCAAAATCCAAGGCAAAAGAGTTTTTTAAAACATTTCCTTTAACTTAAATGGTGTGGGCGCTAAAATCTTCATAAATACTTTTGCCCCAATGAGGGGCGCATGGGAGTTTCACCCCTCATTTGGGGTGAAAGCCATTTTGACTGCTTTTATCATGGTGACTTGACACTTCCCATAATATTCCCTTCTATTTTCCTTTAAAACATACGTCCACCCCCATTGGGAGGCGAATGGGATTTTCACCTCTTCCTCGAGGTAAAAGTGTTTTCCATTTATCACACTCCATGCTTTTGAAATTGGGCCCCACACATTTATACTTCAAGCTTTCATTTCTTAGTTGAAGCAATTACTTCTCCGCTCTTATACTTTCGCTAGGTGCCCCCAAATGTTTTCCCTGAAAAAAAATTCTTTTTAACTTGAAGACTTGCAAAGTAAAGCAACTTTTAACTTCAAAGCTTTCAAACTCGTTAAAAACTTTTCAATACAGCAATTAATTCTGCATGAAACCCGTAATATACCCCTAGGGAAATGTTTTGGGGTGAAATTAATTTTCAAAGAGAGAAAAACATTTTTCAAAGCAAATTTTTCTTTGAGGAAAGTCTGGCATCTTCTAGTAGTATACCTCGTATTTTTCCTTTTTCTTAATATAGATATTTTATAAAGCAACAAAATACTGATAAATAAAATCTGTACATATTGTAGCACCCTAAAATTGGTGCAGTTAAACCATTAGTAAAAAGTAGAAATTTGAATTTTAACCCCAAAATCGCCCGTTAACCGCTTACCTCATTTTTCATGCCATTTTTAGAGGTTGTTGTGACCGTTGGACGATATCATCGTCGATCTAACGATATCGTCGTCGATCTGACGATATCATCCCAAATCGGACGAATTCATCTGGAACAGAACGTCCAGACGATTTCGTCCCAAAACCAAATTTTTGCAATTAGCTTCTGTTCCAACGACCTCTCCAACTTGGGCAAAAGCGTGTCTACGCGGTTGGAGATTCCCACGTTGAGGATCTCCCAGATTGGGATGATCCCCAACCTCCTAACCTCCCCCTAATCCTATATAAACTAGGATTTTTCTAGTTTATCCCCTAACTCCCTGACTCCCTCCCTGATCTCCCATCATTCGCACTTGTGTTTTCAAGTTTTGTTGTAGGATTTCACTATGTTTCAGTTGGAGGTAGCTCGGATCATCGCAGGCGATTCAACTACAATTCTAGACGATCCTGTCAAGATCGGCGATGATCTTGTATGATTACAGATGATCCGGTCTGCAATTCAGCTTGGGGGAAATCAAAGCCTTGAGTTTGCATTCTCTATCTCATTTTCCTTATTTATTGGTGCATTAGATTAATTTACTTTTGTTTTGCATCTTGGAGTTCACCTCATTTAGCATAATTGCATGATAAAATTCAAAATAAGTTTCCAAAATAGTGCATCTCATTTAATTTGATATCTAGATTTATCATTCAAACATCTATACTCTTATTTCTATCATTTTGCATCATTCTTGCAATTGTATTTTTGGTTTTTGGTGTCTGTTTCCTTGATTGCAGGTTTCTGACGAATTCGCCTGACGAATTCGTCAGGTCGTTGATGATCTTGGGTGATCTCGGATGATCTCCTATGATTTGGGATGATTCTGTACAATTACGGGATGATCCTGTCATATCCGGGATGATCTGGACTCCTACAAGCTTCAGAATCTTCATCGGACATCGAAATCAGGTGTACTCTTCTCCATTTTATATATTCTCTGTATTCAATCACATTAGGATTCATTTATGTCTTCTGTCTTCATATAAATCAGAATCTTCATATAGAATAGCTTAGCTTCATTTTGGCCAACCTAGGAATCTGAATGATTGAACATAAAATGAACAAATCAAACCCCCTTTCAAACCTAGGCGTGGAAACTACCACTCAAAGTTTCTTGGTGAACCCCACCATCCGTCGAAAATTCACCTTTATACCCCTCCCCCGAGAGGCGCGACCTTCAAAGGGCCTCTCCGTCCGAGGTATTGTTCCATCCTTTTCTCACCCCCTTTCGGGTATGGATCCTTTAGCCTGAAGGTAAGGGTGCAAAAAATTTGGGCGATACATTTTGGTGAACCCGACGTGAAACTAAAAACACCTTTTGAAAACAATCCAAAAAAAAAAACACATTATTAAGAACATCTAGAATCATTAGAAAATCGTTAAATTTGCATATCATACTTAGATGGTAGATTATAATAGAAGGCGAGTTGTCTCCATAAATGTTGAAAATCAATTAACGGCCATAGAGATTACTTACGTGCTTAGAGTACCTCAAACATATAGAGCCCAACCTTTGTGGGACGAACTTGATAGGAGATTGGGTATTATTGAATCTAGATCTGCAGAACTTAGGCAAATTAAGAGGTTTGTCCTAGATAGAATCCTGGATCCTGATCAGGTGACTTTGTATCATGAACTTTAGAGAGCTTGCCATAGGTGGTTAGCCGATAAAAGAGCACTCGTGTCTTCTGAATTATACACCTTTGAGGAATACCTTGAGAACGCAGTTGTAGTACATAAATTTCTATCTCGTGTAGAGGATCAAGAAGTCGTTCTTACAGATAGAAAGAGATGGAATAGAGTTCCTAGAGCTGTGTTGTATCGAGAGTATTGCCATGAACTTTATTTTTACATGTCAGAGTCTGAAATAGATCATATTACCATAGCACACTTTGTCAAGTTCTTGAAAAACAACTTCCAATTTGAAGAGGAGCATTTCATGACTCCTGATGAACTTGACCCTATCAATGATATCCATAAACTATTCATAGAAAGCTAAGTGATTCTTTCTACTATTGTTTCTTACAACTAGCATGTTGTTTGTTATTTTTATTCTCGCAAAATAATAATATAATAAAATCACACAAAAAAAAAAACAACAAAACATTTCCTTTAAAATATTATAGTAGGTATATAGTTAAAATATATACCTCTCAACCCTATCGCATATATATATATATATATATATATATATATATATATATATATATATATTTTTTTTTTTTTTGTTTTATTTGCTAAAACCTAAGTTTAGCACAATGCCTAGACTCAGGAATGGAAAACAAACCGAAGAAGATGAAGATTGGTTAGGAAGACCATTAACTGACCAAAATGTCCCTCCTGAGGACCAAGTTCGGGAAGAAGAAACCCTAGACCAACAAGAAGAAGAGCTTGTTGTAGGAAATGAACAAGAAGAAACTATTAGAGAGGAAGGATCCTCATCCCCTAAAATGTCTCCGGGAGGAGCTATCACTTTTGAGAACATGGAACAATTATGGAAGTTCATTAACACTAATATTGGTGTTTTTAATAGAGCAGCCCATATGGACAAGGATCGAATTAGTGACACTCAAGCAACTCTAGAAGAAGTATTTCAAACACACACTAATCCCTTGTCCTTTATTGACCAAGAGAGTGATCAAGTTGGACCATCCAATTTGGATATAGTAGCTGCGATCCAGAGCATGCAACAACAGCAGGTTACCCAACGATCTAAAGTGCTTGTTAACAAGCCTAGGGTCATTCCCGCACAAAAGAAACCATCATTTACTGCTCTATTTCGCCAAGCTCTTGATCAACATACCTTAAATCAACAAAAACCCAAAACAAAACCGAACACCAATTACCAACAATCTAAGGTACAACATAATACTATTACAAATCCCCTTCATAATACTCTTCCTACCAACACTTTGCATAATAGCAATATAACATCTAATCCTTGTGTCACACCATCATACGCTCATAGATCCCATACCTATGTGCCACCGAACCAATATGGTGGACAAACTAGCAATCTGGAAGCCGTGGTGAAACAGTTAGTTTCCCGCATGGACCAGATAGATCCCTACCATCCCTCGTACAATTATCGAGAGATGTGTAGTCAGCCTTTAGATCCTATAGTCGTAGCACAGTCGTATCCTAAACATTTTCCTATGCCTGTTCTTCCCATATATAAAGGAACCGAAGATCCCATAGAGCATCTTCGTATGTTTAGGATAGCATGTCATGATATATCACATGATGACTTGTTATTACTAAAAATGTTCCCAAAAATCTTGGGAGGAATGGCATTAGAGTGGTATTATCAATTACCCACTAATTCTTTGAGGAATTTTGAAGAAGATAGCCGAGTCTTTTGTTCATCAATTTAGTGCCTACATCGAAAGAGATGTGACCATTAAATATTTGTATAACTTAAAACAGGGCAAAGAGGAATGCTTTGCTGATTTCCTAGCTAGGTGGAGACAGTTGATAGGAAAATTGCACTTTGTGTTACCTTATAGGGAGATGTTGGACATCTTTATTAATAATTTGCAAGAGCAACTATCTTACGAATTATCAATTGCTACCTTGACCACCTTCGATTAGGCTATAGACTTAGCCCGAAGAGTGGAAGATGCTCTCATTAGGAGAGGCCAGCTTAAAAAGAGAGATGATGAGAAAACATCCAAAAATCAATATAAGAATAAACAAGTTGTGGGTGATGGAGTCATTGATAGCAGAAATATTGCTAATGTTAATGCTATGAAGACAGTGAGAGAAGTTTGTACTAAAACCTCCTGATAGACCTCCTCGAGAATTTACTAGGTTAAATCAACCTTTATCAACTATTCTACCATAATTATTAGAACGAGGTTTGATTCAATTACCAAATATTCGGGAACCTGATCCAACTATACCCGGATACAGAGCAGATTTACACTTGTGACTTCCATAGAGGACCTGGACACACTACCAACTCTTGTAAAATATTAAAACATAAAATACAGGACTTGATTGATAACAATGAGATGGAGGTGCAAGCCTTTCAACCTAAGCAAAATCCTCCTAATAATGTTCAAAAGAACACCCCACAAAACCAGAATCAGAATGCCAATCGGTCATTGGACATCTTTCAACATCCCTTACCAAAACATGGTAAGGAGGTGGCTAATCAAATTGAACATCATAATGTCCCTCCTCCTGCCCGATATGTAGGAACTATTAGTGGGCATTTACCTGTTCATGATCTGGAAATATTTGACACAACTTTATCCGTGGTTACAACCAGGCCTCTATATAATATTCAGATACCTGATCTTAGTGATACAGAATATGAGACTGAGAGTGATATGGAAATCACATCAAATCAATCGAATAGTTCTAAAGATGAATCGGATCCTATTCACCCTATCACAAGTTATATGGTTCTAGAAGAGCCATTTCCAAGAAGAGTCACTACTAGACCATCGTCTCACCGATTACTTTCTAATGAGCTAGCTATAAATGCTAGACCAAGACCCATTCATCATCCATAGAATAATATTGTGGGTACCATCGGAGTCGTTACTAGACAACAGGCTCAAAATTCTCAACAAGATCAAATTCAGAATGGTGGATCAGCTCCATTTGTTTTGAAGGTTCCTAATAAAGGGAATCATTCACCTAATGTTCAACCTAAACCTCCTTATAATATTAATGAACAATTATCAAATATTATAGCTAGAATTTCTCTCTTGGACCTTTTAAGATCTTCTCCTACACATAGAGATGAATTAATGCTCACATTAAGTCGGATGATGGTACCACAAGACATTCAACCTGAAGCCATGGCCGATACTATAATAACTCGTGAAGTTGATTGTATTGACTTTCGGGATAGAGACATACCGCAACATAGTTTACATAAAGATAACCCCTTGTATATTACTGCCTTAATTGGAGATGTAGCAGTCAAACGAGTTTTGATTGATAATGGTTCATCTTTAAATATCCGCACTTTTGACTTCTACCAAATATTTGGGTTTAGAAGTGATGAAATGAAAAGAACTGATATGATCATAAAAGCTTTCAATGACGAAACACAAGAAACGTGTGGAGTTATTACCATTCCATTGCAGGTTGGTCCAAGAACCTTGGATACGATTGTGTTTATTGTACATTGCCCTGCATCGTACAATATACTCTTGGGTCATCCTTGGATCAACGCGATGCGAGCTATTCCCTCAACTTTACATCAATGTGTTAAGTTCGAATTTAAGAATCAGTTGGTTACCATTCATGGTGATCCAAGACCCTTTGATATGTGTGCTTTGGCAGAACCTATTGGAGTTCAATTTTGCCCTTCTCTGTCATCCACACATCCTAATTCTCATTATCCATCTAAACGTGTGAAACTCACACCCACAACATCATCTACTTCTTCTCCATCAGTTGCACCTCCACATATAGCTCAACCATCTTCTGAACAAACCGCATTAGGACCTAAGAAAGATCCTAATCCCACAACCAATGTCTCTTGTTCTACTCCTATAACTTCCATACCTTTAATAGACCCATCTATCGACACCTCTACACCGTCTACATCCACCAAATTCATATTTTCCGCATCGAAAGACGTAGGGAATGTTCCTTCTACCTCTTATGCTCTTACTGACGAGCTCTTACCCGATCTATCTAAAATTCTTATATCAGAAGAAACGAATGCTTCTATGCAAGATTCCCTTATTTTAAATAATTTGCCACCATCTCCTCGTACCTTGGGCCTCCCATAGCCTATGGGAAGTATTTACCAAGTCGGGAGCTGTGCCTTTATTTATAAGGGATATGACTGGGGTAGAATACCCAGAAACATCAAAACTCATTATGATGGATATGCTCGATGTTATTTTACTAATGAGTATATTAAAGCCAAACCTATAATGCTTAAATTGGGATATAAAGGGAAAGGTTTGGGACCTTTCCAGAATGGTATGAAAGAACCTTTTGAGGTAGAAGCGTGGCCCGCCTGATGTGGTGTGGGCCTATTTTCTAGTAAGGGTCAGCCATTCCCATTTGAGGATGATGACCATCTTATATGTTACCAAGATTATTTAGATGAACGTGATACTTTGCGTTTAATGAATAAGACATTCACATGTAATATGCTATCTATAGCTTATCTTGAGATGATCGTTGAATCCGACGATGAGTTGGAGGGAGATATCTTTCACGATGTCTCCGTTGAGGAATTATTACATAATGGATTTTATTTTGATGGCTCTATACCTAGTATAGCCCAGCTTGAGGCCACGACTCCTCAAGATGAATTATCCAAGCTAACCTTGGAAGAATTACAAGAATTGGGCGTTTCACCCGCCCCACCTAATTTTGAGAGAGATCTACACATGGAAGTAGAAAATGTCATAAAAATTAACATTGGAACCGACAATAACCCTCACATAATCAACATTGGATCAGAATTGAGTCAAGAAAAATAGGATAAATACATTGCATTTCTTAAAGAATATGAAGATGTTTTTGCTTGGACATATGAAGATATGCCAGGTTTAGACCCTTCTGTAGTTATGCATCACCTAGTAGTGCATCCGGATGCTAAACCTGTTAAGCAGAAGCTTAGAAAAATGCATCCTAAAGTGGCCTTACTAGTCAAAGGGGAGTTAGAAAAACTCTTGAATGTTATTTTTATACAAGCCATTGATTATGTTGAATGGATCTCGAATGTAGTTCCAGTAACTAAGAAAGAAGCTACTAAGATTAGGGTTTGTACAGACTTTAGAGATATTAATGTTGCATGCCCTAAAGATGATTTTCCCCTTCCCAATATGGATCAGATCATTGATTTTACTTTTAGGGAGTGGAATGATATCCTTAATGGATGGATTTTCTGGTTATAATCAGATCAGGATAGCTCCTGAAGATCAGGCTAAAACAACCTTTATTACCCCTTGGGGGACTTTCTATTGGAAAGTGATGCCATTCGGTTTGAAGAATGCAAGTGCAACCTATCAACGAGCCATGACTTATATCTTTCATGATATGATGCATGATATACTACATGATTATGTAGATGACATTATAGCTCGTTCTATTGAAGAAGATGACCATTTAGATGACTTGAGAAAAGTATTTGATCGGTTAAGGGAATATCTTATCCGATTGAATCCAGCCAAATGTATATTCGGAGTCAAGTCAGGTAAATTATTGGGGGTTATAGTTTCTTTACATGGCATCAAAATTGACCCTCTCAAGATTACGGCTATCACTGATATGCCCGCACCTACAAATATATCTGAATTACGGAGTCTACAAGGTAAGCTTCAAGCTATCCGTCGCTTCATCGATAAGTTGGCGGATAAAACTGGACCCTTTCTTAAGCTTCTTAAGAAGGATGTCTCTTTCCATTGGGATGATGAATGTAAGGAAGCATTTGAACTCCTCAAACAATATCTTCTTAACCCACCTGTACTTTCACCACCTAAACTTGATCGCCCATTTATCTTGTATATTTTTACTTCAAATTTTGCTTTAGGAGCTATGTTAGCTCAACTTGATGATGAGAAAAGAGAGCGTGCTAATTATTACATTAGCAGAACATTAATTAGTTATGAAACCCGCTACACAACATTAGAGAAGTTATGTCTAGCAGTCATATTTTCTACATAGAAACTATGCCATTATATGCTCAGTCAAAAAACATACGTTATTGCTAAATCCGATCCCTTGCGGTATCTCATGAGTCGACCTTATTTATTTGGTCGCACAACAAAGTGGGTTCTTGCTCTAAGCGAGTTTGAACTCACATTTATAGGACATAAGTCTGTTAAGGGTCAAATCATAGCAAGATCAATTAGTTGTTGCACCCTTAGAATCCACCCATCCCCTCGTCATTGAGTTTCTTGATGAATGCCTTAACCTAGAGGCGGATCATTCAGAGCAATGGTCCCTATACTTTGATGGAGCCCGATGCATGAGTGGGGCTGGTGCAGGTATTATTTTGATATCTCCATAGAAACATCTCATACCTCTATCCTTTAAATTAATGTTTGCCTGTACTAATAACACTGCTGAATATGAGGCTCTAATCCTTGGATTACGAGCTGCCCTAGCACTAAAAATTAAAAATCTATTAGTTTTCGATGATTCTCAACTTGTTATAAATCAAATTAATGATGTTTATCAGACCAGAGATGATAAATTGTACCCATATAAAGCATATGTATTACAATTAATATCTTTATTTGATCAAGTTACCTTGGAAGCTATTCCTAGAACTAGCAATCGTGCGGCTGATGCTATGGCCGTAGTTGCATCTCTTTTACCCTTGGAGTTAGATGACGAATATGCTACCATCATTATTCGTCGACTCCAGGAACCCACTTCAACTAAATCATGCTTGGAACCTTTGGACGTGTTTCTAATCAATGAAACTATTCTTGAACTTTGGTACACTGACATCCTCAATTTTCTTCAAAATGGGACCTTCCCTGAAGGTTTTAATAGAAACCAACATTGGTTATTACGTAGACGAGCAAGTCGCTTCGTAATAATTGGCAATACATTATATAGGAGATCTTTTGAAGGTATCCTATTAAGATGTTTGAATCTAGAAGAGTCTAGATCAGCTTTGAGTGAAGCCCATGATGGATCTTGTGGGGGACACTTTAGTGGTAGCGCCATTGCTAAGAAGCTCCTTAGGATAGGATATTTTTGGCCTACCATGGAGAATGATGCACATGATTACGTGCGCCATTGCGACAAGTGCCAGAAACACGTTGACCTTGTCCATGCGCCTGCACAAGAACTATAGGCTATTTCATCTCCTTGGCCCTTTTCAAAATGGGGCTTAGACATCATCAAAAAAATCAATCCTGTGTCATCTGATGGACACAAATTCATCATAACCGCCATCGAGTATTTTACGAAGTGGGTCGAAGCTATGCCCTTAGCTTCTTGCACTAGAACGCAAGTTTCCAAGTTTATTCTTAATCAAATTATTTGTAGGTTCGAAATTCTTGCAAATCTCATCTCGGATAATGGAACTTGTTTCAAAAACAAATATGTAAAGAAACTATGTCAAAAATATAAAATTCAACATCGTTGGTCCACTCCCTATTATCCTCAGGGTAATGGCCAAGCAGAAGCATCTAATAAAACATTAATTAAAATCCTCAAGAGACTGGTCAATAAATCTGGCCGTGATTGGCACATTCAATTATATCCTACTTTGTGGGCTTATCGAACTAGCATTCGTACTCCCACGGGCACTTCACCTTTTGTTTTGGTTTATGGCATTGAAGTTATTTTTCCCTTTGAACTAGAAGTTCCTTCTTTGGCTCTGCTACTTCAAGATACTGAAGTAGGAGATGAATATCGTGCTGGCAGATTTAGTCAGCTGGAACTCCTAGATGAGAAGCGCATTAATGCTTTGGAGCATCTTCGTGCCTACCAGAACAAGCTCAAACGAGCATATCTCAAGAAAGTTCATAATCGATCCTTTGAGATCGGCGACCTCGTCTTAAAAGAAAATCAAAAAAATACTAATGCAACTAAAGACCTTAAAGGCAAATTCGAGCCTAATTGGCTTGGGCCATATATTATCACTGCTAAATTTGGATCGGGAGCATACAGATTAGCTACCTTAGATGGTAAAGATCTTAAAGAACCTATGAACATTATGCATCTTAAGCGCTATTATGCATAAATCTGGTAATTTCATCACTGTATATATTATACATATTGTCTCATATTAGTAATTCATATAAAAATTTCAAAAATAGTAATATTATGTATTCTCTCAATTCATAAATTAAAATCAAAATATAAAAAAATCAAAATCATCAAAATCCTCAAAAACATCTTCTATTTTGCACCTATCAATTCTTGAAGTATTGCAGTTATATTTTCAGTTATTTTGGATAAATTAGCATTTATTTGGAATCCCTCACTTTCACACTCACATGAATAAATATCTTGATCTTATTTGGTATGATTATTAATCTCTCTTATATCGAAGTCCACAGTTGAATTAAATAAAGTTTTGAGCATAGAGAACTGATCTTGTTATTTACTTGAACCAAGTACACCTTTTCACATTAAAATGATTTCATTGCAAATTCAAAACGATGCTACACAGTAGAAGTGGTCTCTTGAGCGAAAAGTTTCCCCTGCTATCCTATCATGCACATGGTCTAGAATCTTTGAGAATTGACAAAAGGACAAGCTCACCCCTGCCCAGAATAAAAATCCCTTGCTCTACAGCCAATCCGAGCAAGTATCCCTAGTATAGGAAGAAAAAGAAAAAAAAAAGAAAATCAAGAAAAATCATGAGAAAAAGAGAAATTATTCAGAAGCACTATTGCAGTATCATTTTGTACCATCTCAGCAATATTTCAGCATTATCTCAGTGTCAAGCAAAATACAAAATACAAAAAAAAAAAATCAGAAAGAGAAAGAAAAGAGAATAAGAAAAAGCAATAAAATTCCCTCCTACCCTTTGAAAGAAAAGAAGGGTGAATGAGCTTGAATCCCTGGAATTCTCAATTATTCGAAAACTGTGAGGTAAGCCCCATAACAGGTGGTTTGTGCCCAACCTGCTTGGCCTTGGGTAATTCCTTTTTGCGTGGTGACATGTCTGTCACATTAGCGACCTTCTTTTGTACAGACCTATGTCCGCTTATGGATCAGCTAGCTCTTGATGACCCGACTTACATAGTAGTCTGGTACGGTTACATGCATATAAATCATGGTCAACGAACACTCATTTGGTTAATTCAAATTACTTGTATCAAATTATCTTGCTCAAAATCGGTAAATGAACATTACAATTGCACACACATTTGTGTTTGAGAGATTTTGTATCATTATGATAGATCAAGATCGGCAATGAACTCACGTATGCACACGGGGTTCCTTATAAATCTAAATTTTGTCTTTGAAATAATTTAAAATATTTATTCAAATCTTCTGGAATAATTTGACTTTCTTACCTGAGAATATCTGCTTAGCGTAAAATCAATTAAATACATTTTTTTCAAAAATCCAAAATTTTCTTGCAAAACATGTTCAAAAATCTAGCAATAAAGTCACATTTATATATTTTCGACTTTCGCAACGATGGTATAGTTCCTAAACCTAAATTGGAAATTTTATGCCTAGTGCAAGTCCTCATTTGTATATTTTTTGTTTATCTCAAAATCAAAAATCAACTATGCAATAAAACTATTATATCAATTTCTTCTTTGGATTTCGCGATGATGGTATAAGTCTATACCTAAAATTCTATGCCTAGCGCAAACCATCGTTCTAATTTTATTTCCCATTTATTTAATCCATAAAAGCATATGGCTTAAATCATTATGTTACACAATTGTGCTTTAAAAAGAACGAAAACTTTCCTATTTCATTTCATTATGTCAACATTCATTTTTTTTGTGACGATGGTATAATTCCTAGGGAATTGTTCAAATTTCTATCATACTTAGGAATTTTATGCCTAGCAAAAATCATATTTTTAATATTTCATGCATAATATTTTCATGGAAATCTGAAAACAAATCATCACTATTTTTCATCATCACAACACAAAGTCTTAAGAAAGTCTCTTAAGCACCCTTTTACTTTTAGCAATATTTCTCTCATACTGGGATTAGCTTGATGACCTAGCGAGCGGCGACTCCATGAAATGGTCATGTAACAACGACAATGTCCTTTGAAATTATTGTTAGAAGACACTTTATTTTCATCAAAACACACCACAACAACCAGTTTGTTTACATCAAATTATTTCATTTAATTTTATAGCATGACATAAAATTATAATATTTTCAATGACATAATTACATGAATAGTCAATCAACAATTAAAATATTAAAGCATCATAAAACATATGCACAAGTCATATCACAAAAAGAACATCATATATATATCAAGAAGTATATACATCATATCAAAACGGATTGGTATGCCACAATCTATACCCTGGCATACTCAATCATCTCAAAAATAGTCTATGTACAATATGCATCTAGCCTCGAGAAGACCTCGAGCTCTCAGCCTCATCTCCTCTCCCGCCCTGAGGTGGAGGAGGTGGTCCCATCGAAGCCCGTCCTGTGTCGTGGGTCCTCGACGTCGATCGTGATGATGTCCTCGATGACCCCATCTTGATCGGCTCCGCAATGCCGGCTGGCAACTGTATCCTCTGGCCCTCTGGAACCAGCTGGTAGTACACTCCCTGATAGAATGCGGTCTGAGCAACCGACCGTGCCAGCTCTAGAATGCTCGCCCCTCCACTCCGAGCCCTGAGCCGTGTAGCCTCATCCTGTAGAGTCTGCACTTGAGCTCGTAGGTGGGCATTCTCCACCCGAAGAGCTACCATCTCGCTGCTCTCCCCCACCTCGACACCCTTGCCCCTATCGGGCGATGGTGGCCTATCCCTCTTCTGAGGAGGGAGTCTATCTCTCCTCTCCTCTCTCCTCTCCTCCCTCCTCTCTTGCTGTTGTCTCTCCAGAGCCTGTGGTGCTCTTCGACGTCTCTCCTGAGGAGGCCATCGTTGATCCCTCCCTCTGTGACCCCTCGCTGCATCGATGGCAGCCTGGCGTCGCCTCTCCATCCATTGCACTACAGTATGCATCGAACCCTATGCCCTCATCATCCGAGGAGGGCGGATGCCTACATACTAGGCATCATATCCATCTGCTACCCTCGTATCATCCCCATCCACTGGCTGAATGGGGGCATCATCAGCATCCTGACTCCAGAACCTCTGCATGTCTGGAGCCCCGCTCAGTGTGGTACTATCCCACATAGTCTGGGAGTACTCATAATCCCTAAGACTAGGGATCCCCTGCTGTAGACCGAACTACCTCAAAACTCGGTCGTAGCGGTGGAGCTCTACCTCTCCCTACTCTGTCCTCAACCATATGACTCGCTTGATGCGAGCCAACTCTTGTCCATCCTCTACCCACCCTGGATGCTCTCTCCATGGTCTCCAGGTGATCCGATCTAGGGTGAGGTCATCCAACAACCTTCGGGATGTCGATAGATCTATCCATCACTGTGACCCTCTCTGGAGCCACCAGTAGAAAACTCGAGGGTCTCTCCCGGTCAACTCCTATCAGTGGAAGCCCTATCGGCCTCCGCACCGCAATGTGCTCCCAGCACCAAACCTGTAGAAGCGATGTCAGCACCAGACATCGACCCCCCTTGTATACGACCCCGTAAAGGATCCTATACAAGCGGCACAGTACAAAGCTGCCCCAAGCAAACCTGTATCCATGGTCTCTCATGTCACAGACCACATCTGATAGTAGCCATGGTAATCTGCATCCACTCTGGTGGCATAGAAGAAGGCCACCCACCACCCCTACCAAAACTCGGGTCAACCGAGATGCCCCAGGCATCCGCCTCAATGCCTCGATGTTCACTCTGCCCTTCTCCAGGGTGAAGCTCGGGTCCTCGCACAATCTCATCATGGCGTGGCCCTGATTGGCCGAAGGCATCATGAATCGACCATGTATGGGGATCCTCAAGATCCTCCATACATCCTCTAGAGTGGGAGTCATCTCCCCTGTCGGTAGCCAAAAGCAGGACGACTCCGGATACCATCTCTCTGCTAGGGCTATCAGTAGCCCCATGTCTGTAGGAATTTGTGGCATCTCTACCACATGCTGCAGTCCTACCTCTGCCAATCTATCTCGCTCGGCCTGATCGAGCACGGCCAAATCATCTCTTAGACCTCCGTATTTCCACTCCCGACTCTTTAGCAATCCCCTCTACAAAATAAGCAATAAAACAACAAAAATCATTAGTACATAATCATTAAAAAAAATCAATTAAAATCAAAGTTGATATCACCCATTATTGGATGATATCGTACCAAATTTAGATAAAATCATCCTTAATAGGATCGCCTCTTATTGGATGGGACCCAATAAGGGATGAAATCGTCTCACTTCTTCAATTTGGGGATCACCCCTTATTGGACGGGATCGCCCCTATTTCTCCGATTTCGTCCCTAGACGAAATCGACAATATAGAGACGATTTCGTCGTCGACCTAAAAATGGCCGTGACGCCCAAAAAAATTAAAATTCAAGTCAAAAAATTAAGTAAATCAAGTTAAAAACATAGTAAAACTAGGTTTAGATCCTTACCCGCAACCCGCGTCGGATCTCTGTCGATCTGTGTGTCGTCTCCACCATTTCGCCTGCAGAGCTCTGAAACAGTGAAAGTGAATAGTAAAAATGAATTAGGGTTTTACCCTATTTTTCTTATTTTTATTCAAAAAAATGACATTTTTTTTAATTTTTGCTTTTCCGCGCTTTTACCTCAAACGTTCGATTTGGGTAAAAACTCGGAGGGGGCACCATAGTAAACAGTCGTACGATTCGACCTAGAATCGTCGTCTAAAAAATGGAATAAATTTTTGCTTTCTCGTAAAGCGTGAAGAACTCGTCTTTAACGCATTTTTTTTGAAAAATTCGCTAAAGAGGGGGCAAAATGTAGCACCCTAAAATTGGCACAGTTAAACCATTAGTAAAAAGTAGAAATTTGAATTTTAACCCCAAAACCGCCCGTTAACCGCTTACCTCATTTTTCATGCCATTTTTAGAGGTTGTTGTGACCGTTGGACGATATCGTCATCGATCTGATATCATCGATGATGATATCATCCCAAATCGGACGAATTCATCTGGAATAGAACGTCCAGACGATTTCGTCCCAAAACCAAATTTTTGCAATTAGCTTCTGTTCCAATGACCTCTCCAACTTGGGCAGAAGCGTGTCTGCATGGTTGGAGATTCCCACGTTGAGGATCTCCCAGATTGGGATGATCCCCAACCTCCTAACCTCCCCCTAATCCTATATAAACTAGGATTTTTCCAGTTTATCCCCCTGACTCCCTAACTCCCTCCCTGATCTCCCATCATTCGCACTTGTGTTTTCAAGTTTTGTTGCAGGATTTCACTGTGTTTCAGTCGGAGGTAGCTCGGATCGTCGCAGGCGATTCAACTACAATTCTAGATGATCCTGTCAAGATCGGCGATGATCTTGTACGATTACAGATGATCCGGTCTGCAATTCAGCTTGGGGGCAATCAGAGCCCTGAGTTTGCATTCTCTATCTCATTTTCCTTATTTATTGGTGCATTAGATTAATTTACTTCTATTTTGCATCTTGGAGTTCACCTCATTTAGCATAATTGCATGATAAAATTCAAAATAAGTTTCCAAAATAGTGCATCTCATTTAATTTGATATCTAGATTTATCATTCAAACATCTATACTCTTATTTCTATCATTTTGCATCATTCTTGCAATTGTATTTTTGGTTTTTGGTGTCTGTTTCCTTGATTGCAGGTTTTTGACGAATTCGCCTGATGAATTCGTCAGGTCGTTGACGATCTTGGGTGATCTCGGATGATCTCCTATGATTTGGGATGATTCTATACAATTACAGATGATCCTGTCATATCCGGGATGATCTGGACTCCTACAAGCTTCAGAATCTTCATCAGACATCAAAAATCAGGTGTACTCTTCTCCATTTTATATATTCTCTGTATTCAATCACATTAGGATTCATTTATGTCTTCTGTCTTCATATAAATCAGAATCTTCATATAGAATAGCTTAGCTTCATTTTGGCCAACCTAGGAATCTGAATGATTGAACATAAAACGAACAAATCAAACCCATTTTCAAACCTAGGCATGGAAACTGCCACTCAAAGTTTCCTGGTGAACCCCACCATCCGTCAAAAATTCACCTTTATACCCCTCCCCTGAGAGGCGCGACCTTCAAAGGGCCTCTCCGTCCGAGGTATTGTTCCATCCTTTTCTCACCCCCCTTCTGGGTACGGATCCTTTAGCCTAAAGGTAAGGGTGCAAAAAATTTGGGTGATACACATATTTACACACTTGTACCTCTTAATTACATCATTGAAAATAGACCTTCAGATGAAGACCATTAAATGGTATCGACAGATCCCAACCATCCATATTGATTACATCATTAAAAATAGACCTTCAGATGAAGACCGTTAACTAGAATCGATAGATCCCAACCATCCATATCTTGAAGATGATATGCTTTCATCAAATTTATGCCTGAAACCTTAAATGGACCTTCCCAGGCCGTGTCAAACTTGTGATGCTTCCCCGGCTTGGCTTTGTTCTCATTCCACTTGAGGACCAGATCTCCTACCTAAAATTTGTGTTTTGTTGTCCTTTTACCAAACCACTTTTGCATCATTTTATAGTGTTTAGTGAAAGCTTCGTATGATTTTTCTCTCTCCTCTTCTAGTTGCAGCAATTGAGCCAACCTTGCACTCATGGGATCAAATTCATCATCTTCATCTTTGAACAATTGTAATGTCTAGAGAATAGGAAGCTCGATATGAGTGGGTAACACTGCCTCTTTTCCATACACCAAAGAGTAAGGAGAGGATTTGGTGGACTTCTTAACTGATATACAATCTACCCATAGAACCTGATTTAACAGTAGATGTCAGCTCCTCTTATTGCTTCCAAGCATCCTCTTCAAGATCCGAAGTAGGTTTTTATTTGTAGATTCAACCAGACCATTGCCTTGCAGGTAATAATTGGAAGAAGTCTTAAAATAAATCCCATATCTGCTTGCAAATTCGGTGATCTTTGCCCCAATAAATGGAGTCCTATTATATTTTACAATGGCATATAGAACACCGAAATGGGTAATCAGTCCCTTAAGAAAAGAGATGACGGTAGCCTGATCTACCTTTTTGGTTAGAATGGCCTTTGTCCACTTGGTAAAATAGTCAATCGATGTTAAGATATATTTGTGCTCAGTGAAGGAATGAGGATCATTAACTCCAATGAAATCTAGGTCCCACTACTAAAATGGTGCTTCTACCTGAATTGGGTGCAAATGCAGAGACACATTCTTATTCTTGCCAACATATTGCTAACAGTTATCACAAATTTGGCTCACCTTATGTGCATCTACAAAAAGGGTAGGCCAAAAATACCCAGCTTGAATTATCTTCAAGGCCATAGGCCTTCCTGCATAATTCTCACCGGATAAGCCGAAATAGAACTCCTCCAAATTTTTTTGCTTTTCAGAATATTTCACACATCTGAGGAGTACTCCATCTATATTTTAATGGAATAGTCACTTTGGAAACAAGATATACCTAAGTGCATGTAGTATGAATATTCTACATTGTGAAGCATCAAGGTGCGATGGACATTTCCTAGATGTAAATAATTCGACAAGGTCCTCTGTCTAGTCATGATCACCTGTAGCTTGATTCACAAAATTGCTTTTATTGATAACTTCATCCTGTACTAGAGTCAATGATCCAAAAGTTATGCTTTTAGCCAATTCTTGGTAGATATTTCATCCATGAACCAACTTAGTCGATCGGATCTCCACATCGTACTCCTGAATATTTGAGACCCAACTTGCTCTTTTATCACCTAATTGTCCTTGAAGAATAAAATCTTTGACGTCTGGATGAATGACGTAGACAACTATCTTGCTCTATGAAATAAAATGCCAAAAATTCTTTAAGGATTTCATGACCGCATACACCTGCTTCTCGATGAAATTATACTTTTCCTGGTGCGATGAAATAACTTGACTCAAGAAAGTGATCAACTTTTTCATATCTATCATCTTGTTTCTATGTGAGAACAATGGAATAACTCTCCTGCTCGCCTACCGCATAAACAATGAAATATTTTGAAAAATCTAGATTAATCAGTACTGGTGCTTGGGTGATTCTCTCCTTGATTTTTTGAAATACCTATCTCCTTACTTATATCCACTTGAATTATGCATTCATCTTCAGAAGTTCGGTCATTGACTTCACTACTTGGGAGAAATCAACAATGATTTTTTGTATTAAGTTGATCTGACCAAAGAACAACTGGAAATCCTTCTTGTTAACTAGCAGTGGCAATTTCAAGAGTGCTTAGGCTCTCGCAGGGTCAATTTCCAGTCCTCCTTTTGAAATAATATGTCCCAAGATTTTTCCCTCTTTGACCGCAAAAATGGATTACTTTGGGTTAATAAAAATTCCAAATTCTTGACACTTTTCAAACACTTGCCTTAGATGAGAGACGTGCTCTTCCCTGTAATGTGAGAAAACAATCATGTTGTCAAGGTAAATTACAATAATCTAATTTGACAACTCACAAAAAACAACGTTCATAGCTCTCTGAAAGGTGGCATCAGCATTGGAAAGCCCAAATAGCATTCTCTTATAGGCGAAAGTACCCCATTTTGTAGTAAATGTAGTTCAAGCAATGAAAATATCTATGCTCTAGCGACTACATGCAAGATCTGGTCAATCTACAATAACGGATAATGATCTTTCAAAGATGCTTGGTCCAGATTACGAAAGTCCACGCACAGGGAAATATGTCCATTTTTCTTTTGAACTGGAACCAAGTTCACCACCCATGTTGAGTGCTTGATTGGATAAATTATTTTTGACTCCAGCATTTTTAACAACTTTGCTTTCATAAGCACTTCAATTTTTAGATTGACAGGTCATTGTTTCTTCTAAAAAGGCTTTACCCCTTCATGCAATTCAATGGTGTTTTGGATCACGTTCTTGTCATATCCTTTTAGATCATAATAGCTCCAGTGACGATTTCTAGAAACTCATAACACAATTTTTTGATATCTTCAAGCTCCTTTGACGTACAGTCTGTTCTAACTTTGATAACATTTTCGAGTTCTAGCTGCATTTCCTTGTACTCCTTTGTGTCAACCTTGATCTTATGTTTCTCTGCCCTATCATTTTGATCAAACAAACTCTCAAGTGAAATAAATCCCTTGGGAATGTGATTATTCTTTAGTTGAATCATTCCTTCCATATCCTCTTCAGCCAATATTCTATCTTCTGCACTTGCAGCTTTCTTAATCAGAAAATTGATTATTTGTTCATCATTGTTGAACACTTGCCAATAAATATTTTTATCAGGGACTGAAGGTCTATAAATTACCCTCATAGTCTTGGGTCTCCTGACTACTTGCTCTACGGGAAAGAAATTAGCACCAAGGGAGTCTAGGATGTCTGCATGTCTATTTTTCTCCTACGAAATTGCCTAAATATTCAATGTTGTAAAAGACTAAAAAAAAATCCCATATATTATTACGACAGGATTTCAACTAGTGCTATTTTGACACACATTTATTTGTAGCCTGATTGACAATGATCTCAGAATCTCCAAAAATTTACAACTATTTTATTCCAAATTTCTCAACTTTCATTAGACCAAGACACAACACTTCATATTTAGCAGCATTATTTGTGTATCTCCAAGTCAACCGATATGTATAGGTTTTCTATAAACCTGTAGGAGAAATAAGAACAATACTGACTCCTACACCATTTTTACATCTTGCACCATCAAAATATAGATTCCATAGTTGATCATAGACCGTATTCTAGGAATCAGAAGTTTCTGCTTTGGTTTGCTCAGGTTTAGTTATGGTATAACAACCAATGTCAATTTTTACCATTGCATTAAATACATTAGTGAAAATTCATCCTCTAGGTAAAGCTCATCAAGGGTTTCCTTCGTCAAGTCCACTTCTTGCACTTCTTCTATGACCATATTAACCGCACCAACGGGTTTTTCTTCTTCTTCAAGTTTTTTCTATATGAAAAGTGGAAGGCTTTTCATTATAGATCTAGATTCTTATTCCCTTGAATGGAATCTCCAAATGTGAATAATACAAGGAAATATATCCTTCTAATTTCATTATGAATTCCCTCAAAAGACACATGCTAAAGTATGGTTCCAAGTCAACCACCACTACTTCCTGGATGACAGTGATCTGCAGCATGCTATGTAGAACGATTGGAATATCTTTAATTGCTCCTACTGTCTTAACTGGGGTCCCATCCAAATGTAAGAAACCTAGACTACTTCTTGTGTACTCCATCCCCATGGTCTCACATACTGCCTTTGGCATGATAGTAGCTGCGGTACTAGAGTCGATCATACAATTGTGCACAATCCATCCTTCCATTCTAAGGGATAGGTAGAATGGAGGTGGTCTATTCTTATTAGTGGCAGAGGGCATCAGTGTCTATGCTAACACTATCTGGGTGGGGATTTTCTTCTTATCCTTCATAGACTTAAGATATTCTTGCAATAGGTCAACTTGTCCACGTAACTGCAAAACGTCATACAAACTCACTTTCACGAGTATCTTCTTCATTTATTCAATGATGTTATAATTGAAAGTACTTATGGCTTTTTCTTTGCTGATTGGCTTGTATTTGTTTTGGTACTATTGAGTAGCTTCCACCCTCTGTCGCTTGGTCAATGATGGGTACTTAAATCATTCTTTGGCTTGTTCCCTTGTCTTAGTTTGTACTTGAGAAACTACAAGCTGCGAAGTTGATGTCTTCATCTGCAACTTCTCTTAAGTTTACTTAGGTAGCAGATCTTTCAACAAGATAGAATCTTGTTGTTTAGTTGTTGCACCAGGTTATTTCACTTGTGATTCTACCTTTTCATTTTATACCTTTTTCTCAGCAAGAACTTTCAGAGACTCTATTTTTGTTGGATCAATAGTCACTTACTTCTTTCCAGTCTTCGTAAGAAATGAAACTTACTCCAAATAAGGGACCATAAAGTTATGATCAACTTCTATTATCATATTACTTTTTCCACCAACAAAACTTTATGCTAACGTCTATACATAGTTCAAATGAACCATGCATGTATCTTCACCATGAGGATCATTACAAGTGGAACATCAATATGCCTGCTCCGATGTACTAGCTTCTTCATTTGACAATATAGTTGTGTTTATTTTAGGACCTTTTCTAGTAGTTGACTGCTATCTAGTAATCGACGATGTTTGAAATCTTCTTGATCGAAAGTCAGCTTCAGCTTGCTTCTTCTTAACTATCATGATTTCATTCAACATTATCCTTACAATTGAATTAACAGATTATATTTCTTGTAATTATTTCATGTAGGGATCAGGATTTGAGTGTGCAGGAGCTGCTGGAAAAGGTAGAGGCATTGGCAAAGCAGGTAATTGTAATGGAATAGGTGGCGCTGGTAGTACTGGGAATGAAATGAGTACTAGTAACTATGGAATAACTGGTGCGGGTAATGATGGAATACTTGGAACGGGGAGCTACGAAACTAGAACTGGAGTGATTTGTGGTGGACCCGAGCTCCATGAGGGAACAAGGTACATATAAGGCATAGGCTATGAAAATGCACTTAAATACCGATGCTACAGAAGATCAATAAGAATGGGCATAGTTACCTTTACAGGTAACTTACGAAAATCAGATCTACCTCGACCTTCTACGCCTACGTGTACAAATATAGAAATGTTTTGACATTGGCTTGTCGAACCGCCCTACCAATGTTAAATTTAAAGGCTTTGAGGTAGTAGAACGTAGCTTGCTCATGTGTGGGTCAAACACCATCAGGAACTCTCTACCAGCTTTGGGTGAACCTGACCTTGAATTCCACTACCTCCTCTGTAGATGTCTTTGGATATTCATGAATTGATGCAGCAAGGAAATTGGATTGGTTTGCTCATAAAAGTTCTTAATCACTAATTTCACCAACTAGTCTCATGTGGTAATAGTAGCAGGTGGTAAGAACTGGTACCAATACAACAATTTTCCTCTGAGTGACAACACCAAAAATATTACCATAATATCTTCATCTGCAATGTCATGGATTATCGCCAAAGAAGCCACATCTTGAATATGCTCGTAGATAGTTTTACCAATACCATCATAGGTAGGCAAAGCCTTCAACGCTACTTGAGGGACTAGATTTTGTGCTTGTAGATTCAAGGATCCTGAGCTATTCCATATTGGAAACTACCTTGGTGGTTGTGGTTGCTATGGTGGTGGGTTCTGAGCCATATTGACTAGTGTGTGAGTTTGAGGTGGGATGCTAGTAGCAGTACTACCTGGACTCAAAGGAATGAAAAAAACACCAGCTAACTATAAAGATGTTGCAATTGACATATGAGGAGAAGTGACTAATCTAGGATGTTCTCCTAATTTTTGGGTGTCAAGTTCAAAGAACTTAATGAGGTTTTTAGAAATTTTGGCCTTCGATCTTGTGATCATGAAGTACAACTTTTGTTACCTTCACGTTCGAAGGCTTCTAGGTATAGTTGAGTCACCAAATGTTCAAACTTAACAATACGAAGGCAAACATCAAACCTTAATATTGTTGGAAGTGAAACTTTTGAAGGTCCCATCGGGTATGCCAAAAACTGTTGGTCAAATATCTACCTAAAATACAAATATATGTTTGTGTGCCCTAGACACGTCCAATATTGAAGGGTCGAAGGAAAGAAATGTCCTCCGTGCTAATATCCAGAGAGGGTCGGCTCCCTTACTAATCCTACATCGGTTTAAGTCTAGAGTTGTAGGAAATAAATTGGAAATAACATAAATAAATGGGAAATAGCGCCACAAGATAAATATGTAGGATTGGGTACAGACTAGTAGTAGGAATTCCACTCAAGTGTCATAGTAGCATAGAATAGAAAGGAGGTGAAAGAATCCACTTACAGTTCCTTGGAGATAACTTCTAGAATCGCATTCTAGTACTCACACTTTCATCAGTAGTGCCCAAATCCATATGTAGAATTTGGACTTAGAAGCAGATAACAAACATGAATATAGAACAAAAATGCTTGAATGGAAATAAATCACATATAAATATTGCTTGTAAAATCAGAAGCTAAAACTCCTATTTACATAGAAAACTTGAAGAGTTTTTCTGTAGAGTGTTTGTCCTCCTTTTTACAATGAAATGCTTAGTATTTATAGAGGGATTTCACCTCTGTCATTTAATACATATACAAAAAAATGTTGGTGGATCACCAACCAGTGTGCATATTTTCTTCCTCTATCACGGTGATATCTCTTGTTAAAACATTCTTCATGGAGGCAGTGATCCCGCTTTGGGGGAAGAATCACATGGGTAATATGTAGGATTAAATACCAGAGGACACCCTCAAGCATCAGTGCATTGGGAAGCAACAACATTATCCAAAAATAAGGATCTCAATATTTGACTTCGTCTCACCCTTATTCCTTGGAAATTCATAATTTGAAGTAGAAATTCTAGAAATGCAACCTGCACCACTTCAAAAAATAAATTTCATTCTCGTAACCTTTCCCAAGAGAATTTGCTAGAATAGTACCTTGGGAAGCAACACCCCTAGAAGAAAATGAAGTTTGCACAAAAATAGGGCAAAAAGCCTTTTTGAGTCACATATGAGCGATAGTAGAAACCTGCACAGTTGTTCAGGTGATTTCGCTTCAAAAAAAGCATTAAACATGGAATCGACAAAGTTTCATTAATTTCGCACTTCCTCGAAAGTGACAAATATTTTCACCCCCTTCCTTCGCCCAGGTTTCCTTTGAAATCTTGAATTCACTCTTGGAAAGGTGAAATTACATGGCACCTCCCAACAAGGGTGCCTTCGACTTTGACCACACATTCAGTTCTTCCTTTTGTTTTTGCCTTACAACTATTGAATGCACCAAAGACAACAAAGGAGTGCCCCACCCCTTTTGCCTTTGAAAATTCATAAAATATTGACGTTCACCCCAAGGAGGGGTGACAATGAGTTTCACCCCTCATTTTGGGAGAAAGTGACTTACTTATCTCTTTTAAACCTTCCCATCTCGTGGCTTACAACTTTTGCCTCTTTTCGGTACGCATTTTTATTTCCAAACAACATTTGAATTGAACCTATGTCTTCAAGCACCTTTAATTTGTGCTTTCACCTCAGAGAGGGGTGACTAGGAGGTTCATCCCACATTTGGGGAAAACACTTTGTTGATTGGTCTTGCCTTTGACTACCATAGGACGTTTCTGATCTGAAATGACATTCACCCTTAAAGAGAGGCGCATGGAGCTTTTGCCCCACTTTTGGGGTGAAACTATTTTAAAATCTCCTTTATATGTGGGGCCCATAATGTGCCTTCGAGTTCCTTTACGATGCACTTTCGTCCCCAGAAGGGGCAAAAGAGAGTGTTGTTCCTCACTTGGGGTGAAGCACCTCTTGAATTTTCAACTATACCACCTTGGCGATTTTATTATTTTTTCTTCATTTTTAAAATATCTTCACCTCGAGGAGGGGCGAATGGTGCTTTTACCCCACTTGGGGTGAAAGCACTTTTAATGCCAATGTTTCACGATTTCAAAATTTAATTACGTGCTCTTAATTTGTATTTTGGTCTTGTCTTAACAAGGGGCGAATGAAGCTTTCACTGCTCCTAAGGGGTGAATGCACTTTTGAATGCTTCTTAGTCTGCCATGGCATTCTTTGCAACTTTCAACAAAAATAAATATGTGTTGCCCCAAGGAGGGGCGACGAAGATCTTCACCTCTCACTAGGGATGAAAATACTTAGCCTCTCTGTAATATTGTATACATTACATCTTCAATTCCCCAAACTATTTTCGGGCATGTCCTTTAAAATTGATCACTACATCTTGCTCGGAATCATGGCAAAATTACTTCAACTTCTTTAAATCAGAGCTGCTCTCATCCGTAATAATTAAACTGTTAACTTTACCATTTCCCAACAACCAATCCATGAGAAACAAAAGAAGAAGATCAAAATAGAAATTAATTACAACAAATTATATTGACAGAAATTGTTGAATTCTTCATTAAATTATATTTCACTTTTCTTACAATAAAAACTATCAACAAAATTTCAACAAAAATTTTAGTCTGGCAAAGTGTCAAAACTGCCAACATAGTCATTTCTAGATTGTATGATAAAAAAAATTTAATGGGATCCATGTAATGACTCCAGTATATCCATATTGACTATTCTTATTATTGTTAGCTCAGGCCCTAGGATAAGGTAGTCGAACCTTGAGCATTAGGGTTAGGGTTATTATTGATTGCCTATAAATATGAAGAGTTATATTGTGGTTGGGATCATCTTTTATACTTAAATTTTTGTTTCCTTTGTTGTACGTATGAGACTTTGTCCTATCTAAGTGGCTTTAAGACTTTGTGTTCTTTAAGTAGCTAGGATTTGTATTGATTTAGAATCTAGAATTTTGTTACTTGCATTATTGATTTTCTAGAACTGAATTTGATTTACTATTTCAATGGATGATTAATTCTATGCATTATTAAATTTTTATTACTATTACTATATATTTGAAATTATTTTTATTACATACTTCTCCACCTAACCATCTACGACATATTTTGTCCTATACACACATTTGCACCAACAACATTCTTCCCTCTTGAAAGAGGAACAAGCTACCATGTGTGGTTTTTTATTAAAGACTAAAAATCAACAAGCATGACATCTTCCTAACACTTCTGACCCTTAGCCTAGAAATAAGTGAGAGGATATCCATAATTATCAACCTTTGACAGCAAGGCCAGATAAGGGGCCCTCCTATATCACTCCATGGAAAGAGCGGGATGAGCATCCTATAGACGAGTTTGAATCTAGTTGGATGATAGAGGATATATGGAAGATCTAGGCACTTCCTAAGAAGAAACAAAATCAGAAGCCAAATATAAAGCATCCAAATCATACTCACCATCCATCTCATCATCCAATAATATGATACAAGGAATTGGTGTGTCAAGCTCAACATTCCTAAAATCTAAGACTAAAGGAAAATGTTGCTACCTTATGAGGGTTCAAATATATAGGCATAGGGCCTTCACTACAAGATGAAGAGGAAGACATAATAGGAATAGATCCAATAAGAATATTTGAAGAATATACTAGAATAATAATATAAATAAGAGGATATATGGCCAAAATATTAGATGGAGAATTCGATGGAACCACTAGAAGAACCTCTTTGAATAAATATCTTACATCTATGAGGAATAAATATCTTATATCTTACATCATAGAGATGATATGCCTTAGAGGTATCTATATACACCCCACAAAAATGCATCTATAATCTTATGTACCTCCAATTTTTGAAGATATTTAGGTATGTGAACGTATGCTAAAGACCCAAATATACAATATTAGAACACTTTAGGTTTATTGTCTATCTACATATAAAGGGATGTTATACTATGAACTTCCCTAGTAGGGACTTTTTTGTATACTATACAAGTGATGGCCTCACCTTCGAATTTGTGTTTCATTCCTTAGCAAGAACCATGTTAGAATCATTGTATTCTTTGACATATTCTAACACCTCTAAGGCTTATCACTTGTATGATCCTATGAAGCAACATGTTATCATTCAAAGAGATGTAATATTTGATGAGGCACTTTTATCCACTCCTTTCAAACCACTTCCTATCCTTCTAGTTTATGATTCTCTACTAGAGATCTCCTGGTGGTTCTTATTGTCCCCTCTAATATTCTCATTGGTCCTCTTCTAGTTGTTCCAACTCTATCACCCAACATGATTTCATTAGTAGGTGTTATTGATATGATCTTCCTCTTCCAAACCCTTCTCTAATATTTACTCTAGTTTTAGACCCAATAGTTTATGAGCTTGATCCTTCCATGTCTTGTGTGATAGTGTTGGATGTTAAGGTGGATAGTGATCTTGGTATTAATACTTTAGTACTAGATTTGGATGCTACTTCTATTCAAGATTTGCATAGCCTTCCATAGACCCCTCGATGCCCAAGTGAACATGGACTATCTTTCAAGATGCTTATATTATTCTCTCTTGCAAGTGTCATCGAAAAGCCCTATCTTAGTTCTTATTTTTAGAGTCGATGATTCTAAAAATCCTCACTTATTCTTACAATAAGGATTTTAGAGAATGGAAATATGTTATGATTATTGAGTATGAATTAAAAAATTAAACATGGGAGCTTATTCCTCTTCCTAAAGGAAATAATATTGTTGGTTGTAAATGGGTCAATAAGACTAAGTAAACTTTTGATGGTCAAGTGGAGAAGAACAAAGAATGCCTTATTTCTAAGGGATTCTCTTATAAGGAGTAAGTTGACTATTCATAGAACTTTTCCCAGATTGCATGAATGGACTTTGTTTGGATGACTTTCTCTATTGTTGCTTCTTATGGATGATGGGAACATAATATGGATGCCAAGATTTTCTTTTTCAATGGAGAACTATAAAAGGATATATGAATGAGACAATCATCTAGTTTTGAGCTTAATGGTACACTCATGTGGTGTGTAGGTCAAAGAGGTCCTTGCATGGAATTTTCATACCTGGTTGGAGAATATTGGTTCATTATTTCTCAATTGTGGATTCCAGTGATGAGAGGTGAATCTCTAAATCAAGATCCAAGATGGTTAGATTTGTTGATTGTACTATATGTTGATAATCTTACCATTATAGGAAGCTTAACATCTATAATCTAGAAAATTAATTCATGTATTCATGACATACTTGAGATGATATATTTAGAAATTCATTATTCTTAGGAATTTAGATTGATCAGTCACCTTCTAATATCACCATTTATTAATCCAAGTATACCTTGAATATTATACAATGGTTCTGGATGGAGGGATATAAATATGCTTGAACTCCTTTTCCATTTGGTTTGAATTTGTCATTATATTACACTACTCTTTTAGTGGATACCACTTTGTACTAATCACTTGGGGGAGTTTTCCATCTCACCCACACTCTATCAAACATTATATTTGCTATCAACTATTGTTCCAGGTATAAGTCAGACCCCGTGAGAGTCACTAGATATTGGCCAAGTAGATCCTTTGGTACATCATATGTGTATATCATATGGACATTCACTACTCAACTGGAGCACCTCCATTTATATAAGATTCTCTAATATCGATTGGGACAATGATTTGGACTATAAAAGCTCCACTATAAAGTTGTATTTTCTCTTATTTACATATTAGTCTCTTGGTTTGTAGATAATAGTCCACTATATTTGTCTTCTACAAAATATACATATTATACTACCAATGAGGCTTTTGAATACTTTGATGGATTCTCATAATAGTCCACTATATTTGTCTTCCACTTTATATTTTTTGCCTTCTTTTTGCTTCTCTTGTACACAACATCATAATTCCATTTAATGGCTTGACTCCATCTATCAAAGCTCTTTGCTTCTAGATTAGGGATTAGGTGAGTTGATAGGGTTGGTTTAGACTCCTCTATGGCTAAACATATCTTCCTTTTCATTACCTCTAAACTAATTTTCTTTCATTTAAATATTCTTCTATTCCTTTCTAGTCATACTCCAAAGTATTGTATCTTTTGATATATACCATATTGTCTTGAAAACCTCACTTTTATAAGTGCTCTACCATTGATTTAACCAATCTTCAATTATGCTATTCATCACCATGTAGTTACCAAACATATTAAGAATCCATTACCATAGATTCCAGACTATATAGCAATGTCCCATGAGATGGTCAATACTCTCCTCCTCCTTATTACAGAAAACACATTGAGAGGGGCCATGAAAACCCCTTTTTCATAAGGTTATCCCAAGATAGAATTCTTCTATGACTTACTAGCCAAACAAACATTTTGTCTTTAGTATTTCTTAGGCTATCCCAAATATCTCTACATATTCTATTTAAATTATTATTATGTTAGTGTTGAACATTATATCCACATCTTGTTGTGTATTCTCCTAAGCTATTCAACTCCCAAATAAATTTATCCTTGGCACCCCTCATAATAATCGCAATTGTTATCTTTCTACTCAATTGCCTCCTAGAATCAATGTCTTGTATACTTGTAAATAAATATTTTTTCCATTTGTATCTTCCTTCTTGATCCTTATACAAAATGTTTGAAACCCTATCACCGTATTTATCTTGAAGTAATCTCATCCAAGGTTTCAAAACTAGATCTAAATTGAGTGGTTTTTTATCACACCAAGTATCCATCCAAATAGAATTTTTTTCTCCAGTTCCCACCACCCATATTAAACCTTTAATCATAATATCAATAGATTTTTTAAACAATTCCAAAGAGCAGAACCATTTGGAAGAGAGAATGTAGTAAATATTAAACTTGGGTCATTGGGATCAACATACTTAGAATAATTCTTGCCCATTGTCTTTGACTCTCTTTGTATAATCTCTAGATAACTTTTCCCCTAAGAGTTAAGTTTGCATCTATAAGAGCTCTTAAACCAAGACCTCCCCTAGTTTTTCATCACACAACTTGCTCCATTTCACCAAAGGAAATTTCCTTTTATCATGTATACCTAACCATTAAAATGATCGTATAATAAAGATTAAACTTTTTTCAGCTAATTTTGGAATAGAATACAATGACATATAATATGTTCGAATGGCTTCTAAGACTAAATTAATTAATTGCACTCTTCTTGCTAATGATAACCATCTACCTTTCCAAGCTGGATGTTTATTTTGAACTTTACTAATAATTGGATTCCATAAATATATCCCCGTTCTCCCCTCAAATAAAGGCATCCCTAGATAAGTTTTTGGTAAATTTACCTCCTCCATTTGAAGCAACCTACAAATTCTTGCTTTGATATTAGCGAGTGGTAAGGAAGTAAATTTTGGATTTAGTCCTATTAATTTTTTGCCCTGAAGCTCTTTTGTACTCTTTTAAAAATTTATTCAAGGCTCTGGCCTCATTTATCCTTGCCCTTCTAAAAAGGGTTGTATCATCTACAAACTGTTGATGGGTGATGTTATCGATGTTATTACTAACCTTAAGTCCACTTATAAGCCCATATTTGTAAGCCTTCTTTAAGCTCCTACTTAAAAATTATGCCATAATAATGAACAAATAAGGAGATAGAGGATATCCTTGTCTAAGGCCTCTCTTGGATTTAAAACATCTTGTAACTAACCCATTGACCAACACTGAATAAGAAATTGTAGAGACACAAGCTTTAATCCATCTAACCCATTTGTTTCCAAAACTAAACTTATCTAAAACTGCAAAAATAAAATCCCATTTTATGCTATCATAGGATTTACTCATATTAATTTTTAAGATCATAGCTTTTTCTTTTCTTGAAGTTGTTGAATGTATAACTTCACGAGCTACTATAATCCCATCCAGAATTTGTCTCCCTTTCATAATTTCTCCTTGCTCTTTTGAAATAATTTTGTCTAACAATGGCCTTAATATATTTACCATAACTTTGGAAATAATCTTATAAGCCATATTACATAGGCTTATGGGTCTAAAAGAATCAAATAATTCAACATCCTTATTTTTTGGAATTAGGGTAAGATAAGTTGCATTTATTTTATAAGGAATGTATTATTTTACCCTAGACTGTTCCATTGCCACCAATAAAGAATTCACTATATTCCATCTATGTTGGTAAAAAGTTGTAGAGAGCCCATCTAGATCGGGGGATTTATCCTTATTAAAAGAGAAAATAGCTAAATGAACTTCTTCTAGAGTAATAGGCTCCATATTTTTTTTTCGTTCTTTTTTTTTTTTGGGGCTTTTTCTCCCGGCCCCTAGTGTTGAGCAAAGTGCAGCAAATAGTATTGTCATTGTTGTCAACACAGTCAGATAGATTTATTGATGCAATGGACAAGAGTTTATTGAACAACAAGGTGCAGCCAAAGTACAATGGATAGGAGTTCAGTGTTGAGCAAGGTGTTGCAGGGAGGATTGTCATTATTGTCAATACGATCAGTTAGATCTAATGATGCAATGGACGAGCGGTTTAGAAGTCACTCGGATGCGAGAGGATAAAGTTCAGAAGTTAGTCAGATCATGAGTCCTTAAATGATAGATGCATAGAAACAGAAAACATAATTCAGAATGAGAAGAAGAAGTCTTCAGAACCCGAGATGTCAAGAAGCGAAAAGGTTTTTTGTGAAAACCAAGGCATGTCAGAATAAAAAGTTTTATTTAAAACCATGGATAACAGATTTGAAATGGGTTTTTCTTAAAACCCAAGTTGGCTCTTCGTTTCGTTGAAAAAGATTCCCCGGTGATAAAGATATTTAATTTTAAATATTTAGTTTAAATTTTAAAGGTTTTTTGTGAAAACCAAGGCAGTCAAAATAAAAAGTTTTATTTAAAACCATGGATAATAGATTTGAAATGGGTTTTTCTTAAAACCCAAGTTGGCTCTTCGTTTCGTTGAAAAAGATGCCCCGGTGATGAAGATATTTAATTTTAAATATTTAGTTTAAATTTTATTTTATTTAAAATTTAAATTAAAATATTAAATTAAATTAAAAGGGCCGACATGTTACTATTTCGCGGCAATAAGCTACAGGAAAGTGACGAAGGTGGAAGAAGTGTTTGAGGCCGACAAAGTTAAATCTGGGCCGACGGATTTTAGGGTTTGGCAGCTGACAAATTCTAGGGTTTCTCAACCGACGTTCTTTTAGGGTTTGTTCCTAAAACTTCTATAAAAGCAAGGGTACTTCGAGTTTGAAAAGTGGGGTGAAAAGATAAAGTGCGAATGCGAGCATAGTGTTTGTAAAAGTGAAGTTCGTGTTGAGCAGAGAGCAGAATGTGAAACGACACAGAGTGTGTGAAGCGTGTGTGCAGAGAAAGCAGAGTGTGCAGGAAGCGCGAAGGGCAAAGTTGATTGCAAAGTCTGGCTGTAGCAGTGCAGCAAACTGTGTGAAGTGATTGTGCAAGAGAGAGCAGAGTGCACAAAGATTGCAAAGGTGATGTAGACCAGTTAGAGTCTTGCAATAACAAAGGTATATGTCAAACATTTTTTTATTCAATATTGAAGTCCAGTTGGTGCTGGCAAATTAAGGGGTTGGTGCCTCTTTCCGGTTGGTCTTTGGTAAATAATTTGTCCGATTGGTGCTTGGAAAATTAAGGGGTTGGTGCCTCTTTCCAGTAGGTGCTTGGTAAAATAGGAGTTGGTGCTCCATTCTGTTGAAGCGAGATAAAGTTAAGGGGTTGGTGCTCCTTCCAGTTGGTGCTGGTAAAGGATTATGTAAAGTTGTAGCTTTGCATTGACTGGATTTGGATGGTAGTCCAAGCCATAATTTTTTAGGAGTAGCCACATTGGTGAACCTCGTTAAAATTTTTGTGTTATGTGTGATGCTTTCTTGATGCATTTAGTATCTCTTTTATCCGCTTTAAACTCGCTTCGGTTTTATAATCTAATTGTTTTAGAAGTTTTTAAAGAACACACCTGATTCACCCCCCTCTCGGTGTCATTGTGATTACAACAATTGGTATCGGAGCAAGGTTCCCAATTTTGGCTAAATCAGTCGGGGTTGATCTTGGATTAGTACACAATGGCTAAGAAGAATAGATCCTCATCCAAAAAGGCATCCCGATCGGTTTCGGTTCTCGTAGAAGAGAAATTTGAACCGAAAAAGGTAGAAGAAGTGAATCCTAAAGTTTGTGATGAAAATCTTGAGGCTGAAGTAGATTTTGAAGGAGATTTGATATCTGCTCTTGAAGAGTGGAGAATAGAAAAGAAAAAAACAAAATACTGTCCAAGAAATTAGAATAATATGAGGATGAGATTGAAGATCTCTTCCTACAAGTTCAAAAGGCCAAGAAATCAAAAGAAGCCTTGAAGACACAGCCGGATAATAAGAATGATGTATACAGCACAAGTGAAGAGGAATATAAACAGGTTATTGTTGATCTAAAGCTGCAAGTATAACAGAACAAAAGGATTGAAGATATTCTTAGGTCTCAGATCAATAAGAAAGAGACTGTATGCTGCCAACAAGAAGAAGAGATTGTTTCATTGAAGAAACAACTAAAAGATGCAAATATAAATCTCAAATTTGAGAAGAGCACAGAGTTGCTAGATACAATGATAAATCAACAAAGAAGCTCCACAACTAAGTTTGGTCTTGGATATGAAGTTGAACAACCTTCATCCTCCAAATATGCAGAGAAGAAGAAGTCCTCGGTTGAAGGATTGAAACAAGAAAAGTCTGAAGTCGAATCCTCAAAAGGAAGAAAATATCAAAGAAGATCTACAAACAAAGCAACCACAAGAAAAGAGGTTCTCTCACTCTCACTCTTTTAATAATAATGCTTTTTATGGCTATTGTTCTAAATGCAACCAATTTGGTCACAAGGCAATTTATTGTGGATTGAACAATAGATCAAAGAGTTATCTTGATAAAAATACTTCTATTTTTTTGAGTGAACACCCCGTGCAATGTTTTAAATGTAATGGCCATGGGCACATAGCAAGGTTTTGTTCAAGCACTTCCGTATCCAATCTAAGGCAATACCATAGATTTCATCATACACATAGAATGCAATACAGACAGGGAATAAAACATGTGCAATGTTTTAAATGCAATGGTCAAGGGCACATAGCAAGGTTCTGTCCAAGCACTTCTATATCTAATCTAATGCAAAACCCTAGATTTCATCAAACACAAAGAGGACAACACCGACAAGGAACATATCATGTGCATAAAAGAAAAGAAAATAATCATCCATCAAGAATGCACAAGAGACAACCCCACAAGAGAAATGTTCAAGTTCACGAACAGGGGCAAAATAGGGATGTTGTTGAAAAACCCAAGCCCAAGTTCAGGAAAGTCCGGAGAAAGACGAGAAGAAAGGAAATTGTGTCTCCTTGGACCGAAGGAGGCTACTCTGCCATTGCTCTAAGCAACTCCAGGTGGCACATCCTCAGGAGGAGCAATATTAAAGTTTTATTTTAATGCTCCTATGTATTTGTCTAGGTATCTGAGGATGAAAGGTAAGCAGTTAGGTTAATGTTGTATAGTTGTTAAAGTGTGTTTTTCAGTTTATATAGTGGTTTGTGGAAATGCCGTGAAGTGTGGTGTTTAATTTGAGAGTTGCCACCATTGGTAGTTTTGAGATATGTCACTGTTGTACCGTTGATGATTCTTAATACCACTGTTCAAAATTACGAATCATAATAGTCCAGATAATTTGCTCAACGAAAGAATGCTTGCCCTAGCTGTGTATTTGTGTTTCGAGCAGCATGTATTTGTTTTTACTCTTTGATGTGAATATTTCCAGATCTTTCATGACACCTTGGTGAATATATTTAATTCACAGACAGTTTTCTTTTAACTATTGATTTAATGCCATTCCAAGGATAAGAAGCTTGAGGCTGAGTAAGGTGCACTACGGTTGGCCATAAAGTGTTTGACAAAATGTCTTCTTTCGACATGCATAGTTGAAAGTAAGAGTTGGCAACAAAATTGCAGTGCTGGACAAAAATTGGTACAGATGTGAGTCACTTGTCAATTCTGTTGACAAAAGTGAAATCAGCATGTTGAATGGGAAGATTGAAAAAAAAAAAAGTTTTTTTTAATGAGCAGCCAGATGATTTCCAACCTAGTGATGAATAGTTGAGTTGCTTTCATAGTGGTTGTTTTGATCAAGTTAATGCTTTTCTTGATACATGATTTGGGCTTACTCCATTGAGTTTGATTTGAGCAAGTTATTCTTTGCCTTGGTGATTTATGTTGGTGGTTGTCTTGTTCAAATACTTTTGGAAGGAAAAGGATGTCTACTAGTTTCCTTTTCATGTAGTGATTTGTTGAATGCTTCAAAGTTAATCTTGAGTTGAATGATGTTGGTTAAACCTTGTCTATAAGCATTGTTGCTAAAGCCCTAATTGGTTGAGAAAAGATGTTGGTTGTGTTGTGGTACAGTGTTTGGTACTTGCATAGAGTTGAAAGTGGATTGAGGTAGCCTATTGGATTCTCACTGCAGAGAGAGACAAACAGTTGTCATTGGGTTCAAGCTTGTTGAGAATATATCCAAGATGCATGGTGAAGTTGTATGCGAGATGTTGCTGGCATTGCGAGAACAAAAAGTTGGCTATATAATATTATTGTATGCCTTCACTAAGAGTGGACAAGTTTGAGTTTGCAAAGCAACGAGAGGGTAGTTGCACGAGAAGACAGTGGTTCGATCATGTTCTTACACATGTTATATTGGTGAAGTTGACGGTGATGGTGTCATTCATCGGTTATTGTTGCTATTCACATTGTTGATTTTATTGATGCCTATTATGCTTATCATGATGTTGTCAATCAGTGAAATGAAGTGGTCTTGGACTCAGGGGGAGCATTTGTGTACTTGTTTTTCTTCTTGTTCATGCTTGTAATATTTGCTAATTGTAATAATTTGTGTCTAAGAATATTGTGCATAGACTCAGGGGGAGTCTGCAGCATCCCTTTGGTATTATTGTCAAAGGGGGAGAAGATTTACAGGAAAATTGCACATGTTGTCAAAAATTCCAAAGGGGGAGATTGTTGAGCAAAGTGTAGAAAATAGTATTGTCATTGTTGTCAACACAGTCAGACAGATTTATTGATGCAATGGACAAGAGTTTATTGAACAGCAAGGTGCAGCCAAAGTACAATGGATAAGAGTTTAGTGTTGAGCAAGGTGTTGCAGGAGGATTGTCATTGTTGTCAATACAGTCAGTTAGATCTAATGATGCAATGGACAGGTAGTTCAGAAGTCACTCAGATGCATAGGATAAAGTTCAGAAGTTAGTCAGATCATGAGTCCTTAAATGATAGATGCACAAAAACAGAAACATAATTCAAAATGAGAAGTCTTCAGAACCTGAGATGTCAAGAAGCGAAAAGGTTTTTTGTGAAAACCAAGGCTGTCAGAATAAAAAGTTTTATTTAAAATCATGGATAATAGATTTGAAATGGGTTTTTCTTAAAACCCAAGTCGGCTCTTCGTTTCGTTGAAAAAGATGCCCCGGTGATAAAGATATTTAATTTTAAATATTTAGTTTAAATTTTAAAGGTTTTTTGTGAAAACCAAGGCAGTCAAAATAAAAAGTTTTATTTAAAACCATGGATAACAGATTTGAAATGGGTTTTTCTTAAAACCCAAGTTGGCTCTTCGTTTCGTTGAAAAAGATGCCCCGGTGATGAAGATATTTAATTTTAAATATTTAGTTTAAATTTTATTTTATTTAAAATTTAAATTAAAATATTAAATTAAATTAAAAGGGTCGACATGTTACTATTTCACGGCAATAAGCTACAGGAAAGTGACGAAGGTGGAAGAAGTGTTTGAGGCCGACAAAGTTAAATATGGGCCGACGGATTTTAGGGTTTGGCAGCTGACAAATTCTAGGGTTTCTCAACCGACGTTCTTTTAGGGTTTGTTCCTAAAACTTCTTCTATAAAAGCAAGGGTACTTCGAGTTTGAAAAGTGGGGTGAAAAGATAAAGTGCGAATGTGAGCATAGTGTTTGTAAAAGTGAATTTCGTGTTGAGCAGAGAGTAGAATGTGAAACGACACAGAGTGTGCGAAGCGTGTGCGCAGAGAAAGCAGAGTGTGCAGAGAAGCACGAAGGGCAAAGTTGATTGCAAAGTCTGGTTGTAGCGAGTGCAGCAAAGCGTGTGAAGTGATTGTGCAAGAGAGATCGAGTGCACGAGAGATTGCAAAGGTGATGTAGACCAGTTAGAGTCTTGCAATAACAAAGGTATATGTCAAACATTTTTTTATTCAATATTGAAGTCCAGTTGGTGCTGGCAAATTAAGGGGTTGGTGCCTCTTTCCAGTTGGTGCTGGTAAATAATTTGTCTAGTTGGTGCTGGAAAATTAAGGGGTTGGTGCCTCTTTCCAGGTAGGTGCTTTGGTAAAATAGGAGTTGGTGCTCCATTCTGTTGAAGCAGATAAAGTTAAGGGGTTGGTGCTCCTTCCAGTTGGTGCTGGTAAAGGATTATGTAAAGTTGTAGCTTTGCATTGACTGGATTTGGATGGTAGTCCAAGCAGTCTTTTTGAGGAGTAGCCACATTGGTGAACCTCGTTAAAATGTTGTGTTATGTGTGATGCTTTCTTGATGCATTTAGTATCTCTTTTATCTGCTTTAAACTGCTCCTGGTTTTATAATCTAATTGTTTTAGAAGTTTTTAAAGAACACACTGATTCACCCCCCCTCTCAGTGTCATTGTGATTACAACACCATCAGTTTCCTATTGTCTTCATTTGTAATAACTGAAGGAACATCTTGAAGAAGTTTATCACTAAGAACTTTGGTCTCCTCTAAACCTATAAAACGACTTTACCTCTTTTATAATTTCACTCTAATATTCAATCCAAACCCCTTCTATTGATTTAATTCTACTAATTCTAAAAGAAAATTTATGTACTATAGTCATCCTATGAAAAAACTTTGTATTTTTATCTCCTTTTAACCAAGTCTGTCTTGATTTTAATTTCCAGAATTTCTCTTCATTACTCAAAATATTATGATAATCACTAAGTGACTCTCTTTCCTCTGAGCTTGTATTATTTTCATCACATTTTTGGAATTTTGAAAGTTTATATTTTAATTCTTCTTTCTTCTCAAAAATATTTCCAAAGGTGTTCTTGTTCCGTTCTTTTAATCTAGATGTCATAGCTTTAATTTGGTTTGGAAGAGTATACAACCCACCATTACCTAAATAATTTCGTGTTTGAGCTATCATATCAAAAAATTGAGGATGGTCTTCCCACATCTACTTATATTTAAAATATGATATTTTTTAAATCACTTACAATCATTTTAACTCGTATTGGCCAGTGATCTCAACCAATACTTGTTAAGGTATTAATTTTAGCACAAGTTCCTTCATCTAGCCAATGATCTGAGAGAATGCATCTATCTAATTTTTTTGCTATTAGGTTTCGACCTCTCTAGTTGTTGGACCAAGTATAGTTGTCTTCTTCAAAATCAACTTCCCATAGATTATTGTTTTGAATAAAAGCTGAGAAATCTTTCATGCTTTGGGTCAATTTTCTAATTCCCCCAAATTTTTTATTCAGCTTGGTTATGGCATTAAAATCTCCAATGATCATGAATCGAGTTTCTTGGTCTTTACTTCTCATAAAGGCTTCAATCCCACTCCAAAATTCTAATCTACCTAACTGATATTTAGGTCCATAGACATTGATAAGGATAAAGCAAATATCTGCAAAGTAGCAAGTGACTAAAGAGGCTATCCAATGCCTAGTTTTATGAATGGTTACACAAGAGGTTCTAGAAGTATTCCAACAAGTTAGAATTCCCCCTACTACTCCTTTAGAATCCATAGCATCCCATTCACATCTTGTCCAAACTACTTTCATAGTTTTTGAAATTTCTTCTTTTGTTATTTTAGTTTTTTGGATACAGAGAATATCAGGTTTCTTACTTAAACATAGGTCCCTAATACACCTATGCTTTGAGGGGGCATTAGCACCCCTTATATTCCATGAGATGATAATCATGTCTCATTAGGGGATTTTGGCACCTCTTGCTAATTGTCAATATCATTTTGTTGTTTGTTAAAGATAAGTTCAACCAACTTAGTTTTTGTTCCTTTCTCTATGTTAGCTCTTGTTTCCCTAGATCTTGCTTGATAATCTGAGGATTTTCCTCTTTTTGCCTTGCCTATATCAAGAGTAGGTCTTATTATTCTATTCTTCAATATTCTTTTACAATTTTATTTTTCAACATATTTATCCTCTCCTATATCTATTATAGAAGCTTTTGACTTATCCTTCTCATTTTTTGGTATTTCCTTATTAATGGCAAAGGTATTAACTTCTAAAACTGCATTTTCTTTACCAATTATTTTCTTATGAATGATGCATGGTACTTCAAGAGAGTTTTCAAAATATGATGAGACACATTCCTTAGGTTTATCGAGAATGTTCTTCCTTAAATTAGGATCATACTGAATAGATGATTCCTTGTTAATATGTTGAAATTGTTGTACTGTGTCCTCTAAGTTTTGATCTATTTTTTCTTCATAGGCTAAAGACTCAAAAGAATTGGAATGTTTTCCAGTATCCTTTCTTATTGGTCTCCACTATTCATTTTTTTTTCTAGATCTATTTTTTGGAAGTTGAAAACCATCTTTATCCATAACCATTTGTAAATTTCTCTTACAATTTTCTACAAATTATTATGTTGGGCTCTTCTTAGGGCATGATCTCTCAATATGCCCCACCTCATGACATATTCTACATCTAAAAAATATGTTTTCATAATCTATAGCTTGGTTCCACATATTATCTCCATACTTAAAAATGATTGATTCTAGTAAAGCTTTACTTATATCAATCATGACCAATATTCGAGCATAAATAGCCAAAAATCCATCTTTTGTTATTTTTGAAGTCTTAAGGAATTCTCCTAGAGTGTTGCCTATTGCATTGAAGGTATATATTTCCTAAAATTCAATGGTAAACCTAAACATCCTAACCCAGACTAGTACTAGGGATAGATTTACATTTTCAAGTGAAAGGCCTTCATACCAATGGGTAAGGAAGAGCCCTGCTCTTCCCATAAACCAAGGACCCCTTTGTAGGATTATTTCTATTTATTCCCTAGAAAAAAAGGTTCTAGGAAGAAACCTTTGGGAAGAAATGATAAAATCACTCTTGGAGACTTCCAACTCCTATCAATCCATTTTCTTAAGGCTGAAGTCCTTAGCCAATACCTATTAAATTTACCTAAAACTATCCTATCTTGGAGTAATGAGGATCTCTCTAAGGTGCGCTCACTAACCTCTACCACTAGGGATGCTTCTAAGGATTTAAATATAAATCGATCCATGAAAAGGAAACTAAAACTCAAAAATCTAATGAAATTTATCTAAAAGTGCTATAGCAAATATAATATTTGATAAAAATTTATAAATTTTTCATGCACAATTTCTAATATAAAGAACTTAGCTAAAAAAATCTTTATCTAGATAGAATATCTTACCTCGCTAAAGTCCTAGCCCTTCATTTCTCTTCCCATAATTCAAACCCTAGTTGGAAAATATTTGAAATTTCATTTTTTGCAATGTGAAAAATTGTCACTACCCTTGTTCTGAATGGTTGACTTCACAAGATTGTATCTCCCTCAATATTGCTTGGATTTTTACATATGACCACTCATTTTAAAGCTATTCAAATTCTGCACAAGTTGATCCAAGAATAAGCTGAATTGGATAACTCTTCACGAATATATGGCTCCTAAAAGATGAGATATTTTTCAGGGAAAAACCCTAATCCTTTATACTTTGTAATTTTATTTTTTGAGACTTGAAAAATTGTCACTGCCCTCGTTTTGAATGGTTGACTTCAGAGGGTCGTATCTCCCTCAAAATTAATTTCTAGTCACCCTTAATTATAACAATTAAATCTCTATCAAGGCCATAACTGATTCTAAAATTAAGAATCTTCATCCATATCCTTTCAAGATTTCTAACTAGAAGGTTGGGGGAGGTAGATATCAAAATATCCTCTAATGTGGCTCTACGCTATATGCCCTGATCAAAAAGTGTTTGAGCGGGCTTTTTTTAATTTCAAATTCAAAACGCATCAGCTTGGAGTTATTTTATTTGAAATTTTATGCTTTTAATGTTGCATTTATTTCTCTTACCTATCTTTTTTGGTCTCTCTTTTATGTTTTGGTAGGATGATCTCGTATAAGCTTCTTTTTATTGTATGCTCAGTCAAGATCCTTTGCTTTATTTCCTTTGGTTTAGGTCTTTTCAACCCCTTCTTGTAAAGGGTTTGGGATTTCTTTCAAAATCCTTTTTTATATAATAAAAAAAAAATTAAATCTCTATCAACCTTGGAATCTAGTGTTTTATCACTAGACTAAGCATATCATGATTTGGATACACTATGTTTAATGGATTCAAGCCATGGGATGCTTGATCTAGACTATGTGTTTTCAATGGAGTAGATAGTTGATATCTTAACCAAGGTCATGCCCCAAATGTCGTTTGTGTGATTGTGAGAGCATCTTGAAGTAGGAGAGTTCCCTTAAGGGGGGATAACTAATAACGGTCTCTTCCCATGTCCCCCATTCAACTTAATGGGGATATTGGAATATGTGGTCGTAAGCTTCACTTGAGTCCATGATCGAATTTGGTAGTATATTTTTTTTATTGTACCTGTTGTATAGGTGGGTTTATTATGATATTTTAATAATAAACCTTAAGGTTAATTCTTTAACCTTAACCTATGGTCACATATAACTGGGTATATATAGCCCTTGAAACCAACCATTTCTTTATTGGTTGGAGTTATTTTTCCCTAGTGAGATTAATTTAGTGTTTATATTAAACCTTCATATTAAATTTTGTCTTTCTATAAGTTGTTCATTTGTTATGGGTAATGTGTTGTTTTGTTCATTATTGAAAAGTATTGTTGAAATCAACAAATAAATAATTCTATCTACGAGTGATATAAATTAAATTTTTTGCCACTACCTTTATAAAATTGTCTATATATCTATCTTCTAAATTGTAATGTTTCAATTCAACTTTATATTTTCTAAACTAAGTATCTAAAAAATTATGGCTCAACTTAGTTTGTTTTGATCTTTTATAAAAAACAAGAATTTTAGTCATTTGAATTGCACTCATATTGTCACAAAATTGGTTGTTGATCTTTCTTGTTTTTCTCTCGACTCTTCTAGGATTATAAAAACCTCAAGCATACTGCTTGTGTACATGTTGATGTAACTATTACATATTGTGTATCTGTTGTTGAGAGTGCAACTATTGGTTGTTCCTTAGAACTCTTGCTTACCATTCCATTTCCCAGTGAGAAACAATTTTCTCATGTAGATTTTTTATCATTAATTGAGTCTTCCTAGTCCTAATCAATATATCCAACCAACCCAATCTTATTGGTTGAAGTATAATGAATTCTTTAATTTTAAGTTCCTTTTATATACCTCAAATATCTCTTACTCTCATATGATCTTATTATGGATCACTTATAAATCTTGAATTCAAAGATACTACATATGTATTTGGTCTTATTTTTATCAAATACATAAGGTCGCCAACAAAATATTTGTAGTTCCTCTCATCTTCTCTTCCACTTCCTTCATTATTACACATTCTTTCATCTTGTGCAAGTAGGGTAACAATATCTTTATGTACTTTTCATGCTAAATATTTACAACATATCATGTACATATTTGGATTGATTAATAAAGATCCCACCATGTATTTGATGTACCTATATGGTGAAAAATAATACATAAAACACAAGTCACTCATTTTAAATTCTTGCATCATGTGAGAATTAGATCATCAACATACAAATAAACAATCAGAGTACCATTACCTTATTTTTTGTAATACAAATGGGCTCATTCTTACTTCTCATGAATCCATACTTTAATATGCATCAATCCTTCCTTGGTGCTTGCTTGAGACCATGTAATGCTTTTTCAACTTATAGATATGTCCTTTAATCTTGTCATATTAAATACACTTTTTTTGTCAAGTTGATGTACATTTTATATTTTTTGGGTTTCTATTATAGAATGTGTATTGTAATAAGTGCATATGTCTCATCATAGTATATACCAATTTGTTATGCATACCCCTTTGCAACTAGCCTTATTTTGTGCTTTTCAATTCATCCATCACTATTGTACTTAGTATTGAACATCCACTTCACTCTAATTACCTTATTCATATTTGGAAGTTCGTGTAACTCTCGAGTATCATTATCTTCATTTACATTTAGTTTTTCTTTCATGTATTTGGTCCATATCTTGCTTTGGGATGCTTTTTCAAAACTAGAAATTCCACTTCAATATTGGAAAATAGATTTGTTAAGCTTCACTTGAGACCATGACCAATTGTATTATATTTATTCTATAACCCTTTGGGCCTTTATACACCTCATATAGGTGGGTTTATTATAATATTTTATTATTAAAGTTGGTTGGTTCTTTAACCTTGACCTAAAGGTCTCTTACAATTGGGTATTTACACCCCTTGCTACCAACCATTTCTATTATTGGTTGGAGTGCTTATTCTTTCCTCTAGTGAGATTATTTTGTTGTCTACAAACACCCTTTATATAGTGTTCATTATTTTCTAAGATATTCTTGTTTCTAAGTAATGTGTTGATTCCATTCATTTTTGGAAAGTATTGTGAAATTCAACATGTTATAAAAGTAGGTGTGAATCTCCATTATTCAATTGTTTTTTTTTTATGATTTCTCTTCTATGGTTATTCCAAGGAGAAATGGGTTTTTAGGAGTAAATTTTGGAAGCTTTTTGTGTCACAAATAATTTATTTTAGGGTTTACTTGCCAAAATCCTCAGCATAGTTGGATTATGAGGATCTCAATATGTGATAACAAATTTATTGCTCTAGGATAAATATTCAGTGATAGGTTCCTTTTGTCTCTCTTGAAAATTGATCCATTTTTTTACTTTTATTGACTAGATGGTTTTCCTAATCATCATAATCTTGTTGTTCAAATATCTACCTAATCAATAAAAACTACATTTGTGCACCCTAGATACAACCAAAATTGAAAAGTCAGAGGAAAGGAATGTCCTCCGTGCCAATCTCCAGAGAGGTTTGGTTACCTTACTAATCCTAAATTGGTTGAAGACTAAAGATGCAGGAAAGAAATTGGAAAAATAATAGAAATAGAGGGAAATATGGCCACAGGCTAGAATGTAGGATTTGGGGTAGACTAGCAGCAAGAATTCCACCAAGTGTTATAACAACATGTAACAGGAAACAAGCAACATAATTTTACTTACACCTTTGTAGTAACAACCTCTAGATTGTATTTCAAAACTAACTCATTTACCAGCAATTTTCTAAATCCAAAAATAGAATTTTAAACTTAACAGTAGGAACATGAGCATAAACAAAAATGCTTGAAAACAGAAGGAAATCACACACATAAGAATGCTTGCGAATTTCAGAAGCCAAGTCTCTTCTATTGATGTAGAGAACTTAGAAAATTTTCTTACATAATGTCCAACCTCCTTTACATTAGAAATTTCACTAGTATTTATAGAGAATTTTTGCCTCTTTCATTAAATGCACATGAGAACAAAATGATTGCAAATCAGAAATAGGAGTCAAAAAATTCCTCCTTGGAATAAAATCCATCCTTTCGGGACAACGATCCATCTTTCAAGAAAACTTCTCCAAGAAATCAGGAACTTGGGCGTCAGTGCACAGAGAATCAAGAGACATTCGATATCTTGGAAACACGCTCCTACCTTGAAAATTATGAAAAATACTCCTTGCATTCTCATACAACTTCCTCCTTCACTTGGGATCCATGATTTGAATTACTTATTGCCACGATTATTTAAGGCTTGCAAATCTGGTGCTCTTGAAATTTTGACCATAATTCCTTTCACCCTTTTGACAAAAATCAGCTTCGCCTGATTGTATATCATCTAGCATGCTTGCACGACTTTCCCTTAAAAATGTGTTCACCCGTGGGAGGGGCGAATAGGATGTTCGCCCCTCAACTGGGGTGAACGTATTTTTGTTCTGCTCTCAAGGTACGTTCACCCAAAGGATGGGAGAATGCAATTGCGCTTTATCTTTGGGTGAACACGATCATGTTTGGGTGTTAGAGCGCATTCACCCATGGGAGGGGTGAACGTGACGTTCACCCCTCAACCGAGGCGAACGTGACTACATTTTTTGTGCCCGTTCTTTGAATACTTGAACTCATTTTGTCTTTATTTTTGATATTTTGTTCACCCTAACATGAGGCAAATGGGGCGTTCACCCTACCTTTGGGGCGAACGCGTAGGCACTTCCAAAAAATTTAAACCCTTCAAATGTTTCAACTTGATATTTCATTGTTTTTTGTTTTACAAGTCTACATACGCCTTCATTTTAAATGTATTCATAGTATGGCCAAACTGAATCTGAATGAAGTTTACAAGACACTTATAATGCCAATGTAAAGAGAATACATATGCAAACAAATAAGGAACATATGAAATTATTTTTGAAATAAAAACAGCCATATATAGTCGAAATATTCATCAAAATACTTCAACAAAATTTTCCCAATGTGGCATAGTGCAAAATTGCTAACAAATCTCTTAAATAATCTATTTTTTCTCTTCTTTCATATTTTCTATGTCAATGCATCATAGATGATAGGACAATATTTATGATTATTAAATAAGGGAAGAAGAGATCAAACAAATTTTAATAACCCTCGTACATCAAAGGTAGACTTCTATGTACAGTAAAGACCTTTGAGCTACTTGATAAAGTTGTTAAAATGGTTTGACAATATTTGTGTTGCATTGGAAAGAGATGATGGCTTGACTAGTTACATTTGAGAAAAAAGTTATGTAGGAAAAACCATAGTAGATGTGGATGAAACATCAACATTTTTTGTTTCATTATGAAATTATGGGGACTCAATTTCAGCAATTTTCACATTTTTTCTTCTAGGTCCTACGTTTTATATCAAAATTTATATTTTCCTCTCTTTATTTGAAAATTTTGAAATAAAAAATGAAATATTTCATCATTCCATTGGGAGGTGGGAAAAAAGAGTTTGGCACAGGGTTATGTATAGCGGCTATTTTTAGCCATTTGGCTAAAATTAGGATTTTCGAAATTTGGAATTGTCTAATATTTGAGACCCTTGACCAAGGCCCATTAGCTAGGTGCAATTTTTTTTGGGGGGTCGATTCGCCCCAATTTTATAATAATTTGACCATTTTAAGTTTAAATTTCCAAAATTACCCCTAATAATAGTTAACCTTCTACATGTGATTCGACACTATTCACCTAGATTTTGAAACTAATTCGCCAAATTTTTATAAATACATTTTGGATCTAACCCCTTATGCATAACCCTAGTTTGGCATAAAGTTTTGGAAATTTTTGTGTTCTAGTTTTCTACATATGAGGGTTTGGCACATTGACCACATATCTCCTACTTGCGATATTTGTATAATTTGGTTAAAATTTTGAACCTCTTAAAATATATTATAATGCATTCAAAAAGGTTGGGACATATACATTTTTAGGAGAAGACACAAGCATGGAAGATAGTGGAGGGTTTGTCATGGTGATTACTACACCTTTCTTTAAGGTGTTTTTCCCTTTGGTTGGTCAAGGGTTCAAATATCCCTATGGCACATGAAAGGGAATATATTATTAGAATGGATACATCCCCTTGTTTAAGGGGTACATGCTTCCTTACCTTGGTTACATGTGTACCATTGGCAGATTGGATAGTGGTGGAAGAACTAAGACTTAGGTCCCAAGAGGTCCAAGGTTTAATTATCTTGCCAAAATATTTTTATGAGTAATAATGATATGGTGTATCTTGATGACATGGTGTATCTTAATAATATGACATATTTGAATGATGTGGTCCCCACCTCCTACGGGTTGGTTTAAGCTTAATTTTGATGGAGTGGCTAAGGACAATCCTGGCAGATCAGGCACTGGCGGTATTGTGCGAGATCATAATGGGAATATGATGCTTGCATTTTTTGAATATTTAGGAATAAGTACGAATAACGAAGCTGAAGCTAGAGCTATGTGGAGAGGCCTTCAAATGACTCAAGACTTAGAAGGCAATTTGATCGTAGAAGGAGACTTTATGCATGTTATAAATCTCCTCAATAATTAGAAAACACCTCCTTGGAGAATTAAAACAATTATTGAAGAGGATAGGATCCTTTTCCAGGAAAGACAGGACAGAAAATCCCAACATGTCTTTCGGGAAGCTAACAAAATTGTTGATAAGCTGGCCAATTTGGGTGTCGATGGTGACGAACTTTTCAAATGGGAACACGGTGTCTCGAGCGAAGTAGAGGAGCTTATTCAAAAAGAATGCCAAGAATGATAGTCGAATTTACCAACAGGGAAGGCACTATAAGTTCGAAGGCTAGGAGTATTCTCGTCTCTTTTTTGAAATGGACTCACAATAAAAATTATCCGAGCTATCAGTCTTCGTAGATGTTGCTTGGAAATACCACAAAGACTAATGGGGACAGTCACATGTCAGATAACATGGCTCCTAGTCATATTAGTAATTTAAGGTTGGTTTATAATCATAGGGTAGGAAAGAAACGGCAATATAAGACTTCGAACCAGAGCCACGTGGACCACCAGATAGCCATCGCCATAAATCTAGCCAACAGGTTCACTTCTCCAAGGCTGATTGGCCAAGACAGGATGTGGTCCCAAAGCATGTCATATATGGAAGAAAGCAATTACCAAAGAATTATTAAGAGTAATTATCAATACATAGCTTGTGGGAGTTTTTTCCAGTACCCTGTTATGTGTGTCTGCAACTTTTTGTTTCTCCACTGTTTCAAGGAAGGGATCCGTGTCTGTTTCTTTTTTTGTAATTATGATGCAGGTACATTTTCTCAGGGTATACCCAAAATGTTGTATGGGAAGTTTCTTTTTGATAACAGGCTATGTGCCTTACCGGATGTAATGGCTTTTACGGCATGTATATTTTACATATATAGGATCCTTAGTAAGGACATGTTCATCAACAGCCCTGGGCTGATTTTTGTAAAAGGTTTTGGGTCAACCTGTAAAACCCAGTATTAATGCTATAGTATCTTATCTACCAAAAAAATGATGTGGTACACATTGATGATGTGGTACTACCTAAATTAGAACTAAATGACATGGAAAAACTGATCATGTGAAATATAATTTTCACCTATAACTATCAAATCATCCAATCATAGATCAACAACTCCTTAAACATATTGTTCCAGTCCTTGCACAAATAGTAACAGATATGGAAATTTATTGATTCCTCTTGCTTGTAGAAGGTGATGTGCTAGATTTTTCTTTACTAATAGTCTATCTAGTGGCTTGCATGATCAACATCCCAATGGTACCCCCTTGCATGGATCAATGACACTTGGTGGTATTTGATTTATTATTTATATATCCTAGTGGTAGATTAGTCAACACTCAATTAACACCCCTTTAACCACCTAGTCAACAATATGTGATAACCTCCTATTTACTAAACCATAATAACATTTTTTAGTGGCATTTTGGATGATTTTTGGACCAAAAGTTTAAGGTCCATAACTTTTGCATATAAAAGTTTTTTTATCCCTTTTTTATATCATATATGTTTTGAGGAATTTGAATTGGTAGTATTGTTTTGGAAACATTGGTTATGTGGAGCATAGTTTTTACCTATAAATATTAGATCAACAAATCAAAAATAAACTTATCAAACACATTATTTTGTTCCTTGCACAATCAGCAACAAACACGGAAAATTGTTGATTCCTCTTGGCAATAGAATGTGACATGTGTTAGATTCTAGTTTGCTAATATTCTATCTAGTGGTCTACATGATCAATATTCTAATCACATCACCTTACACAAATCAATGACAATTGGTGGGATTTGATTTGTTATTGTTGTATCCTACTGGTAGACTAGCCAACACTCAGTTAAGACCCCCTTAGCTACACAGTCATCAATATGTGGTAGCCTCCCATTTGTTGAACTATAATTAAATTTTTTATTCTTGAAAATTTTTAGTGACATTTCGTGTGATTTTTGGTCCAAATTTGGGAAGGCCTTAACTTTTGCATGCAAAGGCTTTTTAATCCTCTTTTTCAAAATTACACATATTTTAGAGCTATTTGTATTGGTAGTATTGTTTCTAGTTACAAATACACATAGGAGACCATATTATGATAAGTGTTTCATGGATCAACATATTCCCTTAATGGAACAAATTATTCCACCTAGAAAATCAAGATCAAAGCTTTGCTACAAAGGGATTGCTCAAATATGGGAATGAGGTCCCTCAAGACACTAATTGTGATAAGATAAAGCAATTACTAAACGATAATAAGGATGAGGATATTAGTATGATTGTTCTTCATGTTAATACAATTTATGATACCTATATTAGAAACATCTCAGATCCTAAGGAGCTATTGGGTAAGTTTCAAAACTTGCAAAATTACATTGACTCTACATAAATCAATAGATTATAAGTAAAACTCACTACCTTGAACATGGCACTTTGAGATCATGGATGAGTGCATCAGTCTATTCAAAAATTTAGAAGAAGATATTTGCATTACCATAGGAGGTGATAGTGGAAATAAAATTGATGATAGTGGAAAAAGGATATGTTTTCAACAATATTTATAAAATATATGATATGATATGTGTTCAAAAATATTTATAAAATATATGAGATGATTGGTATTGTATTTTACATGCTTTGAGTATATTTTTCAAATATTGATCATCCTTATCTTTATGATGTGTTCAAGTATGTTCTTCACCATCAAGCTAAATGACAAAGGTGTAACAATTGTTCTCTAATTATTCAGTCTCATGCAAATGAAATGGTTAAAATAAAAGTTGACAAAAAGCCAAATCAAGGAGAGAAGAAGACTAAAAAAACTTTCAAGAAACCTATTTGCATTTTTTGTAAGAAGAAAAGACACAAGCTAAATTTTCATTAGATATAGATAAAAAATCTTGACAAAGAAACCAAAAAAATGGTGTTTATATTGCTCTCTTCTATGCTCAAGGTTAGGATGACCATGATGGTGAGACCTCATAGACATATGTAGTTATTTATTTAGGATATTGGAAAATCACCTCTTCTTATGAGTGGATTAAAACTCATAGGAAACTCAAAACATGAATAAGCCTCATCATCTCTTGCATGAGTATAGCACATAATATTCTGAAGAGCATGTTGCCATAAGGGATGAATCCTATTTATGATAATTAATTATAGTGAGGTAACAATTGGTTCTTATTTATTAGATGATACCCTTAATGGTTCTATTGTAGGCCCCAACCTATTGTCTATCTATCACAATACCCATATGAACAAGATGGATTTTTGTCCAAATCAATAGGTGATTAAGGATATTAATTATGGTTTCAAGATAGTTGTCTTAGGATACTCCGATCATCTAATTATTCTTCCTCATCTAGAAGGAAAGGTTTTATGGCTATGGTGGCAAATGCAAATAATGTTAGTAAACAATGGCATCGTAGACTTGGGCATAGTAGCTATTGATCCTTGAGGTACATGAGTCAACATTAGTTGGCTATTGGGCTTCCTCTTGTCTCTCCTCCTAGTGGTGTTTGTGTGGGGTGTAATTTGGGGAAGCACAATTAAGATTTCTTTCTAAAAGGGAATTTTAGGCATCCTACAAGACCCTTTTATCTCATGCATAGAGATATTTTGGACAAATAAGGCAACATATCTTTCTAGAAATAAGCACTTTCTTTCTTTTATTGATGATTTCTTTTGATATGTCTGGTTGTACATAATTTGTATTGAAGATGAGGTTTATGATGCTTTCAAGGAGTTCAAGGCAATTATGGAGAACCAATTTGAGATGAATTCCAAGTTCTTAAGAATAGATAGAGTAGGCAAGTATGTAATTCATGTATTTACTAATGTTTTACTTTTCATGGAATTGCTTTTTATAGGACTATCTATTATACCCCAAAAAATAATGGAATAGCTAAGCAACATAATAGGGTTATTATGGATATGAATATATGTATGGTTCATGCCAAGAGAATGAATCTAAATATTGAGGAAAAAGTGGTGACTTGTGGAGCACATATCATCAATCAAAATATAAATCAAGTCATTGAAGGTATGGCTCTTCTTGAGAGATTGACACGCAATAAGCTTGATGTGTCTTATTTATGTATCTTTGGATTCACTACATGGGTCAGTATTCCCAAAGATACATGTAAGAAGGAAGACGTGAAGAGTCATTGTTGTATTTTTTTGGGGTAATCTAATACCTTCAATGAATATCACTTATATGATCTCGATGGTTTAGACACTCAAATTTGGAGGGATGTGATATTTTATGAGGTTAATCCAATTGCTCCTTCCATCCCTCTTCATGTTATTTTAGCAAAGGATTCTTCTCCCATGGCTTCTCCAATATTTTCTACTTATACCTTATATATTATCATTTGCACCATTCTAGTTGTTCTAGCTACTTATTATTAAACTTCTTCCTCGATGGCTTCTTCTCCATCACCCACAATTTAGATCCTATAGAGGATAAGCTTTATCCTCCTATACCTTGTGCAATGGTGATATATGTTGAGGTGAATTATGATTGGATTCTCCAATATAGGTTTTTAATAATGCTTCTCCATAGGATGTGTCAGTATTCTATGATTCATTCAATACCCAAATGGGTCAAACTCTTCTTCAGGATGCTCAATATATTCTATCTCAATAATATCATTAGAAGGCTTCTTATCATGCTTTGATCTTGAGGGTTGATAATTCTAGAGAACCCCTCACCTATTCTCAAGCCAATGGTTATCTAGAGTAGTAGGATGTTAAGCTTGTTGAGTGTGAGTCATTGATGAAGAATCATATATGGGAGCATATTGCTATTTTAGAAGGGAATAATATTGTTGTATTAAAATGGATCTCTAATAACATTACACTTTCAATGTCCAGGTGAAGAAGCACAATGCATGCCTTATCACTAAGATATTTTATCAAAAGGAGGGAATTGATTACTAGGATATATTTACTATGATTGCTAATATTAACTATATTCAAATTATTCTTTTTATAGCTCCCTCTAATGGATAGAAGGTACATCAAATGGGTGTGAAGAATGTCTTTTTGATGGTGATATTTAAAAGGAGATATATGTGGCAGCTACCTGGTTTTGAACTTGATGGGCCTACTCCCTTGGTGTGTTGGCTAAATGAGTCCTTGTATGGGTTTAATCATACTCCTTATGCTTGGTATGAGAAAATTCATTCCTTCCTTCTTAGTTGTTTGTTTCTATCCTATGAGGCAAAGCATTATGTCTACATCAAGCATCACAATAATTAGATATTAGTGATTATGTTGTATGTTGATGATTTGCTCAATATGGGCAGTTTGACATCTTTGTTCTAGGAGATGAAGTCACAACTTTATGACACATTTGAGAGGATATATTTGGGGCTTTTGTATTACTTTTTGGGGATTCAAATCAACCAATAAATTTCTTGTATATCTATTTCTCAACCCAAATATTCCTTGGATATCTTATAATATTTTAAGATCGAGGGTTGAAGTCTACTTGGATGCCTTTACATATGATTTGAAGCTATAAGTATATTGCATTACTCCTTTGGTGGATGATTCTTTATATCAATATCTTGTTAAGGGCTTCTCTATCTTACTCAAACTTGACTAAATATTTTATTTGTTGTTAGTTATTATTTTAGGCATATGTAGACACCCCATGAGAGTCATTAGATAGTGGCCAAGTGTTAAATTCGATGCATTAGAGGTACATACCATATGGGTATTCATTATTTAGTTAGAGCATGTCAAATTTTGATAAGATTTTATGATGCAAACTAGGATGGTGATTTGGACTAGTGGTGCTCCACTACAAGGTTCATCTTCTATCTTGGTTTTGGCTATATCTCTTGGTGTTGTAGATGATAGTCTATTATATTTCAATATTTAACAAAATTTAAATACTATACTGCTAATGAGGCTTCCAAGCATCTCTAATGGATGCTCATGATTTTGGAGCAAGTGTGTTTACCTCATGAATTCCTTATCATCCTTCATTGTGATAATCAAATTTCCATTAAACTTGTTTGCAATCCATTATTTCATCAATGGACCAAGCATATTGAGCTTTGGATACATTATTTATGATGGCTTTATGCTTATCGGACACTTGATCTAGTTTATGTGTTGTCAATGGAGAAGCCAATATATCTTAATCAAGGTCATGCCTAAGGTATAATTTGAAGAAATGCAAGAGTATCTTGGAGTAAGAGTGTCCCTTAAGGGGGATGACTAATAAAGATTTATTTTTGTCCCCCATTTAGCTTAGGAGGTTTTAGTACATGTTGTTTTAATCTTCACTTGAGACCACAACTGACTATTGTATTATATTTATTGTATGACACTTTGGTCCATTGTACACCTTGTATAGGTGGGTATATTGTGATATTTTATTATTAAACCTAAATTTTGGCTCTTTAACCTTGACCTAAAGGTCTCTTGCAATTGTTTGTTTACATCCCTCACTACCAACAATATCTATTAGTGGTTAGAGTGAGTATCTTTACTGTAATAAGACTATTTTGGTGTCTATGGATACCCTTAATATTGTGTGAGCTCTCTCTATGAAATATTTTTTTTTTGGTAATGTATTGCTTTTGTTCATTTCTAGAAAGTATTGTAAAACCCAACATAGTCTATATCTTTGTTTGGGATGTTTCTTCAAAACTTGAACCTATCAAAATTTTGAACCAAAATTTGGCAACTTGGATGTTAATATGATATTCTCTTCCCTTTTTATACTTATCTTTGGATAATGCTTTTGTCTCCACTTAATGCATGTGACATACCAATATCTTCAATTATGACTACTTTGTTAGCAAATGGGCCAAAATATCATAGGTCTATATTTCCTAGGATTGTATAATATCACAAATATAATCACATTCAATAATACACCAATATTGCATAAAAAAATTATTGATTCAATCCAAAAATTATTACAACTTCATTACACAGCATAGAGCTTTGTCTTCAATATATAACCTTACATGAGATTCTTCAATGTACCTGAATTTTGCTCTCCTTAAATTTATAGGAGATGTAACCTTTCACATTTTATTTTTACATAATGATAAATTCTCTCATGATTACATAACTCTCACTTACATATAAGACACCTTTCACTCATGACTCTTCACTTACACACATGACACCTTTCACTCATAACTCACACTTGATTACATGATACATAAACACACTTCACAACTTGACACATACTATTGACATAAATAATAAACACACTCCTAATCTAAATATTTATAATGGTACTCAAGGTATCAAATAATATAATACCTCCAACACCCCTCCGTATTACATTATTTGATATGATGACCTTTTGTTGTACAAATATGCCCTTGAAATATCTCAAATTTATTTCATCCAATGGCTTTTGTAAAAATGTATGCAAGTTGATCTTCAATAGGAACATATTTTATTTGAATATGATGGTCCAAAACATGATCCCTAATAAAGTGACATTGAGCTTCAATGTGTTTTGTTCTTTCATGACACATGATTTTTTTATTAGATTTTGTACTCCTTAATTATCATAGTTTAGTACTATTGGAATTCTTCTTATTTTTATATCTGATAGAATATATTGTAACCAAAGTGCTTCGCATATAGCATCTCTTGCTACATGATATTCTACTTATGTTGATGATAGGGCTACTGCATGTTGTTTCTTACTATACCATGAAATAGGTCCTGATCCAAGATGAAATACATATCCAAATCTTGATTTTTTGTCATCAATTGACCCAACATAGTCAAAATCTAAAAATCCATGTAAGTAGAAATTACTTATTCTCTTGTACTCTAGACCATATTATATGGTTTTGTTGATATATTGCAGTATTCTCTTTGTGGCTTTCTAATGACTTTCTCTAGGATCTGACATAAATCTAGAGAGATAATTTACACCAAAGACAATATCTGGTCTAGTATTTGTTAAATATAGAATACTTTTAATTAGTTGTTATCTTTTGATGAAGTATGCTATGGGATATGGCAATAATAAGATGCAAAAAATATAAAGAAATTAATTTTGCAATATGATTGAAGTATACTATAAATAGAAATGATGAAAATAATACAATGCAACTATGGAGGAAATGAACACTCCATGAATATATGCTAAAGGATTACTTTGTACTCCATCACCAATGGAGTTTACTCTCTACACTACTACTACCTACTGTGATGTTCTATCACTTATTATGAGGTCCTTTTTATATAGAAATATGAGTTCCTTGGCCAACTCTCTACCTAATTGTACAAGGGGACACCTGGCACATTTACAACTTGCACACTGACACTTGTGCATTTATTATATTACTTGAAGTAACTAGCTAACTTCCCCCTAAAGTAATCTCCTACTCTAACTATGTACCTAAGGTGGTACATTTACATGACCCAAATGATGTAATATACTCTAACACCCCCTGTATTACATTATTTGGGTATTGAAGACTTTAGTCTTAAATATGGATCTTCTTCCATTGGATAATGGAATTTGTATTCTCCTCCATTGCTTATTGTATACTGATTCAGCAAGTAATTTGTGTCTTCATATGATGCAAAGTAAGTTGTAGCTAAAGGTTCTTCTGCCTTTTGAATGTGTCCATCTGGTTCAGTCTTTGTGGTTTCTTTTCTATTCACATCTTCTTTGTTGTGATCTCTTCTAGCATATCTTTTCTTCCTTTTACTCCTTCTTCTCCTGTGATTTTGTATTGATACTAGTGGAATTTCTACTTCATGATGAGTTAGTTTATCATCACAATAATATTTATTTGTATTGCTAGTTTGCTTCATGTGTTGAGTAAGTATAAACACAATTAATGATAGATAGATCATCAAACATTCCTCTGATGTGAATATAACCAACTTTTGTGAATTCCACCATGCCTTGAAGAGGTTTTCATGAAGATAACCAATTAATGTTGCAAAGCTACCCTTTTTTCCTCTTTGATAAATAAGGAGAATCTCTCTTTATCATTAGTTGATAGATTCTCGTATCCTTCAAGGGTATCTATTAAGTTTTGGGAATACAATTCCATTTCATGAAATAGTTCTTCATTAATAAAAGCATTTCTCAATATTTCATCCATATTCCTTCTTGATAGGCCTTGAGATAGTGTTTCTTGCAATTCCTTAGAATTGTAGAAATGGATTTGTTAGAAGTTCTTTAAATACTCTAAATTGAATCTTTGAAGTAGTCTACCTTATGACTCCTTATTTTAGAGTATATGAACTTGATTTGATAAAATATTTATAGAGCTCAGGTTTAGTGGACTTCCTTATGTCTCCCTAGTTAAGAGATGTGAACTAATTTGATAAAACCTTAATTAGAATTAGGTTTTTTAGGCTTACTTATATCTCCCTAATAATTAGAATATGTTTAGTTCACCTTCTAAGTTGATTTTGTAATGTTTTGAGAATAATCAACTTTTAATTTTACCTTATCTTTCCCAAAGAAGTATGCTTTAATAGATGGATTACTTTTTGTATCCTTAGAATGAGTATGAGATAATTTTACCAATTAATTCCAACTCTATAATTTTGAAGGCAACCTTTTGAATCCGCTTCTCTTTCAATAGATTAATTTTCTAAATTCCAATTATATGTATATAGTTTGAAGTAGTATGCCTTATATCTCCCTAATTTTTGGAATATTAGAAAATAATGTTATTTGTAATTTAATAATTATTTAATCAAGGTTGAAAACCTTATATCTCCTACTTTGAATATTGTAAATATTATATTATGTGTATGCACCTCAATAATTAATTTTTTGAAATATAAACTTGCTTTATTATCTACTAATGCTTGGCTGAATTTGTATTATCCAATGCAATAGTAAATTGATTATATCCTTATAACTCCAATATCACTTAGGTTTAAAGCAAGTAGATTTAATATGAACTTTACCTTAGTAATCCTTGTGGCTCAAGGTATCCTCTAGTGGTTGGTATGGATGAGAATTTAATGCTTTCTCTGGATGGCATTGGTTTTCTCTTCCTTGAATGGCACTTGGTCAATGTAAGTATTCTCCAATTGAAGAGCGTTGGAGTTGTTGGTTTATGATAGACCTTTAATGCAAGCTATAATATTGCTTACACTCCTCTTGAATGATGTGTAGGCTCCTTTCTTGATTTAGCTTCTCATTATGAATGTGCTTCCACACCTTTCAATGCTTGATCGTGCTTTGACTTCGTACTTTCCTCCTCCAAGTTGGGTGCTTTAAATAGCACAAATTCCTCTTTGAATTTTGGACAAGTGGAACTTAGGAGTTATAATAAATATGGATGTTGAGATTCTTCCAATGCTTATTCCCTTATGTAATGATAGCAAAGATATGTAACCTCCTAATGATTTTGTAACCGCTTGAAGGAAGGCGTTCAATTATTCTTTGAACGTTGAGGAATGAAATGGCGCTTAGCGTGTATTGAGTGGATATTTTGCCCTTCTTTTTTTTCTATCCCCTCCAAGGTAGCCTGTGGTATATATAACGTACCATGGTTTTACTCAACTATGCATTTGATGGGTATTGACCACAAATTACTGTGTTGAATCATGGTTAAAATTGAATTGGATCACAAAGGTAATTCTTAGTTAGTCGTATACTTGCTCTTTGAAGGATTGTTTAAACCTAGCCTTTGAAAAATATAAGGGATGAATTGAAAGTCACTATAGTTTGCTCATACCAAGTGGAACTTAGGTCTTCTGCATGCACATTTACCCTCCAACATTTTATAGATTATATATTGCTTGCCAGCAAATTCTCTTGATAAAACTTCCTTTCCAAGCCAAAATATTTGTTGTATGGGTGGCTCTAGCTAAGGTGATGAGGAATGATTCTATCTCACTCCAATGGTGGTCTTATGGAAAACCAAATTCTGATTTAAGTGCTTCTTTTGGTAGATGTCTTCTCCAAGCTACATATTGGGTATATCACCTTTTAGATTTATTTTTCTATGCTTTTAATATGATGTTGTCTATAATGTAGATGATTTTGTAATAGCTCCTTGTTCCTTGCTTGATAGTGTTGTCCTATCTGCATTGATAGCTATGCCATAGAAATGCAGGTGATAAACACCCTTAATGTTATCTCTTTTCTCATAGATACTTGATTGATAATGGCCTTCTTATATTGGCCTTAATGTTGCAGGTGGATGCTTGCTCTAGGCACTTGATTTGACATGGAGAAACGGTGTCTTTAGGCACCTCGAATCTTGAGCAATGTGAGCCCTGAATCGGCTTCTCTTCTACCTCCATTGATGTGTAGAACACCTGTTGTTTTGGTGTCTTTAGAAACTCAATACTTTGTCCTCTTTTAGAGGTATATGGTGCTCCAATGTATTATGAATAAGAGACCTTATTTTGCACCAAATTTTCTTGTCTCTTTTAGATGTTATTTCCTTCTCTATTATGAAGGCTCCTCGTTGTATAGCTTGAGGACTTATGTAGAATGATTTGATGCTTTCTTATAGCTTCTTGGATATGGCCACTACTTGCTCTTATTCTTTTGAGAGCAGTGTATTGTTGCCTTTCTTATTAGACAACACTAATATCTAACTTTTCCAAGCTAATATGCTTTTTGGAAGTAGAAATTTCTGCACTTACACTTTTAATGAAACCCTAAGTGCACCTTGAATCTAAGACTCACCAAGTCTCTATTTGTAGCTTCCTTCAAGGATTTTAATGGTGGCTTTCTTATCCACTCTTTTATTTGTATCGGTGGCTTATTTTGGCCATGAAATATTGTAGGTTTTGTGCACCAAATAGTGTCTCTAGACACTTTGATAGTATGTTGGTTTTTGTGCCCTTGATCTTAACAATCAAAAAACACAAAATAACCTTTTGAGAGTAACTAGTTTAATGAACAACTAGTATAGTGCAATGAACCAATAATATCTCCAACTTAATGCACTTTAAAGGTAACAATAATCTCACCTTATTGTTCCTGTAAATAAGCTCTCAAAGTAGTTTCAAATGCACTTAATAATCTCTACAACTTTTAAGAGTAATTATAAAGAACCCTTAAAAATAATCTACAATTTTGCACTACAATCAATGTTGTAGGATGTAGTCTTCTTGCTTTCTAGATAGATAATAGGTAGATGATATATTTCTTTCTTTCAAAATACATCCAAATCCTATTTTAATGTGCAAATAAATCTCTTAAAAGAACTATCTTTTGCACCTTCTTGAAGACTATAATATGAGCCCTTCTTTTTGCAACTTTAATCCAAATATGGTGCTTAATGAAACTTGATAATGAACCCTAATTTAAATTTCAATAGATTGCACCCAAGTTTCTTACCTTTAATGGATTTTGTAGATGATGTAGATCTTGGTGTTTAGATTCACCAAGTTGTTGCCTTGTGATGAATGAATTCTGCAGCTTCTTTTTGGTTGTCCAAAATAGCTTCTTGCTTCACCAAAACTTGGTCTCGATTATTTTGTCTTGAGCCTAGGATTTGGTGGCTTGATCCTTCAAGTGATCTATTTTTTGTTGTAGATTCAGAAAACTCTTACCTCTGAAATGTGCCTTCTTGCTTATGAGAGGAAATCTCGAGATATCTTGAATTTGGTAGTCTTCTTCTACTTGAATCCTCCTTCAATATTCTTGTTGAATTCTGACTTCAAATAGGATATTCTTCTTCTCAATATTATAAATGTCTTGAGGTCTTCACTGGATTCTTCCTTCTCTCTTGGGCTTGTTGTTGGATGGCGATAATTATCCCAAGTCCTTCACTATCAGGAGCTTCTCCTTGGTAGTGGATTTCTCCAATGAGTTCTTCTAGGAACTTCTTTGATGATGCTTTTATAAGTTATGCAACAAGTCTCTCCAAGCCTTTTCCTTATTTCTCCTAGAGACCTCTCCAAGGTCTTCAATATTGTAGCTTCTCTAGTCTTCTGAATGAGACATTTTCTTCAACCTTCTCATGGGGAAGTGTTGGTGATGAGATCTTCTTCTCAAATATTTGTGTTTTATTGCTTCTAAGATCCGTAACAGGACTTTGTTAGTCCCTCTTTATCTCTTCCAAGATTAGAAGTTTTTCAATGAGATCTTCTATGGATCTCTTCAGCTTCTTGTGAAAGAAATCTTCAATCAGCAAGAGATATTTTCAATATCCTATCTCACAAACTCTTTTCTGGAGTCTTCTTCTGGATCAAATACTCTTCTCTGGAGTCTTCTTCAGTGTTAATGTTTTGTGGAATTTGCTTCTGGATCAAGGTTTTTGTGGCCTTTTCTTTTGGATAAAGGATTATATGGTATTTTTTTCTTGATCAAGATTTTTGTGGCCTTTTATTCTGGATCAAGGATTTTGTAGCCTATTATTTTGCAATGTGAAGTTTTCAATATAGCAATGGAGATCTCCAATCTCCAAAATTCACCAGGACTCTTCTCCTAGAGTCTCTTCCATAATGTTTATTTTTCTATAACAAAAACTAATCTCTGCATGAGGAAAGCACATAGACTTTCAGGCAACAAAGGTGAAATCCTTCTCTATCTATTGTAGGAAGTGTCCCAACTTTTGAGAGTTAATTTTTTGCAACAAAAAACTTTAGACAATAGTTAACATGAAAAAATCCATATCTCTAAATAGTCTTCACTAGTTGATTCATCAATCTAGTGGAATGAATGTTGAGTCTTGGTCTTCACGAGTTTTTTTGCAACTCTATGGAAAGACTCTAGCCAAATGTGATCTCAGTATTTTTGGAACTGAGATTTACTTCAGTACTTGTGACTCTCCCTAATTCTATATGTATTCACCGTGGCTCTGATACCACTATTAGCTTTTGATGAAGTATGCTATGGGATATGGCAATCACAAGATGCAAAAAATATGAAGGAAAGTAATTCTACAATATGACTGAAGTATACTATAAATAGAAATGATGAAAATAATATAATGCAACTATGGAGGAAATGAACACTCTATGAATATATGCTAAATGACTATATTGTACTCCATCACCAATGGAGTTTACTCTCTACACTACTACTACCTACTGTGATGTTCAATCACTTACTATGAGGCCCTTTTTATATAGGAAGATGGGTTCCTTGGCCAACACTCTACCTAGTTGTACAAGGGGACACCTTGCACATTTACAACTTGCACATTGACACTTGTGCATTTATTACATTACTTGAAGTAACTAGCTAACTTCCCCTTAAAGTAATCTCCTACTCTAACAGTTGAATACATAGTAGCAGAAACTTGTGGTGACTCATCATATCTTGATAATTGTAGCCCTTGTTCCATTGGAGTATATTTAGGTTTGTATTTTTTCATTCTATACTTTTCAAGTAATAATTTTTGATATTTTTTCTGAGATATTGTGATGTTATTTTCTTTTTGATAAATTTTTAGACCAAGAAAATAGTGTAGAAGTCACAGATTTATCATCTCAAACTCTTTTTCCAAATCATTTTTTACACCATATATTAGTGTTTTTGAGCTTTCTATGATTAGTATATCATCAACATAAACCACAAGAATTATTATCTCAAATCCAACCTTTTTTATATAAATATTTGAATATGATGCACTCCTTTTGAAATTGTGTCACAGTAAATGATCATTAATTTTAATGTACCATGCTCTAGGGGTTTGTTTTAGGCCATATAATGATTTTTTTTTAATTTGCAAACCTTTTGTTCTTGTCCCTTGAAAATAAATCCTTTTGGTTGAATCATGTATACTTCTTCAATATCACCATTAAGAAATGCACTCTTAACATCCATATGATGTAGTTTCCAACCAAATTGAGTTGCTAATGCATAAATTATATGAATAGTAGTAATTTTTCCTATAGGTGCAAAGGTTTCTTCATTATCAATTCCTTTAGTTTGAGTATAATATTTTACAATTAGTCATGCCTTATATTTTTCAATAAAACCATCTACCTTGTATTTTATCTTGTAAACCCATTTACATACTACTATTTTTTTTCCTCTTGGTAGGTTGGCTAAATCTCATGCTATGTTCTTCATTAGTGTTGCATATTCTTATTCCATGGTTTTTTTCCATTCTAATAATTTTATGTCATCTTGTGTAGTTTTAGGTCCTATTATTGAACTCATTAGCCCCATATTTGTTCGTGTCATACTGTAAGTTTGAGGTCTTATAGTGGTAAGATCTGGAAATATTTCTAGCTTAGAATCCTTAAGTGTATTTATAAACCACGTTGTCTCTTTTATTTATGGTGAGATTATGAGTTTTAAGTCTTCAACTAGTTCATTAAATATTTTTGGTTTTGACTCTTCACCTAAATATTCTTCTTTATTTGATGAAATATACATAATAGGATTTGCACTAACCTTTGGGATTTCAACAAGAGTTCTATTTTCTTCATCAAAAACCACATCTCTACTCACATAGATTTTCTTTGTGATTGGATAAATCATTTTATATCCTTTTGAATTGTCATTATATCCAAGAAATATGCCACACATGGTTTTTATGTCTAATTTTTTCCTCTTTTGTTTCAAAATGTGCATGTATGCTTTACATCCAAAAATTCTTAGATGAGCCACTCAAATTTTTCATCCTGACCAATTTTATTTAGTAGTAACATTTCTAAAAATTCTTCTGGGTGATCTATTTTTTATATACACTATAGTTTTAACAGCTTCTACCCAATATTCACCACCAATATTTGTTTCTATTTACATACAATGTGCCATTTCTATAATGGAACAATTCCTTCTTTTTGCTATACCATTTTGTTTGGGTGAATAAGTTGCAGTGAGTTGTCTTTTTATATCATTTTGTATTAGAAATAATTCAAATTCTTTTGATATGTATTCACCACCTCTATTTGAACAAATTTTCTTGATTGATCTTCCAGTTTCTATTTCTACCAATTGCTTGAATTGTTTAAAATATGTAAAGGCTTTAGATTTAAATTTCAAGAAGTAAACCCATATTTTCCTGGAGTAGTCATCAATAAATAGCTAAAAATAGGTGTCCTCAAAGACTATTAATATATATCCACTAAATTTGTATGCACTATTTCTAGTGGTTCCTTAGCTTTGTGCAAGCTTAACTCAAAAGGTAGTCTATGTTGTTTTCCTGCTAGGCATTATGGAAAAAATGTAGATCTCAATTTTAATTTAGGTAATCCTACCACATCTCATTTAAAGAGTACGCACTTATATGCCCTAGCCTTTTATGCCAAATATCTCTTGTTTCTAATATTCTCACTGATAAAACAATGTTTGATAAGGTATCAAGAGCAAATAGACTATTTTTGAAATATCTAGTGGCTATGAGTATTTCTTTTTTAGTAATGGTACATTTCTTTTTGCTTCCAACAATTTTGAATTCAACCATTATATTTTGATCTATCATATGAGATATTGATAGTATATTAGCAGCTAGACCTAGTACATATAACACAATTTTAATCATGCATTCTCCATCAAATAAATTGATTAATATATTTTCTACACCTTTGACCTCATATGTCCTATCATCTACTATAGCAACTAGTTTCTCATATTTTTCTTGAAAAGTATTAAACCATTGTTTATTTTCAATCATATGTCTCCCTAATTCTCAATTAAATTTCTTCCTCCAAAGCTTTAATTAATTTCAAATAATTGATTTCATTATCTTATAACTCCCATTTAATTCATCATTTTAATCACCTTATATATCTCTTGAATTCTCAAACTCAAAAAATAGTATTCTCTTCAAATAAACAATGTGCACCCTTTTTCTACATTAAACATAAAGTCAAAAAAAGTACCTCAATATGATGCCACATTTATTAACACACCTTTAATTCATACATTGAATTCTCTCCATGTTTATTGCAATGAAAATTTTGATAGCATGTTGTATTAAGCATTACAAAAAATAAATTAGCTTCTATTCTAGGTGTTATTCCTTAGCTACAATATGTTCGCTCGTAGGTTTTTTCATTTATCGAATCTTCAACTCTCTTTTGCTCATAGGTTTTCCTTAAATATCCTCTAGTTCTTTGGATTTGAAAGTCTTTACATTCTACTCTAAATTTCTCAACGCTATCCAACATGACCATCTACTTCTTGGACACTCTACAATAGTCTGCACACCTAGTCTCTGGAATTGTTCACAATATAACTCTTACACTGCTCTCTAGCTTTCTCTAAGACGATTCTTCAAGATCCTTTCTAAACACTTTTATGTTGCTTGCAACCTTTCTCCATAGTTTGGGCTTCCAACCATTCAAATTGGACCACCAATATATTCCTTTCTTGGATCTCTTGATGTAGCTTCACTTTCAATTTGAACCACCAGTCTATTATTTTTATTTCAATTAGGACCACTAATCTGTTGTCTCTCTTTGAACGTAGCCTTTAACTCTTCCTCAAATATTCTCTTTCCAAACTCACATTCACTCCAATGCTTCTATTCCAGTAATTATTCATCCCTTATACAAATATTTACACTTTCTCCACCCTAGATAGAGCTTACTAATTAGAAAATGGGCCCAAATATCACAATTCTATATTTCCCAAGATTTTATAATATCACAAATATAATCACATTCAATAATAACACCAATATTTTATAAAAATAACTTTGTTGATTTAATCCAAAAATCATTACAACTTCGTTACATAGCATAGATTTTTATCTTCAATATATAACCTTACACGAGACTCTTCAATGTACCTAGATTTTTCTCTCATGAGAGATGCAACCTTTCATATTTCCTTTTTACATAATGATAAAGTCTCTCATGATTACATAACTTTCACTTAAATACAAGACATTTTTCACTCATGAATTTTCACTTACACACATGACATATTTCACTCATAACTCACACTTGATTACATGACACATAAACACACTTCACAAATTGACACATACTATTGACACAAATAATAAACACACCCTAAACTAAATATTTACAATGGTACTCAAGGTACCAAATAATTTAATACCTCCAACATACTTCTCATTCTTTTGCACTTTTCATCCATGTATTCTTGCCTTATCAATAATCACATCTCTAAACACAATGCATTGTCTAGATTTGGGATCATAACATCTATACGCCTTGCTCTCTTGAGAATAACCAACAAAATCACACGCTTGATTCTTTGGATATAATTTATTTATTATCTTATCTTCAACGTGAATATAAGACAAAGGGTCAAATACTTTTAAATGAGTTACTGAAGTCTTCTTTTCATACTATGCCTCATGAGGAGTCATATTCTTTACCACAATTGTGAAACTTTTATTGAGTATGTACACTATCATTGTAATTGTTTCACCCCACAAGTTATTGTCTAAACCATTTTCTAATCCCATGATTCTTTTCATATCCATGATTACCCTATTCTTTATTTTTTTCACTCCTCTTTGCTAAGGTATATAGCTAGTTGAAAATTGCCTTCTCATCCCATGTTCATCATGAAATTGATTAATTTTTTGGAATAATACTCATCACCATAATTATTCCTTAATATGTTGATTATTTATCCACTTTCATTCTATGATGTGATTTTGAATCTCTTGAGTACTTCAAAATAATCACTCTTGTTCTTATGTCTATTTCTTTAGTATGATTAAGAATGAAAGTGATAAAGTAGAAGGATTTATCAACACTTGGTATGTGCATTGGATCACAAATATCTAAATGAATTAGTTGTAATGAATATGATGCTCTTCACCTTATAACACTCTCTCTATAATTTGTTTCCATTGTGTAACCTTCACACACTTTACTTCTTGCTTATGTAGAAGGTAGTCTATGGACCATTCCTTTAGCATTCAATAAATATAAGCTTTGAAATTATGTCGATGTCATACATTTCTCTTGTCCTTAATGGTTATATGACACAAATTGCTCTCTTCTTCTCTAGCTTCAAGGAAATATTTTGTTTTGTGTCATAGGTACAATAGCCACTACTTGATCCTCATTTTCTTTGTCATATATAATACACTCCTTATGCTTAAAGAACACTTGTAGTGTTTCTCTATAAGTTTCCCGACACTCATCAAATTATGCGTTAAGCTTGGTGTAAAGTAAGTAAATTGGATATTTTTATTTTTATATTTTTCTGTCAATCTATAAGGTTCCTTTTCTTTTATTAACCTCTCATGCTTTGTTATCTTTAAACATCACCTTGCTCTTGTATGAGTCATCCAACTCAACAAATAACTCTTTATTACAAACCATATGATTTGAACAAATAGTATTGTAGTACCATGACTCTTTAATTAAATTTTTTACCACATTATATGACAAGAGCATATATTTTGACCTATCATATCTTTCATGTGAAAATTTTACCTTTTTCCTCTATTGATTGCCTTTATTCTACATTATTTGTCATAGTTGTCATACCTTCTATTATAGTGATATTGAACATTATTATTAGCTATAAATTTGTCGATACATCTTCCACTATAGCCTTATTTTTACATTAGCATCTTTCCCTTATAGAACAATGATTTTCTCTTCCTCTCATTGTCCTTGGGAACTAGAACTTGAGCTAGCCCCATTATTGTTTGGTGCTCTAGTCTTGGAAGTAAAATTTTGTTTCAAGTTTTCTTCACTATTTTTAATTTGTTCTTCATTGTATATGAGTGATTCCACTAATTCATCAAATTCCAACTTCTTTAAAGATTTTCTCTCTTCAATAATAATTGCATAATTATTCCTCTTTGAAGTTAATGTTCTCAACATATTTTTTATATCTTCTTGTGTTGGTTCTTCACCATACATACTCATTTTATGCACAATATCATGCACCCTTACACAATAATCTCTCACATTTTCATTGTCCTTTATTCTTAGTTTTTTATATTTTCTCTTCAATGTCAACAACTTCACTAGTTTCACTTGTTTAGACCCTTGATAGGATGTCTTCAAGGTGTCTCAAACTCCTTTGGTAAACCAGTCATACAATTCTTAGAAAAGTTCTTTTGTAAAAAGTTACTTATACAAAAACAATGCATCTTTTCTTTATGCTTCCTCCATATAATTTTTTTTTTGGCTGATAAAATACTCCAATTTGATGGTTCTTTGTATCCATTTTCCTCCAAGCTCCACACTTCTTTAGAAGTGAGCAAATTCCTAACCTTTATACATCAATAATCATACTTTTCTCCTTTAAATTATGGGATGAGTAGTGAAGCATTGCCATAAGTCATGATAGTTACAATAATAATATATAAAGTTTTCCTCCACAAAATTGAATCCTAAATTCTCTGGTTGAAGAAAGCCAAATCCTCAAGCTCTCCACATCTCTGATATTCAATCTCTAAGCTTTGATATCAATGTGTGATGTGGTGGTTTTCTAAATCAAATATTAATACAACATAGGAAAAATGAACCAAAAACAATTTTGCACAAAAAAACCTAAAAAACACTATGTCTACACTTCAAATATTCACATACAAATTTACTATTGTACGCTATACTTATATACATGTAATACAATATCTCTTGGTTGTCTCAAGACTCTTGATGCTTTATAGTCTCTCCAAATTTGGGTGAAAGCATGTTTTAAATTTTTTCATTTGCAACTCTAATTTTGTCCTATTTTTATTTTTATCCTATTCTTGTCTTGTTTTGGTCAAAATTTCCAATAGAGTCATTTATTTAAATTATCCATCTATAATTGAAAACATGCCATAAAATGGTCATATTGTTTTGTAGTTGAAGAATACCAAGCTTTCTTTTTCTTATGTAAGAAGGTGTTACTATAGCTCTTCAATTAACCATAGGTGTATTCTACAAAATATTTTTTCTATTGATGTGCTAATCATACATTGTCATTTTAAGTAAACTTGTGTTGTGTTGGCTTCATGAAGGAAAGATAAAAAGGTGAAAACAACTTGACTTGATGTTACTTCACCCAAAAAAATTCACTCTCATTGTTTTTAATTTTTAGCCATGTCAAATAAGTAGATATAGAGATCAACAAAGAGAAGGTTCCATATTGTAAATTTGACTATTTTTGGTAATATATTGACCACAATGTATTATTATAAGGTGTCTTGTTTTCATTGATTAACATAGGTCATCATAGCTCAACGTAAACATTGCCAAAGCAAATAGCGAGGGATAAAATAGAGGATATATTATTGTTGCATATTTTCCTAAATTTAGTGATCAATATAAGTGCTTTCAGCATTGTTATACCATATTTTATGCGGATCAACTTAAAGAAATTAACTGTACAAGTATGCTACATAGTATTTGAGATCAATTTGATTTTATTTATATGAACTTGACAAGCAAATATGAACAAGTTGGAGTTCCTCTATATAAATATTTTTTTGTTGCTACCATTTTTGCCTAAGGTGGGCTTTGCAATTCTTTTGATAACTTTGTCAATGTCACCTAAGATAAATTGTCCAACCTTAGTATGAATAAAAAAACTTCATTATTGAAAGGAAGAAGGTGTAGAAACACACCTTTAAAGTTATAGCTCTCATAAATATTGGATGCAATGGACAAGTCCAAAGGTCACAAGAGTCTTAAGCCAAGGATTTTTTTAATTTGTGATTCAAAAAAGAAAGGGGTCATGTATTTGTTACTCATGAAATATTCTAGCGATATTGATGTGGTTGGATGACAATATGGATGATGCCTAACTAGGCTTGTAGAAGGCTTAATTCTAGTGATGAATACTTGGGAATAATGTTGAGGATACTTAACGCATAGGACCAATGCTCTCAAAAGAAACATGAATCATAACTTACTAGCTTGAGATGATGTACATCCAAATGTGATTAGGTGTCACTTGATTAGTAAGGTTGCCAAGATCATTTTTATATTTTTTGAATAATTTATGTGTGGCTTTTATTGGGGCCACTTCCAATAAAGTAGTAAAACATTACAATATTCTCGTTACATTGCTATCAGGTTAATTAAACCATATCCAACTTGTTTGTTTATCAAAAATATTCTTCATTCACCTTTCTATCAAATATATTTCTAATCTTCCTCAAAATGTTATGTTTTCAAAATCAACTCCATGATATTAAGAGATAAAATCTCATTCAATTGCTTTCTAAAACTTGAATTTTGCCAAGATGAAAATCAACACTGCAAATGGCTAAAATATTTGCAACTTAGTTTTCATTTCTATAAATATGTTGTCTATAACAACATTTCAATTCCTATATCAATATTTGCTTTTGTTTTCCAATATCAATATCCCTTTGAGTTTCTTTTTCTCTCAGTTTTTGCTTCTTGTGTCTTCCTCTCTCTTTTTCATTTTCACCAACACTTTCATCTTCATCAATATCTTTGATTATTTTATACTTCTTATAGTGAGACTTATCATCTATAGATTTGTCTTGCTTTGAACGATTCGAAATGCAAGGAATAACCTCAAAAAACACTTTCTTCTTTATGTTGACTTGGAAACCCTAAAATGCAAGGATGATCCTTTATAGCAATTACCTTCTTATGCTACCCTAAAAATCCTAAATTGCTATGGATTTCCTTCATCCTCATTTTCTTATTATGCTACTCTTAAAACCCTAAAGTGCAAGGGATAACCTCTACACTACTTACATTTATTTTGCCAAGAGAGGAATCTATACTAGACAAAAATGAAGACAATTTACTTGGAATAAACTTGACCTCTTCTATCATCTTTTAGAATAAATCAATCCTACTGCAATAAATCACTTATCAATTTATATCATTATATTGATGCTCGATCATCTCAACCTTAATAATCACTTCTCATCTAACATTTATCCCTTGAATGGAAGTTGTCATATATTTGCTCCTCCTATTATCTCCTACTTGAGCATCCTGACTTCTCATTAGGGCTTTCAAATATGACTTTCATTCCATTCTACCTATTGGAGCTCGCTCTTGGCTCACTCCCAACTCACACTCACTTCTAGCTCAAACTCGCTCAATCATTTTTATGTCGCAAAGATGATCAATTATAAGCAATGTTATCATGATTTTGAAAGACGCAATGTATTGTATCTTTATTAAATTAATTTATGGATTACCGATCGGTTGACGATGTGTATTTGAGGACTTCCACACCTAAAAAATTATTCTCACCGTGTTGATACATTAAAGTCATGGTGGTGGTGATAAATGGTGTTATTGAAAAATCGACTATACAAATGGAAGGGAAGAATATTGATTTCTTAGGCTAGATTTGTTATCAACTTTGGTATTTAATTTACTAGTTGATCTAATGTCATTTGATCTATCATAGGCTTTGGTCTTTTATTATTCTTAAGATAAGATGGCCAAGAGACGTTGATAAGGGCTAAAAATGGTTCTTAGGTGTAAATTAATGCAAAGTTGTGGCCATCGTTATCTTTGATCACAAGATTTATTAAACAAATCTCCATAAGGAGATTTTTAACATTAGGTGAAGTTTAAACTAAAAATAAAAAATAAACTTGCAAGGTGTGATAACCCTTTTAAATCTGAATACGCTAAAATTTATGATGTTACACTCAATTTAAAAGACATTCAAGCAAAATTAATGATAAAAGGATGAATTTAAATATTAGACCTTGTTCTCATATTATATTAAAATAAATATTTAAATCTTACAGAGCATTCAAATTTAAGATATTAACTTATAATTCATCACAATTAAACTATCCAAAAATAATATCTTTAAGTTTTCTAATCAAATAATTTAAATAAGTTATATATTTTTTTAAATAATTTAAAAAGTTGAGGGTTTATAGGGCCACCCTTCTCGTGAATTAAACTTGGGTATCTATTAAGAAAGTCTAATATAGAGAGTCTTATACTTTTATCGTTGTGGTGTCCCTATCGGGACAAAGTGTATACATTTTTAGATTTCTAATCATATATAATTAGATAAATAATCTTATATCTAGCCAAAATAATAAGTAAGGTGTTAAGAATGGAATGTTTGGCTATGGCTACTTAGGTTCAACTTCCTAAATATTGAAATTTCATTAACTTTCCTTTTACTCAAAGTTAGTAAAAGTTAATTTAAAAAAAAATGCAATCATCTTAGAACAGCAAATTTGAGATAAGCATTCTCAGCTAACCCCACTAAATGCATATGGACAACTTCAATTAGTATATGTACATAAAGCAGATTGAAATTTTACCGGAAGTTCAAGTTACCTTGACCAGTGTTTTTATTTCACCAGGTCTTCCGGTTTCTTACGCACTGCTTTCCACGTGTTGAACTCAGCATTTACGTAAGGTTACGTATTAAGCTCAGCTAATCTAGAAAAACACATTAAAAAACAATTATCTTTTTCATAGTTTAAAATTATTGTTCATTAGGAGATGGAGTGAAGAATTACTTGATGAATCTATAGAAAATTGAAGCTAAATTCATGTCTTCAAATGATGATGGAAACTTGGATGGATTTGTTATAATTGCAGAGGTCTATAGAAAATTGAAGCTAAATTCATGTCTTCAAATGATGATGGAAACTTGGATGGATTTGTTATAATTGCAGAGGTCTATTAGTGTATTATTGTCTTCTCTTTGCCCGTTGGATTTATACTCTGAATCATGATTAAGAACGGATATTGTATAATGTTTTGGATAGATCTTGGATGGATTTGTTATAATTGCAGAGGTCTATTAGTGTATTATTGTCTTCTCTTTGCCCGTTGAATTTATACTCTGAATCATGATTAAGAATGGATATTGTATAATGTTTTGGATAGATCTAAGGGCATATTATTATGTAATATATGTAATGTTTTATAATATTTTATTATGTAAGTTTAATGGGTTATGGTTAACTTTTTATGGTTAACTTTTATTAATATTTGTAATTAATTTAAAACTCACTTGATATGTTGGTTTAAGTTAACCTTTAGGATGTAATTTGGGGTTTGGTATAAATATTCTCTCACATTCCTAGTTAATCATTGGAATGTTGTGCAATATCATTTATTGATAGTGATTATTTATGGTGTCTAAGGAATCCAGATTTTTTTTTATCTCTTTCATTTTTTTATAAGATTTGAGTATATGTTTTGCTTTTGTTCGTTTATGGAAAGTTCTGTAAATTCCAACACCTATCTTTTCCTCTAGTGGCATTTGTGAGAAGTGCATCTTGGGAAAGCATCATCGAGAGCCTTCCCAAAAGGGATATCTAGGTATGTTATGCATCCTTTAGATCTTATTCGCAATGATATTTGTGGTATCATTGGTTCCCATCTTTATTCAAGAACAAGTACTTTCTTACCTTTATTGATGATTTCTCCAAGTATATTTAGTTGTACACCATTCATGCCAAGATGAAGCTTTTGGAATTTTTAAGGCTGACAAGGCTCTTATAGAGAATTAGTTTGAAAAGAAGATCAAGTGCTTGAGGACTAATAGAGAAGTTGAATATGTTAGTCATGTCTTTGGGAATTTTTGGATTTTCAACGTATTTGTTTTAGGGGACTATTCACTACACCCTTGAGCATAATGGGATTGTCATGGAGATGGTTAGATGTATGTTGCATGTCAAGAAGATGGAGCCTATGTTTTGGAAAAAGGTAGTGACTTGTGTAGCTCATATCATCAATCAAATTCCAACTTGGGCTATTTAGGATATGACTCCTCTTAAGATATTAACAAGTGATAAACATAATGTATCCATGTTTCATATTTTTAGATCCACTACATGGTCTCATATCTAGAAAGATACATAGAACAAGGTTGATGTCAAGAGCTATTATTGTATTCTTTGGGATATTCTAACAACTCTAAGGCTTATCATGTGTATGATCTTGTGAAGCAATATGTTACCATTCAAAGAGATGTAATATTTGATGAGGCACTTTTGTCCACTCCTTTCAAACCACTTCCTATTATCCCCTCTAAGATTCTCATTGGTCCTCTTTTAGTTGTTCCAAATCTATCACCCAACATGAGTTCATTAGTAGGTGTTATTGATATGATCATCCTCTTCCAAACCTCTCTAGTATTTACTCTAGTTTTAGACCCAATAGTTTATGAGCTTGTGTGATAGTGTTGGATGTTGAGGTGTATAGTGAGCTTGGTATTGATACTTTAGTACTGAATTTTGATGCTACTTCTATGCAATATGTGCATAGCCTTCCATAGACCACTCGATACCTAAGTGCACACGGATTGTCCTTCAAGATGCTCACACTATTCTCTCTCACAAGTACCATCAAAATACCCCATCTTAGGCCATATTTTTTCAAAGTTGATGATTTTAAAAATCGTCACTTATTCTTAGGATAAGGGTTTCCTAGAATATGCTTATTGAGTATGAATCATTAATAAAAAATCAAACATGGGATCTTGTTCCTCTTCCTAAAGGAAAGAGTATTATTGATTATAAGTGGGTCAATAAGACTAAGTCAACTTTTGATGGTCAAGTAGAGAAGATCAAAGAATTCCTTATTGCTAAGGGATTCTCTTAGAAGAAGGGAGTTGACTATTCATAGAACTTTTCCCAGATTGCATGAATGGACTCTATGGATTTCTGAAACAAAGTCCTTTTTTCATGGAGAGCTTTAATCATGTTTCAGAATAATTTCCCTAATGGACTCTATGGATTGATAACATGGATATGAAGAGTTCCTTTTTTCATGGAGAGCTTTAAGAGGATATTTGAATGAGACTATCTTCTAGTTTTGAGCTTGATGGTCTACTCTTGTGGTGTGTAGGTTGAAGAGGTCCTTGCATGGACTTTTCATACTTGGTAAGAGAATATTGGTTTATTCTTTCTCATTTGTGGATTCCAGTGATGAGAGGCAAATCTCTAAATTAGGCTTCAATATGGTTAAATTTGGTGATTCTATTATATGTCGATAATCTTCCCATTGTAGGAAGCTTAACATCTTTGATCAATGAGGTGAAATCATGTATTCATGAAACTTTTGAGATGATAGATTTAGGAATTCATTATTCTTAGGATTTTATATTGATTAGCCACCCTCTAATATCGTCATTTCTTAATCCAAGTATGTCTTGAATCTTCTATAACGATTTTGGATGGAGGAATACAAATTTGCTTGGACTCCTTATATTACACTACTCTCTTAGTGGATGTCACTTTGTACTAATCACTTGTTGGGGGAGTTTTCCATCTCACCCATAGTCTATCAAAAATTAAATTTGCTATCAACTGTTGTTTTAGGTATATGAAGGACCCCATGAGAGTCACTCAATAGTGGCCAAGTAGATCATTTGATACATTATGTGTATATCATATGGGCATTCATTACTCAATTGGAGCACCTCTATTTTTCATAGGATTATCTAATGTAGATTAGGACAATGATTTTGACTAGAAAATATCCACTATAAGGTTTTATTTTCTCTTAGTTATGGATCAGTATCTTGGTTTATAGATAATAGTCCACTATATTTGTCTTCTACGGATGGTAAATATTATGCTACCAATGAGGATTTTGAATGCCTTCGATGGATTCTTATAATTTGGAACAATTAGGTATTTTATAATCATTTACAGTCACCCTTCATTATAACAATTAAAACTCTATCAACCTTGTAATATAGTGTTGTATCACTAGACTAAGCACATCAAGGTTTGGATGCACTATGTTTGATGGATTCAAGCCATGGGATGCTTGATCTAGACTGTGTTGTTAATGAAGTGGATGGTAGATATCCTGACCAAGGTCATGCCCCAAATATCTTTTGTGTGATTGTGAGAGCATATTGAAGTAGAAGAGTGCCCCTTAAGGGGGGATAATTGATAAGAGTCTTCTCATGTCCCCTATTCAACTTAAGGGGATATGTTGGAAAATGTAGCTATAATATTCACTTGAGGTCATTATCAACTTTTGTATTATATTTGTTTTATAATACATGTTGTACAGGTGGGTTTATTATGATATTTTAATAATAAACCTTAAGGTTAATTCTTTAACCTTAACATATGGTCACATATAATTGGGTCTATATAACCCTTGAAACCAACCATTTCTTTATTTTTTGGAGTCCTTTTTCATTTACTAAGATTACTTTCATGTTTATAGTAGACCTTCATATTAAATTGTGTCTTTCTATGATTTGTTCATTTGTTACAAGTAATGTGTTGTTTTGTTCATTTTTTAAAAGTATTGTTGATTTCAACAAATAAGTAATTTTATCTATGAGTGATATAAATTAATTCTTTGCCACTACATTTATAAATTGTCTATATATCTATCTTCTAAATTGTAATATTTCAATTCAACTTCATATTTTCTAGACTAAGTATCTAATAAATGATGGCTCAACTTAGTTTTCTTTGATCTTGTATAAAAAACAAGACTTATATCATTTGAATTGCACTCATATTGTTACAAAAATGGTAGTTTATCTTTCTTTTTTTTCTCTTGACTCATCTAAAATTTTGCCTCAAGCATATTGCTTGTGTACATGTTGATGTAACTATTACATACTTTGTCTTTGTTGCTGAGAGTGCAACTATTGGTTGTTCCTTAAAACTCTTGCTTACCAATCCATTTTCCAATGAGAAACAATTTTCTCATGTAGATTTTTTATCATTAATTGAGCCTTCCTAGTCCAAATAAATATATCCAATCAACTCAATCTTATTGGTTGAAGTTTAATGAATTTCATTTACATTCATTTCTATTACTAGATGGAAATGAAGACAACTTACGTGGAATAAACTTGACCTCTTCTATCATCTTTAGAATAATTCAATCCTATTACAACAAATCACTTATCAATTTATATCATTATATCATGCTCTATCATCTCATCGTTAATAATCACTCATCATCTAACATTTGTTCCCTAAATCGTACTTACCATATATTTGCTCCTCCTCTTATCTCCAACTTAGGCATCTTGATTTCCCATTAGGGATTTCAAAGATGAATTTCCTTTCATTCTACCTAATGGGGCTCACTCCTATCTCGCTATCGACTTGCACTCACACTCGCTCAATTATTTTTATCGCAAAGATGACCAATTACAAGCAATGTTATCATGATTTGAAAGGTGCAATGTATTGTATCTTTATTGTATTAATTTATGGATTACTGATTGATTGAATAAGATGTGTCTTTGATTACTTCCAACCTAGAAAATTATGCTCATGGTTTTGATAGGTTAAAGTCATGATGGTGGTGATAAACAGTGTTATTGAATAATCAACTATACCAAATGAAAAGGAATCATATTGATTTCTTAGGCTATATTTGTTATTAATTTTAGTCTTTTATTTACTAGTTGAGCTAATGACATTTGATCTATAATAGGATTTGGTCCTTTATTATGCTTAAGATAAAATTGACAAGAGTCATTGATAAGGGATGAAAATGATTCTTAGGCATAAATTATTGCTAAGTTACGACTATCATTATCTTTGATCACAAGTTTTGTTGACCAAGCTCCATATGGAGATATTTAGCTTTAGGTCAAGTTTAAATTTAAAAAGAATTAGCTTGTAAGGTGTGAGGACCCTTTTAAATTTGGATGCACTAGACATTATGATGGTACAACCGATTTAAAAAACATTCAAGCAGGTTTATGGATGGATTCAAAAGTAAAAGGTTATTATTTCCATTAACCCTATAAGTAGATATAATTTCATTAATAGTGTTTTGGCTAAGAGGTTGCAGGTTCAAGCAACAAAAATTAAGGACATACAACTTAAGGGTGAGAATGTTTAAATTTTTGAATATTTGAAGATCACCATGGATAAAAATGTTTTGCATTCAGATTTTCATATCACTAAGATGAATGATGTATATATTATTTTTGGTTATCCTTGGTTGAATTCTTTGGGTACTATTAACATTAATGTTCAAAAGAAGTTTATGAAGTTATGTTACTAGAAGGTTCGAGGTGTAAACCAATTGGTTCGACCAAACCCCATAAGGGGGGTGGAGGTCCAAGGTTCAAATCTCGGGCCTCACTAGATTGAATGCTTGTCCCTTTCCTAGTGCTTTCAGTGGTGTAAAAGGTTTAAAATTATTGTGGCATGGTGGTTATAGGGACGGACTACATGAAAAATAGTGGTGGCTTTCGAGGCGGACAACGTAGAATATTGTGGTGGCCATAAAAGTCAAACAACCTACCCAGATTCGTGGTAGCTACTGATTCCACCATGTAAATTCAAAAACAAAAGTTATGTTACTAAAAAAATAAGATAACACTACAAGATATTTCTTAGCTTAAGGAGCAAGGATCCAAGGAAAACAAGAAATGGTTGCAAAAAAATAAATTGAAGAAAAAATAGAAGAACCTAAAATAGAATCTAAGAAGGAAGTAACAGTAATAGAGTCCATGGAAGAAGCAGTAGCAATAAATTCTATGGGAATAACAGGAGCAAAGTCTAAGAAATCTTTGCTAGAAGAGCACAAGGACACACCAAACAAAGGGCACGTGAAAGAACATGTAGAAGAATTTAAAATAGTAGAACCAAATGTTGAGGAGTCGATGAAGTAGAACATCGTGTTAAGGTTGCAACATATCATCATCCACACCACTAGGAGTGACAATAATCTTGGAGGCATGGATTATTGTAATAATATTATGGTTATCAATGGAATCAAAAGGGTACCAAGTATAATAGTGTTTGATAGAGGAAGAATAGTGATCCTGGTTTTCAAAGTGGTGCAGTAGCATCAAGGAACAAATGGATCCATAATTTGCATTATCATAATAGAGCAGCAAAAATGTGGAGGCAACAAAGAAATTTTGGATACTCAAGTGGAAAAATGGCATGCCAGCATCAACATAGACCACCACCAATCAGAATTTCACTAGGATGGATGGATAATAAATATTGGTACGAGTTGCTAACATTGCTTAGCAAATCATATTATCTAGTTTCTTCTTATGGTTTAAGGATAAAATATTTGTAAAGAGGGTGGAATGTTATGGTACCTAGGAATATGTATATGAGGATATAATATTATATTGTATAATATTATATTATATGGTACATATAATCCTAGGTTGATCATATTATGATATTATATTATATTAATATTCAGCTCCCAAAAGTAGAATTAGAATATTGGTATATAAAGAAGGAATATTTGTCATTGTAATCATCATGGAGATCAATCATATGTAATTGTCTTTGCCCACGAAGTGGCTTATGGGACTTTTCCCTCTCTAAGTGGCGCTCTCATCTTAGGAGATCTTGTGGAGTTATTATTTCCTTAAGGAGTATTATTGGTGTTGCCCTAACTTAAGGGTATTATCTATCTTTGTCTTATTGTGTGGATTGTTACTATGGATGAATGATTTGATAGTTGCATATTGTTCATGTTATTTGAATCTGAATTATTATTGTTCATGGTATTTCAATATTGAAGTATTATTGTGGATATTAAATATTTGTATTGTATCGTTACAAAGTATCACTCCATCAAAACCTCATAATTTATAGTGTCCTAGTTTACTTTTTAGATCACTATTATCTACCACTCCACCAAAACCTCATAATTTAAATTATCCTTAGCAAATGCTTTCGTAGTGGTTCATCTTCCATAAATCTAAGAATTTCACCTCTGACAATGAAATATGAATTCCCCCGACATTACCTAATTACTTTTTAAATCATTATCATCAAAACATTTATTATGTAACACACACAATGCACACCATTAGACACACACATGTCATGGTTTGAACCTCGGACCTCCCAAAGAGAAGTCAAATCCCTAACCACTGCATTGTCTACTCATAAAAATTTGTATGGTGTGAAAATCTAAACATCATAACTATTATGGTGTGTCCTTGCCTACTACTCCATTGAAACCTCATAATTTATATTGTCCTAGTTTATTTTTAGATCACTTTCATCTACCACTCTACCAAACCTCATAATTTAAATTGTCCTATTTACTTTTTTAGATCATTGTCATCATAACTTTTATGGTGTGAATATGTAAACATCATAACTATTATGATGTGTCCTCACCTGCTACTCCACCAAAAATTCATAATTTATATCCACCTAATTTATTTTTAGATCATTATCATATAGCACTCCACCAAAACCTCATAATTTAAATTGTCCTGATTTCTTTTTAGATCACTATCATCGAAACTTTAATGGTGTGAAAAATATAAACATTGTAACTATTATGGTGTGGTGTCGTCTACTACTCCACCAAAACCTCATAATTTATATTATCTTAATTTATTTTTAGATCACTCTCATATACCACTCTATCAAAACCTCATAATTTAAAAGTGTCCTAATTTTTTTAGATCATTATCATTTAAACTTTTATGATATAAAAATGTAAACATCATAACTATTATGGTGTGTTCTTGTGTGTAGAACACCTTATAGGTGTGAATTTGGACTCTCATTTGGAAAACCTTATTTTAAACCATGAAGAAGTATGTATGCCCAAGTGGATATGGATTGTCCTTAAATATGCTCAGACTATTCTCTCTCACAAGTACCATCAAAAGGCCCCATTTTAGGCCTTTTTTTTAGAGTCGATGATTCTAAAAATCTTCACTTATACTTAGGACAAGATTTTCCTATAATGGAAGGATGTTATGCTTATTGAGTATGAATTATTAATAAAAATCAAATATAGGAGATTGTTCCTCTTCCTAAAGGAAAGAATATTATTCGTTGTAAATGGTTCAATAACTCAAAGTAAACTTTCAATGGTCAAGTGGAGAAGAACAAAGAATACCTTTTTACTAAGGGATTCTCTTCAAAGGAGGGTGTTGACTATTCATAGAACTTTGCGCAAATTGCATGAATGGACTCTATTTGGATGATTTTCTCTATTGTTGCTTCTTATGGATGATGGGTACATAATATGGATATGAAGAGTTTCTTTCTTCATGGAGAGCTTTAAGAGGATATTTGAATGAGACAATCATCTAGTTTTGAGCTTGATGGTCCACTCTTGTGGTGTGTAGGTCAAAGAGGTTTTTGCATGGAATTTTCATGCTTGGTAGGATAATATTGATTTGTTATTTCTCAATTGTGGATTCTAGTGATGAGAGGTAGATCTCTAAATCAAGCCTCAATATGGTTAGATTTGGTGATTTTACTATATGGTGATAATCTTCCCATTATAGGAAGCTTAACATATTTGATCTAGGAGATGAAGTTATGTATTCATGACACTTTTGAGATGATAGATTTAGGAATTCATTATTCTTAGGAATTTAGATTGATCAATAACCCTCTAAGATCACCATTTCTTAATCCAAATATACCTTGAATCTTGTACAACGATTTTGGATGGAGGAATACAAACTTGCTTGGACTCATTTCCCATTTGGTTTGAAGTTGTTAGTATATTACACTACTCACTTAGTTGATACCACTTTGTACTAATCACTTGGGGGAGTTTTCCATCTCACCCAAAAATATTGCATTTGCTATCGACTATTATTCAAGGTATATGTCAAATCCCATGAAAGTCATTAGATACTAACCAAGTAGATCCTCTAATACATCATATGTGTATATTATATGAGCATTCACTACTCAATTGGAGCACCTCCATTTTTATCGTATTATCTAATGTAGATTGGTATAGTGATTTAGACTAATAAAGCTCCTCTATAAAGTTTTATTTTCTCTTAGTTATGGATCAGTCTCTTGGTTTGTAGATAATAGTCCACTATATATGTCTTCTACAAATGATAAATATTATGCTACCAATGAGGATTTCAAACACCTTTGATGGATTCTCATAATTTGGAACAATTGGGTATTTTATAATCATTTCCAGTCACCCTTCATTATAACAATTAAATCTCCATCAACCTTGTAATCTAGTGTTTTATCACTAGATTAAGCACATCAAGGTTTGGATGTACTATGTTTGATGGATTTAAGCCATGGGACACTAGATCTAGACTATGTGTTGTTAATGGAGTAGACAGTAGATATCCTAACCAAGGTCATGCCCCAATTGTCTTTTGTGTGATTGTGAGAACATCTTGAAGTAGAAGAGTGCTCTTTAAGGGGGGACAATTGATAACAGTCTTCCCATATCCCCTGTTCAACTTAAGGAGATATGTTGGAATATTGGTTGTAAGCTTCACTTGAGGCCATTATCAACTTTTGTATTACATTTATTTTATTGTACATGTTGTACAGATGGGTTTATTATGATATTTAATAATAAACCTTAAGGTAAATTCCTTAACCTATGGTCACATATAATTGGGTATATATATCCCTTGAAACCAACCATTATTTTATTTATTGGAGTTATTTTTCCTTTAGTAATATTACTTTCATGCTTATAGTAGACCTTCATATTAATTTGTGTCTTTCTATGAGTTATTCATTTGTTATGGGTAATGTGTTGTTGTGTTCATTTTTGAAAAGTATTGTTGAATTCAACAAATTAATAATTCTATCTATGAGTGATATAAATTAATTCTTTGCCACTACATTTATAAAATTGTCTATACATCTACCTTCGAAATTGCAATGTTTCAATTCAACTTCATATTTTTTAAACTAAGTATCTAATAAATGATGGCTCAACTTAGTTTTCTTTGATCTTGTATGAAAAAACAGGACTTTTAGTCATTTGAATTGTACTCATATTGTCACGAAAATGGGTAGTTGGTATTTCTTGCTTTTCTCCCAAGTCTTCTAGGATTTTACCTCAAGCATACTGCTTGTGTACATGTTGATATAGCTATTACATATTATATCTTTGTTGCTGAGAGTGCAACTATTGGTTGTTCCTTAGAACTCTTGCTTACCAATCCATTTGCCAATGAGAAACAATTTTCTCATGTAGATTTTACATATTATGTCTTTGTTGTTGAGAGTGCAACTATTGGTTGTTCCTTATAACTCTTGCTTACCAATGCATTTGCCAATGAGAAACAATTTTCTCAAGTAGATTTTACATTTAATGTCTTTGTTGTTGAGAGTGCAACTATTGGTTGTTCCTTAGAACTCTTGCTTACTAATCCATTTGCCAAGGAGAAACAATTTTCTCAAGTAGATTTTTTGTCATTAATTGATCCTTCCTAGTCCAAATCAATGTATCCAACCAACTCGATCTTATTGGTTGAAGTATAATGAATTCCATTTAAATTCATATCTATTACAATGAGATGAATCTATACTAGATGAAAATGAAGACAATTTACATTGAATAAACTTGACCTCTTCTATCATATTTATAATAAGTCAATCCTATTGCAACAAATCACTTCTCAATTTATATCATTATATCATGCTCGATCATCTCATCCTTAATAGTCAATTCCCGTCTAACATTTGTTCCCTAAATTGAATTTATCATATATTTGCTCCTCCTTGTATCTCCAACTTGGGTATTTTTGACTTCCCATTAGGGCTTTCAAAAATGACTTTCCTTTCATTCTACCTAATGGGGCTCACTCTTGACTCGCACTCACACCCGCTCAATTACTTTTGTCAAAAAGATGATCAATTACAAGCAATGTTATCATGATTTTGAAAGGCACGTGTTGTATCTTTATTGTATTAATTTATGAAAAACTGATTGGTTGAAGATGTGTATTTAATGACTTCCACACCTAAAAAATTATGCTCATGGTGTTGATAGGTTAAATTCATGATGGTGGTGATAAAGAGTGTTATTGAAGAATCAACTATACCAAATAGAAGGGAATAATATTGATTTCTTAAGCTAGATTTGTCAATAACATTGGTCTTTTATTTACTAGCTAAGCTAATGCCATTTGATCTATCATAGGCTTTGGTCTTTTATTATGCTTAACATAATATTGACAAGAGTCATTGATAAGGGATAAAAATGGTTCTTAGACATAAATTGATGTCAAGTTGTGACCGTCATTATCTTTGATCACAAGCTTTGTTGACCAAGCTCCATATGGAGATATTTAACATTAGATCAAGTTTAATCTTAAAAAGAATAAGCTTGCAAGGTGTGATGACCCTTTTAAATTTGGATGCACTAAACTTTATGATGGTACAACCAATTTTAAAAACATTCATGCAAAATTAATGATAGAAAGATAAATTTAATAGTAAGTCTTTTTTTTTTGTTACAAATTACATCAATAACCACCCTCAAGGGGTTTTGAACACAAGACCACTTAAGAAACAACCACCATCTTAGCCACTAGGGCAACTGTCTGTTAGTAAGTCTTGCTCCCATGTTATATTAAAAATAAATATTCAAATCTTACATAGCATTCAAGCTTAAGATATTAACTTATAATTCAACACAATTAAACTATTTTTTTTCAATTGGTTATATGGGATTGAAACAAGCCCCACTTGTATTACATTATCACCACATAGTGGTATTACAACAAAGCTTGGATATTATTCATATATCGTTGGGCAAGATTTGAACTTGGGTCTCCTCCCTTGAATGTTGAGGAATCTAACCAGTTGAGTTAATATCATTTGATCATCACAATTAAACTATTGAAAATAATATTTTCAAGTATTCTAATCAAATAACATAATATAAGTTATAAAAATATTAATTAAAAACTATAATATACATTTAAATGCATCAAGCATATTTCAAATTCAAATTGAAAAATACAACTGAGAACATTTAAAAAAAAACTTATACCAAAACATGCAGACCATAATTAGTTTTTTTTAATGGTAGCATGGGATTGAAACAGACCCCAACTATATTACATTATGACCGCTTAGTGGTATTACAACAAAACTTGAATATTATCCATGTATCTCTTGACAAAATTCCCACTTAGGTCCCCTTTTTAAATGTTGAGAAATCTAAACCAATTAAACTAATGTTATTTGATAAACCATAATTAATTATAATGCAGGAAACATAAATATTAATTAAGATGCTGAAAAAAAATACACGCAATGAAAAGTAAGTCAATAAATCATCCAAAATCATCTCACATAATTTTTAAGTTGATCAATTTTTTTTAATGGTGTATATGCAATCAAAGACTTTAGACCATGAAGAACACTAGGGAGTACTAAGAAAACTTGCTCTCCTTACAACAAATGTCTTCCTAATAAACAATCTCCATTCACCACTCTTCAAAACAAACCTCTTCACATAAAGAATCAATCTCCACTTGATCCAGCTTACCACTCAAAACTTCATGATTAAAATTTTCCTAATTTTTTTTTTGGACTTTTATTTGAAAGACCCAAATTCAAACCACAACGACAATAATAATAATGATGTATATATAAATATGTTTTATCTTATTTAAAAACTCAAATTCAAACCACAACGACAATAATAATGATGTATATATAAATGTGTTTTATCTTATTTAAAAACTCAAATTCAAACTACAACGACAATAACAACAACATAAATATAAATGCTTTAAAAAAAAAATGTAAATATTATTAATAACGTATACATTGTTATTAGGCCCTCACACTCACCATACACTTACCACTATTCATAAAAGATACCTTCATTCGTCATAGTCCATCAGAATAGACCAGTTAAGGCTGGGTTGGCACTTTACAATGACACTCACATATACTACTACTAGTAAAAGTATCTTGTCCTTCAAGAGATAAGGACTGTAATGATTTTCTATTTTATCTTACTTTAAACTTAAATAATCAAATATAAAGATGAACCGTTCAAAGAATCCTCTACAGCAAAGCATTTGATCGCTCACATGTAATTTCAGGTAAAAGAGTCCAAATTTTTTATTTGAAAGGGACCAAAATGCTACCGGCCTTTGACTTATTAAAACCAAAATCCGGAAGAGGTGGACGTCTTCTATTCAAAGGTAAAACGGCTGAAAAAGCATCTTCAACCTTGTCACAGACATGTTCGATTCACTGGTCATTTGTAAAAAGGGACTTTTTTTTTTTTTTTTTTTTTTTTTTTTTTAAATTGCGTGGTTTTTATGAGGTCATTTTCAGTATAAAAATAAAATATTATATTATTTTTATTTTATATATATATATAGATATTTTTTTGATAATATTAAAAGATGAGTTTTTGACCATGAATCCCCTCAACGTGTTACAACAACTCCACCAGGGAGACACACACCCACCCCCTCACACACTCACCCACCCACGATTTAAACCTTAACTTGTTTTTATTATATTTTTAATAAGATAATTAAAGTATATTTAATTTTGTTTTTTTATTATTTTCCTTAAATTTGCTAAGTCAATTTTCAGAATCAATTCCTTTTATATCAAATGCCTTCAAAAATTTAAATTTTATAAAGATGAAATTCAATACTGCGAATGGTTTTGTTGCCCAGCTTCTATATCAAAAATATCTTGTTTATAACAACCTCACAATTTCTTAATAACTTTTTTTTTAGGGTTCTTATTCATTCCCCTAATATTCGAAGATACTATTTTCATTGTTATTTTTTATTTTATTTGAGGGTTTAATCCCACTCATTGTTAACACTTTTGATATTTGGTTTTGTTTTTTCATATAAATATCTCTTTGTTTTTTTTTTTCTTTGTTTTTGCTTCTTGGGTCTTTTTTTAATTTTTATTGTCAGCAATACTTTCATCTTTATCAATCTCTTCAATATTCTCACATATTCATAGTAAGACTTATCATCTTTAGGTTTGCCTTGTTATGAAGGATCTAAAGTGCAAGGAATAACCTCAAAAGCACAATCTTCTTTATATTTTCTTGGAGACCCTAAAGTGCAAGGATGCTCTTCTATAGCAATTACCTTCTTATTTTACCCTAAAAACCCTAAATTGTTATGGATTTCCTCCAACCTCATTTCTATATTATTTTGCTCTTGAAACCTTAAAGTGCAAGAGATAACATCTTCACCACTTTCACTTTTATTACCTAAGAGGATTCTATACTAGAAGAAAATGAAGATGATTTACCTGGAACACATTTTTTGTTGTCTTTGTTTTGGGTTTTTTCTCCAAATCTTCTTTTGCACCTTTAATTCCTCCTAAACTTGTCAATTGATATTATCAATAGGATTTATTTACCTCTTCTTTTGGAGTGGAATACCCTTTATAAGATCTAGCTTCTATTAGTGAATAATTTACTTGCTTCGTTTTGAAGTTTATCTCATGGCTAGAATCTTTTTTCATAGTTTTTACTTTGCAAACTCTTGCCACGTGTCCAATCTCAAAACAATTGTGGCAACAAAATGCAATATTTTCATAATCTACTTGTTGATCCCATTCTCTTGATTCAGATTTAATCTTAATGGATTGTGGCAAAGGTTTTGAAATATCCATAGCAACACATATTCAAGTATATATAGCATGTTTTCGCTCCTTAGTTGTTGGTCCTTCCTTGATGAATTCCCCTAGGGTATTTCCAATATTTTTAAAACATCCTTATTTATAAGTTGATATGGAAGTCCAAAAAGCCTAACCCACACTGAAAGCTTGAAAGCTTCTTAATAGTTTTTTACTCAACGAAAAAAAAAAATTGTTTCATGGTCTCAAATAAAGTGCATCTCTTCCCATAAACCATGGACCACCAACCATTATTTTATCCCTAATTTATGAACTGGAAAAGATGATGAGGAAAAAACCTTTAGGAAGAAAAGTCACAAAATAATTTGAATTCAATTCCCACTTCCACTTTATCCAATTTTAAATCTCCAAGAACCCTGGCCATGATCTATAGAACTTACATATTAGCCCTCAACTTTTGAGAACCATTATATTATGCTCAATCATCTCATCCTTGATACTTAATTCTTGTGTACCATCTACTACCTGGATCAAACTTACCATGTATTGGCTCTTTCGCTTATCTCCTGCTTGGGCCTTCGTACTTCCAACTAGGGCATTTTGATTTCTAACCAGGGCATCCTGACTTCCCATTAGGGCTTTTAAAAATGACTTTCCTTCCACAATAGCTATTAGGGCTTGCACTCCCTCTTGGTTCGCACTTCCTATTTTCTTGCACTCGCTCTTGCTCCTAGCTTGCACTCTCTTGCCTCACACTTGCTCCCGGTTTTCACTCCCCCCTAGCTCACAATTGTCCGTGTTTCTTCTTTTTCTTGTCGTTCCTACGCTTCAACAATTTTTTGGAAATAATGCTCCACACATTCATAGGAAGTGTTTGAAGCATTGATGCACTCTCGATGAACTTGCCACTCTTTTGCTATGATTGAATCTCAACTTGTCATCCCTCTTAGTTTACACTCCTTTTTTGTTCGCACTCTCTCCTACCTCGCACTCACTCCCAACTTGCACTCCCTCTTGGCTCACAATTACCTTTATCTCTTCTTTTTCTTAACGTTCCTTGGCTTCAACATTTTTTGGAAACAATATCCCACACATTCATGGTAAGGGTTTGAAGCATTGATGCACTCCGGATGAACCTACCGCTCTTGTGCCATGACTGAATCTCGGCTCACACTCCCTCTTTGAGGACACTCACTTCTAGTTGATGCTCTCACTCGTTGCTACACTTACTTTTGGCTTGTGCTTGCACTCACTCGCACTCGCTTTTGGCTGCACTTACTTACACTTGTTGCTGCACTTAATCTTAGATCGCAATCACACTTGTTGCACTTACTCCTGGCTTGCACTCGCACTCATTGCTACACTTACTTCCTGCTTGTGCTCGCACTTGCTGCTGCACTTACTCCCTCCTCACACTCGCACTCACTGCTGCACTTAATCCTACCTCGCACTCATCACTACTGCACTTATTCCCAACTCACGCTAATTCTTATTGTAACTTTTAAGTTACAATAAGATTTTTAAATATTGTTATATATAAAAAAAAAATTAAATTAAATTGAAGAATTTATGAATTTATAAATAAAATAATAAATTGGTGAGGCCAATAGACTCTTATTGGTCTCAAGGTAACCAATGATAATACAATCATGGAATATTAGGGGTTTAAACAGTAGAACCTGCCAATATGTTGCTCGAAGACTCTTAGAAAAAGGTAAAACATATTTTTTGCTTATCTAGGAGACAAAAATATCGCTTGATGTTATGTGTAAAATAGTAAATAGACTTTGGAGGGGTGTTGGTCATATGGAAGTGGTTTCCCAAAGGGTCTCAGGGGGGCTAGTTACCTTTTGGAACTCTCTTGAATGGATGGAAATAGAACATATAGCTTAGAGGGGTGTTCTCACATCGCATTTTAGGAACAATGTGACAGTTGACCAGGTTATAATCATAAATTTTTATGGGGATCAAAAGCTAGATGGTCAGATTCATCAATGGAAAGTGGTGCATAATATGAGAGTCTTACACTAGATTGTTGTTGGGGATTTTAATGCTAAATTATCATCCAGAAATCAAGAAGAGGGAACCCCAATTTTAGATCCAAGGGATTAACTTATGATTGATCATGTTCATGCATTACACTTGGTGGATATTAAATGTCCTAGAACCAACTATACTTGGACTAATAAGAGGAAGGATCCACAAAGCAAGAAGATAAATTTAGATTACTTTTTGGTTTCAAATGAGGCATTTGTGAAATGGAATCTAAAATTTCAAGTTTTGGAGGGTCCAGTTTGGATCACTTTCCCATTTTGTTGGAATGGGGGATCAAGACAAGGCAGCATCTCAAACCATTTAGATTTGAAAATATTGGTTACAAAAATAGAAATTTTGAAAGAAAGTGGTGGGAAGAGGGATGCCCAACATATGGGACAACAATGCTAATATTCCACAAGCAGCTTCATTATGTCAAGGATCAACTAAAATAATGGAGGTGATCTAATAAGATAGAATTTCGGGTCCAAAGAGCTCCATTGGTGGTAAAATGGGATGAGGTGCAAAAACTTTTCAAGGAAGGAACAATTACAGAGCAACTCAAAGAAGAGGATGATGCATTGTTGAACGCGATTGAGGACATGGACAACTAAGAGGAGATCTATTGGAAATAGAGAGCAAGAACCACTTGGTTATTGGAAGGTGATAGAAACACCAAAATATTTTGTTGGGATTCTTATGCTAGGAGATAGATGAACAATATAGAAAATCTTCAGGATGAGAACATATACTCCTTTGATACAATCCCAAGTATGCATTTCCATTCAATGGATTATTTTTCTAAATTGTTCAAGGAAATTATGGTGGAAGACGAAGAGGCTCATAAAGAAGTTATTGCTATCATACCCTCTATTATCTTTGAGTAAGAAAATTAGGCCTTTCTTAAACCCATTGATAGAGAGGAACTAAATAAGGTAGTGTTTGGAATGAGTATGGGAAAAATGTCAGGTCTAGATGGATTCCTGATTGAGTTTTTTAGACCTTTTGGGACAACTTGGAGGAAGATGTAATGGTTGTCATAGAGGATTCTAGAGGCAGTAAAAGAATGCTTAAAGCATTAAATCAATATATTCATTGCCTTAATTTTGAAAGGGGAGGAGAGGATGCATATTTTAGATTATACAGTTATTATCTTATGCAATGTCATATATAAAATAGTCACGAATGTAATGGTTGAGCGGCTAAAAGCTCTACTACATATAATTATCTCCTCATAGCAAGGAGGTTTTGTAGAGGGCAAATAAATCTTAGATGATGTGTTTCTAGCTTAGGAGGCAATCCACTCAATGCAAAAATATTGCAATAGAGGAATGTTCATAAAATTAGATATGTTAAAGGCTTATGATAGGATGGAGTGGAGCTTCTTATCAAGGATGATGACAACCTTCAGTTTCTCTCAAGACTGGATAAAATGGGTTATGAGCTATGTTTTTACTCTAACATACTCAATATTAATTAAATGCCTTCTCTCGCAACCGTTTGGAGCCACTTAAGGCCTTCATCAAGGAGATCCTTGTTCCCCCTATATATTTATCATATTGGCTAAAGGTTTGGGTAGACTCATATTGAGGAGAAGACAACATGGTTTGCTCATAGGTATCAAGGTGGGTGAGGAGTTTTTGACTCACCTACAGTTTGATGATGATACAGGATTGGTGGGAGTAGCCAACTTTAGGAAAGCAAGAATGTTTAGAGATACTCTTAATGTTTACCTTAGGGCGACAAACCAAGTCATCAATGATAAGAAATCTAAAGTGGTCTTCTTCAATCTTAATCAAAGGCTTCATGATAGGATTTTAGAGATCTTGGAATTCACGAAGACTTCTCTCCTAGTGGTATATTTAGGGGTCCCTTTGCATTTTAAAAAAATTAAGATAGTTATTTGGAGGAATCTTTTGGATCGTATCAAAGAAAGAATTAACCATTGGTCCTAAAAATGGTTAACCTTTAGGGGTAGATTAACTTTTTTGCAATCAGTCATTCAAGCCATGCTAGTTTGTAAATTTTCTATTCTTGTTGCCCCACATACCATATGGAAAGAGTTGGACAAAATGACTAGAAAATTGTTATGGAGAGGAGTAATAGGAGATAGGAAATAGGAAATAGGCCTTAGTAGGTTGAGAGAAAGTAAGTCAGCCTAAGGTAAAGTGAGGTTTGGGACTAAGAATATCAGAGTTAAATAATAAAGCTTTGGCTTGAAAGCTTTATTGGAGGTGGATCTCCTAGTCAACTTCTTTACTCAGTAAAGTTTTAACCTGTAAATATTTGGGATAGGTGAACCCAAATGAGGCGAGTCATTTTTCTTTGGATGGTAATGGATCCTTAGTGAGGCAGGATAGAAAGTTAGGATCTCAGGTAGTGAAAGATGGATTATTTAGAAAGTGGGGAGAGGAGAGAAGGCACTGTTTTGGACATATTCATGAGATCAATACCCACCTATCATTGCTAAATTCCTATAACAACAACAATAAAAATAACCATGGAAAGCAAGAGTTGGATCCAAATTGCCAGTTATATCAACACTAGTCATTTAGGGGATTATAGATTTAAGCAGTTTAAGAAGTTGGATGAGTGGCCAATTCCAAATCCCTCCGAAATTAACACCCATCATGATTAAAATCTTGGCAGAAAGATTTCTCATAGGTAGAGATGAGGAGGATGAATTAGCTTGGGGATATGAGAGCCTTGGAGTCTACACAGTGAAGGATGGATATGATAAGATCCTTCTAGAACCTCCTCCTCATGCATATTAGGTTGAGGATTGGAGAAATATTTGGTAGTCCAAGGGTTGGTCGAAAGTAAAATTATTTGCCTGAAAATTCATGCACAATGGAATTCTTATTTTTGATAATCTAAGATGTAGGGGAATCGTTGGTCCATCCCAATGTGTTTTATTCTACAAAAGTGAGGAAACATCTGATCACTTGATGTTTGAGTGCTTGTTCACACACCTGATCTAGGAGCGATGGTTTTTAGCCTATAAAATTTGAGACAATGGTGATTTGAATTGCATTAATATTTGGGAAAGATGTAAGAGGGATAGATTTAAATATAAATATCTTTGTATTGGGTGGAAGTTTGGATTAAACTTTATTTGGTGGTAAGTGTGGCCGAAGAGAAATGATAAACATTTTAGAGAAACCTTTTTTTCCTTGGATGGAATTTGATAGGTCATCTGGAGCAAAGTCACAAAATTGTGGTAATGTTTACTAAAGAGGAAACTCGGGATGATATAGGAACGATGGAGAAGGAAGTCAAAGCACAAGAGGGGAAGGACACAATTAGATGGAAATAACCCGTAGAAGGTTGGATTAAAATTAATATTGATGGAGCTGCAAAAGGCAATCCAGATAGAGTTGGAATTGGAGTGGTGTGCAAGAATCATGTTGGAATAATGCTCTATGGAGAACTACAGTGCCTAGGCAAGGCCACGAACAATGAAGTAGAAGCCTTAGCTATCAAATATTCTTTTATTTGGATGATAAGACAAGGATATAGGAGGATATCATAGAATCATATTCTCAAATCTTGGTAGGAGCTTTGAATTGCATGAGGAACTTTGCTTTGGATACATGGAGGTTGAGGATTCTTGTCACCCAAATTAAGGAATTGTGGAGGGAATTAGATGATGTAATTCTGATTTATGCGGGTAGAGCTCTAAATAAAGTAACAGACTTCTTGACTAAGATGAGTACCAAGAAGATGGTAGGGGTTCAATAGCATAGTAGCATGGCTATTAAGCATGAGAGGATTAGGTAAGTTGGTGAGCAAATCCAGTGTTTAGCTAATTTGAACAGTCATTACAGACATATGGTTTAGGAGATTTGACTCCAATGCAAATCTCCTTTTATTGTTGTAAACATATGTTCTTGCCAACTAAGATTGAGAAGAGTCTTGTTCCAACTTGTAAATAATCTTGTTTTAACATAATTTTTTCAAATTATTATTATTTTAAATAAAAAATTAAAGACAAAAATTATGATAAAATACTAGAAAATAGTTCTATGAATACTTAAAAAAATAGGTTATTAGGACTAAGTACTTGCTAATGGACTATCCTGATTTAATTCCAAGATAGTATATGCCAAGTACAAATTACCTTATTTCAATCCTTCAAATTATTGAGATCCAAAGTAGACTAAACATTGTAAAAGCTTCGTGCATAAAAAGAATGGTCTCATAAGTCAGAAAAAGCATGAAAAAAAAAATTCTAAAGAGGATAGAAAGAGTGTGTTGGCATTGCAACTTGCCAAGATCCATCTCACATTCCAGCATCCAAAATGTGTGGACCAAAATACTACCGGCCTTTGACGTATTAAAACCAAAATCATCCATCTTATATTCAAAGATAAACGGCTGAAAAAGCATCTTCAACCTTTTCGAAAACATAACTATTATTATTTATATATATAATACTTGTATTTGGGGTGCAACCTAATGATTCAGACTTTGGCTCTTCTTCGGAAGGTTTAAGGTTCAAAACGTGGTGTGGGAAAGTGTGTGAGGGGTTGGTGTGTGGTGGCTTTGTATTAAATTCTCTATTGATAAGTATAGCTCTTGGCTTTACGAGGAGTCATAGTTGGAAAGAGTCATAGTTGGGAAGAGACTGCTCACAATAGCCAAATAAATAATAATAATACATTTTTCAAATGGAATTTTTAAACATTCTCATATAATAAATATATGGTTTAATTTAATTTAAAAAAAAAAACTTAAATAAATTTTTTGAAAAAATATAAATTATTATTTTAGAAGGATAGGTTAGTTAATAATAAACAAATATTTAATCATAATTCAATTCCTTAAAATATTATTAATTTTATTTTTATTCAACTAATAAAATTAATAAAAATTAATTACTTTCAAAAAAATTGCCATGGAAGAGCAAATTTGAGATCAGCATTCTCAGCTAATGGACCACTTTAATATGTATATGCACATAAAGCAAAATGAGATTTACCTGAAGTTCAATTTACCTAGACCCATGTTTTCTTTTTACTGGATATTTTGTAATACAATTTGACACAAATTTGATGTTGGAAAATGCGAAGCAAATTCAATTGATTTCAAGTGCTTGTTAAATACAATGTAGTGGGTGGTTCAAAGTTAGTTGAACCACCACGAATCGGTTGTCTAAAAAACCCAAAACTGGAGAGCACATAAATGCGCTATTTTATTAAATAATGTAATACCATATGCTCTCTAATATACTATATGCTAACATCCCCCCTTATTACATTATTGGCAAATACCAAGGGTATTGTGAAACAATTCAAACTTGACATGTGCAAGTGCCTTGGTGAAAATATCTGCAACTTGCGCATCAGTGGGAATGTATTGGAGTTGTATATTGTGCTTTGGAACTTCATCGCAAATAAAATGACAGCGAGTGTCAATGTGTTTTGTGTGATCATGAAATATTGGATTCTTGACCAGATTCAAAATACCTTGATTATTGCAAAACAAATAAAGTGGTAGATTCTGTGGAAGGCCCATGTTTGTAAGAATGTGATGTAACCATATTATCTCACAGACTACTCCATTGGCTATGCGATATTTTTCCTCTGTGGAAGATATATCAACCACCTGCTACTTCTTGTTATGCCAAGATACAGGACCAGATCTAAGATGAAAATTGTATCCAGAAGTTGATTTTCAATCATCAATGGATCCAACGTAGTCGGAGTCTGTGTATCCCTATAGGTAGAACTTGTTATTCTTTTTGTATTCCAAACCAAAATATGTTGTACCACGAACATAATGAACTATTTTGCTACTTTCCAATGCCTTACTTTGGGGTCCTACATGAACCGTGAAAGATAACCCACAACAAAACTGATATCTAGTCTAGTATTAGTTAGATATATGAGAATCTCAATCAATTGACAATAGAGAGTGCCATCTACCTGTGGATATTGATCATATCGAGACAACTTAAGTCCAGCTTCCATTGGAGTAGTTTTTGACTTACAGTCAGTCATATGATATTTATCAATCAATGTCTTGGCATATTTCTTTTGAGTAACTCTGATATGATGTTCCTTTTGAGTCACTTCTAAACCAAGACAATAGTGAAGAAGCCTTAGATCTGTCATTTCAAAAGATTGTTTCAAATCATCTTTCACTGCATCAATCATTTTCTTTGAATTCTCTATTATGATTAGATCATCTACATATAACATCAAAATCACTATATCAGAACCATTGTTCTTAATATAGAGATTTGCATCTAAAGGACTTCTTTTGAAACCATGCTGCACTAGTTATTGTCTATCTTGATGTACCAAGCATGAGGAGCTTGTTTGATCCCATACAAGGATTTGATCAACATACAAACTTTATGTTCTTTTCTTTCAACCACAAATCCTTTTGGTTGGATCATGTACACTTCTTGTAGATCACCATTTAAGAAGGCACTTTTAACATCCATCTGATGTAACTTCCACCCAAACTGAGTTGCCATGGCACAAAGTACCCGAATGGTAGTGTTGAGTGGTTTTTTCACACACTTGTGAAAATACACTCTCCTTTAGGATTTGGACTCCAAATCCCCTCTTGCAAAGAAGTTAAACAACCAACTTCTCCAAGGTCTCCGTTGTATTAGCATTTGCAACTGTGTATTAGTAATCTCAAATGAATATAATCAATTTAAATGCTTGGAACACCTTAGTGATTGCAAGTAACTGTAAACAAGGGGCAATGTTGGTTTATTTCACCATGAAACTTTAGTGATTGTTCATTGTTTTTTTTTAGATTTTATAATTTTTAAATATTTATTTTAACTAAGTTAAACCTTCTAGAAAAATAAAATAAAATGAAAAGAAATGCAAAAAATTAAAAAATGAACACGTTCAATCTGATGCTATCCTATTCCGACAAAATCGAAGATATGAGGTTTTCATGCATGCAACTTAACCTATTGGATCTGCAAAACAAGCACAATCTGGATAAGCTAAGTGTTGGCTCCTAAGGATTTGAATGAGGTTTTCATATTTGAGCATTCGCATGCAGCAACCAAGAAAATACTTGCATCAACTACATTTACAAGCCTAAAGTCTGAAAAGGGAAAATAGACATTTAATCTTGCATGCAGAAAATGACTCCTTTCTTGCCCATAAAATGCAAATTTTTGAACAATTCTGCATTAAAAAAATATGTCCTGTTACAATAGTAGAATCTCTGGTTTTTCTCAAAACCAGCAAAAGGGGAAGAAAAACACTCCATAGCAGGCCCAAAACGGCTAATCACCCTCAACTTTGCAACCTCTCTTGCAGCGGTTTCTGACCCTTGTGCCTATCTTCGCTTGTGCCTTTAAAATTTTTGCTACGACTCGTGACTCTTCGTTTCATCTTCCCAATCGATTCGTTTCATTTCCCGCTCTTAATTATTCTGACTTTTGTTCAAGTGTTGAAACATTTCATTTTATTGCTAATTGTAACCGCCTATAGCCCTTACACTTTTATGCCACGTGTTTCGTGCTTTTTTGCATGTTTCGTAACTGCCCCCTATAAATCGTGACCAAAAATAGCATGTTGCGATATCGCAACGTTTTTCTGCATGCAGCTTTGATCTTCTACTTGCATCGCGAAAACAAGACGTGTCGCAAAATCGTGACACTTTTCTGCCAGCAGCCTTGTCAGCCTTCATGCACAACGAAAATAAGACATGTCACAAAATTGTGACATTTTTATGCTATCGGGCTATGCAGATGCAACCTGTCGCGAAATCACGACGTTTTTCTCTATTGCTGGGTTTTTTGCACTTAGCCGTGAAAACGCGACATGTCGCGAAATCGTGACATGTCATGAAATCACGACACTTTTCTCTTCTGCACCATCTTCTGCTTTTTGTCGTGAAATCATGACAATTTTTCGTTTCGTACCACTTGGCCGCTTTCTGTCACGAAATCGCGACGCTTTTCTCTTTCAGGTTGTCTCGCTACTTCCTATCGTGAAATCGTGACAATTTTTCGTTTCGGGCTGTCCAGCTGCTTTCTATCGCGAAATCGTGATGCTTTTCTATTTCGAGCTGCTCCTGCTGTATTTGGTATCAAAAACGCGACATGTTGCGAAATCGTGACATATTTTCCTTCCATACCATTTCACTGCTTGGAGCCACGAAAACGCGACCTGTCGCGATATCACGACGTTTTTCTACTTCGTACCCCTTTACTACTTCCTGTCACGAAATCTTGACACTTTTCATTTTTGATAAGCGACTGGGCAACACGTCGCAAAATCGCGACACTTTTCATTCCTGGCAACGACAACGCAACACGTCGCGAAATCACGACAACTTTTCTTTTCTGGTCGCGATATCGTGACAACTTTTTATTTTCTTTCACGACGGAGCAACATGTTGCGATATCACGACACTTTTTCATTTTCGGTCGCGACGGAGCAACATGTCGCGATATCGCGACAACTTTTTATTTTCGGCCGCGACGGAGCAACATGTCGCGATATCGCGACAACTTTTTCCCTTTTGTGAAATTTTGCTTTTTTCCTTGATTTTGAGCATCTGGGCTACTGCAGTTTTCTTTGAAAGCATGCAAAAAAGGTGGGTCCCCAATTTTGGGGTGTGTTGTGGATCAGCCACAACAGGTAGTCATCTTTGCAGTAGGGGAAAAAGTCTTTTCATAGTCTATACCTTCTTTCTGAGCATATCCCTTTGCAACAAGACGTGTCTTATGCTTATCAATAGTACCATTTGCCTTATACTTTACTTTTAATACCCATTTGCAGCCAAGGGGTTTTTTTCCTATAGACAGATCAACTAGCTTCCATGTATGATTCTTCATGAGAGATGTGTGTTTTGCTTCCATAACAGCCTTCCACTGAGGCTCACTAAGTGCATCTTGCAGGGTTGTAGGTTCATTTGCATCTAGTGTTGTCATATAAACCCGTTCATCATCCATATATGTGTCTCTGTTTTCCTCTCCATCTACAGATAGTTCATCAAGTTATTGGTAAAGTTTATCAACCTCTGAAGATGATGTCTCTGCTCTTTTTTGTTGAGTCATATTCCACGTGCAAGGTCGATATTGAGTTAGATCTGGAAGTGAATTCAACTTAGAATCTCTCAATGTACTAGTATACCATTTTGGAATCTTCTTCTTTGGAAGTGACACTTCTTTCTTAGGTTCTTCTTCATCTTCAAGGTATACTTCTGTAGATGTGATATTTGATGTGAAAGCTTCATCAAATACCACGTCTCTACTAGTATGTGTTTTCTTGGTTATTGGGTCTATCAATCGATATCCTTTTGAATGCTCATCATAACCAAGAAAAATACATTGTAGAGTTTTCTCATCTAACTTCTTCCTCTTTTGTTTTGGTATGTGCATGAAATATTTACATCCAAAAACCCATATATGAGAAATAGAGGGTTTCCTATGACTCCATGCTTCTTGTGGAGTCTTCCCCTTTAGAGCCTTTGTGGGAGCTCTATTTAGAAGGTACGCTGATGTATTTATTAGCTTTTGCCCAAAAATGTTACTCAAGACGTGCTCCAGTAATCATACAGTGACTCATTTCCATTATAGAACAGTTCCTCCTTTCAGCCACTCCATTTTGTTGGGGAGTATAGGCTATAGTCAGTTGTCTCTGAATCCCATGTTCTTTCAAAAAAGATGAAAATTCATTGGAGGTATATTCTCCCCCTCGATCTAAGCGGGGGATTTTGATGAAACATCCTAACTCCTCAACAAGATTATTGAACCGTTGAAAAGACAAAAATGCTTCAGAATTCAATTGAAGAAAGAAAACCCACATCTTTCGTGAGTGATCATCAATGAACAATTGGAAATACCTCTTTCCACCATAGTTTTTTGGCATAGGACCGCACAGATCGGTGTGTACCAACTCCAAGGGTTTCTTGGCTCTTGAAGAGCTAGCTTCAAAAGGTACTCGATGTTGCTTCCCTGCTAAGCAATCCGAGCAGACTAGAAATGTATATGAAAGGTTGGGAAGACCTGTCACCATCTCATATTTGTGCAACTCGAGCAAATAACCAAAACTTAGATGCCCATATTTCCTGTGCCAAAGAGAAGTAGCCTCTTTTGTGGTAGCTTCCAGGGCTACATGAGGCATTGAAACTGCATCTAAGATGAACAAGCCATGCTTGTATGATCTGGTTGCTACATGTTTTCCATGTTTGGTGATAAAACATCTTTTTTTTCCTTTCGCAACTCGAAACACAACATCCATATTTTGATCCAACATCTGAGGAACATACGAGATTATTGGCTAATCCAGGAACATAGAGGACCTTCTCTATCTGGCATCTACCATCTAGAAGAGTAATGGAAACATCCCCTTCATCCTTTACCTGGTAGACTTGATTATCAACAATTTTTACTGGCTTACCTTCTTTCACCTCAAAAGTCTCAAACCATGATTTGTCACCAGTCATGTGTTTACTGGCTCTTGAATCAATATACCATACATCATCTATCTGGGGAGATGAAGTGTGGGTCATGAGCACCTTGTGTGCTCTTTCAGAATCAGAGTCTGAGTCAGACTCTACAGGATCTGAGTCTGAGTTGGATTCAGCATAAGCAACATGCCCCTTGGGTTGCTTATTCTTTTTTGTGGTTTGGATTTTCCTTTTCCCTTCTTCTTATGAGTTTGGTCATTTTGTTGCTTGTTTTTAAACCAACACATGTTGGTGTCGTGATTATTCATATTAAAAATCTTGCAATATTGTTTATCATTCTATTGATGTTGTTTCCATTTTACTTTGGATGAATATCATCCTTTTTGAAACTGACCTTGTTGCTTACCCCCTTGTTTTGTGTAGAGGGAATTATCTGGCACTTCATCCTTCTAAAATTGATTTGCTTCCTCAGTTTGAAGTAAATTTACCAGTTCCACAAAAGTTACTTGTCTACCAGAAACATTGAGAGAGGTGATCAACATCTTGTAGGACTCTGGCAATGCTCTCAAGATGACAGAGGTCAAGAGAGGATCATCCACTATTTTTCCCATAGCATTTAATTTGGCTTTCAACTCCACCACTCTACAAAGGAACAAATCAACTGTCTCCCCAGAATTCATACTGAGGGTATGTAGTTGAGTTTGAAGGTTGAGAATAGTGGACTGATTCTTACCTTCATATACAGTAATCAAAGCATCTCAGGCTTCTTTACTGGTTTTGGCATCACAGATATGAGGTTGGACCTCGTTTGTACTAGCAAGTAGGAGAAACATAAGACCTCTTTTTTCCTTCTTATCAAAGGCTTCTTGATATGTTCCTACTGTTTGAGGGCGTTTTGTAGTACTAGTCACTACATCCCATAAATCTTCCACCTGAAGAATAGCTCTCATCTTTGTCTTCTATGAAACAAAATTAGGAGCTTTCAGCAATTGTGAATCTGAAAGATATTTGTGAACAGTGGCCATTGTGATAGGTGTAAAAAAATTGGGGTCTTATTACAATACCAGTCTTATAATGGAGATGTTCACTTTTCAAAAAAAAAAGAAAAAAAAAATCCTTTATTGTCTTAGAATTTTTCAAAGGAGAATGCAAGAAATTTCCCCCCTTTTTGTTGCAAAATAAACAATGGAAAAAAAACTCTTCCAAAGTCCAGCTTTTGAAATGACTTATCCTTACAAAAAAATAGAAGGAAAAAAGAGCTCTTCCTGGTGGTTTGGTAGCAAAAAAAATTGTTTTGTCAAGCAACTTTAGCAACTTTTGGAGCAATTTTTTTAAACAACTTTAGCAAATTTTCGAAGCAATATTGGTCGGGCAGCAGAAATGAGCGTGGGCAACGATTTTTGGTTTAGGCAGCAGGAAACTCAATTCGTACTATAAGCAAAAGGTTAATGTCCATGACGAGTTTCTAACCGTGGACCTTGTCCACATAAGAAGGTGTGGAGTACCAACTACGCTACATAGCACGTTGGAGGAAGAAAGTTGTCGCTTTCCTTTGAAATGACCTGCAAGCGGCAAACACAAAAAAAATCGAGATGTTTTATCCCACATGCATTGTAAAATGCATGCATAGGCCCTCAAATATGTGAAGCCGCACCTTAGAGGGTGACTGCCTTTGGGTGATCACCTCCCCCTTTTGTCACCTCGAACATGTAAGACCTATACGTCATGTCACCACCTTGTCCGCCACATTGATATGCCATGTGTCCTCTATCTGCCTCGTCATTATCATCGTCTAATCAGCCATGTGTCCTCTGTCTACCACATCATTGTATTCATATGGTCAGCCACGTGTCCTCTGTCTGCCACATCATTGTCTAGTCAGCAACCAAGATCTGCGTCAACTCTCATGCTTGGGTCATGTGTTGTCTGCAACCTGTCAAAAAGTTAGGGTCTTCTAGTCGTCTTAGGCTACGTGTTGTCTACAACCTATCAAAAATTTAGGGTCTTCCAGTGCTCTCGGGCTATGTGTTGTCTGCAACCTATCAAAAATTCAAGATCATCTCCAACCGCATTCATCCATTGTCTCCAACGTTAGGGTCTTCCAGTCGTGGGACTCGGGTCTCATGTTGTTTTTCAAGGAGTCAAAATCTTCCATCGTCTCCAACCATGCCCGTCCAAGAACCTGTTAGTCAAAAAGTGACTAACTACAAAAAAATAGTTGATGCACCTTTTTGCATATTTTTCAAGAAGACCGAAGTGGCCCATATGCTAAAGATCAAAGAAAAAGCAAAACACTACAAGGAGGAAAAAGTGTCGCGATATCGCGACATGTTGCATTTTCACTGTCCAAGAGCAACAGAAGGGAGCAAGGAGGCAAAAGTGTCGCGATATCGCAAAATTTTGCATTTTTGCGGCCAAAAGCAAAGATAAAGAGCAAGGAGGAAAAAGTGTCGCGATATCGCGACATGTTGCATTTTCACGGTCCAAAGCAAAGAGAAAGAGCAAGGAGGAAAAAGTGTCGCGATATCGCGACATGTTGCATTTTCGTGGCCAAGAGCAACAAAAGGGAGCAAGGAGGCAAAAGTGTCGCGATATTGCGACATGTTGCATTTTCACGTCCAAAAGCAAAGAGAAAGAGCAAGGAGGAAAAAGTGTCGCGATATCGTGACATGTTGCATTTTCACGGTCCAAGAGCAACAGAAGGATATCACGACATGTTGCATTTTCGCGGTCCAAGAGCAACAGAAGGAAGCAAGGAGGCAAAAGTTTCGCGATATCGCGACATGTTGCATTTTCACGGCCAAAAGCAAAGAGAAAGAGCAAGGAGGAAAAAGTGTCGCGATATCGCGACATGTTGCATTTTCACGGTCCAAAGCAAAGAGAAAGAGCAAGGAGGAAAAAGTGTCGCGATATCGCGACATGTTGCATTTTTGTGGTCCAAAGCAAAGAGAAAGAGCAAGGAGGCAAAAGTGTCGCAATATCGCGACATGTTGCATTTTCGTGGTCCAAAGCAAAGAGAAAGAGCAAGGAGGAAAAAGTGTCGCGATATCGCGACATGTTGCATTTTCGCGACCAAAAGAGAAGAGAAAGAACAAGAAAGAAAAAGTGTCGCGATATCGTGACATGTTGCATTTTCGCGGCCAAAAGAGAAGAGAAAGAACACGAAAGAAAAAGTGTCACGATATCGCGACATGTTGCATTTTTGTGGCCAAAAGAGAAGAGAAAGAGCAAAGCAAGGAAATAATGTCGTGATTTCGTGACATGTCGCATTTTCGTGACCGCCCAGAAGAAATGAAGGAAAAGACATAAAGATGTCACGATTTCGCGACATGTCTCATTTTCGCGGCTGGAAGCGGCAGAAGAGCAAAGTAAGAGACAAATGTCATGATTTCATGACATGTCTCATTTTCGTGGTTGGAGGTGGCAAAAGAGCAAAGTAAGAGATGAATGTCATGATTTCGTGACATGTCTCATTTTCACGATTGGAGGCGACAAAAGAGCAAAGCAAGGAAAGAATGTCACGATTTCACGACGTGCCAGCTGTAAAGGAATAAAATGTATTTTTGGCAATCAAAGGCATGCACTGACACCAAGAAGTAATTTCTGACATGATTATCAAAAATCCAAGATAGAGCAAGCTTGCCAGATGATTGAAAATGTGACAGGCTCGTCTAGAATCTAATCTGCAGAGAAGATATCTAATTCATAGAAGACTTGTGTATTATTAGAAACTGTAGATGATTGCTTGTAAAATAGTAAGATGTACTTAGAAAAAGATACTCTTTTAGGGTATATATAGGGGTGAGCGACTCCAAAAAAAGGGGTCGGCTCTTGGACGTTTACAAGACTGAATGCATGTACTTCGAATACAAGCAATAAAATCACATCTCCCATTGGCTTCTGGTTCATATCGTGCAAGTGTATGTATTAATGTTCTTTATTTCTGCTTACAATATTGAATTATAAATTGAGTTTGTTCTTATATCTGAACTTTCGCAATACATAAATCATATTGCTGGAATGAGAATCTAATATATACGCATGTTAAACGAAATATTAGAAATCATATATGAAATTATATAATTTCTGCATGGAAATGTGTTTAAATGCTTTGGATAGAAGTAAGTAAATCTGTCTTCGTTGTTGTCTAATCTGCACCATATATTAGATCTAGCTTCAGCTATATTTCCCTCTTTTAGTATTACTTCCTTCCCCTTTTCCCATAAAAAACTTCAAGGAACCAACCTTCTCTGGAGATTTGGCGAAAAGTCTCAAACCTTCTCGTCTTTTCAATGTTGACAAAATCTAAGGCGCAACTAAACAACCCAAGGCAGATTTTGTTCCAACAGTTTTTGGCACGCCCGGTGGGACCCTAAATCCCACATTATTTTTACAAGGTTTGGTGTTTTGCCTCTGATCTTTAGAATAAAAAACCCAATCACCTGGCGACTCCATCCGAAGGTATAGACCCAAAAAATACCTTATCTTTTTAGACCTGGTTAAAGCTAGTATATGTTTATATGATAACCAGATCCAAATCACAAAACTCAGAAGAGCCCATTGAGTTCTTCGAGTTACATCTTGGTAGCTTAAGAGTGAATCCAGTTTTATCCGCAAGATCAAATCCACTTGCTACCAATAATAGCACCATTATACCCTCTGTTTTGCCATATTCTATCATTGGTTCATCTCCAATTGTTACTACAACCCCAATAGTTCAGATGAATATAGCAATTACAATGGCCGCTCCTCCACCACCATCTTATCTTATATGGAACCACACTGGTCCACTAAATTTAGCAACCCATAATCAAATTCCTGGCATAGCATTGAAGGCATTGCCTTCATATGATGGAACAAGAAAAATAGCATATGAACATTGCTTAGATGTAGCAGCAATGGTTGCAACCTATAACATCACACAAGAGGATGTGATGATCAGATTGCTAGTTATTTCTCTGAAGGGTAAAATGCTCTATTGGTATCGTGCACTCCCTCCTCAATCAATTACCACCTAGGCAGAGCTCGTTGGAAAGTTGGTGGATGAATTCAATCAGCATGCAGATCCATTTTCCTTATTGAACCAGTTCACGATCATAAGGAAACATCCTCAAGAAGAAATTGTAGACTTCAATATCCCTTTCAATCGAACCTGGGAAAGGATTCCTCAAGGATTGAAACCAATAGAAGAGCAAGCAATATATTACTATCTGAGATCCTTTGATTTAGATATTAGTATGATAATCAACAGTCAATAATATTCACATTCCTTGCCATTTATCAACAAGATTATATAGCAGATAGAGATATCATAGCCACTGGAAGGTATCCACCCAAAGCAATAATGCCCATTTTTCTTGATATTCCCCAGGCTACTCATGTTGCTTCTCCTAGCTCTGTTGAATCGAAGTTCATAGATCTTCCAAGATGGAATGGATCACCCTCTGTACCTACAATACCAATGCCTCAAATTCCTTTGGCATTGCCTCCTATTTCCTCTATACCGCATTACTTGTGCCACCTCCTCAGCAAGTCCCCGATAATCAGCTTACTCTTATCCTGGACACCATGAAAAATCTAGCAAATGATATAACATCAATTAAAAAGAGAGAGGCCGAAAGGAATTTTTTGCCAAGGAGGTTCCCTCAGGTAACGAGAGATGCAACACAATCAAGCAATAGGGGACAAGAGAGACCGAGCACGGTATATACAAATGAGACAGTGGAGGCCGAAGAGCCTCCCACTAATTTTAACTTTTGGTGTACTACATGTAACGATCCACATGGGGAAAGTTCGTGTATGATACACCAGCATTATGTACAAAGTATAGCAGTTGAAAAGAGTAAAGAAAAAATGAAAGGCCATATAAATATAATTAGAGAGAAGGACCACAACTTCATGATGCCTACAGTAGAACATGTTTCAGTTTTGACAAGATCAGGTAAGAAACCACTGCAAGTAGACCCTAAAGAGCTTCAGCCATTAAATGTTTCCCCTGCTCCCAAGGAAGTTCCCAAAGAAACTCCTAAGGGAAGTCTCCCTCAAGAAAGAAAATATCAGTTTCTAGCCAAAATTCAAGGGCAAGAAACACACAAAGAATTTATTCCTCGAGGGGAAAATGAAACCCAAGAACAGGCTAGGGAAAGGTTGAGATTCCCCTCGCTGAAAAAAAGGCAAAGAACTGAAGCTACCCAAGGATACAAAAATAAATATGAAACTTTTGCCAAAGAAAGAGAAAGAATAGTTGATTCACCTACATTCAGTATAGTAGAGGAAATGAAAAAGACTCCTTCTAAGGCAAGTATGTATGATGCTCTTCAAATCCCAGGTCAAATCGATCTCCTACGGGAATCCCTAAGAACAATGAAAAATGGAGGTAGGACTGCATCATCTTCAAAAACGGTTCTAACAAACTTGACGTCTGCCACTGGTAAGAACAGGCCACCACCCTTTTATTTGTCCCTTCAAATGGAAGGATGGGTTGTCCACAACTGCATGATAGATTCAAGCGCTGCTACCACTATGATACCCAAAGCAGTATGTGATATTATGGGAATGGAGTACACTAGGAGCAACACAGGCGTCCTACAGATTAGATGGTACTCCAATAAAAACTGTAGGAGTGATAAAGGATATTCCCATATGGCTGCATAAAATGCCTCAGATGACAATCATACAAGAGGTAGTAGTCGTAGACTTGGAGCCCTATTTTGGTATGTGTCTATCCAGAGAGTTCACAACAAAGATAGGAGGATACTTATCCTTAGATTATTCTCATTTGGAGATACCTTTCAAAGGTAGAAGGGTCAAGATTTTTAATGAGAAACCATCTACGTTTCATGTAGAAAAGATTGGTGAAACTGATCGTGTAAATATGATGATCGAAGAAACAATAGAAGAAGATCTAATGGAAGAAACATTAGAAGAGCTCCAAGTTGAGGACAAGTTTTCTCTACAGAATTTTAATGCCATGATAGAAATAGAAATAGGAAACTATTCTATTGAGAAACCAAAAAGAAAATTGATACCCTCCCTAGAAAAGGATGGTTATGTGAATCAATTGTGGAAGCTTTTCTTTGATGGGGCTAGGTGCAAGAATGGAGCTGGTGCCGAAATAGTTTTGATTTCTCCCACTCGAAGAGGAAAAGGTTTTCTCTTACAGGTTGACTTGGAGTTGCTCCAATAACGTAGCGAGAATATGAGGCCCTGTGCTTAGGGTTAAGAAAGGCTGAGAAATTGGGAATCAAACAGTTACTCATCTATGGAGATTCGAACTTATTGTGAATCAAGTCACCAAAAAATGTATAAGTAAACAACATTATTTGAAGGCTTACAGGAACAAAGTGTGGGATCTCTTAGAGGCCTTTGAGGCCCTAAATATAAAGTTTATCCCTAGAGAACATAATACCCACGCAGATTTGTTAGCTTCAGTGGGAGCTAATTTTTGTCCTGTAAGTAATGTTATTCAGAAGTCTAAAACTGTTAGACTTATATACAGGCCTTCGATGCTCGATAAAAATATTTTCTGGCAAGTTTTTGAAAATGATGAACAGATCATTGGATTTCTTAATCCATGAAATGAATTGCTCAGCCAACCGGGATCTGCAGGATGAAGAGGAAGAGGACATTATTCGGTTAAAAAACAATCATATTCCTAAGGGTCTCATCACCCTGGAAAGCCTATTTGATAACAATGATAGAGCAGTTGGCCGAAAAATCAAGGTCGATAAACGAAGATACAAAGATGTAGAGTTGGAGCCAGGCAAAATGATTAAGGTTGGAATCAGTTGTACTGAAGAGGAAGTGAACCGGATCGAGAGAATTGTGTAAAAAATTCCCTGACATCATAGCTTGGGTGTATAGTGATCTAAAAGTGTACAATAAAGATGTTATTCAACATACCATAGAATTAGAAGAAGGAGCTAAGCCTTTTAGGCAAAAGAAAAGACCAGTGAATCCGAAGATAGAATCTTTGATGAAACAAGAACTGCTAAAACTCCTTCAAGCTAAAATAGTATACCCCTGTTAAACACTCCACCTGGGTGGCAAACTTGGTACCGATCAGGAAGAAAAATGGAGATATCGGATTGTGTGTAGATTTCAGAAATATGAACAGAGCATCACTCAAAGATCATTACCCGCTACCTTAGATTGACCAAATTCTACACACGATTGCAAGAGCAGAAAGGTTTTCCTTATTGGATGGTTTTTCAGGTTATAATCAAGTATGGGTAAAAGATGAAGACCAATTCAAGACCGCTTTTACTACGAAGTGGGGAACATTTGCCTACCAAAGGATGCCATTTGGTTTATCCAACGTTGGAGCAACTTTTCAAAGAGCAATGGATGTAGCGTTTGGCGAACTTGCTAATAAAATCATAGTCATCTATTTAGATGATATGACTGTCTTCTCTCATGATAAGCAGGATCACGCCTCACATCTAGAAATTTTTTTGAGAAGTGCAGGGAATTTGGGATATCATTGAACCCAAAAAAGTCTATATTTGCGGTAGAAGAAGGTATCCTACTCGGTCATGTCATCTCCAAAGATGGGCTAGCTATTGATCCTAGCAGGGTAAAAGTACTTTTGGAACTTTCTTTACCAGTCAATAAGAAAGGTTTGCAATATTTCTTTGGGCAAATAAATTTTGTGCGCAAATTTATTGCAGATTTTATGCAAATTGTCAAACCAATGACAGAACTGCTGAAGAAGGATTCTCCTTTCAAACGGACAGATGTTAGGAAAAATGCCTTCAAGAAAATTCTAGAAGAGATAGCCCAAGCACCTGTATTAATCAATCCTGATTATTCACGAAGTTTCATCTTGTATGTTGTTGGTGAATCAGAGAGTTATGCTGCAGTCCTCACACAAAAGGGGACAGATAACGAGTTGAAATATCAAGATGGATTGGTTATTCCCATCACGGTGAATGCATTTCACCTAAAGTTATATTTCTATTGAGAAAGTAGAAAAGGAATTATATGTACAGTATAATATAAGTATATTCAGACAATATTTGTAAATATTACCATTTTTTGGCCTTAACAAAAAATTTCAATCATGACCAATCAGAAGTCGACATTTTTTTTGAATAGAGATACTAAGGTATAGAGGGAGTTTTGACGAGGTAATGTTCACTTTTAATCTAAGTGCATTTTCCTGTGTTCTTTGTCTTTCTCTGAAATATTCTTTTTACAACCGCGTTGTTGACTCCGTTTCCCAATGGATGAAGGCCTGGTTCAAAATTTTTGCAAGCAAAAAATCCCCTGGAAGGCGCCAAGAATGTTAGTCAAAAAGTGACTAACTACAAAAAAAAAGCTGATGCACCTTTTTGCATATTTTTCAAGAAGACCGAAGTGGCCCATATGCTAAAGATCAAAGAAAAAGCAAAACACCGCAAGGAGGAAAAAGTGTCGCGATATCGCGACATGTTGCATTTTCGCGGTCCAAGAGCAACAAAAGGGAGCAAGGAGGCAAAAGTGTCGCGATATCGTGACATGTTGCATTTTCGCGGCCAAAGCAAAGAGAAAGAGCAAGGAGGAAAAAGTGTCGCGATATCGCGACATGTTGCATTTTTGCGGCCAAAGCAAAGAGAAGGGAGCAAGGAGGAAAAAGTGTCGCGATATCGCGACATGTTGCATTTTCGCGGCCAAAAGCAAAGAGAAAGAGCAAGGAGGAAAAAGTGTCGCGATATCGCGACATGTTGCATTTTCGCGGTCCAAAGCAAAGAGAAAGAGCAAGGAGGAAAAAGTGTCGTGATATCGCGACATGTTGCATTTTCGTGGTCCAAAGCAAAGAGAAAGAGCAAGGAGGAAAAAGTGTCGCGATATCGCGACATGTTGCATTTTCACGGCCAAAAGAGAAGAGAAAGAACAAGAAAGAAAAAGTGTCGCGATATCGCGACATGTTGCATTTTCGCAGCCAAAAGAGAAGAGAAAGAACACGAAAGAAAAAGTGTCGCGATATCGTGACATGTTGCATTTTCACGGCCAAAAGAGAAGAGAAAGAGCAAAGCAAGGAAAGAATGTCGCGATTTCGTGACATGTCGCATTTTTGCGACCGCCCAGAAGAAATGAAGGAAAAGACATAAAGATGTCGCGATTTCGTGACATGTCTCATTTTCGTGACTGGAAGCGGCAGAAGAGCAAAGCAAGAGACGGACATCGCAATTTCGTGACATGTCTCATTTTTGTGGCTGGAAGCGACAGAAGAGCAAAGCAAGAGACGGACGTCGCGATTTCGCGACATGTCTCATTTTCGCGACTGGAAGCGGCAGAAGAGCAAAGTAAGAGATGAATGTCGTGATTTCGTGACATGTCTCATTTTCATGGCTGGAGGCGGAAAAAGAGCAAAGTAAGAGATGAATGTCACGATTTCGTGACATGTCTCATTTTCATGGTTGGAGGCGGCAAAAGAGCAAAGCAAGGAAAGAATGTCGCGATTTCACGACGCACCAGATGTAAAGGAATAAAATGTATTTTTGGCAATCAAAGGCAAGCACTGACACCAAGAAGTAATTTTTGACATGATTATCATAAATCCAGGATAGAGCAAGCTTGCCAGGATGATTGAAAATGTGACAGGCTCGTCTAGAATCTAATCTACAGAGAAGATATCTAATTCATAGAAGACTTGTGTATTATTAGAAACTGCAGATGATTGCTTGTAAAATAGTAAGATGTACTTAGAAAAAGATACTCTTTTAGGGTATATATAGGGGTGAGCGACTCCAAAAAAGGGGTCGGCTCTTGGACGTTTACAAGACTGAATGCATGTACTTCGAATACAAGCAATAAAATCACATCTCCCATTGGCTTCTGGTTCATATCGTGCAAGTGTATGTATTAATGTTCTTTATTTCTGCTTACAATATTGAATTATAAATTGAGTTTGTTCTTATATCTAAACTTTCGCAATACATAAATCATATTGCTGGAATGAGAATCTAATATATACGCATGTTAAACGAAATATTAGAAATCATATCTGAAATTATATAATTTCTGCATGGAAATGTGTTTAAATGCTTTGGATAGAAGTAAGTAAATCTGTCTTCGTTGTTGTCTAATCTGCACCATATATTAGATCTAGCTTCGGCTATATTTCCCTCTCTTTCAGTATTACTTCCTTCCCATTTTCCCATAAAAAACTTCAAGGAACCAACCTTCTCTGGAGATCATGCGAAAAGTCTCAAACCTTCTCGTCTTTTCAATGTTGACAAAATCTAAGGCGCAACTAAACAACCCAAGGCATATTTTGTTCCAATAGAACCTTGAACTGATACTTGAAGTAGGGAAAAGCGGTGCACCTAATTAAGAGAAACAATATGTGTATCTATCCCATCTTGCACATGAGCATCAAACGGAAGCATGCATATGAAAATGAAGCAATACCAAGCAATAAAGAATGAAATGAAACGAGTGTCTTATTTATTAATTGGGTGGATCAAATCCAAGGTTACACAGTAGTCCCCTTGAGGGCTCAAAAGGTGATACAATTGTTACAATGTTTGGGGTGCCCAAGGATCAATTCCTCCAAGGAATCAAGGTGCACATCCAGTGCTTTTCCTCATACCCACAATCGAGGTGGGCGGGCCAATGTCACCGCTGCTTGTATCTTCAATATCTGATGTCTAATATTCCTTCCCAATGCCTTCTAAGAACCTGCACCTACACACAAGGAAGCCAAAGGGGTCAAATAGCAAGGGTGTATGGTGGAAAACATGCAATCCCCATAGGGGTAAAATAACGCATATATTAAAACTAAATCAAATCAACTCAGAATACCTTGAAAATTTGTGGAGATGTCAAAGAGGATGTTTTGAGAGGATATCACCAAAAACATATGAAAACATCCGTAGACCCCTCGATTTTTCATTGCTCGCCTACAACCTACGAAAACCAAGACAAGCAAATCCTGAACCTAAACATATCCAAAACTTATGAAATTTGGAAAGAATGCATAAATGGACATTTCAAGACAACCCATATGGTTAGATTTTCAAATTGAGGCCCAGATCCACCTGCATACAACTGGGGTGCCCGGATGGGCCCTACGGACCTGCAAAAACTTAAAAATACTATAACTCGATCAATTTAACTCCAAATTGCATGAAATTTAAACCACAACATCATATGAGGATCTAGAATAATATAATTAAAAAATAGTAATAAAATTTTGCAAGTATTTGTCCTCATCCTGGGGGCGGTGGTGACTGCAACTAATTAGGGGGCACCCTGGGAAGGGATACCCACCAATTCTGTCCACTTTTTGCTACCAATCCCATTGGGGAATGATCCTAAATAGTCTAAGGGGTGTTTTCATTGAATTTGGTGAAGAAATTCACCCGAATGGAAAAGTTACGCTCAAAAAGGCTCTCTTGAAGTCACCCGGTAACCTCCTAAAACCCTTTCGAAGTGGCTAGAACCACTATGAGCCTCCCGAGGGCTGCCCAAGGGGCCATATGATGTCAATTTGATCATTGTTTGTGTGTGCTTAATCATATTAACCATATTTTAGTGTCTATATATGCCCCTTTTTGAGATGCGTTGTGTGTAGCACAATAATGAGCAAAAATAGATGACTAAAATGTTGAATGATTAAGGTTACTCGATAACCTAACCAACTTTAGATGCCCCAATCATGGAAAGGGCGTGTGTTCTTGAATCCTTGTTTTTGACTCATTAAATGAGTATGCCTATGCTTGAACATTGTCTATCATGAAGGGATAGGGCCCATGACTTCATGATGCTAGTAATGTCAAGCGTTATGATGTGATATTGTGTGCTTGTTTGCTGCCCCAAGCAGGAGCATGATTGTCTTTATCGAAGATTCGTTGAATGAACGCAATTCGCATAATTGAGTGTGTGCTTGCTGATTTGGACTGAGTATGACTACCCCCTCAAGTGATGAGTCGATGAGGGAATGACCAGTGAGAAAAGTGATGAGTCGCTTGACCCAATTGACTTGTGTTATGCTTACCTTCAGTTTTATGCCTTGAAAAATAAGGCAATTGGAAGAGGATTTTGGTGACTTTGTTGGGTTTTCCTGGAGGAAAGGAGCTGAAAACTGCATGCCCGAGGGGTGGTCCAGCCACAATGGCCTTCTTATGGCATGAATTAACAATTTTTCCATCCCTCCTAGGATCCTCATGGTTGCATTTTGATCTATGTGAAATTTGGACCCAATTTGAGTTGTTTTGGTGTAGTTTTGGACCTATTTTGGGTCATTTTGGGCTGTTTTGGCCTATTTTTGCTACCACCATCCTAGGGTGGGATGATGGCATGTTCTACCACCATCCTAGGGTGGCACGGTCGGCCAAATGTGCACTCATCCCACCCTGGGATGGTGGTGACCCTTGCATCTTTATATAAACCCAAAATATGAAGGTTAGGCTCATTTGTGCATGCTTTCTTTGGCAGTTTGAGAGGTGAGGAGTAGGAGAGTGATTCTGAGTAGTGGAGCACTGTCAAATTCATCCCATAGTCACCATGAGTTAGCGGTCAGACTCAGCCATTGGAGGAGCCGATGCGAGACAGGTATGCCAAGTCTCTCTTATTGCATTTTCCTAGTGTTAGGAGTTGATTTTTTTTGCTTTTATGGTATGTTTTTGACTTGGAAGCATATCACACTAGATTATAGGTAATTAAACCTAATTTATGAGATATGTACCAATTTTTGTGTTTTATCCATGTTTTTGTGCAATTAAATTGCATTTTATAGGTCCAATTTTGCATTATTTTTGCTATTTTTTGATGGCCTGAAGGCCTTTTTGAGCCCAATTTTTTTGGAGTCATCCCTAGGTGGGATGGCTAGTGTGGGCTGATCATAGGCCATCCCTTTATGGGCTGGCCATAGGTTTGGGGGCCATTCCTGGGAGGAATGGCCACAAACCGGCCTCAAAGAGGGGCCATTTTCTTTTGAATGTTTTTGGGGCCATGCGAGGCCATTTTGGTGTTGCATTATTGAGTTGCTTATCCCTGCTAGGTGGTGAGGAGTCGGTATCGAGTACCAAATCTCTTTGATTCCATGAGGGATGCCTTGACCATAGAGGACTAGGAATGGCTGGATGCCATCGGACTCAAGCAGGTGACCCGGTTAGAGGCTGTTATAGGAGACCATGCATATCTAACTGCCCTAATTGATTTATGGGATCCGTGCACCAATACCTTCCACCTACCCACTGGGGAGATGACGGTGATGCTTGAGGACATCTATCGGATTCTTTGAATTCTGATAGAAGGGCGATCGATCCGCACGACACCATGAGACCAGAGATAGGTGAGTGCTCGAGAGGTACTTCAGTTATGATCTAGAGATGATAGAGCTAGACTGCTTGAAGGGGGGTATGCTGGTAGGATTTTGGCATGAGGTGAAGGTATTGGGGGTGAGGCATACACTACTCATGATGCTCATCTCCAATATGCTATTACCTGACTCTTCTGGAGTGAGGTTCCCATGGAACCTGGTGGAGATAGTGTTTGCGTTTGGTGAGGTGCACTGTGGCGGAGCCACTAGTGATGGCATGGGGTACTACACTATTGGCACAACTCTACGATGAGTTGTACGAGATCCACTATCATCAATGGAAGGGTGTTGGGTGTAGCTTTTTGTTGCAGTGCTTGGAGATGGCAGCACATAGCTATGGGGCGACCACAGGGGTTACCTTGGATGACTCGAGCACATCTGGCAGATAGGGAGATAGGATATGGCATCCTATGGTAGAGGGCTCAGGAGAGGGGATAGAGTCGGTGATTCATAGGTGATGTGGGTCACTATGCAGATCTATTCTCATGACTCGGGGTAGGCCAGGTGTTTTGGAGACCATATAGGGATTGCCCAGAGTGGGCAGATGCTACTGTACAGCTTCGTAGGGTGCAACGAGGTAGATGGCTTGTTGGACGACATGGCATGGAGTGGGAGTACTTCCATTTTTCTTGGGTGATGTGATAGTTTGGGCTATGCCAGGGGGTGCCTAGTGAGTCGATGCCTTATCGACGTTGTGAGGATGAGAGGACATTGGCATGGCCGATGGTAGAGGTAGTGGCATGGGATACGGATCCTATAGTAGACATTCCAGATGTGGATGATGTCGAGACTATAGCAGAGTATGACGCTTGGTGGGTGATAGGCCAGTGGCATGGAGAGGGGCCATTGGGGAGGGGTGCAGCTAGGGAGGCACATCAAGAGGTTTTTGGTGAGGACCAGGGTGAGGCAGGTGATTGGCAGGGACACATGGTAGGGGAGCATGCAGATCTCTTGGACTTAGGAGATCGAGGTGACTTGGGGGATGATGATGTTGGGGATGAGGAGGTGCAGGCACCACCGATGGCACTGGGGGACACAGAGGTAGAGCTACGAGATGAGCTACTCAGGGTGAGGTAGGAGAGAGATCTCCTATAGACATAGGTGCATGATATACGAGTAGAGCTAGCAGCACAGTGAGCCAAGGTACAGGTGGCTCAGGTCGAGATAGCATCTCTTTGGGTACAGTTACGATCTCGAAGCCCTATATAGGAGGATTCTAGTAGTGGTGAAGTGGGACATTTGGTGGAGACTTACTAGGCATGGTGCCAATGGGGGTAGGCTTATGTGGATGAGTTGGAGACTGAGGTAGTGCACCTTGGAGGGCATCTATGGGATGATGTAGCTACCAGTGGGTCATACCAGAGTCACCACAGTAGGATAGGGTAGTCTTCCTCTAGGCTAGAGGCACCAGGGTCTAGGTGGAGAGCTGATAGGGTAGGTGGTAGCAGGTATGGGAGTTCATAGAGGACTCCGACTGTAGGTGGTAGTGCGAGTCATAGTACCGGTCCTGCGTGACCATGGTAGTGGCTCGTATGACTCTTTTTGTGTTTTTGGATGTTTTAGCAGTGTGAAGTCTGAGGACTCCTTTTATTGTAGCCTACGGGCAACATGATGTATCTTTTTGTCCCATACATATACACATATATATATATATGAGATTTTTATGTGGTTTATCATCATGTGTTTATTGTTTTATGAAATGTATGCAAATGTATGCAATTTGATTTTATGAGATGATGATGAATGCCTATGTATGCATATGTTTGTGATTTGATTTGAATTTGTACATGTATGGATGTATGATGAGATGGATGACTATATGACGTATTATGCTAGCACCATAGATGATATAGAATGCATCAATTCCTATGTAATGTTGTCCTACGACTATATAATGGATTTGTGAATAATGTAATTGAAATGGATGTGGTGAAGTGGTATGATGTTTATAAGATGTTCATGAGGTTTTCATGAGACTCAAACACTCTAGTCAACTGATCAAAAGTTGTATACTAACCGTGCAAGACTTTTTGACAAGGTATGAATCTGTTAGGATGACCAAGATACTCAATATCCCTGTGTGTGCAAGTGAGTTCATTCCTGCGAGATGCATAAAGATACCGCCATTGACAAGTAGGCTATCCACCAAACCTGTAATGAGGATCACTCTATGAATGCCACAATCTGGAGTTCTGTACTCAGTTGGATTAGACCACTAGGTAGTATAGGTGACCAAAAGCTAGCTCGTCCACATGCAAACATTGGTCTACACACACGCAAAGCTAATGTGGTAGACATATCATCATGCGTTTAGGATACCGTCATTGCCGGATAGGCTATCCACCAAACCCGTAATGAGGATCACCTAAATGGTTTTTCAAATGCTAAGAATTTCAGGGATTCAAGCTCAGGCACCTTTCTTTTATTCAATTTTATAGGGATACTTGCTCATATGTAGTGATGATAATCACTGTTTATTTTGTATTTGATTTTCTTTGAGCAAGGGATTTGGGGAGTGGTGATAACCACTATTATTTTTGATTGTTGCTTTTTGAGGATTTTGATTTTGAATTTTGATTTCAAAGTTGAGCTTGTGGGATTTTTTTTGCTTGTGAATGGTATTGATATTTTAGGCCTTGGGGATGACTACCCATCCTTCTCAGGGACGTGTAGTATGAATCCTTATGACTTTAGGGATCAAGGGTGTTTGGGAATTTTGATGGTGAACTTTTGGGATTTTGCTTTTGAATGGTATTGATCTTTTAGGCCTTGGGGATGACTACCCATCCTTCTCAGGGATGTGTAGTACGAATCCTTATGACTTTAGGGATCAAGGGTGTTTGGGATTTTTGATAGTGGTGAAAACCACTATTTATTTTTGGGAATTGGGTAAGGAAGAGCTTGTTCTTTGGCCAATTCTCAGCATCCTTGAACCATTCGCATAGGGGGATGAGCAGGATAAAATTTTCGCTCAAGGTACCCTAGACCACTTTGTGGGTTTCATATTTCCTTTCATGAAACTTGGATTTATTAGTGTGAAATGTGTTGGGATTTGATGTATACGAGGCACAATCTCAGCAAGACTCTACCTCCTAAAAATCTCACTAGCCTTCTACAAAATCTGAGTAGAGACTAGATATGGCTGAGTGACTAAAAACCCTACTGACATTCTAAACAAATGGTTAAGTGAAGGGAATAGACATGACTATGGAAATGTGAAAAATATGGGTGAAAATGATAATTATTGCGTTGAACTATGAGTATTTTCACAACATTGATTTTGAGTTGTAAGTAGTGTACCATCATGGTGCTAGACATGTATGAGCAACTCTAAAATGTAAAGTGCTAATGATGAATATGCCTAAATGCAAGTGATGATAAAATGCAATGGGATGCAATGTGATGTGATGCAATATTTTTTGAATTTTTGAAATTTTGATAATGCCCTTCTTTTTGAAATTTGGATTGGTATATATGTATGAAAGTGCAATGCGATGCAATGTTTTTGTATTTTGATGTTTTGATGATGTTTTTGAGTTTTTTATTGATATGTATATACATGTGACCAACGGGCTTATTGGGGGGCCATTGGGGCATTTTGGGTTGACCTAGATGATCGTAGATAGTCTAGGAGCATTTTTACTTGACCTAGATGGTGAAAACCCGCTAGGAGCCTTTTGGGTGACCTAGATGGTCAATGGCACTTAGAAAGTGTCTACGACTGCCTAGGGGTATTTGGTTGTGACCAAAGGGCTTATGGATGCCTTTGGGGCTTTTAGGGTTGACCTAGATGATCGTAGATAGTCTAGGAGCATTTTTACTTGACCTAGATGGTGAAAACCTGCTAGGAGCCTTTTGGGTGACCTAGATGGTCAACGACACTTAGAAAGTGTCTACGATTGCCTAGGGGTATTTGGTTGTGACCAAAGGGCTTATGGATGCCTTTGGGGATTTTAGGGTTGACCTAGATGATCGTAGATAGTCTAGGAGCATTTTTACTTGACCTAGATGGTGAAAACCTGCTAGGAGCCTTTTGGGTGACCTAGATGGTCGGTGGCACTTAGAAAGTGTCTATGACTACCTAGGGGTATTTGGTTGTGACCAAAGGGCTTATGGATGCCTTTGGGGATTTTAGGGTTGACCTAGATGATCGTAGATAGTCTAGGAGCATTTTTACTTGACCTAGATGATGAAAACTCTCTAGGAGCCTTTTGGGTGACCTAGATGGTCAACGACACTTAGAAAGTGTCTACGACTTCCTAGGGGTATTTGGTTGTGACCAAAGGGCTTATGGATGCCTTTGGGGCTTTTAGGGTTGACCTAGATGATCGTAGATAGTCTAGGAGCATTTTTACTTGACCTAGATGGTGAAAACTTACTAGGAGCCTTTTGGGTGACCTAGATGGTCATCGACACTTAGAAAGTGTCTACGACTACCTAGGGGTATTTGGTTGTGACCAAAGGGCTTATGGATGCCTTTGGGGCTTTTAGGGTTGACCTAGATGATCGTAGATAGTCTAGGAGCATTTTTACTTGACCTAGATGGTGAAAAACTGCTAGGAGCCTTTTGGGTGACCTAGATGGTCAACGACACTTAGAAAGTGTCTATGACTACCTAGGGGTATTTGGTTGTGACCAAAGGGCTTATGGATGCCTTTGGGGATTTTAGGGTTGACCTAGATGATTGTAGATAGTCTAGGAGATTTTTTACTTGACCTAGATGGTGAAAACTGCTAGGAGCCTTTTGGGTGACCTAGACGGTCAATGACACTTAGAAAGTGTCTACGACTACCTAGGGGTATTTGATTGTGACCAAAGGGCTTATGGATGCCTTTGGGGATTTTAGGGTTGACCTAGATGATCGTAGATAGTCTAGGAGAATTTTTACTTGACCTAGATGGTGAAAACCTTCTAGGAGCCTTTTGGGTGACCTAGATGGTCAGTGACACTTAGAAAGTGTCTATGACTGCCTAGGGGTATTTGGTTGTGACCAAAGGGCTTATGGATGCCTTTGGGGATTTTAGGGTTGACCTAGATGATCGTAGATAGTCTAGGAGCATTTTTACTTGACCTAGATGGTGAAAACCCGCTAGGAGCCTTTTGGTGCTCTCTAAGCATGAAATGGTCGTAAGTGAAGGATGTTCAAGGGTTCAGGATCCTCGACACCTTCAAGGGAAGCTAGGTGATAAGTACCAGGCCCTATTTGACTAGTGATGACAAAGGGACCTAACCAGTTTACCATAAATTTGTCCCGTAGGTGGGGCGGCAAGCTAGAATTCTGTTGGTTCTCTTTTAGGACAAGATCACCAACCTGAAAGTCTCGAAGATGGACTTTCATATTGTAGGCTCTCTTGAGCCGCTCTTGATACACACGTAGATGCTCAAGTGCATTAATGCGATGTTCATCCAACAACATAAGCTGATCTAGGTGAGCTTGTCACGCAGTATCATCATCAATAAACTCTTGCATGGATATGCATAGTGATGGGATTTCTAGCTCTAGAGGCATGACTGCCTCGGCTCCATACACTAGTGAGAATGGAGTTGCCCCAGTGGGCATCCTAATGCTAGTGCGGTAAGCCCAAAGGGCAAGCGGCATTTGCGTGTGCCAATCGGTATGATTCTCTCTGACTATTTTCTTCAATATGGCAATCAATGTTTTGTTTGATGCTTCTGCTTGCCCATTTGCTTGTGGATAATAAGGTGTCAAAAAGTTGTGCTGGATATTATACTTTGCTGTCAAAGCATGCACATATTTATTCTTGAATGATGTCCCATTATCCGAAATGATCTTGGATGGAATACCAAAATGACAAATGATATTATGCAATATGAACTCCGCTATGCGGGGTCCTGTCATAGTGGTAAGGGGGATTGCTTCCACCCACTTTGTAAAATACTTGGTAGTCATGATGATAAATGTGTGATGGCCCGAGGATGTAGGGGAGATTTTCTCGATTAAATCCAACCCCCATTGTGAAAATGGCCAAGCCGATTGGATCGGTTGTAAGGCCTGAGAAGGTACATGTGTCAAGTTAGCATGGTGTTGACATTTCATGCACTTCCTCACATATGCACAACAATCTCGCTCTAAAGTTGGCCAATAATAGCCCATGTGAAGAATGCACTTTGCGATGGCCATGCCACTAAAATGGCCACCACAAGTACCATCGTGTGCTTGGGCCATTGCCCAAGTCAATTCTTGATACTCTAAGCAATGAAGGAGGATTCCTTCATAGCTTCGATGGTATAAGATGTCTCCTAACAAGACAAACTTTGTTGCCTTCTATTTAAATGTCCTTTTGGTAGCGTGCGATAATCTAGGAGGGAGGTTACCAAGCTTTAGGTACTCTCTAATTGGTGTGGACCAGTCCTACTATGTGGAAGCCTCGATTGCATGAATTTCCTATCCCTCATGAAGTTCATCTCGAGCAAATGCTGATTGGGATAGAACTTGTAAGAATAGCATTGTGTTGCTATCAAAAGGGGTTTGGGGGAACAAAGTCCCCCAAGCGGCATGATTCAAGCGCTCATGAATGTGTGAGAATCTCTCTTGATGAGGTTCTATTTGAATCAAGTGGACTTCTGGCATGGCTTGAGTGCTCTCATGCTCAACCACTGATTGTGATAGCATCTTGACTTGAATGGTTGTCATCTCCCCTGTGGGGTCTTGCAGGATCAAGGATCCTAAAGAGGCCATTGTATCCACAAAATGATTAGATGATCGAGGGAGTGCCTCGATGTCATACCATTCAAATTTTTCTAGGGATTTGTCCACAAGGGCTTTGTAGGCTTGCAAAACTGGGCACTTGCACTGGAAGATTCCCTTGACCTGGTTGACAATGAGCAAGGAGTCACCAAAAATGTTGAGCTTGGTGATTTTCATGGTGATAGCCATTTTAAGCCCTATGAGCAGGGCTTCATACTCGACATTATTGTTGGTGCAGGGGAAATCGAGTTTAAATGATAGGGGTATGGGAGCCCCATGCGATGTGAAAAACATGATCCCTGTGCCACCCCCTTGCTCGCATTTGGAGCCATCAAAGAAAAGAGTCATATCCGCCTATGACTCAGGCTCATCAGAATCAGGTGATTCTGATATTTGGAAGACTCCATCATCGGGAAGCTCCATGCTAAGAGGTTGATCCTCCTGGAGAGGAGCCTCTGCAAGTTGATCAGCAATGACTTGACCCTTGATTGACTTTTGTCCTATGAATTCTAGGTCAAATTCTATCAACAACATGATCCATTTCATCGTGCGACTACTATGATAAGTATGACTCATCATGTATCATAATGGATTCTCTTTAGATACAACATACGTAGTGTGGTTGAGCATATAGTGTCGTAGCTTCTTGGTAGCAAAAACCACCGCTAGACATAACTTTTCAATGTATGCGTACTTGATCTCATAGCTCACCAAGGTGCGACTGAGATAGTATGTGGCTTGTTCCTTGTGTAGTTCATTGTTTTGGGCTAACATGGCACCCAATGCAGTCTCAGTAGCTGAGATATATAATCGAAATGGCACCCCTGGTCTAGGTGGAGCTAACACTGGTGACGAAGCTAGGTATTGTTTAATTGCATCAAAGGCATCCTGACACTCATCATCCTAGTGGAATGTGACCCCCTTGTGCAAAAGTTTGTTCATGGGTCGACACTTGTCCAACAATTGTGCTATGAAGCATTTGATGGATGCAATCCTCCCCTGCAAGCTATGAAGCTGCTTGATGTTAGTCGAGGGAGGCATTTCAAGGATTGCCTTGACCTTGTTAGGGTCCACTTCGATGCCTCATTTGGAAACTATAAATCCCAAGAGCTTTCTAGATGTGATGCCAAAGATGCACTTCTTGGGGTTCAGTCTCACATTATGTTCAATAAGGTGATCGAGGACTTTGCGCAAGACATCTAGGTGCTCATGACGTAATAAAGATTTAGCTAGTAAGTCATCCATGTAATCTTCCAAAATCTTGTGCATGTAATCATGGAAGATATATGTCATGGCACGCTGGTAGGTGGCACCGACATTCTTAAGGCCAAATGGCATGACCTTGTAACAAAATGTTCCCCAAGGCATTGTGAACACCATTTTGAGTTGGTCTTCAGGGTTGATATGAATCTGATTATACCCAGAGAAGCCATCCATAAGGGAGAGCATTTTGTGTCCTGCGGTGGCATCTACCAGGGCATCTATGCTTGGCAAAGGAAAATCATCCTTAGGACTCACTTTGTTTAGGTCTCAAAAATCGGTGCAAATGTGAATCCTCCCATCAAGCTTCTTAACGGGGACCATGTTGGACAACCATGGTGGATAGTCTATAAAAATGACAAACTTGGCATCCAATAGTTTTTGTAGCTCATATTTGACCATCAAGGCCACTGTTGGGTGCATCTTTCTCAACTTTTGCTTGATAGGCTTGACTTTGGGGTCAAGCGTTAGATTGTGGGTGACCAGATTTGGATCTAGTCCCGGCATGTCCTTGTAAGACCATGCAAAATTTACCTTCTTCTCTGTGAGAAGGGCTATGTAATCAGCTTGCTCTTTGAGGGATAGGCTTTCCCCTAGCTTGATATATTGCGGGTTGTCAGGATCTGAGCTGATATCTTTGTCAACCGTAGGCTCGATTGACATATGTGACCCCTCCTCCAATTGATGGGGAGTAGGGATCAAATGGATGTCGTTAGCTAGATTTAAATCCTTGATGGGAACCTTGGGTTCCTCCTCAGCATGGAAGACATCATGAGTTGGTCCTATGGAGAAGTGAAACAATCCATCGCAAGCCCAATACTTAGAGGGTGATGGGGGTGAATCAGTGCAATCCCAATCAATCACATCTAGGTCTAGATGGAGTGGTTTGGAAGGATCGATTGGGTTGTGGAGTGGTGTGGTCAAATCAATGGAGATCATATTGATGAAATGTGTCTACTCTCTAGGACCACGTGCATGTGACTGTATATTGATATCATCTCTCACCCCTAGATGTGGTTCTGGGGGAATGGGGATCTTCGGATCCTATCTAGGAATAGATTGCAATATGGGATCATTAGGCTCAAGGAGCTCCATGTGTGTGGGTGGGTCAGGGAAGACCTCATGGTGAATCTGGCCTAAATTGATAGGCCTGGCCCTTAAGCATGGGCCAACATGCAACTGATGATAGACTTCTTCTATGTCGATGGGCTCGTGATGATGGTGCAAATAATGAGGGCCAAGGTACGCCCTCTCTGTTTCATCCTCATAGTCACTATCGTATATGGGAATCTCATTGTTACCCCTTGGGATCGGGCGATCAGGTAGGTGTGGTCCCATATATGCTAGTTCCTCATAATCATCGTCATGGATGAGGATTTCTTCATTCTCATCTCGTAGTGCCTCAGGCTCACGAGGACCCAACTGCTCAAGTAAATTAACTGCTCCCTCCCTAGGAGGTCTAGCTTCCTACGGGTGAACAGATGTATGAGGTCTTCCTGTTGGTCTTTAATGGGGACAATTTGTGAATGATCACTATCCGACTCAAAAGGGTCATATGGTGCCACCTCATAACCCGACTCATCCTCTGAGGTCCATTCATATGAGGTGCCTTGATCTGACTCATCACAAACATGGGGACAACCTCACGAACCTTCCCCTCTCTCAAAATATGGAGGAATGTCACTGGGGATCATGGGGTTCCCATCTAGCCATGGAAAGTAATCTCCTAGGGAGTAGACTGTATTGGGATTGGCATAAGGGTCTTGGGCCAACCCGCCCTCGTAGCCTATATTCAAGTGATTTAGGCCATCCATGAGGACATCTAGAGGCAAGGGATTGTTGCATCCCACTCTCGACTTGTCATAGGGTATTTGATATTGTGGTTGATAAGGGATTCTTGTGCCCTGCTCATACTGGCCTAACCCATAACCATGCCAGTTGCATAGGTCAAGATACTTCAGGGCAAATTTAGGGTTAGACAAGTAGTTAATGTCTTCTCCAAAAGGTTCCTCATCCTCCTCCTACTTTTGGTAAGGTTCGATGCCATAGTCGAGGCCCCCATAGACAAAATTTGTTTGATTAGGGGGAATACCAAGAGGCACGATAGTGCCTATGGGAAGACGGGGTCTACCCATGTCTTGCATCAACTCTAAAGTAGGAGTAGTGGTAACATTCCTAACCATGTATTCTCCCAATCTGGTAGAAGCCAGGTGTACTATAACCTAGGGCTATAGATAGAAGAGGGATGAGAGTGAGACTTGATCTGGCGCATCATTTGCCTCGTGTGGTGTCTCTTCATCATCCAGGCTAAGTATCTCCTCTGTAGAGATAGTGGATATGATTGGTTGGTCCTCCTCAATGGGCCGCTTCTCTGGGTTCCTAGGCAAAGGATCCACTAGTGTATTAGGTGTCTAGGGTGGAGTCGACGATGAGGAGGGCATGGTATGCGGTAGCGGTGGGGTCAAACCTCGACTAGATTTATTCGGTTGAAAATCTAGATGTATCGATGGTAAGGTCGACTCGGGTAACTGTTGCACCATGTTGTAGTACTTGAAGGGCTCTAGGTCCACGGGGATGACATGAACTTGCCCTTCGTGAGTGTACTTGAGGCACTGGTGAGCGATGGAAGGGACACACTTCATGTCCCTGATCCATGGTCTTCCTAACAAGATATTGTATGCCATCTCTCCCTCTAGGATGTGGCACATCGTCGAGATGATATTTTCTCCCACCTAAATAGGTAGGATGATTGTACCAACCATTGAGCATATGGCATCATTGAATGCTCAGAGGGTGTAGGTAGATGTGACAATATGAGATGTTGGGAGCTTCAGGTGCTTTAGAGCTGTTGTAGTTATGATGTTGCTCGAAGACCCAGTATCTATCAAGACTCTCTTGTATGGTGTTCCATTCACATGTGCGACAATGTGTAAAGGGGGATCCACCATATCATGTGGAACCGGTTTAAGTTCATCTTCTCGAAAGGTAATCATCGGTTTCGTGCATTGCCGCACATGCCCCACAAAGTTGTTGAAGGAGTTAGACTCTTGGGGCTGAAGCTCAATTGCCTTAAGGATCTCCATCAAGGCTTCTCTATGAGGTTATGATTGTTGGATGAGCTCATAGATGGAGAGTCGGGTAGATGTTGTTCTTAAACTCTGAGCGAGCTTACTCTTAATGGTGACTATAGGCCTAGGTGGGAGGCTCGGCCCAGGAGGCGGTATAGGCTACGATGTCGAAGGGACATCACTCTGAGCCATAGGTGGTGTAGCTGGACTTGGATACCACCTATTTCTTGTCATAATACTGACCATGCCAACATATCCTTGCTTAGGAGGGGCATGGTGAACCTCATTCACCTGGGGCATTGGTTTGGCCTGCTCTGCATGGGTAGGCAAGGGGTCTTTGAAGACCTCCATCTGTTGGTTGTTCGGTGTGATAGGGTTGTCTACCTGGAGGGCGTTCCTATCAATTAGGTCTTGCACCAAGTGTTTGAATTTGAAACACATTTGCACATCATGCCCATTTTGCCTATGAAACTTGCAATATAGGTCTTCTTTGTATCCTTTGGGCTTAGGTGCATTAGGGTCGATAGGTCGACTGTCAGGTAGATGGATCGCATTGGCCGCCAAGAGGTGATCAAACATTGAGTCCATAGATTCTGCAATGGGCGTGAATTGTCGCTTGGGGTGATGCTGTTGATTTTGCCCTTGACCATTCTGGTTATCCTTGGCATAGTTCCCAGGGGTGGCCTGATAATTAGGCTTTTGAGGTGGCATGGCTGGCGCTGGCCCCGGGACACTAATGGCAACCTGATTTACTGCTATTGACTTAGGTTGCACTGGGGTGTTCTTAGCATTCTTGTTCCATTCCTTCTTGCGAGGCTTCGCAATCTCACCCTCTTGAATCTTGATTTCTTCGATGATCCTAGCCTATGCTAAGGCATCTTCAAGAGTGGGGTATTGTTGCAACTGCAGCAACAAGGAGATTGGCTTCAAGTAACTTTTGGAGAACATCTGAGTCAGCTCCGACATGGGGAGAAGATAAGGTAGCTTGGTGAGCAAGGTTCACCATCTATTGCCATAATTTGTTATTGACTCATCATCATACTATTTCAACCTAGCTACATCGGCCAATGTTGCCTTCCTCTTGGTGTTGAAGGCAAAGCGTTCTAGGAATGCATCCACAAGTTGGTCCAAATTATGGATGCTATGCTTAGGGAGTTGGTAAAACCACTCGGAGGTAGGGCCAGCGAGGGTAGTCACAAATGTCCTCAGAAGCAAAGCATCATCATCATGAATGCCAAAGCATTGACCTAAGAACCTAGTGACATGTTCTTGCGCATCCTCTTCTCCCTTAAAGGTAGCCAACTGAGGCAACTTAAATTGTTCTGGATAGGGAGGCGTAGGTACTGATGGATGGATGGGTTGACTATGCAATTGATGCATAGTGGGATTTTGAGATCCCGACCCAGAGGTCTTGTTCTCTACTGACTCCAGGCATTCTAGCAATGCTTTATAAGGGCCTGAGGACTTGATCTCCTCATCCTTGTTCATATCTTGCGATGGAGGTCTGGGATCCTCCAACCTAGGGTGAGGTGGTGGTAAGTCACCCCCTACCTCGGTAAGGCATCTCAACATACTCTACTTCGGGCTCATGCTCAGTATAAGCCCCTGTAAGGCATCTCTCGAGCTGGTCTATAAATGGGGGTATCTACCCATAGTGGGCACCCTATGTTTGGCCTAGGAGGCATCTCTCGATCTGGCCTAGGAGGTCATGGAGGCAACATTTGATAAGGTCTCGGGGACCTCTCTCGAATGAGTGTGGGTTGCCTCGGGTGGACTTCCTACCTATGTGTCTTAGGGGTAGGGACCCTCTCTCTCAAAGTCTTCTGGAACAACTCGTTGGTCTGTCATTCAATCCTTTCTTTCTCAAGCTGGTGCAAGTGGTCTAGTTGCTCTTTATCCCATCGAAGCTACTTGAACTGAGCTTGGCATTCGGTATATCTTGCAACCACTTGCCTAATTTGATCCGTAGTGTGAGGCCTAGGGGGTCTAGGAATCTCACCCTAGGGCCGACCTTGTCCAAGGTAATCTGTGTTCTCCATAGGGCGCTTGCCTCTCTCGAGGTTCACCGCATTGACTTGAGGCTCGGGTTGGAACATGTGTTCATTATACTCAGCTAGCATAGAGGCACATCGGGCATGCATGGAATATTGTTCTTGAGGAAAGTCTAGGATCTCCTCATGTCTTCCCTCTTGGACGAGGAAAGGTAGGGCAGAATTGGCTCACCCCGATCGATGGGTGTCATTCCCATCGGGCTGCATGAGTTGTTGTATCCTATCAAGGTGACATAGAGGTAAAGTCATATCGACTTGCTTCGGCCAGTGTGTGAAGTCATGCTCCTACCTAGGATTAGGCATGTCAGCCCTGATGGGAATGCGGATGCATGGCACCACTCTATCTATTAGCGCCTCGACACGTAGTTGCCTTTCACCAAGAAAGGCCTGTGAAATATCTCCATATCGGGAACACTCTCCCATGTAATACCCATCATCCCTCGGGGTGTCCTATAGAGGGTCCCTTCGGAGATGAGGCTCGTGCCCTACGGTCTTGGGGCTAGGTGGAGTAGCAGCTCACCAGGGAGGTATAACCAAGTCCCTAGGGCTATAGCGAAGATGATTCGTGTCTCCTAATCCACTCTCCGTAGCTTTCGCCCATGCTTGGGCTTGGCTGCGGGTGCGCACCATTGCGCTCCTCTATCAGTACCCCAAGTGATTATCTTCTTTACAATTTTTTAATGAAACAACATACAAGAAGGAAACACTCAATAAGATAGATGATTATCTCTTTTAAGTTTTAAGTGTGAATCCCTAAACTATTTCGTGTGTTTTAGATGTGTTGTTTGTAAAGGATGACCTTGTGTCACGTATTTGAAATATTGTTGGATGATGTACTCAAATGTTTAAAGGATTTCACCTATATACTCACACAAGCTGAATATGGTGATGAAATCCATATCCAACGAGGTAGCATAGGTACTACCAACCCTCACCCAACACCCCGTGCACAGCGATACACCTCTCCGAAGAGAAGTGCGTGCTATTTTGCATGGTTAGGACAGATCTTGGGTCGGCCTTGGCCACGGATGGGTCCCGATGATACTCTTTCACATGAGCCAATCAAGTGGTAATGACATCCACTATTGGTCTCGATCGACGGGTTGGATGTGAGAGCCCAATGCCGTCGATGTTAAGATAAAGCATGGTGTGTGGGGGTTCCTTTTAATCCCAAGAAAGTAAGCAAAGAAGCATTCGATGATCATTCACTAAATGCATGCAAATAAGTGTGTTTTACTTTCATAAAGTTAGGATAAAGAACCTACAAATGCAACTTATGAATGCAAATCCTAAATGCTAACTTACCCATTGGGTAAGCCATAAACAATCAAGCCACAAAGATGCATTGCTACTTTAGATTTCCTTTGATTTTTCTTCTTCCTTTTGCTATGTGATGTTATAAGAAAAGAAAAAATGTAACTTTTAACCTTTCTATGCAAGCAAATGAAGCAAGAAAACTGATTTTTGACAGTCTCTGAAAATGTAGCAGAAAAATAGAGGTTTTAGGCACTTACTTTGTCCATTTTGAGCTCTCCAAATTCTGAATTTTTGGGCAAAAATCTCTCTGTTTCACCACCACTCTAGGGTGGGATGATTAGAAGCCTCACCACCATCCTAGGGTGGGATGGTGAAGCCACCATCCCAGGGTGTGCCAGATAAAGGCTCTACCACCATTCTAGGGTGGGGAGGGGAGCACCTCCCAAAAAAAAAAAAATTTTTTTTTTTTTTTTTTTTTTTCTTCTCCCCCACGATATGGGGGCGCGGCCCGCCCCCCCCCCCCAGAGGGGAGGGGGGAGGGGCCGCCAGAAAAAAAAAAAAAAAAAAAATATCCCCCCCCCCCCCCCGCGGCGGAGCGAAGGGGGGCGGGGGGAAGAGGGGGAAGCGCAAGCCAAAAAAAAAAAAAAAAAAAAAGGGGGTTTTTTTTTATTAAGGGGGGGGGGGACCAGGGGGGGGGGGAGGGCCCCCCCGGGGGGGGGAAAATTGGGGAAAATTTTTAAATTTTGGGGGGCCCCCGGGGGCAACCCCCCCCCGGAATCAGGGTGCACATCCAGTGCTTTTCCTCATACCCACAATCGAGGTGGGAGGGCCAATGCCGCCACTACTTGTATCTTCAATCTATGATGTCTAATATTCCTTCCCAATGCCTTCTAATAACCTGCACCTACACACAAGGAAGCCAAAGGGGTCAAATAGCAAGGGTGTATGGTGGAAAACATGCAATCCCCACAGGGGCAAAATAACGCATATATTAAAAATAAATCAAATCAACTCGGAATGCCTTGAAAATTTGTGGATATGTCAAAGAGGATTTTTTTAGAGGATATCACCAAAAAAAGAATCGGAAATTGCATCCGTAGACCCCTCGATTTTGCGTTGCCCGCCTACAACCTACGAAAACCAAGACAAGCAAATCCTGAACCTAAACATATCCAAAACTCATGAAATTTGGAAAGAATGCATAAATGGACATTTCAAGACAACCCATATGGTTATATTTTCAAATTGAGGCCCAGATCCACCTGCATCCAACTGGGGTGCCCGGATGGGCCCTACGGACCTGCAAAAACTTAAAAATGCTATAACTCGATCAATTTAACTCCAAATTGCATGAAATTTAAACCACAACATCATATGAGGATCTATAATAATATAATTAAAAAATAGTAATAAAATTATGCAAGGATTTGTCCTCGTCCCGGGGGTGGTGGTGACTACAACTAATTGGGGGCCCAAGGGGCCTTATGATGCCAATTTGATCATTGTTTGTGTGTGCTTAATCGGATTAAACACATTTTAGTGTCTACAGATACCATAATACAATTTGACAAAGATCTTATATTGGAAAATGTGAAGCGAATTCAATTGATTTTAGGTGCTTGTTAAATACAATGTAGTGGGTGGTTCGAAGTTAGTTGAACCACCACAAATCGGTTGTCTAACCAACCCAAAACTGGAGAGCGCATAAATGCGCTATTTTATTAAATAATTTAATACCATATGCTCTCTAATATACTATATGCTAACATTTTGGTTTCCCACTCACTGTTTTCCACGTGTTGAACTCAGCATTTTCGTAAGGTTACGCATTAAGTTCACCTAATCCGCCTATGGTTTTTAGAAAAACACATTAAAAAGGTAATTATATTTTTCCTAGTCTAAAATTATTGTTCCTCACGAGATGGAATGCACAATTACTTCCTAAATAGTGAAGCTAAATTCATGAAGCAAGGTGTATTTATTTCATATTATGATGGAAATTTGGATAGATTTTTTTCAGTGTAGAGATCTATTAGAGCATTTATCAAGGGAAAGATATTAGTGTTATTTTTGTCTTATCTTTGTCCTTCAATTTAAATCACATGATGTTAAATTTATCATCTTATTTATGATCGAGAGTCGATATTGTACAATGTTTTGGACACATTATTTTACAATATATTTAATGTTTAAAATTATTTAAAACATAAATATTATAATTTTTAGGGGTTAGGTGGATTGCTGAATGTAGTTATGGATCGGCACTTACCAAGAAGAGATCTAGGTTCAAAATTTGAGGGAAGCCAACCCTTTTCAAAGGTATTAGTCTGCTTTGAAACTTTTGAGTGCATGCCAGACCAACGACGATACAAACCTCGATTGATCGATGGTCTCCACATCACATCGGGTCAACAAGAATGAGATGTATAGGTTTGTTGGGAGTAGTCATGTGGTTTGAACCCTACGTTGACCAATTACTAAAAATAGTGGTTGTAACCAACTCTCCTATGTAATCAAAAAAAAAAGTTTTATAATATTTTATTATATAAACTTAAAGGGTCATGGTTAACCTTCTTATAATTAAACTTTATTTAATTTTTGTAATTAACTTAAATTTTGTTGGCAATTTGAGTTATTTTATGTTGTCATTGATGTCACATGGATCATTGATGTCACATGGATCACATTTGAGTTTTGGTGGCAAAAGCACTTCATAAAATATCATTTATGATATTTTGGAGAGCATGGATATATACAGGGTTTTTGTGAAAACCAAGGCAAGAAAAATAAAAGGTTTTATTTAAAACCATGGATGGCAGATTTGAAATGGGTTTTTCTTAAAACCCAGGTTGGCTTTTCGTTTCATCGAAAAAGGTGCCCCGGTGATGGAGATATTTAATTTTAAATATTTAGTTTAAATTTTAAATTATTTAAAATTTAAATTTTAATTTTAAAATTAAAAATAAAATTATAGCGCCGACGTCTAAAGAAAGGAGGAAAGGCATATATTAAAAATAATAGTGTCGATGTCTAAAGAAATGAGGAAAGACATATATATATATGCCACCAAAAGCTTCGATAAATTCTTGTCCTCGATTTTCGAATGCATTCGAATTGATAATGTAATGCGAGAAGAGCCTGTGTGTTGAAGCGTGTGTAAAGAGGCGTGTGAAGGGTTTACGAAATTTGGGTCCATTGAAGAATCGTTCATGGAGGATAACCAAATGCATAGGCACCTTTGGCCTAGTGGTTCGTGCATTGTGTAAGAAGCAGGAGGTCCTGCGATCGAGTCTCGTCGGGGATGCTTGTTGTGTTGAAACGCTCGAAGCATTTTTGAGTTTTCGAAGGGCGTAGAATATTGAGGTATTTGTTTTGGTTCGTGCCCCTTTGAACACGTGAGGGCATGTGGCCCAATGACGGCTTGGCCATGGTTAAGGCACTGAGCGAGGAGGCATCAAGGGATCGAATCCCATCAAGGACAGAGGCAAGTTAATATTTTTTTAATATTTTATTTTTCTAAAGTTGCCCTAGGAGAAATAAGGGTTATGATGCACCTTAAGAAAAAGAGAGATTTCTGGTGATTTTCTTTTTGGAAGTATATCATATTATATATCGTTGGAAAGCTTATTTCGAGGGCTATTTGATTAACTTGCTTAGAGGGAGAAATAAGGTGTGTGTAAAGAGATATTTCTGATTTTGTAAAGAGGTTCAAAAGTGAAGGTTGCTTTGTTCTTTTTCAAAGAGGATTAATTCTTTCATGAGGGGACATGATGTATTTTATTGAGTAGGAGTAATAAGGTGTTATTTGGATATTATTGTTGTGTTATTAATCATGATCCCTAACCCTTATTGAAAGTTGAAAAAGAAAGTTTGTTGAGTGTGGCAGATTTAGTGGACAACTAATAAGGCATCAAAAGGTATGAGCAATATTCTCCATTGACTTTGTTTATGGTGGTTGATTTCTGAAATATCATTGGAGAGAAAAGGATTGATTGTGGTTTCCTTTTCGAAAGTGGTTGGTTGAATGCTTCAAGGTTTTCTGGTTTGAGAGTTGTGTTTAAACCTTGTTTTATAAGCATTGTTGTTGAAGCCATTAGTTGTGTGAAAAACCTGAGATAGGGTTTGAGAAGAACATGAGTATCATTGTTATGTGAAGAATGTTTTATAAGCATTGTTGTTGAAGCCCATTGATTGTACAAAGAACTTGAACTTGAGTTAGAGGAGAACATGAGTATCATTGTTATGTGAGATTTGTGGTTGAGCATTGTTGGAAATATTTTGAGTTGGTTGATACTTGCTTGGACTAGGGTTTGTGAGAAAGAGTTGTTCCTTGTGGTGATTGGTTGAGTAGAGTTGTTTGAGCCTAGTCAAGTGATTGAGTGAAGTGGTTGTTCAAGTTCCATGAAACAAACTATTCTATATTCTGATTTGAGTTGAGATCATTGTGGATCATTGTTGTCATCCATTGTAGAGTGCATTGCCATTCATTGTTGAGTTCATCATTGAGCCTTGCCTTCATAGATTTGTGGATGATATTTGAGTGCTACTTGAGCATGATTGATTGAGCCTTTGAGAAGGCTTTTGGGATAGATTTTTGGATAGATTTGTGGCAGATTTTGTGCATGATTGATTGAGCCTTTGAGAAGGCTTTTGGATAGATTTATGGATAGATTTGTGAGCAAGTTCTTGGTGCATGATTGATTGAGCCTTTGAGCAGGTTTTTGGTGAGCTTGCTAGAGAAATTTGAGCAAGTTCTTGGTGAGCTTGCTAGAGCATATTTTGAGCAAGTTCTTGGTGAGCTTGCTAGAGAATATTTGAGCAAGTTCTTGGTGAGCTTGCTAGAGCATATTTTGAGTAAGTTCTTGGTGAGCTTGTTAGAGTATATTTGAGAAAGTTCTTGGTGAGCTTGCTAGAGCATATTTGAGCAAGTTCTTGGTGAGCTTGCTAGAGTAGATTTGAGTAAGTTCTGGTGAGCTTGCTAGAGATAGATTGTAGATTAGTTCTAGAGATAGGATTGTTGTAGATAGGATTGCCTACAAATCTTGAGCAGATTAGTGGATTGCCTACCTGAGTAGATCAATGAATTGCCTTATTGAGCAGATTAGTGGATTGCCTACCTAAGCAGATCAAGATTAGTAGATTGCCTACCTAAGTAGATCAGTGGATTGCCTACCTGAGTAGATCAGTGGATTGCCTAGCTGAGTAGATCAGTGAATTGCCTTGCTAAGTAGATCAATGGATAGCCTAGCTTTGAGCAGATCAAAGTAATCATTTGTATTGGGATAAGGATCCCTATTTCTTTATGAAATATTATAAGGATATTATCTTGTGGAGTACCCCACATTGGGGGAACCACGTTAAATCTTGTGTCTCAATTGTGTGTGGTGATTTGTGCTCTTGCTTACTATTGCTATCTATGTCATTAATGCACATTGCTATATTTGGATATTGTAATTAAGGACACTAATTGATATTGGTTTGGAAAGAAATTAAAAAGTGGGTGCTATACTGTTCACCCCCTCTCAGTATAAGCTTGTGTTCTTCAATTGGTATCAGAGTGGGTTCCTTCGGAAAGGCTAATAACTTGAGGGTAGATTCTACAAGAACACATATGGCTTCATAGAATGGATCATCTACAAATAAGGCTCCATTATTTGATGGTAACAATTATGCTTTTTGGAGCATGAGAATGAAGAACTACTTGATATCACAAGGATATGAGGTATGGCAGATGGTTGAAAAAGAGTATAAGGTTGAAGGTGATCTCGAGGTAGATAAGACTATCAAGAAATTGGTTGAGATCAATGCAAGGGCAATGAATTGTATTTTGAGTGGGCTACGTGAGACAGATTTTGCAAAGGTCATGGTATGTAATTTAGCTAATGAAATGTGGACCAAGTTGTGGAATACCTATGAAGGAGATTCCAAGGGTCATAGAAGAAAATAAGAAGGAAAGCATAAGCATGACAAATATGATAGGTACAAGCAAAGCAAGCATGAGAAGAAGAAAAGTTTTTGTAGGACAAAGAAAACTTTCTACATTGAAGAAGCAAATGATAGCTCAGATCACAACAATAGAGACAAGTCAGATGATGAAAAATAAGAACATCTATTCCTAGGAATAGAAGGTGAAAGAGAATAGTGCTTTGTGTGTGGTCAAAGAGATCATATATTAGGATATTGCAATGGCTTCAGTGATAGTGAAGATGAAATGACACATCAAGGAAACATGCATGGTCAAAGAAATCATGAGAGTTTGTTTGCTATAGAAGATGATAATGATCTCAGTGATAGTGAAGATGAAGAAGGGTTTTTCTATGGGATAAAATAAGTAGAAGAAGAACTTCCACTCCAAATAGAACACCTATTCCTAGGTATTGAAGTTAAAGAAGAGGATATATCTATCGAAGAATGACATGAAGAACTTGCTATAGCCATTGAGCAAGCAAACAGGTACAAGAAGGGTCTAAGAATACTAAAATGCTTCATATGCAGAGACTTTGGGCATTTAGATGATGATTGCATGTACTACAACAATTGCAACAAGAAAATTTTATTTGTGGAAAAAGAAAGCAACAATTCTAGTAATAGTTCTAGCAGCAGTTCTAGTGACAATTCCAACAGTAGTGATGTTGAAGAAGAGGAAGATTCAGATAAAGAAAAGGAGGAAGCCACTCTTAAGGAACTTGTTGAATTGAAAAGAGAAAATTCAGAATTGAAGGCTCAAATACAAGAAGATGAGAAATGTAAGACAAAGCTTCTACAGGATATATCTGACTTAAGAGATAAGGTTGAAAAGGCAAGAAGAGTTGAAAAAGGTACGGTTGAACAGTCAAAGGTAAAAGAGATAGAATGTGAAAGGCTTATGGTTACTCTTGAAGAATTAAAAAGGGAGAACTCAGGATTAAGGGTTCAAGCTCAAGAAGATGAAAAAGCAAAAGCAAGGTTTTTACAGGAACTCACCAACTTCAAAATCAAAGTTGAAGAGACAAGGAAAATTGAAGAAGGTATGGCCAAAAAATTAAAGACAAAAGATCTAGAGTGTGAAAGATTAGAGCATGAGATAGTTTCACTAAGGATGGAAGTAAAAGGTTCTAAGGACAAGCTACACAAGTTTGAGGAAAATTCAAGGACCTTGGAAAGGACTATCAATGCACAAAGGTCATCAGTCATCATAACAGGACTTAGTTCTAAAGAAGAACAAGGGAAACATGAAGCAAAAAAAGGAAATTCAAGCTCAAACACCAAAAAAGAAGAAGAGTCGAAAGAAGTAAGTGAAAGAGAGAGTGAGACTTCTAAGGATAATTTGGATAATAGAAAGTTCAACAAGGAAAGGAACAATGCACAAGTAAGAAACAGATGGAACAAGAAACAGGGAGAAGAGACTAAGAGACCAATGAGGTCTAGGCAAGGTTTCTTCAATGGAAGATGTTTTTCATGTCACAGGTTTGGGCACATGGCTTCACAGTGCAGGTCATATGAAAGACAGGAATATGGGAAAGGATAACTTTTCCATGGGTATTGCTACTCATGCAATGAGTATGGTCACAAGGCAATGAATTGCAGGATTCATGATAGAAGAGGATATGGCTTCACCAGAAGATATCCTAAGACATTTGCACCTCCAAGGAATAATAACATTAAGTGTTTTAATTGCAATAACTTTGGACATATTGCAAAATGGTGTAGGACTCAATTCCAAATAGGTTCAAGGCAAGAAGGTCAAGCAGTCTCAAGGCAAGAAGGCCAAACAGGTTCAAGACAAGAAGATCAAGTAACTCATCAAGAAAAGGATATCAGAAAGATGTGGAAGGAAGTTGACAAAGGAGAGAAATAATGTAATATGGGAGTAAAAGTACTCCCACCCCAAAATTAATCACCTCAAGAGAGAAGGTGGTGAGGGGGCTAAGCTTAAGAGTCATATCTTTTAGCCCCATAGGTGTCCCTTTTGCCATTGATGTCAAAGGGGGAGAGATTTGAGTTAGGGGAGCAGCCTCCAAAGAGAGCATTGAGTTAGGGGGAGCAGCCTCCAAAGAGAGTATTGAGTTAGGGGAGTAGCCTCCATAGAGAGTATTGAGTCAGGGGGAGCAACTTTGATTCTCAGAGATGGTTTTTGCAGTGATTGTGGTGATTTGGATTAGAGGTGTTGCCATCAATGACAAAGGGGGAGATTGTTGGAAATTTGAGTTATTTTATGTTGTCATTGATGTCACATGGATCATTGATGTCATATGGATCACATTTGAGTTTTGGTGGCAAAAGCACTTCATAAAATATCATTTATGATATTTTGGAGAGCATGGATATATACAGGGTTTTTGTGAAAACCAAGGCAAGCAAAATAAAAGGTTTTATTTAAAACCATGGATGGCAGATTTGAAATGGGTTTTTCTTAAAACCTAGGTTGGCTTTTCGTTTCATCGAAAAAGGTGCCCCGGTGATGGAGATATTTAATTTTAAATATTTAGTTTAAATTTTAAATTATTTAAAATTTAAATTTAAATTTTAAAATTAAAAATAAAATTATAGCGCCGACGTCTAAAGAAAGGAGGAAAGGCATATATTAAAAATAATAGTGCCAATGTCTAAATAAAGGAGGAATATATATATATATATATATATATGCCACCAAAAGCTTCGATAAATTCTTGTCCTCGATTTTCGAATGCATTCGAATTGATAATGTAATGCGAGAAGAGCCTGTGTGTTGAAGCGTGTGTAAAGAGGTGTGTGAAGGGTTTACGAAATTCGGGTCCATTGAAGAATCGTTCGTGGAGGATAACCAAACGCATAGGCACCTTTGGCCTAGTGGTTTGTGCATTGTGTAAGAAGCAGGAGGTCCTGCGATCGAGTCTCGTCGGGGATGCTTGTTGTGTTGAAACGCTCGAAGCATTTTTGAGTTTTCGAAGGGCACAAAATATTGAGGTATTTGTTTTGGTTCGTGCCCCTTTGAACACGTGAGGGCATGTGGCCCAATGACGGCTTGGCCATGGTTAAGGCACTGAGCGAGGAGGCATCAAGGGATCGAATCCCGTCAGGGACAGAGGCAAGTTAATATTTTTTAATATTTTATTTTTCTAAAGTTGCCCTAGGAGAAATAAGGGTTATGATGCACTTTAAGAAAAAGAGAGATTTCTGGTGATTTTATTTTTGGAAGTATATCATATTATATATCGTTGGAAAGCTTATTTCGAGGGCTATTTGATTAACTTGCTTAGAGGGAGAAATAAGGTGTGTGTAAAGAGATATTTCTGATTTTGTAAAGAGGTTCAAAAGTGAAGGTTGCTTTGTTCTTTTTCAAAGAGGATTAATTCTTTCATGAGGGGACATGATGTATTTTATTGAGTAGGAGTAATAAGGTGTTATTTGGATATTATTGTTGTGTTATTAATCATGATCCCTAACCCTTATTGAAAGTTGAAAAAGAAATTTTGTTGAGTGTGGCAGATTTAGTGGACAACTAATAAGGCATCAAAAGGTATGAGCAATATTCTCCATTGACTTTGTTTATGGTGGTTGATTTCTGAAATATCATTGGAGAGAAAAGGATTGATTGTGGTTTCCTTTTTGAAAGTGGTTGGTTGAATGCTTCAAGGTTTTCTGGTTTGAGAGTTGTGTTTAAACCTTGTTTTATAAGCATTGTTGTTGAAGCCATTAGTTGTGTGAAAAACCTGAGATAGGGTTTGAGAAGAACATGAGTATCATTGTTATGTGAAGAATGTTTTATAAGCATTGTTGTTGAAGCCCATTGATTGTACAAAGAACTTGAACTTGAGTTAGAGAACAACATGAGTATCATTGTTATGTGAGATTTGTGGTTGAGCATTGTTGGAAACATTTTGAGTTGGTTGATACTTGCTTGGACTAGGGTTTGTGAGAAAGAGTTGTTCCTTGTTGTGATTGGTTGAGTAGAGTTGTTTGAGCCTAGTCAAGTGAATGAGTGAAGTGGTTGTTCAAGTTCCATGAAACAAACTATTCTATATTCTGATTTGAGTTGAGATCATTGTGGATCATTGTTGTCATCCATTGTAGAGTGCATTGCCATTCATTGTTGAGTTCATCATTGAGCCTTGCCTTCATAGATTTGTGGATGATATTTGAGTGCTACTTGAGCATGATTGATTGAGCCTTTGAGAAGGCTTTTGGGATAGATTTTTGGATAGATTTGTGGTAAGTTTTGGTGACATGATTGATTAGAGTTTGAGAAGGTTTTTGGTTAGATTTAGAGATATTTTGAGCAAGTTCTTGGTGAGCTTGTTGGAGTAGATTTGAGCAAGTTCTTGGTGAGCTTGCTAGAGAGATTTGAGCAAGTTCTTGGTGAGCTTGCTAGAGCATATTTGAGCAAGTTCTTGGTGAGCTTGTTAGAGCAGATTTGAGCAAGTTCTTGGTGAGCTTGCTAGAGAATTTGAGCAAGTTCTTGGTGAGCTTGCTAGAGCATATTTGAGTAAGTTCTTGGTGAGCTTGTTAGAGATTAGTGGATTGTAGAGAGATAGATTGCTAGTGATTTGAATGATTTTGAGTAGATAGTGGATTGCCTATAGAGATTAGGATTGCCTACTGAGTAGATTAGTGGATTGCCTATGTAGATCAGGGAATTGCCTTTAGAGATTAGTGGATTGCCTACCTAAGTAGATCAGGATTGCCTACCTTGAGTAGATCAGTGGATTGCCTACTTGAATCAGTGGATTGCCTAGCTGAGCAGATCAGTGAATTGCCTTGTTGAGCAGATCAGTGGATAGCCTAGCTTTGAGTAGATCAAAGTAATCATTTGTATTGGGATAAGGATCCCTATTTCTTTGTGAAATATTATAAGGAGATTATCTTGTGGAGTACCCCACATTGGGGGAACCACGTTAAATCTTGTGTCTCAATTGTGTGTGGTGATTTGTGCTCTTGCTTACTATTGCTATCTATGTCATTAATGCACATTGCTATATTTGGATATTGCAATTAAGGACACTAATTGATATTGGTTTGGAAAGAAAGTAAAAAGTGGGCGCTATACTGTTCACCCCCCCTCTCAGTATAAGCTTGTGTTCTTCAAAGTCCTCTTGTTATGTTGGTTTAATTTAATCTTTATAATGTAATTTTGGGTTTTTGTTATAAATATCCCCTCACACTCCTCGTTAATCATTGGAGTGTTATTTTTTTTAAGGAAAATCTTAGATTATATTAATTCATGAACCGGAACATTACAAAACTATGGAGATAACACTGTCCACCAGCTAAAAAACAAAACGAGGTGGATAAGGAGTAAAGCATCCATAACTGAATATAAATAAAAATAGAAGTTAATAGCAACAAAAAGACTATAACTATATCTTTTATATCATGAAATTTCTTTTTAGGAAACTATTCACTACATCCTTGAGCATAATCAGGTAGTGAAGCAAAAAAAATGATTGTCATGTTGCATTCCAAGAATATGGAGCCTATGTTATAGGAAAATGTGGTCACTTGTGTAGCTCATATCATCAATAAAATTCTAGCTTAACCTATTTAGGATATGACTCTTCTTAAGAGATTGACAAACGATAAATGTAATGTATATAAGTTTCATATTTTTGGATCCACTACATGGTCCCATGTGTAGAAATATACATAGAACAAGGTTTATGCCAAGAGCTATCATTGTATTCTTTGGGATACTCTAACACCCCTAAGGCTTATCACTTGTATGATCCTATGGAGCAACATATTATCATTCAAAGAGATGTAATATTTGATGGGGTATTTTTGTTCACTCCTTTCAAACCACTTCCTATCCTTCTAGTTTATGATTCTCTACTAGAGATCCCTTAGTGGTTCTTATTGTCCCCTCTAAGATTCTCATTGGTCCTCTTCTAGTTGTTCCAACTCTATCACCCAACATGATTTCATTAGTAGGTGTTATTGATATGATCCTCCTCTTCCAAACCCTTCTCCAATTTTTACTCTAGTTTTAGACCCAATAGTTTATGAGCTTGATCCTTCCATTTATTGTGTGATAGTTTTGGATGTTGAGGTGGATAGTGAGATTGGGATTAATACTTTAGTACTAGATTTGGATGCTACTTCTATGCAATATGTGCATAGCCTTCCATAGAACACTCTATGTCTAAGTGGGCATGGATTGTCCTTCAAGATGCTTAAACTATTCTCTCTCACAAGTGCCATCGAAATGCCCCATCTTAGGCCCTTTTTTTTCAAAGTTGATGATTCTAGAAATCCTCACTTATTCTAAGTACAAGGGTTTCCTAGAATGAAAGGATGTCATGCTTATTGAGTATGAATCATTAATAAAAAATCAAACATGGGAGATTGTTCCTATTCCTAAAGGAAAGAGTATTGCTGGTTGTAAATGGGTCAATAAGACCAAGTAAACTTTTGATGGTCAAGTTAAGAATATTAAACAATTCCTTATTGCTAAGGGATTCTCTTAGAAAGAGGGAGTTGATTATTCATAGAATATTTTCCATATTGCATGAATGGAATCTTTTTGGATGATTTTATCTGTTGTAGTTTCTTATGAATGATGGGTACATAACATGGATATGAAGAGTTTCTTTCTTCATGGAGAGATTTAAGACGATATTTGAACAGGATAATCATCTAGTTTTGAGGTTGATGGTCCATTCCTACATGTGTAGATTGAAGAGGTCCTTGTATGGACTTTTCATGGTTGGTAGGAGAATATTAGTTCATTCTTTCTCAATTGTGGATTCTAATGATGAGAGGAAAATCTCTAAATTAGGCTTCAATACGGTCATATTTGGTGATTGTATTATATGTTGATAATCTTCCCATTATAGGAAGTTAACATATTTGATCTAGGAGATGAAGTCATGTATTCATGACACTTTTGAGATGATAGATTTAGGAATTCATCATTCTTAGGAATTTAGATCGATTAGTCACCCTCTAAGATTTTCATTTCTAAATGCAAGTATATCTTAAAACTTATATAATGGTTTTGGATGGAGGAATACAAACCTACTTGGACTCCTTTTCCATTTGGTTTGAAGCTAAGTAGATTACACTACTCTCTTAGTGGATGCTACTTTGTACTAATCACTTGTTGGGGGAGTTTTTCATCTCACCCACACTCTATCAAAGATTACATTTTCTATCAATTATTATTTCAAATATATGTAGGACCCCATGAGAGTCGGTAGATAGTGGCCAAGTAGATCCTTTGGTACATTATATGTTTATATCATATGGGCATTTGCTACTCAATTAGAGCACCTCCATTTTTTATAGGATTATCTAATGTAGATTGGAACAATGATTTATACTAGCAAAGCTCCACTATAAGGTTTTATTTTCTCTTAGTTATGGATCAGTATCTTGGTTTGTAGATAATAGTCTACTATATTTGTCTTTTATATTCGATAAACATTATGCTACCAATGAGAATTTTGAACACCTTCGATGGATTCTCATAATTTGAAACAATTGGATATTTTGTAATCATTTATAGTCACCCTTTATTGTAACAATTAAATCTCCATCAACCTTGTAATCTAGTGTTTTATCACTAGACTAAGCACATTATGTTTTGATGCACTATGTTTTATGGATTCAAGTCATGGGATGCTTGATCTAGATTATGTGTTGTTAATGGAATAGATAGTAGATATCCCAACCAAGGTCATGTTCCAAATGTCTTTTGTGTGATTGTGAGAGCATATTGAAGTAGAAGAGTGCCCCTTAAGGGGGGATAACTAATAACAATGTCCCCACGTCCCTTGTTCAACTTAAGGGGATATGTTGGAATATGTGGTTGTAAGCTTCACTTGAGACCATTATCTACTTTTGTATTATATTTTTTTTACTGTACATGTTGTACAGGTGTGTTTACTATGATATTTTAATAATAAACCTTAAGGTTAATTCTTTAACCTGAACCTATGGTCACATATTATTGGGTATATACACCCCTTGAAACCAGCCATTTTTTTATTTGTTGGAGTTCTTTTTTCCTTTAGTAAATTACTTTCATGTTTATAGTAGACCTTCATATTAAATTGTGTCTTCCTATGAGTTGTTCATTTGTTATGAGTAATGTGTTGTTTTGTTCATTTTTGAAAAGTATTGTTGAATTCAAAAAATAAATAATTCTATCTATGAGTGATATAAATTAATTCTTTGTCACTATATTTATATAATGTCTATTTATCTATCTTCTAAATTGTATTGTTTTAGTTCAGCTTTCTATTTCCTAAACTAAGTATCTAATAAATGATGGCTCAACTTAGTTTTATTTGATCTTGTATAAAAAAACAAGATTTTTAGTCATTTGAATTGCACTCATATTGTCACGAAAAATGATAGTTGGTCTTTATTTTTTTTCTCCCAAGTCTTCTAGGAATTTGCCTCAAGCATACTGCTTGTATACACATTGTGTACAATTTTCTCATGTAGATTTTACATATTATGTCTTTGTTGCTGAGAGTGCAACTATTGGTTGTTCCTTAGAACTCTTGCTTACCAATCCATTTGCCAATGAGAAATAATTTTCTCATGTAAATTTTTTGTCATTAATTGAACCTTCCAACCAACTCAATCTTATTGGTTGAAGTACAATGAATTCCATTTACTTTCATTTCTATTACCATGAGATGAATCTATACTAGAAGAAAATAAAGACAATTTACATGAAATAAACTTGACATCTTCCATCATCTTTAGAATAAGTCAATCTTATTACAACAAATCACTTCTCAATTTATATCATTATATCATGCTTGATCATATCATCCTTTATAATCACTTCTCCTCTCACGTTTGTTCCCTAAATTGAACTTGCTATAAATTTGCTCATCTTCTTATCTCCAACTTGGGCAGATTGACTTCCCATTAGGGCTTTCAAGTATAAATTTCCTTCCATTTTACCCAATGGGGCTCTCTCTTGACTCACGCTCACACTCGCTCAATTGTTTTTGTCACAAAGATGACCAATTATAAGCAATATTATCATGATTTTGAAACGCACAATGTGTTGCATCTTTATTGTATTAATTTATGGATTACTAATTGGTTGAAGAGGATGTGTATTTGATGACTTCCTCACCTAAAATATTATGCTCATGGTGTTGATAGGTTAAAGTCATTATGGTGGTGATAAACAGTGTTATTGAAGAATCAACTATACCAAATAGAAGGGAATAATATTGATTTCTTAGGCTAGATTTGGCATTAATGTTGTTCTTTTATTTACTAGCTAAGCTAATGCCATTTGATCTATCATAGACTTTGGTCTTTTATTATGCTTAAGATAATATTGACAAGAGTCATTGATAAGGGATGAAAATGATTCTTAGGCATAAATTGATGCCAAGTTGTGACCATCATTATTTTTTATCACAATATTTGTTGACCAAGCTCCATAGGGAGATATTTAGCATTAAGTCAAGTTTAAACTTAAAAAGAATAAGCTTGTAAGGTGTGACGACCCTTTTAAATTTGGATGCACTAAATTTTATAATGGCACAACCAATTTATAAAACATTCAAGCAAAATTAATGATAAAAAATGGATTTAAATACTAAGGCTTGCTCCCATGTTTTATTAAAAATAAATATTTAAATTTTACATAGCATTCAAACTTAATATATTAACTTATAATTCATCACAATTAAACTAGTTCTTTCAATTGGTTATATGGGATTGAAATAGGCCCCACCCATATTACATCATAACCACATAGTGGTATTACAACAAAGCTTGAATATTATTCATATATCGCTTGGTAAGATTCAAACTTGTGTCTCCTCCCTTGAATGTTGAGGAATCTAACCAGTTGAGCTAATGCCAAGTTTTCTAATCAAATAATTTAACATAAGTTATAAAAATATTAATTAAAAAATCTAATATGCATTTAAATGCAACAAACATATTTCAAATTCAAATTGAATAATGCAATTGAGAACATAACAAATGAAAAACATATACCAAAACATGCAAACCATAAATAGTTTTTTTCCTTTTTTCAATTGGTGATATGGGATTGAAACGACCCCACGTGTATTACATCATGACTATGGTATTACAATAAAATTTGGATATATATTTTTTATTAGGTGGGTGAAGGGGTTTTGAAAGGGACCCCAAACCTTTTACAAAATGGATCCGACAAACCTATCGAGAGGAAAAAGGGGCACACAAGCCACCAAGAGAGAAACCAGGATCCCGAGAAAGTCTAAAACCAAACTAACAAACATAAACTAAAGGAACCTAAGAAAAATAGCCAACCAAAAAAGCAAAGGATAATACCATGCCACACAGGGGAGATCAAAACCTAAAAAGCAACAACAACCCACGCAGGTGAGAACAAAACCCAAAGGAAACCAAACTAAACAAATAACCTGCCTAAGGAAGGGGAAATAAGCAAACCAACTCTGAATCGAGAACCACCAAAGAGAAGGAAGTCTAAACTTAGTTTTTGGTTCCACTAGGACCGATAACATTATCCGACACTTTCTCCTTCAACTCCCACTATTACCAACCCATCAAGACCAATATTTCTTCCTCATAGGCTATGGTAGTATGCATGGAATCAATCAGGGAACTTTGTAATTTCATAAGTGTACTTTTGAACATCTTAGGATCTGTCCCCAAAGTTCGAATCCTAGGTTCTTGCTTCACCTTCGTAGACGTCGATTCTAGGATCAACTTGACCTTCTTGGGATGGAGAGTAAATTCTTCAGAGTCTTAATCTTCCACGCATAGAGGTGTCTTTTATGAGTTGGCTAATTTTGCAACCAAACATTTGGATCATCTGGTTTTTTCATCGCTACCTCCTACCCCTTACAAGGGTGAGTTTGCCACCCTAGCCATAGACCCTAGAACATGAGTGGTGTTAGCCAAATCTCTGCTAAAAGAGTAATATTTTTTAAAGTCAATGGAATCCAGATAATCCACAATAGGGTTTGGCGTCATATTGAGAGAATTCATGATTTCTTCACCATCCAGCCCTCTGAATTTCACCACGAAATCAAACAATAATTTGACCAGCCCTTGGTGGATAGGATCAGGGGCAATCCCTTTCTTAACTTTACTTATCGACCTTGCTAGGGATTGGAACAAAAACGAGGGTATATTCATTTGACGCTTGTGATGTAGATGGTTAAGGAACATAAAATGGTAGCTCTTAAGAATTTTCTAACTTTCATCCAATGTGAAGTATTGTATGAAAACAAATGCTACTTTTTTCCACGACGTTCTCAACGACAACCTTTTGAAATCGTTCTAGATTCTAACCAACTCCTCTTCCTTACCAAGAATTATTTAGGCTTCCTTCACAAGAGAGTGTTTCTCTTTGTTGTGAACGAATCCATTCGCCACCAATCCCATTTACTTCAACGATCAAGGGGCTATTTATTTAAAACTACAACAAAACTTGGATATTATCCATATATCTCTTGGTAAGATTTGAACTCAAGCCTCTTCCTTAAATGTTGAAGAATCTAACCAATTGAACTAACGTTATTTGATAAACCATAATTAATTATAATGAAATAAACATAAATATTAATTACAATGTTAAAAAAATTGATCTTTTTTTTATGTTGTATATGCACTCAAATAACTTTAGACCATGAAAAACACTACAAAGTATTAAGAAAACTTGCTCTCCTTGCGATAAATGTCTTCCTAATAAGCAATCTCCACTCACCACTCTTCAAAACAAACCTCTTCAGAGAAACAATTTCTAGCTTATCACTCCATCAAAACCTCATAACCTCATAATTTAAATTGTCCTAATTTCTTTATAGATCAGTGTCATCGTCTTAACTTTTTATGGTGTGAAAATATAAACATCATAACTATCATGATGTCCCCTTATGGGAACAATATGACTTTAGACTCTTATTTTCAAACCACGACGTACATATGAATGTGTTTTATCTTATTTGAAAGAACCAAATTCAAACCACAATGACAACAACAACTTATATATAAATATATTTTATGTTATTTAAAAACCCAAATTCAAACCTTAATAACAATAATAACTTATAGATATATTTAAAAATAATAAAAATATAAACATCATTACATATACATCTGTAAGAAAAATGAGATGTTAACGTGCACGTCTTTAACATTATCACCCATTAGAATCTCAAAGAGAACATACATATTAAATTCATTCATTATGCACTCACACTCACCCATACACTTACCACCATTCATAAAAGATACCTTCCTTCGTCATAGTCCATCAGAATAGACCAGTTAAGGCTGGGTTGGCACTTTACAATGACACTCACATATACCAAGAGATAAGGACTGCAATGATTTTCTATTTTATCTTACTTTAAACTTAAATAATCAAATCTTAGCACATTCTAAGTTTCAATCAAATATTAGCACATCCCAACATATGTTAAAAATTTGGTATATAGATTTGCAATTATATATAAATTTTTTAATTTTTTTTATAATTTATAATATCTTAAATAAAAATAAAATTAATAAGATTTTAATTATTTAAAAAATAGAATAAAGATAATTTATTTAAGCACTTAATTTACCCACAAATAAAGATAATTTATCTAAGCACTCAATTTACCCACAAGCTTTTAACAATCATCAACCTATTTTTTTCGAATTAAAATTATATAATTAAATAATAAAAAATCAAACCCCACCCATCCTTATCACTGTGACCAAGCTGTGGTCCCCTTCTCACCCATATATAAATAATCACTTAATGACATTCTAATGAAATTTATAATAATATTATAATAATTTAATTTTTAATATGTTAAAAAATATATTATCTGCTTATTAATGGCAGTTAGCCCCTCGAAGCTATGAACGGTTCAAATGTGGCTAATCCACTTAATAAGTGCAGTCATCATTTAATTCTCTCCTATTTCTATGAAGATTCTTGTCGATCTACTTCCCTAGCATTTTGGTGAAGCTCAACAAATTTATTCTATTTTTAGAAATTTATACAATGTTTCTGGTTTTGATCACAAAATTTAAATTTAAACTATCCATATATATGAATGAATTTGTTATATTTTCGGACAATGGTTATGATGAAACCCTGGAAAATGGTCTCATGACTCAGGAAAAGCATGTAAAACATTTCCCAAAAGGGCGTCCTAGCACTGCAACTTGCGAAGATCCATCTGACATTCATTCTATGCAAAATGTGTGGATCTCCATAACTATGGAAATTGCTATTTTATAAACCCTAATTTGCATTTTTAGAAACCCTAGTTTGTTCAATTGTTCAGAATAGTATAAAAACAATCTACAGCAAGCATGTCAAAGTTTTTTATTTGAAAGGACTATTAAAGGATAATTATTTTTTATTAATATTTTTTATATATATTTGTTTTGGTGTTGAACATATTTTTTATTATTCATAACATGTGTTTTATTCTTGATAATATAAGTGGTGTTCTTGTTTTTTTAGTTGAACAAATTTGTACAACTTCTGAAATGAAAAATTTTTATTATCTCCTTAAAACCTAAACATAATCTATGATAATGTGAGTGGTGTCCTTGTGGATAGACCACATGGATATAGTTGAACAAATGTATACAACTTCTGAATTAAAATGAAAGATTTTAATTACTTCCGTAAAACCCAAACATAATCTATAAAACCCAAAAATAAATATGAGTCAAAAAAATTTTAATTACTGTTCTTAAAACCAAAAAAATATTTAGAAAATCGAAAAACTTCTTCCAAAACAACGCCCAACCCAAACATAATCTATAAAACCCAAAAATAAATATGAGTCAAAAAAAATTTAATTACTGTTCTTAAAACCAAAAAATATTTAGAAAATCGAAAAACTTCTTCCAAAACAACGCCCACCGTGGGGCTCGAACCCACGACCACAAGGTTAAGAGCCTTGCGCTCTACCAACTGAGCTAGACGGGCAGATATTAAAAAATAAATAGCATAATATATTTATCAAACTGAGCCATATGTAAGAACCTGTTTTGCTAGTGATCCACAAACTCTTTTAAAAGTAAAATGTGTGAGCAAGCAAAACAGTAATAAAGTTGAATGAAACAGCCCCAAAGTTAAAATTACGAGCACACATAGAAATAGGCCTCCGATAAGATGTGCATACAACCTAATAACATTGTAACATTTTCATCCGGACACACAACCCTCGTATGATTAGTATTTTTTTTTTTTTTTCCCTTTGAAGTTCAATAAAGCTTCTATAAAATATTTGTTTTTTTAGATATTTAATTGATATGTTTTTAGTTTTTTATCAAATTTAAATTTTTTGTAAGTGTGAATTGATATAAAAAAAAAAACTGATTTTTAAGGTTATTATTAAAGAAAATGTAATTTTATATATTATATTAACTTAACATAAAGACTTATATATATATATATATATATATATATATATATATATATATATTGATGAAAAAAAGTAAATTTATATTAAATTAAGATAAAAGCCTTTACAATAAAAAAAGTGGGTGGGTTAACACACCCCATGGGGAATCAAACTAACCCTCATTGACAAGGGTTAGGAAACAAAGCCACCAACAAAACACAAGTTTACCAATCATGATCATTGATGATCATTACATCAAAGAAAGCATATCATATGGAGTAATGTGCCCTAGCGTGTTGTCCTGCATAAACTGCTAGTGATTATGGGATGGGAATCCACCCCTCTGCATCGCGATTAAGGCCTTCAGTACCCGCGTCGCTCCAACCAACAACTGGCCCAGGTGAAACTGGTTGAACATCATCCCACCCCCAACCTGGCGGGACGAACAAGCAATGTCAACATTAGGCCGCTTCCTGACTAGCGAGGGCTGGGACCAGTGCCTATCTACGAGAGCACTTCTTGCATATGATGGAGGTCGATGGCGAGAGCGGGATCGAAAACACTCCTGAGAAGAGCGCTCTAGGGGGATCCGATTGACTGTACACGGAGCATTGGCCTAGTGCGCCAGAAGAACTTGCAGGTGATCCAACTCCATAGCAACTTTGTTGGCTTGAGTACATATCTGTAGCCACATGTCATTAAAAACTTCTAATTTGTCAGCATGAGTAAATGTGACAGAAGGTGTATACTATTTAAAAACAATTTTGTTACGGGCCTTCCAAATATGAAAGAGCAGGCTAATCTTGAAAACCTGCCACACTTCAAAAAGTGGGAGAGACAAAGTAAAAGAGTCCCCAAGAAGAGCTTGGGGCCAAGAAACTCTTGCAACTGTAAATGGGAAAAAAAGGAAAGAACCCATTCCCAAGCTTGCCTAGATCTTCTGCAATTCCAAAAGAGGTGAGTACAAGACTCGGGTACACCACAAAAAGGACATTTAGGATCAAGAATTCCAAGGTGCTTCAAACGTTCCCCCAAGGGAAGGCCTTGACACAACAAGCTCCACGCAAAAAAATATTGCTTGGGCTCAACATAAGTAGCCCAAACATTCTGAAATCTAGAATTCCATCTAGTCCTTGTAGAAAATAAGTCCCAATGTTGATTGAGCTTAGGCACCAGAGGAAGATGAGGAGATAACCATTTATACCCCAAATGAGCCTTATAATTAAGCAAAGGAGTGTCAACATGCCATCTCCAGTCTGACCACCAAGGATGTTGCGAGCGCACACCAATCTTGTGCAACATAGAAAAAGGGGTGAGAGCAATAACAACATCATAAGTATCTTTGTCCACACCATTCAGCCTGAAGGTGCATTTGAACTCATTCCATGGGATCCAATCCCTAGTCTAGTGAGAAAAGAAATCAACTATTGTAACAATACCCTTTTTGAAAAATTATTGAGCATGAATCCATTGCACCCGAGCTAAGGGAGAACCTTGATGAAGAAACATGGGGGACCACCAAATATTCATAGAATTGATGGATAAGCCTTTACGGAAGCCATCTCCTCTCCAACAGATCCAAGGAGTGAGCTACTGCTAGGCTTTCCATATACTTTTAATAACAAAGGAGCCAAAAATCTTAACAAAAATTAGAGCAACAATGAGAGAGGGAAAATCCAACCCTCTCCATGCTCTACGGTTTAAGGGAAGACTAGAGGAAATGAAATGTCGAACCAAAACTTTCCAAGCTTCAGCTCCCCTCAGAGCCCTGACCACCCACTTAGCACACAAAGCAATACCTTACCGTCTACAGTCCAATAGACCCATTCCACCAGATTCTCTGGGAAGACAACAAATATCCCAGGCAACTCTATGAAATCCCTTTGTTTCAGAAGAATTATTCCAAAGAAAATCTCGAAGGAGTTTCTCAAGCTTCTTATAGCAAGCCTGTGAAGGAACCCAACAAGAGGAATAGTATACATGAGTGGCAGCTAAAACTTTAGAGCAAATATGAAATTTACCTGCTAATGACAACTTCTTAGTAAGCCAGAAATCAAGTTTCTTTTCAACTCTTTGAAGCACATAATTCCAAAGTTGAGCAGGGGAGCCTTGAAAGGCAAAAGGAATACCAAGAAACTTAAAAACTTCTCCAGGAGGGATCCAATTCCAATGATACCCTTGAAGCCAAGGCAGCATAGGCAAGGGAGACTGTCTGAAGCAGGAGGTCTTCCTCCATTGTATGCTAGAACCAGAGGTTGTGCAAAAGGTGTTCAGACAAAATAGAGCATTAGAAACAGATTGCTCCTCTTCCCTTATAGTAAGAAAGGAGTCATCAACAAAGTGACCATTAATAAGTTGTCCCTGATCATTCGAAAGAGCAATTCCTTTAATAAGACCTGCAGAAGCTTGAGCAGCTAAAAGATAGTCGAAGGCTTCAACAACAAGCACATATAAAGAGGGAGCAATAGGACACCCTTGCCGAACAGACCTAAAAAGGCCCACTACTTTAGACTATGAATTGTTCAGATTGAGAATAGTCAAAGCATCTCTGAATAGCATAGCAATAGTCTGAATGAAAACTAGCCCGAATCCTAAAGCTTTGAGCATAGCAAGAATGAATCTCCATTCAATGCGGTCATAAGCTTTCTCAAAATCAATCTTAATAAAAAGCATGTTCTGGTTTGACATCCGGGCCCATTCCATGCCCTCCTAGATAGCCAAAACATTGTCGAGGATGTACCTTCCTTGAATAAAGCCAGTTTGCTCTGATCTGACTATCAAAGGAAGAAGAGGCCTAAGGCGAAGAGCCAAAGCTTTGGCAATGATCTTGTAACTAACATTCAACAAAGTAATAGGCCTCCAATTAGTGATCAACTCCGGGTCCCCTTGCTTGGGTATGAATTTGATATTGCCCCTATTAATAATTGCTCCCAAAGAGCCTACTCGAAGAGCCTCCAGATAAAATTTATGCAGATCAGGACCAACTAAGTCCCAAAGACCCTTGTAGAACTCATAGGGAAAGCCATCCAGACCTGGCGCTTTATCATTTGCCATTTGAGATAATGCATCCTCCAGATCTGTAAGGGAGAGTAGTTTATCACACCCTACTCTTTGAGACTCTGAAACCTTAACTGGTACAACTGCCATACAAGCTGCCAGTGCTTGCTCCCGCTCAAGGGAATAAGCTTGAGCGGCAAAAACATTAGTATAGTGCTTGACAAAAGCATCAATCATCTCAAGAAGAGAGGTAAGCCTTATTCCATTGTCTTGAATGGCCTTGAATTGAGTAGCTTGCCTGGGAGGGCGAAGCCTTTGAAAAAATTCTTTGGTGACCCTATCACCAACTTTAAGCCAATGAAGACGGGCTTTAATTTGAGCTCCCCGAGCCTCATAAAGTTCAGCAAGTTTAAGTTCATGCCTCAGCTGGGCAACATGAGACTGAAGTTCAGGATTAAATGGACAGGCCTCAAGCCTGAGAGAAGCTTTGGCAAGCTCATCATGAAGGACAACATTGGAATGTCTTCTGAACTGCACCACCTTTTTCCCCAAAGTACGGAGCAAGACAGTTGTACGAAAAATGGCATCATTCCACCATTCTATCCAACCCAACTCTCCAGTAGGTCTAGGAACTAGATTCCAGACTCTACGGATATGACAGACCATGGAAGGGTGCTGAAGAAAGGAAGTATTGAAAAAAATTGTGACTTGTAGTGTCTTTGAGGCAAGGATTTCATCAACACATTAAACATGATGGGTGAATGGTCAGAAGTAGTGGTACCAGGAATGGTTTCCACAAACGGAGCTGAAGCATTTCTCCTATGAAAGAAAAATTGCACATGATCTGAAAGCATGGCTCTGTCCAACCTTCTTAGAATTCTTGCATGGCCAGCCTAGAAATTGGACCACGTATACCACAAATTTTCAAGAAAATCTTGGGAGAAAAACAAGAATTGGGGTCTGACAAACCCAATTTGTTTTTCATGAAGTACCAGGCCTCTCTTTCCCCAGTAGCCCATCACATGGGAAGTTGTCCTATCTTGTCTGCAGGCTTTTTAGTCATATTAAAATCTTCACACATAACCCAAACAACAGGTGGTAAATAAAAAGCACACCACCGCTAGAGGCTACAATGCTCCTGAGCATCATTGGAGGCATAGACATTAATAATGCCAAAATACAGCCCACCAACCTCAAGTAAAACCCAAACTACATGATTGGAGGGGTCCACACCCCACGAGACAAAACTATCTTTCCACCTAACTGCCAAAAGAATGACAACTCCCCCTCTGCCAGGGGAATGACTAGTGGCATAAAAAAAGCAACCTGGCCAAAGAAAATGGCAAGTACATTGCAGAATAAAGTCAGAAATCTTAATCTCTTTAAGACAGAGAAAGTGAGGATTACCATAAAACCTGGAGCATAAAGCAATCTCATCTCAGAGCAAGTATTTGGAGACTGGTTTTGTCAGCTGACATTCCATGATAAAAAAATCATGGAGATCAATCAAGACTCATGTCCGACTACATCTTCAGCATCTTCGAGGTTTGAAAGAGAATCATAAGTATTACTGAGAAAATGCTCCTGACCTGCTTTCCAAAACTCCGTTTGACGTCTTTTTATCCTGATGAATGGCTATGGGATCTTAAAGCGACTAGGACATAGCAAAAGGGGGTCTCCCTCCCCATGATTAGAACTTAGATCACCAAAATAAAACATATATTGTTGGGGTATCGAATTTATATGTTTTTGGCTTCTTATCAAATTCAAACTTATAATAAGTGTGAATAATCTTGTTATATTTCCATTTGAAAAAAATTAAAGACAATAGTTATGGTAAAACACTAGAAAATTGTTTTATGACTATAAGAGTTGAGTATCTGTTTGTAGGTTGTTCGATTCAATCCTTGGGTAGTAAAGGTTGAGTGCTTCCTAATGGACTGTATATGGGTTGCCCAATTCAATTCTTGGATAGTAGATGCAGAGTGCTTCCTAATAGACTACCTCAATTTAATTCTCCCTAGCGTTGAGGTCCAATTAACTTCTCCTTTATCCAAAAGATCACAAAAATTCCCTGCATAAAATAAGTTGTCTTCTAAATCAAGAGAAGCATGTAAATGGGTAGTAGAGGTCGAATGCTTCTAATAAACTACCTCAATTTAATTCTCCCTAATATTAAAGTCCAATTAACTTCTGCCTTTAACAACCCATATTTTTTATTTGAAAGTGGACCAAAATGCCACCTGCCTTTGACGTATTAAAAACAAAATCAGGAAGAGGTGGACGTAAACGGCTGAAAAGCATCTTCGACCTTTTCGAAAACATATGCAATCCATTGGTCATTTGAAAATTACTTTTTTCTAAAGGGAAACATTCTTATAATAAATATATTATTTAATTTGATTTTGAAGAATTTATGAATTTCTAAATCAAAATCTTTTCAAACACTTATAGACATTAGAGAAAATGCAAATCATTATTCTAAAGGGAAAAAACTTGTTTTTACCGTGGAACAGCAATTTCAGATAAGCATTCTCATTTAACACCACTAAATGCATATGGACCACTTCAATTAGTATATGTACATCAAGCAGATTCATATTTTACCGAAAGTTAAACTTACCTTGACCCGTGTTTTCTTTTGACGGGATCTTCCGGTTTCCCACGCACTTTTGTCCACGTGTTAAACTCAGCATTTATGTACGGTTACGTATTAAGTTCAGCTAATCGACGTACGGTTATTTTTTATTCAAACTAACAATTATGTTCAATAAATAAAAAATTATAATAAAAAAAGTGGAAAGATCACAGTTTTAGGTGCAAGATCATCGATATGATCAAAATATGAATCAATTTTTAAAAGGGTAAATACACAACATAATTAAGTGTAGAGAAATAAACTAGAGTAAAAAAACTTTAAATTGTAGAACCCTAACTCTAGGCATCAAGTAGACTTAATGTTTTGTCATCCAAACCTAATCGTGCAAAGTTGTTGGAATTGTTGGGTCGAATGGGTAAAACCGTTTTTTAGGTAGACTGTCTTTATCTTCTTTTCTCTGTCAAGGACTACGAGAACATCGAAACCACATAGAAAGAGAGAGATCTTTAGATTTTGTTGCTTCTATAGGAACCGCCAAATCCATCGATGATGGCTTTGTATCCAATGACATATCCTTGCAGCTGCTAAGATACTTCAACACACTCTAGTTGTTGGATGAATCAAGAACATAATTGCCCAACTGAACACTGGTCATACGAAATCGCTTCTCTGGAGCGACATCTTCTTTTGCAGATTACCTTCTCGGGCTATGGGAGTGCCTTGCGTTAGCTGGGGGGGAATGTATTGGAGGACTGGCCGGTTAGATAGACTGTGAAGCAACCACTATTGCATCCTTTGGCATATGAATCTGTTGAAGCTGAGGAGCCACATTGTTGGTAGTTCCAACTAGGGGACTAACTTTTTTCCTTCTATACCCTTTTTCTATTGGCTTTGAGACATGTGTCGACTTGGATTGTGTACCTTTAGAAGGAACCAAGCGTGCATTTTACACCTTCGCACAGTCGTCCAACCATCCTCCTGAGGTTGAGGAGTGGGTGCACTCGGTGTGGTGGGGCTTGGCTTATCCCTGTTATGCAAAATCAAGGACAATCTTTGATCTTGTGTGCTGAGGACTGGCACTAAAAACATGTGTTGGGTAAATTAATGTAGAGGACCCGCTGGGATAGCACAGTGTCACCAACTTGTATGTCAATAGTCTCCTTGAGATCTCGAGAAATATCAATCTCAACGCAAACACGTTTTTGAGGGCGTGCATGGAAAAAATTGTCTACCTCCACCAAAATGACACACCCTAGAGGGGTTGCTATGCGATTGAGAAAGGGCCACAGAGGTAGAGGGAGTCTTGGGAATTCCACCCACACAGGGACTTTGGTAGATCTTTCCTCAGAAACAGAAAAGTCACGGGTCCAAGGAGAAAAAACAAGTAGAGAGCTTCTCATGTACCAGGGGCCATGCTCATAAATCACCTTAGCATGGGTTGTTTCTGCAAAGTGAAATAAAAAAAGCCCTTTGTAAGGTTTTGAACCATCATTAGCTTGACTCCATGAGGAGTTCAAGCTACATTAACCCAGGCCCTAAGGGAAGACTCATTAGGGATGCGTCCAACAAAATACCCGACAAGGGTGAATGATTCTAAACAATGACATGCAGAATCAAATTCAAGCAATGGAAGAATTACATCAGGAGAATGAGGGTTACCTTGTGGACCATTCTCAGCACAAACCTGCACAGTCGATTGAGAGGAACCATTTTCACATGCATTCCCTTCTGCGACACCAATGTTGTGCATTGGTCCGCCAGGGGTGGGGACCATATTGATACTCAAAACCCTAGCCCAATCTACATCACTTGTTGCAATTGAAACCCTAGCTTCTAGGAGATATCGACACACGGTTTTTAATAAAACACATCAAAAAAATTCATAGATTAAAATAATTGTTCATCACGAGATGGAATGAAGAATTGCTTGTTGAAGCTATAAAATATTGAACCTAAATTCCTAAAAAATTAAGGTGGATGTCTTTCACATGATGACGAAGATTTGGATGGATTTGTCTCAACTAAAAAGGTTCACTAGAGCATCCATTATGGGGAAAGATATTAGTGTTATTATTGTCTTCTTTCCTTACATCTCAATTTATAATCTGTTTCATTGCCAAGAGTAGATATTATACAATGTATTGGATAGGCCTAAAGGCACATTATTGTGCAATGTATTTAATATTTTATAATATTTTAGGCCATTGTTAACCTTGTTATGAATAAACGTTATTTAATATTTGTATTTAACCTAAAGCCCACTTGCTATGTTGGCTTAAGTTAATCTTTATGATGTAATTTGGGGTTTTTGGGATAAATATCCCTTCACACTCCTCATTAATCATTGAAGTGTTGTTTGATATCTTCTATGGATAATGATTATTTATGGTGTCTAAGGAATCCAATTTTTTTTATTTCTTTCACTTTCTTTATAAGGTTTGAGTGTATGTTTTGCTTCTGTTCGTTTCTGGAAAGCTTTGGGAATTCCAACACCTAGATCTTCCCCTAGTAGCATTTGTGAGAAGTGCATATTGGGAAAGCATCATCGAGAGTCCTTCAAAGAGATATCTAGGTATGCTACACATCATTTAGAGCTCATTCATAGTGATATTTGTGGCCCCATGGGTTCCCATATTTATTCAAGAACAAGTACTTTCTTTCCTTTATTGATGATTTCTCCAGGCATATTTGGTTGTACACCATTCATACCAAATATGAAGCTTCTGGAATTTTTAAGGATGACAAGGCTCTTATAGAGAATTAGTTTTAAAATAAGATCAAGTGCTTGAGGACTAATAGAGAAGTTGAATATGTTAGTCATGTCTTTGGGGATTTTTTGGATCTTCATGGCATTTCTTTTTAGGGGACTATTCACTACACCCTTGAGCATAATGAGGTAGTTGAGAAAAAAACGAGGATTATCATGGAGATGGCTAGATGTATGTTGCATGCCAAGAAGATGGATCCTATGTTATGGGAAAAGGTAGTGATTTATGTAGCTCATATCATCAATCAAATTCTAACTTAAGCTATTTAGGACATGAATCCTCTTAAGAGATTGACAAGTAATAAACATAATGTGTTCAAGTTTCATATTTTTGGATCCACTACATGGTATCATATTTAGAAATATACATAGAACAAGGTTGATGCCAAGAGCTATCATTGTATTATTTGGGATATTCTAACACATATAAGGCTTATCACTTGAATGATCATGTGAAGCAACATGTTATCATTCAAAGAGATGTAATATTTGATGGGGCACTTTTGTCCATTCCTTTCAAACCATTTCTTATCCTTCTAGTTTATGATTCTCTTCTAGAGATTCTCTAGTGGTTCCTATTATCATTGGTCCTCTTCTAGTTGTTCCAACTCCATCACCCAGCATGAGTTCATTGGTAAGTGTTATTGATATGATCCTTCTCTTCCAAATCCTTCTCCAATATTTACTCTAGTTTTAGACCCAATAGTTTGCGAGCTTGATCCTTCCATGTGTGTGATAGTGTTGGATGTTGAGGTCGATAGTGAGCTTGGGATTGACACTTTAGTACTGGATTTTTATGCTACTTCTATGCAAGATGTGCATAGCCTTCCATAGACCACTAGATGCCCAAGAGGACATGGATTGTCCTTCAAAATGCTCAAACTATTCTCTATCACAAGTGTCATCAAAAGGCCTCATCTAAGGCCTTATTTTTTAGAGTTGGTGATTCTTAAAATCCTTACTTATTCTTAGGGCAAGGGTTTCTTAGAATGGAAATATGTTATGCTTATTGAGTATGAATCACCAACAAAAAATCAAACATGGGAGATTGTTCTTTTTCCTAAAGGAAAGAATATTGTTGGTTGTAAATGGGTCAATAAGACCAAGTAAACTTTCGATGGTCAAATGAAGAAGAACAAAGAATGCCTTATTGCTAAGGGATTATCTTAGAAGGAGGGAGTTCACTATTCATAGAACTTTGCCTAGATTACATGAATGGACTATGTTTGAATGATTTTCTCTATTGTTGCTTCTTATGGATGATGGTACATAATATGGATATGAAGAGTTTCTTTCTTCATGGAGAGATTTAAGAGGATATTTGAATGAGACGATCATCTAGTTTTGAGCTTGATGGTCCACTCCTATGGTTTGTAGGTTGAAGAGGTCCTTGCATGGACTTTTCATGCTTGGTAGGAGAATATTGGTTCATTCTTTTTTAATTGTGGAATCCAGTGATGAGAGATAAATCTCTAAATCAAGCTTCAATATGGTTAGATTTGGTGACTATACTATATTTTGATAATATGCCCATTACAGGAAACTTAACATATTTGATCTAGGAGATGAAGTCATGTATTCATGACACTTTTGAGATGATAGATTTAGGAATTTGTTATTCTTAGAGATTTAGATTGATTAGTCACCCTCTAAGATCACCATTTCTTAATCCAAGAATACCTTGAATCTTATAAAACCATTTTGGATAGAGGAATACAAACTTGCTTGGACTCCTTTTTCATATGGTTTGAAGTTGTGAGTAGACTACACTACTCTCTTAGTGGATGCCACTTTGTACTAATCACTTTTTGGGGGAGTTTTTCATCTCACCCACACTCTATCAAATATTGCATTTGTTATCAACTATTGTTCTAGGTATCTGTAGGACCCCATGAGAGTCACTAGATAGCGGCCTAGTACATCCTTTGGTACATCATATGTGTAGATCAAACGGTCATTCACTGCTCGATTGGAGCACTTCCATTTTTTATAGGATTATTTAATGTAGATACAAACAATGATTTAGACTAGAAAAGATCCACTATAAGGTTTTATTTTCTCATAGTTATGGATCAGTCTATTGGTTTGTAGATAATAGTCTATTATATCTATCTTCAAAAAATGATAAATATTATGTTACCAATAAGTATTTTAAACATCTTCTATGGATTCTCATAATTTGAAACAGTTGGATATTTGCTCGATCATCCTACTGCAACAAATTGCTTCTTTATTTATATCATTATATAATGTTTGATCGTCTCATCCTTAATAATCACATCTCATCTAACATTTGTTCCTTGAATCAAACTTGCCATATATTTTCTCCTCCTCTTATCTCCAACTTGGGCATCCTAACTTCCCATTAGGGATTTCAAGTACGACTTGCCTTCTATTCTACCTAGTGGAGCTCACTCCTGACTCACTCCCAACACACATTCACACTCGCTAAGTTTTTTTATTGCAAAGATGACCAATTACAATCAATGTTATCATATTTTTGAAAGGTGCAATGTGTTGTACCTTTATTGTATTATTTTATGTATTACTGATTGGTTGACGAAGATATGTATTTGATGGCTTCCACACCTTGAAAATTATGCTTATGGTGTTGATACATAAAATTCATGGCGGTGGTAGTAAATGATATTATTGAAGAGTCAACTATACCAATTCGAAGGGAAGGAGATTAATTTCTTAAGTTAGATATGCCATCAACTTTGGTCTTTTATTTACTAGTTGAGCTAATGCCATTTGATCTATCATAGGCTTTGGTCTTTTATTGTGTTTAAGATAAAATTAACAAGAGTCATTAATAAGGGATGAAAATAGTTCTTAGGCATAAACTAATACTAAGTTGTGATCATCATTATCTTTAATCGCAAGCTTTGTTAACCAAGCTCCATAGGGAGATATTTAACATTAGGTCAGATTTATACTTAAAAAGAATAAGCTTACAAGGTATGATGACCCTTTAAAAAAATAATAAATAAATAAAATAAAATAAAATTGGATGCACTAAACTTTAGGATGGTACAATCAATTTAAAAAACATTCAAAGAAAATTAATAATAAAAGGATGAATTTAAATACCAAGCCTTGTTCCCATATTAAAAATATATATTTCAATCTTGCATAAGATAGTAACTTATAACTCATTACAATTAAATTATAGAATGTAGTCCAACAAACATCTTTCAAATTCAAACTAAAGAACTTAATTAAAAAAGAATTATATAAACCAAATCATACAAACTATAATTAGTTTTTTTCTTTTTCAATTAGTTATATGGGATATGGGATTGAAAGTGGCTCCACGTGTATTACATCATCACCACTAAGTATTTAGTGGTATTACAACAAAACTTAGATATTATCGATACATCATCACCGCTAAGTACTTTGTGGTATTACAACAAAACTTAGATATTATCTATATATCTCTGGGCAAGATTCACATTTAGGTCTCCTGAGGAATCTAACTAATTGAGCTAATATCATTTAATAAACCCAACCCTAATTAGTTATAATGTAGGGAAAACATAAATATTAATTGCAATGATGAAAGAATAAAAAAACACATAATGAAATGAGAATCAAAATAACATCCAAAATCATCTTATATAATTTTTAAATTAATCTATTTTTTTAATGTTGAATATGCACTCAAAGACTTTAGATCATGAAGAATACTACCCAATAAACTTGCTTTCCTTCAACAAACGTCTTCATAATAAACTATCTCCACTCACCACTCTTTAAAACAAACCTTTTCACATGTTACCACTCCATAAAAATCTTATAATTTAAATTGTCTTAATTTTTTAATTATTATGGTAGTATGACTTTAGATTCTTATTTGAAATACTTAAATTCAAACCACAAGGACAATAACTTATAAGATTAAAACCATTTTTTTTAATTAATTATAAGAAATTTATAATAATATTATAATAATTTAATTTTAAATATTTAAAAAATATATTATCTACTAATGAATGGCAATTAGCCCCTCCAAGCAATGAACTGTTCAAATGTGGCTAGTCCACTTAATAACTGCAGCCATCATTTAATTCTCCCTATTTCCATGAAGATTCTTGTTGATCTACTTTCCTGAAATTCTGGTGTAGTTGAACAAATTTATACCATTTTTACAAATTTATACAATGTTTCTGGTTTTCATCACAAAATTTAAATTTAAACTATCCATAAATATGAATGAATTTCTTATATTTTCGACGATAGTTATGATGAAACCCTAGAAAATGGTCTCATGACTCAGGGAAAAGCACGTAAAACATTTCCCAAAAGAGCGTCCTGGCACTGCAACTTGGGAAGATCCATGTGACATTCAATCATGCAAATTGTGTGGATCTCGATAACTAAGAAAATTGTTTTTTTTTAAATAGAGATTTTTTTTTTTGAATTTACATGGTGGAATCGGTAGCCGCCACAAATCCGGGCAGGCTGTCCAGCTTTTTATGGAAGCCACAGTATTCTATGTTATCCGCCCCGAAAGTCGCCACACAGATCTTCGCGCAGTCCGCCCCTATAACCACCATGCCACAATCATTTTAAACCTTTTACGCCGCTAAAAGCACCAGGAAAGGGACAAGCGTTCAGTCCAACGAGGCCCGAGATTTGAACCTTGGACCTCCCTCTCCCTTATGTGGTTTGGATGAACCAATTGGTCTACACCTAAGACCTTAAATAAAGAGATTTTAAAAATCCTAATTTGTTATATAAAATTGAATTTTTAAAAACCCTACTGTGTTCAACTGTTCAGAATAGTATGAAAACAATGTACAACAAGCATAACCTGTCATTTCAGGTAAAAGAGTCCAAATTTTTTATTTGAAAGTGGACCAAAATGCTACCGGCCTTTGACGTATTAAAACCAAAATCCGGAAGAGTGGATGTCTTATATTCAAAGGGAAACGGCTGAAAAAGCATCTTCAACTTTGTCACAAAAATAATTTAAAAAACACACAAAAATCATAAATAATATTTTTCCTAGTTTAAGGTATGGAATGAAGAGTGTTGAGCCAGTAACCCTCGGGATTTTAGGCAAACTAAATGCCTAAAAGATGGAATCGAGCTTGCTCCGTCCAAAACTCAACACAGCAAGATGAAATAGAGGAAATATGGAATCGAGCTTGAATAGTGTTGTTCCATTCAAAACAGTCTTTAGCATGGGACAGAGAGATATCTTATACGAAAGGTTTTCGTATTGGATATCTTTCTTTTGTTTTTTTAATTTGAATGGGCTAATCTTCAACATGGATCTAATATTTAGAAACTTTTAAATTATTCGGTCTGTTATTGATAGTAATTAGTTATTTTTATCCAGTTAGCTTAGTGTAACTCCTTCATCCAGGACATTTAACCAGGGAGCTGAGTTATCAAAGGTTGGTGACCATCTCAAGAATTTATTCAAAAAATTTCTTGTTGACCATTATGAATGATTTAGAATAACTTATTCTTTATCAAATCCTCACTAATCCTAAGAACCACCAAAATAGGAGAACCTTTAGTAAGCAATTGATAGCGAACAAGGTTTTCAAGACTTTTATTTTTAGCATGTTTAGCACAAAGAGTTTTGGCCCATAAAGCATTGGGGTTATTTAAAATCCTCCTATACAACTTGACAACTAAAACCTTATTATTTTTTAAATCATATCAAAATCCCAACCCCTCTTCATGATTAGGAAGGCATAAAGTATCCCATTTCACCAAGGCCCATTTTCTTTTCTCCCTAGGACCACTCCAAAGGAACTGGTGATTGAGTTGATCTAGTTATCGAAGAGCTGCTTGTGGGATACTCAACACAATAGAAACATAAATAGGTATAGCTTGAAGGACTGATTTTACCAAGGTAATTTTACCCCCAGATGAAAGCCACCTATTGATCCACCTTCCAATTTTCTTCTTTACTCTATCCAACAACCAATTCTAGCCTTTTTTTGCCTCTAGATATTGATAGGAATGCCTAAATAAGTGATCAGAAGGGAGGCTTTCCTATATCTTAGTTTATCGAAAACCATGGATTCTTGTCTGGGAGAGTAGTGAAAGAAAATGATTTTTTATTTGTCTTCATTGATCAATTGCCTCGTAGTATTATAGAAACAACTAATGATTTGTTTAAATCTAGAAGCTTCCTTAACCGTAGCTTTACCTAACATAGTAGAGTCAAACAAACTGAATATGAGAGACCAAGCATTTAGTCATAATGATAAATAAATAAGGGCAGAGGGGATCGCCCTGCCTAATACCTCTGGAAGCTGCGAACAACTATAAAGGGCAACCATTGATAAGGACTAAGTAAGATACCAAAGAGATACATCCCATAATTTTGTCTGCCCAATCTTGAGAGAATCCAAATTGCCTTATTACTTTGATGAAGAAGTGCCAATCCACTCTGTCATAAGCTTTGGATAAGTCTAAATGAATGAACATAGATGAAGATTTATGCGCTTCCATGGAATAAATTTCTTCTTGATTAAGAACTATCTCATCCATTATTTGTTGCCCTTCCACATAACCTCCTTGTTTAGGGGAAATAATCTTATGCAAAAGTGGTTTCAACCTCTCTACCATGATCTTGGTAATGATTTTGAGAACATTACATAAAGCTATTGGTCTAAAAGTTGAGATATGTTCTACATCTTGAGCCTTTGGGACCAGAGCTATATAAGTTTTATTGATTACCTTAAAAATTTCTTTGGCCTTCCTAGCTTCTTCCACCACCTCTAATAAATCAACATGAAGAATATCCTAGAATTCTTAGTAAAATTCAATAGGAAAACAATTAGGACCCAGGGTCTTCCCTTTTTGTATTTTAAAAACCACTTGTTGAAGCTCATTGATAGTAGTTGGAGCAATCAAAATAGAGTTCTCATAAGTGATAGGAATAGGGATCACTTGAAGGACATTTCGTCGAGAAGCCGAGTCAAGAGATGCAATAATGAACAATTTGTAAAAATAGTTTGCAACGATACACTTCATGCCATCTCAAGTGTGGATAGAGTCTCCAAAATTTTATTTCAGGGGAAGAAATAAAGTTGTGCAATCTGCAAGCTAGAAAAGATTTATAGAAGAATTTTATGTTTTGATCTCCTTTGAACCATTGGATCCTACATTTTTTGCTTCCATAAGGGCTTTTTTTTTTTCATTCCTCCAACTAAGTTGTGAGTCTAATTTCATCTATAATTCTACTCTCCATGAGTCCATTTAAACAGATTTGTTCATTCAAATATTCAAGTCAAGCAATCACTTCTTGTTTATTTTTCCTGATGTCTCCAAACTCCTCCCAATTCCAAATATTGATTTTGGATTTGATGTATTGCAACCTTTTGGTGAAACAGAACATTTTAGTTTTATACCTTGGTTTACCTTCTTGCCACCATTGTTGCAATCGAGGTCTAAAGGAACTATCTTTGAGCCATATTACAAAAATTGAAAGGGCAAGAAACTAAAATTGGTTTTTCACATTTCAACCATGACTAGCCAATGATCCAAACCAACATTATTAAGAGTTTTCACCCTAGGAATGTGTCCATGGATTAAGAACTTTTCAAAGAACAAGAACCTATCCAATATCTCCATGATGCAAGTTGAGCCATACCTTCTGCTAGACCAAGTCATCAGACCATTATTTGGCTAGATATCCACAAGGTGAAGCTTTGTAATATATTCACTCACGAGGTATGTGCTCTTGTCTAGATTCCTATTTCCCCTCATCTTCTCATCCAGAGAGGAGAGTGTTGAAGTCTCCTTTGATTAAGAACCAAGCTTCATGGAAATGGAAGATAATATAAGTTATATCCTTCTATTATCTCCACTTTTCCTCCCAAGTAATTGGAGCATAAACAGTCATGTAAAGCATAATTTGGTTAGATTGTCCGCTTTGTGCAATCACAATCAAAACACTCCAACTACCAACCATATGACGAATAACGATCTCTTTTGAATTCCAAAGTTAAGTAGTGTTGCTAAAAGCCCCATGGGAGATGGGGGAAACCACTTTTCTAACCAATCAAATTTTACTTACAATTTACTCCATTTTATCTATTGACATCTTTGTCTCCTAAAGGAAAACAACATGTGGTTGGTTTGTCTGAATCATTTTTCTAATTTTGTTTTGTTTTGAAAGATGCCCTTTGACTCCTCTAATATTCCAAGTGATGATCTTAATTAATAATGAGGTTAAATATGTTGGTAAGGGCATTAATCTTACCTTCCTCTACAAGTTTTTTGTCTTCTTTTACCATATGATGTTGATTAGTCTTGTGACCTACCTTTTCGTTAGTGTTCATCTTCATTTTTTTCTTATTTCTTGTCTTACCCTAATTGAATTTGGGATAGCTTCTAACCCTGAAGTATGCGTATACGAAACCAAAGCGTTATTGAAAGGTTCAACAAAGTCTATCTTCAGGTCTGAATCATTTGAAGTTTCATCATTTAAAATATTGTTCTTCTTGTCAATATTTTCTCCTTTATTTTTCTATTAAAAACTTTCGGTTTTTCGGTTTATCTCTGAGTCCTTCCCTACATCTTTAAATTGTGTTTCTAATATTTTTGTCTTCATTATGTCCTCTTCCTCACCTAGGAGATTATTTATGGAAAGAATTCCAAACATATTAGTTGACAACATCACTTGATCCTTCATAACTATTTTTTTTAGTGTTCTTATTACACATTTGAAAACTTGCTAAGTTTGTGTCCTCTTTATTTTGATTTGGAATCTTATTTAGACAAACACTAGCCAAATGACCACATTCATGGTAAATTCTGCAATAGAAAGAAATGTTCTCATAGTCCACTACTTGCTCCCAAGTGTCGTCCCCAAATTGTAATGAGATATTTTTGGAAGGGATTTGTAAAAATCCATTAAGACACAAATCCAAGCATAAATAATGTGTTCAAATTTGTGTGTACAATCAAGAATCATCATGAAAATTCCCAAGGAGTTTTTTATTGTAGAAAATATAGCCAGATTCCAAAATTCAATTGGAAAGAGTCTAACCCACACAAGTCCTGTAGAAGGTATCTCTTCTTCAACTTTAAATTTAGTGTGCCAAGGCTTCATAAAAATCCGTGCCCTTTCAAAGAACCAAGGACCCCCTTGAAATATTTTCTCTCTACCTTCATCATTAGCAAATATAACAAGAAGATATCCATTGGGATAAATAGAGATTTGTATCTCACCTTTTTTTTTCTAGTGTTTTGCAACCCACACTTCAAAAGCATATAGGCTCATATGGAAATCCAAGAAATGGCTAATCAGTCCTCTTCTCTCCAGATCTTCTATGTCATCCTGAATGCACCCATTTTTAGCTTAACTATTGGGGTTCCATCAGCTGCTCTTAGACATCCCGACTTAGTTTTTCTAGGATCAATATTAGGAATTATTAGAGATCTATGATAAGCCTTAATATTAATGTTAACATTAGGTTGGGATTATCCACCATGGAGGGCATCTCTAAAAGTCATTTATGGGGTTGAACCCTCAAAATCCTTACCCTCGAAAGGGGTTTCCATAGTGGATATGTTTTGGGGGTGTTCCTTAGCATTGGGTTTGCTTGATTTCTTAACCTTTTTTTATTTTTCTAAGGAGGCTTCTCTTATTTGGTTTGCAACTTGAAACCTATTTCTAGGTCTCTTTAATTTATGCCTTGGACGTTGAGGAAAGGTGTGATTTTTGTTTTTTTACAACAAATTAGAAGCAGTTTTCAATCAAGTCTGTAGCATGAATATTTGTTGAATGATATATTCTTGATCCATCATCGGTCCCTTGCAACATATACCATATTTATCTTCAGCATAAACAAAAAAATAGCTGGTTGTTGGGGCTCGTTGGCACCGAAATACAACTTCTACAGTTTTTTGTGCTCAACACACAAACAAAACCCTCATACAGTCCTTTTTGAAACCCTATCTCCCACTATTAGCTACCAATTAATAACCATTTCTATCTTAAGAATATGGTTGGAATATTATTTGGGAAATCCAATTTCAAACCATGACGAAGTATGTATGAGTATACCAAAAACTTGTAATTTAAATTGTCTTAATTTTTTTTTAAATCATTATCATTGAAACTTTTATTGTATGAAAATGTAAACATCATAACTATTATGGTGTGTCCTTGCCTCCTCCTCCACAAAAATATCATAATTTATATTCTCCTAATTTACTTTTAGATCGTTGGCATCTACCATTCCACGAAAACCTCATAAGTTAAATTATCTAATTTTTTAGATCACTATAATCAAAACTTTTATGGTGTGAAAATGTGAACATCCTAACTATTATTGTGTGTCCTTTTGGAACACCCTAAAGGTGTGAATTTGGACTCTCACTTGGGAAACCCAATTTTAAACCACAAAAAAGTATGTATGAGTATGTTATATATATATACAAAATGGACAGGAGAATAGATAACACCATTGGGTGTTGCTACTATTCAGCTCTAAAACATCAAACTCTATAAATAATATATAGGGGAATCTATGTATAAGTATTTTTAATATATATATATATATATATATATATATATATTAGTCTTTGGTGGGACAACGCAATAGTTCAAGCATTGGCTCTTCTTCGGGAGGTCCAAGGTTCAAATTGTGGTGTGTGTGGTTGTGTGTTAAATTCCCTATTGATAAGCTTAGTTGTCCCTCTTAACAGAGGTCATGGATGAGAGGTCATGGTGGGACGGAGATGTCGAGACCTAAGCGTTAGTTGTAGGAGTTTCTCACACTTCCCAAATCCATATATATATGAGAATTGATAACACTTATTAGATTTTCAATCTTATATAATAAGATAAAAAAGGAATCGAACCCCACCTATCCTTAGCAATGCAACTAAGCTATTTTCATTGTGAGGTCTACTTGCATGTACCCTGTTCACCCCACTCTGATTTGGATAAACTATTTTAGTTAATTATAAAATATTTATAATATTATTATTTAAATTATTTTTAATTAATTATAAATTATTTATAATATTTTGATTAGTTTAATTTAAAACATGTTATGATAGGTAGCATCTCCAATGAACTGTTCAAATGCGGCCAATCCACTTAATAGTTGGAGCCATCATTTAATTCTCCCAATATTTCTATGAAGATTCTTGTTGATCTACTTCCATAAAATTCTTGTGTAGTTGAACAAATTTATACAACTTTTATAAAATATTTGTTTTTATCTAGACATTTAATTGATATGTTTATGGCTTCTTATCAAAATCAAACTTCAAATAAGTGTGAATTGATATGTTTATGCCCTCTTATCAAATTCAAACTCCGAATAAGTGTGAATAATCCTATTGTATTTCAATTTAAAAAAATTAAAGATAAATAATGGTTGATACATTGAGGGTATTAGTTGGGTAGACGAAGTACTTTTTGGTTGCTGCAAAAATGAAGACAAGATTTCTATATCAGGAGCACCCAATGGGGATGCCTACAGATCCTCTATTAGATAGATAAATTTTATTTGCATATTTGTTGAAGTATCCAACAGATACTGAAGAGCATAAAAAACTACACTAAAAATGCTCTTTACAACTACTGGAAAAATATCATCTCAAAGAGTCAATGGATGCTTGCCACAGTTGAAATCAAGGCTAAATATTATCATTGAGTAGGGGATAGTAGAAGAAATAACCTTATATAGAGCCAATCATGACATGATTTGTAATTCATGGGTATTCACCCTACCTTGATTTTTTTGCATTCATGGGTTCAAAAAAAGTGGAAGCCTCTTGGTGAGTACTCTTTGTGATTTATTAGTAATAAATATTTATTGTTAGTTTGTCCTCACTTGCTAACAGAAAGAGGGATTTCAAATCAAAAAAGAGGAATCATGTTCCAACAAGATTATTTGTTCACCCTTAGAGAGTGTGATTTGATCCCTAAATTGAACTCACTATTGTGTCGGTTTGGATTTGTTTATATGCACTCCCAATGGAGTTCTGGGGTGAGAAGGTATTGTAAATTATCAGTAATTCCCTTGAAATATATTCGAGTATTTCTAGAGGCACAATCAAAGGAAACACAATTATTTATGCTAGATTATGCATGGAAATGGATCTTAGCCAACCTTTGTTGATAGAGGTAGAACTCGAAGTTGTAGGACTATCTTGGATTCAAAAATTGGGTTATGAGGCATTGCCATTTAGGTGTAAAGTTTTCCACAAATAGACAACATTTCCCAGGGTAAAGAAGCACAATGAGATCATTTTGAACAACCCAAAAGAACACAAAAGAAAAAATATGGTAAAGAGCAAACCCATCTCAAACCATCAAATAGGTATGAGATCTTTAAGACACTAATGGAGTATGAATAAGAACAACTCATGAAAGGAGTGGATGGGAATAATGAAAAAAATAATAACCATGTTCAAGCCACTCTTTTGGCTCCTCCTATCCTAAAGAAAGTAATAGAGTGTAGTGAGTTACCACAACCAAATATTTTAGAGGTATTGATAATGGATAACCAAGAGCAGTCGATAATAAAGGATGTCATCATAGGTGTGGAAAAAAAGAATAGAGAAAAGCCAACTCTAGGGATAAGCCAGTTGGAGAAGAGATCAAAGAATATCGGCTCTCAAGGAGTGGGTAGAATGTCAAATAAAAAATTGATACCCGCTCAAGGAGACAAACAAATCACTAGGGGATTGGTGAGGCCAATAAAATCTTACTAGTCTCAAGGTAACCAATGATTATACAATCATAGAATAATAGGGGTTTAAATAGTAGAACCCATCAATCTATTGTTTGAAGACTTTTAGAAAAAAGTAAAACAATTTTTTTGCTTATCCAGGAGATAAAATTATTGGTAGATCTTATGTGTAAAACAATAAATAGACTTTGGAGGGGTGTTAGTCATATGGAAGTGGTTGTCCAAGGGGTCTCAGGGGGGAAAATTACCTTTTGGAACTCTCTTCAATTGACGAAAATAGAACATAAAGCTTGGAGGGGTGTCCTCACATTATATTTTCGAAATAATGTGACAGTTGAGCAGGTTTTAGTCATAATTTTATGGGGCTCAAAACCTAGATGATCAGATTATTCAATGGAAAGCGATGCATAATATGAGAATGTCAAGGGAGGAATTAGACTAGATTATTTTTGGGGATTTTAATGATAAATTATCATCCAAATATCAAGAAGGAGGAACCCCAATTTTAGACCCAAGGGATCAATTTATGATTGCTCATGTTCATGCATTACACTTGGTGGATATTAAGTATCCTAGAACCAACTATAATTTGACTAATAAGAGGAGGGAGCCATATAGCAAGAAGGTGAAGTTAAATCATTTTATAGTTAAAGACGAGGCATTTGTTAAATGGAATCTAAAATTTCAAATTTTGGAGGGTCCAGTTTAGGATCACTTTGCCATTATGTTGGAAGGGGGGATCAAGACAGGGCAACATCGCAAACCATTTAGATTTGAAAAATTTTGGTTACAAAAAGAGTAACTTTGAAATAAAATCCTACAGTGGTGGGAAGAGAGACGCCTAATATATGGGACAATAATATTTAGACTCCACAAGCAACTTCAATATGTCAAGGATCAACTGAAATAATGGACGTGACCTAATAGGATAGAATTTCAAGTCCGAAGAGCTACATTGTTGCCCAGATGGGATGAAGTGCAAAAATATTTTAGAGAAAGAACGATTATAGAGCAGCCAAAGAAAATGATGATTCATTGCATAAAGCGATTGAGGACATTAACAAGCAAGAGGAGATCTACTAGAAACAAAGAGCAAGAACCGCCTAGTTATTGGAAGGTGCCAAAAACACCAAAATTTTCCATCATGTTGCTTGTGCTATGAAATAGATGAATAAGATGGAATATATTTAGAATGAGAACAAACATTCCTTTGATACAATCCCAGGTATACATTTCCATTTAATGGATTATTTTGCTAAATTATTTAAGGAAATTATGGTGCAAGACGAAGAGGCTCAGGGAAGTTCTTGCTATCATACCCTCTATTATCTCTAAAGAAGAAAATTAGGCCCTACTTAAACCCATTGATAGAGAGGAACTGAAGAAGGTAATCTTTAGAATGAGTATGGGAAAAATGTTAGGTCTAAATGGTTCCCCAATTGAGTTTTTTAGACCTTTTGGGACAACTTGGAGGAGGATGTAATAGCTTTTATAGAGGAGTCTAGAGGCAGTAAAAGAATGCTTAAAACATTAAATCATAAATCCATTGCCTTAATTCTAAAAGGGGAGGAGGGGTGCATATTTTAGATAATAGACCATTTGTCTTGTCCAATGTCATATAAAAAATAATCACTAAGGTAATGGTTGAGTGGCTAAAACCTCTCCTAAATATAATTATCTCCTTAGAGAAATGGGATTTTGTAGAGGGCAGATAATTCTTGGATGGTGTGGTTCTAGCTCAGGAGGCAATCCAATCAATGCAAAAAATTGACAATAGAGGAATGTTTTTAAAATTGGATATGTCAAAGGCTTATGACAGGGTGGAGTGGTGCTTCTTGTTAAAGATGATGTAAGCCTTCGATTTTTGTCAAGATTTGATAGAATGGGTCATGAGCTACGTTTTTACTAGGACATACTTAGTGTTAATCAAAGTCCTTCCCTTATAATCATTTGGAGCCACTTGGGGCCTTCGTCAATGAGATCCTTGCTCCATTTATCTTTTTCTCATACTGGCTAAAGGCTTGGGTAGACTCATCTCAAGGAGAAGAAAATAGGGTTTGCTCACAAGTATCAAGATAGGTCAAGATATTTTGACTCACCTACAATTTGTGGATGACATAGGATTGGTGGAGTAGCCAACTTTAGGAAATCAAGAATGATCAAATATACTACTAATGTTTACGTTAGGATCACAAACCAAATCATCAATTATAAGAAATCCAAAGTGGTCTTCTTCAATCTTGATCAAAGGCTTTAGGATAGAATTTTAGAGATCTTGCGATTCATGAGGACTTATCTCCTAGTGGTATATTTAGGGGTCCCTTTGCATTAAAAAAAAAACAAGATAGTTATCTAGAGGAATCTTTTGGATTGCTTAAAAGAAATAATTAATCATTGGTCCCAAAAATGGTTAACCTTTGAGGGTAGATTAACGTTTTTACAATCATTCATTTAGGCCATGCCAATTTATAAATTTTTTATTCATGCTACCCCACATACCATATGGAAAGAGTTGGACAAGATGGCTAGAATTTTTTTATGGGGAGGAGTAAAAGGAGAGAGGAAATGGGCCTTAGTAGGTTGGAAGAAAGTAAACCAACCCAAGGTAAAGGGAGATTTGGGATTGAGGAGATTAGAGTTAAATAATAAAGCTTTTTTTGGAAAGCTTTATTAGAGGTGGATTTCCTAGCCAACTTCTTTACTTAGTAGGGTTTTAACTAGTAAATGTTTCAAACAAGTGAACTTGAATAAGGTGAGTTGTTTTCCTTTGGATGATAATGGGTCCTTAGTGTGATAGGCTCTAAAGTTAGGATTTGAGGTAGTGAAAGATGGATTAATTTGGAAAGTGAGGAGAGGAGAGAAGACATGATTTTGGACAAATTCTTGGGATCAATACCCAACAATCATTGCTAAATTTCCAAAACTACAACCAGTAAAAAAATCATGGAAAGCAAGGGTTGGATCTAGATTAAAAGTTATTTCAAAACCAATTAGTTGGGGTATTATAAGTTTAAGCAGTTTAAGAAGTTGGGTGAATGGCCAATTCTAATCCCTCCAAAATTGACATCCATCATGTCTAAAATCTTTGCAGAAAGATTTCTCATAGGTAGATATGAGGAGGACGAATTAGCTTGGGGCTATGGGAGCCTTAGAGTATACACAGTAAAGGATGGATATGATAAGATCCTTCTAGAACCTCCTCCTCATGCATATTAGGTTGAGGATTGGAGAAAGATTTAGTACTCCAAGGGTTGGCTGAAAGTAATTTTTTTTGCTTAGCAGTTCATGCACAATGAAGTTCTTGCTTTTGGTAATCTGAGATGTTGGAGAATCATTGGTCCATCCCAATGTGTTTTATGCTGCAAAAGCGAGGAAAAATCTTATCACTTAATGTTTGAGTGCCTGTTCATATGCCAGATCTGGGAGAGATGGTTTTTAGCTTCTAAAATCTGAGCCAATGATGATTTGAATCAGATTTATATTTGGGAAAGAAGGAAGAGGGGTAGATTTAAATTTGAAGCTTTTTGTATCAGATGGAATCTTGGATTAAAATTTATTTTGTTGCAAGTGTGGTTGGAAAGAAATGGTAGAATATTTAGAGAAATATTTTCATCCTTGGATGACATCTAGTAGGTCATTTGGAGCAAAGTCATGAAAATTATGGCAGTGTATGCTAAAGAGAAAACTTAGGTTGATATAGAAACGATGGAGAAGGAGACAAAATGCAAGAGCGGTAGGACAAAGCTAGTTGGAAACCACCCCAAAAAGGTTGAATTAAAATTAATACTACTAGAGCTACAAAAGGTAATTTTGATAGAAATGGAATTGGAGTGGTTTGCAGGAATCATGTTGGGACAGTGCTCTATTGGAAACTACAGGACTTAGGCAGGGCCACAAACAATTAATTAGAAGCTTTAGCTATCAAATTTACATATATCTTGGTGGTAAGACAATATTATAGGAGGATAATCATATTGGATAGATTCATGGGATCAATACCCACCTATCATTGCTAAATTTCCAAAACTACATTCAATAAAAACAACCAAGCAAAGTAGGGGTTGGATCCGTATTGAAAGTTAGTTCAACATCAATTAGTTGGGGGATTATAGTTTTAAGCAATTTAAGAAGTTAGATGAGTGGCCTATTCGAATCCCTTTGGAATTAACACCCATCATAACTAAAATCTTGGCAGAAATATTTATCGCAGGTAGAGATGGTGAGGATGAATTAGCATGGGGCTATGGGAGCCTTGGAGTCTACACAATGAAGGATGAATATGATAAGATCCTTCCAAAACCTCCTCCTCATGCATATCAAGTTAAGGATTGGAGAAATATTTGGCAGTCCAAGGGTTGGTTGAAAGTAAACTTCTTTGTCTAGCAGTTCATGCACAATGAAATTCTTACTTTTGATAATTTGATATGTTAGGGAATCATTAGTCTATCCCAATGTGTTTTATGCTACAAAAACGAGGAAAATTTTGATCAACTGATGTTTGAGTACCCGTTCACATGACAAATCTAGGAGCGATGGTTTTTAGCTTATAAAATCCAATCCACTGGTGATTTGAATCATATACATATTTGGGAAATATGGAAGAGAGGTAGATTTAAATCTAAAGCTCTTTATATCAGGTGAAATCTTGGATTAAACTTTATGTAGTGGCAAGTGTGGTTCGAGAGAAATGATAGAATTTTTAGAGAAACCTTTTCATCCTTCGATGGCGTTTGGTAGATCATTTGGAGAAACTCACGAAAACTGTGGTAGTGTATACTAAAGAGGAAACTCGAGCTGATATAGGAACAATGGAGAAGGAAGCCGAAGTGCAAGAGGGATAGGACAAAGCCAGTTGGAAACCACCCCTAGAAGGTTGGATTAAAATTAATAATGATGGAGTTGCAAAAGGCAATCCGGGTAAAACTAGAATTTGAGTGGTTTATAGGAATCATGTTTGAATAGTGCTTTATTGGGAACTACAAGGCCTTGGCAAGACCACAAATAATGAAGTAGAAGCCTTAGCTATCAAATATGCTTCTATCTAGGTGGTAAGACAAGGTTATAGGAGGATATTCATAGAATCATATTATCAAATCTTAGTAGGAGCTCTGGATTGCATAAGGAACTTTGCTTTGGAGACATGGAAGTTGGGGATTCTTGTCACCCAAATTAAGGAATTGTGAAAGGAATTAGATGATGTGATTTTGATTTATGTGGGTAGAGCTTTGAATAAAGTAGCAAACTTCTTAGCTAAGATGGGTACCGAGAAGGAGATAGGGGTTCAATGACGCAATGGCATAGCTATTGAGGATGAGAGGATTAGGCAGGTTGGTGAGAAAATCCAATGTTTAGCTAATTTGAACAATCATTACAGACATATGATTTAGGAGATTTGGTTCCAATGTTTGACTATTGTAAATAGGTGTTCTTGTCAACTAAGACTAGAAAAAGTCTTGTCCCAACTTGTAAATAATCTTGTTGTAATATAATTTTTTCAAATTCTTTCAAAAGGAAAATAAAATTAGAGATAATAGTTATGGTAAAATACTAGAAAATAGTTTTATGACTACATGAAAGAATAGACCATTAGGGTTGAGTGCTTGTTCGATGGACTGCCCAGATTTAATTTTCCAATGATTGGAACTGAGTGCTTGATGATAAACTACTATGGAACTGTTGAGTTCCAATTAACTTTATTTTTATTTAGTAAACTAAGCATTGTAGAAGTTCCGTGCATAAAAAGAATGGTCTCTAAAGAGCGTGTTGGCATTGCAACTTGCCAAGATCCATGTGACATCCCATCATCCAAAATGTGTGGGATGTAAATAACTATGAAAACAGCCCAAATTTTTTATTTGAAAGTGGACCAAAATGCCACCTGCCTTTGACTTATTAAAACTAATATCTGGAAGAGGTGGACGTTTTATATGCAAAGATAAACAGCTGAAAAGCATCTGCAATTCATTGATCATTTGTAAATACTTATTTCAAAAGGGATTTTTAAACATTCTAATTGTTTGATTTTTTTTTAAGCATTTACGTAAGGTTACGTATTAAGTTCACATAATCCGCGTACGTTTTTTTTTTTTAATATTAAAAAATAATTATATTTTCTTAGTTTAAAATTATTGTTCATCACGAGATGTAATAAAGAAGTACTTCATTAATTTATAGAAGATTGAAGCTAAATTCATGAAGTAAGGTGCATGTCTTTCACATGATGATGGAGATTTGGATCGATTTGATTTGGATGGATTCTTTTCCCTATACATAGAGAGTTGGACTTCATAATGGATGGACTTTATAATGGATGTTTTAGATTTATTAGAGTATTTATTATTTTTAAAAATTTATTATTCTTAAGAATTTAGATTGATCAATCATTTTTTAATTATTTTTTAAGATTATTATTTCTTAATCTAAGTATATCTTGAATCTTGTATAACGATTTTGAATGGAAGAATACAAACCTGTTTGGACTTCTTTTCTATTTGGTTTGAAGTTGTGAGTAGATTACACCACTCAAGTGGATATTGCTTTGTACTATTCACTTGGGGAGTTTTCCATCTCACCCACACTCTATCAAACATTGCATTTGCTATCGACTATTGTTCCAAGTATATGTCAAATTCCATGAGAGTCACTAGATATTGGTCAAGTAGATCCTCTAGTACATCATATGTGTATATCATATGGGCATTCACTGCTCAATTGGAGCACCTCCATTTTTTTATAGGGTTATCTAATGTAGATTGGGATAGTGATTTAGACTAATAAAGCTCCACTATAAGGTTTTATTTTCTCTTAGTTATGGACCAGTCTCTTGGTTTGTAGATAATAGTCTACTATATATGTCTTCTAGAAATGATAAAATATTATGCTATCAATAAGGATTTCAAACACCTTTGATGGACTCTCATAATTTGGAACAATTGGGTATTTCGTAATCATTTCTAGTCACCTTTCCTTATAACAATTAAATCTCCATCAACCTTGTAATCTAGTGTGTTATCACTAGACTAAGCACATCAAGGTTTGGATGCACTAGGTTTGATGGATTCAAGCCATGGGATGCTCGATCTAGACTATGTGTTATTAATGGAGTAGACAATAGATATCCTAACCAAGGTCATGCCCCAAATGTCTTTTGTGTGATTGTGAGAACATCTTGAAGTAGAAGAGTGCCCCTTAAGGAGGGATAACTAACAATAGTCTCCCCATATCCCTTGTTCAACATAAGAGGATATGTTGGAATATGTGGTTGTAATCTTCACTTGAGGCCATTATCAACTTTTGTATTGTATTTATTTTATTGTACATGATAGTTTATTATGATATTTTAATTATAAGCCTTAAGGTTAATTCTTTAACCTAAACCTATGGTCAAATATAATTGGGTATAAATACCCCTTGAAACCAACCATTTCTTTTGTTTGTTGGAGTTCTTCTTTTTCCTTTAGTGAGATTACTTTCATTTGTATAGTAGACCTTCATATTAAATTGTGTCTTTCTATGAGTTGTTCATTTGTTATGGGTAACAAGTTGTTTTGTTCATTTTTTAAAAGTATTGTTGAATTCAACAAAAAATAATTTTGTCTATGAGTGATATAAATTAATTCTTTACCACTACCTTTATAAAATTATCTATATATCTATATTCAATATTGTAGTGTTTCAATTCAACTTCCTATTTTCTAAACTAAGTATCTAATAAATGATGACTCAACTTAGTTTTATTTGATCTTGTATAAAAACAAGACTTTTAGTCATTTGAATTACACTCATATTGTCATGAAAAATGGTAGTTGGTCTTTCTTGCTTTTCTCCTTAGTCTTCTAGGATTTTACCTCAAGCATACTACTTGAGTACATGTTGATGTGAGTATTACATACTCCGTCTCTTTTTCTAAAGTGCAACTTTTGGTTGTTCCTTAGAACTCTTGCTTACCAATCGATTTCCCAATGAAAATATTTTTCTCATGTAGATTTTATGTCATTAATTGAGCCATCCTAGTCCAAATCAATGTATCCAACTAACTCAATCTTATTGGTTGAAGTATAATGAATTCCATTTACTTTTATTTCTATTGTTTGTAAATGAATCTATACTAGAAAAAAATGAAGACTATTTACGTGGAATAAACTTGACCTCTTCTATCAACTTTAGAATACGTCAATCCTATTGTAACAAATCACTTCTCGATTTATTTCATTATATCATGCTCGATCATCTCATCCTTAATAATCAATTCTAGTCTAACATTTTTTCCCTGAGTCAAACTTGCTATATATTTGCTCCTCTTATCTCCAACTTGGGCATCCTGACTTCCCATTAGGGTTTTCAAATATGACTTTCCTTCCATTCTACCTAGTGGGGCTCGCTCTTGGCTCACTCTCAACTCACACTCACTTCTAGCTCAAACTCGCTCAACTATTTATATGTCGTAAATGATCAAATTTGTTCACTTTAGAACATGTGAATTGCAGGACGATCCACAGTCTCGGCATCTTTCGATCCTTTGCTTCGATTGTTAACCTTCCTTTGAATTGGATTCCATGGAATTGCTGTCCCATGGGGATTGGAATGAAATTCCTAACACTTCAATATCGTGGAAGCTTCCTCTCATCTATATTTTTTAATTTTAAAATTTATATTAAATAAATTTATCATTTTAAATGATTGGTCAATAATATGATATAAAAAAGCTGATATAAAAAACTATGTATAATAATTATTATTTTTTTGATAAATTATATGCCACTTTTATTCCATCAAAATATCAATTAAATCATATCTAACTTATCATTTTATTAAATATATTTTTCATTTCCTTTCTATCAAATATATTTTTAATCTTCCTCAAAGTGCAATGTTTCCACAACATCACTTTCTTTAAAGAGATAATATCTCACTTGGTTAGTTATTTTCTAAAATTTGATTTTCGTCAAAACAAAGATGAACATTGCTATTGGATAAATTAGCTACCATCCTATTTTCTTTTATATTTTCTATTTAATTTTTCCAATATTTCTATGAAGATTCTTGTTGATTTACTTTCCTAAAATTCTGGTATTCTGGTATAGTTGAAAAAATTTATACAACTTTTATTAAATATGAGTTTTATTAAAGATAATAGTTATGGTAAAACACTATGAAATAGTTTAATGATAATTGATAGAGCTGCAAAGGCAATCCGTGTAGAGCTGAAATTAGAATGGTTTGCAGGAATCATGTTGGGATAATGTTCTATTAGGAGTTGCAAGGCTTGGGAAGGGCCATGAACGATGAAGCAGAATCCTTAGCTATCAAATCTGCTTCTATCTGAATGGTAAAACAAGGTTACAAGAGGATAATCCTAGAATCATATTCTCAAATATTGGTAGGAGTTCTGGATTGTACAAGGAACTTTGCTTTGAAGACATGGAGGCTGAGGATTTTTGTCACCTAAATTAAGAAATTGTGAAGGGAATTAGATTATATGATTCCAGTTTATGTGAGTAGAGATCTAAATGAAGTGGCAAACTTCTTGGTTAATATGGGTATTGAGAAGGAGGTAGGGGTTCAATGACATAGTGGCATGTCTATTGAAGATGAGAAGATTAGGTAGGTTGGTGAGCAAATCCACTGTTTAACTAATTTGAACAACCATTGTAGAAATACAGTTTAGGAGATTTGGCTTCAACTTAATTCTTTTATTGTTGTAAAGAAGTGGATAGTTATAGAAATATAGTTTAGGAGAATTGGCTCCAATGCAGATATTCTTTTAAGTTGAGAAGAATCTCATCCCAACTTGTAAAGGATCTTTGTTTTAATATAAAATTCTTAAATTCTTAAAAAAAAAAAAAAAAAACTCTAGAAAATAGTTTATGACTACCCTAAAGAATAAGTCGTAAAATCTAAGTGGGCTAGCTCGATTTAATTCCTCGTAAATTACCCAATTCGATTCCCTACACTATTGAGGTCCAAATTAACTGAGTGCTTGTGGGTGGACTACCCCGATTTAATTCCTCTACCCAATTCGATTCCCTACACTATTAAGGTCCTAATTAACTAAGTGCTTGCGAATAGACTACCCCGATTTAATTTCTCGTAAATTACCCAATTTGATTCCCTACACTATTAAGGTCCAATTAACATCGTTTTTATTTAGTAGATTAAACATTGTAGAAGTTTCGTGCATAAAAAGAATCGTCTCATAAGTCAAGAAAAGCATGTAAAACATATTTCAAACGAGGATAGAAAGAGCGTGTTGGCATCACAACTTGCCAAAATCCATCTGAGTTCCATCATGCAAAATGTGTGGATGTCGATAACTATGAAAATAGCCCAAATTTTGATTCTATAAGCACCGGTGTTCCAAGTTGTGGAAAAGGAGGCAGCGATGAGCGGGAAGGTAGCGGCGGGAGGGCACGGGAGCGGGAGCGCCAGCACTGTGAACCTGGGCACCGACAAGTTGGAGGGCCGCAGCAAGGCGGAGGGAGGGCAATCAGAGAATGGAGGCTCGACGGAGTTACCCGAAGATGGAGGCAGACGCGGGAAGGATCCGCCTGACAAAGGGAGAGACTGCCAACAAAAATCGTATGCAGAGGCAGCGGCTTCTGAAACCCCAAATGGTATTTTCACTAAGGACCTCTTTTCGTCCGGGGATGAACTGGACATCCCGGAGGAAATCCTATCAAGTTTCGTCGAATTTGAAAAATTTACCCTAATCGGGAAGTTTATTGGAGGGCGTCCCGATATGGAGACCATCCGCAGGTGGGCGACAGGAAAATGGCGGACCTCGGGTCATATGGAGCTGGCTGCCCTATCCCGAGGTTTTTTCGCAATTAGGCTGAATAATGCGGAGGATTACTGTAAAATTTTGGCTGGGGGCCCTTGGTTTCTGGGACGCAGGAGTCTCTTTCTCAGGAAGTGGGGGATGGATTTTAACCCCGAAACCCAGAGTATTAATATTGCCCCAATATGGGTTAGGCCGCCGAACCTTCCCCTTTTCTGCTGGCATGAAAATGTTATCGTGGGTATCGCCCGCTCCATTGGTGAGTTGGTCACCATTGACCCTCCCACTCGGGCCCGAACCAGATTTGTCCAAGCTCGCTTCGTGTCCCGGCGGATTTGGAGGCGAACCTTCCATCCTCCATCACTCTTCGGTCTGGAGGCTCCGTTCTTCATAAGCAAGTCATTAACTACGAAAATAGACCGGCCTTTTGCCCCCGGTGCAGTTCCCAGGGGCATCTTCAGTCAAATTGTCCTCTTCAAAAGCCGAGGATGAAGGGTGGGGCTTCTGGCAACCCCCCGGAGCAAGAAGGAAAACAACCGAAACACCCTGTAGCGACAGTGCCTGAGTCTCCAGATCCTTCTGGGGTTCTCCCCGAGTCGGACGTCGTTCTGTGCAATGCAAGTTCCCAACCATAACCTCAAGTGGAAAAGGATCAGTCTCCTTCCTGTATGTCTGCTCAGGCTGATTCCCCTATTTGTCAAAACCAGAAACCTCCCGAGTCCCTCGCTGGAAGAGTATCTGCTGGGCAAGAGGGACGAACAACATGGCAACATTAGTCCGCGAAACACTAGAAGCCGAAAGCAAGGGGTGGATTTCGGCTGTGAAAGAAAATAGGGGCGACCTCCTAACAAAGAAAGAAGGGATAAGGAAACGGCAACAGACATTGCAAATGGATCCCAACGGTTGCTTTTTCAAGAAGATTTCGACTCCCTGGTGGGTGATTCGCCTGTCCCAAAACCTCCCATCCAACAGGGAAAGGGAGGCAAGAAAGTCTTTAAAATGTCCAGATGAAAATCCTCTCATGGAATGTGAGAGGTCTTAACGGAGCGGCCAAACGTAGGGTGGTGGCCGATCTCCGAAAGAAGTCTAACCCATCCATCCTCATTTTGCAGGAGACTAAGTCTGATGCCTCTGGCTCTGTCAAGGTTGCCAGGGCCATTTGGGCCAAGGCCAAATTCCTTTCCAGCCCTGCAATAGGTTCTGCAAGCGGTCTCATGGTGCTGTGGGACTCTGACAAGGTCGAGGGTAGTCTTCTATCGGCTTCCAGCAGGACTATCAATGTCCTGTTTCACTCCAAGGTTGATAATTTTTCATGGATTTTGACCAATGTTTACGCCTCGAACTCTGCTTCGGAGCGAGCTGAGTTGTGGAAAACCATCTCTCTGATGAGGGAAAGTTTTAGTGACTTCCCGTGGGTTGTGGGAGGGGATTTCAATTGCCCTCTTCATCCCTCTGAAAAGAAGGGAGGCGCTGAGCTGGCCAGCCGTAGCATGGAGGATTTCAGAGATTTTGTTTCATCCAATAATCTGCTAGACATCGAACTTAAGGGGGCGTCCTTCACCTGGAGCAACAGGAGGATTGGGAGCAATCTCATCCAGGTCAAGCTCGACCGGTTCCTCATTTCCCACGAAGCTATTCCCTTCCTCGACGCTGCAACTCTCTCAGCTTTGCCAAGAATCGGGTCGGACCATAATCCCATTCTGTTAGAGGCCACTGGCGGGCCTAGGTTTAAGATCCCTTTCAGATTTGAGTCCATGTGGATTTCCCACAAGGATTTCAAACAGTTGGTTTCGGAATGGTGGCAGGTGACGGTGGTTGGTTCAACGTCCAAAAGACTGGCCCTAAAACTTAAGATGATTAAAAAGAACTTAAAGGCATGGAATAAGGAGGTTTTTGGCAACATTTTTGAGTCTAAAAGGTCCATCTCTGAGCGCTTGAAGAGTTTAGAGGAAAATATGGAGGTCGAAGGGTATTCTGAAGGCCTCAGAGAGGAGGAACGGAGCCTCCTGGTGGACTATCATTCCATTCTTGCCAGTGAGGAAACGTTTTGGCGTCAGAAGTCCAGGGATCTCTGGCTCGAAGAGCGGTGATTCAAATTCAAAGTTTTTCCACGCGTCTACCATGAGACACAGGGGGGCCAACAAGATCAGACAGGTGCTGTGTAAGGATGGGCGCACTACCAGGGAGATTGAGGAAATTCAAAGCGAAGCAGTCGATTTCTTCCAGGATTTGCTGGGTGCTCCTCCTGATAGCGTCCTCCAAGTTCAGAAATCCTTGCTTGCTAATTTCCCTACCAAAGTCCCCCATGAGGCAAGTATTAAACTCCCGGAACCTTTTTCCCATTCCGAGATTAAGGATGCTCTTTTTTCCATGCAACCAGATAAGGCCCCCGGGCCTGATGGGTTCCCCCCGATTCTTTCAAGTTATGTGGGATGTTGTGGGGCCTGATGTCTGCGAGGCTATCTTAGAAATCCAAGCATCAAGATCCATCCATCCGAAGCTCAACTCTACCTTCCTAGCTCTCATTCCTAAGTCGCCCGCCTGCAAAAGTTTTTCTGACTATCGTCCCATAAGCCTCTGCAATGTTTTCTACAAGATTCTTACCAAGACCATTGCCAATCGTCTGAGATCCCTCCTCCCCTCTTTGGTAGGTTCAGCTCAGGGGAGCACCGTTAAGGGTAGAAACATCCTTGACGACGTCATTACTATTCACGAAACCCTCCATACTGCCCAATGTTCCAAGAATGCTGCGCTTTTCCTTAAACTAGACATGAATAAAGCTTTTGACAGAGTGGACAGGAGGTTCCTCTGTGCTGTCCTTTGCAAGTTGGGCTTCCATCATCACTGGATTGACCTTGTGAATAGCTTGCATTTCCACTCCGTCCTTTTCTGTGCTGATCAACGGGTCCCCCGCTGGATTCTTCCAGAGTGCTCGCGGCCTCAGACAAGGTGATCCTCTGTCTCCTATTTTATTCATTCTTTTGGCAGAGGTCCTTAGCTGGTCTTTGAATGAAGCCCTCCGTTGAAGCAAGATTTTTGGCATTCTGCCTACTTCCATAGTTGATCCTGTCACTCACCAACAGTTTGTGGATGACACGCTCATATCCACTGGAGCGTCTGTCACTCAGGCCAAATCTATCAAGCGCATTCTGTCCCGGTATGAGAAGGCTTCTGGCCAAAAAGTTAATTATTTGAAGAGCAAAATTTATTTTGTTAATACCCCTCTGCGTAGGCAAATTCGCATTGCCAAAATCCTCGAATGCACTATTGATTCCCTGCCCGCAACTTATTTGGGGTTGCCGCTAGTTTGCAATGGGCGAGGCGGTGGGAACATCTGGAATTCGATTTTGGAACGGCTTCATAAGAAACTCAAGCACTTGGAAAGGCAAATTGCTATCTCAAGCCGGGAAGGCAACCCTCACCAAAGCCCGTCTTCAAGGAATTCCCACCTATTTCATGTCTGTTTTCATGCTTCCCGTGTTTATCCATTCCAAAATCGAGCAGATTCAAAGGAATTTTCTCTGGTCCGACAGCAAAGAAAAATCCAGAATTCCTCTGGTGGCGTGGGATAAGGTTTGCCTTCGAAAGGACCAAGGGGGCATGGGATTGAGAAGATCCAGGCTCATGAACACTACCTTAATTGCCAAACATGCTTGGAGAATTCTTATTAATGCACCGACGGAATGGGTCAATATAGTTAAAAGAAAGTATCTTGGGGAAAATTCTCTCCTGGAAGCTGAGTCTCCTCATGAAGCTTCGGCTTTCTGGAAGACGGTGCTTCAGGGCCGTTCGGTGATTAACAGGGGTGCTCGTTGGATCTTGGGGGATGGATCCACGATCCTTTTTTGGAGAGACAAGTGGGCTACAGATGAAGCTCTCATTGTAAATCAGAACTTGGCTGGCTTGAGGGCCCGGATTGATCCAAACAATCATCTCAAGGTTTCGGATTGCATTGACCGGAGTTCCCTTCCCCCTCGGTGGAAACTTTCGACGGTGGATGGGTTTGATAATGAGGTGAATTTCTTGTACAGTGTCCTCCAATCGATGTTAATTCCTTCGGTCATAAGAGACGATAAAATTATTTGGAGCAACACGCAGGATGGGCGGTTTTCTGTTAAGTCCGCTTATGATCTTCTGTCGTGTGAGGTTGCTGTGGACCCCCGATGGAAAGCAATTTGGAGGAAAGGGATTATTCCTAAGATAAATTACTTTGCTTGGATTGCCTTTTATAACAAAGCCCTTACCATAGACAATCTCCACAAGAGAGGCCTTGCAATTCCCAACAAGTGCTATCTTTGCTTAGCTGACTGTGAAACATCCGATCACTTATTTTTGCATTGCCCCTTTTCCCATTCGGTCCTAAGCCGTGTGTTGTCTTCCTTCCAAGTACTCTGGTGCTCCCCTCGCTCCCTTAAAGACGCCTTCCTCCAATGGCCCAAGCCCTTTAAGAATTCTAAGCTCCGATTCCTTTGTGAGGCTGCCTTTCACCATTCCATCTGGCAAATTTGGCTGGAGCGTAATGCTAGAGTCTTCGGCAAGATCCCTAGAATGGCTCCCTCTGTTGCCCAACGGGCCTTATCCTTTGCTGTCGAGAATTCAAAAACTATTCCCAGCTCCCGCCCTCACAATCCTTGGGAGGCAATTATTTTCAAAAGATTGGACCTTGGCTCCTCTTCCAGAGTTGACTCAGTGAATGGCCGCAGGGAGGTCACTTGGACCAAACCTCCTTTGGGGTGGATCAAACTTAATTTTGACGGGGTTGCTAAAGGCAACCCGGGGCCCGCCGGTTCCGGGGGCTTGTCAAGGACCATAATGGGAAGCTGATCTTGGCCTATCGTTGAAAATCTGGGCCCTCAGACCAATCATTTTGCCGAAGCCCGTGGTGTGTTGAAAGGGTTGCAGGTCATATCGAATGATCCTAGGCCTTTAATTATTGAAGGCGATTCTCTAAACATTATCAACTACCTTCGTGGCTCCAAAGACCCGTCGTGGCGGGTCCTGAATATCATCCTCGAGGCTAGGATGCTCCTCTCTCGGCGCGCCAGGTGGGAGGCGGGGCACATCTACAGAGAAGGTAACCGGGTGGCGGATCACTTGGCCAACAAAGGACTGATGACCACGTGCCCGGTTGTTTGGCGTTCTCGTTTCCCAACCGAGGTGGACAGTTTGGCCAAGGCAGATATTCCCTCATGATGAAGAATTTGTATCATAGGTCTTCTCCCAAAGTTTGTTGATATATTGTCTTCGGCTATTATTCTGTTTTAATGTATTTCAAGATCAAGATTTCCAGGACTGTCCGCGTCTTCTGGGGCCCTCGGGCATTTTGTATTTCCCTGTCTTTTTTACGAACTGCTCTATTTACCCAGCCATCCGGCATGAAATATCTTTTAGCAAGGCTGATTTTGTACATAAGGTTTTGGGATCCTTTATAAAAACCCACAATTAATCTATTATTATAATTACCAAAAAAAAAAAACAGCCCAAATTTTTTATTTGAAAGTGGACCAAAATGCTACTCGCCTTTGACGTATTAAAACCAAAATCTGGAAGAGGTGGACGTCTTATATTCAAACGGCTGAAAAAGCATCTTCAACCTTTTCCAAAACATATACAATTCATTGCAATTTAGTTCATTTATAGAGTTTTTTTTTTTTTAAGGGTTTTTATAACATTTTTATAATAAATATATTGTTTAATTTAATTTTTAAAAATAAAAAATAAAAAAATACGAATTATTATTTTGAAATGATAAGTTTATGGGTGGTAAGTAAATGTTTAAATGCAATTTAATTTTTTAAATAATTAAAATCTTATGAACTTTATTTTTACTCAATCAATTAAATTAATAAAAATTAACTACTTTAAAAAATTTGCCAATCGAAATCATGGAAGAGCAAATTTGAGATAAACATTCTCAGCTAACACCACTAAATGAATATGGACCACTTTAATATGTACATGCACATAAAGCAGAATGAGATTTACCAAGTTACCTTGACCCTGTTTTCTTTTCACCGGATCTTCCGGTTTCCCACGCACTGTTTTCCACGTGTTAAACCCAGCATTTACGTAACGTTACGTATTAAATTCAGCTAATCCGCGCATGGTTTTTAGAAAAACACATTAAAAAATAATTATCTTTTTCCTAGTTTAAAATAATTGTTCTTCGCGAGATGGAATGAAGAATTACTTGATGAATCTATAGAAAATTGAAGCTAAAATCATGAACCAAGGTGCATGTCTTTCTTATGATGATGGAAATTTGGATGGATTTGTTTTAAATGTAGAAACTTAAAAGGAAATTTTTAATTTTTAATTTTTTTTAGATAGGATGCTTAAGATTTATTAGAGAAAGATATTAGTATTATTATCCTTAATTTAAATTATGAGGTATTAAATTTATAGTATGATTTATGATTAAAAGTTTATATTCTACAATATATTTTGGATAGGTTTAAGGGTGCATCATTTTATAATGTATTTAATATTTTATAATATTATATAATGTAAGTTTTATAGGTTATGGTTAATTTTGTTATGATTAAATTTTATTTAATATTTATAATTAACTTAAAGTTCAATTGTTATGTTGGTTTAAGTTAACTTTTATAATGTAGAACAATGTTCTTTAAATTTTCGAAATCAAGTAAAAATGAGAATGGTCAAAAAGTTCAAAAGGGTATGATTTCCAAAGTTTGGAGAAAGAAAATGAAAAAAGAAGAGGAGCATAGTAATTTGGGAGTTTCACTCCCATCCCATAATTAAAGCCTCAAGAAAATGAGGTGGTAAGGGGGTTGTGTTTAGTGACTTATCTTACAAGCCTCAAGGAGCCTTTGCTATTGATGTCAAAGGGGGAGAGTTTTTAGTAAGGGGGAGCAGCTAGTCAGGGGGAGCCGTTTGTGATCATATTGCAATACATGACAGTTTCATTATAGGGTTACCATCAATGACAAAGGGGGAGATTGTTAGAAATATTGAGTTGTCATTGATGTCAAAGGCAGAAATATCTTCAAGGATGAAATGTTGAGTTGTCATTAATAATAAAGGCAAAGATATCTTCAGAGGTGTCAAAGGCAGAAATATCTTCAAAGGATGAAATGGTAAAATTGTCATAAAGGTAGAGATATACTTTAATATTTAAATGAAATATTTAAATATTAAGGTGGAGGGTTATATTTAAATCAAGAGGATTTAAATATATAAAAGTTTGAAAAAGTGGAAGGTCATATTTAAATCAAAGGATTTAAATATAATTCAGAAGTTTAATATTTAAAGGTTAAAAGGTTGGACGACCTCCTTGAGAACACCAATGCAAAGTTTGAAAATTCAAATATTTAAAATACTAAGGCCGACCTCCTTGGGCGCTAAATAAAATGCATAGCCGACCTCTTTGGGTGCTAAATAAAATGCATATTTAAAAGGCTATCAAATTCATTTTGGCATTGTGGAAAATTTGAATCTCCTTCGTGCGAAAATCGAGCGACAGGTAGAAGAGGAGGAGAAGAGCATGTTTGGTGGCAACGAGCGAAAAAGAGAATTTATAATATTTATGCTGCGACTTTAGTCTCATCCGGGTGGCTAGCCCAACCGGTTGTCGAGCTTGCGCTAAGGCACTATGTAGTAGGAGGTTGCAGGGTCGAATCCCCGTGGTGCCATTTTTGTTTTGGTTGATAGAACGAAGAAGGGTTTAAATAGTTTAGGATTGCACCTTTTATTCCACCCATCGAGGTAGCTCGTTTGGTCACCTAGCCTATGCTAGGGTGCTGTGTTGGCAGAAGTTGGGAGATCGAATCTCCTTCATGCATGCGTTTGGTGGTTTTTGCTATGCGAGGTAAGGGCAAAAATTTTATTTGATTTAATTGAGTGGGAGATATAAGGTGTGTCATGATTATATTTTGCATACTTTGAGTGGGAGATATAAGGTGTGTAATGATTATTTTAAAATGAATTTTTGCATGCTATAAAAGGGAGTTATAAGGTATGAGGTTGTTATTTTTAAAAGTTGTATTTTGCATGTTATAAAAGGAGATATAAAGGGTTTTTGTTATTAATAAAGCTTTATATTGTGAGTTTCAAAAGGGAGATATAAGGAGTGATTTTTAAGCTTTATTGTGTATGTTTTTGATAAGGGTTTTTAAAAGTGGTTGATTTGATATTTAATCAAGAAAAGAAAAAGAGAATTGCTAACCGATTTTTGAAGGCACAAACAAAAGGAAAATTATTTTTGTTAAGACTGGTTTGGAAAGCTCATGCAAAAAGCTCATCATCATCATTGAGGTAGATTTAGAGGTATGGTGATTTAATTCCTTTCTCAAAGTGGCTTAATCAATTTGAGGAAAATATTTTGTCATATAGTGGGAGGTATAAGGAATTATTGGATGTGCATTCTTTTTGCTTGAAATTGGAAATAAATGTGCAAGGGTTATAGATCATATTTGTGAGTAAAAAAAAATTTAATAGATTTTAGAGTAATTTGTGCATTACCTTTGATTGAAATTGTGAGTAAATGTGCAAGGGTTATAGATCATATTTGAGAAAAAATTTGTGCATTGTTCATGATTGATTTTGGGAGTAGATGAAAAGGACATATTTGTGCACTATGATTGGTTTTGAAGGAAAGGTGCAAATCAACAATTACCAGGTCAGTTATCAAGTGCTAGACTAAAGCTACCTTTTGATGTAATAAATGTGAGACATGTGAAAGCGATAGACTTAATGAATGTGAAGAACATATTGGGCATTTGTTAGTGCATATAATTCTCTATATGTTCATGAAGATAAAATAATTTTGGGTAGAATATGTCTGAATTGCTTTAGTTGAGGAAAGCACATTGAAGAATAGGTGAAGAACTTGATGACATCATTATGCAATATTTGGGAATAGATGAGCATTATTTTGTATGCAAGATTTGGGAATAGATGAGCATTGTATTGTATGCAATATTTGGGAATAGATGAGCATGGTTTTGGAGCAGATTTGAGCAGTTTATGAGCAAGTTTTGGAGTAGATTTGAGCAGGTTTTGTGAGTAGATTTGAGTAGGTTTTAGAGTAGGTTTTGGAGCAGATTTGAGCAAGTTTTGTGAGTAGGGTTTTATGAGCAGGTTTTGGAGCATATTTGAGCAGTTTTATGAGTATATTATGGAGCATATTTGAGAATTTTTGAAGCATATTTGAGCAGGTTTTGTGTAGATTTGGATAATTGAGAGAGTTGAGATATTATTTTTGGGAGTATATGAGAGGGAGATTGGTGTCTCCTATGGATTGGTGTCCATGAACAAGTAGAGAGGATTGGTGTCTCTTGTGGATTGGTGTCCATGAACTAGAGTAGAGGGGATTGGTGTCTCCTATGGATTGGTGTCCATGAACTAGAGTAGAGGGGATTGGTGTCTCCTATGGATTGGTGTCCATAAACTAGAAAGGGGATTGGTGTCTCTTATGGATTGGTGTCCATAAACTTGAGAGGGGATTGGTGTCTCTATGGATTGGTGTCCATAAACTTGAGAGGGGATTGGTGTCTCCTATGGATTGGTGTCCATGAACTTGAGAGGGGATTGGTGTCTCCTATGGATTGGTGTCCATGAACTTGAGAGGGGATTGGTGTCTCTTATGGATTGGTGTCCATGAACATTGTAATAGGGGATTGGTGTCTCCTATGGGTTGGAGCCCATAAAATTTATTGAGAAATTTATAAGCAATATTTCTCCATGGATGTAGCCCATATTGGGTGAACCATGTTAAATTTGTGTCTCTTATATGTGTGGTGATTTGTGCATTATTTCATTATTGCAATTGATAATATTTGAAGTTATTGCTTTGGAAAGAAAAGTAAAAGTTTTATCTTATACTGTTCACCCCCTCTTAGTATAAGCTTGTGTTCTTCAATTGGTATCAGAGTGGGTTCCTTCGTGAAAGCCTAACAACTTGAAGGAAGATCTTACAGGAACACAAATGGCACATCAAGAAGGGTTTTCATCAAATAGAGCTCCATTGTTTGATGGGACTAACTATGCTTTCTAGAGTATGAGGATGAAGACTTATTTGATGGCACATGGATATGATATATGGTAATCCATGGAGAATGGGTTCACACCACCTACAACTCCTCCCACAGATGCAAATGGTAAGAAACCATATGAAAATAATGCCAAGGCAATGAATGCAATCTTAAGTGGATTATGTGAATCAGAGTTTGTGAAAGTCATGCAATGCACTTCAACAAAAGAAATATGGGACAAGTTACAGAGAACATATGAAGGAGATGACAAGGTTAAGATGGTAAAACTTCAAACCCATAGGAGGAAGTTTGAAGACTTGAAGATGAAATATGAGGAAGATATTGCTAGGTATCTACTTCATGTTGATGAGGTTGTCAACACCATTCGTGGACTTGGAGAAAGTATTGAAGACTCTAAGATTGTTCAAAAAATCTTGAGGTCACTTCCCATGAGGTTTGATGCAAAGGTTTCAACAATTGAAGAAATGAAGGATCTTAAAACTTTGAGCATGGATGAGCTACATGGGATTCTCACATCCTATGAGATGAGGACAGAAAAATATCAAACATCCAAACGAGAGGCAACATTCAAAGCTTCAAAGAAGGCAAAGAATAAAGAACAAGAATCAAGTGAAGGATCAAGCAGTGGAGAAGAAGCTAACTTTGTGCGAAGAAATAAAAAGGGTCCAAGAAAACACAAAGGTATGCAGTCTATGAAATATTTTAATTGTGGTAACTTTGGTCATTATGCATCTAATTGTCCACAAGCTAGAAGTAGTAGCAGTGAAGAAGAAAAGGAATATGAGAAAAAGAAAGAAAGAATATTTTATCATGAAAAGAAAAATATGCATGGTCAAAACAAGCATGAGAAGAAGATCTTTCAAAGACACAAGAAAAGTTTTTATGTTGAAGAAGCAAGCAGTGCTTCCAGTGACAATGATGAAAGCCTCTCCGATAGTGAAAGAGAAGAAATCTTATTTTTGGCCATAGAAGAGAAAGAAGATGATCCTGTTGTTGAAGACCAAGAAGAAGAGAAAGATTCAGAAGATGAAGAGGAAGCCACAGTTGACATAGAAGAGGAACTTATTGTTGCTCTTGAAGAGTTGAAGAGGGTTAGAAAGAAGAACTCAAGATTGAAGGCTCAAGTACAAGAGGATGAGAAAACAAAGGCAAAGCTTCTACAAGATCTCACCGACTTAAAAGTTAAGGTTGAAGAGGCAAGGAGAATTGAAGAAGGTATGGCTGAACAGTTAAAGGCAAAAGAACTAGAGTGTGAAAGACTAGAACATGAAGTTGTCATTCTAAGGAAGGGACTTGAAAATTTTAATGATAAGATATATCAGTTTAGGAAAAGCTCAAAAAACTTGGATGATATTATCAAAGCACAGAGATCTCCATTTATGAAGATTGGACTTGGTTTTGAAGAAGGTCAAGAGAAACAAAAGGGGGAGTCAAGCTCAAAAGAAATAGAAGCATCAAAGAAAATGATTGAAGAGGAACCTAAGACCTATGTTGATGTATGTAGAAGTGGAAGCATCAATGAGGAAGAAAACAATGCACCATCAAGGAACAGGGACCATCACAGAAAAAGCAAAGAAAGAACCATGCGACAATATCCTCCAAGGCAATCAAGCAGGTTTCAATATTTCTTTCATGGTTATTGTTTCTCATGTAACCATTTTGGTCATAAAGTTGTAAATTGTAGGGTCCATGCTATGGATGATTTTGGCTTCACCAAGAGGAATTTCAATTCATTTGCACCTCCTATGGACTACAATGTCATGTGTTACAAATGTAACAATTTTGGGCATACAACTAGATGGTGTAGAACAGTGTTCCCTAAATTTTCAAAATCAAGAAAAAAGGAGAATGGTCAAAAAGTTCAAAAGGGTATGATCTCCAAAGTTTGGAGAAAGAAAATAAAGCAAGAAGAGGAGCATAGTAATTTGGGAGTTTCACTCCCATCCCATAATTAAAGCCTCAAGAAAAGGAGGTGGTAAGGGGGATGTGTTTAGTGTCTTATCTTTCAGCCCCAAGGAGCCCTTTGCCATTGATGTCAAAGGGGGAGAGTTTTTAGTAAGGGGGAGCAGCTATTAAGGGGAGCAGTTTGTGATCATATTGCAATACATGACAGTTTCATAATAGGGTTGCCATCAATGACAAAGGGGGAGATTGTTAGAAATATTGAGTTGTCATTGATGTCAAAGGTAGAAATATCTTCAAGGATGAAATGTTGAGTTGTCATTAATAATAAAGGTAGAGATATCTTCAGAGGTGTCAAAGGTAGAAATATCTTCAAAGGATGAAATTGTAAAGTTGTCATAAAGAGATATGTTTTAATATTTAATATGAAATATTTAAATATTAAGGTGGAAGGTTATATTTAAATCAAGAGGATTTAAATATATAAAAGTTTGAAAAAGTGGAAGGTCATATTTAAATAAAGAAGATTTAAATATAATTTAAAAGTTTAATATTTAAAGGTTAAAAGGTTGGATGACCTCCTTGAGAACACCAATGCAAAGTTTGAAAATTCAAATATTTAAAATACTAAGGTTGACCTCCTTGGGTGCTAAATAAAATGCATAGCCGACCTCTTTGGGTGCTAAATAAAATGCATATTTAAAAGGCTATCAAATTCATTTTGGAGGTGGAAAATTTTGAATCTCCTTCGTGCAAAAATCGAGCGATAAGTAGAAGAGGAGGAGAAGAGCATGTTTGGTGGTAGTGAGTAAAAAAAAGAATTTATAATATTTATGCTATGACTTTAGTCTCATCTGGGTGGCTAGCCCAGTTGGTTGTTGAGCTTGCGCTAAGGCACTGTGTAGCAGGAGGTTGTAGGGTTGAATCCACGCAATGGAGTTTTTGTTTTGGTTGATAGAACGAAGAAGGGTTTAAATAGTTTGGGTTGCACCTTTTATTCCACCTATTGAGGTAGCTCGTTTGGTCACCTAGCCTATGCTAGGGCGTTGTGTTGGTAGAAGTCGGGAGATCGAATCTCCTCCGTGCGTGTTTGGTGGTTTTTTCTATGCGAGGTAAGGGCAAAACTTTTATTTGATTTAATTGAGTGGGAGATATAAGGTGTGTCATGATTATATTTTGCATACTTTGAGTGGGAGATATAAGGTGTGTAATGATTATTTTAAAATGAATTTTTGCATGTTATAAAAGGAGATATAAAGGGTTTTTGTTATTAATAAAGATTTATATTGTGAGTTTCAAAAGGGAGATATAAGGAGTGATTTTTAAGCTTTATTGTGTATGTTTTTGATAAGGGTTTTTAAAAGTGGTTGATTTGATATTTAATCAAGAAAATAAAAAGAGAATTGCTAACCATATTTTGAAGGCACAAACAAAAGGAAAATCATTTTGTTAAGACTGGTTTGGAAGGCTCTTGCAAAAAGATCATCATCATTGAGGCAGATTTAGAGGTATGGTGATTTAATTCCTTTCTCAAAGTGATTTTTGTTAAGGAAAATATTTTTGTTGTCATATAGTGGGAGGTATAAGGAATTATTGGATGTGCATTGTTTTTGCTTGAAATTGGAAATAAATGTGCAAGGGTTATAGATCAGATTTGAGAGAATAGATTTGTGAAGCAAATTTGTGCATTACCTTTGATTGAAATTGTGAGTAAATGTGCAAGGGTTATAGATCAGATTTGAGAACAAATTTGTGCATTGTTCATGATTGATTTTGGGAGTAGATGAAAAGGATAGATTTGTGCACTATGATTGGTTTTGAAGTGAAGGTGCAAATCAGCAATTACCAGGTCAGTTATCAAGTGCTAGACTAAAGCTACCTTTTGATGTAATAAATGTGAGACATGTGAAAGCGATAGACTTAATGAATGTGAAGAACATATTGGGCATTTGTTAGTGCATATCATTCTCTATATGTTCATGAAGATAAAATAATTATGGGTAGAATATGTCTGAATTGCTTTAGTTGAGGAAAGCACATTGAAGAATAGGTGAAGAACTTGATGACATCATTATGCAAGATTTGGGAATAGATGAGCATTGTTTTGTATGCAATATTTGGGAATAGATGAGCATTGTATGTATGCAATATTTGGGAGTAGATGAGCATTTTATGAGTAGATTTTGGAGTAGATTTGAGCAGGTTTTGTGAGCATATTTGAGCAAGGTTTTGGAGCATATTTGAGTAGGTTTATGAGTAGGTTTTGGAGAATATTCAAGTTTTATGAGTAGGTTTTGGAGCATATTTGATAAGGTTTTGTGAGCAAGTTTTGTGAGCATATTTGAGTAGAGTTTTGGAGTATATTTGAGAAGGTTTGTAAGCAGAGTTTGGACTAGACTTGAGAGCTGAGGAGATTGGTGTATTTTAGAGTTGTGTCCAAAATTAGAGTAGAGGGATTGGTGTCTCCTATGGATTGGTGTCCATAAACTAGATAGAGGGGATTGGTGTCTCCTATGGATTGGTGTCCATGAAACTAGAGCAGAGGGGATTGGTGTCTCCTATGGATGGTTTCCATGAAACTAAGAGAGGATTGGTGTCTCTATGGAGTTGGTGTCCATAAACAAGTAGAGGGGATTGGTGTCTCCTATGGATTGGTGTCCATAAACTAGAGAGAGGGATTGGTGTCTCCTATGGATTGGTGTCCATAAACCAGTAGAGGGGATTGGTGTCTCTTGTGGATTGGTGTCCATGAACTTGAGAGGGGATTGGTGTCTCTTATGGATTGGTGTCCATGAACTTGAGAGGGGATTGGTGTCTCTTATGGATTGGTGTCCATGAACATTGTAATAGGGGATTGGTGTCTCCTGTGGGTTGGAGCCCATAAAATTTGTTGAGAAATTTATAAGAAATATTTCTTTGTGGATGTAGCCCATATTGGGTGAACCACATTAAATCTGTGTCTCTTATGTGTGTGGTGATTTGTGCATTGTTTCATTATTACAATTGATAATATTTGAAGTTATTGCTTTGGAAAGAAAAGTGAAAAGTTTTATCTTATACTGTTCACCCCCCTCTCAGTATAAGCTTGTGTTCTTCAATTGGTATCAAAGTGGGTTCCTTCGTGAAAGCCTAACAACTTGAAGGAAGATCTTACAAGAACACAAATGGCACATCAAGAAGGGTTTTCATCAAATAGAGCTCCATTGTTTGATGGGACTAACTATGCTTTCTGGAGCGTGAGGATGAAGACTTATTTGATGGCACATGGATATGATATATGGCAATCCATTGAGAATGGGTTCACACCACCTACAACTCCTCCCATAGATGCAAATGGTAAGAAACCATATGAAAATAATGCCAAGGCAATGAATGCAATCTTAAGTGGATTATGTGAATCAGAGTTTGTGAAAGTCATGCAATGCACTTCAGCAAAAGAAATATGGGACAAGTTACAGAGAACATATGAAGGAGACGACAAGGTTAAAATGGCAAAACTTCAAACCCACAGGAGGAAGTTTGAAGACTTGAAGATGAAATATGAGGAAGATATTGCTAGGTATCTACTTCGTGTTGATGAGGTTGTCAACACCATTCGTGGACTTGGAGAAAGTATTGAAGACTCTAAGATTGTTCAAAAAATCTTGAGGTCACTTCCCATGAGGTTTGATGCAAAGGTTTCAACAATTGAAGAAATGAAGGATCTCAAAACTTTGAGCATGGATGAGCTACATGGGATTCTCATAGCCTATGAGATGAGGATAGAAAAATATCAAACATCCAAATGAGAGGCAACATTCAAAGCTTCAAAGAAGGCAAAGAATAAAGAACCAGAATCAAGTGAAGAATCAAGTAGTGGAGAAGAAGCTAACTTTGTGCGAAGGAATAAGAAGGGTCCAAGAAAACACAAAGGTATGCAGTCTGTGAAATATTTTAATTGTGGTAACTTTGGTCATTATGCATCTAATTGTCCACAAGCTAGAAGTAGTAGCAGTGAAGAAGAAAAGGAATATAAGAAAAAGAAAGAAAGAATATTTTATCATGAAAAGAAAAATAGGCATGGTCAAAACAAGCATGAGAAGAAGATCTTTCAAAGACACAAGAAAAGTTTTTATGTTGAAGAAGCAAGCAGTGCTTCTAGTGATAGTGATGAAAGCCTCTCTGATAGTGAAAGAGAAGAAATCTTATTTTTGGCCATAGAAGAGAAAGAAGATGATCCTGTTGTTGAAGACCAAGAAGAAGAGAAAGATTCAGAAGATGAAGAGGAAGCCACAGTTGACATAGAAGAGGAACTTATTGTTGCTCTTGAAGAGTTGAAGAGGGTTAGAAAGAAGAACTCAAGATTGAAGGCTCAAGTACAAGAGGATGAGAAAACAAAGGCAAAGCTTCTACAAGATCTCACCGACTTAAAAGTAAAGGTTGAAGAGGTAAGGAGAATTGAAGAAGGTATGGCTGAACAGTTAAAGGCAAAAGAACTAGAGTGTGAAAGACTAGAACATGAAGTTGTCATTCTAAGGAAGGGACTTGAAAAATTTAATGATAAGATATATCAGTTTAGGAAAAGCTCAAAAAACTTGGATGATATTATCAAAGCACAAAGATCTCCATTTATGAAGACTGGACTTGGTTTTGAAGAAGGTCAAGAGAAACAAAAGGGGGAGTCAAGCTCAAAAGAAATAGAAGCATCAAAGAAAGTAATTGAAGAAGAGCCCAAGACCTATGCTGATATGTTGAAAAGTGGAAGCATCAATGAGGAAGAAAACAATGCACCATCAAGGAACATGGACCATCACAAAAAGCAAAGAAAGAACCATATGACAATATCCTCCAAGGCAATCAGACAGGTTTCACTATCTCTTTCATGGTTATTGTTTCTCATGTAACCATTTTGGTCATAAAGTTGTAAATTGTAGGGTCCATGCTATGGATGATTTTGGCTTCACCAAGAGGAATTTCAATTCATTTGCACCTCCTATGGACTACAATGTCATGTGTTACAAATGTAACAATTTTGGGTATACATCTAGATGGTGTAGAATAGTGTTCCCTAAATTTTTGAAATCAAGCAAAAAGGAGAATGGTCAAAAAGTTCAAAAGGGTATGATTTCCAAAGTTTGGAGAAAGAAAATGAAACAAGAAGAGGAGCATAGTAATTTGGGAGTTTCACTCCCATCCCATAATTAAAGCCTCAAGAAAAGGAGGTGGTGAGGGGGTTGTGTTTAGTGACTTATCTTACAAGCCCCAAGGAGCCCTTTGCCATTGATGTCAAAGGGGGAGAGTTTTTAGTAAGGGGGAGCAACTAGTCAGGGGGAGCAGTTTGTGATCATATTGCAATACAGGACAATTTCATAATAGGGTTGCCATCAATGACAAAGGGGAAGATTGTTAGAAATATTGAGTTGTCATTGATGTCAAAGGCAGAAATATCTTCAAGGATGAAATGTTGAGTTGTCATTAATAATAAAGGCAGAGATATCTTCAGAGGTGTCAAAGGTAGAAATATCTTCAAAGGATGAAATGGTAAAGTTGTCATAGATAATATTTAAATGAAATATTTAAATATTAAGGTGGAAGGTTATATTTAAATCAAGAGGATTTAAATATATAAAAGTTTAAAAAAGTGGAAGGTCATATTTAAATCAAAGGATTTAAATATAATTCAGAAGTTTAATATTTAAAGGTTAAAAGGTTGGACGACCTCCTTGAGAACACCAATGCAAAGTTTGAAAATTCAAATATTTAAAATACTAAGGCCGACCTCCTTGGGCGCTAAATAAAATGCATAGCCGACCTCTTTGGGCGCTAAATAAAATGCATATTTAAAAGGCTATCAAATTCATTTTGGCAATGGTGGAAAATTTGAATCTCCTTCATGCAAAAATCGAGCGACAGGTAGAAGAGGAGGAGAAGAGCACGTTTGGCGGCAGCGAGAGAAAAAGAGAATTTATAATATTTATGCTGTGACTTTAGTCTCATCCGGGTGGCTAGCCCAGCCGGTTGCCGAGCTTGCGCTAAGGCACTGTGTAGCAGGAGGTTGCAGGGTCGAATCCTCGCGGCGCCATTTTTATTTTGGTTGATAGAACGAAGAAGGGTTTAAATAGTTTGGGTTGCACCTTTTATTCCACCCATCGAGGTAGCTCGTTTGGTCGCCTAGCCTATGCTAGGGCGTTGTGCTGGCAGAAGTCGGGAGATCGAATCTCCTCCACACGTGTTTGGTGGTTTTTGCTATGCGAGGTAAGGGCAAAAATTTTATTTGATTTAATTGAGTGGGAGATATAAGGTGTGTCGTGATTATATTTTGCATACTTTGAGTGGGAGATATAAGGTGTGTAATGATTATTTTAAAATGAATTTTTGCATGCTATAAAAGGGAGTTATAAGGTATGAGGTTGTTATTTTTAAAAGTTGTATTTTGCATGTTATAAAAGGAGATATAAAGGGTTTTTGTTATTAATAAAGCTTTATATTGTGAGTTTCAAAAGGGAGATATAAGGAGTGATTTTTAAGCTTTATTGTGTATGTTTTTTATAAGGGTTTTTAAAAGTGGTTGATTTGATATCTAATCAAGAAAAGAAAAAGAGAATTGCTAATCAGATTTTGAGGGGACAAACAAAAGGAAAATTGTTTTTGTCAAGACAGGTTTGGAAGGCTCTTGCAAAAGAAGATCATCATCATTAAGGCAGATTTAGAGGTATGGTGATTTAATTCCTTTCTCAAAGTGGTTTTGGTTGAGGAAAATATTTTTTTTGTCATATAGTGGGAGGTATAAGGAATTATTGGATGTGCATTATTTTTGCTTGAAATTGGAAATAAATGTGCAAGGGTTATAGATCAGATTTGTGAGTCAATTTGTGCATTGTTGTCTTCAGGTTATAGATTAATTTTAGAGCAAATTTGTGCATTACCTTTGATTGAAATTGTGAGTAAATGTGCAAGGGTTATAGATCAGATTTGAGAACAAATTTGTGCATTGTTCATGATTGATTTTGGGAGTAGATGAAAAGGACATATTTGTGCACTGTGATTGGTTTTGAAGTGAAGGTGCAAATCAACAATTACCAGGTTAGTTATCAAGTGCTAGACTAAAGCTACCTTTTGATGTAATAAATGTGAGACATGTGAAAGCGACAGACTTAATGAATGTGAAGAACATATTGGGCATTTGTTAGTGCATATCATTCTCTATATGTTCATGAAGATAAAAGAATTCTGGGTAGAATATGTCTGAATTGCTTTAGTTGAGGAAAGCACATTGAAGAATAGGTGAAGAACTTGATGACATCATTATGCAGTATTGGGAATAGATGAGCATTGTTTTGTATGCAAGATTTGGGAATAGATGAGCATTTTTTGCATGCAAGATTTGGAGCATATTTGAGCATGTTTTGGAGCAGATTTGAGCAGGTTTTATGAGCAGGTTTTGGAAAATATTTGAGCAAGTTTTTGAGTAGATTTGAGTAGGTTTTATGAGCAGGTTTTGGAGCAGATTTGAGCAGGTTTTATGAGTAGGTTTTGGAGCAGATTTGAGCAAGTTTTGTGAGCATATTTGAGTAGGTTTTATGAGCAGGTTTTGGAGTATATTTGAGCAGGTTTTGTGAGTAGATTTGAGGTCTTGTAAGTAAAGTTTGGACCAAACTTGAGAGTTGAGGAGATTGGTGTGTCGTGTGGAGTGGTGTCCATAAACTAGAGCAGAGGGGATTGGTGTCTTCTATGGATTGGTGTCCACAAAACTAGAGCATAGGGGATTGGTGTCTCCTATGGATTGGTGTCCACGAACTAGAGTAGAGGGGATTGGTGTCTCCTATGGATTGGTGTCCACGAACCAGAGTAGAGGGGATTGGTGTCTCCTGTGGATTGGTGTCCATGAACTAGAGTAGAGGGGATTGGTGTCTCCTATGGATTGGTGTCCACAAACCAGAGGAGTTGGTTCTCTTGTGGATGGTGTCAAAACAGTAGGGGTTGGTGTCCCTGGGGTTGGTGCCAAAGAGGAGGGGATTGGTGTCTCCTATGGATTGGTGTCCATGAACCAGAGCATAGGGGATTGGTGTCTCCTGTGGATTGGTGTCCATAAACTTGAGAGGGGATTGGTGTCTCCTATGGATTGGTATCCATAAACTTGAGAGGGGATATGTGTCTCCTGTGGATTGGTGTCCACGAACATTGTAATAGGGGATTGGTGTCTCCTATGGGTTGGTGCCCACGAAATTTGTTGAGAAATTTATAAGCAATATTTCTTCGTGGATGTAGCCCATATTGGGTGAACCACGTTAAATCTATGTCTCTTATGTGTGTGGTGATTTGTGCATTATTTCATTATTACAATTGATGATATTTGAAGTTATTGCTTTGGAAAGAAAAGTAAAAGTTTTATCTTATACTGTTCACCCCCCTCTCAGTATAATATTGTGTTCTTCAAGACCAAGTAAACTTTTGATGCTACCAATAGTCTACTATATATATCTTCTATAAGCCCCAAGGGCTAGATGGATTGGTAAGTGCAGGTGTGGCTGGGCACTTACCAAGATGAGACCTAGATTTTAATATTGGGAGGAAGCCAACCCTTGCAAAGGTAGTAGTCTACTCCAAATCCTTTGAGTGCATACTAGATCAACGATGACAGTACAAACCTTGAGCGATCAACGACCCCCATCTCACGCAGGGTTACCCAAAAATGAAATGAATAGGTTTGTTGGTAGCAGTCCCCGTGGTTTGAACCCTGCATTGCCCAGTTACTAAAAATAGTGGTTTTTACCAACTCTTATATGTAATAATATATATATATATATATATATATATATATATATATATATATATATATATATATATATATATATATATATGTGTGTGTGTGTGTGTGTGTATGTGTGTGTGTGTGTGTGTCTTCTATAGGCAATAAATATTATGCTACCAATGAGGATTTCAAACACCTTTGATGGATTCTCATAATTTGGAACAATTGAATATTTTGTAATCATTTCTAGTCACCCTTCAATGTAATACTTAAATCTCCATCAACCTTGTAAACTAGTGTCTTATCACTAGAATAAGCATATAAAGGTTTGGATGCATTTTGTTTGATGGATTCAAGCCATGGGATGCTTGATATAGACTATGTTTTGCCAATGGATTAGATAGCACATATCCTAAATGTCTTTTTTGTGCTTGTGAGAGCATCTTGAAGTAGAATAGTACCCCTTAAGGGGGGATAACTATTAACAGTGTCCCCATGCCCCCTATTCAACTTAAGGGGATATGTTGAAATATGTGGTTATAAGCTTCACTTAAGGCCATTATCGACTTTTGAATTAATTTTTTTATTGTACAGGTGGGTTTATTATGATATTTTAATTATAAACCTTAAGGTTAATTCTTTAAACTTAATCTATGGTCACATATAATTGGGTATATATACCCCTTGAAACCAACCATTTTTTTATTTGTTGGAGTTATTTTTCCTTTAGTGAGATTACTTTCATGTTTATAGCAGACCTTCATATTAAATTGTGTCTTTCTACGAGTTGTTCATTTGTTGTGGGTAATGTGTTGTTTTGTCCATTTTTTAAAAGTATTGTTGAATTCAACAAAAAATAATTCTATCTATGAGTGATATAAATTAATTCTTTGCCACTATATTTAAAAAATTATCTATATATCTATCTTCTAAATTGTAACGTTTCAGTTCAACTTTCTATTTCCTAAACTAAGTATCTAATAAATGATGGCTCAAATTAGTTGTCTTTGATATTTTATAAAACACATGACTTTTAGTCATTTGAATTGCACTCATATTATCACGAAAAATGGTAGTTAGTCTTTCTTCCTTTTCTCTCAAGTCTTCTAGGATTTTGCCTCAAGCATATTGCTTGTTTACATGTTGATATAACTATTACATATTATGTCTTTGTCGTTGAAAGAGAAACTATTGGTTGTTCCTTAGAACTCTTTCTTGCCAATCCATTTGTCAATGAGAAACAATTTTCTCATGTATATTTGTTATCATTAATTAAGCTTTCCTAATCCAAATCAATGTATCCAACCAATTTGATCTTATTGGTTGAAGTATAATGGATACCATTTACTTTTATTTCTATTACCATGAGATGAATCTAATACTAGATGAAAATGAAGATAATTTACGTGGAATAAACTTGACATTTTCTATGATCTTTAGAATAAGTCAATCCTATTGCAACAAATCACTTCTCAATTTATATTATTATATCATGCTCAATCATCTCATCCTTAATAATTACTTCTCTTATAATGTTTGTTCCTTAAATTGAACTTGTCATATATTTTCTCCTCCTCTTATCTCCAACTTGGATATCTTGACTTCCCATTAGGGATTTCAAATATGATTTTCCTTCCATTCTACCTAATGGGGCTCACTCCTGACTCACACTCACACTCGCTCAATTGTTTTTGTCACTAAGATGACCAATTACAAGCAATGTTATCATGATTTTGAAAGGCACAATGTGTTGTATATTTATTATATTAATTTATGAAATACTGATTGGTTGAAGAAGATGTGTATTTGATGACTTCCACACCTAAAAAATTATGCTCATGGTGTTGATAGGTTAAAGTCATGATGGTGGTGATAAACAATGTTATTGAAGAATCAACTATACCAAATAGAAAGAAATAATATTGATTTCTTAGGCTAGATTTGCCATTAAAATTGGTCTTTTATTTACTAGCTAAGCTAATGCCATTTGATCTATCATAGGCTTTGGTCTTTTGTTATGTTGAACATAATATTGACAAGAGTCGTTGATAAGGGATGAAAATGGTTCTTAGGCATAAATTGATGCCAAATTGTGACCGTCATTATCTTTGATCACAAGCTTTGTTGACCAAGCTCCATAGGGATATATTTAGCATTAGATCAAGTTTAAACTTAAAAAGAATAAACTTGCTAGGTATCATGACCCTTTTAAATTTGGATGCAATGAACTTTATGATGGTACAACCAATTTTAAAAACATTCAAGCAAAAATAATGATAAAAAAATGGATTTAAATACTAAGGCATGCTTCCATGTTATATTAAAAATAAATATTTAAATTTTAAATAGCATTCAAATTTAAGATATTAACTTATAATTCATCACAATTAAATTATTATTTTTAATTGGTTATATAGGATTTAAACATACCCCACCCGTATTACATCATCACCACATAGCGATATTACAACAAAGCTTGGATATTATTCATATATTGCTTGACAAGATTCGAACTTAGGTCTCCTCACATAGCGGATATTGCAACAAAGCTTGGATATTATTCATATGTTGCTTGATAAAATTCGAACTTAGGACTGCTCCCTTGAATTTTGAAAAATCTAACTAGTTGAGTTAATGCCAAGTATTTTAATCAATAATTTAATATTAATTATAAAAATATTAATTAAAAAATCTAAAATACATTTAAATGCAACAAACATATTTCAAATTTAAATTGAAGAATGCAATTGAGAACATAAAAAAGAAAAAACATATACTAAAACATGCAAATCATAATTACTATTTTTTTCAATTGGTGATATGGGATTGAAACGATCCATGTGTATTACATCATGACTGTGGTATTATAACAAAACTTGGATATTATCATTGGCAAGATTCGAAATGAAGCCTCTTATTTAAATATTGAAGAATCTAACCAATTAAACTAATATTATTTGATAAACCGTAATTAATTTTAATTGGAAATAAATATAAATAATAATTACAATGTCAAAAAAAATGCACAATAAAAAGTGAATCAAAATAACATCCAAAATCATCTTATATAATTTTTAAATTGATCTATTTTTTTATGTTGTAAATGCACTCAAAGATTTTAGACCATGAAAAACACTACCAAATACTAAAAAAACTTGCTCTCCTTGTGACAAATATCTTCCTAATAAACAATCTCCACTCACCATTCTTCAAAACAAACCTCTTCACATAAACAATTTGCACTTGACCCAACTTATCACTCCATCAAAACCTCATAACCTCATAATTTAAATTGTCCTAACTAATTTCTTTATAGATCATTGTCATCGTATTAACTTTTTATGGTGTGAAAATATAAACATAATAACTATCATAATGTTTCCTTATGGGAAGAGTGTAGTAGTATGATTTTAGATTCTTATTTAAAAGATCCAAATTCAAACCATAATGACAATTACAACTGCGTACATATGAATGTGTTTTATTTTATTTGAAAAACCTAAATACAAACCACGATGAATTTTTGTTTTTTTTGTTACATAGGAGAGTTGGTCACAACCACACTATTTTTAGTAACTACATGGGTTGCTTCCACCAAACCCATAAGGATTATTGTTGACCCGATGTGAAAGAAAACATCAATAGCTCGATATTTGTACCGTCATCGTTACTATGACGTACACTTGAAAAATTCAAATCAAACTACTACCTTTAATAATAACGATGACGTATATATGAAATGAAATGAAAGATTTTAATTACATCCACGAGACCCAAATATGGTCTATGGGACCTCAAATATGGAAGTACAACTGCTAAAATCATATCATATGGTCTTTAATATATTTGATAAGGTTGTTCCTTCTCCTGCTGATTTGGGTTAGCAATTCCCCAGCTTTTTTTATTATACTGTCTTCAAATAACTTTGTCATAGACCCGTTTCCAAGTGTTTTTTTGTATTTGCCACGGATGTCTGAAAAACTCGGACACTTAAAGATGAAGTGTTCCTCTGTCTCTACTACCCCTGTGCTGCATAAAGTACATATCCTTTCTTTCCATTGTTCTTTGGATGTTGTCCATATCCCTGTTTCACATCTAAGCTTATGAGAGTTGGTCCTTATCTGAGCAATGAGGATTTTTTTCTTCCACTTGATTTTAGCGCCTATATATATGATTTTTCCTTATGTTGGGTCAAACTTTGCAATATAATATTGTCTTTCCCTGCTTGCATTTTTCCACATTCCACTTATAAACTTTTCATTCACATAGCTTTTGATGTTTTTGTTGAAATTTGGGCATTCATTTATGTTGATTTCCCAATGTTTCATCCATTTCTGATTTTGTTTCATCCATGTGTTCTTCCGCCTATGCAACTCTTCGTCCTTAGTTGCCCTTGGCCATCTTTCGTTTTTCATGTTTTATGTTTTTCAAGTAACATAACAACTTGGTCATAGCAATTGCTTCTAAAGGAAACATTCCAGTTTCAGCTAGAATAATTTCATAAGGGGTTGTGGCCTTAATTTTGAGAAAATTTGTGATTAGATATTTTTGAATCCTTTCTATTTGCCTCCATTTTGCCTTTGTTGTGCCACTAGCCCACACCTCGCAACCATACAACAAAACCGATGTAACAAGTAGGCCAAATAAAACCCTGGTGGTCTTCCAGTCCCACAGCTCGACATTCCTACACCTATTTTGAAGTGCATACAGTGCTCTCCAACCGCTTTGAGTTCTTTTCATCCTACATGTATTCCAATTGAGTTTGTCATGAAAGTCTATGCCCAGGTATTTGTATTCTGCTACTACCTCAAGTGGTTCTCCTGCAAACTGAAATTTAAGTTGTTGCTTCTTCTTTTTTGCTGAAAAAAATCATGATTTTTGTTTTGCTTGTGTTTACGTGCATCCCAACTTCCTTACAAAAGAGTTCTAGAGCTCGAAGGTGATCTCCTAGATCTTTGGCTGTTTTGGCCACAAGAATTACATCGTCTGTATACATGAGGAGTTTTACCACATTTTTGGCTAAGTACACACCCTCTCCCCCAAATTTGTTTATCCATTCTTTTAACTTGTCAATGTACAACCCAAATAAGATAGGAGATAGAGGGCAACCTTGTTTGACACCTATGTCACTACCAAAACATTCAAATAACCCTTCATGTGTTCTGATTCTAGCTTTTACATGCTCATATAAATATACATCTCTTAAAAAAATGAAATGTGACCGTGCACGTCTTGAACATTTTCACCCATAAAAACATACATATTAAATTCATTCACACTCACACTCACACTCACACTCACACTCACACTCACACTCACCCTCACCCTCACCCTTCATTCGTCATGGTCCTTCATTCGTCATGGTCCATCTAAATAGACCAGTTAAGGGTGGCCTGACACTTTACAATGACAGTGACATATACCAATACTTGTAAAAGTATCTTGTCCTTCAAGAGATAATGACGGCGATGATTTTCTATTTTATCTTAATTTAAACTTAAATAATCAAATAATATTAGCACCATTCTAATTTTCAATCAAATATTAGTACTTCCGAAAGCAGTTGGCATTAGATTTGTAATCATATATAATTTGTTTTTAAATTTTATTAAAAAAATAATTCACTTACAAATACTCCACAATTATTAATTTATTTTTTTCCGATTACAATCATATGAACACTACACAACTACCAACCTATCTTTTACAAATTATAATCATATAAATAAATAATTAAAAAACAAACCCCACCATCCTTATCAATGTGACTAAGCTGTTTCCATTGCAGGGACCACTTGCGCCCTTCTCACCCATATATAAATAATCACACTCACTCGCATAATGGCAATATTATAGGATTGCGGCAATCTATTTTTTAATACTTATATGAAATTTATAATAATATTATAATAATTTAATTTTTAATATTTAAAAAATCTATTATCTGCTTATGATGGCAGTAATCCCATCCAGGCAATGAACTGTTCAAATGTGGCTAATCCACTTAATAACTGCAGCCATAATTTAATTCTTCTCTATTTCTATGAAGATTCTTGTCCCTGAAATTTTGGTGTAGTTGAACAAATTTATACCATTTTTACAAATTTATACTATTTTTACAAATTTATATAATGTTTTTAATTTTCATCATAAAATTTAAATTTTTTTAATAAGGAAGTTTTATATACATGAGAGATTTAAACCTGGGCCTCTCTATAAATATAAATAAATTTCTTATATTTTCCACAATAGTTATGATAAAACCCTAGAAAATGGTCTCATGACTCAGAAAAAAGCATATAAAACATTTCCCAAAAGAGCGTCCTGGCACTGCAACTTGGGAAGATCCATGTGACATTCAATCATGCAAAATGTGTGGATCTCGATAACTATGAAAATTGCTTATTTTATTTTTATTACAGAGATTTTACAAACCCTAATTTATTATACAAAATTGAATTTTTAGAAACCCTAATTTGTGCAACTGTTGAGAATAGTATAAAAACAATGTACAGCAAGCATAATCTGTCATTTCAGGTAAAGGAGTCCAAGTTTTTTATCTGAAAGGGACCAAAATGCCACCGGCCTTTGATGTATTAAAACCAAAATCCAGAAGAGGTGGACGTCTTATATTCAAAGGTAAACGGCTGAAAAGCATCTGCAACCTTGTCACAGACATATTCAATTCACTGCTCATTTGTAGAGTGCTTTTTTCAAAAGGGATTTTAAAACATTTTTTTATAATAAATGTTTTATTATTTAAATTAATTATGAAAGAATTTACGGATTTATAAATCAAAATATGCGAATCATCAACGTTATCTTGAAATCATGGAAGAGCAAATTTGAGATAAGCATTCTCAGCGAACACCACTAAATAATGCATATGGACCACAATAATTATGTATATGTCCACAAAGCAGATTGAGATTTACCCTCAAGATCACCTGGATATATATGTTTTCCATTCATATTATCTTTCATTTATTAAGATGAATAATTGTGGATATTTTATTTTAAAATTTTGTGGATATTTTTTTAGTTATTTTTAGTTGGATTTTTTTTTGGGCAGTGTTAACATTAATGTTTATAAGAAGTTTGTGATATTATGATATAGGAAAAAGAAGATAACATTACAAGATATTTTTTCAGTTTAAGGGAAAAAGGATCCAAAGACAAACAAAAAGTGGTTGCAAAAAATAAATTGAAGAACAAATAGAAGATAACAGAATTCAAGAAGGAAAAGTAGTAACATAGTTCATGGAAAAAAACAGTAGCAACAAATTTTGTGGGAATAATAGTAGCAAAGCCCAAAGAAGCTTTGATAAAAGAGCACAAGGACACACCAAATAAAGGGCACATGAAAAAATATATAGAAGAATTTAAAATAGTGGAACTAAATGTTGAGGAGTCAGAGAGGTAGAACATCAAGTTAAGGTTGTAACATACTACCATCCACACCATGAGGAGTGGCAACAATATTGAAGGCATGGCTTAGGGCAACAATATTATGGTTCTACATGGAATCAAAAGGACACCAAGTATGGCAGTGTTTGGTAGAGGCATGATGATCTTGATTTTCAAAGTGGTGCAGTAGCATCAAGGAACAAATGACCCATCATTTGCATTATCATAATAGAGCAGTAGAAGCATGGAGCCAAAAAAACGGTTTTGGATAATCAAGTGAAAAAATGACATGTTAGCATCAACGTAGACCACCACCAAGTAAAGTTTCACTGGAATGGATGAATGATCGAGGTTGGTACTAGTTGCTAACATTGCTTAGCATATCATATTATCTAGTTTCTTCTCGTGTTCCGAGGACGAAACATTTGTATGGAGGGTGGAATGTTATGGTACCTAAAAATAGGTATATGGGGATATAATATTATATTGTATAAGGGTTGGCATAGGCTACACATAACCCAAGATTGATTATATTATGATATTATATTATAATATTATGTTGTATTAGTAGTTGGCTGCCCAAAGTAGACCCAAAGTAGAATTACAGGATTGGTATATAAAGAAGGGATATTTGTCATTATAATCATCATGGAGATCAATCATATTTAACCATTTTTGCCCATGAAATGGCTTATGGAAGTTTACCCTTTCTAAGTGGCGCTCTCATATTGGGAGATCTTGTGAAGTTATTCATTCCTTAAGGAGTATAATTGGTGTTGCCCTACCTTAAGGGTTTTATCTACCTTTGTCTCATTATGTGGATTATTATTGTGGATGAATGATTTGATATTTGCATATTGTTCGTGGTATTTAAATCTGAATTATTATTGTTTGTGTCATTTCAATATTGAAGCATTATTGAAAATATTAAATATTTATGTTGTATAATTAAAAAGTCTTGCTCCACCAAAACCTTATAATTTATATTATGCTAATTTATTTTTAGATCATTGTCATCTACCACTCCATTAAAACCTCATAATTTAAATTGTCCTAATTACTTTTGAGATCATTGTCATCATAACTTCTTTTTTTTAACACACACAATGTACACCATTACACACATATCGTGGTTTAAACTTTGAACCTCCCGAAGAGAAACCAAAGCCCTAACCACTACATTGTCCCTCATCAAAACTTTTATAATGTAAAAATGTAAACATCGTAACGGTGTGTCCTTGTTAACCACTCCAACAAAACCTCATAATTTACATTATCTTAATTTATTTTTATATCAATGTCGTCTTCCACCCCACCAAACCTCATAATTTAGATTGTCCTCGTTACTTTTGGATCGTCATAAGAATTTTTATGGTGCGAATATGTAAACATCGTAACTAATATGGTGTGTCCTTACCTACTACTCCACCAAAACCTCGTAATTTAAATTATCTTAATTTTTTAGATTAATGATGTGAAAATGTAAATATTATAACTATTATAGTGTCATCACCTGCTACTCCATCAAATCTTCCTGGTTTATTTTATCTTAATTTATTTTTAGATCACTCTCATTTACCACTTTACCAAAACCTCGTAATTTAAATTGTCCAAATCATTGTTATTTAAATTGTTATGATGTAAAATGTGAACATCATAACTATTATGGTTTATCCATAAAAGTATAAAGGTGTGACTTTGGATTCTCTTTTAAAAAACCTAATTTTAAACCGTGAAAAAGTTTATATGTGATTTGAACTTTCATTTTGAAACTCAATTTCAAACTATAACAAAGATGTGACGAAGATATATATGAAAGATTTAAATTCTCATTTTAAAAACCCTTTTAAACCGTGACAAAGAATGTATAAGTATACGAAAACCTTGTAAAAATTATCCTAATTTTTTTAGATCACTATCATCGAAACTTTTATGGTATGAAAATGTGATCGTAACTATTATGGTCTGTCCTCTCCTACTACTCCACTCAAACCTCCTAATTTATATTCTCTTAATTTAGATCATTGTCATATACCACTCCATGAAAACCTAAGTTAAGTTGTCCTAAATTCTTTTTAGATTACTATCATCAAAACGTTTATGGTGTAAACTATTATGGTGTGTCCATGTGGAACACTATAAAGGTGTAATTTTAGACTTTTATTTGGAAACTTAATTTTAAACCATAACAAAGTATAGGAGTATATTTAAAAAATATATAAAATATAGTATAAGAAAATAGATAACATTATTGGGTGTTGTTATTAAAAACTTTAACTAGACAAAATCAACTTTAAAACATCAAACTTTATAAATAATATATTCTCTAATATATAAGAGAATATATTGGGGACAACCAAGGGGGTTGCTTTCTAAGGGGCTCGATAAATGGTCTGGTGCTTTCATGATCAATAAATTTGAAGGCTAAAGGAACGTGGAAGGTTGGATGTTGAAGGAGCGTTGAAGGTTGGAGGCTGAAGGAGCGTGGAAGGCTGAGTTGGCTAAAGGAGCATGGAAGGTTGGACTGGTTGAAGGAGCTACAGCGAAAGGCTAGGATGTTGGGTGGAAGGCTGGGATAACTGAAGAACGTGGAAGGCTGATAAGGTTGAAGGAGCATGGAAGGCTAGGTCGATTAAAGGAGCTACAATGGAAAGCTAGGATGCTGAGTGGAAGGTTGGGAAGGCTGAAAGAGGGTCGAAGGCTACTTACAATAAGAAAAACAAAATTACAAAGTGCAAAGGGTTAGGGTTTTTCCTAAAAAATATCTCATCTTTTAGGAGCCATATCTTCGCGAAGGGTTATCCGATTCAGCTGATTCTTGGACCAATTTGTGCAGAATTTGAATAGCTTTAAAATAAGTGGTTATATGCAAAAATTTGAGAAATATTGAGGGAGATACGACCTGTGAATTCAACCATTTGAAATAGAGGCAGTGACGATTTTTCAAGTCGTGAAAAACAAAATTACAAAGTGCGAAAGATTAGGGTTTTTTCCTGAAAAACATCTTATCTTTTAGGAGCCATATCTTCGCGACGAGTTATCCAATTCAGTTTATTCTTGGACCACTGTGAAGAATTTGAATAGTTTTAAAATGAGTGGTTATATGCAAAAATCTCAGCAATATTGAGGGAGATACGACCATGTGAAGTCAACCATTCGAAACAAGGGCAGTGATGATTTTTCAAGTCGCAAAAAATGAAATTGCAAATATTTGCCAACTAACGTTCGAACGATGGGAAGAGCAATAAGGGCTATGACTTCAGCGAGGAAGGAAACTAGTAATTTAGATTTGGTAAAGCGGACTATAATAGTGCAATGTTTTTGAAATATTGCTCTACTAGGATGTAAGGCATAGATAGTAGAGATAAAGTTTTGGTATAGAAAAATGTCAAGAAAGATGCTATAATTTGAAAGTAATTATATTTGTACAAAAATTTGAAAAGATCCAAAAAAATGAAAATCAAGAATTTATATATTTTATATAAAACGATATAGATTTTTAGCTATAGCATCTTAATTGAGATGAGAAGTGTATCTATATGTAAACTCTTAAAATCTAAACAAAAATATAATTTATCAAGAATAACGAACCGAAATACATCTCTTCATTATCAAATAATATATATATATATATATATATATATATATATATATATATATATATATATATTCATAAAACAAACGATAACACTTATAAAATTTGCAATCTTAGATAAACAAGGAATCGAACCCCACCCGTCCTTAGTAATGCGACTAAGCTCTTTCCGTTGCGGGGTCCACTTGCATGTGCCCTTTTCATCCATTTATAAAAAAATCAATCTCACATAATTTGAATAAATTATAAAATATTTACAATATTATTATTTAAATTATTTTTAATAATTATAAATTAATTATAATAATTATTTAATGTTATTTTAAATATTTTAAAAACGTGTTATTTGCTTATAAATGGCAGGTAGCACCTCCATTGAAGGGTTCAAATGTGGTCAATCCACTTAATAGCTGCAACCATCTCTTAATTCTTCCGGTATTTCTATGAAGATTCTTGTTGATCTACTTCCTTAAAATTCTGGTGAAGTTGAGGAATTTATGCAACTTAACTTTTTATATATAACATATCAGCAACTTTTATAAAATATTTGTTTTTATTTAAATGTCTAATCAATAAATTGTGAATTGATATGTTTTTTTTTTGTTTTTTTAATTAAATTTAAACCACCAATAAGTGTGAATAATTTTGTTATATTTTTATTTTAAAAAAATTGAAGATAAATAATGGTTGATATATTGAGGGCATCAGTTGGATAGATAAAGTATTTTCTATTTGTTGTGAAATCAAAGACAATATTACTGTCTAAGAAGGGTCGAATGAGGATGCCTCTAGATTCTCTTTTAGATAGACAAAGTTCATTTGTAGATTTGTTGAAGGAAAAACCTCCAACATAAATTGAAGAAGCATATAAAACTACACTAAAAATGTTTTTCACGACTGTTGGAAAAATATCATCTCAAAGAGTCAATGGATGCTTGCCATAGTCGAAAATCAAGGTCAAATATTGTTATTGAGCATACGATAATAGAAGAAACAATCTTATATAGAGCAAAGCATGACCTAATCTATAAAGATATGGGTATTCACCCCATCCTAAATTTTTTTCATTCATGGGTTTGACAAAACTAGGAGCCTTTTGGTGAGTATTATTTGTGGTATGTTAGTAATGGATATTTTATTGTTAGTTTTTCCTCACTTGCCAACATAAAGAGGGCTTTCGAATCAGAAAAGAGGAATCATAGTTTGATAGGATTATTTGTTCAAACCCAGAGAGTGGGATTTGATCTCCAAATTGAACCCACTGTTGTCTCGGTTTAGATATGTTTGTATACACTTCCAATGGAGTTCTAGGGTGAGAAGGTATTGGGTGTTTCTTGAGACACAATGGAAGGAAACACGATTGTTTATGCTAGATTATACGTGGAAATGGATCTCAACCAGCTTTTGTCGACAGAGGTAGAACTCGAACTTCCCAAACTATCTTGGATTCAAAAACTGAATTATGAGGCGTTGCCCTTCAAAGTGTAGGGTTTGCCACAAATATGGGCATTTGGCCAAGTCCTACACAAATAATATGAACACAAAAATGGAGGCTCCTTTGGGAATGTTAAATCTTCCTAAGGAGGGTAAGTCAACAGTCAATAAAGAAATAGCCAACATTTCTCAGGGCAAAGAAGCATAGGGAGATGGTTTTGAATAGTTCAAAAGAAGGAGAAGATAAAAAATATATGGTAAAGAGCAAACCCATCTCAAGCCCTCAAATAGGTATGAGATCTTCAAGACGCTAGTGGAGTAGGAAGAAGAACAATTCATGGAAGGAGTGGATGGGAATAATGAAAACAATAACAACCATGTTCAAGCCCCTCTTTCGACTCCTATCCTAGAGCAATTCTTAGAGTGTTGTGAGTTACCACAATCAAATATTTTGGGGGTATTGTTAGTGCATATCCAAGAGCAGTCGATAATAAAGGATGTCATCATGGTCGTGGTAGAAAAGAATAGAGAAAAACCAACTCTAGGGATAAGCCAGTGGAGAAGATATCAAAGAATATTAGCTCTCAAGGAGTGGGTAGATAATCAAATAAGGAATTGATAGTTGCTCAAGGAGACAAATTGAACATTGGGGGCTTAGTGAGGCTAATAGAATCTTACCGGTCTCAAGGTAACCAATGATTATACAATCATGGAATATTAGGGGTTTAAACAGTAGAACCCATCAATTTGTTGCTCGAAGACTCTTAGAAAAAGGTAAAACATGTTTTTTGCTTATCTAGGAGACAAAAATATCGTTCAATTTTATGTGTAAAACAATAATAGAATTTGGAGGGGTGTTGGTCATATGGAAGTGGTTACCCAAGGGGCCTAAGGGGATAGTTACCTTTTGGAACTCTCTTGAATGGATGACAATAGAACGTATAGCTTGGAGAGGTGTACTAACATCGCATTTGAGGAATAATATGATAGGTGAGCAGGTTTTAATCACATTTTTTTATGGGGCTCAAAACCTAGATGGTCAGATTTGTCAATGGAAAGTGGTGCATAATTTTGAGAATCTTAGACTGGATTGTTGTTGGGGATTTTAATGCTAAATTATCATCTAGAGATCAAGAAGGGGGAACCCAGGGGATTGACTTATGATTTCCCAGGTCCATGTATTACACTTGGTGGATATTAAATGTATTGGAACCAACTATACTTAGACTAATAAGAGGGGGGAGCCACATAGCAGGAATGTTGAAGTTAGATCATTTTTTTTATTTTAGAGGAGGCGTTTGTGAAATGGAAGGGGGGATCAAGATAAGACAACATCTCAAACCATTTATATTTGAAAACTTTTGATAACAAAAAGAGGAACTTCGAAAGAAAATCCCACATCAGTGAAAAGAGGGATGCTCGACGTATGGGACAATAATGCTTAGATTCCACAAGCAGCTTCATTATGTCAAGGATCAACTAAAACAATGGAGGTGAGCTAACAAGATAAAATTCCAGGTCCAAAGAGCTTCATTGATGACCATATGGGATGAGGTGCAAAAACATTTCAAGGAAGGAACAATTATAGAGCAACTCAAAGAAGAGGATGATGCATTGCGTAACGCGGTTGAGGACATGGACAACTAAGAGGAGGTCTACTAGAAACAAAGAGCAAGAAACACTTAGTTATTGGAAGGTGACAGAAACACCAAAAATTTTCATTGGGTTACTTGTGCTAGGAGACAAATGAACAAGATGGAAGCTCTTCGGGATGAGAACATATACTCCTTTGATACAATCCCAGGTAGACATTTCTATTCAATGGATTATTTTGCTAAATTGTTCAAGGAAAGTATGGTGCAAGACAAAGAGGCTTAGAAATAAATTCTTGTTGTCATACTCTCTATTATCTTTGAAGAAGAAAATCAGGGCTTGCATTAACTCATTGATAGAGAAGAACTAAAGAAGGTAGTCTTTGGAATGAGTATGGAAACAATTATAGGTTTAGATGGCTTCCCAATTGAGTTTTTCTAGACCTTTTGGAACAACTTGGAGGAGGATGTAATGGTTGTTATAGAGGAGTCTAGAGGTAGTAAAAGAATGCTTAAAGTATTAAATCATACATTCATTGCCTTAATTTCGAAAGGGAAGGAGGGGGTGCATATTTTAGATTATAGACCTAGTATCTTATGCAATGTCATATATAAAATAGTCATGAAGGTAATTGTTGAGCAACTAAAACCTCTCCTACATAGAATTATCTCCTCAGAGCAAGGGGGTTTTGTAGAGGATAGACAGATCTTGGATGATGTGGTTCTAGCTCAAGAGGCAATCCACTCAATGCAAAAATATGGCAATAGAGGAATATTCATAAAATTGGATATGTCAAAGGCTTATGATAGGGTGGAGTGGAGCATCTTGTTAAGGATGATGACAACCTTAAGTTTCTTTTAGTATTGGATAGAATATGTCATGAGTTGTGTTTTTACTCTGACATACTTAATGTTAATAAAAGGCTTTCCTCACAACTGTTTGGAGCCACTCGAACCTTTGTCAAGGAGATCCTTATTCCCCTTATATTTTTCTCATATTGGCTAGAGGCTTGGGTAGACTCATCTTAAGAAGACAACAAGGTTTGCTCACATGTATCAAGGTGAGTAAGGAGGTTTTGACTCACCTATAGTTTGTGGATGACACAAAATTGATGGGAGTAGCCAACTTTAGGGAAGAAAGAATGACTAGAGATACTCTTAATGTTTACCTTAGGGCCACAAACCAAGTCATCAATGATAAGAAATCCAAAGTGGTCTTCTTCAATCTTGATCAAAGGCTTCACGATAAAATTTTAGAGATCATGGGATTCATGAGGACTTCTCTCTTAGTGGTATATTTAGGGGTCCCTTTGCATTTAAAAAAACTAAAGATAGCTATCTAGAGGAATATTTTGGATCATATCAAAGAAAGAATTAACCATTGGTCCCACAAATGGTTAACCTTTGGGGTAGATTAACTTTTTTACAGTCAATCATTTAGGCCATGCCAATTTATATTTTTTTCATAATTTTTGCCCCACATACCATATGGAAAGAGTTGGACAAGATGACTAGAAAATTTTTATGGGGAGGAGTAATAGGAGAGAGGAAATAGGCCTTAGTAGGTTAGGAGAAAGTAAGCTAGGCTAAGGTAAAGGAGGTTTGGGACTGAGGAGATCATAGTTAAATAATAAAGCTTTGGTTGGAATGTTGTATTGGAGGTGGATCTCCAAACCAACTTCTTTACACAATAGAGTTTTAACTAGTAAATATTTGGGACAAGTGAACCCAAATGAGGCGAGTCATTTTCCTTTAGATGGTAATGGATCCTTAGTGTAGCAAGCTCTAAAGTTAGGATCTCATGTAGTGAAAGATGGATTATTTTGGAAAGTGGAGAGAGGAGAGAAGGAACAATTTTAGACAAATTCATTGGATCAATACCCACCTATCGTTGCTATATTCCTAGAACTGCAACCAATAAAAATAGTCATGGAAAACAATAATTAGATCCATATTGACAGTTATTTCAACACCAGTCAATTAAGGGATTATAGGTTTAAGCAATTTAAGAAGTTGGATGAGTGGCCAATCCTAATCCCTCTAAAATTAACACCCATCGTGACTAAAATATTGGCAAAAAGGTTTCTTATAGGTAGAAATGAGAAGGATGAATTAGTTTGGGGTTATGAGATCCTTGGAGCCTACACAGTGAAGGATGGATATGATAAGATCCTTCTAGAACCTCCTCCTTATGCATATTAGATTGAGGATTGGAGAAAGATTTTGTAGTCCAAGGATTGGTCAAAAGTAAACTTCTTTACGTGGCAATTCATGCACAATGGAATTCTTATTTTTGATAGTTCGAGATGTAGGGGAATCATTGGTCCATCCCAATGTGTTTTATGCTACAAAAGTGAGGAAACATCTGATCACTTGATGTTTGAGTGTCCGTTCATACACCAGATCTAGGAGCAATGGTTTTTAGCTTATAAAATATGAGCCAATGGTGATTTGAATCACACTAATATTTGGAAAATATGGAAGAGGGGTCGATTTAAATCTGAAGATCTTTGTATTGGGTGGAAGTTGGATTATAATTTATTTGGTGGTAAGTGTGGTTGGAGAGAAATGACATTTTTTTTAGAGAAACCTTTTCGTCCTTAGATGGTGTCTAACAAGTCATTTGGAGCAAAATCACAAAAATGATGGTAGTGTATACTAAAGAGAAACTCAGGTTGATATAGGAACGATGGAGAAGGAAGTCGAAGCACAAGAGGGGCAGGACAAATCTAGTTGGAAACCACCTGTAGAAGGTTGGACTAAAATTAATACTGATGGAGTTGCAAAAGGCAATCTAGATAGAGCTAGAATTGAAGTGGTTTGCAAGAATCATGTTGGGACAATGTTCTATTGAGAACTGTAGGGCTTGGATTGAGCCACGGACAATGAAGTAGAAGCCTTAGCTATCAAATTTGCTTTTATCTGGATGGTAAGACAAGGTTATAGGAGGATAACCATAGAATCTGATTCTTAAATCTTGATAGGAGCTCTGGATTGCATGAGGAACTTTGCTTTGGAGACATGGAGGTTGAGGATTCTTGTCATCCAAATTAAAGAATTGTGGAGGGAATTAGATGATGTGATTATGATTTATGTGGGTAGAGCTCTGAATAAAGTGGTAGAATTCTTGGCTAAGATGGGTACCAAGAAGGAGGTAGGGGTTCAATAACATAGTGGTATGGCTATTGAGGATGAGAGGATTAAGTAGGTTGATGAGTAAATCCAATGTTTAGCTAATTTGGACAGTCATTGTAGACATACAGTTTAGGAAATTTGGCTCCAATGCAAATCTCCTTTTACTGTTGTAAGCAAGTGTTCTTATCAACTAAGACTGGGAGGAGTCTTATCCCAAGTTGTAAATAATCTTGTTTTAATATATTTTTTCCAAATTCTTTCAAAAATAAAATAAAATAAAAAATAATAGTTATGATTAAACACTAGAAAATAATTTTATAACTACCTAAAGAATAGGTCATTAAGATTAAATTCTTGTGTATAAGTTGCCCCGATTTAATTCCCTAATAATCAAAACTGAATGCTTACTGATATACTACACCAATTCCAATTTGATTCCCTAAACCGTGGAAGTCCAATTATTTTTATTTAGTATACTAAACATTGTAAAAGTTCCGTGCATAAAAAGAATGGTCTCATCATAAGTCAAGAAAAGCATGTAAAACATTTTGTAAAACATTTTTCCAAAGAGGATAGAAAGAGCGTGTTGGCACTGCAACTTGCGAAGATCCATGTTCCAAAATGTGTGGATCTGGATAACTATGAAGACAACCCAATTTTTTTTATTTGAAAGTGGACCAAAATGCTGCCTTTGACGTATTAAAACCAAAATCTTAAAGAGGTGGACATCTTGTATTCACAAACATTTGCATATGCAATTCATTGGTCATTTGTAAAGTATTTTTTTCAAAAGGGATTTTTAAACATTCTTATATAATAAATATATTGTTTAATTTAATTTTAAAAATTTAAAAAGAATAATTAAATATTTAATAAAAAATATAAATTATTATTTAAAAAAATAAGTTAGTTGATAGAAAATAAATGTTGTTTGGTTATAGTTCAATTCTTTAAACAATTAAAATCTTATTAAAATAACATCCAAGAAAATTAATAAAAATTAATTACTTTTTAAAAAAATTGCCAATCATGGCAGAGTAAATTTGAGATAAGCATTCCCATCTAACAGCACTAAATAATGCATATGGACCACTTTAATTATGTATATGCATATAAAGCAGAATGAGAAGCTGAAGTTACCTTGACCCGTGTTTTCTTTTCACCGGATCTTCCGGTTTCCCACGTACTGCTTTCCACGTGTTGAACTCAGCATTTACGTAAGGTTACGTATTAAGTTCAGCTCATCCGCGCACGGTTTTTAGAAAAACACATTAAAAAACAATTATCTTTTTCCTAGTTTAAAATTGTTGTTCTTCACCGAGATGGAATGAAGAATTACTTGATGAATCTATAGAAGAATGAAGCTAAATTCATGAACCAAGGTGCATGTCTTTCACATGATGATGGATTTGTTTCAAGTGAAGAGACCTTCGCAGTCATTATAGGTGAAGATATTAGTGTCATTATTGTTTGTTTTCTTGTTTATTAATTTACATTATGGGATGTTAAAATTTGATTTATCGTTAAGAGTTAATCTTGTATAATGTTTTGGATATTTTTTTAATGTTAATAATGTTTTATAATATTTTTATTATGTAAGTTTAATAGGTCATGGTTAACTATGTTATGATTAAATTTTATTTAATATTTATAATTAACTTAAAGTTTATTTGTTATGTTGGTTTTATTTAATTTTTACGATGTAATTTTGGGTTTTTGGTATAAATATTCTCTCACATTCCTGGTTAATCATTGGAGTGCTATGTAATATCATCTAAGGATAGTGATTATTTATGGTATCTATAGAATCCAAATTTTTTTCATCTCTTTCACTTTCTTTATAAGATTTGAGTGTATGTTTTATTTTTTGTTCATTTCTAGAAAGCATTGTGAATTCCAATACCTATCTCTTTCCCTAGTGGTATTTGTGAGAAGTGTATATTGGGAAAGCATCATCGAGAGTCCTTCTTAAAAAGGATATCTAGGAATGTTATGCATTCTTTAGAGCTCATTCATAGTGTCTGTGGCTTCATGGGTTTCAGTCTTTATTCAAGAACAAGTACTTTCTTACATTTTTTTTATGATTTCTCCAAGTATATTTCGTTGTACACAATTCGTACCAAATATGAAGCTTTTGGAATTTTTAAAGATGCCAAGGCTTTTATAGAGAATTAGTTTGAAAAGAATATCAAGTGCTTGAAGACTAATAGATAAGTTGAATATGTTAGTCATGCCTTTGGGGATTTTTTGGATCTTCATGGCATTTCTTTTCACGGGACTATTCACTACACCCTTGAGCATAATGAGGTAGATGAGCAAAAAAAAGGATTGTCATGGAGATGGCTATATGTATGTTACATGTGAAGAAGATGGAGCCTATGTTATGGGAAAAGGTAGTGACTTGTGTCGCTCATATCATCAATCAAATTCCAACTTAGCCTATATAGGATATGACTCCTCTTAAGAGATTGACAAGTAATAAACATAATGTATCCAAGTTTCATATTTTTAGATCCACTACATGGTCTCATATTTAGAAAGATACATAGAACAAGATTGATGCCAAGAGCTATCATTATATTCTTTGTGATATTCTAACACATCTAATGCTTATCACTTGTATGATGTTGTGAAGCAACATGTTGTCATTCAAAAATATGCAATCTTTGATGAGGCACTTTTGCCCACTCCTTTCAAACCGCTTCGAATCCCTCTAGTTTATGATTCTCTTCTAGAGATCCTCTAGTGGTTCATATTATCCCCCCTAAGATTCTTATTGATCCTCTTCTAGTTGTTTCAACTTCATCACCCAACATGAGTTCATTAGTACGTGTTATTGGTACAATCCTCCTCTTCCAAACCCTTCTCCAATATTTACTCTAGTTTTAGACCCAATAGTTTATGAGCTTGATCCTTCTATGTCTTATGTCATAGTATTGTATGTTGAGGTGGATAATGAGCTTGAGATTAATACTTTAGTACTGGATTTTGATGTTGCTTCTATACAAGATGTGAATAGCCTTTCATAGACCACTCGATGCCCATGTGGACATGGACTGTCCTTCAAGATGCTTAGACTATTCTCTCTCACAAGTACCATCGAAAGGCCTCATCTTAGATATTATTTTTTATATTCGATGATTCTAAAAATCCTCACTTATTCTTAGGACAAGGATTTTCTAGAATGGAAGGATTTTTATGCTTGTTAAGTATGGATCATTAATAAAAAATCAAACATGGGAGCTCGTTCCCCTTCCTAAATAAAAGAATATCCTTGGTTGTAAATGGGTCAATAAGACCAAGTAAAATTTTGATGGTCAAATGGAGAAGAACAAAGAATACCTTATTGCTAAGGCATTCTCTTAGAAGGAGGGAGTTGACTATTCATAGAACTTTTCCCATATTGCATGAATGGACTCTGTTTGGATGATTTTCTCTGTTGTTGCTTCTTATGGATGATGGGTACATAATATGGATATGAAGAGTTTCTTTCTTCATGGAGAGCTTTAAGATGATATTTGAATAAGACAATCATCTAGCTTTGAGCTTGATGGTCCACTCTTGTTGTGTGTAGGTTAAACAGATACTTGCATGGATTTTTCAGGCTTGGTAGGGGAATATTGGTTCAATAATATGGATATGAAGAGTTTCTTTCTTCATGGAGAGCTTTAAGATGATATTTGAATAAGACAATCATCTATTTTTCAGCTTAATGGTCCACTCTTGTTGTGTGTAGGTTGAAAAGATACTTGCATGGATTTTTCAGGCTTGGTAGGAGAATATTGGTTCATTATTTCTCAATTGTGGATTCCAATGACGAGATGTGGATCTCTAAATCAAGCTTCAATATGGTTAGATTTGGTGATTGTACTATATGTTGATAATCTTCCCATTGTAGGAAGCTTAACATATTTGATCTAGGAGATGAAGTCATGTATTCATGATAATTTTGAGATGATTGATTTAGGAATTCATTATTCTTAGGAATCTAGATTGATCAGCCACCCTCTAAGATCACCATTTATTAATCCAAGTATACCCTGAATCTTATACAACGATTTTAGATGGAGAACTACAAACCTGCTTAGACTCCTTTTCCATTTGGTTTGAAGTTGTGAGTAGATTACACTACTCTCTTAGTGGGTGCCACTTTGTACTAATCACTTGTTGGGGGAGTTTTCCATCTCACCCATACTCTATCAAACATTGCATTTGTTATCAACTATTGTTCTAGGTACATGCACGACCCCATGAGACTCACTAGATAATGGCCAAGTAGATCCTTTGGTACATCATATGTGTATATCAAATGGGCATTCAATTGGAGCACCTCCATTTTTTTATAAGATTATCTAATGTAGATTGGGATAGTGATTTAGACTAGCAAAGCTTCTTTAAGGTTTTATTTTCTCTTAGTTATGGATCAATCTCTTGGTTTGTAGATAATAGTTCACTATATTTGTCTTCTACAGATGATGAATATTATGCTACCAATGAGGATTTCAAACAACTACGATGGATTCTCATTTTTTGGAATAATTGTTTTTTCTAATCATTTCCAATCACCCTTCATTGTAACAATTAAATCTCCATCAAACCTTGTAATCAAGTGTTTTATCACTAGACTAAGCACATCAAGGTTTGGATGCACTATACTTGATGGATTCAAGCCATGGGATGCTTGATCTAGACTATGTGTTGTTATTTGAGTAGATAGTAGATATCCTAACCAAGGTCATGTCCCAAATGTCTTGTGTGATTGTGAGAGCATCTTGAAGTAGAAGAGTTCCCCTTAATAGGGGATAATTGATAACAACCTCCGCATGTCCCATATTCAACTTAAGAAGATATGTTAGAATATGTGGTTGTAAGCTTCACTCGAGGCCATTATCGACTTTTGTATTATATTTGTTTTATTGCACATGTTGTACATGTGGGTTTATAATGGTATTTTAATAATAAACCTTAACGTCAATTATTTAACCTTAACCTATGGTCACATATAATTGGGTATATATACCCCTTAAAACCGACCATTTCTTTATTTGTTGGAGTTCTTCTTTTTGCTTTAGTGAGGTTACTTTCATGTTTATAGTAGACCTTCATATTAAATTGTGTCTTTCTATGAGTTTTTCCTTTGTTATGGGTAATGTGTTGATTTGTTCATTTTTGAAAAGTATTGTTGAATTCAAAAAAAAAATCTATCTATGAGTGATATAAATTAATTCTTTGCCACTATCTTTATAAAATTGTCTATATATCTATCTTCTAAATTGTAATGTTTTAATTCAACTTCTTGTTTTCTAAACTAAGTATCTAATAAATGATAGCTCAACTTATTTTTCTTTGATCTTGTATAAAATACAAGACTTTTAGTCACTTGAATTGCACTTATATTATCACAAAAAATGGTAGTTGGTCTTTCTTATTTTTTTCTCGAGTCTTTTAGGATTTTGCCTCAAGCATATTGCTTGTGTACATGTTGATGTAACTATTGCATACTCTATCTCTTTTGTTGAGAATGCAACTTTTGGTTGTTCCTTAGAACTCTTGCTTACCAATCCATTTCCCAATAAGAAATATTTTTCTCATGTATATCTTTTGTCATTAATTGAGCCTTCCTAGTCCAAATCAATGTATCCAACCAACTTGATCTTATTGGTTGAAGTATAATGAATTCCATTTACTTTCATTTCCATTGCAAGGAGAGGAATCTATATTAGATGAAAATCAAGACAATTTATGTGGAATAAGTTTGACCTCTTCTATCAACTTAGAAAAATTCAATCCTACTGCAATAAATCACTTCTTGATTTATATCCTTATATCATGTTGTATCATCTCATCCTTAATAATCACTTCTCATCTAACATTTGCTCCTTAAATCAAACTTACCATATATTTTCTTCTTCTGTTATCTCTAGCTTGGGTATCCTGACTTCCCATTAGGGCTTTCAAATATGACTTTCCTTTCATTCTACCCAGTGGAGCTCTCTCTCGGTTCACTCTCGCCTCACACTCGCACTCGCTAAATTATTTTTATCGCAAAGATGACCAATTACAAGCAATGTTATCATGATTTTGAAAGGCACAATGTGTTGTATCCTTGTATTAATTTATGGATTATCAATTGGTTGAAGATGTGTATTTGATGACTTCCACACCTAGAAAATTATGCTTATGGTGTTGATAGATTAAAGTCATGGTGGTGATGATAAACTGTCTTATTGAAAAATTGACTATACCAAATGGAAGGAAAGAATATTGATTTCTTAGTCTAGATTTATAATCAACTTTGATCTTTTATTTACTAGATAAGCTAATATGATTTGATCTATCATAGGCTTTGGTCTTTTATTAAACTGAAGTTAAGATTGACAAGAGTCGTTGATAAGGGATGAAAATGGTTCTTAGGCATAAATTGATGCTAAGTTGTGACTGCCATTAGCTTTGATCACAAGCTTTGTTGACCAAGCTCTATAAGGAAATATTTAGCATTAGACCAAGTTTAAACTTAAAAAGACTAAGCTTGCAAGGTGTGACAACCCTTTTAAATTTAGATGCATGAACTTTACTATGGTACAACCAATTTAAAAAACATTCAAACAAAATTAATAATAAGATGGATTTAAATACCAAGTCTTTCTCCTATGCTATATTAAAAATAAATATTTAAATCTTATAGCATTCAAACTTAAGATATTAACTTATAATTCATCACAATTAAACCATCGAAAATAACATTTCTAAGTTTTCTAATCAAATAATTTTATAAAAGTTATATATATATATATATATTAATTAAAAAATTTAATATACATTTAAACCGCAATAAACATATTTCAAATTCAAACCAAAAAACACAATTGAAAGCACAACTAAAAACATATACCAAAAAATACAAACCATAACTAGTTTTTTCTTTCAATTTGTTTTTGTTTTGTTTTTTTCCCGGGTTACATAAGAGAGTTGGTCACAACCACACTATTTTTAGTAAGTGCAGGGTTCAAACCACATGGGCTTTCAATTTGTTAAATGATATTGAAATGCGCTTCACTTGTATTACATCATCACTGTTTAGTGGTATTACCACAAAACTTGGATATTATCCATGTATCTCTTGGCAAGATTCGAAATTAGATCTCCTTGAAAAATTTAACTAATTGAACTAATATCATTTAATAAACCATAATTAGTTATAATGCAGAGGAAACATAAATATTAATTACAATGTTGAAAAATGAAAATACTCACACTGACAAGAAAATCAAAATAACATCCAAAATCATCTTATATAATTCTATGTTGATCTATTTTTTTTATGTCGTATATGCACTCAAAGACTATAGACCATATGCCATGGGGACAATGCAACGGTTAAAGCTTTGGCCTCTCTTTGAAGGTCCAAGGTTCAAATGTGTGTAATTCCGTGTGATTTGAGCTTTGGTTGTTGTGTACATAATGGAGAATCACTAATTCCAACATGACTGTGTGTGCAATTCTACGGTGTGTAATTCTATATTCGTGCTATGGTTCATGAAGAATTATTAGTATACATCACGAAGAATCACTAGTTCCAACTCAATAGTGTTTGGTTCATAAAGTATACATAATGAAAAATCACTAATTTCAACATAATGATGTGTTGTGTGTTAACAGACAAAAAAAATATAAGCCACAAAGAACACTAATAAATATTAAGAAAACTTCCCACGTGTCTTCATAGCAATCAATCTCCATTCACCACTCTTCAAAACAAACCTCTCCACTTGACCAAAATTCAAACTATGACGACAATGACAATAATAACAACTACACGACTAATATGAATATGTTTTAAAATAATAGAAATATGAAATCTTTAATATAAACCACATATACTTCTCTAAGAAAAATGAGCTGTTAACGTGCACGACTTTAACATTATCGCCCATGAGGATCTCAAAGGGAACATGCGTATTAAATTCATTCATTACGCCCTCACAATCACCCATACACTTACCATCATTCATAAAAGATACCTTCATTTGTCATGGTCCATCTGAATAGACCAGTTAAGGCTCTGTTGGCGCTTTACAATGACAGTGACATATACCAATACTTGTAAAAGTATCTTGTCCTTCAATAGACAAGGACTGCAATGTTTTTATATTTTATCTTACTTTAAACTTAAATAATCAAATTATAAGTTTCAATCAAATATTAGTACATCCCAAAGCATATGTTAAAAATTTAGCATTATACATTTATTAGATTTGCAATTATATATAATTTTTTTTTTTTTAATAATTGTAATACGTTGAATAAAGATAAAGTTAATAGATCAACTCACAATCCACTTACAAACACGTGATCAAATAAAAACAATCCACCCACACCAACCCATCCTTAATACGATCTCAATTGAGAATCCACCCAAAAACACTTGATCGAATAAAACAATCCACCCACAACAACTACCAACCTATTCCTTTGAGATTACAATCATATAATACAAACAAATGATCGAATAAAAACAATCCACCCACAACAACAACTAACCTATTCCAGTTAATGTGATTTCAACTGACAATCCACCCACAACAACTACCAACCTATTCCAGTTGATGTGATTTCAAATGACAATCCACCCACAAACATTTATTGAATAAAAACAATCCACCCACAACAACTATGTTAGAAAAATATTCCATCATTTGGGATATTTTCCCATCTCCTACATTAGGTAGTTTTTAGTTACCACATGGTAAAAAGTAATTACTTTTTACCACTAGGTAAATCTTTATTTACTATTCACCTAGGTTAAGTTATCTATTTGACCGATATTATGGACGACAAGTAGTAGGCAAATTGATTTAGGTTAATAGGTTAGTGGTTACCGTGAATATTTCCTAAAGCTATCTATAGTCTATAGCATTTTGTATTTAAACATTATTCATCGAATACATTTGGTTACTGATTATCATCATTGGTATCATTCGTTGGGTTCTACCTGGTACATCCCGAGGAGACTGAGGCATCTGGACAAGACGGGTGTGACATCCCGTTCCATTTGCACGGATCTCGAGGTGGCTCGTAGGAGCTGGTCTAGGCACGGTTCTCGAAGTGTTGTCCGATCTGGCACGCTTCCCGATGCACTAGCGTTCACTCACCTAGCTGGAATAGGAGCTTGGCCCATCGAGGCTCGGATCCCGAGGAGTGGGATCAACTGATGAAGCGGCCCACAGGCACACAGATATCGAGGCAAACTGACGAGGTGGATCTGACAGGCTGACGACTGGCGAACTCGACATCGAGCACAGATCTCGAGGCGAACCGACGAGACGGATCGTGGAGGCTACTGATTGGACAGACCTAGCGAACTCGGCCTCGGGCACAGATCTTGAGGCGGACCGACAAGGCGACACGTGGAGGCTGACAGGACCGGACCTGACTCAACCCTAGGCACGAAACCCGAGGCAAACAGATGAGGCGACACGTGGCAGACTGGCCACGCGCCACCCGGACTGACGACGAGGCAACACATGGTGGACTGGCCGCGTGACATCGGACGCGACGCGTGGCGGACTGGCCACGCGCCACCTGGCCGCAGCAAAAAGCCACGGCGGGACATCCGATTGCTCGCAGGCAATCGAAAATTAAAGGGCGAGTTTGCCCTTTTAAAGTGGTGAAGGATCGCCCGCAGGGGCGATGTGGGATTAATCCCACAAACATTTTTTTTCTCGCTTCAAAATGGGAACGGGAAGAAAGGGAAGACATTTCCCTTCCTTTCCCGCCAGGCGGCGTAGCCCGACTGGCAAGAGTGCCAGTCGTTGGGCTAACAGCCGCGGAGTCGGGAGTTCGACTCCCGGCGGGGAGAAAAACAAAGGATTTTTTTTTCAAGGCGCAACAACATTTAAAAAAAAAAAAAAGGTAATTTTTATTTTTTTTGTATTTTTTTTAGTTATTTTTTAATTAATGAATCAATAATTTTGATTATAAATCATTTTTTTTAAACTAAGTGATTTTTTTTATCAAATTTTTTTTCTTAATTAAATTATGCTAAATTCAATTAAATTTATGCATTAAAATTTAAAAGGCAAATTTTTTTTTGTGTTGTTTTCTCCTAAATCAAAAAAAAAAAAAAAAGGGAGATAAGAGACAATCCTTAAAAACTTTCTTTTGCAAATTGAGACTCCTAATATTTTTAATTCTCCAAAATTTTCTAATCAATTGTTTTGAGAGAACAAATTTGTCTCATGAAGAAAAAGCCTTGGATCACAAAAGCTCTTCGTCGTCTAAGAGTTATTCGAAAGAGGAACGAACTTAGACGACAGACAACAAGATCTCATTTTCGTCATATGCTTAGAGAGCATAGAAGGAGCTTACCCCGTTTCAATACTTACACTGATCCTTGGAAGGGTTTGGATCGAAGTTATGGTCCCATTAGGATTAGAGAACCTTTTAATCCTGATGCACCTCCAATTTTTGAGTATTGAATAATTACGGGTTATATCAAAACTAAGTCGTGTGTCGACTAGTTCTGGAAGCCTTTCAAAAGTGGGTCGTGTGTCGACTTGTCTTGAAAGGAGTGCTCTAAATTCTACATTTTGTAAACATTAAGGGGGGATAGAATTCATTTTTTTTTATTGATTCTATAGTTTGCAAAATTGTAACGATTAAGGGGGGATACTTCAGAATAAGAAAGGTGCATTTTCGATTTTACTCGACACCTTCTCTTAAAAATTGCTTGTACTAGGTGCATTTTCGGTTGCATCCGACACCTAGAGTGATACAAATTTGGGTTGCTCTCATGTTTTGATTATTGCACTAAACACTCATGTTTTTTGTGTGCAATTAAAAAGTCAAATATAAACATTCCAAGAAGCATTTCACAAAACCCAAACTTCACTCACAAACCATGCTAAACTTTGCATAGGTTCAAAACAAGTAATTTCTCCCCATCAAAAGGTCAAAACTTCAAAACACCTTGATTCACTCTCTTTGTTTGGCTTAATAACCTCAAATTTTTCATCCTTCTTTCAAGGGTGTTAAAGCAGGTGCCATTAAATATCCTAGAGGGCAAAATCACAAGTTTTCAAAACCTTCCCCTATTTCATTTGCTCTATTTTGTTCGGCTTAAAAACTCCTCCAACTTTTCATCCCTTGGTAAGGGTGTTAAGGCAGGTGCCATTAAATATCTTATAGAGGCAAATTGAAAACACCTTCCATATACTCTTTTGAGAGTATAGTGCAAGATATCACCATCTTAGTCCTATCAAATTTGAAACCTAAAACATGGCCATGATACACAAGTATCTCACTGAGAGCCAACTGCTCAAAGGTTCAAATTACTCAGCTTGGAAGACTAAGATGAAAGCTATCTTAACTGTAGAGGATTTATGGTCAATAGTGGATGGAAGTGTCACTAGACCTCAAACAACTGGAGCAGATCAAAGAGACTTTGATAAAAAGGATAAAAAATTATCCTTAATGATCATGCTAGCTATTACTAATGATATCCAACCTCGTATAAGTGAAGCTAAAATTGGAAAGGAGGCATGGGATGCCTTAACTACCATCTTTGAGGGAAAGAATCAATCAACGATTCTTAACCTTCAAACACAACTTCATACACTTCACATGAAATCTGGAGAAACAGTAGAGCTATTCCTCTGCAGAGTGGCCGATTTGAAAACAAAACTGCAAGCCCTAGGAGAAACTATGGAAGACAAAGTCTTAATCTCAATTATTTTGAGAGCTCTTCCAGACTCCTATCGAATGTTGATTACATCCCTTCAAGTCTTTGGTAGGACAGTGACTTTTGTAGAGTTGGTGAACATACTTCAAACTGAAGAAGCTAATCAATTCCAAAGAGATGATGCATCCAACAATGCACTTTTCTCACACAAACAACAAGGAAAGAAAAAGTGGAATCAACAACAAGGCTCTTCTTCTAACAAAAACAAAGGTCAAGGCCAAGACCCTAAGAAGAAAAAGCAGTATTGTAAAATCTGTGATAAAGACACTCATCAAACCAAGAGATGTTGGTTTAAGAACAAGCCTCCCAAAGAGAAAGGTCAAATGAAAAACCAAGGTAATGTTGCAAATGAGATGTCTAATACAGATTCTGATTCTGGTTCAAAGAAAGCACACAGAGTGCTCATTGCTAGAACGGTTTTGTAGAGGGAAAACACATGTGTCCCTTGGGCAAAAGCACCATTTTCTCTCTCTCCTCTTTTTGGCTTCATAAATAGCATAAGTATTTTGTTTGAATACCTTACAAATAAGGGGTGCTTGTACCTCTTTTAGGCTTCATAAATAGCAAATTCTAGGTGTTTGAAGTACTTGTAACAAGAGGAGCAACTTTTTGTGATGTAAAATTGTCTAGGAGGCAATATTTGTAAAATCCTTCACAACACTCTTGAGTTGCATACTTTTTGCAATTGAAGGGGGATATACATTTCTTTTCTTCACAATTTTTTTTAAAAAGGGAAGATGGCTTATAAAGGTGCATTTTTGGCTTTGACCAACACCTTAGTCACACTTCCTTCAGAAATTAATTACACTATGTTTTGCAATGAGAAGGGGGAACTTATAAGGGTGCATTTTTGGCAGCGACCGACACCTTAGCTACCTTATCTTTTGCAAATTCATATTGTAAATGAATGAACCTTGTATGAAGTGATCTATTCTACTACACCTAGCGATTACAATGGTTGGTTACCCATGCAATTCGGTTGGATGATGTGATTACCATAAAGACATTTGTTGGCGTGAAGACAAAATGAGGAATAATCCACTTTTTGCTTAGGAGCAGCCAGAGCACTGTGACAGAGCAAAGAACCAGCAGATCAACATCTTCTTCACTATATTGGGGCAGTTATATACTTTACCCAAATATTTGTTGTATAGGAGGATATGTATGTATTACCCAAATAATGTAATAAGGGGGGATGTTAGAATAATATTCCATCATTTGGGATATTTTCCCATCTCCTACATTAGGTAGTTTTTAGTTACCACATGGTAAAAAGTAATTAATTACTTTTTACCACTAGGTAAATCTTTATTTACTATTCACCTAGGTTAAGTTATCTATTTGACCGATATTATGGACGACAAGTAGTAGGCAAATTGATTTAGGTTAATAGGTTAGTGGTTACCGTGAATATTTCCTAAAGCTATCTATAGTCTATAGCATTTTGTATTTAAACATTATTCATCGAATACATTTGGTTACTGATTATTATATCATCAAACTACCAACCTATTCCTTTGAGATTACAATCATATGATTAAATATTAAACAAATAAGTTTTTTTATTTGATTATTATGAGAAACATTATATGACAATGTATAGGGCTGAGCAGTCTGGTCTCAACCATGACTCCTCTTAAAGTTAAGAACTATACTTATCAATAGAGAATTTACTACACAGCCACCACAAACCCACCCGCTCACACACTCGTCCACACTGCGGTTTGAACCTTGAACCTTCGAAAAAACAAAACCCAAGACATTACGCTGCATCCGTAAGTGTTTAAACAAAAAGCAAACCCACCAATCCTTAACAATGTGACTAAGCTACTCCCATTGCAGGGTCCACTTGCATGTATCCTTCTCACCCACATATAAATAATCACTCTCACATAATGACAATGAGATTTACAATAATTTAATTTTTAATAATTTAAAAATATATTATCTACTTATGAATGGCAGTTAGCCCCTCCGAGCAATGAACTGTTCAAATGTGGCTAATCCACTTAATAAGTGCAGCCATCATTTAATTCTCCCCTATTTCTATGAAGATTCTTGTTGATCTACTTCCTTGACATTCTGGTGTAGTTGAACAAATTTATAAAATGTTTTTGGTTTTCATCCCAAAATTTAAATTTAAACTATCCATAAATATGAATGAATTTCTTATATTTTCATAAATCCTATGGACCATTACTAATACTATATTCATTCTTGCACAACATAAATTTGACCGATTTCTTTTGTTGTAAACAATGCTTTCAAAGTTATTTCCCAGAAGGCGATTTTACTATCATGAATAATTTGTGCAGGAATTTTAAATTGAGTAAAATATTTACACTGATATATTGTTTTGAGGAGTCCAAAAGATATTCACCAATGATGATATTGTTTTGAGGAGTCCAAAAGATATTTATCCTGAGATGGGGTTTCATACTTAGTATAGCGAAATAAATGGAGAATAATGAAAATATACTTTAAATATTTGGAGGTCAATAGGGATGATGAAGAAACAGTGCATTTCAAAAATATTTGCAGGTCAATGCTAGATTATGTCTGATTCCATATATTGAAGGTGAAAATTTGATAAAGAGAAATAATTGAATTTTACATCTTAAGGTATAGGCAAACTTTAACTTTATCGAATACTATGGGTTTAAAGGATTGAAATAGTTCAGGATTTAGTTATTTGTTTAAATATTAATATATTTTGATAAAAAATTGGTAACAGAGGAATGTTCATAACATTGGATATGTCAAAGGTTTATGATAGAGAGAGTGGAGATTTTTATTAAGGATGATGGCAACCTTCGGTTTCTGTCAGGATTGAATAGAATGGGTCATGAGCTGCGTTTTTACTTTAACATTCTTAGTGTTAATCAAAGGCCTTCCCTTACAATCGTTTGGAGCCACTTGAGGCCTTTGCCAAGGAGATCCTTGTTCCCCTTATCTTCTTCTCATATTGGTTAAAAGGTTTGGGTAGAATCATCTTAAGGAGAATACAATAGGGTTTGCTTATAGGTATCAAGTTGGGTGAGGAGGTTTTGACCTACCTACAATTTGTGGATGACATAGGATTGGTGGGAGTAGCCAACTGCAGGGAAGCAAGAATGGTCATAAATATTCTTAATGTTTACCTTAGGGCCACAAACCAAGTCATCAATGATAACAAATCCAAAGTGGTCTTCTTCAATCTTGATCGAAGGCTTCAAGACAAAATTTTAGAGATCTTGGGATTCACGAGGACTTCTCTCCTAGTGGTATATTTGGGGTCCCTTTGCATTTTAAAAAATTGAAGATAGCTATCTAGAGGAATATTTTGGATCGTATCAAAGAAAAAATTAACCATTGGTCCCACAAATGGTTAACCTTTGGGGGTAGATTAACTTTTTTGCAGTATGTCATTTAGGCCATGCCAATTTATAAATTTTATATCTTTGCTGCCCACATACCATATGAAAAGACTTGGACAAGATGGTCATAAACTTCTTATGGGGAGGAGTAAAAGGAGAGAGGAAATGAGCCTTAGTAGGTTGGGAGAAAGTAAGCCAGCCCAAGGTAAAGGGGAGTTTGTGACTGAGGAGATCAGAGTTAAATAACAAAGCTTTGGTTGGAAAGCTTTCTTGGAGGTGGATCTCCCAGCCAACTTCTTTATTTGGTAGAGTTTTAACTAGTAAACATTTGGAGCAGGTGAACCCAAACAAGGTGAGTCATTTCCCTTTGGATGGTATTGGGTCCTTAGTGTGGTAGGGTCTAAAGTTAGGATCTCAAGTAGTGAAAGATGAATTATTTTGGAAAGTTGGGAATTCTTATTTTTGATAATCTAAGACGTAGGAGAATTGTTGGTCCATCCCAATGTGTTTTATGCTACAAATGTGAGAAAACATCTGATCACTTGATGTTTGAGTGTCCATTCACACACCAGATCTAGGAGAGATGGTTTTTAGATAATAAAATCTGAGCCAATGGTGATTTTAATCACATTAATATTTGGGAAAGATGGAATATGGGTAGATATAAATTTGAAGATCTTTGTATCGTGTGGAAGCTTGGATTAAAATTTATTTGGTGGCAAGTGTGGTTGGAGATAAATGATAGAATTTTTAGAGAAACCTTTTCATCCTTGGATGGTGTCTCATAGGTCATTTCGACCAAATTCATGGAAATAGTGGCAGTGTATGCTAAAGAGGAAACTCAGGCTGATATAGAAAATATGGATAAGGAAGCTGAAATGCAAGAGGGGCAAGACAAAGGTAGTTGGAAACCACCCCTAGAAGATTGGATTAAAATTAATATTGATGGAGTTGCAAAAGGTAATTCAGATAGAGCTAGAATTAGAGTGGTATATAAGAATCATGTTGGGATGGTGCTCTATTGAGAACTACAAGGCTTGGGTAGGGCCACAAACAATGAAGTAGAAGCCTTAGCTATCAAATTTTCTTTTATCTGGGTGGTAAGACAAGGTTATAGGAGGATAATCATAGAATCAAATTTTCAAATCTTGGTAGGAGATTTGGATTGCATGAGGAACTTTGCTTTGGAGACATGGAGGTTGAGGATTCTTGTCATCCAAATTAAGGAATTATGGAGGGAATTAGATGATGTGATTCTGATTTATGTGGGTAGAGCTTTAAATAAAGTAGCAAAATTCTTGGGTAAGATGGGTACCGATAAGGAGGTAAGGGTTTAATGACACAATGACATGACTATTGAGGATGAGAGGATTAGGTAGGTTGGTGAGCAAATTCAATGTTTAGCTAATTTGAACAACCATTGCAAACATATGATTTAGGAGATTTGGCTCCAATGCAGATCTCCTTTTACTATTGTAAACAGGTGTTCTTGTCGACTAAGGTTGGGAAGAGTCTTGTCCTAACTTGTAAATAATATTGTTTTAATATAATTTTGGTCTCAATCAACAACGGGCCTGACAAACATAAGAAACCTTGACAAGTAAACAATTTGTTCATTAAAAAGTCTCAACCATGGGGTTTTTTTGATGGGGCTAGTTAGAGATAGTCATATTTTAGTAGCGCGGGAGGCATTATGTACTTCTTGAATACCCCCTATATCAAATTGAAATCAGGTCTTGGGACAGGTTCCAATAATTTTGTTGAGTTTCAGGCGTTGAGATTGCTAATAAAGTGTGTTGTGGAGAGATGTGAAAAAATTACAATTTTTTGGAGATTTTGCTCTAGTCATCAATTGGATGAATAGATCTACTCAATTAAAAAATAATATGCTTAGACCAGTGGGAGATGAACTACTAGAGGTGATTTCCTTTTTTGAAAATATCTCTTTTACACGTGTTTATAGGGAATTAAATCAAGAAGCAAATAGGTTATCAAAAGAAGGTAAGCAGGTTCCAGAAGGTTGAACCACCTCCAAGAGGTCAACAAGTTCCAGAAGGTTGAACCACACTAGCCAAAGTGCAAGAACGACAAGATAAAGCTAGTTGGAAACCACCCCCAAAAGGTCAAACTAAAATTAATACTACTAGAGCTACAAAAGACAATCCTCGTAGAGTTGGAATTGAAGTGGTTTGCAAAAATCATGTTGAGATAGTATTCTATTAGGAACTACAAGACCTGGACAGGGCCACAAACAATTAAGTAGAAGCCTTAGATATCAAATTTGCTTCTATCTTGGTAGTAAGACAAGGTTATAGGAGGATAATCATATTAGATAGATTCATGGGATTAATACCCACCTATCATTGCTATATTCCCATAACTACAACCAATAAAACCAACCATGAAAAGTAGGGGTTGGATCCATATTGAAAGTTAGTTCAACACTAGTTAGTTGGGGGATTATAGGTTTAATCAGTTTAAAAATTTAGAAGAGTGGCCTATTCGAATTCCTTCGAAATTAACACCCATCATGATTAAAATATTGGAAGAAAGATTTCTCATTGGTAGAGATGATGAGGATGAATTAGCTTGGGGCTATGGGAGCCTTGGAGTCTACACGGTGAAGGATGGATATGATAAGATCCTTCCAAAACCTCCTCCTCATGCATATTAGGTTGAGGATTGGAGAAATATTTGGTAGTCCAAGGGTTGGCCGAAAGTAAACTTCTTTGTCTAACAGTTCAATGCACAATGGAATTCTTACTTTTGATAATTTGAAACATTGGGGAATCATTAGTCCATCCCAATATGTTTTATGCTAAAAAAGCGAGGAAACATTTGATCACTTGATGTTTGAATGCCCGTTCACACGACAAATCTAGGAGCAATGGTTTTTAGCTTATAAAATCTGATCCAATGGTGATTTAAATCAGATTAATATTTGGGAATGATGGAAAAGGGGTAGATTTAAATATGAAGCTCTTCGTATCAAGTGGAAGCTTGGATTAAACTTTATTTGGTGGTAAGTGTGGTTGGAAGGAAATGATAGAAGTTTTTGTGAAACCTTTTCATCCTTGGATGATTTTTGGTAGGTCATTTGGAGCAAACTCACGAAAACTATGACAGTGTATGCTAAAGAGGAAACTCAGGGTGATATAGGAACAATGGAGAAGGAATTCGAAGTGCAAGAGAGGCAGGACAAAGCTAGTTGGAAACCACCCCTAGAAGGTTGGATTAAAATTAGTAATGATGGAGTTGCAAAAGACAATCTGGGTAGAGCTAGAATTTGAGTGGTTTGTAGGAATCATGTTTGGATAGTGCTCAATTGGGAACTACAAGGCCTTGGCAAGGCCACGAATAATGAAGTAGAAGCCTTAGCTATTAAACCTGCTTCGATTTGGGTGGTAAGACAAGGTTAGGAGGATAATCATATAATCATATTCTCAAATCTTAGTAGGATCTTTGGATTGTATGAGGAACTTTGCTTTGGAGACATGGAGGTTGAGGATTATTGTCATCCAAATTAAGGAATTGTAGAAGGAATTAGATGGTGTGATTTTGATTTATGCGGTAGAGCTCCGAATAAAGTAACAAACTTCTTGGTTAAGATGGGTACCAAGAAGGAGGTAGGGGTTCAGTAGCACAGTGGTATAGCTATTGAGGATCAGAGGATTAGACAAGCTGGTGAGCAAATCTAATGCTTAGCTAATTGAGACAGTCATTACAGACATATAGTTTAAAAGATTTGGCTCCAATGCAGATCTCCTTTTACTATTGTAAAAAGGTGTTCTTACCGACTAAGATTGGGAAAAGTCTTATCCCAACTTGTAAATAATCTTTATTTTAATATAAGATTTTAAATTCTGTAAAAAATAAAATAAAATTAAAGATAATAATTATGATAAAACACTAAAAAATAGTTCTATGACTATTTGAAAGGAGAGACCATTAAAGTTGAGTGCATGTTAGTGAGACACAACTGCCTCAATTTACTTCAACGATAATTGAAACCGAATACTTGCTAATAAACTACCCTAATTCGATTCTCCAAACACATCTAATTAACTTCATTTTTATTTAGTAAACTAAACATTGTAAAAGTTCCGTCCATAAAAAGAATGGTCTCATAAGTCAAGAAAAGCATGTAAAACAATTTTCAAAAGAGGATAGAAAGAACGTGTTGGCATTGCAACTTGCCAAGATCCATCTGACATTCCATCATCCAAAATGTGTGGATGTAAATAACTATGAAAACAGCCCCAATTTTTTATTTGAAAGTGGACCAAAATGCTACCGGCCTTTGACGTGTTAAAACCAAAATCCGGAAGAGGTGGACGTCTTCTATTCAAAGGTAAACGGCTGAAAAAGGCATCTTCAACCTTTTCGAAAACATAACATACCCAATTCATTTGTCATCTGTAAATTACTTTTTTCAAACAGGGATTTTCAAACATTCCTATATAATTTAATTTTAAAGAATTTATAATTTTTTTTATTTTAATATTTAATAAAAATATAAAAATTAATTTGAGAGATACATCAATTAATAGTAAATAAATGTTATTTAATTTAAATAATTAAAATCTTATTAATTTTATTTTTTCCAGCCAATTAAATTAATAAAAATTAATTACTTTAGAAAAAAATCCAATCGAAATCATGGAAGAAGCAAATTTGAGATAAGCATTCTGAGGTAACACCACTAAATAATGCATATGGACCACTTTAATTATGTTTATGTCCATAAAGAAGATTCAGATTTACCGGGAGTTGAAGTTACCTTGACCCGTGTTTTCTTTTCACCGGATCTTCCGGTTTCCCACGTACTGTTTTCCACGTGTTAAACTCAGCATTTACGTAAGGTTGCGTATTAAGTTCACCTAATCCGCTTACGGGTTTTAGAAAAACACATTAAAAAATATTTATTTAAAATTATTGTTCATCCGGTAAGGATGGTGATGTAACCCAGATTCAATTCCCACAACATATGTGTATAAGAAGTATTTCTCAAAAAAAAATTATTGTTCATATCTTTTTCCGTTCATCACAAGATGTAATAAAGAAATACTTCATGAATCTATAGAAGATTGAAGCTAAATTCATGAATCCAGTATTTACTCTAGTTTTAGACCCAGTTGTTTATGAGCTTGATCCTTTCTTGTGTGACAGTGTTGGATGTTGAGGTGCATAGGGAGCTTGGGATTGATACTTTAATACTGTATTTTGATGTTATTTCTATGTAAGATGTGCATGGCCTTCTATAGCCCACTCGATGTCTAAGTGGACATGGATGGACATGGATTGTCTTTAAAGATGCTCAGACTATTCTCTCTCACAAGTGTCATCAAAAGTCACCGTCTTAGGCATTATTTTTTAGAGTCATGATTCTAAAAATTTTCACTTATTTTTAGGACAAGAGTTTTCTAGAATGAAAGGATGTTATGTTATGTTTATTGAGTATGAATCATTTATGAAAAATCAAACCTTAGAGTTTGTTCCTCTTCCTAAAAGAAAAAATATTATTGGTTGTAAATAGGTTAATAAGACAAAGTAAACTTTGAATGGTCAAGTGAAGAAGAACAAAGTTTGCCTTATTGCTAAGGGATTCTCTTTGAAGGAGGGAGTTGACTATTCATAAAACTTTGTGCAAATTGCATGAATGGACTCTATTTGGATGATTTTCTCTATTGTTGCTTCTTATGGATGATGGGTGCATAATATGGATATGAAGAGTTTCTTTCTTTATGGAGAGCTTCAAGATGATATTTGAATGAGACAATCATCTAGTTTTGAGCTTCATAGTCCACTCTTGTTGTGTGTTGGTTGAAGAGGTCCTTGCATGGACTTTTCATGCTTGGTAGGAGAATATTGGTTCATTTTTTCTCGATTGTGGATTCCAATGATGAGAGGTGGATCTTTAAATCAATATTCAATATGGTTAGATTTGGTGATTGTACTATATGTTGATAATCTTCCCGTTATAGGAAGCTTAACATCTTTGATCTAGGAGATGAAGTCATGTATTCATGACACTTTTGAGATGATTGATTTAGAAATTCATTATTCTTAGGAATCTAGATTAATTAGTCACCCTCTAAGATCACCATTAAGTTATCCCTTTAATCTTATACAACAATTTTGGATGGAGGACTACACACCTGCTTAGACTCATTTTCCATTTGGTTTGAAGGTGTAAGTAGATTACACTACTCTCTTAGTGGGTGCCACTTTGTACTAATCACTTGTTAGGGGAGTTTTCCATCTCACCAACACTATCAAATAGTGCATTTGTTATCAACTATTGTTCTAGGTACATGCAAGACCCCATGAGACACTAGATAATGGCAAAGTACATCCTTTGGTACATCATATGTCTATATCAAATGGGCATTCACTAATCAATTAGAGCACCTCCATTTCTTATAAGATTATCTAATGTAGATTGGGATAGTGATTTACACTAGCAAAGCTCCACTTTAAGGTTTTATTTTCTCTTAGTTATGGATTAGTCTCTTGGTTTGTAGATAATAGTCCACTATATTTATCTTCTACAAATGATGAATATTATGCTACCAATGAGGATTTCAAACACCTTTGATGGATTCTCATAATTTGGAACAATTGTGTATATTGTATCATTTCTAGTCACCCTTCATTGTAACAATTAAATCTCCATCAAACCTTGTAATGTAGTGTTTTATCACTAGACTAAGCACATCAAAGTTTGGATGCACTATACTTGATGGATTCAAGCCATGGGATTATTGATCTAGACTATGTGTTGTTAATGGAGTAGATAGCAGATATCCTAACCAAGGTCATGTCCAAAATGTCTTTTGTGTGATTGTGAGAGCATCTTAAAGTAGAAGAGTGCCCCTTAAGAGGGGATAACTGATAACAGGCTCCTCATGTCCCCTGTTCAACTTAAGGGGATATGTTAGAATATGTGGTTGTAAGCTTCACTCGAGGCCATTATTAACTTTTGTAGTATATTTTTTTTATTGTACATGTTGTACATGTGGGTTTATTATGATATTTTAATAATAAACCTTAAGGTCAATTCTTTAACCTTAACCTATGGTCACATATAATTGGGTATATATATCCCTTGAAACCAACCATTTATTTATTTATTGGAGTTCTTCTTTTTCCTTTGGTGAGCTTACTTTCATGTTTATAATAGACCTTCATATTAAATTGTGTCTTTCTATGAGTTGTTCATTTGTTATGGGTAATGTGTTGTGTTGTTATGGGTAATGTGTTGTTTTGTTGTGTTGTGCCTCCCCTGCATGCTAACAGGTGGCCTGTGAGCACCACACAGGTGCACCTCTTCTACTCTCTATGAGCATAAAACAAAGGGCTCCACTGGTGTAGGAACCAGTTTGTAGGTTTCCAGTGGATTAAAAAAGATGTATTTTCGATGGCAAAAATACGTTTTTGGTATTTTTTCTTGTTTCCAGCATCCCTTCCCAATTTTTAGTGAAGGTAACATAATTTCGATAACTTTCTATCATTTCTCGACAGGTTTTAAGGTTTCTGACAGGTTTTTTCAACAGGTTACAACTTTTTGATGAGTAATTTCGTTCGTTTTGAATGTTTTTTTGTTCAAACCTACTTTTTATCCCTCATTCTCTGTGAGATGGTTCGAACAAGCTTTTATGATGAGGGAGGCCCTCCTTTTGTTCCACCACCAGTGGGCGATCATGGAGCCTACTCATGCACGGGGCTTGTACATCCTCGTTGAAGCCTCAATTGTGGCGAATGTAGCTACGACCACATGGAGGCCAATTATTATGTGGTTGACCTATTGACTTCAGATTTCCACGTGAACCGTTGACTTATTAGGGATCATTGAATTTTATCCCATTTTTTAAATTATTTGGTAGAATATTTCTAAGAATATTCTTTAGGCTATAAACTTCTTTTATTTTGTTATCGGAGAACCTTATTATTGTTTCTCAGTTTTTGAGGCTCCATTTAGATATGAAGGTATTCGTTTTTGTAGTCGTTGGAAAGATTTTTTTTGAGCCCGACATAATGGAGGTGTCCAATTTTAAATTTTGAGGTTGTTTCATATGATGTTTTGGGTCTCAAAGTTTGTTGTATAAGGAGTGCACTTTCGATTGATCCCAACATTCTAGCAAACCACTTTTGTCATCAAAGACTTTTTGGAAGCATATTTTCTTCATGAACATGGCCCTCTTGTGATTCCATCATTATTTTTGGGTGCTCCTATAGTAGGAGGTATTGTTTTTCTATCATAGGGATTTGTTAGGTACTCCAATTCGAGAGTTGTCATTTGTCTCTTCACAAGACCATGGCTCTTTTGTATGTGATCATGGATATCACATGGGTACTCCTACAGTTGGAGTTGTATTTGCCTTTAGTGGATTGTCTCTTAGTGGATCAGTGATGGCTCATCAACAAGATTTCCAACATCATTATGGAAGTGAAACTTGTACCTAGTCATCTTCTCTATAGCACCTGATGGATGTAGTGACTGGTTATCCATGCATTCTGGTAGGATGAGAAGGTTACCATAAGGACACTTTTGACACTTCGGGCAACACCACATCAAGCTTTCAAAATTATATTTTTGGGATAAAGGTGACTCATGGGAGACTCAAAGAAATGCTGGACGTTTCTCCCTTTGACATCAAAGGGGGTATTGTTAGGGGTGATGTCAAATGTCACCCATAATTATGAGTTGTAAATAAAAAATGTATTAAATTGTGTGCTTTATTATTCATTCCAATTAGGAAGTTTAGTTCATTTAGGAATTAAGTAAAAAACACCATGCAAGGTGGCCATGTAAAAGCTAGTTTTTTAGAAAGCTAGTTTTTTAGTAACTTTAGCTTTTTTAGCTTTTCTGATTGATCAAAGTTGATCGATCATTATATATATTGTAAATTGTAATCATTTGAATAAGTAGAAGAATCACTTTCAGTTCTTTCAATTCTATCTATGAGTGATATAAATTAATTATTTGCCACTACCTTTATAAAATTATCTATATATCTATCTTCTAAATTGTAATGTTTTAATTCAGTTTCTTGTTTTCTAGACTAAGTATCTAATAAATGATGGCTCAACTTATTTTTCTTTGATCTTGTATGAAAAATAAAACTTTTAGTCACTTGAGTTGCACTTATATCATCACAAAAAATGGTAGTTGGTCTTTCTTGTTTTTTGCCCAAGTCTTTTAGGATTTTGCCTCAAGCATACTACTTGTGTACATGTTGATGTAACTATTACATACTTTGTCTCTCTTGTTGAGAGTGCAACTATTGGTTGTTCCTTAAAACTCTTGCTTACAAATCCATTTCCCAATGAGAAACAAATTTCTCATGTAGATCTATTTTCATTAATTCAGCCTTCCTAGTCCAAATCAATGTATCCAACCAACTTGATCTTATTGGTTGAAGTATAATGAATTCCATTTACTTTCATTTCTATTGCTAGGAGAGAATATATATTAGACGAAAATGAAGACAATTTATGTGGAATAAGCTTGACCTATTCTATCATTTTTAGAATAAGTCAATCCTACTGCAATAAATCACTTCTCGATTTATATCAGTATATCATGCTCTATCATCTCATCCTTAATAATCACTTCTCATCTAACATTTGTTCCCTAAATCAAACTTACCATATATTTGCTCCTCCTCTTATCTCCAACTCTGGTATCTTGACTTCCCATTAGGATTTTCAAATATGAATTTCCTTTCATTCAACCCAATGGGACTCTCTCCTGGCTCACTTCCGATTAACACTCGCACTTGGTCAATTGTTTTTATCGCAAATATGACCAATTACAAGCAACATTATTATGATTTTAGAAGGCACAATGTGTTGTATCCTTGTATAAATTTATGGATTATTGATTGGTTGAAGAGGATGTGTATTTGATGACTTCCACACCTAGAAAATTATGCTTATGGTGTTGATAGATTAAAGTCATGGTGGTGATGATAAATGATCTTATTGAAAAATTGACTATACCAAAAGGAAGGGAAGAATATTGATTTCTTAGTCTAGATTTGTCATCAACTTTGATCTTTTATTTACTAGCCGAGCTAACACCATTTTATCTATCATAGAATTTGGTATTTTATTATGCTTAAGATAAGATTGACAAGAGTCATTGATAAGGGATGAAAATGGTTCTTCGGCATAAATTCATAAATTGATGCCAAGTTGTGAGAGTCATTATTTTTTATCACAAGCTTTGTTGATAAAGCTCCATAGGGAGATATTTAGCACTAGTTCAAGTTTAAACTTAAAAAGAATAAGCTCGCAAGGTGTGACAACCCTTTTAAATTTAGATGCACTAAACTTTACTATGGTACAACCAATTTAAAAAATATTCAAGCACATATAAAAAGATAGATTTAAATACTAAGTCTTGCTCCCATGTTATATTACAATTAAATATTTAAATCTTACATAGCATTCAAACTTATGATTTTAAATTAAACTATCTAAAATAATATTTTTAAGTTTTTTAATCAAATAATTTAATATAAGTTAAAAAATATTAATTAAAGGTCCGAGGTGTAGACCAATTGGTTCATCCAAACCCCATAAGGGGGCGGAGGTCCAAGGTTCAAATATCGGGCATCGTCGAACTGCACGCTTGTCTCTTTTTTGGTGCTTTCAACAGTGTAAAAGGTTTAAAATGATTGTGGCATGGTGGTTATAGGTGCGGACTGCACGAAAATCTGTGTGGCGGCTGGGCGGACAACGTAAAATACTGTGACTGCCATAAAAACTGGACAAGCTGCCCGGATTCGTGGCGGCTACGATTCCACCATGTTAAAAATAAAAATATATTAATTAAACAATATAATATACATTTAAAAGCATAAAACATATTTCAAATTCAAACCTAAGAACACAATTGAGGGCATAACCAAAAAAACATATAACATAACATACAAACCATAACTAGCTTTTTCTTTCAATTTGTTATATGGGATTCAAACGACCCCACTATATATATATATATATATATATATATTTTTTTTTTTGCTTATACTAAATGAATCAATAACTCATTACATTTTTCCATCACCTTACCATAGGTTTGAATCCTGTTCCTTGCTATGAGCATAACCTCCAATTGTACCAGATAAGCTTGACCCCACCTATATTACATCGTCACCACTTAGTAGTATTACAACAAAATTTAAATATTATCCTTGTATCTTTCGACAAGATTCGCACTTAGATCCCTCCTTAAATGTTGAAGAATCTAACTAATTAAACTAATATCATTTAGTGATATTACAACAAAATTTGAATATTATCCATATATCTCTCTGGACAAGATTCACACTTAGGTCTCCTCCTTAAATATTGAAGAATCTAACTAATTAAAATAATATCATTTAATAAACTGTAATTAATTATAATGCAGAGAAAACATAAATATTAATTACAATGCTGAAAAAATAAAAAAATACACATAATAAAAAGTGAATCAAAATAACATCCAACATCATCTTATATAATTTTTAAATTAATCTATTTTTTTAATGTTGTATATGTACTCAAAGACTTTAAACCATGAAAAACACTACTGAATACTAAAAAAAACTTTCTCATTACAACAAATATCTTCCTAATAAACAATCTCCACTCACCACTCTTCAAAACAAACCTCTTCACATAAACAATGTCCACTTGACCTTGCTTACCACTCCATTAAAGCCTCCTCCTAACCTCCTAATTTAAATTGTCCTAGATTATTGTCATCATCTTAACTTTTTATGGTGTAAAAATATAAACATCATAACTATTATTATGTTATTATTGTCGGGTAAAAATATAAACATCATAACTATTATGATGTCCTTATGAAAACAGCTTAATAGTATGATTTTAGATTTTTATTTAAAAAACCTAAATTTAACAATAACAAAATATGTATGAATGTATTTTATCTTATTTGAAAGACCCAAATCCAAACTAAAAAATGTGTATAAATATGTTTTATTTTATTTGAAAAACCCAAATTCAAACCACAATAACAATATTAACAACAACATATAAAAAATTAAAAATAAATATAAACATTATTAATATAAAAAATTAAAAATAAATATAAACATTATTAATATAAACTATATACAAGTTATTATACCCTCATACTCAACCATACACTTACCACTACTCATAAAAGATACCTTCATTTGTCATGGTCCACCTGAATAGACCAGTTAAGGCTGGGTTGGGTTGGCACTTTACAATGACTCTCACACATACTAAAAGTATCTTGTCCTTCAAGAGATAAGGACGGGCGATGATTTTCTATTTTATCTTACTTTAAACTTAAATAATCAAATATTAGCACATTCTAAGTTTCAATCAAATATTAGCACATTCTAAGTTTCAATCAAATATTAGCACATCCCAAAGCAAATATTAGCACATCCCAAAGCATATGCTAAAAATTACGAAACTATCTTTTAAATAAAAACGGTATTTCAATTGTTTAAAAAATTAAACAAATATTTAAAAAATAAAAAAAACAATCCACTCACAAACATTTTACAACTAGTATATAATAAAAAATCAAACCCCACCCACCCTTAGTAATGTGACTAAGCTGTTTATTGGAGGGTCCACTTGCATGTGCCCTTCTCACCTATATATAAATAATCACTCTCACATAATGGCAATATTATAGGATTGCAACAGTCTATTTTTAATTAATTATATGGGATTTATAATATTATTATAATAATTTAATTTTTAATATTTTAAAAATATATTATCTGCTCATGAATGGCAGTTAGCCCCTCCAAATGTGGCTAATCCACTTAATAAGTGCAGCCATCATTTAATTCTCCCCTATTTCTATGAAGATTCTTGTTGATCTACTTCCCTGAAATTATGGTGTAGTTGAACAAATTTATACTATTTTTACAAATTTATACAATGTTTCTGGTTTTCATCACAATTTATTTGTTGATTCATCACAAAATTTAAATTTAAACTATCCATAAGTATGAATGAATTTCTTATATTTTCATTTTTAAAAAATTATTGAAAATAGTTAAGATGAAACCCCACAAAATGGTCTCATGATTCAGGGAAAAGCACTGCAACTTGCGAAGATCCATGTGACATTCAATCATGCAAAATGTGTGGATCTCCATAATTATGAAAATTGTTTTTTTTATTAAAGAGATTTTATAAACCCTAATTTATTATACAAAATTGAATTTTTAGAAACCCTAATTTGTGCAACTGTTCAGAATAGTATAAAAACAATCTACCGCAACCATAACTTGTCATTTCAGGTAAAAGAGTCCAAGTTTTTTATCTGAAAGGGACCAAAATGCCACCGGCCTTTGACGTATTAAAACCAAAATCCAGAAGAGGTGGACGTCTTATATTCAAAGGTAAACGGCTGAAAAGCATCTGCAACCTTGTCACAGACCTATTCAATTCACTGGTCATTTGTAGAGTGCTTTTTGAAAAGGGATTTTTAAACATTTTTATACAATAAATATTTTATTATTTAAATTAATTTTGAAAGAATTTATGAATATATAAATCAAAATATGCGAATCATCAACGTTATCTTGAAATCATGGAAGAGCAAATTTGAGATAAGCATTCTCAGCGAACACCACTATATGCATATGGACCACTTTAATATGCAGATTCAGATTTACCGGAAGTTGAAGTTACCCTGACCCGGGTCTTCTTTTGGGCGGATCTTTCGGTCGCCCACACAGTTTTTTCCACGTGGTGAACTCAGCATTTACGTAAGGTTGCGTATTAAATTCAGCTAATTCGCGCACGGTTTTTTAAAAAACACAAAAAAATTATAAATAATGTTTTTCCTAGTTTAAATAATGAAATAAAGAGCTGTTGAGCTAGGTAACCTTCGGGATTTTGGCAAACTAAATGCTGTGTGAATATCGAGGAAAGATGGAAACGAGCTTTGCTGAGGCCAAAACTCAAGATCTGAGCTTTAATTTGAGCTAAAAATTGTTCAAAACGGCCTCGGAATTGTTAAGAACGACAACGGAAGGATAAACATTGGTTTTCTATAAAGAGGAACGCTATATTTGGCGACTGTCTCTATCCGGAGCCCCGGAAACATCTGTTTTACGTTATCACGGAAAACGGCACGATTTGGAGAATACTTACCGGTGAGCTGTCTTCAAAGGCGGGGAATGCGGTTTCTTGACGATATAAAGGTCGGTGATTCTTTTCTTGTGGACATTTCTCTTATTCTGGCCGTATTGTGTTAAAGGCCCTGCAGAACGAGATTCGAACCTTCCTGGACTATTTCTGCAGGGGTATTTATAGGCTTTGTTTGTTTAAGTCTGTGAAGACAGCCAGAATAAGGGATATTTAAGGCTTTGGCTGGAGATTTGTGCGTTCTGCGGAGGCATTTGTAGTTTTTGTTTGAAGTCCGTCAAAAAGAGACATTTAAGGCTTTGCGTGAAAATTTACGCTTTTCACGGGAATATTTGAAGCTTGTGGAGCGTTTGATGTAGATTTCTGCACTTGAGAGGCAAATATTTGTAGTTTTTGAGAAGAAAGAGCCGAGGCTTTGCGTGGACAGTGTTTTTATGTGTATCTCTATAGACGTGGTGCGTGCAATCCAATAAGTGTTTGTTTAGGGATCTGTATTTTTTATAATTTACAGTTATGGAGGTCCAGCAAGCCTGTAAGGGCTTGCAGGGTGGGAAAATGGAAGGAGAAAGGCTTGTAGACGGTGATTTAAGGGAAGGAAAGTCTCCAAATTGTAAGGATGGAAAGCCTGGCGGTGATTATCAGGAATATGATGGAGACCTCAATGGTGAGGGTATGACGGTGCTTGATTTCGATATGCTGTGTGCAACTGTGGCTATGCAGAGTGAGAGGTTGTCTTTCGAGTTTCATAGCTTAGCAGACAGAGAAGCCGGCGGGGGCGTGCAGAGAATGTGGGAGGGAGGGTTGATGGATTGCCTCGAGGATAAAAAAATCTTGCTGGAAACGGCCTGGTATGTTCTGCATTTCATTTTTATTCCGAAGTTTTTTATTTCAGAGTTCGTTTTCCACATTTTTATTCCAAAGTTCTGCTGTTTTCAATATTATGGAATGTGGAAAATCTGAAGTCCTCTATTAAATTCAGTTACATAGAAAATCAATCATGAGAATGTGATCATGTCATTTCATTCTACTTTAACATTCAAATTTTAGTACTCATAACTAGGGATAATCCTAGCAAACCACGCATTTTGAGAATATGTACAGATATTAGGGGTTATTCTATATCAAATTCTCTGTTTATATATGTGATGCAAATCCAGAAGATATGATTAATACAGAATTCTGGCAAATTTTGACGATTAAAAAACTACTCTTTAAAACTTGAGACGAATATTCATTTTCCATTGGCAAATATTTTCAGAGGAAAACTGAGAAAATTAGCTAGTTTGTGAATGCTGACCATTAAAATCATATGAAGGTCCATCAAAAGCTTAACGTTTAAATGTGTGTTGGAAAGTGAAAAGAAAAGAATTATTATGGATGTTTTATTTTACTTCTATAGTTTTTAATGGAAGCTGTTGTATGTCCATTCATAAGCTCTAACATGTAAGTTATGTTTTGCATTAGATTGTGGTAAAGCTTAGAAAGACTCAACACAGGATATTTGAAGATTTGGCTATTGTTTTACAGATATTTTATTAGTACTATATTTGGTTTGAGAAAGACTTTGTTTATGGGGAGCTGTTGTTTGGTTGATCATGCCCCTTCATGCACTCTTATCAATTTATTATTACATTAGATTGTGGCACATACAGGGAGATTCAATACAAATTATATAAATATTTGGGTAACACTTTGAAAAAAAAAAAGTTACTAAAGTGAATATCCTGTAGAGTTGTCGTTGACTTTGGTGAGGATTGTTAAAGATTTTTTAGAAGTAGTAAATCAAATCGAACACAAAATCTTGTACTTGTGGACATGGGTCCTTAACTAAAAGCCCAAACTGGGGGTCATGGCAAGTTACCCAACAGCTTGTTAATAGACTTGCAACAGTTGAACAACACTGACAGCAGAGGCAATTGAACACAAAACCTTGTACTTGTGGATATGGGTTCTTAACTAAAAGCCCAAACCCAGGGTTCATGGAAAGGTATCCACTTTCCAAATTATTTAAACAGATCGGTAATAGACTTGTAATGGCATAACAATGCTGAGAGTAGAGGGAATCGAACACAAAACCTTGTACTTGTTGATATGGGTCAAAATCTGAGTTTAGTAAGAATGAAATTTTCTAGCATTGGGAACATCAGCATAGAAACTATGAATCTATGATGATTTAGTTATCCTGGTTAAGCAATGGTCCTTGACTCATTTTAGTCCTAGACATGTGATTTATAGATTTGAAGGAAGTTGGCACTTGGCCTATAAAGCCTTTGGCAAAAGACATTTACAATTTTATTATTGTTATTATTATTTGAGTAAAACCATTGAAGGCAATGGGACTTTTGTTGGAGAATTTTGTTCCTTTTCAGGGACTTGGTAAAAGAATTGCACTTTTATGAAAGACGTCCTATGTTCTTGTACACATTTTGATGTTTTAAATAATATTGGTTTAATGTTGCAAGGCCTTGGAAATTTGTGCAATGACTATTTGAAAAGGCTGCATGAAATTGCTTTTCATTTTGACACCATACCAATCACATATTGTTCATTTCAAAGGCCTGAGAGTAGAGTGGCCTAGGTCGCAGAAGTAAATCTTAGTGAATTAACTTTGCAATGGATTTTGTGGGCATTTTAAGGAACTAATCTTTTTATTTTCTAATGAAAAGGCTTAATAATAGTTTGTCTGTCGATTCCATTCTGAACATCCTTTTAAGTCAAAAAAATTGGGGTCTTAATTATCCTAATCATGACAGTTTTTGGGGTTTTGGATTGGTTTATCTGTTTATTTGCAAGGCTATTGAAATTGAGAAACCCACCCAAAAAACAATAGTCTTGTCATTGGTATGAAATACATTATAATTGAATCATGTTTTGGAAAATGAAGATTGGAGAAAGCATTTGGACTATATAGTAATGCTGTGACAAGACTTGCATTCAAATCAGGGTCTCAGGAAGTTTTAAGTGGAAAACTCGAGGAACTTAAAGTTTACTTACAAGTGATTGATTTTACATCTTTGTTAGAGGACACAAGTGGAGATTGGTTTCACTGGAATCAAAGGATAGGTAGCAGGCAATATAAGCTTATGTTCCAATCTCCAGATTTCTCTTATCTCTTGTTTGAATATCTTTCCTATTTCTTTTCCCTTTCCCCTTTCCTCATCTTGTATTCTGCTTTTCAATTTCTGGCTCAAGAACTTTGTTTTCTGTTTTTATTAATCCAAAAATATTCATGAGTTCAGCTGAATTAACCAACTTTTTCCTCCTTTACTGCGAGAGATGGTTCATAAACTAAATAAAATGTGTTGTTATCTGATTTGCCACTGGACCAAATCTTCTGTATTGGTTTAAAAGGCACTATGAAATGATAAGACCTTAACAAGTTAACCATATCAACTCTAGGCATGAATCCTTAATTCTCTAGGAGCAACCTACTAAACACAGAAGCTTTTGTTGAATTAATTGGCATTGTCATACAATTAGAAAGTTAATGTATACAGAGGGAAAAAATAAGGGTTTCAAAGCATTAAAAAGTACAGAATATTCATAGAAAGTAAGAAGATAATAGGCGGCATATATGTCATTGGCATCATCTTTGAAGGGGCCTAGCCTGTGAGATGGAGGCTATTTACCCCTGGTATCTGGCTTTTCATCTCCAATTTGACAAACAACTTCACGAATCTAGTAGACTGCTTATATGTCTTTGGTATCATCTTTGAAGGAGCTTAGTCTTTGAGTTAGAGGTTGTTTCGGCCTGGATTCTGGCTTGTTATCTCAAACCAAGGGTTGTTGCCTCGTCTTTGAACGGATCAAACATATGATACTTGATATTTTGCATGTTCATCCAGGACTCTCCATCATTGTTGTATGATATTTTGAAGTACAACTAGATTCTTTCTTAAGAGCCTCTGCATCCATCCAGGCCCTCTATTACATGCGTAATCCTTTAGCTGCTCTTTGTTGTTTCTTTCATGTGCAATGCTTACAAAATGACAAAAAGCACGAAAAGGCCAGAAAAATACTGCAAGGTTATGTATCAAAAAGAACATGTCATCCCTGACAGGATTCATCCATTAGCATGTCTAGTGGTACCATCTTATTGGAAAATTTCCTAAGTATCAGGAGGTAATGTCATATCTGACAATGACAATTTTTAAAGGGCATAAGAAGACTCTTCTTACCAATAATCTTGTTATTTAGCTTACACAAGAGGCTTTTAAACCATTTAGTCAAATGGAAGTTAAGCCTGATTAAAAAAAATTCAAATCATGTGGATTCAGCCTCCCAACCATTCTTATACCTAGACGTCCACATAGCCATGCACTTCCAAACAAAGAGAAAAAGATGGTGCAGAATTTCCAAGCACAAAAAGCCAATGCTCATTAACCTTTTTTAAGCTAAATGAAGATGAAAGGAAATTGAGACTTCTGATTGTCTACTTGAACAGCTTACAATTTGAGTGCTTTGTAGAGCTACCAATTAATTACACCATTCTAACACAATTTCTTTGTTGTCGCAGTTGCCCATGCTCTACCTTTGGAAAGAATATGCGAAGGGCTGGTTTTGGAACGTGTATTGGGCAGGTATTATTATTTTATTTTAAATAAATCATGATCCACAAGGATTCTTTGTTTGAAACAAACTTCATTGTAGTCTTTATCTTCATCTTCTTCTGATGTTTCATGAGTAAAACCTCAAGTGAGGTAGCCATGAGACACAATATGATCAGGCTTATTCTGTTATTGCTTGCTAGTCACTTCCACTACCTTTCTCGTATTCAGATGCAAACAAGCACACATATATATTGACTAATGTTTTTGCTCAGATGATGGATTCACTTTCTATTTGTATACTTCACAGTTCACACCATTGCCATCTCAGTCTATAGTAGAGAGTTGATTGTAGATAATGTAAATTTCAACATTTCAAAGTTCTTTCTTCTCGACATTCTTGTCTTTACTTTTTCTTTACAGTAGAACTTAAGAAGGCATGTTGGAGTGTAATATTTGTATAATTTGTGCAATATTTTACATATTGACATGACCATTCATTTGTCCAGGGTGCTGCCCATTTTCTTTTTGTGACAAGTGCGCTAATCAGTTATATTGCCTTTGGAGTTACCAAGCTTAATATATTTCTGTATGTTGGTATTGGTATCACCCTTTTAATTGCTGCATATGCTGGCTATCACCGTACACAAATGCGAAGACGATTCAACATTAAGGTAATTTTCATCTATTCCAGGGTACAAATGTTTGTGTGAGATGTGATGTCTTTTACAAATTTGGAACTACAAGCATTGTGATTGTTTCATAGAATGATATCTCCACATGGAGGTCGACTTATGTATACTGCTATAGATCACTGCACTGATATTGAATTGTGACTCTTTCTTGGCTTGTTCTTTCTTTCAATATGCATCTATCTTTCAACTGTCTTAGCATTATCTAACATTCCTGACCTGTTTTTCCTATTCACATTAATGCAGGGTAGTGATAGTGGATTGGATGACTGCATGAATCATTTGTTGTGTTCGTGCTGTACTCTCTGTCAGGTATGTTGCAGACTTTGGGTTTTGGCATTTGTCTCATTATAGATTTAGAATTTTCCAATGACTATGAATCTCCATGATTATGCAGGAAGCAAGGACATTGGAAATGAATAATGTCCAAGATGGCATATGGCGTGGTAGGAGTGATACAATATTGGTAGGAAGCTATAGGGAATCTGACAAATCATCCTTAGAGCTGAATCAGCCTGCTGTAGTGACACTATCACCTGAGGTCTGTAGCATGAATAAGACCGACCATGCATGGAGTAAATCATCTGATCAATCAGACCCTTTGGTTGGACAAAAATGCGATTCTTTTTTGTAGGAACGCCTGAATTCAAATTTCATGGGTGTAGCTGTGTGGCACACACTGGGTACCACATTAAACAGTTCACTTCCCCAAAATTGTATTATCTATTTTTTCAAGTACCGGGTCTTTGGATTTCTACCAATCTCTCCCCCAAAATTATCTCGTCTATTTTTTTTCAAGTACCAGGTCTTTGGATTTCTAACTGGCCATTTCTGTAATTGTACACATGTATTGGTTAGTATAACAAGTACCGGTTTGATGTAATAACGTTTATTTATTCTATTGAACTATGAGATAACGTTAAGTGTATTAAACTGTTAGTTTGCTTTTGATGGTATTTTACTCTGACCTTGATTTGATACTCTCTCATACAGACAACTGCTTGAGACTGGCATATGCTGTAAGACAACGACAAAATGACTCGGGGATATAACTATTAATAACACTTTCAATTCCGTTGCCAGAAGCATCACTTCCAATTACAAAAGGTTTAGAGAAGTCAGACATTGCTAAACATCAGGGTGGTTGTCATAGCTTGTTTTAATTCCTTGAAAGCTTGCTCTACTGGTTCATACCAAATAAAGGAATTCTTTCTCAACATGGTTGTTAAAGGAGCTGCTATTTTTCCAAAGGTTTGCACAAATTTACGGTAATACCCATTGAGTCCCAAAAATGCTCTAAGTCCCTTGAGGGTTTTAAGGCTTTGGCCATTCCTAAACAACTTGAATTTTTTTAGGATATACTTTTAACTCCTTTGGAGACAATATGACCCAAATACTCTACTTCATGTAGACTGAAAGAACACTTTGATCTTTTGGCATAAAGTTGATTGTCAAACAAAAGCTGCAAGGTCTGATCCAAATGTTGGAGATGTTCCTCCCAAGTGCAACTGTAAATCAAAATATCATCTAAGCAAACTAGAATGAACTTACGAAGGAAGGGCCAAAAAATGACATTCATCAAACTTAGAAAAGTGGATGGTGAATTGGTCAGACCAAATGGCATAACCAAAAATTTGTAATGCCCTTCATGATTCCTAAAAGTAGATTTAGGAATGTTGTCTTCCTTAGTCAAATTTGATGGTATCCCACCACAAATCGAATTTTGGAAAAAACTGGGCACCATGCAACTCATCTAAGAACTCATCAATAATAAGAAAGAAAATATTGTCTTTGAAATCCACACATAAATGCCAAGATCCATCTTTTTTCCACATTAACAACACTGGGTAAGAATAGGGACTAACACTAGAGCAAATAACCCCTGCAGTTCTTGCATCTTCTTAACTTTTGATTTTTGGATACATGGATACTTGTAAGGACAAATATTTGGAGGAAGACTACTTGGAATAAGTTGAATTGCATGACCATGAGTACGATGAGGGGTAGTTCTTTGGATTCCTCAAAGACGAAGGCATGTTTTTGCAATAAAAGTTATAATTCCTCTTGATGGTCCTTGTCCCTGTTGTCATGTGGAGCTTGTATAGCAAATAGATGGGCCATAGCTCCACGAGATTACTTTTTCAATAATTTCTCCATATATGAGACAAAACAAGTTGAGTAGCCCCAACCTTTATCCCCCATAAGGTGTACTCTATTCCCTACTTGTTGAATTTTGTCCATAGCTCAAAAAAATCCTATAACCCACCTAGGGGTAAGGCAAACATATTTGCCTTAAGATTATACTCCCCTATTTGTACCTTGACATTTTGCACTTTACAAGGCAAAGTTCCTCCATTGGCAATCATGACTTCAAAGGAGTTACAAGTATTTATATAACAATTCCCCTATTTTGCCACTCTTAGGTCAATAAAGTTATGTGTGCTCCCAATTCGTTGAGAATTATTACTCATCCTTTGAAGTGTCTTATCACCTTCATGGTCTAGGGAGTTGATAAACCTGCTAGGGCATGCACCAAACTTTTTGGTTGGGATTCTTTAGGGGTTTTTGGCTATTATTTGTGTTCCTCTTCCACCTCCAAAGATTATGTGGTTGTTGTCTCATCCACTTCAAGCAAATACAATTTTTGGTGTACACGTTTATGTCTTGGGAAATACTTCTCATCACAATTATAACATAACCCTTGGGCACTGGGTAAGAATAGAGACTAACACTAGAGCAAATAACCCCTGCAGTTCCTGCTTCTTCTCAACTTTTGATTTTTGGACACATGGATACTTGTAAGGACAAACATTTGGAGGAAGACTACTTGGAATAAATTGAATTGCATGACCATGAGTACGACGATTGAAACACCATGTTTCCATTCTACATCGCGCATAGCTGGAGGTGTAGCTGCCAAGATACCCAATCTGTCCAGTCAAAAAATATGGGTTTTATCCCATGTGATGCAACATTGAAAGCATAGAATTCTCTGTGGGATACACATTTCGGTCATGGCTGCCTGCCAGACATTTACCTGGGTGTTAGAGGCTTGACCAGTAATCCATGCCAGCATAGAGAAGACCTTAGAGTTATTGAATCTCCTCAAGGACATGGGGAGTTGTGGCAAAGTCTCGGGTGCGAGTGTCTCTGTGTAATGGGGCTCCATGAATCACCTCATCGGTGGCGTGTTGGTGTATCTCTCCTCATGTTCCTTGGTGTTAATTTCATGATGATAACCTGACCAGAAGCTTCTCAACCATAGGTGAAGGTTGCATGAACTTTGTCAGCAGAGATGGAAAATAACCTGCTTCCCTCTTTGTTCTTCACCGACCTAGTCTGAGGGTCGTAAAATTGGGCAATTGCGCAAACCAACTCCGGGCAGGGGTGCACATGTGTGCACAAGTACCAGTACAAGAGGGAGTGGTAGGCAACTACCTGATTATTCACTTCAAACACCTTAGTTATCATCTGCTCAACATCCTGGCGCAACTTCTCTATATAGGTCCTAGTGAGGACACAATCCTGAATTTTGCTTAGTTTATCTTCAGGTGGAGGTGGCAGGGGTTTTTCCTTTTTTTTTTTTCTTTTGTATGCTCCTGCTCACCCTCCATTGACTTTGGGACCTTCTATTTTTTTCTTGGGCTCTCCCTTATTGACCATATTTACTGGTAAATCATCCAAGTGTACTAGGAATGGCAATGCCTAAGCATGGTCTGTCTGAATTGCATTGTAGCCACAATCTGCTTGTGCATAATAGTTTTGCACAGTAGCACCCTCCATTGAAGCTATCTGCTCTTACCCATGACAGTCGTTCTCCAAAACTTAGCAGTGGTGGGTGGCACAATAATTTAAGAATTTTAAAAGGTATAACTGGTGTGCAATATAGCTTTGGTATACACCTACCTGCATTAATTATTGCTTAAGCGGCATAAATGGTGGGAGTGATTTGGGGAACTGTGAAAGATCTACATGACAACCAATGGAGGAGTATGCATCCCAATGCTAACTAACAAAGTGGGGTGCAATCTTCCTCGGGGGATGTGAAGCACCACTTTTATTACATTTATTTTTTGATGTGCCTTGCTTTGGATAGCATGCTGAAGGTGTTCATAGAAAAGTGTCTTGCGCATGGAAAACCAAAAATTGAGTTGCATCTACATACCGGAGTGCAACGGCCTCTTTGGAATGTATGCTTGCCTTGGGTGCACTCCGGATGTGCACTTGACCTTGGTACACTCTAGAATGTGCGTCCACCTTGGGCGTACTCTAGACGTGTGCTCAACCTTGGTGCACTCTGGAATGTGCACCTGCCTTGGTCACACTTTGGATGTACACTCAGCCTTGGTGCACACTGGAATGTGCACCCATATTGGGTGCACTCTGGATGTGCACTCAGCCTTGGCACACTCCGGAATGTGCGCTCACCTTGGGTGCACTATGGATGTGTGCTCGACCTTGGTGCACTTTGGAATGTGCGCTCACCTTGGGCGCACTCTAGATGTGCACTCGGCCTTGGTGCACTCTGGGATGTGCACCCGTCTTGGGTGCACTTTGGACGTGCACTCAGTCTTGGTGCACTCTAGAATGTGCACCTGCCTTGGGCACACTCGATGTGCGCTCAATATTGGCACACTCTAGATGTGCACTCAGTCTTCGCACACTTTGGAATGTGTGCCCACCTTAGGCACACTCTAGACGTACGCTCTATCTTGGTGCACTTTGGAATGTGTGCCTGACTTGGGCGCACTCTGGACGTGCACTCGACCTTGGCACACTCTGGAATGTACACCCGCCTTGGGTGCACTATGGAATGTGTGCCCACCTTGGGTGCACTTGGTGATGTGCACTAGCCTCAAGCGCACTACTGGATGTTCACCTTGCTTGGCTGGGCATACCATGGATGTGTGCCTCGCCTAAGTGCACCTTGGAGCAAAATTGCATACCTCAATATTCTCCCTCTAGTTAGGGCTTTGAATCAAAAATTGTGCTATTGCTAGCGTGGGAGGGGGCGAAGGGATACTCCAAAAAGCAAACTAAAATGCATAGGGAAAACACAAATAATATGTACAACTATACAAGAGCTTCTATACTACCCCTCACTGGTAGTATGCCTTCAGGTGAATGCCATTAATTGATAGTGGCAGAGTAAACCCATTCAGGTCCTATAGTGTGAAATAGTTTATCGGATGAACTTGAGAAACTTGAAACATGCCTTCCCAAAATTCATCAAATTTGTCATGGTATTTGGGCTTGGACTTCTTCTTGTTCCATTTAAGCACCAAGTCTTCGACCTGGAAAGTGCAATTAGAGGTATTTTTTTTGAACCAGGTTTTCATGGTAATGACATGCTTCATGAAAGCCACATAGGCTTTCTCCCTTTCCTCTTCCAAATGTAGCAGTTGGGCAATTCTGATGCTGATCGGGTCAAACCCTTCCTCCTCGCCATCCAATGATCGGAGAGACTGTAGTGCTGGTAACTCAATATGCACTGGAAGCATGGCTTCCTTCCCATACACCAGGGAATATGGGGACGTCTTAATGGATTTATTGATGGAAATTTTGTTCGCCCATAACACAAAATCCAAAAGTAGATGCCAGGTTTGCTTGTCTTCTAGCATCCTCTTTAGAATTCAGAGCAAGTTTTTATTGGTAGACTCCACCAAACCGTTGCCCTGCGGGTAATAGTTTGATGAAATTTTTAATCAAATTCCATACTTTTTGGAAAATATGCACATCTTGGCCCCAATGAAATGGGAACCGTTATCTGTCACTATGGCATCTGGTATCCCAAAATGGGTTATTAGCCCTTCCAAAAAAGTGATAACGACATCCTGATTAGCTCACTTGGTGGGCACTACCTCTATCCACTGGGTGAAATAGTCTATAGCTGTCAAAATGTACTTGTGCCTTACAGAAGAGTTAGGCTTAATTATTTCGATGAAGTCCAAACCCCATTTGCTAAAATGGAGCCTCAATCTGAATCAGGTGCAAAGGCAGAGAAGCATTATTGATATGACTAGAATATCTTTGACACTTATCATATTTTTGGCTCACATTGAAGGCATCAACAAAAATGGTGGGCCAATAATAGCCCACCCTTACTATTTTTAAAGCCATCGACCTTCTAGCAAGATGACCCCAAGATATTCCAAAATGGAATTCATCCAGGATTTTATATTTTTCTGTCCTCCTAACACATCTTAGGAGGAGACCATCGACGTTTTGATGAAACAAATCTTGGGTAGCAATACATATTTGCAGTCTTGAAGCCTGAAACGCCTCCTCTACGAAGAGTTGAGGCCGATAGGGCACTGTCCCATGCTGAAGTACTCTACCAAGTCTTCAACCCAAATTCACCAGATTGCTTCACGGTGGTGAATCTTACCATTAGCAAGTTGTTATCTCAGTTACGATGCTCTTGGCAAGCTCCAGGCATAGAGCCCGACCACGGACCAACTTGGTGGGTCGTACCTCTATATAATATTCTTGGATCTTGGTGATCCAACATGTCCTCTTGTTACCAAGTTCACCTTGACTGATGAAGTTTCAGACGTCCGGATGCACTACATACACTATTGTCTTGGTCTGTGAAACAAAATGACGAAACTTCTTCAACATCCTCATTACCACATGCACTTGACTTTCAATAAAATTGTGCTTTTATTCATGTGGAAGACTGACCTGATTGAGGAATGCTATGGGCCGTTCATCCCCATCATCATTTTTTTGGGTCAGCATAGCCGCATAGCTTTCTGGCTCCTCGACCGCATATAGAATGAAGTCTTTAGAATAATTGAGGTTTACTAGGACGGGAGCCTGGGCAATCCAGTGCTTGATATATTTGAATGCTTGCATTCTCTCTTCTATCCATAGGAAATCCGTATCCTTTTTGAGGAGCTTAGTCATAGGCTTCACTACCTGGGCAAAGTTACAAATAATTTTTTTGACAAAATTTATCTGTCCGAAGAAGGATTGGAGGCCCTTCTTGTTTGCCAGTAGAGGTAGCTTGAGCAGGGATTTATCCCTATCGGTATCAATAGCAAGACCTTTCTCTAATATGAAATGACCAAGGAGTTTACCTTCTTTAACCATAAAAATTGATTTTTTTAGGTTTATTGATATTCTGAACTCCCGACACTTCTCGAAAACCTGTCGTAAACCATGCTCCTCCCTCCTGTGGGAGAAAATAGTCATATCATCTAAGTATATTACAATAACATGGTTAAGCAACTTACCAAAGACTAAGTCCATTACTCTCCTGGAAGGTCGCTCTGGTATTGGAGAGGCCGAACGACATGCGTTGATACGTGAAGGTGCCCCACTTGGTGGTGAAAGCAGTATTATACTGGTCCTGATCCTTGACCCAAATTTGATTATAGCCTGAGAAACCATCCAAAAGGAAAAACCTCTGGGTGCCTGCCACTACATGAATAATTTGATCAATTTGTGGCAGTGGGTAGTGATCTTTCAGGGATGCCTAATTAAGATTGTGAAAGTCGACGTAGAGACGAATATTTCCGTTCTTTTATTGAATCGGGACTAGGTTCGATGATGAATGCTTGATAGGGTAGATTATATTTACCTCCAACATTTTTAGAAGCTCGATCTTTATCAATATTTAAATCTTTGGATTCACAGGCCTTTGCTTTTGTCGAGTGGGCTTGACTCCCTCTTCGAGTTCAATCGTATGTTGAATGACATTTATGTCATACCTCTTTAGGTCGTGGTAGATCCAGGTGATCATGTCTAGATACTATCTATAGAGGGTCCTGATATGTTCGATTTCTTATAGTGTACAATAAGTCCCTGCCTTGATTATTTTCCTAGACTCTAGCTCTAGCTCCTGGTATTCTCTTGCATTCACTTTGATCTTGTGGGGAAGAGCCCTATCATCCTGATCAAATAGAATTTCAAGGGTGATCAAACCCTTGGGGAGGTGGTTGTTCTTCAGCTGGATAAGGCCCTCATATTCTTCACCAATGAGAGCTCTATCTTCGATGCTTCCAGCTTCATTTATCAAAAAATTGATGATCTTCTCATCATTATAAAAGACCTACCAGTGAATATTTTTATCTGGCATGGAGGGTCGGTAGATAATCCTCACTATTTTTAGCCTTTGCATCAGATTCTCGATTGGAGAGCATCTTGATCCGATGAATGTTAAAACGTTAGCATGTTTATTCCTTTCTCATGAAATAAATTGAATGTGAAGAGCTAAGAAGGACTCAAGTAGATCCCATACCTTATTATGGTATACTTTGAGGTAGTGTTGTTTGGTAACATATTTATTTGTGACTTGATTACAGATCAATTCAAAATCCTCAAATATCTGTAACTATTTTACTCCTAGCCTATCCACCTTTCGTAACCCTAAACACAGGGCTTCATACTCAACAACATTATTGGTACAGTTCCAAGCGAGCCTATACAAGTATGCTTTTTGAATTCCTAATGGAGAGATGAGGATAACTCCAACTCCAACACCATTCTGGCATCGGGTACCATAAAAAAAGATCTTCCATAATTGGTCGTACATCGGGTCAGTGTCACTTGGTACTTTAGCATTTTCAGGCTTGGTAATAGAGTAACACCCAATGTATGATTCTATCATAGCATTAAAATCATGCATAGAGAACTCATCCTCTATGCACAACTCATCAAGAGCCTCCTCCATCAGCTCCACTTCCTCTTCAATTTCTTCCACTTCATCAATGATATTGACTGAGTCTAGGGGTTTCTCCACATCCTGGATCCTTTCAATAAGAAAGGTAGAGGGTTTCTCATTAAATTTTTTTATCCTCTTCCTATTGAAGGGGACCTCCAAGTGTGAATAGTCAAGAGATAGATAGCCTCTAAGCTTGGTAGTGAATTCTATCGACAAGCACATGCTGAAATAGAGCTCCAAGTCAACTACCACAACTTATTGGATTACTGTGATCTACGACATATTGTATAGCATGATCAAGATGTCCTTGATAACCCTTACTATCCTAACCAGAGGCCCGTCCAGCTGCAGCACTCTAGGACTGCTCCGGGTGTACTCCATGCCCATGAATTCACATACAGATTTGTGAATTATAGTGGTGGTAACACTAGAATCAACCATGCAATTATGCACTACCTAGCCTTCCATCCTGAGGGATAAGTAAAATTTTGGTGACTTGTTCTTACTAATAGCGAAGGTGGTCAGTGACTATACCAAGACGGTCTGGGTTGGTCTCCCCTTGCCCTTAACGGATTTTAGGAATTCTTGCAATAGGTCGACTTGACCAGGCAATTGAACATCGAAGAGGCTTACCTTAGCCAGAGTTTTTATTAATTCTTCGATGACATTGTATGATCCTACTCCAGACTGACCTCCCTCTTTAGCAATCTCATACCAGGTGCGGTATTGTTGTGTTGCTTCCACCCTCTGACGCTTGGTGATTGAGGGGTACCACAACTTTTCTCTCGCCTGATCTCTTGCTTTTGCTAGGGGATGAGAGGTCGAAGCTTGCGACTGAGGGGTGCTTGCTCTTACCCTTGGGGGTAGATAGTCTCTTAATTGAGCATTTTCTACAGGTGCCAGTATCTAAATTAGTTCTCTTTCTAGTGGTATGGTCACATTTTCTCTTGGTAGGTTAGGATCAATAGGTACCTTGAGTGGCTCAAACTGAACTGGGTCAACCTCAATTGGCTTCTTGCCTGTCCACATCATAACGGATACCTGTTCGATAGAGGGATCATACAATTTCTACCAGTTTCCCTTATCATGTTTACCTGTCTACGAGATGCATCATCTGCAAGCGTCTGCACATAGTTCAAGTGAACCATGCAAGTTTCTTCACCATGAGGGTCGTTGCAGGTGGAGCACCAGTAGGTCCTGCCGGATGAACTAGCCCCATCGCATTCCACCATGGCAGAATTTTTGTCATGAGGTCTTCTAGTGGAGGAATCTTGCTCCCTTGTGATAGGAGATGGGGGTCTTCTTGGCGGATAGCTTTGATCCCTGAACTAGCTTTTCTTCATGATAGCCATGTCATTTTCCATGGTCTTCATGAACCCATACACATCCCGTAACTCTTTGGCCTGATTTGTATTTAGAGATGTTGTAGCTGTGAGCGTGGGTAATGGTAACGTCACCAATGGTGCTGGCAATGTTGGGTACTAAGGAGGAGCCAAAAGCTGAGGAACTACAAGATTTATATATTGAGGGGCTGGTACCTAAAATTGAGGAGTGGGTACCACCTGATTTTATGGGTTAGGAGCCCACAAATGATTGGGGTATATTTGAGGCATAGAGGAAGCATATGCACATGGATACATATTCTATGATAAGTCTAGATAAATCAGTGTGGTTGCCTTTGGGGGTAACTTCCTGATAGCTACCAGGTCAGCTTTCACCTTTTGTGCCTGTTGGTACAATTATGGAAATGTGTTAATATTAGCATGCCAAATTTTCATGCTAATATCAGAGTGGAACACTCCTAGAAAATAGAACACCACATGCTCAGATGTGGGCTGAAGGTTGGGAGTGACTCTCTACCAGGTTCAAGTTAAACTAACATTGAAGTTAGTTATCTCCTCCTGTGGATACCTTTGGATAGAGGTGAAATGGTGTAGGAGAGAGAAGGGGTCTGCTTGCTCATTGAAGCCCCTTATGAGCTGATCGACCAGGTGGCCCCATGAAGTTATGGTGCCGATCAAGAGCGATCGATACCATTAGAGAAGCTTACCTCTTAAAAAAAATATTAGCAACTTCACCATGACATCTTCATTGGTAATTTGGTGGATAGGTGCCAGTCTTGCGACATCTTGAATGTGCTCATGTGCCATCTTTCCCGTGCTATCATAAGTGGATAAAGCTTTTAGGGCGATAGGTAGTACAATGTGCTGAGACTGTAGGGCAAGAGATCTGGTGTGATTCCAAGCCAAAAATAGCTTGGGAAGATTTGACTGTGCCATATGGGGTGACACATTTTCTTGATACGATAGCTGCAACGGTTGAAATGAAACAATGGGAATACTCGAAGCTCCCGAATTGATGTTAGGTGGAACTAAAGTGTTCTGGTGATCGAAAGAATTTGGAGGAAATGGGGGTAAGCTAGTAGCTGTGCTATCGGGAGTTGGATCCCATGTAGCAATAGTAGCTTCTTGTGAAGAAGTCCTATCCAACAAGATATTTAGCCTGACCACTCTAGGGTGTTCTCCCAAAAGGTCGATATAAAGCTCGAGGAAATTAGCTTCTTCTTCAGTATTTCTAATCTGCCACCTCATTCGCATGAAGGCGTGATATTTTAAGCTGGTCTAAGAGGTTCAGAGGTGTCTGAGTTTGTATGAGTCGCCAGATGTTCGGATGTGTCAGCAATAAGATGAGAATCAACTTCTTAATACTACTTTTGTAGTGGAACGTTTGCATCCCACTGGGCATGCCAAAATGTTAAGATTAAATAACAAATACGAGCAATAATATAATGCAAAAATAAATACAGAAGAAATTATGTAATACATAGACACAGATATAACATGGTTCATCCAAATCGGGCTACTCCACAGAGAAAATAACCAGGACCTTTATATTCCATCCAAAAAACCCCTTTATACACAGCCATGCACCTCATTACATTTTAGTCATCGTACAACCTCCTCTTATAATAATGCATTATAATTTTAGGGTAAAAAAACCTGCCTAAAATCTACCATCCGAACTGTGACATAATATCAAATGGTCCAGATTTACATAGACGAAAAAACATCTATTTTTAGCTTCGGGGGAGTTACCCCCGAAACCCCTGCCAGGGGGGTTCCATAGTTGTCGCCACCCCCCCTAGACCCCCTGGTGACAGTAGTGGGGGGGCTAATGCCCCCCGTACACCCCCCCTCTTTCACGTAGTAGGTCTAAGTGCAGCTGAAACAAAGGCCTCAAATTTAATCAGGCTCCATAATCAACAAAAAATTTTTGGTCAAAGATCTACCTTAGTTAAGGGTTTGTCTAGTTATGCACCCTAGACCTCTCGTGAAAGGTAATGGAAAGGTCAAGAGGAAGAAATGCCTCCTATGCCAATCTCCAGAGATGGGCTGGTTCCCTTGCTATTCTATCTAGGGGGTTGAGATAAGAGAACTGGAAAGAAATATAAATGATTGAAAGAAATGGGAAATATGGCCACAAGCCAGATAGAAGAGGGATGATGGGCTAACGACATGATAACTTAACTATACGTTGAATCAAATAGCCATTTAATACAAATGCTAACAAAAATTAAAACTGGACATCTAACATGCTAATCTCCAAGACTACTCCAGAGGTTCACGTTTTATCATAAGCTAAATTCAAATATTGGAATTCAAGCCTATAAACAAACCAAATAACTTAATAGAAGATAAGAAATAGAAGACATACACACAATTAGAAGTCCAAAGTTAGATCTAGAGACTATTCGTATTTATAGCAAAATTCAAGTTTCAAAAATATTCTAGCAAACACCCATCTATTTTATAACAAAAGAGCAGGTGTATATAGAAAATTCTGTCGCTCGAACATCAAATGCACACCAATCAAACTATGGTGATGGTAGCCAAGATAAGAATTATAAGAGAGTACAATCATGAAATAGTTATTAGGCATGGCTGGGACTGATGACTCTTTGAAAATATAGTTGAGCTCCTTCAATGCTCTGATAGGCTTGTCTTGCTGGCACTACCTCCTCACTCACAGGGACCACTTTTGTGGAATATAGAATTGAAATATCGAAACGTCTAGTCTAGAAGCTTCTCAGAATGACTGCACTCGTATGGATAAGGATGCACCTTACTTTGCTGATGTGGAGCACATTTGAGAAAGACCATCCTAGAGTTGACAGATCCGATAGTAAAGCACAATCAGATAGTGCAAAACACCTTGGGCACACCTAAAGATGTGCACTGGAGCTAGGCACACCTGAAGATGTGCACCAGAGCTGGGAACACTTGGAGGAGTGCACTAGATCCTGATGTACCTGATGGAGTGCATCAAAGTTGGGTGCACCTGAAGGAGTGCACTAAATCCTGATGCACTTGATGATGTGCACCAGAGCTGGATGCACTTGAAGGAGTGCGCTAGAGCATGGCACACCTGAGGGAGCACACCAGAGCCTGGACTATACTTAGTCATTTTTTAGGCCGAGGTCGAGTGTTGCGCCCTTGACCATTTTAATCTGCATTGTGCCCTACTGGTAGTGCACTCTTTTTTATCCTTAGGGCTAAACTACATCAGGAGCTTGTCGCAAAATACCATCACCATAGGAAGGAGGATTTCCCTGCATGGTTAGTAGACAAAAACAATTACACACTATTTTAGGTTCCGTAGCAAGGGCTTGGCAAAAACTTAGGAGAGAGAAAAATATATTGAAAAGAAGAGAACCAAGTTTCTAAGGAGCATAAATTACTAAAAAGCTTAATGTACACCATGTTGTAGAAGTGACACCATAATATTTCCAATATCTGGTTCTCGGCAAGACTTTTGCTTAAGAGACTATCCCAGAGAACCCTTAATATTGTACCTATCTAAGAGTAGTATTTAATTCTTTTAGCATAGACTATTTCGCTGATGTGGTGCAAGCTTCGGTAAAATGTAGACCTGGTTAGGGATAACAACCCTAGCTACTCAAATTAACGTCTCGGGAGAGCATAATATAATAAAAAAAGGCTTTAATAAGTAAATAAGAAAAAAAAGAATTTCTAATGGAAAGAAAACTCTTACGTCAAAAGAAATAGTGATTTCTTCTTTTAGAATGCTACATGTGTTGTATGTTCTATTTCTTTCTTATCCCAAAAGAATATGAAAGGCAACTATGATATAATATGTAGACAATTGGTTGAATTGTGTGAAAATCCTTGTTTGTGGAATTTAAATCCCTTTTTGACATGTGTAAACTGTGAAATAGTGATTTCTTCTTTCAGAATGCATGTGTTGTGTGTTCTATTTCTTTCTTATTCTAAAAGAAAATAGAAGACAACTATGTGATAATATGTGTAGTTAGTGCAACTACATACTTTGCTTCTTTTAAGGCTTCACCATTTGCAATAAGAGATTTTTTGATGAATGCCTTAAATATATGATTTGAAACTTGAAGAGATTATTGCTAGCATGGTTGTTGAAATTATTACTGCCACTTTCATTCATGTCATTTGATTAATTTGTACTCATTGTGTTGTTAGTATGCACTACGATATTGTGATTAAATGAGAATGTGCAAAATATTTTAACCATTGAGAACTATGATTAGAGAACTAGGAAAATGTGCTCGTCATGATCTTCCTAGGAAAATATTTTAATTCGGTTTGTCAGACGCATTAAATTTAGACCCTCTTCGTTTGTGTTCACTCCATATTGATATCCATCCTCGTCCAAGAAGTAACAATTTTATTTTCATTGTAGAAATTTGTTTGGTTTTTTAGATCTTTTAAGTTTGAGGCCATGTTGTTGTCCATGGTGTTTTGATTTGGGTCCTGAATATAAAGTGCAATCCTTGTTGTTTAGTAAAAGTTGTATTTAAAATAACTTTATTATTGTAATTGTTTTCTTTCTAAAGAACAAATAAATGAAGCAATGAACATTAACCAAGATAAAGTTATAAAACTAAAAATCCTTCATTTAGAAGCAATGAACATTACCCGAGATAAATTATGAAAGTTGAAAATCCTTCACTTGGAAATAGTGTCAAAAGATTACTTCTGTTAGAGGAGTAAGTTTTTAGGCTAGTATTTGACCCAAATATGTTAGAACCAAGGGTAAATATGGAATTATCACTTGCTCTTAAATAATTAATTTTGATAAATAAATATTCCTTTGGGCTCAATATAATCAATTGACTTATGTAGCCCCGGCCTTGCAAAAATGGGATCATTTATTAGGGCAACCCATTTTAAAAACTTAGGAATTAGAAATTTATTTTTATATATATTTCACGAAGAAAGTCTTCCTAATGAGGTACTTTGACACTCTTAAAGACTTCAATTTAATATAACTTAAACAATTTAGAGGCCTTTGAGAGGCCTTTCATGTTTTTTACTTCTCAGGATATTAGGTGTCTTACCTAAGAACTCCTTTTGTTATTTTTTAAATTATAGACTCATGTGGATTAGATGAACTTAGATGTTGTAGAAGGTATTAAGTAATTTTGAATATCATGAAAGAAGGCTTGCTTTAATCAAATAAGTTTTCTTTAATATAGAAGTTTCTTAGACTATTTAATGAGTTTTCATAAATTATTGAGCATTTTAGGGTTGATTTCTTAAAGGGAGTTTATATGGTATCTAAATGAAAAATAAACCTCAAAATAACCTAGTATGGATAGAAATAAGTAAGTTTATTGAATGTGTCCATTTGATAGGGACGAATTATTGAAATGGTTTCCTCTATGTTTTCTTTTATAATTTAGACTTATGTTCATTTATTATAGGGAAAGAACTTGTATAAGTTATTTTAGTATGAATATTAATGATTTTCCTTTAAGATGAATCATTTAGACATATGTTCTTTTATTTTATGGTGAAAGAATTGTATAAAGAGTATAAGTGCTAAATATTCAAAAGTGTATGGGTGTCACAAGGATTAGGTAACCTTTTAGAGAGGCCTTAAATCTAGTCCCCTAACCCAAGCTCTTCAACAAGGATGATAAGTAAACTTCAAAACCAAACTAAAATCATTGGAGTATGAGTAATGAACCAAGACACCCTATATCATTGGAATTACGTGTATGCAACCAATGTGACTCGTGAAATGATCGATTTTTGACAACCAGGTCAGAACAAGTAATGAGGTACGGTATGGGATGTTTCCTTTAGGACATTGTACAAGCAGTTTGGTGGTGGATCTTATAAGGGGTTGACAAATAAGGAATATTGGTGGAAGAACCACATATTCAAGATAAGATGACCTGGTGATGGGGAATCTTGGTGGTATATTTGAAACTCCAAGTTAGGACTACTTAGTGATATGGAACATGACGTATCACTATATTTGTAAAACCTTCAAGATATTCATACACAAGAGCCAGGTGAATGACATAACCTTAATTGCCCATAGTGCTAGATATGAATCTAGAAATATGGTCTTCAATTAAGCACTACAACATTCATTTATGCTAAAAACCTTTTATGTTTAATAACATATGAGTTATATTATACTCAGGATCATCGTTAAATATGTAAGGATGGGAGTTATGCATCCCCCTCTAGGTGTTATGGGACCTAGAGGATAACCCATGCCATATTTTTGGATGCAACAGTACAACGGGTGATATGGATAGAATCACTAAATGACACATTTCTACTAGAACCAATCAGTCTCGTCCACTTGGGAGGTTGTCTGCAGTAGTTAAATTTTCAAAAGTAGCTTTTCATGCTGTGTACTAATACAAAAAGGGTGCAAAACTAAACCTTGATTTTTTTTTTTTACCCTTTTCAACCATCCTTCTAGTTTGTGAAGCTCATGTGAATGTTAGAACGTTATAACCAACATGTGTTTGGCAGTGTTGTTACAAAAAGGAATAGAGACTAGGCTTTGATCGACTAGGGTGAAACTAAAGAGCATAATAGAGGAATTAATCTACAACAGAAAGGAACTACTCTACAATTGAAAATAACTACTTAGTAGAGTGGTGCTATTCAACAGAGATGACCTAACCTATGTATAGAAAATAATAAGCTATCCAAATCTTAAGAGGAGCTATCTAAAGCCTAAGAGGAGCTATCCAAAATTAGAGAAGAGATATTTGAAAGATCATAGCTCAAATCAGGTAAATTCCATCATGTAGTAAGAAAGGAAGTGAAACATTCAGTCCATACAAGGCAAAAAGAAAAGAATTAGGAGCCAACATAATGTTCAAGGAAAAAAGACAAGTGTTAGGAAGCCAAAATCTAACATTTAGAATACAAATGTAACACAAGATGTTACAACTATGAGAAAGAAGTGAAACAGTGCAATTGCATGTAAACCTTAACATGAAGATTAGGGTTTAGCCTAACACCAACTACTAATTATGAATTGCAGTCCAATCAATAAGAAAAAGGTGGAATCATTTTGAAGTGTTGAGTTTAGGAGAAAGGAAAGGTGAGTTGGAAAAATTTAAGCTTTATCATTGCTTTATTAAAGTTCTAAATTAGGGTAAGAGTTTTTCATTTGGAGTTTTGAAAAAGAATTTGAAGATTTTATATTAAAACAAAGATCATTTGTAAGTTGGGATGAGACTCCTCCTAGTATTAGATGACAAGAACACCTATTTACAATAGTAAAAGAAGATATGCATTGGATCCAAATATCCTAAACCATATTTCTACAATGGTTGTCCAAATTAGCTAAACACTAAATTTGCTCACCAACCTACCTAATCCTCTCATCCTCAATAGCCGTAACTGTGCCACTGAGCCCCCCCATCCTTCTTAGTACCCATCTTAGCCTAGAATTCTACCACTTTATTTTGATCTCTACTCACATAGACTGGAATCACATCATCTAATTCCCTCCACAATTCCTTAATTTGGGTGAAAAGAATCCTCAATCTCCATGTCTTCAAAGCAAAGTTCCTTATGCAATCTAGATATCCCATTGATATTTGAGAATCTAATTCTAGGATTATCCTCATGTAACCTTGTCTTACCGCCCAAATAAAGCAGATTTTATAGCTAAGGCTTATGCTTCATTGTTCGTGGTCCTTCCCAGTCCTTGTAGTTCCCAATAGAAGAGTTATAAGGTTTAAACTAAAATTATTTATTTTTGATTTTGAAGTGATTAGGATTTCAAATTTTGATTAGTTAATTTGGTTATTTAAAAGTTTTTAAGTTTTTGAAGATATTTGGAGTTTTTTAAGATAGGATATTTATTTTCTTAAATTTTGAGAAAATTAAAAATATTAGAAGTTTTTGAAATTTTGCAAATTTAAATATTTTGGAGTTAAAAGGTTTTCAACATCAAAGGTTTAGAAAAATTTAGAATTTGCAAAACTTCATATTTGAGTTATTTTTAACTAGGGAGACATAAGGTTTACTACTTCAAAGGAAATAAATCATAAAATTAAATTGCATATCATGGAAGAAATTATTAGAAATGCATTCAATGAGGATAATGAAGAAATTATAATTAATATATAACAATAAGGATTATTTTCAAAATTTGATAGATGATCTTGATAAAAACAAGAAAATAACAAGATCACTAAATACTCTTGAGAAATCAAAATTAGATCTTGTTGCTACTAAATCTCAATTTGATAGAACATCAAAAATAGATTCTATTACAAAATCTATATCTACTCAGAAGGTCATAGACTATCAAAACTTATAACTTATTTATAAGGAAAACAAAGAAAGAGTAGCCTTGGTTGTGCATAAATGGTTACATTGTTTTCTTAAGGAAACAAAAGATCTTGAAGCACTAACAAGGAAGCATAAAATGAATAAAATACAATACCTTTAGTTGGAGTGTAGTTATTGTAATATAATTGGTCATGAAAAGGCTAATTGTTGGAATCTTCATCCATGTAAATATTATGAAAAAAGGTCTCATTCTCTAGCATTTTGTTGGTACAAAGAAAAATATTGTGGAATATTTGAAAGGACACTATTGTTCAGATTAGGCAATCTTTTCAAAAACTTATTTTTGAAGCATCTTCTAACAATAGAGCAAAGTGTTCAATTTTTGAAATACAGGAAGGAAAAACATTTTATGATAAAATGTTTAGAAAACAAGGAAAAGAAAAATAAATCAATTATGGTTCAAATGTATCTTACTAATAATCATGAATGAACCATATATATCAAATATTGAAGAAGAAATTCAAACTCTTGAACTGAAGGTCAAAGACAAATCTCGAGTAATTGATGATCTAGATCTTGAAGATCTAAAGTCAGAGAAATCAAAGAATGAATATGAAAAAGAACATGAAGCTAAAATCAAAGATGAACCCGATGGATCTCAAGCAGGAGATCAAATAACAATACAAGGTCGCTTGAAGATTGAAGATAAATATGAAGACCAAGATTGAAGACTAAAGTCTTCAATAACCAAATAATGTAATATAGGGGGATGTTAAGGAATATTAAATTATTTTGTACATGCTAATGTACCCCCATGGTACCTTCATGGTACATTTGTAAATATGTAATATATTAGGATTGAGTCTATAGTTTAGAGTGTGAGTTATATTTTCCCTTTTATGTAAGTGTGAATGTGCAAGAAATGCACAAGTGTCATGTAAGTGTCAATGTGTAAGAAATACACAAGTGTCATGTAAGAGAGAATGTGCACAAGTGTCTTGTATGTAAGAGTGAAAATATGTAATGTGGATGTGCACAAGTGTCCTAGATTAGGAGTGTATGTAGAAGTGTAAGAGTGTCATGACCCTCCCTTGGCAGACTTATTATGTGGATGAACTTGGATTTTTGTTGTGTTGTTTTTGTGGTAACATTTGACAACTCCAAGACTAGATATGCAAAGCAAACTTTTTATGGAAATAATCTATATATCTTATTGATGGAATAATTAATTTTTCCATGTGTTAAGTATGTAAGACCTATGGTTTATGGTAATGATATTTTGACCTCATATGGTTTGCAAGGTACTTGGTAACAGATGTGGTACTTGTGTTATGGATTTTTGTTAACTTTTCTTGCATATCTTAATTTAGACTTATTGGACTAATGTCTTACTTTATGATTTTATCAGGATGAGAAGACTTTGAATATGGATCTATCAATTGTCTATTTTTGCATGTTATTAATGGATAAATATTTTAAAAAAGAAAGTAATCTTGAGTTTATTGCATGGTGGAAGTTTTTATTCTTTTAAAACATGCGAATTTAACCCAAGTTGGCTTTTAGATGCATCTACTAGATGGTATGATAATGGAATGAGTTCTAGTTGTTGTGGAAATAGATATGCCATTAATGGATAGTGGAAGTAGAGCGAGTGGGAAAAGAAGTAAAGATGTGTATGGTGGTTGGAGTGTTGCATTGATTTTCACCATCGAAGAAAAATAAGGGGTGGTTCTTCAATGAGAGAGTTTGGTTTTTGGAAAAAAATGAAGGGGGAGAAATCGAGGAGAGTAGGGAGGATTGACGCCGAAGCTTGTTGGAGGGATTTGTGATGTTGAATCGATGCCAAAGTATTGTTGACTCTCACCCAAATAGGAGAAAAATAGTAAGTATTACTTGTTTTAGCTTAAAAATGAATGCTTGTGCTTGGAGATTATTGGGTAACTCGAGTTATGTTGAAAGAGATGTATTTATGGGAAATTGTGCTTATATTGGTTGTTGTTGTGGGGTTTTTTTGTGTGGTTGAGTTCTTGTTGTTGAAATAAGTGAATGGTAGAGATATCTATTAGTTTCATTGTAGAGATTGATGTTAGTTGGAAAATATTCTCAGTGATGTTGAAAAATAAGTGAATGGTAGAGATATCTGTTAGTTCACTATCGAGATTGATGTTAGCTGGAAAACATTCTCAATGATGTTGAAAAAATAAGATAAAGGTAGAGATATCTATTAGTTTCTATAGAGGATTGAAGCTAGTCCTAGAAATATACTCTGTGATGTTAAGAAATATGGGAATGGTAGGAGTATAAGATAGTACTCCTATTAGTATGAACAGAGTTTTTAAGAGACCTCTATGAAAAAAATGGAAGTGCATTTCTCATAAGGAAAGGTAAGGATAGGTATAAGTGATGTTTAAGCTAATATGGGTTTGACCAATGCTGCTATATCACCAAAAGGGGAATGTTATGCCATTATTATGTCTTGTTATCAAGGAGCAAATCTGGTTCAGGGACATGAGCGTGTTTCGATGACTGTGTATAAGCGTTGAGATTTCATAGCATAGGAGTTTTTAAATAAGAATTTTATAGGCTTTGGGATGACTTTCGGGAAGCTTTGTAAAGGCTAGGAAGGGATCTAGAAATTGAGTCTAGTCGATCCAGAATAGAGGATGAAGGAACATCGCTCAAGCTGTGTTATCACCACATCAATTGAAATAAGGACTTGATGATCTCGGTGAGGTGTTGTAGCTTTCCCTAGCAGCTTATCCAATACGTCGATGAGGCTTCAATTGTCGGATGTAAACTTCCTTATAGAGAAAACTAGGTAAGGATTTCCTATGAGATGAGTAGGTAGGTGTCTTTTGTTCCTTGTTGGAAGTTAAAGCTCCTGTGTGCTACATTGGTGTTTAATTAGGCTTGAGCTATGATTATTTTATTCCAGTCGAGCGATAGTCTTGGGATATAGCTTATAATAGAGTATATTTGTGCATTGTTCTCTAGAAGAATTAAATACATCTTTTGTATTTGGTGGAGATAGATTTGAGATGTTGCTCATTGGAGAGTTGAGTTAACCTTGCACTGACTGGTAACCGATTTCAGTGGCAAAGGTTATGGCATAAAATCATCAAGAATAAATTATGTTTGATGTCAAAGCATTAGCAAGTTTTCTTATGATCAAATGAAGACAAATTCAGGTTTCTTCGGGCCAATGGTGGAAGTCGTATGGTATTTTTTTAAGGAGTTGGAAATAGAGTAATTATCTGGAATATGTATTACTTTAAATCTAGAATCTTTGTACCTATTTAAGATTATGAACTAAAGTACAAGTTCAGATTGTAAAATGATAAGAGTCATGGAACTCTAATTGGATGTTGAAGGCTTATTTAAAAGCCTCGATTGATTGTAATTATTCAATCATAAGAATAAATATAGAGTAGATTCATGGTTGGGTTTTTACCTTCGGGTTTCCTAGGATAAAATAATGTTGTTGTGTGGCTCTTTTGTGGAGATTTTTCATTGAGATGAATTTATGCTTTAATTCTAAATAACTATGGAAAAAGGTTCTTTATTTATGGTGATAATTCTTGAAAAGCCTTGTTTCTGGTTATGCATTATTTTATGTTATGAATATCATGGTTGATTATAATACTTGCATGTAACTTTGGTAAGTTAAGTATTGTATAATGGAAATATGGATACATTTAAGGATTAACCATGTTGTATGATCTACCGCTAGAGTTTTGGTAGTTAGCATAATATTGGAGAAAATTTTATATTGGATTAGTGTTCTAGGGTATAGTCTAAATAGGAAGACTAGCCTACCATGATAAGGAACTATTAAGTGCTTGGAGCACGCCTAGTGCTCTCACATAAGTAGACCTATGTGAAGAGCAAGGATTGGTGTGTACTCTCGATGGACTGAGAGAAGTGGAACTAGCTCATTAAAAGAAATATGAGAAGGATAGTCCAAGCTAGCATCCCATATAATGTACTTACATTAAAGGAGATGTGTAAGTTATAGGGATAGCTTACCTAATGCACTTACATTAAATGATTTATGTAAGTTGTAGGGATGGGTAATTCTTGTGGAGTTTCTAGTAGAAGAAAATAGATCCACATTGGAACTAAGTTATGCAAACTAGAACACAAAGAACTTAAGCTAACTCCATTATATGTTAGGTAGTATATATTAAAAAAAATGATTGGTTGAGTTGGGTTGAAATTAGGGTTGTTACATTTGGTATCAGAGCATTTGGTTCGTAGGGATACAATTTTCCTTGCACAAGAATAGATGAAGTGTAATAGGATGAGCTTCATGTAAATAATTTACCCATAAGAAAAGGGTGTCTATTAAAAGTAGACCTCAATTATCTAGTTAAGATAATTAGAAATATAGTTGCTAGTAGGAGAAACAATTCAAAGATGTAATTGTGAACTGATTCCTACTATCTCTCTTGTGTGTGGCCAGAAATAATACCACCAAAGAGAAGGAGGGGAAGTGTTGTCCCATTAATAAGGCATACACGACAAACTAATGTAGAGGTTGAGACCCTAGTTATAGGTACAAATGCTCCTAATAATGAGAGGGAGGATCTTACTACAATAGTTTCCTTACTAAGAGAATAGATGGAAACTCAGAAGCAATTGTTGGAGGCTATAGTAAATCGAGATTCACAAGCTAGAAATTCTAGAGTGGAACCAAAGAATGAAATCTCTTCAGAGGCACAATAGGCTAGAATATGACTAGAGGTAGAGTTGGGCAAGGATATGAAACACCTAAAATATTCCAAATTCAATGGAGAGAGATATGGTGATAAAGCTAAATCTTGGATGAAGGAGATATAAACTTTCTATAACATGAAGAACTATTTCATTGACACTCAGATGTCTTATGCCACTCTACACTTACAGGGAGTTGGCTTGGATTGGTGGAAAACATTTAGTGGAGAACAAGAGATTGAGGCTATAGTTGATTTGAAATGGGAGAAATTTGTGATAGCTTTCAAAGAAATATTCCTCATCGAACACTTCTACACCAAGAAATTTGAGGAATTCACCAAAATTAGACAAGGGACTAGAACTATGGAGGTATATTATTAGAAATTTATCAAGCTACTAAAGTATGTACCTGCGTATAATGAGAAAATGAAGGTACATAAGTTTATACTAGGAGAAGATCCTAGAGTAGGGTATGAAGTGAATATGTGAGAACCTAGTACTCTTTATAAGGCCTATGATCTAGCCAAGAAAGATAAAACTTATCTCAAGCCCTACTTTGACTATGAAGGGGCATCTGAGCAAGACAGAGAGGCATTGAGAAAAAGAAATAGTGTAGGGTTCATGAAATGGGAAAGTGAACAAGCAAACAAGAGTCCCCCTAGATAGGACAAAAGGAATGACAGGAAATAAGGAAAGTTTAGGAAAAGGTTCAAGGGGAAGAATCATAATCCTAACAATCACAATAATGGGGATATCAGACCACCTCAGTAGGGTCAGACCAATTCCCCACTAGCAATGAAAATAAAAGATGGATAGAAGTAGAAAATACATCCAGGACCCAAAGTAGGATGTTATGAATGTGGTAGTCCACATTACACCAAAAAATGTCCACTTAAAGTAGGATCAAGTTTGAAAGGAAAGGAACCAACTTATAAAGAACCTACACACAAGATTTATGTAGCAACAAGTGTAGACACCTAAAATACGTCATGTTTAGGAGACTACCCATATGGACACATTCACAAACCATATGAATCCTCTTGGATATCTCCAAGAGCAAGTAGTGTTCCTAACCACTCAAAAAGGGTAGTTCTAGCCCATCCAAGCTTGGTTGCTATCAAGCAGAGTGGTTGCCATACCTGGCTGCTGAAGACTACATCAACCACATCTAGCCGTTGGACCTAATAGCAACTAGCATCATGCATAGTATGGCCATGAAAATGGGCCTAGATCACATAGTATGACTGCACCTTTGCATTGTTTACGAGCCAATTTTTGTGAGGAACACCTTGAGTTCCTTCTAACTACCCCTTCAATGTCAGTTTGTGACTAATGCTTCCCACCCGGGATGACTAGTCGCATGAGATTTGGATTGAAGCTTCTCTAGGAAGCCAAGGTATAGATATGGAAGAGAGGGAAGTCTACATATGGACTCTCCCATAAAGAGCAAAAGATCCATAATTTTTAGAGTGAATGCAGTGAAGCCTTGTCAGATTTGACAACGTATCTATGAGCCCTTGAGGAGCAACGAAGTGTTGTCCAACTAAGGAGAGAATATGCACTTGATATTCACATATGTTATTATTCACCACCATTCTATGTACCTGACACATTCAAAAACCCATGAAAATCAATTTGAGTAGAGAAATTGGTGCTACAGCCCTTGGAGTGTGAGGAGAAAGGTCTATTTCATGGTCGCTGTCTTGGATAGTGGCTCGCAGGCAAAACCTAGGGTTTGACATTAGTTTTCTTTGTGCTAGCATTATATTAGATCATTTTTTGTTACAACAGTTATTCCTAGCATAGATATGATTTATAGTATGCATTTACATTATTGTTATTTAAGACATGCCAACATATTTCATTAGATTTATTGCATTTAATCATAGTATGTTCATTTATCTTGTTTATCAGGTTTGATACTAACAACCTCATCTCGGGGGCAACCCAGACTACTAAGCGTACTTTGTTGTTTTCGTGTATTCAAATATGTAGCTTTACAGGACCATATCAAGACATCCAAAGCATGGGATCCATCCTGGATGAGAGAAGGAGAAGGAGGCATCTGTGAGCCCTCAGGAAAGTTCATGTAGAGGATCAAGAAGCCTAAAAAAGTGCACCTCCCCTTTGCAAGGGGTTTTTTTCCACCATCTATTTCCCCACTTGTAACTGATTGTATCACAAAGTGGGTATCCCTCAGAGGGATAAATATGTAATTATGGATTGGAAATATCAATAAAAAATATATTTATTTGTTTTTCTTATTTACATGTATTTTGCATGCTCATTCCTTTCAATTTTATATAATATATACATTGCAAGCCGGGTCCGTTGCGGTGCACACTCCCTAGGGTTGCACAGATGGCAATCATGGTGGGATCCCCACCAGTTTTTATTTTTAGTCAGTTTATTGATATTCATGGGTTATTCTATGTGTAGGTTTGGCCGCTCTGGTCGACAGTGACCCGCAGGTCTTGGCCACTCTAGTCAATAACAACTAGCTGATCTTAGCTGCTCCTACAGTGAACAACCAAAATCATTCGCTCTGGTCGACAATAGCCAACAACAAAGTACAACAAAAATAAGAATTTCCATCATTAGAGTGAGATTTGAGGTTGGTTTTATCCTCTATTTTCTCTGTGTTTCTGTATGCAACTTTTTATTTCTAGAAACAACAAGCAAAATCATATTTTAATTAGGAAAATTTAAAGAATAGGAAAATAGATTGCACTTGATGTTTTCTAGGAATTTATTTAGTTTCTCTAGGCACTACTAGGAACAGTGGGCTTCTTCTTGTAAGGTATGATTTAGTATACAATGTGCTAGGCTTCTGTGTGTTTGGATTGCGTGCATGCGGCCCAACCAATGGCCTTTAATTCATAAAATAGAATGCATTCTTTGAAGATCATATAAGCTGAATACATGTATCTTTCTGAAATAAAACGTATTTTATCTTAGGCATATAGGAAAGATCATGCTTGCTTGGTGATGCATTTTTCTTACATGTAAGATTAAAAATAACCCCAAACACATCATGTTTTAGATTTAACATCAGTGACATTGGGCTATCACATCCAACCCGTTGATAAAGACCAATAGTGGAGGTCAATACCACTTGTTTAGCTCATGAGGAAGAGTATCATTGAGACCCATCTGTGGCCAAGACCAACCCAAGAATTGTCCTAACCACACAAAATATCATGCACTCCTCCTTGAGGGGTGTATCACTACGCACGTGGTGCTGGGTGAGGGTTGGTAATACCTATGGTACCTCATCGAGTATGGATTTCATCACCATATTCAGCTTGTGTGAGTATATAGGTGAAAACCTTTAAAAATATAAGTATACCCTCCAACAAGAATGAAACATGATGAGAGTTAGCTTATATTTACAATGAATCAAAACACACTAAATAGTTTAAGGAACACATAAATCCTTAAAAGAGATAAACATCTGCTTGTTTTTTTTGTGTGCTTTTGAATCTACCTAAGAATATAACTCATAAGTCACCATGGTGTATACATGGAGCAACCACACTTGGTACAACATTGAAGGGGAAGCTAATGCTCCACACACTCACAACCACACTGGAATTGAGCCGCTCACCCATAGTGTCACTGGATGAATTTTGGCAAGTCTTAGGGGCGACAACTCGAACCTTGGGGGGACTCCTTGAGAAAACCCAACAAGAGAGCCACATCCTAGTTCCTTGTCACATTGACATGAGGAGGCCTCATGGCCTATCTCATCACTCAAGCACACAAAGGCATCATAACCTCCTTCATAACATAGGTACGAGGAGGTCTTAAGGCCTTCCTCATTGCATAGACAAGAGGAGGCATCATGACCTACCTCTTTACACCAACATGCAGAGGCATCATGAATTGCCTCATCACACAGGCATGCAGAGGCTTCAAGGCCTTTGTCATCATACCAAAATGAGGAGGCATCAAGACCTCCATCATTGCATAGGTATGCAGGGCTTGCAAGACACCAAGTTTCACATGCTAAATAGGATAGATTAGCCCACTGAGGATCAAGACTCTAAGGTCTATGCCCAGTCATAGACCCACAACATCCTACAACCTCCTTGCATATGGGAGGGTACCCTTAGACTATGAGATCATTGGTGCCAACGGGACTCCATGGGATCAACCATGGAGAACCTGATAACTTTATGAGATAGATCGAGTTCCCTCGAGACCTGCTATTAGAAGTATTGCTACCAAACATTCTACTTTAAGAAGTTTTTAGCATAGCCACTAAATGTACCAATGAAATAGGGGAAGCTTCAAAGTGATATCACAACACATACACTGCTTCAGATCATGAGGGTACTCAACCCATAACATGCTAAACATAACAAATCACCTTAGTGGACAAGGGTAAGCACATAGTAGGAGCCTCCCTAAAGGGCCTAAGCATTAGAACTCCTCGAACAAAGTTAGAAAGGCATGAACCTTCAATATCAGGTTTATCTAACCAAATACATAGGTTAGAGGAAGTGCTACGCATCGAGCGAGAGTGTGTAGAAGCTCTTGAGCAAGAAGAGCAAAGCAAGAGGCACTTGCATATACAAGAACATTTCTCAAGAGAGGAAAGATCTGAGCACAAGGAGCTAGCATAGAGGTTTTCTCAAAAAAACACACCCATAGGTGGTGAGATATATAGACATGAGAGACATGCTAATTCTCAGCTAGAGAGAAGTGCTAGGTAAGGAAATGAACGTGCTCACCACACTTCACAACATCAACAACACCTAGAACTCGAACAAACATAATTCAATGAGGAACGGGTAGGGATGGAAGACCAAGAATAGACATATCTTGAACCTCCATCCATGGTTATGGGAGATGAGTATAGACACCCAAACTGGGCCAACATAGGGTTACATCCCTTACCACCATGAGCAAACCTTCAAGAACATGATATTATTTCCTTGAAGGCATACCAAACACTCACTAAGAGAGTCAAATATCTTGAGAAGAAGGATATCGATGGATAGAAGCCAACATTGGGCAAGATACATAACCAGATTCTATGTCCCTCAGTCCCGAGTCTTGCATATCCTAAGCACTTTGATATGCCTAGGCTAGATAAGTTTAAGGGTGAAGGAGAAATTCAAGAACACATGATCGATTTCATGAACGTGCGCTTCCACCTTGAGAAGAATGACACCTTATGCTAAGGACATTCATCATGATGTTATATGGCGTAACAAATCAATGGTTCAACCAGTTTCCCAGGCATAACATCACAATTTTTGAGCAACTGGTGAATACATTCCTTGAACATTTCTCCTTTAATGCCAATAAGAAGGTGAATCTATCTGATCTGGCAAACTTGAAACAGTATGATGATGAGCCAGTGATGGACTATGGGGATAGGTGGAGAAAAATTATGGCAAAAATATCATTCTCCATACTCACAGAAGAGTTCATACAAATGTTCACGAAGAGCTATGCAAAGCACATCTCTCTACTATTGCAGTTGTAGCAATATGAATCATTCAAAGAAGCCTTAACTCAAGCCAAGCTTATCGAAGACATTAAGATCAATGAGGGAGACCTCAAGCTCCACAAAAAGAAAGAGTGGAGCAAGAATTGAAGAACACAAGCTTATACTGAGAGAGGGGGGGTGAATAGTATAAGACCTCTTTTTACTTTTTCCATTATACTTCAAAACAGTAAAGCAATATACCCAAAGCAATATCAAAGCAATGCACAATATCATCCACAAAGTGACACCAATTTTAACGTGGTTCACCCGAATGGGTCGGGCTACGTCCACAAAAATTTTCTCTAAAAGTTATCTCAAAGTTCTTTGGGAATCCTTCCCAATTACAATGTTTATGAGCCTCGACCCAAAGGAGATACCTTCCCCAAATCAGAATTTATGAGCCTCTGCTCAAAGGAGATACCTTCACCCAATCAGAATTTATGAGCCTCTTCTCAAAGGAGATACCTTCCCCTCAGCTCTGGAAATGATCCCTCAGCATACAAGCCTTCTCAAAGACTTGCCAAGTCTGTCCTCAGGTTCTTCTCATAGAACCAGTGCACCTCTGTCCTCAAGTTCTCTGATAGAACTATCAAACTCAGCTCACAAGTCCTCTGCTAGGACCTATCCAAATCTTCTCACAAGTCCCCACCGGAACCTGTCCAAAACTACTCACAAGTCCCCACCGAAACCTGTCCAAAAACTGCTCACAAGTCCCCATCGAAACCTGTCCAAAAACTCAGCAAGCTCACCAAGAAAACTTTCTTAGTAGGAAATCACAAAGTGAATTGTTAGAGACCCAATGTGATTTGTCAAACTCATAGAAGCATAAAGAGAATTGTTAGAGACTCAATATGTTCTATACTCAAATCCCAATCTCAAAACTCAACTCAAATCAACTCAACTCAATCTCAATCTCAAATATGAAAACTCAACTCAATATATGAAATGGATAGGATAGAATGCTTTATTTCAAGAACATGAAACCCCAACAATTGCCAACTATGCAAAGAATCACATAACAATGATACTCATGTTATTTTCACCATCAATTAGGGCTTCAACAACAATGCTCATCAAACAAGGTTCAATCAACACCATTCAACTCAAAACACAACCTTGAAGCATTTCACAATCAACATCAGAAAAGGAAACAAGTAAAACTCCTTTTCTCTCCAACATTATTTGAACAAAAAGCATCCACCAACTCAAATCACCACGCACAAAACAACTTTTCAAATCATCAACAAAGAAGTAAGCCCAACACTTTAACCAAGTAAAGAATAGCTTGATTATAACCAATTTAATGAAAGCTAATGTCAATGTCAAAGCTGCCCACTTAAGGTTTCACAACTTCACACAAGAAGCAATTCTAACCTTAAAACATCATGCTTTCATTTCCATAATCAACCAAAAGCACTCTCAACAATACAAGAAATATTTATCCCTTATACACCTTATTTCTCCCTTATAGTCTTATCAACAATAAACTTTATCTCTCATAAGAATGCAATAAGATAATGCAAACAATCACCTTAAAAAGAATATTTTATCAAAATAAAGCAAGCTTCAAACTCCTTATAACTCCTAAGCTGTTTTTCTCTCTAATAAACTTCCTCCATCCGCAAAATACACTAGCAAAAATTAATTTTGAAAATACCTTGGCCAACACCAAAAATCGCGCTATGGAGAAATTATGCACGAACTCTAACACCACCCGTTGCGTCCACTTCAATGAAGAAAAACCCTTTCACGTTATTCGAATGCGGAACCTCCCGTTCGGGTAGCGCGCCAACAGCCTAGCCGCTATCGGTGCACCAAAGGCGTCCAGTGAGGTTTAAACCTCACTCTGTTTCCCTTGTACCTTCTATGCCAGGGCTAAAATAAACAGTAGGCCTCCCTGTATTCTGACGTGAACGATGACGATGAAACCTTATGGCGGATACAAACAATGAATGGCGGATATCCAAACAGTGGATCACAAAATCTCAGCGAAGAAGAAATCGAACATCAGATCGTGAAATCACAACGAGCAACACTTTTCAAAAATGCGGATGGGATAATCTTTGATCTTCATCGTGGGAGATTTATATGCATATTTCCCATAAACTCTTGACGTCGACGAGGAGTTTAACACATCGGTGGAGGAGTTTAACACGTCGACGGATTCTTGGCTAGCGCCCACAATCTTAGAACATAGCGCCATCAAAGTTAAGACATTTGCGCCATGGGTTAGGAGAACCCAATGCAAACAATAAATTAATATTTATTTAAAAATAATTAAAAGAAACCTTAACAAGGTTTTTAATTATTAAATAAATACTTCCTCCTGGACCCAAATGCATTAAACTAATGCATCCACCAATAATCTTTAAACCTGCCAACTTGGAGTTTACAAAAGACCTTTGAAACTATCATGCCGTAACCTTCATCAAAACAAGTTATTTGACATCAAATCAAATTCCTTCAAGAGCTTCTTGACATCAATGACAACTTATATACTTAAGCAAAGGCAATGTACCCAAAGTACCCAAAATTACCAACAAGAATAATCAGAATAATAAGAATAAGCAGAAGTAGGCCAAGCCTTCTCAAGTTAATCAGGTTGTATTGGCCACACCTAAGGGGGGAATGGGCAACAACCCTAGAATTATAAGGCTCACCCCCTGTCGGCCAACTATGAGCCTAAGAAAAATTGGGGCCGAAATAAGGAATGTCGACCACCTCATTATTACACTCATCTAAACAAATTGATGTAGTCAGTATTTAATCAGTTGAATGAGGCATAAAGAGTAAGGTTTCTTGATGTACAACTTCTTAACCCCAATTTTCCCAATCCAAATGGATACAAGTAAGATCAATACTGCCCATATAATAGGATATAGGGGCATGATATCAAAAATTGTATTAGATTCAAGAATATTGTACAAAACATGATTGAAAAGGGAGAGCTAAGAGTTGAAAACCCACTAGCTCTCGATAATAGAGATTTGGGTATATTCAAAAACCCATTACCCAATCATGAGGTCCCTAGATATTAGGGAGCCCAAGTCAACCAGGTCCAAGTCGAGCCACCTATTTAGGGATGCATTAGAATGGTTGAATTGGTTAACGTGGCAACTACGAGTCAGAGATATGGGCAACCATAGCCTCCAGTAATATACTGACTGCACCTTGAAAAAGACAGGTGCAAGACAATCCTCCAGGTCCACCAACAAGACATGTGGTAACTGTTTGGAGTATACTAGAACAAAATCTACAAACGACTCTAACCAAGTTGTCTATTTACAAGCTTATACAATAGTCCCCTAGGAACAGGGAGACTCTAATGGATATTTTGAGATCAAACGAGCTCCAGCCCTAGAACCCAGATGTGTTCACACATTTTTGGGGCAAGTACAATAGTGCCAAGAGCCCGTGATTCATTTTTATGATCATGAACTTAAGGTAGTCCCTACTACCTCAATATATCCACCTCTAAATATTATTGTGTCAATCAATGACATGCCATTCAAGCAGGTTATGATCTATACAGGCTCATCAATCAACATCATCACTACCAAGGCTATATGACACTTGAAGATCCCTAAGTCAAACATCATCCTAAATTCCTACATGCTCAGGGCTTTCAAATGAAGAACACAAGCTTATACTGAGAGGGGGGTGAACAGTATAAGAGCACTTTTTACTTTTCTTTTCAAATCAATATTATGCAGTGTATAGATAGCAGTATCAATAGCAGTAATCAAAGCAATGCACAAAACACCATACACAATAGAGACATAGATTTAACGTGGTTCACCCAAATATGGCTACCTCCATGGAGAAAATATTTCTCAAATGATCTCTTGGGAATCCTTCCCAATTACAATGTTTATGGACCTCTATCCAAAGGAGATGTTGATCCCCTAAATCTGGTTTGTGGATCTCTATCCATAGGAGAACTCTTTCTCCTATGCTCTGGTTGGTGATCCTCTAGAAGACACTGCCTCCACTGCACTGATTGGTGGATCTCTCTCCACTTGAAGACTCTTGTCCTCACTCAGAAGACCTATCCTCAATGTCCTGGTTGATGGATCTCTATCCACTGGAGACTCTATCCTCTCTACTCTGTCACCTCCAAAGCTCTATCTCAATGCTATACTAAACACAGTCCAGTCGATCTAGCACAACTCTACTCAACTCTTGCACTAAACATAGTCCAATCGGTCTAGCACAAGTCCACTCAAATCTACACTAAACATAGTCTATTCGGTCTAGCACAAATCTACTCAATCTCTCTCTTTGGTCTGGCATAAACCTATCCTAAAATCTGCACCAAACTCTACTCTCAAATCTGCACTAAACATAGTCCAATCGGTCTAGCACAAATCTATCTTCAATCTCTGTCCTCAAGCCTTAACTCTGCTAGATCTGCCCCAAACCTTAACTCAAGGTCTAAACAAATCAATCAAATCTGCTCTCAAGTCTTCTCAAAGACTTGTCTCAAATCTACTTTGCAAGCTTCCACAAAATCTCACACCAATCTATCCACAAGTCCTCTCTAGAACCTGCTCAAATTTGCTCTACAAGTCCTCTCTAGAACTTGTTCAAATCTATTCAATAGGTCCACATAGAACCTATCCAAATCTGCTCAATAGGTCCACACAGAACCTACTCAAATCTGCTCAATAGGTCCATTCAGAACCTGCTCAACAAGCTCACACAGAACTTGTCCAAATCTGCTCAACAAGCTCACACAAAACTTGTCCAAATCTGCTCAATCATTTTCTCAACTCAAATCAATATCATAGAAGCATAAAGAGAATTGTTAGAGACTCAATATGTTCTATTCTCAAAACTCAATCACTTTCTCAACTCAATCTCATAGAAGCATAAAGAGAATTGTTAGAGACTCAATATGTTCTATTCTCAAAACTCAATCACTTTCTCAACTCAATCTCATAGAAGCATAAAGAGAATTGTTAGAGACTCAATATGTTCTATTCTCAAAACTCAATCTCAACTCAAATCAAAATATAGTATAGTTTGTTTTATGGAACTTGATCAATCACTTCATACATCCACTTGACTAGGCTTAATCAACTCTACTCAACCAATCTCTTCAAGAAACAACTCTTTCTTTCAAACCCTAGTCCAAGCATGTACACACCAACTCAAAATGTTTCCAACAATGCTCAACAACAAATCTCACATAACAATGATACTCATGTTCTTTTCAAACTCAAGTCTAAGTCCTTTGCATAACAACTCACTTCAACAACAATGCTCATAAAACATTCTTCATATAACAATGATACTCATGTTCTTTTCAAACCTAACTCAGGTTCTTCACATAACCAATGGCTTCAACAACAATGCTAATAAGACAAGGTTTTTAATCACAACTCTTAATTCAGAAAACCTTGAAGCATTAACTCAACCACTTTTGAAAAGGAAACCCTAATCAAATCCTTTTCACTCCAAACTTAATTTTCAAGACAATAATCAATCAACTCAACCAAGAAGGAATTTGCCCATACCTTTTGTTTGACAAGTAGTTGGTCTCACAAATCTGCCACACTCACAATTACTTCTTTTCCAATCTCAATAAGGGTTAGAGGATAATTTTCTTCAACAAAACATATCACAAATATAATATCAAAATTACACCTTATCACTCCAACTTGATTAGTAATCAATATCCTCACAATAATCACAAAAACCCTTAATTCAAAATAACATACTACCCACAAAGTCTTAATCTTCTAATATTCCACAATAGCAATTTAAGACTTTTAAAAATAAAAAATAGAATTCTCCTTATAACTCCTAAAGGTAATTCTCAACTACCACAACTTTATTACAAAGCAACCTTTCCAAACTCAACCACTAAACAACCTTATACCTCCAACTTAGGCATTTAATTAAAATTAAAATCAAAATATTACCTTTGCCTTTGGAGGGAATCGAACCCTCGATGTTGCCCCCTATGAGCACCTTAACCACGGCCAAAGTCACCGCATGAGCCAAGCACTCATTGAGATTAATGAAGCACCACGTGCTTCTTAATCTCCACTCTCTCCTTCTACCTTGGCAAAAGAACGTGCACCGTAGGCGCTTCACTCAACACACCTCACGATGCACCCGTCGTGATTCGAACATGAACTCCCTTGCAAGCCAACGCTTTTGCACTTTCCAAAATGCCACTAGACCACGTTGTCTTATGCAACTTCGAAAATCGAAGCTTCCTCCCTTCAACACTTTGTTATCATGTTTTTCACATACACTCACGAGCTCTTACTTTCGTAGGCCAATATTTTTACTTTAGAGCAAGGATAATAAATTTAAACTTTAGGCATAGTATTTATATGCTTCCTCCATTACTTTGAAAATGTTGGTGCTTTCCTTGTTGTTTTCTATGACGTCGACGGAGATCATAAAGGCTTTGAATGCCTTTGGTCTTAAACCCAACCTTTGGGTTTATTAAGATATCTTTAGACTTTATAAAACCCACTCTTTGCATTATAAAATATTATAATAAAAATTATAAATATTTTATTTGGGTTTTCACCATGGCACATTTAATATTATAATAACCATTATTATAATATTATACCTTTGATAAAGTACCTTTAATATTTATTTATAAAATTTAAATTCTCACTGAATTTAAATAATTTATAAAATAAATATTATAACTCCTTTTTAACTTTTGTCTTTTGCACTATTTCACTTGATCTTTGGCCTTCTTCCTGGATATCAAATAACCATTTTATCCCCTTTGTTTCCTACTAAAATATTTGGTATTAATGATGACTTCATCTGGTGACATCAATGACAACTTTGACTTAGGGACTCAAAATGTCCAACAATCTCCCCCTTTGTCATTGATGGCAACCCATACTCTTCTTACCAAAATCTGACCTTTCTTTTTATTCTCCTCCCCCTGGCTCAATGCTCTCTCAAATATCAAATCTCTCCCCATTACACAAATCTCTCCCCCTTTGACATCAATGGCAAAGGGTCACCTTTGGGGCTCGGGGCTAAGAATGAGCCTCTTAGCTTAGCCCCTCCCCCACCTCCTCATGAGGTGGTTAATTCTGGGGTGGGAGTATTTCTACTCCCCGAAAGCATTGTTCTTTACCTTTATTCTTTTCCCTTATTTTTTGAGTTTCCTGAATCCTCTGATTGTTTCTATCCAAGTCATCATCCCTGTTCTTGTCATCATTCCTGTTCCTATTCCTGTTCTTGTTCACATCTAGGTTCCTGTTCCTGTTCCTATTTTCATCCATGTTCCTGTTCATGTTCCTGTTTCTATTCATACCTATTTCTGGAATGTCTGCTCTACACCACTTTGTTGTGTGACCATTATTATTGCACTTATAACACTTAATGATATTATTCCTTGGAGGTGCAAATGTCTTAGGATTTTTCCTAGTGAAGTCATATCCTCTTCTTTCATGAACCCTGCAATTCATTGCCTTGTGACCAAACTGATTACATGAGTAGCAATACCCATGGAAAAGTTGTCCATTCCCATATTCTTGTCTTTCATGTGTCTTGCATTGTGAAGCCATGTGCCCAAACCTGTGACATGAAAAACATCTTCCATTGAAGCTTCCCTATTTTGACCTCATTGGTCTCTTGTTCTGATTGTTGTTCCATCTGTATCTTCTTTGTGCATTGTTCCTATCTTTGTTGAACTCTCTATTGTCCAAATCTTCCTCTGATGTCTGACTTTATTTTACACTGTCTTCTTCTGAAGTATCTTCATCTGAAGTTTCCTCTTCAGAACTTGAAGTTGACTCTCCTTCCTGTTTCTTTTGAGTTTGTTCAAAACCAAGACCTATTTTGTTTGTTGACCTTCTTTGTACCTTGACTATCTTATCCATAATATTTGAGCTATTCTTGAATCCTTTCATCTTGATCTTGGAGTCCTCTAAATCTTCTTTTAGTAGTGCCACTTCTTGTGCTAACTTCTCACATTCCAAGATCTTTGCTTCTAACTTATCTTTGAACCTTTTTGCCTTAGCCTTTGATTTTTCTAAATCCTCTATGAGCAATCTTCTCTCTTCATCACATTCTTGAAACTGAATTTCAAGTTTAGAGTGTTGCTTTCTTACCTTCTTTACCGTGTCAAGGGCATAGATAAGTTCTCCCTTGAGATCATAACCATTCTCTTCTGAATAATCTTCTATTTGTTTGCCTTTGTCCACATCATTAATTTCTTTTGGCTTGTCTTCTATAGGATCACTTACTTCTTCTAAATCCATTAGAAGATTTTCATCTGGTCCTTCAAGTGCATTCTCATATTCATCATCACTGAAACTATAACCATCCCTTGTACAATCATCTTCAAGATGTCCAAAGTTACCACATCTAAAACATTTGAGAATAATTGGAGTCTTTTTCTTAACTAGTTCTTTTTCTTCAATCATAAATAGGACTTCATCTCTATCATTATCTGAAAAACTAGCATCACTATCATTTGAGTACTTACTTGCATTGTCCACATAGTAGCTCCTCTTTTGTCTTTGGAAGAACTTCCTTCCTTGTCTGCTTTGTCCATCCTTGCTTTTATTTTGGTGCCTGTGTCTTTCTGATTCCCTGTACTTGTGATCCTATTTTTCTTCACCATTGTTGTTCTTTGGCTCTTTACAATCTATTGCAAAATGTCCATACTTTCCACAATTGAAACACTTAACAAATCTTAGATCTATGGGTCTTCTGGAACCTTTATCTCTTCTACCATAATTTGCTTCTTCATCACTGGATGACTCACTGCTTGATTCTGACTTCTTACCCTTTATCTTCTTGTTCGCTTTGAAAGCAACCTCTTTCGGAGGGATAGGATCTTTTGTTCTTATCTCAAAAGTTGTAAGCATGCCAAGTAAAGAATTTCTTGTCAAACTGTCACTATCAATTGATGTTTCTATAGTAGAGACCTTTTCACTGTACCTTTTTGGAAGAGTTCTCAAGATCTTATCACAAGCATCAGATTCATCGACCTTCATTCCAAGACCTCTCATCTCATGTACAAGTTCATCAATCTTACTGAGATAGTCATGAATGTTTTCATCATCCCGCATTCTTAGATTTTCAAATTCTCCTTTGAGATTTTTGATCTTAGCTTTCTTGACACCTTTATCTCCTTCATATATGTTATGTAGTAGTTCCCACATTTCTTTTGTTATTTTACAATCCATAACCTTCATAGATTCTGATCTACGCAACCCTTTTATAATTGCATTCATAGCTCTTGAATTTGCATGCATTAGAAGCTTACCTTCCTTATCTATAGGAGGATTGACTATTGAATCATATCCAAGTTCCACTACATCCCAAACTTCATTGCCAAGTGCCATCAAGTGAAACCTCATCAACATACACCAATACAAGAAGTCACTTCCATCAAATACTGGTACTGTATTATTGATGGACCCATCCCTTTGATCCTTTTGATCCATTGTGTTCTTGACCACTTTTCCTTCAAGCTATCAAACTCTTCTGAAGGAACCCACTCTGATACCAATTGAAGAACACAAGCTTATACTGAGAGGGGGGTGAACAGTATAAGAGCACTTTTTACTTTTCTTTTCAAATCAATATTATGCAGTGTATAGATAGCAGTATCAATAGCAGTAATCAAAGCAATGCACAAAACACCATACACAATAGAGACACATATTTAACATGGTTCACCCAAATATGGCTACCTCCACAGAGAAAATATTTCTTCTAAATATTTCTCAAATGATCTCTTGGGAATCCTTCCCAATTACAATATTTATGGACCTCTGTCCAAAGGAGATGTTGATCCCCTAAATCTAGTTTGTGGATCTCTATCCATAGGAGAACTCTTTCTCCTCTACTCTGGCTGGTGATCCTCTAGAAGACACTGCCTCCACTACACTAATTGGTGGATCTCTCTCCACTTGAAGACTCTTGTCCTCACTCAGAAGACCTATCCTCAATGTCCTAGTTGATGGATCTCTATCCACTAGAGACTCTATCCTCTCTACTCTATCACCTCCAAAGCTCTATCTCAATGTTGTACTAAACATAGTCTAGTTGGTCTAGCATAACTCTACTCAACTCTTGCACTAAACATAGTCCAATTGGTCTAGCACAAGTCCACTCAAATATACACTAAACATAGTCCATTCGGTCTAGCACAAATCTGCTCAATATCTCTCTTTGGTATGGCACAAACCTGTCCTCAAATATGCACCAAAATCTACTCTCAAATCTGCACTAAACACAGTCTAGTCGGTCTAGCACAAATCTATCTTCAATATCTATCCTCAAGCCTTAACTCAAGGCTTGACTCAACTCTACTAGATCTACCCCAAACCTTAACTCAAGGTCTAAACAAATCAATCAAATCTGCTCTCAAGTCTTCTCAAATACTTGTCTCAAATCTGCTTTGCAAGCTTCCATAAAAGCTCACACCAATCTGTCCACAAGTCCTCTCTAGAACCTGCTCAAATCTTCTCTACAAGTCCTCTCTAGAACTTGTTCAAATCTTCTCAACATGTCCACATAGAACCTATCCAAATCTTCTCAATAGGTCCACACAGAACCTGCTCAAATCTACTCAATAGGTCCACACAAAACTTGCTCAAATATGCTCAACAAGCTCACACAAAACTTGTCCAAATCTGCTCAACAAGCTCACACATAACTTGTCCAAATATGCTCAATCATTTTCTCAACTCAAATCAATCTCATAGAAGCATAAAGAGAATTGTTAGAGACTCAATATGTTCTATTCTCAAAACTCAATCACTTTCTCAACTCAATATCATAGAAGCATAAAGAGAATTTTTAGAGACTCAATATGTTCTATTCTCAAAACTCAATCACTTTCTCAACTCAATCTCATAGAAGCATAAAGAGAATTGTTAGAGACTCAATATGTTCTATTCTCAAAACTCAATCTCAACTCAAATCAGAATATAGTATAGTTTGTTTTATGGAACTTGATCAATCACTTCATACATCCACTTGACTAGGCTTAATCAACTCTACTCAACCAATCTCTTCAAGAAACAACTCTTTCTTTCAAACCCTAGTCCAAGCATGTACACACCAACTCAAAATGTTTCCAACAATGCTCAACAACAAATCTCACATAACAATGATACTCATGTTCTTTTCAAACTCAAGTCTAAGTCCTTTGCATAACAACTCACTTCAACAACAATGCTCATAAAACATTCTTCATATAACAATGATACTCATGTTCTTTTCAAACCTAACTCAGGTTCTTCACATAACCAATGGCTTCAACAACAATGCTAATAAGACAAGGTTTTTAATCACAACTCTTAATTCAGAAAACCTTGAAGCATTAACTCAACCACTTTCGAAAAGGAAACCCTAATCAAATCCTTTTCACTCCAAACTTAATTTTCAAGACAACAATCAATCAACTCAACCAAGAAGGAATTTGCCCATACCTTTTGTTTGACAAGTAGTTGGTCTCACAAATCTGCCACACTCACAATTACTTCTTTGCCAATCTCAATAAGGGTTAGAGGATAATTTTCTTCAACAAAACATATCACAAATATAATATCAAAATTACACCTTATCACTCCAACTTGATTAGTAATCAATATCCTCACAATAATCACAAAAACCCTTAATTCAAAATAACATACTACCCACAAAGTCTTAATCTTCTAATATTCCACAATAGCAATTTAAGACTTTTAAAAATAAAAACAAAATTCTCCTTATAACTCCTAAAGGTAATTCTCAACTACCACAACTTTATTACAAAGCAACCTTTCCAAACTCAACCACTAAACAACCTTATACCTCCAACTTAGGCATTTAATTAAAATTAAAATCAAAATATTACCTTTGCCTTTGGAGGGAATCGAACCCTCGATGTTGCCCCCTATGAGCACCTTAACCATGGCCAAAGTCACCGCACGAGCCAAGCGCTCATTGAGATTAATGAAGCACCACGTGCTTCTTAATCTCCACTCTCTCCTTCCGCCTTGGCAAAAGAACGTGCACCGTAGGCGCTTCACTCAACACACCTCACGATGCACCCATCGTGATTCGAACACGAACTCCCTTGCAAGCCAGCGCTTTTGCGCTTTCCAAAATGCCACTAGACCACGTTGTCTTATGCAACTTCGAAAATCGAAGCTTCCTCCCTTCAACACTTTGTTGTCACATTTTTCGCATACACTCACGAGCTCTTACTTTCGCAGGCCAATCTTTTTACTTTAGAGCAAGGATAATAAATTTAAACTTTAGGCATAGTATTTATATGCTTCCTCCATTACTTTGAAAATGTCGACGCTTTCCTTGTTGTTTTCTATGACGTCGGCGGAGATCATAAAGGCTTCGAATGCCTTTGGTCTTAAACCCAACCTTTGGGTTTATTAAGATATCTTTAGACTTTATAAAACCCACTCTTTGCATTATAAAATATTATAATAAAAATTATAAATATTTTATTTGGGTTTTCACCATGGCACATTTAATATTATAATAACCATTATTATAATATTATACCTTTGATAAAGTACCTTTAATATTTATTTATAAAATTTAAATTCTCACTGAATTTAAATAATTTATAAAATAAATATTATAACTCCTTTTTAACTTCTATCTTTTGCACTGTTTCACTTGATCTTTGGCCTTCTTCCTGGATATCAAATAACCATTTTATCCCCTTTGTTTCCTGCTGAAATATTTGGTATTAATGATGACTTCATCTGGTGACATCAATGACAACTTTGACTTAGGGACTCAAAATGTCCAACATCAACAATGGGCTGTGCTCAACCGTGGGCACAATCATTTTGCCTATAAAGGTAGGACATAAGACCATCCCCATAATGTGTCATGTGTTAGAAGAGGTTATGCAATATGACATCCTTCTAGGGCATCCCTGGATCAGGGACATGCAATGCGTACCCTCAATCCTGCACCAATGCATCAAGTATATGCATGAGGGACAAGTTCATGTGGTTCCATCCGATGAAGAGTCATTCAAGTACGTGCATCAAATTGACTTTTTTGGGGACTTTGTCCTTCCATAAATACACTTGTACATAAGGTCTTCATCCCCAACCATGTAGCTAGGAAGCAAAATCAAATCAGTGTGAGGTGACTCATCCACATTGGCACCACCTCCTACATCCAAAGCTACTGGTGCTTCTGAAAAATCTTTGACATATAAGGCAAAATATAAATAGAAGTTGAAGGCACCCCTAGTGGAGGAAGTACCAAAGGAAATTTTGACCATAGCAGCTGTAGGAATCTCTACTCCTATGGAGGAGGAACATTTCCAAGAAATAGTCCAGAAGGTACCTCAACCTACCTTGCCTGCATCATCAACATCATCTGCACCCTAGGTGACAGTTCACCTAGCCAACACAATACTAGGTGAATATATTGTGTAGAACATGAGTTTCATGCCAATCATTGAGTCTGTATAAGACATATACCGACCAAGAATCCCAAATATTCTAGTAGGGATAGTGGTTCCCCTAGGGGTTCCACCCAACCAAACATATTTTATATATGATGGTCTAGATTATGCCCATACTACTCCTAATATGGAAAGAGATGAGGATGAGCCATTCACCATGAATGTTCATTACTTGTCAAATCCTGAGTTCGCTCTGAAGTACTTTGAGCAGTGTCACTAGCAAGGATATGGCCTAGGCCTATATGATCAAGGGTACCAACTACCATTTTAGATGTAGTACCAATTATCTACTAATAGGTATGATTTAGGCTATCAAATGTGGAGTCATGATGACTCTTTGGAAGCAGCCCTAGAAAAGCTAAGCATTGGGTTTAGGAAGGACATCGATTGGAATCCCTATCAACCCCCTAACAAAAACTACTTGGGTGACGGATGGGTGTCAATGATCAATGTCACACCACCTGACGACTATCATCTTGAATCCTTTCTTGAAGCACCCCCATCAAGAGCCATCCTATTGTAGGAAGAGCCAATGCATGGATGAGTGAGAGGAGTATGACTATGTCCCAAACAAGGACGAAGATGATGTTGGCCCAACCTATCATGGGCCTTGACATATGTAAAATCTTGCTTGGACAGGCCACACAAAGAGTGGGTATATCTTAGATGAGAGTGAATACATATTAGATGAGGGTGGATACATGTCAAACGAGAGTGGCTACGATACATAAGACTCAACTGATATGGCCTTCATAAGACATGCATGCCAAATGGTAGGGCCCATAGTAAATGCCAATGGATTCTTCATAAGTGATGATGATTATGAAGATGAGACTAAAATGGCCTATCTTAGGCATCAACAGGCAAGTCAGTACCCAACCCCAGTTGGCAGGAATGAGGGTTTTCTTACAAGCAATGACAACTTTGAGAATGAAGTCGAGAGGGCTTACCTTGAGCTCCACTTCCAACAAGTCAATCTGCTTGTTGAAAGAGAAGCGTTACTTTTCACCATAGATCATAACCTTCACTTCTTGGGGAGACCAATGAATCTAGATGCCATCTATCACATGGTCAATCCAGATCCCCAAATATTTAGAGAGAAACTTTTACCTAATGATCCCATCATCTTTTCTATCCATAAACCAAATCCTAATATCCCTATACCTGCAGAGCCTCATTGTGAGCATAGAGGGCACACCTTTGATATAGAGATTCACCCATGTGGTCCTGGATATTTCATTCCATCCATCAACATAATCTCCATTGATTTGACCACTCCACTCCATGACCCAACAAATCCATCAAAACCATTGTATTAATGTAGAGTTTATTGATTGGGATCATGCTGATTCACCCCTAGAGCCTAAAGATTTCTTTCCTAATGAAGAGATGCTACAACCATTTCATTTTTCACCAGGATACGTACATGATGTTTATCACACTAGTTTTGACCCTGAGTTAGTGGGAACTATAAATCCAAAATATGACATTCATTTAATCCCCACTCCTCACCAACTTGAGGAGGGGTCACATATGGCAAAAGAGGAAAATTTCAAGGTGGACATCAAAAATGATCCTTCTCAACCAAAGAAAGTTAAGTTTGGAGAAAGCTTATCTCCAGAATAATAGGCCATCATAATTCCTCTACTGAAAGAGAGACCAAATATTGTTTCTTGGACATTTAAGACATGTTGGGGCTGGATCCGAAACTGGTTGTACACAACCTATCACTAGATCTTGTGAAGAAATCGGTCAAGTAAAATCTCAAAAAGATGCATCCAACCGTCGCTTTGATGGTTAAAAATGAGTTGTAGAAACTATTGGATGTAGTCTTTATTGTTCCCATCGACTATCTAGAATGGGTATCAAACATGGTGCTCGTAGGAAAACCTGATGGAAGAGTCTGTATTTGCACAAATTTTATGAATCTCAACAAGGCAATCCTGTAGGATTCATTCTCATTGCCCAACATAGATGCTCTTGTAGATGCAACTACAGACCATGAGATGCTATCCCTAATGGATGGTTTTTCTGGTTATAATCAGATTCTGATTAAACCCGAAGACTAGCATAAAACCATATTCACCACTCCATGGGGGATATTCTATTACAAAGTCAATGGGCTATGACATACATTTTTCATGACTACATGCATAAGATCTTGGAAGACTACATCGATGACTTGCTAGCCAAGTCATTACTATAATAAGGGCATGTTGAGACCCTCAAAAAGGTCTTCGATCGCCTGATTGAGCACAATGTGAGGATGAACCCCAAGAAATGCATCTTTGGTGTAACTTCTGGAAAAATCTTGGGATTCATCATTTCTAAACGAGGCATCGAGGTAGATCCAACAAAGATAAAGGCTATCCTGGAAATGGCCCTACCCATGAACATCAAAGAAATGAGAAGCTTACAGGGAAAAGTAGCATCCATAAAGTGGTTTATTGCACAAATATCAGATAAATATCAACCCATGAATCGACTGCTACACAAGGGGGTCCCATTCTAGTGGGACAAAGAATTTCAAGAAGCCTTTGCTAAAATCAATGTGTACCTAGAAATGCTACCAGTCCTAGCTCTACCAAGGCTAGACGTGCCATTCTTGTTGTACATATCTGCTACCAATTTTTCTTTGGACACCATGTTGGATCAAAATAATGCGCAAGGTAAATAAAAAATGATATATTATATCAATCACACTTTGGTGAGCTACGAGATAGGATATGCATACGTAGAAAATCTATGCTTAGCAGTGGTTTTTGCAACCAAGAAATTACACCACTACATGTTGAGCCATACGACATATGTAATATCCAAGAAAAATCCTTTGTAGTATATGATGAGCAAGACATATCATAATACATGTACTACAAAGTGGATCATGCTATTGATAGAATTTGATTTAGAATTCATAAACCAAAAGTCCATCGATGGACAAGTCATAGCTGATAAACTGGCTGAGGTGCCTCTTCAAAATAGTAGGCCCCTCACCATAAAAATTCTTGATGATGTAGTATTTGCATTATCAGAAGCACCGAACTCGAAGAGCTAAAAAATGAAGTGGACATGACTTTGTTTTTTGATGGTTTGAAGTGTGAGCAAAGAGGCGATGCAGGAATTATCTTTTTTCACACCATAAGGTGCTCCAATACCCTTTTCATTCAAGCTAGACTTCTCCTGCACTAATAACAACATCGAATATGAGACCCTAATATTGGGTCTCAAAACATCCATTGCCATGAGAATCAAAAGGCTAAATATCTTTGATGACTCCCTCCTCATAGTCAACCAGTTCAAGGGAATATTTTCAATGCTGGGATCCAATCCTGAAAGCTTACAAGGAGCTTGTTGACACATATCTAGCTAAACTAAAGTATTATGACATTGAGGCAATCCCTTTTTCATAAAAAAAATTTGTAGACAACATGGCATCTCTTTGATCCTTTATCCCTCAGAATCCATCTATTGATTTCACTAGCATTCATGTCAAAATGCTCTCACACTCAGTGATCCAATGTGAGGCTTTTGATAACAAGGAATCAGTCAATATGATTCATATAGATCCAAACCACGAATGGTTTGATAAAGCTAAATACTCCTTAAAGGAATCACCTTGGGGGTCCTTGATCTCATAATGTCCTATAGAGAAAGGTACCACTATTCACCAAAAGGTTGTTTTTTGATCTGCATTCATGCAAATCAAAGCACATGAGGAAAGAGTCATCTTATCTATCGAGGCTGTAGCCTATCAGAACTGGATATCCTAGTTACAAGACTTCCTTAGGCTTGGAATTATCCCATAGGGACTGTCGCATGTCGAAAGACAAGCATTCAAGAAAAAAATGACAATATATGTCTTGCAAGGAGGAATATTGTATCATCAAAGCTATGATGGAATCTTCCTACATTGCTTAGAGCCCTAAGAATTAGCTTAAGAAATTTTGCAAGCTCACGATGGTATATGTAGTGGCCGCTTCAATGGCATGGCCATTGTCAAGCACAGCATTTGAATGGATTTTTACTAGCCCACCATGGAGAAGGATTGTTATGAGTATGTCAGAAAATGAGTTAAATACTAGTAGCATATGAACCTAACGCACTTGCCATCTTAGGCATTACAACCCATTAGGTGGCTTGGTCATTTTCTCAATGGGATTTTGATCTAATTAGAAATATTTCTCCCTCATATTTGGGCTGACACACGTTCATATTAATGGCCACTAAGTACTTCACATAATGGGTAGAAGCAGTCCCCTTAACCTCGATAATTGGTACTCAAATTGTAGAGTTCATACTTCATAATATCATCTATCATCTTGGGGTGCCCGTAAATATAATCTCGGATAATGGTCCATAATTCAAAAACAAAAATGTGTGAGCTTTAATGACCAAATACAACATTCAACACATTTTTGTGACACCATACTATCCACAAGCAAACGGGAAAGAAGAGGCCTCAAACAAGACAATAATAGTCATGTTAAATAATACGGTGAAAGAAAATCATAAGGACTAGAACCTACAATTTACCTTGGCATTATGAGCTTACAAGACTAGTGTGCAGACGCCCACTACGGCAACACCGTTTTTGCTTATATACGACATTGAGGCCATTATGCCCTTAGATTTGGAAATTCTGACATTACATATCACATTGAAAGAGTTCATCAATGATGATACTGCATGGAAAGCTCACCTGGATCAATTAACCCTTCTGGATGAACAACGCATCAATGCTCTTGAGCATCTTTGCATTTACCAGGATCATCTAACACAAGCTTATAACAATAAATTCCATCTAAGAGAATTTAAAGTTGGGGATATTGTGCTTAAAGAAAACAAAAAAAACTCAAATCTACCATTGCATCTACGAGATAAATTTATGGCTAATTGGATAGGTCCCTATATCATCTCTGAGAAGATTGGGCCTGGGGCATATCACCTAACAATGCTAGAGGGTGTTGAGGAGCCAGAGCCTCTAAAAATCAATCATTTAAAGGCGTTTCACACATAAATCAACAAAATATCAAAAACATTCAAATAAATTTCAAAAGTTTCAAAAATAATAGAAATCATAAAAATCCAAACAAATAAGAGAATATCATAGTAAAAAAAAAAATGCCCCAAAGGCATCTTAAAGCCCTTTGTTCAACTCACAAAAAGCTCCAAAGGTATCTTAAAGCCCTTTGGTCAAATCACAAAAGGTCCCAAAGGCACCTTAAAGCCCTTTTGGTCAACTAAAAAAAAGCTCCAAAGGCATCTTAAACCCCTTTGGTCAAATCACAAAATGCCCCAAAGGCATCGTAAAGCCCTTTTGTCAACTCACAAAAAGCTCCAAAGACATCTTAAAGCCCTTTGGTCAAATCACAAAATGCCCCCAAGGTACATTAGAGCCCTTTGGTCAATCACAAAAATCTCCAAAGGCATCTTAAAGCCCTTTTGTCAAATCACAAAAAGCCCCAAAGGCACCATAAGCCCTTTGGTCAAAAACAAAACATAAAAACACAAAAACACTTCAAAAATAAAAAGATACAAATGAAGAACATGTGCTTATACTGAGAGGGGGGTGAACAATATAATATAAAATTTTTCCCCAAATAGTAGCATAAAAATTAATAAAGCAGTAAACATCACACAAAGAATCACACACATGAGAGACATCATTTTTAATGTGGTTCACCCAATGTGGGCTACCTCCACAAAAAATATTTCTTCTAAATATTTCTCAAATAATCTCTTGGGAATCCTTCCCAATTACAATGTTTATGGACCTCTATCCAAAGGAGATGCTGATCCCCTAAATATCAAGTTCATGGATCTATTACATAGGAGAACTCTTTCCCCTTTTTCTCTGGCTAGTGATCTTCTAGAAGACTCTGTCTCTCTACTGCACTGACTTGTGGATATCTCTCCACTTTAAGACTCTTCACTCAAATCTGTCTTCAATTTTCCTGGCTGCTGGATCTCTATCCACTGAGAATCTATCCTCTATACTCTATCACCTCCAAAGCTTTGTCAATATGCTCACTCATAACCTTCTCAAATCTGCTCAATAGGTCCACTCAGAACCTGCTCAAATATGCTCAATAGGCTCACTCAGAACCTACTAAAATCTGCTCAACAAGCTCACTCAGAACTTGTCCAAATATACTCAAAAAGCTCACTTAGAACTTGTCCAAATATGCTCAATAAGTCCTCTCTAGGACTTGCTCCAATCTGCATAGCAATATTTCACAAAATCTTACTCAAAATTAGTCCATAAGCCTTCTCAAAGACTTGCCTCAAATCAGCTCAATAAAATCTCAACTCAATCTCATAGAAGCATAAAGAGAATTGTTAGAGACTCAATATTTTATACTCAAATACCAATCTCAACTCAGCAATCTCATGGAAGCATAAAGAGAATTGTTAGAGACTCAATATGTTCTATACTCAAATCCCAATCTCAACTCAAATCAATCTCAACTCAAATCAAATCAGAATATAGAATAGTTTGTTTTATGGAACTTGAACAACCACTTCACACAATCACTTGACTAGGCTCAAACAACTCTACTCAACCAATTACCACAAGGAGCAACTCTTTCTCACAAATCCTAGTCCAAACATGAATCAACCAACTCAAAATGTTTCCAACAATGTTCAACAACAAATCTCACATAACAATGATACTCATGTTCTTCTCAAACCCTAACTCAGGTTTTTCACACAACTAATGGCTTCAAATACAATGCTTATAAAACAAGGTTTTAACCATAACTCTCAAACCAGAAATCCTTGAAGCATTCAACCAACAACTCTCAAAAGGAAACCATAATCAATCCTTTTCACTCCAATGATATTTTTACAAATCAACCACCCAATCAAATTAATGGAGAATATTGCCCATACCTTTTTGATGCCAAGAAGTTGTCCACAAAATCTGCCGCACTCAACACACTTTCTTTTTCCAATCTCAACAAGGGTTAGTGGACTTCAAATAATAATCACAAGATAAAGTATAACTCAATTTACATATTTTTACTCCAACTCAATAATCACATCCACCAAAGTCCATCTATAGAAAAACCCTCTAAAATAATAATCAATAAGCCACTATTATAATCCTTAAATTCAAAACCCTTATTTCTACTAAAATAATGCTCTCAAAAATTCAAATCAATACCATAAGGCTCAAATAATCATCTATGGCTTTCACCAACAAAATAATTATTTAACCTTTTAAACACAACAAAGGTTTTACAAAATGAAATATTTTCTAACCCTTATCACTCCAAACTTTAGAGAATTAATTAAATTTTAATCAAAAATTGCATACCTCCTTAATGGGTTTTGACCCCTCGATGTGCCCTCATCGTGAGCACCTTAGCCATGGCTAAGGTATCCAAATGAGAGTCTCACTCCCAATTTTCCTTGAAGATACTCAAAAGTGTCTTTTGAGAGTGGCTTAGTGAAAATATCTGCTATCTATTCCTTTGTAGTGACATACTCCAATCTGACTTGTTTATCTAACACCTGTTCTCTCATAAAATGATACTTAATCGAAATGTGCTTCGTCTTGGAATGCATTACTGGATTTTTTGAGATACATATGGCATTGGTATTATCACATAGTATAGGAATAGGTTGATCATGTTTTATCTTGAAGTATTCTAAAGTCCTCTTCATCCATAACACTTGTGTACAACTGGCTACTACTGCAATATATTCTACCTCTATTGTGGATAGTGATACTGAAACCTGCTTCTTACTTAACCAGGATACTAGTCTTTCTCCAAGAAAGAAAGCTCCCCCACTTGTGCTTTTTCTATCATCAATACTGTCGGCCCAATCTGCATCTGTATATGTTGTGAGTGTGAAACTATCACTTTTAGGATACCAAAGTCCAAAATCCATAGTCCCTTTTAGATACCTAAAAATTCTTTTTACTGCTGCCACATGTGTTTCCTTAGGTGTTGCCTAAAATCTTGCCACTAATCCTACTGATTGTACTATGTCTGGTCTTGTAGCTGTGACATACAATAAGCTACCAATCATGGATCTGTATAGTCTCTGATCTGCCTCTGGAGATTCATCATCCTTACTTAACTTGCACCCTGTGACCATAGGAGTACTTACTAGTTTGCAATCTTCTAATCTGAATTTCTTTAACATCTCCTTGATGTATTTGGCTTGAGAAAGAAACACTCCCTTTTTTTATTGTGAAATCTGAAGACCAAGAAAGAAGGATAATTCACCAAGCATAGACATCTCAAATTCACTCTGCATATTCTTAGCAAACTCTTTGCACATCTTGTCATTATTTCCCCCAAAAATTATGTCATCAACATAAACAACCACTATCAGAAGATCATTTCCTTCATTTTTGATATACAAATTACTGTCTGCTATTCCTTTCTTGAATCCCTGTTCCTGTAGATACCTATCCAATCTTGAATACCATGCTCTGGGAGCCTGCTTTAAGCCATATAATGCCTTTTTCAATCTGCATACCTGATCTGGAGTATCTGATAGTATAAATCCCTCTGGTTGTTCAATGTAGACCTCTTCTTCTAGAATCCCATTTAGAAAAGCTGACTTAACATCCATTTGATATACTTTGAAATTCTTGAAACTTGAAAAAGCTAAAAACATCCTTATAGCTTCAAGTCGTGCAACTGGAGCAAATGTTTCATCAAAATCAATTCCTTCTACTTGTGCATAACCTTTGCAAACTAACCTTGCTTTATTTCTGACAACTTGTCCATCTTCATTCAACTTATTTCTGAAGACCCATTTTGTGCCAATCACATTTTTGTCCTTTGGTCTTGGAACAAGTTTCCAAGTCTTGCTCTTCTCAATATGATCTAATTCTTCATTCATTGCTTTAACCCAAAATTCATCTTCACTAGCTCGAGAGAAATATTTTGGCTCAATCTTAGATAGCAAAGAAAAATTTGCTTGTTGAGATGGTTTTATTATTCTTCTCCTTGTTTGTATTTCATCTGGATTTCCAATGATCTGATATTTTGGGTGATGTTTCTGTACATACCTAGAAGGAGTCTTAGGAAGAAGCCTTTGTGTTTCTTCTTCATCATTATCTGATTCCTCACAAAATTCTTCTTGACAACATCCATCTTCTTGATATATTGCTTGCTAAATTGGCTCTCTAGAATCTATCTTTTCATCAACTGTTACATTCATACTTTCCACCATAGTGCGTGTTCTTTTGTTGTAACATCTGTAAGCCTTGCTCTTTGTGGAATAGCCAAGAAAAATTCCTTCATCACATCTTGGATCAAATTTGCCCAAATTTTGATCTTCCCGTCTTATGTAACATTTGCTTCCGAAGATCTTAAAATGTTTTACAGTAGCAGGTCTTCCTTTCCAAAGCTCATAAGGAGTCTTGTGATGATTTACCCTTAATTGAGCCCTAGTAATTATGTACACAGCTGTAGATACGCTTCTTTCCAAAAACCATCTGACACTTTAGATTCATTTAACATAGCTCTAGCCATGTTTTCAACAATCCTGTTCTTCCTTTCAACTACTCCATTTTGTTGGGGAGTTCTCGCTACTGAGTACTCTCTCTTGATTCCATGTTGTTCACAAAATTCTACAAACTCATCTGAAGTAAACTCTCCTCCTCTATCAGATCGTAGACATTTAATCCTTTTGCCTATTTCATTTTCAACCAATTTCTTGAATGCTTTGAATTTTTTGAAGGCTTCTGACTTCTCTTTTAGGAAAGTTACCCAAACCATTCTGGAATAATCATCTACAAACAACATGAAGTAACTCTCACCCTGAATAATTTGTGTTCTGGTAGGACCACACAAATAAGTATGTATTAAACTTAAAGGCTCAGAAGACATATAGCCTTTTGGTTTGTAAGTTGTCCTAGTTTGCTTTCCATGTTGACAAGGTGCACAAATTGTGTTTTGAGGTCTCCTTATTTTGGGTAAATCTCTGACTGCTTGTTTGTTGCTTATGCTGACTATGTTGTCAAAATTCAAATGACCTAATATTCTATGCCATAACCAGCTCTCATCTTCTTGTGATAGAAAACACTTTTCTCCTTTGATCTCATTGAGCATATATAAGTTGTTTGGAGTCCTTCTTGCATTTGCAATAATTCTTCCTGTTTTAGTTTTCATTATCTCACATCTATCTGGATGGAAGGTAACCATATATCCTTGATCACAAAGTTGACTTATACTCAGAATATTGTGCTTTAACCCTTTGACATACAAAACATTCTCTGTTTTTGTTTTTCCATTGTCTAGACTTAGAGTACCTCTCCCAACAATCCTAGTTGATCCATTATCACCAAAACTTATAGATCCTCTATTTGTTTCCTTTAGAACAATGAATTTGTCTTTGTCTCCTATCATGTGACTAGAGAAACCACTATCCAGATACCATTGTTCTTCTTTATTTTGAGCATGCAGGGCTGTTTGAACTAACATAGATCTGGCCCTATCATTCTTTCTTTCATCCTTCCTAGTTGTTGGAATTGTTTTTCTAAACTCAGGAAATATCATTTTACACCATCTAGCCTTGTGCCCAAAATTATTGCATTTGTAACATATAACATCATTATCCATGAGAGGTGCAAAGGAATTGAAATCTCTATTGTATCTTGCATGATGAGTACAATGTGCAGCTATATGACCATATTTATTGCAAGAAAAACAATGACCATGAAAGAGATTATGTAACCTGTTTGGAGATCTTGGATATTGTGGAGAAGTCATCCTCTTCTTGTAATTAACTCTTATCCAGGGTTCCTCTTTGTTCTCTTCCTTTCTGATGTCCTTTGCTTGCTTTTCTTTGTTTGAAGTTTCTACCTTTTGGAAGCTTGATTCCTCTTTCACATATTCTGTATTTTGTAGTATCTTGATCCCTTCCAGTTTATTTCTTAGGAGAACAATTTTTGCTTCCAATATTCCACATTCTATTTCCTTGGCTCTCAATAGATCTGTCATATCTTGCTCAATCTTCTTTCCTTCTTCTACCTTAATCTTGAATTTTGTAAGGTTCTATATAAGTTCCACTCTTGCTTCTTCATCTTCTTGAATTTGTTCCTTCAAGTTTGAATTTTTCTCTCTAAGTCTTTCCAGTTTTCTGAGAGCAGCAAAGAATTCTTCTTTTATATCAAACCCACTTTCTTCTTCACTTTCTGAGGTCATGTGTGCTACCGAAGGATCTTCTTTTGAGTTGTTAGACTCTTCACGGAGAGACCCACTCTGATACCAATTGAAGAACATGTGCTTATACTGAGAGGGGGTGAACAATATAATATAAAACTTTTCCCAAAATAGTAGCATCAACATTAATAAAGCAAGTAAACATCACACAAAGCATCACACACATGAGAGACATCATTTTTAACGTGGTTCACCCAATGTGGGCTACCTCCATAGAAAATATTTCTTCTAAATATTTCTCAAATAATCTCTTGGGAATCCTTCCCAATTACAATGTTTATGGACCTCTGTCCAAAGGAGATGTTGATCCCCTAAATCTCAAGTTCGTGGATCTCTTCCATAGGAGAACTCTTTCCCCTTCTACTCTGGCTAGTGATCTTCTAGAAGACTCTGTCTCTCTATTGCATTGACTTGTGGATCTCTCTCCACTTGAAGACTCCTCACTCAGATCTATCTTCAATTGTCCTGGCTATTGGATCTCTATCCACTGAGACTCTGTCCTCTGTACTCTATCACCTCCAAAGCTCTATCAATAGGCTCACTCGAACCTTCTCAAATCTGCTCAATAGGTCCACTCAGAACCTGCTCAAATCTGCTCAATAGGCTCACTCAACTTGCTCAAATCTGCTCAACAAGCTCACTCAGAACTTGTCCAAATCTGCTCAACAAGCTCACTCAGAACTTGTCCAAATCTTCTCAATAAGTCCTCTCTAGGACTTGCTCAAATCTGCATAGCAAGCTTTCACAAAAGCTTACTCAAAATCAGTCCACAAGCCTTCTCAAAGACTTACCTCAAATCAGCTCAATAAAATCTCAACTCAATCTCATAGAAGCATAAAGAGAATTGTTAGAGACTCAATATGTTCTATACTCAAATCCCAATCTCAACTCAAATCAATCTCAACTCAACAATCTCATAGAAGCATAAAGAGAATTGTTAGAGACTCAATATGTTCTATACTCAAATCCCAATCTCTTTCTCAACTCAACTCAAATCAGAATATAGAATAGTTTGTTTTATGGAACTTGAACAACCACTTCACACAATCACTTGACTAGGCTCAAACAACTCTACTCAACCAATCACCATAAGGAGCAACTCTTTCTCACAAACCCTAGTCCAAACATGAATCAACCAACTCAAAATGTTTCCAACAATGTTCAACAACAAATCTCACATAACAATGATACTCATGTTCTTCTCAAACCCTAACTCAGGTTTTTCACACAACTAATGGCTTCAACAACAATGCTTATAAAACAAGGTTTTAACCATAACTCTCAAACCAAAAATCCTTGAAGCATTCAACCAACAACTCTCAAAAGGAAACCACAATCAATCCTTTTCACTCCAATGATATTTTCAGAAATCAACCACCCAATCAAATTAATGGAGAATATTGCCCATACCTTTTTGATGCCAAGAAGTTGTCCACAAAATCTGCCACACTCAACACACTTTCTTTTTCCAATATCAACAAGGGTTAGTGGACTTCAAATAATAATCACAAGATAAAGTATAACTCAATTTACACCTTTTTACTCCAACTCAATAATCACATCCACCAAAGTCCATCTATAGAAAAACCCTCTAAAAATAATAATCAATAAGTCACTATTATAATTTCCTCTAAAATTCAAAACCCTTATTTCTCCTAAAATAATGCTCTCAAAAATTCAAATCAATACCATAAGGCTCAAATAATCATCTATGGTTTTCACCAACAAAATAATTATTTAACCTTTTAAACACAACAAAGGTTTTACAAAAATAAAATATTTTCTAACCCTTATCACTCCAAACTTTAGAGCATTCAATTAAATTTTAATTAAAAAATCGCATACCTCCTTAATGGGTTTCGACCCCTCGACCTGCCCTCACCGCGAGCGCCTTAGCCATGGCTAAGGTAGCCAAACGAGCTACCCGCTCATTCGTATTGCAAAAGGGAACCGATGTCCCTTTATTTGCTGCAAGCCCACGTGCCTCAAAAACTTTGCATGCCCTAGGCGCTTCCACCACAAAGCACAACAAATGAACCTTGCCAAAAATCGAACGCACGACCTCGTGCTACCAAATGCCTTTGCATTGCTCGAGTTGCCAACAGGCCACACTGCCCAAGGTGACTTGGGTTTCGCACGCCATCCGATTTATTCGTTGCTTCCACCACTAAAACCTTTTTTGCACGAGCTCTATTCGCTTTCGACAATCACATTAACAACAAGAGCAAGGATGATTTAAATTGAAGAATTTAATGGCATATATATATGCCTTCCCTCCGCTTGGAAACGCGCTTCCTCATGACGTCGATGGATAAACTTTTACATTTAATTTTAAAATTTAAATTTAAATTTTAAATAATTTAAAATTTAAACTAAATATTTAAAATTAAATATCTCCATCATCGGGGCACCTTTTTCGATGAAACGAAAAGCCAACTTGGGTTTTAAGAAAAACCCATTTCAAATCTGCCATCCATGGTTTTAAATAAAAACCCTTTGCTAAGCTTCCCTTGAAGCTCCTTTTTGGAACCAAATGCCATGCATCCTTTTGATCAAAACCTTTGCTTCTCATGAAGCTCTTTGTGGAGAAAATCATAGTGCTTACTTGCATAGGTCCTTTTGACATCAATGACAACTTTTTAGCTTAGGGACTCAAAATGTCCAACAAAAAAATATTCATAATAATAAAAATGCAAAAACAATTGAAAGCATCGAAAATACAAAAACATTTGCATTCCACATTTGCATTCACTTAAGTTGCATTGCATTAGGCATTTCCATCCATTGCATTTGCATTAGATACATGTGTTTGCAATCTTACAAATGACACCACATTTGTACATCAATCATGCATCTTCAAAATCCATCATCATCCATCACCCATGAGTGTAACTATATTTTTCAACACAATCCCTCCTGTTGTTATAAGGAATATACTAGGGTTTTGGTCACCCAACCATACCTAGTGGTTTTATCAAACTTTGTAGAAATCCATCTTAGCTTCTAATAGGTGAGGTTTAGTTTTGATAGCACTTGGTATATTTCAGAATCCCATCACTAATCAAAACACTAAAATACTATTTGGAATAAGAGAAAGATGAACGTTGTGAAGTGGTATTAGGTATCATAAAGTGAAAAGTTTATCTTGCTCATCCCCCTATGCAACCGGTTTAGAAATTCTGAGAATTGGCAAAAGGAAAAGTTCACCCCTATCCAAAGAAATCCCTTGCTTTAATAAAAACAAGAAAAATCCTCAACAAAACAAAATTCAAAAACAAAATAAACAGTGATGGTCATCAATACATAAATCCCTTGCTCAAAAGAAAACAAAAATTCAAAATAAATAGTGGTATTCATCACTATGCATGAGCAAGTATCCCAAATAAATGTGAAGAAAATAAGGGAGTATTGAATTTGAATCCTTGGAATTATTAGAATGAACGAGCCTTATGCACGATGATATGTCTATCACATTAGCATCTTGCTTTTGTATAGACCAATGTTTGCATGTGGAAGAGCTAGCTTTAGGTGTCTCGTACTAGCTAGTGGTCTAATCCAATTGAGTCCAAATTAGGATCAAGATAAATATTTGAGGATCCCCAATATAACAATGGGTTGAATGAATCCCTTATGGCACTGGGGTATGCTTATGTTCTAACTAATATATTCATTTGCACACACAGGGATAATGGAAATCTAGGTCTTCATAATGAAAAATTTATCCTTCAAAATCTCTATATGATCAGTATACAACTTTTGATGAAGCAACTAGGGTATTTGAGTCTCATGGAAAACCCCAAAAATCACCTCATAGCAACAATTCATATCATAACTCACATCATCCACTTTATTGAGGAGGTTTGTTCATTAAAGAGGTATCCATGAAATAGGATAGATACCGGATGAATGTCAACAATGGTATTAGACGGTCACTGACTATTTTGTGCATATATTTTAATGTATAGAAGCTAATCAAGAAAGTAAATACATACCACATCATCTCACCTCACATTTGGATGTTTAAATAAGTAATTCTTATTACAAGAGTTATTATTTATTCATGATTTTTATACATTTTGTGGTGTCGCCCATTAGATTGATAAACTCATATCACATCATCCCATATGTTTTAAGTGGTTAAAGCATAATAGGCTCATTTACATTAAATTATCATCATAATGCATCCTGCACATTTCAATTATCATATCATCACAACATAAGTTAGATACACATAAATAAATCAAAAGATAAACATGTATTTAACATAAGCATTGCATCCATATATGCATCCATCATCATAATGCATCCACACATATAGACCACATCATCTAAAACATACATCTATCATATAGCTAAATGCATATAAATACATCACATCATGTAGCATAAAATCATAATAAATATAAAAACATAATCATAAAAGATACAGATAATGAGTCTCAAAATCTAGATATCATATAAATGTGTGTCAAATAAGTACATGTAGGTACAAAAATCACCATAAGGCTACAATCGTATAGGTTTGCTGATCTCACACTCAAAATAGTACAAGATACCCAAAAATCCATAGTGCTCAAGAGTGGCCTACACCACTAGTATCACATCTGCCCTCACTGCCCCCTCTAGGAGGTAGCATAGAATCGATACCCCTAGTCCGCTCTATTTGGGACCTGGTATTTTGGCTCAATCGAGCTGATGACTACCTTGAAGTACTTCGTATCATCCTCTATGACCCTCCTACCATAGGCCTCTTTGGTAGGTAGCATCCTTGAAGCCTGACCTCATGCTCCAGTGCCAAGATATAGGATGCATCCAGGGTGCACTGCTCCAAGTCCTCTACTAAAAACTCGTGAAAATGCTGATATCTGCACATGTGTCTAAACCACTAGGTCCCTAAGGTGCTGCATAGGTGGAACAACCTATCCCTGAGAAACACCCCCATCGGTAGTAAGCTGATCTATCCTATCTTGTAGTGTGGTTCACTCTGCCTCAAAGCACTGAACTAGAGCTCAAAACTTGAAAATGGGGGCATCCCTCTATTGCACCTAAATTTGAGATATCTGCAGCTTAACCTCAACCTGATGCAACTGATCCTAAAGAGGGGACTCATACTTCTTAGGAGCTAACTCCTCCTCCTCCTCAGGGGTAACCTACTCCTCTACCATCTGCTCCTCTGCTGCCTATCACCCTTCCTACCCCTAATCATCTATTCGAGCCCACACTCGGTGCCCATATGAATACTTAGCCTCTACCTCATCCAAAGTCTACCCCAGGTGACTGCCACTCTACCACAATAATGTACCCCATGAACATGTATACACCTATATAACTCTAACATCAACCATGCTAGGATAAACTGTAGGAGGGCCATCCTCCTATGAGATTACTGTAACTTGAGGCAGTGGAAGGTTCTTCTCTATAGTAATCTGATGGTATACAACTGGCTTGAGAGGGATGTCCTACTGGATGTCAAACTATCTGAGCACCCTAGAATAATAGAACTTTTTGATGTCATCCTTGCGACCAATAACCCATCGATCGTGTCAAGTTCGAGCTGTGAAGTTTGCGGGGGTCTTCCTAGGTAGGGCACTCATGATAGGGCCTCCAAATTATGTCAATATCCTACAAAATAGTAAAGAAGGCCATGTAACAGGAAAGTTTCCCTAAAAAAAGCTGAATCTTGCACTCCTCAATCGCTCTGGGCCACTTGGATCCATAGTATTGGGTATCATCATCTACAACAGTGATCTCCATAGGAAGTCCTGTTGGATGATCCACAATAATATGCTCCCATCCCCAGATCTAAAGGAGCAAGCTACAAGTAATTTTTGCCCATCCGTGACACTAAATATAGTATAACTCATCATAGCACTATGCTAGTAGTGCGCTCCCCCAAGAATAGATGACAGGTTCCTCGCTATCAATCAAGTCCTGTACCATCACTAAGAGGGTCCATGGGAACCTAGATTCAGAGTAGTCAGGTATAAGGATGTTACAAATCACCATAAATAGAATAGCATACCTCTGATAGAAGACATGCTCCTGGTACCATTGAGCAGCAAAAATCTTGCTAAAATGAGTATCTTGAAAGGCAACAACGGTATGTCTCTCGAATACCCTAGCAAACACTACATCTCTGACACCAGTGGTAGAAGAGACAATAGGTACTCCATCAAAAGGGATCCAAAAGATCCTGTAGATGTACTCCAAAGTGATCGTCATATCACCAATATGCAGATGGAAGGTATTAGTCCTGGAGTCCCATCTGTGGGCCAGGGCAGTAAGGTAAGCCTGATCTGACATGATCGTTGGAAGCCCAGTGACATACTGGAGCCCACGGACATCAAGACACTCCTAGTCCATGTAATCTAGGAGGTGCAGAAGGTCCAAAAATAGCTTTGGGTCTCGAGCCCAAGAAAAAAATATCTAGAGGTGCAAAATAAATCTAAATCAAATGCACTAACAAACTAATAAATGCATAAAACAAAAACTTTGCAAGATTTTCTAAGATAATCCTAAAGGAACAAACATGACTAAAATGCACCTACACATACAAAAAGATCAAATAATACACTTCAAAACTCCAAAAAAATTAATTAAATTGATCAAAATGCAAAAATTAGGGAAATAAACTTAAGGCCTCCTGGCCGCTCTAGCTAGGAGTGGCCACAAAGCAATTGTTGAAGCCAACAACCAAAAATTTAATCGTTGGATTTCAAACTAGTCGCTAACGACAACAACGACCAGCCTCAAGCCAAGCTAGCCACTCTGGGTGGCAGTGGCCAGTGGGAAACATGCCAACGACGTTCTCCCATGGCAAAAAATCACAAAAAAATTGCAAAAATCCTAAAACTAGTATGGATCCACTAAAACTAAATCTAGCCTACATCTATTGATAGGTTCGGTTTGTTGCCTATAGGTTTAGTGAGGTTCATTTACCGCATTTCTTAATTAGGTTCATTTTACTAAATTAAAGAAGCAAGCCAAGGTTTGGCATAATACCCATGAAGCTTCGGCTTCGCCATTGGTAGAAGCCTCTCCCTGCATAGGCATATAACCTGAATAAATAGCAAATTCGATAGCACTCCATGTCATAATTGCACTTTCTCACCTTAGAGCTCAAAAATATAATTAACATCTGGAAATAATAAATTGAGAAATCCTAGGATTTTCTTTTATATTTTCCCTTATTACCTTGGCCGCTACTGGTGTCAGTGGCCCACACTTTCTGGCCGCTGGACCTGATAGCGGCCAAGAAGCAGCAATTGGGGGTCATTGGACCTGACAACGACTAGAAAATAAGGAGAAATTTTGTCAATTTCTTACCACAGAGCACATAAAAATGAGTCAATAAACACATTTACAAATCCAAAGCAACCAAGATAAGCAAAAAATACCAAAAAAATTACATATATCAAAATCCAAAAATATCATAAAATCCAATAAACCAAAACAAAACAAGAACAACAAAATTCTAATTGAGCCTCATATTCAGTTATTTGCTTTATACACTTGATTATTGCAGTGACTAACACTCCATGCAATTTGGTGAGATGAGAAAATTACCATAATGCTAGTTGGGGTAAAATAGTTATGGACGAATTGAGACACTTCATTTCTAACCCAAAGAAGGCCATGATAGTCAGACTACCCCACGGGGGCGAGGATCCATCTCATTTATCCTATAGCAAATAGTGATTCAACAAGCTAAAATAGAATTGCTATCACCTTGATTCTCTAAGAAGGCCATTGTGGCCAGACCGTCCCATGGGATAGAGATGTGCAATTACCAAAATGGGTTTAAATCACACCTAAATGGGACATACCCTATAAAAACAAGCAACCCTCTAAAGAGGTCCAAATAATTCATTTTGGTCAAGTGACTCATCACTTTATTAATTGTCATTTCCTCATCCACTCGTCGCTTGAGAGGGTAGTCAAAAATTTGAAACTATCATAATCAAAGTAAAAAAAAGATCATCTCGATCATATCAAGACTGCGTTCATCTTACAAATCATTGCCAACAACTATCATAAGCTTACCCTTTGTTGGGAAAAAATTAAATATGATAGTTAAGTTTGTAGCTCTCTTCCTTTCGGACCTATAGTAGTACTGAAGCTACCCGATTGCCTGATGAACGAGTGCAAACTTCCACAAAATTAAGCTTTCCATTCAATTGGAAGTAATGATTCTCGAATGCACACCCTCTCGCATTACTGGGACATCCAATATTGATCAGATCAATGATCATCATCCAACCTACAATGTGACCCTATGTGGTCTATTTTTGCCTCGCACTATGTTTTACCACAACACATCCCAAAAAGGGGCATCTGTAGACACCTAAAACATGTCATGTTTAGGAGACTATCGATATGGACACATTCATATACCATATGAATCCTCTTGGATCTCTCCAAGAGAAAGAAATGGTCCTAACCACTCAAACAGGGTAGTTCTAGCCCATCCAGGCTTGACCGCTCTATAGCAGAGCGACCGCCACACCTGGCCACTAAAGACTACAGTGGCCACATCTAGCTGCTAGACCTAATAGCGGCTAGCACCATGTATAGTCTAGTCATGAAAATGGGCCCATATAATGCAGTATGATTGCATATTTGCATTGTTTGTGAGCAGATTTTGGCAAGGAACTCCTTGAATTCCTCCTAACTACCCCTTCAATGCCAGTTTGTGGCTGATGCTTCCCACTCGAGATGGCCAGTCGCATGATATTTGGATTGAAGCTTCTCTAGGAAGCCAAGGTCTAGATATGGAAGAGAGGTAATTCTACATATGGAATCTCCTACAAAGAGCAAAAGATCCACAATTTTTAGAGTAAATGTAGTGAAACCCTGTTAGATTGGAGAGTTCATCTACGAGCTCTTGAGGAGCAACAAAGTGTTGTTAGGTTGAGGAGAGACTACAAACCTGATATTCATATATGTTATTATTCACCATCATTTTGGTGACCCTTGAACATCAATTTGAGTAGAGAACTTGGTTCTACAACCCTTTGAGTGCGAGGATAAAGGTATTTTTTGCGATTGCTATCTTGGACAGTGGCCCGTAGGCACAACCTAGGGTTTGACATTAGTTTTCCTTGTGCTAGCATTAGATTAGATCTTTTTCTATTATAGCAGTTATTCCTAGCATAGATCTAATTTATAGTATACATTTACATTATTGTTCTTTAAGACATGCCAACATCTTTCATTAGCTTTATTGAATTTAATCATAGTATATTCATTTATCTTGTTCATCAGGTTTGATACTAACAACCTTAGTCGGGGAGGCAACCCAAACTACTAAGCATGCTTTGTTGCTTCCATGTACGTAGATCTACAGGTTTACAGGACCATATAAAGACATCAAGAGCACGGGATCTCTCATGGATGAGAGAAGGAGGAATTTGTGAGCCCTTAGGAAAGTTCATGTGCGAGATTAGGAAGCCTGTGAAATTGCACCTCTCCTTTGTGAGGGAATTTATTCCACCATCTGTTTCCCCACTTGTAACTGATTGTATCACAAACTAGGTATCCCTCATAGGGATGAATATGTAACCATGGATTGGAAATATCAATAAAAAACATATTTATTTATTTTTCTTATTTACGTGTCTTTTGCATGCTCATTCCTTTCAATTTGATATAATATATACATTGCAAGCCAGGTCAGTTACGGTGCATGCTCCCTGGGGTTGCAAAACAAGGAGTCAAAATTAGGAAGGACAAGCCACTCCATTGCTAATAAAATGTAAGATTTTTGGTAGAGATGTTAAAATTCTATTTGATAGTGGTACCATAGATAGCTTTGTTTCCACTAGCTTAATTAAAAATATACCATAAAGGCCAAGAATATTTGCACATGAGTGGAATATCGAGTATGGCTTAGGTCAAACCTACTTTGCAGATCAATCTTACTCGTTGGCTGAAATTATCTTACCTAGTGGCACAACTATAGGTTGCCTTTATGTAGCACCACTACATGCTTTTGATGTAGTGCTAGGAATGGATTGGTTGCAAGAAAATAAGGTTGTAATCAATTTATAGGATAGATGGATTGAGTACTTAAAATATGACGGGAAAGTACAAAAGGTGTACAGCCTGCAGGGGCTTTTCAACCGCAAATCCTCTCTGTAATGCAGCTTAAGAAGGTAATAAATATAGGAGGAATAATTTATGTAGTGAAGTTTAATGAGATAGACTATGAAAAGAAGGAAGAGGTGTTTAAGAAACATCCAGTACTATAGAGGTTCAAAGACGTATTTCTAGAGTATTTACCTAAATTACTGTTGGTTGGAGATATGCCATCACGTGGAGGGTGGGGGTGGACCAACACCAACATCGAACGACCACCAAGTTGGGATAGGGTGGTTGATCTTCAAAGGAGGTTGGTTCCTCTATTGTGGTTCCAACTATCTAGGTCACAAAGTGGGAAAAGAAAAAAAGGGGAAAGAAATGAGAAAATGGTCATAGCTGAAACTCACAAGGATGAGTATAGCCGCATCAAGATATGTGCAGGTAATGCACCATGAGAAAAAATATGGGCTCAACACCTAACATAACAGCTGATGATACCTTCGTTAAAATATTTAGAGTGGTGGATAGAGAGTGAATTCTAAAACCAATGAATAGGTGCATGAATCCATAATGTAAAATTAGAGTGCTCCTATCCAACTACTTTAGAAAAAATAAACCCTCAACCCGTATTTATAAATACAAACTCCTAGGCTACTAAGTGAATCCCATGAAATCCAGATTACAGAATAACATGAAACCATATAAGTGACCAAAGTAGAAATAAATATTCATACATTCAGTGCAAATAAATTAGGATTATGCATAGTGGCAAATATTCACAAACTGGGCAAATATTAGGATTTTCAAAATTGGAAGTTGGCGAATATGAGGACCATCAACGTCGGTCCATTCTCCTAAATTTTTTGGAGCCAGTTTGTTTTTAGGGTCAATTCGCCATAATATATATCCAAAAATAGGCATATTTATACTCGTTGGAAAGCTCTTTTTGAGCCTAATATAATGGTGATTTTTTTATGAAGTTATAAGGTGATTTAATAGGTCAAAATTTGCCCCAAATATGACCTTACTTTTTAGGGCTTCAAATGCCCCAAATTTTGGTATGAAGATGATTGATTTGATTTTATTAGTATTCACCATGATTCACCTTGATTTCTATTAGGATTCACCATTTTTTATAAGTATATTTTGAGTCCAACCCCTTATGCATAACCTTGAAAGAAATGAAGGCAAAACCAGAGACCAAATAGTGTTAAACTTATATTTACACAATGGTGAATACCTTACATATGAATTGTAATGGCTAAAGAGCCACCCTTAGGAATGGCTAGTATTCCACTATTTATAGGCATTTTACATCAAAATCAAAATTTAAACATTAATGGTGGTAGGTGGGAAGACAACACTTGAAGTTGAAAGGTGCTCAATTGGTACACTGCTCCTCAGGATGGCAGTGATCTAGAAGGAGGTAGATGTGATTGGTTCAATATGAGCCCTTGAAACTACTGGTACTTTTACCTAATTCATTAATTTTTGTCTATCTCATTCTTTTACTCAATTGACAATCCTCAAGTTAGATGGTGAATGATTGGAATTAACCACCTTGGGAGCAACGCACCTCAAATATATTATTTTTGCATACAAGTGCTTAGTACTAGAATGCTATGATAATGAGGACATCCTATATTTGAATTTTAGGTGATGGTAGAAGCTTTGTGTGTTGGGTGTGTGCTTGCTTCATCATTTTTTACACTGGCGGGACATTAAGGAGGAGAGCAATCACTTACTCAATCTTACACCCAATTTGCATCTACAGCTTCTACCCAAAAATGGGTAGAAGTTTTTTTCCTTCCTATGGGTGGGGATATATGACATATCCACCATTGCTGACCTTTTAAAAAGTCTACCCAACAAGTGGGCTAACCTTTTGGAGTGCTCCACCCAAAACATAGGGTGAATGTTCCACCTGCTCTATCATCCATATTACTTCCATTTCCTACCTACCGCTTATTATCTTCCCATGACTGTTATCTCTTCTATCCATATTTCATCCATTCATTAATGTTTAAAATTTTGTGAACTCTTCGAGGATCATCATCTTGAAAAAAAAGGATGTGGGTGCAGAGATGCAAAATTGCACCCACACTCGTGGAAACTCACAAGGATTTTTACTTTGCAAGAAAGGAGGACCCAGAAAGCTATAACTTGAAACACATAAAATTAAAAAAAGAAAAGGAGATAGTGAGGGCACAAACAAAAACAGTCAAGGAAGGCTATCAAAAAAAGGAGGAAGAAGGCCAAAGGTGAATGGAAAATGAGGGGGAGAAGGTGAAAGAGAAGACAATAAGGGAGATGACAAGAGGAAGCAACAAGAAAAAATAGGAAAATAGAACAAGAGGAGAAGAGGGGAGGGATGAAAACACAAGAAGTAGTAGAAGCAGGAGGATAACTACTGCTAAACTCATTAGTTGGTAGTAGCACATAATTGAGGAAAGAGAAGGAAGGGAATAATGCAAAAAAATAAAATAAACAAAAGGGAAGGCAATCCATAGGATAACCCCACAAACCACTCTCCCTTCAACATACCCCATAAAGGATCATGATGGATTCAATAATAGATAGAACACCAAGGGCATTTTCCAGTTCTAGTGCAACACCTATTTTTTAATGCAATGATGTAAAAACCTCATTTTCTCATCTCCACTTTTCCAGGGAATCTGTAGTCACAGTGCCATTCTTAGTTTCATGTTCCTTAATTCATAATACTTCTACCCTTCTGGGTGCCTTTTATAAATCAATTTTCCCATCAAACAAGGAGTGGGTACTACTTTCAAAAAAGTAACAAATATATTTTACGAGATTGCGTATAGAGATGCTTGAATTGTGAGCCTTAGATCCATTGGACACAGGGTCACAACAACCAAAAATGGGGAAACAAAGGGAACATGAGTGTGTCTCAACAACGAAGTATTCTGATTAATCCTATCCTAGTCGTAAAGGACCAGATGATGTCACTTTACCATGTGATTTAAGCACTTTATTTACCAGCCAGCTTATGTACACAAAATTGCAGTGTGAGTGGCATGCCACAACCATTGATTCACTCTGGAGCTCATCGAGTGAATCTACAATGACCAGACCATATTATACTGAACTTGAGACACTCTGTAGTTTGACTGACATTTCTAGTCTTTCCAAGTAGTGAAGTACTCAAAACTTGACAGATCGTCAAATATACCAGTACTTATGCAATTGATGATCAATGTAGCAATAAATTTTGCCACATGGGAGACCTCCTTTCATATTGGTTCATCTAGTAATAGGCTTTGATGTTGCTAGTCTTTGGGATCCACCTACTATGAAATACCGATTTGATATACCTTCGTTTTCCTTGCACATTTCTTCTCGTAGACTTCATCGATTAAGCCTGTAGTGGATGGGACCTCCTTAGGAAGTAGATGCTAATCAACTAAGTCATTGCAAAGATGACTTGGCCCTTTCTCATTGTGTCCCTAGATACAAAAAGGGTGCAAAAATACTCCCTATTTGTGAGTGGAATTGTTTCCTTAGTCAAGCTCCTCCATATTATGGGGGAAGGTGCAAGCAATAATATTTTTTTTTTTGTAATACTAGTGCTTGCATTTCTTTCGTATGGGCTCGAGATGAGATCGACCCCTTGTGTTTCATAGATTTGTAGCCCTATCTCCTACACAAATTGATATTACATCCATGGTAGATATTGTGCAGCTAAGAAGGGAGCAACAATGGTTGGGAAAGGGGATGGGATGGAAGAATAATCTGAAGATGTCTTTATTGGTTGAAGCAGACAAATATTATGAGAGAAATGCTACTTGGGAGAAAGTAGCATATATGTAGAAACATTTTCCTTTCTTGTTCGAAAATAATATGTAATTGATATTTTATTTTGTTGATGGCACTAGTAAAGACATAGAAGACTGTTTTGAGCCTAAGGGGGGGAGGATTTCATGACCCTCCCTTGGAAAACTTATTATGTGGATGAACTTGGATTTTTGTTGTGTTGTTTTTGTGGTAACATTTGACAACTCCAAGACTAGATATGCAAAGCAAAATTTTTATGGAAATAATATATATATCTTATTGATGGAATAATTGATTTTTCCATGTGCTAAGTATGTAAGACCTATGGTTTATGGTAATGATATTTTGACCTCATATGGTTTGCAGGGTACTTGGTAACGGATGTGGTACTTGTGTTATGGATTTTCGCTAACTTTTTGCATATCTTAATTTAGACCTATTGGACTAATGTCTTACTTTATGATGGGATGAGAAGACTTTGAAGATGGATCTATCAATTATATATTTTTGCATGTTATTAATGGATAAATATAAAAAAGGAAATAATCTTGATTTTATTGCAAGGTGGAAGTTTTTATTATTTTAAAACGTGTAAATTTAACCCAAGTTAGCTTTTAGATGCATCTACTAGATGGTATGATAATGGAATGAGTTCTGGTTACCACAAAAATGGACATGCCATTAATAGATAGTGGAAGTAGAATGAGTGGGAAAAGAAGTAAAGACATGTATGGCAATTGGAGTGTTGCATTGATTTCACTATCAGAGAAAAAGAAGGGGGTGGTTATTTGAAAAAAAGTTTGATTTTTGGAAAAAAAGGAAGAGGGGAGAAATTGAGGAGAGTAGGGAGGATTGATGCTGAATCTTGCTAGAGAGATTTGCACGTTGAATCGGTGCCAAAGTATTGCTGACTCTCACCCAAATAGGAGAAAAACAATAAGTATTACTTGTGTTAGCTGAAAAATGAATGCTTGTACTTGGAGATTATTGGGTAACTCAAGTTATGCTAAAATAAATGTATTTATGGGAAATTTTGCTTAGTGAAGGTAGATATATCTATTAATTTCACTGTAGATATTGATGTTAGCTAGAAAATATTCTTAGTGATGTTGAAAAATAAGTGAATGGTAGAGATATCTATTAGTTCACTATCAAGATTGATGTTAGCTGGAAAATGTTCTTAGTGATGTTGAAAAAAATAAGAGAAAGGTAGAGATACTTGTTAGTTTCTATAGAGGGTTGAAGCTAGTCCTGGAAACGTACTATGTGATGTTAAAAAATATGGGAATGGTAGGAGTATCAGATAGTACTCCCGTTAGTATGAAAAAACTTTTTAAATGACCTTATCTATGAAAAAATGGAAGTGAAGTTCTTGTAAGGAAAGGTAAGGATAAGTATAAGTGATGTTTAAGCTTATATGGGTTTGACTAATGTTGCTATGTCATCGAAAGGGGAATGTTATGCCATTGTTATATCTTGTTATCAAGGAACAAATCTGATTTAGGGACATGAGTGTGTTTCAATAATTGTGTATAAGCATTGAGATTCATAGCATAGGAGTTTTTAAATAAGGATTTTATAGGCTTTGGTATGACTTCTAGGAATATTTGTAAAGGTTGGAAAGGGATCAAGAAATCGAGTATAGTCAATCCAGAATAAAGGGTGAAGGAACACCGCTCAAGCTATGTTATCATTGTGTCAATTGAAATAAGGACTTGACGAACTCGGTGAGGTGTTGTAGTTTTCCCTAGTAGCTTATCCAATACATCAATGAGACTTCAGTTTTTGGATGTAAACTTCCTTATAGAGCAAACCAGGGAAGGATTTCCTATTATATGAGTAGGTAGGTGTCTTTTGTCCCCTATTGGAAGTCAAAGATCCTATGTGCTACATTGGTATTTAATTAGGCTTGAGCTATAATTATTTTATTCCAGATGAGCAATAGTCTTGGGATATAGCTTATACTAGAGTATATATGTGCATTTTTCTCTAGAAGAATTAAATACATATTTTGTATTTGGTCAAGATAGATTTGAGAAACTACTTGTTGGAGAGCCGAGTTAACCTTGCACTAACTGGTAACCGATTTCAGTGGCAAAGGTTATGGTATAAAATCATTAAGAATAAATTACATTTGATGTCAAAAGACTAGCAGGTTTTATTATTATCAAAGGAAGATAGATTCATGTATCTTCAGGCCAATGGTGGAAGCCATATGATATTTTCTTAAAGGAGATGGAAATAGAGTAATTGTTAGGAATATGTATTATTTTAAATCCATAATATTTGAACTTGTTTAAGATTATGAACTAAAGGACAAGTTTGGATTGTAAAGTGATAAGATTCATGGAACTCTAATTGGATGTTGAAGGCTTATTTAAAAGCCTTGGTTTATTGTAATTATTCAATCATAAGAATAAAGATAGAGTAGATTCATGGATGGGTTTTTACCTTCGAGTTTCCAAAGATAAAATAATGTTGTTGTGTGGCTCTTTTGTGGAGTTTTTTCATTGAGATGAATTTATGCTTTAATTCTAAATAATTATGGAAAAAGGTTCTTTATTTATGGTGATAATTCTTGAAAAGCCTTATTTCTGGTTATGCATTATTTTATGTTATGAATATCATGGCTGATTATAAGACTTGCATGTAACTTTGGTGAGTTAAGTATTGTATAATGGAAACAGGGATACATTTAAGGATTAACGATGTTGTATGATCTACCATTGGAGTTTTGGTAGTTAGCATAATATTGGAGAAAATTTTATATTGGATTAGTGTTCTAGGGTATAGTATAAATAGGAAGACTACCCTACCATGATAAGGAACTATTATGTGCTTGGATCATGTCTAGTGCTCTCACATATGTAGACCTATGTGAAGAGAAAGGATTGGTGTGTACTCTTGAAGGACTGAGAGAAGTGGAACTAGGTAATTAAAAGAAATATGAGAAACATAGTATTGAATAATACAAGCTTATATTGAGAGGGGGTGTGAACAGTATAAGATCAACTTTTACTTTTCTTTCCCAAATACTATTATCCAATGTTATCAATTGCAATATCAATAGTAGTAATCAAAATAATGCACAAATCATCACACACATGAGAGACACAAATTTAATGTGGTTCACCCAATGTGGGTTACATCCATAGAGGAAAATTTTCTTCTAAATATTCTCAACAAATCTCTTGAGAATCAATTCCCTATTATAATGTTTATGGAACTTTGTACAAAGGAGATCTCAATCCCCAATACTCTATTTTATGGATCTCTTTCCACAGGAGAACTATATCCACTTTGTTCTAGTTTGTGGATCTCTCTCTATAGGAGAACTCTATCCAATTTTATTTGGTTTGTGTATCTCTCCCCACAGGAGAAATCTATCCCCTCTACTCTAGTTTGTGGATCTCTATCCATAGGAGAACTCTATTCCCTCTTCTTTGGTTTGTGGATCTCTCTCCACAAGAGACAATTTTTCTTTTGCTGATTCTTGGACTGCTATCCACAGGAGAAATCTATCCCCTAAGTTGATTCATGGATATCTATCAACTAGAGAACTTTATCCCTTCTCTAGTTTGTGGATCTCTATCCACAGGAGACTCATATCCTTTCTACTCTTGTCATCTCCAAAGCCTTATCAAATCTCTCAACCAAACATGCTCTCAATTCTATCTTAAATCTGCCTCAAGACTTAAAACAAAGGGCTGCTCAAAACTACAACCAAATCTATTCTCAATTATGTCCTAAATCTACACAAAACCTTGTCACAAGGCTAGCACAAATCTACTCTAACTATGCTCTCAAATCTATCTCAAATCTACACATATTACATGCACAAATTTGATTCAACTTTGCTCTCAAATCTATATCAAATCTACATACATTACATGCATAAATTTACTTCAAATCTGCTCTTAAATCTGTCTCAAATATGCACACATTACATGCACAAATTTGCTTCAACTCTGCTCTCTATATCTGCCCAAATTTACACCAAACCTCATTACAAGTCTAGCACAAGTATGCTCTCTATTACTACCCACATATGCTTCAAGTATTTTCAAAAGACTTGCTCAAATCTGCTTTAAGTCTTCTCACAAGACCTGCTCAAATCTGCCTCAATTTTGCTTCTTGAACCTGCTCAAGTATTTCCAAATCTGCATACAAACAATGCTTATAACTCTTTCAGAAATGCTTTCTTCAACTAGGTAAATCAAATATATTCTACTTTAAATTTGTTTAACCTCTAGAACATATAGAGAATGATATGCACTATCAAATACTCAATATGTTCTTCACATTCACAAATCTTGCATTCATCTAATCCAATTTATACCTTTTGCAAAATCCCCTTTCAAATCAAATCAAACTAGTGTATAAATTGCTTCAAAAAACTGGTCTATCTTTCTTGCAAATTTGCTCTCAATGATCAAACACAATAATACACTTCTTCACAAATTCTTCCAAGAAGAATGCACAATTTGTTCTCAAAACCCTAACTCAAGTGTTTCCAAATTCACTATTCAATGATGCACGATTTGTTTTCAAAAAATAGCTCAAATATTTCCAACAATACACACTTATCAACCCTTTTATCTCCACCTTTTAATTCTAAAATATTTGCTCAACCAAATAGAGAAGTAATAATGTCAACCTATCTCTCATTTTGCTTTGATGAAAAATGCCCTCCAAACCTTTTCCATAATAATTTCCTTTTTGCCACTTTAAAAAGTTAGCCAATATTTTTATTTTTTAAATCAAACGCAATAACCTTTCCTCAAAAGTTTGTACATAATTATCCTATTTTTATTTTCTCAAAACAAGGCTTTTAATTGAAGAATAATTTTTTTAAATTTTCCTTCACCATGCCAAAATTACACACAATAATTTTACCATAAGATACCTTATAAATCCTACTTTAAAACACACACAATCATACAATAAAAAAAAATACTTACCACACATTATTTCTCCTTCTAAACAGATTTTCAATTATTATGTCAAAAATCCTTTTTTCATACCTTATTTATCCTTCCAAAATATTTAAATTATATTACCAAAAGACCCTTTACACAACTTATTTCTCCTATATCAAATGTGCAAATATTAAATACCAACTTAACCTTATAACTCCACAAAAATCAAAATGTAAATTAAAAAATTAAATACCTCCTTATATTCTGCCCTCAACACGACTTGAACCTCTCACCTCATGAGAGCAAAGTGCCCAACCAAGGGGCCACAACCAGTTGTGCTAACGCAGCTTGTGAGAACTCTAAGGCGCCATTCGCCTTTTATATTCTTCTACCTCATGCTTTACCCAAACCAAAATAAAAGATCTGCGACAGGTTTCAAACTTGAAACCTCCTCCCTGAAATGCCTTCATGTCAACTCAACCACCACTTGGTCTAGATGGCTGGATGGGTTAAAATGCATACTCATTTGAATATGAAACCTTCACTTTTTCCTCCAAGGACTGTGCTTCATATTCTTTCTTATTCTTTGTCGAATGCACCAAATGTCGAGCGAATTATCCATGATTTCCGAACACTTGCAAAATGACCTTAGGCACTAATATTTATATGTTTTATTTGGTCTTCATCAACTTCAATGCCACCTTTATTTTTTCACCCATATGATGTCAGCCATTTTATTAAAAAATAATTTGAATTTATCTTCAATTTCTTGGTGCTCAAATATAATTTGAAAACTTTATATTGTAGTAAAAATATTATAATATTGCTCCTTTTGAACCTTGCCTTTATAATTAATATTATTGCCTTCAATAATATTAATAATATTAATTCTTTTGAACCTTGCCTTCACATTTAATATTATTGTCGTCAATAATATTAATTATTTTGAACCTTACCTTTATATCCTTTTAAACCTTGCCTTCATATTTTCTTAGACCTTGCCTTCATTTTAGATCATTGTTCCAAGGAGCTTTTAAGCCTTTTATCCTTTACTATAATATTTAAAATGTAGATATTGTTAGAATATTATTATTGTTATAATGTGCACTATGCCTATAATTGACAGGTTGACATTTGTCTTCTGCCACTTGTCCCTGTCTTCAGTTTGAGTTGGAGTGGTGTCTTTTGAAAGACACTTGGAGTGGAGATCATGACAAGTGTCATATATCCCTCCTAAGATTGATGCTTATATATTGTAAGATAACTTGTAAATAATTTAGTGCCTTATTATTCAGTCCCAACATCTGGTATCAGAGCGGTGAGATCCGCTTGTGGAATATGGAGTCAGGGAGTATGCTCTCCACTCGTTGAGTGGATCAGAAACCAGAAGCTCTCTATTTATTTTCTATTTTTTAGTTTCCCTAATTTAGAGGACAATCCTCGCCATCCGAGGACAAGCCTCAAAATTTTTTAGAGTCAAAAAAAATAGAGGAGGGCTGTTGAAGCTCCACAACGATGTGCAAACTACGGATACATCGACGAGAAATATCAGAGAACAAAATCATGCCCTCGATGTTGTTATACTCCAGAAGAGACACGTAGGCGCCCATGTCCATAATTTTCTTCACCTGAATCATCACCGCCATGTGTTGAAGCCCTGTGTTGCGGATAGAATTGATTGCTAGCATTGCATTGAATCAAAAGGGAGTCACATATTCTCATGTAAATTTGATCGAATATGTGGCAAAATATTTGCACCAGTTGTCTAAATTTATCCCAATGTTTGTGCATGCATATTTCTGATGTTCCGTCAGTAATAGCAGTTGTCTAGATTTATCCGCATGTTTGGCTATGACTTTGCCGTTGAAGCCGGCTTTGTGAGCGTCTTGTGGGGTGGTTTTGCATATGCGAATCTCGCAGATTTGAAATCTATTTTTTGCCCGTGTAATAGTTTGATTTTTTTTGGCCCGTGAAGAGCTACAGTTCATCAATACGTTTTGTTGTTTGTGCTCGACGTTTTTTGAAGACCAGTGAGTCACTTTGCACTTTGAGGGGCGTGATTGGCGGTCTTGATTCCGCATGAGACTCACACTTCCAATAGTCACAACAACTCAGCAGGAGATCAATACTGCATGTTCACTTGTTGTTTGCTGCCGCTCTCGGGGTTGTGAGCTGTGCTTCGGAGAGAATTTAATATTTCCTGTACTGAACAAAACCCACCCGGGCGCGTAGAAGTTGAGAAAGGGATTTGTATGTTTAAAATATCTTATTTTATATTTTAACTCCATCTTTGAAGACTACTTTGCTGGCAGCATTTAAAAAAAAACTCCCAAGTTAAGCAATTCATCCAAGAGTAGCACTCAGATGGGTGACCGCTTCGGAAGTCCCGGAGTTGCACACATTTGTAGAGGGCCTTTGTTTTCTTCCTTCTAAAAGCATCAAATTATATCTGACTATAGGCGTATTTATAGTCATTGGAAAGAGAAATTCAAGGGGGATCCATTGGTGCAATTAATTTTTAGTTTTGAGACCTTTTACTCAATAAAATTTTGACTTGAAGTTGATATTGTAAACAAAGTGCATTTTCGGTTGTATCCGACACTCTTGGTTGATAATTTGGTAAAAATTGTGAGGAGTCAATTTCTAAGTCTTTAGGGAGGACATTATGACAAATCATTTATTGAATTTGGGGGCAATCTTGTAAAAGGAGGCATTCATATCGTCTCATATTTTTTGGAGGCACATTTGGGGCTAATTTTTTTTTTTTTATCCAAATACAAATCATCAACTTAAGGGGTGATTTAGGACCCCTTGTCCCTTGGCAGTGGATTCATTTTGTGGCACTCTCTTGGCCAATAGGTGTTTGTTGCTTGCATCTTCTATTTGGGCTTTGTATACATTTTATGCTTGCTATCACCCTTGCATGACTTTGGGTTTTATAATTGTAATCAAGTGTAGTTCCAATTCATACACACTTGACACTAAGCCATATACAAGCAAGCAAACACATACAGGCATTTTTCAGCAATAATACATTGGCACATTGATTGTAATAATTCTACAAAAAGCAAGCATCACACTTTTATAACCGCCTATGTTCCACGTATCAACTTCTCAAAATACTTATAGTCTCCCTCACGTAAGGGCGGGTATATTGAGTAGTTTGGTATAAAGGTCTGGCAGGTTATTCCCTTTTAGAATCGCCTATGTTCCACGTATCAACTGCTCAAATACTTACAGTATCCCTCACGTAAGGGCGGGTATATTGAGAAGTTTGGTATAAAGGTCCTGCAAAATTCTAATTCTTACTCTCTTTGGATAGAAAAAGGCACTTATGTTCAACTTAACCCTCCCACTGTTGGAATCTCTTGAAGATTCAGAGTGGAAAAACTAGGCGAACCCTCCTCTGGATCTTCAGCGGTGTACCCTAGATTTTTTTGAGGGCTCTAATTTGGCATTTGTCATTCTTACTTCATCCTTTGTTGAGCTCCCTTTTTCTTTTGATCCTTTTCTAAATCATGGCTACTACAAATCTATTAAGTGGACTTACAAAGAAACTTGAAGGAGCACAGACTTTTGCAAATTGGAAGTATGAGATGGAGTCAATATTAATGATGAATGACATGTGGGACTTTGTGAGAGATAGGCAAGCTAATGAAGACCCACTCACTGCACCTACAGACCCTAAAGAAAAAGCACAATTTGAGAAGAATTCCAACATAGCTTTAAGTTTAATCAAGCTAGCTACAAGAATTCAATGCGGAGAAACAAGAAGGGCTGCAAAAACACCTAAACAAGCATGGGATGCTCTCAATAGATTGTTTGATAGGCCAAGTCAAGATAATATTTTTTATCTCAAACAAAAATTGCACAATCTATGTATGAAAGGCTCACTTACCGATTATCTTATGGAAGTGAAGTCTATTAAAAATGATTTCTTAGTTGTTGGTAAAACCCTAGATGATAATGAATTAATTCCAATAATGTTGCATGGTCTTCCTTCAAAGTTTCACTCCTATGCTACCATGTTAGACTTGAGTGGTAAAATAATGAATTCAACACTTGAGGATATTGAGATCCTACTTAAGAAGCATGAGCAAGCCCTAATCAAAGATGAAGAAATTGAAGCCACATCACAGACTTTTGCCACCAAGGCAACTTTACAACCTAAACAAAACAAGGGTCAAAATCAACATAATCAGAATCAAAGGGGTAGACAACACCAAAGATACACACAGTACCAAGCAATAGACCAAATCAACAAGTACCATCAACAACCACATCAACAATAGTACCATTAGATGACCACAACAGACAGATAGATGCAAGTAGCTTGCAAAGATGGCAAACAAGACCTCAAGGGGGTCAAAACAACAATCAACAAGGGTGTGAATATTGTGGAAAATGGAATCATAATATTGCTAATTGCTATCAAAGGCAAAGAGAACAGGGAGAACCACAAAATAATAATATGAACACATTGTATGCAACCAACCAAGTTAATGTTGAAGATAAAGAATGTTGGTATATTGATTATGGAGCAACAAAGCACATGACAGGAAGGCAAGATTGGTTGACCAAGGTTCAACCCACATCAAATCAATTCATTACTTTTGGTGATGAAAGTGCTCTACCCATTGAAGGTGTTGGGGAGGCACCACTTACTTTGCATGATGGTAATAATGTTCCCGCAACAGATGTTTTGTATGTGCCTGGTCTTAAAAGGAGTCTTCTTTCTATTGGACAACTTACAGATAAGGGCTATAATGTCTATTTTGAAAAAGAAAAATGCTACATTAAGGAACCCAATGGCAATGTCAAGGCCATGGGAGTGAAAAAGGATGGTGTTTACTACCTCCTTACAAAATCAGTAACACAAACATCTTTGCATACAACAACTACTTTCTCTTTGGAGTACATGTGGCATGAAATATTGGGACATTTAAATTTTAATAATCTTCAAATGATGGCTACAAAAGGATTAGTTAAAGGACTCCCACATCTTAAGGAGTCAAAATGTTTTTGTGAGCCATGTGTAATAGCCAAACACCATAGGCAACCATTTGAAATAGGAAAGGCATGGAGAGCTAATAGACCTTTGCAATTGATTCATTCAGACATTTGTGGGCCAATGTCTGTTCAATCTTATACTGGGGCAAAATACTACATCACTTTCATTGATGATTACAGCAGAAAGGTATGGATCTACCTAATTCAATATAAGTGGCAAGCCCTTGATAAGTTCAAAGAATTCATCGCACTTGTTGAAAGAGAAAGTGGCTATCAAATCTCCACCTTAAGATCAGATAATGGTGGAGAATATGTCTCCAATGAATTCTTTAATTTTTGTAAGTATCATGGGATAAGGAGGCAATTCACAACCCCTTATACCCCGCAACAAAATGGAGTTGCTGAGAGGATGAATCAAACAATCACAAATAGGGCAAAATCAATGTTACATGCTTGCTATATTACCTAACTCATTTTGGGGAGAAGTTGTTCTTACTGCTGCATACTTGACTAATAGGTCATACACAAAGGCCTTACATGAAAGAACACCTGAAGAAGCATGGAGTGGAAGAACACCCTATGTGGGCCATTTGAGAATATTTGGATGTGATGCCTATGCTCATATTCCTCATAAGAAAAGGAAGAATTTTGATGATAAGAGCCAAAAATGCATCTTTGTTGGCTATAGTGATAGTGCCAATGCATATAAATTATATGAGCCTATTTCCAAGAAAATAATTTTATCTAGGGATGTTACCTTTCATGAGTATCCTCCATCTAATCCTCCTAAAACCCCCACCTTAGAAATAACTAATGAAATAGTTGCTCCATTCATGCATACAATATCATCTAGTTCTTCTCCTTCACTCATAAATAAAGAAATTCATCCACAAGAAGAACTTCCTACAAATGATCCATGTCCTCCATCTCCTCCTCCTAATGATCAAGTAACATCATCCAATCCTTTACCCAAGTGGGTTCAAGCCACAATAGATGAAGCCCAAAATCATTTGCCCACCTATACAAGTAAAAGGCCTTCAGCCCTAAGACACCAAGTGAATTATGCCCTAATGGCCAAAGTCCTTAGCCAACTTGAACCTTCTAATGTCAAAGAAGCACTTGGTGATCCTAAATGGGTTCATGCCATGGATCAAGAATTGGATTCCATTGAAAGGAATCACACTTGGGAGTTAGTTGATTTACCCAAAGGAAAATATACCATAGGCACAAAATGGGTATACAAGGCAAAATATAAAGCTGATGGCTCACTAGATCGCTACAAGGCTCGCCTAGTAGCTCAAGGCTATAAGCAACAAGAGGGAATTGATTATGAGGAGACCTTTGCTCCTGTGGCTAAGATGACTACAATCAGGATAGTTATTGCTATGGCAGCTCAAAAACATTGGCCAATATATCAAATGGATGTCAAAAGTGCATTTCTAAATGGTCATTTGAAGGAGGAAGTGTATGTGAAACAACCACCAGGGTACATAGTTGAAGGCCAAAACAACAAAGTCCTCAGATTAAAGAAAGCTCTATATGGGTTGAAGCAAGCACCCCAAGCTTGGTATGCAAAGATTGACTCCTATTTCCTCAACCTTGGTTTCACTAGATCTGTAGCAGAATCTACTCTCTATGTGAAACATTGGAGGAACCGCATCATTTTGATTACATTGTATGTGGATGATCTCCTCATTATAGGTGATGACATAGAAGGAATAAGGTTTCTCAAGGAGGACTTATGCAAGAACTTTGAGATGACAGATTTAGGCCTCCTCCACTATTGCTTAGGAATAGAGGTATGGCAACAGCCTGGTAAGATTTTTATCTCATAGGCTAAGTACATTTAGTCTATTTTGGAGAGGTTTTGCATGGAGGAATGTAAGCCCTCTCTAACTCCCATGGAAACTAGATTGAAATTGCTAAATAATGATGAAGAAGAAAGGGTTGATGGTACACTTTACAGGCAACTAGTTGGAAGTTTGATCTACTTAACTTCAACTAGACCAAATATTTGCTATTGAGTTGGCCTTATTTCCGGATTCATGCAGGATCCTAAGAAGAGCCATTGGATAGCAACTAAGAGGATTGTGAGATTCCTAAAGGCCACACCTCATCATGGCCTTATGTATAAATCAAGTGATAATTTTTCTTTGATTGGATACACAGATTCAGATTGGGCCAGTTGTCCTGAAACCAGAAGATCTACATCAAGTTATTGCTTTCAATTAGGCCAAGGCTCTATTTCATGGAGCACAAATAAGCAGCACACAATTTCACTATCTTCAACATAAGCAGAATATAGAGCAGCAGTTGATGCAACTAAGGAGGCAATATGGTTTAGGCAATTAATTCAAGATATTGGTCTATTCATACATGGTCCAACATATATATATTGTGACAATCAAAGTACCATCAAGATGACCAAGAATCCAGTTTTCCATGCTAGAACAAAGCACATTGAGATCCATCATCACTTCATTAGAGAAATGGTCCAAGAAGATATTATACACATGAAGTATGTACCAAATCAATATCAAGTAGCAGACATATTCACCAAGTCACTTGGGAAAGACAAGTTTTCTCACTTTAGCAATTTGCTATATCTATGTACAAGAAGTCAACATTAAGGGGGAATGTTATCTAATGTTGACTTATTTTTTAGGATAGTGTACATTAAGGGGGAATGTTAGAATATTATTATTGTTATAATGTGCACTATGCCTATAATTGATAGGTTGACATTTGTCTTCTGCCACTTGTCCCTATCTTCAGTTTGAGTTGGAGTGGTGTCTTTTGAAAGACACTTGGAGTGGAGCTCATGACAAGTGTCATATCTCCCTCCTAAGCTTGATGCTTATATATTGTAAGATAACTTGTAAATAATTTAGTGCCTTATTTTTCAGTCCCAACAGATATTATAATGCTTTTCATCAACCAATATTATAATAATAAATATTATAATATTATCAATGACAACCAATGACATCTCTTTTGACATCAACCTATGACATCAATCCTTTGACATCAATGACAATACACTATACTCAAAATTTCCAACAATCTCCCCCTTTGTCATTGATGGCAACCCTTTCTAAAAATTCCTTTTCCAACCACTGGATTCCAAATCGGCCCCCATAAGAATTCGGTCCCCCTGACTGAATGCTCTCCCCCTTACTCAAATCTCTCCCCCTTTGACATCAATGGCAAAGGGACTCCTTTGGGGCTAAAGATAAGACTCTTAGCTCAGCCCCCTCCCCACCTCCTTTCCTTGAGGTGATTAATTTTGGGGTGGGAGTATCTCTACTCCCAGCATACAATGCTCTTTTTCTTTGTCAACCTTATTTTTCAACACTTTTGTAATCATACCCTTTTGATCCTTTTGAGTGTCCCTATTCTTGCTTGACTCTGGAAATTCTGGAAACTCTGTTCTACACCACTTGGCCATATGCCCAAGATTATTGCACTTGTAACACCTAATGTTGTAGTTCTTGGAAGGTGTAAGTGTCTTGAAGTTCCTCTTGGTGAAGCCATAGTCATTTCTATCATGAACCCTGCAGTGGATCACTTTATGACCAAAGCGATTACAAGAGTAGCAATACCCTTGAAAGAAATATCCATATTTGAATGAGTTGAAGTTCCTCTTAGTGAAACCATACTCCTTTCCATGAACCCTGCAATGCATAGCTTTGTGACCAAAATGATTACATGAAAAACAATGCCCTTTGAAGAAATCTTGTTTTGAAACCTCTGGTCTCTTAGTCCTTTCTTTGCCTTCTCTGTGATGATCCCTATTTCTTGTTTGTGCATTGTTTCCTTTCTTAGTGAAGCTTCTATTCTTCAACTTATCCGCATAAGTCTTAATTTCTTCTTCACTCTCTTCCTCTAAAAATTCCTCTTCTTTTGAGCTTGAGCTTGACCCTTCTTCTTGTTTCCCTTGTCCTTCTTCAAAACCAAGTCCTGTTTTGATAGATGAAGATCTTTGTGCATTGATAATTTTATCCAAATTTTTTGAACTTTTCCCAAACTTGTGTAGCTTGTCCTTAGAATATTTCACTTCCATCCTTAGAGAAACCACCTCATGTTCTAATCTTTCACATTCTAACTCTTTTTCCTCTAACTTTTCAACCATGACCTCTTTAAATCTCCTTGCCTTAGCTTTTGAGTTTGTGAGGTCTTGTAGAAGCTTTTATTTTTCTTCCTCATGTTCTTGAACTTGAGCCTTTAGTCTTGAATTCTGCTTTCTAACTCTTTTCAACTCTCTGAGAGCAACAATAAGTTCTTCTTCTAGATCAACTGTGCCTTCTTCTTCATTTTTTGAATCTTTCTCTTCTTCTTGGTTTTCAAGAGCATCTTCATACCCTTCTATTTTATCTTCAATAGGAGCATTTTCTTCTTCTTCTATTGCCAAAAATAGAATCTCTTCTTCTTCACTATCTGAGAGTCTTTCATCACTATCACTTGAAGCATTTCTTGCCTTGTTAACATAGAAACTCTTCTTGTGCCTTTGAAAGAACTTATTTTCATGCTTGCCTTGACTATACCTGTTTTTCTTTTCATGCCTAAATTTTCCTTCTTCCTTTTTCTTATGATCATGTTTCTCTTCATTGCTACTGCTTTCGGCTTGTGGACAATTAGATGCATAGTGATCAAAATTACCACAATTAAAACATTTCATAGTCTTCATACCTTTGTGCTTTCTTGAATCCTTCTTATTCCTTCTCACATAGTTAGCTTCTTCATTACTGCTTGACTCACCACTTGATTCTAGTTTCTTATATTTTGTCTTCTTTGAAGCTTTGAAAGCTACCTCTTTCTTGGAATTGGGATCCTTTTCTATTCTCATCTCATAAGCTATGAGAATTCCATGTAACTCATCCATAGTCAACTTATCAATATCTCTCATCTCTTCTATAGCTGAAACCTTTGCATCATACCTTATAGGGAGTGATCTTAATACTTTCTGAGCAACACTAGAGTCTTCAATTTTGAATCCAAGTCCACGCATGGTATTAAAAACCTCATCCACACGAAGTAAGTATTTAGCAATATCTTCCTCATCTTCCATCTTCAAATATTCAAACCTTTTCTTGTGGTTTTGTAGTTTTGCCAACTTGACCTTGTTATCTCCTTCATATGTTTGCTTCAATTTGTCCCATATCTCTTTTGTTGATTTGCAGTGCATAAATTTCACAAATTCTGATTCACATAATCCACTTAAGATTCCATTCATAGCTTTGGTATTATTCACATGTAACTGCTTACCATCCTTATCTATGGGAGGAGTAGTTGTAGGTGTGAACCCATCCTCAATAGATTGCCATGTTTCATATCCTTGTGCCATCAAGTAAGTCTTCATCCTTATACTCTAGAAAGCATAATTGTTCCCATCGAACAATGGAGCCTTATTTGATGAAGATCCATTCTAAGATGCCATTTGTGTTCCTGTAATATCTTCCTTCAAGCTATTAGAATTTTTTGAAGGAACCTACTTTGATACCAATTGAAGAACACAAGCTTATACTGAGAGGGGGTGAACAGTATAATATCAAATTTTACTTTTCTTTCCCAAAAAATATTATCCAATGTTATCAATTGCAATATCAATAGCAGTAATCAAAATAATGCACAAATCATCACACACATGAGAGACACAAATTTAACGTGGTTCACCCAATGTGGGTTACATCCACAAAGAAAATATTTCTTCTAAATCTTCTCAACAAATCTCTTGGGAATCAATTCCCTATTACAATGTTTATGGACCTCTATCCAAAGGAGATCTCAATCCCCAATACTTTGGTTTGTGGATCTCTTTCCATAAGAGAACTCTATCCCCTTTGCTCTAGTTTGTGGATCTCTCTCCATAGGAGAAATCTATCCCCTCTACTATGGTTTGTGGATCTCTCTCCATAGGATAACTCTATCCCATCTACTCTGGTTTGTGGATCTCTCTCCATAGGAGAACTCTATCCCCTCTACTCTAGTTTGTGGATCTCTCTCCACAAGAGAACTCTATCCCCTCTACTCTAGTTTGTGGATCTCTCTCCACAGGAGACAATTTTCCCTTTAGCTGATTCTTGGACCTCTATCCATAGGAGAACTCTATCCCCTCAGCTGATTCGTGGACCTCTATCCACTAGAGAACTTTATCCCCTCTCTGGTTTGTGGATATCTATCCATAGGAGACTCCTCTCCTTTCTACTCTGGTCATCTCCAAAGCCTACTCAAATATTTACTCCAATATACCTCAAGCCTTCACACAAGGATTTCTCAAATTATCAATAAAAATTGCTCTCAATTCTATCTTAAATCTACCTCAAGCCTTAAAACAAAGGCCTACTCAAAACTACAACCAAACCTGCTCTCAATGCTATCCCAAATCTGCACCAACCCTTGTCACAAGGCTAGCACAAATCTTCTCCAACTCTACTCTCAAATTTATCTCAAATATGCACACATTACATGCACAAATCTACTTTAACTCTTCTCTTTCCTCTATTCTCATTTTTCTCATTTCAAACAAATTTACTTCAACTCTCTCTATCTCTACCCAAATTTGCACCAAACCTCATTACAAGGCTAGCACAAGTCTGCTCTCTATTACTACCCAAATCTGCTTCAAGTCTTCTCACAAGACTTGCTCAAATCTACCTTAAGTCTTCTCACAAGACTTGCTCAAATCTACCTCAATGTTGCTTCTTGAACCTGCTCAAGTATTTCCAAATCTTGCATACAAACAATGCTTATATCTCTTTCAGAAATGCTTTCTTCAACTAGGCAAATCAAACATATTCTACTTAGAATTTGTTTAACCTCTAGAACATATAGAGAATGATATGCACTATCAAATACTCAATATGTTCTTCACATTCACAAATCTTGCATTCATCTAATCCAATTTCTACCTCTTGCAAAATCCCCTTTCAAATCAAATCAAACTAGTGTATAACTTGCTTCACAAAACTGGTCTATCTTTCTTGCAAATTTTCTCTCAATGATCAAACACAATAATGCACAACTGCTTCACAAATTCTTCCAAGAAGAATGCACAATTTGTTCTCAAAACCCTAACTCAAGTGTTTCCAAATTCACTAGTCAATGATGCACAATTTATTTTCAAAACATAGCTCAAATATTTCCAACAATACACACTAATCAACCCTTTTATCTCCACCTTATAATTCTAAAATATTTTCTCAACCAACTAGAGAAGTAATAATGTCAACATACCTCTCACTTTGCTTTGATGAAAAATGCCCTCCAAACCTGTTCCAAAATAATTTCCTTTTTGCCACTTTAAGAAGTTAGCCAATCTTCTTTTCAAATCAAACACAATAACCTTTCCTCAAAAGTTTGCACAAAATTATCCTCTTTTTATTTTCTCAAAACAAGGCTTTTAATTGAAGAATAAAAACCTTTTAATTTTCCTTCACCATGCCAAAATTACACACAATAATTTTACCATAAGACACCTTATAACTCCTACTTTAAAACACACACAATCATACAATAAAAATCCTTATCACACCTTATTTCTCCTTCTAAACAAATTTTAAATTATAATATCAAAAACCCTTTTCATACCTTATTTCTCCTTCCAAAAGATTTAAATTATAACACCAAAAGACCCTTTACACAACTTATTTCTCCTATATCAAATGTGCAAATATTAAATACCAACTTAACCTTATAACTCCACAAAAATCAAAATGCAAATTAAAAAATTTAAATACCTCCTTATATTCTACCCTCAACATGACTCGAACCTCTCACCTCGTGAGAGAAAAGCACCCAACCAAGGGGCCACGACCGGCTGCGCTAACGCAGCTCGTGAGAGCTCTAAGGCACCAGTCACCTTTTATCCTCTTCTACCACGTGCTTTACCCAAACCAAAATAAAAGGTCTATGATGGGTTTCAAACCCAAAACCTCCTCCTCGCAATGCCTTCGCGTTGGCTCAGCCACCAGCTGGTCTAGCTAGTTGGATGGGTTAAAATGCATACTCATTTGAATATGAAACCTCCACTTTCACCTCAAAGGACTGCGCTTCCTCTTCTTTCTTCTTCTCTATCGAATGCACCGAATGCCGAGCAAATTATACACGATTTTTGAACACCTTGCAAAATGACCTTAGGCACTAATATTTATATGTTTTATTTGGTCTTCATCAACGTCGATGCCACCTTTATTTTTCACCCATATGACGTCGACCATTTTATTCAAAAATAATTCGAATTTGTCTTCAATTTCTTGGCGCTCAAATATAATTTAAAAACTTTATATTATAATAAAAATATTATAATATTGCTCCTTTTGAACCTTGCCTTTATAATTAATATTATTGCCTTCAATAATATTAATAATATTAATTCTTTTGAGCCTTGCCTTCACATTTAATATTATTGCCATCAATAATATTAATTCTTTTGAACCTTGCCTTTATATCCTTTTAAACCTTGCCTTCATATTCTCTTAAACCTTACCTTCATTTTAGACCATTGTTCCAAAGAGATTTTAAGCCTTTTGTCCTTCATTATAATATTCAAAATGTAGATATTATAATGCTTTTCTTCAACCAATATTATAATAATAAATATTATAATATTATCAATGACAACCAATGACATCTTCTCTTTTGACATCAACCTATGACATCAATCCTTTGACATCAATGACAACACACTATACTCAAAATTTCCAACAAGTCTAAGCTAGCATCCCATCTAATATACTTACATTAAAAGAAATGTGTAAGTTATAGGGATAGCTTACCTAATGCACTTACATTAAATAATTTATGTAAGTTGTAGGAATGGGTAATTCCTGTGGAGTTCCAGTAGACAAAAATAAATCCACATTGAAACTAAGTTATGTAGACTAGAACACAAATAACTTAAGTTAACCCCATTATATGTTAGGCAGTATATATTAAAAAAAATGATTGGTTGAATTGGGTTGAAAATATGGTTGTTACAAATAGCCATGTAGATATTTGCAAATGTTGTAGAGTCAAGTGTTCATCAAGTGTCCAAGTGGTAAGTTGATAATCCAAGAGTCATGAGACTTGGCATATGGAGAGCAATAGTAAAGTACTTGAAAAGTCATATTACTGTGGCTATATTATGGAGACAATGCTCCATAGACTAGAACAACAAGAATCCAGTTCATATATTATTATTTGATTGTAAGAGAAAGTAGAGTAATAAACCTTGTATACATTTTGAGCAATTAATATTGGAAGTTTTCTTCATGCATAGTTCATGAATGATTCAGGCTATTTACATTCATATTTGAATAAATAAATGAAAGCTATTTTATTTATTATACAACCCTTGATATAAATATTAATTTGCTGATATTATTCTACTCATCATATGGTAGCTATTTAATATTTTTGCCCTATGTGATATTGCAAGATTACCTGTGATATTTTATAGTAGTAAGACTTAAAATCCAACAATTCTAATATTATACAAATCTATCATATAAACTATGTTTGATTTAATTGAACTATTAATATTGTGCTTATGTATATGAATTATTTCATTTCATTTTCTACATTTTTTATGTACTTAATAATATGAGCATACAATCCACACTATGAGATCCAAGTTGTGTACAAGTCTAGTTTGTGAAGCTAAATATATGATTCAAAAATATGAAGCAAAACATACATGAATGACATTACCTTATATAAAATGTTGTTAGATGAACAAAAAATATTAGCATAGGATGTTGATTAGAAAGTTTTGGGATGTAAATAAATAGAAAATAATTTTCAAAAATCATGCAAATGTAAATAAAGAGTAGAATACAAGGTCCTCAAATAGTTGAATTGGTGGCATTATCAAAATTTTGTAATTCAAGCATGAGGTATTGCATGCAACGTGTTCATAATTTTTTGGTGTATAACTTTATTACAAACTCCTAATGATCTTCTCTCCTCATAGAAATATATATTAAATAAATATCCCTTATATAATATGTAGAACAACCATTACAATAATATTGAAGAAATAATTTGACTTCATTTGGCATTATGGTCAGTCCCTACTTGATGTTGATGTTGGATTTTATAATTTGCATTAGATTTTGGTGTAAGGTATTGTAACTAGCCTTAGTGGCTAGTGCCTAGGCCAACACCAAGATTTATAGTTGATGCTATATAAATAAGTTGACACCCTAGAAAATAGTGTTGGTACCCATAGATGAGTAGTGCTTACTTTGGTCACTATAACTTTCACTATAAGGGCTCAATAAGCCCTGCTATGCTTAGATATTTTATTTCCCTTAAGGAGTGATGGGATCAATCACAACTAATTCCAACTAATGAAATTAATACTTAACTTGATTAAGTGTGTACCACATAAATTAAGTGACAAACTAACAATCTTCACAACATTGAGTAAAGTGTGAGAACCTTGATGGGTATGCTTCATAGTGAAATAAATCAACTAATCTTGTATTTATAGATAATAATATCTAGGATTCAGATTGAGGTTAAGTGTAAGGATTGAGAATCCTAGTTGAGAATTAGAAGCATTTTCAAGTAAGGTAGTAAAATGAGAATGAAGGTGTTATTTCTTGATATACAAATTATGGTGAAGGAAACATAGTGTAGAGGCCTAATATTTAAATGTGAGTTGTAGAAGTGTCCCTTTTTAGATCAATCTAAAATCAATATCCTACTTAGAAGTTGTGTACAAAGTGATTTTGATCATGAAATCCTTGTATTTTTCTACTAGCACCCAATGTTTGCTAAACTTGGTGATGAACTTCCTAAATTTTTTGCCTTGCACAGCTATCAATATATTGATGAGTTTTAGATATGTTATATCTAGGGGTGCAATAGAGTAAAAACTAAGATATGTCTCAAACAAGTTTTTTTGAGTGGATCTATGCAATGTCTAATTATATGAATCCTCAAATATAGAATATTTCCATTCCATGTTCATGGATGATATAGTTGTACATTACCAATAAGTGTACAAATGGTGCAATTGACCACTTTTATTTTTCCAACAGTGTAAGGATAGAAAGAATTTATATTTGAGATTGATGTTGACTAAGAAAAAGACAAAACCAAAAGTTCTCCCACGAATTTGAAGAAGCCCAAAATTTTCTATGGGCCTTGAAGAGTCACTATGATTGTTGGACTTCCAAGAATGTGAAATGAAGTGTTGTAACATCATTTTCTCTTGTAAATGTAAAATAGAGTATTATAGCTATAAAATATTGTGGAAAAAGCTTTATAATAATTTTGAGTTTATTTGGAATGCATAACAATATTCTATTCTATTCATTTTGTGAAAAGCATGCTTGTTGCCCCTATTTTTCTAAAACTTGTAGTCAACTTTCAAAGCTCATAACTTTTGATTTACAACTCTATTTTACATATGTCATACACCATTGGAAATTTATTTTTGTGTAGATTTCACTCTCAAAATTTCATCAAAATTTTAGTAGTTTTGGTCCCTCAAGTTCAGACTATCTTGTGTTGCTGCAAAAATTGTTGCTACGATTTTTGCTGCACTTTTTGTTCTTCGTGTTTTGGGTCAAACACTTCAATTTAAGTAGTCTAGTTAAGTAAATTCTATAAGTGTTGATAGACCAAGTTTATTAACCTAGAGCCGAAGTTTAATGAATTATTTGAATATCAAAGTTTATATATTATCACTTAAATTTTTATTTTATTTGCATTTATAATTCAATAGTATAAATGAATAGTATAATATATGATAGCTTTATGTATGGGTAGGTAGATTTCACAAGAAGTTTATGATGAATTTGCATGAGAAGATTTTGGTTTCCATAATAGGGACACATCTAGAAAATGAATGTTTCTCAAGGAATTTTGTAACTATTAAAGCATATGTTGTAACTGTAAAAGTATAAGTGAATGTAGTAAAACTGATAGGTCACATTAAAAGTAAATGTATTGGTAAAAATATAAAAATGAATGATGTAATTGTTGAAGTACATTCTATAACTATATAACTATAGGGGAAAGTAGTAAAAATGATGACTAATATAGGGGAAAGTAGTAAAAATGATGGCTCATAGTAAAAACTAAATGTTATAGCAAATATTTCATGGTCAAGTAAAAATGTTAGTGTCACAGTAAAATTAACATAGTATAAGTGTCAATGTTATGATAACTTGTATTTATCATAAGATCAAGTTTCATGAGTGATTATGTAAAAAATAAATGTACAAGAATATATTGTAGAATCTCTAAAAATTGCATAAAGTCAAATATGCTTTTGAAACTGTTTTTAAAAGTCCAAGATATCTATCTAGAATGTGGCTACAAGTCCAAAGTACTTCTGGGAGTACTATGTATACCATTGGAAAAGTCCAAGAGAAGATGAGAAATAATTGAAGAGTCCAAAATAGATGTCTATAATATGTTGACATTTTATCCATCTACATCTTTTATTCCTTCAAATATCTAGATCTATTATGCCTATAAATAGAGGGGAGTTCCCCTAATGGAAGGGAAGTTAAGTTGAGCAATTGTGAGCTTGTATGGTTATAGAATTTCATTGTAATATTGCAGCTTTGTAGCATTTTATTATTATAATATTTCAACATTGTGATCATCTTAGTTGAGAAGATATTATTGTAGAGATTTTTTACAAAGAAAAAGTCCTTCTTAGTGTTTATATTATAGGTTGGACCAATGCAAGAGGGTCATAATAGTTGGGTAATACATAGGCTGGTGGCAAGCTCTAATGGATGCCACAACCACTCACTTGATGGCAATGTAAAATTTCTCTTTTGTGATTAATACTACTCCTACATATTATTTTCCATTGTAGTGTTGTGCTCTTGGGTTTGTGTGCACTTGTTTTTACCATAGGTAAAATACTACATAAGACTATGTATATAAATGGTCATAGAAGGAGAAGGGCCTAAGTAAAGTATTTTGGTGTTGTGTGATGGAAAATCCGTATATAAAAAATATTGGATACTTTCAACAATGTTAACTCTCTTCATCTAAGGTACCATGAAGGCCATCTTTGAGAACCTATCGATCATAATAAATATGCAATTTTTCTCTCACTTGGTCATATTATTGGTAAAAATCGTAGCAATTTTATAAAGGGAAAAAACCAAAGTTTGGGTTGCAATCAATTTTGGGTCTCTAAGCCATAACATAAGCACTTTGTGAAAGGTAATATATGTAAGACTCATATTTCTCAACATAGTCTATTGAGGATGCAAAGAATTTTATTTAACAATATAAATAGGCATGCATTTGTAATAGTTTAAAAAGGAAAGAACAATAGGTAATTTTTTTGCCAAAATTCTTGAGTGGTACTACTTTAAGGTGGTATGAAAAACATGATGATGCCATTAAGAATACATGATATATAATAAGTAAAATAGTGATTTAAGAGTATTATTCTTAGTAAAAATATTCTAATTCAATAATAGAAATAGCCAAGTTAATATAAGGTATCAATGTAAAGATTAAGGGTCATTATGCCTAAGCACAAGAGCTAAAGAGGAAGGCTAAGGTGCAAATTCAAAAGGATAAATTATTACAGAAGATAGGATGGAGTGGAAAATATTTTATATAAATATTTTATTATAGGAATGAAGGTCAAGATAAGACATGAGGTGAAGTATGAACAACCACCAACTACTCTACAAGCATATGAGGTGGCAAAATGATAAGAGGAGAACTTGGAGGATGATCAATGCAAGTTTATTTTACATGTTCACAAGTTTTGTTGACCCCTAAGGTAAGAACTACCCCTTATCTACCTATGAATAAAGTTGAAGAATTAAATAAGAAAATGGTGTTAGAGTATATTACATTATTTGGTACATGCCAATGTACCACCTTGGGTACATTTCTAGATTAGGAGTTTATCTTAGATTAAGGTTTAAGTAGTTACATCATGCAATGTAATAAATGCACAAGTGTTAAAATTCACAATGATGTAAATGTGCATGTAGTCCACATGTACATGAGTCATATGATAGGTAGATGAAGAGTCATCGATAGAGTAAAGTCCAAGGAACATATCTTCCTATATATAGGCATTTGAAAGTATGAGAGAAAAATATAGAGAGTCATAGGAATGATGTCAAGATAGAGAGTAGTGATTAGGTACAATGTAGTTCTTCATTAAAATTTTTGGAGTGTTCAATTCCTATAGTTCATTGCATTGTACTATTTTTTGTTGGCAATTTTGGGTACCTTGGGTACATTGCCTTTGCTCAAGTGTTGATGTTGTCATTGATGTCAAGAAGCTTTTGAAGGAATTTGATTTGATGTCAAAAGAATCTAAGTTCAAGGAAGGGTTTTTGTGAAAACCAAGGCAGACAAAATAAAAGGTTTTATTTAAAACCATGGACAACAGATTTGAAATGGGTTTTTCTTAAAACCCAAGTTGGCTTTTCGTTTCGTTGAAAAAGGTGCCCCGGTGATGAAGATATTTAATTTTAAATATTTAGTTTAAATTTTAATTATTTAAAATTTAAATTAAAATATTTTCCACCAACGGAAATCATGTTAAAAAGGGCCGACGTGTTTGGATATGCATCAAAGTGCATATAAAATAAGGCAATTAAATTCATTAAGTTTTTGGGAATGGTGTTCGACATTAATCGCTGAGCAATTCGATTTCGACATCAAAGCACCTGCGCTTGAGATCGAAGTTTAATCGATGAAAAGGTATGATCGAATAATCGGTAAACATTGTGCACTCCCCAAAATTTGGCACGATCTCCAAAGAGTTTTTGCACTTGAGAAATCCCGCTCAAAGCTCTACAAACGGTGATTCGTCGGTTTCGACGATAGGGAAAAGGACAAAGTCTTCGTATCTTCCTAGGATGAAAATCCAAATATAAAGACTTCCCTCTTTGGTCTCAAGTAAGCGGGCAGCGCTGGTGGTTGTTGATGTTAGATAGCAGAGAGAGCCTCGAGTTCAAAACCCGATGCTTACGATTTTGTGTGTTGGCTTTTTGTTGTTCGCGGTTCGAGGTGGCTATAAACAAGAGTGTATGCTGTGAACATTTCAAGAGAGCGTGTAGCCCGAGTGGTTCCCAAGATACAACTAAAAGCACTTCGAATCACGTGGATAAAGTTTTGATATGGTGTAAGGTATGCACAGTTTAATGTAAATAATGCAGCAGTCGTCTTGTTTCTGTGATAGAGCTTCATACCTGTCGAAGGTCAGGGCTCGGTTTTCGAGCCAAGGAAGATTCTGTTTCGGAGATTAGAGGGAGGCCCCTCTCCCTTCCTCACGTGGGCATGGATAGCCCACGCGGTTTAGCCAAGCGCCTTGGCTAGAGGAGACGACGGGTCAAATCACGCCGAATCCCCTTTTTGAGGGATGTAAGAGGTATCCACGCGAACTCCATTTATTGCAAAAGGGCAGTGAATAAAATATATTAATTTTGCAATGTTGATGATATTTCCAAAGTTTGTTTGGGAGGTATAAGGTTAGCAAAATTAATATTTTTTATATAGTTTTTATTAAGTGTAATGGAGTAGATAAGGTGAATATAAGAAATATGTTATGTATGATTTGTTGAATGAGGTTGAAAGAAGAAGACATAGAACCTTGATTATATTTGGACCAAGGAATATTCTTGAGGAAATATTAAAGAAATATGTTGTCTACTAACCTTCTTGAGTTTGGCAAAAAGGTGGTTATGGTTATGACAAATTTGTGAGATCTTCTTCATCTTCAATAAGGTATGGGCACTTTCTTCTTATGAGTATGATTGGTGTATGTTATTCCTGAAATAAGATTGGAGTGAAAAGGTATACAACAAGGTTTCCTTTGGTTGGGTGTAAATCCTATTTTCTGGTTTGTTGAAGACTACTTATGCATTGTTATCCTTGATGAGAGTTTTGGTGAATGCATAATTCTGGTTTGAGGTAGTGGAAGCATTGTGCACTAGGGTTTATGTTTGTAAGTCTTGCTACTTGCATTGAGATGGTGAAACCCTTAGTTGGCTGTTTTGATATTAATGGATGAGTTGCTTCCATAGAGGTTGTTTTGATCAAGTTAGTGCTTTACTTGATACATGATTTGGGCTTACTCCATTGAGTTGATTTGAGCAAGTTATTCTTTGCATTTGGTGATATTGTGTTGGTGGCTGTTTTGTTCAAATATCTTTGGAGGGAAAAGGATTTCTACTTGTTTCCTTTTCTTGTGATGATTGGTTGAATGCTTCAAGGTTGATGTTGAGTTGAATGTTGTTGGTTAAACCTTGTCTATGAGCATTGTTGTTGAAGCCCTAATTGGTTGAGAAAAGATATTGGTTGTTGGAAAGAACATGAGTATCATTGTTATATGAGATATTGCATGGTTGGCAATTGTTGGGTTGTGTTTCATGTTCTTGAGAAAAGCATACTACATCTATCTTATTCTTTTGAGATTTGAGATTGAGTTGAGATTGATATTGGGAGTTAAGTATAGAACATATTGAGTCTCTAACAATTCTCTTTATGCTTCTATGAGGTTGATGAATCACATTGGGTCTCTAACAATTCTCTTTGTGGGTTCATGCCAAGCAAGTTTTTCTTGATGAACTTGTGAGCAGGTTTTGGACAGGTTCCGTTGGGGACTTGTGAGCAGATTTGGACAGGTCCTAGCAGAGGACTTGTGAAGCTGAGTTTGATAGTTCTATCAGAGAACTTGAGGACAGAGGTGCATTGGTTCTATGAGAAGAACCCGAGGACATTTGTGCTAGACCGAAGGACTGTGTTTAGTGCAAATTCGAGGACCAACTTTTGAGGTGATAGAGTTGAGGACAGAGGTCTCCAGCCAGAGCAGGGAAGACAGGTGTCTTCTATGGATAGAGTTCCATTTGCTAAGGGCAGCGGAGGCAGAGGTCTTCTAGAGGATCACCAGCCAGAGCAGAGGTAGGGGAAGGTATCTCCTTTGAGCAGAGGCTCATAAATTTAGATTGGGGGAAGGTATCTCCTTTGAGCCGAGGCTCATAAACATTGTAATTGGGAAGGTTTCCCAAAGAACTTTGAGATAACTTTTAGAGAAAAGTTTTGTGGATGCCCCGGGTGAACCACGTTAAAATTGTGTGTCACTTTGTGGATGATCTTGTGCATTGTTTTGATATTGCTTTGGATATATTGCTTTACTGTTTTGAAGTATAAAGGAAAAGTAAAAAGAGGTCTTATACTGTTCACCCCCCCCTCTCAGTATAAGCTTGTGTTCTTCAATTGGTATCAGAGCGGGTTCCTTCGAAAAGGTTTAACAGCTTGAAGGAAAAGCTAGTAAAGAACACAATGGATTTTTCCAAAGGTAAACAGTTTCAAGAGAGTGATGAGTCTTCTAGTGATGAAGAGGTATATTACAACAAGAAAGGCAAGTTCTCTAGAAAGCACAAAAGTATGAAAAATGTAAGATGTTTCAATTGTGGAAAGTTTGGTCATTATGCTACTGACTGTACTGTTGCCAAGGATGAAAGTGATGAAGATAAACAGGATTGTAAGAGCAAAGATTCTGAAAGGCATAGGCATCAAAGGAAGAACAAAGATGAGCAAAGCAATCAAGGAAAGAGGTACTCTCACAAACACAAGAAGAGTTTCTACCTAGACAAAGCAAGTAAGTGTTCTAGTAGTGATAGTGAAAGTTCTTCAAGTGATAATGAAAATGAGATGTTGTTCATATCAAAAAAAGAGGAAGAACCGAAACATAGATTCATTATCATGAAATGTCTTAGATGTGGAAATTTTGGGCACCTTGAGGATGATTGCACAAATAATGATTTGGTTGCTAGTATGTATGAGGATGCTTCAGAAAATGATAAGGAAGATGCATGTATGGTTTTTGAAAAGGGTAGCACCTCTAGTGATAAGAAATCTGAAAAAGGCCTTGATAATTCAAAATGCAATCAAATAGAGGAGGAAGATCTTGAAAGTGATCTTACTAATGCTCTTAGTGTTTTGAAAAAGGAAAGAAAGAAGAATGCTAGACTCAAGGATAAGTTAGATGAATGTTGTATGGAGAGAGATGAACTTATAGAAAGTCTTGACGTCTCTATGGCTAAGGCACAAGAACTCAAGAATGAGTTAGAATCTAAGGTGCTTGAGTATAGTGAATTAGAACAGAAAATGGCTTCGTTGAAAGAGGAAAATAAAGAGTACAAGGATAAGTTGTACATGTTTCAAGAAAGCTCCAAAAAGGTTAAATCTCTTATCAAAGGTCAAAGAAAGACAACAGATAAAACAGGTCTTGGTTTTGTTAAGCCACACAAGAAACAAGTTGGAGAGTCTAGTAAGAGACTCCAAAAGGAAGAGAGTTCTAATGAGGAAAGTATTTCAGATCATGAGTCCTTGAATGATAGATGCATAGAAATAGAAAACAGAATTCAGAATGAGAAGAAAAAGTTTTTAGGACCCAAGAGGTCAAATAAAGGAAAGTTTCAAGGCAGATGTTTTGCTTGTCACAGGTTTGGTCACATGGCTTCACATTGCATGGCTCAAGTGAAGAAGGTAAATGACAGTTTCAGAAGTGCTAGTTACTTTCAAGGGTATTGCTACTCTTGTCAACAATTTGGGCACAAGGCAGTTTATTGCAAGGCAAATAACAGGAACAGATTTGGCCAAAACAGGTTTGGTCAGAACTGGTGGATTCAAAGATCAGGTTTACCTAAAGAGAAATAACATTGTTACTTGTTATAAGTGCAACAATAAAGGTCACATAGCTAGACAATGTAGAGCTGAAATTCTAGGATACAAGAACAGGAACAGTGGCATGATCAGGTCCAAGGATCAAGGCATGGACAAGAACAGGGATGAGAACAAGATCAAGAACAGTGACAGAAACAGGAATATGGACAAAGAGTTCAAGAGAAGGCCCGACAAGGAAGTTATAGACACTGATGATGATCAGTGCCTAATGGGAGTTTTACTCCCATCCCAAAATTAATCACCTCATCGAGGAGGTGGGGGAGGGACTAAGCTAAGAGGCTCATTCTTAGTCCCGAGCCCCAAAGGTGACCCTTTGCCATTGATGACAAAGGGGGAGAGATATGAGTAAGGGGGAGAGCTTCAAGTGAAGAGGAAAGCTTCAAGTCAGGGGGAGCAAAACTTCAAAGGAAGATTCTCAGTTGTGGGCACAGTTGGTTTCAGTTTTGGCTCTTAAGATGTGTTTTAGTAAAGGTTTGCCATCAATGACAAAGGGGGAGATTGTTGGCAATTTTGGGTACCTTGGGTACATTGCCTTTGCTCAAGTGTTGATGTTGTCATTGATGTCAAGAAGCTTTTGAAGGAATTTGATTTGATGTCAAAAGAATCTAAGTTCAAGGAAGGGTTTTGTGAAAACCAAGGCAGACAAAATAAAAGGTTTTATTTAAAACCATGGACAATAGATTTGAAATGGGTTTTTCTTAAAACCCAAGTTGGCTCTTCGTTTCGTTGAAAAAGGTGCCCCGGTGATGAAGATATTTAATTTTAAATATTTAGTTTAAATTTTAATTATTTAAAATTTAAATTAAAATATTTTCCACCGACGTAAATCATGTTAAAAAGGGCCGACGTGTTTGGATATGCATCAAAGTGCATATAAAATAAGGCAATTAAATTCATTAAGTTTTTGGAATGGTGTTCGACATTAATCGCTGAGCAATTCGATTTCGACATCAAAGCACCTGCGCTTGAGATCGAAGTTTAATCGATGAAAAGGTATGATCGAATAATCGGTAAACATTGTGCCTCAAAATTTGGATGATCTAAGAGATTGAGAAATGGTTAATGGTGGGGATAGGGAAAAGGACAAAGTCTTCGTATCTTCCTAGGATGAAAATCCAAATATAAAGACTTCCCTCTTTGGTCTCAAGTAAGCGGGCAGCGTTGGTGGTTGTTGATGTTAGATAGCAGAGAGAGCCTCGAGTTCAAAACCCGATGCTTACGATTTTGTGTGTTGGCTTTTTGTTGTTCGCGGTTCGAGGTGGCTATAAACAAGAGTGTATGCTGTGAACATTTCAAGAGAGCGTGTAGCCCGAGTGGTTCCCAAGATACAACTAAAAGCACTTCGAATCACGTGGATAAAGTTTTGATATGGTGTAAGGTATGCGTAGTTTAATGTAAATAATGCGATCGTCTTGTTTCGTGATAGAGCTTCATACCTGTCGAAGGTCAGGGCTCGGTTTTTGAGCCAAGGAAGATTCTATTTGAGATTAGAGGGAGGCCCCTCTCCCTTCCTCACGTGGGCGTGGATAGCCCACGCGGTTTAGCCAAGCGCCTTGGCTAGAGGAGACGGTGGGTCAAATCGTGCCGAATCCCCTTTTTGAGGGATGTAAGAGGTATCCACGCGAACTCCATTTATTGCAAAAGGGCAGTGAATAAAATATATTAATTTTGCAATGTTGATGATATTTCCAAAGTTTGTTTGGGAGGTATAAGGTTAGCAAAATTAATATTTTTTATATAGTTTTTATTAAGTGTAATGGAGTAGATAAGGTGAATATAAGAAATATGTTATGTATGATTTGTTGAATGAGGTTGAAAGAAGAAGACATAGAACCTTGATTATATTTGGACCAAGGAATATTCTTGAGGAAATATTAAAGAAATATGTTGTCTACTAACCTTCTTGAGTTTGGCAAAAAGGTGGTTATGGTTATGACAAATTTGTGAGATCTTCTTCATCTTCAATAAGGTATGGGCACTTTCTTCTTATGAGTATGATTGGTGTATGTTATTCCTGAAATAAGATTGGAGTGAAAAGGTATACAACAAGGTTTCCTTTGGTTGGGTGTAAATCCTATTTTCTGGTTTGTTGAAGACTACTTATGCATTGTTATCCTTGATGAGAGTTTTGGTGAATGCATAATTCTGGTTTGAGGTAGTGGAAGCATTTTGCACTAGGGTTTATGTTTGTAAGTCTTGCTACTTGCATTGAGATGGTGAAACCCTTAGTTGGCTGTTTTGATATTAATGGATGAGTTGCTTCCATAGAGGTTGTTTTGATCAAGTTAGTGCTTTACTTGATACATGATATTGGGCTTACTCCATTGAGTTGATTTGAGCAAGTTATTCTTTGCATTTGGTGATATTGTGTTGGTGGCTGTTTTGTTCAAATATCTTTGGAGGGAAAAGGATTTCTACTTGTTTCCTTTTCTTGTGATGATTGGTTGAATGCTTCAAGGTTGATGTTGAGTTGAATGTTGTTGGTTAAACCTTGTCTATGAGCATTGTTGTTGAAGCCCTAATTGGTTGAGAAAAGATATTGGTTGTTGGAAAGAACATGAGTAGCATTGTTATATGAGATATTGCATGGTTGGCAATTGTTGGGTTGTGTTTCATGTTCTTGAGAAAAGCATACTACATCTATCTTATTCTTTTGAGATTTGAGATTGAGTTGAGATTGATATTGGGAGTTAAGTATAGAACATATTGAGTCTCTAACAATTCTCTTTATGCTTCTATGAGGTTGATGAATCACATTGGGTCTCTAACAATTCTCTTTGTGGGTTCATGCCAAGCAAGTTTTTCTTGATGAACTTGTGAGCAGGTTTTGGACAGGTTCCGTTGGGGACTTGTGAGCAGATTTGGACAGGTCCTAGCAGAGGACTTGTGAAGCTGAGTTTGATAGTTCTATCAGAGAACTTGAGGACAGAGGTGCATTGGTTCTATGAGAAGAACCCGAGGACATTTGTGCTAGACCGAAGGACTGTGTTTAGTGCAGATTCGAGGACCAACTTTTGAGGTGATAGAGTTGAGGACAGAGGTCTCCAGACTAGAGCAGGGAAGACAGGTGTCTTCTATGGATAGAGTTCCATTTGCTAAGGGTAGCGGAGGCAGAGGTCTTCTAGAGGATCACCAGCCAGAGCAGAGGTAGGGGAAGGTATCTCCTTTGAGCAGAGGCTCATAAATTCAGATTGGGGGAAGGTATCTCCTTTGGGCCGAGGCTCATAAACATTGTAATTGGGAAGGTTTCCCAAAGAACTTTGAGATAACTTTTAGAGAAAAGTTTTGTGGATGAACCACGTTAAAATTGGTGTCACTTTGTGGATGATCTTGTGCATTGTTTTGATATTGCTTTGGATATATTGCTTTATTGTTTTGAAGTATAAAGGAAAAGTAAAAAGAGGTCTTATACTGTTCACCCCCCCCTCTCAGTATAAGCTTGTGTTCTTCAATTTTTGTGAGCATTTATTAATGACATATTATTGAGTTATTGCAAAAGTTTATCATCTAGTTTTCCTATATATTATAGTACCATTATCATATAGTTATCATAACTTGCTTATTTTACACCTTGTGGTTGCATTTCCTTTACTATACATTATGAAAAGCTAAAATTGGTATTAGAGCCATGATAGATCAATAGGAAATAGAGAAAGCCACAAGAAATATTGATAGAAGATCAAAAATCTCATTTTTAGAATTTTTGAAAATTGCATTTGGCTAGAGTCTTTCCAGAGGGTTGCAAAAAACCTTGTGAAGACTAGGACTCAACATTGATTCCACTATATTGACAAATAAACTAGCGAAGATTAATTATCTCTATATTTAGAGTTTCATCCATTACAGTCCTAATACTTTGTTGCAGGAAAAAGAGATTAAAAGAAAGTTGGGAAGCTTCCTACAAAGAGCTATGAAGAATATCTTCTTTGGAATCAATCCAATACTTGAAGCAACAAATGGAAGATCGAATATTTGGAGGCCTAAGGAGAAGGTCCCATTGCAAGATTGAAGACCTATAGATTGTAAAAAAGAGAAAAATACTAAAGCCTTATTATAGAGTGAAGAAGAAGAGACTCTAGAGAAGAGTCCAGGAGAATATTAAAGATTGGTGATCTCCATTGGAAATTGAAGACTACAAATTGCACATTGAAGGAAGAGGAGAAAACAACTCAAGAAGTTGAAGATGTTAGAATTAATGTGCACTATGCCTTCTATATTGATACTTGTCATATTTCTTTGATACTTGTCATGTCTTGCATATAGGCTTATGCCTATATATTGTAACGCTTTCATTTGTAATATATCTCATCTTTGTTCATTCCTGACATTTGGTATCAAAGCAGGTTCGCTCTCCTACCTGTGTCAACCCTTGAGGGGGGGAAATCCCCCCCATTTTTTCCTCCTCCATTCTTTTCTTCAATCTAGGGAGTATGCTCTCCATCAATGAGATGGATCAGAAACCAGAAGCTCAAAAAAAAATGGTAGCCTAATTTTGAGTTATTGGGGAGGATATGTTTTTGGAGGTATCCGTCCACAAAAGTAATTTCTCCATAAAGAAATGAAAAATGGGATACACTCCAAGATATGATCTTTTTTGGGTTCATTTTTTCACTGTTTTGTAGGTTTTCCAGATCCAAAGAAATGACACAAGCTTCCCGATACAAAGTGCAACGACTTGATATTAAGCAGTATGACCACAACCCTATGTATTTCATAGTTGTGAATGAAGATTACATGAGGCTTAATCAGATTGATGTAGTTGCCATGGACCTTCTTATGGATGTCGGTGCTGACTGGAGCCTGTAGAACGAGAAGAATTGAAGACCTCACACCTAGCCTCTTATAGCGATGCATTTTGGAGGAAAGCACTGGATGAAAATGATGATGGTCACGATCTCAAACTTACTGCCCACTAGCAGTTATGAGGTTGCATTCAAATTTGACCCGAAGCTAGAGAAGGGAACCCTGACAAACATTTTGATGACGTCTATTTTTTTTCTGTCATTCGGAGCTTCACAGAGTTCACCTTGCCATAATAGTAAACAGTGGAGCACAATATTTGATTGAAAAAATTGATAGGTCGTATGTAAACCTGCGGTTGAGCTTGTTACCTTCCATTCCACCGAAATAAGAATATGGCATACTGATTGCTATTGTTAGCAGAGAAATCACAGGGATTCGATCCAGCATGGAGGCTGATTTATTTATTTTTGAGCAAAATTTGCAACAATACTTGCGATATTTTGAGAGTTGCAGCATTGTCCTAAGCCACGTGAAACACAAATTAGTAGGTGTGCATTCAATGTGGGCACATGGTAAAGCTTGCAGTTTGTAGGTGAAGTGGGTATTCGGTGGCTGACACTGTTGATTAATTGTGTGACAATGAGAGTCTTATGCCGAACAAGGAATGTATTCTGCCCGTAATATATTCTACACCATATAATTATTTCATGGCAGACCCAGTTGTTTTTTGTTTGGCGATAACCTTTTTTAAATATGCATCTAAGTTCTCTTCATTATGCTAAATTGAAACTGATGTTATAGTTGCCCAAGAGCAACCATACCATGGAGTTCTCTTCATTTTTTTTACTGGCGTAGCCCTTTGTTTCTCTGTATCTACTAGTTCACCCATATACCTGTGAAATAACAGGAACATACCGACACATTTTTTTTGTTCAATTCACATAACAATATTTTTCTAGTATGGCTCCATTAAAGACTTCAATTCAAATTTAATATGATCACCAAATTTGATTGTTTTTTCAAAGTACGAGGTTGTTATTCCAATATTATAATGCTTTTCATCAACCAATATTATAATAATAAATACTATAATATTATCAATGACAACTAATGACATCTTCTCTTTTGACATCAACCTGTGACATCAATCCTTTGACATCAATGACAACATACTATACTCAGTCTAAGCTAGCATCCCATGTAATATACTTACATTATAAGAGATGTGAAAGTTATAGGGATAGCTTACCTAATGCACTTACATTAAATGATTTATGTAATTTGTAGGAATGGGTAATTCCTGTGGAGTTCCAGTAGACAAAAATAAATCCACATTGAAACTAAGTTATGTAGACTAGAACACAAATAACTTAAGTTAACCCCATTATATGTTAGGCATTATATATTAAAAAAAATTATTGGTTGAATTGGGTTGAAAATATGGTTGTTACATAGAGTCATGTAGATATTTGCAAATGTTGTAGAGTCAAGTGTTCATTGTGCAAGTGGTAAGTTGATAATCCAAGAGTCATGAGACTTGGCATATGGAGAGCAATAGTCAAGTACTTGAAGAGTCATATTGCTGTGGCTATGTTATGCAGACAATGCTCCATAGAATAGAACAACAAGAATCCAATTCATATCTTATTATTTGATTGTAAGAGAAAGTAGAGTAATAAAGCTTGTATACATTTTGAGCAATTAATATTGTAAGTTTTCTTCATGCATAGTTCATGAATGATTCGAGCTATTTACATTCATATTTGAATAAATAAATGAAAGCTATTTTATTTATTATATAACCCTTGATATAAATATTAATTTGCTGATATTATTCTACTCATCATATTGTAGCTATTTAATATTTTGGCCCTATGTGATATTGCGAGATTACCTGTGATATTTTATGGTAGTAAGGCTTAAAAATCCAACAATTCTAATATTATACAAATCTATCATATAAACCATGTTTGATTTAATTGAACTATTAATATTGTGCTTATGTATATGAATTATTTCATTTCATTTTCTATATTTTTTATGTACTTAATAATATGAGAATACAATCCACACTATGAGATCCAAGTTGTGTACAAGTTTAGTTTGTGAAGCTAAATATATGATTCAAAATTATGAAGCAAAACATACATGAATGACATTACCTTATATAAAATGTTGTTAGATGAACAAAAAATATTAGCATAGGATGTTGATTAGGAAGTTTTGGGATGTAAATAAATAGAAAATATTTTTCAAAAATCATGCAAATGTAAATAAAGAGTAGAATACAAGGTCCTCAAGTAATTGAATTGGTGGCATTATCAAAATTTTGTAATTCAAGCATGAGGTATTGCATGCAATGTGTTCATAATTTTTTGGTGTATACCTTTATTACAAACTCCTAATGATCTTCTCTCCTCATAGAAATATATATTAAATAAATATCCCTTATATAATATGTAGAACAACCATTACAATAATATTGAAGAAATAATTTGACTTCATTTGGAATTAGGGTCAGTGCCTACTTGATGTTGATGTTGGTTTTTATAATTTGCATTAGATTTTGGTGTAAGGTATTGTAACTAGCCTTAGTGGCTAGTGCCTAGGCCGACACCAAGATTCATAGTTGATGCTAAAGTATATAAATAAGTTGACACCCTAGAAAATAGTGTTGGTACCCATAGATGAGTAGTGCTTACTTTGGTCACTATACCTTTCACTATAAGGGCTCAATCAGCCCTGCTATGCTTAGATATTTTATTTCCCTTAAGGAGTGATGGGATCAATCACAAATAATTCCAACTAATGAAATTAATACTTAACTTGATTAAGTGTGTACCACATAAATTAAGTGACAAACTAACAAATCTTCACAACATTGAGTAAAGTGTGAGAACCTGATGGGTATGCTTCATAGTGAAATAAATCAACTAATCATGTATTTCTAGATAAAAATATCTAGGATTCAGATTGAGGTTAAGTGTAAGGATTGAGAATCCTAGTTGAGAATTAGAAGCATTTTCAAGTAAGGTAGTAAAATGAGAATGAAGGTGTTATTTCTTGATATACAAAATATGGTGAAGGAAACATAGTGTAGAGGCCTAATATTTCTATGTGAGTTGTAGAAGTGTCCCTTTTGAGATCAATATAAACTCAATATCCTACTTAGAAGTTGTGTGCAAAGTGATTTTGATCATGAACTCCTTGTATTTTTCTACTAGCACCCAATGTTTGCTAAACTTGGTGATGAACTTCCTAAATTTGTTGCCTTGCACAACTATCAATATATTGATGAGTTTTAGATATGTTATATCTAGGGGTGCAATAGAGTAAAAACTAAGATATGTCTCAAACAAGTTTTGTTGAGTGGATCTATGCAATGTCTAATTATATGAATCCTCAAGTATAGAATATTTCCATTCCATGTTCATGGATGATATAGTTGTACATTACCAATAAGTGTACAAATGGTGCAATTGACCACTTTTATTTTTCCAAAAGTGTAAGGATAGAAAAAATTTATATTGGATATTGATGTTGACTAAGAAGAAGACAAAACCAAAACCACGAATTTGAAGAAGCCCAAAATTTTCTATGGGCCTTGAAGAGTCACTATGATTGTTGGACTTCCAAGAATGTGAAATGAAGTGTTGTAACATCATTTTATCTTGTAAATGTAAAATAGAGTATTATAGCTATAGAATATTGTGGAAAAAGCTTGATAATAATTTTGAGTTTATTTGGAATGCATAACAATATTCTATTCTATTCATTTTGTGAAAAGCATGCTTGTTGCCCCTATTTTTCTAAAACTTGTAGTCAACTTTCAAAGCTCATAAATTTTGATTTACAACTCTATTTTACATATGTCATACACCATTGGAAATTTATTTTTGTGTAGATTTCACTCTCAAAATTTCACCAAAATTTTAGTAGTTTTGGTCCCTCAAGTTCAGACTATCCTGTGTTGCTGCAAAAATTGTTGCTACGATTTTTGCTGCACTTTTTGTTCTTCGTGTTTTGGTTCAAATACTTCAATTTAAGTAGTCTAGTTAAGTAAATTCTATAAGTGTTGATAGACCAAGTTTATTAACCTAGAGCCGAAGTTTAATGAATTATTTGAATATCAAAGTTTATATATTATCACTTAAATTTTTATTTTATTTGCATTTATAATTCAATAGTATAAATGAATAGTATAATATATGATAGCTTTATGTTTGGGTATAGGTAGATTTCACAAGACGTTTATGGAGAATTTGCATGAGAAGATTTTGGTTTCCATAATAGGGATGTGTCTAGAAAATGAATGTTTCTCAAGGAATGTTGTAACTATTAAAGCATATGTTGTAACTGTAAAAGTATAAGTGAATGTAGTAAAACTGATAGGTCACATTAGAAGTAAATATATTGGTAAAAATATAAAAATGAATGACGTAATTGTGGAAGTACATTCTATAACTATATAACTATAGGGGAAAGTAGTAAAAATGATGGCTAATATAGGGGAAAGTAGTAAAAATGATGGCTCATAGGGGAAAGTAGTAAAAATGATGGCTCATAGTAAAAACTGAATGTTATAGCAAATATTTCATGGTCAAGTAAAAATGTTAGTGTCACAGTAAAATTAACATAGTATAAGTTTCAATGTTATGATAACTTGTATTTATCATAAGATCAAGTTTCATGAGTGATTATGTAAAAAATAAATGTACGAGAATATATTGTAGAATCTCTAAAAATTGCATAAAGTCAAATATGCTTTTGAAACTATTATCAAAAGTCCGAGATATCTATCTAGAATGTGGCTACAAGTCCAAAGTACTTTTGGGAGTACTATGTATACCATTGGCAAAGTCCAAGAGAAGATGAGAAATAATGGAAGAGTCCAAAATAGATGTCTATAATATGTTGACATTTTATCCATCTACATTTTTTATTCCTTCAAATATCTAGATCTCTTATGCCTATAAATAGAGGGGAGTTCCCCTAATGGAAGGGAAGTTAAGTTGAGCAATTGTGAGCTTGTATGGTTATAGAATTGCATTGTAATATTGCAGCTTTGTAGCATTTTATTATTATAATATTTCAACATTGTAATCATCTTAGTTGAGAAGATATTATTGTAGAGATTTTTTACAAAGAAAAAGTCCTTGCTAGTGTTTATATTATAGGTTGGACCAAGGCAAGAGGGTCATAATAGTTGGGTAAATACATAGGCTGGTGGCAAGCTCTAATGGATGCCACAACCACTCACTTGATGGCAATGTAAAATTTCTCTTTTGTGATTAATACTACTCCTACATATTATTTTACATTGTAGTGTTGTGCTCTTGGGTTTGTGTGCACTTTTTTTTACCATAGGTAAAATACTACATAAGGCTATGTATATAAATGGTCATAGAAGGAGAAGGGCCTAAGTAAAGTATTTTGGTGTTGGGTGATGGAAAATCCATACATGTAAAAAAATATTGGATACTTTCAACAATGTTAAATATCTTCATGTAAGGTACCATGAAGGCCATATTTGAGAACATATCGATCATAATAAATATGCAATTGTTCTCTCACTTGGTCATATTATTGGTAAAATTCGTAGCAATTTTATAAAGGAAAAAAACCAAAATTTGGGTTGCAATCAATTTTGGGTCTCTAAGCCACAACATAAGCACTTTGTGAAAGGTAATATATGTAAGACTCATATTTCTCAACATAGTCTAATGAGGATGCAAAGAATTTTATTTAACAATATAAATAGGCATGCATTTGTAATAGTTTAACAAGGAAAGAACAATAGGTAATTTTTTTGCCAACATTCTTGAGTGGTACTACTTTAAGGTGGTATGAAAAACATGATGATGCCATTAATAATGCATGAGATATAATAAGTAAAATAGTGATTTAAGAGTATTGTCCTTAGTAAAAATATTCTAATTCAATAAGAGAAATATCCAAGTTAATATAAGGTATCAATGTAAAGATTAAGGGTCATTATGCCTAATCACAAGAGCTAAAGAGGAAGGCTAAGGTGCAAATTCAAAAGGATAAATTATTATAGGAGATAGGATGGAGTGGAAAATATTTTATATAAATATTTTATTATAGGAATGAAGGTCAAGATAAGACATGAGGTGAAGTATGAACAATCACCAACTACTCTACAAGCATATGAGGTGGCAAAATGATAAGAGGAGAACTTGGAGGATGATCAATGCAAGTTTATTTTACATGTTCACAAGTTTTGTTGACCCCTAAGGTAAGCACTACCCCTTATCTACCTATGAATAAAGTTGAAGAATTAAATAAGAAAATGGTGTTAGAGTATATTACATTATTTGGTACATGCCAATGTACCACCTTGGGTACATTTCTAGATTAGGAGTTTATCCTAGATTAAGGTTTAAGTAGTTACATCATGCAATGTAATAAATGCACGTGTTAAAATTCACAATGATGTAAATGTGCATGTAGTCCACATGTACATGAGTCATATGATAGGTAGATGAAGAGTCATGGGTAGAGTAAAGTCCAAGGAACATATATTCTTATATATAGGCCTTTGAGAGTATGAGAGAAAAATATAGAGAGTCATAGGAATGATGTCAAGATAGAGAGTAGTGATTAGGTACAATGTAGTTCTTCATTAAAAGTTTTGGAGTGTTCAATTCCTATAGTACATTGCATTGTACTATTTTTGTGAGCATTTATTAATGGCATATTATTGAGTTATTGCAAAAGTTTATCATCTAGTTTTCCTGTATATTATAGTACCATTATCATATAGTTATCATAACTTGCTTATTTTACATCTTGTGGTTGCATTTCTTTTACTATACATTATGAAAATCTAACATTGGTATCAGAGCCACGATAGATCAATAGGAAATAGAGAAAGCCACAAGAAAGATTGATAGAAGATCAAAAATCTCATTTTTAGAATTTTTGAAAATTGCATTTGGCTAGAGTCTTTCCAGAGGGTTGCAAAAAACCTTGTGAAGACTAGGACTCAACATTGATTCCACTAGATTGACAAATCAACTAGCGAAGATTAATTATCTCTATATTTAGAGATTTATCCATTACAGTCCTAATACTTTGTTACAGGAAAAAGAGATTAAAAGAAAGTTGGGAAGCTTCCTATAAAGAGCTAGGAAGAATATCTTCTTTGGAATCAATCCAATACTTGAAGCAACAAATAGAAGATCGAATATTTGGAGGCCAAAGGAGAAGGTCCCATTGCAAGATTGAAGACCTATAAATTGTAAAAAAGAGAAAAATAACAAAGAAGCTTTGTTATAGAGTGAAGAAGAAGAGACTCTGGAGAAGAGTCCAGGAGAAGATTAAAGATTGGTGATCTCCATTGGAAATTGAAGACTACAGATTGCAGATTGAAGGAAGAGGAGAAAACAACTCAAGAAGTTGAAGATGTTAGAATTAATGTGCACTATGCCTTCTATATTGACACTTGTCATATTTCTTTGACACTTGTCATGTCTTGCATATAGGCTTATGCCTATATATTGTAACACTTTCATTTGTAATATATCTCATTTTTTTTCATTCCTGGCATTTGGTATCAAAGCAGGTTCGCTCTCCTGCCTGTGTCAACCCTTGAGGGGGGATTTCCCTCATGGAAATCCCCCCCATTTTTTCCTCCTCCATTCTTTTCTTCAATCTAGGGAGTATGCTCTCCATCAATGAGATGGATCAGAAACCAGAAGCTCAAAAAAAAATGGCAGCCTAATTTTGAGTTATTGGGGAGGATATGTTTTTGGAGGTATCCGTCCACAAAAGTAATTTCTCCATAGAGAAATGAAAAATGGGATACACTCCAAGATATGATATTTTTTGGGTTCATTTTTTCACTGTTTTGTAGGTTTTCTAGATCCAAAGAAATGACACAAGCTTCCCAATACAAAGTGCAACGACTTGATATTAAGTAGTATGACCACAACCCTATGTATTTGATAGTTGTGAATGAAGATTACACGAGGCTTAATTAGATTGATGTAGTTGCCATGGACCTGCTTATGGCTATCGGTGCTGACTGGAGCCTGCAAAATGAGCAAAATTGAAGACCTCACACCTAGCGTCTTGTAGCGATGCTTTTTTGAGGAAAGCACTGGATGAAAATGATGCTGGTCACGATCTCAAACTTACTGCCCACTAGCAGTTATGAGGTTGCATTCAAATTTGACCCGGAGCTAGAGAAGGGAACCCTAACAAACATTTTGATGATGTCTATTTTTTTCTGTCATGTGGAGCTTCACAAAGTTCACCTTGCCATAACAGTAAACAATGGAGCACAACATTTGATTGAAAAAATTGATAGGTCGTATGTAAACCTACGGTTGGGCTTGTTACCTTCCATTCCACCGAAATAAGAATATGGCATACTGATTGCTATTGTTAGCAAAGAAATCACAGGGATTCGATCCAGCATGGAGGGTGATTTATTTATTTTTAAGCAAAAGTTGCAACAATACTTGCGAGATTTTGAGAGTTGCAGCGTTGTCATAAGCCACATGAAACACAAATCAGTAGGTGTGCATTCAATGTGGGCGCATGGTAAAGCTTGCAGTTTGTAGGTGAAGTGGGTATCTGGTGGCTGACACTGTTGATTAATTGCGTGACAATGAGAGTCTTATGCCGAACAAGGAGTGTATTTTGCCCATAATATATTCTACACCATATAATTATTTCATGGCAGACCCGATTGTTTTTTGTTTGGCGATAACCTTTTTTAAATATGCATTTAAGTTCTCTTCATTATGCTAACATTGAAACTGATGTTCCAGTTGCCCAAGAGCAACCATACCATGGAGTTCTCTTCATTTTTTTTACTAATAGAAATAGGAGATGCGCAACTCTGGGTTGCAACTCCACAGAGGGGAAAATCAGCCATCTCATCCGCATAGGTTGCTTTAGCCGACCGGAGCTGCGAGCACTCTAAAAAAAATTGAAAACAAAAATATTGGCAAGCATTATTTATATATGCCCCCTCACTGTGACTGCATTCCCCTTGACCATTAAAAAATAATTTCCCACTGCACAAAAAGTAAAATCTCTTGATGAAAATATGTGATGTTCTCAATCGGTGAAGCTTCTTAGTGCATGGTCGTAAAGCATAAAGTGGACCGGTGCGAACTTCTCTCTCCAAAATAGATCTTGAACAATACCCTGACGTCCAATGGTATATATATGCATGGTTATGGAGGACCAAAGCTGCATTTCAAAATCAAATTTCTCTATGGTCTGCAGATCTCCGTTGGTCTGTTTTAGGGCAGAGCAATAAGAGTTTGGTTTGGGATGGTCGAGGCCAACAAATGGACCCTTACAGACCTCCACCTCTAACGACACCATTTTTCCTATAGAAACAAGAATACACGCAAATCCACTAACTGTTCCTGCAAACAAAATAAACCAAAAATTGTGTCCTCACAAGATCGCATTCCTCCAAAACATTCATGGCAGATCTATAAATAAATTGTTTATATCTCATTTTTCATGTCTCCATGGAAAAATTACTTCTACGGACGGATACAAGATAAATTTAACCTCCTCAATCACTCTAAAAAATTGTGGCAAACATGAATTTTTCAAGCTTCTAGTTTCTGATCCATCTCATGGATGGAGAGCATACTCTCTAGCTTGAAAAAAAAGAATGGAAAAAATGAGGGTAGGAGAGCGAACCTGCTCTGATACCAAATGTTAGTAATAGGAAAAGATGAGTTAATATTGATATAGAATGAATTACAATATATAGGCATAAGCCTATATGACAAGTGTCAATGAAACTAACAAGTATAAAAAAAGTAGGTATAGTGCACATTAGAATATTCTAACATTCCCCCTTAATGTGCACTATCCTAACTATAGAAAAAAATAAGTCAACATTAGGTAACAATTTCCAGTTCATCGACAAATTTCTTCAACACTGCAACTCGTCTGAAAGTCCGTGAAGTCTATTTTCTTGCTTTGCATCCAAAATATTTTTTCCAAGATCTCGTACCATTTTTTCAGGTGTGAGCAGCAATCAGGATCCTACGGCAATTAGGGCTACGACCAACACATATTTCCAGCTGCTTGGAGGGAGCGTAGTTCATGGAAAGACTTACAATCCACAAGGCTGATAATCTCAATTTCACCGCTTCAGATGATGGGAGGAACTTTTTCATCATATTGATGTTTTTTTTGATAAATTTAGATAGCCTCTACTTGATGCATTTGCTATGGTGAACTACGTCCTCCGTAATTCCATCCTCTAGTATGCCAATGATCATGGAGGTGATGGCAGACCTGATCGGTGATCGACGGGCAATGGTGGAGGTCGTTGTGGTGATGCAATGAAGCTTTTGTGTGGCTATTCAATGGAGTACATATGACATGCAATGTACCTTCAGAGCATTCATTTTTTAAAACAATGACAGTTTCATATTTTTTGCAATCAAAATCAAGTTAAGTTCTCGCGCACCATTGAAAGCATGGCTGGAGAGCATGTGATCTATTCTCAACGGTAAACACAACACTGCAGATCAGATCGTGTTTTTGTGATATGCAAAAGTGTGGATGGAGCCACTCTTTGATATCTATCCATTTTGTGAAGATTTGTTGGATGCCAAAGATCACATGCATGTGTGGTTTGATGGCGTTGTGGTTGATTTTGAAGAAATTTGGTCGTATGACCATTTGGTTCGATTTGGGCCTGGAAAAGACGTGTTACTGTTATTGTTTCTTCATACCGCATTTTGTTTTATCCTGGATTCAATCAATATTTGACCTATGCAATATGGAGGAGGGCCGCAAAATTTTGGATATGGTCTGCAATACAGTTTGCTGAAGAACCTAATGTCTACCATATTTTTTTATGTGCTTTTTCCATTATGATTTTTCCAGAGATGGCATCTACGATAGTTGTTGTAGTAGTGGCTAGACATGCTAGTTTTGATAGCCATCATAGTAGATGTTGCATGTGGTGCTATTCTATGATGTTTCAATAATAGATCTGTGCATGTATGTTTTTCGTGTGCGTTTGTTTTTTGTGTTTTCAACAAATATTACAGACATATTCGATATTGAAGGTGTGTTTGTAATGAAGCTGTGACAAAATGGTTTTTTTTTTATGGAGTTATATCATGCTTTTGGGTGTCTATGTTTTGTGAAGGGATCGGACTGATGCATTCACACTTTCGCTTTTGTCCATGAAACTCTTGTTAATGTCCTGCATAATGAGTTGATCGCACTTGGGCTTCATCTAGGTGGTGATGAAGGAGGCGAGCGGTGGATTCATTGATCGCAAAAGAAATTCAACTTCCATATCTGAGTTGTTTTACCTTGAATGTGCTGGTAGCCTTAATTTTCAAGTGGCGCTAGTCTGTAGTCTATTTGCATTCAGTGGTGGTCGATGCGGTGGCTTATTCATGGTATTTTTGCTCCTGCAATCACGAATAAGAAGATGCCCATCAAATGTTAGTTTGGAAAATCCCACAGGATGCAACCATGACATCATCGCAGTTGTAGGATTTACTATTATTTTTTAACAGATGTTCAGACAATGTTTTGGAGGTGGAGTCACAGTGGCCCACATATGCGAAGGTATGGGGTTCCAGGGATAGAGTTTCCTAAGGAAATTCGGGAAAATTTATAGTATGTGCAGGCCGCCAAACCTATGAGGGTTTCAAGAAATTGTTGACGTGTCTATACCTATGATGTTTCAAGGACTTGTTGGTGTGTCTGTACCTAAGATCGTAACCTCCAACTATGTGATTTCCTCCGCTCAGTCATCGTGCAAGGAGGACGTTGATGAGTGTTGCTATGCGAAAGATGCGCGGTTTATTTTGGGATAGTTTTATTTGGATTTTTTAGAATACTCCAAGGCATATAAAAAACAATTGCAGATGTTCATAATCCAATGGCCAACCATTATTTTAAAATGTTGTAATTTTTTTTTTATAAAGGAGGCATAATCAATAACTAAGTTGTTGTAAAGTTTTATTGGTGCTAAATTTTTGTAAAAAGTCCCAAGTTAAGCAATTCATGCTAGAGTAGCACTTGAATGGGTGACCATTTGGGAAGTCTCGGAGCTGCACACATATATAGGATCATTATTTTTTGCATGTTTGAAGCAGCAATTTGTATCCGACTATAGGCTATTTATAGTCATCAAATTTTTTTTTTTCTGAGATGGACACATTGGAGGTGTCCAATAGTATTTTTGAGGTAGATCTATATGTATTTTTTAGCCTCAAATTATTTATACCTTGGAGTGCACTCTCGATTGTACCCGAAACTCCAAGGGAATTTGTAAGTGATCCTAGTATCTAGTTGCCTTCCCTATAGCACCTGGTGGATGCAGTGGCTGGTTACCCATGCATTCCGGTGGGATGAGGAGGTCACCATAAGGACACCTACTCTAGGGACTATAGACATAGACACCCTAGACTCTATTCGAGGTATTTTTTGGATCAACTTTTGAAGACTACAAACAAAGATACTTCAAAATATTCTCTTCTATTCTTCTTTCTTCTTCTCCTCCACATTTGGATTCTATGGCTCATTTTATTGTATTTCATGGCTCATATTTATTTTGTATTAAGGTACATTTTTGGCAAGATCGACACCTTCTAGATTGAGTTCACCATAAGGAGGGATGATATTCATGGTGAATCTAGTTATTGACCTATAAGAGGAAACATACCTGGAGGATGACCTACAGAGACAATAGACCCAAAAGTGGCTAAACTTGAGGCACACAGGATGACCCTGAGGCACTTAGACGGCTGACGCTAAGGTAAAATAGTACAACAAAGGATAAAAAACTGCAAGTTACAAGAGTACAACATACACAAGTTATGTAAAATATCAAGAAGCAAATAAAGAGTGCATTATCCAAGCAATAGCTTGGATGAACTGCCAACTAAGAGGATAGCTTGAATCACTCTAGAACCACCATCATTAGAGTAGAACCACCAGCTAAGAGGTTAGTATTGGAGCAAATTAGAACCACCATTGCTGGATCCAACTTTGTGGGAGAATAGTGCCACCATTTCTTGGATAAAGAACGTTGAATGCCAAGCCAAACAACTTGTAATTATTGGTAAGAAGTGTTGAGATATAGAAGACATTGAAGGTGGAGTTACATGTATAGGAAAGGAGTGCCACTTGCAACCTCAAGCTAAGGCATATTGTTCCACTTGGCACAACAAAAGAAGGCACCTAAAATATTCTTTATAACATCTTCAAAAGAAGGAAGTGCCTAGGATAGAAGTAACACTCATCTTGAAGTATTGAAGGCATCATTCAAAGGTTCGAGGCACATAATTATTGTGCATCATCTGAAGAAAGAGTGTTGAAGGCTTATCAACTAACACTTATAAAGAGTGTAACCTCCATTTACCACCAACACATCTGATCAACGTACACATCATGTGGCAAGAGCATCAAGAAGGGACAAAGGATATTAATGCACCTAAGTTGAGAAGAGCGCATAGATTGCAAGCACACATATTATACATTGAGAGTGAGGTCAAAGTGCATTTAAGAAGTAGGAGAAAGACTCATAAGGTGCCCATGAGCAATAAATACTCTCTATCATACATAGAAGACTAGCATTACACCACTAAAGCTCGGATTGAAGAGTCAAACCAAAATCCAATAAGCACACATATTTTACATTGCAAGGAAGGTAAAGATTTACATCATTTAATATTTTATTTCATTAAGTATAAGGAGTTATAAGTTGCTTAATATAAGGTTTAATTTTATTTATTACTGCATTGAAGAACTAAGAAAATACCAACCTTAATGTTATAAAGTATCTCTGATCTGCACTAAACATAGTCCTTCGGTCTAGCACAAATCTGCTCAATCTCTATCTCAAATCTGCACTAAACATAGTCCTTTGATCTAGCACAAATCTGCTCAATCTCTATCTCTAGTCTGGCATAAATCTGCCCTCAATATCTGTCTCTGGACTGGCACAAATCTGCCCTCAAATCTGCACCAAATTTTGTCTCAAATCTATCCTCAAGCCTTAACACAAAGCTTGATCTAATCACAAATCAACTCTGCTAGATCTGTCTCAAGCCTTAACACAAAGCTTAAACAAATAAATCAATAAATTTTTCTCTCAAGGGTTTAAATTCGAATTAGATTTTAAATATTAAATTTAAAAACCTTTGGCACTCCTTATTAATTTAAATTAAAATTTTAATCAAGGATTAAAATATTTTAATTTAAATTAAATCTTTTGTAAACTACTCATGGGTCTTTTCAACTTGAACCTTGTTTTTCTTCACCTTGTTATTTGGCCTGAAATATTATAATTTTATAATATTATTATTTAATTTAAACTTGCTTCTCCTTCCTTGGGTCTTCATCCTTTGGGCCTTTTTAGGCATATAATATTAAAACTAAGTATTATATCCTATTTATTTTCAAGACCTTCTTACTTTTGGAAAAACTACTTGATGTCCTTAATGATGACAAAATTGAAACAATACTCTTTTGACATCAATGACAACAAAACTACTCAAATTTTCCCAAAATCTCCCCCTTTGTCATTGATGGCAACCCTTTTTTTAACCATTCCTTTTTCTTTTTTTCAAAAGTTGCTCCCCCTGAGAAACTACTCCCCCTGACTGAATGCTCTCTCCCTAACTCAAATCTCTCCCCCTTTGTCATCAATGACAAAGGACCACCTTTGGGGCTTGGGGCTAAAGATGAGACTCTTAGCTTAGCTCCCCCCCACCTCCTCTCTTGAGGTGGTTAATTCTGGTGTGGGAGTATCTCTACTCCTAGCATACACTGATATTTACCTTTATCCACCTTCTTTCTTAATTGATCCTTCTGATTCCTTTGAATATTCCTATTCTTGCTTATATCTGAAAGTTTTTCTCTACACCACTTGGGCCCAATTTTATTGCACTTATAGCACTTAATGTTGTGATTCCTTGAAGGTGCAAATGTCTTGTAGTTCCTTCTAGTAAAGCCATATCCATTCCTTTTATGAACCCTACAATTAATTGCCTTATGACCAAACTGATTACAAGAGTGACAATACCCTTGAAAGAGATATTTGTTTCTAAAATTTCCATATTTCTGTCTTTCATGTGTCCTAAACTGTGTAGCCTTGTGCCCAAACCTGTGACATGAGAAGCATCATCCATTGAAACTACCTTGCCTTGACCCCATTGGTCTCTTAGTCTCTTTTACCCTGTGTTGTTTCCTATTCCATCTGTTCCTTCTTTGTGTATTGTTCCTTTCCTTGTTGAACTTTCTATTGTTCAACTCTTCCTTAGAAGTCTCACTCTCTCTTACACTCTCTTCTTATGAATCTTCTTCTTCCTTGGAGCTTGAGATTGATTCCTCTCCTTGTTCTCTTTGTACTTGTTTAAAACTAAGACCTATCTTGTTTTATGAAGATTTTTGTACCTTGATAATATTATCCAAGGTCTTTGAGCTTCTCCCAAACCTATGTAAATTGTCTTTAGACTATTTTACTTCCTTTCTTAATGAATCTATTTCATGATCTAACCTTTCACATTATAAAACCTTTGCATCTAACTTCTATTTAAATCTCCTTGTCTTAGCTATTGAGTTGGTTAGATATTCTATAAGCTTTCCTTTCTCTTCATCACATTCTTAAAATTGAAGCTTGAGTTTTGAGTTCTGCTTTCTTACCTTTCTTAATTCCTTAAGAGCATAAATAAGCTCACCCTCAAGCTTTGAATACGAGTTTATTAAAAGTAGAAGGTTGCATATTAAATTATTCAAGGGAGTGTAGAAGATATTACTCTTAAGTGAAGGTTGCATTGATTAAGAGTTCATTAAAAGGAGCAATAAGGAGAAATTACTATTGCATCATACTAGTTATTAAAGGTGCATTAAGTATTTAAGTTAAGGTGAAAATTAGTGCAAAGTTAAGCCATTTAAAAGGGCATATTAGTTGCATGATTAAAGGCTTGGATTCATTATTGCAAAGTTAACCAAGCAAAGGAATTATAGGAGAGAGTTGTCTAGTAAGGAAGGCAACATCAAATATCTGTTTACCACCAAGAAGTAGAGCAAGAAGCCACCTCATCAAGGAAGCAAGAAAGCTTCAAAAGGAGACTATAAGGTCTCATAATTTTGGTGCAAATCAAGGAAAAATTATTTTATTATTACACCATATTTCTCTTGTCCTATGTAGCAAAAAAAGGACAAAAGCCATAGTGTCTTAAGACACTACAACAATAAGCATATACATCCACAAAGAGCCATATAATCAAGTTAAAGGTGTAAAGCAAGAGAGGAAATGAAGGTATCAATAGCCAAGTTTCAAAGTGTCTAAAGATACCAAATCTAGTGCCATTGGACTCATGAAAAGAATGCCTACAAGCAGTATAAGATAAGTAACCAGAAACATAAAATAACCTACGTAAGGTAACATTACATCCATTGCAAGTCTAACATAAATCAAGAAGAATAACACAAAGGATAACAAAGTGCAAGTTACAAGAGTACAACATACACAAGTTATGTAAAATATCAAGAAGCAAACAAAGAGTGCATTACCCAAGCAATAGCTTGGATGAACTGCCATTTAATAGGATAGCTTGAAGCACTCTAGAACCACCATCATTAGAGAAGAGCCACCAGCTAAGAGGTTAGTTTTGGAGCAACCTAGAACCACCATTTCTAGAGCCAAATTTGTGGGAGAATAGTGTCATCATTTCTTGGAGAAAGAACGTTGAATGCCAAGCCAAACAACTTGTAATTGTTGGTAAGAAGTGTTGAGAGATAGAAGACATTGAAGGTGGAGTTACATGAATAGGAAAGGAGTGCCACTTGCAACCTCAAGCTAAGGCATATTGTTCCACTTGGCACAATAAAATAAGGCACCTAAAATATTCTTTATAATATTTGCACAATAAGGAAGTACCCAGGATAGAAGTAACGCTCATCTTGAAGTATTGAAGGCATCATTCAAAGGTTGGAGGTACATAATTATTGTGCATCATCTGAAGAAAGAGTGTTGAAGGCTTATCAACTAACACTTATAAAGAGTGTAACCTCCATTTAACACCAACACATCTGATCAATGTACATGCCATGTGGTGAAAGCATCAAGAAGGGACAAAGGATATTAAAGAACCTAAGTTGAGAAGAGCGCATAGATTGCAAGCACACATATTACACATTGAGAGTGAGGTCAAAGTGCATTTAAGAAGTAGGAGAAAGACTCATAAGGTGCCCATGAGAAATAAATACTCTCTATCATACATATAAGACTAGCATTACAACACCAAAGCTTGGATTGAAGAGTCAAACCAAAATCCAATAAGCACACATATTTTACATTGCAAGGAAGGTAAAGATTTACATGATTTAATATTTGCTTTCCTTAAGTATAAGGAGTTATAAGGTGCTTAATATAAGGTTGAATTTTATTTATTACTGCATTAAGCAAATACCAACCTTAGAGAGTTAGAAGCCAATTAAAGCAAAGGGAGTATATCTTAAAAGATATTACAAATTGCATGATATTCAAACCTTAAAATATTTACAAATAATTAATTAGGAGATATAAGGTTTTCAACATTGGAAAATTGAAATACTAATTTTCAAATATTATTTCTTTCTACATTCCCAAATTAAGGAGATATAAGGAATACTACATCAAACTTTAGTTTCTTGGAATCTAGAAAATTGAACCATTGAGAACTGAAGGATTAAAGAAGAAAAACCATTAATTGCTTGAAAGTTGGAAATTGCATTTTACATTAGTCTCTTACACTAATTTATGAGATATTAATCCAACTAAAAGGGCTTGAAGTAAAAGAACCTTATTAAAAATTGAAGGTGCATCATAATTTATCTTTAGATTTATACTTACTAATTATTAGGGAGAAATAAGACAAGAAAGTGAATTTGAACATTAGGGAGACAAAATGAATTCAACTCAAACTAGGAAATCTAAGCATACCATCAAGACTCCTAGTGCATTCAAACACTTGCAAGATAGAAGGTATTTTATAAAACTCGTAAAACTAAAAATTTCTTAGCAAGGTTGAAACTTGGAAGGTATAAGGTAGTCTACAAATATCATCATGACAACAAACAAATTCATTCTCACCGAATCTCAACTACTTAGAGGTATAAATTTCTCTTTATGGAAAAAAAAGTAAGTACAATTCTAATAGTTGAAAAACTTTGGAATATAGTCAAAGGAATAAAAGGCAAACCTACTTCAGGAGATAGTGAGATTCAAAAGTTTGAATAAAATGAAGCAAAAACATTAATTATACTAACTTTTGCCATTACAGATGAAATACAACCCTACATTAGTTCAATAGGAACACCTATAGAAACATGGAAAATCTTAGCCAAAATATTTGAAGAGAAGAATAAAGCTACTATCTTAAATCTTCAAACTCAATTACATTCTCTAAAAGTGAATAGTGGTGAAAGTATAGAACTATTCCTAAGGAAAGTAGCAGATATAAAATGAAAATTATTAACCTTAGAAGAAAAGGTTGAAGATAAATTTCTTGTTAAAGTAACCCTGAGAGCACTTCCAGACAACTACAAGCTAGTTACATATTTACAAATCCTAAGTAAAGATACATATTTTGATGAGTTAGTCAATATTCTTCAAGAATATGAAGTGGAAAATATAGTTAAAGATGAAATGACTAACAATACTTTAGTTTCAAAATATAATCCACAAGAAAATGTTACCTCATCCTAAAAAGGAAAAAGACCATGGAATAATAAATATTGTCATGTATATAGGAGGAAAGGTCATAGTAGTAATTACTGCAGATTCAATCTTAGAAACCAGAATCAAGGAAAACAAACAAACTATGGAAGCCAATCAAATAGGCCATTCCAACCAAGACAATATCAAATTCAAAATAATCCTCATCGGCAACAATTTCAGCGTTTATATCCTTCTTAGAATCAATACAATTATCCTCAATTGCAATATCAAGAAGGATATAAAAAAGGGCACTTAGTTCACGAGATCCAGGAAATTCAAGAATTGGAATAACCTACAAAGGAACATGAAGTTAAAGCTCTCTCAACAAAGATAACATTTTATGAATACTCTAACTACTTGCTTGAACATGATATAGACATGGAGTAAAATAAAGAAAGCAGATGAGAGTACAAATTCCAAAACCAAATAAGGATACATATTGAAGACTAAAGTCTTAAATACCCAAATAATGTAATACAGGGGGGTGTTATAGTATATTACATTATTTGGTACATGCCAATGTACCACCTTGGGTACATTTCTAGATTAAGAGTTTATCTTAGATTAAGGTTTAAGTAGTTACTTCATACAATGTAATAAATGCACAAGTGTTAGAATGTGCAATGATGTAAATGTGCATGTAGTCCATATGTACATGAGTCATAAGATAGGTAGATGAAGAGTCATGGGTAGAGTAAAGGCCAAGGAACATATCTTCCTATATATAGGCCTTTGAGAGTATGAGAGAAGAATATAGAGAGTGAGAGGAATGATGTCAAGATAGAGAGTAGTGAGTAGGTACAATGTAGTTCTTCATTAAAAATTTTGGAGTGTTCAAGTCCTCTAGTTCATTAAAAAAATTTGTGAGCATTTATTAATAATATATTATTGAGTTATTGCAGAAGTTTATCATCTAGTTTTCCTGGATATTATAGTTCCATTATCATATAGTTATCATAGCTTGCTTATTTTACATTTTGTGGTTGCATTTACTTTAATAAATGGGATAATTGGTAATAAATATTTTGTAAGGGAAAGAATTAACTCTTAAAAATTTCCAAGAGAGGGATAAAAACCCTAAGAATTTTTTTTTTTTTATAAGAGATGTGCTATCAATGTGGTGAAAATATTACTATAAATCTAGATGTGCTAAGAAAATATATGGTAATAAACTCAAGAATAATGATATAAGTATAGTTTTTGTTATATACATGACTTGGTTGAAAATATAAAATGCATGTTATTTCCCAAAGTCAAATGATATATCCTACAAATGGTAATTGTATAAGTGGGATAGATAGTAATGATGCGAGTGTAGAGGATGTCTCAATTATGGATATTTTTTTAAATATTCTTGCTACTCACTTTAACTGGTTACTAAATGGGAATAGGTGAAGAATTTAATCTAGAAAATCCATATTAGTAAGGATATAAAAGGAGAATAGAAGGAAGATTTCTTGCATATGTTGAATGAAATTTTTGAGGCATATGAGACTATGGATATATTAGATGAATTTGGATTCAACCAAGATAAAATGATTAAAGAGATTATTGTTGATGATGGTCTTATTGATGAATATATCAAGGAATTTTCATCAATGGAAGATGGTACTCAAGTATCTAAGGATAATGAGGTTGTATTAGAAAGTCTTACAATTGGAAAATAGAGCATTTAGATTGGATATAATGTTGATCATATCTTGATGGATTCTCGGGAGAAGCCAAAGGTGGTAATTATTGAGAATCCAAGGGATGCACTAGAAACAAAGATAGGAAATAGAGAAATGGATTAAAATTAAAATTTGGTGATTCTAGAGAAAAAGACAAGCATTATATGATTATTGAAAACTCCAAAGAGGGCACTACATGGGTACATATGGAAAGCTCAATTGGTTGATGTGGGAGCCATCCAAGAAAAAATAAAATAAGAAAAATGAATTGTCTTTCCAGCTGTAAAGGGAAGAGGAAGGAACATGGCTTTTCATCTTTCACAATTGTTACTCATTGTTGGAAAGACATAAGTGGAGGTATTGTTGCTAATTATAGGGATCATAAAAAGACCAAATATTTCCAAAAAGAATTTGGTAAGAGACCCATAAAGGGTTAGCAAGGGACTAACAAGAGACTTGTAACGGGGTTAGCAAGAATCCAAGATGATCAACCAAGAGTTGGCAAAGTTCAGCAAGGGAAGTTCTAGTTGCTATTGTAAATTTTATCATGAGAAATGCAAATATATATGTTTTTATTTACTAGTTTTATGTGTGTGTGTTTACGTGGAGATGTTTGTGTTTCTAGAAAAGGCAATATTTCATTAGACCCCTCCTCTATACTATATCATAATGGTATCAGAATGGGTGAAGAATTTGTGTGAGCTTTCAGAGTTGTTTTGCAAAGGGACAATTATTATTATCCAATGGCGTGCTCTCTATGCATGTGAAGTTTTATTTTCAAAATTTACAAGGAATATTGTGTGAGGATCATGTTTTGCATAGAATTTAAGACGTCAAGCCAAGTGCCACTAAATAAGTGAAGCCAAAAGTTGTGATAGAGAACATAGACAAGAATAATTTTCAAAATCTTTATTTGTCTAAGGTATGACTAAGAACACATGCAAGGAGGAAAGAAGTAATTTTTGGAGCCTTATGTCCAAGGGATGTATCATTGTAATTGTTTAAACTAATATTTTTATATGTATAGTAGCTTATGAGTATCAAGGGTATTTTTTTATATTGAAAGTAAAATAAAATAGAAAAGGTAAGGAGGTCTATCTTTGAAGAGCAATTCATGCTCATGAGTTGTAGATCATGAAGCATTTCTATTATCTGACGTGTATGATGCAGAAGCATTTGGAAAGATAAAAATAAATAAAATAGAGGGTCTTCCGGCTTCAAGGGAAGAGGAAGATGTATGGATTTCCATATTTCACCATTTACTCATTTTTGGAAAGGCATAAGTGGAGGTATTGCTACTTATTCCAAGGACTGAACAATATAAGGAAGAAGTTGGTAAGGGACTAACAAGAATTTGTGATGACCAACCAAGATTTGGCAAAGGACAACAAGGGAAGTTCTATTTGTTGTAAATTTTACATTGAGAAATGCAAATATATATTTTTTATTTACTAGTTTTTTGAGTGTGATTGTGTGGAGATGTTTGGGCCACTAGAAGAGGTTGTGTTTTATTAAACCCACTAATCTAGACTAAATAATTTTTTAATAGCATAAGTTTACAAATTAAGCATATTAATAATTGTTTCATAGACTAGAAAATGAATAATATATAGAGTACCAATAAAAGTGAAACAAAGAAATTATTTTGACATGAAGGTCAAGAAGATTTCAGTTTCTACGCACCAAAAAAAATAATCACATGTTGCTTTTGAAATGGATGGGTCCTTAAAAACTATTAGAAATGGATGATGACACCAAGTACTTGGATGGAATTTCTAAGCTCAAGTTAATTTTTCCTCTATGAAATATTAAGCATACTCTAAGGATAGAGTATAAATTAGGAGGGGAAGTATATATCATCACATTTTAATTTAATTCATAAGTCAATAGTATGAGTGAACATTATAAAAAATGATAGTTGTATGGTTTTGTGCAAGTATCTTAAACACAAATATTGTGGCATCAATATTTCCATTAAAGACAATTTTCTAGAAAAGGAATGTTTTTATAAAATGAAAGCTTCTATAAAATGAATGTTTCATAAAAAGGAATGTTGTATCTATTAAAGTACATGTTGTAACTATATAAGTAGAGGGGGAGGTAGTAAAAATTATGAATCATAGAAAAATGTACATGTTATAGTAAATATTTCATTGTAAGATAAAAATATTAGTGACACGATACAATTAAATAGTATAAGTGTTGGTGTTAAATAACTTATATTTTTCAAGAATAAATAAATATGATATAGTGTCATGAGTTGCTATGTAAATAAATAAATGCACAAGAATATATTTTAGAATCTCTAAAAATTTCCTAGATTCAAATATGATTTTGAGCTATTATGAAAATTCCAAGACATCTATCTAGAATGTTGCTAAAAGTCCAATCTACTTTTGGGAGTACTATGTATACCATGGGAAGAGTCCAAGAGAAGATGAGACATAATGGAAGAGTCTAAAAATAGATGTCTATAATATGTTGATATTTTATCCATTTACATTTTTCCTTCCTTAAAATATCTAGAACTCTTATGCCTACTACTTAGAGGTCCAAATTGCTCTTCATGGAAAAATAAAGTAAGTACAATTCTAATAGTTGAAAAAATTTAGAATATAGTCAAAGGAATAAAAGGTAAACCTACTTCAAGAGATAGTGAGATTCAAAAGTTTGAAGAAAATTAAGCAAAAGCATTAATGATAATAAATTTTGCCATTACAGATGAAATACAACCCTACATTAGTTCAATAGGAACACCTATAGAAACATGGAAAATCTTAGCCAAAATATTTGAAGAGAAGAATAAAGCTACTATCTTAAATCTTCAAACTCAATTACATTCTCTAAAAGTGAATAGTGGTGAAAGTGTAGAACTATTCCTAAGGAAAGTAGTAGATATAAAAGGAAAATTATTAACCTTAGAAGAAAAGGTTGAAGATAAATTTCTTGTTAAAGTAACCCTGAGAGAACTTCCAGACAACTACAAGCACTTAGTTACATATTTACAAATCCTAAGTAAAGATACATATTTTGATGAGTTAGTCAATATTCTTCAAGAATATGAAGTGGAAAATACAGTTAAAGATGAAATGACTAACAATACATTAGTTTCAAAAGATAATCCACAGGGAAATGTTACCTCATCCTAAAAAGGAAAAAGACCATGGAATAGTAAATATTGTCATGTATGTAGGAGGAAAGGTCATATTACTAATTACTGCAGATTCAATCTTAGAAACCAGAATCAAGGAAATCAGAAAAACTATGGAAGCCAATCAAATAGGCCATTCCAACCAAGACAATATCAAATTCAAAATAATCCTCATCAGCAACAATTTCAATGTTTATATCCTTCTCAGAATCAATACAATTATCCTCAATTGCAATATCGATAAGGATATAAAAAAGGCACTTAGTTCACGAGATCCAGGAAATTGAAGAATTGGAATAACCTACAAAGGAACATGAAGTTAAATCTCTCTTAACAAAGATATTTTATGAAGACTCTAACTACTTGCTTGAACATGATATAGACAGGGAGTAAAATAAAGAAAGCATATGAGAGTACAAATTCCAAAACCAAATGAAGATACATATTGAAGACTAAAGTCTTCAATACCCAAATAATGTAATACAAGGGGGTGTTATAGTATATTACATTATTTGGTACATGCCAATGTACCATCTTGGGTACATTTATAGATTAGGATTTTATCTTAGATTAATATTTAAGTAGTTACTTCATGCAATGTAATAAATGCACAAATGTTAGAATTTGCAATGATGTAAATGTGCATGTAGTCCACATGTACATGAGTCATAAGATAGGTAGATGAAGAGTCATGGGTAGAGTAAAGGCCAAGGAACATATCTTCCTATATATAGGCCTTTGAGAGTATGAGAAAAGAATATAGAGAGTGAGAGGAATGATGTCAAGATAGAGAGTAGTGAGTAGGTACAATGTAGTTCTTCATTAAAAAATTTGGAGTGTTCAAGTTCTCTAGTACATTGCGTTGTACTATTTTTGTGAGCATTTATTAAAAATATATTACTGAGTTATTGCAGAAGTTGATCATCTAGTTTTCCTGGATATTATAACTCCATTATCATATAGTTATCATAGCTTGCTTATTTTACATTTTGTGGTTGTATTTCTATTAATATACATCCTCAAAAGCTAAAACATGGGACAATTGGTAATAAATATTTTGTAAGGGAAAGAATTAACTCCTAAAAATTTCCAAGAGAGGGATAGAAACCCTAAGAATTTTTTTTTTCAGAAGAAGTGTGCTATCAATATGGTGAAATTATTACTATAAGTCTAGATGTGCTAAGAAAATATATGGTAATAAACTCAAGAATAATGGTATAAGTATAGTTTTTGTTATGTACATGACTTGGTTGAAAATATAAAATGCATGTGATTTTCCAAAGTCAAATGATATATCCTACAAATGGTAACTGCATAAGTGAGATAGATAGTAATGATGCGAGTGTAGAGGATGTATCAATTATGGACATTTTTTCAAATGTTCTTGCTACTCACTTTAACTGGTTACTAAATGGGAAGAGGTGAAGAATTTAATCAAGAAAATCCATATTAGGAAGGATGTAAAAGGAGAATAGAAGGAATATTGCTTGAATATGTTAAATGAAATTGTTGAGGCATATGATACTATGGATATATTGGATGAATTTGGATTCAACCAAGATAAAATGATTAAAGAGAATATTGTTGATGATGGTCTTATTGATAAATATATCAAGTAATTTTCATCAATGGAAGATGGTACTCAAGTATCTAAGGATAATGTGGTTGTATTAGAAAGTCTTACAATTGGACAATAGAGCATTTAGATTGGAGATAATTTTGATCATCTCTTTATGGATTCTTGGGAGAAGCAAGAGGTGGTAATTATTGAGAATCCAAGTGATGCACTAGAAACAAAGATAGGAAATAGAGAAATGGATTAAAAAATTAAAATTTTGTGATTCTTGAGAAAAATACAGAAGCATTATATGATTATTGAAAACTCCAAAGAGGGAACTACATGGGTACATATGGAAAGCTCAATTGGTTGATGTGGGAGCATCCAAGAAAAAATAAAATAAGAAAAATGAATTTTCCTCCTGCTGCAAAGGGAAGAGGAAGGAACATTGCTTTTCATCTTTCACAATTGTTACTCATTGTTGGAAAGGCATAAGTGGAGGTATTGTTGCTAATTTTAGGGATCATCAAAAGACCAAATATTTCTAAAAAGAAGTTTGTAAGAGACCCATAAAGGGTTAGCAAGGGAATAACAAGAGACTTGTAAGGGAGTTAGCAAGAATCCAAGATGATCAACCAAGAGTTGGCAAAGGTCAGCAAGGGAAGTTCTAGTTGCTGTTGTAAATTTTATCATGAGAAATGCAAATATATATATTTTTATTTACTAGTTTTATGTGTGTGTGTTTACGTGGAGATGTTTGTGTTGCTAGAGGAGGTAGTATTTCATTAGACCCCTCCTCTATATTATATCATAATGGTATCAGAATGGGTGAAGAATTTGTGTGAGCTTTCAGAGTTGTTTTGCAAAGGGACAATTGTTGTTATCCAATGGCGTGCTCTCTATGCATGTGAAGTTTTCTTTTCAAAATTTACAAGGAATATTGTGTCAGGATCATGTTTTGCATAGAATTTAAGACGTCAAGCCAAGTGCCACTAAAGAAGTGAAGCCAAAAGTTGTGACAAAGAACATAAACAAGAGTAATTTTCAAAGTATTTATTTGTCTAAGGTATGACTAAGAACACATGCAAGGAGGAAATAAGTAACTGTTAGAGCCTTATGTCCAAGGGATGTATCACTGTAATTGTTTAAACTATTATTTTTATATGTACAATAGCTTATGACTAGCAAGGATATTTTTTATATTAAAAGTAAAATAAAATGGAAAAGGTAAGGAGTTCTATCTTTGAAGAGAAATTCATGCTCATTAGTTGTAGATCATGAAGTTGTTGGAAATTTGAGGTATTTTATGTTGTCATTGATGTCACATGGATCATTGATGTCACATTGAGTTTTGGTGGCAAAAACACTTCATAGATAATCATCTATGATATTTTGGAGAGCATGGATATATACAGGGTTTTTATGAAAACCAAGGCAGGCAAAATAAAAGGTTTTATTTAAAACCATGGTGGGCTTATGTGGAAAGGGCTTTTCTTAAAAGCCAAGGTGGAATTTTGTTTCATCGAAAAAGGACCTCCGGTGATGAAGATATTAAAGTTTAAAGTTTAAGTTTAAATTAATGGAGGGCCGACCTATGTGCAATTAATGGAGGTTGGCATTTATATATATATATATATGTAAAGGTTTCAATTTATTTCGGAAAGGGGGCATATTATATATCGTCGAAAAGCTTATTTCGAGGGCTATTTGACTAACTTATTTAGAAGGAGAAATAAGGTGTGTGTAAAGAGATATTTCTGATTTTGCAAAGGGGTTCCAAAAGTGAAGTTTGCCTTGTTCTTTTTCAAGAGGATTAATTCTTTCATGAGGTGACAAGGTATGCAATATTGTGATTTATTTTATTTTATGGTATAAGTGGTTTTGGGAGTGAAAAGGTTATGCAATGTTTTGATTTATTTTATTTTATGGTACAAGTGGTTTTAGGAGAGATAAGGAAGTTGTGCAATTAAAGGCCTTGGTGATGATTATTGAAAAGTGGAGTAATGTTGATTATTTTGTGATCTACTAACCCTTGTGAAGATTGGCAAAAGAATTTTGTGATTGTGGCAGATTTACAAAGAGGTTTTTTCATCTTCATAAAAGGTATGGGCACATTCTCCTATTGATTGTTTATGGTGGTTGATTTCTGAAATATCATTGGAGGGAAAAGGATTGTTTGTGGTTTCCTTTTCGAAAGTGGTTGGTTGAATGCTTCAAGGTTTTCTGAATTGAGAGTTGTGTTTAAACCTTGTTTTATAAGCATAGTTGTTGAAGCCCATTGGTTGTGAAAGAACTTGAGTTAGAAAAGAACATGAGTATCATTGTTATGTGAGATTTGTGGTTGAGCATTGTTGGAAACATTTGAGTTGGTTGATACATACTTGGACTAGGGTTGTGTGAGAAAGAGTTGTCCCTTGTGATGATTGGTTGAGTTGAGTTGATTGAGCCTAGTCAAGTGATGTGTGAAGTGATTGTTCAAGTTCTATGAAATAAACTATTCCATCATTCTATGTTGAGTTGAGATTAAGGTTAGAACATATTGAGTCTCTAACAATTCTCTTTATGGTTCTATAAGACTTGAGTTGAGTTGAGGTTGATTTGAGTTGAGAGTGATATTAGAACATATTGAGTCTCTAACAATTCTCTTTATGCTTCTATGAGTTGATTTGAGTTGAGTTGAGATTGATTTGAGGTTGAGATTGAGTTTAGAACATATTGAGTCTCTAAAAATTCTCTTTATGCTTCTATGAGTTGATTTGAGATTGATTTGAGTTGAGATTGAGATTAGAACATATTGAGTCTCTAACAATTCTCTTTATGCTTCTATGAAGTTGATTTGAGTTGAGATCATTGTGGATCATTGTTGTCATTCATTGAAGAGTACATTGCCATTCATTGTTGAGTTCATCTTTGAGCTTTGCCTTGATAGATTTGTGGATGATATTTGAGTACTACTTGAGCATGATTGATTGAGCCTTTGAGAAGGCATTTGTGGATAGTTTTGGGAAATATTTGTGGATAGTTTTGGGATAGATTTGTGGATAGAGTTTAGAGAGATTTGGGCAAGTTCTTGGTGAGCTTGTTAGAAGTTTGGTAAGTTCTTGGTGAGCTTGTAGAGTAGATTTGGGAAGTTCTTGGTGAGCTTGTAGAGATTTGGGCAAGTTCTTGGTGAGCTTGCTAGAGCAGATTTGGGCAAGTTCTTGGTGAGCTTGCTAGAGCATATTTGGGCAAGTTCTTGGTGAGCTTGCTAGAGCATATTTGGGCAAGTTCTTGGTGAGCTTGTTAGAGCAGATTTGGGCAAGTTCTTGGTGAGCTTGCTAGTGAGATTTGACAAGTTCTATGTGAGCTTGTTAAGCAGGTTCTATGTGAGCCTATTGAGTAGGTTCTTAGTGAGCCTATTGATAGAGCTTTGGAGGTGATAGAGTATAGAGGATAGAGTCTTAGTGGATAGAGATCCAACAGCCAGCATAGTTGAAGATAGATCTGAGTGAGGAGTCTTCAAGTGGAGAGAGGTCCACCAGTTAGTGCAATAGAGAGATAGAGTCTTCTAGAAGATCACATAGCCAGAGCAGAAGGGGAAAGAGTTCTCCTATGGAAGAGATCCATGAACTTGAGATTAGGGGATCAACATCTCCTTTGGATAGAGATCCATAAACATTGTAATTGGGAGTGATTCCCAAAGAGATTGATTGAGAAAGTTTTAGTAAAATATTTTCTCCATGGAGTACCTCACATTGGGGGAACCACGTTAAATCTTGTGTCTCAATTGTGTGTGGTGACTTGTGCTCTTGCTTACTATTGCTATCTGAGTTATTAATACACTGCTATATTTGGTTATTGCAATTAAGGACATTAATTGATATTGGTTTGGAAGAGAAAGTAAAAAGTGGTCTTATACTGTTCACCCCCCTCTCAGTATAAGCTTGTGTTCTTCAATTGGTATCAGAGCGGGTTCCTTCGAAAAGGCTAACAACTTGAGGGTAGATTCTACAAGAACACAGATGGCTTCATAGAATGGATTATCTACAAATAAGGCTCCATTGTTTGATGGTAACAATTATGCTTTCTAGAGCATGAGGATGAAGAACTACTTGATATCACAAGGATATGAGGTATGGCAGATGGTTGAAAAAGAGTATAAGGTTGAAGGTGATCCCGAGGAAGATAAGACTACCAGGAAATTGGTTGAGATAAATGCAAGAGCAATGAATTGTATTTTGAGTGGGCTACATGAGATAGATTTTGCAAAGGTCATGGTATGTACTTCAGCTAATGAGATGTGGACCAAGTTGAGGAATACTTATGAAGGAGATTCCAAGGTAAAGTTGGCAAAGAAATCTTACTACATTGTAGAAGCAAGTGATAATTCAGATTACAGTGATAAAGATCAGTCAGATGAAGAAGAATGTACATTCTTTGGAATAAATGAAGAAAAACAAGAACATCTATTCCTAGGTATTGAAGTTAAAGAAGAGGATAAATCTATTGAAGAAAGACATGAAGAGCTTGCCACAACCATTGAGCAAGCAGATAGGTACAAGAAAGGTCTAAGAATACTAAAATGCTTCATATGTAAAGATTTTGGGCATATAGATGATGATTGCACATACTACAACAATTGCAACAAGGAAAGTTTATTTGAAGAAGAAAGCAACAGTTCTAGTGACAATTCTAGCAACAATGATGATGAAGAAGAGAATTCCACAAAACAAGAAAAGAAAATCAGGAGGTTGAAAAAGAAAATCAAGAGGCTTGAAAATAAGGTTCAAGAAAATGAAAAAGTCAATATGATGCTTAATCAACACATTCAAGATTTTGAAAAAGAGCTTCAGGAATCAAAAGAGTTTGGCATCACTATTTCTGAGAAACTAAAGGAGAGGAAAGAAAGATGTGATCAGTTAGAAGAAGAAGATCAGAAAATTTTGGGGACCTACATAAATGAGTTAGCATGATTTCAAAGAAATTCAAAAACACTGGATAATTTTTTGGATTTACAACGAGATCCATTTATAAAGACAGGGCTTGGTTATGAAGAAGGGAAATCAAAAATAAGTACACAAGGTCCTATATTTGTATCAGGAGGTTTCATTTCAGAAATCTATAAGGAAGAACCAGTTCTCAAAGAAAAAGAAGCAGTAGAAATGGATACTTGCATTTCAGAGGCTATAGAGATGTGTGCCAATTTGCTACTTAACACAAATGAAGAAAAAGAAGAGGGAGATTCCAAAGCACCAAAGGTTTCATATTTCAGGTTTGGGGAATCACACTCAAAAGGAAAGGAAGTTCTAAAATATGAAAGCAAAGAAGCACCTAAGATTTGTGAGGAAAGTTCCAAAGTTCCTATGGCTCCAAATATTCAGTTTGGTTCTTGTTTTGAGATAGGTGAATCAAGTTCAAAGGGAAAAGAAATTATTGAAGAGAAAGGCAAGGAAGAAACTAAGGAAGAGGTTTTAGATGCTACAAAGAAGATTCAAGGATGCAATGCACAAGTTGAAGATGATCATAAGGATAATGATCAAGAAAGGTATGAAGAACCAAGGCATGAACAAAGGGCTTTTCAAGGACATTGTTTTTCTTGTAATGGATTTGGACACAGGGCTATACATTGCAGGATCCATGGATCAAAGAAGTTTGATTTTTCTAGAAGAAACTTCAAGGGAAGAAGGTATGGTTTTTAGGGACATTGCTTCTCATGCAATAGGATTGGTCATAGAGCTTTTCAGTGCAAAGGAAATGAGCAACATGGTTTTGGTTTTAGAGCTACACAATTCAGAAGTCATGGTTATAATGGTCATGAAAATAGAGCTTCACAATACAGGGTTCAGGAAAGGAATGGATATGGAAATTATTTTAAGAATGAATTCAGGACATGGGCACCATCCAAAGGCTACAATATCAAGTGTTTTAATTGCAATAACTTTGGGCATATTGCAAGATGGTGTAGGACTCAATTCCAAACAGGTTCAAGGCAAGAAGGTCAAAAAGGTTCAAGGGTAAGGTTCTAGACAAGAAGATCAAGTAATTCATCAAGAGAAGGATATCATAAAAATATGGAAGGAAGTTGATAGAGGAAAGAAACAAAGTAATATGGGAGTAAAGGTACTCCCACCCCAAAATTAATCACCTCAAGAGAGAAGGGGGTGAGGGGGCTAAGCTTAAGAGTCATATCTTTTAGCCCCATAGGTGTCCCTTTTGCCATTGATGTCAAAGGGGAGAGATTTGAGTAAGGGGGAGAGCATTGAGTTAGGGGGAGCAGCCTCCAAAGAGAGTATTGAGTTAGGGGGAGCAGCCTCCATAGAGAGTATTGAGTCAAGGGGAGCAACTTTGATTCTCAGAGATGGTTTTTGCAGAGTGATTGTGGTGTTTGCATTAGAGGTGTTGCCATCAATGACAAAGGGGGAGATTGTTGGAAATTTGAGTTAATTTGAGGTTTTATGTTGTCATTGATGTCACATGGATCATTGATGCACATTGAGTTTTGGTGGCAAAAGCACTTCATAGATAATCATCTATGATATTTTGGAGAGCATGGATATATATAGGGTTTTTATGAAAACCAAGGCAGGCAAAATAAAAGGTTTTATTTAAAACCATGGTGGGCTTATGTGGAAAGGGCTTTTCTTAAAAGCCAAGGTGGAATTTTGTTTCATCGAAAAAGGACCTCCGGTGATGAAGATATTAAAGTTTAAAGTTTAAGTTTAAATTAATGGAGGGCCGACCTATGTGCAATTAATGGAGGTTGGCATATATATATATATATATGTAAAGGTTTCAATTTATTTTGGAAATGGGGCATATTATATATCGTCGGAAAGCTTATTTCGAGGGCTATTTGACTAACTTATTTAGAAGGAGAAATAAGGTGTGTGTAAAGAGATATTTCTGATTTTGCAAAGGGGTTCCAAAAGTGAAGTTTGCCTTGTTCTTTTTCAAGAGGATTAATTCTTTCATGAGGTGACAAGGTATGCAATATTGTGATTTATTTTATTTTATGGTATAAGTGGTTTTGGGAGTGAAAATGTTATGCAATGTTTTGATTTATTTTATTTTATGGTACAAGTGGTTTTAGGAGAGATAAGGAAGTTGTGCAATTAAAGGCCTTGGTGATGATTATTGAAAAGTGGAGTAATGTTGATTATTTTGTGATCTACTAACCCTTGTGAAGATTGGCAAAAGAATTTTGTGATTGTGGCAGATTTACAAAGAGGTTTTTTCATCTTCATAAAAGGTATGGGCACATTCTCCTATTGATTGTTTATGGTGGTTGATTTCTGAAATATCATTGGAGGGAAAAGGATTGTTTGTGGTTTCCTTTTCGAAAGTGGTTGGTTGAATGCTTCAAGGTTTTCTGAATTGAGAGTTGTGTTTAAACCTTGTTTGATAAGCATAGTTGTTGAAGCCCATTGGTTGTGAAAGAACTTGAGTTAGAAAAGAACATGAGTATCATTGTTATGTGAGATTTGTGGTTGAGCATTGTTGGAAACATTTGAGTTGGTTGATACATACTTGGACTAGGGTTGTGTGAGAAAGAGTTGTCCCTTGTGATGATTGGTTGAGTTGAGTTGATTGAGCCTAGTCAAGTGATGTGTGAAGTGATTGTTCAAGTTCTATGAAATAAACTATTCCATCATTCTATGTTGATTTGATATTAATGTTAGAACATATTGAGTCTCTAACAATTCTCTTTATGGTTCTATAAGACTTGAATTGAGTTGAGTTTGATTTGAGTTGAGATTGAGATTAGAACATATTGAGTCTCTAACAATTCTCTTTATGCTTCTATGAGTTGATTTGATTTGAGTTGAGATTGATTTGAGTTGAGATTGAGATTAGAACATATTGAGTCTCTAACAATTCTCTTTATGCTTCTATGAGTTGATTTGAGTTGAGTTGAGTTGAGATTGAGATTAGAACATATTGAGTCTCTAACAATTCTCTTTATGCTTCTATGAGTTGATTTGAGTTGAGATCATTGTGGATCATTGTTGTCATCCATTGAAGAGTACATTGCCATTCATTGTTGAGTTCATCTTTGAGCTTTGCCTTGATAGATTTGTGGATGATATTTGAGTGCTACTTGAGCATGATTGATTGAGCCTTTGAGAAGGCATTTGTGGATAGTTTTGAGAAAGATTTGTGGAAGTTTTGGGATAGTTTTGGACAAATTTGTGGATGGAGTTTAGAAATATTTGGGCAAGTTCTTGGTGAGCTTGTTAGAGTAGATTTGGGCAAGTTCTTGGTGAGCTTGCTAGAGAATATTTGGGAAGTTCTTGGTGAGCTTGCTAGAGAATATTTGGGCAAGTTCTTGGTGAGCTTGCTAGAGTAGATTTGGGCAAGTTCTTGGTGAGCTTGCTAGAGCATATTTGGGCAAGTTCTTGGTGAGCTTGCTAGAGCAGATTTGGGCAAGTTCTTGGTGAGCTTGTTAGTGTAGATTTGACAAGTTCTGTGTGAGCTTGTTAAGTAGGTTCTGTGTGAGCCTATTGAGCAGGTTCTTAGTGAGCCTATTGATAGAGCTTTGGAGGTGATAGAGTATAGAGGATAGAGTCTCAGTGGATAGAGATCCAACAACCAACATAGTTGAAGATAGATCTGAGTGAGGAGTCTTCAAGTGGAGAGAGGTCCACCAGTTAGTGCAGTAGAGAGACAAAGTCTTCTAGAAGATCACATAGCCAGAGTAGAAGGGGAAAGAGTTCTCCTATGGAAGAGATCCACGAACTTGAGATTAGGGGATCAACATCTCCTTTGGACAGAGATCCATAAACATTGTAATTGGGAGTGATTCCCAAAGAGATTGATTGAGAAAGTTTTAGTAAAATATTTTCTCCATGGAGTACCTCACATTGGGGGAACCACGTTAAATCTTGTGTCTCAATTGTGTGTGGTGACTTGTGCTCTTGCTTACTACTGCTATCTGAGTTATTAATGCACATCTGCTATATTTGGTTATTGCAATTAAGGACATTAATTGATATTGGTTTGGAAAGAAAGTAAAAAGTGGTCTTATACTGTTCACCCCCCCTCTCAGTATAAGCTTGTGTTCTTCAGAAGCATTTCTCTTATCTGACATGTATGATGCAGAAGAATTTGGAAAGACAAAAATAAATAAAATAGAGGGTCTTCCAGCTTCAAGGGAAGAGGAAGAGGTATGGATTTCCATATTTCACCATTTATTCATTGCTGTAAAGGCATAAGTGGAGGTATTTCTACTTATTCCAAGGACTGAACAAGACAAGGAAAAATTTGGTAAGGGACTAACAAGGATTTGTGATGACCAACCAATATTTGGCAAAGGACAACAAGGGAAGTTCTAGTTGTAAATTTTACATTGAGAAATGCAAATATATATTTTTTATTTACTAGTTTTTTGAGTGTGATTGTGTGGAGATGTTTAGGCCACTAGAAGAGGTTGTGTTTTATTAAACCCACTACTCTAGACTAAATTATTATTTCATAGCACAAGTTTGAAACTTAAGCATATTAATAATTATTTCATATACTAGATAATGAATAATAGATAGAGTACCAAGAACAGTGAAACAAAGAAATTTTTTTGACATGAAGGTCAAGAAGATTTCATTTGCTACGCACCAAAAAAAATAATCACATGTTGCTTTTGAAATGAATGGGTCCTTAAAAAACTATTACAAATGGATGATGATACCAAGTACTTGGATGGAATTTCTAAGCTCAAGTTAATTTTTCCTCTATGAAATATTAAACAAACTTCGATGATAGAGTATAAATTAGGAGGGGAAGTATATATCATCACATTTTAATTTAATTCATAAGTCAATAGTATGAGTGAAAATGATAACAAATGATAGTTGTATGGTTTGGTTCAAGTATCTTAAACATGAATATTGTGGCATCAATATTTCCATAAAAGAAAACTTTTTAGAAAATGAATGTTTTTATAAAAGGAAAGCTTCTATAAAATGAATGTTTCATAAAAAGGAATGGTGTATCTGTTAAAGTACATGTTGTAACTATAGAAGTAGAGGAGAAAATAGTAAAAATGATGACTCATAGAAAAATGTAAATGTTATAGTAAATGTTTCATTGTCAGATAAAAATGTTAGTGACACAATACAATTAAATAGTATAAGTGTTGGTGTTAAATAACTTATATTTGTCAAGAATAAATAAATAAATATGATAGAGTTTCATGAGTTGCTATGTAAATAAATAAATGTGCAAGAATATATTTTAGAATCCCAAAAAAGTTCTTAGATACAAATATGATTTTGAACTATTATGAAAATTCCAATACATCTATCTAGAATGTTGCTAAAGGTCCAAACTACTTTTGGAAGTACTATGTATGGAGTCCAAGAGAAGATGAGACATAATGGAAGAGTCTAAAAATATATGTCTAGAATATGTTGAAATTTTTTCCATTTACATTTTTCCTTCCTTAAAATACCTATAACTTTTATGCCTATAAATAGACGGGAGTTCCCCCAATGGAAGGCAAATTAAGTTGAATAGTTGTAAGCTTGTATGGTTATAGAATTGCATTATAATCTTACGGATTTGTAGAATTTCATTATTATAAATTTTTAACATTGTAATCATATTAGTTGAGAAGAGATTGTTGTAGAGAGTTCTAAGGAATCAAGGAGTCCTTGTTAGTGTTTATATTATAGGTTGGACCAATGCAGGAGAGTCATAGCAGCTATGTTTTTTATAGGCTAGTGGTGAGCCCCAATGGATGTCACAACCACTCGATAACAATGTAAGATTTTTCTATTATGATTAATACTAATCCTACATGTTCTTTTCCATTGTAGTGTTGTGTTCTTGGGTTTGTGTACACTTGTTTTTACCATAGAAAAATTACCACATAAAACTATGCATCTAGATGGTCATAGCAAGAGAAGTACTTGAGTAAAGTATTTCAATGTTGGGTGATGAAAATCCATACACGATGATAAATATTGAATTATTTCAACAATGTTGACTCTTTTCTTGTAAGGGACTATGAATGCCATGTTCTATAACCTATCGATCATAATAAATATACAATTGTTCTCTCACTTGGTCATATTTTTGGCAAAATTTTGTTGCAATTTTATAAATGTAAAAAAGCAAAGTTTGGACCACAATAAAATTTTGGTATCTAAGCCCCAACATAAGCACTTCCTAATAGGTAATATGGGTAGGACTCATATTTTCTTAGCATAGTCTAAGGAGGATGCTAAGTATTTTATTCAACAACATTTTATAATAGTTTAATAAGGAAAGAACAATGGGCAACTTTTTTCCAATATTCTTGAGTGGTACTACTATAAGGTGGTATGAAACTTAGGGCAATGCCATTAAGAATACATGGGAAAAAGTAAGCAAAATAGTTATTTAAGAGTATTATCCATAGTAAAAATATTATAATTCAATTATAAAAATTACCAAGTTAATCCAATGCATCAATGAAAAAATTAGGGACTATTATGCCTAAGCATAAGAGTTGAAGAGGAGGGTCGAGGTGAAAATTCAATAGGATAAATTATTAGAGAAGCGAGTAACGATGGACAATATTTTATTATAGGAATGGTAGTTGAGATAAGGCATTAGGTGAAGTATAAACAACCACAAACTACTCTATAGGCATATGAGGTGGAAAAACAACAAGGGGAGAGCTTGGAGGAGGATCAATACAATATTATTTTGCATATTCATAAGTTTTATTGACCCCTAAGGTAAACACTATCCCTTTTCTACCTATGAATTAAGTTGAAGATTTAATAAAGAAAATGAGACAATTGGTAATAAATATTCTATAAGAAAAAGAGGTAACTCCTAAAACTTTCCAAGAAGGAGATAAAAGGTCTATGAGAAATGTTTCAAAAGAGTTATGCTATCAATGTGGTGAAAAATATAATTATAAGACTAGATGTCCTAAGAAAATATATGGTTCCTATAACTCTTGAAAGCTACTCTTAACAAATCAATCTATCCGAGGATCAATAGAGAATCATACATGTTGGATATCAAGGGTGTCTTAGTTACTCTTCAAGGATGCACCTAGAGGATTTCAGTAATCTTTCTTCCTTTTGGATTGTCTCCTCAAACCTCCTCTGGTATTGTTGAGTTGCTTCTTGCCTTTGTGTCCTCGTGAATGAGGGGAATCAAAAGCTCCTTAGGGCTTATTCTTTGGTATCCTCTTGATATGATTTTAATACTTTTGATCTTGGTTGCTCCTTAGGTTATTCCTTTGTATGTTCCTTCTATGACTAAGTGGAAGCTTTTGGATCCTCTACTTTCTGAGGATCTACCAAGAGGTGTCTATTTTTAAATTTGGTTAGTAGATGAACCACATTATATACTAAAGGTTCTTTAGCCATTATGTTCAACTCTAGATCCATGACCATACCCATAAGCCCTTTTGAGTCTATTTACTTTCTAGGCTATAGCCAGTTGGAATTGGTGTTGATAGAACATGCAAGTATTAAAATTATGGAGATCATTGTAGGCTAGGCACCAATAATCTTCTTGGAAAGTAAATATCTCCTCCTCCTTAATTTTGATAATAATAATTTTCTTTCTAACAATATTTCTAATTTAAGCCCTTTGATATTTTTTGACATAAGGGTATCTTATTTGTTGATATCAGTCAAACCTCCTTTTAGCATTTTGTTGCTCCAACATTGTGAGCTTATTTTTTATATTCTTGAGCACAACTTTTAGCTTTTGCATGTCGACTAATTCTTTTGTCTTTGAAGCAAATAAGGTTGGTACAAAAATGGTCAGAGTAATATACTAAGGATAGGGCTTGGGTGCCAACAAAGTAGCCAATTAAGGGGATAACATAGCTAGAAGTGAGGCTTGTTGGCCTAGTTGAGGGATCTCAAGGAAATATGGCAATACAACTTTCATAGAGAGTTTTCCAAGTAATATGAGTGCATTATTTGCTACAACAACAACTTGAAATATCTAAGGAAATATCATCTTATTGGACTATCAAATTTGCAAACTCAAGTCTGTAACAAAAGCATGGAGATAGTAGAGGTAGGCTTGGGCATGAGATGGTTTTATATCCTAAGAGATTCTTCTCCAAATTTTGCTAAACTAGATGTTGAAATCCATGATGTTCTCTTGAGAATGCCTCTATATGGAAGTAAACTGCATGAGAAGTGAAAAGGAATCCCATAGATCATTGAAATCTAGGATAAAAATATTAGCTAGGCCACTTGATGTACTAATGTTGATTTTTTCTAAAGAGCAATACTAGGCCAACACCTTACCTCTAAAATATATTGATAATAACCTCACCATTACATCTTCATGGATAATATTATGCATAATAGCTAAAGTGGCTTTATCTTGGCAATATTCATAGGTCATATTTTTAGTATCATCATAGGAGGGAAAATATTTTAGCGTGACTTGAATAATGTCATGGAGATATAGGATATTTAGGGGTCTAAAATTTTTCCATATAGGGTATATGTGTTTGACCATATTTTTAGGTAGGGATCTAGTAGGTGGTTGCAAGCATAGGGCCTACAAATAAAGGGCTTTGTATGGAATAAGTCTAGATAGGTGAAAGGGATTTACCTTTCTTGGAATTTTTGAAGACCGAAATCTCACCAAACTATAGGGGTGCTTTTAGCTTCTTGAATTTTGATCTTGTAATCATGCAATTTTGGGGTTGTATCCTTCAACAGAGTCATTGATATCTGGTTCTTTCAATAGTGGAGTCACTAGGTGCAAGAATATTTTATTGACTCATGAGACCAATATCTTCACCATATTCTATCTGATCTCTAGGTATGAATGTGCACCCTAGACTGAAGTCAAGATTAGATGGCTCACAATTGCTTCTAAGTCAACCTCTAAAGAAGACCAATTCCTAGTGAAATTGTTAGTGTATAAAGACTAAATAAAGAAAAGGGAAAGGAATGCAAGAACAAAGGATTAGAGAAATTTATTTGTGTGAATGGATGTCATCTAACAAGATTGTTTTAAGTTGCATAAGCATTGACTACTTAGTACAATAAAATCATAACAGACTATACAATCAATGTTATATAGAAAATAAATGAAACTTAGATGTTATAAATATTAGCATCATAAGCACTCCAACCAAATAAATTCAAAGAGATTGAAACCTTAAAAATAAAACCTTAGTGCCTAAAGTATACCAAACAATTTTAAACCTAATAAAAAGACTTTAATTAAAGAAAAACTAAAAATATTGAAAGTGTAAATATTACATTGATCTATACATCTACACACATTAATTTGGGTAAGTCAAACAACTCCTGAGTGAATTATAATATCATAGGCATACAACTTACCACATGAAAACACTGAAACATATGAGCCTTTACAATGAGGGGCATTCTCCTATTTATAGTTATTGCTATTCTAAAGTAAGGCTATCTAATATGTACAACTATGAGCAAAAAATAAATTGAGCACAATATTAGGATGAGTGGGCACCATTAAACATATTCAACAAGTCTTTTATTAGGCTTCAAACAATTATGATTATAGGAAATTCAATAATGTTCAAGTGAAGTGGCTATCGCTTTTTGGATCTAAAAACTACCATGTGTCCTAACTACTATGTTTTGGAGTGTTGGGTACCTTTCATGCCAAGGTCTTCCAATCCAGGATGCTATTGTTTCTTTTACTATAAGCATGATAGACATTATAGATGTTGACATCATATTTCTTACCATAAAACTCTGATCTAGGATGTTGCTTCTTTGCCTTTACTTTTGGATTACTCTTCATGCTTAGGTAAAGCTGACATCACTCTAAGATATTTCTAGCCTACCTTTTACTTTTTGTATGTCAACTTAAAGACTCATTCATGTTGTACTTCTAAAAGCACTTTGCTAATATCAACACATATTTTTTGGCTTCCTCCTCTGTAGGTCTAGCACCAAGCTAGTCTAGTCAAAAGCTTCTGACTTGAATGAATGAGTATCCTTTAAAAAAAATTATCACTTTAAATTGCTCCCTTAGGATTTGAACAAAACATGAGTCTAAAATACCTCCTTTGCTACAAACTTTTGGGTTACCCTTCATATGGCCCATCAAGCCTAGATAGTTTGTAAAAGTTTCATAGCTTGAAATCTTTGGTTTGTTTGTGCTTTCATAGATTACTAAGTAATAATCTCTTCTTGATGGAACTACAATAGCTTTTATTGTTGGGTCTTTATTTGGACGTCTTGAAGAACACAATCTTATACTGAGAGGGAGGGTGAACAATATAAGACCACTTTTTACTTTTCTTTACTCAAATAATAATATCCAATATATCAATGCAATGCCAAAAATAGTAATCAAATAAATGCATAAATAACCACACACAATAGAGACACCAATTTAATGTGGTTCACCCAATGTGGGCTACTCCACGGAGAAAATATTTCACTAAAATTTTCTCAACAAATCTCTTGGAAATCCTTTCCCTATTACAATGTTTATGGACCTCTATCCAAAGGAGACACCAATCCCCTAATAAAATTCATGGATACCTCTCCACAAGAGAACTCCTTCTCTACTAGTTTGTGGATCTCTATCCATAGGAGAACTCCTTATCCTCTACTCTGGATGGTGATCCTCTAGAAGACTACTACCTCCACTAGACTGGCTTGTGGATCTCTCTCCACTGAATACCCTTGTTCTCATTCAAAAGACCTTTGTCCTCACTACCCTAGCTAATGGATATCGATCCACTAGAGACTATTGTCATATGCTCTATCACCTCCAAAGCTTATTCTTAGCTTTGTCTCAAATCTGCACTAAACACAGTCCTTCGGTCTAGCATAAATTTACGTAATCTCTATCTCTAATTTGCACTAAACAAAGTCCTTCAATCTAGCACAAATCTGCTCAATATCTGTCTCAAATCTACACTAAACATATTTTTTTGATCTAGCAGAAATCTACTCAATCTCTGTCTCTAGTATGGCATAAATATGCCCTCAATCTCTTTCTCTGGTCTGGCAAAAATCTGCCCTCAAATCTACACCAAAATCTGTCTCATCCTCAGGCCTTAACACAAAGCTTGATCTAATCACAAATCAACTCTACTAGATCTGCCTCAAGCCTTAACACAAAGCTTAAACAAATCAATCAATCAATTTTTCTCTCAAGGGTTTAAAATTCAAATTAGATTTTAAATATTAAATTTAAAAACCTTTGGCACTCCTTATTAATTTAAATTAAAATTTTAATCAAGGATTAAAATGTTTTAATTTAAATTAAATATTTTGTAAACTGCTCATGGGTCTTTTCAACTTGAACCTTGTTTTTCTTCACCTTGTTATTTGGCCCAAAATATAATAATAATCTAATATTATTATTTAATTTAAACTTGCTTCTCCTTCCTTGGGTATTCATCCTTTGGGCCTTTTTAGGCATATAATATTAAAAATAAGTATTATATCCTATTCCTTTTCAAGACCTTCTTGCTTTTGGAAAAACCACTTGATGTCCTTAATGATGATGAAATTGAAACAATACTCTTTTGACATCAATGACAACAAAACTACTCAAAATTTCCAAAAATATCCCCCTTTTTCATTGATGGCAACCCTTTTTTTTAACCATTATTTCATTTTTTCAAAAGTTGCTCCCCCTGAGAAACTACTTCCCCCGATTGAATGCTCTCCCCCTAACTCAAATCTCTCCTCCTTTGTCATCAATGGCAAAGGACCACCTTTGGGGCTTGGGTCTAAATATGAGACTCTTATCTTAGATCCTCCCCCACCTCCTCTCTTGAGGTGGTTAATTATGGGGTGGAATTATCTCTAATCCCAGCATACACTGATCTTTACCTTTGTCCACCTTCTTTCTTAACTTATCCTTCTGATTCCTTTGAATATTCATGTTCCTACTTGTATTTGAAAGTTCTGCTCTATACGACTTGGATATATGCCCAACATTATTGCACTTATATAACTTAATTTTGTGATTCCTTGAAGGTGCAAATGTCTTGTAGTTCCTTCTAGTAAAGCCATATCCATGCCTATTATGAACCCTGCAATTAACTACCTTATGACCAAACTGATTACAAGAGTGACAATACCCTTGAAAGAGATACCTATTTTTGAAATTGCCATATTCCTATCTTTCATGTGTCCTGCACTGTGTAGCCTTGTTCCCAAACCTTTGATATGAGAAGCATCATCCATTTAAAATGCCTTGCCTTGACCCCATTGGTCTCTTAGTCTCTTTTACCCTGTGTTGTTTCCTATTCCATCTGTTCCTTCTTTGTGCATTGTTCCTTTCCTTATTGAACTTTCTATTGTTCAAATATTCCTTAGAAGTCTCACTCTCTCTTACACTCTCTTCTTCTAAAGCTTCTTCTTTCTTGGAGCTTGAGATTGACTCCTCTCCTTGTTCTCTTTATACCTATTCAAAACCAAGACCTGTCTTGTTTGATGAATATTTTTGTACCTTGATAATATTATCCAAGGTCTTTGAGCTTCTCCCAAACCTATGTAACTTGTCTTTAGACTCTTTTACTTCCTTACTTAATGAAGCTATTTCATTCTCTAACCTTTCACATTATAAAACCTTTGCATCTGACTTCTCTTTAAATATCCTTGTATTAGCTATTGAGTTGGTTAGATATTCTATAAGATTTCCTTTCTCTTCATCACATTATTGAAATTGAAGCTTGAGTTTTGATTTCTGCTTTCTTACCTTTCTTAATTCCTTAAGAATAGAAATAAGGTTACCCTCAATATCAACTTCTCCTTCCTTTGATTCTACCTTTGTTCCTTTATCTTGAAGATCATATTCATTCCTTTTTGATTCATTTCTACTAGGAGCACTTCCTTCTTCTTCTATTGCCATAAGAAGAATTTCTTCTTCTGGACCTTCAAGTGTATCTTCATATTCATCATCACTGAAACTGAATCCATTCCTTGTGTAACTTTACTCAAGATGACCAAAGTTACCATATCTAAAACACTTGAGAATTATTGGTGACCTATTTCTAACCACTTCTTTTCTTCTGCTAGAAATAGAATTTCATATTCATAATTATTTGAGGAACTTTCATCACCATCACTTGAACTCTTACCTGCCTTGTCTACATAGAAACTCTTCTGATGCCTTTGGAATAATTTATTTCCTTGCTTGTTTTGTTCATACCTGCTTTTATTTTGGTACATGTGTTTTCCTGTTTCCATGTTCTTATGATTCTATTTTTTTTCATCATTGCTATTTCCACCCTTTGGGCAATCAGATGCATAGTGACCATATTTTCCATAATTTTAACATCTAACTTATTTTATGCCTTTATACTTTCTCAAGTACTTGTTCCTTCTACCATAATTTGCTTCTTCATCACTGGATAACTCATTGCTTGAATATGACTTCTTACCCTTTGTCTTCTTTGTATCTTTGAAAGCTGCTTCCTTCTAGGGAATAGGTTCCTCTTTTATTCTTATGTCAAAAGCTATGAGAATTCCATGTAACTAATCCCTTGTCAAAATTTCAATATCTTTTGACTCTTCTATAGCTAAAATATTTTCACTATACCTTTTTGGGAGTGACCTTAAAATATTATCACAAACATCTGTTTCTTCAACTTTAAGCCCAAGTCCTTGCATGGAGTTAACAACCTCATCTACACAAAGTATTTATGCAATAATGTTTACCTTATCCTTCATCTTTAGATCTTCAAATGTTCTCTTGTAATTTTGGAACTTTGCTCTTTTGACCTTTTTGTCTCCCTCATATATACCTTTCAAATTATCCCAAATTTCCTTTGCTAATTTGCAATGCATAACCTTTACAAACGTTGTTTCATGTAAACCCTTTAAAATTCCATTCATTACCTTTGAATTATTCAGTTGTAGGAGATTACCGTATTTATATGTAGGTGGAGTAGCTGGTGATATGTATCCATTCTCAAATGATTCTCATATTTCATTTCCAAGTGCCATTAGGTGAATATTCATTCTCATACTCCAAAGTACATAATTGTTCCCATCAAACAATGGTGCTGAATTCCCTGAAGATCCATTTTGAGAATCCATCTATGTTCTTGTGATATTTTCTTTCAATCTGTTAAACTCTTTCGAAGGAACCCGCTCTGATACCAATTGAAGAACACAAGCTTATACTAAGATGGGGTGAACAATATAAGACCACTTTTACTTTTTTTAATTTAAACAATATTATCCAATATATCAATGTAATTTCAAAAATAGTAATCAAAGCAATGCACAAATCACCACACACAATAAAGACACTAATTTAACATGGTTCATCCAATGTGGGCTACTCCACGAAGAAAATATTTCACTAAAATTTTCTCAAAAAATCTCTTGGGAATCATTTTCCTATCACAATGTTTATGGACCTCTATCCCAAGGAGATACCAATCCCCTAATCAAGTTCATGGATACTTATCCATAGGGTAACTCCTCCTCTATTGGTTTGTGGATCTTGGATACCTATCCAAAGGATAACTCTTGCTGGTTCATGGATCTTTATTCACAGGATAACTCCTTCTCCTTTACTCTTGTTGTTGATCCTCTAGAAGACTACTACCTCCACTACATTAGCTTATGGATCTCTCTCCATTGAAGACCTTTATTTTCACTCAGAAGACCTTTATCCTCACTACCCTGGCTAATGGATCTCTATCCACTAGAGACTACTATCCTCTGCTCTGTCACCTCCAAAGCTTACTCTCAACTCTATCTCAAATCTGCACTAAACACAATCCTTCAATCTAGTACAAATCTGCTCAATCTCTATCTCTAATCTGCACTAAATACAATCCTTCAATCTAGCACAAATCTACTCAATATTTGTATCAAATATGCACTAAAAATAGTCCTTCAGTCTAGAACAAATCTGCTCAATATCTGTCTCTAGTCTGGTACAAATCTACCCTCAATATCTATCTTTGGTCTGGCACAAATCTGCCCTCAAATCTACACCAAAATCTATTTCAAATATATCCTTAAGCCTTAACACAGATTGATCTAATCACAAATCAACTCTGCTAGATCTACCTCAAGCCTTAACACAAAGCTTGAACAAATCAATCAATCAATTCTGCTCTTAAGTCTTCTCAAATACTTACCTCAAATTTGCTCACAAGTCCTTCCAAGAACTTGTCCAATATGCTCAACAAGTCTTCACCAAGACTTACCTCAAATCTGCTCAACAATCCTTCACAAAATCTTGCTTAACTCTATCCTTAAGTCCACTCTTGAAATTACTCAAATCTGTCCACTACCTTTCACAAAAGCTTATTCAAATCAATTCAATCTATCACAAAAAATCTCTTCAATCACACAAACAAGTTTCAAACAGAATCTTGTTTGACCTCAAAAACATATAGATAATGGTTAGAGACTCAATATGTTTCACACTCACAAAACACTCACAAAACTCAACTTAATATCTTCCAGAAAACCTCTTTAATCTCACAAATAAGTTTCACTCAGAATCTTGTTTAACTTTAGAATCATATAGAGAATTGTTAGAGACTCAATATGTTTCACTCATAAACACTCAATCACTTCCAAACTCTTTTTAAATCAATTTATAATAAAGAACAATTTGTTTTACAAAACTTGAACTATCACTCCAACACTTTCAATCAACTATGCTCATCCAACTTCACTCAACAATTCACTCAATGAAACACAACTTGCTTACAAACCCTAATCAAGTGTTTCACAATACTTCCAACAACTCACACTATGAATCTCAACCCTTGAATCAAGATAATTCTTATTTTCACATAACAATGATACTTAAGTTCTTTCACAAATCCTAGTTCAAGATTATACTCAACTTCACATAACAATGATACTCATGATCTTTCACAAACCCTAATCATGCATATGAACACTCACTCAAATATTTCCAACAATGCTTATCAAACAATCCTTTTCACTCCAACCTTGCATTTCACAAAATTCAATCCAACAATATTTCACTCATAGGAAGATGTGCCCATACTTTTTTTTTAAAATGATATGTCTTCAAAACTTGTCTTAACCACAATCAAATTTTATTTGCCAATACTAAGTTTAGGTAGCCATAACCTATCTCAAGATCTCCACAAAATAATTTTCCCAATAATTATTTTACCAAAAAAATATATCAAATCTCTTAGTACACCTTATAATCTCCAAATTTACACAATATAAGTCAACAATCTCATTATAACAAAATACACAACAATTTCCTTTATACACCTTATAATATCCAAACTCACAAAATGTAAGTATCACAATGTAGCTTTTATTTCAAGATGCAAAATATTATTTTCTTTGCATACCTTATCACTCCAACTTTATAAAATAAATTTCAATCACCAAAAATTCAAAATAAAATATTTTAATTTAATTTACCTTATAACTCCCTCAAAACTCATAGCTACCTTTTAGAACTCATGAAACCCTCTAAGAAATTTCTGAATTTCAAAACCTTTGGAGAAATAAAAATGTGCATAACATACCTTTGATTTATTTTTCCCACCAAAAATGTCTTCGGCAAAATTTGAACACATGACGTAGCCTTTCCAACACCCTATCCCAAAGCTAGACCACCAAGTGGGCTATGTACCCACATGAAACCATAGGTGCACGATCCCATCTATATACTGCCTCACAAAAACATCAAACGAAACGAAGGCCTCTTTCCTCTAGCAAAACATCAATTGCATGGATTGAACCCACGATCTCTTCCTTTCAAAGCCCTAGCTCTTTCTCAACTGTCGTCTGTGCTACCACTACCGGTAAAACTTTCTATCCACGTCGTTGCCCTTACACACTTGTTTGTCTCCAATACTTCGAAATACAAATTTATCTTCTTCCTAGGTAATGCAACACATAATTTCCTCTATAGCATTGCATTCTAAGTTATATATTTTAGATCTTAGGAAATGAGAATTATTTCCTTTATAAGTAAACACGCTTCTTGTCTTTTACACGTCGGCCAATTTCGAATTTTAAAATTCGAATTAGATTTTAAATATTAAATTTAAAAACCTTTGACACTCCTTATTAATTCAAATTAAATTTTTTTAATTTAAATTAAATCTTTTGTAAACTGCTCATGGGTCTTTTCAACTTGAACCTTGTTTCTCTTTACCTTGTTATTTGGCCCAACATATTATAATAACATAATTTTATTATTTAATTTAAACTTGCTTCTCCTTCTTTGGGTCTTCATCCTTTGGATATTTTTAGGCATATAATATTAAAAATAAATATTATATCCTATTCCTTTTCAAGACCTTCTTGCTTTTGGAAAAACCACTTGATGTCCTTAATGATGACAAAATTGAAACAATACTCTCTTGACATCAATGACAACAATAATACTCAAAATTTTCAACACACCTGGTTCCATTTTTCTTCCCCCCTTGTTTCTAAGTTTTACTCCTTGGGATTCCTTACTAGTGTTATTTTGTGACTACACAAGGAACTACCAAAAACCAAGTCAAGTGAGGAAGAAAGTCTAGTCTATGAGCTCATTCTTTTAGCTACCATCGAAAAGGCTCCAAGACTCCTATTAATGGTGAGGTCTAACTTAGCTACAAATGGAAAGTCTATGGCTCATTATTTGTCCAATCTGATGGATTAGCACAACCTTTTGGTGTAGGAAGCTTAAGATCTACTAGCATCTTTGGTGATAGTCTCCTCTTGTTGACCTCTCTTGGTGTCTCTTCAGTACTGTCTATTTGATAGAATGAAAGGGATTTGGGTACTCTCATATTGTCAGTAGAGGATGAATGTTTACTTCAAATTTTCCTCTCTAATGGGGGCTTACCCAATGTAGTTAAATTTCACTGTTGTTTGGTGACTCATAGGGATAGTTTTCTTACAAGAGATAATGAATCCAAAAACAAATACCTTATCTATTGGGCATGGAGTGTATGAGGGTAAAACTTTGAGCTTTGGCTATCGAAGGAAATTAGATAAGGGTATCTCTCTTGAAGAGAAAATTCATTTGAGAACTCAAGGAATATTCAGGGTGGTCCTCCTTTTATAAGCCTTCTTCCTTGGCAAGTCATTAGACTTGCTTCCTTTTCAATGCTTCTTTTCATCAATTTATTTTTTGGGAAACCAACATAGAAGGATTTTTCTTGCATACCTAAATCAAAAAAGACTTTATAGTTCGCTCTCACCTTGTATTTAGCCATGGTAGCTATCTCTTCATCAATTTAATGAATCTTTAGTGACTGATGATAATCTAGAGGTAACTTTTTCTTAGTTGTTATGTTAAATTTTAGACCTTCATGACCTATATGTGCTTCATAATATGTGCGAGCCTTCCTTTGATTGTGCATGTGAACTTCCTCATCACATTTTCCTAAAAATTTATTTTATGTGAGCACTTTCATTTGCTGCCCTCTTTCATGTCATTGTCTATCTTAGCCAATAACTATATGATAACTTATATTTAATCATTTTATTTTAAATACCACCTATTTACAACAAAATTTGGCATGCTCTTTCATACTAGTTATTTCACATGTTGCCCATTCATTGGAACCGATAATTTCCAGATCAAACTGACCCAAAATTTTACCACTCTCATATGTCCATTTTCTAGAACATATGCTTTATTGAAGCTAAAAATTTATGGTTTCTTGGCTCTAGTATAGTCCTCCAATATGTGTAAATTAATGCATTGAAATCAAGCATAGAGAACTCATATTCTATCTGTGACTCTTCTATCGAATCCTCCAATTATTTTGGATGCTCTTCAATCTTTCCTTTGAGGCACTCCAAGTCATGTTCAACCAAATTATGCTTTTCTTCTCAAGATTTTCTATGTGATATGGTCTAGAATTTTCCACATAGATCCATACTTTTCTATCTTTGTGGGGAATCACCATGTGAGTGTAGTCTAGAGATAGATACACTCCAAGCTTTGATGTGAAATACCTTGATAAGTACAATCTAAATAAAGGTGGGAGATCCACCATTATTATCTCATATATTATTGTGATGTCCATAATCTTGAGTAGCACCATAAAAATATATTTCATAACTCCATTGTCTATACTAGGGTCCTATCTAGCTATAGTACACAAAAATTAGTCCAAGTGTATTCCATGCCCATTGCATCACAAACAACATTAGGTATAATAATTATGGTAGCTCCAAAAGTCAACATGCAATTATGCACCACCCATACTTCCATGCATAAGGGCATATAGAAGGGTGGAGGATTAATTTTATCCATTTTGGATATTTTTTGACCTTGAGCTAGATTTAGTTCTAGAATGGTGAATATGCCTAATGATGAGCTATTGAGACCTGCTATTAATAGATCAATCTACTTGGAGATTAGCAGAGGATCATACATGTTGTCCCTTAAAGGATTATTCTTTAGTTCTTCAATGATGTTGTATTTGGAGGATTTTGACAACCTTTCTTCCTTCCAAACTAGCTCCTAGAACCTCCTTTGGTGCTATTGAATTGCTTATTATCCTTGTTTCCTCATAACTATGGGGAATAAAAACCTCCCTAGGGTTTATTATTTGATCTCATATTGATAAAATTTTGATACTTTTGGCCTTAGTTTCTCCTTATATTTTCCTTTGCCTATTCCTTCTACGATTAAGTGGAATCTTTTGTACCCTCTGCTTTTTGAGGATCTACCAAGAGGGGTCTCTTTTTGGATTTGGTCAGTACATGATCAAATGTTGAAGTTTATTTAACCATGAGGTTTGGATCCAAATACATGAGCATACCCAAAAGCCCTTTTGAAGCCTCTCTCTACTTGTTGGGCTATAATGGACTAACATTATTATTGATAGACCACATATGTGTTAGAATTGTGGAAATTGTTGTATACTAAACACCAATAATCTTTCCAGGTAGTGGATATCCCCTCCTCTTTACTTTTAACAGTAGATGTTTTCTTTTTTATAACATTTCTAGTTGAAGCTTCTTCATATTTTATGATGTAGGGGTATCTTCTTTGTTGATATCCCTCAAAGCTCCTTTTAGCATTTTGCCACTCCAATACAGTGAGCTGATTTGTTAGGTTCTAGACCATAAATTTTAACTCCTATATCTTGGCTAATTCTTTCAACTTTAGAGAAAACAAGGTTGGTACAAGAATAACTAGAATAATATGTTGAGGATAGGGCTTGGGTGTCAGTAAAGAAACTAATGAAGGGGATGATAGAGTCAAAAGTGAGGTTTTTTGGGCTAGTTGAGGTATCTCTGAGAAATATGGTACTATAAATTTTGGAGGAAGCTTTCCAATTGAGATGAGTGCATTCTATTCTACAATAGCAACTTGAAATATCTAAGGAAATTTCATCTCATTGGATTGTCAGATCTATAGGGTCAATTTCAACAAAATCATGGAGGTAGTAGATGTAGGCTTGGGCATGAGATGGCCTAATATCCTAAAGTATTATTCTCTAGGTTTTGCTGAACCGAATGTTAAAATCCATGATGTTCTTCTAAGAATACTTCTATATGGAAGTAAACTATGTGAGAAGTGAAAAGGATTCCCCTAGATCATTGAACTCTAGGATAAAAGGCTCAACTAGGCCACCCATGTACTGATGTTAGTTTATTCTAAAAAGTAGTGCAAGGATATGACCTGCAAAGGAGTGGGGATTTAGATGAAATAAGTTCAATTAGGTTAAAGGGATTAACCTTTATTAGATTTTTTGAAGATTGATATCTCACTAAACTACAAGGTTTCTTTTAGCTTATTGGATTCCAATATTATAATCACATGATTTTGGTGTTTTATCTTTTACTGGATTTGTTGATCTTTGATTATTTTAACAATGGAGTAGCTAGGTGAATGAATCTTCTATTTTCTCATGATACCAAGATCTTCACCATAATCTTGATCATCCAAAAATGTAGGTGTGCCAAATACTCTTGTGCTCATGGTGGATTTGATTTATGATTAGGGGATTGTTGTACTCGATTCATTAGTGATCATATGTGGGGAAAATCAGATTGGTTTGGTCCTAGTGCTCTTCTTAGATATATACATGAAATTATTTTATGTGGGATGAATTGATGAAATTTTATTCCATTAAGCATGCCAAAAACTCTTGATGCTCACCTATGTATGAATGTGCACCCTAGACCAAAGTCAAGATTGGATGGATTAGAATTGCTTCTAATTCAACCTCTAGATAAGGCCTATTTCTAGTGCAATTATTGATGGTTAAAGACTAAAGAAAGAAAAGGGAAAAAAATGAGAGAATAAAGGTTTAGAGAGATTGATTTGAGTGTGGCTAGATCTTAGCTAATAACATTGTTTTAAGTTGCATTAGCATCAACTACTTAGTACAAGCAAATCCTAATAAATTATACAATCAATGCTATGTAGAAAATACATGAATCTCAAGTGTTAAAGCTTTTAGCATTGCAAGAACTCCAACCAAACAAATCCAAATAGCTTGAAACCTAACAGATAAAACATTAGTGTCTAAATTATACCAAATAGTTTCAAACCTAATAAAAAAAATCGATTAAAGCAAACCAGAAATGCCACAAGTGTAAATATTATATTAATATATACATATGCACATATTAATCGGGGTAATTCAAATAGCTCTTGATTGCATTAAAATAACATAGACATACAACTTTCCATAGAAAAACACTAAAAAATCTGATCATTTACAATGAAGGGTATTACCCTATATATAGTTTTTGCTATGCTAAAATAAGGCTAACTATTATCTATAATTATGAACAAAAATGACTCGGGCATGATCTAGCATCATTTTTCATATTCATAACATCTTTTGTCAGGCTTCAATCAATTATGATTGCAATATTTTTAATAATGCTCAGGTGGAGTGGTTATTGTTTTTCAACTTTGACAAATGCCATGTGTTCTAACTGCTCTTTTCTAAAGTGACAAGTCTCTTTCTTGCTAAATGCTACTACTACTTTTATTGTAAGTGCACAAGACATTATAGATGCCGATATCATATTTCTTATCATAAATCCAGTCTAGGACACTACTCCTTTATGTTTACTTCTAGATTTATCTTCATGCTTAGGTTGTGTTGACATCACTATGAGATATATTTGGCGTACCTTTTGCTTTTTAGAATGCATCTTCAAGACTCAACTATGCCAAAATTTTGAAAGAGATTTGGTAATATCAATGTAATTTTTTTTTGGCTTTCCTCCTCTACAGGTCTAGCACCAAGCTAGTCCATTCAAAAAAATTTGGCTTGAATGAATGGGCATATTTTAAACAAATCGATCACCCATAATTGCTCCCTTAGGATTTGGATAAAAGATGAGTCCAAAAGTCCTTCTTTTCTACAAATATTTGAGGTGCCCTTCATATGGTGCAATAAAATTAGATAGTCTACAAAATTTTCATAGCTTGAAATATTTGGTTTGTTTATTTTTGCAGATTACTAAGTATTAAGCTCGGTTTGATGGAACCACAAGAGCTTATCTTGTTGGATCTTTATTCGAAAACTTGGGCCCACTTTTATTCCTCTGTTGTTTTTTTATTTTTACTGCCCAGGGTACCTTGTTGGTGTTGTTTTATGACTACACCAAGGAATATCACAAACCAAGTCAAGTGAGGAAGATAGTTTGGTCTGTGAGCTCATCCTTTTAGTCAATAAATGAGTTTGTAGCTATTGTATGGATAGAAACCCTACCAACAATAGATACATTTTAGCTACCATAAAAAATGCTATGGTGATCCTACTAATGGTGATGTCTAACTTAGATATTAGTGAAAATGCTATGAGCCATTATTTGTTTGATTAGGTGGATCAACATAGCCTTTTGGTATAGGGAGCTTAAGATCTACTAGAAAATTTCTATGAGAGTCTTGTCAGCCTCTTTGGTGTCTCTCAAGTACTAGATATTTGATAGACTAAAAGAGGCTTTGGGTTCTCTCATCTTGTTAGCAATGAATGATAGTTTACTTCAAATTATTTTCTCTGACGGGGGCTTGCCTAATGTAGTGAAATTTCACTACAACTATATAGCAAAAAAATCATCACACATTGCTTTTGAAATGTATGGGTCTTTAAAAACTATCAACAATGGATTATGATATCAAGTACTTGGATGGAATGCCTAAGCTCAATTTATTTCATCCCCAAGAAATATTAGGTATACATAGAGGATAGAGTATAAATTAGGAGAGGGAGTATATATCATTACTTGTTATTTTAATTTATAATTCAATAATATGAATGAATAGTATAGCATATGTAGTTGTATGGTTGGTTGTAGGTAGATTACACAAGAAGATGTTGGCATCAATGTTTTATAAAAATATTTTTATTTAGAAAATGAATGCTTCTATAAAAGGAATGTTTCCTAAAAAGGAATAGTATAACTCTTAAAGTGCATGTTGTAACAATAATTAATAGGAGAAAGTAGTAAAAATGATGGCACATAGTAAAAACTAAATGTTATAGTAAAATTTTCTTGATCAAATAAAAATATGAGTGTCACAGTAAAATTAAATAGTATAAGTGACAGTGTTATGATAACTTGTATTTGTCATAAGATCAAATTTCATGAGTTATTATGTAAAATAAAATGTGTGAGAATATCTTGTAGAATATCTAAAAGGTTCCTAGAGTCAAATATGCTTTTTAAACTATTATGAAAAGTCCAAGATATCTATCTATAATGTGGCTAGAAGTCCAAAGTACTTTTGCGAGTACTATGCATACCATGGAAAGAGTTCAAGAGAAGATAAGACATAATAGAAGAGTCCAAAAATATATATCTAGAATATGTTGACATTTTATCCATATACATTTTCCTTCCTTGGAATATCTATATCTATTATGCCTATAAATAAAGGGGAGTTCCCCCAATGGAAGGCAAGTCAAGTTGAGCAATTGTAAGATCGTATAGTTATAAAATTGTATTGTAATATTTTAGCTTTGTAGCATTTTCTTATTATAATATTTCAACATTGTAATCATATTAGTTGAGAATAGATGGTTGTAGAGAGTTATAATGAAGCAATAATTCCTTATTAAAATTTATATTATAGGTTAGACCAATGCAAGACAGTCATAACAATTTGGTAAATCCAAAGGTTAGTGGCAAACCCCAATGGATGCCACAATCATCCACTTGATAGCAATGCAAATTTTTTCTTTTGTGATTAATACTACTCTTACATATTATTTTCCATTTTAATGTTGTGATCTTTGGTTTGTGCACACTTGTTTTTACCATAGGCAAACTACCGCATAAGGCTATGCATCTAAATGATCACAGTAAGAGAAGGGCTTGAGTAAAGAATTTGAATTTTGAGTGATGGAAAATCCATACATGTTAAAAAATATTGGATTCTTTCAACGATGTTGAATCTATTCTTGTAAGGTACCATGAAGGTCATCTTTGAGAATGTATAGATCATAACTAAAAATGCAATTGTTCTCTCACTTGATCATATAGTTGGTAAAATTTGTAGGAATTTTATAAAAGTAAAAAACTTAAGTTTTGGTTGTAATCAATTTTGAGTCTCTAAACCATAAACTAAGAACTTTGTGATAGGTAATATGAGTAAGACTCATATTTTCTCAGCGTAGTATAAGGGGGATGCTAAGTATTTTATTCAAAAATATAAAAAGGTATGCATTTATAACAATTTAACAAGGAAATAACATTGGACAAAATTTTTGCCAACATACTTGAGTGGTACTACTTCAAGGTGGTATGAAACTCAAAATGATGGTATTAAGAATACATGGGATAGAATAAGCAAAATAGTGATTTAAGAGTATTTTCCTTAGTAAAAATATTCTAATTCAATGATAGAAATAACCAAGTTAATCCAAGGCATCAATAAATATATTAGGAACTATTATGCCTAAGCACAAGAGTTTAAGATAAAGACTAAGGTGCAAATTTAGAAATATGAATTATTAGAGGATTTAGGATAGAGTAGATAATATTTTCTGTAAATATTTTGTTTAAAAAATGAAGGTCAAGATAAGGGATTAGGTGAAGTATGAACAACCACTAACTACTCTATAGGAATATGAGGTGGAAATATGACAAGAAGAGAGCTTTGAGGAGGACCAATGCAAGATTATTGTGCATCTTCACAAGTTTTGTTGACCCCTAAGATAATCACTACCCCTTATGTACCCAGAGTATTTAAATAATAAAGTGGTACAATTGGTAATAAACATTTTGTAAGGGAAAGAGGTAACTCCTAAAACTTTCCAAGAAGAGGATAGAAGGTCTTGGGTAATTTTTTTAGAAGAGTATGTTATTGATGTGGTGAAAAAGATCACTATAATTCTGTCCTAAGAAAACACATGGTAATAAACTCAAGAATAATGGTATAAGTATAGCTTCTATTAATATACATGACTTGGTTAAAAATATATAATGCATGAGATTTCTCAAAATCAATGCTATGCCCTACAAATGGAAATCACATAAATGAGATAGATAGTAATGATGTGAGTGTAGTGGATGTCTCAATTATGGCCATTATTTCAAATTTTCCTACAACCTCACTTTAACCAGTTACTAAAGAGGAAGAGGTCGAGAATTTGATCCAACAAATCCATATTAGAAAGGATGCAAAATAAGAGAAATAAAAATTTGTGTATATGTATAATAAAATTGTTTAGGCATAAAATACTAATGATATATTAGATTAATTTGAACTCAACCATAAATAAAATAACTAAAGAGAATATTGTTTTTGATGGCATTACTGATGAATATATCAAGGAGTTCTCATCAATGGAATCTGGTACTCAAGTATCTAAGGATAATGAGGTTATATTGGAAAGTATTACAATAGAACAATAGAGCATTTAGATAAAAAACAATGTTGATCATCCCTTGATTGATTCTCAAGAGAAGTAAGAGGTGGTAAATTTTGAGAACCCAAGTGATTCCCTAGAAACAAAAATAGGAAATAGAGCAATGGATTCAAATTTATATTACACGTTAAACCAATGCAAGGGGGTCATAGTAGTTGGGTAAATCCAAAGGCTAGTGGAAATCCCCAATGTATGCCACAACCAATCACTTCATGGCAACATAAAATTTCTCTTTTGTGATTAATACTACTATGACATATTCTTTTCCATTATAGCTTTGTGTTCTTGGGTTTGTGTGCACTTGATTTTTACCATAGGAAAATTATCGCATAACGTTATGAATCTAAATGGTCATAGCAAGAGAAGGGCTTAAGTAAAGTATTTGAGTGTTGGGTGATGGCAAATCCATACATGTTGATAAATATTATATTTTTTCAACAATGTTGAATTTCTTCTTGTAAGCTACCATGAAGGCCATCTTTGAGAACCTATCAATCATAATAAAGATGCAATTATTCTCTCAGTTAGTCATATTGTTGGAAAATTTTGTAGGAATTTTATAAAGGTTAAAAACCAAATTTTGGGTTGCAATTAGTTTTGGGTATCTAAGCCACAATATAAGCACATCATGATAGGTAATATGTGTAAGACTCATATTTTCTTGGCATAGTCTAAGAGGATCTTAAGCATTTTATTCGTAAATATAAAAAGGTACACATTTATAATAGTTTAACAAAGAAAGGTCCATGGGAAATATTTTTTCCAACATTATTAAGTGATACTACTTTAAGGTGGTATGAAACTCAAGATGATTCCATTAGGAATACATGGGATAGGATAAGCAAGATAGTGATTTAAGATTATTATCCTTAGTAAAAATATTCTAATTTAATGATAGAAATAACCAAGTTAATATAAGGAACCAATGAAAATATTAGGTACTTGTTGGCATTTTTGCCACATTGTTTTGATTGTTGCTTATTCATGCATAAATTGTTGAAGTTCTCACTCCTCTGTGTTTCTCTATGAGTTTTGGTGCCAAAACAGCTAAGTCCAAAGACTGTCGCGATATCGCGACCAAAAGCAGCATGGAGAGCACGGGTTCAAAACTGTCGCGATATCGCGACATGTCGCGCTATCATGGGTTTTTAGAGGAGAGAGAAGCCAAAGTCGGAGAATGTCGCGATATCGCGACGTGTTCCAAAATCACGGTCAAAGTGGTCAACGAAAGCAGAGCAGTAAAGATGTCACGATTTTGTGACATGTCGCGTTTTCGTGACTTGCGATGGCCATGGAGCAGAGTGATAGAAAAGGTCGTGATATCACGACATAATTGAGCAAAGGGCAATGACAATGAACCTCGTCGCGATATCATGACAGAAAAGTGAACAAGGAGCAAAATGTAGAAACGTCGCGATATCGCGACATGTCGCATTATCGCGGGAAGGATGAAAGAAAAGCATAAGGCATGAAAGACATCGCGATTTCACGACATTTTTGAAGATGAGGCCAAGCAAGAGCAAGACGTCGCGATATCGCGACAGAAAGCGACAACACTAGAGAAAGCAAGGAAACGTCGCGATTTCACAACATATTGTGGAGAAAAGGCTAAATAGAGAAAGATGTCACAATTTCGTGACATGTCTTGTTTTCACGATGTGAAAGCGCAAAAAGAACAAAATGGTACGGAATATCGTGATTTCGCGACATGTTCCGTTTTCGCTACTTGCAAGAGGATGAAGGCCAAGGAAGAGAAAACTATCGCGATTTCGTGACATGTTGTAGTTTTGCGGGTATACAGAAGAAAAGGACACATAAGTAGAAGATGTCACGATTTCACGACATGTCGCATTTTCACGACGAGAAGCAGTGAGAAAACCAAGCGAGAGAAAGACGCAGCGAAATCGTGACTTGTCGCATTTTTGCGGTTCGAAACAACGAAAGGACAACATGGGGAAAGAATGTCACAAAATCGTGATAGGTCATAGTTTCACGAGAGCAGAGCAAGGAAGGAGCAGAATAGTACGAAACATCGCGAAATCATGACGCGTCGCGTTTTCGTGACCTAAGGTGACGAAGGAGAACAAAGAGCCAAATACGTCACGATTTCGTGACATGTTTGGTTTTCGCGACCCAAAGTGGCAAAAGCGTACGAAGAAGGAGAATGTCACGATTTCGTGACATGTCACGTTTTCGCGACCCATCACGGTTTCGTGCCAAGAAGCAGTTCAACGGCCCGATGAAGTATTGCGATTTCCAAGGATTAAAAGCTCTCCAAAATTTAATGTTTTGTTGCTTTCCAATGTGTGCAAGATAGAAGAACGTGCTCAGGCCTATAGCTTTCGAAGCCACCAGAATTGAAGATGCCTCCATTATTCAAAGCTTTTGTTCATGATTTTCTAACGGTCCAAGCATGCTCCGAGAACGACCATTTAATGAAGACGACCAGTTCCTTGTTTCATTCAATTCTTGATTTCTCCGAGGCTGGTTTAAGGGGATCATTTCCTTATTTCTATTGTATATTTTGTGGATCTCGAGGAAGTCCGTTTCATGTTTTAAATGCTACAAAGAGGCAAGACCTCTATAAATATCAATGTATATCTCAGAAAGAGGTATCGAGAGAGAGACTTTTGCTGAAAAACTTTTCAAGTTCTTTGCATGAATAAAAGATATTTGGCCTCTGGTTTTGCAAGCAACTTTCTGTGTGTTTTTCCTTCTATCTTATGCATTCCTCCTTTACGCTCGTATTTCTTATCTGCTGCTAAATTTGAATTCTACGTCTGAGTTTAAATATTGCTAGTGAGGAAGTGAGTTCTAGAATGCGATTCTGGAGGTTATCTGTGCAAGGTTGTAAGTAGATTACGTCGCTATCTTTTGTTATATGTTGTTTGTGTGCTTGAGGTTATCTGCTGCTAATATTTCCCGATCTAAAAAATTTGGCCTGTGGCTATATTTCCCGTTTCTTTCTGCATATTTCCTATTTCTTTCCTGCAACTCTAGTCTTCAAGAACATAAAATTTAGTAAGGGAACCAACCCTCTCTGGAGATTGGTCCGGGAGACATTTCTTTCTCTCGGCATTTCAATGTTGGTCGGGTCTAGGGCGCATTTATGTTAAAATCCTTTCCTGTGGCAGATTCGTGACCAACAATTTTTGGCACGCCCGGTGGGACAGACTATTTTTGTCTCCCAAAGATCCATAATCGGTGAGACTGATTGTTTCATTGTTTAATACCCGGAGGTATCAAGATTTTTGATGAACTGTCTTGACCTCAAAAGCGGAGATTGTAAGTTCATCTGGCGACTCTGCTGAGCTGAAGATCCAAATTTCTTGATCGTAGACACCTTTTAAATCTAAAATAAGACACCCCGGAGGAATCAAGGTTTGGTGAGCAGCCTTGACCTCACAAGCAAAGAAAAGAATGTGCACTTGACGACTTTGACTTGGCGACAACCGTGATCTCGCAGACCACTGCTATAATGGCGAGGGTATGCTATCCTAGATGGGATGATCCTGGCCCTCTGAATCTCCAAATTCGGCATGAGATTCCCAAAAGTGCCCTGAAAGCCCTAACAAAATACAATGGCACCAAGGGAATGGCCCGAGAGCATATTGACGATGTTGCTGCTTTAGCGACCCTCCATGATATAGTTCACGAAGATGTCATGATCAGACTTCTGGTTCTGTCTTTGGAAGGAAGGGCGTTGCAGTGGTACAGACTGCTTAGGCGTAAAAGCATCAGCTCATGGGATGACTTAGCGGGAGCACTAATCAGAATATTCGACGAGGATCCCTTTAACGGCTCTCAGGATCCCTTTCAGCTTTTAATGTACATCACGAGAGCACCTCTAGAGAGCATCATAGACTTCAATGTCCGATTTTGTAGAAGTTGGAAGAGAATTCCAGAGATGATCCGACCAACACCCGCCCAAGCCCACCTCTTCTATGTTCGTAGTTTCCACCCGGACATAAGCCTCCTCTTGCTGCAATCAGGCGAACATAGATTCCCTCAAATCTTTGAGGAAGCATTACAAGCGGAGCACCTTCTGCTCCTATCAGGAAAATTACCGTGGGGAGAAACCCCATCACCTTATCCGGTAGTCACCACTCCTATCTACCCTACGCAGTATTTATCATGGCAGATTCCTCATACTGTGCAGAGACCTGAAATGCAGTTGTGTGGAACTCAAGAGGCAGATTTCGTCCAAGGCCAACGATGGCCATATGCAAGCACTGTCCCAACAATAGATAATATGATTGCTTGCAGTTTCTATCAGGAGATGGATCAAGAGGAGATAAGTGAAGAAGAAGAACAAACTCAAGTGGCAGAACCTGAGCACAAAGAGGGCACAATTTTGCACAACACGCAAGTGTTCAGCTAGAGCCCATTAACTACGCCTCATCAATAGGCTGAACCTGAAGAGATCCTGGAGAAAGGACTATCGCCGGACAATTCTTGTTACCATCAAGGGGTTGGAGGAACCAGGGGACTCTTCAAGATGGTGGTATTGGCTTCAGCCATTACTGCAACTGGTACCTACAGGAGCCCTCCATGTGGCAAATCTCTTTGCTACATTATTCATCGATTGTGTGGGTACTAGCATGCAGGATAACTTGCCCCTGTTTGCAACATGGAGAACTTCAAGAGGTCATCCCAACTTCAAGGACCGACTCAAGTATGATCAGATCTGGTCCGGTCACTGCAGGTTCATCGGATAATCACCTGAAACTAGGTTTGTGGTGGCGGCATGCCAATCATGTCGTAAAATTTTGTATATAGCAAAAAAAAAAAAAAAAAAGTATTGTGAATTTCCTCTGTGAATAGTCAACTTTGGCTCTTTTTGTATGCGAGCCCGCAGGTACATTTATTTCTTTCTTTTTTCCTCTTCCTTCCCAACAGATAGTGGCTTCCATCAATTTCTTCCTTCCACTCCCTTATTTTCATTCCCTTCTTCACTCATTTCTTCTTCTGTCCATCTGTAATTAAGTCACTACTATTGTTTCTGTTTCCCTCTCTGATATTCCCGCTTCTTCTTTTCCTTTTCTTCTAATCCATTGTCGTTTTAGCATTTATCTACAGTTCCCACCCCTTTCACCATCCCATCCACTTCCATTTCATTATTCATTTTTTTTCCTCCATCCCCACAGCTGGTGACACAGTAGCTCCCTCTTTAGTTGTTGTATCTACCGCTTCCACTCCTCCATATTCGACCATTCCATCATTCCACATTCCCATTCCATGGCCTGCACATTTGCTGGCCATCACTCCATTCATTCCATTCATTTTCATTTTTGTAACCCAGGTGCTTTCATCACTGTCATGGAGATCCTTTTACAGCACCCGGTGATTACCCAGCTCGACCGAGCTAGGTGCAATGCAGATCCACTTGAGTGCCAAATATCAGCAAGAGTTTGTTGCAGCAGTCCACAGAGATGTCTCCCATCAGTCAGCATTTTGTTCCTCCAGTTTTTCTTGACTCTGTTGCCCAATGGATTCAGGCCTGGGATTCGTGCATACAGCAGAACTGTATACCCCGCGAGCCGCCAAGAATGTTGGCATTTTTGCCACATTGTTTTGATTGTTGCTTATTCATGCATAAATTGTTGAAGTTCTCACTCCTCTATGTTTCTCTATGAGTTTTGGTGCCAAAATAGCTAAGTCCAAAGACTGTCGCGATATCGCGACCAAAAGCAGCATGGAGAGCACGGGTTCAAAACTATCGCGATATCGCGACATGTCACGCTATCGTGGGTTTTTAGAGGAGAGAGAAGCCAAAGTCAGAGAATGTCACGATATCGCGACGTGTTCCAAAATCATGGTCAAAGTGGTCAACGAAAGCAGAGCAGTAAAGATGTCACGATTTTGCGACATGTCGTTTCGTGACTTGCGATGGCCATGGAGCAGAGTGATAGAAAAGGTCGTGATATCATGACATAATTGAGCAAAGGGCAATGACAATGAACCTCGTCGCGATATCGCGACAAAAAAGTGAACAAGGAGAAAAATGTAGAAACGTCACGATATCGCGACATGTCGCATTATCACGGGAAGGATGAAAGAAAAGCATAAGGCATGAAAGACGTGATTTCATGACATTTTTGAAGATGAGGCCAAGCAAGAGCAAGACGTCTCGATATCGCGACAGAAAGCGGAAACACTAGAGAAAGCAAGGAAACGTCGCGATTTCGCGACATATTGTGGAGAAAAGGCTAAATAGAGAAAGATGTCACGATTTCGCGACATGTCTTGTTTTTGCGATGTGAAAGCACGAAAAGAACAAAATGGTACGGAATGTCGTGATTTCGTGACATGTTCCATTTTCGCTACTTGCAAGAGGATGAAGGCCAAGGAAGAGAAAACTGTCGCGATTTCGTGACATGTTGCAGTTTCACGGGTATACAGAAGAAAAGGACACATAAGTAGATGTCATGATTTCGCGACATGTCACATTTTCGCGACGAGAAGCAGTGAGAAAACCAAGCGAGAGAAAGACGTAGCGAAATCGTGACTTGTCACGTTTTCGCGGTTCGAAACAGTGAAAGGACAACATGGGGAAAGAATGTCACGAAATCGTGACAGGTCATAGTTTCGTGGGAGCAGAGCAAGGAAGGAGCAGAATAGTACGAAACGTCACAAAATCGTGACGCGTCGCATTTTCATGACCTAAGGTGACAAAGGAGAACAAAGAGCCAAATACGTCATGATTTCGTGACATGTTTGGTTTTCACTGACCCAAAGGGAAAGGGAAAATGTCATGATTTGTGACATGTCGCATTTCGTGACCCGTCACGGTTTCACGCTAGAAAGCAGTTCAACGGCCCGATGAAGTATTGCGATTTCCAAGGATTAAAAGCTCTCCAGAATTTAATGTTTTGTTGCTTTCCAATGTGTGCAAGATAGAAGAACGTGCTCAGGCCTGTAGCTTTTGAAGCCACCAGAATTGAAGATGCCTCCATTATTCAAAGCTTATGTTCATGATTTTCTAACGGTCCAAGCATGCTCCGAGAACGACCATTTAATGAAGACGACCGGTTCCTTGTTTCATTCAATTCTTGATTTCTCTAAGGCTGGTTTAAGGGGATCATTTCCTTATTTCTGTTGTATATTTTGTGGATCTCGAGGAAGTCCGTTTCATGTTTTAAATGCTACAAAGAGGCAAGACCTCTATAAATATCAATGTATATCTCAGAAAGAGGTATCGAGAGAGAGACTTTTGCTGAAAAACTTTTCAAGTTCTTTGCATGAATAAAAGATATTTGGCCTCTGGTTTTGCAAGCAACTTTCTATGTGTTTTTCCTTCTATCTTATGCATTCCTCCTTTACGCTCGTATTTCTTATCTGCTGCTAAATTTGAATTCTGCGTCTGAGTTTAAATATTGCTAGTGAGGAAGTGAGTTCTGGAATGCGATTCTGGAGGTTATCTGTGCAAGGTTGTAAGTAGATTACGTCGCTATATTTTGTTATATGTTGTTCGTGTGCTTGAGGTTATCTGCTGCTAATATTTCCCGATCTGACAAATTTGGCCTGTGGCTATATTTCCCGTTTCTTTCTGCATATTTCCTATTTCTTTCCTGCAACTCTAGTCTTCAAGAACATAAAATTTAGTAAGGGAACCAGCCCTCTCTGGAGATTGGTCCGGGAGACATTTCTTTCTCTCGGCCTTTCAATGTTGGCCGGGTCTAGGGCGCATTTATGTTAAAATCCTTTCCTGTGGCAGATTCGTGACCAATAGTACTATCATCCTAAGCACAAGAGTTGAAGAGGATAGATGAGGTTCAAATACAAAAGGATGGATTATTAGAGGAGCTAGGATGGAGTGGACAATATTTTATATAAATATTTTATTGTAGGAATGAAGGTTGAGATAAGGCATCAGATGAAGTATGAACAACCATCAACTACTCTACAGGTATATGAGGTGGAAAAATGACAAGAGGAGAGCTTGGAGGAGGACCAATGTGGTTTTATTTTGCATCTTCACAAGTTTTATTGACCCCTAAGGTAAGCATTATCCCTTATCTACCGATGAATGAAATTGATAATTTAAATAAGAAAATGGGACAATTGGTAATAAATGTTTTGTAAGAGAAAGAGGTAACTCCTAAAATTTTTCAAGAAGGGGATAGAAGGTCTAGGAGAATATTTTTGAAAGAGTTATGCTATCAATGTGATTTCTTAGATTCAAATGATGCATCCTACATATGGTAATCACAGTGAGATAGATAGCAATGATGCAAGTGTAGTGGATGTATCTATTATGGACATGTTGGGAACATAGTATCACATAAGTGATTTTATTAATCTTACATATAGCACTATACATTTGCAAGTACATATATAATATTTCTTACATGATAATCCCATAGGAAAGGAATCCTGTAGAATTCATGAAAGTAATGAGTTAATAGGAAATTCTAACTAGAAACCTCCCAAAATTTAATGTAACATGATATGGAGGAGAATATACAATAAATAAGGACTTTATTAATTTTTTTATGAAACTATAGCTTAATATATGAAACTATAACTTAACATCCCCCCTTATTACATTATTTTGAGAGAGCAAATAAAGGAATAACTACCGGCCCTAAATCTGGAGATAAGAGTTTTGAAAAATGAAGTTGGCTCTATCATTGATTGAAATATTTGTGTTCTCTATGTCATCTCTATGAATTACCTCTAAATCAATAAAATTCTAAGTTTTATTTTATAGTATATATAAATAATTTCTTTTATTTGATTCCATTCCATGATATCCATCCATCCATAATGCAACTAGATCTTTGTATAGTTTCTTTGAGGAATGTTCTAGCATTTGTCAAATGTATGTCTATATTTAACACATGTATAACTACTTTTTTGGGAAGACATATATTGTGTTGTGAGATCAACTTGTAAAATTTTATTTTATGCTTGTTCATTTCTTCTTAGACCTATTTTATTATAGCCAATTCTTGTTGTATGCTCTTCATCACAATATTTGTCATTAATCTATACAATATATTTTTTACCGGTGTTTATACAACTGCTTTTGGTACCATTGTTGTCTTCTTGAATAACCTCCAAATCACTAGTGTCATAAATGAAGTATTGCTTTTAAATATTGCTTGTATTATTACCAATTTCATTATGTGCGATAAGACCACATGTATTGCACATGGTATTTTCATCAAGTTACTTGTATTACAACCAATTTCTTTTTATTTGATACGATCACCTGTATTGCACATGACATTTTCATCAAAGATTTTTTTTAATTTGTGCAATTATTTATTCTTGTTTTGTATTCTTCTCTTTAAATATATTAAGAGTGAGAAGTGGCACACATATAATCTTGACTAAATTAGTGGGTATTATAACAAATTTCTCTTCGAAGTCAACTACTTTGTCAAGATGAAGACTTATATAACTCTTAAGTGTAGTGAAAGTGTCATAATTAACTTCTTTAAAGATTGAGTATAAGTGTTTTGGACCACCAAATATTTTAGCAATAATTTTTATCCAAGTATTAAGCAATGTATATTCATCTAGATAATCATCTTATAGTGTGTTAAGTGTTAGATGTTCATCTTGTTTCTCTTTCTTTATCTTTATACTATTTTGATTCAGCATTTTCTTTTTGACCTTTTTGGCCATGAGAACCTTATTATTCTTCATATTTTCCTTCCTTTGTGTATATGATGATTGTACTTATTGAAGTATAAGTGGTGCAGAGATATCTAAAGCATATATTCCATTTTTATATGATGTAGTAGCTTCTAATTTTCCTTATATTGAAATAAAACACCTTTTATATCCATTAACAATTTGAAAATCAACGTAAAATCCCTTATCCATCATTTGAGTAGCAAAAAGTAAATTATTGGTAAGTCTTGGAACATATAGCACTTCTTCTATGTTGAATTCTACTAAATATAAGTTCATAGAAATAGTTCCTATTCCTTTTACTTTATAGCTAGTGTTATCTGCCATTGTCACTGGCCACCCATGTATTTCTTGAAAAGTGTCAAACCAGTGTAAATTTATTTTTATATGATTACTAGGTCCAAAATCTATATATTAGTTATTATCCCTGATTTTTGCTTATTGTGTGTCATTAGTACCTTATATGCTATTTTTGGTTCATAATTATGATCTTACTCAAGTTCTTCCTATGCTACATGTCCTTGTTGTGATGGATAAGTTAATCAATATCCATGATATGTTCTTGATGAATTATTAGAATGTTTAGATTGGTATTGATCTTCTTGCCTTGTTTGAGATGGAATTTGTGACTAATTCCACTTATTCAAAGCATTATATTTGTAGAATCTAGTATCATGACTTCCTTTCTAACATATGTGACAATATATTCTTCTTTATTCTGGTTGGTTTTGTAAAGAAGATGAGGATGAATTAGTAGGATCCCTAGTATTTATTTGGTATCTTTTCCTAAAAAATAGAGCATTATTTCAAGAATTATCTCTTAATTGAATTTCCAACTCATGTTTTTGTAGAATATCGATTAGCTCTTCAAATGATACTCTACGATCATAAACTTGCAAAGAGTTACCAATATTTTATATGAATTAGTTAGAGCATGTCGTACAATTGATATTAACAAATAATCATCAATTCTTGCATTTGTAATGTGTATAGTTGAGACTATAAATGATGAATAGTTTCTTGATTTCTACCTTCAAAAAAGTGCATAGAATATCCCAAGCCTCTTTTGATGTATTTACTTCACTAATATGAGATTGAATTTCATCCATTATGCCTAGTAATATGATTAATCATATCCTGTGATCTTTTCATCATAGTCTATTTGTGCAATTACTTCTTCAGGATGTGTTTCATCTCCTGATACAATATCCCATAATTTTCTACTACAAGGATAGTTCTAATTTTATTTTTCTATGGAATGAATTTTGGGTCTTTTAATTGTTGTGACTCTTAAGAGAAATAGTTTAGGAGTATTCATTTTTTAATGTTCACTTATAACTTCCTATTTAATAATTAAATGTAAGTATAGTCTTTAACAAACTCAATTGTATAAGGACTTTCCAGCTAATATTTCCTTATAACTCCCTATTTAATATTTAAATGCAGATATGAGATTTAAAATCTCAACTATAGAAGGTTTTCCTTTCAATATATAGTTATTTTTCTATAATTTTTAAACATTTCAAATTCTTAACTATAGAAGATTTTCCATTCAATATATTGTTCTATAGTTTTAAAATTTTCAACTTTAGAGAAATATTTTAAATATTTTTTCAATTATTTAAAACAATATCTTAAGACATGTGAACCTGGAGATGGTACCAAAACTTTTTTCGGAGGATTGTCTGAGGAATTGAACTAGGGTTTTAGAGGTTACGACAAAGGCTCGGAGAACATTTTTGTGCAAAAAACACCGTCAGAGAGGATAAATCCTATTGGAGGATCTTTCAATAGTAAGGATCACAACCAAGAATGGGGGTCATAGGTACTTTGGTATTAGATCCTCCAAAACAAGAAATCTCATGTCGAGATAAGATATGTGGAACCCAAGATAGCTTCAATGACTATCAAACACAAGAAAGGATAATCATAAACTCCATGAGGAAGCAATAAAAATAGGATTCTTTTCCTGGAAGGGTGAATGGATGTTTACCACAAGCAAAAGAAATGCCAATATTGGAAATAGCAGAGGACTAGATAGTTGAGGATATAGTTTATAATATGAAACACAACCTAATAGATAAATTCATGGGTTTTAGACCATCTGTGCACTCCCTCCACAAGTGGATAAGAAAAAAATGCCATCTAGAAGGAGAATACAAAATTCTAACTCTCCCAAATGGGTATTTTTATAGGGTTCACATCAATGGCAGACCAATAAAAAGTATTTGAGGCAGGGTTGTATCATCACGGGCCAACGAGACTATTCCTACAACCATGAAATATGGGATTCGACCCGAGGGTGGAACCAACTGCAATACCAATATGGGTAAGATTATTTTCTCTTCCCCTTGAATTTTGGAAAGAGGAGGAACTCAAGGCAATAGGAAACTTACAAGGTCATTATCAAGGTAGATAAAGAGAAACAGTTTTAGGAGGACCAACAACGTTTGGTAGGGTTTATGTAGAAATGCACCTCAGTAAACCTTTTCCAATAGAGATAGACCCAAAAATAGGGAATTTGTTCTGGCACCAACAACTGTATTATGAGGCCATTCCATTCAGATGTTGGGTGTACCATGATCATGGACATCTAGCTAGAATGTTCCCAACAATTAAGGATCATCAATTTGAAAAAGAGGGGATAAAAGCAAATATTAACATGACGGGTCAATATCTTCAGCAAAAAGTAAATCCAAAATAAGGTAAAGGCCTAACAAACTTTGAGTACTTCTAAAAAGTAATCAGAAGGTCAAACAAAATAAATCAACAAAGTAATCAGAGACAAGGAAAAAAGGTGGGAAGAACAAACAATAAATATGAGATATTAAAAAAATTAGAAAGCTTAGAAATATTATATTTTCAAATAGAAGTATTAGAGGAGGATACTCAGCAAGTCGCATCAGTTTATCAGGATCAATACTCCAATATAGTATCAGGTAATAAGCAAGGAGAAAAACCAGACATGACCTCTCTCATGGAAGAGGAGATTCAACCCATGAGGGAGACCATAGGATGGGAAATAAAGCAGGGGATAGTATTAACATAGGAAATAGATATGAAATAAAGAAATAAGAATAAATCTGACCCTACTTTAGGGATTCATCAAGTGGATAAGAAACACAAATTGAACCAATTTGTAGGGAGGAAGTCAAACAAGGGAAATATGAAGGAACAAGGAAGAAATTTGAGCCAGAATGGAAAGGTAAAATCGATGGCTGATTTTTTCTCTCCCAATTTTCAATGATATTAATTACTTGGAATGTGAGGGGTTTAGGCAACTACCCTAGATAAAAGGCAATCAAAAATATTATCATAGTTATGAGTCCAAATATAATTTTTTTATAGGAAACCAAAATGCAAGGAGAATACTTACAAAAAATAAATAGGAGGATATGGTAAAAAGGAGAGATCCTTACTCAATCAACATAGGGGAAATTAGGGGGGTTGGCCACTATGCAGAATCACCAACTATTCCTAGTGATATGGGGGTTTCCATGAGAGGGATGTTGATGGTTTGGTTACAAAATAGAAAAAATGGAAAAAACTGGACTATAGTTAATTTCTATGGAGCACAGACAGTTAGATTACAAAGGTATCAATGTGCAACCATCCAAATTTTCAAAGACAACTACATGGAGGACCAATGGACTATGGGATGAGACTTCAATGCAAATCTTAGAATAGAGGAACAACGACGAGGTAGAGCCATGTTGGAGAAAAAAGGATAGGTTATTTTTAGCAATAACATGTCAAATGAATCTAATAGATATCCCAATTGTGGATAGCTCCATGACCTGGAAAAATAGAAGAAAGGAAGGAGAGATAGTCAAATCTTGCTTGGATAATTTCTTCATGGGGGAGGAATTATACCTGCATACCAAGCATCAAGCAAGGGTCATGGATAGGCTTTCTTCAAATCATTTTCTAGTAAGCCTTACCATATAAGAAGATAATCATAAAGTCGCAGGAAATTTTAAATTTGAGCTATGGTGGCTGGAAGATGGGGAGTTGGAGAACCACATAAAGGAATGGTGGAAATTAGGGAAAAAAATATTTGCGACAACCCAATTCAAACTCCACAAACAACTAAAATATGTAAGGACCCAACTAAAGGAGTGGAGTAAACACAAGAAGGAACTCACTAGAATTCAAAAGAATAAAATCAAGGATTAGAAGGAGAATATTTCTTAGGAGATAAGACAAGGAACTATTATGGAATATCTATTGCAATGTGAGGTAAAACTTATTATGAGAGAGGAATCTTTAGAGGAACAAGAAGAGATATATTGGAGGTAAAGAGCCAGAGTTACATGGTTAAAGGAGAGGGATCAAAACATAACTTTCTTTCATAAGACAACAACAACTAGAAGACAACATAATATAATTATAGGTCTTACAGATATGATGGGTCAAGTAAAAACCAATGGACATGAAATGAAAACTATAGCAAATAAGTACTTCCATACTATTTTTAGTAGTAATGAAAATTTGAATGCAACATGGTGAGACAATATACTAGAGGCATTTTCACAATTAGTCAAACTTGAACACAATAAATTATTAATGGAGGATATTTATTTGGAAGAAACATTGCAGATCATACAAAAAATACAAACAGGAAAGGCCCCAGGACCATATGGGTTCCCCATTAAATTTTATTAAAATTTCTAGGAAATTGTGGGTCTAGTGAGATAATTAATAATTATAGGTTTATTTCACTATGTAATGTAGTATACAAGATATTAAAAAATCTTATGGGAGAGAGGTTAAAACTTTTTTTTATCAAATCTGATTTCAAGTGAGCAAGGTGGTTTTTTTGAATGCAGATGAATTCTAGATGGAATAGTAGTGGCCCAGGAGGTGATACACAAAATATCTAAGCAAAAGGACCCAAGTATGTTTATTAAATTAGATATTTCTAAATCCCATGATAGAGTAGACTGGTCCTTTATGCAAAATATTTTAGAAAAAATGGGCTTTGTAGAGGGGTGGAGAGACTGGGTAAAAGCATGTACACATACTACATCATTCTCGGTTCTAGTAAATGGTATTCCCTCTCTATGTTCACAGTAGGAATGGGGTTAAGGAAAGGGGACCCTATTTCTCCTTACCTTTTTATAATTTATGCAGAGGGTCTAGGGAGACTATTAAAAAAGGGAGACAAGAGGGGAGGCTAAGGGGTCTAAAAAAAAGTTCTCGAATTGAGATTGTAGACACCTAAAACATGTTATATTTAAGATACTACACATATGGGCACCTTTTTAGACCATATGAATGACCTTGGACCTTTAAAAGACCAATAAGTGGCTCTAACCACTCATTTTAGACAATCTAATCCTATATAGCCTTAGTCGTTGATGGCATTAGCAGCTAGGATCCTATCCACTGATGGAAATAACGGATACGAGTAGCCTACCCCTAGCCATGGTTGACAACCATGGCTGGGGTCCTAGCCATGCTGAGAAACCATGGATAGCCATATAACAAAATTGGGATATCAGAGCCAAGTAAAATCAGTTGCAACAACCAAATTGCAACTGATTTCAAGCGGTTCAAACTACGAATCCTACATAAGTTTCCATTCAACTACCCTAGCTTGGAATTTCTTGATCTTGGCTTCCTTTAGAAGCCAATATTGGGATTAGGGAGTATATTTTTAGACCCCTCAAAGAGGCCAATATGATCCAAATATTTTTGTAGTCAAGCGCTACCAAACTAGAGAGCTAAGTGCACCTTGTGAAGAGTAATGATATGTTACCAAAATCCAGATTGATAATCACATTTACAACAATGGAGCTTCCAAAGGATTGAGAAGCAAACCTTACCATTCCATACCTATCCAACATGAATCCAAGCAATTTCAACCACCAATATGTGTCTGGACACAAGGGCGACCCTTGATCATCAATTTCTTAGAGGAGTTGAGCATTCCCAGCCCTGGTTTCAAGAGAAAGAAGATTTTTCCCATAGTCATGGCTATCAATCAAGGCTAACAAATCCGACTACTTCAAACACTCATGGCTAGGATTTCATGCTCTCTTTCCTTCATTTTAATCATAAATTTTCATTTCTAGTTACATATGTAGGTTAATCCAGCATAGATTAATCTTGTAACAGGCATTTCCACGGATAATCAGCAATATTATAGGTAGCTTTACCTTAATTTGTGTTACATTTGCTTGATTTCATAAATATCCAATAGAATAACTTCTATTCATGCTTTATACTTCAAATTACATGTTAGATTAGTTACCTTTATGCATTTTAAGATATGCTTTGCACCTATTTAAAAATATCATAAGCATATCTTGCACCTTATTTCAAGTATTTGCTTCATTTCTTGCATTTATTGAATAATAGCCTCATCATGAGAGGCTTCATATGCATTTTATATATTATTTTGTTTGTTGTACGCAGACAATAGGTTATTTCAAGCTTCAAAGCACTCTCAACATCAAATTCCTCTTAAAAATGGAGAAGGAGGCATCCTAGTAAGCCCTCAAGAAGATTTGGTGGAGATCTAAGGAGCCCTTAGAATATATCACCCCCATTTAGGGGCTTTCATACCATTGTAAACAATGTATCATTTGGTATCCCTAAGAGGGACGTAAATGTAATCGAATATCATCATTATTAATGCAAAGGAGGCTTACTTTTCTTGTAAATTTGGTTCATCTATGTTCTTTACTTTCAATTTGATCATTGTGTTGCAATATTTGTCGATATATGCTCTTTATACCATTCTATAGAGATAAATCACCTCCAGTTTATGTATGATACTGCTCTTATTAGTCAAGCCAATATCCTAAACATAAAAGAATTTTTAGATGGTTGTACTCAAGCTACTAGGCAAACTTTTAATAAAAAAGTATCAAATAGTTTTTTTCAATACAACGAAGAGGGTGAGAGACAAAATTATACAATTTTTGAACTTCGTGGAATCTCCTTTACCCATACATTATTTAGGAGTACCTTTATCTGCAAAGAAAACAAAAAGCAAGGAGTGGAAAGGGTTGATTGACAAACTACAAGCTAAGTTGAGCAAATGGACACACAAATGGCTAAGCTTGGGAGGAAGGCTTACAATGATTAAATTTGTGCTACAAGCCCTCCCAATTTATAAATTTTCCATACTTTAGGATCCAAAGGGAATTCTAAAATATATTGACAAACACACAATAAATTTTGTGTGATCAGGTGCAAGGGGAGAACAAAAACTAGCACTAGTTGGGTGGGAGAAGATATACCAACCAAAGAAACAAGGATTGGGGATAATATCAACATCCCAAAGTAGTAAGGCACTAGCAAGGAAGCTATACTAGATATGGATTACAACTACTGGGGGCTTATGGAGTAAACTATTACAAGCCAAATATTACTCAAGAGTGGCTAAGAAAAACATCCCAAGACTCAGAGTGGAATGAGAGGGATCTATAGTATGGAGAACAATGGAAGCAAACCAGGACTTAATAAAGCCATACCTATATTGGTAGTTAAGGTATGTAAATGATGCTCTATTTTGGGAGGGTTCATGGAATCAATCCTAGCCAATTATTTATATTTCCAAATATGGAGAGTTGGAAAGCAGAGATCCAAAAGGTAGGGTGGTGCAAAGCCTCTTACTATATGAAATAATGGAATCAACATGTTCTAGACTTACTACAATGGAAATACCCCCAAGAATTTCCAGTGAGGGGGACAAAGGAACTAACTGAAAAACTATGGAGACATCTCCAAAGACACCCAATTCAAGATGGTTCTCAAAGGGATATACTTGGATGGGGAGGAAGCATATTGGGAATCTATAAGGTAAAGGAGGGATATAAGATATCCTATGGATATGATATTTCACCAACAACACTTCCATGGACATTTATTTGGAAAAATGAAGGATGGCCAAAAATTAACATTTTCTCATGGCTGATTAACCATAGAAAGTGCTTGACATTTGATAATTTGAGAAAAAAATGTTTCTACGGGCCTTCCAAATGTGTTGTATGGAAAGGTAGAGGAGACCTTGAATAACATATTTTTTGGGTGTTCTTTTACCAAAGACATATGGATCAGTTGGTGGAGGAAGATGAGATAGCATTGGAAAATATTTGGGAGTCAGGAAAGCTTTTATGAAAAATGGAAACAGTGTAGCTTTAAGACTAAAATAATAAAAATGGTATGGAAGTTGGGACCTAGATTTATATGGTGGTAGTTATGGCTAGAAAAAAATGCATGCATATTTAGATAAGAGCATAGAACAAGGGAGCAAGTATGGGAGAGGATTATGAGTAAGGTAATGGAAACACTATCTATTAGATTACAAGAGGAAACAAACATAGAAATTGAGGAAGTGACTATTCTAATGAGCTTTGGAATAATTGTAAAAGAAAAATTACTAAGGGTTGGATGTGCAGGTGAGATATCCTCGAATAACATAGAGTGGATACCACCTCCAAAAGAGTGGGTGAAGGATAACATAGATGGGGCTTCTACTAAAAACCTTGGAAAAGTTGATTTTGGCATTATCATACAAAATTGGAAAGGAGAACAGGTGTACTGGAGAGAAAAAGATATGGGGGAGACAAAAAATAATGAAGCAAAAAGATAGGTGATCTTGTCAGTGTCAATGATAGATGCAAATCTACATTTACATAAGCTATGGATAAAGATAGACTCTCAGGTTTGGGCTGGAATATTGGATCTGATAAGATCCTTTTAGGTGCTAGAAATTGGGGAGAGAAGAAATGTGGAAGCAATTCAAAATATTTGGAAGGTTTTTCAAAAAAAATTTACTACACATATCAAATGATATAGAAATAGGGTGGTAGATTATTTAGCAAAATGGGTAAAATAACTGGAGGAAGTGCAATATGTGAACTCGCATATGGAAAATTAGATAAGCTAGTGTAAAAGAATCCAAGGGATGCAAGAGGTGGTACAAGCAAATAGTAGAATAGAAAGAGCAAATAGTGATTCTAATGAATCTATCATAGTTAGGTCACGAAGTAATGGCCAAGAAGAAAATAAATGACAAGTTGTCCTAGTGTCAAGATGGATAAGCAAGGTTCTTGGTTGTTTTCCATAGGCTCTTGTGTCTTCATCATTAGGTTATTGTTACTCTACTATATGATATTACTACCAGTAGACTCAGAATGGCCAAAGTGGGTGGTTTTTAAAAACAAAACACACATAGCCATAGATATTTTATTGAGTATGTCTAGATTAAGAGAAAATAATCCTCCATCCCACAAAACAATAGATATGCCAGACATGTTCAAGATGCCAATAATGACTTCAAAATGACATTAAAATAGATGGATGGTCTAAAAAATTCAGATGAATGAGAAAAATTGAAATTCAACTATGATAATGTTGATGTGTATGGATAACTGCGTTATGGTGTTCTCAGGTGATGTTTTCAACAAACACACCTATATAATATTTTTATGGGTAATAATTGAGCTAGGAGGGATTGGAAAAGGATTTTCTTTCTCCCTTGTTTCCTGTCCAGCTCATTTTACTTTGTAATATAGCTTCTATAAATATAACTAATTTTCAAAATTTCAAAAATAAATGTGAACCTAGATAGTTCTTTTTGACTGCATAAATGTGATTTTTGTCAAAGAATGATTGATTGCACATAAATATTTTTACTCAAACCATGGGACTACACTTCTTCTCAAACCAACTATACATAGGTGCTTCTATTCAACCCAAAATATTTGATATGCTCACAAATGGTATTTTGATGCATTATCAATGCATTTGAGCAGCTTTCTCGATGCCTTTTGAACATAAATAATTTTCCTTACTATTTAACAAAGCTTTTGAACCAAATGTTAATGCAAACAAAATATCATAGCATATATTATATGTAAAACATTAGTCTTCCCATTTAAAACATATATTGCATACGTTATTTTTTGAATGCTTCCATTGTATTCATATAATCTCAAGGCAAATATTAAAATGCACATTTCCATTGCATCCGTATAATCTCCAAACAAATATTAAATGCATTAAAAATGTCTTAATCATTTAAAAATATTTCAAAAATAAACATCTCAACCCGATGACCCGTATTGCATTTTGGCCCATCTTTTCTCTCCAAACCAATTTAAAAATAATTGTAAAATACCTTTCTTGATTGGTGTTTATATTTCATTTGGGCCTACCTTTTCTTTTCAAAAATATTTACAAAATACCCTTCTTGTTGGATTTCATGAACTCCCTTATATAATTTTAAACGGAGTAATGCTCTTCTTATTTCTAGGTCTCCGATCTCCATGAGAGCGTCCAATAGCAATCACAAATAAAATTACTTTTTTTTGGGTCTCTAGTCTCCATGAGAGCATCTAGAAATATCCATTATTTAATACAAAATTACTTCTAAAAAAGGCTCTTATTTGTTCTACCTCAATAGCTTCCCTCTTAGTATGCTTTCAAATGAATATCTCTGTTGACAGCTCAAGAACATATGTAACATTTGCTCTAATACCACATGTTGGGAACAAAGTATCACATAAATGCTTTTATTAATCTTCCACATAACACTACATTTGCAAGTACATATATAATTTCTTACATGAGAATCTCGTAGTTGTTAAAGTAATGGAATAATGGGAAATTCTAACTAGAAACCTCCCGATATTTATTGTAACATGATATGCAGGAGAATATACAATATTGAAGAACTTTTTGAAATTTTTAATGAAACTATAGCCTAACATATGAAATTATAACCTAATAGGATATTGTTTCAAATGTTCTTTCTACCTCACTTTAATGAATTACTAAAGAGAAAGAGGTGAATATTTCAATCCAACATATCCATATTTGGAAGGACGTAAAATAAGAGAAGGAATACTCCATGCATATGTTGAGGCATAAGATACTAAGGATATATTGGATGAATTTGGACTGAACCAAGATAAATTAACTAAAGAGAATAGTGTTGTTGATGGTCTTATTGATGAATATATCAAGGAATTCTCATCAATGGAAGATGGTACTCAAGTATCTAAGGATAATGCAGTTGTATTGGAAAGTATTACAATTGAACAAAAGATAATTTAGATCGAAGACAATGCTAATAATTTCGTGATGGATTCTCAAGAGAAGCAAGATATGGAAATTATTGAGAATCCAAGTGATGCCCTAGAAACAAATATAGGAAATAAAGAAATGGATTCAAATTCAAATTTGGTGATTCTTGAGAAGAAGCCAAAATCATTGTATGACTATTGACCGCTCCAAAGAAGGTACTACATGGATACACATGAAAATCCCAATTTGTACATAGCATAAGGCTTCAACTTAAGCATATTAATAATTTTTTCATCAATTAGAGAATGAATAATATATAGAGTACCAAGAAAATTGAAACAAATAAAATATTTTGACATGAAGGTCAAGAAGATTTTAGTTGCTACACACTAGAAAAATCATCATAGGTTGCTTTTGAAATGGATGGATCCTTACAAACTAGCAACAATGGAAGATGACATCAATTACATATATGGAATGCCTAAGCTCAAGTTATTTCAGACTCTAGGAAATATTATACATACTTTGAGGATAGAGTTAAAATTAGGAGGGAGAATATATAACAACACTTGTTATTTTAATTCATAAGTCAATACTATAAAAGGAAAGTTTACAAAAAATGAATATTTCCTAAAAAGGAATGTTGTAATTTTCAAAGTACATGTAACTATAGAAGTATAAGAGAAAATAGTAAAAATGGTGGATCATAGTATAAAGTGAAGAACACAAGCTTATACTGAGAGGGGGGTGAACAGTATAAGACCACTTTTTACTTTTCTTTCCCAATCAATATTATGCAATGTATAGATAGCAATATCAACAACGATAATCAAAGCAATGCACAAATCACCACACACAATAGAGACACCAATTTAACGTGGTTCACCCAATGTGGGCTACTCCACGGAGAAAATATTTCACTAAAATTTTCTCAATCAATCTCTTGGGAATCCTTTCCCTATTACAATGTTTATGGACCTCTGTCCAAAGGAGACACCAATCCCCTAATCAAGTTCATGGATCTCTATCCATAGGAGAACTCTTTTCTCCTTAGCTCTGACTGGTGATCTTCTAGAAGAACTACTACCCCCACTGCTCTGGCTAATGGATCTCTATCCACTGAAGACACCTATCCTCACTACCCTGGCTAATGGATCTCTATCCACTGGAGACTATCATCCTCTATACTCTATCACCTTCAAAGCTCTATCTCAAATCTGCACTAAACATAGTCCTTCGATCTAGCACAAATCTTCTCAATCTCTATCTCTGGTCTGGCACAAACCTATCCTCAAATCTGCACCAAAATCTATCCTCAAATATATACTAAACATAGTCCTTCGATCTAGCACAAATATATCCTCAATATCTATCCTCTGATCTGCACTAAACATAGTCCTTAGATCTAGCACAAATTTATCCTCAATATCTGTCCTCTGATCTACACTAAACATAGTCCTTTGGTCTAGCACAAATCTATCCTCAATATCTATCCTCAAGCCTTAACACAAAGCTTGATCTAATCATAAATCAACACTGCTAGATCTGCCCCAAACCTTAACTCAAGGTTTGAACAAATCAATCAATCAATTCTACTCTCAAGTCTTCTCAAATACTTATCTCAAATATACCTTGTAAGCTTCCACAAAATCTCACACTAATCTATCCACAAGTCCTCTCTAGAACTTGTCCAAATCTACTCAACAAGTCCTCACTAGAACTTGTCCAAATCTGCTCTCAATATCTTTCCTCAAACTATATTGTAAGCTTCCACAAAAGCTCACACAAATCTATCCACAAGTCTTCTCTAAGACTTACCTCAAATCTACTCAATAAGTCCACACTAGAACTTGTCCAATCTCATAGAAACATAAAGATAATTTTTAGAGACTCAATATGCTTCACATTCATCACAATGCTCAATCACTTTCAATCACTCTTTTTACCATAAAAACATATAGAGAATTGTTAGAGACTCAATATGCTTCACATTCACCACAATGCTCAATTACTTTCAATCACTCTTTTTACCATAAAAACATATAGAGAATTGTTAGAGACTCAATATGTTTCACACTCACCAACACTCAACCTCTTTCTCAAATCAATTTAGAATATAGAATAATTTGTTTCATAGAACTTGAACTATCACTTCAACACATCCACTTGACTAGGCTCAACCAACTCTACTCAACCAATCACTCAATGAATTAACCTTTGCTTACAAACCCTAGTCCAAGCATATGAACACTCACTCAAATATTTCCAACAATGCTTATCAATCAATCTCACATAACAATGATACTCATGATCTTTGCAAACCCTAGTTCAAGTTCCTCACTCAACTAAGTGCTTCAACAACAATGCTAATCTCACATAACAATGATACTCATGATCTTTGCAAACCCTAGTTCAAGTTCACTCAACTTAATCACTTCAACAACAATGCTTATAAAACAAGGTTTTATCAACAACTCTTTATTCCAGAAAACCTTGAAGCATTAATTCAAAACACACTCAACAATGCTTACCAAACAATCCTTTTCACTCCAAATTTGCATTCACAACATTCAACAATCACTCACTAGGAAGATGTGCCCATACCTTTTGTTTGATGTAAAAGTGCCCTTAGAAAACCTGTCTCAATCACAATTTTTTTCTTTCCAATTTCAATGGTTAAATGACAAAATATCACTTCAACACTTTCTCAAAATATTCCTTAGACACAAAAATAATCAAAGCTCAATTATGCCTTATTGCTCCCTTTTGAAAATAACATCCATCAAATCATACATGAAAAATAATCATTTTGATACACCTTATAATCTCCAACTTAAAATAATATCCAACACCACAAAACCTCAAACAATCTTCCTAAAACACCTTACTACCCTTTTCAAACACTAAAGCAAATAACACCCAAAAATTTATTTTGCATCAACCTTATAACTCCCCTTACAACCTTACAAACCAAATAAAATATGCAAAAATTAATTTTTAATACCTCAACTAACTCCTCCAAAAATTTTGGTGCTCAACTAATGCATACCTTCGTTTTTCTCCCCAAAAGGGTTTTGACGTGATTCGAACCGTCGTCTCCCCAAGCGCTAAGTGCCTTAGCACTTTGGAGCCCACCACATGGGCTATAGGCACCCACGTGAAGGGAGGAAGGCTTCCTTCCTATTATCCCTTCATGCATCATTGACTTCACATGAAAACCACAAAGCAATCCTCTTTGATGCAGCACGATTCGCACAAGCTCGCATTAATCAATTTAATTTGAAGGCATAAGGTAAGTTTGGCTAAGGTGGGGTAGTCCCTCTTTTATACACGTTTGGTTGATTTTGCTCCCACGTCGACGCTAAGAATTCGAATTCGAAATTCGAATTTTAATTTAATAACCCACCTTAGGGTTATTTAAAATTAATATAAATTAACTTATAATTAATATTAAAATTAATTAATAATTAATTTAAATAACTTATAAGTTAAGTAAATTAATTAATAAATTAATTTATAATAAAAATTATATTAATTAATTTATAATTAATTTAAACTTCCCTGTATAATATTATAAAGAATTATTATAATATTATTCATCTGGGCTTCTTCTTTGCACTTTGGACCACATCTGACTGCCTGGAACCGGGTCTTTGATTAACTAAAAATGGACTATCCTTTTGCACTTATTGGAGAACCTAAAACTGATGCTGCCCACTAAAACTACCATTGACTAGTGTTGAAGGCTTGACATCAATGACCACTCACTCTTGACATCAATGACAACTCATCTACTCAAAATGTCCAACAATCTCCCCCTTTGTCATTGATGGCAACCCAAATTCTTTTTACCAAAACTTGACCTTTTTCCTATTCTGCTCCCCCTGGGAAATTGCTCCCCCTGACTCAATGCTCTCTTCTTAAACCAAATCTCTCCCCCTTACTCAAATCTCTCCCCCTTTGACATCAATGGCAAAGGGTCACCTTTGGGGCTCGGGGCTAAGAATGAGTCTCTTAGCTTAGCCCCTCCCCCACCTCCTCTTGAGGTGGTTAATTCTAGGGTGGGAGTATTTCTACTCCCAACAAGCACTGGTCTTTACCTTTGTCCTCTTTCCTTCTCATCTGATCCTTCTGATTCCTTTGACTATTCTTGTTCATGTCCATGTTCCTGTTCCTATTCATGTCCATATTCCTATTCCTATTCATGTCCATATTCCTATTCATGTTCTTGTTCTTGTTCTATTCATGTCCATATTCCTATTCTTGTTCTTATTCCTATTCTTGTTCATGCTTGATTCTGGAATGTCTGCTCTACACCACTTTGTTGTATGTCCATCATTATTGCACTTATAACACTTAATGTTATTATTCCTTGGAGGTGCAAATATCTTGGGATTTCTCCTAGTGAAGCCATCTCTGTTCCTATCATGTACCTTGCAATTCATTGCCTTGTGACCAAACTGATTACATGAGTAGCAATACCCATGGAAAAGCTACCTATTTCTGAAGTTCCCATACTCCTGTCTTTCATGTGTCCTGCACTGTGAAGCCATGTGCCCAAATCTATGACATGAGAAACATCATCCATTGAAATTTCCTTGCCTTGACCTCATTGGTCTCTTAGTCTCTTTTACCCTATGTTGGTTCCTGTTCCATCTATTTCTTCTTTGTGCATTGTTCCTTTCCTTGTTGAACTTTCTATTGTCCAACTCATCCTCATAAGTCTCACTTTCTCTTACACTATCTTCTTCTGAAGTTTCTTCTTCTTTAGAACTTGAGGTTGACTCTTCTTCTTGTTTCTTTTGAGCCTATTCAAAACCAAGACCTATTTTGTTTGTTGACCTTCTTTGTACCTTGATCATCTTATCTACAATATTTGAGCTCTTTCCAAACTTGTGTAGCTTGTCCTTGGACTTTTCTAATTCTTCCCTTAGTAGAGCTACTTCTTGTTCTAACCTTTCACATTCTAAGACCTTTGCTTCTAGCTTATCCTTGAACTTCTTTGTCTTAGCCATTGACTTGTTTAGATCCTCTATAAGCTTTCCTCTCTCTTCATCACATTCTTGAAACTGAATCTCAAGTTGGGAGTTTTGCTTTCTTACCTTCTTTAAGGTTTTAAGAGCATAAATAAGCTCTCCCTCAAGATCAACTCCTCCTTTTTCTGATTCTTCCTCTATTTGTTTGCCTTTGATAACATCTTCATTCTTTTTTGACTTGTCTTCTATAGGATCACCTTCTTCTTCTTCTAGTGCCATTAGAATATTCTCTTCTAGTCCTTCAAGTGCATCCTCATATTCATCATCACTGAAACTGAAACCATTCCTTGTACAACTATCTTCAAGATGTCCAAAATTACCACATCTAAAACACTTGAGAATTATTGGTGACCTTTTCTTAACTTCTTTTTTTCCTCAATCAGAAATAGAACTTCATCTTTATCATTACTTGAAGAACTAGCATCACTATCACTTGAGTACTTACTTGCCTTGTCTGCATAGTAACTCCTCTTTTATCTTTGAAAGAACTTCTTTCCTTGTTTGCCTTGTCCATCCTTGCCTTTCTTTTGGTACTTGTATCTTTCTGATTCCCTGTTCCTGTGATCCTATTTTTCTTCATCATTGTTATTTTTAGCTTCTTGACAATCAGTTGCATAGTGACCATACTTTCCACAATTGAAACATCTAACAGATTTTGCATCTTTAAATCTTCTTGAATCCTTATTCCTTCTGCCATAATTAGCTTCTTCATCACTGGATGACTCATTGCTTGAATCTAACTTTTTGCCCTTTGTCTTCTTAGTAGCTTTGAATGTTGCTTCCTTCTAGAGATTAGGTTCCTCTTTTGTTCTTAACTCAAAAGTTGTAAGAATACCAAGTAACATATCTCTTGTCAAAGAATCACCATATTTTGATTCTTCTATAGCAGAAATATTTTCACTAAATATTTTTGGAAGAGATCTTAAGACTTTATCACAAACATCTGATTCTTCAACATTAAGTCCAAGTCCTTGCATGGCATTAACAACCTCATCTACCCAAAGTAGATAAGTACTAATGTTTTCCTCATCCTTCATTCTTAATTCTTCAAATTGTCCTTTGAGATTTCGTATCTTTACCTTTTTGACACTTTTATCTCCTTCATATATGCTTTGCAACTTATCCCAAATTCCTTTTGCATCTTTACAATGCATAACTTTTATGGATTTTGTTCTATGCAAACCTCTCAAAATTGCATTCATTGCTTTTGAATTGTAATGTTGTAGAAGCTTACCTTCCTTATCTGTAGGTGGATCAACTGGTGGTATGTATCCATTTTCAACTACTTCCCAAATTTCATTGCCAAGTGCCATCAGGTGAATCTTCATTCTCATACTCCAAAATATATAATCACTTCCATAAAATATTGGTGTTGAATTATCTGAGGACACATTCTTAGAATCCATTATGTTCTTGAAAGCTTTTCCTTCAAGTTGTTAAACTCTTCCGAAGGAACCCTCTCCGATACCAATTGAAGAACACAAGCTTATACTAAGAGGGGGGTGAATAGTATAAGACCACTTTTTACTTTTCTTTCCCAATCAATATTATGCAATGTATAGATAGCAATATCAATAATAATAATCAAAGCAATGCACAAATCACCATACACAATAGAGACACCAATTTAACATGGTTCACCCAATGTGGGCTACTCCACGGAGAAAATATTTCACTAAAATTTTCTCAATCAATCTCTTGGGAATCCTTTCCCTATTACAATGTTTATGGACCTCTATCCAAAGGAGACACCAATCCCCTAATCAAGTTCATGGATCTCTATCCATAGGAGAACTCTTTCTCCTTAGCTCTGATTGGTGATCTTCTAGAAGAACTACTACCCCCACTACTCTAGCTAATGGATCTCTATCCATTGAAGACACCTATCCTCACTACCCTAGCTAATGGATCTCTATCCACTAGAGACTATCATCCTCTATACTCTATCACCTTCAAAGATCTATCTCAAATCTGTACTAAACATAGTCCTTCGGTCTAGCACAAATCTGCTCAATCTCTATCTCTGGTCTGGCATAAACCTATCCTCAAATATGCACCAAAATCTATCCTCAAATCTATACTAAACATAGTCCTTCGATCTAGCACAAATCTATCCTCAATATCTATCCTCTGATCTGCACTAAACATAGTCCTTTAATCTAGCATAAATCTATCCTCAATATTTTGCCTCTTATATGTACTAAACATAGTCCTTTGGTCTAGCACAAATCTATCCTCAATATCTATCCTCAAGCCTTAACACAAAGCTTGATCTAATCACAAATCAACACTTCTAGATCTACCCCAAACCTTAACTCAAGGTTTGAACAAATCAATCAATCAATTCTGCTCTCAAGTCTTCTCAAAGACTTATCTCAAATCTACCTTGTAAGCTTCCATAAAATCTCACACTAATCTGTCCACAAGTCCTCTCTAGAACTTGTCCAAATCTGCTCAACAAGTCCTCACTAGAACTTGTCCAACTCTGCTCTCAATATCTTTCCTCAAACTGTATTGTAAGCTTCCTCAAAAGCTCACACAAATCTATCCACAAGTCTTCTCTAAGACTTACCTCAAATCTACTCAACAAGTCCACACTAGAACTTGTCCAATCTCATAGAAACATAAAGAGAATTGTTAGAGACTCAATATGCTTCACATTCATCACAATGCTCAATCACTTTCAATCACTCTTTTTACCATAGAAACATATAGAGAATTGTTAGAGACTCAATATGCTTCACATTCACCACAATGCTCAATTACTTTCAATCACTCTTTTTACCATATAAACATATAGAGAATTGTTAGAGACTCAATATGTTTCACACTCACCAACACTCAACCTCTTTCTCAAATCAATTCAGAATATAGAATAATTTGTTTCATAGAACTTGAACTATCACTTCAACACATCCACTTGACTAGGCTCAACCAACTCTACTCAACCAATCACTCAATGAATTAACCTTTTCTTACAAACCCTAGTCCAAGCATATGAACACTCACTCAAATATTTCCAATAATGCTTATCAATCAATCTCACATAACAATGATACTCATGATCTTTGCAAACCCTAGTTCAAGTTCTTCAATAAGTTAAAAAAAATAATAAATGATACTCATGATCTTTGCAAACCCTAGTTCAAGTTCACTCAACTTAATCACTTCAACAACAATGCTTATAAAACAAGGTTTTATCAACAACTCTTTATTCCAGAAAACCTTGAAGCATTAATTCAAAACACACTCAACAATGCTTACCAAACAATCCTTTTCACTCCAACTTTGCATTCACAACATTCAACAATCACTCACTAGGAAGATGTGCCCATACCTTTTGTTTGATGTAAAAGTGCCCTTGGAAAACCTGTCTCAATCACAATTTTCTTCTTTCCAATTTCAATGGTTAAATGACAAAATATCACTTCAACACTTTCTCAAAATATTCCTTAGACACAAAAATAATCAAAGCTCAATTATGCCTTATTGCTCCCTTTTGAAAATAACATCCATCAAATCATACATGAAAAATAATCATTTTGATACACCTTATAATCTCCAACTTAAAATAATATCCAACACCACAAAACCTCAAACAATCTTCCTAAAACACCTTACTACCCTTTTCAAACACTAAAGCAAATAACACCCAAAAATTTATTTTGCATCAACCTTATAACTCCCCTTACAACCTTACAAACCAAATAAAATATGCAAAAATTAATTTTTAATACCTCAACTAACTCCTCCAAAAATTTTGGTGCTCAACTAATGCATACCTTCATTTTTCTCCCCAAAAGGGTTTCGACGTGATTCGAACCGCCGTCTCCCCAAGCGCCAAGCGCCTTAGCGCTTTGGAGCCCACCGCATGGGCTATAGGCACCCACGTGAAGGGAGGAAGGCTTCCTTCCTATTAACCCTTCGTGCATCGTTGACTTCACACGAAAACCACAAAGCAATCCTCTTTGATGCAACACGATTCGCACAAGCTCGCATTAATCAATTTAATTCGAAGGCATAAGGTAAGTTTGGCTAAGGTGGGGTAGTCCCTCTTTTATACACGTTTGGTTGATTTTGCTCCCACATCGACGCTAAGAATTCAAATTCAAAATTCAAATTTTAATTCAATAACCCACCTTAGGGTTATTTAAAATTAATATAAATTAACTTATAATTAATATTAAAATTAATTAATAATTAATTTAAATAACTTATAAGTTAAGTAAATTAATTAATAAATTAATTTATAATTAATTTAAACTTCCCTGTATAATATTATAAAGAATTATTATAATATTATTCATCTGGGCTTCTTCTTTGCACTTTGGACCACATCTGATTGCCTAGAACCGGGTCTTTGATTAACTAAAAATGGACTATCCTTTTGCACTTATTGGAGAACCTGAAACTGATGTTGCCCACTGAAACTGCCACTGACTGGTGTTGAAGGCTTGACATCAATGACCACTCACTCTTGACATCAATGACAACTCATCTACTCAAAATGTCCAACATAAACTAAATATTATAGTAAAATTTTCTTACTTAGATACAAATGTTAGTATCATACTAAAATTAAATAGTATAAGTGTTAGTGTTATGATAACTTGTATTTGTCATAAGGTCAAGTTTAATGAGTTCTTATGTAAATAAATAAATGTGTGAGAATATCTTGTAGAGTATCTAAAATGTTCCTAGAGTCATTATGAAACTATTATGAAAAGTCCAATATATCTATCTAGAATATGGCTAAAAGTTCAAAGTACTTCTAGGAGTACTAGGTATGCCATGGGAAGAGTCCAATAGAAGTTGAGACATAATGGAAGAGTCCAAAAATAGATGTATAGAATATGTTGACATATTATCCATCTAGACTTTTCCATATTTGGAATATCTAGATCTCGTATAACCATAAATAGAGGGAAATTCCCCCAATGGAAGGCAAGTTAACTTGAGCAATTGTCATCATGTAAGGTTATAGAATTGCATTGTAATCTTGCAACTTTGCAGCATTTTCTTATTATAATATTTCAGCATTATAATCATCTTAGTTGAGAATATATTGTTGTAGATATTTATAAGGAAGCAAGGAGTCCTTGTTAGTTGTTATATTACAAGTTGGACCAATGCAATATGGTCATAATAATTGGGTAAATCCACATGCTACTAGCAAGCTCTAATGGATGCCACAACCACTCACTTGATAGTAATGTAAATTTTTATTTTATGATTAATACTAAACCTACATATTATTTTACATTGTAATGTTGTGTTCTCGGGTTTTTATGCACTTGTTTTTACCATAGGAAAATTTCCACATAGGGCTATGCAATTAAATGGTCATAGTAAGAGAAGGACTTGAGTAAAGTATTTGAGTGTTGGGTGATGGCAAATACATACATGTTGAAAAATATTAGATTCTTTCTCCCTTCTTGTAAGCTACCATGAAGGCCATCTTTGAGAACCTATCAATCATAATAAAGATGCAATTGTTCTTTCACTTGATCATATTGTTAACAAAGTTTGGGTTGCAATAAATTTTGGGTCTCTAAGCCACAACATAAAAACTTTGTGATAGGTTATATGGGTAATACTCATATTTTATTAGCATATTCTAAGGAGGATGTTAATTAGTTTAGTCAACAATATAAATGGCATGCATTTATAACAGTTTAACAAGAAAAGAACAATGGGTAAATTTTTTTCCAACATTCTTAAGTGATAAGGGATAATTGGTAATAGCAAGAGAAGGGATTGAGTAAGGCATTTGAGTAATGAGTGATGGAAAATCCATACATATTAAAAAAATATTAGATTCTTTCAATAATGTTGACTCTCTTCTTGTAAGCTACCATGAAGGGCATCTTTGAGAACATATCGATCATGAGAAAGATGCAATTATTCTCACTTGGTCGTATGCAATCATAAGAGAAATCCATGTTGAAGGATTTGAAAGTTTGAAAAAAATTAGTAAAGATATTTGAAGTCTAATGGCTCTATCTAATGGCTCGGTCATGTTGCATGGAATAAAATATTATATGGATTTCTACAATGTGATGTATGTAATGCTTGTAATTTGTTGTAGGGGAACAATAATTTTGTTTGCCCCCAATAACTTGATGTTTTAGAGTAGTGTGCCTCCCAGATAACTTGGTGGAATAATGTGCCATAGGGAACATAGAGATACTCCAAGAATAGATTTGCACTTAGTAGAGGTAGTACTACTAGCTTGCCTTGCATAAAATATCGATGTATCTACAACATATCACAGTATTATAAATAGATATTGCCTTAATCATGAGAATTATAACCATAAGCATCCATTAGTATGAAGATCATTTAAAGTAATAAGCATTTGAAAAAATCAATTTCTTGATTATTCTTACCCTTGCAATGTTTGATTACAAGGTGGAATTTTTATTATCATGATACCTGCACAAAGTGCATTCTCTAGCTTTCTTTGTATGTGTAAGAATTGAAGAGCCTTGTGATTAGAGTGTATTATGGTTTCACCTATAATATAATGTTTTTGCTATCCAACTACATGCATAATGAAAAAGAATCATTCTCATAGATAAAGTGACACCGCACAATATCATTGGAAGTTTTAAAATGGTAGGTGATAGGATGCCCATGCTAAATGTACATTGTGTCAATTGCATAATCGAATGAATGATCTAGTTCAACTGTCAAGAAATATGTAAAAGTCCAAGGATAAAGTGAGGGTAAAATTTGACAAGGCAAAGAGATTTTTGATCTTATCCATATTCTTTGGGATAGTCCAATCTTTGATAACTTTGATCTTAGTTTGGTCTACATGCATGTTGCAACAATTGATGACAGACTATAAATTTAACTCTAAGATGTATAAGATATACATATCAAGATGTACATGTTCAACATGTTCCTCCCATGTCTTACTATAGATAAAAAATATTGTTTCAATATACTATGATAAATGGGTTGATGAAAGATCTCTAAAATGTCATTCATCTAATGTGTGAATGTAGTTGGTGTATCAATCATACCAATGGGAATAACCAACCATTCATGCAAGCCCTCACCAAATTTAAAAATAATTTTTTAAAATATCACTATGATTTATAGGTACTTAATGATAACATAACTTTATGTTAACTTTTATGAAGTGTCATATGCCTAGCATATGCATGATCTTTGTAAGTATCTTATTGAGGTTGTAATAGTTAGTGTATAGTTGCTAAGAACCATTTTTTTTGGAATTGGGATGATTGGAATAACACATGGAGTATAATATGAACATATATTCCCTTGACTAATGAGCTCATAAATTTCTATATGTTTCATTATTCTCCCAAATTGATCTACAATATACAAGACTATTCATAAGAGGAGATCCTAGGACCAAATCAATTAGATGTTTCATAAAACAATGGAGGACTCAATGTGAACCCTAAAAAACATCATTTTAAGGATAAATTAAAGTATTAATATGGTGAAATTTTTAATAAGTGACAAAGCTATACATATCCAAATAGTGGTTTGGCATGTGAAGGTGTTTTTGGGTGAATCAGGAGAAGCACAAAATTTTGAATATGTAAAATCAATTTCTTGCACATTGAGATGCGTCTGATGTGGGTATTCGGTAAGCATAAAATATTATGGTATGGTAAATTTTTAACACACATGGACAATAACTATGAGCAGGCTTGTTAGGTTTCCCTATTGTTAAAGATAAAGGACTTTCAAGCAAGACATCACAAATATCTATAGTGCAACATGGCTAGTGATAGATTCATGCATAGGTTTGATTCTATACTCAAAATATCACTGGTGCTTGACTTCAATAGCATTTTATTGTTGCAAACATCCCAAGAAATAAGGTTAAAATTAAGTTATGGTGAAACCAAGGGGCTTGAATATCTTGTTCCATGGTATCTTTTGATCTTAGAGTCAATATTGACATGAAGAGGGTTGTCATTTACTAGATAGTAAGTGTGGAACAAATTCTATTGTTTCGAAGATGCATTGGAAGTAGGGGCTTCTTTAGACTAATTTTTGTAGCATCAAGTTCATGGTCAATGTTTATGTTCAGTCAATCAAACATTTGGCTAACAAAGCACAAACTTGTTATGGTCATCATTATAATCATTGGGTGTTAATTTGATTATGGTTGCACTAAATACCTCCTTATTTTCTATTTTTTTGTTTTATTTATGATTAGAATCTTCTTTTATGCATATAGTACCCTTGGCTATTTGGCACCTTTGGTTATTGTGAATTTTACACAAGCAATTTCAACTTTGGTGCTTATGAGTCTTATGGATGGGTTGCCTGGGATACTTATACATTGTTTGAGAATTTTATTCAATATTGGTCAAAATAGATAGGCTTGCATTATAATGTCAATAGGAACTCCATTTGCAAGCAATTGTGTTAGTGATGGTCATTGATGTGCTTGAGCACATGATGCTTCTTGTCATCATTGATGCATAATCTAGGGAAAGCTAATTAAACTCATCAATATACCTTTAGATAGATTTGGTAGGATTGAATTATGGTGTTGATAAGAACTCCATCTCTAAGAAAATGTAGTCATGAAGGTTGCTAATGTGCTCAAGTATGTGTTGTTTCTCATCACTACAAATGCATAGTTTGGATAAAGCTCATTCAAACTCATGGATATCATCTTAGGCAAGTTGTGTTTTCCATTGATGCAATTATTGCTAATGCATATACTTGTATTTATTGGGATTTGGGGGACAATAAAAAGTGACCAATGCTTCTATGATCTTCTTACATGTGTCAATAGGATCAAGATCATTATCACACTATGCACTTGTGGTTTCCCCTAATACAATATATGCCTAGACATTTTTAGAGCAACAAAAGAATATTTTCTATATTAGCAAAGTGATTGGCTATATAAGAAACTTTGAACTACTCAAGCCACATCCCATGCCTCAATTTTGATCTTGCCTTGGAAAATTAGAATAACAATATTGTTTTTCACTTTCAATGTATTATGCTTAAAGGATAGAGATAAAGGTTGGATATAATCCCACCATTACAACATGTAACTATCCAAAGAGAGATTTTCTATTCTTCAAGCACATCCTTGACAAGCTTATGAAAGTTAAGGATATTGAAATTGAATGGCTTCATAAAATTATTTATATTTGCACACAAATATCATTCCTCTAGTTACTACGACATGAAACAGAGTTGATTATCTTTTTATGTAAACACACATTTAATGAGAAGATATAATCAACACCCTACGCTCGAATAAGACTATAAGATTACACCAATACTAATTAATCTACACTACAAGATATAAGACATGATACAAAGGACAACCCTGTAGCTAACTTTGTGAAGCTAAAGAGTTATGTTCAATGTTGTATAACAAAACAAGGCATGAATGGCATTCCCTCATACAACATGGTGTTAAATGAATAAATAAATAAATATAAAGGGATGTTCAGTAAGAAATGGAGGAGTAAAACTATGTAAATATATCAAAGACTTTATTTACAGATAGTGCAAATACAAATAAAGATAAATACAAGGCCCTTAAGTAGTGTTAAACACAAAAAATCATCATCTGTGATTTATGCTCATGACCATTGTTCAAAAAGTCGATAAGGAGAGTTCTACTCTTCTAAACATCTAGACAAGGTTATGCATAAGGGGTCATACCCGAAATGTACTTGTAAAAAATTGGCAAATCTATTTTGAAACCCTAGCGAATCCTAGACAAATTCATGTAGGAGGACATGATGAATTACCTTATTTTTTCACAAAAAATTATAAAACATTGATGAATTTGAAAGTTTTGGTCGGATAGGGTGGAAAACAAGATATGACCATGGGTACGATATATAAAAGGGTTTGACCTCAAACTCAGTGCAAAAAATGCTTCAGTCTTGAATCGTGTGCAGAAAATGGTTTGGCCTCAAACTAGGTGCAGAACAAGGTCCGATCTTGGATCAGGTGCAAAACAAGGTTTGACCTCATACCGGGTACAGATTAACATCCAGCCTCAGATTGGGTGCAGATCAAGGTCCAGTCTTAGACTGGGTGTAGAAAATGGTCTGACCTCAAATTAGGTGCAGATCAAGATCTAGCCTCAGATTAGGTACAAATCAAGGTTTGACCTTAGACTAGGTACAAAACAAGATTTGACCTTGGATTGGGTGTAGAAATTGGTCCGATCTCAAATTAGGTGTAGATCAAGGTCCGATTTTAGACCAGATGTAAATCAAGTTTTAGCCTTGGACCTGGTGTAGAACAAGGTTTGACCTCAAACCCAATGCAGATCAAGGTTCAGCCTTAGATGGAGTGTAGATCAAGGTTTGAATTTGTATCAGGTGTAGACAATGGTTCAACCTTAAATTGGGTGTAGATAATGGTTCGACCTCGGATTGGGTGTAGCTAATGGTTCAACCTCGGATTGGGTGCAACCAATGGCCCAACCTCAGACTAGGTCTAGATTAAGATCTACCCTTGGATTGGGTGCAGATAATGGTATGGCCTCATACTAGGTGCAGATAATGGTTTGACATTAAATTGGATGTTATGCAAGGTCTAGTCATTGACCTAGTGTAAAACACGTTCTACCATGGATAGAAAGCCACATGTCACACGATCAATCACCCATATTGCATGTCCAATACCATGCTACCACGTTTCAACCCCATCTATTCTCTCCTTAAAAGGACATCAACTGTTATTTTTCTAGTTTTCATTTCTATAATTGCACTCAACCAGAGCGAATTATTACCCAACAACCTTCCCAACCCAATTTCTCCTACTTCCATAAAAACTAGCAATGCCCACTGCTTACGCCCCTACTCCAAAATTCAAGAACCTTTCTTGCACTACAATTTTAGATTTGTTAACAACTCTAGGTTTGGACTTTTTGTGGGTAGATGACGCAGGTTTTACGAACTTGCTTTCCATGCCCCAATTCAAAATTGATAAAGTCCTCCTGCACACTATCATAGTTGCTTATGACCATGACCATGCCATAGTCAACATGAAATTATAGAATAGAAATTTGTTGTTCACAATTATGCCTATAGACATTCAAAGATTGATAGATCTTCCTTTCATGGATTATCCTCCAGTAACACCAAAGCTCGCACTATCTCCAAATTATAGAGGATACCTTGAGATAACATACAATATTGGCATGAAATTGTTGCAAGGTATAATTCTTGTTACTTAGATTCTATTAATGTTCAAATTTTCAAATTTGTAAATTGTTATCTTTTTTTTTTGCAACTTCTGCCACTAAGTTAAAAAGAGTGTTAGCAATCAACTCTGTTGAACATCCAACTTTGAAGGCCATTATTGAGTTCTTCTAGACAAGACTAATTTTGCATGGAAGAACAAAAATTTAGTTTTGGACACTGGACTATATTATTCGTTGTCTACACCATGAGAGGTTGGATTGGTGCACATATATTTCAAATCGGATCATATCAGAGTTACATGGCATGCAATTGTAAACCAACACAACATCCAATCCCATTATGGGTAGCGTTAATTACATTTTAGCATTGTATTTTATGGTCAAAGATGGAATTATTACCTTCAATTCATGGGGTGTCATGGCAATGGTGTGTAGTGTTGGATGCACTACGGTTGAGTACGAGGAGTATTTTGTAATTTTTAGTTTCATCTAAATGTAAAGTAGGGCAGCCACCACAAAGAGTAAACAAAATGTTGCCTTAAGGGGTCATAGGCTATAACAAACTAGTGATTCTAAATATAATGCATCACAATTATCACTATTGTAGAGGCCGCATAAATGTTTGAGTTAAGCTGCTTCACCTGGGGGTTCTCATGCACCTAGGTTTGCACAAAATGTGCAGGCTAAATATAGTGTGGCTAGCCCCATCTCCATAGACACCCAAATTCATCATATTTCATCATATTCATGTAGATCAATGTGTTTTAATTAAGATTTTTTTTCTATTTTATTTTCTAAATAATTCTAGCAAAACAATTTTGATTGTTTTCAGGCGCCTCTCAACGACAACTTGTGAGAGGTGATATACCCCTACCACTTCCACCACTGCAACAATAGCCTATGCAAATGAGAGGCCAAATGCATATTGGATTTGGAAAAAAAAAAAATTCCATAGAGATCGTGGGGGCATCACCAAGTCCTAGGTATGGGTTCTCATATTTTACATTTCACACAACTTCAAAGGCACTAGAAGTTTCAATCATGGGATTGGATAATATCCAACTTGATGATGATTTTCCGTTGCAGGGAAATATTTTAGGCTTCAAGGCAACATATGTGCTTCAATATCCATAGGGTGAAGCACAACAAACAAAATCCCTTCCATTTGAGTAGACATCATTGCCATCTCCTCAAGGAAATGACCCTCATCCTCAAACTAAGGATGACATTGTAAATTTTGATGAAAATATTCTAATGGTTGAAATATTGAATCAACCATAAAAAATATTGTGCTTAGATATTTGGAAGTGTTGAAGGATTGGGAATATTGGGCCAAGGTCCTTATAAATAAAATTAACGCCTGGTATAAGAATTTTTCTAAGAGAGAATCATTTTTTTCTTTGGTTCAGTATGAACCGAAAAAGCTTGGTGGCCTGCTAGATCAAGTGTTATGAACCTCCATCGGTGGACTTTTCTATAAGTTGGATTTATGTTTTGGCCAGATTATCTCAAGATGGAATGATTAATTTTGTCAAAATGTATTGTAGTGAAGAACGCAAGCTTATACTTGAGAGGGGGGTGAATAGTATAAGATAAAACTTTTTTCTTTTCTTTTCAAAGCAATAAATTCAAATAATATCAATGCAATAATTAAACAATGCACAAATCACCACACACATAAGAGAAAAATATTTTTACGTGGAAACACCCTCTCGAGAGAAAACCACGACAAAATATTGCTTATATATTTCTTCAATAAATTTTATGGGCACCAACCCACAGGAGACACCAATCCCCTATACAAGTTTGTGGACACCAATCCACAAGAGACACCAATCCCCTATACAATTTCATGGACACCAATCCCCTATACAAGTTCATGGACACCATTCCACATGATACACCAATCTCCTTCTGTTCACAAATCTGGTCCAAAACTCTGCTTAGGTTTGTCCTCAAGTCTTGCTCCAAAATTTGCTCACAAACACTGCTCAAATCTGATCAAAAATTTGCACACAAACACTGCTCAAATTTACTCCAAAATCTACTCACAAATACTACTCAAATTTATTCCAAATTTTGATCATAAACTATGCTCAAATCTTCTCACAAATTTGCTCTATAATTTTCCTTATTGCTTCTTTATCTAAAATCCAAATCAAACACTTAATATCCTTATCACTCCTTTTAACAACATTCACAATAAATATTAACTTAAAATAACTCCTTATATCTCCCTTTTAAAACTTTCAAAATAAAACTTTATAATAACAACATGACTCCTTATATCTCCCTTTTATAACTTGTACAATAAAACTTTATAATAACAACATGAATCCTTCTATCTCCCTTTTATAACTTGTACAATAAAACTTTATAATAACAACATGACTCCTTATATCTCCCTTTTAACAAATTTAATTAAAAAATTTACCTTTACCTTGCATAGAAAAACTTAGCAAGTCGCAAAGGATATTCGACCTTCGGACCTCTTGTAGCGCAGTGCCCTAATGCGGGCTCATGACCAACTAAGCTAACCCAAAATATGAAACCAAATGGGCACACTAAAATATATGGATCCTTCATCACGCTATCTCAAACAACAAAACCATAGCAAAAAAGGCATCGAGGGGACTCGACCTTCAAACCTTTTGCACCATAGTTCCCTAACACGGGCTAGTAACTAGTTGGGCTAACCCACTGGTAGAGATTAAACTGGCACAATTAAATATTTAAATCTTCCATACCTTGCACTTCAATCACACAGCAAAAAGGATCGTCGAGGGGATTTAAACTTCAAACCTTCTATACCGTAGTTCTCTAACGTAGCCTAGCAACTGATTGGGCTAATCCAACGGTTGAGATTTAAAAAGGTACAATGAAATATTTTAAGCCTCCTTTGGATCACTACTATACCGCTGAACTTCCTCCCAAATCTTCTACTTGCGCTCCTCTACGAGACGTCCTCCCTTGTCTTCTACTTTTTGCTCGTTCTTCTCTCAAAGGATATTCAAATTTATTGCCTTTTCAAAATGAATTAATGGCCTTATATTAATATGCTTCCCTTTTCTCATTTGCACCCAAGGAGGTTGGCCCATGCATGTTTTAAATTTTGAACTTCATATTCACTTTTATATGGTGCTCAAGTTGGCCCACTTTATTTTAAAAATACTTTTATATTATAATATTAAATCTATGATTTAAATATTATAATATTTGAGTATTTAAACTTTTATTCAAAAACTATTTAAATATTTTGATTTAAATATAAACCTTCCACTTTAATATTTAAATATTAAATCACCCTTGAAGATATCTACCTTGATATCAATGACAACTCATATGATTAAATCACCCTTAAAGATATTCGCCTTAACATCAATGACAACTCACTAATTCTAACAATCTCCCCCTTTGTCATTGATAGCAACCCTGCAAAGAAACTATCCTTTACTAAAAAAATATCACAAGCTACTCCCCTTGACAAGCTACTCCCCCTTACTGAAATTCTCCCCTTTGACATCAATGGCAAAGGCTCCTTGGGGCTGAAAGATAAGATACTTGACAACGCCCCCTTACTCATTGCTCTAACTTTGAGGTACTCAATGATGAGATGGGAGTGAAAATACTCCCAACTTACTTCTGAGATTCTCAAAGGTCTCCTTTGGAAGTGGCTTGGTAAAGATGTCAACAATCTGTTCCTTTGTAGCAATGTATTCCAACTTGACTTGTTGATCAATCACTTGCTCTCTCAAAAAGTGATACTTGATCGAAATGTGCTTGGTCCTTGAATGCATCATCGAATTCTTTGAAATATTGATGGCACTTGTATTATCACAAAGTATGGAGATAGGATGATCATGCTCTACTTTGAAATTACTTAAGGTTTGTTTCATCCATAAAACCTGAATGCAACAAGAAACTACTACAATGTACTATGCCTCTATAGTAGATAAGGACATTGATGCTTATTTTTTACTTAGCTAAGAGACCAAATGGTCTCCAAGAATAAATACTCCTCCACTTGTGCTTTTCCTCTCATCCACACTGCCTACACAATCTACATTTGTATATGCAATGAGAGTGAAATTATCACATCTGGGATACCACAGTCTAAAATCCATAGTTCCTATCAAATACTTGAAGATTATTTTTACTGTCTATACATGTGTTTCCTTTGGTGCAGCTTGAAATCTTACCACCAATCTGACTGCATGTATTATGTCTGGCCTTGTATTTGACATATAGTAAACTTCCAATCATGGATCTATATAAATTTTTATTAGCCTCAAGAGACTCATCATCTTTACTTAACTTGCATCATGTAATCATGGGAGTACTCACAGGATTGCAATCCTCCATCCTAAACGTTTTCAACATTTCTTTTACATACTTGGTTTTAGAGATAAATATATCTTTATCTGATTGTGATATTTGTAAACCAAGAAAGAAAGATAGCCCACCAAGCATTGACAAATCAAATTATTTTTGCATATATTTTACAAATTCTTGACACATCTTGTTATTACTGCCTTCGAAAATGATGTCATCCACATAGACCACTACAATTAACTGGTCATTTTCTTCATTTTTGATGTATAGGTTGCTATCAACTATACCTTTTCTAAAACCCTATTCTTGGAGGTATTTATCCAACCTTGAGTACCAAGCTCTAGGGGCTTGCTTTAGTCCATAAAGAGCTTTCTTCAATCTGCATACATAGTCTGGATTGTCTATCAGGTTGAAGCATCTGGTTGCTCAATTTAGACTTATTCCTCTAAGTTACCATTAAGAAATATTTATTTTACATCCATTTGGTACACTTTAAAGTTCTAAAAATTAAAAAATCCAAGAACATTCTTATGGCCTTAAGATGAGCAACAGGAGAAAATGTCTCTTCAAAATCAATTCCCTCAACTTGTGCATAGCCTTTGCACACAATTATTGCTTTGTTTTTGAAAACCTAACCATATTCGTTTAACTTATTTCTATAGATCCATTTGGTGTTGATTACGTTCTTATATTTTGGACGTGGAACAAGTTCCCAAGTCTCACTCTTCTCTATTTGATCTAACTCCTCTTCCATTGCCTTAATCCAATATTTATCTTCACTTGCTTCATTGAAATTATTTGGCTCAACTTTAGATAGTAAATATAAGTTGGCATGTTCACCTATACCTATTATTTTCCTCCTTGTTTGTCTTTCATCTAGATTACCAATAATTATATCTTCTATATGGTTCTTTTGCACATATCTGGATGGTATTTTAGATGGTATATTGGGGGGTGTTCTTGAGGATGTCCTATGATTCTCATATTCTTTAGTCTATTCATATTTGTAACTTTCCCCTTCTTGATACACAATATCTTGAGCTGGTTCTCTTAGATCTATTTCTTAATCAACTCTTACATTTGCACTTTCCATAATTTTATGTGATCTTTTATTGTAGCATCTATAGGCTTTACTCTTTGAAGAGTATCCAAGGAATATACCCTCATTACACCTGGAATAAAACTTACCCAAATATTTTTCTTCTCATCTAATGTAGCATTCACTTCCAAAACTTTTGAAGTACTTCACAGTAGCTGGTCTTCCCTTCCAAATCTCATATAGATTTTTGTGGTTATTTACTCTTACTTGAGCTCTCTTGATGATATAAATAGTTGTATGAATCGCCTCTATCCAAAAAGCATCAAAAAGCTTACACTCATTTACAATGGCCCTAGACATACCTTGAACAGTTTTGTTCTTCCTTTCAACTACTCCATTATGTTGTGGAGTTCTTGTTGCTTAGTATTATCTCTTGATTCCTTGTTGTTCACAGAATTCTACAAATTTATTTGAAGTGAATTCCCCTCCGCTGTCTGATCTTAGATACTTGATATTTTTGCCTGTTTCATTTTCTATAAGTGCCTTGAGTTCTTTGAACCTTTCAAAAGCTTTTGATTTTTATCTTAAGAATGTTACCCAAGTCATTCTAGAATAATCATCAATAAACAACATGAAATAATTCTCACCTTGTTATCTCTTTGTTCTTGTAGGGTTGCATAGATTAGTTTGAATCCACTCCAGAGGCTTAAATGAAGTGAATTCCTTTTATTTGAAACATGATCTTGTTTTCTTACCATGATGGCACTATGCACAAATCGTGCTTGGGGGTTTGGCTATTTTGGGAAAATATTTGACTGCCTGTTTGTTGCTTATTTTCACTATGTTGTCAAATTTCAAGTGTCCCATTCTCTAGTGCCATAACCAGCTCTCATCCTCTTGTGATAAAAAGTATTTTTGTCCCTTAATTTTGCTTAACATATAGAGATTGTTAGCAGTTCTACAGGCATCTGCAATAAGCTTTCATGTCTTGGATTTCCTGATCTCACATCCATTTGGATGAAATGGGAGTGTATTCCCTTGATAACATAGTTGAATCACACTTAGAATATTGTGCTTCAATCCTTCAACATATAATACATTCTCAGTCCTTGATCTTCTATTATCCAGGCTTAAGGTTCCCTTTCCAATAATTTTGGCAGAAGCATTATCACCAAATTTCAGTATGCCTCCATTTATTTTTTTGAGAGAGAAATTTGTTTTTATCACCTATGATATGGCTAGAACAACCACTATCAATGTACCACCGGTTTCCTTCATTTTACACATGAAGAGTTATTTGTACCAACATAGACTTTTATTTTTCTTATTCCTTTTTCTTTTTCTAAACTTTTGAGGACATATCCTTTTGAATAGTTTGACATTCCTCCTTCTTGCTTTATTTTGGAAGTTCTGGGAACATTGTTCCACACCATTTAGCTTTATACCCAAAATTTTCACATTTGTAACAAATAATATTGTAATACATGAGAGGTGCAAATGAATTGAAATTTCTCTTGGTGAAGCCAAAATCACTTTTAGCATGGACACTGCAATGTATAGCTTTATGACCAAATTTGTTACATGAAAAACAATAAACATGGAATAAATATTGAAACGTGTTTTATTGCATTGGAGGATATGGTCGCCTGGTTCTCTCATTGATGTTTCTATGATTGAATTTGGTCCATGATGATTCTTTATTTTCTTCCGTCTTGATGATTCCACTTCTCAACACATCAGCATAGGTCTTAGGCTCCTCTTTAATTATTTTCTTTGATGCCTCTGTTCCTTTTGAGATTGACTCCCTTTTTTTTTTCTTTGAATTTATTTAAAACCAATTTCAGTCTTTATAGTCTAATATCTTTATGCTTTGATAATGTTATCCATGATTTCTATGGTTTTATCAAACCTATGTAGCCTATCATTTTATTTTTCCACTTCCTTAGACAGACAACCTCATATTCCAATTTTTCATAGTCCAACTCTTTTTCCTTTAACTTCTCAGTCATACCTTCCTAAATTCGCTTTGTCTCTTCAATTTTAATTTTTAAGTTGATAAGCTCTTGCAAAATATTTGATTTTATTTCCTCATTCTCTTGTACTTGAATATTAAGTCTTGATTTTTTCTTTCTAATACTTTTCAACTCTTCAAGAGCAAAAACAATTTCCTCTTCTAAGCCCATTATGGCTTCCTCTTCATTTTTTGGAATTTTCCCCTTTTCTTGGATTTCAACAATAGGAGTATTTTCTTTCACCTCCATGGCCATGTGTGTTATTGTTATAACTTGTATTTGTCATAAGGTCAAGTTTAATGAGTTCTTATGTAAATAAATAAATGTGTGAGAATATCTTGTAGAGTATCTAAAATGTTCCTAGAGTCAATATGAAACTATTATGAAAAGTCCAATATATCTATCTAGAATATGGCTAAAAGTTCAAAGTACTTCTAGGAGTACTAGGTATGCCGTGGGAAGAGTCCAACATAAGTTGAGACATAATGGAAGAGTCCAAAAATAGATGTATAGAATATGTTGACATATTATCCATCTAGACTTTTCCATATTTGGAATATCTAGATCTTGTATAACCATAAATAGAGGGAAATTCCCCCAATGGAAGGCAAGTTAACTTGAGCAATTGTCATCATGTATGGTTATAGAATTGCATTGTAATCTTGCAACTTTGCAGCATTTTCTTATTATAATATTTCAGCATTATAATCATCTTAGTTGAGAATATATTGTTGTAGATATTTATAAGGAAGCAAGGAGTCCTTGTTAGTTGTTATATTACAAGTTGAACCAATGCAAGATGGTCATAATAATTGGGTAAATCCACATGCTACTAGCAAGCTCTAATGGATGCCACAACCACTCACTTGATAGTAATGTAAATTTTTATTTTATGATTAATACTAAACCTACATATTATTTTACATTGTAATGTTGTGTTCTCGGGTTTTTATGCACTTGTTTTTACCATAGGAAAATTTCCACATAGGGCTATGCAATTAAATGGTCATAGTAAGAGAAGGACTTGAGTAAAGTATTTGAGTGTTGGGTGATGGAAAATACATACATGTTGAAAAATATTAGATTCTTTCTCCCTTCTTGTAAGCTACCATGAAGGCCATCTTTGAGAACCTATCAATCATAATAAAGATGCAATTGTTCTTTCACTTGATCATATTGTTAACAAAGTTTGGGTTGCAATAAATTTTGGGTCTCTAAGCCACAACATAAAAACTTTGTGATAGGTTATATGGGTAATACTCATATTTTCTTAGCATATTCTAAGGAGGATGTTAAGTAGTTTAGTCAACAATATAAATGGCATGCATTTATAACAGTTTAACAAGAAAAGAACAATGGGTAAAGTTTTTTCCAACATTCTTAAGTGATAAGGGATAATTGGTAATAGCAAGAGAAGGGATTGAGTAAGGCATTTGAGTAATGAGTGATGGAAAATCCATACATATTAAAAAAATATTAGATTCTTTCAATAATGTTGACTCTCTTCTTGTAAGCTACCATGAAGGGCATCTTTGAGAACATATCGATCATGAGAAAGATGCAATTATTCTCACTTGGTCGTATGCAAACATAAGAGAAATCCATGTTGAAGGATTTGAAAGTTTGAAAAAAATTAGTAAATATATTTGAAGTCTAATGGCTCTATCTAATGGCTCGGTCATGTTGCATGGAATAAAATATTATATGGATTTCTACAATGTGATGTATGTAATGCTTGTAATTTGTTGTAGGGGAACAATAATTTTGTTGGCCCCCAAGAACTTGATGTTTTAGAGTAGTGTGCCTCCCAGATAACTTGGTGGAATAATGTGCCATAGGGAACATAGAGATACTCCAAGAATAGATTTGCACTTAGTAGAGGTAGTACTACTAGCTTGCCTTGCATAAAATATCGATGTATCTACAACATATCACAGTATTATAAATAGATATTGCCTTAATCATGAGAATTATAACCATAAGCATCCATTAGTATGAAGATCATTTAAAGTAATAAGCATTTGAAAAAATCAATTTCTTGATTATTCTTACCCTTGCAATGTTTGATTACAAGGTGGAATTTTTATTATCATGATACCTGCACAAAGTGCATTCTCTAGCTTTCTTTGTATGTGTAAGAATTGAAGAGCCTTGTGATTAGAGTGTATGATGGTTTCACCTATAATATAATGTTTTTGCTATCCAACTACATGCATAATGAAAAAGAATCATTCTCATAGATAAAGTGACACCGCACAATATCATTGGAAGTTTTAAAACGGTAGGTGATAGGATGCCCATGCTAAATGTACATTGTGTCAATTGCATAATCGAATGAATGATCTAGTTCAACTGTCAAGAAATATGTAAAAGTCCAAGGATAAAGTGAGGGTAAAATTTGACAAGGCAAAGAGATTTTTGATCTTATCCATATTCTTTGGGATAGTCCAATATTTGATAACTTTGATCTTAGTTTGGTCTACATGCATGTTGCAACAATTGATGACAAACTATAAATTTAACTCTAAGATGTATAAGATATACATATCAATATGTACATGTTCAACATGTTCCTCCCATGTCTTACTATAGATAAAAATATTGTTTCAATATACTATGATAAATGGGTTGATGAAAGATCTCTAAAATGTCATTCATCTAATGTGTGAATGTAGTTGGTGTATCAATCATACCAATGGGAATAACCAACCATTCATGCAAGCCCTCACCAAATTTAAAAATAATTTTTAAAATATCACTATGATTTATAGGTACTTAATGATAACATAACTTTATGTTAACTTTTATGAAGTGTCATATGCCTAGCATATGCATGATCTTTGTAAGTATCTTATTGAGGTTGTAATAGTTAGTGTATAGTTGCTAAGAACCATTTTTTTTGGAATTGGGATGATTGGAATAACACATGGAGTATAATATGAACATATATTCCCTTGACTAATGAGCTCATAAATTTCTATATGTTTCATTATTCTCCCAAATTGATCTACAATATACAAGACTATTCATAAGAGGAGATCCTAGGACCAAATCAATTAGATGTTTCATAAAACAATGGAGGACTCAATGTGAACCCTAAAAAACATCATTTTAAGGATAAATTAAAGTCTTAATATGGTGAAATTTTTAATAAGTGACAAAGCTATACATAGCCAAATAGTGGTTTGGCATGTGAAGGTGTTTTTGGGTGAATCAGGAGAAGCACAAAATTTTGAATATGTAAAATCAATTTCTTGCACATTGAGATGCGTCTGATGTGGGTATTCGGTAAGCATCAAATATTATGGTATGGTAAATTTTTAACACACATGGACAATAACTATGAGCATGCTTGTTAGGTTTCCCTATTGTTAAAGATAAAGGACTTTCAAGCAAGACATCACAAATATCTATAGTGCAACATGGCTAGTGATAGATTCATGCATAGGTTTGATTCTATACTCAAAATATCACTGGTGCTTGACCTCAATAGCATTTTATTGTTGCAAACATCCCAAGAAATAAGGTTAAAATTAAGTTATGGTGAAACCAAGGGGCTTGAATATCTTGTTCCATGGTATCTTTTGATCTTAGAGTCAATATTGACATGAAGAGGGTTGTCATTTACTAGATAGTAAGTGTGGAACAAATTTTATTGTTTCGAAGATGCATTGGAAGTAGGGGCTTCTTTAGACTAATTGTTGTAGCATCAATTTCATGGTCAATGTTTATGTTCAGTCAATCAAACATTTGGCTAACAAAGCACAAACTTGTTATGGTCATAATTATAATCATTGGGTGTTAATTTGATTATGGTTGCACCAAATACCTCCTTATTTTCTATTTTTTTGTTTTATGTATGATTAGAATCTTCTTTTATGCATATAGTGCCCTTGGCTATTTGGCACCTTTGGTTATTGTGAATTTTACACAAGCAATTTCAACTTTGGTGCTTATGAGTCTTATGGATGGGTTGCCTGGGATACTTATACATTGTTTGAGAATTTTATTCAATATTGGTCAAAATAGATAGGCTTGCATTATAATGTCAATAGGAACTCCATTTGCAAGCAATTGTGTTAGTGATGGTCATTGATGTGCTTGAGCACATGATGCTTCTTGTCATCATTGATGCATAATCTAGGGAAAGCTAATTAAACTCATCAATATACCTTTAGATAGATTTGGTAGGATTGAATTATGGTGTTGATAAGAACTCCATCTCTAAGAAAATGTAGTCATGAAGGTTGCTAATGTGCTCAAGTATGTGTTGTTTCTCATCACTACAAATGCATAGTTTGGATAAAGCTCATTCAAACTCATGGATATCATCTTAGGCAAGTTGGGTTTTCCATTGATGCAATTATTGCTAATGCATATACTTGTATTTATTGGGATTTGGGGGACAATAACAAGTGACCAATGCTTCTATGATCTTCTTACATGTGTCAATAGGATCAAGATCATTATCACACTATGCACTTGTGGTTTCCCCTAATACAATATATGCCTATACATTTTTAGAGCAACAAAAGAATATTTTCTATATTAGCAAAGTGATTGGCTATATAAGAAGATTTGAACTACTCAAGCCACATCCCATGCCTCAATTTTGATCTTGCCTTGGAAAATTAGAATAACAATATTGTTTTTCACTTTCAATGTATTATGCTTAAAGGATAGAGATAAAGGTTGGATATAATCCAACCATTACAACATGTAACTATCCAAAGAGAGATTTTCTATTCTTCAAGCACATCCTTGACAAGCTTATGAAAGTTAAGGATATTGAAATTGAATGGCTTCATAAAATTATTTATATTTGCACACAAATATCATTCCTCTAGTTACTAAGACATGAAACAGAGTTGATTATCTTTTTATGTAAACACACATTTAATGAGAAGATATAATCAACACCCTACGCTCGAATAAGACTATAATATTACACCAATACTAATTAATCTACACTACAAGATATAAGACATGATACAAAGGACAACCCTGTAGCTAACTTTGTGAAGCTAAAGAGTTATGTTCAATGTTGTATAACAAAACAAGGCATGAATGGCATTCCCTCATACAACATGGTGTTAAATGAATAAATAAATAAATATAAAGGGATGTTTAGTAAGAAATGGAGGAGTAAAACTATGTAAATATATCAAAGACTTTATTTACAGATAGTGCAAATAAAAATAAAGATAAATACAAGGCCCTTAAGTAGTGTTAAACACAAAAAATCATCATCTGTGATTTATGCTCATGACCATTGTTCAACAAGTCGATAAGGAGAGTTCTACTCTTCTAAACATCTAGACAAGGTTATGCATAAGGGGTCATACCCGAAATGTACTTGTAAAAAATTGGCAAATCTATTTTGAAACCCTAGCGAATCCTAGACAAATTCATGTAGGAGGACATGATGAATTACCTTATTTTTTCACAAAAAATTATAAAACATTGATGAATTTGAAAGTTTTGGTCGGATAGGGTGGAAAACAAGATATGACCATGGGTACGATATATAAAAGGGTTTGACCTCAAACTCAGTGCAAAAAATGCTTTAGTCTCGAATCGTGTGCAAAAAATGGTTTGGCCTCAAACTAGGTGCAGAACAAGGTCCGATCTTGGATCAGGTGCAAAACAAGGTTTGACCTCATACCGGGTACAGATTAACATCCAGCCTCAAATTGGGTGCAGATCAAAGTCCAGTCTTAGACTGGGTGTAGAAAATGGTCTGACCTTAAATTAGGTGCAGATCAAGATCCAGCCTCAGATTAGGTACAAATCAAGGTTTGACCTTAGACTAGGTACAAAACAAGATCTGACCTTGGATTGGGTGTAGAAATTGGTCCGATCTCAAATTAGGTGTAGATCAAGGTCCGATTTTAGACCAGATGTAAATCAAGTTTTAGCCTTGGACCTGGTGTAGAACAAGGTTTGACCTCAAACACGATGCAGATCAAGGTTCAGCCTTAGATCGAGTGTAGATCAAGGTTTGAATTTGTATCAGGTGTAGATAATGGTTCAACCTTAAATTGGGTGTAGATAATGGTTCGACCTCGGATTGGGTGTAGCTAATGGTTCGACCTCTGATTGGGTGCAACCAATGGCCCAACCTCAGACTAGGTCTATATTAAGATCTACCCTTGGATTGGGTGCAGATAATGGTATGGCCTCATACTGGGTGCAAATAATGGTTTGACATTAAATCGGATGTTATGCAAGGTCTAGTCATTGACCTAGTGTGAAACACGTTCTCCCATGGATAGAAAGCCACATGTCACACGATCAATCACCCATATTGCATGTCCAATACCATGCTACCACGTTTCAACCCCATCTATTCTCTCCTTAAAAGGACATCAACTGTTATTTTTCTAGTTTTCATTTCTGTAATTGCACTCAACCAGAGCGAATTATTACCCAAAAACCTTCCCAACCCAATTTCTCCTACTTCCATAAAAACTAGCAATGCCCACTGCTTACGCCCCTACTCCAAAATTAAAGAACCTTTCTTGCACTACAATTTTAGATTTGTTAACAACTCTAGGTTTGGACTTTTTGTGGGTAGATGACGCAGGTTTTACGAACTTGCTTTCCATGCCCCAATTCAAAATTGATAAAGTCCTCCTGCACACTATCATAATTGCTTATGACCATGACCATGCCATAGTCAACATGAAATTATAGAATAGAAATTTGTCGTTCACAATTACGCCTGTAGACATTCAAAGATTGATAGATCTTCCTTTCATGGATTATCCTCCAGTAACACCAAAGCTCGCACTATCTCCAAATTATAGAGGATACCTTGAGATAACATACAATATTGGCATGAAATTGTTGCAAGGTATAATTCTTGTTACTTAGATTCTATTAATGTTCAAATTTTCAAATTTGTAAATTGTTATCTTTTTTTTTTGCAGCTTATGCCACTAAGTTAAAAAGAGTGTTAGCAATCAACTCTGTTGAACATCCAACTTTGAAGGCCATTATTGAGTTCTTCTAGAAAAGACTAATTTTGCATGGAAGAACAAAAATTTAGTTTTGGACACTGGACTATATTATTCGTTGTCTACACCATGAGAGGTTGGATTGGTGCACATATATTTCAAATCGGATCAGATCAGAGTTACATGGCATGCAATTGTAAACCAACACAACATCCAATCCCATTATGGGTAGCATTAATTACATTTTAGCATTGTATTTTATGGTCAAATATGGAATTATTACCTTCAATTTGTGGGGTGTCATGGCAATGGTGTGTAGTGTTGGATGCACTACAGTTGGTACAGGAGTATTTTGTATTTTTTAGTTTCATCTAAATGTAAAGTAGGGCAGCCACCACAAAGAGTAAACAAAATGTTGCCTTAAGGGGTCATAGGCTATAACAAACTAGTGATTCTAAATATAATGCATCACAATTATCACTATTGTAGAGGCCGCATAAATGTTTGAGTTAAGCTGCTTCACCTGGGGGTTCTCATGCACCTAGGTTTGCACAAAATGTGCAGGCTAAATATAGTGTGGCTAGCCCCATCTCCATAGACACCCAAATTCATCATATTTCATCATCTTCATGTAGATCAATGTGTTTGAATTAAGATTTTTTTTCTATTTTATTTTCTAAATAATTCTAGCAAAACAATTTTGACTGTTTTCAGGCGCCTCTCAACGACAACTTGTGAGAGGCGATATACCCCTACCACTTCCACCACTGCAACAATAGCCTATGCAAATGAGAGGCCAAATGCATATTGGATTTGGAAAAAAATAAATTCCATAGAGATCGTGGGGGCATCACCAAGTCCTAGGTATGGGTTCTCATATTTTACATTTCACACAACTTCAAAGGCACTAGAAGTTTCAATCATGGGATTGGATAATATCCAACTTGATGATGATTTTTCATTGCAGGGAAATATTTTAGGCTTCAAGGCAACATATGTGCTTCAATATCCATAGGGTGAAGCACAACAAACAAAATCCCTTGCATCTGAGTCGACATCATTGCCATCTCCTCAAGGAAATGACCCTCATCCTCAAACTAAGGATGACATTGTAAATTTTGATGAAACTATTCTAATGGTTGAAATATTGAATCAACCATAAAAAATATTGTGCTTAGATATTTGGAAGTGTTGAAGGATTGGGAATATTGGGCCAAGGTCCTTATAAATAAAATTAACGCCTGGTATAAGAATTTTTCTAAGAGAGAATCATTTTTTTCTTTGGTTCAGTATGAACCGAAAAAGCTTGGTGGCCTGCTAGATCAAGTGTTATGAACCTCCCTCGGTGGACTTTTCTATAAGTTGGATTTATGTTTTGGCCAGATTATCTCAAGATGGAATGATTAATTTTGTCAAAATGTATTGTAGTGAAGAACGCAATCTTATACTGAGAGGGGGGGTGAATAGTATAAGATAAGACTTTTTTCTTTTCTTTTCAAAGCAATAACTTCAAATAATATCAATACAATAATTAAACAATGCACAAATCACCACACACATAAGAGAAAAATATTTTTACGTGGAAACACCCTCTCGAGAGAAAACCACGGCAAAATATTGCTTATATATTTCTTCAATAAATTTTATGGGCACCAACCCACAGGAGACACCAATCCCCTATACAAGTTTGTGGACACCAATCCACAAGAGACACCAATCCCCTATACAAGTTCATGGACACCAATCCCCTATACAAGTTCATGGACACCATTCCACATGATACACCAATCTCCTTCTGCTCACAAATCTGGTCCAAAACTCTGCTTAGGTTTGTCCTCAAGTCTTGCTCCAAAATTTGCTCACAAAAACTGCTCAAATATGATCAAAAATTTGCACACAAACACTGCTCAAATTTACTCCAAAATCTACTCACAAATACTACTCAAATTTATTCCAAATTTTGATCATAAACTATGCTCAAATCTTCTCACAAATTTGCTCTATAATTTTCCTTATTGCTTCTTTATCTAAAATCTAAATCAAACACTTAATATCCTTATCACTCCTTTTAACAACATTCACAATAAATATTAACTTAAAATAACTCCTTATATCTCCCTTTTAAAACTTTCAAAATAAAACTTTATAATAACAACACGACTCCTTATATCTCCCTTTTATAACTTGTACAATACAACTTTATAATAACAACATGAATCCTTATATCTCCATTTTATAACTTGTACAATAAAACTTTATAATAACAACATGACTCCTTATATCTCCCTTTTAACAAATTTAATTAAAAAATTTACCTTTACCTTGCATAGAAAAACTTAGCAAGTCGCAAAGGATATTCGACCTTCAGACCTCTAGTAGCGCAGTGCCCTAATGTGGGCTCATGACCAACTAAGCTAACCCAAAAGATGAAACCAAATGGGCACACTAAAATATATGGATCCTTCATCACGCTATCTCAAACAACAAAACCATAGCAAAAAAGGCATCGAGGGGACTCGACCTTCAAACCTTTTGCACCATAGTTCCCTAACACGGGCTAGTAACTAGTTGGGCTAACCCACTGGTAGAGATTAAACCGGCACAATTAAATATTTAAATCTTCCATACCTTGCACTTCAATCGCACAACAAAAAGGGCCATCGAGGGGATTTAAACTTTGGACCTTCTATACCGTAGTGCTCTAACACAGCCTAGCAACTGATTGGGCTAATCCAACGGTTGAGATTTAAAAAGGTACAATGAAATATTTTAAGCCTCCTTTGGATCACTACTATATCGCTGAACTTCCTCCCAAATCTTCTACTTGCGCTCCTCTCCGAGACGTCCTCAATTGTCTTCTACTTTTTGCTCGTTCTTCTCTCAAAGGATATTCAAATTTATTGCCTTTTCAAAATGAATTAATGGCCTTATATTAATATGCTTCCCTTTTCTCATTTGCACCCAAGGAGGTTGGCCCATGCATGTTTTAAATTTTGAACTTCATATTCACTTTTATATGGTGCTCAAGTTGGCCCACTTTCTTTTAAAAATACTTTTATATTATAATATTAAATCTATGATTTAAATATTATAATATTTGAGTATTTAAACTTTTATTCAAAATCTATTTAAATATTTTGATTTAAATATAAACCTTCCACTTTAATATTTAAATATTAAATCACCCTTGAAGATATCTGCCTTGATATCAATGACAACTCATATGATTAAATCACCCTTAAAGATATTCGCCTTAACATCAATGACAACTCACTAATTCTAACAATCTCCCCCTTTGTCATTGATAGCAACCCTGCAAAGAAACTATCCTTTACTAAAAAAATATCACAAGCTACTCCCCTTGACAAGCTACTCCCCCTTACTGAAATTCTCCCCTTTGACATCAATGGCAAAGGCTCCTTGGGGCTGAAAGATAAGATACTTGACAACGCCCCCTTACTCATTGCTCTAACTTTGAGGTACTCAATGATGAGATGGGAGTGAAAATACTCCCAACTTACTTCTGAGATACTCAAATGTCTCCTTTGGAAGTGGCTTGGTAAAGATGTCAACAATCTGTTCCTTTGTAGCAATGTATTCCAACTTGACTTGTTGATCAATCACTTGCTCTCTCAAAAAGTGATACTTGATCGAAATGTGCTTGGTCCTTGAATGCATCATCGAATTCTTTGAAATATTGATGGCACTTGTATTATCACAAAGTATTGATATAGGATGATCATGCTCTACTTTGAAATTACTTAAGGTTTGTTTCATCCATAAAACCTGAATGCAACAAGAAACTACTACAATGTACTATGCCTCTATAGTAGATAAGGACATTGATGCTTATTTTTTACTTAGCTAAGAGACCAAATGGTCTCCAAGAATAAATACTCCTCCACTTGTGCTTTTCCTCTCATCCACACTGCCTACACAATCTACATTTGTATATGCAATGAGAGTGAAATTATCACATCTGGGATACCACAGTCTAAAATCCATAGTTCCTATCAAATACTTGAAGATTATTTTTACTGTCTATACATGTGTTTCCTTTGGTGTAGCTTGAAATCTTACCACCAATCTGACTGCATGTATTATGTCTGGCCTTGTATTTGACATATAGTAAACTTCCAATCATGGATCTATATAAAGTTTTATTAGCCTCAAGAGACTCATCATCTTTACTTAACTTGCATCATGTAATCATGGGAATACTCACAGGATTGCAATCCTCCATCGTAAACGTTTTCAACATTTCTTTTACATACTTGGTTTTAGAGATAAATATATCTTTATCTGATTGTGATATTTGTAAACCAAGAAAGAAAGATAGCCCACCAAGCATTGACAAATCAAATTATTTTTGCATATATTTTACAAATTCTTGACACATCTTGTTATTACTGCCTTCGAAAATGATGGCATCCACATAGACCACTACAATTAACTGGTCATTTTCTTCATTTTTGATGTACAGGTTGCTATCAACTATACCTTTTCTGAAACCCTATTCTTGGAGGTATTTATCCAACCTTGAGTACCAAGTTCTAGGGGCTTGCTTTAGTCCATAAAGAGCTTTCTTCAATCTGCATACATATTCTGGATTTTCTATCAGGTTGAAGCATCTGGTTGCTCAATTTAGACTTATTCCTCTAAGTTACCATTAAGAAATATTTATTTTACATCCATTTGGTACACTTTAAATTTCTAAAAATTAAAAAATCCAAGAACATTCTTATGGCCTTAAGATGAGCAACAGGAGAAAATGTCTCTTCAAAATCAATTCCCTCAACTTGTGCATAGCCTTTGCACACAATTATTGCTTTGTTTTTGAAAACCTAACCATATTCGTTTAACTTATTTCTATAGATCCATTTGGTGTTGATTACGTTCTTATATTTTGGACGTGGAACAAGTTCCCAAGTCTCACTCTTCTCTATTTGATCTAACTCCTCTTCCATTGCCTTAATCCAATATTTATCTTCACTTGCTTCATTGAAATTCTTTGGCTCAACTTTAGATAGTAAAAATAAGTTGGTGTGATCACTTATACCTATTATTTTCCTCCTTGTTTGTATTTCATCTAGATTCCCAATAATCAGATCTTCTATATGGTTCTTTTGCACATATCTGGATGGTATTTTAGATGGTATATTGGGGGGTGTTCTTGAGGATGTCCTATGATTCTCATATTCTTCAGTCTATTCATATTTGCAACTTTCCCCTTCTTGATACACAATATCTTGAGCTGGTTCTCTTAGATCTATTTCTTAATCAACTCTTACATTTGCACTTTCCATAATTTTATGTGATCTTTTATTGTAGCATCTATAGGCTTTGCTCTTTGAAGAGTATCCAAGGAATATACCCTCATCACACCTGGAATAAAACTTACCCAAATATTTTTCTTCTCATCTAATGTAGCATTCACTTCCAAAACTTTTGAAGTACTTCACAGTAGCTGGTCTTCCCTTCCAAATCTCATATAGATTTTTGTGGTGATTTACTCTTACTTGAGATCTCTTGATGATATAAATAGTTGTATGAATCGCCTCTATCCAAAAAGCATCAAAAAGCTTACACTCATTTACAATGGCCCTAGACATACCTTGAACAGTTTTGTTCTTCCTTTCAACTACTCCATTATGTTGTGGAGTTCTTGTTGCTTAGTATTATCTCTTGATTCCTTGTTGTTCACAGAATTCTACAAATTTATTTGAAGTGAATTCCCCTCCTCTATATGATCTTAGATACTTGATATTTTTGCCTGTTTCATTTTCTATAAGTGCCTTGAGTTCTTTGAACCTTTCAAAAGCTTTTGATTTTTATCTTAAGAATGTTACCCAAGTCATTCTAGAATAATCATCAATAAACAACATGAAATAATTCTCACCTTGTAAGCTCTTTGTTCTTTTAGGGTTGCATAGATTAGTTTGAATCCACTCCAGAGGCTTAAATGAAGTGAATTCCTTTTATTTGAAACATGATCTTGTTTTCTTACCATGATGGCACTATGCACAAATCGTGCTTGGGGGTTTGGCTATTTTGGGAAAATATTTGACTACCTGTTTCTTTCTTATTTTCACTATGTTGTCAAATTTCAAGTGTCCCATTCTCCAGTGCCATAACCAGCTCTCATCCTCTTGTGATAAAAAGTATTTTTGTCCCTTAATTTTGCTTAACATATAGAGATTGTTAGCAGTTCTACAGGCATCTGCAATAAGCTTTCATGTATTGGATTTCCTGATCTCACATCCATTTGGATGAAATGGGATTGTATTCCCTTGATAACATAGTTGACTCACACTTAGAATATTGTGCTTCAATCCTTCAACATATAATACATTCTCAGTCCTTGATCTTCCATTATCCAGGCTTAAGGTTCCCTTTCCAATAATTTTGGCAGAAGCATTATCACCAAATTTCAGTATGCCTCCATTTATTTTTTTGAGAGAGAAATTTGCTTTTATCACCTATCATATGGCTAGAACAACCACTATCAATGTACCACTGGTTTCCTTCATTTTACACATGAAGAGTTATTTGTACCAACATAGACTTTTATTTTTCTTATTCATTTTTCTTTTTCTAAACTTTTGAGGACATATCATTTTGAACAGTTTGACATTCCTCCTTCTTGCTTTATTTTGGAAGTTCTGGGAACATTGTTCTACACCATTTAGCTTTATACCCAAAATTATCACATTTGTAACAAATAATATTGTAATCCATGAGAGGTGCAAATGAATTGAAATTTCTCTTGGTGAAGCCAAAATCACTTTTAGCATGGACACTGCAATGTATAGCTTTATGACCAAATTTGTTACATGAAAAACAATAACCATGGAATAAATATTGAAATGTGTTTTATTGCATTGGAGGATATGGTCACCTGGTTCTCTCATTGATGTTTCTATGATTGAATTTGGTCCATGATGATTCTTTATTTTCTTTCGTCTTGATGATTCCACTTCTCAACACATCAGCATAGGTCTTAGGCTCCTCTTTAATTATTTTCTTTGATGCCTCTGTTCCTTTTGAGATTGACTCCCTTTTTTTTTTCTTTGACTTTATTTAAAACCAATTTCAGTTTTTATAGTCTAATATCTTTATGCTTTGATAATGTTATCCATGATTTCTATGGTTTTATCAAACCTATGTAGCCTATCATTTTATTTTTCCACTTCCTTAGACAGACAACGTCATATTCCAATTTTTCATAGTCCAACTCTTTTTCCTTTAACTTCTCAGTCATACCTTCCTAAATTCGCTTTGTCTCTTCAATTTTAATTTTTAAGTTGATAAGCTCTTGCAAAAGATTTGATTTTATTTCCTCATTCTCTTGTACTTGAATATTAAGTCTTGATTTTTTCTTTCTAATACTTTTCAACTCTTCAAGAGCAACAACAATTTCCTCTTCTAAGCCCATTATGGCTTCCTCTTCATTTTTTGGAATTTTCTCCTTTTCTTGGATTTCAACAATAGGAGTATTTTCTTTCACCTCCATGGCCATGTGTGTTATTGTTATAACTTGTATTTGTCATAAGGTCAAGTTTAATTAGTTTTTATGTAAATAAATAAATGTGTGAGAATATCTTGTAGAGTATCTAAAATGTTCCTAGAGTCAATATGAAACTATTATGAAAAGTCCAATATATCTATCTAGAATATGTCTAAAAGTTCAAAGTACTTCTAGGAGTACTAGGTATGCCATGGGAAGAGTCCAACAGAAGTTGAGACATAATGGAAGAGTCCAAAAATAGATGTATAGAATATGTTGACATATTATCCATCTAGACTTTTCCATATTTGGAATATCTAGATCTCGTATAACCATAAATAGAGGGAAATTCCCCCAATGGAAGGCAAGTTAACTTGAGAAATTTTCATCATGTATGGTTATAGAATTGCATTGTAATATTGCAACTTTGCAGCATTTTCTTATTATAATATTTCAGCATTATAATCAACTTATTTGAGAATATATTGTTGTAGATATTTATAAGGAAGCAAGGAGTCCTTGTTAGTTGTTATATTACAAGTTGGACCAATGCAAGATGGTCATAATAATTGGGTAAATCCACATGCTACTAGCAAGCTCTAATGGATGCCACAACCACTCACTTGATAGTAATGTAAATTTTTATTTTATGATTAATACTAAACCTACATATTATTTTACATTGTAATGTTGTGTTCTCGGGTTTTTATGCACTTGTTTTTACCATAGGAAAATTTCCACATAGGGCTATGCAATTAAATGGTCAGAGTAAGAGAAGGACTTGAGTAAAGTATTTGACTGTTGGGTGATGGCAAATACATACATGTTGAAAAATATTAGATTCTTTCTCCCTTCTTGTAAGCTACCATGAAGGCCATCTTTGAGAACCTATCAATCATAATAAAGATGCAATTGTTCTTTCACTTGATCATATTGTTAACAAAGTTTGGGTTGCAATAAATTTTGGGTCTCTAAGCCACAACATAAAAAATTTGTGATAGGTTATATGGGTAATACTCATATTTTCTTAGCATATTCTAAGGAGGATGTTAAGTAGTTTAGTCAACAATATAAATGGCATGCATTTATAACAGTTTAACAAGAAAAGAACAATGGGTAAATTTTTTTCCAACATTCTTAAGTGATAAGGGATAATTGGTAATAGCAAGAGAAGGGATTGAGTAAGGCATTTGAGTAATGAGTGATGGAAAATCCATACATATTAAAAAAATATTAGATTCTTTCAATAATGTTGACTCTCTTCTTGTAAGCTACCATGAAGGGCATCTTTGAGAACATATCGATCATGAGAAAGATGCAATTATTCTCACTTGGTTGTATGCAATCATAAGAGAAATCCATGTTGAAGGATTTGAAAGTTTGAAAAAAATTAGTAAAGATATTTGAAGTCTAATGTCTCTATCTAATGGCTCGGTGATGTTGCATGGAATAAAATATTATATGGATTTCTACAATGTGATGTATGTAATGCTTGTAATTTGTTGTAGGGGAACAATAATTTTGTTTGCCCCCAAGAACTTGATGTTTTAGAGTAGTGTGCCTCCCAGATAACTTGGTGGAATAATGTGCCATAGGGAACATAGAGATACTCCAAGAATAGATTTGCACTTAGTAGAGGTAGTACTACTAGCTTGCCTTGCATAAAATATCGATGTATCTACAACATATCACAGTATTATAAATAGATATTTCCTTAATCATGAGAATTATAACCATAAGCATCCATTAGTATGAAGATCATTTAAAGTAATAAGCATTTGAAAAAATCAATTTCTTGATTATTCTTACCCTTGCAATGTTTGATTACAAGGTGGAATTTTTATTATCATGATACCTGCACAAAGTGCATTCTCTAGCTTTCTTTGTATGTGTAAGAATTGAAGAGCCTTGTGATTAGAGTGTATTATGGTTTCACCTATAATATAATGTTTTTGCTATCCAACTACATGCATAATGAAAAAGAATCATTCTCATAGATAAAGTGACACCGCACAATATCATTGGAAGTTTTAAAATGGTAGGTGATAGGATGCCCATGCTAAATGTACATTGTGTCAATTGCATAATCGAATGAATGATCTAGTTCAACTGTCAAGAAATATGTAAAAGTCCAAGGATAAAGTGAGGGTAAAATTTGACAAGGCAAAGAGATTTTTGATCTTATCCATATTCTTTGGGATGGTCCAATATTTGATAACTTTGATCTTAGTTTGGTCTACATGCATGTTGCAACAATTGATGACAGACTATAAATTTAACTCTAAGATGTATAAGATATACATATCAAGATGTACATGTTCAACATGTTCCTCCCATGTCTTACTATAGATAAAAATATTGTTTCAATATACTATGATAAATGGGTTGATGAAAGATCTCTAAAATGTCATTCATCTAATGTGTGAATGTAGTTGGTGTATCAATCATACCAATGGGAATAACCAACCATTCATGCAAGCCCTCACCAAATTTAAAAATAATTTTTAAAATATCACTATGATTTATAGGTACTTAATGATAACATAACTTTATGTTAACTTTTATGAAGTGTCATATGCCTAGCATATGCATGATCTTTGTAAGTATCTTATTGAGGTTGTAATAGTTAGTGTATAGTTTCTAAGAACCATTTTTTTTGGAATTGGGATGATTGGAATAACACATGGAGTATAATATGAACATATATTCCCTTGACTAATGAGCTCATAAATTTCTATATGTTTCATTATTCTCCCAAATTGATCTACAATATACAAGACTATTCATAAGATGAGATCCTAGGACCAAATCAATTAGATGTTTCATAAAACAATGGAGGACTCAATGTGAACCCTAAAAAACATCATTTTAAGTATAAATTAAAGTCTTAATATGGTGAAATTTTTAATAAGTGACAAATCTATACATAGCCAAATAGTGGTTTGGCATGTGAAGGTGTTTTTGGGTGAATCAGGAGAAGCACAAAATTTTGAATATGTAAAATCAATTTCTTGCACATTGAGATGCGTCTGATGTGGGTATTCGGTAAGCATAAAATATTATGGTATGGTAAATTTTTAACACACATGGACAATAACTATGAGCAGGCTTGTTAGGTTTCCCTATTGTTAAAGATAAAGGACTTTCAAGCAAGACATCACAAATATCTATAGTGCAACATGGCTAGTGATAGATTCATGCATAGGTTTGATTCTATACTCAAAATATCACTGGTGCTTGACCTCAATAGCATTTTATTGTTGCAAAAATCCCAAGAAATAAGGTTAAAATTAAGTTATGGTGAAACCAAGGGGCTTGAATATCTTGTTCCATGGTATCTTTTGATCTTAGAGTCAATATTGACATGAAGAGGGTTGTCATTTACTAGATAGTAAGTGTGGAACAAATTCTATTGTTTCAAAGATGCATTGGAAGTAGGGGCTTCTTTAGACTAATTTTTGTAGCATCAAGTTCATGGTCAATGTTTATGTTCAGTCAATCAAACATTTGGCTAACAAAGCACAAACTTGTTATGGTCATCATTATAATCATTGAGTGTTAATTTGATTATGGTTGCACCAAATACCTCCTTATTTTCTATATTTTTGTTTTATTTATGATTAGAATCTTCTTTTATGCATATAGTACCCTTGGCTATTTGGCACATTTGGTTATTGTGAATTTTTCACAAGCAATTTCAACTTTGGTGCTTATGAGTCTTATGGATGGGTTGCCTGGGATACTTATACATTGTTTGAGAATTTTATTCAATATTGGTCAAAATAGATAGGCTTGCATTATAATGTCAATAGGAACTCCATTTGCAAGCAATTGTGTTAGTGATGGTCATTGATGTGCTTGAGCACATGATGCTTCTTGTCATCATTGATGCATAATCTAGGGAAAGCTAATTAAACTCATCAATATACCTTTAGATAGATTTGGTAGGATTGAATTATGGTGTTGATAAGAACTCCATCTCTAAGAAAATGTAGTCATGAAGGTTGCTAATGTTCTCAAGTATGTGTTGTTTCTCATCACTACAAATGCATAGTTTGGATAAAGCTCATTCAAACTCATGGATATCATCTTAGGCAAGTTGGGTTTTCCATTGATGCAATTATTGCTAATGCATATACTTGTATTTATTGGGATTTTGGGGACAATAACAAGTGACCAATGCTTCTATGATCTTCTTACATGTGTCAATAGGATCAAGATCATTATCACACTATGCACTTGTGGTTTCCCCTAATACAATATATGCCTAGACATTTTTAGAGCAACAAAAGAATATTTTCTATATTAGCAAAGTGATTGGCTATATAAGAAGCTTTGAACTACTCAAGCCACATCCCATGCCTCAATTTTGATCTTGTCTTGGAAAATTAGAATAACAATATTGTTTTTCACTTTCAATGTATTATGCTTAAAGGATAGAGATAAAGGTTGGATATAATCCCACCATTACAACATGTAACTATCCAAAGAGATATTTTCTATTCTTCAAGCACATCCTTGACAAGCTTATGAAAGTTAAGGATATTGAAATTGAATGGCTTCATAAAATTATTTATATTTGCACACAAATATCATTCCTCTAGTTACTAAGACATGAAACAGAGTTGATTATCTTTTTATGTAAACACACATTTAATGAGAAGATATAATCAACACCCTACGCTCGAGTAAGACTATAAGATTACACCAATACTAATTAATCTACACTACAAGATATAAGACATGATACAAAGGACAACCCTATAGCTAACTTTGTGAAGATAAAGAGTTATGTTCAATGTTGTATAACAAAACAAGGCATGAATGGCATTCCCTCATACAACATGGTGTTAAATGAATAAATAAATAAATATAAAGGGATGTTCAGTAAGAAATGGAGAAGTAAAACTATGTAAATATATCAAAGACTTTATTTACAGATAGTGCAAATACAAATAAAGATAAATACAAGGCCCTTAAGTAGTGTTAAACACAAAAAATCATCATCTGTGATTTATGCTCATGACCATTGTTCAACAAGTCGATAAGGAGAGTTCTACTCTTCTAAACATCTAGACAAGGTTATGCATAAGGGGTCATACCCGAAATGTACTTGTAAAAAATTGGCAAATCTATTTTGAAACCCTAGCGAATCCTAGACAAATTCATGTAGGAGGACATGATGAATTACCTTATTTTTTTACAAAAAATTATAAAACATTGATGAATTTGAAAGTTTTGGTCGGATAGGGTGGAAAACAAGATATGACCATGGGTACGATATATAAAAGGGTTTGACCTCAAACTCAGTGCAAAAAATGCTTCAGTCTCGAATCGTGTGCAGAAAATGTTTTGGCCTCAAACTAGGTGCAGAACAAGGTCCGATCTTGGATCAGGTGCAAAACAAGGTTTGACCTCATATCGGGTACAGATTAACATCCAGCCTCAAATTGGGTGCAGATCAAGGTCCAGTCTTAGACTGGGTGTAGAAAATGGTCTGACCTCAAATTAGGTGCAGATCAAGATCTAGCCTCAGATTAGGTACAAATCAAGGTTTGACCTTAGACTAGGTACAAAACAAGATCTGACCTTGGATTGGGTGTAGAAATTGGTCCGATCTCAAATTAGGTGTAGATCAAGGTCCGATTTTAGACCAGATGTAAATCAAGTTTTAGCCTTGGACCTGGTGTAGAACGAGGTTTGACCTCAAACCCGATGCAGATCAAGGTTCAGCCTTAGATCGAGTGTAGATCAATGTTTGAATTTGTATCAGGTGTAGACAATGGTTCAACCTTAAATTGGGTGTAGATAATGGTTCGACCTCGGATTGGGTGTAGCTAATGGTTTGACCTCAGATTGGGTGCAACCAATGGCCCAACCTCAGACTAGGTCTAGATTAAGATCTACCCTTGGATTGGGTGCAAATAATGGTATGGCCTCATACTGGGTGCAGATAATGGTTTGACATTAAATCAGATGTTATGCAAGGTCTAGTCATTGACCTAGTGTAAAACACGTTCTCCCATGGATAGAAAGCCACATGTCACACGATCAATCACCCATATTGCATGTCCAATACCATGCTACCACGTTTCAACCCCATCTATTCTCTCCTTAAAAGGACATCAACTGTTATTTTTCTAGTTTTCATTTTTGTAATTGCACTCAACCAGAGCGAATTATTACCCAACAACCTTCCCAACCCAATTTCTCCTACTTCCATAAAAACTAGCAATGCCCACTGCTTACGCCCCTACTCCAAAATTCAAGAACCTTTCTTGCACTACAATTTTAGATTTGTTAACAACTCTAGGTTTGGACTTTTTGTGGGTAGATGACGCAGGTTTTACGAACTTGCTTTCCATGCCCCAATTCAAAATTGATAAAGTCCTCCTGCACACTATCATAGTTGCTTATGACCATGACCATGCCATAGTCAACATGAAATTATAGAATAGAAATTTGTCGTTCACAATTATGCCTGTAGACATTCAAAGATTGATAGATCTTCCTTTCATGGATTATCCTCCAGTAACACCAAAGCTCGCACTATCTCCAAATTATAGAGGATACCTTGAGATAACATACAATATTGGCATGAAATTGTTGCAAGGTATAATTCTTGTTACTTAGATTCTATTAATGTTCAAATTTTCAAATTTGTAAATTGTTATCTTTTTTTTTTTGGCAAACTTATCGCCACTAAGTTAAAAAGAGTGTTAGCAATCAACTCGTTGAACATCCAACTCTGAAGGCCATTATTGAGTTCTTCTAGACAAGACTAATTTTGCATGGAAGAACAAAAATTTAGTTTTGGACACTGGACTATATTATTCGTTGTCTACACCATGAGAGGTTGGATTGGTGCACATATATTTCAAATCGGATCATATCAGAGTTACATGGCATGCAATTGTAAACCAACACAACATCCAATCCCATTATGGGTAGCATTAATTACATTTTAGCATTGTATTTTATGGTCAAATATGGAATTATTACCTTCAATTTGTGGGGTGTCATGGCAATGGTGTGTAGTGTTGGATGCACTACAGTTGGTACAGGAGTATTTTGTAATTTTTAGTTTCATCTAAATGTAAAGTAGGGCAGCCACCACAAAGAGTAAACAAAATGTTGCCTTAAGGGGTCATAGGCTATAACAAACTAGTGATTCTAAATATAATGCATCACAATTATCACTATTGTAGAGGCCGCATAAATGTTTGAGTTAAGCTGCTTCACCTGGGGGTTCTCATGCACCTAGGTTTGCACAAAATGTGCAGGCTAAATATAGTGTGGCTAGCCCCATCTCCATAGACACCCAAATTCATCATATTTCATCATCTTCATGTAGATCAATGTGTTTGAATTAAGATATGTGCTTCAATATCCATAGGGTGAAGCACAACAAACAAAATCCCTTGCATCTGAGTCGACATCATTGCCATCTCCTCAAGGAAATGACCCTCATCCTCAAACTAAGGATGACATTGTAAATTTTGATGAAACTATTCTAATGGTTGAAATATTGAATCAACCATAAAAAATATTGTGCTTAGATATTTGGAAGTGTTGAAGGATTGGGAATATTGGGCCAAGGTCCTTATAAATAAAATTAACGCCTGGTATAAGAATTTTTCTAAGAGAATCATTTTTTTCTTTGGTTCAGTATGAACCGAAAAAGCTTGGTGGCCTGCTAGATCAAGTGTTATGAACCTCCCTCGGTGGACTTTTCTATAAGTTGGATTTATGTTTTGGCCAGATTATCTCAAGATGGAATGATTAATTTTGTCAAAATGTATTGTAGTGAAGAACGCAAGCTTATACTGAGAGGGGGGGTGAATAGTATAAGATAAGACTTTTTTCTTTTCTTTTCAAAGAAATAACTTCAAATAATATCAATACAATAATTAAACAATGCACAAATCACCACACACATAAGAGAAAAATATTTTTACGTGGAAACACCCTCTCGAGAGAAAACCACGGCAAAATATTGCTTATATATTTCTTCAATAAATTTTATGGGCACCAACCCACAGGAGACACCAATCCCCTATACAAGTTTGTGAACACCAATCCACAAGAGACACCAATCCCCTATACAATTTCATGGACACCAATCCCCTATACAAGTTCATGGACACCATTCCACATGATACACCAATCTCCTTCTGTTCACAAATCTGGTCCAAAACTCTGCTTAGGTTTGTCCTCAAGTCTTGCTCCAAAATTTGCTCACAAACACTGCTCAAATCTGATCAAAAATTTGCACACAAACACTGCTCAAATTTACTCCAAAATCTACTCACAAATACTACTCAAATTTATTCCAAATTTTGATCATAAACTATGCTCAAATCTTCTCACAAATTTGCTCTATAATTTTCCTTATTGCTTCTTTATCTAAAATCCAAATCAAACACTTAATATCCTTATCACTCCTTTTAACAACATTCACAATAAATATTAACTTAAAATAACTCCTTATATCTCCCTTTTAAAACTTGCAAAATAAAACTTTATAATAACAACATGACTCCTTATATCTCCCTTTTATAACTTGTACAATAAAACTTTATAATAACAACATGAATCCTTATATCTCCCTTTTATAACTTGTAAAATAAAACTTTATAATAACAACATGACTCCTTATATCTCCCTTTTAACAAATTTAATTAAAAAATTTACCTTTACCTTGCATAGAAAAACTTAGCAAGTCGCAAAGGATATTCGACCTTCGGACCTCTAGTAGCGCAGTGCCCTAATGCGGGCTCATGACCAACTAAGCTAACCCAAAATATGAAACCAAATGGGCACACTAAAATATATGGATCCTTCATCACGCTATCTCAAACAACAAAACCATAGCAAAAAAGGCATCGAGGGGACTCGACCTTCAAACCTTTTGCACCATAGTTCCCTAACACAGGCTAGTAACTAGTTGGGCTAACCCACTGGTAGAGATTAAACTGGCACAATTAAATATTTAAATCTTCCATACCTTGCACTTCAATCACACAGCAAAAAGGATCGTCGAGGGGATTTAAACTTCAAACCTTCTATACCGTAGTTCTCTAACGTAGCCTAGCAACTGATTGGGCTAATCCAACGGTTGAGATTTAAAAAGGTACAATGAAATATTTTAAGCCTCCTTTGGATCACTACTATACCGCTGAACTTCCTCCCAAATCTTCTACTTGCGCTCCTCTACGAGACGTCCTCCCTTGTCTTCTACTTTTTGCTCGTTCTTCTCTCAAAGGATATTCAAATTTATTGCCTTTTCAAAATGAATTAATGGCCTTATATTAATATGCTTCCCTTTTCTCATTTGCACCCAAGGAGGTTGGCCCATGCATGTTTTAAATTTTGAACTTCATATTCACTTTTATATGGTGCTCAAGTTGGCCCACTTTATTTTAAAAATACTTTTATATTATAATATTAAATCTATGATTTAAATATTATAATATTTGAGTATTTAAACTTTTATTCAAAAACTATTTAAATATTTTGATTTAAATATAAACCTTCCACTTTAATATTTAAATATTAAATCACCCTTGAAGATATCTGCCTTGATATCAATGACAACTCATATGATTAAATCACCCTTAAATATATTCGCCTTAACATCAATGACAACTCACTAATTCTAACAATCTCCCCCTTTGTCATTGATAGCAACCCTGCAAAGAAACTATCCTTTACTAAAAAAATATCACAAGCTACTCCCCTTGACAAGCTACTCCCCCTCATTGAAATTCTCCCCATTTGACATCAATGGCAAAGGCTCCTTGAGGCTGAAAGATAAGATACTTGACAACGCCCCCTTACTCATTGCTCTAACTTTGAGGTACTCAATGATGAGATGGGAGTGAAAATACTCCCAACTTACTTCTGAGATTCTCAAAGGTCTCCTTTGGAAGTGGCTTGGTAAAGATGTCAACAATCTGTTCCTTTGTAGCAATGTATTCCAACTTGACTTGTTGATCAATCACTTGCTCTCTCAAAAAGTGATACTTGATTGAAATGTGCTTGGTCCTTGAATGCATCATCGAATTCTTTGAAATATTGATGGCACTTGTATTATCACAAAGTATTGATATAGGATGATCATGCTCTACTTTGAAATTACTTAAGGTTTGTTTCATCCATAAAACCTGAATGCAACAAGAAACTACTACAATGTACTATGCCTCTATAGTAGATAAGGACATTGATGCTTATTTTTTACTTAGCTAAGAGACCAAATGGTCTCCAAGAATAAATACTCCTCCACTTGTGCTTTTCCTCTCATCCACACTGCCTACACAATCTACATTTGTATATGCAATGAGAGTGAAATTATCACATCCTGGGATACCACGAGTCTAAAATCCATAGTTCCTATCAAATACTTGAAGATTATTTTTACTTGTCTATACATGTGTTTCCTTTGGTGCAGACTTGAAATCTTACCACCAATCTGACTGCATGTATTATGTCTGGCCTTGTATTTGACATATAGTAAACTTCCAATCATGGATCTATATAAATTTTTATTAGCCTCAATAGACTCATCATCTTTACTTAACTTGCATCATGTAATCATGGGAGTACTCACAGGATTGCAATCCTCCATCCTAAATGTTTTCAACATTTCTTTTACATACTTGGTTTTAGAGATAAATATATCTTTATCTGATTGTGATATTTGTAAACCAAGAAAGAAAGATAGCCCACCAAGCATTGACAAATCAAATTATTTTTGCATATATTTTACAAATTCTTGACACATCTTGTTATTACTGCCTTCGAAAATGATGGCATCCACATAGACCACTACAATTAACTGGTCATTTTCTTCATTTTTGATGTACAAGTTGCTATCAACTATACCTTTTCTAAAACCCTGTTCTTGGAGGTATTTAACCAAGCTCTAGGGGCTTGCTTTAGTCCATAAAGAGCTTTCTTCAATCTGCATACATAGTCTGGATTGTCTATCAGGTTGAAGCATCTGGTTGCTCAATTTAGACTTATTCCTCTAAGTTACCATTAAGAAATATTTATTTTACATCCATTTGGTATACTTTAAAGTTCTAAAAATTAAAAAATCCAAGAACATTCTTATGGCCTTAAGATGAGCAACAGGAGAAAATGTCTCTTCAAAATCAATTCCCTCAACTTGTGCATAGCCTTTGCACACAATTATTGCTTTGTTTTTGAAAACCTAACCATATTCGTTTAACTTATTTCTATAGATCCATTTGGTGTTGATTACGTTCTTATATTTTGGACGTGGAACAAGTTCCCAAGTCTCACTCTTCTCTATTTGATCTAACTCCTCTTCCATTGCCTTAATCCAATATTTATCTTCACTTGCTTCATTGAAATTCTTTGGCTCAACTTTAGATAGTAAAAATAAGTTGGCGTGTTCACTTATACCTATTATTTTCCTCCTTGTTTGTATTTCATCTAGATTCCCAATAATCAGATCTTCTATATGGTTCTTTTGCACATATCTGGATGGTATTTTAGATGGTATATTGGGGGGTGTTCTTGAGGATGTCCTATGATTCTCATATTATTCGGTCTATTCATATTTGCAACTTTCCCCTTCTTGATACACAATATCTTGAGCTGGTTCTCTTAGATCTATTTCTTAATCAACTCTTACATTTGCACTTTCCATAATTTTATGTGATCTTTTATTGTAGCATCTATAGGCTTTACTCTTTGAAGAGTATCCAAGGAATATACCCTCATTACACTTGGAATAAAACTTACCCAAATATTTTTCTTCTCATCTAATGTAGCATTCACTTCCAAAACTTTTGAAGTACTTCACAGTAGCTGGTCTTCCCTTCCAAATCTCATATAGATTTTTGTGGTGATTTACGCTTACTTGAGCTCTCTTGATGATATAAATAGTTGTATGAATCGCCTCTATCCAAAAAGCATCAAAAAGCTTACACTCATTTACAATGGCCCTAGACATACCTTGAACAGTTTTGTTCTTCCTTTCAACTACTCCATTATGTTGTGGAGTTCTTGTTGCTTAGTATTATCTCTTGATTCCTTGTTGTTCACAGAATTCTACAAATTTATTTGAAGTGAATTCCCCTCCTCTATCTGATCTTAGATACTTGATATTTTTGCCTGTTTCATTTTCTATAAGTGCCTTGAGTTCTTTGAACCTTTCAAAAGCTTTTGATTTTTATCTTAAGAATGTTACCCAAGTCATTCTAGAATAATCATCAATAAACAACATGAAATAATTCTCACCTTGTAAGCTCTTTGTTCTTGTAGGGTTGCATAGATTAGTTTGAATCCACTCCAGAGGCTTAAATGAAGTGAATTCCTTTTATTTGAAACATGATCTTGTTTTCTTACCATGATGGCACTATGCACAAATCGTGCTTGGGGGTTTGGCTATTTTGGGAAAATTCTTGTTTGTTGCTTATTTTCACTATGTTGTCAAATTTCAAGTGCCCCATTCTCCCGTGCCATAACCAAATCTCATCCTCTTGTGATAAAAAGTATTTTTGTCCCTTAATTTTGCTTAACATATAGAGATTGTTAGCAGTTCTACAGGCATCTGCAATAAGATTTCATGTCTTGGATTTCCTGATCTCACATCCATTTGTATGAAATGGGAGTGTATTCCCTTGATAACATAGTTGACTCACACTTAGAATATTGTGCTTCAATCCTTCAACATATAATACATTCTCAGTCCTTGATCTTCCATTATCCAGGCTTAAGGTTCCCTTTCCAATAATTTTGGCAGAAGCATTATCACCAAATTTCAGTATGCCTCCATTTATTTTTTTGAGAGAGAAATTTGCTTTTATCACCTATCATATGGCTAGAACAACCACTATCAATGTACCACTGGTTTCCTTCATTTTACACATGAAGAGTTATTTGTACCAACATAGACTTTTATTTTTCTTATTCCTTTTTCTTTTTCTAAACTTTTGAGGACATATCCTTTTGAACAGTTTGACATTCCTCCTTCTTGCTTTATTTTGGAAGTTCTGGGAACATTGTTCTACACCATTTAGCTTTATACCCAAAATTATCACATTTGTAACAAATAATATTGTAATCCATGAGAGGTGCAAATAAATTGAAATTTCTCTTGGTGAAGCCAAAATCACTTTTAGCATGGACAATGCAATGTATAGCTTTATGACCAAATTTGTTACATGAAAAACAATAACCATGGAATAAATATTGAAACGTGTTTTATTGCATTGGAGGATATGGTCGCCTGGTTCTCTCATTGATGTTTCTATGATTGAATTTGGTCCATGATGATTCTTTATTTTCTTCCGTCTTGATGATTCCACTTCTCAACACATCAGCATAGGTCTTAGGCTCCTCTTTAATTATTTTCTTTGATGCCTCTGTTCCTTTTGAGATTGACTCCCTTTTTTTTTTCTTTGACTTTATTTAAAACCAATTTCAGTATTTATAGTCTAATATCTTTATGCTTTGATAATGTTATCCATGATTTCTATGGTTTTATCAAACCTATGTAGCCTATCATTTTATTTTTCCACTTCCTTAGACAGACAACCTCATATTCCAATTTTTCATAGTCCAACTCTTTTTCCTTCAACTTCTCAGTCATACCTTCCTCAATTCGCTTTGTCTCTTCAATTTTAATTTTTAAGTTGATAAGCTCTTGCAAAAGATTTGATTTTATTTCCTCATTCTCTTGTACTTGAATATTAAGTCTTGATTTTTTCTTTCTAATACTTTTCAACTCTTCAAGAGCAACAACAATTTCCTCTTCTAAGCCCATTATGGCTTCCTCTTCATTTTTTGGAATTTTCTCCTTTTCTTGGATTTCAACAATAGGAGTATTTTCTTTCACCTCCATGGACATGTGTGTTATTGTAAGATATTCCTTCAAGCTATTAGGCTTTCACGAAGGAACCTGCTCTGATACCAATTGAAGAACATAAGCTTATATTGAGAGGGGGGTGAACAATATAAGATAAGACTTTTCTCTTTTCTTTTTGACACAAGACTAGGACAACACACAGACAAATTTCATAGAGGTCTTCAATTCGAAAATACAGCACTTTCATTCAAAATGGCCAAGCCCCGAATACAATGCATGCGCGGCCCTTTTATCCCAGACCCCAGCTTCTTCCGACATCATTACACAAAGTGCGGGATTCCCTGTAACCATCCGCATGAATGTTCTGTGGCCATCTGCAAGATGCTGCCAGGTGCCTCGTATTCTCATGGTCTGTAATGGCGGAGTGCGCTGCAGCCGCCTGTCAATCCATCCGCCAAGTCATCATTCATAGGAATGCACCAAAGCCGCTTGTAGTTTGTTGCCACGTGTCCCTTTGCCAGAGTCCCAGTAATCGCTTCATACTCTAGGGCCACCTGTAACTTTACGCCATGTGTCCCTCTGCAACGGTCTCTGCAATCATCGACTGGTCAGGCGTCGTGAGCGTTCTGTCGTGATATCACGACGTGTTTGCCTCTTTACGCCCTCTCTCCTTTTTGGTCGCGATATCGCGACCATTCTACCTCTGGGAGCCTTTGCCCCAAAAGCGTCATGATTTCATGACCACCTTGCGCCTTTAAGCCCTTACTCCGAAAGTGTCACGATTTCGCGACCATTTCACGCCCTTGAGTCTTCGGCCCGAAAGTGTCACGATTTCGTGACCACTTTGCGCCGTTGAGCCTTCGCACCGAAAGCGTCGCGATTTCGTGACCACTTTGCATTTTAGAACCTTGCCTCCGAAAGTGTCACGATTTCGCGACCACTTTGCGTCGTTGAGCCTTCGCACCGAAAGCATCGTGATTTCGTGACCACTTTGCGTTTTAGAACCTTGCCTCCGAAAGTGTCACGATTTCGCGACCACTTTGCGCCGTTGAGCCTTCGCACCGAAAGCGTCGCGATTTCGTGACCACTTTGCGCCTTTGAACCTTGCCTCCGAAAGTGTCGCGATTTCGCGACCATTCTGTGCCTTCGAGCTTTTGCCTCCGAAGGTGTCACGATTTCGCGACCATTTTGTGCCTTGGCCTCTCTGCTTGGAAAATGTCGTGATTTCGCGACCATTTCGCATCCAGGCTGCTTGCTTCGGAGACGTCACAATTTCGCAACCATTTTGCGTCCGACTTGCTTCAAAAATGTCACGATTTCATGATAGTTTCGCACCTTGACTTCTTCGCTTCGAAAATGTCACGATTTCGCGACCATTTGATGCTCGAGCTGTTTTGTTTGGAAACGTCACGATTTCGTGACCATTTGGCGCCCAAGCTGCTTTTCTTCGAAAATGTCGCGATTTCGTGACCATTTGGCGCCTTGGCCCTTTTCATCAAAAAGCGTCGCGATATCGCGACAGTTTTGGCACTTAAAGAAAAAAACATTTTTGGGTGATGCAAGATTGCTTCTTCGCCTCCGGATGCTCCTGCATCAGACACCCGGGGTGAGTTTGAGAAGTGACCTTCACTTCTGATCTTTTCGAGGTAGACCCAGGCGATCAACCTCTACCTTTGATAACCAAGTCGCATCTTCTATGGGTTTGCCTTTCCATTTGACTAAATACTCAGAGTAACTCCTGTTTCGAGTACTTCGGCCCTCACGCGTATCCAGAACTTCTTCTATCTCGTCCGCAACTGGGATGACTGCTGGGATGCTCCACAAATTTGGGCTGGGTATCTCACTACTTTCTCCTTCATGATACTCGACCAAATCTGAAATGTTAAACACGGGGGAGATGTTAAGTTCACTTGGTAGCTCCACCTCGTATGCATTACCCGAATCCCGTTTGCCAATGATCCTGCATGGCCCAAATTTCTTCATTTTTAGTTTGTTATAGGTCTTGGCAGGAAACCGCTCCTTCCTCAGATGGACCATGACAGAATCTCCTACTTTGAACTCCTTAGCTCGGCGTTTTTGGTCCGCCCTTGTCTTGTACTGAGCATTCATCTTGGCAATGTGTCTTGTCACTTCCTCATGCACTCCCTTCAGGGTGTTCGGCAAAGTCTTCTGCCTCAAGACTGCATTTCTCTCTCGTATCTATTCTTCTCAACTCTGAAGCGTTTCTTGGGCTACTCCCATAGATGATCTGGAATGGTGATTTATTGGTACTCCTATTGATCGAGCTGTTATACATGAATTCTAATTTCAACAGAACTAGATCCCATCCCTTGGGCTTGTCCCCTACCAAGCATCGCAGTAGATTTCCCAAACTCCTATTAACCACCTCTGTTTGGCCATCTGTTTGGGGGTGGTATGCAGAACTGAACTTTAAATTCGTCTTCAGTTTCTTCCACAAGGTCCTCCAAAAATACCCTACAAACTTGGTATCCCTATCCGACACAATGCTTCTTGGCAGCCCATGAAGGCGTACCACTTCCTTAAAGAACAAACCAGCTACATGGACCGCATCGCTAGTCTTCTGGCACGGGATAAAGTGAGCCATTTTTGAAAATCTGTCCACTACCACAAATATGGAATCGTGTCCCCTCTGCGTCCTGGGCAAACCAAGCACAAAATCCATACTAATATCTTCCCACGGTCTTTCAGGTATAGGTAGCGGTTGATACAAACCAGTAGGCTGCCTCACACCTTTTGCCATCTGGCATATCCTACAACTCTGCACAAACTTTGCCACATCCTGTTGCAATTGTGGCCAGTAATAGTTTTCACTAACAAGTGAGATGGTTTTGTCATGACCAAAATGTCCAGCTAGACCTCCACTGTGCTTTTCCTTGATGAGATTCTCTCTCATTGAGCTCCTCGGAATGCATAATTGGTTCCCCCTGAACAACATCCCCTCTTGAACCAGGTAATTCAACCACTTAGTCTTGTCCAACGTAACAGGCGCAGTGCAGGCTTTCCAAGCTTCTACGAAATCGGGGTCTGCAGGGTATAAGCTCTTGAGCTCAGCAAACCCTACAACCTCCACTTTCATTTCCATCATCAGACATTGCCTCCTACTCAAGGCATCTACCACCCTATTGGATCTTCTGCTCCGATGCTTCAGCACAAAGGTATAGCTCTGCAGGAACTCTACCCATTTCAGATGCCTCTGATTCAATTTCCCTTGACTGTTAATATACTGCAATGCCTGATGATCGGTATAAAGAACAAACTCCTTTGGCAACAAATAATGCCTCCATTTCTTGAGTGCTTGAACTATGGCGTAGAACTCCTGATCATATACCGAATACTTCCTTCCGGCATCATTGAGCTTCTCGCTAAAATACGCAACAGGCCTACCCTCTTGGCTCAATATGGCTCCTATGGCACTGCCACTCGCATCGCAGCCTACCCGAAACACCTTATTGAAATCTGGAAGTGCTAAGACGGGTTGCTCGGTGACCTTCTTCTTCAGCATAGCAAAGCTTTTGTCTGCTCCAACTATCCATCGGAATTCCTTCTTGTTCCCCTTCATTGTCTCCGTAAGAGATGCGCAAATACTGCTGAAGTTTCTAATGAATTTTCTGTAGAAACTGGCCAGACCATGAAATGATCTAACCTCGGTCACACTTCTTGGAGCAGGCCATTCTAGGATAGCCTTCACCTTTTTGGGGTCCATTTTGAGACCATTTGCTGAGATAACAAATCCCAGGTATACCAGCTCCTTCTTCACGAAGTTGCACTTCTTTAGATTGATCAGTAACTGCTCCTCCCGCAGTTTCTCAAAAACCCTCCTGATGTGCATCAGGTGCTCCTCTAGGGTCCTGCTAAAAATCAGGATATCATCCAAGTAGACAATAACAAATTTGCCCAAAAATTCCTTCAGGACTTCATTCATTAACCGCATGAAGGTATTCGGTGCATTGGTTAGTCCAAATGGCATAACCAACCACTCATACAACCCCTCTCTAGTTTTAAAGGTTGTCTTCCACTCATCCCCTTCTCTAATGCGGATCTGATGGTAACCAATTTTCAAGTCAATCTTTGTGAAGTACTCAGCTCCACTTAAACAATCCATGATATCATCCATCCTTGGCAGTGGGAATCTGTATTTGATGGTGATCTTGTTAATTGCTCGAGAGTCTGTGCACATTCTCCATTCTCCATCCTTCTTGGGTGCTAGTACTGCTGGTACTGCACATGGACTAAGACTCTCCCTAATCAGCCCTTTCTTCAACAGATCTTGAACTTGCCGATTCAACTCCTCAGTTTCCACAAGCGTCATTCGATGTGCAGCCTTGTTTGGCAAGCTCGATCCAGGCACCAAATCTATGTGGTGACTGATCTTCCTAATAGGCGGTAAACCTTCAGGAACATTATCAAAAATGATATCTGGGAATTCCTCTAACAGTCCCATGACTTCCACTAGAATTTCCTTGCATCCTTCTTCTCTAACCCTAGGGATTATGGCATAGCACATATGATCTAACTTCAGGCCTTCCAAAAATCTTCTCCCATCAACTAGATAGACTCGTGCACTGCTGCATACCTTCTCATCCGCCTCCTTCAAGGGTTTCAACTTGTGGCGAACTCCATTCTTCGACAAAGAGTATGTGTTGGCTCGACCATCATGCACAACACTTCGATCAAACTACCATGGACTCCCAAGCAACAGGTGACATGCATCCATAGGCAAGATGTCACATAAGACCTCATCTCGGTAAGTTCCAATATTGAACTTCACCAGGCATTGCTCACTTACTAGCACCCGATGGTCCTTTTGCAACCATGCAATTCGATAAGGGTGCGGGTGTTTTCTCCTCTCCAACTGCAGCTTGGCAACCATTTCCTCAGAAACCAAATTGTCAGTGCTTCCATTATCGATGATGATGTTACAGACCTTGCCTGCGCACTTGCATCTTGTTCGAAACAAGTTGTTCCTTTGGTCTGCCTTTTCTTCTTCATTCAATAGGACTCTTCTGATGATCATTGCTTCTCCCCTTTTTGCCTCCTCAGAGTGCTCAGATTCTACACCTTCGTCTGCTACAGCATCTCGGGCCTGACCCTCAGGTCTTCGATTTGGCCTCTCTTGATGTTGCGGGCGGTTGTATGCCCCGTGTCCTTCTTCTCCGTAGTTGAAGCAGTGTTCCTCGAAAGACACCTCTTCCAAACCCTCGCCCGGGCCTACCTCTTCCTCTCGGGTAGTTGTTGTTCTGATTGCGTGGGCATTGGTCACTCTCCTCATTCCCTTCTTTCTATTTTTGGTTACTGCTAGCTTCACCAGTTTTCCCCAAATCTTTGTACCTTCCTCCATTGGTTCTTCCACCATCTCTTCCACCCCTGTCCTTTCCTCTCTGCTTTCCATCAAATCTCCTATTCAGTTTCTCTTCTACTTTCAAGGCAAACTGGTATGCATCCTCCACCGTGCCCATCCTAACCAGTCCCAGCTCTTCTTGAATGCTGGTTCGCAACCCATTGATGTATCGTGCGACTTTCTCCTTATTCGCCTCAGAATGGCCGGTTCTAATCGAGATTTGATAGAACTCCTCCGTATACTCCTTGACAAATTTACTTGCTTGTCGAAGACTCTGCATCTTTCTCAATAAGTCCAACTCATAATCTGCAAGGATGAACTGCCTCTTCAATCTCTCCACCATCCTATCCCACCTGGTGATCTTTTCCTTTCCCCTCCTATTCCTTTCCAGCTGCACTCCTTTCCACCGGATGCTAGCATGTCCTTTCAGCTTGGTTTTCGTGAACCTGATCCGATTTGGGTCTGAGATCTCTTCATACTCGAAATACTCCTCCATGTCGTTGATCCAATCTATCAACTCCTCAGGGTTGAGGTTCCCGGAGTAAGTAGAGACGTCAAATTTTGGCTTCTTCCCGATCTGGGAGATGGCCCTATACAGCCTAGCCTCTGCTGGATCCAAGGCTTCTTCCTCATCGGATGGACCCTCTTCTTCCCAAACTTCATCCTCACTGGGTTCCTCCCTTCTTGGCTCAACTCCTCTTCTAATTTCCTCTTGCAGGGCTTCAACTTGCCTCCGCAAGGCTCTAAGATCGACCTCTGCTTGTCTGTTCCTCACACCACCATGGTTCCTGCGTGGAGGCATCCTGCTTCTTCTTCACAACCCACAACCACAATCCTGGCGCAAACTGCCTCACTGCCGGCGATCGGTTTGCACACTCAGAACCAACCCGCTCTGATACCACTTGACGCAAGACTAGGACAACACAGACAAATTCAAGCCAATTTCATTCACAGAGGTCTTCAATTCAGAAATACAGCACTTTCATTCAAAATGGCCAAGCCCCGAATACAATGCATGCGTGGCCCTTTTATCCCAGACCCCAGCTTCTCCCGACATCATTACACAAAGTGTGGGATTCCCTGTAACCATCCGCATGAATGTTTTGTGGTCGTCTGCAAGATGCTGCCAGGTGCCCCGTATTCTCATGGTCTGTAATGGCGGAGTGCGCTGCAGCTGCTTGTCAATCCATCTGCCAAGTCATCATTCATAGGAATGCGCCAAAGTAGCTTGTAGTTTGTTGCCATGTGTCCCTTTTCCAGAGTCCTAGTACCCGCTTCATACTCTAGGGCCGCCTGTAACTTTACGCCACATGTCCCTCTGCAACGGTCTCTACAATTGCCGGCTGGTCAGGCGTCGTGAGCGTTCTATCGCGATATCACGACGTGTTTGCCTCTTTACACCCTCTCTCCTTTTCGGTCACGATATCGCGACCATTCTACCTCTGGGTGCCTTTGCCCCAAAAGCGTCGCGATTTCGCGACCACCTTGCGCCTTTAAGCCCTTACTCCAAAAGTGTCACGATTTCGCGACCATTTCATGCCCTTGAGTCTTCGGCCCGAAAGTGTCGCGATTTCGCGACCACTTTGCGCCATTGAGCCTTCGCACCGAAAGCGTCGCGATTTCGTGACCACTTTGCGTTTTAGAACCTTGCCTCCGAAAGTGTCACGATTTCGTGACCACTTTGCGCCGTTGAGCCTTCGCACCGAAAGCGTCGCGATTTCGTGACCACTTTGCGTTTTAGAACCTTGCCTCCGAAAGTGTCACGATTTTGCGACCACTTTGCACCGTTGAGCCTTCGCACCGAAAGCGTCACGATTTCGTGACCACTTTGCGCCTTTGAACCTTGCCTCCGAAAGTGTTGTGATTTCGCGACCATTCTGTGCCTTAGAGCTTTTGCCTCCGAAGATGTCACGATTTCGTGACCATTTTGTGCCTTGGCCTCTCTGCTTGGAAAATGTCACGATTTCATGACCATTTTGCGTCCAGGCTGCCTTGCTTCGAAACGTCGCGATTTCACGACCATTTTGCGTCCAGACTGCATTGCTTCAAAAATGTCACGATTTCGTGACAGTTTCGCACTTTGGCCCCTTTGCTTCGAAGATGTCACGATTTCACGACCATTTCGTGTCCAGGCTACTTTGCTTCGGAGACGTCACGATTTCATGACCATTTGGCGCCCAAGCTGCTTTTCTTCGAAAATGTCATGATTTCGCGACCATTTGGCGCCTTGGCCCTTTTCATCAAAAAGCGTCGCGATATCGCGATAGTTTTGGCACTTAAAGAAAAAAACATTTTTGGGTGATGCAAGATTGCTTCTTCGCCTCCAGATGCTCCTGCATCACTTTTCAAAGAAAAACTTCAAATAATATCAATGCAATAATGAAACTATGCACAAATCATCACACACATAAGAGACAAATATTTTTACGTGGAAACACCCTCTTAAATATTTTTACGTGGAAACACCCTCTTGGGAGAAAACCATGGTAAAATATTGCTTATATATTTCTTCAATAAATTTCGTGGGCACCAACCCACAGGAGACACCAATATCCCATACAAGTTCGTGGACACCAATCCAAAGGAGACACCAATACCCTATACAATTTCATGGACACCAATGTTGGAAATTTGAGTTATTTTATGTTGTCATTGATGTCACATGGATCACATTGAGTTTTGATGGCAAAAGCTTTTGATTTTTTGGAGAGCATGGATATATACAGGGTTTTTGTGAAAACCAAGGTAGGAAAAATAAAAGGTTTTATTTAAAACCATGGATGGCAGATTTGAAATGGGTTTTTCTTAAAACCCAGGTTGGCCTTTCGTTTCATCAAAAAAGGTGCCCCGGTGATGGAGATATTTAATTTTAAATATTTAGTTTAAATTTTAATTATTTAAAATTTTAATTTTAATTTTAAAATTAAAATTAAAGTCATCGCCGATGTCATAAAAACCATGCGCCATCAAAAGGAAATTAATAATTAAAGGTGCCGACGTATGTGAAATTAAAGGAAGGTTGCATATATATATATATATTTTTTTTTTTTTTTTTTTTTTTGCAAAGGCTTTCGATTCAAAAGTCTAAGCATCGAACGAAGAGAACAAAAAGGTGGAAGCCCCGAAATCCTTCGATGTGACAGCGTGGTCCAACGGTGAGCTTGGGAAGCGTGGAGTTTTTGGTTGCGACAGGGCATGCGTTCGATTCCCACCGGGTTCAATTTTCGTAGAGTGTGGAAGAAGAGCATTTGGCACACGTTTTTGGCATGAGCAAGGGCAGCGAAATATAGGGAGCATTTTTGCTCTCTGTCCTATGTGAGCAGATAGCTCACGTGGTCTTTGGCATCGCGGTTGTGGTGTTGAGTGGGCAGTGACGAGGGTTCGATTCCCTCTAAGAGGTAAGTAAATGTTTTATTAAATATTTTTTATTATTGCCTAATGTTGGAGGAATAAGGTGATGCTAAGGGAATAATGTTTGATTAAATTTTTATTTACTTGGAAGGCAAGATATAAGGGTTGAAATGCACTTTTAGAAAAAGAGAAATTTTTGGTGTTTTCCTCTTTTAGAAGTATACCATATTATATATCGTTGGAAAGCTTATTTCGAGGGCTATTTGATTAACTTGATTAGATGGAGAAATAAGGTGTATGTAAAGAGATATTTCTATTTTTGTAAAGGGGTTCAAAGTGAAGGTTGTTTTGTTCTTTTTCAAAGTGTGTTGAGTGTGGCAGATTTCCAAAGGGGTTTCTTCATCTTCATAAAAGGTATGGGCAACATTCTCCTATTGATTGATTATGGTGGTTGATTTCTAAAATATCATTGGAGAGAAAAGGATTGATTGTGGTTTCCTTTTCGAAAGTGGTTGGTTGAATGCTTCAAGGTTTTCTAGTTTGAGAGTTGTGGTTAAACCTTGTTTTATAAGCATAGTTGTTGAAGCCCATTGGTTATGCAAAGAACTTGAGCTAGAAAAGAACATGAGTATCATTGTTATGTGAGATTTGTGGTTGAGCATTGTTGGAAATATTTGAGTTGGTTGATACATGCTTGGACTAGGGTTTTGTGAGAAAGAGTTGTTCCTTGTGGTGATTGGTTGAGTTGAGTTGATTGAGCCTAGTCAAGTGATTGTGTGAAGTGATTGTTCAAGTTCCATGAAATAAACTATTCTATAATTCTGGATTTGAGTTGAGATTGATATTTGAGGATAGAACATATTGAGTCTCTAACAATTCTCTTTATGCTTCTATGAGATTCCTTGAGTTGAGAAAGATATTGGATTTGAGTATAGAACATATTGAGTCTCTAACAATTCTCTTTATGCTTCTATGAGATTGATTTGAGTTGAGATCATTGTGGATCATAGTTGTCATCCTTTGAAGAGTGTATTACCATTCATTGTTGAGTTCATATTTGAGCCTTGCCTTCATAATATTTGTGGATGAGATTTGAGTACTACTTGAGCATGATTGATTGAGCCTTTGAGAAGGCTTTTGGGATAGATTTTTGGACAGATTTGTGGACAGTTTTGGGATAGATTTGGACAAGTTATGTGTGAGCTTGTTGAGTAGATTTGGACAAGTTATGTGTGAGCTTGTTGAGCAGATTTGGACAAGTTCTTTGTGAGCTTGTTGAGCAGATTTGGACAAGTTCTGTGTGAGCTTGTTGAGCAGATTTGGACAAGTTCTTTGTGAGCTTGTTGAGCAGATTTGGACAAGTTCTGTGTGAGCTTGTTGAGCAGATTTGGATAAGTTCTTTGTGAGCTTGTTGAGTAGATTTGGACAAGTTTTATGTGAGCTTGTTGAGAATATTTGGACAAGTTCTGTGTGAGCTTGTTGAGCAGATTTTGACAAGTTATGTGTGAGCTTGTTGAGTAGATTTGGACAAGTTCTGTGTGAGCTTGTTGAGAAGATCAGTGTTGCCTAGTTGAGTAGATCAGTGGATTGCCTACCTGAGTAGATCAATGTGTTGCCTAGCTGAGTAGATCAATGGATTGCCTACCTAAGCAGATCAGTGTGTTGCCTAGCTGAGTAGATTAGTGGATTGCCTACTTGAGTAGATCAATGTGTTGCCTAGCTGAGTAGATTAGTGGATTGCCTACCTGAGCAGATCAGTGTATTGCCTAGCTTTGAGCAGATCAAAGTAATCATTGTATTGGATAAGGATCCTTATTTTTATGTGAAATATTATAAGGAGATTATCTTGTGGAGTACCCCACATTGGGGGAACCATATTAAATCTTGTGTCTCAAATTGTGTGTGGTGACTTGTGCTCTTGCTTACTATTGCTATCTAAGTTATTAATGCACACTACTATATTTGGTTATTGCAATTAAGGACATTAATTGATATTGGTTTGGAAAGAAAGTAAAAAGTGGGCGCTATACTGTTCACCTCCCCCTCTCAGTATAAGCTTGTGTTCTTCAATTGGTATCATAGTGGGTTCCTTCGAAAAGGCTAACAGCTTGAGGGTAGATTCTACAAGAACACATATGGCTTCATAGAATGGATCATCTACAAATAAGGCACCACTATTTGATGGTAACAATTATGCTTTCTGGAGCATGAGAATGAAGAACTACTTGATATCACAAGGATATGAGGTATGGCAGATGGTTGAAAAAGAGTATAAGGTTGAAGGTGATCTCGAGGTAGATAAGACTATCAGGAAATTGGTTGAGATCAATGCAAGGGCAATAAATTATATTTTGAGTGGGCTACGTGAGATAAATTTTGCAAAGGTCATGGTATGTAATTCAGCTAATGAAATGTGGACCAAGTTGTAGAATACTTATGAAGGAGATTCCAAGGTAAAGTTGTCAAAACTACAAACTCATAGAAAAATATTTGAGGAATTGAAAATGGAAGATTTTGAAGATATTGCAAAGTTTTTACTTCGAGTTGATGAGATTACTAACACCATGAGAGGCCTAGGATTTGAGATGAAAGAATCAAAAGTTACTCAAAAGGTTTTGAGATCACTTCCCATGAAGTATGATGCAAAGGTTTCAGCAATAGAAGAAATAATGGATATCAACAAGCTAACAATGGAAGAACTACAAGGAACTCTCACAGCTTATGAGATGAGGGTGAGTAAGCATCAGGTTCCAATAAAAGAGATTGCATTCAAGGCTTTAGAGAAAGAGAAAGGGAAGGTTCCAGAGATAGATAGAGATCCAGTTAATGATGAGGAAGCTAACTTCATCAAAAGGAATAAGGACTCAAGGAATTTTAGGGATATGAGGAAAGTCAGATGCTACAAGTGTGGTGATCTTGGTCACTATGCACACAAGTGTCCACATGAAGAAAATAGTGATGATGAAAAATAGGGTCATAGAAGAAAATAATATGGAAAGCATAAGCATGACAAAGATGACAGATACAAGCAAAATAGGTATGAGAAGAAGAAAATTTTTTGTAAGATAAAGAAATCTTACTACATTGTAGAAGCAAGTGATAGCTCAGATCACAGTGATAAAGACAAGTCATATGATGAAAAGGAAGAACATCTATTCCTTGGAATAGAAGGTGAAAGAGAACAATGCTTTGTGTGTGGTCAAAGAGATCACATATCAGGATATTGCAATGGATTCAGTGATAGTGAAGATGAGATGACACATCAAGGAAATATGCATGGTCAAAGAAATCATGAGAGTTTGTTTGCTATAGAAGATGATAATGATCTTAGTAATAATGAAGATAAAGAAGTCTCACTTTTGGTAATAAAAAAAGAAGAGGATGAGCCAAGAAAACAAAAATTAGAAGTCAAAAGGCTAAAATAAGAATACAAAAATCTTGAAAACAAGATTCGAACAGATATCAAAATTAGGAAGAACTACTTCAGACAATCAGTAATCTCAGATAAGAGCTTCAAAATGCAAAAATAATAGAAGAAAGTATGAATGAAGAACTAAGGGTAATAATGGCAAGACATGACACATTATATGAAAAGGTTCAAAAAGGAGTGGAAACTTATTTTAAGGTCGTATCTCACTTCCAAAAAGAATCACACTCAAAAGGAAAGGAAGTTCTTAAAGATGAAAGCAAGGAAGCACCTAAGTTTTATGAAGAAAGTTCCAAAGTTCCTATGGCTCCAAATATTCAATTTGGATCTTGTTTTGAGATAGGTGAATCAAGTTCAAAAGGAAAAGAAATTCTTGAAGAGGAAAGCAAGGAAGAAATTAAGGAAGAGGATTTAGATACTACAAAGAAGGTTCAAGGATGCAATGCACAAGTTGAAAATGATCATAGGGATAATGGTCAAGAAAGGTATGAGGAACCAAGGCATGAACAAAGGGCTTTTCAAGGACATTGTTTTTCTTGTAATGGATTTGGACACAGGGCTATACACTGCAGGGTCCATGGATCAAAGAAGTTTGATTTTGCTAGAAGAAACTTCAAAGGAAGAAGGTATGGTTTTTAGGGACATTGCTTCTTATGCAACAAGATTGGTCATAGAGCTTCTCAGTGCAAAGAAAATGAGCAACATGGTTTTGGTTTTAGAGCTACACAATTCAGAAGTCATGGTCATAATGGTCATGAAAATAGAGCTTCACAATACAGGGTTCAGGAAAGGAATGGATATGGAAATTATTTCAAGAAAGAATTCAGGATATGGGCACCATCCAAAGGCTACAATATCAAGTGTTTTAATTGCAATAACTTTGGACATATTGCAAAATGGTGTAGGACTCAATTCCAAACAGGTTCAAGGCAAGAAGGTCAAATAGGTTCAAGGCAAGAAGGTCAAACAGGTTCTAGACAAGAAGATCAAGTAATTCATCAAGAGAAGGATATCAGAAAAACATGGAAGGAAGTTGATAGAGGAAAGAAACAATGTAATATGGGAGTAAAAGTACTCCCACCCCAAAATTAATCACCTCAAGAGAGAAGGTGGTGAGGGGGCTAAGCTTAAGAGTCATATCTTTTAGCCCCATAGGTGTCCCTTTTGCCATTGATGTCAAAGGGGGAGAGATTTGAGTAAGGGGGAGAGATTTGAGTTAGGGGGAGTAGCCTCCAAAGAGATATTTGAGTTAGGGGAGCAGCCTCCAAAGAGAGCATTGAGTTAGGGGGAGCAGCCTCCAAAGAGAGTATTGAGTCAGGGGGAGCAACTTTGATTCTCAGAAATGGTTTTTGTAGTGATTGTGGTGATTTGCATTAGAGGTGTTGCCATCAATGACAAAGGGGGAGATTGTTGGAAATTTGAGGTATTTTATGTTGTCATTGATGTCACATGGATCATTGATGTCACATGGAACACATCTAAATGAGAGCATTTATGATATTTTGGAGAGCATGGATATATACAGGGTTTTTGTGAAAACCAAGGCAGGCAAAATAAAAGGTTTTATTTAAAACCATGGATGGCATATTTGAAATGGGTTTTTCTTAAAACCCAGGTTGGCCTTTCGTTTCATCGAAAAATGTGCCCCGGTGATGGAGATATTTAATTTTAAATATTTAGTTTAAATTTTAATTATTTAAATTTTAAATTTTAAAATTAAAATTAAAGTCATCGTCGACGTCATAAAAACCATGCGCCATCAAAAGAAAATTAATAATTAAAGGTGCCGACGTATGTGAAATTAAAGGAAGGTTGCATATATATGCAAAGGCTTTCGATTCAAAAGTCTAAGCATCGAACGAAGAGAACAAAAAGTGGAAGCCCCAAAATCCTTCGATGTGACAACGTGGTCCAACGGTGAGCTTGGGAAGCATGGAGTTTTTGGTTGCGATAGGGCATGCGTTCGATTCCCACCGGGTTCGATTTTCGTAGAGTGTGGAAGAAGAGCATTTGGCACACGTTTTTGGCATGAGCAAGGGCAGCAAAATATAGGGAGCATTTTTGCTCTCTGTCCTATGTGAGCAGATAGCTCACGTGGTCTTTGGCGCCACGGTTGTGGTGTTGAGTGGGCAGTGACGAGGGTTCGATTCCCTCTAAGAGGCAAGTAAATATTTTATTGAATATTTTTTATTATTGCCTAATGTTGGAGGAATAAGGTGATGCTAAGGGAATAATGTTTGATTAAATTTTTATTTACTTGGAAGGCAAGATATAAGGGTTGAAATGCACTTTTAGAAAAAGAGAAATTTCTGGTGTTTTCCTCTTTTAGAAGTATACCATATTATATATCGTTGGAAAGCTTATTTCGAGGGCTATTTGATTAACTTGATTAGATGGAGAAATAAGGTGTATGTAAAGAGATATTTCTATTTTTGTAAAGGGGTTCAAAGTGAAGGTTGTTTTGTTCTTTTTCAAAGTGTGTTGAGTGTGGCAGATTTCCAAAGGGGTTTCTTCATCTTCATAAAAGGTATGGGCACATTCTCCTATTGATTGTTTATGGTGGTTGATTTCTGAAATATCATTGGAGAGAAAATGATTGATTGTGGTTTCCTTTTCGAAAGTGGTTGGTTGAATGCTTCAAGGTTTTCTAGTTTGAGAGTTGTGGTTAAACCTTGTTTTATAAGCATAGTTGTTGAAGCCCATTGGTTATGCAAAGAACTTGAACTTGAGAAGAACATGAGTATCATTGTTATGTGAGATTTGTGGTTGAGCATTGTTGGAAATATTTGAGTTGGTTGATACATGCTTGGACTAGGGTTTTGTGAGAAAGAGTTGTTCCTTGTGGTGATTGGTTGAGTTGAGTTGATTGAGCCTAGTCAAGTGATTGTGTGAAGTGATTGTTCAAGTTCCATGAAACAAACTATTCTATATTCTAGATTTGAGTTGAGATTGAGATTTGAGGATAGAACATATTGAGTCTCTAACAATTCTCTTTATGCTTCTATGAGATTGCCTTGAGTTGAGAGATATTGGATTTGAGTATAGAACATATTGAGTCTCTAACAATTCTCTTTATGCTTCTATGAGATTGATTTGAGTTGAGATCATTGTGGATCATAGTTGTCATCCTTTGAAGAGTGCATTACCATTCATTGTTGAGTTCATCTTTGAGCCTTGCCTTCATAATATTTGTGGATGAGATTTGAGTACTACTTGAGTATGATTGATTGAGCCTTTGAGAAGGCTTTTGGGATAGATTTTTGGACAACTTTGTGGATAGTTTTTGGGACAGATTTGGACAAGTTCTGTGTGAGCTTGTTGAGCATATTTGGACAAGTTCTGTGTGAGCTTGTTGAGAATATTTGGATAAGTTCTGTGTGAGCTTGTTGAGCATATTTGGACAAGTTTTGTGTGAGCTTGTTGAGCAGATTTTGACAAGTTCTTTGTGAGCTTGTTGAGTAGATTTGGATGAGTTCTTTGTGAGCTTGTTGAGCAGATTTTGAGCAAGTTCTGTGTGAGCTTGTTGAGCAGATTTGGACAAGTTCTTTGTGAGCTTGTTGAGTATATTTTGACAAGTTATGTGTGAGCTTGTTGAGAATATTTGTACAAGTTCTGTGTGAGCTTGTTGAGCAAATCAATGTTTCCTAGTTGAGTAGATTAATGGATTGCCTACCTGAGCAGATTAGTGTGTTGCCTAGCTGAGTAGATCAATGGATTGCCTACCTGAGTAGATCAGTGTGTTGCCTAGCTAAGCATATTAGTGGATTGCCTACCTGAGTATATCAATGTGTTGCCTAGCTGAGCAGATCAGTGGATTGCCTACCTAAGCAGATCAGTGTATTGCCTAGCTTTGAGCAGATCAAAGTAATCATTGTATTGGATAAGGATCCTTATTTCTATGTGAAATATTATAAGGATATTATCTTGTGGAGTACCCCACATTGGGGGAACCACGTTAAATCTTGTGTCTCAATTGTGTGTGGTGACTTGTGCTCTTGCTTACTATTGCTATCTGAGTTATTAATGCACACTGCTATATTTGGTTATTGCAATTAAGGACATTAATTGATATTGGTTTGGAAAGAAAGTAAAAAGTGGGCGCTATACTGTTCACCCCCCTCTCAGTATAAGCTTGTGTTCTTCAACCAATCCACAGGAGACACCAATCCCCTATACAATTTCATGGACACTAATCCATAAGAGACACCAATCTAGTCCAAAACTCTACTTAGGTATTTCCTTAAATCTTGCTCCAAAATTTGCTCACAAACCCTGCTCAAATATGCTCCAAAATATGCTCATAAACATTGCTCAAATCTACTCCAAAATATACTCACAAAAACTGCTCAAATCTGCTCATAAACTATGCTCAAATATGCTCCCAAATCTGCTCATAAACTATGTTCAAATCTGCTCATAAATTTTCTCTATAATTTTTCTTTTTGCTTCTTTATCTAAACTCCAAATCAAACACTTAATATCCTTATCACTCCTTTTAACAAAATTCACAATAAATCTTAACTTAAAATAACTCCTTATATCTCCCTTTTAAAACTTGTAAAATAAAACTTTATAGTAACAACATGACTCCTTATATCTCCCTTTTATAACTTGTAAAATAAAACTTTATAATAACATGACTCCTTATATCTCCCTTTTAACAAATTTAATTAAAAATTTTACTTTCACCTTGCACAGCAAAACTTAGCAAGTCATAGAGGAGATTTGACCTTCGGACCTCTAGTAGTGCATTGCCCTAACACGGACTCATGACCAACTGAGCTAACCCAGCAGATGAAACTAAAGGGGCACAATAAAATATACGGATCCTTCATTGTGCTACCTCGAACAACAAAACCACAGTAAAACAGGCACTAAGGGGATTCAACCTTCAAACCTTCTGCACCATAGTGCCCTAACGTGGGCTAGTAACCGGTTGGGATAACCCACTAGTTGAGATTAAAGTAGCACAATCAAATATTTAAATCTTCCATACCTTGCACTTCATTCGCACAACAAAAAGGGTCACTGAGGAGATTCGAACTTCGGACCTTCTGCATCGCAGTTCTCTAACGTAGCCTAGAAACTGATTGGAATAATCTAATATTTGAGATTTAAAAAGGCACAATGAAATATTTGAAGCCTCCTTTGGATTGTTGCTACGTCGTCGAACATCCTCTCGAATATTCTACTTGCACTCCTCTTCGAGACGTCCTCCCTTGTCTTCTACTCACTGCTCATTCTTCTCTCGAAGGATATTCAAATTTCTTACCTTTTCAAAATGAATTAATGGCCTTATATTAATATGCTTCCCTTTTGTCATTTGCGCCCAAGGAGGTCAGCCCATGCATATTTAACTTTTGAATTTCAAATTCACTTTTATATGGTGCTCAAGTCGGCCCACTCTCTTTTAAAATACTTTTATATTATAATATTAAATCTATGATTTAAATATTATAATATTTGAGTATTTAAACTTTTATTCAAAAACTATTTAAATATTTTTATTTAAATATAAACCTTCCACTTTAATATTTAAATATTAAATCACCCTTGAAGATATCTGCCTTGACATCAATGACAACACATATTATTAAATCACCCTTGAATATATCCGCCTTAACATTAATGATAACTCACTAATTCTAACATGCAGCAGAGGCATATTTTGTAGATAATATTATAAATATTTTTGACTAAATGATTGATAATTTTATGACTAGATGTTGCAAAAAATGATATCATGAATGAATGGATGCTGCTAATAGAAATTGCTCGTTTGCAGAAATGATCATTTTTAATAGGTCAAAGAAAGATCGACCATTGAGTTTGGGATGTTTAAAATGGAAATGATGAATGCTCTTAAAGATGATAGCCCCAAGGAAGATTGACCTTCCTATCATGTAGTTGCATACTTTATGGATTTTTATTTGATGCATCTTTGGGTGAGAGAATACACCATAGACAAAGAGGTTGTTTGTGGTAAAAAAAAAAGTCGATGAGGAAAGAAAAAGAAAGATTAATTTTAGTTTGAATTTCATGGAAAATAATTTTGCTTGACAGTAGTTTTATTGATAGACTCTTGGATAAAGATTCATTTCTTTTGTCCTTGCTTTGGAATGCCTTATCTTTTATATATATATGCTTATGTCCTTGGTGTTAGTTTTCTTAATCTAAAGGTTTACTTTGTTATTCAAAACTCGTTATAGAAGATCGATTTGAGTTGCCAAAGGATCCACTCTTCATAAATAAAAGAAAGATAAAAAAACTAATGTTTGAAGTATTGTATATATTGATATTTATTTAAAAAGCATGATTTCTTGGACTTTGATATTGTGATAACTTTAGTTTAGCTAAAATGTCTATGGTTGTCTTGTTATTCAACGTTGCTTTGTGGATAAGTTCTTTACTACCAGAGGCAAAGGGTAGTGGAGGTTGTGATCTACACACGACATTGGCCACATGGAGAAGATTGGGTGGAGAAGGCACGATGAGATCAACCAACCTGGAGACGGTTGAATAGGAGGGAGGACAAAGATCACAACAGGTTTTTGGGAAGTGGGATGGAGAGAAAAGATGGAGGAGAAAAAGAAGATGGCTTTGGAAGGGAGGACGAACAAGGGAGCACACAGTGGATATCACTAAAAGATACTCAATAAAGTACCAGGTAGTCGAGTTGCCTATTATGCTTATCTTTATTGCAAAATATTTATGGTTTTGTGTGCTTATGTTCTAGTATTATCTTACTTTGTGTTTTGTAAAAGCAAAATCTCTCTTTATTTTTGGTTGTCGAGTTGTTTCCAAATGAGTTTTAGGAGGCTTTTATTTTCAAAAATGTATTATGTAACCTTTGTGTAGTCTTGAGCATATGGTGGTAAACTAGGTTGGAAGAATAGTAGGTGGTGGGAAGTTATAGACCAACAACACCTTGAATCCCTTGGTAGGGGCTTGTGTAGCTTAGCTTCCTAGAGAAAATATTCTGAATATTTTTACTTCAACCCAAATTCATACAATTCTATGACAGTGAGAGAGTGTTTACCGAATATCTTTAGAGATAGTGTTTAGTTATAGTTGCTTGGAGTTGGCGTTGTGCATGAGAGGAAACCTTGTAACCCACCAAGGACATAAGCATATATATATATATATATATATATATATATATATATATATATGCTTATGTCCTTGGTGTTAGTTTTCTTACTCTAAAGTTTTACTTTGTTATTCAAAACTCGTTATAGAATATCGATTTGAGTTGTCGAAGGATCCACTCTTCATAAAGAAAAGAAATATAAGAAAACTAATGTTTGAAGTATTGTAGATATTGATATTTATTTAAAAAGCATGATTTCTTGGACTTTGATATTGTGATAACTTTAGTTTAGCTAAAATGGCTATGGTTGTCTTTTTCTTCAATGTTTCTTTGTGTGTAAGTTCTTTACTACCAGAGGCAAAGGGTAGTGGAGGTTGTGATCTACACACGACATTGACCACGGGGAGCGGATTGGGTGGAGAAGGCACGACGATATCAACCAACCTCGAGACGGTTGAATAGGAGGGAGGACAAATATCACAACAGGTTTTTGGGGAGTGGGATGGAGAGAAAATATGGAGGATAAAAAGAAGATATCTTTGGAAGGGAGGGCGGACAAGAGAGTGCACAGTGGATATCACTGAAATATACTCAATAAAGTACCAGGTAGTCGAGTTGCCTATTATGCTTATCTTTATTGCCAAATATTTGTGGTTTTGTGTGCTTATGTTCCAGTATTATCTTGCTTTGTGTTTTGTAAAAGCAAGATCTCTCTCTATTTTTGGTTGTTGAGTTGTTTCCAAATGAGTTTTAGGAGGATTTTTATTTTCAAAAATGCATTATGTAACCTTTGTGTAGTCTTGAGCATATGGTGGTAAACTGGGTTGGAAGAATAGTATATGGTGGGAAGTTATAGACCAGCTACATATTGAATCCTTTGGTAGGGGATTGTGTAGCGTAGCTTCCTAGAGAAAATATTCTGAAGATTTTTACTTCAACCTAAAATCATACAATTCTATGATAGTGAGAGAGTGTTTACCGAATATCTTTAGAGATAGTGTTTAGTTATAGTTGCTTGGAGTTGGCGTTGTGCATGAAAGGAAACCTTGTAACCTAAAAAGAGATTTGACCTATGTCTTGTGTTAGTGCAAGGAGTCAAGGAAGGGTAGTGCAGTTGCCCTTCGTTGTGTGAGACTTTACTTTAGGTGCTATTAGAAGGAATCCACTATTAAGCTATGTGTAGCCTCAAAGTGTTGAATGTGGGAACGGTGTAGTAAATACTAAAAGTTAGATGTTCTTTTTGTGTGTTGTCATTTGGTTAATTAATTCATGAGTTTGTTGAAGTTCTTTACTGGATAAGATAATTGCAGGTTGTGGCTTTGGTTTGTTTGGGTGATTATGTTGGTTTGAATTTTTAACTAGATGAGCCTTTACAATTAGAATTGTATTTAAAAAAATTGGTGTTGTGTGAGTAATTCTTAGTAGCTCGCCATTTTTCCTTTATGATGATGGAATGAAATTAGCCAGTGAGCTTGAATGAATAAGCGTCTAGTTTGTCATGGCATATTTACATCTTTAAATTTATGGATTTGCTATAGGATTGCATTGTTATTAGTAAAGGGCTATACAGATCCCTTACAACAACCACATCTCCTTGGTTCGAGAAGAAAACATCAAAAACACCAAAGGAGCTTAACCGAGTTCTTCATTCGTGGTGATAGTTTTCTTTGGAAGCAGAAAAGGAGATTGTAGCATTTCTAAATTCCTTATGAGAGCTTTTGAAACGTAGCTCTAGAAAACCTGATAAATTGTAGTGTCCATAGACTAGATTCCAATATGGAATCATGTAATGTATAAGAATAATTACTTGTATGAAGTAAAAGAAACTCTTGTAATTATGTTGTTTCTTTAGAGTTCGATGCAAGCCTTAAATGAATGAAATACTATGGTGTTGATACCTTTGTGATTGTGAATTTGGTCGTTATGAGTTAGTGATGTATGTTCTTTATAATATCTTCATATTTTGGTTATCGTGAAGAATAAGAATTGGAATGCTCTTACAACTATATGAGAGTGTAATTTGGGAAAAATAAGTTTATTGGTTTAAAGTTACAGTCTTGTTTCATTGCTAAATTGTCAAAAGTAGATTAGATAGAAGTCTAAATTATTATGAGAATTATTATGGAGAATTTTAATGGATATACCAATGGTTTAAATAGATATTAGTAGACTAACGTAAGAAGGGCTATGACGTCCTTTGATTCGGGTTTTATGTAGCCTAGTTTTTAAATAAGAGAAATTGTACATTGATATTTCAGTTGGTTAGTCGAGATATCTCCTTTAAAATAGACTCCTTGGAAAGATTAGGTAAGTGAGTTTTGTAACTATGTTTTAGTTAGTTAAATATGTAGCAATTGGATCTGGTACAATATTACCACAATATCTCATAAGCCTGTATAAGGAAGACTAGCTCGTCTTTAGATGATAAGGATAATCAAAATTCTACCACGCTTGGCACCTATGTTGATGGACCAATGTAGGGTGTAAATGATGATGTACCTCCTTTGATAGATGGAAAGGATGAGCGAACTAACTCATTGAGGTTTATGAGAAATATAGTTCTAGGGGCACACTCCTTTCAATGGATATAAAGGAAGTGAGAGCTAGCTCATTGGGTTGATGAGAAAGATGGCTCTACTAGTGGACATGGCACCTAGTGCACTTACATTGGTAGACTTATGTAAGTGTAGTGATGGGTGATCTAATTGATGAAACTATTTATGATCAAACATTGTATTGGGTGCTTAATACATTAATGATGTGGGAAACACTCTAAAATAGATACAAGGAATTAGCACAAATGAAAAATTGATTTGTATTCACACCAAAAATATATTTATAGGCATGTCTACCTTTGCAAAGTGACATTTAATGCACCAATCTGTGTGATCATTAAATTTTGTATAAAGCAATCCATGTAGATAGCGATAATATTAAATATTAATCCCTATCATTCCTGACCATCCTAGAAGAATTGGCCTCCACTATATCTAAAATAGAGGGAAAATATTGAGCCAGCTGTGCTGAAGTGATCCACTTAGCCTAGTGAGGAAGCTCTTCATGACATGCAACCAGATACGAATTGGATGAGTCCTGGCGAGTGTGGTGAGTCCTGGTGTCGAACAAATGGTCCTCCTCCAATGGAAGCTGGAAATCTAGAGTAGTATCAGAAGGATGACTTATGGTCGATGGGCTCTCTAGTGTGGACTCATGATATGGATGGAGTAGATCAACATTGACAACATCATGAATACCCAGGTGTGTTGAAGGTCCAACATGAATGCATTCTTAGATAGTTGTTGAATTATTGTGTAAGGCCCATAGTAGAGAGGTTTGATCTTACTGTGTGCATTCTCTAGAAATCTCTTACGATCAAGGTACAACCAAACTCGATCACCTACCTAAAAGGAATGTGGAACACGATGATGATCCATAGCCTTTTTTTGTTGCTTCTGTGTCTAATGCAGGATGTGTACCACCTTCGATTGTAGCTACTATAGATTTTGGATGAAGGACTATGCTTTATCATGTTCTTTTTGCATGTGTACGGTGATTGGAGATGGAAGAGCCAAGGGTAACTCATATGGAGTGATAGGTTGAAACCCTAGATAGACCTCAAAAGGACTATGAGCAATGGATGTATGGACTACTCTATTATATGCATGCTCAATATGAGTTAGATTGAGATCCCACTTGGTTGGTGATGCATGATGGTAGACTCAAAAACTCTAGATAAGTGTACGACTGATGACTTCTATTTGACCATCATACTGAGAATGGAATACTATGGAAAAATTAAGGGACACACCTAATAGTTTCCACAAAGACCTCCAAAAATGACCAATAAAACAAGAATAATGATCTAACACAATGTTTATAGGAAGACCAAAAGATCACTAGATGACATCAAAGAACAATTTGGCTAAGTCTGCAGCAGAACTTATTTTTTGACATGGAATGAACTTAGTCATCTTACTGAAATGATCGACTATGACAAAGATACAATCATGTTGATAGGCAGTCATGGGAAAACCACTGATGATATCCATAGCTAATATTTTCCAAGGACGGGAGGCAATGGATAAAGGTATACTGAGACCAAGCCTACGGTTGGACGACTTAGATTGACTACATGGGACACATTGTTTTAAATATTTGAGAACATCTCATTGCATGTGTGTCCAATAGAATAATATTTTCAAATTGTGAAGGGGCTTATGTTTACCAAAATGACCTCCATAGAGTGTGGAATGAGCCTCCCTTAGAAGTGATGATCTGCTCTGAGTAGGGACACAAATCTTATCTAGACGCTAAAGCAACCCCTCCTTGACATGGAAATCCTGAAAGGGACTTAAATTGGAGGAGGATGGATGTTGTAATTTTTGATAAACTATGGCAAAGTTAGGATCATTAGGGTACTCAGCAGGCCAAGATTGGAATGCTAAATGAGAGGTTGTGACAATGGTTAAAGCTATGGCAGATGGAGGACGGCTGAGGAAATCGACGAAAATATTTTGATTACCCTTCTTGTATTTGATGACTAAATGAAATTGTTGTAGATAGAAGACCCATTTCATGTGGTGTGCTTCTTGGATTTTTGTTTGGGATTGAAGAAACTGCAAGGGTAAATTATCTATGTGGACAATAGTTTCTTTACCAAGAAGGTAGTTACACCAATATTTTATAGCTTGGACTAAGGCATATAGTTCCTTATTATAAGTGGAGTAATTATGTTTGGTTGTGGAAAATGACTCAGAATGATAAGCAATTGGATGTCCATTTTTTTATAATAGGCCCAAGAGCAAATTGAGAGACATTAGTTTCTATTTCAAATGGTTGTCGAAGGTCAGGAATGGCCAAGACAGGGGCAGAGCAAAGTTTATCTTTGAGAGTGGCAAACGCTTGGTTGTGGGCATGTGTCCAATGAAACACAAATTTAGCTTTAGTTAATAAATGCAATGGGGTAGCAATTATGGAGTATCCTGGAATGAATTTTCGAAGAAAAATTCGTCCACCGAAGAAACCTTGCTCGTCGAGAAAAGTATTGTCAGAGCCGGAGAAAAAAAAAGGTGTCATCAGAAAATTTAATAAGTTTTTAAGAATTTAGGAAATGCTTTTATGTTGATGCTAGAATTATTTTCCACTCACCAAAAAATTCAAGTTTTTTGCGACAGTGATGTGTCTGTTGTTGAAACATTTGTTAATGGTGGATTGGAGGGTTTTAATCAACGCGATCTCATTTTTCAATTACAGAATGGGGTGTTAAGTAGTGCAATGACCCTATGGTTGTGATTTTATATGTGGAGCTCTCCTCGTGGCACCGCACACCAAATATTCTTCATGGCATCGCGGTCATCATGCAAAAGTTGTCACCAAACCGACATAGATCTACTCTGTGGTAGCAAGGCAAACGCTCACGTAAAAACTATCCTCAAACCGGTGTAGATCTGCTCCATGGTAGTAAGGCAAATACCACCAAATCGATGTTTCCTTTATCCTATGCATTGAAGGATACCATCGAGCAGGTTGTAGAAAAATAAGGGCACCCTAAAATAGATCTCGTTCAAAGGTGTTTCCTTGATCACCACTGTAGCTTCCATTTTATTATGCCTTATGACCAATAGAATAAACCACCGAAATAAATGTCGAAGATGAATGGAAAATGCAACAAAATGAGGATCAAATAGATGGAAGGGTTTTTTGGTTGCGTCAAGTTGTTAATGAATTACAAATCCAAGTGTGAGGACTTAGATCAAAAGTCACAGGTTAGTGTTCGATGAACCCTGACTAGCTGAAGGTCGACTGACCAGAGAGTCTTCAGCAAAGTTTTTTGAAAGAGGAGTGCTCAAAAATGTGTGCAAAAATTCTCTCAAGCCAGATATTTTAGTGGTTTTTTCATTCCTCCTGTGAACCAGCTTGGCCTAGGGGAAGAGGATACTTGCCAATCCAACACTCGATTCTGATACCACTGATATGGAAAGAACACTCAAGAACAAACACAAGAATGAGCACGATGAAAATTTAATTTTTATTCACACCAAAAACATATTTATAGGCATGTCTACCTTTACAAAGTGGTATTTAATGCACCAATCCGTGTGAGCATTAAATGTTGTACAAAGCAATCTATGTGAATAGGGATAATATTAAATATTAATCCCTATCACTTAGTGGTCTCAGGAAGTACTAGGTTAAAAAAAAAAGTGTGTGAAAATAGGTTATGAAATTTGGTATCAGAGCCTAGGTTTGTAGTGGAATAGGCTCATTGCACAATATTAATTGGGGTGTATGATAGAAAACACACCTTAGCAGGGTTACTACTCTTCCAGGATAGAATGACTAGGAATATAGAATGACTAATAATCTAGTCACTATAATGAATTGACTCCTAATGACTCTTTTGTGTGTGGCCAGGGACAATGCCACCAAAGAGAAGGAGAGGAGGTGCTGCCCCAATGATGAGGTAGACACGATAGACCAATGTAGAGGGTGGGACCCCATATTTAGGTTTAGATAACCCTAGTGATGAAAGAGAGGACCTCACAACAATAGTGGCCCAGCTTTGGGAATAGGTAGAAACACAAAGATAAATATTGGATATCATGTTGAATCGAGAAACACTTGTTAGAAACTCTAGAACATAATAGGTAAATGAACCCCTTATGGAAGCACAACAAGCTAGGATTCATCTGGAAGCCAAATTGGGCAAATATATGAAGTACCTAAAATCTTCCAAATTTAATGGAGAAGAATATGGTGACAAAGCCAAATCTTGGTTGAAGGAAATAGAAACCTACTGTGTTTTGAAGAACTACTCCTTTGGCACCCAAACATCCTACGCCACTCTGCACTTGCAAGGTGATGGTGCAAATTGGTGGGAGACCTATAGTCAAGGACTAGGACTTGTAGCTATAGTTGATTTGAGTTGGGAAGCTTTTGTGAAGGCCTTTAAAGATAGATTCCTCACAAAACACTTTTATTCCTAGAAATTTAAGGAATTCACTAAGCTTTGACAAGGAATTAGGACAATGGAGGTGTATCATCAATGATTTGTTAATCTCCTAAAATATGTTCTATGCATACAATGAGAAGATGAAGATCCACAAGTTTATAATTGGAGCAGACCCAAGAATAGGTCGAGAGGTGGATATGTGAGAACCTGCTACACTATAGAAGGCTTATGATTTGGCCAGAAAGGCTAAAACCTATCTCAAACCCTTATTTGATTATGAACGGGTGGATGAGCAGGGCAAAGAGGCACTAAGGAAAAGGAATAGTGCAGGGTTTGTAAAGTGGGAAGGAGAGCAGGTAAATAAATATTCTCCTAGACAGGATCAAAGGAATGATAGGAATCAAGGGAGGTTCAAAAAGTGATTTCAAGGAAAGAATCGCAACTCCAACAATCACAATAATGAAAACAATAGATCATCTCAGGGACAAGCTAGTCCTCCCATTATAGCAAAGAAAATAGTTGAGGGACAAAAACAGAAAATGCATCTAGGACCCAAAGCTAAATATTTTGATTGCCATGGACTGTATTATGCTAGTAATTGTCCACTTAGAGCAGGAATGAATTCAAAAGGAAAGGAACCAATGTACAAGGAACCTAAAAGCAAGGAACCGACTCATAAGATTTATGCAGCAATGGGGAAGTCGGATCTAGACGGGAAAGCCACTCCATTGCTAATAACAGGAAGGTCTTTGGTAGAAATGTTAATATTTTGATAGATAGTGGTGCTATGGATAGTTTTGTTTCCACTAATTTAATTAAAGACCTATCCAAAAGACCTAGAATCTTGGCACATGGGTGGAAGGTTGAGTATGGTTCGGGATAAACCTACTCTGTGAGTCAGTGCTACCCTATGGCAGAAATTGCCTTACCTAGTGGAATGACCCTAGGATGTCTGTATGTTGCACCATTGCATGCCTTCGATGTTATCCTAGGAATGGATTGGTTACAAGCGCATAGGGTTGTGGTCAAATTTCAAGATAGATGGATAGAGTACATGGAAGATAGTGGGAAGGTGCAAAGGGTGTACAACCTACAAGGAGCTTTCCAACCCCAAATCCTTTCGATGATGCAACTCAAGAAAGCCATGAAGAAAGGGGGAATGGTATATGTTGTTAAGCTAAATGAGATAGATGATGAAAAGAAGGAAGAAGTGTTTGGAAGATACCCACTTCTATAGGAGTTTAGGGATGTATTTTAAAAATATTTACCTGGATTGCCACCTAAATGGGAGTTCGACTTCACAATTGAGCTTCAACCTAGAGCAAAACCCATACATAGAGCTCCCTATAGAATGAACCCCATAGAAATGCAAGAGCTAAAAGTGCAGCTACAAGGGTTACTAGAGAAAGGACTAATCAAACCAAGTGTGTCACCTTGGGGTGCACTAGTTCTATTTGTTAAGAAAAAGGATGGTTCCTTAAGGTTATGTATAGATTATAGGATGTTAAATAAGGCAACTGTCAAGAACAGATATCCCCTACCCAGGATCGAAGATCTCTTTGATCAGCTAAAGGATGCCATAATATTTTCAAAGGTTGATTTGAAATCTGGATACCACCAACTGAGGATCCAGGAGGAGGATACTCACAAATATAGCCTTTAAAACTCACTATGAACATTACGAGTTCATGATTTTACCTTTTGGTTTAACAAATGCTCCAATTACATTTATGAATTTGATGAACAATATCTTTAGGAAGCATTTGGATAAATTTGTGTTGGTATTCTTAGATGATATCTTGATTTATTCTCGGAATAGAGAAGAGCACGATAAACACCTTAGGTTTGTGCTGGAACTACTAAGGAAAAATTAGTTGTATGGAAATTTATCCAAGTGTGAGTTTTATGTGTCGAAAGTGCAATATTTGGGACACATTATTTCAGCAGAAGAGATTGCGGTAGATCCTAAGAAAATAGAGGCTATTCTAAATTGGCCACCACCCACAAGTGTGATAGAATTCTAAAGCTTCTTAGGGTTTATTGGCTACTATAGGCATTATGTGAAAGACTACGCCAAGATCACCTCTCCAATGACTAACCTACAAAGGAAAGAGAAGGAATTCAAGTGGTCAGATAAGTGTGAATCAGCTTTTGTATTGCTTAAGCAAAATCTTACCATACCACCTATTTTAAAGGTACCTGATCCTCAAGGGAGTTTTTTTGTGTGTATAGATGCATCTTTGGAAGGTTTGGGAGGAGTGTTCTCTCAGAAAGAGGTGATAGCTTTCGAGTCATAGAAGCTAAAGTGACATGAGGTCAATCACATGACCCATGACCTAGAATTAGCAGCAGTAGTATTTGCTCTCAAGAGTTGGTGACACTATTTGGTAGGAAGACATTTTGAGTTAAGGACAAACCATCAAAGTTTGTAGTACATTTTCACTCAACCTCTACTTAATTCTAGATAGAGAAGGTGGATGGAATTTCTCGTAGAGTACGATTTTGGCATTGAGTATATCAAAGGAAAAGAGAATAAAGTTGTTGATGCACTAAGTAGTGGAGATACATAGCCACCTTGTCTCGCATCCATGTAGACTTAATGGAACAAGTCAAGAATATGCAAAAATAGGATGCATACTACAACCAAATTCTTAAAATTTGGGAAGGAATCTTGGATGATAACAAAGATTTTAGCTTCAAGGATGGATTCCTATGCTTCAAAGATAGGGTAGTTATTCCTGAATCTTGTGATTTAAAAAAATGGTCTTGAATGAAGCACACAGATCACCCTATTATGCTCACCCGGGAGAGCAAAGATGAGAGAGAATATGAAGAAAATTTTCTATTGGCCTGGGATGAAGAGGGACACAACTGAATTTATCGCTCGTTGCCTCGAGTTCCAAAAATTTAAAGCAAAACGTAAACATCCTACGGGACTTTTGTATCCACATGATGTACCTATGCAAAAATGGCAAGTAATTGCAATGGATTTCATTGTAGGGCTACCTAAAAACCGGTTCCAACATGACGCAATCCTAGTGGTGGTCGACAGATTGACCAAGGTTGCACATTTTATACCCAAAAACACTAAAGATGATGTCGTGGTTGTGGCTAATATATTTTCCAAAGAGGTATTTTAACTTCATGGTTTTTTGGAAGTAATCATATCGGATAGGGACTTGCAATTTACATTTGAGTTCTAGCAAGCCTTGCATCATGCCATTGGAACCAGATTGAATATAAACTTTGCTTATCATCCTAAAATCAATGGACAAACTGAGAGAGTGAACCAAGTGTTAGAGGGTATGCTTTGCATTAACTGTATGTATTAGAAGACCCATTCGGAGGACTACCTACATCTAGTGAAGTTTTTTATAATAATAGACACCATACAAACATGGAGATGGTCCATTTTGAAGCATTGTATAGTAGGATATGCAAAACCTCCTTATCGTGGGATAATCTAGAAGATCAGATTGTACTTGGTCCAGACATGGTCAAAGAAATGGAGCAACAATTAAGGATGATCAAAGAACGTTTGAAAGAAGTCACTGATCAGCAAAAGAGTTATGCCGATTCAAAGAGGATACCTCATGAGTTTAGTGTGGGTGATAGAGTGTTTTTAAGGGTGAGACCAATGAAGAGTGCTATTAAGTCCACAAAACTAGATCCCCACTTTGTTGGACCCTTTGAAATTATAGAGAAGATTAGTCTTGTGGCATATCGACTTGCCTTACCACCCAGATTGTCCAAGATTCACAACACCTTTCACATTTCTTTGTTTAGGAAATATGTTGCTAACCCTGAACATGTGTGGGACTTTTCTAATTTGTATATGGTGAACCCAAAGGCTATAGAGGTATGACCAATAAGGATGCTTGATTTCTGATCCAAGTCAATGCAAAAAGAGATTCTGGAGCAATGCAAAGTCCAGTGGGATCACTTTTCCTAAAGAGATACTACTTGGGAGAAAGTAGCAGATATGCAAAAATATTTCTCATTCTTGTTTCAGGATTCAATATAATATTGTTTTGTAAAACTTTGAGATTACACAAAGGATTGTGTTAAGCCTAAGGGGGAGGATGTCATGACCCTCCCTTGGCAGACTTTTCTATATGTTGGATTTATGTTTTGGCCAGGTTATCTCTAGATGGAATGATTAATTTTGTTAAAATGTGTTACAGAAAAGAGGTACGTTTTATAGAGAATATTATGAATCTTGTTGAGTAGATGATTGATAATTTTATGACTAGATGTTGCAAACAATGATATCATGAATGAATGGATGCTACTAAAAAAAATTTCTCTTTTCCAAGAATGATCATTTTTTAACAAGTCAAAGAAATATCGACGATTGAGTGTGGTATGTTTAAAAGGGGAATGCTCTTAAATATGGTAGCCCAAGGAATATGGACCTTCCTTTCATGTAGTTGCATACTTTATGGATTTTTGTTTGATGCATATTTGTGTGAGAGAATACACCATCGACAATGAGGTTGTTTGTGGTAAACAAAAGAGTCGATGAGGAAAGAAAAAGAAATATTAATTTTGGTTTGAATTTCATGGAAAAGGATTTTGCTTGATAGTTGTTTGATTGATAGACTCTTGGATAAAGATTCATTTCTTTTGTCCTTGCTTTGGAATGCCTTATCTTTTAGAATATAGATATATATAGAATAATATACATATATATGATTCTCCTTGGTGTTAGTTTTCTTACTCTAAAAGTTTGCTTTGTCGTTCGACACTCATTATAGAATATTGACTTGAGTTGTCGAAGGATCCACTCATCATAAATAAAAGAAAGATAATAAAACTAATGTTTGAAGTATTGTAGATATTGATATTTATTTAAAAAATATGATTTCTTGGACTTTGATATTGTGATGACTTTAGTTTAGCCAAAATGGCTATGGTTGTCTTGTTATTCAATGTTGCTTTATGGTTATGTAAGTTCTTTACTACCAGAGGCAAAGGGTAGTGGAGGTTGTGATCGGTGCACAATGTTGGCCATAGGGAGCGAATTCAGTGGAGAAGGCATGACGAGACCAACCAACCCAGAGATGGTTGAACAAGAGGGAGGACAAATATCACAACAGGTTTTTGGGGAGTTGGACAGAGAGAAAATATATAGGAAAAAAAGAAGATAGCTTTGGAAGGGAGGATGGACAAGGGAGTGCATAGTGGAGATCACAGGGAGATACTCAACAAAAGACCAGATAGTCGAGTTGTCTATTATGCTTATCTTTAATGCCAAATATTTGTGGTTTTGCCTGCTTATATTCCAGTATTATCTTGCTCTATATTTTGTAAAAGCAATATCTCTCTCTCTCTCTATTTTTTGTTGTCGAGTTGTTTCCAAATGAGTTTAGGAGGCTTTTTATTTCCAAAAATGTATTATTTAACCTTTGCGTAGTCTTGAGCATATGGTGATAAATAGGTTTGGAAGAATAGTAGGTGGTGGGAAGCTATAGACTAGCGACGTCTTGAATTCCTTGGTAGGGGCTTGTGTAGCTTAGCTTCATAGAGAAAAAATTTTAGAGATTTTTATTTCAACCTAGAAGCGTACAATTCTATGACAGTGAGAGAGTGTTTATCGAATATCTTTGGAGATAATGTTTAGTTGTAGTTTCTTAGAGTTGGCACTATGCATTAGAGAAAATATTGTAACCCAAAAAGAGATTTGACCTGTGTCTTGTGTTAGTGCAAGGATTCAAGGAAGGGCAGTGTAGTTGCCCTTCGTTGTGTGAGACTTTACTTTAGATGCTATTAGAAGGAATCTGCTATTAAGGCATGGATGTCACCTGGAAGTCTCGAATGTGGGAACTATGCAGTAAACATTGAAAGTTAGATGTTCTTTTTGTGTCACCAGTTGGTTATTTAATTCATGGGTTTGTGGAAGTTCTTTACCGAATAAAAGAATTGCATGTTGTGGCTTTGGTTCGTCTGGGTGATTATGTTGGTTTGGATTTTTAACTATATGAGCCTTTACAATTAGAACTATATTTAAAGAAATTGGTGATGTGTGAGTAATGCTTAGTAGCTCACCATTTTTCCTTTATGACTGTATTGATGATGAAATGAAATTAGTCAGTGAGCTTGAATGAATAAGTGTCTAGTTTTTCATGGCATATTTGCATCTTTAAGATTATGGATTTGTTATAGGATTGCATTGTCATTAGTACGGGGTTGTCCAAATCCCTTACAACAATTGCATATACTTCGTTCAATAAGGAAACGTGGAAGACATCGAAGGAGCTTAACCGAGTTCTTCCTTCGCGATGACAGTTTTCTTTGGAAGAAAAAAAAGAGATTGTAGCATTTCTAAATTCCTTTTGAGAGCTTATAAAACATAGCTATAGAAAACTTGATAAAGTTTAGTGTCCACAAACAAGATCCCAATGTAGAATCGTGTAATGTATAAGAAGAATTACTTCTATGAAGTAAAACAAACTCTTGTAATTATGTCATTTCTTTGGAATTTGATGTAAGCCTTAAATGAATAAAATATTATGGTGTTGATAGCTCTATGATAGTGAATCTGGTCATTATGAGTTAGTGATGTATGTTTTTTATAATATCTTCATATTTTGGTTATCGTGAAGAATAAGAATCGAAATTCTCTTACTGATATATGCAAATGTAATCTAGGAAAAAGAAGTTTATTGGTTTCAAGTTATAGTCTTGTTTCATTGCTAAATTGTGAATGGTAGATTAGATAGAAGTCTAAAGTGTTATGAGAAATATTATGGAGACTTTTAATGGATATACCAATGGTTTAAATAGTTTCCAATAGACTAACGTAAGAAGGGCTACGACGTCCTTCAATGTGGGTTTTTCATAGCCTAGTTTGTAAATAAGAGAAACTGTACATTGATATTTCAGTTGGTTAGTTGAGATAGCTCCTTTAAAATGGACTCCTTGGAAAGATTAGGTAATTGGGTTCTGTAACTACATTTTAGTTAGTTAAAGATGGAGCAATTGGGAGACTAAGGATTTCTACCACACTTGGCACCTACGTTGATGGACCAATATATAAGGAAGACTAGCTCGTCTTTAGATGAGAAGGATAGTCAAAATTCTGTCATGCTTGGCACCTACGTTGATGGACCAATGTAGGGTGTAAATGATGGTGTACCTCCTTCGATATATAGAAAGGATGAGAGAACTAACTCATTGGGGTTGATGAGAAAGATAGTTCTAGAGGCACACTCCTTTCGATGGATAGAAAGGAAGTGAGAGCTAGCTCATTGGGTTGATGAGAAATATGGCTCTACTAGTGGACATGGCACCTAGTGCACTTACATTGGTAGACTTATGTAAGTGTAGTGATGGGTGATATAAATGACAAAACTATTTATGATCAAACATTGTATTGGGTGCTTAATACCTTAGTGGGTTCAGGTTGTACTACGTTAAAAAAATACTTTCAACCTAGTGTGTGAAAAAGGGTTATGACATCAAGTCACATCAGGATTAATGAAGTCCATTATTTCCAATGATGATAATGTTTTAAATATTATGGTTAGTAGAATAAAGAATATTAATGTTGGAGCCCAAGCTTTTTATAACCAATGGGCTTTCGATAAGAAAAAAGTTGTAGTCGTTGTGGCTGCAAGGGATGTGGCTGAGGTAAGCAAATATTTTTTTATGTTTTATTTTTCTTTTGTAGTAAAATTTTAATATTTTATTAAAACAAGTAAAAATTTCATATAACTCTTTTGAATTATATTTTCATTTTCTTTTTGCAATCAAATTTTGATAACTTAAAAAGATAAATTAAGAGAATGGAAGTTAATATCGATGCGGTGAAGACATTTTTGAACAATGCAATGGAAATGAAGAAAAAAATGCAATCAAAAGTGAGTGATAATGATATTTTAAACATATATATCAAGGAAAAGCTCAAAAAAGATCTGAATCACGTACTACAGGAGCAAAAAATGAAAGAACCGCTTTCAACAGTACTAGAAGATCCAAACCAAGAAGAAGTTGCATTGGTAGGGAGTATTGAGAAGGTACAGGAAAACCTAGTCAGATTTGAAGCACTGCCAACATAGGGTGTCAAGGAAAGAAAAAAAGGAAAGGAACAAGTAACTCCAAGAAAAATTGAGGCAGCAAACCCCCAACCAGATATTTAACAAAGGGAGAAATATTTTCAGGTTGACTGCAATCAACAATTTTGAATAATATAATATATTTTTATTCAAATTAATAAAAAATATATTTACTAATTTTGTGTCTTCCATCATTTAAAGGTTGTTTCCATTTATAATTTTGTGTTGCTTTTTTAGTTTATGTCTATCCAATATTATTTGGTATGCTCATCTCAAACAAAAAAAGAAATATTATTGTTGGTTAATAGTTATTTGCAAAGTAGAACATAATAATACCAATATTCATACATTAACAATACTATGATATAAAACATAACAATTTATCAATGAAGGCAATTGAGACACTGTGATATAAAACATACAAAATTTAAAACAATAATGCGATATAAAACATACAATTTTTAAAACAACAATGTGATATGAAACATACAATTTATGAATAAACAATTTTTTTGAAATCTAATAAATTTAAAACAATATTGTGAAATATGATATCAAGTGAACTCAAATTTATCATTTTTGTGAAATCCTAGAAAAATTACAATTTAGGTAGTTGAAACAACACTTGTCAACTTGTCCAGAATCACTATTGAGCATAGCAGATATTTGTGTCTCCACCATTTGATCACTTAAAGCATCATTATCCTCCTTATCGTTCATATTCGTGGTACCTCTTTTGTCTGCAAGGGATTTTTAGTATGCCAATGCTCTGTCATAGAGAAATTTTTCTAGCTGATACGATGACACAAATTCTCAAACAATTTTCAAAATTTTTGTCCAACCTGTTGCGGAGCTTAGATTTAACAAAAGATAGTGCACTGAAAATCCTCTCATCTTCCATAGATCCCAAAATCATTGTTTAACATAATTCATTTAAAAATTATTTACTAATCATATATTGTAGGACACTACTTGGATACAATTTTTTCCACAAACATGCAATGGAACCAGTCTCATGGATGTTACTCAAAAATGACGTTTACTCAACCATTGAAATTAGTGTGATACACTCTATCCTGGTATGCTCAACTCTCTTATGCATCATGTTCTAGGTAGCTTTGCTAATAATATAGAGGTATCATATTCCCACAAACATTAATACAAAGATGATCATTGATGTCAAACTTCACAAATATTTTTGGATCATTCACATTTGTCAATGTATTCCAACCATCAAACAAGGGATCTGTAAAATCTCCTTTGGACACATATAACCTGTCAATAATCATACATGTTTATTTTTCCATCCTCATAGAATCAAAGATATAGATGGAGCTCTCTTGTGCAATTTTAATCAATCTATTCATTTCTTGTAACATTGGAAGAATACCACATAATGTTAAAAGGGTTTTAGAGTCATTCAAATGAAATAACAAATCTTTTACCTTATCAACTACCCTACCCTATAATTTGCATACATAAACCCCGTTAATGGTTGATATTTTCTAAAAACTCTGTGTGCAGGTTGATACAATGAAATCCACCTTGTGTCCACATATTTTAACAATTTCTTTCCATCTGTAACTCCTAGTGCAAACTGTTGAAACGTTGCAAACCTTTTTAGACTACAAGAAAAATAAGAATGTATTTCACGAATGAGGTCTTCCACTCTCACAACATTTTCAAAAGTGCTCACGATTTTATATGCAAGATTCACTCTATGAGCCATGCAAAGAATGGGTATGATATATTGGGCAATTAAGATTTGGAGTCAAACACAAAGACCATTCATGTGCCCTTGCATTATAGCAACACCATCATCTCCAACGTATATTAACTTTGTGGCTATGTCTATATCATTCATTCTCGCAATATCCTTTAAACTAGTTACAACAACATTATAGATATTTTCTGCATTTGAATTTTGCACCATTTTATGTAATCTTAGCAAACTAGGTTGCCTTACATGATTTTGAAATGTGTGCACATGCATGTAAATCCAAGATGTGTTGTCCACATTTGTCACCTCATCAATAGAAAGTGAAATAAATTTGGAAAGTTTTACTTTCTCCCTCAGGTCGTCTTTCTCAACTAATGATAGATATTTTTCATTTCCCAACCTCTTTGATCTGACCAATGGGAACTAGGAAGGTTTTGCACATCAACTAGTTGAAATATGTGTTTATAATCAATAAAATAGAATATGGATCTACCCTTTTTGATAATACTATATACAACAAAAAACTGCAAACTTTTTGAAGCTAAAGTGGTCTTATGAATTTTATGAAATTGGGATTCAATCATTCCACCTTTCTCAACAAGAGATTGTTGTAGCTTCAAGTGATTGTCATATTCTATTGCATATCTAACATGCATACATTTTGATGCATCCTTCCACCTAACTTTATTAATTTTACCATCACTTCCTATAACTTTTACATAAGCTTTACCATAATATTTTTTTATTGTATTTATCTTATTTTGCAATGTATGATCCTTACCTAGTTTCCAACTACAAATTTTGCATCTACATACTTTTAGATCGACTTTTTTGTTCTCAATCATGACTAGATCTATAGAGGGAAATTTTTTGGCCCATTCAACCTGAAATGACCTTCCAATCGCCCGTTAGATGCCTTTCTCTTTTTAGTATTTTTTCTTGAAGATTCATAAGAAGTTTGTAATGTATTTGATTTATCGCTTTCATTTTCAATTGGCATGTCATTTTGAGGAATATCTTCAAGTGGTTGTTGGATGTCATTGTTGAGAGAATTTTCATTAGAAGGCATCTCTTGATGAGGAATATCTTAAAGTGAAGGCATATCAGGGTCCATAGGGTATTTTGCATAGTAGCATACAATAATATTATTTATCATTTATGGATTTAACCAAAAATCTTACAAATAGAAAAAAGATTCATATCTTCATGCAATATGGCCAAAGGTACATACAAAGAATTAACTATTTAAGGAAGAAAGCATTAATTAAAAATAATTACAAAATATACAACTAATTGTTTAGTAGTCAAAAATAATTTGTACCTTGAATTTGCACAGATGTTGATAACTCGTTGGATTTTGGCATATGGCTAAAATATCTGAGGATACTCTTTTCAACAGAAGTTTTGGCTCCCTTCTTTCCATCACCAGTAGGTGACATTTTACTTGTAAAGGAAATATTTTTTATTTTAGAAAAGCAATAAAATGTTGAAGAGATCTTACTTCTGTGAGGCCTCAAGATAATATTGTAACTATAATAAACAGATTGTTGGTTGGTAGAAAATACATACTTGTTTCCAGGCATGCTTTATTGTGATTTTTCAGTGTATGCCACTACTCTATTTTTTGAAGCTAGCACTTGTAACTAATAAAAGTACAAAACTAATCAATATACAAATTCAAATTAATTTAAGAAAAAAAACTTATATGTATGGGAAATATAATTAGATATACAAATGTAAAAAAATATAATATTATTGTACAAAATTAACTAGAAACAGAGAATCACAATGTTTGTAGAGAAACAGAGCATCACAATGTCTTTAGAGAACCAAAGTATTTACCTATTTATAATATTATAATAGAAAAGCATATCTCAATAGAAATAGAGAATCAAAGAGTTTTAACAGAAAGAGAGAAAATAGGGGAAAACATTCAGAATAGGGCAAAATAGAGAAAAACATAGGAAACATAGCATTGACTTATTTTCAATAAATAATAGAAAAACAACAAAAGAAAAAACCGCAATTAGATGATAGAAAAATAGATTTTATTACTACAACTGCTTCAACTCATATTATCTAAAAAATCAAAAAAACACAGGATCACATATTCACAATATCTTAAGAGAAACAAAGAACCAGGTGCAAATTGGTCCGACAGTCGGTCCAAGTGGAGAAAGAGATTTGGTAGCCCGTTTGGATGTAGTTGGGTTCGACAGTCTGTTCGAGTGCAAAAAAGGTTTGACAGTTAGTTCGAGTGGAAAAATAGGTCTGACAACCTATTCGAATGCAAATATGGGTTCAAAAATCCATTCAGATGTAGATCTAGGTTTGGCAATCGGTTTGATTGCAAAACAAGTTTCGGTTGTCGGTTCGGGTGCAGAACAAGGTTCGGATATCGATCCAAGTGCAAAATAGGGTATAACTATCGTTTGGAGTGCAAAAAAGGGTTTGACGATCGCTCTAGATGCAAAACAAAGTTTGGTAGCCCTTTCGAGTGCAGAATAGAGTCTGACAATTTGTTCGAATGCAGAACTGGGTTCGACAGTCCGTCTAAATGCAGAATAGGATCTAGGTGTTGGTCCAGGCATAGAATAGAGTTTGGATGTCGTTCTGAATGCAGAAAAGGATTTGGTATTCAATTTGGGTGAAGAACAAGGTTTGAATATCTATTTAGGTGCATAATAGAGTTCAGTTGTCATTTTGATTGTCGAAAAGGGTCTGGCAATCGGTTTGGGTGCAAAACAAGGTCCACCAACCCTTTTGAGTGTAGAATAGAGTTTGAAAATCGATTTGGTGTAGAAAAGTGTTTGGTAGTCCGTTTGAGTGGAAAGCGAGATCTAGATCTCTCTAGGTGTAGATATGGGTCCGATTTTGGCCTGTGTAGAGTTTTGATCCAGATTGACTGGTTTTTGCACACGATCGAAGTTCGATGGAATTTTGCAATAGATCAAATGCTTCAGTTTGTAATTTCGCTTGGAAGGTTTTACTTTTCACTTTGGTTGCTCGATTTTATAATAATTTGAATGTTTTATATGAAAAAGTATCGTTGGCATGTTAATTATATATAGTGGTATAATTGGTGAATTTGGCAGGATAAGTTAAAAATTTAAAAATTTTAAGGCGAAAAGGGTCCTTGATTTAAGCGAAAGTGCTGGCAAATTTAAAAAAAAATTGTAATACTATTATCAACGCAGAATGATCCGACACCTAAAAATATTTTGTCCCAAAAATTTTAGGTGAATGGGCCAACATCCAGGGTCCCCCAAATTCGTCAATTTGTATTTTTGAAAATGCAAATATTCGCCCAATTTGTGAATATTTGTCGTTGTGCATAATACTGCCTCTGGATCTTGGATCGATTCCCTTAACTTTATTGAAAAAAATTAAAGAAAAGTTAATTTAAGTGTGAAATTTTTGAATTTGAAGCTAAGTGCATGAAAAGTAAATCTAATCTACTTTGTTGGAGAAAGGAGTACAAGAAAGACCAGAAATATAGTTGAAGTCATAGCAAGATTTTGAAATTGGTGTAATTAACAAAAACTATGGAGAGAATAACTTCAATGCATTTGAATCTTCAAAGACATCATCAATATCATGAAGAAATGACTAATAGAAGGAAAGAGTACATAGCTACTAGTTCCACACATCCATGAATAAAAAATCATAGACAATCACTCATGAATATCTAGCACAATTCTTCACTTTATTGATCTCAAAATTGTTAAATACAATGATATCCATATAGTAGCTTTAGTATGTTAGGTAACAAAAATACCCTAACAATGAAAACATTCACTTATTTATTCTTAAAAAGTAAAACCCTAATCTATTTCTGGACTAGTTCAAAATTTCATGTGGGTTTGTCATTCTTATCCACAACATCAAAAATAGATACAGACTAGAGTAAGGCCCACAAGGCTGAAAGGGGGCACTCTGGGAAGTGAGGCGCACACATGGATCTAAGCTTCGAGAAGCATTTCACATCATTTTCTTTGAGCAAGGTGCTCTGAGAAGTGTGGAAGTCCGAGAGCAGGGTAGTATGAGTGGTGTCTTATGAGTGAGACGGTCTAGGAGAGATGTGAGTCAGACACTCTAAGCGAAGTGAGGCTTACCCAAAGTGGAGTAGAGTGGGGTGCACAAAAGAGCAAGGTGCACCAAGACAACAAGGTACGCTACTGCCAAACACTTAGCCAACTTCATTGATTTTTGCCTTGCTTTGTCTTCTACGAGTGAGACGGTTTAGGAGAGATGTGAGTCAGACACTCTAAGCGAAGTGAGGCTTACCCAAAGTGGAGTAGAGTGGGGTGCACAAAAGAGCAAGGTGCACCAAGACAACAAGGTACACTACTGCCAAACACTTAGCCAACTTCATTGATTTTTGCCTTGCTTTGTCTTCTACGAGTGAGACGGTCTAGGAGAGATGTGAGTCAGACACTCTAAGCGAAGTGAGGCTTACCCAAAGTGGAGTAGAGTGGGGTGCACAAAATAGCAAGGTGCACCAAGACAACAAGGTACGCTACTGCCAAACACTTAGCCAACTTCATTGATTTTTGCCTTGCTTTGTCTTCTACCTTAACTTCTACGATAGATCTTCAAACGAAGCATGATGGTAGTAGCGAGCTACTACAATTTTAGTGACTCATAGGGACATCAATATTGATTGATAGAAGATCCCAAATTATACCTTATTCTTGGGTGTGGAATCAAAATTGATGTAGTTTGATAACAAAGTTGATGTTGTTGGAGGGAAGAATGTCATTGTACCTGTAATGACCTATGGACCAGTTATTAGAATTCACAATATTATACAAAAACATCTTGAAACATACATTTACCATAATCATATGTAGAAAAAGGACTAAAAGCAAAATAGAAGAGCATATAGACAAAAAAGAAAGAGATAAATGACAAGAATAGAGAGAAGGCATAAAGGGTGGGTGTCAGAGGCAACCCACAATATTTTCACATATCACAAACCAATTCAATGGATCAATCATTAGAGGGTATTTATAGTGATACCAAAACCCCAATTAAAAGTTAACCTCAAGCCAACATTAACTTGACTTTGAGGTTAAATTACAATAATATAATAATAAATTACACCCTTTAATCAAGGTTATCCATAAATGTGGATTAACCAATATCACTAAGGGTGAATACATGAAGGATGCCCTTAGGTTTACATCAAGATGATTGTAGGCTTACACATAGATGGTTCTAGGTCTATATAGAAGAAAGCTCATAGGCTTACTGTTATGAACATTTATTCTTATTAATAGAAATCATTCACCAATATGTAGAAATATCAAATCATTCATCCACAAATAATTATCCACAATAACAATCCATAATTGAGGTAGAAATAGATAATACCCTTAAGGTAGGGAAATACCAATAATACTCATTAAGGAAGACCTCCACAAGATCTCCCAAGATGAGAGTGCCGCTTAAGGAGGGAAAAGTCTCATAAACCACTTTGTGGGTAAATATGATTAGATATGATTGATCTCCGTGATGATTACAATGACAAATATCTCTTTTTTATATACCCATATTCTAATTCTACTTTGAAGAGTCAACTACTAATATAACATTATATTATAAAACAATCAACCTTGGGTTATGTGCGGCCCATACCAATGGTAGAACCCTGAAGGTTCTAGCACAATTTTAATAAAGAAATAATTAAAATAGCATCTAAATTAAAAGAATCACTTTTATAAAGAATCATTGTTTCACTGGTAGGAAGGTCCCTCCAATGCATTCAATAAACAATTATATATTCTTATTCATGGATGATTTGATATGGATTCCTCTCATATCATATATATAAACTTTTTCAATCATGACCTTTCAATCATGACTCTTCAATCATGAATTTTCAACCTGACTTTTCAATAATAATGAAATATATAATTAAAGTAATAAATAATAATTAATAATTAATGTTAGGATGTGGGATCCTAACATGCCACCCTCCTTAAAAATATCTTTGTCCTCAAAGCTCAAAGTAAGAAGCTTCGTTGTTTGCTTTCCCAGTTGAATTTTTGCAAGTCGTACTATATTAATGTCACTTTTTCGAAGGCAAGGATATCTTGAAGGTCTAAGTGTTAGTGATGGGTTGCCAGGAAAAATAGTAGAATATTCCTTAGGAGAATCATGATGATGATGGAAGGGAAACCATTGGGGTTCCTCAAACACTTCAGAATGATGCATCAAAAGTGATGGTAACACTTTCATATCCTTTTGTGGTTCCTTGGTAAAGCCAATAGAGAAGTGTGTGTAGTCACTCTACGTTGGTTCCAAATAGGTTTGGTCATGTGGTGAGAACTCACTATTGGTGAGGAAGGTGTGTGTAGGTCTTGTAGAGTGCATTTTTGGTTGGCATTGATCACTTCGGGTATGTCTACCTCATCCTTGCTTGGTGCATCAATCACTTCCGACATATCAACCCTATTGCTGACATTGGTGGGATCAGGTATTTTAGGTATTTCTTGCTCATTGTCCTTGTTTTCTACATCTTCCTCATATTTCTCATCTTCCTTAGCTTCCACTTTGGTATTTATTAGATACTCGATATCGCTCAAAATACCATCAAGAAGTTCCATTTTTTTATTGTGATCTTGTTCATTCCATCTTCTAAATTCTGCGATGTCGCTTTTAATTTCCTTGATTTTGATCAGCGTACCTAACCTGACTGGGTCAAAGTTGGTTGGGTCCAACATGGCTCTGATACCAAATGGTAGAACCCTGAAGGTTCTAGCACAATTTTAATAAAGAAATAATTAAAATAGCATCTAAATTAAAATAATCACTTTTATAAAGAATCATTGTTTCACTGGTATTAAGGTCCCTCTAATGCATTCAATAAACAATTATATATTCTTCTTCATGGATGATTTGATATGGATTCCTCTCATATCATATATATAAACTTTTTCAATCATGACCTTTCAATCATGACTTTTCAATCACGACTCTTCAATCATGACTTTTCAATCATGACTAAATATCTATTCCTACGTACCCTAACACTTACATATACATATGCTCGTAGGCTATATTAATAGTACTCATAAGTATTTCACCTATTGGCCTTGGCTTAACAAGATCAGATTACACACATTTTAGCATGCCCCCATAATCTGAGCTAAGGGGCCAAGGAGAGGAGACATTAGAGGTAACAACCTCTTCCCCCTAATGGATGCTCTAGTGGGCCTTTGCTTTGCCATCTTCGTCCTCTTCTTCATCATCAGAAATATTGTGTCCAGATCTCAAGAATTTTGTCTCAATATTCTTCAATCTTGTAATGTAATTTTTAATAGTGTCCTTCCCTTTTACATACTTGTGAGTATTTGACTTCTTTGAAACCTCAAACTTACCCTTGGGAAACTGAGCCTTGGGTTCCATTGACTTGAAGTCCTTTGGATGAACTTGTGTATGAAAAATAACTCCACAGTTTTTCATTGCAACTTCATAACGAATAAGAAGCTTGAAAAGTCCTTCAACAAATATAGGTTGTGGATCCTTGATACTAATAGCATTCACATAAGGAACTAAGCCAACCGTATGAAAAGGAGAAATATTGGAAGTGATAAAATTGACATAATATTCATCACCCTTTACCTTACCTATTGTCATAGCTAATTCAAAATTTAGGGCTTTGAAGTGAGAAATGTAGTCATCAACACAACTAAAATCTAAAAGTTTGATATTAGAAAGCTCTCTTTATTCTGTTAACTTCACTAGCACTTACTTTTCCATAAATATCTTGTAAAGTGGTCCATACCTCAATAGAATCAATTTTCTACCTAATTTGGAAAAGTACATCTAGTTTGACCAAAATGAAGAGACCAAGGGCTTCCTCCTCCTTACCAAGTTCATGCTCATTAAGACCTTTTGTTTTATCATTAAATATATACCAAAGATTCTTACTTCTGAGTAAACCTACCATTTGAACCAACTAGATGTTATAATTCTTTCTTTTGAGGCAAGTAGCATATGCTAAGGAATCCCTCTCACATGATTCCACATGGAACTGTAACATATTCGTAAACTAATGTCACCACTATTGTCTAATCTAAAAATACAGGATCCAAATGCTTCCATGTGCAAAAGTTATGGCCTCTAAAAGTTATGTCTACTTCACTTTTGTCCAACGAATAATGGTTTGACAAGTTGATTCTTTTAATTGGAAGAGATACGTGCATGAGCGCGCGTGCACGTATATACACATACAAATATATATCATGGTTTGTAGTCAACGAGGCTCAAACCATAAATGCCAAGGAAAGTGTCCTAGAGGATGTTTCCAAAGCTAGGCATCCAATGGGATGCCTTAGGAGTGAAAATAGAAGCAAAAGATAATAAGTTGATTAAATACCTTCAATCACAATAGAGTAAGGTTGGCACAAAAAAATTGAACCTACAACTTGGCCTGCAAGGAGGCCATCTACTATTGTACCATATAGACAAATGAAAATGAAAGGGAATATGTGCATTCAAGAGTAAAGAGTCAAGGTCCGAAGTGTAGACCAATTGGTTCATCCAAACCCCATAAGGGGGGCGGAGGTCCAAGGTTCAAATCTCGGGCCTCGTCGGACTGAACGTTTGTCCCTTTCCTAGTGCTTTCAGTGGCGTAAAAGGTTTAAAATGATTGTGGCATCGTGGTTATAGGAGCGGACTGCGTGAAGATTTGTGTAGCGGCTTCCGGGACAAACAACGCAGAATACTATGGCAGCCATAAAAGTTGGACAGCCTGCCCGGATTCATGGCGGCTACAGATTCCACCATGTTAAAAAAAAAAAAGAGTAAAGAGTACTACAATGGATGTGAGAGAGAGAAGTAAAAGAAGCTCCAAGGTTTCAAACTCAAGATGTATATCCCATAATGCAACATACCAACAAACACACTAATACTTGAATTAGAGGTCACGAAGAGAAGAAACAAGTTGATGGCACTTCGAATGAGGAACGTGTACATTGCTCGTTTGGAGCCTTGGGTTCTTCACCACCAAACTTTTGTATCTGCTCCAAAAAATTGTTTGTGGATCAAACATTTGATCTTGCCTCTACAAATACCACCCCCAACCAGTGTGCTAGCCTCAAGGTTGAAGTTAGGTAGGAAAGCAATGATAAAAAAAAACATGACCTACCGCTAAGTCTACAAAAGGACAAAACAAGTCCAAAGAGCTTCAATTCGATGATACCATTGCGTTGTAGGATAAGATATGAGGAGGTAAAGGGAGCTTCCACCATATATGAAGTGGGTTGCGGAGAAACACATATAACCTCCAATGCCATTTTTGAATCATGTGTCCTTCATAAACAAGACAAGGCATTCTATGTACCTAAAAAACTAGCAAATTGAACCTATAACTTGTGTCGAGCAACTCAGACACCATACCACTACACCATTCTCCTTTTTAATGGCCAAAGAGGTTGGCATTCACCTACGAATGCTTATAAAAGCACAAGAAAAGGCATAAAAACATGTCCATCGGTCGATTCCTACCAAAGCTTAGAATATCTCATAGAATATTTACCCTTGTTTAAAAAAAAATCAAAAGTTGGAGGAAAATAAGGAGAGTTTTTGGAGATGAAAAAGGTACCAGATTACAAAATCAAGAAGAAAGTTGAGTTGGGATGCCCCCTGAAAATTTACAAGGAATCTACTAGACTAGACGATTCATCTATATCTACCACGAATTGCCTAGTACAACATTTTTATGTGATTGAGCAAAGTTGCTTTATTTTGGCTCTAACACCATGTTGGAATTCACAACATTTTCCAAAAACATCCCAAAACATCATTCATCACAATCATATGGTGGATGCTAAGGTAGTTTGCACATATGACACAAACATCCCAAAAGTTATGTCTACTTCACTTTTGGCTCTAATATACCCCCTTATCAAAATTTTGTGCAAATATGAAAATAAAAGCAAAAATTTTGGAAGCTAAGGTAGTTTTTATTCTTTTGATCTCTCTCCAATTTAAGGCTTGATACTAGACATCTAGAGGTGAATATTCCTTTTCAGCCTTAAAATGGTTAGCAGCAAGGGTGGATGCATGAACTTTTGTAATTATGACTACCTCCTTGATTCTCATCTCATCCTATGGTGAGCCTTAGTGTCGATAAATAGTCCAAGTCCTTGTTTGTATATGACCAAATGATAAATCATTACTCAACAATGGCAATCCCTCTTGATGTTGTTCTTTGTAAAACCTGCTATTGTCCTTCATAGCATTGGACTATTGGAATGTGAGCCCTACCTCAGCTTTAGTCTCTAAAATTATGGGAAATCATAGTTTTACTCTATTGCTTAGCACAGTTCGTTCATGTGAACTCTTTTGGACACTTTGGGACTTGAAGGTGGATCCATACCTATCAGTTGAGCAATTAATGTTTCCAAGAGTTCTTTTTTATGCAGATAGATGTTTTTTTGCAATAGGTCCTTTTGTTGCAAACTTCTTGAGACTCAAAGATTCTTTTTCCTTAAAGATAAAACTGAATGTTTCATTCAATGGAGAGAAATATGCTTCCATCGGCCCTATTGGTTTTTCTCTTCTAATGAAAACAAGCATGTCATATATTTTGCTTCAATCTCTAAATCCCCATCCTTCAAATCCACCCTCCACTTAAGGTTCTCTTTTTTGTTTACAAGATGTTCTGTGAATTCCGTACCCTTCTAGGACTTTTGTTCTAAGAAAGGGATATGCTTTCACCAATGGGGGCTTGCCTAAAAACACTTCAAGTCTCATTGGTTTACTTTTCTTATGTATCACTTCAGTAATGCCCAATATAATGGTCTCATGTTCCGATTGCAAACTTACCTCTATCACCTCTATTTATTATCTTCTATTTAGAGGACAAATACTTGACACGCCTCTACTATTTCTGACTTGTCATCTTGGAGATCTTCATTTACCATCTCGAGTTTCATCCCTAGTGGAGGGGGTATGATTGTTGATATTAGGACGGGGAATCTTCTAAGGGAATCATCAGTCCCTTAGAGTGACTATACATGACAACACCTTGGGAAGCTAAATAATTTTTGCCCATTGAGGATGTTTCGGATATTCCATCGACTTAAATCATATTAGCTTGAGGTACACTCGGTTGACTCATCGTTCATTGATTCATCATGAGTTGATCAACCATTAGTTGACCAACTACAATGGAATGATTCACCATATAGTTATGTGTCTGGTCAACCATTTGAAAATTTCCTTGTTGAGGAATTGCCCAACTCCCTTAATAAGCCATCTAAAAGTCTCCCTATTGAAGAATCGACTAGCTTTGTTGATCATGCATCTCAAAATCTCCCTCTTTAGGAATCAACTTGTTCCCTTCATCAAGTTCATAATTTGATGTATAGTGCCTAATGGGTTGAAACCATTTTTGAGTTCATTGGGACTGGTTGACATTGGGGGATCTTGGGGAAACTATAGATATTGGGACAACTATTGTGGGGAAGGGTGTTGGAACTGTGGGATGGGCATTTGTGTTATATGGGTGGGATATCCTTGCTAAGTAAATATTACAAGGTTTGTTGGTGAATGAATTGAGATGACTAAGGTAATTTCTTATGACATTTGGTATTCAAGTGGTCCTATAGGGGTATAAGCTAGCTAAAGGATTTGGTGATTCATTACCCATGGCATAATCCTCATCATTTGGGTGTTTCCTCCCAATGGGGTTGTCATATCATTGACTTAACTTGTTCGGGTCAAAGACCTTACTGAGTAAACATTATAAGGTTTTGTTAGCAAATGAATTGATACAGTTGAGGCACTTGCTCGTATTGTACATGTTGGCCATACTATTGTTACTCATGTGACATTTGGTAAATATAGGTGGACCTATAAGGGTATAAGCTAGCTGAAGGATATCATTGGGATGTTTCCCCAGCAAAATTGTCATTTTATTGATTGAAACTCGTTTGGGTCAAACACCTTATCTAATAGTCATGAAGAAAAATGGGAAGAAACCTTCAGAATCACAAAGAACGAGAATGGACATGTCGGTAGAATGAGCCTCACTCGAAAAGCAGGGTGCTTTGAGCAAGGCACACCAAGGGAAGTGGGAAGCGAGGCGCTTCAAGCAAGATTCACAAATCACAAGCTAGGCAGGCTTTTGAATCAATTGCAATATCATCCTTTGCATGAAAATTACAAAAAACATGAAAACCAAATTGAAAAGCAACTCCTAGATTTTTAATGCAAAAAAGAGTTGTGGGTTTCATGTGTATTGGTGTAACAGAAACCATTTTCATATATCTAAAAGGATTTAAAGTATACTTGTGCAAATCTACAAAATTATGTGTTGGTGGGTTAAGATCGAAAGGATAAAATACATTTGTGTAGATCTACAAAATTATGTTTACTTGAAGAAAGATTGAAAGGATATGAAGTATACTTGTGCAAATTTACAAAATTATGTGCAGGTAGGTAAATTAATTTTATATTGAAATTGCACTTGTGAGTCCCCACCAGGCATGCCAAACTTGTTGAACACAAAAATGTATGGCTAGGGTTCTACTCTCATGACCACAAAAAAGTGCAATTTGTGCTCATGACCACATTTCAACAATATATGGCGAGGGTTCTACCCTCCTCGACCTCCACATCTTGGGTTGATTCCCTTAACATTGCTATAAAAATGTTAAAGAAATACAACCAAAGTTGTAACGAGATCTCAAAGTTTGTGCAATTAGCAAAAGCCATCATTGACAAAATAACTTCAATGTGATAAGATCTTCATAGAAATCATCAATATCATGAAGAAAGGACTAATAAAGGGAAAGATAGCAAAACTACTAAATCCATGCATCCATTAAAAAAATTTATAGACACAATCACTCATGAATGTCAAGCACAATTCTTCACTTTATTGATCTTGAAATTGTTAAGTACAATAATCTCCAAAGAATAACTCGGATATGTTGGATAGCCAAATGACACCTATAATGAGACTCATTCTCTTATTTATACTTGAGAAGAAAAATCTTAATCTATTTTTGGACTAACAATTCAAAATTTCATGCAAGACTTGTCATCCTTATCTACAAATCTAAAAATAGATGCATTATATACAGATAGATAGATAGATATGTTGTATGCAAGACACTTTGCTTCAACAAAGGTGCTCCGAGAAGTGGGGTACATTGGTTTCTCCAAGTGGGCAATTTGAGCAAGGATGTGTGAGCAAAGCAAAGCTACCTAGAGCAAGGATGTTCGAGAATGTTGTGAGCAGAGCAGAGCTACCTAGAGCAAGGATGTTCGAGAATGTTGTGAGCAGAGCAAAGCTACCTAGAACAGGATGCATCAGAGAGTTGAGCATACCAGGATAGAGTGTATCACACTAATTTCAAACACTCAGGCAATTTTGTTGATTTCTACCCTCCTTTGTCTTCTACCTCAGCTTGCGCAATGAATATTTTTTTGAAGCTTGATGGTAGTAACAAGCTACTATAAATAGCCAACTTGGAGACAATTACAAAACTCGGTTAGAACAACTATAGTTCAAGCATGGGACATTACATATATTATGTATTGTTGTTGGGGGTCTACCTTTACCTCTTAATTCTGAATGTTCTCCCCTTCCAACTATAAATACTAAACAACCACCCTATACGCAATGTATACAAAGAAAGTAGTTGGGATGGTTTGAAAACCATCTTTTGTTTGTTTTCTTTTGATGTCAAAATGGGCACGCACTTCAACTAGGTGTTGACAACTTCAACTACACTATGATGTCATACATTGGAGCTTAGGTTGGTACCAAGACTAGCAAACGGCGTTCAAGTATCAAAACAACATTGTGCCCCCATAAATGGCATTTGGACCTTGCAGCTGAGGAAGGGACTTGCTTTTGTGACTTATAAAGCCTATTATAAGGACTTGAGCAATCCTTGATGCACTTAGATTAGCATGAAACCATGCTAATTTGTTACATTTGATATTTTACTGTTTTAATCAATTAAATTATTCCAACACATTTGAAAGATCTTCAATATTGTATTATGAAGTAATTAAATTAGTTCCCATGAATCCTCATGAAAATCTATCATGCATGCCAAATGAAACCACATATGATAAAGTGTTAGTAGCTCATCCTTAGTGCCCATGTTTGTTATGTTGAGGTATCGGTAGTAGCATATAGCACATGCCAAAGGTCTAGAAAGCATATGAATAACATTACTCTAAATTCAGCCCCCAAAAAAAAATTGAGATTTGGAAGCAACTTGTATGATAGGTAAAGAGAAAGCTTGGCAACAATCATGGATAGTATTGGAAAAATCCTAATGTAAGTTAACTAAGGCTAAAAAAGATGTCATACACCAAAGAACTAACATCGTAGAAATAATGACACAGAAATGGCAAATTTTAAGCACATTTATGGCTGTAATTGCACATTTGCTTCAGTATAGATCCTTATAATGCCTTTCACTTCTACCCCTTGTATTGTCGGCCCAACATGTTCCGTTATTCACTCCCCATACTTTCACGATGTAAAGTTGACAAACATATAAAATTGAAAGGAACCAATTTCAAGCATAAACTAAGTTTAGTCGATTTTAATTAAAATATGATGAATTACTAAAAGAATGTTGTCTTCATATTGTGTTATTCTCTTAATGTGGTTAAATGACCATTTTCACCAGACATTGCACTCAATTCTTTTATTTTCTATATCTATAATTTGTATCAAGATGATCAAAGTCCTCCATAGCATTTATTGTGATACAATAAATGTTAGCCCACTTTAAACAGTGAAGATTATTATGTCTGTCTCAATCAATAAAGGCATTCTATTGTGATCTGATCTATAGTGAGCATTGTGCATTTGTGTCACATATTCCCATTGAATAGTTTTGCTCTGGTAAATTTTTTTTTTTTTTTATATCAGGGAAATTGGTAACATCCTTTCATCTTTAATAACTGGGCACATCTTTAACATCCTTTGCTCTAGTAAATATTAACCAACATACTATTTGTTTAAGTATTGTGTATATAGACCAGATAAATTATATTGCAGTTTTACAACAGCATGAAACTAAAACATGCTAAAGCCATATAAGGCAATACCACTTAACATGATAAAAGAATAGTGCAAAGCAAAACAATTGCAAGCAAACAAATAGTCAACTTAAAATTGCTATTTAAATTTGTGACATGGCATTTAATATGGTTGTGCACACAATTTTAAATAAAAACCAATAAATTTAAATGTAGTCACTCTAGAAATGGGTCAATCCATTTTCAAAGCCAGAGTTTTAACATTGGATCATTTTCTGGAAACAATTATATTCTATGAAATATCATGGGCTTGTAGATAAGAACTTTTCTCCATATGAAATTGATGCAAACCAAGAAACCCACCAACGAGATGAAACTAGGATCAATGTCAACTTTGTTGAACTAAATTTTCAAATTTATTTTCATAATAATTTCAATATTTCACACATTTTGTACCTTACTAGTCACATCTTAATCTATGATATAGTTTTTCTTCAGTCCTTAGCACATACAAGTGATTCCACAAGCAACTTATTCAGTTAGTCCATATCTGTTTTAGCCTTGGTCCGCAATTTGATAATCCTCAAACAATTCTTCCTGCTTACTTCAGACTAGAGAACTTATCTTCTTATGCCTTGCACCTCCAAAGAACAAGGACCGTCATCATGAATCATGAGTTGATGAACAATGCCCTTGAATGTCTCAAGGTTGAGTGTTGCACATGGAGTACTAGGCCCTTTTCACCTTTCCTTGTAATGCCAACGCCATTTTTTTCAAATTGACAATTTCACATGGAATCATTCAACTATCACCAAAATTTGCATGTCAAAAAACTAGGGTACTAAAAATGGGAATTCTCAACTAAATAGAACCATGGAATGCATCTTATTTCATATGTGCCATCTCAACTCCACTGAATTGTGATATGTTTGTACAAAGCAGAGAAAGTCCAGAATGATGATGTTTGTGCCTCCCTTTGCTCATTGCATTGTGGCTCAAGCAGATTTGACAGGTCAGTTCACCTAAATGTTCAAAATGCTGATGCAGCTGCAACAATAGCACCCGACAAACCACAGATGTATTGTTCTCCAATGCCTACAGTCAGTTTGTGTCTCAGACATCAGTCATCTAAAGAAGAAAAGTTCAAAACTAACTTGTATTCCTGGCAAAATACAATTAATTGTAAATGTTTAAGTATGATATATGGTTCTATTATGAGAAGTCCCAGGCCAAGGGATGCTATTCTTCTAAGTGGGGTAACATCTTCTCCCATAATCAAGATTTAGTAAATTGTTTTCATGATCAATTAAAAATATCCAGTGTTCCACGGGGACGCGCGTCCCCCTGTTTACTGCGTCCCCCCAGCACGGGGGGACAGCAAGGGGGACGTTTTCCCCCATCCCCCTTTTTGGGGGACGGCTGGGAAACGTCCCCGGGACGGCTGAGGCCTATGGCCTCCCGTCCTCGGGACGTCCCCTTTTTTGGGGCGTCCCCGGGGACGGCTGGGCCCCATTGGGGACGCTCAGACCGTCCCCGGGGACGGCTAGGCGTCCCGGGGACGGTTGAGCACCTTTTAGTGGTGCCCAGCCATCCCCGGGGATGCCCAGCCGTCCCTAGGGACGGTCTGAGCGTCCCCAATGGGACCCAATCGTGTCCCCCATAGCTGGGTGTCCTCACCCAAACAGAAAAAAAAAATTAATAAAAAAGAAGGTAAGGGATGGGACCCATTTTAAGTCTCACCCCCCGCCCCAAACCCTAAACCTAAAAGAAACTATATAAACATAGACGGTCTTTATTAGCAGTATTGGAAACAAGAACTTGCAAACAAGAAACAAGGATTTCCACAAACAGGAATGGTTTGGGTACAATTCCAGTTGGAATTTTAGGTTTATACCTATGGAAAAGCAAGGAAAAAGGTAAGGAAAGGAAATGGAAGGAAGAAATAATTAAACATGTAAGGAACCATGAAACAAATTAATTAAAAACCTGGAAATATCCCTTTAGAAAAAAAAATGGACCTATCACATCCTTGGAAAAGCCTCAACAATAACATCACCAAGTTGCATTTATCCCCTCTTGAAACTATTAGTGAAATACATAAATTTAAGTACATGCAACTTTACCCTAATTGTGGATGTTTCCAGTAAATCACTTTTTGGGGCCAATTATATGGTAAGTTGTTATTTTCAATTTCACCATCTGGCTTTATGTAGTAGATTGAACTATTTGTATCAAACGATCAGTTGCTTTTAAGTATGAAAATCTTTAAGACGTTCCTCAAAAGTATTCATATGCTAAAATTCAGCATATTACCCATTGTTATTGTTTAAAGTGGATTCTGGGCAAATCAATAATTATAAGAGATTAATTCAGCTTGGGACGCTGCCTAGTCCTTATTGTAGGCACATCAAGAACTAGCAGAGATTAATTCAGCATTATACATCACCAGCTTTGCGACTAGTCCCTCAAACAATGGGAGGGGTGAGACAGTCTTTGTTTGAACATTGGTGGCTGAAAAAGTGACGACTGTTATTACTTAAAATGATGACTGTTTGAACATTGTTTGCACTTGATAGCCTTGGCTGAACCTTCAAGTTATAGTTGTTGAACTTGAAACAATTAAATGGCTGCACTAAGTAACTAATATGAATATCCTAATACCACTTATGTGTTAGTAACTAATATGAATATGAATGGCTGCACTTACATAATTGATTACTAATATGAAATATCATTTTTGTTGGGTGTAGAATTCTGAATGTGTAGATTATTCTAAATTTCTAAAAAATTCAATTTTTATAGTATTATACCAGCCGTTCCCGAGCCGTCCCCTAAAATCGGCCTGTCGTCCCCCCCGTCCCCCCGTACCCCCGTCCCCCAGGCTCGTGGAACCTTGAAAATATCATTAACATTAAAGGCTGATAAACAATGACTTTAATGAAAGAAATAGTTTTAACTGGCAGTAGGACTGGTAGCATCTTTCACATGATGTGAAGAAAGTTATAAAAGAGAAGCTGTGTGATGTAATGAAAGTTAATAAAAGAGAATTTATTTCCTCCAAGTTCCATACTGAAATTGATGGTGACTAAAAACAATAGGAGGCAAAAAGTAGACTACCCAGATGCCTGATGTACACTGCTTTGCAGGACAAGAAAGATACTGGCAATGAATAATTCTCCTTAACAGGGGGCTACACAGAATAATAAATGATGAATTATCTTCTTAATCTGTGTGTACTGCTGAATTAATCCTCAACATTAGCACTTGAAAGGAATTGTGACCTACACTTACATTAAGACTCCATAATCTTTTCACGTCCAAAATATGCGATAGTCATGGTTGATAAAACTATGGCTAAAGCTCCTGAAAGACCAAGAATTGATGGAATCTGTTCCAGAAACATGATCCGCAATATGTATGATGCAAAAGCCTGCACATCATTCACAAATTGTTGGTTGTATGAAAAAATCAATGTTGCTTAAACAGGTAAGAAATCTGCATACATCTAAAATATTGTTACAACAAAGCAATGGATTGCAAAAATGATAAAAACATTTGAAAGCATATTTTTATCAGTATTAATTTGGTTAGTATAAACAATGGATGTTTAACCTGTGAAATATCAGGGAAAGACTCTGGATAATATCATAATTTCAGAAAATATTCTACAAACTGAGACCAATTTCGATTTTCAAAGCTATATTTTAGGCATCAGTTTTAAAAGAATTTCCCGAGAGTTACCAATATAGGAAAACTTTTTGAAATGCTATATGGTGCAAAAAGGCATTTCGGAAAATTACATCCTTTGCATCATTTACAAAGTGATGAAAACTCTACAACCAGGAGCACACAGAATTGAGAACCAGAAAACAAAAAGAAATGCTTGATAGAAGGCTGAAATGCTAAGGTTTTTCTTATCATAATATAGCATCATCAAAAAAAAGTGACCAAGTGTTACAAGCTCAAAGTATAATTTCAAGTTTTCATGTTTGAAAAATCAATCAGTTTCACAGTAGTAGGAACTATGTTGGAAAAATGGGCTACTAATCCCAACCCATACTCAGTTCATAGAAGCACATGTCAAATGCATCAATCTCTGCAAAGGTTATTTTAGAGTAGTCAACATTGGAAGTCTCAAAGTGCAACGTTAATTGACACTGTTGGTGGTGATTTACCAAGTAATAAGAAGAATATCAATAATCACAAAATTTTAGGCATAACACATGACAATTAGCCAATTTTTTTTGAAGTCCTGTTGCAAATCTAACAAGAAAAGTTCATGCAATATAACAATATTGAGATTTCAATAGTGAATTGCTGAACTTATAAGAATGTTGTTGAAACTAAGGACAAAAATTCATCTGCAATGCCTCAAAATCAAAAATGTCGTAGGGATGCACTGCATTCTGATAATCTTCCACATATAAACTAATTGTTAGAAAACAAATATTACGAGCAAACAAAACAATAACACAGAAACAAAACAGTAACACAGATTTTTACATGGAAACCCTGCAGTGTGCAGGTAAAACCACGAGGCAATGGCAGCTTCGTTATTTTATTGATTTCGGCAAACTTTTACATTCACTAGACTGTTACATGCAAGGGGTCATTCCCCTTTTATAGAAAAACAAAGGAAGACTCCAAAAACTGTTCGTTTTCTCTCCCAAAGGAAGACTCCAAAAAAGCTGTTCGTTTCCTCTCCCAAAGTACGGTTGTACGGACGGGAAGGATCACTATAAACTGCACCACCATGCACCTCTCTGCTGAAGAACATTGGAGATCTGGATATTCACTTCACCTCCTAACATTCTCCCACTTGAAGTCAATATACAGGAATTCTTTGCCTATGTTTTCCATCCTAGTGCCAATTGCCCAATGCTGCCCTTATCACATTTTCAGCAAGCCCAGAGAAGTTTTGCACCACTCAAACTTCTCTGTCTTGACCGGCTTTGTAAGCATATCTGCAAGATTCACTTCAGTATTAATTTTCTCCAACAGGATCCTACCTTCATCCACCACATTTCTTATAAAATGGTACTTAACATCAATGTGTTTCGTGCGATCATGGAATGTTGGGTTCTTCACTAATTGAATAGCACTTTGGCTATCACAATGCAACGTAATCTTCTCCTGCATTATCTTGAAGTCTCCCAACAGTCGTTCTAGCCAAATTGCCTCTTTGCTGGCTTCAATGGTTGCAATATATTCTGCTTCAGTGGTGGATAAAGCCACTACTGACTGCAACTTAGAAGTCCAACTCACAGCTCCACCAGCAAGAGTGAAAGTATATCCTGTAGTGGACTTTCTCCCATCTCTATTTTCACCATAATCAAAATCCACAAAACCTTTAACTTGCAAATTTGTCGATCCGTAGTAAATAGCAGCATCTGAAGTGCCTCTTAAATATCTAAATATCCACTTCATTGCATTCCAATGCTCCTTACTAGGATTTTCCATGTACCAGCTGACAACTCCCACTACTTGGGCAATATCCAATCTAGTGCTTACCATGGCATACATGAGGCTTCCTACTGCTGATGAATACGGTACACGAGACATGCTTGTCTTCTTTGCTTTTGTTCTAGGACATTGTTCGGAAGACAATTTGAAGTGTGAAATAAGTGGGGTACTAATTGGTTTTGCATTCTACATATTGAAGCGCTGCAGAATCTTTTCTATATATGATTGTTGACATAACCAGATCTTCCTTCCTATTCTATCCTTGTGTATCTTCATCCCTAGAATTTGGTTTGTTGCTCCTAAATCCTTCATTTCAAATGTCCTAGCCAATTGAGCCTTTAGATCAATGATTTTCTTCATGCTAGGGCCTGCAACTAGCATATCATCTACATACAATAGAAAAATAATAAAATTGTCATCATCAAACCTCTTATCGTATGCACAATGATCAGCTTCACTACTGCTGAAACCTTGGCTCTTCATGAGGGTGTCAAATTTTCTATACCACATCCTTAAACCAAATGTTCTTTGTCTCCTTCATAGCCCTCAAGCTGATCCATATTAATCTCCTCCTCGGGACCACCATGCAAGAAAGCAGTTTTTACATCAAGCTGCTCCAGTTCTAAATCCTATGCTACTACAAGTGCAAGTAAAACTCTAACTGTAGTCAGCTTCACAACTGGAGAGAAAATTTCATTAAAGTCTATACCTGACTTTTGCACATATCCTTTACCCACCAAGTGAACTTTATAGCGTTCCAACAACCCATCATTGTTCCTTTTTACTTTGTACACCCACTTGTTGCCAACAGCCTTTCTTCCAAGTGGGAGATCCACAAGTTCCCACGTTTTATTCCTGCGAAGCGCTTCCACTTCCTCCTCCATGGCTTTCCTCCACTTTTCTGCATTTTCAGATTCTCTAGCTTCCTAAAATGAACTAGGCTCACCATCATCAGTTAACAAAGCAAAAGAGGACTGAAAAATAGGAGAATACCTTTCCAAACACTTTTGAGGACGTGTAGATCTTCTAACCCAATGATCTATTGGTTGTGGCTCTTGGTCTTGTGACTGTTGTGGCTGCTCTACTTGTTGCTCTACTTGTTGTTCTACATGCTAATCAAAAGCTTCAGCATGCTGATTTTCATTTTCATCTTCATTCATATCTACTTCAACTGGTACAACATTAGGTGTTTGATGTACCTCCTTCCTTTGCATTGATTTTTCATTAAAAATGACATCCTGACTAATAATTACCTTTTGGGCAATAGGATCCCACAGTCTATACCCCTTCATTGTATCTCCATAGCTGAGAAAAACACATTTGCTTGATTTGGGGTCAAGTTTGGACCTTTTTTCTTTAGGCACATGGGCAAATGCATCACAACCAAAGGTACGCAAATGAGAGTAATCAACTGGCTTACCACACCAAACCTCCTCCGGAATCTATCCATCCAACGCAGTTGTAGATGACTTGTTAATGAGGTAAGCAATTGTATTAACAACCTCTGCCTAGAACCTTTTATCCAACATAGATGCGCTGAGCATGCTTCTTGCACGTTCCATAATTGTGCGATTCATCCGCTCAACCACACCATTTTGTTGTGGAGTATATGGTACAGTCTTCTGGTGCTTAATTCCTTCCTACATACAAAATTTATCAAATTCCTTGGAGCAATATTCACCCCCATTATCTGACCTAAGACATAAAATAGGCTTGCCCAAACTTTTCTCTATTCGTGCTTTGAACTCTTTAAACTTCTCCAAAGCTTCCGACTTCTTTTTCAGAAAATAAACCCACACTCTTCTAGAATAATCATCTATAAATGTCAAAAAATATATAGCACCATTTAAGGACTGAGTGGGGACTGGTCCAAATATATCAGAATGTATAAGCTGCAGAAAATCAGAACTCCTACCAAAGCTTGCAATAAACCGAACCCTCTTTTGTTTACACAAGTTTAAATTACAAGATTTAATCCCAGAAAGCATACCTCGGTCATGCAGAATTTTCAAACCTTTTTCACTCATATGTCCTAGGTGTTGATATAATAGCATTACTGCATCCTAAGTATTTCTTGAAGTTGTTGATGTTGCATGGTTTGTCACCGTATCACCGCATAAATGATATAGGGTTCCATAAGATTCTCCTTTTGCTACTACAAGGGCTCCTTTGGTAATTTTGCAATAATTGTTACCGAAAGTGATAGAATACCCTAGCTTATCCATCATCTTGATTGAGAGCAAATTCTTCCGCAAATCAGGCACATGTCATACATCACATAACATCTTTTCTCTATCATCATCCAACCTAATCCTGATGTCCCTTCTTCCCACAACTTCTAAAGGATGATCATCACCCAAGTAGACCATCCCACCACTGTGATTGAAATTTGACAAACTAGTCTTTGTGAGGAGACATGGAAAGATGCACCCGAGTCCAAAACCCAGGTATATAGAACAGATCTGTTGTTGCTAATACAGAAATCCTCACATGTTGCCATCTCTCCTGAATCTACCGTAATGGCCTCAGCTGATGGCTGAAACTGCTTTTCACCATTCTTTTCCTTTTTCAGATGCCAACAGTCCTTCGAGTTTCCTGGCTTCCCATAATGCCAGCACTTCCCTTTCAACTTGCGTCCTCTAGACTTAGATTTGGATTGTGATCTACCTTGTTGACTCTCGAAAGATCGACCTCTCACAGCTAGGGCTTCATTGGTTGAGGGTTCCAAAGACGTTTTCCGCCTCAACTCTTCTACCAACAAAGCGTCTACCACATCATCAAAAGTTAGATCTCTTGATGATGAATTGTTGATGGTCATCACCAAATGATCCCAAGTGTCCAGGAGAGAACAAAGTAGGGTGATACCTCTATCCTCATCCTTCATCTTCACATTAACTAAGACAAATTTAATGATTAGGGTATTAAACTCATTCAGATGATCTGCCACAGATGAGCCCTCCTCCTTCCTCAGGCTATAAAGTTGTTTTTTTCAGAAAAACCTTATTTGCTATTGATTTCATCTCATACAAATTTTCAAGCTTCTTCCAGAGGGCTTCTGCGGTCTTTTCTTCAGCAACATTGAACAAGACAAAGTCTGCTAGGCAGAGACAAAGTGTAGAAACCGCATTCTTGTCCAACGTTGCCCACTCCTCATATTTCATACTGCTCAGGGTGATACTTCTATCCTCATCCTTCATCTTCACATTAACTGAGACCAATTTAATGATTAGGGTATTAAACTCATTCAGATGATCTGCCATAAATGAGCCCTCCTTCCTCAGGCTATAAAGTTGTTTTTTCATAAAAACCTTATTTGTTGTTGATTTCATCTCATACAACTTTTCAAGCTTCTTCCAGAGGGCTTCTCCGGTCTTTTCTTCAGCAACATTGAACAAGACAAAGTCTGCAAGGCAAAGACAAAGTGTAGAAACGGCATTCCTGTCCAACGTTGCCCACTCCTCATCTTTCATGCTGCTCGGTTCACTCGCGATCCCTTTCAAGGCTAGGGCTTGGTCGTTTTGAATCAAAAAATCCTTCACCTTCATCTTCCATAGGGCAAAGTTCCTGCCATCAAACTTCTCAATCTCGAACTTGGTTACACCTCATGTCATTGCTACAGCTCCCACTCGCACAAAACCCGAAGCTCTGATACCAGATGTTAGAAAACAAATATTACGAACAAGCAAAGCAATAACGTAGAAACAAAATAGTAACATAGATTTTTACGTGGAAACCCTGTAGTGTGCAAGTAAAACCACGAGGCAATGGCAGCTTCGTTATTTTATTGATTTCGGCAAACTTTTACATTCACTAAACTGTTACATGCAAGGGGTCATTCCCCTTTTATAGAAAAACAAAGGAAGACTCCAAAAACTGTTTGTTTCCTCTCCCAAAGGAAGACTCCAAAAACTGTTTGTTTCCTCTCCCAAAGGAAGACTCCAAAAAAATTGTTCATTTCCTCTCCCAAAGTACGGTTGTACAAACGAGAAGGATCACTATAAACTGCACCACCATGCACCTCTCTACTGAAGAATATTGGAGATTTGGATCACTATAAACTGCACCACCTTGCACCTCTCTGCTGAAGAACATTCGAAATCTGGATATTCACTTCACCTCCTAACACTAATTCAGACGAGACCAAAAGACCTTGTTGCAAGTATGGTCTTCAATCTCAGATGTTTATTTACAATGATGCCTGGTTAAATAGCAGATAAGTATGGATGAAACAGAGAGCAGAAATCCATTTATTTCAGGTGCTTGAAGACACAAGATAGACCTGGAGAATGCGAGAAATAAGTATGATAAACAGCATCCACCAGAAGCTTGTTCTGCTCACCTAATATGAAAACCAACAGAAGCTTCAGACCAAAGGTCACCATAGCTTCTATCAGTACAAAAAAGGACAAAGGTTTCTACTTTAAAAGAAAAAAGTTCTGGATAAATGATTAATGGTTCGTCAATATGGAAGAATAAAGAGACAAAAGCAATATATGATTGAAAGTCCAAAATCCTATATTTTAAGTATTTGGTAATACTATAGTCTTCAGTCCAGAATTTGGACTATAGTTCCCAGTGCTCACTTAAGGCATAAATATGCCACATCTTCAGAAACATGATCATTTTAGCTTGTTCACTTTCTAATTAAAAAATATGGTCTTAAGAACATGAACACTAATTATTCTAAACTTGTTCCAGTGTATTTCTATAGTTCCTGCTTATCATGAGAGGATTCCCTAATTAAGCAAAATAGTGGACTTAATTTACCCAGTGAGGGTAGTATATCCCACCTTAGATAATGGCCGCAACAAACAAAAAGATCCATCCTATTATTTTCTTCAGGTCACCTGCAGGACCCGTTCAGGTAAACTATAAAATATTAGGATTTCTTTGTGAGTCCAATCACTTCGAACTGATTTTAAGCACCTTATGAGGCTGTTTGCTGACACAACTCTGTCCTGTGATTAATGTCACCTTCTCAAAAAGAGCATAACATAGGTTCCCTATATTTGCACTAGGACCTAACTGGAATTTTAATTTATTGTCAAAATGCTATTTCTAGTATCATCATAAAAGTTTATGAAAGGATATAATCTGCTAGGCTATCTCCTTACTGTTCTTTATCATAAAGTGGGTTTGCACCTCCCTACAAGCAGCTGGATAAGAAAAATAACAACCTCAATATATAGAATGCTTGTTGCTCGAAAAGCTTTTTCAAGATGTAATCCTCGGGCAAGCAGCACCTGCAAATTTAGAAGGAAGAAGAAATAAGTAATATCAAAGAAATAATTTGGTGCAGATTCCTCACTGAAAACATCTAGTCTTATAGAGCAAAAATTAAACAAAATGCCTTTATTGCAGGCTTTCGAACATTATTTTTTACTACACTGATATTCTAGGCCATGCACAAGTAAATTGCCTTACCTCTGCAACAAAAGCCAAGAGAGCAACTATAATCATGGCAATAAATGCAAATAAGTCTGGAACAACAAATTTCTGGACACAGACACCAGAATCTTGAATTAGCTTCATTTAAAAACTAGAACATAGAAACACTGAAAAATAGATGAAAATGAAAACCACGCCCATATTCAAATTGCCAAAAGTTGATAATCTAATATATTCAATGTTCATAATAAATATAACACATATCAAAATCTCAAAAAACATTAGCAAATCTCTAGGGCCTAGGGTATAGTTGTAATTCTCTAGGGTTTAGGATCTAGGCTAAACAGAAACAAGATACCTCCCATGTACTGCATTATCTGGTAGCTGGTGGGAGAGTTCTACCAGAGGAAGCTTGAAAGATCCCTTCATGGCTATGCTATCACTAAGGCTCCATGCATAAGACTGTATTGGCTTTAGTCTTGAACATCAAATTTGCCCAATCAATAAGAAATAAATAAACAATTTTATTTATGTCCATCAATGACCGAAGTTGATCATGGGGTCTGCCTATTACAACCAGTTAATATAGCCCCATTGAGGGAACAGCTAGAAGGTAAAAACTGGAAAACAAAAGGGAAAGAAATGACTATTTAATTTTCATTTATTGATTTTTTATAGTATTTACCCCAAAACAGTAACCAAAATCTCAAAAAAACACAACCCAAGCTATGAAAACCATCCCAAAAGACCATCACTAATCAAAAGTATGTGTAGCATCAAGACTCAAGAAAGTTTGCCGACTAACCAAGAAATAGAGAGTCCCCGGTGCATGATTTCATAACATGACCAAAAGACTGGCCTATCTAGCAGCACCTACTTAATAGCTACAAAACCAGAGGTTTCTCGTCAGCTCCTAAAGAAGTGAAATGACATTATAGATGTCAGCAAATGACCAAAATAGGTGAATGAGTCAAGTTATAATAGAATGTACTAGGTCAAGAGAAGACCCTAGCTATAGAAGAACAACTAACAAAGAGAAAAGGAAATGGAAACTATGAGATAAACTAAATGCAAACGAACAAAAAAGCGGGAAGGTAACCTAAGATCGACAGTAAGCCCAAAAGATGGCCATGTGAAGAGGAGACAATCTTAAATTTGGAAAAAGCTAGTGAACAAAAGAATTGGAGACAAAAGAAACAAAGCATATCCATTGTACATCTGAAGCAGAAGTCATACCTGAACACTCGATGTTCTTATCCTCCACATGCTAAAGCTGGCCTATGTAGGATCTAATAACATCCATCATTAAGTTCCCCAGCCTAAGGGACTCGGAGTTGTCCCTAAGGGGTGTCTCTAGAGAGTGCTCTCTATATTTAGACTTAGAAATAGTGTAATATACCAAACTAAGCAAAAATAACAACCAAAACTTGAATCATTTTATACATTTCACTAATTTTAATAAATTATATATTAAAATGCTTAGTTCAAATTCAAGTTCAAGGAACAATTAATTGAAGTAATTGAATTAGGAACTTCTCTAGAGAGAGTCAACTCGGGTTTTGGAATCAATGATTGTACGAGGATAAAGATAGAGTCCAATTCTACATGTCAATGCCAACAACAATGCAAATTGCAGTAGGAAGAAAATCCGTCGGTTTTTTAGACCGTGAGGGTTCAAGTCCCTCTATTCCCAGGTTCATATCCAAAAGAATAATCACTCATTCTTCTTTTTTCTTTTTTCTTGTTTTTTTTTTACTAATGTTGTCAGCAATTTCAAATTTTAACTTTATTTGAATTATCTTGTTATTTTCTATTACTCCACTTCTTTGGCGATGAAATAGAAATATCTGTGAAGAAATAGAAACATGAATTTTTTGATCTTACAAGTTGATTACATATTCAATTTATATATATATATAAAGAAAAACCATATATATTTGTGAAGAAATAGAAACATGAATCTTTCGATCTTACAACAAGTTGATAATATAATCAATTTATACATTTTATGATATATGATCTATATATATATATATATATAAAGAAAAACCATATATGGACAGCAAATTGGAAAATATTTGATTGTTTGCAGTCTTTCAAACAGTGACTTTCCAATCGAAAATCAGGATTCTTTTTTGTTTTCAAAGGGGAAAACACCAAAAAAAAAAAAAAATTAGTTGACGCAAATTCAGGTTTTGCACTAGGATGATGATGATCCACAGGGAAGAGCCGGGATAGCTCAGTTGGTAGAGCAGAGGACTGAAAATCCTCGTGCCACCAGTTCAAATCTGGTTCCTGGCATACAGACTCATCTATATACCTAAAATAAAGTCAGTCTCTCTCTCTCTCTTTCTCTCTCTCTCTCTCTCTCTCTCTCTCTCTCTCTCTATATATATATATATATATATATATATATATATCCGTACATATGTATCTATATGATTTGGTATAGAAATACATACCAATCATACTAGATAGAAGAAAGATGTTCCATTCTCTTCTTTTTTGTTTATATTCTCTTTTGCTCTGATTGAATCCTAATACTCTGTACATATCAAATTGAGAAATAAAAAGTATGGGAAGATTTGACAGGAAAAATAGATAAATCTATTATCTACTAAAACTAGTACAAGATCAAATTGGATCTTTCCTTTTCGTACATGGGATGTACATGGTATATCATTTGTGGTGTACCAATAAAATATTTTCTTCATCCATCCTTCTTACATATCCAGGAATGTATTAGAATACAAATGTATACTAATTTATGGCCTTTTCTATAGTTACGAAACTCAACGAGTTTTTAAAGAACTTGTCGAGTCTGAGTCCGAGTTGACCTTGTCGAGTCGCTTGGGCCTGACTCGATGAGTTTTTTAAACTCAGTTGATTTTTTTTTGAACTCACATAGTACTTGGGAGTCGCAAATAAAAAAAACTCATCTAGTCCTAAGAAAAAAGTTGATCGTCTGCGCACGCGAAGAGGGAACGGCATAAAAATGTTTTTTTCAATGGACCTCATTTTTGTTATTCCAAATTGTAGAGGGACCAGAGACTACCTGATACCAGACCCAAAAAAAAAACAACGCAAGATTGCATCTTAAAACCAGATTTTTTTCAGTTTTCAAGAATATAACAGCCACCTAACATTTACATCTGAGGTTAAAAAAACTCGGTTTCAGCTGTCAATGCGTAAACTCGGCAAGGCTGAAAAGAAACTCCCCTTCAAAAACTCCTTTCTGTACCAAAATGCAGACTGGGAGAAAAATTCAGTTCAAATAGTGAAGGTATTAATGGTTTTGTTGTTGACCCTTGACCCTTGACACAGGTGGCGACAGGCATTTTCTGTCATGTTGGTCATGTTGGTCATGAAGGTCATGTTGATCAAGTTGATGATACGGCTGATTGGAGAAAGTGGAGTGAGCAATCGGAGAACAATGTGTTGTGGGCAGCAATTTGAAGTGATGATAGTTGCAAATGTTTGGAATAGGAGCACAGAGGAGCAGCAGTAGCAAGAGCCTCTCTTTTTGATGGATGATATTGAAAGTATGGCGGAATTAAAGACAAAGGCACAAGCACAAAGAGAGACGACTAGAGCTTCTGCTAAGGCAAAGGGCAAAGGCATTGGAAGACAACAAATAATGGGCCTATTGAGGAATTTTGACACATTTTGTAATTTGTAACTTTTAATATCATAAGCAATACAACAATATCTGAATTTAGGAGGCATTAAAATTTCTTTAATTGAAATGTGTTTTGTCACTTTCATGTGTAGTTTTAGGTTGTATCCCTTCCAATATTTATTTTGGATTTGTATAATGTTAATTAATTGTGATATGCATGGAAAAAAAATTCCACTGAAAATTTGCATTTTCTTCAATTGTTTTTTTGCCTTGAAACCTCAACGGCAAAACTATTAATACATTCACGATTTGTACTGAATTTTTCTCCGTGTTTGCATTTCGGTGCAAAAAGGATGTTGCAATTACTAATATGAGACTTTAACAACTCATAGGCTAGGTCCGAGGTGTAGACCAATTGGTTCATCCAAACCCCATAAGGGGGCGGAGGTCCAAGGTTCAAATCTCGAGCCTCGTCGGACTAAACGCTTGTCCCTTTCCTGGTGCTTTCAGCGGCGTAAAAGGTTTAAAATGATTGTGGCATGGTGGTTATAGGGGAGGACTGCGCGAAGATCTATGTGGCGGCTTCTAGGGCGGACAGCGCAGAATACTGTGGCAGCCATAAAAGCTGAACAGCCTGCCCGGATTCGTAGCGGCTACCGATTCCACCATGTAAATTCAAAAAAAAAAAAACAACTCAGGCTGAATTAAACACCAACAAATTAACTTAAATGATGATTGTAATTGGTTTTAACTTTTTACTATCTCTTAAGACCCATGTGATCTAATGAACCTACAAAACAAATAATCACTTGTGCTTTTAAATATTACTCCTATATAAGCATATTGAGCAATAAGTTTGGATTGATAGTTCAACATCTTTTTATGGAGAATTTCATCAGTTAATAATGTATAGCATTGTTGTTGGTGGTTGTTGGTGGCTGTCGGATTTCTTCAAACTGCAAAAAATCTGCTGCTAGGATGCCTAGTGTGTTTTGTATGGTGTGGTAGCAAGTAGGCAGACCCCTTTCTCCAGTTTTCTCTACCCGTATGGCTGAAGTCGATTTTTCGTTGCAGGAATCGCAATTTTTTAGAAAAAATTTGCCAAAAACCGTTGATTTTTTGAAAAATCCGATTCCTGCTGCGATTCCAATCGGAATTCTAGCAAAATCGGAAAAATCAATTTAATCGGGATTTTTTGGCGATTTCCGTAACTATGGTCAAGGCCATACAACAAAAGTTGAATGTAGCCAGGAGAGGAGTGAAGTCACGTACCAAGTGGAGTTGCGCAACAAAGACACGTCATTGTAGTGAAACGATCAAACATATTATTAATTTCACGCATATAAATACAATCGGTAAGGCTGAGATTAGCATGTAACTGCAGCCATGAATAGAGTAGAATAAAATATATCCCGCCCTGAATTAGCTCTACCAACTTTGGAACAGACTAACAAATTATATGCTAAGCTAACAATAGATTATTTGTTAGCTACGAATAACAGCTAGGATATTACTACCACAATAATGTAATAATTTACAGCCTAGCCTAACAGTCATCGTGAAGACAAATACAGATTGTTGTTGCCGGAAGTTGGCAAAATTCAGACCTGAAAATATTGACTACAAAAGTGATGCAGAGAAGGCCACAAAATTCAGAGCGGATTGAAAGGGCGGAATTGCAGAGGAGGTTTCCACCCGAGGCTATGTTGCAAGCAGGACCTCACACTCGTCCAATATTGGGCCATCTGAGGCTAAGCCATCTAGCAAGAGGTCATCCAAGGCAGAGTCATATGGAGGCAAGGTGTCAATAGTTACTCTATGCAGATAGTCAAGGCCATAAACGAAAGTTGAATGTAGCAACGGGAGGACTGAAGTCACGTGCCAAGTGGAGTTGCACAACAAAGACACGTCATCGGGAAGACGATTGCAGATTGTTGTTGCCGAAAGTTGGCAAAATTCAGAGCTAAAAAGACCAACTCCAGAAGTGATGCAAAGAACGCCACGATCTTTGAAGTGGATTGAAAGGGTGGAATTGCAAAGGAGGTTTCCACCCAAGGCTATCACAAGCAGGACCTCACACTTGTGGGAGACGCATTGGATTTGGCATTGGGAGAAGCCTAGTAGACCGCATCTATGGAAGAGAGAGAACGCACTAGGAACGTAGAGCGAGGGAGAGTAAGGCAGCATAAAATGAAGTCATGATCAAGGTCATGAACCAACACTCCTGAGAAACATCATGGCATGCATGCAACTTCACTTGAAGGTGAAGAATAAGGGGAAGGAGAAGATGCAAATCCCCTTGGAAGAAATAACCTAGACAACACCAGCAGGAGACTTTTGCAAAACATGGTGGTTGGAGCATAAGATTGGATCGCCCACTGAAGACCGCATTTCAGAATACAGGAGTGCAGTTTATTTTGTAGGTGCTAGGCTTTGACAAAGATTTCTTTAAGCCATACCTGTTAGAATTACTACAGACCTATGATGCTGAGCGGAATCAAAGCAAAATAATGATTGGTAACAAAGAGATTTTTAGTGTCATTTTCTCCAAGCAATTTTCAAAGAATTTTTGGATTGCTAAATTCCACAAGACTAGTGAAGGAAGGAGTGGAGCCTTACCGGTTAAGGAATTTTGTTGATAAGGTTGCCAATCTTAGTCTGCAGGAAGTGGCTAAGTTGACAAAGCATGGGAGCTGCAGATTGAAAATGCAACATCTGAAGTCTAATGAATTGCGATGTACAATGAATGTGATCATGTACAAACTATCCAGCAAGCAGAGAGCCTTGGAGATACCCACTTGGCTCATACCCTATATAGAAGGAATAACGGCCGAAGAATTATGTGATTGGACTACATTTTTGTCAGACCACATTCAAAAAAAATTTATGTAGTGTACCAAGAATTTTTCAATGGCTTTCCATGCCATTGCTCTGATTTTGGATGCAGTGTCACAATAGAAGATTCAGTTTCTAGGACAAAATCCTCATACTATTCCAAAGAATGTGCCAACGATTTTCTGAAGGGTGCATGTTGTTCCATTGATAAAAGCTAGTACTCCATGGAAGAAAAAGAAAAATGCATCAAAGAAGAAAAAGCCATATGAAGCATCAAGTGACGAGATGGATGTTGTAGCTGAAAGGGAGTGAGTAGTTTGATGAGGCTGAAGAGCAACTACCAAATTTAGAGTTGGGTAGAAAGGATAAGAAGCGAAGAAAGTTGGGGCAGCAATGGTAATATATTGGAACGCAATACAACAACAGCAATAGCCTCAGTAGCTAAAACAACAGCTAGTGAGTCAAGAACCCCACAACAAGCCACAAGAAAGAAGAAAGAAGGTGGCAGTCTTCAAAAGATAGTGGTGGGCCAACAACGTGAAAAGCGTGGAACGTTGCAGCAAGCAATGCAGATGGGAACTCCAACACAACCAAGAAGTCAAGTTGTATGAGGACACATTGCAAGTGTCATTGCAAGTACCAACGTGACTTCAAGTGAGGATGCCACTAGTCGATAGCAGCCAAAGTTGCAAGAACCTATTGCACGAAATGTGTAGTGTGTGGAGAAAACAGTGCAACCATTGGATAAGAAAGTTGCATAGCAATCTGCACAGGAAACAATGATGATTGTAAATGTAGATGTGAAAGCTCAAATTGTGGTCGATGCAATGGAAGCATCACCACCATTAGAGGGAGCACCAAGAGCAAACTTTGCTGGTGATGTTTCAATACAAGTGAGCAATATTGATACACTAGAAAATTACAACACCACACCGCTTAGGCAATATGCAAACACTTTGGATAGATGCGAATCACCTTTGTTGGATGAGGGACCACCAATGGAGTTAACATCCACAACAACACACACTATGGCACCAAGTTCAGCGGTGCTAGAGGAGAGTCTAGAAAAAGGGAAACGACTTGTATCAGAGTACAATATGGCAAGAAGGCCAAGCGAGCGAACCGCCAAAAAAAAAACTGAAGAAGACTACTGATAAAACCGCAGAGAAGAATCAATAGGGAAAGGCAAACATACAGAAAAACAACCTGACAGGTCATGGTGGGGAGGATGTTGTGGAGACTACCACCGAGGATGACACAGATATAGAACTAGCAAAATAGGAAACAAGCAAGCATTTCATTATAGAAGTACCAAACTTGAGGAAACCACCAGTTCTGAGAGCAAATATCAATGAGCAGGTTGATACATTTTTTAACAGAGTGGATTGTTTGACAAGGTTCGCAATGAGTTCAAAGTTGGGTGTGTTGAAGACTAGCGACTATGGTAATTGAGAATGGAATGTGAGTTGAGCAAACTAGTTCATTGAACTTGTGATGATGAGCGTACGGAAAAATTTGTTGAAATTTACCAGATGCAGTCATGAGGGCTAGGAGTTGGCAATAATAGTGTCGATCCAACATTGGAAATCGAAAACTTTCCAGAAAAATCCCAAGTAATATCCACCACAAGTGTATGATGATGAAGGGAATTTGGGGCCTTATCCTAAAACTCCATGTGTAATGTGAAGTTAGTACCTGAGACGATGAAATCATATGCCAAAATGAATTTTTTGGCATATTAGATTCAATGGTTAGCAACGAGATTAGAGATGTTTCAACAGATGGCTTCTAGCTTGAAGTTGAAGGAGTTGAGTAACCAAGTACGGATGGTGGAAGATCATCTTTGGCAAGTGCAACAGGAGGCCTAGCTGGGATGAGAAACGAGATTGAGGATATGAGGCAGACGAATGAGCAATAGGATTAGTTGATAGCATAGTTGAAATTTGAATGCGCAGTAAGGGATCAAACTCTTGAAGGCAAGATGAAGGAGCTTGCCCATAAAGAGCAACTAATCACAGAACGGGATGAGCAGCTAGTAGAAGTTGCAAGGAAGTAGAGGCAACAAAGTGGGAGGCCAACTTGAGAGCTAGGCTAGCAAAGATCGAGCAGAAATCGCATCACTATGGCTTCCAGCGGGCTCACTACCACGCCTATGCTAAGAGGCCCAAGGGAGAGAACGATGCTTTGAAGCTATAGATTTAGGAACTTGGAGTGTCTGTCCAATCACCTCAACCTCAACAGAGCCAAAAGTCCCCAAGAGCAGCAATAGTCGTTGACGAGAATGTCAATCGATCTAGAGGGGAGGGCAGATGTAGATGCTATTTCTAACATACAACCTCAATAATGGAAATAAAAAGTTAGAAATAAAATATGCGAGGATGTCAAGTATGCATATGTTAAGTTTTGTACTTTCAAATAAAAACGTACGTTGTAATTGTAGAAATGAAATTTCACATGCTCACAACAGTTCCATTTCCACTTAAATAATTCTACAGACTTGCAGTTATTGTAGTATAGCAATAATAATGCACAGAAAACCTGCAAAAGCAATAATAACAGCAGCAATGACAGCAATAGGAGCAATGGCAGCAGAAATGGTAGATAACAGTAATTACAGGCAGTTTTATATTAACAATGGTATTTATGATACAGCATTACAGTTTCAGCATTACAACCTACAGCCTGCAACCCTAAGCTGAACATTCTCCATGGCTACATACAAGACTAGACTGCATCAATCAACCTGCATTACTCTCCTTAATGCCTGAACCCTTGAACAACCATGAGCAACCTGAATGAATGAGGGAAGGGCTTATTTATACACCCAACAAGTAGTTATCTTTCAACTACCTTATAACTTCCCTCAAATTACATTTCATTTGCATTTGCTTTTGCATTACATGACATTTCCCACTACAAGACAAAATACCTTATAACTCTAATTTAGTCGACATAATTGACTTACATGACTTTATTCTTACGTACAATATTAAATTGCACTTTACAACATAATTAAATATATGCACGCACATTTCGTCAAACACTTTGTGTACATTTACAAAATAACACATAATACCAAAACTGATTCAGCAAATAAGGACATATCAATTTGCCTATCTACATCTATCCCCTCCTCTAAACTAGTCGTTGTCCTCAACGACATGAGCTAAACACTGGGAATAGAAGTATTGAACAATGTAACAGAATTTCTTGTCATGCTCCTTCCTCTTTCTCCTGTTCCATACATATTTGGCAATAGACTTCACTTGAGACTGCTCACAACACCTTATTCTCTGATTGTGCACTCCCCTTGCTGCAAGCATGTGTAACATCAGCATGATCAGCATTCTCTGAATAGGCACTTCACTTTGAGCAATTAGCCATATCATCAGCATGAGCAATGCCATCAATATCATGAACATAACAGGCAACACCCGTCGCCACCTATGACAGGGGTCAAGGGGGCGGGGGTCCCCTTGCAGGGTCATGGGACAGCGTCGCTTGCAGGGTCAAGGGGCAGCGTCCCTCGCGTACTCCCTAATCATCATTGTCCAAACTAAATTTTTCTCTTCATCAACCATTTGGAAGCTTTCACTCAACCTATTGAAACTACTTCCTCTCAGCTCTAATTCACTGCTTTCATGATCCAACTGACTTCTTATCAAGCTCTGACAAACATCTCCCTTGTCAGATTGTACTTTTGACAGCAACTCTTCTGACTACACTGCCTCAGACGACAACATTTTTGACGACAAGCCCTGATGGCTTAGGCTCTGACGGATTAGGCCAGACAGATTGATAAGTCTGACGGTTACAATGTCTAGACGTCTAGGAAAATGGGATAGACGGCTCAGACGGATAGACGTCTCAGACGGGTTGCACACAGGTAGACGTCTGGGACAGACAGGGTAGACGTCTGGACTAGACGGCTAGACATCTGGGACGGACGACAGACGTCTGGACTGGATGGCCAGACGTCTAGGACGGACAAAAAACGTCTGGGCTAGACGGCCAGACGTCTAGGACGGACAAAAAACGTCTGGGCTAGACAGCCAGATGTCTAGGACGGACGACAGACGTCTGGATTGGACAGCAGACATCTGGACTGGACGTCTGGGCTAGACAGCCAAACATTTGTGACGGATGGCAAACGTCTGGACTAGATGTCTGGGACGGACGGCCAGACATCTAGGCTGGATGTCTGGGCTGGACAGCCAAACGTCTAGGACGGACGGCCAAACGTCTGGGACGAACGGCCAAACATTTGGGCTAGACATCTCCTACTCAAACGTCTACACCTCAGATGGCTCTTTTTCAAACTTCTCAGACGACTCCTCAAATGTATCCTCCTCCAAAAAATGCATTTCAATCATCTCCACCTTAGACGGCTACACTTCAGATGTCTCCACCTCAGATGGCTACACTTCCGACGGTTCTTTCTCAGACGTCTGCACCTCAAACGTCTTCATGTCAAACGGCTCTTGCTCAGACGTCTGCACCTCAGACGTCTCCACTGTCGCCATCTGACTGCATTCTCTAGTTGTCCGAGTCTCTTTCATCGGTGAGGTTTTTGCATTACTTTCCCAAGTCAAGGCATAATCCAAAGCCTCTTGGTATGATCTTGGAGAAAATGTCTTCATCTTCTTTTCATACATAGGGAGAAGTTCATCTATGAACCACATACTCTTTGATTCCTCTGAGTGGTCTTTCTCCACATAGTCAAACAACCTACTAAACCTTCGATTGTAATAACAAACAAGCTCCTTCTCTCCTTGAATGTTATAATTTTCGTTAGTATCGTATGATTGAAATTCTTCCACAAATGCATCATGCAACTCTTCCCATGTCTTATACTTGTCTGTTTGGAAATTTAAGTACCAACCCATCACCAATCCACGAAACGTTGCAGGAAACAACCGCCTCCAATCTGCTTCATTATTTTGTCCAGTCGCTTTCCACATCATGCGGCAAATTCTCCAATGCCTAATCGGGTATTCCTTCCCTTCTCCTATGAAAAGTGGACACTTTAGTTTCCTGAATTTGGTGGCTATGTTGGCCATTGGTGGGATTCCTGCTATGCTGCTCCTCGTCGGATATTTTTAGTCTAGGTACCTTTATTCTCACCAAACCGTCTTCTCTTGACTTCCTGTGCGTCCTTACTCCGCAACCTCCTTCACTGGAATGTTGGTTGTGGCCCTGGTCTTCCTTCCTGAGACCTCGCGCGTTGTTGCTCTGGTGCTTAACTCCCGTCCTCTGCACTCCTCTGCAACCTTCCTGCCGCTTGTTCAGGTGTTACCATCCACTCAACATATCCTCGCACAGTTTTTGCGTCAACATCTTCCTTGACTCTTGGTGGTTCTTGTACCCCTTCTTTCACTCCTATCAACAATGTTTCCCTCTTTTTTCCTCTGTTCTTGGACTCTCTTCTTCTAAACAATTGACTGGTCTACCTATTCTACTGCTGCAGATGTCTATACTACAAACAGCCAAATTGTAGACACAGAGGTTCAGACTGCAGATGTCCAGACTGGTGCTGCAAACGTCTAGACTACAGATGTCCAGACTGCAGACGTCCAAATTGGTGCTGCAGACGTCCAGACTAGTGCTGCAAACGTCTAGACTGCAGATGTCCAGACTGTAGACGTCCAAATTGGTGTTGCAGACGTCCAGACTGGTGCTGCAGACATCTAGACTGCAGATGTCCAGACTGGTGCTGCAGACGTCTACACTGCAGATGTCCAGACTGGTGCCGCAAACGTCTAGACTGCAGATGTCCAGACTGGTGCTGCAATCTGCAAAATCTTTACTTGCATTTTTTTCCTCCGGTTGGCGTGCACTTCCCTTTTGACAGCCCTTCATCTTCATCACCAAAAAAAAGCAAAAAAATCCGGTGCATCTTCACCTACGGCTGTGGCTGCACTCCATTGTTTTCGTTGCGTATCTCCCCAAGGGTTTTACGTTTCAGAACTTCATGTCACCAACGTTGGACCCAACTTCGTAATAGCAACGATGCCAATTGTAGAAATGAAGTTTCACATGTAGGTAGGCAAATCCATATAAGAAGCAAGCGTAAAGTTGGGATCTGCACAGTTTTGAATAAGAATGTACTATCTAGTGAGATAGTACAATTGGAAAATAAATTATTAAAATAAATATAAAGTGCATGGAAAATGAAATGAAATGAAATGACATGCGGATGAAATGTAATTTGATATAAATTACATTAAACCTTAGTAAACATTAATTAAATTTATTAATGTATGGGCCGTTGTAAATAATGAACTATCTCAGGAACCGCTTTGGAACGGCCTGGACAGCCATTATAAGCCCCCCCATTCGAATTTTTGGGTTGTTGGTTGTTGGATTGGTTCATGGTGGATTGTAGTTCAGTCATTGTGGCTGGTGTTGGATTGAATTGTCATTGTTATCCATGGAATGAGAAGGATTTAATGCTGTAATTTATTTACTGTTGTACACTGCCTGTGTACAATGCCAGAATAATATAAATTCTCATTTAGACCAGATTTGTGTATGCATGTGTGTGGATCTGAGAGCAATCTCAATAAATGTATTGTTGGGGAATTTTTATTGATATTACAGGTAGTGTGAAGTCTAGATCTATTGTGGAGTTGCATACCCAGAAAACGTACAACCATCCAAGGGTTTTATGCAAGGTTCCACAAGCCTGGGGGACAGGGGGACTGGGACGGGGGGACGGGTTTCGGGGGACCGGGGGGGAAAACAGGCCGATTTTAGGGTACGGCTCGGGGATTGCTAGGGGGGATGCCTGATATGATACTATGAAAATTGAAATTTTTTAGAATTTTAGAACAATCTACACATTCAGAATTCTACACACAACAAAAATGATATTAAGATATTCATATTGATATTAGTTACTAAGTGCAGCCATTTAATTGTTTCAACAAATATAACTTGAAGGTTAAGCCAAGGATATCAAGTGCAATCTGCCAATCTCTAATAGTTAACCAAATTAGTTGCTATTGCTCAAGTAATGAATGCCATATTATTCAGCTTTTACAAGTCATCATTTTCAACAATGTAATAAAGAACATAAAGAACAGATTAAAGCAAAAGTTACAGTATTCTATGAAGATAAAAGCAAAAGTTACAGTATTCTAAAATTACAATGTTCTAAAATAAGCGGATTTGTCATTGAAGTCAATGTCCTAAAGCAAAAGTTACAATTTTCTCATTGAAGTCAATGTCCTAAACTCAATGGGATTTGTCTCTTTGTAAGAATAAGACCAGTTGATGCCAAACATTCTTCATCTGTATTTTCTCGATGGAAGTGTATGCAAAGCAAACCATTTAAGCCACTTTGCAGCAAATTTTTATAGCAATAAAGGAACACACATAAAAGCAAAATAGTGAACATGAATCTAATTGGATGCTATCTGTTTTACAAAATCTTCATTCTTGAACATTAGATAAATCAGCAATAGAAGCATTTTGGACCAGGGTCTTTTCCCCACCAAATAAAATGCCATTCCAGTAAGAGTTATCATGCCACTTTTACTAGCCAACAACTTCATCATGTTTTTACCTTACATGATTTTCTGAATTAAGACATGCAAAGCCATGATCTAAAAATGTTTTCAAAAATGCAGTCAAGAGGCACGCTGTTCAGAGTCCTGTAAAACTTGCTTGTTTCACTTTTTAACATCCTACAATTTAACTATTATTTTCCTTGTCAGCTTTCTTCTCAAAAGATTTTGATTAACCTTGTTTAAAGGGATTTTGTAAATTTATGCTTATTAATTTTGTATTCTTGGTTTTTCTTTGGAACACTATTTCCAGCTCTCTCCAGACTGTTGTTACACAATGTAGTATTTGAGTCCAAATACCTGCTTTGATCATCTGCGGACATTAAGAAACTTCCTTTCTTTCTAAGTAATTTTCACTAGCATGAGTAGGGTCTCTCTTTGTTACCCTTTATGTTATTCAGTGATCTCCGCTTATTATATCAACAATTTTTATCCCTCACTTGTAATTTTAGAATACTGTAACTTTTGCTTTAATCTTCATAGAATAGATTGGCTGAGGACTTGCTTTAGAATACTGTAACTTTTGCTTTAATCTTCATTTGTGGAAAGTCATCATTTTCAACAATGTACTAAAGAACAGATTGAAGAACACAAATGTCTTACAATGTACTAAAGAACAGATTAAATTTTCATTTTTAATTTTTTTTTTAGTTTTTCTTTTGGCTGAGGAGGCCCAGCCGTCCCCCAAAAGAGGGATGGGGAGAAACGTCCCCAATGTCGTCCCCCCGTGTTGGGGGACGCGGGGGACGGGGGGGACGTGTCCCTCAGGGTGGGGGACGCGTCCCCGTGGAACATTGGTTTTATGTGAAATAGATGAATAAAGAGAAATTCAGATTAATGGTTGCTACCCATTATGGGAAATGATATTTTTGGCAATAAGAGACAAATGGGTTTTTTTTGAAGTCAAGAGATTTTGCAGAATGAGGGTTTTTACCAAACCGTACAAGGGTTTGTAATTCCATACATCTGATGAATATTTGGCCTAAAATTGTACTTTGAAGCATTTTGAGGGTAAATCAAGTGATTTCCAAGTGAATATTGGCAAAGTGAGTAATATTTGATCAATTCCAAGATTCTTGGAGAAGATAGTACAAGTGTTCAGTTATGACCGTACAACTGTACGTTTTGGGGCTATTTTGAAGATAGTACAGTTGTAAATAGTACAACTGTACGGAATTGGTCAAATTAAGTGCAATTTATTGAAAGTTATATTAAAGATCTCTTATCACATCCCTCCCGGGAATACTGCACTCCACTCGTGCTACATCACATGCTCACAACAATTCCATTTCCACTTAAATAATTCTACAGACTTACAGTTATTGTAGTATAGCAATAATAATGCACAGAAAACCTGCAACATCAATAATAATAGCAGCAACGACAGAAGTAACAATGGTAGATAACAGTAATTACAAGCAGTTTTATATTAACAATGGTATTTATGATACAGCATTACAGTTTCAGCATTACAACCTACAGCCTGCAACCCTAAGCTGAACATTCTCCATGGCTGCATACAAGACTGGACTGCATCAATCAACCTGCATTACTCTCCTTAATGCCTGAACAATCCTTCAACCCTTGAACAACCATGAGCAACCTGAATGAATGAGGGGAGGGCTTATTTATACACCCAACAAGTAGTTATCCTTCAACTACCTTATAACTTCCCTCAAATTATATTTCATTTGCATTTGCTTTTGCATTACATGACATTTCCCACTACAGGACAAAATACCTTATAACTCTAATTTAGCCGACATAATTGACTTACATGACTTTATTCTTACATACAATATTAAATTGCACTTTACAACATAATTAAATATATGCACGCACATTTCGTCAAACACTTTGCGTACATTTACAAAATAACACAATACCAAAACTGATTCAGCAAATAAGGACATATCAATTTGCCTGTCTATAGTAATAATGACTCAGTTGGAGACACGTGCGAACATAGTCATGCAAAGGTAGTTAACACCCAGTTTGTCTTGTAGTTAGGAGGTGAGGTGTTGGGGGTGGTAGTTGTTTGTAACTACCATCCCCATAGTTTAAATAAGACCCCCTCATTCATTTGAGAAGATATACAATACACACACACATGGGAGACATTGTATATGCTGGAAAGAGTCCATTGTAGTTGCATTGTGTATGCCAAGAGAGAATGTAGAGTGCATTGGAGGTATTCTGCACAGGATGAGATACTATGTATGTATGAGAATGTCGTAACAGGCTATCAAGAATGCAATATATCTTCATACTTGTTCATTATTTGTTATTGCTATTGTGTGATCTACATGTATTGCTATTGATTGATTGCTATAGTCGATTAGATTATGTCCTGTAATTTGTATTCTTTTCCAAGTTCTACCATACAGGGTTGTCTAGTGATTACCAAGCCGTCCAACATAGTTGCCTTGTCGTACAGTGTAGTTGCCAAGCCGTCAAGTTGTCTAGGAAGAGTGTAGGTCGTCTGATTCTAAGACTAGGTCATTTGGAGTAGTGAACAAGGCCGTCAAAGCCAAGGAGATGATGGAGAAGAGATGATGTAGGTCGTACAACTGCATTACTCCACGTTGTAGACAGTTAATCTGTCAATCCAAATTGTTCTTCCAAGAGTGGAATACCACCACCGTGCTATAGAATCAAATCACAAATCTCTCCTATTGAGATGTGATCCTTATCCAAAGCCATTTTGACTTCATTTTATGTGGCTTCAAGACCCTAATTTCTTCTCTTAATAATTACTTTTAGCGTGTTAGGGTTTATCTATTTTGGATAACCCTTGAGGCTTTAATTTTATGCCATGTAGTTGATCCACTTTAGAGTAGTTTACACTATATTCTTTACTCTAGTGTAGCTTATGTTCGTAGTACTTTTTGAATACGACAATGCAGTGTAATGTAGACAAGGGTAAGTACCTTCCCGAGACGAGGGAATGACGATAAACTAGGAGGGAGTGATAAGCCAAGATACACCAATCATCATGTTCTACAAGTATGAGTAGACAAGTCTTTACGGATGCTTAGAACAATAGACGTTTGAGGCAGACAGTCTAGAAATCTGGGACGGACAACTAGATGGAGTGATACTAGACTATGGAACAATGCAATGAAATTATAAATGATAAGCAGGATCATTTTTTTAAGGAATCGTAGTTGATCTTAAATTGGAAAACCAATTAATAAATATAAAACTTTCAATTGTTCGATGTCTTTCAATAAACTTGGATGTCCTATTTAAGCTACTCATGGGTGGCCTCTATGAAGGGACACACCCATTCATGTGACATAGTGAAAGATAATTAATATGTAATGATGATTCTAAGACTAGGTCATTTGCAGTAGTGAACAAGGCCGTCAAAGCCAAGGAGATGATGGAGAAGAGATGATGTAGGTCGTACAACTACATTACTCCACGTTGTAGACAGTTAATCTGTCAATCCAAATTGTTCTTCCAAGAGTGGAATACCACCACCGTGCTATAGAATCAAATCACAAATCTCTCCTATTGAGATGTGATCCTTATCCAAAGCCATTTTGACTTCATTTTATGTGGTTTCAAGACCCTGATTTCTTCTCTTAATCATTACTTTTAGCGTGTTAGGGTTTATCCATTTTGGATAACCCTTGAGGCTTTAATTTTATGCCATGTAGTTGATCCACTTTAGAGTAGTTTACACTATATTCTTTACTCTAGTGTAGCTTATGTTTGTAGTACTTTTTTAATACAACAATGCAGTGTAATGTAGACAAGGGTAAGTACCTTCCCGAGACAAGGGAATGACGATAAACTAGGAGACAGTGACAAGCCAAGATACACCAGTCATCATGTTCTACAAATATGTGTAGACAAGTCTTTACGGATGCTTAGAACAATAGACGTCTGAGGCAGACAGTCTAGACATCTGTGACGGACAACTAGATGAAGTGATACTAGACTATGGAACAATGCAATGAAATTATAAATGATAAGCAAGATCGTTTTTTTAAGGAATCGCAGTTGATATTAAATTGGAAAACCAATTAATAGATATAAAACTTTCAATTGTTCGATGTCTTTCAATAAACTTGGATGTACTATTTAAGCTACTCAAGGGTGGCCTCTATGAAGGGACACACCCATTCATGTGACATAGTGAAAGATAATTAATATGTAATGATGATTCTAAGACTAGGTCATTTAGAGTAGTGAACAGGGCCGTCAAAGCCAAGGAGATGATGGAGAAGAGATGATGTAGGTCGTACAACTGCATTACTCCACGTTGTAGACAGTTAATCTGTCAATCCAAATTGTTCTTCCAAGAGTGGAATACCACCACCGTGCTATAGAATCAAATCACAAATCTCTCCTATTGAGATGTGATCCTTATCCAAAGCCATTTTGACTTCATTTTATGTGGCTTCAAGACCCTGATTTCTTCTCTTAATCATTACTTTTAGCGTGTTAGGGTTTATCTATTTTGGATAACCCTTGAGGCTTTAATTTTATGCCATGTAGTTGATCCACTTTAGAGTAGTTTACACTATATTCTTTACTCTAGTGTAGCTTATGTTCGTAGTACTTTTTGAATACTACAATGCAGTGTAATGTAGACAAGGGTAAGTACCTTCCCGAGACGAGGGAATGACGATAAACTAGGAGGGAGTGACAAGCCAAGATACACCAGTCATCATGTTCTACAAGTATGAGTAGACAAGTCTTTACGGATGCTTAGAACAATAGACGTCTGAGGCAGACAGTCTAGACATCTGGGACGGACAACTAGATGGAGTGATACTAGACTATGGAACAATGCAATGAAATTATAAATGATAAGCAGGATCATTTTTTTAAGGAATCGTAGTTGATATTAAATTGGAAAACCAAAATAATAAATATAAAACTTTCAATTGTTCGATGTCTTTCAATAAACTTGGATGTCCTATTTAAGCTACTCATGGGTGGCCTCTATGAAGGGACACACCCATTCATGTGACATAGTGAAAGATAATTAATATGTAATGATGTTTAAGGGATAAACCTTAACATGCCACCCCTCTTAAAACGAAGCTTTGTCCTCAAAGCTGGAGATGTGGAAATTGTTGTTGGATATGGTGAAGTGTTTCCCACGTGGCGTCTTCTAAAGGTAGATCCTTCCATTGAATCAAGACTTTCGTGATATCTCTATTACGAAGGTGGCGAGTGCGACGATCCAATATGGCTTCTGGTTCCACCAAGAGTACTCCATCTTCAAAAAATTTGGGAAGTTGAGTTTGGATAGTGATGTGGTTACCAAGGACAGGTTTAAGGCAAGAAACATGAAAAACTGGATGAATCTTGGAGGATGGTGGTAACTCGAGTTTGTACGCAACGGTCCCGATGCGTTGGAGGATTTTATAAGGTCCATAAAATTTTGGTGCTAACTTCTGGGAACCTTTAATTTTGAGGGAAGATTGGCGGTAAGGTTGGAGGCGAAGGAAAACCATATCACCTACTTGGAAATTTCTCTCTATTCGGTGTTGGTCGGCTTGTTGCTTCATGCGATGTTGTGCGATGTGCAAATTTTCCTTCAAAATTCGGAGAATATGATCTCGAATCAAGAGTTTTGTCTCCACCGCTTGGACTTTTGTACTTCCCAGAATATAAGATGTTAGGGAAGGTGGTGTCTGGCCATATAATGCTTCATATGGAGTCATTTTGATGGCGGTATGGTAGGATGTGTTATACCACCATTCGGCTAAGGGCAACCATTTTACCCAATGTAAGGGTTGAGTTGAAACGAAACAACGAAGGTAAGTTTCTAAACATTTATTTACAACTTCGGTTTGACCGTCAGATTGTGGATGGTATGCTGAACTCATACAAAGTTTAGTACCTTGTAATTTAAATAATTCTTTCCAAAAATTGCTAGTGAAGGTAGGGTCACGGTCACTAACAATTGTTGATGGCATACCATGTAATTTAAAAATGTTATCCATAAAGATGTGTGCTATGGTACTTGTCGTGTATGGGTGAGCTAAAGAGCAAAAATGGGCATATTTGGATAAACGATCTACGACCACAAAAATGGTTGTTTTTCCTAATGATTTGGGTAGTCCTTCAATAAAATCCATAGAAATATCTGTCCACATCCTTGTTGGTATAGGAAGAGGTTGGAGTAATCCTGGCGCACCAATTGTTTCTCCTTTATTTCTTTGGCATGTTTCACATTCCTTGACAAACCTCTTGATATCGTTTTTCATTCCTACCCAATAAAATGATCGAATTACTCTTTTGTATGTCTTTAAAAATCCTGAGTGCCCGGCTATGGGTGAGGTATGTAATTCGTGGAGGAGCTTCCCTTGATGAGAGGAAGTAGGAGAGAGGACAATTCTTCCTTTATACCTTATAGGATGCTTTCCGTCCAAGTGTAAGGAGGTTTGCTATTAGGGTCTTGTTGGAGTTGTTGAATGATTGAGTGAGTTGTAGGGTCACTAATCCATTCCTCTTTTATCTTGTCTATCCATTTCGGAATTTGAGAGGAAAAAGCATGTAATTGAGGCATGTCTTCAAATTTTCTAGAAAGTGCATCAGCTGCCATGTTGTCTTTCCCTTTTTGTATGTAATTTCGTAATCATAGCCAAGTAATTTAGTAACCCACTTTTGTTGTTCTGGGGTATTTGTGCGTTGCTCCAAGAAGTATTTTAGGCTATGGTGGTCAGTGCGAATAATGAAATGTTGTCCAATAAGGTAAGGTCTCCAATGTTGAATAGCGTGAACAATGGCCAACATCTCCTTTTCATAGGTAGAATGGGCTAAATTCCTTTGAGAAAATGCCTTGCTTGTAAAAGCTAAAGGTCTTTCATCTTGCATGAGTACGACTCCAATTCCTACCCCCGATGCATCACTTTCAATGATAAATGGTTTAGAAAAATTGGGCATAGCTAAAACAGGCGTGGTACACATTGCATTTTTTAATGTGATGAAAGCTTCCTCTGCTTGAGATGACCAATGGAAGGCATTTTTCTTAAGTAGTGCGGTTAAAGGAGCTGCGATTTTTCCATAATTTTTAACAAATTTTCGATAATATCCTGTTAGCCCAAGGAATCCACGTAGACCTTTTAGTGTTTTTGGAATAGGCCAACTTTTTACGTCCTCAATTTTGCGAGGATCTACCCGAACTCCTTCCTTAGAGACAATATGTCCTAAGTATTCAATTTCTTGTTTTCCAAAGGAACATTTTGATTTTTTTGCATATAGTTGATTTTCCTTCAAGATTCTCAATGCGTGGCTAATATGGTTCAAATGGTCTTCCCATGTTTTGTTGTAGATCAAAATGTCATCAAAGAAAACTAAGATAAATTTACGAAGGAAAGGGTGAAATACCTTATTCATTAGACTTTGAAAAGTGGATGGAGCGTTGGTAAGGCCAAATGGCATTACCAAGAATTCATAGTGCCCTTCGTGAGTACGAAAAGCTGTCTTTGGAATATCCTTTTCATTGACTCGAATTTGGTGGTACCCCGATCGTAAGTCTAATTTAGAGAAGTAGGTGGCCCCATGTAATTCATCCAATAGTTCGTCTATGACCGGAATAGGAAATTTATCCTTAATGGTCATTTTATTGAGTGCTCTAAAATCGACACATAAGCGCCATGAGCCATCCTTTTTTCTTACTAATATGACTGGGGAGGAGTAAGGGCTTACGCTAGGTCTAATGACCCCTGCCTTCAGAAGCTCTTGTACTAGTTTTTCTATTTCGGTCTTTTGGAGATATGGGTATCGATAGGGCCTAATGTTAGGGGGTTGATGTCCTGGTATTAGTTGAATAGTATGATCGTGATCTCGTTGTGGAGGTAGTCCTTTTGGTTCTTTGAAAACTTCTTTATGGTGTTCCAAAATCTCTTGTAACTCTGGTGCTTCCTGTTCTTTGTGAGTGGATTGAATGGAAAATAATTGGGCTACCATTCCTTTGCTTCCTTTACGTATAAGTTTCTCCATCCTGTGGGAACTTATGATTTGTGATGGACCCGACTTCAATCCTTTAATAGTATAGGTTTGGTTCTTTTCTGTAAATTTCATCCATAATTCGTCAAATTCCCATTGAATTACGCCTAATGTTCTTAACCATTGTACTCCCAACACGATATCACAACCTCCTAGGGGCAGCACATACATATCCCCCTTCATGTTATAGTCTCCCATAGTTAATTTGATATTCTTGCATTTTCCTTTACATGCGATTTTGCCACCATTCCCAATCATAACTTCAAAATTATTACATGGGTGTATAAAACAATCCGCTTGTTTAGCCACTCTAGGGTCTATGAAGTTATGAGTGCTCCCTGAATCTAGAAGTACAATGAGATTTTGTTTCTTAAAGTAACCTTTGACCTTCATTGTTTGAGGAGTGGGAAATCCTGCAAATGCATTGAGGGAGACTTCCGAGGTGTCTTCGTTAATTACTTCTAGAGGGTCTGTTACCACCTCTACTTCTAAATTGTCATCGTCTTCCTTTTGGGTTTCTTCCATGCTGGTATCCATTATATATAGTTTGGGTGTGACACACTTGTGATTTATGGTAAATTTTTCATCACAATGGTAACAGAGTCCTTTTGCTCTTCTTTCCTTCATCTCTTCAGGACTAATTCTTTTAATTGGCATGACTTTATTGATTTTCTGGCCATTGTACGGGTTTTGTGGTTTCCCTATTGGAATTCTTCCCCATTTGCGTTGGTTATTGATCTTTTCTTCTATCATTTGCGCTAATGCTAGTACATGCATCAAATCGCTAGGATTGAGTATTTGTACTTCCAATCTAATCTCCTCTTTTAAGCCACTAATGAAACAACTTTGAAAGAATGCCGCATCGAGTCCTGATGTGAGATTTGCCAATTTTTCAAATTGAGTTTGGTATTCTCTCACTGTTGATGTTTGCCGAAGTTTGGTAAGGGCCCCAGTGAAGTCTTCAAATTTGGTTGGGCCGAATCTGAGCATTAATTTCTTTGTAAAATCGGTCCAAGTGGCTGCACCGTTTGTCTTTTCATACCATTGGTACCATTGTGTTGCAATTTGTTCCAAATGAAACGATGCTATGCGTACCTTCTGGCCTTCCGGAATTTGGTATAGGACAAAGTATTGTTCTGCCCTATATATCCAATTTGTAGGGTCACCTCCATCAAATTTCAGAAAATCTAATTTTGTTGTTCGTGGTAAAATTGATGTCAGAGGTCCTCCTAGTAATGGTTGTTGAAATGGTCTTGGATTTTGCTGATTATTTTGCATTAGGGCTAAGTTCTGCTGCATGATGTCTATAGAGTGGTCCATTTTGTTGGACATTTCTATTTTGGTGATTTCCATCTTCTTTGTGAGCTCGATCATTTTCGCTGCAAATTTTTCGTCAATTGTGTCCTTCCATGTTGTTATTTCTTGTATTTGCTCTTTCAAGTCCTTTATGTCCTTTGCTTGGTCTTGGAAGCGCCTTCCGTCGGTCATGATGGTATTTGATTGAGTGTTTTAGGCGAGTGTTTCCAATTTTAAGTAACACTTTGCACTTCTTGCAACTTTTTGATTTGGCTTTTGTTTGCACTTCTTCAAAAAATTGTGTCTTTTTACAAAATTTGTTGGGCTACTACCCTATTACTGTTCACTGTATTTTGTCTGTCTTCTGTTATAATTTGACAGTAGCAGCAAGGCACCGAATTCTAGGTGGCACGGCAGAGGGAGCGGTAGTACGGTCGAAACGGCAGGTGGCACGGCAGAGGTAGCAGCAGAGCGGAGGCCAAATTCTAGGTGGCACGGCAGAGGGAGCGGTAGTACGGTTGAAACGGCAGGCGGCACAGCAAAGGGAGCGGCAGAGCGGAGGCATGGTGAGCGGCAAGACAAGGTGGTCAACGTCAATGGAGGCGGGCACGGTTTTCGAGGTCAAACGACACGTGGGGAAGAAAAGTTGTGGGTTCGCGCGCGAGGAAGGAGCTGAGTGCCTAGCAAGCTAGGCAACGTTAAATATGTCGATTTCTTCTTTAATATCCCGATTGCCTCTTCACTGGGGCAATGTGGGATAATTATATTATCCTGTATAAACTTCCGCCCTTTTTTCGATATAGTAAAGGATATTTCCCGATGCCTGAAAATTTAATTAAAATAAAACCTTTGCTTCTTAATAATTTTTGTCACCGTCGTTTGTGGGATTTCGCTGGAATTGTCAGCAGCTGTCGGAGAGCGTCACAGTCAATGTTAGAGGGTGTTTGTGCTCGGATTTTTAGCGGATTTTCTTGTATAGATCGAAGGTTTGTGCCTGGTTGATGATGTTTTCAAACCAGGTATCGACTGTTTCTCCCGAAATCATTACAGATGTTCTCTATGACTTCCTCGCTGCCTTCCTTGTTGGTGTTTATCTTTATTGCGCCTGTTCTTGTCTGAATGAACCGCACCGGATCTCTAAGAGAGGGATCGTTTCCACCGTTCCTTGTTTTTATAGAAAAAAAAAAAATTCTACTTAGCTTTGATCCAAATGGAGTGATACTAGACTATGGAACAATGCAATGAAATTATAAATGATAAGCAGGATCATTTTTTTAAGGAATCGTAGTTGATATTAAATTGGAAAACCAAAATAATAAATATAAAACTTTCAATTGTTCGATGTCTTTCAATAAACTTGGATGTCCTATTTAAGCTACTCATGGGTGGCCTCTATGAAGGGACACACCCATTCATGTGACATAGTGAAAGATAATTAATATGTAATGATGTTTAAGGGATAAACCTTAACACTAGATGTCTGGGTTGGAAGTCAGGGACAGACGACTAGACGTCTGGACTGGTCGGCTAGACGTCTGAACTAGACGTCGAGATTGGGTGGCTAGACATCTGGGACTGACGGCTAGATGTCTGGACTGGACGGCTAGACGTCTGGACTAGACGTTTGGAACAGTTTTGTCGACAAGACCAGACGGCTAGACTAATACGCGCAAGGGGTAATCTGCTAGGGTCTAGACGTCTCCAACTATACATTCATTCTCCAGTCCTCGATGCTCCTTAGCATGCCCTGCAACAGTAAAACAACACACAACAATACATGCTCTCGTACCAAGCTATGATCAATACCTGCAACACAACACTATAACACAGATGCAATCTCGTACAACACGCATTCCAAAATAACAGTTGTTGCACAACAGTTTTGCATTATAGACAAGTATGGATAGATTACAAAATGAAATAGGGGGGTATTTATAGGTAAGATCGGGTAGTTATTGCAACTAACCCGTATCAACCGTCCAAACCACCTATTATCTTTAACTAATGCATTTACTGCCTAACTGACAGTTTCAAACGTCTAACACAACAACCAGACGTTTGATTAGTTAGGTTGGACGTCTAATCCAGACGTCTAAACACAAGACGACTGCGTTTGTCCTTTTGTGCACACTTATTAATCAAGCCATATTCATTTGATTGGCTGATTTTACATTGCAATTTGTCATTTTCATGATTCGTGCATTACCAAAATTGTTGTACATAGTCAAAATTGTGAATCTTCATAGGACATTCTTTGTCAGACAGCTCAATGATTTATTTATGCTTGGAACTGTTGTCTACATCTATCCTCCCCTTCGAAGAAGTCGATGTCCTCAGCGACTTTCTCCGCTCACTCTGAGGAGTCTCAACATCTTTGTGAGTTGTAGCCTGTAATGCTTCATCCAATTGCATCTGCAGAGTTGCATAGTCAGCCTTAAGTTGCTTGGCATAATTGAAGTATTTACCCCATTCCACTCCTAGGGCATTAGCGCAATTTTCTGTTTCCTCAAGCTTAGTCAACAATTCAACCTCCCGCTGTAAGAAAAGCTCTCTCATCCATGGAGCCGATACTGTGGACGAAGATGAGGCCTTTGATGCCAATTCTTGTTTCAAAGTTGCCTCACGTTGTTGTGCTTGTAGCAATTCTTCCTATACTGCTGCCAATTGTTTCTGCCAAGTCTCTTCACGCTGTCTCATCTCCTACTCCCAAGCTAGCTTACTTTGATTTTTCTGAGCTGCTAAAGTTTCAGTTTGCTTGACCAACAATTCTTTAGCCTGTTTTTGTTGTGACACCTCATTTTCCAGGGTGTTAATTTTTTGTGCTTGTTCTCCTAACTGGGTATGAAGGCTCTCCAGTGCTTGTTGTGTTTGTCAGATTTCCTGAATGACAGCGTCCATACAAGTCCTCCCTTCTTCGAGTAGTTGGTCTTTGCATTGAACATCTTCCTGTGCCTCTTGCAATTTACTATCTACCATTTGCTTGGTTGAATGCAAGTACTTAATACCTTCTGCTAGCCAACATAACAAGTGGGCTAAGAAGTTATATTGTCAATACATGGGCAGTAATTCAGGTGCTAACTTCACCTGTGATCCTTGCTCTATGGATTGCTGAGAAGAAAGATCAGTGTCGTGGCCACAAACGTACACCTATCCTGATTCCATGTAGAGGGTTGGCATTTTCTCATCCAGACGTTCCATTCCCTCCATTGTTGACGAGTGCGCAATGGGCATTGTCCAAGGCTGGTTTTGATAGATGCTAGAAATCTCTGCTCGCCAAGGACCTTGTGTGGCCTATTTTACCAATTTGTTCAATTCTTCTTCCGCCATAGACTACCACTTCTTCCATTGACCAACACAGGCTATGTCAAATTGCAATCGCAAATTTTTCATTATTTTTGTTAACTTAGAAAAACATTCTACCACTTGCTGATCCATATTATCTGAAGGATCCATGAGATTGGGTAGTTGTACCAAAAAACATTCAGACCATGCATCCTCAGGTTGCTCCTCCTGTTCCTCTTCCTACAATGTCTCTTTCCTATTCCCGGAGAGATCAATAGTCTTTTTGGTTTCCGTGCCTTCTATCACTACAGCCTGACTGTTGTCACCTTGTGTCCCAACAGCTTGCTGAGACAGGTCTGTCTGTGGCTGCTCTCCCTTTTCTACATTAGTCTCATGTTCCAACGAGATTGCCTCATCTACTGATATGGGATGTTGCTCTGTCCCAGGTGTTGGATTTTCCACATTCGGAGAAGGTAAAGCTTCCTCTATTCTCCTGACTACGGGTTCAGCTAGAATATTCGTGGGTATTGTTGTTCTGGCTTCCTCAGCTGCGAGAATATCCACAAAGGACACAACCCGCAGGGAAGCTGCAAAGGAAGTTGTAATTACAGGTTCTTGAGACATGTCTGGCAATGTCGTCTGGGCCAGAACATGAGCTTCTATCAAATATTCCTTCAGTCCTACACTTCTAGCAGTACTTGTCCCAGCTGCAGTATTCTGCAAAGTCGAGGGGAATTCAAAGCTAACCCTTTCCCAAGGCACTGTCATTTGCTGCGCAAGTCTTTGAGCTACCTCTCAACTGCGAGCAATCTGCTCCGCGGCAATCCCTCGCACCGAATATGGAGTAGATGAAGGGGGTGGGGATTCAAATCGCCTTCTCTTCCTCTTTGACTTGGGTTCTTTTGGTGTTGGTGCAGCAACTTGCTTTTCGGGTTTTTTCACCTCAGCCAAGGGTAGTGTTGTACCCTCCCCTTCTAAATCGATCATCGTCTTCTCCTAATGTGATGGCTTGTGGGAGATCTGTTTCACCCGCTGCTTCTTTACCGGTGTCGACTTCTGTACTTGTGGTTTGGCATTCTTCCAACGCAAGATAGTTGGTGCCAAATCCGGAATCTGCTGAGGTAGATCAAAGTCTGGAATCTGCACTGCTGCCTTTGAAACTGTGCCCAAAAGTAACCCAATGGCATGAAATGCCATTGAAAAATTCTTCGGGGTTCGAATCAGAAAATTCTAAATACAAATCGCCAAATGAGTTGCCCAGTCATATGGCACTCACTGTTCTATCCCGAGCAAGTATGGGATCAACCAGATGGGAAGATCTGAACTTTGATGTTCACTGATAGTCTGGCCATTAGGACATTCATAATGCATTCCAACTCATTATTCTTCAGTTGGGACTGTTTTACTCCCCTACCGCCATGAGTTGCTAACATTTTCTCCACTTCCTCCTCTGTGAGGGTAGTAACTCCCAATATCAACTGCCGAGTTTTCTTGGAATCTCCCCGTTCATTGATTACAGGTTTGCCCTTCCTAGGGAGTCCAAAAGTTCGTCTAAATGTGTCAGGAGAAAAGTCCACTTCCAAGGTCCGATCAGCAACCCATACCATGCTTTAACATTTGCAACATCTGCACCAGATACTTATTGCAAAATTCATTGTCGAAACTTGGAATCTGCAAAATAAAGTTTACTCCTGCAGCTTGCATGCTCTTCTTTACCGGACTATTTGCTAGTGTCACTGCCCACCATTCCCGGCAAAATTCACCCGTAGGGCAAGTTTAAGTGATTTCCTCAATCAGAATCTGTTCTTTGTTGTTTTGTTTGACTTCTGCTTGCACTGCTACGTCTCGTTTCCCTCGAGTCTACCCCTTGTCTAGGCTTGGCACTTGTCTGTGCATCGTTTCTTGGAGTCTTTTAGCCACAATTGACTCGGGTCCTGCTTCGGGTTGGATTGGAGGTTGTCCAGACTTCTGGCGACTCATCTTCTCCTTTCTGGATGTCTCTTGCACTTCGGACGGCTCAATCTTGCTAGACATCTCGGCTTCAAGCGAATACTTTTGCTTAGATGGCAAAATTCACCAGGCTAGACGTTTGAATCTGACGACTAGACGTCTGGGTGTGACGACTAGACGTCTGGGTGTGACGACTAGTCGTCTGTATTTGTTGACGTCTGAGGTGGACAGTTGGCCGTCTAGGCTAGACGGCTAGACGTCTGGACTTTTCGGCTAGACGTCTGGGCTGTACAGCTAGACGTGTCTTCGGTCAGGCGGCTAAAACACTTCGCCTTTTTCTTTGCTCACTTCGTCAGACGCTTCTCCCTTCAGACGGATGCGACATGTTTAGACGACTGGGCTTCCTCCAAGACGTCTGCTGGTTTGGCCGCTTCGATGGCAGTGTCTTTCATATGGATGCCCTAGCAAATCGTGACAAAATTGAATGCTTTTGTGAAGGTAAGGTTTTTGCACTTGCACTTTAAAAAAAGTATCCTTCACGAAGCTCGCAACTACCAATCGGAAACGTCTATGCTTCGTCTTGCATAAGTCTTGGTGCGCTTATTAACACTGCTTCGTCTCCAATTCTCCTACACTCTTGTCTCCTACACAAACTGAAAGCAATGCCCAACGCTTCCAATTTACCGCCCATGTAACTACCTGTTTAACTGCAACCTAACTTCAATCGTCTACATGCTTGCCACGTCCTCAGTTCTGCATGGACAAGACGTCTGTCGTCTTTATCTTTATTTCGTCTTTTTGCTATTTTTGTCTTTTTCTTTCTTTTTCTATTTTCGTCTTTTTTTCTTTTTATTTTATTTTATTATTTTTCAAAACTGCATCTTGCAGATTTAACGTCGTCGGGTGAAGTGCACGACAATGTCGATGCATACTTCAAAGGTATCCGACACGCTATCTTCCTGATGACGACTACCAGTTTCGAAACTGCTGAAACCATCGCCATTTTCCTGTTCCTCCATCTGCTGACGACTACGGCGTTTATTCTGGCTCCAAAGAGTTTCCATTTGAGACTGTTCGTCGCATATTCTCATTCTTCGTAGAATAACTCGCCAATCTAGTTGTTCCTCTTCTTTCAGTTGATGGTGTGATTCCTGCCTAGATGTCTGATCAGTTTCTGCTAGACGTCTACTTCTTCTGACGTCATCCTGACTTGCTTCATCTGCCAAATAGCTACTTTCCTGCCAGACGGCTCCCTCCATCCAGACGTGTGGTTGGGTCATCCAGACGGCTGCTACCAGGGTCCAAACGGTTTGATTCTTCTTCCAGACAAACTCGCTCTGTTCTTCCATCACCCTGTTGAATTATCATGCAATCGTCAAGGTAAAGGACCACTGTTTGTTCCTACTCTTGATGGTTGGTCGTCCGATCATTGGAAGGATGATTCCCTCTTTGTCCAATGTTTCGATACTCTTCCCATTCCATGGCCTCGACCTCGAAGTCTATTGATTTGACGTCTGACGACTTCCCATCCTTGGTCTAGCTAAACCTGATAGGGATTCCTTCGAGGTCCGTGTTTTCCACGAGCCGGTGTGACTCGTCCTCTTCCTCTTGCCAGTCGAATCTCCCTAATGTGGGGTTGTTGTACTCCCAGCTGCTCGAGATTCGGTCGGTCCCTCGGTTGTTCCTGATGACATCTTCGATTCCTACGAGCTCACTGAGGCAAACCCGAAGGTCTATTCTCAGGAACACGTAGTAATGGGTTGACTTGGACTATGTCCTCAAATGGTCCTTGCGGCCCAGTCCGTGGACTAGTCGACCTATGGGTAGCAGGAGGGGAATTTCTTCCTCTCGAGCTATCGGGATGGAGGTCAACCACGCTCCTCCCTTGGTTAGGCTAGCTTGGGTTACTCAAAAGTCTTGACGAACTCTCGGGATTGCCCAAGTTGTCTCTATTTCGGGCCTGGTTTATCAGTTGTGCGCGTGTTTCTAGTGGGTGTTGTTGATTTGCAGGTGTTAGTTGGTGCAGGATTCTCAATCTCTTGTCAGCCCTTATCAATCGTCGTCGCCACCTTGCTTCCTCAAAGTGTCGTTGTGGTGCACAATGAGTTAGGGCTTCTTGGTATTCGTCTGAGAAAACCGAATCCGTACTTGAGTCATTTCCCTCTCCTGCAGTGTTCATTGGCCATTTCAAGGTTTCTTGAACGCGTTGTTGCAATCGTCTCACTTCTCTTCGGTGTTGTCGTAAGTCGAGTACTGCCATACGATACCTAGCCACCTCTTCGCGTTCCGTCGGACATCTCATAGCTCCTGCATATGGTGTTCTCCATCTGCGTGGTTCCGGCATTTCGGGTATCGCATCTTCATTTACTCCTCCATTGTACTCGTCTTGTGGACTTAGAGACTCATCATCTTCAATCACCTGTGCAGTTTCAAGGAATCTAACCCCTACTCGTTGACTTCAGATTTCATCTCTTTGTCTCCAATAGTCTGGGTTAGGACAGGCGTGTGTTATATCAAGGTCTCGAGGTTGATTCTCGTCCTCACTTGAATCTTTCGACCACCCATCATACTTTGGTCATTCGGCTACTTCTCTGACATCTCCCCATAGAATCTCGGCGGCTGCTTCTCAACTTATCTGATATGCACTACTAGAAGCCAAGTTCTGCTGTGATTTCCTTGCTTTACTCTTTTCTGGTGATTTTCCGCATCGTCGAGGATGCCTAATTAATGGTGAAGTTGCTTTTGAGGAGTCGTTCGTATTCAGGATGATTCTCAATGTCGCATTTGTTGCATAGTTCCATCCAGTTCCTGAATAACCTGTTCCCTCAACTATGCATTATACTGACGAAGAGTCTCATACTCCTGCAATCGTTGTGTTTCCAAAGCCATTCGTTGCAGAATTTCAGCTCCTTGTCCTTCATAATCCTCCACTTCTGGTATTTGCCCTTGTGAGGCTAAGTATGAAATGTTTCGAAGACGATTCTCTACTTCACTTTCTAGAACTCGTACATTTGGTTCTAACTCTCTTTGTTCGATTACTGGTTCTTCTTCTCTTCCAAATAACCATTCCAGGTTAGCAAGTTCATCCTCCTAAACAACATTGCTTGGCCCACCGTGTTCGTAGGATCGTATACCTAGCTGTGCTTCTTCGCTTGAGTTACCAGAAGTGTCCTCCTTGATTTCCAAGTTGATCATATTGATTTGTGCCTGTGCCTTGTACACCTTCAACTTGGAGCCATTTACCGCTTCGGGGCAAATTGTTCCATCCAACTTCTTTAGTCGAACAACCCCATTGTCTAATACCTCTTCTACCTGAAAAGGTCCAAGCCATAGGGTCTTCAGCTTCCTTGGCTTGATCTCCCTTTTTCCATTGTATTTGAGAACCAAATCACCAGCCTTCAAGTTCATTTTTCGGAGATGCTTATCATGCCAGTATTTCCGTCGTTGCTGAGCAATCTTCGTTGCCCACTGTGCCAACACCCTTTTCTCACCTAGCTAAACTAGTGTTGCGAGTTTTTCCTCCATGCTTTCTTCATCATTTAGGCGGGTATCAACAGCTACTCTCAAGATTGGTACCAAGAATTCTACTAGTACTACCGCCTCCTGTCCATACATCAATTGGAAGGGTGTGTGGTCTGTGGTAGGTTTGAAGGTAGTTCTGTATGCCCACATAACTGTTGATAAGCGCTCCTTCCAATCTACGCCTTCAATTGCACATGTTTTGTACATGACAGAAACCAGGACCTTATTTGTCGCCTGCGCTTGCCCATTTGCTCTGGGATAATACGGACTTGACAAAGAGTGAAAAATCCTGAATTCCTTTGTCAAATTTTGAATAATTTCATTAACAAAATGACCTCCCCTATCACTTGTCAGTTGAAGAGGTATACCGAATCGTGTGATAACCTGTTCATACAAAAAGCGAGTCGTGCTCCTTCCAGAATTATCAGGTAATGCCCTTGCTTCGACCCATTTCGTTAAGTACTCAATTGCAACTACGATGTATCTGCACTTCCTCTTATGGCTTGTTCTCAGTGGGCCCACAAAATCCAACCCCCATCTTTCAAAAAGTTCTTGAGGTTGCAATGGATGTAGTGGCATGAAGTCTCGTTTCAATGGTTTCCCTGTTCTTTGACACGTATCACATGCCTTAACAAAATTCTTGGCATCATGAAAAAGAGTAGGCCACCATAGGCCCGCCAACAACACTTTCCTTGTCGTTGCGTCTGGTCCCATATGTCCTTCGGCCAATCCTTCGTGTGCCTCCTTCAAGGTCTGTTGTACTTCATCTTCCATCACACATTGTCTTAGAATGTGGTCCTCCCCCATCTTGTATAGCAATCCTGCAATCAAGGTAAAAGGTGCAGACTTCGTAATCACCTTCCGTTGTTCAGCTACCATCATCTCCTTTGGCAGCTCTCCTGTCGATAGGTAATCCCCAATATGTTTATACCATGCGGGTATCGCACTTATCATGAACAGTTGTGCGTCGAGGAATTCATCTGGTATTCCTCTTTCTGCAAGTTCTCCTAAGCGAATCCTTGACAATTGGTCAGCTATTACATGTGTCTTTCCTGGTCTTACCACCACTTAAAACACGAATTCCTACAGAGTGACGAGCCATCGATCCACTCGTCCATAGATTGTTGGCTTGTTGATCAAGTACAATAGCGCCTGATGATCTACATAGAAAGCAAAAGGGTTAGCCAACAAATAGTGCTGGTACTTTTGTACTGCGTACACCATCCCTAGTGCTTCGTGCTCCGTAGTACCATAGTTCTTCTCGGCTCGAGACAACAACCGACTTGCAAAGTAGATGGGCTGATCCAACCCAAATTGACCTTCTTGAGCCAATGCGCAACCAATAGCATAATTTGAGGCGTCAACATGCACATGGAACTCCTCCCAATCTGGGTAAACCAGGATAGGTGCTTTCATCAAATGTGCTTTCAGGCTCTCAAAGGCTCCCTGGTGCTTTTATCAAATGTGCTTTCAATAATGGATTTAAGACAAATAATGAAGCTGTAGATTGGGCAGCTTTGGAAGGGTTAAAAATATGCAAACAAATGAAATGGAATAGAGTATGGATGGAAGGTGATTCACTCATAGTAATAAATGCAATTTTGAGAAAAGCAAAGGCTCCATGGAACATACAAGAGATAATTGTGGAAATTCAAGACCTTGCTATAGAGTTTGAAGAAATCAGATTTACACATACGTTAAGAGAAGGAAACAAATGTGCAAATACACTAGCCAATAGAGGGGTTTTAATCGAGGATCGTGAAGTTAAATTCTCTTCTCCATGGTTAGAGGAAGTAGTAAGTTTAGCTAAAGCTGACAAGAAAATGTTCATTACCTGAAATAAATAATGATTAAGATTTACTTTAATGTTTTTCATTGGTAATATTTGCTTTACTTTATAACATTAATGTGTTTTCATATAAACTATTTATTAGCAATCTAAATCTGGTAAAGCGGACTATGATAGTGTGATGCTTTGGAAATATTAATCTACTAAGATGCAATGCATAGATAGTAGAGGTGAAGTTTTGGTATTGTGAAAGCTGCTATGGGAAAATGTCAAGAAGGATACTGAATTCTGGAATATTTGTATTCTCACAAAAAATTGAAGAGGATCCAGAAAATGAAAATCAAGAATTCTGATATTTTATGAAAAATTATGTACATATCTACCTATAGCATCTCAATTGATATGAGAATTGAATATGTTTGTAAACTCTCAAGCTCTAAAGGAGAGAGTTGTGACTTGTCAAGGGTGGGGACTCAAGTACAATCCCTTGTTCTCAAACAAAAAAAATCAAGGTTGGTGTGAAGGGATTAGATGTTATTATGGCACTCCACAATATTTTGTTTTGATGGATGGATCCCCTACTGGATACTTTGAATCATCCCATGGACTCCGTTATCTCCTTATCTCTTTATTATTCTTGTTGACACATTGGTGAGAGTTTTCTCAAACGCAAAATTGGAAGGGAAATCAAAGATATTCAGGTTACAACAAATGGCCCTTCAAATATTATCTCCAATTTGTCAAAGATATTATCATGTTTGTTGGACACTTGGTTAATACCATAGTTGAGAAAATCTGCAAAAAATCTGCAAAATCCCGAATTTTTGCTGATCTTTTAAAATGCAGATGCAATTGGCAAACTGTCGACGATGCAAAGATTTTCTGCTGATTTTTTGAAAAGATCAGCATCACCAATTTTTTCAAAATATCTGAAATTTTTTTTTTCTTCTATTTTTCTTTTAGGCTGCAGCCGATTTTTTTCTTCTATTTTTCTTTTAGGCTGCAGCCGATTTAGGGTTTTTTTATGCAAGCCCATTTTTCAGCTGTTAATGTTTGAACTTTGAAGTTTAAAGTTTAAACCTAAACCCTAAACCCTAGTCTAGGGTTTCGGGTTTTTTTTTTTTCCTCCTCTTTTTAAGTAAATATTGCTGCCTGATAACTATGTATGTAAGCCCATTTTTCAGCTGTTAATGTTTGAAACTTTGAACTTTGACGTTTAATGGGTTTAAGGTTTTGTTTTTTTTTTCCTCCTATTTTTAAGTAAATACTACTGTCTGGTATGTATGCAAGCCCATTTTTCAGCTGTAATTGTTTGAATTTGAAACTTTGAACTTTGAATTTGAAGTTTAAACCCTAAACCCTAGTCTAGGCCCTTGGGTTTTGGGTTTAGGGTTTTTTTATCCTCCTCTTTTTAAGTAAATATTGCTGCCTGATAACTATGTATGCAAGGCCATTTTTCAGCTGTCAATGTTTCAATTTTAAACCCTAAACCCTAGCCTTTTTGTTTAAGGTTTAGGTTTTTTTCCTTTTCTTCAAGTGATTGTAACTTTGTTGTTACTTGTTTCCATGTGCAGGCATATAAAAAATGAAACTTTTTTTCCTTGTTGTTACTTGTAACTTTGTACCTTTTCATATTATAAGCAATGCAAGAAGTGTTTTGTGACTTTCATGTAGCTTGAGCCTTGTATGATGTCTTGACATGAATTATTGCTATTATTGCAATATTTGATTTGCATAATGTTAATTCATTGTAATATGAATGAAAAAAACTTTTTTTCAATGAAAATTTTCTCTTTCTTTGGTTTTTTTTTTGCCAATTCTTTGTCGATTCTTTCCCCGATTTTTTGCCAATTCCAATTTTCTCAACTATGGTTAATACTACAAAGTCCAAGATTTTTCATTAAATTTCTCCTAAAGGAAAGATCTCTAGTACTCATTTTTTAATAGAATGAAGTCTTTGTCTGGCAAGTTCTTAACCATGGCTGGAAGGCTATGATTTACAAAGACTACACTACAATCTATATCTATATTTATGGAAACAGTTTCAAGATTACTAATAGGTACAACCTCCAAATTTGATAAAGTACAAAGAGATTATCTTTAGAAAGGACATGAGGAAAAATTTAGGTTTCAGATTTGTAAGTGGGATGGATTTTCAAAGAAAAGAATATTGGAGAAGCAAGATTGCAAAATTGCAGACTTACGAGTTTAGCATCAAAGGAAAAACTTGGTTGGAGATTATTTAAAGATCAAGGAAAGAGTTGGACAAAAATGTTACTTCAAAATAATATGGGTTATGTTGATGCAATAAAATTATTTAGGAAACGAACCATACCTAGGGGTTCAGCAACATAGAATTTCATATCAAAGTTCGCAATTGATCAAAAAACATATTAATTGATCAGTCAATAAAGAAGATTCTGCAAAATTGTGGTCTGATGTTTTGCTGAAGCCTTATCCTCTTATTTCTGATCCAAAAAGGCAACCATTGGGTTGCTCGGGCACATTTAATTTGTAGAGGTTCAAAGGTCAAAAATTATATAATTGTGACCATATTAGGAACCCAGTTCAAGGAGAGAACCTCAAACAATTAACAAATAGAGGATGAGATTCAAATTATGCTTCAACAGTTATATTTGTCTGTTTTACATGGAAGCACAAGCTGGTTTGGAATCTATCAAAAGCTAGAGGATGCTTGGGTCAAAGTTGGGATATTAAGCTTTAGAGCAATCAGAATTTCCTACTCCTAATGATTTCCCTTGGAACAATGTTTGGTCACTTGAATCCCTCCCTAAGGCCTCGCCAAAGTAAAATTCTAAGAGGTGAGAGTCTACAAAGAAGTGGATATCATGGATTTTTTAGGTGTGTTTTGTATGAGTAGGATCTAGAAACATCAAATCATTTACTTCTTCATTGTTCCTTTCCTTGAACCATTTGGGTTTTTTTTTTTTTTTTAATAAAATATATTGGGTAGCTCCATCAACATTGGAAGTGTTGATGAAATGTTGAATTAATTGTTTCGGAGCTAAAGCATTATATATTATGTGGAGGATCTGTCCTGCCATTATTTGTTCGAATGTATGGATTCAAATGAATAATAAAATTTTTAAGGACTATCAAAATCATGCCTAGGTTTGAAATCATAATATTGCCCCACTTGCAGAATGTTTACAAAAATGGTGCTCATCATGAGAAGTCTCAAGTGTGGAAAAAGAGTTGTTAGCCTCTTGGTTATAGGATTTGAATATATGTGCAAAGGGTCATTCATGACAATGAAGTTGACACAAGGATAAAATGGAAATGTCTAGAAGTTGGGTTCATCAAAATTAATGGTGCTTCTAAAGGAAATCCAGGAAAAGTTGACAAAGCTAGCATTTTACAAAATAATGAAGGCAATATTCTCCTCACTTACACACAATCATACTAAACTCCAACTAGCAACTATATAGAGGCAATGGCACTTCAAACAGGGATCAAGACTGCCACTGAAAAATGATGGAAATATATTTCAATCGGAGAGGATCCACAAATTATTATCAATGCTATCAAGGAGTGGAGTTGATTGTGAAAATAATATTCAAATTTAAGAAAGCAATTGTCTCGGGGAGATTTTATCTCTTAATGAAAATAATATCAAGGAGTTGATTGCGAAAACACAGTAGTTTGAGGAAGATGAAAAGCATTTTTAATAGAAAGACAAGTTGGATATGGTCTAACTGAGCTAAAAGCAAATGTAATGTTTTGTTATTTTGACTAGCATGGCCCCCAAGGGAAGCCACACATAGCTTATTCAAATTTAAAATTAAAGAAGAAAATAAAAATAAAAAAACATAAAACATTTCAGTAAAGACTGAACACAAGGACCATTTCTAAAATCAGGATGTATGTATATTTGCTTTGCTTTGTTTTTATATTTGTCCTCTGTTCTTTCTCTTTTTAATATTTTCTTATTTGTGGACAGAAAGGCTGAAAACTATGACTTGGAAACTTGATTAGCATGCTGAGAACTCTAATCTCTAGTCTTGAATCTCCAACATCAAAAGGGATGTCTGCCAATAAGGATGTTGTAACATTAGTTTTGCAACTTTAGGACAAAACTCTAGTGTTTTGATACCAAATGTTGGTTTGGGCCTTAGCAACAAAGTACACAAAATCAACCAAGGGAATTTGGTAGAACTGACCTACCTTTCATTAATTCCTCATAACTATTGTTTGTACAATAATTGCATGTATATACATGGATCCTTAGAGGCTTCACTTGTCATTCATGCATTACAAGTGGTAATCTTCATTGCCACTTAAGGTATTTAAGTGATGCCAACGTTAACAACATTAAATTTTGACATCATTAATACATTAAGCATAATTGAATTAATAAAACCCTTATAAGTTGTTTATTCATCTTTGTCTGCAGTTTTTAGGCAGGATAATTTGTTTGTTTTAACTAATGTTATTTTTTACAAGTTAATCTTAAACAGCTGATACAGATCATCATCCCATTCTGTTGGTGAAAATCATGATATGAACACAAAATCCATTGCTATTGAGACTATTGAGGTATTCCCCATCTCATTTTATTGGGAAGTGAAAAGCAGTAAGTTGTGTAAGATTCAACTTGTGTGGAATAGCTCATGTTTTATAATGGTATCTTTTGATTGTAAATGATGTGGGCTATAATTATAATTACCTTTTCAGGATGGTTCCCTGCATTATCTCCTTTCTTGATATAAGTAAGTACATTCAATAGTTATTTTATATCACTTAAAACAGCAAAGCAAGAGGACCACTTCCAAAATTAAATATGTAAAACAATAATTTAGATGGACTTATATCTCACATAAGAGGTGACATGGAATATCAGATCTAACCTGAAATGAGAACATGCAAATTGCTGCTATGGGACAAGCAAACGCCGCAAATGCAAAAACAGTTATCCTGCAAGACAGTTTTAAATATATTATAGTTTGACTATATGATGAAGCCAGACTACACTGTAAATGCACAATATACTTTTCTGTCTATTGAATAAAATCAGATCACCAGAGATTCTAAGTGTTTACCAAGAAAGGCTGATAAGCTAAAGATTCCAAGCATCAGTTGAGTAGTTAAAAGATACCTCATGTTCCATCACTGTTGACATACATGCATCATAACTTGCATTGTTCATCTTTCTCTCTACTAAGTGAAAGAGTAAATGTTGCTTTGCAGAGGCATCGGTTAAGATGGCAAGCAGCATTTAGTGTGGGATGAGCAGCATTAAAACCTTTAAACAGTCTGACTCTACACAAATGCATACACACATAAAGATACACCACTTTCAGAAGCATAATTCAACTTGATTATTTTGCTCCTGAAATAGGTCAACTATTTACTGCTTCCATGTTTGATTATGCCACCGCAGAGAGTTTATTGGACCTAAGTACCATTTCCTTTTTTCTTGCCAGTCTCTATTTTCCATACAAATCTTACGTGCTTATTTATCGCTAAAGTCCTCTGAAGGCTTCAAGAGCCAAGGCAAAATAAACCTCAAATCTATAGGCAATACATACAAAGATGTGCAAGCTAAATATTCATTAGTCAGATCCTTTAGCATAATAGCACATTAAGTTTATATTTGTAGATCAAAGGTTGCAATGATTGAATCGCAAAAGGTACACCAGTTGTAAGATAAGATAAAACATTACATGATTTTCTCATTCCTGATAACAGAACACAAATGTTGCCTTGAAATGTTGAACTTAAATCCCCTATGCACGATGTATCCAAAAAAACACAAGCAAGATAAAATATTGCTATTTTCTTGTAAATCTAGGGACAGTCTTAAGAACCTCACATGCATCCAACCCTACATAAACAATTTTCGACAAGAACTTTACCCAATTAGCAAGCTTCTCACACCTACAAGAGATCAACCAAACTATGCCCAGAAAGAAGGGCCTAATCTGCCAACCAAAGTCTACAGTTTATAACTATGCACAAAATTCTAAAAAGTATTGAAAAATGCATGCCTTTTTACTTCAAACATACATTTGAATTCCTGAAAGTAAAATCACTATATGGTTACTGGGCATGCTAAAATGAATATATCTCAAAACAAAATAATAGTTTTTTTCAATGTACTGGCCATGGGTTTAATACCTGCTCTTCTCTTAATCCTAAAACCCCCTTGTAAATCTCTCTCTCGCACACACAACCAAAAACAGGCAATATCTTGTAATAAATAATCTGACAGAAAGTAGTCACCAAGTCCGACACTTTTAAAGGAAACCTATGTATTCATGCAATTCATACTGTACCATATCAATAATGTGTGTATACTTTCGTATAATTATGCAATGGCAAAGCCCCACCAGGCTAGCAACAACTACCCAAAATTTATGTAATTTTATGGTCAAAAAAAGGACTAAGTGTCTCAACTATTACTAGATCCTGCATCATCATAACGACCATCATAGACTTAAAAATAAAATGCAAATCATCATAACCATAGCAGAATTGCAGATATGAACCACATTTGTAATTTTGGGCTAACTTTTAATGGCCAGGCAATATCATTCATGGTCTTAGCAACAGCCTCAAAGACCTCCATTTAGATACGTGACAACTTTTAAATCTTTTCCATCATGCCATCATGGCTTTCCCACTCCTCAACAAAACATCTTCAATGCCGAAGAGTTGCTCTTTCGAAATTGTAAATAAAATTCTCCAACCAATGACTTCTGGAGAGTTGCCAGCTTTGAAGTGGTATCTCTTTTCAATACACAATCAAGAAGCACTCTTTCCTCCTCATCATTTTTTACTCAATATTGCACTCTGAACTTTTTCCCTGTTGTAGCCTGATATTGAATTCATAACATTTGCCTGATATTGAATTCATTACATTTGGGCAAGTATAGAAGAAAAAAAAACCCAAAAAGGACTTATCCTCTGCTATCATGAGAAAGCTCCCACTTTTAAATGATTTTTTTTAAATTGGTTATATGGGATTGAAACGGGCCCCAAGCATATTACATCATGACCACACAATGGTATTACAGTAGTATTTTGGGCAATTATGCATGTATTGCCTGGCAAGATTTGAACCAAGTTCTCCTCCTTGAAAGTTGAACTCATGCCATTTAATTGAAACGCTAGCATTCACCCATGGGATTGGAACCTTGGTCTACAATGTAAAAATTTGTGTTCCTCACCACTTGCCTCAAACAGCTTCGACCAGTTTTATATGAAATTTATTAGATGACTGGATATATGCAAAATGACTGGATATACTTAGGTTGTCATTATCACAATTTACCAAAAAGTGACAAAGAACAAATTTCATACTCTGTCTTTAACCCTAAGAAGACTTTAAATTAAAAGATAAAAATAAATAAATAAACAGTGATGTATGTATGAAAACAACAATATTTTTTTATCTAGACTGGTATGTTTTTCTCAAATAGATAACTCAACGTTCACCAGCATTACCTATACTCACAAGAGGAAAACACAGTTGAAAATCATGGGAAGAATATGTTTAAGAATTTCTAATCAATTTAGACAACAATCTAGTACTAAATGCCAAATTCACCAGACTTTAATGCAAAGTTTTGCAAACAACATTTCTCATATTGTAGAACATTTCAAATCATTTAAGATAAACTTTATGAATGCAAAATTCATCAAATAGCACAGCTAATTCTTATAAATATTACATGCATTTAATAACTTGTGTCCTTCCCAACAAACATGATACATGGAAGGAAAATAATGACATGTGGATTTTTAGGAGCAGTAGGGACCATGCAAGATTCCTCTCTTAATTTTCACATTTCATGCCTTCTTTTATGAATCTTCATATAGGAAGAAGTTACATAACTACCAGGTAAATGTTTCATCTCACATAGTCAATTTTGCCTTCTACTTAATTTTAATTTCGTCTCTTTTCCCTTTAAAATTTCCATACAGATACTGTAAACTGGCTAGCTATTAATTCAGAGCATAGATATTTATTGGAAAGCTGCCTTTGTCTTTTATGCTTTTAGGTTCCCAATTTCCATTTCCTGTCCCCTGTCCCTTATCTAAGGTGTCTATGAATGGTTATTTCTTTTGCAATTGCTTTCACATTGCTTATATATTTCTGCCTCTCATCAAGAATCCATTTTTACTGTTCTCTTCTCAATACTTGCATAATTTTAGCTGGACATTGGCATAAGTTACCAATCTTCCATTTAAATCTCACCTTACCACTCTTATTTTCAACACTCAGCTTTTTTCATCCTTTCAGCACAGGAAGCAAGATGAACAAGTCATTATCTTCTGCAAAATTTGATCCAGAATCACACTACCTCATACAAACAGTGGTCATCAAACCCCACTAGATTTATTCTCTCTTCACTGGACCCACCTTTGGGTTGAAACCCGCCGCCCAAGCCCGAGTTTGTAAGGGGTATGCAACTCTTTCTTTGCTCGAGAGGAGTTGTTTTAGAGCACATTTCCAGGATATTCCAGTGAAGATGAGAATCTTTGATACCTTGGTCAAACCAACTGTAACCTATGGGTCAGTGATATGGGGTCCTAGTCTTGGCCCGACTGAATGGTCTCGTGTTGAACGAGTGCAGACACTTTTTCTTTGGAGATTCATTCATTGCAAGGGCACGGTCCCCCGTTCCATTATCCTAGCAGAGTTTGGGGCCTCTCCTCTTCGGCTCGAGATCATCTTCTTGATTATCACCTATCTACACAAGGTTCGTACTTTGGGAGATACCCCCTCGGGATGTAGACGGTACCCTTACCTTGCCCTACGCTCCTCGATGGACCTCTCTTTGAGCCCTCGAGGGGGTCAGAGGAGCTGGTATTTTCAGGTCTCTACACTTCTGGCCAACATTCAAATATAGATTGATAGACTTCCCCCTTATTCCCTAGGAGCTCTCCTCCCTTCTCGGAATAAGAAGGAGAAGATACTCCACGAGATCCGAAAGGACATTAGCCTCTAGTATACCAGCTGCACATGGATCTCTCCCGCCACCCCTCTCTCCCCCAAGTTGTCTTTCTACCACGAGCACTTCCTTCAGATACAAGATGGTTGGATAGTCCCCCCACAATACCTTCAGCAACATATGATGCATAACATACGGATCCCGATTGGACAGCTCAGAGTGTGCTCCCACCAGCTTCGGGTTGAGTCAGATCACCATCTTCCGAGGGAGGAGCGGGTCTGCCTATTTTGCTCCTTGGGAGAAGTAGAAACCTTGCATCACTTTATTTTTCGATGTCCCATCTACTATGAGATCTGAGGCAGATTTCATTGCCTTTTCAGGGATAACTCACGATCTCTATCCACCTTCTTCAGATACCTGGACCAGCGATGTCTCGCACTCTACTTTAGGGAGGTGACTTAGTTTCGTCGACAGAGGAGCTCTCCTCCAGGCGGCTCTCACCCCCACACTCTCGACCCATCACAACCTACTTCACCAACTCAGATGGACCGAGGGAGGATATCGGATGGAAACGTCACATATCGGACCGTTCAAATAGAGGCAAGGCCACTAGACAGCACACCCACAGTTCATTGGGGCTCTGGATTAGAGATGGGCAGAGAGATCATCGATTTCTTCAACAAAGATTCTTCGGCCTCGATTGTTAGGAGAGACTAGTGCCCGAGGCTGTGGGAGAGCGCCCTTTAGGGAAGCTCCCCCCCCCCCCACCCCTCTCTCTCCATTCCTCTTGGAGAACACTCCACACAACTTGTTTCTAATATATTGTCACGTCATTGTATTTATCTTTGTTTCTTTCTTTCTTTTGTTGGGCGCTTTGGCCCATTCGCTTGTCGTTATTGCTGTCCTTTTCATAGTCCCTTGGGTCATCTTTGGCCCATCGTGGACATTAATAATATTTCATTTCTATTCTAAAATCCACAATTTTTCTTTGTTGCTTGTTTTTCTTTCGTCAACCAGTATATATCCAAAAACCCAAAGATCTTTCCCCCTTCCATCTGAAGAATAATATTTTATCAAAGATCAGCACCACACTATTAAACTTCCCCTACACCTATTCCCATGGCTGTGTTAGTGCATCCCTTTCAATATTTTCATGTTAGCAACACTGATAAGTCGCCATTTTTTATTTTCAACTAATCGAGGATTAGTTAAACTGTCATTTTTGGTTTTCAACTTAATAAGAATTAATTAGATTGCCATTTCTGGGTTTCAATCTAGCAAACTTCTTCCTCAAGTGCCGTTTTCCAGATTTTGCCATGAAAAGGAGATGCCATGATGAAGGTGTAAAATAAAAAGTTGTGCACTGGATTTTCATTATAACATGTTTGCTTGGAAAGCAGTTTTTGCAATCTGTAACCTGCACAATGTCCTATAGCTTTAACCTTTGCAAGCTTTTTGCAAGATGGAGGGATATGAATGGAAAATTAGCTCCCTTTTTCTACGGAAGAAAAATGGGTGTTGAAGACTATACCCTTATTGATTTTTTCGCTATGGATAGTTTATATTGCACAAGCAAAAAACCACTTGGCTAGGCCTACCACTCTCAACAACCTTGTTCCCATATTTGTTAAAGGATCACAACTTTTTCTGTCTGCTGATGCACAAGAGGTATGGTTGTTAGATTCCAATAAGTGTAAACCAGAAAACCTGAAGGTTTTGTCAAAGGCAACGCCATGAACTGTTGGAATAGGAGGTACAAATGAAAATAGTCTTGATTAATGGGTGGGGAAGCTAGAAGCTCCCCAGTCACTGCCATATGTATGCCACATATCCCACAAAAATACGATGCACCTGAGAAACAGATGGATATGGTGGATGTTAACTGGAAAACATTAAGGGCAAAGATGGCCATTTCAATGGGTCAGCTAATACTTCCACCTCAAGTATCCTTTGGGACTATGATACAACTAACATCATGTTCTTGCAATTTCGCTACATGTAAAACTTTATCTACATTTCATCTATTTAATATTAATGATGATGCATTTAGGTTTGAGGTTGTGTGACCAACTTTACCATTCTGTTTACAATGATATTGTGAAAAAACCTATAGAGCAAATATAGTTTGGGTGATTTTTTGAATTCAAAAGTAACAGCAAAACATAATTCAAGAAGACCTTACACTGGTTGCTCAGATGTCTTTCCTGCTGCCCGTATGAAACAATAATTGGCTCCTCCACATGCAGCAGATAATAGGGCAATTAGAATTGCATACATATAGTGCTCCCCTCCAGGCATATACTTGCTAGTTGAAGCATCCCTCTCTGATGTCCGTCCTGCAAATCATTTCATAAAAAGCCACACTTACGTTGGATAAGAAAAGAATTCCCATTCGTGCAATTTGATTAAGTCCAGATAATGTAGACTTTGATGATTTTCTCGCTATGCATTATTAAGTGATGCAGACAATGTCAAAAAAAAAACATATAAAACAAATAAACATTAGACAAAATATGTGACTAGAATCAACATATACATGGTTTGCAACTTAAAAATTGGTTTCCAAATCAGGGCAGCCCATAGTCAAACGGCCTATAATTCCTTCAACATAGAATATGCACAATGCTCATGGACCTTAAAAAGTCACTTACTTGACTTAACACAATATATTTTAAAAACTATAAAAAACTAATAAACATTAGACAAAAAATACAACTAGAATCATCAACTATATGGTTTGTAACCGAATAAATTAGATTTCAACTCAAGACAACCATAATTCCTTCCACACACAAAATGACGAAGACTACCAAAGCATACACATACACGTAACTACAATCAAACAAAACATTCACAGGAAAGAAAAAGCAAAACTATCATAATTTCAGTCAGCACCAACAATGGATCCACGTCTTCAAAAATTGGATTTAAATTTTAAAAAGAACAAAAATTGTTTTAATAAACCTACAAACTAAGAAATATGATGAGAACTATTATGTTTGTATTCATAATAAATTTTGTTGTATTTATTTATAGAAAAGTCCTTTCATTTAAGCATTATGGTATTTTGCATTATACTAGCTGCCATGCACACACACAGTTGTCGCTCTAGGATTGGAACTTCTTTGAAGAACTCTTCAGATATGTCAAAAGGCAACTGTTTAGGAAAGTTCTCTTTCAGTGTACTCCATTTCTTCATATGTACTCCATGGTTTATTGGAATGGCTTCTTCTTGTTTTTGTGCAAGCTTAGTCTCTTTGGATTTTACCATTGAAGTCTTCTAGTCTTTGTACCTTCAACCATTCATGGACATATCATTTTGTATAAGAACACTTTTTATTCTAGACTAATCACTGGGCCCTGCACCATCTATTTAATTTTTCTGTCATCAACTCCCAAGCACCACCTCTTTCGGTAATCATGAATAATCATATCTATTCTCTTAGAAAAGGTTATCAACCAATATTTAGTTTCCAACACTTCATTGACATGTCATTTTGTATCAAGCCTTGTTATTCTATAATAATCATTGGAACCTGTACCTAGCATCTATCTAATTTTCTATCATCAATTCCAAAGCAACAATTATTTCAGTCATCATGAACAACCTTATCTATTCTCTTAGAAAAGTCTACCAGAAAATCTTTAGTTTCGAACAACGATAGAGGGATACATTGTCAGGGTCCAGAAACCGTCCCTCACCCTCCTCCATTTGGAGGACATTGACAAAGTGACAAGCCTCTCTAGGTATCCTAAAAATGCAGAGGGAACAAGAGGAGTCATTGTCAAGACAGCTAGCTGTGGCCTGGAAGGTTTTCCCCAAAAACTAGGAAGTCTGAATGCCCATGGAACATTCCTTTGGAGATGGAACATCTCATTGGAAAAGAACATGAAGAGGATTTAATTGCAATGCCTCACTGCTAGGTAGTTAAGGCCCCCATTGAGAGTGGACTCAAAATAGACTAAGGTCTAGACAAGAAATTAAGAATGGATTTTAATTCAATCTTGACCTTCGAACAAGGCTTAGGTTGCTTCTAAGAGTTGGCCAAGAAAGTCTCGCCCAATTTCTAAGCAAGGTCTTTTGCTTGAGACTTCAAGGATTAAATTTTGGCATCTTTCATATTTGATGTAGAATTTGGTGCATAGTGCACGAAGTGGAGAAGTGGAGAATTCCATAGGCTAGAGGGCATATAGCTGTGAAGTAGGAAATCAACAGCACGGGCGCAAATGCATAACATTATTGGACATTTCATTGTCTATTCTAAGGATGAGAGAAACACTGAAAACCTTTTAAGCATGATGCATGATATAGAAACTTGAAGAACGGATCTATTTTGTGATGACTGTTGACTTACCATATAAATGATTTCATGAATTGATTGTGTCATATTGATCCAAACTTATTATAAACATCAAGAAAATATTTTTTTTCTAGATATTGTTTATCATTGTACTTACTGCATCGTATCAACCTAAACTTCTTCTAAACATTGAGAAAATAAATCTGCACCACTGATAAAGTCCATTTCTGGATAGATAGCATCCATAGGAGCTCATCACACATTATCCATACACACCAAATAGTTACACATTCGATACTGCTTTTGATTAATTTGTAGTCATAATCACACAAAGACTAATTCTGCCATTTTTGCGTAAGCTTTGTTTTTGTTTTTTCAGCAAATACTCCCCTGGTATATTTTGTATGGATTGCAATCAATCAAATGGAAAACACATTTGCGCGAGACTAAGGACATGAAAATGGCATTAATGATTTCTATTCATTCTTCTTCACTGAATCATTTAAATAAAACTTCCTTAATCATTTGATTCCTTTTGATTTCAATCAACCTTTACCCTAAAGCACATTCATATTGTCGATTTCCTTGTTAGTACCATAGTTGGAAAACTCGCAACTCATGATAAACTCGGCACCCCAGTTTTGGAGATTTTATCAACAACTTGGGAAAAACTAGGGCAAAAATGCACCAAATAAATTTTTCAATTAAAAAAAAAATTAAAAGCATCTTCGCAACAATTGGAGTGCCAAAACTAATTTTATATTAGATATTCATAATAAAAGAGGACAATTACAATCCATGATCATCAAATCCAACCAAATACATCATAGTATCATACAAATGCAAAATTTTAAAAATATTGCAGAGTTTTTAAACTGTTTTTTGTTTTCCCCTCCTCCCCCTTGAACTAGATGGTTGGCCTTGGCTTTGAACAGGTGGTCGAATTGGAGGCTTCTTAGGTACAAGATCATCATGGTATATCTCCTCCAATCCTCTCAAATGTTCTGCTTCCTCCTCAAGTGCCTCGAAAAATGAACAAGCTTTCAATGAAACCTACTACCAGTCTTAGCTTCGTATTCCCTTTCTTCATCCTCGTTCATTTTCTTTAAATTTTCTCAAATTTAAATTCTAGTACTATTATATTAGGAAGAGGTGACAAGTAAAATTTGTTTGGTATAATCTTAGTTATCAAGTTCGAGTTTGTATTCGTGTTCGATACTCTTAAAGTTCGAAAGAAATTCGACATGTTTAAAAATTCAAAATAAAATTCGACATAAAATTTGATATATTATAAATGTATATATATATTTTCAGATAATTTTATTTTTTATTTTTATATAAAATTTAAAAATCAAATATACAAAATTATAATATTTGTTTTTAATAATATTTTAAACATTTTTTTAAATATATACTTTAAAATATATTAAAATATTTTTTAAAATATAAACATTTTTATAACTTTATCTAAACATAGTAATTTTTTAACACATGAGAAGATTCTTAAAGGTTTAAATCAATAATTTTTTTGAAATATAAATTATAAGTTTTCTACCAATTATAATAAAAAATCATACAAACTACAAATTTGTTCAAAACTCGTGATAAATTCATTCTAAAAAAAGATCATGCATATTAATGGGGCAAAAAAAGAAAGCACTTAAAATATTTTATATTATTCAAGTTTAAAAAATTAGAAAAGTTTAATTTTACGTCTCCTTAGAAACTAGGGTTAAAATGGGATATTAGACTTGCAAATGCAAATATTAAGAATCATGAATGCAAGATGGCTCCAGTTAAGGTAGAGCAATGTTTTTTTTTCTTTTATTTTGAAGAACTCATAGATTATTTGAGACGAGGAGCATTTCAAATAGTAGGTGCAAAAATAATGAAGCCTCCAAATGGGATATTTGTTTGTGAGCTACAACTTTCAGAGCTACCCATTCTCTCAAATGATGATAAAGGACTAAAGAAAACAACGTCCTCATGAGGTTGAGAATAGATTGAAAATGGTTGCATCCGATATAATTTCTGCAAAGAAAAGGAGATGTTGCAGGAGGGCTTGTTCACAGCTGTTGTGTTTATGGCGCTTCCTTTGTATTTATTTTTCGACCGCTAACCACTGATTTTAGGGTTTCTCGTGCCTGTTTTCCACCCAATTTTTTTTTGGTCGAATTTAGGGTTTGTTCGCCGAATTTATGCGCTAAACTTTTAAATTCGACGATTTTCGAACTTTATATAAAAATTCGGCGAATTTGATAACTAAGGGTATAATAATAAAAGAATGGCAATCAACATTTAACATACTAAATTTTTAATCAAATGCAGTTACAAATATTTTGCCTATTTCATCAATTAGTCTCTTTCCCCAAGAATACATGAAACTATTAAGAGATCTCTAAATTTCTATTGCATTTAAGAACTTAAGCTTACCATATATACCATGGTCACTTTCTTGGAAATTTAAGTGGATGCAGTTGAAATTTTGAAATTCCTCTAAATTTAGAAAACACGTTATTTTAATATTGTGTTGAGCAAGGTGTAGCGACAGTATTGTCATTGTTGTCAACACACTTAGATGGACAGGTTGATGCAGTGGACAATTGTTCGGAGGTTGTTCGGAGTATGTACAGTGGTGTTCAATGCTTATGAGGATGTTTTTGATGTTCGGGTGAAGTTGTTACAGGTTGCTCGTGCAAATTTACAAAAGTTGAAAAAATCGTCAGGAAGTTGTCAAAGTAGCAAAATTATCAAAGTTGCAAAAATCGTCAAAGTTGCAACAACGTCAATGGAATGTGTTGGACAGCCCAAGATACTATTTGGAGGTTTGTTGATCATTAGCAAGTGTGGTTGCAGTGTTGGAACGGTCGGTTGCTTCGTCGATGCATTGTTGGTCAGTTTCATGCTTTATGTGACAGGTGTAAAATCTGCGTCGGAGGTCACTTTGCGGGAGGAATATTAAGCAATCCGTGAGGAATTGGACCTCAAATTTTTTACTGGAGGTAGCTGGATATATTGAGAGCTTAAGTTTTAAATTTCAGCCCAAACGGAGTCCGGAAGAAGAAACGGTGAGCGTTGCAAAATGGCTCTGGAGCACTTTTTCCAGTTTATGTGACAGGTGTAAAATCAGCGTCAGAGGCCACTTTGTCGGAGGTACTGCGAATAATCCGTGAAGAGTTAAAATCTGAAATTTAAACTGAAGGTAGTCGGTTTATCCAAGAATATATGTTTCAATTTTTAGCCCGTTTGGAAATTTGAGGAGGAAGTTATGACTGTTACAAAAAGCCCTATCAACTCTTTTTGGCAATTTTGGCAGTTTCTAAGAATATAACGGTTGAGTGGTACTTTTGTGTAACTGAAAAAAAAAGAGTTGCGTTTTTTAATGTGAAGCATATATATGTTTTAAAATAAAAGGGAGAAGAGGGTTTTTTGGAGAAAGGACTACCAATGCATGTTGTGAAGAATTTTTTTTCTTTGGCATTTTGATTGAAAAAATGTGCAAGGTGTGAGATAATCAATGTGCAGAGTTGAGAAGATTGAAATGTTTTTACAAAAGATTTTAGAGGAGAAGATTTGTGAGCTAGACCACTCAGGGTCTTTTGATGAGATTTAAAACTTTTATCAGAGCTTTTTAAATTTGTCGGGTCGGTGCTTGGCAACAGGGGTCGGTGCTCCTTGCAGTTGGTGCTGCTAAAGTCCGGGTTGGTTGGTGCCATTCGCTACTAAAGGTGCTGCAAAAATATTGTAAAGACCAAACATTTTCGAGGCTGGATTTGGATGGGAGTCCAAACAATCCATTGGCACAGTGGTTTTCCCACATCGGGTTTCCACTATAAATTTGGTGTTATGTGATGCATGTTTGTGTGATTGTTTGTTTTGATTTGATTTCGTAGTTGGATTAAATTTTTAATACACACCGATTCACCCCCCTCTCAGTGTCACGCTTAGTTCAACAATTGGTATCAGAGCCAAGTTCCTGAACAGGCTTAACCGGCTAGGGTGATCTTGGAAGTGACACAATGGCAGGTGGTGAAGGCTTCTCATCAAACAAAGCACCATTGTTTGACGGAATTAATTACGCATTTTGGGGACTCAGGATGTAGACATATCTTTGTGCTTTGGGATACAACATTTGGGATTCAGTAAACAATGGATACACAATACCCACCACTTCTCCAACCGATGTTGCTGGTAAGAAACTGTTTGAGAATGACTCAAAAGCAAAGAATGCTATCATGTGTGGATTAGTGGACAGTGAACTGGTAAAGATTATGGGTTGTAAAACGGCAAAGGAAATATGGGACAAACTAAAGAGCATTCATGAAGGAGACGTTAAGATCAAGGAGGCCAAGTTACAAACACATCGAGCTCAGTTCGAAGGATTAAAGATGAATGAGGATGAGAATATAGAGGCATATATGCTGAGAGTTAATGAAGTCATTAATGCGATTAGAGGACTCGGCAAGGAAATCGAAGATTCTGTCATCGTGAAAAAGGTATTAAGGTCCCTTCCCCAAAGATTTGATTCTAAAGTTTCAGCTATAGAAGAAGCTAAAGATCTGAATTCTTTTAGTATGGATGAGATGCATGGTTCTTTGACTGCATATGAGATGAGAATAGGAAAATCTAAACCCACAGACAGAGAAGCTGCTTTTAAAGCCCAGAAAAATATGAAAGCAAAACAAGAATCCGAGGAAGAAGAGACATCAGATGAAATGGAAGCAAACTTTGTTCGAAAACTAAAAAGGGGAAAAGGAAAATACAGAGGAAAGTTATCGTTTAAATGTTTCAACTGTGGAGGCGTTGGGCATTTCGCAGCTAAATGTCCACTTAATGAGAAGAACACAAGTGATGAAGGATCGCACGGAGAAAGAAGTGACTGGAAGAAAAAATCAAATTTCAAAAAAGGCAACTTCAAGAAGAAAAGTTTCATCTCCAAGAAGGTGAATTCATCAAAAGACAGCTCAAGTGAGGATTCTGAAAAAGAAATAGGTGAAGCTCTTTTCATGGCATTCGAAGAAGAAAAACCAGAAAAAAAACAGGAATGTAATGAAGAAGAAATTGATGCAGAAGTGAATTTGGAAGAGGAACTAATTGCAGCTCTGGATGAATTGAAGACTAAAAGAAAAAGGAATAAGAAAATTTGAAGAAAGCTTGAGGATACAAATGAAATCATAACAAGTTTGAAAGTGCAGATAGAAGAATCCAAGAAGATCTCCGAAGATCTCAAAGTGCAAATAACCATGAAAATAGATTATTGCAGCAAGTTAGAAGAAGAGATTGTTGGTTTAAGGATGCAGCTAGAAGAGATGAATCAGAAAATTAGCTTTTATCACAAACGTGAAGAGAGTTCTATGAAGCTGGATAAGATCATAAAGAACCAGAAGACTACAGGCATCAAATTTGGTTTGGGTTTTGATGAAGGAGAATCATCAAATGGATCAAAGGCCACAAATGAAGAATCCACAAAGAATGAAGAAAAGAAACAGGTTAATCAAGCAAAAACGAATCATGCAAAGGAAAGCAATAATGCAAGGCACGAAAGGAGAATTGACAATGTTGTTTTCACCAATGTCACACATCAAAGAAGAAGATTTATGGCTCCTACAACAACATGGCAAAGACCACCACCTAGGTTCAATCATCCCTTTTCTGGTTACTGTTTTAAATGCAATGGTTATGGACATAAGATTTCAGATTGCAAGTATAATGTAGGACCAAGGAATTTTGTCAGTAGAAATGTTTTTCCACCTTTGATGGATTATGCAGTAGAATGTTATAACTGTCATAACTTTGGGCATATTGCAAGAAATTGTAGAAGTACATTTGCATCAAATCAATTTCAGAGAAGAAAATTTCAGCCAAATGGAATAAGACAAAATAGAAAATTTCCCGAAAAACATGCACAAGCTACTGAAAAAGAAAATCCAAAACAAGAGCCCAAAACTGTAATCAAACCGGAGTGGAAAGAAAAAGAGCAACCTAAGGAAGAAAAGGAATCCTTGATCGTACAGACGGCATTTAAAGCGTAGAATAAATCCGCACCATGGATACTTGATAGTGGATGCTCCAGTCATATGACAGGTGACAAACAAAAATTTGAGAAGTTGCAGCAATATGAAGGTGGTTCAGTGAAATTCGAAAACAATGATGGAGCTAAGATAGTTGGCAGAGGTTCAGTTAAGATCAGTGACGAAAAAATCAGGTCAGAAGAAGTCTTGTTTGTGGTTGGTCTGAAGCATAACTTGTTGAGCGTAAGTCAGATTTGTGACAGAGGTCATGATGTGATCTTTAAGAAGCAAGGTTGTGAAATCAGAAAGGCAAACAGTGGGAAGTGGATAGCAGATTGGATCAAGGACATCTGGCAACCTGTACACTCTCTCGGAGACTTCAAAAGGAGCTTGCTTGATTGGACAGGAAGAAGAGAATTGGTTGTGGCACAAGAGGCTCGGTCATATCAGTTTTGACAACCTAGTAAAAATCAATTCAAATAAAGCATTGAGAGATATTCCCACCATTGGCAAACCATCAAATAGCATTTGTGCTTCATGTCAAAAAGGGAAGCAAACTAGAGTCTCATTTAAAACAAAAGAGTACTACACGAGCAAACCTTTGGAACTAGTACATACCGATTTATGTGGACCCATGAGAACGCAAAGCATAAACGGTGACAAATATTTCATGTTGTGTATAGATGACTATTCCAGGATGGCATTGGTATTGTTTTTGAAGCATAAATCAGAAGCTTTTGAGATGTTCAAGGTTTTCAAAAACCAAGTTGAGAATCAAACAAGAAAAAGGATTAAATGTTTAAGGTTATACAGAGGAGGAGAGTTCATTTCAGAGGATTTCACCGAGTATTGTGAAAAATATGGCATCGGGAGACAGTTTTCAGCAGCCAGGACACCTCAGCGGAATGGTGTGGTAGAAAGAAAGAACAGAACAGTGCAGGAAATGGCACGGACTATGTTGACTGAGAGCAAAGTAGCAGATAGATTTTGGAAAGAGGCAATCCATACTGCAGTATACATCCAAAATAGGTGTATGTTGAGGATGCATGAAAGCAAAACTCCTTATGAGTTGTAGTTCGGTAAAAAGGCAACAACAAGATATTTTAATTTTTTTGGCAGCAAGTGTTACATCAAAAGAACTGAAGAAAACCTTGGTAAGTTTGAAGATAGAGCGGATGAAGGTATTTTTCTTGGCTATTCATCAAAAAGCAAAGCTTACAAATGTTACAACAAGCGGCTAAGAAAAATTGTGAAAAATTTCGATGTTAAAGTTGATGAAGGAAGAGAACGAGTAATTAGCTATGAAGAGAACTACCTATTTTATGAAGAGGTCATTGAAGGAGATGAGGAAGAGAAACGGAAAAGAAACCAAGAATTGACTCAGAGGATTTGAAAAGTGATTCAGAATTGGAAGAAAACAAGAAATTCAAAACAGGTAGCTGGCAAAAAAATCATCCTAGAGAGCAAATAATTGGAGACCCCACAGTTGGTGTTCAGACAAGAAGAAGATTAATAAGTAACTGCTCTTTACTATCCAGCATTGAGCCCAAAAATTTTGCGGAAGCAAGCAAAGAAGAAAGTTGGGTAAAGGCAATAAATGAAGAATTAGATCAGATCGAGAAAAACAAGACTTGGGAGTTTGTACCAAGACCCGCAAATAAAAATGTAATTGGTACTAAATGGGTCTTCGGAACAAATTGAATGAAGACGGATAGGTAGTCAGGAACGAAGCAAGATTGGTATGCAAAGGGTATGCGCAAGTTGAAGGTATTGACTTCGAGGAAACCTTTGCACCTGTGGCCAGACTAGAGGCAATTAGAATGTTTCTGTTGCCACATTTTGCACGGGGTGCCATGTTTTTGGTTTCTGCAAGTGAGCTGCTCTTTTCCTTTCCTTCTTCTCATTCTCCCCTTTTCTCATTTCTCCCTTTCTCCCTCTTCCTTGCAATTTCATTCCCCCTTCTTCTTTTCCCTTTCTTCCCCCAGTAAGTTTCCAGAACAGAGGTGTTCCCTGAAAATTCTAAGTGTTGGGGCGACACCCGACTTCGCAGCCAAAACAGAGGCGTTCCCTGAAAATTCTAAGTGTTGGGGCGACACCCGACTTCGCAGCGAAGTCGGAGTGCGCCCCTCAGTTGGAGCGCAGTAGGGAGCCCGAAGTGCGCAATCAGGCAGGAACAAGCCAAAATTTAACTAAGTGTCAGGGGCGACACCCGACTTCGCAGCGAAGTCGGAGTGCGCCCTTCTTCCTGGGCGCACTAGGGGAATGGTCTAGCAGAAAAACGGCTAAGTGCGGGCGACACCCGACTTCGCAGCGAAGTCGGAGTGCGCCCCTTTTCCAGTGCGCAGTCCGAACAGTGGACGAAGACAGCCAAGCACCGGTGCGCAACCCGACTTCGCAGCGAAGTCGGAGTGCGCCCTTTGACCGGTGCGCAGTTGGGTAAAGTCAGCTCAGAAATTTGCTAAGGCAAGAAGGCCTTCCAAGCTGCGCCGTTTTCCTCTCGCGCAACCCGATAGCGCCCGAATTCCTAGCGAAGTTGGATAAGCTGCCTTTCAAGGCAGACACGTGTCACACCTCTACATCCGACAAGTATCCACCTTCGGGACTCGAGCCGAGACTTGACCGCGCAAGGACAAAGCATGGGCTTCACTACCGGTGCCATCTGTCACCATTTAAGCCGATGTGAAGTGCCATTTGCCGCACCTACCCGCATTCTTACTGACCAAAGATTTGACCCAATGTGCTGCCACGTAGCTGTACCGCCTCCAGGGACACCATGCTGCAAGGACAGTCCTGCCAGACATAAGTCAGCATCAGCAGCTCCTCAGCCGCTCGTGTCAGCGACTGTCTTATCTGGGACTTTGTGCCCATGAATGTAACCGGGGGGAAATTAGGCTATAAATACCCACCACTTTTCCATTGTAAGGTGGTGGAAGGGGAATATATTGCTAGGGGACAATTGTAGCTGTGCGTTTGCCTCAAATATAAACATACACTTGGCTCTGCTTACTGTCTTTTATCTTGTATGCTGCCTCTCCTTGTCATTTCTGCCTCATGTTTCTTGTGTCATTGCTTGCAGTTGTACTGAACTCTGGACTCTGGCATTTGGTGACCAAGTATTCCTGGAATGCATAGATAGAGGATACATAGGATTGTTGATAGCTGTAGTTTCAATGTATGTTTGTAGATTGATGTTGTTAGTAGTGGTGATTGATTCGTCGCCGTGCTGCTTATTCCCCCCACCCAACACCAATCACATTTGGAATACCTTTCTGCACTTTTATCTCTTTCTGTACCTTTTTATCTCTTTCCCTACACTCTTATCTTTACACAACCCCACAGGAAGCCGGCCTTCTCCGGAGATTGGCACGGGAGGCATTCCTTCCTTCCGGCCTTTCAATCTGGTGGGCGAATCTGGGCGCATTAACAACAAATCCTTTCCTCATGGCAGATTCGTAACCAACAGTTTCTTGCTTTAGCAGTTTACAAGAATTTCAAAGTTTATCAAATGGATGTGAAATCAGCATTTTTGAATGGGAAACTTGAAGAAGAGGTTTATATTGAGCAGCCAGATAGTTTTCAGCTTGGTGATGATCCCAACTTGGTTTGCAAGTTGAAGAAAGCGTTATATGGCTTAAAACAGGCACCCGGGCATGGTATGCAAGGCTAGACAGATATCTTACTCAGCAAGGGTTCAAGAAAGGTATGGTGGACAGTAATTTGTATGTCAAAACAGAAAATGGTCATCATATTGTTGTTGTTGTATGCATAGATGATATCATATTTGGCAACAACAAAGATGAGTTGTGTAAAGATTTAGCAAATAAGATGCAAAAAGAGTTTGAAATGTCAATGATTGGTGAACTTTCGTATTTTCTCGGATTGCAAGTTAATCAAAAGGAGAAGGGCATATTTATTTCTCAAATTAAATATGTGAAAGAGATGCTGAAAAAGTTCACAATGGAGGATTGCAAGCCAATTAGCACTCCCATGATGACAAGTTGCAAGTTGAGCAAGGATGACAAATCTCCACCTGTTGATCAAACTATGTACAGATCCATGATTGGGAGCTTACTGTACTTGACAACTACTAGACCAGACATTTTGCAGGCAGTATGCATGGTAGCACGATTTCAGGCTAGTCCCAAGGAGACTCATGTGACAGCAGTGAAGAGGATTTTTCGGTACCTCAAGGGTACTATGGAGTATGGGTTATGGTATCCAAAAGGTAAGGACTTCACCCTTATTGTGTATTCAGATGCAGATTGGGCAGGATGTGTAGATGACAAGAAGAGTACCAGTGGAGGTGCATTCTATCTTGGTGATAATCTTGTTGCGTGGCATAACAAAAAGCAGGAGTCAGTCTCATTATCCACAGCTAAGGCAGAGTATATTGCAGCGACATCATGTTGTACACAGGTACTTTGGATGAAACAAACTTTGAAAGATCTTGGAATAAATTTTAGAGAGCCCATCTCGATCATGTGTGACAATACAAGTGCAATCAATATCTCAAAGAATCCGGTTATGCATTCTCGCACAAAATATATTGCTATCCGGTACCATTTTTTGAAGGAAAAAGTTGCGGAAGGTGAGGTTAAGTTGGATTTTGTTCCAACAACAGAGCAAGTAGCAGATATCTTCACCAAACCATTGCCCAAGGAAGTCTTTGAGTACCTTCGCAAGAAATTGGGAGTGGTCACACTTCCCAAGCATTGACTAGCTATCGGGGCCACATTCTCAAAGGGAGCATTTGTGTCTTTGTTTATCTTTTTGCTCATGTTTGTGATTCTTGTTAATTGTCATAATTTTTGCCTGAGAATGTTGTGCATGGACTCAGGGGGAATTTGCAACAGCCCTTTGGTCTTGTTGTCAAAGGGGAGAAGTGTTACAGGAAATTGTGCCTGTGTTGCCAACAATTCCAAAGGGGGAGATTGTTGAGCAAGGTGCAACGACAGTATTGTCATTGTTGTCAACACACTCAAATGGACAAGTTGATGCAATGGACCATTGTTCGGAGGTTGTTCGGAGTATGTACAATGGTGTTCAATGCTTATGAGGATGTTTTTGATGTTCGGGTGAAGTTGTTACAGGTTGTTCATGCAAATTTGCAAAAGTTGCAAAAATCGTCAGGAAGTTGTCAAAGTAGCAAAATTGTCAAAGTTACAAAAATCGTCAAAGTTGCAACAACATCAATGGAATGTGTTGGACAGCCCAAGATACTATTTGGAGGTTTGTTGATCATTAGCAAGTGTGGTTGCAGTGTTGGAACGGACGGTTGCTTCACCGGTGCATTGTTGGTCAGTTTCATGCTTTATATGACAGGTGTAAAATCTGCGTCAGAGGTCACTTTGCAGGAGGAATATTAAGCAATCCGTACTTTGTCGGAGGTACTGCAAATAATCCGTGAAGAGTTAAAATATGAAATTTAAACTGAAGGTAGTCGGTTTATCCAAGAATATATGTTTCAATTTTTAGCCCATTTGGACATTTGAGGAGGAAGTTATGACTATTACAAAAAGCCCTGTCAGCTCTTTTTGGCAATTTTGGCAGTTTCTAAGAATATAACGATTGAGTGGTACTTTTGTGTAACTGAAAAAAAAAAAAGTTGTGTCTATTAATGTGAAGCATATATATGTTTTAAAAGAAAAGGGAGAAGAGGGTTTTTTGGAGAAAGGACTGTCGGTGCATGTTGTGAAGAATTTTTTTCTTTGGCATTTTGATTGAAAAAATGTGCAAGGTGTGAGATAATCAATGTGCAGAGTTGAGAAGATTGAAAAGGTTAGACAAAAGATTTTAGAGGAGAAGATTTGTGAGCTAGAACCACTCAGGTTCTTTTGATGAGATTTAAAACTTTTATCAGAGCTTTTTAAATTTGTCGGGTCGATGCTTGGCAACAGGGGTCGGTACTCCTTGCAGTTGGTGCTGCTAAAGTCCGGGTTGGTTGGTGCCATTTGCTGCAGTTGGTGCTGCAAAAATATTGTAAAGACCAAACATTTTCGAGGCTGGATTTGGATGGGAGTCCAAACAGTCCATTGGCACAGTGGTTTTCTCACATCGGGTTTCCACTATAAATCTGGTGTTATGTGATGCATGTTTGTGTGATTGCTTGTTTTGATTTGATTTCGTAGTTGGATTAAATTTTTAATACACATTGATTCACCCCCCTCTCAGTGTCACGCTTAGTTCAACATAATGAAACTCTATAAAAAATTGTTCACAGCAAGAGAGAAGAAAAAATGCAAAACTAAAGGCCAAATCTTTTAAATTTTTATTTTTCCCGCCATTTTTTGCTAACTACCCGAGGCTTGCCGAATTTCTCGAGAGAAAACGGAATGAAATCGCGAGAAATATTGCCGAAAGTTGGAGATTTTCTCAACACCAAGAGGGAAAAAACAAACTTGCTGCACACAATTTCTCGCAAGTTTTGCGAGAAATTGAAACCGATGATTTTTCTATCAATGGTTTGTACATCTCTTCAAATATTGCTGACAAGGTAAATTAAACTCATGTGCTTTATGGGTCCTCCACCTTGTGATTATTACCAATGTCCTCGAGAATAGAGGTCAAATATAAAACTTCCTTAATCATTTGGTTCCTTTTGATTTCACTTAATCTTTATCCTATGTCATATTCGTTGTTATGGACTTCCTTGTTTGTACCATTCCCCAAAAATTAATGATTTCCTGGGGTTCCAAAGTGAATTAAACTTTGTGCTTAGTGGATCCCCTAACTTGTGACTACTATCAATGTCGATAAGATCAAAGGTCATAGAAAAAGAATATTCATGAGAAACGGCCATCAAGTTATAACTTGAATAGCTAAAGTATTAAATACTACAGGTAGTCAATAATTCCACAAAATAAAAATATAGATTTGTTGGACTCTCTCTTGACTTACATTTAAAAAAAACACCTAGTATAGTGTGACATATTGTTCATAGCCAACATTTTTTATTAAATTATCATGGTTTCTTTCATGATCGGTTCAGTGTCCTTGCCACTAACATAAATATTTATCTTTCCAACTGAATATGAACATTAAATTGGAAGGTGGGGGAAACAATCAAGGAGAAATTTTGATTTGCTTGTTACCTCAGTGTAGAAGGATATACAAGCCTCCTACGTCTTTTGCAAATATGAACCAATGGTAAGCATGGCTTAATAGCAACTTAATGGTGGAACATAGGGTTCCACTAGTTGAGACTACAAATAAAACTGAGCTAGGATTTATTACATCATATGATGTACTAAATCATATTAAGGTAAAAACAAAGTGAGTGGTTAAGACCATAGTTGAGAAAATAGGAATCGGCAAAAACTGTCAAGGCAAACGATCGGGAAAATTTCAGAATCAGCAAAAAAAACCAAAGAAAGTGCAATTTTTCATTGAAAAAAACTTTTTGTAATGCATATATCACAATGAATTAACACCATGCAAATCAAATATTAATAACATAAGTGATGTGAGCTTAAACTACACATGAAAATGGCAAGTGATACAAGCTTAAAGCCTTAAACTACACATGAAAGTAACAAAACACATCTTGTATTGCTTATAATATAAAAAGGTACAAATTACAAAATGTGTCATAAGTCATGACAAATGTCAAATACAATGCCTCAATGTCTTTGGGTGCCTTTTCCCTTTGCCCTTTGCCCTAGCAAAACCTTAGTCTCTCTTTTTTGCTATGCCCATGTCTGTTCTTGTGCTTGTGCATCTTCTTGTGCCTTGGCTGCTATCTCCTCTGCTAGGTTTTCAAATTTTTCAAATTCATCCATAGAGAAGAGATCATCCTGTTGCCGCTCCTATTGTGGCTCTGTGATGCATCCATTAGATGGATCAATCTCATCTAGGTCAATGGCCTCGACACTTGCTCCTGTAATTTTTTTATTGTGGAGGCAAACATTGTAATAAACAAACACAAGATCATTCAACTTTTCTTGTGTAAGCCTATTATGCTTCTTGGACTATATGCTCAAATATATTCCAATTGCTCTCACAACCTGAAGTGTTGCATGGTTGAGATAAAACTCTAATGGCAAAGCGCTATAGATTGGGCATATATGCACCAAAATCCTCCCACCACAAATGTAGAAACAACCAAGAAAAAGGAAATTTAATAATTCACACGTAAAATTGTAAATTGAAAATTTTTTTTTTTTTAAATCAAAAGACAAAATAAATAATAATTCAATGAGGATTACCTGGCCTCATAGTTGACTTTGATCGAATGCATAGCGAGGATGGGAAAAGGATGCCCTTATATTTCTTATAAGCCTGCATCTCAAACTGTATCTTAATGCACATTTCTTAGTCAAGGTACATACGGTCAACACATAGTCGAAGGCCCCCCATCACCTCATAGTCGGCCTAGAATGAATCAACATAAAAAAAAATTGAGGTTGAGGTAGTACCCCGCTGCATGAAGAGGGCTATGTAGTTGAGATGTCCATCGCCTATCAATAATATCCCAAATGGGACCATATTTGGTGTGGACATGTCCATAAAATGAGGTAAATGCCTCTTTTTCCCTATCCATAGCCTCAAATACATATACCATTGGTGATTGTTCTCCATCAACAAGACGGAGAACCCTCACCAAAGCCTTTAACACTTGAAAAAAAAAGAAAAATAATTTACAATAAAAAAAAATTACAATACAAGATTTGCAAGTGGAAAATATTTTAAATTAAGAAAATAAATTTTAAAACTTAGACTTTGTACCTTGATGGCCTCATTCATGGCTATCCAGAAGGGCTCCTCAAACAAAAAGTCATATACATTCTACCCCTCACCTAGAGAATCAGTATCTAGCAACTTGTTCGGAATTCCATTCATTGCTTACAAACATCTGCTTCAATGACCCTCTTGCATTATGGATGCTCTACAATGTCACGAAGTTTGTGGCGAAGCATGTAACTCCAACCCGCACTACCTCCCTCCCACCACTAAATTGTTTGATGATGTTGAGGAACCATGCATGGTTGTAGATGAATTTTGTAATAGCCCTAGACTTTTGTACAACCTCTGACACCCAAAGTAATTTCCCAATGTCTTCGAAGAACAAATCGAGACAATGGGCTACACATAGGGACCAAAAAAAGGTGGGAAATCTCTCCTCCATAATCTTACCAGCTACTACATATGTTGTTGCGTTATTCGTGATGACTTGGACAACATTCTCCTCCCTGACCTCCACCACAACCTCCCCAATAACCCTACAAGCAGTTCAGCACTCTTAACTTGTGTTGATGCATCCACTGACTTGAGGAATGCAATTCCTCCTACAAAAGCAACCAAAAAATTAATTAAGGTTCTTCCCCTCCCATTGGGCCGCCCATCAAACATTATAGTACAATTGTTCTTCCTCCACACCCTGCATTGGTTTTCAAGCACAACCTAAATGTCGTCCATGCATTCATCAAGGAGAGGGCCCCTAATGTCGTCTAAGTTGGCAGCTTAAATCCTACACCACAACTTTCGATGGCATCTACCATGACCCGCCAATATGGAGACCTTGCCACATTGATGGGAAGGTTGGAAAAATACCAAAAACTACCAACGACCTTCCTCGTTGCCCTATGCCTCTCTTGGTTCCACACGGCCATACCCTCAAGCGTGGGTTGTGCCCCTGGCGCGGAACATTCTGCAAACGAGGACTCATCCATCCCACTCCTTCAGTGTGCAACTAATGGACTCAAACTCTCTTGGTGAAATTTTCTAAAGGTGTTGCTTGAATAATTTGTAGTTGTACGAGGTCGAGAAGTGGGGGGTTGACATGGCCTCACTTTGTCTTTGTTTGATCTCTTTTTTCTCCACTTTGTGAAAGATGATTGCCATGCATTCTCTCTCAACGTTAGTCTGCACCTCCAAGCATAACCTGACATTTTCGACTAATTTCCTTACCAAATGGAATTTGAGGCGATACATGCCTCAATGAATGAAAGACCCACAAAAATTGCAGTAGACCACCTCTTTCTTTTGCCCTTCCTTTGAATACTTCCATGTTGGACGCCTATGTTCCTACACCTCTTGCTGACATATTAGCAAAGATCTGCTCACGAAAATTCAACAAAGTTATTAATGCTAAAATAAGGCTCTCAATTGCAAGCAGATGTTTGAGTCTCAAAGTGATGGACCAGGGGACATCTTGTGGAATTCTAGTTGTAAATAGGAGGTTCAGGCTTCCATACAACCTTGGAATAGAAGGTTTAAAGATTGAATCCAGAAAACAAAAAAAAAAATCTTGTGGCCTTTCGGTGTCTATTAGGAGTCCATAGTTGAGAAAATCTGCAAAATATCTATAGAATCCCAATTTTTTGCCGATTTTTTAAAATGCCAATGCAATCGGCAAACTCTTGGCAATGCAAAGATTTTTTGAAGATTTTTTCAAAAAATCTGCAATGCCAATTTAGGGTTTTTTTTATGCAAGCCCATTTTTCAGCTGTTAATGTTTGAACTTCAAAGTTTAAACCCTAAACCCTAGTCTAGGGTTTTTGGTTTTTGTTTTTTTTCCTCCTCTTTTTAAGTAAATATTGCTGCCTGATAACGATGTAAGTAAGCCCATTTTTCAGCTGTAAGTAAGCCCCTAGGTCCTAGGGTTTTGGGTTTAGGGTTTTGTTTTTTTTCCTCCTCTTTTTAAGTAAATATTACTGCCTGGTATGTATGCAAGCCCATTTTTCAGCTGTTAATGTTTGAATTTGAAACTTTGAACTTTGAACTTGAAGTTTAAACCCTAAACCCTAGTCTAGGCCCTAGGGTTATGGGTTTAGGGTTTTTTTATCCTCCTCTTTTTAAGTAAATATTGCTGCCTGATAACTATGTATGCAAGCCAATTTTTCGGCTGTCAATGTTTCAAATTTAATCCCTAAACCCTAGCCTTTTGGTTTAAGGTTTAGGTTCCTTTTCCTTTTTTTCAAGTGATTGTAACTTTGTTGTTACTTGTTTCCATGCGCAGGCATATAAAAAATGAAACCTTTTTTTCCTTGTTACTTGTAACTTTGTACCTTTTCATAATATAAGCAATACAAGATGTGTCTTGTCACTTTCATGTGTACCTAAAGCTTGAGCCTTGTATGATGTCTTGACATGAATTATTGCTTTTATTGCAATATTTGATTTGCATAATGTTGATTCATTGTAATATGCATGAAAAAGACATTTTTTCAATGAAAATTTTTGTTTTCTTCGGGTTTTTTTTTTTACAATTCTTTGTCGATTCTTTAACCGATTTTTTTGCCAATTCCCAGTTTTTGCTGATTTTTAAAAATGCTAATTCCTTGCCGATTCCAATTTTCTCAACCATGATTACGACTAAAGAATGAAAGATGTTGTTGAATGTGGTGGTATGTCTTATTTGAAAATAGTTCCAAGAAATAATGTAGTTTGAAGCATAGTTACGAAAATCGGAATCGGTGATTTTTTGACGATTTTTTGCTGATTTTTTGAAAAAATCGGAATCGGCAATTTTTTTCTTCTTTTTTTCTTCTGAAAATTTTTTTTTTTTTTCAAGCTGTGGCCAATTTAGGGTTTTCTATGCAAGCCCATTTTTCAGCTGTTAATGTTTGAACTTCGAAGTTTAAATTTAAACCCTAAATCTGAAACCCTAGTTTAGGGTTTTGGGTTTTTTTTCTTTTTTCTTTTTTTAAGTAAATATTGCTGCCTGATAACTATGTATGCAAGCCCATTTTTCAACTGTTAATGTTTGAAACTTTGAAGTTTAAACCCTAAACCCTAGGCTAGGCCCTAGGGGTTTTTTTCATTCCTCCTCTTTTAAAGTAAATAAGTAAATATTGCTGCCTGGTAACTATGTATGCAAGCCCATTTTTCAGCTGTTAATGTTTGAATTTGAAACTTTAAAGTTTGAACTTGAAGTTTAAACCCTAAACACTAGTCTAGGGCCTAGGGTTTGGGGTTTAGGATTTTTTTTCCTCCTCTTTTTAAGTAAATATTGCTACCTGATAACTATGTATGCAGGCCCATTTTTCAGCTGTCAATGTTTCAATTTTAAACCCTAAACCCTAGCCTTTTGGTTTAGGGTTTAGGTTTTTTTCCTTTTTTTCAAGTGATTGTAACTTTGTTGTTACTTGTTTCCATGTGCAGGCATATAAAAAATGAAACCTTTTTTTCCTTCTTGTTACTTGTAAATTTGTACCTTTACATATTATAACCAATACAGGATGTGTTTTGTCACTTTCATGTGTACTTAAAGCTTGAGCCTTGTATGATGTCTTGAGTCTCTTGACTTGAATTGTTGCTTTTATTGCAATATTTGATTTGCATAATGTTGATTCATTGTAATATGCATGAAAAATTTAAAAAAAAAAAATGTTTTCTTCGGGTTTTTTTTTCCCCGATTTTTTGCTGATTTTTTCCCCAGCCGATTTACTACCCGATTCCAATTTTCTCTACTATGGTTTGAAGTGTACTTCATAGCCATGAATGGATACACGAGAAGTGACATCTTCTAGCTAAAAATGTTTAATAATTATTTTGTCAAAAAGTTTTATAAAGTCGTGTTAGTTATTTAGTTATCAAGTGTTTTTACGGTCTTGGTGAGTTGAGTAAAAGGTGTTAAAGTCAAATTTGCTTTATTGTCTTGTTCACATTAAGTCAAGTACCCAACACCTTTATAGATTGTTTTGATTCGGGGGATGGATAATCCTATATTCTCTCAGTACTCATGGACAAGACAATGGTGATTGAGAAGTTCAAAGGACTAGATTTCCATACATGGCAAGTCAAGCTTCAATTGCTTCTAATTGAAAAAGATCTTTGGGATGTCATAAATGGAACCACACCAAAGCCACAAACCCCTGATGAGGCAACCAAGTGGACTGCAAAAGATCAAAGAGCAATAGCTATGATTGGTCTTGGGCTCTTAGATGCATATACTTACATCACATAGACCTCTCAAAGACTGCAAAAGAAGTTTGGGATTCTCTCAATACATTGTTTGGTTCACAAGCATCAAGCACAAAGATGGCACCTAAGCAGAAACTTTTTGGACTAAAGATGATGGAAGGTGAATCAAGGCTTGTAAAATCTAAAGATGATGTCCTAATGCAGTAATATGATGTCTTAGTTAGTTACTTATGGGACCTTCTAATTGAATCAATGCTTGTAAAATCTAGTTTATCAAATTTCTTTTATGCTGTTTATGGAAATAAGAAAATGTTAAAGACAACTATTTTGGGGCTGTAAAAAAGTATATTATATATGGCAACATCTACCATTATGAGGCAAAGTGGTAAGCCATTCCAATTATTAAACTTAAAAACAGGTATATGCTTATTTCCTATGGCACAGAGATGAAACAGTAAAACAGATACTGGCATCTGTTAAATAGTTCACCTAGCAGAATTATATATAAATGTAATATGAAAGGATTCAAACATCAAACCTGCAAATATGGTGGCAAAAGCGAAACTGCAAAACAAGAAAATGTTAGACAACTATTTTGGGGCTGCAAAAAAGTGCATAATATATGGCAACTTCTACCATTCTGAGGCAAAATGGTAGGCCATTCCAATTATGAAACTTAAAAACAAAAACATGCTCTTTCTGATTGCACAGAGATGAAACAGTGAAACAGATATTGACATCTGTCAAACAGTTCACCCAGCAGATTTATATATAAATTCAATATAAAAAGATTCAAACATCAATCATGCAAATATGGTGGCAAAAGATGGAACTCCAACAGTAGACTAAGGATCCCCTTCCTCAGACAAAATCCTCCCTACCTCAATCAAGGAGGGTCTCAACACTGGCAATAACTAGAGGCATACAAGTGCCAAAGTAATGCAAAAATCAGCCTGGTCTTACTGAAACTGACTGTGCACAATATAGGAGATAATGGAGTGAGGAATTTGTATACAGGGGAAAAAACAGTATAGATCACTTAACTTCTGACAATACAATCACTGCCTCATAGCACCAAACAAAATCATAGGTGTTTTAACAAGAGTGTTCTAGAAGAACCAGGTGATGGGCAAAACCAATTTTAATTGCAAGGCAAAAACTCGATTTACCAATGCTCAAAAATCCATGAGCTATGCTTCTCACCTAAAATTGCCTATAGGTCAATTGTACACTGGTTATTTACGTTATGTTGTATTAATGTTGTATTAGTGATATCCTAAAATCACTACTACGGCTGTTTAGCAATGAATTGCTGACTTTAAAAAATGTCATACCATAAGCATGTAAAGTACAAAATAAAACATACAATAATGTTTGTTTAGGTTCCCATTTCGTGATTCTCTGCATTTAACTTTATGGCATTATGCTTTTCTATATAATTGCCATCCATCATATTTGTGCCTCACAGGTCCACATTTCATTATAATCAACAACCAATATTTACAATCTTCATGCCAAAATATTTCATCCCATTCACAACATGTCTAGACATTTGTGATTAACTTAATAACCACTACTTCAATTTTTAGACAAAATAGATTGGTCCATATCATAGATGAAACACAAGATAAAAGATAACTCTTCGTGCATTTCATTTATTTCAGACTTAACAATTTATATAAAAAAATCATGGGAGGACACACCAGAATCACGAGGTTCACAATTTCATGGCTATCTTTCACAGTTATATAAACCCTCTTGTTTTTCCTTTAGAGTAATTAAACTAAATTTATCCATATTTAGATGGGTCTAATTACCGCAAAAACCTCATTTTTGGTCTCCTCATAAGATTTCAATCTTTGGAGGCCTAGGAAAGATCAAGCATTTCTCTATCCAGAAGAAGAAATAGATGAAATGGTATCAATGGATATTTCCTTGCTCTCTTTGACATAAACATGTGAAAATGCATTGATGAGAGATTGAATTAGAATGAAAACAGTTAGATCAGACTCGTTGAAAGAGAACAGATTTATATAGTGCATCTTACATGGACTTAAAAAGCCAACTTACAAGAAAATTTGACACCACCCTCCCAAATACTAAACATGATACAAACGTGGAAATGTTGTGTTATACATCTACCATCTTTCATGTCCTTAAAGCAAAGAAGAATAGATAACATATGTGATAAACTTACAAATCCTGAGAATTTTTTATCAAGTAATTCATCACTGTTACTTATAATGGAGACTTTGCATATAGAATATCTAGTTAAAAAAAAAACTTAAAATATGTATATACACATACAAAATTTTGCACAATAAAACTTCTTACTCACCTTGTAAAAGAGGAATAGGATAGAAAATAAGGAAAACTCCTAAAAAGCTGCAAACAGTACCTGCAAAAGAAATAAGTCAAATATCAGAAATATGAGAATTAATTATGTAAGATACAATACCACACAGTGCACTACTTGACAAAGAATAACAGAAAATATGGTACCAAATGCTCAAGAAGAAATGCATTCTCTTAATATTTCTAACACAAGAACTCATAAGATAAACAAAAATATGCATTATACTAGTTAAACATGCAATGAGAATACGCTGGTTAATAACAGTTGGTTTGAAACATCTTCAATATTGTCTTTTTCACTGCTATCCTAAAATTGGTTCTTAGGTGCATTCATGCATATGAGTTAACATGGTTATGTTCAGAATAAATGTTTCTGTTCTTGGATGTCTTGAACATGTATTCATTGTGTCTAAGGGCCTGCTAGTGGCATTTATATATTTTGACAATATAATGTCCTAATAGCAAGACATGGATCATGGAAACCCCACAATTAAAAAATCATTAGATTAGATAAGATAATTCTTCCACGGATGATCCAAGTAGGCCAATGGAACTTGCCAAAATAAAAGTTGTTACAATGCAATGTAGTAACGAAAAAGTACTACAAAAATAAGCTGCACTAAAGGAACTAAGGCAAACCACAACAAAGTGGGAAACATCATGGTACTAAATTACAACTCGAGTGTAGGACCAAAAAGCGCGCAACCCCTAACATGCTAGAAGTAATGATAAAGGAAAGACAAAACCAGCAATGAAGGTAAAAGAGAGAAACAGAAAAGAGCTCAAATGGATCCAGGTGCCAACCCTAATCTGTAGTTGAACATAAAGTAGAAATCGGATCGTCGTCATCACCAACCATCTCAAAAGGTCCAACCTAGGATCTAATAATGCTCCCACAAGAATGGCCAAGATAACATGGCCCTGGTTAGATAATCTTGGGAGAACATGGAGAAGACAAAACCAGCAATCAAGGTAAAAGAGAGACAAAAAAGAGCTCAAATGGATCTAGACACCAACCCTAATCTATAATAGAATGTAAAGTAGAAATAGAATCACCGTCATCACCAACAATCCCAAAAGGTCCAACATAGGATCTAATAATGCTCCAACAAGAATTGCTAGGATACAAGGGGGCCGGTTAGATAATCCTTGGAGAACATGGAGTTCATCCCCTCAATACTCTCCTAACATCCAAAGCTGCATCCGTCTACAACACCTAGGTACATGAGAGGTGGGCAAAACCTGATGTTGGAGAATCGTAGTCATGCTTTGCCACATGCAAGCAAAAGAAAGCGCCAAAGCCTTAGTAGCCACTCTCATATGCAAATAAGGGTGCATAGATCTATCATTAAAGAATATGAATGCTTGTTACTCTCGATGGCTGAGAAAGAATGAAGTGATTAATCAAGTGGTATTGTCTCCCCTACAATACCTCACGCTAAAGAGTGATAGCTTCCGAAAGGTACAAAGCCAAACATTTATGGTCAGCATACCTAAAATGCAAGAAAAATACTTTTGTTCTTCCTACTTGGCAACCCTAATCCATCATAAGGCCAAATGAAACACATTCTTGGGAGCGATCATGTTTTGCAAGACAATTTCTATTGATTGCAAATCTTCCATTATATGCGCTTCTTTGTATTCCAACAACATTTTCTAATTGTCAATTACAAGAGCCACATAATCTTAAAATTTCCCTAATCAAAGATGGATCCAATTGGCCAAGTTCCTTTCCAAATGTAACCACTCTCCCTTCATCTACTTTGTCATATGCCCCTTCACTTTAATGCATTCCTCATGTAGGGAATATGTTCCTCAAATGATGTGTTGAAGATCCCCAAAGATGTAGATGTTCAATATCCTTTTGACTCCATTCCCCCTAATTTCTTTACATTGCTTTCTCCTCCTCATCAATTGGCATTGATTCTTTTCCTAAGGGTAATCTTCGAAAAACCCTTAAATGAAGCTTCACTTCCATGTTTTGTCCCCATGTGCCATAATCATGGCCATTATGTATCGCTAATTGTTGATTTAACCCCAAAATTTGTGCCTTCACATGAAATTCAAATGTAAACAAAGGTCAACCCAACTATCACCACTACGAAGGACTTTGAAAAGCAAATCCAAAACAAACAACACTTAAAACAAAGTCCATATGCAAAAGTTATGCTCTTTGGAAGATCAAAAGCCAAATTGAGAATTCAAGAAGACCAAAAATTGAATTTCAAATTTGAATTCAAAATATCACGTGGAATATTCGCTTTGCTCCTTAGATGCCACCTTTCATTATGTTAATCATGGTTCCTAACTAATCACCATCTCCCACTTTTCAAATTAAAATTTCTACAATTGAGTTTTGGTGTCACCCCTCTATGTATAAAAGTTAGGTTGATGTTCATTTGGTGTATGCATGTGGGCCACACAACAATAGTCTTGCACCACATGTCGTCCAAATTTCGACAAGGGTTCCAGAATACACAATGTTAGAGAGTGTTGAACTCAAACCCTAGATGTTCCCCTTGAAGCCCAACAATACAGTTGTTAGGGCTATGAATTTGTCTCTACCTTGGAAAGGGTGACACTCCCTTTTGACCACACCCCATTCACCGTGGATCTTGTTGCAACCAACTCCTCCAATGTGTTGCTCATGCAATGCTAGTGGCCAAGGACCTCCTGCACCTTGTAAAACAGTCAAGCATCTTGGAGGATTGATCTGCACATGGGTTTGGTTACCTGTTCATTCGATTTTCCTCTAATTACTTGTCAACTACTTGGAAATGCTCCTTGCATGTTGTTCAGTTAACACACACAATAAATCGTCCACCAATATATACTCAACCTTGGCACCACTTCAACATTGCTTTGTCTACAAATTTTGACCACTAAATTTGGTAATAAAAACAGCTAAATGGGCATAAGTACAAAAAAGCAACCTAAGCTCTTGTTTTTACATAAAATCCAACAATGTAAACGACTCCACAAAATTCTACAAGATTTTCTCCAAAAGGTCTTTTTGGAAGGAAACTTCAAATTGGTAGAAACTTTGATATGGGAACTTAATATAATGCAATAACTAGAAGATGTTCTTCACACTAAGCTATACCTTTTTATTCAAACATTTCACAAAGCAAGTTTGCCCAAAACCACACTGATCTGCCAAAAGCAAACCAAAGACTAGCAATTCAAGAGTCCAAAGCATTTTTCTTAAATTTCAAAAAACAAACTCTAAACAAGATCCATAGAACATAGAGTCAAGATTATCAAAATCTAGAAGTCTAAAGCACACACACTCCTAAAGACCACAAAAAGCAGATACCAAACCAAATCCATAAACACAAAGCCAGGATTTGAAGATCGCAAATACTAGATACCTAGCCAGATCCATAACTCCAAGGCCAAAACTAACATTCCAAACATCCAAAACACATTTTTCAGTTTTTGAAATTCGCAAAAGAAAAACTACTATCATACCTTATCCACTTTTAGAAGCCCGATCACACTCTAAAAACACCAGATCAGATAGATCACAAACTACTTCGAGGAGTCCACCACTAATCCTAATCCCAGCTTCCCAATGCCAAAGCACAGCCAATAATGAAGCAACCTCCACAAGTCCCAAGCACAACCCCCCAATATTTTGTGATATAAAAGTCTCCCAAGTACACTGGATAAAGTTTACAACAGGAGCTTTGAGCTTCACACACCGGGCTTTGATACAATATCTAAACACAGTGTCTTGACACATCAGGACTGAAAGAAAAATTCCCAAAGCATGCAACAGAAGATAGAAGTGAACACCAAGAATATGAAAGTGTTGTAAGACACCCAAATTACATAACACAGCAAATGGATCTCAAATTGAAGTACATGTCAACATGATTCTGTGGTAATATTCACATCATGTAATTATATAAAAATCAATTCAGCAATCCCAAGGACACCACAAGTTGATGTCTCAATGGTCACATATAAAATACAAATGCAAGATGAGATTCCAAGTTAAATAAGGCCTGATAAGTAGGGTTTACACAACACTCCTACATCCCCCCCCCTTAATCATAACTTAAAAGACCTGAGAAGATGGCATTACTGCCACAAGGAATGTATAACCTCGAGCATAGTAGTTACTTGACATGTGTAGCATTTTAGCTTCATTCCTTTGACTTTTCAACATGAAGATGCCTTCAAAAGTTTATCGTCAATATTCTTTGTACCTGATCAAATGGAATAAGCTCAAATGGTTAATATTATAGACTATCAAGGCAGAGACGCAGGTTCAAATCTTGCTATGCACAATTGCCAAATACCACTATGTGGTTTGTTGAAATACCGTTAACATGATCATAATGTAATACAGGCGGGCCCCGCCTCAATCCCATATTGCCAATTTAAAAACTATTCCTTGCACTTCCTTTTTCTTAGCAAACTTGAGAAACTGTTCCTTCAAGGGGTTCACTAGATCACTAGAAGTTACCCAATCTAATTTCTTGTTGCATGTAACTTCTACAAGATATTTTGACATGAAGCAGTTTGATCATCACTCCAACCAAGTCTTCCAAATCCTTTATTCATGTTACCTTTATTCCGTAATCTCAATTTTCGAAAGATGTTCATGAACATTATCTACCTTTAAAATTTTAGAAAGGTCAAATTTTTACTACTTGAGACCTTGATTACATACTTTTCAAGTTCTCCCAAAATTCAGCAATATTTGGACAATTTTCAATGCTTGAACTACATGAGGCGCAAAAAACACAAGTAATTGCCAAGGACGTACCATTCTTGAGCTTTCATTTCCCCCATTCAACTAGATCCAAATATCTAGTTGTCTTTTAATTTTCATTGTCCTATAACACATCAAACATTAAGGTACCAAGCATGGAGATCTTACAATATGTATAGATGGCGGCCAATAATTTGGTGAAGTTTGCCAAGAAGCTAAATGCAATGAAGGACAAATTAACACCTTAACTATGCCCAAAAGGCCCCAACTTAAAAAACTGAAAACTAGGCAGAAAAAGCACACCAACACATGAATGTGAGGTCATATAAAGCATCTCACCACCAAGGAAAAATATATCTTTTACCAAATTTGTGCCAAATATAATGATTTCTTTAAGAGCATTTCTTTGATTCTAAGCAAGTTTATACTGATTAAAAACTTGTTCAACAACACACTAAATAACAATTAAGTTGCAAATTTAATAAAATGAGCCAACAATAACAAATTTGAAAAACAAAAAGATCACAAAGTGTCAATGTCACCAAACTAAGGTCTTGGGGAAAACAATCTCCTCCTCAATGTGACCAAAATATTCTACTAAGAATGCTATAATCTGCAACATAAGTATTCTAGGGTCGTCTCTTTGACCACTTTTTGAAACATGAAACCAAGGAATTGTATCTTGACTAGTGGGATGAAAGGAAAAAAAATGAATGTTAAAGGTATCCATTGTCGAGAGAAATTAAAAAATAAATTATGTTAATGTTGACAAAAAAAAGCCTATCAAATGACATTAGCTCAAGTGGTTACAAATGTGGGCTCCCACTAGGGAGACCAGGTTCAAATCTTGCCAAAATATATAAGTGCTATGTGGTTAGTTGAAATACCACAATGACATGGTGATGATGTCATTATGGGTCATGTAATATTGTATGTGATAACGCATAATGTTAAGTGAAGTATTAGTTATGTACAGATAAGTCATTGGTCATAAATTTAGTCATGAAATGAAATGTAAATGTAATTCAAATGCATGTCAAATGTAATTTAAGAAAATGATTAGATGTCGAGCAGTAAGTTGGAGGATGGAACTACCTCTTTAGTTTTATAAATAAGACCCTTCTCTCATTCATTCATGTTGTTGGCATGGAAGGAAAGGGTAGAGGGTACAGAGTACACAAACAGGGGACATATTGTATATGACGGAGAGAGTCCATTGTAGTTGCATTGTGTATGCCAGGAGAGTGCATTGGAGGTATTCTGCACAGGATCAGATACTGTGTATGTAAGAGAATGCCGTAATAGGTTATCATTAATGCAATATCTGTTCATACTTGTTCATCATTTGCTATTGCTATTGTGTGTTCTTTGCATGTACTGTTACTGATGATTGCTGCAGTAGATTAGATTCAATCTGTTATTTGTATTCTTTTCAAGTTCTGCCGTACAGGGCCGTCTAGGTAATTGACAGGCCGTCCAGCCTAGTGCTAAGCCGTACAAAGCAGTTGTCAAGCCATACGAGGAAGTTGCTGGGCCATACAGTGAATATCCCAGGCCGCCAAGATTGAAGGCAAGCCATCTAGATACTACCAGCTGTATGGAAAAGGGCAGGCCATCCTATTCTCAGACTGGGCCATCTGAGGCGGGAAGTAAAGCAGTCAGAGGCAGGGATATGATGCAGGTTCATCATTACAAGCTTGAACATTGAATCTGTCAATCCAAATTGTTCCTCCAAGAGTGGAATACCACCACCATGCAACATATATGCTTTCTGATTTAATACAAAGGCAAAAGCTTCTCCGCTTTTTCAGCCATGTAATGGGGCAGCAACCTCTTCCCTGAAGATGACTTGTTTAGGTTGTAGGAAAGTGACAACACTTGCATACATAGAAGAAAACATTACTTGTTACGTAAGAATTTTTTTTCTAGTAGATTTAAATTTTGTTATTTCCCTTTCTGAATTTCAATACCCTATTGATACAGAGGAAGGGGTTTCTCTTACAAATGGGTGCATATTACACAGCACTGGTGGAAGTTTCAAAAAGTCTCAGATTGACATAATTCGAGGTTAGAATTTATGCTCATCATTTTGCAGCACTTCTGAGAAAGCAAGGCACCATTTGTAGTCAATTCTTGGCAGGCTATGGATAGGTAGCTCTGAATTATAAAAAGTTGTGGAAGCATGTAATCCATTTTATCACTGCAATTTTAATTCTGTTTCATATGTCAACATTTGTAGTTAACAAATTTTTCTTCCAAATGTGGCACTTCCTCCCTGCACTTAGAAATGTGGGGTGGTTCAGGATTTCCATTTCTGCTTATTTTTAACAAATAGTAAAAAATATTCCAATTTCCAGCATTTCAAAATCTTATAAGATGATGTGAATAATCCTTGCAAAAATCAGAATTAGAAAACCCAATTAGAGGTTGTTGAAAGGATTCAGAAAGAAAGTGCAGATTTGTTTTCTTAGGTTCTATTGCTTATTTTTAATTGGATGTGTCATCGAGTTACAGGCATTTAAGAAGAAAAATGGGTCAAAAATAAGGTTATTCAAGTAGTGTGTCAAGAATTCAAATTAGCATTTTCAATCTAAAGAGATTTTGGTAGTAGAACATACCCTCTTTGTTGAGATGGCAAAGAAAATAAAGGGCAGAAATATTTTATTGTAAAAATATAGGACATATAAGCCTGGAACTGCTGGTTCATAGCATCATAATATTAAAGAGAAGAACAAAAATATTATTAAAGCTAAAAGTGAGATGGTGAATAAAACACATATTCTAGTGATGTCACTTGAAAATCAGAGGAATGAGACTGACTATTAAAGGAGAAACAATAATTTATTGTCATCAGAGATTGTAAGTACAAAGACCAGTTGGTTCAAATAAATGTTATATCAATAAACAGGATTTTGCCTCTGAGGGCAATGACAACCTGATCGATATTGGCAGAATGTCTGAGTCAATTTGAAAGGACTCTAACTCCGCAGGAAATAGAAATCGTGACTGCCTAATGAAAGAACCAGCTTGAGAGAGTTTTGAAAACTGGTACAGGTTCCAAATGTCAATATGTCATCAAAGATGAAGAGTAAAGACTTTTTGGAGTACAAATTCATCTTATATATATATATAGACATGTAAGTTTTGCTTTTAAGGTGGGTTAGTACTCAATTTATCGCTATAGTACTCAAGGAAAGTGAAGTTAAACAACTTAAAATGGTTCCTGAAAAAATTCAACGCTGAGTCATACCTCCAAGTTCTTTAACTCCCCATTTCTCCTGCAATATGAACCTTCCAAGAATGGCTGCCATGAATGGCGTTGTAAAGTTTAGCACAATGGCATCACGCAAGGGCAACACTTGAATGCTGCAACAGAGAGTTTGAAGCAGCCAACATTTTTCCTGTCAAGAATATTGAGATACTGAAGTGACAAACAAAAGAAATAACCATTTATGACTTGCACAGTTGCCAAGTTAAACATCAATAGCTCCATAGGCAATATGATAATCAACAAAAAAAATCATTTAAATGAAAATGTCAGCAAGCACAAAATAGTTGACAATATTGATTTTTGGTTCAATTTTAAAATCCAAACTTATTATAATCTGAGACAAACTACTTCTTACTTTTTATTCATAATTTAATAAACTTAGGAGGAAAGTAAGCAACAAAAGACAAATCACATAAAAGGAGTACAAGAGGAAATTTTGTAGAACTTTTAACAAGAACATGCAGCTTTCAAGACTCTTCTAGCATCCATGGTTGTTGAACCAATAGAAGAGGATAGGAAACTGGTAAATTGCATCAGCATACAACTCCTTAGTACATGAGGGGTGGCTGAAACCCAATGCCAGAGAACCACAGTCCTATCTCACCGCAAGCAAGAAGAAGAAAGAATTGGGGCCCTAGTAGCCACTCTAGTATGCAGACAAGGGCACACAGATCTGTCATTAACATTCTGGAGAGTCGTAGCTTCAAATGAATGCTTATTATTCTCAACTGCAGAGATGAAGTGAAATACTGAGGTGATTAGTGGAGTAGTAGTTGATCTCCCGTATAATAACTGCCGTTGAAGAGCGATAACTTCCCTAAGGTACAGAGCCAATCATCTTCGGTCAAGATAGCTGAAAAAAGTGTCAAGCGATCCATCTAAGTCTCTATACAAGCAATATTACTTTCCTCGAATCTCATAATAAACAAGACACCTGAAAATGAAATGTTCTTCAGTCTCCACCTCCCAACTAGAGCAAAGATAACACACCCTATCCTCTCAAGGAATAAGGTGGTCCATCTCCACTCGCAACTAAAGTGAGCACACTCCAAGTTGACCAAGAGGAATCCGAAGGTTATGTGTCCAATGTCACTAGACATAATCACAATGAGTAATAATGCCATTCTCAATCCACATGATGTTTAGTGTAAAAGGCCAACTTAGAACTAAGAGGCTAAGATGGAGTCATCAAAGTGATCTAAATATATTGTCAATAAACATCATCTCTGACTACTTCATAAATTACCCTCTTACCAAGAAGAAAGTAGGGAAGAGCATTTGAATCAAGGTAACTGATCTATGGAGAGGCCAAATGACTAAATAAGAGAAATAACTTCTAAGTACCATCCACGCTGACGACCAAACTCCTAGATGTAATTGTAGGAGTTAGTTATGACCAGCCTCAAAAAAAATGAGGTAAATAAATGAAATAAATGCAAATGTGCACACATGTAAATGAAATAAAAATGTACATGAAATGTAAATGCAAGTGAAATGCAATTTTGTAGTTTGACATCAAGGGTGATGATGTCATCATTTGATAAATGGAATTTGTAATGTACGGCAAACTTAGGTAATTAAGCATATGTGAAAGGAAGGTAGTGTTGGTTACGAATCTGCCATGAGGAAAGGATTTCGGGTTGATGCGCCCAGATTCGCCCACCAGCATGAAAGGCCGGAAGGAAGAGATGCCTTCCGGGCCAATCTCCGGAGAAGGCCGGCTCCTTTTGGGGGGTTTTCTGATTTAAGCTAAGGGGAACGGGAAAGAAATAAATGTACAGAAAGAGATAAACGTACAGAAAGAAATTACAAATATGTCCAAAGGTTGGTGGGGGGAACTAACAGTACGGGAACACACCAATCACCGCTACTTAATCGCATACAAACACAAAGTATGGCAAGGAACCGCAAAACCTAGGCGTATCGCCGATACACAAGCGATGTATGCATAGCTTCAATGGCTCCCTAGCAAACATTCCCTACAAGGAACTAACAGCAGGGGATCGCATCAATCACCAGATACGTACACTGACAGGGGTAGACAAGAAACCTAGATATATCAGAGCCAGGTATATGTGTTAGGTAGAGAGTTTAACCGCACAGCTTCAATGGCTCCCTAGCAAACATTCCCTACAAGGAACTAACAGCAGGGGATCGCATCAATCACCAGATACGGGCCAGCAACGTCACACATAACTGATGGAACTGCTACCACATCTATTATACGAAAATTAAAAGTACATAAATAATGCTAAAGGCGCCTGACCATCAAATGCCGAAGTGAATCAACAAGCCATGACACAGAATCACGTAAAGCATAAGCATAAGAAATAAAAGCAGTAGAACAGAACCAGGGATACAGATTGTATTTATATGCAGAAGCATGGTTATAGTAAGCACAGTAGTTCCCTAACAAACATTCCCCTTCCACCCTTTACAATGAATTCAAGATGGGCTTTTATAGCCCGAGTCCCACCCGTTACATTAATGGGCACAGAGTCCCAGTCAAACATAAGTCGACGTAAGCGGCGAAAGAGCCGCAAATGCTGACCTTTTGTCGGACGGTATCGTACCCGCGAGCATGGTCATCCTGGAAGCTGGACTGCTACGTGGCGGAGTGCTGGGCAAAACTTCAAGTCGGCAGGTTCGCTGGTAGCTGGAGCAGGTGAAACCTCAGATCAGCTTTGAATGAGGCCATTAGCGCAGGCGGTGCAGGCAGCCCATGCTTATCCCTTTTGGTCGGCAGTCTTGGTTCAAATCCCAAAGCTGGACACTTGTCTGATGATGGGTTATGCTGTGTGACACATGCCTGCCTTAGAGGGCAGTCTATACATCTTTGCTTGGGATCTGGACTCCTTGGGATGCGCGGGCAGAAAACAGTGCAGTTGGGAAAACCTTCACGTCTTGGTCAAACTCCGGGTTTGTTCCCCTACCGCACACCTGTCAAGGGCGCAGTCCGCCTCTCGTCGAGAAGTCGGATCGCGCACGTGTGGACACTCGGTGTCCGCCGACGTACGGACTCTGCTCCGGCACTTTAACATTCTTCTTCATTGACTGCCCGATCTGCCGGTGCAAGGTGCGCCCGTAAAGTGGGGTGAAGTCGGACTTCGCACCAAAATCGGGCGAAGTGCGAACTCGCACCAAATCGGGCGAAGTGCGAACTTCGCACCCAGACTTAGCCATTTTCGGGGTAACTTGCTGGAAAGTTGAAAAATCAACTGGGACTCCAAGAAAGGGGGGAAAGAAAAAGAATGCGGGAAAGAAAAGGAAAGGGAGAGAAGAAGGAAGGAAGATGGAGAAAGAGGAAAAAGAGGAGCAGCACTGTTACATTACTTTATTGAAGACATTGCACCCCGTGCAAAATGTGACAACAGGTAGTTAATGGTGAGGTGTCCTGGGCAGCAGTTGTTGTTAACTGGCAACACTCAAGGATAAAAAAACTTCCCCCTATTCAATTGTGTGAAATCATGTATCCAAGAGAGCATCTATGCAAGTATCGGATATCATTGGGTATTCGATATCATTCAATCCATTGGGAGTATTTGTAGAGTTTCTATTTGTGACAAGTGCAGACAGTTTTGTAATGCTAATGTCGTACAGGCAGTGAAGTAATGCAATTATGATTCATCCTTCTTTTGTGTGTTGTATGTGTTCTGTGTGAAGCTATTGCTGCAAGTAGGATAGTAGGTTGTTTTTATTCCAAGTTCTGTGTGCAGGTGTAAAGCAAAATTTGCATTCCAGAACCATATAAAATGCGAGAATTGTCGTATGGGAGGTGCAATCGAAAGTGCCATTCAAGTGGATTGCAGAGGAGTCGTACAAGTGGTGGTGATCAAGTTGTCGTACAAGAAGATAAATGTTGTGCAAGTGTAGATCGGGATTGACTGCAATCTTGATTGGCTCCTAAATTTGTCATATCAAATTTTATTGGTACAAAAAAAGAAAAGGAAGAGAAACCAAGCACTTCCAAAGGTGTGCAAAGAGCAACAAGTGGCAGATATAGGAATAACCTTCGAGGGGCACGGCAACCACGGTAGGGTTATCGTCCACAAAGAGGACAAGGTCAATTACAATATGATTTGGATGGATGACCCATTATTCAATGCCAAAGATACCAAGAGTGAGGGCACTTTCACGAAGAATTGCTAGAATCCACCAGTAGAAGATAATGCTAGAAACAATAACAATGGATTGATGTGTAGATGGTGTGGACCAGGCAATCATAGAGAGTTTGAATGCCCGAAGAAAGCAAGTTCAAGTAACACACAAAATGCCAATTTTATGGACATAGAAGAGCCTCCAATGAACCTACAAAATAAAGACAAACATGTGGTAGTCGTAACAAGAGCTCAGGCAAGGAAAGTTGAGCAATATCCAAATCCTACCATGGAGAAGAACGATGGCAGGAAGCACGACTTAGTAGAAGAAGAAATGAGAAAAACCAAACAGAAGAGACTTCTCCAAGAGAAGCAATTGAAGAAGTTGATCGCAAGCGAAGATGAAATATCAACGCAGGAGCTGGTGGCGCAAGTGCTAAACACAACTATAGAAGTGTAGGTGTCCAATCTACTTAGCGCAATACCACAGCTTTATGCAAGGGTAGGAGAAGTGATGTGGATGAGGAGAATGGTAAAGCCACAATGCTAGCAAGAAGCAACCAATATGAGGAGAGATCAATTTAGTGATTCAACAATGTTGATGATTGATGTTGGAAAGAAGTCGACACTAATCCACATTGAGTTGCTAAATCATGAGTTGACTCAGGTGACCGTCGATGGATGATCGAGTGTAAATGTGCTAACATAGAAGACTTGGAGAGAACTTGGAGCTCCATTTTTATGGTCTCCAAATTTCAGATTATATGGTGCAGACTAGTATGGCATTGAGATTAAAGGTGTAATGTCCCTATTTTTCGTAATGTGCTTTGTACATAAGTGTGGTGTGGAGATTTGAGTTTGATGGGTGTTTTGGCCTAGGTATAGTGTAGAAGTGTTTTGTGTGGAGTTAGATTAATAAAAGAATAAAAGAAAATATTAAGATAATAAAGGAGAAATATAAGGGTAATGTGACTTTATTATTAAAATAATAAAATAATAAAAGTGCCACCTCAACGGCAAATTAGAAGAATATTTATATAAGGAAGAGTAGGGGGCTCATTTGAGGGGTGTTGGATTAATTATTTCTCTTCCACTTTGTGTATTTGGCTGAAAAGCTAATACCATTTTCTCTTATGGATGAAACCCTACGAGAGAACAACTCTTGTGGACGAAAACCTACGGGAGCTAATCCCTGAGGACGGAAACCCTCTTGGATCAGAGACTAAGGACGGAAACCCTCTTGGATCAGAGACTAAGGATGAAACCCCTTAAGTCTCATTAGCAATTTGGCAGCATTGTGAGCATATCTTGCCCTAGGGAGGCAGACGTCCCTGTTTTGAGCATCATTGGCAGTATTGGCAGCATATCAAGATCCACGTCCCACTCCTAGAATCTGATTTCAGCATTACAGGGTGGACGTTGCATCTTTGAGAGGTGGTTTCAGTGTTTAGAGGAAGAAATAAGGCTGACGTCAGGTTTGAGGACCCATTGGCAGACTTTAGAGGCTGACGTCCTCATTCTAAGGGGAGTTCTTCAGAATTTGGAGATCAGAATCAGCAATCTTGCACTCCTAGACTCCAACGTCCCCTTTCTGGTAGCAAATCAATAGAGTTTTGATGTTAAATTCATCATTGTGGTGATTCTAGACCCCAACGTCCCATCTGGGGCATTTTCTTCAGCAGTAGCAATCTGATTTGGTGTGTTGTGAGTTGTTTCATGTGATTACTCTCAGAATTGTTTATGTAATTGTCTTTGCATCTCAGATTTAATGCAAAATTGTGTTGTTGGTGTTTTCTGGCAAAGTCTTGAGTAATTTTGTAATTCTAAATTATAGATCAGAATTTTTATTTTAAATAGATGATATTTTATTTGGGAGAAATATTGCAATATTGCTAGGGTTTGGTAACTTCATTGGATTTAGTTGTGGAGCATTCAGTGTGTAATCAGCCAGCTAGGGTATTATTGCACCATTTTGGAGATCATTGTAATGACCTAATTCTGAAAAATTACCAAACCCTAGCTAGATGGCAATATTTCTTCCAAGCATAAATAAAATCTATTCAAATAAAATTCTGATCTACAAATTTAAATCACCAAATTACTTATAATTTCAGCAAACAACACCCAACAACACTGATTTTGTATTAAATCTGAAATATAGAAACCATTACATGAATAATACTGGAAATGGCTACATTAAACAACTCACAAAATGGCAGATCTGATTGCCAATGCTCTCCAATGACATTCTCATACCCAAACACAATCAAAATGATGAAGATACATAGAACGTTTGGCTGCTAGGGCAAAATCTGGTTCAAAATAATGGGCGTCCAGCTTCTAGGAATAAGATACTTGCCAAAATGCCCTCTCAAATGCAACACTGCCCTCCTAAATGTTGAATCTCTGATTCTGAGTGCCAAAATAGACTCCCAAGATGGGACGTCCCTCCTCCTGGTGCTCCAATGACTGAAAATAATGATAAATCTCTGCTCTTTGCCCTCAAATGGCTGAATAAAGATCTGATCTCTCAAAATGGTGCAATAATACCCTAGCTGGCTGATTACACACTGAATGCTCCACAACTAAATCCAATGAAGTCCAAATGCAAACCCTAGGTAGGTTTGCCCCAATTGAGAGTGAGGGTTTTCGTCCTGACTCTCTAGATCCAGAGGTTTTCGTCCCTGAATCAAGTCTTCTACAGGTTTTCGTCCATAGAAGATCTCTCTTGTAGGGTTTCATCCACAAGAGGGAGTGATATTAGCTTCTCAGCCAATTACACAAAATAGAAGAGATAAAAATGATCCAAGATGATGCAAATGAGCCCCCTTGTCCTCTTTATATAGACAAATGTTATATTTCTTCGTTGGGGTGGCACTTTATTAAATCACTTATAAAATAACCTTATAGCTCCTTAAAATAAAATATTATGTCGCTAATACACATTGGCCCCTTTTTTTTATTTATTTATTTATTTAATTACTAAATTCCACTAAAAATACCTTCAACATAACAAAACACTCCAAAGCTTCACACCACAACTATGTACAATAAGAATATGAAAAATGGGGACATTACAATACATCCCTCCCCAAGATTGCTTGTCCTCAAGCAATCGAACAAAAACTCAATTCAAATTGAGCCAAACCATAACCATGATCAATGATAATTCTAGGATCCCAAACTAGCCTCAAAACAATTTTTATAACTGCCACTTCCATATAAAAACCAAAGCAAAAATCTGAGTGTGAGGCCAAGATGCATATCAATAATGTGTGACACCTAGGTTCCCTCAAACATTCATCCCAAAACTGATCCCAAAATTGATCTAAAACTGATCCCAAATCTTTTCACACTGACCAAAGGTTGTCTCCATATAATCCCAGAACTGTTCCAAAGCTGCAATTATGCAAAAACTGAGTGAAAATGGGCTCAAACTCTTATAGACCAGATCTGAAGTAGTACATAGCAGCTCTGATTTTTCATGTACAGCAGTGATATATGACTGTTTAATCTCCTCAAAGATATGTAAACTCAGTCCTCCTCTATTCTTAAGGACTGTATTATGCAAAGGTGTGCTAAAAGTATCAAGGGTAATGAATGAACCAACATCAGAGTGGTAGCTGGGGTACAATTATCTTTCAATGCTCACTTACTCTTTCTCAAAGTCTAATCAGCGCGAACTCCAAAATCTGACCTGGAGAAGAGGGGAAAGACATCCCAAACGCTCTCTTTGACAGCAGCCGAAAGTCTCTGAAAAGGCAAGATGTGCCCAAAATCGCTAAAGAGCGAAGGCGATCTTGGGAATGATGATTCAAGGCAACCTTTGTCCTGAGCTCGAAAGCGCTCACAAAATGAGCGATTTCGGGCTTTTTTGCTTGGCGCTAGCAATTTCGAGCTCAAGGAAACCTCTTTGCTGGATATCGCTAGGAAAGTTAAGCAATTTCGGGTTTGGGGAAGAGCGACAGCGATTTCGGGCTCAAATCCTTAGCAACCTCGCAAGCTCAAAATCCCCTGAAACTCCTGCGCGCTAGGCAGCTTTTCTCTTCGCGACGGCGATCTCGAGCCCGCCTACTCCTCTCTAGTGCCCCTTTTCGCTCGAAACGTGCCATAGCGACGGGCGGATAGTGCGCGCGGTAGCGACTTTGGGTTCAAAGGACTTAGGCAAATCTGCCACCTTGAAACACGACCCTTAGTTGCTCAAAACTCATCTTTACCCGAAATCGCGAAACAAAAACAGCGATATTGGGAAAGGGGGAAACACTTAGTAAAATTTTACAATTTTCATGTCGATGATGGCATTAGACCTGATGGAAGCTGGGGACCGAAAACAGAACACCTTGCAGAAGCACCAAGGAAAATCACCATAACATATGAGGAAAGAACGGAGAAGGAGTGGCAACAACCTGATAAAATTTACACCCCTATCAAAAATGTGGCAACAGTCCCATCCTGGGAGTCTATTTTGGCACTCAGAATCAGAGATTCAGCATTTAGGAGGGCAGCGTTGCATTTGAGAGGGCATTTTGGCAAGTATCTTATTCCTAGAAGCTGGACGCCCATTATTTTGAACCAGATTTTTCCCTAACAACCAAACGTTCTATGTATCTTCATCATTTTGACTATGTTTGGGTATGAGAATTTTATTGGAGAGCATTGGCAATCAGATCTGCCATTTTGTGAGTTGTTTAATGTAGCCATTTCCAGTATTATTCATGTAATGGTTTCTATATTTCAGATTTAATACAAAATCAGTGTTGTTGGGTGTTGTTTGCTGAAATTATAAGTAATTTGGTGATTTAAATTTGTAGATCAGAATTTTATTTGAATAGATTTTATTTCTGCTTGGAAGAAATATTACCATCTAGCTAGGGTTTCGTAATTTTTCAGAATCAGGATATTACAGTGGTTTCAGAGCCTTGATCTTGCCAGCCTGTGGATTGATTCAGTATTTTTCAGAGACTTGGAAGTTAGGGTTTTGTTGCCGTTTCCAAATCTAGGGTTTCCAGTTTCTGGGTATTGGTGATTTGAATACCCATTTGGTTGATTTGGCTTTAAGAGTTCTGGGTATTGTTGATTCAGAGTTGATTCACCAGATCTAGCAATTCTGGGTATTTGAGAAAAAATTTCTGAAGAATTTCTGCAGAACTAGCAATATTATATCAGATCGTAGTAGCTGAACATCCCAGTTTTAGCTAGTCTATGTGGGTGTCTAGAGCCATATTCTGATCAGACCCAGCAAATTTTGATTATTTTGGAAAGTTTTGTTGAAATCAGCGTTTAAGAGTTAATATACTTGTTTGTAACCAGAACGGAATTTGCAGCGTTTGGCTGGATTTATCAGTGTTTGTAATGTATATTGTTGTGTCAGTCCCTTTTTGCAGCGATTGAAATTGTTTAACAAACCTGGACAATGTTTATAACAGTGGATAGAGTTAGTTAGCAGTGTTCAGATGGGTTTATAGTGTTGCAGTTAACTGTGTTTGTTTGCAGTGAAGCGGTGTGTGGAAAATCAACAGTGTTAGCGGTATGAACAGTGGGGATTATTAGTTTGCAGTGATTGTATTTAGCAACAGAATTTGTGCAACAGTGTTGGGACTGCTTTTACAATTGTAGGGCAGTGTGGCCAAAAATTTCTGCAGTGATTGGTAGTAATTTTGCAGCGTTTGCAGTCATTAGCAGTATCAATTAGCAGGTCATTTTCAACCTCCAGTTCATCAAAAGTGAATCTTCTCATAGAGAAATGGAAAAGAGAGATAAAGAGGAGTGTTTAAGAAAGCTCGCTTCACTCAAGCATACAGGTTCTTTGTCAGCATTCATCAAAGAATATGAGGAAATTGCAGTAAAAGTGCAAGATGTTTCACTTATGAGGGTGACATTTCTCTTTGTAGATGGGTTGAGGGAACCGTTGAAAAGGTTGGTAAGAACATTTACACTATCATCACTTCAAGAAGCGATTAAAAGAGCATTGTTGATTGAGCATACACTCCATCCTACACCTCCTTCGGAATCTAGAAGGTCTCCACCTAGATCAAGTGTTGGGGAGACTTCTAAATCCTCCAGCAAGAGCAAAAATCAGTTGAGAAAAGAGCAACGATGATTCACATGTAAAGAGCCTTGGAGTCTTGAACATGTATGTGGGAATAATAAAGAAGGTATGAAATTTGAATTATGATGATATCATGGTTACATAAATGGTAGGTGATGGAAATTGTTTGTTTAGGGCCATTGTTTTCGGAATTTGTTTGCAAAAGAGTGAACCATTTCCAAATGATAGCACTTTGATAAATCTAGCTAATGATTTGAGAGAAAAAGTTGCAAATGAATTCTTAAAAAGAAGAGCAGAAACGGAATGGTTTATAGAAAGTGATTTTGATGTGTATGTTCAGAATATTAGACAGCCATATGTATGGGGTGGAGAACCTGAAATACTTATGGCCACACATGTCATTCAAAAGCCCATAACAGTTTACTTATATGATGAAAAATGTGATAAACTTTCAGCCATTGCAAAATATGGGCTAGAGTATGAGCAGAATAATATTGTTAAGAGTTTTTTATGATGGAAGTAGACATTATGATGTTTTGTCTTTGCCACATGCAGTTGAATCATTTGCAAACACTTGTAAAAAAAATGTGCAATCAAATAAAAAAGATAAAACAGAAAATTGCACCACTACATAAGGATTTGTGTGTGATGGGTGCCATGGGAGTCACTAGTGTGGAGGACTCAGTAATGCATAGCATTGATTTGGTTCATAAGCTTTGTGTTGAAGATGCAACAGGTAAAGAGGACGTTGTTTTGCAAAGGGATGATGATGTTACATATGGCGAAACCATTTCATCAATTTCAGATTTAGGAAAAAGTGCTTTATCTCAAGAGGTATGCAAAAATGAGATGAGCTTTGGAGGAGAAGTTGAAACAAATGAGGTAAATTCTGACTTATATGGTGACAATGTATCAACTTCATCTAGCGCTACCATTCATGTGGACAATGAAAATGACACCAGTAAGGATAGACAAGAAATGGTTAGAAACAGGTATGAAACAAATTTCCATTTGACTAAAACCAGTTCATCTACTTGTCACTACATTAATAGGGAGGATGATGAAATTCTATCATCAAATGAATCAAAAAATTGTAATTCTAATTTCCAAAGTTTAATTCCTTTGAAGGAAAGTAAGCAAGTCTGTTATGAAGGGGACTTCAAGGGGGAAAAGGATGAACAGTTTTGAATTGGGGCAGCGGTATGAAAAGGAATCGAAAGAGCTGTTACTCCAACAATATGAGCAACATAACACAGGTATTATGGACTGTTTACATAGTGTGAACAGTAACAAACAGTTGGGAAGTGATATTGTGTGTGTTGAAAACATATTGGGAGCTCCAAAGCAAGATTTAAGGGCTGCATATGGAAATGTACTTACTGTTGTTCCTAGATATCTCAATATGGACATAAATAAGACTGTTTTCACAGTTTTAAGAACTGATTTGTTGGCTAATGGATATTCAATATTTGGACAGCCATATTCTTCACCTTTTGACACTTATGGTAAGGGTAATTCAGTGGCAGCAGCAAGTGTGTTGGCTAAAGAATTTTATGATGTATGGGATGAGTATACTCCTACGTTGATAGCTGTTCCTACTGTTGCAATTAAGGGGATTGAATTAAAAACAGAGTGTGATGTGATTGATAACCATGTTAAATCAAAAGTGATATGGACTACTGGGATTGCAGCATACATGAGGTTGGATAAGCAAAACAAAAAACAATTTTGGTTCACAACATTCACTATTTGGTTGGCACTATGTCATCATAGTAAATCTTTGATGAGATTGGTTTGGGATCCCGGAATCAGTGTTGATTATGGCTTTGATTTACATATATATACGATTGCTTGAGGACAAGCAATCTTGGGAGGGGATGTATTGTAATGTTCCTATTTTTCGTAATGTGCTTTGTACATAAGTGTGGTGTGGAGATTTGAGTTTGATGGGTGTTTTGGCCTAGGTATGGTGTAGAAGTGTTTTGTGTGGAGTTAGATTAATAAAAGAATAAAAGAAAATACTAAAATAATAAAGGAGAGATATAAGGGTAATGTGACTTTATTATTAAAATAATAAAATAATAAAAGTGCCACCTCAACGGCGAATTAGAATATCTATATAGGGAGGAGTAGGGGGCTCATTTGAGGGGTGTTGGATTAATTATTTCTCTTCCACTTTGTGTATTTGGCTGAAAAGCTAACACCATTTTCTGTTTGTGTATTATTTCTAATACATTGCTGGGTCTGGTCAGAATATGGCTCTAGACACCCACATAGACTAGCTAAAACTGGGACGTTCAGCGACTACGATCTGATATAATATTGCTAGTTCTGCAAAAATTCTTCAGAAAAATTTTCTCAAATACCCAGAATTGCTAGATCTGGTGAATCAACACTGAATCAACAATACCCAGAACTCTTAAAGCCAAATCAACCAAATGGGTATTCAAATCACCAATACCCAGAAACTGGAAACCCTAGATTTTAAAACGGCAACCAAACCCTAACTTCCAAGTCTCTGAAAAATACTGAATCAATCCACAGGCTGGCAAGATCAAGACTCTGATACCACTGTAATATCTTGATTCTGAAAAATTACCAAACCCTAGCTAGATGGCAATATTTCTTCCAAGCAGAAATAAAATCTATTCAAATAAAATTCTGATCTACAAATTTAAATCACCAAATTACTTATAATTTCAGCAAACAACACCCAACAACACTGATTTTGTATTAAATCTGAAATATAGAAACCATTACATGAATAATACTGGAAATGGCTACATTAAACAACTCACAAAATGGCAGATCTGATTGCCAATGCTCTCCAATGACATTCTCATACCCAAACACAGTCAAAATGATGAAGATACATAGAACGTTTGGCTGCTAGGGCAAAATCTGGTTCAAAATAATGGGCGTCCAACTTCTAGGAATAAGATACTTGCCAAAATGCCCTCTCAAATGCAATGCTGCCCTCCTAAATGCTGAATCTCTGATTCTGAGTGCCAAAATAGACTCCCAAGATGGGACGTCCCTCCTCCTGGTGCTCCAATGACTGAAAATAATGATAAATCTCTGCTCTTTGCCCTCAAATGGCTGAATAAAGATCTGATCTCTCAAAATGGTGCAATAATACCCTAGCTGGCTGATTACACATTGAATGCTCCACAACTAAATCCAATGAAGTCCAAACGCAAACCCTAGGTAGGTTTGCCCCAATTGAGAGTGAGGATTTTCGTCCTGACTCTCTAAATCCAAAGGTTTTCGTCCCTGAATCAAGTCTTCTACAGGTTTTCGTCCGCAGAAGATCTCTCTTGTAGGGTTTCGTCCACAAGAGGGAGTGATATTAGCTTCTCAGCCAATTACACAAAATAGAAGAGATAAAAATGATCCAACTCCCCTCAAATGAGCCCCCTACTCCTCCTTATATAGATATTCTTCTAATTTGCCGTTGAGGTGGCACTTTTATTATTTTATTATTTTAATAATAAAGTCACATTACCCTTATATCTCTCCTTTATTATTTTAGTATTTTCTTTAATTCTTTTATTAATCTAACTCCACACAAAACACTTCTACACCATACCTATGCCAAAACACCCATCAAACTCAAATCTCCACACCACACTTATGTACAAAGCACATTACGAAAAATAGGGACATTACAAAGGGAGTCTTGACGGCCCAAAAAGTAAAAATAGCTCACCAAGAGTTCATCATGGACTTTGTGGTGAATACCATGCAAAAATCAACATATGATGCATTGTTGGGGCGAGGATGGCTATGCATGGAAAAAGTCAATCACAATTAGGAGAAGGATCGCTTGACATTCAAGAAGGGGCAGCACAAGTACATGATAAATATGAAAAACCAGTCCATAAGTGAGGATCTCACAACATTTGAAGAATCGGGTAGCTCATCATCAGAGGATGAAAATGGACACTAGCCAAACGAGGAAGGAGTGTTGGAACTTGAAGAATGCATTGAGGATGGAGAACACTCTAACAGTGAACTTCTCCATTGGCAAATGGAGGACTATGAGGTCTTCCTACCAAATTGCTTGTGCATCCAGGCAAAGGAGGAAAAGGACCACGATGGACGAAGAAATAGTGTGTATGAGATTGGCAAGTGTAGAAAAAAGGATAAATTTGCACCTAAGAATGAAAAAGAGAAGTCGGCATTCCTAAAAATATTTGCAAAATACACTATTGGTGATGTTGTAATTGATGAGAAGCCAACACACCATATTGACATGGCTAAAGCAGTAAGTGAGCTTGATACCATAAAGTATGAAGGACCAATGATGGCTCAGGTTAACCTCAGCAATGATTAGGACCCAATGTTGAAAGCAACAACTTTCAAGATTTTTATGCAATATAAAGGACCAATGTTGATACCATAAAGTATGAAGGACCAATGATGGCTCAGGTTAACCTCAGCAATGATTAGGACCCAATCTTGAAAGCAACAACTTTCAAGATTTTTATGCAATATAAAGACGTCTTCGCATGGACGTATAAGGATTTGAAAGGGATTCCACCAGAGCTATGTGTGCTTCGTATCTAGTTGATTCCAGGACAACTATTAAGGAGTAGGCTTTATAGAATGAAACCAAAGTATACGGCCTTGGTCAATGCAGAAATACAGAAGATGTTGGATGCGGGAATTATCTTCAAGGTTACGATGAGTGAGTGGGTGTCACCAATTGTCATTACCTTGAAGAAGGAAGCAAATCAAATCCACATCTGTGTAGACTTTAGAAGTCTAAATGTTGTGACTATAAAGGATCCCTTTCCTATCCCATTCACTAACTCAATTCTAGAGGGGGTCGCCAACCACAAAATCTATTCATTTTTGGATGGATTTTCTGGCTACAATCAAATCAGCATAGCCGAGGAATATAAATTGAAGACAACTTTTGTAGTGGAGAATAGCATCTACAAATATAGTTGAATACCATTTGGTTTATGCAATGCCCCAACCACGTTCCAAAGAATAATTTTGTACATTTTTTAACAAATGTCCACCAAAAAATTCAAAGTCTTCTTGGATGATTGGTCTTTGTATGGAAGAAAAGACGAGCATTTGAAGGCACTAGAAGAATGCATGAAGTTGTGCATAAATGCTCAATTGTCAATGAATCCGAAAAAGTGCAAGTTGCTAGTTCCATACGAAAAAGTCGTTGGGGCATGTAGTGTGCAAAGAGGGATTGACGACGGATCCCAACAAGATTCGAGTTGTGATGAGAATGGAGGAGCCATACAATGTGCCTAAACCCCTTTTCCACACTAGTGCCTAACATTTGCCACACGGGTGTACACATCAGCTTTGGTCATAGGTTTGTCATTCATGACCTGTAAAACCCCTGTCGGCACCCTCTACGATGAGTTTTTTTCATTTGGGACCTTGCCTTTCCTTGCCCTAGCCCTCTTTTTCCACTCCCAATTAACTTCACTTTGCTTTCTTCGATGGAAAAATAAATAAATAAATTGACAAAAAAAAAATTCTTACTTCTATTGACCTTGAGGAAATATAGTCCATAAATAATTATTGCTCCTCTAGACAAATTGCAGTCGTAGATTGGAATGCTACATAAAATATTACGAATGATTGTTCATGTTCAACTTGAAGCAGACATTCGTTGTCCATTTGTTTGCTTATTCTATAGATTCTTTCGTAGAATCTTCCAATCTGTTTGTACCAGTTGCAAGTTGGAGAATGGCTAAAGAAAGCGTGGATGCTATATTGTTCGTGGATTCACTGCACTCAAGAGGATTGATGGGTTCAAGATGTTGAATGCCAAGGTCTTCATGAAGAGATGTTACAAAGAAGTGTAAAGGAAGAAGCCATCTGATGGGTCGTCCATCTTGTTGTTGTTCGTGCTTACTAAGTCGTCTTGTAAATCTGTTGTCCAAAGAACAAAGAGTTGTTGTCTAGACCATCCAATGTTCAAGAGACGTCTAGATTGTGACGTCATGTAAGTTTGGCCATACTTGGGCCATCTAGAAGAGACGTGCATGAAGGGTCGTCTAATCGTGAATGAATGGGCCGTCTACAATGAAGATGATTAAGTCGTCTAGAAATAACCGTCGTCTAAAGGAGTTACGTCAAAGATTGTTTGCCACACTGTCCGTTAACCAAGTCATCTCGAGGAGGCTATCTGAACACGGGTCATCACATGAATGAGTCGTCAGGTAATGTAGATCATTTAACACGTGTAATCTAAGGAGCCCACATAGGGCCATCTAAGACTGTGATCAAATGTTGCGAGGGCCATCCAAAAAAGAAGTGTCGTCTGGATGTTGTCACAAAATGTTGTAGGTTATTTGACGTAAGGATTCTAACTGAACTCCTTTCATGCATGGTGACACGAAGCTTATGACTACCTGTGGTTTGAAGTGTCTATAAGCCAAAGAGTGCAGTTTTTGTTGAGGCGAGGAAACACGACCCACATAACACCATCCAAAGGAGAAATTGTAGGATGTAAAAACTCCATCAGTGTTCCCTAATTGCAGCCCACATTTTGTGAAGAAACGATTTGGAGACAACGTTATTAAGCATGTCAGAGGTGCTTCATCAAAACGTCGATCAAGCCAAGTTGAATCATGCGAAGACCTTGTTAGCTGCCTAGGATAATATGCCTAAAGTGCAAGAGGATTTACAATTTTGATTTTCAAAGAATGCAGTTGAGAGGCAAAACGTACATCGCCGTTAGAGTTGAAGAGAACCCTACCATGTTGGAAGTCATCGCAAACAGGAAAGCAAACCCTAATGCAGGCAATTCTATGGCATTGATCATGATTAATGCTTGTTGGATGGACAAGACAGATTTTGTGTTCACGAGAAGACTTGTTTTACCTAAAACATTGTTATTGATGCGGTAAAGGAAGGCGAACATATAGCAAATTGAAACCCTAAATTTCATGCAAAGTCAAGCCATCAATCTATAGCTAAGAATTGTGCTATTTGACTGGCTGAGTGCATATTTGTTTTTAACCTCACCTAATTCATTTATCCCACATGCGATGGGAGAAAGTTGTCTTTGGTGGTTATATTGTATTGGGACAACGAGATGCTATACAAATTGTATTACTCAAAATTATGTATATGTACAATGAAGATGATGGTGGTTGGTATTGCTAACTAACTATCAATCATTTATTCTAGTACAACTCCCGAATACCTAAATATATTAGACGATGTAATAAATTCCTAATATCCCCCCCCGGCCCTTATTACATCATATATCAAACAAGGGTAAGAACAACAACCCACATCTGATGACCTCAAACATACATATAGTTCATTAAAGATACAAAAAAGATAATGGACTAGGGCACACAATAGTCCTTGATTTTCATCAACGTGAACAAGGACAAACTCAACTACTTCCCTCAATGGGATTGACCTCACTAAACTTGCAACCAAGGTAGAGACAAACACAACTATCCATGGTCTTACATCAAATATGGATAGGCACACCCTATCCATCACTAAGGTTGCAAACGGGGACAAACACAACTATCTACAACACCTTTGTGACTGGGGACACACTCAACCAATCATAGTTAGAACACTTCTCTTGTGAACAGGGACACACACAACCATTAACAAGATCATATGCAACCTAGTTGAGAAAATCTGCAAAAAAACTCCCAATTCAAGCTGATTTTTCCCAATTCATAGCCTCGTTGATTGAATCTGCATTGGAATCGCTATTTTTCAAAATATCGTGATTTTTTGCCCAAAAAATCAGCCGCAGCCACACATGTTTAGAAAACGGCATAAAAAGGTTGCTTTTTATTTTGGCTACCTACTACCACACCAAAAAAATCCCTAAAACGCATCCTAACAGCGGATTTTTTGGAGTTTGAAGGAATCTGGCAACCACCAATAGTCGCCCAAAGGATTCATTTAAGGTAAGAAAAATTCCTGCAAACTGATTTATTTTCTCTTATTTTATTCCAAGCATGTTTTTTGTTTTTTTTAAGTTTAAAACCAAATCCAACAGCCACCCAATTGTCGCATTTTAAGTAGAAATTTGAAAAACTAGGTCAAAGCTTTAGTTGTTCCTTTTTTTCCCCAACTATCTTGTTTTTTTCATACTGAAATATGTATGCAAGTCCATCTTTTCAGCTGTCAATGTTTTAACTTCAAACTAGGGTTTAGGTTTTTTTTTTCCTTTTTCTTTAAAAGTAATTGTTTGTTGTTATTTGTTGCCTGAAATATGTATGCAAGTCCATCTTTTCAGCTGTCAATGTTTAAACTTCAAACTAGGGTTTAGGTTTTTTTTTTTTTTTGTAATTGTTTGTTGTTATTTGTTCCACAGAAAAATGTCAACAAAAAGAGATCCAACATTGAAGTATGCAAAGGAAGGGGAAAAGAAAAGGGAGGTCTATTGCAATTTTTGTGGGTCTCTCATTCATGGAGGCATATATTGCCTCAAATTCCATTTGGCAAGGAAAGCAGGCAAAAATGTCAAGTTATGCTCAGAGGTGTCGACTGATGTTGAGAGAGAATGCATGGCAATCATCTCTCACAAAGTGGAGAGAAAAGAGATCAAACAAAGACAAAGCGAGGCCATGTCAACCTCCCCTTCTCGACTTTGTATAACTATAAATTATCCAGACAACACCTTTAGCTGATCTCACCAAGAGAGTTTGAGTCCATCAGTTGCAGACCCAAGGAGTGGGACGGATGAGTCCTATTTTGCGGAATGTTCTGCACCAGGGGCACAACCCACACTTGAGGGTATGGCCGTATGGAACTAGGAGAGACATAGGGCAACGAGGAAGGTCGTTGGCAATTTTTGGTATTTTTCCAACCTTCCCTTCAATGTGGCAAGGTCTCCATACTGGCGGGCCATGGTAGATGCCATCGCAAGTTGCAGCGCAAGATTTAAGACGCCAACTTATGATGACATTAGTGACTCTCTCCTTCGTGAATGCATGAACGACATTCAGGTTATGCTTGAATATCAACACAGGGTGTGGAAGAAAAACAATTGTACTATCATGTCTGATGGGTGGAACGATGGGAGGGGAAGAACCTTAATTAATTTTTTGGTTGCTTCTGCAAGGGGAATTGCATTCCTCAAGTCAATGGATGCATCGGCACAAGTTAAGAGCGTCAAAATGCTTGCAAGGTTGTGTAGAAATGAAATTTAACATGCTACACACAATTCCATTTCCACTTAAATAATTCTACAGATCTGCAATCATTGTAGTATAGCAATAATAATGCACAGAAAACCTGCAACAGCAATAATAACAGCAGCAATAACAGCAATAGAAGCAATAGCAGCAGCAATGGTAGATAACAGTAATTACAGGCAGTTTTATATTAACAATGGCATTTATGATACAGCATTACAGTTTCAGCATTACAATCTACAGCCTGCAAACCCTAGGCTGAATATCCTCCATGGCTGCATACAATACTGGACTGCATCAATCAACCTGCATTACTCTCCTTAATGCCTGAAAAATCCCTCAACCATTGAACAACCGTGCATGAACTATTGAACAACTTGAATGAATGAGGGGAGGGCTTATTTATACACCCAAAAAGTAGTTACTAGTTACCCTCCAACTACCTTATAACTTCCTTCAAATTACATTTCATATGCATTTGCTTTTGCATTACTTGACATTTCCCACTATAGGACAAAATAGTTTATAACTCTAATTTAGCCGACATAATTGACTTAACATGACTTTATTCTTACGTACAATATTAAATTGCACTTTACAACATAATTAAATATATGCACGCACATTTCGTCAAACACTTTGCGTACAATTACAAAATAACACATAATACCAAAACTGATTCAACAAATAAGGACATATCAATTTGCCTGTCTACATCTATCCCCTCCTCTAAACTGGTCGTTGTCCTCAACGACACGAGCTAAACACTGGGAATAGAAGTACTGAACAATGTAACAGAATTTCTTGTCACGCTCCTTCCTCTTTCTCCTGTTCCATACATCTTTGGCAATAGACTTCACTTGAGACTGCTCGCAACACCTTATTCTCTGATTGTGCACTCCCCTTGCTGCAAGCATGTGTAACATCAGCATGATCAACATTCTCTGAATAGGCACTTCACTTTGAGCAGTTAGCCATATTATCAGCATGAGCAATGCCATCAACATCATGAACATGATAGGCAACACCCGTCGCCATCTGTGTCGGGGGTCAAGGGGGCGGGAGTCCCCTTGCAGGGTCAAGGGACAGCGTCCCTTGCGGGGTTGAGGGGCAGCGCCCTTTGCGTGCTCCCTCAATGGCAAAACCATTGAAAGCATCAATGTCCAAACTAAATTTTCTCCTCATCAACCATTTGGAAGCCTTCACTCAATCTATTGAAATTGCTTCCTCTCAGCTCTAATTCACTGCTTTCGTGATCCAACTAACTTCTTATCAACCTTTGACAGACATCTCCCTTGTCGGATTGTACTTTTGACAGCAATTCCTCTGACTGCACTGCCTCGGACGACAACATCTCTGATGACAATCCCTGACGGCTTAGTCTCTGATGGATTAGGCCAGACGGATTGAGAAGTCTGACGGGTACAATGTCTAGACGTCTAGGACAACGGGTTAGACGGCTCAGACGGATAGACGTCTCGGATGGGTTGCACACAGGTAGACGTCTCAAACGGTTAAGTGTTGATGTCGCAGACAGATGGGCTAGACGTCTGGGTGGGTTGCTAGACGTCTGGGACGAACGGCCAGATGGACGGCCAGACAACCAGACAGACGACCAGACGTCTGGGTTAGACAGCCAGACATCTGAGACGGACGGCAGACGTCTGGACTAGTCGTCTGAGACAGACGGCAGATGTATGGACTGGACGTCCAGACGTCTGGGACGAACGACAGACGTCTGGATTGGATGTCTGGGCTAGACGGCCAGACGTCTCGGACGGACGGCAAATGTCTGGACTGGATGTCTAGGCTAGACGGCCAGACGTCTTGGACGGACGACAAACATCTAGACTGCACGGCTAGATGTCTGGACTGAACGGCGAGACGTCTAGGACGGACAGCAAACTTTCTCAGACGGGTAATTTTCCAGACGTCTAACTTCCTCAGGCGGGTATGCTTTAGACGTGTACCCCCCAAATGGGTAGCCTCCAGACGGCTCTATTTCAAACGACTTCTTCTCAGACTGCGACACCTCAGACAGCTCCTGCTCAGACGGCTAAACCTCAAACGTCTCCTTCTCAGACGGTTGTACCTCAGACGACTCTTGCTCAGACGTCTGCACCTAAGACATCTCCACGTCATACGGCTCTTGCTCAGAAATTTGCACCTCAGACGTCTCCACGTCATACGGCTCTTGCTCAGACGTCTCCTCCGCATTCTCTAGTCGTCCAAGTCTCATTCATCGGTGAGGTTTTTGCATCACTTTCCCAAGTCAAGGCATAATCCAAAGCCTCTTGGTATGATCTTGGAGAAAATGTCTTCATCTTCCTTTCATACATAGGGAGAAGTCCATCTATGAACCACATACTCTTTGATTCCTCTGAGTGGTCTTTCTCCACATAGTCAAACAACCTACTAAACCTTCGATTGTAATAACGAACAGGCTCCTTCTCTCCTTGAATGTTATAATTTTCTTCAGTATCATATTCTCGAAATTCTTCCACAAATGCATCACACAACTCTTCCCATGTCTTGTACTTGTCTGTTTGCAATTTTATGTACCAATCCATTGCGAATCCACGAAATGTTGCAGGAAACCACCTCCTCCAATCTGCTTCATTGTTCTGCCCAATCGCTTTCCACACCATGCGGCAAATTCTCCAATGCCTAATCGGGTCTTCCTTCCCTTCTCCTGTGAAAAGTGGACACTTTAGTTTCCTGACTTTGGTGGCTACGTTGGCCATTGGTGGGGTTCTTGCTATGCTGCTCCTCGTCGGATGTTTTTAGTCTAGGTACCTTTATTCTCACCAAACAGTCTTCTCCCGACTTCCTGTGCGTCCTTACTCCGCGACCTCCTTCGCTGGAATGTTGGTTGTGGCCCTGGTCTTCCTTCCTGAGACCTCGCGCGTTGTTGCTCTGGTGCCTGACTCCCGTCCTCTGCACTCCTCTGCAACCTTCCTGCCGCTTGTTTAGGTGTTACCATCCACTCACCATATCCTCGCACAGTTTCTGCATCAACGTCTTCCTTGACTCTTGGTGGTCCTTGTACCCCTTCTTCCATTCCTATCAGCAATGTTTCCTATCTTTCTTACTCTCCTCTTGGATTCTCTTCTTCCAAACAACTGACTGGTCTACCTATTCTGTTGTTGCAGACGTCCAAACTACAGACATCCAAGCTGCAGACATCTAGACTGCAGATGTCCAGACTGCAGCTACAGACGTCTAGACTGTAGACGTCTAGACTGCAAACGTCTGCGAATCCTCGATCTACAAAATATTCACTTGCATTTTTGCATCCCGTTGGTGTGCACGTTCCTTTAGACAACCCTTCATCTGCATCACCAAAAAACAAAAAATCTGGTGCGTCTTCACCTACGTCTTTGGCTGCACTCCATTGTTTTCGTTGCGCATCTCCCCAAGGGTTTTACGTTTCAGAACTTCATGTCACCAAATTGGACCCAACTTCGTAAAGCAACGGCGCCAGAATGTAGAAATGAAATTTAACATGCTACACACAATTCCATTTCCACTTAAATAATTCTATAGATCTGCAGTCATTGTAGTATAGCAATAATAATGCACAGAAAACCTGCAACAGCAATAATAACAGCAGCAATAACAACAATAGAAGCAATAGCAGCAGCAATGGTAGATAACAGTAATTACAAGTAGTTTTATATTAACAATGGCATTTATGATACAGCATTACAGTTTCAGCATTACAATCTACAGCCTGCAAACCCTAGGCCGAATATCCTCCATGGCTGCATACAATACTTGGACTGCATCAATCAACCTGCATTACTCTCCTTAATGCCTGAACAATCCCTCAACCATTGAACAACTTTGAACAACTTGAATGAATGAGGGGAGGGCTTATTTATACACCCAAAAAGTAGTTACCCTCCAACTACCTTATAACTTCCCTCAAATTACATTTCATATGCATTTGCTCTTTGCATTACTTGACATTTCCCACTACAGGACAAAATAGTAATTTAGCCAACATAATTGACTTACATGACTTTATTCTTACGTACAATATTAAATTGCACTTTACAACATAATTAAATATATGCACACACATTTTGTCAAACACTTTGCGTACAATTACAAAATAACACATAATACCAAAACTGATTCGGCAAATAAGGACATATCAATTTGCCTGTCTACAGGTTGTTGGCGGAGGTCGTGATGGAGGTCGAGGAGGAAAATGTTGCGTCCAAGTCATCACGAACAACGCAGTTGCATATGTAGCAACTAGTAAGATTTTGGAGGAGAGAGTTCCCACCATTTTTGGTCTCCGTGTACAGCCCATTGTCTCATATTGCTCCTCAAAGACATTGGTAAATAACCTTGTGTGTCAGAGGTTGTACAAAAGTCTAGGGCTATTACAAAATTCATCTACAACCAGGCATGGGTCCTCAAACTTCACCACAAACTTCGTGGAAGGGAGCTAGTGCAGGATGGAGTTACACACTTCACCACAAACTTCGTGATATTGCAGAGCATCTATAATGCAAGAGGTCCATTTAAGTAGATGTTTGTGAGTGATGACTGGAATTTCGAACAAGCTGCTAGATACTGATTCTCCAATGAGGCACAGAAGGTATATGACTATTTGTTTGAGAAGCCCTTCTGGATAGCCATGAATGAGGCCATCAAGGTACGGGACTAGGTTTTTTAATTTATTTTATTATTTATTTTCTTAATTTAAAATATTTTTCCATTTGCAAATCTTGTACTGTAAATTTTTTTTATTGTAAATTATTTTTCCTTTTCCTCAGGTGTCAAAGCCTTTGGAGAGGGTTCTCCATCTTGTTGATGGAAAACAATCACCAATGGCATATGTATATGAGGCTATGGATAGAATAAAAGAGGCAATTGCCTCATTTTATGGACATTTCCACACCAAATATGATCCCATTTGGGATATTATTGACAATTGATGGACATCTTAGCTCCATAGCCCTCTTCATGCAGTGACGTACTACCTCAACCAAAAAAAAATTTATGTCGATTCATTCCAAGCCGAATATGAGGTGATGGGGGGCCTTTGACTATGCGTTGATTACATGTACCCTGACGAAGAAATGCGCATTAAGATACAATCTGAGATGCAGGCTTATAATAATTGTGAGGGCATCCTTTTCTCATCCTCACTATGCATTTGATTAAGGTCAACTATGAGGCCAGGTATCCCTCATTGAATATTATTTATTTTGTCTTTTGATTTTGTTTTAAAAAATAATCTCAATTTACGATTTTACATGTGAATTATTAAATTTTCCTTTTTCTTGGTTGTTTCCAAATTTATGGTGGGAGGACTTTGGTGCATATTCACCCGATCTACAGTACTTCGCCATCAGAGTTTTATCTCAACCATGCAGTACTTCAGGTTGTGAGCACGATTGGAGTATGTTTGTGCACATACACTCCGCACCAATAGTCTTACACAAGAAAAATTGAATGATCTTGTGTTTGTTCATTACAACCTTTGCCTCCACCATAAAAAAATTATAGGAACAAATATCAAGGCCATTGACCTAGATGACATTGATCCATCTAATGAATGGATCATAGAGCCATAGCAGGAACAGCAACAATACAATGTCTTCTCCATGGATGAATTTGAAAACTTTGAAAACCTGGAGGTGAGATAGCATATTAGCAGCCAAGGCACAAGAAGATGCGCAAGCATAGCAACAAAGAGAGACTAGAGCTTTGCTAGGGCAAAGGGCAAAGGCACTCAAAGACATCAAGTCATTGTATTTGACATTTGTCATAACTCATGACATTTTGTAATTTGTACCTTTTTATATTATAAGCAATACAAGATGTGTTTTGTCACTTTCATGTGTAGTTTAAGGCTTTAAGCTTGTATCACTTGCCATTTTCATGTGTAGTTTAAGCTTGTATCACTTACAATATTAATATTTGATTTGCATAGTGTTAATTCATTGTGATATGCATGAAAAAATGCATTTTCTTTGGTTTTTTTTGGCAGATTCCCAATTTTTCCCGATTTGTTTGCCTTGTCGATTCTGATTTTCTCAACTATGATATGCGAATAGGCACACACTCTACTATCCACAAAACAAGGGGCCTCCACTTCTCTTGAATGAAGCATTATCTCTAGTGGACAATGCACTCTATAACTTCAATTTGCGAAATGAATCACAGTTGGGTCAACCATATGAACCCCCCTCAAACTGAACAAAGTTTTGATCATGTGGTCTTCAAAATCCTTTGACAAGTATAAATATGCCTATACTCGCAAAAGAATAAGTGCCTCAAATCGCAAGATAAACGACATTATCTTAAAATATATATAGGCTTCAAATTCATATCCCAAGTCAACTCATGGTGAAAGTAGAGAATGTTTTAATCAATGAATCCAATAAACGATCAAAAAGAAGGTAAGTCTAACTTGCTTCCTTTCCTTTTGCTTAGATAATTAAAGTGCGTAATTGAATAATTAAACAATGAATAACATTCGTTCGACATGTACGCAGGATATTACATATCAAAACTTCTTCAAAAGTATGAAGTATGCCTTCATTTTGAGTTTGCTCCGAAAACAATAAAGATAAAGTGTATATACAATAGGGTTGCCTTAATTATCAACTCCAAGCAATTCAATGGCGGTTATAGGACCATAAATCTCTAGTCAATATGGGATTAAAAAAAAATTCCTTTTGTCTTTAAGAAAGCATTTCCTGTGAAGATGATATTTTAAAAAAATCGAAACAGCACTAACTTCCCTTAAAGTGGCACGTTTCCATATACACTTTGACTTTCAACCACACAACATGCATCTTCTACATTGCTTCCCATGAAAGTATCTCATAGTGGGTTCCACTATATAGCAACCCCTTTACTGCGTGATTACCATGAAAACATCACAAGATATGCACAAGCCAGCAAACTTCCCATGCTTTTCTCAATCCAACAATAGTTGATGGGGCATCACAGGCATTCTATCAACAAATGAACAGTACTTCCTTCAACATGTGATTTAGATCCACTTATACAAGGGTCTAAATCATTCATCCAACGACATTTTTGTCATCCATGTTTGTCTCAATCATGCATCAAATAATAGACAACCCACTTAAATCACCATATTCATGCTCACTCAGACAAATGCTTATGCCTTGCATTCTCAGATGGATGGCACTTAAACCAAAAGAAAATGCATGAGACGACCTATTTTATCTTTTTTTTTTTTTAAGCGAAAAACCCCTTGTGGGGCCGCCTTGGTCTGAGAGACCACGAACAGGGGGTTCTACACCGTCAAAGTCACCCGGAGTCGCACCCGACCTCTGCCCGCACCAACATTATCAATTGGATTTTGGGTACCCAATTCAGCTTTTTGGTAGGGTGGAGATTCGAACCTAGGACCTCCCTTGGAGGATTGCATTTTATCTTTCACCACGTCCTTCACTCCATTTTACAAAACGTTTGTTTGGATTGGTAATCGGATGGTTCTCCTTCAACATTGTCCTCACTTCAACATCTCCATGTAGCAATAATACTATGACACCTATGCTTATCTCAATCCTACATAACTTGACAATGCTCTCAAACTGCACTTCGTTATTAACTAAATTGGCCCTTCAACACTTTAAATGTTGAGGTGCTACGTCAACAACAGATTTAACCTTTAAAATTTCAATAACCTGTTGCACTCGCAGCAAGGGATCCAAGCGCTTGCTCCAACAAACACACATATACCCCTATCACCAATTTCACGACCATGTATCTCCAATCTCGCATAGTTGCATATATATAACTTTATGTGGTTGTAATTTGAAGAACAAATCTTCACTTAGTGTGGATGAATGCACCTGCTAGGGATTATCTCCACACTCGCACAGAAAAATTATGCAACAATGGTGCATAGAAAACATTTACGAAGAAAGGGTGATTTACTACTACCTCCACATTAGAAAAATATCTTTACTTCACAACAACAATGTTGAATGAATAGAATACTTCCATTTTTTCCCCTTAATGTCCTTCAGCAACATTGCAACATCAATCTTCTTTTGCTCAGAAGCTTGTCTAGCTTTAGCAGGCCTCAAATTGTGGAAGGCCCAATAACGTAGACAGCCCGACCTCTCCGAATCCAAACTAAACTTTGTCTCATAAGGGTTCTCTAAATATCTTTCAGTATCAGTTCTAGCAATCTCGAATAGATCTATTACAGCACAATATATTCACCAAATACTCACAAATATTCTCTACTAGCATGCAAGTCACTTCATATCTTCATCTCAAGATTTGAAGAAAATATCTTTGTTTTCGTTTTTTTTCCCTCCCTCACATTCCTTCTTATGCCTCACCTCAGGTTTGGATGCAGCAGGCGTTCGACGATCACTCCATGTTCAGCAAGATGAAAGATTGCAAACAAACAATGCTTAATATAACAATAGACACTTCCTTTGTGTAAGAACAAGCTACAGAAGAATCTCATGTTCGCAAAAATGGCCAAAGAATACCACAGATTCTGCTCTCATATTTCACAATCAAGAAATACACAAGCATCAACATGCATCTACAAACAAATTCCCGTTTTTGAGATGGCCATGGAACCAACTTCACCTCATGTACCAAACGCTCAAACAAATTTGCAAAATGTCAAAGACAAGTGCAATGGATGCAAACTTCTCTTTTCTTCAACAATATATTTCACATCTTATTCTTTAATAAAACAACATTAAGATAATCACAAAAAAAAAATATGCACGTAACACTTCACCTCATTTTGTCTTGCAAACATATATGCACAAACGGATTCCAATGCCTTTAATATGCCCTCCATCGTATTGTCCCCAAACTCCCATATCCTACTCTAATACCACATGATGGACCAACAGATTTGTCCTTGGCCTGACAACCTTGCATGTCCAAATGGCATCCTTCATCATTCAGACTACTCAATTGCTCCCATTCGTCTTCAAATAGGTGGTTGATGTCATTCCTATTCTTGTCTTTGTTTGCAAAGGAAAACATTCAAATTAAAAAACACCATGATTTCCCAAGGCTTCCACTTCCATGTCTAAGTGGGAGGTTTATGCCTTTAATCGTCTCTGTCGTTATCAACATTGATGTCTACACAACTTGTTGCACATCTACCACAATATGCTCTAACTCCTCAAATATAATCGAGTATACAATTCCCTTTCTTTCCTATCTAGGGCTTTGACTCTTCCTCCTTTACACATCATTGGTTTGCCTCCACTTGCAACAATAACATTCTTGTGCAAAGTGCCCTAGAGATGACATCTATGGCACCAAACAGTGGCTCTGCCCTCAATATTATATTAAATGCATCTTCTTCAATTGCATTGGCAATTGTCATAAAACCTGCCACTAGTGGCGCCTCTTATTTGAAGTCTCCTACTATATATATGTATGTATGTATTTCTACATACATACATACATATATATATATTCCCAATAGTTTACTATCTAACCCCACCATCAAGATGATGTCTTCATCATCAATTTCTAAGTTCAAGGCCCATTCAAAGGCTTCTTGATATGAGGTTGGAGAGACCACCCTAATCTTCATGTATGAAGGAAGAAGGCCCTTTATGAACCACCTCTTCTTCAATTCATCTGATGGCTCCTCTAGATGGTTGACGAACCCATTCAACCTTTGGTTGCAAGATCAAACAAACTATGTCTCACTTTACTTTGTTCTATGGATTTTAGAAATGACCTCATTGTTAACGTGGAACAACTTGAACTCCTTCATGAAGATTTTCTACAACTCCTTCCAAGTCTAGTACATTCCCTTTTGCAATTCCATATACAAATCTATTGTGATTCCATGAAATGTCATAGGAATAACCTCCTCCACTCTACTTCATTCATCTAGCCATTGGCCTCCCACATCATAGGGAAGATTTTCCAATGTCTAACTAGGTCCTCTCTTCCACCACCATGAAACATGGGACACTTGTATGTCATGTCAATATTGGTCGTTGTCATGATTAGTTGATTCGAGATAAGGAATTGTTGCTCACATATCTCACTCTTTTCCTGTGCACTATCAAACATGCCAAACCTACAGTCGCTATGATGTTAGACTCTCATCCTACTCACCATTAGACATGCAAACCTGCAATTGCTCTCATGCCAGAATCTCATCCCACTCACCATTAGACACGCAAACCTGCAATTGCTTTGATGTCAGACTCCCATCATACACATCGTCAAACATGCCATCTTGCATTTGTTCTAATGTTAGACTCTTGTACCACTCCCCATCACTCATGCCAACCTACAACTGCACTAATGCTAGACTCCTATCACATGCATCCTCTAACACACAACTCGCTCTAATCACTATCAGTCTAAGTTGCATGGAAACAAATAGGGTATCTAATACGGATACAACAAATGTTCAAGACCCCCTAATATAGACACAACATTATAAAAAACACACGTTTTATATATTAAAACATACATATATATAACACAAATAGGTACACAAATATAGGCTTTATATAGGATATTTTCACTATTTAAGAAGACAATCATTGTTGTCTTTAAAATTTTTAATTTATTTTTTTAGCGTTGTGTAATCTTCTTTTAATCTAATGTCATGGATACAACTCAAAAAGTGCCTAAGTCATATCTAGATGTATTAGGAATTGTAAAATAGGGGCGTGTATTTGGATACTGTAAGCAAGCGAATTGACATCTCCATAATCAAGGAATAAATGCGTTGGAAGTCAAGTACGCACACGATAAAGTTTTGATATAGTTTGATATACTTGATGTTATAAAGTTGAGATGTAAGTATGTAATGATGAGTTAAGTGATAGTCATGTACGGATAAGTCATGAAATGTTATTTGTCATGTAGTTTGTCTTGTAGTTGGGAAATGAAATGCAAGACAAATGTAATGATTAGGTGTTGGGTAAGTAGTAAGTTGGAGGATGCAACTACCTCCTTAGTTGTATAAATAAGACCCCTACCTCATTCATTTGAAGGTTGGGAGGGAACATTGGCGTGGTATTGAGGGTTGGTATTGAGGTTAGTGTTGTACATTGGCATTGCACATGGTAGTAGAAATTAGCTGTAACTAGGCATGTATTTGTGAGATACTTGTCTAGCTCATCTGCATACTATTCCAAGCCATTTGAGTGCTGTTCTAGGCAATCAAAGTGTTGTGCCAGGCAGTTTGAATGTTGTGCCAGGCAATCTGAACTGCTATGCCAGGTCGTTTGATATATGTTGTGTGCGCAATGTAGGCATTGTAATTGTAAGTTATTCGCATTGTATATTTTGTTCATTTAAATGGTAGTGGAATTGTGTTGTAGTATGTTGTATTCCATTTCTACAGATACGTATCTGGATACAATAGCTATATATTCGGATATATATAGATATAGTATACTAGAAGTATTGTGTCAATATTCATATTGATACAAGGATACGAGTATCTAAGGAAAATTGTGGGATACAATAACTCTGCTATCACCCTTCTTTCCAAATCAATTTTCCTTTTTGTCAAATTTGTCGTCATGAGGCCCTTTTTCTATGCCTTACATAATCACACAAGCCTTTACCATGCCTCATGACGTCGTCATGCACACCTTCACGCCTAGTCTAGTCACGCTTACTTTCATCACATCCTCTATCGCAAACAAATTTGTCATGCCTCTTGTCATGGGCGGCATCAACGAACAAGTTTTCATCACTTTCTTTAACAAATTCCAATCTTCCCTCCTCTCAAGGGGCAAGAGCAAAATTGGACTATATCGTTCGCCAATCACATTATAATCGTCCCATTGTCATCATTACTTACCTTCTCATGTGAGATGCTCGTAACAACTCCATGTCACCAATTTCATACTAGCAACAACACCAAAATGTAGAAATAGAATGTAACACTCTTCAATACAATTCCATTATAAACACATAAACAAAGGGGCACAATTGAAAACATTTATAGATACATGTGGATACAATCCACAAACATTTATTCTTCACAACCCAGTTATCTGCAATGTGTCCTGGTCCAATCAAGCATACAACAAACAGACTTGCCTTGACCTAACTCCTCACCATACAACTTGACCAAGGTGAATGGAGTAGATATAGTTATTACAAGACCAACAGGCAGCCAACAACTACACAACTACCACTAAACTACTCATATACATAAAACATTAAAATGCACCCCTAACACATTACACAATAAATTTTACAAACACGTTGCCATTGATACATACGACAACTCTATGTGCACATCGCCAACATGTGGCATATACATTAATGTGCTCATTTGCTTGTCAGCTCATACACTCAGGCTTTCATGCAGACGTGACACTCATTCATGTGTCCAATTGTCTGCCTACAATTTCCCTAAAGATTCCTCTTTCAAAAACCTCACATCCCATAAGATGAAATGTCAAGGTGCATGTTTGGCTGCAGTGGCAAATTAGAAACAATAAAAAGAAAAAGCACGAGATAGTACAATAGTGTGTTTCTCTTACAATGTTTATACATTCAAGATTTGACAACACTTAATAGAAAAAATCAACAATCCAAAAAAAATTGAGGTCATTGATATGATAATGCAAAAAAATGGTATAATCTGGCAAACATGACAGTTACATAAGCACACCAAGGCTGTTGAAGGCATATAATCATATTGATCGATCAAAATGCATTTGGAGTGTTGCAACAGAGGTATCTAGCATAGTTTAGTAGTAAACAAAAATCCCCAAGCTTCTACATCAATGTGTCTTAAGAAGCGTAAAGCAAATTAGAATTACTAAAAGTAAAGATCCAATAAATGAATGTAAATTACAAAGTGCAATTACAGAAGTTTGACAGCTCACCTATAAAAGAATCCCAAAAGAGACAGATACCCTGCAACTGCTCTTGCAATCAGAAAGCGTCTAACATTAGGCAACCCAAACAAAGATTGTCCAGTCTTTCTGATCCAGATAAAAGCAGCAACAAGGATGACCGCACACCTTATAAATATAGTTTCAGATGATGGAATTGATGTGATTGCTGATCATTTCAAAAGTAAAAACTGGTTATAGATGTGAAAACTTATTTTTTCCCTAACATTCAAAACTTCTAGAAATGAGCCATGATATCTACATTCTTCTTTTAAATGCAGTTAACCAAGTATAATATTAACACATACAATATGGACTACAAATCTGCAATAACAACTATTTGTATATACTGATTTGGGATACAAACTCCAAGTAAACAGATGACAACCATGTAAATGGTATGCAATGGATCAATAACCTTATATTCAAGCATGGAAATACCATTGGTTATAAGTTTTACAGGACTTCTCAAAATCAATCATCACAGTAACATCCCTTTTCTTAATACATCTAACTGAACATAATATTAACATAGTTATGGTATAGAATACAAGTCTGAAATACAACTATCTTTATGTACTGATTAAACTACGAACTTCAAGTAAACTGGAAAAAAGTATGTTAATGGTATGCAATGGATCAAAAAAGTCACATTCAAACATGGAAATAAATGGCACTGGTTTCAGATTTACTTAATGGTATGCAATGGATCAACAAAGTCACATTCAAACAAGGAAATGGCACTGATTTCAGATTTACAGAACCTTAAGATGATTAAAACCCTTCGCACGTCATAACCTTCTGCATTCACTGACAACAAAAAACAATTACAATTGAATCTGAATCAGGATATAACATAAACCTCGGTTCATAGGAATGTCAGAAATTTTGGAAAAACACGCAAATCTAGAAGTAAGTTATTTATTTAAAAAGAAAAAAAAATAGAAACAAGAATCCTTGGATGTGTTAATAATAATGTGGAAGCATACTTGTCATTCAAACTACCACAGAAGACTTCAAGGAAAACTAAGAGAAATCCTTGACGCAAACTCTTATTGAGACAAGGGTTTTGTCAAGCAATCCACTCAAATGGAAACTCAGACAAATTGTTCTCCAGCAGCCTCTTGTTAAACAAAAGCCCTTTAACTGAAATCTAACTAGGACTGGACTTGCACTAAAAATTGCAAAGCATAAAAGCAGTAGTTCAATATTTTGCTTTGCAACAGACAATAGGCAATGTAAACAAGCATAAGAAAAGATAAATAAATAGTGTTGGGTTGTTCAAGAATGCAATCCAAGCCAGTTCTGTTTTGTTACAAACTGTTAATTATGAGTCACACTCGAGGAACAGCTTCTGCCTTTCATAAACATAAATACAAAGTTCAGCACCAATTAAATCAACGGCACTAAGAGCAAATCAAATGATTTGTTTCCAAAGATAAACTTTAGGCAAAACCATCAATATTAACTAAAAGATAATTTCCCATGGGAATGAAGTCTATCTGGTGAGAATGTTTGGCTCACAAAGAGCCCACCAGGGTTCAATTTCAATGGATACCATGATAATACAGTTTGTTGCAATAACAGTGTGTGATTTGTTGAAATATGTGTGGGGCCATTTCAATCCCATATAACCAATTAAAAATATCTAAGAAATTTCAATATGCATTTTTCTGAGATGAGTTGCAAAACCTGCAAAAAGCTCCACCAAAAGCCCCATTATGCCGTAAATAAATGACGATAAAGCCATACAAATAATTCCTGAGTATCTTGATCCACCCCACACCCATACTAGGAAGTCACCCAAGCCTGAAAAATCTGTTTCTGTTTGTTTGTCCCTTTTTTCCTGACAAAACCCATGTCCAATGCATATGCATTCAGTTAGTCATGCAACAAATATAAAGGAACAGAAACTAAAGATGCACAACATTTCAAACATGTAAGTGTACATGTTCACAGATAGACAAACATTTTTAAATGAACTATATTCATTGAATTCTGAGTCTATCATTCACAAGTCCATTGTAGTGTCTTTCATTAAATCCCCTACACAATACTATTGATCAGCATTGAGTCACAATTGCTTGTGGACAGACGATTTGACATATCTACATGAATGAATGAATGTGTGAATGTATATGTGCAAATGTGTGCACACAAAGTGTTTGTCATTATGTTGCCATATTGTGTTAAATGGCGGAGGATTGCCATATTGTGTTAAGTGACAAGTGTTTGTAATAATGTGAAGTAATGGGGTATTTTTAATGTTTTATGTAAACGGGTAGTTTGGAGGTAGTTGGGTAGTTGCCAACTGCCTACCAATCCCATTATGTCTATAAGTACGCATCTATGTGGAAGATGTAAAGAGTGTGTGTGCAGAGGTATGGATGTGCACGTTGTTGTTGTCCAAAATATATTGTTAGTAGATCGATCATCAGAATATGATGTATTACAGATAGTTGTGTGCAAGATACATGTTGTGCACAGTGTTTCCAATTGTATTTGTATGTTATTCCCATTGTATATTTTGTTTATCTATGTGGTAATGGAATTGTATTGCAGTGTGTTGTATTTCATTTCTACATTCTAACGTCGTTGCCTATTCAAAGTTGGGTCAAGTTTGGTGACATGGAGTTGTGACAAACAAATCACTCAGGAAGGTATGCAACAACAACAATGGGATGATTACAATACAGCCGACAAATGACATAGTTTTCTTTGTTATTCCCATTGTATATTTTGTTTATCTAAGTGGTAATGGAATTGTATTGCAGTGTGTTGTATTCCATTTCTACATTCTAGCGTCGTTGCCTATTCAAAGTTGGGTCAAGTTTGGTGACATGGAGTTGTGACAAGCAAATCACTCAGGAAGGTATGCAACAACAACAATGGGATGATTACAATACAGCCGACAAATGACATAGTTTTATTTGGAAGGAGGGAAGATTGTAGGTTGCAACAGAAAAAGACACAGACTTGTTTGTTGTCGCTAAAGAAGGGTCAATGCACAATGCAAATTGCAAGTGGATGCGCAACTAGACGTACAAGTGGACACACAAAGGAGATGCATTGGGGTTCGTGTGCAAAATATGTGACGATTAAATCCCTAATGGCAAAATACGTGACAACAACGACAAAAATCGTTACGGCAAAGAAATACATGATGGAGGTGAAAAAATACGTGACGATGGCGATGAAATCCATGACGACAAAGAAATGCATGACAACGATGGAGAAATACGTGACAGCAAAGAAATCCATGATAGTGGCAGAGAAATGCATGACAACAACAAAGCAATATGTGACGATAGAAGAGAAATCTGCGATGGCGGAGAAATCCATGACAACAAAGAAATCCATGACGATCGAGAAATACATGACAACAAAATAATCTGTAACGACAAAGAAATTCGTGACAACATGACAAAAAATACAAGAAGGCGAAATACATGACAACAAAGTTGGCGATGTACAAGTGTTCGTGTAGAACAGAGAAGGTGACGTGCAAGTGTTCAAGCATAAAGTAGACGTGTGCACCAACAAATAAGTTTGTGCACATGAAGATGTTGAAAGTGTAATCTGATTCATGGCCAAGGCCAACATTGTATGATGTAATATTGATAGGCCTAAGGGCATTCATTGTACAATGTATTAATTTATTGTAATATTTTATTATGTAAGCCCTATAGGCCGTGGTTAACCTTGTTATGGTTAAACCCATTTTATAACTTGTAATTAACCTTAAGCCCTCTTGTTATGTCGGCTTAGGTTAAACTTTATTATATAATTGGGGTTTTGGTATTGGTATAAATACCCCACTTCCACTCCTCATTTGATTTTCGAAGTGCTGTGAATGTAATCTACAGATTGTACAATGATTATTTATAGTGCCTACAAGCACCCATAAATATCTGTCTCTATTCTCTCTTTTTCATCCTTTATGCTTTCTATATAAGATTTGAGTGGATGGATCGCTTCTGTTTGTTTCTAGAAAATATTGTGACTTCCAACATGGTATCAAAGCAGGTATATAGCTTACCTCACTTGGTCACCCAAAAATGCAGTTTAGTGCCTCTTCCAAACCCTTGGACGTTTCTTCCTTCTATGTTTCATAAGCATTTTTCTCACAAGAAGCAAAGAGTTTTTCTTTTCCATATCCATTTTTTCAGAAGTACTTAAAGAAAAAGATTTTGCATCTTCAAAGAATCGCTTCAAATCTTTGGATTTCGATCTCAGGTTGTTAAATGCAGGAAGTAGAGGGCTGAGCAGCAGTCTGCAGAAATGGTGGGAAAATTCAAATTTGAATGCGGACACGCATTGGCATGTGTGTCCCCTTTGGCTTAGCGCAATTTTGGGTGTACGAATACCTTCTCCATTGGAAAGGGGCACGCCTTACCCCATGTGGAACAGATGCCATTGCAACTAGGGTGTAGCGCACTAAGGCGTAGCAGGCAAAACGTGGCAGGTTCAATCTGCCATCCCCCATTTTGCATGGGAAAAAAAAACTCCTCCCTGCAAATCTCCTTGTCATGAATATGGTGCATCCATGCCATGTTCGAACGTTGTTGTAGCATGGCAGTCGAAGCCAAGAGGTCACAGGTTCGAAACAAACCTGCCCTTTTTTCAACTATCACAAGAGGCCGACAGATTGATCTTCTATGGAGGCATCTCAATTTTGTTGTGTCAAGTTGCAGTGGCACGGTGGTTTGTGGATTGGTTTTGTGGGAGCAAGGTCCCATGTTCAAAGCCTTTGCTAGCCGTTTTGTGACATTTTTTAGGTGGAGAGGAAGAACAAAATTGAATTGGTGGTTGTTCCTGCCCATCCGTCATCGTGTTATGATGGCTAGCACGTCATGTTTGGTGCAGGAGAGACCACTTGACAAGTGTCATGTGTTGAATATAGGCTTATGCCTATATATTGTAACATTTTTATCAATAATAGATTCCCTTCAGTTTTCACTCCTAACATTTAGAGTTAAGGAAGGCATAGTGCACTTTACTTTAACTCTAACATTCCCCCTTAAAGTGCACTATCCTAACTAAAGAAAAGCAAAGGAAGTCAACATTAGGTAACATGTTTGGCGCAGGAGAGACCAGGGTTCGATCCCTTCAAGCACCTTTAGGATTTGCAAATGGATATAAAGTCAACATGGACCCTCTTGATGCCACATCAAAGCACTTTTTTTACATTTATAGTGTCTCAACCAGTGAAATTGCTCCAATTGCCCCAATCACACTGGAACAGAAGCGTTGAAGTGGCAAAATATGAGTGGGAAGCACCAACGAATTACAGTGCAATAGATGGCAGCAAGTAATTGGATATCGCATTTCTAAAGTTAGAGGCTTTCATTTTTCAATTTTTGGGGTCCACTAGGGTATAACTTTCAAAGGCCATAACTTTTGCATATGGAAGCATTTTGAGTCCCTTTTTTTTTCAAATTGCACGATTTTTCAAGCTCTACGCACTAGTGGCATCAATTCACAGACTTGTTGCGGTGTTGGGGATCAAGATGGATCACAATGCCCTAGTTACTTGCCTTGATGGGCAAAATTATAGTTTTTGGTCAACCTAAATCATTGGCCTGCTATGTTAGAAGAACCTATTTTTAGGTGGCAAGGAAGAACAAAATTGAATTGGTGGTTGTTCCTTCCCATCCGTCATCGTGGTATGATGGCTAGCGCGTCATGTTTGGTGCAAGAGAGACCAAGGTTCGATCCCTTCAAGCACCTTTAGGATTTGCAAATGGATATAAAGTCAACATGGACCCTCTTGATGCCACGTCAAAGCACTTTTTTATTATTTATAGTGTCTCAACCAATGAAATTGCTCCAATTTTCACAATCACACTGGAATGGAAGCGTTGAAGTGGCAAAATATGAGTGGGAAGCACCAACAAATTACAATGCAATAGATGGCAGCAAGCGATTGGATATCGCATTTCTAAGGTTAGAGGCTTTCATTTTTAAATTTTTGGGGTCCCCTAGGGTAAAACTTTCAAAGGCCATAACTTTTGCATATGGAAGCATTCTGAGCCCCTTTTTTTTCAAATGGCATGATTTTTCAAGCTCTACGCACTAGTGGCATCAATTCACAGACTTGTTGCGGTGTTAGGGGTCAAGATGGATCACAATGCCCTAGTTACTTGCCTTGATGGGCGAAATTATAGTTTTTGGTCAACCCAAATCATTGGCCTGCTACGTAATAAGAACTTATGGTGCATCTTTCAAGAGGATAAAACAATTATTCTTGATAAAGAAACTCGTCATCATGGCCAACAATAACTCCCTTCCTATTCCAGAGTTTAGTGGGCAAGATTATGACTACTGGAGCATTAAGATGAGGACATTGTTGACTGGGAAAGATCTTTGGGATATTGTTGAGGCTGGTTATGATGAGCCAGCAGATTGGTCTATTATCCCACATAATGACAGACAAGCAAAGGAGGCCAAGAAGAAGAATTCTTTGGCATTGTACCACATTCAGTCAGCTCTAGACAAGAGCTTGTTTCCAAGGATTGCAGATGCAAAATCAGCCAAGGATGCTTGGAAGGCTCTACAAGAGGCTTACCAAGGCAGTGACCAAGTGAAAGTGGTCAAGTTGCAGACCTTGAAGAGAGAGTTTGAGAACTTGAGGATGCAAGAATCTGAAAGTGTAAGTGAATATTGTGTTAGAGTAAAAGATGTGGTTAATAAAATGGCCACTCTTGGAGAAACAATGGAGAATGAAGTTGTTGTGAAGAAAGTGCTAAGAACTCTAACACCAAGATGGAACCATGTTGCCATCATTATTGAAGAGAGTAAAGATTTGACAACATTGGAGTTTGATCATCTTGTTGGTTCTCTTATGTCACATGAAGAAAGACTAAGAGACACCTTTGGTGAAGGTGAAGAGAAGGCTTTTGCCTCAAAGGTAAGAGTCTCAAAGAGTGATGGTGCTAGTACAAGCAACCAAGGACAAGGACAAGGTAGAGGGCAGAATCAGAATTTTTCAAGAGGAAGAGGAGGAAGAAGAGGTGGACCTGTTGCTAGAGGAAGAGGAAGACTTGACAAGAGAAATGTCCAATGCTACTACTGCAAAAGGTATGGACATTTTGAAAAAGAATGTAGAGTAAAAGCTGCAAATGAAGGAAAAAGAGTAAATTATGCAAATGAGAATGAGGAAGTTTCAAGCAACTTGTTCTTATCCTATGACAAGGCTGAAAAGACTCTTCAAGAGACTTGGTGTCTTGATTCTGGCTGTTCCAACCACATGATGGGCAACAAGGAGTTGTTTGCTACTATGGATGAGAAATTCAAGACCAAGATCAAGCTTGGTGATAACAAGTTTTTGGAGGTGGCAGCAAAAGGCGTAATGGACATAAATACTAAGGAAGGTAAAAAGCAAATTCATGATATTTATTACACTCTTGATCTTAAGCATAATTTGTTGAGTGTTGGGCAGCTTTGTGAAAAGAATTACAGAGTTGTTTTTGATGATAAGCAATGTATCATATATGATAAGAACCATGGGAACAAAGTTGTCACTATTGTTCCCATGTCAAGCAATCAAATGTTTCCTTTGAAGTTTGGAGGTAATGGCAGCAGCTTGTCAAATGTTGCTATTGAAGATAAGAGTTGGTTGTGGCATTTGAGGTATGGCCACTTAAACTTTCAAAGTTTGAAGTTGTTGACTTCTCAAGAGCTGGTTTTTGGTTTGCCCAAAGTTGAAGATCACAAAGAAGTTTGTGAGGGATGTGCCAAAGGCAAGCATGCTAGAGAAAGGTTTCCAAGAGGAAAAGCGTGGAGGGCCCAACATCCACTCCAATTAGTTCATTCTGATATTTGTGGCCCAATGCAAACCAAAAGCTTGGGTAAGTCATCTTATTTTATTACTTTTATTGATGATTTTTCCAGAAAGTGTTGGGTATATTTTTTGAAGAATAAATATGAGGCTTTAGATGTTTTCAAGAGCTTTAAAGCCTTTGTAGAAAATGAAAGTGGATATAGAATTAAGTGTTTAAGGACTGATCATGGTGGTGAGTATTGTTCAAGGCTGTTCACATAGTTTTGTGATAAGAATGGAATCAAGAGGCAGCTCACAACTGCCTACACTCCTCAACAAAATGGGGTGGCTGAAAGAAAGAACCAGACTGTAGTTGAAATGGCATGAAGCATGCTTCAAACCAAGGGGCTGAGCAATTATTTTTGGGCTGATGCGGTTGCTACAACAGTATACATTCTTAATAGGAGTCCCACAAGTGCTCTTGATAAGATGACTCCTTATGAAGCATGGTATGAGAAGAAACCCAATGTTAATCATTTTAAAGTTTTTGGTTGTTTAGCCTATGTTCATGTTGCTGATGAGAAAAGGAAGAAGCTTGATCCAAAAAGTGAGCCTTGCATTTTTGTTGGATATTGTGAAAATAGCAAAGCTTATAGGCTCTACAATCCAAAGACTAACAAAGTGGTGGTTTCTAGAGATGTGATTTTTGATGAAGGGGGAGTATATGGTCATCAAAGAGGCCAAGCTTGTAAGACCATCAATGTTGGTAATGGTAGTGTTGGTGGTGAACAACCCACTAGTGTGCCTACTCCTCCATTAAGTCCTCCAAGCAGTCCTTCAAGTAGTTCTTCAAGTAGTCCTAAGGAGAGTTCATCAAGTTCTTCAAGTAATTCATCACCCATTATTGATCTTATGAAGACTAAGAAGGGGAAGAGAACTCTTCAAGCTCACCCACCAAGTCAAATGCTTGATAGCAATTTTGAAAGGAGGCTTACAAGAGGCCAAGCTCAAGAAGTTGATCAAGTTGTTTCAAGATTGGAAAGGCTGCACATATATGGAGATGATGAAGAAGATCCTAAAGGTGAGTCAGTTAATTATGCTTTGATGTCTCAAGCTGAGTTTGAACCTTCTTGTTTTGAAGATGCTTGTACTAATGATGTGTGGGTGCAAGCAATGCAAGAAGAGATCAATTCCATTCAAAAGAATGATACTTGGGAGCTTGTGAGACTTCCCAATGGTAAGAAATGTGTGGGTTCCAAGTGGGTCTACAAGACCAAGTATAATAGTGATGGCAGTATTGAAAGACATAAGGCTAGATTTGTTGCTAAAGGATTCACACAAAGGTATGGAATTGATTATGAAGAAATATTTGCACCTGTAGCAAGGCAAGAAACAATCAGAATGGTCATTGCTATGGCAGCCCAAAGGAGATGGAGTGTGCATCACTTGGATGTGAAAAGTGCCTTCTTGAATGGGTACTTAGAAGAAGTGTATGTACAACAACCACAAGGTTTTGAGGTTAAAGGTAAAGAAGACTTTGTATACAAGTTGAAGAAGGCCTTGTATGGCCTCAAGCAAGCACCAAGGGCTTGGTATGCCTAGATAGATGGATACTTACAACAAAGTGGCTTTAAAAGGAGCAAGAGTGAGCCTACCCTCTACTCTAAGAAAGAAGGTAATGATATTCTTCTTGTATGTTTGTATGTAGATGATCTGATTTATATGGGCAGCAGCTCAAAAATGAAATATGAATTCAAAAATGCTATGATGAATGAGTTTGAAATGAAAGATTTGGGGTTGATGCATTACTTCCTTGGAATGGAGGTTCATCAATGTGAAGATGAAATTTTTATTTTCCAAACAAAGTATGCTAAAGATATGTTGAAGAAGTTTTGTATGGACAAATGTAAACCAGTTCCCACTCCGATTGCTCATGGAGTAGTGTTGTGCAAGGACGATGGAGCTGAGAAAGTAAATGTGACAGGTTATAGGAACATTGTGGGAAGTTTGATGTTTCTCACTAACACTAGACCAGACATTGCTTATGTTGTTTCTCTTGTTTCAAGGTACATGAATGAACCATCTCAAATTCATTTGAAGGCTGCCAAGAGAATCTTGAGGTATGTGAAAGGTACTCTTGATTTTGGCATTCATTATTATGCAACTAAGGAGATGGAGCTTGTTGGTTTTAGTGATTCTGATTGGGGCGGCAGCTTGGATGACCGGAAGTCTACTTCTGGCAATTGTTTTTCTCTTGGTTCTGGACTGATCACATGGAGCTCAAAGAAGCAAGGATCAGTTGCTCTTTCCTCCACAGAAGCTGAGTATATTGCAGTCACTTCAGCTAGTGCACAAGCCTTGTGGCTTAGGAAGGTATTGGAGGAGATTGGTGAGAAGCAATGTCATCCTACAGTCATTTTTTGTGATAATATGGGTACAATTCAATTGGCAAAGAATCCCATCCATCATAGCAGGTCTAAACACTTTGATTTGAAGTATCATTTTATCAGGGATATGGTACAAAAGAAAAGAATAGAGTTGAAGTACTGTAGCACTCAAGAGCAGCTTGCTGATGTGTTCACAAAAGGAGTTGCCAAAGCTCAGTTCTTAAAACTTAGAGACAGTCTTGTGATACCTCTCAGCATCAAGGGGGAGAATGTTGGAAATGTGATGCTGAGCAAAAACTGAGTGTGTCATATAGTGCTCCCGTCCAAAGCTCAGTGGACAAATGTCAATTTAGTCATTCACTTCAAGATTGTAACTGTAGCTGTGCATATTCTCTGTCATGTCAGTTAGGTAGTGGAATTTGTAACTGAAGGGAAGTAAAAATGTTATTCCCAATGACCAAAAGTAAGTAGAATCAGTTAGTTGTTGTGAGCATAGTGTGTGTGGTAAAATCAGATTGTTATTGCTTTTGCAATGACTGTTACGTAAGTGTGTAGTTTCAAAAAAAAGAAAAAAAAAATTCTGCTCCTTCTTGTGAAAAATTTTTGTGATGTGTTTGGCTCAGTATTGTTGCTTTTTAAAACACCACGCAGTCGCGAGCTTCAGCTGCACCTCCTGCAAACCTTGATACAATGCATTTAGGGCCTTTTTTTCTTTCTCCATCAATTGACATATTTTTCAGACACCTCATGGCTTCAATCTGGGAGCTGGGGCTGCAGCCGTAAAAGAGCAGTATTCTCAGATGTCCCATGTGCAGACCAAGCAAAGGACATTGAGACATAAGATTCTGAACGTATAGTTAAACTAAACAATGAGTAAGGTGTATAATTCTTGTGAAAAATGCAACCATCTAGTGGATGGATCAAAGTGGCTAACCTGCAAAGTTGCAAACCAAAGCTCTATGTTCAGAAGCAAGCATACCATGTTGTTAATTGATAGGGATACAAAGGTTTATTAATGACCCTATGTGAGCAGTTATGTTTATCAAAGGGATAAGTAGAAGGAAAGATGCATGACTAAGACCAACAATTTTCCAATAAGACAAAGCAATCCTTGGGTTGAGAAAAAACAGGATCACCAAATGGGTTTTATGTTACTATTAATCTAACTAGATTCATTTGTGTCCTCTACAGACATGTGGGTTGCATAACACCATGTAGCCCCAGAATTCAAAAAATTGCAAAATGATAACAGCAAATACAACAAGCAAAGCGAGAAGAGTAATGGTGGATAGAGAAAGACAAAGGTACAAAAAATGAAGAGACCACTAACAAAAAGCCATGTGATAACAATGAATAAAGGTAACAAAGGACTCATTCACTATGATTTCAAGTATGAAGACAATGAGAAAAAGGTACCAAAAAGGAAACAAAAAGCTTGTCAAATGAATTCAAGGAGTTGAAAGATGTAGTGTTAGTCTTGAAAGAAACAAACAAAAAAAGATCACATGCGGGAAAAAAAAACTGTTGAATCACATCACATAAGGCAAGAATCAAAGGATCAATTGGACACATTGCAAACGGAAAAGCACATTTTATGTTAGAGTTACTCTTCTATAACCAAAAAAGAAAATTGGAAGGGGAGACCGCACCTCCTCTAGCAACTTAACAAATCCAATATCTAACATTAGAATCTTGAATGAAGAATGTTTTAATGGCAAGTTTAAGGGGAAAAAAATGGCAGGTCCAAACTTCTTCTAAAAAAAAGACAACAAGCACTTGAGCACAAAGATGCTGTCTAAAGGCGCTAAATGTTTTTGTCCCAACCATGTTTAAACAACATTTTTGTGCAAGTCTACTAATAAGTCAAAATATATCATGGTATGATGGGTACAATGGCCATCATTGTTGTTAATATAACATGCATTTTAGTATGAATTGTAACTATGAATTATTAAGTATACAAAGTATTTAATGACTGAAAGGACCTCCAAGAACCAGGAGGCTCCAATTTATAATTGGAGTTATCATCACAGTACTCCAACAGGGCACCTTTAACTTTAGTGCCTACCATGACTCCATGCATTCATGTTGCTTGCATCACTAGAATGCTACTTCGATTACATATCATCACATGATTCAATGTTCTTGTCTGGGCTCTCTATGCTTGCTCCAGCATTCTACAAGACTCGGAGTTAGGAAAACTTAGCTCTCAACCAAGATGTAAGCTTTCTTCCCTCTTCACTTCAAACCTAAAGTTTCTAGGACGTCTCTTTCTCATCAGCAATAGCTATTAACTATCAAGGCTATCCTCCCAAGTCTATAAAACTCTTCTTCGCCTTCACAAGGAATTTGTTGGCTAAGATGAACAAAACATTCCCATGTGTGACACTGAAGTATTTTTTCCCTCACAAAAGGAAATATCATATATCTTTTCCTAATTTGATATTTTTTGCAGCCTGTTGTATTTTCATTGTGTTGTTTGCAGCATTGCAGCGGAATAAAAGTAATAAATATAAATCTTACTAACTTCTCTACAATACATCCTTGCAGAGTAAAATTTTGAATGTCCACTTGGTTTTCATCCAAAATCTATAACACTAATATCTTGTAAATGCAAGTGCCCTTAACTTGCAATCTCCTGGCTAATGACTCTTCATATACCTTATTAGCTTCTCTAAAATGCGTCTCTTTGCCCTGAGATCATTATAAATTCATTTATTTCATTTATCTTCCCCATTGGCGTAACTGTTTCACTTTCCACTTGTGATCATTTTTCATTCTGTATCTCTGTGGCTAAAAACATCACAGGCTTCAAGTGTTCGTATCTGTTTTCAAGCTGAAAAAATGTAATCGCTTCTACCTCCCAGCCAACAACATATTGAAAAACAACTGATAACTATTCATACCTGCAGACCGTCAAAAGGAGAAAGGAGGCTTCGATGTACTCGGTAAACAAACTTCTGCAGAGATAGCATTTAGGTACTTGATCCAGTCTAAATTTTATCAAGATTCCTTGTTAGTCAGTTCATCACATATCAAGTTTCCAACACAGGTACTAACCTAAAGCCACTTTTGCGCAAACAGATTTCTCTCCAAGAATATCGTATAAGGCGGCTAGAAAGAAATAAATCATTAAGATCCATAAACGAAGTATGTTAATAGAACAAAAATAAATCATAAATCGAACTCTAAAAGTAGTTCCTCTCTTTCTTATTTTTTAGCTAAGAATAATAATTATTCTTTTTAGTTATAATACGATATGCTAGGGATCAAGTCGCATGAGGTCAACCGTTAATTTTAGTTATAATGCAATATGCTGATCAATTGGCTTAGATTCTTCAGAATTTCTAAAGTGTTTATATTATAAAGTTATAATATTATAAAAGTGAGGCTGTTTAAATTGCATATAATTAAAATAAATAATTATATAAACAACTAGAATCTTTAAAAAAATTAAGATTATTAGATTACCCAACTCAGGATTTTTAAGAAAAATGGAAAAAACATAATATTTTTGTTCAATGTAGTTCAAACTAATAGATTTTTTGTGGTGAAAATGTCGTTAAAAAAACCCAAGCATGATCTAAGGAATGACGCATAGAAACATTTTTTCACCTGGGATTTGAAATGGCTTTTACGTGGATTTTCACTAAGGGTTTTACAAAAAGCCCAACATGATTTCAAGCATCGTCGTAAAGGCAAATATATATCCAAAAAAATTTGCAACGCGTCAGAAATTTAACATAAATTATTGTGTCTACCTTGGATCTACCCGTCCTGTACGAGACAGCAAATATGGACATCTCTGCAGGCTGTTCCAGCACAACCTCGACTGCGGAATTGGAGTCACTTGACGAAGAAGAAGGCATGAGAGGCCTGATTTCCTCATCTGACAGATGATTCGCATCCGCCGCGTCGAGCATATTTCCGTTACCAGACGGGCTATCGGACAAGCTCTTGGAACTTGTGGCATACCTCGAAAATTTGGAGGAGGAAGCTCTGGAGTAGGTCGGGAGTTCGAGACTCGTCCGCTTCAAAACTTCGCCCGGAGATGAAGTAGACGACGAAGCTGGAAGCTGAATTTGTATTTGCATTTCCTGGAGGGCTTGTGCAGCAGTGGCCTCTGTGGAGGTGACGCCTCCGACAGAAGAAGAAGACATTATGCTCTGTAAAATGCTAGAACAAAAATGTGACTCCTCCGAGCTAGTATAGCAATGTATTATTTTATATTTAGATGGAAAATTATAAATCCGGAAGGGTTTAGGGCAGTATAGTATAAAGAGTATATATTCTTGGGATATTGTGTTTTTATCTTTAAATTTACAACCTTACAAAGGTTGTTTTGGTTCAATTTTTGTAGGTTTAAGGTTTTTTTTTACTTTGTAAGGGATTAAGTTTATAAAATTATATGCCAAAGAAAAATTACTATTAAAATTGGGGTTTCTCACGTAAAATGAATAAAAGAGATATTAAGGTATTTATGTTATAATAAGAAAATAAAAAATAAATTTTAGTTTTTTTTGGAGCTTGCAGTGGCCCATCTTAATAAGTATTTATTTGAATGTGGGGATTTGGAGATTTTACTTCTAAATTTTTTTATATTTTTAAGTGAGATTTAAAAAAAAAAAATTGTTATCGAAATTATAGAATTTTAGTTAATATTATTATTTTTTTCTTGAGAAAAAAAAGGATGTGATTAGGTCCTCCACCTTGGAGAAATCACTTTTTATGTAAAGTTTGTGGGTTTACAAACATATTTAATTTTCATCTCATTTGAGATGCTATAACTATATAGCTGCAATTTTTTCACAAAATTATGATTTTTTTTTTAAATATAAATATTCAATATTCTTTTTCTTTGAGAATTTTTAATCTTGTTCATCCATCTATTCAAATGAAATTTTGATTAGTGTTGGTCTTTGATGATGTCAAGTTATCATTGTGTCACTTAAATATTCATAATTGCTCTTAGCGCCATACTTTTACTGTCATGTTCTCATATTTCGAATGGTTGGTCCTATTGTTCCCTGTTGTTGCATCCCTTAGAAATCCAAAAACATTATGTTTTTTCTCAAATATTGTCATACTTGATGTTTTTATGACTCTATGTATATCTTAAATATTGATGTCTTAAGTGATGCCTCCAAGGTTGTTGTCACTCAAGGTGGTGTGAAGGTTGATATGTTGCAACCTTATGCCTCCAAGATTGTTATTGCTCAAGGTGGTGTGGGTGTCGATATGTTAGGGTGGTGTGGGTGTCGATATGTTACAAGCCTACAACCTTAACATGACATTTTGTTTCCTTTAATTCTTCAACAATTTGTTTTTTATTTAAAATTCTTTTTCATAATCTTCTCTCTTATACCTTTTTTTTGTGCATCTTTGTGCACTTTTGACAAGGCTTTCTTAGACTTTGTTGTTGTGTCTTCCAAGGACTTTGTTGTTGTTGCTACTGTAAATTCAACTTTTGATTTTTCTAATGGTTCTTCAACTTATTCCTTTATCATTATTACTTCTTGTTTCTCCTTGGATTCTTTCTTCTTAAAATTTTTCTTTTGAATGCGACCATCAACTTGCATGTTGTCATCTATATTTTTCCTTTTATTACATCTTCTTTATTCATTTATTTCAATTCCCTCGTAAGACTTTATATTTCTTCTTTATATCCTTTGATGGTGACCTTCAAACTAGCTATTGTTTTATCTGGGTTCCACTAACTCAAGAATGCATGTTCCATTCAATCCCAAACCAACATTCTTTCCTTAGCAATCCTTTCCTTAGTAAGAATTTTCCACCAATCATGAGCTTCCTCTTTTAAAAGATAGAAAAGTTTGCAATTCCAAAAATGGTCACTAGAATATAGAGATCTAAACTTCATCCACCATTCTCGAGTATCAATGTCATCCTTTTCGATGAAAATTGGTAACTCTATGATCTCAACCCCCCAAAAAAATCCCAAAAACATATAGGATTTTGGAAAGAAAAAAATTAGGGTTTTTCAAAATTTCTTTCTTTTTTCTTTTAACTCCTTTAATCCTCCCTATCACTAGCTAAACAATTTAAATGCAAAATATTTGACATAAAAAAGGAATGCAGTCATCCATTACAATTTTGCATTAGTCCATTACCAAGTTTCTCCTCCAAAGGGTTCAACACTATTATGAAGACTTCTACTGCTCTTGTGAAAAATCATGGATGGTTTCTCTGGTGACACGATTCTTCTTGATGGCGACAACAATAATGTTGGAAAACTGTTTTATCGATAAACAAGATATCGCAACTGAAACTCAAACCACTTATTTTTGTTAGTAATCTTCAAATTGCTTCTCTTTGTTGGTAATCTTGTTGGCAATCTTCTCCTATGGTAATCTCCTCTTATTCTTAATCTTCTCTTGTCGATAATATTTGCTTCCATCCTCCCATCATCCCCAAGAGTTTAAATTAATATTGTTTAAGAATATAGTTGGTTAACGTTATTAAATTGAAAGTCTTTTTTTTTGGAGAACAAGGGATTGTGCTCGGGTCCCCCACCCTTAACAAATCACAACTCTCTTATTAGAGCTTCCCACCCTTGACAATTCACAACTCTCTTCTTTAGAGCTCGAGAGTTAACAAGCAGATTCAATTCTTATCTCAATTAAGTTGCTATAGCTATAAACCTACATCATTTTACATAAAATGTTTGAATTTTTTTTCCCATTTTTTGGATCTTTTTCAATTTTTTGTGTGAATACAAATATTCTAGAATTCAACATCCTTCTTGATATTTTCCTACAACAACTTTACAATACCAAAACTTCACCTCTACTATCTATGCATTGTGTCTTAGTAGAATAATATCTCCAAAACATCACACTATCATAGTCTACTTTACAAGATCTAGATTGCTAGTTTCCTTCCTGAAGCACAAGTGCAACCATAAATATTATAATAAATTATTTATATGAAAATACATTAATGTTATAAAATAAAGCAGATATTAACAATGGAAAATATTAAAGTAAACCTTAGTCATTATTTGAATTAGGCAAACAACATTTTCTTGTTAGCTTCAACTAAACTTACTACTTCCTCTAATCATGGAGAAGAGAATTTAACTTCATGATCCTCAATTAAAACCCCTCTATTGGCTAGCCTATTTGTATGTTTGTTTCTTTCCCTTAATGTATGTGTAAACCTAATTTCTTCAAACTCTTTATCAAGGTCTTGAATTTCCACAATTATCTCTTGTATGTTCCATGAAACCTTTTCTTCCTCAAGACTGCATTTATTACTATGAGTGAATCACCTTACATCCATACTTTGTTCCATTTCATTTGTTTGCATATTTTTAATCCTTCTAAAGTTTCCCAAGCTTCAACTTCATTATTTGTCTTAAATCCACTATTGAAAGTGTAATGAGACAAAATCTCTCCTCTATTATTTCTAATTGTTCCTCCTATTGGTCCTAGATTTTCTTTAGAGGCTCCATAAAAATTAAATTTGACCAACTCCACATTTGGTGGTTTTCGCTTTATATTCTTTGTCTTCTTTTTGTTTCTCATGTACCCAAAATCATAATTCCATTTGATGAGTTGACTCCATCTGTCAAGGCTCTATGCTTCCAGATTAGGTATTGTATGAGTTGATAGGGTTGGTTTAGACTTCTCTATGGCTAAAAAAATCTTCCTTTTCATTACCTCTCAACTATTTCCTTTCTTTTAAATATTCTTCTATTCCTTTCTAGCCATACAGTCCAAAGTGTTGTATCTTTTGATATATCCCAGATTGTTTGTAAAGCCTCACTTTTAAAAGTGTTCTTCCATTGCTTTAACCATTCTTCAATTATGACATTCATCACCATACATTTACCAAACATATTAAGAATCCATTGTCATAGTTTCCAAACTATTGAGTAGTGTCCCAAGAGATGGTCTATACTCTTCTCCTCCTCTTTACAAAGAACACATTGTGAGGGGCCATGAAACCCTCTTTTCATAAGGTTATTTCGGGATAAAATTCTTCTATGACCTATTAGCCAAACAAACATTTTGACTTTAGGAATGCTTGAGTTATCCCAAATATCTCTCCATATTCTTTTGATATTCTTATTTTGTTGGTGCTTTACATTATATCCACTTCTTCTTGTGTATTCTCCTAAGCTATTCAACTCCCAAATATTATTTGACATATCAAATAGACTTATAGGTTTGAAATAATCAAACAATTTTGCATCCTTATTTTTTCAGAATCAATGTAAGATATGTTGCATCTATTTTATAAGGTATGTATTTTTTACCCTAGACTATTACACTACCACCAATAAATAATCCTTCACTAAATCCCAATTATGTTGATAGAATATTGTAGAGAGCCCATCTAGAACTGGGGATTTATCCTTATTAAAAGATAAAAGAGCTAAATGAACTTCTTCTAGAGTAATAGGCTTCATTAGTTTCTTATCGTCTTCATCTATTATAACTAAAGGCACTTCTTAAAGAAGTTTATCATTAAGAACTTCAAAATCCTCTGATCCTATAATATTATGATAAAAAGACATAACCCCTTCTATTGATTTAACTCTACTAATTCTAGATGTTGATCTCTATACTATAGTCATTTTATGAAAATACTTTGTATTTTTATCTCCTTTTAACCAAGTTTATCTCGATTATAATCTCCAAAATTTCTCTTCCTTACTCAAAATATTTTGATATTTTGAGTAATTCCCTTTCCTTTGAGCATGGATTATTATAATCACCTTTTTTGAATTTTTAAAGTTTATCTTTTAGTTTTTTATTCTCAAAAATATTTTCAAAAGTGTTATTGTTCTATTATTTTAATCTAGATGTCATTGATTTAATTTTTTTTGGAAGCGTATACGACCCACCGTTTCCTGAAGAATTTCACATTTGTGCTATCATATCAACAAATTGATGATGGTCTTCCCACATCTGCTCATATTTAGAATATGGTATTTTTTTAATTTGCTTACCACCATTTTAACTCTTATTGGCCAGTGATTTGAACTAATCCATATCAAGGTATTAATTTTAGCACAAGTGCCTTTATCTAGCCAAAGATTTGAGAGTATGCATATGTCTAATTTTTCTATTATTAGGTTATGGTCTCTCATGTTATTGGTCCATGTATAGTTGTCTTCTTCAAACTCAACCTCCCATAGATTATTATTTTGAATAAAAGTTGAAAAATCTCTCATGCGTTGGGTTAATTTCCTAATTTTGTCAAAATTTTCATCCAAATTGGTTATGGCATTAAAATATGTTAGAATAAATCTTAAGTTCTACTAGAATAGCTTAAACTTGAGTTATCACTCTTGCATGAGGTAGGTAAACTCTCAGTTAATACTAGTTCAAATTTGTTGAGTTGTTATAATCCAACGGCTCACATTGATCGACTTTGCTATTTATACAAAGTTGATCCCATGGAATAATCAATTAGTCTTTGGAGCTTCACTATAATCTTGTGATGTATTGCACAGCTATTTTTTCATTTGAATATAATATTGTTTTCAATAATTCTAACAAAATCTCCTCATGAATTGGGTTTCTTGGTCTTTACTTCTCATAAAGGTTTAAATCCCACTTCAAACTTCTAATTTACTTGATTGAGTTGTAGGTCCATAGACATTGATAAGGATGAAATGAATATATGCAAAGTAATATGTGACTAAAGAGGTTATCCAATGCCTATTTTTATGAATGGTTACACAAGATATTCTAATAGGATTCTAGCAAGTAAGAACTGCCCCTACCACTCCTTCAAAATTCATAGCATCCCATTCACATCTCATCCATACTACTTTCATAGTTTTGAAAACTTCTTTTGTCATTTTAGTTACTTCAATACAATTAATATTAGGCTTATTACTCAAATAGAGGTCCCTAATACGCCTTTGCTTTGAGGGGGCATTAGCACCCCTTATATTCCATGAGATGATAATCATGTATCATTATGGGCTAATGGTCGTGCCTGATAATTACCAATATCATTTTGTTGTTTGGTAAAGAGAAGTTCAACCAACTTAGTTTGTGTTCTTTTCACTATGTTTACTCTTTCTTCCCTATATCTTGCTTGATAATTTGAGGGTTTTCTATTTTTGCCTTGCGAATATCATGAGCATGTATTATTATTCTATTCCTTAATATTCTTTCACAACTTTCTTTTTCATCAAATTTATCTTCTCTTGGATCTACTACATAAGCTTTTGACTTGTCTTGCTCATTTTCAAGTATTTCATTATTAATGATAGAGGTATTAACATCTAACACTGCATTTTCTTTACTATTTTTTTTCTCTTGAATGGTGCATGGTACTTCAAGAGAGTCTTCAAAATCTGATGAGACACATTTCTTAGGTTCATCAATAATGTTTATCCCTAAATTAGTATCATATTGAATAGATGATTCCTTGTTAATATGTTGAACCTATTGTATTGTGTCCTCTAAGCTTTGATCTACTTTTCTTCATAGGGTAAAGCCTGAAAAGAGTTTGTATTTCTTCTAATATCCTTACTTATTGGTCTCCATTGTTCAATTGATTTCATTTGTCTATATCTATTTTTTGAAAGTTGAAAACCATCCTCATCCATATCCATTTGTAAGTTTCTCTTATGGTTTTCTACATATGATTCTGCTAGACTCTTCTTAGGGCATGATCTCTCAATATGCCCCATATAATGACATCTTCTACATCTAAAAGATGTGTTTTCATAATCTATAATTTGCGTCCACATCTTATCCTCATATTTAAAAATGATTGATTATCGTAAAGCTTTACTTATATCAATCATGACTAATGTCCGAGCATAAATAGCCAAGAATCTATCTTTTGTAGTTTTTGAAATCTCAAGGAATTATCCTAGAATGTTGCCTATTTCCTTGAAGATATCCATATCCCATAATTCCATGGGTAACCTATACACCTAACCTAGACTAGCACTAGGGAAAGATTTACATTTTCAAGTGAAAAGCCTTCATACCAACAGGTAATGAACAATCTTGCTCTTCCCATAAACCAAGGACCGCCTTTTAGGATTCTATCCCTTTCTTCCCTATAACAAAAAATGGTTGGAAAGAAACCTTTGGGAATAAAGGATAGAATCACTCCTACAAACTTCCAACTCCTATCAATCTATATTCTCAAGGCTAAAGCCCCTGACCAATACCCATTAAATTTACCAAAAACTACCCTACCTTTGAGCAACACAACTTGATCCTCTATGGTGCACTCACCAACCTCTACTACTAGAGATGATTCTAAGTATTTAACTATAAATCAATCCATGGGAAGGAAACTAAAACTCAAAATCCACTAAAATTTACCAGAATATCCTATAGCGAATATAATATTTAATAAAAAATTATAATAATTTACATGCAAAATTTCTAAGATAAAAAAGGGAAAAAGAAACTTAGCTGAAAAATTCTATGCCCAGACAAAATGTCTTGCCTCATTGAAGCCCTAGCCCTCCATTGCTCCTCCCATCATCCAAACCTTGACTGACAAATATTTGCAATTTTGTTTTTTATGACTTGAAAATCATCACTACCTTTATTCTAGATGGATGACTTCACAGGGTCATATCTCCCTCAATATTGCTTAATTTTTTTATGTGACCACTTATTGTAAAGGTCTTCAAATTCCACATAAATTATTCTAAGGATAAATTGAATCAGACAACCCTTCATGAATATATCACTCCTAAAAGATGAGACACTTTTCAAAAAAATGCCAAAATTTAAAGTCGTTTTTATTAACATTATTTTATATTTATAATAAATAATTGTGGATATTGTAGGTTTAAAGTTGAAATATATTCATCAACATATTTATGATTTATTTATCTTTAAAATAAAAGCCTTGTGATTTAATTGTGGATAAAATGAAATTTTATTTGGCTAGCAAGTTGGAAAGATAAGTTTTTAATCATAATTGAAAGGTTAATACTACATTGTAATATATATATATATACACGTCCCGAGGGGGATAGCTCAACAGTTCAGGGTTTATATATATATATATATATATACACGTCCTGGGGGATAATGAAACAATTCACGGTTTAGCTCTTCTTTGGGAGGTTCAAGGTTCAAACCGTAATGTGTGTGTGGTTGTGTTAATCCCCTATTGATAAGCGTAACTCTTGGCCTTACAAGGTATCATGTTTGGGAGGGGATTGCTCAGCCCTATGAGTCAATCATAGGGGTTTATCACACTACCCAAATATATATATATATATATATATATATATATATATAGACACACACACGAATGATGTCAAGTTGGAGATGCCAATAGGTATAGCATTTGAATTTGATAGAATTCAAAGAGATTTTCTTTAGAAAGGATGTGAGAAAAAAAATAGGGTTTTCGCTTATAAGTAGAGAAGGGGTTACAAAAGAAAGTATATTAGAGGGGAAGGCTTGTGAAAATTGCATACTTATGAGTTTAGGATGATGACCAAAACATGGTTAGATATTATTGAAAGATCAAAGAAAGAGTTGGGCAAAAATATTTTTTAAAAATATATAGGTTCTTTTGATGTGTTGAAATTATTCAAAAACAAAAACCTATGTACAAATAACCAACATGAAACTTCATTAAAATGGTTTGGAATTGATAAAGAAACATATTAGATGGCTAGTCAATAAGGAGAATTATATAAAATTTTGGTTCAATGGTTGGCAACCACTGGCTTGAGCATATTTAACTTTTAAAGGTCTTATGATCAAAGATTATATTGATGAGAACAACAAATTTGAACATAAATTTCTATGAGTAACTTGGTTGAAGGAGAGGAACTCAAACAAATACTAAATGAACTTCAAAATATGCTTAGGAGTTTTATTTACTTATTTAAATACCAAAGGATGAGTTGATGTAGAATCTATTAAATATGGTAGATAGTCGATTAAATTGGACTATGGGGATTTACAGCAATTAGAATCTCCTTCTCCCAATGTTTCTCTTGGAAGAATGTTTTGTCAATGTAAACCCTTCTTAAGGCCTTAACATTCATTTAGCTAGTAATTCAAAGTAAGATTATTACACAAGGAAATTGCAATGAACTTATTCTTCTCATGTAAATATTTTACCTCGAAATTCTTAGCACAGAGTTATACTGAGATAAGAAATTCAGTGCCAAAAATAATTTTAACTATGATTGCATAGATTATTAATAAAAGCAACACTAATATCGTATATCCAACAACATAAGCATTCATAAATTGAAACGTGGAGATATAAATAACAGTAATTGTAGGAATTTGAGACAAGAAATTTTTATTTTTTTATTAAGGTTAGTGTGAGAAACCTCTACATCGACACTGAGGGCTAGGCATCCCCATCCAAAACATGACCTCTGATAAGGGTGAGAGCTGAGCTTATCAATAGGGACCAAACACAACCATACACATAGCTATCCCCTCACACACTCATCCACACCACGATTTGAACCTTGGACCTCCCAAAGAAGAGCCAAAGGCCAAACCATTACGTTGTCCCCTCTAGGACTTCAAGACTAGAAATATTACTATCAAGGACCACTTCAAGGGAGAAACCTCCTTACAAAATATGAAAAGTCTTGTCTAATCCATGAGAGTTATATCCTTCCCATTGTATACTATTTACAAGAATATTTCTTGACATTTTATGACATCCTACTATGATAGTATTCTATGACAATATTCCTAACTTATCTAATTTATAACAGTTACATTTTATTATTTTATATAAAATATATATATAATATTTTATTCTAAATAATCTCCAATAAAAACCAAACATATTATTTAATAGGAAAAAAATGCTTATTAAATAATTTTTTTTATTTTAGAGTTCAAACAACAATTAAAGGTTAGAGTTTCAATAACCCATAGAATTTTTGTTGAGATCTAAGTTTTCTTAATTATTAGACCTTGAGGACTATATATTCATCTATATTACATCATCACCACATAGTGGTATTACAACAAAGCTTGGATATTATCCACATATCACTTGACAAGATTTGAACCTGGGTCTCTTCTTTGAACATTGAGGAATCTAATTAGTTGAGTTAATGTCACTTGATTAAAATTTAAGTCATCACCCCATAGTGGTATTACAACAAAGCTTGGATATTATTTATGTATCACTTGACAAGATTTGAACATGGGTTTCTTCTTTGAACATTGAAGAATCTAATTAGTTTAGCTAATGCCACTTGATTAAAATTTAAGTTTACACGGGTTTTTATGAGGGATATCGATCTCCTCTTACCAAGGTTTGACCTTGGGTATCCTACATGAAAATCCATGGACTTACCACTACGATATCCCTTGTTGAGATCTAAGTTTTCTTAATTATTAGACCTTGAGGACTATACATTCATCTTTATTACATCATCACCACATAGTGGTATTACAACAAAGCTTGGATATTATCCATGTATCACTTGACAATATTTGAACTTGGGTCTTTTCTTTGAACATTGAGGAATTTAACCAGTTGAGCTAATACCACTTAATTAAAATTTAAGTTTACATGGGTTTTTATGAGGGATGATTGTTGATTTCACCTCTGCAATAGAAGAAAAATAATTGAACGGATTTCCTCTTTGATGGATGATTGTTATGTTTGTTTTCCTTCTATTTGTTGGAGTTATGTGTCATGTAAGGGTTGTTCTTGTTGTTAGTTCCTTAAAAAAAGAGTTGATTATGGAAATTTAACAGTTTGAGAAAGATGAAGAATATCTTTCATAGGAAGGCAAAGATGGGTATGCTTTAATTAACTTGTTAGAAATATAACGAGGACAATGTAATATTTTGTTTTGTAATGGAAGTGGCCCCCGATAGAAGCCAAACATACTTTATTAAAAAATATATTAAGTTTTTTAAATTGGTTATATGAAAATTAAACGAGTCTTTTATGTATAAAAATTATTTATTTATTTATTTATATATTTGGATTTGGTGCGAGAAACCCCTACGATTGATGCTCAAGGTTGAGCATCCTCATCCCACCATGAGCTCTCATAATGGGGAGAGTTGAGCTTATCAATAGGGACTTTAGTACACAACCCCACACACACTACGGTTTGAACTTTGGACCTCCCAAAGAAAAGCCAAAACTCGAATCATTGTGTTTTCCTCCCGAGACAAAGAGATTAAGGTATTATTTATTTTTATTTTTTTTATTTTAGATTTGGTTAGTGTCAGAAATCCCTATGACCGATGCTCAGGGTTAGGCAACTCCATCCCACCATGATCTCCCGTAAGGGGAGAGTTGAGCTTATCAATAGGGAATTTAACACACAACCACACACACTATAATTTGAACTTTGGACCTCCCGAAGAAGATCTAAAGCCCAAAACGTTGCGCTATACCCTTAGATAATATATATATATTAGATTTGGGTTGGGAAGCCCCATCCCACCATGACCTCTTATAAGGGGAGAGTTGAGCTTATCAATAGGGAATTTAACACACAACCACACACATGTCATAGTTTGAACTGTTGGACATTTTGAGCTCATTTAGTTATCATTGATGTCAAGGTGAGAAGTTGTCATTGATGCCAAGGTGAACACATGAAGTTGTCATTAATACCATGGAGTACACCATCATTGACACCAGGAGCAACGCGAAGAGTTGAAGAAAAGTTGTCAAAAAATTGTTTTATAAAGGTTTTTGTTAAAACCATGGTGGAAAATTAAAATATTTTTATTAAAACCATTATGAGGATATAAAGGCTTCCTTAAACATTGTAATGGCAGAATTAAGGTTTTTATTAAAACCATGGTGGCAGAATAATTTTCATCAAATCAATGAAGTACAAATGAAGGTTTAAATTTTATCTCAAGGAGGCTTTAATTTTATTAAAGTCAAAGATTTATAAATATAATTTATAAAATTTAAATTCTTTTAGAATTTAAATAATTTATAAATTATAAAGGTTATAAAAGCGTCGACGTCATCAAATTTAATGGAGCGTCGACGTCTAAACCATATGGTGAATTTCGTGTATAAATAATATGCCAAAGGGGCATTCAAAACTTACCCTTCTTCGATTAATTTTTCATGCGACCGAGCAAAGAGTATTTTCGTGCAATCGTTAAGGAAAAAGACAGAATTCATTTTATCTTTTAGCGCCAGGAAGAAGACGAAAGGAGAGGGCTTAAGGCCTCACTCACATTGGACAGTGTGGTCCATTGGCAGCACATGTTTTGCGAGAGCGTTGGGAGTGGAAGTGACCACAATCGATTCATGTGGAGGTTGTTGGTGTGTTTGTCTTGAGCGCTAAGGAGAAAAACTTTTGGCATGCACTCGTTTAGAGCGCAAAACTTGGAAGAAAGAGCATGAGGTGCTCTTAGCCTTCCAAGCGTGTGTTTAGCGCATGCGGTGTGCAAGCCCACGACTAGGGCGCACGAGGAGGCAGTGATTGGGAGTTCGAATCCCACTAGTGGCAAAGGTAATTTTTATTAAATATTTTATTTGCCTAATATTTTCATAAGGTGTTATTTGGAGTTATAAGGGTATATGAAAGGTTGCTTGTTTGGTAATTTATTTATGTTATTGGAGTTATAAGAAAAGTGGATTTGATTATTGCCAAAGTTCTTGCCATTAAAATTTAATTAAAGAGGTTTTTGAGTTAAATTTTTGGTGGATATTAACTTTATTTTAGTTGGGAGATTATAAGGTGTTGTTGGAAAAATATTTTATGTATGTTGATGGTTGTTTTTATAGATGAAGTGATAAGGTGTAATTGAGTTTTTGCATTACATTGTGAGAAATATTTATCTTCTAACCTCTTTGAGTTTGGCATAGAAGTGGTTGTGATTGTGATAGATATTTGAGGTTCCTTCATCATCAAGAAAAGGTATGAGCACATTCTTCCATAGTTGAGTTGATTGATTGGTTTTCTGAAAATAAGTTTGGAGTGAAAAGGATTTTGTTAGGGCTTCCTTATTGAGTGTGTTTTAGTTAATGCTGCAAGGTTTTTGGAATAAAGAATTGTTATGTGAACCTTGTTTTATAAGCATTGTTGTTGAAGCCATTGGTTGAGCAAGGAACTAGGGTTTGAAAAGAACATGAGTATCATTGTTATGTGAGAGTTGTTTTATAAGCATTGGTGTTGAAGTGAGTTGTTAAGTAAAGAACTTGAACTAGGGTTTGAAAAGAACGTGAGTATCATTGTTATGTGAGATTTGTTGTTAAGCATTGTTGGAAATATTTTGAGTGAATAATCATATTCTTGGACTAGGGTTTGTGAGAAATAATTATTTCATTGAGTGATTGATTGAGTAGAGTTGGTTGAGCCTAGTCAAGTGGGTGTGTGAAGTGATTGTTCAAGTTCCATAAAACAAACTATTCTATATTCTGAATTGAATTTAGAAAGTGATTGAGTTGAAGCATATTGAGTCTCTAACAATCCTCTGTATGTTTCTGAAAGAGTGATTGAAAGTGATTGAGCATTGTGATGAGTATAGAGCATATTGAGTCTCTAACAATTCTATTTGTGTTTATATGAGATTGGACAAGTTCTAGTGTGGACTTGTTGACAAGATTTGAGGTAAGTATTTGAGAAGACTTGTGGACAAAATTGAGTAAGCTTTTGTGGAAGCTTACAATACAGTTTGAGAGCAGATTTGGTTAAGTTCTTGTAAGGACTTATTGAGCAGATTTGATTAAGTTCTTGTGAGGACTTATTGAGTAGATTTGGTTAAGTTATTAAGAGGACTTATTGATCATATTGGAAAAGTTCTAGAAAGGACTTGTGTATAGATTGGTGTGAGATTTTGTGGAAGCTTACAAGACAGATTTGAGACAGGTCTTTGAGAAGGCTTGTGAGCAGAGTTGATTGATTTGTTCAAATATTGAGTTAAGGTTTGGGGCAGATCTAGCAAATTTGATTTGAGATTAATTCAAGCTTTGAGTTAAGGCTTGAGGACAGATATTGAGGACTAATTTGTGCTAGATCGAAGGACTGTGTTTAGTATAGATTCGAGGATAGAGTTGGTGCAGATTTGAGGATAGATTTGTGCCAGACCAGAGACAAATATTGAGCAGATTTGTGTTAGACTGAAGGACTGTGTTTAGTGTATATTTGAGGACAAAGATTGAGTAGATTTATGCTAGATTGAAGGATTGTGTTTAGTGTAGATTTAAGGATAAATATTGAGAAAATTTGTGCTAGACCAACGGACTGTGTTTAGTGCAGATTTTAGATAGAGCTTTGGAGGTGATAAAGTATTAAGGATAATAGTCTCCAGTGGATAGAGTTCCATTAGCTAGAGCAGTGAGGATAGGAGTCTTCAGTGGATAGAGATCCATAAGCTAATGTAATGGAGGCATCGGTTCTTCTAGAATATCACCAACCAGAGCAAGAGGAGAAAGGAGTTCTCCTGTGGATAGAGATCCACGAACTTGATTAAGGGGATTGGTATCTCCTTTGGACAGAGGTCCATAAACATTGTAATAGGGAAAGGATTCCCAAGAGATTGATTGAGAAAATTTTAGTGAAATATTTTCTCCGTGGAGTAGCCCACATTGGGTGAACCACGTAAATTATGGTGTCTCTATTATGTGTGATGATTTATGCATTACTTTAGTTATTGTTATTGATATTGCCATTGATTATATTGATTAATACTATTTGGGAAAGAAAAGTAAAAAGTGACCTTATACTGTTCACCCTCCCTCTTAGTATAATCTTGTGTTCTTCATGAACTTTGAACCTCTTGAAGAAGATCCAAAGCCCAAACCATTGCGTTGTTCCCCAAACAAAAAAAAAAATTATATATTAGATTTGGTTAGTGTGAGAAACCCCTACAATCGATGCTCAAGGCTAGGAATCCCTATCCCACCATGACCTCTCATAAGGGAGAGAGTTGAGCTTATCAATAGGGAATTTCATACACAACCCCACACACACACCGCAGTTTGAACCTTGGACCTCTTGAAAAAAAGCCAAAGCCTTAAATATTGCACTATCCCTTAAGGACTCAAACTCTTGGGCAGAGAGAAACCTTCAAAGCCACTCTTAGGTGGTCGATAATATCATCCCATACGGGTATACCACTATCTAGAGGAAAGCCACAAGAGGTTTTGTGTACACAAAGATAGTACATGGGGTGGTTTGAACATTGGAATTTCTATTTATTAGTTTTGGTGCCATATCCCAAAACCAATTGTGCTACAACAACACACACACACACACACACACACACATATATATATATATATACATATATATATGGTTAGTGTGAGAAACCCCTACGATCGACGCTTAGGGTTGGGCATCCCATCTCACCATGACCTCTCATAAGAGGAGGAGATGAGCTTATCAGTAGGGAATTTAACACACAACCACACACACATTGTGGTTTGAAATTTGGACCTCCCAAAGAAGAGCCAAAGCTTGAAGAGTTTTATCTATATTATTCAATGGTCACATAGTGATAATATAACTTGACAATTATGAATGTATCATTTGGAAATATTAGAACTTAGGTTTTTCTTTGAAAGTTAAGGTATTTGATAGGTTGAGCTCATGTAATTTGATATTAGGTTTAAGTTTTATTATTCTTTGTTTACTTTTGTATGATTTGCGAGGAGCAAGTACAAGCAAGGAGGAATTCTCACCTTTTATTTTTTTAGATCTTTGGGAAGTTAATAAAATAAAGGATTATTATAACAAAAAGCTAGGTAACATGGAAGGAAATTCATTTATAAATTTATAATTGGAAGTAAAAATTCCCTAGTTAGGGATAAGAGGAAGAGCAAGCATGCAATAATCCATATATAGGCAATAGATGTTACACCACAAGTGATTATCAAGGGTGAGATGAATGACCATGACATAATGGTTCTTGAAGTCAAAGGTTAATATTTAAATTCTATGAATGTTGACCAAAAAATTTGGTGATTGAAAATGGATCAAGTAGAAGTGAGAACTAAATTTAAAATACTCTAACTTTTATTTCAAATGAATTTTTCCTCATCATCTTCTCAATTTAGAAATTAGGGATAAAATAATGATTTGTAGCCAATGGTCTAGGGGATAGATGTCCTATATTTAACACAATGAAGGGAGATTTTTTTCTATGGAGACAAAAACCATCAAAAGGCTTCTATAGTGGGTTAGGATTTTAGGATTTTCATATCAACTTATAAATAAGGACATTTTTAAGAATATTAGCAATACTCTAGGAAAAATCATCCAAGAGGAACAAACTACTAAGGAACAAGAAGATGTATATACATGGATATATGTTATCATATAGATATTGCAAAACCTTTGCCACAATCATTAAATATTAAATTTGAATCAAGAGAATGAGATCAACAAGTGAATTATGAAACCATTTAATTTTTTTTAAGCAAAAAACCCCTTGCGGGGTTGCCTTGGTCTGAGAGACCACGACCAGGGGGTTCTACACTATCAAAGTCACCTAGGAATCGCACCTGTCCCTGCCTCGCACCAACATTATCAATTGGATTTTGGGTACCCAATTCAAATTTTTGGTAGGGTGGAGATTCAAACCTGGGACCTCCCTTGGAGGATTTCCCTCTCCTCTCCAACTCACCTAAAACACTTGGGTTGAAAACATTGAATTTTAATGTCATAAATATTGTGAGAATAGACACATGGCAACCAGTTATAAAGTAAAATAAAAGGAGAAAGAGACGAAAAAAATTAGTTATGAGATAAACATCAAGATAGAGCAAAGATATCATATTGTCATAGAAGCTAGAGTAGATCAAGTATTTTTCACTTCCAAAAGTGGCAAAGAGATAACTCCATACCATCAAATTTTGAAGGCCATCACAGTTCACTTAGATCAACCATTAGAAAAAAATAAATAAGTATACAAGCACTGAGGAAGTACATTATGTGAGTTCAAATTTAGAAGGAATTAAAGGTACCAATTAAGATGTGGAGGCAAATATTAAAACAAATAAGGCATAGGAGGTCAATTTTAATCTAGGTAAATCATCTTCATTTTTCTCAAGTAGTATAAAAACCTCTCCTTGCAATAAAAATGAAAGTAGTGTAGAGTGCAACCCTTGCATTATAAGGTTTAAAGAACAATATAACAATGAAATAATTATGGAGGATATCCATGAAATTTAAGGTCTTTAAAGCAACATAAGAAAGTATGGAGAACGATCCTTTCATTTTAGGGTTTCTAAGGTAACTTTTTTTTTTTTTTTTTTTATTTGTGGAAAACATCCCAAAAGGGATGCCACTTTCGGGTAAGACCCAAGGAGGCAGGGGTATCCATTCCGCAAAAAATGCCCAGGACTCGGACCTGGCCTACCACCTTTGACACACTCAAGGAGCAAACAAACACACAAACCCAATTTAAAAATAAGTAAATAACAACAAAAATAATAAAATAAAATAAAAAACATGCTCCTTGAGTGTGTCAAAAACAAAAGCACAACCAAACACGCACAATAAGATAAAAGAAACCACAACACAAACCACATAGAAAAACACAAGAACCACATAACAAAACACAAACAAGACAAAAACAACAGAACACTACAAAGACATAACCCAAAAAAAATAAAAAAAATAAACACAACCAAAACCTAAAAAATTAAAAAATAAAAATAAAAAACAACCAACAACAGACAATAAAAAAAACAAAAAATATAGAAAACACTCACCCATAAAAACACGAAATAACACAAACAAAGAGAAACCCAAGAACAAGAACAAAAAAAACACAAGAACAATAACAAAAAACATAAAAAAAAAAACAAAACAACAAAAACACAAGAACAACACAAAGAACACAAAAACAAAACAAAATAAAAAAACCCACCCACCTTAAAAAACTAAACAAAAAAAAAACAAAAAGGAAAAAAGAAATAAAAAATGAACAAAACAAAGACCTATCTAGACAAAAGACTATTAAGGCAAGAATCAACAGAGGAAACAAAATAAAGAATAGAATGAGCTAGGGAACTAAAAAAACTGAATGAACCAAAGAGAAGCAAAAAAAAAAACAAGAAGAAACTAGGTACCTTCGAACCGGAGCCATCCAAAGAAATGATAGAAAGAAGAGCTTCCCTAATTTGAGAAGCCCACCATATAGGAGGGTGGCCATAACAAGTAAGATCACCTTTGTCCAAAGCCCAATTAGCTAAAGCATCAAGCACTCTTGTTTTGATCTCTGACCACATGATTGTAATCAACTTTCAAAAATCCCATCTGGATTAATTGAATCTTCTCAATAATTCTTTTTATTCTCCAATCCACCTTATGATTCTTAGAAGGATTCTTCAAGAGATTAATCATAAGTTGAGAGTCAGACTCAACTAACACCTTTTCCCATCCAACCTTAGTAGCCTCCTAAAGACCTCTCGAGGATACCATACCCCTCAACAAGGTTATTGGAAAGAATACCCAAATTCTCAAGAAAAGTAAAAACCAGGGAGCCATCTGAAAGTCTACCAATTCCTCCCACACTGGCTTTTCCAGGGTTCCCTCTAGAGGCTCCATCAGTATTGACTTTTCCAAAATCCTTAGGAGGAGGTTGCCAATTTCTATTCCTATCCATTTTACTAATACTCACATTCCCTTTAAGATGGTTGCCCTTAGAAGGTTTAATATTCAATCTTTGCATCACTTGATCCCATATTTGGTGGGAGTTTTGGGGGTGATTAAGGAGATGATGGACTGATTCAACTAAGTTGGCTATGGTCTTTTGCCAAATATAGTGAATATCCTTCCTATCTTGATTAAAAATTTGGTTGTTCCTTTCATTCCAAATATTCCAAAGAAGAATGGTAGAACCCATCCAAACTAATTGCCTAATAAAATGATCAACACCCTCTTGATTAGGCCAATCCCTCCAAAGCTGCTCAAAAGTAAAAAAATTGGACCACTGTAAGCCAAGTAAAGTGGCCATTCTCCTCCATAGCTCGGAGGCTAAAGTACACTCAATAAAAAGATGGTTGATATTTTCTACATTCTCTTCACACATTTCACATCTAAAAGGGCCATGAAAACCACGCTTCATAAGTTGCTCACCGAGTAAGCACCCTACGATGCAATAAAAGCCAATTAAAGAACCTCACCTTAGGCCAGAGCTTTTGAGCCCACAATTGAGAAAATATGTCCGAAGAATGGTTGGGATTATTATGGCATAAGGTCAAATAACCTTGAGCAACTAAATACTCACCCTTAGTAGTGTTGTTCCATCCAAAACAATATTTTTCATGGGACCAAGAGAGGGATCTCATATGAAGGATGCCTTGGATATCTTGTCTTTGCCTTTCCGGGATTTGAATAGGCCACGTCCTCAATAGGGATCCAATATCTACCAACCTTTGAATTACGAGTATGGTACCGACAATAATTAGCCACCTTTATCCAATTAGCTCGGTGAAGCTCCTCCATCCAAGGCCTCCAATCGAGAAATTGAGTTATCAAAGGCTTGTGACCATCCCAAGAATCTGTCCAAAAATTTGCATGTTGACCATTATGAATGATCCAAAATAATTTTTTCTTTATCAAATCCTCACCAGTCTTAAGAACTGCTAAAATGGGAGAACCTTTGGTAGGAAGTTGATAGCGAACAAGGTCTTCAGGAATTTTGTTCTCAACATATTTAGCACGGAGATTATTGGCCCAAAGAGCATTGGGGTTATGCAACATCCTCCAATATAATTTAGCAACTAAAGCTTTGTTGTTATTAATTGAAGATCGTAAACCTAACCCCCCTTCACTCTTAGGAAGACATAAAGTATCCCATTTCACCAAGGCCCATTTTCTTTTCTCCTTAGTACCACTCCAAAGGAAACGATGACCGATTTGATCCAATTCTCGAAGAACAACCTTTGGGATATTCAAAATGAAAGAAACATAAATAGGAATAGCTTGAAGGACTGATTTTACCAAGGTGATTCTACCCCCATAAGAAAGCCACTTGTTGGTCCACTTTCCAATTTTCTTCTTGACTTTGTCCAACAACCAATTCCAATATTTATTTTTCTGCCTTTGAATATTTATGGGAATACCTAAATAAGTGATTGGAAGAGAGGTCTTCTTATATCTTAGCTTATCCAAGACCATGGATTCCTGTCTAGCAGGAAGCAGTGAAAGAAAATAACTTTAGATTTGTCTTCATTGATCAACTCGCCCGATAGCCTTAGAAAAACAACTAATGATTTGCTTAATATTAGAAGCTTCCTTAACTCGTAGCTTTACCTAAAAGAGTAGAGTCATCCACAAATTGAAGATGAGAGATAGGTCTAGCTCCATGAGCAATGGTAACTCCCTCAAGGGTTTTGTTCTCCCTCTTTTTGGTTATAGTCCTACCCAAGCATTCAGCAAGAATGATGAATAAATAAGGGGATAGCGGGTCACCTTGCCTAATACCTCTAGAAGTTGGGAAAGACTGAGAAGGCCTGCCATTGATAAGAACTAAGTAGGAAATCGAAGAGATACATCCCATAATCCAATCCATCCAATCCTTAGAGAAACCAAATTGCCTCAAAACTTTGATAAGGAAGTGCCAATCCACTCTGTCATAAGCTTTGGATAAGTCTAACCGAATGAACATGGAAGGAGAATTTTGCATATCCATGGAATGGATGGCTTCCTGAGCAAGAACTATCTCATCTACTATTTGACGTCCTTCCACATAACCCCCTTGCTCGGGGAAATAATCTTATGCAAAAGAGGCTTCAACCTTTCTCGCCATGATTTTAGTAATGATTTTGAGAAGAACATTACATAAAGCAATAGGTCTAAAAGTTGAGATATGATCAACCTCTTGAGCTTTTGGAACAAGAGTAATATAAGTTTTATTGATAACCTTCAAAATTTCTTTGGCTTTCCTGGCTTCTTCCACCACCTCTAATAAATCAACATGAAGGATATCCCAAAACTCTTGGTAGAACTCAATAGGAAAACCATCAGGACCTGGGTTTTCCCTTTTTGCATTTTAAAAACTACTTGTTGAAGCTCATTGATAGTAACAAGAGCAGTCAAAATAGAGTTCTCCTCAAAGTGATAAGAGAAGGGATTGCTTGAAGAACATTATATTGTGAAGTCGAGTCAAGGGGAGTAGCAGCAAAAATATTGGAAAAGTAATCAACAACAATAGAGTTCATGCCATCCCAAGTATAAACAACATCTCCAGAATCTGATTTTAAGGAAGAAATAAAGTTGTGAGATCTTCGAGCTAGAAGATATTTGTGGAAGAAATTTGTGTTTCGATCTCCTTCTTTGAGCCATTGAATTCTAGATTTTTGCTTCCATAAGATTTCTTCTCTTTTTCCCATTCCTCTAACTCGAGTTGTGAGTTTAATTTCATCTGCACTTCTCTTCTCCGTGAGGCCATCTAAACGGATTTTCTTATTCAAATTTTCAATATGAGCAATAACTTCATGTTTTTTTTTATGAACATCCCCAAACTCTTTCCAGTTCCAAGTCTTGATTTTGGATTTAATGTATTGCAGTCTTTTGGCAAAACAGAACATCTTAGTCCCATGCCTAGGTTTACCTTCCTTCCACCATTGTTGCACATGAGGTCTCGAAGGAAATGTCTCTAAGCCACATTAATTGAAAACGAAAAGGAGAGAAACTCACATTGGTTTTCCACATTTCCACCATGATTGGCCAATGATCCGAACCAACATTATTAAGAGTCTTCACTTTAGGAATGTGACCATGGATTAAGAAATTTTCAGAGAGCAAAAACCTATCCAATCTCTCCATTATACAAGCTAAGCCTTGCCTTCTGTTAGACCAAGTCATAAGGCCATTATCCAGTTGGATATCCACAAGATGGAGGTTTGCAATATATTCGCTCATGAGGTCAGTGCTTTTGTCCAAATTTCTATTTCCCCCCATTTTCTCATCCAGAGAGAGGATGGTATTGAAATCTCCTCCGATCAAGATCCAAGATTTAGGAAAATGAGAGATAATATGAGTAATATCCTTCCACTGTCTTCTTTTTTCCTCCAAAGAAGTCGAAGCATAAACAATAATGCAGAGCATAATCTGGTTGGAATGTCTACTTTGAATAGCTATAGCCAACAAACCCCAACTCGCCAACCATATGGTGAATAACTACCTCTTTTGGATCCCAAAGACAAGCAATGCCACCCGAAGTCCCTTGGGAACCGAGGGAAACCACTTTTCCAACTGGCCAAATTTTATCGGCAATTAAGTCCATATCCTCCATTGACATCTTTGTTTCTTGAAGGAAAACAAGATGTGGATGATTTACTTGAATCATTCTTCTAATTTCATTTTGTTTTGAAAGACTCCCTTTGAGTCCTCTAATATTCCAAGTGATGATCTTCATTAATACCAGGGCTAAAAAAGTTGGGAAGGGCATTAATCTTACCTTCCTCTACAAGCTTTTCACCTTCTTTTACCATATGATATTGATTGGTCTTGCGACCTACTTTTTGATTAGAATCCATCTTCAATTTTTTTTCCCTATTTCTTGACTTATTCCAATTGAATCTGAGATGGCTTCTAACCTTGAAGAATGCTCGTACATAGCCAAAATTTTACTAGATGGTTCAATAGAGTCTATATTGGGACCTGCATTATTTGAAGTTTTGACATTTGAAATATTGTTTTTCTTGTGTAAATTTTCTCCTTTTTTTTTCTCGTTGAAAACCTTTGATTTGTTGGTTTGTCTCCGAGTTCTTCCCTTCATATTTAAATTGTGTTTCTAAGATTTCAGGTTTCCATTATTTCCTCTTCCTCACTTGGGACATCATTTGTGGAAAGGATTTCAAACATATTAGCAGATGACTTTGATTGATCCTTCATAACTGGTTTTTTTTCGAGTGTTCTTCTTCTTAGGTATTTGGAAACCTGCTGAGTTTATATCTTCTTTCTTTTGATCAAGAATTTTATTTGGGCAAGCACTGGCCAAATGACCATATTCATGGCAAATTCTACAACGAAAAGGAATGTTCTCATAGTCCACTACTTGCTCCCAAGTGTCTTCCCCAAATTGTAATGTGATCTTTTTAGGTAGGGGTTTGTCAAAATCCATTAAAACACAAATCCGAGCATAAATAATATGTTCAAAATTTTGAGTACAATCAGCAGTCATCATAAAAGTTCCTAAAGAGTTTCCAATTGAAGAAAAAATAGTAGGATTCCAAAATTCAATAGGGAGGCCAAAGAGTCTAACCCACACGGGAGCAATAGAAGGCATCTCTTCTTTGGATTTAAATTTAGTATGCCAAGGCTTCATGAAAAGCCCCGCCCTTCCAAAAAACCAAGGACCCCCTTGAAAAGTTTTCTCTCTATCTTCATTATTAGCAAATAAAACAAGAAAATAACCATTTGGATAAATAGAGATTTGTAACTCACCTTTAGTTTTCCAGCTTTTTGCAGCCCAAACTTTGAAAGCGAGATAGACTCGGACGAAAACCCACGAACCGAAAAATTAGTCCTCTTTTTTCCAAATCTTCAATGCCAATCTGAATGTTACCCATATCAAGCTTAACAATAGGAGTTCCATCACCTGCTTTAAGACATCCCGACTCCGTTTTCTCGGGATCAATCTTAGGCATTCTTAGAGGTTTATGGGAAGCCCTAATATTGATATTAGCATTGGGTTGAGGTTGTCCACCATGAAGGGCATCCCTAAAATTCATTTTTGGGACTCGAGTCTTCAAAATTCTTACCCTTGATAGGGGTTTTCATAGTAGAATTATTTTTTGGGTGCACCTTAGCACCAGATTCACTTGAGATATGAGCCATTTTTTGATCAACTGCTTGAAACTTGTTTTGTGATCTCTTTAATCCTTGCCCTAGACGTCGTGGAAAGGTATGGTTTTCACTTTTCTTTTGTGCAACAAATTGGAAGTCGTTGTCACTCAAGTTCATAGTATGATCTGTTGAAAGACAAATTTCTAACCCATCTTGTATCCCCTGCAACATTTCCTGCTAAAATATTGAGAATAAACCACAAAAATATTGGCCGCTAGGGCCCGAAGGCCCTAAAAACCAACCTCTGGAGCTGCTTGCACTCAACCCGAGATGAAACCCTCGCATAGCCGCTTGCCAAATATGTCGTTCACACATAGGGATGCGCTAGGATCTGTGTTGCTCCAAATGATATGAAAATTGGTGGAGACGTTCTAGGGTTTTTTAGGCATCTACCCTCAAAATTTTAGCTCAATCCGAGTTCGGATGAGTGAGATATGACCGAAACGAGTTCGGCAGTTTGGGCAGTCCTGCGAAAAACGTCTCCCTCTAATCACCAATTCTAGGTTTCTCAACTTATTAAGCATTTACACTCATCAGTGGAACTTTTTAAATCTCATACAAAATTTTGATATTTTTCTTGGTGGAACTCTTAAAGCTTCCTTTAAACTTTCCGTTTCCAAGGTAACTTATAGAAGAAAGTGTTCTCGAGGATATTCCTTGCACCTAAGAGTTTTTATTACAAAAAATAAAGATATTGATGAAGATGAGTGTTGGTGGTAATGTAAAAAGGAGAGGAAAAACCTTAAAATAATATCAAAGAGAAAAAGAAACTCATATGGAAATCAATATAGGTAAACAAAAGCAATTATTGTAAGTGTTGATAATAAGCAGAGCTAAGCACATAAAATAAAAATAAAAAACAATGATGAAAGTGGTGTATTAGAAGATTAGAGGTATGGATAAATCCCTTTAAAAAATTATTAATAAATTAATAGTCTTAATAGTCCCAAGTTTATTTTAATACAATAAACAAAAATAAGTAGTAAGGGATGTAAAGATGTATCCAAAAATATTTGGAAGATGGAAGATTCTCTAGCAATTTATGTTGTTAGAGCTTCATGATTTATTACAATAATATGACATAAATGCAAAAGGAATGGATGATTCCTAGAAGCAAAACATATTTGGATTGATAGTCATTTTTGCAAGAAAGATAAATGTATCGAAGTTGGGTTTACAAATATATATGCTTCAACTAAGATTACTCCTGAAAGATGTTAGGACTTCAATTTATTCTTATGAAATTTAAAGATCGACCATAATTATGGTTTATTTATTTTTGGGGGGACTTCAACACAACTCTATCTCCTTTAAAAAATAAAGGTTGTAATCCTGGATGGTCTAAATAATGGAGGATTTTTCTTTATTTATCAATTCAAATTACCTTTATGTTGTTATTTCTTCAAGCTTCCAATATACATGGAATAATAGACACATTAGTCAAACTCATATACTAGTAATATTGGATAGATTTTTCTATGTAATACATGGTTGCAAACTAAGTATACAACTTCTTCAAACATTTTGTTGCAAGCAAGACTAGATTATAAACATATTCTATGTTATGGTGGGATATAGGAAGGTCTGAAGGATCATGTATGTACAAATTTGTTCAATTTGTAAAACATCTAAAGGGGAAAATAAAGATTTGTAATGCCAAATATTTTGGTAACATATTTAAAGCAAAAGAGGAAATTAAATCCAAGCTCAATAGTTTACAAGAGATATTAGAAATCAATGGAATGGAACAAGATAACTAGGTGCAAGAAAAATAATTATTTTTTATTGTCGTTATAAATTGAAAAATGATTATCATAATATTTTGAGTAAGAAAGAGAAATTTTGGAGATTAAAATTGAGATAAACTTGGTTAAAAGGAGATAAAAATACAAAGTTTCTTCATAGGATGGCTATAGTACAAATATCAACATATAGAATTAGTAGAAGGAGTTTATATTGAAGGCTAGAGTGAAATTAGAAAGGAGGCAAGGTCTTTTTATCAAAATATTCTAGGATCAGAGAAGTCTGAAGTTCTTAATGATAAACTTCTACAAGAATTACCTTCAGTTATAATAGATGAAGACAATAGAAAAATTATGGAGCCTATTACTATGGAAGAAGTTCATTTAGTTCTTTTCTCTTTTAATAAGGATAAATCCCTAGGTTATGATGGGCTCTCTACAACATTCTATCAACATAATTGGGATAAAGTGAAGGATTATTTATTGGTGGTAGTGGATGAATCTAGGGTAAAATAATACATACCTTATAAAATAAATGCAACATATTTTACCCTGATTCCAAAAAAGAAGGATGCATAATTGTTTGATTCATTTAGATCCATAAGCCTATGTAATATGACATATAATATTATATCCAAAGTGATGGTGAATTGGTTAAGACCACTATTAGACAAAATTATTTCAGAAGAGCAAGGAGGATTTATGAAAGGGAGATAGGTTCTAGATAGGATCATAGTAGCTTATGAATTTATACATTCAAAAACTTCAAGAAAAGAGAAAGCAATGCTCTTGAAACTTGATATGAGTAAAGCCTATGATAGGGTTAAACAATATTTTCTTTTTACAATATTAGAAAAGTTTATTTTTAGGAAGAAATGGTTTAGATGGATTAAAGCTTGTGTCTCCACATTTTCATATTTAGTGTTGGTCAATGGGTTAGTAACAAAATATTTTAAAGCCAAGAGAGGTCTTAGATAGGGAGATCCTCTATCTCCATATTTGTTCTTTATTACGGTAGAGGTTTGGGTAGGAACTTGAAGAAGGCTAACAAATATGGGCTTATAAGTGGATTTAAGGCTAGTAATAACATCAACAAAATCACCCATCAATAGTTTGTAGATGATACAACCCTTTTTGGAAGGGCAAGGATAAATGAGGCTAGATATTTGAATAACTTATTAAAGGAATACAAAAGAACATCAAGGCAAAAAGTTAATAGGATAAAATCCAAAATTTACTTCCTAAACACTTCAATTAAAATCAAAGCAGGGATATGTAGGTTACTTCAAATGGAGGAGGAAAATTTACTAGCAACTTATATAGGGATGCCCTTATTTGAAGGGAGAATGAGGATATAATTATGGAATCTAGTTATAAGTAAAATTTAAAATAAACTACTGACATGAAAAAGTAAATGGTTATCATTAGCAAGGAGAGTGCAACTAATTAAACCAATATTACATACCATTCCAACTTATTATATGCAATTGTATACTATGCCAAAATCAATAGAAAAAAGTTTAATCTATATTATGCGATCACTTTTATGGTCAAAATTACATGATAAAAAGAAATTTCCTTTGGTGAAATGGAGCAAGGTGTGTGATGATAAAGCTAGGGGAGGTCCCGGTTTAATAGTTCTTGTGGATGCAAACTTAGCTCTTAGGGGAAAAGTAATTTGGAGATTGTATAAAGAGAGTCAAAGACAATGGACAACAATCTTCCAAGTATGTTGAGCTCAATGACCCAAGCCTAATTTTTATTGCATTCTCTCTACCAATGGTTTTGCACTTTGGAATGGTTTAAAAAAATCAATTGATCTAGTGATTAAAGGTTTAAGGTGGGTATTGGAGAACAAATTTCTACTTGGATGGATACTTGGCATGATAAAAAAACCACTCAATCTAGATCCAATTTTGAAACTTTGTATGAGATTACTTCAAGACAAATATGGTGATAGGGTTTCAAACATTTTGTACAAGGATAAAAAAGGAAGATACAAATGGAAAGAAGATTTTTTTACAAGTATACAAGACATTGATGCTAGGAGGCAGTTGAGTAGAAAGATAACAACAATTATTATTCCAAGGGGATCCAAGGATAAATTTATTTAGGAGTTGAATAACTCAGGATAATACACAACAAGAAGTGGATATAATGTAAAGCACCGATAGAATAGAAATATCACAAGAATATGAAGAGATATTTGGGATAGCTCGAACATTCCTAAAGTCAAAATGTTTGTTTGGCTAGTAGGTCATAGAAGAATTTTATCTTGGGATAACCTTATGAAAAGGGGTTTTCATGGCCCCCCATAATGTGTTCTTTGTAAAAAGGAGGAGATTATAGACCATCTCTTGGGACATTGCTCAATGGTCTGGAAACTATGGCAATTGATTCTTCGTATGTTTTATAAATGCATGGTGATGAATGGTAGAATTGAAGAATGGTTAAAGCAATGGTTAAGCACTTTTAAAAGTGGGGCTTTACAAACAATCTAGGATATATCAAAAGATACAATACTTTGGATTGTATGGCTAGAAAGGAATAGAAGAATATTTAAAGGAAAGGAAAGTAGTTTAGAGGTAATGAAAAAGAAATTTTGTTTAGCCATAGAGGAGTCTAATCCAACCCTATCAACTCACCCAATCCCTAATATGGAAGCAAAGAGCCTTGATAGATGGAATCAAGTCATCAAATGGAATTATGATGTTGGGTACATGAGAAATAAAAATAAGACAAAATATAAAGTGGAAATCACTAGATGTGAATTTCGTCAAATTGAATTTTGATGGAGCATCTAAATAAAATCTAGGACCAACAAGAGAAGGAGGAATGCTTAGAAATAATAGAGGAGAGATTTTGTCTCTTCATGCTTTCAATAGTGGATTTAATATAATTAAAGAAGTTGAAGCGTGAGTGGATTAAGAAGGGTTAAAAATATGCAAACAAATGAAATGGAACAACGTATGGATGGAAGGTGATTCACTCATAGTAAGAAATGCAATTTTGGGGAAACTAAAGGCTCCATGGAACATACAAGAGATAACTGTGGAAATTCAAGATCTTGCTAAAGAAGTTGAATAAGTTAGGTTTACACATACATTAAGGGAAGGAAACAAATGTGTAGATAGACTAGGAAATAGAGGGTTTTTAATTAAAGATCATGAAGTTAAATTATTTTTTCCATGTTTAGAAGAAGTAGTAAGTTTAGCTGAAGCTGACAAGAAAATGTTGACTACCCAAGTCAAATAATGATTAAGAGTTACTTTAATGTTTGAAGAACACAATCTTATACTGAGATGGGGGGGAACAATATAAGACCTCTTTTTACTTTTTCCTTTATACTTCAAAATAGTAAAGCAATATACCCAAAGCAATAACAAAGCAATGCATAATATCATCCACAAAGTGACACCAATTTTAACGTGGTTCACCCAGAATGGCTGGGTTACATCCACAAAACTTTTCTCTAAAAGTTATCTCAAAGTTCTTTGGGAATCCTTCCTAATTACAATATTTATGAGCCTCGGTCCAAAGGAGATACCTTCCCCCAATCTGAATTTATGAGCCTTTGCTCAAAGGAGATACCTTCCCCTCTGCTCTAGAAATGATCCCTCAGAAGATCAATCGCCTCTACCTCTTGCCGGCACGTGGAACTCCTTTCCACCGAAGACCTCCTATCCTCAATGCTTAGCCTAAGAGACCTCTGCCTTCTATGATCACGTCCATAGCAGCTCAACAACTTGTACCAAACATAATCAATCGGTCTAGTACAAGTCTTCCTCTATCTGTCAGATCTGTCCAACTCTTGAACAAATCAATCCTCTACATACAAGCCTTCTCAAAGACTTGCCAATCTATCCTCAGGTTCTTCTCATAGAACCAATTCATTTCTGTCCTCAAGTTCTCTGATAGAACTATCAAACTCAGCTCACAAGTCGTCTGCTAGGACCTGTCCAAATCTGCTCACAAGTCCCCATCGAAACTTGTCCAAAACTACTCACAAGTCCCCACCGGAACCTGTCCAAAACTGCTCACAAGTCCCCACCGGAACCTGTCCAAAACTCAGCAAGCTCACCAAGAAAAACTTTCTTAGTAGGAAATCACAAAGTGAATTGTTAGAGACCCAATGTGATTTGTCAAACTCATAGAAGCATAAAGAGAATTGTTAGAGACTCAATATGTTCTATACTCAAATCCCAATCTCAAAACTCAACTCAATTCAACTCAGCTCAATCTCAATCTCAAATCTGAAAACTCAACTCAATATCTAAAATGGATAGGATATAATGTTTTATTTCAAGAACATGAAACCCCAACAATTGCCAACTATGCAAAGAATCACATAACAATGATACTCATGTTCTTTTCACCATCAATTAGGGTTTCAACAACAATGCTCATCAAACAAGGTTTAGTCAACCAACACAATTCAACTCAACAACAACCTTGAAGCATTCAACCAATCATCACAAGAAAAGGAAACAAGTAGAAATCCTTTTCCCTCCAAAGATATTTGAACAAAACAACCACCAACACAATATCACCAAATGCAAAGAATAACTTGCTCAAATCAACTCAATGGAGTAAGCCCAATATCATGAATCAAGTAAAGCAATAACTTGATCAAACAACCTCTATGGAAGCAACTCAACCATCAAACTCAAAACAGCCAACCAAGGGTTCCGCCAACTCAATGCAAGTAGCTAGAATCACAAATATAAACCCTCGTGCACAAAGCTTCCACTATCTCAAACAAGAAATTATGCATTCACCAAAAACTCTCCTTAAGGATAACAATGCATAAGTAGTCTTCAACAAACCAAAAAATAGGATTTACACCCAACCAAAGGAAACCTAGTTGAAAACCTTTTCACTCCAACCTTATTTCAGAAAAAACATACACCAATCATACTCATAAGAAAAATGTGCCCATACCTTTTTGGAGTAGAAGAAAATTGATCCTTAAAGTTGTCACCACACACAACCCTCAAACTTCCAACCAAGTTAGGGTTAGAACCAAGATAAATCAGCATATATAAAAACTTTCCTTAATACACATTTTGGCTCCTCTTCTTTAAAAACAACCACCAAAGAAGCCAAAAACACAACAACCAAAACTTACACCTTATATCTCCATTTTTAAATTTAGCATAGCAAAAGACTAATCTAAAAAATACAACCAAAGAAATATCCCCTTATTTCTCCTATGTATTTTAAACAATGCTAAGCAATGCCAAAAATCATATCAAGAAAATAATCACACCTTATAATGGCTACCCTTGAAGAATCCGAAATTCACGGCACAAAACACGTTTTAATAAAAACGTGACTAATCCATGCACAGCTCCCTCTATGGGGATCGAAACACAAACCTATGCCTACGCAAAGCCCAAACACAACATTTGCTGCCACTAGCCCACAAGGGGCTTACGAAGTCCAAGATGGACTTCCTTCCACATAAACGGTCAAGCTTTTCGAAAGCTTTTCAAACCACGAGCTCTCCTCTTTCGCAGCGTAAACAGAACATTCGATCGCAGCCAAACCAATTAATTGCATTTGATTTTCCAAGAGACTTTAACCTTAGGAACCTTCTCAAATTTATAGTCCATACATGGACTTTAGAACACATCGGCTACAAAGAAAAGTAATTTCGAATTTAATCGAAATTTGCTTTCTAAAGTGTTTAAAAACCCTTAAGTATTTTTAATAAATTAAAAATAATTTCTCCCTTAATTAATTAAATAATTAATTAATTAAAACCTTAAAGGGTTTTAAATAATAATTAAATAAATAATAAAGAGAACATCCATTGGTTTTTAATAAAAACCATTTAACTTGGTTTTAATGAAAAACCCTTGCCAATGGAATCTCTCCGGATTCTCTTGGAATCTTCCACCTTTGAAGCCAACACATCCTCTTAACATTAATGTCATTTCCTTTTGACATCAATGACAACTCATAGACAAGAAGCTAGGATCTCAAACCCAAAATTGCCAACAATGTTTTCCATGGTAATATTTCTTTTATTTTATAATATTAGTGTGTTTTCATATAAACTATATATCATAATTTTTGTGGTTGCACTCGTGCTTAAGGTAGGAAACTAGCAATCCATATTTGGTAAAACAAACTATGATAGTGTGATGTTTTTGAAATATTACTCTACTAAGATGCAATGCATAGATAGTAGAGGTGAAGTTTTGGTATTGTGAAGGTTTTTGTAGAAAAATGTCAAGAAGGGTGTTGAATTTTGGAATATTTGTATTCACATAAAAAAATACAAAAAACACAAAAACGAAAACAAAAATCAAGACTTCAAACTCTTTATGTAAAATGATATAGATTTTTAGCTATTGCATCTCAATTGATATGATAAGTGAATCTATTTGTAAACTCTCAAAGCTCTAAAGAAGAGAGTTGTGATTTTTCAAGGGTGGGGGACTCAAGTACAACCCCTTGTTCTCCAACCAAAAAAAAATTATAAATTGAAAAAGGGTCATAATGGTCTAAAAAATCTAGGGGATATTGCTTGAGGAAGGGATAGAAATACCATTATTTTTGCTACAACAAAATAGATTTGTCTTCTCATAGAGTCAAAAAATTTTTAAATCTAGACACAAGTGTAGTACCTTGACACTAGTTTGGTTTTTGTAAATTTTTAAGGAGCATGTAGAAGATAAATCTAATAGCAAAAGACTCATAAAACCAAAAATTTATCTAAGGATAGCTCAGGTACCGATTCGCTTGCAAACAAGGTCGATTGAATCCAAGGAGCGATCCATTAGCAAAAGTGATTGACTAACTCTAGACAGTGATTCATTGAGGAAAAAGTGTTGTTTTACGTGCATATGTAAGCAATTCACTTGCTAAGTAGAGGTAATCTCTTGGATGGTCACAAAGGTAAACTAGAAGACACAAATCTTAAGGTGAATCTTTTGTAAACAAATATTTTGACATATAACGATGCACTAAGTCACTTCAAAAGCCTTTGAAGCTTGTTAGAGGCATAATTAGAGGTATGTAATATTTTGCGATGCATCAATTTTCTAAAGATGTCCCCATATATTTACTTTTACTAGGAGTAATTGTTTCTTACCCTAAGTAACTCAAGGATAGACATTTTCTATAAATGGGGCTCTAGGACCTTTTTGTATTCATTTTTTGGCTATGATAATTTAGAGCTACATTGTTTGAAACCTAGATTATGCTTTGACCTCATGAGATTGTAAAAAGGAAGGAAGAAATTACCGCATGAGTGCATCCAAAATAAGAGTTTGAAGAAACTCCAATGTCTAATCTCTTTTTTCAAAAGGTGAAACCCCCATGGCCAACTCAATTAATCAAGGCTTCATACCACCACAAATTGATTACCTAGGCAAACAAATGAGTTATTCATTTACTTTAGCAACTTATACTTCTATAACCTTAACATACACCAACCTCTTTATGGGATACTTGTCAATGTGAAACAACCTACTCTTTGTAATCCAATACTATGCTAGTAACTCGTCACTACCCCTAATGACAAAATTTTCCTCCTATAAGTATTTCTTTGATACAAATTCCACATAGATCCAATTTTTCAAATATGTTTAACATCCCTTCAAGCTAGTTTATAGCTCCAAATGTATGATATTTAGGGTTAAATCTAAACAAAAACCTTGCTAAAAACACTCAAGCACTGATTGGATAAATGGTATCACAAGTGTCCTAGGGAAACACCCAAGGGCTAACATTAACTCCAACCAAACAAGAGTAATACAACATGTAAGGTACACCTCCTCAAAATAGGTAAATTCTACAAGTAAGTCTACAATACCCTCCTCCACAATATAATATGCAACCACCTTTGAATCAATAATGTGTTTACCAAAATCCACCACCTCAATATCCCCTACCTTATTATCCACTATATCCACATCATGGTTTTACAATGTATCCTTATCTGTCTCATCAAAAATATGATTAGCCTCCCCCTCAACAAAATATCCTGGGAGCACTTCCTAGGCCATAAAATCAACTTCCATATTGGACCTACCAAGGACCATTAAACTTAGTGGTCTATTCTTCCATTTCTATAATAGCTATGAAAGCCTTGCTTAATTTTGACAAGAACAAGATTAAGACGACATTGGATCATCTTAGTAAACTATTGATGCTAAAGTCGACCCACCACATCCAAGAGGAAGACATAATGGTACACTTGCTAATATACTCTCTTCATGATAAGTCTACTTTATGGTATAATATATTATGATGTAATTCAAAGACAAGTTGTGCATCAACCGTAGAATTGTTCATGCATAGGTTTGGTAGTATAGGAAATGGTTACTCTATTTTATTTTAATTGAACATAATTCAAAGACACGCTCAAGAAAATATATGATTTTAATATTAAATATTTAAGAACATTGAATTTAATACCACAAATTGTTAGACCAAATGAAGAATAAATGTTACTATATTACATCAAAGGCTTACAATCTAACCTTGTATTTAATGGTATGCAATGCTATCCATCATACACTAGATACAACATTTGAAGAGATAGATAGAAGAGAACATATTTTTTTAAGTAGGAAAATTACACCCCACTCCACTAATGGCCTATGCAACCCAAATTACCTAGAACATAACTAGGCCTGATTCAATGCACACCATTTTACCTAATCCTAATACCCATCCAAATGCTACCAATAATTCTTCTATGTCACTATATATCATTACTCATCCCTAGCTAGAGAGCGTCATCCACTATAGCCTTTCAACCATAACTTCTAACCCTTCTTACTCCATTTAAATCAAACAATGAGTCAAGAAATAGTTTTGCAATGAGTGAGATCATGGAATTGATAAAAATATTGGTAAGCCTAAACAATGGTGTAAGGTAATAAAGGCAAAAACCATAGAATTGGAAACCTTGGAAGACTCCATATCTCATAAAATATCAGGTGTCTTGATAAGTTACTAACCAAGGAACAAGTCAAACTTACAACCATATGGTTAACACAAATTCGAAAGTAGAGTTAACATGGTGTCTTCTATGTAATGATAGGCATAACCCCATAGAATATGTGGGATCCATCAATAATTATTAGAATATCTAGTATAACCAACAATTATAGGCTCAACATATCACCATCTTGGACCAATTGGTTCCCATAGCATAGCTAATCAATCTATGTATCAACAACCCCAAACTCAATAATCAATACCTGCCCTATATTATACCAACAATGTCATTATAGCTAAATTTAGCTCTATATAAATTGATGAAGAGTCAATATTTGAAGATGATTCCATATGCATTTTCCAATAAAGGGTTAAGACCAGGGGTAATAAAAAGGATTCTAAAGAGCAATTAACTAAGAAACAAGATGAAATTGAAAGAGGTACAATAGTCCTTAGGAGAGGGAGACTAGTTTTGCATTTATAAGATAAAGGGTTCATCATGGCACAACAAGAAAAATAAAATAAGGAAATCATAGAAATGGAGAACACAGGCATGCCTCAAAAGGAAAGAGGATTGGCATAAACTAACAAAGACAAATAGATAACTTAGGAAAAAGGGCCTATAATGGATTTAGGGGATGGAGGAGTAACGAAGAAACCTATCAAGAGGGAAAGCATTAAAGAAAGAGGTCAACTTTAGAAATAAGTCAAACAATGACTAAAGCATCCCTCTCTCACAAGCAAGGAACACAAAACATCTATAAGGCAATATTAAAACATCACAATGCAAAGTGAGAGTGCTTATGTGAAATTCAAGTTTTACATTGCAAAGGAAATAAAAAGGTTCTATGCTAATGTTAGTATGCTAAAAGCATTATCTCTATAGAGATAGTGGGATCTACTCTATGAGGCTTTGAAAGGACAAGAAAGAGGTTATGCTAGGTGTAAGTAACAAAAAACTCACTCCAACTAACATAGTTGATCAATAGAATTTTATGGTAAAGCATCCAACAAATATCCAAGTCAACATGTTTGATATAATGAGTGCCTTGAAGACCAAGATGTTGAAGCCACCCCAATTTCATGTGATCCTTAAAATTGAAAACTATATATTAAGGATTTACATAGTTTATTTGGGGGTAGCATTCATAGTTATGCCTAAACCTATTTGTGAAGATATGTGTTTACCTTATATCCAAATGACTAGGCACCTGCTTGCTCAAAATTGCAAGTGTTTTGATTGCATTTGTAAGTGATTCATTCCATTTAGAAAGTGCTTAACTTTAAAAAAGTTGCACTTTTTAAAGTTGAATCTAGAGTGATTCATCAAGATGATGGACTTGATTCATCAATTGAGTCTCAAACTGACTTTGAAATTCATCATTTTTGTTATTTATGCTTTATTATTGTAGGTACTCTACAAATGGTGACTCTGACATGAAATATAGATTTTTGAAAGTTTTGTGAAGGTGACTCCATTAGAATACAAGCACCATAAAATATTGAATCTAATATCATATGTGTATTTTCATAGATATAAAATACTCAAAACAAATTCTAAGTAATTTTGCCAAGACATAATTAGCAAATAATTTGCTCAGCTTAATGAGCAATTCACTCTAAAAATAGTAAAATATCTTCAAGTCATATCTAACGAGCAATTCACTTTGAATAAGAAGTAATTTACTATGAAAAAAAAGATTCTTCCTCACTCCCTCATGGAAGGTGGTTTGCTCTAGTATCAAAATTATTCAGTTTGAGCGATTCACTTAGATCCCTTCTCATTACTTTTTTTTTCAGGTTTATAATTACTAGGCAATTTGCTCAAAATTGTAAGCAATCACTTGTAATTGAAAGCAAGTTACTCCATTTTATGAGCAAAGAAATTTGCAAATAAAATTATTCTATCATTTTTTGCTAGTGAATGCTCTAAATTGCAAGTGAATCTCTTCACAGGAATTTTTTTACATTTTACAAATTTTGACCCTAAAAATCTATCCATATAGGTACATACATGTAATCTTATGAATACATGATTGAAGACTCAAAAAATAGGAAAATAACATTAATCATTGTACATCATTACATACCATCAAAATATGAAAAAGGAAAAAGGAAGGAACAATTTTCCACATGAGTGCATCTAGGAGAAGAGTTTGAAGAGATTCCAATATCTAAACTTGTTTTATCAAAAGGTAAAAACCCCATGTCCAATCTTGTCAATCAAGGCTTCAAAACCCCACAAAGTGGTTACTTGGTCCACAAATGAGTTATTCATCTACTTTAGCAAATCAAACTTGGTCTAATATTGTTCTAATTGTAACACACACCAACCCCCTTTATAGGATACTTGTCGATGTGAAATAACCCACTCTTTGTAATCTAATACTATGCTAGTAACTTGTCACTGACCTTTAATTACAAAATATTCCTTGCATAGGTATTTCTTCAATACAAAGTCCACATATATCTAGTTTGTCAAATACGTCTAAAATCCCTTCAAGTTAGTTTATAGCTTCCAATGTAGGATTTTTAGGGTTAAACCTAAAAAAAAACCTTGCTAAAAACACTCAAGCACTAATTGGACAAATGGGGCCATAAGTGTCCTAGGGAAACACCCAAGGGCTAACATTACCTCCAACTAGTCAAGTGTAATAGAACATACAAGGTCTGCCTCCTCAAAATTGGCAAAATCCACAACTAATTCTACATTACCCTCATCCACAATAGAATATGAAACCACCTTTGAATCAATAATGGGTTTACCAAAACCCATCATCTCAATATCCCATGCCTTATTATCCTCCATACCCACCTCATGGTTATGTAATGTATACTTATTTGCCTCCACATCAACATTATGATCATTTTCCCCCTCAACAAAATAACCTACGAGCACTTCCTAGGCCAAAAAATCAACTTCCACATTGTACCTACCAAGGATCATTAAACTTAGTGGCTTATTCTTCCATTCCTATAATAGCTATGAAAGCTTTGCTTACCTTTCATGATAAAAGGGAATACAATTTCATTAGATCACCTTTACAAACTATTGATGCTCAAGTAAACCCACCACATCGAAGATGAAGACATTATGGTAAAAATATTAATATACTCTCTTCATGAAAAGTTTGCTTTATGGTATAAGGGATTACGATATAATTTATTGATAAATTGAGCATCAATCATAGAAAAGTTCATGCATAGGTTTGGTAGGATGGGAAATGGTTACTCTATTTTATTTTAATTGAAACAATTCAAAAACATGCTCAAGAAAATATATGATTTTAATATTAGATTCTTAAGAACATTGAATTTAATACCACAAAATGTTAGGCCAAATGAAGAACAAATGTTATTGTTGTAGATACCTAAAAATATCACATTATCCCTTGTGTAGTGTTAATGTTTAATTAATTTGCAAAATGCTCCCAAAATCCTATTATTTTGTATTAAAACATTAATTAGCCATCTTAGCAACTTTTTCCCCACTAAGCCCCATCTTACACCTAGCCCATGGTCACCATGTGAACATCCCACTCACCTAACCTAGGTCCACCTCACCTAGCCTGTGTGCACACCACCCTAGCCTAGGTCCACATCACCCTAGTCTACCTTACCCTCTCTCTCCACATCCCCATGCATATTCAATACCTTAAATGGGATGAAGAATTTCTCCACCTATGTGCACTAATGACATGAAGATTTTTACCCACATGCCTTAAATAGGGTGAGAAATTTCTCTACCCCTATGCATTGATGAGGCATGGTGCACCCATGCTCATTTAATGCATATGGTGGGGTGAGGACTTTCTCCACCCAAACACATTTATGAGGAATAGTACACCCATGCCACCTCACAAGCCACCTTACCCCACCTAACCCTTATCAAATTCTATAAATATGTACCCATTTCCCTTCATTTAGATGAATGAGATAATAGCTTAGAGAAACTTTGCTAAAATCACTCTAACCCCCACTTATATGCAATCCATATCTTGTTATAACCCCATGGATATCACTTGGAACCTCTCTTTGTATGTCCTCATTTTGTAAATAGGTTGCAAATACAAATTCAAACAACCATCAAATTTAGAATAGAGTTACCAGACAAGCAAAAGAAGATTTCCATGAAAGGAAATGTCACCAGGTTCAACACAACAGAAACCATCCAAACAGGGAGGATTTATAGCTAGAACCATATCAACAAGGATGGTTCCTATCAAGAACCAATTTCAATCACCTATAAACCAACAAACTAATTACAAAGGTGATTAAGATAGTTTAATTTATTTTTAGCTTATTTAAAGTTCTTGTTAATGCGTTAGTTCAAGTTTTCTTTATTTTCCCCTTTTATCATCTTGGGTCTAACTAAGGTAGATCCAATAAGTGCTACTAACTATTTCCTTGGATTGTGTAGGTTTGGAAACTTGCTCAACTAGTGGTGGTACTCAAGCATAAAACCACCCCCCTCTTGAGGTAGTTCAAAGAAAGTCAGAGTGCCATAAATTGCACTAAAAAAGGCTTCATCTTTGGAAGACCCTCATTTGTAGCCCAAGGGCCATTTGTGAAAGTTGTATTGTAACACTCTTTTATGTTAATGAAACAACATGTTTTCTTGTATACATTTTGGTGATCATGGTGGGACTTCTAAACCCCACACTACACATAGGCAAACATGCTTTTTAGGCTATAGAATTTTGATTCTCATCATTTACTCCTCTCACTTTTTACCTTGTATTTTTTATTAGCTTTTTAGGTGCTTTTACTCACTTTATGTGTTTTATGTCTGTGTTTGCAAGTCCAAAATGCATCATAGTCCATCCAAACTAGGACCCATCATGGCTAGTCCAAAGCAATGTCCCCCGACTAGAATCGTTAGCACATAGATAATTTACAGCCAGAACCATCAAGACCTAGATAGTTTTCATCCAAAATCATCCAAACCTAGACAATTTCTAATGAGTTCAAAATTAGAACCCATCATGTTAGGTAACTACTTTTACACAATGACCACAACAGTTTTAGGTAGGTGTTAGATAAACTCCTTCACCTCCTTGTCATTTGTCATCCTTATAGTCAGCTACCTTCTTAGGCCAATTTGTCACACTTGGAGACATTCAAAGGTACCCCTTTCCACCTATCATCTCTCCAAAATTAGTCTTTCTAATCCCTTTTGATGCAAATTTCATGTTTTGATAGCTTAGATGTTGTTTTCATTAGATTAGTTGCTTAAAATTGTTCCTAGGGTTAAGTTAGTCAGCATTATTTTATTTTTTATCTCTTTCAAGTCCTCCTTGCAAATTTTGACATTCTCATTCTCTGGTTTTTGCAAAAAATCAATCCTCTATAGCAGGACAAGAAACTCCAATAGAGAGGAAGGTCACAAAATCCTCCCAACAGAAAATCGTCCAGACAAGGATGATTTTTATTGTAAATCATCTAGACCTAGATGGTTTCTTCTACAAATCATTAGGACCATGATGGTTTATGTTGAACAAGATTCAAGAAAAACAAAGCCTGTGCAAAATTCCCATACAAATTCAAGAGAGCAAAGGACTTTAGGTAGGTATTTTTGGCTTTATTTCTAAGTTAGATTCAATTCGTGTTTAAAGTATTTTTATTTCTTGTTTCATCCTTTTCTTTCTCTTAGTGTAGATTTACTTTCAAAAAGTATTTTACTTTCTTGTTTAGTCCTTTTTCTTTTCTTAGAATAGGTTTCCTTTCAAGTTCTTTACTTTCATGTTTCACATCTTTTCTTTCCATGGAATAGGTTTCCTTTCAAGTTCTTTACTTTCATGTTTCACACCTTTTGTTTTCTTAGAACATGTTTCCTTTCAAGTTCTTTACTTTCATGTTTCACACCTTTCCTTTTCTTAGAATATGTTTCCTTTTAAGTTCTTTACTTTCATGTTTCACACTTTTATTTCTATAGCATAGGTTTATTTTCACATTCTTTACTTTCCAGCTTCACACTTTGCTTACATTAGAGTAGACATTGTTTATTGCACCTTAGCATAGGAATTTGGCTTCTTGTCCCTTAACCTAAAGTTGCTTGTTGCTTATTTGATTAGACTAGAAGCTTTTCATTACTTTTCTTGTTTAGATCTTCTTTTTGAAACCACCTTTGTTTGATTTATCTTGATGTTGCTTTCTTAGGTTAGTGAAAATCACATTTTCATTTCCTAGCATAGGTTTAATTCATTTTCATTAGTTTAGGAAAATATCACTCTCATTTCCCAAGATATATTTGTTTCATTGCACTCTAGGTAGGAAAATAGCATTCCTAATTTAGGATTTGATTTACAACATTTAGCTTAGAAAAAGAATTTTACATTTGCATTCCTAGGTTAGCTCTTGTTTGTGCATCATAGTTAGAAGAAAATCACACATAGTCTAATCACACAAGTGCACATATTGCAAGAATCAAATCGATGATGTTGGATTTCATCACCAACTGTTGATTGCGATCAAAAACATTGGATTTCATCACCAATTGTTGATTGCAATCAACGATATTGGATTTCATCTCCAACCATTGATCGACCCCTAGACACCCTAGTTGCCTATGCATAGTTTCCTAGACTTCATCATCAGGAAACTCAATACCCTTAGGATTATCTTAGGGTAGTCTAGGTTAGAGCCATCACTCATAGGGCTATATAAATTGTGAATGTGCAACTATAATTTTGGACCAAGCCCATCCAAGGGTGAAGTGAAGGATGACTGGTCTCGATTTGGTTTAAATAGCCTTACCTCTTATGTCCTCTAACAAGGATATTAGATGTCATTTTGATTTTAGATACCCCGAGCCATATCCACCTTAGGCAACCTTCATCCATTTATGCACATTGTCTCTCTCCATGTACTCTAAGGTATATCAAGGAGTGTACACATACATACCCTTAAATCTCATCCATCCACCTTCTATTGATTTTAGGGGTCATTAAAACAAAATACACAAAAACATTTAAAATAAACCAAAAATCAATTAATACAAAAGCAACATCAAACAAAACAACATCAAATCATGTCAAAACCATATGAATTAATTGTTTGTTGTATGCTTGCTTGTTTGTTTTCTTAGTTAGGCACTTATTTAAAAACAACAACAAAAATACACAAAACCAAAAAAAGAAACCACCCTCTTTTTTCTTCTCCATCATCTCTCACTTTATCTCTACCCCCTTATGGTTATAACAAGAGGACAAGCTCAAACACAAGAGCGTCATCCTATGGATACCTCAAGGATGGCCCTCCTCCTTCGATAAGTCCTCATGTCCATCTAGTGAAGGCATCCATCACCCCACCTTGTAGTCTGTCCACTATCTCTCATATTCCATACCCAAGTGATGTGGGCCATCATAAGCCTTCGTACTATGATCAGGGCCTAATACACCATGCCACCCACACTTCTCTGCCTAAAGAGAGCCCTAGATATGGGACCGCTTTGTCCTCCCCAATCCCAAACCATTTCATACTTTCACCTTGACATTCCTCAATATTATTTTCCTTCTCATCCTTCTCTTCTTCAACCTTTTTCTCATCCTCATTCTTCTCCTCTTCCTAAATTTGCATCTCATACTCAACCTTCTTATTTTCATTTTTCTTTACAACATGTCTATTTTTTCACCAAGACTTCTTACTATATCCTTCATAGGATGACTCACCTTGAGTCTCTATGACCCCACTCCATATTCCCGATCATCCCTTCTCTCCTTTCATCCAAATTCAAACCTACCCTCACACTATGTGTTTCCTATCCATTCTAAATTCTCCTCTCATATCCCAAGCCATGCGCACTATGTCCATGGCCCTTTATCAAATCCCTTCATCAAACTGACATTTATTTTTTATCTTAAACATGTCCATCATCCAAACCCTCAATTATGAAATCATGTTTTCTAAGAACTTTGTCTGAGACTATCATTAGCCCTCCTTTGCTGGGACAAAGGTATAATTTTTTCTTCTTCTTCTCTTCCTTATACTTCTTATCTCAACTTCAAATATAATTCAATCCAAATTGAGTTACCCCATGTGATTACTATATAGTTACTCACACACTCGCTTCATCAAGGTGGTAACTTAAGCCCATTTACAATTGTTTGAAGCGTCATAAGGATACATACCTATGGCTAGTTAGCTTGCTCAATCAAGAGAGCTAAAAAATATTTCTCATGCAACATTCAAGGATATTTATCCCTTCCACATTTGTATCATATTACATTGGTTATGATTCAATACAACCTCGTCAAATAGACCCTTATCACCCCCCTTAGTAAATCCTACTCCCTTTTCAAAAAATCCTACCCTTTGGTATCATTATCATTTGCTTTCCTCAATCCTCCTTCATTTTATAATCCATGAGCTAACACTGCTTCTCAGCCTACTTCTTCTATTTCTCAAATCACCTTTCATTCTCCCACTAAGCCTCAAAAATCCAATCCTTCAAATCCTACTCCTTTTTTGCATTTCCCTCCTCTTCTGAATCCTATTTTGGTTGGTGTGCATGTTGCTTCTTCTTCCCTTCCTCAACCTTATTTTCCTTATAATTCTTCTCTTCTTTAAATTTCTTCTCATCTCCAAATTGCTCCCGTTTCTCACTCTTCTTCCCTCCCTCAACCTTCATTTCCTTCTCATTTCTCTCCTCTTTAAACCAATTTTGTGTCTAGGAGAGTTGACACTCCTTCAAACCAATTTTGTGTCTAGGGGAATTCCTTCAAACCAATTTTGTTTTTGGGAGAGTTGACATTCCCAAACTCAATTTTTCCACTTTCAACATATTCATGTTGATGACACCAATCATTCGCTCTCATCTCTCATCATTTTTCTCATTGCATTCACTCATCAAATTCATACATCATAAAGTCAAAACTCATAACATGCTAATTTGGTCACCTTTTGGATGTGTGGATATACATTCCCCATTCTAATCGATTAGTATACTTAATTAATGACATGTACATGTATTTTTTTCCCATCTATATGTGTTTTATTTTACCCCTCTTTATAACTCATTATCATTTGTCTCAATATATTTCTTTGTCATTTGTCATGTCATCTTGTCAACCATCTTGTCAACCTGTCATAATGTCTTATTCAATCATAGTCTTAGGTTGCTTGGAAATAGAGGTATTTTTTGCTATTCAACCATTCCTAGTTGATTCAATCAATATTTATCAAATATCGTTGTGTTCTAGGGAGATTTTAGGCTTCTCTTGACTGAATTGAGTTCTTTCTTGGACCAATCACATATCATACTATAATTAAATTTTGATTTTAGATAAGACAATGCCATGAGTAGTCTTTCCATAAAGCAAAAGTTTTCTTGCTCATCCTATCATTCGCATAATTCGAACCTGAGGATCCAATAACAATTTCCAAAAAAAAAGAGAAAGAAAAGATAAAAGAGATCCAAAGATTGAAAACCTTAGATATTATAGGCACCTCCACCATGACTATAGATGCCTAGCTGGTAGTGGAGCTACGTCAAAGGATTATGGGGCTAACCTCCATCAGGGATTTAGATGCATTTCTAGTAGTAAAGTATACCTTTTGAGTGATAACATGTTTGTCACATTAGTGACCTTCTTTTGTATAGACCTCTGCACACTTGCGGATGAGCTAGCTTATATTGGCTTGAGTCATAATTGGTTAGTCCAACCTTACTCAAGATGGAAAATGAACCTCATTACACACACTTCAGTCCATGATAGGCTTGATCTTATTTAGGATGGTCTATATTTCTATGGGATATTGATTGACCATTAGATGAGTTTGAAAACTAGGGTGTTTTACTTTCTTGGGATTCTTCTACCATCCAAAAACCCTAGGATATGGGTGAACCACGTATTGGTTAGCCACCATTCAACATAAATATATCTTAACTATGTATTCATGTCATTATTCATCAGTCATTGTCCATTATTTAATTGGTTAACAAATTATTCATTACATTTTATCTTATTATCTATGTCATCGTGTTCATTCATCTTGTCCTTTATATTTATTATTCCTTGTTAGTAGTTTTATGCTTAATTCATTGTCCTTATTACAATGTCATTGATTAGTTAAGCCATGCTTATTGTAACATTCATATACATACATCTAGAAAGTGATTAAAATAACACATGCGAGTCTAAACCATGCAAATAAATAGAGGAACCATCATCCATCACATAAGCATATCAAATCCATATAATCTAACATGTCATGTCTATCTAATCACATGCATACATAAATTATAAATAACAAGAGCCTAAATATATGCATCACATCATCCATACATACAATCATATCATGACAACCATCAAATCATCATCATGTGTATATCATGAAACAATAAAGTACAAACAATCCATAGAGTCCATCAAATGTCCATCTATCATACATCCATACATATCACCACAAAATCAATGATACATTCTCATCATAAATACCCATAGGGCTACATCAAAATTAACCCTCGAGATACATCATACATACATATATACATATCACAATACATCATCCTCATCTCTTAAAAATTCTCTAAAACATTATGGTCAATATGTCACACAAAAAATAACATCACTATGACTGATCCCTTGGAGTCTCTCCACTCCCCTCCTATCCACCCTACCTATCCTCTCTACTACTTTGAGATCTCTTGCTAACATGAGAGGTGGTTGGTCATGCTACTTTTGATGAAATCAAGTCTGTAAAATGGGGCACTAATGGTGTGCTCCTCCAACTATGTCAAGAGTGAGCAACTATAAGTTATGAAATAGGTACATTCACCCTCATCGTCTCCTTGTATAACCAAACTCTATCCTTTTCACATGACAAATTAGCTATAAAATCCTCCCTGCTCCACTATAGCTATGCAATCTTAGCTCATAGGGCCACCATGTCTCCTTTGATCTCTACTGCTAGTGGTTGTGCCTTCAATTGCTTAATCTCCTATCAAAGACAGTATCACTTTGCTATCATTGCATCGAGCCACCCCTATAGCCCATCCCTCTCTATCTATAGTCCATACCTCTTTATTCGAAGATCATATTGCTCATCAGTCACTAAATCAAGCTATCCCTATAGCCCTATCCGCTCTAGCACCCTTGTTACCTCCTAATATGCCAATTGGACCTCCAATTATCATACTTGCTTCCTAAAAATCTTAGCTTCCTTGGTCGCTGCCACCTTTGAAATATATGGTATCATTAGAGTCAAGTGCCTTTCCACTCTCAATATCTGTTGTTGGTGTCTCCCCACCTATTACCCCTAATGGACCTACTCTCTCACTTTCTCAATGATGTACTTGTTTCTTGAGTAGCTCCTCTTCCTATCCTCCCACCCCACCAACATCACCATCACCATCCACCTCCCCATCTAACACCTCCTCCTCCATAACTCGACCTTCATGCCACTATTGTGTGGCTCACCACTTGTCATATGTTGGTGTCATACCAGCATCATTGGTATTTGGTATTGGTATAACCTTATTCACTTTCTCATCCATCGAACCTATCTGTGGTGTTGGTATATCCTCATCCTTGATCCTTTAGTATATAATAGGTGGATCCGGTACCCCCTGTCTCAACCCAAATAATTGTACCACTCAGGTGAACTAGAAATACTCGACCTATGTGGCCTTACGACTAATCAACCATCTAGACTATTGCACCCAACATAAATGGCAAGCCTCCTCATTCCATACTAGATCACCCCTCCATGGACACTAGATAATATCTTACCATTGCAATTTCATCCACATATGATGATAAAACTCTACATATCCCTCATGCATCCTTCTTTCTCGTACCTCCATGTCTATCTACCACCTCAAGGTATATGGAAAATCTTACCCCATCAATCTATGAACATCATATGATGAACCTCATGGTATCTCAATTACTATATGCTCCCATTCCCATAACCACACAAGTAAACTACAACTCAATCTTGCGCAATCACTCCTAGTACAACTATACAACCCCTTGTAGGTTTGCACCAATAAGGCTAGTGCCTACACATACATCATTGACCTCCTCCAAATCCCAAATAATCCCTAATAGATTTCAAGAAAATCATGCACCTGACAAGTCAGGGAGCACAAAGCTGGATATAAGCACCATAGCTAATGTTTACCTTCATGATAGTACCCCATCCACATAATAATGTTCATATAATATCTCGTCATTGCTTGTGTCCACCTAGCCCCACTCAGACCAAAAAATCCTCCCCATCACCATCACCTATTGTGCCAAACCCATTGCTATGATAGTACATCCCTCCATGGGTAACCAATATATCCTATATGGTCTCCATCTGTGCCACTCCCCAAAACCCAATCCTAGCCAACTAATCCTAGTCATCCTCAGTCAAATCACTTCTCAACTTGAAAAAGAGGGGCCTAAACCTATGTCATGGCTACAACACCTTCCCCTATCATAATTACACCCATCAAATCCCTTTTCCTATCATCCCTTATTACCTCAAAGAAAAAATTGTATGGCTATTAGATAGTTAGTGTAACCATCCATACAACCGTATAGTCCATACATTGTACTTACACAAAATTCATCCTGACCAGGATGGTTCATGTTCGATAGGCATTACGACATCCAATAACTTGAAAAAAAACAAACCCCACAGCTCAACACAACAAAATACCATAGCTCAACACAACAAAACACCACATAAATTTTACCGTTCCTAAGCTAGCCTAAGCTTCTACGCTTTTTTTTACTAAAAATAGGCCCTAGGGTTCAGTTTATTCCAAAAAACACATAAATAAGTAAAAAGGGCAAAAATCCACTAACCTATAATGTACTCCCTCCACCGTTAGGTCTCACACCAGTATCTACCATATCATATCTCCATGTTTCTAGTCCAACATCACTTTGCATCAAATTATTAGTCTCACTTGTCTCTTTCACTCTCTCTTCTCCAAAATTATGTGATGCAAATGAGCTCGAGCACTCCTCATGCACCCCTTTTATTCTAGCATAATTCCTCATTGTCCTATACAGTTTATGATTGTATGGAATGGCCATTGAACATCTTGTATGGTCGATAATTGTCTTGTACACTCCACGCTTGACCATACAATTCATGTCCCTACAAGTCAATTTTATTATTTTCTTCCATCATTTCCACTTCTTTGTTGTGCAACAATCTTTCATCAAGCGCTTCATTGTTGTGTTCAATTTCTTCATTTATCAACTCACCGTTTGAAGGGGAATATATTACCCATCAATGTCATCTTGAACATGTTTAATATCCAAACACTTAATATTTAATCATGTTTATCCAATAATTTTGCATGGGACTTTCACTAGCCCTCCTCTATTGGGGCAAAGACATAATTTATCTTCTTCTTCTCATCTCAACTTAAAATCTAATCCAATCCAAACTTAGTACACTCCATGCCAATATTGTAAAGTTACTCACACACTCACTTCATTGAGGCAGCAACTTAAGCCCACTTATAATCAATCAGAACGTCATGAGGATACATACCTATGGTTGGTTAGCTTGGTAAGTCAAGTGAACTAAAAAATCTATCAAAGGTAAAGAATCAATAATATTCATTCCTTTCACAATTAGGGCATCTTACATTGTTCATGATTTGAGACAACCTTACGTCTCCTCCCTCAAATGTTGTTGTGACACACCAAAATATGTGATCAACCATGATCATCCATTATTAACTCATTATTGTCATAGTTAGCCATACATCTAGTTTCATATGTTTTTGCATGGCATCATATCTACACACATCGTAATACAAAAAGGGGCAAATGTAGACACCTAAAAATATCATATTATCCCTTATGTAGTGTTAATGTTTAATTAATTTGCAAAAGCTCCCAATATCCTACTATTTTGTATTAAAACATTAATTAGTCATCTTAGCCCCTTTTCCCCACTAAGCCCCATCCTACACCTAGCCCATGGTCACCATGTGACCATTCCACTCACCTATGCTAGGTCCACCTCACCTAGCCTATGTGCACACCACCCTAGCCTAGGTCCACATCACCCTAGTCTACCTTACCCCCTACTCTCCACATCCCCATGCTCATTCAATGCCTTAAATGGGATGAAGGCTTTCTCCATCCATGTGCATTAATGACATGAAGAATTTCACCCACATGCCTTAAATAGGGTGAGGACTTTCTCCACCCTTATGCATTTATGAGGTATGGTTTACCCATGCTCAATTAATGGATATGGGTGGGTGAGGACTTTCTCCACCCGAACACATTGATGAGGCATGGTGCACCCATGCCACATCACAGGCTGCCTCAACGCCCAATCCTTGTCAAATTCTATAAATAGGTACTCATTTCTCTTCATTTAGATGAATGAGATAATAGCTTAGATAAATTATGCCAAAATCACTCCAACCCCCACTTATATACAATCCATCTCTTGTGCTAACCCCATGGATATCACTTGGTGCCTCTCTTTGTATGCCCTCATTTTGTAAACAAGTTGCAAATTTAGATTCAAATAGCCACCAAATTTAGATCTAAGCTACCCAACAACCAAAATTCCATCAAAGGAATTTTCACCAGGTTCAACACAACAAAAACTATCTAGACAAGGATGGTTTATAGCCAAAACCATCACAACAGGGATGGTTCCTATCAAGAACCAGTTTTAGTCACTTGTAAACCAATGTATTAGTTACAAAGGTGAGTAAGATGGTTTAATACATTTTTAGCTTATTTTAAGTTCTTGTTAATGCATTAGTTCAAGTTTTCTTTGTTTACCTCTTTTATCAGCTTGGATGTAACTAAGGTAGATCCAACAATTGGTACGAACTATTTTCTTGGGTTGTGTAGGTGTGGAAAATTTCTCAACCAGTGGTGGTACACAAGCATAAACCCACCCCCAAAGAAAGTAGGAGTGACATAAACTATACTAAAAAGGGCTTTATATTTGGAATACCCTCATTTATAGCCCAAGGGATATTTGTGAAAGTTGTATTGTAACACTCTTTTTATGTTAATGAAATGGTGCATTTTCTTATCCACAACTATAATACATCAAATATTTACAATCTGATCTTAAATTTAATGGTATGCAATGCTATCCATCATGCACTAGCTACAATATTTGAAGAGGCAGATAGGGAAGAAGATGTTATTATTCAAATAGGAAAACTATCACCCACTCCACTAACATCCTATGTAGCCCAAATTACCCAAAATATGACTACATCCAATTCTATGCACACCATTTTGCCTAATCCTAATCCCTAGCTAAATGTTATCACTAATCCTTATATGTCACCACATATCATTACTCACCCTAACTAGAGCGCTTCATCCACTATAGCCTTTCAACCACAACTTCCAACCCTCCTTGCTCCATCTAACTCAAATAATGAGTCAAAAATAGTTTTGCAATGAGTAATATGATGAAATTGATCAAATATTGGTTAACTAGAACAATAATGTAAGGTAATAGTGGAAACAACCTTGGAAGACTCAATATGTAATAAAATATAAGGTGTCTTGATGAGTTGCTAACCAAGAAATAAGTCAAACTCACAACCATATGGTTAACACCAATTCAAAAGTAGAATCGATGTGGTATCTTCCATGTAATGACATGCATGATCCCATAGGAAATATGGGACCCATCAACCATTCTTAGACTACCTAGTATAACCAACAATGATAGGCTTAATAATTTTTGTCTTAGGTCAATTGGTCCCCATAGCTAATCAACCTATGTACCAACAACCCCAAACTCAACAATCAATACTTGCCCTACCTAATGCCAACAACACTATCCTAGCCAACTTTAGCTTTATAGAAATGCATGAAGAGTTAATATTTGAAGATGATGCTATATGTGTTAACCAATAAGGGGTTAAGACGAGGGATAAGAAAAATTATTCTAAAGATCAAATGCCTAAGAAACAAGATGAAGTCAAAAGAGGTACAATAGTCCTTAAGAGAGGGAGACTACTTTTACATTTAAAATATAAAGGGTCCATCATGGCACCAAAAGAAAAATAAAAGGATAAGAAAATCATAGAAATGAAGAACACATGTACATCTTAGAAGGAAAGAGAAGAGGCATAAACTAACAAAGACAAACATATAACTAAGGAAAAAAGGCCTATAATGGATATAGAGGATGCAGGAGTAATGGAGAACCCTATAGTTATGAAAAGCAATAAAGAAAGAGGTCAACTTTAGAAAGAGGTCAAACGATGACTAAAACACCCATCTCTCACAAGCAAAATGTACACAACATCTATAAGGTAATATCAAAAATTCATAATGCAAAGTGAGAGTGCTTTTGTGAAAATTAAGTTTGACATTGCAAAGGAAATAAAAACTTCACATGCTAATGTCAATTTGCTAGAAGAATTAGCTCTATTGGGATAGCGGGATCTCTTCTAGGAGGATTTTAAAGAGTAGGAAAGGAGTTATAATCAATAGAATTTGATGCAAGAGCATCCAATAGATATCCAAGTCAACATATCTAATATAATGAATTCTCCAAAGCCTTAGATGCCAAAGCTACCCCCATTTCATGTGATCCTTAAAATTTATAACTACATACTAAAGAGTTGCATAGAGCATTTGGGGGTAACAATCACAATTATACCTAGAATTATTTGTAAAAATAGAGATTCACCTTATACCAAAATGACTAGGCACCTAATCCAAATGGATGGCACAAGGGTCAACATAGTAGGGGTACTCAAAGACATCATTATAACTATAAATAGACATCTATAATGTATAGTAGTGCAAGAAGTGATATTTTTGTACCTCCCCCTATACTTTGGTACACTATTATCCAAAGAGTGGACATGACTAGAACTAAAAGGTCAATATAATAGTCGATGTATTGCAATATGAATAAGTTTCAAAGGTCAAAAATAAAAATATTTAATGAGGCAACTATCTCATCACTGAAGCACCAATACATATTTTATCCCTATCAAATTGAGGAGCAAATATTACTTGGATAATATACTTTGATAGTATCAAAATCATGAACAAAGTAGGTGCTAGTATTAAATTCATTGATCCACAAGGTGTATAGACTTTCCTTATATATTGTCATTCAATTTTACCAACAACGTAGCAAAATAATAGACACTTTGTACCAATTTAAGGAAGGTCAATAATATGGGAATTAAATACCTAAGAATATATGGTGACTCCAAACTAGTTGTAAATCAAGTTAATTATCAATGCACTACAAATAATTAGCATATCAAGTCATATAAGCATTGGGTTTGGGATTTACTAGAAAGTTATAGCATGTACGAGATTAAAGTAATCCATAGAGAATTGAACATAAAAGCAAATTGGTTAGTAGGCATGACAACTAGATTTGACCCCACTAATGATATATGGGATAGACTTAATAGATTGGAGGTAGTCTTTATACTATCCATACTTAATACTTTTGATATTAGTAGGCCTTTAACAATGACAAAAAAATAAAAGAATTCATGAGTAGGGAAGCCCAATACACTAAATAAAATAATGACTAAGGAGATGACATCAAGGATGAGGTTATACATAAAGTCAAATCAGTTACTTAAGGGTCTAACCACTCTAGAAAGCCTATTTAATCCAAATGATAGTACAAGGAAAATGAACCTTAAACTAAAATTCTCCTCTTATAATCTTGATGAATCGACTAAAGGGAAGAACCTATTGCTTGGAAAGGATTGCATTCAATAATAAATAGACCCATTCCAAGAGATCTATGGCATGTATAATGATATTATTACATGGTCATATAAAGATCTCAAGGTCTATGACAAAAAAATCATGGTGCATAACATCAAATTAGAGTCCAAAACTAGATAATTTAGGTAGAAGCAATGACTAATGAACTTTAAAATAGATGTAGTGATGAAAAAGGAACTCTTAGAGTTCCTACAAGCCCATATAATATTCCCAATCAAGAACTCCACTTGGGTCATAGATTTGATTTTGATATGCAAGAAAAGTGTTGTATAAGGCTATATGTTGACTTAAGGAGCCTAAACTAAGCTTTGTTAAAGGATTACTATCCTTTACCTATCATAGATTATATTTTGCAAAAGTTAGTTGGGTCACATATGTTGTCTCTTCTTGATGGTTTCTTAGGATATAATCAAATCTAGGTCAAAGGTGAAGATCAACATAAGATAGCCTTCACCACCAAGTGTGGAACCTTCATGTATCAAAGAATGTTGTTTGGTCTATCAAATGCAGGGGAAACCTTCCAAAGGACCACATAAATAACTTTTACTGAACTCGTAGGTGAGACAATTCTCATATACCTTGATGATTTAACTGTATTTTTCAAAGATAAGAGTAAGTACATTGAGCATCTCAAGTCAACATTCTAGAGGTGTAGAGAATTTGGCATCTAGTTTAATCCTTAGAAGTCCATTTTTATGATTTAATAATGAAAAATGATAGGTTATATGGTAAGTATTAGAAAATATTTGAGCCATAGATGTTGATCGAATACAAGCTATCTAAGGTCTTTCATAGCCCTCATTAGTCAAAGGAATTAGGTTATTCCTAGGTCAAATATAGTTTATTTTCAAATTCATCACAAATTTTACCCAAATGGTCAAACATATTATCAAAACGTTGAAGGACACCTCCTTAGAATGGATTGATGAGGGAAAGAGAGATTTTCAAGATGCCATCACTAGAGACCTAGTATTGATCAACCCAAATTTATCCAAAGATTTTAAGTTATATGTGTTTGGTATGAATTAAAGCATCATTGTTGTCCTAACCCAAAAGATTGATAAAGATGAAGAACATCCCATATTGTTCATGAGACAATCCCTCCACCACTATGAAGAAAGGTACACCCTTATCAAAAATTTGTTTTTGTCATCATGAAAGCTCTTAAGAAGTTCAAATACTATCTATCACAAAGCAAGACCACCATATATATATATATATATTTTGGTGGTGGCCACAAGGGGTAAACAGACAGTGACCACGAGGGAACCATTACATAACATATCCGCAACATGTGAGGCGAGAGATTTGAACCTGGGCCTCTCAGCAACTAGAGAGGTTTAACTACCCACATGCTCTCCAACTCCTCTACATGGGCGGATAAACTAATTTATAGTGGAAAACACCCCTTTCGAGGTGCCACTTTCAACAGGTTGGGCATAGGAGGAATGGAGCCTTGTCGGCCTCTACCAGCACATAGGACATTCCTAACTATACCATATATCTGCAGGATGGAGACAAGGGGAATGGAACCCGGGTCGGCCTCTACCAACACCCAGGGCATTTACCACTGCACCACAACAAGCAGATAGCAAGACCACCATATTTGTAGTACATCCAGAGTCTAAAATATTGTGCTTCATGGTGAATTAGGAGAATAGAGAGTTAGGTGGATCACACAATTTAGGAATTTTACATAGAGATCAAACCCACTAAGTTCATAAGTGAAAGGGGCTTATGTGAAAAAATAATAATCCCTAAATATGAGGTTAATCTCATAGATAAAATAGATGTAGACGATGGAGCCGATTGGGTGGGATAACATGCATATATATGGACATATGACATATACTATAAGGATTGAAAACCAAAGAGAAAGCTTGATTTAGGTATAAAATAACACATTATTATTGGTTTGCTGCTATTTTATTTAGAAAAGGATACGATGGTGTGTTACTACACCATGTTTAAAAAAGGAAAAAAGCTTTGATTAAGTAGTACCATGATAGGGGTATTACTTTGTTCCCACAACAACTCGTAAGATACTAAGGGCTAGTTACTATTGACCTACCATCTTTATCGATTGCTACCAATAGGTCAAACCTTGTAGATCATGTTGCATGTTTAGAACTAGGAAGCAAAGAGCTCCAATGCCCCTGATTCCCATCATCGTGATTGAACTATTACAACAATGGGATATATATTTCATAGATAAGATCTACTAGCTATCAATTGTAGGACATGAATGAACCCTCATTGCTATAGATTATTTCATAAAATGGGTTGAAGCAGTTCTAGCAAAGTAGTCAATTAGGAAACAAAGGTTTAATTGCTAGAAGATATCATCACCAGATTTGGAGTTGTTGGATATGGGGAAAGACAAGCAATAAAATTTACAACACTATTATACTAGATAAATATTAAACAAAAAGATGTGTCTCAAATATATTTTTATCATATTATTCACACAATTTGGCATTACAATCCACTACTCTGGTAGTCATAATCTATTGTATGCATATATTTTTATGCATCATATAGTCTCTTCATACTCAAGAGACTCTTTAATATTTTGTAGCTCTTGGAATTTCACCTTTAGTTATATTTTCATCTCCTCTCAATCTCATGGGATACATATCTTTTTAATTTACCATATGGGATAATAATTTATCTCTCCCAATAATTACACATATCAAATGATAACATAATTCCAAGTGATTACATAATCCAAATAATATAATAAGGTCTAATAGGAGCACCAAATACCATAGTCATAGATAATGCCACCTACTTGAAGGAGGCCAAGGTGATGAAGTTTACCTGGGAAGTTGGATATATTACCAATTAATCTAGAGCTCCCTTCCCTTCAAATGCAACATCAACTTGAACTAGAGGGCATTGACAATTATCCCATACAAGAAAATTTTAATACAATTTTGGTCCTAGAAGAGCAAAGAGAAAATGATTTCAAGAGAACAATGCAAGACTAGGAGGTCCTTAAGAGGTGTTTTCATAAGAAATCCATAAATATGGTCTACAAAGAAGGATATCTTGTATTCAATCAAGATGTAGACCAAACAAAACCAAGAGAACACAAAATATTTGGCTCCTTATGGAGCAGGCTCTACCAAATATATGAAGATCATGAGGCTAAATGCCTACAAAGTTGCCATCATAAACAAAGGAATGCTAACTATTTTGGTAAATAGACAACATCTCTTCCTAATTTAGCAACAAGAATATTGATCACAAGAGTATGTAAATATGTATTCGACTATTATTATGGAAATTATTTTCCCTTTCTCCCCCAAACCCCATTTTTATCATTTCCTTTTTACTAAGCAATTCCTCATTTTATCACCTCATTTTCCTTTCTTTTTTGTTTTCTCTTCTTCATGTTCTTGTTATGCCATCGATGTTAAAAAAATAAAATAAATTTTTTGTTCTTCTTCATGTTCTTGTTTTCTCATTTTCCTTGCTTGCTATATTGACTAGGGTGCCTGCCTGACCTAACCAACTAGGGGAGTGTTAAGTGTGCAAATGATACATTTTCAAGGGTAAACCAACATACTTGGAACATAATATGTTCTATCTTGAAAGGAAATTTCTTTTTTCCCAAGGTTAGAGTATGCTAGTCTTGGTCGATGTGGATAAACCCAGAGGTCATTGATAGTTGTTCCTTCAAGGGGCCTTTGTTGGTATGACTCAAAGAAATAAATTCTTGGGCACAATATTTTAAAATCAAATGTTTAACTGTTTGAAAACAATTCCACTACATGGATATTACAACATATGTGAGTTAAGTAGAATTGAAACTAAGCAAGAGAATTATGAATGTTAAACCATACCAACTATAGTTGCCCAATCCATATATATTGCACTCATATTTTATTGTATATAACAACAATGATTCACTTGCAAATATATGAGATTTTAAATTGCACAACAATGATTCTCTTGCAAATATATGAAAGTTTCAATTGCACATCAATAATTTATTTGCAAATATATGAAATTTTTACTTGCACATCAATGATTCATTTGCAAATATATGAAATTTTTAATTGCCTAACAATGATTCATTTGCAAATATATGAGATTTTAAATTGCACAACAATGTTTCACTTGCAAATATATGAAAGTTTTAATTGCACATCAATGATTTATTTGCATATATGAAGGTTTTAATTGCACATCAATAATTTATTTGCAAATTTAAGAAATTTTAAATTGCATAACAGTGTTTCACTTGCAAATATATAAAATTTTTAATTGCGTTTCAATGATTCATTTGCAAATATATGAAATTTTGAATTGTACATCAATGATTTATTTACAAATATATGAATTTTTTAATTACATGACAATGATTTATTTGCAAATATATGAGATTTTAAATTGTGCAACAATGTTTCACTTGCAAATATATGAAATTTTCAATTGCACATCAATGATTCATTTGCAAATATATGAAATTTTTAATTGCCCATCAATGATTCATTTGCAAATGTATAAAATTTTAATTGCACATCAATGATTCATTTGCAAATAAAAAAATTAATTCCATGTCAATGATTCATTTGCAAATATATGAGATTTGCACAATAATGTTTCACTTGCAAATACATGGAATTTTTAATTGCACATTAATGATTCATTTGCAAATACATAAAATTTTAAATTGCATGGCAACAATTCACTTGAAAATATTTGAAAGTTTTACTTGATTCATTTGCAAATATATGAAATTTTAAATTGCATGGTAATGATTCATTTGCAAATATTTGAAAATTTTACTTGCACATCAAGGATTCATTTGCTAAAAAAATATGAAATTTTTAAATTGCATGATAATGGTTCATTTGCAAATATTTAAGATCTTAAATTGCATCGTAAAAGAATATTTTAATGCTTTAAAAAAATTAACCTATTCCTAATCTATTCAAGCTTTAAAAAAACCAAAGGTTTAAGGGTAAATAAAAGGAAAAATTAACATATATTGCCCTTATATTCAATTATGATATGGTAAAGCGATAATCCCAAAAATCAACTTCGACTAGAATAGTATTCACACAAATTGAGACTTGTGATGATGCAATCTTCAAAGAAGAAAAAAAACTATGAAATCGATTGAGTGCAACCACCATCAACATGCACTGATTGAAACACAGAAAATTTCACAAGATTTGCACTATAAAGATAATCATGGAGTACATTTACTTCAAGTTTACCCACTTCAATTGATTATAAGGCACTATGATATTGATACCAATGAAGAGAGCTAAACATAACAAGAAGCAACAAAATAAAGATGCAAACACAAAACCATTCTATTAACAAGAGAATAACAAGGGAAACCCCCCTTAGAGGATGTCTAGATATTCCACTTTTTTCCATTAGCAATCTCAAATAAATACTGCATTGCATCTTCTACAAGGCAAACCCTAGAATTTGTCATTGCTAACTCACATGTGCATGCAAGGTGACACCTCATCCTTACATACACATTGATACCTCATCCTTGAACTTTGATCCTTATTACAAATAAGTGATTACATAGGCATTTTAATGCCAACATTCATAATCTAATCAAGATTTAAGGGTAAAATGAAATAAAAACAAACATATACTACCTTGATATTCAATTTGGATCCGGTAAAGTGGTAATCCCAAAAACCAACCCTGACTAGACCAATATTCATACAAATTAAGACTTGGGATGGTGTAATCTTCAAAGGGGAAAAATACTATGAAATCGATTGAGTGCAACCACCATCAACATGCATAGATTGAAACACAAAAAAATTCACAAGCTTTGCACTATAAAGATAATCATGGAGTACATTTGCTTTAGGTTTACCCTCTTCAATGGATTATAAGGCATTATAAAGATAATTATGGAGAACATTTGCTTCAAGTTTTCCCTCTTCAATGGATTACAAGAACAATGCTCAAAGCACTAATAAGCTTGGTTCAAAAAGTTCATCTAACAAACAAGAAAGAAACAAAGACTAAGGGCTAGCTAATGGATGTTTTTTTACCCCTCTAGATGACTAGTGAGCTTGTATTTATATAATTTAAGTGGCTCTTCACATAGTGTGCAATTAATTTGGTGGTTATACCTCAATCATGCATATGCGTTAGAGCATTTTCATCATTGAATCTGTGTCATAATACATCAAAGCATCTACGTCATATATGCATTGAAGAACTTGTGCTTATACTGAGAGGGGGGGATGAAAAATATAAGATAAAACTTATTGCTTTTCAATCTATATGATAACATCAACAATATTAAATTAGTAAACATTACACAAAGCATCACACACATGAGAGACATGATTTAACGTGGTTCACCCAATGTGGGCTACTCCACGGAGAAAATATTCCTTATAAACTTTTCTCAATAAATTATCTTGGGAATCCTTTATCTATTACAATGTTTATGGACCTCTATCCAAAGGAGACACCAATCCCTTGATCAATTTTGTGGAACTCTATCTATAGGAGAACCCATTCTCCTCTGCTCTGTCTGGTGATCCTATTAGAAGACTACTGCCTCCACTACACTAGCTTGTGGATCTCTATCCACAAAAGACTCTGTCCTCACTGCCCTGGCTAATGGATCTCTATCCACTGGAGACTACTGTCCTCTCGCTCTATCACCTCCAAAGTTTGCTCTTACTCTATTATGTTCTCTATCTCAGATCTATACTAAACATTGTCCTCTGCTCTGCATAAATCTGCTCAATCTCTATCTCAAATATGCACTAAACATTGTCCATCGGTCTAGCACAAATTTACTCAATCTCTATCTCAAATATGCTTAACAAGTTCTCTCTAGAACTTGTCTAATATGCTCAACAAGTCTTCACTAAGACTTACCTCAAATCTATCCATAAGTCTTCACCAAGACTTGCCTCAAACCTGTTTGTAAGCTTCCATAAAAGCTCACACAAATCTGTCCTTAAGATTTTACAAAAGCTTAATCAACAAAAGTTGTTTAAATCAATGGTAAAACTTGCATACAAAATCAATGCGATATCTTTTAGAAAATCTTTTCAATCACACAAAAAAATTTCACTCAAAATTTTGTTTGACTCATAGAAGCATATAGAGAATTGTTAGAGACTCAATATGTTTCACACTCTTAATTACTCAATAACTTCCAAAATCTTTTCAAATCACTCCAAAAATAAATAATAATTTGTTTCACAGAACTTGAACTATCACTCCAACACTTTCAATCAACTCAAACAACTTTACTCAACCAATCACTCAATGAAACACACCTTGCTTTCAAACCCTAAACAAGTGTTTCACAATGCTTTCAACAACTCACACTATGGAACTCAACCCTTGACTCAAGATGATTCCAAACTCACATAACAATGATACTCAAGTTCTTTCACTAACCTTAATTATGCATATGAAGACTCACTCAACATTTCCAACAATGCTTATCAAACAAGGTTTCTAGCATCAACCTTCATTCCAGAAAAACCTTCATCAATCAATATTGGATATCTCAAAACCAAACTCAACAATGCTTATCAAACAATCATTTTCACTCCAACTTAGTATTCACAACATCCAATCAAACAATATTTTACTCACAAGGAATATGTACCCATACATTTTGTTTTGATGGAGATATGTCTTCCAAACCTGTCTTAACCACAATCAAATTTTCTTTGGCAATACTAGGGTTAGGTAGCCACAACCTATCTCAAGATCTCCACAAAATAATTTTCCAATAATTATTTTACCATACAAAATATCAAATATCTTAGTACACCTTATAATCTTCAAACTTACATAATATAAGTCAACATTTTCATTATAACAAAATACACAACAATTTCCTTTATATACCTTATCACTCCAACTTTATAAAATAAATTTCAATCACCAAAAATTAAAATTAAAATATTTTAATTTTCTTTACCTTATAACTCCCTCAAAAACCTTATAAATTTTAGATTACAAAACCCTCTAAGCAATTTCCAAAATTTAGAACCTTTGGAGAAATAAAAATGTGTTTAGCATACCTTTCAACTATTTTGCCCATAAAACATCCTTAGCGAAAATCAAATCCATGACTTCGCTTCTCCAACACCCTAGCCTCAAGCTAGGCTACCAAGTGGGCTACTTGCCCACATGAAACCTTGGGTGCACGTTTCCCTCTTTATTCTCCTCATGAAAGCACTCAACGAAAAACAAAGGCCTCTCCACTAGCAAAACGTCAATCACGTGGATCAAACCCATGATCCCTTGCTTGCAAGCCTTAGCACTAATCTCAATTGTCGCCTGCGCTACTGTCGTCGGTGGATTTCTCTATCCACGTCGATGCCTTTATTTACTTTGTATGCCTCTAATGCTTTGAAATGCAAAAATCCTCTTCTTCCAAAAAATGCAGCGCACGATGTCTTTTCTCATTCAAGGTGTATATTTTTGAAGGACATAGGAAATGAAATTTATTTCCTATATTAATACACATGCTTCTTGTCTTTTACACATCGGCAAATTTTGAATTTAAAATTCAAAATATATTTTAAATGTTTCAAATTTAAAATCTTTGCACCCATTATTAATTTAAATTAAAATATTAATCAAAGATTAAAATATTTTAATTTAAATTAAATCTTTTGTACACTGCTCATGGGTCTTTTTAACTTGAACCTTGTTTTTCTTCACCTTATTATTTGGTCCGAAATATTATAATAATATAATATTATTATTTAATTTAAACTTGCTTCCCCTTCCTTGTCTTCATCCTTTGGGCCTTTTTTAGGCATATAATATTTTTTATAAATATTATATCCTATTCATTTTCAAGACCTTCTTAATTTTGGAAAATCTAATTGATATCCTTAATGATGACGAAATTGAACCAATACACTTTTGACATCAATGACAACAAAACTACTCAAAATTTCCAACATTTGTCAGAGCATTTACATCATATATGCATCATAATGGGATTTTGTTTTTACAGTTTTAGAAAAGTTTCAATTTGGGAAGAAATAGGTTAGATGGATTAAATATTGTGTCTCTACAGTTTCTTATTCAGTGTTGGTCAATAGGTTAGTAACAAAATATTTTAAAGCCAAGAGAGGCCATAGACAAGGAGATCCTCTATCTCCTTTTTTTTTGTGGAAAACATCCCAGAAGGGATGCCACTTTCGGTTAAGACCCAAGGAGGTAGGGGTATCCATTCCGCAAAAATCACCTAGAGCTCGAACCTGGCCTACCACCTTTGACATACTCAAGGAGCAAACAAACACACAATAAGATTAAAAAATAAAAAAATAAATAAAAATAAAAATAATAAAATAAAATGAAAACCTACTCCTTGCGTGTGTCAAAAAGATAAAGTACAACCAAACACACACAATAATATAAAAAAACCACAACACGAACCACATAGAAAAACACAAGAACAACAAAACAAAACACAAACATGACAAAAACAACATAACACTACAAAGACATAACCAACAAAAACATGAAAAACAAAAACAACCAAAACCTAAAAAATAAAAAAAAAGTAAAAAAAATAAAAAAACAACCAACAAAAAACAATAAACAAAAACAAAAAACATAGAAAACACTCACACACAAAAACATAAAATAACACAAATATACAGAAACACAAGAACAAGAATAATAAAAACATAAGAACAATAACAAAAAACAACACAAAGAACACAAAAACAAAACAAAATGAAAAAACACACACACCTAAAAAAACTAAACAAAAAAAAAATTGAACATAGCAATGACCTTTCTAGACCAAAATACTATTAAGGCAAGAATCAACATAGGAAACAAAAGAAAGAATAGCTTGAGCTAGGGAACTAAAATATCCTGACCGAGCCAAAGAGAAGCAAAAAAATCAAGAATAAACTAGGTACCTTCAGAACTGGAGCCATCCAAAGAAATGATAGAAAGAAGAGCTTCCCTTATTTGTGAAGCCCACTATCTAGGAGGGTGGCCATAACAAGTAAGATCTCCTTTGTCCAAAGCCCAATTAGCTAAAGCATCAACATTCTTGTTTTGATATATGACCACATGATTGTAATCAACTGTCAAAAATCCCATCTGGATTAATTGAATCTTCTCAATAATTTTTTTTATTCTCCAATCAACCTTATGATTCTTTGGAGTCTTCAAAAGATTAATCATGAGTTGAGAGTCAGACTCAACTAACACCTTTTCCCATCCAACCTTAGTAGCCTCTTGAAGGCCTCTGAGGATACCATACCCCTCAGCAAGGTTATTGGAAAGAATATCCAAATTCTCAGCAAAAGTAAAAACTAGGGAGCCATATGAAAGTCTACCAATTCCTCCCGCACTAGTTTTTCTAGGGTTCCCTCTAGAGGCTCCATCGATATTGAATTTTCCAAAATCCTTAGGAGGAGGTTGCCAATTTATTGTCCTATCCATCTTAAAAATACTCACATTACCTTTAAGTTGGTTGCACTTAGAATATTTAATCTTCAATATTTGCATCACGTGATCCCATATTTGGTGGGAGTTTTGGGGGTGATTAAGAAATTGATGGACTGATTCAACTAAGTTGACTATGGTATTTTGCCAAATATAGTGAATATTCTTCCTATCTTGATTAAAAATTTGGTTGTTCCTTTTATTCCAGATATTCCAAAGAAGAATGGTAGAACCCATCCAAACTAATTGCCTAATAAAGTAATCAACACCCTCTTTCTTAGGCCAATACCTCCAAAGCTATTCAAAAGTAAAAAAATTGGACCACTGTAAGCCAAGTAAAGTGGCCATTCTCATACATAACTCAAAGGGTAAAGTACACTCAATAAAAATATGGCTAAGAGTTTATACATTCTCTCCACACATTTCACATCTAAAAGGGCCATGAAAACCATGCTTCATAAGTTGCTCACTAGTAAGCATCTTAGGCCAGAGCTTTTGAGCCCACAACTGAGAAAATATGTCAAAATATTGGTTGGGATTATTATGGCATAAGGTCAAATAACCTTGAGCAACTGAATACTCACCCTTAGTAGTGTTGTTCCATCCAAAACAATCTTTTTCATGGGACCAAGAGAGAGATCTCATATGAAGGATGCCTTGGATATCTTGTCTTTGCCTTTCTGGGATTTGAATAGACTAGTCCTCAATAGGGATCCAATATCTACCAACCTTTGAATTACCAGTATGGTACCGATAGTAATTAACCACCTTTATCCAGTTAGCTCGGTGAAGCTCCTCCATCCAAAGCCTCCAATTGGGAAATTGAGTTATCAAAGGCTTGTGACCATCCCAAGAATATGTCCAAAAATTTGCTTGTTGACCATTATGAATGATCCAAAAAAAAAATTTCTTTATCAAATCCTCACCAGTCTTAAGAACTGCTAAAATAGGAGAACCTTTGGTAGGAAGTTGATAGCGAACAAGGTCTTCAGGACTTTTGTTCTCAACATATTTAGCATGGATATTATTGGCCCAAAGAGCATTGGGGTTATGCAACATCCTCCAATATAATTTAGCAGCTAAATATTTTTTGTTGTTAATAGAAGGCTGGAATCCTAACCCCCCTTCATTCTTAGAAAGACATAAAGTGTCCCATTTCACCAAGGCCCATTTTCTTTTCTCCTTAGTACCACTCCAGAGGAATTGATGACTGATTTGATCTAGTTCTTGAAGAATAACCTTTGGGATATTCAACACGAAAGAAATATTAATAGGAATAGCTTGAAGGACTGATTTTACCAAGGTGATTCTACCCCCAGAAGCAAACCACCTGTTGGTCCACTTTCCAATTTTCTTCTTGACTTTTTCCAACAACAAATTCCAATATTTTTTTTCTACCTCTGAATATTGATGGGAATACCTAAATAAGTGATCAGAAGGGAGGTCTTCTTATATCTTAATTTATCCAAGATCATGGATTCCTGTCTGGCAGAGCAGTGAAAGAAAATAACTTTAGATTTGTCTTCATTGATCAACTGCCCGATAGCCTTAGAAAAATAGCTAATGATTTGCTTAATATTAGAAGCTTCCTTAACTATAGCTTTACCTAAAAGAGTAGAGTCATAAACAAATTGAAGATGAGAGATAGGTCTAGCTCCATGAGTAATGGTAACTCCCTCAAGGGTTTTGTTTTCCCTCTTTTTGGTTATAGTCCTACCCAAGCATTCAACAAGAATGATGAATAAATAAGGGGATAGCAGGTCACCTTGCCTAATACCTCTGGAAGTTGGGAATGATTGAGAAGGCCTGCCATTGATAAGAACTAAGTAGGAAACTAAAGAGATACATTCCATAATCCAATTCATCCAATCCTTAGAGAAACCAAATTGCCTCAAAAATTTGATAAGGAAGTGCAAATCCACTATGTCATAAGCTTATCTTACTTTGTTTCTTGATCAACATGAACTCAACCTTGGTGGGTCATAGAGGATACTAATTATTTTTTTGTTTTATTGTACGCAGGTTACAAAATTCAAAACAGTGAATGATCTCAGATCCAATCCTCACTTGGAAATCGCAAGAAAACTTGCTTCAGAAGATATTGTTGAGGGCACGGAAATCACTTGGATTGTACCATGAAATCTATTGTAAAATTGTACCATGGATAAAATCTCTGGAGGAGATCATATGTAACACGTTTTAAAGAAATCAATGTAATAATATAGCTGGATTCCATTGCCATTTAGTCTCTTTCTTTTGTATTTTGTATTGTGTGTTCCTTTCAGTATTATTTTATCTTTATCATTTTTATGGTGCAAATATTTTCACGCTTTTAGATTTATGATAGAGCATTATGCACAAAAGCTTGCCTAGGATGTTGCTAACATAGAAAAAAAAAAAAAAAACATGCTTCTTCACTATTGGAGAAGCTTGAGATTGGGTAAAATATTGGTTTGATTACATACAATAGGGCTAATGCCTGCTAAACCTCAGTTGGACATAGAGGAGAGTCTATAAGTTTAAAAATGCTTATTCCACCCTCATTGAAGGATTCCTATTCAAGAGGAAATTTGATGATATTATCTTTAGGTGTATCAAGACCGGATAATTTGCCTCATTACTCCAAGAATTCCACCATAAATTCACTAATGGACATTATTTGGCCCACACCACCATAGTAAAAATTATGCAGGTTGGGTACTATTTGTCAACCATGTTTAGTGACACATACCAATGGATAAGGTGATGTGACTAGTGTAAAATCTTCATCAATAGAAATTGGAATGACCTTTGCCTATAAAATCTATTATTATCGATAAAGCATTCTCCCAGTGGGGGTTTGACTTCATTAGCATGATCAATACACCCTCTAGTGAATGTCGTCGATGGATCCTCACAATTATTTATTACTTTATGAGATGGAAATATGTGGTCCCATTGAAAGAAGCCATAGGAAAATTCATTGTCAATTTATTAAAGGAAATTATCACACATTTTAGTGTGTCCAGCTTCGTCATCATAGACAACACCTCGATGTTTGTTAGAGCTAAGGTAACTCAATTTGCATTTTAGTATGGCATCTACTTGAAAGCCTCCTCTAACTACAATACTCAGGGTAAGGTATTGTAGAGTCATCAAAAAATAACTTGCTCTACATCCTAAAGAGGATTGGCTTTGACAACTAGTGACAATAGCATTTACACATTAGGAGAGCCCTTTGGGCATACAAGATCACCCCAAAAAGAGGTTTAGATTATTCTACATACTCCTTGGTTTATGGCTAGGAGTCATCGAGCTACCTACACTATAATTAGTACATTAATTGGACCTCCAAGAGCATGATGCCATGTTACTAAGACTAGGAGAGCTATTGAGACTTGAAGAGTAGAGAGAAATAGCTAGGGAGCACTTACTGAGACATCAAGAGATCACCAAAAGGTGTAATGACTGGAATGCCACAACAAAAAATCTTTGGATAGGTGACCAAGTGCTCAAATAGAAGAAATACCATAGCAAACTAGGCTGACACACCAAATTCAAATCTATATGGAGCGAACCCTACAATGTCATCAGTATTAAGGTAAAGAATATATTCGAGCTATCCACACTAGAAGGGTAAAAACTTTGCATCCAAATTGTAGACACCAAATTGCAGCCATTAATCCTCCATCCTAACCATCCCACCACCCACTTGTCCACCATACACCTTTCTCGCCAATTATTTGGCCCAATTACACCTTTCTCGCCAATTATTTGGCCCAATTCCACCTTTCCCACCAATTATTTGGCCCAATTCCACCTTTCCTGCCATTTCATAACCCAATTGGGCTTATTTTAATATTATTTTATATTTAATATAATATTTTATATTATATTATTATAAATTTATTATAAAATATGTATTTATAAACTCAATTAACCACAACCATCCGATCCAATCTAATCTCCATCGTCCATCTTAATTAATCCATGCCACACTTAAAGTACAATCTCAACCCTAGGATATAATTTAATCTTAGCTACACGATCTAAAGTGTTGAGCTAAAACCCTAAGAAACCTTAATGTAAGTAGGGGCATTTACAAATGCCCAAACCCTGGAACCTTGAGATTAGAAATTACACCCTGGAGGAGTCACTATTGAAGCCCTAGCGAAGCAGAGAGAGATAAAGTTTGAAGATCTAAAGCCCTAAATAAGCCAACAATACTTTTGCTATTCCAGACATCACCCATTCATCCTCCATCATCGTCGCAACCCCCATACATCTGTCGCATTTGTCGCAGCCCCCTCAATCTGCTTTTGCAGATTCTGCCCTAACCCGCAGGTACCCTCCAGAGCTTGCGAGGCTCGCTGTAGAGCCTGCGAAGTGCTCACCAGAGCCTACTATATTTTGAAGGTGCTCTCCAGAGCCTACTGTATACCATAGTTGCACACCAAAGCATACGAAGCTCGCATCAAAGCCTTCCAAGTGCGCATTTGAGCCTGCTGTAACTACATAAATGTGAATCAGAGCCTGTTGCATTACGCCATCTACTGTCAAACTGCAACAACAAAGTGAAGAAACATCACAAGCAAGGTATATATTTATTTGGTTTTATTCTGTTACATAATCTGTTGATTTTGCATACCTTTTTATCTATTTTTAGTTAGGGTTTACTAATGTCTGAGGGTCTCACACTGTGGAGCCCTCACAGGTGTTATTAACCCCTTTCTCTATTTTTGTGTATGCAGATCTGCAAATTCTACATATTGTTGAATGGCTATTGAAGCTGGAGTGGTCCGACATCGGATACCTAAAGCCCACTCATCCTGTTGGAAGTGAGGACACACTAGTTGAAGACACTTCATTGTTGTAGCTAGGGTTTCAGAGAACCCTAGTGTATTGTAAATCTTTGTATCAAATACTCATTGAGTATAGATTGTATCACAAGGAGTTTATTAGCTCCCCCCCATTTATTGAATAAATCTGTTCATTTTGTGCAATCTTGTGTTTGTTTGGGTCATTTGCATTCTTTCATTATTTAAGTGTCGTGTTCTTATCTTCACACAAATAAATAGGATTTATATGAAGAGATACCTATAAAACCTCACCACTCTCAAAGAAAAGAAGAGAGCAAATATTTTGGATGTCAATCCTTAACTAAGATTTCCTTGTTGCACAAATTTCTATCTCATTTAGGCACAGCTAAACAAGGTATGAAGTTGATGCACATAGAGAAAAGGTTCATATAAGGCTTGATTAAGCCAACTGATGTCTTCCCACTATGCATAAAGGCCTTCAAAGTAGAATCAAGAATAAATCTTGGATATCAAGCTTTAATTGAGTTTTCCTTGATTGAACCAGTTCCCACCTTGCTCAGGCATAGTTGAACAAGGTAAGATTATGGTTGTCAAGGAAAACTCAACTAGAATATGATCGGCCCAAATCATATCCTCCTCCCAAAAATTAATCCCATTGATCAAGTTTTGCAAGGGAATAATCAGGTGTAATTCCACACCACATGCTCAATTGTGCTTAGCATTGAACAAGCAGTGAGGTTGTTGCATATAGTTGACGTCCCATAGAGATCCTAAAAAAAGAGATTAAACCACCTACATCCTCCAAGGGATCATCCACATCAACCTATAAAAGCAATAATTCATCCAAACGCCTCAAGAAGAAGAGCTCGATCTTGTCAATGATGCCTAATGAACCCAGTTACCTTTCTTATAGAAATTTCAAGATAGCTCCACACATTGTGAAAAAGTTACAAGGTTGCATTAACACAATTTTTTTTATCAACATGTGTGAGATGAAACACCAGAGTGTACCAAAAATCTCCCACAGATATTTAAATCCATGAGAAAATTTGGTTTTCATGAGTTCTTGACAAAAAGAAATCATTTCAACCTCATGATAAAATTCCTATTGGCTAGAGTCATGTGATTTATTAGCTTTTGAGGTAGATCACAATGGGATATGGCAATCACAAGATGCAAAAATATGAGAGAAAGTAAATTTACGATATTAGAGAAATATGCTATAAATAGAAATGATAAAAATGAATACAATGTTGCTATGGAGGAAATGGACACTCCATGCAAGAAGCTACATGACTACATTGTACTCCATCACTAATGGAGTTACACAATAATTCTACTACTACCTACTGTCTCATCAATCTCTTACAATGAGGCCCTTTTATAATGGAAGATAGATTCCTTGGCCAACACTCTACCTAGTTGTACAAGGGACACCTTGCACATTTACAACTTGCACATTAACACTTGTGCATTTATTACATTGCATAAAGTAACTAGATAACTTCCTGCTAAAGTAATCTAATGTCCTAAGTATGTACCTAGAAAGTACATTTACATGATCCAAATGATGTAATAGACTCTAACTCTAACACCCCCTTGTATTACATTATTTGGGTATTTAAGACTTTAGTCTTCAATATGGATCTTCTTCCATCATATGCTCTTTGACTTGTTCAGGTTCATCATCTTCTTCTATCCATTCTCCTGTATTGTTCTCTTTGTGAGTATCTTCATTTGGTTCTGCTTCTTCCTCTGATTGTTGATGGCTGAGTAGAGCATGGTGCAATTGTCCCCTCATATTTTTTATTTTGATTCTTCTGTACTTGCCTTTATGACGTATTGGTTCTTCATTTTATCCAACCTGTTCTTTTGGAAATGTGTTAGCATCATTTTGAAATATAACAATATCTTGTGAGATTTCCATTGAGTCTAGGATATATGTGTTTCCATGGATTGATCTTGTCACTTCTATCTCACCTTGATTTATGATAAGACATGTATTGATACCATTCATATATTTGAAGTTGACCATATAGTTATTTTCCACCAATTTTCTTACTGAAATGAGATTGAATGTTAATCTAGGAACATACAATACTTTTTGTAGCAAAATATTTGGAAATGATTTGCTTGGTGTTACACATCCATATCCATGAATAGGATAAGTTTGGCTATCTGCAATTCTTAGTCTGTAGCCTTTGATGACTTCAAGGCAGTCAAACCATTGTAGATTTCTTGTCATATGATGACTTGCACCTGAGTCAATGTACCAAGTGTTTTCATGCTTTGTGGAGTGATTCTTGTTAGAGCAATTTTTGCACTTATTGTATGATGTTCCTTTTTCCATTTGAAGAAGTAGAAGAAAAGATAGAGATCTTAGGTAGTATACCTTATAGCTCCCAATATTAAGGTATATGTAACACTTAGAATATATAAGCTTGATTTGATAAAAAAATTGTTAACCCTTAGGTTTTGTAGACTTCCTTATATCTCCCTAATGATGAGAGTTCACAAACCTAATAAGATTTTAGGTTTTGTAGAAAGCTTACATCTATCCAATGAATTTAGAACTTGATAATTTTTTATGGATGCTAATATTACCAAGATTTGTAGAATGCCTTATGACTCCCTAGGATGTTTTGGATGGGATATATGATCAATATAGTGCTTTTTATAAATTGTAGTTCAATTTTGGGTTGACTTTGTGAAATTTTGTAAACACCAAAATCAACTTTTTTCTCCTTATTACTCCTATTGAACTAAGCACTATTTCAATTTTTTAAGAGGTTTTGATGTTGGATTTATTTTTACCTCCTTTAAGTGTTTTTGAGAAAACACTATTATAAAAATTCCAACCTTTAAAAAACTTTAATAAACCTCTTTAAATACCCCTTTTGGTTGATTTTTAATGTTTTCTAATTTCCAATTCCTAATTTGATGTTGTATTCCTTATAACTCCCAAATTTGGAAAAATTAGAAAATAATATTTGCAAATAATTTAAATTTTAGTAATAACCCTTATTCTTCCTTGGTTACTTTTTGTAAATATTAAAAATTCTAAAATATGCTTGCTTAATAAATCACTAATGCTGAATATTGCAGTAGTAGATATAAAGTACCCTTATAACTCCAAAGACCTTAAGTTTAAAGCAAGCTAATAATAAAATCAACCTTTACCTTAATAATCCTTCAATGTTGTGTGGTGGTGGATTCATAGCATTGTGCTATGTAGCGCTCATGGGCAGTCAAAGCCCTCTTTGATAGGTGTTGGTTTCCTCCTTGGTTGGTGCTCCTCTTCCGCAAATGATGCCAAAAAATACCTTGAAATACGATTTGCAAGGCTCCTTCGAATGCAAGCACTGGTTCGTTGGTTTTATGACAACATCTTAAATATTTCTCTTACACCTTTGAATGGTGTATGGCTTGAATTAACCTTTTTCTCCAAGTAAGATTCAATGCTTTACTTCATTCTATCTTCGTTTCCAGGATAGACACCTTAAATAGGATGAACTTAATTTTGACATTTGAAGCATTCCCAAGTAGGTGTCTTCAACGTACCTTTGGTAATGATGAGGTTGGTGGTAACCTCCAAATATTATTAACTCCCTCTAAAATGTATGTAACTCCCTTTTAGGTGAGCGCTTGGGTCTTCATGAACGTTGGGATGCTTAGAGAATTTGTGCCAAGTGGTACTCAAGACTTGTCGATGTAACGCTTCAAAGATGAGCTTGCAACCCTAATTCTTCCTTTATCTTTGCATCCTATGTGAGCTTGTTATATTTTTTGAGATGCAAGCTTCCTTTTGCATGTTGGATTGGTGAGGATGACAAATGGCTACAACTAGATTTCTCCATGGTTCTATGGCACACTTTTGAGCTCCTTTTTTGTGGATGTTTGCTTCAATGGATGCCTTAGGTATAGCTCCTTTCTCTTCACCTATTTGCAGGTTTTGTAGCTTGTTCTAATGTTGATTTGTGCCCTTATTTAGTGCTTGAAAGATAGTGTTGTCTGTAATAGCCAATAGGTGGCCCTTTTTCCTGACCTTTTATGAAGATAATTTATCACTGAATGCTGCCCTTATTTCTACATAAACACAATAGATAATACCTTCTTTCAATGGCTCCACTGTTGTAGGTGATGTGTTACTTATAGGGTTGGATTTGATGGAGGAAAATGGTGTTTTTAAACACCTCGATTCTTGGACGTGTGAGCTCTTCGGTAGCTCCTTCCTCTTACCAAGAATCTACTAGATATAACGATCGTGTGAGCTCTCCAGTGGCTCCTTACTCTAAATATTGTGTGAGCTTATTCAATTGCTCCTTCCTCTTGCCAAAAATATGCTAGATATAACATCCTTATTGCCCCCTGTAAATAGTAATACTTTTTTCCTTTCAAAGGAACAAAAGAGGTGCTTTTTTAATAGATAGATCTTGCACCAAAATGAAGATTTTTTACATAATCCTTCTTGATTCTTCTTCTTTGGATGATAATCAATCCAAGCTAATGAAATGTTATTTTTGAATAAGGATTCCTGCACTCTATAATGAAATGAAACCCTTACTTCCTCCTTGAATATTGAGACTTCGAAGGTCTCAATTTGAGGCTTCCTTCAAGGACTTAAATGGTGGCTTTCTTCTCCACCTTTGTTTTTATTTTTAATGGTGGCTTCTTTTGGACATGAAAGTATTGCAAAATTTGTGCTCATTTTTGTGCTTTTAACAACACAAACTAATTGAGAATAACTAGTTAAAAAATCAACTAGTATAGTGCTTAATATATGCACTTTTAATGGTAACAATAATCTCACCTTATTGCTCCACTAATTTATCAAACATGCACTTAAAAATTCCACTACAACCTTTCAAGCATAATCTAGAATGAACTCTTGCAAATTTCACTACAAACACAGTTGTAGGATCTAGTCTTCTTTTTCTCTTCAAAAAATAGGTAGTTGATAGATAATTGTAACTCTAAAATCTAATCAACTCCTAATGTGTAAATGATCCTTAAAAGGAATTTTTCTCTTTTGCACTTTTGAAGACTATAATTCAATTTGTAACTTTGCAATTTTGATCCAATATAGGGTGCTTTAACAAATCTGATAAGTAATCCAATTAATGAATCTACTTGCACCAACAATTGCTTACCTTTTTTAAAGCTTTTTGTAGAGGATGTAGATCAAGCTTGTTGCTTTAGATAGAGTTCTACAACTTTTATTAGCTTTTTCAAAAAACCCCTCCTTCACCAAAAAGAGGTCTAAAACTTTCTTTCATGAGCCTAGGGTTTGGTGGCTTGTTATTCTCTTGTAATATTCTCCTTTTTGTTGTAGATTTGGAGAAATATTTATGCCTTCTTATTGTGAAAGGAAATATTTAAATCTTTTGGATTTGGAAAGCTTCTTCTGTCTTCAAGTCTTCTTGTCGAATTCTGACTTCAAGCAAGATCTTCTTCTCAAGACTCTTAATGTCTTGAGGTCTTATGTATATTATTTGGCACTCCTTGCCAATTCTTCTTCTCCTTTTTGGGCTTGTTTTCAGATGGCGACAATTGTCCCAATTCTTTCCCTTATCAAAAACTTTCTTCTTGATGGAGAATTTCTCCAATGAGTTCTTCTAAGAACTCTTTTGATGATTTTGCTTCAGTAACAAGGCTCTCCAAGCCTTTTTCCTTGAGACCTCTCCTAGGTCTTTGATTTTGCAGCTTCTTTGGTCTTGATATCTTCTTCTTCAACTTTTGGAATTGATATCTCCTTCCTAGATCTCTTGATTCTGCTGCTTCTAAATTTGAACAGGACTCTCCTAGTCCTTCTCGTTCTTCCAAGAATGGAAGTTTCTTCAATGAGATTTTCACCTGATCTCTTCACCTTCAAGTTTTCTTCAGGTGTTGGATTGATTTTGAAGAATATACTCTTCCTAACATTCTTGTAGGAATTTTCCCAACTCATTGAATCTTCTTTCCCTAAAACAAGTTATTAATACTAAAATCTGAATCTGCTTCTGAATTAGGTACTCTCTTCTAGAGTCTTCTTCAGGATCAAGGCTTATGTGGCCTTTTTTTGCTGTGAATTTGACTCTTATCTATGGATATCTTTAATATCCATACTTCACCATGACTCTTTCTCCTAGAGTCTCTTATGTAGTATTCTTCTCTTGCAACAACTAATATCTGCACTATGAAGGCACTACGACCTTCGGGAAACAAAGTTGAAATCTCCTAGCTTTCTGTTGTAGGAGGTGTCCCAATAATATGAGAATTAATTCCCTATAATGAAAGAAACTTCAGTATATAGTAAACTTTTCAGATCTCTTAGATGATCTCCACTAGTTGATTCATCAAACTAGTGGATCAAATGTTGAGTCCTTATCTTCATGAGTTTTCCTGCAACTATGTGGGAAATATTTGAGCCAAATAAATTTCACAATCTCTCTTTCCAGTATGTTCTACCAAACAATCTAAAGGTAACAAAATTTATATGCAATGGGTCCAAAGGAACATCCAGTTTACAAAAATCGAAGCTATGGTGATTGGCCTAATTTTTAACAATAGTACTTTCTCAAATATCTCCCTACCACCTTGATTCTTCTGAAGATTTTTGCAAGAGCCTGTGCACTGTGGTGAATCAAGTTCACAAAAATTTAGGCTCAATAATAATGGTGGTTCTCCTCTCAATCTATAGTAGCTAGTTCTACTATGACTAGATCTACCGTGGCTCTGATACCACTGTTAGATTTTTAGGTAGATTGCAATGGGAGATGGCAATCACAAGATGCAAAAATATGAGAGAAAGTAAATTTACAAGATTACAAAAATATGCTATAAATAGAAATTATGGAAATGAATACAATGTTGCTATGGAGGAAATGGACACTCCATGCAAGAAGCTACAGGACTACATTGTACTCCATCACTAATGGAGTTACATAGTAATTCTACTACCACCTATTATCTCATCAATCCCTTCCAAAGAGGCCCTTTTATTATGGAAGATAGATTCCTTAGCCAACACTATACCTAGTTGTACAAGGGACACCTTGCACATTTACAACTTGCACATTGACACTTTTGCATTTATTACATTGCATAAAGTAACTAGATAACTTCCCCCTAAATGAATATAATGTCCTAAGTACGTACCTAGAAAGGTACATTTACATGATCCAAATGATGTAATGTTAGGATCTCATCCTAACCCTTAATGTAATAACTTCCCTGATGTAATAATTCCTAGTGAACGTGGGTAGTACCCATGATTAATATTTTGTAATGTTCTAAGTTTTAGCTTAGGTAGTGCCTATGACAAATGGCACCCTTTTTATGTAACACATGGTAGATAGGTTAGGTAAGGTGGCATTGTGCATGTAATTCGTGTGGCATTATGCATGTAATTCGAGTGGCATTGTGCATGTAATTCAAAGTGGCACTATGCATGTAATTCGGGTGGCATTATGCATGTAATCCAGGTGGCATTTTGCATGTAAGCCAACCTTGGAAGGAAACTCCTTAAATACCCGAAAAGGCACCAATGTAACCATATTTTTGCAAATTAATGAAGTATTGAAGGAGGTTGCCCCCTCGAAGAGGCCTGCGATTCTGTCTTATTGTGAGATTGTTCCTTTATGCAAATTTTTGTTATATTAATATGATGTTTATGTGAGTTTATTTCCAAGCAATCGTGTGAGAGTGTGTTATTTGAGTTTATTTTATAGCAGGATCTTAACAAGTGGTATCAGAGCGCTTTCCAGGGCCAAGTTCTGCTGCAACTGCAATGATTCTTGCCATCCAATCCGCCTGTTAGGTATAAATTTTGTGTGTTTTTCCCATTTCTATTTTTCCTTATTAAAAAAAAAAATCCAAAAAAATACAGTGCATTTTTTTTCCAGACCAAAAAAAAAAAAAATCTTTTTAGTTGAGTAGGTAGAAACCCTGTATCGGGGGTTTTAAAATATCGTGAAGGATCTGTCGTTATTGGCTAAGCTAGATAGCCCATAAAGCGTCTAGTGAAGTGAGGGGCGATCAGGCTCCAATACCCGAGGCCTCGGGACGAGAACTCGCGCACGGACTTGAGCTCCCACGTATCTTCGGGTATATCGGGAGACCATCTAGGATTAAACAAACTTTTAGCCATTAGGAAGCTCTTCGGCCTTGTATTACTCATAGTCTACGGGACACGACATCCTGGACGATTACCCTCCCGTATTGTCAGAGAGGCAGGTAGTGTGCTCAAGGGTATGTGTGGAATCCTCCTTGAGTAGTGGCCTAAAATATTGGTCCGAGCACTATTGTTCGTCACTGTCGGTATATTAGAGGGCCTATGGGTGGTACATACTCCTATACTTAGCATTCCCTGGTTCTGTTAAAACTTCAACCTGTAAAAAATGCAAAAAAATAAAAAATAAAAATCCAAACATCCTTGTTCGTAAACCTGCATTTCAAAAGTGAGCATATGAGAAAGGAGTCCTCTACTAAAAAAATAACAGAAGGGACATGCATTCGGGATAAGCCATGAGGGTGACACTTAAGTTGACAGTCTGGAGAATAACGATCAAATTTACTGATGGCGATCCATCGATCGGAGTCGAGAGAGGTCAGCACAGTCGAGGCCAGAATTCACAGTCTTCAGGGTCAGAACAGAACTGTCATAACAGTCACCTGCAAAATACAGAGAATCTTGAGTATGAAACGAGGCCAGTTATAGATAGTGCTCCAGTACCCAACTTTTGCTCTGTAGCTCAGAATCAGAAACTGTAAACACCGTTAGACTCAGCAAAACAGGAGATAAAAAAAGTCTAGGGGTGCCAAAAAGTAGTGTTGAGAGATATAGCTCATTGTGACCACCTCCTTGAGCTGATCGTTTTGATATATAGCACCCAAGCACTTTTTTGGGCACTTACTAAAAATAGTAAGTCCTAAAAATTCAATTCTATTTTTAGTAACTGGTCACAAAAGGTTTAAAAAATGGCCCGGGGTACCCGTGGACACCAAAAAGAACTAGAACACTTGGAATCCCTAACAAAAGCCATTGAGAACTTGAACTCGGCTTTTCACTCCATAAGGGAAGAAGTCCAAGGTCTTCGCCTAGAGCATGAGGCCACTAGCAACCGCTTAGAAGAAGCACTAACAGAAGTAGACAACAAACTAAGAAGAGGACCACCCAAATCAGAATACCAAGCTGAGAGTTCTACAAGGAATCATGACCATGATCCACCCTTTAGAATGCCCAAATTGGACTTTCCCAAATTTAGTGGGAAGGATGTTGATGGGTGGCTATGTCGGGTTGACCAATTCTTTCGACTTCATAATGTACCCATATTTCATCGAGTCCGGATGGCTTCCTTTAACTTGGAGTCTAAGGCTCTACACTGGTTTCAATGGTTACGTGTTGCCTACCCAAATCTCTCTTGGGAGGATTTTGAATCCCAACTACTCACTCGATTTGGTCCTAGTGAGTATGAGGACTTTACGGGAGCCTTGACCAAACTACAACAAACGGGGGTCGGTCCGAGAGTACCAAGCTCAATTTGAAAAATTGGCCAATAAGACAAGAGGATTGAGTGAAGGGTTCTTCCAGAGTTGTTATATCAGTGGGTTGAAGGTGGAACTCCAAGCGGAAGTAAAAATGTTGAAACCACGAACTATGATGGAAGCTATCAGTTTGGCCCGTTTGGCCGAATCTAAACTCTCTGCCCAAAGACGCCCATCAAAGTTTCCTCAAAATAGACCTTCATTTCCTCCTAGAGCCCAACACCCAGTGATAATAAACCTGCTGCACCCAAGCGCCTCACCACCGAAGAGATGGATGCACGTCGTGCCCAAGGATTATGCTACAATTGTGATGAAAAGTTTTTCAAAGGGCATAAGTGTGCACACAAAAAATTGTTCTTGATAGATGTTGAAGAACCTGATACCTCTGACGAGAGTGATGAGGATGAGGACCCTCCAGAAACACCTCCTCCACAAGAAGAAGTGAAACAGGAACCTGAGACAACAATTACAGTCCATGCCCTTGCAGGCATTACTACTCCTCAAACCATGAAGGTTACAAGATTTTTCAAGGGCCAACGTCTTTCCATCCTTCTGGATTCGGGAAGCACGCACAACTTCATTGACCCTAGAGTTGCTCGGCGGGAAAATTGCTATATCCACACTTGTAATTCCTTTGAGGTCATGGTAGCCAATGGGGGAACCTTACCTTGTAAAGGAAAGTGTCGCAATGTTAAAATCAAGATAGGGGACTATGAACTCAAGCGGGACATGTTTGCCCTCCAGTTGGGTGGATGTGATATTGTTTTGGGATCTCAATGGTTGAGTACGTTGGGCACTATCAGTTGGAACTTTGTTGAACTTTGGATGCAGTTCTCCCAGAACGGACAAACACACATCATCAAGGGCTCCCCAGTGGGGAACACCTCAAATTATCGGTTCAAACGGCACGGAGAAATTGCTAAAGAAATCATCACGTGGGGTCATTGCACAACTATTCTCCATCCAACCATCCACATCTCCAATGGGTGAAATCCCACCAGACCTGCAACAGATTCTCCACAAACATGAGGCCATCTTTTCGGAACCAACCACACTTCCACCGCATCGCTCTCATGACCATGCCATTCCATTATTGCCAGATAGTACACCTCCCAATATCAGACCATACAGGTACCCCCATGCCATGAAGTCAGAGATTGAGAAGATGATACAGGAATTACTCAAGGCGGGTGTCATTCGGCCTAGTACTAGTCCCTACTCTGCACCAGTCTTACTGGTCCTCAAGAAGGATGGCTCTTGGCGATTGTGTATTGACTACCGAGAACTCAACAAGATAACTGTCAAGGATAAATTTCCTATCCCTGTGGTTGATGAATTACTAGATGAATTACATGGGACCATGTACTTCACCAAGCTAGACCTCCGCTCTGGGTACCATCAGATCCGGCTCAGGGATGAAGATATTCCTAAAACTACTTTTCGCACTCATGAAGGTCATTATGAATTCTTGGTAATGCCATTTGGTCTCACAAATGCTCCTTCCACATTCCAAAGCTTGATGAACAACATCTTTCACCCTTTTTTGTGGAAGTTCATCCTTGTGTTCTTCGATGACATCTTGATTTACAGTCACACATGGGAAGAGCATCTCAAGCATGTAGATCAAACCCTCCAACTACTGGCCGACCATAAACTGTTTGCAAAAAGGTCCAAGTGCTCCTTTGGTTTGACTGAAGTAGAATATCCGGGACACATTGTCTCAAAGGATGGTGTCAAGGTTGACCCTAAGAAGATCCAAGCGAGTCCAAGAATGGCCGAAACCTCGCACACTCAAGGGGCTTCGAGGATTTTTAGGGCTTACAGGATATTACCGTAAATTTGTCTACAATTATGGAAAGATAGCCGCCCCCCTCACCTCCATGTTGAAGAAGGATTCTTTTACTTGGACAGGGCCGGTTGAGCAAGCATTCCTGGACCTCAAGCATGCCATGACCACCACTCCAGTTTTAGCCATGCCAGACTTCTCTAAAAAAATTTGTCATTGAAAGTGACGCTTCTGGTCATGGTATTGGGGCGGTATTGATGCAAGAAGGACGCCCTTTGGCTTTTACCAGCAAAGCCCTATCTGATCGCAATTTGGGGAAATCCACATATGCCAAGGAAATGTTGGCAATATTGCATGCAGTCCTGCATTGGCGACCTTACCTCATTGGGCGCCATTTCTCCATCAAAGCTGACCACCAGAGTCTGAAATACTTTCTAGAACAACGGGTTTGCCACCCTCGAGCAACAAAAGTGGGTATCAAAACTCATGGGCTATGATTATGACATCACGTACAAAAAAGGGAAGGAAAATCTTGTGGCAGATGCTCTCTCTCGCCAATTTGAGACCCTTAGTATGTTGTGTGCCATCTCTGCACCATTGCCCCAATGGATTGAGCCCTTACGTCCGGAAATACTTCGGGATGCAGATTTGAAAGACCTGGTTGCTTCACTTAGGGATGATCCGAGTCTACACCAGGGATATAGTTGGGATGGCCGGGATCTGCGTTACCATCAACGCCTGGTTCTTCCTCCTAAGTCCCCACTTCGAGAGCTCCTCATGAAGGAATCACATGCTACTCCATCTGCTGGCCATTCAGGGTTCCTAAAAACTTATGAGCGACTCAAGCGCACCTTCTTTTGGAAAGGTATGAAACAGGACATTCGCTCTTTTGTAGCGGACTGCGACACTTGTCAAAGGATGAAAGGAGAAACAGATGCGCTCTCCGGGCACTCTTCAACCATTGTCGATACCAGATCGGGTGTGGATTGACATCTCCATGGACTTCATAGAAGGGCTACCTAAATCTGGAGGCAAGTCTGTTATTTTCGTGGTAGTGGACCGCCTTTCAAAGTATGCTCACTTTTGTGCCCTAACCCATCCTTACACAGCATCCACTATTGCCCAAATTTTTCTTGACTCCATATTTCGCCTTCATGGCATGCCCACCTCCATTGTATCTGATCGTGATCCCACCTTTACTAGCAATTTTTGGCAAGAGTTGTTTAAGTTGCAGGGGACTCAGCTCAAAATGAGTTCAGCCTACCATCCGCAAACGGATGGTCAAACGAGAGGTTGTTAATAAATGCTTGGAAACCTACCTTCGTTGCTTTGCCTCCGATCATCCTACTCATTGGGCAAAATGGCTTTCTTTGGCCGAATGGTGGTACAACACTTCCTATCATACCGCCACCAAACTCACACCGTTTGAGGTAGTTTACGGGCGCCCTCCACTCACGCCTTCCTCCTACATTTCGGGCAGCTCCAAGGTCCAGGCCGTCGACAATGCTCTGAGTCAACACACCGAGGTCCTCCGCCAACTCAAGCAAAATTTGAACATGGCCCAGAATCGGATGCGCCAACAAGCTGATCAGCATCGTTACGAGCGCAGTTTTGATGTGGGTGATATGGTCTTCCTTCGCTTACTGACCATACAAACAATCATCCCTACAACTCCGCGGGTGTCAGAAGCTCGCTCCAAAATTCTATGGTCCTTATCAGGTTCTACAATGGATTGGTCCAACAGCTTACAAATTGGCTCTTCCCCCCACTTCCAAGATCCACCCTATTTTTCATGTTTCCCTTCTCAAGAAAGTTGTGGGCACAAAGGTACAGGTTCAATCAACACTCCCCGAATTGGATGAAGAAGGCTCCATCTTACTTGCACCGGAGCAGCTGCTGGATCGTCGAACTCGCACTCTGCGCAACCGTACCATTACAGAGGTCCTGGTTCAGTGGCGTGGACTTCAACCTGAGGATGCTACATGGGAGTCTCTCCATCAACTCCGAAAACAGTTTCCTCATTTTCAGCTTTGAGGACAAAGCTTCTTCAAGGAGAAGGGCATGTTAGGATCTCATCCTAACCCTTAATGTAATAACTTCCCTGATGTAATAATTCCTAGTGAACGTGGGTAGTACCCATGATTAATATTTTGTAATGTTCTAAGTTTTAGCTTAGGTAGTGCCTATGACAAATGGCACCCTTTTTATGTAACACATGGTAGATAGGTTAGGTAAGGTGGCATTGTGCATGTAATTCGTGTGGCATTATGCATGTAATTCGAGTGGCATTGTGCATGTAATTCAAAGTGGCACTATGCATGTAATTCGGGTGGCATTATGCATGTAATCCAGGTGGCATTTTGCATGTAAGCCAACCTTGGAAGGAAACTCCTTAAATACCCGAAAAGGCACCAATGTAACCATATTTTTGCAAATTAATGAAGTATTGAAGGAGGTTGCCCCCTCGAAGAGGCCTGCGATTCTGTCTTATTGTGAGATTGTTCCTTTATGCAAATTTTTGTTATATTAATATGATGTTTATGTGAGTTTATTTCCAAGCAATCGTGTGAGAGTGTGTTATTTGAGTTTATTTTATAGCAGGATCTTAACATGTAATAGACTCTAACTCTAACATGATCGATACATTGGGCCACATGATATTAAGTAGCAACCTTTGATATTCCATAGTAGGCATGCACCTAGATGGAGAATAAAAAATCTCTTTAAAACATGGTTTTTGAGAAATAAAGGGCTTAGTAAAATTGCCATGCACTTCAATCCATCCATAAGCAAGGAAGTAACACTTGGGAGAAATTGCCAACCTCTCTCCCCATAAAAACTACCAGAATAGGCATATTGAGGACACTTGGCATCTCACATATCTTATCAAAAGGGGTTAATAAGTAAGGCAAATGTAAATTTTCTGATCAAATCTTAAACAAATAAAATTGAATGCTCCCCTAGAAAAATAAATGTATAATAAAGTTGATCATGTCTTGGCGATAAAATTCAAAATTTAGCCAATCATAAGGAACACGCACATATGCCAAGGAGCTTTGAGAACCTAATAAAATGGTTTGACCATATTAGCCAACCATGTTGAAGGAGGATTGCATTCATGAGAATTTAAAATGGCCAAAAAAGGGTTGTTAATACCTTACCTCCTCAATATTTCTCAATACACCATTAGCAATCAAGACTACCAAGAGTTCTAAGGCACAAAATGCCAATAAGAAATCATGAAGGAGAAAGTTGTAATGCAGCTTGCAACATTCATGGAATCCAATAAGAGTTCATATTCTAGGGAAATATGCTCCCATTCTAAGAAAATCATCCACATGGAGCTTGAGAATACAAAAACCCCATACCTTATCATTGATGCAGTTAAAAGAGTGAAAGCTCCAAGCTGTCAAAAAACACTAATAGTCTAAAATAGGGTGCCTATTAGAGGAGACTTGGAAAAATATTGAATCCTTCCCCACAAGTATTTGGACAAGCTATCTAGCTCGATATAAGGTGCCTTATGTGCAGAGCTAATATTAGTTGGTAGTAGCATTACCTCCCACTACGACTCTCAGCACAAGGAAGTAAAAGGTCATAATATCTACTTCAAAATAATCATATCAGTTGAGGCCATGTGGGAAATTTTAATGGTTCCTGAGGGGCTCATAGTAAACCAAAAAACTACTAACTTATATTACTCTCAGCTCCCAAATCCATTATGTTGCTTGAACTTTAAACTCCAAAAGGAAAAGACCTTCATAACAAAATTTCCCTTAATCTAGATAACCTTAAAAAATGACCCTACTTCATTCTAAGAATGGCAACATTTCTCCTCGACACAAATGATGATAAGAGGGTATTTCAACAAGAACTAGATGTATTGGATATGTTGAGGTGCAACCCCAAGGACAAAATACTAGTTTTTTATTTCAACACCTCCATAGTTGATCAAATCCATGAAGGGCTACAAAATTTCAATGATATCCCAACATTTAGGTATTGCTCATTCATGACACATTTAGGGTTATCTCAAAATCCTGGTTATATGATCATTTAAATTTAAATATGAAGACAATGATGGCCAAAAGTAGCTTGCCTCCTCTTGGACAAGAGTCATTTATCGAACTTTCTCTTATTAGACTTTCGTGGATGATTTTCTAATAACAAATCTAAGTGCAATTAAGGGAATCAAACCACAAAGGATTTTGGATGCTAGAGCCAAAAGCCTCCTCGAATATGCGACAATCATATACATGCATGTGTTTTCAAAAATGGTCTATTTGTTGCTAAAATATACAATAATGAGGATAATATCTCTAGATGTTGAGATAACTAGATTTGATTGATACCACCTATAGGAAAGAACAAAGCAAAGTGAGTTTCTACAAGTTTCTAGTGAAGCTAGAAGAGATATCTCTATTAAATAGGAAGGTGACTCTCATCCTAGAATAAAAAGAACTAGGTCTCAAGGAATTGGATGACTCCTGACATTATGATCCAAAAGATAAGGTCTCAAATTGGTTGTCATCTATAAAAATGCCAAGGATTTCAAACACCATACAAGGTTGCATATATATAAGCCTACAAAAGCACCAAGGAGGGGACCTTCCCTCTACTTCAAATGGTGAACTTATTGTCCTCTTAGCCACAATGAGAACCCTATTTTTATTTCTACAAGGTGGTTGGCAAGTTGAATCCCAAGATCTAAATTTCCAAAAATAAGAAAGAAATATTAGAAATTTTGGGTTGGAAGGATGAAAATATTAGGGTCTGGAGAAAGTTTTGTTAATAACTTCTTGATATAGAATCAATTCCTAGGGACATGGATCAAGATGAAAAATTTAGCAGACTTTATGATTAGGAGCATGAAGAGTAAATCGAGGATTCTTGAGAAGGAAGCCAATGAGGATCCCTAAGTGAGTAGTCACATCGATCTGTGAGGAAAGATAAATCCCATTAAGCTAGCATCTAGGTCCTCCCAAATACACCACTATAACTAGAGGTACACCTTGTTAAGGCTTCTATTTTAGAGCCTTCTATTTCAATCATCTCAATCCAATCGAAACCACCATAGGAAAGGAAGGCATAAAAAGAGCCAGGCCAAGGTGAAGTGTCTAAAAGGAAGAGAAATCCATCTAACACTGAGGTGCTTGTAAAGCAAAAGAGGAGTAATACCTGGTTCAAGGACACCATCCTACCACCTTTGGATACAACCCTTGAAGCAATCTCATTGGTACCAAAAGAGGTCACTCTATTGGTCGAAGTACTATCCACCTTACCACTTACCACCTCCATTTTGGCAGCATTCCTCTTTGGGTGCCCCTTCTACCATTGCCCCCCATTTTGGCCATTTCAACCACTCCACCACTTATCGCATCCCAACCTATCCAATCCATAGTAGCCTCTATCCCATACCCAAACATTAAATCTACCTTTGCAATCCTCTTCCTCATAGGTTAGTCAATCTATTTTTCCTTTTTAAAATCCTTAACCCTACCCCTAGAATACCAACTATAGTTATCTAGTCCTTAGGACATCACTTCTATCTCTAAAATGCTACCCCAATTCCAAAAATTCTAGGAGCAAACATAGTAGCACACACAATAAGAAGCAACAAGGTGAGTAGAGCAATTCGTGACCACACAAGTGAGGACCACATATCATACCCACAATGTTGCAATGTGCATGGGTTATTTTATGCCCATTACCTCCAAGGTAGAAGGAGAGATGCAAGCTCAAAATTACTAGGTATTTATCGTTGAACTCAACCTTAGATGCTAGGCTAGAGGTTAAAGTTAAATTTGTCGATGAGGCATGTAAATTTGTCAACCATGTGTACTTGAATCATGCAAGAAACCTAAAAAATAGAGAGGAGCTAAAGAAGACCAAGCAAGTTCTCAAGGCCTTGTGAGATGATGTTTAGATATTAAAGAATTATATGGCCCCTCTCATGGCACGATTAGAGGATGTGGAAGCTGTAAAAGGAGAATTGGAAGATTAGAAAAATAAATTCTCCAAGCTAGAGCAAAGGGTTGGCAAATCAGAACAAATGTATGAGATAAGTCAGGTACTCTAAAATGGAGTCATCAAAGTTGTTGAGGACCTAATCCCAGTACTTGAGTATATTCAAAAAAAATTTGAGGTAAACAAAGCACTCGACCATGTCTTGATGACTATCAATCCCTTATTTTCCAAAGCACAATATTTTGAAGCTCAGATAGATTAGTCAAACAATTAGAAATGGATAGTAGCAAGGATTACTAATCAAGGAGTAACTCGTAGGATTACTGAGGTCCTGGTGGTAGAGCAAGTTGCACATCATTATAAGGATCATGTTGATGCTTTGGCTTAGATGGTGGGGGAATGGAAAGAATGCATCACCTTTTTGGTGCAAAAGGGTCTCCCTTCTCCTTGGACTTTGAAAGGTGAACCCCTTTCAAAGCAAGAGTTTCAATAAAAGTTAATACAACACATGAGTATCGAGAAACAATCAAATTCACCTATCATTGACAAGGTAGCATGGGCCATGGAACAAATTATTGAGCTCAAGATGCATCTCTAGGAATTCATAGGTAAAATTTCTCATATCAATATGGACGATCAATAGGAGCTCGTGAAAATTTACCTTCAACTCACCCAAATGAAGTTACCATCACAAAGTGAGTGGATAGAGGTTCTAACGACAATGAATAAAATTTAACTCCCCAAAATTATTATCAAGTCCTCCATTATGAATCTATGCCCAAAGAATATGGCTACTATATTTTGAGTTCTTCATCACTAATAGGTTGGAGATCCCCATGAGCCACCATAACTATAGTGAATTTTCACTACATGTGAATTCTGGTTGATATTGACAAAAGTGAGGAAAGTGATCAAGTTCACCCGCAAGGCCAAAATACCCGAAAAATAGCCCAATTTAGAGTTTTGGAGAGAGGCCAAAGCAGTAAAAACATAAAATAAGAAAAAATAGACTCCTGGGGAAAATCTCGAGGAAGAAATGATGCAAAGTTACAGTAGTCAAACCCTCAAAGACAAAGAAAACCATAAAATGGTAGAAATTAAATTTTTGATAAAATTCCATTATCGTATCTCATGCAAAATAGTGATCACCGAGACTGTGAACAAAGGGTCAAAAAGAACCAGTGCTAATCGGATCTGATGGGAGAGGATATTCCCAAAGCAAGGAAGGCAAATAATGAGGTCCACATGATCAACACGAGCCTCAATATTGGCAAGAGACTTGCATAACAAGTAAGAGTTGTCTCAATTATCATCACCAAAATCTATATTTCCAAATAAGGGAAGGCTCATAAATGCGGTGTTCAAAAGGAACTATTAGTCTATAGAGCATTCAATGTGAAAGTACTCCAAACCAGCCTTGAGCTTACCAGGCATAAATGCAAAATGATACCTCAATCCAAGGAGCAATGAAAGTTGTAGGTTCTCATCTATCTTAGGGTAGAGGAAAATTTTGACTTTTGAATTTTAGATCAATCGTATAAATGCCTAGATTTTAGCCAAAGAGGGAGAATTGTATATTCATGCCTAGTATTTGGCCTTGTGTATAATTTTCACTCAATTATTTTGTGTATTAGTCTAGACTCAAGCCTTGAGTCATTTTATGTATAGGCCCCAAGCCTCTTTCTTCTAGCATGCATGTATAAAAGGTTTTTATAGATATACATACAAGTTGTGACTGCTCTCATTTTGTCTTGGTTGTTTGTGTGGATGTTGTTTTGTATAGGAATTTATGGCTAGTATTTTTCCTGGTTCTTATATAAGTTTTATGGATGAATAGATATTCTAGATTGAAACCATGTTCATTCTAGCTATCATAAATGATGCATGTGTTTATTCATCCCACTAATACAAAAAATCTTTTGTGATATCAGTACATTACCACCCATAGCTTAGAATTATTTGTTTTGCATTTTTTTTCTTCCCCTTTTCCTATGTAAGATCTAGTAGAATAGGCTAGTTTAGGATAAGTGAGCTTCAAGGATTACATCTACTAAGGAGCCAATCTTAAAGAAAACCCTTGTTAGAGTATATTACATCATTTGGATCATGTAAATATACCACCTTCGATACATATCTAGAGTAGGAGTTTACTTTAGAGTAAAGTTAGTTGCTTCAAGTATTATCATAAAAGCACAAGTGTCGATGTGAAATTTGTAATTGTGCATGTAGTCCACATGTACATGAGTCCTAGGTAGAGTAAAGGCCAAGCAATCTATCTTTCTATATAAATGCCTCATAGGTGTAGTAGTGTGAGAGAAAGAGAGTGATATAGTAAATATATAGTGTGTGTGTGGTATGGTACAATGTAGTTCTTTCATATACTTTCATTGAGTGTTCATATCCTCCATTATATAGCATTGTACTATTTTTGTCATTCCCATTAATGGCATATTTCTAGGTTATTTTTAGATGTTCATCTCTTTATTTCTTGCATATTATTGTGTCATTAGTTTTATAGTTATCTCATATTATTTATCCTACATCTTGTGGTTGTACTACCTCCCATCAAAAGCTAACATTGGTATCAAAGCACATGGTAGATCATATAGGAAATAGAGAGAGCCACAAGTAAGACTGAGTGAAATCTAAAAATCTCATTTATAGAAATTTTGAGATTACAATTGACTAGAGTCTTTCTGTAGGGTTATAAGAAAACTCATGGAGACTAGAACTCATCGTGGATTCCACTAGATTTACAAATCAACTAGTTAATATTCATCATCTCTAGATTTACAGTTTCGACCATTTTAGTTTCTAACATCTTGTTGCAGGAAAAGGAGATTCAAAAAAATTGGGAAGCTTCCTACATAGATCTAGGAAGAGTATCTTAATAAGAATCATTCCAGCACTTGTAGCAATAAGTAGAATACTGAAAAATTCAAATACTTGAGGAGAGGTATCATTACTAGAGATTGCAGACCTGCAAGAGTGCAAAAGAAGAAAAGGTCATAGTAGCCTTATTGTTGATTCAAGAGACTCCAGAGAAGAGTCAAGAAGAAGATTGGAGGTTGGTGATCTCTATTAAAAATTGCAGACAAGAAGATTGAATAAATCAACCAAAAGAATATTAAAAGACCCTTAGAATATCCAGTTACAAAACTTCCATTTTTGTAATATTAGAGGTTGGTGTTTTCCATTAAAACCTGCATATTGCAGAAGTAAAGAAGGACCAGCAAATATCCTATTCCAAATTCCAACAGTAGTAGTTTTTAGATATTTGAGAAGAAGATCTCATTACCAACACTTCCTTAGTAGAAGGTTGAAGGAAAGGTCTCATTTGGAAGATCGGAGAAGCTACGAGATTGAAGACCTTGGTGAGGTATCAAGGAGAAACAAGGAGAAGGCTTGGATAGCCTTATTTTTATAATTTGAGTAAGGCCATTAAAGAAGTTCCTAGGAGAAATCATTGGAGAAATCTACCAACAAGGAGAAGTTACTAACAAAGCAAAATTTGGGACAATTGTCGCCATCTAACAACAAGCCCAAAAGGAGAAGAATTTGGCAAGGAGTGCCAAATATTGAAGGAGAATATTGAAGACCTCAAGACATTCAGATTCTTAAGAAGGAGACTAGGATCGAAGTCAGAATTCGACAAGGAGAAATGAGGCAGACATTACTACCAAACCTAAAAGGTTTGAATATTACATTTGGAGGCTAGAAGGCTCATCTGAAGATAGGGGTTTTTTGAATCTATAGGAAAATATTGAAAGGATCCTTGAAGGAAAAATCAACTGTGATTTGGGGGAATTCCCTACCAAATTTATGAGTTTCAAGAACAACATTTCAGTGTAGAAATTGACTACAAAAAGGCAGTAATTAAGACAACACTATTAGCTGCAAAACTTCAGGAGTTATAGAGTTCATCTTGAAGGCTAATAGAAGTCACCTACTAAAGATTAAAGGGTAACAAGATATAAGAGTTACTAAGCTATAAATTGGTGAGTTAAGTTGTTTAGGACATCTAAGAATAGTCGCAGGTTCATCCAATTAAAGGTAGAAATAAGGTAAATCTAATCACCTAGCAATCCTTCATCTACAAAGACCATTAAGGTAAGAAACTTGGGTGCAAATAGGTTCAGTAGTTGAACTTTCATTTGGGTTATTATACAATTTCATTAAATTCTTTAGAAGTTGCAAAAAGAGAAGGTTGCATTACAGTCTTCACAAGGAGTACAGAAGGAATTTTATTTTAGAGCTATTATCTGCACATTAACTAAGAGTTGGATATATTTCGATAGAAAGAAAAATATCATCTACCTATTGTCTATCTAAGAACTAAGAAGACTACATCCTACAACATTGATTGTAGTGCATATTACAGATTACTTTTAAGAGTTCATTATACATTACTCTTAAGAAGATTACAACAATTATAGAGCATTTGAGAGTTCTTTAAGAGTTATCATTAGTGCATATTACAGGTTAATTTTAGGAGTAATAAGAAGATTACAATTGCACTATATTAGTCTCTCTTAAAGCTTATTAGAAGTGCACTAAGTGTCAGTAAAATTGGTGCAAGATTAAGCCATATTAAGGGCATATTACCTGTATGATTATTAGCTTGGATTTTTGTTAAGCTAGCCAAGCAAAGGTGAGAGTTGTGTAGTAAAGAAGACAACATCGAATCAGCCCTTGCCCACAAGGATTGGTATAGAGTTGTCATCAAAACTAGCAGAAATAAAGCTTGCAAAAGAGATTTAGAGATCTCAAGTAAAGGTGCAAAATCAAGGTATTCTATTGTAAATCTATTTACATTACTCTTCTGCACCATAATATCTTGTCCTACATAGCAAAGAGGATAAAATTTGAGTGTCTAAGGACACATCCATCACAAGCAAGGAGTGTCACACAAGCAAACACTAGAGGTTGAAGATATTTCAAAGCAAACATTATGGTGCCCAAAGACACCTCCATCAATGACGGATTTAGGCAGCCATAGCAAGCAACCTGAAGCATAAAACAATCACAAGGAGTTAGTATTCATTGCATAGCACAAGCTAGAAGCTATCATCTACAACCCAATGCAAGGTAGCATACAAGATAGCACAACACAAGATAGAGTTCAAGTGCAATACCCAAGACCTAGCTTGGAGAACTATCCACTAAGAGGAAGCTATACCAGTTCGGATCGTGAAGAAACTGCCAGCTAAGAGCATTGCTAGCAATCACAGTCAAGCGCTTAGGATCTTCATCAAACCAAGAGTCAACCTTCATTTGCTTGGAAGAAGCGTTGAGAGCAAGAAACCAACTAGATTTACATTGGCAAGAGGAGTATATAGGTTAAGGAAGGTGTTGGAGGGAATATTTCATGCAATCTACCACTTGTCACATCTGACAAGAAGCGCTCACTTCTTGAGCGTTAGAGTAATTATTTAGAGGTTACAAAGCATCTCTATCAAAAATGAAGCGTTACAGCATCTCAAGCAATGTAGGTGTTATCCCCATGCACGTTGGAGCTCATAAGATACTTGGACACCACTTCAAGAAAGTGTTAAGATTCCTCTCAAACGTTACTCAAGAAGCATTATGCCATGTGGGAGTCTTCAAGAGGAGTTTGTAGCCATTTAAGCGCTTAATTCTAAGTGTAGCATATAACGAAACCTAAGAAAATCGAGCAATATCCATAGTAGCGAATACATATCCATACGTAGTGAAAGAGGAGTGGATAGCATTAAAGGTTGAAGTCAAGACTTCCAAGAAGGTCAAAGCAGCATTTAAGGCTCATTGTCATACGTCCACCATTAAAGGAGAATAGTGCATAGTAAGACAACATCCAACATTTAGGAGTTGGAACTTTATAAAGGTAAGATTTTTACCTTAATTAAAATTGCTTTCATTAAGGAGTTATAAGGAGTATAGTATAAGGTTGAAACTCTTCTATTATTTACTTTGGAAATAATAGCAAAATCAACCATACATTTGAAAGCAAATTTAAAGGAGGTTTATATATTTAAATAGTTTAATATTTGCAATTAAGTACCATATGATATATAAGGGTTTCTACTTGGAAAATTAAAACTCTATTATTGTAAACATTATTATTTTATAATATTCCAAATTATGGAGTTATAAGGTATACTACTTCAATAATAGTTTATTGGAATTTAGAAATATTAAAGTATTGTACATAGAGGGTTATAAAAGGAAGTTCTTCATTTACTTAAAGGAGTTGTAATTATATACTTACACTTGTCTCATATTCATACTAAAGGGATAAAAGAAATCCAACCATAGAGAACTTCAAATTAAGTGCATAGTTCATTAGGAAAGATAAGGTGAAATAGAAGTTGATTATTGTTATTTACAAAACATTACAAAATCAGCTCAAAAGTGAACTATTATTTACTAAGCACTTTATTAAGCTTATAGCTTACTCTAATCACTAGGGAGACATAAGGAATTCTACAAAACCTAAGTCTAGAAAGGTTTTAACAAATTGGATCATATACTCAATTTACTTGAGAAATATATAGTATTCTACAAATCCTTAATCTAAATATTAAGGAAGCAAAAAGAATACTACATGTCAAAATTTCATAGCTTGTAGTTTGATCATAAACTTAATCTACTAGGGAGTCATAAGGTAGACTACTACAAAAGGATCTATCAAAGTCTTAAAGAGCTAGAAGAACTCTAGATAATGGATGAGATAGTAAGAAATGCTTTTAATGGTGAAGAGTTATTTCATGTAGTAGAATTCTACTCTCAAAACCTAATAAACTTTGAAAGAAAAGGAGAATTTTTCATTATTCCTCAAAGAAGCAAAGGAAGGAAAATTCACAACATTAATTAGTTATCTCCATGGAGTCCTTTTTAGAACCTGGTGGAATGCACAAAAATGAGTTATAATCACTCCAGAAGAATGCTTGATGATGTTTTTGAACTTGTTCAAAATATGAATCTCAATCAATATTATTATGATGATAGACTAACTCGTGAAGCAGATATTTCTCTAGTACCAACACAGAAACGAAGAAGGAAAAGAAAACATAACAGAAGAAATGAAAGGTTCAAAATTAAAAGGATGAGGGGACAACTACACTTTACTTGGCCATCTTCTATCTAGAAAAGAAGAACCTGAACAAGATGAAGATACTCATTCAAATTCAAACAAAGAAGACAATGAAGGAACCTAGAGAAAAGAGCTCAAATTTCAGGACCAAGACAAAGATCCATATTGAAGACTAAAGTCTTCAATACCCAAATAATTTAATACAAGGGGGTGTTAGAGTATATTATATCATTTGGGTCATGTAAATGTACCACCTTTGGTACATATCTAGAGTAGGAGTTTACTTCAGAGTAAAGTTAGTTAGTTGCTTCAAGTATTATAATAAATGCAAAAGTGTCAATGTGCAAGTTGTAAATGTGCATGTAGTCCACATGTACATGAGTCCTAGGTAGAGTAAAGGCCAAGCAATCTATCTTTCTATATAAAGGCCTCATAGGTGTAGTAGTTTGAGAGAGAGAGAGTGATATAGTAAATATACAGTGTGTAGTAGATATAGTGTGTGTGTAGTATGGTACAATGTAGTTCTTTCATATACTTTCATGGAGTGTTCATGTCCTCCATTATATAGCATTGTACTATTTTTGTCATTCCCATTAATGGCATATTTTTGAGTTATTTGCAGATGTTCATCTCTTTATTTTCCTACATATTATTGTGCCATTAGTTTTATAGTTATCTCAGTATGTTACATCTTGTGGTTGTACTACCTCCCATCAAAAGCTAACAACCCTGAAGGTTGTCCTCCAAACCACCTCCTACTCTCTTAAGACTTTTGTACTATGAGCTCTTCACGTGGTGTGGGCATCAAGTGCATCCAACGATTGCAATGGATGGCCATGACGTCTTGAGCAAACAACTTGCTTTTTTAAACCGAAATGAGGAGTGTGAATTCCATCCAACCACCAACCTTCTACTGTATTCATTGATATACAACTTACCAATTCAAAATTGGCCCACAAACCTAGGTAGGAAGGAAGGCACAATTCTAAATTGCAACTAAATCCTAACTAGATATACATGTATTCTAATTCAAAAGGGACCAAAGATAGTTAAGGGTTAAGGAGACCTTGGTATATGCTCATATTTAAAATATTACAAATGTAAGGTGAATTGGGGTTAAGGGTTTTATTGATAAAAGATGTATTTCTAGATTTAGTATCTTATACAAGTGGATATTTTTGGTAAAATATTGTATGGTTTAAATGCCTTTATTGTAAATCAATTATTATAGGAATTGAAAATGGATATTCATTGTAGAACTTACCTTTTCCTTGATAAATAGTAATAATAATTTATTTTTGGATTCTATGTTTGTGATTGAAAGTGGGGTTGAAAGGGTCTCTATATTGATAAATAATCATTATTTGATGTTACATGAAGATTTAGCTAAATTTGTAGGAAAGAGTCCATCTAAATTCGACAAGATGGACCAAGATTAACTGAAAGGAGAAGAACTTCTTGCCAAGTAAATACCACCATAATTTTATTCCTATTTTCTCCAATGAGTGTAGGAGAGTGGGGTTTAGTGGCACATGTCTATAGCGTCTAGTCCAATCCATTATGGAGAGATGATGTCATGAGCTACTTCCCATTTATCCTTACGATGCCATTGAACCTTAGTTTTCCATAGTTGGGTCCTAAGGAGTTGCTACTTTAGAAGTATGTAGGAGCCTCTTAGATTTTATGTCATATTATGCAACCTATAACCATAGGCATGTACATGTTAAGGATGGATTCTACTTCTGAGTTCATAAGTAAAGGCCCTTTGGTACACCCAACTTGAAGAAACGATGATGCATGAAGTGGATTTGGTGGCCTTATGTGGGAAGCATGAGGATGGTGAGGGCTACAACCCGATGACCAAGATGATGCATGAAGTGGATTTGGTGGCCTTACGTGGGAAGCATGAGGATGGTGAGGGCTACAACCCAATGACCAAGATGATGCATGAAGTGGATTTGGTGGCCTTACGTGGGAAGCATGAGGATGGTGAGGGCTACAACCCAATGACCAAGATGATGCATGAAGTGGATTTGGTGGCCTTATGTGGGAAGCATGAGGATGGTGAGGGCTACAACCCAATGACCAATTTGAGATTAGGTTACCCACTATAAAATTCTAGTATGTGTTTCTAGGATATGAAATCAATTCTCTAAAATACTCTGTGTATTGAATTATAAGTTTGTGTTGGGAATTATTTCCATCTTTATATTAAAAAATACTTAGTATGTTCCCATTTCGTCTCTGTTGTTGCTAAGAAAAACAATCATGTATCTAGATGACCACTATGTTTGGCATCAAAGACTAAATGAACCTACCTGAATCATTTGATTAAAAAGGAAATTTATTATTTGATATAAAAATATTTTTTTCAACGAGTATTTGATATAAAAATATTATTTTAAGTTGAAAAATATATATTGTTATTATAAAGCAAGTTGTTACCTATACAAATGTGTCATATTTATGTTTAGAGGCTCCATATATTGAAATATTTATCATCCTTTATTATTTTAGATTCAAATCCAACTTTTGAATGATAGATTGTTGTTAATTAGAGAGACATTATATCCTGTGTTTAGAGGCTCCATATATTGAAATATTTATCATCCTTTATTATTTTAGATTCAAATCCAACTTTTGAATGATAGATTGTTGTTAATTAGAGAGACATTATATCCTGTGCTTGTTTTTCTGTTGAGATACTACAAAATAATGAGATTCTTTTTTTTTTTTCTTTTTTTGGACATTTAGCCTTAAGAGAGTATTTGATGTTATAATTCAAGCTCTTCTCAATGTAATATCTTTCATCTTTCTATTAAGAGCCGCCTCAATAAAGCCCAAAATTTACTATAAAAAATCAATTATGTTCAAGCCACTTGCCTCCATACACAAATACAAATTTCTCATACTTAAATCAAGCTACTTTGTCAAGCTTTTATTAAAATATTCTCAAATCATCAAGAAAGAAAAGTACAAGATAGGAGCATCAATTTGAAAACGAAGGTACTGTACATTAATTAGAATATTGTTATTCTTGAAAAGGCTCTTCTCTACATAGTAACCTTCCATGCTTACTTTTGCCTAAAGATTATCTTAGAAACAATAGTTTTATTTTTCCACAAAGGAGCCCAAAAAAGGATTTCAAAGGACTATTACTATAAGTAGTGTGTATGCTTTCCACCATATTTTCCTATCTTATTCACGATTGACCCGTTAGATCAGAGTGCATTTTAACATATATATATTTAAGGAAAACCACATTCTAAATTATCACCATAACAAGATGTCAAAATTGACCCGTTAGATCAGAGTGCATTTTAACATATATATATTTAAGGAAAACCACATTCTAAATTATCACCATAACAAGATGTCAAAGGACTAATCTCATATATATATATATATATATATCCTTGTGAAAGGATTCATGATGATGTAAGTGGTTTAGATCCCCTCATTCATATATATATATATTCCTTTACACTAGACATCCCTTAACTAATGAATTTTCATTCATCCATAAGCATCAGGTTGCATCCACTCTTGTATCTTTTTGAGGCAGTTCACATCACTGCTTCCCAGGGCAGACTTCGAAAATCATGTGATTTTCACTTGTTTTCAATCTTTAAACGATGATTAAGATACTGTAACTTTGAATGTTCAAATCTACACTGCCATAATTTATCAAGAAACATCATTTTGATAGCCTATAATTCACAATGATAACATCAAGCTAATATAGACCTCTTGTTCCAATTTCAGCCATTACACGTTTATTCATATCTTTAGTAAGGCTCTCCTCTTAGTAAAATCCTGCAATGTTTGGTTTTTGCTTCTTTAAAGATTGAGAAGAGATTATTGATCATCTTAGAACCCAATAATGTTATTTCTTCCACATACCATGGATTCTACAATAAGAATTTCAAAGGACTACTTGCATTAAGTGCTATATTTGCTCTGCCAATTTTCCCATTAGCTGGCCTCATTCAAGACTGATCCATCAACCCATTAGATAAGTGTCTTATTTATCATATAAAATTTGGGAAAACCACATTCTAGTCCATCATAAACTACATCGAAGCTCTTGCATTAATAACAGTTTTATAGAAAAAAAAAAGGAACAAATTCAACAGCACTTGAAAATAGATCTCCAAATCATTAAGATTACAAAAATACTAACATTTACAACATTGAGGCCAGCATCTAAAAAGGGAGTTGAAATAAATAAAGCAAAAACATCCCTAAAAGGATCAAAATTATTTTGCAATGTCACCACGTACCGAAACTTAATAAAAAAAGGCTCTCACTGAGATCAAAGAATCCTTTGAAACCTTGCTGTCATCCTCTTCAATAACAGAAATGCCATCATCATCATAGTCATCACTGTACTAAAAACATCATCACCATATGGAAGAAAAGTAATCATCATCTAGTTAAATTAAAAACAATGACCAAAAATATATAAATCTCCAACCAAAAAAATGGCCTGTCATTGAATTAAACAGGGTGGATTGTGTAGTTGTCTTGCAAGGATGCAAACTGTGAAAAGCTAGCTGAGCATAACATTTGTATTTATGATGTATCCCAAATGTCATGGAAGAACTGTACATATTTATTTGTGCATCTCCTTGACTTTTAAGGATCTGCCAAATCATAATTATTTTTACTGTAACAGTTTCTGTTTATTTGTGCATCTCCTTGACTTTTAAGGATCTGCCAAATCATAATTATTTTACTGCAGTTTCTATTAATCACCTTGTGACCCAATCACAGAACATAACTGTGGAAAAATTCTACAGTTGTTCATTTAAGAACATATCTTCACATTCTATACTTCAGATACCCAGAACTGCATTCCAGATAAATTGCATTCCAGTACAACCCTCCCACCCCATTCATTTCCACACAATCTTACTGCATAGTCAGTGCAGATAAGATTTGAATACAATCCAATAATCATGAAGGCCACTGATATTCACATTTGTTTGTATTTGAATATTTTGACTGCATTAGCATCTGTGAAATGGCTTCAAATAGCAGTGGCTAGCTCAGTGAACGAACAGGCACATCTGAAAAAGGCCTGCAACCACAAAAAAAAATAAAAATAAAAACTAATATAAATGACTGCACCAAAAAATAATGCAATACTAAATGATGGTTTATAAAGCTAGAGACATACCTATTCCAAATGTTACTAACAGCGAAATATGATATTAAGTAACAATTTTATGTTTGACTTGCACATGTTACAATTCCTGCATCACAAAAAATGTTTGTCACAATCCAAAGTTAATACTTCTTGGGCCCAGACACATACACTAGTATCTTTCAATTTACAAGCATTAATAATCAAACTATGAAAGGACCAACCTAAGCTAACAAAAAATGACTGCAAACAACACCCCATAACCAATTAACTCATATGACATTTGTTTGTACTAACAAAGTTCACATCAAATCTGAAACATAAAATTTCGTAATGCATACTCTCTGGTTGTGAGTGTTTGCCTACTTGCAGGCATCTTTTGTTTAACATCAAGCAAAATAATTTACCCAAATTGTAACTGACACAATTTACACACATTATAACTCACATGATTTAAGTTGAGAGGCACTTATTCATGTGTAAGTAAAGCGAAATTAAATTGTATTCATCTTTTTTCCAATCCTATTACCTGCTCACCTCTGAATTATTGTGGTGTCTACAGGAAGCCATTGAAGCGATAATGTTACAGATATCAGCTCAAAGATTTATTGCTTCCATTGCAAGTTGCATGAGATTGAGCAGTCCATCAACATTCTGAAAATGACAATCAAAAGCCTTTTTCACTGCAGACATTTCCTCTTCTTCATAACTGGAATCATTGACAGCAGCAAAAGAATTTTTTGCTTTTGCAAAAGCATCCACCGCTGCATTAGTATCCTCAACCTGCAATTCAAAGGCAATTTAAATTTACTCTCCGAGACACTTTCCAGACAACAAAGAAGTTATTTCTGTTTAATTTGACATGATAGTCAAAAATCACCAATGCAATATGACAATGCTGACAAAATAACTACACGATGCTAGGGACCTTATATTAAACTGCAATTTCATCTTTTAGAACTGCAAATTCCATAAGACAAACGCCCAAAGACATTTTTTAACTTACATATTGTAGTAGGTGGTGATAATGTTGACAATGCTGCACATCGATCACATAATTGCCAGATGCATGTAGAGATCCAACTCCTTTGTCTGGATTCACACAAGAATCCTTCTGTGTCAAGGCATAATAGTTCAGGTCGTCAATGTCTGAGGCCGATGAACGAGGAGATTCTCCTGCAAAAACAAATGGTCAATAACTGGTAAATACACTGACATTAAATTAAACTAGTAGCTACTATCCATAAATTCATCAAATCTCTTAGGCACTAATACATTTTGCCACAATTATATTTGCCTAATGGTAGAACTTAGACTCAATCTATCCTACATTTTAACTTTCTATCTAAAGGAGCAACATAGATCATCAATACTGTACTTGATCATAGCACACATTACATATTCTCCATATAAAATACAAATCTCAGCTTGATAACTTGAAAATTTCTGAAAATCCAAATTAGACTTATTTGATATTTTCTCACTGATCCTTTATCTATAGCAATGCCAATGGTTCAGAAATTGTGGCTTTTGTATAACAGTCTAATTTTAAAAAATAAATTTTGTAGGGTGCAGGATTTTTGTTATTATTATTTGCATTATTTGAACATAAGTTTACAGCCCTTCATGAATAAGAATAAAGGAAACATTTATCAAAGCCCCAACACAACTTGATTCTCAGAAATGAACAAACCTGCTTCCCCACAATAACTAAACTCTTGGTTTAAAAACAACCCATGCATAAAATTTAAAAAGAATAAAACAAAATAAATTTAAAAGAAAAAATGAAAGTAAGACAAAATATGAACATGACTGAATTTTTTGAGGTGGTGTGCCAGCAAAGGGACAACAAACCACACTCATGTGGATCCAAAATCAAAACCTTCAAGACTGTTAACCCTGTTAGTTTGCACGACTAAAATTACATGTGCAAAATTGCAATTAGCATTCATCCTTCAAAGAGAATTAATGCCCCTCTAATTACTTAAAAAAAAGGTGTTAGTGGCTTACACATTATTTAATTCTCAAATAGAATTCATGACTTACACATGACTTCAGATAAGCAAATCAATAGAATTGCAATACTAAAGAAACTAAACGTGCAATTATTTCTGATTACCAGATCGAATGAGTTGGGCAGCTGATTGAAGTTCTTGTCTCTCTTTGCTTAAGGATGCAGTTTTAGCCATTATGACATGCATGTGTGCCACTCCTACACATTGGTAAGCTAATGTGGCAGCTGCCCATTTTCTGTTTTGTTCATAAGTCCTAGCACATTCCCTGTAAGACAAAAAATTAGTTCAACATTCAAATTGAAATACACATTGACGTACAGACACCAATTCAAAGAAATTTAAATGACATGTGCGAAAACTTTATTATTTTATTTGGTACATTATCTGTCCTCAGGAAAAAAAAAAATTGCAAGGGGATTGGGACCTATAATTAAGCAAGTAACTAGTAGTTGTGATAGCACGTAAGATATTAAACCCAATTTCTTTAACACTTTTTAATGTTTTTCTAAACAAAAATTTATCAATAAATTAAACAAATAGATATACGAGTACTAGACTTATAAACATATGTTATTGTAAGAAAAAAAAAATGAACAGCATGTTTTATGTATATAGAGATTTTTAAAAGAAATATAACATGGTTATATCCCCTCCAATTGCATGTTAATTTTGTGATGACCAAGTGGCACTTCTGAGTTTTATACAAAATATGTAATTTTTGATGGATGCGTATGCAAATTTTGGGGATATGTATCTTGACCATTTTTTATTTTAAAAACCAGTTTAAAACAATATTTATCGCAATCCGAGAACATTTAAACTAAAGATGCAATATTACAAACATTCATAAACACATCACCTATAAATTTTTATGAGCTATGGTACACAATATGACCTCAGTAGAAGTGCAAATTTTGGGTGTTCAACAATATACCACTCTCAGTCACGACAGGGACACTGCAAAGACAAAAGACATTGGGCTCTCCTAGAGGAGACCCAAGTTCAATTCATGGGAAGGGTGGCCCCCGATGTATCCCCGCTTTTCAACCTCTTCAAAAAAAAAAACAATATACCACTCTCCCCTACCTTAGAATGGAATGTTATCAATATATCATAAACTTAGAGCTTATAACAACCAAGGGGATCAATGTAAGTAACTGCTACCAAGACAGCAGAAAAATGCAAGATTGCGATTTTCATTTTATTATAATTAATAAAAGCAGAAGAAACTGCTACCAAAACACATAGTATTCTATGAAAATTGAAGAATACTATTTTCTGCTATTCCTTAATATACAGAGAACTGGACCTTGGTATATACTAACCAGATCTAACATCAGAAAGAGACATTCTAGTACAAAATGTCCAGTATGACCCATAACCAGAAAACAAAACAGCTTGGTGTCCATTCTGAGAGCACAAAACCTGGCCAGGGAGTATCTACAATTAATTTCACAAAAGGTACTCACCCCCTGTTAAGGCCCTTAACACTTGCCAGTTAATAGGATATGGAAATATCAAACTCATTGTTTGGAAGACATATTTGGAAGGATTTTCAACATTTGACTGTTTTGCCATGCTTCATATGAATCCAATTGGGCAAATATACACCTCTTCTGATGCATTAAAGATATAAAATCCCCTGCCTGTGTTTCAATTAGAGGCTGCCATAAGGGACTGCAAAGCAATATTGTGTACCTTAGATCCAGGGCCAAGATAAAAGGATCCCTCTGAGAACTACCTACATTGCTTCACTCAACCTATCCATTGGACTTACCCCAAGGGCAATGTCGTTTATAGAGCTGTCCTGCAGGCTCTTCATTTGTAGCATGACTGTGTTGTAAGCATTGTCTGTGGGATAAACAATTTTGGCAAACGCCTGTAAGAGTGATCTCACATCTTCCACATTTGCCTATAACCCTAAATCCTGACAAATAACTCTTTCCTTGTGGAACAGGCAAGATATCTCAGCTTTGTTATTGATTTCCTACGTGCAGCTTTTCACTGTGCATCCAGTCGAATATTTTCCACTTTTAGCATATTGTTACTTTCTTTAATCTCCATACTGCCAAATACATATGGGAATATGTGCACTATATCATGCCAACACTGTAGTTTATTAAAATTGTCAAAGTTAGTAGATGTTAATGATGGATGACAACTTCGTTCTGTTTTTTTTAACCCTCTGCAGTGTAGAACAATCATACAGATATTTAGTATCAAGTGTAATCTCCTCTGCACTATTATGATTCCCACAAAAAATTGCTATGGTGTTTGCAATTAGGTTTGATACATGTGCTAGTAGGTCTGCTGGTTCACTTTTCATCCTTTTCAAATCCATCCACTGGAACCTTTGTTCAGTGTTCATCTTATCTAAGATTATTTTGAGTTGCCCTTTATCATAAGATGGGACATTGTAAATTCCCTGGCAAGTTCTAGACCTTAGACCATACAAACCCTTGAACCACAACAGAAAATGGTTCTCTTAACTCAGTCTCTCAAGTCTCAAATTCCTTAAAAGACGAGAGAAGCAAATAATACTATTTATGCACAAAGCAGATATCTAAATGCTGTACAATATTAGTGATCCTACTAGGACAGGATAGAAAGTTCAATATTTTTCAAAAGCTATAAGCAATAGGATTAGTGAGAATAATGATGTCTACCACTTCTGTCAATGACAAGCTTAAGTACACATTGAAATAGCTATAAGAAATATTTCCTTAAGATGTTATAGGGATCCTATACCCTGCTCAATCACTTTTAGCGGTGCCAGAATACAGCTATAGAAACAATTGAAATGACTAACAAATACTTGCTTAGAGCCAAGTCAGAAGATATCACAGGTTTTCTTCTTAGCAGGTCTATCCATTGAACTAAATAATCAAACCCACCCTATGAATAATATTCAATGTTGAATGGTCTGTGAGGTTTAGATCAATTGGTGGGGAGTTTTACACTCCAAACCAAGATTCAAATCTTATGGATATACCTTAACATTTTATCAAATGGCATTAGCTCAACTGGTTAAATTCCTTGACTCTGAAGAAAGAGACACAGGTTCAAATCTTGTCAAGTGGTATGTGCATAATTGCCAAGCTGTTGTAATACCAGTATGTGGTCATGATGTAGTACCCTGGGACCCGTTTCAATATACAGCTCATTAAAAATTGTCAAAGTTAGTTGACGTTCTGTTTTTTTGAACCCTCTGCACTGTAGAACGATCATACAGAGATTTAGTATCAAGTGTAATCTCCTCTGCATTATTATGATTCCCGCACACAAATTGCTATGGTGTTTGCAATTAGGTTTGATACATGTGCTAGTAGGTCTGCTGGTTCACTTTTCATCCTTTTCAAATCCACTGGAATCTTTGTTCAGTGTTCATTTTATCTAAGATTATTTTGAGTTGCCCTTTATCATAAGATGGGTCATTGTAAATTCCCTGGCAAGTTCTAGACCTTAGACCATACAAAACCTTGAATCACAACAGAAAATGGTTCTCTTAACTCAGTCTCTTAAAACTCAAATTCCTTAACAGACAAGAGAGAAGCAAATAACACTATTTATGCACAAAGCAGATATCTAAATGCTGTACAATGTTAGTGATCCTACTAGGACAGGATAAGAAATTCAATATTTTTCAAAAGCTCGCAAAAATAGGATTAGTGAGAATAATGATGTCTACTACTTCTGTCAATGACAAGCTTAAGTGCACATTGAAATAGCTATAAGAAATATTTCCTGAAGATGTTATAGGGATCCTATACCCTGCTCAATCACTTTTAGCAGTGCCAAAATACAGCTATAGAAAACAATTGAAATGACTAACAAATACTTGCTTAGAGCCAAGTCAGAAATATCACAGGTTTTCTTTTTAGCAGGTCTATCCATTGAACTAAATAATCAAACCCACCCTGTGAATAATATTCAATGTTAAATGGTCTGTAAAGTTTAGATCAATTAGTTGGGAGTTTTACATTCCAAACCAAGATTCAAATCTTATGGATATACCTTAACATTTTATCAAATGGCATTAGCTCAACTGGTTAAATTCCTTGACTCTGAAGAAAGAGACACAGGTTCAAATCTTGTCAAGTGGTATGTGCATAATTGCCAAGCTGTTGTAATACCAGTATGTGGTCATGATGTAGTACCCTGGGACCCATTTCAATATATAACTCATTAAAATATATATTCAACATTAAATGCATACAGTGAGTGCAAAGACTCCATCAACTCATACCATTAAGACCTAAAGGTCAAAAAAAGGAACTTACTCAGACATCCTAGCAGAGTATTTGTACAAGGCCATTGGTTTACTATCCCTGTTGCTTGCTCTGCCAGTATTTGACGTTTCTAAAATTGAGGCACTCTGTAGGAATTTTAAAGATGCACGGAAGTAGAGACCAACAAATACAAGTTCATCGCCTCCATTGTTCTGGATTGTACAACAATAATGAGTTAGCAAAATGAACCGAAATCACAAGACATACGGAACGAGCTTTGGTCAGACCCAAAGGATAAAGTGCATAAGCAATCCATATGAAAATGACTACAAACCTTTAGCTGATCTGCCTTGCATGCAAAATCTCTGCCTTCTTGTAAAACTGCCTTTGCAGTACTTTGCCAATGCTCCTTAATCATACTTGTAAGTGCTATCTCTATATCCCTTCCTACAAATCCATTCAGTACAAGAGGCTTTGGTTGGAGGCATAAAGTTCCTTTATCATGCGTGTCTGAGTCTCCAGGGATTCTTGAAAATTCACCACTAGAAGCATCAAACAATGATCCTTTTCCTTCTTGTTCAGGAGAGCACCACAAATTTTGCATTCCATCTTTAACAGAAGATGACCTTGCCTTATATTTTCTATCAATCACATCTCCATACTTTTTTGGTTCTGTTCCTTCATCATTTGATATGTCAACTACCTTGTCATGTTTAGTTTGCTCCATACCTCTCTCTTGAATCTCTTGACACGTAAGTGATCCCACCCCCTGTCTCCTTTTTTCATTGCAAACATTAATGACACTAGATGACTTAGCATCTCTTACATTACTGTTGTTCATAGCCCTCAACATGTTGCTTGTAGAATTATCAACCCTGCACACATTTGTTTCTGGTGCTTTACACAGGTCTTTGGTCCTCATAATTGATTCACAATGGTCACTTTGCTCATCACCAAATACGTCCACCAACTCATCTTTTCTCCCAGGTTTGCTCCTAACTAATGATTGTTTGCCAACGTTTGAATTTCTCACTGGCAATGACGAAACAGAGGACTCTACTGGAGAGCATCGTACATCAGATGAACCTGCAGTCTTGGTATAGCATAACTTTGAGGAACTTGATGTTGTAGAGACAAATGGAGGCCAACCAGATGAATCCCTCTTCAAAGTCTTAGTAAGACCAGAAACCTTGTGCATTTCAACATGCTCTTTTGACTGTTGCATGCAATGACTTTCCATCTCATGCAACCGACATTCCAGATTTGATGATAAAGTTGTGACTTTTTTCTTTTTCTGACCTTTGGATTTATTTGCATGTGGTTCACTTTTCTCTGTCTTAAAACCTTTTTCTCTTTTCAGTTCAATTTTTTTTTCTTCTTTTCTACCCTCACAATCTACAATACAATCAATGTCCACAGGACCCTGTTTGATTGAATTGCTCTCCTTCCACTCATTGAGCTTCCTTTCCTTGGTTAGCTGATGTTGATCCTTAAGTGTACTCTTATCAGCAAGAGAGAAATCACTCAATTCATATTTAAAACTTGGAGTAGTAACATCTTGAGGCACGTTTGTCTTGCCTCCTGATAAGGGGACATAATTCTGATTATTTTCTTTGGTCAATTCAGAATAATTGGAATTTTTCAATCCATGCATTGGTCTCTCAGTATTCAGAGACAGCAAATCAACCGCTTTGGCATCATGCACTGCCACGAGATGACCAACAAGACTTCTATAATCACCTCTATTAGGATTTCTTTTTCTAATTCATAATACAATTACTGGACGAGGTTTCCAAAAAAAAATTGGTTGTTACCTAAATTCTCTGCTGGCTTAACCTTTTTTGAAGGTTTGCATTCCTTCAACTGATCATCCCTCTTACGCTTTACTTTTGATGTTTGTGCACTACCTGCTTCAGGATCGCATGCTGTCATAAAGAAAGTTAATTAGGGCAATTTAATGAAAACAAACAGAAACAAAGTCAACTCAGATACAACATCCAGTTTCTGATATTTAACAAATAAATAACATTTTTTTTACTTTCATGTGAAATAGATGAGAGTTATGGTCTCGCTAGTTACCAGACATCCTAGGCATTTAAAAATCATGCATATTCTAATATGCATTGTACTTCAAGAGCCATTCTTTATATTTATAACAGTCCCAACACTGATCAAAACCACAAGAATCTAGGAGCATAAATTATAGTGGTTCAATATTGATTTCAGCTTGTAGATGTCAATCTCTAGGCATGCTTAATGATGTCCAAAGTTTCCATTTTGAAGAAACATTACAACTAGCTTAGATATCTACAGTGTACATATATAAAATGCCTAGAGATATTAAACTTGAACAGCCTAAATTATTTCTTAGCTTTAAAAATCTTAATATGGACACCTTGAGTCTGATATCTCTGGGCATTTAATAGATATATGTAATATAGATATCTAAGCTAATTTATAATTTAATAAAAGATAAAACCAATCTTATTAAAAAAGCTGGATATATTTAATTTAATGAATGGTTTATGGTTTTTTGAATTATTTATAATGAATAACTAAAGTTTTTGTAATTGTTCAATGTGGTCTGAATTTATATAGTCAAGATTTAGCTCAAGTTTGTAGTGAAGATGTGGCAATACAAGTAATTGAATGACCTATTTCATATGTTCTATAGCTTTTTATTCTTTAGTACGAGTTTTTCAAATTTTTGAAAATTTATCCAAGGCTTATCTATCTATAAAATGTAATGGATATGCAAACAATCTATCCAAAAAATATCAATACTTACAAATTTAGAATTTCTATTTGAAGTATTTTTTATTTAAAATATATTTTCACAACCTTAATTAGCATGTTTTTTTAACTTTCTAAAATTTATTAAAAACATTTCCCAAAGGTTTTAAGCAAAAACTTTAAATAGACTTCTATCTCTTACATTCTACTTTTCAACATTGTCATTGTCTCAAGATTACATTCAGAAACCAATCTTTGAAAGGAATTTTGAAAGCAAAGAATGTTTACGAAGTTTTGGTGAAAAATAAGATTTGTCCATGTGGTTGTGAAGAACCTATCCAAAGATATAGCAAGACTTAAAGATTTGATTTTCAGTCAGTGTTTGTCTAATTAAAATTTATAATTTTTACATAATGTATGGAAAACCTAAGTTTCTAGATTTAACTCTCGCATACTTACAATAATCCAAGATAAGCTAGAACAAAATCACATAAGCTTGATAAACTTGGAAATATCATTTTATCCTTGAGTATTTAATTTAGAACTGATTTTTGTTGCCCTAATTTGTATGGCTTTAAACATTTATTAAAGCTTCTTTAAGCAAGGTCTAAGAAAAAAATGATACAGGATTCACCTATTGGGTTTGAGGCAAGCGGCAGGGAGCAAGGATTGGGTTTTAGGCAAAGAGTTTTATACCATAAGCCAAGGTTCCAATCTTATGGGTGAATACATTTGCTGATGGGATTTACAACAATTAGAGGGTAGTGAAGAGTTTCACACGGTAAACCAAGGTACAAATCCTTTGGATTAACCTTAACATTTAGCCTATGAGGTTTGGCGGAGTCGGTTGGAAGTAAAGAATTTGATAGCATAAAGCAAGGTTACAATCCCATGGACGAAGCTTATCATTTGTCCATAGGATTTGGGGCAATTGGTTGGAAGTGAAGAATTTCACACCATAAACCAAAGTTCCAATCCCATGGATGGACCTTAACATTTGCCCTCGGGTTTTGGGGCAGCTGGTTTGGAGTGAAAATTTTCACACCATAAATCAAGGTTCTAATCCCATGGGTAAACCTTAACATTTGCCCGAGGGGCCTAGAGAAATTGGTGGGAAGAGATGAGTTTTACATGATAGACCATGGCTCAAATCCCATGGGTGAACGTTAATATTTTATCAAATGGCATGAGCTCAATTGGTTAAATCCAAAGGAGACATGCATAATTTTCAAAAAATTAGTTGTAATACCACTATGTGGTCACAATGTAATACAAATTGGGGGCTGTTTCAATCCCATATAACCAATTATAAAACTTAAAAATAACTAAATAAACAGGTTTCTCTCTCGCACATTCTCCTTTGTAACATTGACTTCCTCTACTTCGGAATTATTTTTTTAAGAACTTTGAATTACCAAAATGTTTATATAGAAGTTGATAACTAATAAAACTTTTATAACTTTAATAAAAAATTGTCCACAACATATTTATCATAATAGCAAAATTCGGACTCGGCTGAGACACGGAAAGGTCAACTCAGGTGTCCGCAAAAAAACTCAACAAGACTCGGCAAAAACTTGGCAAAAAGAAAAAATGAAAAAAAAAAAACAATTTTTTATTGAAAAAATAAGTTTTTCATGCATATTACTTATTAGCATATTCTAACACACTTACTCAACATTCAACATTATAGAAATAAGAAATTAACAAGACGAAAGGGCATATTCTAAGAGCAAGCTAATAATTTTGTTTTATAATTTTTTTTTGATACATAGGGAAGTTGGTTACATCCATGCTATTTTTAGTAACTACCAAATGCAAGGTTCAAACCACAGAGGTTGCCCCCAACAAGCCTATTCCACCTCGTTATTTTATAACCCGTCATGAAGAGGACCACCAGTCGCTCGAGATTCATACCGTCGTCGTTGGTCTGGCGCACTCTTAGAGGATTCGGAATAGACTACTACCTTTGCAAACAAGCATGCCCCCCTTTGTTTTATAAAATTATAAATAAATAATATAATGATAAAATAAAATTTAATATATAAAGTTTAAAAATATTATTAAAATTTTACAAAACATTAAATAATAATAAATTTTACTATATGTCTAGACTTTAAATTATAATAGTTGGGGTAGTGTCCCTCAAAAGAATGGAGAGGCTATTCCGCCATGATCAGGTAGAGTGGGCAGCAGAATGTCTCATAATGGCCAACGTTACAAAGCATCAAAAAGGTGAATATCATCCTAAGATTAAGAATCTTTTGTCTAAGCATTCTAAAGTATTTGGTGACATACCCCCAAGGAGACCTCCTGAGAGAGGTATGGAGCACGTCATTGAGCTTGAGGATGGAGCCAAGCCAGTTATTACCACTCCTTACAGGCATCCAAGCCATAAGGATGAGATAGAGAAGGCAATCAATGAGCTACTAGATATGGGTCACATCCGTCCAAGTAAGAGTCCACTTGCTTCATCGGTTTTTCTTGGTGAAAAAGAAAGATAGGACCATGAGAATGTGCATTGATTATAGAGCTTTGAACAAGAAAACAGTCAAGAACAGGTACCCAATTCCACGTATAGATGAGCTCATTGATGAGCTACATGGGGCATGTTTCTTCTCTAAGATTGATTTGAGATCAAGGTACCATCAGATCAGAGTTCGTGAGCAGGATGTGGAGAAGACAACTTTTAGATGCCATTTCGGACACTTTGAGTTACTGGTTATGCCCTTCGGGTTGACCAAGGCTCCAGCCACTTTCCAGTCCTGTATGAACAGGACATTCAGTAAGCAGCTCAGAAAATCAGTTCTAATATTCTTTGATGATATTCTTGTCTACAGAAAGTCTTGGGAGGAACACCTGAGACACCTAGAGGAGATGCTGAGTATTCTGGAGCAAGAGTCTTTCTATGCCAAGGAGTCCAAATGTGATTTTGGGCTGACCGAGTTGCTTTACCTTGGACACATCATCAGCTTAGAAGGTGTTCGTGTTGATCCTGAGAAGATTAAGGCAATCATGGACTGGCCTACACCAACGAATCTCACTCAGCTTAAGGGGTTCTTTGGCTTATGTGGTTTCTACAGGAGGTTTGTTAAGGGATTTTCACAGACTGCTGCCCCACTTACAGATTTGACGAAGAAGGGGGCGTTTGAGTGGTCCGATACAGCTCAGAAGTGCTTTGAGCACTTCAAACAGGTTATGTGTTCATGTCCAGTGCTTGCTATACCTGATTTCTCCAAACCTTTTGAGTTGGAGTGTGATGCTTCTGGTGAGGGAATAGGAGCGGTATTGATGCAGAATAAGCATCCTATTGCCTTCGAGAGTAGGAAGTTGAGAGGAGCAGAACGTAGCTACTCTATCTATGATAAGGAGATGTTGACCATTATGCATACCTTAGCCAAGTTTAGACAGTATCTGGTGGGGGGCAAGTTTACAGTGAAGACTGATCATAACAGCCTCCGATATTTTCTTAATCAGAGAGACCTCAATGAGAGGCAGCAGAAGTGGGTGAGTAAGCTGCAGGCATATGATTTTGACATTGTATATGTCAAGGGGAAGAAGAATGTTGTAGCTGATGCGCTATCCAGGAGGCCATATTTATGGGCTATGACAGAGATTGTAGCTGATTGGAGGGAGGAGATTATGGCTGAGTATGCTAAGGATTCATGGGCGACTAGTTTGATTGATGGATCCTTGCAGGATGACAGGTACACAGTGGCGAATGGGCTGATTATGTATAAGGATCGCATACTCTTGCTTCCCAATTCCGAGTTTAAGGTGAGAGTCCTTAGATGTTTTCATGATGATCCTACAGCTGGGCATACTGGGTTTTTCAAAACCTACAGGAGGATCAGAGAGAGGTTCACTTGGAAGGGTCTCAAGGATGAGGTCCTTAGATATGTACGGGAGTGTACTATGTGCCAGCAGAATAAGGATGAGCATACCTACCCAGCTGGTTTATTGCAGCCCTTGCCTATTCCTAACCAGAAATGGGAAGGAATCTCTATGGACTTCATCACAGGATTGCCTTGAGTATATATGTTGTAGTGGATAGACTCACCAAATTTGCTCACTTCTTTGCAAGGTTCCACGAGCCTGGGGGACGGGTTTCGGGGACGGTGGGGGACGGCAGGCCGATTTTAGGGGACGGCTCGGGGACGGCTGGGGGGACGGCTAGTATAATACTATAAAAATTGAATTTTTTTAGAAATTTAGAATAATCTACACATTCAGAATTCTACACCCAACAAAAATGATATTTCATATTACTAATCAATTATGTAAGTGCAGCCATTCATATTCAGATTAGTTACTAACACATAAGTGCAGCCATTTTGATAGTTCTCAATAAGTGCAGCCATAATTGAGTCATTTAACATTTTCATATTCATATTAGTTACTAATTTGCAGCCATTTAATTGTTTCAAGTTCAACAACTATAACTTGAAGGTTCAGCCAAGGATATCAAGTGCAAACAATGTTCAAACAGTCATCATTTTAAGTAATAACAGTCATCATTTTTTCAGCCACCAATGTTCAAACAAAGACTGTCATTTTTAAAAAATTTCAGTCACTAACTGTCACTAACTGTTCAAATTTTCAGTCACTATACCAAAAGAATTGGTATTGTTTAAATAAACCTCCTTTTAGTCTTGTAATGATGGCATTATAGCATAATTCCAAAGACCCTTACCATAGGTCCTTGGGGATTAGACCCCACAAGTGAATTAGTTTAGTGTTGGCTTTGGTGGGGAAATTTTGTAAGCCTGAAAGTTTGATTTTAAGTAAGGGGCAAGAACCAAATTAGGGCTAACCTTATACAAATCAATATAAAGCAACTCTTTTCTTGCACGCCTTCATATTGGAACCCTAAGTTTTGGTGAAAGAGAGAGTGGAGGTCTGAACCATCACTGCAAACTAGCAAGAGGATGCAATGGCACTGCCTCATGGAAGCCATGCCCTAATCAAACCTCTGATTTTGCTGACTTCTTGCAAAACCCATTTGTGGATTCTGATTGAAATGAGAGGGGTACATGGAATGAGATGGATTTGGTGCTGGAAATGCACCATTTTTGGTCTTATAACAGTAAACCCTCGGAGGTTTGGGACACCGGCAAAAAAAAAGAGGAAGCGAGACAGTGAATAGAGAAAGCTTGTGCAAATTTTGCCAAGAACATCTAGGGTTTTGTTGCAAATAGAACCAGGTACTATCCTTGGTTAAATTATTTGTTTACCATTCATGTTGAGATGGAAAAAACCTGTGTAGAAAGAGTTTTTCATGCTGCTGTGGAAATAAGTGAAGTCTTCTATTTTCACTCCTTGTTTTGTTAGGTTTAGGGTTTGATGGGGGTGAGACTCAAAATGGGTCCCACCCCTTACCATTTTTTAAGTTAATTTTTTTTTTTTCCCCCTTGGGTGAGGACGCCCAGCCGTGGGGGACGGCTGGGCCCCATGGGGGACGCTCAGACCGTCCCCGGGGATGCCCGGCCGTCCCGGGGACGGTCTGAGCGTCCCCCATGGGGCCCGGCCGTCCCCGGGACGCCCCAAAAAGGGGGACGTCCCGGGGACGGGAGGCCACAAGCCTCAGCCGTCCCCCAAAAAGGGGGACGGGGGAAACGTCCCCCTTGCCGTCCCCCCGTGCTGGGGGACGCGGGAAACGGGGGGACGCGTCCCCCCCATGGAACACTGCTTCTTTGCTATTTCAACGACTTATACAGCAGCACAGGTAGCAAATTTGTATTTTAGAGAGGTGTTCAGGTTGCACGAGATGCCTAAGACCATTGTTAGTGACGAGGACAGCGAGTTCATGAGCATGTTTTGGCAGGAACTCTTTAAGTTAGGTGGAACCGAGCTTACTCTCAGCACTAGTTACCACCCTCAAACAGATGGACAGACAGAGGTTGTCAATAAATGGGTGGAAAGGTATCTCCGGAATTATGTTTCAGGACAGCAAAAGGCATGGATTAAGTGGCTGCACCTAGGTGAGTTCTACTACAACACTACACACCACATGACCATTGGGATGACACCCTTTATGGCTTTGTACGGGTATGAAGCCCCTAGCTTCATAGATTTGCTTCTGGGTGACAGTAAGGTGCCTAGCGCTAAGGATTTGCTGCAAGATAGGCAGGATGTCATGAGGTCCTTGAGGGACAACATTCAACAGGCTCAGAATCAGCAGAAGTTGTATGCTGATCAGCACAGGGTTGAGCGCAGTTTTGAGGTTGGTGATTTGGTTTACCTCAGATTGCAGCCTTACAGACAGTCCACTCTCAAGAAGAGTGGTAAGGAGAAACTCAAGCCACGTTTTTATGGACCGTTCAGGGTGACCAGGAGAGTTGGAGAGGTGGCTTATGAATTGGAGCTACCAACAGATAGCAGGGTGCATAATGTCTTCCACGTTTCTCGCCTCAAGAAGGCATTGGGCCATAATGTTGTTCCTTCTTCAGAGTTACCACCTTTGGATGAGGAGGGGAAACTCATACTTATTCCGGAGGCTATCATTGATTCTAGGGAGAGGACTCTTCGGAAGAGAGTGATCAGAGAATATTTGGTTAAGTGGAAGAAGCTACCAGTGGAGGATGCTACATGGGAGAGTGAGCAGATACTATAGCATCGAGAGTTGCAATTGCTTGGGGACAAGCAATTTTGAGGAGGGCGGACTGTAATGTCCCCTCTCTAATCAGTTAGCAGTTGTTGCTTGGGTTAGCCTACTCTCGGGTTCCCGTAGGCTAATGGTTGTGTGTGGGAGCCTTTTGGGGATGAGTTCGATGCTTGGACGTGTTGCTTGTTGTCGGTTGCCAGTTTTTGGAGTGGTTTGGGGTGTTTTGGGCTTCACTTACTATTTTTAGTAAGTCAGTTCATGGTGGGTCCTGCGAAACGGAGAGATGGGTTTGATGCGTTTTCCAATTGGGTATCCGTTTCCACCCTCGGTTGGTGGTTTTGAGCGGCATGGACCAAAATATTAAATATTTTGTCGTTGAAATAACTTAAAGTTAAATTAAAGATTTAACTTTATATTTCCTAATGTATTTTGTGAATGGGCCAAAAGGGGACATAAGGATTAAATTTAAAAAGTGTCTAATGTTATAACTTAAAATTGGGCACCCCATTTGGGAGACATAAGGGGATGAAATGAAATTAAATTAAAATTAATATTATTTGCCCAAGAGGGGCATAGCCTTCTGGAGGAGATATAAAAAGTGAAATTTCTTCATTTCCTTCTCATTCTTGTTTGCTCATTTCATGAAACTGGAGACTTTGGCCTGTGCAAGGGTTTCAAGCTTTGTGAGGACGAAATCCCTCTCAGAGAACATCATCTTCGAGTGTGAGAGATCACTCCTGGGTGATTCGGAGGCAGCTTCATACAGAGGTTGCAATTGTGCTTTAGCGGAGAGTCGTTTGGAGATTATTGCAGATATTTTGGCAACATTTTTGGAGATTATTCAAGGAGAAATCAGTGGAGATTATTTGCAGATCATTTGTTTTCATTTGCAGCAGATTTCTGCAGTATTGGCCGTACCACACTAGGGTTTCCAGCCCTACCTTTTTGCTCACAGCTCTCAACGAAGACATCAAATCATTCTGGGTATTTTGGCGTTGGAGATGGCATGCCTGGGCGACCCTTTGTGGTGATTTCGAGCATTTTTGGAGGTGTGCACATTTTTCTATGCTGGCCATACCATTCCAAGGGGGCTGTACAGTTTGGGGTTGCATTTTCAGCAGTGGCGCTAGGGTTTGAATTTTCTGGGTTTGGCTTCGGAGGGGATTTCAGCATCTGGGTTGGCATTATTATCTGCATCTTTGGTCTATATGACCATTCCATGTACCTCTGAATCCCTCTTGTTAATAATATATGATATTTCATTTCAGTTCAACCTTTAGTTTATGTTCGTTTCATTTCATTTTCTACATTCTCATTTCTTGCAAGCAAAAAACACAAAAAATTATAAAACAGAAAAAAATCAGCAAAAAGAAAAAAAGCAGAAAGGCAAAACAGCAAACAGGGGTGGGTTATTACATCACCCTGCCGCACATGACCAGACCTTTTGACATCACTTGTCAATCATCCAAATGTTATCTCCGTTGGAGTTTCGTAAACAGAGGGTGATATTTATCGGTTCGTTCACGGAGGAAACGCCTATACAGATTCAAAGCACAAGATGATCTTTAAATTTTCCTCTCTCGTCGAACGCACAACACATTGCAAATCACATTCTTTATTAAACAACCTAAACCAAAAACCATTACATTTTCTTTATTAAACTACCTAACAGAAACCATTACATTTTGCGGTTATTCCCCTCTGTAAAAACTAAAAATAATAAAAAAACATTATTCCTGGGTCGGCCGAGTCCGAACGTCGGGACTCGCGAGTCCAATTGGACTCGGACTCGGCCCGAACTCGACCGAGTCCAAAAAAAATGAGTCTGAGTGTACTCGACGCGGCTGAGCCCACTTAGACTCAGACTCGGACTCGGTCGAGTACTCAAGACTCGGGCCGAGTCTGACTACAAACTTATTTTTTGATGAAATGAAATATAATGTGTTTGTGAACAGTTTTGTGGAAAATACCATTGGATGTGATTGCATTGTGTACCTTGAGTTTTGGACATCCTTATCAACCACCTCAACCACTTGGAAGCAAAGTCAGACTGACATGTTTAAATTGTTTGATGTTGTAACTAAGCAAGTGTGTTGTTGTAATGCCACCTTCCTTAACCCATCCAAGTTGTGTTTAAGCACAACATTGGAACATGTAAACCGACTTGTCGATTCCTTTGTTAACTTTGTAATATATGACTCTTTTGAGTCAAGGTCCTATTTTAAAACATTCTATTACTATTTTTGGTTAAGGGTTACTTTTGCTAACTTTACCCCCTTGAGCCTATATAAAGGAATCTCATTTGGATATTGTAATAATCTTGATATATCTTGCAAAATCATGGATATCCTCATCTTCGTTTAAGTTCTCCTTTCCGATACCAAAGTGTTTCTTTTTTCCTTTCTTTTTTTTGAATGCTTTGTAAGGGGTAACATTGGAACATGTAAACCGACTTGTTGATTCCTTTGTTAACTTTGTAATATATGACTCTTTTGAGTCAAGGTCCTATTTTTAAATATTCTATTACTATTTTTGGTTTAGGTTTATTTTTTCTAACTTCACCCCCTTGAGCCTATATGAAGGAATCTCATTTGGATATTGTAATAATCTTGAGATATCTTGTAGAATCATGGATATCCTCATCTTCGTTTAAGTTATCCCTTCCTATACCAAAGTGTTACTTTTTTCCTTTCTTTCTTTTTTTCAATGTTTCCCTTTCTTTTCTTTTGAATGCTTTGTACTTTTAGACTACTGGATTTTCCAACTTATGCATTCGTTATTGTCACATCACTAATATCTTCAACAAAGTCTCTGAGACAGATAAAATATGAATCTTTGAAATGATTCAGGTCTTGCCCATTTTTTAGGAAGACAACACAACAAATGCTAGGCAACATGTATCAGCAAATATTAACATTTCTTTTTAAATTAAAAAAAAAGGATTTCTTACACGAGTATGCAACACTACCCAATCTAAAAGCAAAAGCAAAATAGTAGAATGCATAGATATACAAAATTCAAAACCATAGGTTTGTAGCAAAGTTTAAAATTTGAAACCATAAGACTTATCGGTAAGAATTTAAATTACATCCATAGTTCAAATATCCCATACATAATCATAGACTGTGAAATCAAAATAAATCTGCAAGAACCATACAACACAGTCAAAATCAATAATATTCTTGGTCGTTTATAATGCCCAACATGTCTTTGTCATCACTGTAATTTAAATCATTGATCTCATGGAGTAAGACCTTGAGCAATCTCACTTGGACCTCATCCTCACCAACTTATTTGCATCCTCAGCTTCAACTTCTCTATCTTACTGGACTCTCACAATTCTCAAGGGTCTTCCAATTCTAGACATGCAAGGAACTGTGCATTCCAACTAGCTTCTCTGCTCGTCTAGAGGTAAGCTTATTTTCTCGTCATAGTGGCTGAATCTATATGTTGACAAATTCCTCAACGAAAAACTAGCAACAAGCAAAAGGAGGTGAACAACAAGCAATTGTAATGATGGAGGACCAATTCCTCAATGCAACTGCAAACATCCAACGGGATTAATTGCACATAAGCAATTCAATCCTCTCTATCCTTCCACGTATGCAGTCCTTCCCTCCTAAGCTCTGCAAATTTGACCCATTAATCTTATACACATTGCACCTTATGTCTAGTGTGCATCTCTTTGATTGCCTTTATAAACTTCTATACCTCATTGTCTCCCTTAAGAGGTACTTCCTCGAGTTTCACCACATACAACTTGGTATTCAGAGCATATGTTGCCATGTGCAATGAAGCATTCATCTTATCTCACTTCCTCTGAATAATGAGTTTTAACATTCTATGAAGGAGCTGCACTAGAGTTGTGCAATGCGAGCACAGGCCTCTTACATTCTCAATGCCATTGAGCAATACTCACATTAGAGAGGAGTACAAGAAAGAGAGTTCTCGTACCCCTGCAAACATTTTGTTGCTCGATCAAGTGATTCTCACATCAAAGTACAAGAAAGGGTTTCCTCATACCTTGCAGATGGTTCACTACTTGATGGCATTAAGAATATAGAAAATCCATGCTCTCCTAGCACAACTCTGATGTAGCTTATGTATAAAACTTGTCTAATAAAAACTTAAATCCACCATATGCCGCTTGGCTTGAGAAATTATCCCATATGAATCCCATCATCAGATGTGAAGGGATTTACAAAGTTCAATAGATGCCTAGAGTTTTGCAACTTAAGAAGCAGGCCATCTATGCAAGTTGCCAACAAAGGTAAGAGAACCTTTTTTCTTATATAAGCAATTGTTACATGGCAATGAGAATGTATTAGGCCTGCACTCGCCTCACATAGCTCCGATGTAGCTTCTTTATAAAAACATGTCTAAAAAAAATTAATTCCATCGCACATAGTTTGGCTTGAGTCATGTATCCCATATGCATCATGGCATTGAGTGTGAAGGGGTTTAGTAAGTTCAATAGATGCCTAGAGCTTTGCAAATGGAGAAACAGGCTATTTATGGTGGAATGCCCACAAGGGTACTACCAAATTCTCCTCGTACTCTTCTCTAGTGTGAACATCACTCAAGGACATTTAGAATGTAGTGGAACCGTGATCAACTCACACAATTCTGATGTAGCTGCTTAATAAAAAGCTTGTCCAATAAAAAAATTAATTCCACTACAAACTACTTAGCTTCAGCATTTAGCCATATAAATCCCATCACCAAGTGTGCAGAGGTTTATGAAGTTCAATAGATGCCTCAGCATTTCAAATCGAGAAGCAAACTATCTGTGGTTAAATTCAATAGTGGAACTCTCTTTCTCGTACTCCTCCCTCCTATGAGCATTGCTTGAGGACATTAAGGATGTGACAGGCACGTGCATGCCTGGCACATCTCTAATTAGCTTTTTCATTAAAAAAAAATGATCTTTGAATTTGCAATATGCGACAAGGATGCAAGTTCGCATCAACCATTGAGATGGATGGATGAGACAAAAGGAGGCAGCATTTAGAAGTCTTGAGTTTGTTAAATGTGGTTTGACAATCTTCCAATGATAAAGAAAACAATTAAAAGTTTATTCCCCATTGCCTTTTTAGAATGCATATTCCTACAAAATAGAGAGCATATTCGTAAAAAATAGCATAAGAATGAAAGCTATATTATTGGTCTGTAAATTTCTCCAGAAATTGAATATTTCTTGTGTGTTTACATTGCATAGATGAAGCAACATCTTTTAATTAGTTTACATCTATTGGAATCTTAGGGGTTTGAGAAAGACAATATTGGGTCCAAAGTGCATATCTTTCTATGGAAATTAAAACTCTTATATAAATTGCATTGTATAAATCAATTGAAGTTTTTTCAAGTACAAAAATCATAGCATTGCATTCCATTTATATGAAGACTATTATTCGTGAGTCATTCAACAAGCCCAAAGAGTTCATCTAGAATAAAGGTAATTTGTTAAACCTTGACCAAAGATGGTTTTACAGTGTATTTCCACTACCTTCTGAATGTCTCTGAGCAATGCTCACACTAGAGAAGTGTACAAGAAAAGAGCACAAGAAAGAGAGGTCAATTGGAGCTCTAACAACCGGTGCTAGAGCAAATGGCATTGTAGCACTTGCAACAAGAGTGTGGTAGATGGAGTCAATGTCATATGTTATCCAAGGTGGATTAAAAAAGTGTCCATCTACAGTGCATAAGCCAAGATAATGGTCAACCATGTGTTTGTAAATCCCAAGACTGAAACACAAATGAAGAACTGATTGTGGGAAACACCTTTTAAAGATTTACTCATTCACTGATATATCTAGACAGCATAACTGTTTAGGTATGATTTATCTCTCATATAGGAACTAAATGAGGGAAACTTGATTCCAAAGTATGCAAAGTAATCTAAACATCTAGAGATGAGAAATTTCAACTAGTCTGAAGTAAAAAAAAATTATAATAAGGATCAAAGTCCTATGGAAAAGCAATAAAGACATACAACCTATGAAATAGGAGCATTTTGTAAGAAGTTTACAAACATCAAAAAGAGAGTCGATGATCATTAAAGGAGGAGGCATCACTTCTCTAGAAGAATCGTTAGAACTCAAAGGTGCTTGCAAACACCAAATGGAGGAGTCAATGATCACTTCAAGAAGGAATAATCACTTTTCTAGAATAATTATTACAACCTAAAGAAGCTTTCAGAACCAAAAGGAGGAATTCATACCATGTGATAAATTCATATGGAATTTTATATGTGAACATTACAGATTGTTGATGAAGCACAGAAACTGTCCCATATTTTATTTTGTGTTCAACTATGTACAATTGACAGCATGTCAGACATTCATATAAAATTTCACACATGAATGTGAGATTGAGATGCAGATTGTTCAACCATGAGAATGTCCCAAATTCTTTTGAATTCACAAATTAGGAATAGCTTCTAATATATAGTGCATTTAAGATATGATATTATTCTGCTCCCACTCATAAACAACAGACATCAAAAATACATAAAACACAAAATAATTCATAATGGCATAGCTAAAAGAAGATTACCTTGACCTCCAGATATTTGTTTTAGCTTCAACTTCTGATCACTAAGCCTTTTTTGCTTTGTTGTTGCATTTTGCTTTGCTTCATCTTCATTTTGTGATAAGCGTAGGCTGTCTCGAGCTGTCTCTGGATAGTATTTGCCATTTATATTCTTTACAGGGCAAAGCTCATCCTTCTCAACAAGAGAACTCGATTGCTTAACTTTGCCCAAACCCTTGTGAATGCTTGTTTGTACTAGCCCCTTCTTAGTGTTCACAATCTTTGCACTTGACTGTAGGGTCTTTAACTCTGGATTCTGGTTCACTCGTTTACTGTTAGGCAATGGTGAAGAGCCAACAGAAGCTGGAAGTTGAACCTTTCCATCATTTGCTTCTGACTGGACTTGACTTTGTGAAATTCCATACAGTTTATATAGTGCTTCTGTAGTATCTTTTTCAGGAATATGACAGCTATTCAAACCAGGCCTGGTCAGTAAAAGAACGATTTTAGTGGGGGGGAACACAAACTTGTGGATGCACACAAAAGAAATTAAATATATATATATATATATATATATATATATATATATATATATATATATATATATATATATGTGGTTTATGTGCCAGATACTACACTCTATTGACAGGAAGCAACTGCTATAAATCAGAGCTATAAGGTCGGAGTGATACAGGGAAGTTTCAACCAAACATATGTCCAAATTACAAAGAAACCAAACACTTACAGCCAATCAAGCATTCGGCAGAACCACTTTGGTGGAAGAGATTCAGAGGCTACTCCATATGGAAGTACTCGCCACTTTGCACATCCATCACATAAAACCCAGTTATCAAAAACCAAAGTAGGGCCAGTTGGTACCATTGCTGGTCGTTGAGCTGTCTGTTCAGGTAATGACTGAGCATCAACAACATTTGAAATGTGAGCATTATTAGTAGGGCCATGCTTTAAGGATTTTGATTCATTATTCTCTGCAATGTCCATATTTTTTTCCCTTTCAATCTGTCTTGAAGGTTCTCTATCAAATTTTCCCTGCCTTGCTTGTTTAGAACTCACATTGCAATGAAACTTGTTGGTTTCCCTTTTAATGTCAGCTTGTTCAGTCTTTCGTTTGACGCCACTGATATGCAATCGCTTGTTATTGGTCTTTGCTGGTTCATTGTGGCCTTTGTTAACCAAAGAAAAATTCTCATCAAATGTTTCCTTTCCTGATTCTTTAAATTTGTTTATTTTAACTTCATTCTTCTTTTGCTTTAATGCTACTAGCTGTCCCTCTTGTGTCATTGAACCCCTTGCCCTCAGATTGTTTGTATCTTCATCAGAAGGAGCTCTTTTCTCCTGTTTTTCTCGATGCAACTCCTTGGATGGAAATTTGGAAACTTTTATATTTTCATCACTGGGAGCTGGAGCTCTTTTCTCTTGTTTTTCTCGATGCAACTCCTTGGATGGAAATTTGGAAACTTTCATATTTTCATCACTGGGAGCTGGAGCTCTTTTCTCTTGTTTTTCTCGATGCAACTCCTTGGATGGAAATTTGGAAACTTTTATATTTTCGTCACTGGGAGCTCCCTTCTCTGATTTTTCTCGCTGCAACTCCTTGGGTGGAGAAGGAGCTCCTTTCTTTGGTTTTTCTCGATGCAATTCCTTGGGTGGAAATTCAGAAGATCTCCCACTAATATTTGGTAAACAACCTTTCTTCACCTTCACTTTTTCTATCATTTCTATTGAATCTTTTGTAGAAAGCTTGACCTTCTCCGGTAACAAATAAAAAACGTTGTCTGGAAGAGGTGAAATAAGACGACCACCAGGAACTTCAAATGCCTTCATATCCTGCTCCAAAGAAATCAAAAAGCCAGTGAACATTATACTTCATCTGCTTAAAATAAAATAAAATAAAAAAGCTTCCTGAAATCTGACTACTTTTAGAAAAGCAATGACAACTGAGAGAAATCCTTACACGTATGATAGATAAAGGAACCAAATCTGAACAGCTTGGCACTTCAGCTGACGCTGTAGCAACTTTATCAGGGCTATCCTGTGGTGATGTGGAAGATGATTTCAAGCCTAACCCAGTATTACTTGCATGTTTTTTTGCATCAATAACAGTATTAGCACCCCATTTAATACGTAATTTGAGAGTCTTTTGTTTCACAACAGACCCATCAGTACGAACAGTGCCTCTTTTCTCTGGAGGGATTCCATCATCCTTAAGACTTGCAGATAAACTTTTAATTGCAAAATCCTGGGTCATGGTTTCTTGATGTGATGAATGTTTGCCAGTAGATGAAACATTCTTCCCAGGCAGTGTAGTATTCACTGGCCTAGGAGCTTTCTGCAACATATGCAATAGAAAATCACTAATAGTTCAAATGCATATAATCAAAACATGAATTCAATGCTTTTACATGAATATTTCAATCTACCCTAAGTACCCTTGAAGGAACAAATAACTGAATACCTCAATAGAACCCTCAATGTTCTGCACAAGACCCAGATTTTGTTCTCGTCTTGAAGGAAAGCATGGTTCTACCTGTAAAAATGAGCCATATCCTCCAAATATTGGCCCTGCATTTCAATACACAAGAAAAGTAATATAAGCAAAATAAACTTGAGTTGACCAGTATTGTTTTCATTAGTATACTATCACTAATTCTGCAACTCGTATTTTGTCTATTATATAATGTTATCGATGACACCCCAACTCTTCAACAAACAAGATAAAAACAGAGAGATAGAGCACCAAAAACAAAAAAATATGCACCTACTCTAACTTTGCTAAGAAGCCATACTACAGCATAAAGGATTATCATGAATTAGATCCTTTCACTCAATCCATGTCTTTGGCACAGAGATTTTTTGTCCTAGGAAGAAAGACATAGCAATTTCTTCCAGGTTTGATAAATGTTGTTCACCTAAATAGCTTACTATAATTTTGTGGTATTACATACAAACTACCAAATCTCCCTACTAACATTAAACCACTGAATGTGGATGCATAGGTCATCCTTGCATGAGGAATTGACATCAACAACGTTTCAATATAATGCAATCTTTGGTACAACAACATTTCAACAGAACTAGATATTTACTTTCTGAGATCAGCAATTCAGTGACACTAGACGAGGCACATAACATACACCTTGTTAGAATAATAAAATTATATCCTAAGTTGTTACTAGGATAAGTTGTATGGCTGAGATCAGTCAGTTAGTTATGATCCAATGGATCATATTGTATGCCTTAGCTATTTAAGCAAGGCTCCTTTCAAAGGGCACTTTATAATTGAGTGGAGGGCCCACTTTATTTTTTAGGTATAACTCTTTTGAGTGGTCAAAATGGGCCCACATTGGTCCATGTATATTTTCTCCTGCCAGAGAAAATTTTAAAACAAGTTTTATTTGAAAAATTTCGGATATTTTTTTTTCCGAAGGAGAAGATTTGTTTTTTCCTGTCTAGAGAAGCTTGCTATTTTTCCTGCAAGATGGAGGTCACATTCAAACCCAAATATAGGGGCATTTATAGTCATCAGAATGGTTTTTCCGAGACAAACAAGATGGTGCAGTCCAATTTCAGTTTTGAAACTATTTTCCACACTTTTTGTGGCTCAAAAATTGTTGTATCATGGAGTGCATTCTCGGTTGAACCCGACACTCCCAGAGCATTTGTAAGTGATCCTAGTATCTAGTCATCTCCTCTATATTACCTAGTGGTTGCAACGGCTGGTTATCCATGCATTCCGGTAGGATGAGGAGGTCACCATAAGGACACGTTCACAGCTACCTTGGTGCTTCTTTTTCCCTTGTTTTTGCTGTTTGTCCAGATGTTTTTTGGACCTTGTTATCAGCCCATTGTGTTCATATAGGTGGAAACCGCATACTTATGCTTGTGGAGTCATTTTGGACTACCCTTGTGATTTTTGTGGATCTTTCCACACTATCTTCACACTTCTTCTATTTGTGAGACACTTTGGTTTCAAGGGGTTTTCTTTAGTGACCTTTTTTCATGGTTCACAGCCTTGATCTATGTCACAAGCACCAATCTGGGAGTATGATTTCATTCATTTCGACAACGAGTCTCTACTTTTTTGAGACATCTGATGGATCCTTTGCAGGCTTCTTGATGGAAGTTGTCCTTAAGGGGGGTTGAGAATCTTCCTTCATCCTCCATGCACATCTTCCTCCTTCTTCTTCTTTCTATTCTGGCAGGTGGTTTTCTTCCTTGTGGTTTTTTCTTCATCTCTCCAACAAGGTTTTTCTTATGCATATATTGTACATGAGTACCTTATCAAGCCTTGTTGTCGGGACTCATACTTGTGGATATGCCACTTGTTTTGGTTTTGTTGTTTTTCACTACCTCCTAGTATCACTTAAGGGGGGGTGTTAGTATATCCTAGTACCACTTAAGGGGGGTGTTAGAATAATAAAATTATATCCTAAGTTGTTACTAGGATAAGTTGTATGGCTGAGATCAGTCAGTTAGTTATGATCCAATGGATCAGATTGTAAGAACTTGCTATTTAAGCAAGGTCATTTCAAGTTAATAATATCAAGTATTCTACTTTTATAACACACCTATCATGCAACTATGACATTTTTGGGCCAATAAACAGATAATCAAATGAAAATCACTGCACAGAACTACCATTTTGACTGCATTTATAGTTACAACATTTTAAGCAGATATGTAAGGCAACAACATGAAATTACTCTTTCAATCATACATGATTATCTCCCAATCACATTAAGCCCTATGTTTTCTACCCATGAGAAATGTAGATTCATTCGTATCAAGCTTCAATAAGCATTATTTCTTGAATAGGCCAAAAATTGCTTAATATTCTATGACAAGGCTCCATAATAAAGCCACTCTACAACAGCAAGTGAGAATACTATAAATATTCAGCTAACCTGCAATCTCTCTTATTCTGTGTTATGTAAGTTAATAATCTTCAAAAGAAAAAAATTTGATATTTAAATTAGATATAATACTAGAATTTAAATTTGAATTATTATCAAAAAGATGTACCATGCCCCTTTGCTTATTTCCATACATTATTTATTCAAAATATTATATTCAATTGTAAATCCCATCATCACACATAGTTAATACCATCTTACAGAAATCAAAACTAAAATATCCTACATTACCAGATGAGTTAGCCCAAAGTTATAGAAAACCAAACAAATATGGAGTAAGTTCAGGCATTAATGTCGATAAAATTTCTCATTGGAATATGCCACATGCATGCAAGACAACAGACTTGTGGCGCAGCTTTTATACATTTAAAGACACGCCGCAGATATATTTGACTCAGCAACACTAAATTAAAAATTAACATAAAGAAGAGGGTGTGTAATGGGACCAGCATAATTCATCCTTTTATAAAGGTGGGCATGCTATAAAGAAAAACCATTAAAAGTTGCAGATATTTGTCAAAAGGTTACGACACCATTCATGGCTATGTTTGTTCTAAAGAATAAATCAGGGCCAAAAGAAGGTTCAATTTGTAGCATAGTAAAAGGGCAAAGATAAATTTTTAGGTTAGAGGCCTGGCCCAGCACTTCGGGTTTTGAACATAAGAACCCCCAAAGGTACACACTCTACTTATATCCATGATAATAAGAATCATGATTGATATAGATTTTAGTGGCTTCACCCCTTACCAGGACAAAGTATAATAACATTCATGCATTGCTGGAAAGGACAGTACAGTATGATAATAACCCAAGTGACCGTGTTTGCCAAACAAGAACCTTCAAATTTGAAAAGCGATGATTATCAAGGGGCCACAAATTTGTTCACTAAGGTTCAGTGATTATATTTGCCATGTAACAAATGACAAATGGATAGATAAAATTGTACATAATAGTCACCAAATTCGTCATATTATTCAGGCCAGTCAAAGCTGAATATAAAAATATGCCTTGAAAATGATAAACAGAACACATTGAACTGAAGATACTTCAAATATTTCCTGTTCTGCATTTTCTGTCATTTTCTGTCCATTTTCCTGTGTTTCTGCATCATCCTTTGCAACTTTCCTTACAAGTGTTTTCCTCCTTTATTTTTGGTGTTATACCATTAATCCACACTATACAGTCAGTTCTGCATTTTACAATCACATACCAGTAGTTCTTGCATGTTATGGTTGTCATTTGACCTAGGGAGGGTATCCTGCCCTTTAATGGCCAGCATATGAGAAAGGAACAATGTGGAGGGCATCACTAACAGTCTGCAAACCGTGGAGGCCATCCGTAATAGTCTGCAATTTGAGATTGAGGCCTCTGAAATCATGGAGGACTTCTTTAACAAAAGAAGCAAGACTAAGTTTCTTCCTTTGTTTTGGTGAAGCTTCATGCCAAAGTTAAGGTTATTCTGCAGTGTCCACAAACCACATTCAAGGCCTTCGTGGTGGGCTTCATGTACCTCATTTTTTCCATGTCCGTGACCATGTTTGCCTTCAGTTCAACAAGCATACATCTCACAGCGTTGTCACTTGGAGGAGCAGATTTCTGTCACTCATCCTGAAGATCCAATTCCCAATTTTAAGCAACCCTCAGTGTGATATTTTGCTTGATATTCACATTCCTCACCTATTTCATAAGTTGGGGACAACTTCCACTAAGCAAGGAGGAAATGATGAGATTAGAATGTTTGACTTTTTATATTTGTATATTAGAATGTTTTTCTGCTTTGTAACATTATTTCTATCCATGTAAATTAGCATCTTTCTAATTAGAACTTTCCAATTAGTATCTTTTGCATGTGCTTTGTTGCCTTATCCAGCAAGCACATCTTTATTCTTGTGCATCTATTTAATATATTCCAATGAAGAGTGTAAATCATCAGTTTTGGGGGATATCTCCTTTCATTTACTCTTCAGTCTGAGCTTTCTGCTGATTGCATTCCAGTAAGTGCATGATATTCTTATAATTTCAATACAGGTACATATCACCAATTCAAATTGGCCTTGTCAAGTTTTTACCATGTTTGAGTTTCACAACTATGGGCGTATGTGTGTGTGCATGCGTGCACGCAAAGCAGAGAGACATAATCTTACCAATATACTCTTTAGTAACAAATTAATAAATTATGCATACAATTAGATATATAATAGAGCATACATATGAAGCATGTGTCTAGAGTGTTCTTGTGGCCTTGTAGAACAAGACTTGCCTCATTTAATATAAACTTCATAAGAGTGGTTGCGGAGAACAGTGCTCTTTGATCTATTATTTACAACAAGGATTCGGAAGATTCCACTATTAAAAAAGGTTTTAAAGTAGATGTGGAAAAAGTTTGTCTTAGTAAGGTTCTAAAGTAGATGTGGAAAACATTAGTCTTAGTGCCAACTTTTGGGAAAATACCACTAAAATCGTAATAGTGTGAGCTGATTGTCAATATTCTTTGTATAGTAGATAACAGTGCCATTTGTATTGGCATGATTTACAAAGACATGGGCTGCCATTCAAACTTACATTAAATAAATACAAAATGAGGATAGAGAAATATGGGAAATCATTGATGCAAGATGGAGGATGATGCATATTCCTTGGCATGCAAAACCATGCTACCTGAAGCCTAGACCATTTAATATATACATGGGCAGTGATGATGAAGTTACGTAAGAGCTTCATGAAGCCATCACCAAGTTGATTCCAGATATTGTTATTGCAAAGAAAATCAGTGGCCAACTTAGGGCAAATAAATACCAAGGGATACTCATGTGTGCATCAGCCAAGGATGATGTGTTATATCTTGAAGGAGTAGTTTGCTGGAGATTATGTGTAACAGGCATTGTTGATCTACAATGCTTCACGCTTTAAATCTTAATTCAAGGAGTAAGTACATTAGTTTTTGAAAGGAAATTAAAGCAGTTTTTATCATGTCTAAAAAGGAAAGCGTTGCTTTCTAGAAAGTTGTGAAATCTTTAAATCTTAAGTCAAGGAGTAAGTACGTTGGTTTGTGAAAGGAAATTAAAGCAGTTTTTATCATGTCTAAAAAGGAAAGCGTTGCTTTCTAGAAAGTTGTGAAATCTTGTATACAAACGCATCAATTTGTGACTGTCTATAAGCAAAGCTGAAAAAATATTCATCTACCTCCTCTTTTCCAAACCTCTGCCTGATCCATAAATCTTAGAAGATGAGCTTGATTTGGACTTTGAGCATTGTGAACTTGATGGAGAATCTATTAATGATATAGAGTCAAGTGCTATTGATGATATAGCACATTTTTAGCTCATAGAAGTTTGTGAACTGGATTCTTAAAAATCTTATACTTTTTAAAAAACATTTTTAACACTGTTTCACAAGCTACTTAGGATCTCAGATTGGAGTATTTCAACAGCTTCAATGGTGGTGTTTATTATAAGTGTCAAATTGATTTACATTGTATATTGTTTTGATATGTTTTGACCATACACAATTTTTTATTTTTATCTTTAATTTTTATCTAAACATTTTTTTCAATGAGTTTACACAGGTTTTTATGAGGGTTCCTGGTCCCCTCATACTGAGTGGGGTTTGAACCTTGGACCTCCCAAAGAGAGGCCAAAGCCCTTACCACTGCAGTAAGCTTGCAGCTTGTATCTAAACATTTAATCTAATGAAAAATATAGATTTTGCTTTTTAAAATTAATGGGAAAATTTATGGGCATTTTTCTTAGTGGCAAACTTTCGCCAAGTTTTATCCTTGCTGAACTTGGGTAATAACCAAGTATGTAGCATAATTATAGGGCAGACAACCTGAAGCATATTCTATGCAAGCAAATCTCTAAATCAAAAGGGGTCAGTCTTACCTTGTCCATAAGATGTATGAAAAGAATACAAAATTGGGCAAAGAAAAGAAAAACATAGCATGGAAGGAAAAATCCATAGTATCAAATGAGATGTTAGCCCATCCAATCCTCTAATGTATTTTGAAAACATGGAAACATTGGTTCAATTTGTAAATAGAGAGCAGAAGGATCATGAGAAAGATTTGAATCTCAAAAGAATGTAAATAAGCAAAGGTATAAAACCATACCTTTTCTTTTATTCATAACACACCCTTCAAATTCAAATTGCTTTTGATAATGCCCTAGACACCTCTCCAATGCATTTTCCTGACATTTAAAATGGTTCCAATATCAAGTATATGCACAGAAACTTTTTGATCCCAACATGAAACACGTCTGATAGAATACCAAACACATAGACAACCCAGTGGCCTTGAGCTGGGGTTTTCTATCAATCAATTAACATGTAGAGATTGGAACTTGAAAGGAAACTAGAAAAATGCTCCCTTACATTGGAAATGGAATCAACAAAACAGAGTACTAATTTATATACTCATTCAGGTACTTAAAAGAAGCAAAAATGAAATAAAGGATGCCAAACAACATCCATATTTAATAATTTTTTAAGCAGTATTGCATGGATACTGATAAGAGAACAATATAGCAAAGATCAGCAAAAGATAATGCAGATTCATTGTAAGTATTCTAGGCATGATCCAGTAAGTGCTTAAAACAGAAACCGTCTGCATGAAAAAATGTTTATTTGTGGAAGGCTTCATCGATATAAAAAATGATTCCAAAATAAACAAAACAGAGGACATTGGTCCCAGGAAATACAAAAAAGACCCTAATCTAAGGAGACCTGACTACCGTAGAACTCAAAAAACCCAACAGGTTAGATATAAACATGAGAAAAAGAAGCAAAGGGCTAAAAAAAATGAGACTGGTCTTAATTACTCTATCATCCAATGCAGCATACATCCAATTTTGTAGTTCCTGTTGTTGCATGTACATTCAAAATAGAATAATATAGCCAAGATCAACATAAAAATCATTGGAGGATTGAGATCACAGACCAATTATGAACAAGTAAATCTAAATTTTTTAATCACATAAAGGCAGTATATGATAAGTGGCTCCATTACCAACTATATGCATAAAACAACTTTAGTCCCAACTAAAAACATAGTCCCAACAAAATAGAAATGGCATGGACAAACAACAAAGATCCAAGAAAAGTGAAAACCCTTGCATACACATAAACCCAGTGGCCTTGAACTGGCTATATATATCTATCATCAAATTTCAAAATCTAAGCTTGTCATAAGTAAAAGAACTTCAAAAGTGCTCCTGCTTACATCAAAGAATCAAGATTATGATCTTTAAATTTTTTAATTCATTGAGCCGTCAACAGATTCTTTTACAGAAGATAAGATAAGACAATTCTATTAATGTCCATGAATGACCAAAGTAGGTCAATAGGACTCAATATAAAAATGCACTTACAAAGCATTGTTGCTACCAAGAAAGTAATAATTAAATGTCAGCAAATGCTGCATTGTCTAACATTGATGACATTGTTATTTGTCCTAATGACCTATAAATACTGATAAGAAACAAGTATCAAAGATTAACCAAATATGACACAGCTCAACTGAAATAATAGTAGGAGGCCATGAACAAAAGGTTGTTCATAATGTAAACTATATGAATGAAAAGATGTTCATTCATAGAAGGGCAATAGACATTAGTTAGTCTCAACGAAGTAAGCCATAAAACATGGTCTTAGAGGATCCCAACTACATACAAATAAGAAAGACCGTGGTTACAATACAAAAAGACCATGGTATAGCAGGAAGGCAGAGAAATTGCCACATGATTGCTCAGATTCAAGATCCATTGGCATCCTCATCAATGATTTAAAAAATATTTAAAGCTTCATGATACATCCCTTATGTTTAGTTGACGAGGGGACCAGTTATAATAAAAATAAATAAAATCAAATTTACAAAAAAGAAAGCAAACTTCAATTACATACCCAATGTAACCCTTAATCCAATGACCTTGAATTAGATATATGCAGTAAACAATAGCTTCCAAACCTAGAACTGATCGACCTGAAAATAACGGAACCAAATGTTCCTTCCTACACCGGTCAAGCAATTAAGACAAAACCTTGTACAGCGGGATAGTGCATTCCCCCATAAAGTACATAAGGCCCGAGAATCAGTGGCTTTTGAGTTGGTATATGCACCAAACAAAATCCTACAATTCTGGGATGGCCCGTCTTAAAAGAAATAAAAATTGCTCCTTCGTAGGATTTTGGGATGGCCCGTCTTAAAAGAAATAAAAATTGCTACTTCCAAAATTAGACATACCGATGGCCCATTCCATGGAAGATCATCTATCCAACCAAAAATAAAAATTCTAAAATCAATGACCTTAAGCCAATGTAGGTTTATACAGCAATCAATAAGCTTGAAATCCATGATTTCACCTATTTAAGTGGGTGCATGCCCTAAACAAAACCCTACAGTTCTGGAGTGGCCCGCCTAAAAAGAAATAAAATTGCTCCTTCGCACATTAGACAAGCAATATAAGGGTGGCCCATTCCGTGACAAGATCACTATCCAACCAGAAAGAAAAGGAAAATCTAAATTCAGCAAAGACTTTAAACCAATGTGAGTTTATGCACCAGTTAATAACCTTGAAACTTAAGTACCATTCAAGAACCATTTCACATATTAGTCAACCCCTTATTCCTCTGGGTTCATTATGCATGGAGGAGACACTCTGCTAGGGGGCGTACATGTACTATCCCTTTGGATTTGTACCTCCTGCCTAAACTACCCAAGCCTTCACTATCAGCCTCACTGTCTACAAACAACCTAACGAGGAAAAAAAAATATCTCCTTGCGTGGGGCAAAGAATTGATAAAAAAACACCATGCATAGAAACATTTTAACCTGAATTTGACACCGTTTAAGAAATGATTTCCTATTTCTAATGTAAGATGAGCTGAAAGTAACTTACAATGTGAGAGCAATCACCATCTGGGTTGAAATAGGAATAATCTTGAGGGGTCCCTCCCCCCTCCCCACCAATGCCATGACCACCAAAACCCTGATGTTGCGAACCCTGATTACCATTTATCACGCTATTGGACTGCTGTTGTTGTTGATGATGACTATGATGGAGATAGCGATGCTGGTAATTGTGTTGCTGCTGGTTCCAATGAGCACGGTCCATTGAGAAAGAAGAGTTCAACAGCCTTGAGGCAATCATACAGTGCAGAATACAACATAATTACACAACTTACATTGACCCCAAAACCCCCAAAATACCATAAAACAGACAAAAATCCAGAGCAAAGAAAACAGAAAGCTACTCCGAATTTAGCAGGCTACCCACTACATATTCCGATGACCCACTTCAGAATTCAGATGATCGCTCTCAAATGAAGGGGATCCAAATCAGAAAAAATTGATGAGTATTTTGAGAGTCCTTCGGATGGAAGCCGCCGAACCCCAACAAAATTTAGCAGCGAATGAGTGCGCTCAAATCGGCCTAATATGAGGGAAAGCAAATCGAATGTGAATCGGAAAGGCTCGAATTTGAGCAGAGAAAAGCTCTTTGAGCTGTTCTCCAAGAAGCTCGGACACAAAGAGAGGAAAAGATGGCACAGAAAGAAGCAAGCTTCAAGAGCACGAAATGGAGAACGGGAAGTGATGGGTTTGGTATTTTGAGTTCAAATACGTTCCGGGTGGTACAATCATGGGTTTGGGTTTAAGACAAGTGGGGTTTATTTTAGGCCAAATTTTTTTGTTATTATTAGAAAAAGCCGGTGATTTAGTGGGGCAGGGGTATCCTATTCTCTTGGGTTTGCTTTGGGCGTTTCATACTCCTTTGATCTGTCAGAATTTGCCACGTAGATGTCTTTTTTTGGGCTGGGGCTGGTCAGAAGTTGGATTGAGAGTTTTAAGAATGTTTTATTTTGGTTCCATGGATGTCTTGTGTGGCCCAAACTCATTTTTGGACGGGTGTTAATTCTTATTCTAAGGTAAGTTTGAAGAATTTTTTTTTTAAATAAAAAGGTTGGTTATAGTTTTTTTAAATTCTTTTTAAAAATAAAAGAGGGTTGGTTATAGCCATTATTTTAGTAATTGGTTAATATAGGGTTTAAGCTATAGGGATTGTTCTTAATAAACTTATCCATCTCGTTCTTGTTGATCCGGCGTGAGATGGGGACCACCGGTTGCTCGCTTGGGGTTTGTACCATCCTGGCTCGCACTCGGGTTGGCTTCCCTCCAAAGGTTTGACCCTTGGTCTCTTCTTGTTAAGTGTCCAGCCACACCTGCACTTACTAATCCACCTAGCCCTTGGAGGTTTTTTATAATGTTTTTAAGGATAAAATTTTGTTTTAACTTGTTGTTTCATTTTAATTTTTTTAATTTAATAAAAAATTTATTAAATTTCATAATTTGGATTTAAGTTATTAAATGATATTAATCTAAATATTCCATTCTATACATGGTCGTTGACTTCCTCTTTATCTAAGGGACTAGGGTCTATAGAGGTCTCCCCTTTTTAAAAAAATAAAAATTAGTTAAATACTCACGTTTCAATACACCTATGCCTAAATTTTATTAAACCATTAATAGGAATGACACTATCTATTTATTTATTTATTTATATTTATTTTAGAATAAGGGGTTGTACTCGGGTCCTCCACCCTTGATAAAACATATAGAGCTTGAGAGTTTACAAATTAATTCAATAACCATCTTTATTGAGTTATTATAGTTAGAAACCTACATCAATTTACATAAAATGTTTGAATTCTTGATTTTCATTTTCTAGATCTTCAATTTTTTTGTGAATACAAGTATTTCACAATTCAACTTCCTCTTTGACATTTTCTTACAGCAACCTTCACAATACCAAAACTTCGTCTCTATTATTTATTTATTGCATCTTAGTAGAGTAACATTTCCAAAACATCTCACTATCACAGTCTACTTTACCAAATCTAGATTGCTAGTTTTCTTCCTGAAGCATAAATGCAACCACAAAAATTATAATAAATTGTTTATATGAAAGCACATAGATTAAAGCATAAATAACCAATGGAAAATATTAAAATAGATCTTAAACATTATTTAAATTAGCAATCAACATTTTCTTGTTGGCTTTAGCTAAACTTATTACTTCTTATAACCATGGAGAAGAGAATTTAACTTCGCGATCCTCAATTAAAACCCCTCTATTGGCTAGTGTATTTGCACATTTGTTTCCTTCCCTTAACGTATGTGTAAACTTGATTTCTTCAAACTCTATAGCAAGGTCTTGAATTTCCACAATTATCTCTTGTATGTTTCATGGAACCTTTGATTTCCTCAAAATTGCATTTATTACTATGAGTGAATCACCTTCCATCCATACTTTGTTTCATTTTATTTGTTTGCATATTTTTAACCCTTCCAAAGCCACCCAAGCTTCAACTTCATTATTTGTCTTAAATCCACTATTGAAAACATAACGAGACAAAATCTCTCTATGTCCTAGATTTCCTTTAGAGGCTCTATCAAAATTCAATTTGACCATCTCCACATCTGGTGTTTTTCACTTTATGTTCTTTGCTTTCTTTTTGTTTCTCTTATCCCCAACATCATAATTCCATTTGATGACTTGACTCCATCTATCAAGGCTCTCTGCTTCTAGATTAGGGATTAGGTGAGTTGATGAGATTGGTTTAGACTCCTTTATAGCTAAACAAATCTTCATTTTCATTACCTCTAAATTGTTTTCCTTTTCTTTAAATATTCTTCTATTCCTTTCTAGCCATATAATCCAAAGTATTGTACCTTTTAATATATCCCAAATTGCCTGTAATGCCTCATTTTTAAAAGTGCTTTGTCATTGCTTTAACCATTCTTCAATTCTTTCATTCATCATCATGCATTTACCAAACATATTAAAAATCCATTGCCATAGTTTTTAGACTATTGAGCAGTGTCTCAAGAGATGGTCTATACTCTCCTCCTCCTTTTACAAAGAACACATTGTGAGGGGCCATGAAAACCCCTTTTCATAAGATTTTCCTAGGATAAAATTCTTCTATGACCTACTAGCCAAACAAACATTTTGACTTTAGGAATGCTTGGGCTATCCTAAATATCTCTTCATATTCTTGCTATATTCTAATTTTGTTGGTGCTTTACATTATATCCACTCCTTGTTGTGTTTCTTCTGAGCTATTCAACTCTTAAATCAACTTATCCTTGGAGCCCCTCAAAATAATCATTGTTGTTATCTTTCTACTCAATTGCCTCCTAGCATCGATGTCTTGTATAATTATAAAAAAATTCTTTCCATTTGTATCTTCCTTCTTGATCCTTGTAAAAAATGTTTGAAACCCTATCACCATGTTTATCTTGAAGTAATCTCATTTATGGTTTCAAAATTAGATCTAGATTGAGTGGTTTTTTATCACACCAAGTATCCATCCAAATAGAAATATTTTTTCTAGTTCCCACCACCCATCTTAAACCTTTAATCACTAGATCAATTAATTTTTTTAAACCGTTCCATAGTGTAAAATCATTTGGTAGAGAGAATGTAGTAAATATTAAGCTTGGGTCATTGGGCTCAACATACTTAGAAGAATTTGTGCTCGTTGTCTTTGACTCTCTTTGTACAATCTTCAAATTACTTTTTCCCTAAGAGCTAAATTTGCATCCGTAATAACTCTTAAACCGAGACCTCCCCTAGTTTTATCATCACACACCTTGCTCAGTTTCACTAAAGGAAATTTCCTTTTATCATGTAATCCTGACCATAAAAATGACCACATAATATAGATTAGATTTTTTCAATCTATTTTGGCATAGCATACAAGGACATATAATATGTTAGAATAGCCTCTAAGACTGATTTAATTAGTTGCACTCTTCCTACTAACGATAACCATCTACCTTTCCATGTCGATAGTTTATTATGAACTGTACTCTATCCTCATTCTCCCCTCAAATAAGGGCATCCCTAGATATGTTGTTGGTAAAATTGCCTCCTCCATTTGAAGTAACCTACATATACCTATTGTGATCTTAGGTGAGGCATTTAGAAAGTAAATTTTGGATTTTGTCCTATTAACTGTTTGCCTTGATGCTCTTTTGTATTCCTTTAATAAGTTACTCAAAGCTCTGGCCTCATTTATCCGTGCCCTCCCAAAAAGGGTTGCATCATCTACAAATTGTTATTACTAGCCTTAAGTCCACTTATAAGCCCATCTTTGTTAGCCTTCTTCAAGTTCCTACCCAAAACCTCTACCATAATAATGAACAAATATGGTGATAGAGGATCTCCTTGTCTAAGACCTCTCTTGGCTTTAAAATATTATGTTACTACCCCATTGATCAACACTGAATATAAAACTGTAGAGACACAAGTTTTAATCCATCTAACACATTTCTTCCCAAATCCAAACGTTTCTAATACTACAAAAAGAAAATCTCATTTAACTCTATCATAGGCCTTACTCATATCAAGTTTTAAGATCATTGCTTTCTCTTTTCTTGAAGATGTTGAATGCATAACTTCATGAGCTACTAGGATCTCATCTAGAATCTATCTCCCTTTCACAAATCCTTCTTGCTCTTCTCAAATAATTTTGTCTAACAATGGTCTTAACCAATTCATCATCACTTTGAAAATAATCTTATACATCACATTACATAGGCTTATGGGTTGAAATGAATCAAACAATTTTGTATCCTTCTTTTTTGGAATTAGGGTAAGATATATTGCATTTATTTTATAAGGTATATATTGTTTTACCCTAGATTGTTCCACTGCCACCAATAAATATTCATTCACTATATCCTAATTATGTTGATAGAATGTTGCAGAGACCCATCTGGACCTAGGGATTTATCCTTATTAAAAGAGAAAACAACTAAATGAACTTCTAAAGTAATAGGCTCCATCAGTTTCCTATAGTCTTCATCTATTATAACTTTAGGTACTTCTTTTAGAAGTATATGATTAAGAACTTCAAAATCCTCTGATCTTAGAATATTTTGATAAAAAAACCTTGCCTATTTTCTAATCTCACTTTGGTTTTCAACCCAAACCCCTTCTATTGATTTAATTCTACTAATTCTAGATGATGATATTTGTACTATAGTCATCCTATGAAAAAACTTTGTATTTTTATCTCCTTTTAACCAAGTTTGTCTTGATTTTAATCTCCAAAATTTATTTTCCTTACTCAAAATATTATGATATTCACTAAGCAAATCCCTTTCCTTCAAGCTTAGATTATTATGATCACCTTTTCGAAATTTTAAAAAATTATCTTTTAGTTCTTATTTCTTCTTAAAAATATTTTTAAAAGTAGTCATGTTCCATTATTTTAATCTAGATGTCATTGATTTAATTTGTTTTAAAAGTGTATATAGCCCACCATTTACTAAAGAATTCCAAGTTTGTGTTATCATATCAATAAATTAAGGATGGTCTTCCCACATCTGCTCATATTTAAAATATGATATTTTTTTAAATCCCTTTACCACCATATCAACTCTTATTAGCCAGTGATCTAAACCAATCTTTGTCAAGGTATTAATTTTAGCACAAGTCCCTTCATTTAGCCAATAATCTGAGAGTATGCATTTGTCTTAATTTTTTATGCTATTAGGTTATGGCCTCTCCTGTTTTTGGTCCATGTATAGTTATATTCTTCAAACTCAACCTCCCATAGACTATTGTTTTGAATAAAAGTTAAGGAATTTCTCATACTTTGGGTTAATTTCCTAATTCCTCCAATTTTTTCATCCAACTTAGTTATGGAATTAAAATCTCCTATGATCATAAATTGGGTTTCTTGGTCTTTACTTCTCATAAAGGCTTCAATACCACTCCAAAATTCTAGTCTACTTGACTGAGTTGTAGATCCATAGACATTTATAAGGATGAAATGAATATCTGCAAAGTAGCATGTGACTAAAGAGGCTATCCAATTCCAATTTTTATGAATGGTTACACAAGAGGTTCTAATAGGATTCCAATAAGTTAGAATTCCCTCTACCAATCCTTCAAAATCTATAGCATCCCATTCACATCTCGCCCATAAGACTAGATACAAAGAATATCAAGCTTATTACTTAAATAGAGGTCCCTAATACACCTATGCTTTGAGGAGGCATTATCACCCCTTATATTCTATAAGATGGTAATCATGTCTCATTAGGGACTATTGGCCCCACCTACAAATTACCAATATCATTTTGTTGTTTGGTAAAGAGAAGTTCAACCAACTTAGTTTGTGTTCCTTTCTCTATGTTTGCTCTTGCTTCCCTAGATCTCGCTTGATAATTTAAGGGTTTTTCTCTTTTTGCCTTGCTTGTATTATGAGTGGGTCTTATTCTTCTATTCTTTGATATTTTTCACAACTCTCTTTTTCATCGGATTTATCTTCTTCTTGCCCTACTACAAAAGCTTTTAAATTGTCCTGTTCATTTTCTGGTATTTCCTTATTAATAGTTAGGTATTATCATCTAACATTACATTTTCTTTACGAATTGTTTTCTCCTAGATGGTGTATGGTACTTCAACAATCTTCAAAATCTAATGAGACACGTTCCTTAGGTTCATCAAGAATGTTTGTCCCTAAATCAATATCATACTAAATAGATGATTCCTTATTAATATGTTGAACCTATTTTATTGCGTCCTCTAAGCTTTGATCTACATTTTCTTCATAGGCTAAAGCCTCAAAATAGTTGGTATTTCTTCCAATATCCTTCCTCAGTGGTCTCCACTATATAATTGATTTTATTTATCTATTTCTATTTTTTTAAAGTTGAAATCCATCCTCATCCATATTCATTTGTAAGTTTTTCTTATATTTTTTTACATATGATTTTGTTGGACTCTTCTTAGGGCACAATCTCTCAATATGTCCCACCTCATGATATCTTCTACATCTAAAAGATATATTTTTTATATTATATGGTTTGGGTCCATATCTTATCCCCCTACTTAAGAACGTTTGATTATGGTAAAGGTATACTTATATCAATCATGACCAATATCCGAGCATAAATAACCAATAATCCATCTTTTGTAGTTTCTAAAATCTCCTAGAGTGTTGCCTATTTTCTTGAAGGTATCCATTTACCAAAACTCAATGGGCAACCCATACATATTAACCCAAACTGGTACAAGGGATAGATTTACATTTTTAGGTGAAAACCTTCACACCAATGGGTAAGGAAGAGTCCTGCTCTTCCCATAAACTAAGGACCCCCTTCGAGGATTGTAGCTCTTTCTTCCTTAGAACAAAAAGTGGCTAGGAATAAACCTTTGGGAATAAATTATATAATTTCTATCGAAGACTTCAAACTTTTATCAAACCATCTTCTTAAGTTTGAAGCCCCTAACCAATACCTATTAAATTTACCAAAAAAATATCCTATCTTTGAGCAACAAGGATTGATCCTCTATGGTGCACTCATTAACCTCAACTACTATAGATGATTATAAGGATTTAGCTATAAAACGGTCCATGGGAAAACTAAAACTCAAAATCTATTAAAATTTGCCATAATATCCTATAACAAATATAATATTTGATGAAATTTTATAATAATTTGCATTCAAAATTTCTAAGTTAAAGAAGAGAAATATAAACTTAGCTAAAAAATTATATGCCCAGACATAATATATTTCCTTACTAAAGCGCTAGCCCTCCATTTCTCCTCCCATCATCCAAACCCTAGCTGACAAATATTTGTAATTTCATTTTTTGTAACTTAAAAATCTATCACTGGCCTTGTTCCCAATGGCTGACTTCATGGGGTCATATCTCCCTTAATATTTGCTCAGATTCCTTTCTATGACCTCTCATTTCAAAGCTCTTCAAATTTTACACAAATTGGTCTAAGAATCAAAATCTATATTTAAATCTTACGAAGCCATAAATGCATAATAAGGTTCAAATCTCACCAAGGACTAAATGCATAATATTTAAGTTGTAAAAAGGCAACAAAAATGGTGGGCAGAGCAAGCGGAGTAGGCAAAGCAGGTGGGCCAGGAGGGCCAGGCGGTTCAGGCGGAGTAGAAAGCTTGGAAGGCAGCGCTACATGTCAGCAAAGCACTGACGGTGAGGTCTCGGAGGCCACTAAGGACGTTGAGGGTTTCTAGGCGTCGGTCCCTGTTGACAAGCGATGGGATAAGGACCCACCTGATAAAGACCCGGATAAAGGGACCCAGGCTAAGGCCCCCTTTAGGAGATTGTCCTTTGCTCAAACCCTTAAAGGTAAGGAGAACGTTTTCTCAAAAACTTTCCCTCCTCTCTTCCCAGACAAGAACACGCTCAGGGTTTCTGTCTCTACCATGGAAGATTTTCTGTCCCTTGAAACCTCGTCCCTCATCGGTAAGTTTCTGGGCGGCAGACCCGACATAGAAACCATAAGAGCTTGGGCTTTCTCCAAATGGTGCCTAGCAGGAAGCATGGAGATTGTTGCAATGACAAAAGGTTTTTTCATGATCCAGCTCCAGAACAAGGAAGATGCAAATCGAATCCTATCGGGCGGGCCATGGTTCCTAGGCAGGCGAAGCCTCTTCCTCAGGCCATGGGGAGAGGACTTCGATCCTGAAAGCCAAAGCATAAACTCAGCTCCCATCTGGGTCAGGCTTCCCAACCTCTCGGCCCAGTTCTTCCATGAGTACTTCCTGAGAGGCATCGCCAAAGCCATTGGGGATCTGGTCGTCATTGACAACCCCACCTTAGCTAGATCTCGCATGACGCATGCAAGGATGTGTATCACGGCGAATTTGGAGTCCGAGCTCCCGTCCTTCATAGATCTGGAATACGGGGACTACTCAAGAAGGCAACCCATTGAATATGAAAACAAGCCGATGTTTTGCTCAGAATGCAAAACTCAAGGACACCTGAGGAACCAATGCCCAGATCTGGTTGCCGTCAAGGAAGCACCAAATAGGAATATCCCAAAAGGCCCTAATGTAAATGGGCAGAGGAGGCCCCTCCGACCCTAGTCCCGGCCCACCAAAGCAGCTCACAAAGGCATTTACCAACAGAAATCGCAAGAAGACTCCGTTCATCAGAAAGGAAAAGGAAAACAACATATGGATCCTAACCAGGCTACTCAGGTTAGTCCTTCCTTTTCTGACCCTAATTCCTTTGAAATCCTTGCCGAGACTGCCATTGAAATGGTTAGATCTACTAAAGAAGGACCAGTTCCGGGGCTCCCCGAGACTCTTGTATCCCCTCCTCATTCCCCTTGTAGGTCCTCTCCTTACCCACCTCCAAACTGTCCCTACGGCTTGCCCCAGGATGCTGAGGAGATTGGTAAAAGCTTGGAAGAAGAGCAACCCGGGGCAGACCCGCTAGTCATAGGCGATGTAGGTTCCAGCCCGAACCAGCAGCAAAACCCTCCCCCAAAGTTTAGCCCGAAGCAGACCCGTAGTTCAACTAATTCTATAGACTTTGGCAGCAAAAAGAGGAGGGGAAGAATCCCAGATGTAGAACATTACAGGATGAAAATAGAAAATGAAATAGCAAATGGAAAACAAAGTACTTTAGTTCTTCAAGATATGGCCCTCTTCGAGGCTAACACGTCCAACAAACCTCCCCCACCCCAAGGACGGGGAAGAGGGAGGAATTCAAAGCAGTCTAAATGAAGGTCCTCTCCTGGAATGTGAGAGGCCTTAATGGCCCGCCTAGGCAGAGAGAAGTCAAGGCATTAAGGAAAGAGACTTCCCCCTTAGTTCTTATGCTCCAAGAAATGAAAATAGATGAAGCTTGGTCAAATATTCTCGCTAACAGAATTTGGAAACAAGGGGATATGGTTTTCAAGCAAGCAAGAGGCACCTCTGGGGGCCTTATGGTCCTATGGGACCCCAAAAAAGTGGAAGGTAGCATCATTCAGGCTGATGACAGTGTCCTAACCGTCCTTTTTTATGATATAGCCAGCAACAAGTCCTGGATCCTATCGAATGTCTATGCGCCCAACACCGTGCAAGGAAGAGGCAGACTGTGGGAGCACCTAAGTCATATGAGCAAGGCTTTCCAGGACATCCCATGGATAATTGCTGGTGACTTTAACACTCCCCTATTTTCGTCTGATAAGAGGGGGGGAACAGGGCTCCCAACTAGGAGCATGGAGGATTTCAGTGATTTCGTCCACTCAAACGAACTGATGGACGTCAAACTTAAGGATGCAAAGTACACTTGGAGCAACAGGCGTCTGGGCAGCAACCTCATCCAAGAACGGCTGGATAGGGTCCTGCTCTCACAGGAAGCCATCCAAGTCTTTGGAGAGTCCTCTCTGTACTCCCTTCCCAAGGTTGGGTCTGATCATAACCCCATCCTGTTGGATGTTCCTCAAACCTCCAACTCCAGTGGCAATCATCCCTTTCGGTTCGAGGCAATGTGGGTCAAGCACCCGGACCTAAAAAATAGGATCATCCAATGGTGGCAACTGCCAGTTCAGGGTAGTCCCTCTTACAAACTTTCCCAAAAGCTCAAAGTGGTCAAGAACAACCTCAAAGTTTGGAACAAAGAAGTGTTCGAAAACATTTTTGAAAACAAAAAGATTGTGAGCGAAAAATTGAAAGCCATCGACAACAAGATCCAATCTGGAGTGCTAGATGAAGAGACTAGGTCCGAAGAGAGAAAACTTCTGGCAGAATATCACAACATTCTGGCTAGTGAGGAGACATTCTGGAGGCAGAAGTCTAGGGCTTTATGGCTTAAATATGGTGACACCAACTCCAAGTTCTTCCATGTCACCACGCTCAAAAATAGGAGCAACAACCGTATTAAAGAGATAATTAAACCTGATGGCTCCAGTACTCGGGACATCAATGACATTAAGCTCGAAGTCGTGTCCTACTTCAGTTCTCTCCTTGGTGAGAAACCTATTTATCAGGCAGTAGCCAGGGATTCCTTGCTCCAATTCATCCCCCGAAAGATCGAGGATGATGCCAATCAAAAGCTCACAGCTTCCTTTTCTAACCAGGAAATCAAGGAGGCCCTTTTCTCCATGAACCCCGACAAGGCCCCTGGCCCTGATGGATTCCCTCCCAGGTTCTTTCAAATGTACTGGGACATCCTAGGAAATGATGTGTGTTCCACCATCCGGGAATTCCAAGCCTCTAAGCATATCCCTCGAAGCTACAATTCTACCTTTTTAGCCCTGATCCCGAAAGGGCCGGCTCCTAAGTTCATGACTGACTTTAGACCAATCAGCCTTTGCAATGTGTTATACAAAATCCTCACTAAAGTCATAGCAAATCGCATGAAAGGGATTCTGCCTCAGATTATTGATTCCTGCCAGGGCAATTCTGTCCAAGGAAGGTCGATTTTGGATGGAATTATCACTGTCCATGAAGCTCTTCACTCTGCTTCCCAGACCAAGAAGGCTGCCTTTGCCTTAAAACTTGACATGAATAAGGCCTTTGACCGTGTCAACTGGGACTTTGTGAACGCCATCTTGTTGAAATTTGGGTTTCATCCCGAATGGGTCAGACTTATCAGCTGCTGCATTCGCTCACCTTGGTTCTCCGTGTTGGTCAATGGGTCTTCGACAGGGTTCTTCCAGAGCCAGAGGGGGCTCAGGCAAGGGGATCCTATTAGCCCTATGTTGTTTATCATAGTGGATGAAGCCTTAGGAAGATCAATCAAAGTTGCCCGTGCTTCAGGGTTAATCTCAGGTATTAAAGCTACTTCCCTCACGGATCCGGTTTCCCATCAGCAATTCGTGGATGACACCTTAATGCTGATTGTGGCGTCGGTGGCAGAGGCCAAGAACATCAGGCATATCCTTAAACTTTATGAAGATGCGACAGGGCAAAAAGTCAATTTCAACAAAAGCAAGGTGTTTTTTCTTAACACCCCCCTTCCCAGGCAAATTAAAATTGCCAGAATCTTAGAGTGCTCCATCTCCACTCTCCCTACGTCTTACCTTGGTCTTCCCCTCTTCACTGGGGTCCCGACTATTTCTATGTGGAACATTGTCCTGGAGAGGATCCAAAAGAAGCTAGCCGGGTGGAAGAGCCACTTGTTGTCCCAAGCAGGTAAGGCCACCTTAACCTTGGCTTCCCTCCAAAGTATTCCGGTCTACTTCTTATCGGTGTTCAAAGCTCCTTCTAGAGTTTGCCAGTCGATTGAACATCGCCAAAAGAATTTCCTTTGGTCTGGCTTAGAAGAAAAGTAGCGAATCCACCTGGTTGGATGGGACAAGGTGTGTAGACCTAAGGATCTCGGAGGGCTAGGCCTGAGGAAAGTCTCTCACCTCAACTTAGCTTTAATTGCGAAACAAGCCTGGCGGCTGGTTTCCAATGTAAGGAATGAGTGGACTACCATCATCAACCGAAAGTATCTCCAAGGCACTGAGTTCCTTAGCAATACCATCCCATCCCATGGATCCTCCTTCTTGAAAGCAATCCTATCTTGCAAGGACGTGTTAAGAAAAGGCATGAGGTGGATCCTTGGCAATGGGCATAAAATTGACTTTTGGGAGGACAGGTGGGCAGGCGCAGAAGCCCTTAGTAGTGATCCCACTTTGGCCCAACTAAAAACCCTCACCATGGATAGGTTTGGGTCTAAGGTGGCTGACTTCCTCAAATAGGACAGGGGCAGTCTCAGCTGGAAGCCCATAGTCTTTCAAGGGATGGAGACAACAACTCAAAAACTCAATAGCTTCCTCCAACATCAGTTTGTTCCCACAACATCGAGTGAAGACCAGATGAGATGGACAGCGATTGACAACGGAATGTTCACAGTCAAATCTGCCTACAATCTACTAATCCATCCTGATACTCCTCGGTTCTAGACTCAGTTAGTTTGGATTAAGGGACTAATCCCCAAAATATCCTTTTTTGCTTGGTTGGTCGTCCAAGGGAAAATTCTTACTATTGACAACATGATGTTAAGAGGGTTGTCCGTTCCTAACAGGTGTTTCTTGTGCAGGGAAAACTGGGAATCCATCCAACACCTGTTCATTGACTACCCCATTGCTTCTTCAATCCTAAATGGCCTCCTTCAAGCCTTCAACATAACCTGGGTCAGACCCGGTTCTATCAATGACTTCTTCCAACAATGGCCAAAACCTTTCGTCAGTTCCCAGTTGAGTTTCATGTGGAAGATCAGTTTCCACCATTTCTTGTGGCAGGTTTGGCTTGAAAGGAACCACAGAGCTTTCAATGAGTCTTCCAGGGATACTGGATCAATCACTAATAAAATCCTTGCCTTTGCCAGAGAAAACTCCTTGTCGTGTTTTGTTAAAGCCCATTCTGTCCCTCCTGGCGAAAATCTTCTTGCCCAATCCCTGGGTCTTCCCTGGCAAGACGGTCGTGGCAAGACTAATCCTAGACGTGAGGCCAGTTGGATCCCTCCCCCAGCCAATTGCCTAAAGTTGAATTTTGATGGCGCAGCCAAGGGCAATCCGGGTCGGGCGAGGACTGGCGGGACTGTTCGGAACCATCAGGGTCACCTTGTTTTGGCCTTTGCAGAACCCCTGGGCTTCTCAACCAGCAATGCGGCCGAGGCGAGAGCCGTGTGGCATGGATTACACCTTGTTCAGAATGTCCAAGAGTGGCTAATTGTGGAAGGAGATTCCCAAGTCATCATCAATCTCCTCAACAATGATAAGGATCCTCCGTGGAAATTTGAGTCTTGTTTAAGGGAAGCGAGGATCCTATTAAAAATTGACAGCGTGGCCCATCACGTCTTTTGTGAAGCCAACAAGGCGGCAGACAAGCTTGCAAATATAGGTGTTGACGCTGATAGATTGATCACGTGGACGCACAACCTTCCGTCGGACGTGGAAGGGATTGTCCAAGAAGAGTTGCGATGTGGTGCCTGATGGGGAACTCAATTTGTTCTTTCTTGAGGTGCAAGATAGGTTTCTCCGGGAAATTGGCCATGGGGTGGCAGAATTGGTGTCTTCAAGGGGTCAGAGTGGCCAAGGTAGTTTGCCCAGATTACCACGAGTATAGGCAGGGGTTCCGTTGGCGCCTCGATTACCTGCTGGTTAGCCTCCCTAGGATCGACATTCCCACGTGGGTCAAGCCTTGGGCTGATAGCTTTTTTTGCTTCTCGGTCGATGAGGTGGTGTGGGGCCCTTCCAGCATCGCCAGACGTGCATGCCCTCTGATGCCCTTCATTCTCGCTCAGAGCGATCCTTACCTTCTCCAAACTAAGGGTGACGAGGCTACTATTCCCCAAGCCAAGTCGAACTTGCAGCATGGCACCCACGTGGCTGGTATGTGGTGGTTTGTCCTCAGACGGTACGAGCCTCATGACAAGGGTCCAAACTACGTCTTCTACGATGCGAAAGCATGGGAAAATCCACTCATCAGTACGGGACACGTGAGCCCTTGGCTCCCCAAGATTACCACTAAGAGCAATCCTTATTCTCTCCAAAGGAAGGACGATAAGGCCTTTTCTTCCCAAGCCGAAACGGACACGCGGCATGGCATCCAGGTGGCTGTTAGGCGGTGGCTGGCCTTTAGTGTTGGCATCCCCCCAAATGATGTGGTTCTTTTAAGGTGGACGAAGGCTGTTATCATCTACCACCTTCTCCCTCATCCTGTGCTTGAGAGTACGTCGTCCCCTTGCTTGGTCATTCAAGAGCCAAAAGTTAACTGGGGCAAAATCACCATGACTTACATTGAGCCCAACTTGGTGGTTATGGAGCCTGCCGCGCAAGCCATCCTTACTGAGAGAAGGTTTACGCAATTTTTTGACATGTTCTCTGGTCCTGACGACAACATTACTGTCGAGGTTATGGAGTCCTGGGATGAGGGCAGGATAGTGGTCCACGGGCATGAAATTACGGTAGATATTAACTTGTTGGTGACCATAACTGGGCAGACGGCTAGGGGTCGTTCGATCCACAGGCAAAAGCATAACTGGGAGGTCGAGCTACGTGAATTCAAGGACAATCTAAGATTTTCAAAGAGGCGAAGAACGGCTTAACGAGGGTTGATCTCCCTGCCCCCTAGAATTTCGTCATGAAAAATGTCATGGAATTCATTACCGCTGAGGATCCCGGTAAGGTCCTCCTAAGCTTTCACTACGCTTTCATCAACTTTTTCCGTGACATTAACCCTATTAGCATACCTCAATTTCTCCTGAATTCCATGAATTACACTATAAATTCGTGTCGTAGTAAGAAAGGTTCAGCAATGCCCATGCACCAAAGCCTTTTTAAGGTTATTTACAAGTTTGTCCTTGCTACTTCGCCCCAACCCGATCCTCTGGCCTTTCCGCCCTCCGTGACCCCCCTTGCTGAAAGCTCCAGGGCCTGTTTGCCCAAGCCCTACGTGGGGTCCCCTGCTCAGAAACATGACTTTGAAGTGGCCACCAGAGGAGGCACGGCTAGAAAGAAGCTGAAGATTGACGAACCAGAAGGACCCAAAAGATCCTCTGCTAGGTTAAGGAACAAGCTTGGACAGGGGAGCTCTAAAGCCATCAGCTTAGACTCAGAGGATGAGGGGCCTGAACTCAACGTCATGGTTCTCAAACGTTTTGTTTTGACTTCCTTAGCGACTATGGCCAATCAGACCCAAGAGATCCTTGACGCCCTCACCAAAGTCTTTTTCAATGAGGGCTTCCAAAGCGTTAAGGGGGCATCCGCAGAGACCGAGGACCAGGAGGACGATAAGGGAGATGAGCAGAACGAGGAGGATGAAGAGGAGGAGTGATGTGGACCCTCCTGGGCCCTTTTTGAGGCGGGCAAACCAGAATTCCTGTGGTCAGTGGTTTTGGTCTATGACTCCTGGTTTTCTCCCGCTTATTTTTGCGTTTTTCATCTCTGTTGTTTCCGAGTCCTGTGTTGCCGTTGGTCTTTCTGACCCGAGGATTCATGTTTTTTTTGTAAGTCGTGCTTGGCTGGTTATGTTAAGAAGATCGAGGATCCTCTGTTGTTGTCTTGTTCTACTGCTCAGCGTCATGCTGTTATTGTACAAAGGTTTTGGGTCAACCTGAAAAACCCGTTTGATATATAATATTTTACTTATCAAAAAAATATTTAAGTTGTAAAAAGGTAGTCTGATAAGGATAGTGTAGTGGTTAAGGTTTTGGCCTCTCTTTGGGGAGGTCTTAGGTTTAAACCACGATGTACCTAGATGGGGAAAGGTTGGATGGTAGTGATCAAGTGTTTAATGGATGGCTACCTCAATTCGATGCCCCGAAGGTTGGGGTCCCATTGACTTTGTCTAATATAACAAGCTAGGGTTTATAGTGGTTTCACCCAATGGTGTTACCAATTTCCCTATGTATTACAAAAAATTATAAAAAGATAAAGGCAAGAGGCAAAGTATTGACGTCTATGAAGCCATAGGTCACATGAGACCATTTTTATAAAGGATGTTGTTTAACCAACATATATTTATCCAACCAAACCCCAACTACTCAAATATGGTGTATAACCTTACCCTACCGTGATTCAAACCTTGGACCTCTATTTAAAGTTCCAAAGTAATATTACTATGTGGTAATGGTGATACTAATTGAATAATGATCAAATGGTATTTGTTCAATTCCTCAACTTTTAAGAAGAGGACCAATAATCTTCCCAAACAAGATATGCATTTGCCAAAGTTGTAATACCATTATGTAGTAATTATGAAATACAAATGGACCCGTTAAAACTCCATATAATCCATTGAAAAATACTAATAGAGTATGTTTCAATCCCATAATAACCAATTAAAAATATTATAAATTGAGTTTAACCTCATAGCCCTTACCTATGGAGATCTTAAATAAAAGTGTTCTTTGTCCCCTATTTTTGCCTTTAAAACCCTTTTCCCTTTGCCTTTGAAATGTGGGGTGGGGGTGGGGGAGAGGGTCTATCCTAAATTCTAATCAATCTTCTATAACTGGTTAAGAAAATAATAATTTATTTATTAGATTTTAATATTTTTATTGCAATTACTACTTTATTTAAAGGATTATTTTAATTATCAAATAACAATAGCTCAATCAATTAGATTCCTTAAGATTCAAGGAGGAGACCTAGGTTCAAATATTTTCAAGTGATATATAGATAATATCTAATCCATTTCAATCCCATATAACCAATTGAAAAAAAAAAAAAATGGTTTAATTTGGATAGTTAAATTTATTAATATTGATTTCTTAGTTTTTTACTAAGTTTAATAAAAGAGGTTCTGCCAATGGGTTCTTTGTTCAACTCAATGTGACTAAATCGATGTATAAGGGAAAGGACAACCCTTTCAAAACCCTACTTAAAAAAATAAAAAAATAAAAGAGGTTTCTATAATTATCTTAATATTTTATTAACATTTGTTTTTATTTTTGTTTTATTTTTTTTCTAGAGAACAAAGGGTTGTCCTCGAGTCCCCCACCCTTGACAAATCACAACTCTCTTATTTAGAGCATAAGAGTTTACAAATAAATTCAATTCTCATCTTAATTTTGTTTCTATAGATAGAAACCTACATCATTTTACATAAAGTGTCTGAATTCTTGATTTTCATTTTCTGAAACTTTTTCAATTTTGTGCGAATACAAATATTCCAAAATTGAGCATCCTTCTTGACATTTTTCTACAACCTTCACAATACCAAAACTTCGCCTCTACTATCTATGCATTGCATCTTAGTAGAGTAATATTTCCAAAACATCGCACTAGCATAGCCCGCTTTATCATAATTGGATTGTTGATTTCCTTCATGAAGCACAAGTGCAACCACAAAAATTGTAATAAGTAGTTTATATGAAAGCACATTATGTTATAAAATAAAGTAGATATTACCAATGAAATTTTTTAAAGTAAATATTATTCATTATTTGATTAAGGAATTCAACATTTCATAGTCAACTTCAACTAAACTTACTACTTCCTCTAACCAAGGAAAAGAGAATTTAACTTCATGATCCTCAATTAAAACCTCTCTATTGGCTAGTCTATCTACACATTTGTTTTCTTCCCTTAATGTATGTGTAAACTTGATTTCTTCAAACTCCAAGGTCTTGAAGCTCCATAATTATCTCTGGTATGTTCCACAAAGCCTTTGCTTTCCTCAAAATTGTATTTATTACAATGAGTGAATCACCTTCCATCCAACTTTGTTCCATTTTATTTTTTTGCATATTCTAACCCTTCCAAAAGTACCCAAGTTCCAAATTTATTATTTGTCTTAAGTTCACTAGATTTCCTTTAGATGCTCCATCAAAATTCAACTTACCAACTCCACATCTAGTGGTTTCCAATTGATATTCTTTGCCTTCTTTTTTTGCTCATGTACCCAACATCATAATTCCATTTGATGACTTGAATCCGTCTATCAAGGCTCTTTACTTCTATAATAGATATTAGGTCAATTAAAGGGTTGGTTTAGACTTCTCTATGGCTAAATAAATATTCCTTTTCATTACCTCTGAACTGCTTTCCTTTCCCTTAAATATTATTCTATTTCTTTCTAGCTATACAATCCAAAGTATTGTATCTTTTGATAAATCCCATATTGTTTGTAAAGCATCACTTTTAAAAGTGCTCTATCATTGCTTTAACCATTCTTCAATTCTACCATTCATCACCATGCATTTACCAAACATATTAAGAATCCATTGTCATAGTTTCTAAACTATTGAGCAATGTCCCAAGAGATGGTCTATACTCTCCTCCATTTACAAAGAACACATTTTGAGGGGCCATGAAAACCCTTTTTCATAAGGTTGTCCTAGGATAAAATATTTTTATATCGTACTGGCCAAACAAACATTTTGACTTTAGAAATGCTTAGGCTATTCCAAATATATCTTCATATTCTTGTGGTATTCCTATTTTGATGGTGCTTTATATTATTTCCACTTCTTGTTGTGCACTCTCTTGAGCTATTCAACTCCTAAATCAACTTATCCTTAGCTCCCCTTGGAATAATCGTTGTTGTCATCTACTCAACTACCTCCTAGCATCAATGTCTTGTATACTTGTAAACAAATCTTCTTTCCATTTGTATCTTCCTTCTTGGTCCTTGCATAAAATATTTGAAACTCTATCACCATATTTGTCTTGAAGTAATCTTGTCTATGGTTTTAAAATTGGATCTAGGTTGAGTGGTTTTTTATTACACCAAGTATCCATCAAAATAGAACTATTTTATCTAGTTCCCACCACCCATATTAAACCTTTAATCACTAGATCAATTAATTTTTTTAAATTGTTTCATAGAGCAAAACCATTTGGTAGAGAGAATGCAGTAAATATTAAGCTTGGGTCATTGGGCTCAACATACTTAGAAGAATTCTTGCCCATTGTCTTTGACTCTCTTTGTACAATATCCAAATTACTTTTCCCCTATAAGATAAGTTTGCATCCGTAAGAACTCTTAAACCGATACCTCCCCTAGTTTTATCATCACACACCTTGTTCCATTTCACCAATGGAAATTTCCTTTTATCATGTAATATTCACCACAAAAATGACTGCATAATAAATCCTACATTTTTTTCTATCGATTTTGGCATAGTATACAAGGACATATAATATGTTAGAATAGCTTGTAATATTGATTTAATTAGCTACACTCTTTCTGCTAATGATAACCATCTACCTTTCCATGTTGATAGTTTATTCTGAACTTTACTTATAACTAGATTCCATAATTATATTTTCATTCTCCCCTCAAATAAGGGCATCCCTAGATAAGTTGTTAGCAAAAATGCCTCATGCTTCGTTTGAAGTAACCTGCATATCCTTGCTTTGATTTTAGTTGGGGTGTTTAGGAAGTAAATTTTGGATTTTGTCCTATTAAGTTTCTACCCGAATGCTCTTTCATATTCATTTAATAAGTTATTCAAAGATTTGGCCTCATTTATCCTCTAAAAAAAATGGTTGTATCATCTACAACTTGTTGATGGGTGATGTTGTCAATGTTATTACTAGCCTTAAGTCCACTTATAAGTCAATCTTTTTAAGCATTCTTCAAGATCCTATCTAAAACCTCTACCATGATAATGAACAAATATGGTGATAAAGGATCTCCATGTCTAAGGCCTATATTGACTTTAAATGATTTTGTTACTAACCCATTGACCAACACTGAATATGAAATTGTAGAGACATAAGCTTTAATCCATATAACCTATTTCTTCCCAATATAAACTTTTATAATATTGCATTAATAAAATCCCATTTAAACCTATCACAGGCCTTACTCATATCAAGTTTTAAGATCATTGCTTTCTCTTTTATTGAAATTGTTGAATGCATATCTTCATGAGCTACTATGATCCCGTCCAAAGTCTATCTCCCTTTCACAAATCTTCCTTGCTCTTTTGAAATAATTTTGTCTAATACTGGTCTTAATCGTTTTGCCATCACTTTGAAAATAATATTATATGCCATATTACACAGGCTTATGGGTCAAAATGAATCAAATGATTATGTATCCTTTTTTTTTGGAATTAGGGTGAGATATATTGCATTTATTTTATGAGGTATGTATTGTGTTACCCTAGACTATTCCACTACCACCAATTAGGAATCCTTCACTATATCCTAATTATGTTGATAGAATATTGTTGAGAGCCGATCTAGACCTAGGGATTTATCCTTATTAAAAGAGAAAATATCTAGATGAACTTCTTCTAGAGTAATAGGCTCCATTTGTTTCCTATTATCTTCATTTGTTATAATTGAAGACACTTCTTATAGAAGTTTATCATTAAGAACTTCATACTACTTTGATCCTAGAATATTCTGATAAAAAGTCCTTGCCTCCTTTATGATTTCACTTTGGTCTTCAATCCAAACCCCTTCTACTGATTTAATTATACTAATTATGGATGTTGGTCTCTATACTATTGTCGTCCTATGAAAAAATTATGTTTTTATCTCCTTTTAACCAAGTTTGTATTGATTTTAATATCTAAAATTTCTCTCTCTTACTTGAAGTATTATGATATTCACTAAGTAAATCTCTTTCCTTTAATATTGAATTATTATGATCACTTTTTAATTCTTCTTTCTTCTAAAAAATATTTCCAAAAGTGTTCTTATTCCATTCTTTTAATCTAGACGTCATTGATTTAATTTTTTTTGGAAGTGTACACAACCCACTGTTTCTTGAAGAATTGCAGGTTTGTGCTATCATATCAACAAATTGAGGATGGTCTTCCCATATATGCTCATATTTAAAATTTGATTTTTTTAATTCACTTACCACCATTTTAACTTTTATTGGCTAGTGATATGAACCAATTATTGTCATGGTATTAATTTTAGTGCAAGTCCCTTCATCTAGCCAATGATATGAGAGAATACATTTATCTAATTTGATGCTATTAGGTTCTGGCCTCTCATGTTGTTGGTCCATGTATACTTGTCTTCTTCAAACTCAACCTCCCATAGATTATTATTTTGAATAAAAGTAGATAAATCTCTCATACTTTGGGTTAGTTTCCTAATTCCCCCAAAATTTTCATCCAACTTGGTTATAGCATTAAAATATCCTATGATCATGAATCGGGTTTCTTGGTCTTTACTTCTCATAAATGCTTCAATCCCACTTCATACTTCTAATATGCCTTACTGAGTTGTAGGTCCATAGACATTGATAAAGATGAAACAAATATCTACAAAGTAGCATGTGACTAAAGAGGTTATCCAATACCTAGTTTTATGAATGGTTTTTTTTCAATGGGTTATATGGGATTGAAACGAGTTCCACTTGTATTACATCATCACCACATAGAGGTATTACAACAAAACTTGGATATTATCCATGTATCGTTTGGCAAGATTTAAACTTGGATCTCCTCCTTGAAATAGTGAGGAATTTAACCGATTTAGCTAATACCACTTGATTAGTTTTATGAATGGTTACACAGGAGGTTCTAATAGGATTTCAACAAGTTATAATTTCCCCTGTCACTCCTTAAAAATCTATAACATCCCATTCACATCTTTCTCATATTGCTTTTATAGTTTTAAAAACTTCTTTTGTTATTTTAGTTTCATGGATACAAAGAATATCATACTTATTACTTAAATAGAGGTCCGTGATACACCTTTGTTTTGAGGGGGCATTAACACCCCTTATATTCCATGAGATGGTAATCATGTCTCATTAGGGGGTACTGGGCCCACCTGTAAATTGCCAATATCATTTTGTTTTTTGGTAAAGAGAAGTTCAACCAACTTAGTTTGTGTTCTATTCTCTATGTTTGCTCTTGCTTCCTTAGATCTCGCTTGATAATTTGAGGGTTTTCTTCTTTTTTCCTTGCCTATATCAAGAGCAGGTCTTATTATTCTATTCCTCAATATTTTTTCACAACTTCCTTTTTCCATATATTTTTCCTCTCCTGGATCTACTATCAAAGCTTTTGATTTGTCCTGCTCATTTTCTAGTATTTCCTTATTAATGGTAGATATATTAACATCTAACACTACATTTTTGTTACCATTTTTTTCTCTTGAATGGGAGAGTCTTCAAAATTTTATTTGACACATTTCTTAGGTTCATAGAGAATGTTCATCCCTAAATCAAGATCATACTGAATAAACGATTCCTTGTTAATATGTTGAACCTGTTGTACCATGTCCTTTAAGCTTTGATCTACATATTTTTCATAGGATAAAGACTCAAAAGAGTTGGTATTTCTTCCAATATCCTTTCTTACTGGTCTCCACCATTTATTTGCTTATATTTATCTATTTATATTTTTGAGAAGTTGAAAACCATCCTCATCCATATCCATTTGTAAGTTTCTCTTACGATTTTCTACATATGATAATGTTGGACTATTCTCAGGGCATGATCTCTCAATATGCCCCACCTCATGACATATTCTACATCTAAAAGATATGTTTTCATAATATATGGTTTGGGTCCACATATTTTTTCAATGACTTTACACAAGTTTTTATGGGGGGTCTCGATCCCCTCATACTAAGTAGGTTTTGAACCTTGGACCTCTCAAAGAGAAGCTTGTAGACTCAAAAAATTGACCACTCTAGTGGGTAATATTCCCTGAGTCCTCCTAGAAGACCCCCTAGACTTGCCTAGGTCAAGGGCTAGGTTCCTCCCCCTTTCTTTTGTCTTTTTCCTCCTTTATGCGAAATTGTGGTCGCCCTTGATGGGGCATGATTTTGCATAAGGCAAAATCGTGGTCGGCCTTGACGGGACATGATTTTACCTTTTAGTATTTTTCTTTAAGGAAACCCTAACTTATCAAAGTTGGCACATTTTACGTTAGCCCTCCTTGGTTTTCCTACCCATTCTACCTTCGAATCCACTATATAAGGAGGGTTTGAAATCATTTTGAAATCATGACAAAAAAGAAAGTGAATAATACGACAAGTGGTTTTAAAGTGCTCGTTAAGAGATCTGCATTCTTCTTCTTCTCCCACAAGCAAACTAACTCATAATTGTGAAGTCTAATTTGTTCTTTGCTGCATTGGATTATTTTTTGTTGTTGCTCGCTTTGGTGGATTTGTGTTGAAGCCCTAGGGAGAGATCAACTATTTGGGAGGTCTCAACCCTTCTGTTTGCTTCCAAAATATTTTCTAGGTGATTTCTCTCTTCTGCATGCATGTTTTAACTCATTGTATTTCACACTATTTGTTTTACATTGATCTGAGGCGTTTTGCCTCACTTCTATGAAATCGCGCCCGAGTCTTTATAGGGTGCGATTTCGCCTATGCAAAATTGCGATCGCCTGTTATGGGATATGATTTCACTTAGACTGTGCCTAGGGGTAAACTATTGTTCTAGATACTAGATCTACATAATAGGCTGCATATAGGACATAGCATTACATTATGTTATGTGGTTTCATCATTTTATTCTACTATATTGTGATATGTTTGTTTTCTTTTAAAGGTCAATTTTCATTTCTATTTTTTAAGGTCAACTAAAAGGACCCAGGGGACTTGATTGTTGTGCCTCCAAGTATTATTGTATAGTGGCCTAAGCAGGCCCCCTAATATTAATTATATTTTCCAAGTGTCTCTTAAGTTATCTTGTAGGAACAAGAATTATTGATATCACTGGACAAAGGACAAGAACAAGGATCAACCATTGAATAAGCTAAGTGTTCTAATTAAGTCTTTAGGTTGTTTGTTGGGTGTTTTTTATTTCTATTATAAACCCTAGATCTGATTTAAAATACACTTAATTGAGTTCCAAGCATTTAAAGAATAAACAACATATAGTGTGCACTTAGGGTTAATATTGTTTGTGCATTTTCTCTTGAACCCTTGCTTGAAGGTTTTCTATCTTGAAACCCTAGGGTTAGAAGACATTCAAAAAAAGAATTATTCTAGAGTTAGCTCTTGTATTATTGCATATTGTATATTGTATATTTGCATTATCTTTTATCTTTCATAACATAGATCTAGAAAGGCCAAACATAGGTGATTGTCTTGAATTGAATACATCAAACATTCCTGAAATCCCATGGACTCGGAGCGAATCCTTAAAGCTATTCCTAGTGAACCCTTCCCTCCTTTTACATCGAGTGTAGAGAACAATGCAACCCCCATGGTTCACCTCGAGGTTTCTCTCTCTTTATGAATCCAGTCTTGAGAATTGTATGTGGTAGGGTGGTTTTCCCCTCTACATCTTTGGTGAACCCGACGTGAACACCTCATTTTTCTTTTTAAAAAAATTAATCAAGATTATTAATTGTGTGAAAATATTAAAATATAATCTCTTGTGCTTGCTTTTTTTTTTGTTTTAGTTCCTTCATTTTGTCCTAGTCCTGCTCTCTTTCCTAATGCCTTCCAACCTTGGGAATGGACGAAGGCTTTTTAGGTTTGATGATATTTTCCAAGAGAATGATCAAATTGATAGAGAAAATCATAATCTTGAAGAAGAAGAGGTTGATAATAGTCTTGATCCTATTAAGGGACCCGATGGGAACCTTATCTTCAAATATTTTGAGCATGTGTGGACCTTTTACAAGCATCACAAGCATACCTTGGATGCAGCTTTAGAGGAAGAAGCCCTACTTGAGGAAGTTATACCATCTCATGATAACTCCTTGAGTGAATCTTTGAATCATGGTAATCCTGTTCATCATCCAAATTATGCCACTACTATAACCACCAACATTGGAGGGAATCCACAAATACCTCCAACTAGTAGTGTCAATCAAAATGGTTTTCAATTTCTTCCTCAATCTACTTATCTCAACACCGTTGCCTCTATTTTATCAAATTTTAGTCATCCTCTCCAACAAGATACCACATACCAAAATAGTATCAACCTTTCCAACACTCCTCCCTTAGGGAATATAGGAATATTGCATAACAATAATCCAAAAGTGCAAAATTTAACAAATATGGTAAAGTAGTTGGTTTCAAAAGTTGAGATGATTCACCCTTCAAGCTTCACTTCCAGTTACAAGAAAATGTGTAATTAGCCATTGGATCCTATTGTTGCTGCTAGACCTTATACTGAACATTTTCTCATGCCAATTTTACCTATATATAAGGGAATAAAAGATCCAATAGAGCATTTATGAATATTTAGAACAACTTGCCATGATCTCATATATGATGACATGTTGTATTTCCTAAGAGTCTTGGTGGTATGGCATTAGAATGGTATTATTGGTTACCCAATTATTCCTTGAAGAGATTTGAATAAATAGAAGAATTATTTGTTTGACAGTTTGGTGCCTATATTGATAAGGAAGTGACAATAAAAGATGCTTATAATTTAAAACAAAGCAAAGAAGAAAACTTTGCAAAATTATTGGCTCATTGGAGAAGTTTAGTGGGATTCTTAAGATATTCTTTACCTCAAAAATATATGCTTGAGATATTTATTGGAAATTTACAAGAACAATTATCTTATGCATTAGAAACTACTACTATTACGTCTTTTGATCAAGAAATTGATTTAACAAGAAAAGTAGAATAGGCTCTTATCAGAAGAGGCCAACTCAAAGTAAAATAAGAGAAACCTACTAGATCTCAACATAAGAATAAGAACACAGGAGGTGATAGTGGAACAAATAGTAGGCCTGTTATCAATGTTATTGTAGACACCAAAATCTAGCCATATGTCCTCCATCCATGCTTTCCCACCATTTCCACCACCAAAACCTAGTCATTTTCCCTCCATCCTAGCTTTCTTGCCATTTTTGCCTATTATTTATATATATTTATATATTTATTATATATATTTAAATAATAATATTTTATATAATATTTTATATATATTTAATAAATATATATTTATATAAATAAATAAATCCCAACCATTAGATTTCATCTAATCTCATCCGTTCATCCACCTTAATCCATGCCACACCCTAAACTTATTATCCACCCTTGGATGTGCTTTAATCTCAGCCACACGATTAGTGTCGTTGAAACCCTAAGTGTGCCCTAAGTTGGATTATAAGTAAAGGCCATTTTTATGGCTCAACCCCTAAACCCTTGAGAAGTATTTTCCAGAGTTTTCGAATAATCCTTGAGTTTACTATTCAAAAAATGTCCTGCTATTATTCTCGCATACCCTTAAACAGTTTTGGCCATATCTCACTCACATAGAGTTAGATTAAGTCAAAATTTTGAGGGTAGGTTCTTGATGAGCTCTAGAATGTCTCCACAAATTATAGATTTATTGGAGCGACAAAGATTGCAAAATAACCTTATCTTTGGATGTGAGCTAGGGCACGATCGCATCACCAGGCTACAACAAATCAAGCCATCCACAGAAGATCAGCAAGTAAGGTAAATCATACACTTTTGTTATCATTTTATATCTTCATATTTGTATGTATTTTTAGTTAATAATAGCTAGGGTTTTTATTAATGGCTGACGGTCTCACATAGTGGAGCCCTCACTGTTACTACTGGCTCTTGATATTGTTGTTATATATGCAGGTCTGGAGATCTATTAGCATTGAGTAGCTGTCCAAGCTGGAGTGGCCCGACATCAGATATCACAAACCCCACTCAATATTCTTGGGATCAAGAATGTGCTTGAAGACACCACAACTTTGCTATTAGGGTTTTAGAGAACCCTAACTACTGTAACATTGTATCAAAGGGATCACACATTATCCTGATTGTAACAACAAAGTTTCTAAACTCCCCCCATTAATATAATATTGATTCAATTGTTGTGCAATTCTAATTTTTGTGTGTCCATTATTTAAGTATAGTTGTAGTGTTGCGTTTTTGCATTCACAAATGGTGATCACCATAGGACACCCTAAGGTTTTCCATTTATGATTTATATTACTAATTTATTTGGTATTTTTGTTACCTTGTAGGTTATTTAGAAGTGCAAATTTTGTAGTTATAGGGTTTTACGATGATTTTGAGCAAAAACGTAGGCTATTTTTAAGTTTGTTATCTTAAACCTAAGTCTTCGTTTTACATAATTTAGGCTATCTATTATATTTTTCAGATTTTAAATCTTAAAATGAACTATCATTAAGAAATATGGAAATGAACTCATATTTAGGTTGTCTATTATATTTTTTAGATTTTAAATCTTAAAATGAATCATCATTAAGAAATCTAGAAATGAACTCATATTTAGGCTATCTATTATATTTTTCAGATTTTAAATCTTAAAATGAACCATCATTAAGAAATTTGGAAATGAACTCATGTTAGTTTGCATTTTTAAATCTGCATTCATCCACATATTCAGATTAGGGTTTTTGTTTTTTGGATGTAAACTGCTGCATTTTGTTTGCATTTGAACTAAAAATTGCATAACTTAGTGTTGCATATTAGGATTAAAGATATTTTATTTCATCTATCTAAGATGGAACAATATTTGATTGCCAAAAGTATCCTTGCCATTGGGTGATTCCAGGCAGAGGGGTGGACGAACCCTTCGGTTGTTATCTAGACATGGGGTCTTAAGCAGTGTACTTCATGCCCTTTGGAGAACTTGGAATTCTTTTGTTGGCTTATGATTTAGGTATATGAAATTAATTATGTTTAACATTGTTTGTATACAATAGAAAACATAAACCTTAAAAATAATTCACACACACATCATGATTCATATAAAATAGTAGTGGTTGGATTTCATCACCAACCATTGCTTGGGATTTGGTGACGGTGGTATTCATCTCCATCTACCAATCTCTGCCCTTAGACACCTTAGGAATACCCCCCAGAAAACTTGTTGGATTTCATCACCAACAAAAATCTTGTTGCCCTACCTTAGCCATAGTTTTTCACCTTTGTTTCATTAAGAGAGATTAGAAAATCAAAACACAAAACTAGCACATAAAATGAATATATATTAAAAGAAAATAATTAATGAATGAGGTAAGACACATTGATTGAGACTTAGTATTATTTGTTTATTTTCTTAAGTATTCCAGTTTTTGTGTTACATTTGGTATTTTAATCTGCATCTTGATACATTTTGCTTATGGTATTAACTCGAAATCAAAAGAAAGCAACAATTCAAGAAAATTTAATGGAACCTTCATCCACATTCCCCACCACTTTAGTGGCAGATCCCCTAAATGTGACACAGATAGATTTATTTGTAGGTCCTTCACATTCTTTGCCTTCCATAGCCTTCCACAACCATTCTATGCCTCAAGAGGAGTCAACCTCCCCAACTATCAACCACCATATTATCCATAGTAACATGGCTACACAATAACCATTCCATCATTAACATGGCTTCAACAGCCATTCCACCATTAACATGGCCTCACATCAACCATTCCTACATTAACATGGCTTCATCTAAGCCATTACACCATTAACATGGCTCCACATTAGTCATTACCACATTAATATGGCTTCATATTAGCCATTCCACATTAACATGGCTCCACATCAACCAATCCACCATTAATATGGCTTCATCAACAACCATTCCATATTAACATGGCTACACAATAGCCATTCCACCATTAACATGGCTCCACATCAACCATTCCACCATTAACATGGCTACACAACAACTATTCCATCATTAACATGGCTTCATATTATCCATTACACCATTAACATGGATTCATAAACATCCATTTACCATTAACATGGCTCCACATCAGCCATTCCCACATTAACATGGCTTCATCTTAGCCATTCCACATTAACATGACTCTACATCAGCCAGTCCACCATTAGCATGGCTTCATATTAGCCATTCCACCATTAACATATCTCGACATAAGCCATTTCCACATTATCATGGCTTCATCTTAGCCATTTCACATTAACATAGCTTCATATCAGCCATTCCATCATTAACATGGCTTCATATCAGCCATTACACCATTAACATAGCTACACAACAACCATTCCATCATTAATATAGCTTCATATTAGCCATTCACCATTAACATGGCTTCATCTTAGCCATTCATCATTAACATGGCTCCACATCAACCAATCCACCATTAACATGGCTTCATCAATAGCCATTCCACATTAACATGGCTACACAACAACCATTCCACCATTAACATGGCTTCACATCACCCATTACCACATTAACATGGCTTTATCTTAGCCATTCCCTATTAACATAACTTCAATAACCAACCATTCACCATTAACATGGCTTCACATCATCCATTCCTAAATTAACATGGCTCCACATCAACCAATCCACCATTAACATAGCTTCATATTAACCATTCCACCATTAACATGGCTCCACATCAGCCATTCCCACATTAACATGGCTTCATCTTAGCCATTCCACATTAACATGGCTTCTTCATATTTGTATGTATTTTTAGTTAATAATAGCTAGGGTTTTTATTAATGGCTGACGGTCTCACATAGTGGAGCCCTCACTGTTACTACTGGCTCTTGATATTGTTGTTATATATGCAGGTCTGGAGATCTATTAGCATTGAGTAGCTGTCCAAGCTGGAGTGGCCCGACATCAGATATCACAAACCCCACTCAATATTCTTGGGATCAAGAATGTGCTTGAAGACACCACAACTTTGCTATTAGGGTTTTAGAGAACCCTAACTACTGTAATATTGTATCAAAAGGATCACACATTATCCTGATTGTAACAACAAAGTTTCTAAACTCCCCCCATTAATATAATATTGATTCAATTGTTGTGCAATTCTAATTTTTGTGTGTCCATTATTTAAGTATAGTTGTAGTGTTGCGTTTTTGCATTCACAAATGGTGATCACCATAGGACACCCTAAGGTTTTCCATTTATGATTTATATTACTAATTTATTTGGTATTTTTGTTACCTTGTAGGTTATTTAGAAGTGCAAATTTTGTAGTTATAGGGTTTTACGATGATTTTGAGCAAAAACGTAGGCTATTTTTAAGTTTGTTATCTTAAACCTAAGTCTTCGTTTTACATAATTTAGGCTATCTATTATATTTTTCAGATTTTAAATCTTAAAATGAACTATCATTAAGAAATATGGAAATGAACTCATATTTAGGTTGTCTATTATATTTTTCGATTTTAAATCTTAAAATGAATCATCATTAAGAAATCTAGAAATGAACTCATATTTAGGCTATCTATTATATTTTTCAGATTTTAAATCTTAAAATGAACCATCATTAAGAAATTTGGAAATGAACTCATGTTAGTTTGCATTTTTAGATCTGCATTCATCCACATATTCGGATTAGGGTTTTTGTTTTTTGGATGTAAAGCTGCTGCATTTTGTTTGCATTTGAACTAAAAATTGCATAACTTAGTGTTGCATATTAGGATTAAAGATATTTTATTTCATCTATCTAAGATGGAACAATATTTGATTGCCAAAAGTATCCTTGCCATTGGGTGATTCCAGGCAGAGGGGTGGACGAACCCTTCGGTTGTTATCTAGACATGGGGTCTTAAGCAGTGTACTTCATGCCCTTTGGAGAACTTGGAATTCTTTTGTTGGCTTATGATTTAGGTATATGAAATTAATTATGTTTAACATTGTTTGTATACAATAGAAAACATAAACCTTAAAAATAATTCACACACACATCATGATTCATATAAAATAGTAGTGGTTGGATTTCATCACCAACCATTGCTTGGGATTTGGTGACGGTGGTATTCATCTCCATCTACCAATCTCTGCCCTTAGACACCTTAGGAATACCCCCCAGAAAACTTGTTGGATTTCATCACCAACAAAAATCTTGTTGCCCTACCTTAGCCATAGTTTTTCACCTTTGTTTCATTAAGAGAGATTAGAAAATCAAAACACAAAACTAGCACATAAAATGAATATATATTAAAAGAAAATAATTAATGAATGAGGTAAGACACATTGATTGAGACTTAGTATTATTTGTTTATTTTCTTAAGTATTCCAGTTTTTGTGTTACATTTGGTATTTTAATCTGCATCTTGATACATTTTGCTTATGGTATTAACTCGAAATCAAAAGAAAGCAACAATTCAAGAAAATTTAATGGAACCTTCATCCACATTCCCCACCACTTTAGTGGCAGATCCCCTAAATGTGACACAGATAGATTTATTTGTAGGTCCTTCACATTCTTTGCCTTCCATAGCCTTCCACAACCATTCTATGCCTCAAGAGGAGTCAACCTCCCCAACTATCAACCACCATATTATCCATAGTAACATGGCTACACAATAACCATTCCATCATTAACATGGCTTCAACAGCCATTCCACCATTAACATGGCCTCACATCAACCATTCCTACATTAACATGGCTTCATCTAAGCCATTACACCATTAACATGGCTCCACATTAGTCATTACCACATTAATATGGCTTCATATTAGCCATTCCACATTAACATGGCTCCACATCAACCAATCCACCATTAATATGGCTTCATCAACAACCATTCCATATTAACATGGCTACACAATAGCCATTCCACCATTAACATGGCTCCACATCAACCATTCCACCATTAACATGGCTACACAACAACTATTCCATCATTAACATGGCTTCATATTATCCATTACACCATTAACATGGATTCATAAACATCCATTTACCATTAACATGGCTCCACATCAGCCATTCCCACATTAACATGGCTTCATCTTAGCCATTCCACATTAACATGACTCTACATCAGCCAGTCCACCATTAGCATGGCTTCATATTAGCCATTCCACCATTAACATATCTCGACATAAGCCATTTCCACATTATCATGGCTTCATCTTAGCCATTTCACATTAACATAGCTTCATATCAGCCATTCCATCATTAACATGGCTTCATATCAGCCATTACACCATTAACATAGCTACACAACAACCATTCCATCATTAATATAGCTTCATATTAGCCATTCACCATTAACATGGCTTCATCTTAGCCATTCATCATTAACATGGCTCCACATCAACCAATCCACCATTAACATGGCTTCATCAATAGCCATTCCACATTAACATGGCTACACAACAACCATTCCACCATTAACATGGCTTCACATCACCCATTACCACATTAACATGGCTTTATCTTAGCCATTCCCTATTAACATAACTTCAATAACCAACCATTCACCATTAACATGGCTTCACATCATCCATTCCTAAATTAACATGGCTCCACATCAACCAATCCACCATTAACATAGCTTCATATTAACCATTCCACCATTAACATGGCTCCACATCAGCCATTCCCACATTAACATGGCTTCATCTTAGCCATTCCACATTAACATGGCTTCATCTTAGCCATTCCATGTTAACATGGCTTTATCTCAGTCATTCCATCATTAACATGGCTTCATCTCAGCCATTACACCATTAACATGGGTTCATCTTAGCCATTCCACTATTAACATGGCTTCATCTCAACCATTCATCATTAACATGGCTTCATTACAGCCATTCAACCATTAACATGGCTTCATCTCAACTAGTCAACCATTAACATGGCTTCATCTCAGCCATTCCTCATTAATATGGCTCCACAACAGCCAATCCACCAGTAACATGGCTTCATCTTAGCCATTTCAATTAACATGGCTACACAACAACCATTCCACCATTAACATGGATTCATCTCAGTCATTCCATCATTAACATGGCTTCATATTAGCAATTACACCATTAACATAGCTACACAATAGCTATTTCAATTAACATGGCTACACAACAACCATTCCACTATTAACATGGCTTCATCTCAGCCATTCCATCATTAACATAGTTGCACAACAACCATTCATCATTAACATGGCTCCACATCAGCCATTCCACCATTAACATGGCTACACAACAACCATTCCACCATTAAAATGGCTTCATCTTAGCCATTCCACCATTAACATGGCTACACAACAACCATTCCACCATTAACATGGCTTCATCTCAACCATTACACCATTAACATGGCTACACAATAGACATTCATCATTAACATGGCTACACAACAACCATTCCAGCATTAACATAACTTTATCTCAGCCATTACACCATTAACATGGCTACACAACAACCATTCATCATTAACATGGCTTCATCTCAACCATTCATCATTAACATAGCTTCATCTCATTTAGTCAAGCATTAACATGGCTTCATCTTAGCAATTCCTCATTAACATAGCTCCACACAACAAGTCCACCATTAATAGGGCTTCATCTTAGTCATTCCACCATTAACATGGCTTCATCTCAGTCATTCCATATTAACATGGCTACACAACAACCATTCCACATTAACATGGCTACACAACAACCATTCCACATTAACATAGCTTCATCTCAGCCATTCCACATTAACATGGCTTCAACAACCATTCCACCATTAACATGGCTTCATCTTAGCCATTCCACATTAACATGGCTTCATCTTAGCCATTCCACCATTAACATGGCTTCATCTAAGCCATTCATCATTAACATAGCTTCATCTAAGCCATTCAACCATTAACATGGCTTCATCTCAGTCATTCAACCATTAACATGGCTACATATCAGCCATTCAACCATTAACATGGCTCCACAACAACCATTCCATCATTAACATGGCTTCATCTCAACCACTCCACCATTAACATAGTTTCATCTCAGCAATTCATCATTAACATAGCTTCAACAACCATTCCATCATTAACATGGCTTCATCTCAACCATTCCACATTAACATGGCTTCATCTTAGCCATTCCATCATTAACATGGCTTCATCATAGCCATTCCATCATTAACATGGTTCCATACCATTCCCTCTTTCTGTTGAGGCAAAAACAGAACTCATCACTTGCATTTTCACAATTACTCCATCATTCATTACCATGACATCTTCACATCCACCATTACATTTCCACAATCAGTTCATCACAATCACATTCACTTTCATCCATAATCATTTCATTCTCCAAATCAAAAACCCCTTCTCTATTAGGGCAAAAATAGAACCAATCCTTGGATTACTCTAAAAATCCTTGCGTTGCATTCCCATTATTTTATCATCTTGCATTTTCACATGTTGGTTGTTTGCCTTACAAGCTTGCTAGGTTGGGGGAGTAAAAGAATTCAAAACCTTTGAACACCACCCCCACCTTTAGCGTAGTCTATGCTTAATTAGATTTATATATATATATATATATATATATATATATGGCTAATACACAAAAATATTTGCATACACTTCATTCATAACATTGCATTGCACTTGCATTTACACTTCAAAAACAATGCATTCACCCATATCTCATATTGCATTTCACAAAACTGCATGTCATACATTGCATTTACATCCACATTCCACATTTCATATAGGGATCATTTATTCAAGGTCTTAATTGGTCCAACAAAAGTCATGTTGCCTTAATCAGGGGCACCTTCACAATGTCATCCACACAATTCCACAAAGTCAAATTGTCATGCACACAAGATACATTCACAAACTCCTAGGTGTTTTCGGTCACTCAGCCATTCCTAGTGTTTTAAGCAACCTCCAAAAAACATGTCGAGTTCTTTTAGGACCATTGCACATATACACTAAGAAAAATCTTGAGTTTGGGAATTGATTCCAAAAATATTCTTGAACCAAACACAACTTCACAACTTAAAAACATCTTGTGTCAAAGAGGGATAACACCATACTTGGTATGAACCTTGAAGCAAAAAGGGTCATCCTTTCTAGTCCCATCATGCAACATAGTCCATAAAAATAGTGGTTCTTACCACTATCACAATTCCAAAAATAAAATAAAGAGTAGGGAAAAACCCCTAACAAAAACTCTAAATATTTTTATCACACACCACTGATCAATTGAGTTGTAAGGATCGTACTACATTTCCAATTAGATGGTTAGGTAGTCATCCCCAAAACTTAAGAGATCAATAACAAAAATCATGGACTATGGAGTCAGCCTCCATCGGAGCTATAGATGCTTGACTGGCAGTGGAGTATGCTCATGCGTGGTAACATATCTCTTTTAAAAGAGACCTTTGATCGCTCATACGGACAAGCTAGCTTCTTGGTTTCATCCATAACAGGTTTACCCAATTTACTCAAGATGAGTTAATGAACTCACTTGCACACACACTAGTTCTTGATTGTCTTAGGTCATTACCATGCTCTTAATTTGGTAAATGAATTCACTGCACACACATTTGGTCCTATAAGGATTAGGCAGTTTTAGTGACTTTGTTTGATGCCACTAGGATGTTTGAGTCTCTGCAAAATAGGCAGTTTTCTATATCAATATCCATATCTTCTTCCATGTCAACATCCATGTCATTTCATGAGTCTTCAACCCCACATAAGCCACCAAGGTTGATGCCCCTGATTAAACAATAATGATAACAAAAACGACCAAAACAAATATCTAAACCATAAATGATCATTAGCATTTGCCTTGCATTAATCACCCTTTGCCTTGCATTCACACCATCCACATTTGCAAAAATCCCTTTTTTGTTAGGGCAAAAACAAAACTATTTCATTACATCATTCCCATTTCCTTTTTACACACCTTATAAAAATCCTCTTTTTTGTTGGGGTAAAAATATAATGCATCAATTACATATCTACATTCACTCAATTTCCTAGCCTTACCCATCGGCTAAAAACACAAAGTTTCCTAGCCTTACTTGTTGGCTCAAAAACACGGAGTTTCCTAGTCTTACCCGTCGACTAAAAAATACAGAGTTTCCTAGCCTTACCCGTCGGCTCAAAAACATGGAGTTTCCTAGCCTTACCCATCGACTCAAAAATACGAAGTTTTCGAGCCTTACTCGTCGGCTCAAAAACATGGAGTTTCCCAACCTTACCCATCGACTCAAAAAAATGAAGTTTCCCAGCCTTACCCGTCGGCTAAAAAACATGGAGTTTCCCAGCCTTACCTGTCGGCTCAAAAAAATGGAGTTTCCCAGCCTTACCCATCGACTAAAAAACACAAAGTTTCCTAGCCTTACCTGTTGGCTCAAAAATACGAAGTTTCCTAGCCTTATCCCGTCGACTCAAAAACACAGAGTTTCCTAGCCTTACCTCGTCGGCTCAAAAACACAAACCTTCAGCTCAAAAACATGGATTTTCCTAGCCTTACCCGTCAACCAAAAACACGGAGTTTCCTCATTTCAAAAACCCTTCATCTATTAGGGTAAAAAATAGACACAAGTACAAGTGAACCTTGTATTTAGTGGTTTATCCTATTTAACCTGGTGATTGCAACAACTGGTTATCAATGCAATCCGGTAGGATGGGTAAATCACCATAAGGACACTTACATCGTCAAAAAACCTTCATCTGTTAGGGCAAAAAATAGACACAATCATCACATTTTCCCATTTCAAAAACCCCTTCATCTGTTAGGGCAAGAACAAACACAATCATTTCATTACATTTTCCTCATTTCAAAAACCCTTCATCTATTAGGGTAAATAACAGACACAACCATTGCATTCAACATCATCAAATTCCTTGGCACTTTACAAGTGAACCTTGTATTTAGTGATTTATCCTATTTAACCTGGCGGTTGTAGCGACTGGTTATCGATGCGATCCAATTGGATGGGTAAATCACCATAAGGATACTTACATTATCAAAAACCCCTTCATATGTTAAGGCAAAAATAGACACAATTAATTTTTTTATTATCAAACACCCTTCATATGTTGGGGCAAAGAATAGACACATTCATCACATTTTTCCCATTTCATAAAACCCTTCATTTGTTGGGGCAAATAACAAACACATTCATCACATTTTTCCTCCATTTCAAAAACCCTTCATCTATTAGGGCAAAGAACAGACACAAGTACAAGTGAACCTTGTATTTAGTGATTTATCCTATTTAACCTGATGGTTGTAGTGATTGGTTATCCATGCAATTTGGTAAGATGGGTAAATCACCATAAGGACACTTACATCATCAAAAACCCCTTCATCTGTTGAAGGAAAGAACAAACACAATTCATCACATTTTCCCCCATTTCAAAAACCCTTCATCTATTAGGGCAAAGAACAAACACAAGTGCAAGTTTACCTTGTATTTAGTAATTTATCCTATTTAACCTGGCAGTTGCAGCGAATGGTTATCCATGCACTCCGATAGGATGGATAGATAACCATAAGGACACTTTCAAAAACCCTTCATATGTTGGGGTAAAGAACAGACACAATCATTACATTGCAATTTACCATGTCAAAAACCCTTTTCATTTGTTAGGGCAAAAATAGACTCAGTCACTTGAATCCATATATTCAAAAAGGTAGCTTACCTACACAAAATCACTCCATATTGCACCCATCAATACATTTCTTATCATCACGTCTCCATGTCATCATCAAATTCATCAACAATTATATTTATATTCCATATTTTGCCAAGTTCATGTACCAAATTTCAAGTGAATCTTGTATATAGTGGTTCGTTCTATATACGTGGCGATTGTAGCGATTGGCATCCATGCAATTCGGTAACATGAATGAATTACCATAAGAACACTTGGTCATAATCATCATTCCATATCTCCTAGTTTGAAAAGCACAATCAAAATTGGTTCCTCACATTCCAAGTGAAACCTTTGACAAAGATGAATCTTGCTAAACAACTATCATTGATGGCCTAGTTCATGGGGCTTAACACATGGACAAAATCAAATCACATCATTCCCAATCTCCTTAAAACCTTAGAGATAGGCACTAGCTAAGATTATTGGTTCTATTTTAGAATTATGTGAAGAGTTTTCCATAGTCACTAGCAAGCCATCCAAGGTTGATTCTTTTTTTCTTTTGCATCTTCATATTGTATATCAATGATGCCATACGACGAAATTTATTCCAAATCATGGAATCACCCCAAATCTGGGGCAACCAAAATTTGATTATGATTTTCCCACGACGGGATACATCTTACATGATCATGACATTCAACACAAAACCCTTCATTTTTTGGAGCAAAAAACAGATGCAATCATCATCACCATTTATCCCAAAACCCTTCATCTGTTGGGGCAAAAAAAAACATAGATTCCATCATTCCATTTCCTTCTTTGCACAACATTTCTTCTATCAATTATTTTTCAATTGGCTCGTGAGATTCATTTGTAACTCATTCACCAATTGAGGGGGTAAGCTATGCAATAACTCCAAAATTCTTTATTCTTTTGCCTTCAAGTTTGTTCCACATTTCAACAAGAAAGAGAAGTTGCTTCTATGCCTAGCCCGATAAGGTGTCTCATATTTTTGCACCATATTGTGTTTCACACAACATGATATAAAAAGGGGCATCTTTAGACACCAAAATTTAGCCATTTGTCCTCCATCCATGCTTTCCTACCATTTCCACCACCAAAACCTAGTCATTTGCCTTCCATCCTAGCTTTCTCGCCATTTTCGCCTATTATTTATATATTTTTATATATGTTTATTATATATACATTTAAATAATAATAATATATCTATATTTAATAAATATATATTTATATAAATAAATAAATCCCAGCCATTATATTTCATCTAATCTCATCCGTTCATCCACCTTAATCCATGCCACACCCTAAACTTATTATCCACCCTTGGATGTGCTTTAATCTTAGCCACACGATTAGTGTTGTTGAAACCCTAAGTGTGCCCTAAGTTGGATTATAAGTAAAGGTTATTTTTATGGCTCAACCCCTAAACCCTTGAGAAGTATTTTCTTGAGTTTTTGAACAATCCCTGAGTTTGCTATTCCAAAAATGTCCTGTTGTTATTCCCGCATACCCTTAGACTATTTTGGCTATATCTCACTCATTTGGAGTCAGATTGAGCTAAAATTTTGAGGGTAGATTCTTGATGGGCTATAGAACATCTACAAAAAAAATTAGATTTATTGGGGTGACAAAGATCTCAAAATGGCCTTATATTTGGATGTGAGCTAGGGCATAGTCGCATATCCAGGTTGCAACAGATCAAGCCATCCACAAAAGATTAGCAAGTAAGATAATTCATACACTTTTGTCATAATTTCATATCTTCATATTTCTATGCATTTTCAGTTAATAATATCTAGGTTTTTTATTAATGTTTGAGGGTCTCACATAGTGGAGCCCTCACTGTTACTACTAACTCTTTGATATTGTTGTTATGTGTAAAAGTCTGGAGATCTACTAGCATTGAGAAACTGTCCAAGCTGGAGTGGATCGAAATCGGATATCACAAAGCCCACTCAACATTGTTGGGATCAAGAATACGCTTGAAGACACCACAATTTTTCTATTAGGGTTTCGAAGAATCCTAACTACTGTAATATTGTATCAAAGGGATCACACATTATCCTGATTGTAACAATGGAGTTTTTAAACTCCCCCCATAAATATAATTGTTAGGATATCACTATTAAAAATAAGCACATTCACACAAAATACATAAAATAACTCAAATACATCAAATAACACAATAACACTATGTAGAAATTAAATGCATAAATGGAAAAATCTCACAATAACACAAAATCAGAGGCCTCTTCGAGGGGGCAACCTCCTTTAATATTTCATTAGCTTGCAAAAATATGAATTCGTACATGAATTCATATCTTTTAAAGAAAAAATTCATGCAACCCTACCTAAAGGATCAAGAGTTGGCTTACATGCAAAATACCACTCGAGCTAGAATCTCCTACCTATCGTCAATTACAATCTTGATAAAAATGGTTACATGAGATGGCACCACTTGGCTAAGCACCATACTTACCACATACATTACAAAGTATTACAAAATAATATTATAATGGGATCCCCCACGTTGGGAGTGGGTCATTACATAAGTAAATGAGAATTACAAAATGGCATTAGGATAGGATCCTAACATGTCCTTCCCCTTCGAAAAGCTTTGTCCTCAAAGCTGAAAATGAGGGAACTGGTGCTGGAGCTGATGGAGAGACTCCCATGTAGCATCTTTTGGATGGAGCTTGTACCACTAAACAAGAACTTTTGTGATGGTATGGTTGCAGAGAGTGTAGGTTCGACGATCCAACAATTATTCAGGTTTGAGTAAGATGGACCCTTCCTCATCCAATTATGGTAATGCTAACTAAACCTGTACCTGTGTGCCCACAAATGTTTTGAGAGAGAAAACATGGAAAAGAAGATGGAGCTTGGAGGTGGGTGAAAGAGTGGAGAAAACATACTTTCAGATTCCCAGGTTGCATCTTCTTCAGGTAAATCCTATCACTTGATGAGAAATTCCTGGATGTGATGAAATATGAGTTTGCGTGTTCTAGTTTGTAGCACTACTTCTGGTTGTAGATAGATACACCCTTCTTCATCTAGCACTGGTAAATTTGATTGAGATTGTACTTTCTGGTCAATCACCTTTTTTAGACAGGAGACATGAAACACTGGGTGTATATGAAAATATTGGGGTAACTCTAGTTGATATGCTACCTCCCCAATGCGATGCACAATTCTATAAGGACCATAGAATCATGGTGCCAACTTCTAACTGGATTTTAGCTTCAATGATAGCTTCTTGTAGGGCTAAAGACGTAAGAATACCATATCACCAATATTAAATGCTCTTTTTAAATGTTGCTTATCCTGTTGTTGCTTCATACGATTTTGTGCTTGGACCAAATTATCTTTCAAGATACTGAGCATTGCTTGTCGCTTTTGTAGCCAATTGTTGACTTGGGCCACTTTGGAAGATCCTAGTACATAATCTACTATTGTGGGTAGCTTCGTTCCATATAATGCTTCAAAAGGAGACATCTTAGTGGAAGAATGATAAGAAGTATTGTACCACCACTCTGCCAATGACAACCATTGACTCCATTGATATTGTTTATCTTGTACAAAACATATTAGGTAAGTACCCAAACATTTGTTAACCACCTCTGTTTGACCATCTTTTTATGGATGGTATGTTGAAGACATGTTTAATTTGGTACCACTAAGTCAAAACAATTCTTTCCAAAAATTACTAGTAAAAATATGATCTCTATCACTTACATTATTTTTGGGCATCCCATGCAATTTAAAAATTGAATCCATAAATACCTTGGCCACTTTGCTTACTGAAAATGGGTGTTGCAAGGCCTGGAAATGAGCATATTTGGAAAGGTGATCAACTACCACAAAAATTACTATTTTACCTTCTAACTTAGGAAGTCCTTCAATAAAATCAATGGATATATGTTCCCACTGACGATCTGGAATAGGTAATGGTTGAAGAAACCCCGGTGACTTGACTATTTCACCCTTATTGCATTGGCATACTTCACACTCAACTACCCACTGCTTGACCTCTGTTTTTAACCCTTTCCAACAAAAGGATTGTTTAACCCGCATGTAGGTTTTTAGAAACCCTGAATGTTCTGCTGATGGAGAAGCATGTGACTCCTCTAGAATCTATGATCTAAGTGGTGAGTGGATGGGCCTACATGGGCCTACATGATATCGACAAGGACGACCATTAGGTTGCCCATATGAATCATGTCGAGTGGATGGGCCTACATGCACCTTTGTCTCTACAAAATCAGCAATCCTTATACACTCATCCAACTTGGATAGATTCTGTAAATCCACTTCAACTTTAATATGTGCTTTTAATCCATTTCAAAAAGTCGATACTATCATGCCCTGTTGTAGGTCTTATGCATAGTGAAGTATACTGGTGAATTCTGAGATATAGTCCCCTACTAATCCTATTTTCTTAAGTGACAACAATCGTACTGTGTATGAACTAATGAGTGTCGTCAATTATTCATAATTTAGTCAATATACTTGTCAATCCAGGACGATGTCCAATGATTGTATACGATAGGAAAGGTAAGCAGTTTAAGGATCAGTTCATTCAGGAGATGGCTTTATTGGTGAAACAATTAATGTTTGGGGGTTTTATGTCACCTCTAAATCCTATAAACTAAAATTGACTCTTATTTACCCTTACAAAAATGAAATTGCAGGAATTGAAACTTTGTAGGAAAAAGGAAACTATCTAAATTTGTAGAATCTGAAATAACAGAAATGAAATGATGCAGAAATGAAAATAGTAGAAATTAAACTTGCAAAATTGAAAATCACACTTTGCATAAAGGAGAATCTAATTACAGTAACAGAATTCAAAGGATAGTAATCAAATGTTGCAAAACTGGAACATCAAGAAACTCTCTTATGCAAACTGAAAATGCCAAAATCTGAGAATACCGTGGTAAACAAAAAATGTTGTGTGTTGTAAGATGCATGAGTCTAACCTAGATGATCAACTGAAATGCATTAATGATTACCAAACATCATATACAATCTAACACAACTAATAATATGTAATAAAAACTGTCAGGTTCTTGCTAATCTACTACAACAAGAAATAAGCAAAAAACCTGTCAATGAGATCCCTTCTCCTGGACCTGGAAGTGGCCCTTGCTCCGTGAACCAGAAGAAGGTGAAAAGAACTTGTTATAAAATATCTAAACCTTACACATTCATTCAAAATGCCAACGTAATGGAGAAATTGCACCTTTATTGATTCTACAATAGCATTACAATAGTGCAGGAAAAAGCCTGCAAAATACTGCTCTGTTACAAAACTTACAATGCCACAATACCATAATTCTTCTATACCTCCATCTATCTTCGATATCCTATATGCTCAACCGAATGGGAGCTAAGTTATTGATATTATTCTATTACAATGCTGATATGGTCTATTGCTACTTTTTAGGGATTTTACAACTGTTTTCACAATAGTCTTCCTAGAATGCAAAAAAATGTTATGCTACAACTTATCCATTTCCTTTACTGGGCTGCATATGTTGGGAGAAATGCATTGGAAAAGGTAAGACAACCCCTTATATAGCTACAATAAACCTTGTCTCACCATTTGCCACCTTTTTGACTTATTTGTGGCTAATTTTGACCAAAACCGTTCTTGCTCCACTCATTCCAAAGCTGCTCTGGAATATTAGGCAGTGTAATAGTTCTAGCACTTATCCATGCATCATATGTATAGGAAAGTGGTTTTTACCGACTAAATAGTCTCCCTTTGTTCCAAGAATACCTATTCCACAGTTGGTGCATGCTGGAGCTGACCAATTCCATGCCATGTTATTCATGCATAGCTGGCTGGAATTTGTATGGTCAAATTCTGTTTTTTGCATAGTTAGATTATTTTGAACAGGTTTTGGCACCTTTTTGGTCATTTGAAATGATTAGATGGTAGGGAAATCAAATGGAATGATTTCAACACTAAAGACATATCAACACCTATTATTACAACTTCAAATATATACTAATTTGCTTAGAGAATTCAACTAAAACAGATTAAAAAATACAGAAAAATAGTCAAAACAAAATATATGCTCTTCAATATTTAAAACATGTAAATACTAATACATACTGCATTCTATCACCATAATTAGCATTAAAAACATAACATAAGGTGTTTCAAAGAGTTTATAAGTTATCAAAAATAGTCCATGGATGAGGTAATTCCCAGCCTCATCATTTTCCCCCCAACCTGTTATAATGCATGTCCTCATGCATTCTGTGTAGCTATAGAGGCACAAAGATCCATGTCAAGATATATTTCATGATATTTCCATAGTATTCCTCCAATATTATAATATCCTCAATGCTCCTTTATTTCTTTAAGCCATTCTTGGAATTGTTCATCAGATTGAGGATCATTGTCAAAGAAATAAGAAACAAGGGTGATGACTATTGATGACCTGTACCTGAGACCTACCCATTGTTCTTTTACCTCCAAGATGGTTTGGATAATACTTTCTGCTCTTCGTCTTGACCACAACAAGTTTCTTGGAGATATGGGCTCCCTCTTTTGCAGTGATATGGGTAATTCTCCCCATCTACTTTTGCATGTTGATAAAGCTTCAGCAAAATATTTTGCACAAAAATCCTAAAAATAAGTCATACACCTCTGAAGATTTCCCATATACATACTTTTGATCCTTGTATCTCTCATAAGAGTATAATGCTGGCAGGTGGAATCTCTGTGGTTATGATGAACATGTCTGATGAGTAACACTACTTGTAGCTCCATATCCTTACTTATTTTATTTTCCTGTTCCCAATGAATTTGGTTTTGTAATGTTGACATAAAAGCCCTCAATTGGAGACCACCTGTAAAGATGTGTGGCAAGAATATCACTTCAGTTAGTAAGAAGAAGTTATGTAGGAATAACTCACATAACAGGTTATGCTGGGCTACTGAACTCTGCCAAAATGTTTCTAAAAAATTTGTAGGAGTTTCTAGCTTATGAGGAAGAACAAAAAAAATTCTAATTAATTACCATCGGAGATATTTCTCTTTCAATATCAAAATATAGAATCTTGCTAGTCTCCTACACTGCACTAGACACTCTGCAATTTGACATGTTTCTTGTACCTGTTCCTGCAACTTACTAATGTCTGCATTTTTAGCTTCTAGCTTTTCTTTCAGAGGTTTTAAAGACAAAATTTGTGTCTCCATCTTATGACATTGCCCCATACAATATGCTATATCCTCATTGTATTTTGTTAAGGTTACTATATCTGGAGGCCTAATTATAGGTTGCATCTGTGGGATAACATTTACTTGTATGCCTACTTTTGTTGTTTCAACAGTGGGTAAATTTGTTTGTATCCCAGTTTCTGCTGTTTCCACTTTAGGTGTAACAAATAAAATCAAGTCAACAAAAACTTGAGGGAAATGTGGATTTACTTCTTCTTGTACTTCTATTCCTGCATCAACACTTGTTGCTTGTTCTTCTTGTTACTGCAGGTCCTCAGAAGATTGTACAAGTGCCTCTGAATTCTCATGCTTTATTCTATCTTCATCCTGCTGGGCTATTTGTGTGGCCACTCCTTTTGTATCCGCTTCCATTATGGGTGAGTTTCTCTCAGGTAAGGCTACATTTCCATGTTCTACAACTAAGTTTAGCAAAATGTTAGCCAACTCATTCTCAGAATCAGCTCAAGGGGGTTGTTGCTCTAGAATTGACAGTCTAGCCTTTACTGCTTCTATTTCCTGCCATAATTTAACAATGAGGTCATCTTTTTCTTTAATGGAAGCCTCATGCTTCTCAATCCAACCCATTTGTGTCTTGATGACACTTCTAGCAGCATGTAATTGGGTTTGCATGTTAGTTTCTTCTTCTTCTTCAATGGATCCTTTGTCAAAACCAAAATCTTTAGAATTTGAATAGTCAACAAGTGGGATTGTAGGCATTTCTGCATCTAAATCTGTTATTGTGCCTACTCCTACATCTTATGGAACTGTATATTCATCATGGGTACCTATATTTTTAGATTCCTCCATGAATTCCTCTTTCTGCAATGTGTCTTCATCGAATAAGTTAATATGCTTTATTACACTTTCTTTTATCTCTTCTTCCATGGCATTGGATTTTCGAAGTCTTGAGGACCTTCGTAACCCTAGAGCAGGTTGTTTTTGTTTCTTTGTAGATCTCAAAATAGAGCTTGTTAATTCTAGGGCAGTATCTGCTTTAGGTGTTTCCTTCTCAATCTGCCCTCCCCTACTTGAACTTCCAAATTGCTCAGTGGAATGAGTGGGAAAAACATTTACATTTTAAGAAAATATAACCTTCCTCCTCTTTCCTACAGGATCAATCTTAGTATTTTTCTCTCTTTGCTTTTTGGTACTGGAGGATGGAGGCCCCTCTGATGAGGAGGGTATTTCTGTTTTAGAGGATTAAGTTTCAATTTCATGTTCAAAACTTTCAATTTCTACTTCTGCTTCAGATTCAGGTCCTTCAACCTCTACCTCTTCTTCAGATACAAGGCTTTCCACTTCTAATTCATTCCATGCAGAGAAAAATTGTTCAAAACTCCTAGGGTTTTCCCTAAAGTGGTGTTTTCAGATGAGCTTGATAAACCCATGGTGTTTGTTAGTGCCCTTTTATTCTTGGTATTTTCTAGCCATATTTTTCAATTCCTTGTGAAGGTATAAGGGAAGATTTATCTTGATCTCTGGGTTTGAACAACCATGCCATAAATGATTCAAAATTCTAACATGATGCCAAAAAAGAACAGGAAATTGTCCATCACAGGTTAAAAATCTAATAACCCACATAGCTACAACATCTCAAGGTGGTAGACTAGACCGTTTAACCCCTTTGTAGACATTCTTACTCATTAAAAATTCAATTGGTCTGTCTCCTTCTTTCCTAAACTGGTTAACAATTTCTACCAAAGCATTTTTACCAGTTTTCACAATCTGAACTCCTTGCAAGGGCATTTTAGTAATATGGCTAAGAATTTCTAGAGTTACCTGGATGGTCATGCCACTGATATGGACTTGGTTGTTCCTGAATGTCCAAGCGAAATCAGCTACCAACCCTTTAGAATAACCATCGAACTTGCTCAAAAATGGCATGAACCCACCCTCTATGAAGACCCATAGGGATTCGAAATCCTTTTGCAAATATTCAACATTTTTTGGTTCAGCTCTATTTTTCTTACCCCCCATTTTTAATTTTTCTGTGCTCTGTTTCTTCTCAACTTTAGGAAGTAATGTCGTTCTTAGGTCTGGATTGAACAATTTGTAGCTGCGGGGGTTAAAATATTTTTGGGCTAGGAATTAAATTTTCACAACACCAAAAAATGCTTCAGTATGTGTTGAAGCATTTGGAAAATTAAATTCCCCTTTTATGTCTCACGTGGTAGATTCCTATTTCCCATAGGAATGTGATTTATCCATTTCTGTTGTGTTGGATTAAATAATTACGATGTGCTGATGTGGTAGTTAATTGTTGGTTGCATCATATACAACGTGCATAATTTCCCTTTTTTCAAAGTGTCTTATTAAGTGTGCCAAATATTTTGCATATCACAAAACGTGCGATGATTTCCAACAACCTTGTTCCCATCGTTGATGTTGGAAACTTGCATCTTGAAATTTGTGCCATGATTTTTCCTTATGTCGAACAACAGAAAAATAATTTTGATGCCACATGTCATTTCGTCTTTTAACCTTGCTCATTTTGGAGTTTTCCCCCAAAGTATGAATACTTATTCATTTCGAAGCATAACCATTTTTATTCTAAAGCTGCTCTTGTTTGTTTTGGTTCCGAAGCTTCCATCATTCCAAAACTGTTATGAGCAACATTCTTATTCCGAAGCATTATCATGCAGAAGCATTTGAAGACAAAAAATTTTCATGATTATATCATAGCCATATTTCCATGAACCAGACGGATAACTTCTGAATCAACCTTATGTATGCCTTATATACTAACTAGGGATATTATACACTACATACTAGATATTGAAAATGTTCTAAAATGAAAAAGGCACATACCTGATATAACCATTTATCTACATTTGTACAGATGGTTGTTCTTGCTTATTTCTAGCTGGCTACTTTATTGACTAAGATAGATGCAATATGAAAACAGGTGAAACAGTGATTATGATAAAAGACAGAATAGTGATGGTGGATCCAAATTGTGATTTCAACAAGGCAAACATGCTGAAATACCGATTTTCATGCAAGCCTAATTCAAAAGCGCCTCAAAGAGGTTTTCACTTTCGAAATTATTATTATTTTTTTTTCAGTTTCTTTCATGCTACTCTGCTGAGTCTAGTGTGGAAGAAGTGTTTTCTTCCAACATGTGTACATCCAAGTTTTCCACTTACTTTAGAAACTCCTCTTTAGTTAGTGGTTTATGGTATATCCGAAGACGATGTCCATTAACCACCAACTTTCGTCGTGAATCATCAATGGGTGAAAGGCAAACAACTCCATTTTCAAACACTTTCTCAATCTGATATGGTCCAAGCCATCTAGTATGCAACTTTCCAGGATAGTCTTCATAACGAGAGTCAAACAACAAAACCCAATCACATTGCTGAAATTTTCGTTGTTGAATGTGACTGTCATACCATAATTTTTGCTGTGCTTGGATCATCTTGGTTTGGTGCAATGCATCCATTCATAGCTCATCCAATGCATTGAGCTACAGAATTCGGTCTGTTTATGCCTGTGAAAAATCAATACCTACATCCAAAGCAATTCTAAGAGTCAGTAACTCAAATTCAATAGGCAAAAGAGGCTTTTTACCATAAACCAACTCATATGGTGTAAATCCAATGGTGGATTTCCAAGTAGTGTTGTAAGTCCAAATTGCTTCAGGTAGTTTGTCCAACCAATTCCTCCTACGGGCTGCTATGGTTTTGGTTAAGATTATCTCTAGTTCCCTATTAGTCACTTCAACCTGTCCATTGGCTTGTGGATGATAAGGTGAGGATTTCCTGTGCTTTATTTGATATAGTTGAGTGAAAGCTTCAATAAATATTTAAGTAAACTAAGGTCCTTGATCCGTGGTGATGGATTATGGGGCCCCAAAACGTAGGAAAATTTGTGAATATAGGAAATCAACAACTTTTTCTTCTTGAGCATGCTTAAAAGCACAATCTTCTACCCATTTGGTTACATGTCAGTACATACCAAGATATGCACTTTTCCTTGGGAAGGAGGGTCAAAGGGTCCTACAAAATCTAACCCCCATATCTTAAATGGTTTTGTTTCTATTTGAGGTTGTAATGGCATTTCACTAGTGAAGGTAGGTTTTCCCATCCTTTGGCATGCATCACAATGTCTGACATATCTTTTCACATATTTATGTAAAGATGGCCAGTACTAACTAGTACCCAAAATCTTTCGAATGGTGCTTTTTACTAAATAATGTCCTCTTTATGGTTCATCATGACATGCCCGTAAGATATCATATACCTCATCCTTGCGAATACACCTGCGTAAAACATGGTCAGGACTACATTTAAACAATAAGCCTCCTATCCATTTGAAATAAGAACTTTGCTTGATTAACTGTTTGTTTTGCTTAGGAGTAAAGTGAAGAGGAATATTTCATGTAGCCAAGTAATTAGCTATATCTACAAACCATGGAGATTGTACAGAAATAGCAAATAGTTTTTCATTTGGGAACGTATATTCAAAAAATTCTCCTATATCTGCATTTGGCAATCTTGACAGAAAATCTGCTACCACATTAGCTTTTTGTGGTTTATTAACTATGGTGATATCAAATTCCTACAACAATATTAACCAATGAATAATTCTTGTGCTAACCAAAGGTTTATTCATCAAGTATTTTATGGCAGCATGATATGTATGAATGAATACTTGATATCCTGTGATATAGTGTCGGAATTTATTAATAGCATTTATCACAACTAAGAATTATTTTTCAGTGGTGGTGTAGTTCTTTTTAGCTCCTGTCAAGTTTTTATTGATATAATAAATGGCATAATTCTCCCCATTTTCAATTTGTCCTAATGCAGCTCTAATAGCAATATTGGAAGAATCAGTCTGAATATGGAATGGCAGTTCCCAATTAGGTCCTCAATAAAGGGGGAGTTGTTAACTTTTCTTTCAATACTTCAAAAGACATTTGACACTCAGTAGACCAAGTAAATTAAGAATCCTTAGTTAGTAATGCAAACATTGGATTGGCTATGGTACTGAAATTGGCAATAAATCTGCGATAGAAACCAATGTGTCCCAAGAAAATCCTTACATCAATTTGAGTTTTTGGAGGAGGGAGGTTTTTAATGACTTCCACCTTTTTGGGATCAACCTTGATACCATAAGAATAAATATGATGACCAAGGACAATCCCTTCCTCCATCATTAAGAAGCATTTCTCAGGATTAAGAGATAGATGGTATGTTTCACAATATATTAAAACTTTTTCAAGTTGTTTTAAGGTATACTCAAAACTATCTCCAAACACTGTGAAATCATCCATGTAAATTTCTACACTTTCATTTTTTAAATCAGAGAATATGGCCAAAATAACTCTATGAAATGTTGCTGGTGCACTACACAAACCGAAGGGTAAAACTTTGTAAGCAAATGTTCCCCAAGGGCAGGTGAAAGTAGTCTTTTCCTGGTCTTCTGGTGCAACCTGTATTTGATTATAACCACTAAAACCATCAAGAAAAAAAATTAATTTCTTACCAACAAGGGTATCTAACACTTGGTCTATAAATGGTAATGGAAAATGGTCTTTATGTGTCACTTTGTTTAATTCTCTGTAATCCACACACTCTCATTTTCCCATTTTTCTTTGGAACAATGACTGATGGAGAAACCCACTTACTGTCTGAAATTGGGTAAATGAATCCTACATCTAAAAATTTTTCAATTTCTTCTTTAACAATATCTTTTAGAGTAGGATTCAGGCGTCTTTGAGGTTGTCTCATTGGTTTGACATCTTTAGTATACATCCTATGTGTACACACATCAGGATGAATGTCAGTCATATCTTTATAACTCTAGGCAAAAGCCTGAATATATTTCTATAGAACAAAAAATAATTTGGCTTCTTGTTCATTAGTCAGCCAACTATTAATATTGTGAACTTTCCCTAGCTATATCTCAATTTGTTTAATCCTTGGATAAACAAAATTGACTGCTTCATATCTACTGATTAAATAATTTAATGGACAGTGATGTGGCTGCAAAGTATGCAATACTCTGGATTTTGTTTCATAAGTGATACCGAATGGAATCATTCCCTGTATAGGACATGTGAAAGAGGTAAGAATATGATGATGCCATCCATGTGGCAGTGTGAAAGAGCTTTCCTGTATGGGAATAGGTGACAGATATTCTAAAGTTTGTTCTTCATCCTTCCATAGCAGGCAATGAACAAGAATGTGATCATATTTAAGTCCTTCTTCCTGTAATGTTTTCACTAGGACAGTTTCATCTTCAAAAAATTTCCTTTCTGGTGAATTGACTTCCTCAATGTGTTCTTTCACTATTACTATGGCCAAAGTGGTAATAGTTTCTTGTTCTTCATTAGACTCAAAATACCATATTTGTCTAGAAAATTTTGTTGAAGGTTGGGCTGGTGGATACAGGGAGATCTTCTTAAGGTCAATGCCATTTGAAATAGTCATTTATCCTTACCTGCAGTCTATAAAAGCAGCTACAGTAGAAAGCCAAGGTCGTCTTAAAATGATGGGCTAACCATTAACTGAATTCCTAGGCTGTAATACCAAGAAATCTACAAGATATTCCTAGGAAGAAACTTCAATGGCAATATCTTCTAGGATCCCTTCTGGCCTGGCAACTGACCTATCTGCCATTTCCAAAAATGTAGTGGTAGGACTGAGATTACTGAGCTACAATTTTTGCATTATTTCTTTAGTGATTACATTAATTGTAGCTCCAAGGTCAATTAGTACTTTTGGAATTTGCACTAACCCAATAGTAATTGTGACTATTGGACTTCCTGGATCACTATATTTGAGAGGCACTAGTTTTATAGATAGTAGGTCAACCAACTTTCCTTCTACTTGCACAATTTTAGGAAAGGCTTTCTTATTTATACCAGGTTTCTTGATACACAATTCTTGAATGGTTTTCTTGATTAAGGGCACATCCTTCATTTCTTGCAACAAAGGGAGGGAGATAGACATCTTTTTAAGTTCTGTAACCAATTCTGATTCAGGTGTAGTGATAGTATGATCAAAACTTTTAGGGTATGGCACTACTTCTGAAGAAGGTTCCTTTTGCCCTTGCATTTTTTTGGTTTCTCCTCTTGTTCTTTTGTTTGCACTGGTTCTGAACATGGAGACTCTTGCTTTCCATCAATTTCTTCAATGGTGGGTGGGGCAGGGTCAGGTAAAACTTTCCCTGAACGTAACTGGATATTACTACAATCAAGTACATGAACTGCAACAATGTCTTCAAACTCAGCTCCATAAATAGGGGCTGATTTTCTAGTATTATTTGGGTTAGCCACAGGCTAAGCTGGAAGTGGAGGTTGCTTAACTGGTTGTGCTTTTTGAGGTTGTATTCTTCCTTGAAAGTTTTTCTTAGGAGCTGGTAGCAAGTTTTGAGTTTGCCCTTGATATGATGGGTATTGAGGCCCCCATATTTGCCCATATTGTTGATTTTGTGTCCAAGGTGGATTAACAGGATTCCAGGGAGGATGTGACCAATCTTGGGAAGATGCCCAAGATTGATTCCATGGTTGTGAAGGTGATTCTGAATATCCCTAAGGCATATTCCAAGGATTTTATCGCTAACCTATAGAAAAATAAGGGGCATTCTGGTATTGTGAAAAGTTACCACCTGACCTCTACCTAATAACATCGAGTTCTTTAATTTGAGTTTCCAAAATAGTTTTCAAGTGAGGCAACATATGACACCTATTAGTTTTATGATATTTTGAACATATGCCACAAATAGTTGAGATAGAGGTTCAATCCAAAGGACAATCATGTAGGGCATGCTTATTCCTGCATCTAGGACAATAGATATCTAGGGATGGTGAATAATTAGATTTTGCATTCCTTTCCCCTAACGCAGTATTTAATTGAACAAGAATATTAGTTTTCATGTTAGCCAATTCTTCCATCAATTCTTTTATATCAATGTTACCAGGATTCCGCTTCCTTCTTCTTTGCCTAGTGCGAGAATAGTTTCTGCATAACTCTACAATATCATTAATCTCAAGTTGGTTTATATCTCCTTTTTCCCATTAAATCCAATACTTCTCTGGAATCATCTTGCAAACCTCTCAAAAATATAGTTTTTAACAAGTCAGTTTCTACAGGACCACATCTCTTTTGGATAAAGGCAAATCTATCAAGATAATCCTCTAAGTTTTCATCCTCTTCTTGTCTAATCCAAAATAACTCATCCTTCCTATTTCTCACTCTACAATACTCCTTATACTTATCCAAAAATGAAGTTTCCATTTGATCCCAAGTGCGGATTGAATATGGTTCAAGGCTCATAAACCATCGTAAGGCTGCAACTTTGAGTGTAGAGGGAAATAACTTTAGTTTTTGGTTGTCATTGACATAGTCATAAGTCTGACATAGAACTTTGAATTGAAATAGAAACTGATCAAGATTTTCATAAACAATTCCCTTAAATATTGGCAATATTGAGGGTGAAATTGTTTTCATAAGAGCATTCTGAGTAGGATTCAGACGAATAGGGTATTCAAAAGTTCTAACAGGATTGTCAGCATTATGACCAACAATTTCCCTATCACGTTCTCCTTATTCTACCATAGGTGCTTCCTCATTTTTGACTTATTCAACTGGTTCAGATGGATCATCCCTATGGGTATGTCTAGAAGCAAGTGCCTCTAAGAGTTCTTCAGGCAAAGATCCTAAAATTTCAATTGATGAAGAAGATGATTCTCTTTTAAGTCTTTCAGGAAGTTCATACACAGGTAGATATTCACCTAATCATGAAGAACGCCTTGGTGGAAAAGAGTCAGTTATGATAAACCTTCCTCTTTCGTCTCTTGGTCTATTCATCTATGCTCATCCACTAAATGAACTAGAATTTAGTTTTCAAGAATTGTTACCTGTAACAGGACAACTTCTGGACTGCTATGTTTTTCCTAACAACACCTAAAGTTATCCTCGATAATGACACCAAAAATGATAAGTGTCATCAATTATTCATCATTTAGTCAATATACTTATTAATCCAGGGTGGTGTCCAATGGTTGTATACGATAGGAAAGGTAAGCAGTTTAAGGATCAATTCATTTAGGAGATGGCTTTATTGGTGAAAAAGTTAGTGTTTGGGGGTTTGATGTCACCTCTAAATCCTATAAACTAAAATTGACTCCTATTTACCCTTACAAAAATGAAATTGTAGGAATTGAAACTTTGTAGGAAAAAGGAAACTATCTAAATTTGTAGAATCTGAAAGGATAGAAATGAAATGATGTAGAAATAGAAATAGTAGAAATGAAACTTGCAGAATTGAAAATCACACTTTGCATAAAGGATAATATAATTACAGTAACAAAATTCAAAGGATAGTAATCAAATGTTTCAAAACTGGAACATCAAGAAATTCTCTGATGCAAACTGGAAATGCCAAAATTTGAGAATATTATGGGAAACAAAAAATGTTGTGTGTTATAAGATGCATGAGTCTACCCTAGATGATCAGTTGAAATGCATTAATGATTACCAAACATCATATACAATATAACACAACTAATAATATGCAATAAAAATTATCAGGTTCTTGCTAATCCGTTGCAACAAAAAATAAGTAGAAAACCTGTCAATGAGATCCCTTCTCCTGGACCTGGAAGTGGCCCTTGCTCCGTGAACCAGAAGAAGGTGAAAAGAACTTGTTATAAAATATCTAAACCTTACACATTCATTCAAAATGCCAACGTAATGGAGAAATTGCACCTTTATTGATTCTGCAATAGCATTACAGCAGTGTAGGAGAAAGCCTACAAAATACTGCTCTGCTACAAAAAATTACAATGCCACAATACCAGAATTCTTGTATACCTCCATATATCTCCGATATCCTACATGATCAACTAAATGGGAGCTAAGTTATTTATATTATTCTATTACAATGCTGATATGGTCTGTTGCTACTTTTCAGGGATTTTACAACTATTTTTAGAACTGTCTTCCTAGAATGCAAAAAATTGTTCTGCTATAACTTATCCATTTCCTTTGCGGAGCTGCATCTATTGGGAGAAATACGTTGGAAAAGGTAAGACAACCCTTATATAGCTGCAATAAACCTTGTCTCGCCATTTGCCACCTTTTTGACTTATTTGTGGCTGATTTTGACCAAAACTGTTCCTACTCCGCTCATTCTGGAGCTGCTCCGAAATATCAGGCAGTGTAACAGTTCTAGCACTTATCCATGCATCAGATGTGCAAGAAAGTGGTTTTGACTGACTAAACAGTCTCCCTTTGTTCCCAGAAGACCTATTCCACAGTTGGTGCATGCTGGAGCTGACCAATTCCATGCCATGCGATTCATGCATAGCTAGCTGGAATTTGTATGGTCAAATTCTGTTTTCTACATAGTCAAATTATTTTGAACAGATTTTGGTCCATTTTTGGTCATTTGAAATGATTAGACAGTAGGGAAAGCAAATTGAATGATTTCAGCATTGAAGACTTATCAACACCTATTATTACAACTTCAAATAAATCCTAATTTGCTTAGAGAATTCAGCTAAAACATGTCAAAAAATACAAAAAAACAGTCAAAACATAATATATGCTCTTCAACATTTAAAACATGTAAATACTAATACATACTACATTCTATCACCATAATTAGCATTAAAACATAACATAAGGTGTTTCAAATATTTTATAAGTTATCAAAAATAGTCCATAGATGAGGTAATTCCCAGCCTCATCATGAATCTGTGGAACCTTTGTCGAATCTGTGAAGAAAGGCTTTTATGAAATTATCCCAAAATAAGGCATAATGGGGATCCTCATGTTTATACCATGTAAACCACTGATAAGATTTAGTGTCAAATTTGGTTGCTGCAAAAGGGACTTTTTCCCATTCTTGGAATTTGTAGAATTCTAAGATGCCTTCCATTTTGGCAATCCACCCACGCGGGTCCTGGCCTTCAAAGGTAGGCATGTAAATGCGTGGATAATTGACTCTAGTAGGACCTCTTGGTTGGGAGTGAACATTGTTTCTATCTTGTTCCTCGTTACTCCTCTATCACTGGTTATTTTGATAAGGTCTGTTAGAACCTCTTTGTTGCTCCACATTTTCTTCATTACCCCCATCCTCAATATTTTGGTGACCATTGTGATTTAGGGACTGACTATTTTGACCTCTGTGGTGTGTATAGTCATCATAGTAGATGTCCGTACTCCAATGATTGGAACTAGGAGGATTTGGTTGGGGCTGTTTCCTAGATGCGTTGAAGCTTGCAGTCATCATCTGAAGATTTACTATTAAATCTCTTAACACATCATCATTGACCAATGGACGATTACTTTCTACTTGAGTGAGGTTTTCTTGTGAGGAATCTGGAGAGGTATTTGATGCCATTGGGCTGGCCACTAGATGAATTGGATTAGAACTATTAATTTTGAAATGAGAAGGAGAATTTTTTGTACCTTGGCTTCGACCAGCTCTTATTGCGTTGTGGTTGGGAGTGTCCGAGCTTGATAGACGACCGTTAGATCCTTTGGTCCAACTTCTTCTCTTGCACCCTCCAAAATCTCTTGCTTAGAAGCCTTTGAGCATCAAATTTTTGCAAAATTTTGTTAAATTGCCAAAAAAAATTATTTTGTATTCCATAGAATTTTCGCTCCAACTACGACGCGGATTTGAACTTCTGGTTTTACCTCCTTGACAATAACTTTGACACTTTTATTGACAAGACAACAACTTTTTTTTGACACTTTTTAGACAAGACAACAATGTTTCTACACTTTTAGACAACAATTGACAAGACAACAACTTTTCGACACCTTTAGACAACAATTAAGTAGAACTGGTCCCAACGGACTATGACTGAGACCCGAGAATGGACGAAAACTATTTGATCGAAGCCCGAGACTGACACGAGTTCGACCACGAGGGACAAGGAACTTGCGACTAGGACTAGGACATGTGGGACACACATGGACAGGACACGAATTGCAAAGGGCTAGGGAGGACAGGACACTAACGCGAGGGACATGACAATCAGGATAAGGAAATTTGATGACTAAACTGACAACTATCGAACACAACTAGACCTGTAATTACCATCGAGGACATCGGATGCACCGTGAGGAATAAGTGACCTGAAACAATAGAAATTGGGCACTAAAACCAAAATAAACTGTAGGACACACAGAGGACAACTGGTTATGGATAACAAGAGATCGACACGTAAGAAAGTAGGGCATTTGGTAGTGGCTCATGTAAGCAAGGCGACGAAGGTTGTGTGATGAAAGTCAAACTAGCTTGGGTGTGACTTACAAGTTTTAAACCCTTGTTTCCTCACCACAAAAGTAGTGTGGGACAATTAAACGGACTAAAATAAATGATAAGGAATTTTAAATGATGTCAGCAATAATATGAAGTAATTTTACCTTGCTTTAGCAGTTATAACATGGATAATGACATAGTGTGATTGGCCTGTAGCTACCCGAATTTTATTTATTCTGTGTTCACGCTAGATGGCTTGAGTCATTGGTGATTTCTCCACTATTTTGAATGTTGTGATGCTCAAGGTAGAGCCTAAAGTGATGGAGTGTTTCTACCCCTGGATGCCTAAACAAAATGTTTGATTCACACGTTGATGAGCCGCGTGATGTGAGTTTGTGGTGCGATCATCAATAGATGAAAACGCGTGGAGTAGCATCCATGTTGCATGAGTTTGGAGGCCATTTATGTCTGTTGTAGTCTATAGTTTATTGTAATAGATGTCTACCTCGCCAGGTATACACAGCTCGTAAAGGTAGATGTGCTGCCTGGTATGTTTGCCTGTCTTCGGATGATTGTCTGTGGTAGCATGAAAGGGTGAATGAACTCAAAAGTGTCTTTGAAGATCAAACTTGTCTCGTGATACCACTTGGAGAAAATCAGAGTCCTCTCTTTACCAATAAATCAACTCTAATCCAATACGTAATGTGCCAACTTTATAAGAACAATAATCCAGATACATGCAGTAGAATAGCAATAAGGAATATGTAGTAATATGGAATAACAAATTTAATTAAATCATTGCCACTTAAGGAGGGTAGATCCCCGCCATACTGGGCAACAATAATGCGAATACGCAAGTGAATTATTGATGAATGATAGATAGTTTTAAAACAAAACAATTGGACTTAAATAATGATCAAATGAAATATTTCATAATATAGCGGACAACTATATTATTTTCGGCATGTAACAAAGAGCCAATTTGCAAGAAATAGAACCAATCCATTGAAGAAACTGGTAGGGTCCATAGTATTTTGTAGCAATTTTCTGGCATCGACGGAGTTGTAGAGATGATTATTTATACAACTGCAAGTGAAGGAAGACCATGTCACCCACATCAAAGCTATGCTCAGAATGATGCTGGTCACCAAGTTGTCGCATCTGATTTTGGGCCATGTCCAAATTCTGCTTTAGCTGGCGAAGAACATCAGTATGTTGGCTAAGAGTAGTGTCGACAACCTGGACCTTGGAGCTGCCCGAGATGTATGAAGAAGGCATGAGTGGAGGGCACCCATAAACGACTTCAAAAGAGGTGAGTTTGGTTGCTGTATGATAGGAAGTGTTGTACCACCATTCAGCCAAAGGAAGTCACATCGCTCATTGAGTAGGATGATCTAATGCAAAGCAACAAAGATAGGTCTCCAAAAATTTGTTGATAATCTCAGTTTGACCATCCGTTCGTGGATTATAGGCTGAACTTATTTGGAGTTGATTTCCTTTCAACTTAAACAATTCTTGCCAAAAATGACTAGTGAAGGTTGGGTCTCGATCGAACACAATGAAGGTGGGCATACCATGAAGATAAAAAATAGAATCGAGAAATATTTTTGCAACGATGGAGGCTATGTAAGGATGGACAAGGGAAAAAAAATGAGCATAATTCTAAAGGTGATCCACTACCACGAGAATAACAAACTTACCACTAGATTTAAGTAACCCTTCTATAAAATCCATGGAAATATCAGTCCAAATATGATTTGGAATGGGCAAGGGTTGAAGAGTACCCGAAGAACATATCGTTTCACCTTTCATCTGTTGACAGGTATCACAAGCTTCTAAAAAATAACGGATGTCCTGTTTCATACCTTTCCAGAAGAATGTGCGCTTGAAGCGTTCATATGTTTAAGAAATCTTGAATGGCCTGCAAAGGGAGCAGTATGTAGTTCATTCATGAAAAGCTCATGGAGTGGGGATGTACGAGGAAGAATAAGGCGTTGGCCATAACGCAGGTCATGGCCATCCCAATTGTAGCTTGGGAATGAAGTAGGATCATCACGGAGCGAGGCCACCAAAGCTTGCAAGTCTACATCTTGAAGTACCTCCTATCGTAAGGAATCTATCCATTGCGGAACGTGTGAGGAAATGGCACATAACATACCAAGGACCTCAAATTGGTAAGAGAGAGCATTAGCCACAAGATTCTCTTTGTCCTTCTTATAGGTGATATCAAAATCATATCCCATGAGTTTAGAAACCCATTTTTGTTGTTTTGAGGTAGAAACCTATTGTTCTAAGAAGTATTTGAGATTTTTATGGTTTGTTTTAATGGAGAAATGGTTCCCAATGAGATATGGTCACCAATGGGTTATGAAATGTAAGATTACCAACATCTTGGCATATGTAGATTTCCCCATGTTATGATTAGAGAGTGCCTTACTAGTGAAAGCCAAGGGTCTCCCTTCTTGCATAAACACTACCCTGATGCCACAACCGGAAGCATCACTTTCAATGATGAAAGGCTTGGAAAAATTTGGTATGGCTAAAACTGGTGTTATGGTCATAGCATGCTTCAATTTGAGGAATGCTTGGTCAGCGGGTTCCATCCAAGTAAAAGAGTCCTTTAACATGGATGTGAGAGGGGCTTTTATTTTACCATAATTACGAACAAATTTGTGGTAGTAACCTGTAATTCCTAAGAATCCTCGAAGTCCCTTGAGAGTGTGAGGTTTTGGCCAGTCTTGAACTGCCTGAATCTTCTTGGGGTCGACCTTGACGCCATATTTGGAGATAATGTGTCCTAGATACTCCACTTCAGTCAAACCAAAAGAACACTTGGACCGCTTAGAAAAAAGTTGATGTTGTACAAATAATTCTAATGTCTGATCCACATGTATAAGGTGTTCTTCCAACGAGCGGCTATAAACCAAGATATCATCAAAGAAAACTAGGATGAACTTCTGTAGGAGAGGGTGAAAGATGTTCATCAGGATCTGAAATGTAGAAGGAGCATTTGTCAGACCAAATGGCATTACCAAGAACTCATAGTGACCTTCATGAGTACGAAATGCAATTTTGGGAATATCCTCGTCCTTGAGCCTGATTTGATGGTAGCCAGAACGAAGGTCTAACTTGGAGAAGTACATAGCTCCATGTAATTCATCCACTACCAAAATGGAAATTTTGTCCTTGATGGTAATTTTGTTGAGCTCAGGGTAGTCTATACACAATCACCATGAGCCATCTTTCTTACGAACTAGTAAAATTGGAGAAGAGTAAGGGATGGTACTAGGTCGAATGACACTAGTGTTGAGAAATTCTTGTACTATCTTCTTGATTTTGGACTTGAGAGCATGAGGATATCGATACAGTCTAATGCTCGATGGTGTATTACCTGGTAGTAGTGGAATAGCATGGACATGTGAGTGATGAGGCGACAGGGTAGTTGGTTCTAAAAAAATGCCATCATGCTTGGTCAGAACAAGTTGTAAACCTGTTGGAATTTGATCCATTGTGGAACTGCTTGGTTGAATTGAAAATATTTATGCAATGACCCCAAGGGATGACTTTTTCCACAATTTCTTCATACGATTGGAACTAATAATTTGGGAAGGACCTATTTTGGCACCATAGAGGGTGTGTGTTTGTCCATGTTGTGAAAACTGCATTCATAGTTCTGCAAAGTTCTAGGAGAGTGCCCAAGGTGCTCAACCATTGAGATCCCAACACAATGTCACATCCTCTCAATTGGAGGGCAAACATGTCTTGCTTGAGTTCATAATCCCCCATATTTATTTTAACATTGTGACATTTACCTTTATAATGTAAAGTGCCTCCATTTGCTACCATGACTTCAAATGAATTGCATGCATGTATATAGCAATTGGCCTGCTTAGCAACTCAAGGATCAATAAAGTTGTGTGTATTGCCTGAATTAATAAGAATTGTAAGGCATTGCCCTTTGAAAAAAACCACAATTTTTATGGTTTGTGGAGTGGTAATCCCGACAAGAGCATGGATGGAAATTTTTGATTGAGCTTTTTGGGTTTCCTCTTCCTTTTGAGTTGGTGCTTCAACTGTGTCACTCTTCTCATCACTATGGTCACTGCCATCAGGTTCCTCTGTATCTATTAAGAACAATATCTTATTTACACATCTATGCCCCTTCACAAATTGTTCATCACAATTATAACATAGCCCTTGGGTGCGACGCACATCCATTTCATCTGTAGTCAGTTGCTTAGGAGCAGGAGGTTTATTATCAGTATTATTTTAGAATTGAGGAGGAAAGGGAGATCGAGATTGAAAAAATCGCGATGTCCATCGTTGAGATGAGATTTTAGATTCAGTCAATCGGGCTAAACTGATAGCCTCCATCATGGTTTGTGGTTTAAACATCTTGAATTCAACCTGGAGATCATATTTCAACCCACTCACAAAACAACTCATAAAAAATCCCTCATTCAAGCCCTTGGTTTTATTTGCCAACTTCTCAAATTGTGTCTGGTAATCGCGAACTATGGTTGTTTGTTTCAACTTTGTCAATGCTCTTGTAAAGTCTTCATAGTCACTAGGGCCAAATCGGGTGAGTAATTGGGACTCAAGTCCTCCCAAGATAGATCAGGGTTAGTGGTTCATAGCTAGTAGAACCAGTGTAAGGTATCAAATTCTAAGTTGAAGGAAGCCATCTGAACCCGATGATATACAGGGACATTGTGGAGTCTAAAGAATTGATCAACTCGACATAACCACCCATCGATATCCTTTCCACTAAACTTAGGGAAGTCCAATTTAGGCATTTTAAAGGTCAGATCACGATCATAGTGAGTGGTTTCTATTTCCCTTCTTCGATATTCTATTTCCCTTCGATGACCTCGTTCAAAGTTTTCAGCTTGGTGTTCAAATGTGAGAGGACCTTGCAATTTGGTTTCCACCTCTATAATTTGTTCTGCCAAGCGGATTCTAGTGGCATCATGATCCGTTCAAAGCTCTTGAATCTTTTCTCTTATGGTGAGGTTTGTAGTGGTCAAGTAATCAAGGGATTTTTGCATGTCAGCCAATATTGTAGCAAGTTCTAACTCCTTATGTTGTCCATGAGTGCCCCCTGCCATTGTGGGCCCTCTTTCATTAAGTTACTAAAAATAGATGTGGGGTTTTAGGAGTTACTATTTTTAGTAAGGTGTCCAAAAAAGTTCTTGGGTGTGGTATATCAAAAGAATCAGCTCAAAAAACTAGGTATAATGAGATATACCCCACAACACTGATTTCGGGCACCCCAGATTTTTTTTTGTATTACTCTTTTGACGAGTCTACTAGTGTTGTCGATTTTTGATTTGGAGTTATGGTTCAAAATTTGGGGTCCGGGATCAACTGTCTCTGACTTGTAGTCTACCCCCTGACCACCTTGTCACTATCATGTCTCTTCCTCTGTCACTTGTACTGTGGTTACTAACATGGTTCCTGTTACTGACCCTAGGGATTTTCTAATATTGATAGTACTATTTCTGAAACTGGAGGTCTGTAATTCTGGATTGTTATAAGGGTTACTACTATCTACCTGATTATCATTGTTACTAACTAGAATGTTTCTGTCACTATCCTGACTATTCTGTATCTGACCATGAGCTATTGTAGATACTTGCAAAATCTATCCTGACTGTTGGTGCATGCAAGTTTGTTTTTGTGATAAGGAATTCCTTCTTTGTATGCTCACTTTTGGGGTTGTGAATGTAGGATAACATAACAGAGATGGTGTTGATTTGCAGGTGGAAGTTATGTTTTGCAGAACTAGAGTACGCTAAGTAAGGGAGTATGTAATACCCATAGGCCCTCTATTATATCACAGTGAACAATAGTGCTCGGACCAATATTTTAGGCCACTACCCAAGGAGGATTCCACACATACCCTTGAGATCACTATCTGCCTCTCTGATAGTATAGGAGGGTTATCATCCAGGATGTTGTGTCCCATGGACTATGGATAATACAAGGCCGAAAAGCTTTCTAATGGATAAAATTTTGTTTAAACCTAGATTTTCTTCTGATACACCTAAATATGCGTGGGAGCTCAAGTCCGTGCATGAGTGTTGTCTAAGGCCTAGGGATTGGAGCCTGATTAACCCTCACTTCACTAGACACTTTATGGGATATCTAGCTTAACCAATAATGATAGCTCCTTCATGATATTTTAAAACCCCCAACATAGGGTTTCTAACCTACACAACTAATGAAAAAGAGACTGTATTTTTTGGTATTTTCTGGTTTTTTGACTGAAAAACAGACTGTATTTTTTTGGATTTTTTAATAAAAAAAAAATAGAAACGAAAAACGCATGAAAAATTATACCTAACAGGCAGAATGGATGGCAAAAATAATCTTAGTTGCAGTAGAACTCGACCCTAGAAAGCGCTCTGATACCACTTGTTAGGATATCACTATTAAAAATAAACACATTCACACAAAATATTGAAAAATAACTCAAATACATCAAATAACTCAATAACACTGCAAAAATGGAACAATCTCACAATAACATAGAATCACAGGCCTCTTCGAGGGGGAAACCCCCTTCAATATTTTATTAGATTGGAAAAAAATGAATTCATACATGGCTTCATATCTTTTAAAAAAAACTTCATGCAACCCTACCTAAAGGCTCAAGAGTTTGCTTACACACAAAATGCCACTCGAGATAGAATCTCCTACCTACCATCAGTTACAATCTTGATAAAAATGGTTACATGAGATGGTGCCACTTGGCTAAGCACCATACTTGCCACATACATTACAAAGTATTACAAAATAATATTATAATGGGATCCCCCACGTTGGTAGTGGGTCATTACATAAGTAAATGAGAATTACAAAAGAGCGTTAGGATAGGATCCTAACAATAATATTGATTCAATTGTTGTGCAATACTGATTTTTGTGTGTCCATTATTTAAGCATAGTTGTAGTGGTTCATTTTTGCATTCACAGTTACTAACAACCTACAAAAGATAATACTTCAGAATCCTTCACAAAGGAATTTTACTAGACTTAATATGTCTATGAAAGTAGTTTTAAAACAACTTTTAGAAGCCAATGTAATTAATTTGCCTCCCATCAGACAACCAAATACTACAACTCCTTAGTGCAAGGTAGGTTAGCATTGTGCATATCATAGAGTGGAAGGACATTGGACAAACTCTTTAAAGAACTTAAAGCATGAGGTTCAAGTTTTGATTGATGTAGGATGTCGACGTTGGAAATTTTTAATCTTTAAATAATAAATAAAAGCTTACTAAGGTAGCTAATCAAGTGTCTTATAGAAGTGTACCACATCATTATGATAACAATATGATTAGGATGATAATAGCTACTTCAGAACAATAGATGTACAATCGATAGATCCAACGATCTCAACAAGATATAAGTTTCTCAACAAATATTTCCCTCTTAGAACTTTTGCAAAATTCTCCTACTCATAGAGAAGGCCTGATAAATGTGTTAAAGCAATAAGTTGTCCCTCCAAAATTTTCCCCTAGTGATATGACCAATATTGTAAGTTATCTTGGGATATGTCATCTCACATTCTCGGATGCTGATATCTCTTTCTCAAACTTGCAAGAAGATTCTTCTCTTTAAATCACCACATTTATTGGGGATACTTTTATCAAGAGAGTTATGATTGATAATGGTTCTTCCCTTAATTTATGCACATATCATTTCTTTCAAAATTTTGGATTAAAAGAGAGAGATTTAACTAAATCTAGTGATATAATTAAAACTTTCAACAACGGGTCCCAAGAAGCTTATGGTACCATATCACTTCCCCTCCAAGTTGGACCAAAGATTTTAGATACATTGTTCTATGTGGTATCTTATTCGACATATTTTAATCTTCTTCTTGAACATCGTTGCATCCATGCAATGAAGGTTGTCCCTTCTACTTTCTATTAATGTTTAAAATTTGAATTTAAAAACCAACTTGTTTCTATTTTGGGCGATCCTCATCCATTTAAATTTTACTCACTAGATGATCTAGCTCAAATTCATTCATCAAATTCCTTATCTAATGAATCTAAGCAACCTAAAAGTTTCGATAAGGAATCATTAATCAATATCTTATATGAGGATCAAGTCAACTCTTCTTATCAAGAATCTCCCTTAAATGAATCTCATCAAGGTTTAGAGTGGAGTGTTGAGGATGAGGGATCAACTTATCCTCCTTTGTCAGTCATAACCCCTGAGCAGTATGCCAAAGATGAGGATGCACCTCAAAATTGTTAGCATATTTTATATTTTAGCATATAGTTATTACATTATTATTGGGCGTATCTATTTATTTGAACATCCCATTATTAATAGTGTGTTGCAGTTGATTAGTTCTTGATTCCCTGGACTAATCCTGGCACCATTTTGTATTATTTAAGCATCATACGTTTAATGAATGATTTGCTGTTTTACTCTAACAAAAATGACATTTGCTTTGATGAGTTTGTCCCTTGCACAATGCAGGTTGAGTTTTCTAGTTCTCAAGTGGACTTTGGTTCTATGTCTCCCGAGGACCTTAACCAATTAGGAGTGATTCCTGCCCCACCTCCTCTTGAGGATGATTTTTCCATCCTGTTGGGCAAAACATTGGTTAGTTTTTCTATGGTTCAATTAATTGCCTCCATTTAATTGTCAACATGGGGTAGCTCGTAGTCTTGTGAGTAGTCATGCAAAATATATGCTTATAATTTCTTCTTCGGAGATGAGTCCCTTAGATCATGGTTTGGGGGGTATTTGGTATTCGTTGAAGTTTTTATTTAAACCAATAATATCATGCTACATCTAAGAAAATAGGATTGAAAGTGTTCAAAAACTAAATTACTACCTTATTGGAAATTATAAAAAACAAAGGAAATAACTGGAAAGTAAATTATTCTATAAAAGCAAATACAAAAAATAAGGGAAATAAGGGAAGAACTCTGTTGTAAGTGGGCCCACACTTCTAGCAGGTTCTGATCGCGTTAGATCTTCATCGGATGCTTTAGATGATTTTTATAGGAAAATACTCAAAAATTTTATTAACAACCACAACAAGAATTTACAAGAAAGTCTGGGGGGTCTTATTCAGGGGTGGCTGCATATTTGTAGATATGCAACCACACATTGTTACAATTCTCAAAACAAATCAGAAAATGATTCGCTTTTACAACTGCTTACTTAAATGAACGAATCAAAAAAAATATCATGATATTTTAACATATTCTATTTCTAGAATATGTCTGATATTTATTTGTCCTATTTACATAAATCATTTATGTAGCAGCTAGAAAATGGGTGGTGAGTCATATTTGACATTGTACCATGTTCAGTTTCAATGTTGGAATTCTTTTTATGTTGGTTGCTGAAGTTTCACTCTATTCTATTGACCACAGAGTCGTGCTGGATTTTGGCGTTAGTGGAAATCAGGTGTCGTGTCTGAAGAAGTCAGGAATCAGATACCTTGTCTACAGAAGTTGGAAAGTAGACACCTAACGAGAAGCAAGCGCTTAACATAACATGCACTTTATGGAAAGCAGGCGCCTAACGGGAAGTAGGCGCCTAACGGTTAAGTGTTGAACAAAAGTTAGGCAATTGAAAGGAATTTGGGTGCCTGAATTCATACTTCTCGCCTATGTTCCGTAGGTGTTTTGCCTTCATAAAATTGTAAGTGCCAGGTTTGAGTGGGACCTAGATGAAAACATGCCAAAATACAACAATTTTCACTAAATCTACACAAATTACACTTAAAGATAAATATTACATAATATGCAAAATAAAGTGTTAATTATATGTATAATTTTCATAAAACATTTATATCTACAAGAATAAGTGTTCCACATTATAGAGAAAAGAGTACAAAAAATAAATGATTTTGTGGCTCATCATCCCCCCATGCTTAAGGGGTGGCACGTCCCTGTGCCACTTTGAACTGGTAATTACCAGTTCTATTTACAACATCCCAATAAGCCCTATTGGTCAGTGTCCTCTTCTTCTTAGCGGCCTTGGATTTTTCTTTGTCCCAAGGCTTTTGCCTCTTTTGTGCCTTGGGAGCGACTGTCTCCTAACCTTGCTATTTCTAGCGTTTGCTGTGCTGAACTAGTTCACTTGACCCTGCTCTTTTCTTAGGTGGTTCTCTGGTCCAAGACACCTTGCCTTTTTTAATTTTCAGATAATAACCAGAGAAACTGGTGGCATCTTTTTGGAATGCAGGCTTAGCCATTTTCCAATACTCATGAAGGGGTAATTTTTCACCCACAAGCATTAATTCTTCATCACCAAATGGGATGCTGGACTTCTTAGCAACCCTGGTTGTGGGCAAATATGCCCCTGTTGGGTCAAGCTCAGGTTCAACTTTGACCTCTATTTTTGCCACTAGGGGAGTTCTACTGCTTGATGCCAGATATTCAGGTTGCACAAGGCCTAGAAATCCCATCCTCATAAAATATGCCTTCATTCATGAAGGCTTACCATCCTTTGACCCATACAAGTACCAAGACTGCTTAGGTCGGGCAATTAGAATTTTCTTGTGAGGCCTGTTAGATTTCTTCCTGACCTCTTTTTCTAATTCTTTACAGACCCTCTTAGAAGCCTTCTTCCAGTTCTTTTTGTCTGCTGTTGTATCCTCTTTGAGCTTTTCAAATTTTTGTTTTAGGGTAGTAAACAAATTATTGGCTGCCTCTTATTCCTCATCAGAATCTAGCTCTGATTTCTTATCATATTTGATGCCCAATGCCTTCAATTCGACAACTTTCGCTCTAGTTCTCGGTTGTCGTTGAAATACCCTTACAAATTTTTGCTTTGATCTTAGCTTTATTTGTTGTACCCTAGGGTGTGTTGGTGCAACTGTTGTTTCCTGGTGTATAGGAGATTCAGGCTACTGAGCCTCTTGTTCGTCGGTAACAAATTACTGCTCAATGGGGACTACTTCTTCCTCCTAAGGTTGTTCGGCCCCTACATCAACTGGAGAGTGCTATGTCTCTCCCTCCTTGCCTAAAATTTGAGGCTCTTCGACCTCCATCTCCTTTTCCTCCTCATCTCCTTTCTTTGTAGGTTGTTCTATATTTTGAGGCTCCTCAACCTCAACTTCATCCTCTTGAAGTATCTATTCTGTAGAAGGAGACGTGGAATAGGGTTACTCTACTTCCATTGCAACAACATCTCCTTGCTCTATTTTGATATCAACAAGGGGCACCTTTGTTGCCCCATCAATCTAAACCATCGCATCAACCTTGGTCGACTACTCGGCTCCTATTGGTCCACCCTGCAACTGTAATGCTCTAATATGCCCCTACAACTGCCAAATTATCTGGTACAATTCATGTATTTTTAGGGCAACTTCCTTATGAGACTCTTGAAATAGAGCCCGTTCTTCTTTAAACTTGGCTTCCCAAGTGGAAGCCTGCTCTCTCAAAACTTGCAACTGTTGCTGCAAATCCTTCACTTGGCCTTCTGGTGGTAATTCTTCTATGACCACCTCCTGTTGAGGAGTTGGCCCACTAGAAATGTCCTATAAAATTTGGGCCAAGTACTCCTCCCTATTAAGCTCATCGATTGGTGTATCCTCATTGGATGAGCTCGAAACCACCCTTGATACCTTTGTTCTTCTATTTTGCATCTTGGTTGAAATAGGCATGAAAGGAGGGCTTGGCGGATCCTGCCCTACCTCATCTCTGAATTAAGGGGTAGTAGCATACAAAGCCTGTGTTGCTTCCTCTCCAAATATGGGAAAAATAGAGGACGAGGCTTGTCTTTCTTCCCTTGTAGTTTCTATAGGCTGGGATGCAGGCACGTCTCTTCATGTTTTGTCACCCCTTGGGCTGATTGTTCATTCTAAATTGGCATCTCCCCCTCTACTTGTGCCCCTATCACTACACTAGTGCTCATAGTTTCCTCAATCATCACATTTCTTTGTGACTCTGCTTATCGTACCAAAGCCAAAATTAGGCCATGGTTAGCTAGGGTAGAGATTGTGCCTTCCTGGTATCACCTGGCCTCATCTCTAAGGGCACATGCAAGGTAATGTGGGACGTTGATTTTGTCCCCATGCAGTATGTGATTGAGAAAATGGAAGTGATTGGTGTTCAGTGTAGAGTACCTACCAAAACATGTGAAGAAGCAGGTGATCTACTCAAAAAATACCCTCTAGAGTCCGAGAATGAGTTGTTTTAGCAAGCCAACGTGTGTCAGGTGCTTGGTTGGTGCTCCAAAAAATCTTTGTACCTAATTTTTTTTTTGGATGCATATACATAGATATCCGTGGTGCATCACTATTGGTTGGTGTTTGATGATTGGGCAAACTGCAATGGACAATGATGGCCATGGTTCCCATGCAATGAATTTTCTTCAATGTGATTGGTTCTTGGTAGTTGCAATGTGGCTTATTCGAGAAATCCTACAAAATTCAAAACAAAAATTAGAAAAAACGTATCTCCTTGGGATGACAAACATCCCCTCCTCGAAATTTGGTTGATGTCAACTTTTAATTTTGTTCGCAATAGATTTGACTTTGCACGTGTGTGGGGTGCTGACGTGGCTCGGGCCACATCCCAATGCTGATGTGTTATTATTTCAAGGTGGAAAATGATCACAATAGATGGAAATCAAGTGCCTTTTTTATATGGAAATCAAACACCTTCTTTTCGAATTATGGGGCGTAGGTGCCTTGGAAATTGAAAACAAGAACCTTAGGAATCAGGCACTTTTCTTAACACGTAAAGCAGACACCTTAGCAATTAGGTGCTCTACTTAATATGGGAAGTAGACACCTTAGCAATCAAGCGCTTATGCCTAACATGGGAAGCATGTGCCTTAGCAATTAGGCACTTATACCTAACATGGGAAGCAGGTACCTTTTTGCTAACAGTTGGGTGTCGTACTTATAAAATAAACTTTATACAAACACATCTCTTTTTTCACAACTTATGCTAAGAAAATTTGGTGTTAATTTATCAAGAATTGGAAGTCGGGCGCTCTACTAGGGAAACCAGGAATCAAGCATCGATCTGCCAAAAAATGGGATGCGAGTGCCATCTTCGTAACATACTAGGAGTCAGGCATTATGGAGCGTATAATAGGAATCAAACATCTTTTATTGTAAAATGGGAAGCAGGTGACTTCTACTGTACAATGGGAAGCAAGCACCTTCTACCGTACAATGTGAAGCATGCGCATTCTTGCCATAAAATGAGAATCAGGCACCTTTTGTCATAACAAGAAGCAGGCGCCTTCCCATCAAATATAAAAAACTAGTGCTTCTATTTTATTCAACGGGTGCTGACTTTTCCTTGTATATGCACTGTCAGGTTGATCAGACCCTTCAGTGCTTCTGATTGAAAAATAGGAACAAAATCAACATTCGCCCCTGAACCAGTAGTTGAGTGTTTTATTGTCCAAAGAGACCAATCCAAACACTATGCAGATTCAAGTTTAGTATTCCCCTCTCTGAATGGGAACTAGCTACTCCTACTGCAAGCAAATTATCCTAGAAATATTGGAAGGTGTAGGTTCATGGATCTTGTGCTTGTTAGGCCTAGGTTTCCCAGACTACCTAACAATTGCACAAAGGGTATTGTTCCTGCAAAACAAAAACACAACTAAAAAAAGAAAAACTTTGAAAGAATAATTGTCTTTGGGACTATGTGGACTAGGTCCACATCTTACTAACTCAAGATAAAATCAGAATCAACTAGGGTTTCCCCCATGCCTAATCTAGACTCAATCATGTATGCTTCAGACACATGGTATGGATGCAGACGGTGGCCATTGATTGTTAAGGTAATGTTGCTGTCGTCTATTGTTTTGATCCTTACAACCCCATTGTTGATGACTTCAATCACTTCATATGGCCCCATCCAACACTACATGAGCTTGCCCTTCCTTTCTTGGAATCGAGAATCATAGAGTAATGCCTATTATCCCACTTTAAGCTACTTTGGACTAGTGTGGCGGTCATGCCACTTGGCCCTTTATTTCTGAATGATATCTATTTTTTGCAGAGCCTCAAGGTGATATTCATCCAACTGATGAAGCTACTGAATTCTTTATTTTTGTGCATCATCCATGTTTATATTCAATTCTACAATAGTCCTAAGTGTTTTTTCTTCAAACTCTATAGGTATCATTACATGTTCCCATAGACTAATTGAAATGGTGTAAAACTAGTAGTAGTCTTCTAGGTGGTCCTATAGGTCCACACTGCTTCTGGTAATCTAGTAGCCCAATCCTTCCTATGTTGTTGCACTATCTTTGTCAGGATATTTTTCAACTCTTGGTTGGTCACCTCAACTTGCCCATTCGCCTATGGATGGTAGGGAGTGGTTTTGTTATGCCTGAGTTTGTATTGTTGCATGAGTTCTTGGATAATATTTGAAGTAAACTGAGATCCTTGATTAGTTGTGATCTCCCTTGGGACCCCAAATCTTGTAAAAATTGATGAATACAAGAAATATGCTACAATTTTCTCCTTTGAATTATGAAAAGCCTGTACTTCAACCCACTTTGTCACATAGTCAGTATAAACTAGGATATACCTCTTACCTATTGACTGTGAATTAATAAGTCCTATGAAGTCCATCCCATATTTATCAAATGGTTCAATATGAACATGTGGTTGGAGTGGCATCTCATCTCTAAGAGTAGGTTTTCCCATCCTCTGACATTGATCACATTGGCTCACATGCTTGGTTGCATCCTTGAATAGTGAAGGCTAGTAATAACCATCCTGCAACACTTTATATGTAGTCCTTTTCCTAAAAAATGTTCACCACAAGGTTCATAATGGAAAGCCTTCAGTATTTTAGTTATTTCATTCCCAACAACACATCTTATCATGATTTGATCAGGTCTTGTTTTGAATAGGCACCCATCAATCCATGAGAAATCTGCACTTTTCTCAATTAAAGTCTATTTTTCATGAGGTAAAAGTGCAGGGGATACTTTACCAGTGGCTAAATAATTAGCCATATCTATGTACCAAGGTATCTGATCATTCAGAGCAAACAAATGCTCATCTAGAAATTGGTCCTCTGTAGCTGCATAGTTTGGAGGTGTCAATCTAGACAAGAAATCAACTACCACATTGTCCTTTCCTGGCTTATCCACTATTTTCACATCAAATTCCTACAAAAGCAACAACCATATAATAATTATTCCACTAATCCTAGGTTTTCTTGTCAAGTATCTAATCGCTAAGTGGTCAGTGTGTACAAAAACCTAATAACTTGTAATGTAATGATGAAATTTGTTAAGAGCATGTATTACTACAAGAAACTCCTCTATGATAGTATAATTTAGTTCAACACCTATGAGGTTTTTACTAACATAATAGATGAAATACAAATCATCACCATATTTCTATCCCATTACTGAGCCTATTACATTGTTAGATTCATCAACATATATGTCAAAAGGTATGGTCCAATTTGGACCTCTCAGCATTGGAGCAATAATTAATTTTTTCTTTAAGGTGTTGAATGCTTGTTCACATTCTTCAGTCCAGACAAACTTTGCATATTTAGTTAAAAACATGGTAAGAGGTTTAGTAGTTTTGCTAAAGTATGATATAAACCTCCTATAGTAACCGACTGATACTAGGAAACTGCAAATACCCTTTTGTGTTTTGGGAGTAGGCAGGGTTTGGATGACTTCTATTTTCTTTTTGTATACTTTGATCCCATATGTAGAAATATGATATCTTAAAACTATCCCTTCCTGCATAAGCATATAACATTTCTCATTGCTTAAGGACAGGTTAGTTTCCTCACAACATTTAAGTGTCTTTTCTAGATTTTATGTGGCGGTTTCAAAAGTTTCACCATATACAGTGAAATCATCCATGTATACCTCCACAGTCTCTCCAATCATATCTAAAAAATGCTAAGAACTACCCTCTAAAAGGTGGCAAGTGCATTGCATAGACCAAATGGTAAAACTCGGTAAGAAAATGTCCCCCATGGACAAGTGAAGGTGGTTTTATCTTGATCTTCTTCACCTATTTGGATCTGATTGTATCCTGAACCCTTCTAGGAAAGAAAAATACTTCTTGCCTGCTAAGGTGTCAAGGAATTGATCTATAAAGGGTAAAGGGAAGTGGTCTTTCTTAGTTGCTTTATTCAACAACCTATAATCAACACAAATTCTCCACTTCTCATTCTTCTTGGGCACCACCACTAATGGTGATATCCACTCACTATATAAAATGGGTTAGATGAATCCAATTGTGAGGAGTTTTTGTAACTCTGTTTTGACAATTTCTTTCGTAGTTGGGTTTTTCCTCCTCTATGGTTATCTTACTGGTTTTAACCTAGTCTTCCATATACATCCTATGAGTACAGGTATGAGGAGCTATTCCTCTCATGTCAGAATACTCCCAAGTAAAGACATATTGAAGTTTTTCCAATGTTTGTTTCAGTTTGGTTTGTTGTTCAACTGTCAACTTGTTATCCACATTCAAAATTCTACTAGGTGCAACTTTTATTTGCTAAATATGATGGTATTTTCCTCCCACTAATGGAAAATTAGGAGGACAGGAGGGTTCTCCCTAAAAAAAGTGAGATATCATCTTATCCTCATCACTTTCATCTTTCAACTCCTCAAGTGTCATAACATAGATCATTGATAGACCACCAATGTTTTGATTCTCATCCTCAAGTTCTCCCAACAAATCTATAGATTGTACGGGTGGATATATGATCAATTTTATTTATATTTTGACCATTTGAAATGGTCATTTGCCCATATCTACAACTTATGTAAGCATCAACTGTTGCCAACCAAGGTCTACCTAAGATTAATGGGTATCAAACTAATCCAAACATAGATTGCAATACTAAGTAATCTATTGGATACTCCCATGCATCTACTATAATAGTAATATCTTCCAATATTCCATCAGGGAGTACTGTAGATCTATCTGCCAACTAAAACACAATTTTATCGAGCTTCAGATTAGTCAATTTTAGTTTTTGCATGGTCTCCTAGGGCATGACATTAATGGCAGCCCCAAAATCTACTATTGTGTTGGGTAAAACACAACCTTCAATTTTTACAGCCAACACAAGACTACCTGGATCTGAGTAATTTTGGCTGTAGGTATTCCCTAACATAAGGTCAGCTAACTGGCCTACTAAACTGATTGCTTTAGTTGGTTTCCTCCTTGGTTTCTTGAGGCACAACTCTCTTATGGCCTTCCCATAAATAGGTATGTCTCTGATGGCCTGAAAGAGAAGGATTGTGACTGTTAACTTTTTTAAACTAGAAAGGATATCAAACTCTGTTTGTATTGGTTTCTTGGGTTCCTACAACCTTTATGTGATTCCCCTTTCTCAATTTCTATTGGTTTCTCTTCTTCTACAAGAGGAGTGACTTCTACACCTACTTGCTTTTCTAACCTTAACTGGATAGGATCACAATCTACCTTAATATTATACATAGGGTACATCTCATTTGCCATGTTAGGATCTCACTATTAAAAATAAGCACACTCACACAAAATACTAAAAAATAACTCAAATACATCAAATAACTCAATAACACTATGCAAAAATGGAACAATCTCACAATAACATAGAATCGTAGGCCTCTTCGAGGGGGCAACCTCCTTCAATATTTCATTAGCTTGAAAAAAGATGAATTCATACATGGCTTCATATATTTTAAAGAAAAACTTCATGCAACCCTACCTAAAGGCTCAAGAGTTGGCTTACATTCAAAATACCACTCAAGCTAGAATCTCCTACCTACCATCGATTACAATCTTGATAAAAATAGTTACATGAGATTGCGGCACTGGGCTAAGCACCATACTTACCACATATATTACAAAGTATTACAAAATAGTATTATAATGGGACCCCCCATGTTAGGAGTGGGCCATTATATAAGTAAATGAGAATTACAAAATGGCGTTAGGATATGAGCCTAACATGTCCTTTCCATTCAAAAAGCTTTATCCTCAAAGCTAAAAATGAGGGAATTGGTACTGGAGTTGATGGAGAGACTCCCATGTAGCATCTTCTGGTCAGAGCTCGTACCACTGAACAAGAACTTCTGTGATGGTACGATTATGAAGAGTGCAAGTTCAAAGATCCAATGATTTTTTAGGTTCGAGTAAGATGGACCCTTCCTCATCCAATTCTGGTAATGCTGATTGAACCTGTACCTGTGTGCCCACAACTTTTTTGAGAGAGGAAACATGGAAAATAGGATGGAGCTTGGAGGTGGGCAAAAGAGCCAATTTGTAAGCAGTGAAACCAATCCGTTGAAGAACTTGGTAGGGTCCAAAGTATTTTGCATTAAGTTTCTGGCACCAACAAAGTTGTAGATATGATTGTTTGTATGACTGCAAGAGAAGGAAGAACATATCACCCACATAAAAGCTACGCTCAGAACGATGTTGGTCAGCCTGTTGTCACATCCAATTCTGAACCATGTCCAAATTCTGCTTCAACTGGTGGAGAAAATCGATATGTTGGCTGAGATTAGTGTCGACTTCTTGGACCTTGGAGCTACCTAGGATGTATGAAGAAGGCATGAGTGGAGGGTTCCCATAAACAACCTCAAAAGGGGTGAGTTTGGTTGCTTTATGATAGAAAGTGTTGTACCACCATTCGGCCAAAGGAAGCCACTTTGCCCATTGAGTAGGATGATCTGATGCAAAGAAACGAAGGTAGGTCTCCAAATATTTGTTGACAATATTAGTTTAACCATCCGTTTGTGGATGGTAGGCTCAAATCATTTTGAGTTGAGTTCCCTGCAACTTAAACAGTTCTTGCCAAAAATGACTTGTGAAGGTTGGGTCTCAATCGGACACAATGGAGGTGGGCATACCATGAAGGCGAAGAATAGAATCAAGAAATATTTGGGCAATGGTGGAGGTTGTGTAAGGGTGGCCAAGGGAACAAGAATGAGCATACTTCAAAAGGTGATCCACTATCACGAGAATAACATACTTACTACCAGATTTAGGTAACCCTTCTATAAAATCCATGGAAATATCAGTCCAAACCTAATCTAGAATGGACAAGGGTTGAAGAGTACCCGAAGAACATACCGTTTCACCTTTCATCCATTGACAGGTATCACAAGCTGCTACAAAATCATGGATGTCCTCTTTTATACCTTTCTAGAAGAATGTACACTTGAGGCGTTCATATGTTTTAAGAAATCCTGATTGGATTGCAGAGGGAGCAATATGTAGTTCCTTTATGAAAAGCTCATGGAGTGGGGACATGTGAGGAAGAACAAGGCATTGGTGATAACGCAGGCTATGGTCATCCCAATTGTAGCTTGGGAATGAAGAAGGATCATTATGGAGCAAGGCCACCAAAGCTTACAAGTCTACATCCTTAAGTACCTCCTATCGTAAGGAATCTATCCATTAAGGAACAGGTGAGGAAATGGCACATAACATACTGAGGACCTCAAATTGGCAAGAGAGACCATCATCCACAAGATTCTCTTTACCCTTCTTATAGGTGATATCATAATCATATCCCATGAGTTTAGAAATCCATTTTTGTTGTTCTGGGGTAGCAACTTGTTGTTCCAAGAAGTATTTGAGACTCTGTTGGTCTATTTTAATGGAGAAATGGCACCCAATAAGATATGGTCGCCAATGGGTTACGATATGTAATATTGACAACATCTCCTTGGCATATGTAGATTTTTCCAAGTTACGATCAGAGAGTGACTTACTAGTGAAAGCCAAGGGTCTCCCTTCCTGCATCAACACTGCCCCGATTCCATGAATGGAAGCATCACTTTCAATGACGAAAGGCTTGGAAAAATATGGCATGGCTAAAACTGGTGTTGTGGTCATATCATGATTCAGTTCAAGGAAGGCTTGGTCAACAAGCCCCATCCAAGTAAAAGAATCCATAATTACGAACAAATTTGTGGTAGTAACCTGTAAGCCCTAAGAATCCCCGAAGTCCCTTAAGAGTGCAAGGTTTTGGCCAGTCTTGAATTACCTGAATCTTCTTGGGCTTAATCTTGATGCCATATTTGGAGACAATGTGTCCTAGATACTCCACTTCAGTCAGACCAAAGGAACACTTGGATCGCTTAGAAAAAGTTGATGTTGTACTGACAATTGTAATATCTAATCCACATGGATAAGGTGTTCTTCCCATGAGCAACTATAAACCAAGATATCATCAAAGAAAACCAATATGAACTTCCATAGGAGAGGGTAAAATATGTTGTTCATCAGGCTTTGAAATATGGAAGGAGCACTTGTTAGACCAAATGGCATTACCAATAACTCATAGTGACCTTCATGAATACAAAATGCAGTTTTAGGAATATCTGCATCCTTGAGCCTAATTTGATGGTAGCCAGAATGAACGTCTAACTTGGAGAAGTACATAGCTCCATGTAATTCATCCAACAATTCATCCACTATCGGATTAGAGAATTTATCCTTGATGGTAATTTTTTTGAGATCACGGTAGTCTATACACAATTACTACGAGCCATATTTCTTGCAAAATAGTAAAATTGGAGAAGAGTAAGGGTTGGTACTGGGTTGAATGACACCAAATTTGAGCAATTCTTGTACCATATTCTTGATTTTGGACTTGAGAGCATGAGGATACCGATATGGTCTGATGTTGGGTGGTGCATTACCTGGTAGTAGTGGAATAACATGGTCATGTGAGCAATGAGGCGACAGGGTAGTTGGTTCTGAAAAAATGTCATCATGCTTGGTCAGAACAAGTTGCAAATCTACTGGAATTTGATCCACTGTGGAAGTGCTTAGTTGAATTGAAAATATTTGTGCAATGACCCCACGAGATGACTTTTTCAACAATTTCTCCATATTATTGGAACTGATAATTTGGGAAGGACCTGTTTTTGTACCATGGAGGTTGTGTGTTTGTCCATGTTGTGAAAACTACATCTACAGTTCTGCAAAGTTCCAAGAGATAGTGCCCAAGGTGGTCAACCATTGATATCTCAACACAATGTCACATTCTCCCAATTGGATGGTAAACATGTCCTGCTTGAGTTCATAATCCCCCATCTTTATTTTAACATTACGATATTTACCTTTACAAGGTAAAGTTCATCCATTTGCCACCATGAATTCAAATGAATTGCATGTGTATATAGCAATTGGTCTACTTAGCAACTCAAGGATCAATAAAGTTGTGTGTACTGCTTGAATCAATAAGAATAGTAAGGCATTTGCCTTTGAAAAACCCACAACTTTCATGGTTTGTAAAGTGGTAATCCTGGCAAGAGCATGGATGGAAATTTCTGCTTGAGGTTCTTGGGTTTCCTCTTCTTGTTGAGTTGTTGCTTCAACTGTGTCACTCTCCTCATCACTATGGTCACTGCCATTGGGTTCCTCTGCATCTATTAAGAACAATCTCTTATTTTTACATCTATACCCCTTCACAAAATTTTCATCACAATTATAACATAGCCTTTGGGTGCAATGCACATCCATTTCATATGTATTCAATCGCTTAGGAGTAGGAGGTTTATTATTAGTATTATTTTGGAATCGAGGAGGAAATGAAGGTCAAGATTGAGAAAATCATGGTATCTGTCGTTGAGCTGAGAGTTTAGATTCAGCCAACGGGCTAAACTGATAGCCTCCATGATGGTTTGTGGTTTAAACATCTTGAATTCAACTTGGAGATCATTTTCAACCCACTCATGAAACAACTCATAAAAAATCCCTCATTCAAGCCCTTGGTTTTATTTGCCAACTTCTCAAGTTGTGTTTGGTAATCGCAAACTATGGATGTTTTTTTCAACTTTATCAATGCTCCTGTAAAGTCTTCATAGTCACCAGGGCCAAATCGGGTGAGTAATTGGGACTCAAAGCCCTCCCAAGATAGATCAGGGGTAGTGGCTCATAGCCATTGGAACCAGTGTAAGGCATCAAATTCTAAGTTGAAGTAAGCCATATGAACTCAATGATATACAGGGACATTGTGGAGTATAAAGAATTGATAAACCCGACATAACCACCCATCAACATCCTTTTCACTGAACTTAGGGAAGTCCAATTTAGGCATTTTGAAGGTTGGATCATGATCATAGTGAGTGGTTTCTATTTTCCTTCTTTGGTCTTTTGTTTCCCTTAGGTGACCTCATTCAGAGTTTTCAGCTTGGTGTTCAGATGTGAGAGTACCTTGTAATTTAGTTTCCACCTCTGTAAGTTGTTCTACCAAGTGGATTCTAGTGGCATCATGATCCGTTCGAAGCTCTTGAATCTCTTCTCTTATGGTGAGGTTTGTAGTGGTCAATTAATCAAGGTATTTTTGCATGTCGGCCAATATTGTGGCAGGTTCTAACTCCTTGTGTTGTCCACGAGTGCCCCCACCATTATGGGCCCTCTTTCACTAAGTTACTAAAAATAGATGTGGGGTTTCAGGAGTTTCTATTTTTAGTAAGGTATCAAAAAAAGTGCTTGGATGTGGTATATCAAAAGAATCAACTCAAAAAATAGGCACAATGAGCTATACCCCACAACATAGGTTTCGGGCACCCCAATTTTTTTTTGTATTGCTATTTTGATGAGTCTACTAGTGTTGTCGATTTCTAATTTGGAGTTACGGTTCAAAAGTTGGGGTTTGAGATCAACTATATCTGACCTGTAGTCTACCCCATGGCCACCCTGTCACTATCATGTCTCTTCCTCTATCACCTATATTGTGGTTACTGAAACGGTTCTTATTACTAATCCTAGGGATTCTCTAACACTAACAATATTGTTTCTGAAACTAGAGGTCTGTAATTCTAGTCTATTATAGAGGGTTGTTACTATCGACCTGACTATTGTTGTTACTGACCAAATTGTTTATGTCACTATAATAGATAGTTGCAAAATATACCCTGATTGTTGGTGCATGTAAGTTTGTTTTCTGTGATAAGGAATGCCTTCTTCGTATGCTCACTTTTGGGGTTGTGAATGCAAGATAACAGAACAGAGATGGTGTTGATTTGTAGGTGGAAGTTATGTTTTGTAGAACCAGGGTATGCTAAGTAAGGGAGTATGTAATACCCATAGGCCATATTTTATACCGCAGTGATGAACAATAGTGCTCAGACCAATATTTTAGGCCACTACCTGAGGATTCCACACATGCCCTTGAGCACACTATCTGCCTCTATGACAGTACGTGAGGGTGATTGTCTTGAATGTTGTGTCTCATGGACTATGGATAATACAAGGCTCAAAAGCTTCCTAATGGATAAAATTTTGTTTAAACCTAGATTGTATTCCAATACACCCAAAGATGTGTGGGAGCTCAAGTTCGTACGTGAGTGTTGTATAAGGCCTGGGTATTGGAGCCTAATTTCCACTCACTTCACTAGATGCTTTATGGGCTATCTAACTTAGCCAATAACGATAGCTCCTTCACGATATTTTAAAACCCTCAGCACAATGTTTCTAACTTACACAACTACTGAAAAAAGATTGTATTTTTTTTGTGTTTTTTGATTTTTGGCCGAAAAAAACAGACAATATTTTTTTTTATGTTTTAATAAAGGAAAAAATAGAAACCAAAAACACATAGAAAATTATACATAATAGGCGAAATGGATGGCAAAAATCATCTCATTTGTAGTAGAACTTGGCCCTAGAAAGCGCTCTGATACCACTTGTTAGGATCTCACTATTAAAAATAAGAACATTCACACAAAATACTAAAAAATAACTCAAATACATCAAATAAATCAATAACACTATGCAAAAATTAAATGCAAAAATGGAACAATCTCACAATAACACATAATCGTAGGCCTCTTCGAGGGGGCAACCTCCTTCAATATTTCATTAGCTTGCAAAAAGATGAATTCGTACATGACTTCATATCTTTTAAAGAAAATCTTCATGCAACCCTACCTAAAGGCTCAAGAGTTGGCTTACATGCAAAATGCCACTCGAGCTAGAATATCCTACCTACCATCGATTACAGTCTTGTTACATGATATGGTGCCACTTGGCTAGGCACCATACTTGCCACATACATTACAAAGTATTACAAAATAATATTATAATGGGATCCCCCACATTGGGAGTGGGTCATTACATAAGTAAATGAGAATTAAAAAATGGCATTAGGATAGGATCCTAACATTCCATCTGATATACTGGATGCTGCTTGTTGTTTAGGTTTGTTGTTGGCTGTGCTGGTAACTAAGGAGTCCTTGGAGCAGGAAGAGTAGACAGACTTGGCTATAGTGGAGCTAGAGCAATATGTTATGGATATTGATTCCAAGCATTTTGATTTCTCCACTACTTCCCAGGTTGCTGGTATTGTTTCCAAGGGTAAGGGTTGTAAGGATTTACTCCTTGGAGAAAAGGATTCCAAGGTTGTTGACCATACCATCCCATGTTGGGTGGTTGGGCTTGCCCTTGGTTTTGGTTATTGCTACCCCCATAGGATGACATTATTGATTGCAAATTATTATCCATAGGAGACTGTTGCTAGTACCTCCTATTACCCATAAAGTATGCCTCTGCTAATTTAGGTTCCTCTTTAGATTTCATTAATTGTGGACACAACTTCGTTTTATGATCCTTTTTACAGACAACACATACACGAACTTTATTTTATGGACACTCATTTTTGGGGTGTTTGCCTCTATATTTAGGATATAAGTAGGCCAAGGCTACCTCATTCTCCTGCTTCTTTCTCTAACGTAGAAGGGTATCCATTTGAAGATCCAGAGATGATAACATCTCGCTCTTAAGGTCCTCAAGCATGTTGCCTATTTCTGTTTTAGTGATAGTGGCTGACTGCTTAACATTTCTAGGGGTCAACTTACCTTTTCTTCTTGAAAAGTTTTGACACAACTATCGAATATCATCCATTTTATGTTGGTAAACATCTCCCCTAGAGATCATGTTTAAAGCTTCCAAGGATTCATTTGTCAGTCCTTTCAAAAAAATACTTCTTAGGGACCTATCTCCTAGTTTTGAATGGGGTGATCTTTGCAAATTGAAGCTAAACCTATCCCAATATTATTCCACAGATTCCCCTTCATTTTGTGTCATGTATAGGACTTCCTCTCTTGCATCTCTTGCTTTGCCAAAATCCTTTTTTTGATCTAGGAAATGTTTCTTCAATTGTTCCTAGGTAGTGATCTGTTTATCCCCCAAGCTGATGAACCAGTGCAAAGCTGAATCATCAAGGGTAGAAGGGAATAATTTTAGTTTCTGAGCATCTATGGTGTAATCCACAGATCTATATAAAACATCAAATTGAAATAGAAATAGGTCTGGAACTTCTTTTGGTAGTCCTCTAAAGGTTGGAATGTGGGTAGGATAGATATGTTTCATCTTGTGATCTCCCCCTACCTCTCCTATTTGAAAACTAAAACTAGTGGATGTTTCCTCTAGATTTTTTGCCATTATGCCCTCTACTGGAGTTTCTACCCCTGCTTCATTCAAAGCAACTATCAATGCTTCTAGTTCATTTATTTTATCCTTCATAAGGATGGATAAGTTAACATTTGAGATGGTTTCGTCTAATACTGCTTGCCAATGTTCAACATTCAGGAGATCTTCATCGAATTGAACTCTACTTATCTCTGACCCTACTCTAAGATTCTATTGATTTTTTTAGAAGGGTCCTGTGCAAATAGTGGGTGTTCCCACCAATGCACATGTGGAGATTGTGATGGTGAGAGTTTAGTCTCAGATTCAAGTTTTATTGAAGCAAAAGTATTTTGAGAAACAACTTCTTTGTTTTTGACAAAACGATCGTTTTGTCCCCTATTCTTAGGTGGACTCATACAAAGTTTTAGATTAAGGTTTCTGGAGAAAACACTCTAAACTACTTCTATTATGCTTCCTTCAGAACAAAAAATTATAATGGCTACTCCCCGACAACGATGCCAAAATGTTGGGCAAAACATTGGTTAGTTTTTCTATGGTTCAATTAATTGCCTCCATTTAATTGTCAACCCCGGGTAGCTCGTAGTCTTGTGAGCAGCCGTGCAAAATATATGCTTATAATTTCTCCTTTGAATATGAGTCCCTTAGATCATGGTTTGGGGGGTATTTGGTATTCGTTGAAGTTTTTATTTAAACCAATAATCTCATGCTATGTCTAAGAAAATAGGACTGAAAGCATTCAAAAACTAAATTACTACCTTGTTGGAAATCACAAAAAACATGGGAAATAACTGGAAAGTAAATTAATCTATAAAAATAAATACAAAAAAAAGGGAAAGAAGGGAAGAACTCTATTGTAAGTGGGCCCACGCTTCCAGTAGGTTCTGCCCATGTTAGATCTTCACCGAACGCTTTAGATGATTTTTACAGAAAAATACTTAGAAATTTTATTAACAACTACAACAAGAATTTACAAGAAAGTTCGGGGGGTCTTCTTTAGGGGTGGCCTGCATATTTATAGATATATGGCCACACCCTGTTACAATTCTTAGAATAAATCAAAAAATGATTTGCTTTTACAACTACTTACTTAAATGAAGGAATCAAGTAAAATATCATGATATTTCACCATTTCTGTTTCTAGAATACGTCTGAGATTTATTTACTCGATTTACATAAATTATTTATGTAGTAGCTAGAAAATGGGTGTTGAGTCATCTTTGACATTGTCCCATGTCTGGTTTCAATACTAGAATTCTTTTTATGCTGGTTTTTGAAGTTTCACTTTGTTCTGCCGACCACATAGTTATGCTGGAGTTTGACATTAGTGGAAATCAAGCACCACATTTGAAGAAGTCAAGAATTAGTTACCTTGTTTGCAAAAGTTGGGAAGTAGGCACCTAATGGGAATTAGACACCTAACAGAAATAGATGCTTTACAAAAATTAGGTACCTAACGGGAAGTAGGCACCTAACGGAAAGCAGACGCCTAATGGTTAAGTGTCGAACGAAAGTTAGGCATTTCAAAGGAATTTGGGTGTCGGACTTCATACTTATCGTCGAGGTTCTGCAGGTGTTTTGCCTTCATAAAATTGCAAGTGCTAGGTTCGAGTGGGACCTCGATAAAAACATGCCAAAATGCAAAAATTTACACTAAATCTACACAAATTACACTTAAAGACAAATATTAGATAACATGAAAAATAAACTGTTAATTATATATATAATTTCCATAAAATATTTATATCTACAAGAATAAGTGTCGCACATTATAGGGAAAAGAGTACAAAAAATGAGCAATTTTGTGGCTCATCACATCCTTATTAAGGAGACCATAGATGTGAACATAGGTTCTGAGGAAGCCCCTAGAATACTTAAGTTAGGTAAATCCTTTTCCATGGACGAGTAGGAGCAATTGACCAATTTGTTAAGGGAATATCAAGATATTTTTGCATGGTCATATGCTGACATGACATGGCTTTATACCTCCCTTGTCATGCATCATTTGGTAGTTAAACCTAGTGCTAAGCCTCTTAATTAGAAACTTAGGAAGATGTATCCTAAGGTCACCTTGCCAATCAAGGAAGAGCTTTAAAAACTCCTTGACATCCATTTTATAAAACCCATCGACTACTCTGATTGGATCTCCAATGTCGTTCCTATAACTAAGAAGTAACGAACAATCAAAATATATACTGACTTTCAGGATATTAATTTAGCATGTCCCAAGGACGATTTTCTCTCGCCCAACATAGATCATATTGTAGATTTCATCACCAAATATGGAATGCTTTCACTCATGGATGGTTTCTCAGGCTACAATTAGATTATGATTACCCCTAAGGATCAAGGTAAGATAGCATTTATTACTTCATGGGGTACCTTCTGCTAAAAAGTCATGCCTTTCAACTTGAAGAATGCAAGGGCTACCTATCAATGGGTCATGACTTATATTTTCCATGACATGATGCATGATATTCATCTTAAATCTGCTAAGTGTGTGTTTGGAGTCACATTTGGCAAGTTATTTGGCTTCATAGTTTCTAAACGAGGCATTGAAGTGGATCCCACTAAGATAATGACTATCATTGACATGCCACCTCCCCACACCCTGACCAAATAATGTAGTCTACAAGGTAAGCTTCAGTCTATCCATCGGTTCATTGCCCAATTAGTTGATAAGTGCTAGCCCTTTTTTAAGCTTATTAAGAAAGATGTGGTTTTCTAGTGGGATTATAAATATCAAAAAGCTTTTGATAATCTTAAGAAATATTTCACCTCCTTGCATATTTTAGTGCCTCTTGTGCCTGGTAGGCATTTGATGCTTTACATGGCAGCCACTGTTCATGCTTTGGGAGCCATGTTGGCCCAACATGATGATCAAAACAAAGAGCGAGCTATCTACTACATCAGTATAACCTTGGTTATCTATGAAACTAGGTACACTCCGTTAGAGAAGCTTTACCTTATCGTAGTGTTTGCTTCCCAAAAGTTAAGGTACTACATGCTCAACCATAAGACATTGATAGTTGTAAAGTTTGATCCTTTGCGCTATTTGATGTCTAAGCCCCACCTTTCAGGTTGAGCTACTAAATGGGTGCTGGCCCTTAGTGAGTATGAATTGACTTTCATAGGTCATAAGGCTATTAAGGGTCAGGTGATCACTGATAAGTTAGCCTCCGGTCCCCTAGAAGCTACCCATCCTATAATTATTGAGCTTCTCGATGAGTGCTTCAATGGAAGAGTCTGAGTCTTGGACTTTGTTTTTTGATGGATCCTGATGCATAAAGGGTGCTGGTGCTAGAGTCATTCTAGTCACCCCACAAAAGCAACTCATCCCCTTGTCCTTAAATTTTTTTTTGTCTTGCACGAACAATACTTTAGAATACGAAGCTTTGATCCTTGGTCTCAAAGCATCTTTAGTTTTGCAGGTTAGAGTCCTTTCGATCTTTGGTGACTCTCAACTTGTGGTTAATCAGATTAATGGTGTTTATCAAACTCGAGATGATAAGCTTAAGCATTACAAGAATATTATTACCAAGTTGATGTCCTTGTTTGATCGAGTAACCATAAAGTCTATCCCTAGATCCTCAAACTACCATGTGGATGCCATGGCTACTGTTGCATCCTTGTTTCCTTTAGAGTTAGAAGATGATCAAGTATCGATCATCATTAGATAACTTCAAGAGCCTACATCACTTTGTTCTTGTCTTTCCCCATTAGATTGTTTAATTTGTTGGAGCTTCCTCATCTAAGCCATGGTATACTGACATATTTAATTTCCTTAAGGATGGTTCAATTCCTGATGGTTTAGATTGCAATTAGTGTAAGATGTTGTGCAAAAGAGTGTGTTTATTCGTTATAATTGGTAATACTTTGTATCGACATTCTTTTTAAGGTATCCTATTATGATGTCAACTTTGATGAAGCTTGACTTGCTATTAGTGATGTTCACAAAGATTCATGCGGAGGCCATTTTAGTGGTAATGCTATTGCCAAAAAGCTTCTTTGGATGGGTTACTACTGGCCTTCCATGGAGAAATATGCATGCAACTATGTTTGGTGCTGCAACAAGTGTCAAGGCTATGATCATCTTGTTCATGCTCCTTCTCGATACCTTTAGGTTATATCTTCTCCTTAGCCCTTCTCCATGTGGGGATTGGACATTATCGGGAAGGTTAACCCAGTATCATCATATGGTCACAAGTTTATCATTACTGTGATTGAGTACTTCACTAAATGGGTCGAAGCCATGCCCCTAGCTACAGTGATTGGAACTCAAGTTTCTAAGTTCATCTTCAACCAATTCTTTGTAGGTTTGGGATTCCTTTGGTGATTGGTTTTTACAATGACAATACTTTCAAGAATAAGGATGTTTGTAATATTTGTGCTAAGTACAAGATTCAACACAGGTGGTCAACCCCTTATTACTATCAAGGTAATAGATAAGCCGAAACATCCAACAAGTCCTTGATCAAGATCTTGAAGAAGTTGATTATTAAGGCCAATCGTGACTGGCATATTCAACTTTACCTTGCCTTGTGGGCCTATTGCACTAGTGTGCATACCTCCACAGGTGCCTCACAATATGTCTTGGTATATGGGTATGAGGCTGTGTTTCCTTTTGAGCTCGAGGTTCCCTTATTGTGCATATTATTGCAAGATGTCGTGGGCAGTGATGAGTATTGTGTAGATCGTTTACACCAATTGAAGCTATTGGATGAAAAGCACATTCATGCCTTAGAAAATTTGTGAGCCTATCAGGATAGGCTACAATAATCTTATTCTAAGAAAGTTTGCAATTATTCTTTTGAGGTTGGGGACCTTGTACTCAAGAAAAACTAGAAGAACACAAATGCTCGTGCTAATATTCGAGGTAAGTTTCAATCCAATTGGTTAGGTTTCTTTGTTATAATAGCCAAGTTTGGCTCAGGTGCCTATCATTTGGCTTCTCTATATGGTAAAGAAATTAAAGAACCTATGAATATAATGCATTTAAAAATATATTATGCTTGATCCATCATCTGCATTACATTTTTGCATTTATCTTAGATCATACTGCATTTGCTCACCTGCTCATACTGCATTAACTGCTTGTCATACTTTGCATGATTTCCTGACATTCTATTTTTTTGCACTTTTGCTTATCATAATTGTATTTGTTTCTTGTTCATGACTTCTTGTTTATATAGCTTCTTGGGATTTGCAACAATGGTAAGTGATAACACCTAGTTAGATCGTAGTTCACATGCATTGCACTCTCACTAGGGCTTTGATGCCTAGCAAAGTCCCAACCTAGGGCCCATGCATTTTCATCCCTTCTTCTCCTCTTTATTGGCAATTTTGGGTACCTTGGGTACATTGCATTTGCTCAAGTGAATAAGTTGTCATTGATGTCAAGAAGCTGTTTGAAGGAATTTGATTTGATGTAAAATAATTTGTTTTGATGAAGTTTCGGCTTGACAGGTTCGAAAGAAAGTAAGTTGGAAAAATGTCGCGATATCGCGACATGTCGCATTTTCACGACTTAAACAGGAGAGAGAAAGCTTTTTGAAAAAGTGTCGCGATATCGCGACATGTCGCATTTTCGTGACTTAGGCAGGAGAGAGAAAGCTTTTTAGAAAAGTGTCACGATATCGCGACATGTCACAGTTTCGCGACTCAAAGAGGAGAGAGAATGTTCGAGTCAGAAATGTCACGATTTCGCGACATATTGCAAGGAAAGTTGAACGGACAAAAAAGTGTCATGATTTCGCGACATAATGCAGGAGAGAGAGTCCAGGAGAAAAAGTGTCGCGATATCGCGACATGTCGGGTTTTCGCGACCCGAAGAAAAGAAAAGCGCTAAGGAGAAAAAGTGTCACGATTTCGTGACAAGTCAGAAGACAAAGTGAAAGCAAGGTAAAGTGTCACGATTTCGTGACGTGCTGCAGAAGAGCTAGAGTCCAGTATGAACTGTCATGATTTCGCGACGAGTTCGAGGAAAGAGAAAGCAAAATGAAAAGTGTCACGATTTCGCGACATGCTGCAGAGTTCGGAATGGGAACTGTCATGATTTCGTGACATGCAACAAAGGAAAGTGTTCCAAGTGAGAACTGTCATGATTTCGCGACATGCAGCAGAGAAAAGAGTTCGAAGTGAGAATTGTCACGATTTTGCGACAGGTTGCAGAGAAGTCGTACGAAAGTTGAAAGCATCGCGATTTCATGACAGGCTGCAAAGAAAACGTACGGAAGCTAGAAGTGTCACGATTTCATGACAAGTTCAAGGAGGAAGAGCTCAAAGGTGAAAGCGTCGCGATTTCGTGACATGTTCCATTTTCGCTAGTGAAAGCAGTCAAGAGTGCAAGGAAGAGAAAGTGTCGCGATTTCACGACAGATTGAGATAGCAACGTTCGGTTGGAGAAAGTGTCATGATTTCATGACAAAAACAGAATGCAGGCCTTCTATAGGAGAAGTGTCACGATTTCGTGACAAAAGTAGAGAGGAAGGCTATGAAGACAGAAGTGTCACGATTTCACGACAAAAGCCGAGAAGAGGTTGAGAAAGCGAGAAATGTCACGATTTCATGACAGAAGTGAAGATGACGTCAGCAGAGGCAGAAGTGTCACGATTTCATGACAAAAGCCAAATGAAAGTGTTCGGTTGCAAAAGTGTCATGATATCGCGACATGTTGTAGTTTCATGATAGAAGCTACAGAAGAGTTGCAGAGGCAGTGAAGCCAACAAAGTTAAATTTGGGCTAACAAAGATTAGGGTTTGCAGCCGACGTAGTTTAGGGTTGTGCAATCGACTAAGATCAAGGTTTTGATCTTGAAAGTATTAGTATAAAAGGAGGGCTGTTTGAAGAGTTAAAGTATCGATTTTGTGTGTGCGTTCGAAGTGCGACATTCATAGATAGAGTGCAGGGGAGAAGTCCGATCGCTGAGAGCAGAGTGCATTTTGTCGAATCTTCTAAGTGAGAGAGATCACAAGGAATCAGAGTGCGCAAAGACGGTGCTGCTGAGTTTGCGCACAGAGAGCAAAAAAGCGCAAAGCTATGGGGTGCATCGTTTCTGCGACGTTCGAAGATAGTGCGTAGGCTTTGATGGTTTTGGACAAATAATTGAGAGGGATTGTTGGACAGATTTGAGCAAGCTTTTGTTGAGCTTGTGGAGCAGTTTGGGCAGGTTCTAGTGAGAACTTGCAAAGCAGATCTGAGACAAGTCTTGGTGAAGACTTGGGTGAAGATCAAGCAAGCTTTTGTGGAAGCTTGTGAACAACTTCTGTGAACCAGATTTGAGGACCAGTTGAGGACAAATATTGGTGCAGATTCGAGGACATTTGTGCTAGACCGAAGGACTATGTTTGGTGCAGATCAGAGAAAGAGAACGAGGACATTTGTGCTAGACCGAAGGACTATGTTTAGTGCAAATTCGAGGACCAGTTTTGGAGGTGATAGAGTTGAGGACAGAGGTCTCCAGCCAGAGTAGGGAGGACAGGTGTCTTCTGTGGATAGAGTTCCATTTGCTAAGGGCAGCGAAGGCAGAGGTCTTCTAGAGGATCACCAGCCAGAGCTAGGGGATTGGTGTCTCCTTTGGGTTGGTGCCCATAAACATTGTAATCGGGAAAGGTATTCCCAGAATTTGGTTGATAAAATTTTAGTGAAAGATTTTATCCGTGGAGTAGCCCACATTGGGTGAACCACGTAAATTGTTGTGTCTCTTTGTGGATGGTGTTTTGTGCATTGCTTTGATTACGGCTTTTGATACTTCTATCTATACACTGCATAATATTGAATTGAAAGTTGAATTGAAGGAAAAAGTAAAAAGTGGTCTTATACTGTTCACCCCCCCTCTCAGTATAAGCTTGTGTTCTTCAATTGGTATCAGAGCCGGTGCCTTCGAAAAGTTTAACAACTTGAAGGAAAATCCAGTAAAGAACACAATGGATTATTCAAGTGGCAATGCAACACCTATTCTTGATGGATCAGATTTTGGTCTTTGGAGTGCAAGGATGAAGGTTCATCTAATGGCACTTGGGAATGAGGTTTGGGAAGTGATTGAAGATGGGTACACTATTCCTAAACATGGTCCTTATACTAAAGAAGATAGGCTCCTACATCACAACAATTCAAAAGCAATGAATGCAATCCTAAAAGGTTTACAAAAGGCAGATCTTACCAAGGTGATTCACTACAAGACAACTAGTGAAATGTGGAAACAAGTTGCAGGTGGTTCACACAGGTGATGTAAATGTCCGAAAGGCTAAGTTGAGACACTTCAAAGGTATGTTTGAACAACTCAAGATGAATGATGATGAAAATATTAGTGACTACATGCTTCGTATGGATGAGGTTGTTAACTCCATGAAAGACTTAGGTCTTGAGCTTGCTGAAAATGATGTTTGTGATAAGATTTTAAGATCTCTTCCTAATAGATTTAGTGAAAATATTTTTGCTATTGAGGAAGCTAAAGATTTGGATAAGTTGAAAAAGGATGAGCTCCATAGTATACTTGCAGCATTTGAGTTGAGAACTCAAGTGAAGGTTGATGTCAAGAAAGAGGCAGATTTCAAGGCTACCAAGAAATCCAAGGGTAAACAACTTCAAGAGAGTGATGAGTCTTCCAGGTGATGAAGAGGCATATTACAGCAAGAAAGGCAAGTTCTCTAGAAAGCACAAAAGCGTGAAAAATATAAGATGTTTCAATTGTGGAAAGTTTGGTCATTATGCTACCGACTGTATCTGTTCCCAAGAACGAAAGTGATGAAGATATACAGGATTCTAAAAGCAAGGATTCTGAAAAGCACAAGCATCACAGGAAAAACAAAGATGAGCGCAACAATCAAGGAAAGAGGTATTCTCACAAGCACAAGAAGAGTTTATACCTAGACAAAGCAAGTAAGTGTTCTAGTAGTGATAGTGAAAGTTCTTCAAGTGATACTGAAAATGAGATGTTGTTCATATCAAAAAAGAGGAAGAACCGAAACATAGATTCATTATCATGAAATGTCTTAGATGTGGAAATTTTGGTCACCTTGAGGATGATTGCACAAATAATGATTTGGTTTCTAGTATGTATGAGGATGCTTCAAAAAACTATAAGGAAGATGCATGTATGGTTTTTGAAAAAGGTAGCACCTCTAGTGATAGGAAATCTGAAAAAGGGTTTGATGATTCAGAAAGCAAACAAATAAAGGATCTAGAAAGTGAACTTACTAACGCTCTTAGTGTTTTGAAAAAGGAAAGAAAGAAGAATGCTAGACTCAAGGATAAGTTAGATGAATGTTGTATGGAGAGAGATGATCTTATAGAAAGTCTCGACGTCTCTATGGCTAAGACACAAGAACTCAAGGATGAGTTAGAGTCTAAGGTTCTTGAGTATAGTGAGTTAGAACAGAAAATGGCTTCTTTGAAAGAGGAAACTAAAGAGTACAAGGATAAGCTTTACAGGTTTCAAGATAGCTCCAAAAAGGTTAAGTCACTCATCAAAGGTCAAAGAAAGACAACGGATAAAACAGGCCTTGGTTTTGTCAAGGAACAAGCTAGAGAGTCTAGTAAGAGACTCCAAAAGGAAGAGAGTTCTGATGAGGAAAGTATTTCAGATTATGAGTCCTTGGATGATAGATGCGTAGAAATAGAAAACAAAATTCAGAATGAGAAGAAGAAGTTTTCAGGACCCAAGAGGTCGAATAAAGGTAAATTTCACGACAGATGTTTTACGTGTTACAGGTTTGGTCACATGGCTGCACATTGCATGGCTCAAGTGAAGAAGGTGAACGACAATTTCAGAAGCGCTAGTTTCTTTCGAGGGTATTGCTACTCTTGTCAATAGTTTGGGCACAAGGCAGTCTATTGCGAGGTAAATAACAGGAACAGGTTTGATCAAAACAGGTTTAGGCAGAACTGGCGGATTCAAAGAACAGGTATGCCTAAAAGAAATAACATTGTTACTTGTTATAAGTGCAACAATGAAGGTCACACAGCTAGACAGTGTAGAGCTGAACTTTCAAGGTACAGGAATAGGAACAGTGGTATAAACAGGTCCAAGGATCAAGGCATGAACAAAAACAGGGATGAGAACAAGAACAAGAACAGTGACAAGAACAGGAATGATAACAGGAACAAGAACAGTGACAGGAATAGGAACAGGAATATGGACAAAGAGTTCAAGAGAAGGCCCGACAAGGAAGTTATAGATGCTGATGATGATCAATGTCTAATGGGAGTTTTACTCCCACCCCAGAATTAATCACCTCATTTGGAGGTGGGGGAGGGACTAAGCTAAGAGGCTCATTCTTAGTCCCGAGCCCCAAAGGTGACCCTTTGCCATTGATGACAAAGGGGGAGAGATATGAGTAAGGGGGAGAGCTTCAAGTGAAGAGGAAAGCTTCAAGTCGGGGGAGCAAAACTTCAAAGGACAGTTTCTCAGTTGTTAGCACAGTTGGTTTCAGTTTTGGCTCTTAAGACGTGTTTTTAGTAAAGGTTTGCCATCAATGACAAAGGGGGAGATTGTTGGCAATTTTGGGTACCTTGGGTACATTGCATTTGCTCAAGTGAATAAGTTGTCATTGATGTCAAGAAGCTATTTGAAGGAATTTGATTTGATGTAAAATAATTTGTTTTGATGAAGTTTCGGCTTGACAGGTTCGAAAGAAAGTAAGTTGGAAAAATGTCGCGATATCGCGACATGTCGCATTTTCGCGACTTAAACAGGAGAGAGAAAGCTTTTTGAAAAAGTGTCACGACATGTCACATTTTCGCGACTTAGGCAAGAGAGAGAAAGATTTTTAGAAAAGTGTCACGATATCGCGACATGTCGCAGTTTCGCGACTCAAAGAGGAGAGAGAATGTTCGAGTCAAAAATGTCACGATTTCGTGACATATTGCAAGGAAAGTTGAACGGACGAAAAAGTGTCGTGATTTCATGACATAATGCAGGAGAGAGAGTCCGGGAGAAAAAGTGTCACGATATCGCGACATGTCGGGTTTTCGTGACCCAAAGAAAAGAAAAGCGCTAAGGAGAAAAAGTGTCACGATTTCACGACAAGTCAGAAGACAAAGTGAAAGCAAGGTAAAGTGTCACGATTTCACGACATGCTGCAGAAGAGCTAGAGTCCAGTATGAACTGTCACGATTTCGCGACGAGTTCGAGGAAAGAGAAAGCAAAATGAAAAGTGTCACGATTTTGTGACATGCTGCAGAGTTCGGAATGGGAACTATCACGATTTCGTGACATGCAGCAAAGGAAAGTGTTCCAAGTGAGAACTGTCATGATTTCGTGACATGCAACAGAGAAAAGAGTTCGAAGTGAGAATTGTCACGATTTCGCGACAGGTTGCAGAGAAGTCGTACGAAAGCTGAAAGCGTAGCGATTTCACGACAGGCTGCAAAGAAAACGTATGAAAGCTAGAAGTGTCACGATTTCGTGACAAGTTCAAGGAGGAAGAGCTCAAAGGCGAAAGCGTCACGATTTCGTGACATGTTCCATTTTCGCTAGTGCAAGCAGTCAAGAGTGCAAGGAAGAGAAAGTGTCACGATTTCATGATAGATTGAGATAGCAGCGTTCGGTTGGAGAAAGTGTCATGATTTCATGATAGAAATAGAATGCAGGCCTTCTATAGGAGAAGTGTCATGATTTCACGACAAAAGCAGAGAGGAAGGCTATGAAGACAGAAGTGTCATGATTTCGCGACAAAAGTCGAGAAGAGGTTGAGAAAGCGAGAAATGTCACGATTTCGCGATAGAAGTGAAGATGACGTCAGTAGAGACAGAAGTGTCGCGATTTCATGACAAAAGCCAAATGAAAGTGTTCGATTGCAAAAGTGTCATGATATCGTGACATGTTGTAGTTTCGTGAGTAGAAGCTACAGAAGAGTTGTAGAGGCAATGAAGCCGACAAAGTTAAATTTGGGTCGACAAAGATTAGGGTTTGCAACCGACGTAGTTTAGGGTTGTGCAACCGACTAAGATCAAGGTTTTGATCTTGAAAGTATTAGTATAAAAGGAGGGCTGTTTGAAGAGTTAAAGTATCGATTCGGTGTGTGCGTTCGAAGTGCGACATTCATAGATAGAGTGCGGGGGAGAAGTTTGATCGCTGAGAAGCAGAGTGCATTTTGTCAAATTGTCTAAGTGAGAGAGATCGCAAGGAATCAGAGTGTGCGAAGACAGTGCTGCTGAGTTTGCAAAAAAGCGCAAAGCTGTGGGGTGCATCTTTTCTGCGACGTTCGAAGATAGTGCGCAAGCTTTGATGGTTTTGGACAAATCATTGAGAGGGATTGTTGGACAGATTTGAGCAAGCTTTTGTTGAGCTTGTGGAGCAGTTTGGGCAGGTTCTAGTGAGAACTTGCAAAGCAGATCTGAGACAAGTCTTGGTGAAGACTTGGGTGAAGATCAAGCAAGCTTTTGTGGAAGCTTGTGAACAACTTCTGTGAACTAGATTTGAGGACCATTTGAGGACAAAGATTGGTGCAGATTCGAGGACATTTGTGCTAGATCGAAGGACTGTGTTTGGTGTAGATCAAAGAAAGAGAACGAGGACATTTGTGCTAGACCGAAGGACTGTGTTTAGTGCAAATTCGAGGACCAGTTTTGGAGGTGATAGAGTTGAGGACAGAGGTCTCCAGCCAGAGCAGGGAGGACAGGTGTCTTCTGTGGATAGAGTTCCATTTGCTAAGGGCAGCGGAGGCAGAGGTCTTCTAGAGGATCACCAGCCAGAACAGAGCTAGGGGATTGGTGTCTCCTTTGGGTTGGTGCCCATAAACATTGTAATCGGGAAAGGTATTCCCAGAATTTGGATTTGATAAAATTTTAGTGAAAGATTTTATCCATGGAGTAGCCCACATTGGGTGAACCACGTAAATTGTTGTGTCTCTTTGTGGATGGTGTTTTGTGCATTGCTTTGATTACGGCTTTTGATACTGCTATCTATACACTGCATAATATTGAATTGAAAGTTGAATTGAAGGAAAAAGTAAAAAGTGGTCTTATACTGTTCACCCCCCTCTCAGTATAAGCTTGTGTTCTTCACTCTTGTCTTCCTTTGCTCTTTTATTCACTTTCTCTCTTCTTCTTGTGTCCCTTGACTTTGAATTTTTTTACAACTATCATTTATCTCCAAAGTCAAGGAATACAATCCTCTTTTGGTATGTCCCTGCCCTTTGCATGATTCTTATTTATCCTCTTTTTTCTTTGTTCTGATAAGGATATCCATTCTTATCTCCTTTATTTACACATTTATCCCCTCTTGAATTTTTAATAGCTAAAAATTCAAGTTGGGAAACACACATACAATTATTTGCTCCTCATTTTCTTCCTCTTATTTCTTCTAGCACATGCACACACTTATATGGTGTTATGCTCATATGACTTGGTCAATATACAAATTATTACACACCCCTCTTAGGTAGTACTTGATAATATATCATTTACATTAGTAATAATATATCACCCTTATCAGGTTACACTTCTTTTGACTCAGCGACATCAACACCCCATTACAGGATAAGCTCCTTGACCATTTCAGCAGGTCTCAACATACATCCTAGCAGGTAATTGCCCCATAATAGTTACTAATGAGAAATCATCCATAATGGGTTATTATCCATAATTTGATCATTTGAGAAATCACCCATAGTGGGTTATGCTCCATATTTTTGCCCATATGTCCATATTAGCGAGTACTACGTCCATAGTGGGTTTTCACTCCATACCTGGACTTCCTATTGGGTATAACACCCTTCATTCAGGGTTCTTGATTAACTTCTTTAATTTTCTATGGTTGACCTTTTTGGGAGATGTTATTATTATTCTTCTTGTTCCCCTTCTCATTTATTTCCCTTTCTTCTATTCATTCATGCATTTCATGCTAGCTGTATTAGATTCATGTTGTACCCAGTAATCATTACTCTACTATTTGTTTTCTTGCTATGTTCTCTGTGTTCCTCTATTTTTCTTTTCTTTCTTTGTCTTTTTTGAGTTTCTTAAGGAATCCTCATTCCTTTCAAAACTCAAGGGGATACCCTAGCCATAGAGGCATTTGTGGTAGTAATGTCTCTCCTTGTGTGCAAAAGTCCAGAGTGTCCCTCACGATACCTCTTTTGCACTACCCCTTTGTCCAAACCTGGCCACCCCTTTTTTGTGTTTGTTGCCTTCTTAGGAGTCTACATATTTCTTTGATGCATTTACTTGGCCTTAAATGCATCAGAGAGGGGTAAAATGTAGACACATAAAATTAACCCACTTCAATGGGTAATATTCCCTGAGTCCTCTTGAGATACCCCTTAGACTTTCCTAGGGCAAGGGCTAGGTTTTCCCCCTTTCTTTTATCTTTTTCCTCTAATATGCGAAATCATGATTGCCCTTGATAGGGCATGATTTTACCTTTTAGGTTTTTTCTTTAAGGAAACCCTAAATTCTTGAATTTGACATGTTTTATGTTGACTCCCCTTGGTTTTCCCATCCATTTTGCCTTCAAATCCATTATATGAGGATTTGAAATCATTTTGAGAGCACGAAAAAAAATAAAGTGAATAATACAAGTGGTTTTAAAGTGCTCGCTAAGTGATCTATATTCTTCTTCTCCCACAAGCAAGCTAACTCATAATTGTGAATTTCTCTATTGCATTGGATTATTTGTTGTTGTTGCTCACTTTGGTGGATTTATGTTGGAGCCCTAAGGAGAGATCAACTATTCAGGAGGTATCAACCCTTCTGTTTGCTTCCATGCTATCTATAATGTGAATTAGCTCTTCTGCATGCATGTTTTGCCTCACTTTTATGAAATCATACCCAGGTCTTTATGGGGTATGATTTTGCCTGTGCGAAATCACGATCACCTGTTATGAGATACGATTTCGCCTAGACTGTGCTTGGGGGTGAACTATTGTTCTAGATCCTAGATATGAATCATAGGCTGCATATAGGAAACAGTACTACATTCTATTTGTGGTTTCATCATTTTATTTTGTTGTATTATGATATGCTTGTTTTCTTCCAAAGGTCAATTTTCACTTCTATTTTTAAAGGTCAGCTAAAAGGACCTAGGGGGCTTGATTGCTGCACCTCCAAGCATTATTATACAATGACCTAAGTAGGCTCCCTAACGTTAATTATATTTTACAAGTGTCTCTTAAGTTATCTTGTAGGAATATGAATTGTTGATATTGTTGGATAAAGGACAAGAGCAAGGATCAACCACCAAATAAGCTAAGTGATCTAATTAAGTCTTTAGGCTATTTGTTGGGTATTTTTTATTTATGTTATAAACCCTAAATATGATTTAAAATACACTTAATCGAGTTCTAGGTATTTAAATAATAAACATATAATGTGCACTTAGAGTTAATACTGTTTGTGCATCTTCTCTTGATCCCTTGCTTGAAGGTTTTCTATATTGAAACCCTATGGTTAGAAGACATTCAAACAAATAATCATTCTAGGGTTAGCTATTGTATTCTTGCATATTATATTTATGCATTGTATTTTATCTTTCATAGCATAGATCTAGAAAGGTCAAACATAGGTTATTGTGTTGAATCGAATACATCAAACATTCTTGAAATCCCATGGACTTGGAGCAAGTCCTTAAAGTCGTTCTTGGTGAACCCTTCCCTTATTTTACACTGAGTGTAGAGAATAATGCAACCCCCATGGTTCACCTCAATGCTTCTCTCTCTTTATGGATCCAACCTTGAGAATTGTACGTGGTAGGGTGGTTTTACCCCTCTACAAAGCCAAATCCCTTACCACTATAGTAAGCTTGCAACTATTGGTTTGGGTCCACATCTTATCACCATACTTAAGAATTATATATTCTAGTAAAGGTTTACTTATATCAATCATGACCAATATCCGAGCATAAATAGCCAAAAATCTATATTTCATAGTTTCTAAAATCTTAAAGAAATATCCCAACGTGTTGCCTATTGCCTTGAAGGTACCATTTCCCAAAACTCAATGGGCAACCCATACATGCTAACCTAGACTAGTACTAGGGATATATTTACATTTTCAAGTGAAAAACCTTCATACCAGTAGGTAAGGAAGAGTCCTGATCTTTCCATAAATTGAGGACCCCCTTTAGGATTCTATCTCTTTCTTCCCTAGAACAAAAAATGGATAAGAAGAAACCTTTGGAAAGAAAGGATAGAATCACTCTTGGAGACTTCCAACTCCTTTTAAGCCATTTTCTCAAGGCTGAAGCCCTTGGCCAATAACCATTAAATTAACCAAAAACTACCCTATCTTTGAGCAGCAAGGATTGATACTATGTGTTTTTCTCACTAACCTCTACTTTTAGAGATGATTCTAAGGATTTAGCTGTAAATTGGTCTGTGGGAAGGAAACTAAACTTAAAAACTACTGAAATTTACTATAATATCCTATAACACATAATATTTGATACAAAATTTTTAATAATTTGCAAGCAAAATTTATAAGATAAAGAAGCGAAAAAAGAAACTTAACTGAAAAATTCTATACCCAGATAAAATATCTTTCCTCACTAAAAGCCCTAGCCCTCCATTGCTTCTCCCATTAACATTTTTTATTTTTAAGTAAAGAAGTAATTTTAATTTTTTTTACTAATATTAAATAAATAAATTCTTTAGTTTTCAAAGAGGAAATTCATGTAACACTTTTATTTTTAAATAAATAAATAATTTTAAAATGTTTGTATTAATATGAAACACGTGTTCAAATCTTGTCAAAAAAATGCACATATAATTGCATGTTGTTGTAATACCATCCAATTTTTTTATTCATACTTTTTATTTATAAGTAAAGAATAATTTTAAAATAATTTATTAGTATCAAATGGTTAAGTTCAATTTTCAAGGGGGAATTCAAGTTGGAATATTGTCAAAATAATGCATATATAATTATTAATTTGTTGAGCTAATAGAAATATTTTCTTCGCAAAAGGGAAGTAAACCCTAGGTGCAGTCAAGCGATAGAACAAAGCGATACATTTTGCTATAGTCTTCGCAAAAGAGATACAAACCCTAGGTGTAGTCAAGCGTTGAAGGAAGAGGGTTGTTCATAGATCATCTCTTCAATTTGTGATAAAGTCAAGAGAAATAATACCATGATAAAAAAAATCTAGAAAAGCAGTAAGTGAAAAATCAAAGGAAAAATAGAGAAGAAGAAACACATTACACAAGAATTTATCTTGGGAAACCCTTTCAGGAAAAATCCATCAAGAATATTTTCTTATTGTATAAACTTGACCATCTCCAATACAATAATATCCTTATCCATGTTTTGCTTGCGATTACATTGCTTGCGTATTTCACCCCTCCAAAACCCTCATTCAAGTGTTATTTTATATACCAACATAAGAAGGAAAATTACAATACCATGGGCACAAATCAATGGGCTAAATATACATTAACCCAAACCCACTCATATGGGTCTAAAAAATAGCTTAGAACTCTCCAAAAAAATTAATGGCTTGACTATAAATTAACCCAAAACCACCCATATGGGTCTAGAAAATAGCTTAAACCACCCTCAAACCCTTGAATAGGGGTTGTCACCCCGTACCCCCGATCAGGGCTTGACTCGAACCTGAACCTTTGCAAGTATAGGGGTAGAGTGTTTAGTCCTCTCAAAGTTAATCCAACTTGAATAACAAGGAAAATATTCAACACAATTCCGAAATTCTCCCACTTGATGAATAATTTCCATAGGGGCTAAAAACTACCATTATCAACTATCAAGGGCAATCATGCCCATGGATATTCTACACCAAGAAAATTTTTAGGCAGGTACAACCTTTGTTAATGAATCAACAATATTCATTTTTGTATCAACTTTCTCCAACAACACCCAATTCTCTTCAACCATCTCTCTCACTAAATGGTACTTGATATCAATATGTCTTGATCGATCATGAAATCTAGAATTTTTTGCCAAAAATATTGCACTTTAACTGTGATAGCCAATTCTCACAATTTTTTTCTTAAGTCCAATTGTTGAACACAACCTCTATAGCCACACTATTTCTTTATAGGCATGAGTTGTTGTAATGTACTCTTATTTTGTAGTGGACAAAGCAACCACTCATTACTTTTTACTCATCCAACTTGCTACCTCTCCAAACAGCCTGAACACATAAGCACTTGTGGATTTTCTTTTGTCAAGATCTACAGCCTAGTCAGCATCCACAAAACCTTGTAAAATTACAATATTATTATTTCTAAATTTTCCTTGGTAATTGATAACATAATTTGTAGTTCCACGCAGGAATCTAAAGATCCTCTTTACAATAGTCCAATGTTCCTTTCCTGGATTGGACATCTATCTGCTAACTACTCTCACTGCATGTGCAGTATCAGGTCTAGTACAGACCATTGCATACATTAGACTACCAAAAACATTGGCATAAGGAACATGATGTATTTCTTCAATTGCCTCATTTGTTTTAGGACATTGTTCAGCAGATAAATTTTGACCAACAGGATATGGAGTACATACTGGTTTACAATCATGCATCCTAAACCTCTGTAGTATCAAATCAATATATTTTCTTTGATTATACCATAAATTTCTATTTGCATGATCCCTTATTATTTCCATACCCAAAATAAATTTTGTAGCACCCAAATCCTTCATGTCAAATTCAAAATATAATTGATATTTTAGTAACTTTATCATATCCTTATTGTTACCAATTAATAACATGTCATCCACATACAAATTAATGATAACAAAATTTTCACCTTCATTTTTGAAATAAACACATGAATCTATTTTGGTTTTTCCGAGCCCAAGTGTCAAAACAAACCTGTCAAATTTTTGGTTCCACATTCTTGGAAATTACTTTAATTCGTAAAAAGACTTCTTCAACTGACATACCGAGTCCTTGCCTTTTATCCTGAAGCATTATGTTTGTGATATATATATGTCCTCATCAAGTTCACCATGTAGAAAAACTATCTTTACATCCATTTGTTCAATTTCAAAATAAAAAGCTATAAATATAGCCAACATAAATCTAATTGATGTTAGTTTAGCCATAGGAGAAAAATATCATCAAATATTATTCCCTCAACTTGAGAAAATCCTTTTGCTACTAGGCAAGCTTTGTACTTCTCCAACTTTCCTTCTACATTGTATTTTTTCTTGAATAACTACTTACAAGCAACATGTTTTCTTCCAGGGGTACTTTCACCAAGTCCCATGTCTTATTTTTATCCAAGGTCTCCATTTCTTCCTCCATAGCCCTTTTCCAATACTTATTCTCACTTTACTAAAGTGCCTCATTTACAGTCTTGGGTTCTACATCAGTAACTGATAAATTAAATATAGAACAAAAATTTGAAGGGCAATACCTTTCTGGGAGTTTTTCACTCGATATGATCTCCTCAAAATTTGAGTTCCAAGTTATGCATCTTCAACTTCCTCCTCACCCTCTTCCTCAAAATATTCCTCTTTAGGCTCTCTCTATAATTCATATTCTTCTATAGCATCAGGTTCTACCACATGTTCTTCTTCTTGTTCCAATTTTACCTAAAATATTTTAGGTTATTTGCTTGGTTGCATTTCTTGTTTTCAAACCCCTTTTGTTTCTCTAAAGATCATGTTATGACTTAAGTAATCTTTTGTATTTTTTGGTTCCATAACTTATATCCTTTAACACCAGTATTATAACCCATAAATATGCATTTTTTAGATGTATAGTCTAGCTTAGTCCTTTTTTTCTTTTGGGACATAAATATAAGCTTCGCAACCAAACACCCCTATATGACTGAGAAGGGGTTTCTTACCAATCCACACTTCCTATGGAGTTTTATCCACCAAATATGAGGTAGGAGATCTATTAATGAGGTAACAAGCAGTTAACATGACTTTTACCCATAATTTCTTCTCTAACCTTACACCGCTTAACATACTTCTGGTCTTATCCATCAATGTTATGTTCATCCATTCTACAACTCCATTTTGTTATGGAGTATACGGAGTTGTTCTCTACCTTTATATTCCATAGTCCTTGCAAAACTACTCAAATTCATTAGAGCAATACTCACCACCATTGTCACTTCTCAAAACCTTTATCTTTTTCTCTGTTTGATTTTCTACAAGAGCTTTGAAATATTTAATTTTTTCGAAAACATTAGATTTATACCATAAAATTTATACCCAGGTCTTTCTTGAGAAGTCATCTATAAATGTAATAAAATAGATAGATTTACCTAATGATGGTACATTGATAGGTCCAAACACATCACTGTGAACTAGATGCAAAATTTCTTTAGATCTCGTAGCACTACTAGGAAACTATACTTGGGTTTGCTTTCCAAAGACATAGTGCTCAAAAAAATTAAACTATAATGGGCAATAAAAATTATTTCCCATACATTTCATTTTTAATGCTCGAAGTCCTTTCTCACCAATGTGCCCCATGTGTTGATGCCACAACATTATCTTCGCTATAGGAATACTTGGAGCTTCTTCTACCATATTAGTTTTCTCTACAATTGAAGAGTTATTGCAATCAATACTTACAGTGCTTAGTTTTCTCTACAACTAAAGAGTTATTGCAATAAATACTTAGAGTTATTGCATCCACAAACCATATTGCAGTTGTCCTTATTGAATATCACAATCACACCCACATAATTCATCTTATTAACAGATATCAAATTCCTTGCCAAACCTGGAATATGTAGCACACTAGGAAGGGTTTTAATTCTTCCATATTTTAACCTCAACTTGACTCTTCCTCAACCTATTATTTTACGTGTCAAATTATCTCTCAAGAAGACTTCACCTCCATTTATCTTTTCATATTCATAGAACCCTTCCTTATGAGAAGTCATATGACAAAAAGTGTTAGAGTCAATTAGCCATGAGTCATGGTGTTCACTTGAGCTACGAATAGGTCCCCTGAATCTTTGTTTTTGGTCTTTGTTTCTACAAACATTCTTTCATCATATGAATGACTATTATCAACATTTTTAGATATGCAGTCTCTTTATAATGCCCTATTTTACCACACTTCCAACATATCCTTTTGTCTAGAACAACATATTTTTCCCTAGATTTTGATTTCCTTTCTCTTTTTTTTTTCTTCTTTTTTGACAACAACCTCTCACAACCAAGGCATTCTTCTGATGATATTCCTCATAATATTTTTATTTCATTTCCTCATAAAGCAATGTTCCTACTATATCTTCTACTTTCAATATAGAGGTAGTATTGGTGATAGCCATGACTAGGTTATCCCAGCAATTAGGTAATGAACAAAGTAAAGTAATACACTTTTCCTCATCTATTTTTACATCTATAGAGTTTAATTGAATTACCATAATGTCAAAAACATTCATATGTTTAGCCATAGATTCACCATCATTCATCCAAAGTGAATACTTCTTTCAGAGAAAGAGTTTATTTACCAACAACTTTGTTTGATACAATGCTCCCAAATTTTTCCATAATAACTTTGTCATGGTCTCTATCGATACATTCAACAATACTGAATCATATAAGTACAATTTGATAGAGCTCTTTGCCTTCCTATTGAACTTTAGCCACTCCTCGTCTATCATTCCTATTGTTTTTTTACTCCTAAGACTATAACCCATTGATCTCTATCCACCAACAGATCCTCCATCTTGAGTTTCCATAACTCAAAGTTATGTCCATTAATTTTTTTGATCTCTACCCATGTGCTTCCCATTATTTTTCATTTTTCTATATTATTTCGTGCACTGCTCCCACTCAAGAATAAATTTATCCTAAGGTTTGAAACCCTTACTCTTTGAACAAAGTTAAAACCTAGCTCTGATACCAAATAAAGAGAAATAATACCTCATTTGACAAAATCTATAAAAGCAGTAAGTGCATAATCAAAGGAAAAACAAAGAAGAAGAAACACATTACACAAGAATTTATCTTGGGAAACCCTTTTAAGAAAAAACCTAGCAAGAATATTTCCTTATTGTATAAACTTGATCGTCTTCAATACAATAATATCCTTATCTATGTTTTGCTTGATTTTGCTTGAGATTACATTGCTTGCACATTTCACCTCTCCAAAACCCTTATTCAAGTGTTATTTATATACCAACAACACAAGAAGGGGAATTACAATACCATGGGTGCAAATCCATGGACTGACTATACATTAACTCAAAATCACCCATATGGGTTTAAAAAATAGCTTAAACCCCAAAAACAATTTCCTAGGTGCTACCATCCCCAAACCCTCGAATAGGGGTTACTACTACCGTACCCCTGCTCGAGGCTCGACTTAGCCTCGAACCCCGACATGTATAAGGACAAAGTATCTATTCTTCTCAAAGTTAACCCCACCTGAATAACATGGAAAATATTCAACATAATTCCAAAAAAATCCTCTTCGATCAGAATAAATATCTCTTAGGGATCTTTGGTTTCACGGGTGGATGAACCTCTGCCTTAGGTAAAGTCAAGTGTTGAAGGAAGAGGGTTGTTTGCAGATCATCTCTTCACTCTATGAGAAAGCCTCTTCGATCAAAAAAAATATCAGGGATCTTTGGATTCATGGGTGGATGAATCTCTGTCCTCTATCTTGACCTTGAAGGATAAATTTGGGTTGGATTTGATTGATCTTGAAGCCCGAACAATTATCTGCAAACTCAAGGGCAAAATACCAGGTCTAGAGGATCTCAAAGGATACATTAAATATTGGTGGACCAATACAAAATTCCAAGTAACTCTCCTACCTAAAATTTTCTTTTATGTTTTCTTTTCTAATTTAGCAAATAGAGATAGGGTAATGGATTATAGATATAATTGGTTTTTTGGACAAAGGGGTGTGTATATAAGACCTTGAACTTCTAGTTTCAACCCATTTACAGAAGAAGTTAATTAATGGCTTCCCAATATAGATGAATCTTTATGCTCTCCCTATGGAATTTTGGGGAGAGAAGATATTTACCAAAATTGGTAATGCCATTGGTGCATTCCAGTATATGGATACCCAAATAGAGGAAAATTTGTCTAGTAAAATTAATATGAGTAAAGCTATTGGTTTTTTGGATGGATGTTTCAGTTCTTAGGCCTCAATCCATTACTATCTCCTCAAGCAAAGGGGAATGAATCCAAAATATTGAATATGAAAACTTCTCCCTAATATGTTATGGTTGTCAGCAATATGGCCACTTGAAGAAGAGATACCTGATCATCCAATCATGCTCTGATTCTTCCTTGGTGGAGGAGAAAGCTCTACATGTGAATCATTCAAAACCTTCAAATGTATTAGTTTAAAATAAAGAATCTCATCCTCTAGATGCATCAATTATCCAACAAGAATCATGCAAGCAACAAAAGACTCAACCCTAAAAGAAGAATATGAATAAGATCATTGATACAAACCAAATGGTTACTAAAGACCATCTAGATGGTTCCATGGATAATATTAACACCTCAAATGGTATTCTTGAAGCTAATTATGAAATAATTGGTGATGATCAACTTTTTGAAAATGAAGATCCTACAAAATGTGTTACAACTAGATATTACCTCAGGAGCTTGAAGTGCAAAAATTCATTCTCAAATATTACCACTCTAAAGGAGGAAGAACCTCTACTACAAAATAAAAATAATCAAACTGATTTCTCCTTGATGGATGATTGTTATGTTTTTTTGCCTTCTATCTATTGGAGGTATGTGTCATGTAATGGTTTTTCTTGTTGTTAGTTCCTTAAAAAAAAGGGTTGATTATGGAAACTTAACAGTTTTAGGAATATGAAGACTATATTTGATAGAAAGGCAAAGATGGTTATGCTATAATTAACTTGTTAGAAATGTAATGAGAGCAATGTAATGTTTTGTTTTTGTAATGGGAGTGACCCCCAATAGAAACCACACATAGCTTATTATATATTAAAAAAATGTTAGGTTGTTGTAATCTCATTATATGATGGTGATGTAATTTTATCAATTAAAATAATATAATTTTTTTTTAACAATATCAGTCACACACCTCGGTGGTTTAAACTTGGGTCTAGGTATATAGTTAAAAAATTACTTAAATATTAAAAATTAAAAAGTAAAATATAAAACAAAAATATCATAAAATAAATTATAAATATTATTTTCTTTTAGCTTAACTTTGAACATTTATAAGGTAATTAGTTTTGAAGACATATTTTTAGTGGCTAATTAATATATATATATATATATATATATATATATTGATTATGTAGGATTAAAAAGAGTTGTACATATATCCATCACTATGATATAATAATTTGGCTATTATAGTCTTGGGGGACAACATAATGGTTTGGGGTTTGGCTCTTCTTCAAGAGGTCCAAGGTTCAAACCACGACGTGTGTGGTTGTGTGTTAATCCTCTGTTGATAAGTTTAGCTCTCTAACTTATGAGAGGTTATGGTTGGGATGGGAATGTTCAGCCCTAAGCATCGATCGTAGGAGTTTTTCACACTAACCAAATAAAAAATAAAAAATAAAATAATAATAATAATTTGGCTATTATACATGTATCAGTTAATAAGATTTGAATCGGATGAATTACTTTATTTTGATTAATATTTATTTTATATAATTATAAATAATATTTTAAAAATTATTTAAAATGTTTGTTTTTTTTTTGTTGGAGAACAAGAGGTTGTACACGGGTCTCCACCGTTGACAAATCACAACTCTTTTCTTTAGAACATGAAAGTTTACAAAAAAATAAAAATAAAAAATCAGTTCTCATCTCAATTGAGTTGCTATAGCTAGAAACTTACATTATTTTACATAAAATATATGATTTTTTTATTTTCATATTCAGGAACTTTTTTCAAATTTTTTATGTGAATATAAGTATTTCATAATTCAACATCCTTCTTAACATTTTCCTACAACAACCGTCACAATTCCAGAACTTCACCTCTAATATATATGCATTGCATCTTAGTAGAGTAATAATTCCAAAACATCACATTATCATAACCTGTTTTACCAGATCTGGATTGCTAGTTTCCTTTATGAAGCACAAATGCAACCACAAAAATTGTAATACATAGTTTATATGAAAGCATATTAATGTTATAAAATAAAGTAATTATTACCAATGGAAAACATTAAAGTAAATCTTAATCATTATTTGATTTAGGTAGTCAATATTTTCTTGTTATCTTCAACTAAACTTACTACTTCATCTAACCAAGAAAAAGAGAATTTAACTTCATGATCCTCAATTAAAACCCATCTATTGGCTAGTCTGTCTACACATTTTTTTCCTTCCCTTAATGTATGTGTAAACCTGATTTCTTCAAAATCTATTAGCAAGGTCTTGAATTTCCACAACTATCTCTTATATGTTCCATGGAGCCTTTGTTTCCTTAAAATTGCATTTAATACTATGAGTGAATCACCTTCCATTTATACTTTGATCCATTTCATTTGTTTGCATATTTTTAACCCTTCCAAAGCCGCAAAGCTTTAGCTTTATTATTTGTCTTATATCCACTATTGAAAGCATAACTAGACAAAATATCTCCCCTATTATTTCTAATTATTCCTCCTCCTGGTCTTGGATTTTCTTTATATGCTCCATCAAAATTTATTTTTTACCAACCCCACATCTAGTGGTTTTCGCTTTATATTCTTTGTCTTATTTTTATTTCTCCAGTTTCCAACATCATAATTCCATTTGATGACTTGACTCTATCTATCAAGGCTCTATGCTTCTAGATTAAGGATTGGGTGAGTCTATAGGGTTGGTTTAGACTCCTCTATGGTTAAATAAATATTCCTTTTCATGACCTCTAAATTGCTTTTATTTCCTTTATATATTCTTCTATTCCTTTCTAGACATGCAATCCAAAGTATTGTATCTTTTGATATATCCCAAATTTTTTGTAAAAAAATCACTTTTAAAAGTGCTTTGCCATTGCTCTAACCATTCTTCAAATTTTCCATTCATCACCATGCATTTACCAAACATGTTAATAATCCATTGCCATTGTTTCTAGACTATTGAGCAATGTTCCAAGAGATGGTCTATACTCTCCTCCTCCATTTTATAAAGAACACATTTTGAGGGGCCATGAAAACCCCTTTTCATAAGGTTATCCTAGGATAAAATTCTTCTATGTCCTACTAGCCAAACAAACATTTTAACTTTAGGAATTCTTGGGCTATCTCAAATATCTTTCCATATTCTTTTGATATTCCTATTTTGATGGTGCTTTATTTTATATTCACTTCTTGTTGTGTATTCTCCTAAGTTATTCAACTTCCAAACCAACTTATCCTTAGCTCCACTCAAAATAATAATTGTTGTTATCTTTCTACTTAAATACCTCCTACTTATAATGTTTATTATTATAAAGTATAAATAATTTTTAAAATAAGAGAATTATAGTAAATCTTGCCTAGAAGTTATGAAGAGGAAGTAGCTGAAATAATTGACAATCAATCTCATGCCTTGTCATCCTAAATGTTTGGTTTTCTTTTCTATCATAATATCTTGTTAATGTCATAAAGGGACTTCGACATATTGGAACATGGGCATTGATTTTAAAAGTGTTATCCTCCAAACGACAATTGGGAATGCTCTAGAGCATGCAAGTGGTATCGTGTTTGCAATGATAGATAAACTAGACATTTCTTTAGGTGTTTTCATTGGGTATTCAACACAAATATCAATATTTTTTGTTCCACTTTGTATGGTTGTTGATTAGGTTATAAGGCTAAGTATTATTAGAACTTTCAAATTTTTGAGAGTGTTAAACTATTTATTACAATTCTTGTGGTTGCACTTATGTTTCAAGAAGGAAATGGACAATATAGATCTAGTAAAGCAAACTATGATAACATAAATTTTTGGAAATATTATTCTATTAAGATGTAATGCATATAAAGTGAAGGTAGAGTTTTGGTGTTATGAAGGTTGTTAGAAGAAAATGTCAAGAAGGATGTGTTAGAGTAATATTCCATTCTTTGGGATATTTACCTTTTTACTATACTAGGTAAAATAGGTAGTATATTGCATTATACTACATAGGTAGATTATTACATTTACTTTTCTACTTTCTACCATGTAGATATTTACTGTCTTAAATATCTAATGGTCATTTCCTAAATATCCTAGGTGAAGTGTTCTAAATCAAACTCTCTACCTCTTGGCACGTTGGTTGGCGTGACAATAGTATTTTTAGTTTGATTAGCTATTTTGTAACCTATATAAACTATAGCTCCATAGCTATATGGTTAATGCAAATATTTCATTTATCAATCATTCACGATTTCTTGGTCACATTGGCATCAGAGCCAGAGGGAGGAAGCGCAACGAGTCAACTTCGTTCCACTGGACAAGGCGAAGGATTTCTCGCGCTTCGAGGAAGAAACACCAATTTTTTTTTTGTGACTTTAATTTTTCCCTACTTCCTAAGTTTTGAATTCAATTTGATAATTTCTATTTAGTATTTGTTTCCTAAGGTGGCAGAGGAAGCGGATCTGAAGATTTTTTCTCCTAGACCCACCCCACCCCTCTAAGGAATTGGACCCGCAAGTGATCGATATGGTAGGACACAGTCCGTTGATGACAACGATAGTAGGAGAGGACTCGAACGGGGCCATCTTGAGGCTCCCACCTAGTGGGAGTGCGACCCCCATGGCTAAGCCAACCGAGAGTGCATCAAGGGTAGGAGCACCCTCACGCTCCCCCATGGCCAAGCCAATCGGGAGTGCATTGAGGGTAGGAGTGCCCTCAAACTCTTGACACAACACTCAAGGCATTACCTGTCAAGGGTAGGAGAGCCCTCACATGCCTGGCACAATGCTCAATGCACTGGCCAGACACTCGATCATGCAGGACACTTGAACCTACCTCAACATAGACACATCGATAATTTTGACTTGGACAGACCCTGAGAGGTGACACGTGGTGAGGGCAGGGAAGTGACAAGTGGTTACCTGACTCAACATGCTGACTCAGATCTTGAGGGGAGAGTAGGGGACACATGGCATCTAGACAGAGTCCACACCTGGTGACTAAAGGTTGGGTGCAACAGTGACAAGTGGCACCAAGCGATTGGGCGAAGGGGCGACATGTGTCAGTGGGAAAAAGGTTTCGTTGGCTACGTGATTACCCAAAGGAAATAACACACTTTATTGCGTGTCAAGGCTTTTAAAGCCTTGATTCATCCCTCACGGGATGAATGTGGGACAAAAGTCCCAGCATTTAAAAAAATAAAATGTGCTGCCCACGTCTTCAATAACCTGCACGCTGGGCTAGCTTCCAAAGCCACCCTAATAGTGCAGTGGTCAAGTTGGTTCCTTGATGCGCGAGAGGTCTTTGTTTTGATTATTCTTGCCAAAAGGTGTTTTATTATACAAAATAGAGTCTTAAAAGTTAATATTTTTTGCATTCAAATTGGAAAACTTTTAAAGCCAATTTTTTTTTTGCAACTACAACAATTCCATTTCTAATGTTTTCTCCACACATAAAGAGACAAAGAAACAAAAAATTTTGTTGAAAAAAATAAACACTCTTCAATTTTTTTTGAAAGAACAAAAATTAAGGGTTGGATAGAAGCTATGGTCCCATGAGGATTTGAGAACCTTTTGATCCTAATGCACCACCCATCTTTGAGTGTTGAAGACAAAACCAAGTCATGTGTCGAATGGTCTGGAAGCCTTTCAAACGTGGGTCGTGTGTCGACTTGTCTTGGAAGGAGTGCTTGATTTGTAAATTTTGCAAAATTAAGGGGGGAAGACAACATTGTACTTTTGCAAAATTGTAAACAAGGAGACATAAGATATTATTTTTTTTGCACAACACAAATACACATTTTGTTGCAAAAATCAAAAGGTGCATTTTCAATTTTACTCGACACCTTCATTGGCAAATTAGGTGCATTTTCGGTTGCATCCGACACCTAGGTGATAAGAATTTTGAGGTCATTCTTGTTTGATTGTTGCATCATTTCTTTTTGCAACTATAAGTTATAGAATCAAGAACACTTCATACCTCAAAATTTCACAAATTTATGTAAATCCTTGCACAGATTTAAAGCCAATATTCACTTGATATTCTCTCCTACAAACAAAAACCCCTAATTCACTCTATTTGTTTGGCTTAATTTCCTCAAACTGATTATCCCTATTCAAGAGGATTTTTAGGCAGGTGCCATTAAATATCTTTTTGAGTGAATTATCTTTCATCTCTTATTTGTTTGGCTTAATTTCCTCCAACTGATTATCTCTCTTCAAGAGAATTTTCAGGTAGGTGCCATTAAATATCACTTAAGAGTGAAAGAAAGATCATCTTAGTACAAATTGTAGGACCTTCATCATGGCAACTATCAATAAATACTTAAGTGATACACAATTGCTAAAGGATCCTAACTATTCAGCATGGAAAACTAAGATGAAATCCATCTTGAATATAGAGGACATGTGGGATTTAGTTGATGGCACTGAAACAAGACCCGCATCACGAGGAGTAGATCAAAAAGCATGGGACAAAAAGAACAATCGTCTTCTTATGTTGATACTCCTTGCAACTATCGATGAGATCCAACCTCACATAAGTGAAGCTAAAACTAGTAAAGCTGCATGGGATGCACTTAGTACCATTTTTGAAGGCAAGAATCAATCAACTGTTCTAAACCTTCAAATACAACTTCATACACTTCATATGAAGTCAGGTGAATCAATAGAACTATTCCTCTGTAGAGTGGCAGATCTGAAGTCTAAGCTTAATGATTTAGGGGCCAAAGTTGAAGACACCATTTTGAATTTAGTAATCTTGAGAGCTCTTCCCGAATCCTACAAAATGTTGATTACATCCCTTAATGTTTCACAAAGAGTTGTCACCTTTGTGGAGTTAGTCAATTTGCTTCAAATTGAGGAAGCAAATCAACTCCAAAATGATGAAGTGTCGAACAATGCACTTTATTTAAACTATAAGGGTGATAAGGAGAAAGGAAACTTTCAAAAGGGAGGATCATCCTCAAAAGATAAGGGAAAGCAATCTCAAAAGAGGTTTTGCTTGCATTGTAAAAAGGATGACCATGACACCAATCGGTGTTGGTTCAAAAATAAGCAAAACAAGAAATATAAAGGCACAACACAAAAGCAAAACAAAGGCAATATTGTTGGTGAAGTGTCTAATTCTGATTCTGATTCTGGTTTAGAGAGAGCACACAAAGTGCTCCTTGCTAAGACAGTATTGTAGAGGGAAAACACATTTTGTCACCTTAAGCAAGCACTATTTCCTCTCTCTTTTTTAGGCTTCATAAATAGCATAAATTTTGTTTGAAGTACTTGTAATAAAGGGGTGTTTGTACCTCTTTTAGGCTTCATAAATAGCAAACTCTCATTGTTTGAAGTTCTTGTAACAAAAGGAGGGAATTTTTTGGTGTAAAATTGCCTAGGAGGTGATATTTGTAAAATACTTCACAAAGCTTCTTGAGTTGTACATATTTTGCAATTAAGGGGGGATATACGTTTCTTTTCTTCACAAATATTTTGTAAAAAAAAGAGAAGAAGACTTATAAGGGTGCATTTTTGGCAGCGATCGACACCTTAGTCAAACTTCTTTCAAAAATTACAACATGTTTTGCAACAAGGGGGGAACTTATAAGGGTGCATTTTTGGCAGCGATCGACACCTTAGCTACCTTATCTTTTGAAAATTCATATTGTACTGAATGAACCTCATATTAAGTGATCTACTCTACTACACCTAGCGATTGTAGTGGATGGTTACCCATGCAATTTGGTTGGATGACAATATTACAATAAGGACATTCGTTGGTGTGAAGACAGTGAGGAATGACCCACTTTTTGCTTAGGAGTAGCCAAAGCACTGTGAAAGAGCAAGAACCAACAATTCAACATCTTTTTCACTGTATTGGGGCAGTTATATACATTACCCAAATAATGTAATAAGGGGGGATGTTAGAGTAATATTCCATTATTTGGGATATTTACCTTTTTACTCCACTAGGTAAAATAGGTAGTATATTGCATTATACTACATAGGTAGATTATTACATTTACTTTTCTACTTTCTACCATGTAGATATTTACTATCTTAAATATCTAATGGTCATTTCCTAAATATCCTAGGTGAAGTGTTCTAAATGAAACTCTCTACCTCTTGGCATGTTGGTTGGCGTGACAATAGTATTTTCAGTTTGATTAGCTATTTTGTAACCTGTATAAACTATAGCTCCATAGCTATATGGTTAATGCAAATATTTCATTTATCAATCATTCACGATTTCCTGGTCACAGGATGTTGAATTCTAGAAAAATTATATTTACAAAGAAAAATGAAGAAGATCCAAATAATACAAAAATTAGACTTCTATGAAAAAAGATGTAGGTATTGTTAGAAATAGATTATATTACATAATTTGGGTCATGCAAATGTACCTTCCTAGGTACATTGTGGTTTGTGAGAGAAAAATTAGGAGCGAATATAAAATAATATATATTGAACCTTAGAAAATTGACATTACAATGGTATTTATAATGGTAACTCCAAATGACTTTAGGGAATATAGGGAAGTTAGGAAAATAGGAGAAATAGGGAGGAAAAGAGAAAGGAAAATAGAATTGGTTTGCCTTGCCGCCCTTGCCATAAAATATGCCCAGTAAGCTGTCGTCCAAGTCAAACTACCTATCCAGTCAGCTATCGTCCAAGGAGGTAAAAGGGGTAAGATCCAAAGCTTACAGTTGAAACAAATTTTTACACATTTTTACTCCTTTTACTAGCTTTATTTTCAACATTCTCTCCCTTAAAGTTGAGAGGACTGACTATACAGTCTCTCAGATTTATATATTGAGCTTTAGCTATACCTTTAGTGAAGATGTCTACAATATTATCCGAAGTGTTACAATATTGAAGCTCAACTATCTATTATTCCACCATATCTCGAATGAAGTGATACTTCATATCGAAATGCTTTGATATGCTATGGTGGACTGGATTGTATGCCAACTGAATGACACTTATGTTATCATAATACAATCAAGTTGGACCACTCTAACTTTCTCTAATCTCTTCAAGAACTTTTCTTAACCATAGGGCCTAAGTACTAGCATGAGTGATGGCTATATACTCAGCCTCAGTTGATGACAATGCTACAACAGTTTGTTTCTTGGAACTCCATGTAATTAGTCCCGATCCTAGACTAAAATAATTCCCTTATGTAGATTTCCTGTCATCTATGTTGTTGCCCCAATCACTATCACTGAAGCCAACTAATTTCACAAAATTACATTTTTGGTAATGGATTCCAAAATCCAATGTACCTTTTACATATCTTAAAATTCTTTTAGTTGCTTGTAAATGCAGCTCAGATGGACTAGTCAAAAACCTTTAAACTATAGAAACTGCATATTGAATATCGGGCTTGGTGTTGGTGAGAAACATCAGACTCTCAACCATGCTTCTGTAACTGGTCATGTCAAACTTTGATGCTCCATCGTCCTTGCTCAATTGGATCCTATATCCAGTTAGAGTTGCAACTGATTTGCACTGCTCCATGGCAAATTTCTTGATCATGTCTTGAGGATACTTGTGTTGACATATGAAGATCCCTTTATTTGATTGATGCACTTCCATGCCTAGGAAGTATCGCATTAAACCAAGATCTTTCATCTCTAACTGTTTCATCATGGAGTTTTTTAACTCCATATTCATTTTATTGTTACTACCCATAAATATTAGATCTTCCACATAAAAACAAACTATGATAATGTCTACTCCTTGCTTTAGGTAGTACAAAGTTGGTTCACTTTTGCTTCTAGTGAATCCATACTTGCTGAAATAGCCATCAATGCGTGAGTACTAGGCTCTTGGTGCTTGCTTGAGGCCATAAAGTGCTTTCTTCAATTTGTAAACAAGGTTCTTTTTTCCTTGTTCTTGAAAACCTTGAGGTTGTTGAACATAAACCTCTTCTGTCAAGTATCCATTTAGAAAAGCACTCTTCACATCCATGTGTTGTACATTCCATCCTTTATGGGCTGCTAAGGAAAGAACTTATATGATTATCTCTTGTTGTGCAATAGGAGCAAAGGTTTCCTCATAGTCAATGCCAAATTTCTGAGTAAAACCCTTTACTACTAGTCTCGCCTTATGCCTTTCAATGCTTCCATTAGCATTGTCCTTTGTCTTGTAGACCCATTTACACCCAACACATTTTTTTCCTTTGGGTAGCTTTACTAGCTCTCATGTATCATTATTGTTTATAGAGGTTATTTCCTCTTTCATGGCTTCTTGCCATACATTTTGAGTACATGCCTTCTCATAGCTAGCTGGTTCTAGCTATGTACTAGCCAATAAAACATAATTGACTACATCTCCCATAGGATCATGGGAGTCATCATCTCCATACAATTGCAAAATTTAAAGTTGTTGCAAAATTATATTCATCTCACTAGCTTGACTTCTAGTGAATCTTATTTGGAAATTCTGATCCAACATTTAAAAGGATGGATGATTTTATAACATTCTTCTGCCTCTTGATGGAGAGTCTTTGTCGATGTCCATCGGTGAAGAACTTACTGATCTTTGTGGAGAAGGACTTGGAGTGTTTATTGAAGTACTTGATGTAGTACTCTTGTATGGGCTTGGAGGGGGTAGTGTGCCTTTGCTTTTATTTGGAGACACCTATTGTACCTGTGAAGAACTTACATCTTGGGACTCATCATCAACAAAAATTCTTTGATGACCCCATTCTCCCCCTTCATCAAAAATTACATCCCTATAGATTACAACTTTATGAGTCTTGTGATTGTAGAGTCTATATCCTTTTGTAGACTCACAATACCCTACAAATATACAAGCTTGACTTTTTGGATCAAGCTTCTTCCTTTTCTCATCAGGAATGTGTACATATGCTAAAGAACCAAACACTTTGAAATGTTTTACATTAGGTTTATTTTCGTACCACGCCTCATAAGGAGTGACACCATCTAAACTAGAAGTTGGACTTCTATTTAGAATATATACACTGGTTCTTACAGCCTTTGCCCAATACATATGAGTTAGATGCTTAGACTGTAGCATCGATCTCGCCATATCAACTATGGTGCGGTTTTTCCTTTCTGCCACATCGTTCTGCTGTGAGGTATAGGCAGTGGTAAATTGCCTTTTGATCCCACTTGCTTTACAATATTTCAAAAAATATTTTGAGGAGTATTCACCTCCTCAATATGTCCTAAGATATTTTACATAATTCCCACTTTGATTCTCTACATTGTTTCTAAAGTCTATGAAGCAATAAAAAGCTTCATCTTTGTGTTTCAGAAAGTAAATCTAGCACATTCTAGAGAAGTCATCTATGAAAGTGAGAAAATAAGAACTATTTTTGAGACTCTGTGTTTGCATTGGACCACATATGTCCGAATGTACTAACTATAGTGGATAGTTGGCTCTCCACACTTGTCCTATCAAAAAATTCGACCTTGAGTGCTTTCCCAAAGCACATCCTTTACAGACCTCCTTTTGTTCATTGATTTTGGGAAGTCTTGTCACCATAGCTTGAAAAGTTAGAAGTTTCAAGCTAGCAAAATTAAGGTGATCATATCGCAAGTGCCAAAGGACACTTGGATTTGTTATAGCTACATTTGCAATTTGATCTCCCCTTGGCTCATCAAACTTGAGAGGGAATAACCTATTCTTGGTCATGGGGACCTGTGTGATGACACGATTACAATTATTCTTATAAAAAATAATACATTGTCCTTCATCAAATACAAGCTTGTAATTGTTCTCCATCATTTGTCCAATGCTTAGCAGATTGTGTTGGAGCTTTGGAGTGTAATAGATGTCATGCACTTTCTTTAGTCCTTCTTTGGTTGGAACCTCCATGGCTCCAATACCCTCTACTTGCAATGTCTTATCATCCCCTAATTTGATTTAGGATTTATAAGTGGAATAGAGAGTAGCAAATAAATGTTCTTTACCACTCATATGGTTGGAACAACCAGTATCCATAATCCATGTGTCATTTAGATTTTGTTCTTATTGGCCATATAATAGAAAAATATTAGAAATATCATCTTCTTCTCCATAATTACCATATTAACTACCGCCGCCTTGTGAAGATTTCGATCAGTAGTCGCGAGCGAAGTGACCCGACTTGCCACAGTTGAAACATGTTGATTTGGACTTGTCACTTCCTCACCCTTGATTGCTACTTTGTCCTTGATTTCCACCTCGATTTTGATTTCCACCTCTTTTTTGGTTGCCTCCTCTGTATGAGTTGCCTCCTCTATTGGAATTGCCTCCCTATTCTGGTTGCCTTCTCTGTTGGAATTGCCTCCTCTGTAGTTGCCTCTGCCTCTACCTCTTTGCTTGCCTCTACCTTGACCTCTTCCCCATCCTCTTCAATTATTTTCATTGGAAGTGAAGGCCTTATCATCGCCTTTGTAGCTTGTTGAAGGAGTTTCAAGAAACCTCTCTTCATGTGATATTAACGATCTGATCAATGCATCGAATGTTAAAAGAAAAAGATCTTTGGATTCTTCTATTATTATGAAAATATGGTTCCATTTCTGTATGTGTTCTCAACACTTTTGTTGCAATTATCTCAGGCTTGATTTCTTCGCCTAGTGTAACCATTTTATCTATAATTACTTTTACTCTAACACAATAATCATCGACTTTTTCATCATCTTTCATTCGGAGATTTTCAAAATCTCGCTTCAATGTTTGAAGCCTTACCTGCTTCACTTTATTACTACCCTAGAATCCATAACTTAATGCTTTCCATGCAGCTTCTGCAGTCGTACAAGCAACGATTCTAGGAAATATGCTTTTCTCCAATGCAGCTTGGAGATGAGAAAGAGCAAATGAGTTGCTTTTTTTCTCTTATTTTTGTGTTTTCTTATTTGCGGCACTAAGTGGTGTACATTATGAGGGTTATGTGTAGCCCTCTTCTATGATGTCCCACAAACCTCTACCTATGAGCATGGTCTTCATATTTATAGACCAATACTCATAGTCATAACCGTTAAATTCTAGTATAGGTAAGCTATTGTGTGAGGCCATAGTTACCAAAAAACTCTCTTTATTTCATGGTTACAATAAAGTACTTTTGCTTTTTGAAAGAAGAAAAGAAGAAGAAGAAAGAAGGAAGAGCTTACAAATTTAAGTCAAATCTGACTGTTCTACTCTATCATTGACTGCTTGTTCCTCTTGATGTGGGGATGCTATCTCTTGATTTACAAAGTTATATGCCACTTCTTCTTTGTCGTCACTTATCTGTATGATTTTTGGTGATTCTAGTTCTAGGATTTCTATTGAAATACTGTAGTGTGTGTACTATGATTCTTGTGGTGCAGCTTGTATGGATTATGATTGTTCAAATTGACTCCTGAATGAGTTATCTTCAAAATCCGCTTCGTACCCTGAGTCAGGATGCCTTTGATGTGCGATTACTATGTTTTGGAGTTGACTAAACACAATGTTGAGTCCATAACCTCTTACGTTTTCATCAAATCTTTCTGCACCTTCTCTTTCTAAAATTACACATAAGGCATGATAACAACCATTTGGTCTTATCATCAATGCCCTTTACAAAAAAAACTAAGCCTCTTAGGCTTATTACACACTCTTTCCTCTTAGGAAAGTTTTAACCTCTTTTACAATCTCTGAAATTTTCACAAAATGTGAAATTTACAAGGCTCCAATAATTGACAATATCAAGCCTCTAGGGCTTTTACAATAATTTTTTTAAAATTTAAACTTAATAAAAAAATTAAATATTCATATTTAATAAAAAATAACTTTATAATTATTAAAAACCTAAGTTTTAAAATAATTATAAATTAATTTTTATTTTATTAAATTAATATTTAATAATTTTAAATATTCTAAAGTTTATATGATAATTTTTTTTTAATAAAATTTATCCTCTAGCCCATTTGAACCCGTGACCTCTTGACTGTCACAAAATTTTTGACCAATGCGCCATGGTGTCTATTTGAAACATAAAGGATCTGCGATCCTTTTCTAGCTTGTGCTTCCTGGAGATTAAAAAAAAAACAAACTAAAAATGTGCCTGGCGGGATTCAAACCTGAGACACCCTACTCACAAGCGCTCCTCCTTAGCCGCTCGAGCTACGTCCACAGCTGGGTATGAAGGAGGAAGATTTTCTATTTGAAATACAGTGGACAGTGATTTTAATAAAAAAATTTGAAATTCTTTTGTCCCACATTGAGTAGGACGGGGGAAAAAATAGGGTTTATAACCTTGGGCGGGCGAGTAATGAAGCGATTACCTTCGGGCAATCAACAATCGCCCCTTTTGCCTCCTTTCAACCAACCACTTCTCGCCACATTGCTTCCTTTTCTACCACGTTGCTCCTCCTCCTCGTGCCATGTGTCTTTCTACGTCAACTCCTAAGTCGTCCTCCTCTTGCCATGTTTCGCTCTGTGATAGGTCCTCTTGTGTCGATCCTGTCTTCACGTACTTGGTGTGTTGGCCTGCTCTAGACTTCACCTCGATCCATGGGCTTTGGGCTTCTCTCACCTCAAGCTATGTGCTATGGGCCCCACCTTGACCTCACTTCAGGCTGTGTGTTGTGGGCTTCTCTCACCTTTGTCCTCAGGCATCCCTTGCCTCAATCCTTGTGCCCTCTCGGATTTGGCTCTGATACCAGATGTGGTTTGTGAGAGAAAAATTAGGAGTGAATAGAAAATAATATATATTGAACCTTAGAAAATTGAGATTACAATGGTATTTATAATGGTAACTCTAAACGACTTTAGGGAATACAGGGAAGTTAGGAAAATAGGAGAAATAGGGAGGAAAAGAGAAAGGGAAGTAGAATTGGTTCGCCTTGCTGCCCTTGCCGTCCAATCTGCCCAATCTGCTGCCATCCAAGTCAACCTACCTGCCCAGTCAGCTGCCATCCAAGGAGGTAAAAGGGGTAAGATCCAAAGCTTACAGTTAATTTTTTTTTTTACACCTTTTTACTCCTTTTTACTCCTTTTACTAGCTTTATTTCCAACATACATACTTAGGACATTAGATTACTTTAGGGGGAAGTTATCTAGTTACTTCATGCAATGTAATAAATGCACAAGTGTCAATGTGCAAGCTGTATATGTGCAAGGTGTCCCTTGCACAACTAGGTAGAGTGTTGGCCAAGGAACCTATCTTCCTATATAAAAAGGGCCTCATTGTAACAAGTAGAATATAGAAGCTCAGAGCATATTCGTAGGTAGTAGCATAGTGTTGTGTAGATCACCATATATTGGTGATGGGTGCAATGTAGTCCAGTAGCTTTGTTCATGGAGTGTCCATTTCCTCCATAGCTACATTGTATTCATTTCCATGTCATTTCTATTTATAGCATATTTCAGTCATCTCACAGATTTACTTTCTTTCATATTATTCTACATCTTGTGATTGCTATCTCCCATTGCATACTACATCAAAATCTAACAGTGGTATCAGAGCCATGGTAGATCTAGCCACAATAGATCAATAGGAAAACCACCATTATCATTGAGCCTGAGTTTTTTGTCAACTTGATGCGCTACTGGACCAACCACTATCAAAAACTCTCAAAAGAGTCTAGGTGGTAGAATTAGGGAGAGCCACAAGTGAGGACTAAAAGAAATATTAGTTCCAAAAATACTGAGATTACATTTGGCTAGAGTCTTTCCACAGAGTTGCAGGAAAAACTCATGAAGACTAGGACTCAACATTCAATCCACTAGATTGACAAATCAACTAGTGAAGATCATTCAGGATATCTAGAATTTGTTAACTATTGCCCAAAGTTTCTTTTGTTGCAAAAAATTAATTCTCAGATGATTGGGACACCTCCTACAATAGAAAGCTAGGAGACTTCAACTTCATTGCCCAAAGGTCGGTGTGCCTTCATAGTGTAGATATTAGTTCCTTGTGCAAGAAAAGAATATTATGGAAGAAGACTTCTGGAGAAGAGTCATGGTGAAGTTAGGAGACTGGAGATCTCCATTTCTAGATTGAGAACTTCATAAAGAAGAAAATGCCATAGAAAATCCTTGATCTAGAAGAAAAGGCCATAGAAGCCTTGATCTAGAAGAAAAGGCCACAAAAGCCTTGATACTAAGAAAAGGCCACAAAAGCCTTGATACTAAAAAAGGCCATAGAAGCCTTGATCCTGAAGAAGACTCCAGAAGAGAGTATCTGATTCAGAAGTAGATTAAGATTTTAGTACTAATACTTTGTTGTAGGGAAAGGAGATTTAGTGAGTTGGGAAACTTCCTACAAGAAAGTTAGGAAGAGTATCTTCTTCAGAATAAATCCAGCACCTGAAGCAAAATTGAAGGTAAAGAGATCAGGAGAAGATCTCATTGAAGAACTTCCAGTCTTGGAAGAATAAGAAGGACTAGGAGAGTCCTGCTCGAATCTAGAAGCAATAGAATCAGATATCCAGAAGAAGATCTCACCACCAACACTTCTAGGAGTAGAAGGTTGAAGAAAAGGTCTCAAGGAAGACTAGAAGAAGCTGCAAGATCAAAGACCTTGGGGAGGTCTCAATGAGCATCCAGTAAAAGGCTTGGAGAGCCTTACTGAAGAAATCATCAAAGGAGAACTCATTGGAGAAATTCACTATAAAAGATAGTGAGAAGATTTGGGACAATTGTCACCATCTGACAACAAGCCCAAAAGAAGAAGAAGAATTTGGCAAGGAGTGCCAAATCTCAGAAGACCTCAAGACATTCAAAATCTTGAGAAGAAGATCCTGCTTGAAGTCAAAATTCGACAAGAAGACTTGAAGATAGGAGAAGCTTGCCAAATCCAAGAGATTTGAAGATTACCTCTCATAACAAGAAGGCATTATTTGCTGAGATAAAGACTTCTAAAATCTACAGCAAAAAGGAGGAGACTACAAGAGGATAACAAGCCACCAAATCCTAGGCTCGTGAAAGAAAGTTCGAGACCACTTTTTGGTGAAGAAGAAACTAAGTAGCAAGATCCTACTCAAAGTAGCAACTTGGTGATCTTAGACACCAAGATCTACATCCTCTATAAAAGCTGTAAAAGAGCTACAAAATATTTCAAAAATGTAAGCAACTATTGGTGCAAGTAGATTCATTAATTGGATTACTTATCAGATTTGTTAAAGCACCTTAATTTGGATTAGAGTTGCAAAAGAGGAAAATTGAATTACAGTCTTCAAAAGTGCAAAAGAGAAAAGTTCCTTTTAAGGTTCATTTGCACATTAGCTTAGGAGTTGATTAGATTACAAAATTACAACTATCTATCAACTACCTATCATCTACTTTGAAAAGAAAAATAAGACTAGTTCCTACAACTTTAATTGTAGTGAAATTGCAGAATAATTCTTGAAGATTCATTTCAAATTATTCTTGATTAGTTGTAGTAAATTGATTAAGTGCACTTATAAGTTATTTTGAGAGTTGATTGGAGTGATAAGGTGTGATTTTTAGTGCATTAAAAGTGAAATATTATTAGGTTCATTTGCACTACTATATTACTCTCAAAAATATTAGTGTTTGTGTTCTTGAGAAAGGCACAAAATCAGAATTTGCATAAAGTGTCTAAAGACACTATTAGTGCACAAAAATCTGCAACACATAGTGGCCAAGTGAAGCCACCAAAATAGGTTAGAATCCTCCAAAACTTGGAGAAGAAGACAACTAACCAAAATCAGAAATAGAAGCTTCAAATATTGAGACTTGGTGAGTCTCAAATCCAAAGCATTACAGGGTTAGTTGCAAGGAGAAAAGTGCAGAAAATTGCATCAAATAAGGAGCTTCTATCTACTTCTATCTAAGCTTGGATTTGTCATCAAAGTATCCAAGCAAAAAGGGGAAGGTGTCTAATCAAAGAGACAACCTCAAAACCCCTACATTGCATTCAAAAATTCTGCCACAAAACCAGAAATTCAGACCTAAAAAAAGGAGTGCAAAAGAGGGTGCAATAAAGGTTATTTTATACATAAATTTGTTACATTGTATTGCACTATCCTAATCTGGTTTATACAAGAAAGAGGGCAGATTTGAAGGTGCCTCAAAGGCACAATATCCATAGGGTAAACCAGCCAACGACAGTCGAATACTTGCACACTCCAAGCAAGGCAAAAGAGCACCATAGAAGGGTTATATTCCCTACTTCTTGGACAATCGAACCTACAAGCAATAAAGGCACAAAAGCAAATAAGGGAGAAGCATTATATTCAGGTCTACAAAAGGAGGACATAAATAGGTGTGAAGGAAAGCAAACAAAGCAAGACATATGTAGGAGCACTTTATACCATTATTGGAGCTCCACCATAGCATTGCTTCTCACTCAAGGCACCATCAAAAGTGTCTACAAAGAAAATGAAAATACCAAGCTTTTCTAATAAGGATAGTGAAGGGTTACGTTGAAGGAGCAAAGGCCCATGCACAAGGAGGAAGTGACACTTGTCACTTGGAAGAAAACCCTAATATTCCATCCATGAGCGCTCATCTTGGTCAAAGAAATGTTACTAACAGTAGGTTGGTACGTTGAGAATGTATGAGACACTTGTCTACAAAGAGAACAAGCGCTCACCTAAAGAATGTAACTCCCAGGTGTTACTTACAGGAGGCTACAAGTGTCATCTAGCATCTTTCATTCCTCAAGCGCTCAAGAAGAAAATGGATGTGCCACTTGGCACTTAAATCAATATTCCATTCCATTTAAAGGGTGCCAAAGACCAAGGACTTTCAAGCATTCAAGCATTCACTCATCCTCATTCAACACTCTGTAGTTTTCACGCACAGGGCCGAATTTGCAGCGTGGAAGCAAGGAGAAGAGCCTTTAATGCTCTGGTCAAGGGAGGTCAAAGGCAGAGATTAAAGGTGCCATATTTGGAGCATTAAATCCAAGGAGGATTCCAAGCATTCTATTGGAGGGAATGACCAAAGTAGAGACATTAATATTGCAACCCTTGCACACCCAAAATTAGCATCGATTATTGTGGTCTTTGTATAGTGCAAGGTAAGATTTATTCCCATTTTAAATGTGCTTTCATTTTAGGGAGTTATAAGGTTGATAAATCAAGGTTAAACTTAGAAGAATTTAACCATATTGAAAGCCATACCTCAAAGGGAATAATTTATCAAATCAATATAATATTTGCAATATTAAACTTAGGAGTAATAAGGGTTTCTACTGGAAATTGATTTTAAAATATTTGCAAATATTATTGTGGTCTAATTTTCCAAAATTTGGGAGTTATAAGGGTTACAACACCAAATTAAGTTATTGGAAATTAGATACACTAAAATTAAATCCTAAAGGGATATTAAAAGAGGTTTATCAAAGCATTTTCTAAGGTTGGAAATTTATAATATTCTTGTCTCAAAATTTCACAAAAAGGGACAAAAGAAATCCAACATTAAAACCTCTTCAAAATTGGAAAAGTGCTTAGTTCAATAGGAGTAATAAGGTGTTAGAAAAGTTGATTTTTGATATTTACAAAACTTTACAAAATCAACCAAAAATTGAACTACAATTTACAAAAGCACTATATTCATCTTATATCTTATCCAAAACATACTAGGGAGTCATAAGGCATTCTACAAAACTTGGTAATATCAGCATTTATCAAATATTATCAAGTTGCAAATCCATTGGGAAAATATAAGCTTTCTACAAAACCTAAAATTCCATTAGGTTTATATACTCTCATCACTAGGGAGATATAAGGAAGTCTACAAAACCTAAGGATTGATAAAGGTTTTATAAAATCAAGCTTATATATTTAGGAAGCCATAAGATAATAGCTTTCTATATCCTAAACTAGGGAGCCATAAGGATGTCTACTTCCCAAAATACTGCAAACACCAATAAGAATAATTGCTTCAGAAAGGAAAAAGCCAGTGCCATAAAACTTGGGATCATGAATCTACTCATGAAATCTGAAGGAATGTTAGACCTAACTTCAAAAGTAATCCATAGTGAAGCCTTAGAAGATAATTTTGATACTATGGAATGCTATCTTCAAGCCCATCTCAATGAAGCAATTGACAATGGAAAAAGTGATATTTCACTTTCCTTAGACTTTGTGAGCATATTATACATGGCATTGCTCACATATAAACACTACAAGGATGAAAATGTAGAACAAAAAGGATTGATAGAACTACTCAAAAAGAAGGCAGAACTTAATGAATCATATCTAGAAAAGTTTTTCAATCCTCATGCAACATTGGCACTTTAGGTTCTACTAACTCAAGATCTTATCATGATGCCTTAAGTGGTTGTTCAGAAGCTTCTATACAGATTGAAGATAGGAAAGGAGAATCTTCCTTACAAGAACCAAGTAGTAGCACAACCACCTATGAGAGCACAAAAACCAGAATCAAAGGCAAAGCTAAAGATGAAGAAGAAGACGAAGCAAATAAAGGAGGAATACAATGCAAAGTCAATTGAAAGAAGAACCTTTAGCTACAACTACAACTTACTCTGCATCATCTGAAGACATAGTAAGCGATGAAGAAGAATACAAATTCCATTATCCAATGGAAGGAGATCCACATTGAAGACTAAAGTCTTCAATACCCAAATAATGTAATACAAGGGGGTGTTAGAAATAGATTATATTACATCATTTGGGTCATGTAAATGTACCTTCCTAGGTACATACTTAGGACATTAGATTACTTTAAGGGGAAGTTATCTAGTTACTTCATGCAATGTAATAAATGCACAAGTGTCAATGTGCAAGTTGTATATGTGCAAGGTGTCCCTTGCACAACTAGGTAGAGTGTTGGCCAAGGAACCTATCTTCCTATATAAAAAGGGCCTCATTGTAACAAGGTGAATATATAGAGAAGCTCGGAGCATATTCGTAGGTAGTAGCATAGTGTTGTGTAGATCACCATATATTGGTGATGGGTGCAATGTAGTCCAGTAGCTTTGTTCATGGAGTGTCCATTTCCTCCATAGCTACATTGTATTCATTTTCATCATTTCTATTTATAGCATATTTCAGTCATCTCGCAGATTTACTTTCTTTCATATTATTTTGCATCTTGTGATTGCTATCTCCCATTGCATACTGAATCAAAAGCTAACATGTATCTAGATATATCAACTCAATTTAGATGAGAATTAAATATGTTTGTAAACTCTAATGCTCTTGTTGGTCACGAATCTGCCACAGGAAAGGATTTTTACAATTGCGCCCTAGACCCGACCAACATTGAAAGGCTGGAAGCAAGAAATGGCTCCCAGACCAATCTCCAGAGTGGGATCTGGTTCCCTCTACTATTCTAAAATTGGGTTTAAGATAGGGTTCCTTGGAAAGAGATTTAAAAGGTTGCAGAAAGAAATGGGAAATATGGCCACAGGCCGAAGTGATGGGATCAGAAAAACAACAACAAGAAACTATGAACGCAACAACAACAAGTAACATAAGAAATCAGCTTAATCTTCGCACAATCACATTCCACAAATCCCTCCAAACCCACATTCCAGGAATCGTACCCTGACCGCAATATTTAAATCCAGTATGCAAAATTTAAATGTAAAAGCAATGTAGGAATACGAATGCTATTAGAAATGCAGAAAACAGAAAAGAAATTCATCCATGCAATGCTTGAAAAATTAGAAATTGATCCTTTTATTCCTGCAGATACAATTCCAGTTTCTAGCAGCAAGTTTTTCCAACCTTTTTAAATGGGAATTACATTGGTTTTTATAGAGGTCCGTCCTCTTTGCAGCATTAAATATTTTAAACCGACCTTCTTGAGATCTACAATTATGCGAAGGAAATGAGGAACATGATCCCCTTAATCGCAGTCTCGAAGAAATAAAAATTAAATGCCATGAAACGTTCGCGGTCCTTTATTAAATACGATTCTTCGAACATGTGCATGAAAACCGTTGAATTAATCCACGAACCGCAGCTTTGAACCAATAAATTCTTTAATTTTGGTGGCCTGGGCACTCTTCGACCTTAACCGCATCGGAAATCCACAAAGCATTTAATTCGGGTCAATATTAAATCATCGGAAACCAAAAATATCTCCTCGGCCGTTCATACTGCACTTGGCGGGAAAACAGTTACAGGTCGCGAAAACGCGATGGGTCGCGAAATCGCGACGTGTCGCGAAATCGTGACATATTTTTATGCCGTACGCTTCGCTGCTGAAGACCCGTGAAAACGGAACATGTAGCGATTTCGCTACATGTTTCATCGTTGACTCCTCCCTGCGCTCTGCCCCGCGAAAATGGAACATGTAGCGATTTCGCTACATGTTTCTTCTCGCCGTATCAATCACCATTTTCCGTCGCGATTCGCTGACATGTCAGCGATGCGCTACAAGTTTTGACTTAATGCCTTCGACGTCGACCGACCCGCGATTCCGGAACACGTCGCGATATCGCGACGGTTCCGCCCAACCTGCCTGCGTTGACTGCGTTGACCGCGATTCTGCAACATGTCAGCGCGTCGCTGCAGTTTTTTGACTTAACCATTTTTTGCTCAATTTTCCTCCTTTTTTCGCCCAAGCTGCATCAATCAAAGGTCAGATCCCCAACAATACACTAATGCATTAATCAATGAGAATCAATGTGGCAAAAATGCCAACAGCTCTAAAGGAGAGAGTTGTGATTTGTCTAAGTTTGGGGACCTAAGTACAACCTCTTTTTCTCAAGCAAAAAAAATCTTCCTAAAAGGTTTAGGTAAGTGAAGGAAAAAAAAAACATTATTGATCAAAGTTTCAATCTTATGGACGAGCCTTAACATTTGTTCATGTAATTTAGGAGAAATGATGAATATTAAGGAGTTTTACACCATGGAAGACTAAGGCTCCAGTACTATGGATAAACTTTAACACTTTTTCATTGAATTAAAAAAAAGTGAGAAATGAGGTATTTCATTTCATGATTCAAGGTTTCAATACCATAAACAAACCTTAACATTTAGCCTATAGTTTTGGAGCAAGTGATGAGAAAAGCAAAGTTTCACAATGTAGCCCAAGATCCAATCCCATGTGTGAAGTTTAACATTTATCAAATGACATGCATTTTAAGTGACTAAAAACATGGTATCCCAATCTTGCGATCATGGCTCAAATGTCACCAAATAATATATAGGGATCCCATCATATCATAGTTCATTGAAATAGCATAGTAGCACAATGATGGTATGAAATGCAACCAATTAATTTTTTTTAAATTAAATACTTAATTAAAAAATATTATATATATATATATATATATATATATATATATATATATATATATATATATATATATCAATTGGTTATATGGGATTGAAACATGTCTCACTCGTATTACATCATCATCACATAGTGGTATTACAACAAAGCTTAGATATTATCCATGTATCGCTTGGCAAGATTTGAACCTTGTTCTCCTCCTTAAATGTTGAGAAATCTAATTGGTTGAGCTAATACCACTTGATAAAAATAATTAGACTTTTAATTAAATAGTTTGTCAAGCAAGTTTTAAAATAATATTTAAAAAATCATTTTTTAAATAGCAATATAAAAGTAAACTATAACAAATACCATTTAAATGTTCAATCAAATATTTTGATTTAAAGTATATATTAAAAAAACTAAATTTTTACTTAAATGATTTGAAAAATTAATTTAAAGAAAATAAAAGTAAACTATGAAGAACACCTCATGGAAACCTATTTTAAAAGCATAAGGGAAACTACTTGAATGTATACATATCCACTAAAAACTTATTTAAGGAGTTAAAAAAAATTATTTATAAAACATTTGAAATTTAGTAGTAGAAAAAAAATCAAGTTAAACTTATTTGTTTCTTTAATGGGTTATATATGGGATTGAAACGATCCCACCCATATTATATCATCACCACATAGTGGTATTACAACAAAGCTTGGATATTATCTATGTATTGTTTGTGTAACAACCCAAAAAAATCTAACCAACTAGAGATATTTTTTTTTAAACATTCGATAGGGATCTACATATCCCCATCCAACATAAGTCATTCTATGAAGTTGTATATTGACTTAATATCTTGTGATTAAATTGTTCATATTGTCTCCGCGATGAGCCAACTTATCCATTTTTAATCTATTAAAAGGATATGCCCATCCCTACACCATACATAAGTCTACCTCTGTACACTAAGCATAATTTAAATAAACTATCCATCTCATCCTTTTTTTTTGGTAGGTTAATTAATTTTATTTCAAAAAGGGTATTTGAAAGGCACCCCAATGCCTTTTACATCAAAGGATTCAAGAAGAACACAACAGAACTAGCTTGATCAAAAAAATACAAAATTAGAAGGCCAAAGGCCAGTACAACCAAAAGAGGACGTCCTCAGGGACAGAGGAACAAAGAGGATAAAAAACAGAGACTGACACCCTTCATCCTTTAACAAAAACCAACAGTCCTTCAAAGCAGAGGAGCACTTTTCAAACAAAAGAAACGAGATAGGAATGCTAACCTTGGACTTCTCATGAAACAAGGAATGACGAGGACAAACCTTGAAATAATTTTTAGGGCTCAACATTGGTAATGTGACATTGGTCCCGTTTAAGAAGATCATCCACCTCGAAAGGTAGGATATTCGTCTATGTTAGAAGTCCTTGGGCACTGACCCCAATATTAGCAAGTCTATCAGCAACGGTATTGGCTTCTCTGTAAGCATGTTGTATAATGTAATTATGTTGCCACTGAAGGATTTGCTTACAATCTTCAACCATTGGTCTGGTCCTCCAGCTGCAAGGCTTTGATGTCTTCAAGTAATTAATGATATTTAGAGAATCTCCTTCCACTATGATGTTTCTTGGAATATGTTTGACAAATTGGAGGCCTCTCCAAACTGCTCTAGCTTCAGCGTAGTGATTGGTTATGACACCAAGAGGCTCTGAATAAGCAAATATAGGATTTCCAAGATGATCACGGAGAATTCCTCCAGCCCCCCCATGCCAGGATTTCCTTTGGTAGCACCATAAAAATTTAATTTGACCCATCCAACAGGAGGGAGAATCCATTTGACATTGCTTCTTGGATTTGAAGGACCTGCAGATTTGGAGGTATCAAGGAAGATATGGCAAGAATTGAGAATATATTTCTCAGAGGGAGGACAAGGATAAGGATTGAAAGGAGCAGTAAGGGTATTTTATTTGGCAAAAAGGATAATTTTATTGGCTATGAGGTCAGCCTGAGTATATTTTTTATCAAAAATTCTTCTATTGCGCTCCAACCAAATTTGCCACAGATAATGTTGAAGACTGAATTTACATAGTCCTTTGAGCACAAGATTTTTAAAAGGATTAGGCCACTGATGGAAAAGTTCAACAATGGAAGGAGGCCAGGCCCAAGCCAACTGAAAGCTTTGAAGAAGCTTATTAATCACCAATATTGAAAAAGGACAAAACAAGAAAAGGTGAGAAGTGGACTCCCAATCAGAGAGGCACAGGTAGCATCTATTAGGAAGCATAATACCCCTTTTCATGAGATTTTCAGTGGTTAGGATGCGGTCTTGAATACAAAGCCATGAAAAGGAAGCAATTTTGGGAGTCAAATATTTGGTCCACACAAGCTTGAAAGTTATCCATCTCATCCTTACGATGAGCTAACTTATCTCTTTTTGCCTATCAAAAGGGTACCCCCATAACTATACCATACATAAGTCTGTTTATGTAGGTGCGCTAAGTGCAATTCATATAAGCTATCCATCTCATCCCCACGATGAGCTAACTTTTCCATCAATCATTGAAATGCAAATAAGTTATATGTCTCATATCTATGATGAGCTAACTTATCCATCATTCGTTGTAATGCAAATAAGCTATCTGTCTCATCTCTATGATGAGCTAACTTATCCATAATTTGTTGTAATGCAAATAAGTTATTCGTCTCATCTCCATGATGAGCTAACTTATCCAACATTTATTCCTTGTGGTAGACAATTCATTGACTCTAAACCTAATTATTACCTTCCCGCAACTATCTAAGGTCGGGTTATTAAAAAGAAGTGGTGAAACAAGGATTACCCAAAGTTTCCTTCTCAAAAAAGACCCCATAATCCCTTATCTTAACTCTCTCTCTAAGCTTCTAATGAATAAAAGTCCTTCTTGCTAACTAGGAGAAGATTCCAAGTATCACTAGCATGTAAAAACACTTCACATCTTAGTAGGATACTTCTAATCCATAAGCATAACATTTGATAGATGTCATTTTCCATTCATCTAAAATTCATTAGACCATTCATAAAGATCACCTGATCTCTCTTCCTTAAATAAGGATGTGATTAAGTCTACCTATTTAATTAAGCATTAGATAACATCTACAACTTCATCAAAAGAAGACACATGAATAAGATGTAATTCCTATCTAATTCATTATCAAGGCATGATAGTTAGTGAAAATACAACATAGATATTTTATCAATAACAAATTAAAAGATACATCTTCCATATGTAAATGAACACATTCATAATTTAAATAATTACACATTCCATGTAGGGTAAAAATATTACCACAATAAAAGAGTAGAGCATTACATCATCATCCAAACTAGGAGATTACTCATGCTAGAGTCTATTTTACAATAATATTTCCATAATAAGAGCTTTACTAATCTATGTCAAAGGGTCCATGTCTTGAATTATATAAGTCTTCTCTAGTCCTTCTTGCTTCCCCATCGCTTAGTTGATGGTAGTAAGGGATTAGGACAACCCATAGATCTTATGAAACATGCAACTAAATGCATTTGCTAGATGATTTATGAAACATGTGCATTTATAAAATTGATGCCAAATTGTAACTATACAATCTCTACAATGTAAACCCCATTATTTCCCCACACCTATTCTTTCATCTAATATTCCATTTTTTCATACTAGCATACTTCTTTCATTAATCACTCAAAAGTGTATTCATTATTTAAGAATGAAAGTCATTTATCATTCATTTCATCATAGAAGGAGAGTCATTTTATCCTTTAAGAATGAAAGTCATTTATCATTTATCAATGCATGGAATAATTCAATAAACATTATTTTAACTAATCAAAAGCCCATACTTTTAATTAATTAAAAACCCATAATATTAATTTTTTTAATTAATCAAAAGCCCATACTTTTAATTAATCAAATACCCATAAAATTTATTTATTTAATTAATCAAAAGCCCATACTTTTAATTAATCAAATACCCATAAAATTCATTTCTTTAATTAATCAAATATCCATAAAATTCATTTCTTAAATTAATCAAATATCCATAAAATTCATTTCTTAAATTAATCAAATACCTATAGTTTTAATTAATAAAACACCTATAAAATTCATTTCTTTAATTAATCAAAACCCCATAAATCATAAATCAAATAGGTATTCCTTCCATTCAATCAATTAAAGTACCCTAATCCAAAAGGGGGTTTTTCATAATTATTGACCACTAACTCAACCGATCAAAATTCACCTCAATCAAACAATGTCAACATAACCAGTTTGATCAAACATCGCATAGGACGATCGAACAAAAAGCATTCAAAAAAATTGCACCAACCATCGGTACCACAACTAAGACAGCTCGAGCAGGCTCCTCATAGCCACCTAGAGGTGGTCGCCCTAAATTAGAAGCTCTCCCCATTTTTAGGTGCTAATACGGCCCCATACAGGATGTGTGGATTAAACCCATACCCCAAAAATCAAAAGGGTTTTAAACCGCCCCAACAACTAGATGCAAAACTAAACAATATCCCACTAAGCCATGTGGCAAATAAACCAGTGATAGACAATGATGATTCAAAAGTCAAGAATAAGCCACACGGGAGCCAACAAACCAAACACAACAAGCAAAAAATAGTCAACAACCAATGTAAGGGATCCAAGTATCACAGGAGAGCACCACCAGCCAGTGTTGGGCAACCCACCAAGTGGAACAGCCTCGACCACAACTCGTGGTCGATAACCTAAGGGATCCTAGCTTCCTTTAAGTCGCTAGAGCCCCAAGGCACATCCCATGTGGAATATTGCCCAAGGAAGGCCTAAATGGCCTTCCCTTGCCTATGTCCAACCACTTGCAAAGTCGTCGCTCAACGACATCGCAATGATGGTGGGGTATAAATTTATTTAATCCCCCTAAGGTTAAACCTTAGGGGGAAGCCATATTAAGTAATGATAATAATTTTCACCACCTCTAACTTCACAAACAAGGCGACTATGCCTGTTAAAAAATAAAATAATAGGGGTAACTTTACTTGATTATAAACCAACAGAACAAGGGGAAAACTTGTTGGTTTTAGATGTCTTACGAAGGTTAAAGCACCACTCGACCATTAAAGCCCAAGCTAAATCCTTGTCAAAAGGAGTATGAAAGGAAAGGGTTTTAAAATAGTTTCAAACAGTAGCATAGACCGACTTCATAGGCCGAGAACAACCAATAAATGTCTCCAAAGAATAAATAAAAATGGGTTAAAGAAAAAGCATTACTTCCATTTGCTAAAATATGTCGAGTATAACAAAAGAGGTAAGGTTTTAATAAAAAAACTAAACATCAACCAAAGAAAAGCAAAACGTCTCAACACAGACCTAAACAACAATTTTCTAAACCTCATAACATTTAGAATTTCAAGGATTATAAAACAGAGATACCAAATGCTAAAATATGACTTCAATACCAAAAGCATGCAGTCATTCAAAGATTTAATAAGGGAAAACAATGTCATAGAGATTTTAAAAATAATCTACAAGGAGCAAAATGGAGGTTCTTTAAGAGATAAAGAAATCATTTTCCACCCATTAAAGCGTTCAAAACAAAGCAATGGCAAGAACTTCCAATCTGAAACATCTAATAGGTTAAAATCCTCCTTTAAACGATCTCCTCAAGCTTATTCTATGTGGCCTCCTAGCTCCTTCTTCACAAGAATCATCTTTCCACACAAATAGCCCTCTAAAATAATATTCTCTTCTTATTTTTTTGGCCTTCTTAACAAAGGGAAAACCCATATACCCAAATCTAAAGTCCACCTTAGACATAAATGCAATCTACCAAAAGTAATTTCATGTCTACCCAAGGTGACAAAAAGGGGATATTTTAATTTGAAAATGATTATTTCTTTTAAAATATCTCACTTTAAACAAATCCATTAATTTATTTATTTATTTATAAAATATAAAAAAGGAGATTCAATAGAACCTAAAGCATCAATATTTATAACTTTAAATTCAATTTAATTCTAGCAATAAAAGATATTAATAATTTCCTTAATTGATTAATTCAAATAAAATACCTTTACTAATATTAAGCATTAGCATGGTATTAAGCAGACCAAGAATTAATAGAACCTCTATATCTATTAATTCTTTTTTAAGGGGATTCTTTACCAAATCCACTTACACAATAACACACATGTAAACGAAAGTGAGCAATCAAATGCATTAAACAAGACGGGTGATTCATCACAAGTCCAATCACCTGTTCTAACCGAAGACTTACGATAACTTCTAGGTTACCAACTTCTGGATATGGATGGTTGGATTGTTGATGATCACAGTAAAATCAAGAATGCATGCATCTATATGAGGGTAGTTGTTCATGTTACTCTAAGCCACCATAATCATCACTTCCCTTTTCCTTGGTACCTCAATCTCGGTGGTCGACTTTGTTGCCACCTTTGAGGGTACCTGGTCTTGTAACTAAATGAAACATCAACAGTACCATATCCTTAAAGCAAAAAATCAACATCAATATTGCAAAACACTAAGCATTGAAAACATAATTCAATATATAGTCTATCTCATAATTGAGTCCTACCAAGGTGGGTCATGATAGTTTGGTAAGATTCGAACTTGGGTCTCCTCCTTGAAATGTTGAGGAATCTAACCAGTTGAGCTAATACCACTTGAAATATTAAACTAAATTTTATCATCTTTAATATATGTTTTATACTTTGCATTAAATTATTTAATATAACTGAGTTTTTTCTTCTATTTATCTTTCATATATATTAGCAAATCACAATGAAATATTTATAAACAATTTTATAACCTTTAAAGAATACAAATAGGAGTATTTTAAAACAATGTCTTCCATAGTTTCTATTCCTAATTTTAATTTTGTACAATCATAGCGAAGGTCAAATAATCAATAGGTTCCATTAATGGATGTCCCTAGAAAAGGGCAACCAATATCGATAAACATGGTTGTAAAATGGTCTAGTGAGGACTCTATGGAAAATAGAGCTAAAAGGCAACATTCCTTAGGGAAGGAATAACTCTACAAGATCTCTTAATATAAGAGAGTCAATCTTTGAAAAAATACAATTATAAGAAATGTTTGATAAGGTTGATTATTGATAATTACACTCCCATTATTCTTTTTTTATATACTCTTCACCGAATAATACTTGAGAAGGGTATAAATCTAAACCCAATTGGCTTATTAACCCTTAACTAATTCATTATTATAATATTCCAATACAATAAATTTTGAATTATTTGTCATCATGGCAACTATTTATAACACCCATGTATAATACAATATCATATTCCTAGATACCTATTCCTAGGTACCATACCACAATCACAAAATAAGCATGCACTTGGTAAGAGTCACTCACCAATGTTTTGTATGTTAAGTACTCTTTGTTTATAAAGATCATATAAATCACTTAAGATGGTATTGGAGGGGAAATTCCGTGTTGATGGGTTAGCATCTTTGTTCTATTCAATATTGCTCAAGGTGCTTGTTTATGTTATAGGTCCTCATATTCTGTGATTATTAATAAAATGTATAAGATTTAAAAGGTCATTGAACTTAATTGTCACTCATGAAAAGAAAAAAATCACTCATCAAAAAGTTATCTATAGAATTTATTAGTATCGACACAATTAAAATTCCATGAAATAGTCTTTAAGTATTTTTTTGTTGGAGAACAAGGGATTTTACTTAGGTCCCCCACCCTTGACAAGTCACAACACTCTCCTTTAGATATTTAGAGCTTGAGAGTTTACAAATAGATTCTCATCTCATCTCAATTGAGATCTTGTTCAATTTCTTGTGTGAATACAAATATTTTAGAATTCAACATCCTTCTTGACATTTTCCTACAATATCCTTCATAATACCAAAACTCCACCTCTATTATCTATGCATTGCATCTTAATAAAGTAATATTTCCAAAACATCGCACTATCATAGTTCACTTTAGCAGATCTGGATTGCTAGTTTTCTTCCTAAAGTAGAAGTGCAACAAAAAATTATAATAAATAGTTCATATAAAAACACATTAATGTTGTAAAATAAAGAAAATATTACCAATAAAAATATTCAAGTAAATCTTAATTTTTATTTGATTCAGATAATCAATATTTTCTTGTCATCTTCGATTAAACTTACTACTTCCTCTAACCATGGAAAAGAGAATTTAAATTTATGATGCTCAATTAAAACCCCTCTATTGGCGAGTCTATTTGCACATTTGTTTCCTTCCCTTAACATATTTGTAAACCTAATTTATTCAAACTCGATAGCAAGGTCTTCAATTTTCATAATGATCTTTGGTATGTTCCATGGAGCCTTTGCTTTCCTCAAAATTACATTTATTACTCAATAAATCACCCTCCATCCATTCTCTATTTCATTTCATTTGTTTGCATATTTTTAACCCTTATAAAGTTGCCCAAGATTTAGCTTCATTATTTGTCTTAAATCCACTATTGAAAGCATAATGAGATAAAAATTCTCCTTTATTATTTCTAATTATTCTTCCTCCTATTGGTCCTAGAATTTTTTAGATGCTCCATCATAATTCAAATTTTACCAACTCCAAATCTGGTGGTTTTCAATTTAAATTATTTACCTTCTTGTTGTTTCTCCTATCTTCAACATCATAATTCCATTTGATGACTTGACTCCATCTATCAAGGCTCTCTCTTTCTAGATTAAAGATTGGGTAAGTTGATAGGGTTGGTTTAGACTCCTTTATGGCTAAACAAATATTCCTTTTCATTACCTCTAGAATTTTTTTCTTTCCTTTAAATATTCATCTATTCTTTTCTAGCCATATAGTCCAAAGTTTTCTATCTTTTGATATATCCTAGATTGTCTGCAAGGCCTCACTTTTATAAGTGCTCTACCATTGCTTTAACAAATTTTCAATTATACCATTCATCACCATGCATTTTCCAAACATATTAAGAATTCATTGCCATAGATTCCAAACTATTGAGCAGTGTCCCAAGAGATAGTCTATACTCTCCTCCTCCCTTTTACAAAGAACACATATATTTAAACCTATCAATCCATTTTCTCAAGGTTGAATCCCTTGGCCAAGATGCATTAAATTTATCAAAAATTACCCTATCTTTGAGATATAAGGATCGCTCCTTTGCGAGTTTCTCACTAATATTTACTACTAGAAATGATTCTAAGGATATAGCTAAAAATTGGTCCATGGGAAGGAAACTAAATCTCAAAATGTACTGGAATGTTTTTGAAAAAATAAAAAATATATTATATTTATAGAAGTTGTATTACAAAGTAAAATGAGTTGGACAGGAAACAAGGGAAGAAGAAAATCCTCCTCCAATCCCTCCTGGCTCAAAAATTAGCCATAAAAACAATATATAGGTGTGTTTGTTGAAAACATCACCTGAGGCCACCATAATACAGTTATCCATACACATCAACATTACCATAGTTGAATTCCAATTTTTCTCAGTCATCTGAATTTCGTAGACCATCCATCTATCTTCATGATGTTTTGAAGTCATTATTGGCATCTTGAACATGTCTGCTATGTTCTTGTACCACCTCTCGCATCCCTTGGATTCTTTGGCACCAACTTATCTGATTTTCCATCTGAGAGTCCACATATTGCCCTTCCTCCAGTTCTTTTCCCCATTTTGCTAAATAATCTACCACCCTATTTCCCTCTCGCTTGATATGAGTAATAAAAACATCTTGAAAAACCTTCCAAATATTTTGAACTGCTTCCACCTTCCTTCTCTCTCCAATTCCCAACACCTGAAAGGGTCTTATCGGATCCAAGAATCCAGCCCATACCTGAGAGTCTGTCTCTATCCATAGCTTATGTAAATGTAGATTTGCAGCTATCATTGATGCTGACAAGATCACTTTGTCCTTCTGCTTCATTATTTGTTGTCTCCCCCATACCTTCTGCTCTCCAGTACACCTGTTCTCCTTTCCAATTTCGTATGATAATGCCAAAACCAGCTTTTCCAAGATTTTTAGTAGAAGCCCCATCTGTGTTTGCCTTCACCCACTCTCTGGGAGGTGGTCTCCACTCTATGTTATTCGAGGAGATCTCACCTGCGCAACCAACCCTTAGTTGTTTTTCTTTTATAGTTATTCCAAAGCTCCTTAGAATAGTCACTTCCTCCATTTCTATGTTTGTTTCCTCCTGTAATCTAATGGATAGTGTTTCCATTAACTTACTCATAATCCTCTCCCAAACTTGCTCCCTTGTTCTGTGCTCTGATCTAAATATGCGTGCATTTCGTTCTAGCCATAACTGCCACCATATGAAGCTAGGTCCCAGCTTCCATGCCATTTTCATTGTTCTAGTCTTAAATCTGCATTGTTTCCATTTCTCATAAAAGCTTTCCTGGCTCTCAAAAATTTCCCAATGTTGTCTCATCTGCCTCCACCAACTGATCCATATGTCTTTGGCAAAAGAACACCCAAAAAAGAGGTGATTCAAGGTCTCCTCTACCTTTCCACACATAACACATTTGGAAGGCCCGTAGAAACCTCTTTTTCTCAAATTATCAAATGTCAAGCACTTTCTATGGTTAATTAGCCATGAGAAAATGTTAATTTTTGGCCATCCTTCCTTTTGCCAAACAAATGTCCATGGAAGTGGTGTTGGGGTAATCTCATATCCATAGACTACCTTGTATCCCTCCTTTGCCTTATAGATTCCCAACTTACTTCCTCCCCATCCAAGTATATCCCTCTTAGAACCATCTTGAATTGGATGTCTTTGGAGATGTCTCCACAATTTTTTGGTTAGTTCCTCTGTCCCCCTCATTGGCCATTCTCGGGGATGTTTCCATTGTAGTAAGTCTAGCACATGTTGATTCCATGATTTCATATAGTAAGAGGCTTTCCACCACCCTACCTTTTGGAGCTCTACTTTCCAACTCTCCATCTCTGGGAATGTTTGAATAATTGGTTGAGATTGATTCCATGAATCCTCCCAAAAAAGAACATCCTTTCCATCCCCTAATTGCCAATAAAGGTATGGCTTTATTAACTCCTGGTCTGCTTCCATTGTTCTCCATATTGTAGATCCCTCTCCTTCCACTCTGAGTCTTGGGATGTATTTCTCAGCCTCTCCTAGGTAATATTTGGCTTGTAATAGTCTGCTCCATAAGCCTCCAGTAGCTGTAATCCATCTCCAATATAGCTTCCCTGCTAGTACCTTGCTACTTTGGGATGTTGATCTTATCCCCAATCCTCCTTGTTTTTTTGGTTGACATATCTTCTCCCACCCAACTAGTGCTAATTTTTGTTCTTCCCTTGCACCTGACCACAAAAAATTTCTTGTGTATTTATCAATATCTTTTAGAATTTTCTTTGGAGCCTGAAGTATGGAAAATTTATAAACTGGGAGAGCTTGTAGCACAACTTTAATCATTGTAAGCCTTCCTCCCAAGCTTAGCCATTTGTGTGTCCAGTTGCTCAACTTAGCTTGAAGTCTGTCAATCAACCCTTTCCACTCCTTGCTTTTTGTTTTCTTTGTAGATAAAGGTACTCCTAAATACTGTATGGGTAAAGGAGTTTCCATGAAGTTCAACAACTGTATAATTTTATCTCTCACCCTCTTCGTTGTATTGAAAAAAACTATTTGAGACTTTTTTCATTAAAAGTTTGCCCAGTAGCTTGAGTATACCCATCTAAAAATTCTTTTATGTTTCTTGCTACTAGGAGATTGGCTTGACTAATAAGAGCAATATCATCCACAAACTGGAGGTGATTTATCTCAATCTGAGAACTTATTTTCAGACCCCTTAGCCTCCCCTCTTGTCTCCCTTTTTTTAATAGTCTCCCTAGACCCTCTGCATAAAGGATAAAAAGGTAAGGGGAAAGAGGGTCCCCTTGCCTCAACCCCCTTCCTACTGTGAACATGGGAGATGGACTGCCATTTACCAGAACTGAGAAAGATGTAGTCTGTGTACATGCTTTTACCCAGTCTCTCCACTCCTCTGCAAAGCCCATTTTTTCTAAAATCCTTTGCATAAAGGACCAGTCTACTCTATCATAAGCTTTAGAAAGATCTAATTTAATAAACATACCTGGGTCCTTTTGCTTGGACATTGTGTGTATCACCTCCTGGGCCACTACTATTCCATCTAGAATTTGTCTGCCTTCAACAAAACCACCTTGCTCACTTGAAATCAGATTTGGTAAAAAAGGTTTTAACCTCTCTGCCATAAGCTTTGTTAATATCTTGTATACTACATTACATAGTGAAATAGGCCTATAGTTCTCAATTATCTCACTAGGTGGGCCCTTAGGAATTAAAGTGATAAAAGTATGATTCAAGGCTTTTAACATTTGCTTACTCTGTCTGATTTCCTCCAGTGCCTCCACCACTGCTTGGCCCACAATTTCCCAAAAATTTTGATAAAATTCAATGGGGAATCCATCTGGTCCTGGGGTCTTTCCTGTTTGCATTTTTTGTATGATCTGCGATGTTTCTTCCAAAGAAATTTCCTCCATTAATAATTTATTGTGTTCAGGTTTGACTAATTGTGGAATTGCCTCTAGTATCTTCTCCTGCCATGTTGCATTCAATTTTTTTTGCTACTGAAAAGAGTATGGAAGTATTGATTTGCTATAGTTTTCATTTCACTTCCACTGGTTTTTACCTGACCCATCATATCTGTAAGACCTGTAATTCTATTATGTTGTCTTCTAGTTATTGTTGTCTTATGAAAGAAAGTTGTGTTTTGATCCCCCTCCTTTAACCATGTAACTCTGGCTCTTTACCTCCAATAGATCTCTTCTTGTTCCTCCAAAGCTTCCTCTCTCCTAATAATTTTTGCCTCACATTGCAACAGATCTTCCGTAATAGTTCCTTGTCTTATCTCTTGAGCAATCTTCTCCTTCTGATCCTTGATTTCATTCTTTTGGATTCTAGTGAGTTCCTTCTTGTGTTTACTCCACTCCTTTAGTTGGGTCCTCACATATTTTAGTTGTTTGTGGAGTTTGAATTGGGCTGTCCCAAATCTTGGTCTCCCTAATTCCCACCATTCCTTTATGTGGTCCTCCAACTCCTCATATTTCAGCCACCATAGCTCAAATTTAAAAGTTCCTGCAACTTTATGATTATCTTCTTCTATGGTAAGGCTTATTGGAAAATGATCTGAAGAAAGCCTATCCATGACCCTCGCTTGATGCTTGGTATGCAGGAATAATTCCTCCCCCATGAAGAAATGATCCAAGCAATATTTGATTGTCTCCCCTTCCTTTCTTCTATTTGTCCAAGTCATGGAGTTGTCCACAGTTGGGATATCTATTAGATTCATTTGACATGTTATTGCTGAAAATAACCTATCCTTTTCCTCCAACATGGCTCTACCTCCTTGTTGTTCCTCTATTCTAAGATTTGCATTGAAGTCTCCTCCCACAATCCATTGGTCCTTCGGGTAGTTGTCTCTGAAATTTTGGATGGCTGCCCATTGATCCCTCTGTAATCTAACTGTCTGTGCTCCATAGAAATTAACTATAGTCTAGTTTTTCCCATTTTCCCTATTTTGTAATTGAACCATCAACACCCCTCTCATGGAGGCCCCTCTATTTCTAGGAATAGTTGGGGATTCCACATAGTGGCCAATCCACCTGATTTCCCCTATGCCGATTGAGTAAGGATCTCTCCTTTTTTCCATATCCTCCTATTTATTTTTTGTAAGTCTTCTCCTTGCATTTTGGTTTCCTGTAAAAAAATTATATCTGGACTCATATCCATGATAATATTTTTGACTACCTTTTGTCTAGGGCGGCTGCCTAAACCCCTCACATTCCAAGTAATTAAAATCATTGAGAATGGGGAGAGAAAAAATCAGCCATCGATTTTACCTATCCATTCTAGCTCAAATTTCTTCCTTGTTCCTCCATATTTTCCTTGTTTGACTTCCTCCCTACATATTGGTTTGGTTTTTGTTTCTTCTCCACTTGATGAATCCCTAAAGTAGGGTTGTCTTTGTTCTTATTTCCTTCTTTCATCTCTATTTCCTGAGTTAAGACTATCCCCTACTCTGATTCCCCTCCTATGGTCTCCCTCGTAGGTTGAATCTCCTCTTCCATGAGAGAGGTTGTGTCTGGTTCTACTCCTTGCTTGTTCCCTGACACTAGATTGGAGTATTGTTCTTGATCCACCGGTGTGACTTGCTGAGTATCCTCCTCTAATCCTTCCATTTGAAAATCCCCTTCTGTTTCCAAGCTTCCCAGTTGTTTGAATATCTCATATCTATTATTTGTTCTTCCCACTTTTTCTCCTTGTCTCTAGTTACTATGTTGATTTCTTTTGTTTGGCCTTCTGATTACTTTTTGGAAGCCCTCAGAGTCTGTTGGGCCCTTCCCTTCCTTCTGATTTACCTTTTGTTGAAGATATTGGCCCACCATGTTAATATTTGCTTTTGTCCCCTCTTGTCCAAATTGATGATCTTTAACTATTGGGCACATTCTAGCCAGATGTCCATGAGCGTGGCACACCCGACATCTGAATGGAATAGCCTCATAATCTAGTTGTTGGTACTAAACAAAATCCCCTATTTTTAGGTCTATCTCTATTGGAAGAGGTTTACTGAGATCCATTTCTATGCAAACCCTAGCAAACATTGTCGATCCTCCTAAAATTGTTTCTCTTGATCTACCTTGATAATGCCCGAGTAAGTTGCCTATTGCCTCGAGTACCTCCTCTTTCCAAAATTCAAGGGGAAGGGAAAATAATCTTACCCATATTGGTACTACAATCGGTTCCACCCTCGGGTCGAATCCCATCTTCCATGGTTGCAGGAATAGTCCCATTGGCCCGTGATGATACGACCCTCCCTCAAATACTTTTTGTCGGTCTGCCATTGATGTGAACTCTATAGAAAAATACCCATTTGGGAGAGTTAGAATTTTGTATTCTCCTTCCAGATGCCATTGTTTCCTTATCCATGTGTGGAGGAAGTGCACGAACGGTCTGAAACCCACAAATTTACCTATCAGGTTGTGTTTTATCTTATAAACTATATCCTCAGCTATCCAATCCTCTGCTATTTCCAATACTGGTATTTCTTTTGCTTGTGGTAAACATCCGTTCACCCTTCCAGGAAAAGAATCCTCCTTTTATCGCTTTCCCATGGTGGTTATGATTGTCCTTGCTTGTGTTTGACAATCATTGAAGCTATCTTGGGTTCCACATAGCTTATCTCGGTATGAGATTCCTTGATTTGGAGGATCTGGTACCAAAGTACCTATGTCCCCCATTCTTGGTCGTGATCCTTACTGTTGAAAGACCCTCCAAAAGGATTGATCCTCTCTGATGGTGTTTTTTGCACGAAAATGTTCTCCAAGCCTCTTCCCTAGCCTCTGAAACCCTAGTTTGATTCCTCAGACCTCCGACATTCCTCTTGTTACTTGCGCTCCAATCATTCAAAATGCTACTGTAGTACCATAGACCTTCGAAATTGTCCACCTTGGTATTAATGTACCTCTTTTCTAAACTATTTCATGTGGCAAAGCAAAATTTCAAATTCAAATCTATTGGAAATTACCATAATATCCTATATCAATTATAATATATGCAAAAACCTAAAATAATTTACATGTAAAATCTCTAAAAAAAAGGTTTGAGGTGTAGACCAATTGATTTGACCAAACCCTATAAGGGGGCAGAGGTCCAAGGTTCAAATATTGGGCTTTTTCAGACTGAACACTTATCCCTTTCCTGGTGCTTTAAGTGGTGTAAAAGGTTTAAAATGATTGTGACATGGTGATTATAGGGGCAGACTAACCTATGAAGAACTATGCGACAACTTTCAGGGTGGACAATGCAGAATATTGTGGTGGCCATAAAAGTTGGACAACCTGCCCAAATTCGTGGCGGCTATTGATTCCACCATGTAAAATAAAAAAATTCTAAAAAAAAGAAAGAGAAAAAGAAACTTAGCTAAAAAATTATATTCCCAAATAGAATGTTTTACCTTACCAAAAATCTATCCCTCTATTGCTCCTCCCATCATCCAAACCTTGGCTAACAAATTTTTGTAATTTTATTTTCTATGACTTGAAACATCGTCACTTTCCTCATTCTGAATGGTTAATGTTGGTCATCAAATCTGCCTAGGAAAGGATTTTGGGTAAATGTATGCGCCCTAGACCTGGACCAACATTGAAAGGCCGAAGGGAAGAGATGCCCCTCGTGCCAATCTCCGGAGAAAGGCCGGCTCCTATGCTAATCTACTTTGGTGTTTTGAGATAAGGGTGCGGGAAAGAGATAAAAGGAGTTAGGGTTAGAGAAAGAAATAAAAAGGGGTAAGGGAAGAGAGATCGGTGATTTAAGGTGGGAAAGAACAGGAAGCACGATCACTAACTGACAACTTGAATAGCAGCAAGGAACACCAAGAATAAATGAAAGAAACACAACATTAACCTTCCTATGTATCCTCTGGGCGAGCTCACAGGGATTCTCCTTCTCCCTTTCATCGAAATTTAGGGTTCAGAGTAAAGACGATTAGGACAAGTGAATGTAACAGAAACCACAACCCACCGGGCAGCATAAAAGAAAACCAATATTACATTTTTCCTCTCCTATGTATCCTTCGAGGCGAGTTTTAGGGTACGAGTCCCCAATCGCACATCGAATTCAGAGTTCAGAGTCTCGGTATACAAATGAAGAAAGACAAAAGAATCAAGCACAGAAGGCAGCATAAAAGAGAGAAATTGAGCCCAAAGCTCTTTAGTATTAATCGCAGGACATCAAGTTACAACAACTTTCTAGCAGATAGTTCCCCCCCTTCTTCATTACAATGCCTAGGTTTTTATAGAGGACCCGACCCTCTGAGTCATAATTACACAGCAAGGAGAAGTACGCCCTCGAGCCCTAAGAATTTGGCTCCCCGAGGCTCTCGTGATCGAGCTCTCAAATCCGTTACCGAAACTGGCAACTATGACCGGGTCAACCATGGAAAGATGCATTGATGAGCCGTCTGGACGTCCTTGGTCTCCGGGTGCGGTGCTCGAGTGGCCGCCATGCTCGTCGGGCTCTTCATCATGGCTTGATACTTCGTTTTCAATTGCCAAAAATGAGCAGCGAGCTTATCGGGCACGAAAAAATGCATTTATGAGGCACTTGATCGCCTCGGGAAAATACCCGGCTTGGAGCGCGTGTCTTTGAGGTGCTTCGCTACCTTTTCAACTTTGCTTCGCAACGGACCTGTGCCGAAGCAGATTCTCCTTGATTTGCACTTCGCATGGTGAAGCTTCGCAAGACAGCTTGGGGGTGATGGAGGCCGAAGCATATCTCCTTCGCAAAATGGGGTCTTCACTTCTCGTTGCTTTGCTATGTCAAAATTGCTTTGGCGTGGTCCTTTGCTCGAAGTAGATACTTCGCTAATGAGTCGTTGAGATGCTTCGCCACGATCCTTCATCAAAACTATGGTTCGGGGCATTTCGGCCGAAGTGTATCCCTGCCTTCAAAATGCATCTTCTACCTCGGGTGAAAGTACTTCGCATGAAAGTTTGCCGAAGCAGATGCTTCGCAATGATTTTGGCGAAGTAGAAATGGTTCGCTGATGCGGGGCCCGAGGTAGATGCTTCGACGGCTTTTCGGCGAAGTGTTTTCAAAATTTGCTTCGCAAAACTTTTGGCTGAAGTAGCCTTTTGAAATGCTTCGGGTGCGAAGCAGTTTCATTCTTCCTCCTTTGTATTTTACTTTGGCAACACCGCTTCGCAAAAATCTCGCTCGAAGTGGCTGCTGGAAATGCTTCGGGCCCGAAGTAGTTTTCTTGCCTTAGCCAATTTGGACTGCGGTCTGGACCTTCCTTCTTCGGTGAAGTTGTTCTTTTGAATGCCGCTTCGCTCAACTTTCTCCCGAAGTAGTGGTTTGAAGCGCTTCGGGCCCAAAGTTCTTTTTATCGCTATCCTTGTATTCTTCTTCGGCAATACTACTTCGCAAAAATTTCACCTAAAGTAGTGCTAGAAATGCCTCGGGTGCGAAGCTCTTCTCATTTTCTTTCGATGAAGCTCTTTTCTCTAGCCTGCTCGGAAGCGAAGCTCTTTCTTTTTATTTTTCTATACAAAGGGGTGGCGTTGAAAGCCAAAATTGCTGCAGCTTTTCAAATAACAAAACAACAAAGAAAAAACTTTACAAAACATTGTACAAAATTTTGATTTCCTTTTCTACCCCTTGAGAAATGTGACAAAATTGTCAACATTCTTGGCGGCTCGCGGGGCAACGAGCTCGTCTCGGTGGGAGAACCCCTAGCTTTGATCCATTGGGCTAGAGTCCCCTCCAGATCCTTCTCCTCCTTCTCCCTCTGGGAGTGTTTCCATAGCTGGTTCTCCTTCTTCTTCTGCTTCTTCTTCCTCCTCTGCTCCTTCTTCTTCCTCTTCTGCTCCTTCTTCTGTTGGCGTGGCCTCCTGCTGCGGTGATGGGACAAGACGATCATGGATTTTCTTCATGGTTCGACGAACGTGAGCCCAGACCCCTTTCTGAAATGGTTCTTGGTCTTCGAGTGCCTTGACCAAAACATGGAACCGATCAATCTGCCCTATATCGACATGTTTGATTCTTACACTTAGGTCATTCAGGCAAGCCATGATTTTGCAGTGTCTCAGGATGAAGTCGGTGACTTGTCCTTCTATGACTGGCTCTTCCCACTCATCTATTTCTGAGACGTCACTTTCAAAATGGAGCCACGTCGGCTTAAGTTCTTCCCGGGTGAGAAGGTTCCCATCATCGTCTGTGAAACTCGAGAAACCTAAGGAAGAAAGGTCCTCGAAGTAACCCATTGATGTGCGCTGCTCCTGCTCAAATATATCTAGGAGGCCCTTCGCCTTCTGTGCTTTCTTCACCTTGGAGAAGAAGGCACGAACAGTGGCTTGGGCAGTAGACCAATCCCTAGCCGTTCGACTCATAGCAGCAACCTGCAGGTCCTGATATCTAATACTTTGGACTTCAAAAGCAAGCTTGAGTCGCCTTTTGATTTTTTGGATAACTTCATCTACTATTGGCCCTTTCTTAGCAATGGCATGTTGGGCTTCGGTGACATAGATTAAAGTTGATAGGGCACTGGAGGCCCGTGATCTGAAACCTTTGAGCAAGTGTGAGCGAATTTCCTTGATTCTGCCTCTGTCGAACAGCTCCAGGTTTGCTTTTTCGAACAATTGCTGCTGAGCCTGCAAGATCTTGTTCTCGAGCTCTTTGGCTTTTAGCTCATTTTTGGCCTGTTTCTGTGCTTGGTGCTCAGTCGAAGACTACAATTGTAGTATCTGCTATTTCAGGGCGTGTGTTTCTTTCTTCATTAGTTTACACTGCCCCTGTGAATCCTCCAGCTCAGAGTGGATTCTAGCCAACTCTTCCTCCAACTTGATGTTGGCACTCTCTGCTTCAATCCTGCGCTGATTGGCAATATTTGCATGCGCTCGAAAAGTCTCGATCCTGACATGCATGGATGCGGATTCGTCATCTATATCCAAATGCTCCAGGTCCTTGGTCTTCTCCGGGGGGCTCCTAGGGTTCGGGGTCGGTTTGGGGGGGGGTTTTTTCCCGGGGGGTTTGGACCTTAGGGACCTTCTTAACCTTATGTAACTTTCCACCCTTCAAGTCGAAGACAGCGCATTTTTCAACCTTGGGCCAGAGATCGCCCTCTTTTCTTCCTTGCCTCCTTCAGCATTTTCTCTGTGTTTTGTCGAGCTAAGAGTAGCTTCTCGGCTAGGGGGCGTTCCTTTATTAAAGATAAATCTATTTCAAAAAATGTTGGATCTCCAGCCAAAGGTGTGAACAAATATAAAGAATTAACGGGGAATGATTCCCCAGACGGTTCGAAGACGGGTGTAGCAGGGGCTTTGGCAAGCGGGACTATGCTGTGAGCGATGGGAGAGTGGGCTACGGGGCTTGGCGTTGGGACACTGCCTTCGCCTTGACTTAGGATTGAAGGAACGACGACGTGGGTGGGCGAAGTGGTTTCAACAGGCTTGTCCTGGTCAGACGACTCGGGTGGAGTGGAGCTATGCAGGGTTGGACTGGCAATGGGCAGTATCTGAGTGGGTGATTGACCTTGTAGGGGATGGAGAGATTGATGAGGACCTTCAATCGGGACCACAGTGGACGTGTCGGAGACCAAGGCGAAAGGAAGAGAGTGCATACCTACGTGCCCTCCTGGCAGAGCGGCCGTGGTGACATCCTGGGTGATTGGCTCTTGTTCCTTTTGGGCTTCAACACTCCCGGCCTCCACAACTTCTACTTCGGGGTCTCCTTCTTGTTGGAGGAGCTCCTCCACATCAATGACGTCTATATCAGGGACCGTCTCAGCACTTGGTGGCCCCGCATCTTTGACCTTTGCTTCAGCCGGGCCTGATGTAGGTGATTCGGCAGGGAGCACTTGCGAGGCTTCGTGCGAGGTCGCTTTGGGTGGCTCGGAGGCACTTGAATTTGCTCTTGCCTCTTTCTTTTCTTTCTCTCCAATGGTTGCTCTGCCTCTTCGGCGCTTGTGTCATGGATCTCCGATGGTCCCTGTGGTAGTGCTGCTGGCGTAGCTTCGGCCCCTACTTCTTCTTCTTCTTTCGAGGCATCTTTAGCTCCTCCTGGGCTTTCGCCTGATCCTGGGGTAGCTGGGGGAACAAAATCTGCAAAGGATATAGACTTCCAAGTTTCAACATTGGTTTCGTAAAGAATCGCGAAGTCTTTATCTGATGTCAAGAGTCCATAAGAGTTCATTTTTTGGTGATGGACTCTCATTATCCACCACTCCCGAAGCTTTTCCTCGCTCCAATCCTTCAATTCCTCCTTTAAATCATCCTTTGCCTTTCTCCAAAATGTGGAGCTTGGAGTTGGGAGGGGGTGCTGATCAGGGTCGAACTCGACCTCCATGGGGTAGAACTCATGCCAGGGAGGCAATGTCCTCATCCTCTCCAAATGCCACTCCAGATCTTTCCCATTGGGATTATTCCTTTGTTCCACAATTTTGGGGTGGGGGCAGATGTGGAAATTCTTGAATTTTAAGTGATCCCTCATCACTCCCAAAGGATCATAGAGCCATTGTTGAGGAATCTAGAGTAGGCCAAAACCGGCAAGCTTTTCCTCCAGGAAAACGTTCTATTTTAGGGCAAAGACTTCGATTACGCCCATCCTGAAGGGGAAGTCACAGGTATGTGCCCACTTTCGATCGTGGCCGTATACTGAATTTGTAGAGTCGCTCTGTCGAGCGACTTCCAATGCGAACTGATATTCGGAGGGGTAGACTGGTAACAGGAAGGGCTTCCCTATGAAACCGAATAGGCGAATCACCAGTCCCTGTGTCAATTGGAAAACATCTCCTTTCCTTTCTTGCACCACTCTATCTCTCAAACTGAGGGGCACCCGAGGACAAGAACCTTTCAACAGATGCATGGCGGGTCCCAAAAATTGTTGATTAAAAGAATAATAGGACTCTGTCCTCAATAGGAGGGGAGTCCATTGATACACTAGCAGAGGATTTCCATCCTCGCCGCTTGGAGAAATGGCGATATGGGGGAATCGCTTATGAACCTGGTAGAAATACAACCAGACAAGAAAAGAACAGGGTGCGAAGTACTGGCCCGTTGCCGAATTCTTCATGCTGGTGAGCCTTGTATGCAAGGTTCGGGCCACCCATTCCGCCCAATCAAAGAAAACTGGGTTGGTGTTTGGCCTTGAAGCGTCAGGGGCATAAAATTCCCCTCTCGAAATACATTCGGCCAAGACCGGCTGCACCGAAGCATCTGTTGACAAGCCCGCCACCCATGCAATGATGGAGAAAATATCGGTGTTTTTGAAGGCCGCCAAGGGTAAGGGCATCTGGGGCAGCTTGTTTGAAGGTAGCCCGCTCTTGAGATTCTCGCACAGGAATTTCAATATGTAGTTGTTAGAGGTGAATCTCTCCATTTGTTCGCTTAAGATGACATTGCGAACAGAATAGCCCTTGGGCGGACCTTGCTGTGGTGCGAAGGCTGCTTGTACATCTTCCTTCAGGATGGAAAACAATTTGTGACCCGAAGCGTCCAACACTTGCCTGGATGCAGGCTGGTAATTTTGTGCGATAGCATGGATTAGCTCGGGACAATGGTGAGCAGGCGGGGTTAAAAACCAGTAAATCTGAGAGTAATATGCAGCAACTCTCTTATTTTCTGGGGTGAGTCTGCTTGTCATAAACTCTATGGTGCGTCGGAGGTCGGATACACCCTTAGAGAGCTGTGTGTCTCTAATCTTCTCCCACCCATCAATTGGTGGTTCTACAAGCTGCTCCTCCTCCGAGTCATCCCCTTCTTCTATTGGCTGCTTTTTGGGGTGAGGGGGGAGACTTAGCTTCTTCGGAGCATGCTTTTTCTCTTCCTTGCCCTTCTTTGTTTTTTTGGGGCCTGCAACTTCGGGCTCTTTCCCCTTCTCCTTGGAGTTTTTCTTTCCCATGTTGAAAATGATGGCGGCAGAGTCCTTGATATAGAGAGCTTCAATGCGAACGGCCAGATGCAAAGGGTAGGGGAATTGCAGAGTAACTGAAGGTTCTTAGTCTAGCTCGAACTGATGGATAAATAACCTCCTTCTTGCTAGGACTTCGCGTTTTATAACCTAAAAAGGCAACCACCTGAATTTATGGCACCTACTAAAATTAAATTTACACCTCGAACGGAGGAGGCTGCCGTATTCTTTAATTGATTCTACAGTGACGTGGTACACAGGGCCACACGCTTCGATGATTACACTTTGTATTGGAGAAGCAACCTGCTGCCACCTCGTACCTGGGCGCGAGCTTTTCTTTTCTTTTTTTTCTAACTAAATCACCTCGGGAAGTGCTCCACCACCTTTTGCCTTAAATTCACCCGCTTTGAACCCTTTTCACGGTTGTCGTCTGCACGTTCTTTAAGGCACATTTTAAATTCTCCCGACTCACGCGTTATTGGTTCGACGAAGTAAAAAACAACATTGAAAATGCTTCACGGTGAACCTTTGGTGCGGGCCACCTTTTGACACTTCGGGCCCGAAGTATTTCTCCTTCGCCACGCTTTGCAAGGACCGCCTACCGAAGATTGTGTTCCTGAAAACTGCTTCGCAAAAGCCCCTTTTAAAATCTACTTCGCAAAACTTCTGCCCGAAGTAGCTGCTGGAAATGCTTCGGGTGCGAAGCTCTTTTCGTGCCTTCGTTTGAACTTTGGTTCGGCCCCTTTTGAGGGTAAAGTGCTTCGCGGCGAACCTCTTTGCAACTGCTACTTCGCATTTAAAATCCCCGAAGGAGATTTTGGAGTGTAGTTCTTGGCTTTTGCATCTCGAAACAGGTCGTATATACGCAACTGAAGAGAAATATATATACAAAAGTCTATATACACACACTTTTTTTTTTTTTTTTAAAGAGAGAAATTGTTTCACCTCAGCGATGAAAAGTCTTCAGATGAAGACCATTGACAGAGATCGGCAAAACCTGGCCCTCTGCATCTTTGAGGATGAAAGAGTTAGCCGAGTTCACCTTCACAATTTCGAATGGCCCATCCCAGAAGGCGTCCAGCTTGTCATGATTTCCAGGCTTGGCTTTCCAGGAATCCCATTTCCATACTAGATTTCCCACATTGAATGCGCGATTGGATGATTTTTTCTTGAACCAATCTTGGGTGACCTGAGCATGCTTAGCGAAGTTCTGGTAAGCTTCCTCATGATCTTCCTCTAACTACAATAGCTGAGCTAATCTATTTTCCATTGGGCTAACTTCATCTTCTTCTTCTAGCAGCTGCAGTGCAGGGATCTCTACATGAGTGGGTAAGATAGCCTCCTTGCCATAGACCAAGGCATAAGGCGAAGTCTTGATCGACTTCTTGACAGAAATTCGATCGGCCCACAAGGCCCGATCTAGAAGAAGATGCCAAGTCCTTTTGTTTTGCTCTATAAGCTTCCTTAACACCCTCAACAAGGTTTTGTTGGTGGATTCTGCCAAGCCGTTGCCTTGTGGATAATAATTGGAGGATACTTTATGATATATCCCATATCTGTAGAGGAATTCATTGATTTTGGCGCCTATGAAGCCAGGACCATTGTCCATGATGATTGCTTCGAGGAGGCCGAACCTGGTGATCAAACCTTCTAGGAAGGCTATGACAGTCTCTTGATCTGCATGCTTCGTAGGGATCGCTTCGGCCCACCTGGTGAAGTAGTCAGTCGTAGTCAGTATGAACTTATGTCCAGCGGAGGAGTTCGACGATATGACCCCTATGAAATCCAGCCCCCATTGCTGAAAGGGCATCTCTACTTGTATCGGTTGAAGAGGCATCGAAGCATTTCTGCTTCGGTCGATGAACTTCTGACACTGCTCGCACCTACGACAAACTGCGAAGGCATCGACAAAGAGTGTGGGCCAATAATAACCCGCCCTGATGATCTTCAGCACCATTGTTCTCCCTACGAAGTGACCTCCAGATAGTCCTGAATGAAATTCTCCCAAGACTCTCCTTTTATCATCATCTTTTATGCACTTAAGAAGAACGCCATCAATGTTTCTAAAAAATAGGCCTTCGGGGCACAGAGTGTATCGGGAGGATCATCCTGAAATGCCTTTGCTGCGATGCATTTAGATGCGAAGGACATATGTCGGTGTTGAAGTACTTGATTATCTCACTGACCCAGTCCTTTTCATCCGCTTCTTGGTTTGTGAAGCATCCTTCGGCTGGCGAGTCATCCCATTGAGGTTCTATTGCTTCGACCGCTGCGCTCTTCGCCAGTTCTTGACATAATGCGCGACCACGAACCAGTTTTGTGGGCTTGATCTCAATGTCAAATTCTTGTATCTTGTTCACCCAACTGGCTCTCTTGCTTCCCAATTCTCCTTGGATGATGAAATTGCGCACGTCGGGGTGAATGACAAAGATCGTAACCCGACTCTGGGAGACGAACTGCTTGAACTTCCTGAGAGACTTCATTACTGCATGCACTTGACACTTTATGAAATTATATTTCTCTTCATGGGGATTGATCACTTGGCTCAGAAACGCGATGGGATGCTCTTCACCATCTTCCCCCTTTTGTGTCGGGACCGCAGCGTAGCTTTCGGGTTCCCCTATGGCATACGAGGATAAAATCTCGACTGTAGTTAGGGTTGACCAGGACTGGTGCACCTGAGCGATTCGGGCCTTAATCTCTTCGAATGCTTCCCTTCTTTCTTCCATCTAGATGAATTCGGTGCCCTTCTTCAAAAGATCAGACATTGGCTTGATAACTTGGGCGAAATCGGGGACAAACTTCCTCACGAAGTTGATCTGGTCGAAGAAATATTGAAGTCCTTTCTTGTCTGCTGGGAGTGGGAGCTTCGTTAGAGCCTCGGCTCTGTCGGGATCTACAGTGAGACCTTTTTTTGATATTGCATGTCCCAGCAATTTTCCTTCGTTGACTACGAATATGGACTTCTTCGGATTGATTGATATGCCAAATTCTTGGCATTTTTCAAAAATTTGTTGTAGGTGTATGGGGTGATCCTCCCTTTTTTGGGAGAAAATGGTCATGTCATCTAGGTAGATGATGATAACCTTATTCAGAAGCTGACCAAAAGCTAGATCCATCACCCTCTGGAAAGTGGCACCGGCATTCGACAGGCCAAATGGCATTCGTTGATAAGCAAATGTTCCCCACTTGGTGGTGAACGTTGTTTTATGCTGGTCTTCGTCCCTGACCTAGATCTGATTGTATCCGGAGAAGCCATCGAGCAGGGAGAAGCGTTGAGCTCCAGCCACTGAGTGCAAAATTTGATTGATTTGTGGAAGAGGATAGTGATCTTTGAGAGAGGCCTGGTTCAGGTTGCGAAAGTCCACACATAACCGTATATCTCCGTTCTTTTTTTGATAGGGACTAGGTTCGCTACCCAAGAAGAATGTTTGATGGGATAAATTATCTTTGCTTCGAGCATTTTCAGAAGTTTGGCCTTCATCAGGACTTCGATCTTCGGGTTAACCGGCCTTTGCTTTTGTCAGAAGGGTTTGACCCCCTCCTGCAATTCAATTGTGTGTTGGATCAGCCATCGATCGTATCCTCTGAGGTCTTGGTAGGACCAAGCAATTATGTCAGGAAACTTTCTGCATAGATTCTGGATCTGTTCTATCTCTTTCGAAGTGCAGTCGGTTCCAACTTTTATTGCTTTTCCAGGTTCAAGCTCTAAATCTTGGTACTGCTTTTCATTGACTTTGATCATATGAGAGAGTGCTCGATCATTCTGATCAAAGAGGCTTTCAAGGGTGATCAGTCCCTTGGGAACGTGGTTATTCTTCAATTGAACCAGCGCTTCATCTTCTTCTTCGTCAGAGCTTCTGTCTTCGACTGTGGCGGCTTCTTGAATCATGAAATTTACAATCTGCTCATCATTGTCAAAGACTTGCCAGTGTAGGTCTCTGTCCGGGATGGAGGGTCTGTAGATTAACCTCACTGCTTTGGGCTTGTGCACCATGTCTTCTGCTGGAGAGTACTTGGCTGCGATGGATGCCAGAACATCAGCATGTCGATTCTTTTCTCGTGGGATGGATTGCAGATTGAGAGACTCAAACTGGTCAAACAAGTCCCATACCCTATTGCGGTATGACTTTAAATAATGCTTTTTTGAAGAGCATCTGTTTGTGACCTGGTTGCATACCAGTTCAGAATCTCTGAAGATTTGGAGGTGCTTTATGCCTAACTTGTCAGCTTTCTTGAGTCCTAGGCACAATGCTTCATATTCTATTGCATTGTTGGTGCAGCTCCATGTCAACCGGTAGCAATACTCCTTTTGCTCTCCGGATGGTGATACTAGAAGAATCCCTGCCCCAGCACCATTTTTACATCGGGCACCATCGAAGAACAACTTCCATAGTCCTTCTTGGGCACTTGTTCTATTCTCTGATTGGGTGTGTTTCTCAGGCTTGGCGATCGCATAACATCCTATCTCGATTTCTACCATGGCATTAAAGTCTGCCAATGAGAACTCATCTTCATAACTCAGTTGCACAAGAGATTCCTCGTCCAGGTCCACCTGCTCTACTCCCTCCATTATTGCATTCACTGGATCGCTGCTTTCTTCTTCGAAAATCTTCTGCACAAGGAAAGAAGAAGGCTTTTCATTGTAGATCTTCACCTTCTTTCCTTTGAATGGAATTTCCAGATGAGAGTAATCCATTGACAGGTATCCACCCGACTTTGCTTGTGAATTCCCTTGACAAACACATACTGAAGTATGGCTCCAGTTCGACGACCACTACCTCTTGTATGACCGTGATCTGAGGCATCTTATGTAGTCGAATAGGAATGTCTTTGATCACTCCTATAGTCTTCACTGGGGAACCATCCAACTGGAGTACGCCATGGCTGCTTCGCGTATATTCCATTCCTATTTCTTCGTAGACTGCTCTTGGCATGACTGTTGTCGCAGACCCGAGTCGATCATACAGTTATGTACAATATACCCTTCCATCTGTAGAGACAGGTAGAATGGAGGTGGTCTGTTCTTCCCCGTAATGGATGTGGATAGGGTCTGCACAAGAGCAAGTGGTGCTGCCTTTTTTGCTTTAGTCGTCTTCAATGATTCTTGCAGTAGGTCTACTTGCCCAGGTAGTTGCAGTGCATCGTACAAGCTAATCTTGGCTGGGATCCTCTTTAACTCCTCTACAATGTTGTAAGACAGGGAACTGAGCACCTCGGGTTCCTTTCTCGGTTCATATCTAGTGTGATACTGCTCCGTAGCTTCAACTCTTTGTCGCTTAGTTAGTGAAGGAAACTTGAGCTTTTCCTTAGCCTGCTCTTTAGTTTCTGCCTGAGGTGGTTCGGTAGAAGCCTTTTGGGCTTTTTCTTTGATCGGTGCAGGCGGAGGAGCTTCGTTCGGGGCCGAGGAAGATGATTGTCCCTTCTCGGGTCGAGCGTGCACTTTTAAGGGAGCCATCTGAGTAACATCCACTTCTATCGCCTTCTTTCCTCCTCTGGTAAGCACTGCAACTGGCTCTTCTTCGCCAATCGCCAAGTTCTGACTCATTTGCCTGATGACGTTGACTTGACCGCCATGACTACTGCTCGCCAGCATTTGAACATAGTGTTGGTGCAACATGCAGGTATTCTCTTCATGCGGATCATTGCACGTAGAGCACCAATACACATAATCGGAAGTGCTCGGAGCTTCATCGATCGTAGCATTTCTCACCGAAGCCTTCCCTTGCTGGACTGCTTGATCTTTGGTAAGCGCAAGTGTAGGATAAGATCTTCTCGGTAGGAATTCTTGTTGCGCTTGCTTCTTCTTCACAATGGTCATGTCGTTGGACAACGTCTGAACTGTGGAGTTCGGAGACTGCATCTCTTGCAGAATTTTAGCTTGTATATCATCAGCTTTTGGAATTGGTGGTAATGAAGCCATTGTTGGTATTGGAGGTAGGGCAGGGGGTTGAAGTGGTGTCGGCAGTATAGGGAATGCCGAAGTGACTATGGGCTATGGAGCTAAAAATGTGGGAAAGTGAATTTGTGGAGCGGTAATTTGAGACACAATAGGATTCGGGTTCCAAGATGAGATCAGGAGTGTAGGGGTTGTAGAGATCTATGAAGCGGCTGTGCTCGCATACGGGGATTGAGGGAATTCGGGAAGTATGGGCATCGACATCCTTTGGGGAAGCTTGCCCATAGCTATCAAATTTGTTTCTGCCTTCTTGGCTAACCCATACAACTCGGGAAAAGTATTAATGTTGGAATATCTTACCATGATACTGATATCAGGGTTGAAAGCCCGAAGGAAATAGTATGCTGCAGCCTCGTCGGTTGGCCAAAGTCCAGTTGGTACTCTCTGCCAGGTTCGAGCGAACCTTACGTTGAAGTCTGTGATCTCTTCTTGCGGATGTCTCTGGATTGAGGTGAACTAATGCAGGAGAGAGGTAGGATCGGAGGACTCATTGAAACCTTGCATCAATTGCTCGGCTAACTGGTCCCATCCCGTAATAGTATCGGGTGGTAAAGATCTATACCAGTAGAGGAGTTTTCCCCTAAGGGAAAGAACCAGAAGCTTTACCATAACTTGTTCCTCTGTGATGTCGTGGATCGTCGCTAGAGAGATTATGTCCTGGATGTGCTCCAGAGCAGTCTTCCCAGTTCCATCGAACGTTGGGATCTTCTTTACAGCAGCGGGCGGCACTTGCCCTTGTCCTGCTAGATTTAGTGGTGACAAAGAATCCCATGACGGGAACCACCTGGGCGGTGGTTGTTGCTGCATTTGTTGTTGTTGTTGTTGTTGTTGCTGTGCCATACTTGCTCCTAGATTTTGAGAAATAGGAATCCTCGAAGCTCCTCCTTGATTGCTAATAGGATGGCTAATAGGAATGGAGGCACTAGGATGCTTCGGTGAGTTGGGAGGATTAAGAGGAAAGTTAGTCGTTGTGCTATCAGAAGTTAGGCCTTGTTCGTCAACAGCGGCCTCTAGCGAGGATGTTCCATGTAACAGTGACTCGGGGGTAACTAACCTAGATCGTTCCCCAAAGGCGTCAATATCTAGCTCAAAGAACTCGGTCTCCTCTCCTCTATTCTTAACTCTCCATCTTGTTTGCATGAAGGCACGAGACTTTGGTACTTGGTCTTTACGACTTAAAGATTCTCGGGTAAACAGAGTCGCCAGATGCTAAGAGTCTTTCGGTAATGAGAGCATCGGTTCTCACTACCACTAGTTAGGTGAGACTGATCGGGTCACATCGGGAACTGGTTAGAACTATTGGCCCCGGTGAAGACGGGTTTGAGATTTGCGCTTAAAATATGGGACCTTGGTCCCATCGGGCGTGCCAAAAACTGTTGGTCATCAAATCTGCCTAGGAAAGGATTTTGGGTAAATGTATGCGCCCTAGACCTGGACCAACATTGAAAGGCCGAAGGGAAGAGATGCCCCTCGTGCCAATCTCTAGAGAAAGGCTGGCTCCTATGCTAATCTACTTTGGTGTTTTGAGATAAGGGTGCAGGAAAGAGATAAAAGGAGTTAGGGTTAGAGAAAGAAATAAAAAGGGGTAAGGGAAGAGAGATCGGTGATTTAAGGTGGGAAAGAACAGGAAGCACGATCACTAACTGACAACTTGAATAGCAACAAGGAACACCAAGAATAAATGAAAGAAATGCAACATTAACCTTCCTATGTATCCTCTGGGCGAGCTCATAGGGATTCTCCTTCTCCCTTTCATCGAAATTTAGGGTTCAAAGTAAAGACGATTAGGACAAGTGAATGTAATAGAAACCACAACCCACCAGGCAGCATAAAAGAAAACCAATATTACATTTTTCCTCTCCTATGTATCCTTCAGACGAGTTTTAGGGTACAGTCCCCAATCGCACATCGGATTCAGGATTCAGAGTCTCAGTATACAAATGAAGAAAGACAAAAGAATCAAGCACAGAAGGCAGCATAAAAGAGAGAAATTGAGCCCAAAGCTCTTTAGTATTAATCGTAGGACATCAAGTTACAACAGCTTTCTAGCAGATAGTTCCCCCCCTTCTTCATTACAATGCCTGGGTTTTTATAGAGGACTCGACCCTCTGAGTCATAATTACACACCAAGGAGAAGTACACCCTCGAGCCCCGAGAATTCGGCTCCCAGAGGCTCTCGTGATCGAGCTCTCAAATCCGTTACCAAAACTGGCAACTATGATCGGGTCAACCATGGAAAGATGCATTGATGAGCCATCTGGACGTCCTTGGTCTCCGGGTGCGGTGCTCGAGTGGCCGCCATGCTCGTCGGGCTCTTCATCATGGCTTGATACTTCGTTTTCAATTGCCAAAAATGAGCAGCGAGCTTACCGGGCATGAAAAAATGCATTTATGAGGCACTTGATCACCTCGAGAAAATACCCGGCTTGGAGCGCGTGTCTTTGAGGTGCTTCGCTACCTTTTCAACTTTGCTTCGCAACGGACCTGTGCCGAAGCAGATTCTCCTTGATTTGCACTTCGCATGGTGAAGCTTCGCAAGACAACTTCGGGGGTGATGGAGGCCGAAGCATATCTCCTTCGCAAAATGGGGTCTTCACTTCTCGTTGCTTCACTGTGTCAAAACTGCTTTGGCGTGGTCCTTTGCCCGAAGTAGATACTTCGCTAATGAGTCGTTGAGATGCTTCGCCACGATCCTTCATCAAAACTGTGGTTCGGGGCATTTCGGCCGAAGTGTATCCCTGCCTTCAAAATGCATCTTCTACCTCGGGTGAAAGTACTTCGCACGAAAGTTTGCCGAAGCAGATGCTTCGCAATGATTTTCGGTGAAGTAGAAATGGTTCGCTGATCGCAGGACCCGAAGTAGATGCTTCGACGGCTTTTCGGCGAAGTGTTTTCAATTCTGCTTCGTAAAACTTTTGGCCGAAGTAGCCTTTTGAAATGCTTCGGGTGCGAAGCAATTTCATTCTTCCTCCTTTGTATTTTACTTCGGCAACACCACTTCGCAAAAATCTCACCCGAAGTGGCTGCTGGAAATGCTTCGGGCCCGAAGTAGTTTTCTTGCCTTAGCCAATTTGGACTGCGGTCTGGACCTTCCTTCTTCGGCGAAGTTGTTCTTTTGAATGCCGCTTCGCTCAACTTTCTCCCGAAGTAGTGGTTTGAAGCGCTTCGGGCCCAAAGTTCTTTTTATCGCTATCCTTGTATTCTTCTTCGGCAATACTACTTCGCAAAAATTTCACCCAAAGTAGTGCTGGAAACGCCTCGGGTGCGAAGCTCTTCTCGTTTTCTTTCGACGAAGCTCTTTTCTCTAGCCTGCTCGGCAACGAAGCTCTTTCTTTTTTATTTTCTATACAAAGGGGTGGCGTTGAAAGCCAAAATTGCTGCAACTTTTCAAATAACAAAACAACAAAGAAAAACCTTACAAACACTGTACAAAATTTTGATTTCCTTTTCTACCCCTTGAGAAATGTGACAAAATTGTCAACATTTAACTTCACAAGGTTGTATCTTCCTCAATATTGTTTGAATTCCTTTATATGACCAGTCATTTTAAAGCTCATAAATTTTTGCACAAATTTGTCCAATAATCAACTGCATCAAAAAACCCTTCACAAAGATAAGGATCCTAAAAGATGAGGTATTTTCTAGGAAAAGAATCCATGACACTGCCCTAGTTTCAAACAATTATCTTCATTAGTCATATCTCCCTCAATAATGCTTTGATTCTTTCAAATGACCACTCATTTTATAGATTTTCAAAATTCTCATAAAATGGCACAAGAATCATCTATATCGAACAAATCTATGCAAATATATGGCTCTTGAAATATTGTTCGGTTTTCAAAAAACACCCTTAGCTCTATCGATTCATAATTTCCACCTCAAGGAAACATTTCGATGCGATGGATTGGAGGGACACATTTTGCTCTAGTCTTCACAAAAGGGGTGTAAATCCTAGGTGAAGTCAAGCATTGTAGACTATACTCAGGATATTAGTCACTCTTATGTCTATGAGAAAGCCTCTTCAATCAAAAGAAATATCTCTTAGGGATCTTTGGGTTTGCGTGTGGAGATTTTTGATGAACCTCTACCTTCTATTAGGATTTTAGAGGATGAATTTGAGTTGGATCTAAGTGATGATGAAGCCTAAATAGTTGTCTGTAAACTTAGGGGTATAATACCAGGCTTGGAGAATCTCAAAAGATACATTAAACATTGGTGGACCAGTAAAGAATTCCAAGTAATTCTGCTACCCATTTTTTTGTTTCCTTTTATGATTTAGTTGATAGAGACTGGGTAATATATTATAGATACAAATGGTTTTTCAAACAAAGGGGTGTTTATATAAGACCTTGGTCTTCTAGTTTCAACCCCTTTATAGAATAAGTTGATGTCTTCCCAATCTGGGTGAATCTATATGCTCTCCTTGTGGAGTTTGAGGAGAGAAGACATTTACCAAAATTGATAATGCCATTGGTGCATTCTAGTATACGGTTGTACAAATAGAGGAAAATTTGTCCAGTAAAATTAATACGAGTAAAGAAATATTGGTTTTTTAAATGGATGTTTTAGTTCCTTGGCCTCAATCCATTACTATCTCCTCAAGCAAAGGGGAATGAGTCTAAAAAAGTGAATATGAAAATTTCTCCTTGAGATGTTATGGCTATCAGCAATATGGGCACCTAAATAAGAGATGCTTGATCATTCGATCATGCTTTGATTTATCTTTGATGGAGGAGAAGGTCTTGCACATGAATGATCCAGAGCCTTCAAACATCCTAGTTTAAAAAGAAGCTCATCCTCCAGATGTATTGATTGTCCAATAGGAATCAAGCGAGCAATAAAAGACTCAACATCGAAAGGAGAATTTAAATCAGATCATTGATAAGATCTAAATGGTTATTGAAGAACATCTAGTCAATTCCATGAAAATGATTAGCAACTCAAATGGTATTCTTTAAGCTAATTATGAAATAATCAATGGTAATTTTCTTAAAATTAATATCCTACATAATGTGTTACAACTAGATATTCCCTTAGGAGCTTGAAGTGCAAAAAAGTATTCATAGATCTTACCACTATGAAGGAGGAAAAAATCTGCTATAGAAGAAAAAAAACAAAAGATCCAACAACTATGAACTCCATAATAGTTGACTACAAACTCTGTAATAGTCCCAAAGGATAGAAACTCTATAACAATCCCAATGACTATTTTTGTAGCTACAATTGTTTTAAGTTTATATTTTGAAAGTGGTCTAGTAATCTGTAATGTATTAGAAGATGTTTATTGATATGCAATATTCTAAGGTTCAACTGTAGAAGTAGATGGATGATAGTATTTTTTTTAGGTTGTTGTAACATATTGTATTATCTTACACAACTTGATGTATGGGTTTGGGGACCCTAAACCCCTTCTTGTCCTAATAAATAATAATAATTTCTACCTCAACTATACATAGAATGCTATTTTTATGCCCATAGTCTTTAAGTAATTAAATTACTTACATAAAATATCTTTTTATTATGATATCTAATATATTGTTATAAAAATAAGTTTTTAAAAGTAACATAGATTATAAATTGTAATTTATGTTCAAGGTCCCTACAGGGAAACCCCAACGGTATGTTGTTAGTGTTTCATCTCATTGAACTGAGTTTGAATCATTAGGAGGGAGGCCCCCTATTTCTATGCCCCCAAGGAGTGTGACCTCCAGTTGTGCCACCCGTTGTACTTCACATACTTCAACAACAACAACAACAACAACAACAAAAATTGTTTAAGGGAGAAAATATTTCATCGTCTCCAAATATTGGAAAAAGTATTTATTATTCATATTGAAGTTATAGTTGACTTTTTTCATCATGTTGAGTAATTTTTTGTTTTTTTTGGTAATTAAGGTACATATTCATTACAACCGGGTTTTACAGGTTGACCCAAAACCTATTACAAAAACAACACAATGCTGAAACAGGACATGATATCAATAGGGACAGTCTATCCTTAGCCCCCTACTGAGGTCACACAACCAACAAAGAGCAACACCCTTACAAAAGATTACACACACCAATGTTGAGTAAATTTTAAAAAATTTTGTAACTACATAAATCCAGAAGTAGTGGTTTCAAGATAGTACTTGTATATAAATAAAAAAACAATTATTACTAAATGTACATGTAAACAACATTAAATACAAACATCTAGATAAAATAGGACACATATTGACAACATTGTAGATTTAGATTTCTTAACAAAATGCTTATAGCTATAATATTCATAATTTTATTATAATGATACTAAGTTATCCTCAATGTTCTCATTAACCAACTATTCTTCAAGCTATTCATCACCTTAATCGTTTGCTCCTAATGAATCAAATAGGTAGGCCCCAACACTATATTGAAACTATAAAATCTAAGTATGTCAAAATCACAATTTGAACATTGCTTGAATATAACTAGATTAATTCAAAATAAAATCTACTAACATCAATGAGTTACCCACTTTAATGATATAACCATTTTTTTACTTGAGAGCAAGGGGTTGTACTCAGGTCCTCCACCCTTGACAAATCACAACTCTCTTCTTTAGAGCATAAAATTTTAAAAATAGATTCAATTCTCTTCTCAATAGAGTTACTATAGGTAGAAACCTACATCATTTTACATAAAATGTTTGAATTCTTGATTTTCATTTTCTAAAACTTTTCCAATTTTTTGTGTGAATACAAATATTCTAGAATTCAACATCCTTCTTGAAATTTTCCTACAATAGCCTTCACAATACCAAAACTTCACCTTTACTATCTATGCATTGCATCTTAGTAGAGTAATATTTCCAAAACATCACACTATCATAACCCACTTTACCATATCTGGATTGCTAGTTTGTTTTCTAAAGCACAAGTGCAAATGCAAAAATTATAATAAATAGTATATATGAAAGCACATTAATGTTATAAAATAGAACATATATTACCAATGGAAAACATTAAAGTAAACCTTAATCATTATTTGATTCGGGCAGTCAACATTTTCTTGTCAGCTTTAGCTAAACTTGCTACCTCCTCTAACCAAGGAAAAGAGAATTAAACTTCACAATCCTTAGTTAACACCCATCTATTGGCTAGCCTATCTGCACCTTTGTTTCCTTCCCTTAACATATGTTGAAACCTAATTTCTTCAAACTCTATAGCAAGGTCTTGAATTTCTATAAATATCCCTTGTATTTTCAATGGAGCTTTTGCTTTCCTCAAAATTGCATTTATTACAATGAGTGAATCACCATCCATCCATACTTTGTTAAATTTCATTTGTTTGTATATTTTTGACCCTTCCAAAGCCACCCAAGCTTCAAATTCATTAGTTGTCTTAAATCCAATATTGAAAGTATAATGAGACAAAATATTTCTTCTATTATTTCTAACATTTTCTTCTCCTCCTGCTGGTCTTGGATTTCCTTTAGATGCTTCATAAAAATTCAATTTGACCAACTCCATATCTAGTGATTTCCACCTTATATTATTTTTCTTCTTTTTGTTTCTCCTATCCCCAACATTATAATTCCATTTTATGACTTGGCTCCATCTATCAAGGCTCTCTGCTTCCAAATTAGGGTTTGTGTGAGTTGATAGGGTTGGTTTAGACTCCTATATGGCTAAATAAATATTCCTTTTCATGACCTCTAAACTAATTTATTTTCTTTTAAATATTATTCTATTCCTTTCTAGTCAAATAGTCTAAAGTATCGTATCTTTTGATATATCCAAAATTATTTGTAAAGCGTCACTTTTAAAAGTGCTCTGTTGTTTCTTTAACCATTCCTCAATTCTACCATTAATCACCATGTTTTTACCAAACATATTAAGAATCCATTGCCATAATTTCTAAACTCTTGAGTAATATCCTCATAGTTTCTAAACTATTGAGCAATATCCTCATAGTTTCTAAACTATTGAGCAATATTCTAAGATATGGTCTATACTCTCCTTCATTTTACAAAAAACACATTTTCAAGGGCCTTGGAAATCCCTTTTCATAAGGTTATCTTGGGATAAAATTCTTCTATGACCTACTAGCCAAACAAACATTTTGACTTTAGGAATGCTCAGGTTATCCCAAATCTCTCCATATTCTTGTTATATTCCTATTATGATGGTGCTTTATATTATATCCACTTCTTGTTGTGTATTATCCTGAGTTATTCAACTCCAAAATCAACTTATCCTTGGCTCCCCTCAAAATATTCAATGTTGTTATATTTCTACTCAAATGACTCCTAGCATCAATGTCTTGTATACTTATAAAAAAATCTTCTTTCCATTTGTATTTTCCTTCCTAATCCTTGTACAAAATGTTTGAAACCCTAACACAATATTTATCTTGAAGTAATCTCATCCATGGTTTTAAAATTAGATCTAAATTGAGTGGTTTTTTATCACACCAATTATCCATCAAAATAGAAATATTTTCTCTAGTTCCCACCACCCAAATTAAACCTTTAATCACTAGATTAATTTTTTAAATTGTTCCATAATGCAGAACCATTTGGTAGAGAGAATGCAATAAATATTAAGCATGGATCATTGGGCTCAACATACTTAAAAGAAGAATTTTTGCCTATTGTCTTCGACTCTCTTTGTACAATCTCCAAAATACTTTTCCCTTAAAAGCTAGGTTTGCATCCGTAAGAAATCTTAAAGCAAGATCTTCCCTAGTTTTATCAACACACACATTGCTCGATTTCACTAAAGGAAATTTCCTTTTATCATTTAATCTTGACCATAAAAATGATCGTATAATAAAGATAACCTTTTTCTATCCATTTTGGCATAATATACAAGGACATATAATATGTTAGAATGGCCTATAAGACTGATTTAATTAGTCGCACTCTTCATGCTAATGATAACCATCTACCTTTCCATAGTGGTAGATTTTTTTGAACTTTACTTATAATTGGATTTCATAATTCTATCCTCATTCTCCCCTCAAATAGGTGCATCCCTAGATACGTTGCTGGCAAATTTGCCTTCTCTATTTAAAGTAATCTACATATCCCTAATTTGATTTTAGTTGGGGTGTTTAAAAAGTAAAACTTATATTTTGTCCTATTAACTTTTTTCCCTGATGCTCTTTCATATTCCTTTCATAAGTTATTCAAATATTTGGCCTCGTTTATCCTTGCCCTCCTAAAAAGGGTTTGTTTTCTACAAATTGTTGATGGGAGATGTTTTTGATGTTATTAGTAGCCTTAAGTCCACTTATAAGCCCATTTTTGTAAGCCTTCTTCAAGTTCCTACATAAAACCTTTACCATAATAATGAACAAATATGGTGATAGAGGATCTCCCTATCTAAGGCCTCTCTTGGCTTTAAATGATTTTGTTACTAATCCATTGACCAACACTGAATATGAAACTGTAGAGGCACAAAATTTAATTCTTCTAACTCATTTCTTCCCAAATCCAAACTTTTACAATACTACAAAAAAAAAACCCATTTAACCCTATCATAGGCCTTACTCATATCAAGTTTTAAGATCATTGCTTTCTCTTTTCTTAAAGTTGTTGAATGCATAACTTCATGAGCTACTATGATCTCATCCATAATATGTCTCCCTTTCAAAAATATTCTTTACTCTTATAAAATAATTTTGTCTAACAATGGTCTTAACCAATTCACCATCACTTTGTAAATAATCTTATATGCCATATTACATAGGCTTATGGGTCAAAATGAATCAAACAATTTTGCATCCTTCTTTTTTGGAATTAGGATAAGATATGTTGTATTTATTTTATAAGGTATCTATTGTTTTATCCTAGACTATTCCACTACCACCAATAAATAATACTTCACTATATCCCAATTATGTTGATAGAATGTTGTAGAGAGCCCATTTGGACCTAGGGATTTATCCTTATTAAAAGAGAAAATAACTAGATGAACTTCTTCTAGAGCTATAGGCTCCATCAATTTCTAATTGGCTTCATCTATTATAACCAAAGTAAATTCTTGTAGAAGTATATCATTAAGATATTCAAATTCCTCTGATCCTATAATATTTGGATAAAAATACCTTACCTCATTTTTTTTTTGATAATTTAAAGCATATTCACATTACGAGTTTTGAAAGGAACCCAAAACCTTATTACAGTAGTGGCTGATATGCCAAATGTAGAAGCAAAAAATTAAGAGGTACTGGGGACCTTTGAGAACCAGAAAGGAAAATGTGACCAAAATCCCTTTGAGAACTAAAAAGGAAATTGTGACCAAAATAGAAATTAGTATGAGCAAACATAGAGACACGACTGAAAGAAACCTACATCAGCCTCAAACACATCAACTAAACTTAACCACATAAAAAGAATCAGACTGAACTAGATAAATAGACAAAAATAAGGGCTCCTTGGGATGCCAGAGGGCTTAGATGGAGGGATCCATGCCAGTCACTTTTTGGTGTCATCCACCTTCCTTTTTGTGGAGCCTATAGCATTATGAGTGTAGCGAGATGAAATCTTGGATGCTTCCTCCAAGGAATTGATGGCAACATTCATATTCGTGATCATGAGCTCCAACAACATCTGGGAATAGGGGTCTTCTTTATCACTTTTAGACTCAGAGATGACATGAGTGGAGGAATAGGATTGCTCCATATTTAGTTTTTTGAGCCTAGAAGAGGATCTGGGCATCGAAGTAGTGCTCGTTGCAGCTGCACACTTTCTTTGGTAATTCCACCGAGTAATCCTAAGGGGCAAAGGCTTCATGCGACCACCACCTAAACTAGGGCAAATAGGGGAGTCATCAGGGATGGAGCCATGATTGGGGGAATGGGGAGGGGGGTTATCGATAGGATTGTAGGATATGGGTTTGACGTTGTGGATGTGGGGGTGGGTGGCTATAGCATGCTTGAGGATGATGGGTATGAGGCCTTGGTGTAGGGGCTTTCCATTGGACTTCTAGAATTTCTTAATGGAAAGAGTAAGGGAATAAATGAGGTAATCAAGGATGCAGAAAACTTTACCATCCTGAAAGTGATTGAAAAAAGTGAGGTGAAAGCTCCTCAAGGGTTTTTTAGGATCGTCATAGGTGATGTATTGCATGATATGAATGATAGCAATGTTCTAGAGATCCGAGAGAGAAGAGCAGTGTAGAGTAGACTTATCCCAACCCAAAATTTTACCCTTGTCAACTAACTGGTCAGTTTATTCCTCCCAATTGTGCTTGTCACAATGAATGAAGCAACCCGTGAGCGGAAGAAAAGTGATCTCTACCAACATCTCAATGATCACTTTAAAGTAGACTCCTTGAAATTTGACCTTTTCCTGAATCTAGGTATCAATAAAATCCTTAGTAATCTAGTCCTTAGTCCCAAAAAACTTATACAAGAAGGGGTGAAACCTTTTGCATCTATGAAAATTTGGGCAGTGGGGTTCAGGTTAAGTTGGGTCGGCTTGATGTAAGCCATGTCCTGGGTTAGGGAACAGGGCCTTGGGTAAAAAGCATAGTCTAAGGTTAGGAAGGGGCAAATACTGGGGGTATAATTCACCATAGTTGAACTAGTATTGACATTAGACAGGGCATGGGCTAAAGAAGTAGGAATTTTACTGATTAAAAAGGATTAGAGCAGGCCGAATGGAGCAAAAGTGATGGTGATAGTCAGAGTAATGGTGCATTGGAATAAGGCAATGATTGGATATTGAGGATGCTTAGGAAGATGCATGACATCAACCCAATGCTTGAAATGAATTCCGAGATGCCTGAGATTGAAAGGATTGGAGCATGAGCAGATAACCTAGGACGAGGCTAAAAAAGCATTGCATGGGAGATTGAAGGTCATTGGGAAGAGTAATTGATAATTTGGGAAGATCGATTATGGCATAAATCCTTAGCTTAATTTACAAAACAAAGATAAAGTTGTTTGCCTGACTCCCTATGCTTGGCCAGATTGCTAAGGGTGTGGCGATAGATGATCCTACTCACATAAAATGGGAAAAATTTACTAGCGTGTGTGCCATTGGCTTTCTATTCAAGAAACCACTAAAAATTGAGCATGTGGTGAAAAAGAGGAGCTTCCCACGTATTTGCGTCTACTAACTCAGAACGAATGATAGTATGATGGTTTTGCATTACTATAGTGAACCTATGAGGAGAGAGATCCGCATCCAAGGAGGAGATTTTGGAAGCTCTAGCACTGTCATAGAAAATGTCTTTGGGGAGCTTAGCTTCAAAACTCCTGTCACTGCAACCTGTCACCCTGAGCATTAGGTTTTTCATGGTTTGCAAAATTTGTAATGTTACAGGGGAAGTTGCCTCACCACACTTTGATACAAGTGGAGGAGGCTATCATGTTGGCCATAATATCAACAACTTGATTGGCTTCCTTGTAGTTGTGGTGAATGGTCGTTTGCGGATGATCCTATAAAATATTTTTGGATTCTTGGATAGTGCTGAAAACTCTCCATGATGGGATCTTACCATTCTTCATATAATTGATGATTGCTCTCTTGGGATACTCTTTGAGGAGGAAAAGGCCCCTCCAAAGAGCCTTAACTTTTGTAAAGTGATTGGTATGAGGCCCAAGGTGTTCAACAAATGCAAGGATCAACTCACATTTGTAGTCTCTGATGACCCCTCCTACACCAACAGTGCCAGGATTTCCTTTGGATGCCCTATCAAAGTTAAGCTTGATACAACCCTTCAGGGGGGCTTCCATTTGGTGTTAGCTCTGGGATTGGGGCAAATTTACACTCTAGGGTTCTCTTTGCGGATGGACAAAGAGTTGAAGAGGGAACATTCAAGAGCCAAGGTTGGGGACAAGGAGTACAAAATAAGTCAAATATTTTCAATAGCATAGGCAATAGATTTAGAGGCCACAGTTAAGGATCCTTGGACAAGATAGATAAGGCCCTATTGTTATGCTCAAGCCAAATTTTCCAAATGTAGTGGTGGAGGTAGAAATATTAGAGGAAGTGGAGCCTGGAGTTGCTAAAGAGAATGGGCCACTGAGAGAAGAAATCAATAATGGTTTTGGGTCGAACCCACTAGATATGAAAGGAATTAAGCAAGTGGCCAAGGACAGTGGATGAGAACACACAATTAATGAAAATGTGGTTCGTTGATCCCTAGTCAAAAAAACAAAGGTAACAACGATTGGGTATCATGAAACCTCTTTTGGCCAAATTTTCAATAGTAAGGATTTTATTTTGAATAGCAACCTAGGAGAAAAACTTATATTAGATATGAGTTTCTTCTTCCACACCAGGATGAATGGAATAATGGGAGCCTAGGAATTTTCTTAGAGGATATAGGTTGATTTGATAGAGAAAGAGCCTTCATCATATCCTCTCCAAATGGTCCTATCATCAGTCTCCCTAGAAGGAATGGTCACTGAATTGAAAATTATGGATAAGGCAAGGGCTTGATTGGGGAGGTTGGCAATATTGATGGGCTTCCATCCAAGGTCTCCATTGTAGTGGTTGATGAAATCATCAACCTTGCTCCCTAGGAGGGTATTAGTGAAGGACTTGAGAACAACCAGGGCTCTATTTTCAATCAAAGGTTCATCTTGAAGCCACTTGTCATGCTAGAAGTCAATGATGTTTCCGTTACCAAGGACCCATATGAGGCCTTTTTGTATAAGATTTCTAGTCTGAGTGATAGATTTATAGAAAGTAGATCTAGCCTGGAGGCCCTCTTCTTTCAGGAAATGGTGATTCTACAGGTACTTCTTCTTGACTATTTCAACCCATTCAACATTGTTGTTGGTAAAGATCTTCCACGCATGAGCAAGACCCATTTTGGAGATTTTACTGAGCCCAATACCTCCTTGATTTCTACTACTGCAAACATAATTCTAGGTGACAAAGGGGATTCTTTTATTGTCTTCACTTTCAGACCAGAGGAACATTTTTTGTATTTGCTCAATTTTAGTGCTCACTGATGTTAGGATCCTGAAAATAGATAAGAAGTAAACCGGAATGCTCTGGAGATAAGTCAAGGTGAGGGTGGATTTGGCTTCTTGAGAGAGAAGATATCCTTTTTAAGAGGGAAGCTTTTTCTAAATTCTCTCAATGACATTGTTCCACATGGAATTCGAGGGGTTGCCTAAAAACAGGGGGAGCTTGAGGTAAGTGGTGGGAAAATCCTCCGAAGAGCACCCAAGGATTCGAGATATTTTGATTTTCCATAAATGGGGTTTGTTAATGAAAAATATTTTGCTTTTGAGGAGGTGGATTTTTGCCCGACAACACTCTCATAGAGGTGAAGTATGTGCTTGATGGCCTTGGCTTGGGAAAATGAGGCGTAGGTAGATAGGATAATGTCATCAATAATTTGTTGGTGAGTAACAGGGTTGAGACCGGTAGTTGCTTTAATTCCAAAAATAATCCCTCTTCTGCTTGCATCTGTGATGGATCTGCCTAAAGCCTCAACAAGGATAATGAACAAGATTGGGGAAAGGGGATCTCCTTGTCTCAAACCTCTAGAACTAGGGAAGAAACCAATAGGGGACCCATTGACTAAAATAAAAAACCAAGGAGAAGATATGCAACATTTTATGAGGTCAACCTAAACTGGGTGAAAGTCAAATTTGAGGAGGATATCAAGAAGAAAGTACCATTTGACTCTATAAAGGCCTTATTCATGTCTAGCTTAAGGAGAAAAGCTAGTTTCTTGGCCAGGGTTATAAAGTGTAGGGTCTCGTGAATGGTAATGATACCATTAGTTATGGTTATCCCTTTAACAGAGCTGCCATGGCAAGGATTAATGATGAGAGAGAGGATCTCTTTTAATTTTTTGTTCAAAGATTTGATTAAGATTTTTAGAGGATTGCAGAGGTTGATGGGCCAAAAATTGGACAAGTCTTTTTAGGAGAAGACTTTGGATACCAAGACAATTAAAGTGAAATTGATCCCTCAGGGGATGGTTCTGGAGGATTGGAGATATCTAACTGCTACACACACTTTAGGGTCAATCAAATCCTAAAAAACTTGGAAGAAGCACGATGAGAATCCATTCAGTCTAGGAGCCTTTTCAGGCTACAATGAGAACATGGCTCCTTTAATCTCTTCTTGCGTGAGAGGACTAATGAGCATCTAATTGGTGGACGAGGATATGGAATGGGGAATATTGTCCAAGAGGGATTCTTTGGCCCAGGAAGAAGTAAGAGAGGGGGTGCCCAGAAGGGACTAGAAGAAACTAATAACTTCATTCTTGATTTTAGAGATATCCTTTGTGAGATGCCCATCATTATAGGTGAGCTTTGAGATTTTGTTGGAGCTCCTATTTTTCAAGGTCGATGCATGGAAGAATTTAGTATTAGAGTCTCCACCCCTAAGCTAGAGGGCCCTTGATTTTTACATCTAGAACATTTCTTCTCTATCCAAGATATTATGAAACTTAGCTAGGAGGTTACGCTCTTTTATTCTGATGCTACTATCCTGATTACCTACTTGAATTTGTTGCTCTATGATCTCAAGTTTCTCTTTGACTACCTATTTATTTTCAAAAATATTTCCAAAGACTTCTCTATTCTAGGTCCTGAGATTTTCTTTAATGAATATGAGTTTTTGAGAGATTTGGGTAGATGGGGATCCATTGAAGGACTGCTACCACCATTAAGAGATTTGATTTCTGAAATATGGGTGATGGAACCACATGGCCTCAAAGTGAAAAGGGATCTTGAAAGTAGGGGTTTTGATAGCTTCAAGCAGGAGGGGGCTATGGTCAGAACCAATTTTGGGTAAAGATATGAGGGAAGCATCTCCAAAAAATGGAATAGCCTCTCTTGAGAGAAGAAACCTGTCCAATTTAACCTGAATGAGACTGTTTCCAACCCTCTTTTTACTCTAGGTGAATTTTGCTCCTTTCAGTTGGACATCCATGAGTTCATTTGCATCTATGAACTTCCCAATTTCCTCCATGCTTTTGGTAAGCGAAATGTTGCCTCCTTTTTTGTCAGATGGGTAGAGGGGACTATTGAATTCTCCCACAAGGATCCAAAGGACAACATTGAAGGAGTTTCTCATTTGACTTGTAGAGTTTCACAGTAAAGCTCTTTCCAGGGGGTTGTTAGGAGCATACACATTGGTGAGGATCCAGGTGTTGTTTTTTTGCAGTGGAATAACATGTTGATGATCCTGTTTGAAGAAGAAATCATTCTACCTTCAACTTTGGTTGGATCCCACATGCACATCAGCCCTCCAGAGGTTCCTTGGGTAGGACTGTAGACAAATTCACCTTTATTCCATATTACTTTAGCAACTTTAGGGGAAGAGCTATCATCTACTTTTGTTTCTTGCATAATAAAAATTGTAGGGCTGTATTCCTTTCTCAAATTTGTAGCCAGGCATTGTTTGGAGGCCCCATTGAGCCCTCTCACATTCCAAGTGAGGATCTTCATTTATAACTTTTTATGGGATTTTTTGCCTCCCTTTGATTGTTATGGGGGGTTTGTTTTTTTGAGTTCATCTCTTATCAGGTTCAGAGAGTCGAAGAACAGAGTGGCTTGGAAGCCGTTTGCTATGTCTTCTTCGATCTCTTTTCTTCTTTGCTTAGCAACAAATAACCTTCCTCTTTTCTTACCACTTCCAAAATTAATGAGGGATTTTTTAATTCTAGTCTAATTAGGACTAAAGTTCTCCATAAGAGACTAGGATGGAATAGGACTTCCTTTATCTTCAACTTTAGAAGGGATGAATAATGATTCAATGTGTTTTAGAGGGGGTGAGAGGGACCAGATATTGAAGGAGTTTCAGTCAGAATAGTAGAATCATTCAAAGGTGGATCGACCTGAGGAGGATCATAATGAATTAGGTGTGGGGGATCAGTTGCATGAAAGCTCTTTTTTCCCTAAAAAAAACATAATTGGTTTTAAGAAGAAAACATACGTGGTCTTACTTGGGGACCGAAGGAGAATCAATAATTTTTTTCCTTAGTCGTTAGAGGGATCATCCTTTTTTTGAGAATTCTTGGCCTGGTTAGCATTCAGAGAGGAGCCACTATTTTTGTAAAGGGCTTGATAATTCTTGATGTGGTGGTTCCTCAATGGATGAGGAGGAAACCAATTATGAGGTTTGCTGGGGGGAGGCCTCGAGTTGAGCTTTATAGGATTCTCAGGTTTCTTTGAGGGTTGAGCCTTGATAAGGGAGCACTAATTTTTGAGATGCCCTTGCATGTGGAAATGGATGTTCATACTATAGAGGTTGGCACCTTCTGTAGGAGCTCGAGATTAGGTTTACGAAGGTGGTAAATTATGAATCAAGACTGACGTTCACACAAATGCGAGCATGGATCATCCTTGAGCGCACTTTGGTTGTAGAGTCGATCACCACCAGGTTTCCAATGGTCTTGGTAATACCTCCAAGAATATCCTCATACCATAAATGAAGAGGTAGATCTAGAATGTAGACCTATATGGGTGCAAATTTTATGCTTTGGGTGTTGGGGTTGAAATTCTTAGTCCACCTTATGAGGAACATACTTCTTCTATAAAGGATCTAGGGTTCACCAGTTAGGATTCGGCTAGCATCATCATGGTTGCACAACCTTATGGTGAAGAACCCTCTGGAAAGGGCCACAATATCCATGCTTCCTAAGGTTTTCCATTTAGAGAAGGCCCAATGCCTTATTGTTTCCATATCAGGTTGTCCTCCAATAAACTTGCCTATCAAGGAGTATGATTCCATTGAAATGTAGTTGGAAAAAACCCTCTCTAGGATGATGATATCCGCTCCGATGGGTGATAGATGGTTAGCTAAAGTTTTTGAAATGTTTAAGCCATTGCAGATGGCTTGGGTGTACAAAGGCCCACTAGGGTTTCCTGGGAATGGGCCCTCATTGGGAGAGGGATCCTTAATAGGACCTTTGTCAAGAGGTTCCTTCTCCTGAGGGCCCTTGGAGGACTTACCTAAAAACACCAATCCGCTATTATATGCAGCTTCTTCTCCTGGTCTAGATCCATCGGTCATCACTCTAGTAAAACATTTCCCACCATCTGCCATCTGCCCTCCTCTGAACTTATCCCCACCTTACCTCCTTTTTATTTCACTTTGGTCTTTAATCCAAACCACTTTTACTAATTTAATTCTACTAATTCTAGATGTTGATCTTTGTACTATTGCCATCCTATGAAAAAAATTTATGTTTTTATCTCCTTATTTTAACCAAGTCTGTCTTGATTTTAATCTCCAAAATTTCTCCTCCTTACTCAAAATATTATGATATTCACTAAGTAACTCCATTTGCTCCAAGCTTGCATTGTTATGATCACTTTTTTGAAATTTTGAAAGTTTATCTTTTAGTTCTTCTTTCTTCTAAAAAATATTTCCAAAAGTGTTCTTATTCCGTTCTTTTCATCTAGATGTCATTGATTTAATTTGTTTTGGAAGTGTATACAACCCAAAATTTCTTGAAGAATTATACTTTTGTGCTATCATATCAAAAAATTGAGGATGATCTTCCCATATTTGCTCATATTTAAAATATGATATTTTTTTAATTCACTTACCACTATTTTAACTTTTATTGGCCAGTGATTAAAACCAATCCTTGTCAAGGTATTATTTTTAGCACAAATTCCTTCATCTAGACAATAATTTGAGAGAATGCATCTATATAATTTTTTTGCTATTAGGTTCTGGCCTCTCTTGTTGTTGGTCCATGTATAGTTGTCTTCTTCAAACTCAACTTCCCATAGATTATTATTTTGAATAAAATATGAGAAATATCTCATACTTTGGGTTAGTTTCCTAATTTCCCCAAAATTTTCATCCAACTTGGTTATGGCATTAAAATCTCCTATGATCATGAATTGGGTTTCTTGGTCTTTACTTCTCATAAATGCTTCAATTCGATTCCAAACATCTAATCTACCTAACTGTGTTGTAGGTCCATAAACATTGATAAGGATGAAACAAATATCTGCAAAGAAGCATGTAACTAAAGAGACTATCCAATGCATAGTTTTATGAATGGTTACACAAGAGGTTCTAATAGGATTTCAACAAGTTAGAATTCCCTCTGCCACTTCTTCAGAATCCATAGCATCCCATTCACATTGTTGGAATATATTACATTATTTTGTACATGCCAATGTACCACCATGGGTACATCTTTAGATTAGGAGTTTAAGTATTTACTTTATGCAATGTAATAAATGCACAAGTAATATTATAATGTGCAAAGCATTCAATAATGTAAATGTGCATTATAGTCCATATGCACATGAGTCTATAGGATAGGAAGGTGAATAATCATAGGAATATGAAAGATCAAGAGTCATCTCACACTATATATTGGCCTTGGTGTGAGCAAGTAGGAGAGAACTCCATATCATTTTATCATTTAGTGGAGTAGAGTAGAATACAAGTTTGAAACAATGTAGAACTTGTATGAAGCATGGAGTACTTGAGATATCCATATTTTGTATGAAGATCCTATTTTCGTGAGCATTCATTAATGGCAATTTTATGAGTTATTTAAGAAGTTTCTTATGAGTTTTACATGCTTAATATAATTTCATTATCATAGTTTCAATATTGCATGCTCATTTTATATCTTGTGGTTGATTTCTCATTAATTTTCTAGCATCAAATGCTAATAGTGGTATCAAAGCACAAGGTATATTGATAGGAGATAGGGAGAACCACAAGAGATATTGAGAGGAGATAGGAAATCTCATTTTAAGAATTTTTTAAATTACTATTTGGCTAGAGTCTTTCCACAGGGTTGCAAAAAAACTCGTGAAGACTAGGACTCAACATAGATTTCTTTTCCACTAGATTGAAGGATAACTAGTGATGTTTATTGATTTATAGAGATATAAATATTTGCATGGATTTGCTTTCTACTATATAAAGTTTTTTGCTACAAAAAATTAGTTCTCAAAAGTTGAGAAGCTTCCTACAATAGATAGAGAATAATTTCATCTTCGATTGCTTGAAATTATATGTGCTTTCCTCATGCAGGGATTAGTTCATTGTTGTAGAAAAATATTGAAGATTGAAGATAGAAGAGGACTAAGAAAAGTCCTATTGAAGACTTGAGAAGCTGTAGAATTTGAAGACCCAAAAGAAGAGGTCTCAAGAAAAGTTGGAAGGAGAAAGAATGAGGTTATAGAAGCCCTATTGAAGGAAGTTGAATAAGTGGCCATTGGAGAAGATTTGAAGAAATCTCAAGGGAGAAGATTGCTATCAAGGATAAGCTATTGATAGAAAGTAGAATTTAGGATAATTTTCACCATCTAACAATAAGCCCAAAAGAAAGAAGGATTTTGCAAGAAGTCTGCCAAATTTTGGAAAGTTTTTTCAAATATATCAAGACATTCAGATTCTTGAGAAGAAGGCCAATAAAGAGGCCTAATTTGAAGTTAGAATTTTACAAGGAGATTGAAGGATAAAGGAGCTAGAAGAGGCCACCATATTTGAGAGTTAAGGACAACAAAATGAAGAAGAAATTGGCTTCATTAGAAGCTAAAATTTTAGTTTTAGGATAGCAAGAGGGCAACACTAATAGTTGCAAATTTCAGAGTCTGAGAGAATAAATTTGGAGGAGAAGTGGAGCCACAAAAATCAGATTTTCAAACAACAAATTAAAGGCTATAAAGTAGAAAATTTGGGTAGCAATTAAAGTTGTAAAATTCATAAAACCAAGGCAGCAAATAGGTGAACCAAATCACCAAGAAAGCTTGCTACAAAGGAGGCCAAAATCAGGTTTGAAAATTGGTGTTATTAAAGTTTTATATCCAAGCATTATTTAAGTCTTTTGAAAACACCATATTTGAGTAGCAAAAGGAAAGGCCTCAAGTTTACATCTTCAAATATCAAAGAATATTCACTACATTGGTGCTATAAAGGTTATTATTTAAGCATTTAAACCAGTTTGCTTTAAGGTTATATTAGCACCATATTAGAGCCATTAAATTTAGAAAAATAGAGCTCTAAAGTTTAGTGTCTCCAAGGTGATAAAGGAGGCATCTTTGTTATATTCAAACCTTCACATTTCAACAACATAAAGTAATTTAGATATTGCATAAAAAGAGTTATAAGGAAAGATAACATTACTTTCAAAGCATGCTATAGAGTCAATGAAGTACATATTTTTATAAGTCCTATTGAGCACAAGAAAGAGATTCAATAGTGAACAATGACAACACATATTTCTAGTATCTAAAGACACCAATAGGTGTGCTAAGTATTTAAAAGATTTTGGTGAAGGCAATTTATCAAAGGCATAGAAGAACTACCACAAGCAACACCATCATATTGAAGGGGATAGCCAATTTAGTGTTGATAAAAAGTCATTGTTCGACCAACATAAGAATTTGAAACCATCATAAGATTGTAAGGTTGATCCACCAAGGTTGCACCAGTAGCATGAAGAGAAGGTGAATAGTGTCACTTTCACCAATAGCATCATAAGTCGTTGCCTACAAATGGATAACATCAAATAGCAAGCATTGAAAAGCTTAAGTACCATTAGCACCACCATAACACCTCCAAGAAGTTGAAGAGACACCACCTTGAAGAAGGCACCACCAAAGCAAGGATGAGCATTGTTACCAATAAAAAGAAGAATACCTAAATTCATAAGGTATTGAAATAAACCCTAATATCATTTGTTGTTACAAAGGCATAGAAGAATCAAGCAAAGATGTGTGAGGATATGGATCAAGATATTCCTAGGTGTAGAAATATGTTATCAAGCTACGCAAAGGAGAGAAGGACAAGAGAGTTAATAAGTAGAGAATAAAGTGAATCATGCTATGTTATGGTTTTTAGAGCATTAATGAGCAGAGGAGATCATAGCAAGAGTTACAAAGAAATAAGTATATGTATCTTGGAAAAGGAGCACCACTAGTTGGAAGGAATCAAAGAAGTGAAGAGTTTTATTGACAAGTGTCACAGTGCAAGGGAAGAGAAACACCTACGTTGCATGTTAGACAAGTAATACAAGATCACTCTTAAGATAAGAGTGTAACATAGGTGAAGGCAACACAACATTTACGTAGGTCATTGAAACCAACAACACGAGAAGGAGAGTCAATGTTGTAGAATGCTAGAAGGTGTTAAAAGGAGCATTAAATTATAGTGTCATAGTACATTCAACACAATAAAGTGGAGAGAGTAAAACGCAAAATATCAGTGCATACGTGCTACGTTGAAGGAAAGAGAAAGACACAGTTTGGAGAGTCAAATATTTGTGTTAGAGTGCATTGAATGCATCATAGTGGAAGAGGAGCATCTTAAAAGCGTATGTTGGAGTATAAATCAAGCGAGATAAAGCTTTGGAGTGCTATATTAAAGGAGGTAAGAAATATTTAAAAGAATCTAAAATCTTTACAAAAGATACAAGGCATAATATTAAAATCAAGTTAATTAATTTATTATACACAAGGTTGTTTAAATAAAAGGAGAAATAAGGTATGTATTTGCAACCTTAGAAGTATTATTGAATGCCTTGGAAGTTTTGAATAAATAAGTATTTAGAAAGTTTTTTGAAATTACCTCATTCAAATTGCATAGAAATATTATTTGCAAATACCTTTGTTTCTAAATTTCCAACTAGGGAGTTATAAGGAGTTCAACACCAACATTAAATTATTGAAATTTAGAAACTATACTATTAAGAATTGAAAGGTACTAGAAGCAAAATATAGAGTTGCTAGAAAGTTGGAAAAACACATTGGAATTAGTCTCTTGCTAAAATTATTGAGACATAAGGAATCCAACTCTAAAGTCTTGAAGATAGAAAATTTTATCAAAATTGAAAGTGCATAAAAACTATATTTAGCTTTCTATTCATTAATAGGGAGAACTAAGGTAAATAATAGAAGTTGAGCATTAGGGAGATAGAAGGGAAAATATTTAAAGGAAAACTAAGAAATCTAAGCACTTTATCAAGACCATACTATATTCAAAACATTTTGGAGATACAAGGTATTCTACAAAATTTTGAAAAATTAAAAAGATCTTATCAAAGTTGATCCTATACTCAAATTCTAAGTTGGACAAAACCTCAAAAACTAGGGAGTTATAAGGTAGTCAATCTCAAAGATCTAGAGATTTTAAAATTCTACTAAAATTGTTCCTTTTAAACCAAAGAGTTACGATGATAACCTCATTGACGAAAAAAACTTGCGTTCGAGCTCTGGTGATTTGTCGGGAAACCTTCTGAACTATCGGAGGCCGAAGCTCCAGGGTTCTGGTAGACGGCTCCTACCAGTGTCTCGGTTGGTTTGATTCTGTTCCCCTCTGTTGGCTTATTCGTTGCCCCGGGAGGGCCCTATGGGGTCTCCTCCAGGTTCTTTAGACGGGCAGAAGAGCTCTTATCCTGAGATTCTAAAGGAGAACTTTGCGCCTTCTTTCGATGAAGCCCAGCGGGGTGCCTACCATGCGCTTCTCAAGAATGTTGGCAAGGGTTCTTCTACAAACAGAGTTAATGGATGTCTCCCGCAATCTGCATCCAGACCTAAGATAGTCATAGAACCAAAGATGGTTGAGGACACGATCACCTACCGTGCTAACCATGACTTGATCTGCAAATTCATGGGTATCCGGCCCACGTTGCACTTTACGCACACAGGTTAGACGGAGCTGGGAACCTATCGGTGAGTATTCCTTATGGCCTATAAGCAATGGGTATTTCATTATTAGTTTCTCTTCTTTAGTAGATAGAAAGCAGAGCTTTTGAATACGAGAAGAGGACCCACGGCCCGGCAGGGTTATTTGTCCAACCGTGGAGAGTGGGTTTCGATCCTCGCATTGAGCCCACGGCTGTTCCAGTGTGGATACGGCTATATGCTCTCCCGATGGAGTTTTGGGGCGAGCAGATTCTTGAGATGATTGGTAATTCTCTAGGTAGATTTTTGGGAGTTTCCAAAGATACCATAGAGGGAAACACTGTTGTCTTTGCCAGAATTTGTGTTGAAATGGACATCAACCAGCCACTACCAGCTGAGGTGGAACTGGAGTTAGGAGGACAATCTTGGATACAACAGTTAGACTACGAAGCTCTTTCCTTTAGATGCAGGGTCTGCCATAAGCATGGTCATTTGGCTAGGTTTTGTCCGAATACCTTGAGCACAAAAGTGGAGGCCCCGCTTGGAACCTCAAATAGCCCCAGAGAGGGTAAGTTTACCCGGTCAAAGAATCACAAAACACCCCCCAAGGTTCTGAAGGCCAGAAAGATGGCTTTGAACAGCAAAAACGAAGGAGAAACAAAAAGAGAAATGGCAAGGACCAAGCTCCTCCCAAGACAACTAACCGGTATGAAATCTTTAAATCCCTTGTGGATCAGGAAGATCAAACCATGGAAGGCGTGGATGGGAATACTGAGGCTATTAACATCCACTCTCACGCTTCCCCCTCCTCAACTCCTGTCCTCGAGCAGGTGTCTGAACCCTCTGAGAGTTTGCAGACAGAGAACCCAGGGGCATTGGTAATTCATTCCTCAACCCAGTCAGCTACTAAGGATGTCATCATGGGAAATACAGAAAAGATTAGAGAAAGGCCAGCCCTAGGGATTATGCGGGTGGAAAAACGGTCCAAGAATAACAATTCTCAAGGAGCGGTAGGAAGTCTAACGGGGACCTAATAGCAACGCAAGGAGACAAGTTGGTCATCGATGGATCGGTGAGAACAATAGATTCATATTGCTCTCAAGGTTTCCAATGATTATTCAATCTTGGAATGTTAGGGGTTTAAGCAATGAGAACCCATCAATCTGTTGTTCAAAGACTCATAGGGAAGGGTAAAATAGACTTTTTGCTCCTTCGGGAGACAAAAATGTCTTTAGATACGATGTGTAGAACAACTAGTAAAATTTGGAGGAGAGTTGGATATATGGATGTGGCGGCTCAAGGTGCCTCGGGGAGGAATTGTTACTTTTTAGAACCACTTGGAATGGTCTACTCTAGAACACATAGCTTGGAGGGGTGTTCTCACATCTCTTTTTAGGAATAATATCACGGTGAGCAAGTTTTAATTACAAATTTTTATGGGGCTCAAAGCCTTGATGGCCAGAGGCTACAATGGAAAGCAGTTCACAACATGAGGTCCTCAAGACAAGCTTTTGATTGGATCATTCTTTGGAGATTTTAACGCCAAATTATCTGCTCGGGAGCAGGAGGGTGGCTCCCCTGTTTTGGACCTGGGGGATCGGCTTCTGATTGCCCAGGTGCAGGCTTTTCACCTAGTTGATGTTCAAGGGCCTGGATCCTTTTTTACTTGGACTAATAAACGGAGGGATCCACACTGTTGCAAGGTAAAATTGGATCGCTTCCTAGTCTCAGAGGAGGCTTTTGTTAAATGGAATGTGCAATTACAGATTTTGGACGGCCCTGTTTCCGATCACTCTCCCATCATCCTTGATGGGTGGGACTCGAGCAGGGCGGTTCCACAAACCTTTTAGATTTGAGAACTTCGGCTCCCGGAAGGAGGACCTTCACGAGTTATTTCCGCAATGGTGGGAAGAAGGTCGTCCTCCTTTTGGGACTGCGATGTTTAAATTTCACAAACAACTTCTTTTTGTCAAAATTAAACTAAAACAGTGGAGGCATGCCAATAAATCGGATTTCCAGCTGCAAAGAGCTCCCTTGTTGGCCCGTTGGGAGGAGGTGCAGAAACAATTTAGGGAAGGTTTAATTTATGAACAGCTCAAAACTGAAGATGATGACTTGCGTAAAGCTGTAGAGGCCATTGATAACCAAGAGGAAATTTTATGGAGGCAGCGGGCTAGAAATTCTTGGCTATTGGAAGGAGACAGAAACACTAAATTTTTTCATCGTTCAGCATGTGCTAGAAGACAGATGAATAATATGGCAGTTTTAAAAGATGAAAATGGGCACTCCTTTGATACTCTTCCAGGCATGCACTCCCATTCAGTGGATTACTTCTCCAAGATTTTTGCGAGAAAATAGGGACCAAGATGTGGGGGCTCAAAATGAAGTTCTTGCTGTTATTCCCTCTATTATCACTCCAGCTGAAAATCAGGCTCTCCTCAGACCTATTGACCGGGATGAATTGAAAAATGTGGTCTTTGGAATGAGCACAGGCAAATCTCCAGGTCCAGGATGGTTTTCCTATTGATTTTTTCGGGCCTTACGGGATATCTTGGAGGAAGATGTTTTGGGTATTATTGAGGAATCCAGGATCTAATAAGAGAATGCTCAAGGCTCTAAATCACACCTTCATCACGTTAATTCCAAAGGGGAAGGAAGGAGTTCACATTTTTGACTTCAGGCCCATTGCCTTATGCAATGTGATTTATAAAATTATCACAAAAATTATAGGTGAACGTCTTAAACCTCTCCTCCACAACATCATTTCCTCAGAACAGGGGGTTTTGTTGAGGGTAGACAGATTTTGGATGGAGTGGTTCTTGCTCAGGAGGCTATTCACTCAATGCAAACTTACGGTAACAAAGGAATGTTCATCAAACTGGATATGTCTAAGGCTTATGATCGAGTGGAATGGGGTTTCCTGTCAAGGATGTTGGCTGCCTTTGGATTTTCCCAGGAATGGATAGACTGGATTATGAGTTGTGTTTCCATGCCTTCTTACTCGGTTCTCATCAAGGGGATTCCCTCCCCCCCCTTTGGAGCCTCTCGTGGTCTCCGACAAGGGGACCCTTGCTCGCCTTATCTATTCCTTATCTTAGCCGAGGGATTAGGTCGGCTCTTCGTGCGAAGAAGACTTCAAGGCATGATATCAGGTATCAAGGTTGGTGAAGAAGTCTTGACTCATTTACAATTTGTGGATGACACTTGGCTTGGTTGGAGTGGCTAGTCTCGGGGGAAGCCAGGGGAATCAGAGACTCTCTTTCTGTTTACCTTAGGGCCTCTAATCAAGTTATTAATGACAAAAAATCTAAAGTGGTCTTTTTCAACCTCGACCAAAGGTTGCAGGACAGAATTTTAGAGATTTTGGGTTTCACTAGAGCTTCTCTTCCTATAGTCTACTTGGGAGTTCCTTTGCACTACAAGAAATTGAAAAAGGATATTTGGAAAGATCTTTTGGATGGCATCAAAGATAGAATGAACCATTGGTCTCACAAATGGTTAAGCTACGGTGGCCGTTTAACTTTCTTACAATCAATAATTCAGGCCATGCCTATCTATAAATTTTCAATCTTGGCTGCCCCACTTTCTATTTGGAAAGAGTTGGACAAAGCGGCTAGACGATTCTTATGGGAAGGAGCAAAAGGTGGTAGGAAATGGGCCTTGGTTGGCTGGAATAAAGTCACTCGAGCCTAAAGAAAAAGGAGGAGCTGGGTGCGAGAAGCTCTAAACTCAACAACGAGCCTTAGTGGGTAAATTGTATTGGAGATGGATCTCTCGGCCATCTTCTTTATTCGATAGAATCTTGACCAGCAAATATTTGGGTAGAGTCCATCCCTACGAAGTTAGCCGTTTCCCTACGGATGGCAACGGTTCCCTAGTTTGGCAAGCTCTTAAGTTGGGTTCTCAAATTATTAAAGACCAATTGTTACGGAAAGTGGGGAGAGGGGACAAAGCTCACTTCTGGACTGACTCTTGGGACCAGTTTCCACCCATCATTGTTGAGCATCTTGAGCTGCTTCCAATTAAAGCTGCCATAGAATCCAAGGGTTGGGTTACTATTGAGAACTATTTCCTCACTAGTCAATTGGGGGAGTTCAAATTCAAGAAATTTAAGCGTCTTGGGGAGTGGCTTGTCACTATCCCTCCGGAGCTGGCAACCATTCTCTCCACCATCTTGACTTGCTATATTTCTCACGGGCAAGAGACGAAGAGGACGAATTAGCTTGGGGTCATGGGAATCTTGGAGTTTATTACGTGAAGGATGGTTATGATCGGATTCTCCCAGAACCTCCTCCACATTTTTTTCGGTTCAAGGCTGGAAGAAAATACGGCATTCCAAGTGCTTGGCCGAAAGTGAACTTCTTTGCACGGCGGCTTATGCATAATGGCATTCTCACCTATGATAATCTCAAAATCGAGAGGAATTAATGGTCCTTCTCGGTGTATTTTGTGTCTTAAGCATGAAGAGACTGCTGACCATTTAATGTTCGAGTGTTCTTTCACGGAGTCGGATTTGGCATCGTTGGTTTTCTCATTTCAAACTTAAGAGTAATGGTGCTCTGACTCGAAATAATATTTGGCAAAGATGGAAGAAAGCTAGATTTAAATCAAAAGCCCTCCGATTGGGGTGGGAGCTTGGTCTTCTCTTCATCTGGTGGCAAGTGTGGTTGGAAAGAAACGCCCGTCTCTTTCGAGAGACCTTCTCCTCCCTTGATGGTGTTTGGCAGGTTATACGGAGCAAAGTCACTGAGACGGTTGCATTACATGCTTCAGAAGATATTATGGGTGAGCTGGATCCTCAGGAAGAGAGAGTTGTGGCTCAAGGTAGAGAAAAAGTGGCTAGTTGGAAACCCCCTCCGGTTGGCTGGATTAAAATTAACACGGACGGAGCTGCAAAGGGAAATCCGAGAAATGTTGGAATCGGTGTTGTGTGCCGTGATCACACTGGAACTGTGCTTTACTGGGAGTTGCAGGGCCTAGGAAGAGCCACCAATAATGAAGCCGAAGATTTTGCCATCAAAGTTGCTTCCTTACGAGGCTGTCACTCGGGGATATAGAAAGATTATCTTGGAGACCGATTCTCAAATTCTGGTTGGTGCGCTTGATTGTTTGAGAAATTTTGCTGCGAAAGCGTGGAAGATTCGGATCTTAGTCTCTCAAATCAAAGTCCTTTGGAGGGAATTAGAGGATGTGATCCCTATCCATGTGAATCGGGACTCAAATTCGGTGGCTGATTTCCTCGCCAAGATGGGTGCGGAGAAGGAGGTTGGAGTTCGGCTACACAGTAATATGCCTGTGGAAGATCCGGTGATTCGACAAGGGCTTGCTAAATTTTTGAGAAAATGAGACACTTATGTGTTAAGGGAGTTTTTCGTCGCGTTTTCGCGACCTTACGTGATGTCGCGACCCTTGGTGGCAACCTGTCGCGATATCGCGACAGGTTCCGTCGCCACAGCCTTTGGAGACTTCCTGTCGTGATATCGCGACATCTCGAGCCGATGCGCTCTTTGGCTAGTTGTTGTCGCGATATCGCGACCGGTTTTGTGGTTGCAACTAACGGTTGGAAGATGTCTATTTTTTGCGATATGTTATGTCGCTGGGACCTTTGGCTCGAAATTGCTACATTTTCGCGTCATTTTGGCTGCAGGGGCATCACAGAGGACAACAGTAGTGATTTTGAGACTTTTTTGAAGATTGGTCATCAAGTGGTCAACTTTGTCGAGTTTTCGCGACACTTGGGATGTTTTGATGCGAAAGGTCTTTTTGTCGCGATTTCGTGACACTTATGGCCCAATGGTGGCAAGTGGCAAATGCGTCGCGATATCGCGACAATTATGAGGGTGACCGCTTTGTGAGGTTTTTGTCGCGATATCGCGACTTTTTTGTGGTCGGTGGTTGTTGGCTTTGGTTGTCGCGATTTTGCGACATGTCGCGAAATCGCGACATGTCGCCAAATCGTGACACTTTTGGCGTAAAGGTGACAATTGGAGGATGCGTCGCGATATCGCGACAATTATGAGGACTGACTGCTTTGAGATGTTTCGTCGCGATATCGCGACATCTTTTGTGGTTGGGGGCCGTTGGATTTGGTTGTCGCGATTTCGCGACATGTCGCGAAATCGCGACATGTCACGAAATCGCGACATTAGGCGCAATGGTGGCTATTGGATTTTGTGTCGCGATTTCGTGACAATTTTATGGACTATCTGCTCTGTAAGGTTTCCGTCGCGATATCGCGACATCTTTTGCGGTTGGGGGCTGCTGGCTTCGTCCGTCGCGATTTCGCGACACGTCGCGATTTCGCGACCTGTGGCGCGGTTATGGCCTCGGTCGGCTTGACTGCCGCGATTTCGCGACATGTCGCGATTTCGCGCCTTGCCTTCTTCTTGTGCTTTGGGTTGGGTTGTGCTCCCCTCTCGCTCTTTGCTGAGGTTTCTTGTCTTTGGGTTCCTGTTAGGGATGTTCTGGCTCCCTCTTGTATATGCTCGTTGTTTTAATTCAAGATTTTCAATTTTTTCAAAAAAAAAAAACCAAAGAGTTACAAGAAATATTACTTTAAAAGAAACTATGAAAAATGTATTAAGCATACAGGATTCAAAGAATCAAAATGGTTCAGAGGCATACATGATTCTAGAAATGATGATAGGAAAGATGTAATTAGAGGAGAAGAACCAATATTGCGTAGAAATTTTTGAGAACTCACAAGCTAATAGTTTGGCAAAAGTAGATTCTATAGAGACATTTTCCAATAAAATGATGAAAGGAATTGATGACAACAATATTAATAGAGGTATGGAAAATAAAATCAAAAACCATACTGAAAAGGTAGAAGAGAATATTGATAAGAAATACATCCTACAAATCTATGGAAGAAGTAAAGGTATAGTAGCTTCAGTTGTACACAAATGGTTTTACCATTTTATCAAGGAAATGTATGAATTTGAATTTCTAAAGACAAGTAACAAAGGAGTAGGGATATCTTCACAATGTACTTATTGCAACAAAATAGGTCATGATAAAGCAAATTGTTGGACTTTCCATCCATGTAAATATTATGGAGGAAAATATCATTCATCCCTTTTTTGTTACTATAAAGATAAGTACTATAGAATATTTGAAGAAATATTGATATTCAGATTAGATTATCTTTTTCAAGTTCTAATTTTTGAAGCATCTACTAATAATGAGTTCAAGCTTGAAGTTTCTAAAGAACAGGAAGAAAGGTCATCCAAAGAAAAAAAATGAAAGAAAATGGATCAATTTTGATCCACTTAGGACTTGCAAGATAATGAGATTTGTTGTTCATCAAAGATACTTGAATAAATTCAAGAACAAAGATCTCATCAACCACATCCAATAGAAGAATAACCTAATCAAGTTGAAGAACATTTGAAATATTCAATAACCAAATAATGTAATACAGGGAGATGGAATATATTACATTATTTGGTCCATGCCAATGTACCACCATGGGTACATCTTTAGATTTGGAGTTTGTCTTAGATAAGGGTTTGAGTATTTACTTTATGCAATGTAATAAATGCACAAGTAATATTAGAATGTGCAGAGTATTCAATAATGTAAATGTGCATCATAGTCCATGTGCACATGAGTCTATAGGATAGGAAGGTGAAGAGTCATAGGAAAGGTCAAGGGTCATCTCACACTATATATTGGCCTTGGTGTGAGAAAGATGGAGAGAACTCTATATCATTTTATCATTTAGTGGAGTAGAGTAGAATACAAGTTTGAAACAATATAGAACTTGTATGAAGCATGGAGTACTTGAGATCTCCATATTTTGTATGAAGATCCTATTTTCATGAGCATTCATTAACGATCGTTTTATGAGTTATTTCAGAAGTCTCTTATGAGTTTTAAGGGCTTAATATAATTTCATTATCATAGTTTCTATTGCATGCTCATTTTATATCTTGTGGTTGATTTCTCATTAAGTTTCTAGCATCAAATGCTAACACACATCTCACCATACTATTTTCATAGTTTTGAAAACTTCATCTTTTGTCATTTTAGTTTCCTAGATACAAAGAATATCAGGCTTATTATTTAAATAGAGGTTCCCGATACACCTATGCTTTGAGGAGGCATTAGCACCCCTTATATTCCATGAGATGGTAATCATGTCTCTTTAGGGGTTACTGACCTTGCCTGCGAATCACCAATATCATTTTGTTGTTTGGTAAAGAGAAGTTCAACCAACTTAGTTTGTGTTCCTTTCTCTATGTTTGCTCTTGCTTCCTTGGATCTTATTGATAGTTTGAGGGTTTTCCTCTTTTTTCCTTGCATGTATCAAGATGTCTTATTATTGTATTCCTCAACATTCTTTCACAACTTTATTTTTTCATAGATTTATCCTCTCATGGCTCTACTATGGAAATTTTTGACTTGTCCTACTCATTTTATGGTATTTCCTTACTATTGGTAGATGTATTAACATTTAACATTGCATTTTCTTTACCAATTTTTTTTCCTGAAAGGTGCATGGTACTTCAAGAAAGTCTTCAAATTTCAATTTAACACATTCTTTAGGTTTATCAATAATGTTCGTCACTAAACAAGATCATACTAAATAGGCGATTCCTTGTTAATATGTTCAACTCGTTGAATTGTGTCCTCTAAGATTTGTTCTACTTTTTCTTCATGGGATAAAGCCTTATAAGAGTTGGCATATATTCCAATATCCTTCCTTATAGTATCCACTATTTTTTTATTTCATTTGTCTATTTCTATTTTTTGGAAGTTGAAAACCATCTTCATTCATATCCATTTATAAGTTTCTCTTGCAATTTTCTACATATGATTATGTTGGACTCTTCTTAGGGCATGATCTCTCAATATACCCCACCTCATGATATCTTCTACATGTAAAAGATATGTTTTCATAATCTATGGTTTGGGTCCACATATTATCCCCATACTTAAGAATGATTGATTATGGTAAAGGTTTACTTATATCAATCATGACCAATATCCAAACATAGGCCAAGAATCCATCTTTCATAGTTTATGAAATCTCAAGGAAATATCCTAGAGTGTTTCTTATTGTCTTGAAAGTATCCATTTCCCAAAACTCAATGGGTAACCCATATATCCTAACCCAAACTGGTACTAGAGATAGATTTACATTTTCAGGCAAAAATCCTTTATACCAACGGGTAAGGAAGAGTCTTGTTCTTCCCATAAACCAAAGACCCCCTTTTAGGATTCTATCTCTTTATTCATTAGAGCAAAAAATGGCTAAAAATAAACCTTTGAGAAGAAATGATAGAATCACTCTTAGAGACTTCCAACTTCTATCAATCCTTTTTCTCAAGGTTGAAGCTCCTAGCCAATACCCATTAAATTTATCAAACACCGCTTTATCTTTACGCAACAAGGATCGATCCTTTGTGGTTTTCTCACCAACATTTACTAGTAGAGACGATTCTAGCAATTTAGTTATTATTCAATCCATGGGAAGGAAACTAAAACTCAAAATCTACTAAGATTTACCAGTATATCTTATAGCAAATATAATATTTGATAAAAAAATTATAATAATTTGCAAGTAAAATTTATAAGATAAAGAAGGGAAAAAAAACTTAGTTGAAAAATTCTATGCCTAAACAGAATGTCTTGTCTTAGTGAATCCCTAGCCCTCCATTGCTCCTCTCATCATCCAAAGCTTGACTGATAGATGTTTATAATTTTATTTTTTTAGACTTGCAAAATCGTCACTACCCTTGTTTTTGGATGACTTCACATAGTTTTTTCACCCTTAATGTTACTCGGATTCTTTCATATGACCACTTATTTTAAAGCTTTTTAACTTTTGCACAAAATAGTCGAAGTATCAACTGAATCGGATAACCCTTCACGAAGATATGACTCCTAAAAGATGAAACGTTTTTTTAGACTGAACTCCCACACCTCAACTAGTCCAATAAGGTTCTTTGTTAACCTAGAAAATCTCAATGAACTGGTTTCTTAGTGTACACACATAATGCGTAGGGAATTTAGCACATAAAATAGGAGGTTGGAGAACTCTAACCTCATTGGAGAATCACCTCTGAAACCCTGACATTGAACTTTACATGTAAAGAAGCAACCACAAGTGAATCGATATTTTATAACTATAAACATCCATCTAAGCCATGGAATATGGTAATACTTCAGTGCAAAAAGTTATCGAAACATGCGTAGGAAGTCATCCTCAACGAAAACCCCAATGCTGCCTTATACCGTTGAGCAACAAAGGACTAATTAGTGATGACTTGATATCAGGCTGCACATCCCTCACCTTTCATTAACCTTCAATCACTTTTTGCCGTTCTTTCTGCAGATAGCTACCTGTATCTCTGGTCAAGAAGCTTGATTGGTAATAAAATATTATGCCTTCTGTTCAAGTAGATTCAGAAGGTAGTTTTTTTTTTTTTTTTTTCTTTTTATATCAGGGGAATCTTTAATAAGTGGGCATGGGGACAGATGATTCAGAAGGTAGTTTACCATGTTACTTTCTACATATTCGAGATCAACACATGATACAATTTGTCAAACATCCAAATCATTATCGTACTACAAGACATCAATCATAAAAAATGAATTCATGTATACTACAGATCAAACAACACTTTGAACTGGAAAAAGAGAAAATTACCTTAGTCATCAAGTCACTTGCCTCTTTCAACTCATCAAACTTTTCTTTGTTGTCAGCTTTTAGGGCTCCTAATGTAGTATCTGATAAGTTTGGTAAATTGGCACAAGTTCCTTCGCTATCTTTTTGTTGAAGAGATTCAAAGCTTCTGTTAGAAGACCACAATAACAAACACCATGTGTTAGCACACTAACTTTGAAGTCCATAACCATACTCCTCTTCTATGCCCACATGCCCAGGACAACAAAACATCTATCTCAGCAGGAAAAGCATTGCAAGATTTATTGTTCCATGCCCAACCACTGATACAAGAATTACAAGCATGGGCACATAATTAGTGACACACGGAATGACAAAGTAATGTTAACATTTGGAGAATTATCTTCCTACCTAATCAATCTTTAGGCAAATACTTGCTTATACCAGCCACACATGTTACAAGTTGACATTCATTAAAGAGACGTTTTTGTCAATTCGCCTACATCTTTTCTTTTTTGAATTCCTCTTCAAGACATAATCTGCACAACAAAATAAACATCATACAAATTAGTGTGCTTATAATAACAAACCAGCAAAGAGAACCAACGTAGTATTGACAGGATTTGTAATTAAAACCAGCAAATGTACACTTACCTTTAAAAGATGAAATTTCAATGGTTGCATTGTTGTCTTTGCATCCTCACTATCCAATAGGCTCTGTATGCAATAGGATAGCTTTCCCTCATTACATTTTGTCCCATAGATACCCTCAGCTGCCAACTGTTCCAAAGAACTATGCTGTGCATCCTCAGCTGCCAACTTTTCCAAAGAACTATGCTGTGCATACAGTAGTAAGACATACATAACGATGGTACAATACTTGTTAGAATTTAGAATCTGTTTCAGCAGTTCCTGAAGTGAAGTTACTCATAATTCCTAATTTCTACAGTTTCCTGCTTATCCTTTCTCTGTCACTTAATATTAACATTGTGCATTTTGGCCGTCAAACCAATGAAATTGCAGCCTACAGGACTTTTAATGCATCTATAATCTGTTGAGATAGAGGCTTGTAGTTGATGTTTGGATGGATGCAGACCCCTCTCTGCATCATTTTAATTTTGCTAAACAGTGATTTAAAAATCTACTTTGGTTGTCAATCTGAAAAGAGGTCTTCTAGAAATCATCCTTTAATATCTCTTGGGTTGTTTCATCACCTGTGATATTTTATTTCAAAGTATTTGCTACAGGAGTGCAGGCATATTGAGATATCCTTAATTGCAGAACCAGTTTTGATATTATGTGCTTTATAGTAAATGCATGCAAAGTGTTTGATGAAACGCCCATGCATATATTTTAATGCTGTAAAGTGCAATTTAATATTGTACGTAAATAATAAAGTCATGTAAAGTCATATTAAATCATGTAAGTCTAAATAAGCTATTTCGTCCTATGGTGCAAATGAAATGTAAATGCAAAACAAATGCACATAAAATGTAATTTGAGGGTAGTTGCAAGGTAGTTGGAGAAAGTAACTACTTGGTGGGTGTATAAATAAACCCCCCCCCTCATTCATTAGAGTTGCTTCAGATTGGTACGTGTGAGGAGTGAAGTCTATGGGCAGAATGCAGTCTAGCATGATATGCAGCCATGAAGGATGTTCAGCCTAGGGTTGAATGGTGGATACCTAGAGGAGATATTGCAGGGCATTCATGCAGATTGATGGAAAAGTGCAGCCCAGTCCTGTGTACAGCCATGGTTATGCTGACTGTAGATTGTATTGATGAAACTGTAATGTTGTATCATACCTACCATTATTAATACAAACTGCTGTAATTACTGTTAACTGTTATTGCTGTATTTTCTGCCATTACTGCTGTTATTTAATGTTGTTGCATAATTTCTGCGTATTATTATTGCTATACTACAATGCTTGCAGATCTGTAGATTACTTATGTGGAAAGGGAACTGTTGGGATATGTAAAAACCCTTTCTACACAGATGGACTTCCTGATCCCAGGCATTTTTCTGATTTTTCTTTGAGAAACTTTGTATGTAAGTTAAAATAGCATCTACTTATTCCATCTCAATATTGGAGCCTAAATCTGGGCTGGTTCATGCCTGCAAAGCATACAGAAAAATAATAAGAGGGGACTCAATCACATAATGGAATTTAAATTATGTTGAAAACTAAAGTGACTGCTAATGTTTATCAACAAATAAACAGAGAAACAATAAAAAATGAAAATCAAAGCCCTTGTATGTGTTTGTGAGAACCCAAAAGAGTTTATATGCTTGTCTTTCAAGCCTCGACATATTAATATGGATTACAAAAATATTTCTCCGAAAAATTGTCCTTGATACTACATATTATAAGCTCGGCGCACTGTTTTAATCTATTTAATATCAGTCAGACAAAAATCATCCTTTTGAATGGAATTATGAAATAATAGGGAAATACTTGGCAGAAGATGTGGGCCTTATCATCAATGTTTTGCATGTTAGATGTTTATAGCTTGCATAGTTGAGAAAATTTGAATCAGATCAGAATCAGTAGGGAATAAGAATCGAAAAAACTGGGAATCAGGACAAAATCAGAGAAAAAACCTGAAGAAAATGCAAATTTTCATTGAAAACAAGTTTTTTCATGCATATCATAATGAATTAATATTATGCAAATCAAATATTAATACTCTAAGTGATACAAGCTTAAACTACACAAAAGTTGCAAGTGATGCAAGCTTAAAACCTTAGACTACAAATGAAAGTGACAAAACGCATCTTAAATAAAGAAATTTTAATGCATCCAAAATTCAAATATTCTTGTATTACTTATAATATAAAAAAGGTACAAATTACAAAATGTGTTGTAATGTCCCATTTTCTAGGCAGTCAGTGTGCAGAGCAGATTAGCCTATACATGAGCTCCCGTAGGCTAAATCGGATGTAGGGGAGCCTTTGGAGATATCAGAATCTTTGACATAACCCAAAGAGCTCTTGATTGACTGTCGTTTGGGCTTGTTCGGAGGTCGTTTGACGGGATTTCTATTTTTAGCAGTGGCCGTTTTTAGGGTTTCGGTCAATGGGTCAGCTACAGGATTACACTTCGGCAAATTGGGTATCCAGAACTATTCACAGTTTTTCATTCTGACAAGCGGAGATCCAGTATTTTAATGGCCGAAGTCAATTTCATTAAGTGACATATTATTTTAATATTTATAAAGTTTGTACTTTATATTATAAAGGGTCACTTCTAACGTTGTAAAAGGGGGCCACTTTATAAAATAACTTTAAGTGGTTGAACCTAGTGCACAAGGGGGGGCCTGTTGAGGGAAAATAAGAGAAAATTAGAAATTAATTTGTGTGCACAACCCTAATTTTGCCCTAATTTGGGAGAACCCTAAAAGGAAATATTAAAAAGGCTTTTGGGAGATCATTTTGGAAGATATGCGCGGATTATTTTTTCTTCCTTCCCTCTGGGTTTTTGAAGAACTCTCTAGCAGAGACATTGCAGAGATTCTGGAGCTTGTGAGAGCCAGTAACCTCTTACAAGGACATTGACTTCGGGGTTGAAAGATTACCCTCAGGCCAATTAGCGGTATTTCCATACAGGGAATACATTCAGAATTCATTATTCAATCACTTGGAGCTGGGGTTTCCACACAGGGACACAGAGCTTTATACAGGGGAATATCTGGAGCGGGGACACCACACAGAGTTCCAATCTGAAGGGCTAAGCCTTCATATTTATCTATACAGAGATCAGATCAGCTAGGGTTTACAGAGGTACTTATTTTATTGTATTGATTTAATGTTTCCAAAAATTGAAATCATTGTAATTGTTGTGCCCTAGTTCAGTATTTGAAATAAAAAAACAAAATACGTCTATATTTTTGGATTTTCTGTGTTTTCACACAAATTGTATCAGAAAAATAAAAAGATTGAAAATTAGACCTGGGGAGGGTCATTACAAAATACAATGCCTCAAGATCTTTGAATGCCTTTGCCATTTGGCTTGGCAAAAGCTCTAGTCTCTCTTTATCATTGTGCCCGTGCCTCTTCTTGCCCATCGTCTCTTGTGTCGGGGGTCAAAGGGAGGGGATCCCCCAGTGCAGGGTCAAGGGGCAGCACCCTTGTGGGGTCGAGGGACAGTGCCCTTCGTGCGTACCCTTCACTGTCTGAACTGAATTTTATTTTTTCTCCTTGTTTGCATTTTGGTGCAGAAAGGATGCTGCAATTACTAATTTGGGACTTCAACAACTCATAGGTTGAATAAAACACCAACAAATTAACTTAAATGATGATTGCGATTGGTTTTAACTTAAATGGTGTTTTTGATATTAGGCTTCCAAATTTGTCTTTCGCAAGGTGTTTTAGGCTTTGTGTAACAGTTAGTTTCACTCTGCCCATTAGTTCCAATGTTTGCAACACCAATTTTTTCTTTCTAGGATAACAAAAATTGAGCAATAAGTTTGGACTGATAGTTCAACATCTTTTTATGGAGAATTTCATTAGTTAATAATGTATAGCATTGTTGTTGGTGGCTGCCGGATTCCTTCAAACTGCAAAAAATTGGCTGTTAGGATGCACTAGCGTGTTTTGTTTGGTGTGGTAGCAGGTAGGCAGACCCCTCTCTCCAGTTTGGAACAGGTAAAAATGAGGCAAAATGAAAAAAAACAAATTTATAACGTTTCCTCTAGCCATGCGGCCGTGGCCAATTTTTCATCGCAGGAATCATGATTTTTTCCATTGGAAAAATTGGCGGCAAAATTTGCCAATTTTTTGAAAAATCTGGATTCTAATGCTGATTCAATTGGCAATCCCCTAAATCGCAAACAATCAGGTCGCATCAGGATTAAATCAGGATTTTTGTAACTATGATCGCTTGTTCAAAAGATGCTACAACATGCCATTGCCATTTATCACCAGTAACTAAGAGGTCCACATGTTTTGATGGAAATGATAACCAAATTTTAAAGAAAAGAGTACCAAATATTTAATAAAGTCAGTCAGCTGGATAGCAGTATTGCACTCAGAGAAACCGGGGAATTTGTTACTGCAGCCAAGTTTATTTCCGTGGGATAATTGAAATGAAACAAAATTTCATTAACGTCCTAAGACATCTATAGCTGGTCATGTTGCTGAATGTCATACCATCCTTGTGAGTTACATGCAGTTGAAAGGTGCCTATTGTATTGACTTAAAAAATATAATGTTGAATATAAACATCAAATACAGTCATAAAGATGAGCAAAAACATTGTAAGCAAGACTGCCTATAACAATTTTCAGTATTCAGGTTCACAGTTTGTAACTCAGGCGTAGATGGATTGGCAAGACTTGAGTTACCATTTGAGCTTTGTCAAAGGGTCAAAAATCCAATGAGGATGCTGATCCAAGCAGAGCAGGGATCACTTGAGTCCTCATCAACCATGGTGCAAAGTTTGTTTTGAGTCCTCATCAACTCCAAACTCCAATATCCACATAATGAATTTTCCAAACATGCAATGTTAGTTGCTAATTATCAAATGACACTAGACAAGACAAGATACTAGACAAGAGGGTAGGTGAACAGTTTTGTAACTGTTTTCCTGCACTGCTTCTTGTGCCACTTTGAAGGGGAACTATTTTGTTGAGAAATGTAGCTTGGACAGGAAATTTTTGCACAGGCTTCGATATGAACGTGCTAGAAGTGGTTTGAGACATTTCTAATTTTATTTTGAAATTCACTTAAGTGATTTTCTATTTTTAAGTTCACTTAAGTGATTTTATTTTGTAATTCACTTAAGTGATTCTATTTTGAAATTCACTTAAGTGATTTTCTATTTTTAAGTTCACTTAAGTGATTCTATTTTGTAATTCACTTAAGTAATTCTATTTTGAAATTCACTTAAGTGATTTTCTATTTTTAAGTTCACTTAAGTGATTCTATTTTGTAATTCACTTAAGTGATTCTATTTTGAAATTCACTTAAGTGATTTTTTATTTTTAACCTTACATCTCAAGATGAGATGAGATCTAATATTAGGGTTAGAGAGATTAGGGTTACCTTTTTCAAGGATAAAAGGAGAAGATCAAGAGTGTTTTAGACACGCAAAAAAGAAGAGAAGGAGAACGGATTGCTGAAGGAAAACTACAAGCTTAGGAGGAGAAGAACAGTGAAATTGCTGGCTAGAAAAACAACAAGAGAGCATAAGTGTTCTGCTGTAGTTGTAGCCTCCTTTATTCGTAATATTTCAGGTTCAGAAATATATTTAACTTCTGTTGTTCACATTGTTTATTTTTCCAACCATCTGTGTGACTGTTGTATGTTTGAATAAATTATTTTCAGATTTGATTTATTTTAAAATAACATAGGACAACAATTATCTAGGGCTGGAAAATTTACATGGTATTAGAGCTAGGTTCTATGATTGAGATCCTTGAGGGTTTATAGCAGTAGATCACTACTGAATATTTAAAAAAAAAAAAAAAAACAACAGTTAGAGGGTTTCATAATTTTTTTTTGTTTGAAGGACTAAGCTTATTTATAGGATTGTTTTTTTGAGTCATTCATATCAGATTTGAAATTTTATACAACAGATCTCAGAAATGGCAGCAACTAGCCTCAGATTTGAGGATAGATTGGAAGGTGCCTCCAATTTCTTGCCCTAGAAAGTTAGGGTAATGTTCTTGATGAGGCCAAATATTGCCTCATTTTTTATTATTTTAGACATCCTTAATAGACCTTTTTGATATGTTTTAATGTTAATTCTGCTGATGAAATACAATATTTACTACTATTTACATGTTTGACTGTTTAGAAGCATAATATTCTGTTTTTACTAATTTTCTGTATTTTCTGCATAAGTTTTGTTGATAAATAATGATTTATTGTGAAATGTGTTAGTGCAATCACGTGTGGAATATATAACATTCATATCATGCTCTCTGAAGTTGTCAAATGCAGAAAATAGCACTAAAAATAGGACAAAACTGCAAGTTGTGCAAAACTGTTTTTGACTGTTTTAACTTGGACAAATTCCAGCCAGATTTGCATGGCTTGGAATTTGGTCAAATTCAACTTAGGAAAGCGTGTGACTAGGTTGTTGAAAGACTTACAAGTCTGATCCACCAAATGCTCGGCAAAGGAACCGCAAACTGTGTTGAAAATAGTCATTCTGGCGCTGCTCTGGAACAACAGGGATACTGCTCCGGAATAACAGGACTGCTCCGAAATAACCGAAAAAGCACAGTTTTGACCAGAACAGCTCAGGAAAGATAGAAAATTGCAGGAGAATGATAAGGATAGCTATGTGAATCTGTTGTGCATCTTTTTCAACGCAGAAGACCTCCAGCAAATGTGCAACAAATAGATTTCATTCATGTAACCATATTCTGCATTTTAGGAATGCAATTTTAACAGCATTCCTAAAATGCCTGAAATTTGAATCATTCCACATCTGATTTAGCATGTTTTTAATATAAATAACCGGCTCCCATCTGGGTTGAGCTGTGTAGGGAGAATTAGGATTGCAATTAGTATAATTCTGAATATTGTGAAATCAGATTTCTGTAGCAGTAATATGCAGAATTTTCCTGCATGTTTTTAATTCAATAAAAAGTGCAGTTTTTGTCAGTTTTACTTTATGATTGAAGGAGTGATTAAGTAGAAAACCAGAGCTACTTCTTCACCTTCTTCTGAACCAGGGAGCAAGGGCCACTCCCAGGAGCAGAAGAAGGTTTATACCAGGTTTTCTTGTTTAAATCTGTCTACAGCAGAATAAATAGGAAACCCGTCATTTTTCCCCGCACTTCTTTATTTTGCTGAAATCATTTCCAGTTTCAGAGTTTGTAGTTTCATTATCATTTCTAAGTTTATTTTCAGATCTGTTCTTTTATTTTGCAAGTTAGTTTACTTTCTGCAATTCTAATTTCAGCAACTTTCATTTCAGCAAGTTTAATTCAGTTTTGAGTGCATTTCCAGATTTAGCAAAAGTAAATAGGTTTCTTTGACTGTTATTTCATTTCTGCAATTTTATTTCAGCAAGCATAATTTAGTTTCCTTTCAGTTCATAGGGTTTAGAGTGACAGAAGAACCCCCAACAAACACTAATTGTTCTGCCAATAAAGCCATTTTCTCGAATAGAATGTCTTACACCTGCTTGAATTGACTATCGTAAACAGCCTTAGGACACCTGCCCGGATTGATAAATAATGATCAAATGATGAATTAAACGACACTCATCATTTTTGGCGCCGTTGTCGGGGAACATGGTGTTGTTAGTCAAATTTAAGTAGGTCAAGAACTGTAGGCTGGATACAGAAAATAGTTCCTGCAAATTTTACAATCTGTTTAGTAAATGTGCATGAATGCATAGGCTGAGAGACGAAAGAGGGAGGTTTATCCGAAGTGGCTCTGAGCCACCAAAGAGACCTACTCGGTCTGATGAAGATTTGCCTTCATTTGAAATCATTGAGGAAAAGCCGGACATACCTACTTCATCAAAGAATTTTTGGAAAAATTAGAAAAGGAGCTTTTTGAAGCACTAGCTGCTAAACACTCCCCTCTGACTAAACTATTCCCATCATCCTTTAGAAAGAAAACAACTATGGCTGCAGCAGCAACAGCAGGTGGATATGGTGATCCTGATGATGCCCCTAAAACTTTTGAATATCCTATTCGGTTGGATCCGCTTCTAGATGCCCCCATGAAAACAATTTCCCCATCTATATTGCCAATCTTTAGGGGAACTGTTGCAGAAGATCCTGATCAATTTCTGTTTGAATTCAAAGTGTTATGTCAGACTTATGACTACATAAATGATAATCAGAAATTGAAGTTGTTTCCTTCCACACTTAAGGACGCTGCTCTCCGATGGTTCATGAGCAATCTTGAACCTAACTCAATTACTACCTGGATGAGATGGAGACTGCATTCTTAAATAAATATCAGGATTATTGTAGAGTAAGAAACAGGAAAGATGAGTTGTTTAGGATCAAGCAAGAAGAGGATGAGAGTTTAGAAGATTATCTTGATCGCTTTGCCTTTGTCCAAAAGAGGTGTGGTGCTGTAGAGCCTGATTTCTTAAAGCCTATTCTCTTAAGAGGATTACAGGATGAATCTAGGGAAGTGTTAGATTTAATGGGAAAAGGAGACATAGATCAACTTGACCTTGACGAGATTGTGGAGTTATGCAAAAATTATTCCCGCACTCACCACCGAAGAAAGAAAAAGAATTTTGGCAATAATGGTATGAAAGAGTTGATGGAGGAAATGGCCAATTTAAAAACTGATATCCTTGTTCAACTTAATACTGCATTAGGTGAGAAAAACACAAGAAATAATTCTACACCACCTTTAGCAATTTATTGCCCAAGGTGTAGGAGTAAGCATGCCTTGCAGGATTGCCCCCTAAACAAAACTTCTATTTGTGGAATTTGTTCCAAGGAACATTCAACAGATAAATGCCCTTTGTTGCCTCATCTAAAATCTGTTTTGGGCACCCAAACAGAAGAACTCAATGCTATTGGGCAAAGACCTGGTGGTGGTTATGCACAATATCCCAATGCTCCTAGATTTCCAAACTGGGGACAATCTCCTTGGAATATGAATATGCCATGGGCAGAAGCTTCTGCACAACCTTGGAATCAACCTTGGACAGTTCCTCCAGATTGGTCACAATCTGGATGGATGAACCCACCTTGGCATACCATGCCTCCACAATGGACACAACAAGGACAAATATGGGGACAACAATATCAGGGACAACCATTTCCACCACAACAATATCAACCCTATCAAGGTCAGCAATATCAATCCCATCAAGGACAACAAAGGTATCAAGGGCAAACTCAAAATTTGCTGCCAGCTCCTAATCCAAATTTTTAGGGAAGAACACAACATCAACAAGCACAACCAAGAAACAACCTCCACTCCCAGCTCAGCCTGTGACTAACCCCAATAATGCCAGACAAACAACCCCTGTTTATGAGGCTGAGTCCGAAGATACTGCTTGCAGTTCATGTACTTGACTGTGGTAACATCCAATTACGCTCAGGGAAGGTCTTACCTGACCCTGCTCCACCTACAATTGAAGAAATTCTAGAAATTTCAAGTCCAGAAAAAATACAATCAGAGCAAAAGAACGCAAAAAACTTACAAAGAAAATCTGAACGTGTCACATCAGATTTACCATTTCCTGAAAGGTTTGATCACCCCATCACTACCCCTGAATCAGAGTTAATCACAGAATTAAAGAAAATGTCAATCTCACTTCCTCTCGTTGCGGGCAATCAAGGATGTACCATTGATTAAGAAAACCATTCAGGATTTATGCATAAGGAAACCTGGCAGAAGAAGAAAGCCTTTCCACAAACCGTACAAGTAGATGGAAAGTTGGCTGATCTTCTCTCTGGGAAATTAGTACCTCCCAAATATGGTGATCCAGGAAGTCCAATGATCACCATTACTGTAGGATTGGTTCAAATTCCCAATGTGCTTATTGATTTAGGAGCTGCAATTAATGTCATGACCAAAGATATTATGCAGAAATTGCAGCTCACCGATTTGAGTCCTACAACTACGCGTTTTGGAAATGGCAGATAGGTCACTTGCCAAACCGTAAGGAATTTTGGAGGATGTTCCCATTGAAGTATCTTCTTGGGAATACCCCGTAGATTTCCTAGTATTGCAACCTAGGAGTACAGCTAATGGCTATCCTATCATCCTAGGGCGACCCCTGGCTTGCTACTGCAGCCGCTTTCATAGACTGTAGATCAGGAGAAATGACTATTTCAAATGGAGTAGATCTTAAGAAAATTTCTTTGTATCCACCTGCTAAACCATCATCTAAATTTTCTGGACAGTTATGGTATCCTGAGTCCGATGAAGAACAGGAGCCTCTTGTTACCCTTGCCACCATTGTAGTACAGGAACACATTGAAGAATTGAATTCACCAGAGAGAAATTTTTGAACATGAAACAGTCTTGGTGAATACATTGCATGAAGAAGGCCTCAGGGATGATCAAGTTCTGGTCAATCGCCTATTATGGAAAGATGATGAACAAGTTGCTGAACATTTACCATCTATTCCACTTCATGAAAGTTCCTTTACATTGCCACATGGATGGCATCATCATCTTTTGACTTCTTTCACTTGTCCTATGCCAATGCTTCCATCAGGTATTGCATTTAACTCAGAATCAAGAGTATTCCATGATCTGCAACCACATCATTGTCCTTTAAATGCTTTGATCAGCAAATATGAACATGTTAACTCTGTTTATCCCGGAGTCAAGCAAATTGAAATTCAACCAGGAAAACCTGTAAATGTTAACAGTTGGTTGACTGACGATCAAGAAGCCAAACTATTTGCTGTTTTGCAGAAACATGTTCAAGCTTTTGCTTGGAATTATACGGATATGGTTGGAATCCACCCTGATGTATGCACACATAGGATATACACTGAGGATGTCAAACCAGTTAGACAACCGCAGAGACGTCTGAATCCTGCTTTAAAAGACATTGTTAAAGAAGAAATTGAAAAATTGTTGGAAGTAGGATTCATTTATCCGATTTCAGACAGTCAATGGGTTTCTCCATTAGTTATTGTGCCTAAGAAGAATGGAAATATGAGAGTGTGTGTGGATTACAGGGAATTAAACAAAGTCACACACAAGGACCACTTTCCATTACCCTTTATAGACCAAGTGCTGGACACTCTTGCTGGTAAGAAATATTTCTGTTTTCTGGATGGTTTTAGTGGGTATAACCAGATCCAAGTGGCACCAAAAGACCAGGAAAAAACAACCTTCACATGTCCTTGGGGGACATTTGCTTATAGAGTATTACCCTTTGGATTATGTAATGCACCAAAGCAACATTTCAAAGAGCTGTCTTGGCCATTTTTTCTGATTTAACCAATGAGAGTGTAGAGATTTACATGGATGATTTCACAAGTGTTTGGTGACACATTTGAGTATACATTAGAGCAACTTGAAAAGGTTCTAATATGCTGTGAAGCATATCATTTATCTCTTAATCCTGAAAAATGTTTCTTGATGATGGAGGAAGGAATTTTTTTAGGACATCATATCTCTCGCTCACGGTATTAAGGTTGATCCTAAGAAAGTAGAGGTCATCAAGAGTCTTCCTCCTCCGAAATCTCAAACCGATGTCCGTAGTTTCTTAGGACATATTGGCTTTTATCGTAGATTCATTACTGATTTCAGTACCATTGCTAATCCAATGTTTGCATTATTAATGAAAGATTCTGAATTTGTATGGTCTGATGATTGCCACAAGTCCTTTGAAGCTTTGAAAGAAAAGCTAACCAATCCGCCAGTACTAAGAGGACCTAACTGGGGGCTGCCCTTTCATATTCAGGCTGATGCCTCCAATACTGCTATTGGAGCCGCACTAGGGCAGATTGAAAATGGACAACACTATGCCATTTATTATATTAGCAAAAACTTGACAGGAGCTGAAAAGAATTACACTACAACTGAGAAGGAATTCTTAGCTATAGTATATGCCATTAACAAGTTTCGACACTATATCACAGGTTATCCTGTATTCATCCATACAGATCATGCTGCTATCAAATATTTGATGAATAAGCCTTTGGTTAGTGCACGAATTATTCGCTGGTTGATTTTACTGCAGGAATTTGATATTACTATAGTAAATAGACCAGGAAAGGCTAATGTAGTGGCAGATTTTTTGTCAAGATTGCCAAATGCAGAAACTGAAGAACTAGTTGAAGACGCATTCCCTGATGAAAAACTGTTTGTTGTCTCTCGTTCAAACTCCATGGTTTGCAGATATAGCTAATTATTTAGCTACAGGGAAGATTCCTCTTCATTTTACCTTGAAACAGAAAAAACAGTTAATCAAGCAAAGCTCTTCTTTTGAATGGATAAAAGGAATATTATTTAAATGCAGTCCTGATCATGTTTTACGCAGGTGTGTTCGTAAGGATGAGATATATGACATCTTGAGAGCCTGTCATGATGAACCTTCAAGAGGGCATTATTCAGTAAAACATACCACTCGAAAGATTTTGGGTGCCAGTTACTACTGGCCATCATTGCATAAGGATGTAAAAAGGTATATTAGAAATTGTGATGCATGTCAAAGAATGGGTAAGCCTACTTTCATAAATGAAATGCCTTTACAGCCTCAATTAGGTGTAGAACCGTTTGAGAGGTGGGGGTTAGATTTTGTAGGACCTATTGATCCACCCTCCCAAGGGAAGGTGCACATCCTAGTATGTGTTGATTATGTAACCAAATGGGCAGAAGCCCGTGCCTTTAAGCATGCCCGAGAAGACAAAGTGGCTGATTTTCTCGTATTCACAGATTTTTCTGCGATTTGGAGCCCCACGAGTCTATTACTTCGATCAAGGACCTCGCTTTATTTCAAAGGTTGTTGAAGCCTTTGTAAAATTATATGAAATCAAGCACAGGAAGTCCTCTCCTTATCATCCACAAGCCAATGGTCAAGTTGAAGTGACAAATAGGGAATTAGAGAAAATATTAACCAAAACTGTAGCAGTTCATAGAAGGAATTGGGTAGAAAGGTTACCTGAAGCAATTTGGGCTTATAACACTACTTGGAAATCCACTACGGGATTTACCCCTTTTGAATTGGTTTATGGTAAAAAACCCCTTTTACCCATTGAATTTGAATTACTAACTCTTCGAACTGCTTTGGAAGTTGGTATTGATTTGTCACGAGCACAAACGGACCGGATCCCGCAACTCAATGCATTGGATGAAATACGAAGAGACGCTTTGCATCATAACGAGATGATTCAAGCACAACGTAAAATCTGGCATGATAAGCATATCCAAGAACGGAAATTCCAGCAAGGGGATTGGGCATTATTGTTTGACTCCCGTTATGAAGATTTTCCTGGGAAGTTGCAGACAAGGTGGCTTGGACCATACCAGATTGAAGAGGTTTTCTCGAATGGAGCAGTTCGTCTCTCACCAATTGATGATTCACGAAGGAAGTTAGTGGTTAATGGACATCGTCTCCGGATTTACCATAAGCCACTAACTAAAAATGAATTCTTAAAACAAATAGAGCACTTGGATGTGAACATAATGGAAGAATTCCCTTCTTCCACTGAAGCAGCAGTAGTATAGTTTTTGTTAAAAAAAAAAAAAATTTGGTTTACATGAAAACCAGTTATCTGGCATGTTTACTGAATTCCATTCCATCACCATTCATTCCATCACCATCCATTCCATCACCATCCATTCCATCACCATTCATTCCTTAGCATTATCATTTTTTGTGCCATTGTCATTCACCACCATTGTCATTGCCATCACCCACCTTGTTTGTGTTTTTCAGAATTACAGTACTGCACTTGTCAGCAGAAAAACAGCAAAGCTAATCAATTGTATGAAATGTAGAAAGGTAGTCAAGACAGGTATGTGTTTCTTTACATTTTAAATATTGTAAATAGTTAAGGTATGTAGTGTATAGATTCACTTGATTAGCATTTAAAGCATTCATAAGGTTAAAATTGGGGATGTCTAAATTAGTCAATGAAAAGGGGGGAATGACATATGCTCCGGAATGACATATGCTTCGGAATGAAATTTGCTTCCGAATAACCACTGCTTCGGAACATCACAAGCTCCGTAACAGTTGTGCTCTGGAATGGGTAATGACAGTTGTGCTCCGGAATGAGTATTGACAGATATGCTCCGAAATTTGCTTACGACATTTGCTCCAGAATATCAGGGCTTCGGAATAAGTTGACGTTTCTTAAAAGATTCATGCAGGAACACGTGGCAAGCGATTATGGAACACGTGATTTTCGAAATTCATGATATTTAGATATCATAATTTCGCGATACGCGTAATCATGGCACACGCATCAAAGAACATCGAAAACAGATTTTGTTTGTCTTGAAAAATTCACATCAAATTAATGGATGCCAACTCAGCAAACCGTGATCGTGTAATCTGCATTGGAATTAATTTTTCCTCGTTTTCAGCATATTCCACCGGTTTTAAAAATAACGAATCAACAAGTTGGTTTTACATGCTCTGTTCCGGCGCAAGAACTATCATTCCAATGCATGTACGCTAGAACTGTCATTCCAGTGCATGTACGCTAAAACTGTCATTCCAGCGTTTCAGAAACATATTCACGAGCAGAGCAGGAAAAAATGGGCGGCAGGAAGAACGAAGTGAACCAAAAAATGCCAGCTTCATACTGGAAAATCCTACGCTGCTGCAAATTTTCACCGATGGAGGTTTTATGCCGTTTCTGCAAAAATTTGATGGGAACTCTGAGGGATTGGCCGCAGAATTTGCACGAACCTTCAGAAATAACAAGATCAACATCAATGGCATGACAATCCAGGTAACTCCAGATATTTTGAGCCAAATTACTGAATTTCCTTTGCAAGGAATTAATCTTGGGAAAATAGCTAGAAATACCCTAAGTGAATTGGCCAACCAATTTAGGGCAGAAAATGATAAACCTATTGAATATGTCATGAGTAAAAATGTTTGTAAAGGAGTTAAAAGGGAAAGTCTGGAATCTCCTTGGGATGAAGTAGCCGAATGGATGATTAGATTTATTACTTGTGAAGGTCAGTATGCTGTTTTATCAGGGCACCATATGAGAATTCTAATTTATTTGAGATATGGCCACACAAACCCTGAATTCCAAGTCAATTTTCCCCTGTATTTTTATGAAAATTTAAAATCTATGGCCAAGAAATATCAGGAGGGAAAAGGAACCCCTAGGCATCATGGTTTGATTAAAATAATCTGTAAACATCACTTTAGGGGTAATTTGCAGAGCTTTGACAGATTCTTTGCTCCGTGGGACGAAACTAGAAGCCCTGCATTTGCAGCTGAAGCAGAAGAAGTTGAAAGCCCTAGGTCTGCAGAACAAGTTGAAAGCCCTAGGTCTGCAGAACAAACTGGAAATCCTGGCATAGAGGAGGAGGAAATAGAAACACCGGAGCCAGTGGTTGAGACAGAGTCTGTCCAAGAAGAGGGTCCATCCTCTCCACAGGGACCTCCCTCTTCTAGGACTATAAGACAAAGAGAAAAGCATGCTGGAATAGACTCTGCTAAAAAACGCAGAAGGGTGTCATTTTCAGCAGATGTGACTATTTTGCAGTCCAATAGCTCTGATGAAGCAGAACCAGGAGAATCTATTCAGGAAATGCCCAAAACAGGAAAAAGAAAATCTCCTGTTCAAACATTACGAAGGTCTGCAAGACTTCAACTGGGTAAAACATCATCTGACCAAGGAAGTCAAGAAGCAGTAGCAGCAGAGACAGACCTAGCAGAATCAGCAGAACCTGCAGCTACAAACATAACAGAACCAACATCCAGCCCTGCAGTAGTCTTAGTGGATTATTCAGATTCCGATTCTAAGGAAGAGTCAGAGGCAGAAGAAGAGTCAGAGGCAGGAGAAAAGAGACAGAAGAAGAAGCAGAGGAAGAAGAAGATATCCAACTACAGCTATTTGCAGCAAGAAGTGTGGTAAAAACACAAACAGGTTGGATAGAAAAGTGTCAAGCTTCTATTTCAGAAAAAGATCAAATAATTGCAATGTTGCAGAAAGAAGTGGCAAGTTTAAAAGCTAAAATTGCATCTTTAGAGCCACAACCTGATGAAAGTATGCATGACACTCAAATGGCTGACATTTTGTTAGAATTAGCAACAGCTGCACATGTAGTAGACTCACCAATCAGGGAAGAACCTATAATGGATATTGAAGGAGAACAGGGATAGGAACAACTTCTGATCTCCTCAATTCCTGCTGCAGATATTGAACTATATGAACCCCTCATAGTAACACAGGACATGGGAATTCAAACTGAATTACCTATGACAGAAACAGAGGAACAAGGGGTACAGGTCAACCTGCCTTTGGCAGAAATAGAAGAAAAGGAAACACAAACAGATTCTGTCAGGGTTGACATGACTGACAAAGAGGTACAGGTTCATATTGTTCCTCAAATGCAGCAACCTGTTCGCAATCCCCTTATGGTTCCACTTGAGGAATATAATACAGATTTATCAAAGTGGATGATGAAATGCCAAAGGTTGGAAGAAAAGGTTTTAGCTTTGAAACCTTTGGAGGAAAAATGTGAGGCTAAAGAGGCAGAAATAACCAAATTGAAGAACCAAGTGCAGGATCTCTGTCGTAATGCAGAGTGTTTAGTCCAGTGCAGAAGACCTGCAAGGTTTTACACCTTAATCCTTAGAGAAAGATTTATCCATTGGCAAATTATGAGAATCCACTCTAATTTGCCATACAAATTGGAAAATCCTGAAGAATTTGTGGATACCTACCTGCACAGCCCAACAGAACAAAAAAATCTGTTGTGTGAGTTATTCCTACATAATTTCTTTATGCCTGGTGATGACACATTCCTACCTCACATTTTTATAGGGGATATTCAGTTAAGAGCCTTCCTGTCCACTCTGCAAAATCAGGAATATTGGGAACAAGAAGCAGATGATTAAGGAAAATGAGGCAAATGCAGCACTATATCTGAGGCCAATTCACGGTGATTACAGGGCTGCAACCAATCAACATTTTACTATGATGAGGGAAGAAAAGGTGAGAAAAATTTATGAAACCAATCTTCAGAAATGCTTAGTCGATTTTCAGAATTTTACTCACCAAAGATTTTAATAGTGCTTTAGCAGCCTGTAGAAATCGTTGGGGAGAGTTACCTATTTCCTTGCAGAAGAAAGAACCTATCTCCCCCAATAACTTGCAGTGGTCAAAAAGAAGAGCTGAAGGTATCATGCAAGTTATTCAACAGCTGCAACATCAGTGGATAGGATTAAGATACAGATTGCCCATTGTAATCACCCCTGTTCCATGGTTTTTTGATGAAGACCCCCAACCAGATGATCAGTTTCAGGCATGGCTCAAGCAGATAAAGGAAATCAGAGGTTTCTACAGGATTCCTGGTCCAAAGTTCAGCTACCAAGAGAGAGTCATGGACAAGGATCTCTGCTCTATTGTAGCCTCACATAATGCATGAGGACATGCATCAGAATAAGTTGGGGGGATGATGAGGCCAAATATTGCCTCATTTTTTATTATTTTAGACATCCTTAATAGACCTTTTTGATATGTTTTAATGTTAATTCTGCTGATGAAATACAATATTTACTACTATTTACATGTTTGACTGTTTAGAAGCATAATATTCTGTTTTTACTAATTTTCTGTATTTTCTGCATAAGTTTTGTTGATAAATAATGATTTATTGTGAAATGTGTTAGTGCAATCACGTGTGGAATATATAACATTCATATCATGCTCTCTGAAGTTGTCAAATGCAGAAAATAGCACTAAAAATAGGACAAAACTGCAAGCTGTGCAAAACTATTTTTGACTGTTTTAACTTGGACAAATTCCAGCCAGATGTGCATGGCTTGGAATTTGGTCAAATTCAACTTAGGAAAGCATGTGACTAGGTTGTTGAAAGACTTTCAAGTCTGATCCACCAAATGCTCGGCCAAGGAACCGCAAACTGTGTTGAAAACAGTCATTCTGGCGCTGCTCTGGAACAACAGGGATACTGCTCCGGAATAACAGGACTGCTTCGGAATAACCGAAAAAGCACAGTTTTGACCAGAACAGCTCAGGAAAGACAAAAAATTGCAGGAGAATGATAAGGATAGCTATGTGAATTTATTGTGCATCTTTTTCAATGCAGAAGACCTCCAGCAAATGTGCAACAAATAGATTTCATTCATGTAACCATATTCTGCATTTTAGGAATGCAGTTTTAATAGCATTCCTAAAATGCCTGAAATTTGAATCATTCCACATCTGATTTAGCATGTTTTTAATATAAATAACCGGCTCCCATCTGGGTTGAGCTATGTAGGGAGAATTAGGATTGCAATTAGTATAATTCTGAATATTGTGAAATCAGATTTCTGTAGCAGTAATATGCAGAATTTTCCTGCATGTTTTTAATTCAATAAAAAGTGCAGTTTTTGTCAGTTTTACTTTATGATTGAAGGAGTGATTAAGTAGAAAACCAGAGCTACTTCTTCACCTTCTTCTGAACCAGGGAGCAAGGGCCACTCCCAGGAGCAGAAGAAGGTTTATACCAGGTTTTCTTGTTTAAATCTGTCTGCGACGAGAATAACAGGAAACCTGTCATTTTTCCTCGCACTTCTTTATTTTGCTTGAAATCATTTCCAGCTTTCGTAGTTTGTAGTTTCATTATTATTTCTAAGTTTATTTTCAGATCTGTTCTTTTATTTTGCAAGTTAGTTTACTTTCTGCAATTCTAATTTCAGCAACTTTCATTTCAGCAAGTTTAATTCAGTTTTGAGTGCATTTCCAGATTTAGCAAAAGTAAATAGGTTTCTTTGACTGTTATTTCATTTCTGCAATTTTATTTCAGCAAGCATAATTTAGTTTCCTTTCAGTTCATAGGGTTTAGAGTGACAGAAGAACCCCCAACAAACACTAACTGTTCTACCAATAAAGCCATTTTCTGAATGGAGTGTCTTACACCTGCTTGAATTGACTATCGTAAACAGCCTTAGGACACCTGCCCGGATTGATAAATAATGATCAAATGATGAATTAAACGACACTCATCATTTTTGGCACCGTTGTCGGGGAACATGGTGTTGTTAGTCAAATTTAAGTAGGTCAAGAACTGTAGGTTGGATACAGAAAATAGTTCTTGCAAATTTTACAGTCTGTTTAGTAAATGTGCATGAATGCATAGGCTGAGAGACGAAAGAGGGAGGTTTATCTGAAGTGGCTCTGAGCCACCAAAGAGACCTACTCGGTCTGATGAAGATTTCCTATTTGAAATCAGCGAGGAAAAGCCAGACATACCTACTTCATCGGAAGCATTTTTGGAAAAATTAGAAAAAGAGCTTTTTGAAGCACTAGCTGCTAAACACTCCCCTCCGACTAGACTATTCCCATCATCCTTTAGAAAGAAAACAACTATGGCTGCAGTAGCAGCAGCAAGTGGATATGATAATCCTGATGATGCTCCTAAAACTTTTGAATATCCCATTCGGTTGGATCCACTTCTAGATGCCCCCATGAAAACAATCTCCCCATCTATATTGCCAATCTTTAGGGGAACTGTTGCAGAAGATCCTGATCAATTTCTGTTTGAATTCAAAGTGTTATGTCAGACTTATGACTACATAAATGATAATCAAAAATTGAAGTTGTTTCCTTCCACACTTAAGGACGCTGCTCTCAGATGGTTCATGAGCAATCTTGAACCTAACTCAATTACTACCTGGGATGAGATGGAGACTGCATTCTTAAATAAATATCAGGATTATTGTAGAGTAAGAAACAGGAAAGATGAGTTGTTTAGGATCAAGCAAGAAGAGGATGAGAGTCTAGAAGATTATCTTGATCGCTTTGCCTTTGTCCAAAAGAGGTGTGGTGTTGTAGAGCCCGATTTCTTAAAGCCTATTCTCTTAAGAGGATTACAGGATGAATCTAGGGAAGTGTTAGATTTAATGGGAAAAGGAGACATAGATCAACTTGACCTTGACGATATTGTGGAGTTATGCAAAAATTATTCCCGCACTCACCACCGAAGAAAGAAAAGGAATTTTGGCAATAATGGTATGAAAGAGTTGATGGAGGAAATGGCCAATTTAAAAACTGATATCCTTGTTCAACTTAATACTGCATTAGGTGAGAAAAACACAAGATCTAATTCTACACCACCTTTAGCAATTTATTGCCCAAGGTGTAGGAGTAAGCATGCCTTGCGAGGACTGCCCCCTAAACAAAACTTCTATTTGTGGAATTTGTTCCAAGGAACATTCAACAGATAAATGCCCTTTGTTGCCTCATCTAAAATCTGTTTTGGGCACCCAAACAGAAGAACTCAATGCTATTGGGCAAAGACCTGGTGGTGGTTATGCACAATATCCCAATGCTCCTAGATTTCCAAACTGGGGACAATATCCTTGGAATATGAATATGCCATGGGGACAGGAAGAAGCTTCTGCACAACCTTGGAACCAACCTTGGACAGCTCCTCCAGATTGGTCACAATCTGGATGGATGAACCCACCTTGGCATACCATGCCTCCACAATGGACACAACAAGGACAAATATGGGGACAACAATATCAAGGACAACCATTTCCACCACAACAATATCAACCTTATCAAGGCCAGCAATATCAATCCCATCAAGGACAGCAAAGGTATCAAGGGCAAACTCAAAATTTGTTGCCGACTCCTAATCCAAATTTTTAGGGAAGAACACAACATCAACAAGCACAACCAGTAAAACAACCTCCACTCCCAGCTCAGCCTGTGACTAACCCCAATAATGTCAGACAAACAGCCCCTGTTTATGAGGCTGAGTCTGAAGATACTGCTGCAGTTCATGTACTTGACTGTGGTAACATCCAATTACGCTCAGGGAAGGTCTTACCTGACCCTGCTCCACCTACAGTTGAAGAAATTCCAGAAATTTCAAGTCCAGAAAAAATACAATCAGAGCAAAAGGAAGAAAACGCAGAAAACTTACAAAGAAAATCTGAACGTGTCACATCAGATTTACCATTTCCTGAAAGGTTTGATCACCCCATCACTACCCCCGAATCAGAGTTAATCACAGAATTGAAGAAAATGTCAATTTCACTTCCTCTGTTGCAGGCAATCAAGGATGTACCATTGATTAAGAAAACCATTCAGGATTTATGCATAAGGAAACCTGGCAGGAAGAAGAAAGCCTTTCCACAAACTGTACAAGTAGATGGAAAGTTGGCTGATCTTCTCTCTGGGAAATTAGTACCTCCCAAATATGGTGATCCAGGAAGTCCAGTAATCACCATTACTGTAGGATTGGTTCAAATTCCCAATGTGCTTATTGATTTAGGAGCTGCAATTAATGTCATGACCAAAGATATTATGCAAAAATTGCAGCTCACTGATTTGAGTCCTACGACTACAGTTTTGGAAATGGCAGATAGGTCAGTTGCCAAACCAGGACTTTTGGAGGATGTTCCCATTGAAGTATCTTCTTGGGAATACCCTGTAGATTTCCTAGTGTTGCAACCTAGGAGTACAGCTAATGGCTATCCTATCATCCTAGGACGACCCCTGGCTTGCCACTGCAGTTGCTTTCATAGATGTAGATCAGGGGAAATGACTATTTCAAATGGAGTAGATCTTAAGAAAATTTCTTTGTATCCACCTGCTCAACCATCATCTAAATTTTCTGGACAGTTATGGTATCCCGAGTCTGATGAAGAACAGGAGCCTCTTGTTACCCTTGCCACCATTGTAGTACAGGAACACATTGAAGAATTGAATTCACCAGAGAGAAATTTTTGAACATGAAACAGTCTTGGTGAATACATTGCATGAAGAAGGCCTCAGGGATGATCAAGTTCTGGTCAATCGCCTATTATGGAAAGATGATGAACAAATTGCTGAACATTTACCATCTATTCCACTTCAAGAAAGTTCCTTTACATTGCCACATGGATGGCATCATCATCTTTTGACTTCTTTCACTTGTCCTATGCCAATGCTTCCATCAGGTATTGCATTTAACTCAGAATCAAGAGTATTCCATAATCTGCAACCACATCATTGTCCTTTAAATGCTTTGATCAGCAAATATGAACATGTTGACTCTGTTTATCCCGGAGTCAAGCAAATTGAAATTCAGCCAGGAAAACCTGTAAATATTAACAGTTGGTTGACTGACGATCAAGAAGCCAAACTATTTGTTGTTTTGCAGAAACATGTTCAAGCTTTTGCTTGGAATTATACGGATATGGTTGGAATCCACCCTGATGTATGCACACATAGGATATACACTGAGGATGTCAAACCAGTTAGACAACCACAGAGACGTCTGAATCCTGCTTTGAAAGACATTGTTAAAGAAGAAATTGAAAAATTGTTGGAAGTAGGATTCATTTATCCAATTTCAGACAGTCAATGGGTTTCCCCATTAGTTATTGTGCCTAAGAAGAATGGAAATATGAGAGTGTGTGTGGATTATGGGGAATTAAACAAAGTCACACACAAGGACCACTTTCCATTACCATTTATAGACCAAGTGTTGGACACTCTTGCTGGTAAGAAATTTTTCTGTTTTCTGGATGGTTTTAGTGGGTATAACCAGATCCAAGTGGCACCAGAAGACCAGGAAAAAACAACCTTCACATGTCCTTGGGGGACATTTGCTTATAGAGTATTACCCTTTGGATTATGTAATGCACCAGCAACATTTCAAAGAGTTGTCTTGGCCATTTTTTCTGATTTAACCAACGAGAGTGTAGAGATTTACATGGATGATTTCACGGTGTTTGGTGACACATTTGAATATACATTAGAGCAACTTGAAAAGGTTCTAATATGCTGTGAAGCATATCATTTATCTCTTAATCCTGAAAAATGTTTCTTGATGATGGAGGAAGGAATTGTTTTAGGACATCATATCTCTGCTCAAGGTATTAAGGTTGATCCTAAGAAAGTAGAGGTCATCAAGAGTCTTCCTCCTCCGAAATCTCAAAGCGATGTCCGTAGTTTCTTAGGACATATTGGCTTTTATCGTAGATTTATTACTGATTTCAGTACCATTGCTAATCCAATGTTTGCATTGTTAATGAAAGATTCTGAATTTGTATGGTCTGATGATTGCCACAAGTCCTTTGAAGCTTTGAAAGAAAAGCTAACCAGTCCACCAGTACTAAGAGGCCCTAACTGGGAGCTGCCCTTTCATATTCGAGTCGATGCCTCCAATACTGCTATTGGAGCCGCACTAGGGCAGATTGAAAATGGACAACACTATGCCATTTATTATATTAGCAAAAACTTGACAAGAGCTGAAAAGAATTACACTACAACTGAGAAGGAATTCTTAGCTATAGTATATGCCATTAACAAGTTTCGACACTATATCACAGGTTATCCTGTATTCATCCATACAGATCATGCTGCTATCAAATATTTGATGAATAAGCCTTTGGTTAGTGCACGAATTATTCGTTGGTTGATTTTACTGCAGGAATTTGATATTACTATAGTAAATAGACCAGGAAAGGCTAATGTAGTGGCAGATTTTTTGTCAAGATTGCCAAATGCAGAAACTGAAGAACTAGTTGAAGACGCATTCCCTGATGAAAAACTGTTTGCTGTCTCTGTTCAAACTCCATGGTTTGCAGATATAGCTAATTATTTAGCTACAGGGAAGATTCCACTTCATTTTACCTCAAAACAGAAAAAACAGTTAATCAAGCAAAGCTCTTCTTTTGAATGGATAAAAGGAATATTGTTTAAATGCAGTCCTGATCATGTTTTACGCAGGTGTGTTCGTAAGGATGAGATATATGACATCTTGAGAGCCTGTCATGATGAACCTTCAGGAGGGCATTATTCAGTAAAACATACCATTCGAAAGATTTTGGGTGCTGGTTACTACTGGCCATCATTGCATAAAGATGTAAAAAGGTATATCAGAAATTGTGATGCATGTCAAAGAATGGGTAAGCCTACTTTCATAAATGAAATGCCTTTACAGCCTCAATTAGGTGTAGAACCATTTGAGAGGTGGGGGTTAGATTTTGTAGGACCTATTGATCCACCCTCCCAAGGGAAGGTGCACATCCTGGTATGTGTTGACTATGTAACCAAATGGGCGAGAAGCCCGTGCCTTTAAGCATGCCCGAGAAGACAAAGTTGCTGATTTTCTATATTCACAGATTTTTTTGCGATTTGGAGCCCCACAATCTATTACTTCTGATCAAGGACCTCAGTTTATTTCAAAGGTTGTTGAAGCCTTTGTAAAATTATATGAAATCAAGCACAGGAAGTCCTCTCCTTATCATCCACAGGCCAATGGTCAAGTTGAAGTGACAAATAGGGAATTAGAGAAAATATTAACCAAAACTGTAGCAGTTCATAGAAGGAATTGGGTAGAAAAGTTACCTGAAGCAATTTGGGCTTATAACACTACTTGGAAATCCACTACGGGATTTACCCCTTTTGAATTGGTTTATGGTAAAAAACCCCTTTTACCCATTGAATTTGAATTACTAACTCTTCGAACTGCTTTGGAAGTTGGTATTGATTTGTCACAAGCACAAACGGACCGGATCCCGCAACTCAATGCATTGGATGAAATACGAAGAGACGCTTTGCATCAGAACGAGATGATCCAAGCACAACGTAAAATCTGGCATGATAGCCATATCCAAGAACGGAAATTCCAGCAAGGGGATTGGGCATTACTGTTTGACTCCCGCTATGAAGATTTTCCTGGGAAGTTGCAGACAAGATGGCTTGGACCATATCAGATTGAAGAGGTTTTCTCGAATGGAGCAGTTCGTCTCTCACCAATTGATGATTCACGAAGGAAGTTAGTGGTTAATGGACATCGTCTCCGGATTTACCATAAGCCACTAACTAAAAATGAATTCTTAAAACAAATAGAGCACTTGGATGTGCACATAATGGAAGAATTCCCTTCTTCCACTTGAAGCAGCAGTAGTATAGTTTTAGTTCAAAAAAAAAAAAAATTTATGGTTTACATGAAAACCAGTTATCTGGCATGTTTACTGAATTCCATTCCATCACCATTCATTCCATCACCATCCATTCCATCACCATTCATTCCATCGCCATTCATTCCTTAGCATTATCATTTTTTGTGCCATTGTCATTCACCACCATTGTCATTGCCATCACCCACATTGTTTGTGTTTTTCAGAATTACAGTACTGCACTTGTCAGCAGAAAAACAACAAAGCTAATCAATTGTATGAAATGTAGAAAGGTAGTCAAGACAGGTATGTGTTTCTTTACATTTTAAATATTGTAAATAGTTAAGGTATGTAGTGTATAGATTCACTTGATTAGCATTTAAAGCATTCATAAGGTTAAAATTGGGGATGTCTAAATTAGTCAACGAAAGGGGGGGAATGACATATGCTCCGGAATGACATATGCTTCGGAATGAAATTTGCTTCCGAATAACCACTGCTTCGGAACATCAAAAGCTCCATAACAGTTGTGCTCTGGAATGGGTAATGACAGTTGTGCTCCGGAATGAGTATTGACAGATATGCTCCGGAATTTGCTAACGACATTTGCTCCAGAATATCAGGGCTTCGGAATATGTTGACGTTTCTTAAAAGATTCAGGCAGGAACACGTGGCAAGTGATTATGGAACACGTGATTTTTGAAATCCATGATATTTAGATATCATGATTTCGCGATTCGCGTAATCATGGCACACGCATCAAAGAACATCGAAAACAGATTTTTTTTGTCTTGAAAAATTCACATCAAATTAATTGATGCCAACTCAGCAAATCGTGATCGTGTAATCTGCATTGGAACTAATTTTTCCTCGTTTTTAGCATATTCCACCGGTTTTAAAAAAAACGAATCAACAAGTTGGTTTTACATGTTTTGTTCCGGCGCAAGAACCATCATTCCAGTGCATGTGCCCTAGAACTGTCATTCCAGCGTTTCAGAAAAATATTCGCGAGCGAGCGAGGAAAAATGGGCGGCGGGAAGAACGAAGTGAACCGAGAAAATGCCGACTTCATCTTGGAAAATCCTACGCTGCTGCAAATTTTCACCGATGGAGGTTTTATGCCGTTTCTGCAGAAATTTGATGGGAACTCCGAGGGATTGGCCGCAGAATTTGCACGAACCTTCAGAAATAACAAGATCAACATCAATGGCATGATAATCCAGGTAACTCCGGATATTTTGAGCCAAATTACTGAATTTCCTTTGCAAGGAATTAATCTTGGAAAAATAGCTAGGAATACCCTAAATGAATTGGCCAACCAATTTAGGGCAGAAAATGATAAACCTATTGAGTATGTCATGAGTAAAAATATTTGTAAAGGAGTTAAAAGGGAAAGTCTGGAATCTCCCTGGGATGAAGTAGCCGAATGGATGATTAGGTTTATTACTTGTGAAGGCCAGTATGCTGTTTTGTCAGGGCACCATATGAGAATTCTAACTTATTTGAGATATGGCCACACAAACCCTGAATTCAAAGTTAATTTTCCCCTGTATTTTTATGAAAATTTAAAATCTATGGCCAAGAAATATCAGGAGGGAAAAGGAACCCCTAGGCATCATGGTTTGATTAAAATAATCTGTAAACATCACTTTAGGGGTAATTTGCAGAGCTTTGACAGATTCTTTGCTCAGTGGGATGAAACTAGAAACCCTGCAGTTGCAGCTGAAGCAGAAGAAGATATTGAAAGCCCTAGATCTGCAGAACAAGTTGAAAGCCCTAGATCTGCAGAACAAATTGGAAACCCTGGCATTGAAGAGGAGGAAATAGAAATACCTGAGCCAGTGGTTGAGACAGAGTCTGTCCAAGAAGAGGGTCCATCCTCTCCACAGGGACCTCCCTCTTCTAGGACTAGAAGACAAAGAGAAAAGCATGTTGGAATAGACTCTGCTAAAAAACGCAGAAGGGTGTCATTTTCAGCAGATGTGACTATTTTGCAGTCCAATAGCTCTGATGAAGCAGAACCAGGAGAATCTGCTCAAGAAATGCCCAAAATAGGAAAAAGAAAGACTCCTGTTCAAAAATTACGAAGGTCTGCAAGACTTCAATTGGGTAAAACATCATCTGACCAAGGAGGTCAAGAAGCGAGTAGCGAGAGACAGACCTAGCGAGAATCAGCAGAACCTACGACCACAAACATAACAGAACCAACATCCAGCCCTGAAGTAGTCTTAGTGGATTATACAGATTCTGATTCTAAGGAGGAGTCAGAGGCAGAAGAAGAGTCAGAGGCAGAAGAAGAAGAGAGGAAGAAGAAGATATCCAACTACAGCTATTTGCGGCAAGAAGTGTGGTGAAAACACAAACAGGTTGGATAGAAAAGTGTCAAGCTTCTATTTCAGAAAAAGATCAAATGATTGCAATGTTGCAGAAAGAAGTGGCAAGTTTAAAAGCTAAAATTGCATCTTTAGAGCCACAACCTGATGAAACTATGCATGACACTCAAATGGTTGACATTTTGTTAGAATTAGCAACAGCTGCACATGTAGTAGACTCACCAATCAGGGAGGAACCTATAATTGATATTGAAGGAGAACAGGGACAGGAACAACTTCAGATCTCCTCAATTCCTGTTGCAGCTATTGAACCATATGTACCCCTCATAGTAACACAGGACATGGGAATTCAAACTGAATTACCTATGACAGAAACAGAGGAACAAGGGGTACAAGTCAACTTGCCTTTGGCAGAAATAGAAGAAAAGGAAACACAAACAGATTCTATCAGGGTTGACATGACTGACAAAGAGGTACAGGTTCATATTGTTCCTCAAATGCAGCAACCTGTTCGCAATCCCCTTATGGTTCCACTTGAGGAATATAATACAGATTTATCAAAGTGGATGATGAAATGCCAAAGGTTGGAAGAAAAGGTTTTAGCTTTGAAACCTTTGGAGGAAAAATGTGAGGCTAAAGAGGCAAGAAATAACCAAATTGAAGAACCAAGTGCAGGATCTCTGTCAGAATGCAGAGTGTTTAGTCCAATGTAGAAGACCTGCAAGGTTTTATACCTTAATCCTCAGAGAAAGGTTTATCCGTTGGCAAATTATGAGAATCCACTCTAATTTGCCATACAAATTGGAAGACCCTGAAGAATTTTTGGATGCCTACCTGCACAGCCCAACAGAACAAAAAAATCTGTTGTGTGAGTTATTCTTACATAACTTCTTTATGCCTGGTGATGACACATTCCTACCTCACATTTTTACAGGGGATATTCAGTTGAGAGCCTTCATGTCCACTCTGCAAAATCAGGAATATTGGGAACAGCAGAAGCAGATGACTAAGGAAAATGAGGCAAATGCAGCACTATATCTGAGGCCAATTCACTGTAATTACAGGGCTGCAGCCAATCAACATTTTACTATGATGAGGGAAGAAAAGGTGAGAAAAATTTATGAAACCAATCTTCAGGAATGCTTAGTCAATTTTCAGAATTTTACTCACCAGCATTTTAATAGTGCTTTAGCAACCTGTAGAAATCGTTGGGGAGAGTTATCTATTTCCTTGCAGAAGAAAGAACCTATCTCCCCCAATAACTTGCAGTGGTCAAAAAGAAGAGTTGAAGGTATCATGCAAGTTATTCAGCAGCTGCAACATCAGTGGATAGGATTAAGATACAGATTGCCCATTGTAATCACCCCTGTTCCATGGTTTTTTGATGATGACCCTCAACCAGATGATCAGTTTCAGGCATGGCTCAAGCGAGATAAAGGAAATCAGAGGTTTCTACAGGATTCCTGGTCCAAAGTTCAGCTACCAAGAGAGAGTCATGGACAAGGATCTCTGCTCTATTGTAGCCTCACAGAATGCATGAGGACATGCATCAGAATAAGTTGGGGGGGATGATGAGGCCAAAAATTGCCTCATTATTGATTATTTTAGACATCCTTAATAGACCTTTTTGATATGTTTTGATGTTAATTCTGCTGATGAAATACAATATTTACTACTATTTACATGTTTGACTGTTTAGAAGCATAATATTCTGTTTTTACTAATTTTTTGTATTTTCTGCATAAGTTTTGTTGATAAATAATGATTTATTGTGAAATGTGTTAGTGCAATCACGTGTGGGATATATAACATTCATATCATGCTCTCTGAAGTTGTCAAATGCAGAAAATAGCACTAAAAATAGGACAAAACTGCAAGCTGTGCAAAACGTATTTTTGACTGTTTTAACTTGGACAAATTCCAGCCAGATGTGCATGACTTGGATTTTGGTCAAATTCAACTTAAAAAGCGTGTGAATAGGTTGTTGAAAGACTTCCAAGTCTGATCCACCAAATGCTCGGCAAAAGAACCGCAAACTATGTTGAAAACAGGCATTCTGGCGCTGCTCTGGAACAACAGGGATACTGCTCCGGAATAACAGGACTGCTCTGGAATAACCGAAAAAGCACAGTTTTGACCAGAACAGCTCAGGAAAGGCAGCAAAATTGCAGGAGAGTGTTAAGGATAGTTATGTGAATCTGTTGTGCACCTTTTTCAACGCAAAAGACCTCCAGCAAATGTGCAACAAACAGATTTCATTCATGTAACCATATTCTGCATTTTAGGAATGCAGTTTCAACAACATTCCTAAAATGCCTGAAATTAGAATCATTCCACACCTGATTTAGCATGTTTTTAATATAAATAACCGGCTCCCATCTGGGTTGAGCTAGAGGGAGAATTAGGATTGCAATTAGGATAATTCTGAATATTGTGAGAAATCAGATTTCTGTAGCAGTAACATGCAAAATTTTTCTGCATGTTTTTAATTCAATAAAAAGTGCAGTTTTTATCAGTTTTGCTTTATGATTGAAGGAGTGATTAAGTAGTAAACCAGAGCTACTTCTTCACCTTCTTCTGAACCAGGGAGCAAGGGCCACTCCCAGGAGCAGAAGAAGGTTTTTCACCAGGTTTTCTTGTTTAAATCTATCTGCAGCAGAATAAATAGGAAACCTGTCATTTTTCCTGCATTTCTTTATTTTGCTGAAATCATTTCCAGTTTCAGAGTTTGTAGTTTCATTATTATTTTTGAGTTATCATTTCTAAGTTTATTTTCAGATCTGTTCTTTTATTTTGCAAGTTAGTTTACTTTCTGCAATTCTAATTTCAGCAACTTTCATTTCAGCAAGTTTAATTCAGTTTTTGAGTGCATTTTCAGATTTAGCAAAAGTAAATAGGTTTCTTTGATAGTTATTTCATTTCTGCAATTTTATTTCAGCAAGCATAATCTAGTTTCCTTTCAGTTCATAGGGTTTAGAGTGACAGAAGAACCCCCAACAAACACTAATTGTTCTGCCAATAAAGCCATTTTCTGAATAGAATGTCTTACATCTGCTTGAATTGACTATCGTAAACAGCCTTAGGACACACTGCCGGATTGATAAATAATGATTAAATGATGAATTAAATGACACTCATCATTTTTGGCGCCGTTGCCGGGGACATGGTGTTGTTAGTCAAATTTAAGTAGGTCAAGAACTGTAGGTTGGATACAGAAAATAGTTCTTGCAAATTTTACAATCTGTTTAGTAAATGTGCATGAATGCATAGGCTGAGAGACGAAAGAGGGAGGTTTATCCGAAGTGGTTCTGAACCACCAAAGCGACCTGCTCGGTCAGATGAAGAATTTGAAATCACTGAGGAAGATAAGCCAGACATACCTTCTTCATCAGATGCATTTTTGGAAAAATTAGAAAAAGAGCTTTTTGAAGCACTAGCTGCTAAACACTCCCCTCTGACTAGACTATTCCCATCATCCTTTAGAAAGAAAACAACTATGGCTGCAGCAGCAGCAGGTGGATATGATAATCCTGATGATGCTCCTAAAACTTTTGAATATCCCATTCGGTTGGATCCACTTCTAGATGCCCCCATGAAAACAATCTCCCCATCCATATTGCCAATCTTTAGGGGAACTATTGCAGAAGATCCTGATCAATTTCTGTTTGAATTCAAAGTGTTATGTCAGACTTATGACTACATAAATGATAATCAGAAATTGAAATTGTTTCCTTCCACACTTAAGGACGCTGCTCTCAGATGGTTCATGAGCAATCTTGAACCTAACTCAATCAGTACCTAGGATGAGATGGAGACTGCATTCTTAAATAAATATCAGGATTATTGTAGAGTAAGAAACAGGAAAGATGAGTTGTTTAGGATCAAGCAAGAAGAGGATGAGAGTCTAGAAGATTATCTTGATCGCTTTGCCTTTGTCCAAAAGAGGTGTGGTGTTGTAGAACCCGATTTCTTAAAGCCTATCTTCTTAAGAGGATTACAGGATGAATCTAGGGAAGTGTTAGATTTAATGGGAAAAGGAGACATAGATCAACTTGACCTTGACGATATTGTGGAGTTATGCAAAAATTATTCCCGCACTCACCACCGAAGAAAGAAAAAGAATTTTGGCAATAATGGTATGAAAGAGTTGATGGAGGAAATGGCCAATTTAAAAACTGATATCCTTGTTCAACTTAATACTGCATTAGGTGAGAAAAACACAAGATCTAATTCTACACCACCTTTAGCAATTTATTGCCCAAGGTGTAGGAGTAAGCATGCCTTGCAGGACTGCCCCCTAAACAAAACTTCTATTTGTGGAATTTGTTCCAAGGAACATTCAACAGATAAATGCCCTTTGTTGCCTCATCTAAAATCTGTTTTGGGCACCCAAGCAGAAGAACTCAATGCTATTGGGCAAAGACCTGGTGGTGGTTATGCACAATATCCCAATGCTCCTAGATTTCCAAACTGGGGACAATCTCCTTGGAATATGAATATGCCATGGGGACGAAGGAAGTTTCTGCACAACCTTGGAACCAACCTTGGACAGCTCCTCCAGATTGGTCACAATATGGATGGATGAACCCACCTTGGCATACCATGCCTCCACAATGGACACAACAAGGACAAATATGGGGACAACAATATCAGGGACAACCATTTCCACCACAACAATATCAACCCTATCAAGGTCAGCAATATCAATCCCATCAAGGACAACAAAGGTATCAAGGGCAAACTCAAAATTTGCTGCCAGCTCCTAATCCAAATTTTTAGGGAAGAACACAACATCAACAAGCACAACCAGTAAAACAACCTCCACTCCCAGCTCAGCCTGTGACTAACCCCAATAATGCCAGACAAACAGCCCCTGTTTATGAGGTTGAGTCTGAAGATACTGCTGCAGTTCATGTACTTGACTGTGGTAACATCCAATTACGCTCAGGGAAGGTCTTACCTGACCCTGCTCCACCTACAATTGAAGAAATTCCAGAAATTTCAAGTCCAAAAAAATACAATCAGAGCAAAAGGAAGAAAACGCAGAAAACTTACAAAGAAAATCTGAACATGTCACATCAGATTTACCATTTCCTGAAAGGTTTGATCACCCCATCACTACCCCTGAATCAGAGTTAATCACAGAATTGAAGAAAATGTCAATCTCACTTCCTCTGTTGCAGGCAATCAAGGATGTACCATTGATTAAGAAAACCATTCAGGATTTATGCATAAGGAAACCTGGCAGGAAGAAGAAAGCCTTTCCACAAACTGTACAAGTAGATGGAAAGTTGGCTGATCTTCTCTCTGGGAAATTAGTACCTCCCAAATATGGTGATCCAGGAAGTCCAGTAATCACCATTACTGTAGGATTGGTTCAAATTCCCAATGTGCTTATTGATTTAGGAGCTGCAATTAATGTCATGACCAAAGATATTATGCAAAAATTGCAGCTCACTGATTTGAGTCCTACAGCTACAGTTTTGGAAATGGCAGATAGGTCAGTTGCCAAACCAGAAGGACTTTTGGAGGATGTTCCCATTGAAGTATCTTCTTGGGAATACCCTGTAGATTTCCTAGTGTTGCAACCTAGGAGTACAGCTAATGGCTATCCTATCATCCTAGGACGACCCTGGCTTGCCACTGCAGCTGCTTTCATAGACTGTAGATCAGGGGAAATGACTATTTCAAATGGAGTAGATCTTAAGAAAATTTCTTTGTATCCACCTGCTCAACCATCATCTAAATTTTTTGGACAGTTATGGTATCCTGAGTCTGATGAAGAACAGGAGCCTCTTGTTACCCTTGCCACCATTGTAGTACAGGAACACATTGAAGAACTGAATTCACCGAGAGAGAGAAATTTTTGAACATGAAACAGTCTTGGTGAATACATTGCATGAAGAAGGCCTCAGGGATGATCAAGTTCTGGTCAATCGCCTATTATGGAAAGATGATGAACAAGTTGCTGAACATTTACCATCTATTCCACTTCAAGAAAGTTCCTTTACATTGCCACATGGATGGCATCATCATCTTTTGACTTCTTTCACTTGTCCTATGCCAATGCTTCCATCAGGTATTGCATTTAACACAGAATCAAGAGTATTCCATAATCTGCAACCACATCATTGTCCTTTAAATGCTTTGATCAGAAAATATGAACATGTTGACTCTGTTTATCCCGGAGTCAAGCAAATTGAAATTCAACCAGGAAAACCTGTAAATATTAACAGCTGGTTGACTGACGATCAAGAAGCCAAACTATTTGTTGTTTTGCAGAAACATGTTCAAGCTTTTGCTTGGAATTATACGGATATGGTTGGAATCCACCCTGATGTATGCACACATAGGATATACACTGAGGATGTCAAACCAGTTAGACAACCGCAGAGACGTCTGAATCCTGCTTTAAAAGACATTGTTAAAGAAGAAATTGAAAAATTGTTGGAAGTAGGATTCATTTATCCAATTTCAGACAGTCAATGGGTTTCTCCATTAGTTATTGTGCCTAAGAAGAATGGAAATATGAGAGTGTGTGTGGATTACAGGGAATTAAACAAAGTCACACACAAGGACCACTTTCCATTACCATTTATAGACCAAGTGCTGGACACTCTTGCTGGTAAGAAATATTTCTATTTTTTGGATGGTTTTAGTGGGTATAACCAGATCCAAGTGGCACCAGAAGACCAGGAAAAAACAACCTTCACATGTCCTTGGGGGACATTTGCTTATAGAGTATTACCCTTTGGATTATGTAATGCACCAACAACATTTCAAAGAGTTGTCTTGGCCATTTTTTTTGATTTAACCAATGAGAGTGTAGAGATTTACATGGATGATTTCACAGTGTTTGGTGACACATTTGAGTATACATTAGAGCAACTTGAAAAGGTTCTAATATGCTGTGAAGCATATCATTTATCTCTTAATCCTGAAAAATGTTTCTTGATGATGGAGGAAGGAATTGTTTTAGGACATCATATCTCTGCTCACGGTATTAAGGTTGATCCTAAGAAAGTAGAGGTCATCAAGAGTCTTCCTCCTCCGAAATCTCAAACTGATGTCCGTAGTTTCTTAGGACATATTGGCTTTTATCGTAGATTTATTACTGATTTTAGTACCATTGCTAATCCAATGTTTGCATTATTAATGAAAGATTCTGAATTTGTATGGTCTGATGATTGCCACAAGTCCTTTGAAGCTTTGAAAGAAAAGCTAACCAGTCCGCCAGTACTAAGAGGCCCTAACTGGGGGCTGCCCTTTCATATTCAGGCTGATGCCTCCAATACTGCTATTGGAGCCGCACTAGGGCAGATTGAAAATGGACAACACTATGCCATTTATTATATTAGCAAAAACTTGACAGGAGCTGAAAAGAATTACACTACAACCGAGAAGGAATTCTTAGCTATAGTATATGCCATTAACAAGTTTCGACACTATATCACAGGTTATCCTGTATTCATCCATACAGATCATGGTTGCTATCAAATATTTGATGAATAAGCCTTTGGTTAGTGCACGAATTATTCGCTGGTTGATTTTACTGCAGGAATTTGATATTACTATAGTAAATAGACCAGGAAAGGCTAATGTAGTGGCAGATTTTTTGTCAAGATTGCCAAATGCAGAAAGCGAAGAACTAGTTGAAGACGCATTCCCTGATGAAAAATTGTTTGTTGTCTCTGTTCAAACTCCATGGTTTGCAGATATAGCTAATTATTTAGCTACAGGGAAGATTCCTCTTCATTTTACCTCAAAACAGAAAAAATAGTTAATCAAGCAAAGTTCTTCTTTTGAATGGATAAAAGGAATATTGTTTAAATGCAGTCCTGATCATGTTTTACGCAGGTGTGTTCGTAAGGATGAGATATATGACATCTTGAGAGCCTGTCATGATGAACCTTCAAGAGGGCATTATTCAGTAAAACATACCATTCGAAATATTTTGGGTGCTGGTTACTACTGGCCATCATTGCATAAAGATGTAAAAAGGTATATCAGAAATTGTGATGCATGTCAAAGAATGGGTAAGCCTACTTTCATAAATGAAATGCCTTTACAGCCTCAATTAGGTGTAGAACCATTTGAGAGGTGGGGGTTAGATTTTGTAGGACCTATTGATCCACCCTCCCAAGGGAAGGTGCACATCCTGGTATGTGTTGACTATGTAACCAAATGGGCAGAAGCCCGTGCCTTTAAGCATGCCCGAGAAGACAAAGTTGCTGATTTTCTGTATTCACAGATTTTTCTGCGATTTGGAGCCCCACAGTCTATTACTTCTGATCAAGGACCTCAGTTTATTTCAAAGGTTGTTGAAGCCTTTGTAAAATTATATGAAATCAAGCACAGGAAGTCCTCTCCTTATCATCCACAGGCCAATGGTCAAGTTGAAGTGACAAATAGGGAATTAGAGAAAATATTAACCAAAACTGTAGTAGTTCATAGAAGGAATTGGGTAGAAAAGTTACCTGAAGCAATTTGGGCTTATAACACTACTTGGAAATCCACTACGGGATTTACCCCTTTTGAATTGGTTTATGGTAAAAAACCCCTTTTACCCATTGAATTTGAATTACTAACTCTTCGAACTGCTTTGGAAGTTGGTATTGATTTGTCACAGGCACAAACGGACCGGATCCTGCAACTCAATGCATTGGATGAAATACGAAGAGACGCTTTGCATCAGAACGAGATGATCCAAGCACAACGTAAAATCTGGCATGATAGCCATATCCAAGAACGAAAATTCCAGCAAGGGGATTGGGCATTACTGTTTGACTCCCGCTATGAAGATTTTCCTGGGAAGTTGCAGACAAGATGGCTTGGACCATATCAGATTGAAGAGGTTTTCTCGAATGGAGCAGTTCGTCTCTCACCAATTGATGATTCGCGAAGGAAGTTAGTGGTTAATGGACATCGTCTCCGGATTTACCATAAGCCACTAACTAAAAATGAATTCTTAAAACAAATAGAGCACTTGGATGTGCACATAATGGAAGAATTCCCTTCTTCCACTGAAGCAGCAGTAGTATAGTTTTTGTCAAAAAAAAAAAAAAATTTGGTTTACATGAAAACCAGTTATCTGGCATGTTTACTGAGTTCCATTCCATCACCATTCATTCCATCACCATCCATTCCATCGCCATTCATTCCATCACCATCCATTCCTTAGCATTATCATTTTTTTGCCATTGTCATTCACCACCATTGTCATTGCCATCACCCACATTGTTTGTGTTTTTCAGAATTACGATACTGCACTTGTCAGCAGAAAAATAGCAAAGCTAATCAATTGTATGAAATGTAGAAAGGTAGTCAAGACAGGTATGTGTTTCTTTACATTTTAAATATTGTAAATAGTTAAGGTATGTAGTGTATAGATTCACTTGATTAGCATTTAAAGCATTCATAAGGTTAAAATTGGGGATGTCTAAATTAGTCAACGAAAGGGGGGAATGACATATGCTCCGGAATGACATATGCTTCGGAATGAAGTTTGCTTCCGAATAACCACTGCTTCGGAACATCAAAAGCTCCATAACAGTTGTGCTCTGGAATGGGTAATGACAGTTGTGCTCCGGAATGAGTATTGACAGATATGCTCCGGAATGAATAAATAACGACATTTGCTCCAGAATATCAGGGCTTCGGAATATGTTGACGTTTCTTAAAAGATTCAGGCAGGAACACGTGGCAAGCGATTATGGAACACGTGATTTCTGAAATCCATGATATTTAGATATCATGATTTCGTGATTCGCGTAATCATGGCACACGCATCAAAGAACATCGAAAACAGATTTTGTTTGTCTTGAAAAATTCACATCAAATTAATTGATGCCAACTCAGCAAATCGTGATCGTGTAATCTGCATTGGAACTAATTTTTCCTCATTTTCAGCATATTCCACCGGTTTTAAAAATAACGAATCAACAAGTTGGTTTTACATGCTTTGTTTCGGCGCAAGAACTATCATTCCAGTGCATGTACGCTAGAACTGTCATTCCAGTGCATGTACGCTAGAACTGTCATTCCAGCGTTTCAGAAAAATATTCGCGAGCAGAGCAGGGAAAAATGGGCGGCAGGAAGAACAGAAGTGAACCAGAAAATGCCAGCTTCATACTGGAAAATCCTACGCTGCTGCAAATTTTCACCGATGGAGGTTTTATGCCGTTTCTGCAGAAATTTGATGGGAACTCCGAGGGGTTGGCCGCAGAATTTGCACGAACCTTCAGAAACAACAAGATCAACATCAATGGCATGATAATCCAGGTAACTCCGGATATTTTGAGCCAAATTACTGAATTTCCTTTGCAAGGAATTAATCTTGGGAAAATAGCTAGAAATACCCTAAGTGAATTGGCCAACCAATTTAGGGCGAGAAAATGATAAACCTATTGAATATGTCATGAGTAAAAATGTTTGTAAAGGAGTTAAAAGGGAAAGTCTGGAATCTCCCTGGGATGAAGTAGCCGAATGGATGATTAGATTTATTACTTGTGAAGGTCAGTATGCTGTTTTATCAGGGCACCATATGAGAATTCTAATTTATTTGAGATATGGCCACACAAACCCTGAATTCCAAGTTAATTTTCCCCTGTATTTTTATGAAAATTTAAAATCTATGGCCAAGAAATATCAGGAAGGAAAAGGAACCCCTAGGCATCATGGTTTGATTAAAATAATCTGTAAACATCACTTTAGGGGTAATTTGCAGAGCTTTGACAGATTCTTTGCTCAGTGGGATGAAACTAGAAGCCCTGCATTTGCAGCTGAAGCAGAAGAAGATATTGAAAGCCCTAAATCTGCAGAACAAGTTGAAAGCCCTAAATCTGCAGAACAAACTGGAAACCCTGGCATTGGAAAAGAGGAAATAGAAACACCTGAGCCAGTGGTTGAGACAGAGTCTGTCCAAGAAGAGGGTCCATCCTCTCCACAGGGACCTCCCTCTTCTAGGACTAGAAGACAAAGAGAAAAGCATGTTGGAATAGACTCTGCTAAAAAACGTAGAAGGGTGTCATTTTCAGCTGATGTGACTATTTTGCAGTCCAATAGCTTTGATGAAGTAGAACCAGGAGAATCTGCTCAAGAAATGCCCAAAACAGGAAAAAGAAAGACTCCTGTTCAAAAATTACGAAGGTCTGCAAGACTTCAATTGGGTAAAACATCATCTGACCAAGGAGGTCAAGAAGCAGTAGCAACGAGAGACAGACCTAGCAGAATCAGCAGAACCTGCGACCACAAACATAACAGAGCCTACATCCAGCCCTGAAGTAGTCTTAGTGGATTATTCAGATTCCGATTCTAAGGAAGAGTCAGAGGCAGAAGAAAAGTAGAAAAATAAGAAGAAGAGAGGAAGAAGAAGATATCCAACTACAGCTATTTGCAGCAAGAAGTGTGGTAAAAACACAAACAGGTTGGATAGAAAAGTGTCAAGCTTCTATTTCAGAAAAAGATCAAATGATTGCAATGTTGCAGAAAGAAGTGGCAAGTTTAAAAGCTAAAATTGCATCTTTAGAGCCACAACTTGATGAAAGTATGCATGACACTCAAATGGCTGACATTTTGTTAGAATTAGCAACAGTTGCACATGTAGTAGACTCACCAATCAGGGAGGAACCTATAATGGATATTGAAGGAGAACAGGGACAGGAACAACTTCAGATCTCCTCAATTCCTGCTGCAGCTATTGAACCATATGTACCCCTCATAGTAACACAGGACATGGGAATTCAAACTGAATTACCTATGACAGAAACAGAGGAACAAGGGATACAGGTCAACTTGCCTTTGGCAAAAATAGAAGAAAAGGAGATACAAACAGATTCTATCAGGGTTGACATGACTGACAAAGAGGTGCAGGTTCATATTGTTCCTCAAATGCAGCAACCTGTCCGCAATCCCCTTATGGTTCCACTTGAGGAATATAATACAGATTTATCAAAGTGGATGATGAAATGCCAAAGGTTGGAAGAAAAGGTTTTAGCTTTGAAACCTTTGGAGGAAAAATGTGAGGCTAAAGAGGCGAGAAATAACCAAATTGAAGAACCAAGTGCAGGATCTCTGTCAGAATGCAGAGTGTTTAGTCCAGTGCAGAAGACCTGCAAGGTTTTACACCTTAATCCTTAGAGAAAGATTTATCCGTTGGCAAATTATGAGAATCCACTCTAATTTGCCATACAAATTGGAAAATCCTGAAGAATTTGTGGATGCCTACCTGCACAGCGCAACAGAACAGGAAAATCTGTTGTGTGAGTTATTCCTACATAACTTCTTTATGCCTGGTGATGACACATTCCTACCTCACATTTTTACAGGGGATATTCAGTTAAGAGCCTTCATGTCCACTCTGCAAAATCAGGAATATTGGGAACAACAGAAGCAGATGATTAAGGAAAATGAGGCAAATGCAGCACTATATCTGAGGCCAATTCACGGTGATTACAGGGGTGCAGCCAATCAACATTTTACTATGATGAGGGAAGAAAAGGTGAGAAAAATTTATGAAACCAATCTTCAGAAATGCTTAGTCGATTTTCAGAATTTTACTCACCAGCATTTTAATAGTGCTTTAGCAGCCTGTAGAAATCGTTGGGGAGAGTTATCTATTTCTTTGCAGAAGAAAGAACCTATCTCCCCCAATAACTTGTAGTGGTCAAAAAGAAGAGCTGAAGGTATCATGCAAGTTATTCAGCAGCTGCAACATCAGTGGATAGGATTAAGATACAGATTGCCCATTGTAATCACCCCTGTTCCATGGTTTTTTGATGAAGACCCTCAACCAGATGATCAGTTTCAGGCATGGCTCAAGCGAGATAAAGGAAATCAGAGGTTTCTACAGGATTCCTGGTCCAAAGTTCAGCTACCAAGAGAGAGTCATGGACAAGGATCTCTGCTCTATTGTAGCCTCACAGAATGCATGAGGACATGCATCAGAATAAGTTGGGGGGGATGATGAGGCCAAATATTGCCTCATTTTTGATTATTTTAGACATCCTTAATAGACCTTTTTGATATGTTTTAATGTTAATTCTGCTGATGAAATACAATATTTACTACTATTTACATGTTTGATTGTTTAGAAGCATAATATTCTGTTTTTACTAATTTTCTGTATTTTCTGCATAAGTTTTGTTGATAAATAATGATTTATTGTGAAATGTGTTAGTGCAATCACGTGTGGGATATATAACATTCATATCATGCTCTCTGAAGTTGTCAAATGCAGAAAATAGCATTAAAAATAGGACAAAACTGCAAGCTGTGCAAAACTATTTTTGACTATTTTAACTTGGACAAATTCCAGCCAGATTTGCATGGCTTGGGATTTGGTCAAATTCAACTTAGGAAAGCGTGTGACTAGGTTGTTGAAAGACTTACAAGTCTGGTCCACCAAATGCTCGGCCAAAGAACCGCAAACTGTGTTGAAAACAGTCATTCTGGCACTGCTCTGGAACAACAGGGATACTGCTCCGGAATAACAGGACTGCTCCGGAATAACCGAAAAAGCACAGTTTTGACCAGAACAGCTCAGGAAAGACAGCAAATTGCAGGAGAATGATAAGGACAGCTATGTGAATCTGTTGTGCATCTTTTTCAACGCAGAAGACCTCCAACAAATGTGCAACAAATAGATTTCATTCATGTAACCATATTCTGCATTTTAGGAATGCGGTTTAACAACATTCCTAAAATGCCTGAATTTGAATCATTCCACATCTGATTTAGCATGTTTTTAATATAAATAACCGGCTCCCATTTGGGTTGAGCTATGTAGGAAGAATTAGGATTGCAATTAGTGTAATTCTGAATATTGTGAAATCAGATTTCTGTAGCAGTAATATGCAGAATTTTCCTGCATGTTTTTAAATCAATAAAAAGTGCAGTTTTTGTCAGTTTTACTTTATGATTGAAGGAGTGATTAAGTAGAAAACCAGAGCTACTTCTTCACCTTCTTCTGAACCAAGGAGCAAGGGCCACTCCCAGGAGCAGAAGAAGGTTTATACCAGGTTTTCTTGTTTAAATCATGTCTGCAGCAGAATAACAGGAAACCTGTCATTTTCCTGCACTTCTTTATTTTGCTGAAATCATTTCCAGTTTCAGAGTTTGTAGTTTCATTATATATCATTTCTAAGTTTATTTTCAGATCTGTTCTTTTATTTTGCAAGTTAGTTAGTTTACTTTCTGCAATTCTAATTTCAGCAACTTTCATTTTAGCAAGTTTAATTCAGTTTTGAGTGCATTTCAGATTTAGCAAAAGTAAATAGGTTTCTTTGATTGTTATTTCATTTCTGCAATTTTATTTCAGCAAGCATAATTTAGTTTCCTTTCAGTTATAGGGTTTAGAGTGACAGAAGAACCCCCAGCAAACACTAACTGTTCTACCAATAAAGCCATTTTCTGAATGGAGTGTCTTACACCTGCTTGAATTGACTATCGTAAACAGCCTTAGGACACCTGCCCGGATTGATAAATAATGATCAAATGATGAATTAAACGACACTCATCATTTTTGGCGCCGTTGTCGGGGAACATGGTGTTGTTAGTCAAATTTAAGTAGGTCAAGAACTGTAGAGTTGGATACGTGAAAATAGTTCTTGCAAATTTTACAATCTGTTTAGTAAATGTGCATGAATGCATAGGCTGAGAGACGAAAGAGGGAGGTTTATCCGAAGTGGCTCTGAGCCACCAAAGAGACCTACTCGGTCTGATGAAGATTTGCCTTCATTTGAAATCACTGAGGAAAAGCCAGACATACCTTCTTCATCGGAAGAATTGTTGGAAAAATTAGAAAAGGAGCTTTTTGAAGCACTAGCTGCTAAACACTCCCCTATGACTAAACTATTCCCATCATCCTTTAGAAAGAAAACAACTATGGCTGCGGCGAGCGACGGGGTGGATATGGTGATCCTGATGATGCCCCTAAAACTTTTGAATATCCTATTCGGTTGGATCCACTTCTAGATGCCCCCATGAAAACAATCTCCCCATCTATATTGCCAATCTTTAGGGGAACTATTGCAGAAGATCCTGATCAATTTTTGTTTGAATTCAAAGTGTTATGTCAGACTTATGACTACATAAATGATAATCAGAAATTGAAGTTGTTTCCTTCCACACTTAAGGACGTTGCTCTCAGATGGTTCATGAGCAATATTGAACCTAACTCAATTACTACGTGGGATGAGATGGAGACTGCATTCTTAAATAAATATCGGGATTATTGTAGAGTAAGAAACGGGAAAGATGAGTTGTTTAGGATCAAGCAAGAAGAGGATGAGAGTTTAGAAGATTATCTTGATCGCTTTGCCTTTGTCCAAAAGAGGTGTGGTGTTGTAGAGCCTGATTTCTTAAAGCCTATTCTCTTAAGAGGATTACGGGATGAATCTAGGGAAGTGTTAGATTTAATGGGAAAAGGAGACATAGATCAACTTGACCTTGACGAGATTGTGGAGTTATGCAAAAATTATTCCCGTACTCACCATCGAAGAAAGAAAAAGAATTTTGGCAATAATGGTATGAAAGAGTTGATGGAGGAAATGGCTAATTTAAAAACTGATATCCTTGTTCAACTTAATACTGCATTAGGTGAGAAAAACACAAGAAATAATTCTACACCACCTTTAGCAATTTATTGCCCAAGGTGTAGGAGTAAGCATGCCTTGCAGGATTGCCCCCTAAACAAAACTTCTATTTGTGGAATTTGTTCCAAGGAACATTCAACGAGATAAATGCCCTTTGTTGCCTCATCTAAAATCTGTTTTGGGCACCCAAACGAGAAGAACTCAATGCTATTGGGCAAAGACCTGGTGGTGGTTATGCACAATATCCCAATGCTCCTAGATTTCCAAACTGGGGACAATCTCCTTGGAATATGAATATGCCATGGGGACGAGAAGCTTCTGCACAACCTTGGAATCAACCTTGGACAGTTCCTCCAGATTGGTCACAATCTGGATGGATGAACCCACCTTGGCATACCATGCCTCCACAATGGACACAACAAGGACAAAGATGGGGACAACAATATCAAGGACAGCCATTTCCACCACAACAATATCAACCTTATCAAGGCCAGCAATATCAGTCCCATCAAGGACAGCAAAGGTATCAAGGGCAAACTCAAAATTTGCTGCCGACTCCTAATCCAAATTTTCAGGGAAGAACACAACATCAACAAGCACAACCAGTAAAACAACCTCCACTCCCAGCTCAGCCTGTGACTAACCCCAATAATGTCAGACAAATAGCCCCTATTTATGAGGTTGAGTCTGAAGATACTGTTGCAGTTCATGTACTTGACTGTGGTAACATCCAATTACGCTCAGGGAAGGTCTTACCTGACCCTGCTCCACCTACAGTTGAAGAAATTCCAGAAATTTCAAGTCCAAAAAAAATACAATCAGAGCAAAAGAATGCAGAAAACTTACAAAGAAAATCTGAACGTGTCACATCAGATTTACCATTTCCTGAAAGGTTTGATCATCCCATCACTACCCCTGAATCAGAGTTAATCACAGAATTGAAGAAAATGTCAATCTCACTTCCTCTGTTGCAGGCAATCAAAGATGTACCATTGATTAAGAAAACCATTCAGGATTTATGCATAAGGAAACCTGGCAAGAAGAAGAAAGCCTTTCCACAAACTGTACAAGTGGATGGAAAGTTGGCTGATCTTCTCTCTGGGAAATTAGTACCTCCCAAATATGGTGATCCAGGAAGTCCAGTAATCACCATTACTGTAGGATTGGTTCAAATTCCCAATGTACTTATTGATTTAGGAGCTGCAATTAATGTCATGACCAAAGATATTATGCAGAAATTGCAGCTCAGCGATTTGAGTCCTACAGCTACAGTTTTGGAAATGGCGAGATAGGTCAGTTGCCAAACCAGGACTTTTGGAGGATGTTCCCATTGAAGTATCTTCTTGGGAATACCCTGTAGATTTCCTAGTATTGCAACCTAGGAGTACAGCTAATGGCTATCCTATCATCCTAGGACGACCCTGGCTTGCCACTGCAGTTGCTTTCATAGGCTGTAGATCAGGGGAAATGACTATTTCAAATGGAGTAGATCTTAAGAAAATTTCTTTGTATCCACCTGCTAAACCATCATCTAAATTTTTTGGACAGTTATGGTATCCTGAGTCCGATGAAGAACAGGAGCCTCTTGTTACCCTTGCCACCATTGTAGTACAGGAACACATTGAAGAATTGAATTCACCAGAGAGAGAAATTTTTGAACATGAAACAGTCTTGGTGAATACATTGCATGAAGAAGGCCTCAGGGATGATCAAGTTCTGGTCAATCGCCTATTATGGAAAGATGATGAACAAGTTGTTGAACATTTACCATCTATTCCACTTCATGAAAGTTCCTTTACATTGCCACATGGATGGCATCATCATCTTTTGACTTCTTTCACTTGTCCTATGCCAATGCTTCCATCAGGTATTGCATTTAACTCAAAATCAAGAGTATTCCATGATCTACAACCACATCACTGTCCTTTAAATGCTTTGATCAGCAAATATGAACATGTTAGCTCTATTTATCCTAGAGTCAAGCAAATTAAAATTCAACCGAGAAAACCTGTAAATATTAACAGCTGGTTGACTGACGATCAAGAAGCCAAACTATTTGTTGTTTTGCAGAAACATGTTCAAGCTTTTGCTTGGAATTATACGGATATGGTTGGAATCCACCCTGATGTATGCACACATAGGATATACACTGAGGATGTCAAACCAGTTAGACAACCGCAGAGACGTCTAAATCCTGCTTTAAAAGACATTGTTAAAGAAGAAATTGAAAAATTGTTGGAAGTAGGATTCATTTATCCGATTTCAGACAGTCAATGGGTTTCTCCATTAGTTATTGTGCCTAAGAAGAATGGAAAGATGAGAGTGTGTGTGGATTATGGGGAATTAAACAAAGTCACACACAAGGACCACTTTCCATTACCCTTTATAGACCAAGTCTTTGGACACTCTTCCTTGGTAAGAAATATTTCTGTTTTATGGATGGTTTTAGTGGGTATAACCGAGATCCAAGTGGCACCGAGAAGACCAGGGAAAAAACAACTTTCACATGTCCTTGGGGGACATTTGCTTATAGAGTATTACCCTTTGGATTATGTAATGCACCAGCAACATTTCAAAGAGTTGTCTTGGCCATTTTTTCTGATTTAACCAATGAGAGTGTAGAGATTTACATGGATGATTTCACGGTGTTTGGTGACACATTTGAGTATACATTAGAGCAACTTGAAAAGGTTCTAATATGCTGTGAAGCATATCATTTATCTCTTAATCCTGAAAAATGTTTCTTGATGATGGAGGAAGGAATTGTTTTAGGACATCATATCTCTGCTCACGGTATTAAGGTTGATCCTAAGAAAGTAGAGGTCATCAAGAGTCTTCCTCCTCCGAAATCTCAAAGCGATGTCCGTAGTTTCTTAGGACATATTGGCTTTTATCGTAGATTCATTACTGATTTCAGTACCATTGCTAATCCAATGTTTGCATTATTAATGAAAGATTCTGAATTTGTATGGTCTGATGATTGCCACAAGTCCTTTGAAGCTTTGAAAGAAAAGCTAACCAGTCCGCCAGTACTAAGAGGACCTAACTTGGGGCTGCCCTTTCATATTCAGGTGATGCCTCCAATACTGCTATTGGAGCCGCACTAGGGCAGATTGAAAATGGACAACACTATGCCATTTATTATATTAGCAAAAACTTGACAGGAGCTGAAAAGAATTACACTACAATTGAGAAGGAATTCTTAGCTATAGTATATGCCATTAACAAGTTTCGACACTATATCACAGGTTATCCTGTATTCATCCATACAGATCATGCTGCTATCAAATATTTGATGAATAAGCCTTTGGTTAGTGCACGAATTATTCGCTGGTTGATTTTACTACAGGAATTTGATATTACTATAGTAAATAGACCAGGAAAGGCTAATGTAGTGGCAGATTTTTTGTCAAGATTGCCAAATGCGAAGCTGAAGAACTAGTTGAAGACGCATTCCCTGATGAAAAATTGTTTGCTGTCTCTGTTCAAACTCCATGGTTTGCAGATATAGCTAATTATTTAGCTACAGGGAATATTCCTCTTCATTTTACCTCAAAACAAAAAAAAACAGTTAATCAAGCAAAGCTCTTCTTTTGAATGGATAAAAGGAATATTATTTAAATGCAGTCCTGATCATGTTTTACGCAGGTGTGTTTTTAAGGATGAGATATATGACATCTTGAGAGCCTTGTCATGATGAACCTTCGGGAGGGCATTATTCGGTAAAACATACCATTCGAAAGATTTTGGGTCCTTGGTTACCTACTGGCCATCATTGCATAAGGATGTAAAAAGGTATATTAGAAATTGTGATGCATGTCAAAGAATGGGTAAGCCTACTTTCATAAATGAAATGCCTTTACAGCCTCAATTAGGTGTAGAACCGTTTGAGAGGTGGGGGTTAGATTTTGTAGGACCTATTGATCCACCCTCCCAAGGGAAGGTGCACATCCTAGTATGTGTTGATTATGTAACCAAATGGGCAGAAGCCCGTGCCTTTAAGCATGCCCGAGAAGACAAAGTGGCTGATTTTCTGTATTCACAGATTTTTCTGCGATTTGGAGCCCCACAGTCTATTACTTCGATCAAGGACCTCGGTTTATTTCAAAGGTTGTTGAAGCCTTTGTAAAATTATATGAAATCAAGCACAGGAAGTCCTCTCCTTATCATCCACGAGGCCAATGGTCAAGTTGAAGTGACAAATAGGGAATTAGAGAAAATATTGACCAAAACTGTAGCAGTTCATAGAAGGAATTGGGTAGAAAGGTTACCTGAAGCAATTTGGGCTTATAACACTACTTGGAAATCCACTACGGGATTTACCCCTTTTGAATTGGTTTATGGTAAAAAACCCCTTTTGCCCATTGAATTTGAATTACTAACTCTTCGAACTGCTTTGGAAGTTGGTATTGATTTGTCACAGGCACAAACGGACCGGATCCTGCAACTCAATGCATTGGATGAAATACGAAGAGACGCTTTGCATCAGAACGAGATGATTCAAGCACAACGTAAAATCTGGCATGATAAGCATATCCAAGAACGAAAATTCCAGCAAGGGGATTGGGCATTACTGTTTGACTCCCGTTATGAAGATTTTCCTGGGAAGTTGCAGACAAGGTGGCTTGGACCATACCAGATTGAAGAGGTTTTCTCGAATGGAGCAGTTCGTCTCTCACCAATTGATGATTCGCGAAGGAAGTTAGTGGTTAATGGACATCGTCTCCGGATTTACCATAAGCCACTAACTAAAAATGAATTCTTAAAACAAATAGAGCACTTGGATGTGCACATAATGGAAGAATTCCCTTCTTCCATTGAAGCAGCAGTAGTATAGTTTTTGTTAAAAAAAAAAAAAATTGGTTTACATGAAAACCAGTTATCTGGCATGTTTACTGAATTCCATTCCATCACCATTCATTCCATCACCATCCATTCCATCACCATTCATTCCATCACCATCCATTCCATCACCATTCATTCCTTAGCATTATCGTTTTTTGTGCCATTATCATTCACCACCATTGTCATTGCCATCACCCACCTTGTTTGTGTTTTTCAGAATTACAGTACTGCACTTGTCAGCAGACAAACAGCAAAGCTAATCAATTGTATGAAATGTAGAAAGGTAGTCAAGACAGGTATGTGTTTCTTTACATTTTAAATATTGTAAATAGTTAAGGTATGTAGTGTATAGATTCACTTGATTAGCATTTAAAGCATTCATAAGGTTAAAATTGGGGATGTCTAAATTAGTCAACGAAAGGGGGGGAATGACATATGCTCCGGAATGACATATGCTTCGGAATGAAATTTGCTTCCGAATAACCACTGCTTCGGAACATCACAAGCTCCGTAACAGTTGTGCTCTGGAATGGGTAATGACAGTTGTGCTCCGGAATGAGTATTGACAGATATGCTCCGGAATGACAAAATAACGACATTTGCTCCAGAATATCAGGGCTTCGGAATAAGTTGACGTTTCTTAAAAGATTCATGCAGGAACACGTGGCAAGCGATTATGGAACACGTGATTTTTGAAATTCATGATATTTAGATATCATAATTTCGCGATACGCGTAATCATGGCACACGCATCAAAGCACATCGAAAACAGATTTTGTTTGTCTTGAAAAATTCACATCAAATTAATGGATGCCAACTCAGCAAACCGTAATCGTGTAATCTGCATTGGAATTAATTTTTCCTCGTTTTCAGCATATTCCATCGGTTTTAAAAATAACGAATCAACAAGTTGGTTTTACATGCTCTGTTCCGGCGCAAGAACTATCATTCCAATGCATGTACGCTAGAACTGTCATTCCAGTGCATGTACGCTAAAACTGTCATTCCAGCGTTTCAGAAACATATTCGCGAGCAGAGCAGGGAAAAATGGGCGGCAGGAAGAACAGAAGTGAACCAGAAAATGCCAGCTTCATACTGGAAAATCCTACGCTACTGCAAATTTTCACCGATGGTGGTTTGATGCCGTTTCTGCAGAAATTTGATGGGAACTCCGAGGGATTGGCCGCCAGAATTTGCACGAACCTTCAGAAACAACAAGATCAACATCAATGGCATGACAATCCAGGTAACTCCAGATATTTTGAGCCAAATTACTGAATTTCCTTTGCAAGGAATTAATCTTGGGAAAATAGCTAGAAATACCCTAAGTGAATTGGCCAACCAATTTAGGGCAAGAAAATGATAAACTGATTGAATATGTCATGAGAAAAAATGTTTGTAAAGGAGTTAAAAGGGAAAGTCTGGAATCTCCTTGGGATGAAGTAGCCGAATGGATGATTAGATTTATTACTTGTGAAGGTCAGTACGTTGTTTTATTGGGGCACCATATGAGAATTCTAATTTATTTGAGATATGGCCACACAAACCCTGAATTCCAAGTCAATTTTCCCCTGTATTTTTATGAAAATTTAAAATCTATGGCCAAGAAATATCAGGAGGGAAAAGGAACCCCTAGGCATCATGGTTTGATTAAAATAATCTGTAAACATCACTTTAGGGGTAATTTGCGGAGCTTTGACAGATTCTTTGCTCAGTGGGATGAAACTAGAAGCCACTGCATTTGCAGCTGAAGCAGAAGAAGTTGAAAGCCCTAGGTCTGCAGAACAAGTTGAAAGCCCTAGGTCTGCAGAACAAACTGGAAATCCTGGCATAGACGAGGAGGAAATAGAAACACCTGAGCCAGTGGTTGAAACAGAGTCTGTCCAAGAAGAGGGTCCATCCTCTCCACAGGGACCTCCCTCTTCTAGAACTAGAAGGCAAAGAGAAAAGCATGCTGGAATAGACTCTGCTAAAAAACGCAGAAGGGTATCATTTTTAGCGAGATGTGACTATGTTGCGGTCCAATAGCTACGATGAGGCGAGAACCGGGAGAATCTGCTCAGGAAATGCCCAAAACAGGAAAAAGAAAATCTCTGTTCAAACATTACGAAGGTCTGCAAGACTTCAAATGGGTAAAACATCATCTGACCAAGGAAGTCAAGAAGCAGTAGCAGCGAGAGACAGACCTAGCAGAATCAGCAGAACCTGCAGCTACAAACATAACAGAACCTACATCCAGCCCTGCAGTAGTCTTAGTGGATTATTCAGATTCCGATTCTAAGGAAGAGTCAGAGGCAGAAGAAGAGTCAGAGGCAGGAGAAAAATCAGAGACAGAAGAAGAAGCAGAGGAAGAAGAAGATATCCAACTACAGCTATTTGCAGCAAGAAGTGTGGTAAAAACACAAACAGGTTGGATAGAAAAGTGTCAAGCTTCTATTTCAGAAAAAGATCAAATAATTGCAATGTTGCAGAAAGAAGTGGCAAGTTTAAAAGCTAAAATTGCATCTTTAGAGCCACAACTTGATGAAAGTATGCATGACACTCAAATGGCTGACATTTTGTTAGAATTAGCAACAGCTGCACATGTAGTAGACTCACCAATCAGGGAGGAACCTATAATGGATATTGAAGGAGAACAGGGACAGGAACAACTTCGATCTCCTCAATTCCTGCTTGCAGATATTGAACTATATGAACCCCTCATAGTAACACGGGACATGGGAATTCAAAGCTGAATTACCTATGACGGAAACGAGAGGAACAAGGGGTACGGGTCAACTTGCCTTTGGCGAGAAATAGAAGAAAAGGAAACACAAACAGATTACATCGGGGTTGACATGGTCGACAAAGAGGTACGGGTTCATATTGTTCCTCAAATGCGACAACCTGTTCGCAATCCCCTTATGGTTCCACTTGAGGAATATAATACAGATTTATCAAAGTGGATGATGAAATGCCAAAGGTTGGAAGAAAAGGTTTTAGCTTTGAAACCTTTGGAGGAAAAATGTGAGGCTAAAGAGGCGAGAAATAACCAAATTGAAGAACCAAGTGCAGGATCTCTGTCAGAATGCGAGTGTTTAGTCCAGTGCAGAAGACCTGCAAGGTTTTACACCTTAATCCTTAGAGAAAGATTTATCCGTTGGCAAATTATGAGAATCCACTCTAATTTGCCATACAAATTGGAAAATCTTGAAGAATTTGTGGATACCTACCTGCACAGCCCAACAGAACAGAAAAATCTGCTTGTGTGAGTTATTCCTACATAACTTCTTTATGCTTGGTGATGACACATTCCTACCTCACATTTTTACAGGGGATATTCAGTTAAGAGCTTTCCTGTCCACTCTGCAAAATCAGGAATATTGGGAACAACGAAGCGAGATGATTAAGGAAAATGAGGCAAATGCGGCACTATATCTGAGGCCAATTCACGGTGATTAAGGGGTGCAGCCAATCAACATTTTACTATGATGAGGGAAGAAAAGGTGAGAAAAATTTATGAAACCAATCTTCAGAAATGCTTAGTCGATTTTCAGAATTTTACTCACCAGCATTTTAATAGTGCTTTAGCAGCCTGTAGAAATCGTTGGGGAGAGTTACCTATTTCCTTGCAGAAGAAAGAACCTATCTCCCCCAATAACTTGCAGTGGTCAAAAAGAAGAGCTGAAGGTATCATGCAAGTTATTCAGCAGCTGCAACATCAGTGGATAGGATTAAGATACAGATTGCCCATTGTAATCACCCCTGTTCCATGGTTTTTTGATGAAGACCCCCAGCCAGATGATCAGTTTCAGGCATGGCTCAAGCAGATAAAAGAAATCAGAGGTTTCTACGGGATTCCTGGTCCAAAGTTCAGCTACCAAGAGAGAGTCATGGACAAGGATCTCTGCTCTATTGTAGCCTCACAGAATGCATGAGGACATGCATCAGAATAAGTTGGGGGGGATGATGAGGCCAAATATTGCCTCATTTTTTATTATTTTAGACATCCTTAATAGACCTTTTTGATATGTTTTAATGTTAATTCTGCTGATGAAATACAATATTTACTACTATTTACATGTTTGATTGTTTAGAAGCATAATATTCTGTTTTTACTAATTTTTTGTATTTTCTGCATAAGTTTTGTTGATAAATAATGATTTATTGTGAAATGTGTTAGTGCAATCACGTGTGGAATATATAACATTCATATCATGCTCTCTGAAGTTGTCAAATGCAGAAAATAGCACTAAAAATAGGACAAAACTACAAGCTGTGCAAAACTATTTTTGACTGTTTTAACTTGGACAAATTCCAGCCAGATTTGCATGGCTTGGAATTTGGTCAAATTCAACTTAGGAAAGCGTGTGACTAGGTTGTTGAAAGACTTACAAGTCTGATCCACCAAATGCTCGGCCAAGGAACCGCAAACTGTGTTGAAAACAGTCATTCTGGCGCTGCTCTGGAACAATAGGGATACTGCTCCGGAATAACAGGACTGCTCCGGAATAACCGAAAAAGCACAGTTTTGACCAGAACAGCTCAGGAAAGACAACAAATTGCAGGAGAATGATAAGGATAGCTATGTGAATCTGTTGTGCATCTTTTTCAACGCAGAAGACCTCCAGCAAATGTGCAACAAATAGATTTCATTCATGTAACCATATTCTGCATTTTAGGAATGCAGTTTTAACAGCATTCCTAAAATGCCTGAAATTTGAATCATTCCACATCTGATTTAGCATGTTTTTAATATAAATAACCGGCTCCCATTTGGGTTGAGCTATGTAGGGAGAATTAGGATTGCAATTAGTGTAATTCTGAATATTGTGAAATCAGATTTACGTAGCAGTAATATGCGAGAATTTTCCTGCATGTTTTTAATTCAATAAAAAGTGCAGTTTTTGTCGGTTTTACTTTATGATTGAAGGAGTGATTAAGTAGAAAACCAGAGCTACTTCTTCACCTTCTTCCGAACCGAGGAGCAAGGGCCACTCCCGGGAGCAGAAGAAGGTTTATACCAGGTTTTCTTGTTTAAATATGCTGCAGCCAGAATAACAGGAAACCTGTCATTTTTCCTGCACTTCTTTATTTTGCTGAAATCATTTCCAGTTTCAGAGTTTGTAGTTTCATTATCATTTCTAAGTTTATTTTCAGATCTGTTCTTTTATTTTGCAAGTTAGTTAGTTTACTTTCTGCAATTCTAATTTCAGCAACTTTCATTTCAGCAAGTTTAATTCAGTTTTGAGTGCATTTCCAGATTTAGCAAAAGTAAATAGGTTTCTTTGATTTGTTATTTCATTTCTGCAATTTTATTTCAGCAAGCATAATTTAGTTTCCTTTCAGTTCATAGGGTTTAGAGTGACGAGAAGAACCCCCAGCAAACACTAACTGTTCTACCAATAAAGCCATTTTCTGAATGGAGTGTCTTACACCTGCTTGAATTGACTATCGTAAACAGCCTTAGGACACCTGCCCGGATTGATAAATAATGATCAAATGATGAATTAAACGACACTCATCAGTTCTTATTGGAAGAGAATGATCTCTGGGATATTGTCAATGATGATGTGACTTTGCCTATAGATCCGCAGCAATTGGCAGCTCACAAAAAGAAGGAAGTGAAGGCCAAGCGGATGATCTTGGATGCAGTGAAGGATCACCTGATTCCTCACATATCCGAGAAGACTAAGGCAAAGGAGATGTACCATGCCCTGGTTAGCCTCTACCAGAGCGAGAACATAAACAAGAAGATGATATTGCGGAACAAACTCAAATCTATGGAGATGACCAGATCTGACACCGTTACCAGTTACCTGATGGACACGCAAATTCGTGATCAACTGGTAGCAGTTGGGGAGACAGTTGAAGACACAGAGTTGGTGAACGTGGCACTTAATGGTTTCTTAGCTTCATGGGAACCATTTGTCAAAGGCATTTGTGCTCGTGAGAACCTTCCCAAATTTGAGAAACTGTGGGATGATTTCATCTAGGAGGGGACTCGGATGGAGTCAAAGGCCGAGCAAGAAAGGTGGTGATGATAACCTAGCTCTTTTTGGGTAAACCAAGAAGGGAAAAGGTAAAGGACCTGGCAAGGGTAAGGTAAAGAATGAGGATTCAACCTCACAGTCATGGAATAAGGACTTGAGCAAGATCAAGTGCTTCATTTGTCATAAGCACGACCATTATGCATCACGAGTGTTCGGACAAGAAGGGCAAAGGGAAGCAACAACGGATGTAGGTAGCAGACCTCTGCAGAAACTCGGATGAGTGAGTTTGTTGCCAAATTCGAGAAGGATTTCTCATTGGTCTCTTGCCTTTCTACGAGCACGGTTCCAAGAAATGCTTGGTATGTGGATAGTGGGGCATCTCGGCACATGACATCAGCCCGACAATGTTTTACCAGTCTACAAGAGCAGGACTTAGGGGTTCAGGTTGAGCTTGGTGATGATACCAAATATCCAGTTGTAGGAATTGGTACCATTCCTTTTCGACTCCAGTCAGGGAACTCTTTAGACTTTGATGATGTTTTGTTTGTTCCAGGTCTCAGGAAGAACTTGCTTTCAGTTTCGGTTATGGAGGATAAGGGTTATGCGGTGGAGTTCAAGAACCAACATGTCCTTATTAGACCAAAAGAATCTAGCCCGAAAACAACACAAGTGATAGGGGTTAGAGAAGGCGAGTCTATACAGGTTGCAGGGTGAACCTGTTCGAGCCCTAGTTCATAGCAGTAACAACTTGTGTGAGTTGTGGCACAAGAGGATGGGGCACCTGCATCATAGAGCGTTGCCTATTTTGAGGGAGATAGTCACGGGTCTTCCAGAGTTCAACATTGAGCAACAGGGAGTATGCGAGAGGGTGCACGCTTGGCAAGCATGCCAAGGCTGTTTTCCCAAACAGCGAGCATAGGTCTAAGAAGATACTAGATCTAGTACATTCGGATGTTTGTGGACCGATGTCAGTAGCATCAATTTCAGGTAGCATGTACTATGTTTCCTTTATTGATGATTTCTCTCGCAAGACATGGATCTACTTCTTAAAGACCAAGGATGAAGTCTTTAGCAGGTTTCGGGAGTTCAAAGCTCTAGTTGAGAACCAGACAGAGAAGAAGATCAAGGTCTTGAGATCGGACAATGGGGGTGAATATACCTCCAAGGAGTTCGATGGTTTCCGCAAGCAAGCAGGAATCAAGAGGGAGTTGATTGTTCCATACAACCCACAGCAGAATGGGGTTGCAGAGCGAAAGAATCGATCCATCATAGGGGCTGCTAGGGCCATGATTCATGACCAGGGCTTGCCGATGTTTCTTTGGGCAGAAGCATGCAACACAACAGTCTACATCCAGAACAGGTGTCCTCACAGGATCTTGGAGGACAAGACACGAGAGGAGGCATTCACTGGTGTGAAACCGGAGGTGAGTCATTTCCGCATCTTTGGATGTCCAGTTTATATCCATGTTCCGGTAGAGAAGAGGACCAAGTTGGAGCCCTCCGGTAGGAAGGGTTTATTTGTAGGATACAGTGAGACTTCAAAAGCTTACAGGGGTTTATATTCCAGAGAAGAGGAAGACAGTAGTGAGCGAGGGATGTAAAGTTTGAGGAGGACGTTGCATCCAGGAAGTCCCATGAGCCTATTCCGGTGATAGAGAATGAGGAGCAAGAAGCTCCGAAGGTTGAGCCAGGGTCACCAAAGACACCGGTGGTTTCCAGTTCAGGACAACAACCTTTAGGTGAGGAGGTGGAGACATTAGCCCCTTCCGGTTCTATCAGGAGACCTTGATGGCTTACACAAACATTGAGGGATGCTTAGGAGTATGTTGAGGCTCCTAGCAGCATGATTAGGGAGAGCAGACCTCCAAGGAAGTTTTCAAGCTACATGGCATTGATGAGTAACATCATAAATTCAGAGCCTACCGAGTTTTCAGGAGGCAACAGACCAGCGGGTTTGGCGGGATGCCATGGTGGAGGAGTACACCTCCATCATGAAGAATGATGTTTGGGACATAGTGCCAAGACCGGAGGGGAAGTCGGTTGTGAGTTCCAAGTGGCTCTACAAAATTAAGCATGTTGCAGATGGCAGCATCGAGAAGTTCAAGGCAAGGTTTGTGGCGAGAGGGTTCTCCCAGAAAGAGGGAGTGGACTATGAGGAGACTTTTGCTCCAGTCGCCAGATACACTTCCATTAGAGCAGTTATGTCTTTAGCTTCATCTATGGGATGGCGGATTCATCAAATGGATGTGAAGACAACTTTCCTTAATGGGATCATTGAGGAAGAAGTGTACATAGAGCAGCCTCAGGGCTTTGAGGTAAATGGGAAGGAGTCCCATGTTTGTAGGCTGAAGAAAGCCTTATATGGACTCAAAGAGGCACCGAGAGCATGGTATTCCAGGATAGATGGATACTTGCCGAGTGTGGGCTTCGCCAAAAGTGATGCAGATCCTAATCTATATTACATATTTGTTGGGACTGATCTACTCATTTTGGTGCTATATGTAGATGACTTGTTTCTTACAGGTGCAGAGAAGCTCATTGCGGGGTGCAAAGCGAGATATGGCAGCTGAGTTTGAGATGAAGGACATTGGCATGATGCATTACTTCTTGGGTTTGGAGGTTTGGGAGAGACCAGGGGAGATATTCCTTGGGCAGGGTAAGTATGCAATTGAGATCCTGAAGAGGTTTCGGATGGAGGACTGCAAACCTATGGCCACACCCATGATCACTAATCTGAAGAAGGTGACAACTTCAGATTCAGAATTGGTGGACCCTACGTTGTACAGGCAGCTGATAGGATCCTTGATGTATTTGGTCAACACTCGACCAGATATATGTTTTGCAGTGAACACCTTGAGTCGGTTCATGGTGGAGCCAAGGCAGGAGCATTGGGTAGCGACAAAACATGTGCTCAGATACTTAAGGGGCACGGTGGAGTATGGTCTAAGATATCTTGGAGATGGTGAAGTGAGGTTGCAGGGGTATACAGACTCAGATTGGGCAGGCAATGTAGCAGACAGGAAGAGCACCTCAGGGTGTTGCTTTAGCTTGGGATCAGGCATGATATCCTGGTTCAGCAGGAAGCAGACTTCTGTGGCACTTAGCTCAACAGAGGCCGAATACATGGCAGCCAGTATTGCTAGTTGTGAGGCCATCTGGCTTCGCAAGTTGCTTACGATATTGATTGATCAAGAGTTGGATCCCACGGTGATATATTGTGATAATCGAGTTGTATCAAACTCTCTGAGAATCCAGTATTTCATGACAAGTCCAAACACATAGACATCAAATATCACTTCATACGAGACAGGATTCAGAAGGGAGCCGTAAAGCTCCAGTATATTCCCACGGATCAGCAGGTAGCTGATATTCTGACCAAGCCCTTAGTGAAAGGGAAGTTTGAAGCATTGAGAGACAAACTTGGATTGGTGCGAGAATTCCTTCCTCGCTAAGAGGGAGTGTTGAGAAATGTAGCTCGGACAGGAACTTCTTGCACAGGCTTCGGTATGAACGTGCTAGAAGTGGTTCGAGACATTTCTAATTCTATTTTGAAATTCACTTAAGTGATTTTCTATTTTTAAGTTCACTTAAGTGATTCTATTTTGTAATTCACTTAAGTGATTCTATTTTGAAATTCACTTAAGTGATTTTCTATTTTTAAGTTCACTTAAGTGATTCTATTTTGTAATTCACTTAAGTGATTCTATTTTGATATTCACTTAAGTGATTTTCTATTTTTAACCTTACATCTCAAGATGAGATGAGATCTAATCTTAGGGTTAGAGAGATTAGGGTTACCTTTTTCAAGGATAAAAGGAGAAGATCAAGAGTGTTTTAGACACAGAAAAGAAGAGAAGGAGAACAGATTGCTGAAGGAAAACTACAAGCTTAGGAGGAGAAGAACAGTGAAATTGCTGGCTAGAAAAGCAGCAAGAGAGCAGAAGTGTTCTGCTGTAGCTGTAGCCTCTTTTATTTGTAATATTTCAGGTTCAGAAATATATTTAACTTCTGCTGTTCACGCTGTTTATTTTTCCAGCCATCTGTGTGACTGTTGCATGTTTGAATAAATTATTCTCAGATCTGATTTATTTTAAAATAACATAGGACAGCAGTTATCTAGGGCTGGAAAATTTACATGTTTCAGCCTCCCACCAGCTTTTTAACCGTAATGCACATATTCTACATATACAGAGATCAGCATAGTTTGCATCTTCTTCTGGATATCCATTCCTATAGGCTTCTTTTTAGATCAGGACTCAGCCTTTGTAGCTAACACTCTTTATAGAGCAACATCTGCACTTATAACCTAAAGTTTACGGTTGTTACCAACTCTGTTTCTTAATGGCTTTGTATTCTGTTGTGCATTTACAATTGCATTATCCATAAATAAAGATTTCATTTCATTTGCATACTTTTTTAGTTTCCTTCAATGAAGAAGTATTAGGTTGTACCCTGTTCTGCTGCACAACTCTGAAGCTTAACTCATCTAGTCTCACCAGCTGAGTTGGGAAATTGTTCTCCATGACACCCTCCTCGGATCCCTTGGTGCGGATCATATACTAACATATACAAGGTGAAATGAAAAATTTCCCTTGCATGTCTCATGCACTAAGTGCATGCTTGGAAATGACCTTAAAATCCACTTTTTTGAAGCTAAATTTTACTAGCTAAGAGTTTACACGTATATGGACAATTCAAAACAATCCACACATTATGCCCTTATTTTCATGTTGTGTAACTAGTATGTATATAAAAAGGCATAGAAACAATAGAAAAAGATGTTGAATTCTTACATTTGGTTGAATAGGCTTGGCATAATGTGTTCTAACATGGCATAATCTAAAGTCAATTTTTACCTTATTTCTGAATTCATATTAGAAATCACTGTCTACTATGAGAAACTGAGTTTGGTTGGCTTCTTCAGCTGCTATGAGTCTGACTCCATTTTGGAAAATGAAATGGGTATTATTTGTAATGACATAAACGTGCATATCAAGGTGCTGATTTGTTCTGAAGCATGCCACTGAAGGTAGTTTAAAAAGTAATGTTATGTAGGATATTTGTGACAATTGCATTCGATGAAGTTTCTACAAGAAACACACATGGGACATTGCTTTCCAATCTTTATGGAATATGTTTTCATACAAGAAGTTAGTATCTTCAGAACAAATGGATAAAAGCAAATAAGTCTAAAATTCTTTAGACAGTTTTCAGGTTCACACCTTAATATTAATGCGATGTTCATATTATGAGAGAAGTTACAGCATAAGGTTAATGCCATCAAAAATTACCCGCCTCTTCATACATGTAAGAATATAAATCCAGACAAAGGTTCTAACTTCTAAGATAACTACTTCTCTCCCCTTTTCAAAACTATGGAACTCAATTACATGATTATAAATTTTTTATTTTTTAAAATTTTTTTAAATACCTCACAACTGCTTACAACTATGATAGTACAGAAAACTTCATTCAAGGAAGAAAAATTCATTATGATATGCCAAAGTCAACACATGTTGTATTTTGTGAACAGCATGGGAAAATTGTGCTTGAGTTCAATCCTGAAAGCTAGGAAAGCAGAAAGTTGAGGCTGTGTGTTGTTTTTCAGACCAACTCCATCTTATGTTTGTTCTTAATAAAATTTAATATTTTACATACAAAGACAGTAAACACATCCCAAACTTTACATCTCCTGTTTCTGTAGTTGAAGAATGAAAGAAAGAATAATATATGGTGGCGTCAATGCCAATAGAACATTAAATATAGTGACTATTCAATAAAAGATTGAAAAGATAACAAGAAAAAATCTAATTCTAAAACATATAAAGTTGATAAAACTTTGCATCATGATTTGCATAATAAAGATATCCTTTGTTCTTCATAAAGCTAAATGGCGATCTTTGATATTTCTCACAAATATATTAAATGCAGTGTGAAGAAACCAAAACCAATAATAACATACATTGACATATATGCCTCTAAGTAAATAGTTGAAAATGCAAAGGCCTTGGATTAGTGGTAAGGTCATCTCAGATCAACCTTAATAGTAATATGTTATAGAACTTGACACTGGCATGGTATTAGAGAGAGAATTTTCGCATGGTTTTATCATTTGTTCTTATTACCTGCAAAAATGGGCTTCTCATAAAACAAATCATCTTTACATTTTAGAAATTACAAATTCCCAACCTATTTGGTGCAGTAACCAAAACACTGCCAAACATTATGTATTTCTTTTTCCCTTTTTGTTTTATGTATGATTATGATTTGAAACTCAGAATTTTGTCTGAGCCAAAGACTCAGAACTTCAAGTTAAGGAAGATCATGAAAGAGTGCAGTTAAAAAATAATATAGCATAACAAACCAGAACACAAAAATATATAAGCAAAATAGTAGGAGTTCATTGCTTAGAAAACAGAGTACAATGCAAGCAATCTCTGAGAAGAGATGTGAGGCTATTAGATTGCATCCATTACGCATGCTTTTTACAATCAGGGGGTGCATCTCTCTTTAGACAATACTTTTGGTATGTTAGAAATCCACAACATTGAATATGGAAGGTCACCCACATGGAAATGTGGTGGTTCACCTTCCATGAGTTAGAACGTTACCCATATGACAATTCACCTTTCATGAGTTACAAAGTACATTTAATTGAAAATTACATACTTATGACTTGTCCTTTTGTGTTTTGTCTTCTACTAATGTATCAACATGGCTAGAGATGCATTTTGGCTACGAAAATCTAAAAATAGAAAATTATTATTTTTAGTAAATGTTCTGTTTTTCATTTTTTAGGGCATCCAAAACATTTTTTCCACAAAGTTGTCGACAACTATATGTGACATAGTTGCCTGTTGAAATTGTTGTTCTCCCTCCAATCTTTCCAGGACTTCTTGAATGGATCAAAATGGAGTCCCAAGTACAAAGTTATGACCCTAACAATATGGTTAGGATAAAAAAAATAGAATTTTGGGCATTTTTGGGCATAAAGCCGTGCCCTTAAAAAGGTCAAATGCCTATATCTGGAAATTGTTTCTTTATCTGATTTTTTGTGAGCCATTCCCCTTGGTGACTAAGTTGTCCTACCTTGACCACTCTATACATATGAATAGACTACCTTCTAGTGGTTTTAGTCTATGTGTCAACAAATTGATCCTCCTCCACTGGTGCAAAACTGTCTGGATTGAGTTCTTCAATGTCCAACTATTTTGCTACTACAGAAATGTCCAACAGAGGTGGTGATACGACTTGAGAAGTTCAACATTGATGATTGGATGCAAACCAAGATAAGATGGAAGATTCAATTCAAAGGCATTCCCTCCCACCTTCTTGATGATGGTATATGGTCCATAGCGAAGAGATTTAATTTTCCTAGGGGGTCCTACAAGTCTCTCTTTTTGTAGGCGTAACCATACCTTAACTTCAACCTTGAATTGATGAGGGACCCGATGCTGGTCATGGCATTGCATGTATTTTTTATTTGTCTTTTCCAAGAGGTCATGGACCTCTTGTTCGATATGTTGGATCTGTTCCACAAACCTAGTTGCTTTTTCTACTGCTTTTTGTCCGTGAGGTGAGTACTCCATGGGTTGCACAAGGAGAGCTACATTAGTGGGTGCCAAGGGTTGGAAAACAGACATGAAATGGGTTGTGTTTGGTAGAGTTGTGTAGAGTTCGATTGTACCCATGTTGAATGTAGAGGAGGCTCTCATCCCATGTGCATGGATGCTTGGAATTGTGAAGAAGATGTACAATCAATCCATTCACAACTTTTGTCTAGCTATTAGTTTGAGGATGGAAGGTTGTGGACATGGTCAACTTGATATCCATCATGCTCCATAGGGTGGACCAAAAAATGCTTAGAAATTTGTTATCCCTATTAGATACAATGGACTTTGGCAAGCCAAAGTTGAGCCACACATGACTAAAATAAAGCTTAGCAATATCCTTAGCTGAAATGGATTTCTTACAAGGAATCATGATAGCCATTTTTGAAAAACAATCAACTACTACAAAAACACAATCATTACTATGCTTAGATGTGGGAAAACCTAAGAGAAAATCCATGGAGATAGATTCCCAAGGCTTAGATGGCACTTGTTGCCACATTTTGTAAGGGGTGTGAAATTTTGAAAATTTTGTTATCTTCCGAAATTTGCCCTAAATCGCAGTAGCTAGGCGGCGATCTGAAGCAAATCTGTCATTCTTGGGCGCTTCAGGGCAAATTTGAAAAAGTTAAAATTTTGATGCTTTTTTGGTTAAGTGTGAAAATCTTCCCCAAGTCGCTGCGGTTTTGAGCACCTTGGAGTCATTTTGCCAGTTTGGAGCGCTTTGGAGCAGTGTAGACAGGGGTGAGTACATTCCCGATACAGGTGATGACAGTTAATATCAGGGTGGGCAAGGTATAACTAAGTCCAGGTGATAGGCTAACTCTGGCTGACAAGGTCCAGTCGGTGTAGGGGACAGGTGCAGACGTCTAGAACTGAATCAGACGTCTGGGGTCAGACGTCAGGTTTAGGGCTGGACGTCTGGTGAGAGGGCTGATGGCTAGCCGTCTGGTGGTGACCGGCTAGACGTCAGGCCTCAGGGTACGCACAACCGCCATAACCGCTTCGCTCCAGCACCTGTCCGCCAACGATTAACAACACACCTGCAATAACAATTTCACCATTCGGAAACCTGCAACATGACCTTCAATGTTTCACACCTGCAACAAACTCCATTAATGGCAGCAATCTGTAACTCAACTCAACACGCAATACATACGCAGAATGTGGATCAGAATAACAGTCTTGGTATTATATTTGCAATCCTGATTACAACATACAATAGAATCTTAGACAGAGTCTGTGCTCTCTCTCCTTTCTCTCTAATGCTATACAAATGTTTGAAAAGGGGGTATTTATAGGGCTGGAAGTTGGTTATCCCAACCAACTTCCCCCAACTTCCCCAACCACTTCTACAACCGAATCTGCTAACTAATTGCTAATTAGACGTCTAACTCTGCTAACTAGCCGTCAGGCCACTAGCCCAGACGTCTGGCTGTCAGACTAGACGTCTGGCAATCAGACCAGACGTCTGACGGCCAGTCCAGACGTCTAACTGCCAGCCCAGACGTCTGACAAAACTGGACGTCTGGTGACTGGCAACACTGGACGTCTGATGCCAACACTTAGACAAAATTGCTCAATTACATTCAAAATTGTTCGGTTACATTCAAAATTGTTGGAGGATGTGCCAGTCAGTCCTAGGGCTTAGAACTGTTGTCTACATCTATCCTCCCCTTCGAAGAAGTCGATGTCCTCAACGACCTTCTCCGCTCCGTTGCTGAAGTTCCAGCCTCAGTTTGCTGTACTTCTGTTGGTGTAGCAGCCTGCTGTGATTGTTCATAGTCCTGAAGCCTTTGACGATATTGGTCCCGTTCCTCCTTGAGTCTTTTGGCATAGTTATAATATTTTGCCCATTCAACTTCAAAGGTATTTGCTCGCTCTTCAGTCTTCTTCAGGTTCGTCAGTAGTTCTGTTTCTCGGCTGCGGAACATATCCTTCAACAATTCCTCTGAAAGAGAAGTTGTTGGTGCACCTGTTTGCTGTTTTGCCCTCCGCAGTTCTTCCTCCAAAGCTGCATTTCTGTTCAGCAGTTCTTCTTTTTCTTGAGCCCAAGTGCGCTCTTGCTGGCTTCTACTGACTGCAAATGCGGCTGCTCGCTTAACCAACAGTTCTTTTTGGTTCTTGAGTTGGTCTATCTCTTCTGCTGCTGCTTGCAATTTCAGATTCTTGTCTACCAACTCAGCTTGTAAACTTGCATTGACCTCCTTCATCCCTTCGTGGACTTTTTCCATGCGTTCCATGCCCTCAGCTAAGAGTTTATCCTTTTTATGTTGACTTTTGAATTTTTATAATTTTTATTTTATTTTATTTTATTTTATATTTTTTCAAAATTGTCTTCGACGTCTATAACTTAACGTCGACGGGTGAACCGCATGGTCAAGCCAATGCGCAGTTCCCATGCATCTGAGGTCGAATTCTGCTGATGACGGCTATTTTCTCCGAAATTACTAAAGTCGTCATCACTATCAGTGTTTATCTCTTCCGTCGCCTGCCGTCTTCGGCGATTGTTTCGTCTTGGGGAAGTTCCCGAGTGTGACTGTGGTTGTTGTCTTATTCTTTCTCGCGGTATAATGCGCCAGTCTTGTTCTTCTGTTTCTTCCGTCTGCTGTCTTCTTGCTGGCTCTGGGACTGATTCCTACTATCCCATCGTCTGGCATTATTATTGACTTGTTCATTTCTCGGGCTAATCTGTTCCCATCGTTCTTCGGCCATCCGATCTTCTTCCCCATCTGGACTGATAATATTATCCCGGGGTTCTGCTACTTCCTCCTGGTGGCTGCTAGTCTGGTTTGGTCGTTCGGGATAATCAGGCACCAGTGGAATTTGTTCAGTCCTTCCATCATTATGTCGGAGTATTATACAGTCATCCAAATAAGTATATATTATTCCCCCATTTTCTTGCTGATCAATTTCCGCCTGCCGGGTCAGTTGCTGCCCTTGGTGTTCTCCATTCTCATGGGGTCGTCTAGATCTCCGACCTCGTCCTCGACCTCGATCATTACCTGCAACTGCCCGTGCTTGATTCCTTTGCTCTAGATTGGGATTACGGTCCCAATCTCTCCTTCCGCGGACCTGGTTACCGCGTCCTCGGCCTCTATCCGATCGAATCTCCCTAATGTTGGGCTGTCGTACTCCCAGCTGCCCGAGATTCGGTCGGTCCCTCAGTCGTTCTTGACGACGTCTCCGGTTCCTACGAGCTCGCTGAGATGGACCTCTCGGTCTATTCTCAGGAGCACGAAGTGATGGGTTGACTTGGACTAAGTTCTCAGATGGGCCTCGCGGTCCAAACTGAGAACCAGTCGACCTATTGGTAGCGAGAGGGGAATTTCTTCCTCTCAAGCTACCGGGACGGAGGTCAACCACGCTCCTCCCTTGGTCAGGTACTCTCGGGGTTCCTTGCGGTCTCCCGAAGGTACCTAAATTATCTCTGCTACGGGTCTCGTTTATAGGTTGTGATCCTGGCTCAGGTGTTAGTTGTTGCAAGATCCTCAGTCTCCTATCGGCTCTCATCAGTCTTCGTCTCCATCTGCTTTGCTCAAATTGTCGTTGCATGGTACAATGAGCCAAATTCTCCCGGTACTCTTCTGAAAAGACTGAGTCGGTACTTGAGTCATTTCCATCTCCTACCGTATTGAGTGGCCAGACTGAAGTTTCTTGAACCCTCTGCTGCAATCTCCGTACTTCTCTTCTATGTTGTCGCAAATCTAGTGCAGCCATCCGATACCTAGCTACCTCTTCCCGTTCAGTTGGGCGTCTCATGGCTCCAGCATAAGGTGTTCTCCATGCACGAGTCGGTGGTATTTCGGGTATGCCATCCCCATTCAATCCTCCATTGTATTCATCTTGTGAACTTAGTGAAGTATCGTCTTCAATTATCTGCGCAGTTTCCGGGAATCGACACCCGCTTGCCGACTGCGATCTTCCTCCCTTTGCCTTCTATTGTCTAGGTTAGGGCTGGCAACTGGGATATCTGGGTCCCACGGTAGATTATCGTTGTTTTTGGAGTCTTCCAACCACCCTCCAGTTCTTGCTTTTTTAGGTACCGTTTCTATATCCTTCCATATTATTGCTGCCACTTCCCCCCTACTTATGTGATATTTAGCAGTCGAGCTTTGTCCTGCTTCCCATCTCCTGGGTCTTTCCGGAGAATCTCTTGTTTCCTGAAAGTTTGCTACTTCTCTACTTGAGGATTCTTCTGGATTTAATACAATTTTTAGCGAGGCTGAAGAAGAACTCCTAGAAAGTGCAGCAATTACTTTTGCTTTTCCCCGTCTATGTTCCCTTGGACTTGTCACGACTTCCTGTTCTTCTTCCAAGGAGAATAAACTGCTTTCCGAAGGGTTCCCTGTTGCACTGTTTCTCGGTTCCCCTTGATTCAGCTCTGCCCACTCTGCTAGGCGAGCTTCATGCCTTTCATTTACCCTGTGCATGGTTGTGTCCAACTCCTGGATCACCTGTTCCCGTAGCTGATTGTTGTACTGTCTCAGAGTTTCATATTCCTCTTGCAGCCGATGTGTTTCCATTCTCATTCGTTGCATCAATCTAACTCTGTCTTCTTCATCTTCTTCCAGAACCTCCTGTTGAGCGACCTCCGTCATGACTTGGAGTCGGTCCCCTTCACTGTTACTTGAGAGTTCCATTGATTGCTCTTCCTCACTCCCAAACAACCAATCCAGGTTATGCGTTTCCTCCCCTCGAACAACGCTACCCCTGCTCGTTATTTCTGGAAGGTTGTGTGCCTGAATCTTCTTCTTCTGTTCTGGAAGTTCCCGTTTGTTCCGAGTTAATCATGTTGACTTCCGCACGTGGCTTGTATACCTTCAACTTGGAACCATTGATTACCTCGGGGCATAATGTTCCATCCAATTTCCTTAGTCTAACTGCCCCGTTTTCTAGTATTTCATCCACCTGGAAGGGTCCAAGCCACAGGGTTTTTAATTTCCCTGGCTTGAGTTCTCTCTTACCGTTGTATTTGAGAACTAGTCCACCAGCCTTCAAGTCCATCTTCCGAAGGTGTTTATCATGCCAGAACTTCCTTCTCTTCTGCGCTACCTCCGTTGCCCATTGAGCCATCACCCGTTTCTCATCTAATTGTACCAAGGCTGTCAGTCGCTCCTGGACGCTTTCTTCTTCACTCAACCGGTTGTCGACTGCTACTCTCAAACTTGGTATAAGGAATTCAACTGGTACCACTTGCTTTTGCCCGTACATCAGTTGAAAAGGTGTGTTATTTGTGGTTGGCTTAAAAGTTGTTCTATATGCCCATAGAACTGCTGGTAGTCTTTCCTCCCAATCGGCTCCCTCTACTCCACATGTCTTGTACATGATGGACACCAGGACCTTATTCGTCGCCTCCGCCTGCCCGTTTGCTCTCGGGTAGTACGGACTTGATAGTGAGTGGAAGATCCTGAACTCCTCCGTTAGATTCTTTATAATTGCATTCACAAAATGGCCGCCTCTGTCACTTGTCAGCTGTAGAGGTATCCCAAACCTTGTAATTACTTGTTCGTACAAAAAGCGAGCCGTGCTTCTTGCCGAGTTGTCTGGTAAAGCCCTTGCTTCGACCCATTTTGTGAGGTACTCCGTTGCAACTACGATGTATCGGCATCTCCTCCTTCGACTTGTCTTTAGAGGACCTACAAAGTCCAGCCCCCATCTTTCGAACAGTTCTTGAGGCTGCGACGGATGTAGTGGCATGAAGTCTCTTTTCAACGGTTTCCCTGTTCTTTGGCACGTATCACATGTTGTCACAAACTGTTTAGCATCGTGAAAGAGGGTGGGCCACCACAGACCTGCCAACAACACTTTCCTTGCTGTCGCATCTGGTCCCATGTGTCCTCCTGCCAGTCCCTCGTGTGTCTCCCTCAGGGTCTGTTGTACTTCATCTTCCATTATACATCGTCGAAGTATCTGATCCTCCCCCATCTTATATAGCAGTCCTGCAATCAAGGTGAAGGGTGCTGACTTTGTAATTACCTTCCGTTGTTCCGCTGTCGTCAACTCCTCTGGCAACTTCCCTGTCGACGAGATATTCCCCGATATGCTTATACCACCTAGGTATAGCATTAATCATGAACAGTTGTGCATCGGGAAATTCATCTGGTATTCCTCCCTCTGCGAGGTTCGCTCGAGCGAATCCTTGACAACTGATCCGCTATTACGTGTTTCTTCCCTGGCCTTACTACCACTCTAAACACGAATTCCTGCAGAGTGACGAGCCATCGACTTACTCGTCCATAGATCGTTGGTTTATTGATCAAGTATAACAGAGCCTGGTGATCTACGTAGAAAGCAAAAGGGTTCGCCAATAAATAGTGTCTGAACTTTTGTACCGAGTACACCATTCCCAATGCTTCTCGCTCTGTTGTACTATAATTCTTTTCGGCTCTTGACAATAGCCTACTTGCAAAGTATATGGGCTGATCCAATCCAAATTGGCCTTCCTGTGCTAATGCGCATCCAATCGCAAAGTTTGAGGCGTCCACATGGACATGGAATTCTCTCTCCCAGTTAGGGTAAACCAGGATAGGTGCTTTTACCAAGTGTTCCTTCAATCCTTCAAACGCCACCTGGTGTTCCTCTGTCCATCTGAATGGGGCATTCTTCCGTGTAAGTGCGTCTAGTGGGTGAGACGTCAATGCATAATTTCGGATAAACCTCCTGTAGTATCCGACGGTTCCCGGAAAAGTTTTAACTGAGCTCACGTCATGTGGCTCCTCCATTAGTAACACTACCCGTATCTTGTCCGGGTCGGGTTTTAATCCTTCTTGGCAGACTATGTGTCCTAACAACTTCCCGTATGGCACCAACAGGACACATTTATTTGGGTTAAGTGCGATTCGCGCCTTCCTGCATAAACCCATGCATTCTTCCAGAGCTTTTAGATGTTCCTGCGTCTTCCCATACAACGACCAATCATCTAAAAAAGCTTTAAAATTCCCTGTGGACATTTTATCAAAGATATATAAGATGATCCTTTGAAAAGTAGCGGGTGCATTGCATAGGCCAAATGGCATACGATTGTATGCATATATTCCATTCTCTACCACAAAAGTAGTCTTCAACTTGTCTTCTTCTGCTATGCTGATCTGATTGTACCCCGAGAATCCATCCAAAAATGAATAGATCTCGTGGCCGGCTACTTCTTCGAGTATGGAGTCCGTGAATGGGATTGGGAAGGGATCTTTTATAGTTACGGCATTCAAACTTCTAAAATCCACACAGATTCGGATTTTATCTACTTCTCGTTTTAGAGTGATCACGATTGGTGAAACCCACTCGCTTGTCGTAACCTTGAATATAATGCCTGCATCTAGCATCTTCTCGATTTCGGCATTCACCTTTGCTGCATATTTGGGATTCATCCTGTAAGGACGCCTTCTGACTGGTTGTGCGCCCTCTATCAGAGAAATCTTGTGTACGCAAAGCTCGGGTGGTACTCCCTTCAAGTCTCTATACGTCCAAGCAAAAACATCCTTGTAGTCCATAAAAATCTTAATTGTTGCTGCTTTGAGGACTGGATCCCAATCGTCTCCACATTTGATCATCTTCTCTTCACCTTCCTCTCCCAAGTTTACCTGAATCATCTTCGGGCCTTCATATTTTATTGATTCAGGCTCATCTGCTGCTTTTAGTGCCGCGATGGGGTGGGCTGGTTTCTCCTCGATGACTGCTTCCCCCATCGTGAATTCTGCAAAATTCTTGGGAAATGTCCACTTCTCCCGGTCTTTGTCCTTATCCGCTGTTGTCATTCTTTTGTTACTAATTTCTTTTCTAGGTTCTTGCGCCTCATCCCTTTTGGTCTCTATTTTTGCTTCTATGCACAGACATTGGGGAGGGAATACTTCGTAATCTTCCATCTGCCAGTGTAGTAGACCCTTGTCTTGGTCATAGTCGTCCTCCGTGCAGTTATCAAGTTCCAACACTCCTTCCTCGTCGGGTTCATATCCTGCCTCACCATCTGATGAAGAGGACCCCGAATCATCTGAAGTTGCTATATCCTGACTCACCGTATGATTCTTCAGATTAATAATATACTTGTGTTGCCCTTGTTTGAAAGATAATCTTTCCTTCTCCCAATTATGGTTAACTTTGGCTGCTCTCAGCCATCCTCGTCCTAGAAGTGCATCGTATGCGGACTTCTGCATAGCAATAATGACAAAATCTACCACAAAGTCTTGATCTGCTATGCGTATCTTCTGGTTCATTAAAACGCCCAATGTCTCGATGCCATACTGATCAGCTCCATATAGCTTAAAGGTTGGAGATCGTAAGGCGGGTTGCCCAATTATCCGCCAAGTCTTTTTTGGCATTACGTTCACACTCGATCCTCCGTCCACAATTACCTGAGTCAACTTATGGTTCAAAACTTCTATTTGGACGATAGCTGGCTTCTTCCCCGCTTCAATCATCAGGATTGTTGGATCGATGAACTGGTCATGCTTGATAGTTGCTACCTGCCGAGGTTCATCCTTCTTCTTGATGACTTCTCCGATTGTAGCATACAGCTTCGGTACGATGCTAAACAAGTTGGCGACTTTCATTTCCACCTTCGTGTTTAGTACCTCCGTTACCAAGCCTTCCATTGTTGCCTTCTGCACGATCTCCGGTCGTTGCAACACTTTCTCCAGAATTAGTTGATCTCCTTTTTCCTTGGCTAATTCTGTATTTATCATCTCTTGGGCTTCCTGCCATCGTGCCTTCTCCTTGGCAGGGTTCGGGTATTCCTCCCTCTTCCTGGCCTGTGCCCTTGTTACGGCCAGGACTTCATTCTTTGGTTCCTCCACCTCTCCTATGCCAATCAGGTTTATATTCTGTGTCCCACTGGTACTGGCCTTGTTCGGGCAATTGGCTTCCGCGTGGTTGCCTGGACCGCACCATTTGCACATCTGCGTGGTATTATTTCCACGATTGTTGTTTCTTGCATTCTGCGTCTTGGGGCAATTCTTTGCGAAATGGCCCCATTCTTGACGAGTTTCGACATTGAATAAGCTGGTCGGCCCTCGGCGTCATATTGCAATCGGCTCCGGCCTCCTTGTCTTCCTCCTCGCCGGTTATTCCTGTATCCTCCGCTTGTTGCAGCTTGTCCATTCCTTCCTGGGTTTGGCTGTTCTTCTTGTTGAATGGCCAAAGTTTGATGTCGTTTGTTCTTAAGATTGAATGGACACTCGACCACTGGATGACCTGCAATTTCACATATGTTACAGTAAGCTTTCTTCGGACAGTCAATATTGGAATGCCCTTCCTTCTTGCAATCCGAGCACCAAATTTCCTTCCGGTCTTTTCGATTTTCATTTTTGGCTTCTTTCGAGTATCTTCTCCATTTCTTTCCGAAAGGTGTGGATCGTGCTCTGCACCTTGTCTTCATCATCACTATCCGATTCTTCGGTATGTTTTAAGTGACCTCCAATTCCGGCGGTTGTCTGCTTCCCTTCACTTTCGAAGTTCTTCGCTTTCTCCAGTGCTTCTTCATATGTTGAGGATGGTATTGCCTTCATCTTCTTCCTCCATCTTGGAAGTAGTCCATCCAGAAACCACCGCTTAATCATACCGTCGGCAGGTGTCATTTCCATTTTGTCCGTCAGTTGTTTCAGTCTTCTATTGAAGCTCTTAACATCTTCATCTGTTCTCTGCTTCGTGCAGCAAATTTCTGTGATTATGTCAGTGTCATCCCGCATTGGTCGGAATTCTTCTATGAATGCGTTCTTCAGGTCTTCCCATTGTGCAAATGCTTGTCTACTCTGTCTTTTCAAGTACCAGTCTATCGCCATGCCTCGCAATGTTGTTGGAAACAATTGCAACCATTGTGTGTCTTGATTCACCCCATTTGCTCCCCAAATGGTAGTGCAAGTTCCCACATGTCGGGTTGGGTCTTCTTTCCCTTCACCTGAGAAAGGTGGGCATTTTTGTTGTATAGTTCTATTAGCTCTGATTTCCTGCCATGGTATTCTGGTATACAGGTACTGTTGTGTGTTGAGTTCTTTGCGGTTGTCTATCAACTGTTGGTGGTGCAAAATTTTCCCCAAATAGCCTTGTCTGCGTTCCCCCTTCGTCTCTGCTTCGCGACCTTCTTCGCGAATATACCAAACGTGGCTCCGGTCTTCCTCCCCACGAACCTCCGCGGTGATGCCTTGATACCAGGTTCTCTCCTACAGTATCCTCTGGCCACTCCTCTCCCGTCGGTTGGGGTGTTACCGTCCAATCGTCAACTATGGGTGCTCTTTCTGCTATTTGTTCTTCCTCGTTTTCTGCAATCACCAACAAGGTTTCTATGTGTGCATTTTCATCGTCTTCAGCGTTCCATACTCGTTCTATCTACGGGTGAGACACCTCTGGGGACTCGTTTACTCGTAGATTCGCCAGTCGTGCGCTTCGTCTTACTACTTTGCTTTGTTCCCCGAAATCAGTCATGCACCTAACTCCCTCAATCACTTTGCCTAGACTCTCCGGGTTTTTTGATTAGGCAACGACGCCAAATGTAGACAGGGGTGAGTACATTCCCGATACAGGTGATGACAGTTAATATCAGGGTGGGCAAGGTATAACTAAGTCCAGGTGATAGGCTAACTCTGGCTGACAGGGTCCAGTCGGTGTAGGGGACAGGTGCAGACGTCTAGAACTGAATCAGACGTCTGGGGTCAGACGTCAGGTTTAGGGCTGGACGTTTGGTGAGAGGGCTGACGGCTAGCCGTCTGGTGGTGACCAGACGTCTGGCTAGACGTCAGGCCTCAAGGTACGCACAACCGCCATAACCGCTTCGCTCCAGTACCTGTCCGCCAACGATTAACAACACACCTGCAATAACAATTTCACCATTCGAAAACCTGCAACATGACCTTCAGTGTTTCACACCTGCAACAAACTCCATTAATGGCAGCAATCTGTAACTCAACTCAACACGCAATACATACGCAGAATGTGGATCAGAATAACAGTCTTGGTATTATATTTGCAATCCTGATTACAACATACAATAGAATCTTAGACAGAGTCCGTGCTCTCTCTCCTTTCTCTCTAATGCTATACAAATGTTTGAAAAGGGGGTATTTATAGGGCTGGAAGTTGGTTATCCCAACCAACTTCCCCCAACTTCCCCAACCACTTCTACAACCGAATCTGCTAACTAATTGCTAATTAGACGTCTAACTCTGCTAACTAGCCGTCGAGGCCAGCCACTAGCCGACGGACTGTCGCTCGCAACTAGACGTATGATGGCCAGTCCAGACGTCTAACTGCCAACCCAGACGTCTGACAAAACTGGACGTCTGGTGACTGGCAACACTGGACGTCTGACTTACAGACTGGACGTCTGATGCCAACACTTAGACAAAATTGCTCAATTACATTCAAAATTGTTCGGTTACATTCAAAATTGTTGGAGGATGTGCCAGTCAGTCCTAGGGCTTAGAACTGCTGTCTACAAGCGACTTCCGGGCGATTGGGAGAGATAGGGCGAAAGATGGCCAAAAAATCCTAAGTATGAAAATTCGCCCTAAACCGCTGCAATTTTCAGCGCTCCAGGGCAGATTTCCCTTTCCAGGGCGCTTTGGAGCGGTTTCAGGCCGGATGGTGAGAAAGAGCGAAAAGTGTGTTTTTTGGCTAAGTATGGGAAAATTGCCCCATATCGCGGCACTTGGGAGCGCTTCCGGGCAAGTTTTCATCTTTGGAGCGCATTAGAGCCAGATTGTAAAAAATGCCCCAGAGCGCTGTAGCATGACAACGCTCCAGGGCAAAACACCTCTTCAAGGGCGCTTCAGGGTAAATTTGGTGCTGCCAAGGAGTAGACAAAAGGAGCTCCAAAATATGCTAAGTGTAAAAGTTGCCCTAGATCGCTGCTATTTCGAGCGCGCCAGGGCAAAATTGCGAAAGTTGAGCGCTCTGGGGTGTTTTTTGAGCACTTAGTGCAAAAGGTGAAAAAAGGCCAGTTTTGGTTAAGGAGCGAAATGCACCCTAAAGCGCTGTTGTCTGGCAGCGCTAGAGGGCAAATATACCAGTCTGGAGCGCTTCAGGGCAACTTTTTGACATTTAGAAAAATGTTGAATATTTTCGCAGCCAGGCAGTCCCAGAACAACAGTGTTCCTTTTTGGGCATTTCGAGGTTGTTTCCCGCCCAAATCTTTCCAGCTAGGCAGCTATCTTTGCAAGAGGAGAAAGGTCAAGATTTTTCGGGATAAGGGCCTGTTTTAGTACAGCCAAGGCCATACTTAAGCATCATGGTGGGTGACCATTGAAGACAAACAGTAGCGGGCATTTGAGGCAAAGTACCGCTGCATCCACCACATTAATGGGCCATCCCCTCCCAGCTACCAAATATGTCAAAAGCCATATCGGAATCAAGGAAAAACATGCTGCGAGTACAAATACAGCCGACAAGGATCAAACCTGGCCGCTTTTTGCAGCCTTTGCAGGTTTGGGCATCTGTGCCCACATTGTAATCTAGGGGGAAATTTGCTATAAATAGCAGTTCATTTTATTGTAATAAGGGGGGAACATATTGCTAAAGAAAGTTGCTGTAACTAAGACTGTTTGCTTCAAATGCAATCCATACTTTGGCTCCAATTGTGTCTCTTTCTTTTATGCTGCCTTATTCGTGTCATTTCTGCATTTACTCATTTATTTTTCTGATTGCTGTCATTCTGAATTTTGGATCGCAGCATTGGCAATTATCTGAGCCCGGAATGCATGTTTAAGGATACATAGGGAAGAATCTCATAACTGGTTTCTGTTACATGTATTGTTTTGATTGTTGTAGGTTTAGTTGTTAGTTAGTGACTGTGCTGCTTGTTCTTTCTCAAAGCTGAATATCACCGTTTCTATCTCTTTACTCTTTTATTTCTTTCCAGTTCTCTTATCTTGAAACCGTAAAGTTACATAGGAAGCCGGCCTCTTCCGAAGATTGGCACGGAAGGCATTCCTTCCTTCCGGCCTTTCAAGTTGTTGGGTGAATCGAGGGCGCAATAACACCAAATCCTTTCCTCATGGCAGATTTGTAACCAGCAGTACTTTTCTGGCACGCCCGGTGGGACCAGTCCCACCGCATAAGCAGCATTGAAGGTGTCGATGTTCACTTATTTGCTGACAATTTTTTGAACATCTGGCGACTCTGACTCTGTCGAACTCAGACACCCTCCAAGTCTCGCGGACCACTCCAAGCATATCCTGTCTTCATGCAAACGAGATGGAGAGTAAGAAATTTTGAAGAAGAACCCGAGTATTACGAGCTCGACATCAACGCTTTTGGAGAGCGTCCCCGGCTAGTAAGAACACACGTTTCTTGGGACGGATCATCATCAAGGGAAGCTGAAGTTGCCGAACAAGGTCCAACTCCAGATAACACTGCAACCGACTACCGCCTAGGTCCGCCCAACTCTCCAGATCATCCGATTGCTCCTGAGCAATTCGATTGGTAGCAACAAGTGCCGGAAGAACCCGTTCAACCGGACCTGCTGCAGCCTCCGCCATTACCGCCAAATCAAAACGCCAATATGGTGGATCAAGATCAAAATCAAAATCAGCAAAATGACCTATTTCCTGCTTGGGACTCAGCTTCTCCACTGAACTTATTGGGAGATGATCCAATTCCGCAAGCGGCCATGAAGGCCTTGCCCACGTTTGATGGAAACGGAAAGACGGCCTACGAACACATGCAAGACATCGTAGCTTTGGCCGCGTTTCATCGCATCACAGACGAGAGCGTCATGGTTCGATTGCTGGCTGTCTCACTGAGAGGAAAGCTCCTGATTGGTACCGGTCCTTGCAGCCCGGGTCCATCACCAGTTGGGTTGAGTTGGTAGAACGTTTGGCCAGGAGTTTTAATGAATCCTCTGATCCATCATCCCTCCTGCATCAATTTCAGTCAATCCAAAGACACTCGCAAGAGGAAATAGCAGACTTTAATGTAAGGTTTGCTAGGTCATGGAAAAGGGTGCCTAAGGAGTTGCGGCCAAGTGACGGTAAAGCGACGCATTACTATCTTAGATCTTTTAATGCCGATATGGCCATGCAGATCAAGGCCGCCCACGTTAATACCTTTCCTGCGCTGTATGAGCTAGCTTAGTTAGCGGAACAAGACTTAATCTCAGTCGGCAAGCTTCCACATAGAATGCCGACGTCGATTTATCCTGACTTCCAACAATCCACTCAGTATCCTAGTGCATCCGCTCAACCATATTCAACATCTTCTTCCTCTTCGCATCCTTCTGTGCACTGGTGCTCAACCTGCAATGATCCTCACGGCGAGAGTACCTCATGTTTCATCAGCATTATGTACAGACCCTGGTGGGCACTTGTTGTCACATTTTGCACGGGGTGCAATGTTTTCAATTTTTGTAAGAGAGCTGCTCTTCCTTCTCCCCCTTTCTCTCTCTTCCCTACATTCTCATTCTTCTCAAAATTGACGAGGTTGCCCTGAAAAATGGCTAAGTGTCGGGGCATGCTTTGAGGTGTTCGGGATTTTGCGGGCCATAAACAGGGGCGATAAAATGGACAAAATGAGCCCTGGATATTTTATTATTGCAGATCTTCTCGCAAGCTTTCCAACGATATATTATAATAGGCGATCGGGTCAGCGGATCAAAAGTTATGGCCCGGGAAGCTGAACCAGGAAACCCAGTTTTTTGTGCGAAGTCGGTCCGACTTCGCCCAGTTTTGGTGCGAAGTCCGACTTCGCCCAGTTTTGGTGCGAAGTTCGCACTTCGCCCAGTTTTGGTGCGAAGTCCGACTTCGCCCCTCTTTCTGGGCGCACCTTGTAGCAGGCTGGCAGGAAAAATGACTAAGTGCTGGGGCGAAGTCCGTACTTCGCGCGAAGTCGGACTGCTCCCCCTTGTCCGTGCGAAGTCCGAACGGCGGTGAGAATCAGCAAGTGCCGGTGCGCAACCCGACTTCGCAGCGAAGTCGGACTGCGCCCTTTGACCGGTGCGCAGTAGGGAAATAGGTCAACCCGACTGCGTTGTTTTTCACCTGTGCTACCCGATTGCGCTCTAATCCCGGGCGAAGTTGGATAGACTGCCTTTTAAGGCAGACACGTGTCAAGCAGCATCATCCGACAAGTGTCCAGCTTTGGGATCTGAGCCAAGACATGCCGAGCAAAAGGACAAGCATGGGCCGCACTACTTATGCCAGCTGCCTCATTTAATGCTGATGTGAGTTTCCACCTACCTCAGCTACCCGCATTCCTGTCAATATAAAGTTCTACCCAACGCGCTGCCACGTGGCTGTTCAACCTTCGGGAGACCATGCCGAGAGTACGATCCGACCCGACGAGATGTCGGCATCGGCGGTTCCGCGGCTGCTTTTGTCGACTAATGTTTGACTGGGACTTTGTGCCCATTAATGTAACGGGGGAACTTTGGGCTATAAATACCCACCACGTTTTCATTGTAAAGTGGTGGAAGGGGAATGTTTGTTAGGGAACCACTGTGCCCATTGTAACCGTGCTTATGCTTATAAATATAATTTGTATGCCTGGTTCTGTTCTGCTGCTTCTGTTTTTTATCTTGCCTTTCTTTATATTCATGCCTAAGGCTAACCTGTGTCACGGCTCGTTGATTCATTTCAGCATTTGGTGATCAGGTGCCTTTAGCATTGCTTGTTTAAAGCACCCTCTGTACTTCATAGATTAAAAGGATACATAGAATAGATGTGGTAGCAGTTCCATCAGTTGTGTGTTACGTTGCTGGTCCGTATCTGGTGATTGATGCGCTGCCGTACTGTTAGTTCCTTGTAGGGAATGTCTGTTAGGGAGCCATTGTAGCTGTGCGGTTAAAATCTCTACATGACACATATACCTGGCTCTGATATCTCTAGGTTGCTTTCTACCCATGTTAGTGTCCGTATCTGGTGATTGATGCGTTGCCGTGCTGTTAGTTCTCCTTGTAGGGAGAATGTTTGCTAGGGGACCATTGTAGCTGTGCGTACACTGCTTAGGTATCGGAAGTACACTTAGATTTTGCAGTTCTCAGTCATGGTTTGTATTTATAATGCAGTAAGTATTGGTGATTGGTGTGTTCCCGTACTGTTAGTTCCCCCCACCAACCTCCACGTATATTTGTAAATTCTTTCCGTTCATTTATCTCTTTCCTGCACTCTCATCTTACTAACCCCCCCAAAAGGAGCCGGCCTTCTCCGGAGATTGGCCCGGAAGGCATCCCTTCCTTCCGGCCTTTCAATGTTGGTTCGCGGGTCCGGGCGCAATAGCGACAAAATCCTTTCCTCGTGGCGGATTCGTGACCAACAGTTTTTGGCACGCCCGGTGGGACCCTTTGTCTCGCATTTGGAAGATCTCAAGCTCGTCCTCGCTCGGGCTGACAGTTTCTTTCCGAATGCTCGGTGGGACAAGGAGGTTTCTCACCCCCAAACAGGATTGAAGCACTGGTGCTCGCTTCATTGCTGTTCAAAATCAGAGCACCTGGCGACTCCGCACGTTCATATTCTCTGAGTCCGAAAGACCGGTCCTAACGCCTTCGTGCAAGCAAGAAGGTGGCGAGCGAGGAACCCGGGAAACCAGCCTAACTTTACGAAATTAATACCAACGCTCCAAGCGAGCGCGTCAAGCTGGCTGATTACCAAGCTCGCATAGACGAATCCGTGAGGTGAGACGATCAGTCTCCATATTTTAAGGAAGCCCGAGTTGGTGAATCTTTGGCTTGCCTTCATCTGGCAAAATCACCTGGCGACTCTGACTGAGTTGAAGATCCAGATTTCTTGATCGCAGGCGCCCTTTTTTAAGCTAATAGAAGACACCCGGAGGAATCAAGGTTTGGTGAGCAGCCTTGACCTCACAAGCGGAGAAATGAATGTTCACCTACAGTCTCCACCGTGGTGGTATTGGCTCCAACCATCACCGCAACCGGTACCCGAAGAGGGCTTCCGTCCGAAAAATCTCCTTGCCACATTGTTCATCAATTGTACGGGTACCGGCATGAATGACAATCCGCCACGTTGCACCATGTTCGCGACCTGGCAAGCTTTGGGAGGCCAGCCGGACTTCAAAGATCATCTGAAGTACAATCAGATCTGGTCCGGGCATTGCAGGTTCACCGGATAGGCAACCAAAGCTAGATTTGTGGTGGCGGCATGCCAATAACGCCGCAAAATTTTGTATAAATAATCCGGCTATTATTCAAAGTTTTAGTTGTTTTTCTTATTTCAGTCTGTACAGTGTTTTCTTTTTAAGTGTTCCGAGGAGGCGATTGCCGGAGGTGGATCCGAAGAGCGATTGCGGCGAGGGTGACTCTGTTGCCCAATGGATGAAGGCATGGGTTCTTTGCGCCGAGGCGAGCTCGACACCCCGCGAGCCGCCCGAAATGTTGTCACATTTTGCACGGGGTGCAATGTTTTCAATTTTTGTAAGAGAGCTGCTCTTCCTTCTCCCCCTTTCTCTCTCTTCCCTACATTCTCATTCTTCTCAAAATTGACAGAAGTTGCCCTGAAAAATGGCTGTGTCAGGGAATGCTGAGGTGTTCGGGATTTTGCGGGCCATAAACAGGGGCGATAAAATGGACAAAATGAGCCCTGGATATTTTATTATTGCAGATCTTCTCGCAAGCTTTCCAACGATATATTATAATAGGCGATCGGGTCAGCGGATCAAAAGTTATGGCCCCGGGAAGCTGAACCAGGAAACCCAGTTTTTGGTGCGAAGTGCGCGACTTCGCCCAGGTTTGGTGCGAAGTTCGCACTTCGCCCAGTTTTGGTGCGAAGTCCGACTTCGCCCCTCTTTCTGGGCGCACCTTGTAACTGGCGAGGTGGCAGGAAAAATGACTAAGTGCTGGGGCGAAGTTCGTACTTCGCGCGAAGTTCGGACTGCTCTCCCTTGTCCGTGCGAAGTCCGAACGGCAGTGAGAATCAGCAAGTGCCGGTGCGCAACCCGACTTCGCAGCGAAGTCGGACTGCGCCCTTGACCGGTGCGCGATAGGGAAATAGGTCAACCCGACTGCGCTGTTTTTCACCTGTGCTACCCGATTGCGCTCTAATCCCGGGCGAAGTTGGATAGACTGCCTTTTAAGGCAGACACGTGTCAAGCGACATCATCCGACAAGTGTCCAACTTTGGGATCCGAGCCAAGACATGCCGAGCAAAAGGACAAGCATGGGCCGCACTACTTATGCCAGCCGCCTCATTTAATGCCGATGTGAGTTTCCACCTACCTCAGCTACCCGCATTCCTGTCAATATAAAGTTCTACCCAACGCGCTGCCACGTGGCTGTTCAACCTTCAGGGAGACCATGCCGAGAGTACAGTCCAGCCCGACAGAAGTCGGCATCGGCGAGTTCCGCGGCTGCTTTTGTCGACTAATGTTTGATCGGGACTTTGTGCCCATTAATGTAACGGGGGAACTTTGGGCTATAAATACCCACCACGTTTTCATTGTAAAGTGGTGGAAGGGGAATGTCCGTTAGGGAACCAATGTAACCGTGCTTACGCTTATAAATATAATTTGTATGCCCGGTTCCGTTCTGCTTTGTTTTTATCGTTTCTTTATATTCATGCCTAAGGCTAACCTATGTCACGGCTCGTTGATTCATTTCAGCATTTGGTGATCAGGTGCCTTTAGCATTGCTTGTTTAAAGCACCCTCTGTACTTCATAGATTAAAGGATACATAGAATAGATGTGGTAGCAGTTCCATCAGTTGTGTGTTACGTTGTTGGTCCGTATCTGGTGATTGATGCGCTGCCATACTGTTAGTTCCTTGTAGAGAATGTCTGTAGGGAGCCATTGTAGCTGTGCGTACACTGCTTAAGTATCGGAAGTACACGTTAGATTTTGCGGTTCTCGGTCATGCTTTGTATTTATAATGCGGTAAGTATTGGTGATTGCTGTGTTGCCGTACTTGTTAGTTCCCCCCACCAACCTCCACGTATATTTGTAAATTCCTTTCTGTCCATTTATCTCTTTCCTGCACTCTCATCTTACATAACCCCCCAAAAGGAGCCGGCCTTCTCCGGAGATTGGCCCGGAAGGCATCCCTTCCTTCCGGCCTTTCAATGTTGGTTCGCGGGTCCAGGGCGCAATAGCGACAAAATCCTTTCCTCGTGGCGGATTCGTGACCAACAGTTTTTGGCACGCCCGGTGGGACCCTTTGTCTCGCATTTGGAAGATCTCAAGCTCGTCCTCGCTCGGGCTGACAGTTTCTTTCCGAATGCTCGGTGGGACAAGGAGGTTTCTCACCCCCAACAGAATTGAAGCACTGGTGCTCGCTTCATTGTTGTTCAAAATCAAAGCACTCGGCGACTCTGCACGTTCATATTCTCTGAGTCCAAAAGACCGGTCCTAACGCCTTCGTGCAAGCAAGAAGGTGGCGAGCGAGGAACCCGGGAAACCAGCCTGACTTTACGAGATTAATACCAACGCTCCGAGCGAGCGCGTCGAGTCGGCTGATTACCAAGCTCGCATAGACGAATCCGTGAGGTGAGACGATCGGTCTCCATATTTTAAGGAAGCCCGAGTTGGTGAATCTTTGGCTTGCCTTCATCCGGCAAAATCACTTGGCGACTCTGATTGAGTGAAGATCCAGATTTCTTGATCGCAGGCGCCCTTTTTTAAGCTAATAGAAGACACCCCGGAGGAATCAAGGTTTGGTGAGCAGCCTTGACCTCACAAGCGGAGAAATGAATGTTCACCTACAGTCTCCACCGTGGTGGTATTGGCTCCAACCATCACCGCAACCGGTACCCGAAGAGGGCTTCCGTCCGAAAAATCTCCTTGCCACATTGTTCATCAATTGTACGGGTACCGGCATGAATGACAATCTGCCACGTTGCACCATGTTCGCGACCTGGCAAGCTTTGGGAGGCCAGCCGGACTTCAAAGATCATCTGAAGTACAATCAGATCTGGTCCGGGCACTGCAGGTTCACCGGATAGGCAACCAAAGCTAGATTTGTGGTGGCGGCATGCCAATAACGCCGCAAAATTTTGTATAAATAATCCGGCTATTATTCAAAGTTTTAGTTGTTTTTCTTATTTCAGTCTGTGCAGTGTTTTCTTTTTAAGTGTTCCGAGGAGGCAGTTGTCGGAGGTGGATCTGAAGAGCAGTTGCAGCGAGGGTGACTCTGTTGCCCAATGGATGAAGGCATGGGTTCTTTGCGCCGAGGCGAGCTCGACACCCCGCGAGCCGCCAGAAATGTTGTCACATTTTGCACGGGGTGCAATGTTTTCAATTTTTGTAAGAGAGCTGCTCTTCCTTCTCCCCCTTTCTCTCTCTTCCCTACATTCTCATTCTTCTCAAAATTGACGCAGTTGCCCCGAAAAATGGCTAAGTGTCAGGGCATGCTGAGGTGTTCGGGATTTTGCGGGCCATAAACAGGGGCGATAAAATGGACAAAATGAGCCCTGGATATTTTATTATTGCAGATCTTCTCGCAAGCTTTCCAACGATATATTATAATAGGCGATCGGGTCAGCGGATCAAAAGTTATGGCCCCGGGAAGCTGAACCAGGAAACCCAGTTTTTGTGCGAAGTCGGTCCGACTTCGCCCAGTTTTGGTGCGAAGTTCGCACTTCGCCCAGTTTTGGTGCGAAGTCCGACTTCGCCCCTCTTTCTGGGCGCACCTTGTAGCAGGCTGGCAGGAAAAATGACTAAGTGATGGGGCGAAGTTCGTACTTCGCGCGAAGTCCGAACTGCTCTCCCTTGTCCGTGCGAAGTCCGAACGGCGGTGAGAATCAGCAAGTGCCGGTGCGCAACCCGACTTCGCAGCGAAGTCGGACTGCGCCCTTGACCGGTGCGCAGTAGGGAAATAGGTCAACCCGATTGCGCTGTTTTTCACCTGTGCTACCCGATTGCGCTCTAATCCCGGGCGAAGTTGGATAGACTGCCTTTTAAGGCAGACACGTGTCAAGCAGCATCATCCGACAAGTGTCCAGCTTTGGGATCTGAGCCAAGACATGCCGAGCAAAAGGACAAGCATGGGCCGCACTACTTATGCCAGCTGCCTCATTTAATGCTGATGTGAGTTTCCACCTACCTCAGCTACCCGCATTCCTGTCAATATAAAGTTCTACCCAACGCGCCGCCACGTGGGCTGTTCAACCTTCGGGAGACCATGCCGAGAGTACAGTCCAGCCCGACAGATGTCAGCATCAGCAGTTCCGCGGCTGCTTTTGTCAGCTAATGTTTGACTGGGACTTTGTGCCCATTAATGTAACGGGGGGAACTTTGGGCTATAAATACCCACCACGTTTTCATTGTAAAGTGGTGGAAGGGGAATGTCTGTTAGGGAACCACTGTGCCCATTGTAACCGTGCTTCTGCTTATAAATATAATTTGTATGCCTGGTTCTGTTCTGCTGCTTCTGTTTTTTATGCTGCCTTTCTTTATATTCATGCCTTAGGCTAACCTGTGTCACGGCTCGTTGATTCATTTCAGCATTTGGTGATCAGGTGCCTTTAGCATTGCTTGTTTAAAGCACCCTCTGTACTTCATTAGATTAAAAGGATACATAGAATAGATGTGGTAGCAGTTTCATCAGTTGTGTGTTACGTTGCTGGTCCGTATCTGGTGATTGATGCGCTGCCGTACTGTTAGTTCCTTGTAGGGAATGTCTGTTAGGGAGCCATTGTAGCCGTGCGGTTAAATTCTCTACACGACACATATACCTGGCTCTGATATCTCTAGGTTGCTTTCTACCCATGTTAGTGTCCGTATCTGGTGATTGATGCATTGCCGTGCTGTTAGTTCTCCTTGTAGGGAGAATGTTTGCTAGGGGGCCATTGTAGCTGTGCGTACACTGCTTAGGTATCGGAAGTACACATAGATTTTGCAGTTCTCAGTCATGCTTTGTATTTATAATGCAGTAAGTATTGGTGATTGCTGGTTGCCGTACTGTTAGTTCCCCCCCACCAACCTCCACTCTCATTTGTAAATTCTTTCCGTTCATTTATCTCTTTCCTGCACTCTCATCTTACTAACCCCCCAAAAGGAGCCGGCCTTCTCCGGAGATTGGCCCGGAAGGCATCCCTTCCTTCCGGCCTTTCAATGTTGGTTCGCGGGTCCAGGGCGCAATAGCGACAAAATCCTTTCCTCGTGGCGGATTCGTGACCAACAGGCTTTTGGCACGCCCGGTGGGACCCTTTGTCTCGCATTTGGAAGATCTCAAGCTCGTCCTCGCTCGGGCTGACAGTTTCTTTCCGAATGCTCGGTGGGACAAGGAGGTTTCTCACCCCCAAACAGAATTGAAGCACTGGTGCTCGCTTCATTGCTGTTCAAAATCAGAGCACCTGGCGACTCTGCACGTTCATATTCTCTGAGTCCAAAAGACCGGTCCTAACGCCTTCGTGCAAGCAAGAAGGTGGCGAGCGAGGAACCCGGGAAACCAGCCTGACTTTACGAAATTAATACCAACGCTCCAGGCGAGCGCGTCAGGCCGGCTGATTACCAAGCTCGCATAGACGAATCCGTGAGGTGAGACGATCAGTCTCCATATTTTAAGGAAGCCCGAGTTGGTGAATCTTTGGCTTGCCTTCATCTGGCAAAATCACCTGGCGACTCCGATCGAGCTGAAGATCCAGATTTCTTGATCGCAGGCGCCCTTTTTTTAAGCTAATAGAAGACACCCCGGAGGAATCAAGGTTTGGTGAGCAGCCTTGACCTCACAAGCGGAGAAATGAATGTTCACCTACAGTCTCCACCGTGGTGGTATTGGCTCCAACCATCACCGCAACCGGTACCCGAAGAGGGCTTCCGTCCGAAAAATCTCCTTGCCACATTGTTCATCAATTGTACGGGTACCGGCATGAATGACAATCTGCCACGTTGCACCATGTTCGCGACCTGGCAAGCTTTGGGAGGCCAGCCGGACTTCAAAGATCATCTGAAGTACAATCAGATCTGGTCCGGGCACTGCAGGTTCACCGGATAGGCAACCAAAGCTAGATTTGTGGTGGCGGCATGCCAATAACGCCGCAAAATTTTGTATAAATAATCCGGCTATTATTCAAAGTTTTAGTTGTTTTTCTTATTTCAGTCTGTGCAGTGTTTTCTTTTTAAGTGTTCCGAGGAGGCAGTTGCCGGAGGTGGATCTGAAGAGCAGTTGCAGCGAGGGTGACTCTGTTGCCCAATGGATGAAGGCATGGGTTCTTTGCGCCGAGGCGAGCTCGACACCCCGCGAGCCGCCAGAAATGTTGTCACATTTTGCACGGGGTGCAATGTTTTCAATTTTTGTAAGAGAGCTGCTCTTCCTTCTCCCCCTTTCTCTCTCTTCCCTACATTCTCATTCTTCTCAAAATTGACGAGAGTTGCCCCGAAAAATGGCTAAGTGTCGGGGCATGCTGAGGTGTTCGGGATTTTGCGGGCCATAAACAGGGGCGATAAAATGGACAAAATGAGCCCTGGATATTTTATTATTGCAGATCTTCTCGCAAGCTTTCCAACGATATATTATAATAGGCGATCGGGTCAGCGGATCAAAAGTTATGGCCCCGGGAAGCCGAACCAGGAAACCCAGTTTTTGGTGCGAAGTTCGCACTTCGCCCAGTTTTGGTGCGAAGTGCGCACTTCGCCCAGTTTTGGTGCGAAGTCCGACTTCGCCCCTCTTTCTGGGCGCACCTTGTAGCAGCGGTGGCGGTGGCGGGAAAAATGACTAAGTGATGGGGCGAAGTTCGTACTTCGCGCGAAGTCCGAACTGCTCTCCCTTGTCCGTGCGAAGTCCGAACGGCGGTGAGAATCAGCAAGTGCCGGTGCGCAACCCGACTTCGCAGCGAAGTCGGACTGTGCCCTTTGACCGGTGCGCAGTAGGGAAATAGTGCAACCCGACTGCGCTGTTTTTCACCTGTGCTACCCGATTGCGCTCTAATCCCGGGCGAAGTTGGATAGACTGCCTTTCAAGGCAGACACGTGTCAAGCAACATCATCCGACAAGTGTCCAACTTTGGGATCCGAGCCAAGACATGCCGAGCAAAAGGACAAGCATGGGCCGCACTACTTATGCCAGCTGCCTCATTTAATGCTGATGTGAGTTTCCACCTACCTCAGCTACCCGCATTCCTGTCAATATAAAGTTCTACCCAACGCGCCGCCACGTGGTTGTTCAACCTTCGGGAGACCATGCCGAGAGTACGATCCAGCCCGACAGAGTCGGCATCGGCGGTTCCGCGGCTGCTTTTGTCAGCTAATGTTTGACTGGGACTTTGTGCCCATTAATGTAACGGGGGAACTTTGGGCTATAAATACCCACCATGTTTTCATTGTAAAGTGGTGGAAGGGGAATGTCTGTTAGGGAACCACTGTGCCCATTGTAACCGTGCTTCCGCTTATAAATATAATTTGTATGCCCGGTTCCGTTCTGCTCGCTTCGTTTTTTATCTTTGCCTTTCTTTATATTCATGCCTAAGGCTAACCTGTGTCACGGCTCGTTGATTCATTTCAGCATTTGGTGATCAGGTGCCTTTAGCATTGCTTGTTTAAAGCACCCTCTGTACTTCATAGATTAAAGGATACATAGAATAGATGTGGTAGCAGTTCCATCAGTTGTGTGTTACGTTGCTGGTCCGTATCTGGTGATTGATGCGCTGCCGTACTGTTAGTTCCTTGTAGGGAATGTCTGTTAGGGAGCCATTGTAGCTGTGCGGTTAAATTCTCTACATGACACATATACCTGGCTCTGATATCTCTAGGTTGCTTTCTACCCATGTTAGTGTCCGTATGTGGTGATTGATGCATTGCCGTCTTCGTTAGTTCTCCTTGTAGGGAGAATGTCTGTTAGGGGACCATTGTAGCCGTGCGTACATTGCTTAGGTATCGGAAGTATACATTAGATTTTGCAGTTCTCAGTCATGCTTTGTATTTATAATGCAGTAAGTATTGGTGATTGCTGTGTTGCCGTACTGTTAGTTCCCCCCACCCAACTCCACTCTCATTTGTAAATTCTTTCCGTTCATTTATCTCTTTCCTGCACTCTCATCTTACTAACCCCCCAAAAGGAGCCGGCCTTCTCCGGAGATTGGCCCGGAAGGCATCCCTTCCTTCCGGCCTTTCAATGTTGGTTCGCGGGTCCAGGGCGCAATAGCGACAAAATCCTTTCCTCGTGGCGGATTCGTGACCAACAGGCACTCGACCGAGCAGTGACCTGGAGGACCAAGTGAATATGCTTCGAGAAGAGGATCACAACTTAGTGGTCCCTGAGGAGGAGAAGGTGTCCCTTTTGACCAAAGATGGCAAAAGGCCAATTGAGGCAGATGCGGCTCAAATGCAACCGTTAAAGGTGTACACGAGGAGGAACAAGGAGCAGCCCACGGCTAAAGCTCCCGACAAGGACCCTGTACCGCCGCCGGCAAATGAAAAGAATGTCCCTCAGAGGGCTCCAGCCCCCGCGGCTCCACTTCAAGTCGAGACAAAAGAACAAGCGAGGGAGAAACTCAAGTACCCTTCGCTGACCAAACGGCAGAGGGTTGAAGCAACGCAGCAGTACCGTAGCAAGTACGAAGCTGCAAAGGAGATAGAAGGGCTCGCCGCTTCGGCCTACAACATTGTTGAGGAACTCAAGAAGACCCCGGCCAAAATCAGTATGTACGATGCCCTTCAGCTCCCCGGCCAGGTTGATTTGCTGCAAGAATCTTTGAAGTCTGTAAAAGGAGGTAAAGCGCAGCAACCGGTACTGGCCCAGCCATTAACCAATTCAATCACCGGGAAGAATAGACCACCGCCGTTCTATTCGTCCTTGCGGATGGAAGGATACGTGGTGCACAATTGCATCGTTGATTCCGACGCCTCAACTACAGTCATGCCCAGGGCAGTTTGTGAAGAGATCGGCATGGAATATACACGGAGCAGCCAAGGCGTACTCCAGTTAGACGACACTCCCGTGAAGACTGTCGGTATCATAAAGGACATCCCCATTCAACTGCATAAATCTCCGCAGATCACAGTAATCCAAGAGGTCGTAGTTGTAGACCTAGAGCCCTATTTTGGCATGTGCCTCTCAAGGGAGTTTACCGCCAAGCTAGGCGGATATCTGTCTTTGGACTACTCCCACATGGAAGTCCCTTTCAAAGGAAGGCGAGTGAAGATTTATAATGACAAGCCTTCCACCTTCTTGGTTGAGAAGTTGCCCGAGGAGGGACAACAAGATGAGGCAGTTCACCTAGTGACAGAAGAAGTTGAGGAAGTGGACATAGTGGGTGAAACTATAAAAGAGCTGCAAGCGGAGGATGAATTCTCCTTGCTTGACTTCAATGCTATGATTGAGTCTGAGATCGGCTGCTATTCTATTAGTCAGCCCGAAAAGCCGAAAGAGACGACAAAGGAAGATATAAACCCTGCCCCTAATGAGCTATGGAAGTTGTACTTTGACGGTGCCCGATGCAAGAACGGCGTTGGGGCAGGGGTTTTACTTATCTCGCCTACAGGAGAAGAGAAAGCTTACTGCTACCGATTGGCTTGGAGTTGCACCAATAACGGTGCAGAGTATGAAGCCTTGTGCTTAGGGCTGAAGAAAGCAGAGAGGTTGGGAATCAAACAACTGCAAATTTTCGGAGATTCAGAGCTAGTCTGCAACCAGATTACCAACAAGTGTGCCTCGAAGAAGCATTATCTTAAGGCATACCGTAATCGGGTCTGGGACCTGATGGAGTCATTTGAGGCCCTCAATGTCCGAGCTATTCCCCGAGAGAAAAACAGGCACGCAGACATCTTAGCGTCTATCGGAGCCAGATACTCCCCGACTGATGATTTAATGCAGAAGCCTAAGGCGGTAAGAACCATTTACAGGCCTTCTGTGCCTGATAAGGACACCCACTGGCAGGTGTTCGATTCTGATGAGCAAATCATCAATTTTTTGATTCATGAAGCTAGCACAATCGAAGGTAGAGACCCCGATGACGAGGAGTATGAGGGGTTGATACAGGTTAAAAAACAACCATGTCCCCAAAGGACTAATTACCCTAGAGAGTCTCTTTGATCAGAATGACCGAGCAATATCGCATAGGATCAAGGTGGACTCCAAGCAGTACAGAGACCTAGAGCTTGAGCCAGGCAAGTCAATTAAAGTCGGAACCGATTGCACTCCAGAAGAGCTGGACCAAATTCAGGCCCTCTACAGAAGGTATCCTGATATTGTGGCTTGGAGTTATCAAGACTTGAAGGGGTACGACCGAGAGGTTATCCAGCATACGATTGAACTTGAGGAAGGGGTTAAACCCTGTAGGCAAAAGCAGAGGCCGGTGAACCCGAAGATCGAGGTCTTGATGAAGGCCGAACTCTTGAAGATGCTCGAAGCAAAAATAATATATCCCATCAAGCATTCTTCTTGGGTCGCAAATCTGGTTCCAGTTAGAAAGAAGAACGGAGATATCCGCCTTTGCGTGGATTTCCGCAACCTGAACCAGGCCTCCCTCAAGGACCACTACCCGCTCCCGCAGATCGACCAAATTCTCCATGTGGTCGCAGGAGCGCAGCGGTTCTCTCTCCTAGACGGCTTCTCGGGATACAACCAAATTTGGGTGAAAGATGAAGACCAACACAAGACGGCGTTCACCACCAAATGGGGAACGTTCGCCTATCAGCGGATGCCCTTTGGCCTGTCCAATGCAGGGGCTACATTCCAGAGAGCCATGGATATTGCATTCCGGGAACCGCTGAACAAAATAATTGTAATATATCTAGATGACATGACAGTGTTCTCTCACAAGAGGGAAGAGCACAACTCTCACTTGGAACAAGTATTTGAAAGGTGTCGGGAGTTCGGCATATCTATTAATCCGAAGAAATCAGTCTTCGCGGTGAGAGAAGGAAAGTTGTTGGGTCATGTCATCTCCGAGAAAGGCTTAGCAGTTGATCCCGACAGGGCAGAGGCTCTGATGAAGCTCTCCATCCCAGTGAACAAGAAGGGTCTTCAATCCTTCTTCGGCCAGATCAACTTCGTGAGGAAGTTTGTGCCAGACTTCGCTCAAGTGATAAAGCCAATGGCCGAGCTATTAAAGAAAGATGCCGAGTTCATATGGACTGAGGAGAGAAAAAAGGCTTTTGAAGAGATAAAAGCCAGGATTGCTCAGGCCCCTGTGCTGGTTAACCCAGACTACTCCAAGGATTTCATCCTATACGCGGTCGGAGAGCCAGAGAGCTATGCCGCGGTTTTGACCCAAAAAGGAGATGACGGCGAAGAACGGCCTATTGCCTTCTTGAGCCAAGTAATCCAGCCGCATGAAGAGCGGTATAATTTTATCGAGCGGCAAGTGCATGCAGTCATGAGATCTCTGAAGAAATTCAAGCACTTTGTCTCCCAGAGCCGGATTACCGTGTTTGTCATCCACCCCGATGTCAGAAATTTCATCATTCAAGGGGAACCGGGTCATAAAAGAGCTGGCTGGATCGCCAAGATTCAAGAATTCGACATAGAAGTTCGACCCACCAAGCTTATCAGGGGTCGGGCCCTTTGTCAAGAACTAGCCAGAAGTGTCGCCGCAGAAGTGACCGCTTGTCAGTGGGAAGATCCTATGATGGAGGCCGATTTTGCCAACTCTTCAGAAGAAGCCAGAGACTGGACCGATGACCTAGTGTGGTACTTCAATACTGGGCAATGCCTTGATAATCTCGATGCCTCACAAAGAAGGAGGTTCAGACTCAAGGCTCTGAAGTTTGTACTGCGCCCCGAGGGGCTGTTTTATGCAAACATTGACGGTGTTCTCTTGCGATGCATCAAGGGAACAGAAAAGGAGAAGGTCCTCGAGGAATTCCACTCTGGAATGTCGGGAGGACATCTTTCAGGAAGGCCTACGGCCTTAAAAATCATCAAAGCGGGCTATTATTGGCCCACCCTTTTCGCCGATACACGCGCAGTCTCTCAGAAATGTGAGAAATGCCAGAGGTTTGCTGGCCGCAACAAGAACGCTCCAATGCCCCTCCAGCCGATTCAGGTTGAAGCTCCATTTCAGCAGTGGGGCCTGGATTTCATTGGTATAATATCGCCAAATTCTTCGGCGGGGCATAAGTACATTTTGACTGCCACGGACTATTTCACCAGGTGGGCCGAAGCAATACCCACAAAGCATGCCAACCAGGAGACGGTTATCGCCTTCTTGGAAAGCCTGATTACTCGCTTCGGAATCCCAGAAGCCATAGTGACAGATAATGGTCCAGCGTTTATAGGAGCGGATCTCATGGAGTTCGCTTGCAAACACAACATTTATCTGAAGACATCCTCTAATTATTACCCGCAGGGTAACGGCTTGGCCGAGTCTACAAACAAGAACCTGATGAGGGTTATTAAAAAGACTGTGGAGCGGAACAAGAGATCTTGGCACCTACTCCTCGACAAAGCGCTATGGGCGGACCGTATATCAGTCAAGAAATCCATCGGGACGTCTCCATATGCCCTCGTATACGGGAAAGAGGCAGTCCTGCCTACTCACATTGAGATGCCTGCACTATGGATGCTGGACGACGATAAGGGCAATCTAGACCCCCTGGATGCCAGACTTGCTCAACTGATACAACTTGAAGAAGAAAGAGAAAAAGCCTATGAGGCTTTTATGAAGCATGCAGGCTCTACCAAAAAATGGTTCTCAAAAGGGTCCACAGCAAGGGTTTTCAAGGTCGGAGACCTGGTGCTCAAATGGGACGTCTGGAAAACCAAGCCCGACAACCACGACAAATTCGATTCCTTCTGGGAAGGCCCATTCGAGATTGTCCGGGTGAATCAGTTCAATGCCTTCGTGCTGAAGGATATGGAGGGTCACATCCTCCCGATTCCGGTCAACGACTTTCATCTGAAAGCCTACCACCATTGAAGAAAGAAGCACCGAAAGGTTCCATCTGTACATATTTTGTTTTTCTGTCATTTCAATTCAGTTGTTTTCTGCATGTAAATATGTGTTTCTTTAAGTTTCTTAAATTTTAGGCTGTTGAGCCAAGTGAGGTCTGCCTCTCCTCCGGATTTGAAAAGGTTTGAGCAGGGAGAAAATATTCTAAGTGCTGAAAAGTTTCCCTCCGTCGCTCGCCTTCCGAAAGCCTCAAGTACCTTGGAGCGCTCATCTTCTTCATGGGGTTGAGCGATTTGCGGCAAAAAAATGAGCGAAGGAGCCTGTTTAGGGGGTTCAAAAGAGAATTTTCCAAGTATTTTCGGCTCTCCAGCGCTCACCGAAGGCTTCCCCGCCCTAAAGCGCCCCACTCTTACAACGATATAGGGCAAAGAGGCCAACATCGTCAAGCAAAGACAGGGAGAAAAATTTCAAAAAAATGTTCTAAGTGTCAAATTTTCCCTCCGTCGCTCGTCCGAAGCTGAAATGCCCTGAAGCGCTCACCTTTTCGGCGATTTGGGGCAGGATCTGGCGAGACAAGGCTTGGCGCCAAAATTGTAAAATTTATCTAAGTGTCAAATGATGCCCTCTCGCACTCGCTCAAAGCCAAAGCACCCCAAAGCGCTCCGTATGGGGGCGATCCAGGGCAAGGTCCAAAGGAGAAATTTTAGAAGGTTTAAACCATCCAAAGTGCCCGCTCGGCCCGCGCCCCTAGGCGCCCCATATCGCTCTCCACGGCGAAAAAAGCCCGGGAGCGCTCATTTGTGGAGCGCTCTAGGGCAGAAAATTATTTTAAAGAAAAAGGGGAGGCGCCCCCTTTCTTGCTGGCCGACCTAGGGGACCGTACAGGGCACATCTTCTAAGAAACGTGTATTAAATGAAAACGGCTGCACAAAATTCAAGGCAGGTTTATGTTTAAAAAAGGGGAAAAGGACATTCTGCAAGGATTTTTTAAGTCCCATCCCACAGATTTTATGCATGGCCAACCTGAGAGAATAGATCGACGTCCACCAACTCCGTGCGCCGGGTAATTAAAGCCGGACACCCGCCATTAAGATACGCCCATGCCGAGCTCGCCCCGATAAAATCAGCTTCTGCAGAAGGTTTACCATACAAAATTCCAAGTGCTCCAAGCTCTGGTAAAACAGTAAATTCGAATTTTACAGATACAGAGCAGCAGTTTGAGTTTTAATTTGCGCCATGGGAAAGAAAGAAGCTGGCGAGCGAAGTGCCGCAGCTGGACAGACAACCTCAAGCACACCTGAAAGCGGACAAGAAAAGCAGAGAAAGGACAAGGGCAAGGCGCAGGCGTCTGAGGCAGATACAAGAAGGAAGGCTCAGCCAGAGCAACCAAAGCAACCTCTCCTGCCGCCCCTTGACAACTGGAATAGGCTCAGAGATGGACCCTATTCCCAGAATATAAATGATTTGCGGAATACCATCAAGGAATGTAAGGATAAAGTTCCTAAATCACACCCGCTCGCCGCAGCTTATCATGCGCGCCTGCATTGGTTTCTATGCAGTCAGGTGCACCATTGCCCCGAGTTGATAGCAGCAGTGGCGGATTACTACAACCCAGACACCCGACAGGTCTGCGATTACAGGGGCACACCTCTATTTTCCATTGACTCGGAGACCATTGAGGCAGCTTTCGCGCCAGGCCATGCGCTAGACAAAAATTGCATAGTCAAGAGGGTCAACCTCAAGGAGCAGACGAGCAGATTTACGGACACTCAATCGATGCGGCAGTTTCTAGAGTCCGAGCTGCATAGGCCACCTCCGCCCCGGCAATGGTCGCAGAACCCTCGGCCCTTATCAACTTTCAAGAGTCCCCATATTTACACCATGTTGGCCTGGGTTCTAGGTTGTGGGTCGGACTCAATGGTCCACCCCTACCAAATTGCTATCGCCGAGTGCCTCCGGCATGAGGAATTTTGCGACCCTAAGCTGATGAAGGGCAACACAAAGCCCGTCTTCTTCGACTGGGCTGATTACTTGGCCCGCGCAATTCACCTCGCCCTCTGCAACTTCAAGGAGAAAAAGTCAGACACTTTCAGGTTTTGCTCATTCTTGGCCTGGCTTTTCCTGTTTCACTTCCATGATAAGATGAGGTCAATTCCAGTTCAGCGTGGGGACGAAAATGGTGCACTGCGTCCGGTTTATGAATGGACCCGGGTGCTATATAGGGAGGAGTCCTATTACAGGTTTAATAAATATTTTCTGAGTCGTGCCCTAAGTATCATCCAAGGCGGTTGCTCGCGTGTCCCGCGCACCATGAGTGAGCACTTCATAACCGGGGAGGTGCCCTTCGGGGATATTTTCCGGCTGACGCAGGGTTTGGTAATCAGAGTCTTCGGATTCACGGGCAAACCCTTTCTGCTGCCCTATTACACCTCAGAGTACCTGTTTGCGCTTGAGGCAGCGCGGCAGATGGACTATACTGACGAAAAACATGGCCAGGGCAAGAAGAAAGGGCATATATTCCGATACCCGATCACATGGGGAGAAGTGGAAATTGGCGTCAATGGGCAGCATCGGTTCTGCACCGCCATACTTTCGAGTTTCGGGCTGATTGAGCTGCCACAACGGTGGAAATACGATCCTCTGGACATTATCAAAAGATTTAAGGGTGTCCAAGAGTTCCATGTCTGCCCTAGAAAGGACATAATGGCCGAGCGCAATAACCCCGAAAGGCAAGACCTGGAGTGGCATATAGAAGATATGCAATCATTCCCGCCGTGGCATGACTTTTATGAAATAGAGGCGGAGTATGATCCCGGCAACAATAAAGACCATAAGGCGGATGCTGATAACTTCCGAAGGTGGCAAAAGAAGCTGAAAAAGAAGGGATGGACAGCTGGTAAAATATCAGAATGGTGGGTGATGCGCTGTCGGACAAGGAAGGAAAGATCAAGCAAGAACCTAGATAATGACGAAGAATTCTCCGCGCTTTACGATGCACACCATGCCACGTGGCGGCCTATCGTTTTCCGGGACATCGTGCCCCAAAGCATTCAACGGCTATATAAGGGCCAGGACCCACCTCAACAACCACTTGCATTAGGAGAAGGGTCAAGGAGTGGCATGGAGAGAGGTCAAGGAAAGGAGAAAAGTCAATCTACAGTGCCAATGGTACGACCGGCTCCTGAAAAGCGACCAGCTGAGAAGACTCCACCGAAGAAAAGTTCATCCAAAAGTCCAGCCGCTGCTGCTGTTGCGCAGGCTCCTCCAGAACCACCAAAAAAGAAGCCGAAAATATCTTTCGTACAGAAGGGGGCCGCTTCAAGTGGAACTGCTAGCCCTGCGCCCAACAATCAAGAGGAGGAGGTTCCTCTTAAAAAGAAAAAGAGAACACCTGTGAAGGAAACCACGCGACAAGGGGCTGTACCCTCTGAAGTCATCAACATACAAGAAAGCACCCCCTCGCAGGGCGAAGACGTAGAGCAGTGGGCGACTCAGTGCATTTCCTCACCAGCCCACACAGGGCTCGCAGGTACGCATTCCGCAATCCTTGAAACTGTTAAGTCCCGAGCTGCGGCACCCTCATCTCCTGCTGCTGGACCCGTCCCCGCGGTCACTTCTTTGGCTAGCGGAACAACAGCCGCCCATTCCATTGCCGCCGCAGCACCCTTCGTAGAAGTCCAACCCTCCGCTGAAATCCAATCTAGCCATCCAGCCTTTGTGCATTCTTCCGAAACCCTAGCCCAGGACCAGTCAGGTGTCGCCGCACCAGAACCCTCACAATCCCCACGACCCTCATCTGTAGCCGCCAACCCAATTGAAACCCTAGTTCAAAATCCAGAGCGCCCTCTTGTCAAAAACCCTATAGTCGAAACGCCCCTAGAGGAGCCCAAGCCCCAACGACTCATTTCTCCTCGCCTGTTTGCCGAAGGGCATACATCCCGGGGTTACAGCAGCATGGATCTGATCAGAATCATGGACGAGCAACCCCTGATGACTCAGGGTGGTCGCAGCTCCAACAAATGGATGCAGAATGTGAGGAAGAGGAAGGGTGAGGAGCTCGCCCAAGTTGAAAAGCGCTCCAGGGTCGACCCAGATAGGATGATACTCTATAAGGAGAAACGAGTCCCGAAGGTGCGAAAGCCAAGGAAGGACATGACTGATGATGACTATGAGTACATCCCTAAGGAAAAGGACATAAGTAATCTTAACTGGGAGAACACGGCAGTTGGGATTCAGGATAGAACTGAGTCGATGCTTGCGAATCACTACCAACTGCAGGGGCAATATTATGAGCTGGAAAATGAGAAATTCAAGCTGGAAGAAGATATGGCGAAGTTGCGAGCCAAGGTGAACGACACTGAGAACCAGTGCCAGCTACTGCAGCAGCGGCTGGAAGCAGCAGAAAAGGAAAAGGAAGAAGTACAGGCCCAAAACGTCAAGCTTCAGAGCCTGTTGCAGCAGACGCAACAACAGCTAGAAGAGCAGGCCGCCAAGGTAAAGACGTTCACCAAGGAAGGGGTAAAGGAAATGCGGCTCCGGCTGTTGAAGAATTTTAAACCCCGGGCTTCTAGGTCCTTGTTCGTCCTTGCTTTTGTTACTAAGATTCAAGAAGTATCTGCCCGGGGTAAGCCCGTGGTAGAGGAGGCCGAACGCCAGACAGAGGGCTGGCTCGATTTAGCGCTCAAGGCTGGGAACCTTGAGCGTCGCGGTCTCCAAATTTCCCCAACAGACCCTCTTGCCGATGATTGGGCAGCCGCAAGGGCAACCTTGCATTTTTATTTTGAAAAAATTGAAAAGATTCAGAAGGCCAAGTCTATCCTGGATAAGTTGGAGAGAGAGAAGGACTTTTGCCTGGCTTCCTTCCAAACCCTAGCGTCGCATGGGTTCCCTAGCTTCACTGACGCTAACGGGAACATCCTCCCTGAAGAAGAGCTGCAGCCGAAATGGAATGCCTTTGAGGCAGACACAACAGACATTGATGGGTGGACTGATCCAATCCAGGAGGCCCAGGTGATGCAGCTCTCGGCCAGGTTTTGTCAGATCCGCTCCTGCTTCACCACTTTGGACCTGAAGGTGGAACAAATTGATACGCTCCAAGTTGAGTTTTTCAGGCACCTGGTGGAGGACATCAGTGCTTTCAAGCCAATTCCAGAAGAGGCCTGGACTCGGGTTCAGTCCGCATTCGATGAGATACAGGAGCGCCTCGTCCCGACCGAGCAGAAGCAAGAGAAGAAGGCCAGGGAGACCAGTCAGAAGGAGGAAGTGAAGAAGAAGAGCGCGCTGAGGAGAGCGCCGATGAAGAGGTCCTGCCAGGGCAGGGCCAGCAGCAAGGTCAAGCAGGGACCGGAGGTGACTCCGTGGCCCAATGAATAAAGGCCTGGGTCCTGGCATCGAGGCGAGCTCGATACCCCGCGAGCCGCCAGGAATGTTGCCACATTTTGCAAGGGGTGTGAAATTTTGAAAATTTTGTTATCTTCCGAAATTTGCCCTAAATCGCAGCAGCTAGGCGACGATCTGAAGCAAATTTGCCAATTTTGGGCGCTTTAGGGCAAATTTGAAAAAGTTTAAAATTTGATGCTTTTTTGGCTAAGTATGAAAATCTTCCCCAAATCGCTGCTCTTTTGAGCGCTTTGGAGAAATTTTGCCAGCTTGGAGCGCTTTGGAGCAACTTCCGGGCGATTGGGAGAGATAGGGTGAAAGATGGCCAAAAAATCCTAAGTATGAAAATTCGCCCTAAATCATTGCAATTTTCAGCGCTTCAGGGCAGATTTCCCTTTCCAGGGCGCTTTGGAGCGGTTTTAGGCCGGATCGTGAAAATGTGCAAGAAACGCCTTTTTTGGCTAAGTGTGGAAAATTGCCCCATATCGCTGCAGTCTGGAGCGCTTCCGGGCATTTTCTATCTCTGGAGCGCTTTGGGGCGGTCGGGGATTTGGTGCTGCCAAGGAGAAGACAAAGAGCCCAAAATTTCTAAGTGTAAAATTTGCCCTAAAGCGCTGCAGTTTGGAGCGCTCCAGGGCAAAATGGCTAAGGTAGAGCGCTTTGGGGTGTTTCTTGAACACTTAGTGCAAAAAAGTGAAAAAAGGTCAGTTTTGGTTAAGGAATGAAAAGCGCCCTAAAGCGTTGTTGTCTGGCAGCGCTAGAGGGCAAATCCACCTATCTGGAGCGCTTCAGGGCAGCATTTTGACACTTACAAAAATGTTGAATATTTTGGCAGCCAGGCAGCTCCAGGACAGCAATGTTTCTTTTTGAGCATTTTAATGTTGTTTCCCGCCCAAATCTTTCCAGCTAAGCAGCTAACTTCCCCGGAGGAGAAAAGTCAAGATTTTTCGGGATCAGGGCCCATTTAAGTACAGCCAAGGCCATACTTAAGCGGCATAGTGGGTGACCATTGAAGACAAACAGTAGCGGGCATTTGAGGCAAAATACCGCTGCATCCACCACATTAATGGGCCATCCCCTCCCAGCTACCAAACCTGTCAGAAGCCATACCGGAATCAAGGAAAAGCATGCTGCAAATACAGATACGGCCGACAAAGATCAAAACTGGCCGCTTTTTGCAGCTTTTGCAGGTTTGGGCATCTGTGCCCACATTGTAATCTGGGGGGAAATTCTGCTATAAATAGCAGTTCATTCTATTGTAATCGGGGGGGAACATATTGCTAAAGAGAGCTGTTGTAGCTAAGACTGTTTGTGTCAAATACAATCCATACTTTGGCTCCAATTGTGTCTCTTTCTTTTATGCTGCCTTATCCGTGTCATTTCTGCATTTACTCATTTATTTTTCTGATTGCTGTCATTCTGAATTCTGGATCGCAGCATTGGCAATTATCTGAGCCTGGAATGCATGTTTAAGGATACATAGGGAAGAATCTCATAACTGGTTTCTGTTACATGTATTGTTTTGATTGTTGTTGGTTTAGTTGCTAGTTAGTGACTGTGCTGCTTGTTCTTTCCCAAAGCTGATAAATCACCGTTTCTATCCCTTAACTCTTTTATTTCTTTCCAGTTCTCTTATCTTGAAACCGAAAAGTTACATAGGAAGTCGGCCTTCTCCGGAGATTGGCACGGAAGGCATTCCTTCCTTCCGGCCTTTCAAGCTGTTGGGCGAATCGAGGGCGCAATAACACCAAATCCTTTCCTCATGGCAGATTTGTAACCAACAGGCACTAGAAATGGTGTATACAGTCCGTACTTCTTGTTGGTTGATTTGGAAATAGCATACGGGTTATATGATTTGATGTATCTCTCGGCATCATTCCTCATTTTGGGCCAATAGAAGTATTTTTGAAGAATCACCAATGTTTTTTCCACCCCAAAGTGATCTGCTACTTTGCTGAAGTGCACTTCCCAAATTGTCTTTGAGCACTCATTAGCTAGTACACAAATATTTCCATGTGACAAAGGAGGTTATCATGCAAATAAAAATCAGAAACATGCATATTCATAAGAAGAGCTTGGTATGCATCTGCAAAATCCGAATCTTCTCCATACAAGCTAGACCATGTAGACAGGGGTGAGTGCATTCCCGAGATGGGGTGATGACAGTTGGTATCAGGTATCAAACAATGGTACGAGGCCTATCTCAGTAGTCTAACTCTGGCATCAGTCGGCAAGTTCTAGACGTCAGGGGTCTAGACGTCGGGTGAACAGGGTCAGACGTCGGGTACAGGGTCAAACGTCAGGAGTAGACATCAGAGTGCTAGACGTCAAGCTTGCACGGGCAGACATCAGAGCACTAGACGTCAGGGGGGTATCCGTCGGTAGGTGCAACCTAGAGGTCAGGTCTATCCTAGACGTCAGGTTGGAGGGGCTGACGGCTAGCCGTCTGGTGGTTACCAGACGTCAGGGCTAGACGTCAGACGTCTCCTTCATTCATAAACTTGCAAACATCATATTTGCTCCCTGCTTCAGCACCTGTTCAACAATGTTTGTGGCAAACCTGCAATAACAACTTAGCATAGAATAACCTGCAACACTTCCATTAATGGCTTCCAACATGCAACTCACAACACAATCATCCATTCACCAAACACGCAGAATGTATAAACAACATAACAACATTTGTATTACGTAGAATGAATAGCATCAATAGCTCTCACAACATAGGCATTACAATGTTTGAAGAGGGGGCTTAAATAGGAGGGGGTAAATTGGTTCCCCAACCAATTCCCAAACCGCCCCAACCGGTTCCTTAACTAATTCCTTAACAAATGCTTTAGACGTCTAACTACTTGATATCTTCCTTCTAACTAGACGTCTAATCAACCCGTCTAGAGCCTTAACCAAAGCATGAACAAAGGCTGTTTTTGTCCTTTTATGCCATATGCATTTACAATTCAGCCTTCATTTCATTGGCTGTTTTTCCAATCAAATCAAAACATTAACATACCAAAATTGCTATGTACAATTCAAAATTGATGGACATGATGTTCCAGCCAGTCCTAGGGCTTAGAACTGTTGTCTACATCTATCCTCCCCTTCGAAGAAGTCGATGTCCTCAGCGACTTTCTCCGCTCCGCTCCCGAGGTTCCAGCATCTGTAGGTGTTGAGCTCTGTGGATTTGCAGCCTGCAATGCCTGTGTGTACTCCTGCAGTTGTTCCCGGTAGTGGTCCCGTTCGTCCTTGAGCCTCTTTGAATAGTTAAAGTACTTGGCCCACTCCACTCCTAAGGCATTAGCTCGGTCTTCTGTCTGCTTTAGGCTGGTCAGCAGTTCTGTTTCTCTTCTTCGGAAGATATCTTTCAACCGCTGTTCTGAAACTGGTGCAGCTGTTGCACCCTTTTGCTGTTTTGCCAGCCGCAGTTCTTCTTGCAAGGCTGCCTTTTCTTTCTGCCAGTTCTCCCTTTCCTGAGCCCAAGCCCGTTCCTGCTGGCTCCTATTGACTGAAAATGCTTCTGCTTGCTTAATCAAAAGTTCCTTCGCACTTTTTAGTTGGGCTATTTCTGCTGCTGATTCAACTAACTGTTGGGCCTTTTGCTCCAAATCAGCTTTCAGTTCTCCCATAGCTTGTCCCAACTTCCGCATTTCTTCTTGGACTCTCTCCATTCGGGCCATTCCTTCAGCTAAGAGTTGATCCTTGTCTTACAAAGCTTCTGTGACTTCTCGTTCCATGATATCCTTAGCTGAATTTACATGTTTGATTCCTTCGCCCAACCAAATCAACAGATGTGCGAGGAAGTTCAGTTGTGTGTATAGTGGCAGTAATTCTGGCACTACTTCCACCTGTGTGCCATGCTCCGAGGGGGTTTTTGCCATGGCCGCAAACATATACCTGCTCCGTTTCCAGATAAAGACTGGGTGTCTTTTCTGGCAACATTTCAATGCCCTCCATTGTTTGCAACCTGCCAGTGGGTAATGACCAAGGCTGTCTCGCATAAATGTCCGAGATGTCTTTCCTCCATGGACCTTGGGCTGCCCACTTGACCAATCTGTCCAGCTCCTCCTCAACCATGCATTGCCACTTTTTCCATTGTCCCATGCATGCACTACTGAACTGCAAGCTAAGGCTATTCATGACTTTGCCCAACCTTTCAAAACATATTGCTGCTTGCTCATCCATTTCATCCGAAGGGTCCATAAAATTCGGTATTTTGAGGAGAATTTCTTGGGACCAAGCGTCCGTCTGTTCTTCTTCCTGTGCAATCCCCTTGCCTCTCTCCTCATGGTGAACAGGTGGTCTTCTTATTGTTGTCTCCTGTACAAGACTCTTGCTGACCTGTTCTTCTTGTTCCTCCAACTTCTCTAAGTCTATTACCTCTGGGGGCTGTTTCCCTTTATCTGTAGGGTTTTCTTTTGCTGCACTCCCTACCGTTTCCTCCATCCCTATTGTTTTCTCCATCCTTGGCTTTTCTGCCTGTGTAACCTGTGGTGGTAGGCCTTCCTCTACCCCAAGGTTACTGCTGATTTCTGGAGCGTCTATGGTGCCTGTTTCCCTAGCTGCTTCATCAAACATAGCATCTATCGAGAATGTGCTCAAAGTAGCTGCTAGTGAAGTCGGTCTTGCCAAATCTATCTCTGTCAGATCCGGTGAGCCTATGCGGGCTATATGCTCAGCCTTTGCTAGATATTCGGTGGGTCCAAACCGTTCAGCCGTACTGGTCCCAACTGCCAGATTATGAAGGGTTGACGGTATAGAAAAATCTGCTTCTTCCTGTGGTGGCTGATGTTGCTCCCGGCTCCGAACTGTCTCCAGATTCTCAGCTATCTTTTGCAATGCTTCCTGTGAGAAAGTTGGGGGTGGTATGTCAAATCGCCCCTTCTTCTTCTTCCGTTTAGGCTCTTCTGGAGATTGAGCCTCTTTCTGTTTCTGTGGTTCCTCCTCCCGAGCTTGTGCTGCTCTCTTATCCTCCCCTTCTAATGCAGCCACCAGCTTCTCCTGACTTGGTTTATGTGAAATCTGTTTGACCCGTACTTTCTTTGTCGGTGTCATTTTCTTAGCTGGTTGGGCCCCCATCCACCTGCAAATAGATGGTGCTAAGGGTGGGAGTTCTCTTGGAGTACCGAAATCCGAGATCGGGATCTTTGCTTTTCCTGCCGCATCCAAGATCAAGCCAATGGCATGAAAAGTCATAGAAAAATTCTTGGTTGTTCTCATCAGAAAAGCCTGTATCCGTGTTGACAAATATGTCGCCCAATCATACTGTATGCCCTGTACTATCCCTTGCAGATACGGAATCAACCATATGGGCAAGTCTGAGCTTCGTTGCTCTCCTGACAACCTTGCCATAATTACATTCATGCTCACTTCCAGTCCGTCATTTCGGAGTTGTCCCTGCTTAATTCCTCTTCCCCCATGGACACTCAGCATAGCTTCCGCCTCTTCCCTTGTCAGGGTGGTGACATCCATGATTAATTCTGGTGACCTCTTCGGATCCACCCTTTCGTTCACCACCGGCTTGCCTTTCCGTGGGAGTCCAAAAGTGCTCTGGAAAACTCCGGGAGAAAAATCAATTACTAGTGCAGTACCGTCTATTTCCACGAGACTGTTGTGCCTCCCAACATCATATGTTTCCAGCATTTGTAGCAGGTACTCCTTGAAAATTTCCTTCTCAAAATGAGGAGCCTGTAGGATGAAGTGCACTCCCGCCTCCTTCAGCTTTTTCCTTGTTGGGTGGTTAGCTGGTGCATCTGCCCACCATTGGCGGCAATATTCTCCTGTTGGGCATACCCAAGTGATTTCCTCCAGTGGTACGGGTGCCTTGCCGCTCGGATGAATCTCCTTATTCTTGCGGGTTGCTACTTCTGCTGCTTCTCTTCTACTCCGACTCTGTCCTCCTTCTGAGCTTTTGACTTGCCCTTTCATCTCAATCTCCTGTTGGTGCCTTAATCTCTTAGCAACCACTGATTCTGGTTCGGGCTCACTGCGGACTGGAATCTTTCCTGACTTTTGATGTGCCATCAGTCTTACTCTATCTCCTAGCCGTCCAGTTCCCTCAGCCGTCGGTTTTGTCAAACGTCGGGTTGCTGCGTCGAGTGTTGCTAGACGTCAGTGCGGCCGTCTGGCAAGCTAGTCGTCCGGTTGTGCAGCCATCGTGGTAGTAGCCGTTTGGACAGGCAGCCGTCAGGTGCAGTTGTCTGGACAGGCAACCGTTAGGTGCAGCCGTCTGGACAGGCAATCGTCAGGTGCAGCTGTCTGCTCCTACTGACTAGACGTCCACTGATCCGTCCACTTCGCCCTAGCCGTCTTCGCGCACTCTGTCACTCATCGCTGCTCTCTCTTGCATGCTTCTCTCCTTCTCCTTCTCCTCCTCTTGCTTGCCTGAGAGTGATGTTGCAAATGAATGGCCTCCTCTCCTTTTATAGTTGCTTCTCCATCCCTAAAACCGTTATGCAACCGCCACCTTGCAACTAACTTCTTGCATGCGCGACACGTCGGCTAGCTAGACGTCTAGGTGTCCCTTTTTCGTCTTATTCCTATTTTGTCTTATTCTCTTTTGACTTTTTATTTGACTTTTCAAATTTTCTTATTTTTATTTATTTTTTTCATATTTTTTCAAAACTGCATGTGACGTCTCCTTTTTAACGTCGACGGGTGAACCGTATGGCCAAGCCAATACGTAGTTCCCATGCATCTGGTGTCTCATTTTGATGATGACGGCTATTTTCTCCGAAACTGCTGAAATCATCATCACTATCACTGTTTATTTCCTCCGTCGCCTGACGTCTTCGGCGATTATTTCGTCTTGGGGGAGTTTTCGAGCGTGACTGTTGCTGATGTCTTGTCCTATCCCGTGGCATAATGCGCCAGTCTTGTTGTTCTGTCTCTTCCGTCTGATGCCTTATTTCTGGCTCAGGGGACTGATTTATGTTGGGCCGTCGTCTGACATTATTAGTGACTTGTTCATTTCTTTCCCAGACGCGTTTGTTCCATCCATTCTTCCGCCATGCGAACTTCTCCTTCCTCTGGGTTAGCATTATTATCCAGGTGTTTTGCTACTTCTTCTAGGTGTTTGCTATTCAGGCTTTGTGGATGGGTGGGCACTAGTGGAATTCGTTCAGTACTTCCATCATTATGCCGGATTATTATACAGTCATCCAAATAGTTAAACATCTCCCCTTCTTGTGTCTGTTGATCAAGTTCATGTTGCCTGGGCTGTTGCCGTCTTTGATGTTCCCTATTTTGGTGGGGTCGTCTAGTTCTTAGACCTCGTCCTCGACCTCTATCGTTTCCTGCAACTGCCCTTTCTTGATCCCTATGTTCTAGATTGGGGTTTCTATCCCAATCTCTCCTTCCACGGACTTGGTTACCGCGTCCTCGGCCTCTTTCCGATCGAATCTCTCTAATGTTGGGTTGTCGTACTCCCAGCTGCCCGAGATTCGATCGGTCCCTCAGTCGTTCCTGACGACGTCTTCGGTTCCTACGAGCTCGTTGAGATGGACCTCTCGGTCTATTCTCAGGAGCACGAAGTAATGGGTTGGCTTGGACTAGGTTCTCAGATGGGCCTTGCGGTCCAAACTGAGAACCAGTCGACCTATTGGTAGTCGGAGGGGAATTTCTTCCTCTCAAGCTATCGGGACGGAGGTCAACCACGCTCCTCCCTTGGTCAGGTGCTCTCGAGATTCCTTGCGGTCTCCCGAAAGTACCTAAATTGTCTCTGCTACGGGCCTCATTTATCGGTTGTGCTCTTGGCTCAGGTGTTAATTGTTGTAAGATCCTCAATCTCCTATCGGCCCTCATCAGTCTTCGTCTCCATCTGCTTTCCTCAAAGTGTCGTTGCATGGCACAATGAGCTAAATTTTCCTGGTACTCTTCTGAAAAGACTGAATCGGTACTTGAGTCATTTCCATCTCCTACCGTGTTCATGGGCCATTCCGAGGTTTCTTGAACCCGTTGCTGCAATCTTCTTACTTCCCTTCTATGTGCTCGTAAGTCAAGTGCAGCCATCCGATACCTGGCTACCTCCTCCCGTTCGGTTGGACGTCTCATGGCTCCAAAGTATGGTGTTCTCCATTCACGATGCGGTGGTAATTCCGGCATAACGTCCTCATTTAATCCTCCATTGTATTCATCTTGTGGACTTAGTGAAGCATCATCTTCAATTATCTGTGCGGTTTCCAGAAATCTGACACCCGCTTGCCGACTGCGATCTTCATCCCTTTGTCTCCTACGGTCCGGGTTAGGACTGGCATATGGAATATCTGGATTCTGAGGTAGGTTGTCGTCACTGCTTGTTTCTTCCAACCATCCTCCAGTTTTTGGTTTTTCTGGTACTGTCTCGATATCTTTCCATAATATGGCTGCCATTTCCTCCCTGCTTTTCTGATATTTAGCAGTCGAGCTTTGTCCTACTTCCCATATCCTGGGTCTTTCTGGAGACTCTCTCATCTCCTGATGGTTCACTGATTCCGCACTTGAGGATTCTTCCGAATTTAGCACAATTTTTAATGTAGGCGAAGAACTTCTAGAATGTGCATCTATTGCTATTGCCTTTCCTCTTCTACTTTCCACTGGACTGATAGTATCTTCCTGTTCTTCCTCCAAGGAAAATAAACTACCTTCTGAAGAGTTTCCTGTTGCACTTCTTCTTCTGAGTTCCCCCTGGTCTAGCTCTGCCCATTCCGCTAGGCGAGCTTCGTGCCTTTCGTTTACTCGTTGCATGGTTGTGTCCAACTCCTGGATCACCTGTTCCCGTAGCTGATTATTGTACTGTCTCAGAGTTTCATATTCTCCCTGCAACCTATGTGTTTCCGATCTCATTCGTTGCAGAAGTCTAACTCCTTCCTCATCTTCTTCCAGAACCTCCTGTTGAGCGACCTCCGTCAGAACTTGGAGTCGGTCCTCTTCGTTGTTATTTGAGAGTTCCATTGCCTGCCTTTCTTCACTCCCAAACAACCAATCCAGGTTATGAGTTTCCTCCTCTCGAACAATGCTACCCTGCTCGTTGCTTCTAGAAGGTTGTGTACCCGGATCTTCCTCTTCTGTTCTGGAAGTTCCCGTTTGTCCCAAGTTGATCATATTCACCTGAGCACGTGGTTTGTATACTTTCAACTTGGAACCATTTATTACCTCGGGGCATAACGTTCCATCCAATTTCCTCAACTTTACTGCCCCGTTCTCGAGTACTTCTTCTACCTGGAAGGGTCCAAGCCACAAGGTTTTTAACTTTCCTGGCTTGAGTTCTCTCTTACCATTGTATTTGAGAACTAGTCCACCAGCTTTGAGATCCAATTTCCGGAAATGTTTATCATGCCAGAATTTCCTCCTCTTCTGTGCAATCTCCGTTGCCCATTGCGCCATCACCCTCTTTTCGTCCAATTGTACTAATGTTGTCAGTCGTTCTCGAATACTTTCCTCATCATTCAATCGATTGTCGACTGCTACCCTCAAGCTAGGTACAAGGAATTCAACTGGTACAACTGCTTCCTGTCCGTACATCAGTTGAAAGGGTGTGTGATTCGTAGTGGGCTTGAAAGTGGTCCTGTATGCCCATAAAACTGCTGGTAACCGCTCCTCCCAGTCGGCTCCTTCTACTCCGCATGTCTTGTACATGATTGAAACCAGGACTTTATTTGTTGCCTCCGCCTGCCCATTTGCTCTTGGGTAGTACGGACTTGACAAGGAGTGAAAAATCCTGAATTCTTCCGTCAAGTTCTGAATAATCGCATTCACAAAATGGCCTCCTCTGTCACTTGTCAACTGTAGAGGTATCCCGAACCTTGTAATTACTTGTTCGTACAAAAAGCGAGCCGTGCTTTTTGCCGAGTTGTCCGGTAAAGCCCTTGCTTCTACCCATTTTGTGAGATATTCTGTGGCAACCACGATGTATCGACATCTTCTCCTTCGACTTGTTTTTAGAGGACCTACAAAATCCAGTCCCCATCTCTCAAAGAGTTCCTGAGGCTGGGACGGATGTAATGGCATGAAGTCTCTCTTCAAGGGTTTCCCTGTTCTTTGACACGTATCACATGCTACCACAAAATTCTTTGCATCGTGAAAGAGGGTGGGCCACCATAGACCTGCCAACAACACTTTCCTGGCTGTTGCATCTGGTCCCATGTGTCCTCCTGCCAATCCCTCATGTGTCTCCTTCAAGGTTTGTTGTACTTCATCCTCCATTATACATCTTCGCAATACATGGTCCTCCCCCATCTTGTAAAGCAATCCTGCAATCAAGGTGAAGGGTGCTGATTTCGTGATTACTTTTCTCCGCTCAGCTGCCGTTAACTCTTCTGGCAGCTGCCCTGTCGACAGATATTCCCCTATATGCTTATACCATCCTGGTATGGCATTAATCATGAACAACTGTGCATCGGGGAATTCATCTGGTATTCCTCCCTCTGCAGGTTCTCCTGAGCGAATCCTTGACAACTGGTCCGCTATTACGTGTTTCTTCCCTGGCCTGACTACCACTCTAAACACGAATTCCTGCAGAGTGACGAGCCATCGACTCACTCGTCCGTAGATCGTTGGTTTGTTGATCAAGTACAACAGAGCCTGATGATCCACATAAAAAGCAAAGGGGTTAGCCAGTAGGTAGTGTCTGTACTTCTGTACTGCATACACCATTCCCAGTGCTTCCCGCTCCGTTGTGCTATAATTCTTCTCGGCTCTGGACAGTAGCCGACTTGCAAAGTATATGGGCTGATCCAACCCGTATTGGCCTTCTTGTGCCAATGCACATCCAATGGCAAAATTTGAGGCATCCACATGCACATGGAATTCTTTCTCCCAATCTGGGTAAACCAGGATAGGTGCTTTCACCAAGTGCCCTTTCAATCCCTCAAATGCCCCCTGGTGTTCCTCTCGTCCATCTGAATGGAACACCCTTACGTGTAAGCGCGTCTAGTGGATGAGATGTTAATGCATAATTTCGGATAAACCTCCTGTAATATCCGATAGTTCCCAAAAAGGTCTTAACCGAGCTCACATCATGTGGCTCCTCCATCAACAATACTACCCGTATTTTATCTGGGTCGGGCTTCAAACCCTCTTGGCATACTATATGCCCCAACAGCTTCCCGTATGGTACCAGTAATACGCATTTGCTTGGGTTAAGCGATATTCGTGCCTTCCTGCATAAACCCATGCATTCCTCCAAAGCCTTTAAATGTTCTTGCGTCTTCCCATACAGTGACCAATCATCTAGAAAAGCTTTAAAATTTCCTGTGGACATCTTATCAAAAATATACAATATGATCCTCTGAAAAGTAGCGGGCGCATTGCATAGTCCAAATGGCATGCGATTGTATGCATATATTCCATTTTCTACCACAAAAGTAGTCTTCAACTTGTCTTCTTCTGCTATGCTAATCTGATTGTACCTCGAGAATCCATCCAAAAATGAATATATCTCGTGGCCGGCTACCTCTTCCAGTATGGAGTCTGTGAATGGGATTGGGAAGGGATCTTTTACAGTTACGGCATTCAAACTTCTAAAATCCACACAAATTCGGATTTTATCTACTTCTCGTTTTAGAGTGATCACAATTGGTGAGACCCACTCGCTTGTCGTAACTTTGAATATAATGCTTGCATCTAGCATCTTTTCGATTTCGGCATTCACCTTTGCTGCATATTTGGGATTCATTCTGTAAGGACGCCTTCTTACTGGTTGCGCACCTTCTATCAGAGGAATCTTGTGTACGCAGAGTTCGGGTGGTACTCCCTTCAAATCTTTATATGTCCAAGCAAAAACATCCTTATAGTCCATAAAAATCTTGAATGCTGCTGCTTTTAGGACTGGATCCCAATCATCTCCACATTTGATCATCTTCTCTTCGCCTTTTTCTCCCAAGTTTACCTGAATCATTCTTGGACCTTCATATTTGATTGACTCAGGTTCATTTGCTGCCTTTAGTGCAGCGATGGGGTGTGCTGGTTTGTCTTCTATGACTGCCTCCCCCATCGTGAATTCTGCAAAATTCTTGGGAAATGTCCACTTTTCCCTTTCCTTGTCCTTCTCTGCTACTGTCTGTCTTTTGTTGCTGGTTTCTCTTTCTGGTTCCTGCATCTCATCCTCTTGAATCTCTTTTCCCGCATCTATGCAAAGACATTGGGGAGGGAAGATCTCATAATCTTCCAACTGCCAGTGTAGTAAACCTTTATCTTGGTCATACTCATCTTCCGTGCAGTCATCAAGGTGCAACACTCCCTCCTCATCTGGTTCATATCCTGTTTCACCATCTGACGAAGAGGATCCCGAATCATCTGAAGTAGCTATGTCCTGACTTACTGTTTGATTCTTCAGATTGATTATATACTTGTGCTGCCCCTGTTTGAAAGATAGACGTTCTTTCTCCCAATTGTGGTTGACTTTTGTTGTTCTCAACCATCCTCGTCCTAGCAGTGCATCATATGCGGGTTTCTGCATAGCAATGACAACAAAATCCAAGATGAAGTCCTGCTCTGCTATGCGTACCTTCTGATTCATCAAAACGCCTATTGTTTCAATGCCATATTGATCAACGCCATATAGTTTGAAATTTGGAGACCGTAAGGCGGGTTGCCCCAAAATCCGCCATGTCTTCTCTGGCATCACGTTCACACTAGACCCTCCATCTACAATCACCTGATTCAGCCTATGGTTCAAAACCTCCATTTGAACAATAGCTGGCCTCCGCCCGACTTCAATCATCAGGATTGTTGGATCGATAAATTGTCCTTGCTTGATAGTTGCTACCTGTCGAGTTTCATCCTTCTTCTTGATGACTTCCCCGATCGTAGCATACAACTCAGGTATTACACTAAACAGGTTGGCGACCTTCATCTCCACCTTCGTGTTTAGTACCTCTGTTACCAAGCCTTCTACTGATGCCTTCTTAATGATCTCTGGTCTCTTTAACACTTTCTCCAGAACTAGTTGTCCCTGTTTCTCCTTTGCTAGTTCTGTTTCAATTAATTTTTGGGCTTCCTGCCATCGTTCCTTTTCCTTGGCAGGGTTAGGATATTGTTCTGTTTTCTTGGTCTGTGCTCTTGTTACAGCCAAGACTTCTTTATCAACTTCTGTCACTTCTCCAATACCGATGAGGTTGATATTCTGGGTTCCACTGGTACTTGCTTTGTTCGGGCAATTAGCCTCCTTGTGGTTTCCCGGACCACACCATTTACACATTTGAGTGGTGTTGTTACCACTGTTATTACCTGCATTCTGGGGTTTGGAACAATTCTTCGCAAAATGGCCCCATTCTTGACAATTCCGACATTGAATAATCGGTCGACCATCAGAGTCGTATTGTAATCGACTCTGACCTCCTTGTCTTCCTCCTCGGTGACTATTCTTGTATCCTCCACTAGTAGCTCCTTGTCCATTCCTTTGTGCATTTGGCTGCTCTTCCTGTTGTATTGCCAAAGTCTGATGTCTCTTACTTTTCAGGTTGAATGGACAGTCGATGACAGGATGTCCTGCAATTTCACATATATTGCAATATGCTTTCTTTGGACAGTTTACATTTGAATGTCCCTCTGCCTTGCAGTCTGAACACCAAATTTCTTTCCGATCCTTTCGACCTTTTGTTGGGGAGAAACGAACTATATTTCATTAATCAAACATAGATTAAGTAGTACAACTTAGGCCTAGATTAGCCCGAATAGAATGGATCGAGCTAACTGCATAGTGCCAAATAATAAAATTAGACTAACAATAGCCTAACAATATAATTCCCTAATATCCCAACATAATTGTAATAACAACTATTAATAAAGATACGCTAACATCCCCCCTTATTACATTATTTGGGTAATAATATAACTACAAGCTATGCTAACATCCCCCCTTACAACAATATTTGGGTAAAGTATATAACTACCCCAATACAGTGAAAGAAGAAGAAGAGAAATGAAATAATGATGGCTCGTGCTTTGTTTTCGGCTCTGGCTCTGGCTCTAAGCATACCTCTGGAATTGTACCTCTGGGTCTATCTCGGGATCTGCCTGTGAATCTGCCTCTAGATTATCGCCTCTGGATCTGCCTGTAGATCTACCTCTGGAACTTTGTCTTTGGGTCTGTCTTTAGGTCTGTCTCTGGGTCATTATCTTTGGGACTGCCACTTGGTCTGTCACTGGATTTGCCTCGGGGTCTACCATAGGTTTTACCTTTTCGGTAGAAGCCATACAACATTTCTTTCATCATGGTCCATTGTGTGAAAATCTGTCCATCCACAATCAATATGAACCTTGTTGGCTATTTTCATTTTATGCCAACATCGTGAAGAAGAGTGATTAGTACATCCACAAAAATCACAAGGATGTAATCTCCAACACTTAGCTGCAACATGTCCTGTCTTTCCACAGTGACTGCAACAATGCTTTTTAGGAGATGTAGGAGATTTAGGTTTTACAAACATAGAATTACTGGTACTTGCATGTCCAGTATAGCCAAGGCCTTCATTATTTTCCCTGACATTTAGCATTATAGGAGTTTTAATGCCTTGTTCCTGTTTACCTAATCTCTCACCATTGAATCCCATTTTCTTCATCATTTTGGAACCAAATCCTTTGGTGTGTTTTTCAAAACACCCAATTTCATCATCTCCATCAATTCTTTTAACAATATTGCATTTGTTGCTATTGATGAGATTATGGAGTTCATTTTTAGGAGGTTCAGTTTTTAAGTCACTAGTGTCACAAGCAAAATTTGCTATTGTGATGAGATCACCTGTGCTACAACTGATATCTGCCATCATAGGCATGAGGTCGCTTGTATCACAACAAGCATTCGCCACCATGGGCTGAAGATCACTTGTGTCACTACAAGCATCGACCATTAGGGGTTTGACCTCTGATTCCTCACTAATGTCCCTTTTCTGTTGTGCTTTGTCAAGAGCATAAAATGACTTGAATATGCCCATTATAGCACCAATAGGGATTAGAACACCATTTTTCTGCATGTCTCCACAAGACGCAGAATCATTGATTATGGCATTTACACCACTCCTTAGTGTAAGAAATGTGCCATCTTCATAGTAATCTATCCCTTCCAGGTGTGGGGAAAAGTATGGGCCTTTAGCTGATTTAACAACATCATCAGTTGGTTTTGGGATAGGTTTCTTCTTTGATCTACCCATTCTTAAGGTGTCGGTATCTGTCGAAAATGCACCCTTATAAGTCTTCCCCCTTTGGTTTTGCAAAAAATTATATCTCCCCTGTACGGGGTTCCAAGGGGCAGCGCAAAATGGGCGCTCCAGAAGGCTTTTTTTTTTTACTGGTTTGTAAAAAATTACAATATTTGCCTCTTAGGCAGATTAGCACAAAAATGTCATCAAAAATGTCTGTGTGTGAAGTACTTCAAACAAAAAGATGTTTGCTATTTATGAAGCCTAAAAAAAAAGGTTTGGAGGTTTGATGATTTTATGCCTTGTTTGAATGCTTTTGACAAGGTTTATCTCCCTTTTCACTTTTGCAGAAAGAAAATGCCCCCCCTTCAAGTTTGAAAATTTTTTGCCCTCCAATGTTTTGTAAAAATAATTTAAAGTTTAATTAAATTGATTTTTCTTAAAAAAAATATTTCTAAAGATTTTATAAAAATATTCTTTTTTTAAGAAAAATAAAAAAATTTAATTAAACAAAAAATTATAAAAAAAACATTAGAACTTTAAAGCAAAAAAAAAATCAAACTTTAAAAAGAATTACCTTTGGGGAGGGTCGGAGGGAGTCGAACCCTCGTCCTCCTCACCGCGAGCGCCTTAGCACCCGACCACTCACCGGCCGAGCTAGGCCGCTCGGCGAGAGTAAGGGGGAGGCTCCCCTTACTTAGAGCAAAGCCGGGCGGAGCGCTAGCAAGAAACGCCGCTCGTCCGCGGCTCCTCTGCGGGCGACGACTTCTGGTTGCTGCTCGTCAATTGCACGGCTTTTGATCCCCCCTCCTATTTAACAATCGGGCAGCCCTGATTGACTGCCAACGAGCGACGGCTATCTGCTGGTCGGTTGGGCAAATCAAACAGCTACAGTGATGACTGTCTCCTCCTGTGCGCGGTGTTTTACCGATGGCACAATTGGCTCTTCAATTTGATGCGGCAACAGGGAAGTGCAGCCACAAAAAAAAAATCACTCCGCGATGACGTCGAAACTGCCTCCTCTGGTCTGTGTCAGATTTTTCTTGCCATCCAAGCGTTATTATGGAAATCGCTAATCACTGCACAGTCTGCAGCGATATTGCCAAACAAACCAGTGTTGTCGTGGCTATGCGCTGCCACCATATTTCAGCCAGAGATCGATTTCAAAAAAAAATATTCAATCCGAAAAAAAATATCCTTGAAATTTTTCGATTGCATCCAAAAATAGTGGTCTGCAATTTGGTCGAAAAAACGGCCTCCGGATGGCATAAAAGTGAACCAGGAATGTGGGAGAAATATCCCACATGTGGGACGCGAGGGCTTGCTAAGCTCTTTAAAAAACAAAGAGCTCACGTACCTTAATGACTACCTAATGATAGTCGGCCTCCCTCTTGATCTTATTTTGTCTGCCAAATCCTTGTCTAAGTCATAGTTACATCAGTATGTTGTCCCATGCCTAGTCCGCTAGGTCATCCGTGTCATCGTCAGCTTGTCCCTTCAAGGAGGGGTTGAAGTGGCCTCAAAAACTATTACCTCGAGAAGCGTGCAGAGTATTTCACCTCCTAGCACTATAGGTCCCACTCACAGATTTGGATCATATGAGCCGTAGCTCTGATACCATGTTGGGGAGCAACGAACTATATTTCATTAATCAAACATAGATTAAGTAGTACAACTTAGGCCTAGATTAGCCCGAATAGAATGGATCGAGCTAACTGCATAGTGCCAAATAATAAAATTAGACTAACAATAGCCTAACAATATAATTCCCTAATATCCCAACATAATTGTAATAACAGCTATTAAGAAAGATACGCTAACACCTTTCCCTTTTGCTTCTTTTAGGATTTTGTCAAATTCTCTCCTGAAGGTATGAATTGTGCTCTGTACTTTGTCTTCAACTTCACTGTCTGAATCTTCGACATGCTTTAAGTATCCTTCGATACCTGCGGTCGTTTGTTTGCCTTCACTTTTGAAGTTTTTAGCCTTCTCCAGTGCTTCTTCATATGTTGAGGATGGTACTGCCTTCATTTTCTTCTTATACCTTGGCAATAGTCCATCCAAAAACCATCGTTTTACCATACCGTCGACAGGTGTCATCTCCATTTTGTCTTTCAGTTGTTTCAATCTTCTATTGTAACTTTTGACATCCTTGTCCGTTTTTTGTTTAGTGACACAGATTTCTGTAATTATGTCAGTGTCATCCCTCATAGGTCGAAATTCTTCTATGAATGCATTCTTGAGGTCGTCCCATTGTGCAAATGCTCGCGTACTTTGTCTTTTCAAGTACCAGTCTATCGCCATGCCTCGCAATGTGGCTGGGAACAGTTGCAACCATTGTGTGTCCTGCGTGACTCCATTAGCTCCCCAAATGGTAATGCAAGTCCCCACATGTCTTGTTGGATCCTCCTTCCCTTCACCTGAGAAGGGTGGGCATTTTTGCTGTATCGTTGTATTGGCGGGATTCGCCATGATATTATGTCTTCCTGGTGTTAGTGGTTGTGGTGGTTGATTCGTTTGTCTATTTATTGTTGGTGGTGCAAAGTTGTGCCCAAATAGCCTTCTTCCCGTCTCCAATTGGTCTTTGCTTTGCAATCTCCTTAGCGAATATACCAAACGTGGCTCCGACCTTCCTCCCCACGAACCTCCACGTAGGTGCCTTGATACCAGGTTCTCTCCTTCAGTATCCTTTGGCCACCCTTCCCTCGCTGGTTCTGGTGTTGCCGTCCAGTCTTCAATGATGGGCTCTTCCTCAACTATTTGCTCTCCCTTGTTTTCTGCAGTTACCAACAATGTTTCTATACTTGAGTTATTCTCCTCCTCAGTGTTCCATACTCTCTCCACCTCAGCGAGAGATACCTCCGCGACCTCGTGTGTCCTTAAGTTCTCCAGTCATGCGCTTCTTCTCATCGGTATTTGCTCTTTGTTCTGTGACCTGAAATTAGTCATTCACCTATTCTTCCTATCACTTGTTGCTAAACTCCGGGTTTTTATTTAGGCAACGACGCCAAATGTAGACAGGGGTGAGTGCATTCCCGATATGGGGTGATGACAGTTGGTATTAGGTATCAAACAATGGTATGAGGCCTATCTCAGTAGTCTAACTCTGGCATCCGTCGACAAGTTCTAGACATCAGGGGTCTAGACGTCGGGTGAACAGGGTCAGACGTCGAGTACAGGGTCAGACGTGAGTAGACGTCAGAGTGCTAGATGTCAAGCCTGCAGGGCCAGACGTCAGAGCACTAGACGTCAGGGGGGTACCTGTCAGCAGGTGCAACCTAGACGTCAGGTCTGGGGCAGACGTCAGGTCTGGGGCAGACGTCAGGTCTGTCCTAGACGTCAGGTTGGGGGGGCTGATGGCTAGCCGTCTGGCGGTTACCAGACGTCAGGGCTATACTTCAGACGTCTCCTTCATTCGTAAACTTGCAAACACCATATTTGTTCCCTGCTTCAGCACCTGTTCAGCAATGTCTGTGGCAAACCTGCAATCACACTTCAGCATAGGAAACCTGCAACATAACCATTAATGGCTTCCAAACTGCAACTCACACACAACATTCATACAATCACCATACACGCAGAATGTAGAACAACATAACAGCCTTTGTATTACGTAGAATGAATCAGCATATAGCTCTTACAACATGGATTGCATCCATACAAATGTTTGAAAGGGGGGTTAAATAGGTGAGGAAGTTGGTTTCCCCAACCAATTCCTAGAACCGCCCAACCGTTCCATAATTAATTCCTTAACAAGTGCTTTAGACGTCAACAACTAGTTATGCCTAACAACTGCTAACTAGACGTCTAGTCAATCCGTCTAGTGCTACAAGCATGACGGCTGTTTTTGTCTTGTAGCGCCATATGCATTTACATTCATTTTTTATTCTATTGGCTGCATTTTTCAGAAACTAAGACATGTGTGATGGATGTGCCAGCCAGTCCTAGGGTCTAGAACTGCTGTCTATAGACCAATTGGAAGTATCATGCCCATAAGAATCAAGAATGGTGGTGAGTGCTATGATTGGAGGCTGGCTCAAACAATCTACTGTTGAATTGGCACTCCCTTTCTTGTGCTTGATGATCAAATGAAATTGTAACATATATGTGGCCCACTTTTGATGTCTTTCATTCCTTAGCTTACTTTGTGTCTGAATGAACTCCATAGGTCTATGATTTGTATGGATGATGGTTTCCTTGCCCAAGATGTAGTGCTTCCACTGTTTACATGCTTGGACAATGGCATAGAGCTCTTTGTCATATGTGGGGTATTTTCAAACTGCTTCATTGAATGTTTCACTATGATAGGCAATTGGATGCCCATGCTTTGTGAGGACAACTCCCAATGCGTACTTTGATGCATCAATCATTACCTCAAAAGGTTGATGCAGATCAGGTAGGGAAAGTGTAGGAGCTGAACACAATTGGTCCTTCAACCTCTCAAATGCCCTCTGTTGTGTATCTCCCCAATGGAACTTGGATTTGGCACCTCCTTTGGTCACTTGGTGTAGTGGCCAAGCAATGTGTGAGAACCCCAATACAAATCTTTGATAGAAATTGGCAAGACCCAAAAAGCTGCAAAGCTCTGTTAGAGTCTTTGGGGTAGGCCAATCTCTAATTACCTGAATCTTCTTAGGATCAACATGGACTCCCTCTTTGTCAACAATATACCCAAGGTACTGAATCTTCGTCATGCCAAATGAACACTTCTCCAAATTAGCATATAGCTTGTGTCTTCAAAGAGTCTGAAGTACCTGTTGAACATGTTGCAGATGTTCCTCCCATGTCTTACTATAGATGAGAATGTCATCTAAGTAGACTACCACAAATGAGTTGGTGTAGGGACGCAGGATGTCATCCATCATCCTCATGAATGTGGTAGGTGCATTGGTCAAGCCAAAAGGCATAACCAACCACTCAAATAAACCCTCCTTGGATTTGAATGTAGTCTTCCATACGTCAGTGGGCTCTATGGGTATTTGATGATAGCCAGATTTGAGATCAATTTTGGTGAAGAACTTTGCACCATGGAGCTGGTCCAACAAGTCATCTATCCGAGGGAGTGGATAGTGGTTCTTCATAGTGATTTTATTCAAAGCTCTGTAGTCAATACAGAGTCTCCACGTTCCATCTTTCTTTGGAGCCAAGACAATTGGACTGCCACATGGTGAAGCACTTGGTCTGATGTGCCCCTTTTGAATCAATTCTTGGATCTGCCTCCTGATTTCATCATTTTCAAGGACTGATCTGTGATAAACAGGTGCATTAGGCAAAGGAGAACCAGGAACTAAATCAATGGAATGCTTTACCTCACAATGAAGTGGAACCCCAATTGGTGACTTGAACAAGTCATCATATTCTACTACAATCTGGTCCATCTGCTTTTGCTGTGCAGAGCCTGCGATTGATGTAGCAATGGTCCTCCTGCTTTGTGGCTTGATCATCAACAAAATGAATTTCCTTGTTTTGGCTATCATCTTTCTGCATTGTTTAGCATTGATTAAGGAAACAGAGGTAGGAGGAGATACCTCTGGTATCCTGAAGCACTGACCTCTGATAGTGATGATGACACTTTGGGGCCTAGACTCATAAACACCATGCCTCTTCCACATAAATGGTTGGCCCAAAATCACATCACAAACATCCAAGGGCACAACATCACACAAAACTTCATCTTTGAAGGGCTTGATGGCATAAGAGAGGAGACATTGTTGAGTGACACGAATGTCTCTCCCCTATTGTAACCATCCAACATTATATGGTTGTGGGTGTGGTGTGATAGGTAGATTCAAATCCTTCACCATCTGAGCAGAAATCAGATTCTTTTGACTCCCACTATCAACAATGAAATGTAATGGCTTACCCTTGACCCACATTTGTGAGTGAAATAGGCATTCCTCCTCTTGTGACTCCTCTAGTGCAGCATGTGTGGTGGCAATGGTCACATTTGGTTCGGCTTCCACGATTTGCTTCCCTCTATCCTCAGCCTGTGGATGTGGAGGCGGTGGTGTAGTGGATGTAGAGGGTTGCGACTCAGCAAACAATGACTGAATTGCTCGACACTCCTCCCTCGAATGTCGGTTGCTCTTGTGATAATCGCACCATTTGCCAGTCTTGGCCTTCAAGGGATTCTTTTCTTGGGAGTCTTTTTTCTGCTTCCAATTCTGATTTTGGGGCTGACCCCCTTTGTCTTGATTCTTTGGAGAGTCACTCTTGCCTTTCTTTGGCTGGTACTTAGTGTTCTGGTTTTTGTTATTTGCTCCTCCTTTTCTATTTTTGTTTTTGTGCTTCTGCTCCAATTTGACAGCAAGTTTGTATGCCTCTCCCAATGTCTTGAATTCGAAGAGGTCCATGTCCTCTCGAATGTACCATTGCAGCCCACTATGGTACTTGAGGATTCGATGCCTTTTGGTATCTTGAATACCTAGTTTTGCTGCCATGGAATGGAAAGCATCAGTATAATCTTGAACAGATTGGTCTTTACCTTGATGCAATTGTTGCCATCGCATGTATTGGTCTTCATAGGCTCCCACGGGATAATATTCTTCCTTGACGGCCTCCATGAAATAATCCCATGTGAACACTACTTCATCTTCATTCTCTTCCGTAACCTTGTTACAATATGCTTCCCACCAATTTCGAATAGGTAATGAAGCTTTCAAGAGTGCAAAAGTGATTTTCTCACTATCGGTGAATTTATTTACAGAGAAGTATGAAGATAACTGATCCAACCAATTTTCTAGGGCATCAACATTAATTTTTCCTTCAAAAGTAGGAATATCAAAATTCACCTGCACCTTAAAAGGTGTGGGAGCACTGAATGGTGCTAGGGCAGTGAGAGGTTGTGCGAAGGAGGTTGCAAAATTTGCAGCAGGGAGTCATTGAAGAATTTGAGCAAATTGATCCATCATCTCATTCCTCTGTTTCACGAGGGCTTCATTCAACATCTCCTTGAAAGGATCAATTGTCTCAATGTTGTCCATTCTAGTTCTCACCTGAGATCATTTGGAATGACAAAATAGAGGTAATTAGATGATCGTTGATCCAATACCCAAACTTTCAGAATATCCTAATCTTCATCTCATGTTTAGAACATAGACCAAATCACTCTACATTGAAAATACAAATTCCAACTTTTGATTACCAAAACACAGAATTCAATGATCCAAAACTCAGAATTTCGAGTTAAGGAAGATCATGAAAGAGTGCAATTCAGAAATAATAGAGTATAACAAACCAGAACACAAAAATATATAAGCAAAATAGCATAATGATTTTATTGCTCAGAAAACAGAGTACAATGCAAGCAATCTCTGAGAAGAGATGTGAGGCTATAACATTGCATCCATTACTCATGCCTTTTACAATCAGGGGTGCATCTCTCTTTATACAAGATTTTGGTGTGTTGGAAATCCACCGTATTGAATATGGAAGGTCACCCATATGGAAATGTGGTGGTTCACCTTCCATGAGTTAGAAGGTCACCCATATGGAAATGTGGTGATTCACCTTCCATGAGTTACAAAGTGCATATTAAATGAAAATTACATACATATGACTTGTCCTTTTGTGTTTTGTCTTCTACTAATGTGTCAACATAGCTAGAGATGCATTTTGGCTACGAAAATCTAAAAATAGAAAATTACTATTTTTAGTAAATATTTTGTTTTGCATTTTTTAGGGCCTCCGAAGCATTTTTTCCACAAAGTTGCTTGGCTACTGAAATTGTTGTTCTCTCTCTAATCTTTCCAACGCTTCTTGAATGGATCAAAACGGAGTCCCGAGCACAAAGTTATGCCCCTAACAATGTGGTTAGGATTAAAAAATAGATTTTCGGGCATAAAGCCATGCCCCAAAAAGGTCACATGCCCGGATCAGATTAAATCTAGAAAATTTATTGTAGCTTCATATTTGAAACTAGCCAGTGTTCCATGGGGACGCGTCCCCCCGTTTCCCGCATCCCCCAGCACGGGGGGACAGCAAGGGGGACGTTTCCCCCCGTCCCCCTTTTTGGGGGATGGCTGGGAAACATCCCCGGGACGGCTGAGGCCTGTGGACTCCTGTCCCCGGGACGTCCCCATTTTTGGGGCGTCCCCGGGGACGCCCAGCCGTCCCTGGGGGATGCTTAGACTGTCCCCGGGGACGGCTGGGCATCCCTAGGGACGGTCTGAGCGTCCCCCATGGGGCCCGACCGTCCCCGAGGATGCCCAGCCGTGGGGGACGGCTGGGCCGTCTGAGCGTCCCCCATGGGGCCCAGCCGTCCCCCACGGCTGGGCATCCTCACCCAAGGGGGAAAAAAAAAAAAATTTAACTTAAAAAATGGTAAGGGTCTTTGGAATTATGCTATAATGCCATCATTACAAGACTAAAAGGAGGTTTATTTAAACAATACCAATTCTTTTGGTATACTGACTGAAAATTTGAACAGTTAGTGACAGTTAGTCACTGAAATTTTTTAAAAATGACAGTCTTTGTTTGAATATTGGTGGCTGAAAAAATGATGACTGTTATTACTTAAAATGATGAATGTTTGAACATTGTTTGCACTTGATATCCTTGGCTGAACCTTCAAGTTATAGTTGTTGAACTTGAAACAATTAAATGGCTGCATATTAGTAACTAATATGAATATGAAAATGTTAAATGACTCAATTATGGCTGCACTTATGTGTTAGTAACTAATCTCAATATGAATGGCTGCACTTATGTGTGAGTAACTAATCTGAATATGAATGGCTGCACTTACATAATTGATTAGTAATATGAAATATCATTTTTGTTGGGTGTAGAATTCTGGATGTGTAGATTATTCTAAATTTCTAAAACAATTCAATTTTTATAGTATTATACTAGCCGTCCCCCCCAGCGGTCCTCGAGCCATCCCCTAAAATCGGCCTGCCGTCCCCCACCGTCCCCGGAAACCCGTCCCCCCATCCCCAAGCTCGTGGAACCTTGGAAACTAGCCTTACTATGATATGTATGTATGTATGTATGTATGTTCATTAGAGTAACAACAGGTCATGTATTGGTTCATATTCTTGCCCACTAAGAAAACAAACAATGTTGGAAACCGTACAGAGAAATGAAATGTAATCATACAACTTTTTTTTTTTTGCTGGATAATGAGGGGTTGTACTCGGGTCCCCCACCCTTGACAAATTACAACTCTCGTCTTTAAAGCTTGAGAGTTCATAAATAAATACACTTCTCATCTCAATTGAGATGCTATAACTAGAAACCTACATCATTTTACATAAAATGTCTGAATTCTTGATTTTCATTTTCTGGATCTTTTCAATTTTCTGTATAAATACAATTATTCTAGAATTTAGCATCTTTCTTGACATTTTCCTATAGCAGCCTTCACAATGCCAAAACTTCACCTCTACTATCTATTAGTAGAGTAATATTTCCAAAATATTGCACTATCATAGTCCGCTTTACCAAATCTGGATTGCTAGTTTCCTTCCTCATTGAAGTCCTAGCCCTTCATTGCTCTTCCCATCATTCGAACCCTAGCTGACAAATATTTGCAATTTCATTTTTCGCAACTTGAAAAATCGTCACTACCCTTGTTCCAAATGGTTGACTTCACAGGGTTGAATATCCCTCAATATTGCTCGGATTCTTGCATATGACCACTCATTTTAAAGCTATTCAAATTCCGCACAAGTTGGTCCAAGAATCAGCTAAATCGGATAACTTTTCGCGAAGATATGGCTCCTAAAAGATGAGACGTTTTTCAGAAAAAAAATCCTAATCCTTCGCACATTTTTCTGTTGTAAAGAGGGGGAAAAACCACCCCAATACTTGTGGGTTCCAAACCCACAAGCACACCAAAGACAAAAACAAGGGGTTTTAGTTGATCCAGCCTTTCACCCAACAACTCGACCTGTTGCTGCACTACACTCAACAACCCAACCTGCTGCTGTGGTTCCCTTAGATAATCCGGTCTCAAACAAGCCTTCCACCCAAAAAAGGTCAGTCTTCCACGGTCCTTTAGCCTAAGCAGCCTTCCACGCTCCTTCAACCTTACCAGCCTTCCACTCAGCATCCCAGCCTTCCATTGCAGCTCCTTCAGCTGGCCCAGCCTTCCACGCTCCTTCAGCCTTATTGACCTTCCACGTTCCTTCAACCATCCTAGCCTTCCACCCAACATCTCAGCCTTTCACTGTAGCTCCTTCAGCCAGCCCAGCCTTCCATGCTCCTTCAGCCAACCCAGCCTTCCACGCTCCTTCAACCTTGACACTCCAAAGATCAACTCATCATTCAGCCTTCCACGCTCCTTCAGCCTTCAGATTTGTTGATCGTTAAAGCACCAGACCATTTGCCAGGCCCCTTAGGGGGCAACCCTTGAGTTTTTTTTTTTAATTTTATTTTAATGTAATCATACAACTTTATTCAAGCGTGAGAGAAGAATTAAAAATGGGTAAATCTGTAGATATAATAATGATCTTGGTTTCAGGATCTCTGCAATTAAGATCCAAGACACTATCAACATACATGCCTGATAGTGGATAGATCATTGATGTATGCAAAATGTTCTTTGCTACTGCTCATATGATTACATCCTCACCATTAACGTGTACCATGGTTCTAATTGGATTGATGCATCAGAAATGTCAAAAAGCAACTAGAAAAGAAGTGGCGCAAGTCTATGAAAAAGATGTTTGCAGCTTTGACAACATCAACTAATTGAAAAATTACAAAATCTATAAATCTTTTGTAGTTGTGTTCTAAAAGGGTATTACATTATGCGACAAACAACCATGCAAAGATACAATTTTCTGTATAGTTCCTTGCAATGTCTCCCCCCATTTCCCCCAATCAAAAAAAATAGTAGTAATAATAATAATAATATTTGAAAAAATAAAGAAGAGAATTGAAGGATGGTCCAATGTTTGGCTCACACACCATGGAAGAATGACCCTAATCAAGGTTGTCATTAGTGCTTTACCTATCTACCAATGCTCTATTATCCATGCACCAAAGTCCTTTCTTAATGAGTTGGAGAAAATCATTAGAAGATTTTCATGGGCAGGGGGTAAATAGGATGGCAAAAGGAAACACAACTTGATCAAGTGGTGGGAAATGATTACTCAGCCCTCAAAATGGTGGGTGCAAGCATTGGTGCACAAATATTGCAATGGGAAAACTAGACTAGAGACCTTTGTCAATCCAAAAACTCTAAAAACATCCAAAATATGGAAAGGAATTCAAGAGGCCAAAGACATTATTATAGAAGAATTATCATAGAATCCCACCTTTGGTAAATAAGTCTCTCTCTCATAAGATTTTGGGAAATTTCAAATTGCAAATAGAGCCTTCACTACAAGAGTGGCTAAATGACAATAATTTTAAAACTCTCAATTCCATCATGCACAATTAGAAGTTGAAAAATGAAGAACAACTTGGCCTTCCTGCAAATTTATAGCCTCATTGGCAGATGGTTAAATCTCAATTGATTGGAAGATTGCCATCTTATGCTGAAAATACAGATTTAATCATATGGGGATCTCCTACTGGAGATGGAAGATATATTGTAAACAAGGGATATAAGTCCATAATCAATCCCAGTTCTGTAGGTAACATTACTTGGAATCTGATTTGGACTCCTTATTCAATCCCAAAGGTCAACTTCTTTCTCTGGACTGCTTGCCACAATTGTCAACTTACTTAGGATAACCTAAAAAAAAGAGGATTTTCTAGTCCGTCTATCTGCCCCTTATGCTATAATCAGGAAGAAAGTATAGCTCATCTAGTGTTGTCATGCCCTTTCTCTAGAGCAGTATGGGCCAAGCTTCATGAAGGCCTTCTTGGTTGGAGTGAAGCCCCCATGCTCTCTTCAATACCTGAGTTCATTTCTCCTAGAAATCCCTTCCTGCTTGTAGAAATTAAAAATGATAAATCCATGCTCCAAACTTGGAAAATCATCCCCATATATTTTCTCTGGGGGAATATAGAATAGTAGGAACAAGAAAATTTTGAAATAAGAAGCTCCCAATATATAGAACCATGGTCAAAATCCAATGTCTAGTTAGGGATACTATCAAAGCCTATCCATGCAATATTAAAAAAAAGCCTCAAAACTGCTTCCTTAAGAAAATATAGGCACAAAATACCTTTTGAAGTTTGACAGGACCTCCAAAGGCAATCCCAACATTTTCGACGCAGGGGGAACAATCCTCAACAAAGATGGCAAGGAGGTATGGTTTTACTTTCAATCAACTGGTTATTGTTGCCACATTTTGCACGGGGTGCCATGTTTTCAAAATTTTGTAAGTATGCTGCTCTCCCTTCCCTCCATATCCTTTCCCTTTCTCCCATTCTATCAGTTGCATTCCTCCCTTTTCCCTTCATTCTTTCTTCAGCCAGAACAGAGCAAACACTCCCTAAAAAATTCTAAGCCTGGGAGTGCAACCCGACTTTGCAGCGAAGTCGGGGTGCGCTCCTCGTCCTGAGCGCAGTTGGGAAGCAGTGTCTCCAGAAATCAGCTAAGTGCCGGAGCGCAACCCGACTTCGCAGCGAAGTCGGGGTGCGCTCCCCTTCTTGCGCATAGTCCGAGCAGCAGCCAAATTGACTAAGTGCTAGAGTGCGCAACCCGAATTTGCAGCGAAGTCGGGCTGCGCCCTCTGACCTGTGCGCAGTTGGGCAAGATCCATCAAGCAGCCCAAAAACTGACTAAGGCACGGAGGCCTCCCCAACTGCGCTGTTCCCCACTTGCGCTATCCAGTTGCGCTCCGATTCCGGGCGAAGTTGGACATAAAGGAAAGATCGCCTTTCAAGGCAGACATGTGTCCCTCATCGAATTTGACAAGTGTCCAGCCTCGGGATTCGAGCCGAGATGTGATGGGAAAAGGACAAGCATGGGCCGAGTTATCTGTCGTAGCTACCCTCATTTAAGCTGACGCAAAGTCTCATCAACCGCACTGCCACGTAGCTGCCGAGTTTTTAGGTGGACCTTGCTGCAAGTACAGTCCTTGCCTACAGGAGTCGGCATCAGCAGCTCTTTTGCCGCTTTTGTCAGCTATTGTCTGGTCTGGGACTTTGTGCCCATAATTGTAATCGGGGGGAAATTGCGCTATAAATAGCCGCACCACTTCATTGTAAAGGGGTGGAAGGGGGATATCCTGCTAGGGAACCATTGTAGCTATACGTTTGCTTTTGAATGCAAGACACACACTTGGCTCTATTTTGCTGTTATCATTCTTTATGCTGCCTTTACTTGTCATTTCTGCCTCATGTTGCTTATTTCATTGCTTACTGTTATACTGAACTCTGGATTCCAGTATTTGATGATTAAGTATTCTCGGAATGCATAGATAGAGGATACATAGGATGTATGACAGCTGTAGTTTCTATGGTGTGTTCTGTATTTAATTGTTGTTAGTAGTGGTGATTGATCGTTGTCGTGCTGCTTATTCCCCCCACCCAACTCAAATCACATTTGAATCTCTTTCCGCATTTTTATCTCTTTCCTGTACTCTTAGCTAAAACAATTGAGAAAACCCATAGGAAGCCGGCCTTCTCCGGAGATTGGCACGGAAGGCATTCCTTCCTTCCGGCCTTTCAATCTGGTGGGCGAATCTGGGGCGCATTTAACCAAATCCTTTCCTAATGGCAGATTCGTAACCAACAGTTTCTCTGGCACGCCCGGTGGGACATGGAAGTTTCCCACCCCAAAACAGAATCGAAGCACTGGTGTTCGCTTCATTGCTGTTAGAATCAGAACACCTGGCGACTCTGCAAGTACTTGAATATTCTCTGAGTCCGTGAAGACCGGTCCGAGCGCCTTCATGCATACAAGAAGGTGGAGAGCAAGGAATCCGGGAAACCAGCCTGATCTTTACGAAATTGACATTGCCGCTCCAGGAGAGCGCGTCAGGTTGGCTGACCACCAAGCTCGCATAGACGAATCCGAGCCCGAAATCGAAGAGGCCGAGGCTGAAGAGCAATCTACATCCTCGGACGGTACCGATACCGAGTACACTACCGGAGGAGAGGAAGAAATGGCTGCTCAGCAGAATGATGACGATCTCTTCCCGGCGGTAGACTCCACGGGGCCCTTGGCCCTAGTCGGACAACAAGCTGTGCCCCCCGCTGCCCTAAAGTCCATCCCTACTTACGATGGCTACGGCAAAACGGCGTACGAGCACATCCAGGACATTCTGGCCTTGGCTGCGCTACATTCCATCACAGACGAGAGTGTCAAGACCCGCCTACTGGCTCTTTCCCTAAGGGGAAAACTTCTCTACCGGTGGAGATCTCTGCCAGAGGGATCTATCACGGGGTGGCGCCAACTGTCGGCGAGCTTGTAAAAGGATGCAACGAGTCTGCTGATCCCTCTTCGTTGTTGCATCAGTTCCAAAGCATCCAACGACACCCCCAAGAGGAGGTGTCGGACTTCAACATAAGGTTTGCGAGGTCTTGGAAACGAGTACCTCGCGAACTGCGACCTTCAGCGGGTCAAGCCGCGCACTACTATTTGAGGTCATTCAACTCGACATCTGCCTACTGCTGAAGATAGCCCGAGTCGATTCATTCCCTGCCTTGTACGAAGCTGCCCAACAAGCCGAAATGGATATAATCTCCATAGGCAGGCTCCCGCATAGGGTACAACCACCCATTTACCCTGACTTTCCTCAGTCCCAGTACCCATCGGCCTCTGGTGTGATGCCGTCATCTTCAAGTCAGCACCCCCAGCAGCCATGGAATCCGGCGCCAATCGTAAACCCTTACGGCCCGCCACAAATTCATTATCCTAACCCGCCGCCTCCTCCTCCGCAGTATCCCGCACTCCCAGCTCCCCCTCAGTACGCGCAGTATTCTGCACCCCCGCCATTGGCTGCATTACCTCCGCCAGCTCAGTTGCCACCTGCAGACAATGATATTCAGAACAAAATCCTCCAAGAGGTACGGGCTCTGGCATCTGGATACCATACCATGTCAAATGACATGACTATACTGAAGAAGAAGCAGGCCCAGATGGAGTTTGTTCCAAGGAGGCCATATCCTCCTCCGGCACTGACAAAAGATCAAGCCGCAGAACGGCAAGTTCAAAGGCACCCCCTTGCAAGAAATGCGGCCATTGAGGATCAACCTGGCACTTCTGACCAGGTTAACTGGTGCTCCACGTGCAACGACCCGCATTCAGAAGAAGATTGCACGCTGCATCAGCATTACCTCCAGACCCTGGCGGGCAGCGCCATAGAGGATGAACTTTACATGATCCTGGACGATGAAGGCAACTTTGCCGTCCCAGAAGAAGATCCGGCATTGCTCCCCGCCAAGGAGGACAGAAAGCTTGTTGAAGCCGCTGCGGCCCAAGCAAAGCCATTGAAGGTATACGCCAGAAGAGAAAAGGCGCAACCTGCTGGGCTACCACCGGACAAAAGGCTATGGCATCCCGCAGCCAAAGAAAAATTTCCTGCACTCAAGCCTCCCGCAGCGAAAGCTCCCGCAGCTCCGTCTCCAGCTGAAACAAAAGAACAAGCTCAGGAGAAGCTGAGATATCCGTCTCTGACAAAGAGACAGAGAGTCGAAGCCACGCAGCAATACCGGACCAAGTATGAGCCTGCGAAAGAAACGGAGGGAGCTAGCACTTCAGGCTACAACATAGTGGATGAGCTAAAGAGGACTCCCGCAAGGATAAGTATGTATGATGCTCTTCAGCTCCCAGGTCAAGTTGATCTGTTGCAGGAATCTTTGAAGAGCATAAAACATGGCAAGCAGACGCAGCCTGCTGTTTTGGTTCAACCCCTGACAGTCTCCGCCACTGGAAAGAACAGACCACCTCCCTTCTATCTGTCATTGCGGATGCAAGGGTATATAGTACACAACTGTATGGTGGATTCTCGGTGCCTCCACGACTGTTATGCCGAGAGCCGTCTCGCGACGAGATCGGAATGGAGTATACAAGGAGCAGCCAAGGTGTGCTGCAGCTAGATGGCACCCCTGTCAAGACAAGCTTGGTGTTATCAAAGATATCCCGATCCGGCTGCACAAAGCTCTTGACATAGTGGTCATTCAAGAGGTCGTGGTTGTCGACTTGGAACCTTACTTCGGCATGTGTCTCTCCAGGGAGTTCACTGCGAAGCTGGGTGGGTATCTGTCTCCGGATTACTCACATATGGAAGTGCCCTTCAAAGGAAGGAGACTAAAGATCTACAACGAAAAGCCTTCCACATTTCTAGTAGAGAAGATACCCGGAGAAGAGTCACAGAACTGCATGGTTCAGCTGACAGCGGAAGAACTGGTGGTGGTAGACATGACAGAGCAAGCTCTTGAGCTGTTGCAAGTAGAGGATGAGTTCTCCTTGCTGGACTTCAACGCCATGATCGAGACTGAGCAAGGTTGCTACACCGTCACTCAGCCTGAGAGACTTGACCAGTCAGCCAAGAAAGAGGTAGGACTCGCACCAGAAAAGCTATGGAAGCTTTTCTTTGATGGCGCCCGATGCAAAAATGGCGCCGGCGCAGGCGTACTCTTGGTTTCCCCGTCCGGGATCCAGAAGGACTACACCTACAGACTGGCTTGGAGCTGTACTAACAACGCGGTGGAGTATGAAGCCCTATGCTTGGGTTTGAGAAAAGTGGAGAGACTGGGGATAAAACATCTGCAGATCTTTGGCGACTCAGAGATGGTGTGCAACCAGATTACGAATAAGTGCGCCTCCAAGAAGCATTACCTCAAGGCGTATCGTAATCGTGTCTGGGACCTGATGGAGTCATTCGACTCGTTGAATGTCAAAGCCATATCACGTGAGAAGAACAAGCACGCTGACATTCTGGCGTCTGTTGGAGCCAGGTACGTTCCGGCTGATGACACTGTCCGAAGCCGAAGCCGGTTCGTACCATCTACAGGCCTTCTGTGCCTGATAAGGACACCCACTGGCAGGTGTTTGACTTGTGACGAGGAAATCGTCACTTTTTTGGTTACCGAAGCATGTACAATCGAAGGTAGAGACCCTGATGACGAGCAATACGAGGGGTTGATACAATTGAAGAATAATCATGTCCCAAAAGGACTGATTACATTAGAGAGTCTCTTTGATCAAAACGATAGAGCAATATCCCACAGGATCAAAGTAGACCCCAAGCAGTACGTCGACCTGGAGCTTGAACCTGGAAAAACAATCAAGGTCGGGACGGACTGCACTGAAGAGGAACTCGGGCAGATCAGATCATTATGCAGAGAGTTCCTCGATATTGTAGCCTGGTGCTACCAGGACTTGAAGGGGTATGACAGACAGATGATCCAAAGATACCATAGAGCTAGAAGATGGTGCGAAACCTTTCCGGCAGAAGGCAGGGCTGTAAACCCGAAGATTGAAGCCATGATGAAAGCCGAGCTCCCGAAAATGCCGGAAGCCAAGATCATCTACCCCATCAAGCATTCATCTTGGGTTGTGAATCTGGTTCCTGTGAGTAAGAAGAATGGAGACATCCAAGCTGATCAGAGGCCGAGCCTTGTGCCAAGAGCTAGCCTGAAGCGCTGCAGCTGAAGTCTCCGCCTGCAAGTGGGAAGATCCGATAGCAACCACCAACCTAGCCAACTCCTTATCAGAGGAAAGTGATTGGACAAATGACCTGGTGCAGTATTTCAGCACCGGGAGATGCCCAGATCACCTCAATGCCTCACAAAGAAGGAGGTTTAGGCTAAACGCCTTGAAATACGTACTTCGCCCCGAGGGGCTTTATTTCAAAAACATTGACGACATCCTGTTGCGGTGCGTCAAAGAAACCGACCAACCCAGGGTCCTCGGAGAATTCCACTCCGGGATGCCTGGGGGACACCATTCTGGAAGGCCTACGGCCTTGAAAATTATCAGAGTTGGGTACTATTGGCCCACTCTCTTCACAGACGCACATGCGGTCTGTGTCAAATGTGATAAATGCCAGAGGTTTGCCGGCGTAAACGTAAAAGCACCCCTGCCCCTCCAGCCAATTCAAGCTGAGACTCCGTTTCAGCAATGGGGTCTAGACTTCATTGGGGTCATCATGCCTAACTCTGCAGCGGGGCACAAGTTTATCCTTACCGCCACCGATTACTTCACCCGGTGGGCAGAGGCGATCCCCACTAAGAATGCGGACCAGGAAACGGTCATCGGGTTCCTCGAGAGCCTCATCACCCGTTTCGGGGTCCCGGAGTCAATAGTGACAGACAATGGTCCGGGGTTCGCAGGCGCTGTACTCACGGAGTACACCAGAAAATACGGCATCTATCACAAGATGTCTTCTAACTACTACCCGCAGGGGAATGGCCTGGCCGAGTCCACCAACAAGAATCTACTGAAGATCGTCAAAAGGACAAGAGAGAGAAACAAGAGGACATGGCACCTACTCCCGAATCGGGCGCCGTGGGCGGATCGCATATCATTCAAGAAGTCTATCAAGACATCCCCCTACGCGCTCGTGTACGGCAAGGAGGCGCTTGCCTACCCACGTAGAGATACCCGCACTCTGGATGTTGGATGAAGAAAGAGGCAACGGGGATCCAATGGATGCCAGACTGTGCCAACTGCTGCAGTTAGAAGAAGAAAGAGAAAAAGCATACCAGGCCTTTACTAAGCATGCTGAAGCGACCCAAGGCTGGTTTGCGAAAGGCACCACCGCCCGAGTTTTCAAAATCGGGGACCTAGTGCTGAAGTGGGACTCATTGAAGGCAAAGCCGGGCAACCATGGTAAATTTGATGCCCTCTGGGAAGGTCCCTATCAGATAGCTCGGGTGAACCAATTTAATGCATTCGTGCTCCGGGACATGGAGGGACAACTTCTCCCCATTCCCGTCAACGGGTTCCACCTGAAGATTTACCACCACTGAAGGCACCCAAGGCGGGTCCTTCCTTGTATATATTTCTTTTCTGCATTTTTTATCAGATTGTATATATTTATTTCAGCATTTCAGCTTTTAGTTTTCAAGAGCCTAAGTGAAGCTTAGAGCAAACCCCGACTTCGCAGCGAAGTCGGGCATCGCTCCCGGAACAGTGCGACATCAGGAGTTTGAAAGAAAGCAGCTGACAAAAAGCCCAAAATTTGACTAAGTGCTGGGTGCGCAACCCGACTTCGCAGCGAAGTCGGACTGCGCACCGTCTTGGGAGCGCAGTTGGGAAGAGCAGAGCAAAAAACGGCTAAGTGTCCAAATCAGACTGCGCAACTTTTCTGAGCGAAGTCTGACTGCGCAATCAAGTCTGGGCGAAGTCGGAGTGCGCACGTTTTCTAGGCGAAGTCCGAGTGCGCCCTCAATTTCGGGCGCACCTTGGGTGACCTGTCGCGGGAAACAAGGAAAAATGATAAAATGTTTCTAAGTGCGGGCCCAGACAACGCAGCTTGGCATAGTGCAAAGTTGGGTTGCGTCCCTCCTTAAAACCTTGGGCCAAAAGTTCTCCCTCGAAATGTGTGCCCGAGCGGCGGCTATGACGTCATCGAAAGCGCGAGGTCCGAAAAAATTCTAAAAAATGATTGCGCGACTTTCAAAAAGGATGTCATTAAGAAAGCAGGCGCATTAGAGCCAACCACAACCAGGGTACGCTTTCCAAGGATAAACCCACGCACAGCCGCCAAAGAATCATAACGCTTCTACCAACTTCAGGCAAATCACCTTAACCTCTCCTCCTGCGCCATTAATGTTGTTTCCTTTGCCTAGAAAAGGAGGCTCTGGCATACTCAGAACATCCAAATTGTCGAGCTAACTCTGAGCTGCAAGGTCCAGAATTAAGCAATCAGTAGCCAGAATCCTTGTCTCTGCCACTTCGAACAGAAAGAAAAGAGAGGATGGACAAGGGGAAAGCGCCAATGCCGGCGCAACCCAGCGACGAAGAGCGCGAGGCTGAAGAACAGACAGAATCCAGCGCTCATGAGAGCGAAGCGCCGCGTGAGCAAACCAGGAGGACCAGGGCGAAGAGAAGTCGAGGGCAAGCTCCACCGCCGCCCATTAATCACCTGGCCGGGTATAGAGACGGCTCGTTCTCTATCAGCCTCACCAAGCTGCGGCCGAATATAGCGAAGTGGGCTGACAAAGTTTCGCCCTCACACCATGTCGGGGCTGCATATAAATCGAACCTGTACCGGTTCTTGTGCCCTCCTGTCCACCAATGCCCGGAGCTGATTGAATCCATTGCGGCATATTACAAGCCAGCTGCCCGACAAGTCTATGACAACAAAGGAAGAGTATTGTTCACACTCTTCAGGGAGAGCGTCCAGCCAGCCTTCGCCCCGGGGCTCCAACGACGACCCCAACGCAATTGTCAGGAGGATCAACCTGGACGAACAGACGGGCAGATTCACCCAGACCAAGCGGATGAGAGAATTCCTCGACTCAGAATTGAAGACTCCGCTTCTAGCCGGACAATGGCCCACAGGCCCAATACCCCTGGATAGATTCGAAAACAAATATATATACATCATCCTGGCATGGGTACTCGGCTGCGATTCTGACAGAGTGGTACGCCCATACTAGCTGGCGCTGGCAGAATGCATCCTGCACGGGGAGTTTTACGACTCCACGGCGCAAAGGAGTGGAAAGCGCCCTATTTTCTTCGACTGGGCAGACTGGCTGGCATACGCCATACATTCGAACCTGGTCAAGTTGCAGCAGAAGCAGACAACAGAATTTCGGCTCTGCTCGTTCCTCACATGGTTGTGCCTATACCACACGCACTACCGGATTAGGGTTCCTGACTTGAAGAAGGTAAACGAAAAAGGAGAGCCGCTGCCTGTGTACGAATGGACCGAGGCCCTGTACAGGAAAGGGTCATTCTATGAGTTCAATTTCAAATTTCTAAGTATGGTCCTAGCGTTGTTCAACGGCGAGGCATCCCGCCCACCAGAGGCCATGACGAGCTATCTGAGGAAGTACAAGCACGGGGACACCTTCCGGCTAACGCAGGGAATTGTGGTCAGAATCTACGGATTCAAGGGGAAGTCGTTCCTGCTGCCCTACTTCTGCACTGACCACCAGTTCGGGATGGAGATTTCACGCCAGATGGACTATGTTGAGGAAGAGTTCGGCCAGGGAAAAAAGAAAGGCCATATTTTTCAGTATCCTATTTGCTGGGCGAACATCCAAGTGCACGAGATTGGACAACATGTCTACCTCGAGCAAGAACTCATCGACATGGGCCTGATACAGCTTCCCCAGCGCTGGAAGTATGACCCGATTGGGGTCAGAGGTAAATTTGCGCACATCTGCCCCCGAGCAGAGATCATGCAAGAAAGGTGCAACAGAACAGGTGCAGACCTGGAATGGCACATTGAGCGGATGCAATCATGGCCGCCATGGCATGATTTTTACTGCGAGGAAGTGACGTATGATCCAGAGCGAAACCCGGATCACCGGTTAGATTCGGCGGGCTTCAAGAAATTCCTCTCCAAGGTGGCGCCCCTCAACTGGCAAAAGGACAAAATCATTGAATGCTGGAAGATGAGATGCCGCACGCAACACGATAAATCTAACCGAAAGACGTTGGCCGTTGATGATGAGTTTTCGGCCTTATATGATCAATACGTTGACACGTGGCGGCCTTTCGCATTTCGAGATTGCGTTCCCCGAGGCGCTAGGAAAAGGTATACAAGGAGGTCCCCGTCCCAGCAATTATCTACTCCAGGGACTTCCAACGCGACGCCAACGAGCAGCCAAGTGGGCCCAATGTTGCCTCCAGCTCCTGAAGCATTACCCGAAAGGGCGCAAGGGCCAGAAAAGTCAACTCCAGAGGTGGCCCCCCAAGTGGAAAAGGCGCCAGAACAGCCAGCTAGTAGAACGGCCGCGGCAAGCATCCTCCCGGCTAGACCCAGGTACAAGTTTACCGTGGGAACATCGCAGCCTGCCGCCCCAACCTCCTCTCCCTCCTTTGAGCAAGCTGCAGCGCCAGAAGAAAAGAAGAGGAAGAGGAGCGAAAAGGCCAAACGGCCTAAGGAGTCTGTACAGCAAACGGCCGCAGCGCAGACAGGGACAGCCGCGCCGAAAATCGTCTCGCTAGACAGCCCTGAAGCAGAAGCAGAAACTTGGGCTGCAGGCGTCCTTCAAACAGCGGCTCAGGCGGAGCCCGCAGGTACGTCCACTTCCCCGCTCCCCCAAATCCCAGTCGGCCCTGCCATAACGCCGTCCCCCATTGTATCAGGGCAAGCCATAGTCCCATCCTCTTCATCTCAGACCACCCAACCCTCGCACAGCCCCCATTCCTTCGACTAGTTCGCCCAAGACCCGAACGCTTTCCAGTCCCTCGGCCAAACCCTGGAACCCTCGCCTGCGGCCAGTGCCGAGCTACGCATACATCGCCGCGCCGCTCACCTCCCTTGTTCAAAACCCCGCCTACGCCTTCCACTCAGCCGCTCGCTTCCCCTAGGACCCGGTCGCCCTTAAAAGCGACCACGACTTCTGGAATACCTCCTGCTTCGCTGTTTGCAGGAAAAATGCCGCAGCAAGACCCAATGCTGGAAGACCTTGACTTCATGGGAGAACAGCTGCAGATCGCAGATGATCAGCCTCTGGCAGCAAAGGCCGCAGGGTGTTCCGCCTCTTTCCTCCAGGGCGTCAAACGGAGAAGAGCCGAGGAGATAGCTGCCCCGGTGAAGCGCACCAAGTACGACTTGGACAGGAGAGTGCTGAGAACTGAGAAGTTGATCCCGAAAGTGAAGAAGCCTCTCCGGGAAATGACCGAGGCAGACTATGAGCACCAAGTCAAGGAGAAGAGCTTTGATGACATAAACGAGGAATACAAAATCAATGGTATTCGTCGTAGAACACATAATCTCCTTGTCAAGCGGCTCGAGAGTCAGGAGGCGTTGTTTCAGCTGCAAAATAACTCAAGGCAGCTGGAGGAAAATCTGGCTAGGACCACCGCACAGCTGGAGTCTGCACAGCAGGAGATCAACGACCTGAAAGCCCAGCTCGCCGCCTCTCAGCAGGAGGCCGCAGCGCAAAGACAGACAACCGAACAACTGTCAGAGGAGAAAAGGGCAGCGCTGGAGCAGGTCTCTCAACTCCAGGATTCGTTAAGGCAGGCTAAATCTCAGCTTGAGGAGAAAACATCCCAGACGGCGGCCTTTTCGAAGAATAAAGTCAAAACGATGCGGGCTGGTTTGCTGCAGGGATGCAGGGCCAACGTTGTCAGGTCCATATCCGTCCTGGACTTCGCGTCCAGGATCCAAGAAGTATCTGCCCAGGGAAAGCCTGTGGTAGAGGAGGCCGAACACCAAGCGAAGCAGTGGCTGGACTTGGCAATGAAACTTGAGGAGTACGAGCGCAAAGGCCTCCGATTTCCCCCGATGTCCCGAATTGCCTTAGAATGGGCAGATGCAAGGGTAACCTTGCATAATTATTTTGAAAAAACAGAGAAAATAAGGGCCGCCAGGAAAATGCTGGACGCATTAGACCACGAAATGAACATTTGCCTGGCCCCCTTCAACGCTCTTTCTGAGCACGGTTGCCCGAGCTTCGTCCAAGATGGAGAATTTCTGACCCTTGAGCAGGTGAAGATGAATTGGCTGTCTTTCGAGGCAGACACGTCAGAAATTGACAGCTGGGCCGAGCCAGTCCAGGAAGCTCAGGTCACCCAGATGGTGTCGAGATATTGCAAAATCAACACCTCCCTTAAGGAGTTGGGAGAGAGATACAACACCATCGACGTGCATGCGGTTGCAGCATTCAGAGCAGCGCTGAAAGATGTCAGCGACTTAGGGCCCTTTCAGGCAGCAGCCTGGGACCAAGCCAAGGCCGCATACAATCATGTCCGTGAGCGGGAGCAGCCGGCCGAGCAAGAGGGTGACAGTGGCGACCATTCAGACTCAGAAGGAGGAGAAACAGAAGAAGCAACTGCCGAAAGTGGATCTGAAGAGGAGCAGTTGCCCAAGAAGAAGCCGTCAGAGCAGCGGAAGGTAGGGGAAGGGAGTTCCTCCGCGCCCAAAGGATGAAGGCCTGGTTCTTTGCGTCGAGGCGAGCTCGACACCCCGCGAGCCGCCAGGAATGTTGCCACATTTTGCACGGGGTGCCATGTTTTCAAAATTTTGTAAGTATGTCGCTCTCCCTTCCCTCCATCTCCTTTCCCTTTCTCCACTGTTTCCCTTTCTCCCCCTATCGCTTGCATTCCTCCCTTTTCCCCTTGTTCTTTCTTCGGCCAAAACAGAGCAAACATTCCCTGAAAAATTCTAAGTCTAAGAGCGCAACCCGACTTCGCAGCGAAGTCGGGGTGCGCCCTTAAGTTCGAGCGCACTAGGGAATGCGAAGTGCGGAAGCTGACCGAAAATGAGCAGAATTTGGCTAAGTATGGGGGCGCAACCCGACTTCGCAGCGAAGTCGGGGTGCGCTCTTCTCCCCGTGCGCACTTGGGAAGCAGTGTCTCCAGAAATCAGCTAAGTGCCGGAGCGCAACCCGACTTCGCAGCGAAGTCGGGGTGCGCTCCCCTTCTTGCGCGCAGTCCGAGCAGCGGCCAAATTGACTAAGTGCTGGAGTGCGCAACCCGACTTCGCAGCGAAGTCGGGCTGCGCCCTCTGACCTGTGCGCAGTTGGGCAAGATCCATCAAGCAGCCCAAAAATTGGCTAAGGCACGGAGGCCTCCCAAACTGCGCTGTTCCCCACTTGCGCTATCCAATTGCGCTCTGATCCCAGGCGAAGTTGGACATAAAGGAAAGACTGCCTTTCAAGGCAGACATGTGTCCCTCATCAGAATTTGACAAGTGTCCAGCCTCGGGATTCGAGCCGAGATGTGATGGGAAAAGGACAAGCATGGGCCGAGTTATCTGCCGCAGCTACCCTCATTTAAGCTGACGCAAAGTCTCATCAACCGCACTGCCACGTAGCTGCCGAGTTTTCAGGTGGACCTTGCTGCAAGTACAGTCCCTGCCTACAGGAGTCAGCATCAGCAGCTCTTTTGCCGCTTTTGTCAGCTATTGTCTGGTCTGGGACTTTGTGCCCATAATTGTAATCGGGGGGAAATTGCGCTATAAATAGCCGCACCACTTCATTGTAAAGGGTGGAAGGGGGATATCCTGCTAGGGAACCATTGTAGCTATACGTTTGCTTCTGAATGCAAGACACACACTTGGCTCTATTTTGTTGTTATCATTCTTTATGCTGCCTTTACTTGTCATTTCTGCCTCATGTTGCTTATTTCATTGCTTACTGTTATACTGAACTCTGGATTCCAGTATTTGATGATTAAGTATTCCTGGAATGCATAGATAGAGGATACATAGGATGTATGACAGCTGTAGTTTCTATGGTGTGTTCTGTATTTAATTGCTGTTAGTAGTGGTGATTGATCGTTGCCGTGCTGCTTATTCCCCCCACCCAACTCAAATCACATTTGAATCTCTTTCCGCATTTTTATCTCTTTCCTGTACTCTTAGCTAAAACAATTGAGAAAACCCATAGGAAGCCGGCCTTCTCCGGAGATTGGCACGGAAGGCATTCCTTCCTTCCGGCCTTTCAATCTGGTGGGCGAATCTGGGGCGCATTTAACCAAATCCTTTCCTAATGGCAGATTCGTAACCAACAGTTATAATACTAACAATTTTGCAGAATTTCATGCCCTCAAGACAGGAATGGAGCTGGCAGTAGAAAAAGAAATCAAACAACTTATAGTGCGAGGGGACTCTCAATTGGTTATTAACAACTTGAACAACAAAGCTAAGTCAAAATATATTTGGCTTCAAAGAGTGTATCAAGAAGTGAAGGAAATCAACCTTAATTTTGATCATATCCAATTTGAACACATCCCCAAGAATCTAAATAAAAGAACAGATTAATATGTAGCACCAGAAAGATGTGCAACGTTAGCTGAACACCCAACGCTAATTGAACTTGCTGCACCAGAAGAGCACGTAGTACCAGTAGGGTAGGCAGTACCAACTGAATTTACAGTATCAACAGCGTAGGTAGCACCAACTAAATTTGCAGCGCCAAGTGAATATGTAGAAACAAGCAAAGATGTAGCGCCAGATGAACAAATAGCGCCATTAGAACATGTAGCACCTGAGAAACATGTAGTGACAATCAAATACGAAGTGATAGTGGATTATGCAGCATTAGCCGGACATGTAGCGACATCTGAATATGCAACACTAATAGAACATATAGAACCACATGCAATACAAGTAGAACAATCAACGCATACAAAAAATGTGGATCAAGCAGAACATACAGAAGGAGGAACTGTAGGAAAAGAAGGAAGAAGACCCTATCAAAGTCAAGAAAAGCATGATCTAGGATAATTGGTTACCCAACCCTTGATCTTGTCTAATGTGGATGTGTATGCATATTCTATAATTATTCATCCCACTTGTAATACAAATTTATTTTCCTTTTAAAAATAATAATAATAATATGAAATGGCATGAGCTTAATTGGTTAAATTCCTCGACTTTCATGGAGGATACCCAGGTTCAAAACTTGCCAAGTGATACTGTAGGCGCTAGTACAAATGTGCCTCAACCAAAGAAATAGAAAAGTCAAATAAAGTGTGTTGGAAGTCAAACACACAATTTAATTTTGTATCATTGGTTTTGACGACACAAGTTGTGATGTAATAAATTTGATAGTCTAAAGTTTTGGAATGTAAATAAAGTTGTATAATGTAATACATCTAATCATGTGTTAAGTGTGAACGGAGGGTAGTTATCACCCAGTTAGAAGTGAGGTGTCCACGATGGTAGTTGTTGTTCACTTACCAATCCCAAAGATAAATAACCCCCCTCATTCATATGAGCAAGGACCACGCATCATATTGTACCTTGTATATTGCATAGGAGGATACTGGGTATTGTAGAGAGAGTAGATACGTTTGCACAGAGATTGCTCTAGATGAGATACTCTGCACAGTATCATAGATTGTATATGTAAGATAGTGCCATACACAGTCCATCGTATGGGCAGATGTTAATGCAATATCTACTCATATTTATCCTTCATCTATTACTATTGTATGTTTCTTGTATGTGTTAATATTGTTGATTACTGCAGTAGATAGATTTTGTTAGTTGTATCCTTTCAAGTTCTATAGGGTTGAAGTCATACAATGGAGTCACTCTATAACGAAGTTGTACAAGAGTTTTCGTACAATAGTGATTGCCTTATAGTCAAAAGCCGTACAATGAAGATTCAAATGCCATATAGTGGAGAGCAATTGTTGTACAGTGGAAAGTTGTGAAAAGTAATGAATGTTAGCAGTCTGGAAAAGGATAGACTTTCCTATTCATAGACTGAATTGTTTGAAGCTGAGACTAATGCAGTCATAAAGCTGATCATTAAATCTGTCAATTCAAATTGTTCCTCCAAAGGTGGAATACCACCGGTGTGCTACAGATACAAGCATAATTGCCAAGCTGTTGTAATACCGCTATGTGGTCATTTTGAAATAGACATGGGGCCTGTTTCAATCCCATATAACCAATTAAAAATATTAATAATAACCATAGTTGAGAAAATCGGAATCGGACCGGAATTGACATGGAAAAGAATCGGAAAAATTTGGGAAACGGCAAAAAATCAGGGACAAAATCAGCATTTTTCATTGAAAAAACCGAAGAAAATGCAATTTTTCATTGAAAAAAGCTTTTTTTCATGCATATCAGAATTTTTCGGGAAAAAATCGGCTAGCTTGTGAATCGGGAAAAATCGGATTGAATCGGGATTTTTTGCAGATTTTCTCAACTATGATAATAACAACATAAACTTAGAAGGTCTCTAATTGAAACAGAGAAGTGGAATTCATTGTTTCTGGCTGCATCATTTAGGTCTATAGAAGGTTTGCCATCTTTGAAATCTTTTATCATTGTGTGTGTGTGAACCCTTTGTAAGCAAAACATGTTGGCTAAAAATGAATCTTATTTGCGTCCATGCAAGTGACCATGGTTCTACATGAAGTTCTAAGATTGTAACGTTGGGAATTATGCAGCTTTGACACACCTACAACAAAATAAAGTTAGAGAGACTTTACCATTTCAGCTGGCAAAAGACTTTTGCTTTAGTAATTGCAGTCTACCATCATCTATAATTATGGGGAAATGATGCTACTTAGCCTGCTAAGCTATACTGCAGGAAACTTCTAGGGCGCCCCTATTTTGTAAATGTTTCTGAAACAGAAACTGCTTAGAAATTCCCAGAAACTTATCATCTAGACTTTCCACATTATTGAATGTTTACTTCGGCATTTTTTTTGCAGTTCCAACTCTCGATGGGTGTTCTCTCATATATTCTGGCATTTTGAGCAAAGATGAGTCTAACTTTGGGATTTTAGAAAGATTGTGCAAGACTTAATCAAGACCTACATGCAGTATGTATGACCCCCTTTGATAAAACATATCTCTATGTTTAAAAAGATTCTAAGACAGTGAAAAGAGAACCAAAAAACAATAACTTAGAAAAAGAAATAGGCTGGGATCAAAGAAGCAAGAGACTAACATTTGCATTCTAAAATTTCTTTTATATGTAGTATGAAATAGGCCTAAATGACAGGGCCAGAAAAACTGTTGTATGGATTCCTATAATATCAACATGAATATTTCCTTCGTTGCGCTTGATCTCAAGAATAGGAAACATCATCTTCATGCACGTTTTTGTTGTTGTTATTATGGTTGGATTTTTTGATGGTGGTGTTGATTTTAATGATTTTGAAGACTGATAGATGAGTTTATGACCCTGCACTAAGATAGTAGAATGCACATAGTGATGCCACCAAATTCTGGGTTGTACACACCATTTGTAAGAAAAAAATGGATTTACAGAGATAAGATTGATTGGTTGTAAACTGCCCTTGAACTGGGCATGTGTAGACACCTCCATTAGTTTAACTTACATGCAATTAGTGAACTATATATATTACATGTGAATGGACATCTCAATCAGTCCAATTTGTACGATATGGACATGCAAACCTAGACTCTCTAGTTTACCATTCTAACTGTAAAACATGGATATAATGTGGAGATAAGTCCTATTATTTCCTCCCCAACTTCTACATAAGATGAGGAAAATTTGTAGGCAGAGGAGGTGGTACATGAACATCACATCTGCATGATTGCATGCATGTATGTGCCATGTCACCATTGGTGATACATGTAAATACATTTTGTCATATGTGTTGTAGGAGTTTTGTCTTAAGTATGTTGCCAATAATGTTGTCACACGTTAACATGGCAACATAAGTGTCTGTAATAAATGTAATGTGTTATGGGGTATATTTTAAGGTTTAGTGTATATAGATAGTTTAGTGGTAGTTACGCAGTTCCCAACCATCTATCAGACCGTGACGATGTTAGGAGGTGAAGTCATTATCTAGATCTCCAATGTTCTTCAACAGAGAGGTGCATGGTGGTGCAGCTTATAAAGAGAAAACGAACAGTTTTTTGGAGTCTTCCTTAGGGAGAGGAAACAAATAGTTTGTTTTTTCTATAAAAGGGGAATGACCCCTTGCATGTAAATGTTGATTGAATGTAATTCTGCCAAAATCAATAAAAGATCAAGTTGCCATTGCCCCGTGGTTTTTCCTGCACATTGCAAGTTTTCCATGTAAAATCTGTGTTACTTGTTTTTCCTGCGTTATTGTGTTTTTCTGCTTGCACATAATTTTGCTATATTTTCTAACATCTGATATTCGAGCCTAGGGTTTTGTGCGAGTGGGAGCTGCAACAATGACTGGAAGTGTAACCAAGTTTGAGATTGAAAAGTTTGATGGCAGGAACTTCGCCCTGTGGAAGATGAAGGTGGAGGATTTGTTGGTTCAAAATGACCAAGCCCTAGCCTTGAAAGGGGTCGCAAGTAAACCAAGCAACATGAAAGATGAGGAGTGGGTAACGTTGGATAGGAAGGCAGTTTCTACAATCCGTCTATGCCTAGCAGACTCTGTCTTGTTCAATGTTGTTGAAGAAAAGATCGCGAAAGCCCTTTGGAAGAAGCTTGAAAAGTTGTATGAGACGAAATCTACAACAAATAATTTTTTTTTTAAAAAACAGCTTTACAGCCTAAGGATGAAGGAGGGTTCATCTGTGGCGGGATCACTTGAATGAGTTTAATACCCTTATCAGTAAACTGGTTTCAGTTAATGTGAAGATGGAGGATGAGGACATAGCTATCACCCTACTTTTTTCCCTCTCGGAGACTTGGGATCATTTGGTGATGACCATCAACAATTCATCATCAGGAGCTCTAACTTTTGATGATGTGGTAGCCGCTTTGTTGGCAGAATATTTGAGGTGGAAAACATCTTTGGAACCCTCAACCAATGAAGCCCTAGTTGTGAGAGGTCGATCTTTCAATAAGAGTCAACAAAGTAGATCATAGTCCATATCTAAGTCTAAAGGACACAAGCTGAAATGGAAGTGCTGGCATTGTGGGAAGCTAGGGCACTCAAAGAAAGATTGTTGGCAATTAAAAAATGGAAAAAATGGTGAAAAGCAATTTCAGCCATAAGCTGAGGCTAGTATAGTAAATTCTGGAGAGACGACATGTGAGGCTTTTTGTATCTTGCAACAACAGATCTATTTTATATACCTGGGTTTTGGAATCGGGTGCATCTTTCCACATGTCTCCTCACAGAGACTGGTTTGACAAATATCAACCATATAGTGGTGGGAAGGTGTACTTGGGTGATGATCACCCTTTAGAAATTGTGGGAAGAGGGGACATAAGGATCATGCTGGACGATGGTAGAGAAAGGATGTTATGTGATGTACGACATGTGCCAGATTTGTAGAATTTCTCTCAATCAAGATGATGGATAGGCTAGGGTATTCTATCACTTTTGGTAACAACTATTGCAAAATTACCAGAGGTGCTATTGTAGTATCAAAGGGAGCATGATATGGGACCCTATATCGTTTATGCGGTGATACAGTGAAAAACCATGTAGTAGCAACAAATTCAGTTCAGGATGCAATAATGCTATGGCATCAACGCCTAGGCCATATGAGTGAAAAATGTCTGAAAATTCTGAATGACAGAGGTATGCTTTATGGGATTAAGTCTTGCAATTTAGACTTGTGTGAGCTCTGTATTTTTGGTAAACAAAAGAGGGTTCGGTTTCATCGCAAGCCCTGGTAAGAGTTCTGATTTTCTGCAACTTATACATTCGGATATATTTGGACCAATCTCCACTCAGTCCTTAAATGGTGCCATCTATTTTCTGACTTTTATAGATGATTATTCTAGGAGTGTGGGTTTATTTTCTGAAAAGGAAGTTGGAATCTTTGCAGAAATTTAGAGTTCAAAACTCGAGTAGAGAAAAGTTTGGGCAAGCCTGTTTTATGTCTTAGGTCAAATAATGGGGGTGAATATTGCTCCAAGAATTTGATAAATTTTGTATGCAGGAAGGAATTAAGCACCAGAATATTGTACCATATACTCCACAACAAAATGGTGTGGCTAAGCGGATGAATCACAAAATCATGGAATGTGCAAGAAGCATGCTCGGCGCATCCATGTTGGATAAAAGGTTCTGGGCAGAGGCTGTTAATACAACTTTTTACCTCATTAACAGGTCACCTACAATTGCTTTGGATGGACAAATTCCATAGGAGGTTTGGTGTTGTAAGCCATTTGATTACTCTCATTTGCGTACCTTTGGCCTTGATGCATTTGCCCATGTGCTAAATAAAAAAGGTCCAAACTTGACCCAAAGTTAAGCAAATGTGTTTTTCTTGGCTATGGATATGTAGTAAAGGGGTATAGACTATGGGATCCTACTGCCCACAAGATAATTATTAGTCGAGATGTTATTTTTGATGAAAAATCCATGCAAAGTGTTAGGATCCCATCCTAACCCTTAATGTAATAAATTCCATGATGTAATAATTCCTAAATAACATGGGTAGTACCCATGATTAATATTTTGTAATGTTCTAAGTTTTAGCTTATTTAGTGCCTATGACAAATGGCACCCTTTTTATATAACACATGGTAGATAGGTTATGTAAGGTGGCCTTGTGCATGTAATTCGAGTGGCATTGTGCATGTAATTCGAGTGGCACTATGCATGTAATCCAGGTGGCATTTTGCATGTAAGCCAACCATGGAAGGGAACTCTTTAAATACCCGAGAAGGCACCAATGTATTCATATTTTTGCAAATTAATGAAGTGTTGAAGGAGGTTGCCCCCTCGAAGAGGCCTACGATTCTATCTTATTGTGAGATTGTTCCTTTATGCAAATTTATGTTATAATGTGTATTTTGTTCTGAATATTAATATGATGTTTATGTGAGTTTATTTCCAAGCAATTATGTGAGAGTGTGTTTATTTGAGTTTATTTTATAGTAGAATCCTAACAAGTGGTATCAGAGCGCTTTCCAGGGCCAAGTTCTGCTGCAACAGTAACGATTCTTGCTTGTTAGGTATAATCCTCTGTTATTTTCATGTAATTTTTTTTTACTATTATCAAAAAAAAAAAGACAAATACCAGTCAAAAAAAAAAATAGTCCTTTTTAGTTGAGTACGTAGAAACCCTGTCTCGGGGGTTTTAAAATATTGCGAAGGATCTGTCATTATTGGCTAAGCTAGATAGCCCATACAACGTCTAGTGAAGTGAGGGGCGATCAGGCTCCAATACCCAGGCCTCAAACAGAACTTGCGCATGGACTTGAGCTCCCACGCATCTTCGGGTGTATCGGGAGACCATTCTAGGGTTAACAAAATTTTATCCAATAGGAAGCTTATCGGCCTTGTATCATCCATAGTCCACGGGACACAGCATCCCGGATGATTACCCTCCCGTACTATTAGAGAGGCAGATAGTGTGCTCAAGGGTATGTGTGGAATCCTCCTTGGGTAGTGGCCTAAAATATTGGTCCGAGCACTATTGTTCATCACTGCTGTATAACAGAGAGCCTATGGGTGTTACATACTCCTTTACTTAGCATACCCAGGTTCTGTTAAAACTTCAACCTGCAACAAAATCACAAACCAAAACTCCTTGTTTGTAAACCTGCATTCCAAATTCCCAAAAGTGAGCATATGAGAAAGGAATCCTCTACCAAAAAAATAACACACATTGCATGAATTCGGGATAGAATATGAGGGTGACAGTTAAGTTGATAGTTTGGAGAATAACAATCAAATTTACAGATAGCGATATAGATGAGGTCGATCAAGTTAGCATAGTCGGGTCGAGGACTCGAGTTTCGGTGTCGAACATAAGCGTCATAACAGTAACCTACACAATATAGAGAATCTTCAGACTAGTGAGGTAAGCGATGTCGGAGAGACTCGTCCAGTGCGAGCAAAATAGTGAGCGAGTGACCAGAGACCAATTATAGATAGTGCTCCAATACCCAACTTTTGCACTGTAGCTCAAAATAAAAAAATGTAAACACCGTTAGACTCAGAAATACAGGAGATAAAAAAAAAGTCTAGGGTGCCCAAAAGTAGTCTTGTGGGATATAGCTCATTGTGACCACCTCTTCGATCTAATCGTTTTAATATATAGCACCCAAGCACTTTTTTGGACACTTACTAAAAATAGTAAGTTCTGAAACCCAATTCTAATTTTAGTAACTAGTCACAAAAGGTTCCAAAATGGCCCAGGGTACCCGTGGACATCAAAAAGAGCTAGAACAGATGGACTCCTTAACAAAAGCCATTGAGAATTTGAACTTGGCAATTTTATCCATAAGGGAAGAGGTCCAAGGTCTTCGTCTAGATCATGAGGCCACTAGCGCTTGCTTAGAAGAAACACTGATAAATGTGGGTAGCAAGTTACATAAGGGACCACTCAAAACAAAACACCAGGCTGAAAACTCTACAAGGAATGACCATGACCCATCCTTTAAAATGCCACAATTGGACTTCCCTCGATTTAATGGGAAGGATGTTGATGGGTGGTTATGTAGGGTTGATCAATTCTTTAGACTTCATAATGTTCCCATATATCATCGAGTTCAGATGGCTTTCTTCAATTTGGAATCTGAGGCTCTACATTCCAACCCAAATCTCTCTTGGGAGGAATTTGAGTCCCAATTACTGACCCGATTTGGGCCTAGTGAGTATGAGGACTTCACAGGGGCCTTGACCAAACTACAACAAACATCCTCAGTCCTTGATTACCAAACTTAATTTGAAAAATCTGCCAATAAGACAAGAGGATTGACGTAAGGGTTCTTCACGAGTTGTTTTATCAGTGGGTTAAAAGGGGATCTCCAAGCTGAAGTAAAGATGTTGAAACCACATTCCATGATGGAAGCTATCAGTTTGGCCCATCTGGCTGAATCTAAACTCTCAAACCAAAGGAACCCCCCATGGTTTCCTCAAAATTGACCTTCATTTCCTTTTCAAACCCAAAATTCAGTGGATAGTAAACCTACTACACCCAAGCGACTGACTATAGAGGAGATGGATGCACGTCGTGCCCAAGGATTATGTTATAATTATGATGAAAAGTTTTTTAAAGGACATAAGTGTGCAAACAAAAGACTGTTCTTGATAGATGTTGAGGAACCTGCTAACACTGACCGGAGTGATGAGGATGAGGACCCCCCTGAAACACCTTCTCCATGGGAAGAAGATACACAAGGGTTTGAGGCAGAGATTTCAATCCATGCTCTTGCAGGCATTACCACTCCACAAACCATGAAAGTTGTGGGATTTTTTAAGGGCCAACGTCTTACCATCCTTATTGATTCAGGCAACACACACAACTTCATTGATCCTCGAGTTGCTAAGCGGGCAAATTGCTATATCCACACTTGTAATTCATTCGAGGTCATGGTAGCCAATGGGGGAACATTACCTTGTAAAGGAAAATGTCGTAATGTCAAGATTAGGATAAGGGACTATGAACTCAAGCAGGACATGTTTGCCCTCCAGTTGGGAGGATGTGATATGGATTTGGGATCTCAATGGTTGAGTACGTTGGGCACTATCAGTTGGAACTTTACAGAACTCTGGATGCAATTCTCCCAAAATGGACAAACACACTTACTCAAGGGCTCCCCTATAGGAACACCTCACCTCATTAGTTCCAATCGTATGGAGAAAGTGCTAAAGAAATCAAAATGTGGGGTCATTGCACAACTCTTCTTCATCCAACCAACCACTTCACTAATGGCTGAAATTCCATCAGACCTACAACTAGTTCTACACAAACATGATGTTGTCTTTGCAGAACCAACTACACTACCACCGCATCGCTCTCATGACCATGCTATACCATTGCTCCCAGGTAGTGCACCACCAAATATCAGGCCATACAAGTACCCTCATGCCATGAAATTAGAACTGGAAAAATTGGTACAGGAATTACTCAAGGTTGGTGTCATCCGGCCTAGTACTAGCCCCTACTCCTCGCCTGTCCTACTTGTTCCCAAGAAATATGGATCATGGCGCCTATGTATTGACTACCGGGAACTCAACAAGACTACGATCAAGGATAAATTTCCTATTCCAGTAGTTGATGAATTACTCGATGAGCTACACGAGACCATGTATTTCACCAAGCTTGATCTCCGCTCTGGGTACCATCAGATCCGACTCAAGGATGAGGACATACCCAAAACTGCCTTTTGCACTCATGAAGGTCATTATGAATTCTTGGTAATGCCATTTGGTCTCACAAATGCTCCTTCTACATTCCAAAGTCTTATGAACAACATCTTCCGGCCCTTTCTACAAAAGTTCATCCTTGTGTTCTTCGATGACATCTTGATTTACAATAGCACATGGGAAGAGCACCTCAATCATGTGGATCAAACCTTACAGTTTTTAGTCACCCATCACCTTTTTGCCAAAATGTCCAAGTGTTCCTTTGGTCTGATTGAAGTAGAGTATCTGGGACACATTGTCTCACAGGATGGCATCAAGATTGACCCTAAGAAGATTCAAGTAGTTCAAGAGTGGCCAAAACCTCGCACCCTCAAGGGACTTCGAGGATTTTTAGGGTTTACAGGCTATTATCACAAATTTGTCTGAAATTATGGGAAGATAGCTGCCCCCCTCACCTCCATGTTGAAAAAAGATTCCTTCACTTGGATAGGGCCTACTGACCAAGCCTTCATTGAACTCAAGCATGCTATGACCGCCACTCCCATCTTAGCCATGCTAGATTTCTCTAAACCATTTGTCATTGAAAGTGATGCTTCTGGTCGTGGTATTGGGGCAGTATTGATGCAAGAAGGATGACCTGTGACTTTTACTAGTAAGGCACTCTCTGATCATAATCTGGAGAAATCCTCATATGCTAAGGAAATGTTAGCCATATTGCATGCAGTCACACATTGGTGACCTTACCTCATTGGGCGTCACTTCTCCATCAAAACCAACCATCAAAGTCTCAAATATTTTCTAGAACAAAGAGTTGCCACGCTTGACCAACAAAAGTGGGTATCTAAACTCATGGGCTATGATTATGATATCACCTACAAAGAGGGAAAGGAGAATATTGTGGCTTATGCTCTTTCTCGCCAAATGGAGACCATAAGTATGTTGTGTGCCCTCTCAGCACCACTTCTGCAATGGATTGATTCCTTGAGTCAAGAAGCACGTCAGGATGCAGATTTGGAAGCTTTGATAGCCTCACTAATGGATGATCCAGATTCTGCACCAGGGTATAATTGGAATGGCCATGATCTGCGCTACCATCAACGCCTGGTTCTACCTCATAAGTCCCCACTTCGAGAGCTCCTCATGAAGGAATTGCATGCCACTCCCTTGGCAGGCCATTTAGGGTTCCTTAAAACATATGAGCGACTCAAGCGCACCTTCTTTTGGAAAGGTATGAAACATGACATCTGCTCTTTTTTTACTGCCTGTGACACATGTCAAAGAATGAAAGGTGAAACAATGCACTCTTCGAGCACTCTTCAGCCATTTCCTATCTCGGATCAGGTTTGGATCGACATTTCCATGGAATTTATAGAAGGGCTCCCTAAATCTGGAGGCAAGTCAGTTATTTTCATGGTAGTGGACCGCCTTTCAAAATATGCTCACTTTTGTGCCCTTGCCCATCCTTATACAACATCCATTATTGCACAAATTTTTCTTGATTCCATATTTCGCCTTCATGGCATGCCCACCTCCATTGTATCTGATCGTGATCCCAACTTCACTAGTCATTTTTGGCAAGAGTTGTTTAAGTTGCAGGGGACTCAACTCAAAATGAGTTTAGCCTACCATCCGCAAACGGATGGTCAAACGAGAGTTGTTAATAAATGCTTGGAAACCTACCTTCGTTGCTTTGTCTCAGATCATCCCACTCAATGGGCCAAATGGCCATCCTTGGCCGAATGGTGGTACAACACTTCCTATCATACCACAACCAAACTCACACCATTTGAAGCAGTCTACGGGTGCCTTCCACCTACGCCTTCCTCTTACATTCCTGGTAGCTCCAAGGTCCAGGTCGTCGATAACACTCTGAGTCAACACACTGAGGTCCTTCACCAACTTAAGTAGAATTTGAACATGGCCCACAATCGTATGCACCAACAAGTTGATCAACATCATTCTGAGCGTAGTTTTGATGTAGGTGATATGGTCTTCCTTCACTTGCAGTCGTACAAACAATCATCCCTACAACTTTGCAGGTGCCAGAAGCTTACTGCAAAATTCTATGGTCCTTACTAGGTTCTACAAAGGATTGGCCCCACAACTTACAAATTGGCGCTCCCACCTCCTTCCAAGCTTCATCCTATTTTTCATGTTTCCGCTCTCAAGAAAGTTGGGGGCAGACAGGTACAGGTTTAATCCACACTTCCTAAATTGGATGAAGAAGGCTCCATATTACTTGAACCTGAGCAGTAGTTGGATCGTCGGACTCGCACTCTTCGTAAATCGTACAATTACAGAGATCCTGGTTCAGTGGCGTGGGCTTCAACCTGAAGATGCTACATGGGAATCTCTCCACCAACTCTAGCAACAGTTTCCTCATTTCAGCTTTGAGGACAAAGCTTCTTCAAGGGGAAGGACATGTTAGGATCCCATCCTAACCCTTAATGTAATAACTTCCATGATGTAATAATTCCTAAATAACGTGGGTAGTACCCATGATTAATATTTTATAATGTTCTAAGTTTTAGCTTATATAGTGCCTATGACAAATGGCACCCTTTTTATGTAACACATGGTTAAGTCAAAAGTCATATATAGAAAATATTCTGCAGCACTTCAATATGCAGAATGCAAAACCAGTTAGTACCCCACTTCTTTCACACTTAAAGTTATCTTCCAACCAGTGTCCTAGAACAAAAGCATAGAAGACAAGCATATCTCATGTACCGTATTCATCAGCAGTAGGAAGCCTCATGTATGCCATGGTGAGCACCAGACTAGATATTGCCCAAGAAATAGGAGTAGTTAGCCGGTACATGGAAAATCCTAGTAAGGAGCATTGGAATGCGGTGAAGTGGATATTTAGATATTTAAGAGGCACTTCAGATGCTGCTATTTACTACGGATCATATAGTTTGCAAGTTAAATGTTTTGTGGATTCTAATTATGGTGGAGATAGAGATGGGAGAAAGTCCACTACAAGATGTACTTTCACTCTTGCTGGTGGAGCTGTGAGTTGGGCTTCTAAGTTGCAGTCTGTGGTGGCTTTATCAACCATCGAAGCATAGTATATTGCGAACGACTCATGCCGACAAAGAGGTAATTTGGCTAGAGCGATTGGTGGGTGACTTCAAGGTAATGCAGGGTAAAATTACATTGCATTGTGATAGCCAAAGTGCTATTCAACTAGTGAAGAACCCAACATTCCATGATCGCACGAAACACATTGATGTCAAGTACCACTTTATAAGAAATGTGGTGGAAGAAGGTAGGATCCTATTGCAAAAAATTGACACTGAAGTGAATCCTATAGATATGCTCACTAAACAGTCAAGACAGAGAAGTTTGAGTGGTGCAGAACTTCTCTGGGCTTGCTGAAAATGTGATAAGGGCAGCATTGGGCAATTGGCACTTGGATGGAAAAACATAGGCAAAGAATTCCTGTATATCGACTTCAAGTGGGCGAATGTTAGGATGTGAAGTCAATATCCAGATCTCCAATGTTCTTCAGCAGAGAGGTGCATGGTGGTACAACTTATAAAGAGAAAACAAACAGTTTTTTGGAGTCTTCCTTTGGGAGAGGAAACAAATATTTTGTTTTTTATATAAAAGGGAAATGACCCCTTGCATGTAAATGTTGATTGAATGTAATTATGCCGAAATCAATAAAAGACCAAGCTGCCATTGCCCCATGGTTTTTCCTACACATTGCAGGTTTTCCACGTAAAATCTGTGTTACTATTTTTTCTTGCGTTATTGTGTTTTTCTGCTTGCACATAATTTTGCTATATTTCTAACAATCAGATCCCGTGACCAATAAATGTAAACCATCTACCTTGGTCAAGGTATGTAGGTAGAGATGGAGATGTTCATCGGGTTATTAGGTTGAAGGATATTAGTCGAAGCATATTTCTGGCCTATGTGGTTTGTGTTGTATGCTTGACCAAACAAGAATGTATTGTAGTTGATTGAACTATGATGGATTACTTATATGCACCTGCAAGTTCTTTCCATTGTGCATCTTTATTTATATGTAACGGAATTATAGTATAGTATATTGCATTCTATATCTTTCTGTGGGAGTTGTACAAAATTCTTTATATAAATGATCCTTCAACTCTTAATTATAGAGGAAAATATCTTAAGTAAACCTTCACTTCTCAAAAAAATTGTAAGTTCTATTTTTTATATTAAAATAACAAATTTAAACTTCTAAGAATTGCTAGTGAATGGTTACTTTTTAACCAAATTATGGATCTAAATTTTTTGTTATCATGCAAATCATGGTTGTTTTTTCTTATTTCATTTTTAGTAGGTGATTACAAAGGGTTGATGCCACTTCCTTCAACTTTTATATGCATCTCAAATCTATTACAAGCCTCAATTTAGTGAATTAATGCTCTTTTTTGGACTTTTCCTTATTTTCCTCCATTGTTTTTATTTAATAAATTAAAGCTAACAATAACTCGATTGGATACCCAATTAGCAACTTGTTAATAAATAGAAGTGAACTAATGGAACTACATTCAATGGATATATGTGCCTAGGACTTAGTCATTTTGTGTTTTCATCTCATTGATGCCTTGTTTTTTTGGTCTTCATACCTTGTTGATTTGGCTTTTTCAATGATATGGCCTTGAGTTGAGTCAAGGACAACTTCTTTTCTTTATTCCTATTATGTCCCTTGTTTGTTAGTCTTTAAATATTTACATGGTTGATGAAAAGGTGCTAGAGTTGCAAGTCATCTCCCTTCCATCGCAATAGATTGATCAATACACTTTTTCACTCATTATGTTGGTAAAATTATAGGTTGACATCATCATGACATCAAATTTCAATGAATTGATGTTTGTTGCCATCACACAACGTACCCCAATTTTGGGACCCACTTGAAATTTTGGCATTTTTTGTTCTTTGTTTTATCCAATTTTGCTCGCATCAAGGTCTTTGAAAATTTGCTTACACCAAGATTTTTTTAAATTTTGATTACATTGAGATTTTGAAATTGTTGACATCTTTGCATCTTGAAGGCTTGAATTTAGTTGCAATGATTCGAATTGAATATTTTTGAATATTTGCATCTTAATTGCATTATTTCAAATCAAATAATTTAGAAAATTGGATTTTCAAAGGTTTTCAAAGGTTTAAATAATTAAATTTCATTTTAGGGTTATTCAAATTTTATCACTTTTGCCCTAAAATTGATGCAAAATTGAAATGAACATATCTTGAGCTAGACTACTCCGTTTGAGCTCATTCAAAAATTGGTAAAAGTATATTGATATCTTATTTCTAATGATACCAAAATTACAATATTTCAGATGTTATATTCATCCCAAAATAGTAGTTTACTATAACAACTTGTGAAATTTAAAATATCATATCTCATGAACCATGATAAATTTTTGGATGATCTCAACAATTTTGAGTACCCTTTTGGCCTATTTAGATGCATGGAATTTTTTATTAAAATATGAGAAATTTTAATTTTGACTCAATTTTGGGCAAAATGAAAGTTACGAAGGAGAATGAATAATAAATAAAATAAAGGTTGGCTTTGTCTTAATCTTATGATGAATATGTTATTACGTAGGTAATACAAGGGTTGAAGAGAATAGTTATGAAATCCATTTCAAAAATAGTTATAAAACTGAACAACGGAAGAGATTATTATATTATAAATAGTCATTGAGATCCAAGAAGAAGAGGCCAAAAGATTTTGGAAAGAAAATATTTTTGGAGAAGGACAAGTTGAAGAACGATATTGCTGCATTGAAGGTTTCACCATTGTAACTGCAAAGTGCAGGTTTTCTGAAATATAAATTTTTCCTGAATATCTTTTTGTTAATATATTGATTTTATTTAGTAAGGTTTATGCATGCGGATGGTAGCCTTTCTAATTAATTTATTATATTATTTATTTTCATTGAATATTGCACTTAATCTAGTTTTGATTGTTTGAGTTCAGATCAAATTTAGGTTTAAATTTTTAGAGAATCAGTTTTGTAGATTTAGGGTTAAGCATTTTTTATTTCAGTAATTTTTCTGTTTCTGTTCCATTATGTTCTCCACATTTTTATTTATTTTTCTAACCCTAGTATTTTTCATTTTTATTAAAGTTTCATCAAATAAAAATCAAAATCCTAAAAAGAAATACGAAGTTTCAACATTAAAATTCAAAGTTACATTTTTACATAAGTTTACATTTTTTCATGAAAATTTGAGTTTTAACTTTGCATAGTTTTTAAAATAATTTCATTTTACATAAAATTGAAATTTTAATAAATTTCAAATTTTCATTAAAGTGAATAATTAATTTGATATTATAAAGTTTTACATTTAAAGTTTAGATTTAATTATTTCATTTTGATTATTCTTATGCAAATATTAACAATTTGAGATAAAATCAATTAAAATAAAATTTCAAAGATTAAAGTGGAATATTTATCAAAATTTCAAAATAATCAAGTTCAAACAATAACAATTTGAGATAAAATTGATTAAATCACATTTCAAAGTTTATGTTTCAAAGCAAGTTTTTGATTAATCATTTCACATTTTCTCATAAATTCCATGAACAACAAAACCATTGCAAATCAAATTAACCACAACAGGCCTGTTGGCATCCATGCCACATTGTTTTCCTTTGTGAAAAATTTAGCTATGCAGTAATCTTTTCTTCCTCGAGGCTCTTCTTTTTCAGAATGTGTTCCTTGTTTTCTACGTTTTGCTGTCAAAGTTTGTTGGCTACACTCAAGGCAACGTCTAGTTCTTTCTGTTCACTCATCATGCAGGGTCCAAGTAAATCCACGACTTTTGACAGACGAGAGTTGTTTCGCTCTAGTGCTTCTGGTGAAAACTCATTTCGGCCCCAAAAACGATAATAAAAACTGGTTAAGTTGGCAAGCACAATTTGATTTTGAAGCAAGATTTAAGCGCAAGCCCATTTTGAGCTAAAAAACTTTGAAATCCAAGTGGGGCCCAGGCCTTTTCACCCCCATTTGAGAGTGCAATTTAGTTTCGAGGATTTTATGGGCAAAAGCGCCTTTGAATTTTCCACAAGGCGCAACCCAGTTTCAAATAGAAATGCAGGTGGGGCCCAAGCGCTTTCGCCCCAGCTTGGCAACGCAAGCCCATTTCGGGCCTAGTATGGGTGAAAGTGCATTTTTGTCTTTTTCTAGCACCAACACAATTTGATTTCGAAGAAAGTTGCAAGTGGGGCCCAGTTCCTTTTCGCTCGAATTCAATAGTGCAAGCCCATTTCGGGCTAGAAAACAATGAAACACAAGTGGGGCCCAAGTGCTTTCGCCCCCACTTGAGAGCGCAAGCTCTTTTCGGAGCTTGTATGGGCGAAACGTAAGTGGGGCCCACATCAACGAAGCTCCTATTTCTCAGTCAAACTCTCCTGCTTCAGCAAAAATTTCCCAGAAGTGCTTCTCAATGATGAAATTGAGTTTTGAAGGTGCGCCTTCACCCGTTTAAATGCAGTCGATCAGAGAAGCATCCAAATCCAATCCCCTAGGATCTCAGAATCCGATTTTCCATTGAGGCGGTTCCAACAAGTGAGGAGACGACGCTACAGGTGAATCATATCATCACATTGAAGCCATGCAACTACTTCTCAATGAGTCATCAAATTCAGGCCATGCCTCATTACTTTCTGATGAGTGCTGAAATCCAATCTTTGCTGCCACCGTGATGTTTTGTGGTTGGGCATTTATGTTTCAGAGGCGGAATCCTCTATAAAAACTAGCAATTCCAATGTAAAATGATGGACGTTTTGCTAGAAAACTGTTGTACCTAAACTCTGCTATGAATGCAAAGAACCCTTGGCTCTAATTCTGGATTTCTTTTTATGTGTATGTTTTCTATCCTTTATTTCTATTAAATTCGCTTCTTTGTCTGAGGGCTATAATTCTATGTCTGGATTTAGCTTCTGATTGAGGGTGAACGCTGGAATAATCCTGGAAATTGCATGTATAAGAATATCTGGTTTTAATTTCTGTTATGTTCTTTGTGTGAAGTGCTATTGGTTTAGAGTGCAACTAAGTAATCGTGTTGTCTGTTCATCACCCCCGTTCATCTGGCTTGAAGCCATATTTCCCATCCCTTTCAGTTATTTCTAATTTCTTTCCTGTTTCCTTAATCTCAAATCCCCAAGTTTAAAGTAGTAAGGGAACCAACCCTCTCTGGAGATTGGCACGGGAGGCATTCCTTCCTTTCGGCCTTTCAATGTTGGTCGGGTCTAGGGTGCATGGATGAAACATTCCATACCTAAGGCAGATTCTTGACCAATAGTTTCTGGCACGCCCAGTGGGACGCAAACGTTCCACATCAAGCAGTATTTAAGAGTTGATGTTCATATTTTTGTTGTCAAGTAAGAACATCTGGCGACTCAGCTGAACTCAGAAGCCTCCGAATCTTGAAGCCGGTTAAAAGCCCTCCCCCTCATGATCACAAGATCGAAGGCTAGAAATCTAGAAGATACAGTTGAGTTCTTTGAGCTCAACATCGACGCTTTGGGAGAACATCCTAGAGTAGTCCCCTCGACTATCCCGTTAGTCACAACACCCTCGCAAGTAGTTGTTATAGTTTCATAAACTCCAAGTCCTTCCAACACCGCAACTAGCTTGCCCCCTCAACCAAACCCTCCGGTCCAGATGGCGCAGCCTCCGCCCAAGCAGTTTCCAACCTGGAATCATTCGGGACCGCTCAATCTACAAGCTCAGAACCAGGTCCCAACCATAGCGTTAAAGGCTCTACCCACGTATGACGGTATGAGAAAGACAACCTATGAGCATGTCCAAGATGTCACTGCATTGGCAACCATCCACCACATCATAGAAGAAGACATCATGGTAAGACTGCTAGTACTCTCACTCAGAGGTAAGCTTCTCTACTGGTACTGATCACTACCACCCAGTACCATCGCTACATGGGACCAGTTAGCGGAACAATTGATAAGGGGTTTCAATGAACAAGCGGACCCTTTCTCCTTGTTACACCAGTTCACCACTATTCAGAGGCACCCTCAAGAAGAGGTAGCAGATTTTAATGTCAGGTTCACCCGAACCTGGTAGAGAGTTACTGACGGCCTTCGGCCCACCTTGGAGCAAGCAATATTTTATTACCTAAGGGCTTTCCATTCTGACATCAGCATGAGCATCCGACATGCTAATGTCAACACATTTCCAGCCTTGTACGCTCAGGCATAGAAATTTGAGGCCGACTTAGTCGCTATTGGTAAGTTACCTCCGAAGATGACTATGCCAATTTTTTTGGACTTACCTCAAAATTTATATCCTAGTGCATCCTCTCAGTCATTGCCTACATCTCAAATGTACCCTACTTAATCATGGAATCCCAATCCTTCTCAGAACTAGATGGTACCCGCCTCGTAGTTTCAAGCACCTACTGTTCCCCAACTTCTAGCTCCTATCCCATATCCGACATTGCCTGCACCATTGGCACCGTTGCCATTACCCGCGCCTCCGACAGCTGCAAATCTGGATCAGGCCAAAGAATTGTAGGATCTGCGATCATCAATGAGGACAATGGCGAATGAGATCATCGTCTTAAAGAGGAGGTAATCTGATCAAAGTTTCCATCCAAGGAGATTCGCTCCTCCTCCCCCGATTACTAGAGAACAAGTTGCTTCCACTAGTAGGGCTCCCAAGAGAAATGCGGTGATGTTAGATAATGAAGAAGTTGGTCCATCTGATAGAGCTTATTGGTGCTCCACCTGTAATGACCCACATGATGAGGAGACTTGCATGGTCCATTTGAACTATGTACAGACCCTTGTAGATAACGTTCCTGGTGGGCAAGTGAATATGATCAGAGAAGTGGATCGCAACTTTATGATTCCCCCTATCGAGCAGGTTTTCGGTTCTTATGAGGATAGGTAAGAAACCCATTGAAGTTGATCCGGTTCAAATGGAACCATTAAAGGTACCTGCTAGCTCCAAGGTGCCGAGCGAGAAGGTGCTGCCACTAGTAAAAGAGCCTGCCCAAGTGTCGAAGTCGGAGGAAACCATCTTATTGAAGGATCTCTTACCTCCGAGAGTGAGAGGGAGAGTTCCTCAACCATAGGCTTCGCCCTCTCAACCCCAAACCGAGACAAGGGACCAAGCAAGAGAAAAGCTCAGGTATCCCTCATTGACCAAGCGTCAAAGGGTAGAAGCGATGCAATAGTATCGAACCAGATACGAGACTGCGAAGGAGGGAGGTGAGTCTGGTATAGGAGCATACAACATTGTTGAAGAACTAAAGAAAACTCTAGCTAAGGTAAGCCTCTTTGATGCACTTCAACTACCCGACCAAGTCGATCTATTGCAAGAATCGTTGAAGTCTACTAAAGGTAAGGAAAAGCCGACTCAGACTGTCTTGACTCAGACGTTGACTACCTCAACCACCGGAAAGAACAGGTCATCACCATTCTATCTATCCCTCAGGATGGAGGGGTGGGTTGTGCATAATTGCATGATCGACTCTGGCACTGCTACTACTGTGATGCCCAAGGTTGTTTGCGAGATTATGGGTATGGAGTACACGAGGAGTAGTCCTGGAGTGCTCCAACTGGATGGAACTCCGGTCAAGATAGTAGGGGTGATCAAGGATATCCCGATCGTATTGCATAAGATGCCACAAATCACCATGATACAAGAAGTTGTGGTGGTGGATTTAGAGTCGTATTTCAGTATGTGCCTATCAAGGGAATTCACCACCAAACTAGGAGGCTATTTGTCTCTGGATTATTCACATCTAGAAATCCCCTTCAGAGGAAGGAGAATTAAAATTTTTAATGAGAAACCCTCTACCTTTCATATTGAAAGGATCCAGGATGCGGAGAAGCAAGTGGACTCAATCAATATGATTGAGGAAGTGGAGAAGAAGGAGGAGTAGAGCTGATGGAAGAAGCCCTGGATGAGCTCCGCATAGAAGATGAATTTTCCATGCATGATTTCAATGCCATGATCGAATCTGAGATAGGGTGCTACTCGATCACCAAGCCCGAAAAGGCTAAGGTACCGAGTGATGAAGACCCCATTGTCGATCAACTATGGAAGCTCTTCTTTGATGGTGCCCGATGTAAGAATGGTGTCAGGGTAGGAGTTGTCCTTATCTCTCCTTCAGGAAAGCAGAAAACCTACTCCTACAGACTCGCATGGAGTTGTACTAATAATGTTGTTGAGTATGAAGCCCTGTGCTTGGGGTTAAGAAAAGCAGATAAACTTGGAATCAAGCAATTGTAGATCTTCGAAGATTCGAAGTTGATCTGCAACCAAGTCACCAATAAGTGTGTCGCAAAGCAACATTACCTAAAGGTATACCGCAACAAGGTATGGGACCTGCTCGAATCTTTCACAACACTGAATATTCGAGCTATTTCGCGAGAGCAAAATAAGCACGTTGATGTCTTGGCATCTATTGGAGCTAGATTCTCCCCCATTGAAAACATGATGCAAAAACCAAAGATGGTGAGAGTGATTTATAGGCCTTCGATACCGAACAAGAATATTCACTGGCAGGTGTTCGACAATGATGAGCAAATTGTCAATTTTTTTATTAATGAAGCCAATACTATCGAAGGTAGGGCCCTCGATGAAGAAGAGTATGAGGGATTGATACAATTGAAGAATAATCACGTTCCAAAGGGCTTGATCATGCTTGAAAGTTTATTTGATCAAGATGACAGGTCACTCGCTCATAAGATCAAAGTGGACGTGAGAGAATACAAGGAACTGGAGCTAGAACCCAGAAAGATGATTAAGGTTGGAACCGATTGTACCCTAGAAGAGATCGAGCAAATCAGGATCCTATGCAAGGAATACCCAGATATTGTCACTTGGAGTTATCGAGACCTGAAAGGATATGATAAGAGCGTCTTCCAACACACGATCGAGCTGCAAGAAGGGGTCAAACCTTTCAGACAGAAACAAAGGCCGGTCAACCCAAAGATTGAAGTGTTGATGAAGGCTGAGCTCCTGAAGATGCTAGAGGTAAAGATTATCTATCCTATCAAGCACTCTTCTTGGGTGGCGAACTTGGTCCTAGTGCAAAAAAAGAATGGAGACATCCGCTTGTGCGTTGACTTTCGAAATCTCAATCAAGCATCTCTAAAGGACCACTACCCACTGCCCCAAATCGATCAAATTCTTCATGTAGTGGCGGGAGCACAGAGGTTCTCTCTACTAGATGGCTTCTCCGGATACAATCAAATCTGGGTGAAGGATGAGGATCAGTACAAAACTACTTTCACCACCAAGTGGGGCACTTTCGCCTACCAACGAATGTCGTTTGGCCTCTCAAATGTCGGAGCGACTTTCCAAAGAGCGATGGACTTAGCCTTCGGTGAGTTACTGAATCACATCATTGTGATTTATTTAGATGACATGACTATTTTCTCCCACAAAAGGGAAGAACACGGTCTACATTTGCGCCAGGTATTTGAGAAGTGTCGAGAGTTCGAGTTTCCATAAATCCGAAAAAGTCCATTTTTGTGGTGAAAGAAGGTAAGCTCCTGGGCCATGTAATCTCAGAGAAGGGACTAGCTATCGATCCTGCTAGGGCTGAAGCCCTCCTCAAGCTACCTCTACCAACAAATAAGAAAGGCCTCCAATCCTTTTTTGGGTAGATCAATTTTGTTAGGAAGTTCATCTCTGATTTCGCTCAAGTGGTAAAGCCAATGATCGAACTCCTAAAGAAGGATGTTGAGTTTTAGTGGATCGAGGAAAGGAAGCGGGCATTCAGAGAAATCAAAGAGAGAATCACTCAAGCCCCTATTCTGGTGAACCCCGACTACTCCAAAGACTTTATCCTTTACGTCGTCGGTGAACCGGAGAGCTATGCAGCTGTCCTTACTCAGAAGAACGAGGATGGGGATGAACGACCGATAGCATTCCTGAGCCAAGTCATCCATCCACATGAGGAGAAGTATAACTTCATAGAGAGGCAGGTGCATGCAGTGATGCGGTCATTGAAGAAGTTTCACCATTTCGTCTCCTAGAGCAAGATAATAGTGTACGTAGTGCACCCTGACGTCAGAAACTTCATCATCCAAGGTGAGCTTGGTAATAAAAGGGCAGGATGGGTCTCCAAGATCCAAGAATTTGACATAGAGGTCAGGCCCACTAAACTGGTCCGCGATCGAGCATTGTGCCAAGAACTTGCTAGGAGCACCGCATCCGAGGTAATAGCATGCCAGTGGGATGATCCAACACAAGAGAGCGATCTTGCGAATCGGTCTGTAGATGGCAAGGATTGGATAGAGGACCTTGTCGAATACTTCAATACTGGAAGGTGCCCTTCTCACCTCAATGCTTCATAGAGGAGAAGGTTCAGGCTTCAAGCTTGCAGGTATGTGTTGTTGTCAAGTGGTTTGTTTCATAGGAATATAGATGGAGTTCTCCTGAGATGTGTCAGGGGGACAGAGAAATAGAGGATCCTTGATGAGTTCCATTCTGGGATGTCAGGAGGACATTTCACAGGAAGGCCTATGGCCTTAAAAATCATTAAAGTAGGCTATTACTGGCCTACTATTTTTGTCGATGCCTTCGAGGTTAGCCAGAAGTGTGATAAGTGCCAGAGGTACATCGGTCGGACCAGGAATGCTTCTTTGCCTTTGCACCCAATTCAGGTCGAAGCTCCATTTCAGCAATGGGGCTTAGACTTCATTGGGGTGATAGATCCCAATTCCTCTATGGGGCATAAGTATATCCTAACAGCTACAGATTATTTTACCCGGTGGGCGAAAGCAGTGCCAACCAAGCAAGCTAACCAGGATGTAGTCATTGCCTTCTTGGAAGGACTGATAACCCGCTTTGGGATACCGGATGCAATCGTAACCGACAATGGCACCCATTTCATCGGTGCCAAAATCTATGCATTCGCAAGTAAGTATGGTATTTACTTAAAGACTTCATCTAACTATTACCCATAGGGCAATGGTTTAGCGGAGTCCACGAACAAAAACTTACTAAAGATCCTGAAGAGAACCTTGGAAGGGAACAAGCGGAGCTGGCATCTGCTCCTGGACCTAGCCTTATGGGCTGACCGCATCTCAATTAAGAAATCGATCAAGACGTCCCCATATTCCCTGGTGTATGGGAAGGAAGCAGTTCTCCCCACACACATTGAGTTGCCCGCATTGCAGTCTCTCCGGTCCTTAGATGATGAAGATGAGGAGTTTGATCCCATGAGTGTCAGGTTGGCCCAATTGTTGCAATTGGAAGAAGAAAGAGAAAAGGCCTACGAAGCTTTTATGAAGCATGCCGAGACCATGAAAAATTGGTTCGATAAGAGAACCTCCGATCGGACCTTCCAGGTTGGTGACTTGGTGTTGAAATGGAATGAGAAAAAATCCAAACCAGGAAATCATGACAAGTTTGATGCATTCTGGGAGGGTCCATTTCAAATTTTTAGGGTTAATTAGAAGTGCAGTTTTGGCCAAACTCCTCGCTATGGTGAGGATCGAGTTGGTAGGGAAATGGTGTGGAAGAGCTTAAATAAAAGTTTTTTAGTTTAGTTTGTGTTTTCTAGCGCTCCAAGGAAAAGAGCAGTTTCAGGCGCCTAGAGCCAGCTAGAGTATTTTCTCTCTGCCTTTGAGCAAAGGAGTTGTTCTTTTTAAAATGTCCCCTGCAAAGCAGTTCACAATGGATGAAAAGTGCCCTATCATTTGGTAAAAGGGAGTTTCGCTCTTGCATAGGGGTGAAACTACGTTTCGATGCCTTAAGGAGCGAAAGCTATAAACTGAGGTTGGGCAAATCAAAAAGTCAAAGTCAAAGGTGATTTCGGGGCTTTGTTGAGCGAAAGGCGTTTTCGCTCTCCTTTATGGGTGAAATTCAAATCATGGCCCTTCAATCTGTTTCTATGCAAGCGCCACGTGGCAAGGAATTAAAGAGAAGGTTTTCACTCCAAAAAGCAAGATATTATGAGTTGTTCAATTAACAAAGGCTTTAAATTATGGGTTTTTTCTATTTTGGGCATTAAATGGGTGAAAGGGTTTCTCGCTTGATGTTTTAGTGAAAGCCATTTTGGCTCTTAAAATAATGAAAATGTTTGCTAGAGCGAAAGGAAGTTTCGCTTTCTCCAATGCCACGGGCACACATTCTAAAGCGAAGCTTAGCAAGCGCACGCCCTGAGGAAGGTCGTTGGAGCATGAAATCATGCCTTGAAATTTAAAAAGTGGTGCATCACGTCTCTCAAGAAATATTGTGGCCCACGTAGTTGGCCATCATTGGGAGGAGCGCTCAACCATTGGTTAATGCGTAGGAGATCTCCCACTTCGCCCATGATCCCTCCATGCATTTACTCTACCCCAAAGCGTAATTAAGATGGTGGGTAAATTGCAGTGCTATAAGAGGGCCATCATTGCACCTCAAATGAAACCAAAGAAATTGTTGAGGGTTTTGCATTAGCGTTGTTTGCCATTGCCAAAGTTCAGAGAGAGAGTGTTGCTGATAAAACGTGGTGCGCTAAGCAAGACACTTGTCTTTTTCAGAGCGAGCACTTGTGCCAACGTATAGTTAAAATGGGTAAGAAAAGCATCGAGCCCAAGAAGGAGAAGACCTCAAAGAAGGTAGAAGGTATGAAGAGGTAGAAAAAGGAAAAGAAGCAAGTGCCGCCACCACCACCCGAAGACAGGCTGGGGAGAATCAGAGATTGTGTGCTCACCAACAAAAGTGTTGAGAAGTTGTGGAAGACTGTTGATGTCATGATGCCAAAGGTGTCCACCGAAAGTAGGTGGATGATCACGTATTACTTTCACCTATACTGGTACCTGTGCATAACTGTACGGAACTAGTGTACGACATTGCCAAGTTCTATGACCCTCGGACCAGGACGGTCCGAAATGCCAAAGGGGACAAGTTGTTCGCCATCTCTGCCAAAGATGTCCAGGAGGCTTTCGCTTGTGGAGAAAAGCCCCCTACCGACTACATAATAAGAAAAATCAACAATACTGAGCAGAATGAAAGATACACATCGACAACGCAAATGAGGCAGTTCATGGAGACGTAGTTGTTGGAGAAGCCGATGCCCGGGTATTGCCAGACCTACCCAAACCCTTGAAAATGTTTAAGCATCCTGACATATACTCCATGTTGGCATGGGTTATGGGACTCTCCACGGATGCAATGGTGTATAAGTGGCAAGTTTCCCTCGTAGAGTGTATTTCGCATGGTGAATTCTACTCTTCCACCACCATGAAGCTAGAGACAAAGCCTGTATTTTTTGACTGGGCAGAATGGGTGGTACGGTAGATGCATATATAGTTGAGTGATGTATAGAGTGGAAAGGATATGTCATTCCGAATCTGCTCCTTCCTTGCTTGGTACCTGTTCTACCACATGCACAACCACTTTTTTCATCGCCAAGAACCGCACAAATAAAGAGGGTAAGGCGCTCCCAGTCTATCAATGGACTCAAAGTTTGTCCAGAAGTGAGTCCTACTACAATTTCAATAGGATGTTCCTCGGCCCGACTCTGGAGCTCATCTACGGCGTTTGTGAATGAGTGCCGAGGCAAATGAGAGACGAGGTAGTGCAAAAGAAGTTGGGTGATGTGTTCCAGCTTACGTAGGGCCTTGTCGTCAGAATTTATGGGTTTACTAGAAAACCCTTCTTGTTGTTGTATTACACCATGGAGTACTTATTCACCCTCGAAGTTGCTCGACAAAGCGACTTCATTGATGATACATATGGGCATGGGAGAAGGAAGCCGCACACCTGCGCTTCACCTTTCCACTTCGACGACATTAAGGTGTCGGTCATCGGGCAGAACACCTTTCTTGTAGTAACATTGTATGATTTCGGCCTAATCGATCTCCCCTAGCATTGGAGGTATGACCCACTGGACATTTTTAGGCAGATGATCAGAGCAAAAAGCTTCCATAGCTGTTCACGCCCAGATATTGAAGCACAATGCAACAATCCCTCAGGGCGTGATCTGGAATGGCACGTGGAGAGGATGATGTCACTTCCCTCATGGCATGACTTCTACATGATAGAGGCCGAATATGACCCTACGCACAACCCAGCGCATGTGCCTGATGAGCAAGTGTTTCAGGTGATGAAGGACAAAGTGCCCGACTGGTCAGACGAAAAAATTGCTAACTGGTGGATCATGAGGGTCCACAATAAAAAGGAGTCATCCGAACCATTTCTTGTGTTGGATGAGAACTTCTCCATGATATATGATGCAAATTTTGACACTTACCAACCTATCTTATTTGTTGATATCATGCCTCGAAGCACTCAAAGCCCTAGCAGAGTGGAAGACGTGATGGAAGAATAGGGGCAGCCGATTGAACAAGATCCACTTGTCATGGAGAAGGACAAGCAGCTTCCCCTTGAAGAATAGGTCACTCCAAGGAAGAGGAGCATTGGTGCAACACTTTCGCTTCCCCATGTTGCAAAGAAGCCTCAGACTGGTGCAACCCGATCTCTCAGCACAAACCCTTCTACAACGTCGATAACCATGGAAGCAAGCATCCCTGAAGTCCCTGTTCCAACACAACAAGAGTGGCAAGAGGTGGAGCTGATTGACCTAGAAGTAGAAGCATCAGATAGAGAAGAAGGAAGAACAAGCCCGATCACACAACAGTTCACCATTTCGGCTCTAGCAGCACCCGAGCCCGTAGGTGCATTATCTCTTTCTCCTTCCCTTGCTTCTGCCTCTGGCAACTATCTCTTCCAATGTCGAAACCCTCATTTCCACCCAACTTGCATTCGATGTCCCCATGGCTACCATGCCTTTCCCTGCATCCTAGTCATTGCTCCCCCCATAATTCCCTCTTGCCTCTCAGATGTTTAGTTCCTTTGCATCTATCTCCAATGCATTTGCATTTCTTGCATCATCCACCCCTACCCCTCCTCAGGTTTTTATCAATCTAGTCACTGCGTCTATCATTGCCGTCAATCCAAACCTATTTTCGCCCTCACTCACCTCCTCAGTTATAGCGACATCCCTTGATATTCCACCCCTAGGTCCTAGTACCTCAGTCATAGCTATCCAAACCTTGATGTCTCCCAAAGTTGTCGTAGTCATTGCCCCACCTGCTTTTGATCCATCTTCAAAGCAAACCCCCAACGTGCCCTTTTCCCCTTCACGCCACTCTTTGGAGTACAGGAGCCACTGGAAATGGAGCTAGAAGTTTTGTAGGAGCACCCGATTGTGGAGAGCATGCATCGAGCGTGTCAAAGTTCCTCAAGCTGGCTCAAGGGTTGGAAAAGAAAAAATGTGCAAGCTCCTACCAAGGTAGAAAAAAGGGTTGTGTTCGACCCGAAGAAGATGGAACTCCACAAGATGGAGAAGGTGCCCAAGATTCAAAAGCCCCTGGAGGAGATGACACCAGCGGATTATTCCTACCATCATACAGTTGAAGACTTGAGAACAATCGATGCAATAGAGAATATGGGGAATATCCAGGTTGAAATGGGCTCCATCTATTTTCATGGGGAGCACTACAAGGCTCGCTTCTACGAGGTCGAGGCCAAAAATGTGGAGCTCGAGGAGACCTTAGTGCACACAAGGGCACAACTCGAGGAGGCTCAGTCTAAATCTGAATAGTTGTAGCAGCGCGTGGCCAGCTTGGAGCAAGAGGTGGGTAATTACAAAAAAGAAACTGAACATCACCTCAAGGCACATGCAGAGGCGCAAAGCCAGGTGCAAGCCTTGAATGCTCAGATCCAAGAACTGCAAGCTCAGTTGATAGAGAAGGTGGTGCAAGCGAGAGGTCTTCACAAAATACCGTATTAAGGAGGTTCACTGTCACTTCCTAGAAAACTTTCGAGCAAGGGCGTCAAAAGCAATAGCAGTCCTCACATTCATTTGGGAGGCCAAGAAAATAGTTACTCACGGTGCACCTATCATGGAGGATGCCGAAAAGGACATTGATCGATGGCTGGAACTGGCTATGAAGGTGCAAACCTTAGAAAAAATGGACCTCCAACTTACTCCTATGAGCCCACTTGCTCGATCATGGGCAACTACAAAGGTGACACTACGGGCTTACTTCGCAAAGGTGGAAAGAGCCCGAGAGGCGAGAAGGTTGTTAGAAGTGTTTGAGCAGGAAAGGCGCATCTCTCTGATGTATTTTGAAGCTCTCGCACAACTCGGTTTCCCTAGCTTCACTGATGAGGAAGAAGCTATTTTGACAAAGGAAGAGCTGAAGCTAGTTTGGGATGCCTTTGAAGGTGATACTTCAGAGATTGATAGTTGGGGTGAGCCTATTACAGAAGCCCAGGTAATGCAGTTAATGACCAGGTTCGCACGGATCGAATCTTATTTGGTGGACCTCAGCTAGAGGGCTAACTTCGTTGATGTAGACCAGCTTGAGACTTTCGGATACCTGGTTAGGGAGCTCCAAGATCGTGCTCCGCTCCAAGAAGATGCCTGGGCCCTGGTCCAAGCAACCTATGATCGTATCTATGAGCGTCTCCCACAATCGAAGTCTTCCCAGCAGCATGAAGATCAAGCACAGAAAGAAGGAGACCAAGGAGAAGAAGGGGACCATGAGCACAAAAGAGAAGAAGAAGAAGGAGAAAGGGAGAAGTTGGAGGAAGAGTCCACTACCAGCAGTGAGCATTCAAAAAAAGAGAGCGATGATGACTCTGAGCCCAACAGATAAGGCCTGGGATCTTCACATTGAGGTGAGCTCAATCCCCTCATGAGCTGCCAGAGATGTTGGCATCCCTACCACATTGTTTTCCTTTGTGAGAAATTTTGCTATGCAGTAATATTTTCTTCCTTGAAACTCTTCTTTTTCAGAATGTGTTCCTTCTTTTCTATGTTTTGCTGTCAAAGTTTGTTGGCTGTGCTCAAGGAAGCATGTAGTTCTTTCTGTTCACTCATCATGCAGGGTCCAAGTAAATTCATGGCTTTTGATAGGCGAGAGTTGTTTCGCTCTAGCGCTTCTATTGAAAACTCATTTTGGCCTAAAAAATGGCAATAAAAACTGGTTAAGTTGGCAAGCGCAATTTGATTTTGGAGCAAGAGTTAAGCGCAAGCCCATTTTGAGCTAAAAAATAGCGAAACCTAAGTGGGGCCTAAGGCCTTTTCACCCCCATTTGAGAGCGCAACTCAGTTTTGGGCCTTGTATGGGTGAAAGCGCCTTTGAATTTTCTAAAGGTGCAACCCAGTTTAAAGAAATGGGGTGGGGCCCAAGCGCTTTCACCTCAACTTGAAGCGTAAGCCCATTTTGGGCCTAGTATGGGCAAAAGTGCCTTTTTGTCTTTTTCTAGTGCCAACACAATTCAGTTTTGGAGAAGTTGCAAGTGGGGCCTAGTTCCTTTTCATTCATTTAAGAGCACAAGCCCATTTTGGGCTAGAAAATGGCGAAACTCAAGTGGGACCCAAGTGCTTTCACCCCCACTTGAGAGCGCAAGCTCTTTTCGGAGCTTGTATGGGTGAAATGTAAGTGGGGCCCATATCATCGAAGCTCCTATTTCTCAATCAAACTCTCTTACTTCAGCAAGAATTCCCTAGAAGTGCTTCTCAATGATGAAATTGAGTTTCGAAGTCATGCCTTCACCCGTTTAAATGCAGTCGGTCAGAGAAGCATCCAAATCCAATCCCCTAGGATCTCAGAATCTGATTTTCCATTGAGGCGGTTCTAGCAAGTGAGGAGACGATGCTACAGGTGAATCATATCGTCACATTGAAGCCATGCAACTACTTCTCAATGAGTCATCGAATTCAGGCCATGCCTCATTACTTTTTGATGAGTGCTGAAATCCAATATTTGTTGCCACTACGATGTTTTGTGGTTGGGCATTTATGTTTCAGAGGTGGAATCCTCTATAAAAACTAGCAATTCCAATGTAAAAGGATGGACGTTTTGCTAGAAAATTGTTGTACCTGAACTCTGCTATGAATACAAAGAACCCTTGGCTCTAATTCTAGATTTCTTTTTATGTGTATGTTTTCTATCCTTTATTTCTATTAAATTCTCTTCTTTGTCTGAGGGCTATAATTCTATGTCTGGATTTAGCTTCTGATTGAGGGTGAACGCTGGAATAATCTTGGAAATTGCATGTATAAGAATATCTGGTTTTAATTTCTGTTATGTTCTTTGTGTGAAGTGCTATTGGTTTAGAGTGCAACTAAGTAATCGTGTTGCCTGTTCATCACCCCCGTTCATCTGGCTTGAAGCCATATTTCCCATCCCTTTCAGTCATTTCTAATTTCTTTCTTGTTTCCTTAATCTCAAATCCCCAAGTTAGAAGTAGTAAGGGAACCAACCCTCTCTGGAGATTGGCACGGGAGGCATTCCTTCCTTTCGGCCTTTCAATGTTGGTCGGGTCTAGGGCGCATGGATGAAACATTCCATACCTAAGGCGGATTCTTAAGATACAAGGCCCCTTGTTAATAGACATATGCAACACTGAGGTATCCAACTAAATTTTGGCATTTCACATATTTCACTAAGCATTGCAAGAAGATAAACACATTAAACAAAACCTTGGGGAAATCACAAATATTTCCTTGCAAGAGAGGATATCCGGGCAAAATCATGACTGTGAGTATATTCTTGTGATCGGATAAAAATATTACTCAATAGAATTGGCGCTAGGAGGGCCTGATTTTTTCATTTTATTGTTACTTTAAATGCTAAATTGTTCATTGTTACTTGAGAGCCCTGAATTGCTGATTTTCTCTAAGCCCTCAATGCGCAACAAAATTGGTGCTAGAAGGAGGGTCTGAATTGTTCATTTCATTGTAACATTAAATGCTAAGTTGTTCATTGTTACTTAAGAGCCCTGAATTGCTAATTTTATCTAAGCCATCAATGCTCAACAAAATTGATGCTAGAATGAGGGCATGAAGGTAACACATGAATTTTAGCATTTGAAGTTGTTCAATTTAATTTAAAATAATTGATTTTTTTTTATTTATGCTGCATTAGTTTTGATTTGCTATAAATTCAAAAATATTTTTATGGTTATGATTCAATTGTTGTGAATTTTTCATACATAGCTTTTGAATAATCAAAACTGGAACCAAAAGTTCAATGACAGGAATTGTACCTTGGTTAGGTGGTTATTGTAGTCCATTTTCCTAAAAATGTAGAAAGATACTTACCCCAGTATAGGCATGATGAAATGAGAACGGTTTAGGAACATATTCAAGTATACAAAAACACTTTAATTCATTTACAAATTATGCATGAAGATGTTTCCGTAGAATGTTTCCATACACATTAGATGAGTTTGCTTATGATTGGTATATCAACTTACCTGTAGGTTCTATCACTTCTTGGGCTCAACTAGAAGCAACATTTCTCAAGCAATTTTAATTTTGTTGACCTAGTTATGATATATCATTAGTTTACCTTTGTCCATAGAGAACCTAATGAATCCTTGAGATTATTCAGTGATAGGTTCCATAAGTTGTATACTGAACTAGTGATACCTTTAATCATTTTAGAAGAAGCATCCATCCAGATGTACATTGGAACCTTAGACTCATTAACTTACATATTTTTTAGGAAACTTCCTCAAATTACATCCTTTCCTAAAGCCTACAATGAGGTAATAACATTTGAACAACAATTGATTTCTCAAAGGGTTAGTGTGGGTCAATTATCATCACTTAGATAACCTAAAGCTGACAATCAGATACCACAAATGAGTCAGGTTTTTGCATAATACTTTCCCATGATGAACTCTTTTTCAGGTGAAATGATTTCCAACCAGTACCAACCTTTCAATTAAGCACCCTTGATCACTAATATGAGTAATCAACATGATGAAATTGAATGTCCAAAATTTAGAACTACTTTAGATATTATCCAAAATGAGGTGAAAGTTATGAAGTAAATACTTATCAATGAGAGTTGTATGAATCAAGCTAAATCAAGCTAATCAAAATGCTAGGACAACTTTAGTATTGGAAACATATGAACCTTTCAAAATGGAGGAAGATGAATCTAAAGAAGGTTATAACCTGAATGAATTTGAATCTGAAGAAGAATTTGAAGATGGCATGAAAGAAGAGATGGAATATCACCAAGTGTTTCAAAAAAATAATGATTATATTATTCAAGATAAAGAATGGGAATTATTCAATTCTTTCACAATTCCCAGAGAAACTTCTATCTCACTTGATGTGCAAGAAACTAAAATCTTTGTCCCACCTAAGGATTCTACAATACCCATGAAACTAGAAATTAGTATGTCGTTACTGTTGACAATTTTGTCACATTTCTCAAGGGGTAGAAAAGAAACAAGTTTTGTATAGTGTTGTGTAAAGTTTTTTTACTTTGTTATTTTTATTTTGAAAAGTTGCAGCAATTTTGGCTTTCAATGCCACCCATTTGTACATAAAGTAGAAAGGGAAGAACTTTGCTGCCAAACAAGCTAGAAAAAAGAGCTTCGTCGAAGGAAAATAAAACAGCTTCGCACCCGAAGCATTTCCCACACTACTTCGGGTAAAAGTTTTGCGAAGTAGTTTTTGCCAAAGTAAAACACAATAAAAGGAGAATGAAACGACTTCAGGCCCAAAGCACTTCTAGCAGCTACTTTAGGCAAAAGTTGAGCAAAGTGGCATTTAGAAGGAAAGAGAGCTTCGCACCCAAAGCATTTTCAACACTGCTTCAGGTGGAGTTTTTGCGAAGTAGTATCACTGAAGTAGAATACAAAGGCAGCTTTCAAAAGAACAATTTTGTCGAAAAGCAAAGGCAAGAAATCTACTTCAGGCCCGAAGCTTTTTCAGAAGCTACTTTGAGAAAGATTTCTGCGAAGTGATATGCCGAACCAAAATTCAAAAGAAAAGGCAAGAAAACTACTTCGCACCCGAAGTATTTCCATCAGTCACTTTGGCCAAAAAATTAGCAAAGCATTTCTCCAAGGCATCAGTGAAGCAGTTTTGTCAGCGAAGCAGCAAGGACGAAGAAGACCATTTTGCGAAGCAGATATGCTTCGGCACAAACCTTCCCCAAAGTAGTTTTGCGAAGCTCAATTGTGCGAAGTATAATTTAAGGAAGAGTTTTTGCTTTGGACCAAAACCATTGCGAAGCAAAGTTGTGAACGAAGATCTAGAGAAGCGCTTCGTGGGCACGCGTTCCAAGCTGGGTATCTTCTTGAGGCGATCAGGTGCCTCATAAATACAATTTTCATGCCTAGCAAGTCTGCTGCTCATTTTTGGCAATCATAAACGAAGTATCAAGCCATGATGGAGAGCCCTGCGAGCATGGCGGCCACTCGAGCACCGCACCCGGAGGTCAAGGACGTCCAGATGGCTCATCAATGCACCTTTCCATGATTGACCTGGTTGCAGTTGCCAGTTTTGGTAACAGATTTGAAAACTCGGTCATAAGAGCCTTGGGGAGTTGATTCTCAGGGCTCGAGGGCGTACTCTTCTCCTATGTGTAATTATGACTCAGAGGCTCGAGTCCTCTATAAAAACCCAGGCATTGTAATGAAAAAATGGGGGCAACTATCTGCTAGAAAGCTGCTGTAACTTGATGTCCTACGATTAATACTAAGAGACTTTGAGCTCAATTCTTCTCTTTTATGCTACCTTCTGTGCTTGATTCTTCTATCTCTCCTTGTTTGTATGTTGGATGCTGAACTCTGCGTTCGGTGTGTGATCGGGGACAGTGTCCTGAAACTCATTCTGAAGGATACATAGGAGTTGAAAAACATCCTATTGACTTTTTTTTATGCTGCCTGCCTTTCTTGATTATTTTTTCTCTCTTCGTTTGTAGACTGAGATACTGAACTCTGCGTCCGATGTGCGATCGGGGACAGTACCCTAAAACTCGTTTGGGAGGATACATAGGAAGGTTGATACTACGTTTCTTTCATTTTACTCTTGGTGTTCCTTACTGCTATTCAAGTTGTCTGTTAGTGATCGTGCTTCCTGTTATCTCCCACCTGAAATCATCAATCTCTCTTCCCTTACCCTTTTATTTTATTTCTCTAACCCTAACTCCTTTATCTCTTTCTTGCACTCTTATCTTCAAAACCCAAGTAGTTTAGTATAGGAGCTGGCCTTTCTTCGGAGATTGGCATGAGGGGCATCCCTTCCCTTCGGCCTTTCAATGTTGGTCTAGGTCTAGGGCTCATACATTTACCCAAAATATTTACCTAGGTAGATTTGATGACCAACAGTTATCTTATATAGAGAAAACTCCAAAACATAAAAGGTTTGAATATGATATTGTTGAAGACCTAACGAAAAATGTTGCTTAGGTGGTTGATCAGGAAGATTTGTTACTTAAAACATATCCTGACCCATGAAATGTATTATTTGAAAATGACCTGTTGGATTTATGGTTTGAAAATGATGGGCATATTTTTAATTTTTTGACTAACTTTGGTGATTTTAAAAATCAGGTTATTGATGAAGACGAAAGGATACAAGATCTTGAGGATGAAGACCATGAGGAAAAAGAAGGAATTACAAAGGTTTATCAAGTCTTGGTAAATGGAAATGTACAAAAGGTAGAATCTCAACCTTTCTTTTCAACCATTCGAATTCTAGGTAAAAGTTTGCATAATTGTTTGTTGGATTCAAATGTTGTTGATAATGAAATGCCATTTATGGTTAACAAAGAATTAGAGTTGATTCCTGCTCACACTAGTAATAAGGTTGCTATGTTGAACAAGGCAGAGGTAGATGTTATTGAGGTACTGAATCAAGTTCATCAACAATTGACTATTGAACCTAGGATACAAAATTATAATGATCCTCATATGCTAGATATCCTAGATGCTTGTAAATTGTTGCGTAATTATGATTGGTCTAAAACTATGAATAGTGGTTTGGTAGTCAAATTTTCAGAAATAGGGTCAATCTTGGAAGAGCTCATGTCTAATAATAACAATGAGGATAGTATTTTGAACACTGAATTGAAAATGGGAATTCACACCATGCTGGTAGAAACTATGACTGAAGAAAGTTCAATAATAAATATCCCACACATTAAATAGAAATTAATTGAAGACCAGTTATGGACCTTGAAGTATAACGACGAGGATGAAATTAAAATGAGTTGGTGGGGTGAGAGAGGTAAAATAAAAACTTTTGAGCTTTCAGATCTAATTTTACCATGGGATGATATCATCAAAATCAGCATGTCTATCATTATGGACATCTCTCAAATTATGGTAATCGGGTTTGGGATCTTGAAAAATTTCATATATGAGAAAGCCCAAGTCTTGCCTTGTAAATAGTGTTGTACATTGTTTTTTGTTTTCATGTATTTTATTTTAGAGTGTTTAGATTTAGTTTTCATTTGTTTTATGTTCTCTGACGTTGAAATTCATTTATCATTAAGTGTTTTGGTTGTTGTTTCAGTTTTGCTTGTTTAGTTAGTTCATTTTGTTTGTTTGTGAGAATTTGTGTTAGATTTCATGTCTTCACTTTTAACACTATTTTCATCCTTGAGATAGTATCACACATTCACCTTTTGTACATATCGTCTTGTTTTATGCATTTTGTTGTACGTAACTTCTTGTTTGTATGTGTTATTATCGACACAATTTTTTTCTTGTTTTGTGATCTTTTGATATTAAAATTTTGTTTTACTTTATTTTATGTGATTTGCATTGATGTAGGTGTAGACACAAAAACAACACCAATCCGTTTATGCAACTACAAGCACTGATCGAGTTGGCATACATAGCCCCTAGGGCAGCCCCTAGAGGTTAAACAGTGGTCCTAACCACTCCCAAATCAGTTTTGGAAGGTTAGAGGTCAATTTGGCACCTTTTAAGCACTTTGCTCCCTACTCCCACCCTGGGATGATTAGAATCCTATTAGAATCCTATTCATCCCACCCTAGGACGATTAGCAGCAATCATCCCAGGGTGGGACGAGTAGCAGGTTTGACTAGAAAAAATTCAAACCTCGATAGGTCCGCCACTTAACTGTGCCTTCAGGGCATGCAATTGTGAGGAACGAATTCAAATTAGAGAGAGGAACTTCATTCAAGCATGACCTGATCATGGAGGCCTCATGCAAGGAGACTCTAAATTAGGGAGGAATCCTATCTCCCAAAAAAATGCATGGCAAGCCAAGTGGCGCCCTCGCATGCGCATTCAAAGAGAGAGACCCTAGGTCTATAAAAGGGTGAGCATCCTCACCCAAAAAAAAGAGAACATATTTGGAGCATTTAGAGCAATGGAGTGCTGCCAAATTGTACCCACATTCCCCTTTGTGCTTCTTACATCCATAATTTCTCTTTTGGAAGAGAGGTTATCGGGTGAACACTAAGAATGCAATCCTGACCCAAAACCCAAGAAATCGGCCACAATACCACACAAAATTCACCAAAACAACCCCCTAGGAGGTTTTGGACCCATCCCAAGTGGATTGGTGTCAAAACCAGACCCCAAACGGTGGGCGTCCTGCCCCCGGGCGCCCCCCAAAATGTCGTAGTCCTAATTGGCTCACCCCGGAGTGATTAGAAATATGTGAAGAATTTCTCTACTTTTATTTTTGCATTATGTTCCATTTGGTTTACTTATACTGCTATTCAAGTTTCATGGCATTCTGACTTGTTTTGACCTTGTTTTTATCATTTTACGTGTTTACTAACATACAAGGAGCGCCTTTAGATACATGACAATCTGGGTAGAATCTGCAAAATATGACCTTTTGGGTCCTCCAAAAATGCCCCTTTTAGCCTAACCCCAAGTTTGCAATAGTTTTGGAGGCCTCTAGGCAGGACATTTGGAAGGTTGCCTTTGCATGTTTTGTGATAGTCCTAATCGTCCCACCCCGGAGCGATTAGAAATCTATGCATAATTTCCTGACTGTTCTTTTTGCAATGTGTCTCTGATGATTTTTTTATGCTTATGTAAAATTTTGGGTTCATTATGACATATTTTGACCATCGTTTTGCTATTTTATGTATTCACTAGCCAAAGGCCCTGGGGATTGCATGTTTTTCCCTCTATCCGCATATACTATTAAATATTTACTATTTATCTGAGCATAGGATCTCACTTCCAGGAACATTTGAGGGGTAGAAAGGAACACATGAACACATGGATGCAAGCGACGACGACGTTTGGCCCGCCCATTTCAAATGTGGGCATGCGGAAGACATTGGAAGCGCACCATCCGTTGATGTAACAAATTGTATCAAATGCTCTGAGACCTAGAGGGGGGGAGATGTATTGTAACCAGATTGAAATCAACATTAATAAAAGGAGGCTCCAATTTTTTTTTCTTACATCTAGTTTCATTTATGCATCTTTTCTTCATGCATTGCTTTTCTCGCATTCGTAGGACTTAGCATTTGTGTATCAATTTTTGTTTGCACCATTGGTCTGGCACGCCATCACCCCACATTCATATTTTAGTGGTGGTAATGGTGGGATGCTATCCCCTATTATTGGGATCAAGTTTTTGATCAAAAATTTTGTATTTTTCTTGCAGGTTTTACTCGTTTGGGCACTAGACTGCTACTCGTGCCACCCTGTGATGAATATAGACTTGGAATTTGTGCCACCCCGGGATGAATACAAATTTGTATCACCCTAGGACAAATACAAACCAACTATTCATCCCACCCCAGGACGATTAGAGCTCTGTGCACTTTCTGAGCAGAAACTCAGAGGCATCTTGTTGGGACAGATAAGAGGTAGGTTTTGTAGACATCCTTTGTGTTTTTTTGTTTCTATCTTTGCAATTTTTCTGTTTTCTTTTCTTGCATAGAAAATTCTGCTGCATGTTTTATTTCTTTGTGCAAGTAAAAGGAACCACACACACCACGTAATAATATTAACATCAAGGAGTTGGTCGTAAAACCCCAACACTTGATCAAGACCAACAATGGATTTCATCACCACCTTGGCTTGGATTTTGCATACATAACCTTGATCGTGACTATTGCTAGACGTAAATCCTAATGAAAGCTGACCAAGTGTAGTAGGTGTGATTCCCAGTTCATGATGATAAGCCTTCTATGGTAGGTGTCAAAAATAGAGTGATTCCCCTTCTGTACCGCCTATGTTCCACGTACTGTTCTGCTCTCACGTACCAATAGTTTCCCTCACGTAAGGGCGGGTATATTGAGAGGTTCAGTATAATGGCATGGCAGTGGTATATTGAAGGGGCGATCAGTTTGGAGATATAAGAGCCCTCATCATGCATGAATAACAAAATTTTCTTTACACGGTTTGCACAACAAAAATCAAAACACATTGAACCAGATTTAGGACACACATTTAATCTGTAAACGAGATAATCATTTCTTTGTTTGTGTGGTCCCTTTTTGTTTGGTGTAGCATAAAAAATCGTAAAGGAGATAAAAACATACATATATTGTAGAGAACCACCACCATAGTGTATACCCGTAGACAAGCCCAATCACGGGCATAAACTGCAGAAAGTGTACAAGGAGGCACCATTCGCCTCCGTTATAGCCCCAAGGACTTGGTTATACCACCTTGGTAGCCTGACCCACAACGTGGTCCACACTCTGCCACTACAAAAAAGGACTATAGAGGTACCCATTTGGGGGGCACTTTCGTTCAACACAGACCCTTTCAGGAGGAGTACATACATGGGAAGGCTTCCTTAGATGCTCATTATGAGTGGCTACTACGCAATGAAGCGCTAGAGTAGCATAGGGTTCACAATGAGGGACCACATGATTATATCATCCCCCCTCTACCCCTCATTACTGTTAGAACTAATAGACCAAATCTAGAGCGCAAGGCTCTTCAGATAGGGGGAGCCAACTTCGCCCGTCCCTTTCACATGTACGAAAGGGAGCATGAGGAAAACCAGTACATTCCTCAAGAGCAATACACCGCATGGGAGCAATGCGCCTTCGCACCTGCTAATTATCAAGATCACCTATTGAGGCCAGAGCCTTAGGTGAATGCCACTAACCTTGAAAGAGGAAAGTGACCCATAGAGATCTCGGATCACCACGATCGAGATAAACATGTAGGGGAGGCATCTAGGCCTCGTAAACATAGGACAACGAAGCAAATTGACTTGGCATTTGCCAAACATGCTGCCCGCCAAGCGCAAATCACATAGCTTAGACAAGATCGATAGCAGTTAGAGCAACTATATCATCTTAACAAAGAGCGCATTCGATGCTAGATAGATGAATTGCTCCAAAACAATATGCATGAGAGGATTCCAACCCCTTGCATGCATAGGACAGAGATTTATGAGAGGCACAACCCCTTAGTGCGAGACAAGTCTCCATGACCTTATCAAATGTTACCTCCAAGACCTTCGAGACTTGAGCTGGAGGCCACCCCTAGAACCAATGATGGGCACCTTCCTCGGGCACCCATTCATGTTTATAGGTCACACCCAAAATCTCCTCAAGAAGCCTATGAGGAATTTGAGCAAGAAGAAGAGCAGGCTGAAACACCCTACCAAGGTAGGGGGTGCTACCCGACTACCCCTCCATAGGCCTCAAGTTCCTCGCAATTCGCAATGGGAAAAAACCAAAGAAGAGGAAATCAAATACTCTGATGCATACAAAGTGTTGCTAGAGTGCTTAGAGTCTATGGAGACTAGGACTTCAGGGCCACAAAAGCCTACCTTACGCCAGCTCCGCAGTCACCCTGTGCATCCTTCAGTTTTGGTACCCCCATACCCCGACCACTTCAAAATGCCTCAATTGGCAATTTTTAGAGGGGATGAGGATGCCCAAGAGCACATAACAAGGTTCCTGAGTCAATGCTTTGGCATTTAGGACAATGATGCATTGCTTTTGAGAACATTTATAACCACGTTCATAGGCCCTGCCTTGGATTGGTTTACCCAATTGTCGAAGCATAGCATCAACAATCTAGACCAGCTAGTGGACGTGTTCCTTGAACGTTTTGCCTTCAACACAAAGAAGAAGGCATCCTTAAGTGACCTAGCTAGCCTTAAGTAGTATGATGATGAGACCATAGCCACTTATGGGAATCGATGGAGGACATTGCTTTCAAAGCTACCCTACCTCCCTCCTATGGCCGACATGACTCAGATGTTTTCAAAGAGTTGCATAAGGTCGATCTTCGTGCTATTGCAGCTACAACAATATGCCACCCTAGAAGAAGCCCTGGTGCAAGCCAGGATAATTGAGGAGGTCAAAATTTAAGACGAGGATATTTTCAAGCCACGCAAGAAAGAGTGGACCAAAAATACCAAAACTGGGCCCACACAACCAAAGCCTGCCACGGTCAATCAAGTTGCCATAACTATACCACCGCCTACACAAACAACACAACCCCCAAAGGCTAATTAGCAGGCAGTTCCTCCTGCTAACTATGAAAATGAAAACCATAGGTAAAAATAAAATCAACAGCGTCACCCTAAGAAACAATTCACACAATTCACAGAGTCTAGAGACTCCTTGTTTGACCGCTTGTTCGTGGAAAACCTGATAAACTTGCCGAAAACTCGACCCATAGACCCCAACGTGCAAAAACCCAAGGGCTACAAGGAAGAGTTATATTGTATATTCCACCAACAGAAGGGACATGACATCTTCAATTGTTAGAAATTCAAAAACTTGGTGCAAGACTTGATAGACAACAAAACGCTTGTGGTGGATAATCCCGTGCCGCTGAACAACCAACAGATGGACGTCTTCAAAGACCCCTTGCATGCTCATGACACGTAGGCAAATACTATACAGGTGAATGAGGTGACACAAAAATGCCCCATGCAAGGGTATGTAGGGATGATAAGCATTATGACGTGGAACAAAAGATACCCAAATACTGCCGCACTCGCTGCAGCTATAGTAAATGTTCCTGTTGACAATTTTGTCACATTGCATAGAGGGGTAGAGAAAAATCAAAATTTTCTTTTTGTAAAGTGTTTCTTTTGTTATTTTTGAAAATATTTGTAAGTGTTGCAGCAATTTTGGCTTTCAATGCCACCCCCTTGTACATAAAATGAAGAATAAAAAGCTTCGTTGCCAAACAAGCCAAAGAAGATAGCTTCGCCGAAAGAAGGAAAAAGTGTCGCGATATCGTGACATGTTGCATTTTCGTGGCTGAAAGCAAGGAGAAAGAGCAAGAAAGAAAAAGTGTCGTGATATCGCGACATGTTGCATTATCGTAGCCGAAAGCAAGGAGAAAGAGCAAGAAGAAAAAAGTGTCGTGATATCGCGACATGTTACATTTTTGTGGCTCAAAGCAAGGAGAAAGAGCAAAGAGGAAAAGTGTCACGATATCGCGACATGTTGCATTCTCGCGACCAAAAGAGGAAAAGCGTCGTGATATCGCGACATGTTGCATTCTCACGACCAAAAGAGGAAAAGCGTCACGATATCGTGACATGTTGCATTCTCGCGACCAAAAGAGGAAAAGTGTCGCGATATCACGACATGTTGCATTTTTGCGGCTCAAAGTGAGGAGAAGGAACAAGAAAGTAAAAGTGTCGCGATATCGCGACATGTTGCATTTTCGTGGCTCAAAGCCAGGAGAAGGAGCAAGAAAGAAAAGTGTCGCGATATCATGACATGTTGCATTTTCACGACTCAAAGCAAGGAGAAAGAGCAAGAAAGAAAAAGTGTTGCGATATCGTGACATGTTGCATTTTTGCGGCTCAAAGCAAGGAGAAGGAGGAAGAAAGAAAAAGTGTCGCAATATCGCGACATGTTGCATTTTTGTGGCTCAAAGCAAGGAGAAGGAGCAAGAAAGAAAAAGTGTCACGATATCGCGACATGTTGCATTTTTGCGGCTCAAAGCAAGGAGATGGAGCAAGAAAGAAAAAGTGTCATGATATCGCGACATGTTGCATTTTCACGGCTCAAAGCAAGGAGAAAGAGCAAGAAGGAAAAAGTGTCGCGATATCGTGACATGTTGCATTTTCGTAGCTCAAAGCAAGGAGAAAGAGCAAGAAGGAAAAAGTGTCACGATATCACGACATGTTGCATTTTTGCGGTTCAAAGCAAGGAGAAAGAGCAAGAAAGAAAAAGTGTCGCGATATTGCGACATGTTGCATTTTTGCGACCGAAAGCAAGGAGAAGGAGCAAGAAAGAAAAAGTGTCGCGATATCGTGACATGTTGCATTCTCACAACCAAAAGAGGAAAATGGTTGCGATATCGCGACATGTTGCATTCTCGCGACCAAAAGAGGAAAAGTGTTGTGATATCGCGACATGTTGCATTCTTGCGACCAAAAGCAACAAAAGAGGACAAAGACATAGAAATGTCACGATGTCGTGACATGTCATATTTTCGTGATGCAAGAAGAAGAACCAAGCTAAAGACAGAAATGTCGCAATATCGTGACATGTTGCTTTTTTATGACTCAAATGGGGCACGTGCTCCAAGCCGAGTATTTTTTCGAGATGATCAAGTGCATCATAAATGCATTTTTACTTGCCTGACAAGCTCACTGCTCATTTTTGGCAATTGGAAGCGAAGTATCAGTCTCTGAAGGAGAACCTGACAAGCATGGCGGCCACTCGAGCATTGAACCCAAAAACCAAGGACACTCAGACGGCTCATCAATGCATGTTTCCACGGTTGACTCGGTCACAGTTGCCGATTATGGTAATGGATTTGAGAGCTCAGTCACGAGGGCCGCGAGGAGCCAACTTCTCAAATCTCAAGAGTATACTTCACCATTCTGTGTAATAATGACTCAAAGGGTCGGGTCCTCTATAAAAACCCAAGCATTGTAATGTAAGAAGGGGGGGAACTTTCTGCTAGAAAGGTACTATAACTTGATGTCTTGTGATTAATACTAAAGAGCTTTGGGCTTAATTTCTCTCTTGTATGTTGCCTTTTGTGTTTATTTCTTTTGTCTTTCTTCATTTGCATACTGTAACTCTGAATCCTGAATTCGGTGTGCGATTGGGGACTATACCCTAAAATTTTCCCAAAGGATACATAGGAGAGGAAAAATGCCATATTGGTTTTCTTTTATGCTACCTGGTGGGTTGTGGTTTTTGCTATATTCACTTGTCCTAATTGTCGTTACTTTGAACCCTGAATTTTGATGAAAGGGAGAAGGAGAATCCTAGAGCTCGCCCAGAGGATACATAGGAAGGTTAATGTGGTATTTCTTTTGTTCATTCTTGGTTTTCTTTGCTGCTATTCAAGTTGTTAGTTAGTGATCATGCTTCCTATTCTATCCCACTTTAAATTATTGATCTTTCTTCCCTTACCCCATTTTTTATTTCTTTTTCTAACCCTAACTCTTTTTATCTCTTTCCTGCACCCTTACTCTATTTATCTCTTTCCTGCATCCCTTATCTCAAAACACCAAAATAGTTTAGCATAGGAGTCAAACTTTCTTCGGAGATTGGCACGAGGGGCATCTCTTCCCTTCGGCCTTTCAATGTTGGTCTAGGTCTAGGGCGCATACATTTACCCAAATCCTTTCCTAGGCAAATTTGATGACCAATAGTTCCATCAACGTCACAACCCCCACAAAACCCTACACAACCTCCCTCACCTAGACCAGTGGCCATGATTCAGACTAAACTTACTCAGAGTTTAAGGACCACGTCAACTAGGCTCTCCATCTATGAGCTCATCCAACAATCACCACCCCATCGGGAAGCTATGATGGAGATACTCAAAGCCATTGAGCTACAACTCCAAGAACCCAATTCTTTCAACAACTTTGTGGGACATGTAAGACAATGCACCGAATCGGTGATAACCTTCAGGGAAGATGAACTAAAATCAGTGATTAGTGATATGGTGGATCCACCCCTGCACGTCATCGCACAGGTCAATGTGATTCCATTCAAGAGGGTGTTGATGGACACTGGCTCGTATAGCAACATAATCACGATATCGGCATTAAAACATCTTAAGTTGCCAGTATCCCACATTGTGGCGTCCACCTACACCCTTCGAGCATTCAACGATGTGTTATGCTCGACGGTTGGCACAATTGTCCTGCCCATCCAAGTAGGACAAAATACTATTCCTACGTTGTGCCACATCCTTGAGGGTGAGATGGCCTACAATATCTTGCTAGGCCTGCCTTGGATCAGGGACATGAAGTGTGTCCCTTTGATAGCCCATCAGTGCCTCAAGTACACACATGAAGGACAAGTACATGTAGTCCCAGCAGACTTAGAGCCCTTCAAGTTTTGCAATGCGATGTAGCTAATGCCACAATCGACCCTCCCATCAACACATTTAGACTTTCAATTGAATCTGTCCACTCAGGGTCCCATTTCGCCTACATCCCCACTATTGAGTCCCTCAAGTAACCGACCTGGCCCATATTCATCGTCTGTCCCTTCACCAACAACGCCACCTATGGTGGCCACATCGAAGGACAACAGGAAAAAGGCCTTAGAAGAGATACCACCATTAGTCTCAACCATATCTAATGAAGAGGTGCCTAGCCGAATGGAAGTCGAGACACCTGATTCACCCCACATGGAGTGGACTCAGGGAGAACTCCCATTCCCTCCCCCTCAACCACCAATGATTATTGTTGAAATGGCCAATACAGGCCTAGGGGAGTACCTAGTGCAGAACATAGTGGCAACACCTGCACTCGAATCCATGCAAGACATGGGGATACCTCACCTCCCCATCGACACTATCTTCCCTTTAGGTTACCTACCAAATTAGACAAACTTTGTATATGGGGGCCTCGAGAATGGCTTGGAACCCTACCTACAAGAGGAAGAGGACGAAGAGCCATTTGTTGAGAATGTTGACTATCTATCCAACCCGGACTTCGCCTTGAAATACCTTAACCAATGTAATTGGCATGGATATGGATTGAGTAGATATGAACAAGGAATGCACATTCTTTGTCAACCAAGATACCAGATGCCATATGACAAATCAGGAGTAGGGTTCAACCACCCTTTGCCCCTCGACATTTTGGTAGAAACCATGCAAGGCCTCGGGCCTGGCAATAATGATGGGTTGGCACAAGATCCATATGCCAATCCCAACACAATATATACATTGGGGGACTATCTCCCATTGTTAACAACAAACCTTGTTGACCTCAACAACCCTTCCCCTTTGATCAAGAAAGAGGAAAGTTCAAGGGATAACCTCCAAGAGGGATATAGACAAGATCAGGGGGGATCCTCTGAAGATGAGTTAGAGTATGAGGTAGCACCTTGGGACCCTTTTGAATCTGATAGCAATCACTCGCAAGTGGCACCCATTGACGACTATCAGGAGAACTTTGAGGCAATGTTCCCCTTGAATGCTCCAATCGAGCAATTGCCACCTCAAGAGAATCCAGCCCGCTCGCAGAGAGCGAAACAACCCGGATGGGACCAAATCAACTTGCTCAAACAAAATGAGCCTCCCATGCCAGCCATAATGCCAAGTGATCAAGAAACGCCTAGTGGGAGGCTATACCAACAAGAAGAGCACATATTTGTCAGAGCTAATGAAGGCCTATGGATCTTCGATAGCGACTATGAGGATGAGACTAAGATGGCATATCTCGATCACATGCGGCAACATCAACACCCCATAGACATCGATGGTATGTTCAAACAACTAAATATGGGACCAAGGAATAGGTGGCATTTAAATCAAGAACAGTTAAACCAAGTGCTTCATCCACCACTTCGGGCATATAGAGAGCACCTTCCACCCAGAGATCCTATAGAGCCATCAGTGCCAAGGGCAGACCCTATCCTTCTGTCCATGCATAGGGCCGATCCTTTTATGCTAGTACCCACAGAGTCAGATCCAGGGTGCAAGGATCACCAAGGATGTCCGAGTCAACACCCACGCGGTAATGGAGACCAAATTCATTCCATCAATATGATCTCCATTGATCTAACCGCCCCCATCCATAACCCAGTCGATCCAACACGACCATTGTATCTAGACCTAGATGCCATAGACTAGGATCACGTTGACTCACCACCATCCCCATCAAAGTACTGGCCTTGCGATGAGATGTTTCATTTTGCCCCAGGATAAACTTAGGATATCTTCCATGTTGAAGAGGAACCCGACGTTCCCAACGTAGATCTAAATTCAGCAAATGATATCCACTTGATCTCAACTCCACACCAGTTGGAAGACATATCCCACATGTCAGTCGAAGAGATGATTGACATAGATATCGGTTCTGATCCAATGAATTCATAATTCATCAAGCTAGGGGTAAGTATGTCCCCCAAAGAGCAAGCCGATTACATTGCCCTTCTCAAAGAAAATAAGGAGGTTTTTGCATGGTCCTACAAAGACATGCCGGGGCTAGACCCACATCTAGTCACGCATGATTTAACGCTTGATCTGACAGTCAAGCCAATCAAGCAAAAGCTATGTAAGATGCATCCAACAGTTGCCGTAATTGTCAAAGATGAGCTACAAAAGCTGTTGGATGCATAGTTTGTCATCTGCATGGTTTACCAAACATGGCTGTCCAACATGGTACCCGTCAAAAATCCTGACGGGAGGATTTGCATATGCACTAATTTTTGAGATTTAAACAAAGCGATTCCCAAGGATGATTTTCCCATGCCTAGCATCGATGCATTGGTAGATGCTACAGTAGGCCACAAAATGATTTCCCTCATGGATGGTTTCTCGGGATACAACCAGATTCGTATCAATCTCGATGATCAACTAAAAATGACATTCACAATGCCTTGGGGGACATTTTGTTATAAGGTCATGCCCTTTGGCCTTAAAAACATTGGTGCCACCTACCAACGTGCTGTGACATACATCTTCCATGATCACATGCATAAAACTTTGGAAGATTATATGGATGATCTGTTGGCCAAATCTCTTTTGTTCCAAAATCATCTCGATGACTTATGCAAGATCCTTGATTTCCTCATCGAACATAAGGTTAGAATAAACCCCAAGAAGTGCATATTTGGCATCACATCTGGAAAACTCTTGGGTTTCATAGTCTCAAAATGAGGCATCAAGGTAGATCCAAACAAATTCAAGGCAATCCTTGAGATGCTTCCCCCAACCACCATCAGGCAGCTAAGAATCTTGTAGGGTAAGACTACGTTAATCAAACGCTTCATAGCGTAGTTATATGACAAGTGTTGACCCATGAATAAATTATTACACAAGGGGGTAGCATTTCACTGGGATGACGAGTGCCAGTCAGCCTTCGAGGACATCAAACAATACTTGGCTTCACTGCCAGTATTGGCACCACCTAGACTAGGAGTTTCGTTCTATTTATACATATCAGCTACTGAGGTGGCACTGGGCGCCATGCTAGACCAAAAAAATGAATTACATAAAGAACATCCTAATTATTATCTTAGCCACACCCTAGTCAGTTATGAACTTAACTATGCATACGTTGAGAAGCTATGCTTGGCGGTGGTATTTACCACCAAAAAGCTATGTCATTACATGTTGAGCAATACGACGTATGTTGTGTCTAAGGAGAATCCATTGCGGTACATGATGAGTTGTACTTATCATAGTAGTCGCACAACAAAATGGATCATGTTGTTGATAGAGTTTGACATCGAATTCATTGGACAAAATTCCATCAAAGGTCAAGTCATTTCCGATCAACTAGTAGAGGCTCCTCTCGAAGACGACCATCCTCTGACCATAGAGCTACCCGATGATGGGGTCTTCCGTGTATCAGAATCACCAAATTCTGAAGAGCCTGAGTCACAGGCCGAAATAACCTTATTCTTTGATGGTTCTAAATGTGAGCAAGGAGGTGGCGCGGGAATCGTATTTTTCATATCGCAAGGGGCTCCAATGCCTCTATCATTTAACCTTGATTTCCTGTGCACCAATAATAATGTTGAATACGAAGCCTTGCTCATAGGTCTTCAGACAACCATCACCATGAACATCAAATGCTTGAATATCTTTGGTGATTTGTTGTTAATTATCAACCAAGTGAAAGGGGTATTCCAATGCAAATGCCCAGTTCTACAGGCCTACAAAGCCCTTGTGGACAAATTCTTGGCAAAGCTTGAATGGTACAACATCGAGGCACTCCCTTGATCATCAAATTGTTTTGTAGACACTATGGCGTCCTTAGGGTCACTAATCCTACAAGACCCTTCTGTTGAAATGACAACCTTTCAAGTCAAAACATTATTGTAATCCATGATGGAGCGTGCAAGCTCTGACATAACACCAGGAATCCACCTGATCTAGATTGAACCATCTCAAGAAAGGTTCTCTCAAATCCATGATAGTCTGAATCATGCCAACTGGGGATCTTTGTTCTCTCCAACCCCTCTTAATAGCAACACAATGCTATTTCTACAAGTTCTTTCCCGTTCAACTTTTGCTAGGGACGAACTTCAAGAGGGATTAGCCGTTCATACCATCGAGGTTTCTGATCAGCAGGATTGGTACACACCCATAAGAGACTATCTAAAGTTAGGTAGCCTCCCACTTGGATTGTCACACGTCGTGAAAAGATCACTAAAAAAAAAAGCGACAAAGCATGTCTTGCTAGGAGACATTTTGTATCATCGAAGCTACGAAGGGATCCTCCTCCATTGCTTGGACTAGTAGGAGTCTTCTTGGGTGATCACTCAAGCGCACGATGGTACATACGGTGGCCACTTCAGCAGTGTGGCCATCATAAAGTACATTCTTTGCATGGGTTATTATTGGCCATATTTAGAGCGAGATTGTTGTGCATATGTGTAGAAGTGCATGAAGTGTCAACACCATGCTAATTTGACATATGTACCTTCTTAGTCCTTGCAGTCGATCCAATCGGCTTGGTCGTTCTTGTAGTGGGGCTTAGATCTAATCGAAAAGATCTCCCCTGTGTCGTCAGGCCATCACACATTTATCATAATGGCCACATAGTACTTCACCAAGTGGGTGGAAGCAATTCTGCTTACCTCTATGACTAGGCCCCACATCACGAAGTTCATTTTACATAACATCATATGTCACTTTGGTATTCCATCCAAGATCATCTCGAATAATGGGACGTCATTTAAGAACAAAGATGTGTGTGTTGTGACAACAAAGTACAATAGTTAGCACAATTTTTTGATACCTTATTATCCGCAGGCAAATGGGCAAGCAAAGGCGTCAAACAAAATGCTAGTCGCCATCCTTAAAAAGATGGTCACAAATAATCATAAGGATTGGCACATCCAAATACCACTTGCCCTATGGGCTTATTGCACTAGCATTCGAATGCCCACTGGGGCCACTCCATTTTTGTTGGTGTATGGCTCCGAGGCAGTCATGCCTCTCGAGTTGGAAATACCTTCCTTGCGCATATCAATGAAGAGTTCATCGATGATTACACTGAGCGATAGGCCCAGTTAGACTAGTTTACGTTACTCGACAAACAATGCGTCAATGCTCTTGAGCATTTACGTATCTATCAAGAGCAACTTAAGAAGGCATATAACATGAAAGTTCACCTGAGGGACTTTTAGGTTGGTGACCTGGCCTTAAAAGGGAACCAACAGAATTCTAACTTGCCGCACCATTTAAGGGACAAGTTCACGGTAAATTGGTTAGGTCCTTATGTCATCGATAGTAAAATAGGACCTGGAACATACCGACTTGCCTCTCTTGAAGTAATCAAGGAACTAGAACCATTGAACATCAGTCATTTGAGGTCATTCCACATTTAGAGATCCATAGCCCACCCCAAAAGCTCCAAGGATTCTGGCAATCGCTTGGTCAACCTAAAATGCCCCAAAGGTATCCATAAGCCCTTTGGTCAAACCAAAAGCTCCAAGGATTCCCATAATTACTTGGTCAACCAAAAATGCCCCAAAGGTATCCATAATCCCTTTGGTCAAACCAAAAGCTCCAAGGGTTATCACCATCGCTTGGTCACTTAAAACACCCCAAAGGTATCCATAATTCCTTTGGTCAAACCAAAAGCTCCAAGGATTCCAGCAATCGCTTGGTCAACCTAAAAATCTCCAAGGATTCCAGCTATCACTTGGTCAACCCCAAAAATTCCCCAAAGGTATCTATAATCCCTTTGGTCAAACCAAAAGCTCCAAGGATTCCAGCTATCGCTTGGTCAACCCCAAAAATGCCCCAAAGGTATCTATAATCCCTTTGGTCAAACCAAAATCCCCAAGGATTCCCACAATCGCTTGGTCAACCTAAAATGCCCCAAAGGTATCTATAATTCCTTTGGTCAAACCAAAAGCTCCAAGGGTTCTCACCACCGCTTGGTCATCCAAAATTCCCCAAAGGTATCCATCATCCCTTTGGTCATACCAAAAGCTCCAAGGGTTCTTGCCACTGCTTGGTCATCCAAAATGCCCCAAAGGTATCCATCATCCATTTGGTCAAAACAAAAGCTCCAAGGGTTCCCACAATCGCTTGGTCAAAAATGAATATTCAAAAAACAAAAGATAATAAAAAATAACAAAAAATTGCATCTCACTTTCATGCACATTCTTAAAAAAAATAAAACACAAAAAAGAAATGAAAACTGCATTAGGCATCGCATACATACATTGCATATTTTTTGGTCATACTTGTCCAAAGCACCATAGACTGTAATAGATCAGTAATTCCATCATTTTCCAAATTCAGTCCATTTTGTAAAAAGATCCACCAGAAATAACGCCCTTCGCATTTTTGCCATATCATAGTCAGTTGTCTACTAATGTATTTAGGGTTTTTCGTCATTTAGCTATCTTTAGATTTCTAATCAAATTTTGTACAAAGTCAGACCGATTTTTACAAGGTAGAGTTTTACTTGGATCATGCCTTGTTACATCACATCCCAACACAAGCTTAAAACACATAAAAATTCCCAAGTTGTGTGAATGCAAGACGAAACCTACAAAGTAGTCTAGGGTACCATATGTAAAACATTATCCTACTCATCCCCCTGTGTGAATGGTTCAAGAATGTTGAGAATTGACAAAAGGACAAGCTCTTCCCCATCCAATTCCCCATAATAAATAGTGGTTTTCACCACTGTCAAAAATCCCCAAAACACCTTTGGTCCCCAAAGTTGTAAGGATTCGTACTACACACCCCTGACAAGGATGGGTAGTCATCCCCAAGGTCTAAAAGATCAATGCCATTTCAAAGAAAAATTCCCAACCACATTTGATCCCCAAAGTCGTAAGGATTCATACTACATGCCCCTGAAAAGGATGGGTAGTCATCCCCAAGGCCTAAAAGATCAATGCCATTTCAAAGCAAAATTCCCAACCACCTTTGATTCCCAAAGTTGTAAGGATTCATACTACACGTCCCTGAACAGGATGGGTAGTCATCCCCAAGGCCAAAATGATCAATGCCATTCACAAGCCAAAAACCCATGAGCTCAACTTTGAAATCAAAATTCAAAATCTAAATCCTCAAAGGGCAACAATAAAAAAATAATAACAGTGGTTATCACCACTACTCAAACCCCTTGCTCAAGAAAAAAAAAACAAGAAGAGAAAAATAAACAATGATTTTCATCACTATGTATGAGAGCAAGTATCCCAACAATTTGAGCAACCAAAAGATGCCTGAGCTTGAATCCCTAAAATTCTTAGCATTTGAAGAACCATTTAGGTGATCCTCATTACGGGTTTGGTGGATAGCCTACCTGGCAATGGCGGTATCCTACACACATGATGATATATCTATCACATTAGCTTTGCATGTGTGTAGACCAATGTTTGCATGTGGATGAGATAGCTTATGGTATTCTAGATTGCACCGAAGATTAATCTTACTAAATATAACAAAGGAGTTAGTGGAGCTAATTAGGTGATCCTCAGTAAAGGTTTGGTTGACAGCCTATCTGGCACTGGCGGTATCCTGACAAATACCACATAAACGAACTCAATCGCACACATAGGGATGTGACATAACTTGGTCAAACTCAAGTCTAATTCATACCTTGTTTGAAAGTCTTGTAAAATAATGTATAGTCTTGATTAGTTAGTTAAAGTAGTCGAGTCTCAGAAAAACCTTAACTACATTTTAAAACAATTGTCGTACAGTTCATTATCACCATAAAAAAATACAAAACAAAAATTACAAATACAAAGTCATCTCATCAAGAAATCACTTACTACTGAAAGCCAGTTAATCCTGTATAGTCTATGGTTGGACCACCTGCATACCAAAAAATCATCCATCCATTCCATATGCATACATCCATATCATATAGCTAACATCATCCACAGTCATAACAACATATGCATACATAAACATAAATAAAGGTGCATAAAAAGAACAATAAACCATAACAAAGTAAATAATTCAAAAAGAGAGTCATGTATATATTAAGTCAAAATGCCCTTAGGCTACAATAAAATAGTCCTCTAAACTCACAAAAAAAATCAAAAACTCAAAATCCCCAAATCCTAGGGAGTCGGCCACCATGATCATGCAAGATCTCACCGCCAAGAACACCGGAGGGGTAGCAAGGAACACACGAACACACGGACACAAGCGACGATGATGTTTGGCCTACCCATTTCAAATGTGGGCATGTAGAGGACATTGGAAGCACACCATCCATTGATGTAAAAAACTGTATCAAATGCTCTGAGCCCTAGAGGGGGGGAGATGTATTGTAACCGGATTGAAAGCAACATTAATAAAAAGAGGCCCCGCTTTGTTTTGCTTACATCTAGTTTCATTTATGCATCTTTACTTCATGCATTGCTTTCTCGCATTCGTAGGACTTAGAATTTGTGTATCAATTCTTGTTTGCACCATTTTTTTGGCACGCCGTCACCTTGCATTCAGCTTTCAATGGCGATCACGGTGGGACATGGTGCATCCAAAAAATGCACCAAAAATAGTAATAAAGCTGCCAAACAAAGGTGACCTTGCACCTGATATTCTTGGCATGAAATATCGATTTCGGGGTCACAAATTATCACTATCCTACTCCCTAATAAGGCTACCATAGCCGGACCACTCCACGGGAGGATGGATTTTCGACAATTTCAACCCCAATAGGCATCAACAAAAAGGGTCAAAACCCACCAAAAAAAAACAATAACTCTGCCGAATAAAGGTGCCTTTTGCACCTGACATTCATGGCATGAAAAACCGACGTCGGGGTCACCAATAGTCACTATCCTACTCCCTAAGAAGGCTACCATAGCCGGACCACTCCACGGGAGGATGGATTTTTGACAATTTCAACCCCAATAAGCATCAACAAAAAGGGTCAAAACCCACCAAAAATAGGTCCGATTGCTAGGAAACTGTGCGCGTTCAATGAAACACAACTGAAGGTACCATTACAAACGTCATATTGGGTCAAGTGAATCATCACTTTTCTCATTTTTGTCATTCTCTCATTGATTCGTCGCTTGAGGGGGTAGTCACACTTAGTCACCAAATCAAAAAATACACACCCAATCAAGGAAATGGTATGCATTCAAAGAATCATTGACAAAGACAATCATGCCCCTGCTTGGGGAAGTAAACAAGCAATAATCACAAGATGATCAAACACTTGGAATTATGGAATCATGAACTCAAGGTTCCCATAGACAAAATGTTGCACCCTTTGCCTATTCATGACTGAACAATGTCCAAGATCAAGTAACACCTCACAAAAAAGGTTACACTTGAAGTAAGCTCCTTAGCTCGTCAGAAGCAAGGATTCAAGAATGCGTGCCATTTCCATACTTGGGGCATCAAAAGTTGGTTAGGTTACTAAGAAACCCTAATAATTAAGTGCTTTTGTTATCTATTTTTTCTTAGCACTGTGCCACGCACAACGCATCCCAAAAAGGGGCATCTGTAGACACCAAAACAACACCAATCTGATTATGCGACTACAAGCACTGATCGAGTTGGCATACATAGCCCCTAGGGCAACCCACAGAGGTTAAACAATGGTCCTAACCACTTCCAAATCAATTTTGGAATGTCAGAGGTCAATTTGACACCTTTTAAGCACTTTTCTCCCTACTCGTCCCACACTAGGATGATTAGAATCCTATTTGTCCCACCCTGGGACGATTAGCAGCAATCGTCCCAGGGTGGGACGAGTAGCAGGTTTGACTAGAAAAAAGTCAAACCTCAATAGGTCTACCACTTAACTATGCCTTCAGGGCATGCAATTGCGAGGAATGGCTTCAAATCAGAGAGAGGGACTTCAGTCAAGCATGCCCTGATCATGGAGGCCTCATGCAAGGAGACTCTAAATCAAGGAGGAATCTTCTCTCCCAAAAAAAGGCATGGCAAGCCAAGTGGTGCCCTCACATGCACATTCAAAGAGAGAGACCCTAGGTCTATAAAATGGTGAGCATCCTCACCCCCCAAAAAAATAGAACAGAGCTAGAGCATTTAGAGCAACGGAGTGCTGCCAAATTGTACCCACATTCCCCTTTGTGCTTCTTACATCCATAATTTCTCTTTTGGAAGAGAGGTTATCGGGTGAACACTAAGAACACAATACCAACCCAAAACCCAAGCAATAGGCCACAATACCACACCAAATTCATCGAAACAACCCCCTAGGAGGTTTTGGACCCATCCCAAGTGGATTGGTGTCAAAACCAGACCCCAAACGACAGGCGTCCTGCCCTCGGGCGTCCTCCAAACTACTGCAGTCCTAATTGGCTCACCCGAGAGCGATTAGAAATCCATGAAGAATTTATCTAATTTTATTTTTGCATTATGTTCCGTTTGGTTTACTTATGCTGCTATTCAAGTTTCATGGCATTTTGACTTGTTTTGACCTTGTTTTTATCATTTTACGTGTTTACTAACATACAGGGAGTGCCTTCAGATACAGGACAATCTGGGCAGAATCCACCAAATTTGACCTTATGGGTCATCCCAAAATTCCCCTTTTAGACAAATCCCAAGTTTTCAAGAGTTTTGGAGGCCTCTGGGTAGGACACTTGGAAGGTTGCCTTTGCATGTTTTGTGATAGTCCTAATCATCCCACCCCGGAGCGATTAGAAATTCATGCATGATTTCTTGAATGTTCTTTTTGCAATGTGTCTTTGATGATTTTTTTATGCTTCTTGCAAAGTTTGGGTTCATTATGACATGTTTTGACCATTGTTTTGCTATTTTATGTATTCACTAGCTGGAGGCCCTAGGGATTGCATGTTTTTCCCTCTATCTGCATAAGCTATTAACTGTTTCCTGTTTCTCTGAACGTAGGATATCACCACCAAGAACACTGGAGGGGCATCAAGGAACACATGAAAACATGGACACAAGTGGGAACAACGTTTGGCCCACTCATTTCAAATGTGGGCATGTGAAGGACATTGGAAGAGCACCATCCGTTGATGTAACGAACTGTATCAAATGCTTCGAGCCATAGAGGGGGGGAGACGTATTGTAACCGGATTGAAATAAACATTAATAAAAAGATGCCCCTCTTTGTTTTTCTTACATCTAGTTTCATTTATGCATCTTTCCTTCATGCATTGCTTTTCTCGCATTCGTAGGACTTAGCATTTGTGTATCAATTTTTGTTTGCACCATTGGTCTGGCACGCCGTCACCCCGCATTCGGATTTCAGTAGGTTCATGTTAGGTTTTTGTGTTTTACTTTCACATTTTACTTCTTCAATTTCATAATATTTGTTGGTTTTGTCTCCTCTGATTGTGGTTTTATTGTGTAATTGCAATGGATTCTTGGTCCCTTTGCAGGATATGATTCTTAGTATTGACAAATGAATTGCTTGTTTGAAATTAGGTAAAACTAAAGTTAGTTAAATTAATGGATTTTGGATTAAAATGGTGGATATTGAAGTAATACGACATTTTGCTGAAGCTTCACATGTAATACCACATTTAAATGAGGATCTAAACCCAAGCTATGCCATATTTGACTGAAATGATAACAACTAAAATCAAAAAATCTACCCAATGATCAGTATAAGCATCTTGTTTTTGCTTTTCAATCAATAATATCAATGCAATTGGGAAAGGAAAATGGCGCAGCTAGGGCATACGCAACTAGGGCATGCATCTACAACATCCGTAGCTAGGGCACACATGAGAATTTGCTATTGCAGACAAATCCCTCTTGCCCTAGTTTCTACGGACAATTTCTAGTTTCTGCGAACAGATTCAGTTTCCATGAACTTTTCTCATCCTATTTTCTTATGGTCTATGTTATAACATTTTTTATAATCCACTTATTGAAATCGGGAGCTTGGAGCGACAACAACAATGATGAATAATTCTAGGAAACTAGACAATCCCATAAAATATCATCGCTTTTGGTGAAGGTAGTCCACACACCCAACATAAAGAGCATAAAATCCTCCTACAAGATGTCGACAAAGATGACCTAACTTCAAGTTCAAGGTGCAATGGTCATTTCTGGAGATGAAGTGGAACCACAACAATGGAACTGAGAATTCAGCCACAAATCGATATGTTCTCGAGCGCATGTTAGATGCAAAGATCTTTCTCATTTTTCAGAGAGTCATAGGTAATTATCATTGAAAGGTACAATGACACTCCACTTCATCAACAAATTACATAGAGCCCTAAGGCCTAGACCTAGGATTTTTCACAAAATATGGTACACTAAGGCCAATAAGATAATAGTGTTTGAGTAGATAAACCATTAAAAAGGTAGGTGGAGGATTGTTAGAGGGATTCAGCTTCTTCTGCAGGGGATAACTGTTGGTGTAGCTACTCTACGAGGAGATGGATGAATTTGTGTACACAATTCTAAGCCTTCATCTTTGGACTATGGCTATGAATCAAGGTTTATCAAAATACCTCTGATAAGCAGAAAGGAAAAATACATAGGATATACAAAACAATTCGCGTAGACAAAAAAAACCCTAGATAATACCCTATGTATATGTTATTTTTCAATTACGAAGAGATTTCAAGTAATTTTGAAATAAATTGGTTTTAGAGGGTAATTGGGTTCAAAATTTTTCTTGCACTTGGATGAGGAGGAACACATCGTGAATTTATTCATAGCAGGGCTTGAAGTTTTTGGATTTTGAAGGTGTATGTTCCTTTGTTATTTTGGATGGACGAAGAATGAATTTTTTGGCAAAAATGGTAGGCCCACCATAAGAAACTGAATGTATTCTAGCTAGAATCGATAGCATTCATTCAATAGATGGTATTTGGTGGTAATATCAAAAAGGGCTCCTACGAAGGATTCAGTTTTGTGGATGGAAATAACATGATAGGGATTTGCTCCTTAGGGTTCAGTTTCGAGATGGGAAGAAAGACGACAAGGATTTGAAAAAAAAAATATTGCTTCAACTTCGAAAACAACAAGAAACAATGTTGGCATAACAGTGCACAGGGTCTGGTTCTCACTTTTGGTCTCTCATGGCCCATAGTACACAAAAAGGGTTTATCTGTTCGTAGCTCTAGAGGTTTATGCATCATATAAATCAACACCAAGGGTTTATCCATTTGTAGCTCTCGAGGTTTATGCATCATATCAATCAGCACCGGGTAGGATAGAAGGATGGGATGCATGGAAAGCTGAAAATATGTCAAACAAGAGTATGGCTATCTTTGTGAGGACCACAGGCTAAATCCTGAGAAGGGAAAATAGAAACCCAAATAAGAAAAAAAAAGGGCCTATCCAATGTTGGCAGGTATTACCCTTTGTTGTTGGTGTTGTGTTTTTCCGTGAGACATTCACTTGAATTTTCAATAATATAACTACAGAATTTAGGCAGAGTTATGGCTTGTGCCTTTTTCATCATTTCTTTGTTCTATGTTGGTCCTGTTCATATAGGATATCTTGAAAATGGTAATGAAACACAAAATATAGTTACACACAATATTCCAAATGAATGACCTATAATTATTGTGAAGGCTTTGTTGTTATGAATGCAGTTCTTGCATTATCTGTTCCTAAATTCAACATCTCTATTTATTTTGGGGGAGCTTAGTCTGTTCACTGCTTGCATTTTAATTCTTAGCAATGATTCATTCACCTTAAAAAGTTTTTAATAGTTCTCTAAAAGCTCCACAAAAGGAGAATGATATGGTCATTTTATTTTTTGGTATATGACACATATTATTTGTATGAAGTCTTTTAGTAAAAATATAGGCCGACTTCTAGCAAAATCCTAAGGAATACTGTACGTTGACTTGTAAGTAAAAAATGGATTGAAGGTCACAATAAGTTATGTCTTTGCCAATAGAAGCAGTTACAGGTTAGATTGAATGGCTAGATAGGAGTGGGAATGAATGATTACTCCTCTAATTTGGTCTCCGGGTACTCCAAGTTCCACTTGGCAGCTTTTATCCTTTCTCTTGAGAAATGGTTGAGAATGTATAATATAAATCATGAAGTGAACTCAATTTAAATCAAGTAGTTTGTTACATTTGCATAGTATCTCTAAGGAAATATTTGCAAATCTATGATGAGAAGAATGGTAGGTTTCTCTCAAAAAAACAGTTATCTCATGTGATGGCTATAGGTTGGGGATATATGAAGCAAATGGAATGAAGTAGTTACATGTTTATTTTTTCCTCAGAGGAAGTGAATGAGAGGGGATGGTAGATATAATAGTGTAGAGTAGATGGAGATAATTAATTCTAGAAAATGATGGCAGATATCAGTAATCCCACAGACAGCTAACAATCATAGGTAGCTGGAATGACAAAGGTGATGAGACAAAGGGGAGGAAATGGTTGATCAGGTTGACTACTATTCAGATCCAGTGGTAGGAATCACTATTTTCCCTTCGAAAGAATTTTTGAAAAACAAGTGGAAGTTAGAGAGGGAGTATTATAATTTGTTTGCAGACCTCTCTAACCAAAAAAAGAGAGGAATATTGCAGAGGCACTTTTATTATTAGAGACTAATTCTCAATAGGTTTTGTCTTCCACTGATTATTCATTAAAAATCTATAATGCAAGCCTTCCAGTTAGTTCTTATGCATTAGTAGACAGTCCTCAGATGGGGAGAGTATCGGGTCAGATGTTGTGGCATAAAGATTTAAATTTACACTCCAACAACATACCTATAGAGTTAACAACTCACCCTATGGATTGTTGCTTTGTTGATGGATATTTAGGCTTCATGGAAGTGAGGTCCTAGGAGGTTTATTCAAAAAGTAGAACCCAGGAGCATGCTGGTGGTGAATCTGGAACTATTGTTGGTACAAGATTTTATGAAGGGAATATGGAAAGAGGGGAGATGTTAGGTTTTAGTAAGGAGAGTAATATCTCTACTGTAGATATCACAAACTCCTCAAAGAAAAGGAAAAAAAAGTGTGTTAAGATCAGAGAGGATCGAGTCAATCTGGTCTTAGGTGAAGATATTCTATTGGATAGAGTTCTAGAAATGGAAGGTAAAACTCTAACTGGAAGGTTCTATGGTAGATTATTCTCAAATAAATCACTTTCTTAGTGGGTGGAGAGGATATGGAGACCGATTTTGGGATATTCTCCATCTTTTCAAGTATTGATCAGAGGATGGTTAGCTTTCTCCTTCATATTGGAGGAGGATACAGATAAAATACTTCAGATTAGGTGGTATTGGGGCTCTTATGCACTATATTTGAAATGATGGTCTCCATATTTTGACCCAAGAAGGGAGTCAAAAGCAATTCAACCCATTTGGATCAAGCTGCCGGGATTACCTTTGGAGCTTTGGTCTTCTAGGATTTTGATGGAAATCGAAAATTGCTTAGGGAAATGGGTGGATGTGGATCAAGCCTGCTTGAGCAGTTCTTCACGAACTATTGCTATAATCCTACTGGATATGGATATGAGGGAGGGTCTAATAGAATCTATAGAGATAGAAATAGGAAAAATATATTATGTTCAAATCTTGGACTATGAAAAGATACCCTTTCGATGTTTACGATGTCATGTATATGGTCATATGGTGGAAGAATGTGGTTTAAAATTCTCAGAAAGGAAGTGGAGAAGAAAACAGGATGTAAATCACACTTATAGGGTGAGAGTGGACGGATCAGTTTGTAATGTGGAGGAAGAAAAAGAAATCAGGAATGTGGGTTAGGTAAATCCTTGGAAGGCAACGTTGGTATGGAGGAAGGTCAAAACATTATATTAGAAGATATTCATCAATCAAAGGTTGGGGATAGGGGATTTGGTAAAGGTCCAAACAATGAACATGTTGAAGATCTATTGAACTCGACACTCTTAAGGGAAGAGGGTCTCATTCATGGGTCAGAAAATTTTAACTCATCTCCCACCATATCTCCTGATTCTCTGAACCATTCTTCTATCCCAAAGTAGGTTATGGGGGAGGTGTCAATTACCACCTCTAAGCCTTCACCTTTGGAGGAAGAAATTCAAAAGCACATCTCAAAGGGGTCAAGCATAATCCAGGATGTCATATCTATAATACCTACTAGTCATCCTCCAAAATTTTCTAAAACAACTCCACTATCAAGGACTACTTATTTTCTATCTTCCTCCCTTGCTAGTGGAGCGAGTTGTAAGGGACCTAATAGATACTTCCTAAGATCCCAAAAATTAGCATTGATCCCTGAGGAGAATGGAATTGCAGGAGGGCTTAGCTCGGATGTTGGCTCCATTCCAGTTCTGGGGAGGAAATAAAATCTCCAAAGGGCTAAGGACAAAGCGCTGAGGGAGGTAAAGAGTGGAAAACAAAATACTATTGTAGGGGCACTTAGAGCATGCCACACCCCAGATTTGGTAAATTAATGATAATACTTTCTCACAATATTTGGGGTTTGGGCAGTAACTCAAAAAAGTCTACCCTATGTAGGTTAGTGCAGACTCATCAATTGGACATATTGCTGCTCCAAGAGACTATGGGATTAGGCTCAAAAATTGAAGGTTTAATTATTTCCTTTTTAAAATAATGGGATCTTATCTCTTTAGATTCAAAGGGCAGATCTGGAGGACTAGTATTGGGATGGAAAAAGAGGGCTTTTTGGCTCATCAATTCAGTCAATTTTACATCCAAACTAGGGGTTGAACTCTTCTCATTGGAGCTAGGGAAACCCTTAGTGGTAGCCAATATCTACGGGCCCTATGAAAACAAAATGTAGTATTGGGATGTGCTCTTAGAAATTGATTTTTTGCAGTAGAGAAATATTATAGTAGGGGGTGATTTAAATTTTACTTTGAATAGAGCTGAGGTTTGGGGGACTACAACTAGATGTGACCCTCAAGCTAGGTTTTTTAAACATATTTTTGAAGAGGCGGAGCTGGTAGATGTGGAGCCTATCAAAATTATCCCTACTTGGAGCAATAATAGGGTAGGAGAGGATTACGTGGCAAAAAGGTTGGATAGATTTTATGTCTTTGGATCTCTGTTGATGGTTGGTGAAAAAATCAGATCTTGGGTGGAAACAGGAGGTATCTCAAATCACTGTCCTATCCTCCTACAAGTTGGAAATCTAGATAGGAAACCTCCTAGTCCTTTCAAGTTCAATCCAACTTGGTTGAAGGATAAGGATTTTCAATCATTGGTTAAATAAGAATGGAGGCCTTTGATGCAAACATGGGAAGTTCAACATGCTTTCAATTTGCAAGAAGTATGAGAAAAGTAAAATATGTTGCTTCAAAGTGGGATTTCAATAAATCTAGACAAAAAAGGCAAGAACTTACTAATTTAGAAAGGCAAATTACTGATCAGTATGAGAAAGTGAATGAGGATGGTTTCTCAAAGGAATCCAAAGAAGTCATAAGAGTTTTGGAAGAAAAAAAGTAATATTTTGTTAGATCAGGAGGCAAAATGGAGGCTTAAGAGTAGGGCTATCTGGATGGATCTAGGGGATGAAAATACCAAATTCTTCCACAATTATGCCAATCATAGGAGGAATATAAATACTATTTGGGAAATGCCCAAAGGTGATGGGACAAAAGTTAGGTCTTTCACAAATCTTGCAGCCCTTGGCAAGAAGCACTTTAAAAATTTGTTTAAAGAACCTGAGAGGTTAAACTTGGCTGAGATCCTTAAATTCACCACTTTCTTCCCTAGCTTTGTTGATAATGCTATAAATGAGATGCTTCTTGAGAGAGTATCCATGGATGAACTAAAAAAAGTGCTTTCCTCCTTTCAAAAGAACAAAAGTCCAGGGCCAGATGGTTGGGGGGTTGAGTTTTTCTTGGGTTTCTTTGAGTTGATAGGGGAAGATCTTCTAAGAGTGGTGGAAGAAACTAAAACAATAGGGAAGATTCCAACATATATCAATTCGACCTTTATTATTCTGATTCCCAAGAAGTATAATCCTAAATCTTATGTAGATTTTAGACCTATTTCTTTGTGCAATTGCCTATACAAAATCATTTCCAAAGTCATTGCTTCAAGGATTAAAACAGTTTTTTGGACTCCATATCTAGTGAGCAATTTGGGTTTCTTAATGGGAGGCAGATTCATGATGTTGTGGGAGTGGCTCAAGAAGGCTTGCACACGATAAATACTAGGAGACTTCCTGCAGTAGTGGTTAAATTGGACCTCTCCAAAGCTTATGATAGAGTCAGTTGGTTGTATTTAAGGATCATGCTTTTTCACATAGGGTTCAATCTCCAAGCAGTAAATTGGATTATGGGATGTTTAACCTCTGTGTCCTTTGTTGTTCTTATTAATGGCTCGGCTTCTAGCTTCTTCTCCGTAGAACATGGGCTAAGACAAGGCTGCCCCTTATCCCCTCTATTGTTTTTTTTGGTGGTAGAAGGATTGAGTAGGGCTATTAGGGAAGCTAGAAGATTGGGTCTAATTAAAGGGATAAAAATGGGCACATCACTCTTTTTAATGCACCTCTTATTTGTGGATGATGTGCTATTTTTTTGTGATGGTACTCTCAGGGATGTTAATAAGTTCCAAGAAATATTAAGGAGCTATAGTATTGCTATTGGTATGGAAGTTAATTTGGAAAAGTCAATTATGTCTTGTTTTGGTCTCTCAGGTGAAGAGGAAAGTCTTTTTCAGAGGATTTTCTCTTTTTCCAAGAGAGAGTTTCAAGCAGGAATTAAGTATCTGGGGTTCTATTTGAAGCCAAATGACTATGGCATTAGGGATTGAGATTGGCTAGTAGATAAGATAGACAAAAGGATTTCTTTATGGTGCAACAGGTGGCTGTCAATTGGGGGCAGAATTACTCTTGTCAAATCAGTACTAGAGGCCATTCCTGTCTAATGGCATGGGATGGTTGTCATACCAAAAGGGGTGCTGGAAAAAATTAGAAAAAGGTGTTTTAGATTCCTATGGATTGGCAAAAGAGATAAAGTTGGAATAGTATTAGCAAAATGGAAACTTTTAGCAAAACCTAAGGAAGAGGGGGGTTGGGGTTTAAAGAATATCTACCATTTCGGTAAAGCCTTGGCAGCTAGGAGTTTATGGAGATTGATAACACAAGAAAATATCTGGAGTAAAGTACTTAAGAATAAATATATTGAACCTCTTTCTTTGGAGGAATGGATAAGGAAACCAGAAAAGTTATTCAGCAAAGTGTCCATTTTTTGGAAAGCGATAGTTCAAGCATTTCCACTTGTAGGTAGTTGGCTTGCATGGAATGTCGATAATGGCACTAAGGTGAGGATTGGAGCTGACCCATGGGTTGGATGTGGAAATGAGTACAGACTTCTAGAGGAACTTATACAAACTTTGCAAGATGTTGGTTTATGTACTCTCTCTCAGGTAGTGGATCAAGAGGCTACCTCTTTGTGGCAGCAAGGGTGGAAAAGTGCCTATCATCTGGGTTTAGAAGGAAGGAATGGGGAGTTATGGAATGCCTATGTAAGAGTACTCTTAACCAGCCATGTTAGGATCAATATGCATAAGGAGGATGAACTCGTATGGACTAAAAATCCTTTGAAGGGTATATATTCAGCAAAGATGGGATATAAAGTCTTGATTTCTCAAGATAGGTAGGGAGAACCTAGTTGGTGGTGGAAACCTATTTGGAAGGTAAAGACACCTTTAAAAACCAAAAATTTTATGTGGTTGGCCCTTAATAACAAATTCCTAACTTGGGATGTATTAATTAAGAGGGGGTTTCAAGGACCTGTTAGTCAAAAAGTGACTAACTACAAAAAATAGCTGATGCACCCTTCTTGCATATTTTTGCAAAATACACTAAGGAAGAAAAGTGTCATGATTTCATGACACGTCGAGTTTTCATGAAAAAAAACAAGGAGGGAAAGCAGGAAAAAAGTCACGATTTTGCGACATGGCTTATTTTTGCCAGACGAAAAGAAAAACTGCTAAAGAGACTAAAAGTGTCGTGATATCACGACATGTCCCTTTTTCATGGCCAAAAGCAACAAGAGGAAGAGAGGAGGTAGAAGTGTCACGATTTCATGACATGTCGCATTTTCGTGATCAAAACCAAGAAAAAGAGCTATGGAGGCGAAAGTGTCGTGATTTCATGACATGTTGCATTTTCATGATCAAAACCAAGACAAAGAGCTATGGAGGCAAAAGTGTCACGATTTCGTGACATGTTGCTTTTTCATGACTCAAGATGGGCAATTAGGCTGAAGAAATGTCATGATTTTGTGACATGTTGCTTTTTCGTGACTCAAGATGGGCAATCAAGCTGAAGACATAGAAATGTCATGATTTCTTGACATGTTGCATTGTCGCGACTCAAGAAGGGCAGACAGGTAAAGGACATAGAAATGTCACGATTTCAAAACATGTTGCATTTTATTGACTCAAGATGGGCAGATAGGCTGAAGACATAGAAATGTCATGATTTTATGACATGTTGCATTATCGTGACTCAAGATGGGCAGACAGGTTGAAGACATAGAAATGTCATGATTTTGCAACATGTTGCATTGTTACGACTCAAGAAAGGCAGATAGGCAGAGAAACAAGAGTGTCACGATTTTGTGACATGTCTGGTTTTCGTTAAAGAAGCAGAGTATATTTTTGGCAACTGGAGCATGCACTGACATCAGGTGCTAATTTTTGAAGAATGGTCAGTTGATTATAACCTGGCAAGTCCGTTGGATTATTGCAAAATAACAGGCTCATCTAAATTTAGCCAGAAGGAAATCTATCTAATCTGCAGGAAATCCATTGTATATTCTTAGAAACTGCAGACAATTGCTTGTAATTGATTGAGGAAATTAAATGTACATAGTAGAAGATACTCTTTTTAGGGTATAAATAGGAGTGAGTCGACCATGAAAAAATGTCAACTCTTAGATGTTTATAGACTTGTATTAGTCTCACAATGACACTGAGAGGGGGGGTGAATCAGTGTAGCTCTTTAAAACTTAAATCTTCAACTCTTAAAGCCGAAACAATGAAAACTTAAAACCAAATAAAGCAAATATAACAAGAGAGCATCACACAACACAAGATGTACCGAGGTTCACCGATTTGGCTACTCCTCAAAAATTGACTATTTGGACTCCCATCCAAATCCAGCCTTTGCAAAGCAACAACTTTACAATCAATTTACCAGCACCCATTGGAAGGAGCACCAACCCCTGATTTATCTGCACCAATGAAAGGAGCACCAACCCTTAATTTATCTCACAATGAAAGGAGCACCAACCCTGATTTACAGACCAATAGAAGGAGCACCAACCCTCATTTATCGCACCAATGAAAGGAGCACCAACCCTTGATTTATCTACACCAATAGAAAGGAGCACCAACCCCTGATTTACCAACACCAACTGGAAGGAGCACCAACCCCTGATGCCAAGCACCAACTTGGACTTCAATCTTGAAACTAGAAGATTGACATATAAATGCCTTCACTTTTACAAGACCCTGACTGGTCTATTGCTTACTCAACATCTCTCACAATTCACACAACACACACCCTTCTCGCTCGCCTCTCCCTCTCGCTCTCCTCTCGCTCTCTTCGCAAGATAAAATCCACTTTAAATTCTCCAAGCAACACTCCTTTTATAACCATCCTTTCTCTTTGTAACTCCAGTTGTAACTCCTTTCATATTCTCATACGCCACTTGTCAATTGTAACACCTTCTTTATGTAACTCCTTTTGTATATATAGAGTAGGCATTTCGTCAAACATGTTACATGCAAAGAATTGACACCATATTCTCCTACCATGATTGTTCGTCTTCTCGGTCATGACTGTTCGTTTTCTCCTTTGTGCATGCATGCATTTTGGTTTTCGAAAAAGCTTTTCGTTTCTATTTTGATGACTGTTCATTTTCTCCTTCTTTGACTGTTCATTTTCTCCACATGGGCATGCGTTTTTTCCATGTATTCATTTTCTCCTTCCATGACTGTTCATTTTCTCCTTCATGAGTTCATTTCTTCACTTGTGCATGCATTTGTTTTCTCCTTATGATTGTTCGTTTTCTTGTCATATATTTCGTTTCTATTTTGAGGCTCTTCTTGAGTCACAAAAATGCGACATGTCACGATATCATGACACTTTTGTTTCTCTGCCTGCCTAGCCTTTTGAGTCATAAAAATGTGACATGTCGCGATATCGTGACACTTTTTCTCTCTCCTCCTGCCCTTTTGAGTCACAAAAATGCGACATGTCGCGATATCGTGACACTTTTTCTTTCTCTCCTGCTTGCTCTTTTTGAGTCAGAAAATGCGACATGTCGCGATATCGCGACACTTTTTCTTTCTCTACCTTTCTTTTTGAGTCAAGAAAATGCGACATGTCACGATATCATGACACTTTTTCTTTCTCTGCCTTTCTCTTTGCGTCGAAAATACATGTCGCGATATCGCGACACTTTTTCTCTCTTCTCTTTCTCTTTGCTTTGGCCCGCAAAAATAAATGTCGCGATATCGTGACACTTTTTCTCCTTGCTCTTTCTCTTTGCTTTGGCCCGTGAAAATACATGTCGCGATATCGCGACACTTTTTCTCCTTGCTCTTTCTCTTTGCTTTGGCCCGTGAAAATACAACATGTCGCGATATCGTGACACTTTTTCTCCTTGCTCTTTCTCTTTGCTTTGGCCCATGAAAATACAACATGTCGCGATATCGTGACACTTTTTCTCCTTGCATTTTCTCTTTCTTTGGCCGTGAAAATGCAACATGTCGCGATATCGCGACACTTTTTCTCCTTGCATTTTCTCTTCTCTTTTGGCCATGAAAATGCAACATGTCGCGATATCGCGACACTTTTTCCTCCTTGCATTTTCTCTTCTCTTTTGGCCATGAAAATGCAACATGTCACGATATCGTGACACTTTTTCTCCTTGCATTTTCTCTTCTCTTTTGGCCACGAAAATGCAACATGTCGCGATATCACGACACTTTTTCTCTTTGCTTTTTTGCTTCTCTTTTGCATATGGGCCACTTCGGTCTTCTTGGACAACCTATAACAACTTCACCCAAACATCAAAAACATCCTCATAAGCATTTAACATCACTGTACATACTCTGAGTAACCTCTGAACTCCTGTCCATTGCATCAACCGATCTATCTGACTGTGTTGACAACAATGACAATACTGTCATTGCACCTTGCTCAACAATCTCCCCCTTTGGAATTGTTGGCAACACACGTGCAATTTCTTGTAACTCTTCTCCCCCTTTGACAACAATATCAAAGGGCTATTGCAAACTCCCCCTGAGTCCATGCACAACATTCTCAGGAAAAAATTATTACACTTAGCAAAAATCACAAACATGAGCAAAAAGATAAACAAATACACAAATGCTCCCCCTGAGAATGTGGTCCCGATAGCTAGTCAATTCTTGGGAAGCGTGACCACTCCCAATTTATTACGAAGGTACTCAAAGACTTCCTTGGGCAATGGTTTTGTGAAGATATCCACTACTTGCTCTGTTGTTGGAACAAAATCCAACTTAACCTCACCTTCCACAACTTTCTCCTACGTACAACATGTTGTCACTGTAATATATTCTGCCTCTATTATGGATAAGGAGACTGAATCTTGTTTCTTACTGTTCCACATGACCAACCTGTCTCCAAGATAGAATGCACCTCCACTGGTACTCTTTCTGTCATCTACACATCCTTGCTCAACTTGCAACCTGTCGTCATGGGAGTGCTAACTGGCTTACAATCCTCCATTGTGAACTTTTTAGCATCTCTTTCACTAAACCAAATTATCAGAACTATTATAATCCATAACTTTGAACAATGGCAGTAAGAACCATCAAAAGTACAACACTGACATATAGCAATACTACCAATGGTGACAACTCTCAATTTAATCACCACCCTTCACGGTACCTCCACAAACAACTACATGAACTGAAACACACTTTGACAACTATACGACAACTCCCCCTGCCTACTTGCCTTTCATCCTCGGATAACCAAACAAATACATAGGAGCATTAAAATAAAACTTTAAGATTGCTCCCCCTGAGGATGTGCTACCTGGAGTTGCTTAGTGCAATAGAGGAGTAGTCTCCTTGAGTCCAAGGAGACATGATTTCCTCTCTTCTTTCTTTCTCCAATCTTTCTTGAACTTGGGCTTGAGTTTTTCAACTGCATCCCTATTTTGAACCTTTTCGTGAACTTGAACATTTCTCTTGGGTGGTTGTCTCTTGTGCATCCTTGATGGATGATTATTTTCCTTTCTTTGATGCACATGATTTCTTCCCCTGTCCGTGTTGCATTCTTTGTGTCCGATGAAATCTACTGTCTTGCCTTAGATTAGATACAAAAGTTCTTGGACAAAACCTTGCTATGTGCCCATGACCATTACATTTAAAACATTGCACATGGTGTTCAACCGGAATAAGATGTATTTCTACCAAGCATAACTCTTTGATCTATTATTCAATCCACAATAAATTGCCTTGTGACCATAATGGTTGCATCTAAAACAATAGCCATTAAAAGCATTATTATGAATAAAGTGAGAGTGATAGAACCTCTTTTGTTGTGGTTGCTTTGCTGTAGATCTCCTTTGAGATTTTCTTCCTTTTGAAGATTCAGCTTCAAGCTTTTCTTGCTTTGATCCTTCAACAGTGGACTTCTTCTTCTCTACATATTTAGAAGATGAAGGTTGTTCAGCTTCATATCCAAGACCAAGCTTACACATGGGGCTTCTTTGTTGCCTTATCATTTTATCTAGCAACTCTGTGCTCTTCTCAAATTTGAGATTTGTATTGGCCTCTTCTAGTTGTTTCCTCAATAAAACAATCTCCTCTTCTTGTTTGCAACAAACAATCTCTTTCTCATTGATCTGTGACCTGAGAGTTTCTTCAATCCTTTTGGACTCTTCTACTTGCAGCTTTAGATCACTAATAACTTTGTTAGATTCCTCTTCACGTTTGCTACATACATCGCCTTTATCATCCAGGTGTGACTTCAAGGCTTCTTCTATTTTCTTGGCTTTATGAATTTGTAAGAAGAGATCTTCAATATTATCCCCATATTCTTCCAACTTCTTGGACAATCTTTTGTTCTTTTTCCTTTCTAAACCCAACTCTTCAAGTGCAGCGATCAACTCACCTTCTAGATCTACTTCAACCTCTAGGTTTTCATCACATACTTGTTCTTTTTCTATTTTTTCTTCTTTGAGTGCCATAAAAAGAGCTTCACCTATTTCCTTTTCAGAATCCTCACTGCAACTGTCTTCTGATGAACTGACATTCTTGGAGATGAAACTTTTCTTCTTGAAGTTGCCTTTTCTGAAATTTGTTTTTTTCTTCCAGTCACTTCTTTCTTGGTGCGATCCTTCATCACTTTTGTTCTTCTCATTAAGTGGACATTTAGCTGCAAGATGCCCAATGCCTCCACAATTGAAACATTTAAACGGTAACTTTCCTCTGTATTTTCCTTTTCCCATTTTTAGTTTTCGAACAAAGTTTGCTTCCATTTCATCTGATGTCTCTTCTTCCTCGGATTCTTGTTTTGCTTTCATATTTTTATGGGCTTTAAAAGCAGCTTCTCTGTCTGTGGGTTTAGATTTTCCTATTCTCATCTCATATGCAGTCAAAGAACCATGCATCTCATCCATACTAAAAGAATTTAGATCTTTAGCTTCTTCTATAGCTGAAACTTTAGAATCAAATCTTTGGGGAAGAGATCTTAATACCTTTTTCACGATGACAGAATCTTTGATTTCCTCGTCGAGTCCTCTAATCGCATTAATGACTTCATTAACTCTCAGCATATATGCCTCTATGTTCTCATCGTCATTCATCTTTAATACTTCGAACTGAGCTCGATGTGTTTGTAACTTGGCCTCCTTGATCTTATCGTCTCCTTCATGAATGCTCCTCAGTTTGTCCCATATTTCTTTTGCCATTTTACAACTCATAATTTTTACTAGTTCACTGTCCACTAATCCACACATGATAGCATTCTTTGCTTTTGAGTTATTCTCAAACAATTTCTTATCGACAACATCGGTTGGAGAAGTGGTGGGTATTGTGTATCCACTATCTACTGAATCCCAAATGTCGTATCCCAAAGCACAAAGATATGTCTGCATCCTGAGTCTCCAAAATGTGTAATTAGTTTCGTCCAACAATGGTGCTTTGTTTGATGAGAAGCCTTCACCACCTGCCATTGTGTCACTTCCAAGATCACCCTAGCCGGTTAAGCTTGTTCAGGAACTTGGCTCTGATACCAATTGTTAGTCTCACAATGACACTGAGAGGGGGGTGAATCAGTGTAGCTCTTTAAAACTTAAATCTTCAACTCTTAAAGCCGAAACAATGAAAACTTAAAACCAAATAAAGCAAATATAACAAGAGAGCATCACACAACACAAGATGTACCGAGGTTCACCGATTTGGCTACTCCTCAAAAATTGACTGTTTGGACTCCCATCCAAATCCAGCCTTTGCAAAGCAACAACTTTACAATCAATTTACCAGCACCCACTGGAAGGAGCACCAACCCCTGATTTATCTGCACCAACAGAAAGGAGCACCAACCCCTGATTTATCTGCACCAACAAAAAGGAGCACCACCCTTTGATTTACCAGCACCAATGGAAGGAGCACCAACCCTGATTTATCTACACCAACAGAAAGGAGCACCAACCCCTGATTTATCTGCACCAATAGAAAGGAGCACCAACCCATGATTTATCTGCACCAATAGAAAGGAGCACCAACCCCTGATTTATCAGCACCAACTGGAAGGAGCACCAACCCCTGATGCCAAGCACCAACTTGGACTTCAATTTTGAAACTAGAAGATTGACATATAAATGCCTTCACTTTTACAAGACCCTGACTGGTCTATTGCTTACTCAACATCTCTCACAATTCACACAACACACACCCTTCTCGCTCGCCTCTCATGTGCCTCTCGCTCTCTTCGCAAGATAAAATCCCCTTTAAATTCTCCAAGCAACACTCCTTTTATAACCATCCTTTCTCTTTGTAACTCCAGTTGTAACTCCTTTCATTTCTCATATGCCACTTGTCAATTGTAACGCCTTCTTTATGTAACTCCTTTTGTATATATAGAGTAGGCATTTCATCAAACACGTTACATGCAAAGAATTGACACCATATTCTCCTACCATGATTGTTCGTCTTCTCGGTCATGACTGTTCATTTTCTCCTTTGTGCATGCATGCGTTTTGGTTTTAAAAAGCTTTTCGTTTCTATTTTGATGATTGTTCATTTTCTCCTTCTTTGACTGTTCATTTTCTCCACATGGGCATGCGTTTGTTCATTCATTCTTAATGATTTCATTTCCTATGATATCTTCTTCTACTTTGTTTTCTCTATGAATCGTTTTATCATAACTTTGATTTCTATTTAGCTCTTCTGAGTCATAAAATGCGACATGTCATGATATCGTGACACTTTTGTTTCTCTGCTTGCCTCCTTTTTGAGTCATGAAAATGCGACATGTCGTGATATCGTGACACTTTTTTTACTCTGCCTGCCTGCCCTTTTGAGTCATGAAAATGCGACATGTCATGATATCGTGACACTTTTTTTCTCTCCTCCTACCCTTTTTGAGTCATGAAAATGCGACATGTCGCGATATCGTGACACTTTTTCTTTCTCTGCCTTTCTCTTTGCATCAGATCGTGAAAATGCGACATGTCGCGATATCGCGACACTTTTTCTTTCTTTCCTTTCCTTTTTGAGTCTCGAAAATGCGACATGTCGCGATATCGCGACACTTTTTCTCCTTGCTCTTTCTCTTCGCTTTGGCCCACGAAAATGCGACAAATGTCGCGATATCGCGACACTTTTTCTCCTTGCTCTTTCTCTTTGCTTTGGCCCGTAAAAATAAATGTCGCGATATCGCGACACTTTTTCTCCTTGCTCTTTCTCTTAGCTTTGGCCCGTGAAAATACAACATGTCGCGATATCGCGACACTTTTTCTCCTTGCTCTTTCTCTTAGCTTTGGCCCATGAAAATACAACATGTCGCGATATCGCGACACTTTTTCTCCTTGCTCTTTCTCTTTGCTTTGGCCCGCGAAAATGCAACATGTCGCGATATCGCGACACTTTTTCTCCTTGCATTTTCTCTTCTCTTTTGGCCACGAAAATGCAACATGTCGCGATATCGCGACACTTTTTCTCCTTGCATTTTCTCTTCTCTTTTGGCCGTGAAAATGCAACATGTCGCGATATCGCGACACTTTTTTCTCTTTGCTCTTTTGGCCATGAAAATGCAACATGTCGCGATATCGCGACACTTTTTCTCCTTGCATTTTCTCTTCTCTTTTGGCCATGAAAATGCAACATGTCGCGATATCGCGACACTTTTTCCTCTTTGCTTTTTTGCTTCTCTTTTGCATATGGGCCACTTCGGTCTTCTTGGACAACTCTGTAACAACTTCACCCAAACATCAAAAACATCCTCATAAGCATTTAACATCACTGTACATACTCTGAGTAACCTCTGAACTCCTGTCCACTGTATCAACCGATCTATCTGATTGTGTTGACAACAATGACAATACTGTCGCTGCACCTTGCTCAACAACTTGATGTACATGTACTGGATTACAATCAATAAGAAATATTCTTCCCATGGCTTCTAAAAATCTGTATGCGAGTGTATGTATCTGGTGTTTTAACTTTTATTCATTCTAAGTTTTATAATGTATCTGTTCTAAAATCTGGACTATGCACATATAAACCTTATTTCTAGAGTTGAATATTAAAGATATTTACATGTATGTTAGATAAGCATCTAAAGTCGCACTCAAGAATTCATGTTTTCTATAGGAAGATATAAAGAAAACTCTGAAGGTAGTAATCTACATCATCATCTTTTCTGTTGTTGTCTAATCTGTACCATGAGAAAATTTCTAGCTTAGGCTATATTTCCCTTATCTCTTGTTTCCCTTTCTCTAAAAAACTCAAAGGAACCAGCCTTCTCTGGAGATTAGACAGATGATCTCAAGCAAGGTCTGTCTACTCAATGTTGGCAAAGTCTAAGGTGCAACACTATTAACCGAAGGCAGATTTTGTTCCAAAAGTTTTTGGCACGCCCAATGGGACCGCAAATCCCACAGTATTATATAAGTTTTGGTGTTTTTACTTTAGAGCCTTTCATTCAAAAATCTCAAGAAAAAAAAAAACTACCTGGCAACTCCGTTGCAATATTTTAGACCATAAAAGAAAGACCTTGTCTAAATTTTTTTTGGTTATATAACCATATGATAACCAGATCCCGAGCTAGAAACTCTGAAGAACCCATCAAGTTATTTGAGCTACATCTCGGAAGCCTAAAGACACACCCTGTGCTAGCCGCACGATCAAATCCACCTGTCACCATTAGTACCTCTTTAACACCCGTTGTAGGAGCATCTACAAGCAATCCTATAGTAGTTGTAACTCCTTTAACAACCATGGTAGCTACCCCTGCTCCAGTGCATCTTGTGTGGAACCAAACTAGTCCTTTGAACTTAGGAGCACACCACAAAATTCCATAATCTGCACTAAAAGCATTGCCGACCTTTGATGGAACACGCAAAATAGTAGATGAGCACTGTTTAGATGTATCATCGCTAGAATCTATATATAATATCACTCAGGAGGATGTAATGGTCATATTTTTGGTTATATCTTTGAAAGGAAAGATGCTCTATTGGTACATAGCGCTTCCCGTTGGATCCATTACTTCTTAGGTAGTGATCGTCGGCTGTCTGGTCGATGAATTTAATATACATGCAGATCCTTTCACATTGCTAAATCAATTCACTGTTATTGAAAGACATCCACAAGAAGAAATCCAAGATTTCAACATCAGATTTACCAGAACTCGTGATAGAGTATCTTAGGGTATAAAACCCATAGAAGAATAAGCTATATGTTATTATTTAAGGGCTTTTGATTCAGATCTCAGTATGATAATAAGGCAATCCCGTGTAACCACTTTCCCTGAGATATATCTAGAGGTAGCAAAGGGTGAAGCTAATATGATCACTACAAAGAGATATCCATCGAATATTTTATTTCCAATTGTACCAAAACTTTCCCAAGCATCAATTTACAAACTACCTATGCTCCCATCAACATAGGCTCTCCCAGCTATAGCCATACCTCCTACACTCCTTGCATTACCAGCCTTACCCCTTGCATCAACTCCCCTGAATGACCAGTACATGACCATAATCGACACAATGAAAACATTGTCAAACGAAATGGCATCCATGAAAAAGAGGGAAGCTGAAAGGAATATTCAAGCAAGAAGATTTCCATAGATACAAAAGGAAGGCACTTCAACGAGTGGTATAGGGCAAGATAAAAAAAATGTGGTGTATGCGAATGAGATCGGAGATAATGGAGAACCCACTAATTTTGATTACTAGTGTACCACTTGCAACGATCCTCATGGAGAAGATTCATGCATGATTCATCAACATCATGTGCAAGCGATTATTAATGAAACAGCCAAAGAAATCGACAAGGGACAGGTGAACATAATCAGAGAGGTCCACCACAATTTGGTAATGCCATTAGTGGAACAAGTTTCAGTCCTGACAAGATCGAAAAAAAAGTCATTACAAGTCGACCCTAAGGAACTCCAACCACTAGGTTTTCCTCATGCCACCAGAGCAACTCTACAGAAAAACCAGTCCAATGAGAAAGGACGTTCTGACCCTCCTCAGACTTCTACGACTTCACCAAGAAAATAATTTCCTCCTAGAAAGGGGAGTGAGGCTCAAGAGCAAGTGAAGGAAAGACTCAGATTTCCTTCATTGAAAAAAAGGCAAAGAACAGAAGCCACACAGGTCTATAGAGACAGATATGATGCGTCTACTAGTGGAAGGGAAAAAAATGCTGAGGTATCCCTAGCTGCAACCCTTTCATTCAATATTGCAGAATAAATGAAGAGGACTCCTTCCAAAATAAGCATGTATGACGCATTGCAAATTCCTGGTCAGACCGACCTCCTCCAAGAATCCCTAAATTTAAAGAATGATACCTCCTCCTCAAATGTTATACAAAAAAATGTTATGTCAATTTTTGGAAAAAACAGACCGCCCCCATTCTAGCTATCTTTGCAAATGGAAGGGTGGATAGTTCACAATTGCATGATTGATTTAGGCCACAACTACGGTGATGCCAAAATCCGTATGTGACATAATGGAGATGGAATATACTCAAATTCATCCTGGGGTGTTGCAATTATATGGTACTCCAGTAAGATCCATCGGGGTGATCAAAGATATCCCTATTCAACTCCACAAAATACCGAAAGTAGTCGTCATACAGGAGGTAGTCGTTGTAGACTTAGAACCATATTTTGGTATGTGTTTATCCAGAGAATTCATGGCAAAAATGGGTGGTTATCTGTCTCTAGATTATTCTCATTTGGAGGTACCTTTCAAAGGTAAAAGAGTCAAGATCTACAATGAAAAACCATCTACTTTCCACGTGGAAAAACTGGAGGAAACAACCACCGTCAACATGATGTCTAAGGAATCGAAAAATATCAATTTAATGGAAGAAACCCTGGAGGAACTCCAATATGAGGATCAATTTTCAATGAAAGACTTCAATGCTATGATAGAGACAGAAATGGGAAGCTATTCTATTGAGAAACCAAAAAATCTCCCTATTGCTGTCCCTAAAATAGATGATTCGGCCAACCAGTTATGGAAATTGTACTTTGATGGGTCAAGGTGCAAAAATGGAGTAGGAGCTGGAATCGTTCTGATTTCACCTACTGGAAAAGAAAAAGTATTTTCATATAGGTTGACATGGAGTTGCACCAATAACGCAGTTGAATACGAAGCTTTGTGTTTGGGACTTAAGAAAGCTAAAAAAATGGGTGCAAAACAGCTGCTGATCTATGGAGACTCAGAGCTGATTGTTAAATAGGTTACTGGCAAATGCATTTGTAAGCAACATTACCTAAGGGCTTACAAAAACAAAGAGTTGGATCTATTGGAAAATTTTGAAGCACTAAACATAAAATCCATTTACAGAGAGAAGAACACACATGCAGACCTGTTAGCATCAGTAGGATCAAATTTTTGCCCAATCAGCAATGTTATTCAGAAGTCTAAAATAGTCAGACTTATATATAGGCCTTCTGTGCCCAACAAAGACATTTTCTAGCAGGTATTTGAGAATGATGAGCAGATCCTAGATTTTTTGATTTATGATATGAATTGCTCTACAGATAGAGCATTACAAGAAGAGGACGAAGAGAGCCTTATTCAACTAAAAAATAATCATATCCCCAGGGGACTGATCACCCTAGAGAGCCTTTTAAACAATAGTGACAGAGCTATAGGTCGAAGGATCAAGGTAGATGAACGCTGGTATAAAGAAGTAGAACTAGAATCGGGCAAGATGATCAAAGTAGGGACCGATTGTACATAAGTAGAACTAGAGAAAATAAAATGGTTATGTAAAGAGTATCCAGATATAATAGCCTGGACTTATAGTGATCTAAAAGTGTACAGGAATGAGGTCATTCAGCATACCATCAAACTAGAGGAAGGAGCTAAACCTTTTACGCAGAGGCAAAGGCCTGTGAATCCTAAAATTGAAGCCTTAATGAAACAGGAGTTGTTAAAACTCCTACAGGCTAAGATAGTATACCCAATCAAGCACTCTACCTAGGTGGCAAATTTGGTTCCAGTCCACAAGAAAAATGGAGAAATAAGACTATGTGTCGATTTCAAAAATTTGAACAGAGCCTCTTTAAGAGATCACTATACTTTACCCCAGATTGACCCAATCCTTCATACTGTGGCAGGAGTAGAAAGGTTTTCTCTGTTAGATGGCTTCTCTGGTTACAATCAAGTTTGGGTGAGAAATGAAGATCAATATAAGACTACATTCACCACTAAGTGGGGAACATTTGCATACCAAAGGATGCCCTTTGGATTATCTAACGCAGGAGCAACTTTTCAAAGAGCCATGGACGTAGCTTTTGGGGAGCTTGCAAACAAAATTATTATCATCTATTTAGATGACATGACCGTATTTTCTCACAACAAAAAAGACCATGCTACTCATCTATGGCAAGTATTTGAGAAATGTAGGGAATTTGGAATATCATTAAATACCAAAATGTCTATTTTTGCTGTGAATGAAGGAATACTCCTTGGGCATGTTATTTCTAAAGCTGGGCTTTCAATTGACCTCGATAGAGTGAAGGCACTTCTTGAGTTGTCATTTCCAATTAACAAGAAAGGTTTGCAGTCCTTCTTTAGGAAAATAAATTTTGTCAAAAAATTCATTGCAGACTTTGCCCAAACAGTTAAACCAATGACTGAATTATTGAAAAAGGATGCTCCCTTCAAATGGACAGAGCCAAGGAAAGAAGCTTTCCAAAATTTTTTAGAAGCCATCGCTCAATCTCCTATGCTAGTTAACCCTGACTATTCACGAGGTTTCATACTATATGTCATCGGAGAACAAGATAGTTATGCTGCAGTTCTCACTTAGAAAGGAGCAGATGATGAAGAAAGACCCATAGCCTTCCTAAGTTCCACCATGCACAAACATGAGGAAAGGTACAACTTCATAGAGAAAAAAGTATATGCAATTATGAAATCCTTGAATAAGCTAAAACACTTCTTATCCCAGATTCAGATGATGGTTTATGTTATTCATTCCGATGTAAGGAACTTCATAATTCAAGGAGAATTGGGTGAAAAGAGAGTTGGATGGGTGACTTGCATCCAAGAGTATGATGTAGAAATATGTCCTACTAAAATAGTAAGAGGGAGAGCTTTGTGCCAGGAATTGGTCAAGAAAGCTGCAAGTGGATATGGGGAGAGCCATCCCGTCATGGCAAACACTGAACAACATCAAGACAGAGTAAGTTTAGGTTGGATCGACGACTTTGTGAGGTACTTTTAGACTGGGTCATGCCCTGAAGATATGAATACTTCCCAGAGAAGGATATTTAGAACCCAAGCATTGAAATATACCCTTCAAACAGAAGGGTTGTACAGGATTAATATAGATGGTGTATTGTTGAAATGCATTCTCGATAATGAAAAGCAAAAAGTGTTAGATGAATTTCACGGGGGTCTCTCAGGGGGACATTATGCAGGCCGAACCACAACTTTGAAGATCCTTAGAGCTGGGTTTTATTGGCCTTCCATCTTCCTATATGTATACAAAGTAACCCAAAGGTGTGAACAGTTTCAGAGGTATGTGGGAAGGAACAGGAATGCACCTATGCCCTTAAAATCTATTCAAGTCAAGGAACCGTTCCAGCAGTGGGGGTTGTATTTCATTGGTATAATAGAGCCGAATTCATCATCAAGCCACAAATACATTCTCACTGCCATGGACTACTTCACCAAGTGGGCAGAAGCGGTACCCACAAAGAAAGCTGATTCAGAAGTGGTGATAGAATTTTTTGAGAGTCTGATCACAAGGTTTGGCATACCATATTCTTTGATTACAGACAATGGATCTCCTTTCACTAATGCAAAGATGATCGAATTTGCCAGTCAATATGGAATTTACCTGAAGACTTCCTCTAATTATTACCCACAAGGTAATGGATTAGCTAAGTCTACTAATAAAAATATTTTAAGAATTCTGAAAAGAACATTAGAGGATAATAAGAGGAACTGGCACTCACTCTTGAATCAAGCCCTATGGGACGACATAATTTCAATCAAGAAATCAATCAATACATCACCATATGCTTTGGTTTATGGCAAAGAGGCTGTTTTTCCAATTCACATGGAGATACCCGCGTTGAAATTGCTCAACCAAGTTAATGAAGACGAAGGCCATCCAATGGATGCCCGAATGATGCAACTTCTGCAACTTGAAGAGTCTAGGGAACAAGCTTACAATCATCATCAAAAGCACATGGAAAAAATAGCTGAGTGGTTCGATAAGAAAACCACTTTCAGGAAATTCAAAATAGGTGATCTAGTGTTAAAATGGAACGTCAAGAAAGCAAAACCAGGACACCATGACAAGTTTGACGCGTTCTGGGAGGGGCCATTTGAAATTATTTTAGAAAAGCAATTCAATGCCTTCCAGTTAAAATATTAGGATGGATGGGTTCTACCCCTCATAGTGAATGCATTTCACCTAAAATTATATTTCCAGTAAAAGGGACAGATCGCCATTATATGTACAATATATTATAGGTTTTGAAGTTTGTAAATATTGCCCTTTTTTGTGGCCTAATAGGGATTGTTTTTGAGGACTATCAGAGTCCAAAATTTTGAAATAAAATTTGGAGGGAAAAGTCCGTCCTTGTTATTTTTGCATTTTCAAAACCCGGAGTTGCCACGTGGTCGCCTGATAGTCGGCAAGAGGGAATGATGAGAAAATAATGTTTTTAAATATGTTGTGTGTGTTTATCAAAATATTTCTAAATATTTGCCACTGAATGTTTCTGAGCAACCACGTGCCCAGGGTTCAGTGGAAGAAGATAATAAAACTATCAGGTAACATATTTCTCGACATGAGATAATTCCCAGTCCCCAAGTGGGTTTTTAATGAGCCAACGAGCATTTTTGGAAGTTTCCTAAGGAATGTGGCGAGAACGAAAACCAAAGAAAGATGGATGAATCAAATCGACCAACCATAATTTAATGCATTAATTTTGCATGTCCTCCTAAGCTATATAAAATTAAATTCAAGGATTTAGAGAGACATTTCACCATTTGCAAACTTGCTAAAAACTCCTGAAGAAGGAAAAGAAGCGAGAAATTTTCTCTGAGATGCATGAAAAGCTAGAGATCTCGCCAGCTACTGTTATATCACCACACTATAGCGTAGTAAGGAAGGAGTTGTGAAGCAATCAGAAGAGGTTCAAAATTTGTATACCTGATAATTCAAATGGCTCCGAAGAAGGTGAAGGACCAGGCAGCATCTACCTCATCACCCTCGACTACTTCGGTAGTAAAAGGAAGAGAGGGGGACAACATTGGTTTTTTTGACAGAGACTCCCGAATTGCGGATACAATCATAACATGGAAGGACCCGATGGAGATTCAGAGCAATATAAAGAACCGGGTAGCAACTAGGGTTTCTGCGTCTTCTCCTTCGACATTTGCATACCATTATTTCTTGTACTAGTATGTATATATTCCTGTTCATCCCTGCCTAGAATTGGTAAGAGCAATTGCAAATTTCTATGATGAAAAGGAGAGAAAGATTAGAGATTTTTCAGGGAGGGTCATGTTTTCTCTGTCCAAAAATGCTTTTGTTTCTGCTTTTCCTTTGGGCCATGTCCCTCCCTTAGAACCTAAGAAATTTGACCCCTTAGAATAGGCTGCATACTTTGGCTTGTTCGAAAAGGTGAGGGGTTTCCTAGCCACTCAGCTAAAATATCTTCCAGAAGGGGTAAATCCACCAGAACCCCCAATTGACAGGGCAACTTTTAAAACCCCAAACTATATTCCATCCTGGCCATGATTGCTGGACTAAAAAATGATGAAAAGGTTTAGAAGTGGCAAGTGGCTGTAGTAGAATGTTTCTCAAACCCTAGAATGTATGATTCGGTAGTTATGAGCAGGAGTGTGAGACCTATTTTCTTTGACTGGCCTGAGTTTTTAAGTGCAGAAATTCATGAGGGTTTGGCAGCATTGAAGGCTGGAACTAGTTTTCTTTCAGATACACTTCATATTTGGTATGGTTATTCTTTTATTTTATGTCTCAAGAGTTAGCTTTCATTTCAAAGAATGATAAGAATGAGAAGGGAGAAATTTTTCCGGTATATGAATGGACTAATGTGTTATACAAATCCGAATCATATTATGATTTCAATAGGGAATTTTTGGGCCCTGCACTAAAAATCATGTATGGGAAAATAACAAGATTGACCCCCAAAGCGGAAAAGGTATTGCAAACCAAGTTTGCAAAAGACGGGGATTGGTTTATCCTAACACAAGGAGTATGCATCAGATTGTATGGGTTTACAGACAAACCTTTTTTACTTCCTCATTATGTGGTCGACGAGTCTTTGCCTTAGAATATGTTAGGCAAACAGAAAGCATTAATGTCAAATTTGGGACTCGGAATTGGGAAAACCGATGCACTGGTAATATGCCCTTTAGTTTTGAAGGAATTACTATTGCAAAGAAAGGGCAAAATGAACAAATAACAAAGTATTTGAGGAAATTGGGGCTTATTGAGATTTTGCAAAGATGGAAATATGACCCCATAAACAGATTTTCTGAGAGACAATCTATTTTGAATAAAACACATAAAAAATAATTTCATGTTAAATTCAGGGATGATATTGAAGAAAATAGGAATAACACAGAAGATAAACCCATGGAGTGGCACATAGAGAAGATGGAGCCTTTGCCTCCTTGGCATGATTTTTATGAAGTAATTGTTCAGTTTGACCTAGAAAATAAAAAGGCTCATCAGTTGACAGAGGGAAAAATCACCAGAATTTAGAAGAGTAGACCAGATTGGGATGTGGCAAAAATTTAGGAATGGTGGGTAATGAGAGTCCAAAAAATTTGATTTCATCAAGATACCCCACCAAAAATGACAATCTGTTCGAAACTCGTTATACTGAAAACCATGACTCCTGGGGAGGAAGTTTTCCTATTAGAATCCCTCCAAGCATAGGAAGTAGTCGTTCTTCTACTCCCGAAGTGTCCCAGCTACCTTAAGAATCCCAGCAGCCCAAAGCGGGTAAAGGAAAAGAAATTGCAGAGGCTCAGAATATTCCCCTTGTTCAGACCAAACCTAGGACATCTAGGAAAAGATCGATAGAAGAGGTTTTTATTGAAGAACAAGGAAATACTTATAGTTCGAAGGCCACCCAGATGATGTTGAAAATGGTTTATGATGGAAAGGGGCTAGGCAAAGAAATATAGGGGAGATTTGAACCTATTCTAGTCCATCAAAGAGAGAAACATATAGCACTTGGGGCAGATACCCTGATGTCCAGACATCATTCCTCAAAAGTTGTAAAATTCGTTCCACCTATGGTATCGGATACAGAATTTGATGAACCTGTAGCCGAAAGAATGAGGAAATTGAAAATGATGGCTGATAGAAGAAAAGACAAGAATATTATTCAAACTTCTTCTAGTGATCAAGATCCTCTAGATATAGAAGAAGACTCAGGGAAAGGGACTTAGGAAGGTGAACCGACCCATATAAGTGAAGGAAACACTGATGTAGATGCTCAGAAAGTTGAGCATGAAACTTCATAGAAGGAGGTCTCACGCGGCCTACCCATTTTGGCTCGAGAGAGCCAAAAGAGTGAAAATGAAAAACAAATTTTGGTTAAAAAGGAGATCCTGATGGTAGGAGAGCAGCAGGAGAAACAAGTTATAAACTTGGACGAAAGTGATGAGGAAAATAAAACTCTTGATAAAGACAAAACATAGAGTGAAGAAATGACCGTCAGTGAACATGAAGGAGAAGAAGAACACCAACAACCAATCCAACTGGAAACAGGTATGTTTTCTTCACTTTCTTCTTCTCATTCTCCTACTCATTCCCATTGTAATTCTCCTTCCTTTTCTAAAATCAACAAAAATATAATGTCCTTGCCAAAAAATTACCTTGTTCTCCCAGAAATGGCAGCGTCCTCCCAGAATCTGCTAAATGTTGGATCTGCAGTTGCTCCCATTCCTTTTCTCCCTAGCATTGACATCCCGACGGTTGGAGTTACAACTTCTCAAGGGACTGAGTCACACTCCACCATGGCCAAGATTGAAAATTTGAAGAAGGTGAGCATGAATGCTTTAGATTGGTGGACTTCACATTCAGCTAAGAATCCTAAAGCACCGGCTACTGTAAGAGAAATCATTGCTTTAGATCCAGCCAATATGCAGAGGAAGAAGTTGAAGTTAACTCCCATTACTCAGAAATCAAAGGGAGAAATGACTGTGGAAGATTACCAGGCGGAAGAGATAACTGAAGATATATCCCAAATACCTATGCAAGATGAGTCGGTGAAATCCCAAGCACATTTTGGGACCATATAATTACAGGGAGGACACTATCAAGAAATGTTTTTGAAGGAAAAGGAGAAGAGGAAAGAATTAGAGGCTGTAGTGAAAGAACAAAAAATAGTAGAGAAGGCTCTTACCCTGGAGGCTAAAAAATGGGAGAGTAAATTCAGTGCCGTTGCCAGCGAAGTGGAAAAGGGTAAAGAAAAGTTGAGTATAGCAGAAGCTTAGATTCAGGCATTAAATACACAGGTACAACAACTACAACAACAATTGGTAGACCAACAAAACGTTCCTTCCAAATTTTCCAAAGATAAAGTAAAAAACATGAGGAAAGAATTGTTAAAGGATTTGTTACCTTTAGTATTAAAGGCTAAACCTTTATTATTTTATTTAGCCAAAGTAAAGGAAACTACCGAAGTAGTAAAACAAGAATTTGGAGCTGCTGAAGCATTTTTGTTGAAAAGAGAAGATGCGGCTACTAAAATTCAGATTTTGTCAGAAAAAATGCCAGGAAGCATGGAAGCCAAGCTCAGAAGCGAAGCCTGGTCAATCTAAAATAACAGCAAAAAACTTCTTTAGAAAGTTTAAATTGATCGCACAGGGAAATAAGTTTTTGCAAGAGCTTGAGGATGAAGCGAAGGGGTTGCTCCAAAACCTTGATTTGGCTATCCATAATGGGCTTCCTTACCTATGGGATGATGGTTCAAAATTTTTGAAGGAAGAATTCCTTTTGGCATCAATAAAAGATTTTGTTGAAGATGAAACATACATAGACGACTGGTAGGAACCTATAGGAGAAACATAGGTCATGGAAATGATCCAGATGTTGACACAGATTAAAGCCTATTTAAAAGAGCTAATTTTCAGGCAAAAGATCATTTCTTATGATAAGGTGGAGGAATTGCAGTATGTATATCAACTCTTCATCGATTCTTCTGATTTAGAAGATGAAGACTAGAACCAAGTCTGCAAAACTTATCAAGAAATAATTTCAGCAATGGATAAAATCAGAAGATCTAAACATCAGGGTCAACAGCCAGTAGCCAGAGCTGGGACCAGCTCTCAGAATTGATTTTTTTTTTGTGTTCCTCAGGAAAAGGTTAAGTCCCTAAGCGGTAGAAAAAGGTTTTGATAAGGTAAAGATCACTTATATTCCAAAGTGAGTTCTTTTTCTTTTATCTTTGCTTTTTCACTTGAAATTTTACTTTTCACACCTGTGTTGATGACCCCGTTTCCCAATGGATGAAGGCCTGGTCTCTATTTATTTTTGTGAGCAAAAAATCCCTCGGAAGGTGCCAAGAATGTTAGTCAAAAAGTGACTAACTACAAAAAATAGCTGATGCACCCTTTTTGCATATTTTTGCAAAATACACTAAGGAAGAAAAGTGTCACGATTTCGTGACACGTCGAGTTTTTGTGGCAAAAAACAGCAAGGAGGGAAAGCAAGGGAAAAAAGTCACGATTTTGCGACATGGCTTATTTTTGCCAGACGAAAAGAAAAACTTCTAAAGAGACTAAAAGTGTCACGATATTGTGACATGTCCCTTTTTCGTGGCCAAAAGCAACAAGAGGAAGCTAGGAGGCAAAAGTGTCGCGATTTCATGACATGTCACATTTTCGCAATCAAAACCAAGACAAAGAGCTATGGAGGCGAAAGTGTCACGATTTTGTGACATGTCGCATTTTCATGATCAAAACCAAGACACAGAGCTATGGAGGCGGAAGTGTCACGATTTCGTGACATGTTGCTTTTTTGAGAATCAAGATGGGCAATTAGGTTGAAGACATAAAAATGTCATGATTTCACGACATGTTGCTTTTTCACGACTCAATATGGGCAATCAGGCTAAAGACATAAATGTCGTGATTTCACGACATGTTGCATTATCACGACTCAAGAAGGGCAGACAGGCAGAGAACATAGAAATGTCACGATTTCACGACATGTTGCATTTTTGTGACTCAAGATGGGCAAACAGGCTGAAGACATAGAAATGTCACAATTTCACGACATGTTGCATTATCATGACTCAAGATGGGTAGACAGGCTGAAGACATAGAAATATCATGATTTCATGACATGTTGCATTGTCACGACTCAAGAAGGGCAGACAGGCAGAGAAACAAGAGTGTCACGATTTCACGACATGTCTGGTTTTCGCTAAAGAAGCAGAGTATATTTTTGGCAACTGAAGCATGCACTGACATCAGGTGCTAATTTATGAAGAATGGTCAGTTGATTATAACATGGAAAGTCCACTGGATAATTACAGAATAACAGGCTCATCTAAATTTATCCAGAAGGAAATCTATCTAATCTGTGGGAAATTCATTGTATATTCTTAGAAATTGCAGATAATTACTTGTAATTGATTGAGGAAATTAAATGTACATAGTATAAGATACTCTTTTTAGGGTATAAATAGGAGTGAGTCGACCATGAAAAAAGGTCGGCTCTTGGACATTTATGGACTTGATGTACATGTACTGGATTACAAGAAATAATAAATATTCTTCCCCTGGCTTCTGAAAATCTGTATGCGAGTGTATGTATCTGGTGTTTTAACTTTTATTCATTCTAAGTTTTATAATGTATCTATTCTAAAATCTGGACTATGCACGTATAAACCTTATTTCTAGAGTTGAATATTAAAGATATTTACATGTATGTTAGATAAGCATCTAAAGTCACACTCAAGAATTCATGTTTTCTATAGGAAGATATAAAGAAAGCTCTGAAGGTAGTAATCTGCATCATCATCTTTTCTATTGTTGTCTAATTTGTACTGTGAGAAAAGTTCTAGCTTAGGCTATATTTACCTTATCTTTTGTTTCCCTTTCTCTAAAAAACTCAAAGGAACCAGCCTTATCTAGAGATTAGACAGATGATCTCAAGCAAGGTTTGTCTACTCAATGTTGGCAAAGTCTAAGGCGCAACACTATTAACCTAAGGCAAATTTTGTTCCAACAGGACCTTGGAGGTGTACTCTTTGTCATATGGAGCCTGAAACTATCAATCACTTATTGGTTGGATGTGCCTTTACTAAGATAGTGTGGAAGGAATTAGAGGTTATTATTGGAAGCTCAGATAATTGGCAAGGGATCACTTTGGAAGAGTGTCTAAAGAAGTGGTTCGATAAGAGAGAGTTGAAGGTCTTTAGAGCTCTTCCTTTTGTGGTGGCATGGGAATTATGGTTAGCTAGGAATTCAGATATCTTCCAAGATACAGTGATGCCAACATTTCAAGTGGCTATTCAGATATGTACATTCATTGCTGGTCTTATGAAACCATTAGTGCCTAAATGCCCAAGAGTGATCAAAGATTTCAGTGTTAGCAAAATTTTTCCTTGAGGATATTTTGACGGGGCTTGTCAGGGTACTCCCCCTTGGTGTGGGGCTGGAGGAATCCTCTACTTCCAATATTTTCATTTCATAAAGTTCAAAGCCTGCTTGGGTGTGGGCATAAATAACTATGCTAAAATATTTACTTTGAAGTTGTTGAAAAAAACACTAGATCAAAATATACAACTCCAAGTATTAGGTGATTCGTTGGTGGTCATAAACTTGATGAAGGATCAGTTCAGAATGGAAAACATAACTCTCCATCATATATTAGAACAAGTGAATCTCATGGCAGGTGTTTTCAGCCACATCACATACCATCATGTTTATAGAGAACACACTTTTTTGTGGATGCTATCAGAGGAAGGACTGTTGATGGCTTAGGGGAGCTGGAAGTGAATTGAAATAAAGGATGGTGTGATTATTCATGAGGCAAAATTTTCAATTTATGAAGTATAATTTTTTTTTTTGGATTTCTGTCCATTGTACTATTTAGTTTTTAGACAATTGTTGTTGGGCCCATAAATTGGGCACTTTTTTTTTGTTCATATGGTGGTGGTGCTAGTCTCTTAAGAAAATTCATGTTAGGGCAGTTTGGACTATCTTTGTTTCTATGTGTTAGCCTTGGGCAACTACATTATGTAATCTTCTCTTCTCAATTGGAATAGAAATTATGATTTTTTTTGTGGAAAAAAAACACCATATTTAAATTTTTTTGATCATGAAGGATGACATCATTTTGGTTTGTTGATTAGGAAAAAAATTTATATACTCCATATTAAGACTTAGATGATCTCTAACCCAAGAGGCGCATATGATATTTGCAAAACAATAAAAATGCTTATCAATAAAAAAAATAAAGAAAAAAGAAAAAATGCAAATCAATCAAATGCTTAGGTGGTTCAGATAATCTCTACTGGGGCTATAGATGTCTGATCGGTAGTAGAGCAAGGTTTAGAAGAGATCAAGGTCATCTCCACTGGAGCTATGTATGCTCGACTGATAGTTGAGAAATGCAGAGGCAATTTTTTATGAGTAATATCTTTTATAGCCTAATTGTAAAACTGATGACAAAGTTTCGATCAATTTAATATTAAAAAATGAATGCACAAAACACACAATGATATGAAGCGAGTGGAGTACTTACTTTTAGTTGATACTATTCAACCCCATACTTATTGGATATTACTACATGATTTATATTTTGTTGATCTTTGGTTTTCTTGATTTCAAATTAGGTTCTTTATCCAAAATACTCAGGAGCATTTTCTAGCAGAGTCACCATTTGTTGTTGCCATCGCACAACGTACCCCAATTTGGGGACCCACTCGAAATTTTAGCATTTTTTTTCTTTGTTTTATTCAATTTTGCTCGCATCAAGGTCTTTGAAAATTTGCTTACACCAATATTTTTTTAAAATTTTGATTACATTGAGATTTTGAAATTGTTGACATCTTTGCATCTTGAAGGCTTGAATTTAGTTGCAATAATTCGAATTGAATATATTTGAATATTTGCATCTTAATTGCATTATTTTAAATCAAATAATTTAGAAAATTGGATTTTCAAAGGTTTTCAAAGGTTTAAATAATTAAATTTCATTTTAGGGTTATTCAAATTTTATCACTTTTGCCCTAAAATTGATGTAAAATTGAAATGGACATATCTTGAGCTAGACAGCTCCGTTTGAGCTCATTCAAAACTTGGTAGAAAGATATTGATTTCCTCATTCTAATGGTACCAGAATTACAAGATTTCAGATGTTAAAAAATAACAATTTACTATAGCAACTTGTGAACTTTAAAATTTTATATCTTATTAACTATGATAAATTTTTGGACGATCTCAGTGATTTTGAGTACCCTTTTGGCCTATTTAGATTCATGAAAATTTTCATTAAAATATGATAACTTTGAATTTTAACTCAATTTTGGGCAAAAGAAAAGTTACGAAGGAGAATGAATAATAAATAAAAAAATGTTGGCTTTGTCTTAATCTTATGATGAATATGTTATTACACAAGTAATACAAGGGTTGAAGAGAATAGTTATGAAATCCGTTTCAAAAATAGTTATAAAACTAAACAATGGAAGAGATTATTATATTATAAATAGTCATTGAGATCCAAGAAGAAGTCGAAAGATTTTGGAAGCATAATATTTTTTGAGAAGGACAAGTTTAAGAACAAGATTGCTACATTGAAGGTTTCACCATTGTAACTGCAAAGTGCAGGTTTTTGAAATATAAAGTTTTACTCAATATCTTTTTGTTAATATATTGATTTTATTTAGTAAGGTTTATGCATGCGGATGGTAGCCTTTCTAATTAATTTAATATATTATTTATTTTTTGTAGAATATTGCACTTAATCTAGTTTTGATTTTGTGAATTCAGAAGATCAAATTAGATTAGGTTTAAATTTTTAGAGAATCAGTTCTGTAGATTCAGGGTTAAGCATTTTAATTTCAGTTCATTTTCTCAGTTTCTATTCCATTTTGTTTTGCGCATTTTTATTTATTTTTCTAACCCTAGTCTTTTTTTTAATTAAAGTTTCATAAAATAAAAATCAAAACCCTAAAAAGAAATACGTTAAGTTTCAACATTAAACTTTAAATTTTTAATTTTATGTAAGTTTATATTTTTTCTTGAAAATTTGAGTTTCTAGCTTTGCATAGTTTTCAAAATAATTTCATTTTACGTAAAATTAAAATTTTAATAAATTTCAAATTTTCATTAATTAATTTGATATTATAAAGTTTTACATTGCAAAGTTTAGATTTAATTATTTCATTTTGATTATTCTCATGCAAATCTTAACAATTTGAGATAAAATTAATTAAAATCAATTTTCAAAGGTTAAAGTGGAATATTTATCAAATTTTCAAAATAATCAAGTGCAAACATTAACAATTTGAGATAAAATTGATTAAATCACATTTCAAAGTTTATGTTTCAAAGCAAGTTTTTGATTAATCATTTCACATTTTCTTATAAATTTCATGAACAACAAAATCATTGCAAATCAAATTAACCACAATATGCCTCTTGTTAAAAAACATATGAAACACTGAGGTATATAACTAACTTTTGATATTTCACATTTTTCACTAAGCATTGCAAGCAGATAAATACATTAAAAAAAACCTTGGGGAAATCACAAATATTTTCTTGCAAGAGAGGATATCTAGGTAGAATTCTGACTGTGAGTATATTATTGTAATCGGACAAAAATATCATTCAACAGAATTGGTACTAGAAGGAGGATCTGATTTATTCATTTCATTTTTACTTTGAATGCTAAATTGTTCATTGTTACTTGAGAGCCTTGAATTGCTGATTTTCTCTAAGCCCTCAACGCGTAATATAATTGACACTAGAAGGAGGGCCCGGATTGTTCATATCATTGTTACTTTAAATGCTAAGTTGTTCATTGTTACTTGAGAGCCCTAAATTATTGATTTTATCTAAGCCCTCAACTCTCAACAAAATTGGCACTAGAAGGAGGGCATGAAGGTAATTAATTTGATTTTTAGCATTTGAAGTTGTTCAAATTAATTTAAAAAAATTTGAAATTTTCCGATTTATGTTGCATTAGTTTTGATCTACTATAAATTTAGAAATATTGTTATGGTTATGATTCAATTGTTGTGAATTTTTCATACATAGATTTTGAATAATCAAAACTGGAACCAAAAGTTCAATGGCAGGAATTGCACCCTAGTTAGGTGGTTATTATAGTCCATTAAACATTCTTGGAGTAGCCCATGAGATTCCTAAAAATGTAGAAAGATATTTACCCTAGTATAGGCATGATGGAATGAGATCGATTGAGGAACATATTCAGGCATACAAAAACACTTTAATTCATTTACAAATTATGCATGAAGATGTTGCCTGTAGAATGTTTCCATACACATTAGATGAGTTTGCTTATGATTGGTATATCAACTTACCTGCAAGTTCTATCACTTCTTGGGCTCAACTAGAAGCAATATTTCTCAACCATTTTAAATTTGTTGACCCAGTTATGATATACCATCAATTTGCCTCTATCCATAGAGAACCTAATGAATCCTTGAGATTATTCAGTGATAGGTTCCATAAGTTGTATACCAAACTGGTGACACCTTTCATCATTTCATAAGAAGAAGCCATCCAGATGTACATTGGAGCCTTAGACCCATTAACTTCCATGTTTCTAAGGATACTTCCTCAAATTACATCCTTGCCCAAAGCCTACAATGAGGCAATAACATTTGAACAACAATTGATTTCTCAAGGGGTTAGTGTGGGTCAATTATCATCACTTAGACAACCTAAAGCTCACAATAAGATACCACAAATGAGTTAGGCTTTTGCACAACACTTTCCCATGATGAACTCTTTTCTAGGTGAAATGAATTCCAACCAGTACCAACCTTTCAATCAGGCACCCTTGAATCAAATGATGTCTAATATGAGCAATCAACATGATGAAATTGAATATCCAGAAGTTAGAACTACTTTAGATATTGTCCAAAATGAGGTGAAAGTTTCAAAGTCAATACCCATCAATGAGAGTTGTAGGAATCAAGCTAATCAGAATGCAAGGACAACTTTAGTATTGGAAACATATGAACCTTTAGAAATGGAGGAAGATGAATCTAAAGAAGGTTATAGCTTGAATGACATTGAATCTGAAGATGGCATGAAAGAAGGGATGGAATCTCACCAAGTGTTTCAGAAAGATAATAATTATATTATTCAAGATAAAGAAGGAGAATTATTCACTTCTTTCACAATTCCTAGAGAAACTTCTATCTCACTTGATGTGCTAGAAATTGAAAGCTTTGTCCCACCTAAGGATTATACAATACCCATGCAATTAGAAATTAGTATTTCGTTACCTCAAAAAAAGAAAACTCCATAACATAAAAGGTTTGAATATGATATTGTTGAAGACCTAACAAAAAATGTTGCTCAGGTGGTTGATTAGGAATATTTGTTACTTAAAACATCTCCTGACCCGTGGGATGTATTGTTTGAAAATGAACAATTGGATTTATGGTTTGAAAATGATGGGCATATTTTTAATTTTTTGACTAATTTTGGTGTTTTTAAAAATTAGGTTATTGATGAAGACGAAAGGATACAAGATGATGATGATGAATATCATGAGAAAAAAGAAGGAATTACAAAGGCTCATCAAGTCTTGGTAAATGGAAATGTACAAAAGGTAGAATCTCAACATTTCTTTTCAACCATTCGAATTCTAGGTAAAATTTTGCATAATTGTTTGTTGGATTCAAATGTTGTTGATAATGAAATGCCATTTGTGGTTAATAAATAATTAGAGTTGATTCCTGCTCACACTAGTAATAAGGTTGCTATGTTGAACAAGACAGAGGTAGATGTTTTTGAGTTACTGAATCAAGTTCATCAACAATTGACTATTGAACCTGGGATACAAAATTATAATGATCCTCATATGCTAGATATCCTAGATGCTTGTAAATTATTGCATAATTATGATTGGTCTAAAACTATGAATAGTGGTTTGGCAGTCAAATTTTTAGAAATAAGGTCAAGCTTGGAAGAGCTCATGTCTAATCATAACAATGAGGATAGTATTTTGAACATTGAATTGAAAATGGGAATTCACACCATGCTGGTAGAAACTATGATTGAAGATAAAAGTTCAATAATAGACATCTCACATAGTAAACAAAAATTAATTGAAGACCAGTTATGGACCAATCTAAGTATGACAACGAGGATGGAATTAAATTGAGTTGGTGGGGTGAGAGAGGTAAAATAAAGGCCTTTGAGCTTTCATATCTAATGTTACTATGGGATGATACCCATCAAAATCAGCATGCCTATCATTATGGGCATCTCTCAAATTATGGTAATCATGTTTGGGATCCTGGAAAATTTCATATATGAGAAATCCCAAGTCTTACCTTGTAAATAATGTTGTACATAGTTTTTTGTTTTCATGTGTTTTCTTTTATAGTGTTTAGATTTAGTTTTCATTTGTTTTATTTTCTCTAACGTTGAAATTCATTTATCATTAAGTGTTTTGTTGTTTGTTTCAGTTTTGCTTGTTTAGTTAGTTTATTTTGTTTGTTTGTGAGAATTTGTGTTAGATTTCATGTCTTCACTTTAACACTATTTTCATCCCTGAGATAGTATCACACATTCACCATTTATACATATCATCTTTTTTTACATATTTTATTGTACGTAACTTCTTTTTTGTATGTGTTATTGTTGACACAATTTTTTGCTTGTTTTGTGATCTTTTGATGTTAAAATTTTGTTTTGCTTTATTTTATGTGCTTTGCATTGATGCAGGTTCATGTTAGGTTTTTGTGTTTTACTTTCACATTTTGCTTTTTTACTTTTCACAACATATTTTGGTTTTGTCTCCTCTGATTGTGGTATAATTGTGTAATTGCAATGGACTCTTGGTCTCTTTGAAGGATATGTTTCTTAGTATTGACATATGAATTGCTTGTTTGAAATTAGATGAAACTAGATTTAGTGAAATTAGATTGTTTAGTAGTTATTCATGGATTGTGGATTAAAATGGTGGATATTGAAGTAATGCGATATTTTTCTGAAGCTTCACATGTAACACCACATTTAAATATTATATTTTTGACTCCTAAAGGATGAAATCATTTTGGTTTGTTGATTAGGCAAAAATTTTATACACTCCATATTAAGCCTTAGATGATCTCTAACCCAAGAGGCACATATGATATTTGCAAAGCAATAAAAATGCTTATGAATAAAAAAAAAGAGAAAGAAAAAGAAAAAAATGCAAATCAATCAAATGCTTGGGTGGTTTAGATAATCTCTATCGAGGCTATAGACGCTTGAATGACATGAGAGCAAGGTCTAGAAGAGATCAAGGTCATATCCATCAGAGCTATGGATGCTCGACTGGAAGTGGAGCAATGCAGAGGTACATTTTTATGAGTGACATCTTTTATAGCCTAATTGTAAAACAAATGACAAAGTTATGATCAATTCAATAATATAAAATGAATGCACAAAACACACACTAAGTTGAAGTGAGTGGAGTATTTACTTTTAGTTGATACTATTCAACCCCATACTTCTTGGATATTACTAGATGATTTATATTTCGTTGATCTTTGGTTTTCTTGATTTTAGATTAGGTTCTTTATCCAAAATACTTAGGAGCATTTTCTAGCAATATTGCCATTTGTTGTTGTCATCACACAACGTACCCCAATTTGGGGACCCACTCAAAATTTTGGTATTTTTTGTTCTTTGTTTTATCCAATTTTGCTCGCATCAAGGTCTTTGAAAATTTGCTTACACCAAGATTTTTTTAAAATTTTGATTACATTGAGATTTTGAAATTGTTGACATCTTTGCATCTTGAAGGCTTGAATTTAGTTCAATGAATTGCAATGATTCTTGAATATTTGCATGTAATTGCATTATTTCGAATCATTTGGAAAATTGGATTTTCAAAGGTTTAAATAATTAAATTTCATTTTAGGGTTATTCAAATTTTATCACTTTTGCCCTAAAATTGATGCAAAATTGAAATGGACATATCTTGATCTAGACAACTCCGCTTGAGCTCTTTCAAAACTTGGTAAAAAAATATTGATTTCCTTGTTCTAATGGTACCAAACTTACAAGATTTTAGATGTTAATTTCACCCAAAAATAACAGTTTACTATAGCAACTTGTGAACTTTAAAATGTCATATCTCATGAACCGTGATAAATTTTTGGATGATCTTAGTGATTTTGAGTACCCATTTGGCCTATTTAGATGAATGAATTTTTTATTAAAATATGAGAACTTTGAATTTTGACTTAATTTTGGGCAAAAGGAAAGTTACGAAGGAGAATGAATAATAAATAAAATAATGTTGGCTTTGTCTTAATATTATGATAAATATGTTATTATGAAGGTAATACAAGGGTTGAAGAGAATAGTTATTAAATCCGTTTCAAAAATAGTTATAAAAATGAACAACGGAAGAGATTATTATATTATAAATAGTCATTGAGATCCAAGAAGAAGAGGTTGAAAGATTTTGGAAGCAAAATATTTTTGGAGAAGGACAAGTTGAAGAACGTGTAAATACATTGAAGGTTTCACCATTGTAACTATAGAGTGCAGGTTTTCTGAAATATAAAGTTTTATTGAATATCTTTTTTTTTAATATATTGATTTTCTTTAGTAAGGTTTATGCATGCGGATGGTAGCCTTTCTAATTAATTTAATATATTATTTATTTCCGTAGAATATTGCACTTAATATAGTTTTGATTGTGTGAATTCAGATCAAATTAGATTAGGTTTAAATTTTTAGAGAATCAGTTCTATAGATTCAGGGTTAAGCATTTTCATTTTAGTAATTTATTATAGTTTCTATTATATTTTGTTCTTCACATTTGTTATTTATTTTTCTAACCCTAGTATTTTTATTTATTAAAGTTTCATCAAATAAAAATCAAAACCCTGAAAAGAAATACGCAAGTTTCAACATTAAACTTCAAATTTTTATTTTTATGTAATTTTACATTTTTTCATGAAAATTTGAGTTTCTAGCTTTGCATAGTTTTCAAAATAATTTTGTTTTACGTAAAATTAAAATTTTAATAAATTTCAAATTTTCATTAAAGTGAATAATTAATTTGATATTATAAAGTTTTACATTGCAAAGTTTAGATTTAATTATTTCATTTTGATTATTCTCATGCAAATCTTAAAAATTTGAGATAAAATCAATTTTCAAAGGTTAAAGTAGAATATTTATCAAATTTTCAAAATAAATAAGTGCAAACATTAACAATTTGAGATAAAATTGATTAAATCACATTTCAAAGTTTATGTTTCAAAGCAAGTTTTTGATTAATCATTTTACATTTTCTCATAAATTCCATGAACAATAAAATCATTGCAAATCAAATTAACTACAATATGCCTCTTGTTAACAAGCATATGCAACACTGAGGTATCCAACTAACTTTTGATATTTCATATTTTTCACTAAGCATTGCAAGCAGATAAACACATTAAACAAAACCTTAGGGAAATAAAAAATATTTCCTTGCAAGAGAGGATATCTGGGTAGAATCCTGACTGTGAGTATATTATTGTGACCGAACAAAAATATCACTCAACAAAATTGGTACTAGAAGGAGGGCCTGATTTGTTCATTTTATTGTTACTTTAAATGCTAAATTGTTCATTGTTACTTGAGAGCCTTGAATTGCTGATTTTCTCTAAGCCCTCAATGCACAATAGAATTGGCACTAGAAGGAGGGCCCAAATTGTTCATTTCATTGTTAATTTAAATGCTAAGTTGTTCATTGTTACTTGAGATCCTTGAATTGCTGATTTTCTCTAAGCCCTCAACGCTCAACAAAATTGGTGCTAGGAGGGCATGAAGGTAACAAATTTGATTTTTATCATTTGAAGTTGTTCAAATTAATTTAAAAAATATTTGAATTTTTTTGATTTATGTTGCATTAGTTTTGATCTGATGTAAATTCAAAAATATTGTTATGGTTATGATTCAATTATTGTGATTTTTTCATACATAGCTTTTGAATAATCAAAACCGGAACCAAAAATTCAATGGCAGAAATTGCACCCTCGTTAGGTGGTTATTGTAGTCCATTAAACATTCTTTGAGTAGCCCATGATATTCTTGAAAATGTAGAAATATATTTACCCTAGTATAGGCATGATGGAATGAGAATGACTAAGGAACATATTCAAGCATACAAATATATTGTAATTCATTTACAAATTATGCATGAAGATGTTGCCTGTAGAATGTTTCCATACACATTAGATGAGTTTGCTTATGATTGGTATATCAACTTACCTGCAGGTTCTATCACTTCTTGGACTCAACTAGAAGTAACATTTCTCAGCCATTTTAAATTTGTGGACTTTTTTATGATATATCATCAGTTTGCCTCTATCTATAGAGAACCTAATGAATCCTTAAGATTATTCAGTGATAGGTTCCATACGTTGTATACTGAAGTAGTGATACCTTTCATCATTTCAAAAGAAGCAACCATCCAGATGTACATTGGAACCTTAGACCCATTAAATTCTATGTTTATGAGGATGCTTCCTCAAATTACATCCTTGCCCAAAGCCTACAATGAGGTAATAACATTTGAACAATAATTGATTTCTCAAGGGGTTAGTGTGGGTCAATTATCATCACTTAGACAACCTAAGGCTCATAATCAGATACCACAAATGAGTTAGGTTTTTGCACAATAATTTCCTATGATGAACTATTTTCCAGGTGAAATTAATTCCAACCAGTACCAACCTTTCAATCATGCACCCTTGAATCAGATGATGTCTAATATGAGCAATCAACATAATGAAATTGAATGTCTAGAAGTTAGAACTACTTTAGATATTGTCCAAAATGAGGTGAAATTTTCAGAGTCAATACCTATCAATGAGAGTTGTAGGAATCAAGCTAATCAGAATGCTAGGACAACTTTAGTATGTGAATGATGTAGGAGCATCCAGTGGTGTAAGAGTGATCTTGCATCACCCAAAAAAATATTGTAATTGTTTAATTTTGTAAAACTAGTAAAACTAGTAAAACTTGTAGGTGAATTTTGAAGGCCTTAGAGGCCGAATTTGAGGATTTTCAGTTAGTATTAAGCCTTAGCGTGAAGAGTTAAGGATTTTCTCGCTTAGTTCATCTCGTGCCCTTTCCAAAAATATCTCGTGCAAGTCAATCGGAGCAACGAGCACGAAGTTATGACCTCGGCAAGTTGCCCCCTAAATTCAAATTTGAAATAGATGGTTTTAGGCGGGAAAAGGGAAAACTGGTTCAAAAGGGGGAAATTTCGAAATTGTAAGCAATTAGTATTTGTAAGCTCCATTCTCCTAAGCAAGGAATATTAGAAAGCTTTTGGCATTTTCTCTATTTTCTATTTTTTTGTGGATTTTATGGTTTTGGTTAATGCAACTCTGCTTCAAGTGGTATCAGAGCTAGAGTTCCTGAGTGTGTAAACAGATCACCGAACGTGAGGCAGTTTACACCAGGATCTGTGGTTAGGGTCTATGAGAAAAGAGAGCAAAAATACCTCCATGAAGAAACCATGGTGGTGGGAGAAATGTGGTGCCAGAAGAATATTTTAGAGCTTTGTAGAGGCAAGTTCAGGCTCTGCAAGAGGAGCTGCATAGAGGGTTTGAGCCAAGGAGAGAATATGGGAGTGAAGATGAAGCTAAAGAAGAAGAGGACCAGTTTGAGGAAGAAGAAGAGGTAGTAGATCCTGCACAAGCCAGATTGTATAAGGCCATATCCCAGATTGGGAAGAGACCAAAGTTTGATGTCTCTACGTATTCTAGAAATCTCAACCCAGAAGAGTTGATCGACTGGATCAATGACATGGAGGAATACTTTGAGTATGAGGAGGTAGAAGATCTTGAAAGGGTCAGATTTTCTAAGACTAAGTTGAAGGGCCATGCTAGTATTTGGTGGAAGGGAGTACAGTTGGATAGAAATAGAAGAGGGAAAGAAAGGATAACAAGGTGGGAGCGAATGGTGGAGAAGCTGAAGAGGTAGTTTATTCCAGCTGATTATGAGTTGGATCTACTCAAGAAAATGCAGGGTTTGAGACAGTCAAGTAAGTCTATCAAAGAATACATAGAGGAGTTTTATAAAATTTTAATCAGAACAGGCCATTCTGAGGCCAACAAGGAGAAGGTAGCCCATTATATTAATGGGTTAAGAGCAAGTATTCAAGAGGAGTTAAGTCTAGTCAGGATGACCACCATAGAGGATGCTTACCAGTTTGCCTTGAGGGTTGAAGAGAAGCTGAACAGAAGGTTTGAGAGCAAGCAAAGAGGAAGAGGTCATGGTGGAAGAACTGGTGGGAGAAAAAATGGAGGGAAAAATGAAGATCAAAAGAAGAATGGAGAAGCCAGTAGTGGTCAGGACCAAAAGGGGGATAATGCTTACCGCCCCCGTGATCAGAACAATGGTTACCAGAGAGGAAGAGGAAGGTCTAGATGAGGGTTTGGAAGAGGAGGATTTCGTGGAACCTATTTCCACTATGGGGAAGAAGGACATCGAGCATACGAGTGTCCACAACACCAAGAGAGGACAAATAAGAGGCCCAAAGGTAATGCCCGAGCTGTTGTTGTAGATGAAGGTGTTGAATCTGAGCACTCTAAAGAAGCAAAAAGAGGAGAAGTGCTGATCACAAGGAGAGCCTTGTTGAATGAGGAGAGAGATCCAGATCAGAGGAAGAGCTTATTTTGCACAAGGTGTAAATGTGCAGGTAAGGTCTGTAATGTTATCATAGATAATGGTAGCACAGATAACCTAGTTTCAGAAGGAATGGTTGCCAAACTATAGTTAGAGAAGAAGAGACACCCGCATCCATATCGGATTGCGTGGTTGCAGAAGGACCATAGGGCTTTGGTCAACGAGTAGTGTTTAGTAAAATTTAATATTGGGAATTACCGTGATGAGGTCCTGTGTGACATCCTACCTATGGATGCTTACCATTTGCTGTTGGGAAGGCCATGGTAGTTTGATCGATGTGCAATACATGATGGGCATGCCAACACTTACTCCCTGACAAAGGATGGAGTATGCCATAAGCTAAAGCCCCTGAAGGAGGTGGATGAAAAGGTATGTAGCAGTGCCAGAATATGTTTAGTTGAAGGTAGAAAGTTTTTGGATGGTTTGAAGCATGAGCATATGTGCTATGCATTAATTCCTAGAGTTAGGAAAGAAGAATGCAAAGATACCCTAGTAGAAGTCTCAGGTCTGTTAGAAGAATTCCTAGATATTATATCAGATAATGTGCCTGAGGGCTTGCCACTAGTGAGGAAGATCAATCACCATATAGATTTGGTACCGGGAGCTAGTTTTCCCAATAAGGCAGCCCATAGAATGACTCCTATAGAAAGTGAGGAGCTAAATAGACAAGTCCAAGAGTTACTAAAAAAGGGACTGATTCGGGAGAGCTTGAGTCCATGTGCAGTACCTGTAGTACTAGCACCAAAGAAATATGGAGAGTGGAGGATGTGTACAGACTCCCGAGCCATTAACAAGATCACCATCAAATACAGATTTCCATTGCCAAGGATGGATGACATTATGGACTATTTGAGTGGAGCCAAGTACTTCACAAAGATTGACCTGAAGAGTGGGTACCATCAGATTCGTATCAAAGAAGGGGATGAGTGGAAGACTACCTTCAAGACCAGAGAGGGTTTGTATGAGTGGTTGGTCATGCCATTTGGGCTAACCAATGCACCAAGCACATTCATGCGGCTAATGAATGAGGTATTGAAGGAGTTTTTAGGAAAATTTGTCATTGTCTATTTGGATGACATTTTAATATTTAGCAAGACCCTGGAAGAGCACCTGATGCATATCAGAAGAGTTTTTGAGAAGTTGAGGGAGGAGCAGTTGCTAATTAATTTGAAGAAGTGCAGTTTTGTGAAGAAGGAGTTGGTGTATCTGGGATTTGTCATCTCAGCTGAAGGTCTTAAAATGGACCCAAAAAAGGTGAGGGCTATCATTGATTGGCCTACCCCAAGGAGCATTACAGAGGTAAGATCATTTCATGGTCTAGCTAGTTTTTATAGAAAGTTTATTAGAAATTTTAGTAGTATTTGTGCACCCCTAACAGAGACAATGAGAGGGGATAAGAAGGAGTTTAAGTGGACTCCAGGAGCAGATAAGAGCTTTGATATGTTGAAGAAGAAGGTCATAGAGCAACCTATTTTGGCACTTCCAAATTTTAATAAGGTATTTCAGGTAGATTGTGATGCTAGTGGTAGTGCCATAGGAGTTGTATTGAGTCAAGAAGGTAAACCTGTTGCTTATTTTAGTGAGAAACTCAATGATGCTAGGAAGAAGTATTCAGTTTATGATCAAGAGTTTTACGCTATAGTTCAGGCTCTGAAGAAGTGGAGGCACTATTTGTTGCCAAAAGAGTTTGTTCTATATACTGATCATCATGAGGCCTTATAGTATATTAATAGCCAAGGGAAGCTAAATCAGAGGCACTTAAAGTGGGTTGAGTTTCTATAGAGTTATACCTTTGTGTTGAAGCACAGGAGTGGAAAGTCAAATAGAGTTGCAGATGCCTTAAGTAGAAGGTAGTGTTTGTTGATATAAATGAAGGTGGAAGTTGTAGGGTTTGATGAACTTAAGGGTTTGTACCTTGAAGATCCTGATTTTGTAGAGGCTTGGAGGGCTTGCTTGGCACCTGTTACTTTGGATAGGACTAAGTGGTTGGATTTTCTAATCCAATATGGAATGTTGTTCAGAGGAAATCAATTATGCATTCCAAGGAGTTCAATGAGGGAGAATCTAGTCAAGGAGAAGCACAGTGGAGGGTTGGTTGGACACTTTGGTTGGGATAAGACCATTGCTCTCGTTAGTGAGAACTACTATTGGCCATAGTTGCAACAAGATGTGAAGATATTTGTACAAAGTTGCAGAGTATGCCAGATGGCCAAGGGTGTGAGACAGAACACTGGATTATATCAACCATTACCTATACCAGAGAGACCATGGGAGGACATCAACATGGATTTTATTCTTGGCTTACCAAGGACACAGAGGAGGAATGACTCCATATTTGTGGTAGTTGATAGGTTTTCAAAGATGGCACATTTCATTCCCTGCCAAAAAACTAATGATGCAGTTCATGTTGCAGGGTTGTTTTTCAAAGAGGTGGTATGACTTCATGGTCTACCAAAGAGTATTGTTTTTGATAGGGATACCAAGTTTGTTGGGTATTTTTGGAGGACCCTATGGAAGAAATTGAAGATAGATCTAAAATTCAGTTCTGCATACCACCCACAGACTGATGGGAAAACAGAGGTGGTGAATAGGAGTTTGGGTAATCTACTGAGATGCTTGGTAGGAGATAAGCCCAAGGGGTGGGACTTGGTTTTTCCATAGGCAAAATTTGCATACAATAATTCTGTCAATAGGAGTACTAATAAATCCCCATTCTAGATTGTGTATGGGAGCAGCCCAAGGAATGCTTCTGAGTTGAGAAATATGGATAGAGGGGAAAAGAGCAGTGCTGAGGTTGAGGACTTTGTAGAGCACCTGAAGAGTTTGCATGAAGAAGTAAAGCAACATATTACTAAGATGAACACTCAGTACAAGACAAGGGCAGATCAAAAGCGATGTTTCAAGGAATTCCAGGTGGGAGATGAAGTTATGGTTCACTTGAGAAAAGAAAGGTTTCCTGCTAAAACCTACAACAAGCTAAAAATGAAGAAGTTTGGACCATGCAGAATCACAAAGAGACAGGATTCAGGAAATGCATATGAGGTAGAATTGCCAAGTGGGCTGAACATATCACCTGTGTTCAACATTTTTGATTTGGCAGAGTATTATGAAGGTGATAATAATGGTGGACCAATCGCAAAATTGTGGAGTATTCCAGCATCTACTCCAGAGATAGAAGAGATAGAAGAGATCCTAGATACCCGCATAGGCAAAAGCACAAGAAATAGGCAGTATGCAGAATATCTGGTTAAGTGGAAGGGCATGCCTGTTGAAGATTCATCTTGGTTGTCGAAGGTTGAGGTTGAACACCTTGGTTTTCTTCCAACAATAGAGAAGTGAAGGTCACTTCTCAAATTACCCTGGGTGTCTGATGTAGGAGCATCCAGTGGTGTAAGAGTGATCTTGCATCACCCAAAAAAAATTGTAATTGTTTAATTTTGTAAAACTAGTAAAACTAGTAAAACTTGTAGGTGAATTTTGAAGGCCTTAGAGGCCGAATTTGAGGATTTTTAGTTAGACACAAGCCTTAGCATGAAGAGCTAAGGCTTTCCCCACTTAGTTCATCTCATGCCCTTTCCAAAAATATCTTGTGCAAGTCAATCGGAGCAACGAGCGCGAAGTTATGACCTTGGCAAGTTGCCCCCTAAATTCAAATTTGAAATAGATGGTTTTAGGCGGGAAAAGGGAAAACTGGTTCAAAAGGGGGAATTTCAAAATTGTAAGCAGTTAGTCTTTGTAAGCTCCATTCTCCTAAGCAAGGAATATTAGAAAGCTTTTGGAATTTTCTCTGTTTTCTATTTTTCTATGGATTTTATGGTTTTGGTTAATGCAACTCTGCTTCAATGAAACATATGAACCTTTAGAAATGGAGGGAAGGTTATAAAATAAATGACTTTGAATATGAATATGTCATGAAATAAGGTATGGAATCTCACCAAAGTTTTTCAGAAAAATAATAATTATATTATTCAAGATAAAGAAGGAGAATTATTCACTTCTTTCACAATTCCTAGAGAAACTTCTATCTCACTTGATGTGCTAGAAATTGAAAGCTTTGTCCCACCTAAGGATTATACAATACCCATGCAATTAGAAATTAGTATTTCGTTACCTCAAAAAAAGAAAACTCCATAACATAAAAGGTTTGAATATGATATTGTTGAAGACCTAACTAAAAATGTTGCTTAGGTGGTTGATTAGGAAGATTTGTTACTTAAATCATCTCCTGACCAATGGGATGTTTTGTTTGAAAATGACCAGTTGGATTTATGCTTTGAAAATGGTGGGAATATTTTTAATTTTTTGACTAATTCAGGTGTTTTTAAAAATTAGGTTATTGATGAAGATGAAAGGATACAAGATGTTGAGAATGAATATCATGAGAAAAAATAAGGAATTACAAAGGTTCATTTAGTCTTGGTAAATGGAAATGTATAAAAGGTAGAATCTCAGCCTTTCTTTTCAACCATTCAAATTATAGGTAAAAGTTTACATAATTGTTTGTTTGATTCAAATGTTATTGATAATGAAATGCCATTTGTGGTTAATAAATAATTAGAGTTGATTCCTGCTCACACTAGTAATGAAATTGCTATGTTGAACAAGACAAAGGTAGATGTTATTGAGGTACTAAATCAAGTTCATCAACAATTAACTATTGAACCTAGGATACAAAATTATAATGATCCTCATATGCTAGATATCCTAGATGCTTGTAAATTGTTGCGTAATTATGATTGGTCTAAAACTATGAATAGTGGTTTGGCAATCAAATTTTTAGAAATAGGGTCAAGCTTGGAAGAGCTCATGTCTAATCATAACAATGAGGATTGTATTTTAAACACTAAATTGAAAATGGGAATTTACACCACGCTGGTAGAAACTATGACTGAAGAAAGTTCAATAATAGACATCCCACACATTAAACATAAATTAATTGAAGACTAGATATGGACCTTGAAGTATGACAACGAGGATAAAATTAAAATGAGTTGGTGGGGTGAGAGAGGTAAAATAAAGGCTTTTAAGCTTTCATATCTAATGTTACCATGGGATGATATCCATCAAAATCAGAATGACTATCATTATGAGCATCTCTCAAATTATGGTAATCGTGTTTGGGATCCTGGAAAATTTCATATATGAGAAATCCCAAGTCTTACCTTGTAAATAGCTTTGTACATAGTTTTTTATTTTCATGTGTTTTCTTTTACAATGTTTAGATTTAGTTTTCATTTGTTTTATTTTCTCTAACGTTGAAATTCATTTATCATTAAGTGTTTTGGTTGTTGTTTCAGTTTTGCTTATTTAGTTAGTTCATTTTGTTTATTTGTTAGAATTTATGTTAGATTTCATGTCTTCACTTTTAATACTATTTTCATCCCTGAGATATTATCACACATTCACCATTTATACATATCATATTTTTTTACACATTTTCTTGTATGTAACTTCTTTTTTGTATGTGTTATTGTTGACACAATGTTTTGCTTGTTTTGTGATCTTTTGATGTTAAATTTTGTTTTGCTTTATTTTATGTGCTTTGCATTGATGAAGGTTCATGTTAGGTTTTTGTGTTTTACTTTCACCTTTTGCTTTTTCACTTTCACAATATGTTTTGGTTTTGTCTCCTCTTATTGTGGTATAATTGTGTAATTGTAATGGATTCTTGGTCCCTTTATAGGATATGTTTCTTAGTATTGACAAATGAATTGCTTGTTTAAAATTAGGTAAAAATGAAGTCAATGAAATTAGAATATTTAGTAGTTACTCATGGATTATGGATTAAAATGTTGGATATTGAAGTAATACGACATTTTTTTGAAGCTTCACATGTAACACCACATTTAAATATTATTTTTTGATCCCGAAGGATGACATCATTTTAGTTTGTTGATTAGGAAAAATTTTTATACACTCCATATTAAGCCTTAGATGATCTCTAACCCAAGAGGCGCATATGATATTTTCAAAGTAATAAAAATACTTATGAATAAAAAAAGAGAAAGATAAAAGAAAAAATGCAAATCAATCAAATGCTTGGGTGGTTCAGATAATTTCTATCAGGGCTATGGACACTTTACTGGTAGCAGAGCAAGGTCTATAAGAGATCAAGGTCATCTCCATCAGAGCTATAGATGCTCGACTAGCAGTGGAGTAATGCAGAGACAAATTTTATAACATCTTTTATATCCTAATTGTAAAACATATGATGAAGTTCTGATCGATTCAAGAATATAAAATGAATGCACAAAACACACATTGAGCTGAAGCAAGTGGAGTTTTTACTTTTAGTTGATACTATTCAACCCCATACTTGGATATTACTAGATGATTTATATTTCGCTGATCTTTGGATTTCTTGATTTCATATTAGGTTTTTTATCCAAAATACTCAGGAGCATTTTCCAGCAGAGTCACCATTTGTTTCCATTGCACTACATACCCCAATTTGGGGACCCAATAGAAATTATGGTATTTTTTGTTCTTTGTTTTATTAATTATGCTTACATCAAGATCTTTGAAAATTTTCTTATACCAAGGTTTTTTTAAAATTTTGATTAAATTGAGATTTTGAAATTGTTGACATCTTTGCATCTTGAAGGCTTGAATTTAGTTGCAATGATTCGAATTGAATATTTTTGAATATTTGCATCTTAATTGCATTATTTCAAATCAAATAATTTAGAAAATTAAATTTTCAAAGGTTTAAATAATTAAATTTCATTTTAGGGTTATTCAAATTTTATCACTTTTACCCTAAAATTGATGCAAAATTGAAATGGACATATCTTGAGCTAGACAACTCTATTTGAGCTCATTCAAAACTTGGTAGAAATATATTGATTTCCTCTTTCTAATGGTACCAAACTTACAATATTTTAGATGTTAATTTCACCTAAAAATAGAAGTTTACTATAACAACTTGTTTACTTTAAAATGTTATATCTCATGAACCGTGATAAAGTTTTAGATGATCTTAACAATTTTGAGTACCCTTTTGGCCTATTTAGATGCATGTAATTTTCATTAAATTATGAGAACTGTAAATTTTAACTCAATTTTGGGCAAAAGGAAAGTTACAAAGGAGAATGAATAATAAATAAAATAAAGGTTGGCTTTGTCTTAATCTTATGATGAATATGTTATTACGCAGGTAATACAAGGGTTGAAAAGAATAGTTATGAAATCCATTTAAAAAATAGTTATAAAACTGAACAATGGAAGAGATTATTATATTATAAATAGTCATTGAGATCCAAGAAGAAGAGGTCGGAAGATTTTGGAAGCAGAAAATTTTTGAAGGACAAGTTGAAGAACAAGATTGATGCATTGAAGGTTTCACCATTGTAACTGTAGAGTGCAATTTTTCTGAAATATAAAATTTTATTGAATATATTTTTGGTAATATATTGATTTTATTTAGTAAGGTTTATGCATGCGGATGGTAGTCTTTCTAATTAATTTAATATATTATTTATTTTCATAGAAGATTGCACTTAATCTAGTTTTGATTGTGTGAATTCAGATCAAATTAGATTAGGTTTAAATTTTTAGAGAATCAGTTCTGTAGATTTAGGGTTAAGCATTTTCATTTTAGTATTTTTTCTCTATTTATGTTCCATTCTATTATGCACATTTTTATTTATTTTTCTAACTCTAGTATTTTTTATTTTTATTAAAGTTTCATCAAATAAAAATCAAAACATTAAAAATAAATACGTAAGTTTCAACATTAAAATTCAAATTTTCATTTTTATGTAAGTTTACATTTTTTCATGAAATTTGAATTTCTAATTTTGCATAGTTTTCAAAATATTTCATTTTACATAAAATTGAAATTTTAATAAATTTCAAATTTTCATTAAAGTGTATAATTAATTTGATATTATAAAGTTTTACATTACAAAGTTTAGATTTAATTATTTCATTTTGATTATTCTCATGCAAATAGTAATAATTTGAGATAAAATCAATTAAAATCAAAATTCAAAGGTAAATGTGGAATATTTATCAAATTTTCAAAATAATCAAGTGCAAACATTAACAATTTGAGATAAAATTGCTTAAATCACATTTCAAAGTTTATGTTTCAAAGCAAGTTTTTGATTAATCACTTTACATTTTCTCATAAATTCCATGAACAACAAAATCATTGCAAATCAAATTAACCACAACAGGTCCCTTGTTAACAGGCATATACAACATTGAGGTATCCAACTAAATTTTGGCATATCATATTTTTCATTAAGCATTGCAAGCAAATAAATTCATTAAACATAACCTTGGGAAAATCACAAATATTTCCTTGGAAGAGAGGATATCTGGGCAGAATCCTGACTGTGAGTATATTCTTGTGATCAGACAAAAACATCACTCAACAGGACCTTCCTCAACATTTCTTTTCAATTGATGAATTGTATGTTGTCAATTCATTATAATGTTCTCATATTTAATGGATTAGTGTTTAATAGGTCAGCATTTAGTGAATTTTATATTATTCCCTCCTCATCGACATCCAAGGTGATGAATTAACAACCAAGTGAGTAAATTTATGTTGTTTTATGGATCAATGTTAACAAATTAGTCGGTCCAAGATCTAGCCAAAATTTGCTTTTTAGCATTTTTCTTCTTTTTGGAGCTTTAATGCTAGGGTTTGTTTCTACTTTCTCCAATAAGTCTAGTTAGATTTTGTAATACCCGTAAGCACTTTGTTATTTTATATATGGTTAGCTTTGACTATGTGACAAACAATTTTCTAGGTGAAGAAAATTTTTAGGAGAAAACAAATGACACTTAACTAAAAAAAGAAAGAAAAAGTCTAAGGTGCCAAAAATTGTTAGTTTGAGCACTATTCCATTTTGATCATCTTTTCAAACTAATAATTTTGATATATTGAATCCAAACACTATTTCGGAACCATTACTAAACATAGTAACTGCTGAAAAAACTCTATTTTTGGTAAGGTAGTTTTGGGTGGTCCAAATCATAAGTTCACGTTTGGAGGAACTAGAGAAGTCATGAGGAAGATGGAGCAACACCAATTGGGTGAAAATATAGGGCTATTGATTTAAAAACTTAGTAACCTATAGAACCAATTTGGACATGAAATTAAACATTTGAAAGATTCTATGCATCTATTAAACTCAGAATAAATAAAAGTAAAAACAATAATTGGGGAGAAATTCCATGAGGTTGAAAGGCATTTAAAAGGAGCCACTCATGCACACCAACATATTAACAATGCTAGAATTGAAGGAAAGGTTGATAGTTAAGGAAATATAGAATATGAGACACATAATGCTCTTTTTAATATTAATTCCTTGTATAAAATACCCAAGTTAGACTTCTCCAAGTTTAATGGAGAGGACCCCGATGGTTGATAATGCGGGGTAGATCAGTTTTTCAAGCTCCAAAATGTACCCTGATACTTATGGATCACCAAGAAATACTTTAATTTTGAGTCTAAATCCTCTCAATGGTATGATTAGGTGCAACATATGACTCCTAACCTTTTTTAAAAAGAATTTGAAATACAACTACTCAGTCATTTTGACATTACTGAATATGAAGAATTTACAGGAGCTTTAAAAAAATTGAAATGGACCTTTACTATTCATGACTATCAAACTCAATTTGAGAAGTTGGCTAATAGGACATAGGGTTTGAATGAATGATTTTTTAAATTTGTTTTATCAATGGGTTGAAGAATGATAATATGGTTGAGGTAAAAATATTTAAACCATAATCCATGATGCAAGTAATAGGGTTATCCAAGCTAGCAGAGGAAAAATACATTGCTTAGAGGTGTTTATCAAAATTTCCATAGGCTAGACCCCCATTTCTATCCAAGATCACATTAAATCTTGAAAATAAATCTCCAAAAATTAAGTGATTGACTAGGGAGGAAATGGATGTCTATATATCATAAGGGTTATGTTATGATTGTGATGAGAAATATTCTCTATGGCATAAATGTGTACAATAAAATTTATATTTGCTAGATTTGGATGATTCTACAATAAATAAAGTATGTGAAGAAGTAGAACAACATAAAGAAGAGCACTAGGATGAGGGTGAAGCATAAGAAGAACCACATCCAAAGATTTTAGTTCATGCACTTATAGGAATCTTGACCCCTAAAACTATGAAGGTAGTAAGAATGGAGGGGAAAAACCTATGCAGATGATTCTCGATGGATTCATTGGGAGCTGAGGTAGCTGGGGATTATGCCTCTCACACTTTTAGGCTTTTTGGAGATTCAAGGGTTCACCAGGAGTGCTTTTAGGACTCACTTCAAGTCTAGACGGGTGTTATGTGTTAATTTTAAAGACACCTAAGTTTGGCCTCAAAATAAATACAACTACAATAATTAAAAGAATATTGTAAAATAATGCAGGAAAACAGGGATACAGACAAACATAAAACTATCCTAAATAAATATTTTTTGCATGTGTGATATTCCTAGAATGCAAGAACATAAACCTCATTTTTATTTTAGTAGGGGATCAAGAGAGATGCACAGGCAAGTTAACCTACATAGAAAACTACATGTAATTTACCTTTCAATACCTACAAATAACACAAACATATTTCTCTTTATAAACTAATAAAACTGTATGCTTTTTTATTTTCTTACCTTGTTTTCTAAATATTAATAAAATTACTTTTTATTTGAATTATAATTTATAGATAAAAATAAATAAAAATATACAATAGGATACAACAAACAACCTAACATACTAATAGGGCACTTACCTTTTCGAGTGTCCATCCCTAAGCTGAAGTCACATCCAAAACCCATGATCATGAATTTGAGTGAACCTGCAAATAAAAACAAAAACTTGAAAAATGATAGTGTTTAGGGGTCTGCTTAGGCTGCTATGAAGGGTAAGATTACAGCTGCAACAGTCAAGCCCCCTTGGCTCTTTTAGCTAACAATGTGATAAAAATATAATGTTGACCTTTTTACAGACTAAAAACAATGTGCAACAGAGTAACTTGGTTTAGAAGAAAGCATAACATAACATAATGCACACAGAAATAAAAATTGATCAAAATTTACACAAAAACATAAATAATCTAAATGAACACAAAAATAAAAAATGATCTAAATGAACATAGAAAAAAAAAGGTCTAAATGAACATAGAAATAAAAATGATCTAAATAAACACAAAAATAAAAATGATCTTCATGAACATAGAAAAAAATGATCTAAATGGACATAGAAAAAATGATCTGAATGAACATAAAAATAAAAATAATCTAAATGGACATAGAAAAAATGATCTGAATGAACATAGAAATAAAAATGATCTAAATGAACACAAATAAAAATGATCTAAATGAACATAGAAAAAATGATTTTAATGAACACAGAAATAAAAATGATCTAAATGGACACAAAAATAAAAATGATCTAAACGGACACAAAAATAAAAGTGATCTACATGAACACATGAATAAAAAGTAATCTAAATGCAATGTAAATAGTAATAACCTAAGCAGAATCTTATGCAGACAATGATATAAATAGCCTAGGTACAATGCAAATAGAAATAACAAATGATCTAAGTACAATCTAATGCAAATAGTAATATAATTTTATTTAAATACAATCTAATGCAACAATAAAAATGAATGATCTAAGTGCAATACAAAAATAATAATAAATGATCTAAGTACAATCTAATGCAAACAGTAATATAAACGGATTTAAATACAATATAATGCAACAATAAAAATGAATGATCTAAGTGCAATACAAAAAAAATTAATAAATGATCTAAGTGCAAACAATAATTATATGAGTAAAATCTGATGCAAACAATAATATATGGATTTAAATATGATCTATTGTAGCAGCAAAAATGAATGATCTAAGTACAATACAAACAAAAATAATAAATGATCTAAGTGCAATGCAAACAAATAAAATGGACCTAACTAGTGTGTACTTAAGTGAATGATATTAAATAGAAGCAAATAATTAAAATAAGAAAACAACAATGCAGTAGAATGATGAAAGATCTACAAATATAAAGGAAAAATATAGGACAAGAACAATGAAAGAGTAAAATATATGGAGGCAAAAATCAAGGAGGTGAGCCTATCTCTTTTTACTTTGATGAATATGAAGATTTTTTGTACTCAATTTGTCATCGTGGCTTGCTCATCAATCGTAGCTCTTCAAGTTACTCACTAAATGCATCTAACATAGATCACAAATGAAAGAAAGCATATCACTAATCGTATATGGAAGAAGATCGAAGATAATTGAAGATCATAGATAATAGATAGAAGATTGACCAAAATGGGAACTCAACACCTCTATTTATAGAGGTTTTGAGGGCTAGGCAGGAAAAAAATTAAAATTAGGTTTGGGGATAGGGTAAATTTGGGAAAAAGCAAGGTCGAACCCTAGGGTTTTAGAACCCTAAATGGCCTAGAACTTTTGAGAATCGTGCAATCATGAAAGCTAGACCCATGTGCATTTTTTTTGCTTTTTGGGGGACCAAATAATGTCAAAATATAGGAAAACCTATATTCATCAAAAATATATTTTCAAGCAAATATCCAATGGTAGTGGTTTTAGGAAGAATGGAGAATATTTCTAGGGGAAAATTTGGCTCAAAGATGAACTTACTTTATGAAGCAATAAATACTCAATTTTAGGTCTTTGAAAGGTGAATTTGGCTTGGTTGGTTAGAGGGTCAATGCATGAGGGTGAATTGATAAAAATTGATAAAAAGTGGGTCAAATTTTAGTGTTTACATTTTCCCCTTTTTTGATGTATCCATTGTGGAATGAATATGTCAAAAATAGTTATGCACCATTTTTGATGGTGGGGAGATTTTGGATGCTTGAAAAGCTAATGTAGAGGGAATGGTGTGAGGAATGATTACTCATGCATAAATTGTATGCATGTATTCCCCCAACCTAGGAGTCCCTTGAGTTTTTAAGGGAAAACCCGGTTGAACTGATGAAACTCGATTTAGGCTAGGGTTGAGGAGAAAAAAGAAGGAAGAAAGACTTGATGAATATTAAGATTGACCAAGGATCAATGAAAGGAAGATGAAGTGATAAGAATATATGAGAGAAATTTTTGAAATGATTGAATCCCCTAGTTTGGGATTGATGAGTAAATTGATAGATGTTATATTTTTTATGATTATTATATTATTAGATTTAAGTAAAGAAAATGATGGAAGAAATGATGTGAAAAAGAGAGAAGAAGGATACAAAAAGGTTAAAGAAAAAAGAGATGTTTAGATTATGTCATTTTAATAAACATATATTGAGGGAGATCAGTGTGACCAAATGGATATAATACCAAGCAAAATATAAGTGATGACCAAATGGATATAAGCCCAAGAAAAATATAAGTGATGACCAAATGGATATAAGCCCAAGCAAAAGATAAGTGATGACCAAATGGATATAAGCCCAAGCGAAAGATAAGTGAAAAAATATGGAGTGATACCCTATAAGGATGTGTGCTTGTAAATGATCAATGATGGACCTATATCCGCTATGGGTGTGGTGCTTATGAATGGCAGTGGAGCAATCCTGTAAGATTGTATGATCATTGATGAGAAAAATCTAGTGGAGTGATACCCACTATGGGTGTGTGCTCGCTAGTGACCAAATACGAAGTGTTACCTGCTATGGGTGTGTGCTCACTAGTAACTAAAGGTGGAGTAATACCCGATAAGGATGTGTGCTTGCAAATGATTGATGATGAAATGATAACTGCTATGAGTTTAGTACTCATGATTGGTCATGAAGCTACCCTATAAGGGTGTAGTGCTCATGGATGGTCAAAAGAAGTTTTACCTAATAGGGGTGTAGTGCTCATTGATGATAAAATGAAGTGTTACTCAATAGGGATGTAATGCAAACTGATGGATAAGTGATTACGCAAAGCAGAGTAAAAGTGTGTGTGTGCACGTGATAAATATAAGGAATATACATGAGAGAAGAATTAAGTAATGAAAATTTGTTTATGTGTGTGTATCCTTTTTAAAATTTTGATAGCTAAGAGATGTGCATAGAATAGTTAGTGGTCATATGAACGCCATAAATGATATTTAGGAATTATCTATTCTATCCTATGAGGATCCCTTAACAATAAAAATATCAGTAAGGAAAAGTATGATAAAAAAATGTGTAGATCGTGTGAAAGAAGAAAAGGTGTATATCCTTTGTCTTTGAGAGAAAGGAGAGATGATTGATTGTTGGAAATTTTCAAAGTACAAAGGATGTACAAGATATGAAGAGAAATAAATAGACTCACATGTATTTATTTAATCACTCTTTAGATGCTTGCATAAGAATTTCGTAATAAAAAATGGTGTGGATAATCAATGTCATGTTAATGGTCATAATAATAGAACCTAAGATAGGATAATCAACAATGAACACCTGACTTATGACATGGATGATAATGTGACCTGTAATGGACAATATGCTAACCAAATAAACACTTAGACATTGACTAATGATTAATAACATGAATGGAGACTTAGTACAAATGTATAGTGAATGGTTACTAGCTAAGATGCTTGTCACCCAAAAAATTGTGACACTCAGAGTCATCTAATGGTCAATCAATAGCTTGTAGAAATCAAGACCATCCCAAATAAAATCAAGTCTACCATGGACCAAAGTGTGTGAAGTTCATTTTCTATTTTGGGTAATGTTGAAATAACCAATTGTGACTAAAGCTAATATAAGCTATCTCATCCGTGAGCATTTAGAGGTTTGTACAAAATAATATTGCTAATGTGATAGACATATCACCACTCGGAGGGTATATTCCACTGCCAAACAAATGTTTATAGCCCTAATGGAGGTTATCCCCATAATATTTCGATGTAGCTCCACTACTAGCCAAACATCTATAGCCTTAGTAGAGGCATATAAAATACTTGAGGGGATAAACCTTTGGATATATTTTTTAACTTGCAATTTGCATCCTTAGTTTTGGATTACGTGAATGATAGGATGAGCATGAAATTTTTTTTGCTTTATGGCAAGACTACTCATGGCAACATCAACTCAAAATTTTAATTATTGTGTGATATGTGGTTGGTCCAAGAAAGAACTTGATTTAGCCAGGGGAGGCCAAGATTCTCCTTATAACATGAGAACTTTTGAAAAAGCTTGAGTGAAACACTAGGTATGGTTGAATAACAGAGACAAATTCTAATTAAGCAAACTAAGAGGATGATTGAACAAGACATAATGATAGTTGAGACAACTAATGCATGCTTACAAACAAAATTAGATAAAATATATTTGTGTGCAATGTGGGTGACAAAACAATATGACATGACAAAACACGATATGTAGAGAAATGATAATTAGATGTGAAATGAAAAACACACAACACATATAGATGAGGACAATGTGTACAACACATATATGTCATTGATGAATTATACCAATCAAGATTTGAGAACATGTATGCATGCATCCATATGGTTATTAGCTTTTGATGCAGCATGTAATGGGAGATAGCAAACACAAGATGCAGAATAATATGAAATAAAGTAAATCTATGAGATGACTAAAAATATACTATAAATAGAAATGATGGAGATGTTTACAAAAGTAGTTGTGGAGGAAATGAACACTCCATGAATATAGCTACAACTCAAGAATGGGCATTGAGCATATTACACCCCATCACAATACATCACATTGCTACATCATGCCACTCTGGTCTATACTACTTCCTACTGATGTATTTCACTCTCTTCTATCTATATCTATGTCTATGGCCCTTTATATAGGAAATAAATTCCTTGGCCAACACTCTACCTAGATGTGCAAGGGACAACTTGCACATGTACAACTTGCACTTTGACACTTGTGCATTTATTACATTGCATGTAGTAACTAGATAACTTCCCCCTAAAGTAATCTAATGTCCTAAGTATGTACCAAGAAAGGTACATTTACATAATCCAAATGATGTAATAGTCTATTTCTAACACCCCCTATGTATTACATTATTTGGATATTGAAGACTTTAGTCTTCAATGTGGATCTTCTTCCAGTTGATGATCTGAATCTTCTTCTCTATTTTTTGTAACTTGTTCAAGCAAGTGATTAGTGTCTTCATAATCTATCATTCTTGTTGAGAGAGCTTTGATTTCAAAATCATCTGTCGATTCTTCCAGTTCTTCAATTTCTTCTATCCTCTGAGCTAGATGTCCTTTTTTATTTCTTTTTTGATACTCCAATTGAGGGTAATTGATTGGATGCTAAAATTATTGTTGACGAGGATTTTGATATTGTCGTACCTAAAATTGATTCCCATTGTTCATCTGATTCCCTTGATTCTAATTTTTGGGATTGAACCTGCAGTAGTTGGTGCTATGGCCTTTTCTCTTGCATATCTGACAATACCTATTGTACCATGCTTTTCATCCTTTTGATGAAGTAGCAATGTTTCCCTATGGATTTTCTTTAGATGACAATGCATTGTTAGACATTTCATCTTTACCTATATTTTCCACTTCATATTCTTGTAGAATATTGATTAATTCATCAAAAGAAGTATCTTTACTTAGAACTTGTAAAGATGTTACCAACTATTTATAGCTATCTAGAAGTGCTCTCATAGTTATTTGAGTAAGAAGTTCATCCTTGATTGTTTCTCCTAAGGTAAATAATTTCCCTTTGATATCTGCTACCTTCCTTAGGAATAGTTCTATGCTTTCTCCATTATTCATTTTTAATGAATGAAGTTGAGTCTGAAGATGGAGAATGGTAGCCTTATTCTTTCCTTCAAATATTTTCTCTAGGCTTGTCCATGCATCTGAAGATGTTTTTGTTGAACTGATATAGGGTTGAATTTCATCAGTGATTGCAAAGGTTATTATCATAAGTGCCTTTGAATCATTATCTATGAACTTTTGGATTTCAATATCATCTGTGGTAGGTATTTGTGTTTTCCCTTTGATGATATCCCATAGTTTTTCATATACCAAGATAGCTTTCACTTTATTCTTCCAAGAAAAATAATTAGGACCCTTGAGTAATTGAGATTCTGCTAGGAAGAATTTGTTTGAAGCCATTTGAAAACCCTAATGTTAATCCTCAGATTTTGTAGAATGCCTTATGACTCCCTAGTATGCTATGGATAAGATATAGTGCTTTTGTAGAATTATAGTTCAATATTGATTGATTTTGTAAGGTTTTGTAGAATACCAAAATCAATTCCTATTATCCCTTATTACTCCTATTGAACTAAGCATTGTTCCCAAATTTTAAAGAGGTTATAATGTTGGATCTTTTGTCTCCTTTTGAAAGGATTGAGACAATAATATTATGAATATCCAACCTATGAAAAAACTCTCTTTATAAATAACCCTTTGGGAATTAGGTTAAGTGTATCTAATTTTCCAATTAAATGATTTGATGTAGTAGCCCTTATGACTCCCTAATATTTGGATAAATTAGATCACAATTAATATTTGCAAATATTCAATATTTATCCAAGTAGAAAACCTTATTACTCCTAGGTTTTATATTGCAAATATTTGATTTAATTTGATAAAATATTTCCCTTGATATATGGCTTTCAATGTAAATAAATTCCTTTGATTTAACCCTTATAACTCCAAGGAAATAAAGCACATATTAATGGAAATTATTTTACCTTTCTCCAAGCAATGTTCGATGCTGATTTTAGAGATGCTTGGACAACTGATTTTACGTAGACGTCGTGGATGTTGTGGCTTTGTTCTCCAATGGAAATACTTTGGCTTTAATGCATTCCAAATCTGGCATCTTCTAGTCTCTTCCCTTGACTTCGATTGCCTTGAGCATTAAAGGCTCTAACACCTTCTTGATTGCTGCAACTCGACCCTTTTTCGCACAGTAGGTGAGAGAGTAATTTTGATGTCGAAGAATGCTTCTTGACTTTGGTCATTGACATCCTTAAATGGAGATGATTCATCTCTTATGCACCAAGTGGCATGACCATTTCCTTTGAGCGCTTGAGGAGAGTTTGGTGCCAATGAATGTTTGTCTCCCTTCTTGTAACGTAAGAATATTACGTTCTTTAGTGAAATACTTGGTCTTCCTCTTTGACAAGTGTACTCAATGCACCAAATGCACCAGCCTATTCATGTAACTCCTCCTTGAAGATGAGCACTCTCTTGAATCGAGCGTTAGGGTTTCCCTTTAGTGACAAGTGTCACTTTCTTCTCTACATGGACGTAGACCCTATTGCTGGTTCAAATGGATCCTTTGAGACCTTTTTAGCTTTGCAAATCTCCTCCTTTGCTTTCGTTCATCTGCACAATATTTCATAGGGATATGGAGCAATAGTATGGAGGCCTTGAGCACCACTTTCAATGAATGTATATGGAGTAAGTAGTACTCCAAATGGTGCTTCAACTTTCTTTTGCTTTATATTTGATTTTCATCCTCCTTACGTAGATGCTCTTGCTCTTTAATGATGTTGTGCTTCCATGCTCTTGTACATGTATCTTGCAGGTTTGGTGCTCTAGAATGTGAGGAGTATGAGCCCTTCGTATGGCTCTCGAGCTAGGCTTGGATGGCTGCTAGCATACGACTACTTCTAGCTGGTTTTTCCAGCAAGAGTAGTGCCTTTGAGGCACCTTTGAATCTGCCTTCTCTCCCTGTATAACTAGATTAGAAATAGTGCACTATCATGTAAAATAGTTTTAATACAAGATGACCTTGTTGCACTTTCTTTTGCACTCCTCTTTGTTGGTCATAATTTCTAGTTTTTGAGGCAGAATATTGAGTGCAATATAGGGGTTTTGAGGTTGTCTCTGGATTAGACACCTTCCCCTATTTGCTTGGATATTTTTATAAATGAATCCAAGCATGTAACCATATGATAGAAGCTATTTTTCTGCACTATTTTCTTGTGCTTTGAACTTGAGACTCACCAAGTCTCGTTCGAGGCTTCTTTTGATGCTCTTATGGTGGTTACTTTCTTCTCCAATGCTTGGAGGATTGAGCTGATTTTGTGGCTTCCTTAGGCCACTTCAAAGTTGCAGATCTCAGTGCATTAATAGTGTCTTTAGACACTTTGACAAATTCTATTTTTGTGCCCTTCTAATGAACACAAACAATAATATTTGAGAGCAATATAATAGTGCAAAATGAATCTAATAATACTGCACTAACAATTTCACCTTATCACTCCAATCAACTCTCAAAAGTAATGCACTTAAATAATTTACTACAACTAATCAAGAATAATCTGAAATGAATCTTCAAGAATTATTCTAAAATTTCTTTATAAGCAAGGTAATAGGAGTTAGTCTTCATTTTCTTTCCAAAGTAGATGATAGGTAGTTGATAGATAGTTTAAGATTCTAAAATCTAATCAACCCCTAAAGTGCAAATGAACCTTAAAGAATCCTTTATTTTTGCACATTTGAAGACTCTTAATTCAACTCTCCTTTTTGCAACTTTACTCCAATTAAGGTGCTTAAACAAATCTGATAAGTAATCCACTTAATGAATTTACTTGCACCAATAGTTGCTTACCTTTTTTCTGAAAGCCCTTTTCACCACTTCTGTAGAGGATGTAGATCTTGGTGTCTAAGATCACCAAGTTGTTGTCTTGAGTAAGATCCTGCAACTCTCTGTAGGCTACCTTGAACAACTTCATCTTCACCAAAATATGGTCTCCAACTCTCTTTCATGAGCCTAGGATTTTGGTGGCTTGTTCTCCTCTTGTAGTCTCCTCCTTTTGTTGTAGATTAGAAGAGATATTTGATTCTGAAGTGGTGCCTTCTTGCTGTGAGAGGCAATCTCCTAGATTTGGTAGGCTTCTTCTATTTGAATCTTCCTTCAAGCTTCTTATCAAATTCTGACTTCAAACAGGATCTTCTTCTCAAGATTCTGAATGTCTTGAGGTCTTCTGAGATTTGGCACTCCTTGCCAAATTCTTCTTCTTGGGCTTGTTTTCGGATGGTGATAATTATCCCAAATATTTCACTATCTCCAATAGTGAATTTCTCCAATGAGTTCTCCTTGGAACTCCTTTGATGATTTCTTCAGTAAGGCTCTCCAAGCCTTTTACTGGATGCTCGTAGAGGCCTCTCCAAGGCCTTGCAACTTCTTCTGGTCTTCTTTGAGACCTTATCTTCAACCTTCTACTCTTGGAAGTGTTGGTGGTGAGATCTTCTCCTGGATCTCTGATTCTGCTACCTCTGTATTTGAGCAGGACTCTCCTAGTCCTTCTTCATCAATGAGATCTTCTCCTGATCTCTTTTGCTTTAGGTGTTGGATTGATTCTGAAGAAGATACTCTTCCTAACCTTTTTGTAGGAAGCTTTCCCAACTCACTGAATCTACCTGTTCCTACAACAAAGTATTAGTACTAAAATATGCTTCTGAATTAGATACTCTCTCCTGGAGTCTTCTTCAGGATCAAGGCTTCTATGGCCTTTTCTTCAAGGCTTATATGGCCTTTTTTAGTACCAAGGCTTCTGTGGCCTTTTCTTCAAGGCTTCTGTGGCCTTTTTCTCTGGATCAAGGCTTCTATGGCCTTTTCTTCTAGATCAAGGCTTCTATGGCCTTTTCTTCTTGTGAAGTTTCCAATCTATCAATGGAGATCTCCTATCTCCAAACTTCACTACAATTCTTCTCCAGAAGTCTCTTCTGTAGTGTTCTTCTCTTGCAACAACTAATCTCTACGCTATGAAGGCACTCCGACCTTTGGGCAACGAAGTTGAAATCTCCTAGCTTTCTATTGTAGGAGGTGTCCCAATCATCTGAGTATTAATTCCCTGCAATAAAAGAACCTTCAGGTTAGTTTCTCCAGATCTCTTAGATGGGCTTCACTAGTTGATTCATCAACCTAGTGGATCAAGTGTTGAGTCCTAGTCTTCACAAGTTTTCCCTTGAAACTCTGTGGAAAGACTCTAGCCATATGCAATCTCAGTATTCCAGAATCTAAGATTTCTTTCAGTCCTTACTTGTGGCTCTCCTTAATTCTACCACCAAGACTCTTCTGAGAATTTTTGATAGTGACTAGTCCAATGGCATGTCAGGTTCTCAAAAAACTTAGGGTCAATGATAATGGTGGTTTCCCTATTGACCTACCATGGCTCTGATACCATTGTTAGCTTTTGATGCAACATGTAATGGGAGATAGCAAACACAAGATGCAGAATAATATGAAATAAAGTAAATCTATGAGATGACTAAAAATATACTATAAATAGAAATGATGGAGATGTTTACAAAAGTAGTTGTGGAGGAAATGAACACTCCATGAATATAGCTACAACTCAAGAATGGGCATTGAGCATATTACACCCCATCACAATACATCACACTGCTACATCATGCCACTCTGGTCTACACTACTTCCTACTGATGTAGTTCACTCTCTTATCACTATATCTATGTCTATGGCCCTTTATATAGGAAATAGGTTCCTTGGCCAACACTCTACCTAGATGTGCAAGGGATAACTTGCACATATACAACTTGCACTTTGACACTTGTGCATTTATTACATTGCATGTAGTAACTAGATAACTTCCCCCTAAAGTAATCTAATGTCCTAAGTATGTACCAAGAAAGGTACATTTACATAATCCAAATGATGTAATAGTCTATTTCTAACAACGATAACCAAATTAGCATGTTATGAGGCTTGGTTTATTGTTGCATGAATGAGTTGTATGTAGGGTTTAAAATATATGGTTTCTTCAATGAGGATGTGGGATTCATCCTCATAATGAAGAGGAGACAGGATAGCTCCTAGTTTCTCAAGATCTTCAAGAGACATAGGAATTGGATCTTCTTGAGAACTGGAATACTGGACATGGATGACACAAGGGACTTACCCATTGAAGAAGAAGCTATTATGAAGGATATCTTCATGAGCCATGTCACAAAGAATATCTCCCTCAACATACTCTCCTAAAGTCATGATCAACTTAGGGTGAACAAATGTTCTCACATTATAAAACAATATGGTGGAGGGAGAAGGGAGTCCCTCATCCTCATTACTCCATTCTGAGCCATGATGATCTATGAATTTAGCATAGTTTACAATTTGATAATTATTGATGGTAAGGGTTGGTTTTTATTAGGGATGTAACCTATGCCACATCTCCCAAGCCAAAGTTCAAACTCAAAAGGCTCTTTTATGTCTTGTTGTTGATGCCCCAATCCTTTACCTTCATATCCCATACTAGATAGGATATTTTTAGGTAGTGGTTAATCATTGGATAGGTAACATGTGACAAAGGTTCTCTATGAGTGAAGGGTTTCTACCATGAATCTTCTCTTTATGGAACATTCCCACATAGATAAAGGTACACATTACTATGTGTACTACTTCACCCTTTATATGGGGTAAACCCATGGTTCAAGGTGAAGGTGGTAGCTTAGCTATGTCTAGAAGGGGAATTTGAGCTAATTGATTAACTTGATCCTTCAATGAATTGATTATTATAGGTTCCTTACTAATTATTAAGTTCTTAAACTTTCTAGTGATTTTAGGAGATGGATAATACCTAGAAGAAGAAGAAGAAAAGGGATGAACTTTGTGGAGAGAAACTGTTAGACAAAAATTGACTTTTGAGTGGGTTTGCTCAACCATTGAACATTATTGGAATGGGTGAGGGTTGCCTATGATGGTGATGAGATAATTTTTTGAATTTATACTTAAGGTATTGATGAAGAGTATGAATCCAAGGACATCCAAGAAGAATATTGAAAGATGTTGGAAAATATTATAAAGTAAGTTGTCTAGGATCACATATAATTTAGTTAGATCTTACTCTCTTAGTCCTGATAATTGCATATATTAAGGGAGGGACCATTGTATACCAAGATCCTCTTGATAAATTTTTTCCAATATAGATAGCTATGTAAAGGGAAGAATATCCTTGCAAGGTTAATGAAGGAAGATCATTGTCATAAAAGGATATATGATTAACCTCAAGAGCACCTAAAACATTGGCTAGGTTGCTAGATGGAAGGTCATGTGGGATGGATTTTTGCCTTAGAATATTGACTAAGGCTTCCTTATAGATAAAAGACTATATAAGCTCTATGAGGAAAATATTAGGGGGTGTACTAGCTAGTCGTTGTTTTAAGTTGAAGGAAACTGTAAGTTGAGGTCTCAAATCTAATGTTGGTTTTTTTGAAATTGTACTATTTCTTTGGGTATTCCTTAAAACTAAGGGTGGTCTAGAGGGTTGATTGGAAGTTGAAGGTGTTTACTTCTAACGTTGTTGAGCTTGTTGCACTTGAACTTGTTGTCTAGTGGTTATTGTTATCATGTCAATTGTATTATTATCTGGGGGTGGCACATTATGATAGGACACTTGGTTTATTGTTTGTTGATCGTAGTTGGGTAGGAGATTTTGGAATATCCTCATATCTTGATTGCTTGTTGATAAGTAGGAAGTTGGTGAGTTAGTAGTTGGTGGTGAGGAGCAAGTTGGGGATCACCTATAACAAGGCAACCCTCATCTATTAAGTCTTAAACCACATGTTTCAATAACTTACAATCATCTATCATGTGTCCATATACCTAATGATAATCTCAATGTTGGTTAGGTTTGTACCAATTTATCATGTATCGGGTTGTTTGATGTTGGGAAACTCGATTATTTTAACCTATAAGAGTTGTTTAAGGATAAAAAATAAAGGTTGATTAAGTCTTGTGAAATTTCTTGGTGGGAGTTGTTGAGGTTGGCTAAGTATCAATTTCTATAAGGTACTAGTTGTGTTAACATTATTAGTTTATCTATTATCAGTGATCCCATCATCAACTACATGTGTTCTTATATTGGGGTTTCATCATCCTTTCTTCTTATTTTCTAAGTTTAAGTTGATCCATTCTAATAAGGGCTTTCTCAAGTATACTAGATAAGTCTATTGTTTTCTTGAAGGAGGTGATAGTTTTTGTCTCTAATTCATATGAAATATGCTCTTGTAAGTTGTTAATAAATATCTCTAACATATCTCAAGGAGGTGGGGTATACTGAAATATTTCAACTAGGCTTCTTTATCAAGATAAGAAATATAATAAAAATTCATCCTTGGCTTGCTTTAGGAGATATAAATCTTGAAGGGTCACTCCCTTTTCTACATATGCTCCAAACTGTTGAACAAACAACTCAGTTGTTTCCTCAAAATTCCTTAGAGAGTGGTAGGGTAGTTGATAGTACCACTCTAAGTCCATTTCTCCAAGACTTTTAGGGAACGTCTTCACAACAACATGTCCTCATAAATAATATTATTACAAGTTGTCTTGAACATCCTTAGGTTTTTAATAGGGTCCTATTTTCCCTTATAGATTGGTAATACTGGTGTGGGGAAGTTCTTAGGATAAGGTCTAGTGGCTACTATGGGATCTAAGGGTTGGTTGCACATTTATTTGTATGAATAAGTGAAACTTGGTGCTTGTAATGTATCCATCCTTAATGCAAGTTGTTTCACTATAGATGTCAAACTTTGAATGTCAGGATTGTTCTTGTGCAACATTGAATGGGATGAGGTTGGTATGTTCACTCCAAAGTTCCATAAATATGGGTTATAACTATTATGCATGGGTTGTTAATAGGGTACTTGGTTAAAGTTTTAAGTGTTAACACTATTATGGTAAGGGTTATGGAATGGAGGATTTTGTGTAGTACCTTGTGGTGGGATATGATTTGCAATTGGTGGAATAGGAGAATAATTGTTAACATGAGAAGGAGGAATATTTACATTAGAAGAAGGATTGGGATGATAAGGAAATTGAGTGTAATTTTGAGGTATGCTACTAGTTGGAGGAGATTGAGAAATTCCTCCAATGTTAGTGGTTATGGTAGTAGCATATGTGGGGTTGTGAAATAAATTAAGATTATGATTTTGAGAAGATTGAAATAAAGGATTAATATGTGATGGTGGGATGATCCAAATTCATCGAAGTGGATGTCCTTTTATAATATTTTAGATAAAATTTATTTATTTTACCTATATAAGTTCATCATATGGGCATATATTTTTAAAATGAGTTGACAAATTTATTTATTTTACCTATATAAGTTCATCATATGGTCATATATTTTTAAAATGAGTTGACCATGAGTTCCTTCTATTGGATCAAATTTATCATTAGCTGATGTGTTCTCATCTTCTTCTATGTTTGGTTCTCCCTATTGATTTGATCATACTCATTCCACAGAGGATTCTCACTTGGCTCTAATAAATTTTTCTTATTCCTAAGGGTAGGTGCCATAGGATAAGTGAAAGGGGGTTCGAAAATAAACTATTCAAGATACAAAAGACATAAATTAAAATAGAAATAAAAACAATCTAAATAAACATAGAAAAATGATATGAATGAACATAGAAATAAAAATGATCTAAATGAACACAAAAACAAAAATGATCTAAATGAACATAGAAAAAATGATCTAAATGAACATAGAAATAAAAATGATCTAAATGGACACAAAAATAAAAATGATCTAAATGAACACAAAAATAAAAATGATCTAAATGGACACAAAAATAAAAATGATCTAAATGAACATAGGAATAAAAAATGATCTAATGAACATAGAAATAAAAATAATCTAAATAACCCATTGAAAAATAAATGATCTGAATGCAATGCAAATAGTAATGACCTAAAAATAATCTAATGCAGACATTGATGTAAATAACCTAGGTGCAATGCATATAAAAATAACAAATGATTTGAGTGCAAACAATAATGATCTAAGTACAATCTGATGTAAACAATAATATAAATGGATTTAAATACAATATAATGCAATAGTAAAAATGAATGATCTAAATGCAATACAAACAAAAATAATAAATGATCTAAGTGCAAATAATAATGATCTAAGTACAATTTGATGCAAATAGTAGTATAAATGGATTTAAATACAATCTAAAGCAATAGTAAAAATAAATGATCTAAGTGCAAATAAAAATGATCTAAGTACAATATGATGCAAACGATAATCTAAACAGATTTAAATATGATCTAATGCAATAGTAAAATTGAATGATCTAAGTGCAATACAAACAAAAATAAAAAAATTATCTAAGTGCAATGCAAACAAATAAAAAGGACCTAACTAGTGTGTACTTAATTGAATGTTATTAAACAGAATAAAATAACTAAAATAAGAAAACAATAATGCAGAAAAATAAGGAAATATCTACAACTATAAAGGAAAAAGCTAGGACAAGGGCAATGAAAGAGTAAAAGAGATGGAGACAAAAACCGAGGAGGTGAGCCTACCTATTTTTCCTTTGATGAAGCTAAAGATATTTTTGTATTCAATTTTTCATTGTAGCTTGCTCACCAATCATATCTCTTCAAGTTACTCACTAAATGTATCTAACACATATTACAAATGAAATAAAGTAGATCACTAATCCTAGATGGAATACGATCAAAGATAATTGAAGATCATAGATAACAGATAGGATATTATCCAAAAGAGGAACTCAACACCTCTATTTATAGAGGGTTTGAGGGCTAGGTGGAAAAAATGAAATTTGAAAAATTAGGTTTAGGGCTAGGGAAATTTGGAAAAAGAAAGGTTTGCCACTAGGGTTTTGGACTCTAAATAGCCTAGAATTTTTTAGAATTGCACAATCACAGCAACTAGACCCATGTACACTTTTTTGCATTTTGGGGAACTAAATGATGTTAGAATATAGGAAAACCTATATTCATTGGAAATCTATTTTTAAGCTTGATCCAACATAAGTGGTTTTGAGAAGAATAGAGAATATTTGATAGGGGAAAAGTTGGCTAAAATATTACCTTACTTTTTGAAGTAATAAATGTTCAATTTTAGGTCTTTGAAAGATGAATTTGGCTTGGTTGGTTAGAGAGTCAATGCATGAGGGCGAATTGATGAAAAGTGGGTCAATTTTTAGTGTCTACAGTAGGATATTTCAAGGGTAAAAAATTATAATTCTTATTTATTTAGGAAGTATGCATAATTATAGGGATCCTCAAGAAGCCAAGCAAGCAAAATGCTAATACATTCTTGTAATTCTTTTGAAGTCATGGTGAAAAATGGAGGAACATTACCTTGTAAAGAAAAATGTTAGAATGTTAAGCTAAATATTAGAAATTATGAACTTAAAAATGCTATGTTTGCCCTTCCATTAGGAGGATCGATGTGTTTTTTGGGGTACAATGGATTTGTACCTTGGGAATAGTAGCCTAGAACTTTGTCAAACTTTGGATGTAATTCACTTAGAATGGGAGGCCATACACTCTCTATGGATCACTCATAGGATCCACTCGAATAATAAGTTCAAATTGAATGGAGAAAATATTAAAAATACTCACATGGCATAGTAGCCTAGTTGTTTGCAGTCTAGCCACACCATATTGAAGTGATCAAACAACAAAGGATTATAAATCCTTTTAAATAAACATGATTCTATATTTATGAAATATAAGGAATTATCTCCACACCATTACAATGGCCATGCAATACAACTAGTACTAGGGACCTTTCCACCTAACATCCAACTTTATAGATATCCATATGTGTAAAAATAAAAATTGAGAAGTTGGTCCAGGAGTTATTAAAAATAGGGGCAATTCAACCTAGTATCACTCATTATTCTTCATTGGTACTATTGATCATGAGAAAATATGGGAGTTATGTTGGTCCAAATAAAATTGAAGTCATACAAAATTGGCTAAGCCACAAACTCTGAAGGCACTTCAAGGATTTTTTAGTCTCACTAGCTATTATCGATGATTTATCCAAGGTTATGGAAAAATCATAGCCCTACTAACTACCATTTTAAAGAACTCATTTATATGGATAAATCTAGTAGAAAAAGCTTTGCAGATCTCAAGGAAGCCATGATTTTAACACTGGTGTTAGACAATCCTAATTTTTCAAACCATTTATAATTGAAAGTGATGCTTTAGGCCATGACATTGGTGTTATATTAATGCAAGAAGGGTTACCCCTAGCTTTCACTGGTAAGGCATTGTTGGAATTGTTTTTTAGAAAGTATACTTATGAAAAAAGAGTTATGGCCATCCTCCATGTTGTCAAACATTGGTGAACTTGTCTAATTGGGAATCATTTCTCTATTAAAACAAATTATTAGAGTTTAATTTTTTTTTGGAATAGAGGGTATCTAATCCAATGCAAAAAAAATAGATTTCAATCTTGTTGAGGTATGATTATGATATTATTTACAAGAAAGGAAAGGAGAAAATAATGGAAAATTTCCTCTCACATTAGTTTAAGGATTAGGAAAAATCGTGTACCATATTTTCCCTAATTTCCTAGTGGATATCCCAACTTCAAGAAGTAGCTAAGGACCCATCCTTGTAAAATTTGAGGGAGCAGCTCCAAAGGAATCCCAATTCACACACTAGGCATTCATAGTATGGACATGTGTTAAGATACCAAGTTTACATTGTGGTTCCTAAGAATTTATCAATCCATGAGGAAATCGTGAATGAGATGCATGCTTCACTCACAACAGACTATTCAATTTTTTTTAAAGATATATGAGAAAGCTCAACGATCATTCTATTAGGAAGGAATGAAAGACACCCAAAATTTTTTTACAAAGCGTGAGATCTACCAATGGATGAAAGGAGAAATGGTTCACACTCCAATTACTCTTCAACATTTACCAATACCAAAAAATGTATGGAATGATATTTTTATGGATTTTATTGAAGGATCTACTAAATTTGGAGGAAATGTAATCATTTTTATGGTTGTGGACTGTCTCTCAAAATATGATCATTTTTTTTGCCTCATTTATCATTATTATGCCTCCACCATTGCACAAATATTCATGGAATCCAATTTTAAACTCCATGATATACCGAAATTTATTGTTTCTGACTACAACCCCACTTTAACTAGTTTTTTTTGGCAAGAACTGCCTAAACTATAGGGGATACAACTATGAATGGGCTTACCCTACCATATGTATATTGATAGTTAAACCAAAATTATCAATAAATGCTTGGAAACCTACCTTCATTGTTTTACCTCTAAACACCTAAAAAGTGGGCTAAGTGGCTTCCATTGATTGAATGGTGATACAACACTTATTTCACACAACATCTAGAATGACTCCTTTCAAGGAAGTTTATGGAAACCAACCTTTGTTTCCCTCTTCATATGTTTTAGGAAAAAATAAATTTTAGGTGGTGGATGCAAAAATTAAAAAATGTACCCAACTCTTATAGTAGTTGAATGAGAATTTGGTTATGTCTCAAAAATGGAAGCAATAGTAGACTGATCAACACTATACAAAGCATAGATTTAACATAGGTGAAATGGTATTTCTTTGACTCCATTCATACAAGTAATCATCAATGCAATTTTGTGCTAATTAAAAACTTGCAACAAGCTTTTATGGACCCTACCAGGTATTATTATGGATTGGACAAGTTACCTATAAGCTTGTGTTATCACCTTCTTCCAAAATACATCTAGTATTCCATGTCTCTTGTCTCAAGAAGGTACTTTTAAATCACATTCAAGTCCAATCGACACTTTCTAAGTTGGATGATTAAGGTTTAGTCATCTTGGTTCCTGACAATATTTTGAACCATAGAACCTATACTTTGTGTAATCACACCATCACTGAAGTCTCGGTCCAACGATGAGGTTTATAATAGGAATATTCCATATGGGAGTCTCTTCAGTAGCTTCAAAAATAATTTCCTCATCTCTAGCTTTGAGGATAAATTATTTTTGAAGAATATGGGTATGTTAAGACCCCATTCTAATATTATTAATAATTTTTTAGTCATGTGGTACTTTGGGTGCCTAGTCTTATAGGCACATATGATGTAACCATTATGTGTTATAAAAAGATGTTATTTAAAGATGTATCCATTATTATTTAGGAGTCACTAGCTTGGGCATCCAATTGCACATGGATGGAAACCCTTGAGTGTTAGGGTTAGGGTATCCAAAGTATTTAAAAGAACTAAGGGGAGAAGAGAAGAGGCATATCATATTTTTTTGTGTCAAAGCTCTGCTTCTAAGGAGGTTTCCCCCTTGAAGAGGCTTGCAATTCTATAATGTGTTCTTGTTTTATGCAATATAATATTTTGCATTTGTATTTTGTATTCCAATATTGTTAATTTCAAGCTTATTTTATATTATTATTGCAATATTGTGTGGATGTGATTTTATTTTATTGCAAGGTTCATAGCACAATACACTAGTATTATAGGTGATAATTAAACCATTTTATTTTTATCCATGAAGATAATGTGTGTTGAATTGTACAACTATATTGTCAAGGTGTAAATATAATAGTTGATTCCAATGATATTCCCACAGTTCATCCAATATGCATTCTCATAGTTAAGTAAAGGTGACCCAAAGGAAAGACTATAAACACCTTGTTTACTTTTTCATAATAAGCCCATCTATCTATAGTACATATTTAAATAACAAGAACTCTCAAGATTTTGGTCCCCAACAATTCAAACAAGAACTCTCAATGGGACCAACCACATCAAAGGAACCCATCCTAAGATTTTAGTGAAGATCTTAGTTTGTTGCTTATTGAAGTATTAAATCCATTCACCTAAAAAATTTGCTCAAGAAATAAAATATAGAAGAATCCACTAAGAAAGACTCAAATTAAGACTTTGGTGAAGGTCACAGTCTATCTACCTTTAGAATAAATGTAGCATTCACATGGAAAATTTGCTTAAAATAAAGGATCTAGAAGATCATGAAGAGACTACCACCAAATTTGTATGCTTAAACATGGTTGCTTCCCACCTCATGAGTTTTTTAGCATGCAATAAGAGCAACCCCCTATGACCTCTAGTGCCACCACATGTGAGGAATGAGATTTCAGTATCAATAATTAAAACTATGCCACATTATACTGGTGAAGATCTATCAACCCTATTGATGCATTTACAAAATATGGTCTACTTCTACAAACTACACAATTGCATGAAGCAAAACATGGCTCTAAGATTACTTCTAGCATCCTTTAGAGGAAAATATCATGAAAGGGGTACAACTCTCTTCCCATATACTCCATATTTGAATGGGATCAACTTGTTGCACTATCTATGGAGGGGTTTAAAGAGGAAGAGTGGGCAATCCTAATCAAGCAACCTACGATGTCCCAACCCCATGAAGATGAAGTCAACAAGGGAGAAAAATAATCTAAGTTAGGGGTGGAGAATGTGCTTCAACTAGATTAGGACTAAAGGAGGAGCCAACACTGGTATTGAACCGCCTACACCAAGGAGACCCTTCGTTCTTGGTACCAACCTACATACAACAAAGGGATTGCTTAAGAGCCCTAGTACCTTGAGGATAGAGATATTCTACCCAAGGAACTGGAAGAAGATAAAGAAGCAAGTAGCTCAAGAAGCAACCAAGGGGGATTTTTGAATCCATACCCAATGGATAGAGGTCATCCATTGTACACATGTATTATGTTTTTCTTTTGTTGCAGGAAAATACCAATATTTAAAGATGATCCTAATTTTTGTAAAGTACTGGAGGCTCGAGGTTGTTGGTTGACCACTAAAATTCCCACCTCCACTTCCCTTCTTGATTTTGCTCTTAAATCTTGACTTCATGCCCAAGGGATAAATCAGTGATTTCTCTATGTTCTTATCTTCATTGAGTTGAAGATCCCCTATGAGTCACTAGAACTATAGTGAATTCTTACTAAACTTAGGAGTAAGGCACCTTGGCCAATTTTTTTGAAAGATGACTTTGATGGAAATCAAACTAAATGAGATCCAAAGGGAAACAAAGATAAGTGTAGGTCCAATAATCAGACTTTTCCAATAAAAAATGATAACAAAGAGATAGAACCAGAGTCTTGATAAAATCCTGAAATGGTAATGTGCATAAAACAACTATAATTGAAAGCTAAGCATGACAAAGGCACTCCCATCTAATTTAAATATTTGATGATCATAGGAAACCAATGATAACCAAAATACTAGATAGAAGTAAGAAGCATAAAATGATCCAAGAGTGCACAAGACCCCAAAGACCATAATTCCATCCAAAAGGTAACAAGGAAGTTATCACTTGAATTTTTGTCAAACTTGCACCACCTCGGATCCAAAAATTTTAGGATAATTTTTCTTTGGTAGATCCTACCCCTAAACCCCCACATGTAGGGCCACTAGCCCCCATACCTCCCAACCAAGGCCATAACCCCAATCCCTACACATTGTGATAAGGTGTTTGGTCTTTCTCCTACAAAGAGGTATAATATTAAAGACATTGGCCTAGAAACTATGAAGGTGTGACCATGAAAATGATAGAATTTATGATAGGAAATATTTGGAATAGATCTCTAGCAAGGGTAATAATATCTTACCTCAAACAAATCAATATCTAGATATCTTAGGATTGTGCACCATCAATGCAAAAGGACCTAGGCAGGATTTTGAATTTTGGAAGGGAAAAAATCCAAGATATTATCTATAAATACTAATGTTTTCTTCATTTAAGAGAGGTTGAATTGTTGTCATGCCTAGTATCTAGCCTTGAGAAATTTTTCTCTTCCGATGAGTGGCTATTTGCCACATATTTTTGTACCAGAATTGTTTCATTTATATGATTAATTGATATGTTTTATATAAATTATTATTAATAAAATGTGATTTATTAGTAAATATGATTAATTATAGTAATCTAACATAAGTGTTTGATTTATATCAAATTTTTTCGAGTTCTGAGAAAAATGCAGGAAAAAGTATGGATGATTGATAAAGAGATTGCAGAGCTTTTGGAATGCACCTCGAATGAGAAGAAGAACCAATAGAAGTTCGGTAAACAACAAGTAATTGATCTTGCTACAGATGCATATTACTGAAGGTAGTTACTGAAGGTAACTACTGAAGGTAATTATCGAAGGTAATTACTGGAGACAATTACTAAAGAATGTTACCAGTAGTTACTATTGACCGTGGACGGCACAATCAAGTGGATGACACATCAAAATGGATGGCAACAGATATTTTTACTTTTCAAAACATTTTGTTTCTCGCATACTATCTACAGGAATATCTCAAGTTGACAAAGTTATTATTTGTTCCATAAAGATTGTAATCAATTTATTTTGGGAAGTTTGAGACATAAACACAAAATATTGTTAGACTTTCCTGGAATAAAGGACATAAAAGTCCTAATGTATATCTTGTGAGTCAGTTAAATAAGTGTTGTCTTGTTAGGATTATGTGTAGGATGCCACTTGGACCAGTCAAAATAGTTATAAGTCCAAGAAGGATTACGTATTATATTAGGTTTAGATTATTCTTGATTAATGTATAGTCATCAGTCCACAAAATCCGCATGTCAAATACGTGGAGAATACTATTTAGAATTATATTAGTTACAGTATAAATTACATAGAAGACCTGGAAAGAGGTCTAGATGTTGGACTCTACACTCTAATGACATTGCTTGCTACCGTTACATTACAATTTGTTCTAAGTTACAATTCTGAGGAAGCATGTACAGTTGAAGCTCCAGTAATAAAACAACACTTTGTTCTTCAAATATGGTAATATGTATCAATTATGTGGATTGTTTGAATTCTATTTTGTAAGTTGTGTATTTATTACCTGCATTCACAGAATATGCATAAATATTAGTATGAGATATAAAATTTAGTTACAAGAGATAAGGTAAATTAGGGGAGAAAGTCTTACACTGCCCTTTAGGAGGCAGGGCCCACTCCTAATAGACAGTCCCTGAGCTCTCACCCCTGCATTAGGTTAGGATTAGTTAGAATTGCATTTCAAATTATATAAAATAAAATAGATTGCATGAGGATCCTCACAAATAAATTAAATCATGTTTACAGTAATTAAGTGCATCAGTAAATCGATTCATCAGTAATTAAGTGCATCAGTAAATCAATTCATCAGTAAAAGTAAAACATAATTGCATTCATTCATCATATCCTGCATCATTCATTTCTGCACAAATTTAATTTTGTTCATTTACTTTTATGTACACGTGAAGCCTAAAAAAGAAACTTGAGCTAAGCTTAGTATTAACTCCTACGATATAATCTATACTGGATTGTTACTCTTTAAATCTGACCTTGATTTCCCTTGGATTGATAAAATTAAATGTAAGCTCTACAACCGATCATTTTGGCATCGTTGCCGGGGAGAGTAGCGTCGTAGTGGTTAGTCAGAAAAGTTGTTTGGCAATGCAAAGCGAGAGGACTTACTTGTATGTGAAAAGGGGTACGTACGAGACCTTGGTGTGCATATGAGTCAGAGTGGCCCGTAGATGGTTCCAACAAGCCTCACCTTTCGACGTTGCCAGGTTCATTTTTCATAAGGGTTTCATTTTTACCGCTTTCCTAGATTAAAACTTTATTTCCTGCAAATTTCAATTCCTGCAAATTTCAATTCTAGCAAATTTTATTTTCTGCAATTTCCTTGCTTTGGGTAATTACTATTGTTAATTTGATTTAGGACCTATAAAAAAGAATAGGAAGTAGGTGAATACTGAAAACAACCTAATATTATTTTAGGACCCTGTTTTTATTTTATAGGAAGTAGTTAGGTTGAGTGACACAACTGTAATGAAATCCCTCCTAATAGTCAAAGAACAATAGTAATTTACCTTTTACTTCAGCAATTTTATTTCCAGTAAAACTTTACTTTCCAAGTACTTTTATTTTTCCCTAATTATGCTGAAATTAGTTGTATGATGCATCTAATTTTAGTAGCATTAGGACTGCTTAGTAATTTAAATATATTTCTTTTCTATTGTGTTAAGAGCATTTATAAGTTCTGAATTTTATATTAAGCTTAGAAAATAGTAGGATTGAAACAGAAAAGAAAATCCAAACCCAAACAGAGAAAAAAACACAAAAATCAAAGAGAGAAAATAAATAAAAATTGCCAAATGGTTGAAAGCAGTCAAACTGAATTTATAGACCTTAGAAAATTACTAATACAACAAGAGGTTAATCTTCTTCTTGACCAAGATTACAGAACAACCAAACCAGAGTGGGAAGAACTGTGTGAACGCATTGACACTATCAATGAAAGATCAGATGAACTAAAGAAAATCAAGAGGATAAATATAGCAAGAACTTTACGAGTAAATCATTCTTCACCTTATCAAGATCTTGGAGTAAGTTGTGAAAATTGGTTGTGGGATAGGAGAACAATAGTAAATCCAGTAATTTATCATTGGAATCAATACCTAGAGGATTCCCTCACTGTTCACAACTTCCTTGCAGATATAGAGAGGAAATAATTAGCCCTACAATACAACAAAAGATATTGTAGAATTCCTAGAGCTGTACGTTTTAGATAATTGTGCCAAGAGTTGCGTTATGAGCTACAATTTGGAATTCCTGATCCTATTGCAACTAAAGCTTACCTTGTTCAGTTGATTCAATTATTGGTAGACTATTTTAATTTTGAAGAGGAACATTTTATGACACCAGAACAACTTGATCCAATCAACGATATTCATAAATTATTCAAAGAAGATTAGACATATTGCTATAAAAAAAAATAAAAAACAAAAAGTTTAGAACATTCATGAGCAGACCTAGAGACTCTAAAGGAAGATTCATAAAAACTAACAAAACAGAAGAAAAATCCCCAAGAGACTTTAGAACGCCTGGGATTTATAAACTAGTAAAAACTGAGGCTACAACATCAACCAATCAAGCTGAAATCCTAGATCAAGATCCCAATTCATATTTATTGTCCAATCCAGAATTTGACAACTACGTAGATCCCTCTTCTATATTTATCGAACCTATACCTGAACCAATTCTTGAATTCTTATATTCAGGTATGGCTGATGAGCAAAGTGATCTGGGAGAGACAGGAGAAAATCGTGGAAATGGGAGACAAAGGCAAGAGAGAGATCAGAGAGAGAAACCAGACAAAGAAAAATATTCCCTTTCCCAATATTACATACAGAAGGGACAACAAGAGAACCTAAATCAGTTTTTGTTTCTATATTGCCTACCTTTCATGGAAAACCCTATGAAGATCCTGATGCTTTTCTTTTCGAATTTGAAGTAGTATGTCAAGCTTACTTTTACACCACCAATGAGAAAAAGCTAATATTATTTCCATCTACTCTTAAAGATGCAACTTTAAGATGGTTTATGGGTCTAGGAGAAGGAGTTTGTAATCATTGGGATGGAGAAAATGGATTAAAACAACTATTCCTTGAAAGATATCAAGATTATTGTAGAGTTAGGGATAAGAAAGCTGAGCTTTTTCGTATGAATAAAAAAGAAGAAGAATATTTGGAGGATTATCTCGAACGATTTCAATTTGTAGGATCTAGAGTAAATATAGACCTTGAAGAAGAAATCCTAAAAGAACTTTTCTTGAAAGGGTTGAAGGAAGATGTTCTTGAGATTTTAAATCTTATGGCAAAAGGAGACATTCATATTATATCACTTGAGGAGATTATAAACCTTTGCAGAAATTATTCAAGAAACAAACCTCTCAGAAGTAATAAATATACATCCATAGGAGGAGGAGTGACAAGAGCTGAAATTGGAAATATGTTGGAAGGTTTAAAAACTGATTTGTTGAGTAATTTGACCTCATATTTGGACTTAATGGATAAAAAATCAAAGGATAGTGAAGAAATTTACTGCCACAGATGTAGGAAAAAGCACAATATGAGAGAATGTCCTCTCAACATAACAAATATCTCCAATATTTCTGCTTGTTGCCAAATTTGTGATAAGAATCATAAAACTAAAAAATGCAAGTATATCTCCATTGTTAAAGCTGCCATAAAAGAACCTGAAGTGGAAGAAGCAGAAGATGTTTATTTTGTTGCTCAAAGATGAAATGGTCCATTTAATGGCCCACCAAATTGGTCAAACCCTAATTATCCCAACCAACAAAGGCCTAATCAATGGTCTAATGCACCAAATTGGACAAATTGGAACTCTTACAATCAAGACTGGAACATACCCCCATGGGCTCAATTTATGGCTAACTCTTATGGAGGACAACCCCCATGGAATCAAGGGACACAAAATCAGAATATGCCTAGTTGGAATAATAGTGGCCAATATAATCAAGGTGGCACCAATTGGTCCCCAAATACAATGCAACAACCAAATCTTCAAAATCAATTTAGGGGACAAAACACTCAAAATCCACCTCAAAATAGACTTCTACCACCTCCGAACAATAATAACAATCCTCCTAAGCAACCACCTCTTCCAGCTCAACCAATTCCTAACCCTAACAACAATAAGAATGTTCAACAAGTTTATGAGGCCAATGAAACATGTTCTATATCTGTAGCACCATGTCAACAGATTCAATTAAGATCAGGAAAGGTGTTGGAAAATAATGTCACTCTCATAGAACTTGATGACCCTATTCCACATTTGGTTGAAAAAGAAGATAGTAACAAAAAGGAAACAGAAAACCAACCAGAAAATATTCCAACAAAGCAACCAAAAATCCAAATAAGGAAGGAAGTAGAAGTACCATTCCCTCAAAGACTGGCAATACCAAAAGAACCATCTAAGCCAACCTTTAACTTCCTTCAAGAAATAGAAGGTGTTACTATTAAAATTCCTTTATTACAAGCTATCAAGGATATACCCATCTATTCCAAGCTTATTAAAAATATATGTTCAGGAAAGAAAAAGAAGAATGAATTTCAAACCATTCAAGTCATTGGACAATTATCTGAAATAATGATAGGAGATAGGTCATTACCAAAATATACAGATCTTGGAATACCTATACTCACAGTACATATTGGAGACATAACATTACAAAATGTTTTGATTGATTTAGGAGCCGCTATTAATGTCATGACCAAAGAAACAACAGAATCCTTAGGGATGCATAAACTACAATTAACTTCTATTGTGCTTCAACTCGCTGATAGATCTACTATTAAACCAGAAGGAAAGTTAGAAGACATTATGGTCTCAGTAAGTTCATGGGAATACCCTGTAGACTTTGTAGTCTTACAACCCAAAAAGAAATTAGGGGGACATCCCTTAATACTAGGACACCCATGGCTTGCAACAACTGATGCTTACATTAGTTGTAGATCAAGAAATATGACTATTTCTAATGGCAAGGATACAAAATATCTTAGTTTATTCCCTGAATCACCAATAGAAGAAGAATTTCCAAAGTAGTTGTGGTATGATTTCCCTCATGAATATGATGATATCCAAACCTTATCAGTTAATGTTCTAATTGAACAACTTGAACAAGAGGTTGAGGGACCCCTACCATTATTGTTAGAAAATCAACAAGAGAATCAAGGTCAAGATAGTAGTTGTTCATCATCAATCTTCCATTTATGAGGCAAGCACAAGTCAATCTCAAATGGAACCATATGGTTATGATTTCAATATTTTTGAACATGAGATAAATGGGATAGATGCAAATACAAAAAAATGTAAACAAATAGATATTATATCAGGAAAAAATCTTAACATTAGTAATGAATTCATAGGCATGCAAGAATCTCAGTTAGTAGATGTGCTTAGAAAGCATCAGTCTGCATTTGCATGGAACTATGAGGATATGACAGGTATTCATCCAAATATTTGTACCCATCGCATATTTATTCAAGAAGGTTGTAATCCAATAAGACAACCCCAAAGATGATTAAATCCAGCTATGAAAGAAATAGTTAAAGAGGAAATCATTAAACTCTTAAATGCAGGATTTATATACCCAATTTTTGATAGCCAATGGGTATCACCTCTGGTGATAGTCCCTAAAAATAATGGTAAATGGAGAATTTGTGTTGATTATAGGGAATTAAATAAAGTAACCAAGAAATATTATTTTCCCTTACCATTCATTGATCAAGTCTTAGATACATTGGTTGGAAAGAAATATTTCTGCTTTTTAGATGGTTTTAGTGGATATAATCAAATCTCCATAGCTGAAGAAGATCAGGAAAAAACAACCTTCACATGTCCTATAGGAACCTATGCTTATAATGTTCTACCTTTTGGACTATGTAATGCACCTACAACCTTTCAAAGAGTTGTATTGGCTATATTTGCTGATTTAACTAATGAATGTGTGGAAGTTTATATGGATGACTTCACAATAGATAGTACTACCTTTGAAGAAACATTATCAAGCTTGCAAAAAGTTTTGGTAAGATGCCAGGAGAAAAATCTTCTCTAAGTCATGAAAAGTGCTTTATGATGATGAAAGGAGGCATTGTTCTAGGCCATTATATATCATAAGACGGTGTTAAAGTAGACCCTGCAAAGATACAAGTTATTCAAACCCTTCAACCTCCAAAAACACAAACAAAGGTGAGAAGTTTTTTAGGACACGCAGGATACTATCGTAGGTTCATTAAAGACTTCAGTAAAGTTGCTACTCCCATGTTTAAGCTCTTAACTAAAGATAATGAATTCAATTGGACAAACGAATGTCAAGAAGCCTTTGAAGAAATAAAAGAAAATTTGACTACTACTCCAATATTGAGAGGACCAAATTGGGAATTACCATTCCACATTCATTGTGATGCTTCAGGTTATGCAATAGGAGCAATATTGCAACAAATAGAAAATAAAATACCTTATGCTATCTATTATGTAAGCAAAAATTTGCATGGAGCTGAGCTTAACTACACTGTTACAAAAAAAGAATTTTTAGTTGTAATTCATGCTCTCAATAAATTTAAACATTACATAACAGGGTATGAAGTATTTATTCACACTGATCATTCTGCCATTAGATACTTAATGAACAAAGCAACAATGGGTGGTAGAGTGATTAGATGGCTTCTTTTACTACAAGAATTCAATGTCACAATTATAGATAAGGCAGGAAAAGATAATGTTATTGCAGATCACTTATCTCGCATGCAGATTTTTGATGATAACGAGTTAATTCTTGACAATTTTCCAGATGAGCACTTGTTTGCTATTTCTATTTTTACCCCTTGGTATGCTGATATTGTAAATTATTTAGTAACAGGAAAAATACCTCAAAATTTTACACCGCATGAGCGTAGGAAATTAATACATCAAAGTATTCCTTTTACATGGATTCATGGAATTTTGTTTAAAAAATGTCTTGACCAAATCATTAGGAGATGTGTGCAAGAAAATGATGTATATGATATTATCAGGGCAGCACATGAAGAACCTTGTGGAGGTCATTATGCCACTCAAAGAATAGTTATGAAAATACTTCAAACTGGGTACTTTTGGCCTACTATGACTAAATATGCTCATCAATTTATTGATAGATGTGATGCTTGTCAAAGAGCTAGCAAGCCTACACCTTCTATGGAAATGCCTTTGGTTCCACAGATAGCTCTTGAACCATTTGAAAAATGGGGAATTGACTTTGTTGGACCAATAGACCCTCCAAGTGATGGTAATAAACACATACTTGTATGTACAGATTATGTTACCAAGTGGGCTGAAGTTAAAGCTCTTCCTCGAGCTCAAGCTGAACCAGTAGCTGATTTTATTTATGAAAACATAATGCAACGCTTTGGAGCACCAAGAGAATTAGTTTCAGATCATGGACCTCAATTTACTTCCAATGTGATTGATCATTTTGTCAACATCTATCAGATAAAACATAAGAAAACCTCACCATATCACCCTCAGGCTAATGGACAAGTAGAAGTTACAAATAGAGAGCTTGAAAAGATTATCACAAAAACTGTAACTGTTAATAGGGGTGATTGGTCTGAGAGATTAAAAGAAGTTGTATGGGCATATAATACAACTTGGAAAATTACCACAGGTTTATCACCATATGAAATGGTTTATGGAAAACAAGCCATCATGCCCATTGAATTTGAGATAGAAACCTTGCGCACATCGGTACAACTTAACATGAATTTGGATAATGCACAAAAAGAATGGTTGGAAAAATTAAATATTCTGGATGAGCGAAGATTAGAAGCATTACATAGAACTGAAATAACTCAACAACAATGAAATAAATGGCATGATAAACACATTGTACCACGTACATTTCAATCAGGAGATTGGGCCTTGTTATTTGACTCTCGTTACCAATATTTTCAAGGTAAATTAAGAACAATATGGCTAGGACCCTATGAAATTGAGGAAATATTTGGAAACGGTACAGTCAAGCTTAAGCCTATAGATAATTCAACAAGGAAACTACTAGTAAATGGACATAGGCTTAAACTTTATAAGAAGCCATTATCTAAGGAAGAATTTATACATCAGTTTAGACAACACACTGATTTGCAGTGTATTTCTGAACTACAATCAGTTACTATTCAATAAACTCTCTCTTTGAAAAGAAAAAAATTATTATTATAATAATATAATTATATATATCTATATATAAAAATTGAATAAATAAATATATAAATATATATATATATATATATATATATATATATATATATATATATATATATATATAAACATAAAAATGATTATGCTTCCTTTATTTCATCATGAAGTATCTATATTTGTTTCCATTTTCAGTCTTAAAGCTTTAAAAAATAGCTCAAGAAAAAAAAATTCTTTCTTTCAAACTTTGTAGAAAAATGATTATCACATGACACATAGTACCCTGTTGCTTGATGAAATCTAAGTATTTTTCAAATACTCAAACTATATCTAGTATTTTGGGTAAAATTTTCATTGGAACTGAAGCAAATCTTTTAAAATGTTGTAAGTGACCCCTAGTTGATCAAGTTTCTCTATTGACCACGCACAATTACATATTTAAAAACATTGTGAAGTTTTGGAAAAATTAACTCATATGTTATTTTTGCCATAAGTGAAAAAGTTTTCCTTGCTTATCTATTTTTACGCATGGTCTAGAGTACTAATGAATTGGCAAAAGGACAAGCTCGCCCTTCACCCTTCAAAAAAAAAAAAAATCCCTTGCTCCTTATCTAATCGAGCAAGTATCCTAATAAATTCTTGCTTCTCCTTAAAATAAGCAAGAACCCCAAAAAGTTAAGAAAATTTTCTTGCTTCTCAAAATAAGCAAGAACCTCACAAAGCACTAAAAATCCCTTGCTAAGCAAGTATCCCAAATAAAGCATAAAGCAAAAAGGGCAAAAAGAGCTTGAATCCCTGGAATTCTTAGTATTTCAAACACCATGGGGTATTCTTTCTTAAGGTATCCTTTCGTATTAGCAGTAAGTCTGGATAAGACCTCTAGATGCTTATAAGATCAGCTAGCTTTTTGGCATATATAACACTTGTTGTTTTTCAATCCTTACTCATAATGGGAAATGAATCTTCACTGCACACACAGTTGGTCTTGCAAGAGGCTTGAAACTACTAGGACAACTTTAACACTATATTAATTTGTGAAAGAAGTAAATGAAGTTGTTCAAAATTGCTAGGATGTTTGATGTCTTTGAAGAATAACCCTAGAAACATCATATGCAACTAAGAGTTCAAAGTACATCCTCATGAAAGTACTATGATTTCAATATTTTCTACAAAACCATGGCTTGTGTCCATCACATTTTATCCTTTAGAAGAAAGCCATCTTCATATCCATTTTCCTTTTTCCTATAAATTCAGGTCTCCTAGAAGGCTGAAATCAGACTTTATATAACATATTTTTCTATCTTTGGAAACTTCTTAATGACATACAGGAAGCATACTCATTAAACTTATAAATAAACCCCCATATTTAAAATCATTATTATATTATCCATACAAAATAAATAAGTACCCTTCCTTTTGTTTTGGCTATATAGCCAAAATTACAGTTTGGGGGGAGGATAGATAAAGGCATATATAGCTCATAATTTGGGGGAAGAAAACAGGTAAAGTATTTTCTTAACTCTTATAATGGTTTTGGTAGATGTCTTTTGTAAGTGTCTTCCGTAAGTATCTTCCGTAAGTGTCTTCCGTAAGTAGCTTCCGTAAGCATCTTCCGTAAGTAGTTTTTGTAAGCAGTTTTCGTAAGAATCTTTTGTAGATAATTTTTGTAAATATTTTTTATACAAGCTTTCGTAATACCATTATCAGTAATACTATTTTGTAGTTATCATCCGTAAAAATAGCAAAGTCTAAATATATATATTTATATAATAATTAAAATATATAATAATAATAATAATTAAAATAAAATATATTAAAAATTAGAATACGAAATAATATTATAAATAATAATACTTGTAATATATAATAATACTATATATTGTAATAATAATAATAATAATAATAAATATATTATAACTTTACCATATATACCTTAAGACATTAAAAAAATATATAAATATAATAACATATATATAATACAATGTATTAAGCTATAATATAATAATATTAATAATAAAATTAAAACTATATGATACAATATATGACTATAACGTATTGTTGTGGGCCTTTTTCATATGCCATGAATACAACATAAGAAGTGCGACATCTATGATAAAATGTCACCTAAACCAATCAAAGCGCGACACTTTCTCACTCCAGCCATGCGAGGTGTTACATTAGCAAGACACGTGACTCTGCCCGACCAATCAGGAGAAATGACATGGATCAAAGTTTTCTATTGTCGATTAACACACGATTAAGGGTTGAGGAGGAAAGGAGGAAAAACATGGGTATCGTGATTGTGTTTGTGATCGTTCAACGACATGTGCCCCTTTCTTGTCCAATCAAGCGACGAGCATGCACTATTTAATTACCATCGTCGATTAACATAGGATCGACAAATGACATTGCCCTGACACTTAAAAACCCTAATTTTCATAGATTTTAGGGTAAATACCATCGTCGTCGATAGATTCTCAACATTTATCTACTGTCGATGATGTTAGGGTAATTTTTCTTCTTCGTAGATGAGTTTAGGGTGACATTTATGTCGTCAGGTAAAAGCTTTATCCGTCGACACTGCATGCAACCATGCAGAGGGAAAAATTCAAACACCATGTCAAATTTTGTCGTGAACTATTTTAGAATCATGAGGGTTTGTATAATTGCAGACATTGTTTGAGTGAAAGGCAAAAATACGTGATTTTGAGAGATTTTAGTGTTGGATTCAGACAGTTTTTGGAGGAAGAAAGTGTTGACGATGTCGAAAGGTGGCCAATTTTTAGTAAAAGCGACAGGTAAAGAAATTTTTCTTTTTCTTTTCCTCTTTTCTAATTTCTTTTCTCTGTACATACTATAGACACTAAAATCTAACATCTTCAAAACCACATCTGCCACCCCACCATTAAATCCTGCATAATAAAATTATATGCCTAAGTCTAAACTTAAGGATATAAAATCTTGCACATTATCCTATTTTCCTAATTTATTAAATCTGGGAAATCACCCTAGGATACCCTATCTACCCATTGGACATGTGTCCTGGACACTTCACCCAACACCCCTATCACATCTTACCCACTCTAGTCCCCCTTGTCCTTGCACATGAGACATATTCCCAACACCCATGACACAACTCATTTGTTGTTGGCCCCTTGTCACTTCACATAAAACAACATCCCACATCCCACTCCACTTGAAGCCACATCACCCCAGTTAAGTGAGCCACACTGAATGACTCACTGTAACTGCCCCTTCCACCTGGCAGTTCAGATTTACCACTTGGCAAGTCAGGCTTGCCACCTCCCATTCCCCTCCAAAGCCCCAAGAAGCCTATAAAAGCACCATTAGTCAACCAAACAAAAGGATCTGAATGTGCATACTGATAGGCTACCAAAATTAACGTAGACCAATGAGAAATTATGAAGAATGACCTTTGATTCTAACCATTGGCTCGAATCTCGAGGTGACTTGTTCTTCAGTCGAAATCGCTTGTTCGCGGTTCTATAATAAAAAATGTGACTTTGCAATTTCACAACCATAGGCCCATGGTTTCCAATCCACAACCACGCTTCTGTAGTTTCATAGTCTTGAGATAAAAATCACATGTGCGATCGAGATCAGTAACTTTAATATCAGCCAGGTTTTATTTGTTAATTGTTTCATGCTATCTGCTTTTCCTACATGTCAATGATAGGTTTATGTGTAGCATCGAGTTTTACTTCTTGACTATATAGGTGCTACTGATCCTATTTACTAATTTGCATGTGTGCAGGTAATAGGTATCTTGGATAAGCTGTTGAATCTAGAGTGGTCCCTTGCTGGATACCAAAGCCCACTCACCCTATGAAGCTATGACGAGAGAACAAAGAACACCACACCCTACGAAAGATTTGAAAGATCTGCCCTCTCCCATCATGAGCATTACATTTTAGAGAGACGAGGAATATTGTAACATTGCTCCCAACACACTTGGAGCAATCTAAAATATTTTGTAGAAATCATATCAATATCAATACAAAAGGGGATTTTGACAATCTACCTCTCTTTTTTGTCTTTAATATTATTTGTGTTTAGTTCTTTGGTTACAAAAATAGCGATATTGATATTGAAGGTTGTCATGATATTGATATTGATATTTATATTGGTTACAAAATAGGACATGATATTGAAGGTTGTCATGGATTTAAAGGAATTGTGCAAGATTTATTAAAAGTGGGTACAATCAAAGTTGACAATCCACTAGCCCAAAAAAATAAAAACCTAGGCATCTATCAAAAACCTTTGCCACATCGAGAGGCAAATCAACAACTAATGGGAGAATCAAATTCTATAGTTCCTCCCAACCAAGTTAATTATGTGTCTCAACTACCGCAAGGTTTTGTAGGAACTATCAGCATAGTTACCCATGGATAGAGGTAAGCTAATCGCACAACACAAGCCCCAACAACACAACAAAAAAATGTTCCCATACAAATTGGACCAAGCATTCCATCACCACCTTTTCGCAATTGCCCAGTTGTTACCTTGAACAACCGGTTAACACAAAGTTTGAAAATGGCTTCAAAAAAATTGTCAATATATGAGTTAATACAACAATCAACACCTCATAGGGAAGCATTAATGGAAATTTTAAAGTCTATCCAAGTTCAATAAGAAGAGCCCAATGCCTCAAATTCCTTTGTGGGTAGTGTGCAAAAGTGCATGGAACCCTCGATAGTATTTTATGACTTTAAGGAAAAACAAATCTTAGCAGATTCACCTAATCCACCACTGCACATTGTAGCTCACATTGACAGGAAACCATTCAAGAGATTCCTTATTGATGTTGGTTCTTAAATCGACCTCATCACCACACCTGCGATGATGAAGCTCAACATCTTATCATATCACATCACAACATCCACATTCACCCTTAGGACTTTTAATGAAACTTTATGCTCAATTGTGGAAATATTGTTCTTACCGTCACCGTGGGGGTGAAAACAATACATGTTCTCTTCCACATATTGGAAGGAGAAATGCAATACAACATACTTCTTGGATGCCCTTGGATTAGGGAAATGAAGTGTGTGCCTTCAACATTGCATCAATTCTTAAAATATGTACATGAAGGCAAAGTGCATTGCATACCAGCTGACACAAAACCTTTCAAATACTTCAACTTTATTTCAAACCCATATGAGCCCTTGCTTTCATAAACACACCTAACTATCCAACCACTGGCCATTAGGACCATTCCATATAGTAGCACATCCTCAAAAGCACCCATTGCCTATAGTTGACCCAACTTTTGCATCCAAAAGTGTTAGCTCAATGCACCCTTCAAACACTGCATTTCATTTTCAAGTCATGCCTACCCATCCTGCTAACCAATCGCCAACTCCATATAGTAAACTTCCAGATCAACAACAACCATTCACATTCACAACACAAACCACACCATCCATCACTACATCACTATTACTAGAATCCGTAGTCTCACAACTAGGGCCACCTATTAGAGATAATCCATCATTGCCAGTGGAACCATGATATAATGTACAAGAACCCTCTTCATTCACCAAACCATTAGCCTCCCAACCATCTAGAGTTGTAATACATCTCGCCAATCCAGGCATTGGTGAGTACATTATTAAAAGTGTCACAGTTACACCACCTATTGAGTTAGTCAGGGATTATGGTCGCCCTCGCGACCCACCTTTAGCTATAGGTGATATATATAGAATGGGTTCTCAAAAAAATGCAAACAATTTCATATATGGAGGGGTGGATTCTTCATTGGTCCCACCTCCTCAAGACAACAACTCTTTACAATATTTTAATGAAAACATTGATTATCTATTGAACCCAAGTTTCCCAGTGAGACATTTTCGAAAGGTTAATTGGCAAGGATATGGACTTGGAAAACATGAACAAGGTCCTCACCACATTATTGAACTAGAATATAGAGAGCCAAGTGACCACTCTGGTCTAGGCTACAAACCTTCCATCACAAGCTCTTTGCTTAATCAAGATTTCCAAGAACTTGACATAGAATGCGAAGAAGAAGAAGAAAAGAGCGATGAGGAAGATGAACCTAATGATGAGGATGAAAAAATATATGGTGGGTACCATATATACACTTTTTACCCTTAAGAGCAAGCCTGACATCAAGAGCTATAATATCCCATATAGATGACCTACCTTAGGCCATACGATACGCCACTGGTATTGGGACCTCATACAAATGCTAATGGTTTTTGGATAGTGACGATGACGAAGAGGACAAAACTGAAATGATATTCATGAATCATATGCATGAAATGCAAGCTAGAAGAATGATACAAGTAGAGGCATGTCTTGAATGGCTTAATCAGGAAGAAGAAGAGCCTCAAGAGGAGATAATATATGGAGAAACTATACAAAGAGATGACTGGTACCAAAATAAATTTCCAATAGACTGCGAATTTTTTTGGCTAAACAAAGAGCGTGAGGGACCTGAACCAGAACCTCCTACATCACATTGGCATCACATACAACACAACAAATCACACACATTAGGTCAGTTGCAACCTAGAGAAGATAAGTCATCAACTCTCGAATCGTAGCCACCTCATTTCCATCAAGTCAATATGATTTCTATTGATTTGCTCACCTCGCTTCATAATCCATATGATGAGACAAACCCGATCTATATCAACACTAGTATCATAGCCATGGACATAATTTCATCCTCACCATCCACTGCTGAGTTTATCTTGTCCGAAGAGTTGTTGCATGCTTCAAACACATAATTCCACAACAACCTTCATCATCAAACTATTCAGTTTTTTAAATTGAGATAGAGGGGGAAACCCCAAAAATATTTGAAAATATGGTGAATGATATTCATCTCATCCCAAATCCACATCATCTAGAAGAAGGTTCTCATATGCTAATTGAATAATATATAGATGTGAACCTTAGTCAAGACACGAACAATCCCCAAATTATCAAAATTGCAAAATATTTATCCATAAAATATAAAGACCACATAATAAACATGCTAATGAAAAATAAAGAAGTGTTCGCATGGTCATACAAAGACATGCCAGGTTTAGATCCAGAACTGGTAGTCCATAACCTTACAGTAGAACATGATGTAAAGCTGCTCAAGCAGAATCTTAGGAAAGTCCATCCAACAGTCACATTAATTGTGAAAGAAGAGCTGTAAAAGTTGTTGGATGTGCACTTCATAGTACCAATTGATTACCCAGAATGACTTTCAAATATTGTACCCGTTCGCAAACCTAACAGAGGGATACGCGTATGCACTGATTTTCGAGACATAAACAAAGTGTTTACCAAAGATGTTTTTCCTTTGCCTAATATCGATCAACTAGTAGATTTTTGTGCTGGTCATGAAATACTTTCCTTAATGGACAGTTTATCGAGATACAACCAAATTTTAATTAATCTCGAAGACCAACACAAGACAACATTTACAACACCCTGGGGGACATTATGTTATATAGTAATGCCTTTTGGACTTAAGAATGTAGGAGAAACATATCAATGAGCTATGACATACATCTTTCATTATTATATGCATAATATCATCGAGGATTATGTAGATGATTTGATTGCTAAATCTAAGATGCGTCTTGAGCACATCGATGTACTAGAAAAAGTGTTTGATCGACTGATAGAACACAAAGTAATGCTAAATCCTAAGAAATGTGTATTTGGAGTCACATAAGGAAAACTTCTAGGATTCATTTTCTCCAAATGAGGCATTGAAGTGGATCCAGGTAAGGTAAAAGAAATATTAGAAATGCCACCTCCCAAAACATTGAAAGAGTTGCATAGTTTACAAGGAAAGATCCAATCTATCCGACGATTCATCACACAACTCTCAGATAAATGCAGGTCTTTCAATCGTTTGTTACAAAAGGGAGTGACATTTTCATGGACAACTGAATGTCAAGAAGCATTTGATGACATAAAGAAGTATCTGGCATCACCACCAGTTCTTACACCACCTAGATCAGGAATCCATTTTCATCTATACATTTCTTCAACAGATTTTGCACTAGGGACAATGCTTGCACAAAAGAATGAAAAACATAAGGAGCAAGCAATTTACTATATTAGCCGAAAAATAGTAAGTTACAAAACAAGATATGCTTATGTCAAAAATTTATGCTTAGCAGTGGTTTTTACCACTAAGAAACTTAGACATTACATGCTAAGCAATACTACCTATGTCATAGCTAGAGAAAATCCTCTACGATACATGATGACTCGCACATATAACAACACCCGTACTGCTAAAGAGATAATGCTTTTAACCAAATTCGATCTCGAATTCATAAGTCAAAAATCCATAAAAGGTCATGTGATAGCTAACCAACTAGCAGAAGCTTCACTACATAACGACAAACCACTAATCATTGAGATTCCATATGATTTAGTATTCTCTGTCATAGAACAAGAAGAGTTAGTTTCTCTTGAGGAAGAAGCAGACATGACCATGTTCTTTGATGGGTCTAAATGTAACAAAGGACAAGGTGCGAAAGTCATGTTTTATACACCTGAAGGAATACCAATTCCTTTATCATTCAAACTCGACTTCACATGCACCAATAATAATGCAGAGTATGAAGCCTTAATATTAAGTATTCAATCAACTATAGCAATGGGCATAAAAATACTAAGTATTTTTTGTGATTCTCAATTAGTTGTCTACCAAATAAAAGGAGAATACCAATGTAAAGAACCAGTCTTAAAGAAATACCATGAAGTAGCAATAAGGTTGCTAGAAAAATTTGACTGGTACGAAATTAGTAATTTACCACGATCGACAAATAGACTTGCGGATGAAATGGCTTCCTTAGGATCTCTAATCCCTAAAAATGAGCATGGAGAACTACAATCGCTAATCATAACAACAATATCAAAATCATCAATTCAAAAAGTAGAACCTATAGGTGAGAAGAACATTTATTGGATACATGTTGAACCTTACAATTCTTACCTTGATGAGATAAGAGACTTTCTAAAGTCTGGAATACTCCTAATAGAAATTACATGAACTGCAAAAAGAACATTCAAACAAAAAGCAATTCGTTTTACTCTACTGGGGGATGTGTTATACAAACATGGGTATGATGGAATATTATTACGATGTTTAGATCCGATTGAAGCAGAACGAGCAATAATAGAAGCCCACGATGGTACTTGCGGTGGCCACTTTAGTGGAATGGCCATTGCAAAGAGAATATTGCGCATGGGATACTATTGGCTGACCATGGAAAATGACTATTGCAAATATGTCAAAAAGTTTCAAAAATGCCAATATCATGCAAATTTGACTCATGTACCATCGCACGCATTACAACCCATTCAAAGTCTTTGGCCCTTTTCACAATGGGGTCTCGATTTGATTGGTAAAATATCACCTTCTTCATCAAGATGACATAATTTCATCATAAATGTGATAGAATACTTCACAAAATGGGTAGAATCCATTCCAATAACCACTATGATTGGACCTCGAATAGCGGAGTTCATACTTCAGCATATTATCTATCATTTTGGAATACCATCAAAAATATTTTTTGATAATGGGAAGTCATTTAATAATAAGGATGTTAGATCATTGTGCAACAAATTCAAAATTCAACACAGTTTCTCAACACCTTATTACCCACAAGCAAATGGACAAGCTGAAGCAACCAACAAAACAATGGTATCCATTCTCAAGAAAATGATCAAAGAAAATCATCGAGATTAGCATACTCAACTTCCTTTGGAATTATGGGCTTACAGAACAAGCATCATAATGCCAATTGGAGTGACACCATTTTCACTAGTTTATGGTGCTGAAGCTATATTACCTTTAGAGCCCGAGATACCTTCCTTGCGAATAGCATTATAGGAATTCATGGACAATGAAACAACTAGACAAGCACGTCTTGACAAATTGACACTTATTGATGAAAAACGTATCAATGATTTATATCACTTACAAGTATATCAAGACAGAGTCAAATGTGCTTACAATGCAAAAGTCCATCCTCATGAATTTCAAGTGGGGGACCTAGTGCTCAAAGAAAATCAACAAAATACCAATGCATTGCCACACTTAAGAGATAAATTTGCGGCTAATTGGTTAGGCTCATACATTGTAAATCATATATTGGGACGAGGAACATATAGACTGGCCAACTTCGAAGGAGAATTGGAACCAGAACCACTAAATATAATGCACCTAATGGTATTTTATGCATGAAACGACTTGCAATATATGTATATATATGTACATGGATTAAAACAAAAAAAAATAAAAATTAACAAAGCAAAAAAAGAGAAAAATTATTTCCAAAATTTCTTTACATTGTAAATAGAAATGTCATTACTAGCACTTAGCATGTTGCATTTGCATATTACAAAAAAAAAAAAATTGTGCATTAAATAGGCATATCACATGCATATAGTAGCATTAGACTAAACACATATTTGCATCCATACCATCCCATGTTCAGTGATCTTTCATAGTGGTTATGATATGACCAAGGAAAAACAAGTTCCAAAAAATTGGGGATACCCAACTAAGACTCTTTGCAAGTCAACAAAGTTCATATTCACCCATGTTTTACTATATCATAAATCAATTTTTTTGTCACTCAAAAATGTCTAGTGAAAAACCAAAAATCATAATATGTCCAATTTTCTTTAGGACCAAAGCACTTATATCGCATTAAGAAAGTCTTGAGTATGGTAGATTGACCCAAAGCAATCTTGAACCAAAAACACTTTACAAATTTAAAAACATCTTGAGTAAGAAAAGATAATGCCAACTTGGGTACAACCTTGAAGTGAAAAGGAAATATTCCCCGCTTGTCCCATTACGCAACAAAGTTCAAATCAAAAAGGTGGTTTTCACCACCATCACAACAATCCAAACAATTAAATTAAAAGGTAGACAATAAGGATAGGATCACATTCTCATCACACTTCGATTGAGAATATGATTCCCCAAACTCTATCATGATAAATACTATACACACACCACATATCACAAAAGCAAGAAGGATCGTACTACATTCCCATTAGAAATTTATGTAGTCATCCCCAATGCTTGAAGATCGAATCATTGGACTATGGAGTGAACCTCCACTAGAGTTATAGACATTTGATTGGTAGTGGTGTAAACTCATGCAGGGTGACACCTCTTTCTCCCAAGAGAAATACCTCTGATCGCACATACGGACAAGCTAGCTAATTGGTAAACCCATAAAGGTACCATCTGTAGCGATCCCAAGAACGTACGCACCGGTCCCTTTTATAAAATCCTACTTGCAATGTTATTTAAAATACCAAAGATGAAATGGAAATACAAGAGGAAAAAGCATATAACACGAAATAACAAAGATATGGATCTCTTTATTGATATTGAAGCTCGGTTACATGTCGGTCCCTCTTAGGGATACCCATTTTGATACAATAAATTACAAATAGGCAAGGAGTGTCCCTTCCATGAAGAGGTGGTGCGCTTATAAAAGCTTCCCGGTTTCGCACACAAAAATGTATGAGGGCTTACAGATGCCTCCTTCTCTAGGTCTGTTTCCTAGAGGGATCCCTTTTGCTCTCGTATGTTGTAATATTCATCCGATGTACCTATGGCCCTGTAAGCAATGAAACAACAACACACATTTAGGTGTTCGAGATTGCCTCCCTGGATGAGGTTGTTAGTAATCAAAGAATGTAACGGAAATATGATAAAACTATGCCATGAAATCATGTAAATCTATGCTAATGATATAAGAACATAAAGAAACAAAATAAAAGATGCTATGTCTATCTAAGCTAAGCCTGCGGGCCACTGTCCAAGACAACGGTCGCTAAAGTAAACCTTACCCTCTTTGCCCCAAAGCTATGGGTCAAAGACATTAATCTGATGTTGAAGATAGTAGGTGTTATGCTCTTCGATTTGTCAAAGCTCCACCGTACACGTGATCTCAAAGAGAACTCTCCAAGTCTCGAAAGCTCTCCTTAAAAATATGTCTCTCTCTCTAATATCATTTCTTGTATGTCCCCTTTTGATTATCTTGTGATAAAATATCAAAGATATCCTTTGGTGCTCTTAGGCTTGCACCTTTTATAGTGTGAAACCCTAGGTCTATGTCCAAGCCCTAGAAATGAATTTCTCATGCGTAGTGCAAGTTAGCATGAGAAGCTTTTGTCCATTTTCTATATTTGAAGGCCAGTTAACTGAAATCTAACTACCCACTTGAGTCTTCTATGCGAACTGGTCGTTAGCATGAGAAGCTTTTGTCCTTTTTTTATGCTTTGGAGGTCAGTTAACTTAAGTCTAAATGCAAACTCAAGTCTCCCATGTGAACTGGTCATGAAAAGGAATGCAAAGTCACTCCCGCTCACCTTTATTGCATGCAGACTGCCACTTTCACCTATGATTGGGCTTGTTTGTCGATAAACCGCTTCTTATGGCTTAGCCACTATCATCTGTAGTGGCTAAGATCTGGTCGTTGTCATCTATAGTGGCTAAGGTCTGGCCACTCTAGGCTTGAGCGGCTAGGATATGGTCGCTCTTGGCTTGAGAGGCCAAGCTTGGATGGCTTGAAAAGGCCCCAAATGAGTGGTGAGAACCATTGTTGATGCTTGGAAAGTCCAAGATTATGTCTTATGATCTTATGAGTGTGTCTATGTAAGTAGCTCCCCTAAGCATGACATGATTTAGGTGTCTATAGATGCCCCTTTTTGCGATGCGCTGTGTGGAAAACACAATGCTGAGCAAAAACGTAGACTGATCTATTTGTAGGGTGTATGGTGATCAATGGTCTAATCAATGTCGGATGGCCCAATCATGCAAGATGGTGCACATCCCTTGAATCATTGCCTCAATGTTCGAAGGACTTAGCTCAGTGGCTTTTGCATGTTAAATTGCACTCATTCCTCAAACTCAATCGGGTAGCTTCAGCTGCTACAACAATTCCGACCGATAGGAGAGCTACAATTGAAGATGTCATGTCTGCTTACGTTCCCAACAAACAAGGGAAATTTGTGATTGTTGTATGCAATGATTCGTAGGACGAACATGATTTTGCTATGATCGAGTGATATTTTGTTGATTTTGATTATGATTATGTTGAAGTTTTGAACTACCTCTTCACACAATGAATTGGTGAAGAAATGACAATGAATGAAGTGACAAGTCGCTTGACCAATATGACTAATCTGGTTCCTTTCTAGCATTTGTTGCTTTTAATGGGCAATCCCACATCCAAGTGTGATTCCAATTGCTTATGATAATCATCCATCCCTATCCCGAGGAGCGGTCCGGCTATCAATAGCCTTCTTAGGGAGTTAGGATGAGTGATTCTATTTATGCTTAGATTGTATCACTTTGACTTAATGTTTTTGATGTCATAGGGGAATTAGAATGACCCCTTCGCACCCGTGGAGCAGTTCGACCATCTTGATCTTCTTCGGGTTTGAAGGGTGACATATCGTAATTCCAAAATGAGTTGTTTTTGCCCCAAGTGGCCTTATGGTTATCTACTCATCTCACCGAAATACATGGAGTGCAAATCGCTACAATCACCGAGTGGATAGAGTAGGTAACTGGATACAAGGCCTACTTGAGATTGTGATTTTATGTGATTTTTTTGTTATTTTGAACATTATGATGATCCTAAACCACCAAAGTGTGTTTATTTGTTATTTTTGTGGGATCCCTCAAGGAGAAAATCCCTTATTTTGACTTGTGGATCTGGCCGCTGTCAGGTCCAGCGGCCTCTGAGTTCCTGCCTATGGTCGCTGTCACCTTGAGTGGCCAAGAAGTTCGGGCCACTGACGTCAACAACGACCAAGGCATAATTAAGGAAATATAAAAATTTGCATTTCTAGGGTTTGACCTGTCATTTTCACTATTGAAGATTCATTTTGGGAGCTCTGGTGCAACGGCGACGGTTGCGACTTTGAAACTTGTTGGTGCTGAGGACATGGCTGTGCAGGGTGAGACATCAACTACTGGAGGAGCCGAAGCTTCTTGGGTATTTCTCTCTTCAAAACCCTAGCTCTCTTTTCTTTGTCTAAGTAAAATTGAACCTCACTAAGTAATGAGCAAAATGAACCTCACTAAACCTGTTGGCAATGAACAAACTCCGTAATTAGGCTTAGGTTCCCTTTTGCTATGGTGGGTTAGTCCCCAATTTTGCTTTCTGTTAGTGGCTTTAGCCTAGGGTTTTTGAAATTTTTCAATTATTCACCTGTTGCCGCCATTTTGGGCATTCTCAAACTTAGCTTAGTTTTGATGCTTGGGTAGGGAATTTTTTTTCAATTTTTTTGCTTTCCCTCCCTTTGTTGTTTTTTTTAATTTATTTTGTCAATTTTGTATTTTTTTTATTTTTTGGCCAAGGGTTCACGGGTTTTCCGTGTCGCCCCTTGGCCGCTATCGCTCAGAGTGGTCGGCTTTGAGCCGCTGTCGCTCAGAGCAGCCAAGCTTGAATCCCAATGGTCAAAAATTTGACCATTGGGTCTTGGTCGTTGCTGCCTCCAGTGGCTAGGTTTCGGCCATTGTAGGTGACAACGGCTAAAGCTTAAGCCTTATTTTTTTTTGTTTATTTTTATGATTTTTTTGAATTTTTGCTTAGGTGCAATCTGGTTCATTTTCTTAGACTTAGATTAACTCATACTCTTTTGCACCATTTTCATGTTTATTATGAATTATTCCTTAGATGCATTGTAGTTATATTTTATCTTTCTTCTGCTTTGCTTAGATCCTTACTGCTCGGGCTTGGGACTCGAAGCTCCTACTTGACTTGCTTCCTAGATTTGATGACACTGACTGGGAGTGGTTTAAGGCTCATGGGCTATAGTATGTTATTAGGTTACCCCATATTAGGTTACATATCTTACGGCCTTAGCCCATCGTTGGGACCCACGGACTAATACCTTCCACCTGGCGAGATGACTATCATGTTGAAGGATGTGTATAGGATCTTTTGGATCCCATTCGATGGGGTGCCCATTGTTTCATCGGCCACTAATGATCAGGTGGTCGTCTATGCTTGGGTGTTTGGAGCATGCTTTATGCATGCTCTCTGGGAGACTGGGTCTAGGGGAGTATCTATCAAGGCTTGGTATGATGCTCATGTTTTCATAGTGAGGCATGTTGTGTTGTTGATGGTGATCAACAATGTTCTTATCCCAGACTGCTCGGGTTTGAGGTTCCCTTGGAACCTCCTGGCGATGGTGCAGGACCTATTGGATAGCGAGGATCCTATCATCTATGCATGGGGTAGATCACTATTGGCTCAGTGCTATGATGAGTTGTACCACATCCATTGGTGGGGACATGTCAACATTACTTATAGCTTGCTCCTACAGGTTTGGGGATGGGAGCACATTAAGGTAGATCACCCTAAGGGGCTCCTAGTTGAGATTATATCTATTGAGGCTCGGACACAGTGCTATGCTGCTAGATGGGCTCGGGAGCATGAGGAGCGTAAGAGCCACACTTTTGTAGGGGAGTTGTCCCACTATACTGATGCTTTCACCAGACTTTTGGTCGGAGATGTCGTGTGGTGGCCTTACTATGAGTGTCCTACTTGGGATGATCCAACTAGTTTTACTACTAGGACACGATGTGAGCGATGGCTCGTTGGTCATAAGATTGCCATCTGAGAGTATTTCTTCTACTCTCGGGTTCTTCGTCAGTACGGATTGTAGTAGGATGTGCCCTTGGTACCATTCTTGTATAAGTACCTCATAGCAGAGAAGGACCTACCTCCACGATAGATCACAGAGCTTTTAGATGAGGAGGATGCCCTAGCTGTAGACCCTATAGTGGTTGGGGGAGTTATAGAGGCCTACTCTTAGTGGTGGGGTGATCGGATGTGGCATGGCATCGGTAGCCTAGGGTGCAAGGATGATGGTGGGGGTGATGGCGTAGATTCGGTAGGACGTAGGGTTCGAGCTAGGATCGAGGTATGGGGCCAACCGATAGAGTAGGTGGTAGTAGAGGATCCTAATGTTCTTGAGGAGGAGGAGTTAGAGCCTAAGGAGAGAGACTCTCCTCTGAGAGCATAATTACATGAGGTCGAGGTTGAGCTTCAGGCCACTAAGATCCAGGTATAGTGGTGAGATGCTACGATTGAGCAGCTCACAACATAGATACAAGCTCTACAAGCTACTATTGGGGGTGGCGATGTCAAGATGTAGTTTGTTGTTCCTCCTTCTACACCACAGGAGGTTCTAGTGGTAGGTTCAGGGGTAGATGTGGGATGGCTTTAGTCTTTGTTGGATGAGCATGAGGAGCGAATCTAGGGACTTGTGGATCATGTCATCCTCCTTCAGATGCAGCTCAGGAGGCATGGGATTGTCCCTAAGGATCTAGCAGGTGTGGGTGGTTCATAGGTCAATGGGCGCTCTACCTCAGGGTAGTCTTCCACCCATCCTAGCTAGAGGACCCAAACTCAGATAGAGAGACCTATAGGCTCACATCACTCGACTCGTGACACCGCCATAGGGGGAGGTGGCACTGGAGGAGGTGATGTAGGGGGCTCAGGCCCGATATTTGATTGATGCTCTACTTGGTTCTTGATCCATTTTTGAGGTCGATTGACCTACATGACTATAGCCCATGGGCATTTTTGTATATCCATTGGACTTGACACACATACTTTTATGATAGATTTGCTTTATGACTTATTATGTGTATCGTTTATTGCTTATGTTTTTGTTATTATTTTTTTTATGATATGATGTGATGATGGTATTATGATGATTTGATGAATATGTTAGATGATAGATGATATTTGAAGATGCTTAGATGGATGTGTAGATGCTTATATGATTTGATGATATGATGCGATGTATTTTGATGATGAATGATGAATTTATGATTGTATGCAAATGGATATTGCCTATATGTTTTATGATGTGGTTTATGGATGATTAATGACTTGTTTTTGTGGATGCCAATGTTATTGTTAAATGCATGTTTAATTTTTGCTTTAATTGTATGCATCTAACTTATGTGATGGAATGGTATAAATGAACTTGTATGCTCTAATCACTTAAAACATACGAAATGCATATGACATTGACAATCTTAATGGGTGATACCATAGAAAGTAAAAAAATAATCATGAATTTAAATAATCACTCTTATCATAAGAATTGATTAAGTATTCATATATGAGATGTAATGGTGTGTAATGTATTTTCTTAATAAGTTTCTGTAAATTAAAATATATAAAGTAGTCAGTGGTCGTCTATATACTATTTCTAATATATATGCGGTATCTGTCCTACTATGTTGATACCCCCTAATTTATAGAATCTTATAAATAAAGTGATGGTGTGAATGATGTTATGATTTATTGCTATGTAAGAATTTTTGGGGCTTTTTGGAGATTCAAACACTCTAGTTCCCCTATCAATAGTTGTCTACTTACCACTTAGACTTTTGAAAAGTAAGGCTTTTACCATGGACCTAGTTTTTCATGATCTCTGTGTGTGCATGTGATTGTATATTTTGAGGTAGAACTCAAGCATTTCCTCCGATGTCGGGTGGGATTCTTTCAGCCCATTGCTAAGATCAGGGATCCTCAAGTGTTCATCTCATCCTTATGTTGGACTTAGTTGGACTATACCACTAGGCAATATTGGGTTACCTAAGCTAGCTCATCCACATTCAAACATTGGTCTACACAAATGCATGAAGCAATTGTAATAGACATATCATCATGCGTAAGGATTTCTCCTTCCAGTTTTGTACAATGCTGAGAATTCTAGGGATTCAAGCTTTATTCCCTTCTTTTTGGCTTCTTTTTGGCTTTGGATTTTTGCTCATATGTAGTGATGAAAATCACTGTTTTTTTTATTTGATTTTTTTTCTTTTGAGCGAGGATTTTTGTAGTGATGATAATCACTTTTTATTTTTCTCATATGTAGTGATGAAAATCACTGTTTATTTTTTATTGATTTTTTTTTTTTGTAATTTTTGATTTGTGTATCGGATTTTTGCTTTGAAATCTTGACTGTATGCTTGGCCTTTTGAATATGTACTTTGCTTTGGGATTTTGCTTATTTTGATTTAAGCAAGGGATTTTGATAGGGTAAAGCTTGTCCTTTTGCCAATTCTCAACACCTTTAAACCGGTTGCATAGGGGGATAAGCAAGGAAGATCCTTTTCGCTTAAGGTAACCTAGACCGCTTTGCAACTTTCATCTTTTCCTTGTACCAACTAGGATTTTAGTGTTTCAATTAGTGACGGGATCTTGAATATCCAAGGCTTTATCACAGCTAGGCCTTACCTTCTACTAATCAAAGTTGTTTTCCTCAAAAGTTGATAAGATTACTAGGTGTGGTTGACTAACCGAAAAACCTTAGTATATTATGTATAGCAACAAATAATGGTTGTGTTGAAAAACACAATTACACACATGTGGATGGAGGTATGGATATGAATGACTTGTGCGACAAATTGTGGTATCACTTTTAAGGCTCTCATGACATATACAATTGTAGTGGATATGAAAATGCAATGCAATGATGTGGATGCAAAATGTGAAATGCAATTGTTTTTGTATTTTTGATTTTATGTTGTTTTTGTATTTTTGATTAATTTGACCAAAGGGCTTATTATACCTTTGGGCTTTTTGTTTAAAATTATTGATGTACAGGGATTGCCTTGATGTATACCTTTTAGTTGGGTAAGTGGTTTGAACAAGTTGTTTGTAAGTCTTGGGAGTTGGACTGAATTGGATTTGTCTTTGACTTGGTTTACTATGAGCAAGGAGTTACCAAAGATATTGAATAGTTTAATGACTATTGCTATGGTTGTTTGGAGTCCCTGGATGAATGCTTGATATTTTGTATTGTTGTTTGTGCATGGGAATTTTAGTTTGAATGATAAGGGTAATGGAGTACCCTTGGTGTGATATTGACAATTGTTCTTGTTACATTTGAACCATCAAAGATAATGACATGTCTCTTTCTTTCTTAGGTTCTTTGAGTTTTGGCAGATTTGATAATGCAAAGACCGCATCATTGGAAATTATATGGTGAGAGGCTTGTTATCCTAAAGAGGTGCCTTTGCTAATTGATCTACTATGACTTGTCTCTTGATGGAATTTTGGCTTATGAACTCTATATTAAATTATGTCAATAGCATGATCCACTTTGTGGTATGTGTATTGTGATATGTCTTGCTCATCATGTACTGCAAAGGATTTTGTTTTGATATGACGTAGGTCGTATGGCTCAACATGTAGTGTTGCAACTTTTGAGTTGCAAAGACCATTGCTAAATACAATTTTTGACATACGCATATCCTAGCTCATAACTCACCAAGGTGCGACTAATGTAATATATGGCTTGCTCTTTGTCTTGTGCATTATTTTTGGCTAACATGGTGCCCAATGTGAAATTAGTAGTGATATATATAGTAAAAATGGTATGTTTGGCCTTGGTGGAGCCAATACTGGTGGTGTTTTCAAATAAGTTTTGATCTCTGAAAAGGCTTGATGGTATTCTTTGTCCCAATTAAAGGGGAATTCCTTGCATAGTAACCTATTCATAGGTCTGCATTTCTCTGATAATTGCATGATGAATCTTTTGATGGATGCTATCTTGCCTTGTAGGCTCTTCAACTCCCTAATGTTGGTAGGGGCGGCCATTTCTAGTATAGCCTTTACCTTTGTAGGATCTACTTCGATGCCTCTCTTGGATACGATGAATCCCAAAATCTTGCTAGAAGTTACACCAAATACGCACTTCTTAGGATTCAATCGGACATTGTGTTCTATGAGGCGATCAAAGACTTGTCTAAGGACTTCGACATGCTCTTGCCGCAATAGGGACTTGGCTAGTAAGTCATCCATGTAATCTTCCAAGATCTTATGCATATAGTCATGGAATATGTATGTCATGGCCCGTTGATATGTGGCACCAACATTTTTGAGACCGAATGGCATCACTTTGTAATAGAATGTTCCCCATGGAGTAATGAAAGTAGTTTTATGTTGATCTTCAGGCTTAATCCGGATTTGGTTGTATCCAAAAAACCATCCATTAGGGAGAGCATTTCATGACCTATGGTTGCATCTACAAGAGCATCTATGTTTGGCAATGGGAATGAATCCTTTGGTGTTGCCCTATTTAAATCTCTAAAATCCATGCAGATACAGACTCTTTCATCAGGTTTCCCTATGGGTACCATGTTTGACACCCACTCAGGGTAGTCGATAGGAACTATGAATACTGCATCTAGTAGTTTTTGCAATTCGTTCTTCACCATCAAAGTGACGGTTGGATGCATTTTCCTCAGTTTTTGCTTGATTGGCTTCTTCATGGGATCCAATGAAAGGTTGTGAATGACTAACTTTGGATCTATCCTTGGCATGTCTTTGTAAGTCCAAGCAAAAATATTTGGCCTCTCCTTGAGGAGAGGAATTAGGATGGCTTGTTCCTCTGGAGATAGACTTTCTCCGAACTTGACTTTCCTTGGTTGGGTAGGATCATCACTGATGTCCACCTTGAAAGTCGCTTCTATAGCCATATGTGACCCATCCTCTAGTTGATGAGGCATGGGTATCAAATGAATGTCATCGATGGGATTTATAGGACCTAGTGACTCAGGTTCCAAACCAACATGGAAGACGTCATATGCACAACCTGATGCAAAATGGAATGGCTGTAACATCTCTTCATTGGGGAAGAGGTCTTCCGGCTCTATGGGTGAATTAGCACGATCCCAATCAATAGCCTCTACATCAAGATGCAATGATTTGGTAGGATCTGCTAGATTATGAAGTGGAGTGGTCAAATCAATGGAGATCATGTTGATGGATGGGATGAAATCTCCAGGACCACATGGGTGCAATCTTGTCTCAGGGGTTTCCCTTCCATACTCACGATGAGGTTCTGGAGGAATGGGAATTTTTGGATCTGGCCCATGAGCAGGGTGGACAATAGGATCATTGGGCTCTAATTGCTCTTTGAATGTAGGTAGAGGGGGATTGACCATCCGATGAATGGCAGCTAGGTCAATAGGTCTCCCCAAAAATTAGAGATGAGGGTCTATGGCACGAAGTGCCACCTCTCTCTCTACTAGCTCGTTGACTTGCCGCAAGTGGTGAGGTCCAAGATAAGCCATCTCGGTCTCATCCTCAAAGTCATCATCACTTATCCAGAAACCGTTAGCATTGGTATGCGGCCCTAAGACAAGGGGCTCATGTCTTGGCCCCAAGTAGGCCATCTCTATTTCATCTTCATATTCTTCGTCACTTATGAAGAATCCATTTGCATTTGTCTCTTGCCCCAAAGTTAGGGGTTGATGGCTTAGGCCTAAGTAAGCTCTTTCTATTGAGTCTTCTGATTCATAGTCACTTTCATCTGATGTATATCCACTCTCATCATGGATGGACCATGTGAATCTTTGTAAATAGCGAGGCCCTTGATAGGCTAAGCCAAGTTGTGCCTCATCATCACTTGCTTCATATCCATTCTCCTCATCCCATGAGTTGTACCCTATTGGGGTGGAATCAATTGAGGTGTTTGGATGATAAGTTTCTAGAGGTGGTATGTTTACCGTGGCCACTTGTCTATTGCTCAAATTTGCTATTCTTAGGGGGTGATAAGGAATGAAATCAATGTCTTCTCCCAACCCTATGCTTAATATTTCCAATGTTGCTACAAGAGAGTCATCTCGACCTCCGCTATAATAGCCTAAGCCAAATCTATCGGAGGGAAGTTGATATAGTGGCTCGTAAGGCCGCCTACGCCCCTGCTCATATATGCCAAGGCCATAGCCATGCCAATGGCAATGCTCAAAGTAGCTTAGAGAAAACTCAGGATTAGAGAGGTAATGAACATTGACTATGAATAATTCTTCACCATCCTCTTCTATATCTGAAGACTTATGAGCGCAGTCCAGGCCGACATAGACAAAATTGGTTTGGTTGGGAGGGATTCCAAGTGGAACCACTATTCCTACTGGTGGCCTCAAGTCTTTAGGCCTCCCTATGTCTTGTGCAGACTCAATGATAGGTGTAAAGGTGATGTTCTACACAAGGTACTCCCCTATGCCTATGCTTGCCAAGTGTATTGATGCATGCGATGTGGATGACCCCACGGATGATACTGGTGAAGCAGGGTGATAATCACTATCTTCATCTTGATCTTGAGGATCTTCCTCTTCCATAGGACTTGGAATTTCAGCAATGGCTATAGTTGGCACTTCTTTGGGCCTTTCTTCCTTAACTAAGGGTGCCTTTAGCTTCTGATTATCTTTTGGTTTTGACGTTGATGGTACTTTAGAAGCATTGACTATCTTGAGTGCACCAGGAGGTGTTGATGTGCATGGGTCTTTTCTTACCCCTTTGTCTTTGTTATCCACTTGTGTGGTTGGGGATGAAGGTGCCACGTATAGGTGAGTAGAAGGGATCACGAATTCTCCTAGAATGTCCACCTGATTGACGTATTTAAAAGGCTCTTCATCGTCCAGAACCACATAGACTTTGTTTTCGTGCACATACTTGACACATTGGTGCAAGATCGAAGGCACACACTTCATGGCCCTTATCCAAGGGTGCCCTAAGAGGATGTTGTATTGCATGGCTCCTTCCAAGACATGACACATCATGGGGATGGTCTTGTGCCCCACCTTGATGGGTAGGACTATCATTCCCATAGTATTGCATAAAGCATCATTAAAAGCTCTCAATGTGTAAGCTCCTGGAATGATATTGGACTTGGGGATCTTGAGGTGCTCTATTGCAGTTGTTGTGATGATGTTTATCGATGAACCTGTATCGACCAAAACCCTCTTGAAAGGTAAGTCATTGATGGCCACTACAATGTTTAGTGGAGGGTCTGGTAAGGTAGCAAAAACTATCTTAATCTCATGATCATAGAATCGGATTATAGGTTCCTGGAATTCTTGCACTTGTCCCACAAAGTGAGTGAATGCATTTGCATCTTGCGGTTGAAGCTCAATTGTTCTTAAAATCTCCATTAGAGTCTCCCTATGCTTTGGGGACTGTTGTATGAGCTCATAGATGGATAACTTAGCTGGAGTCATCTGTAGGTTTTGCTCCAATCTACTCCGAATAGTTACCATAGGTCTCATTGGTGGACCTGGAAGGTTGTCTTGCCTTTGCCTAGGAGTAGTTGGGATGTTCATGGGAGCTGCAGGTGGTTGTGGTTGACCATACCACCTAGTCCTTGTTGCTATGTTAACAATCTCAACCATCCCAATGCATCCGTGGGTAGGTATGTCAGCTCGAACCTGATTGACTTGGGCCCCTTGCTCTCGAGGGGCCTCATGATTGGGCAATGGGTTTTTGTATATGCCCATGTCTCTATTATCGGGAGCTAGTGGGTTGTCAACTTTGAGTTCTCCCACCTCAATCATGTTTTGCACTTGATGCTTAAACCCGATGCAAGCCTCAATGTCATGCCCCGATATCCTGTGATAAGGATAAAATTGATCTTCCCTATATCCTTTTGGCTTAGGATGGTTGGGATCTATAAGAGGTATATCAGGAAATCTGATCCTCCTGGCCTCGCTCAACTGATTAAAGATTGATTGCATTGATTCTGTCAGAGGCGTGAAATAACGAGGTGGCTTGCATTCTCGGTTTCTTCCCTGATTGTTCTTTTGGTCGTAGTTGGCTAGCGAGGGATGTGCTTGATAGTTCTGTGGTTGTTGTGCACCCCCATCCTTGGGTGTAGCCAATATGACTTGATTGACTGGAGTAGGGTTGCCCTACTTCTACTTGTACTTGTCATTCTTACCATTCTTGTTCCACTCCTTTTTGTTTTAGAGCTTAATGGTTCCCTCATCTACTTTTATCTCTTCGATGAGCTTGGCCTATGCCAAAGCTTCCTCAAATGAAGGATATTGTTGGAGTTGTAGCAAGAGGGAGATATGTTTAGAACAAATTTTGGTGAACATGTGAATGATCTCTTCTGTGGGAATGGAGAATGATAATTTTACCATGATTTTTCTCCATCTATTCCCATAATCCATTATCGGCTCATCATCATACTATTTCAAGTTGGCCAGGTCTGAAAGGTTCACCTTCTTCTTAGCACCAAAGGAGAAATACTTCAAGAATGTGTTTACTAGTTGTTCAAAGTTGGTTATGCTATGCTTAGGTAGTTGGTTGAACCATTGAGTGGCAGCACCTAAAAATGTCATTATGAATGTTCTTAGCATGAGAGCGTCATTGTCTTCAAGATGAAAATAGGCATTGATAAAATTGGTGACATGCTCTTGTGCATCCTCTTCACCTTTAAACTTTTCTAACCTAGGCATCTCAAAGTGCTTAGGATATGGAGGGCTAGGGATTGATGGGCACAATGGTTGATTGTGTATTTTGCTCAATGTTGGTGAGTTCCCAGCTGCCTCTTGTTTCTCAAAGGTTTTCATCTTTTTAGCAAGCTCTTGAAATACCTTTGATGCATAGATTTCCTCCTCTTGTAAGCCTATTCGCATTGGCAATGGAGGTAACTCTCTATCCATTTTATTTGTTCCATTTTCCTCCCTCCTACGAGGGGACTCAGGATTGTGATCTTGGTTTGTTATGTTTGCCCTTCCCCCATTAGTTGGATTTCGTTCATGATTTGGTGGGGGGTTTCGTTGTGGGCTATCTTGTCTAGTGTGCCTCTCCTTAGGTGAGTCAGCGTGTCTTGTTCTTTGGTGGTCACCACCATTTATCTATAAATTGTTAAGAGCTAGCCACTCAGCTTGCTCTCTTAAATGCTGCTCATGTTGGCGCAAGAGTCTTTCTCTTTGTTTCTCTTGTTCGAGAGCTTCCACTAGCTCTCGCTCCTTATGTAATGCATTTTCTAACCACCTCATTCGGTCAGTTTGTGCTATCATAGAAGACTCATGTTTATCTGACTCTGTTCTTGTTGTCTTGACTCATAGATTCCTTGAGGGGGTTTCTATTGTATCTGTACTCTTGCTAGTTAATGTGACTTGTTCAGTGTACTATTGAGTATCCCTATGATCAGACTCCATGCATCTTCTATGGGGTCGCTCTGAGGTACCCCTAGACTGGGAGGTATGTTTAGAAGTCACAGTTCATGAGCTTCCAGATGCAGAGTTCTCAGTAGCTATAGTTCTTTGAGTTGGTTGAGTAGGAAATCGATCCAACCCATCTAGTTATCTTGTTTTCCATGGCTGGTCCTATGGGGTGCCATTTACTCCTATGAGGTCATAGTCTATGGGAATATTTCCTTTTGTGTGAAGGGTTTCTTCTATATGATTCCCATGACTAGATGTAGCTCTAGTTTCCTACCCTTCAGTGGGTAGACCTATTTCATATGTTTCTTGTGAGTCTTGAGGTGTTGCAATTCTTGTTTGCCTTCTTGATGAAGAGGGCTTGGTGGTAACATGTTTTCTCCATGTGGATGGAGATGTAGTAGTCTCATCATCCCTATGTGAAGAATGAGTCTTAGAACCTTCTTTATGTCCATGTGAGGAGGAAGCCCTTGAAGCTTCCTCATGTCTTTGAGATGTTTCTGTGTGTTTAGAGGAGGCCCTTGAGGTCTCCTCATGTCTCCTTGATGAGGATGGTTGTGAAGCCTCTTTTTGTTTATGTGACTTTGTTCCATGATGTGGTTCCTTACTTGGGGTTTCTTGAGGAGATCCCCCAAGGGTTGAGTTATCACCCCTTAGGCTCATGGAGCTACGTCTCACGGTCTTACGGGTAGGTCGTTCAATGTTACTATGACTCCACCTATGGGTATGAATTGCTTCTGTCTCTCCCTCAGTATCAGACCGAGGGTGCTTACTTCTTGTTTTGACCATGTTGTTTTATGAATTGATCTTTTGAGTTTGCAATTTAGGAATGACCACACAATACCAAACAAATGTTTATCTTGATTACCAATTTGAGTGTGCCCTAAACTGTTTGATGTGTTTTGATGTGTTGTTCTTTCGATTTCTTTGCTCTTGTTCTTGGATTAAGAATGAGAAGACTCATCCATAGTGACAATCAAGTACACTCATGCCAAACATGATTTTCTCAAAAGAAGCTAGGGTACACCATTGAAGACCCAATGGAGGGTTCGCCTAGCTCTTCCACTCTAAACCAATGATTGTTCCAATAGTGGGAGATAGTTTGAACACAAGTAACTTAGTGTCACTATAAGTAAGTTTCTCAATCCATTTCTAGGAAGCTCTAGGGGGTAAACCAATGGAAGGAGATGAATTCCAACGTCATTGGACTGAATTGAAGGTTGGTGATGAAATCCAACTCCCCAATGTTTAAATGAGACATGCATGTGTGGTGTTCATTTTAAGCTTGTGTAACATAAAGTGCATCATATAGCAGCAATGAATCTTTCCTATATTCCTAAGTGCAAAAATATATTTCAATATTCAGAAAGATGCATGAACTACTATGATTTGTATGAGCACACTTTATCTCGTGCAACTATGGCCTCTAGCAGGGCCTCAAAGCAAGCAAACAACATACAATGTCTAGCACGTTGGATTCTAGGGTAAAATTTTTAGGCATAAGCCATTGTTCCTAGCAACGCCTAGTGGAAAATTTAAAAGAAGATCTAAGATATGCGAAATGCTTAATTCTTTCTTCTTTTATTCTTTCAATTTCCAAACATAAATGTGCTTTAAGTTCTCTATTTTAGAAACATAGAAGCAGATAAAAAGCTATAAAATATTAAAGAAGCTATACCAACCTTTGATCCAGCTCAGAGAGTCGATGTTTTGACCTCTACTGCACTCCAGTCTTGGCCGTTGTTGACTAGAGCGGTTGGTTCTTGGCCGCTGTAGCTCAGAGCGGCTAAGCTCTATTGGCCATTGTAGCTCAGAGCGACTAGTTTATGGCCATTGTAGCTCAGAGCGGCTAGACCTGCACACAAAATTAAGTTGGTATTCTAACAGAAAATGAAAAATTAGTGGTGGTCCCACCGTGATCGCCATCTGTAGCGACCCCGGGAATGCATGCACCGGTCCCTTTTCTAAAACCCTACTTGCAATGTTATTTAAAATACCCAAGATGAAATGGAAAGACAAGAGGAAAAAACATATAACATGAAATAACAAAATATGGATCTCTTTATTGATATTGAAGCTCGGTTACATGTCGGTCCCTCTTAGGGATACCCATTTTGATACTATAAATTACAAATAGGCAAGGAGTGCCCCTTTCACGAAGAGGTGGTGCGCTTATAAAATCTTCCCGGTTCTACACACGAAAATGTATGAGGGCTTACAGATGCCTCCTTCTCTAGGTCTGTTTCCTAGAGGGATCCCTTTTGCTCTCGTATGTTGCAATCTTCATTCGATGTACCTGTGGCCCTGCAAGCAATGAAACAACAACACATATTTAGGTGTTCGAGATTGCCTCCCCGGATGAGGTTGTTAGTAATCAAAGAATGTAACGAAAATATGATAAAACTATGCCATGAAATCATGTAAATCTATGCTAATGATATAAGAACATAAAGAAATATAATAAAAGATGCTATGTCTATCTAAGCTAAGCCTGTGGGCCACTGTCCAAGACAACGACCACTAAAGTAAACCTTGCCCTCTTTGCCCCAAAGCTATGGGTCAAAGACTATAATATGATGTTGAAATAGTAGGTGTTATGCTCTTCGATTCATCAGAGCTCCATCGTACACGTGATCTCAAAGAGAACTCTCCAAGTCTCGAAATATCTCCTCAAAAATATGTCTCTCTGATATGATATCTTGTATGTCACCTTTTGATTCTCTTGTGATAAAAGATCAAAAATGTCTTGGTGCTCTTAGGCTTGCACCTTTTATAGTGTGAAACCCTAGGTCTATGTCCAAGCCCTAGAAATGAATTTCTCATGCGTAGTGCAAGTTAGCATGAGAAGATTTTTTCCATTGTCTATATTTGAAGGCCAGTTAACTAAAATCTAACTGCCCACTTGAGTCTTCTATGCGAACTTGTCGTTAGCATGAGAAGCTTTTGTCCTTTTTTTATGCTTGGAGGTCAGTTAACTTAAGTCTAAATGCAAACTCAAGTCTCCTATGTGAACTGGTCATGAAAAGGAATGCAAAGTCACTCCCCGCTCACCTTTATTGCATGCATACTACCACTTCCACCCGTGATTGGGCATGTTTGTCGACAAATCACTTCTTATGGCTTAGCCACTATCATCTACAATGGCTAAGATCTAGTCATTTTCATCTGCAGTGGCTAAGGTCTGGCCGCTCTAGGCTTGAGCGGCTAGGATATGGCCACTCTTGGCTTGAGCGGCCAAGCTTGGATGGCTTGAAAATGCCCCAAATGAGTGGTGAGAACCACTATTGATGCTTGGAAAGTCCAATATTATGTCTTATGATCTTATGAGTGTGTCTATGTGAGTAGCTCCCCTAAGCATGACATGATTTAGGTGTCTACACCGTCCAATTTTACTCATCATGAGTTAATGAACTTCACATACACATGCACTGGTTCTTGATTGCTTAGGGCCATTCCCAAACCAAATATTCAGAAAATGAACTCCACTTGCACACACCTTGGTACTAAAGAGGGTTAGATGAACATTAAGAAAAGGGTTAAATCACTAGACTGATTGAGTCTTTGAAAATCCTAAAATGTTATATATCAAAACCATACCAAATATCAAATCATTATCACATGTTCTAAATTATCACATACATGCACCCACCATACACCAAACGCGAAGAGTCATCAAGTTGGATACCCCCAATTGCAAAAATAAAAAAGTAATGGTCAACTACTCTGAGCTATAAAATATTACAAAAACATCATGCATGTCATCATATAGTTAAATGAAAATAAACATAAGCTGCGTATTACATATTAGTTACATTCATTTGTCACAGCACAAATATAACGATGTGCACATTGCATCATATTAGCACTAGCAAAGCATAAATAAAAATCATCAAAATAAACATTAACACATGAGATAACCAAAATATAAAGCCATGTATATATATGTATAAATATGAAAGTCCAAAAAGTAAAAAATACCCACAGGTTGTATGCATCAAAGTACTAAGGCTCATAGCAAAATAAAAACAATATACAAAAAAGAGAAGCGATAGGTCACACTAGCTAGTACTAGTAGGATCCCTCTGAGGACCTTGCACTATAGAAGGACCATGGGAACTCGATGAATTATGAGTCTTGCGACTCCTATCAGTCCCTCGGGTAGTAGTAGTGGCTGATGAAGAAGGAGGAATAAGCAAAGGAATCTGATGCTCATGTAGAATGTTCTCCAACATCTCTATAAAAATCTCTTGCTTGCACATGCTTCTCAAGTCAGCACCCTCATGAACCACTAGCTGAGAAATCTTTGCTCGAAGAGAAGCAACAGTAGCTATAGTGTCACCTCCATCAGAATATGCTTGTAGTTGAGTTAGCTCACCCTCTAACCGAGTGACCTCACCTTCGACTTGGAAAGATCCACGTCCTTTGTAGTGAGAGCATCACTGCTAGGCCCATCACACATCCTATCCACCTCACCTTGGAGACGAGTCACCTTGCACTGGTACCCTGCTAACTCACCCTTTAGGTGAGTCACCTCTAGACCCAGGCTATCACGCTTAGCCTGTAACATATCCAAATCCTCATTTATCTATCGAGGAGGGGTATCCTCATCACCACCACCCCCATAACCACCATCATCACCATCACTGCCAGCCTCCTCGAGCTGTGGAGCACCGGTACCCATATCAACTCTCAAAGAGCTACCTCATCGATGCTTCACCAATGAGGAAACCCAACCTCCCACATCTACATCATCACCACTCCCATCGTCATCTACAATGACACTCAGATTCCAGAGTGGATGGCTAGAAAACTAGGCATCATACTTAGGGGTGTGCCTACATCATCCAAGTCAAGAACCTCCAAGTCAAGTTCATTAGAAGGATCATCAAATCTCCAAAAGTTTGGAGCAACAGGTAGCCCTAACTTGTCACCCCCTCGCCTGTAGTTCATAAGCACATCAGGAACATCCTGAACTAGCCCAAACTGATGCAACACTCTAGAAAACTAAACAAACTCCATATCCCTCATATGAGCGTAAAAAAACCATCGCCCTCGCCTGATGCAATGAAGCTCTACAACATCCATCACCCAATCTAGACATCTCCAAGGTCGCCAGCTCATCAAATCTCTGGTCAAAGAACTTAGAATATCTTTGTACTTTGAGGCACTCACTACTGAATGACTAACCTCCTCACTAAGTACCCATTTTTACAAGCGAGGAGATGTGGTATCGATAGCACAAGGTAAACCAATAGGTAGACCAATGATAATATGCTCCCAAGACCAAATTTGAAGCACCAAACTATAGCCTAGGCCCTTCCACCCTTGGCTCTTCACCTCATATAACTCACTGTAAATCTCACAAAGAAGAGCAGAAGCCCATGCCAACTTATGAGGATCAGATATAAGATCGAGAACAATCGGTACTTGATTCCATGAAATCCTCGATCCCATGGAATTGGGCAAAAACATGTTGCTCAATATGTACATCATGAAAATTGGAAGCACCCCCAATCTACTAGCTGTATACAAATCCAAATATGCTATGCCATCCCTACTACAGTCTACGTCCCACTTCTCACCAAACAAAGGAAATAGAGCAGCCTTCTTGTCAAGGCCAACCTGAATAACATGACCCTCAATAGGAACATGGAAAATCTGGTAGATGTCCTCTAGGGTAATAGTAATCTCCCATATAGTTAGCTGAAAGGTACCTTTATCCAGATCCCAGCACTCAATAAGCATCGAAAGAAGATCCTTGTCATCTCGAATAGTGCCTAACCGCCCGCAACCATCGAGTCCAATGGTCTACAAGAGAGTCTAGTCATCGTCAAAAATTACCTTTCACACTTTCTAAATAGTCCTCGACAACCTATGTCAAGCATCAAGAAGCTTAACTTGAAAAGGAAACATGATAAAAATTAGCAAAACAATCAAACATAAACAAAAAAATACAAACAAGAACAAAAATAAAAAAAAAACAAACTTTGTTACCTACTCCTAGGTAGCCAAAGATTAAAAAAAACAAAAAAAAACAAAAAAAAACAAACAAACAAACAAACAAACAAACAAAAACAAACTTCGTTACCTACTTCTAGGTAACCAAAAAAATAGAAAAAAAAAAACAAACAAAAACAAACTTCGTTACCTACTCCTAGGTAGCCAAAAATAAACAAAAATAAAAATAAACAAAAACAATTTTTGTTACCTACTCCTAGGTAGTAAAAAATAAATAGAAAAATACAAACAAAAACAAATTTTGTTACCTACTCCTAGGTAGTCAAAAATAAACAGAACAAAAAAATAAAAATAAAAACAAACTTTGTTACCTACTCCTAGGTAGTCAATAATAAATAGGAAAATACAAACAAACAAACAAAAAAAATTGTTACCTACTCCTAGGTAGTAAAAAAAAAACAAACAAAAACAAATTTTGTTACCTACTCCTAGGTAATAAAAAAACACACACACACACACACACAAATTCATTACCAGCCCTGCTTAATGAAACAAAAAATACACAAAAATTCATTACCAGTCTTGCTTAATGAAACAAACATGTTCATTACCAGCCCCAATTAATTAACACAACAAACAATAATAAGAACAAACAAATAAAAGAAGATATAACCTACCTCGGCAAACCAGGCTTTGACTTCCCCTCCAACCGAACCACCACCACCACTTCCCTCACCAACCTCCATCTCGCTCATCACTCCACAAATAAAAAAAATGATGACAATTGGCAACATGAATCTGAAAGTGACATAACACCTTTAAATAGTCGCTTTTAGCGACGAAAAATGTGAGCCTGTATTTTCCATGGTGTGTTAAAATGCAAACCCGTGGTTTGCATCGCAAAAACGCATACCCACGATTTTGCATTGTAAAACGCTCACATGCGGTTATGGCAGTAGAAACCGCAAACCCGCGGTTACACAAAAAAAAAAAGAGAAAAATATTGAAAAGTGAATGAAGGCCCTACAAGCTATAGTCACACTATCCACACAAATCAACCCAAGGTTGAAATTGATGCCCACTTCGTGAGGTTACAAAACACGATAATGATACAATCATTGTGCATTAAGAAATTGCTAACAATCACCGGGACAGACACCTAGGTGATTGGTTCCTTCAAACCATGAACATGCATGTCAATCAAATCAAACGGTACTTTTGAATGAATAGTCAACCAAACTTGGGGCAATCATTTGCATAAAAAAAAACAAAAATACCTTTTCATCAATTGGTTATTGAGCTTTCACCCACTTACCAATTGAGGGGGTAAACACAAAAACAAAAAAATTATATATATATATATATATATATATATATATATATATATATATATATATATATATTCATTCTGCCATAAAAAAGAAGAAGAAGAAATTAGTCCATCCATCCAATAAAGTTATGTGTCATTAGTTTTTGCATTGCATTGTGTTGTACACAACACAGTACAAAAAGGGGCAACTGTAGACACTAAAAACCACATCTGCCACCGTACCATTAAATCCTACAAAATAAAATTATATGACTAAGTCTAAACTTAGGGATATAAAATCTTGCACATTATCCTATTTTTCTTATTTATTAAATCTATGAAATCACCCTAGGATACCCTGTCTACCCATTGGACATGTGTCCTGGACACTTCACCCAACACCCCTATCACATCTTACCCAATCCTGTCCCCCTTGTCCTTGCACATGAGATAGATTCCCAACACCCATGCCACAACTCATTTATTGTTGTCCCCTTGTCCCTTCACATAAATCAACATCCCATATCCCACTCCACTTGAAGCCACATCACCCTAGTTAAGTAAGCCACACTGAATGACTCATTGTAATTGCCCCTTCCACCTTGCAATTCAGATTTGCCACTTGGCAAGTTAGGCTTGCCACCTCCCATTCCCATCCAAAGCCCTAGGAAGCCTATAAAAGCACCATTAGTCCACCAAACAAAGGGATATGAATGTGCATACCGACAGGCTACCAAAATTGACATAGACCAACGAGAAATTGCGAAGCGTGAGTTTTGATTTTGACCGTTGGTCCCAATCTTGAGGTGACTTGTTCTTCAGTTGAAATTGCTTATTCATGATTCCATAGTAGAAAACACGACTCTACGGTTTCACAACCGTAGGCCCATGATTTCTAGCCCACAACTGCACTTCCGTGGTTCCATAGTCCTGAGACAAAAATCACATGTGTGGCCGAGATTAGTAACTTTAATATCAGCCAGGTTTTATTTGTTAATTGTTTCATGCTATCTGCTTTTCTTGTATGTTAGTGATAAGTTTATGTGTAGCATCAAGTTTTACTGCTTGACTATACAGGTGCTACTGATCCTCTTTGCTGATTTGCATGTGTGGAGGTAACAGGTATCTTGGATAAGATGCTGAAGCTGGAGTGGTCCCTTATTGGATACCAAAGCCCAATCACCCTCTAAAGCTATGACAAGAGAACGAAGAACACCACACCCTATGAAAGAGTCGAAATATCTCCCCTCTCCCATTATGAGCATTGTATTTCAGAGAGACAAGGAATATTGTAACATTGCTCCCAACACACTTGGGGTAATCCAAAATATTTTGTAGAAATCATATCAATATTAATACAAAACGGGATTTTGACAATCTACCTCTCTTTTCTTTATTTAATATTATTTGTGTTCAGTTATTTGGTTACACATACAAATAAAATATTTTAAAATTTTGCAATTAGATAGAAATTAGGGCTAATCTTGGAGTTGGAGAGATTAAGGAAAAAATTTCGAATTTATGTAGAAATTTGATTATAATTATGAAAATTAGTTTTAGGGTAACAGTAGGGAAATACACGAAATTTCATTCTAAGTTAAAATTAGGAAAAACTTTGAAGCTATATTTTAGGGTAACATCAGGGAAGTATGTGAAATTCTATTTTAAGATAGAATTCGATAAAAAATTGAGACTGTATTTTAGGGTAAATTTGGGGCAAATGATACAATTTGATTATAGGGCCAAATTGCATTAATTTGCAGTGATTCTTGTTACCGAAATTATTTTTCTTTGTAGGAAATATTTTATTTTGTAAAATTCCTTGAAATTATTTGGTAAAATTGTAGCAATTATCTTTCGTCTTAGGAAATCTCTTATATTTTCTTGAATCATGAAGACTATCTGGTAAATTACACCAGAACGTGGTATAAATTAGGGATTTTGTATCTTAAATTTTTTATGTTTTTTTGATGTTATAACAGTAGGATTTTGTATCTTAAATTTTTTACATTTTTTGATGTTATAACAGTAAGACTTTGTTTTAAAAGAAAAACATTTTTGTATTATAAGATTTACATTTTTTGATCTAGTAACAGTAGGATTTAAAAAAAAACAAAAAGGTCTTGTGTGATATAAATTTTTACGTTTTTTTTTTGTTTAAAGATATATGCTCAGTCTTTACAATTTTATTTGTTTAAGAATGAATATATTGTATTTTATTTTTGTGGTAAAATAAAGAAAACATTCTAAATAATTAAAAATATAATAAAAAAAAACAAGACAATAAGTTTTTAAGGGTGTTGCCAACTTCTAAACAATACTTCTGTTTATATATAACATGCAGGGTTCTTGGTGAAAAATCAACTATGCTCAACCCTCAACCATCACCATGCCTAAACATCTCTTCCAAAAGCATAGTGATTCGTCGTCCATCAACACACAAAACCCGAACGACTCTGTAATTGAACTATTTGAAAATTCTCGATGGTGAGAGGCACTGACAAAATTTAGAGGCCATGCCTTAGGGATGGCAAGACAATTTATCTTAAAATGTAACCCTAACACTATGCTCACCCATTTTGGAGGTTTGCAGTTAGAATTAAACTCGAGTCTGATTTCTGAAATATTGGGTTTACCTGAGGTTGGTTTACCTTTCTACAAAACTTCGAAAAGTGTCACCCAGCTGGTGACCAAATTTTGTGAGAAGTGTACAATACTAAGAGATAAGGAAGGATAAATCAAGGGAGTTTCAACCTCTACACTCCCCCTTCTATGGCAAGAGTTCATTGTCCTTATCATTAAAGTTTTCACTCTTGAGGGACGAATGTCTGTTTTATCAGCCTATCACATTTGGATGTTAATAAATTTGAAATATCCATATAAAACTGACTGTGTTATCAACCTCCCTTATTTTCTATTCCAATCTTTGAAGTCAACTATTTTAAGAGTAAAACCCAAAATTTCTCGAGAAAAACCTAAGCTACACCTGATTGCTCACCATGGCTTGATTAAATTAATTATTTTGAAAAAGGATCATGAAATGAAAGTGTCTTGGAGTCGGATCATGGAATAATCCAACGTACCTAAGTGCTCATAATCCACTGATTCTGAGGGAGAAAAGTCAACATAGGAAGAACATGATTCTGATAGCCAGGATGAAGAGCCTGAAAACCCAAAACAAAAATGTAAATTTGGGAAATTTAAATCTCAACCAAATATCGGAAGGCAGAAGAAACCTGTAGATAATTTTGAACAAGAAGATGAACAAGGGCCTGAACAAGAACTACTTGTAAACGAGTCTACTGTAGAGACCCTGTCCTACCTTCGTGCACAAAATATAGTGCTGCAAATGAAAATTGATAGGCTAAGAGAGGATTTTACTAAACAATCTAAAATTATCCAAAGATCCCTTGCTATTTAGATTGAATTAATTAAGCAGCTTTCTGTGGATAAGACACCAAATCCTGTGGATTCTGTCAACTAGCTGCCACCTGTTGAAGTCTTCCCACATAAGAGCTCTACTTCTGGTAAAAAGCATAAAAAATTTGTAAACTTTAGCAAACAGTTTTACACTGATAAACCAATTGAATTTTCAAAGATCCTTGAGGAGGACAATTCCCAACAAATTCTTAATATTACGCAACAAAATCAACCTACAAAACCGGATATACCCGTCAAGTAAGGAAATGCATTAAAAATTCTTTTCTTGGATGTAGGGATGCCTTTAGAGCCTAATCCAAAGATTAACAATGAGGAACTTCATCCTTTGTAGACAAAAGATACAGAACAAAAAGGAAGTGCTCAAGAGGTTGAGCATATTAAGATGGTTATGGTGGAAACACCAGTTGCAACAACCATAAAATCTACAGATCAGAAGGCTAAGGAGTAGGTACAAAAAGTTAAAAAGGAACGAATACTACCGGGAGCAAGACCACGATCATATCAAATCTCTTCTCGAATCTTATCTCAACAGGCTTAGAATTAATGAACAGTGACAAAATTTTCATTAAAATATTTAGAATTAGATTTTTTATATCTTATTTGTATGGAATGTGTACAGGCAGTATTAGAAACATTTTTATCTGTATATTTTTATAAGTTGATGTACAATTAGTATTTGCACCATTTACGTAATATGTACAGGTAGTATTTGCAATGGTTAGAAACGTTTCTTTTCTTTCTAAAAAAAATATGTTTGCTAATATAGATTGTATTATATCTGTTTTATATATGATTTGTACAGATAATATTTGAAATATTATTGCTAGTATAAACTGTTTTGTTTCTTAGTTTTATGAACTTTGTAATTTCTGATAAATGAATTATTTTATTATGTTTAGTTTTCCAGACGAAGCTTAGTACAGTTTTGTTAAAAATATTTGTATTTAAACTACTTTGAAATAATTCTGACAAAATTTATGTTCATGTTTTATAAATTTTATGAAAATATTCATTGGAATTCTAATAATAATGTTATTTTTTCTATAAACCCGGTGTTGTAGGTGATTTGGAGAGGAGAGGGCAATCCTCCAAGGGAGGTCCCAAGTTCGAATCTCCACCCTACCAAAAAGCTGAATTGGGTACCCAAAATCTAATTGATAATGTTGGTGCGAGCAGGGCGGGGTGCGACCCCCGGGTGACTTTGACGGTGTAGAACCCCCTGTTCGTGGTCTCTTAGACCAAGGCGGGCCCACAAGGGGTTTTTCGCTTAAAATACAAAAAAAAAATGTTATTTTTTCTATATTTGATGCATGCATAGGACTGATTATTTCCCTTTCATTTGATTTTTCTGCATGCATGAGGACATGCATGAACTTTAGTTTGGGGGAATGATGAGTGGCTATTTGCCACATATTTTTGTACCAGAATTGTTTCATTTATATGATTAATTGATATGTTTTATATAAATTATTATTAATAAAATGTGATTTATTAGTAAATATGATTAATTATAGTAATATAACATAAGTGTTTGATTTATATCAACTTTGTCCGAGTTCTAATAAAAATGCAGGAAAAAATATGGATGATTAATAAAGAGATTGCAGAGTTTTTGGAATGCACCTCGAACGAGAAGAAGAACCAACAGAATTTTGGTGAACAACAAGTAATTGATCTTGCTACAGATGCATATTACTAAAGTATATTACTGAAGGTAGTTACTGAAGGTAGTTACTGAAGGTAACTACTGAAGGTAAATACTGAAGGTAATTACTGAAGGTAATTACTGGAGATAGTTACTGAAGAATGTTACCAGCAGTTACTATTGACCATGGACGACACAATCAAGTGGACGACACATCAAAATGGATGGCAACAAATATTTTTACTTTTCAAAACATTTTGTTTCTCGCATACTATCTATGGGAATATCTCAAGTTGAAAACGTTATTATTTTTTCCATAAAGATTATAGTCAATTTATTTTGGGAAGTTTGAGACATAAACACAACAGATTGTCATAATTTCCTAGAATATAGGACATGATATCCTAATGTATATCTTGTGAGTCAGTTAAAGTAGCATTGTCTTGTTAGGATTATTAGTAGGATGCCACTTGGACCAGTCAAAATATTTATAAATCCAAGTAGGAGTACATATTATGATTAGGTTTAGATTATTCTTGATTAATGTATAGTCATCAGTCCACAAAATCTGCATGTCAAATACGTGGAGAATACTATTTAGAATTATATTAGTTATAGTATAAATTACATAGAAGACCTGGAAAGAGGTCTAGATGTTGGACTCTACACTCTAATGATATTTATTGCTATTATTACATTACATTTTGTTCTAAGTTACAATTTTGAGGAAGCATGTACAGTTGAAGCTTCGATAATAAACAACACTCTGTTCTTCAAATATGGTAATCTGTATCAATTCTATGGATTATTTGAATTCTATTTTGTAAGTTGTGTATTTATTACCTACATTCACAGAATATGCATAAATATTAGTATGAGATATAAAATTTAGTTACAGATATAAGGTAAATTAGGGGAGAAAGTCTTACACTGCCCTTTAGGAGGCAGGTCCCAGTCCTAATAGATAGTCCTTGAGATCTCGCCCTTGCATTAGGTTAGGATTAGTTAGAATTACATTTCAAATTATATAAAATAAAATCGATTGCACGAGGATCCTCATAACTAAATTAAATCATGTTTATAGTAATTAAGTGCATCAGTAAATCGATTCATCAGTAATTAAGTGCAATGGTAAATCAATTCATCAGTAAAAGTAAAACATAATTGCATTCATTCATCATATCCTACATTGTCCATTTCTACACAAATTTAATTTTGTTCATTTACATTTCTATACACATGAAGCCTGAAAAATAAACTTGAGCTAAGCTTAGTGTTAACTCCTACGATATAATCTATACTGGATTGTTACTCTTTAAATCTAACCTTGATTTTCCTCGGATTGATAAAATTAAATGTAAGCTCTACAACCGATCATCTTCTATTTCTATTTTATATACCAGTTTGGACTCGATCCTTGAGTCATTGTATGTATAGGTCATCAATCTTGTTTTAATTATATATGAATGTAATTATGCTTTTACATGAATGCAAGGAGTTTTGACTACCATGAATTTTGTCTTGGTCTTTGTATTCGTATATACTTTTGTGGGAGGTTGTGACTAGTATTTGTCTTGGCTTTCACAAGGGATCTTTGATTTGCAGTCATATGTGGTTGATATTGTGTTCACTTTAACTATTGTATTTTGATACATGTGTTCATTAGTCCACTAGTATGCAAAATAGAAATTATAATATTTAGGTCATTACAACCCTTAGCTTAGGCTAGTTAGGCTCTATTTTCTTCTCTATCCCTTTTCCCTAGCAAGATCTTTGTAGATTAGGCTAGTTTAGAAGAAAAGAATCAAATATTACATCCAAACAATGAGCTAGCCTTGGTAAAAAACCTAGATATCATCCCAAGGAGCCATGTCCCACACTCCCTAGACTTCACAAGATTGGTTCTCATATTTTGGGGGGTCATCATACCTAGAGCGTAGGGACCACTTTTGGTTCCCAATAAAAATTATAAGGAAATTACATAATAGAAGCCATTATAACCCAAGAGAAGCTTAGTTTGGACCCTTGAGTATTTGAGCACTAAGACCTAGGGATACATAATCTAGACAATGGGTTTATGAGTCCCTTTGGTTTCATAAGGGTATTGTAGTGAATTCTCATTACACTTGGAAGGAGTAAGACCTTTCGATCATTTTGAAGGTTAGTTTTGGTAAGAAGACCGAGTTTATGAAGCACCAAGTGGGAATCTTGGTAAAACCCAAAGGAATCAAACCCTCATAAAAGCATGTAGGTGAAGGCAAGCATAATGGTATCAATAATTGGGCCCTCATGGTGAGGATTCATAGTGAAATATGCAATAAATTTTTTGATAGAGTATAAGGCTTTACAATGCATCAAGACCAAAATAAAATTTTAGCCTAGGGATGCTCGACCATATCAAACAACTGACCACATCTAGCCAATGATAGTAACCAAAAAAATTAGACAAAAAAAAAATCCAAAGACTATCACAAGGGAATTCAACTAAAGCAAGGGATATAGCTAAATCACAACCAAACCACCTTTAGGGATGCCTCAAAAATTTAGAATAATAAATTTTACTTTTAGGGATCAGACCCCCAGACCCCTACGCAAGGTTTTCTACCACCATGGATCCCATAGATTATGTAAAGGTGTGCAATTTTTTGGATGTACAATCATTCTCTAAAGTGATGAATGATATTTAAGACACTATAATTGAAACTCTAGAGGAGTGGCCATGGATCTAAGAACATTAATAGAAAGAGATCTTTGTAGAAAATATTCAACATGGGAAACATGATCTGAGAAACCAATAGATTGCACATCATCATTATAGATTACCCAAGGTAGGAATTTTTGAAGAAGAAATTTTAAATCCCATAAGAGGAAAGGCTTTAAATTTAATCTATAAATATGTATCATTATTCTCATTGTAAGTATCAAAATATTTGCGGAGGGGTGATTTCATTCATTCTCCTTTGTGTCTTAGCCTGGCTCGGGCCTTGTGCTTTCTATCGAGTAGTTTTTGAACATCTTCCCTTTGCATGTATGTAACTTAGATTTCACATTAATAAAAATCTATGGCTACAAAATCTTTATCTTGGTTCTGGCATGGGTGTTATATTTTTGTTTCATGTTCTTGAAGAGACCTATGTTCCTTATGTACTATTAGTTATTATGCATGTGTTCATTAAAATCCATTGAGGCATCAGGAAGTCTTATTTTCTTCTTTGGCATATTACCACACTTAGATAGGCTAGATAGTTTATATTTCCTACAATTTACTTTATACTTCATTTATTGCTTTCTTTCCCTTTTCTTTTTTCTCCTGAAGTAGATAGGCTAGGAGTAGATTAACAAAAAACAAGAATAAAAGTGCCAAGAATACATCAAGAAGAAAGGAGCTAGTCTTGGGTAAAAAACCTTGGAGTTCATCTAATGGAGATGCATCCCATTCTCTCTTGGACTTCCTAGGACTTGTGCACTCACACGAGGTATAGGACACTGAATGCACCATTTGATCAAGGTGGAAAATGCCAAAACTATAATTGTAGAGGGTCACAGTGCTTGAGGAGCTCAAGGGGTCACTTTTGTCCCCCCAAACTTTTAGAGTGATATGCTCAATGGAACCTAAATTTGAAAACATGCATCCCCTGATCTAGAAGTTAGATCATAATTGTTGACACCAAAATCTAGCCACTTGTCCTCCATCCATGCTTTCCTACCATTTACACCACCAAAACATAGTCATTTGCCCTCCATTATAGATTTCCAGCCATTTCTACCTATTATTTATATATTTTTATTATATATATTTAAATAATAATATTTTATATATCATATTTATATATATTTAATAAATATATATTTATATAAATCAATCCCAGCCATCCAATTTCATTTAATAATGTTTTTCCATTCGCATCAATACATGCCACACCCTAAATTTAATATCTACCCTTAGATGTGCTCTAATATTAACCACACGATTAGTTTAGTTGAAATCCTAGCACACCCTAGGTTGGATTATAAATAGGAGCCATTTTGATGGCTCGACCTCTAAGTGCCCTAAGTCTTTTTTGGAGCGTTCAAATTTCCTAAAGTTATAAATCCCTGAGTTGTTGGATTTCCTAAGTCTTCAACCAAACCTCTTATGCCCTAACCCCACTCCATCCACCATATTCCCTATTCCCTCACTCACCATCACCGTAGTTGTATCTCATGCCTTTGCCAGATCCACTTTTGTAGAATCCTCCCTCATTCATTAAGTGTCTTCGAGCACTTTCTATCAATGCCAGGTACCTTTGGGCACCTCCCTACTAGTACCGACCACCCATGTATATTTCTTGCAGTTGTCAGGTGCCCGTGGGTATTTTATGTAAGCCCTTTTGAAAGCCTCCTAGCTTCGAGCGATTCTAGGGCACGCCTTCACCATCGACCTACAATAGATCTAGTTATCATAGGACAACCATCAAGGAGCAAGGTAAATCATTTTTATTTTATTTTAACTTCAATATCTCTTTATTTGCTTATAGTAGAATTGTATGATAGTTATGATTTTTACTAATTTTTTAGGGTTTCACGTAGTGGATCCCTCTCAATTATTATTATCTCTTTTTTTCATCTTCTATGTGTAGATCTAGAGATTCATCAACATTGGATAATTATTTAAGCTGGAGTGGCCCAACTCAACGGATATCTGAAGCCCACTCAACTCTATTGGGAGAAAGAATGAGTTTTATAGACACCACAAGCATTGCTAGCTAGGGTTTTGGAGAACCCTAGCATTATTGTATTTATTGTATCTAAATAAACTATGTAAAACCCCTATTTAGGGTCACATTTGATTATACTCAAATCCCCCAACAATAATAATATCAGATCTATTTCATTGTGCAATTTCTTGTGTTATATAGTTTATTAATTTTTGGTTAGTTATATCTGGTGTTTTATTTTTGTCTTCACAAATGGCAATCACCTCAACCATCGCGACTAGTCATCTCATTGAGTAACCGGTGAAATACAAGTTTGAAAATGGCTTCCACAAAATTTTTGATTTATGAACTAATCCAACAATCTCCCCTACATTGTGAGGCATTAATGGATATTTTAAAATCCATCAAATTGCAATCACAAGATCCTAATGCCTTAACCAAATTTGTGGGGAGCATCCAAACATTTCTATGACTTTGAGATTAAGCCAATCTCATTAGAATCAGTAGACCCTCCATTGCATATCATGGCTCTAATTGACAACAAGCCTTTTAAAAGAGTCCAAATTTATACCGGTTCCTCTATCAACATCATTACCACATACACTTCATCATTTGAACCTTCTTCCATATCACATCACTAAGTCATCCTTCACCCTCAAAGCATTCAATGATGCTTTGAGTTCCATAGTTGGCACTATTGTTTTACCCATTGAAGTAAGGGTTAAAACGTTGCACACAATGTTCTACATCTTGGAAGGATCCTGTTGAGAAGCAACACACCCCCACTGAAAAATGAGATTCCATCCTTAGAAAATTCTGAACTTCCATTTTTGCAGCAGGGACCCTCTAGATGTTTTTCAGGTTTTAAATCCAAATTTGCTTGCCTCCTTTTTAAAGTTGTGCTTTTTCTTGCATTCCAGCTGTGTTATTCCAGAATTAACTTTTTACATGCTAGAATCATTCATGCACAAAGAAAATCTTGCACCGGTACGAGAAAAATCCAGAAAATAGTTGCATAATTCACTGAAAAATCAAACTTTCCATTTTTGGTAGTGTCGCGATATCGCGACACTTCCATTTTCGGAAATGTCGCGATATCGCGACGGGTAAATAAAAATGCAGCTAAGTCGGAAAAGTGTAGCGAAATCGCGACACTTTCCATTTTTGGAAGTGTCGCGATATCGCGACGTTTCCATTTTTGGAAACCGTCGCAAAATCGCTGCCGACCGGAGGAGAGAGAAAGAAGTCGTACGGAGGAGCGCGATTTGGCGACATGTCACGAAATCGCGACATGTCGCATTTTCACGATAGGAGAGAGAAAGTGGGCTGCAGGATGAAAATCGGCTAAGTCGCAAATGTGTCGCAAAATCGCGGTCAACGCGGTCAACGCATGCAGGTACGGAACTCGCGATATCGCGACGTGTTCTAGAATCGCGGCTGAAAATCAAGAAGTTGTACGGAGGCCAGGAAGGTCGCGATTTCGCGACATGTCGCGAAATCGCGACATGTCGCGTTTTCGCGGCCGACAGGGGAAGAAGTTGCCGATGCGCTGGGGACGTCGCGATTTCGCGACATGTCGCGAAATCGCGACATGTCGCAGAATCGCGGTAGGAGAGAGAAAGTCATAAGTTGACCTGAAAGTGCATTCCGACGGGAAACAGAAGGCATCCTGGGGTAGCGACACGTGTCAAAGCGTGAGGCAGACATGCAGAGGCCGACATGCAAGCTTATTTTGCGGATTTTAATCTGTTTTTAATGTTTTAAGCTTGGATTTAATGATTATTAAAGTGCTAATATAATCTTTTTGTCTTTCATGCAGGATTCCATCTGGCACTTGCGGGACAACCGAGAAAGACCATAAAGGCAAAGTTAAAGTGCGGATTTAGTCAAGGACCGCCATGCTAGAGGAGAAGATGCCGGTGAGAGCATTCAATGGCAAATTTATTGCAGACTTGATAGCATGGAGACCATTTCAACTCAGAGATGGATTTGCGGAGATCAAATTGATGGAGAAGTGGTGACTCATCCGGCTCACCAACAGAATTAATGGAGGCATTTATTTGCAGCTGCGGATGAATGCAAGTGGCTTTAGATTTTATCTTCTCCATTTATGGCAATTGATCTGCACGATTTGCCGAAGGGTTAAGTTCTATCCGGACTTTGATTTTAAATGGATTTTTATTGTAAAACCCGGGTCCTAGGGTTTAAGTGCGATAAGATTTAGGGTTTGAGCAAGATATTTTGAAAAGATCAGGGTCTGTCCTGAGTCTATAAATACAGATTCTAAATGTAATCGCAGGAGGCGGAGACTTAGAAATAAAAGGCTTATAAGCAATTTCTTGCAAATTTTGTGAAATCCTTTGTTTCTGGACTTGGAGTTGATGTGCTTTAGCTTTTCTGTGATAGCATGGCCAGGAGCCTAATCTTTTGCAGAGTGTGATAAGTGTATCTTCTTTTGTTATCCGTTCCATTTAAAGTTTGTTAGATATATGCTGTAAATCTGACATTATCAAGTTTAAATATGTTGTTAGGCTTCAGTTGTTCTCTTGTCTGCTAGGGGAAATTACAGATTTGAGGTGTAAGTTTGTTCTAATTGCTCTGTCTTCACTGTGTGAGCTAGGTCATCGGTGAAAGATACCAGTTTTAACCAGCTGCCCTTGGATTTATAATTTTTTGCTAGATCCGTTTCACTCTGCCTTGTGCTCTTAGTTGAAAGTGATCTTAGACTGACTGGACACTTTCTTCTTTGATTTGTTCTGTTGTGAAGCTAGTAGCATAGATAAAATTGATAGTTTGGGTTTTACAGTTGATGTTTGATAAACTTCTCTTTCTTGCCCTACCCTACCCTCTCTTTGTTTTCGGTGAATGATCCATTTTTATTTTCTTTGTTTGTCTTTTATTTAAATCTGTTGACCCATGAGAGCTAGATCAAGAATTCAAGTTAAATCTGATAAACAACTTTTGCAACTATTGAACAAGTTCAGGAACCCCCTGTAAGGTAACAGAGCGATCCATATTGAAATCTATTCCGAAGTGGAAAAGAGTGAATTGCCATTCGACCCAACTCTGTAACTCGCACCTTGGATAACCAGCTAGATCCTAAAGATGAGTGGGATCCGTCCCGTGGGTGTCTCCGGAGCTTCCTTGCTTCATCCTTCCCGGGGTGTGCATGAAAGCCGGACCAACAACCTAATTGGCGCTAGAAGGAGGGCCTGAACTCAGTTCAAGTATTGTAAGGGCATAACAACAACATTTGTAAGGACCCACAGTGAACTTCAGTGCAGTGTTGTCAGTACAGTTTTTATAAGTTGTCAGTGCAGTGTTTTAAATTGCCAAATACAGAACCTGTTGAGAACTGCAGAGTTTGTCAGTACTTGTGAAAACTGGATTCTACATACAGGGTAACAAGGTCCCACCCCAGAGCTGGAGAGCTCCTTGTCCCTGAATTAGAAACTCCGAGAAGAAGTAGCCACAGAAGGGCCACATCTCTATCACAGACAGTTTTATCACCATTGATAGTCACTCCAACCAGAGCTCAGAATATCCCTGTTAATCCATTAGCTATGGCAAATTGGTTGGGCTCCACAGCTTTGAACATTCCGGGTATAGCCCATGACTTGCCCAGAAATCCAGAAAGATACCTCCCTAGGTATAAACATGATGGGACAAGAACTGCAGAGGAACACTTAATTGCATTCAAGAATGCACTGAAGTTATTAAATGTACAGCATGAGGATGTTGCCTGCAGACTCTTCCCGTTCACTCTCCAGGAGGGAGCCTATGATTGGTTTCTAAATCTTACCAATGATTCCATCACCAGCTTGGAATGACTTAGAAAAAGTCTTTGTGTCACAGTTCGGTGAAGTGATAGATCCCAGCATTTTATATCAGCAGTTTTCTAGCATCAAAAGAGAACTAAATGAGTCTATTAGATCCTATAATGTCAGATTCCAGAAAGCTTATGGTAGACTCACCGGCTATTATGTGCCTAATGCGACTTGGCATTAGAGATTTTTAGGAACTCTCTAGACCCAATGACCTCTGTCTTCTTGAAGAGGGATGCCACTGTTACCAACTTGACAGAAGCTTATAAAGAAGCTTTAATCCTGGAAAGACAGTTGGGACCCCAGCCTTTAAATATTCAACAAACTCCTCTGATCACTCAAGCTGCTCCTGTGTTCAATCCCATTCCACATCAGATGATGCTGCCAGTTTGTCAGACTTTACCATCAGCAGCACCATTAGGCTGTTGCACTCGTTGAGAATGTACGGAACCCGGTAAAAGAGGTCTGACAATGCTAGGATTGAAGAAGTCTCAAAGATTGTTCAAAAGTCGGCCAATGATTTTTTGAGTTTTAAAAGGCAAACTTCTACTGGAGACAATCCCAACAGATATTCATACCAACCAAACAGATTTAACAGGCCCCCATATGAACCTAATAAATATTACAAGGGTAAAGCTCATGATGTGAACATTTGTGACTTAGCCCTGCCCAACTGGTGCAGAATTCATGCCACTTCTCAGCATGGGGAGTTAGATTGTGTGGAATTTTGCAATGCATTTGAAGCCTTGTCAGGAGATTTGATCTCCCCTGAAAATCAAAGAACTGCTGAGGGCCCAAGTTCATCTGGACACAGTGCAGCTATGGTCTTGGATTCTTTTTCTTTCCCGGATGAATCTGAGAATGTAGTTGAAATGCCCATGGATGAAGTACAGGCTTTCCAACAGTACAGAAGAGATAACTACAACCTGAGAAACAGGAATCCTGAGCCTAATACCACATCAACTCCTCCGGATAACTCTCACAATATTCCTCCGGACCCCTCTCCAAGCAATAATCCACCCCCACCAAAGGGAGGAGCTCAAAGAGTACCAGATGTTGCTATTCCTCCACTTAACAAAGGATATAACATAGTGGAAGACATGAAAAATATTAAGGCTAACATTACTTTGCATGAGTTGGCACAGATTTCAGAGCAGAGAGATAATCTGATAAAGACATACTCTGGCCTCGCTGCTAAACCTGTGGATAAAGGGAAGAAAATAGCCAATGCCAATCTGGCCATGTACAAGGAAAAGACTGAAGTTCCCCCATTTTTACCGACTGTCAAAATTTTTGGGAAGAATTTACATAATTGTTTGGTAGATTCAGGTGCATCTGCTAATGTCATGCCACTGGCAATTTGTCAGCAGTTGGGGCTGACCCCAATGAAGTCTGAGAGGAGAGTTGTCCAATTGGACAAGTCAGAAGTTAAGGTTGTGGGAGAGCTGCAAAACATTCACATTCAATTGGCATCTGAGCCAAGGGCTCAACATAAGATCGAAATCCAAGTTGTGGATATCCCAATGGGGTATGGAATGTTGTTGAGTAGGGATTGGTCTAAGTCTCTAAATGGATATCTGGCAACAGACTTTTCACACATGTGGTTGCCATGGAAGGGTGTGGCCAATCAATTGCGGGTTGACAGAGAACCCAGGTACAAGCACACGATTACAGAGTACAATGCCGCAAATGAAACTGTCAATATTGCAGAAGTAGACATTGGAGTCTACAATTTAACAACTCGGCAGAATAATAAATTTAACAAAGCTCATCCTGTACATACTAATGAAGTTTGGACACTTCATGTGGATGGATCAAGATGTAAGCAGGTTCTGGAACAGAGGCAGTCCTCAAAGGACCCCAAAGTCAGACATTTTTTATGTCTTACCGCCTGCAGTTCCCATGTACTAATAATTTAGCAGAGTATGAAGCTCTGATTTTAGGTTTAAAATTTGCATTGGATAAAAATGTGAAGAACATTCAAGTTTTCACTGATTCAGAATTAGTGGCAAGCCAGGTCAGGGGTAAGTTTCAGTGTAAAGCCTCTTATCTGAAGGGATACAAGCACAGAGCTTGGGATCTTGTGGAAGGCTTTGATGCATTTAACTTAACACATATACCCAGGGAACAAAATTCACATGCAGATGTCTTGGCATCTTCAGCTGCAAGTTTAAAGCCATTGGAAGATTTTAAGTGGGATAAGTTTTCAATTGAGTTAGTCCCCTGTCCTTCAGTTCCAAACAATATAGATAGCTTTCAAGTTTTCTCAGATGATCAGCAGATTGTGCACTTCTTACAGAGTACTAATACCTTTGAGAATGCTATAATTGATGAGGGCCAAAGGGACACCCTGATGGAACAGTTGGATGATGACAGGGGAATCATGAGATTGAAGGACAACAGAATCCCAAAGGGAATGGTAGAGCTGGAGAGGTTATTTGATGTTGACAAGATCAGGCAAAGGGTGAATTCTGAGGATTATGTGGGCACCACAGACAATGAGACTGAAAATTTGAATGTAGGAACTGAAGAGGATCCAAGGAACATCAAGTTGGCAAAGGACTGTGATCCGAAAATAAAGAGAAATATGATTGATTTCCTGCACGAGTCTAAGGATGTAATGGCCTCGGTCATACAAGGATTTAAAGGTATTTGATCCAAAAGTTTACACCCACATCATACCTTTAAGAGAATCTTGCAAGCCTTTCAGACAAAAACAGAGGCATGTTAATGCTCTGTTAGAACCCCTTATTCAGAAAGAAGTGGAGAAGCTCTTGAGTGCAGCAATTATTTTTCCTATCAGGCATTCAACCTGGGTGGCCAATCTGGTGCCAGTCAGGAAGAAAAATGGGGAGATCCGCCTTTGTGTGGATTTTAGGAATCTGAACAAAGCATCTGAAAAGGACAACTATCCCCTGCCTTCTATGGATGAAGTCCTGCAAATTGTTAATGGATCAGAGATGATGTCTTTTCTGGATGGCTTCTCAGGCTATAATCAGATTCTAGTTGAGAAGGAGGATAGAATGAAGACTCCTTTTACAACTAAGTGGGGGACTTTTGCTTACAAGAGAATGCCATTTGGTTTAATAAATGCAGGAGCAACATTTCAGAGAGCAATGGACCATGCCTTCAAGGGGCTTATGGGCAAATGTATTGTAGTTTACATGGATGATCTAACGAGTCTTTTCCAAATCTAAGTTTGACCATGTAAAGCATTTAGAGTCTGTGTTTAACAAGTGCAGGGAGTTTGGCATTTCTCTGAATCCAAAGAAATGCATATTTGGTGTAACAGAAGGCAAACTGCTTGGGCATTTGGTCACAAAGGATGGCATTTCTATGGATCCAGGCAGAGTTGAGGCCATATCTGGCATACCATTTCCCAACTCCAAGAAAGAGTTGAGATCATTCTTTGGAAAGATTAACTTTGTCAGGAAGTTTATCTCAGGCTTTGCAGAGATAGTTAAACCAATGAATGATATGTTAAAGCAAACTGCCCAGATTGCCTGGACCACTGAAGCTAAGACTGCTTTTCAAGAAATCAAGACAACCATTAAACAAGCACCAGTCTTAGTAAGCCCGGATTTCAGTGCAGATTTCTATCTCGTACACATTCTCTTCCGAACATACACTTGCTGCAGATGTCGACTCAACGGAGAGATACAGGAGAACATCCAATTGCTTTTAAGAGCACTAATTTGAAGGGAGCTGAACTGAAATATTCCCGTTTAGATAAACAGGCTTATGCTTTGGTAAGGGCAGTGAAACAGTTCGGACATTATATACTCAGAAGCAAAACTCATGCCATAGTGCCAGACCCAGCTGTGAAGTATCTTCTAAGTCAAAATGAGTTGGGTGAACTGAGGGGCAATTGGGTCACCAGGTTGCAAGAGTATGACTTGGAGATTAGGCCTGCTAAACTGATCAGAGGACTTGGCTTGTCCAGGCACATTGCTGAAATACCTCTACAACGAGAAGTTAATCAATTAAACTCGAATCGATGATTGGTATGGGGATATCATTCATCTGCTATAGTTTGGAGTTTGCCCATCCCATTTGAACAGAACTCAAAGGAGAGCATTAAAGTTAAAAGCTGCTCACTATCTCCTCAAGGCAGATACTCTGTACAGGGAGAATTATGCTGGCATCTTTCTAAGGTGCATTTCTCCCGGTGAAGTCAGTGAAGTCATGGCTAGCTTTCATGAAAAACTAGGGGCAGGACATTCATCAGGATCTGCCACTGCACATAAGATACTGAGAGCAGGCTATTACTGGCCTACACTTTTTAAGGATGCACATCAGCATGTCAGAACCTGTCATCAATGCCAGACTTTTGCAGCCAAAGAGGCAAACCGAGCTCTGCCATTGCAACCAGTTGTGATAAACAAACCTTTCATGCAGTGGGGACTTGATTTTGTGGGAGTCATTAACCCAAATTCCTCAGCAGGACATAAATATGTTCTGACAGCCATCGACTATTGCACAAGGTGGGTTGAAGCAGCAGCCACTACAAGAAGTACAGCCCAGGAAGTGATTGATTTTCTTGAATCAAATGTCATAACTAGATTTGGGGTTCCCCTAAATTTGGTCTGTGATAATGGACCAGCCTTCCAATCATTGGAATTTGCAGATTGGGCATACCAGATGGGGATAGTTATCAGATTCTCATCCAACTATTATCCCCAAGGCAATGGATTGGCTGAGTCAACAAACAAGAACTTAATGAATGCCATCAAAAAGTCTGCAGCAGATAAACCCAGGCAGTGGCATACATTGTTGAAATATGCACTGTGGGCTGACCGGATAACACACAAGGTGGCTCTTAAGACCTCTCCCTTTGTTTTGTTGTATGGTACCCAGCCAATTGTTCCCATCTCCTTGAAGTTGCCCACCTATCAGTTTGCCTTAGATTATTTTGAAGATCATGATGATGTTGAAGCCCGTGTTTTAGACCTCACTAACTTGCAGGATGAAAGACTCCAAGCCCTGGAGCACTTCAGCAGACACCAAGAAACTGTCAAACGGTGGTTTGACAAGAGGGCCAAAGTGAAGGCTTTCATACTGGCTGACTTGGTGCTTCTGTGGGACAAGGCCCATGAGAAGAAGGGTAAACACACAAAGCTGCAGCCACTGTGGATAGGCCCCTACCAAATTGCTGAAATATTGGGTAACAATGCTTTCCGCTTGCAAGACCTGGATGGTAATTTTTTGGACCTCCCTGTTAATGGCCAGTACTTGAAACATTATTTTTCCGCTGTTCCATCCAATGTATCATTTGAGTAAGCTATGAAGAAGTTGTAACATGTGTGCATATTGTGAATAGCTCTCCCGATTTTATTTGCTTTAGTTCTTTATTGCAGTTCTTTTTCTTTCCTTTGTCTGTACAGTTGCAGTTTAGTTTTCAGTTGCTTTAGTTGCTTCTTTTTAGTTTTAATTGGGTGTTGTCTGTGCAGGTTTGTTTGTTAGATTAATCCTTGCTCTTTGTGCAGTGTTCTTTGATTCTTTTGTTGTCTGTGCAGTTTTAATTTATTTGCTTCAGTTCTTAGTTTATTTGTTTTAGCTTAATTTTGCTGCCTGTACAGCTGTGCTTTGCATCCATTGTAAGTAAGCTTTCAGTTTTTTTAGTTTTATTTCTTTGTCTGTACAGTTTTAATCTGTTTCAGTTTAATTTTAATGCTCTGCAGTTTTAATTTATTTGTTTTTCAGTTTTCTTTTATTGTCTGTGCAGTTTTTATTCTGTTTTGCTTTAAAGCCTGTGCCTGTCCTTGGAAGTCTGTACAAAGTCCTTTGGCTTCTGAAATAATCTGTCTTTTAACCTCTGCCTGAGCAATCAATGAAAAGTCAGCCTGTCGAAAATTGTCTTATTCCTAGCTGATCAATCCTCAATCCAGTGTTCATGGTCATCATTATTCTAATTGAGATAGTCTGCTTACTCTGAACTAGTAGAGCTATTTTGTTATTCAAGACAAAGGTAGAGAGATGATTGGATCTTGTGTCTTACTTGCCACAGTTGTTTTAATGATAGAAAAACTGCTATGCTGTTTAGTTGGAGGAACTCCCGGGGAATCCAAGAAAAGCTGGTTATAAGAGGGGACTATGGTTCATGCAATTATTTGGGTATCCACAGAGGCTATCAGTGCCTAGACTGAGACAGTCCCAGATTGATCAAATGATAAAAGAAAATTGTAATTTTCTCTAAGGTCTTCCAGATAGTGATATATTTCAGAGGGAGAGATATAAAAAAAAAAAAAAAGAAGAGAAAAGAGAAAAAGAAAAAGAAAAAGTTGAACAATTAAAAGAGGCAGCCAATATTAGATTCTGCCCTGCAGTTGTAAATTTGGGTCGTGTAAATCTAAAGGGTAACTCTGTCTAGGCTGTAAGAGGCTAAACTAGTAAACAGAGCTCTACTCGGTTTCCCCTTTTACAATCTAGAAAAGTTGATTAATCCAAGTTTATCATTCAAACCAGTCATCCTTGAAGAAAGTTTATACCCTTTGAAATTGCACATCAGAAATCTTCCTTGAAGTAATCCAGCCTAGTATGTCCTTGGGAAATTTTAACAGCTTGCAGTTAGCAGTCAATTTATTGTGAAGAATGTCTGTGGCAAGGCATGATGCATGGTCTTTTTGTTTTGAAACCAGAGTCTTGGGTTCTAAAATAGTGCTACTATTTTACCCGCAGATATCGCCATTTGTTGAGAAGCAACACACCCCCACTGAAAAATGAGATTCCATCCTTAGAAAATTCTGAACTTCCATTTTTGCAGTAGGGACCCTCTAGATGTTTTTCAGGTTTTAAATCCAAATTTGCTTGCCTCCTTTTTAAAGTTGTGCTTTTTCTTGCATTCCAGCTGTGTTATTCCAGAATTAACTTTTTACATGCTAGAATCATTCATGCACAAAGAAAATCTTGCACCGGTACGAGAAAAATCCAGAAAACAGTTGCATAATTCACTGAAAAATCAAACTTTCCATTTTTGGTAGTGTCGCGATATCGCGACACTTCCATTTTCGGAAATGTCGCGATATCGCGACGGGTAAATAAAAATGCAGCTAAGTCGAAAAAGTGTAGCGAAATCGCGACACTTTCCATTTTTGGAAGTGTCGCGATATCGCGACGTTTCCATTTTTGGAAATCGTCGCAAAATCGCTGCCGATCGGAGGAGAGAGAAAGAAGTCGTACGGAGGAGCGCGATTTGGCGACATGTCGCGAAATCGCGACATGTCGCATTTTCGCGGTAGGAGAGAGAAAGTGGGCTGTAGGATGAAAATCGGCTAAGTCGCAAATGTGTCGCAAAATCACGGTCAACGCGGTCAACGCATGCAGGTACGGAACTGTCGCGATATCGCGACGTGTTCTAGAATCGCGGCTGAAAATCAAGAAGTTGTACGGAGGCCAGGAAGGTCACGATTTCGCGACATGTCGCGAAATCGCGACATGTCGCGTTTTCGCGGCCGACGAGGGAAGAAGTTGCCGATGCGCTGGGGACGTCGCGATTTCGCGACATGTCGCAGAATCGCGGTAGGAGAGAGAAAGTCATAAGTTGACCTGAAAGTGCATTCCGATGGGAAACAGAAGGCATCCTGGGGTAGCGACACGTGTCAAAGCGTGAGGCAGACATGCAGAGGCCGACATGCAAGCTTATTTTGCGGATTTTAATCTGTTTTTAATGTTTTAAGCTTGGATTTAATGTTTATTAAAGTGCTAATATAATCTTTTTGTCTTTCATGCAGGATTCCATCTGGCACTTGCGGGACAACCGGAAAGACCATAAAGGCAAAGTTAAAGTGCGGATTTAGTCAAGGACCGCCATGCTAGAGGAGAAGAAGCCGGTGAGAGCATTCAATGACAAATTTATTGCAGACTTGATAGCATGAAGACCATTTCAACTCGGGATGGCTTTGCGGAGATCAAATTGATGGAGAAGTGGTGACTCATCCGGCTCACCAACAGAAATTAATGGAGGCATTTATTTGCAGCTGCGGATGAATGCAAGTGGCTTTAGATTTTATCTTCTCCATTTATGGCAGTTGACTGCACAGATTTGCAGAAGGGTTAAGTTCTATCCAGAACTTTGATTTTAAATGGATTTTTATTGTAAAACCCGGGTCCTAGGGTTTAAGTGCGATAAGATTTAGGGTTTGAGCAAGATATTTTGAAAAGATCAGGGTCTGTCCTGAGTCTATAAATACAGATTCTAAATGTAATCGCAGGAGGCGGAGACTTAGAAATAAAAGGCTTATAAGCAATTTCTTGCAAATTTTGTGAAATCCTTTGTTTCTGGACTTGGAGTTGATGTGCTTTAGCTTTTCTGTGATAGCATGGCCAGGAGCCTAATATTTTGCAGAGTGTGATAAGTGTATCTTCTTTTGTTATCCGTTCCATTTAAAGTTTGTTAGATATATGCTGTAAATCTGACATTATCAAGTTTAAATATGTTGTTAGGCTTCAGTTGTTCTCTTGTCTGCTAGGGGAAATTACAGATTTGAGGTTAAGTTTGTTCTAATTGCTCTGTCTTCACTGTGTGAGCTAGGCTACCGGTGAAAGATACCAGTTTTAACCAGTTGCCCTTGGATTTATAATTTTTTGCTAGATCTGTTTCACTCTGCCTTGTGCTCTTAGTTGAAAGTGATCTTAGACTGACTGGACACTTTCTTCTTTGATTTGTTCTGTTGTGAAGCTAGTAGCATAGATAAAATTGACAGTTTGGGTTTTACAGTTGATGTTTGATAAACTTCTCTTTTCTGCCCTACCCTACCCTCTCTTTGTTTTCGGTGAATGATCCATTTTTATTTTCTTTGTTTGTCTTTTATTTAAATCTGCTGACCCATGAGAGCTAGATCAAGAATTCAAGTTAAATCCGATGAAACAACTTTTGCAACTCATCGAACAAGTTCAAGAACCCCCCGTAAGGTAACGAGAGCGATCCATATTGAAATCTATTCCGAAGTGGAAAAGAGTGAATTGCCATTCGACCCAACTCGTAACTCGCACCTTGGATAACCAGCTAGATCCTAAAGTGAGTGGGATTCGTCCCGTGGGTGTCTCCGGAGCTTCCTTGCTTCATCCTTCCCGGGGTGTGCATGAAAGCCAGACCAACAGATCCATGGAGTACAATGTACTTCTTGGAAGACCTTGGATGAGGGAAATGAGATGTGTCCATTCAATACTACGTCAATGTTTGAAATATGTTCATGAGGGATAGGTACATTGCATACCAATGAAAACCAATCCGTTTAAATATTGCAATTTTATCTCAAATCCTTATGAGTCCATGCTCCCTTCCACTCATAATTTTCTTTCATCATCATCCAATCCATCCACCACTTCAATTTCTTCATCAAAGGATCCCATTCCTAAATATTTCCCTACCATCAATCCTCATCAAGCTTCCACATCTTTGTCACCTTCATCAGTGACTACATGCACATGTGGTCACAGTCATTTCACATCATCAACATTATTGCCATCCACATCATCACTTTCCACTAAGCAGCATTCCCAATCCAATCCATATCCTTCACCCAATGTTTCACAAGTCAAATTTATAGACTATGAAACATACCCATCTTCGCCATCCCCCAAGCTATCATCCGACCATGATCCTCCCATATCATCCCAAGTCAAGGTCCACCTTACTAATCCTAGTATTGGTGAATACGTGGTCCAAGACATCACCATCATGCCCCTCACCATCCCTAGTGCTAAGGATTTTGGTCACCCACATGACTCACCTTTAGTAATAGGATAAGTCTATAACATGGGTTCAAATCCAAATAGCATAAATTTTGTATATGGGGGGATTGATTCTTCATCAAGTCCAGCATCCATAGAGGAACCCAAAGAACCACAACTTACCAATATTCCAAACATGACAAGATTCCCATCTTGATATTTTCACATTATAAATTGGCAAGGTCATGGATTAGGATTGCATGAATATGGAGTGCATCAACCCATCAATGTTCCATATCAAGAGGTGCATGACCATTCAGGTCTAGGCTACCACCCAATTTCCACCACATCTTCTCTTGAAAAATCCTTCTAAAGTCTTAACCTTAATTCAGAAGAAGAATCCCTCCATCCCAATAATTATAATGAGGAAATCTATGAATAATTTGAGCTTATGTCGATAATTTCAAATGAATCAGAAGAAGAATCGAAACCCATCATTCCCTATTCTAAACAAGATGAGTTTTATCTCAACATGTTCCCCATCCATGAGCTCATATTTCGCTTGCTTCTTCCACAATATCGGGTCACCCCTACCGGTGAACCTCCACATACATTCCATTAAGCCATTCCATAAGCCAAATTGTAACATATGTACATAACACAAAAATAGTGGTTATCATCACTACCAAAAAAAAACATGTTTTCTTTCTTTGCATTACATATGTAAATATATCATTTAGTAAAATGTATTTTGTGTTTCTTGTTGTTGTTTAGGTTAACTAAGCCCCTAGCACTAATTCCTAGGTCCATTCCATTCCATCCAACCTTATCCACCTTACCCATAAGTCAACATGAATCCTAGTGATTTATTCACCCCGCTCTATAATCCATACGATCTAGCTAAACCAATTTCGATTGACACAAGCCTTATTTATAAGGACAAAATTTCCTCACCTCCATCCTTTGCCAAATTTGTCTTGTTGGAGGAAATTTTAAGGGCTTCCACCAACTACATTCCTCCATCCCCTCCACCCTCGTCTTCACCTTCACCTTCAAATCCTGAGGTTTTCCAAGCAAAAATAGATGAGGATAAGCCAGAAGAGTTTGATGACATTCATTTTATCCCTACACCCCATCAGCTTGAGGAATTTTCCCTTATGTCTATTGAATATACTATCGATGTGGACCTTAGTTTAGAAAAAGACAATCCCCAAATTGTCAAACTTGGTAAAAATTTATCACCTGATGAACAAGAGCAATTTATTGGTCTCCTCAAGAGAAAAAAAGGTATATTTGCATGGTCCTATAAGGACATGCCTAGTCTTGACCCTAATTTGGTTATCCATAATCTCACCTTACAACTTGATGCTAAGTCGATCAAACAAAAACTTAGGAGAATGCATCCTATCGTGGCCCTCTTGGTAAAAATAAAGCTTCAAAAACTCTTAGACGTGAACTTCATAGTTCCTATTGACTATCCTAAGTGGCTTTCAAACATGGTACCTATTTGTAAGCCTAATGGAGTGATACATGTTGTTGTGGCTATTCCACAACGTACCCCAAAATTGGGGACCCACCTTTTTGTTTTGGTATCTGGATCTTTACATTTCATTTTTAGTGTCTGATGCTTTCGTTTGTTATGGGCTTGCAGTTATTGTCAGTTTTGATCGACGATTTTTATTGTCGACAACTTTTTCTTGTCGACGATTTTTTATTGTCGACAACTTTTTCTTGTCGATGATTTTTTATTGTCGACAACTTTTTCTTGTCGATGATTTTTTATTGTCGATGACTTTTTGTTGTTAGCAACTTTTTGTCGTCAATTTTTTGTTTACGACTTTTAGCATCATTTTTTTGTCGACAATTTTTATCATCAATGTTGTGTTAGCAATGTTATTGCTAATATTGTGTTGTTGTTTTTATCATGTATGTGTAATGTGCTTGTGTCCTATCAATTCAAGAGAAAGTTCTAATAAAATATATGTCTATATGCATATTTCATATATATATGTATAGATATATGAGAATAAAAAGAAAAATAAAAGTAAAAAGAAGTAATAAATTATCCATCTATTATTGGAGTTTAATGCCCATGATAGATGTGTATAAGAAGTATTACTTTAAAAAAATAAATAAATAAATGAATTGATTATTTTGGCTTACTAAAATGATAGGTTAGTTTGTGTCTAATAAAAGGGTTTTGTCATCTTAATTATTTTTGCAGAGACCTCGATCAAGCGTGGTGAACACGACAACTTCGGCAATGGATACCCAACAGGCGGCGACGGGACGGCCATACAAGTGACACTACGAGTTTTGTGGTAAACCAATGATGGTCTACGAACTCACAAACGAACGTGGGTGGAGACCCAATTCTATATGACGACCAGGATTGGTGATAATAAACACCATAAATGACAGAACACACTATGCCAATTTACCCATAGAAGCACAACGAGCTCCCATTACCCGGCTTATTTACGAATACAATGCATGGACGGGTTTTGGAACCTAATATCACGGGTAACAAATTTGACCAGATGATGCAGAGGCTTAATATAGTCTAATTTTATAAGAAATTACCATCGTGGGAGTGGGCCAAAGCCTAATGATAGAACTCCTAAACAAAGAGCATGACTAACGATAACACGATGATAGATTGTGGGGTGTTCGGACACCTTGGATAGCATTGAAGATGATGTGGACCATTGATCGGAGAGGCATCGATGTTCATGAGATCATGGCATCAGGAAAGGTGAAAGCTGACGGTGACATGGAGAGGAGCTTGAGGAGTTCCATGCAGAAGACATCGAACTACACACTGGATGAAGTCATGGAAGACGATGACGAAATTCAAGATGCCATCGAGGGTTATAGTCAGTCATCTGACATGGAACAACGACGATATGGATGAGATGCGGCACAATGATCATGCAAGAGACCTAAAAAAATGCAAGGTGCCAAGAGTTTCAAGAATTGTGATGAAACATGGGCTCCCTACATCTTTGGCGGTATCAGTGGACAGCGTCGATTCAGGCTGAGGTGGGTTTGAAGGCATCACTTAGCAGCAGACGTCGATGTTGAGTTTTGACATGGTAGTTGGACGCCACTCGGATGTCATGGTGCAGCGAACATGGAGTGGATGAAGTGGGGAGCCAGTCACAAAGTTTGTAGCAGATGGATCAAGCTGTAGCCCAACGAACGTGGACCAATTACAGCAAAATCTAGTAGTGATAGGTCAATCAAACGAACGAGCAAGTATGCTGAAGGATGTCATGAGACGATGTTGGTGGCAATAACGTCGTGTATCTCAAGGAAGATGGGTGCTAATGGTTAGACACCGGTAATGGGGGTGGGTCCGACGACAGATACCAAATTATAATTTTGGGTATACATGAGACAATGCTTACGCGAAAAGAAACCCAACAAGCCCAGAATAAGGACAAATACATAGAGGAATGCGCAGTGTGACATGTGTTACAAAGTAGTGCGAATGTTAATGGTGGTCAAATAATATGATTCATCGCTACATATTGTGGATGAGGATATCACAGCACCACCACGAGTATGAGTGTGGAGTAGAGCAGGTTCTAAGCATCATAAACATAATCATCGCAGTATCTCATAGTTTCAGAGGCTACGTCGCCATACTTTGGGGGTGGTTATTGTAACGCATGGTGACAGGTGCGGGATGTGTCATCGAAACACTCATCGAGGAGCCAAAGCTATGTGTAATGCCCAAATACTCAATGAGGATGGTGACAAATGATATAGGAGAAATTTTAATGGATATTTAATGATATGAGGGATATATGATCATTGGTAGTGTAAAAGCCATGTGGCCACCTAAGGCACCCACAAATGAGTTAACGAAAACCAATAGGTATGCAAGTGGATTAATTCAATGGAAACCATTTTGTACCCGCATATGTGGCTCATAAAAGCAATTTTTAGTAAGGAGTTTCTTATGTTAATAAAGTGATAATGTAACTGTTACCATTGAAAGGTACACGTTACAAAAATAAGCAAATGGAAGAGGACGAAGCGAGTAATTTTCAGCAAAGAAAAATAGAATGAAATGTAAGAAAGGAAATCAAACGCGGCTAATGAAGAGTTGCAAGAAATGAAAAGATAGTGTTCGAAGGGGACAGGAAATTTTAAATAAGCCATGCAAACACGAAAAAGGGGGTTGGAAACTTTTTCAGAGAAGATTGCAGGAATGAAGGCAAGGCCTTGGCACTGGGTTTTTTTGGATATTTTCCTTCCACATTGGACTGGTTCTTTGAGAAAACCAGATTTTTGCCATGTACAATGACATATTTTTTTAATACAGAAAATTTTAGAAAGTTGCATTTTATGGGCAAGAAAGGAGGAGTCATTTTCTGCATGCAAGATTAAATGTCTATTTTTCCCTTTTCAGATTTTAGGCTTGTAAATGGAGTTTATGCAAGTTTCTTGGTTGCTTCATGTGAATGCTTAAATATGAAAACCTCTTTTAAACCCTAGAAGCCAGCACTTAGCTTATCCGGATTGTGCTTGTTTTGCAAGTCCAATAGGTTAGGTTGCATGCATGAAAACCTCACATCTTCGGTTTTGTCGAAATAGGATAGCATCATACTGAATGCATTTTATTTTCAGTTTTCTGCATTTTCTTTCAACTTTTTTTGCATTTTATTTTCCAGAAATTTTAATTTTTTTTTAATTTTCAGGCATTAAAATAAACATTTAAAAATTTTCAAAATCCAAAAATAATTTCACCATTGCGTAGGTTATACTTCAGAATTCCAATACGCATTTTGAAATTTCATTTTCGGAGTTGTTTAGTATTTTTAAAAATTCACCGAAGTTGTTGTTTTATTACAGATTTTAAAAAATCCGAAAATAGAAAATTTCCATTTTTGGGCCGAATTTCATTTTTTCAGTTTTTTTTTGCACTCATGAGCCTATGATGACATTCCCTTCATGAAAATTCCAATTTCATTGAAGGAGTTATGTTTTATGGCATTTCACAAATTTCCATTTTTTGGGCCTAAAATTGCCCTCTTCATAAAAATTCTAATTTTACGAAAGAGGGGTAATTTGAGTATTACATTGAAGGTCATTTCTTCAAAGCACTTAATTGTTCATCTTAATGAAAATTTGATTTCATCTAAGAGGGATAAGTTAAAGTGACATTTAAAGCCCTTAATTTAAGGCCATAAATTATTGCCTCTTTGCGAAAACCTATTTCACCAAAGAGGGATAGTTTATCGATCATATTGAAAGCTATCTTCATCTTCATGATAAGAAGCCATATTTGGACTTAATAAAGAAGATAAAATCTACCTTAAAACTCTCAAGATAAAAGGAATTAAGGCACTACATCGTGGTCATATGAGGGCCAACTCACATTTGCTTTATTTTGGTTCAATGAACAATCACTAAAGTTTCATGGTAAAATAAACCAACATTGCCCCTTGTTTACAGTTACTTGCAATCACTAAGGTGTTCCAAGCATTTAAATTGAATATCTTTATTTGAGATTACTAATATACATATGCAAATGCTAAATATAGCGGAGACCTTGGAGAAGTTGTTTATTTAACTTCTTTGCAAGAGGGGATTTGGAACCCAAATCCTAAGGGAGAGTGTATTTTCACAATTGGGTGAAAATACCACTCAACACACGTATACACTAAATTTTTAGATCTCAACAAAGAGTATCCTAAGGATGACTTCCCTCTTCTAAATACTGATACTCTTAATGATACCTGTGTTGGCCATGAAATACTTTCACTCATGGACGATTTCTCAAGATACAACCAAATTCGAATAAATCCTGATGACCAACACAAAACAAAATTCACATCTTGGGGAACTTTTTTTTACAAGGTGATGTCCTTTGGCCTCAAAAATGTAGGTGCCACTTATCAACATGCCATGACATACATTTTCCACGACTACATGCATAATATTATTGAAGACTATGTGGATGATATCTTGGCTAAATCTAAAACTCGATAAGAACATATTGGTGTATTGGAGAAATTTTTGATCGACTCCTAGAGCATAATGTAAGGTTGAATCCCAAGAAATGTGTCTTTGGTTTTACCTCAGGTAAACTTCTAGTATTCATTATCTCCAAAATAGGCATTGAGGTGGACCCCAACAAGGTCAAAGCCATCATGGAGATGTCTTCCCCAACTAACTTAAATAAATTGTGTAGTTTACAAGGAAATATTCAATCAATCCATCGCTTTATTACATAAATTTTTGACAAATGTAGGTCATTCAATCACCTACTATAAAAGGAGATGCCATTCTCTTGGATAGATTAATGTCAAAAAACCATCGATGAAATTAAGCAATACCTATCTTCTTCGCCAGTCTTAGCTCCTCCTCATCCAGGGGTCCTATTTTACCTTTATATCTTAGCAATGGACTTTGCATTAGGGAAAATGTTTGCACAAAAGAATGAACAAAATTGAGATCAAGTTGTCTATTACATTATCCTAACATTGGTAAGCTATGAGACTAAATATGCTTATGTAGAAAAATTATGCTTAGCAATGATTTTTGCCACTAAGAAACTTCGACATTACATGCTTAGCCATACAACTTATGTAATAGCTAGATAAAATCCTCTGTGTTACATGATGTCCCACACTTACAATAATACTCGTACCTCTAAATGGATAATGCTCCTCACTGAATTCGACTTGGATTTCATAAGCCAAAAATCCATTAAAGATAAGGTAATAGCCGATCAACTTGCGAAAGCTCCACTACCTAGTTATCATCCTTTGATTATTGAACTCCCAGATGATTCGTTATTTGCTATCATTGAACAAGAATAATATGTCATTCTAGAGGAAGACATTGATATCACACTATTCTTTTATGGCTCTAAGTGCATGAAAGGTCAAGGTGTTGGAGTCATATTTCACACACCACAGGGGGTACCTATCCCCTTGTCATTCAAACTAGACTTCCAATGCATAAAAAACACTACAGAGTATGAAGCCTTAATATTAGGTCTTCAATCAACTATAGCTATGATCATTAATCATATTAGGATATTTGGTGATTCTCAACTTATCATCAAGCAAATCAACAAAGAATACCAATGAAAAGAACCTACCATTAAGTTTTATCATGAAGTAGCAATGAAGTTGCTCTCTAAGTTTTATTGGTATGAAATCAATAGCTTGCCACGTTTGACTAATAGATTTGCAGATGCGATGGCCTCCCTTGGATCATTGATTCCAAAAGATTCATTTGGAGAGGTACAACCCCTTATCATTTCAACGGTCTCTAAATCTGCAATTTCCCATGCTGAATCTAAATATGAAAAGGATGTTTGCTTTATCCAATCGAATTCATATGAGCCTTGGTCAAGCAAAATAGTAGCCTTTCTCAAAGTGATATGTCTCAAAATACCAAACACACTTTCAAGCAAAAGGTAGCTCATTTCATTCTTTTGGGGGACGTGTTGTATAAACATGGTTATGATGGAGTCCTCCTTCATTGTCTTGAGGCTAGTGAGGCTCAAAGAGCCATAGTTGAAGCCCATGATGGTACTTGTGGTGGTCATTTTAGTGGAATGGCCATTGCAAAGTGTATTTTACGCATGGGTTATTATTGTCCCATAATGGAATGTGATTGTTGCACATATGTTAAACATTGCAAAAAGTGTCAAGAACATGCTAATTTAACTCATGTACCATCACAAGCTTTGCAGCCCATTCAAAGACTTTGGCCCTTTTCACAATGGGGTCTAGATCTAATTGGAAAAATTTCACCTCCTTCCTTAGGACAACATACATTCATCATCACAACCACTGAATACTTCACAAAGTGGGTTGAGGCAATTCCTCTAACCAGCATGATAGGACCTAGAATTGTGGAGTTTATACTCCATCATATCATTTGTCATTTTGGTATCCCCTCAAAAATCATTTTAGACAATGGCAAGTCTTTCAAGAACAAGGATGTTAGAGCACTTTGCAAGAAATATAAAATTCAACATAGTTTCTCGACTCCTTATTACCCACAAGCAAATGGACAAGTTGAAGCTTCCAATAAGACCTTAATTGCTATTCTCAAGAAACTTGTCAAAGAAAATCATAGATATTGGCATACACAAATTCCCTTGGCATTATGGGCTTATTGAACAAGCATCCACACACCTACAAGGGCAACACCATTTTCATTGGTCTATGGAGCCGAAGCAATCATACCTCTTGAGCTCGAGATCCCTTCCTTGTGAATTTCTTTGTAGGAATTCATAGATGATGACACTACTAGACAAGCATGTCTTGACCAACTCACACTTCTTGATGAGATGTGAGTCAATGCTTTAGAGCATTTACGAGTTTATCAAGACCACCTCAAACGTGCTTACAACACCAAAGTTCATCTATGTGAATTCCAAGTAGGAGATCTTATCCTTAAAGAGAACCAACAAAACACCAATGCATTGCCACATCTTCATGATAAATTCATGGCTAATTGGTTAGGTCCATACATCGTTACACAAAGAGTGGGTAATGGTACTTATAGACTTGCCAATCTAGAGGGAGAGGAAGAATCCAAACCACTTAATGTTATACACTTGAGAGCATTCTATGCATGATTTTATTACTATATATGTATATATACATGGCTAATACACAAAAACATTTGCATACACTTCATTCATAACATTGCATTTCACCTACATTCACATTCCAAAAACAATGCATTCACCTACATTTCATATTGCATTTCACATTTCATAAAATTGCATGTCATACATTGCATTCACATCCACATTTTACATTTCATATAGGGATCATTTATTAAGTTTAAGGTCTTAATTGGTCCAACAAAAGTCATGTTGCCTTAATCAGGGGCACCTTCACAATGTCATCCACACAATTCCACTAAGTCAAATTGCCATTAGCACAAACCACAAATTCACAAACCCTAGGTGTTTTCGATCACTCAGCCACTCCTAGTGTTTTAAGCAACCTCTAAAATACATGTCAAGTTCCTTTTAGGACCATTGCACATCTCAAACTAAGAAAATCTTGAGTTTTGGGAATTGACTCCAAAATATTCTTGAACCAAACACAATTTTCACATCTTAAAAACATCTTGTGTCAAAGAGGGATAACACCATACTTGGTATGAACCTTGAAGTGAAAAGGGTCATCCTTGCTAGTCCCATCATGCAACATAGTCCATAAAAATAGTGGTTTTCACCACTACCACAATTCCAAAAATAAAAGAAAGAGTAGGGAAAAATCCCTAACAAAAACTCTAAATATTTTACATCACACACCACTGATCAATTGGGTTGTAAGGATCATACTACATTTCCAGTCAGACGGTTAGGTAGTCATCCCCAAAACTTAAGAGATCAAAAAAAAATTCATGGACTATGGAGTTAGCCTCCATCGAAGCTATAGACGCTTGACTGGCAATGGAGTACGCTCATGCATGGCGACATGTCTCTTTTAAAAGAGACCTCTGACCGCTCATACGGATAAGCTAGCTTCTTGGTTTCATCCATAATAGGTTTACCCAATTTACTCAAGATGAGTTAATGAACTCACTTGCACACACATTGGTTCTTTATTGTCTCAGGTCATTACCATGCTCTTGATTCGATAAATGAATTCACTGCACACACATTTGGTCCTATAAGGATTAGGTAGTTTTAGTGGGTTTGTTTGATACCACTAGGATGTTTGAGTCTCTGCAAAATAGGTAGTTTTCCATATCAACATCCATGTCTTCTTCCATATCAACATCCATGTCTTCTTCCATATCAACATCCATGTCTTCTTCCATGTCAACATCCATGTCAGTTCATAAGTCATTCATCCCATTCACCACCAAGTTTGGTGCCCCTGATTAAACAATAATGCTAACAAAATGGCCAAGAAAAGATCTAAACTATAAATTATCATTAGCACATGCCATATTGCATTAATCATCCATACATGCCATCTTGCATTAATCATCCATAACATATCATATGCATTAATCATAAATATAAAACATGCATAACACAAAAAGCATTCACACAAAAATATAACACAAAAGGTAAAAGCCATGTATATATATATGTATAAATATCGCATATACAATGAGTACCCAAAGGCTACATACAATGGAGAACCAAGGCTCATATACAAAAGTGCATCTAAGCACTAGCTATCTCCTCCAAGAGGACCCCTATGACCTAGAGGGAGCCCTAGACCTAGAGCTATGCCTAGACTCGCTACGCCTCGTACCCCCAAACACAGATGAGGTTGGAGGATCAAGAAGTGGAATATGATGTTCCATCAACCTATCCTCCAATGCCTCGATATATATATGCCAAGATCAAAGGTGTGCTATATTGACATTATGCCGACGCTCTCTCTCTACTAGCTCTACTTGGAGCCTCACGATCCTCGCATCCCGCTTCACCACCTAATGCTCCAACTGTGCCCACTCCTCACTTTGTCCTAGAGGTACATCTGGAACCTCCTCTACATCCTCCCTATCTCCTCTGTCTCCCCCAATATTAGGATCCTGCTACATTGCACCCTTTTCCCTCTACCTATGACTATCAGATCGAAGGCATTGCTACTACTTGGGGGCCTCTTGGGTCCCCTCATCCTAGGTCTCCTGAGTACCCTCATCCCTTGCCTCTCTAGCTCTATCCCCATCAGCTTCTCCTCGAGGTAGTGCCCATGGTGGCTGAGCCATGAACCATGCATCATACTCTATGGTCATCCCCACATCCTCCACATTCAAGAGATCCATCTCCTCATCATCCTCCAAGACCACCCTCCATGGCTCCATGTAAGGTAGCTCGATCTCCTCTCGATGTCTCCTATACCACATTGGCTCATCAAGGACATCCTACCTCAACCTAAACTAGCGGAGCACTCATGAGAATTGGAAGTACTCCACCTCACTCCTATGCCTCCCAACCACCCACCTACCTTGCCATACCCACCAAGTGCTCTCCATCCCCGGTCCACTAGGCACCCAACCATGGCCTCCACACCACTTGGGTGGATTTCAATCCAACCCATATCTCCCTACCACTACCCCTATCAGGTTCCAAGGGAACCTGCACCTAGTACTATTTGGGGCCACAATATTGGCCAACATGAACATCACCAAAGCATAGAGGGGGTCCAAATCCTTGTCCACATACATGGAAAAATAAGATATGCCCCCACTCTCCACCTTCACCCCCTACCATGCATCCCCAAACATCCTCATCATCTTTATCTTTTGGTTGAGCCCGACCTCAACCTAGATCCCCTCCACCGGTACCTTGAGGATGCGATATACATCCTCCAAGGTAACTATCACCTCACCTATGGGGAGCTAAAAGGTCCCCTTGTATGCATCCCACCTCTCTACCAAGGTGGAGAGGTACCCCTCATCGGCCCTCACCACATCCAATCGGGCTACCTCTACTAGCCCCACCTCCCCCAGCAACTCCCACTCCTCATCCGTAATCACCTTCCTCATCCCGGGGATGTAAGGTGAAAATTGGTGTTGAGCCTCCAAAATCCTAAGCTACAACACAACACAAAATATTAGTTAATAATTTTGAAAAAAAACTTTGCATAATACAAAAGCATAATGTTACCTCAGCCACTCGCGCCCCATCCGTAGCCCCGACCCCCACACCAGCTCCCTCCGCCACCATAGCTTCCATGCCCAAACTTCAATACCTCACTTCACTCCTCACTTCCCCTCACTCCTCATAGACAGCTTCTCAAACTCCCAAATGCACAAATGAGCTTCAATATTGTGCAACAAGCTATTTATAGTTGCTTTAGGTGCCTTGGGATACCCATGGGTATTTCTTGACATGTTGAAGCACCCACGAGCATTTCTATAGACAACAAGCACCTACGAGCGTATCCATGCATTCATTCTATCATTTTATTATGTTTTGTGAAGATTACAACTAATTTGGATGCATAATCATCGTTTGCGACCACATTTTGCAAATTCATAACACAAGTTACAAAAGCACCCCAAAAGGGTACAAATCTTCACAAAATGATGATCATCATCATTTTCATCATTCATACATCATCTTCACTTCATTTCACATCATCATTTGCATATTTTCCCAAGTTCATATACAAATTCAAGTGAACCTCGTATCTAGTGTTCTATTCTATCTCCTTGGCGATTGCAACAATTTGCGTCCATGCAATTCGGTAAGATGAATAGCTTACCATAAGGACACTTGTCCATGATCATCATCACTTATCTCCTTGCTCGAGATCACAATCATATTTGATACTTCACATTTTGAGTGAAACCTTGCCAAGAGAAAATTTGCACAAACGTTGTCATTGATGGCCTAGTTCATGGGGCTTAAAACATGGACAAAATCAACTTTCATCATTACACATTTCCTTGACAGTCATCATAGAGATAGGCACTAGCTAGGATGATTGGTTCCAATCATGGGAATTATTCAACAGTCACTAGCAGGCCCTCCAAGGTTGACTCTTTTTATTTTTCTTTGCATACTCATCTTTGCATATCAATGACGTCGAAAGGCAAAGTGTTTCAACAACATCGAATCACCCCAAAATTTGGGGCAACCACATTTGGTTTTGACTTTCCCGCAATGGGATACATCTTACATGATCATGGCATCTACACTTGGCAAAAATCCCTTCATCTGTTAGGGTACAAAATAGACACAATCATTCTTCCTATTTCACCCATTTCAAAAATCCCTTCATCTGTTGGGGCATAAACAGACGCATATTATATCCCATTTCAAAAATCCCTTCATATATTGGGGCATAAATAGATGCATCTCATACATTTTTCATACATCCCTTAATCTATTGGGGCTATCTATATGATCTAGATTTAACCAAACCAAGATCAGTTATCTCAAGTACATAAATTTTTGAAACAAGCATCTTGGGGGTCCTTAATCCCACAGGGTCCTTCTGATAAATGCATGACCATTCATCTTAAGGTTGTCTCCCAATCTACATTCATGCATGATGAATCACAATGGGAACAAGCTATTCACTCAATCAAAACCCAATCTTATCAATATTGACTCACTCAATTAAAATATTTTCTAAAACTTGGAAGTGTCCCTTAGAGATTATCGCATGTTGTAAAATGAACATTCAAGTAGAAAGCGACCAAATATATCTTGTTAAGAGATATCCTTTATCATTGAAGCTACAATGGTCTTCTCCTTCATTATCTAGAGCACAAAGAATCTACTTGGACAATCTCACAAACTCGTGATGGTACTTATGGTGGCCATTTTTTTGCTTATGTTAGGAAGTGCATTAAATTCCAGCATCATGCTAATATATCACACTTACCTTCTCAGGCCTTACAACCGATTCAATTTGTTTGGCCTTTTTTGCAATGGGGTTTTGATTTAATTGGGAAAATATTACCCTCATCATCAGGTCATCACACATTTATCTTAACAACCATAGAATACTTCATTAAATGGGTGGAAGCTATCCCTCTTACCACTATGACTGGAGCTCATATTACGGAGTTCATACTCCATAATATCATATGTCATTTTGGTATTCCATCCAAAATAATTTTGGATAATGGAAAACCATTTAAAAATAAATATGTGTGTGCTTTAACTTTAAATTACAACATTCAACATAATTTTGCTACTCCCTATTATCTACAAGCAAACGAACAAGCAGAGGCATCCAATAAAATAGTAGTTGCCATCCTTAAGAAAATTATCGAGGAAAACCACAAATATTGGCACCTTCAATTGCCTCTATATAGCACTAGTATTCATATGCCCACTAGGGCAACCCCATTTTCGTTAGTCAATGGCACTAAGGCCATTATACCCCTAGAGTTAGAAATCCCTTCGTTGTGCATCTCATTGCAATATTTCATCGATGATGACACTACATGACAAGTTAACCTTGACCAATTGACCTTTCTTGATGAACAATGAGTTAATGCTCTTGAGCACCTTCATGTTTATTAGGATCACCTTAAACAAGTTTATAACATGAAGGTCCACCTAAGGGAGTTCAAAGTTGGAGATATTGTGCTTAAGGAAAATTAACAAAACTTCAACTTACCACCACACTTGCGAGACAAATTCACAGCAAATTGGCTAGGCCCTTTTATCATCACATAAAAAATAGGGCCAGTAAATTATTTTCTCACCTCTCTTGAGGGTGTGGAGGAACCTAAACCTCTTAACATTATTTATTTGTAGGTATTTCATGCATGACACATAATACATAAAAAAATAGAAAACAATTAAAATTACAAAAACAACAAAAATATTACCAAAAATTTCAAGCAAATTAGAAAACATAAAAACACATAAACAATACAAAACATTAAAATACAAAAAACAATAATTGCTTTACATCATCATGTATTTCATTGCATTAATATTAATTGCATTAGGCATATCCATCCATTGCACTTGCACTAGACAAGTTGTGTTTACATTCTTACGAATGATACCATGTTTGTATGCCAATCATGAATCTTAAATCAACCTTATCCATCATCAACATTTGTAGTTTTCTTTATGAGCTTTTTCTTATTAAGAGGTCCTCATAAGATAGGTTAGATACTGGATAAATATCAACAATGATGTTTAGATGACCATTGGCTATTTTATGCACACCTTTTAGTTTGCAAAATATTTTAGGGAGAACCCTTACATTCCACATATCATTATCATCCACATGCCCATTTGTGAGTGTTAGAGTTAAAGTGCACTATGCCTTCAGTTTGACACTTGTCAGTTTCATTGACAAGTGTCATGTTCATAATATAGGCCTTGTGCCTATTTATGTAACACATTTTTATGAATAATTAATTCCCTTAAGTTTTCCCTCCTGACATTTGGTATCAGAGCAGGCTTTCCCTACCCTGTGAAACCCTTGAGGGGGGATTTCCCTCATAGAAATCCTCCCTCCCCCCATTTTTTTTCCATATATATTTTTTTTTAATTTTTACCGAGGGAGTATGCTCTCCATCATTTTATGGATCAGAAACCAGATGGTTAAAATATAGAGTTTGAGAAATTATTATTTATTTTTGTCTTATGTGTTTTTTTCAACGTTCACTGTTTGGAGCAGTTTGCCCACCACTGTTGAAGGTTTGCTGTTGCTCATCCATGGAAACTGAGACCGGTCTTACTGATGCAAACCGCTGCATATCCCTTGAAGCTGCGGTCACATTCAATGCAGCTGGTGAAGCCACCAAACCAGCACCCAATGGCAGGTTGTTGGTCCCTTGAAACGAAGAAATGCCAACAGATCCAGGCTGTACTGATGAAACCATTCCTAAAGAGTTGGGCAATAAACATGGGAGCCTTGAAAGAGAGGCTCATATTCTGCAGCAGCGTAGATGCCGAGCCGACGGATTTGCTATTGATCACCAGATTATGGAAGCCGTGTCATAGCTGAATGAAATTTGTCCACGCAGGCATCAGGAGAACCCATATATTCTATTCTCTGAATAAAATTGAAAATTTATCTACATTTTGATCGGCATTCGTCGAAGATTTGCTTCTACAGGGTTACGATTTGTTGAGTTTCGATTGAATTAGTGGTTTGGGCTTTGTTGGCTTGGCCATGGAAGATCTAGACTCGCGAGTGCTGTACTATTGAAAAAAAATTGAGCAACATGTATCCGCAAAATTACTGATGGTGCGGTGCGACAGCGACGCCTGGCCCGTGGTGGTGGCGTTTTGAATTTTTATTGCAGCCGGGGATGGAGACATTAGCATCGTACCACTAGGACATTAGTCTCGATGGCGGAGGTCGACCATCGCAATGACGTTACCACGCGACGCCCTCATTTTTTTTCTCTCTACCGAAGAAGAGAAGAGAAGGCGAGAGATTGTGTGTTGCATTTTGTAAAGATCAAAAAGTTGAAGGGAACAAATTTTGTTCGAGTCTTTCGGATGGAAAGACCTTGAGGAGGAACTTCGGCGAGAAAGAAAGGAGTTTCAAACTCGGCAGGGAGCGTCCGAGAGGTTTAGGCGTTCGCGGTGAGACGAAGAACGAACGTTTCAGAAGTGGAATGAGAATTGAGGCCGAAGAATGGACGACAAGAGTAGGATTTTGTTGATTTTTGCAACAATTCGATTCAATTTTTAAGCAGGCTCGGGTTGCACAGCGTAGGCTATGGGAGGCGACATGAAGGACGATGCGCACACTCAGACTCTTGATGTTGCTTCTGTTATGGAGTTTCCATGACTACCGACATCGCTACCATGGCAGGGGTGCCCTCTATCGCAACGGTTTTGCCACTGCGACAAAGGAGCAATTTTCGGCGGATGAGCGAGATTTTCAGCAAAAAAAATAACACCGGCCAAAAAATCATGTTGATGTGCATGCGTCGGATGTTGGAGTTGAATATCTATTAAATGATTGAAGTACCAGTTGTATGACCGCCACCCCCAGTAAAGTCATTTGCTGTGTTAAATCGCTCCACTGGTGCACGAGTTCTGTTACGAAAATTTTGTTATTGCCGCCGAATCCTATGAATTATCTTCTTGCTATTTTTTTTTTATCATGGCCGACAGGAAAACATTTTGACCAGTTTTTTTTTCCACATGCAAGTGGGAGTGGAAGGCCCTCATGGCCTCTTATTGTATTTTTTCAGAGAGTTGAGGGAAATTGATGCTATTTTTTCCGCCTGAGAGCGATGCCGCCATTGAGCGATGTTGTTTATTTTGCTGCCTAGAGAGGCATGCTATTGTTGTTCACATGATGAAGGCCCCTTTGATGGTGGAATATAGGGGTATTTATAGTCGTTGGAAACGGTTTTCCGCGACGGACACATTGGTGGTGTCCAATTGTAATTTTGAGGCTGTTTCAATTGAGTTTTTTAGCCTCAAAATTTTTCTACCTTGGAGTGCACTTTCGGTTGTACTCGACACTCCCAAGGTACTTTCATATGTGATCCTTGTAACTAGTGATCTTGTCTATACACTTGGCAAATGCAGCGGTTGGTTACCCCTGCATTTCTATGGGATGACATGGTCACCATAAGGACACTTATACTAGGGACTACAGACATAGACACCCTAGACTCTATCCGATGTTGTTTTTGGATCTACTTCTAAAGACTACAGACGAAGACACTTCAGAAGATTCTCTTCTTTTTCTTCTTCTCTCCTCCTATTTTGATCTATGGCTCATTTTATTGTATTGAGTGCATTTTCGACAGAGACCGACACTCTTATATGGCTCGTTTTTCCTTTCATTAGGTGCATTTTCGACAGAGACCGACACCTTCTAGATTGAGTTCACCATGAGGAGGGATTTCATACTCATGGTGAATCTAGTTAGTGACCTACGAGTGGCAACATCCTCTGAGGATGACCTGTAGAGGCAACAGACCCAGATGTGGCTGACCCTGAGGCACCCATGATGACCCTGAGGCACTTAGACGGCTGACCCAGTGGCAACAGACCCGTGGAAGTGGCTGACCCTGAGGCAACAGACCGAGATGTATACACAGTGGATCTAGCATTATTCACAGTTGGAGAGCCAAGCGCAAAGAGCACGAGCCTAGACCAAATAAGAGAGGATGATAGGTTGTTTTATAGAAGTCAACATTAAGGGGGAATGTTACCTAATGTTGACTTGCTTTGTTTTTTCTTTAGTTAGGATAGTGCACTTTAAGGGGGAATGTTAGAGTTAAAGTGCACTATGCCTTCAGTTTGACACTTGTCAGTTTCATTGACAAGTGTCATGTTCATCATATAGGCCTTGTGCCTATTTATGTAACACATTTTTATGAATAATTAATTCCCTTAAGTTTTCCCTCCTGACAGTGAGTAACTGTATTTTTCAACATAATCAGTAAGTTGTTATAGGGTGTTTACTAGTATTTTCGGTTATTCAACCATCCCTAGTTGTCTTTCACATGTTGTAGAAAGCTCTATTGGTTTTATAAAGGTCTTTCTTTGATAGTACCTTGCATATGTCAAAATCCTAGCACACTTTTACATATTAAAATCTGAGTTTTAAACAAGGAATGATGACACTACAACGTAGTCCATGCCACCTTAAGTGAAAGGTTTCCCTTACTCATCCTATCATGTGCATGATCTAGGATGCTTAGAATTGACAAAAGGACAATCTCCTCATTACCCAAGTAATCCCTTTCTCTTACACACAAAATAAGCACATTTCCCAAAAATACAAAAAGAAACAGTGATTTTCATTACTAATAAATCCATTGCTCTTAAAGAGTAAAAAAAGTGGTTTAAATCACTAAAATGAGCAATTATCTCAAACAATCAAAAGAAAAGAATATGACCACGAGATCCAAAATAAGTTTGATAATTGAATATTTGCATTAGCATATAGTTTAGAAACTATAGCCTTTAAATAGGTTACAAAATAGTAATCAAAACTGATTGAACAGAGATCACGCCAAACAATCTATCAAGAGGAAGAGAGTTTGATTTAGAACTCTTCCACCTAGGATATTTAGGAAATTAACCATTAGATATTTAAGACAGTAAATATCTACATGGTAGAAAGTAGAAAAGTAAATGTAATAATCTACCCAAGTAGTGTAATGCAATATACTACCTATTTTACCCTAACATCCCCCCTTTATTACATTACTTTGATATACAAAGTTTATTTCGGAACAACTCAAATTTGACACGTCCAAGTGCCTTTGTGAAGATGTCTGCAACCTGTTCGTCGGTGGGAATGTGTTGGAGCTTGATCCTGTGTTTAGGAACCTCATCACGAATGAAATGACAATCTGTGTCAATGTGCTTTGTACGTTCATGGTGGACTGGGTTCTTGACCAAGTTCAAAACACCTTGGTTGTCGCAAAATAGATGAATCAAAAGTTTCTTTGGTAGACCCATAGTTGCCAAGATGCGACTTAACCATATCGCTTCACACATAGCTCCACGTGCAGCGCGATATTCTGCCTCTATTGAAGATAAAGCAACCACCTGTTGCTTTTTACTATGCCATGAGACAGGACCAGATCCAAGATGAAATACATATCCTGATGTTGACTTTCGATCATCTATAGATCCAGCGTAGTCAGAGTCAGTGTAACTCTATAAGAAGAATGAGTTATTCTTCTTATACTCTAAACCATATTCTACACTACCATGAATGTAGTGGAGGACATGCTTTGCTGCTTTCCAGTGAGAAGCCTTTGGTTCTTGCATGAACCGAGAGAGATAGTTTACAACATAAGTGATGTCTGGTCTAGTATTGGTTAGATAGATGAGGCTTCCAATCATTTGTCGATATAGCATGCCATCTACCTGTGGTGAGTCATCATACCATGATAACTGAAGCCCTGATTCCATCGGTGTTGCTTTGGGCTTACAATCAGTCATACGATATTTTTCTACTAAAGTCTTGGCATACTTTTTTTGAGTCACCCTAAGATGATTCTTCTTCTGTTCTATCTCAAGGCCAAGACAGTAGTGGAGAAGTCCCAGATCTGTCATATCAAATGACTCTTTCAAGTCATCCTTCATGGTGCTAATCATTTTCTCTGAATTATCGGTAATGATCAGATCATCTACATATAATACAAGAATCACTATTTCAGAACCTGTGTTCTTAATATAGAGATTTGCATCGGATGGACTTCTCTTGAAATCGTGCTGCAATAGGTGACTATCCATTTTGATGTACCATGCTCTTGGGGCTTGTTTCAGCCCGTATAATGATTTGACCAACTTGCAAACTTGTTGCTCATGGCCTTCCTCAGTAAATCCTTGAGGTTGAGTCATGTATACCTCTTCTTTTAAATCACCATTTAGAAAGGCACTTTTCACATCCATCTGATGTAATTTCCATCCGAATTGTGCTGCCATAGCACAAAGAATTCGAATGGTGGTCATCCTTGCTGTGGGTGCAAAGGTTTCCTCATAATCAATGCCTTCCTTTTGAGCATAGCCCTTTGCCACAAGATGGGCTTTATGCTTCTCAATGGTACCATCTGCCTTATATTTGATTTTGTAAACCCATTTGCAGCCTATGGGCTTCTTTCCTTTAGGCAAATCGACCAGCTTCCATGTTTTGTTTTTAATGAGGGATTTATGTTCAGCATCCATAGCTGCCTTCCACTGAGGTTGACTAAGTGCTTCATCAACTGTAGAAGGTTCATTTTCATCATATGATGACATATAAACCCTCTCCTCATCAACTTCCATATCTTCTCCACTTTCTAACTCTTTATTAACAGAAAGCTCTTGAAAATATTCACAAAGATCATCAACTGAAGTAGATGCTTCTGCCTTTCTCTGTCGAGACATGCTTCGTGTCTTTGGATGATTGAGAGTGAGATCTGGTGGTGAAGTGAGTTTGGAATCTCTCATAGTACTAGTATACCATTTTGGAGGCTTTTTCTATTGTTGAGGAGTCTGTGGTTGTTGCTCCTCATCTTCCAGGTATATTGATGTGGTGTTAGGTGTGAAAGCTTCATCAAACACCACATCTCTACTAATGTGAATTTTCTTGGTGAATGGATCTATCAACCGATAGCCTTTTGAAAATTCATCATATCCAAGAAAAATGCACTGCAGGGTTTTCTCATCTAACTTCTTTCTTTTCTCCTTAGGTATATGCATAAAAGCCTTACACCCAAATATACGTAGATGAGATATGGAGGGTTTCCTTCCACTCCATGCTTCCTGAGGAGTCATACCTTCAAGAGCCCATGTGGGAGCCCTATTCAAAAGATATACTACAGTTGTCACAGCTTCAACCCAGTAATTGTGCTCAAGATTTGCTCCTTTAAGCATACATCGTACCATTTCCATAATGGAACGATTTCTTCTCTCAACAACTCCATTTGACTGAGGAGAATAGGTTGTTGTTAACTATATTTTTATCCCATGTGTTTGTAGAAATGAAGAAAATTCTTTTGATGTGTATTCCCCCCTCGATCTGAATGGAGGGTCTTTATGAAACATCCTGATTCTTTCTCAACAAGTTTCTTGAATTGCTAAAAATAGTCAAATGCTTCAGACTTCAACTGCAAGAAGAAGACCCACATTTTTCGTGAGTGATCATCCACAAACAATTGAAAATACCATTTTCCTCCACAACTGGTAGACATAGGACCACACAAATCTGTGTGAACTAACTCCAAAGGTGCCTTAGCTCTAAAAGAGCTAGGCTCAAAAGGTACTCTGTGTTGCTTTCCTGCCAAGCAATCTGAGCACACTGGCAAAGTAGATGAAAGGTTAGGAAGTCCTTTCACCATTTGATATTTACTGAGTTCAAGTAAATACCCTGAACTTAGATGCCCAAATCTCTTATGCCATAGAGATGTGGCCTCTTTTGTTGTTACTGCCATGGCAACATGTGGTGAGGTAATTGCATCTAAAGTGAACAAACCATGTTTGTAAGAACCCATTGCTATGTGTTTGCCTCTCTGGGTGATGAAACAACGTTTCTTTCCTTGCTCAATTTTGAAGTTGACATTCATGTTTTTGTCCAAAATTTGTGGAACTGACAAGAGATTATTTGCCAATCCTGGTACATAAAGAACATTTTGAATCTGACATTTTCCATCTGGAAGGGAAACATAAATACTTCCTTCTCCCTGGACTCGATAGGTCTTATCATCAGCAATGGTTACTGGTCTGCCCTCTCGTGCCTCAAATATCTCAAACCAAGACTTATCGCCAGTCATATGCTTGCTAGCGCCTGAATCTATGTACCACATTGTATCCTTGTGAGGGGAATCAGTATGAGTCATGAGCACTTTGTGTGCTCGTTCAGAGTCTGAACTAGAATCTTCAGTAGCAACTATATGTCCTTGTTGTTGTTTGTTCTTGTTCTGTGGTTTGCCTTTGCCCTTCTTTTGTCTTTGTTCATTGGGTGGTTTGTTCTTAAACCAACATCTCTTGGTTTCATGAGTGTCTTTATCACAAATTTTACAATATTGTTTCTTCTTTTGAGTCTCTTTGCCTTTGCCTTTATTAGAAGAAGATCCCTTCTGTTGATTCCACTTTTTCTTTCCACTTTGTTTGTTTGAGAAGAGTGCACTGTTTGATGCATCATCTCTTTGGAGTTGATTTGCTTCCTCAGTTTGAAGCATGTTTACCAACTCTACAAAAGTCACTGTCCTACCAGAGACTTGAAGGGAAGTGATCAACATTCTATAGGAGTCTGGAAGAGCCCTCAAAATGATTGAGGTCAGGACTTTGTCATCCACTTTTTCTCCTAAGGCTTGCAGTTTTGTTTTTATATCTGCCACTCTATAGAGGAATAGCTCTACTGTTTCTCCAGATTTCATTTGAAGAGTGTGAAGTTGTGTTTGAAGGTTAAGAATCGTTGATTGATTCTTTCCTTCAAATATGGTAGATAAGGCATCCCATGCCTGCTTACCATTTTTAGCTTCACTTATATGAGGTTGGATGTCATCAGTTATAGCTAACAAGATCAACAAGGAAAGTCTTCGGTCCTTTTTATCCCATGTTGTTTGATCTGCTCCTGGTGATGGGGGTCTTGTATCAGTGCCTTCCACTATACCCCACATCTCCTCTACAGTTAAAATTGCTTTCATCTTAGTTTTCTAGGCAGAATAATTTGAACCTTTAAGCAATTGATTTTCATTGAGATATTTGTTTATCAGTGCCATTGTGAAGGTTTCAAACAAATGTGACTAAGATGACTTATCTTGCAATATACTCTCAAAAGAGTATTTGGAAGATCTTAATTTACTCTTTAAGATATTTAATGGCCCCTGCCTAAAACACCCTTGAATAAGGATGATCAGTTTGAGGAGTTTAAGCCAAACAAATAGAGTAAATTAATGGGGAGTTTTTGGAAGACTTTTAATTTACTCTTTAAGATATTTAATGGCCCCTGCCTAAACACCCTTGAATAAGGATGATTAGTTTGAGGAGTTTAAGCCAAACAAATAGAGTAAATCAAGGTGATTGATTTTATGACCTTGGAAGGGATGTATAAATAATTGGCTATTTAACCTGTGCAAGATTTAGCATGATTATTTAGTGAAGTTTGGGTTTTTGAAATGCTCTTTGATGTTATGATTTGTAATTGCAAAAAAAAAGTGATGGTTAGTGCAATAATCAATCAAAAGAGTGACCCAAATTTTTATCACTATAGGTGTCGGATGCAACCGAAAATGCACCTAGTGTAGCCAATTTTAAGAAAAAGGTGTCGAGTACAATCGAGAATGCACCTTATTATACTGAAATATCCCCCCTTTGTTCTTCAATTTTGCAAAAAAGAAGAATCACAAATGTGTCCTCTATCCCCCCTTAATTTTTACAAAATTAAGAATCAAGCACTCCTTTCAAGACAAGTCGACACACGACCCTCTTTTGAAAGGCTTCCAGACCAGTCGACACACGACTTGGTTTTGTCTTCAACACTCAAATATGGGTGGTGCATTAGGATCAAAAGGTTCACGAATCCTCATGGGACCATAGCTTCTGTCCAACCCTTTCCATGGATCAGTATAGATAATTGAACGAGGAATAGATTTACGATATTTACGAAGCATACGACGAAAATTTGATCTAGTAGTTTGCCTTCGTAATTCGTTTCTCTTTCTTATTACTCTTTGACGACGAAGAGCTTTCCTTACCCAAGATTTGATCTTCATGAAATGTTGAAGTTTTGTTCTTTCTTTTTTTTTATGTTTTGCAATAAGATGTTTGGTTTCTTTGTCTCTTTATCCCCAAATGTGGAGAAAACATAAGAAATAGAATGGTATTATTGCAAAAAAAATTGGTGTATAAAATATTTCCAATGTAAATGCTAAAAAAAATAATTTTAAAGACTTAATTTTAAATAATTAAACATATTTTGACAAAAATAATCAATTGATATAAAAAAATGATTATTTTTAGGCAAAACTATATAAAATTATTAAAAATTTATCTAAAAAAAATTATTAATTTTAAGCAATTTTTTTTTTTTAAATTGGAAACTTTACCAAATTGAAGTCGAAATGCACCTTCTTTGTAAAAAGAGAGCGCGTGGGGGTCGAAATTTTGACCTCACGCTCGTCAAGAGCAATCTTGACCACTGCACTGCTAGGGCGGCTTTGGAAGCTAGCCCCGCGTGCAGCTCCTTATAGACGAGCGGGGATGCTCATGGGTTTTGTGGGATTTTATCCCACATTCATCCCGTGAGGGATGAAACAGGCTTTAAAATCTTGTACATGCTAAATAGCACGTGATTGCCTTCGGGAAATCATTGAACTATCCCCCCTCTTTGCCTCCACCATGTGTCACCTTCACGCATAATGAAACCTTGCCACGTATGTTGCCCAACCAAATTTTCTATCACACACGTGTCATGATCTACTTTCGCCATGTGTCTCCTTGTTCCTTGCTCGTTATGTCACGTGTCACCTCGTAGTGCATGCCACATGTCCTCCCTAGTCAAATGGCTCATGAGTCGAGTTTAGGTTTAGTTACATGTAGAGTTTAGGAGAGTTTAGGTTTGGCCAGGTGTTAGCGCCTGATGCGCTCTGTCGGGAGTGTGAGGGCGCTCCTCAGGCCGTGATGCCACGTGGGAGCGTGAGGGCGCTCCTGCCCTCTATGCGCTCTCGTTGGCTTATCGCGGGTGCGCTGGCCCTATGGGTGGGAGTCTTAAGAAAAAGACTTATTCCTAGGCCACCGTCTAGCCACATGGGAGCGTGAGGGTGCTCCTGCCCTCTATGCGCTCCCTTTGGTTGGCCGCGGTTACGTGGGCCCTATGGGCACGATCACCGATAGGGAATATCCTGCCCGATCGATCAAGCTCCTACGGGCCCTAAAGCCTGTCGAGGTGGGGTGAGGTGGTCTGTTTAGAAAAAAAATGTCCACCTCCTCTGCCTCCAGGAATTTCAGTAATAAAAAATCAATTATAAAAAACTATAGGATACTTAGGAACATAGGAGAGAAAAAAATAATAAAGTCACCAAATTGGTGCTTCCTGCGCTCGACTTCTCCAACGAACGATTCCTCCTCCCAGCTCCCTCCAGCTCTGGTACCAATGTGACCACGAGATCCAAAATAAGTTTGATAATTGAATATTTGCATTAGCATATAGTTTAGAAACTATAGCCTTTAAATAGGTTACAAAATAGTAATCAAAACTGATTGAACAGAGATCACGCCAAACAATCTATCAAGAGGAAGAGAGTTTGATTTAGAACTCTTCCACCTAGGATATTTAGGAAATTAACCATTAGATATTTAAGACAGTAAATATCTACATGGTAGAAAGTAGAAAAGTAAATGTAATAATCTACCCAAGTAGTGTAATGCAATATACTACCTATTTTACCCTAATAAATAAGGGGGTAATGATCTTGAATCATTACAACAATGGGTTGAATGAAACCCACCTGGCAATGAGGTGGCCTTATGCATGGCAATATATTTTCCACATTAGCAACCTTTTTGCAAATATCAATGTTAGCCTATGGTTGAGCTAGCTTTTGGTGACTTGTATTTTCTAGTAGTCTAGTCCAACTACATCCAAACTTAGGATAAAGATGACCATAGGGTGGCCCTCATTACAAAAATAAGTTGCATGAAACCCGCCTGGCAATGGGGTTATCTTATGCATCATATTAATTAACAACACTATGTACACATAGGGATATTGATCATCTGGGATCTTCCTAGCATATTTCTATCTTACGAGAGTCTTGTGTAGCTAGTATACAACTTTTGATCAATCAACTAGGGTGTTTGAGTCCCATGGAAAACCTTAAAATTTTTCTCATAGCACTTAACTATCTCATCATCATTAATAGTTTTCTTTATGAGCTTTTTCTTATTAAGAGGTCCTCATAAGATAGGTTAGATACCGGATAAATATCAACAATGATGTTTATATGGCCACTGGCTATTTTATGCACACCTTTTAGTTTACAAAAGCTTATAGGTAAAACCCCCACATCTCACATATTTCATCTCACACATCCACATATAAATGTATAACTTTTGTGATAAGGTTAACATTTTAATTCATGATTTTTATACATTCTATGGTGTCTACCATTAGTTTTTCAAACACAATTAGAATTCATTCATTATGTTTTAAGAAATTAAAACATACATATACAATTTGCATTAGCACATCCATATGAAATTAATTGCATTTCATACACACTATATTTGTCATAACAACAACATGACTTCACATTCATAATTAGATAAAAAAATCTAATCATACATCTAACATTAGACACATTATCCATATGCATACATCTAGACATACATTTACGTATCCATGCTATAATGCCTAGTCATACATAAATCATCTAGCTATGTATCCATCAACTAAGCGTACATCTAAAATACATCCATACATAAAACATAAAATCATAAGAAAATAACACGATGAGTCATAAATCATTATATCATATATATATATATATATATCATAAAAAATGTAAGGTACATCATAGTACAAAAATGTCTATAGGCTACAATCGTATAGGTCCTTAGACCTTACACATAAAAATAAAATACTATATAGATATAAATCATGTAGGGCCTGCACCCCCAGAGTTGCATCCTCCCTCAACCTCATCTCTATGATGTTGTCCTAAGCCACTAGCCACTGATATCTCTAGCCTAGATGTCGACCTATGACTTCACCTCATTGATGACTGCCCTGACTCACTACGCTGACTCTAATGAGATCCTCCTACTAATGATTACTCATATATATGTCCATCAAGTATGCTTATCCAACCCTCTAAATCCACTATGTAAGCCACATCGAATCAATATTTGACCTGATACTCCTCCAATAGTGTCCACAATCTACTAATCTCAACTTGTCCACCTGACTCTACCTACCTCAAATTAGTAGTCACAATCACCAATAGTTCTTGTATCCTAGCCACCTCGACCTACAACCCTACAACATCCACCATAGTATGGCCATTTGATCTCACCTATATTTGAGCTGATGTCAAGGTTGTTAATAGAACCTATAGAGCATCTCACTCTATTGTCCTCCCTACTACCTGTGCCTACAGAACATCCCTCTCTACAATATTTGTAGATATCTATGTACACAGAGTGTCCCACTCTACTATCACTCGATCCATATTGATATACGTGCTATCCACCTAGGCCTTAAGTAGGTTCCTCTCCTCTAAAAATCCTCTCCACTACTACTACCCCTTGCTCAGCTAGCTTTGTAGCATTGCTATGGTGGTGTCTCACTCTTCCAACTATACCTACAAAGACTACATTTGTGTCCTAAACTAAGCCACCTCATCATTAGGATCCTCCTCATCATCATCATCATCCTAAGGCTCCTCCATCCCCTCTATGATCTAACCCTACTTTCCCTTTGTTTAGTGATACACTCATCACCCTCCATCACCTACCTCATCACCCAAATCCCCACCTACCTTAGCTTCAGTTGGCATGGCCATAAGCCCACCTCCCTACCATAGTTGATTCTCCCACCTGGTGTCATAATCTATAGTGCTACCTGGATCCTCTAAACCTAGCTCAAATATTATTGTATCCTCCTCATCGCCTAGTGGCTCCAGTCAAGGCCACTCTGATTGAGTCTTCATCCCTCGATGATGATATATAACAAGCTCCTCAAGAAAAACCTAGAAAATCTTGAATTGATGAGTGATGTGAGAGTACTGGAAGTACTCCTACTTTGTACCATATTTCCCAATCAATGATCGACCATACCTTATGTGCCCTAGTTGTACAACTACCTTTATCCAAAATGGATAATCCATGTACAGTCATCATACAACCTGCACTGATCTCAATTCATCCAAAGACCCTGCATAGTGTGCAAGTATACCTACATACATGTGGTCAGTTCCACCCTCTCTCTCGATCTCATCTCCACCAAGATGCATATCCTATATCAGTGTTCTCCATTTGTACTCATGGAGACCATGGAAGCCTCTCTAGTCGGTCTACCTAGATATGCTCCCATATCCAAACCCGAAGGAGTGTTAGCTTTTGAGGATATATGTTGTGGAGAGATCTAACATAGGTCCCAATGAAATACAAGAAATATGAAAGAAAGTGAAACAACAATATGACTAAAATATGCTATAAATAGAAATGATGAAAATACAATGCAATATGGAGGAAATGGTCACTCCATTGATATGAGCTAAAGAGCTACATTGTACTCCATACAAGAGTACTTGAGATATGCTATATGATTCTATGATGTTCTATGCTATATTGTCTTATGATCTACTACTATGAGGCCCTTTATATAAGAAGATAGATTCCTTGGCCAACACTCTACCTAGTTGTACAAGGGGACACCTTGCACATTACAACTTGCATATGCCACTTGTGCATTTATTACATTGCTTGAAGTAACTAGATAACTTCCCCCTAAAGTAATATCCTATCCTAACTATGTACCTAAGGTGGTACATTTACATGATCCAAATGATGTAATATACTCTAACTCTAACACCCCCCTATATTACATTATTTGGGTATTGAAGATTTCAATCTTCAAAATGGATCTTTATCTTCAGATGTTCTTCAACTTGATCTAGTCCTCGTTAATGCATTGTATGCCTTCTTGCATTGGCTCTTCTTCTTGGAGTCAAAACTGGAACTTGTATTCTCCTTCATTGCTTATTGTAGTCTGATCAGGTAAGTAGTTTGTGTCTTCATATGATGCAAAGAGAGTTGTAGTTGAGGGTACTTCATTCTTTATGATTTCTTTGCTATTCATGTCTTCCTTGCTAAAATTTCTTTTAGCAGCCATTTTCTTCCTTTTCCTCCTTCTCCTATGATTTTGCATGGATATTGGTGGAAGTTTTGCTTCATGAGGAGTTAGTCTATCATCACAATAATATTTATTTGTATTGCTAGCTTGCTTCATGTGTTGAGTGAGTACAAACATAATTAATGATAGGTAAATCATCAAACATTCCTCAGATGTGAATATAACTATATTTTGTGAATTCCACCATGCCCTAAAGAGGTTTTCATGAAGATAACCAATTAATGCTTCAAAGCTACCCTCTTTTGCTTCTTTGAGAAATAAGGAGAATCTCTCCTTATCACTAGTTGATAGATTATCATATCCTTCAAGGGTATCTATCAAGTTTTGAGAATATAATTCCATTTCATGAAATAATTCTTTATTGATAAAGGTATTTCTTATTATTTCATCCATATTCCTTCTTTATAGTTTTGAGATAGTGTTTCTTGTTAATCCTTAGGATTGTAAATATGGATTTTTGATAGAACCTTTTAGAGCTTAGGCTTTGTAGGCTTCCTTATATCTCCCTAGTTAAGAGATGTGAATCAGTAGAGTCCTTGTAGACTTTGTAGAGACCTTAGTACTTGATAATATTTGATGAATGCTATTGTTATCAAGTTTTGTAGAATACCTTATGTCTCCCTAGTGATTTTGGAAATGCTATATGATAGATAAAGTGCTTTTGAGAATAATAGTTCAATTTTGAGTTGATTTTGTAAAGTTTTGTAAATAGAAAAAATCAACTTCTTTTACACCTTATTACTCCTATTGAACTTTAAGCACTTTCTAATTTGATGAGGTTTTAATAGTTGGATTCCTTTTGTCCCTTTAATGTATTTTGAGACAAATATGCCAATTAATTTCCAAATCTTAATATTCTTTAATAAATCTCTTTTTATAGCCTTTAATAATTTGATATTTATTGTTTCTAATTTCCAATTTCCTACTTTGATGTAGTATTCCTTATAACTCCCTAATGTGGAATATTAGAAAACAATTATTTGCAATAATAGAAATTCTGATTTCCAAGTAGAATTCCTTATTTCTCCTATGTTATAATATTGCAAATATTAGGCTATTTAATATGTGTTTCTCCCTTTTATATTGCTTTCAAATATGGTTGATTTCCTTTAGTATTTCAACCTAATGTTATACCTTATAACTCTTGGTTAATGAAAGCAAATATTAATAAAGTAGATACCTTACCTTTGATGTTGTATTCTCTACGTTTTTGCCGTAAATCTCAAATGTATATGACAATCCACTTCTTTGCCCTTCCTTTGAACGCTTATGGAGAATGATGTGCGTTGATTTTCCCTTGGCTTCAATGTTGGACTTCTTTGACCTCCTTGACCAAATATTTTAATGCTCTTTCACCTTTCTTCCATGCTGTAATTCAGCCTATGCTATGAGTAAATACTGGAATATTGAATACATCGACTTCCTTGGTCTTTGGCGCATTTTAATAGAAGAGAGTTCTTGTGCTATGTGACAAGTGTCACATCGGTTACTTCTTGAGCGGTTTGAGGGAATGAAGATGCTTGTAACATATACAGCATTACAACCTTGGAGGAGCACTTATTTCCTTTGAAGACAAGTATCTCCCTTGTTCTAACATACCATATTTCTTTCTAGTAACGTTCCTTTGCTTGAACGTGTGAAATATGGGTGCTCATGTAGTGAACGTTAGGATTTATTTTCAAGTGATAAGTGTCACTTCCTCCTTATGCATGGGCTCTTTCTCTAATGCTTCTTTAACGTACCTTTGGAGCACCTTTAAACATTATAATATTCATGACTCTTCCTTTGTTCGATGGTGCTTGCTTATGAGTTGGTTCCAGCTGGAGTGATGAGCGATGCTTTGGTGGAGCTTTGGTGAACCTCCAATAATGGTATAGAATGCTCCTTGGATGTGCATTGAATATAGTCTTTTGCACCTTGATTTTCTTCTTTTCCAAACCTATTATGCTCACCATTTTCACCCTTGAATATAATGCTTTCTTTTGCCTTGTATTGTGCTGTATTTTTCTTATAAATTTGGTTGTCCAAGATGTAGAGGATATGAGTCTTTTGAGAGGCTTCTTTGCTTTGCTCGGAGTGTGCTAATGTTTGATTGTCTTCAGCTGTTGCACCTTGTGAATAGTGTGCCTTTGAGACACTTTAAAATCTTCCCTAATTCCTACGTAGAATAGATTAGACTGGTGCACCAATATGTAATATATTTTGTATATAAGAATACCCTTATTGCACTCCTTTTGTAGATCTGATTTTCTTGATTTTTATGGTAGCTTTCTTGAAGGCAATGGAGTATTTTGAGGTTGTCTTTTGATTAGACACCTTTCCCCTTTTTGCTTGGATATTTTTCTAATGAACCCAAGCTTGTAACCACATAGATAGAAGCTTTCCTTTTTCTTTGTAGAAGTAATTTATGCACTCCTTTTTGGTGCACTTTGAATCTTGAGACTCACCAAGTCTCGATTTGAAGCTTCTCTTGCTGATTTTAATGGTGGCTTTCTTCTCCACTCCTTGGAGGAATTTGATCTAATTTTGGTGGCTTCTTTGGGCCATGAAATGTTGTAGGTTCTGTGCACCAAATAGTGTCTCTAGACACTTTGATTAATCTGCTAGTTTTTGTGCTCTTGATCCTTAACAATCAAAAAACACAAACTAGCTTTTTTGAGAGTAATTAGTGTAGTGCAAATGATCTTAATAATACTACCAATTTAATGCACTAACAATCTCACCTTATCACTCCAATAAACTCTCAAAATAATTTTAGATGCACTTAATAATCTCTGCAAATTTTAAGAGTAATCTGTAATGAACCCTTAATAAGTATTCTATAAATTTTCACTAAAAACAAAGTTGTAGGATCTAGTCTTCTTTTCTTTTTCTAAAGTAGATGATAGGTAGTTGATAGATAGTTGTAATTCTAAAATCTATTCAAATCCAAATTAATGTGCAAATAATCCTTAAAATGAACTTCCCTTTTTGCACTTTCTTGAAGACTATAATGCAATCTATTCTTCTACAACTTTTAATCCAAATATGGTGCTTAATGGAATTTGATAATGAACCCTAATCTGAAGTTCAACTAGTTGCACCTTAGTTGCTTACCATTTTTTATGACCCTTGAAGATGATGTAGATCTTGGTGCTTCTGATTCACCAAGTTTTTGCCTTGTAGTAGATGGATACACAACTTATTTGTTGGTTTTCCCGAACAAATTTCTCCTTCACCAATCTCTAGCCTCAAACTTTTTATCTTGAGCCTTGGATTTGGTGGCTTAATCCTTCCAGTGATATTATGCTTTCTACTATAGATTCAAAGAACTCTTTTATTTAAACTGTACCTTCTTGCTATGAGAGGTAATCTCCAAATCTCCTGGATTTGGTAGGCTTCTTCTATCTGAATCTTCCTTCAAGATTATTGTCAAATTTTGACTTCAAATAGGATCTTCTTCTTCTCAAGATTTTATTTTTCTTGAGGTCTTTAATGGATTCTTCTTTAGGGATTTAGCACTCCTTACCAAATTCTTCTTCTTGGATTTGGCACTCCTTGCCAAATTCTTCTTTTGGAATTTGGCACTCCTTGCCAAATTCTTCTTCTCTTGGGCTTGTTTTTAGATAGCAAAAATTGTCCCAAGTCCTTCACTATAAGGAACTTTTCCTTGGTAGTGGAATTCTTCAAGTTCTCCTAGGAACTCTTTTTTATGATGCTTTTTCAAGATCTGCAACAAGGCTCTCTAAGCCTTCTTATTTTTCTCCTTGAGACCTCTCTATGAAGCAAAAATATGACACTAAAGCAAATATGAAAGTAAAATAATTCCAATGAACAAGAGGTTGCACAAAAGATGATTTTATTCAATAAATTGGGGGGGGAGCTAAGAAACTCCTTTGTTACAATTGATCTATTCAACAGAATTCTTTTGATACAATAGTTACATATGCTAGGGTTCTCTGAAACCCTAGCTAAAAAATATGTAGTGTAAATGTATCTTGCTTCCAAAATATTGAGTGGGCTTCTTGTTATCCATAATCGTGTCACTCTAGCTTTTGCAGCTACTCAAATCCTCTTGATTAATGCTATTTGATCCTGCACATACAGCAAACATAAAGCAGTCAGTAAAAAAAAGAGTGTTCCACCATGTGAACCCTTAGAAATGTAAACTAAAAATCCTAGGTCTACGTAAATAAAATATACATAATCCAAATAACATCAAATAAAAATGCATAAAATACTTTACTGTTGATGATGTTATTTCGTTGCTTCATTGCAGATTGATGGTAGGGTGCCTTGATGGCACATGATGATCTTACGCTGCAAGTTTTGGTCTATGGATGTGGATATGGTAGGCTTTGTGCTACGCTTGCAAAATGTAGCAAGCATGCTATTGCACTTATGGGATGAGGCAGGTGCTCGACAATGCCTACAAATTAGGGTTAAATTTATGGAGGCAAATCAGGGGGTTGCAAAGGGCTCTATGGATGAGTGATAATGGCAGCAATAATAATGGGCTACGAAGATAGATAGAATCAAAAAATCCTAGGGAAAACTAGGGTTTTTGGGGAGGTTAGGCTAGGGCATGACCTACTCACAAGACACTAGCTCTAAGCAAAGTTAGATCTCACAAGTAAATTAAAGCTCCAGCATTTATGTTTTTCAACAGTTGAGCATTGAGAATGCTCCTATTTATTATCAAGCCTAGGGTTTTCTTAGGGTTTTAGCTTAACAATTTTGATTGAGTGGCTAATATTAAAGCAGATCCAAAGGCTAATATTAAAATTTAGGTGTGACATGGATTAAGGAAGATGAACAACTGAGATTAGATTGGATCGGATGGTTGAGGTTAATTTGACTTATAAATATATATTTTATAATAAATATATATTAAAATATAATATAAAATATTATATTTAAATATAAATAATATAAAGCAAATGTAAATGAGTCAAATGGGGATCATAAAATTGTGAAAAAGAGCTAAAATGGGCCATTGGATGGCAGGAAAGGCATGGAATGGCCAACTGAATGACAGGAAAGGAGGATGGTGGACAAGTGGGTGGTAGAATGACCAGGATGAAGGACAAGTGACGAGGATTTTGTGTCTATAGATGCCCATTTTTATACCATGTTGCATGAAACACAATATAATGCAAAAAATATGAGACACATGGTTGGGATCTAGGCGCAAAAGGAGCTTCTCTCTCATTGGATTTTTGATCAACAATGTTGAAGACAAAAGAATAAAGAATTTTGGAATTTTGCGTAGCTTACCCCCTCAATTGGTGAATGAGGTTACGGATGAATCTCACGAGCCAATTGAAAAATTTATGCAAATGATGAATGATGTGATACCATTTTTCCCCAACGGGCGAAGGGTGTTGGTGTAATAAAGAATGATGGTTCTGTCTATTTTTGCCCTAATAGATGAAGGGTTTTGTAGATGTGGAGATGATGATTGATGATTGTTGATTATGCCAAATATTGATGTCATGATCATATAAGATGTATCCCATCATGGTAAAATCGTAATCAAATTTTGGTTTTTTTTTAAATTTGAGGTGATTCCATGATTTGGAATAAATTTTGTTGTATGGCATCATTGATATGATGCAAAAAATAAAAGGAGTCAAATTTGGAGGGCCTGCTAGTGACTTTAGGATAATTCCTTTCAAATGGAACCAATCACCCTAGCTAGAGTCAGTCGCTATGATGACTGTCAAGAAAATTGGGAATGATGTAATGTAATTTGGTCCATGTTTAAAACCCCATGAACTAGGCCATCAATGATAATTTTTTAGCAATATTCATATTTGTCAAAGGTTTCACTCGAAATACGAGGAACCAAATTTGATTATGCTTTTTGAACTAGGAGATATGGAATGATGATGATCACCAAGTGTTCTTATGGTAATTTATTCATCTTACCGAAATGCATGGATGCAAATCGTTGCAACCACCAAGTATATAGAATAAACCACTATATACGAGATTCAATTATAATTTTGACACGTGTTGGAAGAACTGATGGTAGATTATGATAGTGGAAGAATGATAATGGAAGAATAAATGTGATGATTTCACCAAATTTGGAGTTGATTTGTAAATGTTAGAGCTTTTAATGGTTGATTTTGCACTTTTTTGGATGGAAACAATTGATTCAATGGTCAAATCAATTCCAATTTTTGTGAAATTTTATGGGATGATGAAGAATATGAAGTAGAAAAGTTGAGTTCTAGTTTTGTGAAAATTTAGATTCGTTTGATGTGTTTTATAACTTTATTTTTATGTTTGAAAAATTTACGTTGTGCTTGAAAAATATGTGTGCAAAATGATTTATGTTTTCACAAAATCTGGTTTTATGATATGCATGATGCGTGGGTGAAATTTTGTGAAATTTTGAGGAGGTATACTACTATTTTGATCGATTTTATCTTCATGTAATTTTAGCACCAGGAGCCCTGTGGTGCTTGTGGTATCCTGCAGGCACCCATGTGCACATGTGGCTACTATAGGTGCTACCTTATGCCTGAGTGCACTACTTTTAGCTATAAATAACTTATAAGATGGATTTGGAGGCTCATTTGTGTGTTTGAGAGATTGTGAAGTTGTGCCTGATGAGTGGAGTGGATTTGTGAGTCAAGTGAGGCTAGTAGAAATATGTATGGAAGCTATGGTGGTAGAGGGAGTGAATGCTACTGGTGGAGCTAAGGCACAATTTGCCCCGGTAATGTTGAAAAACACTTTTTCTTTTGTGTAGAAATTTTGTTTTTTTTTTTTAAATTCATACTAATTGAAAAAAATATTTTTTGTCGTAGTTGCGGGAGATAGAGCCTCGACATCGGTTCTCTCCTACCATTCTCGGGATGAGGAAGAAGCTTACTGAGGATGATTGGTATATTATGAAGAATTTGGGCTTGGAGGGAGTGTCTCAATTGGATTTGGTGAGGGCGGACGATGGGTACCTCTCATATTTTATAGAGATATGGAATTCAGATAGGGGGACCTTTCAGTTGCCAACTGGGGAGGCTACTGTCACACTTGATGATGTATACAACATCCTCAAGGTGCTAGTGGAGGGTGTGGAGGTGACATTTGGTCATGATAAGTAGGAAGATATGACAAAGATATTCAATGATCGATGGTGGGAGGTAAGGATGGGAGATGGGGTGATGTGCTATTTGAGCATGTACAAGGCTAAGGAGTTGAGTGCACTCCTAGCATTGATCATGTTCATGTTAGCGAACATAGTGCTCCCCAACAACACAAGGTGTAGGTTATTTTGGAACCTATTTGGATTGGTGAGTGACTTACTCACCAATCCAAGAGCATATGCATGGGCTTTTGTATTATTGGCATAGTTATACTAGGAGCTATATGAGATTACACGGAGAGGAAGGAAGGGGATTGGATGCAGCTTCCTTCTTTAGTGTTGGGCATGGGAGCACTTTAGTGTAGCTTGGCCAGAGGAGTTACCTTTCCAGGCATGGAAAATTGGTGAGCACTATGCTAGGAGATGGATAGTGGTAGAGGAAGGGCAACCAAGTCAAGGGGAGCATACTAGCCAGTGGTATAGGGATATGTAGGCAGGGTTGATTTTGGCTCAGGTGATATGGAGGTGTTGAGTGGTATTTTCACCCGATTGTGAAAACACACTCTCCGATAGGATTTGGGTTCTAAATCCTCTGCTTGCAAAGAAATTAAACATGTAACTTCTCCAAGGTTCCTGTTATGTGAGCATTTTGCATCTGTGTATGAAAGATATTTAATTAAAATGCTTGGAACACCTTAGTGGTTGCAAGTAACTGAAAACAAGGGGCACTGTGGTTTATTTTACCGTGAAAATTAATGATTGTTCCTTGAACCCTAATAAAGTAAATGTGATTTGATCCTTAAATGACCATGCTGTAACTTCAAAATAAAATTTAATGAAATGCCATAACATGAATGGAATTATTTATGGGTTTTGAAGTTTTTTAATTTTTAAATTTTATTTTAATGCTTGAAAATAAAATTGGAACTTCTGAAAATAAAATACAACAAAAGAAAATAAAATGTGAAAGAAAAGAAATTAAAAATTGCATCCAGTTTGATGCTATCCCGTCCTGGCAAAACCGAAGATGTGAGGTTTCCATGCATGCAACCTAACTTATTGAACCTGCAAACATGCACAATCCCGGTAAGTTAAGTGCTAGTCTCCTAGGGTTTGAAATAAAAATTTAGATTTCAAATATTCGCCTAATGCAACCCACAAAAGTGGCATTTAACATTATCTATAAATCTGAAATCTGAAAACAAAAGAATAAACATTAAATCCATTAGCATGCATAGAAGATCTCCTTCTTTCTTGCCCACAAAATGCAAATTTTTGAACACTCTGCATTAAAAATAAATCATGTTACAATAGCAGATCTTCTGGTTTTCTCAAAACCAGCAAAAGGAAGAAAATAGCCCCAAGCAGGCCCAGAATGGCCCTCTGGCCTCTAGCACTGCAACTCTGCTCCAGCGGTTTCCGACCCCTTGCACCAATCTGCGCCTCCGCTTTTAAACTTGTTGTTGAATTGATTCTCCTTCCACGATGGTTCGTTTCATCTTCCAGTGGCTGCTCGTATTTTAGCTTTATGCTCGACATTAAGACGTTTGATCTTCTCTGTAACGCTTCTACAGCCTGTACGCCACGTGTCCCGCACTTTTTTGCACGTTCTATAACGGTTCCATGAAAATCGTGACCAAAAAATAGCATGCAGCCTTGTCCGCCTTCCTGGCCGCGAAAACGTGACATGTCGCAAAATCGTGACATGTCGCGATATCGCGACGTTTTCTGCTAGTAGCCTTTCTCGCCTTCATGCCCAGCGAAACGTGACATGTCACGATTTTGTGACATGTCACAAAATCGTGACGCTTTTCTCTTCCGTACGCCCCCGCTGCTTTCTGTCATGAAATCGTGATGCTTTCTCACTTTGGGCACCTTTGCTACTTTCCTGTCGTGAAATCGCGATGTTTTTCCACCTTGGGCTGCTTATTTGCTGTCGTTGATTACGTTGACCATGATTTTGTGACATGTCACGATTTCGCTATGCCTTTTTCGTTTCGTACAACTTCGCCGTTTGGAGCCGTGAAAACGCGACATGTCACGATTTCATGACATATTTCTTCTTCATGCTCCTTTGTCGTTTCTTGTCACGATTTCGTGACGCTTTTTCTTTGCCTGTTTGACGGTTTGACCCATGATTTTGTGACATGTCACGATTTCGCGACACTTTTCTTCGTCTTTCTCTCTCCTCTTTGGGCCGTGAAAATCAAACACGTCGCGATTTTGTGACATGTCACGATTTCGCACACCTTCTTTCTTTGACCGTGATTTTGCGACATGTCGCGATTTCGTGACACTTTTTCATTTTTGGCCGCGATTTTGCGACATGTCGCGATTTCGTGACACTTTTCATCCTTGTGCAATTTTGCCCCTTTTTCTTGATTTTTAGCATCTGGGTCACTGAGATTTTCTGTGAAAGCATGCAAAAAAGGTGGGTCCCCAAGTTTGGGGTGTGTTGTGGATCAGCCACAACAAATGGCGACTCTGCTGTCAAATGCTCTTGAGCATTTTAGTGAGAACCCTACCTGGAAGTATACAAACATGAAAACATGTGTTAGCACATAAACAAATATAAACAAATGCCCAAAGATCAGAAGTATATGAATCATCAGAATCATCAAGTATTAGCTCGATGTGTGCAATGAATTTCATTCCCTATCGTTTGAAATTGCTCAACATTCCGTTGTCAGTTTTACATGGATGCATATGTGAGATTGTGAATGATTTGTGTGGCCTGATAACTATGCTTAAAGATTTTGCTTTTATAAGATGCATAGTCTTTCTTCTAGTATCATACACAAACATTCAAGATTATCAAACCCTCTTAGGATCAACTATATGTATAATGAATTGCTTTATTAGATCCCAAAGTTGGTTATGAGTCCCTACTATCTTGAACCCATGTGCAAGTGGATGTGAAATCAGAACTTTGGGGAATCAGACTCCCAACCTAATCGAGATGGGAGTTTAACCCTATCCTTACTATTCTGATTTAGAATTCATTACCTCACTTTGAGCAAAATAATTTAACCAATTATGGAAGAAATGGTCATGCTAGTCTAACCCTTTGGACAATCAGTGGTCTTGTTTTTTAGACAAGACATGTTGCCATGCATGGGCATATCTAACCCCACAATCCAAAACTTATCTTCATTTCTTTGGACCTTGGGGATGACTACCCATCCTTTGCAGAGGACAAGTAGTACGATCCTTCCAATCCAATATAAAGATGAGATGGGAAAAATTTATTTTTTACTTCTTGGACCTTAGGGATGACTACCCATCCTTGCCAGGGACATGTAGTACGATCCTTCCAATCCAAACTTTAGATGTAAATGGAAAATATTAATTTTATTGCTTAGACCTTGGGGATGACTACCCATCCTTTGCAGAGGACAAGTAGTACGATCCTTCCAATCCAAGATTTATTATGAAATGAGACATAGGAGCTTTGGGGAATTAGATTCTCAACCTAAGCGAGATGAGAATTTATGCCCTATCCTTACTACTCCATGTAGGTCAAATCAAAGCTTTGGGGAATTGGATCCTCAACCTAAGTTCGATGAGGATTTAACCCTATCCTTACTACTCCGATTTTAGGCTTTAAGCTCTATGGAAGTGGTCAAAACCACTGTTTTAAGGATCATGTTGCATAATAGGATAGACATGAAATACTTCTTTCGCCCAACCCTTTCTTCCAAGTTAGGTTTTGATCATTTTGCTCAAGATCCTTTTTAATGTATAAGACGTGCTTGGTTCTAGATATCTCAAGACTCAGTTTCCAACCTTAGGATTTTCTTCTTATTTATGTGATAGCATAACCTTAAGAGGATTTGACACACTTTAATGATTTGTATTTGAAATGCATATGCAACTAAGATGGCATGCATGTGCAAAGTGAGATGTAATATGAATGCATTGTCCTTTGAAATGCAGATGAAATGTTGCCATATAACTGACTACTTCATGCATCACAAGTTTCAAACGATATTATTAAATTGTTTGTGTTACTTGTGGAGCTTCTACAAGACAATTCCAATGTTCCATATTTCTCCGATCTAGAACATAAGTTAGCATCTCAAGGCAATTTTCATCATCATTTTTTTTTTTTATATAAACAAACAAAACATGTCAAATAAACACACAACTTTAAATCAAAACTTATTTAATCCAAAACCAAACTGCAATCCCAAAAATGAAAATTTGAAAACACAAACAAAAAAAAAACAAAAACCAAAATCTATATACAAATGTACACTATAATACAAGATGATGCAAAGCTTGGCTTATCACTTTCCTGGATCCCACACATGGTTAGAACATTTCAACAAAAATATAACATGATATGCATACCAAATGTTGCGGGAATCCCACAAAAACAACACTAGACCAAACAATGCAACAAACTTCCACTTTCCATGCTCACCATACCAATTTGATTTAGTTCCAATAAGACTCCCATAGGTGAGCATCAAATTACTAGAATGATTAGACAATAAATGATTTTCAATTTTATCATGTCTATTCTTTAAATTGTAAACTTCATAATTCCTTCCTTGATTTAGAATTAGGCTATCCTCTTCCAATATGCAATTTTGTAAGTAGGAGCCTATTTCTACAAATTTCAAAGCCAAATCATTTTCCAAATTTGTAGGCCAATCAAATTTGTGTAACAATTTACAAGCATCTAGGATATTTACTAAATTAGGATCATTAAAAGTTTTTATCCTAGATTCAATTATTAATTGTTGATGAATTTGGTTTAACAATTCAAGTGCATCAACTTCTTTTCCATTCATTAAAACCATGTTATTAAAGGTGTGATTAAAAATTATACCTTGTTTTTCATTTACCTTTAATGACATTTCATCATTCAAATTATTTAAATTCAAAATATGGTCATCCTTTTCAATCCTCAAACACTCTTGGTCAAAGTGTATGTCCCATGACTCATCTTGATGATCCTTCATTTGATTTGCTTCCAATTGATCAATCTCTTTGTCATTTGGTTCTAATTCTTTGTTCACTATCCATGGTATCTCTTCATTTGAATCCTCCAAATCATCATGCAAACTTGCATCCACACTTTCAATGAATTTATATTCAACATGATCAAATTTTGTCACCTTTTCAAATCCTGTGAATATGAGATCTTCGTATGATGTAGAAGGTTCAACATCCTGCATATCAAGTGAAATATGAGTTTCATTTATAGGGATGTGAGAAAAGAATGCATTATCATATCTTCCCCAACCATTATAAAAATTATCTTCCAAACTTGTGGGATGAAACTCCATGGCATTTGTGACATGATCTTTTGATTCATTCATAGATTCTCTTCTTTCTTTGTCCTTGGCAATAGGATCATTATAATCTTCCAAAATTTGATGAGATTTGAAACCCTCTTCCAAAACATCCTCAAATTGTACAGGAGTTGTAAGGTCTTCCTTTGAGTAGGCGATTATGTTGTCCTGTATATCAATGGGCACACAAGTTTCATTAGTAGTTTTGGAATGAGTGAAATCTTCCCACTTCTTCCAAGCATCATAATAATCATCTTCCAAAATCAAGTGGTGACGTTCAACTATTTCTTCAACATCTTCCAAATCATCAATGTGTTTCTCATCAAATTCATCTTCACCTTCCTTAGATGGTTCAATTATTTCCAAAAGTGGGTTATTTCTTGAATTCAAATTTATAAGGCTATCATTGTCCAAATTAGTAACCCATGATTCATTATCATAATTTGGAGGGTGAAGAATTTCTTGATCCTTAATTTTACACATCTCATCAATAGTATCTTCCAAGAACAAGTGGTGAAACTCTATCATATCTTCAAATTCATTTATTGGTTTTCTTCCAATTTCACTTTCAACCACTTCATTTAATTCTATGGTGGGTTCCGTCTTATCACATATATCAAACATTGTTGAATTTAGAACCCCTTCATCTAGATAATCGTGTATCTCTATGAATGAGATCATTTCTGCATAATCCTCACTAGTGGATGTTGGCTTAGCAATTTGCACCTCTCCTTGGACTACATCTAAGGTGGTTGTAAGATTTGGGTATTCAAATTCATCCCCTTGATCATTTACCTTAGATATCATTGGAGTGGAGGGTGCTATGTTTGATGGTTGGTGTAGGTTGGCATCAAAAGAACAATCTCTCATATGAACATGTTGTGCCTTTTCTTCTTCAAGACCTTGTCGTTCTATCTCTTCTAAGACCTCATGGATTTTCTCTAGGGACAAACCACTCAGTTTTTCCTCAATGAGTGAAGCAAGTGTGGGGTGTATGGCTCCTAGGTATACTTCCATGGCTTCCTCTTCCAATGTGTTAAAATTTTCCCACATTTGGGAGTGCAACTCACGAAATCTTCCATTGAATTGACTCAAGGATTCATTAGGCTCTTTACATATGGAGGTAAATTGATTTTTCAATATTTCTAAGTCAGACTGATTACCAAAATGATGAAGATAGGCTGCTTCTAATTGTATCCAAGAAGTCCTAACCTCCATGGGTAGTTGGCTATACCAAAAGAATGGTCTATCATCCAAAATGTATGCAAATAACTTACAAGCTACCTCCTCATAAAAAATCTGGAATTTACATAATGCATCCTTGTAGACATGCAGTTTTTGCAAGTATCCTAGTGGCACCTCTTGATTAAAACACCGTAAAAAATCCAATAACATTTTAGGAATATGATAGGGTATCACACGTATAGACAAACCCTTATAATGATCCTCTATTATTAATACCATTCTCTCTCTTAGAGATGTTATTTCAGCTCTTAGGGATACCATTTGCTCCTCAAGTGTTGCCATTAGTGAAACTCAAAATGTAACTTTAGAACCAAATCTGTTGAATATTCAACCTGCAATAAAAAATAAAAAATCAAGTTAGCATCAACTAAGAGATGTACTCATTAAAATCAAATGAAAAGTAATTGCATGAGACCAAAATTCTAAAAAATTAAATCAAATCACCCTAATTCTGTATGAACAATCAGAAAAATATTACAGCATACCTGAATTGCTTAAAATAGAATAAAATAAACCAATTCAGGCCGTCCTTTTTACAATCTGCTGAGTGTTAGAGAATTAAAGCATAAAAATTTAAATTTCAATAACACTAAAATAAACCCGTTCGGCCCTCCCAGCACCAATCCGTTGAGTGGTGTTAGAGGCCGAAGATGCTAATAAAATGTACTTAAAATATTTAGCAATGTAAAGCTCTTAAGTAATTAAAAACCCGTAGCATCTAAAAATCATGATAAAATAAACATTTCAGGCCCTCCTTCTAGCGCCAATCTGTTGAGTGGTATTTTCACCCGATTGTGAAAACACACTCTCCGATAGGATTTGGGTTCTAAATCCTCTGCTTGCAAAGAAATTAAACATGTAACTTCTCCAAGGTTCCTGTTATGTGAGCATTTTGCATCTGTGTATGAAAGATATTTAATTAAAATGCTTGGAACACCTTAGTGGTTGCAAGTAACTGAAAACAAGGGGCACTGTGGTTTATTTTACCGTGAAAATTAATGATTGTTCCTTGAACCCTAATAAAGTAAATGTGATTTGATCCTTAAATGACCATGCTGTAACTTCAAAATAAAATTTAATGAAATGCCATAACATGAATGGAATTATTTTTGGGTTTTGAAGTTTTTTTAATTTTTAAATTTTATTTTAATGCTTGAAAATAAAATTGGAATTTTTGAAAAATAAAATACAGCAAAAGAAAATAAAATGTGAAGAAAAGAAATTAAAAATTGCATCCAGTTTGATGCTATCCCGTCCTGGAAAAACCGAAGATGTGAGGTTTCCATGCATGCAACCTAACTTATTGAACCTGCAAACATGCACAATCCCGGTAAGTTAAGTGCTAGTCTCCTAGGGTTTGAAATAAAAATTTAGATTTCAAATATTCGCCTAATGCAACCCACAAAAGTGGCATTTAACATTATCTATAAATCTAAAATCTGAAAACAAAAGAATAAACATTAAATCCATTAGCATGCACAGAAGATCTCCTTCTTTCTTGCCCACAAAATGCAAATTTTTGAACACTCTGCATTAAAAATAAATCATGTTACAATGGCAGATCTTCTGGTTTTCTCAAAACCAGCAAAAAAGGAAGAAAACAGCCCCAAAGCAGGCCCAGAATGACCCTCTGGCCTCTAGCACTGCAACTCTGCTCCAGCGGTTTCCCCCCCTTGCACCAATCTGCGCCTCCGCTTTTAAACTTGCTGTTGAATTGATTCTCCTTCCACGACGGTTCGTTTCATCTTCCAATGGCTGCTCGTATTTTAGCTTTATGCTCGACATTAAGACGTTTGATCTTCTCTGTAACGCTTCTGCAGCTTGTACGCCACGTGTCCCGCACTTTTCTACACGTTCTGTAACGGTTCCATGAAAATCGCGACCAAAAAATAGCATGCAGCCTTGTCCGCCTTCCTGGCCGCGAAAACGCGACATGTCACGAAATCGCGACATGTCGCGATATCGCGACGTTTTCCTGCAGCAGCCTTTCTTGCCATCGCGCCCAGCGAAAACGTGACATGTCACGATTTCGTGACATGTCACGAAATCGTGACGCTTTTCTCCTCCGTACGCCCTCGCTGCTTTCCTGTCGTGAAATCGCGACGCTTTCTCACTTCGGGCACCTTTGCTGCTTTCCTATCGCGAAATCATGACGTTTTTCCACCTCAGGCTACTTATCTGCTGTCGTTGACTGTGTTGAACATGATTTTATGACATGTCGTGATTTCGCTACGCCTTTTCCATTCCGTACAACTTCGCCGTTTGGAGCCGCGAAAACGCGACATGTCGCGATTTCGCGACATATTTCTTCTTCATGCTCCTTTGCCGTTTCTTGTCGCGATTTCGCGACGCTTTTTTGCTTTGCCCTGTTTGACTGGTTTGACCTGCGATTTTGCAACATTTCGCGATATCACGACACTTTTTTGCTTCGTCTTTCTCTCTCCTCTCTGGGCGGTGAAAATCAAACACGTCGCGATTTCGTGACACCTTTCTACATCCTGCCCCGTTTGATCGGTTTGACCGTGATTTTGCGACATGTCGCGATTTTGCGACATGTCGTGATTTTGCGACATGTCGTGATTTTATGAATCCTGAGTATGCAACATGGTTTGGTACCCAACCACTATGGGTGCCAAAGGTGGTGATGGGTGGGGATGCGACAACTACAAAGTTGAGGATGACTCCAAAGAGGATGAGATCTATATGATCGATGAGTCAGAGGAGATCAAGGGGAGCATCATAGTAGACTCCCAAGGTGGAGGTAGTAGAGGATGAGGGATAGGATGATGAGGATATGGGGGAGATCTCCGAGGTGGCTAGGTTGTGAGCTGAGGTGGAGCAGCTTCATGAGGAGTGAGAGACTATAATGGAGGCTCATAGGGAGTCTTTGGTAGGATGAGATGCGGTCATAGCTAGGTTATGGGCTACCATAGCTTGAATGGAGGTAGAGTGACTGGTAGGTGGGGCTGGTGTAGGTGATCAGGAGATGATCACGAGGCTCCGAGTAGAGATGTTGGTGAGAGAGCATCAACATCGGATTGACTTACGGTGACTACAGGCTAGTGAGACATATGCACACTCTTTGGAGGAGTTGTGCATGACTTATCACATTGCTTTTTTAGATCCTCCATCATCCTCTAGGATCGAGTCATCGAGGCATATTGAATCTAGGTAGAGTTCTAGGTCTAGGGCTCCTACTAGGTCTCAGGGGTCCTCTCATGGACATTAGCTTAGTGCTTAGATGCACTTTTGTATATGAGCCTTGGTGCTCCATTGTAGCCTTTTTGGCACTCATTGTACATGCGATATTTTATATATATATACATGGATTTTATGTTTGTGTTATCTTTTGTGTGAATGTTTTATGTGTATGCAATGCATGTTTTATGAATATGTTTTATGAATGTCTTATGGATGATTAATGCAAGATAATTATGATGTGTATGCATAGTGCTTATATGGATGATTAATGCAAGCTAAATGGTAAATTTATGGATGATTAATGCAAGCTATATGAGAGGAATGCATGATGTTCGAATGATCATTTATAGTTCAAAATTTTGTTGGCCATTTTTGTTCATTGTTTTGCAATCGGGGGCACCAAACTTGGTGGCGTTATGCGGGTTGATCCATGATGAAGACATGGATGTTGATATGGAAGAAGATATGGATGTTGATATGGAAGAAGATATGGATGTTGATATGGAAGAATATATGGATGTTGATATGGAAGAATATATGGATGTTGATATGGAATATTGAAGGATTTTTAGAGACTCAAACATACTAGTGTTATCAACCAAACTCACTAAAGGTTGTCTAACTTTCTTTAGGACCAATGTGTGTGCAAGTGAAGTTCATGTACCAAATCTTGAGCATGACAATGACCCTAGGCAATCAAGAACCAATGTGTGTGCACGTGAAGTTCATTAACCCATTATGAGTAAATTAGGCATGACCTATTATGGAGAGGACCAAGAAGCTAGCTTGTCCGTATGTGTGTTCAGAGGTCTCCCTTTTGGAAGAGAGACATGTCGCCCCGCATGAGCTTACTCCACTGCCAATCAAGCATCTATAGCCCCGATGGAGACTCACTCCATAGTCCAATGATCTGATCTTTAGGCCTTGGGGATGACTACATAACTTTCTGAGGGAAATGTAGTATGATCCTTACAACTTTAGGGATCTGTGGTGTGTGCATAGAAATTTTTAATTTTGGATAGAGCTTTGGGGAATCATATTCTCAACCGAAGTGTGATGAGAATGTGACCCTATCCTTACTACTCTATATTTTGTGTTTATATTTGGAGAGCAACTGTGATAGTGGTGAAAACCACTATTTTTTATTTTGGACTATGTTGCATGATAGGACAAGCGAGGAATACCCTTTTCACTTCAAGGTGCCACCCAAGTATGGTGTTATCCCTCTTTGACTCAAAATATTTTTAAGATGTGAAGAAGTGTGGTTGGTGCAAGATTGTTTTTGGAATCAATTGACAAGACTCAAGATTTTCTTAATGTGAAAAAGTGCTTTTGGTCCTAAATAAAATTGGACATCTTTTTGGAGGTTGCTAGACACACTAGTAATGGCTGAGTGACTAAAAACTTGGGGTTTATGATTTTTGACAAATGGGATTGTTGGCTTATGATATTGGAGAAAATTGCATAAATGCCAAAAATAGGTACCCCCAATTGTGGAAACTTGACTTTTTTATTTGGCCATATCATCACTACTATAAAAGATCATTGAACGTGGGATGGGATGAATGCAATTTGCAAAATGAAGGAATGTAGTGGAATGCATGTGGAGAAATGGTATGTATTTATTTTTATTTATGCAGTATGTATGAATGCAATGTGAAAAATGCATGTAAATATGCCTATATGTAAATGCAAGATGTATGCAATGGGAACATGCCTATGTGAATGATCTATTTTTGTTTGTTTTGTTTTTTTTAGCCATGTATATATATACATATAAACATCATATTAACAATAAAATACCTTCAAATGGATAACATTAAGTGGTTCGGGCTCCTCCACTCCCTCTAAATCGGTAAGTCTATATGTACCATTACCCACTTTTTGGGAAATTATGTATGGACCTAACCAATTAGCCATGAATTTGTCATGAAGGTGTGGTAAAGCATTGGTGTTTTGTTGGTTCTCTTTAAGTACAAGATCTCCTACTTGAAATTCATGAAGATGGACTTTGGCATTGTAAGCACGCTTTAGGTGGTCTTGATAAACTCGTAAGTGTTCTAGTGCATTGACTCACCTCTCATCAAGAAGAGTGAGTTGGTCAAGACGTGCTTGTCTAGCGGTGTCATCATCTATGAATTCCTGCAAAGAAATTTGCAAGGAGGGAATATCGAGCTCAAGAGGCATGATAGCTTCAGCTCCATAGACCAAGGAAAATGGTGTTGCTCCTATTGGCATTCGGATGCTTGTTCGATAAGCCCATAGTGCCAAAGGGATTTTTGTATGCCAGTCTCTATGATTTTCGTTAACAAGTTTCTTGAGAATAGCAATCAAGGTCTTATTGGTAGCTTCGGCTTGTCCATTTTCTTGTGGGTAATAAGGAGTCAAGAAACTATGTTGGATATTATATTTCTCACAAAGTGCTCGAACATCCTTGTTCTTGAAAGACTTACCATTATCAAAAATGATTTTAGAGGGAATACCAAAATGACAGATGATATGGTGGAGTATGAAGTCCACAATTTGAGGTCCTATCGTATTAGTTAGAGGAATGGCCTCAACCCACTTTGTGAAGTATTCAGTGGTCGTGATGATGAATGTATGTTGTCCCAAGGAAGGAGGTGAAATTTTTCCAATTAGGTCTAGGCCCCATTGTGAAAAGGGCCAAAGGCTTTGGATAGGTTGTAAAGCTTGTGATGGTACATGAGTTAAATTGGCGTGTGCTTGACATTGCTTACAATTTTTGACATAGTTGCAACAGTCATGTTCCATTGTGGGCCAATAATAACCCATGCATAAAAGATGCTTTGCAATGGCCATCCCACTAAAATGACCACCACAAGTACCATCATGGGCTTCAGTTATGGCTCTTTGAGCCTCACTTTTTTTGAGACAACGAAGAAGGATTCCATCATAACCACGTTTATACAACACATCCCCCAAGAGAATAAAATGGGCTGCTTTTTTCTTGAAAGAGCATTTTGTAGATCGAGACATATCATATGGGAGTGTTCCAAATTTTAGAAAGGCCACTATTTGGCTTGACCAAGACTCATATGGTTCCGAATGGATAAAGCAAATATCTTTTCCATCCTTAGGATCAGTATGGACAATGGCTACTTTAGAGATTATTGAGATTATTAGGGGTTGTACCTCTCCTAAGTCATATTTTAGAATCAATGATCCAAGAGAGGCCATCGCATCTACAAATCTATTAGTCAAATGAGGCAAGTTGTTGATTTCATACCATTCGAATGTTGAGAGCAATTTCATTGCTACTTCATGATAAAGCTTAATGGTAGGTTCTTTGCATTGGTATTCTCTGGTTACCTATTTGACAACAAGTTGAGAATCCCCAAATATCCTAATACGCTTGATGCCCATAGCTATAGTGGATTGAAGACCTAAGATTAAGGCTTCATACTCTACAGTGTTATTTGTGCATGGAAAGTCTAGCTTGAATGATAAAGGGATGGGTATCCCATGAGGTGTATGAAAGACAACTCCAGCACCTTGACCTTTCTCGCACTTAGATCCATCAAATAATAAGGTGATATCGACGTCTTCCTCCGAAATGACATCTTCTTCTAATTCAGTGATAAAAAATACCGAATCATCTAGGAGCTCTATAATCAAAGGATGATCACTAGGTAGTGGAGCTTCCACAAGTTGATCGGCTATAACCTGACCTTTAATGGATTTTTGGCTGATAAATTCGAGATCAAATTTTGTAAGGAGCATTATCCATTTAGCGGTATGAGTGTTATTGTAAGTGTGAGACATCATATAACGTAGAGGATTTTCTCTAGCTATGACATAAGTTGTATGGCTAAGCATATAATGTCAAAGTTTCTTAGTGGTAAAAACCATTGCTAAGCACAACTTCTCTACATAAGCGTATCGGGTTTCATAACTTACCAATGTTCGACTAATGTAATAAATGGCTTGCTCTCGATTTTGTTCATTTTTCTATGCAAGCATTGTCCCTAAAGCAAAGTCCATTGCTGAGACATAAAGATAGAAAGGGACCCCCAGATGAGGAGGAGCTAAGACTGGTGGAGAAGCTAGGTATTGCTTGATGTCATCGAAGGCTTTTTGACATTCATCTATCCATACAAATGGCACCCCCTTTTGTAGCAGGTAATTGAATGGCTTGCATTTATCAGAAAGTTGCACAATAAAATATCGGATTGATTGAATATTTCCTTGTAAACTATGCAATTCCTTAATGTTAGTTGGGGGAGGCATTTCCATGATGGCCTTGACCTTGTTTGGGTCCACTTCAATGCCTCTTTTGGAGATAATGAATCCTAAAATTTTACCTGAGGTAACACCAAAGACACACTTTTTGGGATTTAACCTCACCTTATGTTCTAGAAGTCGATCAAAAATATTTTCCAATACACTAATGTGCTCTTGTCGAGTTTTAGATTTAGCCAAGAGATCATCCACATAGTCTTCGATAATCTTATGCATGTAATCATGAAAGATGTAAGTCATGGCTCGTTGATAGGTAGCTCCTACATTTTTGAGGCCAAAGGGCATAACCTTGTAACAAAAGGTCCCCCAAGGTGTTGTGAATGTTGTTTTGTGTTGGTCATCAGGATTTATGTGAATTTGGTTGTATCCTAAAAAACCATCCATGAGGGAAAGCATTTCATGGCCAGCATAGGTATCGACAAGAGTATCAATGTTTGGAAGAGGAAAGTCATCCTTAGGACACGCCTTATTAAGATCTCAAAAATCAGTGCAAATGTGTATCGACCCATTAGGCTTGCGAATGGGTACCATGTTTGAAAGCCACTCAGGATAGTCAATAGGAACAATGAAATTGACATCTAGAAGTTTTTGAAGCTCTTCCTTGACTATGAGGGCCATGGTAGGATGCATCCTTCTAAGATTTTGTTTGATCGGTTTGGCATCGGGATGTAAGGTGAGGTTGTGGACCACAAGACTAGGGTCAAGACCAAGCATATCCTTATAGGACCATGCAAACACATCTTTCTTCTTCTTGAGGAGAGCAATGAATTGCTCTTGTTCATCGGATGATAGGCTTTTTCCAAGCTTGACAATTTGGGGATTGTCAGGATCTGAACTAAGGTTCACTTTGATGGTATCTTCAATAGACATATGTGAACCTTCCTCAAGTTGATGTGGTGTTGGGATCATATGAATGTCATCTAAGATGTCATCCAACTCTTCCTACTTATCATCATCTAACTCTGCCTAAAAGACCTCAAGATTCTTGGTAGAATATGGAGGTGAAGGTGGAGGGGAAGGAGGAATGTAGTTGGTAGAAGCCCTTAACAATTCCTCGAATAGGATGAACTCTAAAAAGGAGGGTGGGGAAGAAATCCGGTCCATGTCAACAAGGCTTATGTCAATTGGAATTGGCTTAGCCGGATTGTATGGATTGTGGAGTGGGGTGAATAAGTCAATAGGATTCATACTGACTTAGTAGGAGAAGAGATGGATTGGAAGAATGGATGGGTGGAATGATTGGATTGGAACCGATGTTGAGTCTTGTTAACCCTGGATAGCAGCAACAAAACATGAAATTAAATGCTATGTACATGCAAAGAAATATTTTGTTTTTGTTTTGTTTTGAATGTTTTGATTTTTTTATTTTGATTTTTGTTTATATACATATGTTACAAATTTTGGCTTGGCTGAATGGCTCAATGGAACTCAGGTGGGGGTGGTTCACCAGGTGGGTCAACTTGTTCTTGTGGAAGAAGCAAGCGAAATATGGGCTGATGGATGGAAAATAGTTTGAGGTAAAACTCATCCTGTTGGGTAAGGGGAACAATGGGCTGAGACTCCTCTTCAGAATCATTAGAAGCATTGGACATAAGTTCATACTCTTCATAACTTTCATCATCAAAATCTGGAAGTGGGTAGGAAAAATTTAGTGGGTCTTCTTCTTCATTGAAGCTAAGCTCTTGAAGAGCTTGTTCAAGAGAAGTGGTTGAGGAAAATGGAAGGGGGGCTTTGTCTTCTTCATTGAGGCTAAGCCTTTGGAAGGCTTGCTCAAGGGAAGTGGTTGAGGAAAGTGGGGTATATCCCAAGCCTGAATGATCATGTGCTCCTCGATATGGGAAATCAATTATGTCATGTATCCCTTGTTCATGGGAACCTAGACCTTGACCTTGCCAATTGACTATGTGGAAGTAACGAGATGGAAATCCCATCATATTTTGTATGTTGGCATGTCTTGGCTCTTTTGGTTCTTCAGGCAGATTTTCCTCAATTGAGGAATCAATCCCTCCATAGATAAATTTAATACTATTAGGAGTGGAGCTCATATCATAGACAACACCTATGGTTAAAGGAGGGTCACGTGGGTGACCAAAATCCTTGGTTGTGGGGATGGCAAGAGGGGTAATGGTAACATCTTGGACCACGTATTCACCAATACCAGGACTAGTGATGTGGACCTCGACTTGGGATGAGGTGGTGGATGATGTGGAAATGGATGGCTCAGGATTGGAGGGGGCTATGGAAGGTGGTGAGGAGTTGAATATTTCACAATCTAAAAGTTTGACTTGTGAAACATCGATTGATGGAGAAATATTGGGTGATGGCTTGGAATTAGAAGAAGGTGGATGAGGTAATGATGATGAAGAAGAAATGGTTGTAGAAGGAGTGGTTGAGGTGGATGATGTGGCGAAAGTGGGTTGACCTTGACCACATGTACAAGAAGAAATGGATGATTGAGGGGGGTTGGTGATGGGTAACTCCTCAAAAATAGGAGCTTTGGAAGAAGATGTGGATGGATTAGAAGATGAAGTTGATGGATTTGAAGATGATGGGGATAAGAATAGGTGGGTGGAAGGCAACATGGATTCATAGGGGTTTGAAATGAAATTACAATACTTGAAAGGTTCTACATCTACGTAGGGATGCAATGGACTTGACCATCATGAACGTATTTCAAGCATTGGTGGAGAATTGATGGAACACATTTCATCTCCCTCATCCAAGGTCTACCAAGGAGTACATTGTATGCCATGGCCCCTTCCAAGATGTGGAACATAGTATGCAATGTTCTGACCCCTACTTCAATGGGCAAAACAATAGTGCCAACTGTGGTACACAAAGCATCGTTAAATGCTTTGAGGGTGAATGAGGACTTGGAAATATGGGAAGGTGGAAGGTTGAGGTGGCTAAGGGCAGTGGTAGTGATAATGTTGATGGATGAGCCGGTATCAATTAGGACTCTCTTAAATGGCTTTTTGTCTATCAGGGCCATGATATGCAATGGAGGATCTATGGATTTTGAGGTCATTGACTTTATTTCAAAGTCATAGAAGGTGATGGATGGCTCCATGCATGTTCTAATGCTCCCTACAAAATTGTTGAAGGTATTAGAGTCTTGAGCTTCAAACTCAATAGATTTAAGAATTTCCATTAGGGCTTCTCTATGCCTAGGGGATTGTTGGATGAGCTCATATATGGACAATTTGGTTGAAGCTATTTTCAAACTTGTAGTTAATCGACTGCTTAGGGATACCATTGGCCTTAGAGGATGATGGATGGGCTGATTGGGTGGACTAGAAAGATGGATTGGTGGGGATGGATTTGGAGAGGTTTGAATGGGTGGTGGATTTGAAGGTTGTGACACTTTTGGTTGTTGGGAATTTTGTTGATTTTGCCTTTGACCTCTTGTGACCACATGGACTGCTCCTACAAAATTTTGGTAATGTTGGACATGATTAACTTGGTTAGGAGGTGTGTGATGATTATTACCTCCTACATTAGTTTGGGCCTCTTCACGATTGGGAAGAGGTGTTTGAAAAATTCCCAAGTTCTGATTTTGTGGAGCTAGGGGGTTATCCACCTTAATGGCCCCCAAGTCTATGAGGTCTTGAATGATGTTCTTAAAAACATTGCAAGTGTTGATATCATGACCATTTTGCCTATGGTATGGGTAAAATAGATGTTCCTTATAACTTCTGCTATGTTTGGTAGGGTCATCGAGCTTGATTTTGGGTAAATCCAACTTGTTTGTGTCATACAACCTTTGAAAGAGGGTAGAATACGACTTCGTTAAAGGAGTGTATTGGCATTGGGGTCGAGCGTATTGTCGATAGGAGGGGTTTTCCATAGTTGGTATTATGTTTTGCATCGTGGGTGCTTGAGTTACCGAGGGGACCGCATGATAAGCAATTTGTTATGGTTGTTGCATGGGTTGTTGAGCCATTACGGGCTGGCTCATCACCACTTGATTTACTTGATTAGATGGACTAGCCGAAGAGGCTTGTGATGACTTATTTTGGCTTGATTGATTACTTCTAAATTGGCCCTTGTTCTACCATTCTTTCTTTTTAGGCTTAATTACACCCTCTTGGATTTTTATCTCCTCAATGATGCTAGCTTGTGCTAAGGCTTCTTCAAATGAATGATAGGTATGAAGCTGAAGCATCCAAGAGATGGGTTTTAAGCAACTCTTGGTAAATAATTTGATGATTTCATCCATTGGGAGGGAGAATGGCAATTTGGTAATGACTGCCCTCCAACGGTTTCCAAAGTCATAGATAGGTTCATCATCCCATTGTCTTAAGGCGTATACATATGATAATGAAACCTTCTTTTTGATGTTTAGGACAAAATACTCAAAGAATAGGTCAATCAGTTGTTCAAAAGTATAAATACTATGAGTTGGTAGCTGATTAAACCACTCTATGGCATCTCCTCCTAATGTTTGAGGAAATATTTAGAGCATGAGAGCATTTTCGGTTTGAATCTGAAAGCATGCATGAAAAAATGAGCTAACATGCTCCTTAGGGTCCTCGGTTCCCCTAAATTTGTCAAACTTTGGTAATGTAAAGTCTATCAAATATGGTGGTGATGGTACCAAAGGATGGATTGGTTGATGGATCAGTTGGCTTAAAGTTGGTCTTTGGCTTGACATGCCAGGAGTGTTTTGCATCAACTGATCTATTTGTTTTTGCATGGCCTGAATCCTAAGATCTTCCCTAGGAATGTGGAAGCCTTGGATAACCTGATGATTTGGAGATGGACTAGAAGAAAAATTTTGGGGAGTGATTAGATGGTTTTGATGGAATTGATTGGTTTGAAATTGATGGGGGGAAGATTGATGGTTGAGAGAAGGAGAATATTGATGAGGAGGAAGATTTTGGAAGAATTGGTTGGGTTGGCTAGAAGAAATTATGATTGGAGGGGTTGGATTTTGAATTGGAGGTGGATTGGGGATGGACACCACCGAAGATTGGGGTACCCAAGTTGAATTTTGGTTGGCCATGGTTGGTTGGGTTGAAACTACAGGAAGCGTAGGATTTACATGAACTTGTTATCTAGCATTTTGATGTTGTAGAAGCAATCTGTTCACGAGACCCAATATGTCATGAAGTTCTTGTTCGGACATAGAAGAAATTGACAAGGTTGTAGATAGATTAGAAGATGAAGGTATGGATGTGGATGGATTGGAGGAAATGGGTATGGAGCAAGTTGCACTTGATGTGGCAACTTGGGAGGTTGGTACCTGTGAGGCAACATTAACATACTCCTCATACAAAGGATTGGAACAGATTTGGGTATAGCTAGATGGAGGATGAGTGTTAAAAACACTTGGGTTTTGTTGGGATGGACTAGGAGAAGAGGGCATACCATATTCATAGGCAGAATTAGGATATCCTCGGGTGGGGTTGGATGGATAGGATGTAGCCAATTCTGGTTGTGCAACATAGTCTTGGCTAATGGGTTCAAGGACATAGTTAGAAGACCTATAGAGGGCCTCTACCTTGTCCATGTCAATTTGGATGGATGGTTGCTCAATATTTTGGGGAAGGGATCCCTCTTGTGGGAGAGATGGGTAAATGGGCCTAGATGGACTAGGTTGGATAGAATTGGAAGGGTTGGCTACTAAAGTAGCGGGTATGTTTGTTGTATTTTCCATTAAATTATTTTGATTTAATACCTTTGTTTGATTTTGAGTTAGAACCATAAAGTAATTAAATCAAAATGCAATTTTAGGACTGTCAAATTAAATCTCCAAAACTAAAAATAGAGATAAAGAATTTAAAAACAAAGAAAACAATCAATCCTAAGTTTCACCTTGTGTGGCTTACCTTATTCATTGATTATCTCTTTTTAGTGTAAATTCCTTTTAGAAATGATAGTTTTGTGTGTTTGATGTATCCTAATCTTGCTTAATGAAAAATAAAGGTGAAAAACTATGGTTGGATGGGGCAACGAGATTCTTGTTGGTGATGAAATCCAACAAGTTTTCTCGAGGGTAGTCCTAAGGTGTCTAAGGGTAGAGATTGGTGGATGGAAATGACTGCCACCATCACCAAATCTCAAGCAGCAACCGGTGATGAAATCCAGTTACTACTGTTTAGAGTGCATCGTGCTTGTGTGTGATTAATTTTAAATTTTCTATTCTTCTATTGTGGACAAACAATGTTAAAGGTAACATATTTCACAAATCTAAATTAGAATCCAACACATAAATGCAAATTTCTTCTAAAGAGTGTGAAGTACACCACTTAAAACCCCCTGCCTAGATAGCAATCGGAGGGTTCGTCCACCTCTCTGCCAAAGGAGTCACCCAAGGGTAGGAATACTTTTTGCATTTAAGTATTGTTCCTACTTAGATAAGTAAAATAAGCAACCCTTAACTCCTAAGATGCAAATTCTAATTAATGCTTTTTACTTTCAAATGCAAATAGAAAGATGCAAGAATTATTTGAATTTGCAATTCTTTTTAAAAATAGAAAACTTAAAATATGTGATGAATGAATGCACAGATGCCCTAGATGCAATCTAAAATGAATTTATTTCCAGATTACTTAATGTGTGTTCATTTTAAGCTTAAAATCTAAAAATAAATAGTGAAATAATGAAATATGTAGAAATAGAAATTGAAATAGAATGGCTGTAGGGCTTACCTAAAAGCCTAAGATCTACTCCAAATCACTGCCAGGTGCATCTATGTGCTTCTGTAGGCCCAATATGTCACTTGTGTAGGCACAAAAGGGTGCCTGTGGGGATCAACAGGTGTCATAGAGCGCCTACGCACCTTCTACAAACTATCACAGGACCTTCCAGAAACCCTAACCAATGATTTCGGCTGGTTTTTGCTCCAAAAAACCCTATAAAATGGAACAACATAATGAAATTAGTACAACAAAGTAAATCAGAAAGTAGAACCCTTGTGGGGTCCCACCGTGATCACCATTTGTGAAGCAAAAATATGACACTAAAGCAAATATGAAAGTAAAATAATTCCAATGAACAAGAGATTGCACAAAAGATGATTTTATTCAATAAATGGGGGGGAGCTAAGAAACTCCTTTGTTACAATTGATTTGTTCAAAAGAATTATTTTGATACAATAATTACAGATGCTAGGGTTCTCCAAAACCCTAGCTACAAAAGATGTAGTGTCTTCAATGTATCTTGCTTCCAACAGATTGAGTGGGCTTCTTGTTATCCGTAATCGGGCCACTCTAGCTTCAAAAACTACTCAAATCCTCTTGATTAATGCTACCTGATCCTGCACATACAACAAACATAAAGTAGTTAGTAAACAAAATGAGGGTTCCACAGTGTGAACCCTCAAAAATGCAAACTAAAAACCCTAGATCTGAATAAACAAAACATGCAGAATCCAAATAACATCAAATAAAAATGCATAAAATACTTACTTTGCTATTGATGATGTTATTTCATTGCTCCATTGCAGATTGATGGTAGGGTGCCCCGACGGCACCTGATGATCTTATGCTACAGGTTCTGGTCTATGGATGTGGGGATGGTAGGCTCTGTGCTACACCTACAAAATGCAGTAGGTGCGCTGCTACACCTATGGGATGAGGCAGGTGCTCGAGAGCACTTGTGGATTAGGGTTAGATCTATGAAGGTAGATCAGGGGGTTGTGAAGGGCTTGACGGATGAGAGACAATGGTAGTGATAGGAATGGGCTACGAAGATGGCTGGAATCAGGAAATCCTAGGGCAAACTAGGGTTTTTGGGGAAGGCTAGGCTAGGGCACAACCTACTCACAAGAAACTAGCTCTAAGCAAGGTTAGATCTCACAAGTAAATTAAAGCTCCAACGTTCAAGTTTTCTAGGGGTTGAGCATTGAGAATGCTCCTATTTATTATCAAGCCTAGGGTTTTCTTAGGGTTTTAGCTTAACACTTTTGATCGTGTGGCTAATATTAAAGCGGATCCAAAGGCTGATATTAAACTTTAGGTGTGACATGGATTAAGGAAGATGGATGGCTGAGATTAGATCGGATCGAACGGTTGAGGTTAATTTGGCTTATAAATATATATTTTATAATAAATATATTAAAATATAATATAAAATATTATATTTAAATATAAATAATATAAAATAAATATAAATGAGTCAAATAGGGGTCGAAAAATGGTGGGAAAGGGCTAAAGTGGGCCATTGGATGGCGGGAAAGGCATGGAATGGCCAATTGAATGGTGGGAAAGGGGGATGGTGGACAAGTGGGTGGTAGAATGACCAGGATGAAGGACAAGTGGCTAGGATTTGGTGTCTACACTCTCTAAGGTCTTCTATCTTACAACTTCTCTAGTATTTCGCCTGAGACCTTTTCTTCAACCTTCTACTTCTAGAATTGTTGGTGATGAGATCTTCTTCTTGGATCTCTGATTCTGTTGCTTCTAAATTCTATAATAGGACTTCATTGTTCCTTTCTCTTTCTTCTATAATTTGCAAGCTCTTATGGAGATCACCAATCTCCTATTTCTTGGACTCTTATTTTGAGTCTTCTTCAAGAACTCCTTTCTAGAGTTGTCTTCTGAATTCAAGAATCTATCTTTTAAATCAGGATATCTTTAGGAACTTTTCTTTGGAGTTTACTTTTGAATCAGTTATTTTCTTTCTGAAATAGGAATCCTTCTCTGAATTTTTCTTCATAATTAAGGCTTCTATGACCTTTTCTTCTTCTAGGCTTATATGGCATATTCTTCTTTTAGGCTTCTCTGGCCTATTATTCTTCTAGGATTCTTTGGCATGTTCTTCTTTTGCACTCGGTAGGTATTGATCTTGACACTAGTCTCCTACAACCTCCTTAACTCGACTTCTAGAGTCTCTTTTTAGGAACCCTTATCTAGAATATTCTAAAGTATTAAGACTATTGTGGTCTTTTATTTTGTAAATTTTTTAATCTAGCAATGTAGATCTCCAGTATCCTAACTTCACCACGACTCTTCTTCAGGAGACTTCTTCTTTATTGTTCTTTTCTTGCACAAGGAACTACTATATGCACGAGGAAAGCACACCAAATTTTAGGTAAAAAAAATGAAATATCATAACTTTCTATTGTAGGAGGTGTCCCAATAATCTGAGAATTAATTTTCTACAATAAAAGAAACTTTAGAAAATAGTTAACAAATTCTAGATCTCTTAGAGGGTCTTCACTAGTTGATCCGTCAAACTAGTGGAATGAATGTTGAGTCCTAGTCTTCATGAGTTTTTTTTGCAACTCTGTGGAAAGATCCTAGCCACATGTAATCTCATATTTTTTACAACTAATATTTATTTTAGTCCTCACTTTCCTAATCCTTATGACTACTATGGATTTTTTATCAATTAAATGTAATAGCAACTTTTGCATGCAATGACACTCAATGGATGATCCAGTTTGCAAAGATACATGTCAACAGTAGTAATGGTGACTATCTCTATTCCTCTTGACCTATTGGACTTCTCTTATGATGGATTTAGATCCTCCTATATCGAAGCATCATGGCTCTGATACCACTATTATATTTTGAGGATATATGTTGTGGAGATATCTAACATAGGCCCTAATGAAATATAGAAAATATGAAAAAAGTGAAACAACAATATGACTAAAATATGCTATAAATAGAAATGACAAAAATTACAATGTTATATGCATGAAATGGTCACTCAATTGATATGAGCTAAAGAGCTACATTGTAATCCATACAAAATTACTTGAGAGATGTTATATGATGCTATGATAATATTGTCATGTGATCTACTACTATGAGGCCCTTTATATAGGAATATAGATTCCTTAGACAACACTCTACCTAGTTGTACAAGGGGACACCTTGCACATTACAACTTGCACATGCCACTTGTGAATTTATTACATTGCTTGAAGTAACTAGATAAATTCCCCCTAAAGTAATCTCCTATCTTAACTATGTATGTATCTAAGGTGGTACATATACATAACCCAAATGATGTAATATACTCTAACTCTAAAAATAACCTCATGAATGAGCAGAATATGAAGAACAATGTGCCTCTTGCATAATAATTCTCCTTAAGTCTCCAATTTTTGGTATAGTAACCCTATCCTTGAAGCACAAAATCTTATCTTTTATTTTGAACCCTATCCTTGGTATAGTAAACCTATCCTTGGTATAGTAACCCTATCCTTATAGCCTAATCTGTGATGACCTTGATGCTATATCTCATATAACTCATCGTACAGATGAGCAAGTAAGGTGCTCCCCCATGCCATGATCAATGGCTGCTAAATATCACACTCTTTTAAATCCTACACCATATTGAGGAGGTTCCATGTGAACCTCACTCCTGAAGAGTCAAGAAATAAGATGTTTGATATAGTGAACATCAATACTACATGCCTTCAACTGAACACCTGTGTAGCATACTAGGCCCCAATCAGTACTCCACCACTATCGATGTGTTGCCTCACAATTGCAGCCTCTACACCAAACACTCTTTGCAATACTCTCTCCTTCTAAAGAAGGGAAGTGGAGACAATCGGGTGTCTCTCAATGGAAATGCAAAAAATTTGGTAAACAACCTCCAAGGTGATTATTATCTCACCAGTCAGGAGATGGAAGGTGTTAATTTGATTATCCCATCGATTAACCAATGTAGTTAGATAGGCATGATCTGACCTCATAGTAGGTATATGAGCCACCTACTTAAGGCTAATTACCTCAAGCCATTTCCAATCATCCTCAGTGAGCAGATATTGCACTGAATCAAAAAGTGTGGGGACTCTATGGTAGACCTTCAAAAACATAAGCCAAAAATGCAAATCAAAAATAAAATTAAAAAGGTTACAAAAATTCCAAAAAAAATCAATAATTTTTCATAATGATGCAATCATCTCAGTCCGAGACGGTCTACAGGCGAGACCATCCTACCTTGATATGGCTACCCCAACGATTAAAAATATGACCACTAAGTTTTAAATGTGGCCATCCCACCCCAAGATGGCCCCCAAAATCCTAAATAGGAACCATCCCTACCCAGGACAACCCCAAAATGGAAATAAAAAAATGCAACTCTAAACTAGCCTACACTACATGCTAATCTAAAGTGGGTTCATTACCTTAATTTTTCAAATGAGGTTCATTTGCCACATTACTTAATGAGGTTCATTTTAAAAATTACAAATTAACAAGAGTGAAGTTGAGTATTTACCCACCTCGCTCTACCTCCTCCTCTCATAGAAGCCTCAAGCTGGTCCATGGTATGATTGAGTCAGTAATCAGGCAACACTTCACATCAAAAAATACTCTCCTCCTTCTCACCTCTCCTTTTCTCCAACTACCAGCAGTGCAAGTGACATCAAAAATTTAGAAAATTTGTTTTTATATTTTGTAAATTTTGCGACTGTTCCTGTAGAAGGCGATCACATTTCGAGATGACCCTAAAATTTATAGAATGTCACCATCCTACCGTAGGACAGCCTCAAAATCATAATAAATGCAAGCATCCCGTAAGCATTATTAACATCGATTCGAACATTTAACATCTAATAGTCCATTTTATTCAAAAACCCCAAAAACTCCAAAACCATTAAATCAAAACTCTCAAGTGATCCTCCTACCTAGTGATTTACCCTATACACCTAGCGATTACAATGACTAATTATCCATACAATTTGGTTGGATGGGTAGGTTACCATAAGGCCACTTGAACCAAAAATAGCTCCAACTAGAATTGAAATGGTATTATCTCAACTCCCTAAGAAATCCATGTGGTTGGACTGCTCCATGGGATAGAGATATACATTTCATTCTCCTATCCCACCTCAAGAGATCATTGAATACAGTGATTCACCTCTGGAACAAATTGAATTGCTATCACCTCAATTTTCTAAGAAAGCCATGTGGTTGGATTGCTCCAAGGGATAGTGGTGTACAATTACCAATAATGGTTGAAATCACAATTATAATTGGATTTTCCCCCTTCACATTTGTAAAGGTCCTAACAAAACCCAAAATAAGTCATATTGGTCAAGCGACTCCTCGCTTTCATCACTTTCTATTTCCTCATCAACTTGTCGCTTGAGGGGGTAGTCATACATCACAAAATTTATAATCAAATTCAATAATCAAACACTCAATCATGCAAGTTGTAGTTTTAAAGAAACATTTCTAATAACTATCACACACTTCCCTATTTGCTAGGGAAAAAAGAAAAAATATCAACAAATGCTTGGTATGGCTGAAAATCTAGTCTTGTAGCACCGCCTACCCAGTACATGTTTTTAGAGTGCCAACATTAGGCATACCAAAATCTTACCAAAATCAAGTCCACCATTGAGTTGGAATCAATTATTATATGACTTACACCCTTTCTATGATTAGGGCATCTAACATTTATTAGATCAGTGAACACCATCAACCATCAACATGACTTTAGGTCAGCTATTTTTTCTCTGCGTTGTGCTTTCACACAATGCATATCAAAAAGGAGCATCTGTAGATACCTAAAACACATCATATTGAGGAGACTACCTCTATGGACTATTTTCAAGCCATATGATCCATCTTAGTCACCCTCAGGATCTAACAGTGGTTTTTACCACTCAAATAGGGAGGAATTTATCTTTTCAGCCTGGTTCATCCTACCCCAAGACGGTCAGCAGTCACGACCATCCTACCCCAGGATGGTTGCACCTAGAGTAATGAGACACAAATTTTTGAGCAACAGTTCAAGCAGTTTCATAACAATCGAGCATAACAGATTCTTGATAATTATTTCTTGATTCCAACCTCTTCTTGGCTTCTCAAGGAAGCCTTGGACTCCCATTAGGAAGTCTATTTAAATATGCCTACCCTTCATTGAAAAGAGTTTAGTTTTGAAGCGTCGAATTATTTTTGAATTAGAGATCAAAGAGTCTTTAAAGTTTCAAGCAATGAAGTGCTACCGGATTTCAACCATGGAGCTACAAATTATGATAATAAACCATTTCAAAGGATGACGATTGAATTTGCACTCCTTACATCATCCAAAGCTCTTGATTCATTTCAAATCTTACCATTAAGTCATTCTTCACGAGCGCACCCTTGAACATTAATCATATTGATTGTTGAGAAGAAACATCCCCACTGAAAATAAAATTGTTTGAGCCTTTGAAAATTAATTTTCATTTTTTGAGGGGACCCTTTTGAAGTTTTTGGGTTTTTAATTCCAATTTTTGTTCACATCAAGTTCTTAAAATTTCCTGCATCAAAGTGTTAGAATTCCTTGCATAAGAGCATTGATTTAAATTGAAAATTTTCTGAATATTCATGTGTCAATGGTATTATTTCAAAATCCAATATTTTAGAAATTTAATTTTCAATAGTTTCCTAAGGTCTAAAATATTTAAATCAATTTCTAAGGTTCTTTAAAAATCTTCATCCTGCCCTAATGTTTACTTTGATCTTGAAATTACCATATCTTTTGACACAGGAATCCGTTTGAGGTGATCCAAATTTTGGATGAATATTTATGAGCTAATATTTTCAATGATGCCAATTTTATAGGTTTTCAAGAAAATAACAGTTTTTAATTACAGCTAACAGAATTATTAATGCTATATCTCTTGATCCAGGATAATTTTTTGTATTTTTTATGTAGATTCGGGTACTCATTTGGCTCATTTGGACACCTAAAAATTTTTGTTCAATTCTGGGTACTTTTAATTTTTATCATATTTTTCACACCATGTGAAACTAGGGCAATTTAATTTCATTTTCCAAAATTTGAAAATCATTTCTGAGAAAGGGGGATCCTTCAAAAATATTTAAAGTGCCAAAATGCATAAGGACAGAATCATTAGAGTCAATGTGCAATTCTAAAAAATATGCTAAGTGTTGGAAGAAGTGGGCGGAAAATTAAAATAACCAAAGTGTGCTTTGGTGGAGGTTTTGGACATTGGCCCGCATATCGATGAAACTAAAGTGCCGCCCAACCCTTGGGTGAATATTTTAGATATTTCTTTGGGAGGAGAGCAACCTAAAGTACTGCCCAACACTTGGACGAAGGTTTTAATTATTGATGAGAAAAATAAGGTCCCAAAGTTCCCAAAGTTCTATCCATATTACAAAGGAGGAAAGCTAGGGTGGAGGTTTTAGACATCGACCAAAAAGGTGAAGCCCTAAAGTGTTGCCCATGCACATTATTAGAAATATTGAAGTTTTCTAAGGTATAAAATGGATGCCCAATAAAATAATGAGAAATTGCTTAAGTGTGGAGGGTGGATAAATAGATTCATCAAAAAAAGTGAAGCATTCCAAAGTGCTGCCCACTCTCAACCAACAAGTAAAACCTAAGTTTGGGCAGATAAATGGACTCCATTGAAGAAGTAAGCATCCCAAAGTGCCACCCAACCACTTTGGTGGAGGTTTTAGACATTGCCTACATCCCGATGGAAGTAAAGTGCCACCCAACCACTTGGATGAATATTTTTGATATTGGTGAGCACGGAGAGTGCCCTAAAGTGTTGCCCATGCACTTGGATGGTGAATTAGAGAATTGATGAGAAAAACAAGGTCCCAAAGTATCGCCCATCGATTTCCAACCATGCAAATTAAAAATAAAGTGTCGCCCATCAATTTCCAACCATGCAAATTTAATAAAAAAGTGTTGCCCATGCTTTTTATCGATGAAATAGGATATTATTGGAGAAAGTGAAGAACCCAAAGCTCCGCTCATGGAAATAAATCCAAAAAAATTGAAGGAAAGCTCCGCCCATCAAAGTAAAGCTGGAAAAATGAAAATATAAGGCTCCAAAAAATTGGAAATAATACTGGCAAATTAAAACAAAGCTTCGACATTAGAAAATCATTCCCGATAATCTGAGAGTGAAGCTTAGCAATGGATTTAATTCTGAAAATTTATTTGGCCAAAAACTTTGAAAATATAATTAGAAAACTAAAAATTAAAATTAAAGTTTGAACCTTAGGAAAATTAAATTAATTAAATTTGATTTTAAGGCTAATGTTCTAACATTTGCCCCTTTTAAATTTTTGCAAGAAATTATTGATGGCTACATTTAATGGTAAAATTAATGGCAGAAGTGATGGTGGGTAGAGATTTTCAACACGAACCAGGCAAGGGGACCGTGCGAGGATAGAAGATGTGTAAAATTAATGATCCACCCATATTTCGTAGATCTCATAGCAATTAGAGACTTTATGGAAGTATGACTACGGTACCTGTGCTTGGTAAATGTGCCACCTACTCTTAGTACAAGTGATTCTGGCTTTGGAGCTTTCAATGAAGAGGGTTGCATTTTGATTAAAATATCCCGCAGTTAATTGTTTAAATATTTCTCTCCCTGTGAGTTGTCCAAATTCATTAATGTATGAGAATCTTGCAAAATCTGGAAGTACTCAGAGGAGTTATTATGTAAAAATATCCCACGATTGTAATTAATTCGCATGTAAAGGTGGATGGCCAGGGAAAAGCTCTTGTCTATAAGAGCGATTTTTTGAGTCTTTCACAAGGATGCAAAAACTTGGAATAGAAGACTTCTGGTATTATTTAGCAAATCTTGTTGGTTTTTCTTCATTCTAGACCTAGGGCAGGTGTGCGATCCTCTTCTGAAATAGTGTGGCCGAGAGCCTAATATCTCTCAGATTGTGATAAGTACATTTTCTTCTATTTTTGTCTTGCCTAAGTATTTTTTAGTTTAATTTCAAATTTGTGATGGTTGAGATTACATTAGGTTGTTGAGCTTCATTATATTCTCTATATGCTTGAGAAAATTAGATATTTAAGGTTTGGGCCCATGTTTTGATTGCTCTATCCTCATTGTGTGAGCTAAGTTTCTTGTGAGAAACATCAATTTTCATTGACCTCCCTTCTGTTTGTGATTTTCTTTCTATCCTCCGTTGCTTTGTCCCATGCTCAAGGTGGAAAGTGATCTTAGAAAGTTGGACACTTTCTTCATTTGATGTTGTCTTATTGTGAAGCTGAGCAATTTAATTGATTTTAGTAGTTGTAGTTTACAATTAGATTGAATTTCCTCTCTTTTTTGCCCTACCTTACCCTCTCTATTTTTACTTTAAAGACAATCCATTTTTATGTTTTTTAAAATTCTTTATTCTTTTAATTTGCTAAAATTTGAAAAGCTAGATCAAACAAACTATAAATTTGATCATGAACTATACGAGCCACCACTAAACACCAGTGAACAAAGGTTGAACCCTTTTTAAGGTAAAACACAGTCTACTTGAAACTATTCAAGAAGTGAAAAAAGTGAAAGCATTCAACCTGACTCTGTAACTCACACCTTGGATAACTATCAAGATCCTAAAGTGAGAGGGAATTTATTCCCAGTAAATATTACTTGTGTTTTATGTTTACTCTTTGTCAGGTGTGCATGAAAGATGAGCCAACATAAATTGGTGCTAGAAGGAGGGCAACTTTTATTTAGTGTTTAACAGGTGTTTAAAATGAGAAATACAATTTTACATTATGTTTTGTCTTTTTGTGGGTCATTAATCCAATAGTCATGGCCAATCGGTTGGGCTCCACTACCTTGAATATTCTTGGTCCAACCCATGATCTATCTAGGAATCATGAGAAACATCTTTCAGCCTACAAACATGATGGTGCTATTATAGTCGAAGATCACATGGTTGCCTTAAAAAATGCCCTTAAATTGTTAAAAAAAATTCATGAAGATGTCGCTTGTAAAATTTTTCCTTTTACTCTGCAAGAAGTCGCATACGATTGGTTCTTAAATTTTACCAATGACTCTATCACTAGTTGGGATGAATTAGAAACTATTTTTATTTCCCAATTCGATCAAGTAATTGATCCCAATGTGTTATATTAGCAATTCTCCAACATTAAGAGAAAATTTGGTTAAATCGTTAAGTCTTTCAACATGAGTTTCCAGAAGGCTTACAGTAGAATGATTGGTAATTATATACCAAGTGTGGATCTAGCCTTAGAAATCTATAAGGATACCTTCGATCTAGTGACCTCTTTTTTTCTCAAAAGAGATACCAATATCACAACCCTGACAAAAGCCTCTAAGGAAGCTCTAGTTCTTGAAATAAAACTAGGACCTCAAGCTTTGAGCAGTCCTTTGATATTTTATGTTACATAGAACTTACCTGTCTTGAATCCTATTCCACATCAAGTGTTAATGCCAACATGTCATGCCCCACACAAATAAACTCCATTAATCATGACACACACTAAGCATGTGCAGGATGCAAAGAAATATTCTGACAAGGCCAAGGTGGAAGATGTATCTAATATGGTCCAAAACCTAGAAAATGACTTCCTGAGTTTTAAGAGTCAAGTCTCTAGAGGAGAAAATTTAAACAAATTACCTTACCAACCGAACAAACTCCCCAGACCTTCGTATGAAGCCAATAAGGATTACAACAAAGGCAAGGGACTTGAAGTGAATATTTGTGACTTGGATTTACCTAACTAGTGTAGGATTCATAGAACATCCCAACACAAGGAATTATATTATTTGGAATTTTACAACACTTTTGAAGCTTTATCTGGTGAGTTGGATTTTCCTAAAAATCAACAAAAATTTGATAGTTATGGTTCATCCAAACATAGTGTTGCTATGGTTTTGGACTCATTCACCTTTCCAGATGAGTCAAAAAATGTTGCAAAAATGCCCATGGATGAAGTACTGAACTTTCAACAGTTCCAAAAGGATGGTTATAATTTGAGATGCAATAATAAGAAACCTAATCCTAATAATGATCCTTCTCTATGAAAGTTTAATGAAAGTAAGACTCGGGATCAAACTAGTGCAATACATGGGAAGGAGTATAACATCGTTGAGGATATGAAGAAAATTAAGACTTACTCTGAGCCCTATATTAAATTTCAAGAAAGAGAAAAGGAAATGGTAAATGTGAATGTGTCCAACCAACTTAGAATAGACAAAGAGCCTCAGTATAAACATGTGATCATTGAACATAATAACAAAAATGAGGTTGTAAACTGTGTTGATGCAGATATTGGAGTTTATAATCTAACAACTACAACTGAGAATGTGAGACCAGTTAAAGCTCCAACCAATCATAGCAATGATATTTGGACATTACACATTGATGGGGCTAAGTCTAAGCAAGGCTCAAGTACAAGAGAAAATTTTGTAAATTCCACTAGTGGAATAGAAACTAAAATCTTGAACATTGGAGCAATAGAGCAACCACATAATGTTCAAGTTATTAAGGATTGTGACCCACAAATCAAGAAATATGATCTCATTGACTTGTTACATAAGTCGAAATATGTGATGACTTGGTCCTATAAAGGCCTTAAGATATTTTATCCTAGGAGGTTTACACATACAATCCCTTTGAAATAATTTTGTAAACCCTTCAGGCAAAAAAAGAGACATGTTGATGCCTTGATTTTGAAGGAGGTAGAAAAATTGTATGCACTTTGGGCTGATAGAATAAGACACAAGAAAGTTCTAAAAACTTCACATTTTGCTTTACTATACGAAGCTAAGCCTATTATTCTTGTTTCTCTTAAATTTCCTACTTACCAGTTTACCTTGGATTATTTTAATGATCATGTTGATGCAAATGCCCATGTTCTAGACTTGGTTAATTTTTAAGGTGAAAGACTTGTAGACCTAGTGCTTCTATGGGACAAAGCCCACAAAAATAAAGGTAAACACACCAAGTTTTCTTTGGGTATAAAAAATTTTGGAAAATGTAAACTAGAGTGCATTTCATCTACAAGACCTGGAAGGTATTTTTCTAAATTTACTTGTAAATGGTCAAATATTAAAGCATTATTTCTTTGCTTCTCCATCTGTTGCATCACTTTAATGATCATAGGATCCTTTGTGCATATATATATATATATATATATATATATATATATATATATATATATATATAAAATAATGATTTAGTGCTTTTGTTTAGTTTGTTTTATCGACATTAAGTTTCTCTTGGTTTCTTTGTTTTTTTTCTTTCACCTTTTGGGTCTCTATCTTAATTTTGAAAAGAGGGGTGATTTTGAAGGGATGTTTTAAGTAGGGAGAAAGTGGTAATGCTTGTGATTTAGAATGATAGTAGAGGGATAGTTTAAATTATGTACCTAGCCCATCACAATTATTTTAATCATAAAAGAACTATTATGTTGTTAGGCTAGAGAACTCCCAAGGAATCCAAGAAAAGTTGGTCATGAAAGAACTCTGATTCACAAAGATCATTTTAAATATTCCAACGAGGCTATTGGTGTTTGATCTGAAATGGTTAGTTGATTGGCTATTTTGTTCATAAAATATCAAGGCAAATGCAACTTTTGAACCTCCAATAAGACTTCCTAGCTATTTATCTTTTGCTACAAAAAAAAAAGTATTGTAATAAAAAGAGAGCCAAGATTTATATAAGAGGAATTTTAGACATGTTCAATAGGGCTATAGATGCCCCATGGTAATGACCCAAGGTCTTGAAAATCTAAGAGTACCTCTATCAGGGTTGTAAAATTCTAAACTAGAGGTAGAGTTTCACTCAAATAACCCTGTGCATCCCAAATAGTTTGATCGATCCTAGTAAAAATTCTAAGCCATGGTTTCCTTAAGAGGAAGAAATTATACACTACAAATCACACATTGGAGTTTTCTTTGATTGACCCAGCCTAGTATGTCCCTGGGAAATTTCAAGCAGATAATATTTAAAATATTCTAAAAATTTTAATGGCGGGTGTGGTGCATGATTTAAATGATTTTAAGACTGGAGTTTTGGGTTCTAAAAAGTGCTACTATTTTCCCGTAGATGTCGTCATTTATTGACAAGTAACCCCTCCACTGAAAATAAAATCGTTTGAGCCTTTGAAAATAATTATTTTTCATTTTTCAAGGACCCTCTTGAAGTTTTTGGGTTTTTAATTCCAAGTTTTGTTCGCATCAAGTTCTTAAACTTGCCTGCATCAAAGTGTTAGAATTCCTTGCATAAGAGCATTAATTTAAATTGAAACTTTTCTGTGAATATTAGTGTGTCAATGGTATTATTTCAAAATCTAATATTTCAAAAATTTAATTTTCAATAGTTTCCTAAGGTCTGAAATATTTAAATCAATTTCTAAGGTTCTTTAAAAATCTTCATCTTGCCCTAATGTTTACTTCAATCTTGAAATTGTCATATCTTTTGACACGAGAATCCGTTTGAGGTGATTCAAATTTTAGATGAATTTTTGTGAGCTAATATTTCCAATGATGCCAAGTTTGTAGATTTTTAGGCATAATTTACTTTCCAGAAATAGTAGTTTCTAATTACAGCCAGTAGACTTATTAATGTTATATCTCTTGATACGGGATAATTTTTTGTATTTTTTCTATAGATTTGGGTACCCATTTGGCTCATTTGGACACCTAAAATTGTTTGTTCAATTATAGGCTCTTTCAATTTTCATCATATATTTCACACCACGTGAAACTGACAACTTTTGCGTGATTTAAATTCCTTTTCTAGAATTTTAAAATATTTTTCGAGAAGTCCTTCACAAATATTTAAAGTTCCAAAATATAGAAGGGCGAAGCCATTAGAGTCCATGTGCAATTTCTAAAAAATATGCGAAGTGTTGGAAGAAGTGGGCAGAAAAATAAAATTACCTGTGTGCTTTGGCGAAGGTTTCAGACATTGGCCCACATCCCGATGAAATTAAAGTGCTGCCCAACCCTTGGGAGGATATTTTGGACATTGCTTTGGATGGAGAGCAACCTAAAGTGTCGTCCAACACTTGTTGGACATTTTAAGCATTGATGAGAAAAACAAGGTCCCAAGGTTCCCAAAGTTCTACCCAAATTATAGAGGAAAGCTAGGGCGGAGGTTTTAGACGTTGATCAAACATGTGAAGCCCTCAAGTGATGCCCATGCACATTATTGGAAATATTGAAGTTTGCTAAGGTATAAAATGGATGCTTGACAAAAGAATGAGAAATTGCTTAAGTGTGGAGGGTAGATAAATAGAGTCATCAAGGAAAGTGAAGCATTCCAAAGTGTTGTCCACTCTCAACCAACAAGTAAAACCTAAGTGTGGATGGATAAATGGACTCTATTGAAGAAGTAAGCATCCCAAAGTGTCATCCAACCACTTTGGCGGAGGTTTTAGACATTGGTAATCTCGATGGAAGTAAAGTGTTGCCCAACCACTTGGGTAGATATTTTGGACATTGATGAGGGTGAAGAGCACCCTAAAGTGTCGCCCATGAACTTGGGTTGCTAATTAGAGAATTGATGAGAAAAATGAGGTCCCAAAGTGTCACCCATCTATTTCCAACCATGCAAATTAAAAAGAAAGTGTCACCCATCGATTTTCAACCATGCAAATAAAAAAGAAAGTGTTGCCCATGCTTTTTGCTGGTGAAATAGGATATTATTGGAGAAAGTGAAGAACCCAAAGCTCCTCCCATGGAAATAAAGCCCAACGAATTGAAGGAAAGCTCCGCCCATGGAAGTAAAGCTGGGAAAATGAAAAAATAAGGCCCCAACAAATTGGAAATAATCCTGGAAAATTAAAATGAAGCTCCGACATTAGAAAATCATTCCCGATAATCTGAGAGTGAAGCTTAGCAATGGATTTAATTCTAAAAATTTATTTTACTAGAAACTTTGGAAAAATAATTAGAAAATAAAAAATTAAAATTAAAGTTCGAACCTTAGGAAAATTAAATTAATTAAATTTTATGGTAAAATTAATGGTAGAAGTGATTGTGGGTAGATATTTTCAACACGAGTCAGGAAAGGGGACCGTGTGAGGATAAAATAGGCATAAAATTAATGATCCACCCATATTTTGTAGAGCTCATAGCAAGTGTAGACTTTATGGAAGCATGACTATGGTATCTGTGCTCGATTAATGTGCCACCTCCTCTCAATTTAGGCAGTGCTAACTTTGGAGATTTCAATAAAGAGGGTTACATTTTGATTAAACTATACCTCAGTTAATTGTATAAATATTTCTCTCCTTGTGAGTTGTCCGGATTCATTAATGTATGAGAATTTTGCAAAATCTAGAAGTCCTCAGAAGAGTTATTATGTAAAAATATCCCACGATTGTAATTAATTCGCATGTAAAGGTGGATGGCCAGGGAAAAGCTCTTGTCTATAAGAGTGATTTTCTTAGTCTTTCACAAGGATGTGAAAACTTGAAATAGAAGACTTCTTGCATTATTTAGCAAATATTATTGGTTTTTCTTCATTCTGGACCTAGGGCAAGTGTGCAACCCTCTTCTGAAACAACGTGACCAACAACCTAATCTATTTTAGACTGTAATAAGTGCACTTTCTTATTTTTTCATATTTCCTAAGGATTTTTTTGTTTGATTTCAAATCTGTGATGGTTGAGATTTCATTAGGTTGTTGAGCTTCATTCTGTTCTCTGTATGCTTGATAAAATAAGAGGTTTAAGGTTTGATCCCATGTTCTGATTGCTCTATCCTCACTGCACAAGCTAGGTTGATGTTGAAAAACATCTATTGTCACTAGCCTCCCTTATTTTTATAATTTTCTTTCTATACTCCATTGCTTTGTCCCATGCTCAAGGTGGAAAGTGATCTTAGAAAGTTGGACACTTTATTCACTTGATGTCTTATTATGAAGTTGAGCAATTTAATTGATTTCAGTAGTTGTAGTTTGCAATTAAATTGAACTTCCTCTCTTTTTTCCCTACCTTACCCTCTCTATTTTTACTTTAAAGATGATCCATTTTTATGTTCTTTAAAAAAAATTATTCTTTTAATTTGCTAAAATCTGAATAGATAGATCAAACAAACTGTAAATATAATCACAAACTAGAACCACCACCAAACACCAAGGTTGAACCTGTTGTAAGGTAAAACACAGTCTACTTGAAACTATTCCAGAAGTGGAAAAGAGTGAAAACATTCAACCCGACTCTGTAACTCACACCTTAGATAACCAAACAAGATCCTAAAGTGAGAGGGAATTTATTCCTATTAAATGTTACTTGTGTTTTTTGTTTACTCTTCATAGGGTGTGCATGAATTATGAGCCAACATGAATCAAACCCGATGTTGCCTCACATCAGCCACAAGGAATTTATTTGAATTTCAGCGATCGTCTCACCCCGAGATGTCTTGTAGGCACATTCATCTCTCCCTGAGATGATCCGCAAGCCAGAGCATCCTGCATAGGGATGACCTCCTAGTAAATATTGTTTCCTTGTTTTCTTGATTTTAGTAGATTTAACAGTATTTCAATTACTAGCTAGCATAGTTAGATTTCATTTTTATGCATCTGTTTACTGTATTTCAACTTTCTTTATTGTTTTCTTTATCATGAACATGGGCCTCATCTTGGAAGGCTCTTCATATGCTATTGATGCCTTTTAAGTTTCTTTGTGTGTAGATTACAGGTCTTTGCAAGGAGCTAAACAACATAAAGATCATTTATCACCATCTTACATAGCAGATGTCACGAGAAACCCTCCCCAAATTAGTCTGTGGGATGCAAAAAATACCTTGTGTAGTACATATAAAATGGATTTATGTGTAATAAATTGTATCAAAGATTGGTAGTTATCCTTAGGATGGAATCTTCTTTGTAACATTTTTGTAAAAGAATAAGATATTATCAATAAAAGGGCACCTTCATCATTTCTTTATTTTATTCTTTATTTGTATGGTTACATTTGATTTGCTACATTTCAATCTTGCATTTCTTTGTATGGATGTATAGTATTTTTAGTTATCTACATCATTGATAAAAGAAACTGCTCTAAACATCGAAGTTTACTCATACGTTGTATGAGTAGTATCTTTGAAATGAATTTTACAATGTTTAGTTACAAGTATATATAATAGTACGTGACTTTCCACCTTCCTAATCTAAGACCACATGTGTATTCTACATGATGGATACTTGTTTGCATGCACACCTAACTAAAGACACTTGTGCATTTCTTGCATATTATTACATTACATAAAGTAAATATCCTAATCTAAATATGTACCTGATATGGTACATTAACATGTGCCAAATAATGTAATATATTCCAACATAGAGAAATAATCAATAAATATAAGGAAATACTTGATCTTGAATAGAGAATGATAAGTCATAAATCCACAAATATCATTATGAATGAGCTCCAAGTTGAGTAGCATATCTAGTTTTCTCTTTCAATAATGGATCTCGATGGTACTTTTCCAAAACATGTCTCCTCATCAACACCAAAAGGGGGAGTCATGGAAGGAATACCCTCTTCCATAAATAATGTACCTCAAGAATCCATAGTTATACTCAAGCCTATGATGCCACCGCTTACTGATATTATATGCCTTAGACACCGTAGTAGTAAAACATATCTTGTTGGGGAAAGAAGAAGAGGAAAGAAACTCACCAAGATTATGCATATGATTAGAATCATAATAATACCCTAAAGGTATTATCTTAAAACCATCATAAATGTTCTTAATCACCCATATCTCAGGCCAAAATCCACCTTTTTATTAATATGAGTGATGGAATAAAAAAAATAGATTTGGGCTCACACGTAAAAAATAAGAACTTTTCCAAGTGATGAAGATTTTAAAGTCTATTCACCACAAAAAACTAATAAATAAGAATCATCTTCAATTACTATACACACACACACCATGATTTTATTCATTGTAGTTAGTTAGAAGATACAAATGCTTCTTAATATATCATGTTGCTCTTGAATATACAATCCATTCCTTCAAAGACATGGAGGTCTAATAGTATGGATAAAAAAAAAGATATGATTATGAGGCCTCTCCCCCAAAATCATCATCACTCTATTCAAATAAATTAGAATCAACACCTCCTCCCTTATTAGTGCTTCCTCAAGCTTCTTAATTTGCTATTAACAAAAGTCTTATGTCCATGCAAATTCCACACACTAGCTTCTTTGAGGTATTTTATTGATTTTTTTCTCCTATTTTGAGTTCTTTTTAGTCTTCTTAGAATCTCTATTAGCTAATTATTTTGTGCAATCTTGATTTGAGGGAGACCCACCCCTTCTATTCATCTTCTAGACTTTTTGGTGGAGAATATAGGAAAATACAACCTCAAGACTAGAAATAGGATGATCTAAAAAGGACATGTGAATCATATCAAAGAAATTGGATATCTCTAGGTTTCTAAAACATTGTTGAAGGGCATACTGAGGTATTAAATGGCATCCTTATTCTTCTCATAATTTCCTTTGGTAATATGGATTTCTTCCTATAATTTCTTGAAATAGTTGATAAACACCACAATCATCCCAAAATTTTACATACTTGAGGTAGAAAGCTCTTCTTCTAAATGAATGGTTTATGAGGAATTGAACCATCACTTATTTTCTTAAAGACATCCAATAATCCCTTAATGTTAGAAATATTGATAATGTGATTGTCATACATCGTGCTCATATGAAGAGAAATCACACCATATGATTCCTCTGGCCTTGTATAGGTCTTTATTCTCTACGAATTAATTTCAACTAGAATTTCATTAACATATATTAATACCCATTGTTGCACCTTCCATGAGGCATAAATTATCCCATTGAACAAGGGTACATGTGGCAAATGGTCCATATATTCTTTCAAAAGTACAATCTTCTATTTTTCAATGAGTTTACACATGTTTTTATGAGGGGCCTTGGTCCCCTCATACTAAGTGGGATTTGAACCTTGGACCTCTCAAAGAAATGCCAAAGCCCTTACCACGGCTATAATATTGTAGCTAAAAGTACAATCTTCTATTCATAAAAGTGACTAGAAATAATATTTTCACAATAGAGAGATAAAAAAAATATGACTTGAAAAAAAATTAAAACAAAATACTTTTATATGAACAAGATATGGCCCCTAGAAATTTGGCCCTTAAATCACATAAAATGCCAAAAAAAAATTTGAAAAAAAAATTAATTTAAAAATTCATTTTTAGAGAATCAACTATTTCCAAGTGTCTTGATTTTGTGGATAAGGGGTGCCACTTGCATGTTTATTGTGCACATGAGTGGGCAAATAATCATTGACTCTACTAGATTTGTTTTTGTAAAGTGTCATTGATTTGATGAATAAGGGGATGCCACATATTCATTGAATTTGTTGTTGACTATATAAGAAAATGGATGAATGAGATAGAATTGGTTGTATTTTGATAATTAGTGATGTGTGTCATTAATAGCATCATTTAATCTTATGATTTATCAATCCGAGGTGGTGTCCAAGGTTGTTTATGATAGAAAGTTAGGGCAGAGTACAATTCAAGCATTCATATTTCAAGTATTTATTGGGTGAAACAGATGTTGGTTTAGCCTTTTGGTGTCACACTAAACCTAGTCTGTAGAATGGAAACTTGCAAGAATTGAAAACTAATTCTAAGTTGCAGAAATTGAAAGTTAACTATAAGTGCAGGAATTTGAAATTGCTGAATTGAAATCTAATTTACTTTTGCAGAATTGAAATAACAAAATTAAAATGTTGCTAAATTGAAATCCTAAATTACACTTGTAGAATTGAAATGATGCTTGGAAATAAAACTTATGCTAAAAACACCTGTCAATGTCCTGCCACAAAAGGTCATCAAGCTTCTGCTACAAGAATTGACAACAAAATGAAATCTGCTAAAAATTGAAAGTTGCTAAAACATAAAAATAGGGGAACATGGAAAGTAGAGGAAACAGGGGAAAACACAGGTCTAATATAATTTTTCAGCTGACACACACACATTGGCTGCACAAAAACATAATGGAAAACATAAATAACATCACACAAACTTAAAACAAGAAAATGAAATCTGACAAGCAATCTATTAATTCTGCTGCAACAAAATTACAAAAAAACCTATCATAAAAGTCCTCCTTCTAGGCCTGAAAGTGGGCCCAAGCTTCTTGATCTAGAAGAAGGTGGAAAACTTGCTCTTTAGCTAATTAACACTCACACTCACTCATGAATAGAAATTAACAAAAGAACTGCACTTTATTTCTATCAAAACTATTACAGAAAATGTTGCACTATGCTATTTGTTGCTACTAACTACTCTCCTATCAACTAATCCTAATAGCTCAACCAAGGAGGGAGTTGTGTTATTTATAATAAAATATTACAATGTATCTCATGCTCAGATTAGCCTATTTGCTATTTTACAGTGATTTGCCAAATAATCTGCAATTGAATAAGTCTTATTTTGGACAGTTTATGTTGCAGTAGCACTCATTGGCCCTTAGAAGGCATCTTCAGTGGTGGGAGTACATTGGAGGAGTCTTAGAAATATCTTGTACACCTGTATCTTCCTTAAAATATCATTTCCCTACTACTTTAGGCATTCAAATATCTTTTAGACTCAAACTGGCATCTTTTCCCCCTTATTTCGAAGATCTTCGAAATATTAGGAGTAGAAATAGGATTTATGCTCAATTGTAATAAAAATGATTAATAAAGCAAGTTTAATTGCATAGGACATCTTCCCTATCCCTTAGAAATTATTTCCAACTGTTATCATCATTTTATGTTGACAATTTCTATGACTTCCTTTATAATTGCATAATTCTGATTTTTGTATGCTTTTCCAACTGTTCCTGCTTTTCAGCCTTTTGTCTTGTTGCTCCCATTTTTACTACGTGGAAATGCTTCCAGGTGGAGCAAAATTCATCCCTAACCTCCCTCAACTATCTCCAAACATTTTCACATGCCTTGGTTGATTAATTCCCTGCCCTGCCATTCATTGGTTGCTGGTTGGAATTTATATGACTGCATTTTCCAGCTCTACTGCACAGTTGTAAAGTATTGGCATTTCTTACAAATTCAAACAAATTAGGATATGGGAAAATCATTCAAATATTAACATGAAGGATTACATCAAGTTTCTACTAAAATTATACACTTCATTCACCAAGTAACCATGTTGAAACTATGCAATAGTGTTGCACAATTGTCTCTGCTCTATTATACCTTATTGTTGCCTATTTAGACCATGTGGGAGTGCTTCTAAATAGGTCAGATGTCTTATTTAGTCCCTCTAAACTCATTCCATATATTCCCTCATGCTTTGCTTGACAACTTCAAGGTGCTCCTATAAAGTGACAACTTGTTGGTTTTTATATGGTTGTTTTCTGCAAATTTCCAGATTTATGATAGTCCTAGAAATTTGGCTCCAATGTGGATTTCAAACAAGTTGAAGAGGTGGGAAAACATTCAAAAACCATTGTGAAGTTAATGGACATCAGCATACAATAGTTGGCTAATTGAAATGCATGTTTTATTTGCTACTTAATCAATTGAAACAATGCATAAAATGCTGAAAATAGTCAAAAATAGAGATATAGTATTCCTAACATAAAATCATGCAAACAATTAACAAATAATATATTCTAATCAACTATTTGGCAATTAAATTTGTTATGTTTGGTAATATGGTAGTTTTTATATGTCAAACATAGTGTAAAAATGAGGTATTTCTAGGCCTCATCATCCCCCCCAGCTTGAACTGATGCATGCCCTCATGCATCCTAGTAGGCCATAGTAATATGCAGGTTTTATCCTTGTGAAAAACATCCTTTGCCACCTGCTACCTAAGAAATTTCTCCTTGTTGCACTACACCAAGCATTTTGCAATTTAAGCACATGTATTTCACTTTTCTACAACCTTGCAATTTTTTTCAATTTTTGTAGTTCTTGCAATTTTTCTTTTCTTCCCTCTTTTTTTTTTTTTTTTTTTTTATTTTCAACTTGCAACTCTTTGAATTCTGCACTTTCATCCTTCAATATTGCAATTTCTGCAATTCTAGTTTTGATTCTTTTTCTGTCCTTCTACAAGTTTTAGTGTTGCAAGGTACCTCTTAAGGGCTTGGTATCATGTGATTCATCTTGCAATAGCCTTATTGTATTTTCCTAATGGAACCATATTTGGCATATGCACTACTACTGGTGGAATTTTCTATCTTGACAACATTTCAGCCTGGATACCTATTTCTATTGTTTTGCACCTTTAAAACAAAATTGACAAAAATTCAATTTTGAACCTTTTTGAGGGATGTACTACTTGTGGTGGGATGATTTTGAGCTTTAGGAACCTCAATATTTGATGTGCCCTACTCTTTTTGCTATTCTACAACATTTTCAAGAATTTTTGGCATAATTTATGTCTTATTCTGAAGATCTTCGAAATAAGACTGTTATTTCGAAGATGTCTCTGCTTATTTCGAAGATGAATCTAAAAATGTAGAAATGACTTCCTATGCAAAATTTAGCTATATATTCTATTGTGGGCCCATCTCTAGAGTGTATAAGCCTTCCATAACATCAAAAAATCCCTTCTCTATCCTTTTGTTTTAGATGTTATTCTTCATTTTGTATATTGCTATTTTATTGCAGTAGTAACAAAACAAAATCTTTAGGTGCATTTTCTAGATTATCCTCTTCAGATTTATGAAGCATTTGTGGGGTATCAACTTGTAGTTCTCCTTCTGAAACCTGCCCTGCTAATTCAAATAGAATTGCTGCCATATCTGTCCCAAAGTCAGGTTTTTGCATAGTTTTGAAGTTCTCATGCAACTAAGGGCAAAAGGGGGTGTTTCTTGACATTTTGAACATGTTCCATTTTCAACTTGCCAATATTGTATGAATAGTTTATGCCAAATACCGATTATCATACACTAAATGCTAAATGCTTACTATGACTTAAATGCAAGAAACACATACCTTACTGTCCTGAAAATTGATCATGCACCTTACAAGCTGCTTCTGATGATTGTTAGCAAGCTATCTGAAAACATAAACATAACACATGTGTAGTGTGAGATTTGTACAATGGTGGAACAATGATGGGTGGATCAACAAGGCAATGCATGTCGAAAAACTAGTTTTCATGCAAGCCAACTCAACAACGCCTCAAGGAGGTTTTCACTATTGAATTATTCATTTTTTTCATTTTTTTCTTTCTTTTTTTCATTTTTCTTTTCCCTTTTTTTCATCTTTTTTTTTAGAAGAGGTTGCCATTTCTAGTTTTCAACCAACTTCTATTTTTTTTTCAAGTGCTTCAATGAGGGAGAATGTCTCTCACTCTTATTTGGATAAGAACAATCCTTATTCTACAAAAACATGTCAATTTTTGTATGAAAACACCATCTTTTTTTGTTGAATCCTGCAACAATGATGCAACCATCCTTTCCATATGAGTAATAAGAGCCTTCTCATGTCATCATTAACTCCTTATTGTTGGAAATGAAGTATTGACTCCATTGTTCCTTCTCCATGCTGAAATTGATGCTTGTCCTCATGTATCCCCATTTTGTGGGACATGCCTTTTGCTGCAATTTTTTTCTCTCTTTTTTTTTTTTTTTTCTTTTCAACTTTTTCTCTTGTCTTGCTTGTGCCCATGAAGGAAGTTCACAAACAAGATTATTCTCTTTTTGCTTTTCTTGTATTTTTTTTTTTCTTTTTGTCAAACTTTTTAGCATCACTCTGAATCTGATATGGAAGAGAAATTCTCTTCCATCATGTGTACATCCAATTGTGTAATCTCCCTCAAGAACTCCTCCTTAGTTAATGGTGCATGGTATACCCGAAGGCAATGTCCATTCACCACTAACTTCCTCCGTGAATCACCAATGGGAGAAAGAAGCACTGCTCCATATCTAAAAATTTCTTCAATCAAGTGTGGTCCATGTCTCCTAGTCTACAAAATCTTGTCAATATGTACTTGAAACAATTCAATACCAATTCCCAAAGATTTTAAAAGCATTAGTAACTCAATTTCAATAGGAAAATATGGTTTCTTATCATAAACCAGTTCATACAGTGTGAAACTGAGTATGTCTAACATCTGATACATAAATAGAAAATGGTCCTTATGTGTGACTGTATTCAGTTCTTGATAATCTTCACACACTCTCAGTTTCCTATTTTTCTTTGGAATAATAACTAATGGAGGAATCCATCGGTTTTCAAAAATTGGATAAATGAGTCTAACCTCTAAGAGTTTCTTTATTATAGTTTGGACAATATCTCTTAAGGTAGACTTTAATTGCATTTGTAGTTGTTTCACAGGTTTAACATTTTCAATATATATCCTATGAGTGCATACATCAAGATGAAATCTTGACATACCCTTGTATTTCCATGCAAAAGGATTGAAATATTATTTCAAAACAACAAACAATTTTGCTTTTTGTTCATAAGTCAGCCAACTAATAATGTTCAAGAATTTTCTTGGTTGTACTTCAATTTGTTTCATTCCTAGGAGGATAAAATTTACCCCTTTGTAATTTCTTACTAAGGAGTTCAATGGAAGTAAATTTTCTATGTGCAGATTTTCTAGTTTTTCTCCTTTATCCAAGGCTGATTTCTGTGTGTCTGGACTAAAGGGTTTTTGTGTATCTCCATTGACTTTTATCTCTTCAAGCTCAGGTAAGGTCTTGTTTGAGCACAGTTGGATGTTACTGTAGTCAATAACATTTCTTGTAGTATTTTTACTAGATTCAACTACATAGACAGGGGTTACCTATCCTGTATTATTCATATTGGCCACAGGTTGGGCTGGAGGTAGTGGTTGATTTACTTGCTCTGTTTGTTGTTGTTGGGATCTCTCTTGAGAAGAATTCAGACTAGGCAACAAATTTTGCATCTCTAGGATATTTTTGAGTTGTGGAAGTAAATGGCATTCATCAGTGATATGTCCTTGTGAACAAATGCTACAAGTAGTTGATATGGTTGTTTTGTTCAAGGGATAGTCTTGTATATCTGCCATGATGTCTTCCCAACACCTAGTACAAATTTGTTTATACTACCTTGATGATATGGATATAAAAAGGGTAATACTAGCAGATGGCTCCTCTAAATTTTTCAAGAGATCTTATGTTTCCTGATAATGAGGATGATGAATTCTTTCAATTTTTATCAAGAATTTCAAACATAGGCAATTTAACCCCTAAGTGTGAAGATCACCTCCCTGTGGTTTCTTGCTTGTTTTCTAAATGTTATGAAATGCAACTATCAAAAATTATTATTTATACTAGTTATTATATTCAAATTTTACTCTGAAGTTCACAACTTAGCACAATAATAATTATTTGACTGCTTTTACCCTCTAACAACACCGTGTTCCTCGAAAATGATGCCAAAATGATGTGTGTCGTTAATAGCATCATTTAATCTTATGATTTATCAATCTAGGGTGGTGTCCAAGGCTATTTACGATAGAAAGTTAGGGCAGAGTACAATTCAAGCATTCAGATTTCAAGCATTTATTGGGTGAAACAGATGTTGGTTTAGCCTTTTGGTGTCACACTAAACCTAGTCTATAGAATGGAAACTTGCAAGAATTGAAAACTAATTCTAAGTTGCAAAAATTGAAAGTTAACTATAAGTGCAGGAATTTGAAATTGCTGAATTGAAATCTAATTTACTTTTATAGAATTGAAATAACAGAATTAAAATATTGCTAAATTGAAATCCTAAATTACACTTGCAGAATTGAAATGATGCTTGGAAATAAAACTTATGCTAAAAACACCTATCAATGTCCTACCACAAAAGGTCGTCAAGCTTCTGCTACAGGAATTGACAGCAAAATGAAATCTGCTAAAAATTGAAAGTTGTTGAAACATAAAAATAGGGGAACATGGAAAGCAGAGGAAATAGGGGAAAACATAGGTCTAATATAATTTTTCAGCTGACACACACACACATTGGCTGCACAAAAACATAATGGAAAACATAAATAACATCACACAAACTTAAAACAAGAAAATGAAATCTGACAAGCAATCTGTTAATTCTGCTATAACAAAATTATAGAAAAACCTATCATAAAAGTCCTCCTTCTAGGCCTGAAAGTGGGCCCAAGCTTCCTGATCTAGAAGAAGGTGGAAAACTTTCTCTTTAGCTAATTAACACTCACACTCACTCATGAATAAAAATTAACAAAAGAACTACACTTTATTTCTATCAAAACTATTACAGAAAATGTTGCACTATGCTATTTGTTGCTACTAACTACTCTCCTATCAACTAATCCTAATAGCTCAACCAAGGAGGGAGTTGTGTTATTTATAATAAAATATTACAATGTATCTCATGCTCAAATTAGCCTATTTGCTATTTTACAATGATTTGCCAAATAATCTACAACTGAATAAGTCTTATTTTGGATAGTTTATGTTGCAACAACACTCATTGGCCCTTAGAAGGCATCTTCAGTGGTGGGAGTACATTGGAGGAGTCTTATAAATATCTTGTACACCTATATCTTCCTTAAAATATCATTTCCCTACTACTTTAGGTGTTCAAATATCTTTTAGACTCAAACTGGCATCTTTTCCCCCTTATTTCGAAGATCTTCGAAATATCAGGAGCAAAAATAGGATTTATGCTCAACTGTAATAAAAATGATTAATAAAGCAAGTTTAATTGCATAGGACATCTTCCCTATCCCTTAGAAATTATTTCCAACTACTGCCATCATTTTATGTTGACAATTTCTATGACTTCCTTTATAATTGCATAATTCTGATTTTTGTATGCTTTTCCAACTATTCCTGCTTTTCAGCCTTTTGTCTTGTTGCTCCCATTTGTACTACATGGAAATGCTTCCAGGTGGAGAAAAATTCATCCCTAACCTCCCTCAACTATCTCCAAACATTTTCACATGCCTTGGTTGATTAATTCCCTGCCCTGCCATTCATTGGTTGTTGGATGGAATTTATTACTGCATTTTCTAGCTCTGCTGCACAGTTGTAAAGTATTGGCATTTCTTGCAAATTCAAACAAATTAGGATGTGGGAAAATCATTCAAATATTAACATGAAGGATTACATCAAGTTGCTACTAAAATTATACACTTCATTCACCAAGTAACCATGCTGAAACTATGCAATAGTGCTGCACAATTGTCTCTGCTCTGTTATACCCTATTGTTGCCTATTTAGACCATGTGGGAGTGCTTCTAAATAGGTCATATGTCTTATTTAGTCCCTCTAAACTCATTCCATATATTCCCTCATGCTTTTCTTGACAACTTCAAGGTGCTCCTATAAAGTGACAGCTTGCTGGTTTTTATATGGTTGTTTTCTACAGATTTCCAGATTTATGACAGTCCTAGGAATTTGGCTCCAATGTGGATTTCAAACAAGTTGAAGAGGTGGGAAAACATTCAAAAACCATTGTGAAGTTAATGGACATCAGCATACAATAGTTGGCTAATTGAAATGCATGTTTTATTTGCTACTTAATCAACTGAAACAGTGCATAAAATGCTGAAAATAGTCAAAAATAGAGATATAGTATTCCTAACATAAAATCATGCAAACAATTAACAAATAATATATTCTAATCAACTATTTGGAAATTAAATTTGTTATGTTTGGTAATATGGCAGTTTTTATATGTCAAACATAGTGTAAAAATGAGGTATTTCTAGGCCTCATCAATTAGAAATCAAATTTTCCTCTTTATATGATGATGATGATGAACCAGGACCCCTTAAATTTTATAAAAAATCCAAAAAAATTGACAATAATTATTATCTAACATATTTTCCCCTATAAAACCTTTTTTTGGAAATTAACACATTAATTCATCCTCTCTCATTGAAGTAACATAAAAGTTGTTGGACCATTATGACAATTTTGTAAAGTGTCTTAGATGTGTTTGCCATGCACTAAAGTTTAACCAAGATATTTTTGATAATTTTGAATGATTGAAAAAAGTTCACTATTATTTTCTTTGCTTAGAAAATATACGAACTACTCTCTCATCTATATTGCATCGATGTTAAAAAAAATTGAAGTAGAGAATAAAATTGATTTTTTATACAAAAATTGTAAATATAAATAAAGTTTACCAAAAAGCTCAAAATATTCAATCCACCATTTTTATCAAAAATACTTCATTATTCAAGACATGTTATGAACCTTAATTCTTATTAGGTTCCTTAGAAGACATCATTGGAATAACCCCTCATAAAATAATAAATTAACTAAATATATTTAATATCAAAGAGGGAAATATGGTGAAATTGTCATTGAATTGAAGGAATTCACAATATTTTCTAGAAACAAACAAATCAATCCCTCCACTCAAATCCTAGACAAAAAGTGTAAAAAGGACAAAAGAAATAAAGAGAGATACAAAAATTAGTGGGCACCCATAACCACCATAAATAATCATTGTATTATTTATGGCTAAGAATAACTACACTCCAATAATCAAATGATGGAGTGTTAAAGGATTCTAGATCATAACTACCCAACTAAATGTTAGATGTTTTTTTTCTCTGGTATGAAGTTACCCTCTACTTCCCTACAATGCAGATTGTGGGAGTGTCAAGCACTTGTCAAAGTAGTGTGGGGGAACTTTAGCAATAGGGTAAGTAACAATCAATGCCACTTCTGTTGGAGTGTGAATTTGTCAAGGCTTAGGAGCCTCTTTTCTAGCAATTCATATTGTTTGAGGGTCAACCTTATCCCTTTCCTTCCATATGAAAGGTTTAGCAAAATTTTCTAGATTGGGGTATTTTATGTCTACATGAAGTAAAAGTTACAAGTTCTTTTTTGTCCTTAGTGTGCCATACCATTTGGCTAAAAATTCAATTCCTTCACAACAACCATAGCTAGAATGAGGTAGCTTTGCCTTATTTATTGCACCACATTGGAAATCCCACATGGTGGATCACAAATGTGGCCCTACCTATAGAGCATTATGGGCCATATTCAACATTAATAACCATGTGTTGGAGATGATTAATGTTTATGCTTTTGATTATGCTATAGAACAAACCCACATATGGCTTTAGATTGCAAAATTATTTCCCTTCTACCACATAAATTATATGTGGTAACTTTAATATGATTGAAACTGCCTCAGATGAGAAGGGTGGGGACCTCATGGATTGGATAGCTAGCGAAAGGGATGCATGATTCTATATGTATTGTAAAATAGGATTTTATGATCCCAAAATTGTTTGATGTTATCCTAACCTTCCTTGGTATACATGGTCCAATATGTAGGTTGGAACTGATAGGATCCTCAAACAACTTGATAGATAAATATTGTCAAGGAAACTCATATTTAATTTTGGCAATTGCTTTTCTCTCCTAATGGAATCTTTGTACAAGGTAGTCTTCTTAGACCACTCCCCCATATGCTTTCACATTGAATGGAAGAATAAAAAGAATATTTCTTTAAGCATTCAATTCTATCTAAACACGTCATTGCTTAGCCATAAGTCTTCTCTAGCCCACATTCATCATATTTAGAATTTGGTGCCACATTCTCATATGCAATACGTGTGGATAGATTGGTGGAATAGTGTGATTGAGTGTACCATGTGCTTCTTGCACAGTTATGGGTGTTAGTTGACACTTTTTTATCATTTCTCATATGAGGCCACTACCTCCAAACTAAGGCAAGCCACTTTGGAGTTGGAAGCTCAACCCTGCTCTACCACTTTTAAACTACATGTGACCATACTTAGACACCAATAACAAATTATGTATGCCTATGCAGCCCATGGACCACAACTTAGAGCTAGAATTCATTGGCTCAAATAAAGGGACAAAGTCTTGAAGGAATTTTTTTAATGCCTAAAAGGGTGAGATCCTACCCAAAAAATAAAATCCATTTGGGAAGGCAGTAAGTGTTTTTTGAGCTTCTTGATATTACAATTCTTTATTCAACACTACCAACAAGTATTCACAATGTAGGATCCTTCTTGTGCTCGAGATCTTGCTCTATAGTGGTGTACTGGCATTGTACCCTATTAGCTCTCTACCTTGCAAAAGACCCTCTATGACAACCTTGTGTCTCAAGATAAACTTAAAGTGGTCATTATTTCCATGACCATTGATAAATATCTCAACATAGATGGGTTCCCTTGTGATTTTTATAAAGTCCTTTGGGAAACAATGGGACCTAACCTTCACTAAGTTTACCTTGAAGCCCTCATAACCAACTCTTTGGGCCAACTGATCCATAGAGGTAATATTAAACTCATACCCAAAATTGGGGATCCTAAAGCTATTTTTAACTAGAGATCAATCACTTTACTCAATATCTCTTACAAGATCATTGCTAAATCTCTTACTCTCAAGCTGAGGAACCTTTTATCCCTCATCATCCAACCAAAGCAAACTACCTTTATCAAAGGTGGATACATTTTGGAAATCATCATTTTTGTTTGGGAAGGAATGGAATAGACAAGGTAGTCTCACCAGAAAACCTTGTTCCTCAAAATATATTTCACAAAGTCTTGTGATAGGATTGAATGGTCCTTCATCCTAGTCATGCTACAAGTGTTAGGTTTTCATCCTACTTTCTTATGCACTATGAAAATGTTATTCATTGATGCTTTGGCCTATATTATTATTAATATCCAAAAATCCTTGTCCTTTGGGTTACATAGATCAATTCATCAAGGCTTCCCTATTGCCCCAACTTTAAATATCTTAGTAGCAAAAGGATTTGGCTATCTTCTTACCAATGCTATCACTAAGGGTCGGGTGAAAGACATAACCTTACCCAACACCTCTTAGTAGCTATATAATGGAAAATTTGTAAATTAATATTTTCTTACTCTTATTGAAGAGGAGAACAATTTTGAATAGACCCTGCATTATCTAAGCACATTCTTCCTAGCTTCTAGGTCCAATATACAATGGTAAAAAACCTAATGTTACAAGCATTTTTTTCCAAAGCCCTCCTAGATCAACCAATACAGTTGGAAATGGATTCAACATGGAAAAACATTTTGACTCCTTGGGATTCCTTTTGTCTTTCAGTCCTCTTCCTCTTCCCTTTAGCAATATGTCCTTTATAGAGTGTGAAAATTTGCAAAAATGGCTTCCCAAACCTCTTTTCTTAGTAGGAAAATTCCAGGTCTACTATAATATTATAGTTGTCACTCATGTCTATTACTCTTCTTATTGGGATACCTCCAAAGCTTCCTACCAAAATCTTGAGAAAATCCTCCAAGATTTTATGTGGGCCTCTTTTGAGGAGAGAAAAGGCTTCCATAGAGTAGCTTGGGAATTATGTTGTCTCCTAAGGGACTCTGGTGGGTTGGGCCTTATGGCCACCCAAAAATAGGTGAAAACTCTTTGTGCAAAGTGGATTATTATAAATATTTCATGTAAAGGGGCATGCAAATTTTTTCTTTGCAATTTTATAGCCTCTACATCCTCTCAAGGGTAAAAAACTTAGAAAGAACTTGAGCTACACTCCATTCTAGTTATGAAGGTGCCTGTTCAGATTTAGGGAACCTTTGTTGTCAAAATATTTTTAAGCCATTAGACCTTGAATTCAATGAAATAGTAGCATCTTCAACAAAGATATCTCTATCAACTAGCAATCAATCTAGTGGCCCCCTATATTTACCTACAAAAATTAGCCTTTAGCCAAAGTTTCCTAGATTTATGCCTTATGCTTCTTCCACAAAGGCACAAATGTCATCTTTTACTTTTTTTCTAGAGAAACTAGAACTTGGATCTTGATGAGTGTCATTGAGTCTCATCATTTAATCTCAATGATTTATCAATCCGGGGTGGTGTCCAAGGCTGTCTACGATAGAAGGCTAGGGCAGAGTACAATTCAGGCATTCAGATTTCAAGCATTTATTGGTGAAGCAGATTTTGGTTTAGCCTTTTGGTGTCACACTAAACCTAGTCTGAAGAATGGAAACTAAAATAAATTACAGAAATTGAAAACTAATTCTAAGTTGCAAGAATTGAAATCTAACTACAATTGCATGAATTGGAATTGCTAAATTGAAAGTCTAATCTACTCTTGCAAAATTTAAATTGCTGAAATGAAATCCTAAGTTACATTTGCAGAATTGAAATCTAGTTACTTTTGCATAATTGAAATGATGCTTGTAAATGAAACTTATTCTAAAAACACCTGTCAATGCCCTGCCACAAAAGGTCGTCAAGCTTCTGCTACAGGAATTGACAGCAAAATGAAATATGCTGAAAATGGAAAGTTGCTAAAATAGAAAGTAGGGAAAACATGGAAAGCAAAGGAAAAATGCGTAATATAATTTTTCAGCTGACATACACACAAATGTTGTACACAAACATAATAGAAAACATAAATCACATAATACAAAATAAAAACAAGAAAATGAAATCTGGCAAGCAATCTATTAATTCTGTTGCAACAAAATTACAGATTAAAACCTGCCATAAAATCCCTCCTTCTAGATCTGAAAGTGGGCCCATACTTCCTGATCTAGAAGGAGGTGAAAAGCACTCCTTAACTAATTAACACTTCGAACAGAAAATGATAAAATAGCTGCACTTTTATTGATGACAGAACATGCTGAAAACTATTACAAAAAATTGTTGTACAGTCCTAATTGCTGCTATTGAAAACTCTCCTCTATTCTAATTCCTAACTGGCTCAACCAAGGAGGGATCTGTGTTATTTATATAAATATTTACAACATATCCCATGCTCAAATCAGCCTATGTGCTACTTTATAGTGATTTGCCAATAATTTTGGATCTGAAATAAATGCAAATCTGGACAATTTGTGTTGCAGTAGTAGTCATTGGCCCTTAGAAAGCATCTTCAGTGGTGGGAGTACATGGGAGAAGTCTAGAAATATCTCACACATATTTCTCCACTTCAGAATATGCCATTTCTATCTTGCAAACAACTTCCTATTATGCTGCAATTATTTCTGTGTTTATCCTAGAAGAGGATCAAAATTGATCTTTTCCATGAATGGTGGCTTTGGACGGCAAGGACGACAAAATCATATGGGAGATATTTTCCCTTAACCTTCTCAACCTTCTTTCCCTTTTTCCACCGTCAAAAATAGTCAAAAAGTCAAAAAGCACTTTTCTGTTCTCATTCCGAAGATAAGTGGCTCATTTCGAAGAGACTGTATTTCTCATTTCGAAGATGTCTTGTTCATTTCGAAGATCTTCGAAATGAACAACTATGTGCTCTTCAAATGATTTTAGCTACATTTCTCAAGTGGATTAGCCCTCAGGATCAGATTGCAATAGCCTTCATTCCTCTCCATGTGTGAATTCCATGCCTTGCCATTCATTGGTAGCTTGTTGGAATTTACATGGTAAATTACTGCATTTTCCAGTTCTGTTGCACAGTTGTAAAATATTGGCATTTCTTGCAAATTCAAACAAATTAGAACATGGAAAAATTATTCAAATATCAACATGAAGGAGTACATCAAGTTGCTACTGAATTTATACACTTCATTCACCAAGTAACCATGCTGAAATAGTGCAACAGTGCTGCACAATTGCCCCTGCTCTGTTATACCCTATTGCTGCCTATTTAGACCATGTGGGAATGCTTCTAAATAGGTCAGATGTCTTCTGTAGTCCTTCTGAACTCATTCCATCCATATCCTCATGCTTTTCTTGACAACTTCAAGGTGTTCCTATAAAGTAACAGCTTGCTGATTTTTATATGGCTATTTTTTCAGATTTTCAGATTTATGACAGTCCTAAACTTTTGGCTTCAATGTGGATTTGAAACAAGTTGAAGGGCAGGAAAACATTCAAAAACCATTGAGAAGTTAATGGATATCAGCATACCACATTTGGTTAATTGAAATGCATGTTCTTACTTGCTACTTAATCAAGCAAAATCAGTCACAAAATGCTGAAAATAGTCAAAAATAGAGATATAGTATTCCTAACATAAAATCATGTAAACACTTAACAAATAGTATATTTTAGTCAACTATTTGGCAATTAACTTATCATATGGTAGTCAAACATTGTGCAATAATGAGGCACTTTTGGGCCTCATCATCCCCCCAACTTGAACTGATGCATGCCCTCATGCATCTTAGTAGGCCATAGTAATATGCAGGTTTTATTCTTGTGAACAACATCCTTTGCTACCTGCTAACTGAGAAATTCCTCCTTGCTGCACTATATCAAGTATTTTGCAATTAAGCACATGTATGACTCTTTTTCTATCTTTCTACAAGTTTTAGTGTTGCAAGGTACCTCTTAAAGGCTTGATATCATATGATTCATCTTGCAATAGTCTTATTGTGGAACCATATTTGGCAGATGCACTACTACTGATGGAATTTTCTGTTCTTAACAACATTTCAGCCTGAATGCTTATTTTTGTTGTTTGCACCTTTTGAACAAAATTGATAAAATTTTTGATTTGAAATGCTTGAGGGATGTACTTACTTGTGGTAGAGCCTTATAAACCTCAATATTTGATGTACCCTACTCTTTTTGCTATTCTGTAGCATTTTCAACAATTCTGGTACAGTTTTTGCTCATTTCGAAGATATCCTGCTCATTTCGAAGAGACTGTATTTCTCATTTCGAAGATGTCTGCTCATTCCGAAGATCTTCAAAAAAAATGCAAAAATGACCTCCTATGCAAAAGTTAGCTACAGATTCTATTGTGGGCCCATCTCTAGAGTGTATAAGCCTTCCATAACATCAAAAATCCCTTCTTCATCCTTTTGTTTAGATGTTATTCTTTGTTTTGTATGTTGTTATTTTATTCTAGTAGTACTAAAATAGAACCTTCAGGTGCATTTTTTTGATTATCCTCCTTCAATTTATCAGACAATTGTGAGATATAAACTTGCAGTTCTCCTTCTAAAATTTGCCCTACAAATTGAAATAGAATTGCTGCCATGTCTGTCCCAAAATCAGGTTTTTGCATAGTTTTGGAATTTCCATGCAATTAAGGGCATAAGGGGGTGTTTCTTGACATCTTGAACATGTTCCATTTTCAACTTGCCAATATTGTATGAATAGTTTATGCCAAATACCGATTATCATACATTAAATGCTAAATGTTTACTATGAATTAAATGCAAGAAACACATACCTTACTGTCCTGAAAATTAGTCATGCACCTTACAAGTTGCTTTTGATGATTGTTAGCAGGCTATCTAAAAACATAAACAAACATAACACATGTGCAATGTGAGATTTGTACAATGGTGGAATAATGATGGGTAGATCAACAAGGCAATGCATGCCGAAAAATCGGTTTTCATGCAAGCCAACTCAGTAGCGCCTCCAAGAAGGTTTTCACTACTGAATTATTCATTTTTTTTCATCATTTTTTTATTTTTTTCCTCTTTTTTTCATTTTTTTTCATCTCTTTTTTTCATTTTTTTCATCAGAAGAGGCTGCCATTTCTGGTTTTCAACCAACTTCTGTCCTCTTTTTTTTTTCAAGTGCTTCAATGAGAGAGAACATCTCTCACTCTTATTTGGATAAGACCAATCCTTATTCTGCAAAAACATGTCAATTGTTGTATGAAAACACCATCTCTTTCTGTTGAAACCTGCAACATTGATGCAACCTTCCTTTCTAGATGAGCAGTAAGAATCTTCTTACATCATAATTGCCTCCTTATTGCTGGAAATGAAGTATTGGCTCCATTGTTCCTCTTCCTTGCTGAAATTGATGCTTGTCCTCATGTATCCCCATTTTGTGGGACATGCCTTTGCTGCAAAATTTTTTTCTCTTTTTCTTCTTTTTTTTTTTTTTCAATTTTTCTTGTCTTGCTTGTACCCAAGAAGGAAGTTCACAAACAAGACTATTCTTCTTTTTGCTTTTCTTGTATTTTTTTTTTTTGTCAAACTTTTTATCATCACTCTGAATCTGATATTGAAGAGAAATTCTCTTCCATTATGTGTACATCCAATGGAATCTCCTTCAAGAACTCCTCCTTAGTTAATGGTGCATGGTATACCCGAAGGCAATGTCCATTCACCACTAACATCCTCCATGAATTACCAATGGGAGAAAGAAGCACTACTCCATATCTGAAAACTTCTTCAATCAAGTGTTGTCCATGCCTCCTAGTCTACAAAATCTTGTCAATCTATTCTTGAAACAATTAAATACCAATTCCCAAAAGATGTTAAGTGCTTACATCAAGATAAAATCTTGATATACCCTTGTAATTCCATGTAAAGGGATTGAAATATTGTTTCAAAATAGCAACAATTTTGCTTTTTGTTTATAAGTCAGCCAACTAATAATGTTCAAGAATTTTCTTGGCTGCACTTCAATTTGTTTCATTCCTAGGAGGACAGAATTTACCCTTTTGTAATTTCTTACTAAGGAGTTAATGGAAGTAAATTTTCTATGTGCAGTTTTTCTAGTTTTTCTCCTTTATCCAAGGCTAATTTCTGTGTGTTTGGACTAAAGGTTTTCTATGTATCTCCATTGATTTTTGTCTCTTCAAGCTCAGGTAAGTTCTTGTTTGAGCACAGTTGGATGTTGCTGCAGTCAATAACATTTCCTGTAATTTTTTTTATTTATATATACTAGATTCAGCTACATAGACAGGGGTTGCCTATCTTGTATTATTCAGACTGATCATAGGTTGGGCTAAAAAAGAAATATTTTTGGTTTGCACAATAAGACAAGAAGTGTACAACTTTAGCAGATCAACTACTTGTCAGGTAGGATCACCTCTAATGAGATCAACTATTGTCTGTGTAGGCTAAGAATTGCTAGGTTGCGGTTTAGCATGGTAAAATCCTAACAATATTTAAGTAATAATGGAAAACTCTAGGATCATCATTAAGTTGTAAACTCCTATTTTGATTGTGCAAAAGTTTTTGTGATTTTTTTTTCAGCTTACATAGACAAGGGTTGCCTGTCCTGTATTATTCATATTGGCCACAGGTTGGGCTGAAGGTGGTGGTTGATTTACTTGCCCTATTTGTTGTTGTTGGGATCTCTCTTTGAGAAGAATTCAGATTAGGCAACAAATTTTGCATCTCTGAGTTATGGAAGTAAATGGCATTCATCAATGATATGTCCCTGTGAACAAATGCTACAGGTAGCTGATATGGCTATTTTGTTCAAGGGATAGTCTTGTATATCTACCATGATATCTTTCCAACACCTAGTACAAATTTGTTTATACTACCCTGATGATATGGATATAAAAAGGGTAGTACTAGCAGATGGCTCTTCTAAATTTTTTAAGAGATCTTATGTTTCTTGATAATGAGGATGATGAATTCTTTCTATTTTTATCAAGAATTTCAAACATAAGCAATTTAACCCCCAAGTGTGAAGATCACCTCCCTGTGGTTGCTTGTTTTCTAAATGGACTGAAATGCAACTATCAATAATTATTATTTATACCAGCTATTTCATTCAGATTTTACTCTAAACTTCATAAGTTAGCACAATAATAATTATTTGACTGCTTTTACCCTCTAACAACACCATGATCCCTGGAAATGGTGCCAAAATGATGAGTGTCATTGAGTCTCATCATTTAATCTCAATGATTTATCAATCCGGGGTGGTGTCCAAGGTTGTCTACGATAGAAGGCTAGGGCAGAGTACAATTCAGGCATTCAGATTTCAAGCATTTATTGGTGAAGCAGATTTTGGTTTAGCCTTTTGGTGTCACACTAAACCTAGTCTAAAGAATGGAAACTAAAATAAATTACAGGAATTGAAAACTAATTCTAAGTTGCAAGAATTGAAATCTAACTACAATTGCATGAATTGAAATTGCTAAATTGAAAGTCTAATCTACTCTTGTAGAATTTAAATTGCTGAAATGAAATCCTAAGTTACATTTGTAGAATTGAAATCTAGTTACTTTTGCATAATTGAAATGATGCTTGTAAATGAAACTTATTCTAAAAACACCTGTCAATGCCCTGCCACAAAAGGTCGTCAAGCTTATGCTACAGGAATTGACAGCAAAATGAAATATGCTAAAAATGGAAAGTTGCTAAAATAGAAAGCAGGGAAAACATGGAAAGCAAAGGAAAAATGCTTAATATAATTTGTCAGCTGACATACACACAAATGTTGTACACAAACATAATAGAAAACATAAATCACATAATACAAAATAAAAACAAGAAAATGAAATCTGGCAAGCAATCTATTAATTCTGCTACAACAAAATTATAGATTAAAACCTGCCATAAAATCCCTCCTTCTAGATCTGAAAGTGGGCCCATACTTCCTGATCTAGAAGGAGGTGAAAAGCACTCCTTAACTAATTAACACTCAAAACAAAAAATGATAAAATAGCTACACTTTTATTGATGACAGAACATGCTGAAAACTGTTACAAAAAATTGTTGTACAGTCCTAATTATTGCTATTGAAAACTCTCCTCTATTCTAATTCCTAACTGGCTCAACCAAGGAGGGAGCTATGTTATTTATATAAATATTTACAACATATCCCATGCTCAAATCAGCCTATGTGCTACTTTACAGTGATTTGCCAATAATTCTGGATCTAAAATAAATGCAAATCTGGACAGTTTGTGTTGCAGTAGTAGTCATTGGCCCTTAGAAAGCATCTTCAGTGGTGGGAGTACATGGGAGAAGTCTAGAAATATCTCACACATCTTTCTCCACTTCAGAATATGCCATTTCTATCTTGCAAACAACTTCCTATTATGCTGCAATTATTTATGTGTTTATCCTAGAAGAGGATCAAAATTGATCTTTTCCATGAATGGTGGCTTTGGATGGCAAGGACGAAAAAATCATATGGGAGATATTTTCCCTTAACCTTCTCAACCTTCTTTCCCTTTTTCCACCATCAAAAATAGTCAAAAATTCAAAAAGCACTTTTCTGTTCTCATTCCGAAGATAAGTGGCTCATTTCGAAGAGACTGTATTTCTCATTCCGAAGATGTCTTGTTCATTTCGAAGATCTTCGAAATGAACAACTGTGTGCTCTTCAAATGATTTTAGCTACATTTCTCAAGTGGATTAGCCCTCAGGATCATATTGCAATAGCCTTCATTCCTCTCCATGTGTGAATTCCATGCCTTGCCATTCATTTGTAGCTTGCTAGAATTTACATGGTAAATTACTGCATTTTTCAGTTCTTCTGCACAGTTGTAAAATATTGGCATTTCTTGCAAATTCAAACAAATTATAACATGGAAAAATTATTCAAATATCAACATGAAGGATTACATCAAGTTGCTACTGAATTTATACACTTCATTCACCAAGTAACCATGCTGAAATAGTGCAACAGTGCTGCACAATTGCCCCTGCTCTGTTATACCCTGTTGCTGCCTATTTAGACCATGTGGGAATGCTTCTAAATAGGTCAGATGTCTTCTGTAGTCCTTCTGAACTCATTCCATCCATATCCTCATGCTTTTCTTGACAACTTCAAGGTGTTCCTATAAAGTAACAGCTTGCTGATTTTTATATGGCTATTTTTTCAGATTTTCAGATTTATGACAGTCCTAAACTTTTGGCTTCAATGTGGATTTGAAACAAGTTGAAGGGCAGGAAAACATTCAAAAACCATTGAGAAGTTAATGGATATCAGCATACCACATTTGGTTAATTGAAATGCATGTTCTTACTTGCTACTTAATCAAGCAAAATCAGTCACAAAATGCTGAAAATAGTCAAAAACAGAGATATAGTATTCCTAACATAAAATCATGTAAACACTTAACAAATAGTATATTTTAGTCAACTATTTGGCAATTAACTTATCATATGGTAGTCAAACATTGTGCAATAATGAGGCACTTTTGGGCCTCATCAGATCTCATTGGGAAACATCAAGTTTCATTTCAACCTCTTAAAACAAGACAAGGAGACATTTCAAGCAATCAAAGATGCAGTTCCTCATGATATGCTTCACAAGATTGGGATTATGAGCCTTTTCCCATTGTGAAAATATTGGAAGTGGTGTCCAGACAATCCCTTTAGGATTTATAAGCCTTAAAAATAGTATTCATGCATTTCACCCCATTTACCTATGGTATCAAGGCTTAATGAATGATGGAAAACCTAGTCTATTAGCAAAGAATGGCAAAATCGCTTCTACACTATCTAGGATGTTGTTTTGGAGCCTAAATAGGCTCATTTTTCCTAGTGTCTCCTTTTTTATGGATTAATTTTAGGAGAATTTTTGATTCACTTGGGAATGGCCAACCCCAAATATCTTTTTTGTCATCACAAGGAGTCCATCAATAACTTGTTATAGTTTTTCTCTAAAGCCTAGTTGACCTAGACTTGGATTCATTTTAAAACCATTGAGGTCCCTTCTATTATCATGGCATATGATTTTTTATAGGGATAATACTAGACCCCAAGAATCCTAGGCCCCAAGAGTGCCACACTAAAGGTGGCTTTAGCTTTCCATAGTGCCCTCCCTAATTCAAGGAGTAGGGATCTTTGTTAGGATGGGTAAACCCAGTCACTATCATTTCAAACAATTGAAGTCACTCCTATTAGCGTATATTACATTATTTGGTATATGATAATGTACCACCTTGGGTACATCTTTGGATTATGGGAGTGCCCTTGTTAGAAATATTAAAAGAAAAATATTAAAGCCCAAGGCAAATAGATATGTGAATCATTACCAAGAGATTGGAGAGAAGCTCAAGAACTAATTGATTATTCCATGGTATCAACTTTGTATAAATAGAAAAGTTGATCATTGAGAATTGTTGGATTACAACAACTCAATAGATATGAACTAGTCTAAATTGAGAGTTCACCTAACTCATGGAAAAGTGGTAACTCAAGTAATACTATCCTAGTAGAACTTAAGAGAACAAATATTTATTCTAACACCCCCCTTAAGTGATACTAGGGGTGAATGTAATAATAGTTGATGAGTCCCGGCAACAAGGCCTGATGAGGTACTCATGTACAATGAACTCTTATAGAATAGATGGTAAAAAAACACATGGAAAAAACCATCTTTCAAGAAGAAGAAGAAGAGGCATGTCTTCGGATGGCAAAGATTGTCCTCTATTGAACACCAAAAAAAATAATGAGTCCTGAATTTATGGCCTTATTAGGTACTCGTGTACAATGTACTTTCTTATAGGAGAGATGGTGAAAAACCCACATGGGAAAAAACCATCTTCCAAGAAGAAAAAGAACAATAAGAAGAAAAGAGAGGTGAAAACCTCTGTGCACTCTTCTAATGCAACTGCCTAACCCCAAGTTTCTCTCACAAATGAATATAGCATGGAGAAGCAAAGGATTTTGTGAAGATGTCTGTAATCTGTTTGTCCAAAAAACTGCTACCCTATACTCTACTTTTGCAACTATCTATTGTTGTTGAATGACCAAGAAAAGGTTTTAGAATAGTCAATGCCTTTAACTACCAATCGAGCTTTATTTTTTTCAATTATTTCATCAGTTTCATACTTGGTTTAGTAAATCCTTTTACAGTGAACCAATTTTCTTCCTTTAGGAAGAGGGACTAGATCCCAAGTCTCTTTTTTGATCAAGGAATAAAATTTATTTTCCATGGCATCATCCCATTCTTTTATACCAGTTGCTTTTCTAAAGGATTGAGGATCAATAGAAATGGACTGACAGATAAGAGCAGAACCCATGGAGTAGCTTATTTAGGATGATGGAAGATCTTGGATGTAAGGTGTGTCCTCTTGAACAATGTTGTAGGCCCATTTTTGCATTGTAGAAGGAGCAATTGGTTTGGTAGGACTTTGAGTTGGAGTTTGAAGAATAGAATCCTCATTTTGATCATTTATCTTAAGGATGGGTTCTTCATCATATTGAGGCTTAAGTATTGGATATGGCTCAAGTGAATCAAGGTTGATAGTGAAAGCACGAGATTCCGGGCAAAGGAAACACTAGTTATGCAACATAAGACGAAAATGTAACGCTTTGATCCTATGCACTAAAACAGAGAAAGGAGACAACTTGGAAACGAAAGACAAGATGTAAAGAAATCACAGCCCTCTTTATTCAAATATCTTATCCTCGGTTACATAGACGTCTCCTCCCCTTTTGGGGGCTAGGAGCGTTAAATTTGTCTTCATTACAATGTGTGACCTAGTCTTCCTCTTCCCGCGTGCCCACGATTGCAATGGGCGGGCCAAGATGCTGCCGCCGCTGATGTGGATAAGTTCTTCACCTCTGATTGCTTTTCCTGCAGTCAAAGAAACAATGAAAATGTCAGTAGCACCTGCTGCAAATGAAAGGGGTTCGTTCTCTAAAATCAACGAAATATGCATGTAAACATCTGCCTGAAACAGTAAATACAGTGAGTCCAAATGGCTTGAAAACTTGACAGAAGACAGAAAATGTTACCAAAAGGCCATTGCCCCTGAGACAGCCGGCCAATCTGCTTTCACCTGGTAATCGTCCCTGGTAAGGACGATTGCTACTGTTAATCGTCCCTTAGCAGGACGATTGCTGCTATTAATCGTCCCTCGAAAGGACGATTGCTGCTGTTAATCGTCCCCTACAGGGACGATTGATACTGTGTTGAAGAAGCCGACCTGCCGTTGCTCCAATGTCGATTCTCGAGACCTGCAAAATGCCTGCAAACAAGGGGGTTATGTAATTGGGGCCATTTTGGGACGACCCAGATGGTCGGATTCTCCCAATTTGGCCTCCATCACCGAGAAATTGGACGTTGTTACCTGCAAGTCAATGGGACAACCAAAATAACAAAAGCATGATAATATTCGATGAAAACCTTTTGAAATCAAGATTCAAGATTCTGAACTATTGAACAATGAGAGAATAACATGGAATATGAACAAATGACAGAAAATGAACTACAACTAAATCCAAAAGGTGCGGGGTGCCCAAGTGGGCAGCCCACCGATGGAACTTGATTTTGGCACCAATCCACTTGGGATGGGCCCAAAATCTCTTAGGAGTGGGGGGTCGGCGAATTGGTTGGTTCAGGTGTCCATGTGTTGGAATTGGGTCGGGTTCAAGCTTCCAAAGGCCAACCAACAACCTCCCTTGCAAAAGAGATTGGTGGATGTGGGAAGATGAATCAAAGGGGGATGCAAGTGGGTCTCCAATTCGGCGAGCACTTCGTTGCTTGAAAACTCCTTCAACCTCTCTCTTTGGGTGAGAAAAGTCTCACCTTTTATAGACCCAAGGGGTCTCTTTTGGGAAGGAAGCACAAATGCCATGTGTTGGTCATAGGCGCCATGTGGCAGTCATGTCTCCTCATGAGGGAGGGGAGTCCTCCATTGACTTGTGTTTTCATAATTGCTTCTTGTGACAGTCCTCTAACGGCCCTTCTGTCCACCTACACACGCGTGCAAGGCAAGAGTCATCAACTGACTGTTCTGGGCTGCCACTTGGCGTCGTTTGTCATTTTGCCCGTTAAACTTGGTAATCGTCCCTGGGTGGGACGATTACAACAATCGTCCCCGGGTGAGACGATTGCAAGTTAGTAATCGTCCCTGGGTGAGACGAGTACTGGGCAAAGTGTCTAAATGTACCAAATTGCTTCCCGACCTTACAAAATTGCTATGGAAGTGGTTAGGACCACTGTTTGACCTCCGAGGGCTGCCCCGGGGGCTGTGTTTGTCAAAGCGATCGGTGTTTGCGAGTCACATAATCGGATTGGTGCTGTTTTGGTGTCTACGGATGCCCCTTTTTGGGAAGCGCTCGTGGGTGACGCAGTGCTTGAGCAAAAATAGATAACCAAAGCACTAATGATTAGGGTTTCTTGGTAACCTAACCAACTTTTGATGCCCCAAGTATGGAAAGGGCATGCATTCTTGAATCCTTGCTTCTGACGAGCTAAGGAATTTGATTTCAAGTGTTAACCTATTTTGGTGAGGTGTGACTTGAACTTAGACATTGATCAATCATGAATAGGCGAAGGGCGTTTTTACCTCAGGGGAACCTTGTATTCATGATTCACGAAATGCCAAGTGTTTGATTGATTTGATTGTTGCTTGTTTACTGCCCCAAGCAGGAGCGTGATTGTCTTTGTCAATGATTCTTTGAATGCATGTCCTTTTCCTTAATTGGGTATGTGATTGTTGGTTGGTGACTAAGTGTGACTACCCCCTCAAGCGACGAATCGATGAGGGAATGACCTTCGTGAGAGAAGCGACGAGTCGCTTGACCCAAGATGACTTGTGCAAGGGTGCCTTTAGAGGGTTTACCGTTAAGCGTGTGCAATTTTTCCAACATATGGACCTATTTTTGGTGGGTGTTAACCCTTTTGGTGATGTCATAATGAGGTGAAATCGTCGAAAACCTATCTTCCCGTGGAGCGGTCCGGCTATGATAGCCTTCTTGGGGAATTAGGAGAGTGATAATTTGAACCTCGACATCTATTTTTCTATGCCAAGAGGTTAAGTGCAAAAGCACTTGTGTCTGGCAATGTTTATTGCTATGTTTTTGTGTTGCTTTTTTGTGATGTTTTTGTTGTTTTGTGACACCATTTGGGGATTAAATTGTCTGAAATCCGTTTTCCCGTGGAGCGGTCCGGCTATGGTAGCCTTCTTAGGGAGTAGGATAGTGACAATGTAAACCTCGATATCAGTTTTGCTATGCCAAGAGGTTAAGTGCAAGAGCACTTGTGTCTGGCAATGTTTATTGCTTTTTGTTTTTGTGTTGCATTTATTTGTTGTTTTTGTTGTTTTGATTTTCTTTGATCTTGTGCATGATGGTTGATGAATATGGATGTATTATGTTGATTTATTTTGATGGATGCATATGCTATGATGAATGCAAATGTTTTTGATTTATATGTGATATGCAGAGATGAAATGGATGAATGGGATTTGTGATGTTTGGCTATGGCACCATAGATTGTTTAGAACTCTGTTATTTTGTTTTTAGGCGATTGTTGTGATGCATGAATTTGTATGTATACATGTGGTTTTTCTTTTTTTTTTTTTTTTTTTTTGATGGTATTGCAAAGACGAAAAGTAGCGCAGTTGGTTTAGAAATGTAGCTAAGTTTTTCTGAGACTCAGACAGTTCTAGCTCTCTAGCCACGACTGTACTTTATCTTACATGATTTTTGAACAAGGTATGAATCAGACCTATTTTTGACCAAGCTATTTCACATCCCTGTGTGTGCAATTGAGTTCATTTATGTGGTATTTATCAGGATACCGCCAGTGCCAGATGGGCTTTCAACCGAACCTGTATCGAGGATCACCTAACTAGCTCCACTAACTCCTTTGTTATGTTTAGTTAGATTAATCCGCGATGTTTTCTAGGATGTCATAAGCTAGCTTATCCACATGCAAACATTGATCTGTACGCAAGTTAATGTGACGAGATATATCATCATGCGAGAAGACCTTTAGAATGCTGAGAGTTCCAGGGATTCAAGTTCAACTCCCTTCTTTTCTTCAATTGTAATAGGATACTTGCTCATTTGTAGTGATAAGATCATTGTTTATTTTGATTTGTTTTTTTTTTTTTTTTTTTTTTTTGAGCAAGGGATTGGAGTGATAAAAATCACTGTTTCTTAGTGCATTTTGATGTGTGCACTGTAGGATGTCAAATCTTGATGTTTTGACGTTTTGCAAATTTTTTGATTTTTTTGCAACTATTGAGAATTAGGGATTTTTGGGAATTGGGTAGGGGTGATGCTTGTCCTTTTGCCAACTCTCAACATTCTTTGGGTCATCCGCACAGGGGGATGAGCAAGATAACCGTTTCGCTTATGGTGACCTAGATTACTGTGCAAGTTTCATCTTTCTTTCACATAACTCTGGAATTGTTAATGTGTTTAGTTTGTGTTGGGATGTTACGTATCAAGGTGTATTTCAAGTATGACTCTACCTTCGTAAAATCTGTTCGACTTGATACATTACATGGCTAAAGAGGAAAATTTTGGCTGAATTACGAAAACTCGTGATACATTAAAAGACCACTGACTCTAGTGTGGTGGAAGCAATGCATGGTGTGTCTGTTGTTTTTATGAAATGGAACAGTGGGGAACAAGATGGACTGTCAGAGCTATTACAACCTATGGTGCCTTTGACCTATACGACCACAAATATGCAATGTATGAATGCAATGCTTAATGCAGCTACATATTTTTGTATTTTTGATGAATTGAGTTTGGCGAGTATGAAGATGAGATGTGAGAAAACTCTCAATTGATGAATTTGAGAATGCGTAGAAATGAGATGCAAATTTTTGTTGTTTTTGATGTATTTTGTTGTTTTTGAAATTTTTTTGATTTTTGACCAAGTGATTGCGATAATCGTTGGAGCTTTTTAGGTTTTGACCAAGTGATTGCGATAATCCTTGGAGCTTTTTGGGTTGACCAAGAGATTGCGATAATCCTTGGAGCTTTTTGGATTGACCAAGAGATTGTGATAATCCTTGGAGCTTTTTGATTGACCAAGAGATTGCGATAATCCTTGGAGCTTTTTGGATTTGACCAAGAGATTGCGATAATCCTTGGAGCTTTTTGGGTGACCAAGAGATTGCGATAATCCTTGGAGCTTTTTGGATTGACCAAGAGATTGCGATAATCCTTGGAGCTTTTTGGTGACCAAGAGATTGCGATAATCCTTGGTTTTTTTTTTTTTTTTTTGGATATGGCTTTCTTAGATATGAAATGGTCGCAAGTGACTGATATTCAAGGGTTCTGTTTCCTTGATACCATCAAGAGAAGCTAGCCGGTATGTCCCGGGTCCTATTTTGCTATCAATGACATAAGGACCTAACCAATTTGCCATGAATTTATCCCTCAGGTGGGGCGGCAAATTAGAATTCTGTTGGTTTTCCTTCAAAACCAAATCACCAACCCGAAAGTCCCTTAGGTGAACCTTCATGTTGTAAGCTTTCTTAAGTCGCTCTTGATAGATACGTAAGTGCTCAAGAGCATTAACGCGTCGTTCGTCAAGCAACGTAAGTTGGTCTAACCGGGCCTGCCGTGCAGTGTCATCATCGATGAATTCCTGCATTGATATGCGGAGGGAAGGAATTTCCAACTCGAGAGGCATTACTGCCTCTGAGCCATACACTAGTGAAAACGGAGTTGCCCCAGTTGGCGTCCGAATGCTAGTGCGATAAGCCCAAAGTGCAAGTGGGATTTGTATGTGCCAATCCTTATGACTGTCTGCGATGGTCTTTTTAAGGATGGCAACTAGTGTCTTGTTTGATGCCTCTGCTTGCCCATTTGCTTGCGGATAATAGGGTGTTGAAAAGCTGTGCTGAATTTTGTACTTTGTGGTCAAAGCACGCACGTCTTTGTTCTTGAATGATGGCCCATTATCCGAGATTATTTTGGATGGAATACCAAAATGACATATGATGTGATGCAAGATGAACTCCGCAATGCGGGGTCCTGTCGTAGAGGTTAACGAAATTGCTTCCACCCATTTGGTAAAGTATTCTGTGGCCGTTATGATAAACGTGTGACGGCCTGACGATGCAAGGGAGATCTTTCCGATTAGATCGAGGCCCCACTGCAAAAATGGCCAAGCAGACTGGACTGTCTGTAGGGCCTGGGAAGGTACGTGCATCAAATTGGCATGATGTTGACATTTTACGCACCTCTTGACATACGCGCAACAATCTCGCTCTAAAGATGGCCAATAATAGCCCATGCGAAGAATGCGCTTTGCAATGGCCATACCACTAAAGTGGCCACCACATGTACCGTCATGCGCTTGGGCGACTGCCCAAGTGGACTCTTGTTGGTCCAAGCAACGAAGAAGAATTCCGTCATAGCTTCGACGATACAAAATGTCTCCTATCAAGACATATTTTGCCGCTTTCTGTTTGAATGTCCATTTTGCGGCATGCGTCAATCCAAAGGGAAGATTACCTAACTTGAGGTAGTCTCTTATGGGTAAATACCAGTCCTGTTTATCAGAAACCTCGACAGTTTGAACAGCCAATCCCTTTTGAAGTTCTTCCCTAACAAATGCTGATTGGGATAGAACTTGTAAGAATAGCGTTGTGTTGCTATTAATGGGAGTGGGGGAAAACAAAGACCCCTAGTTGGCACGTTTCAAACAGTCTCGGATTCGAAAGAACTTATCCGAAGATGGTTCGATCTGGATCATGTGGACTCCTGGCGTCAAGTCTGAGCTTGCGCGCTCCATCGCGGGTTGCGATAAGGTTTTGACCTGAATGGTTGTTATATCACCGAAAAGGTCTTGCGGGATTAGTGACCCCAAGGAGGCCATTGTGTCCGCAAAATGATTCGATGATCGAGGGAGTGCCTCGATGTCATACCACTCAAGTTTTGCCAGGAATTTATCCACGAGGGCTTTATAGGCCTTTAGAACCGGGCATTTGCATTGATATACCCCTTTGACTTGATTGACGATTAACAGCGAATCACCAAAGATGTTCAGTCTTTTGATGTTCATGGCGATTGTTGTTTGAAGACCTAGGAGCAAGGCTTCATATTCTCGCATTGTTGTTGGTGCACTCGGAAGTTTAATTTAAATGACAGGGGCATTGGAGCGCCCTGCGGTGTGAAGAATACAATTCCTGCGCCACCACCTTGCTCGCATTTAGAACCATCAAAAAATAAGGTTATGTCGGCCTGAGACTCAGGCTCTTCAGAATCTGGCGATTCTGAGACATGGAAGACCCCATCATCGGGTAGTTCTATGACTAGAGGCTGATCGTCTTCAAGAGGAGCCTCCGCTAGTTGATCGGCTATGACTTGTCCTTTTATAGATTTTTGCCCAATAAACTCAATGTCAAATTCCGTCAACAACATGATCCATTTCGCCGTGCGACTACTATGATAAGTACGACTCATCATGTATCGCAATGGATTCTCCTTAGACACAACATACGTAGTGTTGCTCAGAATGTAGTGGCATAGCCTCTTAGTAGCAAACACCACCGCCAAGCGTAGTTTTCTCAACGTATGCATAGTTAAGTTCGTAACTCGACCGTGGTGCGGCTAAGATAGTAAGTAGCCTCGTTCTTTGTGAAGTTCATTCTTCCGGGCTAGCATTGCGCCCAGTGCCACCTCGATAGCTGAGATGTATAAGTAGAACGGCACACCTGGTCTAGGTGGTGCCAATACTGGCGACGAAGCCAAGTATTGTTTGATTTCGTCAAAGGCTGACTGGCACTCGTCATCCCAATGAAATGTGACCCCCTTGTGCAATAATTTGTTCATTGGTCGGCATTTGTCAGATAATTGCGCTATGAAGCGTTTAATCGACGCGACCTTTCCTTGCAGACTTCTAAGCTGCTTGATAGTGGTTGGGGGAGCCATTTCAAGGATTGCCTTGACTTTGTTTGGGTCCACTTCGATGCCTCTCTTTGAGACTATAAAACCCAAGAGTTTTCCAGATGTGACGCCGAACACGCACTTCTTGGGATTCAATCTGACCTTATGCTCTATGAGGCGATCGAGAATCTTGCTTAAGTCACCGAGATGATCTGAGCGCAAGAGAGACTTGGCTAACAAATCATCCATGTAATCTTCCAAAGTTTTGTGCATGTAATCATGGAAGATATAAGTCATAGCACGTTGGTATGTAGCGCCAACATTTTTAAGGCCAAAAGGCATGACCTTATAGCAAAATGTCCCCCAAGGCATTGTGAATGCCGTTTTGAGTTGGTCTTCAGGATTGATACGAATTTGATTGTATCCTGAGAAACCGTCCATTAGGGAGAGCATTTCGTGACCTGCTTGTAGCGTCTACCAATGCGTCGATGCTTGGCAAGGGGAAATCATCCTTAGGACTCGCTTTGTTTAGGTCTCGAAAGTCGGTGCATATGCGAATCCTCCCGTCGGGCTTCTTGACGGGAACCATGTTGGACAACCATGGCGGATAATCCACGCAGATGACAAATTGTGCATCCAACAGCTTTTGCAATTCGTCTTTGACCATCAAGGCCACCGTTGGGTGCATCTTTCTTAGTTTTTGCTTTACAGGCTTGATTTTCGGATCAAGCGTTAAATTGTGCATGACTAGCTGCGGGTCTAGTCCTGGCATATCTTTGTACGACCATGCAAAAACCTCCTTCTTTTCTTTAAGAAGGGCAATGTAATCGGCTTGCTCCTTGGGGGAAAGGCTTACCCCCGACTTGAGAATCCGTGGATTCATTGGATCTGTGCCGATGTCTACGTCAGTCGTCTCCTCGATCGACATGTGGGATCCGTCCTCCAACTGATGTGGAGTTGGGATCAAATGGATATCATCAGCCGAGTTAAGATCTACGTTTGGAACCTCGGGTCCCTCTTCAGCTTTAAAAATATCCTAAGTTGTCCTTGGGGAAAAATGAAGCATTTCACCGAAAGGCCAGTACTCGATGGTGACAATGGTGAATTGACGCGATCCCGCTCGATGGCATCCATGTCTAGATGCAATGACCGTGATGGATCGGTCGGATTGCGGATGGGTGCGGTCAAATCAATGGAGATCATGTGGATGGAATGAATTTGGTCTCCAGAACCGCGGGTGTGATGACTTGATTCTTTTAGATGTTCCCTATACTCTGGATCTGGCTCTACGGGAACGGGCACGAATGGATCCTCTCTAGGTGCAAATTCATCTCTATGTGTGAAAAGGAAGGCGGGGTCTTCCCTCGGTACTGCTGTCATGATGGGATCTCGAGGTGGACGATGCTCATCTTGAATTTGGAGCCATAGGTCTAACACTTGGTCCCACCTCGCTGGGTCTACGTGCCATTCATGTCCTAACCGTATACCCATTTGTCCCATTAGATCTTCATGAGTTAGAGCGCGATGATGTCGTCGTGCATGTCTGAGATAGTCCATCTCAGTCTCGTCTTCTGACTCACTTTCATAGATCCAAAATTGTTCATCCTCTTCAGCATCTGTTGCTTGCGACGTTGAGGACTCTTCTTGTTCCAATAAGTTAATCCGGTCCCATTGTGGTTGTTCCACTCTTGGTGGAGGGACCTGATTCTCTTGAGATTGTGTCATTTCATCTGGAATCTCTAGGGGAAACAGCTTCAAAAAAATGTCCGGAAGCCGTTGTTGTTCTCTTTGAGGATTGCTCTCTGAACTTTCACCTCTCTCTAGCAAAGGAGAGGGATTATTGCTATTTCCAGGGGTGTTTGTAGACCATGGGAGATAGTCCCCCAATGTGTATTCTATGTTTGGATTGGCATACGGGTCTTGTGCCAATCCCCCCTTGTTGCCTATTTCTAGGCCTTGCATAGTTTCAACCAAGATGTCTAATGGCAAGGGATGGTTGAACCCCACCCCTGACTTGTCATATGGCATCTGATATCTTGGTTGGCAAAGGATCCGCATCCCTTGCTCATATCTGCCTAGCCCATACCCATGCCAATTGCATTGTTCAAGATATTTTAGGGCAAATTCTGGGTTCGACAGATAATTGATGTTTTCGACAAAAGGCTCTTCACCTGTTTCCTTTTGTTCGCATGGTTCAGAACCATGATCAAGGCCCCCATACACAAAATTTGTCTGGTTGGGAGGGTAGCCTAGTGGAACAATTGTCCCTATGGGAAGGCGAGGTCTTCCCATGTCCCGCACTGACTCCAATGTGGGGGTTGCCACAACATTTTGCACTAAGTACTCCCCCAGGCCCGTATCGGCCATCTCAACAAGTGATTGTTGATGATTGGGTAGGAGGAAACGGTAGTCCTTCCTGAGTCCATTCCATGTTTGGTTGTTCAGGAGTCTTGGTTTGTGTTGTGTTGGGTGTTTCCTCTGTTGATATCATTGAAATCATGGGCAACCCCTCTTCTAGAGGCTTAACCTCTTCCATGATTTGCTTTCCCTTGTCCTTCTGTTGGGCCATGATAGGTGGCGTTGATGATGAAGGAGTAGGTGATGAAGTCTCACCTGGCTGGGATTTTGCCTTGTTGGCCACCAGTGGTGCTTGCGGTATCGGACCCTGTTTAGATGGATTTAATTGAAAATCCAAATGCGTTGATGGGAGGGTCGATTGAGGTATGAATTGTACCGCATTGCAATACTTGAAGGGCTCTAAGTCCATTGGGACTACATGTATTTGCCCTTCATAGGCATACTTCAAGCACTGGTGTGCGATCGAGGGGACACACTTCATGTCCCTGATCCAAGGCCGCCCTAGCAGTATATTATAAGCCATTTCACCTTCCAGCACATGGCACAGTGTGGGTATTGACTTTTGTCCTACCTGGATAGGCAGAACAACTGTGCCGACTGTCGAGCAAATTGCATCGTTAAAAGCTCGCAGTGTGTACGTGGAAGCGGTGATGTGAGAGGCTGGCAGTTTTAAATGTTTTAACGCTATAGTGGTTATAATGTTACTGGACGAGCCAGTATCTATCAAGCACTCTCTTGTACGGGATCCTGTTGACCCGCGCGATAACGTGCCGGGGTGGATCCGCCATGTCATTTGATATCGTTTTGACCTCGTCTTCTCTGAATGTGATGACAGGCTCCGTACATTGTTTCACATGTCCCACGAAGGCGTTGAAAGAATTTGCTTCGTGGGGTTGTACTTCAATGGCTTTTAAAATGTCCATAAGAGCTTCTCTATGGGGAGCTGATTGTTGGATAAGCTCGTAGATGGACAGCCTAGCCGATGTGGTCCGCAGACTCGCGTGAGTTTGGTCCGTATCGTGACCTCGGGTCTAGGCGGAGGTAACTGCGTTGGGCGTTGTTGAGGCTGCGATGTCGACGGAACTTCCCTCGCAGCTACCTCGGGGGCAACTGCTGGGTATCTTCTGTTCCTTGTTACAATGCTAATCATTCCCACAAATCCTTGCACGGGAAGATCTTGTCGCACCTCGTTAATCTGGAGCGGTTTTGTCTGTGCCTCGTGGGCAGGCAAGGGGTCCTTGAATACCCCCATTTGTTGGTTGTTTGGTGCGATGGGGTTGTCCACGACCAATGTTCTATTGTCGATCAAATCCTCGGACTAGTTCTTTGAATTTCCAGCACCCATTTAGGTCATGTCCTCTGCGCCTATGGAATCTGCAATACAATTCCTCCCTATACCCCCTAGGCTTGGGAATGTTAGGGTCAAAAATTTGGATTTCTGGCAGAGTAACTAAATTTGCCGCTGACAAGCGGTCAAATAAGGAGTCCCTAGACTCCGCATACGGGGTGAATTGTCGCCTAGGGCGACGCTGCTGATACTGCTCCTGTCTTCTGTTATCTCTTTCGTAAGCAGGAGGCACTGCCTGGTAATTAGCCCTTTGGGGCTGCGTCTCTTGCATAGGCGCGGGAACATTTATCGCAACTTGATTGACTGCAGCGTGTTGTGGTTGCGTTGTCCCGATTTTAGTGGTTTTGTTCCACTCTTTCTTCTTAGGCTTGGCAATTGCGCCTTCGCCTATCTTAATCTCTTCTATAAGTCTGGCTTGGGCCAAAGCTTCTTCTAGGCTGTCGTATTGTCGCAGCAACAATAGACCAGAGATTGATTTTAAGCAACTTTTTGCGAACATTTGCGTGAGATCCGACATGGGAGGACGGTAGGGTAACTTAGAAAGCAAAGCTCTCCATCGGTTCCCGTACGCTGCCATTGTTTCCTCCTCAAATTGTTTAAGGCTAGCAAGATCACTAAGTGATGCCTTCTTCCTTGTGTTGAAGGCGAAGCGTTCAAGAAACGCATCTACTAGCTGATCTAAGCTGCTTATGCTGTGTTTGGGCAGTTGTGTGAACCAATCCGAGGCAGGGCCTACGAATGTGGTTATGAATGTTCTAAGCAGCAACGCGTCATTATCTTGGATTGCGAAGCACTGGCTTAGAAATCTTGTAACGTGCTCTTGTGCGTCCTCCTCACCTTTAAAAACTGCCAATTGAGGCAACTTGAAGTGTTCAGGGTAAAGAGGCGCAGGCACTGAAGGATGCACCGGATTACTGCGGAGTAGACGTAATGTGGGTTTTTGATGCCCAGCAGCTTTTGTCTCCACAGACTCCAAACGCTCCAATAGCGCTTGGTATGCATCGAAAGATTTTATTTCTTCCTCTCTTGTTCGCTCTTGTTGCAAGTTACGGTAAACTGGAGGCCTATGGAGGGGTGGCCGAATGGCATCCCTCCTGCCTTGATGGGGAGTTTCAACATATTCTATCTCTGGTTCATACTCCTCATAAAATTCTTGAGGAGTTTCTGGGTGAAACCTCTGACCCTGATCAAGCTCCCGCTGAAGGTACCCATCATCATTTCGAGGAGTAGCCTCCCTCTCGTATCTATGAGGTCTTGGAGGCAGAGCTTGACGAGGTCGTGGAGACCCGTCCTGCGTTAAAGGGTTATGCCTCTCATGTTGTTCGGCTCTTTGGACGCGAGGGGTTGGCCCTCTCTCAAGTATTTCATATTGTAACTCATCCGCTTCACGTTGCATGCGTTCTTTATCCAAGCGGTATTGATACTCTATCTCTTGTCGACTTTGTTTAAGCCGCATGATTTGGGCTTGACGGGTGGTATATCTGGTGACAACCGGGTCAATTTGATCTACCCTATTTTGTTCAGAAGGTTCAAATGTTCCTCCTATGGGTTTACCTCGGTTTTGATGCTCTAAAATCTCAAGGGGTCGCTCCCTCTCGTCGAGGTAGGCGGTATGTGCTCGAGGTTCCGGCCTCAAGGGGTGATCATGATATCCGGCTGGTGCGAAGCATAAGGTTCCCGCGTTGTATGTTGTTGTCCTTGAGGAATGCGATGATCTTCCTCATATTCTCTCTCATAGGTGCGTAAGGGGCAGGCGGAGTTAGGTCGCCCTGTGTAAGGAGCCCTACGCTCTGGATTTGGTCTCTCTGTTCTGATGAGAGGTAAAGAAGGGACGCCATATCCACGTTGTCCCTCCAAATGGACAGTGTGCCCCGTTAGCGCTTCATCGCGCTGTGGCCACTCATGTCTAGCTTGAGAGGGTGATTCTCTGTTTACATTAAGGTCTGCATGTAGGGCGTCTTTTCGAGAGGGGCTGCTTTGAATGGGCATACCCCACCGAGGATTTTGAATTGGATTCTTTTGTAGGTTAGACCGATAAGGCGGTATGACCAAATCCTCAGGACTGAAGCGAAGGCGACTTGTGCCTGCTTCTTGTGTACCTTCCGGAGCTGCTGCCCTTGATTGGGCTTGGCTGCGGGTGTACACCATTGCGGTGCGTCCACACTATCTAAGTAGATTTTTATCTTGTTTTTAATGATTTTTTTTTTTTGTCTACACTAAACAGAATTAAACACACACATTCACAAAACCGTGATTATCTCTTTTAAGGATTCTTGGTGTGCCCTAGACTGGTTTAGTGTATTTTGGTGTTTTGTTTTGTTTTTGTAGGTTTTGTAGAACGTTTAAATGCATCATGTAGGCTCTTATAACTCCCAAAAGGTCGCCCCTTCAATATACCAACCAAGCCGATATACCAACCTCTCTATATACCCGCCCTTACGAGAGGGAGACTATAGGTACGTGAGAGCAGAAGGTACGTGGTACGTAGGCGGTACGGAAGGGGGATTGTCCTGTTAATGGCACCTACCATAGAAAACTTATCCTCGCGCGCATGGGAATCACCCCAGCTACGCTCGGTCTGTCTTCGTCAGGATTTACGCCTAACAACAGTTGACAATCAAGAAATGTATGCAAATCAAGCCAAGGTGGTGATTAAATCCACCAATGGTCTTGATCAAGGGCTGGGGTCTTACGACCAGCTCCTTGGTTTAAAATTGTTTCGTGGAGTGTGTGAGGTTCATTTTATCCAACGAAAATGAAACATGCATGAATGACTTTTCCTAAGCAATGCAAGCTAAAAATGAAAACAGTCAAAGAAACAGAAACAGAAACAGAAAATTTCAACAGAGATGATGAAAATCCCTACCTCTTCTCTCGCTGCTCCAGTTGCCTCTGAATTTTTGCTCTGAAAAGTTGCAGACAGAAAATCGTCCCTTGGTGAGACGATTAACAGAACAGAAATCGTCCCTTGCAGAGACGATTTTACAATCGTCCTAGGGTGAGACGATTAAAAGAAATCGTCCCTTGCAGAGACGATTTTACAATCGTCCCAGGGTGAGACGATTTCCAGAACAGAAATCGTCCCTTGCAGAGACGATTAACAGTCTGCAAGAAGAAAAATGTACCTGTCAAGCACAAACACAAAAATTCAATCAGTTTCTATGATTTTAAAAATAGGGGACAGGGTCCCACCGTGATCGCCACTGAAAGCACGAGATTCCGGGCAAAGGAAACACTAGTTATGCAACATAAGACGAAAATGTAACGCTTTGATCCTATGCACTAAAACAGAGAAAGGAGACAACTTGGAAACGAAAGACAAGATGTAAAGAAATCACAGCCCTCTTTATTCAAATATCTTATCCTCGGTTACATAGACGTCTCCTCCCCTTTTGGGGGCTAGGAGCGTTAAATTTGTCTTCATTACAATGTGTGACCTAGTCTTCCTCTTCCCGCGTGCCCACGATTGCAATGGGCGGGCCAAGATGCTGCCGTCGCTGATGTGGATAAGTTCTTCACCTCTGATTGCTTTTCCTGCAGTCAAAGAAACAATGAAAATGTCAGTAGCACCCGCTGAAAATGAAAGAGGTTCGTTCTCTAAAATCAACGAAATATGCATGTAAACATCTGCTTGAAACAGTAAATACAGTGAGTCCAAATGGCTTGAAAACTTGACAGAAGACAAAAAATGTTACCAAAAGGCCATTGCCCCTGAGACAGCCGGCCAATCTGCTTTCACCTGGTAATCGTCCCTGGTAAGGACGATTGCTACTGTTAATCGTCCCTTAGCAGGACGATTGCTGCTGTTAATCGTCCCTCGGAAGGACGATTGCTGCTGTTAATCGTCCCCTGCAGGGACGATTGATACTGTGTTGAAGAAGCCGACCTGCCGCTGCTCCAATGTCGATTCCCGAGACCTGCAAAATGCTTGCAAACAAGGGGGTTATGTAATTGGGGCCATTTTGGGACGACCCAGATGGTCGGATTCTCCCAATTTGGCCTCCATCACCAAGAAATTGGACGTTGTTACCCGCAAGTCAGTGGGACAACCAAAATAACAAAAGCATGATAATATTCGATGAAAACCTTTTGAAATCAAGATTCAAGATTCTGAACTATTGAACAACGAGAGAATAACATGGAATATGAACAAATGACAGAAAATGAACTACAACTAAATCCAAAAGGTGCGGGGTGCCCAAGTGGGCAGCCCACCGATGGAACTTGATTTTGGCACCAATCCACTTGGGATGGGCCCAAAATCTCTTAGGAGTGGGGGTCGGCGAATTGGTTGGTTCAGGTGTCCATGTGTTGGAATTGGGTCAGGTTCAAGCTTCCAAAAGCCAACCAACAACCTCCCTTGCAAAAGAGATTGGTGGATGTGGGAAGATGAATCAAAAGGGATGCAAGTGGGTCTCCAACTCGGCAAGCACTTCGTTGCTTGAAAACTCCTTCAACCTCTCTCTTTGGGTGAGAAAAGTCTCACCTTTTATAGACCCAAGGGGTCTCTTTTGGGAAGGAAGCACAAATGCCATGTGTTGGTCATAGGCGCCATGTGGCGCTCATGTCTCCTCATGAGGGAGGGGAGTCCTCCATTGACTTGTGTTTTCATAATTGCTTCTTGTGACAGTCCTCTAACGGCCCTTCCGTCCACCTACACACGCGTGCAAGGCAGGAGTCATCAACTGACTGTTCTGGGCTGCCACTTGGCGTCGTTTGTCATTTTGCCCGTTAAACTTGGTAATCGTCCCTGGGTGGGACGATTACAACAATCGTCCCTGGGTGAGACGATTGCAAGTTAGTAATCGTCCCTGGGTGAGACGAGTACTGGGCAAAGTGTCTAAATGTACCAAATTGCTTCCTGACCTTACAAAATTGCTATGGAAGTGGTTAGGACCACTGTTTGACCTCTGAGGGCTGCCCTGGGGGCTATGTTTGTCAAAGCGATCAGTGTTTGCAGTCACATAATCGGATTGGTGCTGTTTTGGTGTCTACAGATAGAAGATGGAGTTGTATCTGAATATTTGAATCCCTTAAAGTGAAATAGTAAAGCTTTATGATCAATGTCACCTTTGGCTATTAGGGAGTATGGTTCTTGAAAGTCTCTTATCTCAACTCCTGTTGGTGAAAATAGAATTTTTTTACCCTTTGCAGAAGTACAAATTTGATAGATAGAAAGAAGATTTGTAGCAATACCTGGAACATAGATAACATTATTGATATGACCACCATCAATGGTTATGTCACCTTTTCCTTTGAGAGGGATAAAGGATGAGTCACCAACTTCAATGCTGCAATTTTTGCTTGAGGAGAGGGAAGTAAATGACTTTTTTGAAGATGTCATATGATGGGTTGCTCCTGAATCTAGAACCCAAGATTTTGATGAACTCTTAACAGCTTTACCTTGAAAATTTAAGGCTTTTCCAATGTGTTCCTTGATGTCTATTTGGTGATCCTTCATTGCTGCCTCAAGTTGTTGTAGTCTTTTCCAATATTTGCTCACAAAATGACCATCCTTTTTGCAATGAGTACAAGTTATGTCTTTATTTTTTAATTTGTCTTTGGAGTTGGATGCTACTAAGGATTTTGAGGAGAAGGGAGAGGTCTCGTATTTTGAAACCTTCATATCCTCTCTAGTTAGCCTATCATAAAACTCCTCTAAAGTGGGCATTTTAAAACTTGTATAAAACTTGTACCAAGAGCATATTTTGTAGACAAAAAGGTGGTTGCAAAAGTTTGGAATGCTCCATTTAATTTGGAAAGAATGAGATAGATGCATTCTTCTTCTGTTTTATTCTTGCCACTACCTTTTAACTGAGTGAGGACTTCCTTGAATTTGGTGAGAAAGTAAACAATAGTGTTGAAGTCTTCAGGAGATAATGTTGTCAATTCTGCCTCTAGTTGCATTGATCTTATTTGATCCACTTTACCAAACAAGTTCTTTAGTTTCTGCAAACTCTAAAATGGAGTTTTACATTCTGAAATGTGAAACCATAAGCTTTTATTTACATTTGTGCTTATAATCCCCATTTTTTCATACATCTTCCCTTTATGAACAAATATTTCATATTCCTTTTCAAATTTAGGTTTCTTCTCTTCTAGCAAGTGTGTAAGCCATTTTTTAGCAATGAGATTTAATATTTTTGGTTTCCATGTGTGATAGTTATGAGGGGTGAGTGGGTCAATTGTATTCATTTTGCCAAAGAAAAACTGCAGTGAACCAATATTCCCTCCTTTAACTACAAGAAACTTTTATAGAAGACAATGATGCATTCCCCTTTTAATGATAATAGTGAGGTGCAAGAAATCAGCACCAGTAGAAAATTCCCTGTTGAAGCAAGCCATACCATTATACCAAACTCTTCAATTCACCCGCCCTTATGTGAGGGAAACTATAAGTAAAATGAGGAGAGCGATACGTGGAACATAGACAATTTGAAGCAAGAATAACCCGTCATACCTTTATACCGAATCTTCTCAATCACCCGCCCTTACGTGAGGGAGACTATAGGTAAATGAGGAGAACGATACTTGGAACATAGGCAATTATTTCAAATATGTGGTCCAATTTTTGGTGTCTTTCTTGATTATGTTTGGTTGCTTTTGAGTGAAGTTTGAATTTTATTACAACTATAACATGTAGTGCATGCTCTAGAAATGAGGTGCAAGCATCAAAAAAACAAATGGACAAGAGAGTGCCAAAAAAGGAATGCAATAATCTGTGCTAAGTACCACCTCCAAATGCAACAGTACTGAAATCTTCCTCTATTCAAAAATATCAAAAAAATTGCAGCAGTAGTAGAGGCTGCAATTCAGCAAATTGAGAAACATGAAGAGGCCCCCCTTTTTTATTGAAGCCATTAAGATTAGGTGCAAGAAGTAGCACCACCAGAAACAACCCCCCAAAATATATTTTATTGATGATTTTACAAGGAGACTCCTCACTTAAATTACCTTTATAGAATAGGTAGAGAAACAGTGAGAGGAGCTCAAGAAAAAATCTATTACAATGCTTTTCTTTGGAAATATGGTAGAAAGAATTTTATAGAGTTGATGTGAGCTCACTTTCAGCAAAATATGAGCTCACTTACATCAAATATCACCCTACTTATAGCAAATATACTCAACATTTCCACCCTTTTAAAAATTGTCCACAGGCGAATAAAGAAAATAGAACTGCAATCGAACTTAGAACTCGCTTGCCATGCTTCCAATCCCACGTTTCCAACCTGACAATCTATGCTAGTGTTCTAAATCGTATTCTTTTCTCATCCTTCCTCTTTGATTATATATGTCTCTTCCATCTCTGTGGTCGAAGTGGAAGAACATATTCACTTCGAACTTTACGTAGCCCCAATGGTGAAGGTGGCACCACCAACAAGATACAAGCTTCATCGAAAGAACACGAGGAGATGTCGGCTAACAAGTAGAAGTTGCTCACTCAACTTCCTTTTTGCAAAAAGAAATGCTTTGGAACTTGGAGTACAGATTACGCAGTGCATAAGAGCAGACTCCAATAGGTATCGCAGAGCGTTACCTTGAGAAAAATTGAAAATGTGCTTCAAGTCAACACATTATTTTCAAAAAAAATGTGCTTTTCTATTCAGATATCCATGTAGCAGCAAGTCAAAGGTGGACGTTAATGGAGTTGAAACTTGGGCGTGTTGAAGCACTAAATCGTAGATTTGAATGCAGCCTCTTCTCTAGTGACGTCTTGGGATTTGTGTAGAATGTTAGAAATTATAACAAGCACTATGTATGACGTCTGAAAAAAATTTACGCTCTCGGGAGATAAGTGTGCCAGCAAAAACGGATCATTCTCCAGAAAAAATGTCAAAGCTCCTTCCTCAAGATCAGCTCAATGTAGACAAAGCTTAATTATGTAATGCATCTCCTACATTAGTCCTCGACATAGCTTTTTCATAGACGGTGTCTACGAGCTTCTTCACAGATCTCACAAGTTGCAGTAATGGAATGGCAGAATTTTTTGAAGACCAAAAGATTTATAGTTGAAATGCAATGCAACGGTTGTTGTAGAGAGCTGGAACGCCTACTTGTTACTGCCAAGATTGAGAGTGGATCTACACCAAAAAAAGGCTACTATGGGCTCCCTAAAAATACAAGTAGAAATGGCTACAAGAATTTTTCAAATGAATAATAGATGATGAATTAAAACCACAAGAGTTGGGAGGGTGAAAAATGATGTCATCTAGATAAAGAACTGAAACCACAGAAGTTTCTACGTTGAGAATATGCAAAAAAAAAATATTTAGGCATAGAGAGACACTAGCCGCTTCACCTTTGAGAGTGGTAGGCCAAAAAAATTCCAGTAATGTCTGCTAACAGCGGGCGTTCGATGGTAGAAGGGTTTAACTTACCAGAGTATTTCCAAAAAACATTAGTCCAAAAAAAGAAAGAAATGAACGAGATCTAAAAAAGGCTTCAAAGAACTCTCGAATGCATGCATATATCATGGCTCTGATACCATGTTATAAATATTAAAAGAAAAATATTAAATCCCAAGGGGAATAGATATGCGAAGCATTACCAAGAGATTAGAGAGAAGCTCAAGAACTGATTGATTATTCCATGGGATCAACTTTGTATAAATAGCAAAGTTGATCTTTGAGAGCCATTGGATTACAACAACTCAACAGATCTGAACTAGTCTAAACTAAGAGTTCACCTGACTCATGGAAGAGTGGTAACTCAAGTAAGACTTATCCTAGTAGAACTTAAGAGAACAAAGATTTATTCTAACATTCCTAGATTAGAGTGTGAGTATTTACTTTATGCAATGCAATAAATGCACAAGTATTATTAGAATGTACAAAGTATTTAATATTGTAAATGTGCATAATAGTCTATGTGCACATGAGTCCATAGAGTAGGAAAGTGAAAAGTTTTAAGAAGAGTGAAGGCCAAGAGTACTCCATATGAAGAGTCACATTCCATTATACATGTGTCTATGTGTGTGTATGTGAAACACAATGTAGAGTGAGAGTGAGTGGAAGTATGGTGTATTGGAGATATTTATTCTATCAAGATAATATTTTTGTGAGTATTTGTTAACAAAAATTTTATGAGTTATTGCAGAATTTATTTGAGTTTTATAAGTTTAGAATATTGCCATTGACTTATATTTCATACAACTTTATTTTAGATCTTGTTGTTATTTTTCTTTAAGTATTAAGCATCAAAAGCTAATAGTGGTATCATATTGATAAGGGAGATTGATAGGAGATAGGGAGGTTTCATTTATAGAATTTAAAAGTTGTTATTTGTCTAGAGTCTTTCCATAGAGTTATAGGAAAACTTGTGAAGACTAGGACTCAACATAGATCTTTTTCCACTAGTTTGAATAATAACTGGTGAAGTTTATTGATTTCAAAATTATGGAGATTTGGATGTATTTGATTGTTGTCTAATTTTTTTTTGTAAAAAATTAGTTCTCAGAAGTTGAGAAGCTTTCTACAATAGATAGAGAATAATTTCATCTTTGGTTGCCTATTATGTGCTTTCCTTGTACAGGGATTAGTTTTGAGTTGTAGTAAAAGAGTAGACGCTGAAGATTAAGGAGATCCAAGAAAGAGGTCCCATTGGAGATTGAAGATAAAATATTGAGGAGACCCAAGAAAGAGGTCCCCATTAAATATTGAAGACTACAAATTGAATATTGAGGAGACCCAAGAAAGAGGTCCCCATAGCAGATTGAAAGAAGAGAGAAAGATATCAGAGAAGCTCTATTGAATATTGAAGAAAGAGGAGACCCAAGAGAAGAAGTCCCTATTGCATCTTAAAGAAAGGAGATAGAATATTGAAGAATTTGGAAACCCAAAAGAAGAGGTTTCAAGCAAATATGGAAGGAGTAAGAAGGTTAGAGAAGCCCTATTGAGAAATTTGAAGTGGCCATTGGAGAAGATTTGAAGAAATTTTAAAGAAGAACATTACAAGAAGCAAAAACTATTGAAAAGAGGTAATCACATTAAAATTAGGAAAATCATTGTCATTCAACAACAAACCCAAAAGGATTTGTGAATATGATTCAAGGGGAAGATTTTTGGTAAGAAGTTTGCCAAATTTGAGAAAGTATTTTTTGAGGACTTCAATACATTCATATTCTTGACGAAGAGGCCAGCAAAGAGGTCAAATTTGAATATAGGATTCAGTGAGAGCTAAGGAAGAGAAAGAGGATATAAGAGGCCATGAAATTGATAAGTTTGAAGATGGCCATTAAGATTTTTAAGGCTGATTTGTGGAGGAGGAGATTGCAATTTTTCAAGGCTAAATTAGGACAGCAAGATAGAGGAGAAGAAGTCAAAATTTCATAGCAACATTTGAAGAGTTTTGGACTGCTAATTTGGGTAGCATTAGAAGGAGATGGGAGAGCTATGAACTGGAGAAGTTTTTCAGAGTGGATTTGGGATATCTTTGGATAGCAAAGTGAAGGAAGATTTGGTAGTATTGAAAGCTGCAAATTCCATAGATATTAGATAGCATTTGGAAAAGGAAATTTGCTGAAAAATTTTAGAAGTTTTAGGGCAGCAATCTAAGAAGAAAATAGCTAAAAATCAAAAGATTTTTGGACAACAATATTGCAGGATATTGGACAGCAATTTCAAGAAGCAAAGGAGCTACGATTTCACCATTTTGGGTAGCAAGCTTGGTGAGAAAAAAGGTATCTATAAAAGTATTTTATTAAAGCATTAAAGAAAGTGTTTTATTAGCTACAATTCAAGTTTTAAAGCCTTTAGAAATAAATTCAAAGTCAAGTGTCTCTAAGAAAAATAAGGAGACGTTGTCATCTTCAAACCTGTAAAATACAACATAAAGTGAAGTTAAAATTTATTGAAAGGAGTAATAAGGATAAGGATATATTACATAGTGAATGTGTTTTTAAAGATAAAATAGTGCAATATTATTGAAGCATTTGGAGGTCGAATAGAGTTCAATATACGACAATATTTAAGGTGTCTAAATACACCAAGAGGAGAACTAAAAATTGTAAAAAATATTGGTGAAGAAAAGTCACCAAAGGAGTGGTAGAACCACCAAGCACAAGTGGAGGCACCATTATATTGAAGGAAGAGCCACCTTAGTGAAGAAGGAGCCACCTAGAGCAAAGCCCAAGTCATCAAAGCCATCAAACGTAGAGGAGAAAGAGCTACCATGGAAATATTTGAACAACCACCAAAGAGGTGAAAGATTCACCAGGATAGGGCTATCAAATTTGTGCCACTAGTTTGAGGTAGAGTAACAAAGCATTGATACCTTCAATAAGAATCATCCAAGGAGGATAAGCATGGTATATGAATAGGTAGAAAAAAATGCATTCATTGGATGTCAAAGGGTAAGTGTGGAGAAGTAAGAACGTTGAAGAAGGAATAATTAGGGTGAATCCAGCACCAAGAGATTACACCACATAAGTGGACGTTGAGGTTGTAATTTTGATGATGCCACATGGTGTATGAAATATCCAGGATGTCATAACATTTTCAAAACATTCATACTGATCATTTTTTAGTGTTACACAGTGAAGAAGCATGTAAGAGGAATCAAGCACTCATTTGAAGAGGTAAAGACATTATTTACCACTTGGTATCTCAGAAATAGAACACAAATTATCTTGAAAAGAATCAAAATGTTTAAGGCATTTATTAATGCATGAGCAATGTGAAGGAATAATAAAATTTTAAAATCTAATTTTACCATTGAAGAGCAACGTGGATTATAAGTTGAAGAAGAGCACCATCCAAAGTTTGAACTCAGCTTTGTTGACCATATAGCATTGAGCAGAGTGTGAAAGGAATGATATTTCCTGGAAGATCTCCATTCAAGGGATGGTCAAACATTTTTTGACCAAATATTTCATACCTCAAGTTTTTTTTTATTTGTGGAAAACATCCCAAAAGGGATGCCACTTTCGGGTAAGACCCAAGGAGGCAGGGGTATCCATTCCACCAAAAATGCCCAGGACTCGAACCTGGCCTACCACCTTTGACATACTCAAGGAGCAAACAAACACACAAAAACATTTAAAAAATAAAAATAAATAAATAACAATAAAAATAATAAAATAAAATAAAAAACATGCTCCTTGAGTGTGTCAAAAAGAAAAGCACAACCAAACACACACACAATAAGATAAAAAAAACCACAACACGAACCACATAGAAAAAACACAAGAACAACATAACAAAACACAAACATGACAAAAACAACATAACACTACAAAGACATAACCCAAAAAAAATGAAAAATAAACACAACCAAAACCTAAAAAATTAAAAAAATAAAATAAAAATAAAAATAAAAAAACAACCAACAACAGACAATAAACAAAAACAAAAAACATAGAAAACACTCACACATAAAAACACGAATTAACACAAACAAAGAGAAACACAAGAACAAGAACGACAAAAACACAAGAACAATAACAAAAAACATAAAAAAAAAACACAAAACAACAAAAACACAAGAACAACAAAAAACAACACAAAGAACACAAAAACAAAACAAAACAAAAGAACACACACACCTTAAAAAACTAAACAAAAAAGAAAAAAGAAAAAAATTGAACATAACAATGACCTTTCTAGACCAGAAGACTTTTAAGGCAAGAATCAATAGAGGAAACAAAAGAAAGAATAGATTGAGCTAGGGAACTAAAATAACCTGATCGAACCAAAGAGAAGCAAAAATAAAGCAAGAAGAAACTAGGTACCTTCAGAACTGGAGCCATCCAAAGAAATGATAGAAAGAAGAGCTTCCCTAATTTGTGAAGCCCACCATCTAGGAGGGTGGCCATAACAAGTAAGATCACCTTTGTCCAAAGCCCAATTAGCTAAAGCATCAACACTCTTGTTTTGATCTCTCGACCACATGATTGTAATCAACTTTCAAAAATCCCATCTGGATTAATTGAATCTTCTCAATAATTCTTTTTATTCTCCAATCAACCTTATGATTCTTAGAAGGAGTCTTCAAAATATTAATCATGAGTTGAGAGTCAGACTCAACTAACACCTTTTCCCATCCAACCTTAGTAGCCTCTTGAAGGCCTCTGAGGATACCATACCCCTCAACAAGGTTATTGGAAAGAATACCCAAATTCTCAGCAAAAGTAAAAACCAGGGAGCCATCTGAAAGTCTACCAATTCCTCCCACACTGGCTTTTCCAGGGTTCCCTCTAGAGGCTCCATCAGTATTGACTTTTCCAAAATCCTTAGGAGGAGGTTGCCAATTTCTTGTCCTATCCATCTTACAAATACTCACATTCCCTTTAAGTTGGTTGCCCTTAGAAGATTTAATCTTCAATATTTGCATCACTTGATCCCATCTTTGGTGGGAGTTTTGGGGGTGATTAAGGAGTTGATGGACTGATTCAACTAAGTTGGCTATGGTATTTTTCCAAATATAGTGAATATCCTTCCTATCTTGATTAAAAATTTGGTTGTTCCTTTCATTCCAGATATTCCAAAGAAGAATGGTAGAACCCATCCAAACTAACTGCCTAATAAAATGATCAACACCCTCTTGATTAGGCCAATCCCTCCAAAGTTGTTCAAAAGTAAAAAAATTGGACCACTGTAAGCCAAGTAAAGTGGCCATTCTCCTCCATAGCTCAGAGGCTAAAGTACACTCAATAAAAATATGGTTGAGAGTTTCTACATTCTCTTCACACATTTCACATCTAAAAGGGCCATGAAAACCATGCTTCATAAGTTGCTCACCAAGTAAGCACCCTACGATGCAATAAAAGCCAAGTAAAGAACCTCACCTTAGGCCAGAGCTTTTGAGCCCACAACTGAGAAAATATGTCAGAAGATTGGTTGGGATTATTATGGCATAAGGTCAAATAACCTTGAGCAACTGAATACTCACCCTTAGTAGTGTTGTTCCATCCAAAACAATCTTTTTCATGGGACCAAGAGAGAGATCTCATATGAAGGATGCCTTGGATATCTTGTCTTTGCCTTTCTGGGATTTGAATAGGTGAGTCCTCAATAGGGATCCAATATCTACCAACCTTTGAATTACCAGTATGGTACCGATAGTAATTAGCCACCTTTATCCAGTTAGCTCGATGAAGCTCCTCCATCCAAGGCCTCCAATCGGGAAACTGAGTTATCAAAGGCTTGTGACCATCCCAAGAATCTATCCAAAAATTTACCTGTTGACCATTATGAATGATCCAAAATAAATTTTTCTTTATCAAATCCTCACCAGTCTTAAGAACTTCTAAAATGGGAGAACCTTTGGTAGGAAGTTGATAGCGAACAAGGTCTTCAGGACTTTTGTTCTCAACATATTTAGCATGAAGATTATTGGCCCAAAGAGCATTGGGGTTATGCAACATCCTCCAATATAATTTAGCAGCTAAAGCTTTGTTGTTATTAATAGAAGACCAGAATCCTAACCCCCCTTCATTCTTAGGAAGACATAAAGTGTCCCATTTCACCAAGGCCCATTTTCTTTTCTCCTTAGTACCACTCCAAAGGAATCGATGACTGATTTGATCCAGTTCTCGAAGAACAACCTTTGGGATATTCAACATGGAAGATACATAAATAGGAATAGCTTGAAGGACTAATTTTACCAAGGTGATTCTACCCCCAGAAGAAAGCCACCTGTTGGTCCACTTTCCAATTTTCTTCTTGACTTTGTCCAACAACCAATTCCAATATTTATTTTTTTGCCTTTGAATATTGATGGGAATACCTAAATAAGTGATCGGAAGGGAGGTCTTCTTATATCTTAATTTATCCAAGACCATGGATTCCTGTCTAGCAGAGCAGTAGAAAGAAAATAACTTTAGATTTATCTTCATTGATCAACTTCCCAGTAGCCTTAGAAAAACAACTAATGATTTGCTTAATATTAGAAGCTTCCTTAACCGTAGCTTTACCTAAAAGAGTAGAGTCATCCACAAATTGAATATGAGAGATAGGTCTAGCTCCATGAGCAATGGTAACTCCCTCAAGGGTTTTGTTTTCCCTCTTTTTGGTTATAGTCCTACCCAAGCATTCAACAAGAATGATGAATAAATAAGGGGATAGCGGGTCACCTTGCCTAATACCTCTGGAAGCTAGGGAATGACTGAGAAGGCCTACCATTGATAAGAACTAAGTAGGAAACTGAAGAGATACATCCCATAATCCAATCCATCCAATCCTTAGAGAAACCAAATTGCCTCAAAACTTTGATAAGGAAGTGCCAATCCACTCTATCATAAGCTTTGGATAAGTCTAACCGAATGAACATGGAAGGAGATTTTTGCATATCCATGGAATGGATGGCTTCCTGAGCAAGAACTATCTCATCTACTATTTGATGCCCTTCCACATAACCCCCTTGCTCAGGGAAATAATCTTATGCAAAAGAGGCTTCAACCTTTCTGCCATGATTTTAGTAATGATTTTGAGAAGAACATTACATAAAGCAATAGGTCTAAAAGCTGAGATATGATCAACCTCTTGAGCTTTTGGAACAAGAGTAATATAAGTTTTATTGATAACCTTCAAAATTTCTTTGGCTTTCCTGGCTTCTTCCACCACCTCTAATAAATCAGAATGAAGGATATCCCAGAACTCTTGGTAGAACTCAATGGGAAAACCATCAGGACCTAGGGTTTTCCCTTTTTGCATTTTAAAAACTACCTATTGAAGCTCATTGATAGTAACAGGAGCAGTCAAAATAGAGTTCTCCTCGAAGTGATAAGAGAAGGGATTGCTTGAAGAACATTTTGTTGAGAAGTTGAGTCAAGAGGAGTAGCAACAAAAATATTGGAAAAGTAATCGACAACAATAGAGTTCATGCCATCCCAAGTATAGACAACATCTCCAGAATCTGATTTCAGGGAAGAAATAAAGTTGTGAGATCTTCGAGCTAGAAGAGATTTGTGGAAGAAATTTGTGTTTCGATCTCCTTCTTTGAGCCATTGAATTCTAGATTTTTGCTTCCATAAGATTTCTTCTTTTTTCCCATTCCTCTAACCGAGTTGTGAGTTTAATTTCATCTGCACTTCTATTCTCTGTGAGGCCATCTAAATGGATTTTCTTATTCAAATTTTCAAGTTGAGCAATAACTTCATGTTTTTTTTTATGAACATCCCCAAACTCCTTCCAGTTCCAAGTCTTGATTTTGGATTTAATGTATTGCAGTATTTTGGAAAAACAGAACATCTTAGTCCCATGCCTAGGCTTACCTTCCTTCCACCATTGTTGCACATGAGGTCTAAAGGAACTGTCTCTGAGCCACATTAATTGAAAATGAAAAGGAGAGAAACTCACATTGGTTTTCCACATTTCCACCATGACTGGCCAATGATCCGAACCAACATTGTTAAGAGTCTTCACTTTAGGAATGTGACCATGGATTAAGAAATTTTTAGAGAGCAAAAACCTATCCAATCTCTCCATTATACAAGCTAAGCCTTGCCTTCTGTTAGACCAAGTCATAAGGCCATTATCTGGTTGGATGTCCACAAGATGGAGGTTTGCAATATATTCGCTCATGAGGTCAGTGCTTTTGTCCAAATTTCTATTTCCCCCCATTTTCTCATCCAGAGAGAGGATGGTATTGAAATCTCCTCCGATCAAGATCCAAGCTTCAAGAAAATGAGAGATAATATGAGTTATATCCTTCCACTATCTTCTTTTTTCCTCCAAAGCAGTCAGAGCATAAACAGTAATGCAGAGCATAATTTGGTTGGAATGTCTACTTTGAATAGCTATAGCCAACAGACCCCAACTGCCAACCATATGGTGAATAACTACCTCTTTTGGGTCCCAAAGACAAGCAATGCCACCAGAAGTCCCCTGGGAACTAAGGGAAACCACTTTTCCAGATGGCCAAATTTTACTGGCAATTGAGTCCATATCCTCCATTGACATCTTTGTTTCTTGAAGGAAAACAAGATGTGGATGATTTATCCGAATCATTCTTCTAATTTCATTTTGTTTTGAAAGACTCCCTTTGAGTCCTCTAATATTCCAAGTGATGATCTTCATTAATACCAGGGCTAAAAAATTTGGGAAGGGCATTAATCTTACCTTCCTCTACAAGCTTTTCACCTTCTTTTACCATATGATATTGATTGGTCTTGCGACCTACTTTTTGATTAGAATCCATCTTCAGTTTTTTTCCCTATTTCTTGACTTACTCCAATTGAATCTGAGATGGCTTCTAACCTTGAAGAATGCTCGTACACAGCCAAAATTTTACTAGAGGGTTCAATAGAGTCTATATTGGGACCTGTATTATTTGAAGTTTTGACATTTAAAAGATTGTTTTTCTTGTGTAAATTTTCTCCCTTTTTTCCTGTTGAAAACCTTTGATTTGTTGGTTTGTCTCTGAGTTCTTCCCTTCATATTTAAATTGTGTTTCTAAGATTTTTGTTTCCATTATTTCCTCTTCCTCACTTGGGACATCATTTGTGGAAAGGATTTCAAACATATTAGCAGATGACTTTGATTGATCCTTCATAACTAGTTTTTTCTGAGTGTTCTTCTTCTTAGGCATTTGGAAACCTGCTGAGTTTATATCTTCTTTCTTTTGATCAGGAATTTTATTTGGGCAAGCACTAGCCAAATGACCATATTCATGGCAAATTCTACAATGAAAAGGAATGTTCTCATAGTCCACTACTTGCTCCCAAGTGTCTTCCCCAAATTGTAATGTGATATTTTTAGGTAGGGGTTTGTCAAAATCCATTAAAACACAAATCCGAGCATAAATAATATGTTCAAAATTTTGAGTACAATCAGCAATCATCATAAAAGTTCCTAAAGAGTTTCCAATTGAAGAAAAAATAGTAGGATTCCAAAATTCAATAGGGAGGCCAAAGAGTCTAACCCACATGGGAGCTATAGAAGGCATCTCTTCTTCGACTTTAAATTTAGTATGCCAGGGCTTCATGAAAAGCCCTGCCCTTCCAAAAAACCAGGGACCCCCTTGAAAAGTTTTCTCTCTATCTTCATTATTAGCAAATAAAACAAGAAAATAACCATTTGGATAAATAGAGATTTGTAACTCACCTTTGGTTTTCCAGCTTTTTGCAGCCCAGACTTTGAAAGCAGATAGGCTCGAACGAAAACCCACGAACCGACAAATTAGTCCTCTTTTTTCCAAATCTTCAATGCCAATCTGAATGTTACCCATATCAAGCTTAACAATAGGAGTTCCATCAACTGCTTTAAGACATCCTGACTCCATTTTCCTAGGATCAATATTAGGCATTCTTAGAGGTTTATGGGAAGCCCTAAGATTAATATTAGCATTGGGTTGAGGTTGTCCACCATGGAGGGCATCCCTAAAATTCATTTTTGGGGCTGAGTCTTCAAAATTCTTACCCTTGATATTTTTGTTGAAAGACACAATTCTACCCAATATTGGATCCCTTGCAATATTTTAATGTGCAAAGAAAAAGGGGGGGTGAATCGCAATTTTAAATGATTGAAGTACTCAATCAATAGACTTAAATTATATATTTTTCGATGATGATAAATTGTGAGTCTTTGAATGGGTTAATATACCCATTCAAAGGTTGTGAATGGGCAAAGGGTATGACCCTTTACGATAATAATTAATTATAAATTAGAATTAAACTTTATGTGAGGAGGGGCTTAACATGCCACCCTCCTTAAAAGAGCTTTGTCCTCAAAGCTGGAAATTTGGAAATTGTTGTTGGATATCGTGAAGAGTTTCCCAAGTAGCATCTTCTAAAGGTAGACCTTTCCAATGGATCAAAACTTTCGTGATATCGCGAGTACGAAGGTGACGAGAGCGACGATCCAAGATAGCTTCTGGTTCAACCAAAAGTACTCCACCATCGGTAAATTCAGGAAGGTTAGTTTGTATAGTGATGTTGGCTCCCACCACTGGCTTAAGGCAAGATACATGAAATACGGGATGAATTTTGGAAGTTGGTGGCAACTCCAGTTTGTAAGCAATGGCCCCAATACGTTGGAGAATCTTATAAGGTCCGTAGAACTTGGGTGCTAACTTCTATGAACCCTTTTGTTTGAGAGAGGATTGACGGTAAGGTTGGAGGCGTAGAAAAACCTTATCACCCTCCTGAAAACTATGCTCGCTTCTATGTTGATCGGCTTGCTGCTTCATGCGATTTTGGGTGATGTGTAAGTTCTCTTTTAGGATCCGATAGATGTCATCTCGAGTAGAGAGTTTTGTCTCCACCGCTTGTACCTTTGTAGTCCCTGGAATATAAGAAGTGAGTGATGGCGGTGTTTGGCCATATAATGCTTCATAAGGAGTCATTTTGATGGATGTATGGTAGGACGTGTTATACCACCATTCTGCTAATGGAAGCCACTTTACCCAATGGAGTGGTTGAGTAGAGACAAAACAACGAAGGTAAGTTTCTAAGCATTTATTAACAACTTTCGTCTGGCCATCGGTTTGAGGATGGTAAGCGGAGCTCATACGAAGTTGAGTACCTTGTAATTTGAACAATTCCTTCCAAAAAGTGCTAGTGAAAGTTGGGTCATGGTCACTAACAATTGTTGAAGGCATACCATGTAATTTAAAGATGTTATCTAGGAAGAGGTGGGCTATAGTGCTAGCGGTATAAGGATGAGCCACTGGACAAAAATGGGCATATTTAGATAAGCGATCAACTACTACAAAAATGGTTGTTTTTCCCCCTGACTTTGGTAGTCCCTCAATAAAGTCCATAGAAATATCCACCCATGTTTTGGTAGGTATAGGAAGAGGTTGAAGTAATCCTGGAGTAGCAAGTGTCTCTCCTTTATGTCTTTGGCAAGTTTCACATTCTTTTACAAATTTTTTGATGTAGTTTTTCATACCTACCCAATAAAAAGATCTAGTTGCTCTTTTATATGTTTTTAAGAACCCTGAGTGTCCGACAGTGGGTGAGGTATGTAATTCATGGAGAATTTTTTCATGATAAGAGGAATTTGGGGTGAGGACCATCCTTCCTTTGTACCTTAATATATTGTCCGTCCAAGTGTATGGAGGTTTGCTATTAGGATTATGTTGGAGTTGTTGAATTAGGGCATGGGTAGTAGGGTCATTAATCCATTCTTCGTATACCTCATCTAGCCATTTGGGGATAAGGGAGGAAAGAGCATGGACTTGAGGCGTGTCTTCAAATTTTCTAGAAAGTGCATCGACCGCCATGTTGTCCTTTCCCTTTTTGTATGTAATTTCATAATCATAGCCAAGTAGTTTAGTAACCCACTTTTGTTGTTCTAGGGTATTAGTACGTTGTTCCAAGAAGTATTTTAAGCTATGATGGTCAGTGCGTATAATGAAATGTTGTCCAATAAGGTAAGGTCTCCAATGTTGAATAGCGTGAACAATTGCCAACATTTCTTTTTCATAGGTAGAACGGGCTAGATTCTTTTTAGAAAATGCTTGGCTTGTAAAAGCTAGAGGCCTTTCATCTTGCATGAGTACCGCTCCTATTCCTACCCCCGAGGCATCACTTTCAATGATGAATGGTTTAGAAAAGTTGGGCATGGCTAAGATAGGAGTGGTACACATGGCATTTTTCAATGTAGTGAAGGCTTCATCCGCTTGAGATGACCACTTGAAGGCATTTTTCTTAAGCAATGTTGTTAGAGGAGCTACAATTTTTCCATAATTTTTGACAAATTTTCGATAATATCCTGTTAGCCCCAGAAACCCTCGTAGACCTTTTAAGGTTTTTGGAATAGGCCAACTTTTCACATCCTCAATTTTGTGAGGATCTACCTTAACTCCGTCTTTAGAGACAATGTGTCCTAAGTATTCGATTTCTTGCTTTCCAAAGGAACACTTTGATTTCTTTGCATAGAGTTGATTTTCCTTCAATATTTTCAATGCTTGGCTAATATGGTTCAAATGATCTTCCCATGTTTTGTTGTAAATCAGGATGTCATCAAAGAAAACTAAGATAAATTTGTGAAGGAAAGGGTGGAATACCTTGTTCATTAAACTTTGAAAAGTGGAAGGAGCGTTGGTAAGGCCAAATGGCATCACCAAGAATTCATAGTGCCCTTCATGAGTGCAAAAGGTGGTCTTTGGAATGTCCTTTTCGTTAACTCTGATTTGGTGATAGCCCAATCGTAAGTCTAGTTTGGAAAAATAGGCAGCCCCGTGTAGTTCATCTAGTAGCTCGTCTATGACTGGAATAGGAAATTTATCCTTGATGGTCATTTTGTTAAGTGCTCTAAAATCGACACATAAACGCCATGACCCATCCTTCTTCCTCACTAATATAACTGGAGAGGAGTAGGGGCTTCTGCTAGGTCTAATGACCCCTGCTTTAAGAAGCTCTTGTACTAGCTTCTCTATCTCGGTCTTTTGCAGATATGGATAACGATAAGGCCTAATATTAGGGGGTGGATATCCTGGAAGTAGTTGAATAGAGTGATCGTGACTTCGTTGTGGAGGCAGTCCTTTTGGTTCATTGAATACTTCTTTATGGTGTTCTAAAATCTTTTGTAACTCTGGCGCCTCCTGTTCTTCATGAGTGGGTTGGATTGAAAATAATTGTGCTACCATTCCTTTGCTTCCTTTACGGATAATTTTCTCCATTCTATGAGAACTTATGATTTGTGAGGGTCTAGATTTTAATCCCTTGATAGTATAAGTTTGATTCTTCTCTATGAACTTCATCCATAATTCATCAAATTCCCATTGAACTATGCCCAATGTTCATAGCCATTGTACTCCTAGTACGATATCACAACCTCCTAGGGGTAGTACATACATGTCTCCTTTCATGTTATAATCCCCCATAGTTAGTTTAATATTTTGGCATTTACCTTTACATGCAATTTTTCCTCCGTTTCCAATCATCACTTCAAAATTATTACAAGGATATATAAAACAATTAGCTTGTTTAGCCACCCTTGGATCGATAAAATTGTGCGTGCTACCCAAGTCTAGGAGCACAGTAAGGTTTTGTTTCTTAAAATTCCCTTTTACCCTCATCGTTTGTGGAGTAGAAAATCCTACAAGGGCGTTGAAGGAAACCTTAGGTGTATTTTCCTCTTCACTTTCTGGTGTGTCGGATACTACTTCTACTTCTATCTCAGTTTCTTCTTCGAAGGAATTTCCACAGTCCGTAGCATCCAGAATATACAACTTCCGTGAGGCACATTTATGATTTCGGTCAAATTTTTCATCACAATGGTAGCAAAGACCTTTAGCTTGTCGTTCCTTCATTTCTTCGAAACTAAGGCGTTTAATTGGTAGGGTTGGGTTGATTTTGGGAATTGTGTATGAATTTTGTACCCTCCCATTTTGCATGGTTTTGGGGTTAGTGTAACTATTTGATGATTTTCCCATGGGTGGTTTCCCCAATCGGCGTTGTGCCCTGATTTTGTCCTCTGCTAGTTTCGCCAATCCTATGGTCTCCATCATATTTGTGGGTCTATACATTTGTACCTCTATTAGGATTTCTTCCTTTAATCCACTGATGAAACAATCTTGAAAGAAGGAAGCATCTAGCCCGGTTGTCCGATTTGCCAATCTTTCAAATTCAGCTTGATATTCTTTTACCGAAGTGGTTTGGCATAATTTTGTGAGAGCTCCTCTGAAATTTTCAAAAGTGCTAGGTCCAAACCGTACTAATAGATTTTCTGTAAAGGTGAACCAAGTAGGAGTGCCGTTGGTTTTTTTGAACCATTGGTACCATTGGATGGCTTCGTTCTCTAAGTGAAAGGATGCAATATGCACCTTTTGTCTTTCAAGAATTTGATTTAACGAGAAATATTGCTCTGCTCGATAAATCCAGTTTGTAGGATCACCACCTTCAAATTTTGGAAAGTCTAACTTGGTAGTTCTGGGGAGGATGGATGTTTGTGGCCCTCCCAATGGTGTTCGGGGTGGCGATCCTCCACTATTTTGATTTGTTTGCACTAGTGCCAGATTCTGGCTGATAGATTCTAGTTTTAAGTTTAATGTGAGTATTGTTTCCTGAAGTTCGTGCATCTTAGCTGCATTCTCCTCGTTGCCTTGGTGAATTTCTTGGAGAAGTTTATCCATAGTGATATCTTGTGATCGTCATTCATTAGCCATGTGAATTTTTTGTGGTTCAACTTGGAAGAATTTATCACCAAAATATTGAGACAAGTTTGAAAAAGTTGTTTAGCAACTTTTGCAAAAAATTGCTTTTGTCAATTTTTTGTTTTGCAAAATTTGAGCAAAAAAATTGTCAACCTCTTTTTTATCAAAATTTGGTGGGCTAATTTCCCTAACAACATTTTATAATTTATTCTCTATATTTAATTTAACAATAGTAGAGGGCAGTATTTAATTTGACCATTTGAACCAACACGGAATATGAAGCAATTTTTGGGCACGGTAAAGTCTCGACAGGTAGCATAAGCTACGAAATAGGGTTTCGACAAGGACACGGTAGGCTCAATCGAGTGGTAGTCGAGCAGTAGAGCAGATGGTGGAGGCATCGATAGAGCAAGAGAGGAGGCGGAGTGGAAGGGCAGACAGTAGCTAGTAGCGGAGCAGAGGATAGATCGAGCAGCAGTCAACAAGTCAAGGTCAACACAGTCATCGAGGTGAGTTTGGAGGGTCAAGCGCAGGTGTCACACATGGGCGGGGATCAAGCACGAAGGGAGTGCCTAGCATGCTAGGCAGAAATCACTACACCTTTGTGGTGGTTTAAACCATGCTTGCTTCCAAATCGGATCAATGTGGAATAAATATTAATCCCTCAAAAATTTGAACGACGTTTGTAGGTCGCCGTCACTTTTTTCGATGTAGGAAATTCCTTTAAAACCTTAATAAAAACTTTAATTTTTATTAATTTTCACTAGTTTCTATGCTTGTAGTTGGAAAAACGTCACAATGATTAAAATTATGGATTCTGTTTTGATTTCTCTTGCAATCTAGAGCTGAATCCGACGTTTAACAATCTAGCGCTATGTTTTTATGCTTGTACTATGATTTTTAGAAATCAACAATCTTTAGAGTCTCAGATGATAATTAATCACTGCTTGACATTACAGTTTGACTGTTTTAATGCCTTTAATTATGTTCCTTTATTCACAATATATGAGGGGATTCCTTCACTCTAATCTGATGATGAGTTATGCTAAAAATGAATGAAGACTCGCCCTAAAAATGGAGTCACTGCGAATGAGTAATAGTGATGGGTGGGTGGAAAAAAAATTGAGAATGGCTATAAATGAATTCATCTTAGCTCTAATCCAAATGTTAAGAGACAACCCACAGAATATCAAGATAATGCAGAGAAAAGGAAGGATCGCAGATCAAAAGGAATCGTAGTTTTAAATGATGAAGTACTCAATCAATATAAATTAATGTTTTCAATGATGATAAATTGTGAGTCTTTGAATGGGTTAATATACCCATTCAAAGGTTGTGAATGGGCAAAGGGTATGACCCTTTGTGACAATAATTAATTATAAATTAGAATTAAACTTTATGTGAGGAGGGGTTTAACACTTGACAGGGGTTTTCACAGTAGAATTATTTTGTGGGCGCACCTTAGCACCAGATTCACTTGAGATCTGGGCCATTTTTTGATCAACTACTTGAAACTTGTTTTGTGATCTCTTTAATCCTTGCCCTAGACATCGTGGAAAGGTATGGTTTTCACTTTTCTTTTGTGCAGCAAATTGGAAGTCGTTGTCACTCAAGTTCATAGCATGATCTGTTGAAAGACAAATTTCTAACCCATATTGGATCCCTTGCAACATATCCTACTAAAATATTGAGCATAAACCACAAAAATATTGGCTTCTAGGGCTCGAAGGCCCTAAAAACCAACCTCTAGAGTTGCTTGCACTCAACCTAGATGAAGCATAGTCGCTTGCCAAAAATCTTGTTCACACATAGAAATGTGCTAGGATATGTGTTACTCCAAATTATCTAAAAATTGGTGGAGATGTTCTAGGGTTTTTCAGGCATCTACCCTCAAAATTTCAGCTCAATCCGAGTCCATATGAGTGAGATATGGCCAAAAAAAGTTTGACAGTTTGGGCAATCCTGCAAAAAACGTCCCTCCTCAATCCATACCTCAAATTTAGAGATAAAGCAATTTATTTAAAATTTTATTATTTGCCCAAGCTAGGAGTTATAAGGTTGGTTAATATTATTTTTTCTAAAGTTAAAGGAAAATTAATCTATTTGCTTGATTATTGGAGAGATAAGATATAGAAGTGAAATTTGAAACCTTAGAAACATTATTGCTATTTGGAAAGTTTTATGAGAATTTGAAAAGTTGATTTGAAAATTTGAGAAATTAATTTGAAGTTTTGTAATTGGATTATTTGAGTTTGCAAAACAATTTAAAATATTTGCAAATTGATAATTTTGGAGAAATAAGGTTTCCTACATCAAATTAGGAATACAAAACTTGCAAATATCTTTTATAGAATTTTTAAATTTCTAATTGGGGAGGTATAAGGAATTCAACACCAACATAGTTTTATGAAATTTAGAATTAAGAAATTATATTTTTTGAAATTTGTGAGATAAAAGTAGTTCAACCTATAGATTTGAAGGATTGAAACCTTTGTCAATACTATTGTTTGATCATTATCCAAACATTAGGAAATATAAGGTATACTACAAGATTTGAAGAATTGAAAGTTAGTATTTGATGTTATACTCAAATTCAACTTAAAATTTAGAAGTTGAAAAGGTTTTATCAAGGTGGGATATATATTCAAAAATAGGGAGACATAAGGTAGTCAACATCAAAGGTTTAGAGATTTTAAAAATTATCTTTAAGTTGTTCATACAAATCCTAGGGAGCTATAAGGAATTCTACTTCAAAGGTTTAAAATATACAAAGCTATAGGACTATGGATGAAATAGTGAAGAAAGTATTTAATGAAGATAGTGAAGAAATGTTATATGCACTCAAATTTTATTCACATGGCTTAATATCCAACATTGATGGAGATCGAATATTTGATGTTCTAAAAGATGAATTAATTTTGTTTTTTAAATAAGCTAAGGAAGGAAAGTTTACTGCTTTTATGGTACATCTTGAAAAGCTTTTTATATCTTATTGGGAATCTCAAAATATTATTGTACTCACTTTAGAAGAATGTCTAATGATGTATCTTTCATTAATTATATTTGAAATTTGTCAAGAAAAGATACAAGTTGAAAGAAATGATCTCAAAGAAGAGTCATTTGGAAAAAGGTCATATTATTGTGATGATTTACTAACCCATTGCATCAAATACATACCATCAATAAAAATACATAAATGGAAGAAAATACGAATCCAAAAAAATAATCAGAAAAAAGTAAAGATGAAAACTAAACCAAAAGAAGATACTTATATAAAGAATCCAGATATAGAGATAAAAGATAGAATATATTGAAGACTAAAGTCTTCAATAACAAAATAATGTTATACAGGGGTTTGTTAGTGTATATTACATTATTTGGTACATGCTAATGTACCACCTTGGGTACATCTTTAGATAAAGAGAGTGTCCTAGATTATAGTGTGAGTATTTACTTTATACAATGTAATAAATGCACAAGTATTATTAGAATGTGTAAAGTATTTAATAATGTAAATGTGCATAATAGTCCATGTGCACATGAGTCCATAGAGTAGGAAAGTGAAGAGTCTCAAGAAGAGTGAAGTCCAAGAGTACTCCATATGAAGAGTCACATTCCTTTATATATGTTTATGTGTGTGTGTGTGTGTGACACAATGTAGAGTGAGAGTGTGTGGAAGTATGGTATATTGGAGATCTTTATTCTATCAAGATAATAATCTTGTGATCATTTTTTAATGGAAATTTTATGAGTTTTTAGAGAAGTTATTTATGATTTTTATATGTTTAGAATATTACCATTGACTTATATTTCATACAACAATTTTATTTTAGATCTTGTGGTTATTTTGCTTAAAGTATTAAGCATCAAATGCTAACAACTCCTAGGTAGCATGATGAAGGTGATGGGTCTAGATGGGAGCCCATTTTTGAGGAGCCTAATTCAAAAGTTGGTTGGGCTAATCCCATAGATAATGACCCCTTCTATTGGAGTCATTCCCATGACAACTTGAGTGTAAGTAGGTTCTTATCTTTTTCTATTGGTCTATTAATTTTCTTGTAATTATTCTAGGACCAGAAGTTTTTGGGATGTATCTATAGTATAGGCTTTTTGGGGTGTGCTTGCATACCATCCATTTTTTTTTCAACAGTATACTCTAATTATCTTTTTCAATAATATCAAGCCACTTTCAACAAAAAAATAGAGTGGTGGGGGTATTTATACCAATACCAAAACCCAAACCAACATAGCAAGAGTGATTTAATATTAATTACAAGTTTTAAGGTGGGTTTACCCATAAAAATATTAATTGTATTACATAGGGCTTATGTGATAAGATATCACAATTAACTATGTACATTGTATAATGAATTCCCTTAGGCCTATCCATAATTACATCATACAATGTTGACCTTGGCCATGAATCAAATTACATTTTTAACACCCCCTCATAATTTGAACTAAAGGGCCAAGGAGAGAAGACATAAGTGACAATAATATTCTTCCCCCCTCATCATCTAGAAGACAATCACCCAAATTTAGTAAGTCAACTTCAATTCTTTGCAATTTCAACAAGCAATTATTCATTAGATGTCCTTATCTCTTGCAGTATTTGCAAATGTTCTTTAACTTTTCTGAGGATTTAGCCTGGACCTTAGGCCCTTGGGTCTTAGCCTCCTTAGGTTTGAATTATTTTGTATGAGCTTGTATTTGTGAAGTACCACCATAATTCCACATTGCCAACTAAAAATAAACTATGAGAGATAAAATTTGATCAAGAGTAAAAGTTTTTTGAGATTCCAAGAACATAGAAATCATATGAAAGATAAGGTTCAACATCTAAAAAATATATATATGTGTAAGGACAATATTCACATATTCTATGTCATATTTATTTTTACCTCCAAAAGATGCAATGTCTACTCTCCATGCCTTAAATATCACAATATAGTCCTCGATGTTATCAAAATCATCCAATAAAGTTCTAATTCCAAGTGACTTACTCCAGATGGATTTAATTTCTCAAATACCTCACAAAATTTTGACCATACCTTGATAGGTTCACCATTTTCTTTGATATGTAAAAATAATTTTGGTTCAATCAACAAGAACATACCAAGAGCTTCTTCTTCCTTATGTTGGCAAGTTTCTTCATCAAGGGTTGTTGCTTTATCTTCTTGAAATATGCACCATAGGTTCTTACTATGTAATAGGCCAATCATTTGGGTTGACCAAATACTATAATTTCACCCATTAAGGTGAGTAACTAGGGATTTATGATCCATCTTATACAATCTAATCCCTAACACCATAACAACTCTTTGAATTGATGTCTCTGGTACATATAGCTCAAGAAATATGTAATTTAAAAAAAGAGCTTAAAATCCTTCAGTATGAATAAGTTATGGTCTTTATAATTTTTCCCTAATGGACCTTAAATAATTAAATATTAAAACCCAAACCTTAGAAAAGATGAATCCAATTACTTTTTGTCACTTGGTGTGTTGTGATTCACTTGTATCCTCCACTTATCATTCATCATTTCAACTCCTTTAAACCAGTGTGACTACGATAATTACTTCACCCTAATTTGTTAAGGGTATTTAAATATGTATGTATGTATGTATGTATGTATATATGTACGTATGTATGTATGTGTTTGACATGGCAGGGAAGGCAACCTAAATTTTTAAAAGTGTCAAAATAGTCCACCTTGTAGTTCAAACCTGAGCCACTATCTTAGGCACTCCCTTAAGTGCTAAAGGCAAAAACATGTGGATGACATCAAACCTAGAGAGCAAAATACAAGGAATAAAAGTGGCATGACTTGACCCTTAACCTACTAACTCTAAACTCTTTGCAAAATGTTGCATAACCAACTATGCATGCACTCTTGTTGAGATGACTCCAGCTATAGACCTATAGAAAAAGTAGTCTATATCATGTTATTTGAATAAAAAAGGTTGCCACTAAGATTCTAACACAAAATATTTATCCTCCACTCTAGTGTTGTCCATGCAAATAGTTACACCATGCATTTGATTGGTGATCAAAAAACCTTGAATAAGTTTTGATCCCATTTGTGCTACACGAATTTTTTTGAAAATAGTCAGGTGGGATTTGAACCTCAAAATACCCAATGTCTTTACAATTTCAAATTAAAATTTAATTCCCCAAATTTATTCTTCAAACCTACCATATAATTTAGAGAGAAAATAAAAACAACAATTTAGAAGCGAAGTTGAACTTTCAAATAGATAATCAAAATGGATTCGATAATAATGAAGTAGTATCCTTCTTTGGAAATTTGGATAGATAAAGAATGTATTATTGGATTCACCCTACAATTTGAAAGAATTAATAAAGAATTTGAAACAACTTCCTAGGTGACCAAACGATATTACTCCATACGCACTCTAATACCATGTTGGAATTCATAATATTTTCCAAAAATGAATAGAAGCATTCCATCCACTCAAATATTATATAGAAAGCATAAAAAGGATGAAAGAAATAAAGAGAGACACAAAAATTGTATTGAAATTATAATCTGATTTATGGCCAAGATCCAAAATTATGCAATGTATCGGACAGTCCTAAGGGTATTTCATTGTAAAATGTATTAGTTATTTTATAAAATTTTAATATGTAAGCCCTATGGGTTGTGGTTAACCTTATTATGGTTAAACCTTTTTTATAACTTGTAAATAACCTAAATCCCTCTTGTTATGTTAGCTAAGGTTAAACTTTATGATGTATTTGGGGATTTGATATTACAATAAATACCCCCTTACACTCCTCATTTTATTATCCAAGTGTTGTGCAATAATATCTATGGATAGTGATTATTTATGGTGTCTATGTGTGCGCATCACATTCTTCTCTTTTGTCCTTTCTTTCATTTTCTACATAAGATTTGAGTGTATTTTTTGCCTCTGTTCATTTCTAGAAAGCATTGTGAATTCTAACATGGTATCAAAATAGATATGGAGTTTCTTTGCTTGGTCATATAGGAAGCTAACTTGGTGCCTCCAATTTTTTTCAACTTATAGGACAATTTTTTATATTTTTATAAGCATTTTTTTTTGTAATAAAAATCGAAAGAAAATATTACTCCAAGTTTTCCTTTTTTCTTCCTCAAATGCTTTTGAGAATCTGTGCCTTCTCCCTTTGCCTATAAAATTAATTTTGGAGGATTCTACATTGTTCTTCCATGGACATGACTTGGAATGTGATGAGCACCATAAATGCTCATTTTATATACACTGTTAAGGGGCATCATCACTGGTTTAATTAGCATTAGAAATATATTTTTATTTAACTTATGCATATAATTGATAGAAAATTTGGTATTATGCTTAACGGGTGTTTTTAGTGGAAACTATGTATAAATGTAGGTTTTGCTACTAATATGGTGTTTCCTAGTCTACATCACACTTGGACCTGGCATGCTTCTGGTTCAATGAGTCTACGACATATTGGGAAGGTGCCTTACTCTTCACGCAGGTGCCTTAATCTGACCAAGTCAACAGGTGCCTTACTTTGGCACCTTACTCAAGTAGGCTTCAGGTAGGTGCCTTACTCAAGTAGGTGTTATGCATACGCCTTATTCAAGTAGGCTCCAGGAAGATGCCTTACTCAAGAAGGCACCAGCTAGGCACCTTACTCAAGTAGGCGCCAAGTCAGTGCCTTACTCAAGTAGGCACCTTATTAATGCCTTACTCCCATACGTTGGAGACACCCATATTGGAGAAACCATATGACCAAGTCAACGTTGACTAGGTTGACCGAGAGGCTAAAGAGATTGTTGCATGTGAATACAAAGTAGAGTTATTTTAATAATGCATTATATTAAATTATAATAAAGTATTTTTTATTATTATCAACCAATTTGTCGGTTGACCTTGTAAAGCTCTTAAGGCATTATTTTTAGGATGCATTATTTTAGGATTTGTTTGTTACGTATACCTAAGAATTTATATATATATCCTTCTGGTGAATGGACATGCTTTAAAATAGAAGAATAAAATTTGTGTAGAACCAATTGTAACTAATCACGTCATGTGATTAAATTAGATTGATTTGTTATTGTAACAATATCTTGGCTATAACGAATTAAGAGGAAAAAGCGGGGGTTTTCGGAGGGCTCTGGCGATTTGGCGGGAAAATTTCTGTGAAGGCGTCTGGTGTTGCTCGAGGGATTTTGGCCCGAAGATCTTGCCAGGGGCTTTGGGGGGTTGATTTTGAATTCATCTGAAGGTGCATTTGTGGTCCCGGGAGGGCCCGATGGGGTCTCCTCCAGTTTCTCCTGTTGGGAGAAAGACTTCATATCTCTGAGAAGTTGAAAGATAACCCCTCGCCTTCCACTGATGGAGCTCAGCGGAATGCTTTTCAAACGATACTCAAGAATGTTGGCAATGGCCCAAATGCTCACCGCGTTAATGGATGCCTCCCGCAATCCACTTCCAGGCCTAAGATTGTTATAGAACCAATGCTTGGTCGAAGATACAATCGTCTACAGAGCTAATCACGACTTGATCTGCAAATTCATGGGCATCCGGCCCACACCGAATTTTTTGCATACAGGGTTCGCCGAGCCGGGAGCCACACGGTGAGTACTCTTTATGGCCTATAAGCAATGGGTATTTCATCATTAGTTTCTCTTCTTTAGCAGATAGAAACAGAGCATTTGAATCAGAAAAGAGAAACCACGGACCAGCAGGGTTATTTGTCCAACCCTGGAGAGTGGGTTTCGACCCCCGCATCGAACCCACGGCTGTCCCGGTCTGGATTCGGTTGTACGCTCTCCCGATGGAGTTTTGGGGTGAGCAGGTGTTGGAACTAATAGGTAATTCCCTAGGCAGATTTTTGGGAGTCTCCAAAGATACCATAGAGGGAAATACTGTTGTCTTTGCTAGAATATGTGTAGAGATGGACATTAGTCAGCCTCTCCCAGCTGAGGTGGAACTTGAGCTAGCAGGAGTACCCTGGATCCAGCAGCTAGACTATGAGGCCCTACCTTTCAGGTGCCGAGTATGCCATAAGCATGGACATTTGGCAAGGTTCTGCCCAAACATATTGAGCACAAAAATGGAGGTTCCGAGCGGAATGTCAAACCGCCCTAGAGAGGGTAAGTCCAGTCCTGTCAATGAACCTTCTAGCAATTCTCCGAGTCCCGATGCTCGGCGGGATGGCTTTGAACAGGTGAAACGAAAGAGAAACAAAAAGAAAAATGGCAAGGAAGGAGGTGCAGCTCAAGCCAAACAATCGGTATGAAATTTTTAAGTCATTAGTGGATCAGGAGGACCAAACTATGGAGGGAGTGGATGGGAATGGTGTGAATGACAACACTCCACCTCTTGTTTCTCCTTCCTTTACTCCTGTAGTAGAACGGGTGACTGTGCCAGCTGAGAATCTGCAGTCAGAGAATCCAGGGGCACTGGTTATACACTCCCAGCCACGGCCGGCTATCAAAGATGTCACCATGGGAAATGCGAGATAAAAACAGAGAAAGGCACTGCTTTAGGGATTACCCAGGTGGAGAAGAGATCTAGAAACAATAACTCTCAAGGAGCGGGAAGAAAATCCAATAAGGATCTACTAACGGGCGCAAGGAGATAAGCTAATCAATGGAGGATTGGTGAGGACCATTGATTCTTCTTGCTCTCAAGGTTTTCAATGATTATTCAATCTTGGAATGTTAGGGGTTTAAACGGTAGAACCCATCAATCTGCTGTTCAAAGACTCTTAGAAAACCGTAAAACAGACTTTTTGCTTCTTCGGGAGACCAAAATGTCTTTAGATATTATGAGTAAAGCTGCTACTAAAATGCGGCGGGGAGGCTGGTCATATGGATGTGGCTGCCCAAGGAGCTTCGGGTGGAATTGTTACCCTTTGGAACCCTCTGGTACTTGGACTGCTTTAGAACATATAGCTTGCGGGGGTGTTCTTACTTCTCTCTTCGGGAAATAACTTCACTTACGAGCGAGGTCCTAATCACCAACTTTTACGGGGCCCAAGACCTAGATGGCCGAGGCTCCAATGGGAAGTCTGTTCACAACATGAGGGCATACGGGGAGTGTTATGGCTGGATTATTGCGGGGATTTTAATGCAAAATTATCTGTTCGTGACCGGGGAAGGTGGCACCCCTGTTTTGGATCCAGGGGACCGGCTTCGATTGCCCAAGTTCGAGGCCTTTCATTTAGTGGACGTTCAAGGCCCTGGTGTTTTTTTCACTTGGACAAACAAGAGAAAGGAGCCACATAGCGGGGAAGGTCAAGTTAGATCGCTTTTTGGTCTCGGAGGAGGCTTTTGTTAAATGGACTTTTAAGTTCCAGATTTTGGAGGGCCCTATTTCGGATCATTTTCCCATTTTGCTAGAGGGAGGGACTTCGAGAGGGCAGCACCATAGGCCTTTTAAATTTGAGAATTTTTGGTTACAAAAGGAGGATCTTCGACAGAAAATTACTCAATGGTGGACAGAAGGTCGTCCACCTTTTGGGACAGACAATGTTCAAATTTCATAAACGACTTCAATTTGTCAAAATTCAATTGAAACAGTGGAGGAAAGAAAACAAGTCGGATTTCCAGTCCCAAAGGGCCCCCTTGGTGGCTAGATGGGAGGAGGTTCAAAAACTTTTTAGGGAAGGATCAATTACTGAGCAACTCAAATTTGAAGATGATGAAGCTGCGTAAAGCGGTTGAGGACATTGACAACCAAGAGGAGATATCTTTGGAAACGAGAGGGCTAGGAATACTTGGTTATTAGAGGGGGACGAAATACCAAATTTTTTCATCGGTCGGCTTGTGCTAGGAGACGGATGAACAATATGGAAGCTCTTAAAGATGAACATGGAAATGTCTTCGATACTCTTCCTGGCATGCATTCCCATGGAATCGATTACTTTTCTAAACTTTTTAAGGAAAGTATGGAGCAAGATGTTGAGGCTCAGAACGAAGTTCTTAATGTTATTCCTTCTATTATCTCCGAAGAAGACAATCAGGCCCTGCTTAGACCCATTGAAAGGGATGAACTGAGAAATGTGGTCTTTGGTATGAGTCTTGGAAAATCTCCTGGTCCGGATGGCTTTCCTATTGAATTTTTTGGGCTTTACGGGACACCTTGGGGGAGGATGTTTTGGGCATTCTTGAGGAATCCGAGATCCAATCGAAGAATGCTCGGGGCGATCAATCACACCTTCATAGCTTTAATTCCAAAAGGGGAAGCGGGGACTCATATCTCTGATTTCAGGCCTATTGCTTTATGCAATGTGATTTACAAAATCATCACTAAGATAATGGCTGAGAGGCTTAAACCCCTTCTTCACAACATCATTTCTCTTGAACAAGGGGGCTTTGTTGAGGGAAGACAAATCTTGGATGGGGTGGTTTTGGCCCAGGAGGCCATCCATTCAATGCAAACCTCGGGCAACAAAGGAATGTTCATTAAACTGGATATGTCCAAGGCTTATGACCGGGTGGAGTGGTGCTTCTTGGCGAAAATGATGGCTGCCTTTGGCTTTTCTAAGGAATGGATTGATTGGGTTATGAGTTGTGTTTCTTCTCCCTCTTATTCTGTTCTCATCAAGGGCCTTCCCTCGCATCCTTTCGGTGCCACTCGTGGTCTTCGCCAGGGAGACCCTTGTTCTCCCTATCTCTTCCTTCTCTTGGCTGAAGGTTTGGGCAGGAATGTTTCGAGGAGAAGGCAACAAGGTCTGCTATCTGGTTTCAAGGTTGGGGAGGAAACTCCGACTCACTTGCAATTTGTGGACGATACTGGCCTGGTTGGTGTGGCCACTCTTCGGGAAGCTAGAGGAATCAGAGATACTCTGAATTTCTACCTAAGGGCTTCAAATCGGGTTCTAAATGACGGGAAGTCCAAAGTGGTCTTTTTCAATCTTGACCAACGGCTACGGGGAGCGTGTTATTGAGATCCTGGGCTTCACAAGGACCTCTCTTCCAATTGTTTACACAGGCGTTCCCCTTCATTTCAAAAAGTTAAAAATTGACATACGGAAGAATCCGTTGGCGAGGCATCAAAGACGAGAATGAATCATTGGGCCCATAAATGGCTAAGCTACGGGGGTAGATTAACCTTCCTGAAGTCGATTATACAGGCTTTGCCGATCTATAAATTCTCAATACTTGGCTGCCCCTCATACCATACGGAAAGAGCTGGACAAAATGGCTAGAAGATTTTTATGGGAAGGCGCAAAAGGGAAGAAAAGATGGGCCTTGGTTGGGTGGGACAAAGTTACCCAACCTAAGGACAAAGGAGGGCTGGGCTTGAGAAGTTCTAAGCTTAATAACAGAGCCTTGGCTGGAAAACTGTATTGGAGGTGGATTTCTCAGCCAACCTCCCTCTTCGACGAGAATTCTTTCCAGTAAATATTTGGGGCATGTTCATCCCAATGAGGTGGGTCGCTTTCCCTTGGAAGGGACTGGATCCTTAGTGTGGCAGACTCTCAAGCTTGGGTCCCAGATTATCAAAGATCAATTATTCTGGAAAGTGGGGAGAGGAGACAAGGCTCGTTTCTGGAATGACTCTTGGGACCAACATCCGCCCATTATTGTCATGTTCCCTGAGCTACAACCAATCATGACCGCCTTAGAAGCCCAGGGCTGGATCCATATTGATAATTATCTACTTACCAGTCAATTGGGGGGGTATAAATTTAAAAAGTTTAAGCGGTGGGAGGAGTGGCCAATTACTGTCTCTCCGGAGTTGGCGCCCATCCTGCAAAAAATCTTGTCAGAAAGGTTCCTCACGGGGAGGGACGAGGAAGATGAATTAGCCTGGGGCTATGGAAGCCTTGGGGTCTACTCAGTTAAAGCTGGATATGAAGAGATCCTCCCGGAGCCTCCCCCACACTCTTTTCCGGTTCAGCATTGGAGAAGGATTTGGCATTCAAAGGGTTGGCCGAAAGTGAATTTCTTTGCTTGGCAACTTATGCATAATGGACTTCTCACCTTTGACAATCTCAGACGTAGGGGTTTCAATGGCCCCTCTCAATGTGCTTTATGCCTCCAACATGAGGAAACTGCAGATCATTTTTTTTTTGAGTGCCCTTTTACTCATCGGATTTGGGAATGCTGGTTCTCTCAATTTAAACTCCAGGCTAATGGTGTTTTCAATCGTACCAATATTTGGGAAAAATGGAAAAGGGGCAGGTTCAATTCCATAGCTCTCCGAACTGGATGGCAGTTAGGCTTTCTCTTCATTTGGTGGCAAGTTTGGTTGGAGAGAAACGCCCGGATCTTTAGAGACACTTTCTCCTCGATTGACGGCGTTTGGCAGGTCATCTGGAGCAAAGTCATAGAAACTGTTGCTATTTATGTTGATGAAGAGAATCAGGCTGCTCTTGGGCATCTTGAAGAGGGGGTTGAGGGACATGAGAGGCAAGGCAGAGCATGTTGGAAACCTCCCCCTGTTGGCTGGATCAAGATCAATACTGATGGGGCTGCAAAAGGCAACCCGGGCAGCGCGAGGAATTGGTGTTGTATGTCGGGATCACTCGAGTGCGGTTCTTTACTGGGAATTGCAGGGATTGGGCAGAGCCACGAACAATGAAGCCGAAGCCTTTGCCATTAAGTCAGCGTCTATCTGGGCTGTTAAGCAGGGTTATCGGAGGATAATTCTTGAATCAGATTCTCAAGTCCTGATCGGCGCTCTTGATTGCTTGCAGAATTTCTCATTAAAAGCCTGGAGACTGCGGATTTTGATATCCCAAATCAAGGAGTTATGGAGGGAGTTAGATGATGTTATCCCTGTGTATGTGAGTAGAAATTTGAACACGGTAGCTGACTTCCTTGCGAAGATGGGTGTTGAGAAATAGGTAGGTGTTCAGCTGCACGGTGATATGCCTATGATAGATGAAGAGATTCGGAGTGGTCTGGAACGATCCCCGCATCCATGAGCTCAAAAATGGCTAAGGTTAGTTTTTGTCGCGATATCGCGACATATTGCGCCGTCGCGACCTTGTTTGGAAAGCTGTCGCGATTTCGCGACATGCTGCTCTGTCGCGACCTTTCCTGGACAACTGTAGCGACTTCGCTACCTTTTTTGTTGCCGCGGCCTTGGGAGGAAAATTGTAGCGATTTCGCGACTTGTTGCGTCGTCGCGGTCTTTGATGAGAAGGTGTCGCGATTTCGTGACCTTTTTTGTTGGTTCTGCTGCTGGAGGAAAGGCGTCGCGATATCGCGACGCTTTGAGAAAAATTGCGTGAAGGGGAAAAACCGTCGCGATATCGCGACATTTTTTGTGAAAAGCTACTCAAAGGAAAATTTGTCGCGATTTCGTGCCATTTTTGAGGAAAGGACGCAAAGGGGCAAACTCGTAGCGATTTCGCGAAAATTACGGAGAACAAACTTCATGAAGGATAAACGTCGCGATTTCGCGACTAGTTTGAGAAAAGGGCACCATGGGGAGAACATGTCGCGATTTCGCGACCTTTTTTGTCGGTTCCGTTGTTGGAGGAAAGTTGTCGCGATTTCGCGACGCTTTGAGCAAAATTGCGTTAAGTGGAAAAACCGTCGCGATATCGCGACATTTTTTGTGAAAAGCTTCTCAAAGGATAATGCGTCGCGATTTCGCGACATTTTTAAGGAAAGGAAGCAAAGGGGCAAACTTGTAGCGATTTCGCGACAGTTATGGAGAACAAAGCGCATGAAGGATAAACGTCGCGATTTCGCGACTAGTTTAAGAAAAGGGCACCATGGGGGAGAACATGTCGCGATTTCGCGACACTTTTGCGGAAGGGGCGCCCATTGGAATTCTTGTCGCGATTTCGCGACACTTCCGGCCAACTGGGGCTTTAAGGAAAAGTCGTCGCGATATCGCGACACTTTCTCAAGGTTGCTGTTTAAGGGAGAACTCGTCGCGATTTCGCGACAATTTTGGTGAGCAGGTGCCTTCTGGCTTTCTCGTCGCGATTTCGCGACGTTTTTGGCGTTTGGGTGCTTTGGAGTCTTGTCTTTGTCGCGATTTCGCGACATTTTTTGAGTTGTGTGGCCTCGGCGTTGTTTTGTCGCGATGTCGCGACATGTCGCGATTTCGCGACATGTCGCGTTTCGCGACCGGTTGTCGTGGCGCGGCGGTTGTTAGGTTTGGTGTCGCGATTTCGTGACTTGTCGCGTTTTCGCGACTTGTCGCGTTTTCGCGCCCTTTGTTCTTCTGGTCTCTTTGCTCTTGGTTGGGATGCCCTTTCTCCCTCTTGTAACTGTAATTTGTTTTAATGCAAGCTTTTTTCAATTTTTTCAAAAAAAAAAAAATATTTGGCTGTGCTTTATATAAAGATGCAGGCCAGATGAATGGAGGGATCAATGATTAATTTTACACATATATTATTTCATTTTATTCTTTTTCTAAATTATTAAGAGTGCAACTCCTCTTATTCGAGCAAGCTCTACGTAGCTAGTCGGGCGGACTATCTACGGGAGCTTGGGCCCACTCCCTACAGTAGTCCTCCCCTGTTTTATTTCTGTTCTTTATTTTCATTAGATTAGATTTATTGCTTTATTTCTTGCTTTGATTAATTTAGTTGTGTGTGTTTATTTCCTTGTATTTTATTTTCGTACATTTATTTTCAGCACTTTAATTTTAGTTCGTAATTTATTTATTTAATTTTTCGCACTTAGTTTATTTGGTTTGGTCAGAATCCAAATGCACAAACATCACCCACCAAACTAATTAATTTTAGTTCGTAATTTATTTATTTAATTTTTCGCACTTAGTTTATTTGGTTTGGTCAGAATCCAAATGCACAAACATCCCCCACCAAACTAAATAAGGTATAGACGGATTCATTCCCCAACACTACATGCATATATTGTGCATGACACTCATAAGTTTATGGACTTACCGGATTGATAATTTATGGAAGAGAAATGATTGTTTTTCGAGACATGATTTCTACTCACCATTTTGGCGCTTGTTTCTGGGAGTGTCAAAACTGTAGTGTTATGATTTATAGGTCAGATAAAAGACCCATTTAAAAATACATGTAGATCTTCTACCTGAGAAGTGTGAGTCCACCAAGGGCCTTTTTATAAGTCAAATACAGTTGTCATAATAGTCAGAGCCAAATCCCATAGGCAACAGTTAAAATTACCAGCTTCTTAGGTAAATTCGGGAATGAACCTAATGTACCATATTAAGTGTAGAAGTAGGAATAAAATGTGTTGTTGAAAAAAATTTAGAAAAATCTAGCAATGAAGGATTTCCATCATGTTCTAAATGGTTTCAAGAAATCAAATAAATAGCACAACCTAGGTCTGATTGAAAAATTTTAGGATGTGTTTTTATACAAAAACTATTGGAAAATTATGCCTCCAAAAGCTTAATTTTAATGATTGAAAAATTTTATAGACTTGATGCTTTGCAACATATTCTTTTAATGATGCAGGAAAAATGATAGAACATCTTGTTATGGATTATGCTCTTCACTTACGCTTAAGGCGACCTGGTGAATCATAAACTAGCACGTGTTTTTAAAATACTGCTATGCCATGTTCTCTCCAAAATGCTAACCCGTAGATAGTCATTTGTCGGCCTGTACAATTTGTTGTAACGTTGAAAGAGTTTGGTTGTGAGGCCATGAAGGAAAATACTCCTCTCATGCTACAACATATCAAACTAGTTGATCAAGAAGGAGATGATTTTTAGAAGACTAGTTCATATGTAGGCATGGGGGGATCCCACCTTCATCAATGCCACCAACAACACAATGAACGCTGGTTGCAGTGTTCATGAAAAAAAAATCATCTGCTGAAAAGGCTCCAAAGTTAAGAGCAAATAAAAAAACAAAGTTTTATTTTTGCTACTTGTTGGAAGAGAGTATCCTCTTTTCCAAGGACCAGCTTGGTCCAGAATGGAAATGAGAAATCTTCAACCGATAGCTAAATAAAATAGGGGAGGAGCCTAGAAGGAATCAGATGTCAAATATCTGCAAGAAGGCCACATGGTGCCTAAACATGATAAATAATGGAGCTCATAGTGGTCAAAAATAATAGCACATAAATCTCAACACTCGAACACCTGACACATGTTGTAGATGATGGGAAAGATTTGTTTTTATCCTCACTCTAGGAAATAGAGGATCACAGGGCTGCTCTAATTCCACTTGCGATGGAAATAATTCAGAGTGGGAGATTATTCAGATGCACGTGTGTCAGGATTGTGTAAATACTACTCAATTGAAAAAGTGATGCGTTTAGGGGCACACGATGAGAAAATAATGCACAAATATTAATCCCTGCAATGCCTACGGAGAGTTCAATACTTTGGAGACACATCAGAGCAGGATTAAAATATTTTTTATGTGCTAATTGATGAGGATCTTGGTGTTTCAAAGTTTGGGGTTGTTGGTTGTCATAAAATCCTCTAATAATGGTATACAAGATGCAAATTGGCACACCAGGCTGCATAGTTACCTGGCTTGCACATCCACTACTTCTAAATGCATCGTGCCAATATTACAATTTTTATGGCAGCATTTCAGTCTGTGGAAAAGAGAAAAAAATCACCGGCTCATATGGTTGCAGTTGGCATTCTGTTCTTCGATGCAGATAATAAAAAATTAGAAGAAAAAAAAAGAGCCAAGATCTGTTCTAGTCATGGCAGAACAGAGAAAACAAAATTAGTTAGAATTTTATTTTAACACTTTTAGTTTAGTTTTTTTTATGTTTTGCAAGACAACATGAAGTGCGGTATATACAAATAAGGAGATGTCAGGGAAGATTTTGTGAAGTGATATTTATATGTGAAGTGAAATCAACATGGGGGAGACCCCATACCATACCAGTAGCTTGAACGAATTTTTAACATTCGTTGAAAAAAAGAAAAAAAAAAAAAAGGAAAAAAAATAAGAAAATAAAAGGAGGATGTGTGCAAAAAAACAAAAAAAAAAGTGTACGTGATGAGGCACCTTACTACTAGCACCTAACTCTTGAGGATGGCACCTTACTGGAGCATTAATCTAGAGTAAGGCGCCTTACTACTAGCACCTTACTCTAGAGGGAGGCACCTTACTAGTGCCTTACTCTAGAGGTAGGCGCATTACTGGCGCCTTACTCTAGAAGTAGGCACCTCAATATCAAGGCGCATTGAATGAAGCGGTTGAGGAGGATTTCATTGACCATGGTGGACCTTCAACTCCACATCACACAGAGCATCCATGGAGACCACCAACTTCATGAGTTGTCCCAGCCGCATTGGAGGAAGCGCGTAACAACTCAAGGAGGCAAAATGCGATCAACACCAAAATCACGACAGATATTCTATCTTTGGGAAATGATGAAGAATAATTAATTGTTGTATCTGGTGTCTGTTATCAGTTTACATAGCAAGGGAGACTTGATCAATTTCCTGCACCTGGGCGGTTCAATAAAATATATATATATATATATATATATAAATAAAGGACCGCACGAAACATGTCCTGCTTAGCCTAAAACAAATTCTTTTGCTTTACAGGAAATCATGACCCGCATGCAATTTTTAGGCATCCTAAGAGTCAGGGCCTAACAGGCACGGATTTGATTATTCCTATTTTTCCTGCTTTCATGTGTTGCAGTTATTTTTCTTTTCACAAGGAAAATGACCTGATTGTATGAAAAATATGCATCTTGGGAGATAAGACCTAAACCGGCTTAGCATCCATGAACTTGCCTATTTTTTTAGGAGATAGAGATTTGACAGTCTCCATCCAGAGGAGATAGTCACTATCTAGGCATGGAAATGGGCATTAATTTCCTGTAAAGAAAAAAATACCCATATTTGTTCTTGTAGAGAACAGATGTTGATGCGGCACAAGAAAATTTTTGGAAAGCCTGATCAACTCTACAACAGTAGACAAATAAGTGATTGTTGACTTCTCAACAGTAAGAAGGTGCCTTGATGCTCATCGTTAGAAACACATACCTTCTTAGAGAAGCCATTTAAAAAAAAAAAATGGATGACTAGGAAAGAGAAGAGTACTAAAAAAAAATCTGCAGCTCTTCCTAGAGAAGAGATCTGCAGATCCACTTTATCCCAGCAATGCTCAACTTCTTCTCCCTATATTGGGGGTTCATGTTGCTCAATGTGGGACCTTATGTTCATAGGGTTGCAGACCAGTTGCACAGAGGGACCTGTTACTAGTGACGAGGGCATCACCAATTTAAGTGGGGGAGTATTTGGGTGAACCTGTTACTAGTGATGAGGACGTCACCAATTTAAGTGGGGGAGGATTTGGGTAAACCCGAATCTCCTTCAAATGAAATAAAAAAAAATAGTATGGTTGTGATGCTGGACTTGTTAAAGTCCACACCTACGAGAGGAATGCCTCAATGGGTCAAATTGAATACAGTGCAGTTGTATGTGCAACAAAAACAAATCCCCTGCATATTTTCATCAAAGATATGGCACTTACTTTCATGAAAGAATTCCCCTACCATCATAGTTTTCAGCACATGCACTACTAGCTATGTTTTGGGTGTGCATTACGAGTTTGACTTCTAGAAGAGAAAGAGATCTCGTGATTTTTTGTGGTGGCTATGATTTGGTTATTTACCCATAATTTAATGGATGATCATGATTGGCTTCACTTATGGAGTAGCAACGCTCAGAGGTAGAACAACAGTGATGACTAGTGGTGTGGATGAGGATGGCAACCAAAAAAATGAGAAAAAAAAAAATATATATATATATATATATATATATATATATATATATATATATATATATATATATATCAATAAATAAAATTCTCCAGATGCAGAGGTAGAGGCGGCAGCGATTGCAGAAGAAAACGTTGGCCTCACCCCTAAATAACTTCGAATGTACAAGGCCAGCGTGGTTTTTTGAAAGAGGGACAACTCCAATATTGCCTTCGGATAATTGCACCTTCAACATGTTGACCTATGGTAGGAAGTAGAGGCGGCGTTCCATAGAGGAAAGACGATTGTAGATGTAGCACCCAGCACAGGTGCTAGGCCCATCATACCAAGGAGGCGTAGCCAATGCAATAAGAATCTAACGCAGAATGAAAGCCAACCTAGCACCGTTGAAAGCCAGTGTAGCCGGAGGACAACACCAACATGCTACAGATCAGAATCTATGAAATTTACCCAGTATATGTTGAGTTTTTCATTAATTATGTGTACAATTATTTTAAAAATAATTTCTATGCTAAACTCAGTAGATGCCCCCTTTAAATTCTCTCTATCGAAATATCCCATCCAAGTTCAAGCATATGACATGCCTCGAATGAAAAGAAAAAAATTAATTAAAAAAAAGGAAGAGCTATGGCATTCACCTGAATAGATTTGGTATTGTTTCATTGTTGCATCGTGTGAAATTCGTAAGCTGGAGTGCCAAAGAAAACAGCAGATCGAAAAAATATTTCAAGCGGTTGACTTCCACACTTGGACTTCAATGGGTTTACAATCAATTAGTTTTTAATAATTACATGACCGCATGTATCCAAATCAATGCAATGCGGCGCTCAATGGAGGAAAAATAGCAGCGCTCAAAAAAAAAAAGTAGTGCTCAATAGAAGAAGAAAAAAAAAACAAAACAACAGCGCTCAATGGAAGAAGAAAAAAATAGTAAGCGCTCAATGAAAAAATAGAGATGCTTAGTTTATCTATGCATTGGGTTGATGTGCGATGCTTTCGGGCTATGCTGGTTTCCTGCGACTCTAGGCCCTTGTTGTACTGGGATGGCTCTCGTCTATTGGTTGTGTCGGCTTTGTGTAGCATTGGTTACGTCTTCCCGTCATGCTTGGTCCAGAGCTCTGACTTACGCAGGTGCCACATGCTTAGTAAAGAAAAAATAGAGATGCTAAAGACAAAAACAAAAATTATTATTATCCCAAGGGTTGTTTTTCGGGAGTTGTTGTCACGAGGACGTGATAATATTTAGGCATGGAGGGATGAGGAGCACCATAAATGTTCATTTTATATACACTGTTAAGGGGTATCATCATAGGTTTAATTAGCATTAGAAATATATTTTTATTTAACTTATGCATATAATTAATAGAAAATCTGGTATTATGCTTAACAGGCATTTTTAGTGGAAACTATGTATAAATACAGGTTTTGCTACTAATATGGTGTTTCCCAGTCTACATCACACTTGGACCTAGCATGCTTCTGGTTTAATGAGTCTACGACATATTGGGAAGGCACCTTACTCTTCATGCAGACGCCTTACTCTGACCAAGTCAACAGACACCTTATTCTTGCGCCTTACTCAAGTAGGTGCCAGGAAAGCGTCTTACTCAAGTAGGCGCCAAGCAGGTGCCTTACTCAAGTAGGCACCAAGCAGGTGCCTTACTCAATTAGGCGCCAATCCGGTGCCTTACTCAAGTAGGCACCTTATTGGCGCCTTACTCCCATATGTTGGAGACACCCACATTGGAGAAGCCATATGATCAAGTCAACGTTGACCAGGTTGACCGAGAGGCTAAAGAGGTTGTTGCACATGAAGACAAAGGAGAGTTATTTTAATAATGCATTATTATTAAATTAGAATAAAGTATTTTTTATTATTATCAACCGATTGGTCGGTTGACCTTGTAAAGCTCTTAAGGCATTATTTTTAGGATGCATTAGTTTAGGATTTGTTTGTTACGTACACCTAAGGATTTTTATATATATCCTTTTGGTGAATGGACATGCTTTAAAATAGAAGAATAAAATATGTGTAGAACCAATTGTAACTAATCACGTCATGTGATTAAATTAGATTGATTTGTTATTGTAACAATATCTAGCTACGCTTTATATAAATATGCAGACCAGATGAACGGAGGATCAATGATTAATTTTACATAGAGATTATTTTATTTTATTATTTGTCTAAATTATTAAGAGTGCAACTCCTCTTATTTGAGCAAGCTCTACGTAGCTAGCCGGGAAGACTATCTGCGGGAGCTTGGGCCCACTCACTACAGTAGTCCTCCCCAGTTTCAGTTTTGTTCTTTATTTTCATTAGATTAAATTTATTGTTTTATTTCCTACTTTGATTAATTTAGCCGTGTGTGTTTAATTCATTTATTTTATTTTCGTACTTTAATTTTCAGCACTTTAATTTTAGTTCTAGTTTATTTATTTAATTTTTATACCTAGTTTATTTGGTTTGCACAAACATCCCCCACTAAACTAAATAAGGTATAGACAGATTTGTTTCCCCACACTACAGGCATATACTGTGCATGACACTCGTAAGTTTATGAACTTACCGGATTGATAATTTATGTAAGAGAAATGAATGTTTTTCGAGACATGAATTCTGCTCACCAGAATGGATATTTGACTAGAAATTATAAATTCAAATTGTCCTTCTATTTCTTATACATTTTTGATAGAGTTACATTATTCATTTGAGATTGCCTTTCTTAATGGAAATATACCTTCGCTAACACATTAATTGAAGGTGATGTGGCAACCAATGAGGGCATCTTTAGGATTTTTCTCTATGCAAAACCAATTCAATTCATGGCTACTATTTGGTAGCTCAAATTTCTTTTGGTTTGGTTGACTGATTCCAATTGGCAAGGGTTTATTGGTATGCCACTACCTTTTGTTACAACCCAACCCAACAATAGATTGGCTAGATGAAGTGATAGAGCGGTATTGTAAGGGCTTGGGTCTATATTTGAGCCTTGACCCTACCTCTTTGTCATGTTCTATAGAGATACAAAGGTTCTTTGCCTACGATATCAAACACATTGCCTCAAATAAGAGACTTAGTCAGTTGGCCATGGTGAGCCAACTAAAATTCTAACTAACACTCAAATATGTGTGTGATTCTCCCTACTTATATATATTTTGGCTTACTTAGATTTTGAGGTGATTATATTTGGAAGTTGCTTCAAGGGCCCAATGGATCTTACCCTATCCTAGACAATGTGTTGTTGTTAGGCCAATAGAGACCTAGGATTGAATCCCACCAACACCAGACGTTGAAGAAAAAACTATGGTCAAAGTGTTGGCTAATATGGGGCTTTCATGAACCATGAAAAACCATGTTTTATTATTAGAAGAGTCTCAATAAATCAAACATTTGCAAGTGTCGCAATTGCAATGGTTCAAAAAAGTTGAGTAGGTAAAATAAAGAGGGTAACATTATAAAATCATGGAATGACAAGTGGAAGCAAGAAATTGACTACTCTTACTCTAAGGTTTGGATATTTACTTTTTTTTTTTGTGGGGGGGGGAAGTCCATTAGTGAAATCTTTTGGAGGCCATAATTTTTGCATATGGAAGCATTTTGAGCCTATTTTTCTTTAAATAAAATGGTTTTTTTATCTCTACACACTGGTGGCATCAGTTCATGGACCTACTATAGTGTCTAGAGTTGGATTGTGTAATATGGACCACAAAATCCTAGTTACTTGCCTTAATGAGTAAAATTACAATGTTTGGTCTAATTAGAATCTTTGGCTTTATTTTATGATATATGTAGATGGATTTGTGACCATTGCAACAAATTTTAAGTCTTTTGGAGGTTTGTAGGAAAAGGATTCATAATATGCTTTAGTAAATCCATTTACCTTCTTTGGGTGATTGATTAAGCATATTCATGAAGATCTAATTCTTCATGATCTCTTCCTTCTATTTTTGGTCTAGGTACACATAGAAGTTTGTTACAACTCTTCTTTTTAGCAATTTCATGCAAAATATCTTTTGGTGACTGGAATCAAGTGGCCCATGAGCAAGAGGAAGTATTCAAATAGGATGATGTATGTCATGAATGGAAACTTTGTGCCCTTAATACATACCTTATGTGACAATGGACTATTGAAAGAGTTTTTCTTTAAAGTAGGTAGTGATATTGACTTCTCTTCTTCATTTGAAGTCTTATTAGAAGTGTTTTGTGGCTATGTGTGAGTGTTTAATAATGACAATGGTGACTATGGTCCAACTTAAGAAGACTCTTGAGCAATAAATATTTTTGTAGTAGCAGAGTTTAGATGATAGGGGGGTCTATATGAATCTACCTCAAAATGTGGAGGTCTCTCAAAGCATCCATTATGGGGGTAATATTATTATTACTCATGTCTTCTCTCCTTGTCTCTTAAGTTTAAATTATAGGGGGCATTGAAATTATAATCTGATTCATGGCTAAGATCCAACATTGTGTTATGTATTGGATAGGCCTAAGGGCATTTTATTATACAATGTCTTAATTATTTTGCAATATTTTATTATGTAATCGCTATGGGTTGCAATTAATCCTGTTATGGTTAAACCCTTTTCATAACTTATAATTAACCTAAAGCCCTCTAGTTAGCTTAGATTAAAATTTATGATGTATTTGGGGTTTTGGTATTACTATAAATACCCCCTTACACTCCTCATTGTACTAGCAAAGTGTTGTACAATATTATCTACGAATAGTGATTATTTATGGTGCCTACAAAAGCCCATCACATTCTTCTCTTTTGTCCTCTCTTTAACTTTTTGCACCAAATTTTAGTGTATGTTTTACCTCTATTCGTTTATGGAAAGCAGTATGATTTCGACAAATTAGTAGGCACCATAAATAACTACTATATAATTTATGGATAAGAATCACTACACTCTAATAATAAAATGTTAGAGTGGTGGGGGGTATTTATACCAATACCAAAACCCTAATTACATAAATGAACTTAACATAAGTTGACATAACAAGAGGGATTTAAGGTTAATTATGTTAGCAGTAGCACATTTTTCGATACCATTGAGTACAATTGTAAATATTTATATTAGGAATATGTTTATTATTTGTGTCAATGTAGATGTCAAGTTATGAAGAGTTTTTATGTGTCATGTGATTTTTGAATTATAGTTGTCAAGTGAAGAGTCACAAGTGATAGGTATCAATTTTGGAAGTGAAGAGTCATGTGAGATGTGTCAAGATTAGGAGTAGGATGTTACATAATCATGAGAAGCTTTGTCATAATGTAAGAAATACATGTGAAATTTTACATCTCCTAGGAGTTTGAGGAGATCAGAAGTCCAGAATATTGAAGGGTATTTTGTAAAGTTGTATATTGGAGATAAAGCTCCATGCTATGTAACTGATTAACAAGTTTTTAATAAATTTTATATTAAGATATTTTTTTATTATCAATAAAGTGATATTTTGTGCAATATTGGTGTTTTGAGCATGTGAGATTAAATGTAAGTGTTTTTTACAATCCTCAAAACCTGGACCTGTGATATATTTGGGCTCATTTGCTAACAAATTACAATTTTATAAGGTGGTTTTAACCATAACAAGGTAATCCCATAGGACTTGCATGATAAAATATTACAACTAATTGAATACATTGTAAAATGAATTCCCTTAGGCCTATCCATGATTACATCATACAATGTTAGCCTTGGCCATGAATCAAATTACATTTTCAAAATGAATATTTATCCTAATCTAGTTAGTTGCTACAATATAGAGACATCCTCGCAATCCAAGCTCTAACTAAGATAACTAATATTTTTTGGTAAAACCCTTGTAAATTTTACAAAAAATATTCAATAGACTAGTTTCATAAAATTCACATTGCCTTTGTAATCACCATAGAAGGTGTAGGCTGAATTTTGAGGTCGAGTAATAGAGATTTACCAACTCGGGTACAATGCCAAATTTATCAATATATTCAGGATTTAAGAAAATCAACACATTACCTAACAAAGAAAAGATAAATATTATATATGAACAATATGATATGAAAGGTGTCCTTCACCTCCAAATAATCTCATTAATGAGAGAATAAGTGTTTACAACTAATGAAGAAATGGTGTGATTCAAGGGGTATAATTAACCAAATTATAAATAACCTTTGGATTCTAACAATGGTCGAATTGATCTACCAATGGATTATAATAATAATACAAGGATCACATTATGATGTAAATATTAACCCACAAGGCAAATACACAACCATAACACAAGGTCGGTTGTGGCATGAAGCAATGATTAGCCACACCTCAATAAAGAGAAGGGGCAAGCTCAACTTAGTAAAAAAGTGGTTTATAATCCAATAATATTTGTTTTCATTGCTTATATTGTTTTCCATAACAATGTGTTGAGAGATGTAGCTCGAACAAGAACTTCTTGCACAAGCTTTAGTATGAACGTGCTAGAAGTGGTTTGAGATATTTCGAGGATGATGCAAAGGATGATATGGCATAGTGGGACCCACAATGGAGAGTGGGAGAATCTACATGGCACTTGGAGTTGTGTCTTAGGTTTAGATTTCCTATTAGTCCATTTCCTCTCATTATTTGTAAAGTGACCACTTAGGAAAAGTGGGAACTAATTCTATTTTATAATTCACTTAAGTGATTCTATTTTTAATTCACTTAAGTGATTCTATTTTTTAATTCACTTAAGTGACTTAGACTAAGATTTAATCTTGACCATACATCTCAAGATGAGATGAGATCTAATCTTGACTATGCATTTGAAGAGATTAGGATTTCCTTTCTAAGCATAAAATGAGAAGGGCAAGGGTGTTTTATATAACAGAAAGAAAAGAAGAGCATATTGATGAAGGAAAACCATAAGCTTAGAAGGAGAAGAACAATGAAATTGTTGGCCAGAAAGGCAGTAAGAGAGTAGACTATCCTATTGTAGTCGTACCCTCATACACTATAATACTTATAGGTTCAGTAATGTATTTTTCTTTCCTTATTCATTTTTTAGCCATCTGTGTGACTATTGCATGTTTAGAATAAATAAATTTAGATATGATTTATTTAGAAATATAAGACAACATTTATCCAGGGTTAGAAAATATTTCATGGTATCATAGCCTAGGTTCCTATGATTGAGATCCTCAAGGGTTTTGCCAAAACGATTGTGAATGTGCGAGGGTTCAAGTAGGTCAAAATGTGTCGAACAAGCTGAAATGATCACTATTGGAAAGAAGAACCAACAGTTAGAAGGTTTCATATTTTTTTGCTTGAAGGACTAAGCTTATTTGTAGGATAGTTCTTTTTTCGTTGAGTTTGTCATATCAAATCTAAACTTTCATACATCAGATCTCAGATATGGTAGCAGCTAGCCTCAGATATGAGGATAGATTGGAAGGTACCTCTAATTTCTTACCCTAAAAAGTTAGGATATTGTTCTTATTGGAAGAGAATAATCTTTGGGATATTGTCAAGGATTTTGTGACTCCACCTATAGATCTACAACAGTTAGAAGCTCATAGAAAGAAGGAATTGAAGGCCAAGCGGATGATCTTGGATGTAGTGAAGGATCACCTGATTCCTCACATATCTTAGAAGACTACAACAAAGGATATGTTTGATGCCCTGGTTAGCCTCTACCTGAGAAAGAACATAAATAGGGAGATGATATTGTGAAATAAAATTAGATCTATAGAAATGACTAGGTCTAACACCGTTACCAGTTACTTGATGAAGATCACGCAGATTTGTGATCAATTGGCAGTAGTTGGGGAGAAGGTTGAAGACATAGAGTTGGTGAACGTGGCACTGAATGGTTTCTTAGCTTCATGGGAACCATTTATCAAAGGTATATATGCTCATGAGCACCTTCCTACCTTTGAGAAACTATGGGATGATTTTATCTAGGAGGAGACTCAAATGGAGTTAAATACCAATAAGAAGGGTGGTGATAATAACATAGCTCTCTTAGGGAAAACCAATAAGGGTAGAGATAAAGGACCCAACAAGGGTAAGGTAAAGAGTGAGGAGTCAACCTCACAATCAAGGAAGGACTTGAGAAATATCAAGTGCTTCATTTATCATAGGCATGGTCATTATGCATCACAATGTCCAGACAAGAAGGGCAAAGGTAAGTAATAGTAGACGCAAGTAGCAACCTCTACAGAAACTCAGATGATCGAGTTTGTTTCCAAATTTGAGAAGGATTTATCATTGGTCTCTTACCTTTCTACCAACATGGTTTTAAGGTATGCTTGGTATTTGGATAGTGGGGCATCTCGGCACATGATATCAGCTCGACAATGTTTTACCAGTCTATAAGAGCAAGATTTAGGAGTTCAGGTTAAGCTTGGTGATGATGCCAAGTATCCAATTGAAGGAATCGGTACCATTCCTTTTTTACTCTAGTCAGAGAACTCTTTAGACTTTGATGATATTTTGTTTGTTCCAGGTCTTAGGAAAAATTTACTTTTAGTTTTTGTTATGAAGGATAAGGGTTACGCAATAGAGTTCAAGAACTAGCATGTCTTTATTAGATCAAAATAATCTAGCCCAGAAACAACACAAGTGATAGGGGTTAGGTAAGGCATTCTATACAGGTTGTAGGGTGAACCTGTTCAAGCCCTCGTTCATAGCAGTAACAACTTGTGTGAGTTGTGGTGCAAGAATATGGGGCACCTGCATCCTAGAGCATTGCTTATTCTGAGGGAGATAGCCACAGGTCTTCTAGAGTTCAATATTGAGCAACAGGGAGTATGCAAATGGTGCACGCTGGGCAAGAATGCCAAGGATATTTTCCCAAACAGTGAGCATAGGTCTAATGAGATACTAGATCTTATATATTCAGATGTTTGTGGACCGATGTCAGTAGCATCAATTTTAGGTACCATGTACTATGTTTCCTTTATTGATGATTTCTCTTGCAAGACATGGATCTACTTCTTAAAGACCAAGGATGAAGTCTTTAGCAGGTTTTAGGAGTCCAAAGCTCTAGTTGAACACTAGATAGAGAAGAAGATCAAGGTCTTGAGATCTGACAATGGGGGTGAATATACCTCCAAGGATTTCAATGATTTTTGCAAGCAGGTAGGAATCAAGAGGGAGTTGATTGTTCCATACAACCCACAACGGAATGGAGTTGTAGAGTGAAATAATCGATCCATCGTAGGGGTTATTAGGGCCATGATTCATGACAAGGGCTTGTTAATGTTTCTTTGGGCAGAAGCATGCAACATAAAAGTCTACACCTAGAATAGGTGTCCTCACAAGATCTTGGAGTATAAGACACCAGAGGAGGCATTCATTTGTGTGAATCCAGAGATGATTCATTTTTGTGTCTTTAGATGTTCATTTTATATCCATGTTTTGATAGAGAAGAGGACCAAGTTGGAGCCCTATAGGAGGAAGATTTTATTTGTAGGTTATAGTGAGACTTAAAAATCTTATAGAGTCTAATTCTAGGAAAGAGGAATATAGTAGTGAGCAAGGATGTAAATTTTGAGTAGGACGTTGCATCCATGAAGTCCCATGAGCCTATTCTAGTGATAGAAAATAAGGAGCAGGAAGCTTCGAAGGCTGATCCAGGATCACCAAAGACACCAGTATTTTCTAGTTTAGAACAATAGCCTTCAGGTGATGAGGAGGATATATTAGCCTCTTCTAGTTCTATCATGAGATCTGTATGGCTTACACATACATTGAGGGATGCTCAAGAGTATGTTGAGGCTCCTAGAAACATGATTAGGGAGAGAAAACCTTCAAGGAATTTTTCAAACTACATGGCATTGATGAGTAACATCATAAATTTAGAGCCTTCCAATTTTTAGGAGGTAATAGACCAGCAGGTTTGGCAGGATGCCATGGTGGAGTACACCTTCATCATGAAGAATGATGTTTGGGATATAGTTCCAATACATACCAAAGAAGTTAGTTGTGAGTTCCAAGCGACTCTACAAAATTATGCATGATGTAGATGGTAGCATCAAGAAGTTCAAGGTAAAGTTTGTGGTGAGAGGATTCTCCTAGAAAGAGAGTGGACTATGAGGATACTTTTGCTCCAGTCACCAGATACACTTCTACTAGAGCAATTATATCTTTAGCTTCATCTATGAGATGGTGGATTCATCAAATGGATGTGAAGACAACTTTCCTTAATGGGGTCATTGAGGAAGAAGTGTACATAGAGCAGCCTCAAGAATTTGAGGTAAATGGGAAGGACTATCATGTTTGTAGGCTTAAGAAAGCCTTATATGGACTCAAACAGGCATCGAGAGCATGGTATTCCAGGATAGATGGATACTTGCAAAGTGTGGACTTCACCAAAAGTGATGCAGATCCTAATCTATATTACATATTTGTTGGGATTGATCTACTCATTTTGGTGCTATATGTAGATGACTTATTTCTTACAAGTGTAGAGAAGCTCATTGTAGGGTGCAAAGCAAATATGATAGTTGATTTTGAGATGGACATTGACATTATGCATTACTTCTTGGATTTGGAGGTTGGGCAGAGACTAAGGGAGATATTCCTTGGGCAGGGTAAGTATGTCTTTAAGATCCTAAAGAGATTTTGAATGGAGTACTGCAAACCTATGGCCACACCCATGATCACTAATATGAAGAAGGTGATAGCTTTAGATTCATAGTGGTAGACCCTATATTGTACATGAAGCTGATAGGATCCTTGATGTATTTGGTCAACACTAGACCAAATATATGTTTTGCAATGAACACCTTGAGTCATTTCATGGTGGAGCCAAGGTAGGAGCATTGGGTAGCAGTAAAACATGTGCTCATATACTTGAGGGGCATAATGGAGTATGGTCTGAGATATCTTGGATATGGTGAAGTGAGGTTGCAGGGGTATACAGACTCAGATTGGGCAAGTAGTGCAGTAGACAAGAAGAGCACCCATGGGTGTTGCTTTAGCTTGGTATTAGGCATTATCATGGTTCAATAAGAAGTAAACTTTCGTAGCACTTAGCTCAATAGAGGATAAATACATGGCAACCAATACTACTAGTTTTGAGGCCATCTATCTTCGCAAGTTGCTTACAGTATTGATTGATCAGGAATTGGATCCCATGGTGATATACTATGATAATCAGATTTGTATCAAAATCTCTGAGAAACCAGTATTTCATGACAAGTCCAAACACATAGAGATCAAATATAACTTCATACAAGACAGGATTAAAAAATGAGTAGTAAATTTCCAGTATATTCCCACAGATCAACAGGTAGTTGATATTTTGACCAAGCCCTTAGTGAAAGGTAAGTTTGAAGCATTTAGAGATAAACTTGGATTGGTGCATAATTCCTTCCTCGCTAAGAGGGAGTGTTGAGAAATGTAGCTCGAATAGGAACTTCTTGCACAGGCTTTAGTATGAACATGCTAGAAGTGGTTCAAGATATTTCGAGGATGATACAAAGGATGATATGGCATAGTGAGACCCACAACGGAGAGTGGGAGAATCTACATGGTACTTGGAGTTGTGTCTTAGGTTTAGATTTCCTATTAGTCCATTTCCTCTCATTATTTGTAAAGTGACCACTTAGGAAAAGTGGGAACTAATTATTTGTGTAATTCACTTAAGTGACTTAGACTAGGATTTAATCTTGACCATACATCTCAAGATGAGATGAGATCTAATATTGACCATACGTCTGAAGAGATTAGGGTTAGAGAGATTAGAATTTCATTTCTAAGCATAAAAGGAGAATGGCAAAAGTGTTTTATATAACAGAAAGAAAATAAAAGCAGATTGTTGAAGAAAAATTGTAAGCTTAGGAGGAGAAGAACGGTGAAATTGCTAGCTAGAAAAGTAGCAAGAGAGAAGGTTGTCCTACTGTAGTTGTACCCTCATCCATTGTAATACTTGCAGGTTCAATAATGTATTTTGCTTTCGATGTTCATTTTCTAGCCATTTGTGTGACTGTTGCATGTTTAGAATAAATAAATTCAGATCTGATTTATTTAGAAACATAGGACAACAATTATCTAGGGTTAGAAATTTTTTGACAATGTTATTCAAATTTCAATATTTGTAGTATTAACACATATCTAGGAGGGTGCTATAAATGGTCCTTTGAAAAGGAAAATTAAGTTTGAGAGTAAATTGCTTGAAAGGGATAAAAAAGTTCCAAGTTTAAAATATAATACTAAACATCTACAAAAATCAAGAAAAAAATAAGAACTTTAAATCTCTTAGGTAAAGACTTATTAAAAAAATGATGATTTTAAGGAAAACATCAAAGCATGTGGGTGATTACATTGAGAGGCATAATTCAATTCATGATCATGCACATGGTTCTTATTATGGTGATGTACTTGTTAAAGATGAGATCACTCCTCTGTCTTCCAATGTTGATGCTTGCAATGATGGTTGCAAGGATAACGATGGTGCTTTTAATACTTATATTGATGATTATCCTAATGTTTCTCATGATGATGATATCCATGATAATAATAAATATTCCAAAATATCATTTGAAGAACCTATACATGGATTTGACTTCAAAATTATTAGAAATATGGTTTGTAGAGTAGGTCTTTGAAATATGAATGAGACAAAATATTCAATTAAGCCTAAAAATACAAGTGAGAGATAAGGTCTTCACCAATTAAAAGTTAGCAATAATTCCTACAAAAGGAGAGTTTATTGTATTTTCATCCTTTATATGCCAACATGTATTTTGGAAGAGAAGAAATTTAAAAGTTAACATTTTATCTCAAGCCTTCATCCTCATCTTTGAGAAGGTTTAATTATATCGAATAGTGTGGTTCTTTATGAATTTTTCGTTCTCTAAGATTGTATGGTTCATTTAGGTATAAATTTTTGAAGAAGTATGGATCCTTGAGAGTTCTAGATGGAAACCTTAAAAAAATAAATGATTATGGTTGGATTTATCTTGAATGATGAAAACATTTGTGCACCTATATAAGATTATATAGGTGAATCATAGTCATATTTTTCATGAGTGATAATTTGTAGATTTAGGTCAATTTATCGATGATCATTGTTGATTTCATGTTAGTTTATGTGCTTTAAGCAAGAGATGTGTGTAATTGTTGCACGTGGTTAGTTTCATTCTCATCATGATGACTTATGCAAGGGGTGGTTGTTGGGAGCAATACCAATAGAGTTGGACTACACCTTTCCCTTTGGATATTTTGGATCTCACTTGCATTTACAATTGTAAAACCTTTACATTGCAAGAAAAATGGGTTGCACTTTACTTCTTTGAATTCATTCATGATTTGAATTTCATTTGATGGATCAAGTATTTTGTGGAAGATATCCATCAACATGGCATTTGGGAGATCATGCTTGGGTTGTGCATTTGTGTGAAATTTACCTTTAATTGATACTCTTGATCTTAATGGTGATAATGACAATAATGAGAGTTTGTTCCAATTGTTAACAGCTTTATGGAGTGCCATTTTTAATGCCAAAATGATGTACTCATCCAAATCTCTCCAAGTTGTGGGAATATAATGTTCCAAAAAATTGTTATTAAGGGGGGATGTTAGTGTATTGGAAAATATAAACTCACTTGTTGCATCATTTTGCATATTTATAATAACCTTATGATCAACTTGTAACATATAACCTTATGTTTATATAAAAGAGTCCTATTTAATTATTGTAATAATCAAGTTAAATATGTGTAAATCTTAAGAATTCTTAAGCTTTCATTTCTTGTTCACCTTTTTCTTCAATTGGTTCTTTCTTTCTCATCTTTTACATTACTAGTGTACCAAATTTTTATTACTTTTCAATAGAAAAAATCTTTAATATTTTAAAAAAAAATTCAATATTTTTTTATTTAAAAAAATAAAAAAATCTTTAAAATTGAAACTATCAAAACTCAAAAAAAAATAGTCAAATGAAAAGTATAGATATTTAAAGAATTCATTCAAAAATCAAATTCAACTACCTAAAAGCATATTTTAACCAAATTCAACCTTAAATGATAGACTCTAACACTTAGATGCAAGCCCTCTTTTAAGATCCTATTTAAAAAATTCATTCAAAAATCAAACTCAACTACCTAAAAGCATATTTTATCCAAATTCAAACTTAAATGATAAACTAACACTTAGATGCAAGCCCTATTTTAGATCCGTGGCTGGTTATAGTAACTATAAAAAAATAGTTAAAAAGTGAGAAGGCAAGGACAATGTGAGTATTTAAAGAATTCATTTAAAAATCAATCTCAAAACCCTATTTTAGATCCGTGGCTGGTTATAGTAACTATAAAAAAATAGTTAAAAAGTGAGAAGGCAAGGACAATGTGAGTATTTAAAGAATTCATTTAGAAATCAAACTCAACTAAAGCATATTTTAACCAAATTCAAATTTAAATAATGGATTCTAACAATTAAATGCAAGGATCCATGGCTAATCATGGTAACTATAAAAAAATAGTTAAGAAGTGAGAAGGCAAGACAACGTGAGTATTTAAAGAATTCATTTAAAATCCAAACTCAACTAAAGCATATTTTAACCAAATTCAAATTTAAATGATGGACTCTAACAATTAGATGCAAGCCCTCTAAAAAGACTAAAAGATCCATGGCTAATCATGATAACTATAAAAAAATAATTAAGAAGTGAGAAAGCAAGGACAATGTGAATATTTAAAAAATTCATTCAAAAATCAAACTCAACTACCTAACAAGCATATTTTAAACAGAATTCAAACTTAAATGGTGGACTCTAACAATTTGGATGCAAGCCGTCTTAAAAGACTAAAGAGGATCCATGGTTGGTCATGGTTCCTTCTTGAATGTCCTAACGCCTCTCTTTTGCATATAAAAAATGGTTATGTGTCTAATCTATGACAACCCCTTTAGCCTTTTTGATGCTTTGTTTTCAGTTTATGTTTGCATACTTGTGTCCACATGGTGATAGCTGGTTGATCTTTTCCACTGCTTTCTTTGTCACTATGTGACTGGTAGGTAACTAGATTCAAGTGGTGGTCCTACATGGGAAAAATATGAAGTTTGTATTTGGAATGCATCCCTTCTATAAAGCTGACATGATTAAATACAAGAATGATTTTCAAGGTAATGAGATGTTATAAAGATTTTATTTAAAATAAAATTTATGTTTGTTTCTAAGATTTATCAGATTATTTGTTTGACTATGTGTACAAGAGATATATAGACAAAATATGATAGAATTTTGATGCTTTTAAAATGCAATCCAACGTAGTTGATGTGAACTTTATGAGGAATTCAACATAACAACACCCATCAAGAACACCCATCGAGACTATTGAAGGACAAAGGACAAAAAGAATGATCCGTGGGGGTGCTTGAATGTAATGACTTCAAACCAACGCACTTCACAGATGCTATCATAACGATAATAGAACTTCTTCACACCTTCCGGTGACATTGACCTTCCAAAAGTATTCACACCGGAAAAACCCTTCGATACTCTAGAGATAGTTAAGAAAACAACTTCTGCTGACCCGTGGGAAAGGCAAAATCACCAAAGATTCTCCCGTGACCCAAGGAGAAAAAGGTTCAAAAATTGACCACATGTCCTTTAAGAAGGAAATATCCCACTTCCCTTTCAATATCCACCTACCCAAAATTGTCCAGTGAAACTGGAATTCGATTTAGCGGTAGGTGGGCGACTGTGCATTGGAATTGAATAAAGTTGAAAATCCAAATGAAAAAAGAACCGTCTCTAAAAATCCAAATGAAAAAAAGAGCCGTCTTGACCAAGAGCAGAGCTTGATATGTAGAAGTACTTATTGTCAAATGAAAACAATTTTATTTGTCCTAGAGAACACCCAATGCTATTCGTTGGTGTTGATCTTGATGACCTCAATTCGAATTACAGAAAAGGAAGATTCTCCCTAAAAATATGATGCCAGATGTATTCTCGTTGGTGTTGATCTTGATGACCTGAATTCGAATTACAGAAAAAGAAGACCCTCTCTAAAAATATGATGTCAGATGTACTCTGTATTCTTTGGTGTTGATTTTAATGACCTCAATTCGAATTACAGAAAAAAAAGACCCTCTCTAAAAATCTGATGCCAAATATATTCTCTTTGTACTTCACATTACTTAAAATAAAAACTAAATTAAATTCAAATTTGAAAGAAACTAAATTAAATTCAAATTTGAAAACTAATCCTTGGGTTCTCTGTATTCGATTATAACTGACAGCTACTCCCAACCACCACTTTAACGTCTCCTCACCAAACCTCCCCTCAGTTGGCATTATCAATAATATCATTGCAACGACTTCATGCATGTCCTCTCATATTCGCTGTCTCTTCTTTATTATTTTGATAAATATGGCCCTTCCATGGGTCCATGGCTGCTATCCGCGGCTTTCACATAGTCACAGAAACACATGAGGTTGCCAGAAAAGAAGGTTTTGTGCATCGCCCTGGTCAACTTCTTTTATATTAGCTGTGGGGAGACGAATGTGCCAATCACGGGCTTCATAATTACCACATAAAAAGTATATCACCCAGACTTAGTCCACAATTCTGATTAGTCTTTAACATTATGAAGGGAATGTCCCATCAGTCAGTGGCTTATATTGGCACCAGCTCATTTGATTAGATATTCAGGTATCTAGCATGTGTTTTCTCAATTGACCTGCTCAGCTCAGTCCCCAATGCCATCAAAGCCCCAATTCAAGATCTGTCATACACGATTTTTTCAACCACCCCTCACAGAAGGAATCGAACCTCGGTCACAACTACAGGTCCTGTGCCGTGAGAGTGTAGGCAGAGGAGAATTCAAGTTGAAGGTTCATTGTCACTGGATGCCGAATTTTTGGCATGAATGGATGGTCTGAAAATATCTTTGATGGAGCCCAATATCTTTAATGGAGCCCAGTCATGTAAAATCATATCTATGTCTCACATGGGTGGTCTACTTTTAATGGTCCGCTTATCTGAGCAAAACATCCCAACAGCTTTAATGATGTATGATGTTTTAGATGCATCCCTTCTTATCTTTTCCCCAGCAGGGCCTTCTCCAGGTTTACAAGTTTAAACACAACACCTACCCTTTATCCCAAACTAGCAAATATGACCCAAACGTTCTGCAATGGTGTGCCCCCCACCCCTTTCAGGGCCCACAAAGGCTCTTCTTCTTAGCCTGAGCAGTTAAAACATTTTAAAATACATTCTTTGGTTCAAAGTGGCTGCATCTATCCATATACTTGTCCCCAAAAAATAAATACAAGATAAGGAACAATTTTTGAATGGTATTGAATGCCCAGCCCAGATCATATCAGACAGAACTTTGTGTGTACCAAATTAAAAAGTTTTGTGCCTATCAACTTCACCATAAAATTAAAATGGCAATCACTTCCTCGTCTTCATCTTCTCCCCTTGAGGATGTTGATTTGCCCCTCGAATGAAGACCTGAGATTTTTCCTGCTCCACCCAATTAAAGAAAATCAAAATGGTCATCCTGACAATAGCTGGTGCATATGTTTGGGTTATATTCTCTTTATACCCAAATTCTCTATCCATAAATTGCGTAAGCTACAGGATTTAGACTTGCATATACCACTGCACATAATTGTGACCACCACTAGGTGCTTCTAGGGGAGTAGATCCAATTGTTTAAGTCCTTGTTCCTTGTGTGTCATGGTTGTGCCAACACATTAAAAACTAGGATGAGTTTTGGAATCACTGTCTGTTCCAATCAAAATGCTTATTAGCATTCTCATTAAAACTGAGAAACACAATGATACAACAATAACCATGCATCCAAGGCTCTATATTGTGAACTAGGTGGAATCTAAATTGTAAACTAGGTGGAAAGCACGAGATCATGCTCTGACCAAACATGTTGATAACAGGTGCTTCAATCTTCATTCTTCCCATATTATTTCTAACTAAAACAAACATGAATCCAAGTTGTCTACCCTAAATTCTTATGAATCTGGAATAAAATAGAATTTTGATAAGATGAAAAGCTCAAAAGGCTGAGAAAACTGAAAATCCCACCTATATTTGGAAATTTTGATGATGACGACTCTGATACAGGCAGCCACCAAGATTTCTATTTACCACCAACCATACTTGCTAAAAAAGAAGAGAGGGAGAGAGAGAGTTCATGAAAAAAATCAATGTCTCTTTATGTTGATGTTCTGATTCTGATTTTAAGCTGGTGAACCTCAACACTTAAATGCCAATCCACTCTTATTAGGACTCTTTCATACTCAACCTTGGCTGCAAATAATTGTTAATCCAGGCATATGTACGAGTCACCTGAGTCAGGCGGTCTTGATGAGTAAGGGATTACATCTAATTGCAGGATTCACACTACCATACAATTGGAAAACGTCAATGGTATCACACTTACCTCTCTGCATTTCAAACAAGAGGGTTTACCCTATCAATTGTGCATAGGTAATCCTATATTAAGCCCTGCATTTTAAAAGTTGCACGTTGTATTTACTACCCTAATTTGCAAAGTTATTCAGTCAAAAAAGCATTGAGGGTAATAATGGTTATCAATCGTTTTGAATGTCTGGTGTGAATCAAAGACACTTCAGAAGAGGTTGACCTGTTCTTCAACCTGATATCAGTTGAAGGATTTGACCCTCAGATGATCAATCCTTCCAATTTGTTTCAAGAGCAGTCCATCTTACATTCTTGCAGGGCACATCCATTTTCTAATAACTATACTGTACTGTTCACCTAATATGGAGCAGAGTAAAATGTCAAAACTTTACACAAGTTGAATAGCAAACATCAAAGTTTCCTATTCAATTTCAGACTCATTGCTAATGCCAAAATGAAAAAAGAAAAAGACCACCACATCGTAAAATGCTAGAGGAATAATTCAGATAACAAACTTCATAATCATTTTAAAAATAAGAAGCTCGCCACCACATGGTCAAATGCTTGTATAATAATTCAGATAACAAGAACTTTGTCTTCATTTTAAAAATAAGAAGCTCACCCAAATGGTCGGGCGAAAAATCTCACATGCAGTATTCTCCCAAAAACCTATTTACCATATAGTTGTTGAATTCCATAGCAATAAGATAAAGGATTTTAATAACAAAGATATATATGATTTTACACATCTCCAAAGCTGATAACATCCAACTTCCCTCGAGTATTGAATTCCCTTGTAGAGAGATTATACATATAAAACATTACAAATAATGCTCCACTAATTTTGAAAAAAAAAATAAAAATTAATACCCTGACAATTATTTTGATACTAGGCTGCACACTTAGAACCCCACAATACATCACCAGGTACTCAGAAAGTTAACTTATTGAGTACATTCTTATAAAGGCCTGCCACCATGAAGTACCACAAAGCCCAAAAGATTAGAGATGGCAGCCTACGCAATTGCAAGCTTTTGGGGTGAATGAGCAAAAGCCAAATGGCCTATTGGGTATGTTACAATTGATAGCGTAGCAACAAGGAGAAGGGAGGCACAAGTGCTTGGCGCCTCCACAGCAAGTGCAGGGAGCACATATTTGGAAACTGCCAAGCTTTCTTCTTGTTTCATTGAAAACATGAGGTGGGACTCGAGATAAAACATGGTGCATATCCCATTCTGTTTGATTTGCAGATAACCTCTCAATATCCACCTGCATGTCAAGTTCGATACAAATCCATCTCAGCTTCCATTCAAAGCCTATATTGCATTCACCCCCATGATCCCAAATGCATGTTTTACAATAAAACAAAGATCTTCGCAAACTTAAATAATTGCATACCAACATTCTGGCTTAGTACGCCATTTTGTTCAGTGAAGGCGTAAATCTTACCGATTCTTCTTCGACCGGAACAAATGCACCTTTTCCTTTTCCGGAGCAGATGACAACTGGTAATGCAAGCAAAATAATCCACAGCTTGGATAGCATTGTCATTGAGGCAGTCTCAAAATAAACTGGCTAGGTCTACTGCAATATACGCGGTCTTTATCAAGTTTTCTCACTATTTGTGATTATAGCTTCTTCAGGTTCTGCAAAAAATAGTTACGAGGAGTTAAAACCCTCCCTGCCAAAGTGTAAAACCCTGCATTTGCTATGTAAAATTTCTTAGTCTCAAAACTTTCGCAAAAATTATGTTTTCAAGAAAGATATACCATCTTGCGTGCTAATTAAAACCATTAGTATTTGCTTGGTGTCAAGAACTTTTTAAATCTTTGGGAACATTTTAGCATTACAGACAAAATATTTACTGTTCATTTATGTCTTTTTTTCCAAAAGGAAAACAATAAAGATGTCGTACACTATACACTTGCCCGCTCTTACCATTTTAAACCAAAATTTTCTCCATTATTTGATCTTCAAAAGGATATTTTCTCTTTATCTTCCTGTTATTTTAGTTTAAACAAAAATCCAAAACAATGCAGTTTTAAGAGGAAAAAATTGGATGTTCTTTAGCTATCGTTTCTTCCACTAGTTCATTTCAACTAAATTTAGCCTCACGAAGATATCCAATTGCTAACTTGTTTTAATCCTTCTGATTTGAGAAGAAACTCACCAGTTTTCCACGATCATGTTTTTCCATCAGACATTTTCAGCATAAAAATAGCATTTATTCCCCCTCGTTAACCAATATCGCCGTACCTTTTAATTTTAGGACCGCATTCGCCAGATGCTGCGAATTTTGTCGTCACAACTACGAAAAACAGTAGACAAAAGCTATAAGTTGTACGCGGACGAAACAAAACTGTCCCGCATTAATCTCTCAACAAGATTCCAACAAGCCTATCAGCAACCTCCTCAACAGCAAGCTCGCAATTCTTCTCCGCTCTTCTCATGCTCGACAAAAAAAACCTATCATTCATTTGGGAACAAGCACCGTTCCCTTCAAATATATCGTTTTCAGCTCACAGATTCGTCTTCTTTAAAGCAAATATGCCGCACAGTTGTTGCGGGACCATGGCTTTAACTGGTACTTCCACTTGCAGCCTTTTATCTCTTCCCCTGAAACCTGTGAATAATATTACACACATAAACCAGAAATATCGTCAAGCTCGTCAAAGAAAGTTAAATTTCCAGCGCAGCAAAGTTTCCTACGGGGCCATTTTCCATTTTCCGCCGAAATTTCAGTCAATCGTCAGAAATTACTGGAACAGCCATATTCAATACCGCTACACGCGTCACTAGGGACTGCGTGCAAAATCAATGACATTAAATTTCACGATGTTCACGTCATAACAACGTTTCAACAACCCCTCCACTCCCGTGACCTTCAGGGTAAATCGATTCAAGAGTAGTTCATTTAAACACAAGGAATACATGAAGTACGGATATTTGTGAAACTTGTAATTTAAAGCTTACCATTGGCGGGGAGATTCAAGCTTCAAGCTTCTTCCATGTATTATAGAATCTTTAGCTGCTGCTGCGTGAAATTCCAGTCAATTTTTCATTAAATAACAATTTCAAAGAAAGGCGGTGATTAGAACCCTTGACCTCCAGGAAATTTAAAGCGTAAAATTTTCAATATCATGCTACATTTTATATATTTTTAACACGTGATTAAGTAAATAATCTTTAAATAATAATTTTTGTGATGCAATGCTTTGTCGGAATTTGCAGTATATTTTGGCCGTTGTGGCATTTTCAAAGATGTCATCGTACCATTATTTGTTCGTATCCTCTCCATTCTGTGGGCCGTTTTCTGGCATCAATTTAAAGCGTACAAAACATCATTTTTTACATTGGAAAAGACTGTGCTACCATTTTAGGTAGCAATTTCCGGTAACTTTCTCACAAATTTACCAGGTTTCCCTATTTGGACCATTTTTAGAAAATTCAAAACCATCACATTTCTCCCTATTCTGGCCCATTTTTAGAAAATTAAAAACCATCACATTTCTTAGATTTTTGCAAGCAAACAATTGTTGGATCATTTAGTGTATATAAATCCTTAGATCCTAACTTGACTAAGTGTCTACTATTTTTTCATAGATTTTAAACCACTTCAAGCTTTCATGTAAAAATTAATAAAATTGATAAATAAAGTGTTAAAGCATCTTAGTCAAGGATGACACTTTCATTATTCATTATCCTTGCATTATCCGCAATGTACATAAATCATTCATTCATCAGAATGTAAAAATATTCAACATACATCTACAAATAAATTGCATAATAAATTTTACACAACAAAGTAGAGATTGATAATACCCTTGAGGTAGGACAACATCGTACAATGCTATTTATTGAAAGGAAGTCACTTCACAGGATCTTCAGCTCCACGAGCAAAGACTTCTACAAATATACTTCATACATGTCTTTTACAATGGGGGTGCATCTCTCTTTATACAAGAGTGTGATAGTTCACCTTTTATGAGTTACAAGATCATCTATGTGGTGGTTCACCTTTTATGAGTTATAAAGTGTATAATAATATGACAATACTCCTTGTGGTCACATATGACAATATTCTCCAATAGTTACAAATATGATTCTATGACATACCTATTTCTAATTTGACATGTGGCCTTCCTTAATAATTGATTTACGGTTCATACCATTATACAATACAATATTAAATTATTAAGTACCTACCTTGGATACCTAACATTCCATCCCCTTACAAAATGTTTTGTCCTCGAAACATTAAAAGAGACTAAATAATATGATCTTTTGAACCATGTTGAGTACTAGTACCAATCTCGAGCATCCATCCATCTTAGTAAAACTATGATTGATGGTGGTGTTCATTGATGCCAATGCCATGTGTTGGAAACATAAATTTCATTTTTTCTTCCAGATTTGCTTGTATTAACGACCAAAGTTTGAACTTTTCTAGTTTTTTATATGTCCTTCATAGCTCCTTTGTTGCTCTATGTCTTGTCTCCATGATTATTGCCTCTGATGGTGGTGTGGGTAGTGATATACTCCAACCTTAGCATGTTCCATATTTGCTTGTATTAACGATCAAAGTTTGGACTTCTCTAGATTCTTATATGTCCTTCATAGCTCCTTTGTTGCTCTATGTCTTGTCTCCATGATTATTGCCTCTCATGGTGGTGTGGGTAGTGATATACTTCAACCTTAGTCTGTTGTTCTACCTATTTTTGCTTTTCTCTCTTGCTCCCTTCTTTTTGTTCATCTTTTGTTTTTTTCTCTTCCATGATCTTTGTTGTCCCTACCATAACTTCTTTGTTTTCCACTTCTTAGACTGGGAGATATCTTGAAATGTTATCTTCTTCTTCTTATATCATAGCTTCATGAATTTCTTTTGCACATTGATGTTAATAGTGCCCAAAGAATGCAACCAAGGATAACCAAGAACAATATCTACATCATTCATCTCAATAGTATGAAAATCTGAACATAAAACATATTTATCCATGGTGAGGTTCAAATCTTAAAAAAAATGAACAGTTTTACCTTCAAGTTGTATGTCTTTGATTTTCGTTGTTTGAACTTGCAACCTCTTAGTCAAAGACATGGATAAAATTACATTTGTTGCTAAGGTTAATGGAAACAATAATTTTATTTTATTTTTAATGCAATCATGAACTTGCAAAATAGGATTATTACATTCAGATAAATACTTTTATCATTGTTTGGCCTTGACGCAGAAAGTGTAGTTTCCTTAGCCTGCACATTATTATATTTTTTTTTTATCTTCATTTACTTGAAATGCAACTTCAAATTCTTCCCATGTATATGTACAATTACGAGCACTAGCAAACTCCATAAACTAGGATGAAGCTTCCCCTTGTAAATAAAAACAAAAATTACTTTTCCAAAAAATATTAGAAGATTGTGAAGACTTAAAAAGTTGCCACCATTCCCAAGCATCACTATCATCCTCTCCATTGAATATTGGCAACTCCATGATTTTTTTTCAAAGCAGCTAGGGTTTTAAATAATCGGACTTTCTCAAAAATTAAATTTTTGAGATCTCATCTATTTTTTTATTCAAACAATTAAATCTATAGATTTTCTTTAAAACAAAGCAAACAACAACTAATCTGCTTATCTGGATTTAAAGTAATGAATTTTTTTCCCTTTTGCATGAATTTTCTGTACAACCCAAACACAACACCAAAAGCCTCACTTGCAACAGTTGTAACACTTTTAATACTTAATAAAATTTAACAAGTGAGTAGTCATTTTTGTAGTACTCAAAATAACCTGCATGTTGATGCAAAAAAATTCTGAAAATTATTGCTAAAAGGTTTAATACTCGCGCAACACAAAAACAACCCCAATAGCCCAACCTCAAACAGTTGTAACTCTCTCAATATTGATCAAAATTTCACAAATGAATCTTCATATTAAGCAAAAATATTTTGAAAATGACTCCTAAAAAATTTAATATGAATTTTTTTCTTTTTGAAAAACATTTGTGTGGCCAAAAATAACATAAATAACACAACTTCAAACAACCATAACTTTCTCAATACTAATCAAAATTTAAAAAATGAGCAGTCATTTTTGTAGTATTCAAAAATATCTACATAATGATGGAAAAACCTTTTGAAAATGACTGTTAAAATTTAATATGAATTTTTTTCTTTTTGAAAAACATTTGTGTGGCCAAAAATAACATAAATAACACAACTTCAAACAACCATAACTTTCTCAATACTAATCAAAATTTAAAAAATGAGAAGTCATTTTTGTAGTATTCAAAAATATCTACATAATGATGGAAAAACCTTTTGAAAATGACTGTTAAAATAAAAAATATGGCCTCTGCAAAATGTGGCATTTTAATAAAAACATGCCCTAGCTCTACAAAAATAACCCTACGTTGTTAAAATCGTTGCTCTAATACCAAATATTATGAACCTCTCTTCTCATAGCTATAAATCATTCACAAATATGTAATATTCAAGATGCATCTACAAATAAATTGCACAATAAATTCTACACAACAAAATAGAGATTGATAATACCCTTGAGGTAGGGCAACACCGTACAATGCTCCTTATTGGAAGGAATTCACTCCACAAGATCTTCAACTCCACGAGCCAAGACTTCTACAAGAATAATTCATACATACCTTTTACAATGGGGGTACATCTCTCTTTATACAAGAGTGTGATGGTTCACCTTCTATGAGTTACAAGATCACCCATATGGTGGTTCACCTTCCATAAGTTACACAGCGCATAATAATATGACTATATTCCTTGCGGTTACATATGAAACTATTCCCCAACGATTACATATATGATTTTTTGATACACCTATTTCTAATTTAACAGGTGGCCTTCCTTACTCAATAATTAATTTATGGTTCACACCATTATACAATACAATACTAAATTATTAAGTACCTACCTTAGGTACCTAACATATTGATTCAATTTTTTCCCTAAGTCAAACTTGTAAGTTTGCAATTCTATAAGCCTTCTCAAATATTCTTTTCTTTGCAAACCCTATTCCACTTACAAGGAGCAAACCTAAATTTTTCCTCACATGCTTTCAAGAGAAAGTCCCTTTGAGTTTTATCAATTTTAAATGCTATACCTCCTGGTAATCTTGAAAGTGATATCATATAAACCAGGAGGGTTTGCCATGTAATCTTTATGAGTTGTGCCTTCTCACCATGGTTAAGAACTTACCCTTCCAACCTACCATACATGCTTTCATTCTCTCCAAACAAAGACCCAAAGCTCCTTTTTATTTACCTTTATAAGACAAAGGAATACCTAATGGCTTTTGAAGCCTTATTATTAATGTAAGCTCATAGGATAAAATTCACATGATCAAATTTATGATAAGCGCAATATAGTAAGATCAATATAATGATGTAAATAAGAATAATATGAGCCAACTAATGTGTAAATTAAGGCTTATAATATATCAACTAATATTTATGAATTTATAAAAATATGAATGTACTAGCCTAAATCATACATGTACAAATCATGTAGCACAACTTACAATATTAGTTGCTCATAAATGTATGCAATCTTTATTACTCCTCTTCCTCTTACAAATGTATCATAAACTCTATTATAATGATGATAACAATGCTCTTTATACTTGCTATGCTCACTATGAATGTGATATATGTTATATCCCTCTATGGAGTAATATATAGCCATTATAGAGTGTTTTTTGGTTACTTGACTATTCTTTTCCTTATGCCAAGTATCATGACTCTTGGCTTCCCTACTTGACACTTGCATACACATGACTCTATCTTGTATGCACACCTATACATGACTCTTCACTTAGCACTCTCTAATCTAAGGACACTTGTGCACACTTACATATAAGATACTTGTGCACATATACACACATTACACTTGCACACTTACTCACATGACACTTGTGCATTTCCTGCATATTATTACATTACATAAAATATTTACTCACACTCTAATCTAAGACTCAACCCTAGCCTAATATTTACAAGGTGTACCATGAAGGTACCAAAGGGGTGCATTAACATGTACAAAATAGTGTAATATCTCCAAGAAGACCAAGTAGGATGATGATTTTTTCAATTTAAAACCCTAAAATATGTGGAAAGTGTAATTTGATTCATTCCCAAGGATGATGTTGTGTGATATAATCTTTGACAGACCTAAGGGTATTTCATTGTATAATATAATTTAGTTATTATAATATTTTATTATGTAAGCCCTATGGGCTGTAATTAACCTTATCAAGGTTAAACCTACCTTATATCTTGTAGTTAACCTAAATCCCCTTTGTTGTGTCGACTTAGGTTAAACTTATTGGTATAATTTGAGGTTTTGGTATTGGTACAAATACCTCTCACTAATCATATTTTTGTATCGAAGTTTTGTGATTTTATTCTAGACACCCAAAAGTCACACATTGCTACTTCTCTCATCATCAGGACCAATCAATTTGCAAAACCCATAAAATTTGCATAAATTGACTTCAAAACACTATTTATTTATTAAAATCACTATTCATATTCTTAAGCTCCATTGGGCTACTTAAGCCCCTTCCTAAGCTTAACCCTGGATCCTCATGTGACCTCCACCATAACTCAACTAAGGTTGAAGTCTTTACCATGGTCAAAATTCACTTTATGGTCAAAGTCCACTTTATGGCTAAACACATGGTTAATTACCTTAATCATGATTAAAGTCTAGCCATGCCACCTCACCTAGTCTACTTTGACTAGTCTAGCCCTCCACCTCACCTAGTCTACTTTGACTAGCCTTACCACCTTTCAATCCTAATATTTCCTCCATATCACACTCTCCTGTGCATTAAATGACAAATGAAGACTTTTGCACATAAAAAGAAAAGCTTTCCACCTCATTATGTTATTTATGGCATGTGGATGGGTGAGGGATTCTCTCACCCAACAAAACTTATGAGGGTGGACACCTTAGGGGACACCTCACAACAACCACCTTATAATGCACACCTCACAAGGGAAACCTCATGGGACACCTCAACCCTTCCCCTAACCTTGGCAAACTCTATAAATAGAATATCATTTTCTCCATCTTTATCAATCCACCATTTTACATACCCAAACTCTGTTGGAATCAACCTAGAGGTCACTTAAGCCCTCTATTTCCATTAACTACCATGGAGGCTACTTGAGCCCTCTTTTTGCATCCTTTTTGTATGGTTTGTTGCTCTTGTTTGCAGGTTCTGAAGGTGACCTAGAAAAAATAGAAGAGGCCCCAACATCAAAGCATCATTTTGGTCAAAATCTATAGATTTTGGCCAAAATAGTTAGATTCACATAGACACATGTGAACAAAATGGTTTGCACATCAATGTGCTATCCTAATTATGTATTTATAAGCATGTTTTAAGGTCTTTTATGTCTGTATAAATACGACGTTTGATTAGGACAAGCCCCAAAAAATTCTAACCAAAATTTGTAGGTTTAGAAGGTCTTGAGGATAGGTCTGGCCTATGATGGCTCACGAGAAATAAACTCATCCACATTGAGGGATACAAGGAAGACATCTCCAATTGCTTACTGTTTCATTGAAGAGGGATTTCCTGGTGGGAAGACCCATTTTGTAGCCTTAAGGGGTAAGTTTGTAAAAGGATATCACTTGTTATCCTTTTTATTGTAATTCTAAAGCAGCAATTTTTATGTATATCATTTTGGCACGCTCGATGGGACCCCCACCAAGTTATTGCTTTTTCTTAGCTTGATTGCTAACTAACTCATCATTTGGACCATTTTTCTATGTTTTAGTTGTTGAAAATCTAGAACATAGTCCACCAAAGTCCTGAGAAGCACTTCAGGTTCACAACTACAAAATTTCACACCCCTTTGATAGGTTCTCACAAACACGTGCAAACAAAAAAGTTCACACAATGGTGTGCGAACCTACAAAACCACATTATAAATTGGTCCCTAGCAACAAGGTACCTATTTCCACACATATACATCAACAGTAAGGAAACCATATCACAACCAGGAGAAAATATAGAACTAGCCTCATTGGCCTTCAACCTACTAAAAAAATCTAGAAACTCCACATTCGTACGACAATATGCGAATTTAGAAGAATAGTCAGATTCACACATGGGTGTGCGAACATCTCCAAATTGCAAATTTTTACAACACAAACATAGATAGGACCTTCTGTGATACTTGGCATCAGGTATTTTGCTCAGGCACTATTATTTTTATCTTTCAAAGGTTGGTTCTCTCAATGGTATGCTTAATTAAGGTAGTACTTTCCTTTTCAAAAGCAATCAATATAGATTTCCCTTCAAAAGCATTAGATTGATTCTATGTTTCATTTCAAAAGCATCTTAGGTTAAATGTGTTTCTCTTTTCAAGGTATTAGATTAAATTTTATTTTCTTTCAAAAGCATTTAATCTAGATTTTCTTTTCGCATCTTAATCACATATTTCCATTTCAAAAAGCATTTAGCATAAATTTGCTTTACAAATTGCAAGTAGTTAAATTAGTCTAGTTTATTTCTAAACACATTAGATTCAACACAGCCACCACACACTCACATTTCATTCACATTGATAATATTTGCCTTCATCACCAACCTCCAATTGAGACTGGTGACATTGGATTTCATCTCCTTCCACCAGCTCACTCCCTAGTCACCATAGTAGCCTCTGTGAGTGGTTTTTTGGCCTTCATAATGAGAAGATACCCTACCCTTAAGAGACCCTCAAAGTAGGTTAGGATTAGATGTCCCTGCTCACAAGTCTTTTTGTATAATTCATGAGTTGGTAACTATCGTTCTTGACTAAGCCCACCCAAGACTGAAGTGAAAGCATGGGTATGTCGATAGTAGGTATTAGATAATACCACCTCTTTTTATAAGAGGTATTTTTACTTCCCCCTTTGGTTATCTTTTTATTGTACCTTCCATTAGCCGCCATTCGCCCATTGCCACATAGTGGTCCTTTGCACACCTTTGGGTGTTGTAAAACCACGTGCTTTAGCATACCTTTTTAACATCCATCTACCTTATTGGTTCTAGGTTGGTTAACATCATCTAAAACACATTTAAAAAAAAAGACATTTGCTTACTATTTTTAAGTGCTTTTGGGTCACAAAAACTGTTACAAAACCATCAAAACAACCCAAAACTCACTTGCAAGACTCCCACAGTCTATTACTATAGAATTTCATTGAATTTGTCCATTTTTCTTAGATTTTCATAGGCACGTGTGAACCTAAATATTCACACACTGATGTACAAACATTATTTTCAGACCATAGATAGATATAGAAATAGACATAGAGCACACAAAAGGCTGATTTTTTATTTATTTTTATTTTGAACATCTATTCTTCACTTCCTTTGTTTTAGGTTGGATAACATCATCAAAACTCACAAAAATAATAAAAATATTTACTTATTATTTGGTGTTAATTTTGGCTACATCTAAGCACTTTGGGCACACAAAACTGATCACAAAACCATCAAAATAGCCCAAAACTCACTTTCGGGACTCTCATAGTCTATTACTATCGAATTGCACTAAATTTATCTATTTTTTTTAGATTCACATAGACACATGTGAACATAATTTTTAGGCCACAAACAGGTCTAGAAACCTTAACAAATACATAGAACAACAAAATGTTCACTAAAATCACCCTTCCACCTTCATTTCATCACTCTTCACTCCAAATCATAACCCTTAATCGAGTCCCAATCACAACAACAAATGCATCTAGCTATGGAGATTTATCATAATCTCCCTTCTTGTCCAGCCAATTCATTAGGACACTCAGAGGAGATCACCTTTGTCCATTCTCAAACTATTTCTACTTCTTCGCATAACGCATCCCTGTCTCATACATTATGCACTAGGATTTTATCTTATGATCATGATCTAAGGTATCAAGCTCATCATCCTTATCCTCCCATGAGCCCCCACATGAGGATTACTTTCTCGTCTTCACACCATCATTCTTCCTATCACGCTTCTCCTCATCAAGGACCACGTCATCCATCTCTTCTTACCTCACATCAGTTTCCATTTTAAATCGCCCAACCCATTGGCATTCCACAACCTCATTGTCCCCTATTCCAACCTTATTTACCTCATCCATCTACATATTCTTCCCCATACCAATCAACACCCACCACAACTAGCATATATGGTATTCCCATCTCCACACCACCATATTATCCTTCCATCGATATGCAACACATCTTAGCATGTCTCAACAATCTTGAATTGCACCTGTGCCATTGTCGATGTCATACATCCACCCATAATCCAATCATGATAGGTCCTACAATGCCTCCACTTCAACAAACCCCTCTTCCTCAAAGGTAGGGTTGTCTAAAACCTAGGTGCACAATCAATCCATCACTACCTAGTCAACCTCCCATTCAATCACAATGTTCTCTGCATCCTCCTCATGTTGTAACTACTTTCTCTAAGCCCCTATCTCACACTTTTTAGCAGTTGCATGGCATAGGGTGCTTAACTTTACCTGAGATAAAATTGACCGATCCAAGTTACCCAAAACCAAGAGGATAAAATGAGCATCATGTTTATATCTACCATTGCCAACAAGGTCATGATATGAACAACTATCATGTTTTCAACCAACTAGTCCACAATATGATTGCTCAGGAGGAAATACAACAAAATAATCAAAAACAGGGCACATATCCAAATCCATTCCCCCAAAAAATACCTCCATGATCACAAGTTGATACTTGGGTATCTTCACCCATCCCTCAACAAGTTCATCATGTCAATGACCACACTTCTTATCAATATGTTAGTCATACCAATCTTATGACTAGCAATCCATGACCTCTACGACACTATCCTCCAACAACATAACATTTATTTTTTATTTATTACGATAATGATCCATTATTTTTCTAAATCTACTCCATATTTCCTCACTTATCCAATTTTATTTTCTTCTACTCCATCATCATCCATCGACCCTCTAACCACCCATGTCGGTTTTCACTTTTAAAAGGCCTAAAATTACGTATTATTTTAAAAGTAAGGTCATCTTCGACCCAAATTTTCCTTGATAGAATCACCTCCAAATTTCCCAAAAATACCACCATTGTATTGAGCTCGAAAAGAGCTTTTCAACGGTATACATTTTATCCAATTCTAACATCGTTTGATCTCCAAAATTGCAGAAACACTACACATGGATCAAACAGTCAGATTCACACAGGCATGTGCGAATCTATAGATTTGCACACCGATATGTGAATATGATTTTTCTAGTTGCATTTGTCATCTTATGAATGCATCTTGCCAACTGTGCTAAAATTTTACATTTTCTTCACCTTTCATTTTTCATCTTTTTCCTCATATTTCACAACTAGGGGAGTTTCTCTCCTTCCAACACATCTTCCACATCTGGGGGAGTTTCATCTCCTTCCCACCCATATTTCATGACTAAGGGTATTTAGATCATTTCAACTAATTTCTTATGATTGGGGAGTTTTATTCTCCTAATTCTAAATGATTTTGTGATTAAGGGATTGCATTCCCTTTTTCAAACCACTTCTACGATTGGGAGGGCAGCAATAACAACTGCTGCACTGTGCAGCAGTTGTTATTGCTGCCCACCCTCCACCCTCATTTCATCCTCTTTCCAAATATTTTCTTATCGGGGGAGTTCCCCTCCCTCCATATTCAAACTCCACCACATCTCATCTACTCATGATGGTGCCACCCAACATTGCAATCACAAATAAATCACCATCAAGCCTCAAACTTCTAGGCTCTCAAAAGGTTGTATTCTTTTGTTAAAGGTTGCATCCTTTGCCTTGCATTCACATATCAATCAACAAATCCATCGCTAGGCTCTCAAAAGGTTTCATCATTTTGTTAAAGGTTGTATTCTTTGTCTTGCATTTGTCTTTCAATCATTCAACAATAGTGGGTACCAGGGCAACAACAACCAATGTTGGTCCTACAACAACAACTCATTCAACAACAATTGGTACCAGGGTAACAACCACCAATGCTAGTATTGTAACAACAATTCATTCAACATCAATAGGTTCTAGTGCAACAACAATAAGTGTTGGTCCCACAACCTGCAACGCATTCAACACCAACAGATTCTAGTGCTACAACAACAAATGTTAGTCCCACAACCTGCAATGCATTCAACATCAGTAGATTCCAGTGCTACTACAACAAGTGTTGGTCCCACAACCTCCAACACATTCACCATAAATAGGTTCCAATGCAACAAGAACGAGTACTAGTCCTACAAAAATTCATTCTACATCAACTGGTACCAAGGCGATAGCAACCAATATTGGTCTCACAACAACCACTCATTCAACAACAACGGTACCAAGGTGATAACAACCAATATTGATCCCGTAACAACAATGGGTACCAGGGAAACAACAACCAATGTTGATCCTACAACAATAACTCATTCAACATAAATAGGTACTAGTACAAGAACAAGTATTGGTCCTCCAACAATAATGCATACCACATCAATAGGTTCTAGTGCAACAACAATAAGTATTGGTCCCACAACCTACAACTCATTCAAAAATAGTGGGTACCAGGGCAATAACAACCTATGTTGGTCCTGCAACAACTCATGCAATAACAATAGGTACTAATGCAACAAAAACAAGTACTAGTCCTCCAATAATAATGCATTCTACATTAGCAAGTACTAGTACAAGAATAAGTGTTGGTCCTACAACCTACAACTCATTCACCATCAACATGTTCTAGTGCAACAACAACAAGAACTGGTTCCACAACAACCACTCATTTAACAATGGGTACCAGGGCAATAACAACCAATGTTGGTCTGACAATAACTCATGTAACAACAATAGGTACCAGTGCAATAAGAACAAGTATTGGTCCTACAACAATTTATTCCACATAAGTTGGTACCAGGATGATAACAACTAATGTTGGTCTTGCAACAACTCATTCAACAACAAGTACCAATGCAACAACAACCAATGTTGGTTCCATAATAACAACTCATTCAACATCAATAGGTACCAGTACAACAAAAAGTATTGGTCATCCAACAATAATGTATTCCACATCAATAGGTACTAGTACAATACCAAGTCCTAGTCCCACAACATACAACGTATTCACCATCAACAGGTTCTAGTGCAACAACAAGTATTGGTCCCACAATAACCACTCATTCAATAATGGGTACCAAGGCAATAACAACCACTGTTGGTCCCCCAACAACAACTTATGCAACAATAATAGGTACTAGTACAACAAGAACAAGTATTGGTTCTACAATAACTCATTCCACATTAGCTGGTACAAGGACAATAACAACCAATGTTGGTCCAACAACAACTCATGCAACAATAACATGTACCAATGCAATAAGAACAAGTATTGGTACTACAACAATTTATTTCACATCAGCTAGAACCAGGGTGATAACAACCAATGTTGGTCCCACAATAACTCATTCAAAAATAATAGGTGCTAGGTTCAAAAGGTTGCATCCTTTTATCAAAGGTTATGTTAGGATCCTCTAGCCTAATCCTAATTATTTCATATCCTATGGTTAGTATAGTAAATAATATAATAATTAATTATTATATTATAATATTAGGGTTAGGTTAGCATTGTGTCTTTTCACTCATAACCCTAGAATGGGTATAAAGCATTGTACAATTCTATCATTCAAGGGTATCATGAATAAAATATAAAAACATATATGTTTATTGACCCATTGGAGAGATTTCCCAAACCAATGCAAAAGTGATTTGTTTCAAAAGTGATTCTCTTAAATTAGATATTATTTATTTATTTATTATTTAATTATTTGCTAGAACCTTCAGGGTTCTACCATATGGTATCAGAGCATGTTGGATCCAGCCATATTGGACCAAGAAGTTCGAAAATTGAAGGAAGAATTTTAGGGATGTAGGGAAGCACACTGGCAAAAACATTTAGAAAATATTATTAGTAAGTGCATTGAGGATCTAATGGAAGTAGAAGAAGAGGAAAATATAAAGAAGGAAAATGCAAAAGGAGAAGTTACTCCTAACCCTAATTTTTTTTTCAGAGGAGCCCATAACCATAGAACTTCAAAAAGTACCTATTACACTTCTAGAAAAAATAATCGAAACCTTAAAAATAAAAATTAAAAATTAAAAATTAAAAGAAGTACACTAGGAAGAGGAGGATATCAAGGACAAAAGCTTGCAAAAATTATGTTTTGCAGAATTGCATATGGGTGATTCACACAGTCAAGGTGAAAATCAACTTAATATAACCCTAACGCAACAAACAATTTTTCTCAATGATATCTCCAATATTATCCGCAATGATTTCTCAAATAGTTTATATAATGCCCAAGAAGGAATAAAGCTTTTGTAGATTTCAAAGGATTTGATCCAACAATGGATCACTTTGATCATCTACTAGTTATGTGGAACAATAGGTTACTCTCATCTGTGCGCCCTCCGCCATGGCCACCACCATTAGGGTAAAATTCTTCTACATAGTCACTTTGTCGCTATAATAGTAGCAGGAACTCAACATAGTGTAACAGAGTATAGCAACAGAAGACAATTAAAATTATTTTTATATTGTGCATTATGAATGCGATTGTGTGTAAAATTCTATATTCTGGAGCAGCAATCACTTGGCCAACTTTAAGGGAAACTCTTTTCCACATGAAAATAATAACATATTTATAATTAAACTATCCAATTAAACAACTAGACTCTGTTTGAATCCCATCAAATCCACCCACATCATACTTTTCAGGGTTTCAAGGGGAAAAATATCTTGTTGGATTAATAAAATACAAAAATCATGCTTATGAGATGGCCCACGTAGTCAAATTTTCAATCTAGTGAATAGTAGATGGCCTAAGCTTGTGAGGCCAAATCATGTCTTCGAACAGATTGAATAATAGATGGTTGTTGCACAACAGATTCCACCTGTGTGTAGTTAAATGATTTGTATTGTATTTATTTTTCTTACATATTTAACTCTTGAAAAGCACACATATAGGACTTTATTTATATACCTCTTTATTCCAATTAGTGCGTGCGGTAAAAATAAGGAGAATAAGTGTTTGTAGTCCTACTCCGCAGATCATACCCCACCATATTCCCTGCAACAGATGTATCGCAGCATTTAGTAAATTCTCCTTGTTAAATTGCCTTAAACTTCATTGACCATGGCAAAACAATGCTATTGTTATTTACCTTCGCTCCTAATTTAGCTACGAAACCCAGGACTATTCCAACAGGTAGACCAACCATGTAATATGATGCCAGATTGACAAACGCAACAAAATATTGCCACCCACATCCTATTGCCACACCTGTTACAAGTTACAACCACCCAGTTAGTCTATTGTAAGAGTAATTGGATTGGAAAATTGAAAATTGATATTCAGAAGTATGATAAAGCCAATACCTGAAAGAATAGGCTGGATTCCATTCAAGAACACAGATATTGCAAGTAATGGTGTCATCGCAGACACTGCTTTCGTTACCGTACTGCTGCTGGTGAATGGCCGGCTAAGCTCTTTGTTCAGTGCAAATACCACTATGGCAAAGAGGAGACTGATTAAGATGCAGGTGAACACTACAACCACAACCGAAAACCGTGCAGCTTTGGGCTGCTTGGCTCCCAACTCATTTGCAACTCTTGTACTGCAGATGAAAACACAATCAGAAACTATTAGGAATTTTGATTGTGTTCACATTGTAAAGATGCTGAAATGAAATTAGACAAAAACTATCATTAACGTCAATCACAGACCCCCAGATCTATGACAGGACATAGTTACTGTTATGATGCCAGCCATGATGTTGTGCACACTGCAGATTAAATGCTTTATGATGAAAGTTACATCAAATCATATTTTCCTTTATCATATTTTAAAGTAACTACCTACACTGACAAGCAAGCTCTACTGATTATGGAAAGCTATGTCAATGGCATGAAATCAAAATAAAAGTCATACAAACCATGCAGCAGCGCTGATACCCAACATCAGTTGCATATCCCAGTTCCAGTAATTCATGCTGCGCACACAAAATGCCTTATTTGGTTATTGCTATGAGGTCTGATTGTCTGCACATAATGATCTACATTGCTGCATGTAAAAAAAAAGAACCTTTACAAAATATGTCGAAACTTGACAAGGTGCATTGTGATCTCTTTATAGTTGGAATAGATACAATAGTCAACATGGATTTAGATGATCACCATATTGAAATAGAATCCAATGTAACATATGGATTAGACAATAGTCCCAAAATGAGAAATAAGCTTTGACGTATTTTTTCTATTAGTTTTCATTGAAGTAGTGTTTTTTCTTGTAGAATGGCATAGACGAAATGGGTGATGTGGCTACAGGATACGTGGTAGCTTGATCTTATTTCTACTAAGAATTTAGTATTTCATTGCACCTTGGAATGATATTTGCTTGTCCACATCAATCTCATCATACGTAAGAAGATGATTTTTTAGTCTTTATCCTGGGTGGAAATCGCCTGTTACGTTGCAACGATGCATTCTGCCACCTCCAAGTCAGAACAATGATCTGTGCCTAGTAGAATACAACACCAATATTCTCTACATCAAGGTCAAGGTTATTAAAAGGGATTAAAATAGCATTAAAAATCATTATCATTGTCATACATCAACTCGAAGACCATTTGAAGCCAAATGAGATTCATGTTGAATGTGTTAATGCCCCCAAGGATCACATATTATTAATACAATGTATAATTCTATTGAAGAAAGAAAATATTGGTAGAAAAAAACAACATCGAAAGTCATTTTAGCTAGCAGATTTGGAACATCCAACCAAGGTGTACATGCTCATTGATTATAAAGGGAGCGTAAGACAACACACAAAGATATTCAAAATTCAGTCATTCGCAGCATCCGCCTTGAAGGAAGAAGGTTGTGTCATATAAAATCTTACATCACTACCATAAAGGGGGATTCAAAAGTGCTAAATTCATTAGGAGAAGCAGCAGAGACATATTGGAAATCTACCACAACATAGCCAATAAGAGCATTTACATTCAAAGAAAAGACACACATGCCCTAAGTTCAGTGTCATTGAAAAACACCTCGTCAGCGTAAATAAACAATACACTAATCGATAAGCATTATGAAGTCAAGTGAAGAGTGGAGTCATTAAGGGACGTTCAAAACTTTTTATCATGCTGCTTTAAGTGTAACATCGTCTATTAAACAATTACCGAAATACAAGGTTAAAGAAAAAGAAAGAAGGATAGACATGATATTCTTCTACTTATAAAATATGGTGAACTTAAAGACGATATCTTAAATAATTTTAAAGATGTGGACAAACAAGTCCACCATGCTGCCATAAACCCTACAAACTGTGTCTTCCATGCGATGATGCTTAAGGAGACTATTTTTTTAGTCTTTTTAGCTTTGAGGATAAAGTTATTTTTAAGAGGGGTGGCTATCCTCTATCCTAACCCTAATTATTATTAATACTATATATTTCATATCCTATGGTTAGTATAGTATATAATATAATAATTAATTATCATATTATAATATTATTGTTAGGTTAGCATTGCATATTTTCACTCATAACCCTAAATGGGTATAAAACATTATACAATTCTATCATTCGAGGGCATCATGAATAAAATATAAAAACATATATGTTTATTGACCCATTGGAGAGATTTCCCAAACCAATGCAAAAGTGATTCGTATCAAAAGTGATTCTCTTAAATTAGATATTATTTATTTATTATTTAATTATTTTCTAGAACCCTAAAGGTTCTACCAAGTTACGCCCTTTGCCTCGCCTTCACAATCAATCACTAGGTTGAAAATATTACACCCTTTGCTTCTCCATCATAGTCAATTGCCAAGTTGAAAAATTTATGCCCTTTACCTCACCAGCATAATCAATCACCAGGTTAAAAAGGTTACACCCTTTGCTTTGCCCTCACAATCAATCACCAGGTTGAAAAGGTTATGCCCTTTGCTTTACCCTCATAATCAATCACCAAGTTGAAAAGATTACGCCCTTTGCCTCACCATCATAATCAATAAAAAATATAGAAAAGGTTGAAAAGGTTACGCCCTTTGACTCACCATTATAATCAATCGCTAGGTTAAAAAGGTTACACCCTTCGCCTTGCCCTCATAATCAATCACTAGGTTGAAAATGTTATGCCTTTTGCCTCACCATCATAATCAATCGCCAGGTTGAAAAGGTTACACCCTTTGCCTTTCCCTCATAATCAATTGCCAGGTTAAAAATGTTACACCCTTTGCCTTGCCCTCACAATAAATCTCTAGGTTGAAAAGATTATGTCCTTTGCATCACCATCATAATAAACAAATACCAGTGCAACAACAACAAGTAATGATCCTGCACAACAAATCATGCAAAAACAATAGGTGCCAGGCTCAAAAGGTTACATCCTTTTATCAAAGGTTGTGCCCTTTACCTTATCCTCACAATCAATTGCCAGGTTCAAAAGGTTGCACCCTTTGCTTTGCCCTACATCTAAAATTGGTCCACAACAATGAGGTACCTATTTCCACACACCCACATCAACGATAAGGTACATCAAGGGGATTAAAATCCTCTTGTTCCATTGGGATTTCTATCCCATATACCTTCCAAAAAATTGCCTCTTGTCATGATGTGTGCAAAGTGAAATCGTTCCTTGTAATTTTTATTGGTTCCTATAATTAGGGTTTATGCTCTTTTCTTGTTTGATTTATTTTGTGACTATTGTTAAGTCTATGAGTTTTATTAGATTAAGTGGTTTTCTTTTCAAAATTATTTAGTCTAGATTTATTTCAAACAACATCTAGACTAAGTCTATGCTTTTATTTCAAAAAGCATTAGATTAAATCTATGTTTTCATTTCAAAAAAAATATATTAAGTTTATGATTTCATTTCAAAAAGCATCTAGATTAAGTCTATGATTTCATTTTAAAAAGCATCTAGATTAAGTCTGTGCCTCATTTCAAAAATCATTAGATTAAGTCTGTGATTTCATTTCAAAAAGTATCTATATTAAGCCTAGCCTAGCATAACATAGCCTAGTATACACCTAGTCTAGGATAGACATCACATAGCCTAGCCTAGAAAATTTTCACTTCTTGTCTACTTTTTGGTCTTAGCAAAGATTTTGCTCCAAGGGGTAAATTTACTTGCTTGTACATTCTTGTACATTCGACATCAAAAACAACAAAAATCCAAAAACAATAACAACAATAATAAAAATGCAAACAAATCAAAACCATCCATTGGCAACATATCTTGCATTTCATTTTCCTCTTTTCCATCAATATTCTACTCCCTTTTCTCCCACATCTATCTCATCTGGATCTATGTCAATGTTGTATGGTCATGCTTCAAGCGGCTACATGCCTTCGATTTGATCTTATTTTTCTCTTGTCCTTCCTCTATCTCTTTTTTAGTTCTTGATCAATAGTGTATGGTCATGCTTTGAGCGGCTACATACCTTTGATTGATTACATCTCCTTCTTTCTTGTCCTTTCTACTTTTTTATTTCTTTCTTTCTTCTCTTTCCCTTTCTCCTCCATTTCACAGACTCACTTTTCAGCCCATTTCATCATCATCCACATCCATCAATCATGTTGATACCACCAATAATTGGTATTCAATTCACTCACAAAATTCATCCATACATGCCATCACGCTTTGTCCATATAAATTGGGTGAAACATTTGGATTCACAAAATTTGCATTAAAATATCTCACTTGGTTTTCTTACTCAGGAACAAGTTGGCCGCACTTTATTTTGCCTTCATAGGAATTATATCATATCATTCATTTTGCTTGTACATAAGCATTCCACCATGTCCTTCACCCATTGTTTTCATGCTACTGCATTGTTCATTATCATGTTGTCATATAAATATGCTTGTACATATGCATACATCATTTTGCATACAACAAACCATTAAAGGGTTAAACATACATTCGTTAGCATGCTTGTAGTGGTGTCCAATCCTAGTCTCAGTTGCATGGCCATTGGAAGTTCTTTTGTTGCTCAACTATTCATAGTTAGTTCAATCAACCAACATCGAAAGCCATCAAATTCTAAAGCATTTTGAGGCTTCCCCTGGTTGAGTTGAGTTCTTTTATGGACCAATCACACGTCTCACATCTTAAGCAATTTTTGAGTGTAGGGATAACAACACCTTCCATAAGCCTTGTCATAAAGCGAATGGTTTCCCCTACTCATACTATTATTTATGTGATCTAAAACTGAGGATCGACAAAAGGATAAGCTATTTAAAAAAAAAAGAGAAAAAGGTAGAAAACCAAAGGAAACACCAAACAGAGCACTACAAACAAAAAATCAAAAGAAAAAAGAAAAGAAAAAGAGCACCATCAAAAAACTTGAATCCTTAAGGTCCTCAGGTCCATAATAAAATCATGGGGTGATCTCCATTGTCAGCAATAGGCTATATATACCTGCATAGCAGTGGAGTATACCTTATAAATGGTGACATGTCTATCACATTAGCGACCTTATTTTCTACATACCATTGCATGCTTATGGATAAGCTAGCTTAATCGTCTAGGTTTACAATTGGTTAGTCTAGCCTCCCTCATAATGGATAAATGAACATCATGTGTACACACAGGTCCATGATAGGCTTAATCTCAATTAGGATAGCCAAGACTTCTGTGGGATATTGATTGTCTACTAGATGAGTTTGATTGTCCAAACTATGGTGTTTGAATTTCTAGAAATTCTTCTAAACATCTAACAATATTGGGAACAAGGAGTGCATAGCATCACCGCTAGTTTTGCCAATAATACATGTTATTTTCATAATGTTTGTACATTGTCATTCATTTCACATTAAAAGAGTCCATTACATTACCTCCATAAGTACATTTCCAATTGCATTCATCATATACATTGCATGTTTGTTGTATCATAATAAGGTATATGGTCATCACGACCATTCCATTATCTTTTATTACCTCAACCATTTGAGTTAGTCACAATCAAATACGAGTTCCCAAATGTATGCTCATACACACCCATTTCAAGTGTACATACAACACACTTCTTGCATTCATACATTCACATTTTGGTATATCTACAACTAGTCAAGTTCACGATACATATCATATACTTTATATCAAACATTGTTAATGCATTCTCAAATGTATTAAATCATCATCAAAATACAATATCCACCCATCTATACTACATTCATACATCCACATAATTATCACACATGTAAATAATGCAACCTCAAATATATACGATATATCAAAAATACCCTCAGGCTACAATACATGTTGTCCCACACATATCGGTCTTGCTTCGCATATGTGTACATACAATACATCAAAAATACAAAAATATGGCATGACTACCACCCTAAAAATATATCAAACTTGCTATTCTCTAAAGAGTCTTCCCACTCTCTTCATGTGGGCTCCACTACTTGAGGTATCTCTCTTGGATATACAAGACCTCCAGGTCATCTTTCTATCATTGCAACCTCTGCATATTGGCACCTTGTACCTTCAAATACTCCATCTCTCTCAGCTCTCACTCCATATATCTCTAATACTAGAGAGGCTCTATCCACCATCTATACTAAGGTTCAACTCTTCCAATCCATTATTTCATCTATTAATTCATCCTCTGCTACCATTTTTGATTGCTCTACAGTACAAGCAATCCCTCTAATCAACCTTACTAATTTTCCCCTTCAAAAGGCTTGAAATTGCACATTCATCACTTTCAAAAGAAGGGTCATATTTGAACCAAATTTTCAACTATCAAATCATCTTTTAGTTTCCCAAAACTACCACCATTGGATCAAGTTTGAAAAGATCTTTCCAACGGTATAAGTTTTGTCTAATTCTAACATCAGTTGGTCCCCCAAACTACAAAAATATTGCACATGGGTTAAATAGTCAGATTCACACAGTCATGTGTGAATCTTTTCGTTTGTACACCGGTGTGTGAACCTAAAATTTTTAGTTCCATTATTCATTTTATGCATGTATATGACCTTGTATAACATCCATTTTCATTTTCATCCTTTTTCACCTCTCATTTTCCCCTTTTTCCATCACCTCATTGCTATTTATCATCTTCTTCATTGCCAATTCATCGCTTGAAGAGGTAGACAATCATTCAAATAAAATATACCTTGCACATGATCAATAATCAAACACTCAATCTTGAAAATAATGTTTGTTCAAGAACTTTTCCTAAGACTATCACCAGTCCTTATTTGCTACGACAAACAAACAATAAAACTTCTCTTCTCAAAACAATTCCAATCCACCCAAATTTGGTATGTTGTGTTAGTAGTCACATGTTTACTCATGTGTGTATTACTTCACCAGGGCCACCAATGAGCCCACTGAAGTAATCATGAGTATGTCTATACATACTCAAAATTTCACTTCGGCAAGACAATCGAAGTGATGCAAGAACACCTGTAGATGATTGGATGATTTACCAGATCAAACCAAGCTTAAAAGTTTGTCAAAGACAAAGTTTCAAAGACATTCATCCCTTTCAAAGTTGGGGCATCCTACAATGGTCATGATAGCAAGACAATATTGCATCTACTTCTTCAAAGCAATAGTTATGGCTCAACATAAATTCCATAATCAACGACAATCATTCATCATGTTCATCATCCCTAACCACAACATTCACCATCCAATGGCATTCTTGTCAAGGATTCATCACTTCCAAAACTCCATCTCGTTCGCCATTGACCCTTTAACCATTCATGTTGATTTTTCCTTTCCAAAGGCTTGAAATTGTGCATTCATCACCTCCAAAATACGGATCATATTTGACCCAAATTTCCCCCACTCAAATCATCTCCAACATTATGCAAAACCACTATTATATCACATTATGCATGACTATGACATTGTATAACATCCATTTTAATTTTTCATCATTTTTCATCTCCTATTTTTTCATCTTTTTCAATCGAATCATTGTCGTTTCTCATCTTCTCCATCACAAATTCATTGCTTGAGGGGATAGACATTCAACAAATCAAAAAATATACCTTGTATATGATCAAACAACTTAACATCCAATCATAGATACAACAAATGCCTAAGAAATTTTTTGCTGAAGTTTATCTCAAGTCCTCATTTGCTAGGATAGATAGAGCATAACTTCTCTTCTAAAAAAAATATAATTCAAATCAAATTTTTGAAATACTTATTTCCTATGACTGTAGACAGCTCATGGATTACCTTATTCAAAGTGGTAGTCATGAGACCACTTTTGAATTAAGCACCTGACACAAATTCACCTTGTAGCATTAACGGTTTATCAAATAATATTAAGAACTCATCAATCAATCGAAAGAAATTTTTTGCAAAGGCATTTGTTCCTTCCACAATTGGGACATCCCACATTGATCACAAGACAAAATAATATTATGTATTCTTGAAAAATCAATCATTGCAACACTGCAAAGTATTGTATTCAATCACCTATTTATCAATGCATCTCTCTCATAATCATACACAATCATCCATCATAAATTATTCATCTTCAAAATCATCTCATTAACTCATGTCATCAATTTTTGTACTACTTCATGTTTCCACACAACATAATATAAAAATGGGTAAATGTATACACCCAAAAGTCGCACATTGCCACTTCTCTCATCATCACGGCCGATCAATTTATAAAATCCATAAAATTTGCATAAATTGGCTTCAAAACACTATTCATTTATTAAAATTACTATTCTTCTTCTTAAGGCCCCTTGGGCTACTTAAGATCCTTCCTACGCTTAACCCTGGGTCCTCATGTGACCTCTACCGTAACTCAACTAAGGTTGAAGTCTTTACCATGGTCAAAATGCACTGTATGGTCAAAGTCCACTTTATGGCTAAACACATGGTTAATTACCTTAATAATGATCATAGTCTTACCATGCCACCTCACCTAGTCTACTTTGACTAGCCTTGCCACCTTTCAATCATGATATTTCCTCCATATCACAATCTCATGTGCATTAAATGACAAATGGAGACTTTTGCACATAAAAAGCAATTTTAAATTCAAAATATTTCTACCTCATTATGCTATTTATGACACATGGATGGGTGAGGTATTCTCTCACCCAACAAAACTTATGCAGGTGGACACCTTAGGGGACACCTCATAGAAATCACCTCACAATGCATACCTCATAAGGGACACCTCAACCCCTCCCCTAACCTTGGAAAACACTATAAATAGAATACCATTTTCTCCATATTTATCAATCCACCATTTTACATACCCAGACTCTATTGGAATCAACCTAGAGGTCACTTAAGCCCTTTTTTTGCTTTAACCACCATGGAGGCTACTTACACCCTAATTTTGCATCCTTTTTGTATGGTTGGTTGCTCTTGTTTATAGGTTTTTATGGTGATATAATAAAAAATAGACGAGGCCCCAACATTAGAGCATAATTTTGGTCAAAATTCATAGATTCTAGCCAAAATAATCAGATTATCATAGACACGTGCGAACAAAATGGTTCACACACCCATATGCAAACTTGATTTCCAATAGTCCAAAGGCTCTAGAAATAGGTAAGTATACTTTCTAACTGGTCCTTTAATCATTTTATGTATTTATAAGCATGTTTTAAGATATTTTTTATATGTATAAACATGGAGTTCGATCAAGACAAGCCTCAAAATGTTCTAACCAAATTTTGTAGGTCTAACAGGTCTTGATGATAGGTCTGGCCTATGATGGCTCACGAGCAATAAGACCATCCGTATTGAGAGATACAAGGAAGACATCTTCACCTACTTTCTGTTTAATTGAAGAGGGGTTTCGTCATGGAATGAACCCATTTTGTAGCCTTAAGGGGTAAATTTGTAAAAGGATATCACTTGTAATCCTTTTTATTGTAATTCTAAAGTAGTGGTTTTCCATATGTTTCACTTATCGATGAATAATACAATGATTATTTATGGTGTTTATGGGAACCCTCCAATATTTGTGTTTGTTTTCATTTCTTTTTTCTGTTTACGCTTTTTGTATAAGATTTGAGTGGATGGATTGCTTCTATTTATTTCTAGAAAATATTGTTAATTGCAACATGGTATCAAAGTGCGTATGGAACTTTAGTACTTGGTCATGCAGGAAGTATGATCAAAGCCCTTGATTATTCTTTTTATCTCTTGGATAAATTATTTTCCAAAGTTTTATGAGCTAGGTACAACATACAAAACTTTGGCAAAATAACTTTTATTTTTGTTTCCTTTTGGTTATTATTGTATGAGTGTTTTGGTGAAGGGAATATATGTTGAGCATTTGAGGTGTTGTCATTGTTGTCAACACTTCTACTTTTTATCCTAGTTGGCATCCTATTCATCATGGTGATTATGCTACAGTTTGGGCAATGTTGCAAAATGTTGTGTGTATTTGAACACACCTTTTACGAAGACTTTGGAGGTATAATTTGTGGTTATTACATATCTTATTTCTCTTTGTTCTATGTTTATGGCACATTTATTTATGTAAAGGTGATATAAGGTTGCAATTGTATTTTCTATGTGCCTTGATGCTATATTGTAACATTCAACATTTATTTATTTCCACTATGTCATCTCCAAGTTCCTTGGAATGTGTTCCAAGACCTAGGAATGGAGGGAAAATTGATTTTAATTATTTTATAATGCATCATAAGGGTTAGGAATTATTTCCAGTTTTTATTGGAATTTATTTTGTGGTGAAAAAATGGAAATATGCTAATTGGGGTGTTCAACTTGTTGTGGGACCCACTTTATGACATCCATCATAGTGGTGTAAGGAAATAATATTTTGCTGCCCTATTTTTGTGGGATTTTGGAGATATGGGATGTGATAATTGCCAAATTAGTGTTTAGACACTTTAGAATATTCTTTTGGTTGTGTAAGAGCATCTCCACTTTGATTGGCAGCTAGTGAGTGTGTGTAGTGGTGCTAGCAACAATTTCTTTTTTGGAAAATTAGAAATTTCCTCAACTCGGGCGTGATTTTTTGAGTGATTTTCTACTAATGGTTTTAGAAACAATTTATGGTTTCTCTCCATCTCATTTCTCTATAAATTCAGTGTTTGAGATGATGGTATTATGGAGTTTTTGTTGAGAGTAACAGGGTGCTGTCGGAATGCTGCCAAAATTTCTATAGAAGACATAAGTGTATAGATTTTAACATGCAAGTTTGGGAACCTATTGTGGATGGAGAGAGAATCATATTGATATGTTTATTGCAGGTTTTGGATCAGATTTTACAGAAAAAATCATTTTGCAGTGGTTGTGTGCATAGTTGGTTTGCAGCAGTGTTGTTGGTTTTGATCTTGCAGGCTTGTTAGAGCTTGCTTTTACTGGAAGTATTTTTATGCTTTATTTTTCATCATCTTATTATTATTTTTATCTGATATAGGTGGGTTGCAGCCCTCCTTCTGTTGTGGTAGATAAACTTTAGTGTATTTCATTTTGAGGCTTGTTCTATGCAGTAGTCATAGCAAGCATTTCTCTTTGGGAGGTTTTTTACCCTTGTGGTTTTCCTCCGGCATATCATGTGTTGTGGGTTGTTTCTCTTGCATATATGTTGCTGCTATACATGAGTTTATTTCTATTTTAAATCATATTTCAAATTGAAAATTAAAGTTTTAAATTGCACAGATTCACCCCCCCCTCTCTGTGATTCAAAGGTTTCTGCAATTTAAGAAGCAAAGGACTTAAACAATCTCTCACTAGATGAACTACATGGCTCTCCTATTGCATATGAGATGAGAGTTGGTTGTAGCAAGTATAATGAAAATTAGAGTGCTTTCAAAGCATTCAAAAACATGAAATTGAATACACAATCCGATGAAGAGAGATTCTCTGATGAAAAGCAAGCAAACTTTGTTCGAAAATTGAAAAGAGGAAAAGGGAAATACAATGGAAAGTTGCCATTGAAATGTTTTGAGTGTGGGCGCATTGGGAATTTTGCTTCAAAATGTCCTTACAAGGAGAATTAGATGATGATGGTGAGAGTCACAAGAACAAGAAGGAGTACAAAAAGAAAGCTTCAATATTTAGCAAGATATTCTCAAGGAGAAAGGTTTTGATGACACATGAAGATAGTGATTCTTCAGATGAGAGCATAGATGATTCAGATGAAGAGGCTATTGAAGTCCTCTTTATGACTATTGAAGACAAATCCAATTTAAATGCAAACAAAGAGGATGATGAATCTGAAATTGATTTTGAGGAAGATCTTGCAATAGCATTGGAACAATATGAAATTGAGAGAAAGAGAAACAAAAGGATGAATGAAAAGATCAAGGAGCTAAACAAACTCAATGAAGACTTGTTGATGCAACATGAAGAGTCAAAAAGATTTTCTGACCAAAATATTTCAGATTTAGAGGAGTCCAATAATGTGGCTACAAAAATGATACAAGACTTAAAAGTTCAATTTGAAGAGTCCAAGAAAATAATAGATGATCTTAAGAATCGGGTATGTGAAAAATCTGATTTGTGTTGCAAACTAAAAGAGGAGATTGTTACTTTGAGAAAGCAACTTGAAAAGGCTAATTTGGATTTGAGCACTAATTTTAAATTTCATAAAAGTTCTAATCAGCTTGATGAGCTTATTGGTAGTCAAAGATACACCAAAATCAAGTTTGGTTTGGGGTTTGATGAAGGTGAAAATTCATATGTTGCCAAAGATGCAAAATCAGTTGGTGAAAGCTTGAAGAATGAGAAACCCATTGTAGAGCAACCCCAAGGAGATAAAAAGAAAGAAGAAAAGGTCTCAAATCAGACCAACAATATAAATATGCCTTATCATACCATAAAGACCAGCAATGATGAGTTTCAAAAGGTAAAACATCAAATGGGAAGAGCACCTAGAAGGAGTTTCAATTCATGGCATCAAGTTCAATACAAGTATACTCCTTCCTTTTCTGGTTATTGTTTTAAGTGCAATACTTATGGTCACAAGATGATGGATTGTAGGCTTAATTTTAGGCCTAAGAGCTTTGTTAGTCACAACTCATTTGCTCCTCTCATTGATTTTCATGGAGTGTTACAAGTGTAATAACTTTGGTCACATTTCTAGAGATTGCAGAACTATTTTTGTGACTAATAAAATGCAGGATAGAAGTAGCAACAAGCCTCCAAAGGTGCAAAACAAGAAATCCATGATGCATAAAGACCATTTTCCCAAGAAGGCCATGAGGTATGAGGAAGATAAGAAATCAAAAAACAAGCCCAAGATGACATGGGTTGAGAAGGGAAAGTCAAAACAGGAAGACATTACTAAGCATGATTCATTGATTGTTCAAACCGCTTTCAAGGCACAAAGAAAGGCTGCATCTTGGATCATTGATAGTGGATGCGTCACATGACTGAAGATAGAAGGCAACTTACAAGATTGCAAGATTATGATGGTGGTTCAGTAAATTTTGGGAACAATAACAATGCAAATATTGTGGGTAAAGGTATGGTCAACATCAACAATGGTAAAATCACTTCTCATGATGTTCTTTTTGTTGATGGCCTCAAGCATAATATTTTAAGTGTTAGAAAAATGTGTGATAGTGGCAAATATGTGATTTTTAAATCAGATGGTTGTGAGATTAGATGTGCTATGAGTGGTAAAATATTGGCAAAGGCTACAAGAACTTCAGGAAATTTGTACAATATTTGTAGTGCAAATGAGAAAACATGCTTGGTTGGACAAGTTGATGATAGTTGGTTATGGCACAAGAGGCTTGGCCATATTAACTTTGATAGCTTGGTTAAGATCAGCTCCAAGAATTCAATAAGACATCTTCCAAAGTTGACTAAGCCAAACAATAGCATATGTGCATCATGTCAACAAGGCAAGCAAACCAAATCACACTTCAAAACTAAGGAATATTCTACAACAAGGCCTTTGGAGCTTGTGCATACCGATGTGTGTGGTCCTATGAGGACTAAAGGAACTAATGGTGAGAGGTATTTCATTTTGTTTATTGATGATTATTCTAGACTAACATGGGTATCTTTCATGAAGGAGAAATCAGAGGCTTTTATTTGTTTCAAAGTGTTTAAGGCTATGGTTGAGAATGATACAGAAAGAGGATCAAATGCTTGAGATCCGATAGAGGTGGTGAGTTCACTTCTAGTGAGTTTGATAATTTTTGTCATGAGCATGGTATTAGAAGACAACTTTCAGTAGCAAGAACACCTCAACAAAATGGGGTGGTTGAGAGAAAGAACAGAACAGTACAAGAAATGGCTAGAACAATGCTTAATGATTCACAGGTTGCAACTAGATTTTGGAAGGAAGCAGTGCATACAACAGTATACATACAAAATAGGTGCATGCTTAGAGTTCATAGCCATATGACACCCTATGAACTATGGACAGGAAAGAAAGCTTCAGTTAAGCATTTCAGAGTATTTGGGTCCAAGTGCTACATAAGGAGAGATGAGTACAATCTTGGCAAGTTTGAAGATAGAGCAGATGAGGGGATTTTCCTTGGCTACTCCACCAAAAGCAAGGCTTATAGATGCTTCAACAAGAAGCTTGGAAAAGTGGTAGAAAGTGCAAATGTGAGGGTTGATGAAGGACATGTTCCCAAAGTTGATCTTGAGGAGTCTTCACCATCACAGTTTGAACCATATGAGGAAGAAGAAGTGCAAGATGAAAACAAGCAAGTTTTAGAAGGAGAAGAACAAAGTGAAGCTACCAAGTCACCTCCAAAATACATCAAGAAGAATCATCCAATGGATCAAATCATAGGTGATCCAACACAAGGTGTGCAAACAAGGAGAAAATTGGTAAGACCAAATGAGCAAAGTCACTTTTCATTGTTATCACAAGTTGAGCCTAAATCTTTTATTGAAGCTTCTAAGGATAATAGTTGGACTCATGCTATGGAAGAGGAGATTAATCAAATTGAAAAGAACAACACTTGGGAATTGGTTCCAAGACCAATGAACAAAAATGTAATAGGAGCCAAGTGGGTGTTTAGAAACAAGCTCAATGAGGATGGCAAAGTTGTTCGAAATAAGGCAAGATTAGTGTGCAAGGGGTATGCTCAAGTTGAAGGTATTGATTTTGATGAAACTTTTGCTCCTGTTGCTAGATTAGAAGCCATCCGAATGTTTCTTTCTTTTGTTGTTCATAAGAACTTTAAGGTTTATCAAATGGATGTGAAATCTGCTTTTCTTAATGGCAATTTGGAAGAGGAAGTTTATATGGAGCAACCTGAAGGATTTCAGCTTGGGGATGAGAACTATGTTTGTAGGTTAAAGAAGGCTTTGTATGGGCTCAAGCAAGCCCCAAGAGCATGGTATGCAAGGTTGGATAAGTATCTTTTGCAGCAAGGCTTCCAAAAGGGTAAGGTTGATAGCAACTTGTACTTCAAAGTTGTTGATTCCCATCAGCTAGTGATTGTTGTTTATGTTGATGATATTATTTTTGGTGGAAGCAAAGATAGTATGTGTCATAATTTTTCTGCTGCTATGCAAAGTGAGTTTGATATGTCTATGATTGGAGAGTTGTCTTATTTTCTTGGTCTACAAATTGCTCAACTTGATAGAGGCATTTTCATTTCACAATCAAAATATGTCAAGGAAATATTGAAAATTTTTAACATGGAGGATTCTCAACCTGTGAGTACACCTATGGTAACCGGATGTAAGCTAAGTAAGGATGATGAGTCTCCTCTTGTTGATCAAACACTCTATAGGTCTATGATTGGAAGTTTATTATATCTAACTGCTTCTAGGCCTGATATTTTGCAAGTTGTTTGTATGGTTGCTAGATTTTAGAGTGCACCCAAAGAAACACATGTGAAAGTTGTTAAGAGGATTTTCAGATATCTCAAGGGGACTATGGAATTTGGATTATGGTATCCAAGAGGAAAATACTTCACACTTAGAGCCTACACAGATGCATATTGGGCAGGATGTGTTGATGATCGGAAAAGCACTAGTGGTGGTGCTTTCTATCTTGGTGACATGCTTGTTTCTTGGCATAGCAAGAAGCAAGACTCAGTATCACTCTCTACTGCTGAAGCTGAGTATATTGCTGCTGCCTCATGTTGTACTCAAGTGCTTTGGATGAAACAAATGCTTGTAGACTTGGGTATTCAGATTGGTGAGCCTATCTCTCTTCTTTGTGACAATACTAGTGCTATTAATATTTCCAAGAACCCAGTTTTGCATTCAAGGACTAAGCACATAGATATAAGGTATCATTTCTTGAAGGAGAAGGTTTCTAATGGTCTGGTTGCTTTGGATTTTGTGCCTACAAAGCAACAAGTTGCTGATATATTCACTAAGCCATTGCCTATGGAGACATTTGAGCATTTGAGACAACTCTTGGGAGTTGTTTCTTCTCCATCTCACTAGATATTTTTGTTGGTGCACATCCTTAGGGGAGCTTCTTATGGTCTGATTTTATGCTCCTATTTCTGATATTTCATGTTCATATTTTCTGATGTATGCTTGAGGATGATGGTTGCAGAGTTTGGTGTTGTTCGGGTTGATCGGTTGTTGCCTAGTTGCTTGGCAACTTCTTGCAGTTTGGTGAGATTTTGTTGGGTATCTCTTTGCTATTGTAGCTACTATATTTTCATGTTGAATATCAGTTCATATCAGATATATATCAGTTATTTTCACAACAGCAAGGTTTAGTATTGTTTGATGCATTCTATGGTACCTGGTTGTAGTGTTGTGCGAGCTAGTGGCACTGTATCTTGTGTAGAACTTCTTTGGGGTATCTTGTAATATTTCCCATTGATGTTTTCATCACTACACTCTGTTATTTCATATTCACATCAGTTTCAAGTGTCTTGGTGCTTTGGTTCAGGGAGATTTGTAATGTTTATCATGTTTTCAGATGCACTGGTTGCCCTTTGTCATTGATTGTCAAAGGGGGAGAGAGTTGGATAATCTGCTTCTTGTGCTCTTTGCTTTCAGATCTGTATGGTTGGTGTTAGGGGGAGACATTTGATGTTGTTTCAGGTGTGAGATATGTTGAAGAATGTTGCACTTCTTGGTTTGTGCTTTATAGGCTTTACAGGACCTTCTTGTTGCCTATTTCATGGTCTTGGTTGTTGTAGTTTATCTGCAGATTATTTGGTGTTGCCAACAATGCCAAAGGGGGATATTGTTGAGCATTTGAGGTGTTGTCATTGTTGTCAACACTTCTACTTTTTCTCCTAGTTGGCATCCTATTCATCATGGTGATTATGCTGTAGTTTGGGCAATGTTGCAAAATGTTGTGTGTATTTGAACACACCTTTTACGGAGACTTTGGAGGTATAATTTGTGGTTATTGCATATCTTATTTCTCTTGGTTCTATGTTTATGGCACATTTATTTATGTAAAGGTGATATAAGGTTGCATTTGTATTTTCTATGTGCCTTGGTGCTATATTGTAACATTCAACATTTATTTATTTCCACTATGTCATCTCCAAGTTCCTTGGAATGTGTTCCAAGACTTAGGAATGGAGGGAAAATTGATTTTAATTATTTTATAATGCATCATAAGGGTTAGGAATTATTTCCAATATTTATTGGAATTTATTTTGTGGTGCAAAAATGGAAATATGCTAATTGGGGTGTTCAACTTGTTGTGGGACCCACTTTATGACATCCGTCATAGTGGTGTAAGGAAAGAATATTTTGCTGCCCTATTTTTGTGGGATTTTGGAGATATGGGACGTGATAATTGCCAAATTAGTGTTTAGACACTTTGGAATATTCTTTTGGTTGTGTAAGAGCATCTCCACTTTGATTGGCAGCTAGTGAGTGTGTGTAGTGGTGTTGGCAACAATTTCTTTTTTGGCAAATTAGAAATTTCCTCAACTTGGGCGTGATTTTTTGAGTGATTTTCTACTCATGGTTTTGGAAACCATTTATGGTTTCTCTCCATCTCATTTCTCTATAAATTTAGTGTTTGAGATGGTGGTATTATGGAGTTTTTGTTGAGAGTAACAGGGTGCTATCGGAATGCTGCCAAAATTTCTGTAGAAGACATAAGTGTATAGATTTTAGCATGCAGGTTTGGGAACCTATTGTGGATGGAGAGAGAATCATTTTGATATGTTTATTGCAGGTGTTGGATCAGATTTGACAGAAAAATCATTTTGCAGTGGTTGGGTGCATAGTTGGTTTGCAGCAGTGTTGTTGGTTTTGAGCTTGCAGGCTTGTTAGAGCTTGCTTTTACTGGAAGCATTTTTATGCTTTATTTTTCATCATCTTATTATTATTTTGATCTGATATAGGTGGGTTGCAGCCCTCCTTCTGTTGTGGCAGAGAAAATTTAGTGTATTTCATTTTGAGGCTTGTTCTATGCAGTAGTCATAGCAAGCATTTCTCTTTGGGAGGTTTTTTACCCTTGTGGTTTTCCTCCGACATATCATGTGTTGTGGGTTGTTTCTCTTGCATATATGTTGCTGCTATACATGAGTTTATTTCTGTTTTAAATCAGATTTCAAATTGGAAATTAAAGTTTTAAATTGCACAGATTCACCCCCCCCTCTCTGTGCCATTGTTATACTAACAGTCTATGCTAAGTGAAATATTTGAATTCATTTTTTTGAAAAATAGTGCCACCATCCCTTTTACCTTCATTTTGTCTTCTTCCTTATAGCAAGTCTATTTATGATTGGGCATGCCGAATCCATGCAATTTTGGGTATTTTTTGGAGTTTCTGGTTCCATAAACTTGAAGGCTATTGCCTCCATTTGAGTGAGGCTCAAATACCAATTTTATCAAAAATTTTGCACCCTAAAATTGAATATGTTATATGTAGGATGCCATGAAGGAGTATGTGTGTCACTCTTAGGGCAAAAATGGCCAATCATTTTAGTGAAAAATGATTTCTAGTTTTAGTTGTGGTGTCTGTTGAGATGGATAACAAAACGTTGCATATAAGTTGCTCAAAGAAGATGGAGGTCTAATCTAAACTCCCTCATTTTCAAAAAAAAATATTTATTTAATTGCCATCATCTATATCATATAAGGTTATATTTATGAAGGAACTAGCCTATCAATTTTATCTTGAGCTCATGACATAATGATAAAAGTCTTTTAGCAAAAAGTGTTAGCAACAAGATTTATGGTTCAAATTTCCCTAAGAGGATTTTTTTCTAGATTGTAGATCATTTGAGAATGTCCTTAATTGGGCATTCCTCTAATCACCTCATTTGAGGTTGTTGATGTAGTGGTAGATGGACTTCGACAAACAAAGATAGGTACAAGGTTTAGGGTTCAAATCCTTTTTTAAGTGTTGGATGGGTAGGATGACCTTAAACGGTGAATGGGGCACTTTCATCTCAATGCATATATTTAGAAATATAGTTAGTCAACTATGCTTAAGTATTTCACCTCTTAAAGGTCTATTGTTTGAATCTACTCTATATTTTTACATAATTTTATCATTTATCACTCGATGCTCGATTGAGATGGATGCCAACTTGGATTCCAACTAGGATAAAAATAATAGCTCAAACTTATTTATTCAATATCAACCAATTAGAATAATTTTAAGTGGTAGGATTCCAATTAATTAGAGGTGACCAGGTGGCACGAAATGAGTGGCTATCACCAGTGAATGAGTGGGTGCCAAACAAAATATTGGTATTTGTTGTTGCTCTTCTAAGGTTTAAGATTTTAATGTGTATCTTGGGGGGCTATTTGGGAAAATCTTCCAAAGGCCATAAATTTTTCACACATAGTCATTTTGAGCCCTTTTTTTTCAAATCACACTATTTTTTAATCCTTGTGCATTAGTGACATTAATTTATAGACCTATTCTAGTGGTAGGGTTTGAATTGCATGGAATAGTTCACTAGCTCTATTGCCATCTTTTGAAAGGATAATTTACCATATTCCTTGCAATCAAAGTATTTGGTCTATTTTTTGGGTAAATGTAGTTATATTTGTGACAACTATAGCATATTTTGAGTCTTTTAGAAGATTACAAGAAAATAATTTAGGATCTATTTTAGACAATCCCTCTTCCTCCTTTGCATAATTGATTCAACTTATTCATAAAGACCTAATCATTCATGATCTCTTCTTTCTTCTATTTCTTGTCCAGGTACTCTTGCAAGTTTGTTGTAGTTCTTCTTTTAAGTAGGTTTATGCAAAGTCTCTTTTGGTAATAGAAATTAGGTGGCCCAAGGGCAAGTGAAAGTCTTCAAACAAGGTGATGTATGTTGTAAAAGAGAAAGTTATATTTTCAAGATATACCTTACGTGACTATAGAATATTGAAGGAACTTATTTTTAGAGGGAGAAATCTTCTTTATTTGAAGCCTTAGCATAAGTGTTTTTGGAATGTACAAAAGTATCTAATATTAGTAGTGATGACTACAATCCAACCAAAGAAGACTCTTGTGCAAGAAGTATTTTTGTATCAACAAAATTTATATGATGAGGGGGATTTAGATGAATCTACCTCAAATATGGAGGCCCATTAGAGAATCCATTGAGGGGGGAGATATTATTATCATTAATATATTCTCTCCTCTGGCCCCTAGTTTAGATCATGAGGAGGTATGGAAAGTGTAATCTAATTCATGGCCAAAATGATATTGTATGATGTAATATTGGATAGGCCTAAGGGTATTTCATTATACTATATAATTTATTTATTGTAATATTTTATTATACAGGCTCTGTGGATCACGATTAATCTTGTTAAGTTTAAACCTATCTTATAACTTATAATTAACCTAGGTTTCTTTTGTTATATTGGATTAGGTTAAACTTATTGATGTTATTTGGGGTTTTTGTATTGGTATAAATCTCCACCATTACTCCATCATTTTTTATTAGAGTGTTATGATTATTTTTGTCAATGAGTTTACACAGGTTTTTATGAGGGGTCCTAGTCCCCTCATACTGAGTGGGGTTTGAATATTGGACCTCTCAAAGAGAGTCCAAAGCCCTTACCACTGCAATAAGCTTACAAATTTTTTCAACATGGTTTGAAACCTTGGACCTCCCCAAAGAGAGGCCAAAGCCCTCACCACTACATTATCATTGTCATACTGAGTGTTGTGATTCTTATCTATGAAGAAAATGATTATTTATGGTGACTATGGAAACCCTCCAATATCTATGTTTCTTTTATTTTATTTCATCCTTTTACACTTTCTATTTAATATTTGAGTGGATGAACTACTTCTATTCATTTTTGGAAAATATTATGAATTCCCACAAAATATCCATAACAATTTGTTGTAAATTTAGGACAGTGTTAATGAAAAAATATTGGATTTTTTAGTATTAACCAACTCTCCAATAGCTTTGTCATAGCATGATAATATTGATATAAAATCAATGGTCCTATTTTCTGAGGGATGGCCCAAAAGAAATATTCTCAAAAATTTGAAAAAATGTTTAAGGTTCACCCATGGGATTTGAATACTTGCTCACAAAGTGAAACTCTTTATCCCAATCACTTGTTCTAAATCCCATGGAAATTTTTTAATAAGTTAGGTGTGGCTTCTATTGGGGGCCACTCATTATAAAAACAAAACATTGCATTACTCTCTTTACATTTCTAACAAGTTAATTAAAGCATATCCAACTTTGCCTTTCTATAAAAGATATTCTTCATTTGTCTTTCTATCAAAAATATTCTCCATCTTCCTCGAGCTGCTAAGTTTCCACAATCAACTCATTTTATATCATATGCCTTCCGAAATTTAAATTCTATCGAGATGAAATTCAACACCAAATGGCTAAAATAATTGTTGTCCAACTTTTATATCTATAAATATCTTGTTTATAATAACCTCACTATTTCTTAATACTTTTTCTAGGGTTCTTATTCATTCCCCTCATATTCCAAGATATTATTTTCATTGTTATTTTTTGTTTTTATTTGTGGATTAGCCCCACTTCTTGTTATCAATTGTGATATTTGCTTTTGTTTTCCCATATCAATATCCCTTTGGGTTTCTTTTTCTCTTTTTTTTGCTTCTTGGGTCTTCCTCTCTTTTTCATTCCTAGCAATACTTTCATCTTCATCAATATCTTCAATCTTCTCACAATGCTCATAGTAAGACTTATCATCTTTAGGTTTACCTTGTTCTAAAGACTAATCATCTTTTGGTTTACCTTGTTCTAAAGGATTTGAAGTGCAATGAATAACCTCAAAAGCACAATCTTCTTTATGTTGTCGTAGAAACCCTAAAGTTCAAGGATGTTCTTATATAGCAATTATCTTTTTATTCTGCCCTAAAAAACCTAAATTATTATGGGTTTAATTTTATGAGAAATATTGAAATTAAACGATTATTTAATTTTTAAATAAATAAATATTAAATTTTTAATTTAAATTTTACATTACTTATTAAAAAATAATAATAATTTAACATTAGTATTTTGACTCTTTAAGTGGTGTTTTATGTTTTTTTTTTTTAATTAATTATTTTAACATATTATTTTACTCTAGTACTTATAATAATTAAAATATTAAAATCAATTTATATGAATTAAATTTGGGGTAGTGTTAGTGAAAAATCATGGATTTTGTAGTATTAACCAACTCTTCAGTAATAGTGGTAAGGGCTTTGGCCTCTCTTTGAGAGGTCCAAGGTTAAAATCCCACTCAATATGAGGGGACCATGACCCCTCATAAAAACTTATGTCACCTCTTTGAAAAAATCCAACTCTTTAATAGCCTTCTCATAGCATGATAATATTGATATAAACTCAATGGTCCTATTGTTTGAGGGATGGCCCAAAAGAAAATATCATCAATGAATTGGAAAAATGTTTAAGCTTCACCCATGTAAATTGAATAATTATTCACAATGTGAAACTCTTCGCCCAACCACTTGTTTTAAATCCCATGGACAATTTTATGAGAAATATTGAAATTAAAACATTATTTTATTTTTTAAATGAATAAATATTAAATATTAAATATTAAATATTATTTTATATTAGTATTCTGGCTCTTTAAATAGTGTTTTGTATTTTTGTTTGTTTTAAAAAAAAATTAATTAATTATTTTAACATTTTTTTTCTTGAGAAAAAGGGGTTGTACTCAGGTCCCCCACCCTTGAAAAATCACAACTATATTTTGTGAAGGTTGAGATTTTACAAACATATTCAATTCTTATCTCAATTGAGATGCTATAACTAGATATCTACTTCTTTGTCATAAAAAAATTGAATTTTTTTATATTCATTTTTTGGATCTTCAATTTTGTAAATACAAATATTCAACATCATTTTTCTTAACAATTTCCAATCTTGTTCATCCATCCATCCAAGTGAAATCTTTATTAGTGATGGTCTTTAATGATGCCAAGTTGCCATTGTGCCACTTGAATATCCATATCTACTCTATTGGCTCCATGTTTATATTATTCAACTCTAATATTTCAAACGATTGGTTTTGTTGTACCCTGATGTTGTTGCACCCCTTTGAAATCTAGAAACATTATGTTTTTTTACCAAACACTTCCATACTTGGTGCCTTTTTGACTCCATGTAGATCTAAAATATTAATGCCTTAAGCCATGCCTCCAAGGTTGTTGCTGCTCAATATGGTGTGGGTGTCGATATGCTGCAACCTTAACTTATCATTATGTTTCCTTATTTTATTTTATTTTTTGCTTTATAATAAGGGGTTGTACTTGGGTCCCCCACCCTTGACAAATTACATATCTCTTATTTAGAGCTTGAGAGTTTACAAATAGATACACTTCTCATCTCAATTTAAATGCTATAAATAGAACCTTTATAACTTCACAATGCCAAAACTTCACCTCTACTATCTATGCCTTACATCTTAGTAGAGTAATATTTCCAAAACATCGCACTATCATAGTCCGCTTTACCAAATATGAATTGCTAGTTTCCTTCCTCATTGAAGTCATAGCCCTTCATTGCTCTTCCCATCGTTCGAACCCTAGTTGGCAAATATTTGCAATTTTATTTTTTGTCTTGAAAAATCGTCACTGCCTTTATTTCAAATGGTTGACTTCACAAGGTCATATCTTCCTCAATATTGCTTAGATTTTTGCATATGATCACTCATTTTAGAGCTATTCAAATTCTGCACAAGTTGGTCCAATAATAAGTTGAATAAAATAACTCTTCATGAAGATATGACTCCTAAAATATGAGATATTTTTCAAGAAAAAACCCTAATCCTTTGCACTTTGTAATTTCATTTTTTACGACTTGAAAATTTGTCATTGCCCTTATTTTGAATGGTTGAATTCACAAGATTGTATCTTATGACCACTCATTTTAAAGCTATTCAAATTTTGCATAAGTTGGTCCAAGAATTAGCTGAATCAGATAAATATTCATGAAGATATGGCTCCTAAAAGATGAGATATTTTTCAGGAAAAAACCCTAATCCTTCACACTTTACAATTTTTTTTTTCTCATTGTAAGCAACCTTCCATGCTCCTGCAACCTTCCTAGCATTCCACTCAAAATCTTGGCCTTTCGTTGCAGCTCCTTTAGTCGACCTAACCTTCCACACTCCTTTAGCCTTATTAGCCTTTCATGTTCCTTTAGCCATCTCAACATTCCACCCAACATCCCAACCTTTTGTTGTAGCTCCTTTAGCTAGTCTAGCCTTCCATGCTCCTTTAACCTTGATACTCTAAATATCAACTCATCATTTAGCCTTCCACACTCCTTCAACCTCCAGCCTTCCACACTCCTTCAACCTCCAGCCTTCCACGCCCCTTCAACCTCCAGCCTTCCATGCTCCTTCAACCTCTAGCCTTCTACACTCCTTTAGCATTCAAATTCATTAATCATTAAAGCACCAAACTATTTTACAGGCTCCTTAGGTGGCAAACCCCTAATATAAGATTTTTTATTATGTTTCCTTTGATTCTTGAACAATTTATTTTTTATTTTTTAAATTCTTCTTCACAATATTCTCTCTTACACCTTTCTTTGGTGCATCCTTGTGCACATTTAACAAGGCTTCCTTGGACTTTGTTGTTGCTTCTTCTATAGACTCTATTGTTGTTACTATTGTAAATTCAACTTTTGAATTTTCTAACGGTTCTTCAACTTGTTCCCTTGTCATAATAGGTTCTTGCTTCTCCTTGGATCCTTGCTTCTTAATATTTTTCTTTCAAATGTGACCATGAGCTTCCACATTGTCATTTGTATTTTTTTCTTCTATTATATCCTTTTATTTAATTTATTTCAATTCCATTTGATAACTTTTTATTTCTTCTTCATATCCTTTGATGGCAACTTTTAAACTAACTATATTTTTATAAGGGTTACACTAACTCAAGCATACATGCTCCATTTCATCCCAAGTAAAACAATATTTCCTTTCCTTAGTAATACTTGCCCACCAATCATAAGCTTCCTCTTTTAAATCATAGAAAATTTTGCAAGTCTGAAAATGTTTATTATAATATAGAGATCTAAACTTCATCAATCATTCTCAAGCATCAATGTCATCCTTTCCATTGAAAATTGGTAACTCTATGATATCAACCCAAAAATATTCCAAAAGCAGCTAAGTTTGTTTTTAATTTATTATTTTTTATTAATCTCCTCTAATACTTTCTATCACTAGAAGCACAATTTAAAAGTAAAATAATTGACACAAAAAAATGAGTGTACTCATCCAATATAACTTTGCATTAATCCATTACCAAGCTTCTCTTCCAAAGGGCTCAACACTGTTGCGGAGACTACTTCTGCTATTGTCAAGCAACATGGACAACTTTGAAGGCATCATGATTCTTATTTATGGTGGTAGTGACAATGTTGAACATTTTATTCTACCAGTAAAAAATATATTGTAGGTAAAACTCAAATCATTTCTCTTTGCTAGTTATCTCCAATTTGCTTCTCTTTGCTAGTAATCTTCTCTTCTACAAATATCTTCTTCTACAAAGCTCTTCTTGCCCTTAATATTCTCTTGTTGATAATCTTCTATTTTTTCTTCACTCCCGCCCTCCTTTCATTCAACAACTAATTAATTATCTTAACATATTATTTTACTCTAGTACTTATAATAATTAAAGCATTAAAATTAGTTCATATGAACTCAAGTAGTAAAAAATGTGGGTTTCTTTAAAATTTTAACAATGATACAATTCATTGTAATATTGACATATGGTTCATAAAAACATAATGGTAACTTGGACATGGGTGGGGCCATTTCAATATTATATAAATAAATCAAAATATTAAAAAGTAAAGAAATTTTTCCAAAAAGTAAAACAAAACACAAAAATTAAAGATAAAGAAAATCAAAATATTAAAAAGTTAAGGAAATTTCCAAAAATAAAATAAAAATAAACACAAAAATTAAGGATATATATATTTTTATATTAACTATCAAATAACATGAGTTTAATTGGCTAAATACTTGAAACCTAGGTTTGAATCTTGGCAAACTACATGTATAATTGCCAAACTATTGTAACCATTACGTGGTCATGATGTAATACATTGGGTATATATGTATAAATACACACACACATACATATATATTACCACTATAAACCCTAGCTTGCTAGGTTAGATGAAGTCAATGGGATTCCAACCCTTTAGGGTATCGAACTAGGGAAGCCAACTGACAAACACTTGGTCTCTACCATCCAACCTATCTTCTTCTAGGTACACCTTGGTTTGAACCTTGGACCTACCCAAAGAGAGGCCAAAGCCCTAACCATTGCAAAGTCCTTGTCAGACTAAAACATAAATATATTTACAATAAAGAAGAATTAAACACATTACCTTCTTGATATGGTGAACATTATAAACAAGTTCATAAAGAAAAGAAAGGGAACAAGAATATCAAAATAAAATATAAAATATATGAAGAATTTCAATTAAACTACAAAATAATAAGTGAATGTTCTCTCTATGGTAATAAAATATCTTACTAAAATAAATATCTTGTCCCAATAACTATCATACTAAAATACTATTGGTTTAGTAAACAATACATGGATCACTGCATTATAAAGATGGGCTTGTGTATAATATAAAGGCATAATGTTGGTCATTTACCCAAATTGAATGATCATATATTTTAATATTTCTCCTTGACCATAAAGAAAAAAAATATTGAGCATATTTGTTAACAACAAATTCCTCATGCCAAGATGATCTCACATCCTAATGAAGTTGATTTGTACATGGTCTTAATGAATATATATGTAATTTGATCTTTGAAAGTCATATATATAAGTTCATCCTTTGAATCAAGTTATTGAATATAGTACACATCTAAATCTCATTGTGTTTGGTCCATTAATGCGACATAGATTTTAATTGGACTATTGGGACCTTTATAATGAAGACCTCACTATGAAAGAAATGCTTGTACATTTATTTAACATGTTTTCTTGTAAGAACCACACTTCAATATTCCATTTGCATGGAATAGGTATACAATGTGTCGTTTTATAGAATATAAAAAATATGTAAGAAGCTAAGGGAAAATAAATTGTTTAAGGTGGAATTGTACTCATTGAGATAATTAGGCCAATCTACATCTAAATGATCCTATAAAGGAAGAATAACCCTTATGAGGTAATGAATGCCCATGTGAAGAGTACTTTTGATGTAGCACAAAATCTACTTAGCAACCTTAGTCACTCTTATGAGATATTTTTATGTACCTAGAACATGATGTTTAATATTATAAGGTAGAGAAGACAACCCACCGAACACCCTAAAGAATGAAATAAACTAAAGGAGAATAACACTTAGCTACAAGCTTCACCCTTGATGCAAAAGAAGTACGAGTTAGTTTACAATTCTCTATATTGAATTATTACATGAGGTCCATAAATACTCAAGGAGACTGAATAATTTGAATGTTAAGAAAGTAATAAAGTAGAACCACATAAATTAACTTGATAAAATATTGAAAATATAATTTCATCTCCTAAATCATGGTAGTCAAACTTATATTGATAATAAAATCATGAACATAAACCATAATGATGAGGATCCAATAGTTATGATATTTAATGTCAGCATAATTGTTCATAATCACAAGATAAAATACATAACCAAGAAAGAATATGTAGATCTTCTTTTACCAAGATCATGGTACTTACTTAAGCTCATAGAAGGACTTATTGAGTATAAAAACCAAGGGTGTGGGCCCATCCTAAAAAAAAACTAATGGTCTCTATATTTAAATATCCTTTTTAAGATCCCCAAAGAAAAAAACACTCTTAATATTTGTTTGATGAACCTTCTAAAAAATGCCCAAGAATATAAATCTGCAATAGGTAGAATCATGCAATGTGAGTCAAGGTGATCAATAGGATTAAATAAATCACTATAGTCACAACCCATTCCTCCCAAAATAATATTTTTGTAACAAGAAAATATTTATACTTCTAAATCTAACCTACTGTAACATGCTTTGATCCAAAAATTGAACTTTTTGGATCAAGGCTTTGTGCCTAAAAATGTCAAAAAACCTATATTTTTATCTTAACCACATAGTTAGGGGCATAACTTTGGACTCATGACTCCTTTTTGATTAATTCAAGAAGCATTGTAAATTTTAGAGGGAGAATAATAATTTCAATAGCCAACCCTATCATAGATAGGGTTCTTAGCAATTTAAAAAAAAAATGATCATAAAAATTGTTAACAAAATATTTATTAAAAATAACGATTTTATACTTTTAGCTATTTGTAGCCAAAATGCATCTCTATCCATGTTGACACATCAATAGAAGATAAAACACAAAAGGATAATTCATATATATGTAGTTTTCGTTTTGTAGAGGAGGAAAACTGCCCTACCACGTACATGTCATGACCCTCCTTGGGGGGCTTTGTGGCATGGAAAAACGATGTATTAATTAATGATGTTTTAATACTTAGTCTTATGCAAATTGAACAATTGTGCAATTGTTGGAAATATGAGCAAGTTTTGTTGTCATTGATATCAAGAATATGATGACCAAGTTTATTGTCATCCAGGTATTCATGTTTGAGTTTTGTTGGCAAGGTTGATGTTCAAGTTTCATTAATATCCTCCGGTGTTTTTTCCAAAAAGGCAAAGAAGAAGGTTTAATATTATAATAATTAATATTTTAATATTTAAGGATACAAGTTGTGTTTATGAAAAATAAATGCCAAGGAGTTATCACATTTTAAATCTCCTAAAAAACCCATATGACAGATTTATGGATTAAGGGTTTAATTATTTAATTTTAAATATTTTAACCCTAAGTTTAAAATTTAAAATTAAATAATATATATATATATATATATATTTTGGTAAGTTAGAGAATATCATTAAAAGGGTTTTAACTGGGTCCCTGTCCCAGATTTACATCAGAAATGCATACATAACTCCCAAAGAGAAGGGTAGTGATAAACCAACACAGGGGACAAAATTGTGACAACCCATTGCACATAAACAACAAAACCAGAAGACCCACAAAACAGTATGAAAAACTAGCGTGCAGGGACAGGAGTTAACAAGGATAGGAGGGGCTGGAAGGTCAAGCCATAACAGGCAGGATGGTGGCATGTGGACTAGAGGCCGATATGGGGATGGGAGAATGGGGGTAAGGGCATTGGGGAAAAGTCCACACGGGTGGAGATGGATGATAGTGAGGCGGGCACGGATTGATGGGGGAAGCCACAGGGGAAGGAAGCCACGTGGGAAGCATTGAAAGGGCGCAACCCCTTGGGACATAGCATAGATAGACCTTGAGATACAACTACACTTAATAATAATATTTCAAGGCACTTAAAATCAAAATAATATAATTCAAATTTTATAATTCGAATATCCTACCAATGTTGTTGAAGTGCATAAAAAATAATATAAATATGCCAAATTTATTTGGCTAGAAGGTATCTATGCGATAAAACGATTATGCGACCAAAGTTTCGAGCATCAAAGGGAGAGCAATTCACATGTGTTTAAAAGCTATTGGACAAAAGAGAAACGTTAAGGCAAAATAGAGTGCAAATCATATTCTGAAGTGACCGATAGAGCAGGTGGCAACTAGGGGCTATGGTAAGGCATTCATGGAATGCGATGTCAGGTGTTCGATCCTCGCAGATGCCTTTTGTTGAAGGGAAGACAGTTTCATTTTTTGCTAAGCGAGAAGGCAGAGTTTAAAAGCAACAACACGTGCCTTTGATTCAAGTGAGGGCACATAGCCCAAGCGGTGGATGTCTAGGCACTAAGGCACTTGGAGAGGATAGGTGGGATGTTCTAATCTCACCATGAGCATTTTTGCTGAGGAAAGAGAAGAAGGTATGCGCACCAAAAATTAATTATTTATTAAGGTTTTATTGAGTGGAAATTGCGCGAAGTCATTGTATTAAGATTGTAAAGGTGGTTTGCAAGGTAGTTAAGAGGGAGATATAAGGTTTATAAAATTAAATATTATATTGTGATTCTAGAAGGAGTAATAATGTGGATAATGAAATTTTATTGTTGAAGTGAATTGTTTTATTTTTGCTAATATTTTGAAGAGTGGATATTATAAGGTGTAATTGAGATTTAATGTTTTGTATGGTGAAATATTTTGAGGGAGTATTTGAATAAAATTATGAGAAGGTTTTTGCTACCTAACCTTTGAGATTGGCAAAGAGGTTGATTGTGTTTGAGATAGGTGTTGAGGCCAAATATTCTTCAAATAAAAGGTATGGGCATATCTTTCTTGTGAAGTAAAATATTATTGGATATTGTGAATGCTAAGTAGGAGTGAAAAGGTTGTTTGATAAACATTGTTGAGTAATATTTCATGTGCATGATTGGTAAATGTTTGTGAGAACATTTGAGTGAGAAATTGAGAACTATCTTGAACCAGGGTTTGAGAAAGACCATGAGTATCATTGTTATGTGAGATTGTTTGATAAGCATTGTTTAAAATATTTGAGTAAGCTTTCATGTGCTTGATTAGGGTTTGTGAAAAAGACCATGAGTATCATTGTTATGTGAATTTAGAATCATATTGAGTCAAGGTTGAGTTCCATAGTGTGAGTTGTTGAAAGCATTGTGAAACACCTGGTTAGGGTTTGTAAGCAAGTTGTATTTCATTGAGTGATTGGTTGAGTGAAGTTGATTGAGCATAGTTGATTGAAAGTGTTAGAGTGATAGTTCAAGTTCTGTGAAACAAATTATTCTTTATTCTTAATTTATTTGAAGATAGTTTAGAAGTGATTGAGTGTGAAACATATTGAGTTTCTTACCATTCTCTATATGCTTCTATGATTAAACAAAATTCTATGTGAAATTTGTTTGTGAGATTGAAGAGGTTTTCTGGAAGAGATTAAGTTGAGTTTTGTGAGTGTTTTGTGAGTGTGAAATATATTGAGTCTCTAAAAATTCTCTATATGTTTCTGAAGTCAAACAAGAATTCTGTGTGAAACTTGTTTGTGTGATTGAAAAGGCTTTTTGTAATAGATTGAGTTGAGTTAAATAAGCTTTTGTGGAAGCTTACAATGCATATTTGAGGTAAGTCTTGGTGAAGACTTGTTGAGCAGATTGGACAAGTTCTAGTGAGGACTTGTTGAGGAGATTTGAGGTAAGTCTTGGTGAAGACTTGTGAATAGATTAGTGTGAGCTTTTGTGGAAGCTTACAATGCAGATTTGAGGTAAGTCTTGATGAAGACTTGAGAGCAGTTTGAGCAAGTTCTAGAGAGGACTTGTGGATAGATTTGAGGCAAGTATTTGAGAAGAATTGTGAGCAGAGTTGATTGATTAATTTGTTCAAACCTTGAGTTAAGATTTGGGTCAGATCTAGGAGAGTTGATTTGTGATTGGATCAAGCTTTGTGTTAAGGCTTGGGATAGATATAGCAGAGTTGATTTATGATTGGATCAAGTTTTGTGTTAAGGCTTGAGGAAAGAGTTTGGTGCAAATTTGAGGATAGGTTTATGCCAGACCAAAGACAAATTGATCAAATTTGTGCTAGATCGAAGGACTATAATTAGTACATACTTGAGATAGAGATTGAGTAGTTTTGTGCTAGATCGAAGGACCATGTTTAGTACAGATTTGATACAGATATTGAGTAGATTTGTGCTATACCAAAGGACTATGTTTAGTGAAGATTTGAGACAGATTTGAGAGCAAGCTTTGGAGGTGATAGAGCAGAGGATAATAGTCTCTAGTGGATAGAGATCCATTAGCCAGGGAAGTGAGGATAGAGATATTTTGAGTGAGGATAGAGTCTTCAGTGGAGAGAGATCCACAAGATAGTATAGTGGAGGCAGTAGTCTTCTAGAGTATCACCAACAAGATCAGAGGAGAAGGAGTTCTCCTATGGATAGTGTTACACAAATTAGCTTAGGGGATTGGTGTCTCCTATGGATAGATATCCATGAACTTGATTAGGGGATTGGTGTCTCCTTTGGACAAAGATCCATAAACATTGTAATAGGGAAGGATTCCCAAGAGAATTGTTGAGGAAATTTTAGTGAAAGATTTTCTTTGTGGAGTAGCCCACATTGGGTGAACCACGTTAAATTGGTGTCTTTATTATTTGTGGTGATTTATGCATTGCTTTGATTACTGCTATTTATATTGCCATTGATATATTGAATATTATTGTTTTGGAAAGAAAAGTAAAAAGTGATATTATATTGTTCACCCCCCCTCTTAGTATAAACTTGTGTTCTTCAGTGATGTTTAGTTTAATTTCTAGAAGAACATGCAACTGCTGACTTATTGTCAATATGCAAGATAAGGTACACTCATGGATGGAATAAGTAGAACCGTCTAACAAAAGTGAGGTACTTGAGGTTGGGAAAGTGATGACCAAGGAAACTCAAGGGTAACATGGATGGATACCTTCATAATGACATGCATTAATAGATAGGGATAATCGTCAATTAGCCAACCACCTTGAGCCTCGGTTGATAGCCTTGTAGCTATCATAAATTATCTAGCTAAGATGGGTGATTGGATTGATGGAAAGATTCCCTCTTTGCTTGTTGTATTTGATTGGTTGTATTTTACTTCATCACTCTGTTGCATCATTGGTTTTGTAGATGTGCATAGTTGGCTACTTTTAAAACCCCTTGTTTGTTAAAAAAAAATAGCAATGTTAGTATTCGATAAAGAACCTTGTATTTCATGTTTTAAATATATATATATATATATATATATATATATATATATATATATATATATATATATATATATATAGTACTTTATTAATTTAAATGAAAGGGGAATTTCATTTAAGTAAGAAATAAATACTTTATTACTTCAAATGATAATATAATTTCATTTGATATATGTATGCATAAAAACACAACACCATTGCAATAAAAATAACACATTTTATTAAATTCGAAAAAGTCCCTTTTGATACACTTTGACCCTTTTAGGGTGCATTTTACAAAGAGATGTGCCAAAGGGGAATCCCTTTTACAGATCAAGGATGGTGTCTTCATCTCTTCATGCTACAACAATGTGGGAGGTGGGTTTTTCATGACCATCGTGATGACCTTGAGCTTGTTGAATCTGTAACCTGCAATCTGCACACATGGAAATGGACAAGGGTTTAGTAGCACCTGTCACAATGATAATGATAAATGTAAATAAAAATGACTAATGTAAATGAATATGGATAGAAGAAAACAAACAATGAGTATGGCTTACATAGCACAATTTGGGCATCATAACATTAGCATTTTCTCCTCTCTCCTTTTGTTCATGTGATGGTGCCTTTATAGGTCTTTGAGGGTTTTTGAGGGAAGAATAGGTGGTAAGCCAGGGCTACCAAGTGGCAGGGACTGGGTAGCCACCTATCCTGGGTAGTTGCAGTGAGTCACTAGAAGTGTCTCACTTAACTAAGGAGATGTGGCAAGTGGATAGTTGGAAGTGGAGTGAAGTGTGGAGTGAGGTGTAAGATGTGGCAAGTGGGTAGGTGCAAGTGGAGTGAGGTGTGAGGTGTGAGATGTGGCAAGTGGGTAGGTGTAAGTGGAGTGAAATGTGGAGTGAGGTGTGAGTGGAGTGAAATGTGGAGGGTTGCCCCATGTGAAGGGACAAAGGGGACAAGAGTGTATGAGAGGTGGCAAAGGAGTGATGGTGATGTGGCCAGGACACATGTCAAGTGAGGAGAGAGGGTATCCTAGGAGGATATTTTATAGATTTAATAAAATATAGAAAATATAATTATGTGCAAGATTTTATGCCTAAGTCAAAACTTAGGCACATAATGTTATGCAAAACTAAAATGTGCAATGTGGATGAATAATGTGTAGGAATTATATGCCTAAGTTTAGACTTAGGCATATATTATTATGCAGAATTGTGGTGTGTAATGCCAATGAATAATGTGTAGGAATTATATGCCTAAGTTTAGACCTAGGCATATATTATTATGCAAAATTGTGATGTGCAATGCAAATGCCTAGATTTTAGTGTCTACAAAATAATAGATGTTTTATTATGAAATATTAATAGAAATTTCTTTATGTAATAGAAACCTAATTTAAACAAAGAGAGGATTTATATTTAAATAAAATAACTCTATTATTGAGGCATGACCATATCATTTTGGATTGGAATCTTTGCACCGACGTTAAAGGAGAGCTTCATTTTTTATTATTAAAAATATATATAAAATATCCCTATGGCTGGATGGATGAGGTTGGAGTTAAGACCGACTAGTGGTAGCATTGATGAGGCTATAAGGATATGTTAAGGAGAAGGACTCTTCTTCCTAAGTCGAAGAAAAAAAAGGAGTTAAAACAAAACCAAGGGAGAGACAAGATTGGAAGGAATAAAGTAAGAGAATGCACTAGCACAAAACCAAGGATTGTATTTTAGCAGATTCAGACCTTTGGAAGAAAACTAAGGATGTCGTAGGTAATAACATGTTTATTTTAACCAATTCTTAGGTGTTTGTTCAATGCAATTTATTTCTATGGTTTGGTTGAGTGTTTCATTATTTTGGGCAGATCTGATTCACTGTCAATTTTCTCTTATTTAGATGGTGCCTTGTAGATAAGCATAGTGTCTATTTATATTATGTCAAAGTATCTCCTATTCTTCTGTGTCTCCCGACTCCTTGAGATCTTGTGTATTTTTCTTGAGTCGGTTGGCTCGAAATGAAAACATTCATGCCATCTCCTCGTTGTTAGCTTGTAGTGGCTACTGTGGTTGTCTTCAATGTATACCTTCATGTTAGTAGCCATGAGTTGGGTAGAGATTGTGTGACTTAGGGTTACTATGTGTCATCCATGAGGTTAGATACTTTGATTTAATTTGTATAGTTACAATTTGGCAAAGTATACAGTAAATGCATTGGTTTCATATTACTAGTACATGCATTTAGAAGCATGTCTATCATTGAACCATGAGTTTCCCTGATCCCCTAATAATTTCAAATGAATGATGGAAAGGCAAGGAGGACCAAATATGGTAGCTGGATCATATGCATCGTTTTGGCTTACTTTTGCAATGATTTATTTATGTTCATAATACTCTAGTCTTGTAGGGAGAAATCCCTAAATAATTATAGATGTATTACTTTATTCTTTTAAAGGTATGGAGGTTTTACTATACCTAGATATATGTAATAACTTGATGAAAAATGGGAATTGTATTTTTAATTTATGATTATGAACCACTATGCTTTGTTATTTAGTTTCTCTTCCATTTAATGCTTACTTTCATTTATATGACTTTTCCTTTCTAAGCACTCTTGTATGCTTTTTGAATATTTTCTTTGATTTAGTAGATAAATTTATTCTTGTTTTCTTGCTAAACATAAAAGTGACCTAAGGGATTAATATCCCTTAGGGTGAATGTAGGAAGACCTATGGAATTGAGACCCCTTAGGGAAAATGATAACTAAGTAAACTGAAAGTTTTCATCTGAGTTAAGATAGATCATTGTGGAGATGATATGGATATCTTAACTTGTAATACACATAGCATACCTCCTCAAATGGACTTATGTATGGTATGGTGATGGGCGTATGCCTTCGACTATATTGAAGATGATAAGTTTAGCTCATCAAGAATGATGAGATGGATAAGCTTATTTGCGCTAACACATAATACATTTACATAGACAAACTTGTGTGAGGGTATTGTGTGATATGTAACTCATTGGAAAAGTTAAAATTAGTGAAATTAAATATTAGAATAACAAAAGGTTGGTTAGGGGTTTATGAATCCCTCACCATAGACATTAAAAAAAAAATCTTTTCTTTTTTGTATTTTCTATAGCTAGTTTTTGGGATCATTACAGTAAGATTCTCAATTGGATCCATAGGGAAGCCGAGGTGACCATGGGGATATGTTGTTCTCTATGCCTCAATGTATAAAGGAGGGAAGGGATCACTAGGAATGATTTGAGGACTCATCCCAAGTCTAGGGTGGGATGTATTGATGTGTTCAGTTCAAGACAATCACCTATGTTTAGCCTTTCTACAACTACATTATGAAAGATAAAGGACAATGCAAAAATACAAAATACAAAAAAATAAGAGCTAATCCTAGAATGATTCTTTTCTTTAAATGCTTTCTAACCCTAGGGTTGAAAAATGAAATTCTTTGAGCAAGGGTTCAAGAGAAGATGCACAAACAATATTAAACCCTAAGTGCACACTATATGTTGTTTTTTTTTTCAAATACCTAGAAATCAATTAAATATCTTCCTTTTATATCATATATACGATTTTAATAGAAATAACAAACAATCAACAAATTACTTAAAGATTAATTAGGGCACTTATCTTATCTGATGATTGATCCAAGCTTTTATCTTTTATCCAATGATATCCAATGATCTCTATTCCTACAAAATTACTTGGCAAACACTTGAAAAATATGATTAGCCTTAAGGTGCCTTCTTAAGATATTGTATAACAATGCTTGGAGGCACAACAATAGCCTGCTAGGTCCTTTTAGCTAACCTTTGAAATACAAAAGTGGAATTTGATCTTTGGAAGATGGAAAAATAGAATAATGTGCAAGAGAATAGTATGATAAACAAAATATAAAATATGCTATTATGAATGCAACATAAAATATCAACCTAGGGTTTGGAGGCAACAAATTGACCCCAATATTTACCTGAGTGAAATTGTGCCATGTACAAAGCGATTATGATTTTGTAGAATGAAAAAATCAATCCTTGTAATTACCAGACACTATTTTGTAGTAGTAGAAGAAACCCCTAACAGATAGCAATGAAACATATGTGAAATCAAACCTAACTAATATGTAAATGTAGAAGAGTAAAAAAAAAACTGGCAGTAGTGAAGAAGCAAACAAAAGGGATGGAAACCTCCAAGTAGCAAATTTCTCCTTAGGGCTTCAACACTTGTCCACCAAAGCTAGCAACACATAATCAAAAGCAACAATATATCCTTCCAAAACAAAGCTTCAACAAACTATATTTCACACTTGTGAGTTAGCTTGCTTGTAGAAGAAGAAAATAGATTACTTAGAGAGCACTTTAGAATTCAAAGAACTTGCATGAGAAAAATGAGCTTGCTTGGTGAAAAAGACTTCAAACCCTCCTTTTATAATGGATTTGAAAGAAGAATGGGTGGGAAAAACTAAGAAAAGTTGACCTCAGAAGAAATCAACTTTAAAAATTAAGGTTTCCTAGGATAAAATTCTAGCTATGTGAAATAATACCCTACAAAATCCCACCGCAATATCGCTACAGCTAGCTAGGCAAAATAATGCCCCGCAAGGGTCAATCCTGATTTCGCAACAACTAGACCCATGTGCAATATTTCTAAATTTTGGAGGACCAAACGATGTCATAATAGGACAAATCATATACCATTGGAAAGCTCTTTTTGAGCTTGATCCAATGATTAATATTTTGGAGGAATGGAGAATATTTGGTAGGGGAAACATTAACTCAAATATAACCTTACTTTTTCAAGGAGAAAACAAGGGATCTAGGGAAAATGACCCACCTTAGTGGATTAATTTTCCGTGTCCACATTTTGCTCCCTCTTTGATGTATTTATGGCCAAGTAAATGCATAAAATAAAGATATAGACTCCTATGGGCAAGAAATAAACAAACACAAAAAATGGATGACTAGGTTTGGACAAAAGGGGTGTTAGACTTTTGCACACAAGGCAAGACATTACTACGTTACACATTTAATATACACTTTCTAACTTAAGGAAGGTGAACCGCCACATTTTTTATATGGGTGACCTTCTAACTCATAAAAGGTGAACAACCATATTTCCATTTGGGTGACCTTCCATATTCAATATGGTGGATTTCCAAAACATCAAATATTGTATAAAGAGAGATACACCTCTAATTATAAAAACCATGAGTAATGGATGTAATGTTATAGCCTCATATATTTTCTTAGATATTGCTTGCATTGTACCATGTTTTCTATTAAACAAAATTATTCTATTATTTTTTTATGATTTGATTTGTTATACTTTATTATTTATAAATTGCACTATTTCTTAATCATCCTTAACTCAAAATTTTAAGTTTTGTATTAGTGGTAACTAATCAATCTATCTAGAAAAATTCATGAATAAAGATTCATAGGAAAATATTTAGGATCTTCGAAGATGAATGGATTGCTGGGGATCCCTATGTGTGAACGATATATTTGGCAAGCGGCTATGTGAGGGTTTCATCTGGGTTGAGTGCAAGCAGCTCCAGAGGTTGGTTTTTAGGGCCTTTGGGCCCTAGCGGCCAATATTTTTGTGGTTTATGCTCAATATTTTAGCAAGAAATGTTGCAAGGGATACAAGATGGGTTAGAAATTTGTCTTTCAACAGATCATACTGTGAACTTGAGTGACAATGGCTTCCAATTTGCTGCACAAAAGAAAAGTGAAAACCATACCTTTCCACGGTGTCTAGGGCAAGGATTAAAGAGACTACGAAATAAGTTTCAAGTAGTTTATCAAAAATGGCTCATATCTCAAGTGAATCTGGTGCTAAGGTGCACCCACAAAATAATTCTACTGTGAAAACCCATATCAAGGGTAAGAATTTTGAAGACTCAGTCCCAAAAATGAATTTTAGGGATGCCCTTCGTGGTGGACAGCCTCAACCCAATGCTAATATCAATATTATGGCTTCTCATAAACCTCTAATAATGCCTAAGATTGATCCCAGGAAAACAGAGTCGGGATGTCTTAAAGCGAGTGATGGAACTCCTATTGTTAATCTTGATATGGGTAACATTCAGATCGTCATTGAAGATTTGGAAAAAAGAGGACTAATTTGTCGGTTCATGGGTTTTCGTCCGAGTATATCTGCTTTCAAAGTCTGGGCTGCAAAAAGCTGGAAAACTAAAGGTGAGTTACAAATCTCTATTTATCCAAATGGTTATTTTCTTGTTTTATTTGTTAATAATGAAGATAGAGAAAAATTTTCAAGGGGGTCCTTGGTTTTTTGGAAGGGTAGGGCTTTTCATGAAGCCCTGGCATACTAAATTTAAAGCCGAAGAAGAGATGCCTTCTATAGCTCTTGTGTGGGTTAGACTCTTTGGCCTCCCTATTGAATTTTGGAATCCTACTATTTTTTCTTCAATTGCAAACTCTTTAGGAACTTTTATGATGATTGCTGATTGTACTCAAACTTTTGAACATATTATTTATGCTCGAATTTGTGTTTTAATGGATTTTGACAAACCCCTACCAAAAAAGATCACATTACAATTTGGGGAAGACACTTGGGAGCAAGTAGTGGACTATGAGAACATTCCTTTTCATTGTAGAATTTGCCATGATTATGGTCATTTGGCCAGTGCTTTCCCAAATAAAATTCTTGATCAAAAGAAAGAAGATATAAACTCGGTAGGTTTCCAAATACCTAAGAAGAAGAACACTCAGAAAAAACCAGTAATGAAGGATAAATCAAAGTCATTTGCTAATATGTTTGAAATCCTTTCCAAAAATGATGTCCCAAGTGAGGAAGAGGAAATAATGGAAACTAAAATCTTAGAAACACAATTTAAATCAAAAGAACTCAGAGACAAACCAACAAATCAAAGGTTTTCAAAAAAAAAAAAAAGGAGAAAATTTACACAAGAAAAACAATATTTCAAATGTCAAAACTTCAAATAATGCAAGTCCCAATATAGACTCCATTGAACCATCTAGTAAAATTTTGGTTGTGTATGAAAATTCTTCAAGGTTAGAAGCCATCTTAGATTCAATTGGAATAAGTCAAGAAATAGGGAAAAAAAATTGAAGATGGATTCTAATCAAAAAGTAGGTCGCAAGACCAATCAATATCATATGGTAAAAGAAGGTGAAAAGATTGTAGAGGAAGGTAAGATTAATGCCCTTCCCAACATTTTTAGCCCTGGTATTAATGAAGATCGTCACTTGGAATATTATAGGACTCAAAGGGAGTCTTTCAAAACAAAATGAAATTAGAAAAATGATTCAGATAAATCATCCACATCTTGTTTTCCTTCAAGAAACAAAAATATCAATGGAGGATATGGACTTAATTGCCAGTAAAATTTGGCCAGCTAGAAAAGTGGTTTCCCTCAGTTCCCAAGGGACTTCGGGTGGCATTGCTTGTCTTTGGGACCCAAAAGAGGTAGTTATTCACTATATGGTTGGCGAGTTGGGGTTTGTTGGCTATAGCTATTCAAAGTAGACATTCCAACAAGATTATGCTCTGCATTACTGTTTATGCCCCGACTTCTTTGGAGGAAAAAAGAAGACAGTGGAAGGATATTACTCATATTATCTCTCATTTTCCTAAATCTTGGATCCTAATCGGAGGAGATTTCAATACCATCCTCTCTCTAGATGAGAAAAGGGAGGGAAATAGAAATTTGGACAAAAGTACTAACCTCATGAGCGAATATATTGCAAACCTCCATCTTGTGGATATCCAACCAGATAATGGCCTTATGACTTGGTCTAACAGAAGGCAAGGCTTAGCTTGTATAATGGAGAGATTGAATAGGTTTTTTCTCTCTGAAAATTTCTTAATCCATGGTCACATTCCTAAAGTGAAGACTCTTAATAATGTTGGTTTAGATCATTGGCCAATCATGGTGGAAATGTGGAAAACCAATGTGAGTTTCTCTCCTTTTCATTTTCAATTAATGTGGCTTAGAGACATTTCCTTCAGACCTCGTGTGCAACAATGGTGGAAGGAAGGTAAACCTAGGCATGGGACTCAGATGTTTTGTTTTGCCAAAAGATTGCAATACATTAAATCCAAAATCAAGACTTGGAACTAGAAAGAGTTTGGGGATGTTCATAAAAAAAAACATGAAGTTATTGCTCATCTTGAAAATTTGAATAAGAAAATCCGTTTAGATGGCCTCATAGAGAAGATAAGTGCAGATGAAATTAAACTCACAACTCGGTTAGAGGAATGGGAAAAAAGAGAAGAAATCTTATGGAAGAAAAAATCTAGAATTCAATGGCTCAAAGAAGGAGATCGAAACACAAATTTCTTCCACAAATCTCTTCTAGCTCGAAGATCTCACAACTTTATTTCTTCCTTAAAATCATATTCCGGAGATGTTGTTTATACTTGGGGTGGCATGAACTCTATTGTTGTTGATTACTTTTCCAATCTTTTTGTTGCTACTCCTCTTGAATCGACTTCTCAATAAAATGTTCTTCAAGCAATCCCTTCTCTTATCACTTCTGATGAGAACTCTATTTTGACTGCTCCTGTTACTATCAATGAGCTTCAACAAGTATTTTTTAAAATGCAAAAAGGGAAAACTTGAGGTCCTGATGGTTTTCCTATTGAGTTCTACCAAGAGTTCTGGGATATCCTTCATGTTGATTTATTAGAGGTGGTGGAAGAAGCCAGGAAATCCAAAGAAATTTTGAAGGTTATCAATAAAAATTATATTACTCTTGTTCCAAAAGCTCAAGAGGTTGATCATATCTCAGCTTTTAGACCTATTGCTTTATGTAATGTTCTTCTCAAAATTATTACTAAAATCATGGCGGAAAGGTTGAAGCCTCTTTTACATAAGATTATTTCCCAGATCAAGGGGGATATGTGGAAGGACGTCAAATAGTATATGAGATAGTTCTTGCTCAGGAAGCCATCCATTCCATGGATATGCAAAATTCTCCTTCTATGTTCATTCGGTTAGACTTATCCAAAGCTTATGACAGAGTGGATTGGCACTTCCTTATCAAAGTTTTGAGGCAATTTGGTTTCTCTAAGGATTGGATGGATTGGATTATGGGATGTATCTCTTAAGTTTCCTACTTAGTTCTTATCAATGGTAGGCCTTCTTAGTATTTCCCAACTTCCAGAGGTATTAGGCAAGGTGACCCGCTATCCCCTTATTTATTCATCATTCTTGTTGAATGCTTGGGTAGGACTATAACCAAAAAGAGGGAAAACAAAACCCTTGAGGGAGTTACCATTGCGCATGGAGCTGGACCTATCTCTCATCTTCAATTTGTGGATGACTCTACCCTTTTAGGTAAATCTACAGTTAAGGAAGCTTCTAATATTAAGCAAATCATTAGCTATTTTTCTAAGGCTACTGGGCAGTTGATCAATGAAGACAAATCTAAAGTTATTTTCTTTCACTGCTCTGCTAGACAGGAAGCCATGGTCTTGGATAAATTAAGATATAAGAAGACCTCTCTTCCAATCACTTATTTAGGTATTCCCATAAATATTCAAAGGCAGAAAAATAAAGATTGGAATTGGTTGTTGGACAAAGTCAAGAAGAAAATTGGAAAGTGGACCAACAAGTGGCTTTCTTCGGGGGTAGAATCACCTTGGTAAATTCAGTCCTTCAAGCTATTCCTATTTATGTTTCTTCCATTTTGAATATCCCAAAGGCTGTTCTTCAAGAATTGGATCAAATCAGTCATCGTTTCCTTTGGAGTGGTACTAAGGAGAAAAGAAAATGGGCCTTGGTGAAATGGGATACTTTATATCTTCCTAAGAGTGAAGGGGGTTAGGATTCCGGTCTTCAATTAATAACAACAAAGCTTTAGCTTCTAAATTATATTGGAGGATGTTGCATAACCCCAATGCTCTTTGGGCCAATAATCTCCGTGCTAAATATGCACAGAACAAAAGTCCTGAAGACCTTGTTTGCTATCAACTTCCTACCAAAGGTTCTCCCATTTTAGCAGTTCTTAATACTGGTGAGGATTTGATTAAGAAAAAATTATTTTGGATCATTCATAATGGTCAACATGAAATTTTTTGGACAGATTCTTGGGATGGTCACAAGCCTTTAATAACTCAGTTTCCCGATTGGAGGCCTTGGATGGAGGAGCTTCACGGAGTTAATTGGATAAAGGTGGCTAATTACTGTCGGTACCATACTGGTAATTCAAAGGTTGGTAGATATTGGATCCCTATTGAGGACTGGCCTATTCAAATCCCAAAAAGGCAAAGACAAGATATCCAAGGCATCCTTCATATGAGATCCCTCTCTTGGTCCCATGAAAAAGATTATTTTGGTTGGAACAACACTACTAAGGGTGAGTATTCAGTTGCTCAAGGTTATTTGACCTTATGCCATAATAATACCAACCATTCTTCTAACATATTTTCTCAATTGTGGGCTCAAAAGCTTTGGCCTAAGGTGAGGTTCTTTAATTGGCTTTTATTGCATCGTAGGGTGCTTACTGGTGAGCAACTTATGAAGCATGATTTTCATGGCCCTTTTAGATGTGAAACGTGTGAAGAGAATGTAGAAAATATCAACCATATTTTTATTGAGTGTACTTTAGCCTCTGAGCTATGGAGGAGAATGGTAACTTTACTTGGATTACAGTGGTCCAATTTTTTCACTTTTGAACAGACTTTGGAGGGATTGGCCTAATCAAGAGGGTGTTGATCATTTTATTAGGCAGTTAGTTTGGATGGGTTCTACCATTCTTCTTTGGAATATTTGGAATGAAAGGAACAGACCGAATTTTTAATCAAGATAGGAAGGATATTCACTATATTTGGCAAAAGACCATAGCCAAATTAGTTGAATCAGTCCATCATCTCCTTAATCACCCCCAAAACTCCCACCAAATATGGGATCAAGTGATGAAAACATTGAAGATTAAAATTTCTAAGGGCAACCAACTTAAAGGGAATGTGAGTATTAGTAAGATGGATAGGACTAGAAATTGGAAACCTCCTCCTAAGGATTTTGGAAAAGTTAATACTGATGGAGCCTCTAGAGGGAACCCTAGAAAATCCGAGTGTGGGAGGAATTGGTAGACTTTCAGATGGCTCCCTGGTTTTTACTTTTCTTGAGAATTTGGGTATTCTTTCCAATAACCTTGTTGAGGGGTATGGTATCCTTAGAGGCCTTTAGGAGGCTACTAAGGTTGGATGGGAAAAGGTGTTAGTTGAGTCTGACTCTCAACTTATGATTAATCTCTTGAAGACTCCTTCTAAGAATCATAAGGTGGATTGGAGAATAAAAAGAATTATTGAGAATATTCAGTTAATCCGGATGAGATTTTTAAAAGTTGATTACAATCATGTGGTCAGAGATCAAAACAAGAGTCTCGATGCTTTAGCTAATTGGGCTTTGGACAAAGGTGATCTTACTTGTTATGGCCACCCTCCTATATGGTGGGCTTCTCAAATTAGGGAAGCTCTTCTTTCTATCATTTCTTTGGATGGCTCCAGTTATGAAGGTACTGTTGGTCACGAATCTGCCACAGGAAAGGATTTTTACAATTGCGCCCTAGACCCGGCCAACATTGAAAGGCTGGAAGCAAGAAATGGCTCCAAGACCAATCTCCAGAGTGGGCTGGTTCCCTTTACTAATCTAAATTTCTGTTTGAAGATAAGGGTTGTTGGAAAGAAATTAAAAGTTGCAGAAAGAAATGAAATATGGCCACAGGCCGGAGTTATGGGATCGGAAGAACAACAGCAGAAAACTTAAAGTGTGGCAACAGCAAGCAACATAATATAATGACTCCACTCCCACACAATCGTATGCAGAAAATCTCTCCAAGATTACACTCCAGGAATCATATCCTTACAAGCAAGATTCAAATCCAATATGCAGAATTTGAATGTAACAGCACTCAAGGAATATAAATTCGATTAGAAATGCAACGAACAGAAAAGACAATCACCCAAACAACTGCTTGAAAAATTCGAAGCCAATAATTTATTCTTGCAAATGCACTTCCAGTTTTTAGCAAAACTTCCAACCACACTTTCAAATGAAGCTTACATTGGTTTTTATAGAGGGCCGTCCTCTTTGCAGCATTAAATATTTGAAACCGACTTCCTTGTGATCTATAATTATGCATTGGAAATTATGCACACGATCCCCTTAATTGCAGCCTTGGAGACCCACAAAATTGAATGCAATTTACATGTCAGCTTCGAAGAACCACCTTCATTAAATTGTTTTTTTAAATATGCATGAAACCATTGACTCAATCCACGAACAATGACTTCGAACTAATAAATCCTTCAATTTTGGTGGCCTGGGCGCTTCTTTGACCTTGAATGCATTGGAAATCCTCAAAGTATTTAATTTTGGACTGCATTTAATTCTCGAAACTCACAAAACTGCATTGGGCCACAGCTTAAGCATGCATAATTAATAATAACAATAAATGTGGCAAAAATGCCAACATTCTTGGCGGCTCGCGGGGTATACAGCTCGCTGTATGCAAGAATCCAGGCCTTAGTCCATTGGGCATAGAGTCATATCCGAACAGAAGCTGGCTGCTGCAATACATGTTCTGCTGAAAAATTGAAACTGGAAAAAACCTGCATATAACTGATTATGAAACGACTAATGGAACGCGATGATGGAGTGAGCTCTTGCGATTGCGCAAGCGGTGACTGCAATGGAGTGATATGAAAATAAACGAAGTTATGGAGTGGGAATGGAACTAGGAAAGCTATGAAATGAAATGAACTAGACTGTTAGCAAATGCGTAAAAGACTGAACTTAGAGGAAAGGGATAAGAAGGGACGGGGAAAAACAGAAAAGGAAAAAAGAAACAACAGCTGTGGCTTATTTTGTTTTAATGCAGAAGAGAAAGAAGGAAGAAGATGAAGAAAGGAAAGAGAGGAAACGGGGAAGGGAAAAGAAGAAAGTGCTAGAAAGCCACCAAACTGTTGGGAGGAGAAAAACAAAGGAAAAAACAAGCATCTACGGCTCGCAGGCAACAAGAACCGAGATGAACAAATAAAAACAATACCACTTTTTTTTTCCTCTTCTTTTTCTATTTTTTTTTGTGTTTTTTCAAAATACTATATACAATAATGCACGACATGATTAGCATGTCGCCACCATACATCCAATCTCAGAATGTTATCCGGTAAATCTGCAATGTCCCGACCAGATCTGATCATACTTAAGTCGGTCCTTGAAATTGGGCTGGCTCCTTCCTGAAGTTCTCCATGGTGCTGATAGGATGCAATTCAGCAGATTATCCTTCTTACTAGTACCCCCATGGAAGACTTCTTCGGTCATCGGATGTAGTGGTTGGAACCAACACCACCACTTTGCGGACTTTCATCGGTCGTGGGTGAGTACTGAGCTCCTCTAACTCCTTGATGTGATCACAGGGCTCTTCAAGTGAGAACTCGGATTCTGGGATCTCCTCAGACTCTGAAATTTGCACTTGTTCTTCTACTTGGCCCATCTCTTGCTGAAAACTGCAAGCAACCATATTGTTCATTGCTGGAAAAGTGCTTGCATGTCCCAATCCTTGCCTTTGGACGAGATCTGTCCCTTGAATTCCACATGACTGCATCTCAGGGATCTGGCATGAATGTGCGGGGTAAACGAGAGCGAGTAACCACCGGAGAAGGTAATGGAGTTTCTCCCCACGGTAATTTTCTCGATAAGAGCAACAATGCGTTCGCTTCGCACTGCTTCCTCAAAGATTTGTGGGAAGCGTTGTTCACCTGACTACAGCAAAAAGAGACCTATGTCAGAGTTCAAAGCTCGAACATAAAAGAGGTGGGCCTGGGTGGGTGATGGACGGATCTTCTCTGGAATTCTCTGCCAGCTTCTCAAGAATCGGACATTGAAGTCCGTGATGCTCTCTTGAGGTGCTCTCGTGATGTACATGAAAAATTGGTAGAGATCCAAAGAACCGTAGAAAGGATCTTCATCAAATCTTTTGATCGGTGCTCCCGCGAGATCATCCCATGAGTCGATGCTTTGACGTTTGAGCGATCTGTACCATTGCAATGCTCTTCCTTCCAAAGACTGAACCAGAAGTCGGATCATAACATCTTCGTGTTCTATGACATGGATCATGGACAAAATAGCAATATCTTCAACAAGTGTCGGAGCCATGCCTTCGGTACCATCATATTTTGCCAGGTTCTTCAGGGCACCTTCGGGAATTTCATGCCGAACTTGGAGATTCAAAGGGCCAGGATCATCCCATCTAGAAAAAACCCTCACCTTTGTGGCAGTGGTCTACGGAATCACGGCCATCGCCATTAAGTCAGAGTCGCCAGATGAACATTCTTTGAATTTTTTTTTTTTTTTTTAAAACAATAGGCGTCCACGAACAGATCTTCAACTCAGCAAAGTCGCCAGATGAACTTACAAATCTCCGCTGTGAGGCCAAGACAGCTCATCTAATCTTGAGACCTCCGGGTGTTAAAACGTGCCAAAACTGTTGGCACCGGTGGGGTTATCACTTTGGAAAATTATGCGTATCCCACCGATTATGAATTCTTGGAGACAGAAACAGTCTGTCCCACCGGGCGTGCCAAAAACTGTTGGTCACGAATCTGCCACAGGAAAGGATTTTTACAATTGCGCCCTAGACCCGGCCAACATTGAAAGGCTGGAAGCAAGAAATGGCTCCAAGACCAATCTCCAGAGTGTGCTGGTTCCCTTTACTAATCTAAATTTCTGTTTGAAGATAAGGGTTGTTGGAAAGAAATTAAAAGTTGCGAAAAGAAATGAAATATGGCCACAAGCTGGAGTTATGGGATCGAAAGAACAACAGTAGAAAACTTAAAGTGTGGCAACGACAAGCAACAGAATATAATGACTCCACTCCCACACAACTGTATGCAGAAAATCTCTCCAAGATTACACTCCAGGAATCATATCCTTACAAGCAAGATTCAAATCCAATATGCAGAATTTGAATGTAACAGCACTCAAGGAATATAAATTCGATTAGAAATGCAACGAACAGAAAAGACAATCACCCAAACAACTGCTTGAAAAATCCGAAGCCAATAATTTATTCTTGCAAATGCACTTCCAGTTTTTAGCAAAACTTCCAACCACACTTTCAAATGAAGCTTACATTGGTTTTTATAGAGGGCCGTCCTCTTTGCAGCATTAAATATTTGAAACCGACTTCCTTGTGATCTACAATTATGCATTGGAAATTATGCACACGATCCCCTTAATTGCAGCCTTGGAGACCCACAAAATTGAATGCAATTTACATGTCAGCTTCGAAGAACCACCTTCATTAAATTGTTTTTTTAAAATATGCATGAAACCATTGACTCAATCCACGAACAGCAGCTTCGAACTAATAAATCCTTCAATTTTGGTGGCCTGGGCGCTTCTTTGACCTTGAATGCATTGGAAATCCTCAAAGTATTTAATTTTGGATTGCATTTAATTCTCGAAACTCACAAAACTGCATTGGGCCACAGCTTAAGCATGCATAATTAATAATAACAATAAATGTGGCAAAAATGCCAACAGTACCTAGTTTCTTCTTGTTTTTTTTGTTTCTCTTTGGTTCATTCAATTTTTTTAGTTCCCTAGCTCATTCTATTCTTTATTTTGTTTCCTCTGTTGATTCTTGCATTAATAGTCTTATGGTCTAGATAGGTCATTGTTTTGTTCATTTTTTTTTTCTTTTGTCTTCTTTGTTTTTTTGTTTAGTTTTTTAAGGTGGGTGGGTTCTTTTGTTTTGTTTTGTTTTTGTGTTCTTTGTGTTGTTTTTTGTTGTTCTTGTGTTTTTTTTGTTTTGTTTTGTTTTGTTTTTTTAATGTTTTTTGTTATTGTTCTTGTGTTTTTTTTCGTTCTTTTTCTTGGGTTTCTCTTTGTTTGTGTTATTTCATTTTTTTTATGTGTGAGTGTTTTCTATGTTTTTTGTTTTTGTTTATTGTCTGTTGTTGGTTGTTTTTATTTTTATTTTATTTATTTTATTTTTTAGGTTTTGGTTGTGTTTATTTTTCATGTTTTTTTGGGTTATGTCTTTGTAGTGTTCTGTTGTTTTTGTCTTGTTTGTGTTTTGTTATGTGGTTCTTGTGTTTTTCTATGTGGTTTGTGTTGTGGTTTATTTTATCTTATTGTGCGTGTTTGGTTGTGCTTTTGGTTTTGAAACACTCAAGGAGTTTGTTTTTTATTTTATTTTTTTATTTTTGTTGTTATTTACTTTTTTTTAATTTGGTTTTGTGTGTTTGTTTTCTCCTTGAGTATGTCAAAGGTGGTAGGCCAGGTTCGAGTCCTAGGCATTTTTGGTGGAATGGATAACCCTGCCTCCTTGGGTCTTATCCGAAAGTGGCATCCCTTTTAGGATGTTTTCCACAAATAAAAATAATAATGGAGAGGGCGGGAAACCTGGTTTTCAAATTTTTGGTGCAGGAAAGGATGAAATCCAGGCAGGAGCATAGGATGACAGCAAGGACCAGGATGGTAGCAAGGAAGGCAGTGGGGACCCAGAGGATGAAAAGCTAAAAATAGCCAAATCTCGTAAATAGTCTGATATTTTCTGGGGGGATGAACCACCCGACATTGTACGTCGTTCCCAACACTCAAAGGGACCCACTATTGATTCTACCAAAGGAATATCCTATGCAAATATCTTATCCAAGGAAGGAAGTTATACTCATGAGCTTCCCTCAACAACCCTTATTCTTGATGGGTAAGACATTCTCATCCCTGATAGCATAGTTGATAACTATCTCTCAATGGAAAGGTTTGCCCTTGTGGGTAAGTTCATTGGGGGAAGGCCTGACATGGAAACCATCCATAGATGGGCATTCACCAAATGGAAGACCCTTAGAAATATGAATATTGTAGCTCTTTCTAGGGATTTCTTTGCTATTATACTGAGAAATCATGAGGACACCGGTTGTATACTCATTAGAGGACATTGGTTCCTTGGTCGCAAGAGCTTGTTCCTATAAAAATGGGACTTGGACTTTGATCCTGAAACCCAGGACATCAACTATACCCCCATTTGGGTTCGTATTCCAAACCTTCCCTTTCACCTCTGGCATGATGATGTCCTCTTAGCCATTTCAAAAGTTGTAGGGGATCTAGTTGCTATTGACCCTGTGACCCGAGCTCACAAATGCATGAATGTTGCTAGGATCTGTGTCAATGCCAACCTAGCATCAGAGCTTCCTACCTATGTCAACCTGAAACACAAATCCTATTATAGGAAGCAACCTTTGGAGTATGAAAATAAATCGACCTTCTATGTCCTAACTTTAGGATACAATGTTCTAACCTCAAATTTTAGCTCACCAAGGAAAAGGAACAGTGACAAGAAGAACTCCTCGAGTCCAAGGGAAAATAAATAATAGAAACCCACCAAATAGTGGCTACTCCAAACCACAAAAGAAATGGTAGCATCAAATCCAGACTGGCAAAGGACCTTACCAACAACAAAGGATGCCAAAACCCCAAGGTAGACCACACTCTTACAAAGGCAAGGAAATGGCTATTGCACAAATGAATCCAGATCAACAAAAAGTAAGTTCCCCTCTTGCTATCTCCAATAGATTCAACATCTTAGGTGAATCTGATAAAATATTAGAGGAAAATGTGAATTCCTCTATTTCAAATCCTCCTCTTGAGGAAGATCAAAAAGGTACACCACACCTGAGTCAAGAAGGAATTAAGAATTCTTCCATCCCAAATTCCACTACTAAAAATACCTAGATTCCCCTCTCAAAACAAAGATAATCCTTTCCCCCTGAATATGAAACATTGACCTGAGTTTTGTTGATTCTCCCTCCAAGTCAGGACCCTCTCACAGTCCTCATGATGAAAGTCTTGTAAATATCCCTAAAAATCTAGTGGCAGATATGATGTCTCCCCATATGAATCAGAGTAGTGGTAGACCTCCAAGACCCATCCTTGAGCAGATAATTCCTTACAAATTCAGCCCCAAGCAAACCCGAAGCACTACCAAATCACCCATTGACTTTGGCAGTGATAAAAAAAGAGGAAGGATTTCTAAATATGAGCATTGGAAGAGAGGCCTTGTAGATGATATCGCCAATGGTATTCATAAGACCCTCTTCCCCACCATTACCACTCAGCCTAGAGAGGAGAACATAAGTTCCAAACCCCCCCAACCTCAAGGAAGGGGAGGCAAAAAGGTATCCAAATCTTCTAAATGAAGATCCTCTCATGGAATGTGAGAGGCCTCAATGGGCCCACTAAAAAAATACTTGTTAAGTCAATGAGAAGAGACCTAAAGCCCTCAATTTTCATTATGCAAGAAACTAAAATAGATGCTAACAGTTCCTTGACCATAGCCAATATGATTTGGAAAAATGCAGGTGCAATTTTCAGTCATGCTAGAGGATCCTATGAAGGCCTCATGTGCCTATGGGACAAGCAAAAAGTAGAAGGCAGATTACTACATTCTAGTGATAGACTCTTAAGTGTACTTTTTCATGATAACAACAATAATTTGTCTTGGATCCTCACTAATGTCTATGCTCCTAATACCATGGGAGGAAGATCTCAGCTATGGGATACTCTGAGAAGAATCAAAGACTCTTTCCAAAATATTCCCTGGATTGTAGTAGGGGATTTTAACACCCCCCTCTACCCATCAAATAAAAAATGAGGGACTGAGGCCCCAAAAAAAGCATGGAGGATTTCAATGATTTTTTTAACTCCAATAATATTATGGACATAAAACTCAAAAATGCCAAATTCACCTAGAGCAACAGAAGAGTGGGAAATCAACACATTCAAGTAAAGATAGATAGAGTTTTTCTTTCCCAGGAAGCAGTTCAAGTGTTTGGGGATTCTTGCCTTCATCTGTTACCTAAAATAGGGTCGAATCATAATCCTCTCTTGCTTGAAATTGACAAATCTAACCCTTATAGAAGACCCTTTAGATTTGAGGCTATGTGGATACATCATCTAGATCTAAGGTAGAGAGTTTCACATTGCTGGAAACAAGATTTCCAGGGATGTCCATCCTACAAAATTGCCCAAAAGCTCAAGATCCTCAAAGAAGACCTAAAAATATGGAATAAAGAAGTCTTTGGCAACCTCTTTGCCAACAAGTAGTTTCTCAAGGATAGACTGGAAAATATTGAAATTAAAATTCAAAATGGGTTGATTGATGAACATACTAGATCAAAAGAAAAACTAATCCTTGTTGAATTCCACAACGTCCTTGCCTATGAAGAATCCTTTTGGTGGTAGAAATCTAGAGCTCTTTGGCTCAAATAAGGAGACTCAAACACTAAGTTTTTCCATGTGTCTACTCTCAGGAATAGGAGCAACAACTGAATCAAAGAACTGGTGAAAAGTGATGGTACTTCTACTACATATTTAGAGGAAATAAGAGATGAGGCTATTTCATATTTTAGATCTCTCCTTGAGGACGACAACTCCTATTTCATCTTTTCTCAAGCTTCCATGCTCCATAATATCCCCCATTCCATACCCGAAAATGTCAACTTCATCTTAATTGCCCCCTTTCAGGATGAAGAGATCAAGTCTACCCTTTTCTCCATGCACCCTGATAAAGCTTCGGGACCTAATGGATTTCCCCCCCATTTCTTTCAAAATTTCTAGGACATTGTAGGGCCTAATGTGTGCTTAGCCATAAGAGAATTCCAGTCTTCCAAAATAATTCCGTGAGGTTTTAATTCTACTTTTATTGCCCTTATTCCTAAAAACCCCGTTGCAAAATCTTTATCTGACTTCAGACCCATTAGCCTGTGTAATTTTGCCTATAAGGTTCTGACTAAAATCATGGCTAATAGGATGAAAAGTATCCTACCCAACATCATTGATCCTTGCCAAGGAAGTTCTGTCCAAGGCAGATCAATCCTAGATGGTGTCATTTCCATTCATGAAGCTCTGCATTCTACCTCAAAAACCAAAAATTCTACCTTTGTTCTCAAACTTGACATGAATAAGGCTTATGACAGAGTTAATTGGGACTTCATTTTGGCCATATTGCTAAAATTAAATTTCCATAATGAGTGGATTGAGCTAATTAAAGTGTGCATATCCTCATCGTGGTTTCTATCCTCATCAATGATTCCACAACAGGGTATTTCCAGAGCAGTAGAGGCCTAAGGCAAGGGGATCCTATTTCACCCCTCTTATTCGTCATTATTGCTGAAGACCTAGGAAGTACCATCCAAGTTGCTTGAAGAACATGCCTACTATCAGGAATTAAAGCTTTCTCCCTGACCAATCCTGTATTATACCAGTAATTTATGGATGACACCATTTTGTCTACTAATGCTTCTATTTTTGAGGCACAGGTTATCAAATTCATTCTTAAGCTATATGAAGCAACTGCTAGGAAAAAGGTGAACTTCAACAAGAGCAAATTGTATTTCCTAAATACACCTATTCAAAGACAAAATAAGATTGCCAGAATTCTTGAATGCTCCGTGGCTAACCTCCCAACCACTTACCTAGGCCTTCCTCTGTTCTGTGGTCAACCCTCAACTACTATGTGGAACAATGTTATAGAGAGGATCCAAAAGAAACTTGTAGGGTGGAAGGGTAATCTACTATCCCAAGCTGCCAAATGCACCCTTACATTAGCCTCCCTCCAAATTATCCCTATGTATTTCCTCTCTATATTCAGAGCCCCCATTGCAGTTAACCACATAATAGAACAAATCCAAAAAAATTTCCTATGGTCAGCAACTGAAAATAAACAAAGGTTGCATCTTATTGCCTGGGACACAATATGCAAACCTAAGGACAAAGGAGGCATTGGGCTTAAAAGTATTCAATCCCTAAATACAACCTCAATATCTAAATAAGCATGGAGATTTGTGTCTGATACAAAAAATGAGTGGACTTCCATTGTCAGAAGGAAGTATCTGCAAGATGTTAATTTCTTCAGCGATGTTATCCCCACAAGAGGATCCACCTTCTGGAATTATATCATAAGCACTAGGTCTCTTCTAAAGAAAGGTCTAATATGGAAACTAGGAGATGTAAAATAGATTTCTGGAATGACAAATGGATTACCAAAAATCCTCTCATTGAAGATTCTATCCTGCCTAGACTCAAAGCTTACGCAGATTCCAGGATAGGACAAAAAGTCTCTAACTTCCTTTACATCCAGAACCATACTGTTATATGGAAAACCATTAAGTGTATAGCCCATCCCATTGAGTGATTGAGGTTGAATTCCCTCCTGCATGCTACTATCATTCCCCCCACTAATTCTATTGACAATTTCATCTAGGAGCCTTCAAAGAGCGAGGAATTTACTATTAACTCTACTTATCTTCTTCTCCTTGATAATGAGAAAGTTCTACTACCTTTTAATCTCATCTAGATTAAATCCCTCATACCTAAGATATATTTATTCACCTGGCTCACTATCCAAGAAAATATTTTGACCATTGATAATTTGATCAAGAAAGGCATTACCATCCCCAACAGATGTTCTCTTTGCCTTGATGCTTGGGAATCCCCCTCTCACATTTTACTCCACTGCCCCTTTTCCTCATCCATCCTTGAATCCATATTCCAATCCTTCCACATCCTTTGGGCCAAACCTTGCTCCATCATTGAACTCTTTCTCCAATGGCCCTACCCCTTTTTTGATCCTCGCCTCAAATTATTCTGGAAAATGTGCCTCCACCATTTCCTTTGGCAAGTCTAGCTTGAAAGAAACCGTAGAGTCTTCTCCCATCGCCCGACTATCCCGGAGCTAATCTCTAGCAAAATCCTAGTCAATGCCAAAGAAAATGCTTCCCTTATCCCCCTCCCCCAAACCTACCTCTAGTTTTGAGCTTGCTTTGGGAAGATCTCTTGGCCTACCCTTAGAGGACTTTCATCCTCCTATCAACCAAAGAATCGATTCCAAGTGGATTCCTCCTATGGTAGGTTGGTTCAAATTGAAATTTTATGGAGCTACAAAAGGAAACCCAGGGAAAGCAGGAGCAGGAGGTATCCTCAGAAACCACCAAGGAGAAGCTATCCTCGCCTTCGTTGAGGGATTGGGTGACCAGACTAATCATGTTGTTGAAGAAAAAAGCATGTGGAGGGGTCTTTCCCTTGCTAAAAACTTTCCCAATAGGCTAATTGTTGAAGGAGACTCCCTCAATATCATCAGTTACCTCAAAGACAACAACAACAGGCCTTCCTGGAGAGTAAGGGACTACATTGAAGGTGCCAAGAATTTAATCCTTGACATGTAGGAAGTCACATTCCAACATGCTTATAGAGAAGCAAACAAAGTTGCAGATAGGTTGGCTAACATTGGAGTCCACACACCCAACATATTGACCTGGAATGATGATATTCCTGATGAAATTTATGTTATTATTGATCAGGAAAAACCTCAAAGGAATAATCCCACTGGTCTTCCTCATGAGGACGTGGTCCTCCATGACCCTCATCCTGAGTCACATGATTAACAACAAGGGGAGTAGTGGGATGTCCACGTGGAGAGTGAATTCTCCAATGAAACATAGGAAATATAGGCTCCTTTTGTCCATGTGTAAAGCCAAATTTCCTACGAAGTGTGGGAAATGCGGGCTCCTTAAAATCCATACAAGGAGTGGGATCCAACTATCCAATTGGCTCATCCACCGCTAAAAGGTCACGCTTGTCAGGACCGTTATGTTTGGAATGTACACTAACACTTTTTTCAATTTATGGCATTCCATGTCAACCATGTGTAGGTACCTACGTGACATTTTGATTTCCAAAAAGAGTATGCTCCATGAAGGCACCCACCTTAATCACTACAAGTGTCATCTTCCTTGGCATCAACACCATGCCAACATAGGGCTGAGCAATTTCCACTTCCAAAATAGAGATGCAGCCTGAGAAAGGTAGATCAAAAAACACCATGAGGAAGACATGGCACCTCAGTAGAAAAGAAAAGGACACCAATAGTCAGATCATGATTGTGTCCTAGAATATGAAGCACACTTTCCCATAAGATCACAATGACAAAGGTGAACATTCCAGAAACACCATCCTCGGCAACAAAACCAATCATGGCCAAGATCCTAAGGTTTTCATTTCCAACCTTCCATATCTCTTCGAACAACGTCATCACCTGGGAAATCATTCCCAAAACAAGTTTGAAACTTCCAATCCCCAAGTTCCAGATTCAAATTCTTCCGTTGTGGACATTAATGGCAACCTTGAGTTTTTTAGGTGTTTTCCTCAAGCCTCCATCCATAAATTTACCATTGTTCCTCCATGCAATTCCATCATCTCTGTTTTGTTGTTTGCCATCATTCCATGCTGGTGAAGTATTCCCCTCATCCCTATGGTATCTGAATTTCCTTTAGGACCTTCACCCAACCCTCACTACCCTCACAACATGGCTTACATAGAGCCCAATAAGGTTGAATGTGATGCCCTCATCGAGAAAATCCTCATAGAATGTCACTTCTTTCCTTTCTTCCACCTTTTTTAGGAGAGAACCTCGAAATTACCCTGGTCTTATTAGAAACTTGGGATAATGGTCATGTGACTATTCGAGGAAGGATTTTTAGCATAGATCTCCACCTCCTATCCCAAATTACTGGCAAAGCTCCAAAAAGGACATTCGATCTAGAGACATAGGCATAATTGGGAAGTAGAACTCAAGGAGTTTAAGGATAATGAAAAGATATACAAAGGAGCCAAGCAGGGCATATATAGGTCAGACCTGAACACTCCCTGGAATGATGTGATGAATCCAGTTATGGAGTTCATCACTATGGATGACCCATAAAATGTCCTCTATAGTTTCCATCTAGATTTTTTCAATCACTTCCATGACATAAATCCCATCAACATCCCATAATTTTTCCTCAATTCGATGAATTACTCAATCATGTCCTACCGTAACAAGAAAATCCATGACCTCCCCTTTCACCAAGGTATGTTTAAGGTCATATTCACCTACATCCTAGCTCACAGTCCCCAACCCAATCCAAGGATGCCCAGCCCAACTGCCAAATCAGTTGGCCCATCTACCAAATATGTTGTACCCTCTATTCACCTATCCCTAGCTAAGAGAGAAAATCCATCGAAGTAGTTTGGGAGTTAAAAGCGAGGAAAAGCATTAGCTTTGAAATGGAAGGGCCTATCAGGAAGTCTGCTCACATTCAAAACTAGGTAGTGAGAGGAAGCAAGAATGCCATTGACATCAAGCTCGATGATGATGACAAGGATGATGAGATCAAGAGGATGGAGTTCATGATTGCCACCATAACTGCAATGATGAATGCCATGGTCAATTAGTCATGGACATCAGGGAAGGTTTGTAGAAGTTGTTCTTTGGGTCTTAGAGTGGACAAGAGGTAGATGGTGGATCTGGAACTAAAAACATGGATTTTGTCAAGGAGAAGAAGGACCCAGGCCAAGGTGAAACCAACTACGAGGAAGAAGCCTCCACAGAGGAATAACATCCTTGTGCTTTTTACTAATTTTGCTCTTATAGCTACCCTGCGTGGAGCCTGTTTATTTTTTTTAAGAATGTTTGCTGGTTCTACGGCTACCCCGCATGGAGCCTGTATATTTTTCCATAAGGAATGCTCTTCCTAGGATAAGTTCTATGTCCTCATATATCCTTATGTTTGAGGCTGCATCCTTGTTTCTTTTATTTTATGTTTCAAGGTCAGGGTTGCATCCCTTGTTTAATATGCACTATGTTAACAGCGACTACTACTGTATCAAGGTTTTGGAATCCTTAAAACCCATTCAATAATGAAATCCATTAACTTACCAAAAAAATTGATCAATCTATCTTTTGAGTGTATTTCTATAAAGCATGAGATAAATATTTAGAAAATTTTGGTATCTGACAGAATATCCCTTTGATTACCTTTCTTGTTGTTCCAAATGATCATAGGTAGCAACTAGAATGAACAACAATATGATGATAGATCCTTTCAAGAAGATGTTAAATGAAGCCTCCTAAAAAAGAAGAATAAAATGATGGAACAACATGTTCAAATTCTTCAACTACTCCCTATTGCAAAATTTCCAACATCTTTTACATAATCTCTCACTACCCTAGCACCATTAAGTATTTGCACACATTTTTTGATATTTCTAACTTTGAAGAAAATTAAATGTGATGAGTACATCCAAGAATAGACATATATTATTACGTGAGATTCAAATCACGTTTGACTGAGCTATTAGTTGTTTGGAAGCTAGCTACAGTTAGAATCAGTTTGTTGGATATTTTGAGTCCCTAAGTCAAAGTTGTCATTGATGTCACCAGATGAAGTCATCATTAATGTCAAGGAATTAGGTAAGAAATAAATTCGTCAAAGGTGTCACTAATATCTAGGAAGAAGCTTCAATAGTGCAGAAGTTAAAGGCAAAAGGGCTCCATAATATTTTAATATGATATGAGAGCATAAGTTAAAAAGGGTTTTCATAAATACCCAAGGAGGCCTATTACAAAGTTCAAAGGAGGTCTAATATTTATTTTATAAAATATTTAAATTCAAAAGGAATTTAAATTTTATAAATAAATATCATCAATACAATGTTGTGCAATAAGAGAAGCCCTTAAAAGCCAAAGATTATAATTATAATTTTTAAAATTTAAATTCCTTGGAATTTAAATCATTTATAAATTACAAAGGTTAAATGCACCGATGTCATCGAAAAATTTAGAGCGTCAACGTTTGAAGACAATGGCAGCCTTGTTTATTAAAGGGAGGCCAAAAGACCTTGCAAATTATCCCCCATCGAATTTAATTAATGCGAGAAAATAAATTGCATGTGTGATTCGAAGTTTCGGGTGAGGAAGAAGGCGAACGACTTTTCATCTTATGCGTAAGGGTTATAGCGAAGTAAGGTTGGTGCCCAAGATGAGTTGAACACGATGATCCATTGGCAGTGCATGTTTTTGCTAAGGCATTTATGGGGAGACGAACCTACATTTGAATCCTGAGGAGTGCGTGCGCAAAGGGAAAGGTTTGAGTTTTCATGTTTGTCATATAAGGTGCCAGGAGGAATATAGTGTGGAAAGAGCTTTTTAGCTCTAAACAAGCATTGAGCACACATGGTTGAGGAGCCCATGGCTAGGGCATTCGTGGAGGTAAAGGTCAAGGGTTTGAAACCCATTGAGAGGCAAAGGTAATTTTCTAAAATAATTTTTATTACCTAAAGTTTTTTTTTTTTGGTAAGTAGTGTTTGTATTTACAACGGGTTTTAACAAGGATCCCAAAACCTGATTACATAAGCAATGGGCCTAGGGCATCAATCCCTTGAAACTGAACACCAAAACAAAAATCCCGCCTAGCGGTAACAGTAAGCATGAAACAATCCCTCTCAACGGGAAACAAACAAATAATAAAGAAAGTAGTTTTGGAGATCCCGCCCAGTGGGGAGTAGCCAAAAACCACCATCGAGAAGATCCCGCCCAACAAGAAGCAAAGAAAAACTATTACAATAAAATCTTGCATCGTGGTAAGCAGTCAAAACCACCACAAACCGTCCCGCCTAGCGGGAAGCAACAGGGAAATCCCACCATCCGAGAAACCAGCAGAAAAGAAAGGATCCCACCTCACGGGAAAACCGACGGATTTGGCGGATCCCGCCCTGTGGAGAAACTAGCCGCCCATCGGGAAAACATTTCGTTCAGCAAGAGCCACCCTGCAGGAAGCCGACAACCAGCACAGAGAGGATCCAACCCATCAGGAAGTGACCAGAGAGTTGCACCACAAGGAACCCGCCCCGGGAAAATAGAAGAGGATCCCAGCAGCAGGGACCAAGAATCTCGTCCAAGCACAGAGTCTACCGAGGATTCATAAGAAAAAATGGGGAAGCTATCCAAACCCTAAATTGTCACCTCCACCGCATCGAGAAACGCAGGGGACCAGATCCACGTGAATAACCTACAAAAAACCACAGGGGGAAGCCTGAGGGAAAAATGGAAGGGATCCCCAACCAAACAGGGATCCCTGGGAAGCACCAGTCCGAAAAAACAACTAAGGAAACCCTAGCCAGCTGGGAGGGGCGCAGATAGTGGAGAAGGATCTCCCCCCAGGAGATCATCCGCAAACAACCACTCCCCGGGAGGGATGACCTGGGTTGAGCCAGGGACTGGGCAGGAACCAGGAGCCATGGGAGGGGGAGCAGGGGAGGGACCAGAGCCCTCCCCTCTCTCTATTACCTAAAGTTTTAATTAAAGCCTTTATTAGGAGTTATAAGGGGTTTTTAAAAGGTTTTTAGCTAGGCAATAAAATTAGTGGTTAGGAGAAATAAGGAGTGATAGCAAATTGTTATGTGTTGAATTGTGATTTATAAAAGAGGATATATTATTTTTAAGTTGGAGCAATAAGGTAATAAGAGGTTTTGAATTTTAGTGAGTGTTGATATTATTTGTAAAAGGATTTTTGCCAAAGAGATTATTATGAGGGTATTGGATATTATTTTTAAGTTGGAGTGATAAGGTGTATTTTATTTGATATCATTTTGTATTGTGTTGTGTTGAGGAAATTATTATCTTCTACCCCTTATTGAGATTGGCAAAGAAGTAATTGTGAGTGTGACAGATTTGTGAGATATACACCTTGTCAAGCAAAAAGGTATGGGCAAATTCTTCCTTAGTTGAGTTGTTTGATTGGTTTTCTGAAAATAAGTTTGGAGTGAAAAGGACTTGATTAGGGTTTTCATTTCAAGAGTGTTGAGTTTATGCTTAAAGGTTTTATGGAATAAAGAGTTGTTAAAACCTTGTTTAATAAGCATTTTTGTTGAAGCAATTGGTTGTGTGAAGAACTTGAGTTAGTATTGTGGAAAAGAACATGAGTATCATTGTTATGTGAAGATTGATGTATAAGCATTGTTGTTGAAGCCATTGGTTGTGTGAAGAACTTGAGTTAGTATTGTGCAAAAGAACATGAGTATCATTATTATGTGAAGATATTGGTTGTGCAAAGAACTTGAACTAGGGTTTGAAAAGAACATGAGTATCATTGTTATGTGAGATTTGTGGTTGAGCATTTTTGGAAACATTTTGAGTTGTTGTTTACATGCTTGGACTAGGATTTGTGAGCAAGGGTTGTTTATTGAGTAATTGGTTGAGTAGAGTTGATTGAGCCTAGTCAAGTGGGTGTGTGAAGTGATTGTTCAAGTTCCATAAAACAAACTATTCTATGTTCTGAATTGATTTGAGAAAGAGGTTGAGTATTGATGAGTGTGAAACATATTGAGTCTCTAACAATTCTCTGTATGTTTCCAAAAGAGTGATTGAGCATTGAGGTGAATGTGAATCATATTGAGTCTCTAACAATTCTCTATATGTTTCTGAAAGAGTAATTGAAAGTGATTGAGCATTGAGGTGAATGTGAAGCATATTGAGTCTCTAGCAATTCTTTGTATGTTTCTAAAATAGTGATCAAAAGTGATTGAGCATTATGATGAGTATAGAACATATTGAGTCTCTAACAATTATCTTCATGTTTCTATGAGATTGGACAAGTTCTGAGTGAGCTTGTTGAGCAGATTTGAATAAGTTCTGTGTGGACTTATTGAGTAGATTGGACAAGTTTTGAGTGAGCTTGTTGAGAATATTTGAATAAGTTTTGTGTGGACTTATTGAGCAGATTGGACAAGTTCTAAGTGAGCTTGTTGAGCAGATTTGAATAAGTTTTGTGTGGACTTATTGAGCAGATTTGAAAAATTTATGTGTGGACTTATTAAGCAGATTGGACAAGTTCTAAGTGAGCTTGTTGAGCAGAGTTGAGCAAGTTTTGTGTGGACTTGTCGAGAAGAGTTGAGCAAGTTCTGTGTGGACTTGTTGATCAGATTTGAGCAACTTTTGTGTGGAATTATTGAAGCATATTTGAGCAAGTTCTATGTGGACTTGTTGATTAGAGTTAAGCAAGTTCTGTGTGGACTTGTTGAGAAAATTTGAGCAAGTTTTGTGTGGAATTGTTGAGCAAAGTTGAGCAAGTTCTATGTGGAATTGTTGAGTAGATTTGAGCAAGTTCTATGTGGATCTGTTGAGCATATTTGAACAAGTTCTGTGTGGAATTATTGAGCAAATTTGAGCAAGTTTTGTGTGGACTTGTTGAAAATATTTGTGCTAGACCAAAGTACTGTGTTTAGTGCAAATTTGAGACAGAGCTTTAGAGGTGATATATCAAAGGGGACAGAAGTTTCCAGTGGATAGAGATCCATTAGCTAGGGCAGTGAGGATAGGTCTTCTAAGTGGGGACAAGAGTTTTTAGTGGAGAGAGATCCACAAGCCAGTGCAGTGGAGGCAATAGTCTTCTAGAGGATCACCAACCAGAGTAGAGGAGAAGGAGTTCTTTTATGGATAGAGATCCACAAACTTGATTTAGGGGATTGGTGTCTCCTTTGGATAAAGGTCCATAAAAATTGTCATTGGGAAGGATTCCCAAGAGATTGATTGATAAAATTTTATTGAAATATTTTCTTTGTGGAGTAGCCCACATTGGGTGAACCACGTAAATTGTGGTGTCTCTATTGTGTGTGGTGATTTGTGCATTGCTTTGATTACTACTATTGATATTGATTTGGAAAGAAAATTAAAGAGTGGTCTTATACTATTCACCTCCCCTCTCAGTATAAATTTGTGTTCTTCAATTGATATCAGAGTGGGTTCCTTCAAAAGAATTTAACAACTTGAAGGAAAGGCTAACAAGAACACAATGGATCCTAAGGAAGTGTCCTCAAATAATTTAGCACCAATTTTTGATGTAAATGACTATATGTATTGGAGAATGATGATGAAGATCTACCTGATGGCACTTGGAAATGAAATTTGGGATTCAGTGGAATTTGGATACGATCCCTTAATTAATCCTCCTACAAATAAGGAAGGTAAGCTTCTACAACACTACAATTCAAAAGTAATGAATGCACTTGTGAGAGGTTTGCATAGAATAGAGTCTATGAAAGTTATGCATTGTCAAACTGCAAAAGAGATGTGGGATAAATTGTAAAATATATATGAAGGAGATAAAAGTGTCAAGAAAGCAAAGAGTTGAAACCTCAAAAGACAATTTGAAGAATTAAGAATAAATGAAGAGGAAAATATTAGTGCTTACCTAATTCGAATTGATGAGGTTGTTAATAATATGTGAGGACTTGGTATGAAGATTGATGAATCTAATATTTGTGATAAAGTCTTAATATCTCTTCCAAATAGATTCAGTGAACAAGTTTCTACTATAGAAGTATCAATAGATGGTGATAATTTGAAAAGAGATAAGTTGCTTGGTATGCTCACAACATTTGAGATAAGAACAAAAGATCCTATGTCCCATAAGGAAGCAACATTCAAAGCAACCAATAAGACAAAGAGTAAGAAGTCAGAATCAAGCAATGAGTCATCTAGTGATGAAGAATCTCACTATGGTAGAAGAGATAAGGACTATAGAAGATTTAGAGATAAAATATATGTTAAATGTTTCAATTGTGGAAGGTATGTACATTTTGCAACAGATTGTCAAGAACCCAAGAACAACAATGGTGAATAAAAATAGGATCACAGGAACAAGGAATCAGAAAGATATAAGCGGGATAAGCATCAAAAGAAAAACAAGGATGGACAAAGCAGACAAGGAAAGAAGTTCTTTCAAATTCAAAAGAGAAGCTACTATGCGGATAATGCAAGTAAGTATTCAAGTGATAATGATGCTAGTTTTTCAGACAATGATAAATATGAAGTCCTATTTATGATTGAAGAAAAAGAACCAATTAAGAAAAAGACTCCAGTTATTCTCAAGTGTTTTAGATGTGGTAACTTTGGACATATTGAATATGATTGTACAAGGTATGGTTATAGTTTCAATGATGATGAATATGAGAATACACTTGAAGGACCAGATGAAAATATTCTAATGGCTTTAAAAGAAGAAGTAAGTGATCCTATAGAAGACAAGCCAAAATAAAATAGAGATATGAACAAAGGTAAACAAATAGAGGAATATTCAGAAAAGGATGGTTATAATCTAAAGGGAGAACTTATCTATGCCCTTGACATAGTAAAGAAGGTAAGGAAGCAACACTCTAAACTTGAAATTCAGTTTCAAGAATGTGATGAAGAAAGAAGATTGCTCATAGAGGATTTATAAAAATCAAAGGCTAAGGCAAAAAGGTTCAAAGATAAGTTAGAAGCAAAAATCTTGGAATGTGAGAAGTTAGCACAAGAAGTGGCACTACTAAAAGAAGATCTAGAGGACTCCCAGATAAATATGAAAGGATTCAAGAATAGCTCCAATATTATGGATAAGATAGTCAAGGTACAAAGAAGGTCAACAAAAAAAACAAGTCTTGGATTTGAACAAGTTCAAAAGAAATGGGAAGGAGAGTCAACTTCAAGTTTTGGAGAGAAGAAACTTTAGATGAAGATACTTCAGAAGAAGACAATGTGAAAGAAAGTGAGACATTAGAGGATGAGTTGGACGATAGAGAGTTCAAAAAAAATAGGAACAATGCACAAAGAAGATACAGATGGAACAACAATCAGAATAGGAGACCAAGGAGGTCAAGACAAGGAAGCTTCAATGGAAGATGCTTTTCATGTCATAGGTTTGGGTACATGGCTTCACAATGCAGAACACATGTAAGATAGGGTATTGGGAACAAATAACTTTTTCATGGGTATTGTTACTCAAGTAATCAGTTTGGTCACAAGGCAATGAATTGGAGGGTTCATGATAGAAGAGGAAATGACTTCACTAGAAGAAATCGTAAGATATTTGCACCTCCAAGGAATAATAACATTAAGTGTTATAAGTGCAATAATGATGTTCACACAACAAAGTGGTGTAGAGCAGATATTCTAGAAATAGGTATGAACAATAATAGAAACATGAATGTGAACAGGAATAGAAATATGGATATGAACAGGAATAGGAACAAGAACAGGAACAGGAACAGGAACAGGAATATCGATATGAATAGGAATAGGAACAAGAATAGGAATGCTAACATGGATAGGAACATGGACATGGATAGAAATAGTTAGAGGGATCAAAATACTTAGAAAAGAAGAGAAGATGATAAAGGCAAAGAATAATGTCTTCTGGGAGTAGAAATACTCCCACCCTAAAATTAACCACCTGAATAGGAGGTGGGGGAGGGGCTAAGCTAAGAGGCTCAGTCTTAGCCTCGATCCCCAAAGGTGACCCTTTGCCATTGATTTCAAATGGGAGATATTTGAGTAACGGGGATAGATTTGATATTTGAGAGAGCATTGAGCTAGGGGGAGCAATGTCCTAGGGGGAGCAAAACAAAGGAAAGGTCAAGTTTTTGGTAAAAATAATTTCGGTTGCCATCAATGACAAAGGGAGAGATTGTTGGAAATTTTGAGTCCCTAAGTCAATGTTATCATTGATGTCACCATATGAAGTCATAATTAATGTCAAGGAATTCGGCAAGAAATAAAGTCGTCAAAGGTGTCACTAATATCCAAGAAGAAGCTTCAATAGTGTAGAAGTTAATGGCAAAAGGGATCCATAATATTTAAATATTATATGAGAGCATAAGTTAAAAAGGGTTTTCATAAATGCCCAAGGAGGTCTATTACAAATTTCAAAGGAGGTCTAATATTTATTTTATAAAATATTTAAATTCAAAAGGAATTTACATTTTATATATAAATATCATCAATACAAAGTTGTGCAATAAGATAAGGCCTTAAAAGCCAAAGGTTATAATTATAATTTATAAAATTTAAATTCCTTGGAATTTAAATAATTTATAAATTACAAAGGTTAAATGCACCGACGTCATCAAAAAATTTGGAGCATCGATGTTTGAAGACAATGGCAGCTTTGTGTATAAAAGGGAGGCCAAAAGACCTTGCAAATTATCCCTCATCGAATTTAAGTAATGCAAGAAAGTAAATTGCATGTACGATTTAAAGTTTTGGGTGAGGAAGAAGTCGAACAACTTTTTGTCTTATGCGTAAGGGTCATAGCAAAGTAAGGTTGGTACCCAAGACAAGTTGGACACGATGGTCCATTGGCAGCACACATTTTTTCTAAGGCATTTGTGGGGAGATGAACCTACGTTTGAATCCCAAGGAGTGTGTGCACAAAGGGAAAGGTTTGAGTTTTTGTGTTTGTCATATAAGGTGCCAGGAGGAATATAGTGTGCAAAGAGCTTTTTAGCTCTCAACGTGCGTTGAGCGCACGTGGTTGAGGAGCCCACGACTAGGGTGTTCACGGAGGTAAAGGTCAAGGGTTTGAAACCCATTGAGAGGCAAAGGTAATTTTCTAAAATAATTTTTATTGCCTAAAGTTTTAATTAAAGCCTTTATTAGGAGTTATAAGGGGTTTTTAAAAGGTTTTTAGTTAGGCAATAAAATTAGTGGTTAGGAGAAATAAGGAGTGAGAGAAAATTGTTATGTGTTGAATTGTGATTTATAAAAGAGGACATATTATTTTTAAGTTGGAGTAATAAGGTAATAAGAGGTTTTGAATTTTAGTGAGTATTGATTTTATTTGTAAAAGGATTTTTGCCAAAGAGATTATTATGAGGGTATTGGATATTATTTTAAATTTGGAGTGATAAGGTGTTTTTTGTTTGATATCATTTTGTATTGTGTTGTTTTGAGGAAATTATTAACTTCTAACCCTTATTGAGTTTGGCAAAGAAGTAATTGTGAGTGTGACAAATTTGTGAGATCTACACCTTGTCAAGCAAAAAGGTATGGGCAAATTCTTCCTTAGTTGAGTTGATTGATTGGTTTTCTGAAAATAAGTTTGGAGTGAAAAGGACTTGATTAGGGTTTCCTTTTCAAGAGTGTTGAGTTAATGCTTCAAGGTTTTTTGGAATAAAGAGTTGTTAAAACCTTGTTTTATAAGCATTGTTGTTGAATCCATTGGTTGTGTGAAGAACTTGAGTTAGTATTGTGCAAAATAACATGAGTATCATTGTTATGTGAATATTGATGTATAAGCATTGTTGTTGAAGCCATTGGTTGTGTGAAGAACTTGAGTTAGTATTGTACAAAAGAACATGAGTATCATTATTATGTGAAGATTGATGTATAAGCATTGTTGTTGAAGACATTGGTTGTGCAAAGAACTTGAACTAGGATTTGAAAAGAACATGAGTATCATTGTTATGTGAGATTTGTGGTTAAGCATTGTTGGAAATATTTTGAGTCGGTGTTTACATGCTTGGACTAGAATTTGTGAGGAAGGGTTATTTCTTGATTAATTGTTTGAGTAGAGTTGGTTAAGCCTATTCAAGTGGGTGTGTGAAGTAATTGTTCAAGTTCCATTAAACAAACTATTCTATGTTCTGAATTGATTTGAGAAAGAGGTTGAGTATTGATGTGTGAAACATATTGAGTCTCTAACAATTCTCTGTATGTTTCCAAAAGAGCAATTGAGCATTGAGGTGAATGTGAAGCATATTGAGTCTCTAAAAATTCTCTATATGTTTCTGAAAGAGTGATTGAAAGTGATTGAGCATTGAGGTGAATGTGAAGCATATTGAGTCTCTAACAATTCTCATTATGTTTTTGAAAGAATGATTGAAAGTGATTGAGCATTATGACGAGTATAGAACATATTGAGTCTCTAACAATTCTCTTTATGTTTCTATGAGATTGGACAAGTTCTGAGTGAGCTTGTTGAGCATATTTGAATAAGTTCTATGTGGACTTATTTAGTATATTGGAAAATTTCTGAGTGAGCTTGTTGAGAAGATTTGAATATGTTTTGTGTGGACTTATTGAGCAGATTGGACAAGTTCTGAGTGATCTTGTTGAGAAAATTTGAATAAGTTCTATTTGGACTTATTGAGTATATTATACAAGTTTTGAGTGAGCTTGTTGAGCAGAGTTGATCAAGTTCTGTGTGGAATTGTTGAGCAGAGTTGAGCAAGTTTTGTGTGGACTTGTTGAGCATATTTAAGCAAGTTATGTGTGGACTTGTTGAGCAGAGTTGAGCAAGTTATGTGTGAACTTGTTGAGTTTATTTGAGCAAGTTCTATGTGGACTTGTTGAGAAGATTTAAGCAAGTTCTGTGTGGACTTGTTGAGCATATTTGAGCAAGTTCTGTGTGGACTTGCTGAGTAGATTTATGCTAGACCGAAGGACTATGTTTAGTGTATATTTGAGATAGATATTTGGAGGTGATAGAGTAGATAGGAAAAAGATATCTAGTGGATAGAGATCCATCAGCTGGGGGAGTGAGGATAGGTATTTCAAGTGGGGACAAGAGTCTTTAGTGGAGAGAGATCCACAAGCTAGTGTAGTGGAGGCAGTAGTCTTCTAGAGGATCACCATCCAAAGTAGAGGAGGAGTTATCCTATGGATAGAGATCCACAAAATTGATTTAGGGGATTGGTGTCTCCTTTGGAGAGAGGTCCATAAATATTGTAATTGGGAAGGATTACGAAGAGATTGATTGAGAAAATTTTAGTGAAATATTTTCTCATGGAGTAGCCCACATTGGGTGAACCACATAAATTGTGGTGTCTCTATTGTGTGTGGTGATTTGTGTATTAATTTGATTACTGCTATTGATATTGCTATCTACACATTGCTTGATATTGATTTGGAAAGAAAAGTAAAAAGTGGTCTTATACTATTCACCCCCCTCTCAATATAAGCTTGTGTTCTTCATAGTTCGCACTTAGTTATTTTATTATGTACTTATTATCACATAACAAAATAACTTAGTTACAGATGGTGATCACGGTAGGACCACCACTAATTTTTCATTTTTTTGTTAGAGTACTAACTTAGTTTTGTGTGCAGGTCTAGACACTTTGAGCGATAGTGGCCAAAAACTAATCGCTTTGAACTATAGCGGCCAATAGAGCTTAGCCGCTTTGAGCTACAATGTCCAAGAACCAACCACTGTAGTCAACAATGGCCAGAATTGGAGTGTAGTAGAGGTCAAAACACCAACTCTCTAAGCTAGATCAAAGGTTGGTATAGCTTCTCTGATATTTTACAACTTTTTGTCTGCTTTTGTGTCTAAAACAGATAACTTAAAGCACATTTATGTTTAGAAATTGAAGGAATAAAAGAAGAAAGAATTAAGCATTTCGCATGCAAACTTCGTTCGATATACCTATGGCCTTGCAAACAATGAAATAACACACGTTTAGGTATCTAAGATTGCCTCCCCAGATGAGGTTGTTAGTAATTAGAAAATGTAATAGAAATATGATAAAACTATGCCATAAAATCATGTAAATCTATGCTAATGATATGAAAACATAAAGAAACATAATAAAAGAAGCTATGTCTAAAACCTAAGCTAAGCCTATGGGCCACTGTCCAAGATAATGACCACTAAAGTAAACCTTGCTCTCTTTGCCCCAAAGCTATGGGTCAAATCCTGTATCCGATGTTGGAATAATAGGTGTTATGCTCTTCAACCCGTTAGTTATTTTTCGTACACGTGATCTCAAAGAGAACTCTCCAAGTCTCAAAAACTCTCCTAAAAAATATGTCCCTCTCAGTATAATATTGTGTTCTTCACCAGTTAGCACTTAGTTATTTTGTTATGTACTAATTATGTATTTTTATGTGCTATTTAAGCACTCCTAAATAATATGAATGTAGTTCTATGTGATTCCACATCAGTTGGTATTAGAGCCTCATGGCTCTTGACCTATGAGGGGGAATTTCCCTTATGGAAATTCACCCTCCCAGTTCCGCAAATTATTCTTTGTTTGTACAAAATTTTATCCCTCCTCCTTGCTTCCACATTTGTGTGTTTTTTTTACATGTCTGGATGTCCATCACGTCATGCTACCGCCAATGCGACCTCCATGTATCATATATTCCCAATAATCTATTGTTGTAATATGACATTGTTGTGAGATAATGAGTCATAAAGCATGCGACGAGGATCATCCGTTAGTGGGAAAAGTTGACATCCATCGGTGTGCCCATGATGAAATTTAGGATACATTAAATTGGACGCATAGTGGCCACTGGCTCCCAAAGTCCCTCCATGGATTTATTCTATGTTGACCACCTCATTTTGACTACTGTGGTTGGATTCTTTTTGGTAAGCCAACATGTGGATGAATTATTTTCAATGACAAAAACCTTATATGGTGCTTTAGTTTTGATCACAGTGCTCCAAGAATTGTAGATCAGGTTGAGAATGGTTGATAGATAATTATAAATAAGGTCAAGTATGGTTGATTGTGATCTAAGTGACCTCTTTAATAGAAACTTCACTAATGGATATACGTGCAAGAAATTATAGCAAATCAAGGGATAATTAAGGGAAACATGATGTGTTTTGTTTCCATGCCTGGCCATAGATACTACCATGACATCAGTCACCAACTAGATCCAAATAATGTCATCTCTATGAATTTGAGATGCATTATTTTACAACGTTGATGCTACTTGTGCACTTATTCATCCAAGTGGTGCAAAAATATGTTTTAAGATCCATCTCCATCGTCAATAACCACCAATGCAAGCAAGCACGATATTCCTACACCCTCGACTAATTGATGACATCTATCTAGTGGATAGTGTGATTTACCTCCTTTTGATATGAGTGACATATAAAATGAGATCACTCGAAAAATATTCTATGCCTAAAATATCTTCGTCTTATCGAGCACTTTCAGCATCATATTTGAGTCAAACATATTTTTACTTTGATGCCAACTTTAGTGATAACAAAGGATTTTCCCACACATTTGATGTTGTTGGTGCAATTTGGTTGCATAGAGGCCTACCTAAAACCCCTTATTTGGATCAATTTTTCACGTGCAAGGAGGATAATTGATTCCAAAATTAAGGTGCTTCCATAAATCCCTTGTATTCAGGAACAAGAATGCTAGGCAAGAGGAGGAGCTAAGGAGGCACAATCTTATCAGCCCAACAATAGCTCTCAAGTGTGGGAAGTAGGAGTTCACACCATTATTTATCGCCTTAGAGGCCTCCTTCCAAGGGACTAGATTCCCTTGGTTATTGTAATGAAATGTATCAATTTGTAAAGCCCTCAAGGGGATATTTTGTAATATGGTTTTGAAGCTACTTATGAATGAATAGAGAGAGATTTTTATCATTTGGATTGCCTATTTTGCTTCATTTCAGTAGATTACATGCTTATGCCATCTTTCCTTTGAATGCTTTATAACTGATATACATTGCTAGTAAATGCCCTTAAGGCGATATCGTGAATTTCACTTCTTCAGTGGTGATCATGGTATCTAATTTTATTTCAAATCTCCCCTTGGATTGTGCTAATTTGGACCTTTATTTCTGGTTTTATTTTTTGCAGGTGCTGACCGTTCTGAACAGAAACGACCCCTTTGCTACTAGGTGGCACTGGGTGATACAGCCAGCTACATGGCACTGGGTGGGACGACCACCAATATGCCATCATCCCTGATAGGGATAGCCACAAAACCAGAGGGTTTCTACAAAAATTTGCAAAAACAACAAATTTAAAGGTTCATTTTACACCTTTATGCACTGAAAATTTGACTTTTTACTGTTAAAAATTGTTCAATTTCATGTTTTTCTTGCTTATTATTTGCATAGAAAGGTTAGAGTTGTTATTTCTAAAATCGTGCATTAATTAGTTCAAAAAAATAGAGGAAAACACAGTATAAGTCGCTACTTTTGTCTAGTTTGCTTGTTGGAACCTTACCCACGAAGGTTAAGGTCATATAGGTTTTGCATTTTTTGGCTTTCATTTTATGCTACCAATGCTTCTGAAAGAAAATTGTCATTACATGCATTTAGTTAAACTTCATTGAGTGCTCTATTATTTTCTTTTAAATATTTAAAAGGAACCCACACACACCATGTTTCATTATAAACATCAATGTAGTTGGGCTGTCATATCCAACACGTTGATTGAGACCAATAGTGTATTTAATCACCACTAGATTGGCTCTTGAGAAGAGTATTATTGAGACCTTCTTGTGGCAAAGGCCAACCCAAGATCTATCCTAACTATGCAAAATAGCATGCATTCTTCTTCGTAGGAGTGTATCATTGCACATGGGGTGCAGGGTGAGGGTTGGTAGTACCTATGCTACCTCGTTGGATATGGATTTCATCCCCATATTTGACTTGTGTGAGTATATAGGTGAAATCCTTTAAAAATTTAAGTATATCATCCAACAAAATATCAAACACGAGAAAAGTATTTTCTTTACAAAGCAACACATCTTGAAACACATCAAACAGTTTAGGATTCACACTTAAAATATTTAAAAGTAGATAATCACTTATATGCTTGCGTGTATCTATTATTTGTTTGTTTTAAATTCATAGAAATTGTAAAGAAGATAAATACATAATAGTTAGAGTACATAGCTATGGTACGTATTCATATCCAAGCCCATTCAAGGGTAAAAGATATGAGTAATAGAGAATAGGATATAGAATGTCCTCGTGTTGAGCCTAGGGATAGGGTAATTCCTCCCTAGAAATCAGCTACTCTCCCTAGTTGTAGATTGACTGATGAGTGGATGGTTACTCCTAGAGAGTCAACTAGAAAGTCTAGCTTATAGGGGACTCCTTCGCAAGGTACTCCTATAGGTCATAGTCCTAGTTTGGGAAAATATCTCCCTAATTCATATGCTACAAACACCTTCTTTCAAGAAGAGTCATCGCACAATGAGGCACCTCCACATAGAGCAATACCACATGTTCATGTGCCTACTCGATAATCTACTCCTAGTCATACATAGGAGCAAGAGCTCACACCTCGAGTAGGGTTGAATGATCATCTCAATATTTCAAGTCACCCTACTCCAAGGTATCAAAATCATAATGAGTATGATACTAGTCAAATTAGACGACCTTATTCTGCCTTACCTTACCTTGTTTACAAGGGAAGACCTGAGAAACATCTAGATTATCCTCATGAAAATGTGTCAACAAAAGCACGTTGTGCCTCTGAGCCAGTAGTCTTTCAAAAATATTTATTTAGAAGAGAACCTCAATTCAATGCGATTGCCCTCGATCGAGGGAAGCACGTAATTGATCTCACAGATCCTCCTAAACATGATAGACAACATGGAAATAATGTTAAGGTACTTAGACCTAATACAACATATCAAATTAATAATTTGGTCCAAATATATGCTAACCGCCAAGACAAGTTTAATTGAATTAGGTCGGATAAACATCACTTAGATCTCTTAGAGTAGCGACAACAAATAGAGAAAGAAAAGATTGAACGACAAATTCAAGAAACTTTGTGTCATGGAGCTATAACTCCAAGCATGCGTAGACAAGAGTCTCACCCGAGGCAACCAAATTTACAACAAGATAGATCTCCTAGACCTAATATTGTGTTGCCTCCTAGATGTCGTAGGCCTGAACATAATGCATATGATAGGCCAAACATAGATCACCTTCAACAGGCATTTGTTCCTCCTTGTAGGCCCATACCTGAAATACCTTATGGGGCTTACGATGATTTGGAATAGAATGAGGATTATGTAGAAGCACATTATGAAGGCGTGGCTGATATCAATCAACCACCCCAACCTAGGATTAATATTCCTTGTCCACCTCTACGAGTTCAAAGCAAGGAAGAGGAGATCAAATACTTAGATGTGTATCAATCTTTGCTTGCATGCTTAGAAACTGTAGAAGGTAAGACACCTAGAAATGGGCTTTAAAAGCCTACCTTGCGTCAGCCAAAGAACCAACCGTTACATCCATCCATTTCTTCCTTGATCTATCTTGAGCATTTCAAAAAGCCCAAATTTGAAAGATTCAATGGCAAAGAAGATGCTCAAGAGCATGTCATTGGATTTATAAATATGTGCTTCAACATACAGGACAATGATGCATTGCTCGTAAGAACTTTCTTGAGTACCCTCACTGGTCCATCCATTGAGTGGTTCAACCAACTTCCAAAACATATCATCTGCACATTTGAACAATTCACAGAAGCATTTTTGGAACGTTTTGCCTTCAACACCATAAGGAAGGCGACATTAACCGACCTCATGGGGATGAAAGAAACTAAGGATGAGCCGATTACTGACTATGGAAACAAGTGGCAAATGCTTTTTGCTAAGCTACCCTATCTATTGCCAGTGATTGAATTAACTCGTTTATTTTCAAAGAGTTTCTTGAAACCCATATCTTTGACATTGCAATTACAGAAATACCCTATCTTGGAAGAAGCACAGGCTAGAAACATAGATGAAATCAAAATCCAAGAGGGAGAAATAACAAAACCTCATAAGGAGTGGATAAATAATCCTAAGAATAGCTTGACACCTGCAAAGCTAGCTATGGTCAATCAAGTGGCCATAAATGTCCCTGCGCATACTCAAGTTATGCCTCCCCAAAAGGTGAATTATTAGGATCAACCTCCTTCTGCGAGTTATAACAATAATGGTACAGTGAACCAGGGACAAAAATAATGTCACCCTCAGTGAAAATTTACTCCCATCGTTGAATCTATAGATTCTCTTTTTAATCGATTATGGGCTGCAAATATGGTTAATTTACCAGATCTTAAACCCAACGATTCAAAAATAGGCAATCCCAAGCCTATGGGACATCGATAGGATCAATATTATAAGTTTCATCGGCAAGGTGGCCATGATTTACAATCGTGCTATGGTTTTAAACATGTATTATAGGACATTATTTAGAGGAATGAGCTTCAAGTGGATGCTCCATTAGCTTCTACCAATCAGCAGATTGGTATATACAAAGACCCTTTACCAACTCACAAGGTACAAACAATGCTTTCTAAACCGATGAATGAGGTGAAGCAACAACACCCTATGCAAGGTTATGTTGGGATGGTGAATATTATGACTAGGAACAAGAAATATCCAATTCAAGTCGTACAGCCTGCAACTTCTAATGATATTCCAACTACATTGTAAACTATACCACCTGTAGTATAGGGCCTTCCTTCTAGGCCAATAGTGACAATTAAGAGCAAGCTTGCACAAAGCTTGAGGACCACATCAACACGATTTTCCATATATGAGTTGATCCAACAATCACCTCAACATTGGGATGCCTTGATGGACATTCTAAAATCAATAGAGTTGTAACCGCAGGAGGCCAACTCCTTCATAGATTTTGTGGATCATGTGCAACAGTGCAAGAAACCAGTCATACAATTTTATGAGCATGAGCTTAAGGAAATAGCTAACGATGTGGTAGATCCTCCTTTACACATCATTACATGTATAAATGAGATACCATACAAAAGAGTACTCATAGACACTGGTTCCTCAAGTAATATCATAACAAATAAAGCACTAAAGCACCTTAAGTTGCCATTATCTCATGTTGTGGCATCAATTTACACTCTTCACTCTTTTAATGACACAATATTCTCTACTATCGGTACCATAGTTCTACCCATTCAGGTGGGGCAAAATACTATATCGACATTGTGCCATGTGCTAGAAGGTGAGATGGCCTATAACATTTTTCTAGGTAGACCTTAGATACAGGATATGAAGTGTGTCCCCTCCATAGCACATCAATGTCTTGAATACACTCATGAAGGGAAAGTGAACATAGTTTCTACCAATCTAGAGCCCTTCAAATACTGCAACATGTTGTAGTAGATGCCAAAGTCGACATTACCTTCAAATAATGTAGACTTCCAATTGAATACACCTGTTCATAGTCTACCCATTCTGCCACCTTCATCATCATCCACTCCATCCTCATCATCACCACCTTCAGAGAAGGCATCAACATCGTCAAACCCTCCATCAAGGAACACGTTGAAGAGGCCTATTGATGAGATCCCGCCATTAGTTTCCACCATATCCATAGAGGAGATTCCTTGTGTCATTAATGAGGAATTACCTCTAGAGGTGAATACTGAATCACCTCAAACCTCCATTCCATCTCATCCATCTTCACCATCCCAGGTCATAGTCTAGATGTCTAGTATAGGTATAGGAGAATATCTAGTGAGAAATGTCATGACAATTCCATCGTTGGAGATAGTGCAAGATATAGGGAGACCTCGTCTTCCCATAGGTAGCATTGTACCTCTTGGTCTACATCCTAATAAAAAAAAATTCATAAATGGAGTTTTAGAATATGTATCTTTACCCATTCCTCAGAAGGAAGATGATGAACCCTTTTCTGAGGATGTAAACTATTTATCGAATTCAGACTATGCATTGCGGTACTTAGATCATTGTAATTGGCATGGGTTTGGTCTCAGTTTATATGAGTAGGGTAACTGTGTTCCATTTCAACCCCAATATCAACTTTCGTATGATAGATTTGAGTTGGGATGCAATAAAATGGTACCATTGGATGTCCTCATCGAGAGTCTCAAACACCTATACCTAAGTTATCAGACTAAGCTCGCTCATGACCCATATACTAATCCGAATCATGTTCATTCCTTAGGAAATAATTTTCCCATATAAATTATAGATCAAGGTCTTTCCAGTGATGTTGCCCAACCCCATGAAGTGGGGGAGAGCTCACACACCTTGCAATCTGATAGTGAGGAACAAGACCAAGGTCCTCCTTACGAATGGATGAGTGATGAAGAAGATGATTATGACATCACACCCATTAACTGCCATAGCTTGGATGATGAATACGAGTGCGTGTTCCCCTTGGATGACAAGGATGAGTATTATATTTGTATGTTATTCCCCATCCAAGGACCCATTTGACACCAATTGTTGCCTTGTGAAGAGCAGGCTCACCCTATTTTGCATAGGCCACCACCAGTTATTCCACTTCCACTCGAGCCATACGTATGAGTTATGAGACAACATCAGGTCTTTAGACCCACTCGCCCTAGAGCAAGATATCATGTATCCATCAACATGATTTCCATATATTTAACGACACCATTGGTGAATTCAAATAACCCATACAAGATATTACATCTTGATTTAGAGGCAATTGAATTTGATCATGTAGATTCTTCTCCGTCACCCTTAGAATATTGGCCTTGTGAGGAAATGTTACAACCATTTAACTTTTATTCAAGAACTACTCAAGATATTTTCAAGCTGAGGTTAACCCTAAATTTCCTATGGAAGAAGCAAACCTAGTTGATGACATTCACTTAATTCCCACCCCACATTAGTTGGAGGATGGGTCTCACATGTCAATTGAGCCAACAATTGACAAGGATATCGATATAGATCCCAATAATCCCCATACCATTAAATTAGGGGAAGGTCTCTCCCTAAGTGAACAAGATGATTTCACAACTACATTGAAAGTAAGGATTAAAGCTTTTGCTTGGTTATATAAATATATGCCAGGACTAGACCTAAATATAGTCATGCATAATCTTACATTAGACCCCAAGATCAAACTTGTTAAGCAAAAGTTATGAAAAATGCACCCAACAGTAGCCTTAATAGTGAAATATGAATTATGAAAGTTGTTGGATGCTGATATCATCATCTCAATAGATTATCTTCTATGGCTTTCAAACATGGTTCCCATCAAAAATCCTGATGGGAGGATTTGCATTTGCATCGAATTTCGATATCTTAACAAAGCAAGTCCTAATGATGAATTTCCCTTACCTAACATCTATGTGTTGGTAGACACAACAGAAGGACATGAAATGCTATCCCTTATGGATGGATTTTTAGGATATAATTAGATTCGTATTAATCCAAAATACCATATCAAAATGGCATTCACAATGCCTTGGGGAACATTCTATTACAAGGTCATGCCTTTTGACCTTAGGAACATGGTGCTACCTACCAACGAGCCGTGACATATATCTTCCACGACTACATGCACAAGATTTTGGAAGATTACATGGATGATTTATTGGCAAAATATTTATTATGCCATGAACATCTCGATGTATTGTGTAAGATCCTAGATCGCCTCATAGAGCACAATGTTAGACTTAATCCCAAAAAGTGTGTCTTCGGTATCACATATGGTAAAATTTTGGGATTCATAGTCTCCAAGAAATGCATAGAGGTAGATCCAAACAAGGTCAAGGCAATATTAGAAATGCCTCCCCCCACAACTATTAAGCAACTACGCAGTTTGCAAGGAAAATTTGTATCCATAAAACGCTTTATAGCGCAATTATCGGATAAGTGTCGACCCATGAATAGGTTGCTATATAAGAGGATTTCATTTCATTGGGATGAAGAATGTCAAAATTCCTTTGATGAAATTAAAAAATACCTAGCTTTGCCACCTATATTGGTTCCACCATGACCAAAAGTGTCATTCTATTTATACATCTCAGCTACTGAGTTGTCTTTGGGCACCATGTTGTCCCAAAAGAATAAATCAAAGAACAGGCTACTTATTACATTAGTCGCACATTGGTCAACTATAAAACTAGATATGCATATGTTGAGAAGCTATGCTTAGCAATGGTCTTTGCCACCAAAAATCTATGCCATTATATGCTTAATCATAACACGTATGTTGTATCTAAAGAAAATCCATTGTGCTACATGATGAGTTGAACATATCATAATAGTCACACGACAAAATGGATAATGTTGTTGATGGAATTTTATCTAGAGTTCATTGGACAAAAATCTATCAAAGGATAGGTCATAGCAGATCAACTAGCAAAGGCTCCTCTATAGGATGATCAGCCTCTAAATATAGAACTTCCTGATGATGGAGTATTTCATATCTCAGAATCACTTGATTCTGCCGAGCCTAAGTCACAGGCGGGCATAACTCTATTCTTTGATGGTTCTAAATGTAAGCAAGGTAGTGGTGTAGGTATCATGTTTTCACACCGCAAGGGGCTTCCATACCTCTTTCGTTTAAACTCAATTTTCCCTATACTAACAACAATACTGAGTATGAAGCTCTCATCATAGGACTTCAAAAGGCAATCGCCATGAACATAACAAAGTTAAACATTTTTGACAATTCCTTGCTCATAGTAAATCAGGTTAAAGGGATATTCCAATGTAGGTGTCATGTCTTGCAAGCCTAAAAATCCCTAGTGGACAAACTCTTGGTCAAATTTGAATGGTATGATATAGAGGAACTCCCTCGCTCATCTAATCATTTTGTGGATACAATGGATTCCTTAGGATCACTAATCTCGCATGACCCTTCAAATGATATCACAACTATCCAAGTAAAAATTCTAGCACAATCTGTGACTGAGCGTGAAGAATATAATGCTATACTAGTTGTTCACATGATTCAGATTGAGCCTTCCCATGAAATGTTCTATCAACTACACCAATATTTTAATAACGCTAACTGGGGGGCTATGTTCCCTCATACTCTTTTGATACTAGCACAACGCTATATCCCCAAGTTCACTCTCAATCAGCATTCGCATGAGACAAACATCAAAAGGATAGCATGATTCATAATATTGAGGCTTCTTCAAAGCAATATTGGGCCATCCAGATTAAATATTAGCTTAAGTTGGGTAATATTCCACCTGGATTGTTGCATGCCATAAAGTGAGCATTCAAACAAAATGTGGAAAAATATATCTTATTAGGAGATATAATGTATCGTCAGAGTTATGAATTTATCCTGCTTCGTTGCTTAGACTCACAGGAGTCAACTTGGGCCATCACCCAAGCACATGATGGTACATGTGGTGGCCACTTTAGCGGCATGGCCATCGTGAAGCGTATTCTTTGCATGGGCTATTATTGGTCAATTTTAGAGCAATATTGTTGCAATTATGTTAAGAAGTGTGTGAAGTGTCAACATGATGCAAATTTAACACATGTACCTTCATAGGCCTTACAACCAATTCAATCAGTCTGGCCATTTGAACAATGAATGTTTGATTTAATTGGGAAAATCTCACCTGCCTCATCGGGCTATCACACGTTTATCATAACGGCAATCGAGTACTTCACAAAATGGGTGGAAGAAATTCCCCTTACCACAACAATTGGACCTCGCATTGCGGAGTTCATGCTACATAATATCATGTCATTTTGGTATTCCATCAAAAATAATATCGGATAATGGAACACCCTTTAAAAATAAGGATGTGTGTGCATTAACAAAAAATTATAACATAAAGCATAGCTTTTCCATGCCCTATCATCCACAAGCCAACGGGCAAGCAGAGGCATCAAATAAGACAATAGTAGCCATCTTGAATAAAACCGTCAAGGAAAACCATAAATATTGGCATAGTCAATTACCTCTTTTCCTTTGGGCTTATCACACTAGCATTCGAACACCCACTGGGGCAAATCCATTTTCACTAGTGTATGGTGCTGAAGCCATCATGCCTCTGTAGTTAGAGATTCCATTGTTATGCATTTCCATGCGGGAATTTATTGACGATGATACAACTAGACAAGCTCATTTATATCAGTTAACGTTGCTTGATGAACGATGTGTAAATTCCCTCGAGCTTTATGTGTTTATTAGGAACATCTTAAGATATCTTACAACTTGAAAGTACATCAAATATACTTTCAAGTAGGTGATTTTGTTCTAAAAGAGAACCAACAAAACTCAAATTTGCCCTACAATTTGCAAGACAAATTTGCAGCAAATTGGTTAGTTCCATTCATCATCACAAGCCATATTGGACCTGGAACTTATCGCTTAGCATCCATCGAAGGAATTGAAGAGAATAAACCCATTAATATAAGTCATTTATGACCATTTCATGCTTAGAGCACCATCAAGATGCCCGTAGGAAGTCGTAGACACTTTCTAAGTGTCATTGATCGTCTAGGTCACCTAAAAGGGTCCTAGTGGTCTTTGACCATCTAGGTCAAATAAAAAAGCCCTAGACTATCTACGATCATCTAGGTCAACCTTAAATGCTCCAAAGGCATCTATAAATCCTTTGGTTACAATCAAAATTCCCCTAGGTAGTCGTAGACACTTTCTAAGTGTCATTGACCGTCTAGGTCACCTAAAAGGCTCCTAGCGGTATTTAACCGTCTAGGTCAAATAAAAATTCCCTATACTATCTATGATCATCTAGGTCAACCTTAAATGCTCCAAAGGCATCTATAGGCCCTTTGGTCATAACCAAATACCCCTAGGCAATCGTAGACACTTTCTAAGTGTCACTGACCATCTAGGTCACCTAAAAGGATCCTAGTGGTCTTTGACCATATAGGTCAAATAAAAAAGCTCCTAGACTATCTATGATCGTCTAGGTCAACCTTAAAATATCCAAAGACATCTATAAGCCCTTTGGTCACAATAAAATACCCCTAGGAATTTGCAGATACTTTCTAAGTGTCACTGATTGTCTAGGTCACCCCAAAACACTCCCAGTAGTCAATGATTGTCTAGGTCAAATAAAAATGCTCCTAGACTATCTACGATCATCTAGGTCAATCCAAAGAGCCCCAAAGGCATCTATAAGTTCTTTTGTCCCCATAAAACATTCTTAGGTTGCCTATAACCATCTAGGTCAAACTAAAACATTCCTAGGTAGTCTACGATTGCCTAGGTCATCCCGAAATGCTCCAAAGGAATCTATAAGCCATTTGGTCACCCAAAAGCCCCAATGGCGTTCATTAATACCATTGGTCAACATGTATATACATATATATCAAAAATTTCAAAAACATCTTTAAAATCATCAAAATACAAAAATATTGCTTCATTGCACTTCATATAAATTGCATTAGGCATTCTCATCATTGCATTATGCATCATTCCAAATTGATCATACATGTCTAGCACCATGTATGTACACTAGGCATCCATTAAAATCATTGTTATTATGAGTCAATATTACCACCTGTTTACATTACATATACCATTTACATTTACATTATATGTCTGCTTCCCGTCACTTAGCCATTGTTAGTAAAGCATAGTTAAAGTTTTTGGTCACTCAACCATATCTAGTTGTCTTCTCAGATTTTGTAGAAAGCTATCATGATATTTAGAAGATAGAATCCTGCTTGGATAATGCTTGGTATACATCAAAATCCCAACACATTTTCACATTAATATATCCAAGTCTAGCGTAAGGAAAGATGAAAACTATAAAGTAGTTGTTGGTCACGAATCTGCCACAGGAAAGGATTTTCTAAAAACTATGCCCCCTAGACCCAGCCAACATTGAAATGCTGGGAGAAAGAGATGTCTCCCAGACCAATCTCTAGAGAGGGCTGGTTCCCTTGCTATTTCTAAACTTGATTAAGACTAAAGTTACTGGAAAGGAATTATAAATGTGCAGAAAGAAATAGGAAATACATGGAAAGAGATGGGAAATATAGCCATAGGCCAAATTTGTTATATCGGGAAGAAACTCAGCAAGAATTAAACCGCAAGTGTATAAAAAGCATATAATAATAGAATACAACATAATCCACTTACGACCTTGCGCAGACAACCTTCAGTATTGCATTACAGAACTCACTTTCTTTTAAGCAATATTCAAACTCAAATGCAGAATTTGAATCTAACAGCAAATTGGAAAGACGAGCATAACTGAGAAATACATGGAATAGAAGGAAATCATTATAAAGACGCTTGCAAAATTAGAGGCCAAATATTTCTTATTTATGCAAAGAACTTGAATGTTTCCAGCAAAATGTCTCTCAAACTCCCGATCCCTTTTTCTGAGATCTACATTGATTTATATAGAAGTCTTGCTTCTTTACAACATTTAAAACTTGCAACAAAATTCCTCGAGATCTACAACATGTGCAACGAAAACAAGGAAACGATCCCCTTAAACCAGCCTCGGAGAAACCAAAAATTCAATGAAATGAGGAGTCGGTCGTCTTCATTAAATGGCCATTCTTGAAACATGCTTGAACCATTAGAAAAGATACAAACAACAGCTTTGGATAATGGAAATATTTAATTCTGGTGACTTGGACACGTTCTTCCACCTTGCTCGCATCGAAAAGCAACAAAACATTTAATTTCGGAGTGCTTTTAATCGTCAAAAATCGCAAAACTTCATCGGACCGTTTGAACTGCTTTCTGGCGCAAAACTATAACAGGTCGCGAAAACGTGACATGTCTCTGCTCTGTACGCTTTGTCACTTTTTGACTGCAAAAATCAACCATGTCATGAAATCATGACGTATTCGGCTCCTTTGGCTCCTTCGCTACTTTCACTCGCGAAAACATGACGCATCGCGAAATCGTGACGTTTCATACCATTATGCTCTTTCTCCGCTCTATTTATACAAAAATGTGACAAGGCGCGATTTCGCTACACTTTTCTTTCCTTTGACTATGTCTCACTTATATGTCATGAAAATCAGACAAGTCGTAATTTTGCGACAATTTTCATCCATTCTGTACGGTCCAGCTTCTAACCTGCAAAAACGTGACATTCTTCCTTATGTAGTTCTTTGATCTTTAGAACGTTGCGAAATTGTGACAGGTTCTATCTCCTTGGACTTTGCTAATCTTCGACTACGATTTTCATCATGTCGTGAAATCGTGACAATTCCCTGCACTTGGTCTTTCTTGCTCAATGTGTCATGAAATCGCAACGTTTCTTACTGCTAGGCTTTATCCCCACAAATGTCACAAAATCGCGACGCCAACTTCTTTCTTGCCCTCATATTTAAAAATGGCATGAAATCGCTACATTTTTTATGCCTTATGACTTTTGTTTCAACTGCGCCGCGACCACGCAACACATCGCGATTTTGCTACATCTTTTGCCTTTTGTGCCACATTCAATATTCTATCGCGATATCGCTACAAAGTTTATTGCCATCACCCTTTGCTGAGTTATGTCGCGATTTCGTGACCTTTTCTAACATTATGCTCCCTAGCCATCGCAAGTCATGAAAACGTGACATGTAACGATTTTGCGACAATTTTGTTGCACCGACCTCGTTGACCACTTTGATCCCAAAAAATCCGACACGTCGCGATATCGCGACGGTTTTACCCCCCTGCTGTCGTTGACTGTGTTGACTGTGATTTTCTGACACATCACAAAATTATGACAACTTTGTGTTTGATTTCTCTCTCCTCAACAGACCCGCGATAACGCGACATGTCGCGATATCACGACAGTTTTCAACTTTGGCTCTCCATGTTGTTTTTTGTTGTGATTTCGTGACAGTCTTCGGACTTAGGCATTTTTTGCATCAAAACCTGTATAGGAGTGAGAATTTCAACATCTTATGCATGAATAATCAATAATCAACACAATGTGGCAAAAATGCCAACAGTAGTCTAGGTTACTTTCAAGCAAAAAGGTTATCTTGCTCATCCCCCTGTGCGAATGGTTCAAAGATGCTAAGAATTGACAAAAGTACAAGTTCCTCCTTACCAATAAATACCTTGTCCTACACTCGGGAAAGTATTTAAAACATAAAAATCAATAGTGATTATTATCCCTTCAAAGTACCCCAACAAGAAATAGTGATTATCATCACTTTAAAATATGTATAAAGAAACAATGATTATTATCACTAGGAAAAGCAAAAAGAAACAGTGGTTCTCACCACTACTAAAATCCCTTACTCATCAAATAAAAACAAGAAACTCCTTTCAGAAAGTCAAAGTTAAAAGAAAATAAGGGAGTCTTGAACTTGAATCCCTAGAATTCTCAGCATTATAAAACCATAATGTGATCCTCATTACAGGTTTGGTGGATAGCCTACTTGTCAATGGCGGTAGCCTCCCGCATGATGATATGTCTATCGCTTAAGCAACTTGTTTAGGTATAGAACAATGTTTGAATGTGGATGATCTAGCTTGTTGTAACCTAGGTTATATAGTGGTCTAATCCAACTAAGTACCAAACTTAGGATAATGAGACTCGCAGAATGATCTCTAGTGCTAATGGGCTGAATAAATCCCATTTGAACTAGGGTAATCTTATGTGTTATCATGGAAATGAACTCATGTGCACACATAGGGATATTGATTATCTTGGTTATCTTAATAGGTGCATATTTTGTCAAAATATCTTGTATAGTTAGTATATGACTTTTTATTAGGTAGCTAAAGTGTTTTATTTTCTTCAAAACTATCAAATAATATCATATCAAATTACATTATCCATTCCATTTTACATCATGTTGTCACATGTTTGTCAAAATTACAATGTCCATCAAATAAAGTGTTATAATAACATGAAAATAATAAAGATACATTTTGTATAGTCTATGGTGCTAGCATAGTATGCGTCAAATAGTCATCATATATCCATCATACAAAATTAAATCCAATCAATCATTACTTCCAATCATACACATTTACACTTTTGTTTATTAAGTGGTATTCATGATCTAGGATAGATACCAGTTAAATATTAGCAATAATATTTAGACGGCCTTTGACTATTTTATGCATACCTTTTAATTTACAAAATCATATAAATAAAACATCCACATCTACATATCATCAAATTACATCATCGGATAAATACATGCATCCATGTTAGATATCCATCATAACATCATACAAAAAATATAAGCATTACATTCATATCATAAAGCAGTAAAATATGACATAATGATAAAAGCAAAGCCATACATCATAGTCCATAAAATTACCATAGGCTACAATAAAAGTGAGTCATTTGACTTCGCAACCCAAAAAGTCTAAAAAGAACCATCAGAGTCTGTTGACCATGGTCATGCAGGACCAGTACCTTGACTCTCTCCTCTGCTCTTAATATGAGTATGTCATGAGCTCCCAAATTTGCTACCCCTTGATCTGCTATGTCCAGATACCTCCATTCTTTGAGAAGTTCTCAGAGCCCTCATATGAGTAGACGAGTGTCCCATACCACTCCCCTGGCTATGTTGTGATCCAATAGCTAATGCTCGATCTGGTATGCACCCCTTACAATGAACTATCTCATCCTCCATCATATCCATATAAATGCACTCCTCTCGACACCTAGTCTAATAGGTCACCACCAAACCCTAGATATATGTTGTCTCCTCTTGTATCTTGGCTAGATTGCCACTGCTGGACTCCCCATGGCTAGGGACATGTCCATTGACCTATGCCTGAAGTATAGTTATCACTACTGCCTTCCTCTCCATCTCAAACTATGCACTATACACCTACACCTATAGTAATGCCTGATCACTCTGCAACTCTACAATCGTAGCATCTCATGTTGCTAGTTGTGCCTACATACCCTAATCCCCCAAGTCTCCCTCATCAAAGCCCACTGGATCTTGTACATCTATCAGCTCCACCCTATCCGCTAACACACATTGACGCATGACTTGCTCACCTATGTCTATCTCCTCATCATCAAGAGACTCACCAATACCCTCCTTATCTTGAGCACCCCTAGTTGCATCCACTGCCCTGGAAGCTACATCCCATCCTAGTGGTCCCTCCCCTCACCACTGTTGTATGACCCACCATGTTTCATACTCCTCTGTAGTACCTACATCATCTAAATTATAAATTACCACCTCAAGATCTGACTCATCTCTCAAGTCCTCTACCATAGGCTATACTAGAGTCCTCTCATCCCCATGATGACGATAAACCATTGGCTCCTTGGGCAAACCCTGGTGTAGCCTAAACTATCATAGCATACGATCATAAGGTAAGTACTCTCACTCTGTGCCATGTCATCCTATCAACCATCTGCCTCACTGAACTCGACGTAGATGTGTCTCAGCATCCCTCTAATCAGGACAACCCCTGTAGGGTCTCCACTTGATATCCACTACCCTAAGCTATGCAAAATCCTCTGCATAATGCTCTACCTCCCCAGCATATCATTGGCTACGCCTTGACTCATAGGACCTCTTCCATAGTTCCCCATAGGCAATCTCCCTATCTGGTAGCTCTGCTCAAGAGGTCTATGGTAGTCCCCGTGGTCTCTCCACTACAATATGCTACCAAGCCCAAGCTTATAATAGGAAGATGCAACCCAAACCCTTTCACCCATGAGAGTGGATCTCATACAACTCATCATATAGCTATGCTAATAAAGTAGGACCCCAAGCCATAACTATGGGCTCGTCCTCTATGCAATCCACCAAAGTAAAAACTAGCTCTATTATATTCCATGGGAACCTAGCTCCTGAAGAGTCGGGTAGTAGCATGTTGTTGATCAAGGTCATCAACAATGTGTGCCTAATTCCAATCACACTGCCTCAGTACCATCTCACCACTAGAATCCCTTCGTTGAGAAGATCAATCAATACATCCTCCTAGTGCACTTCGAAGTACCTCTACGTTATGACCCCTCGTCGCTCTATCAAAGAAGATACTATCTAGCACCCCCCTATCGAAATACGTAGTATCTGATATGCATCCTCTAGTGTCATTGTCATCTCCCCCATAGCTAAATGGAAAGTATTAGTACAAGGGTCCCATAGATCTATCAAAGTAGTCAGATAGGCACGGTCTCCCATCATGGGATCTAACTATGTAATTTACTTTAGATCGATGGCATTGAGCCAACTCCAATATGCAGTAGTAAAATAATCTCTAGTGACCTGAAAGAGACTCGGTACCCTGTATCGACTCCAAACTATCTGTTCATGCAAAGTAGGATGTCAAAATTACCCTAAAATATAAAATTTTGCTTTAAAAACACCAAAAAAATGCATATAAATGGGCCATTTTTGGCCCAATTTTTGGCCGTCCCACCCAGGGACGGCCCCCAATTAGGTAGCCATCCCACCCAAGGATGGCCACCAATGACCGTACCTTACAGGGATGGTCCCCAAACAGGGGTAAAATAAGGTCAGTTTGACCCCTAAAAAACACAAAAAATTGGTATTTACTCCTAATTTTTTGCAAATAAAATCTAAATTTCATATAATTTAGTCTTCCTAGGGTTTCTTAACTTTGGGTAGGGTTGTAGTCATGAAATTATAGCAAAAATTGCAAAAATATAATAAAATAGGGCAGAGAAAAGCATGTAATCCATACCCGTTTTGCACCAGTTCCACTGCCTGACATGTCTGCTGGTTGGCTCATGTTGTAGGTTGAGATTTTAATAGCACCCTACTTCAGAACTCCCTCTCCTACTCCTCTCATCTTCAACTTCTCCAAGTAGCATGCACAAATGAGCTAAAATGACCCTTTTTGGCCTTTTATAGCTCTAAAAGAAGCCGACCACCCCTGGGTGGTATGAGTGCACTTTTGGTTGGTTTTCCCACCTTGGTATGGTCATTAATTTTTTCCTTTTCCCCCCTAGTTATGGACACAAGCAAATTGCACTAAAAAACATTAAAAAACTTCAAAAATAGGCCAAAAACCCACCAAAAACAAGGCAGAATGGGCAAGAAAATTGGAGGGATCAAGACTGAACCTATAATAATTTTGGATGCATCATAAGACTCTATTTTAGTCCCCAAGAAGGCCTCCATATCTGGACCACTCCATGATAATGAGATATTTGGCCTTTTGCTTCCAAAACTATTCATCAAAACAGTTGAAAATCACCCCCAAACAGGTATTTAGTACCATGGGTGAAACAAAGAGTTACCCCAATGAAGTCATATGTGTCAAGTGACTCATCACTTTAGCATTTTTCATGCCCTCATTGACTCATATATTGAGGGGGTAGTCATAATAATGAATTCAAAAATCGAATTAACATTTAAACACTCAAAAATGTAAATTCCATGCATTTAGAATAATCTTGGCTAAAGATATATTTTCAAGCCCATGCTGGTGCAAAGAAATAGCATAAGAAGAAAATTAAATAGGCTTGACCTCCTTGAAACCTTAGGAATTAACCCATGTAAATTTTTACAAGAATACAAGGCACCAAGACCTAGTATGCCCTAAGCCCCATAAGATTGTCATTACAACATGGCTGAAAGGTATACCTACAATCGATCCTTCGACTATGTCAATAGAAAGGATTTCAAGAATATATGCTCTTTCCACAATGGAGGCATTCAAATTTTATTAGGTTAATGAACAACCTTGATCATTCGATAATTTAGTGATCTATTTTTGCTCAACACTTTTTTTCACATCACGCATCTCAAAAATGGGGTATATGTAGACACCTAAATCATGTAAATTGGATAGGACTATCAGTGCATTACATATGCCCTCTTATCGACAACATATGGCTCTATTTGGCACCCTTATAGGCTAGCAAAAGGCTTCCAAAAGGCTCCAAAACCCATTTTGGAGGGTTTCTAGTAGTTTAGGGCAGTTTTGAGGCACCTCCTAGTGATCGTCCCACCAAGGGATGGTCATAATTGGTGACCGTCCCACCCAAGGATGGCCATCCATAACCGTCCCTGGGTGGGATGACCCCTAACTGGACCCTTGAAAAAGTCAAAGGATGCGCTAAATTGCAATTAAATATTGCCATTAACGTGTCCAATCACCCCAAATTGATTGGGGACCTACAAATGTGTAGTGAGGCAGTAGATTGGGAGCCCCAAAGGGGTAACCTTCCCCTCATCAATCAATGATGCAATTAGTACATGTGGCATCACCTGCCTCGCATGGCAAAAGATGTCATTTTTCCCTATATGCCCTTTTGGGCTATAAAAGGAGATCCAAACCCTCATTTCAAAAAGAGGAGAATTTGGAGATTAGTGCCACGAAGTGCTACCCAAATTGAACCCCACCTTTTGCCCAAAAAAACCCGCCTTATCTTGGTCTTGAAACCCTCTTCATCCAAAGGTGATTTTGGAGGTAATATGATCTATCCACTAATTACAAACAGACAAAATTGAAGCATTCTTTGGCCCCATATGTCGACAACTCCCTTACCCAAGTTTTGGACCAATTTCCATAGCCATAGGTGACAAAACAAAGTCAATTTTGTAATCGTCCCACCTAGGGACGGTCAGCAGTCTATGCATGGCACACCTAGGGATGGCCAAAAAATAGACTATAATTTCAGAGAAATTCCTTCATATTCCCCTTAGGAATGTCTAGAGGAACCTCTGGTCCAAATTTGAGACAATTTGGAGTAGATTTGATGCAAGATCTGTGATCCCCAATGTTGCAGGTTTATTTGGCTCACCCAGGAATGGTCACTATTTCAGCATTGTTTCACCCTTTATATTGCATCCAAATATGTTTATTTGCATTTATATTAGTTAATAACATGTTCATGCTTAATCTAGATCAGTTTATATGTATGTAGATCACTTTTTATGGTTGTAGAATATGCTCCTTTTTCATGGTTTTATGGCTTTATTCTATAACACAGATGCTTTTAATCCCTTTTCAATCCCTTGTCTTCAAGAATAGGAATGCTAGGCAAGATGAGGAGCTAAGGAGGCACAAGCTTATCAGCCCAAAAATATCTCTTGAGTGTGGGAAGCAGGAGTTCACACCATTATTTATCGCCTTAGAGGCCTCCTTCCAAGGGACTAGATTCCCTTGGTTATTGTAATGAAATGTATCAATTTGTAAAGCCCTCAAGGGGATATTTTGTAATCTGGTTTTGAAGCTACTTATGAATGAATAGAGAGATATTTTGATCATTTGGATTGCCTATTTCACTTCATTTCAGTAGATTACATGCTTATGCCATCTTTCCTTTGAATGCTTTATAACTGATATACATTGCTAGTAAATGCCCTTAAGGCAATATCGTGAATTTCACTTCTTCAGGTAGTGAGTGGTACATATGGGGGATGATTGTAGCAGTAATTGGTGGGGTAGGGCAATTTTTGTCAAAATTTTATTTTTCCCATGTGGACCTTGATGTCCTCGATAACCTTAGCTTGGGCAATGGCTTCCTCAAATGTGTAGATCTGATGGATCTGCAATGTCTAAGAGATTTGCTTGTGACAACTCTTGAAAAATAGTTTTATGATATCTGAAGGTGGGAGAGGGAAGGTAAGATCATGAATGACCACTCTCCAATGAGTGATAAAATCAATAATAGGCTTGTCGTCATACTGGTGTAAAGCATAGACAACGAACAAGGTAAGCTTGGTTTTGATATTGATCGAGAAATGCTCAAGAAAAATATTGGCTAATTGTTCAAAAGTGAATAAGTTATGGTGAGGTAGATTATTGTACCAATATAATGCTTGTCCCCCAAGTGAAAGTGTAAATGTGTGAAGCATAAGGGGATCACAACCATGCAGTTGGTAACAAGCAAAACGGTAATTATTAAGGTGCTCTCTAGGATCTTCCTTACTTTTAAATTTGTCAAATATAGGGATCTTAAATCTATAAGGATATGGATGTATAGGTACAGAAGGGTGAATTGGTTCATTGCAAAATTCATCATATGTGGGTTTTTGAGGCCCATAACTAGTTGTGCACAAATCCAATGTACGAATCTACTCCTGCATGGCTTGAAATTCACTAGAGAGCACCGTGGTAGTGTTTGGTGGAGCTGGAAATAGGGGTGATGATGTGGATGTAGGCAATGGTTGTGATGAGATTTATGAATAATCTAAATGTTGTGGATATTGCAACCTTTTTTATTCCCATTGATGATAGTAAGCAGCCTATTATGGATCAGAAACTAACATGCTTTGATATTATGGGACAAGAACCTGAGATGGATGAGGCAAGATATAGGAATATTGAAAGGCGGGTGGCTATTGTTGCTGATAATAATACCCCAAAATCTATTGGTTAGGCATGGGAACCTGCTACTACTGCACATATTGGAAAGGGGGTTGTGCCTGGGAAGTAGTGGTAGAGGACCTTGTAGGTGGTGAGGTAAAGAAATTAGGTGGTGTACAATATGGGGTGGAAGAGATGTAGATGTGGTGAAAGAGGACTGGTTTGAATATGGGGGTGGACCTGACGAGGATTGGGGTGGTACATAGGGGATGGCAATCAGGAACTCGGGCTGAACTAAATATTGGGGTGGATGGCCTTGATAACTGGAGTTTAGCGATGGAGGTCGAAAGGAAGGAGGAGGTGGTAATCAAAATAATGAGGAAGGGGTCGATGAGGGTCCATATGATAAAAATGATGGATAACTAGTGGGTGGATGGGAAGCAAACTATGGTGTGAAAGGAGGCATTTATGGAGAGAAGGATGCCTATTACAGATGAACCTGCAATGAGGGATGGGATAAATGGGGTGATGAAAGCTGGAAGTACTAATATGGATGTGAAAAGTACTATGATGGAAGTGATGATGGCAGCTAGGATGAAGGTTGGTAACTCGATAAAGCCTACTGAGATGACAAGATTTGGGATGAAGGTGTGGTAGGAGGTGGCATAGAATAAGAAGGTGTAGATATCATACCAACCATCTAGATAGTAGTAACGATATTATACATGATTTGGGAAACAAAAATATTAGAGTCATATCCCAAAAGTGGATGAGAGGAATGCTCTATGAAGGGATGGGTGGCATATGATGAAGGGGGTAGAGTGAACTCATCCACCACCATGACAGGTATGGGGCAACCAAGTTGGGTATAGATGACATGCTGGCAAGAGGTGGATGGGGTATTAGGAGAGGAGAGATCATCCAAAGGAGGGGTCTCCTCTAAGGTCTCATCCAAGATATGGGATGGAGCGAAAGATGCCACATGGTACATAGGACTAGTGCTAGGGGCCGAGGGCTTTGTCAATAGATCAGGTGGACCAATAGAAGTAACATGCTTAGACTCGAAAGGTGGATCATTGGTCTAAGAAGTAGAGGCACCTATGGCCATGATAGTCTGATGAGTAGCCTCAGTGGCACGATGAAGGGCTTCATGCATCTGACTACATGTAACTGGTATGGTTATTTGTGTAAAAAGAATGGTAACAACAAAAATATATGAAATCTGGACTCTAGGAATGTGTGTGGCTAAATGTGACAGTCTATTCTCAAAAACATAGGTTTGCACGGGGTTGTACGAACCACTTCTAAGACTGGAGGTTTGCACAGGGTCATGTGAACCATCAAAATCAGAAATATATGATAGATGTGTTGTGGAAGGTGTATGTGTACTGTCTAAGAAATTTGTGCCCTAAAAATAGGTTCACATGGGGTCATGTGAACCACTTCTGCAACCAAATATTCACACGGGGTCGTGCAAACTGCTAGAAAAAATGACACAGGATGGATATCTGTTGTGGAGATCCTCTGTGTGTTGTGTAGACCTATTTTGTGAATAGCCTGGAAGCTAGGTTTTGTATAGGATCATGCGAATATATCTGAGTGTAGGAACGTCACACTAGGGGGTGCAAACTACTCAAAAATAGACTATGCAGTGTATGGCATGGAAGTGAAACTATGGAACAACTAAGGAGTGAGTTATAGAATGTTTTATATGTTGTTGTAACCACTTTCACAAGACTCAACAATAAGCAAATGTTCTTTCTTTTTTATTTTCATGTGTTTTGATGAAAGTATGTATCCACCCTAAGAAAAAACCATGGGAAGTGGGTGAATGCTACTTGAAACAGGTATGTTGTAGCATAAAACCTCCTACAACACCTAAGAGTGCATAGAATAGAACTATGTCTCCAACGAGTGGATGGCTACCTAGATGGAATTAGGCATAGTAAAATGGTATCCAAAAGGGGGAACTCAAAATGTTCTGATAAGTCAATAAAATCTCATGAAGAGAGGTCATGTTGTCAATGTGATGCTACTGATCCTAATCAAGGCTTTCTATTAACCCTCATTTTTAAGGCATGCACAGTAACAATAAGCTACGCCTACTAACTATTTTGAAAATACCTGTGGTAAAAGGGCTTTCTTAAACTACCCACTCTGAAGGTACCTTTCAATGATGAAATCTGGATAATCAACAGTCGAAGTGGGAATGACCAACCAGGTATTAATGCCAAAATGATCCACCTGGGCGGGAACTATGATGACTAAAATTAGAGTTGAGCCAGTGGATATTACAACCCAGACATCGCTAAACTCTGGTGTTGAATTGGTGATGAAATCCAATTTGGACTAGATATGAAATCATGTTCCTTACATCGTTAAAAATAGGACGTGAGTGTGTGGTGTTTGTTTGTGCGGTACTATTTTATAAGCAAATATACCCTAAATTCCTTTTCAAATGAAATCTATGCTAGGATGCATTTTCAAAACAAATCTAATTACTTGCGTCCTCACAAAAATAAATTTAGTCTATTGGTTTTCGAAATGGAAATCTAATTAAATGCTTTTGAAAGGGAAGCTAATTAAATGCTTTTGGAAGGGAAATGACAAGAAATAAAATACTAGAATTGGATCTAATTAGATGCTTTTGAAGGGAAATGACAAGAAATAAATCTAATTAAATGCTTTTGGAAGGGAAATGACAAAAAATAAAATATTGGAATTGAAGCTAATTAGATGCTTTTGAAGGGAAATGACAGGAATTGAAGCTAAGCTAGAAAGCAAGTGTAAATCTAACTAAAAAAAACAAGCAGATGTGATTTTGTAGAATAGAAGACCAATAGGAAAGGTTAGCCTCAAAATGAAGAAAAAACAAAAATTTCACACAATACCTACGTCCAGGTGTGTGTAAAACCTTCTGATTTGCCTTTTACTCTGAAGTTGTGTTGATTTTGAAGGTTTGCACCTCGAGGTGCAAACTGTCCTCTAGTAGGTGGTTCACACGAGGTCATGTGAACCAGGGTCCAAAGATTGTGCTGATTGGTTTTAGGGTCTTTATGATGATTTTGAAGCTCCTGGAGTGTTCTAGCATAGGTACCTGCATTGAAAGTTCTAAAAGTCAACTTTTAGCTTGAAAAGAAAACATAAACCCTAAAATATTTTGCATATACTTGGAGAAAGCAAACTACTACAAAATAAGCTAACTACAGCTGCACAAAAATAGAAGGATGCTTTAACCTTGCATACACTATGGTGAGAGATGATTTGTGGTCTAGGTATGGGGGCATGCAATCCTTGGGTTCATGAGGCTCTTAACCTTCCCTGACTTACCTTATCATTGGTTGTGGGTATCTGGAACCAATACTTGGGCATCAAGTATCAAGTTTGAAGTATATTGGGGTAATTCACATGCCCAAGTGTGTACTATCTACTCTCTTTGGAGGCTCGTCGGTGCACTAGCAAATATTTTTCAGTTTGGCCTGAGATGGCTTTTAGGGCATTTTTGTTTTGGGGTTTCTTCAAAGATGAAAATGACCTGTCATACAGAAATAGGCCATAATTTTTGGTTAGAAAGTGATTAAGCTAATGCTTGGTGGGGGTCCCACCGGGAGTTCCAAAATGAAACAAAAAAAAAGACGCTATAATTCTCATTCAAAATCATAGAATATACTGCATTTGTTATTGAAATCATGAAAAGGATTACAAATGTGATATCCTTTTACAAATTTTTCCCTAAAGGCTATAATGGGGTCATCCCTTTTAGATTGATGCAAAGGCAACAAGATTCATATTCTTTGTGTTCCTCAGTGTAGGTGGGCTTCTTGCTCATGTTCCACCACTGGTTGGATGTGTTCTTGGTACCTGTTGAACCTATTAAACCTACAAAATATTGTTAGTGCATTAAGGGGTCTGCCTCAGTCAAACCCCATGGTTATGAAGACAAAAATACTCTTAAACAAGTTTAAAACATAAAAATAACTGCTAAAATAGCATAAAAACACTAAATTAACCTATACTTACCCTGTTTTATGATTCTAGTGCCTATAGCAAAGGTTCGCACAACCTGTTGTGAATCAGGTGGTTTGCACAGGGTCATGCACGCACGGGGTCATGCAAACCTATATTTTCTATACCGAATCTACAAGATAATTTTCTTGGTTGTTCTGGAGTAGTTGCTTCTTTGATTTTTTCATGGGTCACCTTCACGAAGTGCACTTTTTGAAGGATTATTGACCTGTCTCAATCACAAGGAAACATCATGAAATTGAAAAATCAATTGCGATGGGTTTACTATGGTTGTGTGATGGATGCATGATGGATGCAATTGTTGTAGTGATTTTGGCAGAGTTTCGGTAAGCAAAATTTGGTTATTGTGAAAATGTGAAAATTGCCTTCTATTTATAGACTTGGCCAAGGTGAGAGCGAGGGGATGAGGTGTCCCATGTGAGGTGTCCTGGTTCATAAATGAGGTTGGGTGAGAGAATCCCTCACCCATCCACAAATAAGGATGACTTTGCTAAAAATATCCATTAGGCATTAATGAACACCTTTTTTGAAATATCTTTTAATTAAAAATTGCTTCTTTTGTGCAAAAATCTCCATCTTTCATTTATGACCTAGGGGAGTGTGAGGTGGAGAAATATCTGGATGAGAGGTGGCAAGGCTAGGATAGGCTAGGATAGATGAGGTGGAAGGCTAGGCTAGTCAAAGTAGACTAGGTGAGGTGGCAGGCTTAGCTTAAATCAAGATTAGATCTAATTAAGCATGTGATTAGCCATAAATCATGTTTTGACCAAAAATGTTGACTTTTGAGTATAAAGTGTTTTTTTACCATGATAAAGAATTCAACCTTGGTTGATTTGGAATGAAGTCACATGAGGACCTATGGTTACGCATACGAAGGGGCTTAGCTAGCCCAAAGGGGCTAAGGATGATGAATAGTGAATTTGATTAATGAATAGTGTTTTTAGCCTATTTATGCAATTTTCAAAGGTTTTACAAATTGATTGACCACAGAAATAGGGAGAGGGACAATGTGCGACTTTTGGGTGTCTACATATCTTATGCATGTAATCATGGAATATGTAAGTCATGGCACATTTATAAGTAGCATCTGCATCTTTGAAGTCGAAGGGCATCACCTTGTAATAAAAGGTACCCTAAGGTGTTGTGAAAGCTATTTGGTGTTGGTCATTAGGATTCAAATCTAGTTATATCATAAAAAATCATCCATTAAAGAAAGCATTTCATGGACAATGCAAGTGTTGATAAGAGTATCAATGTTTGGTAGAGGAAATTCATCCTTAGGACATGCTTTGTTAAGGTCTCGAAAGTCAGTGCAAATGCATATCACCTCATTAGGCTTGCAAACGGATACCATGTTTGAAAGCCACTCAGGATAGTCAATGGGTACAATCAAACCCACATCTAATAGCTTTTGAAGCTCTTCTTTGACCATGAGAGCAATGGTAGGATGCATCTTTCTCAATTTTTGCTTGATCGACTTAGCATCAAGATGCAATGTTAAATTATGGACAACCAAGTTAGGGTCAAGACCAGGCATGTCTTTATAGGACAATGCAAATATGCCCTTCTTCTTCTTGAGGAGAGCTATCAGTTGCTTTTGCTCATCAACAGATAAATTTTTTTCAAGTTTTACGATTTATGGATTATCCGTATCTGAATTAAGGTTCACATCAATGGTATCTTCAATGGACATGTGAGAACCTTTCTCAAGTTGATGGGGTGTTGGTATTAGATGAATATCATCAATGATATTATCAAACTTTTCTAGTTTAGTCTCTTTTATGTCTACCTAGGAAACCTTAGGATTCGAGGGTGAATATGAAGGTGAAGGTGAAGGTGAATATGGGGTTGAAGGTGAAGGCAACTGAGGAATGTAGGTAGAAGAAGATCTTAATAATTCCTCAAAAAGGATAAATTCGGTAAAGGAAGATGGTAATGAAATTTGTTCCATATTGATGAGGCTAATGCCAATTAGAATTGGTTTTGCCAAATCATATAGATTATGGAGTGGGATGAATAAGTCAATATAATTCATGATGACTTAGTAGAGGAAAAGGTGATTGGTAATGGAATTGGTGGTTTTATCCTATCTACTAAGATCAATGAAGGAACCTTGGGAACCTAAATAGTTACAAGGAATACTTGTAAACATAAATGAAAATGCCATGCAATGCAAATATATTTTTTGAATTATGTACATATGTTACAAAATGTTCCAATGAGGTGGATCAATAAAGTGGAGGTGGTGGTTCACCGGTTGGTTCAACTTGCTCCCTTGGAAGAAGCAAACATAAATTAGGCTGGTGTATGGAGAATATTCTAAGGTAATGCTCATCCTCTTTGGTGAATGGGATTATGGGTGTTGATTCCTCTTTAGATTCATCTGAAGCTATCGACATGATGTCATATTCTTCATAAGAATCCTCCTCAAAGTCATCATTGTGGTTGGTTTTCTCTTCTAAATTTAAATGAAGGCTTTAAAAATATTGTTCAAAAGAGGAAGTAGTGGGATGGGAATGATAACATAAAATTGAATGGTCATGCACTTCTTTATATGAGGTGTCAATTATTTTATGCATGCCTTTTTCATGTTGTCCTATGCCATATCCTTGCAAATTAACTCATTGAAAGTATCGTGAAGGAAAACCTGACATATGTTCTATGTTGGTAAGGACTAGTTATATAGGTTCATCTAGGGGAGGGGGATCGAACGAGTAATAAACCACTCCATATATGAAATTAATTTGATTATGTGTTGAACTCATGGTGTACACCACTCCTATGGATAAGGGTAAGTCATGTGGACGACTGAAATCCCTAACAGTTTGGATTCTTAGTGGTGTATTTTGGACATCTTGGACCACATATTCACCAATACCAGGATTGGTACAATGGATCGCAACTTGTAATAATATGGATGACATGGATGGAGTGGATGTGGAAGTGGAAGGCTAGTGGATGACTGGTGACTCAGATAATGGGAGGAATGTGTACTGGAATGGCATCTCATAATTTGATAAATTAACTTGTGATACATCAGCTAGTGAAGATGAAGAGGAATTTGGTTGAAGGGTTTGATGAATGGTTGATGATGTTGATATGGATGGAATGGTAGTGGATTTTGATGTTGATGATGTGTATGGAATGGTAGTGGATGTTGAGGTTGATGATGTAGATGGTTTGGATTGGGTTAGACCACATGTACATGTAGATAATTGTGATGAGGGTGGGGGTGTGGCATTGGAGGCTTGATATGAAGTAGTGATGGGAAGCTTCTGAAGGATAGGAGCTTTGGATGAGGAAGTAGTGGATGGTGTGGTTTATGGGGTGAGGAATAGATGAGTGGATGAGATTGTGGATTCGTAAGGATTTGAGATGAAATTGAAATACTTAAATGGTTCAATGTTTACTGGTATGCAATGGAATTGTCCCTCATGTACATATTTTAAGCATTGATGTAGAATGTAAGGGACACATATCATCTCCCTAATATAGGGGTATCCAAGGAGTACATGTAAACCATGGACCCCTCCAAGATGTGCAACATGGTATGCAATATTTTTACCCCCACTTCTATGGGTAAAATGATAGTGCCAATTGTGGAACAAAGAGCATCATTGAATGCTCTTAAGGTGAAGGTGGATTTGGTTATGTGTGATGGTGGAAAATTGAGGTGTTGATTGGTGGATGTGGTGATGATGTTTATGGAGATCCAGTTTCAATAAGCACTTGTTTAAATGGATTCCTATCAACTTGAGCCATAATGTGTAATGGAGGGTTCACCGATTCTGATGAAATTGATTTTACTTCAAAATCATAGAATGTGATGGAAGACTCCATGCACATTCAAATAATCCCCACAAAATTATTGAAGGCATTAGTGTTTTGTAATTGAAGTTCAATGGAATTTAAAATTTCCATTAATGCCTCGCGATGTGGGGGAGATTGTTGTATTAGCTCATAGATAGATAGTTTGGTTGAAGCCATTTTGAGGCTAGTTGTCAGTCAGCTACTCGGTGAGATTATGGGTCATTGTGTATGATTTGAAAGATGAGTGGATTGAGATGGACAGCTTAGAATATGAATGGGTTGGAATGAATTGGGGGAAAATGGATGGGTGGTGAAGAATTGGTAGGTTGAGGAGACGCACTTTCTTGAGCTACTATAAGAGGTTGAACTACCTATTTTTGTTCATTTTGTCTATTGGTACTTATTTATCCTTAGGTGACTACATGAATAGCCCCTATAAAACCTTAATACTATTGTACGTGATTGACCTAATTAAGAGGATTCTTGATGTTTGACCTCCATGTTTTTTATTATTGTTCCTCATAATGAGGAAGTGGTGTTTGGTATATACTAAGGTTTTGGTTTTGTTGGGCCAAAGGACTATCAAACTTGATATCCCCTAGTTCTATAAAATCTTGCACTGTGTGTTTAAATGACCAATAGTTGTTAATTTCATGTCCTTTATGTCGATAGATAGGACAAAACAAGTTCTCCCTATAGATCGTACGATATTTAACTTAATATTTTGGTATGATTTTGGGTAAGGAAATAGTATTGGTGTTATACAACCTACGAAAGGAGGCATATGATTCAAGCAAAGGTGTGAAGATGTGGTCTTGTCAAGCGATTGTTGATGTTGGTGATTTTCCACAGTTGGTGTTGTGTTGTGAAATTGTGAAGGTGGGGAAACCGCTTGATAATTGATTTTGTGTGGTTGTTGTTGTACTGGTTGTTGTTGTTGAGTCATTGTTGGTTGACTCTGGACCACTTGATTTACTTGATTTGGTTTTGACTGGCCAGAATAACTTTATTTTTCTTGGCCCTTATTTTACCATTCCTTTTTCTTAGGCTTTATCTCACTTTCTTGGATTTTTATCTCTTCAATGACACGAGCCTAAGTGAGAGCCTCATCGAATGTTTTATATTGTTGAAGTTGCAATAACAAGGAGATGGGTTTTAAGAAGCTCCTTGTAAATATTTAGGTTAGTTCTTCCATTGGTAGGGAGAATGGCAACTTGGTGATAACTACCCTCCAATAGTTACCAAAATCATAGACTGACTCTTCTTTGAATTGTCTAAGGTTGTATAGGTCATTCAATGTGGTTTTCTTTTGAACATTGAGGGAAAATCTCTCCAAAAATTTATCTGCCAATTATTCAAATGTATAAATGCTATGATGAGGTAGATGATTGTACTAGTCTTGAGCATATCCCCCCAATGTTTGAGGAAACATTCTAAGCATCAAAGCATCTTGATATTGAATTTGAAAGCATGTTGGAAGTTAAAAGGGTAAAAAAGTAAAAAATTTGTTTTACCACTGTAATATTTGGACCTTACCCTTTAACCTCCTTGGACGACAACTGAGTCAGAAGGATTGGATGGCATGGATGGTAGGGAGTTTGACTCTTGATCTCATTTTTCCTTTCCTCCCTATTTTTCTTCTTCCCTATTCTTTCTCCTAAGCTTTTTAGGTTCTAGTTAATAATATTTGTATTTAAGCATTGTAATCCTTAGAACTTAATGTCAATGCAATATCTAGTTAATAATATTTATGCTCCTAATTTTCTAAGTGCTCCTAATTTCGTTAGTGCTATATCTGGTATCAGAGCAGAGGCTATACAGGTGAAGCACGAAGCTCGAGGAGAGCGATAGGTGAGGCACGAATCTTAAGGAGGTCGAGGAGGCCCATAGGAGTGAGCTCATAGGTGAGGCAAGGATCTTGAGGAGGTCGAGAGGGCCTGTAGCATGTGAACTGAGGTGAGGTCGAGAGGGCCCATAGCATACAAACTAAGGTAAGGTCAAGAGAGACCCATAAATAGCACGTGGATTGAGGAGCTAACTAGAGGCAGACACATGGTGAGCAGACAACAAGGCAAACACGTGGTAAGAAGATAGCAAGGCAGACAAAGGGGCAACTGGCAACGTGGCTCGAGGTGATTGGCTCGGCTAGAAGGCAAAAGGGCGGTCACTGATTACCCGAAGGAAATCAAGAATCTTAGTGCTTCTTTGTGCTAATAAAGCACAATATCCCCTTTGCACAGTGGATGTGGGATAAAGATTGTAATTTTTTTAAAATTATCATGCAACCATGACAGGATAAGGAGGCAAGACTTCCTCGCCTCCTCGTTGGGCCACGCAGCTCGACTGGCTCGAGGAGCCAGCCTTAAGCCGCTCACCCCCATGAGGTCGCAGGTTCAAAACCCGACGGCTACAAAAGTTGCAAAAAAAAAATTGTGTATGGTATATGCCCCGAATGTCTTGAAATAATAGTGTATTCTGCCTAGGTTTCATTGGCGGTGGAAGCCGAGTTGGCAAGGAAAATCTGCTTGAAAGAAAGGAGTCACGGGTTCAACTCCTACGGAGTTAGAAAAAAAAATTAAAAGGTTTTTTCTTTTTCTTAAAAGTTTATTATTTTATATATTAAAAAAAATATAAACTTTATATTATATTTAATAAAATTAAATAATAATTGTTTTTTAAAATTTTATTTTATAAAGCAATTATATTTCTTTTATTAAATACAAATATAGATATTTTTTTTTATATAATAAAATAGGAGAAAAAGAACATTGCCTAAGAGGCAATTTATGTAAGAGGACTCAAAGGTGGAAAATTATGACAAAGCCTAAGAGGCTTAGTATTTTTCCTTGTAAGAGAGACAAAAGATCAAACTAAAATTTGTAAAGAGGCATTGATGATAAGACCAAGTGGTTGTTATCATGCCCTATGTGCACTTTAGGTTAGAGAAAATGCTGAATTTTTTTATGAAAAAGTAAGATCTTATGGTCTACATACTATATTTAGTCAGTTGCAAAATGCAGTAATTGCACACCAAAGGCATCCAGACTCAGGGTATGAGGTAGACTCTGAAGATAACTCCTTTGGGAGTCAATTTGAGCAATCCAAATCCATAGAAGCTGCACCACAAGAATCAAAATATTCTCACTATAGTAATTCAGTGGAAATTCTAGAACCAACATCACCTGAGATAATATTGATTAGTGATGACGAAGAACAAGTAGCAAACAATTTCGTGAATCAAGAATTTGTAGCGCCACAGTAAGAGGAACAAGTAATCAATGATAGAGTGAATCAAGTTAGATTTGACTTAAATTTGTAATCTCTTCTTTCTTCTTCTTTCTTTGAAAAAAATAGAGTGCTTTATTGTAACCAAGAAATAAAAGAGTGTTTTAGTAACTATGGCCTCACATAACAATCTACCAATTCCAGAGTTCAACGAGTATGACTACGAGTATTGGTCTATCAAAATGAAGACCTTACTCATAGGAAAAGGTTTGTGAGATATAATAGAAGAGGGTTTCACAAAACCCACATATTGGGCTACATTGAGTGCCACAGATAAGAAAACAAAGAAAGAAGCACAAAAGAGCAACTCTTTTGCTCTTTATCATCTCCAAGCAACATTAGAGAAAAGTATATTTCTTAAAATAGCCACTTTTATAACTGCACAATATGCATGAAAAGCTTCGAAATATGAATTCCAGGTAAGTGATCAAGTGAATCAAGTGAGGCTTCAAACACTAAAACGAGATTTTGAAAATCTCAAAATGAAAGAAAATGAAAAAGTAGGTGATTATTGTGTTAGAGTGAAAGCAATTTTTGTTAAAATGGTTACACCTGGCGAGGAAATCAAGACTGAGATAATTGTAACAAAAGTGTTATGAAAACTTCCACAAAGATGGAATCACATTGCCATAATCATAGAAGAGTCAAAATTCTTTCCACTTTAACATTCGATGCATTAATTGGATCGTTAATGTCTCATGAAGAAATATTACAGGAATCTCCTTCAACCAGCTATGTAGGCGATGATAAAACCTTCACATCCAATTAAAATAATGTAAGAGGACATGGAAGAGATCAAGGTAGAGGCCAGTGACGAGGAAGAGGTAGAGGCAACTACATAGGAGGCAATCAGAATAGAGGAGGCAACTCCAATAGAGGAGGCAATCAGAACAGAGGTGGAAACCAAAATAGAGGAGGAAATCCAGGATGAAGTGTAAATCAAGGGCAAGGAAGTGACAAGTCCAAAATAGCTTGTTTTAATTGTGGCAAGCCAGGCCACTTTGCTCGTGACTGCTGGTCAAAATATTCTCAAGGTAGTAGCAGTCAATATGGAAATTATGGAGAAGAAGATGATACCTCTAATATTTTTCTATCATATGGACAATTAGAACAAAATCTAAATGACACATGGATTCTAGATACTGGTTGTTCAAACCATATGAGTGGCAAAGAAAATCTATTTGCTACTCTAGATTCCACTTATAAATCCCACATCAAGTTAGGGGATGATAAATATTTGCAAGTCAAAGGTATTGGAACCATGGAATTTCAACGAAATAAAGACTAAAGAAAGTTAATGACATATACTACACTCCAAAGCTCCAACACAATCTGCTAAGCGTTGGGCAAATGATGGAGAATAATTACAAACTTATTTTTGATGAAGGAAAATGTCTCATTCTTGATAAAAACAATTGTAATCGTGTCATCACACAAGTCCCAATGACCAATAATTGGTTATTCCCTCTTAAATTTTGTGAGCCAGGGAGAGCTCAACTTGTAAATGTAGCTATAGAAAATCCAAGTGTACTTTGGCACTTGCGATATGGTCATCTTAATTACGATAGCTTGAAATTGTTAACTTCTCAAGCTATGGTGACAGGACTTCCCAAAATCAATGAACAGAAGGAGGTCTGTGAAGGATGTGCTTTGGGAAAGCACTCAAGGTCTAAGTTTCTAAAATGACAAGTGCGGAGAGCCGACTATCCACTTCAATTAGTGCATTCAGACATTTGTGGTCCAATGCAGACAAAGAGTATCGAAACAAATTCCTATTTTCTCACTTTCATATATGATTTCTCTAGAATATTCTGGATTTATTTTTTGAAACATAAAGATGAAGCTTTTGATTGCTTCATAGATTTCAGAAAAAAATTTAAAGAAAAAAAGTGAGTATTTTGTAAAATGTATTAGAACAGATCGATGAGGTGAGTACTCCTCAAAATAATTCTTGAAATATTGTAAAGCAAGTGGGATCAAAAGGAAATTAACTACTGCCTATACCCCACAACAGAATGATGTGGCCAAGAGAAATAACCATACCATAATTGAGATGGCGAGAACGATGCATCATACTAAGCATCTAACTATATGTACTGGGTTGATGTTGTAAGAACTAGTGTATACATTCTAAATAGAAGTCCAACTTCTAGTTTAGATGGCATCACTCCTTAAGAGGGGTGGTAAAAAAAGAAACCCAATGTAAAGCACTTCAAATTTTTTGGTTCTTTAGCATACACACACATTCTTGATGAGAAGAGGAAGAAGCTTGATCCCAAAAGTCAAGCTTGTATATTTGTAGGGTATTTTGAGTCTACCAATGCATATAGACTCTACAATCCCAAGACTCATAAAATTATACTTTCCAGGGATGTCATTTTTGATGAAGGGGGAGAATTGGGTCATCAAAGAATTTTTGTTGATGATGAGTCTCTAGATGTAAGTTATTCACAGGTACAACAGGTGTCTCCCAATAAAAGCAAAGGTACACCAACCCCTCCAAGCCCAAGCAGGAGTACTACATCAAGTACTTCAACCGCCACTTCAAGTCCTTCTCCATAGAGTTCAGTAAGTTCTTCATTGATGGACATTGACTCTTCATAAAAAGGTAAAATAAAATTACAACATCATCCATATTTTCAAGTGTTGGATCAAAATTACCATAAAATATACACTAGAAGCCAAGCTAGTGAAATGAATTCAGTTTTACAGAAACTTGAAAATCTGCATATGTATGGGGATGATGAATCCCAAGATCCTAAGGGAGATGTTGTTAATTATGCTTTATTAACTAGTGCACAGCTAGAACCATCTAGCTATGAGAATGCTTGTACTCAGAATGTATGGCAAGAAGCCATGAAAGAGGAAATAACCTCTATAAAAAATAATGATACTTGGGAGCTTGTAAAGCTTCCAAAAGGAAAAAAATGTGTTGGATGTAAATGGGTCTACAAGACCAAATACAATGTTTATGGAAGCATTAAGAGGCACAAGGTGAGATTAGTAGAAAAAGGTTTTACTCATAAATTTGGTATTGACTATGAGGAAACCTTCTCTCCTATTGCACGAAAAGAGACAATCATATCAGTTCTTTCCTTAGCTGCCCGTAAAGGATGGAACATTCAACACATGGATGTGAAAAGTGCTTTTTTGAATGGATACTTGACTGAGAATGTTTATGTTCAACAACCTCAAGGCTTTCAAGAACAAGAAAAGGAGAACCTTGTTTATAAATTGAAAAAGGCACTTTATGGCCTCAAGCAAGCACCAAGAGCTTGGTACTCATGCATTTATGGCTATTTTAGCGAGTATGGATTCACTAGAAGCAAAAGTGAACCAACTTTGTACTACCTAAAGCATGGAGTAGACATTCTCATAGTTTTTTTGTATGTGGATGATCTAATATTTATGGGTAGTAACACTAAAATGAATATGGAGTTCAAAAACTCCATGATGAAGCAGTTTGAGATGAAATATCTCGGTTTAATGGGATACTTCCTAGGCATGGAAGTGCATCAATCAAATACGGGGATCTTCATATGTCAACACAAGTATGCTCGAAACATGATCAATAAATTTGCCATGGAGCAATGCAAATTAGTTGCAACTCCAATTGAGCAAGGATGATGGAGCACCAAAGGTTGACATGACCACTTATAGAAGCATGGTTGGGAGTCTGATGTTTCTCACCAACACAAGGCCTGATATTCAATATGATGTTTCTCTGGTTTCAAGGTTTATGGCAAGTCCATCTGAGATGCATCTACAAGCAACTAAAATAATCTTAATATATGTGAAGGGTACATTGGATTTTGGAATCCATTACCACAAATTTAATTCTGTTAAATTAGTTGGCTTCAGTGACAGCGATTGGGGTAGCAATATAGATGATAGGAAATCTACATCAGGGAACTGTTTTAGTCTAGGGTTAGGACTAATCACATGGAGTTCCAAGAAGTAGATTGTTGTAGCATTGTCATCTACTGAGGTTGAGAATATAGCCATCACACATGCTAGTACTCAAGCCCTATGATTAAGAAAATTCCTTGAAGAAATTGGACAAAGTCAAAGTGGTCCAAATCAATTGTATTATGATAACATAAGTGCCATGCAATTAGCATACAATCCAATCCACCATAGCAGATCAAAGCATTTTGATATGAAGTATCACTTCATTCGATACATGGTGGAGCAACAGATAGTTGAGCTTAAATATTGTAGCACTTTGGATAACATTGCAAATATCTTCACCAAATGCATGGCTAAAGCTCAATATATAAATTTGAGAGACTATATAGTCAATACTCTCAACTTTAAGGGGGATAATGTTGGAATTTAAAAGGGTAAAAAAGTAAAAAATTTGTTTTACCACTATAATATTTGGACCTTACCCTTTTACCTCCTTGGACGGAAATTGAGTCAGCAGGATTGGATAGAAATTGAGTCAGTAGGATTGGACGGCATGGACGGCAAGGAGTTTGACTCCTAATCTCATTTTTCCTTTCCTCCCTATTTTTCTTCTTCCCTATTATTTCTCCTAAGATTTCTAGGTTCTGGTTAATAATATTTGTATTTAAGCATTGTAATCCTTCGAACTTAATGTTAATGCAATATTTGGTTAATAATATTTATGCTCCTAATTTCCTAAGTGCTCCTAATTTCATTAGTGCTATAAAGCATGAGTGAATAAATGTACTAATGTGCTCTTGAGGGTCCTTAGTCCCTTTAAATTTATAAAATTTTGGTACTATGAAGTTTGCTAGATATGGCAGTGATAATACCAAAAAATGGATAGGTTGATTAACTAGCTATCTTAGGGTAGTCTTCTGATACATCATACCAGGAGTGTTTTGAATCAAGCTATCAATCTGCTATTGCATTACTTGGATTTTAGGGTCTTCCCTATGTGTGTGGAAGCCCTAAATTGTTTTATGATCATGTGAATATGGGTTGTATGGGGTGATAAATTATTGATGTAAAATGTGATGTTGATGACCTGATGGATTGGATGATACTTGATGATGTTGGGTTTGGTGGTGGAATAATTGTTGCTAATGAAATGGAGGTGAGGTTTAGGGAATTTGAGCATGCCATGTTGTGGGAATGGAATGGATGTGGTTTAATGGAGGTGTGGGGATGGAGACCCTATAATATTACTACAACCAAGATGAATTTGAGGTGAAGAAGGTGTGTTAGCTTGGGATGGAATGGGTTTTAAAATATGCCACTTGTATTTGTTGTTGGGGGTAAGAATGAGCATCTTGTTGGTCCATGAGAAATTGGTTGAGATGTTGCCATGTTTGTTGTATGGAAATTTATGAAGTAGATGGTGTGGTGGAAGTAATGGAGGTGGATGTGGGTGAGGTGTAAGTGTTTGCAATTTTTGTGGGAGTTGGTGGAGAGTAAGTTGCAAAATAAATTGCAATAGGATGAGGGATAGTGGATGGAATGGTAGATAGAATCTATGAAGCTACATTCACATGTGCTTTGTAGAGTGGATTGGTATAGGTGGTGGCATAGGTAGATGGTATGGAGGTAATTTGGCTATGTTTTGGTGGAGATATGTGATGTGAAGGTGCGAATGATGCCTCAAAAAGAGGGTTGGTATAGACTTGGATGAAGTTGGTATGATGTGAGGGAGCACATTCCCACAGAGAATAAGGAATTTGGTTGTGTGGGATGTTAATTTGTTTAAGACAAGATTGGTTGGTCTTAAATAAGCTCCAACTTTGTCCATGTCTATGAAAGTGGTATGATGGTTGGTTGGTGTGGAAGGCTAATTTTTTGGGATGGTGAAGAGATTATACCCAAAATTATTCCAAAATAATAATGCAGAAATTAAATAACTTAGAATAAAATAACAACTCACAAAATACATGCACATAGAACACATGAGATTTATCCTGGTTCACCCAATATGGGCTACGTCTAAAGAAAAAGAGCCACACCTCCTCTTCTATTATTGTTCACCTTACCCGTAATGGGACATTACAATTAATATAAAGGAAACTCTTACAACCCTAAACCACAATGTGGTATTAGAATACCGTGGGCACAATACCATGGGCTAAAACTGCCCACACCCACCAACCACCGGAATCCTAGAAACCACTTCGCAAATCACTCTAGAAAAATGGGAAATTTTTTAAGGGGGTCTACACCCCCTTGAACCCCCTAAGAGGGCTTCGCCCTCCCCTCAGACTTTGCCCCCCCACCGGGGCCCCGGGCTGCTCACCGATGAGTAAGACCACCAAAACATGGGTATGTTGTACAGTGCTTCCTCTACAAAGGATGAGACACATCCAATAGATGGAGGTATGGATGGTTCTATGTATCACATCAATATTCAAAGTGAATACTATGTGAGAGGGTGCTCTAGACAAACCAAAATGGCTTGTCCATGTTGGGCTAGCTAGGTTAGCCACATAAGTGACTGGGAAAGAAGTGGGGCACTCCATGGGTGATGTAGGTTGGCTGGTAGATGCTTGACTCAAGATTTTGGCTTGGCTTCGAGTTGAAACCATAGGCTAATGATTCAACTGAGGTAATGAATGTGTGGGATGTGTGTGGTAAGTGATACGGCAATGAAAAGCACATATAATAAAATGAAAAATTAAATCCTATGTCTTCCAGCAATTTTTTTTTGTGGGGTTTGTGTGTTTTGATGTATGCCTAAGCCTAGACTATTATGTAGGATTAATTCCTAGGATGGATGGAAAATGAGAACTTTTCTAGTGATGAAATATAGAAAAATTATTCATGGGTTGCTAAGGTGTCTACGGGGCAAGACAATGGATGGATATGAAACCCACTATCGTTGGTTGTAATAAATGTTTAGTGATGAAGTCTAACTCACTAATGTTTAAAGTGATGCATGCAATTTGTGTGTGATTCTTTTTTAAATTTTATATTATCTATGGTGTTCATACAGTGCCAAGAAATTCTCTTTTTACTTAGCCAAATTGGTGACCAAGAACATCAATACCAAGTTCCTCAAAAGAACCTAGGGTACACCTCTTAAGATCCACCCTAAATCATCAAGTGATTCCAATAGTGGAGGGTTTTCCTAGTTATTCCACCCTTAATCATCAAATAATTCTAACAACGGGAGTAAGATCGAGTATCAATAACTTGTTCCAAATTGCAAAAGTAAAAATGGAGAGACTTAAGCCTAGAGTGTAGCTATTTATGCTTTTTCATATTATTGCAAACAACACTCAAAGTAAAAAGTAAAAACACCACAAAATAGCAAAAACTTAAATTTAATGTGATGAATGTTCTAATGCAACTAACATGGATGCACAAATGCAGATCTAAATTGTGTGCAAACTATATGATGAAATGTTTGTAAATGCCTAAGATGCAAAATGTGTTGATTTTTAAACAGAAAATAAATATTTTCTTTTTCAATTTCTTTTTAGAAATAAAAAACAGAGGTGGGGTTTGATCAAGGCTTACCAAGAAGCCTACTTATTTCTTCCCAACTCTCTTAGACATATTGCAGAGTCTTCTAAATATGTTTATGCATCTCCTAGATGTGGTAGTTCATCCCTCAAATGTGATAGGGCATCAGTGCGACCACATATAGAATTCTACTACTTCCAAAAACCTTAGTTTCATGATTTTTATGCAATTGAATCTCTAAAAACCTATAATAGAAACAAAAAAATTAGATCAGAATTTGAAAAGGTATATTAAAATAAGAAACCCTTTGGGGGTCCAACTGTGATCTCCATTTTGTAAAGCAAAAATTGACAACACAAAGATAACAATACAAAAAACAACACAAAAGATATTGCAAATGAAGAAAGAATATTATTGCATTAATGTGGTGGAAGCTTGATATCCAATGTTACAATATAATTTATGTTGATACAAATATTACAATCCAAAGGTTTAAAAATCCTTTTTTACAAAGAACATTTGGTATCTTCTTCGTTGAATTCACTCCAAACAAATTATGGTGGGCTTGAGTATCCCTACGGGACCACCCTAGTTGCAATAAATTTTGAGAATATGTCTCCTATAACCTGCAAATAGATAAAATAAACCAAATGATTCAATAGCATATGTGAGGGCTCAATTGTGTGAGACGCTCTATAAAATTAGATCTATTAAAACCCTAGGTGGAAAAATCATGAAATGCAAGTGAAACACAGGAATGTAAGTTATAAATGCAAGTGATGAGGCCTAGAAATACCTCATTATTACACTATGTTTGACATATAAAATAACTACCATATTACCAAACATGACAAAGTTAATTTCCAAATAGTTTATTAGAATATATTAATTATTAAATGTTTGCATGATTTTATGTTAGGAATACTATACCCTTGTTTTGACTATTTTTAGCATTCTTATGCACTGTTTTAGTTGATTAAGTAGTAAATAAAACATGCATTTCAATTATCCAACTATTGTATGCTGATGTCCATTAACTTCACAATGGTGTTTGAATGTTTTTCTACCCTTCAACTTGTTTGAAATCCATATTAAAGCCAAACTTTCAGGACTGTCATAAATCTAAAAATCTACAAAAAACAGCTATATAAAAATTAGCAAGTTGTCACTTTATAGGAGCACCTTAAATTTCTCAAGAAAATCATGATAGAATAGATGGAATGAGTTTAGAGGTACTAAAGAAGACATCTGACCTATTTAGAAGCACTTCCACATGGTCTAAATAGGCAACAATAGGGTATAACAGAGCAAAGACAATTGTGCAAAACTATTGCATAATTTCAGCATGGTTACTTGGTGACTGAAGTGTATAATTTCAGTAGAAACTTGATGTACTCCTTCATATTGATATTTGAATGATTTTACCACGTCCTAATTTGTTTTAATTTGCAATAAATGCCAATATTTTACAACTATGCAGCAAAGCTAGAAAATGCAATAATTTGTCATATAAATTCCAGCCAACAACCAATGAATGATAGGGCTTGGAATTTATTACTCAAAGCATGTAAAAACTATTGGAAATATTTGAGGGGGATTAGAGATGACTCTTGCTCCACCTGGAAACATTTCCATGTAGTACAAATGGGAGAAACAAGACAAAAAGGCTGAAAAGCAGGAACAGTTGGAAAAACATACAAAAATCAGAATTATGCAAATTATAAAGTAAGTCATAGAAATTGTCAACATAAATGGACGACAGTAGTTGGAAATAATTTCTAAGGGATAGGGAATATGTCCTATGCAATTAAACTTGCTTTATTAATCATTTTTATTTTAGTTGAGCATAAATTCTATTTCTGCTCCTGAATAAGGGGGAAAAGATGCCAGTTTGAGTCTAAAAGATATTTGGACATTCAAATAAGTAGTAAAATGATATTTTAAGGTGGAGACAGGTGTACAAGATACTTATAAGACTCCTCCAATGTACCCCCACCACTAAAGATGCCTTATAAGGGCCAATAACTACTGCTGCAGCACAAACTACCTAAAATAAGCCTTATACAGATTCAAAATTATTGGCAAATCACTAGGAAATAGCAAATAGGCTAATTTGAGCACAAGATACATTGTAATATTTTATTATAAATAACACATATCCCTCCTTGGTTGAGCTATTAGGAGTTAGGTGCTAGGAAAATAACATAGTGCAACATTTCTCTGTAACAGTTTCAGCATGTTTTGATAGAAATAAAAGTGCAGTTCTTTTATTAATTTTTTTTTATGAGTGAGTGTACGTTTTAAGTAGTTAAAGAGCAAGTTTCCAACATTTTTCTATATCATGAAGCTTGGGCCCACTTTTAGGCCTAGAAGGAGGACTTTTATGACAGGTTTTTCTGTAATTTTGCTACAGCGGAACTAACATATTGCTTGTCAAATTTTCATTTTTTGTTTTAAGTTTATGTGATGTTATTTATGTTTTCCATTATGTTTGTGTGCAGCCAATGTGTGTTTGTTAGTTGAAAAATTAAATTAGACCTGTATTTTTCCCTGTCTCCTCTGCTTTCCATGTTTCAATGTTTTTATGTTTCAACAACTTTCAATTTTTAGCAGATTTCATTTTGTTGTCAATTCTTGTAGTAGAAGCTTGATGACCTTTTGTGGCAGGACATTGATAGGTGTTTTTAGCATAAGTTTTATTTCCAAGCATCATTTCAATTCTATAAGAGTAAACTAGGTTTTAATTTTGCAAGTGTAATTTAGGATTTCAATTTAGCAACATTTTAATTTTGTTATTTCAATTCTGCAAAAGTAAATTATATTTCAATTCAGCAATTTCAAATTCCTGCACTTATAGTTAAATTTCAATTTTTGCAACTTAGAATTAGTTTTCAATTCTTACAAGTTTCCATTCTATAGACTAGGTTTAGTGTGACACCAAAAGGCTAAACCAACATCTGTTTCACCCAATAAATGCTTGAAATTTGAATGTTTGAATTGTACTATGCCCTAAATTTTTATCGTAAATAGCCTTGGACACCACCCTAGATTGATAAATCATAATATTAAATGATGCTATTAACGACATGCGTCAACAATAATACATTTTACCTTGTCTGAGAATACTTGATTCATCTGGTCCACTCTTTTGTTTATGTGATTTGAAGGAGCACAAACGCCTAAAAGCATCCAAGGGTTTATTGGTAACAAATTAGAAGCTGGGAAATGCCAGAGTGTTCTGGAAGGGTTTTCAACACCTTGTAATGTTCTTGGAATGCTCAGTAGCATTCTATAAATTTTCAACAGTGTTCAAGGGTTTTTGGGAAGGGTATTGTAGAACCATATCTAGTTTACAGGGGTTTTAGCGATAGAAAATGAAGGATGTGGCGATGGCAAGGATAGAAGGGGATATCAAAATGCTAGGGTTTTGAATGGGGATGGATGCAAGAAGATATCAAACTCAATAGCTTAAAAAATTGACTTATTTATGATAAACTTAACTTGTTAACCCTCATTCATGAGAATGAATGACCTTTTATAACCTGCCTTTCAACATGCTAGGGTTTTGACAACACCAATGGGCGATCGAGATTAAAACATGATGAATGGCTAAGATTATAACTTTGATGTGGGACATGGATCAAGTCAGATGGAAGGTTGAGATTAAATCATGATGAATGGATGTGATTTATTCATATAAATATATATTTATATTAAATAAATAAATATAAATATATAAAATATTTATATTTATATATATAAACATAAATATATATATATATATAATGTATGGTGGTGATTGAATGATGCATGGATGACAAGTGGCTAGGATTTTGTGTCTACAACTAGGTTTTGTGTTCCTTTAAATTTAGTTTTTGATAATGGATACACATTTCAATCAATAGATTTTGCTAAGTGGGAATTCCAGAAGGGAATAGTCCTCAAATATTCATTCAACAATTACCTCGAAGGAAATGGGTTGGTTGAATCGAAAAATATAAACATGATAAATACCATTAAGAAGTTTGTTATATATAAACCTAGACAATGGTATACATTATTGAAGTACATTGGCTTGATATAATAAGACACAAAGAAGCTCAAAAAAACTTTACCATTTGCTTTATTGTATGAAACTAGACCAATAGTTCCAATTTTAATTAAGATGCTTACTTATCAGTTTGCTTTAGATTATTTTAATGATAATGTAGATGTAGGGGCCCACATATTAGACTTGATTAATTTGCAAGATGAAAGGCTTCAAGTCTTGGAGCATTTCAGTTGGCATCAGAAGATAGTCAAGCATTGGTTTGATAAAAGAGAAAAAGTGAAGGCCTTTAGACTTGCAAACCTGGTGCTTTTATGGGACAAAGCCCATGAAAATAAAGGTAAACATACCAAGTTACAACCTTTATGGATAGGGCCATACCAGATAGCAAAACTTTTGGGTAATAATGTATTTCATCTATAGGACCTAGAAGGTAATTTTCTAAACTTACCTATAAATGGTCAATATTTGAAACATTATTTCTTCGTTATTCCATATGCTACATAATTTGAGTAATAACAAAATTATTTATACATATGTATATATTATTAAAATAAATAATTAAATAAAAATAGAGTGTGTCTACCAGTTTTACCGACATTAAATTGTTACTAGTTTTCTTTGATTTCTTTTTATTTCCTCTTTTAGGTTTTTGTCTTGGTTTCACAAATTAAAACAGGGTGATTTTGATCAAACATGTTTTAAGCATGGAGATAGTGGTGATGCTTTTTATCTAGGATGATAGTAGAGGGACTTTTTAGATTTTTTACCTCACCTACCACAACTATTTTTATTATAAAAGGAATTGTTCTACTGTTTAGCTAAAGAACTCCCAAGGAATCCAAGACAAGTTAATCATGAGGAAAAACTATAATTCACAAATATATTTTAATTACTCTAAAGAGGCTATTGGTGCCCGATCTAAAATGGTTATTTAATTGACTATTTGGTTGATAAAACATCAGGGCAAATGCAACTTTTGAACCTTCAGAGAGACCTCTTGGCTATCTATATATATTACATACAAAAAAGAGAAGGATAGTTCCATAATAAAATATATAGTTGAGATTTCTAAAAGAGGAACTTTAGACATGTTCACCAAGGCTATAGATGCTCCATGGCTATGAACCAAGGTCTTAGAAAGCTAAGTGTAACTCTGTTAGAGCTATAGATGTTGGACTGACAACAGAGCTCTACTCAAATAACCTTGTGTAGTCTAAACAATATGATTAGTCCTCAGTAAGAATTCTAAGCCATGGTTGTCTTAAGAGGAAGGATTTATTCACTTAAAATCACAAATTAAAGTTTTTTTAAAGTGGTTTAACCTAGTACATCCCTAGGAAATTTTGATAGGATAGTAGATGGGAGTTAAAACATTTTGAAAATCCTTGCAGTAAGGTATGATACACAATTTGAATTGTTTTAAAACTAGAGTTCTAGGTTCCAAATAGTGCTACTATTTCCTCACAGATATCACCATTTTTTGGGAAGCAACACACCCCACTGATAATAAAATTTTGATATTTTAAGAATTAATTTTATTTCCCAAGGGGACCCTTTTGAAATCTGAAATCATTGAATCTTTTGCTAAGTTTACTTATTATATATTATTGAATAAATTTGATTGTTAAATTTATGTAGATCATATTTTGATTGTAAGCTTTTGATTTCCCACATACTTTGATAGATTTATTAAAGAAGTGTTTCAAGCAAATTTACAGGTTGACTAGGTGCCTCCATCCCAGTAAAATATGATGCCTACATCCCAGTCAAATGTAGTGCTTACATCCTAGTTAAATTTTGATGCTTACATCCTAATCAAATGTGATGCCTACATCCTAGTCAAATGTGGTGCCTACATCCCAATCAAATCCAATGCGTACACCTAGGCTATACTCATATGGTGCCTACGTCTTAATCAAATTTGATATCAACACCTAGGCTACACTCATTTGGCACCTACATCCAGGCTACACCCAAGCTGGCACATACATTTAGGCTAGTGATGATGGAGACTTTTTTAATAAAAATGTATCATGTAGTTTATATTAAAAATTGTTTAAATCTCCTCTTTTTGTGAGCTTTCCAGATTCTTTAAGATGTAAAATCTTGAAAAATATAGAAAGCAAGTAATGAAAATATCTATGAATAGTCACCATTTTTTGAAGATAAGGTCAAATAAAAATATCTGTGAACAGTCACTGTTTGACAAAGATGAGATCAAACTGTATCTTTGAATTTTTTAGCAAGGAACTCGGAAGATATTTTAAAGTAGATTGAATTAAATCAAAATCTATTTAAAAATTTTTTTTTGTGTGGCTTTCAATTGTGGGATTTTAAATTAATTTGATTGATTAGGATCTTGATATTTTCTAAAGATCGGGGCATGCCCCGAGTATATATATACTCCCATTAAATGTAAAGCAAAGGATGTGAAAATTTGGGATAAAAGACTTCTTGCAATATTTGGTAAATTTATTTGAATCCTTTGTTTTGTTCCTAAGACTAGTGTGTGATCGTCTTTCAAAATAGCATGGCTAGGAGCCTGATATTTTTTGGGTTATGATTAGTGCACTATATTTTATTTTCATCTCACTTAGGATTTATTTAATTTGATTGTAAATTTATGGTTATTGAAATTATGCTATGTTGTTGAGATTCATTATGTTTATTGTGTGCTTAGGATGATTAGAAACATAAAGTCTGGGTATGTATTTTACTTGCTTTGTTCTTACTGCACAAGCTTAACTGCTAGTAAGAAACACCAAGTGAGGCTACCCCTCTTAAGTTTATGATTTTCTTTCTATATGTGTTATCTGCGTCCCATGCTCAAAGTGAAAGGTGTCTTAGAAATTTGGAAACCTTCCTCATTTTATTTATCTTATTGTGAAGATGAACAGTATAATTTAAATTCAATAGTTTCAATTTACAGTTATATTAGATATCCTACTCCTTTTTTGCTCTACTTTACTCTCTCTGTTTTTATTTATGATAAGATCCATTTTTATGCTTCGTAAATTTATTTATTCATTTAATCTATTGAAATTCGAAGATCTAGATCAAAACATTAGTTTAAATCTTATCATGAAAATCATAAACCATCACCAAAAATTGAATGGAGTTTGAACCCATTATAGGTAAAAAAAATAGCTCACTAAAGCTACTTCAAAAGTGGAAAAGAGCAAAAATGTCTAACTCGATTATGTAACTCACATCTTGGATATCCAAAAAGATCCTAAAGTGAGAGGGATTTATTCCCATTTAAATGTTACTCATGTTTTTGATTTACCCTTCATAGGATGTGCATAAAATACTTAATAAACACTACTCATAAAGGATCTCTCCTTCTTACAACCTCTTAGATTAGAAATTGCATTTATGAAGTAGATTCTTAAAATATAATTAAAATTATATAGGGTAGACAAGTTGCTAATTGAACCATGAATAATTTTATGGGTGAAAAGAGTAGATGTTTGATAGATTTTGAGAACCTTCACTTTGAGCATACTCTTAGAGAAGGAAATAAGGCAGTAAAATTTTTGGCTAACATAGGTCTACAACAAAATGGTTTAAGAGTTTGGAGGAGGGATTTTTCCTAGGAGCTTGTTCAACTGGTTCAAAATGAAGGACCATATTAATATTTTTATTGGTAGGGAGACCCAATCTACTAGTTGTAGGATTGGTAGAGATCCAAAGAGTAATTTTTTCTTAGTGTTTAGTTTGTATTTTAAAATTTCAAATCTGTGTGGCAACATCTTTATCAAGATGGGTATCCTTGACTTTTGGTGGGAGATTAATGCTCTTACGTGTTTGGATTTTACAAATATTGGGGATGGTGTCAAAATTAGGAAAGGGGGCATGTACTTTCATGATCTAAATATTGTGCTTTCTTTGAAGCAAATTACTAGGAATTGTTGCCTCCTTTTTTGGTGAAATAATTTGACTTGTAAGCACAATATTATAACTGTTTGGGATGGTTCCAATCACATGATGAGTATGGAAAAGATATATCTTTCTATTTAGAATAAAATTCCTACAAGGATGAGTTGGTTCTTCTTAAATCCTACACATGTCTGGTGCATTTATGCCACCTTTGGTTTGGAACAAGAAGTCAACATGATCATCTTTTCTAGGCTTTGAATCAATTTCCAATGCATCCCAGTTAGCTTAATCATTCTCATTGTCCTTCCTTTCTAAAAGAGAGAGTTGGAAGTTCTATGAGGCTTGGCCATAGATAGTATGATGTCCTTTGGATTGAAGGAAGGGTTTCCAATCGCATAATTTAAACTAAGTCTTCTAGTTCAATCTTTATTGTTAAAAGAGTGCTCTAGATTCATGTTGGTATGAACGTTTTTATTATTGTGAGACCTTATAATGAGTGGTGGGTTTCCATGGTGAAATTATTCAAATGAATTGAGTCGGCTATAGTGGAGGTTGATAACAAGGTTTTAATGATTTTGGAAAAGGGTGGCTTGCTAGATTTTATGAGGAAATTCAACAGACATGACATGAAATTGGTCATTGATATGGGTTATTATTTGTGCAAAGGAAAGGTGATTGTGAGAGGGACTAGATTTAACATTACAATTTCACTATTGGTAGAGATAACTAATATTATGACTTGAGGGGATTGTGTTGATAGAAATAAATACTCATTGGCTAAGGTGTTGGACTTGTTTGGATGAAAGGCAAGCTTACCAAAATAATTTCATAATGGATTCAAAATGAGCTCTTTCAGAGCATTATGGATAAAATTATCCATATAATTATGGACTTTTTCATGCCTAAATGCAATAGAGAGGTGGTCTGTAGGTTTCATTTTGTGCTAGTGAATCACCTTAGAGGGAAAAAGTATATGAAAATATTAGGTTTTCTATTCAAATAGTTGGAGAAAATGTCGATGAACATCCAAGATGGTAATGTTTCTATTTCCAATAATCAATGCCTATTCAAATTAATATTTGATTTTATTTCTAGGAAGAATGACTTGTGTCTTTAGATAAATAGGGATTTGTTCAGTTTGCTTCCTCAAATACCCTTGATATTGGTAAATATGGTGATTATTCATGCCCTACCATTGGGAATAATACTATTCTTACCTTGCTTTTGGTAGGGTTGAGTCAGTTTCGCTGAAAGGGGGATATGTTGAGATTAAAAATCTCTTGGATCACAATGTGAATCCTTCCAAAACTAAGCTAGATACCCTTATTTCACATATTACTAGAGATAAAATTTTGGGTTCTAAGGTAAAGGAGGAGGACCCTCAGGGTAACCAGGATGGCATGCAGAAGTTAAAATTTCCCTCTTCTTCCTTATCCTCTCAAGATTCGGATGACAGTGACCTGTCCTCTCTAAAAGGGATCATTTTGAACAAGAAAAGAAAATATGGTTCTCTGAAGAAGCCTAAGTTAGAAGTCAAGGGAATGAGAAGATTAGTTTGAATTAAGTCTAAAGTTGTTAATAAGCTAGCAATGCTCAATCATTATGATTTAAAATATTCTAAAGATTCAGAAGCACACCTTGTTTCGAAAGGGAGATGATTGAAGAGTAGAATAATATATGAGTGAATTAATATGTATATCAAGGCCTACATAATACTAAAAGAAACATTCACTTATATAATCAAATATAAATGTAAATAGCCTGTCATTCATGAACTATGCATGAAGAAAATTTATAATATTAATTGCTCAAAATCTGTATACAAGCTTTATTTCTTTTCTCCCTATTACAACTCTATAATCTAATATTCGAATTACTTTCTCATGGAGTATTGTCTCCATAATATATCCATAGTAATGTGACTCTTCAAGTACTTGACTATTGCTCTCCATATGACAAGTCCCATGACCTTTGGCTTATCATCTTGCCACTTGCATACTAGACTCTTCAAGTTCTTCTTACATGGACACTTGACTCTAAGACACTTGCACACATCTACATGACTCTTACACTTCTACATGCACTCCTAATATAAGAAACTTATGCACATCCTCACATTACATATTTACATATATGATTCTTGTGCACATTTTCTCAATCTACAATTGCACTCTAACTTACATGACACTTGTGCATTTCCTACACATTGACACTTACATAAAATAGGACATATAAATAAGTCACCTAAACTATAAACTCAACCCTAATCTATTACATATTTATAATTGTACCATGAAGGTACCATGGGGGTACATTAGCATGTACCAAATAATGCAATATTCCTTAACAATATCCATAATTACATCCATTACAATACCTATAATGCTTTCAATAATTCTCTATAACAAGGAAGTAGCCTAGCTAGGTTCATGGTTGGAAAATTTGCATCAATAACAAACTAGTGAAGGCAAGAAGGACAAAAAATGTTGAATAGTTGAACTAACATCAAGGCTAATGTAAAGACATATAAGGTTGGAGGTTTCAAATTCAATTCCATCAATTATTTTTTATATATTTAAATTACATATTTTAAAAGTTTAAAAATATCATTTTCCTTACTATTTATGCATGATTCATTAAGTAGGGGAGTTTGAGTATTCAAAATAAAGTAATTTTTTTATAAAGGCACATTTTTTGTTGTGATCAACACCTTCAAAATTTGAAAAAAATTACTTTAAATTTTCATTATTTATATACCTTTAATGTAACAACCCACCAAAACCAACCAAGAGAGAGGTTTTTTTTTTTGCAAGGTTCACAAAGGAAGTTTCACTAGTTTTTATCATTGTAAGGCATAACCATATTTTGATTTCAATACCACTGTAGATGACACTCAAGTGGACAAGAGTAACCAAAATCCTGTATTTTTAGGGTTTACCTTTCTAAACCTCACCTTTTAATAAGAAAGCCAACAATGGTACCCCCACCTTTCCTATACCCTCACCAATATAGGACAACTTGACCATAGCATAGGGTTTATCCTTAAAGGCCCATAACACTTGAAGGGAGATGCATTTTCCCTAACCCTACATAAGTCCTGATATGTAGGTCTATTTTGGCATAATGTTTTAGAGCTTAGTTACAACACCTTTGTGGGATAACTAAGGTCATTACCACTCACCTGGTAATGAGCATAACCATCCAATCCTCACCATTCAAGGTGCCACCACTACTTTCTTTTAAATTATTCCTAGGACTCATTGCCTAGGACTTCCCAAAAGCCTCACTGCTTTGGGTACACTCGAGCCTGATTGTTCAAGGTTTAACATTCACAAATATTTGGTCATTGCATCACCGCAACTCCTACCAGGATTGGGTTACCTTCTTGACTCAAGGTCCTATTATGGCTCTAAAATCATGCCCAAGAGGTTTAAGAGTCTAACCTTTAAAACATCTCCCTCAAATAAATTATAGCAATGCTTAAAAAATAAGCGTTATGATTTAATATAATCAAATGCATCATTACACTTATAAATATTAAAATATTATTGAAACAAAAATAGCATTTCCATAAATACCATGAAGCATTAAATTTCATAATCTATAAATTGAACATAATTCTTTATTTTGCGCATAGCTAATTATTTCAAGAATTTACATCAAAGAATATAATCTTTCATTCTTCGTTCAAGTTTCAAATATATCAAAGGACTAATTGGAAAACATCTTTCTCTAAATCACTCCACTTCCAACTTGCAATAACTTGATATAAAGAACAATATCACACTTCTTTGCATACTCAAAATATATTAATACATTTTTCCATCTAAGAGGTCCCTATCATCATCTTTTCATGATCCTCTTCATGAAGGAGAATATTCCACGAACTTTGGAAATAAGCTTAGGGATCAGGACAACTCATTAATTGCTTATGCAAGCCTAACATTCACTAAGAAATAAAATATGCAAGTATGTACATACGTATATATGCAAAGCATTTCCATGCAACAAAGAGAGAATCCCATACTTCTCTCAATAATGGTTTTCTTATCTACTCAAGCCTCAGGTATACCATTATTTCCTTTTTACAAACACAATTACTTCTCTACCAACATATTCCCTTTCCATTACTTTACTCTTTCTTTTAAAAGAAAACTTATATCTTATTTTACCAATAAAAATAAATATTAACCTTACATAACCAAAAATTCCACATATTATTTTCTTTTATTACCACTTAAAAATCTATTCTACAATATATCAATATCCATTATAACCCATAATAGTTCCATTGCCAATTATTGAATTTAATATTGAAAAGATTCAAACCAGATTCTAGAACATATATATATATATATAGATATATAGATATATATATCCATCCAAAAATGAGTAATGGATTATAGATAGAGCAAAGCCAATCCTTCAAACCCGAATGATAGCAAATAAAATTCAATGCTCAAACCAACAAGAGACTAAGGATTTAATAAAATCTTGGACACTCAAAAGACTCATTGTCTCATATCATACAAGCTCCATGTAAAGAGACATTAAAAGCATTAAGCATACTATTGTTGCCTCATCACTACACAATCAAACATAAGGGAATAAAACACTGCCAATTACCAAAAGTGACATAAGGTAGAACACTTCAACCAACAAAAACCAACATAAATGCAAGATCCAATATAAAACTAAAGTAAAAACTTGATCATAGACTGCATTCTCACAAACCAAGATAGTATTACACACTTATCAACCTTGGACAATAAAATATTGGGCCACAAAAATATATAATGGATATGTGAGCTAGCATCCACTGGAAGCTCTCATAACCACTACTTTGAAAAAGTAGACCGATCACAGTAAGCAACACTAACTAGACTGATTCAAAAATGAGCAGCACAACCATAACTTGGGTAATAGAATATCAATAAGGTAAAATAACAACCCTTACATGCTAGCACTTGTATCCTAAATATTAAGCAATCACATAAAACTCACAACTCCACAACAAGATTGCATATGACTATGCAATATGGAAGAAGCAGAAAGAATGTAAAAAAGCATCTAGTATTATTAAAGCTATCCAACTCAAGACTTAAGCAAGAAATAACACAAAGCAAAATACCTCTTCACACAATCCAAAAATATCCTCTTTGATCTTCCTCCTTTCTAACGCAAAACATGGCAATCTATCCTCTCATATAATTTCCAAGAAAACCCCCAAGAAGGAGATCCAATCCCACAATCCTTCTTGCATTTCATACAAGAGTAACACATCACTTCAACATTACAAATAAATCATACCACGTTGCCAACAATGTTATTAAACAATTGCCACATTTTTCCTAATACTAAGGATTAGTGATTTTTTTATAAAAGCTCCACTCTTCTTAAAATATCTTAAAAATGGCATAAGTCTATTAAAATTATAAGGAAAAATATTAGAAGCCTACTCACTTAAATAATTTAAATGAAATGATTATTTCCTAATGTTAGTATTAATTACTTAACAATAGGATAATTAAATTAATTTAATTAATATCAAATTAGCATTGATATTGAATAATACTCATATTAATAATATCATATTAATATTATTAATACTATCTAGATAATTTCCATTAATCCAAACACAAGCAACAACATAATGGCCTTTTGCAAACAAGATATGCATCCATAGCTTCCTTAAGTAGGAGGCTTTATTATAGTTGTAACGCTATCCCCCTACCTACTAAGGATGGTTTTTTTGCTTATAGCAACCTCCTTGTCAATGATGCATCTTAAAAAAAACATACACATATATGCAATACATCTATATGAGGGTATTATTTTACCCTTGATTTTTTGCTGAGAATGTCATCCATCATTTACCAATTTTCTCTCAACTCTGGTGGTTGTCCCATACCAATCCACCGATGAGAGTACCTAGTCCTGCAACCACAAATTCATTAGCAATACCATATTCTAAGTATAATAAAAGCATAAAGTATAACTATCAACACATATTAGTAGCATAACATGAGATTATGCATTAGATATCCACACATCAATACATATATAAAATTTCAAGAATAAGTCTTGCCAATGAGGGTTTTACATTTAAACCATGTTCTTAAGCACACTAGCAATGTTCAATATCAATGACATCTTTGGCTTGAGTTTATAGGTAAAGTTGTTACATTGATCTACTATGTCTATAGCCTAAAATATTTTTCGTAGTGGCATCTAGACATCTATAATTTAAATCAATGGGAAGATATAAGGTCATTATTTTTTATACTTTCCTTCCATAATCATGCCCTATTTATCATTATCACTAGAAATAAACCCTAAAATTTAAAATTAAAATAATCCAAGTATGTAGGAAAGTTATGCATATATATAAGAATTTCTCTTCAAGCAGGTATCATTGATAAGGTGAATTAATTTCTATACTACCTTGATAACTCATATCATTCTCTTTCATGTACCTTAAAGTCTCTCACATATGGCTTTGTATATCGATAGGACTATCTTCGTCCATGTATTGATGAGTATATATTAAGGGTAGGTAAATAGAAAGGTTTAGTATATTGAAATGATAGTATATTGAAAGAGGGACCATTTGGAAGTTATAAGTAACCCTCACTATAGTTGTATCAAAAGTTCTTATATATTTATATCTACTCAAAGTTTCAATTTATGAACCTTGAAAAACTAAGATGAGAATCATCTTAATAGTTGAGAAACTCTCGGACATTGCCATTAGCAAAGTCACTCAACCTATGAAGGATGAAGATGCAAAATAGAAATTTGATGATGCAGATGCCAAAGCATTTATGATCATCATCATTGATATAAAAAAATATTATTTAGCCATACATTGATGAAGCACAAACATTCAAGGAGTCATGGAACATACTTTCTACAATCTATCAAGGGAAGAATAAATTAATAATACTTCACCTTCAATATCAACTTCACACATTGAGAGTCCAACATGGAGAAAATATCTAGGATTTTATTTGTTGAGTTGTGGATTTGAAAGCCAAGTTGAATGCTATAGGATATATTATGGATAATAATTTGTTGGTACCCATCATACTTAGAGCTCTACTAGATTAATTTTGAGTTTTGATCACTTCCTTGTAAGTTTCAAATAGGAAGGTGACCTTTAATGAGTTGGTAAATATGATTAAACAAGAAAAAGCAACCAACAAGTTCAAGAATTCATTAACAAATAACACATTCATTTCATAGAAATATTAGTGAAATAATCTACAAAAGGATCATTTTCCATCATCATCATCATAGAAAAAATCTCAAAAACAAATAAGGTATTTCCACATCTATTATAAAGAATGTGATGATACAAAGTTGTTGGTAGAACCCTATAATTTAAGGATAACAAGTTCGCAAACCTAATCATAACAAGACACAATACAAACCCTGACAACAAGGGTATGTTATGCATGAAGACTCAAATTTATAATCCAAAGAGGTACATAAGATGCTAATATCCAAGGTAATGGAAGACTAAATCATAAAGTTTAGGATATTGATTCAAGTGCTATCAATAATGACTACAAACAAAAAGTGGTTTGACTCATTATAAGCTAAATATGGAAAACTAGTAACCATTATCGATGATAAAAACTATCATGTCAAAGTATTAGGAGATGTTTTTATCAATCTTCCTAGAGGTAGATGCATAATTGAAAAATTACTATATATGTACTTGTCTTGGCAAACAATTTGTACATACCATAAGTTCTTAAGGAAACAAGATGGTAAAATTATGAGTTGTTGATGGTAACAAGAAAATTTTATCATAAAATATGGTAAGATTGTGGTAATAGGTTCCTTCTAGCCATTGGTTATTTGCATTCAATTTATATCCTCTCCTAATATTGTATTATTATAAATAATGATAAATTCTACCTCCCTTTGGCATAGGAGATATGGTCATATGAGTTTTAGATACTTACTCCAATTGAGTAAGTATCAAGTGTTGTTAGGTGTGCCTAAACTTTCACCAACACTTTCAATATGCTTAGGTTGTTTTGTAGGGAAGCAACACTGAGTACCTTTTGAGCTAAAAACTCACAAAGAAATAGATAGTTGGATGTGATACACACTTATCCATGTACACCTATGTTAGCCAATTCAAATGGACATAATAAATTTTAGTTGGTTGTGGACAACTACTCACAGAAAACATGGGTGTATTTCTTACAACTGAAGTTAGACACTCTTAAGTATTTCCAATGCTTCAAGAAACATCTAAAAATAAAAATAGGGTATTTTATTCAAATTCTCTACTTAGATCAAGGGAGATGTATACATCCAATAAATTTTCAAGGTTTCTTGTGCAAAATAGGATTAAGCAATAGATCACTATAACATACACTCTATAATAGAATGGGCTTGCTAAAAGGAGAAATAGTCCATTGGATGTATAACCGGTTAAGAGTTTGTCCACTTTAAATGCAGTGAAAAAATCTCTTAAAGGTAGTAGAAAAGGGTATTCTATTCAAATTCTCTACTTAGTGCCTCATTCAAATTTTGTACTTAGATATAATTCAATTAAGATTTTGTTCACTTTAAAGGTAGTGAGACTCAAAAAATATATTATTGATTAGAAACGTTGGGGTCCTTCCATAATTGAAAAATAACCAATGAAGACTATGACTTAGCTATATTTATTGATAGGCATACCAACTCAAGATTAGTTGGTCATTCAAGGATAAATCCAACCCTAACATTGATTCAATTTTTTTTTGAATATTTTGTAGATTATATATTGAAAGGTGAATCAAATCTTATAAGGTTGATCATTAAGGGATAAAGCCAAACCTTGGCATTGAAGACTAGGGAAGAACTAGATCAGAGAAATTTTTCATTCACGGTTGAAGCCACCATGACATTGAAGATTGTTGAATAGAAATAGTAGTAGATTGAGAAGCATTCAAAGCTTCCTAAAATAAAAATAGAAAAGTAGAGTAGAATAGCAGAACAAAAATAAAAGTAGAGAATAGAAGAAAGTAGAAAGTGCATAACAAAATATTACATTGAAGAACTAGGTTGACTGAATATATATACATATCTTTTCAGTCTTGACACGCATCATCTTTTGAAGTAAGTTCTTCAAGGTAGATTCTTGTAACAGGGGTAACATAATATAATAGAACCTACAAGAGGCCATATTTGGATAAAATACCAAGAGCCTATTGTTGAAAAAAAAATTTAGAATGGTCATATCATAGAAAAAGGATCAAGAAAGGTAATATCATAAGCAGAAAGTATTAGCCATCCATTTTGCCAACATAAGTAGAGAGTATTGGCCATATATTTGGCTAACATAGAGAAATAAGAAGTCATTTACTTGACCATCATTGTAATGACCCTCTTTCTCAACCTACAGGAGAGAAGTAAAAAAAAATTATTTTCTACAAGAATTAATTAACTCACTAAGAATACCCAAATAATCATAATATTAATGCATAACCATTTCAAGTTCATTGTCACTATAGTCGACACTCAAGTGGATAGGAGTGGCCAAAATCCTATAATTCCTAGGGTTCACTTATTATAACCTCACCATTAGAAAATACATCATCAATGGTCCCCCCATTTCCCTACACTTCCCTATATGAGACAACTTGACCACGGCATAGGGATTACCCTTTAAAGCCCATATCACTTAAAGGTGATGCCTATTCCCTAACCCTACATACTAGCATCTATGTAGGATTATTATGGTTTAATGTCTTAGTGATTAGTTAGTTTCATCTACCCATAGACTAACTAAGACCATTACCACTCACCTGATAATGATCATGGTCATACTTGTCTACCCAACAGGTACCATTACTATACTGCCTTGGTTAGTGTGAATGATCTGGTGGTTGTCCCATACCAATCCATTACTAGAATCACCCAAGCCTCACTGCTAGGATCTCTCAATCCTCATTGCTAGGAGGACCACTCAAGTATCACCCCTAGGATCAACCCAAGCCTCACCATGTGGGTTTGTCACTCACTTTCACCAAAATTACCTAGTTAACTTGTCTACCCACAAACTCAACTAGGTTTGGATGCAACTTAACTCTAGGGATTACAAATATGGTATTAACATCCTGTTGAGTGGTATTTTCACCCGATTGTGAAAACACACTCTCCGATAGGATTTGGGTTCTAAATCCTCTCTTGCAAAGAAATTTAATAAACAATTTCTCCAAGGTTCCGCTATGTTAGCATTTTACATCTGTGTATTAATAATCTCAAATAAAGATATTCAATAAAAATGCTTGGAACACCTTAGTGGTTGCAAGTAACTAAAAACAAGGGGCAATGTTGGTTTATTTTACTGTGAAACTTTAATGATTGTTCGTTGAACCCGAATAAAGCAAATGTGATTTGATCTTCATATGACCATGTTGTAACTTCAAAATGGAAATTTATGAAATGTCATAAAACATAACCCCTTCAATGAAATTGGAATTTTATGAAGGGAATATCATCATCTGCTCATGAATGAAAAACAAAACTGAAAAATGAAATTCTGGCCTTGAAATGGAAATTTTCTATTTTCAGACTTTGGAATTTTTAGTTTTTTATTTTTTATTTTAATGCCTGTAAATGAAAATAAAGTGCAGAAAAAAATGAAAATAAAATGCAAAAGAAAAATGAAATGCATTCAGGGTGATGCAATCCTATTCTGACAAAACCGAAGCTAATGAGGTTTCCATGCATGCAACCTAACCTATTGAACCTGCAAACATGCACAATCCAGATAAGTTAAGTGCTGGTCTCTAGGGTTTTAACTGTGATTTCAGATTTAGACATTCGCATGAAGCAACCAAGAGAACTTGCATTAAACTTCACCTATAAGCCTAGAAATCTGAAAAGGGGAAAGATAAACATTTAATCCTGCATGCAGAAAATAACTCCTTCTTTCTTGCCAATGAGATGCAACTCTCTGAATTTTTTGTATTAAAAATTGATCATTTTACAATAACAGAATCTCTAGTTTTCTCAAAACCAGAAAAAGGGGAAGAAAAACACTCCAAAGCAGGCCCAGAATGGCTTCTCACCTTCGACTCTGCAACTCTGCTCACAGCGGTTTTCGACCCTTGTACCAATCTATGCCTCTGCTTTTATACTTTTTGGCAATGCTCTCTGTTTCCCCTGTGACGCTTCGCTTCATCTCCCAGATCGCTTCGTTTCACCTTCCTCACCTTTTCATTGTTTTTGACTTTATGTTCGACATCGAGACGCTTGATCTTCTCTGTGAACTGTAATGCTTCTGTAGCCCTTACACCTTTATGCCATGTGTTCCACGCTTTTCTGCATGTTCCGTAACGGCCCCCTGTAAATCATGACCAAAAATAGCATGTCACGATATCGCGACGTTTTTATGTATGCAGCTTTGCCCCTCTACCTGTATCACGAAAACAAGACATGTCACGATATCGTGACATTTTTTTGTCAACAGCCTTGTTTGTCATCATGCATCACAAAAATGATACATGTCACGATATCATGACATTTTTCTGCTTCGGACCGCATGGATGCAACTTGTCATGAAATCGTGACGTTTTTCTCCTTCACTGTGTTTTGTTGCACTCAGCCGTGAAAACGTGACATGTCATGAAATCGTGACACTTTTTCATTCCGTACCATCTTTGCTTTCTGTCGTGAAATCGTGATGCTTTTCTCTTTTCGCTTCTTATGAAATCGTGATGCTTTTCTCTTGCTCTCTTCTTCTGAAATCAGACATTTTCTTCGTCGTGATATCGTGACTTTTTTCATTTCTTCGTGAATCGCGACAATTTTTCTCTTTTTGGTTTGACCGCGATTTCATGACAAGTCGCGATATCGTGACAATTTTCATTTTGTCTTTCTCTCTCCTCTATGAACATTGCTGTTATATCACACTGTCGCGATATCGTGACATTTTCTCTTCTTGACATTTTTCTCTTAGCCGCGAAAACGTGACATGTCATGAAATCGTGACAACTTTCCATTTCTAGTCACGACGGAGCAACATGTCGCGATATCGTGACAACTTTTCATTTTTGGCCGTGACGGAGCAACATGTCACGATATCGTGACAACTTTTCATTTTTGGCCATGATGGAGCAACATGTCGCGATATCGCGACAACTTTTCATTTTTGGTCGCGATGGAGCAACATGTCGCGATATCGCGACACTTTCTTTTTCTTGCTATATTTTGCTCTTTGTAGTCTTCTTTGAAAGCATGCAAAAAAGGTGGGTCCCCAATTTTGGGGTGTGTTGTGGATCAGCCACAACAAATGGCGACTCTATTGTCAAATGCTCTCGAGCATTTTGGTGAGAACCCAACCTGAAATATACAAGCTTAGATACAAGCGTCAGCACATAAAGGATAAACAAATACCGATAGATCAGAAATACATGAAACATCAGAATCATTAAGTATCAGCTCGGTGTGTGCAATGTGTTTTCATTCCCTATCGCTTGAACTTGATCAACATTCCATTGTCAGTTTCACTTATGATTTGTATGCAAGGCTATGAATAATTTGTGCAGGATTTGATGCATGATGAAGATGCTAAAGATATAACAACCTGCATTGCAAAGGCTCAAACCTTCTAATATCATGAACAAACATATCAAAACTGTCAAACCCTCTTAAGGCCAAATAAATATATGTATACTGAATTAATTTATTAGATCCCAAAGTTGGTTATGTGTCACTACCATCTTGAACCCATGTGCAAGTGTAAGTGAAATCAGAACTTTGGGGAATAGGATTCCCAACCTAAGCGAGATGGGAATTTAACCCTATCCTTACTATTCTGATTTGGAGTTCATTACCTCATCTTGAACAAAATGATTTAACTAGTTATGGATGAAATGGTCAGGCTAGTCTATCCATTTGAGCAATCAGTGGTCTTGCTTTTAGACAAGACATGTTGCCACGCATGGGCATACTTAACCCCATAATCCATGATTTGGCTTCATTCATTCTTTTCTCTTTTTTTTTTTCTTGGACCTTTGGGATGACTACCCATCCTTGCTAGGGACATGTAGTACGATCCCTCCAATCCAATATTAATATGAAATGGAAAATATTATCTTTTATTTCTTGGACCTTGGGGATGACTACCCATCCTTGCTAGAGGACATGTAGTACGATCCTTCCAATCCAAGATTGAGATGAAATGGGAAAAATTAGTTTTACTTTTATTGCTTGGACCTTTGGGATGACTACCCATCCTTTGTAGAGGACATGTAGTACGATCCTTCCAATCCAAGCTTTATGATGAAATGAAAGATGGAAGCTTTGGGGAATCGGATTCTCAACCTAGGCGAGATGAGAATTATGCCCTATCCTTACTACTCCATGTAGGTCAAATCAGAGCTTTGGGGAGTTGGATCCTCAACCTAAGTTCGATGAGGATTTAACCCTATCCTTACTACTCCGATTTTAGGCTTTAAGCTTTATGGAAGTGGTAAAAACCACTGTTTTAAGGATTATGTTGCATGATAGGACAGACATGAAATATTCTTTTCACCCCACCTTTTCTTCCAAGCATGGTTTTGATCATTTTGCTCAAGATCCTTTTTAATGTGTATAGAATGTGCTTGGTTCAAGATAGTTCGGACATCAGTTCCCAACCTTAGGATTTTTTTATGTTTTATGTTATAGAATAACCCTAAGAGGATTCGACACCTTCTCAATGATTGCACATGAAATGAAAATGTAACTTGAGATGACATGTATATATGCAATGTGGAATGTGACATGAGATGTGAATGCACTGCTTCTTTTGGAATATATCATCTACTTTACCATAATGTGCAAAACTGACAACTTCATGCATCACAAGATTCAAACGATATTACTTAAAATGTTTGTGTTACTTGTGGAGCTTCTACAACACAATTCCAATGTTTCATATTCTCCTGATCTTAGGCATAAGTTGACATCTCAATTTTTTCTCTTTTTTTTTTTTTTTATTATTTATAAAAACAAACTAAACATGTCAAATGAAATCAAACACACAACTTAAATCCTAATCAAAATAGCAATCCCAAAAATGAAACTTGAAAACACAAACCCAAAACCAAAAACCAAAATCTATATACAAATGTACAATATAATACAAGATGATGCCAAGCTTGGACTATTACTTTCCTGGATCCCAAACATGATTAGAACATTTCAAAAAACATATGACACAATACACATGCCAAATGTTGTAGGAATCCAACAACAATAAGATCAAACCAAGCAATGCAACAAATTTCAACTTGCCATGCTCACCATACCACTTTGATTTAGTTCTATTACCAACATCATAGGTGAGATTCAAATCAAATTGATTAGACAATGGTTGGTATTCAATTTTATCTTGTCTATTCTTTAAAGTGCAAGTTTCATCATTCCATTCATGATTTAGAAGTAGGCTTTCCTTTTCAAATGTGAGATGTTGCAAACAAGAGCCTATTTCTAAAAGTCTTGAATTCAAATCATTTTCCAGGATTTTAAAGCAATCAAAATCATTCAAAACTTGACAAGCATCAACAAAATTTGGCATTTCCTCATTAATGATGTTAGCATCCAAAGGGACATCATGTAACCTATCACTTGAAATTTTTGTAGCTACTACCAAAGGTAAAGATTTCACCTTGTCATCCATACTCAACCCATCATGATTAGAATTTACCACAACTTGATGAGTGTTAGTAGCTTTTTCTTTTTTCTCATTGTCTTCTTCATCGTCCAACACCTGTTCAAAAACACCAAAGTTAGGCACCCAATCAAACATGCGTCCATATTTTTCAAAACAAGAGCCTAGTTTTTCAAGATATGTGTCGCGTGACACCTTTCCATGATCAATGGCTTGAGTTGCCTCAAAATCCATATTTTCATTAGGATCATCAATAGTATCAAACCCACACCACTTAGGTTTTGTAATTTCATCATTTTGAGATGGCATAGACATTGTAGAAACAATAGGTGGATCAAGATTTTTGATTTCTTGCCCCTCAAGGGGAACAAAAACAATTGATTCTCCTTCTTCATCCATGGTAGTAGAATCATTATCCTTCTCCAACCTTTGATGAGATTCCAACCCTTCTTCCAAAACATTCTCAGATTGCACAGGACTTGTAATATCCTCATATGAAAGGGCAATTGTATTATCCTGCATATCAATAGGCACACAAATTTCATCGAAAGGTTTGGAGTGAGCATACTCTTCCCAAGAATCATAATGATCATCTTTCAAAATCAAATTGTGATGCTCAACTATTTCTTCATCATCTTTTAATTCATCAACATGTTTCTCATCAAATTTATCTTCTCCTTCCTTAGATGGTTCAATTACTTCCAAAATTGGGTTATTGCTTGTATTCAAATTGATAAGGTTATCATAATCCACATGTGTAACCCATGATTCATGTTTAACATAATTTGGAAGGTGTGAATTTTCTGGGCCATTACTTTCAACAATGTCATCCAATGTGTCATCCGAATCAGATTCATCCTCATAGAATTCATCTTTTGGTGAGTCAAGGGTTTCCAATCTGTCACATGTTTCCATACTAGTTGGATCTAGTACTCCTCCCTTGCCTAAAATCATATTCTTATGAAAATCATTGAAATTGATTTTAGAAACATCTTTTGAATCAAGATGAGTATTTTGAAGTTGATTCATACTTAAGAAAGATGGTTGATCTTGCATAGTAGGTTGAGGATTTTGAAATTGATTGAAGCTTGGGAATGATTGTTGATTCTGAAATTGATTCACACTTGAACTTGGTTGAGGTGGATAAATCATTGGGTGGGTAAGGGAGGTATTAAATGATTGAATATTATATGATCCAAAACCCACACCATAATTTTGACAACTCAATTGTTGCTCAATTGCCATTGCTTGAGTATAGGCTTGTGACAAAGATGTGATTTGAGGCATCCCTCGCAAATATGTGGAAATGGGTGGGTCAAGAGCATTGATGTATATTTGGAGAGCCATTTCTTCTTGAAGAACATAAAATGTCACTAATTGAGTATATAATCCAAAGAACCTTTCAGAAAATGACTTCACATTTTCACTTGGTCCTTTTCTAATATAGACAAACTGATTGTACATGAGGATTGGGTCAACTTGCTTTTTGTTGAATTGATTAAGAAATGTTGCCTCTAGTTGAGCCCAAGAAGTGATAGACCCTAAAGGCAGACTTGTAAACCAATCATATGCCACTTTGTCCAAGGTGTAAGGGAACATTTTACAAACAACATCATCATACCAAATTGTTAAGTGATTCACAACAAATTTGAATGCTTGAATATGTTCTTCTGCAGTATTTGTCCCATTAGACAAAAATCGAGGAAGACATCTCTCAAAACCAACGGGCAAATAATGTTGAACTCCCGGTATGTTCAATGGGCTACCTGTCATCCACGGTGTAAACATAGCCATTAGTGAATCTTAAAGAATATAACTTTAATACCCAAAAATTCTTTTATTTATTTATTTATTTATTTATTTTTATTTATTTTTTAAATCAAATCAAATCACATTATTCTTGTATGAACAATCAAAGCGTTAGAACAATGCATAGCAATTCCTGTAGCACTTAAATCACACTGAAATAAACCCCTTTTCTAGCGAACGTTGAGTGGTGTTAGAAGAGGCCGAAGATACTAATCAAATGGACTTGAAATATTTAGCAATTAAACTCTTAAACAATTATAAACCTGTAGCATCTAAAATCACGATAAAATAAACCTTTTCATGCCCTCCTTCTAGCGCCAATCTGTTGAGTGGTATTTTCACCCGATTGTGAAAACACACTCTCCGATAGGATTTGGGTTCTAAATCCTCTCTTGCAAAGAAATTTAATAAACAATTTCTCCAAGGTTCCGCTATGTTAGCATTTTGCATCTGTGTATTAATAATCTCAAATAAAGATATTCAATAAAAATGCTTGGAACACCTTAGTGGTTGCAAGTAACTGAAAACAAGGGGCAATGTTGGTTTATTTTACTGTGAAACTTTAATGATTGTTCGTTGAACCCGAATAAAGCAAATGTGATTTGATCTTTGTATGACCACGCTGTAACTTCAAAATGGAAATTTATGAAATGTCATAAAACATAACCCCTTCAATGAAATTGGAATTTTATGAAGGGAATATCATCATCTGCTCATGAATGAAAAAAAAAGAAAATGAAATTCTGGCCTTGAAATGGAAATTTTCTATTTTCAGACTTTGGAATTTTTAGTTTTTTATTTTTTATTTTAATGCCTGTAAATGAAAATAAAGTGCAGAAAAAATGAAAATAAAATGCAAAAGAAAAATGAAATGCATTCAGGGTGATGCAATCCTATTCTGACAAAACCGAAGCTAATGAGGTTTCCATGCATGCAACCTAACCTATTGAACCTGCAAAACATGCACAATCCAGATAAGTTAAGTGTTGGTCTCTGGGGTTTTAACTGTGATTTCAGATTTAGACATTCGCATGAAGCAACCAAGAGAACTTGCATTAAACTTCACCTATAAGCCTAGAAATCTGAAAAGGGGAAAGATAAACATTTAATCCTGCATGCAAAAAATAACTCCTTCTTTCTTGCCAATGAGATGCAACTCTCTGAATTTTCTGTATTAAAAATTGATCATTTTACAATAACAGAATCTCTAGTTTTCTCAAAACCAGAAAAAGGGGAAGAAAAACACTCCAAAGCGAGGCCCGAATGGCTTCTCACCTTCGGCACTGCAACCCTGTTCGCAGCGGTTTTCGACCCTCGTACCAATCTGTGCCTCTGCTTTTATACTTTTTGGCAATGCTCTATATTTCACTCTGTGACGCTTCGCTTCATCTCCTAGATCACTTCGTTTCACCTTCCCCGCCTTTTCGTTGCTTTTGACTTTATGTTCGACATCGAGACGCTTGATCTTCTCTGTGAACTGTAACGCTTCTGTAGCCCTTACACCTTTATGCCACGTGTTTCACGCTTTTTTGCATGTTTCGTAACGGCCCCCTGTAAATCATGACCAAAAATAGCATGTCGCGATATCGCGACGTTTTTATGTATGCAGCTTTGCCCCTCTACCTGTATCGCGAAAATAAGACATGTCGCGATATCGCGACATTTTCTCGTTAGCCTTGTTTGTCATCATGCATCGTGAAAATGAGACATGTCACGATATCATGACATTTTTCTGCTTCGGACCGCATGGATGCAACTTGTCACGAAATCGTGACGTTTTTCTCCTTCGCTGTGTTTTGTTGCACTCAGCCACGAAAACGTGACATGTCACGAAATCATGACACTTTTTCATTTTGTACCATCTTGCTGCTTTCAGTCGCAAAATCATGACGCTTTTCTCTTTGTTCTCGCTTTGTACGAAATCGTGACGCTTTTCTCTTTTTCATCGTGTTTTTCTTTCTTTGTATATCGTGACAACTTCTGCATTGACTCTTCTCTTGTTGCCTTCGATCACGATTTCATGACAAGTCACGATATCGCGACATTTTCATTTTGTCTTTCTCTCTCCTCTATGAACCGCGATTTCACGACATGTCGCGATATCGCGACATTTTGAGTCTTTAATTTGGTTCTTTGTCTTGCACCGCGATTTCACAACATGTCGCGATATCGCGACATTTTCTCTTCACGATGCATTCTGCTGCTCTTAGCCGCGAAAACGTGACATGTCACGAAATCGCGACAACTTTCCATTTCTAGCCGCGACGGAGCAACATGTCGCGAAATCGTGACAACTTTTCATTTTCGGCCGCGACGGAGCAACATGTCGCGAAATCGTGACAACTTTTCATTTTCGGCCGCGACGGAGCAACATGTCACGATATCACGACAACTTTTCATTTCCGGTCGCGACGGAGCAACATGTCGCGATATCGTGACACTTTCTTTTTCTTGCTATATTTTGCTCTTCCTTTGATTTTTTTAACCTCGCCCTCTGCGGTCTTCTTTGAAAGCATGCAAAAAAGGTGGGTCCCCAATTTTGGGGTGTGTTGTGGATCAGCCACAACACATCCTTACCCATAAAAACTCCCTCTTATCCCAAGGGTCCTATTCAACATTTTTCTTATCTCACAAAATTTAGAGTGCTATAGTAAATCATGCCAAAATTCTATACTAACATCAACATATCATATTGGTAAAGACTAAATTGTTTAGGTGATTCATTCCATCATAACACTTAAAATTAGGTAATTCTTTTATTTTACAAGAAATAAAGTAAAGAAACATCTAGAAATCATATCCAATTTATATTTATTACTTTCCCTGTTAATCCATCACCTTTTTTAATAAATATAATTTATCAATCTTGCTATCAACAATTTATTTCCAAAGAAACTTAACATAGAAGAAACAAATTTCTTGATAATACAACAGAAATATTTACAAGGATATCCCTTCAATCATCATAATCATTATATAGCATATCTTCTACACATGATACTTAAAAATTATTTCTCATCTCCAAATACAATATTACACTGCAATACATAATGGTCATTAGTCTCATCCTCATTTTTAATAACTTCTATTTGATAAATATTTCCTCCATTGATCTTTTAAACTTAAGAATAGGCATCAGGAAAAATATTTGAATGAATATACAAGCCTAACATGCATCATAGAAGGTTTGAGGTGTAGACCAATTGGTTCATCCAAACCCCATAAGGGGGCGGAGGTCCAAGGTTCAAATCTCGGGCCTCATCGGACTAAACGCTTGTCCCTTTCCTGGTGCTTTCAATGGTGTAAAAGGTTTAAAATGATTGTGGCATGGTGGTTATAGGGGCGGACTGCACAAAGATTTGTGTGGCGGCTTCCGAGGCGGACAGCGTAGAATACTATGGCGGCCATAAAATCTGGACAGCTTGCCCGGATTCATGGTGGCTACCGATTCCACCATGTAAATACAAAAAAAAAAACAAAATGAAAAAAAAATGCATCATAGAATATTTATTCAAGAAAATACAAGATTGAGAGAAGCCCATACTGCTCTCACTCAATTATGATTACTTAGCTACACAAGCCACATCTGTCTCTTTGGATAACTTACTATTCAACCCTTTATGATTAAATGATAATTTCCTCTTAGGATTATTTTCAATTCTTACAATATTATATAACATGGATTATTACTCTCCTAATAGACCCATCTATATTCCTTAAACTCATTAATATATATTATTAACCAAACACATTATTAATAAAAAATTAACTAGAAAAAACATCTTCAAACCATTGTTAATAACAATTAATAGTTTTCTTTGGAAACCTACATTGTTAACTTAATAACTTCTTTGGAAAGTTTTAACTAATATTGACTTTACGATATTATATGACCAATTTACATACCAAGAGTTGCTTCGATCATAATAATCAAAAACACTCCAAACCATAATAATATATATATATTTTTTTTATTTGTGGAAAACATCCCAAAAGGGATGCCACTTTCGGGTAAGACCCAAGGAGGCAAGGGTATCCATTCCGCCAAAAATGCCCAGGACTCGGACCTGGCCTACCACCTTTGACATACTCAAGGAGCAAACAAACACACAAAACCAATTTAAAAATAAGTAAATAACAACAAAAATAATAAAATAAAATAAAAAACATGCTCCTTGAGTGTGTCAAAAACAAAAGCACAACCAAACACGCACAATAAGATAAAAGAAACCACAACACAAACCACATAGAAAAACACAAGAACCACATAACAAAACACAAACAAGACAAAAACAACAAAACACTACAAAGACATAACCCAAAAAAAACATGAAAAATAAACACAACCAAAAAAAAATAAAAATAAAATAAAATAAAAATAAAAAACAACCAACAACAGACAATAAACAAAAACAAAAAACATAGAAAACACTCACACATAAAAACACGAAATAACACAAACAAAGAGAAACCCAAGAACAAGAACGAAAAAAACACAAGAACAATAACAAAAAACATAAAAAAAACAAAACAACAAAAACACATGAACAACAAAAAACAACACAAAGAACACAAAAACAAAACAAAACAAAAGAACCCACCCACCTTAAAAAACTAAACAAAAAAAAAAAAAAAAAAAAGAAAAAAAATTGAACATAACAATGACCTATCTAGACCAAAAGACTATTAAGGCAAGAATCAACAGAGGAAACAAAATAAAGAATAGAATGAGCTAGGGAACTAAAAAAACTGAATGAACCAAAGAGAAGCAAAAAAAAAAAGCAAGAAGAAACTAGGTACCTTCAGAACTGGAGCCATCCAAAGAAATGATAGAAAGAAGAGCTTCCCTAATTTGAGAAGCCCACCATATAGGAGGGTGGCCATAACAAGTAAGATCACCTTTGTCCAAAGCCCAATTAGCTAAAGCATCAACACTCTTGTTTTGATCTCTGACCACATGATTGTAATCAACTTTCAAAAATCCCATCTGGATTAATTGAATCTTCTCAATAATTCTTTTTATTCTCCAATCCACCTTATGATTCTTAGAAGGAGTCTTCAAGAGATTAATCATAAGTTGAGAGTCAGACTCAACTAACACCTTTTCCCATCCAACCTTAGTAGCCTCCTGAAGGCCTCTGAGGATACCATACCCCTCAACAAGGTTATTGGAAAGAATACCCAAATTCTCAACAAAAGTAAAAACCAGGGAGCCATCTGAAAGTCTACCAATTCCTCCCACACTGGCTTTTCCAGGGTTCCCTCTAGAGGCTCCATCAGTATTGACTTTTCCAAAATCCTTAGGAGGAGGTTGCCAATTTCTAGTCCTATCCATCTTACTAATACTCACATTCCCTTTAAGTTGGTTGCCCTTAGAAGATTTAATCTTCAATATTTGCATCACTTGATCCCATCTTTGGTGGGAGTTTTGGGGGTGATTAAGGAGTTGATGGACTGATTCAACTAAGTTGGCTATGGTCTTTTGCCAAATATAGTGAATATCCTTCCTATCTTGATTAAAAATTTGGTTGTTCCTTTCATTCCAAATATTCCAAAGAAGAATGGTAGAACCCATCCAAACTAACTGCCTAATAAAATGATCAACACCCTCTTGATTAGGCCAATCCCTCCAAAGTTGTTCAAAAGTAAAAAAATTGGACCACTGTAAGCCAAGTAAAGTGGCCATTCTCCTCCATAGCTCAGAGGCTAAAGTACACTCAATAAAAATATGGTTGAGATTTTCTACATTCTCTTCACACATTTCACATCTAAAAGGGCCATGAAAACCACGCTTCATAAGTTGCTCACCAGTAAGCACCCTACGATGCAATAAAAGCCAATTAAAGAACCTCACCTTAGGCCAGAGCTTTTGAGCCCACAATCGAGAAAATATGTCAGAAGAATGGTTGGGATTATTATGGCATAAGGTCAAATAACCTTGAGCAACTGAATACTCACCCTTAGTAGTGTTGTTCCATCCAAAACAATCTTTTTCATGGGACCAAGAGAGGGATCTCATATGAAGGATGCCTTGGATATCTTGTCTTTGCCTTTCTAGGATTTGAATAGGCCAGTCCTCAATAGGGATCCAATATCTACCAACCTTTGAATTACCAGTATGGTACCGATAGTAATTAGCCACCTTTATCCAATTAGCTCGGTGAAGCTCCTCCATCCAAGGCCTCCAATCGGGAAACTGAGTTATCAAAGGCTTGTGACCATCCCAAGAATCTATCCAAAAATTTGCATGTTGACCATTATGAATGATCCAAAATAATTTTTTCTTTATCAAATCCTCACCAGTCTTAAGAACTCCTAAAATGGGAGAACCTTTGGTAGGAAGTTGATAGCGAACAAGGTCTTCAGGACTTTTGTTCTCAACATATTTAGCATGGAGATTATTGGCCCAAAGAGCATTGGGGTTATGCAACATCCTCCAATATAATTTAGCAGCTAAAGCTTTGTTGTTATTAATAGAAGACCGGAATCCTAACCCCCCTTCACTCTTAGGAAGACATAAAGTATCCCATTTCACCAAGGCCCATTTTCTTTTCTCCTTAGTACCACTCCAAAGGAAACGATGACTGATTTGATCCAATTCTCGAAGAACAACCTTTGGGATATTCAAAATGGAAGAAACATAAATAGGAATAGCTTGAAGGACTGATTTTACCAAGGTGATTCTACCCCCAGAAGAAAGCCACTTGTTGGTCCACTTTCCAATTTTCTTCTTGACTTTGTCCAACAACCAATTCCAATATTTATTTTTTTGCCTTTGAATATTTATGGGAATACCTAAATAAGTGATTGGAAGAGAGGTCTTCTTATATCTTAATTTATCCAAGACCATGGATTCCTGTCTAGCAGAGCAGTGAAAGAAAATAACTTTAGATTTGTCTTCATTGATCAATTGCCCAATAGCCTTAGAAAAATAGCTAATGATTTGCTTAATATTAGAAGCTTCCTTAACTGTAGCTTTACCTAAAAGAGTAGAGTCATCCACAAATTGAAGATGAGAGATAGGTCTAGCTCCATGAGCAATGGTAACTCCCTCAAGGGTTTTGTTTTCCCTCTTTTTGGTTATAGTCCTACCCAAGCATTCAACAAGAATGATGAATAAATAAGGGGATAGCGGGTCACCTTGCCTAATACCTCTAGAAGCTGGGAATGACTGAGAAGGCCTGCCATTGATAAGAACTAAGTAGGAAACTGAAGAGATACATCCCATAATCCAATCCATCCAATCCTTAGAGAAACCAAATTGCCTCAAAACTTTGATAAGGAAGTGCCAATCCACTCTGTCATAAGCTTTGGATAAGTCTAACCGAATGAACATGGAAGGAGAATTTTGCATATCCATGGAATGGATGGCTTCCCGAGCAAGAACTATCTCATCTACTATTTGACGTCCTTCCACATAACCCCCTTGCTCTGGGGAAATAATCTTATGCAAAAGAGGCTTCAACCTTTCTGCCATGATTTTAGTAATGATTTTGAGAAGAACATTACATAAAGCAATAGGTCTAAAAGTTGAGATATGATCAACCTCTTGAGCTTTTGGAACAAGAGTAATATAAGTTTTATTGATAACCTTCAAAATTTCTTTGGCTTTCCTGGCTTCTTCCACCACCTCTAATAAATCAACATGAAGGATATCCCAGAACTCTTGGTAGAACTCAATGGGAAAACCATCAGGACCTGGGGTTTTCCCTTTTTGCATTTTAAAAACTACTTGTTGAAGCTCATTGATAGTAACAAGAGCAGTCAAAATAGAGTTCTCCTCAGAAGTGATAAGAGAAGGGATTGCTTGAAGAACATTTTGTTGTGAAGCTGAGTCAAGAGGAGTAGCAACAAAAATATTGGAAAAGTAATCAACAACAATAGAGTTCATGCCATCCCAAGTATAAACAACATCTCCAGAATCTGATTTTAAGGAAGAAATAAAGTTGTGAGATCTTCGAGCTAGAAGAGATTTGTGGAAGAAATTTGTGTTTCGATCTCCTTCTTTGAGCCATTGAATTCTAGATTTTTGCTTCCATAAGATTTCTTCTCTTTTTTCCCATTCCTCTAACTGAGTTGTGAGTTTAATTTCATCTGCACTTCTCTTCTCTGTGAGGCCATCTAAATGGATTTTCTTATTCAAATTTTCAAGATGAGCAATAACTTCATGTTTTTTTTATGAACATCCCCAAACTCTTTCCAGTTCCAAGTCTTGATTTTGGATTTAATGTATTGCAGTCTTTTGGCAAAACAGAACATCTTAGTCCCATGCCTAGGTTTACCTTCCTTCCACCATTGTTGCACACGAGGTCTGAAGGAAATGTCTCTAAGCCACATTAATTGAAAATGAAAAGGAGAGAAACTCACATTGGTTTTCCACATTTCCACCATGACTGGCCAATGATCCGAACCAACATTATTAAGAGTCTTCACTTTAGGAATGTGACCATGGATTAAGAAATTTTTAGAGAGCAAAAACCTATCCAATCTCTCCATTATACAAGCTAAGCCTTGCCTTCTGTTAGACCAAGTCATAAGGCCATTATCTGGTTGGATATCCACAAGATGGAGGTTTGCAATATATTCGCTCATGAGGTCAGTGCTTTTGTCCAAATTTCTATTTCCCCCCTTTTCTCATCCAGAGAGAGGATGGTATTGAAATCTCCTCCGATCAAGATCCAAGCTTTAGGAAAATGAGAGATAATATGAGTAATATCCTTCCACTGTCTTCTTTTTTCCTCCAAAGAAGTCGAAGCATAAACAGTAATGCAGAGCATAATCTGGTTGGAATGTCTACTTTGAATAGCTATAGCCAACAAACCCCAACTGCCAACCATATGGTGAATAACTACCTCTTTTGGGTCCCAAAGACAAGCAATGCCACCCGAAGTCCCTTGGGAACTGAGGGAAACCACTTTTCCAGCTGGCCAAATTTTATTGGCAATTGAGTCCATATCCTCCATTGACATCTTTGTTTCTTGAAGGAAAACAAGATGTGGATGATTTATCTGAATCATTCTTCTAATTTCATTTTGTTTTGAAAGACTCCCTTTGAGTCCTCTAATATTCCAAGTGATGATCTTCATTAATACCAGGGCTAAAAATGTTGGGAAGGGCATTAATCTTACCTTCCTCTACAAGCTTTTCACCTTCTTTTACCATATGATATTGATTGGTCTTGCGACCTACTTTTTGATTAGAATCCATCTTCAATTTTTTTCCCTGTTTCTTGACTTATTCCAATTGAATCTGAGATGGCTTCTAACCTTGAAGAATGCTCGTACACAGCCAAAATTTTACTAGATGGTTCAACGGAGTCTATATTGGGACTCGCATTATTTGAAGTTTTGACATTTGAAAGATTGTTTTTCTTGTGTAAATTTTCTCCTTTTTTTTTGTTGAAAACCTTTGATTTGTTGGTTTGTCTCTGAGTTCTTCCCTTCATATTTAAATTGTGTTTCTAAGATTTTAGTTTCCATTATTTCCTCTTCCTCACTTGGGACATCATTTGTGGAAAGGATTTCAAACATATTAGCAGATGACTTTGATTGATCCTTCATAACTGGTTTTTTTCGAGTGTTCTTCTTCTTAGGTATTTGGAAACCTGCTGAGTTTATATCTTCTTTCTTTTGATCAAGAATTTTATTTGGGCAAGCACTGGCCAAATGACCATATTCATGGCAAATTCTACAACGAAAAGGAATGTTCTCATAGTCCACTACTTGCTCCCAAGTGTCTTCCCCAAATTGTAATGTGATATTTTTAGGTAGGGGTTTGTCAAAATCCATTAAAACACAAATCCGAGCATAAATAATATGTTCAAAATTTTGAGTACAATCAACAGTCATCATAAAAGTTCCTAAAGAGTTTCCAATTGAAGAAAAAATAGTAGGATTCCAAAATTCAATAGGGAGGCCAAAGAGTCTAACCCACACGGGAGCTATAGAAGGCATCTCTTCTTCGGCTTTAAATTTAGTATGCCAAGGCTTCATGAAAAGCCCTGCCCTTCCAAAAAACCAAGGACCCCCTTGAAAAGTTTTCTCTCTATCTTCATTATTAGCAAATAAAACAAGAAAATAACCATTTGGATAAATAGAGATTTGTAACTCACCTTTAGTTTTCCAGCTTTTTGCAGCCCAGACTTTGAAAGGAGATAGACTCGGACGAAAACCCACGAACCGACAAATTAGTCCTCTTTTTTCCAAATCTTCAATGCCGATCTGAATGTTACCCATATCAAGCTTAACAATAGGAGTTCCATCAGCTGCTTTAAGACATCCCGACTCCATTTTCCTGGGATCAATCTTAGGCATTCTTAGAGGTTTATGGGAAGCCCTAAGATTGATATTAGCATTGGGCTGAGGCTGTCCACCATGAAGGGCATCCCTAAAATTCATTTTTGGGACTGAGTCTTCGAAATTCTTACCCTTGACAGGGGTTTTCACAGTAGAATTATTTTGTGGGTGCACCTTAGCACCAGATTCACTTGAGATATGAGCCATTTTTTGATCAACTACTTGAAACTTGTTTCGTGATCTCTTTAATCCTTGCCCTAGACGTCGTGGAAAGGTATGGTTTTCACTTTTCTTTTGTGCAGCAAATTGGAAGTCGTTGTCACTCAAGTTCATAGTATGATCTATTGAAAGATAAATTTCTAACCCATATTGGATCCCCTGCAACATTTCCTGCTAAAATATTGAGCATAAACCACAAAAATATTGGCCGCTAGGGCCCGAAGGCCCTAAAAACCAACCTCTCGGAGCTGCTTGCACTCAACCCAGATGAAACCCTCGCATAGCCGCTTGCCAAATATCTCGTTCACACATAGGGATGCGCTAGGATCTGTGTTGCTCCAAATGATATGAAAATTGGTGGAGACGTTCTAGGGTTTTTCAGGCATCTACCCTCAAAATTTTAGCTCAATCCGAGTCCGGATGAGTGAGATATGGCCGAAACGAGTTCGGAAGTTTGGGCAGTCCTGCGAAAAATGTCTAATCTTTCTCTTTTTCCATACTTTATTTTTAATATACCAACATTGTTATGGAAATTTATCCTACATCCTTACGTGTTATAAGAAGCAATTATTTAAATAGCCATTACTTAAATATGATAGAGTTGGTCTGACCTTCATTTGACATCCACGAGGGCTTACAACAATAAATAAATACTTGGAGTGTATTAAGAGAAGAAAATGGTGAAATGGGTGAGGAATTCTTTCAATGTTTTGGGTCAGTTTGAATGGGATGGCCATCTCCTAGTTGTATCCCAACAGATACTTAAATATAAAAGCTTATTGCATGTTTCCCCATGAATAAGGTAAAGAAAAGTACAAGGAAATTTTAAATGATACTACACATGGTCATTTCACAAATGTGATTGGTTAAATGAAATTAAACATGAACATATAGCATTATTCAAGTATAGGAAAAATAAGTGCTAGAGCCACCTATGGTTTCTCAACCTGAATTCTATTATATTAATTGTTTCAAAATCTAGTAGCTCAAATAATAAATTTTAGTAGATGATTGCTTGAACAACATGGGGTAAAAATTCTAATTTAAGGTTTTGGTATTTATTAACTTAGATCCCACAAATTAAAACACAAAATGGAGATATAGAAAACCAACCCAGCCAAGTTGAACATAAATTTAAGCAATCATAACACCCAAGTAGATTTTATTACTCTAAACAGAGAAGTATTTAACACAAGCGTTTGAATTTACAAGAAGAAAGGAGATATAGAACTTAGAGAAGATTAGTCCGAGAAAATATTCAAAATGATTCATTCTTCTTGAAAGTATTTTATCACAGAAGAAAAGTATTCAAATTGAAAATCAACTTAAAAATATGAAAAATTCCACTGATCTTACCCAAAATGGTCAAGCACCAGATTGAAATTGATGTCTCCCTAAAAACTGCGAGTCTAACACCCAAAAAATCTCCTCCCAACTAGCCAAATTTCCCCCACTCAACCTTGGCAACCAAAAAGGAACAAATAGCCTCTGGAGGAAGAGGGATATCAAGAAATGGAGGAGAAGAAGCTCAAAGTATGGGGTGACTTCTTGTTTTTCACATACGTTATAAAATTCCATTGTTTTCCAACACTCCTTTCTAATTGGAATATATGCAATTATTATTATAATAATAATCAAATGTGTTTTTTTCTAAGTATTGACTTAATAAGGTTAATAATTAATTTACTAAATGTATTAATAAATAATTTATTTACTCTTTCATAGTATTAAATTAATTAATACTATTATTAATTTTTCTTATCTAATGTTAATATTATCTATTAACATTAGTATTTAATATTTTTAAGTATTAATAATACTAACATTATTATTAATACCTTACTTCATCAACCAATTAATATTTATACTTCAAAACACAATTATTAATGCATCCTAATGATAAATTAAGAGCCTAAGAAACACAAGGGCTCTTGTTAAAAGTTGTCCTTGCTCGAACTAAGATGCAATCAATAATAAACAAAGATGTACACAAACATTACTATTCCCTAATAAAAAGTATTATGATAACTACAAGGTTATCAACCACCTATGAAGGACCCCTAATCACAATGGTAAGGGATATTTTGTCTTTATAGCAACCTTCTTGATTGATGATGCGTTTAGTCACACATACACACATGTAAATGCTTCTACGAATTTTTTTTACCCTTGTGGGTTATCAATTGAAAATTCATCATTTCCTATTTCACATTTCTCTCAACTACAGTGGGTGTCCCATACCAATCCACTCATGAAAGCACCTAGTCTTGCAACCACAAAATTCATCAATAGTGTCAATATTCTAAAAATAGCCTAATCCAGCTTTAGTAAGTATAAAGTACAAGTATCAACTCATCTTGATAGAATAAAATAGTATTATGCATTAATTATCAACACAAAAATACATCAATCAAACAACAAGGGAAGTTCCTCACAATATGGGTCATTACATGCATCAAGGGGCCAACATAAGCAAAGGAAGTGGTCATACGACCATCATAAGTGATAGGAATAGAATCCATTCATCCAAAGCGCATAATTAGAAGGATAAAATCATAAATTATGGTTGAATAGTTAAAAGAGAATAGCATTGTCTTTAGGCTTGCATTCACAGTCCAGCAAGCATCTTTAAATAGAATTCAATGTTTTACTTGCAAGATAAAAAAGTATGAAGCAAGCAATATCATCCTACAAGTGAAGAACCAGCAATAACAAGTGCATTAGATAAGTTAAAGCTAGATCATCATTCTAAAAATATTGAACTAGTAAAGTGGATTGTCATTCTAAAAAGAACAAACTAGCTAAGCAGATCGATGGACCAGCAAGAAAACTGTTGTTCTAAATAGAAAAAACTAGCCCAAAGGATATTTGTTATAAAGGAAATGAATCTACCTAATAATCATTGTTCAAATAGAACTTTTTAAGAGCAATTTGTTCTAATAAAGTGAATAATTAGAAAATATTTTGAATGAGAGCGTGTAAAAGGAAAATAACCTTGATAACATTCTAAAAATAACATATTAAAAGAAATAAAAAGGAGAGAACCTTGTTGTGAGAGTGGAAATAATATCTTATAAGTAATAATGAGCATCACAGTAGAAGAAAAGAGTGTCAGGTGAGAGAATTTTTTGAACCAAAGGCACATTGGATATGTGGATACATGGCCAGCCATGCAAGAGTAACGTTGAGGTATTACATTTGGAAGTTGTTTCACCTACCATATCACTTGATTGATGCCAAATAACAATAGCGCCCATATATATTTAGATTTTTTTTTAGTTAAGCACTTTGTTGGTAGATATAAGGTTGTTATTAAAGAGCACATAAGGACAAGCTAGCTTCTTGGTTTCATCCATAATAGGTTTACCCAATTTACTTAAGGTGAGCTAATTAACTCACTTGCACACACTAGTTCTTGATTACCTCGAGTCATTACCATGCTCTTGACTCGATAAATGAATTCATTGTACACATATTTGGTCCTAGAGGAATTAGGTAGTTTTAGTGAGTTTGTTTGATATCACTAGTATGTCTGAGTCTCTACAAAACCATCAGTCTTTCCATATCAACATCCATATCTTCTTCCATATCAACATCCATATCTTCTCACATATCAAAGTCCATGTTAGTTCATGAGTATTTTACCCCAAATACCACCAAGTTTGGTGCCCTTGATTAAAAAACTAATGCTATAAAAATGGTCAAGCAAGACCTAAGTTGTAAATTATCATTAGACAATCATCCATACATTTCACCTTGCATTAATCATCCATACATTTTACCTTACATTAATCATCCATAACATATCATATGCATTCATCATACATATAAAAAAAAGCTTTGCACACAAACATTCACACAAACACATATAACATAAAAGGTAAAATCCATGTATATATATATGTGTGTATAAATATCACATGTACAATGAGTGCTAAAATGCTACATACAATAGAGGACCAAGGCTCATAAACAAAAAGTGCATCTAAGCACTAGCTACATCCTCCAAGAGGACCCCTGTGACCTAGGAGGAGCCCTAGACCTAGAGCTATGCCTAGACTTTCTATGCCTAGCACCCTCAAATATAGATGAGGTTGGAGTATCAGGAAGTGGAATATGATGTTCCATTGACCTATCCTCAAATGCCTCAATATACCTCTATCGATATCGAATATGCGCTATGTTGATATTATGCCAACACTCCCTCTCTGTAAGCTCTTCCTGGAGCCTCGCAATCCCACTCATCCTTCACCACCACCTTCATAATCCCAGGAATGTATGGTAAGAACCAATTTCAAGCCTCCAAATTCCTAAGCTGTAGCATAGCATAAAAAACTTGTAATTTTTCACATTCAAAAAAAAATCACAAAAACACAAAAATTTTACACATTGAACATAAAAGGAAATTACCTCTGTAGCTCATGCTCTAGCCTCAGCCCCAATATTTGGACCCACTCCCTCCATCACCATAGCTTCTACACCCAAGTCACTTCACCTCACTTCACTCCACTCTCCCAAACGTAGCTTCCCAAACTCTCAAACGCAAAAATTAGCTTTATTTTTTCCCAACAAGATATTTATAGTTGCTTCGGGTACCTTGATATGCCCATGGGTGTTTCTTGGTGCACCAAAGCACCCATGGGAATTTGTAGCATGTCCAAATATCGATGATTATTTCTATGTACCATGGGTATTTCTTGGTGCACTGAAGCATCCATGGGCATTTGTAGCACCCCCAAAAATCGATGAGCGTTTCTGCGTGCCATAAGCACCAACGAGCATTTGATGTTAATTTTATTAAAAGATAAATTTTCACAAAATAATGGCTTCTCCCAACCAAATCACTCCATATTGCATCCAATCATCTCATTCATCATATTAATAGGTTTTGTGAATATTCTAATGGATTTAGATGCATAAATTTCATTTACGACCACAAATTGCAAATCTGCTTAATAAGTTACAAAAACACTCCAAAATGGTCCAAATATTCACAAAACGATCACAATCATCATTTTTATCATTCATACATCATCAAAATCATTCTATATTATCATTTGCATATTTTCCAAGTTCAAACAACATGCAAGTGAGTCTTGTATCTAGTGGGTTTTTCTATATACTTGGCGATTACAGTGATTTGCATCCATGCAATTCGGTAAGATGAAGAACCTACCATAAGTACACTTGGTCATTTTCATCATTCCATATCCCCTTGTTTTAAATCACAACCATATTGGGTACTTCACATTTTGAGTGAAATCTTGCCAAGAAAAATTTGCACAAAAGTTATTATTGATGGCCTAGTTTATGGGGCTTAAAACATGGACAATATCACATTTCATCATTACACATTTCCTTGACAGTCATGATGGTGACTGGATTTAACTAGGATTATTGGTTTTGATTATAGGAACGATCTAACAGTCACTAGTTGACCATCTGAAGTTGACTACTTTTACTCTTTGTATTTTTTTCATCTTAGCATATCAATGATGCTGGAAGGCATATTCTTCACCAGCATCGAATCACCCCAAATTTTGGGTAACCACATTTGGTTTTTACTTTCCCACAATGAGATACATCTTACATTATTATGACATCTACACTTGGAAAAAATACCTTCATCTATTGGGGTAAAAACAGACACATTTTTCACAAAACCTTTCATCTGTTGGGGCAAAAATAGATGCATTATTTTTCACCAATCCCCTTCATACCGTTGGGGCAAAAACGGTATCACATTTACATCATTCATTTGCATAGATTTTTCAATTGGCTTATGAGATTCATCCGTAAACTCATTCACCAATTGAGGGGGTAAGCTACAAAAAATTCAAATTCTTTCATTCTTTTATCTCAAAGCTCATGTTTCACATCCTAAGAGAAAGTTGCTTCTGCACCTAGCCAAAATAAGTGTCTTGTATTTTTGCATTGCATTGTGTTTCACTCAACGTGGTACAAAAAGGGGTATCTGTAGACACCAAAACCTAACCACTTGTCATCCATCCTGGTTTTCCTGCCATTTCCACCCTTTATTTACATATATTTATATTTATTTATTTTATATATATTTAAATATTAATATTTTATATATAATAAATATATATTTATATAAGTGAATTAATCCCAACCATCCGATTTCATTTAATCCTATCCATCCATTTCCATAAATCCTTGCCACACCCTAGATTTAATATCCACCCTTCGATATGCTTTTATCTCAGCCACATGATTAGTGTTGTTGAAACCCTAAGTATGCCCTAGATTGGATTATTAATAAGATCTATTTTGATGGCTCAACCCCTAAGCAATCCCTAAGTTTTCCAAGTCCTGAGTTGCCTTGAGTTCGAAGAATTTCCTAAGCAATTTGTCCTCGAGTTCCTTGGAGCATCTAAGCACTCTCACCTTTTGTACTCATCTACTATAGCCTTGGCATCCTTCACCGTCCCTCTCGCCCTATCAGATACGCTTCTATAGACTTCCACCATCAGCTGCTGAACCCCTTCGGGCACTTTCTATCACAATCGAGCACCTTCAGGTTTTCCACTTTGCTGCCAAGCACCTCTCGGTGTCCTTTACCATTATCGAGCACCCACGAGTGTTTCTTGTAGCTACCAAGCACTCATGGGTATTTTACGCCAAATTTCTAAAGTCCCCCTAGCCTCTGAGCGATGCTAGGGTATCACCACACCAGTCCACTGCAATAGATATCATTAGATCAGAAGATAGCAAATAATCAAGGTAAATCTTTCATTTGTTATTTCATTTTATGCACTTTTAGGTTCTATTCATTTATTTACATTGCATAGATAGGGTTTTTATCTTCTTTTTGAGGGCCTCACACTGTGGAGCCCTCATAGTTGCTACTAACCTACTTGTTATTGTCTTGTGTGCAGATCTAGAAGTATTACATTAGCATTGGGCAGCTTCTTAAGCTGGAGTGGCCTAGCATCAGAAAACTAGAAGCCCACTCACTTATGTTGGGAGCAAAGACACATTTTAAGACACCACCAACATTGTTTTGCTAGGGTTTTGAAGAACCCTAGCTATTGTAAAATTTGTATCAAAGAATTCAAGAATTCTTATTGTAACAATGGAGTTTTGAGGCTCCCCCCATTAATATAAAATCATTCATTGTGCAATACTGTTCTTTGAGTTCTACTTTATATTTTTGTTATTTGGTGTTGTGTTTTTGTCTCTTCAACTCTAATATTGGTAAAGTGATTAGCAAGTAATAGTTCAAATTTTGAGTTGATTTTGTAATGATTTGAGAATAATAATAATCAACTCCTATTCACCTTATTTATCCTATTGAGCTATAAACTTTTTAATTTGATGGAGTTCTCTATGGTTGGATTTCTTTTATCCCTTTAATGTGACTATGAGACAAGTATAAGCAATAAATTCTAACTCTTTCAAGCAAACAATAATTTTTGCTTCTCTATCCTTAAATTCAATGGTTCAATTTTCTAAATTCCAATTAACTAAGGTTTGAAGTAGTATTCCTTATAACTCCCTAATTTGGAATTTTAGAAATTGATAATATTTGCAATAATAATAATTTGGTTTACTAAGTAGAAACCCTTATATCTCCTATGATATTTAATTACAAATATTGAGATAATTGTATTTCAACTAATGTGTTTTGAAATACTATTAAGGATAAACTCCTTTGATTTGCTTTCCAATGTATTAAAGGTTGATTTTTCTTGTATCTCCAACGTAAATGCTATATGAACTCAACCTTATATTATACACCTTATTACTCCTTAATGAAAGCAAATTTAATTGATGTGAGACTTTACCTTTATGAATGTTGAATGCATGAGATAATTGATGCAGTCTCTCCTCAATCATGGGTATTGTATTTCCTTGATGGTGGATGTATGGTAGTGATGGCAGTGAGTTGTTGGATGTCTCCTAAATGTGCCTTTGACCCATCATTGATCCTTGGCTAAGTACCTCAAATTCTACCTTAATTTCACCTTTAATCCTCTCTCGATCACATATTTGATTCTCTCTTAATCTCACTTAAAAGTTCCTTGATTTATTTTCATTCAATGCTAGCTCAGGATGTGCTTCCCTCTCTCTCTATGTTCTCTCTTACTTTTGGTGACTATAAATATGCTTCTCTTTTCTTTAAACAGGTGCCAAGTGGCACTAGGTATTGCTCAAGACTCTTGGTCTCCTCCTTAGGTGGTGCAACACTTATTTTAGGTCTTGAGAAGTTATGCTATGTGATGCAAGTCTGAATGTAACTCTTGGGAATTGATGAGCACTAAAGATGCTCTTCTTGAGTGTTGGAATTATGATGAAAGGTGTTACTTTGTTTGAGCACCCTTTCACTTGAGTGTTGATATTATGAATATGGAGATGCTCTTTCACCTTTGTGCCAAGTGGCACAATATCCCTTGGTAGAAACTTGCAAGTGTCACTCCAATATTGTGCATGTAGGGTTTCCTCAATGTCTCTTACTCAACATCTATTTCTTACCAATGAATACCTTCTTGTATCTTGTCTCCAATATTTTTGAAGGTAATGCTATAAAGCTAGCTCCAGATATGGAGGTTCTCAAGCATTGCAATGGAGGTTTTATGGTGGCTATCGATATGCATATCGATTGACGATTCGTCCAAGTTGGACCCATGGTAATGCACCTTGCTTTCACCTTATACTTCACTACAATATGTTGTCCTTGGTGCTATTTTTCATGTAGGATTATATTCACCTTACATAGGTCCTTTTTATATTGCAAGTTGATGTTACCTTAGGCACTATATTTGATGATAAACATATATATCTTCTAACACCTTGATGAGGTGGATTTCGAGCCCTATGGATGGCTCTTCACTTAAGCACCTTGAGTTGTGCTTTCCTTTGCTAATGGTTGATGTTGAGCCCTTTTGGAATGGCTCTTCTTTAAGCACTTTTGCTAGTGCTAATGGTGATTGCTTGTAGATAGGATTCTAGGATTCGTAGTGTGTCCTTAAGACACTTACCCTTTGTCTCCACTTGAAGTAATAGAAGATAATTTTGGTGCTCGAATAACAACCTATAATATGCACCTAAAATCTGAGACTTTCTAGTCTCCTTTTGTAGCTCCTTTTCCTAGTTTCGATGGTTGCTTTCTTCTCCACTCCTTGGAGGTATATCAACCTTTTAGGTGGATTTACTATACCACAATAAGTTGTAGGTATTTTGCACTGAATAGTGTCTTTAGACACTTTGATATTATGCTAATTTGTGCACTTTGGTTTTCACTTTAACTTACAAACCAATGCACTTAATAATATTTCAATAGCAACTAGTATAGTGCACTAATTTTTACCTTTGTTCAATCCATAATTCACCAATAATATTTTCAACTTAATGCACTTAATGATAACTAGAATTGTGCAATAGTAATATCATCTTATTTATCTTCTAAAGTAACTTGTAAAATGCACTAATAATAACTCTTGAATGCACTATAATCTCTGCAACTTTAACTTAAAAGTAATGTCTTCTTTGTTTCAACTAGTTAATAGGAAGATGATATTTTTATTTCTATTTAAATATATTTAACTCCTATTTTAATGTGCAAGTATTAACCATTAAAATAAACTATATTCTAAACTCCCTTTGAAGACTTTAATATGCAACATTCTCCTTGCAAATTTAGTTCTAATATGGTGCTTAATGAAACTTAATAATGAACTAACTTAATGTTCAGTGATGAACCTATTGCACCAAAGTTTCTTACCTTAATGAACTCTATAGATGAAGGATCGCAAGGTGATTAGATTCGCCTTATTTCTGCATTTTACTACATTAAATTTCAACTCTTCTTGGTTATCCAAAACATCTCTCTATCTCACCTATTTGCAGTTTTGAAACACTTCTAACTTGTTGCCTTGAAACTATAGTATGTGACTTCAATTCTCCTTTAGGATGTATCTTGGAAATCTAAAACTTAGAATCTATTGATGCTGCCCAATTTTTTGCTTTCTTGTTGTCCTTAAATCTAAATTTTTTAGATTGCAAAGCAATCAATATCTCCACTAAAAGGTTGTCCTTGAATCTCAAAAATTTGGTAGGAAATTCCTCCAAATCGTAGCTGATATTTTCCTTCAAGAACCCTTCAATTTTTTGCTATAGAAACTAGTAGATCTCCTTTCTATGAATGAGCCGTATAGCCTTCAAAGGTACTATTCAAACCTCTCAGGTTTGGTAGTAATTTATAACTCCTTTCTCCTTCAACCTCCTTGTCAAATTATGACTTCAATCTAGGCCTTCTTCTCAAGAATATAAAAGTCTTGAGGTCTTCACCAATCTCCTTCAATGAGGCTCACCAAGCCTTCTCCTTGTTTCTCCTTGAGATATTTTCTCTAGAGTCTTAACTCTTGCAGCTTATCTAGTCTTCCCAATTAGACCTTTTCTTCAATCTTCTATTGTGGAAGTGTTTGCAATGAGATCTCTCTTGGATCTCTAAAAACTGCTACTTTAGGAATAGGACTTTTGCTAGTCCTTCTCTATCTTTTAGGAGGAATCTTATTTTAGAAAACCACAAGAAATTTTTTCTCCAAGTAAAACCATCCTTTGCCAGAGTGTGTGTTTTTTACCTGCTTTCCAAAATCCACAATCCCAAGATTTCCATTTGACCCATTTGTTCCTATTATGGTTTTATGCTCGAACCTGCCTCCAAATGGCTTCATCGTTTGCTCTTGCCAATGTTATTTAAGCAAAAAAATCATCTCTTGGATTTCATCTCTAATTAAAGATCTGCATGGTCATACCTTTCCTCAAGATATTATTCTTTTCTCTTTTAATGTTGAGAGCCTTTATCCTAGCATCCCCACCTCTCAAGGATTGGCAGCCCTTAATCATTTTTTGAGGAATGAATTTGATCTGAACAAGATAAACTTTATGGTAAGGCTTGCAAAGATAGTGTTAACACAACACTACTTGAAATTCAAAGGGAAAACATACAGGTAGATAAGAGGAACAACCATGGGAAGTAATTTTCTTGTGGTTTATGCTTATTTATTTCTCTGTCATATAGAGGAGTAGGTATTTAATATTGTTGTTGTGGAAAATATTTTATGTTATAAAATATACATTGATGATGCCATTGGAGTTTGGCATGTCCCTAAGGAGGATATTATTGGTTTTATTTCTGCCTACAGTTCCTTCTATGACACCTTTATTTTTTATTGTGAAGTAACACTTTTGGATACTATTTTTTTAAGGGGCATGATTTTGATCAGACTGGAATTCTTTGCACCAGATTATTTTAGAATCTAATGAATACCTATCAATACATCCTTGCTTCCTCCCATAATCTAGTTCATCAGAAAAAGACCTTCATCATGAGTGAACTCAACATATTTCTGGTTAGAGAAAGCTCCAAGGATGGATTTATTTCTATTAAAAATAATTTTTTTAATAGACTCAGAGCTAGGGGATATCAAATTAATTTTCTCTTACCTTTGTTTGATAAAGTTAAATTTGATGGTAGAACTTCACTTTTGGCCAGATTTTTGGAGCGAGCACCATGCAGACATGGATCCAAAATAAAAACAATTCCTCTTATTTTGAAGTTGGACAACTACAATATTGTCATAGATCTCTGAATCAACATAGATATTATTTCTCCACTGTTTTAAAAATGAATAAAAGATAGAGAGCTCAAGCACATTGCTCAAGGCATCATTTGTTGGAGGAACCAAAAACCTCTTTGAACTTATCTATGTAAAAATAAAAATTTTTAAGGGAATCTTTCCCACCTTGTATTTTCACATTTTTAAATGTGTTTCTTCTCTTTTTTGGGTGGGTGTTTTTTTTTTGGGTTGAGCTTGGGACTTCTCTTCTTTTCACTGTCTTGGTCTATAAACCTATGGTTTGTATTAATGGTTGGGTTTTTTTATCCCACATGCATTACTCTTTAGATCCCCCCTAGAGTTAGGTCTTTATAAAGAGAGGTTGTACCTATTTGAAACTCACTCCGCTGATGAGACCTGTAGGTCAAAACATGTTTGTAGTTTTTATGTTGTATTACTTATTTTTATCAGAATAAAATTCAATCTCATGTCTTTTTTTCCTGTCCTAACTCGAGTTTTTTTTAAGTTTAATATTTTCCTTCTATTTTTTTCCACGCTCTTGTTGTTGGTATTATGCTCTTCACTTGCCACGTAATGCGATCTGGTGAATCAGAAAGCCTCCAACACTAGTAGGATGCTCTTAACTTGTGTGTAAGCAATTTGGTGAATCAAAAACTAGTTTACACTCTTTTTAGTACTGCTACACCATGTTTCATTTTTTATCACCAACCTCCAATATTCTTCAATGAGACCTCTCGTAGGTCTTCTTCAGCTTCTTAAGTTAATTTCTTTAATCTGCTAGCTTTAATCTTTAATGGAGATCACCAATATTCAATCTCATGGACTCTTATCTAAAGTCTCTTCTTGAATCTACAATAAGGCTCCTAAGGCCTTCTCTTCTTCTGCACTTTGCAGGTCTGCAATCTCTAGTAATAGGATCTTTTCTTCAGGCCTCCAAATCTGCAATATTTCATTTGTTGCTTCTAGTGTTGTATTTATTCTAAAGAAGATATTCTTCCTAGATCTTTGTAGAAAGCTTCCCAACTTTATTTGAATCTCCTTTTTCCTACAACAAAATATTAGGACTGTAATGGAAAAAAATCTAAATATAGAGATACTTAATATCCACTAGTTGATTTGTCAATCCAATGGAATTAATATTGAGTCCTAGTCTTCATGAGTTTTTCCACAACCTTGTGAAAAGATTCTAACCAAATGCAATCTCAAGAATTTTGTAAATGAGATTTCTAGATTTCTCTCAATCTCACTTGTGGCTCTCCCTATTTTCTATCAATATACCATGTGCTCTGATACCATTGTTAGCTTTTGATGATCATATAATATAGGAAATGCAACCACAAGATGTAAAATAAGTAAGTTATGATATCTATATAATACTAGTACTATAATATATAGGAAAATGATAAAAGATACTTTTGCAATAACTCATAAATATTCCATTAATAAAACATTATGAAAATAGTACAATGTAGTATAATGGAGGACATGAACACTCTATAAACTATTTTTGAAGAGTTACATTGTACCACACTACCAATCTATACTATGCAATCTCTATATTCTCTCCTCCCTTATTTCACTCACTATAAGACCTTTATATAGGAACATAAGTTCTTTGGCCCTTACTCTACCTTTGACTCTATCTTATGACTAATGTACATATGGACTACATGCACATTTACATCATTGCACATTCTAATACTTGTGCATTTATTACATGCTGAAGTAACTACTTAACTTTACTCTAAAGTAAACCCCTACTCTAGTTATGTATCCAAGGTGGTCCATTAGCATGTACCCAATAATGTAATATACTCTAACAATATTCTGACTACTTTTGACATCAAAAATCAAGATTATCTCCCTTGCTTCTTGGATAATATTTTCCTTTAATTTTTGCTATGAAATCCCATCTCTTACTTGGCTTCAATAGTGCTTGTAAAATATGCACTTCATTGGATATATTTGATGTTTATCAAATAGCATTTACACTATGCTTTTAAATCAATACTTCTCTCCCTTATTACTCCTCTAACTTGCATTTTTGCTATTATAATATGTAGGTTCAAAGATAATGAAGATGCTTGCTCCTTCAACTTGGAAACATAAAACTTAAAGCTTTCCTTTTTCTATTTTAAAGACTTGAATATGGTGCTTTCAATACTAGAGATAAATTCACTATTTTCACATAGACAAAATGTACTTTTAAGCACCACTTTGCAAACCTTTTTTTCTTCTTCCTCCCTTGCCTTCTTGCTAACTTGGCTCACCTTTTCACTATCCAAACTTGCTACCCAAAACTGTAAAAATGCAGCTCCTCTTCTCGAAAATGCTACCCAAAAATATGTTGTCTCCTTTCAAAATGCTACCCAATAACTCTGAAATTCATAGCTATTTTCCTCCTTAAAATTTTGTCTAAGAACTTCTCTTTCTTCTTTCAAAGAGCTATCACAAAATACTAAAATTTTCAGCTCTTCTTGTAAACATAAAAAACACACCTTTTGCAATGATAGTAGAATATTGAATAAATTCAAGAAAATACCTTTTGATACAAATTGACCCTTTTAGGGTGCATTTTACAATCATATGTGCCAAAAGGGGGTAATTCCTTTCTCAAGTTTAACATGGTGTATTTGTTCTTCATGACAAAATCAATGCTGGAGATGGGTTTGTTGTGACCATCGTGATAGTTTGAGGTTTCGAATCTTGAATCTGCACACATAAAAACAAGAGAAGATGTTAGTAGCACCTATCAAAATGAGTATAATGAAACGACCAACGTAGATTGAAAATAGATATATTATTGCATACATGAATCATGATTTTGGTAGCATAACAGTAGTATTCTCTCTCTCTTACATTCGTCTCCATCCATTTGTTCATATCGTCTCCCTTCTTTCATGCCCTCATTCACAAAAGTGAATGGTATTTTATAACCCTTTTGAAAAGTTTAGGGTTAGGTTTTGAATGTGATGTCGTTAAATTTAGCTGTTGAAACAAATTTTTCATTGATTAAATATGATCGTTGGATGTTTGATTTATGGCATTGTACTTTGGATTAAATCTAACCATTGAAACAAAATTTTCATTGGTTAAATCTGGTCATTGGATGCTTGATATATATGCATATACATATTATATATATATATATATATATATATATATATCAAATGGCTAATATTTGGTGTCTATAGATACCCCTTTTTGTATCGTGTTGTATGGAACACAATGTGATGCAAAAATAAGAGACACCTAGTTTTATTGGATGAAGAAATTAATTTTTTTTTGCTTCAACGCGAAGATGGAATGATCGATGAAATTTTTTTATTTTGGCTTACCCCCTCAATCAACGAATGGTTTAAATATGAAACCTATGAGTTGATTGACCAAATGTAGATGATGAAAGGGGTGTGATTTGATGGATGCAAATGTTTGAAAATCAGGATCAATTTGGTTGCCCCAAGTTTGGGGTAAATCTGCATTGTCGAAACTTTGCTCATGGTAGAGTGACGAGCATTTGATGTGGTAGATAGACCAAGCAATGTGGTGTGTGTGTGATACTGAAATTATTTTGGGGTGATTTGTACACTTGATTGCAGTCACCGCATTCATTCACAAATATTGGTATGGTGTATACAAATTTGAGATATTTTCACCTTTTATCCTTGCAGAGAAGGTGATTGATAGCTTTGTGCAAAGTTTCTTGAATTTTTTCATATTCTAAAATTGAGGGATCAAACTAATTTGATTTCAAACATGATGATGTGGAATGATGTTTTGGATGTATTGATGGGTTGATGTGATGAATTTGTGAAGTTTTTAGGTTGATTTGATGGTCCTTTTTTTTTAAAAAGTGTCCTTATGGTGATCTATCCATCCTATTGGATTGCATGGATAACTAGTTGCTATAACTTCCAGGTATCTAGAGTAAATCACTATATATGAGGTTCACTTGAGACTCTAATATATGATCAAAAAGCAAATTCTAAGCTATTGCAGGAAAGAAAAAGTTATTCTAAATGTTGACCAGAGGGATTTGGTGCCTCTAGAGCTTTTTAAAGTGACCAAAAGGGTTCAGTTCTCTTTGGAGCTTTTTAAATTGTAATGTAACCAAAGGGGTTAGGTGCCTTTGGGGATTTTTTAATTTGTTTGACCAAAGACAATAAATTCCTTTGGAGCCTTTTGAAATGATGTGACCAAAGGGGTTTTGTGCCTTTGGAGATAAAAAGTCCAAAAAATATTTAGGTGGAAGCTTCTGAAAGGGTTGGGCTACTGTAAACACAATTCACTCAAGAGAAAAGGGGTCACCCAAGCAATTCCTATGATGTAAAATAAGGATGATATAATGTTGAGAGAAAAACTAAGACAAAAATATGTGTTGGGTGGATTCACAAGCGTGATTGCAGAGGTAACAATAGTTGGGAATAGAGAGCCCAAAAAGTTGAATATTAGGAATGCAAAGGATATTTTCTTAGACAGTAAGATAAAAAAGAAACTAACTTTAGGTGGTAGGTGCTAATTCTAGATAATCTTCAAATTGAACCAAGGTTGTATTGGAATTTCAATAAGGAAGTATGCATTTTTGATAGAATAAAGGTCATTCTCATTGGGTGCCCAAAGGAGCTTGTTTGGGATGACATAGAGGTGCAACATATTGGATAAAATACTTCTTTGATCATCATTCAAATAACCAAGAGGAAGGGATTTCCAAGACTTTCTATTAGTGTCAATAAAATTACACCTTCGAACTGAACAAGTTATTAGTTATCGATCTTAAGAAAATCAAATCAAAATGGTCTTGAAGGCGACTATCACCTAGCCATTTGTACTTCCAAAAATTAATCTTCTTCCCGTTACCAATCTTCCATTAGATGCATTTCTTGATAAGTTCCCTTGTCTTTATAATGGAATTCCAAACTGCAGAACCTGAAATGGGTAAGTGGTTGTCTAAAAAAATTGTTTGGTTCCAAATATACTTAGCCTTGATAATATCAACCCAAAGAGTATCATTTCAATATTATTATAGCATTTAAATTAAATATATTTACAAAGTATTCATGTAATTTTTTATATAGTTAACCTTAGAAAGCAATCAACAATAAAAGTTATATACAAGTAGTGACAAAGCCTAGGTATTAACAACTAAAGAGAAATTATATTGTTATTGTCTAGCAATCCCTTTCTAAATGTCAATATGAATTAAGTCCACAACATATTGATACAACTAGAAACTAAACAAGATTAAAAGATACCTTTTTAACACATCATTTCAATTTGGCACCCCTATCTAAAAATCCAAGATAGGAATGTGTCTATAGAGGACAAGATAAATTCACTTTTTTTGGTTGAAATTGTAGACCCAATAATATGGGAATAGACTTCCAAGATTTTTTTCAAGTTATTCAGAATGGTGGAGAAAGAGAACAATTTCATGAGTAAAATGGGATTTAACAACCTAGTTATTGAAATAATAATGGAATTCTTTAACAAGATCAACTTGAGAATCTTTCTTTAACATGTATTAAAGGGCATCAACAACAAGAAAGAAAAATCAAACTAATGTGTTAGGACCCCATTCTAACACTATGATGTAATAATCCTTGTTGAACGTGGGAGACACCCATGATACTGTTTTGTAATAGTTTGTAACATTTGTGGCTCTAGAAGCACCTAGATGAGTGGCACCATTATATGTAAATGTTATAAATAATATAATTGTTTTGTAGGTAGGTGATTCTAGATCGGGTGGCATTTTGCATGTAAGCCAAGCATGAGAGTTAGGTGGTAGATGAAGTCTTTAAAACTATGAGGGACAGGAATGAAAGTACCTTTTTGCATAATTGAATGAAAGTATTGAATAAGATCGCCCCCTCAAAGTGTTATATGATTCTATGTTACTTTGTGAGATTATTTCATTTCTTCACTTATATTACATATTGTAATAGTTTGTGTTTCAAGAATTTATGTTTATTTTCAATGTTTGTGTGAATGCACTATTTTTAATGAGAAATTTCCTAACAATTGGTATCATAGCACTTTCCAACTCTATGTTTTGTTGTGACTGCAATATTTTCTACCATTTTGACTGTTAGGTATAAGATTTTGTGTTTTGTTTTTTTGCCAATTTTGTTTTGAAATATATATATATCCAACCTTGATTTTATGCATTAATTTATTAGGTTAGAAGCCATATTCTAGGGGTTTTAAAATATCATGGAGTATTTTTAATTATTGGTTAAGCTAGATTGTCATAAAGCATCTAGTGAAGTGAGGGACGATCAGGCTCTAATATCCAAGCCTTAAACAACACCCATCTACAAAATTGAGCTCCCACGTATCTTTAGGTATATCAATATACCCCCTAGGAATAGGAGAAATATTTATCCCTTAGAAATATTTTTGGCCTTATATTCTCCATAATACATCAAACACAACATTCGAGAACATCACTCTTCCATACTGACAAAGAGGCAGGTAGTGTGCTCAAGGGTATGAATCGAATCCTCCTTCAGTAGTGGTCTAAAATATTGGTCCAGCATTATCATTCATCATTGCAATATAACAGAGGGCCTGTGGGTAGCACATACACCCTAAATTAGAATACCCTATTGTGTTGATTATGAAACTTGCAACAAAAAATCTTAATATATGAATATCAAACTTGTTACTATAACCTTACCATAAAAATCGAGCATACGAAGAAGATATCCCTATTCCAAAATTATTACATGAAAAATAGTTAAAATAATTTATAGAACATAACAGTCAATATAAAAACCACCAGATTCAAAAAGAGGGGAACAGGATAGACAGTGTCAATAACAATCAGGATATTCAGTCAATAATAGTCAATACAACGTGTTAGCTATCAATGTCAATAACAGTTACCTATGATAGTTAGAATTTAAAATGGACAAGGAATATATATGACAAAGTCAGACCAAACATGTGATAGCACAGTGTCAATATTAATCAGTAGTTAGAATAGATAGTACAGAGTATCATAAGAGGTTGGTCGACCCAAAATCTAATTTCTAAACCAAACCTGCAGGAGGAAAACTAACAACACCAACAACCTCAATAAAAAAACAATATTAAAAAAGTTTGAGATGTCCAAAACTAGTGTTGTGGTATATATATCATTGCAAATATCTTTTGAGCTGATCATTTTGATATATAGCACCCAAACCACTTTTTAGGCTCCTTACTAAAATTACTAACCCTTGAAATCAAATTTCTATTTTGAGTAAGAATTCACAATAAGTCATAACTCTAAGAAAGTGGCTTCAAGTACTTGAAAACAAGAATTAGAGTCACATATTTCTAAATAAGTATGAGCAAACAAATATGTTCCTCATTCACCAGCATCTTAGACAAGATAAAGATAATTCAAAAACTTCTAGGAATCTATAAGTGTGATCACTGAGACACAAAGCAAAATGAATACTGAGTTGGATAGTCGTATCTCTATCAATTCCTTGGATCATCAAGATCAACAGGATATAGGTACGAGTTACTGCCAGTGGAATTTAGCATATAACAATGGATTTAAATTTCCAAAATTAGACTCCAAAAATTTTATGGAAGGATCCTAAGGGGTGGATTTGTAAGACAAAACAATATTTCAGTCTTCATAATGTCCCACGCTACATGCATTTGATAATTACCTCTTTCAATTTTGAATCAGATGCACTACATTGGTTTTAGTGGCTTAGGAAGGCCAAACCTGAAATTTCTTGGCAATAATTTGAGCAGTGCCTACTCACTCACTTTGGTCCTAGTGAGTTTGAAGATTTTACAGATCTTTCTAAACTTAGAAAAACTTCAACCATAGACTATCTAACTCAATTTGAAAAACTTGCCAATCATACCATTGGTCTAAATGCCAACTTCTTTCAAAGTTATTTTGTGAGTGGTTTGAAGGATGACATTAGGGTTGAGGTTAAATTATTGAGACCTCAAACATTACAATAGGCAATACAATTGACTCAATTAGTAGAATATAAATTCAATGCTCTAGGATGCACCTCTAAATTTTCTCAATCTCGGCCATCTTTTCCATCCAAGCCTATGACATGTCCTACCACTAAATCTCCAATTATAAAAAATATGACTCATGAAGAGATGGAGAATAAAGGGCACAAGGTTTATGTTATAATTGTGATGAAAAATAATCCCCAAGGCATAAGTGTGTGCATAAAAAATTGTATCTACTAGATATGGATGAGGTACCAACCACAGAATCTTCAAAGGAAGAGGAGGATCCTCAAGAGGAAGAAACCACAAATCAAGTAGCAAATCCAGAGGACTCCCAACCAAAAATATTTGTGCATGCTTTAGTAGGAGTGTCCATTCCCCAAATAATAAAAGTGATTAGCTACTTCAAAGGACAATGGATCATCATTCTTTTTGACTTTAGTATTACATATAAACATGTGGCCAAACAAGGAAATTGTTACATTACTACATGCAATTCCTTTGATTTCATGATTGCTAATGGAAGCACCTTACCATGCAAAGAAAAATGTTGTAATGTCCAACTTCAAATTGGGGACTATAATCTTAAGACAAATATGTTTGCCCTACCATTAGGTGGGTGTGATATAGTTTTGGAAGCACACTGGTTGTGGATGTTAGGACCAATTTAATGGAATTTTGGTAAGTTGTGGATGAAGTTTAGTCAAGAAGGGAATGAATATACTTTACGTGACATGAAGGCTGGTGCGGTGTAGTTTATTTCTACCCATAATATAGAAAATTTATTTAAAAAGTCTTCTCAAGAAGTGGTGGCACATATTTTTTCTATCAATTCCCCTGATAAAGAGGAATGGTGCCATCTAGTGCATTTATGAGGCTTATTAAAAAAATATGCTCAAGTTTTTTAGGAACTCAAGGGACTACCTCCTTATCACTCACATGACCATGCAATATAGCTTTTTCCTAGAATTATTCCCCGTAATGTCCATCCGTATAGGTATCCTTATGCTCAAAAATTAGATATTGAGAAAATAGTGCAAGAGCTTCATTCTACCGAGGTTATCTATTCCAATGTTAGCTCATATTCTTTGCTAGTTTTATTAGTACGAAAAAGGATGGCATTGGACACTTGTGTGTGGATTATTAGGATCTCAATAAGATCACTATTAAAGATAAATTCTCTATTCCAATGATTGATGAATTACTTGATGAGTTGCATGGGGCTTAATACTTTTCCAAGTTGGATTTGTGGTCAGTGTGTCACCAAATTCAATTCAAGGATGAGGAAATTCTCAAAATAGCTTTTAAAACTTATGAAGGACATTATAAATTACAAAAATAGCTTTCATAACTCATGAAGGGCTTCTTGGGACTCACGAGATATTACAGGAAATTTATGAATAATTATGGCAAGATAGCGACTCCCTTAATAGCCATGCTAAGCAAGAATTATTTTTTTATAGATAGAACCTATCGAAAGGCTTTTATTGAATTAAAGTATACCATGACCACTAACCCCATGTTAGCAATACCTAATGCAAGAAGGTAGAACCTTGGCATTCACTAGCAAGGAACTCTTAGACCAAAAAGTAGGCAAGCCTATTTATGAGATGGAAATACTTACAATTTTACATGCAATCAATCATGGGCAGTTGTATCTCATTGGGAGACATTTTCCATCAAGATTGGTCATCAAAGTCTCAAATATTTCTTAGAACAAAGGGTGATCACACCAAAACAACAAAAATGGGTTTCAAAATTGTTGGGGTATGCTTACGACATCACCTATAAGAAGGGTAAGGAGAAGGTGGTGGTGCTTTGTCCCAACTACATGAAGAACAAGCCATGTTATAGGCTATATCCACATCACATCCTCAATGGATTTATCAACTCCGCAAAAAATTGATCAAGGACTCCTCTTTGTAAATTTTCACTTGCAAACTTCAAGTAGATCCTCATTCATGCCTTGGCTATACTTGGGATGGTCAAGATTCACAATACCATGATTATCTTGTTGTGTCCCATCAGTCACAAATAAAATACCTCATCCTACGGAAGATGCATCCTTTCCCAACAACTAGTCATTCAAGATTTCTCAAAACCTATACAAGTACCAAGCATACCTTTTTTTGGAAGGGTATGAAACAAGATATTCATACTTTTATGACTAAATGTGATCATTGCCAATGCATGAAAGATGAAAATATGTTTCCTTGGTACCCTTCAACCGTTTTTTATTCCTAAACAATTTTGGACAAATATCTCTATCAATTTCATTTAAGGGTTACCTAAATATAGAGGAAAAACGACTATTCTAGTGATAGTAGATTGTCTTACGAAGTATGCTCACTTTTGTTCCCTATCTCACCCATAAACCACCTTCGTTGTTGCTCAAATCTTCTTAGACACTATCTTTCATCTCCATGGTATACCTAAATCTATTGTCTCTGATAGGGACCCTACCTTCACTAATCATTTTTTGTAGGAATTTTTCAAGTTGCAAGGAGCATAGCTCAAAATGAGTTTGATCTATCATCCTCAAACTAATGACTAAACTAGAATTGTGAATAAATGCTTGGAAACATACCTTCGTTGCTTCACCTTTGAACATCCTACATAATGGGCCAAGTGGTTTCCTTTGTCTGAATGGTGGTATAACACAACATATCCCATTACCATTAAGGTTATTCCATTTGAAATAGTCTATGGTCAGCCTCCACCAGCAGCATCTTCTTACATTTTAGGCAGTTCCAAGGTTCAATTTGTGGATTCCACTCTCCACCAGCATGATTCTATTCTTCATCAACTCAATGTCAATTTGGACTTGGCTCATAACGTTACTTTCATGTGAAATTCCCTGAGATTTCGAAAGCAAAAGGAAAACTATAACTATGCAATATAAGACGAAATGTAACGCTTTAATCCTATGCACAAAAACAAGGAAAGGAGATAAATTGGAGACGAAAGAAAAGATGTAAGGAAATCACAGCCCTCTTTATTCAAATTTCTTATCCTCGGTTACATAGACGTCTCCTCCCTTTTTAGGGGCTAGGAGCATTAAATTGGTCTTTGTTACAATTTGTGACTTAGTCTTCCTCCTTCCGCATGCCCACGTTTGGAATGGGCGGGCCAAATGTTGCCGCCACTTGCGTTGGTAAGGTAGACTCCTCGCCGCTCCTCTAATGCTGCAACTCTGCACTCAAAGAAACAAACAAGAAAGTCCGTAGCACCTGTGTATGAAAAATAAAAGATGAATCTAATGATGGTTGAAATGAATCTAAATGAAATGAAAAACTTGACAAAAGCATAAACATGAAACTAAAAGAAATACCACGATTATGAAAGCACAAATCGCCAGTAAGTGAACTAGCAGCACTTCGTCGCTCAAAATGCTCCTCTGTATATCCTTTTGGGTGAGAAAACTTTCTGTTTTTATAGACCCAAGGGGTCTTTTTGAATTAACATGCAAAAGTGTTTCTTTGCATGAATGCTTTTGTTTGTGAAGAGAAGACTTCTTCTTGATCAAGGGCTTCTTAACTGCCTCTGTGCATGTCTTTGCATGTTTTAGCAAAGCTCACTTGCACTCCCATGCAATGAAGGGATAGCTAAGTGGCAAATCCGAGTTGTCTTAAAAAGCTTACTCTCCTTCCCATGCGGTGAAGGGAAAGTCAATTGGCAGATGTGTGTTGTTAAAAGAACTCACTCGCACTCATATGTCATGCGAGGAAAGCTAAGTGGCAGTTCTGAGTTGTTATATGCCGATATTTGACTTTTTGGTGGTCAAACTCGACAATCGTCCCACCCCGAAGCGAGCACTGGTAATCGTCCCTGGGTGAGACGAGTATCAGTCAGCACTTGTCCCTAGGTAGGACGAGTAAATTAGCACTCATCCCTGGGTGGGACGAATAAGCAATAAGGTGTCTAAAAGGTGCCAAATTGGTTTCTGACTTGCAAAACTGCTGTGTGAGTGGTTAGAACCACTGTTTACCCTCCGAGGGCTTCCTTGGGGCTGTGTGTTAGTGCGATCAGTTCTTGTAATCACATAATCGGATTGGTGTTGTTTTGGTGTCTACAGATGCCCCTTTTTGGGAAGCGTTGTGCAAGGCGCAGCGCTGAGCAAAAATATAACCAAAGCACTAATGATTAGGGTTTCTCAGTAACCTAACCAACTCTTGATGCCCCAAGTATGGAAAGGGCACGCATTCTTGAATCCTTGCTTCTGACGAGCTAAGGAACTTAAATCAAGCATTAACCTGGTTCGGTGAGGTATTACTTGAACTTAGACATTGATCAATCATGAATAGGCAAAGGGCGCAACCTTTTGTTGTGGGAACCTTGAGTTCATGATTCACGAATGCCAAGTATATGATCAGTTTGTGATGATTGCTTGTTTGCTGCCCCAAGCAGGGGCGCAATTGTCATTTGCAATGATCCTTTGAATGCGTGTCATTTCCCAGACTGGGTATAATGGTTTTGATTGGCAACTAAGTGTGACTACCCCCTTAAGCGACAAATCGATGAGGGAATGACCGACATGAGAAAAGCGACAAGTCGCTTGACCCAAGAGGACTTGTGCAAGGGTGTCGTTAGATGGTTTACCGCTAAGCATGCTCGAACAGTTCCCCGACTGTTTTGACCTATTTTTTTATTTTGTTGGCATTTGTCATTTTTATGTTGTGGTTGTTTTTTATGTGTTTTTTTTTTTTTTTTTTTTTTTTGGTATTCATCCCGTGGTGGGACGATTGCAGTGATATCACTCGTCCTGGGGTAAGACGAGTGTGTCGCGCCGGTAGTCGTCCTGGGGTGGGACGAGGGCGCCGAAGAGCGCTCGTCCCTATAAAGGACGACTACCGAACGACAAAAAGTATAAATAGGCAAAAATTACGGATTTGGTTCATTTGCACTGTTCAGCGATTGCGATTTGGAGCTCTGGGAGGAGGAGGTAGATTTCTGACGCGAAGCGCTGCCGGATTATCTAGCCACCATGAGTGCACAGACCGGGTCGTCAAGTGGAGGAGCCGAGGCGAGACCGATAAGTGCACTTGTCTCCTCAATTGTGAATTTGAAAAATGCAAATATGTTTTTATTGTTTTTCGTTTATTGAAACATGAAATCCTAATTAATTAAATTAAAAGGTAAATGAATGGAAAACCATGAAACCAAAGACTACGCGGATGCAAACCGATGAAAACTTAGATGGAAAACCATAGGATAAACCCAAAATGAAACTTAGAGTAACACTTAGGGTAACCATGGTTAAAAATGCTTTGTTTTTTATGTGAATGGGAAAACTTAGGTCGAAACCATAAGTAAACCATGCCTAATTTTCATGTTATGTTTATGGAAAAAAATGGAAAATGAATGAATTTATTTTTTTTTTTTTTTTTTTGAGTGAAATGGTAAACTTAGGTCGAAACCGTAGGTGAACCATGTCGATTTTTTATTGTTTTTGGATGAAATTAAAAATGAATTTTTTTTTTTTTTTTTTTTTTAGTTGAAATGGTAAACTTAGGTAAAACCGTTGGTAAACCATGTCAAATTTGTTGTCGTTTTAAATGAAAAATTGATGAATTGTTTTTGTTTTGAAATGGTAAACTTAGGTAAACCATGTCAAATTTTGGTCATTTTTTGCAAAATTGATGAATGTTTTTGAAATGGTAAACTTAGGTAAACCGTAGGTAAACCATGTCAAATTTTTGTCTTTTTTTTTTTTTTTTTTTTTTTTTGTGCAAAATTGATGAATTTTTTTGTTTGGAAATGGTAAACTGAGGTAAACCATGTCAAAGTTTTATTGATTTTGATGAAATTAAAGATGCAAAATGGATGAATTTTTTGTTTTGAAATGGTAAACTTAGGGAAAACCGTAGGTAAACCATGGCAATTTTTTGTCGTTTGTGTGCAAAATTGATGAATGTTTTTGTTTTGAAATGGTAAACTTAGGTAAACCGTAGGTAAACCATGTCAAATTTTTATTGATTTTGATGAAATTAAAGATGCAAAATGGATGAATTTTTTGTTTTGAAATGGTAAACTTAGGAAAAACCGTAGGTAAACCATGGCAAATTTTTGTTGTTTTTGATGATGAAATGAAAAATTGATGATTTTTTTTTTTTTTTTGGATGTACATGTGAATGAAAAATAGTACGGTATAGTTATGCATTTTTGTACATGTAATGGTGATGTGATGCATGTTTTTGATGTTTGTTGTTTTTTTTTGTGATGTGCAGGTGGTGAAGAGTCGACATCGAGTACCGACCATTTTTTCTAATGCCCGCGAGGCGTTGATCGATGATGACTGGGAGTGGCTTGATGCCTTAGGGCTCAAGCATGTGGCTCGGTTGGATGCAGTTGTGGCGGACCGGGCTTACCTTACAGCACTGATTGGCCTATGGGATGTTCGGACGAACACCTTCCATCTTTCGACAGGGGAGATGACAGTCACCTTGGAGGACGTGTATCGGATTCTTTGGATTTCGATAGACGGGGTTCCCATTCGGAAGACACCATGGGGCCAGAGGACAGCGGTACTGACGTGGTACTTTGGATATGGGGAGGATGATGATGGGATGACCTCATTGGAGATGGCAGAGCTGGATTGCCACATTGGGGGGATCTTGGTGCGATACTGGTACGTGAGGGGAATGTTGGGAGTGAGGCATGCAGTGCTCATGAGCCTCATTTCCAACATACTCCTGTCAGACTCTTCAGGATCGAGGTTCCCATGGAACCTATTGGAGGTGGTGTGGCAGTTGGTGGGTTGCCCGGTGACAGAGTCGGTCATCATGAGGTGGGGTCAGACGCTTTTGGCACAGCTGTATGATGAGCTGTATGAGGTCCACTGTCGGAGGCGGAAGGGGATGGGGTGCAGTTTCTTGCTGCAGTGCTGGGCCTAGCAACACATAGCCATAGAGCGACCGTGAGGGTTGCCCTGGACTACCCAAGCTGACATGGTGGACAGGGACATTGGATACGGGGCTCTATGGTATCGATCTGAGGAGCGGGGGCAGAGTCGACGGTTCGCGGGAGACATCGATCATTACAGAGATGCACTGGCACGACTGACTCTCGAAGATGTAATATGGAGTCCATATCAGGATTTTCCCGCATGGCCAGAGGCAGATGATTGGCTTTGACGGGTTCGGATGGGGAGATGGGTGATTGGACGACACGGGACAGAGTAGGAGTACTTCCACTACCTTCGAGTGACGCGACAGTTTGGGGTACGCCATGGGTTTCCTGGGGAGCCCGTAGCCTACCGGCACCGGAGTGATGAGAGGACCCTAGCTGCGCCGATCCTCGAGCCACTGGGGGAGGAGTCTGATATCATGTTGGACATTCGAACATCGATGACGTCAGAGTGACAGTCGAGTATCAGGAGTGGTGGATGCTACGGCAGTGGCGAGGGGAGGGGCCATTGGGAGGAGCAGAGGCAGCAGGAGGCGGAGAGGGTGCGGAGGCACCAGGAGAGGGTTGGGGAGCTCCTACGGATGTGGAGATGGTAGAGGTGGCAGAGGCAGGGGATGATATTGAGGAGGAGGAGCAGCCGAAGATGCAAGATGTTCCAGAGCAGGCTGGCTCAGGGGAGACAGAGGCAGAGTTGCGCGCTGAGGTAGCACATTTGACGGGATTATTACAGAGGTGGGAGGGAGAGCTGGCAGAGATGACGCAGGAGAGGGATCTCCTACGGACACAGTTGGTAGGGCAGGGGAGGTCAGGGGCTGCGTCTCACCAGTCGGTGAGGGATATAGATGCTGCACGGGAGAGGGATCTCCTACAGGTGCAACTAGCACAGCGCGATGACGCCATCGCGTACTACCGTAGGCAGGAAATATGATGTACAGAATAAAATGTGACAGTTGTTTTTAAAATGTAATTAAGCTTTTCTGAGATTTAGATATTTTAACTAACTAGCCAAGACTGTACATTTATCTCACAAGACTTTTGATCAAGGTATAAATTCGACTTGAATTTAACCAAGTTATTTCACATCCCTGTGTGTGCAATTGAGTTCGTTTATGTGTTATTTATCAGGATACTGCCAATGCCAAATGGGCTTTCAACCGAACCTGTATCGAGGATCACCTAATTAGCTCCACTAACTCCTTTATTGTATTTAGTCGATTTGTCTCGCGATGTTATCTAGGATACCATAAACTAGCTCATCCAAATGCAAACATTGATCTGCACACAAGTTAATATGACAGATATATCGTCATGCGGGAGGTTTACTGCCAGTGACTGATAGGCTATCAACCAAACCGGTACTGAAGCTTGCCTCATGACCTGTCGAAATGCTGAGAATTCCAGGGATTCAAGGTCGACTCCCTTCTTTTTTTTAATGGTATTGGGATACTTGCTCTTTATAGTGATGAAATCACTGTTTATTTTTATGATAGTACTCGTCTTGTTTTTTTTTTTTTTTTTTTTTTTTTGAGCAAGGGATTTGAATATGGAGTGATGATAATCACTATTATTTGTGCCTTTTGATGTGTGCACTATAGGATGTCAAATTTTAGTGTTTTGACGTTTGCAAATGTTTGATGTTTTTTTTGCAACTTTTGAGAACTTGGGATTCATGGGGAATTGGGTAGGGAGGAAGCTTGTCCTTTTGCCAACTCTCAGCATTTCTAGGGTCATTCGCACAGGGGGATAAGCAAGATAGTCGTTTTGTTTATGGTAACCGGGATTACGATGCAGGTTTCATCTTTCGTCCACACAACTTAGGAATTATTTTATGTGTGTTAATTTGTGTTGGGATGCTACGTACCAAGGTGTGATCCAAGTAAAACTTTCCCATGTAAAATCTGCTTAACTGTGTACAATTTTTGGCTAGAAATTTAAAGACATCTGAATGATGAAAACCCTATATACATTAGGCGACACTGACAATGCTAAAATAAAATGGTGATATGTGGGATGTATGCGTTTATGAAAATGGGTTTGAGGTGGAAATGATGGAATTGCCAAATAATGACAGCCTATGGTGCTTTTGACTTGTATGACCTAGCAAAGTATGCAATGTATGGATGCAATGCTTAATGCCACCTATATTTTTGTATTTTTATTTTTATGAGAATGCATGGAGTTGAAATGCAATTGTTTTTGTAATTTTGATGTTTATGAAAATGCATGGAATTGAAATGCAAATGTTTTTGTACTTTTGATTTTCGTGTTGTTTTTGTTGATTTTTGAATTTTTTTTTTTATGTTGACCAAGCAGTGATGGTCACGCTTGGAGCTTTTGGGTTGACCAAGCGATTGTGGTAATCCTTGGAGCTTTTTGGGTTGACCAAGCGATTATGATAATCCTTGGAGCTTTTTGTTGGACTATGGCTCTTCAGCTGTGGAATGACCTCAAATGAATGATATTCAAGGGTTCTGTTTCCTTGATGCCTTCAAGAGAGGCAAGCCGGTATGTTTCGGGTCCTATTCTACTGTCAATGATGTAAGGACCTAACCAGTTTGCTGCAAACTTATCCCGAAGATGGGACGGCAAATTAGAATTCTGCTGGTTCTCTTTTAAGACCAAGTCACCAACCTAAAATTCCCTGAAGTGGACTTTCATGTTGTATGCTTTCTTAAGTCGCTCTTGATAGATACGCAAATGCTCAAGAGCATTAACGTGTCGTTCGTCAAGCAACGTCAGTTGATCTAACCGGGCCTGTCGTGCAGTGTCATCATCGATGAACTCTTGCATTGAAATGCATAGGGAAGGAATCTCCAACTCAAAAGGCATGACTGCCTCGGAGCCATACACCAACGAAAATGGAGTTGCCCCGGTGGGCGTCCGAATCTTTGGTGCGATAAGCCCATAGGGCAAGCGGGATATGAATGTGCCAATCTTTATGATTATCTCGCAATCGTCTTTTTGAGAATGGCGACTAGCGTTTTGTTGGACGCCTCGCTTGCCCATTTGCTCGCGGATAATAGGGTGTTGAAAAGCTATGCTGAATCTTGTACTTTGTGGTCAAAGCACGCACATCTTTATTCTTGAATGGTGTCCCATTATCCGAGACAATTTTGGATGGAATACCAAAATGACATATGATGTTATGCAAAATAAACTCCGCAATGCGGGCTCCAGTCGTAGTGGTCAACGGAATTGCTTCCACCCATTTGGTAAAGTACTCAGTGGTCGTTAAAATGAACATGTGACGACCAGACGACACAGGGGAGATCTTTCCAATCAGATCAAAGCCCCACTGCGAAAAAGGCCAAACCGATTGGATCGGCTGTAAAGCCTGAGAAGGTACGTGTGTCAAATTAGCATGGTGCTGACACTTCACGCACTTCTTCACATATGCGCAAAAATCTCGCTCTAAAGATGGCCAATAATAACCCATGCAAAGAATGTGCTTTGTGATGGCCATACCGCTGAAGTGGCCACCACATGTACCATCGTGAGCTTGGGTGATCGCCCAAGTGGACTCTTGCTGGTCCAAACAACGAAGGAGGATTCCTTCATAATTCTGACGATACAAAATGTCTCCTACCAAGACATGCTTTGCCGCTTTCTGTTTGAATGATCTTTTCGTGACTTGGGTCAATCCAAGTGGGAGATTACCTAGCTTGAGGTAATCCCGAATGGGTGTATACCAGTCTTTCTGATCAGAAACCTCGATAGTATGAACGGCCAATCCCTCTTGAAGTTTATCCCGAACAAAAGCTGAGCAGGAAAGAACTTGTAAAAACAACGTGGTGTTGCTAGTAAGAGGGGTCGGGGAGAACAAGGACCCCCAGTTGGCTTTAGTCAAACAATCTCGAATTCGATAGAACTTATCCGGAGATGGTTCAATCTGAATCATGTGGATTCTTGGCGTCAGATCAGAGCTTGCACGCTCCATCGCAGGTTGCGATAATGTTTTAACCTGAATGGTTGTCATTTCACCAGAAGGGTCTTGCGGAATAAGTGACCCCAAGGAGGCCATAGTATCCGCAAAACGATTTGATGATCAAGGGAGCGCCTCGATGTCATACCATTCAAGTTGTGCCAAGAATTTATCCACAAGGGCTTTATAAGACTTCAAAAGTGGACATTTACATTGGTATATCCCCTTAACTTGATTGACAATTAACAACGAATCACCAAAGATATTCAATCGTTTAATGTTCATGGTGATTGTTGTCTGAAGACCTATGAGCAAGGCTTCGTATTCTGCATTGTTGTTGGTGCATGAGAAGTCTAATTTAAATGACAAGGGCATTGGAGCACCTTGCGGAGTGAAGAATACAATTCCCACACCACCCCCTTGCTCACATTTAGAACCATCGAAGAATAGGGTTATGTCAGCCTATGACTCAGGCTCATCAGAATCTGGCGACTCTGAGACATGGAAGACCCCATCATCAGGTAGTTCAAAAGTCAGAGGCTGATCGTCTTCAAGAGGAGCCTCAGCTAGTTGATCGACAATGACTTGACCTTTTATAGATTTTTGTCCAATGAACTCTATGTCAAACTCCGTCAACAACATGATCCATTTCATCGTGCGGCTACTATGATAAGTACGACTCATCATGTATCGCAATGGATTCTCCTTAGACACAACATACGTCTTATTACTAAGCAAGTAATGGCGTAGCTTTTTGGTAGCAAACACCATTACCAAACAGAGTTTTTCAACATATGCATAGTTAAGTTCATAACTGACCAGGGTGCAGCTAAGATAGTATGTAGCTCGTTCTCTGTGAAGTTCATTTTTTTGGGACAGCATGGCGCCCAGTGCCACCTCAGTGGCTGAGATGTATAAATAGAACGGAACTCCTGGTCTAGGTGGTGCCAACACTGGCGGTGAAGCCAAGTATTGTTTAATGTCGTCAAATGCTGACTGGCACTCGTCATCCCAATGAAATGTGACCCCTTTATGCAATAATTTATTCATGGGTCGGCATTTGTCATATAACTGCGCTATGAAGTGCTTGATCAACGCAACCTTTCCCTGTAGACTCCTGAGCTGCTTAATGGTGGTTGGGGGACGCATTTCAAGGATTGCCTTGACTTTGTTTGGATCAACCTCAATTCCTCGTTTGGAGACTATGAAACCCAAGAGCTTTCTAGAGGTGACGCCAAAGACGCACTTCTTGGGGTTTAGTCTGACTTTATGCTCAATGAGGCGATCAAGGACCTGACTCAAGTCACCGATGTGATCTGGGCGTAAAAGAGATTTGGCCAACAAATCATCCATGTAATATTCCAAATTTTTGTGCATGTAATCGTGAAAGATGTATGTCATGGCACGTTGGTAGGTGGCTCCAACATTTTTAAGGCCAAAAGGCATGACCTTATAGCAAAATGTCCCCCAAGGCGTTGTGAATGCCTTTTTTAGTTGGTCCTCAGGATTAATACGAATCTGATTGTATCCTGAGAAACCATCCATAAGGGAAAGCATTTCGTGGCCTGTTGTAGCGTCTCCCAACGCGTCGATGCTCGACAAAGGAAAATCATCCTTAGGACTCGCTTTGTTAAGATCTCAAAAATCAGTGCATATGCGAATCCTCCCGTCGGGTTTCTTGACAGGAACCATGTTATACAACCATGGCGGATAATCCACACAGATGACAAACTGGGCATCCAACAACTTTTGTAACTCATATTTTACCATTAAGGCTACTGTTGGATGCATCTTTCGTAGTTTTTGCTTTACTGGATTGATTTTCGGATCAAACGTTAAATTGTGCATGACTAGTTGTGGGTCTAGTCTCGGCATATCCTTGTATGACCATGCAAAAACCTCCTTCTTTTCCTTAAGAAGGGCAACATAATCGGCTCGCTCTTCAGGGGAAATACTTACCCCCAACTTGAGAATCCATGGATTCATTGGATCTGTGCCGATGTCTACATCAGTCGTTGCTTCAACTGACATATGGGATCCGTCTTCCAACTGGTGTGGAATGGGGATCAGATGGATATCATTTGCTAAATTAAGATCATCATTTGGAACATCAAGTTCCTCCTCAGCATGAAAGACATCCTGAGTCTGTCTTGGAGTGAAATGAAACATCCCACCACAAGGCCAATACTCTGATGGAGATGGTGGTGTGTTAGCACGATCCCAATCAATAGCTTCTATGTCTAGATGCAATAATCGTGTTGGATTGGCTGGATCATGGATGGGGGCGGTCAAGTCAATGGAGACCATGTTGATGAAATGATTGTAATCTCCATAACCGCAAATGTGACAACCTTGACATTCTAGATGTTCTTGGTGCTGCGGATCTGGCTCTGTAGGCACTGGCACAAAGGGATCAGCCCTATACGCGGTCCTGCAAATAGGGTCTACCCTAGGCACTAATGAGTTGATAGGGTCTCCAGGCGGAAGATGTTTGTTGTATTCCTAGAGTGGGGGGTACAGTAATTGCTATAACTGCGCCAGGGTGAAATGCCTCCTAGGTCTTGGATCTATGTGTAAGTGTTCCAACCTGTCATCTATGTCTAAAGGATCTTGTAACCTATGCTCACTAGGATCATTCAATGGGAACATCCTCAGGAAGCTTTCCTGATCATCATTCATTTGATATTCATGTGAATGATCGTCCTCCGACTCATCTTTAGAAGACCCTTCGTGGTCTTGTCCATCTTCCCCTTGTGGGTGAGTCCGTGAGGTCTCTCCTTATTCAGCCGTAGGGAAAGGGTTTTTGAGGTCAACAAGGTTATTTGTGTGCAATGGTAAATAGTCCCCAAATGTATAAGTCATATTTGGATTGGCATATGGATCTGATGCCAACCCATCCTTGTTGCCTATCCCTAGGCCTTGCATGTTTTTGACCAAGATGTCGAGGGGCAAAAGGTGGTTAAACCCTACTCCTGACTTGTCATAAGGCATTTGGTATCTTAGTTGACACAAAACACGCATTCCTTGTTCATACCGGCCTAACCTGTATCCATGCCAATTGCATTGGCTAAGATAACATAATGCAAAGTCTGGGTTAGCCAGATAGTTGACATCTTCCACAAAGGGATCTTCATCTTCTTCTTCTTTTCGGGAAGGTTCAATGCCATGATCCAGGCCCCCAAAAATAATTTTTTTCTGATTAGGTGGGTAGCCTAAAGGAACCACGGAGCCTATGGGGAGTTGAGGTCTTCCCATGTCTTGCATAGACTGAAGTGTGGGCATTGCAACAACATTTCGCACTATGTACTCCCCCATGCTTGTGTTAGACATCTCAACAGTAATCGTTGGCGATTGAGGGGAAGTGAATGGGAGTTCTCCTTGAGTCCACTCCATGTGGGGTGCACTAGGCGTCTCAACTTCCATTCGATTAGGCGTCTCTCCTGTAGAGATGTTGGAGACTAGAGGTGGTTCCGCTTCCAGGGGCTTCTTTCCTTTGTCCGTTGGTGTGGCCATCGTAGGTGGCGTCGTTGTGGGAGGACTGGATGAAGAAGATGATCCCGCCTGAGAACTTGATTGATTTTGCAAGGGAGATTCTTGCTTAGTCGAACCCCGTTTAGATGGATTTAACTGGAAATCCATGTGCGTTGAAGGAAGGGTTGATCTGCGGCATGATTTGCACCGAATTGCAGTACTTAAAAGGTTCCAAATCTGCAGGGACCACGTGCACTTGTCCTTCAAATGTATATTTCAAACATTGATGAGCAATTGAAGGGACACACTTCATATCCCGGATCCAAGGCCGTCCAAGCAAGATATTGTAAGCCATTTCCCCTTCTAAAATGTGGCACAACGTAGGAATGATCTTTTTTCCCACTTGTATGGGCGGGACAATTGTGCCAACCGTCGAGCATATCGTATCATTAAATGCTCGAAGGGTATAAGTGGAAGGTGCAATGTGAGAGGCTGGTAGTTTCAAATGTTTTAGTGCAGCGGTTGTAATAAGGTTACTGGAAGAACCAGTATCTATCAACACCCGTTTGTACGGAGTCCCGTTGACCCACGCAATAACATGCAGGGGCGGATCCAGTACATCTCCAATCATCGTTTTTATCTCATCTTCCCTAAAGGTAATAATTGGTTCAGTACACTGTTTAACATGCCCCACAAAATTGTTGAACGAATCCGCTTCGTGGGGTTGCAACTCAATTGCCTTTAATATCTCCATAAGAGCTTCCCGATGGGGCGCCGATTGTTGAATAAGCTCATAAATGGAGAGCCTAGCCGATGTGGTCCATAGACTTTGAGTAATTCTAGATCGAATCGTGACCACTGGTCTAGGTGGGGGCAACTGTGTAGGATTCGGTTGATGTTGTGACGTGGATGAAGCTTCCCTAGTGGCTATCGCGGGGACAACTCCTGGGTGTCTCTTGTTTCTTGTCACAATACTTATCATTCCAACATACCCATCCATGGGGTAACTCTGTTGCACTTCATTGACATGCAAAGGTTTTGTTTGTGCATCATGTGTGGGTAAAGGATCTTTGAAAACACCCATTTGTTGGTTGTTGGGTGCGATGGGGTTATCCACTACCAATGTGTGATTATCAATAAGATCTTGCACTAAACCTTTAAACGTCCAACAGACATTAAGTTCATGCCCTCTCCTCCTGTGGAATCTATAGAAAATATCCTCTTTGTAGCCCTTAGACTTCGGCGCATTAGGATCGATTGTTGGAATATCTGGCAGATTAATCAAGTTTGCCACTGACAAATGGTCAAACAAGGAATCCCTAGACTCAGTGTATGGAGTAAATTGTCGCTTAGGGCGACGCTGCTGATTTTGATCCTGTTTTTTGTTATCTTTCTCATAATTAGTATGAGGCACCGCCTGATAATTAGCCTTTGAAGGTTGTGTTTCTTGGGCAGGCGTAGGGGCATTAATAGCAACTTGATTGACCGCGACGGGTTTCTGTTGCGTATTCCCTATTTTGGTGCTCTTGTTCCACTCTTTTTTCTTATGCTTGGCAATTTCGCCATCCTGTATCTTGATCTCTTCGATATGTCTAGCTTGCACCAGAGCTTCTTCTAAAGTGGCGTATTGCTTGCAGTTGCAATAGCACGAGAGATCGATCGCAAACGACTCTTTGCGAACATTTGAGTTAGGTCAGACATAGGAGGGAGATAGGACAACTTTGAAAGCACCGTCCTCCACCGATTCCCATATGCAACCATGGACTCTTCCTCATACTGTTTGAGGCTAGCTAGATCACTGAGTGACGCATTTTTCTTTGTATTGAAAGCAAAACGTTCTAGGAACGCGTCCACTAGTTGATCCAAGTTGTAGATGCTATGCTTTAGTAGATGGGTAAACCAATCCGAGGCAGATCCTGCGAATGTGGTTATGAATGTTCTCAATAATAATGCATCATTGTCTTGTATACCAAAGCACTGACTCAAAAATCGAGTCACATGTTCTTGAGCATCTTCATCCCCTTTAAAGAGTGCCAACTGGGGCAGCTTGAAATGTTCGGGGTATGGAGGTGCTGGCACTGACGGATGTATCGGATGACTACGGAGTTGGCGCAAGGTAGGCTTTTGAGGCCCACCAGTCTTAAGTTCCATATTCTCCAAGCGTTCTAACAACACTTTGTAGGCATCGGAGGATATAATTTCCTCCTCCTTGTTTTGTTCCCACTGTGGGTTGCGAGGAACTTGAGGCCTTTGAATGACTAAATGGTTATCATCCCTTCTGCCGTGATAGGGCATTTCCGCCCGCTCTTCTTCTTGGTAATAATCCTCATAATCTTCTAGAGGAGTGTTTGGCCTAGGCCTGTAAACATGGACGGGTGCCCGCGGAGGATGCCCATCATGGTCAAGGGGAATAGCCTCCCGCTCAGGTCTGAGAGGTCTGGGAGGCGGTGCTTGCTGAAGTCGTGGAGACCTATCTCGCCCTAAAGGGTTGTGCCTCACATACATCTCAGAGTGTTGTGCACGAGGGATTGGGGCCCTCTCACATGCATGGTTGTGAAACCTTTCAGCAGTCTGACGTTGAATGCGCTCTTGATCAAGGCGACACAAATGTTCTAATTCCTATTGTTCTTGCTGAAGCCGCATGATTTGTGCTTGGCGGGCAGCTAGTTGTGTAAATGCCAAGTTACTTTGTTCTTTTGTCTCTTGTTTGATATGCCTAGATGCCTCTCCTACATATCTGTTTTGATCATAGTACTCTGAGACCCCTATATGTTGCTTCCCTCTGTCGAGGTTGGCCGCATTGACTTGAAACTCTGGTCTCAATAAGTGATCTGGATATAATGCAGGTGCAGACGTGCATCATTTTGGCACTGGAGGGATGTAGTGATCCTCCTCTCTCTGTTTATGAGATGCATAAAAAGTGCGGGCATAATTGTCTTGCCCTGTCGGGAGAACTTGTTGTTTTGGATGTGGTCTACTATTTTCGACATTAATTGGGGGTAAATTAGGAACCACAACATCATATGATTCTTCATTTTGGATCCTTTGTTGTTCCATAGCATTACACAATGCTTCATCACTAGGCCATCCATAACGAATTTCCATAGGAAGCCTCGTGCTTAGACCAGGTGGTATATATACGTTATTGTCTTGAAAAGATTCTTGTTGTTCATGAGTTCCCCTTAGGGAGGGGGTTCTGAAGTCTCGTCTATTGAAGGCCTGATTTGGAGAGCCACCCCTTGAGGCACCTCTAGAACCTTGTTCTATGACTGTATGGGTTGGAGTGCCCCTCAATGATGGGACTCTAGAGCCATGTTCTGCATGATGTGAACTAACTGTTGTATCCCGTCGGTGAGGTGGAATGGCTAAGTCTTCAAGGCTATATCGAAGACGATTTGTCTCTCTTGGTGCATGTTCTACAGCTTCTGCCAGTGATTGGGCTTGGCTACGAGTATTCACCATGGTAGTGCTAACCTAAAAATGTAAAAGTTCTTTTTATGATTTTCTTTTTATGATTTTTTTTGTCTAAAACAGAAAATAGCATACACACTCACAAGCAATGATTATCTCTTTTAACGATTAATAGTGTGCCCTAAATCTGGTTTAGTGTGTTTTTGTTGTTTGTTTTGTTTTTGAAAATTTTTGTGAAACGTTTAAATGCAAGTATGAAGGCTCTTATAACTCCCAAAATGGTCGCCCCTTCAATATACCAGCCAGGCCGATATACCAACCTCTCTATATACCCACCCTTATGAGGGGGAGACTATAAGTATGTGAGAGCATATGGTACGTGGTACGTAGGCAGTACGAAAGCGGGATTGTCCTGTTAATGGCACCTACCATAGAAGACTTATCCTCGTGCGCATGGGAATCACCCCAGCAACACTCGGTCAGCTTTCATCAGGATTTACGCCTAACAACAGTTGACAATCGGGGAATGGATGCAAAGCTAAGCCAAGGTGGTGATGAACCCACCGTTGGTCTTGCTCAAGGGTTGGGGTTTTACGACCAACGCCTTGGTTTAAAATGTCACGTGATGTGTGGGGTTCGTTTTAATTTTGCGAAATTGAAACAAGCAAACGAAAAGAAGCCATTCCCTAAGCCATACAAACTAAAAACCAGAAAACAGAAAAACAAAAATTTGACAGAAGCTGTAAAAACCCCTACCTCTTCTCTGCCTACTCGGATGTTTCTGATTTGCTCTAAAAATTTGCACAGATCTATAATCGTCCCTGGGTGAGAGGAATAACAGAACCGTAATCGGCCCAGGGTGAAACGAATATTTTATTCGTCCCGAGGTGAGACGAGTAAAAATTCTGTAATCATCACTTGCAGAGACGAATAACAGTCTGATGTTGAAAAACAGGTACCTGTAAAAAAAAAACAAGCAATTTAGATCAGTAAGTTAACCTAAAAAAAAAATAAGAGGACAGAGGTCCCACCATGATCGCCATTGAAAGCACAAGATTTCGGAAGCAAAAGGAAAACTATAACTATGCAATATAAGACGAAATGTAACGCTTTAATCCTATGCACAAAAACAAGGAAAGGAGATAAATTGGAGACGAAAGAAAAGATGTAAGGAAATCACGACCCTCTTTATTCAAATTTCTTATCCTCGGTTACATAGACGTCTCCTCCCTTTTTAGGGGCTAGGAGCGTTAAATTGGTCTTTGTTACAATTTGTGACTTAGTCTTCCTCCTTCCGCATGCCCACGTTTGGAATGGGCGGGCCAAATGTTGTCGCCGCTTGCATTGGTAAGGTAGACTCCTCGTCGCTCCTCTAATGTCTGTAACTCGCACTCAAAGAAACAAACAAGAAAGTCAGTAGCACTGTGTATGAAAAATAAAAGATGAATCTAACGATGGTTGAAATGAATCTAAATGAAATGAAAAACTTGACAAAAGCATAAACATGAAACTAAAAGAAATACCACGATTATGAAAGCACAAATCGCCAGTAAGTGAACTAGCAGCACTTCGTCGCTCAAAATGCTCCTTCTCTGTATATCCTTTTGGGTGAGAAAACTCACCGTTTTTATAGACCCAAGGGGTCTTTTTGAATTAACATGCAAAAGTGTTTCTTTGCATGAATGCTTTTGTTTGTGAAGAGAAGACTTCTTCTTGATCAAGGGCTTCTTAAGCGCCTCTCGTGCATGTCTTTGCATGTTTTAGCAAAGCTCACTTGCACTCCCATGCAATGAAGGGATAGCTAAGTGGCAAATTTGAGTTGTCTTAAAAAGCTTACTCTCTTTCCCATGCAGTGAAGGGAAAGTCAATTGGCAGATGTGTGTTGTTAAAAGAACTCACTCGCACTCCTATGTCATGCAGGGAAAGCTAAGTGGCAGTTCTGAGTTGTTATATGCCGAGATTTGACTTTTTGGCGGTCAAACTCGATAATTGTCCCACCTCAAAGCGAGCACTGGTAATCGTCCCTGGGTGAGACGAGTATCAGTCAGCACTCGTCCCTGGGTAGGACGAGTAAAATTAGCACTCGTCCCTGGGTGGGACGAATAAGCAATAAGGTGTCTAAAAGGTGCCAAATTGGTTTCTGACTTGCAAAACTGCTGTGTGAGTGGTTAGAACCACTGTTTACCCTCCGAGGGCTGCCTTGGGGCTGTGTGTGTTAGTGCGATCAGTGCTTGTAATCACATAATCAGATTGGTGCTGTCTTGGTGTCTACAACTACACACAACGTACCTTTGATATCGGTGATATGGTGTTTCTTTGCTTGTAGCCATACAGATAGTCCTATCTTCATCTTCGTGGTTGTCAAAAACTTGTCACCAAATATTATGGTCCTTATCAGGTGTTGCAAAGTATCGAGTCAACAACATACAAACTAGCCCTTCTATATAGTTCCAAAAGTCATTTAGTCTTCCATGTATCTTCTCTCAAGTAAGTTATTGGCAACAAAGTCCAAGTGTAGTCTACACTTCCAAAGTTGGATGATGAAGGTTTCATCATTCTTGAACCTGAAAGTATTCTAGGCCACAAATCACGTACCCTTCATCAGTGTGTCATCATCGATGTTCTTTTCCAATGGTATGGCTTACAACCTAAAGATGCTACATGGGAACCTCTTCAACAACTCCAGTAGCAATTTTTTCATCTTTAGTTTTGAAGATAAAGCTTTCCGAAAGGAAAGGGCATGTTAGGACTCCATTCTAACACTATGATGTAATAACCCTTGTTGAACATGGAGGACACATATGATAATGTTTTGTAATATTTTGCAATAGTTGTGGCTCTACAAGTGCCCAGACAAGTGGCACCATTGTATATAACTATTATTAAGAATGTAATTATGTTGTAGGTAGGATATTCTAGCTCGGATGGCATTTTGCATGTAAGCCAACCTTGAGAGTTAGGTGGTAGATAAAGTCTTTAAAACTATGAGGGGCAGGAATGAATGTATTTTTTTGCATAATTGAATGAAAGTATTAAAGGAGGTTGCCCCCTCAAAGTGGTTTGTGATTTTGTGTTACTTTGTGAGATCGTTTCATTTTTGCACTTATATTTCATATTGCAATAGTTTGTGTTTCAAGCATTTATGTTTATTTGCATTGTGTGAATGTGTTATTTTTTATAAAAAGGTTTCTAACATAATGATCAACATTATCTGTTAAATTATTGTAGCTAACTAAGTTGAAACATTTGAAAAAAATAGATTAATCCTATGCATTATTGGTGGTCCAAATCTTAACCACTTCAAAATTAAGGATAAAATGACTAATACCATTGAACTAGTTGAATTAATACCATTTGATAGCAAATTGTAATATATTATATTTTTTTATCATTATTTTTTTAATATCTCAAATGTATTAATTTTAAATTTTAATTAAGTTTATTTTAAAATTTAAAACCATGATAAATATCTCATAAGAACACATTTAAAAAAATTAAATATAAAATTACATAATAAACCATCACAGACTTAATTCAATAATACAAAGATGTAAAATTATATACAAACCAATGTTATTTGGATATATATATATATATATATATATATATATATATATATATATATATATATATATTCATTCATGATTTTAGGATGTCACTGAAAACATCGTATCCATGCCCTATGCTTGGATATTCATATTGCACCGTAGTATGCATCAAATATACACAAGATACACCAATAAAACACAAGTATATTTTAACAATGTATAAGCATTTAAACACGTGCCATATACCTCACAAAGTTCACACCCACAAACCCCAAATTAACAAAATTGATATATATATATATTTAAAATATGTTTTAAAAAATGTTAGAAAGTGAATTTATGATAAAATGAATTGATTTAATTGTAAGTTTATTGTAGTGGTAAAGTTTTTGGGTTTTTATTTTAAAAACTTAAATTCAAACCCATTTAATTAGAGTAAATTAAAACCCTTCATAAAAATCTTTATAATTAATTTAAAAAAACTAAGATTTTTCATAAAAACCTATATAACTAAAAAAAATAGTTAACTTGTAATTACATTGCCTACAAGTACAAAATTTTATACATGGAAACTCAAAACTACATCGTCTCTCATTATTTATTTAATGGACATTTACTAGTTTATATATCTACAAGGTGCCTATTTCATATAATCAGTTTTGAAAAGCTTAGCATGAGTGTCACGAGCTTCATATCTATAAACACTTAATAAATATATCTAATATCTAAATTAGTTTATAATTATTAAAAGGTGTAACCAATAGTATGAAATGAAACAGGATTATTTCTATTTAATGAATAATTGTTTTATTATTATTTAAAATAGGTAGCTATCGATTTTGTAATTATTCAATGCATTGAATTTATAAGAATCTTTATTTTAAATTCTCTTTAACATGTGACAATTCAATCGGATTTAAACAATGTAAAGTTTAGATTCTATTTAACTTTTTAGAGTCTATTTCACAAGTTTTGTGTTTTTTTTTAATCTTTATTTAGCATGGTTTTATATTTTTTTTAATTTGTTAAATAAGTATATCTTGTAATGAAATGTAATAGATTTGAAAATAATTTATTAAAATGTTATACCAACTTATATAATTAGAATTTTTTAGTGAAAAGGATTTTTGTCATCCTAATTAACATGATTAATAAAAATCAGCTTAGAAAAATTTTAAGTAGGTTCTTTAAGTATTTTATTATCAACAACATTATGCTTAAGAGTTATTTTTTATAGAACTTTTCATTCAAAGAATGTTTATAAAACTTTAATTCAAAGATTTAATTAGAATTTACCAAGTATATTAATTGAAGTTAATTAGATTGGAGGAGCATGGTGGAACCATGGAATAGGTAGAAAAACTATATTTAAAAATCGACGACTAGAATATGCTAGAGAAAGCCTGCAAGCAAAGCAAACAATAGAGATCTAATATCATAAATGAAGAAAACAAAACAAGTAAAATATAAATAATTTAGGGTTCTCAAAATAGTTGTCTAGGGATCTTCATCTTTAAGGGATGATCCAAAAAGGATACCTGTTGAAATAATACAAGCAATGACTAAATCTAGGAAGAGAAAAAGGAGATTTCTTCTTTCCCCAAAAAGGATGGATTTGTAAAAAGAAAAGAACAAATTTCAAAGGTAAAGTCTGATAAACAAAACTTCATAGAGGATTATAACAAGCTAGTTGAATGTGGACTGATATGTCGATTCTTTAACTTATGATTGTCTTGCACGAGTATTAGAACTTGGGTTAAAAATAGCTGGCTCCTATTACTCTCACAATAACCAAAGATAGTATATATAGGAAGAGGGTTTTTTGGTAACATTTAACAATCCCAAAGACAAGGAAATGATTTTTGAGAGAGGTCCTTGGTTCATGGCAAGAAGTGGACTATTTATGAAGTATTGGGATGATAATTTTGACCCAAGAGAAGAAATTCTAAACTCCATTCCAATAAGGGTTAAGATGTTTTTTCCCATATTAGTTTTTGTGGGAAGAATATTTTAAAACAATAGATATTTAGGGTAGTTCATCAAAACAATTTAGATGACAAAACAATAAAATTTAACCACATATGCTAGAATATGTGTGGAGATGGACATAAGGAAGACGTACCAAAGCATATTGAAATTGAACTACAGGGTCAAGTATGGAAGCAAGAGCTAGATTATGAGCAAATCCCATTTAAATGCACCCACTGTCATGAATATGAATATTATGTCTATAATTTCCCAAGCAAAGCAAGACAAGTATTGAAAGAATATGGCAATGAAGAGGATAATGAAGGTTTTATGAATGTATCAATGAAAAATAACAAACTAAACGAAAGTGGATATCAACTACAAAAGAGACATCAATGAAAATTAATTCAATGCCTTAGAGAAGAAAAAATAATAATAAGAGATAATGGGAAAAAGAGTTTAGAAATGAATAGTGAGGAGTTTGAACCGATTGAAAAAGTTCAAAAAGTATAAGAAGAAAAAACAAAATATCAAAAAATAGAAGGTGAAATAGTAGAAGATGAGGTAACAATGCAAGGTGGTATACTATCCCTAAGTCAAATAGAAACACAAATAGACTATGGGACAAGTACCAAGAAGAAAGTAGGAAGACCCATAAGGTCGAAGGCATTGTAAACATATTTGCAAAAAGCCATTAAGGAGGAATCTCGAAAGCAAATTAGTATAGAGGACAAGATAGCATAATTAAATCTTCCAAGTGGACAATCTTCCATATATGAGAATATGAGAGTTAAATCTCCCAAGTGGAATAGGAGAATTTAATTTAAATCTAAAATTAGAGAAGAAAGGGGGAATTATGAGTCTAAACCGGAATTCAAGAATGGTATCATTTGAAAAGATGGTATTTTCACATGGTCAAATAGAAGAGTAGCAGTTTTAATTCGAGAAATATTAGATAGGTTTTTAGTAGTTGAATCCATATTAGGAATAAAAAAAATTGTGTTTTATACTATATAGAGCCAGATCAAACTATGCACCAATTTTGTTGAAGATACAGGAGTTTGAACCTCCAAAAAATGTATCGTTCAAATTTAATCCACAACTAATTGAACATGAGGAGTTCCAAAACAATGTTAAAATATGGTGGAATGAGAAGGAACATCAATATTCATATTCTATAGCAAAATGAAACATATCAAGAATACAATTAAATGATGGCAAAGAAGCATAATAAAAGTTGAAGCTAAAAAGAAGAAAGAAATATGTGATAGATTAAAAGAATTAAACAAATTGACACAAAATGGAATGGATACATGTTTGAGTAGAGTTGAGGAAGCTAAGTTGATTGCATAAATGAAAAGGATAGAGGAGAGTGACTATTAAGGTTAAGAGTAAGAGTGTTATGGACATAGAAAGGGGATGCAAATTCTATGTTTTTCCATAAAGCCTTGATTGCTTACAAAATGAAGAACCACATATCATGTATTAAGCAAGACAATGAGGAAGGATAATGAAATAGGAAATGTTGCGAGGAATAGTTTTTCAAACCACATCATCATATAATAACATTGACAAAGGAGAAATCCAAAGAAAAGTGGTTGAATTAATACCCAAAGTAGTCACACAAGAAATGAATATTTATCTAATGAAAGAAGTCAGCATGGAAAAATTAAGAGAGATATTGTATTCATTTAAGCTAGACAAAGCTCCAAGTCTAGATGGACTTCAGGCAATTTTTTAGAGGAGCATGGGAAATTGTAGTTGAGGATTTGCTAGCAATGGTGGAAGAAGAGAGAACAAAAAGAAAATTTTTAAAGTCAATAAATTCGACATTCTTGACACTTATCCCAAAAGAGAAGGCAATTAAGTTTGATAGATTTAGACCCATTTCTTAGTGCAATTTTTCCCATAAAGTAATTTAAAAAATAATGGCTTGTAGATTACAAAAATGGCTACCTATGATTATATCAAAAGAGCAAGAGGGAGCGACTAAAGATAAATTTTAGATGAAGTCATCATTGTGCAATAATTAATTCACTCTGTAGTTAAATCAAGAATGACAATGAGGATCAAACTTGACTTTGCTACAGCCTATGACAAACTCAATAGGAGAATTCTCTTAACGGTCTTCCACAAAATGGAGTTGTGTGAGTAGTAGGTAAAATGGGTGGATGCCTACATCAACTCTAGCACATTCTCAGTTTTAGTCAATGGAGGACCATTTGATATTTTTAACTTTTCTAGAGGCATAAGACAAGGTTGTATGTTATCACCAATTTTATAGATCATGGTTGAGGCATTGAGCTATATTATCAAGCAAGCAAAAATGCAAGGACAGATTGAAGGAGTTGTAAAGCAACAAGAGCTGCTATTAATTGTGGTAAGTTTGTCCTTTAAGCATATAATTGCTCGATCGCATTGGGGAGGAAACTTGCTTGAATTTTTGGCTTCAAACGAGCTGAATCCAAAAACAATTCTCAGTACCTAAGGGTGCCAACTGGCCCATGCAAGCATGCCAAGAAGCAATGGAATAATGCCCTCAAAAAAGTAATAAAAAGATTGAATATGTGGTCCAATAGATGGTTGAATCTAGCTAGGAGAGTGGTTATAATCAAATCAGTTTTATCCACCATCCCAATATATTTAATGTCATCTATCCATGAACTAGTGGGGGTAATTAAGAACTTTGAGAAGTTAATAAAGACCTTTTTGTGAAAAGGTGCCATAGAACAAGAATGAAAGAAGTTCTAAGTGGGATATTGTAAACCTACCCAAAAAATTAGGTGGATTAGGAATAAAGCATTTGTCCTTATTGCTAGAGTTGTATGGAGCTAAACTAATATGAAGATTAATCAAGGAAAGCAACTCACTATGGAGCAAGATCATGGTGAACAAGTATCTTGGAGGCAACCCACTAGAACATATACTAACAATGAATGTAACTTTAGATTAGGGATCTACTACATGGTCGAATATGTATACAGTGTTATCCTTATTAGAAAAGGTTGTTTATTGCTCATCGATGATGACAAAAAAACAAACATATGGATAGATGCAATCAATGGCATGCCACCAATAGGAGGATATCTAGAAATACTCCAACTAAGAGATTGTTTCAAAAGCAAAGGTATGGAAAAATTTCAAATTTTTTTTAAACTGACAATTCTCAAAGTGAATGGTTGCAATTCGGAATCAAACATTAGGGGCAATGAAAGATTGAATTAACAAACTTGAAGAATGAATATCAAAAACTTGTCAGGTTGCTAAGAGAAAAATGATCAGACTCATAAATAAAACAAGAAAATATCATGTCAAACAAGGATACAACTGGCTATTGGCTAATAAATATGGTCACTTAATTTCAAATAGTAGGTGTTGTATAAATTATTGAGTGTAAGATCCATTACAAAAATTGATCATTTTATGTGGATCTTAACTCACAAAATAAATCTTACTGCTAAAAATCTAAGCAAGAGAGGTATACATGGGCCATCAATGTATATTATGTAAGAAGCAAGTAGAAAATATTGAACACTAGTTCATTCAATGTGAAGTCTCAAACCAGGTTTGACACTTCATGTGGAAGCATTGGGCTTCAAATTTGACATTCGTTCCAAAATTAAGGTGTGAAGAATTTTTAATCAAATGGGACACTAATTATCCTTTTTGCAAAGATGAAAAATCAACAATAGCATTAATTTGGACAGTACTACCACAAAATGTATTGTGGTAAATATGGAAAGTTTGTAATGTAGTAATTTTTTGAGATAGAAAGATGCAACCTTTTGGGAAATATTTGCATAGCATAGCAATCCTCAAACTCTTAATTAAAGCCAATAGAAGCAAGATTGAGAATGAAGACTCACTAGTGGAAGCTGAAAAAATAACAGTTTAGCTTCTAGAAATATTGTTTGTAACCAAGTAGGTAAGTAAGAAAGATGAAACCCCAAGATTTAGTACTAGAGCATACCATCTATTTTTTGATGGTGCATCAAAAAAGAATCTAGGAGCGAGGGATTATAATGAATGATTCAGAGAGAGTATTAGTAGAATTCCTTGAAAATTGCCAGGTTAAAAGAGTGGTTTGAACTAAATAGTATATAGAGATTTGAAATTGTTCATTGAAGCAATGAACAAAAAGGTGAAAATATCAAATCTTATGCTAGATGTGATTCTACAAAAGAATCAAGAAATATGCAATCATTTCAAAACCACAAACTTTGTACATAAGGAACTTTAATAAAAATGTTGATCAACTTTCCAATAGAGTTCAAATGGAGCATGGAAAGACCAAAATAAAATATTTTGACATTGTTGAAAAAGGAATTACTGGTTAAAAAAACAGCATGATTCACATGAACTACAAAATAATACAAGAATGGTGTACAAAAGTGTGATAGATGTTGGTGCTACACATCATAGGTGTTAAAATTTTTTTATGTAATTAATTTGTATTATGTGGATCAGTTTTTTTTAGTAGTAATAAGTATTATATATGTTACTTATTTAAACAGGATAGTCCAAATCCACCTTGGCTTAGATAGACAGTGGCTAGATCATATCTTCTAATTTTACCAATAGGAATTGGGTAGGAATTTTGTATAATAAGCTTCTCTTTATATAAGGAAATTTTGAAAAAAATTGAGGTCTATTGGGTTGTGCAAAATCTACCCAAAAATATATCAAAACATGCATATTTAGATTTCGGCATTTGTTCCACTAGTTAAAGTTTCTAATTTTTCAAAACCTATATTTATAAACTCGTAAATATCATTGCATCTTTGGGTATCTGTTTTAGAATAGGTTGTTACCCTAGTTAACATGATCTTAAAAAAAGAAATAACAGATAAAATTTGTGGGTATCTGTTTTAGAATAGGTTGTTACCCTAGTTAACATGATCTTAAAAAAAGAAATAACAGATAAAATTTATGATTAAAGTGTGACAAAACATTTAAATCGGTTGTTAATTAGATCATATGTAATGGTAAACAATTTCAAATTGAAGTAAAAGTAACGAGACTTAGATAATTAGAATAACACCCTTAACTATGTGCTATCTTATTTGTTTCTTGGGAAAACAATTTCTATTTTAGACTAACATTAATGTCTGGATTGTGCAATTGTAGCATTCACTCCTCACTATGTAGCCTGTAATTAGCTCCAACAATCTCACAAATATCAAATATAAAATTCTGCATTAGTGTAAGTTTCTTTATAAATATGAATTGTTTTCTTAAGGTTTCATGAATCGCCCCAATTTAGAAAGACAATGGTTATCTATCACACTTGAGATACAATAAAATGTTGAAAGGAATTAAGTACCGCCTCCAAATATTCAAAAGGGAAAAAAATAATATTTGGGTTATTGATTGAAACCCACGACCAATATGAAATTTTAACGAAGGAAAAAAATGGAAATAAAGGCTCATCCATGTAGTTATCATCTCACTCAATCCATATCAATAGGCTTTTAGTTTTAAAATGTACTTAGAAGATTGAAATATGTGGTTATAATATTCACACTTTATATTCAATTATTGGGCAATCCACATTTTGTGTGACCATGAATGAGAGGCTAACACGCCAACAATACAGTTTCATTGGAGAAGAATACATGGATGAAATTCAATACACAATCTCAATATGTTGTTGGCAGCCTCACGTCTAAAAGAGGCTTAGATCCCTTGGATGGACTTAGAGAGATACATTATCCTCTTAGTTGTTACTTTAAAGATCAAAAAAGTGATGGTATCTTATTAGTTGTTACTTTGCAGACCAAAAATGTGATGGTATCTTGTGTAGTTATAGTCTACGAGCCTGCCATGAGTTACGCGTGATACATCTCACTTAAAAATAAAGGATACATAATTTTTAATTCTTCCACAAGCACTCATATTGGCTCAGCAAACAAAGTTCATGCAACTACAGATTTACATCGTTTACTTTTTTTAATACTAATTTGCTAGGTCAAAATATATATTATGGTCTCTCCTCACCACTTATTCCTGTCAATGAATTTTTTTTTTTTAATTTATTCCTGTCAATGAAAAATTTTGAACATACAACAAATTTTGAGCATAAATAGTTTCTTCTCAACCACTCATATAACTTTGATTAAAACTAAAATATACATGTGCCTTCATACCAATGTCAACATCAAAGTGAACTCATAACTCACTCCAATAGGCACACCCTTCAACACATCTCATCTCATACAGAATTGTTTACTTGACAGAGTCACTCGGAAACAAGCAAACAAAAATGCCTCAATAAACTGAGATTGTAATTTTAGCTGACCACTTAATAAAACTTGTAGCTTTCCATGTTTTAACAAACTCTGCGCAGCACACATGCATAATAGTATCTGATGATCAAATTATACGAAATGTTAATGGCAATAGCATGATGATGAGCTTGGTATAACATCAATAACAAACATGTAAGTATCTCATTGTGATTAACTTATGCTTCAAAGTAAGATTGAATGATACCCTCAAGTCTTTTTCCAAAATAACAAAAAGAAAAAGGATTGAAAAATGCCAAAGAACAGTACTTGGCATTGCAGAACACTTACATGACTGGCACAACAGGCATTTGTGAACTGACATCAATATACCTTTGCCATTATCAGACCATGGATTAAGCACAAATTACCAACACCATAAGATCCCTGACACAAGCATAATAAACAGTAACAGAATACAAGTTAAAAAAACCAAATGACATGCAGATAGTGCAAAAATATACATGAATTTGCCAAGCATACGAGCTATTTACTTTGTAAGTTCAAAAATAACTACCAAAAAAAATCGAACTGCTCTATTTTGTTCATTAGTGTAAATACTTTAGGTACACACACATCATGAAACTTAGTGGCTATCCAATTGGCAGTGAGAATGGATCAATGAATTCAAGATTAGTTAAACCATGAAGTGAATTACTGTCATTCATTTGCTAGTGAGAATGGGACAATAGAATCAAGATTAGGCTAACATTGGAGAGTAAAAATCTATACAATAAACCCAAGTTACTGCACCCTTCAACTCATACAAGCTTTGGCTTGGGCAGGCTCTGGTGACTGCCAAGATCATGCCACTCTGCAATATATACAGATTTTGAATGAACCAGCCAAAGCAAAAAAATATTCAGTAGAACAAAGTTGATAAAACAGCTGCAGATATCAGTTCTCTTTTCCAAAACATAGAATTATGCTTAAAAAAGGTTAATGCCAAAGATTATAGTAAACATGGTTCATAATTATTTGAATCCTCAAGAAATAGGTTGAACCAACATTTTCTTGTCTAGAACATATTTAACAGCACTGACAATGATCTGACTAGTAATGTACCATTAAGTTCCTTGGTGTCAAGGTGTTCAGACACACTGTAAAAATATAAATTTGTGGTAAGAAAGCTTCCATGTCAGTCACAGTCATGTAATTCAAAAATAAGCTCAAGTAGAACCAAGTTTGCACCAGATATTTGCCCTCAGGTGTGAGAAACCTTTCTTAATCATTAAAAATGCAAGCAGTACATGATGCTACCTAACCAGATACTATCTGGTAACATACTGTGAGGAAGTCAAGGGAACAGTGATTCATAGTATTGTATAAAAATAATATCTTCCAAGTCTTGCAGGACCAGCAACATTAACAAGAAAATGTAGTCCTGCAGGACCAGCAACCTTAACAAGAAAATGTACTTTGGATCACTCAGAAGTCTGATAAGGATGGGATTCTTTCGAGGAAAGCATGCCTTCTAAACAAAAATGAGTTCCTTAAAAAGTCTTATGCCATCTTTACTTAAAAAGAATGGGAAGAGAAGTATACACATGTTTTACATATCTTTTTTCGCATGACAATAACAAGTATAGTGGAGTCAAACTAATTTCATGGCAAATATCAAATTCCACCATCTTCAGAATAGATATGTGAGGCATCAAACTATGTCATATAAGTGAAAGCCCTTGCATAGTCTCAAAGATACTATAAACCAAGGAACTGTGAATTCAACAGCATCTATGACTCACTCTTTGTCTGCTACAACGACTGGGACAAATTCATACTGTTAATCAGCGATCAGCAGATGATCTCACAATCATATATTGGCAAATTAGAAATGTTACAAAACTGTCTAATGAACATAGACAAAAAAAGAAATACATAATGCAAATTTGAAACTAACTCACATAAAACAAGATGAAGTCCATCAGGCTTTTGACTTGGAAGCAAGCCCTGTCTCAACCTTTTTTATTTCAAAGATCAGCATTCTCCACATTTTTAACACAAACATTTCTGCCTCATCATCCAATATTGATTCCAACAGTTCAAGCATATGGGCTGCAGTTTCATGCTTCTTCGTGTTGGAAACAACAAAGTCCACCAATGTCGGTTCCTCCTCTCCTAGAAACTCTGTTATTTTCTTTGAGATCCACGGTCTCATTCTCTCATGTAAATTGTGCTAAAAATCCAATTAAGAAGGTGATCAGTCTAGTTTTATTCAGTTAAATATAAGAAGCATCAAACTTTTCAAGTAAAAAACCAAACCAAAATTAAATAAATCATATATACAAGACTATTCAACCCCTCACCTTGTCATAAATAGCCCAGTCAATGTTGTAAGCAAATAGCTCCTCTTTTGTCTTGGGAATGGTGTCAATCAACTGCTTTGCATCCAAAAGCTTCTTATTTTCAGGGACCTTAGATTTATCTGCAGCATGGTCTCTCTCATGATATTTCTCGCGACTCCTATCCTTGTCTCTACCTCTGTCATTGCTCTCTTCCCTGCTACGATTATTATCATCATCATTACGACTACTATCTCTTTCTTTCTGACCTGATCTATCACTTTGTTTTCTATTCCTGTCCCTTTCTGATTCCGCACGTTCTTCTCTTGGACCCAGAGTTGATATCCGCTTCGCAAACTCTGCTGCCGCCGCAAGGTTAGAGGCTGTTCCAGAGGAAGAAGCTCCTGATACTGCTTGCATTTCCTCTGCAGAGTAATCAATAGGAACCAGTGGACGCATCTTCTTCTCTTTTGGCATGTCTTCGTCATCCTCCTGATGAAAGACAGATGGAACTGCAGCACGTTTTCCTGACCCAATAAGTCCAAAGCCTAGCTTTCGAATAGGTACAGTTCTGTTTTGCCTGGAGTCTGTGCCAGGGGTCTGTTCCAAGGCAACCTCGTCTCCTGATATACTAGTATTTCCATTCCTTAATGCCACTTCAGCTGTACCATGACCTTCAATTAGTTGCAAAAACAAATAGAATTAAGCATGTGATTCATAATTGAGACACATTGCCTAAAAGTAATAATTAATTTTGCTTCTGAATAAGCACTTGAATATATCCAGCCATTTTTAAGAGGAAAACAGCAAACTTCATCCAAAAGTTTAAAAGCTTTAAAATAAAAGCGGCATTAGCAAGAGAACAATTGAAACTATAGAGAAAAACTATAAAACTACTTTATACAAGCAGCAAACCAAGCAAAGTTGTACAAAATCCAAGGATCCCATCTTATAATTAGAGGATATCATTGAACTATTAGATCAGGAAGTTTCAGGGATGACAAAGAAAAGGAGCGGATTAGTTAACTTAGCTGATGTGTAAAAATCAACTTACTTAGCTGATGTATAAAACTCATAATAAAGTTAGTATTATTAGGCATTTGCTTCCACTAGCAAAGAATCAAATATTAAGGACATATACACTGAGGTTGGATACAAGTCAAATTCCAGTTTGTAAACTTACTCTGAATGTTTCCTTCAGCAGATTCACTCTCATAACCCTGCTCCATTGGGCTACCCTTTTGATCAGATTTCACCTCATCTCCAGACATAGCTGCAGATTCATGTACATCAGAATGTGCACGTACCAATACTTTTGAATCCTCCTTATCTTGCCGTGTATCCTCATATTTGCGCTTTTTTCCCTCTGCTATCTCCTGTTCTTCTCTCAATTGATCAAGTAAATCTTCCTCCTTCTCCCGTTGCCTTCTTTTTCTTTTTTCCTCATACATACTCGTTCTGTGTCGCCTTTTTCTCCAATCTTCATCATCACTTTCTTCCTCTTGGTCCTTGATCTCCCTTCGCCGTTCTCTCTCCCTGTCCTTCTCCCTCTCTCTCTCATATTGCCGCAGCCGTTCCTTCTCTCTCTCCCTGCCTTCCCATTCCCTTTCGCGTTCCTCATAGAGAAGCTCTGCTTGCCGGATTCTCATCTCACGCTCTCTTTCCCTACGCAGTCTCTCTCTTTCACGATCCCTTTCACACCTCTCTAGTTCCCGCTCCTTCTCACGTTTCTCTCTATCTCTATCTCTCTCCCTATCTCTATCTCTGTCCCTGTCCCTATCTCTGTCTCTGCTTCTATCATAGCGCCTCCCTCTGTCAACAGATGAACTTGTCTCAGGCTTTTCATGCTCAGATGTCGGCTTATTTTCACTTGTTGTGTCATCTTCATTTTTGTCATCGGGAACATCTGAAACAAGAAATAATTAGTCTCTTTGATGAAGTTAATGAAAAGATATTTGAAACAGCATGCCAAAGAAAAGTTCCAAAAATACTACCACTCTTCATTATTTCAACATCAGAATCGACATCCTTAGATTTTGCAGGGACCTCAGATGTTGACATAGTTTTTCCAGGAATCTCTGATGCAGTATGAAGCGGTGGAGGAGGGGGAAGAGGCTTCAGTTTTGACCTGTGTCCATTACACCATCAGTGACATAGAATCTCATACAAGAATTTACAGTTTAACCAAACCCTAAATAAATTTCATAAGCAAATTTAGAGTTCAACAAAATCCTAACTAGACTTGAGAATCATAAGTTTGTCCCAAACTGACCTCTCTTCCAACATGCTCATAAGCTTTGTCGATGCTGCTTCATCAGCCTCTCGATCAGCATCATTTACAATACCAAACTTTTTCCCACTATCTTGATCTCTTTGTTCTGCAGAATCACCATTATCCTTTTTTTGGACGTCAACTGAAGGAGGTTTGGTTGGCTCTTTCTTCTCAACCCCTGGTGCAGTTTCTTCCTCCTTGTCAGCATCTTGAAGTTCTGCTTCCTTGATTTGCTTTTCCCTTTCAGTTTTCTTTTCAACATATCGCTCTAAATATTCACGTGTTGCTTGATTGACATTCAGCTGCAAAAATATAAGTCTATAATAAGCCACTTGAAATGTAAAGATTCAACTCTGGGTTACTTAAGCTAAGATGTTCATTGCAGATAATATTGTAGGAAACTCACTAATTATGACCAAGGATTGATAAGCCTTAAGGGTATTCAGGTGACATTATCGAAAAGGATTGTGATGAAGACATTTTCCACTCTTAAAAGATTATGACAATGATACAATCAACATAAGAAGACATCGTTACAAAGCTAAAGTGAAAAGGAAACAGTGTTCGTAAACAATGTTATTTCAGTAGTACCCAAAATGGTATATAAAGAGGCATGGTATATTGACTTGGGTGCAATAAAATACGTGAAAGGGAAGACCGCTGCTTAAGAAGATGAGAGCGTACACATGGTAGAAGATACTAAGAAATTTATCGTCAAAAACAAAATTACAGAAAAAAAATCAATCCCGATGAAGTTGTCTGACTTAATTGTCAAAGATACGTACAATGTGTGTAACTACCAGATCTAAAGAAGAACCTCCTGTCACTGAATCAAATTGCTAAACAACATTTCAAGATTGAATTCAATGAAGTACAAAAAAGGCTATGTTAAACCATTTTGAGTGGATGTAGAAAATGTTGAACACAGCACTCTATATAGATTGACTGCTACAAGAGGGGGATTGGTAGCTAAGCACGGATATGAAAGTCTATTCTAACATGAAGATATGAACGTCTTAGCCACTAAGTAACTTTTGTTTGTCCACGATAACTTAGTATTGGATTAACCAGTGCCTTGTCAACAAATTTGGGTGCCCTTAATCAAATACAAATCAGATGCACTTCAAGCATTCGAGTTATCATGAAAACCCCATATGTTGCACTGGGATGGCTAACTTCATTCTTTTCATTCTCGTGCATCATAACTCTCCTCTAGATTAATTTCGAATCTTTCTTGTCATTTATTTAAGAAATGAAAAACAGGAGGAAAATGCAAAGAACGGAACAAATGATATTACACCAAAATAAGTGATTATCAAGGATGAGATGATCAAGCATGATATAACGGTTCTTATAGGCAGAGGATTAATATGTAAGTTCGAAAGATACTGGCCAGGTTTTTTGGATATTCAAAATTGGATCAAATGGAAGTGGGGATTAAATTCATACTACTCCATGACTTTATTTCTGAAAGGAAATTTCTTTATCATCTTCTCCAGTTTGAAAATCAAGAATCAAATAATAGATGGTGGCTCACGGTATGGGGGAGAGATGCATTGTATTTAAGATCATGGAGTGAGAATTTTTCTATGGAGAAAGAAACTATTAAAAGGCTTCCTTTGGATGGAAATATTGAGAAAATAGAAGATATCAAGAAGGAAGAAACTTATTATTTCAAAGATTTGTCTTTTCATCGAATCAAAAAAAGAAATTCAACTCTCGATGAAAATATTAAGAAAGTAGAAGATATCAAAAAGGAATAAACGATATATTTCAAAGACATTTTATCATTTGTTGAGCAATATAAGGAGGCTCAAGGTAAGTTGTAAAATTTTCAAAATAGAAGATATCAAAAAAGAAGAAACTATATATTTCAAAGACATTTTATCATTTGTTGGGCAATATAAGGAGGCTCAAGGTAAGTTGTTGCAAAATTTCCCGTCAATTATCACACAAGGACAAAAAAAAGCTTGACAAGAAAGATCTCTATGGAGCTACATGATGCAATCTTCTTTCCACCCTAGCAAGGCACCTCCCGCAATTTTCTTTTAAAATTTTGGGAATTGTAGAAGACTGATATGTTGGCTGCAGTTGAAGAGGCCATGAGAAAGAAGGCTACAATAAGTGAGATCAATGACACTTTTATTGCATTGGTTTCCAAGAAAGGCGAGACAATATTTTGATGATTTTCATCCAATAAGCCTTTGCAATATGATCTATAAGATAATTTAAAAAATTATAGGAAAGAGAATGAAAAGCGTTCTAGATTGTCTTATCTTAGACGGACAAGGTGGTTTTGTTTGTTCTAAACAAATTCTTAATGGTGTAATCATTGCAAGGAGGCATGTCTTCTCTTCATTCCATAAAAAAGCCAAGTATGCTTATAAACTTAGATATGAACAAAGAATATGATAGGGTTTTCTAGAGTTTTCTACATAATATTCTCAAATAAGTTGGTTTTGATCAAGGTTGGTGTGAATGGATTAGATATTTGTTATAATACTCCAAAGTACTCTATTTTGATCTATGGATCCTCTATTGGATACTTCATCTCATAGACTCCACAAGGGTGACCCAAGGAGACCCATTCTTGTTGAGGCAACGGGAAGAGATTTCTCATAAGCAAAAAAGGAATAAAAATATCAAAGGTATTCAGGTTACAAAAAATGGTCCCTTTGTCGCTGCAAGCTTACTGCAGTGGTCAGGGTTTTGGCCTCTCTTTGAGAGGTCCAAGGTTCAGACCCCACTCAGTATGAGGGGACTGGGACCCCTCATAAAAACCTGTGTAAACTCATTGAAAAAAAACAAATGGTCCCTTGAATTAAATGGCATTATCTCAATTACTTAAGTTCTTCGACATTCAAGGAGACCCAGATTCGAATCTTGCCAAGCAATACTTATCTAATAGTCAATATGTTATAATACCGCTATGTTTTCACAATGTAATACAGGTAGGGCCCATTTCAATCCCATACAACCAATTTAAAAAAAAAAATCCAGTTCCTTTGAATCTCATTTCCAATTTGATATGACACTTTTCCTTTGGGTCATCAGACAATCCAGTTCCTTTGAATCTCGTTTCCAATTTGATATGACACTTTTCCTTTGGGTCATCAGACAGTCAACAAGGCTATGGAGTTCAAATCAATACTATCATGCTATAAGAAGGCTGCTATACAGCAGTTAATCCTACAAAATCCAAGATCTTGTTCAATAAGAATGCCCTAGATTTACAACAAATTATTGTGGAGACTTTAGGGTTTAAATTTGAAAATTTGATATCAATTTATATGGACAATCCTTTGTCTGACAAAGGAAAGAAGACGGAGCTTTGGAACTCAAATGGAATCTTGTTTGGCAGGTTGGAAAGGTAATTTCTTAACCTTAGCTTGAAGGCAACAACTCATAGAGACTACTTTCAAATTTATCCCTATATATATTTAATGTCACTTTCAAGATTGTCAGCAAGATAGCATCCTGGGAAATCTGAAAAAAAGAATATGAAACATCAACAAACTATTATGCACATGATAGGGCACTTCTTACACGGATCAAAATTGTCATTGAAAAATAATGGAGATATATTTTATATTTCAGTTGAGGGGGATTCACAAATTATTATTAATGCTATCAAGAAAAATGGATGTGGAGAGGATAAAAAATAAAATTATTTCTCATGTCCATCAACTATTGTCATCATATCTATAGAGAAGGAAACCGGGTAGTTTAGCGAAATTCAAATTATAGAAGGCAATTGGCTGAATGAGATTATATCTCTTGAAAATTATTTGAAGGAGATGATTGCAGGAACCTGGTTGTTTGAGGAAGATGACAAATATCTTTCATAAAACAACAAGCTGGATATGATTCAATTGACCTGACAACAATGTAATAACAGCAATGTAATATTTTGTTATTTTGATGGAAGTGGCCCCAATAGAAGCCACACATAAATTTCTAAATAAACGTATAGTATATTTATCAAATGGCATGAGATCGAGCAGTTAAGAACTCAGGCTCCCAAAGTGGAGACCAAGGGTTCAAATCTTGTCACATGATATATACATAATTGCCAAGATGGTTTGTTGTAATACCACTATGTGGTTTGTTGAAATATTGTAATCATGCGGTCATGATGTAAAAGAGATGGAGTGTTTCAATCCCATATAACAATGTAATACCACTGTGTGGTTTGTTGAAATATTGTAATCATGCGGTCATGATGTAAAAGAGATGGAGTGTTTCAATCCCATATAACAATTTTTTTTATTAAAAAGAGGCATATTATATTTTCCATAGTTTTGAACAAAGTCCTAAATTTAAAATACAGTTTAAAACAGTGTTCCAAGGGGACGCGTCCCCCCTCGAGGGACGCATGTCCTCGTTTCCCACGTCCCCCAGCACGGGGGGACGGTTCCCCCCATCCCCCTTTTTGGGGGACAGCTGGGAAACGTCCTCGGGACGGCTGAGGCATGTGGTCTCCCGTCCTCGGGACGTCCCCTGTCATCCCCGGGGACGCCCAGCCTTCCCTAGGGACGGTCCAAGCATCCCCCATGGGGCTCAGCCGTCCCCCATGGCTGGGCGTCCTCACCGAAGGGGAAATTTAAAAAAAAATTAATTAATTTAAAAAAAGGTAAGGGGTGGGACCCATTTTGAGTCTCACCCTAAAAGTAACTTTATATAAAGTGAAAACAAAAAAACACACTTACACTCATCTTTCATTTTTCAAGAGTGAAGAAATAAAAGAGAGTTGGGAGAGCAAAAGGAGGCAGCAAGGGCAGCATACCGGCAGCAAGCAACAGCAGAAATAACAACAACAACAGCACTAGGTTTTCAATTTTTTTTACCTCTTCCAAGCTGTTTTCAAATTTTATATTTTAATTTCAACACAAAACATGGCCAGCAGTGCATCAGGTTCTTTTGAGGTTAATTTGGAGGAGGGAAACCAAACTGAAAATCAAAACATAAACATGAATACTGCTGCTGTTAGGGATTCATCCTCTACCATCCAACCCCAAACTTCCAAAGGGGATAGCACTGCTTCTCAACCCAGTTTTGACTGCCCATCTTTGTTACTAAAAGAATATGCCAGGGGTCCATTTAATATAAAAAAACCACTGCTGCAATTTGTAACTAACTGTGACCAAGGGAAAAAAAATTTATGGGGGCTCAAGAACATGGCTGTGTAATTTTTGCAAAACTTCATTTAAGGGCAGCTATACTAGGGTTGAGTCTCATCTCACGGATAAGGCAGGAACAGGGGTTAGGGCTTGCCAAAAAATGACCCGGGCACAAGTTAATGAAGTCCATAAGATTGTGCAAGAGTCTAGATTTAAAAATTGTGGCTTGTCTTTACCTACAGCTAGCCAATCATTTAGAGAGGACATTGGGGCCTCCTCAAAACAGCCACAAGAATCAACCCAAACATCCAGTATGCCACCGCTGCCCTCAAAGAAAAGGGGAACCGTAAATGAGATGTTTAATGTGCAAGGAAGAGAATCAGCAGATGATGCTATAGCAAAATTATTTTTTGCACATGGGCTTCCTTTCCATATTGCACACTCCCCCTACTTCAAAGACACAATAAGAGAAATAGCCAAGGCAAGGACTTCATATCTACCGCTTGGAGAAACTAGGCTGCGTACCTCTCTTTTAGAGAAACACTATTCCAAATGCAGTGTGGTTATGGAGCAGATGAGGAACACATGGTTGACTCATGGATGTTCTATCATCATGGATGGGTGGATTGACATTCGTCAACGTCCACTCATCAATATCATTGTCACATGTAAAGCAGGTCCCTATTTTCTTAAAGCCATTGATTGCACGGGAAAAAAAAAAGATGTTGAGTTCCAGTTCCTTCAGTTAAAGGAGGCTATTGAGGAGGTTGGAGCCTCCAATGTTGTACAGGTAATCAATTCGATAATTTCCGTTTTACTTTTAAGTTTTAAGTTTTTCAGATATTCTTATGAAAATCAAAATCTTTAAATTTTTAAATTACAAATCTAGATTCTAAATGGCTGTTAATTTTAAATGAGACCATTTTTGTTGTACACTACAGGTAGTTACAGATGCAGCAGCCCCTATTTGCTAGCGTGCAGGGAAAATGATAGAACAAGAATATAAACATATTTTTTGGACCCCGTGTTTGTGTTCATGCATTGAAAGACATTGAGAGGATAGATTGGGTGAAGGAGATGGTTGCACAAGCCAGAGATATGCAAATGTTCATTTGCAACCATCACACTTCGTTAGCCCTCTTTCGGTCCTTCTCAAAGAAGGAGTTCATCAAACCAGGAGACACTAGATACGCTACCTACTTCATTTTATTGGAGAGGATGATTGAGGTGCAAGATGCTCTACAATCCATGGTAGTATGCACGGAGTGGAAGAGGTGGCCGGAATCAAGGACAGAGGAGGGGAAAAAAATTAGAGACAAAACATTGGATGATAGTTGGTGGACTCAAGCCAAGTAAGAAACCAAAATGTCATTTATGATTTTTCAATTTTCATTGTTTGTTTCAAATTGGATTGCTCATATGACAATGTGACATATAGTCTAAGTTTCTAAATTTTGTTTTTTATTTCTTGTAGGTATATTGTGTCTTTTGTTGCCCCTATGGTTGTTTTCATCAGATATGCCGACACAGATGCTCCTAGTCTAGGAGAAATCTATGAAACTTTTGACAACATGTTGGGAGAGATTAAAAAAGTCATTTCTGCTAGAAATCCATCCCTATTATTCTATGAGGCCTACATCAGGCCTATTATACAAAGGAGGTGGGATAGGATGAACACCCCCCTTCATATGGCAGCATATTCAGTAAACCCAAAGTGGTATGTGCCTAGGCCTGGGAGAGTGTCTCCCCATGAGGATCCAGAGGTGAGAGAAGGGTTTTTGGAAGCCATTAGAAAGATATATGCAAGGGAGGAGAGCTCAAATCTTAGAGATGAGTGGCTCAAATTTGCTAATCTTGAGGGCCCTCGCTTCAGCCACCCAGAGTGTAGGGAGGATAGGGCTACCATTGCCCAAAGAAATCCCATTGGATGGTGGCAGCTATATGGGGACAGCACACCTAACTTGAAACATTTTGCAATTAGGGTTCTTTCACAGGTTGCTAGTTCCTCTGCTGCTGAGAGGAATTGGTCTACATACAACTTTATCCACAATGTGAGGAGGAATAGGCTTACCTCTCGCAGAGCGGAGAAGCTAGTTGCAATGCATAGCTCTCTTTGTCTTCGTGAGAGAGTTAAGCCAGAGTACAAGCAATCTCCAGCTACATGATGGGATGTTGACCTAGAGGATGCAGGATAGATTGATGAGGATGAGAGTCATGAGGGGTTGGTTGGAGTTTCATTGGAGGATCTTCACTTAGATGATGAGGGCAGCTCATCAAATAATGATACAGAATTTGATAGTGATAACCCAACGGAAGTTCCATAGGAGTTCTATTACATTGTATACTCTTTTAGTTTTGAGTCTTTTTGTTGTAAATGAGCATTGATACTATGAGTATTTCAGATTTCTTATTGCTGTCATATTTGAACAGTTAGTGACTGAAATTTTTTAAAAATGACAGTCTTTGTTTGAACATTGGTGGCTGAAAAAATGATGACTGTTATTACTTAAAATGATGACTGTTTGAACATTGTTGGCACTTGATATCCTTGGCTGAACCTTCAAGTTATAGTTGTTGAACTTGAAACAATTAAATGGCTGCAAATTAGTAACTAATATGAATATGAAAATGTTAAATGACTCAATTATGGCTGCACTTATGTGTTAGTAACTAATCTGAATATGAATGGCTGCACTTACATAATTGATTAGTAATATGAAATATCATTTTTGTTGGGTGTAGAATTCTGAATGTGTAGATTATTCTAAATTTCTAAAAAATTTCAATTTTTATAGTATTATACCAGCCGTCCCCCACCGTCCCCCACCGTCCCCGTCCCCCCGTCCCCCACCGTCCCCGTCCCCCCGTCCCCCAAGCTCGTGGAACCTTGGTTTAAAAACAATAACCTATATCCCAATAAAAAATAAAAAGATAAAATAAAATTTGTGAATCTCAATATCTTTCAAAAATAAAAGGTCGTCTGCATGCATGGAAATGCAGACAAAAACAAACACAGACTGCAGGCACACAACTCCAAGGCATAGACTTTTTCCAGATACAGTTTGGGCCACCATCAAAAACAGATATTTCAGAGAGTTATAGAACACCAATAAATTGGTGTGACAAATTCAAAGTCGATTGCAGATACAGTTTGGGCACATCAAGAGGTTATGTTTGGATGTGAAGTGGACAAAAAATTAATCATCCATCTCTTTTCTAATGAATCTTATATTATATTTACATAATGAAATAATTTTCAAGTTTGAACTAATTTTATTTAAGTGCTTTCAGATTCACCAAATTTCAAATTTAGTCTATTGAAGGCTGTGAATGCGGCAACTTAAGCATTAGAGTCACCAAACAACAAAGATGCAACTTTTACTTTATTTTGTTTTGTATTTTTTTTATTTCAAGTATTAAAAATGGTCTGGACCAAACCTAAAAGTCTGGCATGGAACAAACCTGGGGCCAGTTCGGCTGAACCTTGCAACTATGGTAGCAAGTGCAAGGACCTCTTCACAAGAATCAGATTCTAACTAATCTAAACATATAACACACAAATATCAAATGACTTCTACTTTAGGTCAAATATATAACTCTGTCAAAATGAAAGAAGTGTCACTGACTTAATGGTGCTTAAAGTGATTCAGCAAAGCATCTAAACCAATATGCTGACACAAAATCAATGTGTCCAAAAAAACATATTCTGTAGAAGATGTTTGTATATGGTATAGAAAATATGATCTACTTGCATATTTTTGGCAAAAAAACAAGCATAATTTGAAATCCCAAGTTGTCGTTGTCTTCATCCATAAGTGCTAATGCTAAAATACTGTTATATATGCAAATGTAAATCATTTTCCCTGTATAGTACAACCTATTTGCAAACCCCATAACCTCTTGACAAGTTAAAATAGACTAAGTGCTAGGAATCAACTAACCATTGGTATATCCAATTGAAATGGGTACAATAGGTATTCCGCAAACAAAGTTTTCAAATATGCAAAATAAAAACACATTTTGTCTAGTTTGTGAAGTACCAAGGGAAAAGGAATTCATACCACTAATTCTTGCCCCTCAAGACTAAATTTGTTCAGCAAGCGTAAGGCACGAAGCACTCCTTCTGCACTTTCAAATTCACAAAACCCAAATCCTTTTGGCGTACCAGTTTTAGGATCTTCTGCACGCTTCCAACTTTTGATTGGTCCACAAAGCTATATGACCACAACTAGTCGCATCAATAGATGGCCCAAACAAACTGTACCAACAATGCAAATGAAAAATTACAATTAATGCTTTCTCACCTCAAGAAGAGAAAGTAAAAAGTCATTTTCCACAGTCGGTGCTATCTTTCCAACATAAACTGTTGTTTGTGGTTTCTCTGCAGAAGTAAGGACTGATAAAGAACTTTTTGATGCAGGATCAGTAGTTGTGCCTGGTGGAGGAAACTTCAGGACTTGCGGCATAGGACGAACTCCTTGAATAGGAGGTCGTGGCAGAGACATCACACCCATGGTTCCAGGTGGTCGTGGAGCAAATGTGGGATGCACCAAAGGTGGGTATGGAGCAGAATACCGGGGCATGCCTGCAGGTGCAGATCCAAGCACTGCAGAGAAATTATATTAGACACAAAAACACATAGCAAATGAACAGTTATGGTGTAGTCTGTTGCCTATTCAGAGACAAAGATGGGAGAGAAACAACCTCCACAATGACTGCAGGCTTCATTGCTACATATCCATATTAGAAAAGAACACTTACATGTCCACAGTCACAATGAAAAAAGGACAAATACTTAATTCAATCAAAATATTAATAATTTAAACAAAATATCAAGCCATTTCACTTACCTTCTATTTCGCGTGATTTAAAGCTTCTGAACACCAAGTTCTAAACTGAAATTTAAAACTCCAGAGATAGGCAGGATCTTACCAAGAAATGAACAACAACACTTAGCTAGTAGCTCACCTCAAAGCTACGAAAATTATTTCCTCAATATCACAGTAGAAACAAAAAATAACAAACAACACCAATACCTTATTACTTGCTTGCTAAAGATGATCCATTGTTGTTCAAACGAGGTAAGCCCTTCCATATGATAACGTTCTTATTATCTAGAAGAAAGGAACCTATTGTGTGGGCTTGCTTTCAGACACTGCAGGCATGAGGATACTGCTAGTATTGCTGGCACGACCTTTCATTCCTCCTTTGAAAATTGTCAAATCTCAAACCAAAGGGAAGTTCAAATGCCCAACGAGCATGAATATCTGTTTATCCACTCTTAAAGAAGACAGTGCAGAAAGTATTGCAGGAAAAGTACTAAAACAGCAGACCAAGTGCTGTTTTAATGACTACTACAGCTATATGTGGAGAATTTTATGCATACCACAAGAGATGTTGTAGAAGACTCTTTAACCAGCTGCAATAGCGCTCTTTCCAAAGCTCTCACCATAAAAACAGATGCTGTAGGAGAAAACATCCTGTCATCGGATTGCATTGCACTCGTTCATCCACCCAACTAACCTACAGGCCTGCTGTTCTCTTTCTTCCTTCCTAGGCATATGATGCCTTTCATATTCATTAATTCAACATATGTCCACTAGCTTACTTTAATATATTGCTTTGAAAAATTGCAAATTTTTAGTGTCTCACACAATTTGCAAGTTTTCACATTGGATAACTAAGCTACACATTATTCAAAAATCATGTCACATGAGTGCCTATATCCCCATAATATTAATCTAGAAAAGAGAACATGACCAAACAATTGCTCTTTAACACCCTGACCATTCCACATGTCTATTGTACTCTGATAAGTGAGAATATATCAAATTATTTGATGCGAAACCACATCCATACATAAATTCAATTGCATCCTACTGCATCACATAACAATCGTGTTCTCAATCTAATAGAAAGTTTCTTGTATTCAAGCATTTCAAAAGACACACAATAGACATTAGTATGCACCCTGCAGACTTCGTCACATTGAAGAAAAAATATTTCACGAAAATTGTCTGAACACAAAATTCTTTTAAAATATTTAATTCATGTGAAATTTAACTTCCACAAGCACCAGATGCTGCATTTTGAACCATTTTTTCCAACATGGTTTTCAAGAGATGGATGAAATTTAATGGGAGCAATAAAAATAATATGTGTTTGCAACACACATATAAGAATATCAGACAAGCATCATAATGCTTGTGAGAAATTAATGGAACTCCCCAAACAGGGATCAATGAAAACAACTTCGAAGAAAAAGAGCAGTCTCGCAGCATTTATTGTAAAGAAAAATATAATCAACACTGATTTGTTGGTTGCACATACTTTTGGGATCATCTCTACTATCATAAATAGGGCAAAGTACACTGGGTGAAAAGGAAATGAATACACATAAATGTATTTTTGTTCATCATTCTTTCTCAATGACGATGAATTTTGGATATTAATTTTAGAAAAAAAAGACAAATTTGAGGAAAACTATGATCTTCTTTCCAGATTCATTGCAGAAATAAATTTAAAAAATAAAAAGGACAGTTGAACTCCGTACAATGTTTCTCAGCAGCTGGAGATATTGGGATCAGCCCTGCGACCATGAATGGGTGAGAACTCCGTAGGGTTAATAGGAAAAGCCTACACATCAAGATGGTTTTAATGGCTCATTCTTTGCTAATTGGATAATTGAATTTTGAGGAATCTTTCCAACCCAGACTAGGAAAAAATAAAATATCCTAAGGATGTGTTAGGGGCAAATAAAAATTAAAATTAAAAAAATGACAACTTAACCCTACAAAATGCTAGTTAGTTGCTCCACAATTTGGGTTCAGCTCTGCAGTGATGAAAATGACAACTTAACACCACATAAGCTTGTTGGCTACTCCAAACTGTAGAATCAGCTCTACAATGATTAATAGAGAAGAAGAGTGCAGGGTGAATAAGAATGCCAAGACATCAGGTATTTTTTACAGTTCATTCTTTACACAATCAACTGAATGAATTTTGAGATATCTTCCCAACCCAGACAAGGTAAAAGTAACATATCCTCGGATGTGTTGGCAGCTATGTTCCATAAAGTTTCAGGACGGAGACTGCAGAACAGCTTTTAAAGATGGCAGAACACGTCACAACAGCTTTTCAAGACATTGAGACACATATCCAAGATGCCCCCCAAATCCCAGTCGCATCCCCATGGAATATAGATTAGAAGAAAAAATAAAAGATAGAAATGACAGCTAAACACCACAAAATGCTTGTTGGTTGTTCCAGACTTTTGGTCTGGCTCTGTAGTGATGAAAATGACAACTTACACCACATGATGCTTGCTGGTTGATTGAGACTAAGGCAACAACTTTGCAATGATGAATAACAACAGGTATTTTTAAAGGTTCATTCTTTAGCCATCAATTAATTAAATTTGAGAAAGCTTCCCAACTGGCAAAAGAAGCCAATAGTTGATTGAAGTTGATGCAATGTAATATAGTCTTTGCACACATTTCACCTATTCACTTACAAGAAAAACACTATCAAATTAAATGGGAAGATATTTTACTCATACATGTTAGTACTTGTCATCAATCATTTATGCAAAAAAAACACTAACAAATTAAATGAGAAGATATTTTATTCATACATGTTAGCACATGTCATGATAAAAAGGTTTCTTTGAACCACAAATACACATATTGAGAATCTTCCCCCACAAAAAAAATGTTGTGACATGGTCACACTGGATTCTCTTTGCAGATGAGTTTTAAAGGGCTGACACTGTAATCAATCTCCAGGTGATCTTTAGAGTGCTGACATTGTGCCTATGTGGAGTTAATGACTTCCAATACAAAGTGCACAGTCCTGGAGGATAGACATGTCAAGATGTGGTCCAATTCTATTTCACACCTTTGAAAACAACCCATTTAAAAGGCATCAAACGTGATCCAATAACAACGAAACAAATTTATAGCATCGCAAATTTCTGCGACTTAAGGTGACAACATGCAACTTCGACATAGATTCTAACATAACGTGCATAACTACTTGGCCCTATCCCTGGTTGAAATGAAATGAAAGGATTCTATAGGAAAACAGCACATACGAGGTTACAAACATATGATAAAAATTTGTTTGAAAAGGTGTTATCACACACAAAACAATAAAATAGGGTTCAAACTTAAAAGGGTGACAACTTAACACTGCATAGCACTGGTTGATTGTTTGAGACTTTGGGATCAACCTTGCAATAAAGTCTGCAGGATGAATAATGTAGCCTGCACATCGGAGTAGATCCTTCTGTCTGTTTTTCCGAATTGGCTAGATTTGCTGATAGCAAAATCCCCTCCCAATAAACATTTGATGCACTTCCTAAATTTCATAATGCTTTTAATAGTACTACCATAGGATGCCCAACAACTGGCCCCTCTTTCCTGCTGAAATTAGATGAAAGATACGAATATCGGGCAAACCCTTTAACAACAAGAGCAAATACAACCTTACAAACAAGTGATTTAAATAAATTAGAAAAAAAAAAAAGTTAAAAAGTGCAATCTCACGCACAACATAAGTAGGTTTGAAATATAAACCAACTTAATATCAAATGGCAGGAGCTCAACAGGTTAAATAAGTAAACTTTGAAAGAAAAAAACCGCGGTTAAAATTTGGACAAACTATATATTCATAATTGTAAATATATAGTAATACTGTGGTAACATGGTCATGATGTAGTAACCAATTTAAGAAAAAACTGCATACTGCTTGTTGATTGTTTAAACTTTTGGATTCAACTTTGCAATGAAGTCTGCAGGGTGAATAAAGCCGTCCGCACATCCAGGTATGCTCTGTAGGCTAATTTTTCCCCACTGACTGAGTTTTCTCATTCATTTCATGTACTAGGTTTGAGAATTAGCAGACACCCCACCCCCACGGGAAAAAATTGATAAACTTCCCAAAATTTCACAATGCCTCGCAGTAAGTCTTATGGCCTCCAATTGACTAACTATTCCATACTTTGACAAGATTTCTTGCAACCCTAGCACCAAATCAAACATGAAAACAAGCGAAAATCAAAGGCCACCCACCTGAAGGATTCATCATCTGAGGCGGCTGCTGCGGCGGAGCTGCGCCGGGCGGACCCGACACGGGAGCAGTGTTATAGCCATTTGGCGGATGCCCGTACGGTCGGGGCGGCTGCTGGTATTGCGGGGCGGACACAGGAAACAGCCCCGGCGGCCGCACCGCAGAAACCGCCGGCGGCGGGGCGGGGGCACCCGGGGGCATTTGGCCGAACCCAGGAGCCGGAGGGTGCGGAGGATTTATGCCCCCGGGCGGGGCCTGCTGCTGTTGCTGCTGCTCTGACGATTGGGGACCGGCGGGGCTCACGCCCGGCGGCTGCAATGCCGGGGCTTGCACGGACGGCCCCGGTCTGTAGAACGGCAGCGGCGTCACCTGCGGGGGCGCCACCGTCGGAGGCCGCGAAGGCGGAATTTGTGGCGCCCCCGGGTAGGGTTGCAGACCCGGCGGTGGCGGCGGCGGCTGCGTAGCGTAGGCGTTGGTCGTGTTGTTCGTCTGCGGCTGTTGAGGTGGAGCGTAAGATAGTACCTGTGTCTGTAACGGTGTTGGGGTTTGGGAGGGGGACGGGATCGATGTCGAGACCGGTTGGGGCTGAGAGGTCGCGGATTCGAGTCCAGACGGCTGCGGTACTTCCGGCGCCGGGTGCTGCTGCTTTATTGTTGCTGTGTGCATGGACGGAGACGTTGGAGAAACAGCCATGGCGACGCTCATCCGCCTCAAAACCCTATACCCCGCTCTCCTCCTGTATCAGATTCTTTCTCCCTATTGAATCTTCAGGACGATCTGGTTTTCCCGTCCTTGTTTTGCTTCTTTTTTTGTTCTGTTTTGTTGCAAAAGGATGCCCTCTTTTCCCCTTGCGAAAGTAGGAAATGAGATGGATATGGCGAAAGGAAGCAAAGCCCGCCTTAAGGAGAAACCATGGGAAGCTGTTTCTCCTTTTCTCAATTATTTGTAGGTGTCGCCGCATACGATGTTGAAGACGATGGGTCGACCATCAGCGTTGAAGACGACATCAAAGAGTTAATGGAGGATGGGTTTTTTTTATAGAGGAATATTTGTGAAAATTACTTAAAAATATTTAGCTGCAATAGTTAGTGGATTGGTAAGTGTTAGTTTTGATGGACACTTACCAAGAAGAGATTTGGGTTTAAACCTTGGTGGTGCCAGTTTGCAAAGGTAGTAGTAAAGAAGAGATTTGGGTTTAAACCTTGGTGGTGCCAGTTTGCAAAGGTAGTAGTATGCTTTGAATTTTTTGAGTGCGCGTTAGATTGACGACGGTACAAACCTCGAGCAATCGATAGCCCCCATCTCACACCTAATCAATAATTAACGAGACGGATAGACGACGGTACAAACCCAGAGCGATCCGTGGCCCCCATCTCACACCTAATCAATACTTAACGAGTCGGATAGACGACGGTACAAACCCAGAGCGATCCGCGGCCCCCATCTCATGTTGGGTCAACAATTAACGAGATGGATAGGTTTGGTGGTTGCAGTCCATGTGGTTTAGATCGACGACGATAAGAACCCTGAGCAATTGGCGACCCCCATCTCATGTCGGGTTAACAAGTAACAAGACGGATAGGTTTGGTGGTTGCAGTCCATGTAGTTTGAACCATAGGCTGCAAGTTACTCAAAATAGTGGCTCTAGCCAACACTCCTATGTAACCTGTGATAAGTTTTTAAGTTGGACTTTTTATTTTAATTAGAGGTTTTAAAACATTATATGTCAAGTTCTTAGTTTTATTTATTTTAAACTTTTAAAAACCTTTATAATTTTAGTTTTATTTATTTTAAACTTTTAAAAACCTTTATAATTTTATTTATTTATTTTTATTAAAATATTTATATATAATTATGTGTGAGAAAGGTTTTTTTAATTTGGTTATTGTAAGAAATCCTTACGATAATAACCTCTCGTAAAGTCAAGAGCTATGTTTATCAATAAGGAAATTAACACAGTCATCACACACCCACCCCCACACACTCGCTCACGTAGCAATTTGAACCTTGGACCTACCCCTTCACACACGCTCACACAGCGGGTTGAACCTTGAACCTCTTAAAGAAGAACCAAAGCTCAATCCGTTGTGTTGTCCCCCTAAGACTCTTTATCTTTTAAAGTTTAGGTTAGTATGAAAAACCCCTACAACCAACACACAGGGTTGAGCAGTCTCCTCCCAACCATGACCCCTTGTAAAGTCGAGAGCTATGCTTATCAATAGGGAATTTAACACACAACCTTTGTGTCCTCCTTGAGGTTCAAACCATGGACCTCTGTTCAACAAAGTCAGGCTTACCTTTTCTTTTTAACAAGCTATATTTTCAATTTTTAAATGCAACTCAGACACACACGAAGAATTGTGGCCACTTTCAAAAGACTTTATAATTTTATTTATATATATTTGCATGGAGAACCTCTATAATATTTAGTCAGTTAGGTAAAGATAAAGTTATTTGATGCAACTTAGACACAAATGAAGAATTGGGGTCACTTTCAAAAGACTTGATAATTTTATTTATATATTTGCATGGAGAACCTCTATAATCTTTAGTTAGTTAGGTAAAGATAAAGTTACTCCTTGAGATTCAAACCATGGACCTCCTGGACAGGCTTGCCTTTTCTTTTTAACAAGCTATGTTTTCAATTTTTAAATGCAACTTAGACACACATGAAGAATTGGGGACACTTTCAAAAGACTTGATAATTTTATTTATATATATTTGCATGGAGAACCTCTATAATCTTTAGTCGGTGAGGTAAAGATAAAGTTAGTAGATGCAATTTAGACACACATAAAAAATTGGGGCCACTTTCAAAAGACTTGATAATTTTATTTATATATTTGCTTGGAGAACCTCTATAATCTTTAGTCAATTAGGTAAATATAAAGTTAACAGGATCTTGACCCTTCATGAAATCAAATTGAGGTAACCTACCAATAAGCTCTCAATCGCTAGCAATCGACTTTTTTTTTTTTTTGGACAAAAATGATTAGGGTAAACCGTAGGTTTTATGAGGTTTTGGTTCCTTTGTATCAAGGTTTAAAATTGTAATGGTAAAACACACTTGTTTGAAAGGGGTCTTGTCTCCTTATACTAGGGTTTGAACTTGAGTTTTTTGGATAAAAATTTAAAGACTTATCATTACAATATTTTTTCTAAGATAAAAAATTTGAGTTAAAAATGCAGGTTTTTATAAGGGGTCTCAAGCCCCTTGTACAAGGGTTTGAACTTGAATCTCCTAAACCTAAAAATATACGACCATGATATCCCTCACAGGACAAAAAAAATAATATTTATATCGCTTTTCAAGATTGGAATTCAAGTCTCGTCTTTGAAGGTTGAGTTTTTTTAATTATTTATTTGGTTAGCGTGAGAAACTCCTACGACCAACACACGAGACTAAGCAGTCTCCTCCCAACCATGATCCTTTGTAATTCAAGTCTCGTCTTTGAAGGTTGGAATTTTTAATTATTTATTTGGTTAGCGTGAGAAACTCCTACGACCAACGTACTGGACTGAGCAGTCTCCTCCCAACCATGATCCTTTGTAAAATTGAGAGCTATGCTTATCAAGAAATGAATTTAACACAGCCATCACACATCCACCCCCTCACACACTCACCTACACCGCGGTTTGAACCTTGGATCTTCCGAAGAAGAGCCAAAGCCCGAAACGTTGTGTTGTCCCCATGGGACTAAAACCTTAATTAAGGAAAACCATTCCATGTATCCTCTAAAGACCAGGACTTTTCGTTTCACAGGGTCTATTTTATCTGAGTATACCTCTCAAGCTAACTGAAGGGGTTTTTTTGGTATTCAGTGCAGGTCGTCAGGCTTGAACCCTGAACCTCCTTTAGAGGATTGAGGGAACTTGCCAGTAAGGTAAGGTACCAGGTGCGATGAAGGTTGAGTTATTTAACCATTTATGTATTTGTTTATTTTTTATAATATACTCACACACTATGTTGTAGTTTGAATTTAGGTCTTTTCAAGATTGGAATTCAAGTATCATCTTTGAAGATTGAGTTATTTAACCATTTAAACTGCGCCGCCATTGAACCCTAGACCTCCTTCAGAGGATTGAGGGAACTTACAAGTAAGATAAGGTGCGAGGTGCGATGAAGGGTGAGTTATTTAACCATTTATATATTTGTTTATTTTTTATAAATACTCACACACTATGTTGTAGTTTGAATTTAGGTCTTTTCAAGATTGGAATTCAAGTCTCATCTTTGAAGATTGAGAATGTATTTTTTTTAATACACACTATGTTGTGGTTTTGTTGATAATATATATATATATATATATATATATATATATATATATATATATTTTTTTTTTTTTTGGTGAGAAACCAAGATCGATGCTCATGTTACACTATGCTGCAGTTTGAATTTAGGTCTTTTCAAGATTGGAATTCAAGCCTCATCTTTGAAGATTAAGTTATTTAACCATTTAAACTTATGTGTTTTTTTATAACACACTATGTTGTAGTTTCGTTGATATATATAATTTTTTTTGTGAGAAACCACTAAGATCGATGCTCAATTTTGGGCATTAATAAGGGTTAAACACACAACCATACACACACTCACCCCCACATACACTTGCCTACATCGTGGTTTGAACATTGAATCTCTTAAAGAAGAGTCAAAGCTCGAACCATTGCATTGTCCCCTTTGGAATTTTAGATGAAAAACCAATACTTTTTAATTATAATACTTTCCATATAACGATGTTTATTAAAAAAAATTGTTAGAGAAAAAAATATTGTATTAAAGTCCATCATCCTTGACAAATCACAACTCTCTCCTTTAGAGTTCAAGACTTTACAAACAAATATAATTCTAATCTCAATTGAGTTTTTATAGCTAAATACATGTCTTTTTTATACTATTTTTTGGATCTTCAATATTATTTGTAAATACAAATATTCCATAACTTAGCATCCCTCTTCTTGATATTTTTTTGTAGTAACCTTCATGATACCAAAACTCCACATCTATTGTCTATGCACTACATCTTAGTAGATTGATATTTCCAAAACTTCACATTATCATAGTCCGCTTTACCAAATCTAGACTGTTAGTTTCCTTCCTGAAGCATAAGTGCAATCACAAGAACTATAATAAATAGTTTAGTAGTCTCAAAAAGTTGAAATTTTCAATCCATACTCTATCTCATAATCTGACCAACAACCAATGACTCAAATAGTCCATTTAGCCATGAAGTCCATTTGATATAATCTTCTTCTACTTTAGCATACAAAACTTTTATTCACTTTACAAAATTATAGTCCGCTTTACCAAATCTAGACTGTTAGTTTCCTCCAATGCATCAATCTATAAATGGATCCCCTAAAATATTGTGTAGTCCTCTACAACAATATTTTGAATTTGCTCCTTTTAGATTTTTCTTGTCAGCTTTAGTTATACTTACTACTTCCTCTAACCATGGAGAAGAGAATTTAACTTCACGATCCTTTGTTAAAACCCCTCTATTGGCTAGCCAATTTGCACATTTGTTCCCTTCCCTTAACACATATGTAAACCTATTTTTTTCAAACTTTGTAGCAAGATCTTATATTTCTATGATGATCTCTTGTATTATCCATAGAGTCTTTTCTTTCCTCAAAATTGCATTTATAACAATTAATGAATCTCCTTCCATTCATACTTTGTTCAATTTTATTTGTTTGCATGTTTTCAATCCTTCCAATGTCACCCAAGTTGTAGCTTAATTATTTGTCTTAAATCCACTACTAAAAGCATAGTATGACAAAATCTCACCCTTGTTATTTTTTTATTATTCCTCCTCCTGCTAGTCCCAAATTTCCTTTAGAAACCATAGAAATTCAATTTGACCAACTCGACCTCTAGTGGTTTCCACTTTATATTCTTTGTCTTCCTTTTATTTCTCTCATATCCAACATCATAATATCATTTGATGACTTGATTTCATATATCAACGCTCTCTACTTCTGATTAGGGACTAGGTGAGTTCATAGGGTTGGTTTAAACTCCTTTATGGCTAAACAAATCTTCCTTTTTATTACCTCTAAATTGCTTTTCATTCCTTTATATATCATTTTTTCCTTTTTAGCCATATTGTCCAAAGTAATTTATTTTTTATGTATCCTAGATTGTCTATAATGCCTCACTTTTAAAAGTGCTCTACCATTGCTTTAACCATTTTTCAATTCTACCATTCATCAACATGCATTTATCAAACATATTAAAAATCCATTATCATAGTTCCTAGACTATTGATTAGTGTCCCAAGAGATGGTCTATACTCTTTTCCTCCTTTTTACATGAGAGGCCATGACAACCCCTTTTCACTAGGTTATCCCAAGATTAAAAAAAAATTATGTGACCTACTAGCCATACAATCATTTTAACTTTTGGAATGCTCGAGCTATCGTATATATCTCTCTATATTCTTGTGGTATTCTTGTTTTTTTGATTCTTAACATTATATTTGCTTCTTGTTGTGCATTCTCTTGAGCTGTTCAACTCCCAAATTAGCTTCTCATCAACTCTCCTTGGAACAATCATTGTTTTAATCTTTCTACTCAACTACTTTCTAGCAACAATATTTGATATACTTGTAAAAAAAAAAATCCATTTGCATCTTCCTTCATGATCCTTGTACATAATGTTTGAAACTTTATCACCATATTTATCTTGAAGTAATCTCATCTAAAGTTTCAAAATTGGATCTAGATTGAGTGGTTATTATACCAAGTATCAAGCCAAATAGAATTTTTATGTAATTCCCACCATCATTTGTAGACCTTTAATCACTAGATCAAATAATTTTTTTAAACCAATCCATGGTGTAGAACCTTATGGTAGTGAGAATGCAATAAAGATCGAGCTTGGGTCATTAGGCTCAATACACTTAGAATAATTCTTGCCCATTGTCTTTGACTCTCTTTTTACAATTTCCAAATTACTTTTTCCCTTAGAGTTAAGTTTGCATCCATAGAAACTCTTAAATCGATACCTCCCCTATTTTTATCATCACACACCTTGCTCCATTTCACTAAGGAAATTTTCCTTTTATCATGTACTCTTGACCACAAAAATGGTCACATAATATAGATTAAACTTATTCTACTGATTTTGGCATGATATACAAGGACATATAATATATTTAAATTGCTTATAAGAGCGATGTAATTAGTTGCATTCTTCCTACTAATAATAACCATCTATCTTTCCATGCCGGTAGTTTATTTTGAACTTTACTTATAATTGGATTCCATAATTTTATCCTCATTCTCCCCTCAAACAAGGGCATCCCTAGATATGTTGTTGGTAAATTTGCCTTCTCCATTTGAAGTAACCTACATATCCCTGCTCTGATTCTAGTTGGAGTGTTTAGGAAGTATATTTTGGATTTTGTCTTATTAACTTTCTGCCCCAACACTCTGCCATATTCCTTTAATAAGTTATTCAAATTTTTGGATTCATTTTTCCCTACCCTACGAAAAAGGTTGTATCATCTACAAACTATTAATGAGTGATGTTGTCAATGTTATTATTGGCCTTAAGTTTGCTTATTAGCCCATATTTGTATGTCTTCTTCAGGTTCCTTCCCAATACCTCTTCCATAATAATGAATAAATATGGTGGTAGAGGATATCCCTATCTAAGACCCCTATTAGCTTTAAGATTATGTTATGAGCCCACTGACTAGCACTGAATATGATATTGTAGAGACACAAGCTTTAATCCATCTAACCCATTTTTCCCAAAATCTAAATTGTTCTAATACTACAAAAAGAAAATCTCATGTAACCTTATCATAAGCTTTATTCAGTTCGGGTTAAGATAATTACTCTCTTTTCTAGAAGTAGTTGAATGCATTACTTCATGATATACTATGATCTCATCCATAATCTATCTCCCTTTCACAAATCCTCCTTGCTTTTCTAAATTATTTTTTTCTAATAGTGGTTTTAACCTATTTGCCATCACTTTGGAAATCATCTTATATGCCATATTAGATAGACTTATTGACCTAAATGAATCAAAAAATTATTAATCATTTGTTTTTAGAACCAAGGTAAGATATATTGCATTTATTTTATTAAGATATGTACTATTTTACCCTAGATTGTTCCATTGCCATCAATGAAAAATCCTTCATTATTTCCTAGTTATGTTGATAGAATGTTGCAAAGAGTCCATATGAACCTGGGGATTTATCCTTATAAAAAGAGAAAAGAGTTGAATGAACTTCTTTCAAAGTTATAGGATCCATTAGTTTCCTATTGTCTTCATTTGATATAGTTGAAGATACTTATTGTAGTAGTTTATCACCAAAAACTTCAATCTCCTCCAAACTTATTATATTTTGGTAAAAAAACCTTGTCTCCTTCTTGATTTCGCTTTGTTCTTCAATACAAGCTCCTTCTACTAATTTAGTTCTACTTATTTTGGTTGTTGAACTTTGTACTATTGCCATCCTATGATTTATTTATTTTTAATCTCCCTCTTTTAACCAAGTCTGTCTCGATTTTAATCTTCAAAATTTCTCTTCCTTACTTAGAATATTATGATATTCACTAAGCAACTTCATTTCCTTTGAAGTTGGATTATTGTGCTCACCTTTTTAGAATTTTGAAAGTTTCTTTTAGTTTTTGTTTCTTCTCAAAAATATTTTCAAAAGTGTTTTTGTTCCATTCTTTTAATCTAGATGTATTGATTTTATTTGTTGTGGAAGGGAATACAACCCATAATTTCCTTAAGTATTTCATGTTTGCACCATCATATCAATAAATTAAGGACGGTCTTTCCACATCTTCTCATATCTAAAATATGATTTCTTTTAATTCACTTATCACCAATTTAACTCTTACTAACCAGTGATTTGAACCAATCCTTGTCAAGGTATTAATTTTAGTACAAGTCCATCTAGCCAATGATCTGAGAGTCGACATCTATCTAGTTTTTATGCTATTAGGTTTTGGCCTATATTGTTGTTGGTCTACGTATAATTTTCCTCTTCAAAATCAACCTCCCATAGATTATTGTTTTGAATAAAATCTAATAAATCTCTCATACTTTGGGTTATTTTCATAATTCCCCCATAATTTTCATCAATATTGGTTATGGCATTAAATATCCTATAATCACAAATCATGTTTCTCGATCTTTACTTCTCATAAAGGCTTCAATCCCCCTCCACACTTCTGATTTTCCTGACTGAGTTGTGGATCCATAGACATTGATAAGGATGTAATGAATATCTACAAAGTAACATGCGACTAATGAGGCTATCAAATACCTAGTTTTATGAATGGTTCTATAGGAGGTTTTAACTGGATTTCAACATGTTAGAATTTTCCCCGTCGCTCCCTTTAAATCCATAGCATCCCATTCACATCTTTCCCATATTGCTTTCATAGTTTTGAATTTTTTTTCCTTTATCATTTTAGTTTCTTGAATACAAAGAATATGGAGTTTATTACCTAAACAAAGGTCCCTAATACACCTCTATTTTGAGGAGGCATTAGCACCCCTTATATTCCATCATATGGTAATTATGTCTCATTAGGGGTTCTTGACCCCTCCTATGAATTATTGGTATCACTTTGTTGTTTAGTAAAGAGAATTTCAACCAACTTAGATTATGTTCCTTTCTTTATGTTTGGTTTTGCTTCCCTAGCTCTTGCTCGATAATTATAAGATTTTCCTCTTTTTGCCTTGCTAGTATCAAGGGTAGGTCTTATTAATCTATTTCTCAATATTCTTTCACAACTTTCTTTTTCATTGGATTTATCCTCTTCTAGCTCTACTAATGAAGCTTTTGACTTGTCCTACTCATTTTTGGTTATTTCTTTGTTAATGGTAGAGGTATTAGCATCTAACACTACATTTTATCTACCATTTTCCTTCTCCTAAATGTTGCGTAGTACTTCAAGAGAGTCTTTACAATATTATGAGGCACATTCCTTAGGTTTTGTACAAATGTTCATCCCTAAATTGAGTTAAAACTAAGTAGATTGTTCCTTATTAATATTTAGATCCTATTGTACCATGTCCTCTAAAATCTAATCTACTTTTTCTTCATAGGCTAAAGACTCAAAAGAATTGGTGCTTTTTACAAAATTCTTACTTGGTGGTATTCACTATTTATTTACTTTCATCTGTGTAGAACTATTTTTTAGAAATTGCAAACCATCCTCATCCTTATCAATTTGTAAGTTTCTCTTGTGGTTTTCTATGTAAGTCTTAGCTAGAATCTTCTTAGGGCATGATCTCTCACTATGTCCCACCTCATGACATCTACATTTGAAAGATATGTTTTTATAATCTATGGTTTGGGTCCACAACTTACCCCCATACTTAAGAGTGACTGATTTTGGTAAATATTTACTGATATCAATAATGACTAATATCTAGGCACGAATAGCCAAGAATCCATCTTCTATAGTTTCTAAAATCTCAAGGAATTATCCTAGAGTGTTGTCTATTGCCTTGAAGGTATCCATTTTATAGAATTCAATGGGAAACTCATACACCCTAACCCAAACTAGTATGAGGGATAGATTTACATTTTCATGAGCAAAGCCTTCATACCAACGAGTAAGTAAGAGTCATGCTCTTCCATTAAACCAACGACCCCCTTTCAGTATTCTATCTCTTTCCTCCCTAGAAAAAAAAAACGGTTATGAAGAAACCTTTGGGAAGAAAGGATAGATGTACTCCTGAATACTTCCACCTCTTATAAATCAATTTTCTCAGAGCCAAAGCCCCTAGCCAAGACCCAATATATTTACTAGTGACTACCTTATCCTTGAGCAATGAGGATCGTTGCTCTTTGAGGCCATCCCTAGCCTCTACTTATGGGGATAATTGTAAATTAGTCCATGGAAAGGACACTATAACTCAATATCTATTGATATTTACTAGTATATCCTATAATGATTATATTATTTGAACTAGAGCTTACATCTCCCAAAACTTAATATATTTGATAATAATAATAAACCTACAATAATTCACATGCAAAACTTTGAAGATAATAAAGGGATAAATGAAAACTTAGCTGAAAAATTATATGCCCAAACAAAATGTCCTGACTCATTGATGCCTTAACCCTCTTGGTCATTCATCTTTAACAAGCTATCAATATATATATATATATAATAAAATAATTATTTTAATATTATGTAAAGTTATTTGTAAAAATTGTGCAATCATTTTTGTGGTCAGGATTACATAAGAAATTTCCTTTGGTGAAATGAAGCAAGGTGTGTGATGATAAAATTAGTGGAGGTCTTGGTTTAAGAGTTACTACAGTTGTAAACTTAGCTCTTAGGGGAAAAGTAATTTGGAGATTGTATAAAGAGAGTCAAAGACAATGGACAAGAATTATTCTAAGTAAATATGTTGAGCCCAATGACCTAAGCTTAATATTTAATGCATTCTCACTACCAAATGGTTCTGCACTATGGAACGATTTAAAAAAAAATAAATTGATTTAGTGATTAAAGGTCTAAGAAGGGTAGTGGTAGTTGAATAAAAATTTCTATTTGGATGGATATTTGGTGTGATAAAAAACCACTCAATCTAGATCCAATTTTGAAACCATGGATGAGATTACTTCAAGATAAATATGATGATAGGGTTTCAAACATTATGTACAAGGATCAGGAAGGGAGATATAATGGAAAGATAATTTATTACAAGTATAAAAGACATTGATGCTAGAAGGTAGTTGAGTAGAAAGATAACAACAATGATTATTCCAAGGGGATTTGAGGATAAGTTGATTTGGGAGTTGAATAGCTTAGGAGAATACACAATAAGAAGTGGATATAATGTAAACCACCAACAAAATAGAAACATTGCAAGAATATGGAGAGATATTTGGGATAGCTTGAGCGTTCCTAAAGTCAAAATGTTTGTTTGGCTAGTAGATCATAAAAGAATCTTATCCTGGGATTACCTTATGAAAAGTGATATTCATGGCCTCTCACAATGTGTTCTTTGTAAAAAGGAGGAGGAGAGTATAAACCATCTCTTGGGACATTGCTCAATCATATGGAATTTATGGCAATAGGTTCCTAATATATTTGGTAAGTGCATGGTGATGAGTGACATAATTGAAGAATGATTAAAGCAATGGGAGAGCACTTTTAAAAGTGAGGCTTTATAGACAATTTGAGATATATCAAAAGATATAATACTTTGGATTGTATGACTAGAAAGGAATAGAAGAATATTTAAAGGAAAGGAAAACAATTTAGAGGTAGTGAAAAGAAAATATTGTTTAGCCATAAAGGAGTCTAAACTAACCCTATCAACTTATCCAATCCCTAATATATAAGTAGAGAGGCTTGATAGATGGAGTCAATTCATCAAATAGAAATATAATGTTGGGTACAAGAGAAACAAAAGGGAGGCAAAGAATACAAAGTGAAAACCAGATGTGGAGTTGGTCAAATTAAATTTTGATGGAGCATCTAAAGGAAATTTATGACCAATAAGAGGAGGAATAATTAAAAATAATAAAGGATATATTTTGTCTCATTACACTTTCAATAGTGTATTTAATAAAAATAACGAACCTAAAGATTGGTCAGCTTTGGAAGGGTTAAAAATATGCAAACATATGAAGAAAGCAAAGGCTCCATAGAACATACAAGAGATAATTGTGGAAATACAAGACCTTGCTATAGAGTTTAAAAAAATTAGGTTTACACATATGTTAAGAGAAGGAAACATATGTGCAAATAGACTAGCCAATAAAGGGGATTTAATTGATGACAGTGAAGTTAAATTCTCTTTTCCATGGTTAGAGGAAGTAGTAAGTTTGGCTGAAGCTAACAAGAAAATGTTGACTATTTGAATCAGATAATGATTAAGATTTACTTTAATATTTTCCATTAGTAATATTTGTTTTATTTTATAGCATTAATTTGTTTTCATATAAACTATTTATTACAATTTTTTTAGTTGCACTTTTGCTTTAGGAAGGAAACTAGCAATCCAAATCTAGTAAAAAAGATAATGATAATGTGATGTTTCAAAATATTACTCTACTAAGATGCAATGCATAGACAATATAGGTGGAGTTTTGGTATTGTGAAGGTTGCTATAGGAAAATGTCAAGAAGAAGGATGTTGAATTCTAGAATATTTGTATTCACATAGAAAATTGAAGAAGATCCAGAAAATGAAAATCAAGAATTTAGACATTTTATGAAAAATGATGTAGGTATCTAGCTATAACGTCTCATTTGAGATGGGAATCTAATATGTTTGTAACTCTCAAGTTCTAAAGGAGAGAGTTGTGATTTTTCAAGGGTGGGGGACCCGAGTACAACCCCTTGTTCTCTAGCAAAATAAAAAGTTATTTGTAAAAATTATTAAGTTGTTATATTTTCATTGTATTTGGAAAGATATTATATTTAATATCCTAGAGATGAGTTAATTTTGTTAAAGAATAATATTAATATCTTTAGAAAAATAAAGCTTATATTAAAAGAATGAATATTTAAACAGACGTATTTATAAAATATGAATATCGTAAGAATATGGAGAGATCATTGAGATAGCCCAAGTATTCAAAAATTCAAAATTTTTGTATTCCTAATAGGTCATACGAAAATTATATCCTTGGATAACTTGATAAAAAGGGGTTTTTATGGACCCTCACAATGTGTTCTATATAAAAAGGAGGACAATATAGACCATCTCTTAGGACACTGTTCAATAGTCTGGGAATTATGACAATGGATTATTAATATGTTTGGTAAATGCATGGTGATGAATGGTAGAATTGAAGAATGATTAAAGCAATGGCAGAGCAATTTCAAAAGTGAGGCATTAAAGATAATCTTGGATACATAGAAAGATACATACAATTGGACTGTATGGCTGGAAAGGAATAAAAGAATATTTAAAGGAAAGGAAAGGAAAGCAATTTAGAGGTAATGAAAAGGAAGATATGTTTAGCCATAGAGGAGTCTAAGCCAACCCTATCAACCCACCTAATCTCTAATCTTGAAGCAAAAATCCTTGATATATGGAGTCAAATTATCAAATAGAATTATGATGTTGGGTACAGGAGAAACAAAAGTAAGGAAATGAATATAAAGTGGAAACCAGTGGAAGTGGAATTGATCAAATTGAATTTTGATGGAGCATCTAAAGGAAATCTAGGACTAGCAGGGGGAGGAGGAATAATTAGAAAAAATATGAGTGATTTTATCACATTACTCTTTCAATAGTGGATTTAGACAAATAATTAATCTAAAGCCTGGGTGACTTTGGAAGTGTTCAAAATATGCAGACAAATGAAATACAATAAAGTATGGATGGAAGGCGATTCACTAATAGTAATAAATATAATATTTGAGGAAAGCAAAGGCTCCATGGACCATACAAGAGATAATTGTAGAAATACAACACCTTGATACAAAGTTTGAAGAAAATAGATTTACACATACGTTAAGGGAAGGGAACAAATATGAAAATAGGCTAGCCAATATAGGGGTTTTAATAGAGGATCATGAAGTTAAATTATCGTTTCCATGGTTAGAGGAAGTAATAAGTCTAGTTGAAGCTGACAAGAATATGTTGACTATCTAAATCAAATAATGATTAAGATTTAGTGTAATGTTTTTCATTAGTAATATTTATTGTATTTTATAACATTAATGTATTTTCATATAAACTATTTATTATAGTTATTGTGGTTGCACTTATGCTTCAAGAAGGAAACTAACAGTCTAGATCTAGTAAAGCAAGCTATGATAGCATGAAGTTTTGGAAATGTTACTCTACTAAGATATAATTTGTAATGCATAGATAGTAGAGGTGTAGTTTATGAAGGATATTGATGGAAAATGTCAAGAAGGATGTTGAATTTGGAATATTTGTATTTACAAAGAAAATTGAAGAAGATCCAAAAAATGAAAATCAAGAATTTAGAATTATTATGAAAATAAATGTAGGTATCTAGCTATAACAACTCAATTGAGATAAGAATTAAATCTATTTGTAAACTCTCAAGCTCTAAAGGAGAGAGTTGTGATTTGTCAAGGGTGGGGGACTCGAGTACAACCCTTTTTTCTCTAGCAAAAAAAAAGTAATAATAAATATTATTTGCATTGATTTTTGTTTTAATTAGGCACTTTCTTTACATCTTTTTCCCTTCATAAGTCTTAACTTACAACCTAGGTTGGCTTGATATTGAAGATCTTCATACTCTAAATGGGATATCCAAGGTTCAAATATGATAGATAGGGTCAATATATCAAACTTCTAGTAGTGGGTGGCTAACATATATTAGTTAAAAGTGTTGTTTCATTTGGCTTATGGTTGAGGGCCTGATGGATGCTAAAAACTACTTTCCATTTTAGTATAGTTAAAGTAGACTTTAAAATGAAGGTTCTAGCCTTTAAATTGAAGGTCAAGAGGTTAGGGTTTGTACACTAAACTCTATTAACTATATTCTAGGTGGATTAAAGCACATAGTTTGGCAATATCATCTTATATATGACCTATAATTTATGAATATAAATAATTCCTTTTCTTTCTTTTCTTTTTTAAATTATTGTTGTGATGGTAAATGGACTTTATCAATCCACTAATATTGCAAATTCATAAGGATGTGATCATATACTCATATTTGTAAATATAAATATAGTGAAGACTTATTTTTTAATACAAGATATTTGATATATTGTTATATTACAATAGCAAAACATTTTTTTCCTCATGATTTTTCACACAATCAATAATCACATTAAATCTCATATACTATTGTCATTAATATCATTATTTGTGTTTATTATGAAACTAGTATTAACCGCAAATCTAACCCTATTCAATAAACTAAACTTACTCTCATATCATAGTATGGTTATAGTTGAAGATAATTTATTTGCCCTCATCTATACAAGCAAATATGATTAAGTACAACCCTTTAAGTGAAATATACTCAACAAATATATTCCTCTATCATGGCATTTATGTTCCAACCAACTCAAAAGAGGGACTCAGTGTTAAAACTTCCCATATATTTGCATGTTACTTGTTTAAAATTATCTTACTCTTTTAACTATCAAAAGAATTGCATATCATACATTAGAGAAAATTCATTATCCTTTATACATGATTTTTTTTTGTTCATAAACAAGACCATGCAAAACAACAACTTAGATTTTTTAAAATAATTTTAATTCTATAAAGAATATTTCAATTAATTCTCAACATTTGTAGAATGAAGAAATCTTTGGTTAAATGGTTAATATCTACCACTTGTGAAAATTTGCAAAATTTGAAGGAACACATGTACAAGAAGATGTCATTAAGGTGTTTATCAACTCCCTTATTAGTTATACCAAAAGGTGCATTTAGTTCTACCAAGAGGTGCTTTAATTTTTTGGGTTTTTTTTTTCGATTTGATTAAAGAAGGGGTTTTTAAAGGGTCTCCGAATATTTTACAAGAGGGGTTTTGAAAGGCTCCCCAAAACCTAAGATCTAGCAATAAAACAACTAAAATGAAACCAAAGCGGAGCACCATATATGGAATTTGAGAATCCAAAAACTAGGTTGGATCCCACAAATACAACGTAAACAACAAACCTGCCTTAACAAGGAGTTACCAAATGCCCCAAATTAAATCAACCAACAAGCATTGGGAGCTAACCTAAGATAAAGTTGCCCCAACTTAAATATCCAATGAGCATCAGGGGCCATCATGAAAATCCGACCTAAAATGAGTGCCCAAATTAAATTCAAATTTTAAAATTAAGAAGATCCCACCTAAATCTGGAACTCTGAATCATTGGGATCTGATGCCACAAAACTGAAGAGGTCCCTTGAAGATAAACCGAAGAAAATTTGCCCTAACTTAAAACATCCAATAAGAATCGAGGGCTATCAATTTAGTTTTACATTCAAATTTCAAAATTAAGAAGAACCCTCCTAAATCTGGAATACTAAAGCATTGGGATCCAACATAGCACTAGGATCCAATGTCACACATCTAAAGAGGTCCCTTGAAGATAACCTAGATAAAATTTGCCCTAACTTAAAACATCCAATGAGAAACGAGGGTCATCAAGGTAGTCCAACCTAAAACGAGCACCCAAAATAACTTTAAATTTTAAGAATAAACAGATCTTACATAAAGATGTAACTCTAAAGCACTGGGATCCACCACAACAAATCTAAAACTAGAGCTCCTACAACATACAACCTACATTTGGAATCCAATCAAAGAGAAAAGTTACCCCAACTTAAAACATCCAACAAGCATCAAGGGCCATCCAAAGACAAATAAACCTTAAACAAGTGTCCAAATTGAATTCAAATTTCAAAAAATTGAAGATCCTGCCTAAAGCTAAAACTCTAAGACTCTAGGATCTAACTGAAAACACGAGATTCCGAAAACAAAAAGGATAAACTAAAAATGCAATGTAAACGAAACTAAAATAACGCTTAAACCCTATGTTATTGAAAAATGCGTAAAAAGAAAGAACATGAACACAAGATATCAAAGCAATATAAAAATAACGGCCCTTTTATTGATATGCTTTTCAAATTTGTGTTACAATGCGTCTCCTTCCTTTTTAGGGGATAGGAGCGTTAAATGTTGGTCTTTTACAACTTGTTTCAGAATTCCTTCTTCCGCGTGCCCACATATAAGATGGGCGAACCAAAACGTTGTCGCCGCTTGCGTTGGTAAAGGTAGATTCCTCGCTGCTCCTCTAATGCTGCAAATCTGCGTTCAAAGAAACAAACAAAGAATCAATAGCACCTGTGTATGAAAAATAAAAGATAAATCTAACGATGGTTAAAATGAGTCTAAATAAACTGAAAACTTGACAAAAGCATAAACATGAAACTAGCTAAATACTACAAAAGAAATAGTCACCAAAAGCAATAAAGCCGGGGGTGCCCGAAGGCAAACCACCCGCGGGTGAAACTTTGCTTCGACACCAATCCGCTTGGGATGGGTCCGAAACCTGATGTGATGTGTTGTCGACAAATTGGTAGGATATTGTGGTCAAAAAAATCGGGGTTGGTTCTTGATTCGTGCCTTCAAAAGTCACCCAATAACCTCTCTTTCGATTAAGAGATTATGGATGTTGAAAGCACAAATCGCAAGTAAGTGAATTAGCAACACTTCGTCGCTCAAAATGCTCCTTCTCTCGTATATCTTTTGGGTGAGGAAGCTCACCATTTTATAGACCCAAGGGGTCTCTTTGAATTAACATGCAAAAGTGTTTCTTTGCATGAATGCTTTTTTTGTGAAGAGAAGACTTCTTCTTGATCAAGGGCTTCTTAACTGCCTCTGTGCATGTCTTTGTATGTTTAGAAAAGCTCACTCGCACTCCCATGCAATGAAGGGATAGCTAAGTGGCAAATCTGAGTTGTCTTAAAAAGCTCACTCTCATTCCCATGCAATGAAGGGAGAGTCAATTGGCAGATATGAGTTGTCAAAAGAACTCACTCGCACTCCTATGCCATGCAAGAAAAGCTAAGTGGCAGTTCTGAGTTGTCATGCGTCGAGATCTGACTTTTTGTTGGTCAAACCTGGCGTTCGTCCCACCCCGAAGCGAGCGCTGGTAATCGTCTCTGGGTGAGACGAGTATTAATCCGCACTCGTCCCTGGGTGAGACGAGTACTAATCCGCACTCGTCCCTGGGTGGAGCGAATAAGTAGCAAAGTGTCTAAAAGATGCCAAATTGATCCTTGACTTGTAAAACTATTGTGTGAGTGGTTAGAACCACTGTTTAACCTCTGGGGCTGCCCTGGGGCTGTGTGTGTTAGTGCGATCAGTGCTTGTTGTCACATAATCGGATTGGTGCTGTTTTGGTGTCTACAGATGCCCCTTTTTGGAAAGCGCTGCACATGGTGCAGTGCTGAGCAAAAATAGATAACCAAAGCACTAATGATTAGGGTTTCTCAGTAACCTAACCAACTCTTGATGCCCCAAGTATGGAAAGGGCACGCATTCTTGAATCCTTGCTTCTGACGAGCTAAGGAACTTAAATCAAGCATTAACCTGGTTCGGTGAGGTATTACTTGAACTTAGACATTGATCAGTCATGAAGAGGCAAAGGGCGCAACCTTTTGTCTGTGGGAACCTTGAGTTCATGATTCACGAATGCCAAGTATATGATCAGTTTGTGATAATTGCTTGTTTGCTGCCCCAAGCAGGGACGCGATTGTCTTTTGCAATGATCCTTTGAATGCGTGTCATTTCCAAGATTGGGTATATTGTTGTTGATTGGCAACTAAGTGTGACTACCCCCTCAAGCGACGAATCGATGAGGGAATGACCGACATGAGAAAAGCGACGAGTCGCTTGACCCAAGATGACTTAAGTGAGGGTGCCTTCAGATGTTATCCGATGCATGCTCGAGCAGTTTCTCGATTGTTTTGACCTATTTTTGGTGGGTGTGAACCCATTTTGGGATGCCATTTGGGGTTAACATTGGCAAAAATCCGTCTTCCCGTGGAGCGGTCCGGCTATGGTAGCCTTCTTGGGGAGTAGGATAACGACAAGGTAGACCCCGACATCAGTTTTCTTATGCCAAGAGGTTAAGTGCAAGAGCACTTTTGTCCGACAATTTTTAGTGGTTTTGTTGGCATTTGTCATTTTTATAGTTTGTTATTTTTTTTTTTTTTTATTCGTCCCGGGGGGACGAACGCCATGATGGTACTCGTCCTGGGGTGGGACGAGCGCGCCTCTGAGGGAAAAGCGCTCGTTCCAGTCAGGGACGATTACCAGCAAGCAAAAAGGTATAAATATGCGAAAATGACGGATTTGGCTCATTTGCACTGTTCATCGATTGCGATTTGGAGCTCTAGGGAGGAGGAGGTAGATTTTCTGACGCGAAGCGCTGCCGGATTTTCCAGCCACCATGAGTGCACAGACCGGGTCGTCGAGCGGCGGAGCCGAGGCGAGACCAGTAAGTGCACTATCTCCTCGAGTTTGAATTTGAAAAATGCAAATGTGTTTTTATTATGTTTTTCTTTTGTTTAAGACATGGAACCCTAATTAATTAAATTAAAAGGTGAATGAATTAAAGACCATGAAACCAAATAAAACGTGGATGCAAACCGATGGAAACTTAGATGGAAAACCGTAGGATAAACCCAAAATGAAACTTAGAGTAACACCTTAGGGTAACCATGGTTATAAAAATGTTTTGTTTTTGATGTGAATGGTAAAACTTAGGTCGAAACCGTAGGTAAACCATGCCCATTTTTTTGTTATTTTTATGGAATTAAAAAATGAAAAATGGATGAATTTTTTTGTTGAAATGGTAAACTTAGGTCGAAACCGTAGGTAAACCATGTCGAATTTTTTTGTTATTTTTATGGAATTAAAAAATGAAAAATGGATGAATTTTTTGTTGAAATGGTAAACTTAGGTCGAAACCGTAGGTAAACCATGTCGAATTTTTTTGTTAAAAAAATTGGGATGAATTTTTTTTTGAAATGGTAAACTTAGGTGGTTTGAGAAATGTAATTTTTTGTGGTAAATTTTTGGTAATGTTTTTTTTGAATAAAGAAAAATAGGATATTTTTTTTTGAAATAAAATTGAAATGGTAACTTAGGTGAGAAAGTATTTTTGTGGTAAATTTATGTTTTTGAGAATTTTTTTTGTGGTATTTGGTAAATGTATTTTTATGAAAAATGAAAAATGGATGAATTTTTTGTTGAAATGGTAAACTTAGGTGAAAACCGTAGGTAAACCATGTCGAAATTTTTGTTGTTATTTTTATGAAATGTAAGAATGAAAACATGGATGAATTTTTTTTGAAATGGTAAACTTAGGTCGAAACCGTAGGTAAACCATGTCAAATTTTTGTTGTTTTTGATGAAATGTAAGATGAAAACTGGATGAATTTTTTTTTTTGAAATGGTAAACTTAGGTAAAACCGTAGGTAAACCATGTCAAATTTTTGTGTGTAAGATGAAAATGATGAATTTTTTTTGAAATGGTAAACTTAGGTAAAACGTAGGTAAACCATGTCAAATTTTTTTTTTTTTTAGGATGTACATGTGAATGAAAGATGTTATTGTACAGTTATGCATTTTTGTACATGTGATGGTAATTTGATGCATGTTTTTGATGTGTGTTATTTTCTGTGATGTGCAGGTGGTGAAGAGTCGACATCGGGTACCGACTATTTTTTCTAATGCCCGCGAGGCGTTGAGTGCGGAGGACTGGGAGTGGCTTGATGCCTTAGGGCTCAAGCATGTGGCTCGGTTGGATGCAGTTGTTGCGGATCGGGCGTACATTACAGCTTTGATCGGCCTATGGGATGTTCGGACGAACACCTTCCATCTTCCGACAAGGGAGATGACAGTCACCTTAGAGGACGTGTATCGGATTCTCCGGATTTCGATAGACGGGGTTCCCATCCGGACGACGCCACGAGGCCAGAGGACGGCTGTACTGACTTGGTATTTTGGACATGGGGAGGATGTGGATGGGATGAGCTCGTTGGAGAGGGTGGAGCTGGATTGTCAGATTGGGGGGATTCTGGTACGATGGTGGTATGCTAGGGGAATGTTGGGAGTGAGGCATGCACTACTCATGAGCCTCATTTCCAACATGCTCCTACCAGACTCGTCAGGAGCGAGGTTCCCATGGAACCTATTGGAGGTGGTGTGGCAGTTAGTGGATTGTCTGATGATAGAGCCGATGATTATGAGATGGGGCCAGACGCTTTTGGCTCAATTATATGATGAGTTGTATGAGGTCCGCTGTCGAAAGCGGAAGGGGATTGGCTGTAGTTACTTGTTGCAGTGTTGGGCATGGCAACATATAGCCGTAGAGCGACCACGAGGGCTACCCTGGACTACACGGGTGGACATGGTGGACAGAGATATTGGTTATGGTGCTTTATGGTATCGGTCTGAGGAGCGAGGGTAGAGTCGACGGTTTGCGGGAGACGTGGACCATTACAGAGATGCATTGGCATGACTGACTCCAGGAGATGTGGTATGGAGGCCATATCGGGATTGTCCCGCATGGCCAAAGGCTGATGAGTGGCTTCGATGGGTCCGAAGGGGAGATGGGTCATTGGACGACACGGGACGGAGCAGGAGTACTTTCATTATCTCCGAGTGACACGACAGTTTGGGGTACGCCAGGGGTTGCCTGGGGAACCCGTAGTCTATCGACGTCGGAGCGATGAGAGGACCCTAGCTGCGCCGATCCTCGAGCCACTGGGGGAGGAGTCGAATACAGTACTGGACATTCTAGACGTGGATGACGTCGGAGTGACTATCGAGTACCAGGAGTGGTGGACGCTCCGGCAATGGCGAGGTGAGGGGCCATTGGGAGGGGATGAGGCAGCGGGAGGCGGAGAGGGTGCAGAGGCACCAGGAGAGGGTTGGGGAGCTCCTACTGATGTGGATATGGTGGAGGTTGTAGATGCAGGAGAGGACTTTGGTGATGAGGAGCAGCCAGAGATGCAGGATGCTCCAGAGTAGGCCGATGCTCCAGAGAGGTCGAGCAGGTCGTGCCGGGGGATACAGAGGCGGGGTTGCGCGCTGAGGTAGCACGATTGACGGAGGTGTTACGAAGGCGAGATGGAGAGCTTGGGGAGATGACGTAGGAGAGGGATCTCCTACGGACATAGTTGGTAGAGCGAGAGAGCGCAGGGGCTACGTCTCATCGATAGGAGGGTGATACGGATGCTGCACGGGAGAGGGATCTCCTACGGGTGCAGCTAGCACAGCATGATGATGCAATCATGTACTATCGTAGGCGGGAGGCAGAGTGGAGTCGACATCGATGAGAGATGGAGGGTGAGATTATCCACCTTGGTGGGCGAATACCAGAGCCTCCGACGAGTGGCTCGTCGTATCGGACGAGAGACAGCGGGACAGAGTAGTCGGCATCATCCCGTCGTAGGCGACGAGATGAGGGAGGCGCTAGTGGGCATGATGCAGGGGCGAGCAGTCGCCCTGAGAGGTCTCAGAGGACTGATACTGTAGGGGGTAGTTCTCGTCGCACCGATCCTGCGTGATCATGGTGGCCGACGCCCTAGGCTGGGGGTTTTTGAGTTTTTGGATTATGGGAGCGAGGTCCGAGGACCGGTGCACTGTAGCCTGTGGGCAATTTTGTTATGATATATATATACAGATGACTCTTTTTGGTGTTTATACATTTTTCATGATTTATTTTTATGTACATGTTTTTACATTGATGTATGCATATGCGATTATGAATGCGATGGTTCTAATTTGTATGATGTATGCATATGGAATGAATGAAATGAATTATTGATGATTTGTCGATGCACCATAGACTGTACAAGATTGGATTGACTTGCTATAGTAATGGGATAACTTTGTGGAATGCTTGTGCATGTGAAAACTTTGTTTTTGTATTTTGTCTATTTTTTGATGGTGATGTACGGAATGAAATGTACTCGGTTGTTTGAAAATGTAGTTAAGCTTTTCTGAGATGCAAGATATTTTAACTAACTAGCCAAGACTGTACATTTATCTCGCGAGACTTTTGAACAAGGTCTAAATCCGACTTGAATTTAACCAAGTTATTTCACATCCCTGTGTGTGCAATTGAGTTCGTTTATGTGGTATTTGTCAAGATACCGCCAGTGCCAGATGGGCTTTCAACCGAACCTGTACTGAGGATCACCTAATTAGCTCCACTAACTCCTTTATTGTATTTAGTCGGATTAGATCTGCGATGCTATCTAGGATACCATAAGCTAGCTCATCCACATGCAAACATTGATCTGTACACAAGTTAATGTGACAGATATATCGTCATGCGGGAGGTTTACCACCAGTGACCGATAGGCTATCAACCAAACCGGTACTGAAGCTTGCCTCATGACCTGTCGAAATGCTGAGAGTTCCAGGGATTCAAGTTCGACTCCCTTCTTTTCTTCAATTGTATTGGGATACTTGCTCTTTTGTAGTGATAAAATCACTGTTTATTTTTGTTTTATTTTTTTTTTTTTTTTTTGAGCAAGGGATTTGGATATGGAGTGACGAGAATCACTATTGTTTGTGCCTTTTGATGTGTGCACTGTAGGATGTCAAATTTTAGTGTTTTGACGTTTTGCAAATTTTTGATGTTTTGCAACTTTTGAGAACTTGGGATTCATGGGGAATTGGGTAGGGAGGATGCTTGTCCTTTTGCCAACTCTCAGCATTCCTAGGGTCATTCGCACGGGGGATGAGCAAGATAGCCGTTTCGCTTATGGTGACCTGGATTACTGTGCAGGTTTCATCTTTCGTTCACACAACTTAGGAATTTTTATATGTGTGTTAATTTGTGTTGGGATGCTACGTAACAAGGCGTGATCCAAGTAAAACTTTCCCGTGTAAAATCTGCTTAACTGTGTACAGTTTTGGCTAGAAATTTAAAGACAGTTGAATGACGAAAACCCTATATACATTAGGAGACAACTGACGATGCTAAAAATGGCGATGGTGCTATTCTAGATGTAGGCATTTATGAAAATGGATCTGATGTGGAAAAGGATGGAATTGCCAAGTAATGACTGTCTATGGTGCTTTTGACTTGTATGACCTAGCAAATGTATAATGTATGGATGCAATGCCTAATGCAACCTATATTTTTGTATTTTGATTTTTATGAGAATGCATGGAATTGGAATGCAATTGTTTTTGTGATTTTGATTTTTATGAGAATGCATGGAATTGGAATGCAATTGTTTTTGTGATTTTGATTTTTTGAATGTGGAATGTTTTGTGATTTTTTTTTTTGAGTATGCATGGAATTGAAATGCAATTGTTTTTGTGATTTTGATGATTATGTGTTGTTTTTGTTTATTTTTGAATATTTATGTTGACCAAGCAGTTATGGTAACGCTTGGAGCTTTTGGTGTTGACCAAAGGGTTTATAGATACCTTTGGGGCATTTAGGGATGACCAAGCGATTATGAAAATCCTTGGAGCTTTTGTCTTGACCAAAGGGTTTATAGATACCTTTGGGGCATTTAGGGTTGACCAAGCGATTATGATAATCCTTGGAGCTTTTGGTTCTTGACCAAAAGGTTTATAGATACCTTTGGGGCTTTTAGGGTTGACCAAGCGATTATGATAATCCTTGGAGCTTTTGGTTGACCAAAGGGTTTATAGATACCTTTGGGGCATTTAGGGTTGACCAAGCGATTATGATAATCCTTGGAGCTTTTAGTTGGACTATGGCTCTCTAGATGTGGAATGGCCTCAAATGAATGATATTCAAGGGTTCTGTTTCCTTGATTCCTTCAAGAGAGGCAAGCCGGTATGTTCCAGGTCCTATTCTACTGTCAATGATGTAAGGACCTAACCAGTTTGCCATGAACTTGTCCCGTAGATGGGACGACAAATTAGAATTCTGTTGGTTCTCTTTTAAGACCAAGTCACCAACCTAAAATTCCCTAAGGTGGACTTTCATGTTGTATGCTTTCTTAAGTCGCTCTTGATAGATACGCAAATGCTCGAGAGCATTAACGCGTCGTTCATCGAGCAACGTCAGTTGATCTAACCGGGCTTGCCGTGCAGTGTCATCATCGATGAACTCTTGCATTGAAATGCGTAGGGAAGGAATTTCCAACTCAAAAGGCATGACTGCCTCGGAGCCATACACCAACGAAAATGGAGTTGCCCTAGTGGGCGTTCGAATGCTGGTGCGATAAGCCCATAGGGCAAGCGGGATCTGAATGTGCCAGTCTTTATGATTGTCTGCAACTATCTTTTTGAGAATGGCGACTAGCATTTTGTTTGACGCCTCTGCTTGCCCATTTGCCTACGGATAATAGGGTGTTGAAAAGCTATGTTGAATCTTGTACTTTGTGGTCAAAGCATGCACATATTTATTCTTGAATGGTGTCCCATTATCTGACAGGATCTTGGATGGAATACCAAAATGACATATGATGTTATGCAAAATAAACTCCGCAATGCGGGATCCAGTCGTAGTGGTCAGCGAAATTGCTTCCACCCATTTGGTAAAGTACTCTATGGCCATTAAAATAAACGTGTGATGACCAGACGACGTAGGGGAGATCTTTCCAATTAGATCAAAGCCCCACTACGAAAAAGGCCAAACCGATTGAATCGGTACGCAAGGCTTGAGAAGGTACGTGTGTCAAATTAGCATGGTGCTGACACTTCACGCACTTCTTCACATATGCACAACAATCTCGCTCTAAAGATGGCCAATAATAACCCATGCGAAGAATGCACTTTGCGATGGCCATACCGCTGAAGTGGCCACCACATGTACCATCGTGAGCTTGGGTGATCGCCCAAGCGGACTCTTGCTGGTCCAAACAACGAAGGAGGATTCCTTCATAATTTTGATGATACAAAATGTCTCCTAACAAGACATGCTTTGCCGCTTTCTGTTTGAATGATCTTTTCACGGCTTGTGTCAATCCAAGTGGGAGATTACCTAGCTTGAGGTAATCCCGAATGGGTGTGTACCAATCTTGCTGATCAGAAACCTCGATAGTATGAACGGCCAATCCCTCTTGAAGTCCATCCCGAACAAAAGTTGAGCAGGAAAGAACTTGTAAAAACAACGTGGTGTTGCTAGTAAGAGGGGTCGGGGAGAACAAGGACCCCCAATTGGCTTGAGTCAAACAATCTCGAATTCGAGAGAACTTATCCGGAGATGGTTCAATCTGGATCAGGTGGATTCCTGGCGTCAGATCAGAGCTTGCACGCTCCATCGCAGATTGCGATAATGTTTTAACCTCGAATGGTTGTCATTTCACCGGAAGGGTCTTGCGGGATGAGTGACCCCAAGGAGGCCATAGTATCCGCAAAATGATTTGATGATCGAGGGAGTGCCTCGATGTCATACCATTCAAGTTGTGCCAGGAATTTGTCCACAAGGGCTTTATAGGCCTACAAAACTGGACATTTACATTGGAATATCCCCTTTACTTGATTGACAATTAACAGCGAATCACCAAAGATGTTCAATCGTTTAATGTTCATGGTGATTGTTGTCTAAAGACCTATGAGCAAGGCTTCGTATTCTGCATTGTTGTTGGTGCACGAGAAGTCTAATTTAAATGACAAGGGCATTGGAGCACCTTGTGGAGTGAAGAATACAATTCCCGTGCCACCCCCTTGCTCACATTTAGAACCATCGAAGAATAGGGTTATGTCAGCCTGTGACTCAGGCTCATCAGAATCTGGCGACTCTAAAACATGGAAGACCCCATCATCGGGTAGTTCAAAAGTCAGAGGCTGATCGTCTTCAAGAGGAGCCTCAGCTAGTTGATCGGCGATGACTTGACCTTTTATGGATTTTTGTCCAATGAACTCTATGTCAAACTCCGTCAACAACATGATCCATTTCGCCGTGCGGCTACTATGATAAGTACGACTCATCATGTATCGCAATGGATTCTCCTTAGACACAACATACGTCTTATTACTGAGCATGTAGTGGCATAGCTTTTTGGTAGCAAACACCACTGCCAAGCAGAGCTTTTCAACGTATGCATAGTTAAGTTCATAACTGACCAGGGTGCGGCTAAGATAGTATGTAGCCTGTTCTTTGTGAAGTTCATTTTTCTGGGATAGCATGGCGCCCAGTGCCACCTCAGTGGCTGAGATGTATAAATAGAATGACACTCCTGGTCTAGGTGGTGCCAATACTAGCGACGAAGCCAAGTACTATTTAATGTCATCAAAGGCGGACTGGCACTCGTCATCCCAATGAAATGTGACCCCCTTATGCAATAATTTATTCATGGGTCGGCATTTGTCAGATAACTGCGCTATGAAGCGCTTGATCGATGCAACCTTTCCCTGTAGACTCCCGAGCTGCTTGATGGTGGTTGGGGGACGCATTTCAAGGATTGCCTTGACTTTGTTTGGGTCGACCTCAATTCCTCGTTTGGAGACTATGAAACCCAAGAGCTTTCCAGAGGTGACGCCAAAGACGCACTTCTTGGGGTTTAGTCTGACTTTATGTTCAATGAGGCGATCAAGGACCTTGCTCAAGTCACCGATGTGATCTGGGCGCAAAAGAGATTTGGCCAACAAATCATCCATGTAATCTTCCAAAGTTTTGTGCATGTAATCATGAAAGATGTACGTCATGGCACGTTGGTAGGTGGCTCCGGCATTTTTAAGGCCAAAAGGCATGACCTTATAGCAAAATGTCCCCCAAGGCGTTGTGAATGCCATTTTTAGTTGGTCCTCAGGATTGATACGAATCTGATTGTATCCTGAGAAACCATCCATAAGGGAAAGCATTTCGTGGCCCGCTGTAGCGTCTACCAACGCGTCGATGCTTGGCAAGGGAAAATCATCCTTAGGACTCGCTTTGTTAAGATCTCAAAAATCGATGCATATGCGAATCCTCCCGTCGGGCTTCTTGACAGGAACCATGTTAGACAACCATGGAGGATAATCCACACAAATGACAAACCGGGCATCCAACAACTTTTGTAACTCATATTTTACCATTAAGGCCACTCGTTGGATGCATCTTGCGTAGTTTTTGCTTTGACCGGCTTGATTGTTGGATCAAGCGTTAAATTATGCGTGACTAGCTATGGGTCTAGTCCCGGCATATCCTTGTATGACCATGCAAAAACCTCCTTCTTTTCCTTAAGAAGGGCAACATAATCGGCTCGCTCTTCGGGGGAAAGACTTACCCCTAGCTTGAGAATCCATGGATTCATTGGATCTGTGCCGATGTCTACATCAGTCATTGCTTCGACCGACATATGGGATCCGTCTTCCAACTGGTGTGGAATTGGGATCAGATGGATATCGTTTGCTGAATTAAGATCATCATTAGGAACGTCAAGTTCCTCTTCAAGCATGGAAGACATCCCGAGTCTGTCCCGGAGTGAAATGAAACATCCCACCGCAAGGCCAATACTCTGATGGAGATGGTGGTGTGTCAGCGCGATCCCAATCTATAGCCTCTATGTCTAGATGCAATGATCATGTTGGATTGGCTGGATCATGGATGGGGGTGGTCAAGTCAATGGAGACCATGTTGATGAAATGATTGTAATCTCCATTACCGCAAATGTGACAACTCTGACATTCGGGATGTTCTTGGTGCGTTGGATCTGGCTCTGTAGGCACTGGCACAAAGGGATCAGCCCTATGCATGGACCTGCAAATAGGGTCTACCCTAGGCACTGATGGTTTGATAGGGTCTCCAAGCGGAAGATGCTCTCTGTATACCTGGAGTGGCGGGTGCAGTAATTGCTATAACTACGTCGGGTTGAAATGCCACCTATGTCTTGGACCTATGTGTAAGTGTTCAAACATGTCATCTATGTCCAAAGGATATTGTTGTTGTTGAGGTAGCCTATGCTCACTGGGATCATTCAATGGGAACATCATCAGGAAGCTTTCCTGATCGTCATTCATTGGATATTCGTGCGAATGATCGTACTCGACTCATCTTCGAAGACCCTTCGTGGTCTTGTCCATCTTCCCCTTGTGGGTGAGTCCATGAGGTTTCTCCTTGTTCGGCCATAGGGAAAGGGTTGTTGAGGTCAACAAGGTTATTTGTTTGTAATGGGAAATAATCCCCCAATGTATAAGTTGTATTTGGATTGGCATATGGATCCGATGCCAACCCATCCTTGTTGCCTATCCCTAGGCTTTGCATGTTTTCGACCAAGATGTCGAGGGGCAAAGGGTGATTAAACCCTACTCCCGACTTGTCATAAGGCATTTGGTATCTTGGTTGGCACAAAACACGCATTCCTTGTTCATACCTGCCTAACCCGTATCCATGCCAATTGCATTGGCTAAGATATCGTAATGCGAAGTCTGGGTTAGCCAGGATAATTGACATCTTCCACAAAGGGATCTTCATCTTCCTCTTCTTGTCGGGAAGGTTCAACGCCATGATCCAGGCCCCCAAAAATAAAGTTTGTCCGATTAGGTGGGTAGCCTAAAGGAACCACGGAGCCTATGGGGAGTCGAGGTCTTCCCATGTCTTGCATAGATCGAAGTGTGGGCGTTGCAACAACATTGCGCACTATATACTCCCCCATGCCTGTGTTAGACATCTCAACAGTAATCGTTGGCGATTGAGAGGAAGCGAATGGGAGTTCTCCTTGAGTCCACTCCATGTGGGGTGAACTAGGCGTCTCAACTTCCATTCTATTAGGCGTCTCTTCTGTAGAGATGTTGGAGACTAGAGGTGGTTCCGCTTCCATGGGCTTCTTTCCTTTGTCCGTTGGTGTGGCCACCGTAGGTGGCATCATTGTGGGAGGACCTGGATGAAGAAGATGAACCCGCCTGGGAATTTGATTGATTTGGTAATGGAGATTCTTGCTTAGTCGGACCCCTCTTAGATGGATTTAACTGGAAATCCACATGCGTTGAAGGGAGGGTCGATTGCGGCATGATTTGCACTGAGTTGCAATATTTAAAAGGTTCCAAATCTATGGGGACCACGTGCACTTGTCCTTCAAATGTATACTTCAAACATTGATGAGCAATTGAAGGGACACACTTCATATCCTCGGATCCAAGGCCGCCCAAGCAAGATATTGTAAGCCATCTCACCTTCTAAAATGTGGCACAACGTATGAATGGTCTTTTGTCCCACTTGTATGGGCAGGGACAATTGTGCCAACTATCGAGCATATCGCATCATTAAATGCTCGAAGGGTATAAGTGGAAGGTGCAATGTGAGAGGTTGGCAACTTCAAATGTTTCAGTGCAACGGTTGTAATAATGTTACTGGACGAACCAGTGTCTACCAACACCCGCTTGTACGGAGTCCCGTTGACCCACGCAATAACGTGCAGGGGTGGATCCGCTACATCTCCAGTCACCATTTTTAGCTCATCTTCCCTGAAGGTAATGACTGGTTCAGGACACTGTTTGACATGCCCCACAAAATTGTTGAACGAATCCGCTTCATGGGGTTGCAACTCAATTGCCTTTAATATCTCCATAAGAGCTTCCCGATGGGGCGCCGATTGTTGAATAAGCTCATAAATGGAGAGCCTAGCCGATGTGGTCCGTAGACTTTGAGTAAGTCTAGTTCGAATCGTGGCCACTGGTCTAGGCGGGGGCAACTGTGTAGGATTCGATTGAGGTTGTGACATGGATGGAACTTCCCTGGTGGCTGTCGCGGGGGCAACTCCTGGGTGTCTCTTGTTTCTTGTCACAATGCTAATCATCCCAACATACCCCTCCATGGGGCAACTCTGTTGCACTTCGTTGACATGAAGAGGTTTTGCTTGTGCATCATGTGTGGGTAAAGGATCTTTGAAAACACCCATTTGTTGGTTGTTGGGTGCGATGGGGTTATCCACTACCAATGTGTTATTATCAATGAGATCTTGCACTAAACCTTTAAATGTCCAACAGACATTAAGGTCATGCCCTTTCCTTCTATGGAATCTATAAAAAAGATCCTCTCTATAGCCCTTAGGCTTTGGCGCATTAGGATCAATTGTTGGAATCTCTGGCAGATTAATCAAGTTTGCCACTGACAAACGGTCAAACAAGGAGTCCCTAGACTCAGTGTATGGTGTAAATTGCCGCCTAGGGTGACGCTGCTGATTTTGATCTTGTTTTTTATTATCTTTCTCATAGTTATTGTGAGGCACCGCCTGATAATTAGCCTTTGGAGGCTGTGTTGCTTGGGCAGGCGTAGGGGCATTGATAGCAACTTGATTGACCGCGACGGGTGTCTGTTGCGTATTCCCTATTTTGGTGCTCTTATTCCACTCTTTTTCTTAGGCTTGGCAATTTTGCCATCCTGTATCTTGATCTCTTCGATAACTCTAGCTTGCGCCAGAGCTTCTTCTAAAGTGGCGTATTGCTGTAGCTGCAATAGCACAGAGATCTTTCGCAAATAGCTCTTTGCGAACATTTGAGTTAGGTCGGACATAGGAGGGAGGTAGGACAGCTTTGAAAGCACCGTCCTCCATCGATTCCCATATGCTACCATAGATTCCTCCTCATACTGCTTGAGGCTAGCTAGATCACTGAGTGACGCCTTTTTCTTTGTATTGAAAGCAAAACGTTCTAGGAATGCGTCCACTAGCTGATCCAAGTTGTAGATGCTATGCTTCGGTAGATGTGTAAACCAATCCGAGGCAGATCCTATGAATGTGGTTATGAATGTTCTTAATAGCAATGCATCATTGTCTTGTATACCAAAGCATTGGCTCAAAAATCGAGTCACATGCTCTTGAGCATCTTCATCCCCTTTAAAGAGTGCCAACTGGGGCAGCTTGAAATGTTCGGGGTATGGAGGTGCTGGCACTGATGGATGCACTCGGATGACTACGGAGTTGGCGTAAGGTAGGCTTTTGGGGCCCAACAGTCTTGAGTTCCATAGTCTCTAAGCATTCTAACAACACTTTGTATGCATCAGAGGACGTAATCTCCTCCTCCTTGGTTTGTTCCCACTGTGGGTTGCGGGGAACTTGAGGCCTTTGGATGGATAAATGGGTAGCATCCCTTCTGCCTTGATAGGGCATTTCAGCCCACTCTTCTTCTTGGTCATAATCCTCATAATCTTCTTGAGGAGTGTTTGGCCTAGGCCTGTAAACATGGATGGGTGCCCGTGGAGGATGCCCATCACGGTTGCGGGGAGTGGCCTCCCGCTCGGGCTAGGAGGTCTTGGAGGCGGTGCTTGCTGACGTCGCGGAGACCTGTCTCGCACTAAGGGGTTGTGCCTCACATACATCTCAGATTGCTGTGCACGAGGAACTGGGGCCTTCTCAAGCGCATTGTTGTGAAGCAATTCAGTTGTCTGACGCTGAATGCGCTCTTGATTAAGGCGACACAAATGTTCTAATTTCTGTTGGTCTTGCCTAAGCCACATGATTTGCGCTTGGCGGGTGGCTAGTTGGGCAAATGCCAAGTCATTTTGTTCCATCGTCTCTTGTTTAAGAGGCCTAGATGTCTCCCCTACATATCTATTTCGATCATGGTGCTCTGAGACCCCTATATGTTGCTTCCCTCTGTCGAGGTTGGCAACATTAACTTGAAGCTCTGGTCTCAATGAGCGATCTGGATATAAAGCAGGTGTAGACGTGCATCATTTCCGCACTGAGTACTATTCTTGAGGAATGTAGTGATCCTCCTCACTCTCTCTGTGATATGCATAAAAAGTGCGGGCAGAATTGTCTTGCCTTGTCGGGAGAACCTGATGTTCTGGATATGGTCTACTGTGTCCGACATTAATCAGGGGTAAATTAGGAGCAACAAAATCATATGGTTCCTCCTTTTGGACCCTTTGTTGTTCTAGAGCAATACACAATGCTTCATCACTAGGCCACCCAAAATGAACTTCCAAAGGAGGCCTCGTACTTAGACCAAGTGCTACATATTGGTTATTTTCTTGAAAAGATTCTTGTTGCTTAGGAGTTCCCCTTAGGGAGGGGGTTCTATAGTCTTGTCTATTGATGGCATGAGTTGGAGTGCCCCTCAAGGAGGTGCCTCTAGAGCCATGTTCTATGACTGTATGGGTTGGAGTGCCCCTCAAGGAGGTGCCTCTAGAGCCATGTTCGGCATGGTGTGAACTAACTTGTGTACCCTACCGTCGAGGCGGGATGGCCAAGTCTTCAGGGCTATATCGGAGACGATTTGTCTCTCTTGGTGCATTTTCTGCAGCTTCTGCCCGTGATTGGGCTTGGCTACGAGTAAACACCATGGTAATGCTAACCTAAAGATGCAAAAATTCTTTTTATGATTTTTTTTTTTTTTTGTCTAAACAGAAAATAGCATACACACACAAGCAATGATTATCTCTTTTAAAGATTAATAGTGTGCCCTAAATCTGGTTTAGTGTGTTTTTGTTGTTTGTTTTGTTTTTGAAAATTTTTGTGAAACGTTTAAATGCAATTATGAAGGCTCTTATGACTCCCAAAATGGTCGCCCCTTCAATATACCATTGCCGGACCGATATACCAACCTCTCTATATACCCGCCCTTACGTGAGGGAGACTATAGGTACGTGAGAGCAGATGATACGTGGAACATAGGCGGTACGAAAGGGGAATCACTCTGTTTATGACACCTACCATAGAAGACTTATCCTCATGCGCTAGGAATCACCCTAGCTACACTCGGTCAGCTTTCGTCAGGATTTACGTCTAGCAACAGTCGCGATCGAGGTAATGGATGCAATATCTCAAGCCAAAGTGATAATGGAATCCACCTTTGGTCTTGCTCAAGGGTTGGGGTTTTACGACCAACGCCTTGTGTTTAAAATACCACGTGGTGTGTGGGGTTCATTTTAATTTGCAAAAATTGAAACAGGCAAACGAAAAAGAAATCTTTCCCTAAGCCATACAAAACTGAAAACCAAAAAATAGAAAATAGAAATTTGACAGAAGCTTTAAAAAACCCCTACCTCTTCTCTGCCCAATAGGATGTTTCTGATTTGCTCTAAAAAATGCACAGAACTATACTCGTCCCTGGGTGAGGCGAATATCAGAACAGTAATCGTTCCAGGGTGAGACGAATAGTATATTCGTCCCGGGGTGAAACGAATACCAATTCTGTAATCGTCACTTGCAGAAACGAATAACAGTCTGATGATTGAAAATAGGTACCTGTAATCAAAACAAGCAATTTCAGATCAGTAATCTAACCTAAAAAAAATAGAGGACAGAGGTCCCACCGTGATCGCCATTGAAAACACGAGATTCCGAAAACAAAAAGGATAAACTAAAAATGCAATGTAAACGAAACTAAAATAACGCTTAAACCCTATGTTATTGAAAAATGCGTAAAAAGAAAGAACATGAACACAAGATATCAAAGCAATATAAAAAATGGCCCTTTTATTGATATGCTTTTCAAATTTGTGTTACAATGCGTCTCCTTCCTTTTTAGGGGATAGGAGCGTTAAATGTTGGTCTTTTACAACTTGTTTCAGAATTCCTTCTTCCGCGTGCCCACATATAAGATGGGCGAACCAAAACGTTGTCGCCGCTTGCGTTGGTAAAGGTAGATTCCTCGTTGCTCCTCTAATGCTGCAAATCTGCGTTCAAAGAAACAAACAAAGAATCAGTAGCACCTGTGTATGAAAAATAAAAGATAAATCTAACGATGGTTAAAATGAGTCTAAATAAACTAAAAAACTTGACAAAAGCATAAACATGAAACTAGCTAAATACTACAAAAGAAATAGTCACCAAAAGCAATAAAGCGGGGGGTGCCCGAAGGCAAACCACCCGTGGGTGAAACTTTGCTTCGACACCAATCCGCTTGGGATGGGTCCGAAACCTGATGTGATGTGTTGTCGGCAAATTGGTAGGATATTGTGGTCAGAAAAATCGAGGTTGGTTCTTGATTCGTGCCTTCAAAAGTCACCCAATAACCTCTCTTTCGATTAAGAGATTATGGATGTTGAAAGCACAAATCGCAAGTAAGTGAATTAGCAAGCACTTCGTCGCTCAAAATGCTCCTTCTCTCGTATATCTTTTGGGTGAGGAAGCTCACCATTTTATAGACCCAAGGGGTCTCTTTGAATTAACATGCAAAAGTGTTTCTTTGCATGAATGCTTTTTTGTGAAGAGAAGACTTCTTCTTGATCAAGGGCTTCTTAACTCCCTCTGTGCATGTCTTTGTATGTTTTAGAAAAACTCACTCGCACTCCCATGCAATGAAGGGATAGCTAAGTGGCAAATCTGAGTTGTCTTAAAAAGCTCACTCTCATTCCCATGCAGTGAAGGGAGAGTCAATTGGCAGATATGAGTTGTCAAAAGAACTCACTCGCACTCCTATGCCATGCAAGAAAAGCTAAGTGGCAGTTCTGAGTTGTCATGCATCGAGATCTGACTTTTTGTCGGTCAAACCTGGCGTTCGTCCCACCCCAAAGCGAGCGCTGGTAATCGTCTCTGGGTGAGACGAGTATCAATCCACACTCGTCCCTGGGTGAGACGAGTACAAATCCGCACTCGTCCCTAGGTGGAGCGAATAAGTAGCAAAGTGTCTAAAAGGTGCCAAATTGATCCTTGACTTGTAAAACTGCTGTGTGAGTGGTTAGAACCACTGTTTAACCTCTGGGGGCTGCCCTGGGGCTGTGTGTGTTAGTGCGATCATTGCTTGTTGTCACATAATCGGATTGGTGCTGTTTTGGTGTCTACACTAACATAGCAAACCTATAACAAGAAATCCTACAACAGACAACCCGTAGCAAGGATCCTATAGGAAGGAAAAAATAGCTCTAACTTAAAACATCCAATGAGCATTATGGGCCTTCCAAAGATAATATTGAAGACCAATTGGCCAAAAAAAATGCCCAATTGAAATCAAAATTCAAAATTTTGAAGATCCTGTATAAATATGGAACTCTAAAACTTTGGGATCCGACACAACAAACCTATAGCTAGAAATCCTATAGTAGGTAACTTGTAGCTGGTTCCTTCAGCTGGTCAAAACCTTCCATCCAACAATCTAGTTGGTTGCTACGGTTCCTTCAACTAGCCAAAACTTTCCACCCAACAATCCAGTTGGTTGCTGTAGTTCCTTCATTTGGATAAAGCCTTGCTAGGCCAAAGTTTTCCACCCAAAAAACTAGTTGGTTGTTGTGGTTCCTTCAGCTGGCCAAAGCCTTCCACCCAACAAACTAGTTGGTTGTTATGGTTCCTTCAGTTGGCCAAAGCCTTCCACCCAATGATCCAGCTGGTTGCTACATTTCCTTTAGCTAGCCAAAGCCTTCCACCAAGCAAACCAACTAGTTGTTGCAGTTTCTTCAGTTAGCCAAAGCCTTCCACCTAGAAAATGAGTTGGTTGTTGCGGTTTAAATTTTTTGGTTATCATTGACTTGTTTTTTTGTATATTTAATAATATATCTTGATAATATCATAATTATTGGTAGCATACATTAGTGCTTTGTGTAGCAACTAGTTTAAGGTTAGATAGATAGATATGTGTGTGTAATAATCCATGCAAAACATATATGAATTTTGGATATCTCAACCAATACTCCACTTTTATCATAAATTTAATTAAATTGTAAACAATAACTATAGACGAATAAGTGTGACACAAATTTTGTATCGGTTGCTATTACTATGGATTTCAAAAACAAATTATTTATTATTCAATTTCTTCAAACATTACTACTTTGAAATGATATAAATAACCATGCATAGTTATCCACACTATATAGACAATTAATTCATTACACTATATAAATACAACTTTAAGAAAAATTACTAACCTAGTTATATGTAAGAACCTTCTTTCATCATAGTAATTGAATGCCCTTGTCTATGTTTTTTATATTCATTCTAAATATTAGAATTATTTTATGTTCCACGGTGTCTCTAGAATGATAGAATAATGAGACACTAGGATGCTTCTCTGGGATGACATAGAGTTTATCCAAATTTTGAGACCACTCTAGGACGATACACACACACATAATCCTAAAATTAGATTTTTGAAGTAGAATTTATAGATATGTAACATAATGAACATCAAACATCCATCAAACAATAAAATGAAGACCATAGGCAATGAGGATTTTGAATTCATTGATTAGTTCAAGTTCCAATTACATAAACAAAATGCTAAGGCCTAAAAATAGTAATGTTGAAAGTGAAGCACCGAGTAGTGAAACACCAAATGTCTAATGAGTCAATCACTCTAATCATCAATATCCTCATTTGTGACATTGTGTATTATATTTGAATATTTGTCCTCATTACCATTACTATATGAATTAAGGGTTTTTATAGGAAAAGGCAATATCTCATACAATCACATAAATTAATACAAGATATACTTAAATAATTTAACCAAGACAATAAAGCAACATTGAGAGAAGGAATCATATATTAGTTGAGCTAATATTATCCTAATAAAAGCAAAAAATAATGAATGAGAATAAAGAGCTTACTACACTAAGATCATCCACAAAGCACATATAAAATTGAATTATAATGTAGAAAATAAAATACTTGATAACCTAAGGCATTAAGATAGTTTCAATTCATAAATAACGTCTAAAAAACACAATAAGAGATACTATGTTCAACTTATTATAACCTTATGTAATAAGTTATGATTTTTTATAATTATCTAAAATTTAATGCTTATGATCAAATCCATTATGATTAGTTCTTCCAAACATTAAAAGAAAGATTGTAATAACAAAGGGTTTATCCTGGGGAAGAAATGACCTTTGAGTTTTTAGAAAGTGAGCGATTATGCGAGGTTTTCATATGTGTTGAGTGCAAGCAGCTCCAGAGGTTATTTTTTGAGGCCTTTAGGCCCTAGCAACCAACATTTTTGTGGTTTTTGCTCAAGATTTTAGCGGGATATATTGCAGGGGACCCAATATGGGTTAGAAATATGTCTCTCAATAGATCTTCATGCTATGAAATTTATTGGCAACGAATTCCAAATTTCTACACGAAACAAAAGAGAAAAATCATACCTTTTCTCAACATCCAAGGCATGGATTAAATATATCTCGAAACAAGTTTCAAGCAGTTGATCAAAGAATGGTTCAGATCTCAAGCGAATCTAATGCTAAGGAGCACCTCCAGAACAAATCCATTATGGAAACCCCTTTAAAGGGTAAGGATTTCAAAGACTTGACCCCAAAAATAAATTTTAGGGATGCCCTCCATGGTGGATAGCCTCAACCTAATGCTAACATTAATCTTAGGGTTTCTCATAAACCTTTGAGAATGCCTAAGATTGATCCTAGGAAAACTGAGTTTGGATGCCTTAGGGTAGTTGATGGAACTTCGATTGTTAAGCTTGATATGGGTGTCATTCATACTATCATACAAGATTTGAAAAAAAAAATGACTAATTTGTTGTTTCTTGGGTTTTTGTCCAAGCCTATCTACTTTCAAAGTTTGGGCTGCAAAAAACTAGAAAACAAAAGGTGAATTACAAATCTCTATCTATCCAAATAGTTATTTTATTATTTTATTTGCTAATAATGAAGATCTAGAGAAAATATTTCAAGGGGTCCCTGGTTATTTGGAAGGGTGGGGCTTTTCATGAAGCCTTGGCATACAAAATTTAAAGTCGAAGAAGAGATGCCTTCTACAAGTCCTGTTTGGGTTAGACTCTTTGGCCTCCCAGTTGAATTCTGGAATCCATCTATTTTTTCTTCAATTGGAAACTCTTTGAGAACTTTTATGATGACTGTTGATTGTACTAAAAAAATTGAACATATTATTTATGCTCATATTTGTGTTTTAATGGATTTTGACAAACCCCTACCTAAAAAAATCTCATTAAGATTTGGGGAGGACACTTGGGAGCAAGTGGTGGACTGTAAGAACATTCCTTTTTATTGTAGAATTTACCATGAATGTGGTTATTTGGCTAGTGTCTGCCCAAATAAAATTATAGATCAAAAGAAAGAGGATACAACTTAACAGGTTTTCAAATGCCTAAGAAGAAGAATACTCAGAAAAAACCAGTTATGAAGGATCAATCAAAGTTATCAACTAATATGTTTGAAATTCTTTCCACAAATGATGTATTGGGTGAGGAAGAGAAAATAATGGAGATAGAAATCTTAGAAACACAATTTAAAGATGCATGAAAGGACTCAAAGACAAACCAATAAATAAAGGTTTTCAACAAGAAAAAAGGAGGAAATATACACAAGAAAACAATCTTTTAAATGTTGAGACTTTTAATAATACAAGTCCCAATATAGTCTATGTTGAACCTTCTAGTAACACTTTGGATTTGTTTACATTCTTCGAGGTTAGAAGCCATCCCATATTCAATTGGGGTAAGTCAAGAAATAGGAAAAAAAACTAAATATGGATTCCAACCAAAAGGCAGGTCACAAGACCAATCAACATCATATGGTAAAAGAAGGTGAAAAGCTTGTAGAGGAAGGTAATATTAATGCCCTTACCAGTTTTTTTAACCTTGGTATTAATGAAGATCATCACTTGTAATATTAGAGGACTCAAGGGGAGTCTTTCAAAACAAAATGAAATTAGAAGAATGATTCAAACAAACCATCCACATCTTGTTTTCCTTCAGGAAACAAAGATATCAATAGAGGAAATGGATTCAATTGCTAGTAAAATTTGGCCAACTGAAAAAGTTGCTTCCCTCAGTTCCCAGAGGGAGTTCTAGTGGCATTGCTTGCCATTGGGACCCAAAAGAGGTATTTATTCACCATATTGTTGGCATTTAGGGTCTTTTGGCTATAACTATTCAAAGTAGACATTCTAACCAAATTATGCTTTGCATAACTGTTTATGCTTTGACTACTTTAGAGGAAAAGAGAAGATAGTGGAAGGATATAACTTATATTATATCTCATTTTACTGAAGCTTGGATCTTTATTGAAGGAGATTTAAGTACCATCCTCTCTCTAGATGAGAAAATAGGGGGAAATAGAAATTTTGACAAAAGCACTGACCTCATGAGTGAATATATTGCAAACCTTCATCTTATGGACATCCAGCCAAATAATGGCCTTATGAATTGGTCTAACAAAAGGCAAGGCTTACCTTGTATCATGGAGAGATTGGATAAGTTATTGTTCTTTGGAATTTTCTTAATCCATGGTCACATTCCTAAGGTGAAGACTCTTAACAATGTTGGTTTGTATCACTAGCCAATCATGGTGGAAATTTAGAAAACCAATGCGAGTTTCTTTCCTTTTCAATTTTAGTTAATGTGGATTAGAGATAGTTCCTTCAGACCTTGAGTGCACCAATTGTGGAAGGAAGGTAAACCAAGGTATGAGACTAAGATGTTTTGTTTTTCCAAAAGGTTGCAATACATTAAATCCAAAATCAAGATTTGGAACTGGAAGGAGTTTGGAGATGTTCAACAAAAAAAACATGAAGTTATTGCTCAACTTAAAAATTTAAATAAGAAAATTTGTTTAGATGGCCTCACAAAGAGTAGAAGTATAGATGAAATTAGACTCACAACTCAATTAGAGGAATGGGAAAAAAGAGAAGAACTCTTATGGAAGCAAAAATCTAGGATCCAATGGCTCAAAGAAGGAGATTGAAACACAAATTTCTTCCACAAATCTCTTCTAGCTTGAAGATCTCACAACTTTATTTCTTCCCTAAAATCTGATTCTGGAGACATTGTCTACACTTGGGATGGCATGAACTCTATTGTTGTCAATTACTTTTCCAATCTATTTGCTATTGCACCTCTTGATTCGACTTCTCAACAAAATATTCTTTAAGAGATCCCTACTCTTATCACTTCTGAGAAGAACTCAATTTTGACTGCTCCAGTTACTATCAATGAGCTTCAACATGTGGTTTTTAAAATACAAAAAGGAAAAACCCTAGGTCCTAATGGTTTTACCATTGATTTCTATCAAGAGTTTTGGGATATGCTTCATGCAGATTTATTAGAGGTGGTGGAAGAAGCCAAGAAAGCCAAAGCAATTTTGAAGGTTATAAATAAAACTTATATAGTTGTTGTCCCAAAATCTCAAGAAGCAAATCATATCTCAACTTTTAGACCTATAGGTTTATGTAATGTCCTTATCAAAATTATTACAAATATCATGGCAGAAATTCTGAAGCCTCTTTTGCATAATATTTGTAGATTAAAAATACATGCCAAACAAAAATAAATAATCACAATGACAGAGTACAGAATAGTTGCACAAAAACAAACGATTTCTATTAATCGATGGAGTTTAAAAACTCATTTTTGAATACAACTGGGCCTGTAACCCTTTATTTGTGATACACAGTTACAAATTATGCTAGGGTTCTCTGAAACCCTAGCTGGCACGAATGGTGGCGCTTCCGAAGAACGTATCTTCAATCTCAATAGAGTGAGTGGGCTTTGTTGTATCCCTCGCTTGGACCACTCCAGCTTAATCAGCTGCCATAAATAAACTGGATCTGTTATCAAAAACCTGCACACATTAACACTATCAAGGAGTTAGAAATTAATGAGAGGGCTCCATCGCGTGAGCCCTCGAAACAATCTAAAACCCTATAAAAATGGAATGCAGGAAATCAATAACAAATTAATACATAAACTACGGTTACTTGCTTTAAACTAATTTATACCTGTTCTCTGTTAACGTAGCTAGACCAGGCGACACCTGGAAGTAATGTTGTTGTCAGAATAGGCTACGAAAGGTGCCCTGGTGCACTCGTCGAATGCCCGCGTGCTTCTGGATCTGGATTACAGACGCCGGTCTGAGTCTGTGGCTATAGGTAAACGCCCGTGGGCACTTGGTAAACGCCCGTGGGCACTTGGTGAAGGGGTAAACGCCCGTGGGCACTTGCGACAGGAATGGGAGATTCTGCAGAGTGCTGCAGAAGGAATGGCGGCAAAAGCGATGACGAAAACGGTGATAGATGCGGCGAAAAGGGTAGCAGAAGAGAGGAGATAGCAGTAGAAGAATTAGAATAAAAAATAACGCATAGGAGATAGAAGTAGCAAAAGACATAGGGTTTGAGCCATCAAGGTGACTCAATTTATAATCCACTCTTAGGGCACACTTTAGGGTTTTAACGACACTTTGAACGTGTGGCTAAGATTAAAGCGGATCCAAGGGTAGAGAATAAATCTTGGTTGTGGAATGGATTAAGATGGATGGACGGATGAGATTAAATGAAGGATGGACGGCTCAGATTAAATAACTTAAACTATTATTTAAATATATATATTAAAATATTAAAATATTAAAATATAAAAATATATATATAAATATTAATTTAAATAAATTTGGGGATGAAAAATGGCGGAAAAGGTGAAATTGGGCCAAATAATGGCAGGAAAGTGTGGATTTGGGCCAAATAATGGCGGAAAGGTGGATGACCGACACGTGGCTAACAGGAAGGTATAGATGACTTGCAAGTGGTCGGATTTTGGTGTCTACAGATGCCCCTTTTTGAGCCGCTTTGTGTGAAGACACAATGCAACACAAAAACTTAGGACACCTGAAAAGCTGGATTAGACGCAACTCTCTCTCAAGACTAAAGCACAACTTTGAAGACCAAAGAATAAAAGAATATTTAAAATTTTATCAGCTTACCCCCTCAATTGGCGAGCGAGAATGACTCTCACGAGCCAATTGGAAGAAATTCGGAAGAAAATGAACCGTTTTTGCCCCAACGGTGAAAAAGGGGTTGGTGTATGAACCATCTGTTTATGTCCCAACAGAAAAGGGGTTGGTGTACAGACCAGAAAAGAATATGATTGAAGACGATATGAGTGATGTGAAAGATTAACCATTTTCTGCCCCAACGGTTAGAAAGGGATTTTTGCCAAATTTTAAATTCCATGATCATGTAAAATGAATTTTACTATTAGGAAAGTTAAAAATTGATAACGGATGCCCCAACTCCTGTGGGTGAATCCACACTGTTGATGAAATTGCCTTGTTGGCGCCATTGATATGCAGAGATGCAATATGAAAGAGTCCAGAACTTCAAAGATGCTCCTAGTGACTATATGGATAATTCCTCGGGTCGGAACCAATCAACCTAGGTAGCCTCAATCTCTAGCAAGACTCAAAATAATGATGATATTAAAGATTGTCCATGTTTAAGGCCCCATGAACTAGGCCATCAATGACGATTGTTGAGCAAATTAATCTTGGTATGAGGTCACTTGAAAAGTAGAATACCCAAAATTGATTTCCAATTTTCAAACAATGAAATAATTGATGATGATAAATGGTAAGTGTCCTTATGGTGGTTTAATCCTCTTACCGAATTGCATGGATGCAAATCGCTGCAATCGCCAAGGTGATAGAATATACTACTAGATACGAGGTTTACTTTAATTTAATTTGGCAAAAATATGCATGATGAAAGAAGAATGAATGAAATTGACGATAGCTCAGAAGAATTGATGAATGTTGTTAATTTTGTGAAGGTTTTGAATGTTTTTAACCCAATTTGTAAAACAATGATGAATGATGCGCTTTTTGAGCGAAATGACAAAATTTGTGTCCAAAATTGTTGTAACCTTCACAAAATGTTTTATTATGATAAGAAGAATGGATGGATGCAATTTGATGAAATTTGGAGGAGGTAAGCTTCAATTTTGTAAGTTTTGTTCTTTTATTCCATACTGACACCAAACGCCGGTATGCATTTGGAGGTGGCAGAAATGCCCGCCGGTGTTTGAATGCATCATGAAATGCCCCACTGCATCTGAATGTGCCATGAAATGCCCCACTCGCGTTTCGGGCGCCAAAACCAACTATTTAAACAGTTTCAGCGAGAATTTCGCTCATTTGTGCGTTCGAGCTTGAGAGAAGTGCGTCTGAGGGAGTGGAATGAAGAGAAGTGAAGTGAAAGGTTGTGTGGGAGAGTGAAGCACGCGGGAGCTATGGCGGAGATGGGAGTAGATGCGCCAGTGCAGCCAGATGAGGTATTTGTTTATTTAAGCAAGTACCTTTATTTGTTTTTTTTTTTTTTTTCGGAAAAAATTTGTAACCAATTTTTGTTTTGTTGTTTTGCAGCTTAGGGTGTTAGAGGCATGACACCGATTCTCCCCTATCATTCCGGGGATGAGGAGGTCATTGTACCAGGAAGACTGGGAGACATTGGAAGCAGTAGGGCTAGCGGAGGCAGCCCGATTGGAGGTAATTCGGGCAGATGAGGGGTACCTCTCGGCTTTGGCCGAGAGGTGGGATCCAGATCGGGGGACGTTCCAGCTCCCAACTGGAGAGATGACGGTGACGCTTGAGGATGTATACCACATCCTCAAGGTTCCCATGGAGGGGGCACGGGTGGAGGTTGGATGAGATAGGGCCACGGAGATGGCCAAGTTGTTTGGGGATGACTGGAGGGAGATCCGGACGGAGAGTAGGGGGATTCCTTACTTGGCCATGTATACGGCCAAGGAGTTGGTAGCGGTGGAGGCTCTGATGATGTTCGTATTGGCCAAAATTGTGGCCCCGAACAACACCGGTGCGTGTTTCCATGGAACTCGATGGGTGTAGTGAGCGAGATGCTCACTAATAGGGTAGTGTATGCCCGGGCGCCCGTTTTATTGGTGCAGTGTACCGGGAGTTGTATGAGGTTTGAATGCGGGGCCGGAAGGGCCTAGGCTACGCTTTGGTTCTCCAGCTGTCGGGCCGGGAGCACTTCGAGTGGCTCGATCGGAGGGGTTGCCATGTGCTTACCGGGACATGAGCCAGGCTTATGGTAGGAGATGGCTAGTGGCGGAGGAGAGACAACCGAGCCGTCCCGTGAGATCGGGGCAATGGTATAGGAGTTTATGGGCAGACTTGACAGATGCCCAAGTCATTTGGAGGCCCTGGCGGGAGGCACAGTGGATCGATGATGGAGAGCACCTGAGATGGGTGCATCAGGCTAGATGGGTAGTGGGTCGGGGCCACAACGAGGCGAAGTACATACAGATGTCTCGAGTGCTTCGCCAGGTCGGATTGAGACAGGATGTCCCCGGTGAGCCAGTGCGCTACCGGAGGCACATATCAGAGGGGGATTTGCCGTGTGCCGAGCCGTGGAGGGAGGCGACAGAGGACGATGAGGACATGGAGATCCTCGACATGGACGACGTCGGGGTAACAACTGAGTATGCAGCATGGATGGCCGCAGAGCCGAGGTGGGAGCCACCATTAGTGGTCGTTGGAGCTGGAGAGGACGAGGGAACCGCAGAGGTTCCCAAGCGCAGGGAGGGTCCCCGCCTTCGAGCTGACAGTCGAAGGTGAAAGGGGAAGATGGTATGACAGACACCGGGGAGCAGAGATGACGAGGAGGATGATGGCGAGGGCCTAGGAGAGGCCATGGGAGAGACTAGGGAGGTACCCCCTAGCGGGCACGAGGATGATCTGGCGCAGCTGCAGCAGCAGATAGCAGAGCGCGATGCTATGCTAGCTGTCCAGGATGAGAGGATAGCTCGGCTAGAGCAATAGGTTGCAGAGCGGGATGCCCTGATAGCTGTTTAGGAGGGGAGGATGGCCCAGATGCAGGCGGACTTGGATGGAGCGACTAGGGTGCCCCAGGATGACAGGGTGACGAGACTCCAGGTAGAGCTAGCGGAGCGGGAGCGACGACACGGGATAGACATATCTAGACTTAGGTCTAGGACTCGTTATACTGAGGCTCTAGAGGACACATTGTTTAGGCATCACATTGTGTTGCCTGATCCTCCATCCTCCTCTGTCTCTAGGCATAGTGAGTCTAGGCACACCACTAGGTCTAGGGCTCCTACTAGGTCACAGGGATCCTCTTTTGATGGTTAGCTTAGTGCTTAGATGCACTCTTTATGAGCCTTGGTGCTCTATTGTATTTTGTAGCCTTTTCGCATTCATTGTACAGTTTGACCTTTATACATATATATATATACACGGCTTTTATTTATTTGGTGTTTTACTCTCTTTTGTGTGAATGCCTATGTTTTTGTGATGCATATTTTTATATGTTTTAATGCATATGTGATGGAATGGAATGCAAAGTTATAGATGATTAATGCGAGACTAAGTAAATGAAATATGCACTAAGAAGCACTCATACTTTTAGATAGTTAGATTTAGCCAACTGTTATCATATTTGTTTAATCAGGGGCACCGAACTTGGTAGCTTGTGAATGGATGACGTATGGAATGACATGAATATGGAAGAAGATATGGAGGTTGATATGGAAGAAAATATGGAGGAAGACTGTTTTACAAAGACTCAAACTGCTAGTGGTATCAAACAAACTTACTAATACTGCCTAATTCAACTAGGACCAAATGTGTGTGCATGTGAGTTCATTAACCAAATCAAAAGCATGGTAGTGACTCTAGGCAATCAAAAACCTGTGTGTGTGCAAGTGTGTTCATTAACCTCATCTTGCGCAAATTAGGTAACCCTGTTATGGAGAAGACCCCAAAGCTAGTTTGTTCGTATGAGCATTCAGAGGTCTCTTTTTTAGGAGAGACATGTCGCCACGCAATGAGTATACTCCACTGCCATCAAGCGTCTATAGCCCCGATGAAGGTTAACTCCATAGTCCATGTTGTTTTTGACCTTTGTAAGCCTTGGGGATGACTACCTATCCGTCCGATCGGACAAGTAGTACGATCCTTACAACTTATTTGGGATCAGTGGTGTGTGAAAAATGTTCATTTCCTTAAAGCTTTGGGGAATCGGATTCTCAACCGAAGTATGATGAGAATTTTACCCTATCCTTACTACTCTGTTTATATTTATATTTTGTGATTGCTTGTGATAGTGGTAAGAACCACTATTTTATGGACTATGTTTGCATGATAGGACATACGAGGATTACCCTGTTCACTTCGAGGCACAACCCAAGGATGGTGTTATCTCTCTTTGACACAAGATATTTTTAAGATGTGAAAATGTGATAGGTTCAAGACCGCTTTTGAAATCATTTCCCAATACTCAAGATTTTATTTAGTGTAATTTGTGATATGGCCCTAGAGAACTTTGACATGCATTTCAAAGTTTGCTTAAAACACTAGAAATGGCTGAGTGACTGAAAACATTTTGGCAATGTAAATATGTGCAAATGGAAAATGGATGTACGAATGACAATTCGGTTTGATGGATTTTGTGAAGGTGCCCCTGATTAAGGCAACATGAATTTTGCTTGACCAAATTTTATATCTAAAAGATAGAATGGTCTCTAACATGATATGCAACTATGGCTGAAAATGAAATGTTATGGTTTTCAATGAGATGTATGCACATGAAATGCAATGTTTTTGAATGAGATGTATGCAACTAACAATGAAATGCAAATTCTTTTTATTTTATTTGTTTTTTTTTTTTTTTACAAGCCATGTATATATGTACATATAAAATTCAAACTATGCGTAGAATGCTCTCAAGTGTATAACATTAAGTGGTTCGGGTTCTTCCTCTCCCTCTAAACTGGCAAGTCTATAAGTTCCATTACCCACTCTTTCAGTGACCATATATGGACCTAACCAATTAGCCACGAATTTATCTCGAAGATGCGGCAATGCATTGGTGTTTTGCTCTACTCGTTCCTCTGATGATAGACTTTTAGCCAGTTTCACAATTTGGGTGCCATCTTGGTCTGTACTAAGGTCTACATCGATAGTTTCTTCAATAGACATGTGGGAACCTTCCTCAAGCTGATGGGGAGTAGGGATCAGATTTATGTCATCTAAAATGTCATCAGGCTCCTGCGCCTTGCTCTCGTCTTTGTTTGCCTGGAAGACCTCTGGATTAGAAGATGAAGGTGAATGTGGAGGTGAAGGAGGAATGTAGTTGGCGAAAGCCCTTAACAATTCCTCGAAAAGGATGAACTTTGAAATAGATGGAGATGAAATCCGATCCATGTCAATTAGGCTTGGGTTGATCGGGATTGGCTTATCCGGATCATATGGATTATGGAGCGAGGTGAATAAGTCTTCAAAATTCATTATCGACTTATGGAAGAAAGGATGGGCGGAATGGAAAGGAACACCGGTGAAGACCTCAAAAGACTTGGAAGCCTACGCTTTTCTGTAAAACTGACTTCAAACACCCACAGGAGTCTGCACAGGCTGAAACGCACTTCTGCATTTTGTATTGGACTTCCAGACGCCCCTTTGCGTCTGCTGCATTTTCTGCAAGCTCAGAAACCCTAGTTCACTGGAACAACGAATTTCGCGATTTCTGGAACCTGCAAAATGAAACAGAAAACAAGAACAGATTAGTAAAGCAAGTATTTAAAAATATGAAACCCTAGGGGGTCCCACCGTGATCGCCATTTGTAGATTAAAAATACAATGCCAAACAAAAGATAAAACCACAATAACGGAGTACAGAATAGTTGCACAAAACAAACGATTTCTATTAATCGATGGAGTTTAAAAACTCCTTTTTGAATACAACTGGGCCTGTAACCCTTTATTTGTGATACACAGTTACAAGTTATGCTAGGGTTCTCTGAAACCCTAGCTGGCACAAATGGTGGCGTTTCCGAAGAGTGCATCTTCAATCCCAATAGAGTGAGTGGGCTTTGTTGTATCCCTCGCTTGGACCACTCCAGCTTAATCAGCTGCCATCAATAAACCGGATCTGCTATCAAAAACCTGCACACATTAACACTATCAAGGAGTTAGAAATTAATGAGAGGGCTCCACTGTGTGAGCCCTCAGAAACAATCTAAAACCCTATAAAAATGGAATGCAGGAAATCAATAACAAATTAATACATAAAATACGGTTACTTGCTTTAAACTAATTTATACCTGTTCTCTGTTAACGCAGCTAGACCAAGTGACACCTGGAAGTAATGTTGTTGTCAGAATAGGCTACGAAAGGTGCCTTGGTGCACTCGTCGAATGCCCGCGTGCTTCTGGATCTGGATTACAGACGCCGGTCTGAGTCTGTGGCTATATGTAAACGCCCGTGGGCACTTGGAAAACGCCCGTGGGCACTTGGTAAATGCCCGTGGGCACTTGGTGAAGGGGTAAACGCCCGTGGGCACTTGCGACAGGAATGGGAGATTCTGCAGAGTGCTGCAGAAGGAATGGCGACGAAAGCGACGACAAAAACGACGATAGATGCGGCGAAAAGGGTAGCAGAAGAGAGGAGATAGCAGTAGAAGAATTAGAATAAAAAATAACGCATAGGAGATAGAAGTAGCAAAAGACATAGGGTTTGAGCCATCAAGGTGACTCAATTTATAATCCACTCTTAGGGCACACTTTAGGGTTTTAACGACACTTTGAACGTGTGGCTAAGATTAAAGCGGATCCAAGGGTAGAGAATAAATCTTGGTTGTGGAATGGATTAAGATGGATGGACGGATGAGATTAAATGAAGGATGGACGACTCAGATTAAATCACTTAAACTATTATTTAAATATATATATTAAAATATTAAAATATAAAAATATATATATAAATATTAATTTAAATAAATTTGGGGATGAAAAATGGCGGGAAAGGTGAAATTGGGCCAAATAATGGCGGGAAAGTGTGGATTTGGGCCAAATAATGGCGGGAAGGTGGATGACCGACACGTGGCTGACAGGAAGGTATAGATGACTTGCAAGTGGCTGGATTTTGGTGTCTACAATATTATTTCTCCTGAACAAGGGGGTTATGTGAAGGGTTTCAAATAGTGGATGAGATAGTTTTTGCTCACAAAGCCATCCATTCCATGGAAATGCAAAAATATCCATCTATGTTCATTCGTTTAGACTTATATCAAGCTTATAAAAGAGTGGATTGGCACTTCCTTGTCAAATTTTTAAGGCAATTTGGATTCTTTAAGGATTGAATGGACTGAATTATGGGATGTATCTCTTTAGTGTCCTACTCTGTTCTTATAAATGGTAGGCCTTCTCAAATATTCCCTACTTCTAGAGGTATTAGGCAAGGTGACCCCCTCTCCCCTTATTTATTCATCATTCTTATTGAATGCTTAGGAATGACTATAACCAAAAATAGAGAAAACAAAACCCTTAAGGGAGTTACCATTGCTCGTGGATCTAGGCCTATTTCTCATCTTCAATTTGTTGATTGTAACATAAAAAAAGAACACCATTGCAATAAAAATGACACATTGTATTATATTTGAGAAAGTCCCTTTTGATACAATTTGACCCTTTTAGGGTGCATTTTACAATAAGATGTGCCAAACGAGGAATCCCTTTTACAAATCAAGGATGGTGTCTTTCGCTTCTTCTATGCCACAATCAATGTTGGAGGTGGGTTTTTTGTGACCACCGAGATGGATTTGAACTTGTTGAATCTGTAACCTGCACACATGTAAAGAGACAAGGGTTTAGTAGCACCTGTCTAAATGCATCTAATGAAATAAATAATGTAAATTGCATAAAATAAAATGAATATGATTATTGCTTACATGAGTGATTATTTTAGCAACATAATATTAGCATTCCCCTTCCTCCTTTTTCTTGGTCATCATGTGATGGTGCCTTTATAGGCCTTTGAGGATTTTGGAGGGAAGGATAGGTGGCAATCTAGGGCTGCCATATGGTAGGGGGAGTTAGAGTGAGTCACTTAGAGTGCCTCACTTAACTGGGGTGATGTGGCTAATGGGTGAGTGTAAGTGGAGTGAAATGTGGAGGATGAGTGAGTGCAACTGAGGTGATGTGGCTTGATGAGTGAGTGCAAGTGTAGTGAAATATGGAGGATGAGTGAGTGCAAGTGAGGTGATGTAACCAATGAATGAGTGCAATTGTGGTGATGTGGCTAATGAGTGATTGCAAGTGAGGTGATGTAACCAATGAGTGAGTGCAACTATGGTGAAGTGGCTAATGGGTGAGTGCAAGTGTAGTGAAATATGGATGATGTCCCATGTGAAGGGACAAGGGTGACATGAGTGTGTGAGATGTGGCATGGGGTGATGGTGATGTGGCCAGGATACATATCAAGTGGGGAGACAGGGTATCTTGTGCAGGTTTTCATATGCCTAAGTTTGGACTTAGACATATATTTTACTATGCAAATTAATGTGGTGTGATGCAAATGGTGTTTTTGTGAATGCCTAGGTTTTTGTGTCTATAGATACCCCTTTTTGTACCACGTTGTGTGAAAAAATGATGTGGTGCAAAAACCAATGACACCTATCTTTATTGGATGAATGGAATCAAATCTTCTCGACACACAAGAATGACCGATTTTTAAAAAAATTGATGAGATTTTGATTTGTTTGCTTACCTCCTCAATTGGCGAATGGGTAAAGGATGAAACCCACGAGCCGATTGACCAAATGTGGATGATGAAAAGAGGTGGATGATTGAATGATGTGAATTATGGATGCAAGTGGATGAAATTTTGATCAACTTGATACTCCAAGTTTAAGATTGTTCGTGTGGCTTCAAATTTGCCTTTGGTTTTGATGTTGTGTAAAATGTTGTGATAAAATCATTAACCACGCTTGTGAGTTCTAGGTCCTTGTGAATGTTAGTTTCTCCTATGCATCAGAACCAACGCATGGGAAATTTGAAACTCGAGTGATTTTTTATTTACCAAATGCTGATTTGATTGTTTTCTTCTTTTATACCCAACAGAAAGAGATTAAGGATAACCTTGTGCAAATTTGATTGAACATAGCCAAACTCAAAGATTGAGGGACCTAGCATACCATAGTGATTTTTTTGGATAAATATTCTTGGTGAGCTACCCATTTGACCGGATTGCATGGATTGCTAATAACTACAACCACCAGGTGTATAGGGTTAGTCACTAAGTACAAGATGCACTCAATGATTTTGTAGTGATGATGATATTTGTGATATGCATGATTTTATGGCAATGATGGTGAAAATGATAATGGTTGTGATTATTTTGAGGGGTTTCTCATGATTTATTTTTTGTTTTTGGGTTTGCTCATTTTTGTGTTGGAGAAAAGTGCATTTTATTGCTTTTTGGATACTTGCTCGTTTTGAGGAGGAGCAAGGAAATCTTATTGCTTTTTGGAATGCATTTGTTTACTTGCTCACTTTGAGGAAGAGCAAGGGATTTTATTGCTTTTTGGAATGCTTTTGGGATACTTGCTCACTTTGAGGAAGAGCAAGGGATTTTTATTGCTTTTGTAATACTTTTGGGATACTTGCTCGCTTTGAGGAAGAGCAAGGGATTTTTATTGCTTTTGTAATGTTTTTGGGATACTTGCTCATGTTGAGGAAGAGCAAGGAATTTTTTTTTGGATGAAGGTGGAGCTTGTCCTTTTGTCAACTTCCGGCTTTCTAGACCATGCACATAATTGGACGAGCAAGGGAAACCTTTCACTTTTGGCAAGAACAACACATGACTTCATCATTACTAAGCTTCACAATGTTTTAATGTGTTTTGATGTGCGTGGTCCAAGAGGAAGCTTGATTAACCAGGAACAACCTGTAGCACCTAAATATTATTCAATTTTTATTTAAGGTTGTTTGAAACAGTAGGAGTGGTTGAGTGACTGAAAACACCTAGATTTTTTTTAGCAAATATGTTAATGACCAAAGGACCACTTAGAAAGTTGTAAATAATTATGACTGGTGCATTAATGACTAATGCTAAACCGAAGGTGTCCCTGATGAAGGCAACAAGACATAGTACTAACAATTATTCATGACTTTAATGAATACAAATGGTACGATTGTGCAAATGTCATGAAAGTGGAATGTGTGAATGCAATGAAAGTGGGATTGTGAATGTGATGTATTAAAAATACAATGTGTATGAAAATATTTTTGTGTTTTATTATTATTATTATATTTTTTTGTTTTTTGGGTGTTTTTGAATTGAAATGTGACTAAAGGGGTTTGGTTCCTTTGGAGCTTTTTGAATTTCACGTGACCAAAGGAGTTTTGGTTCCCTTGGAACCTTTTGAATGGAAATTTACCAAAGGAGTGCCTCCCTTTGAGCATTTTAAAATGAGACTTGACCAAAGGGGTTAGGTTCCTTTGGGCCCTTTTGAATTGAGTGACCAAAGGAATACCCCCTTTGGAGCGTTTTTGATTGATGTGATCAAAGGGGTTTCCCCTTTGGAGCCTTTTAGATTGAATTGACCAAAGGGGTTTAGCTACTTTGGAGCTTTTTGAATTGATTTGACCAAAGGGATAACCCATTTGGAGCTTTTTTGATTTATTTGACCAAAGGGGTGTCCCCTTTGGAGCCTTTTGGATTGAATTGACCAAAGGGATACCCCCTTTGGAGCATTTTTGATTGAATTGACCAAAGGGATGTCCCCCTTGGAGCATTTTGAAATGATATTTGACCAAAGGGGTTATGTTCCTTTGGAGCCTTTTGAATTGAGTTGACCAAAGGGGTACCCCATTTGGAGCGTTTTTTATTGATTTGACCAAAGGGGTGTCCCCTTTGGAGCCTTTTGGATTGAATTGACCAAAGGGGTTTGGTTCCTTTGGAGCCTTTTTTTTTTTGCATTTTAAATTTTGATATGCATGTGGAAGGTGGTTCACTCCTAGGAGTTTTTGAAATGGTGACATGGGTAGTTGTTTGCGGCCTAGTAGAGAAGTCCACATAGGCACCCCCTTGCTCAACTATAGAAGTAGCTAAGGCTTGGGAAATTTGAGTGTAATGCTCCATGGATGCAAGTGCTTGGCTTTTGTTTTTTTTTAGTGGTTTGGCTTGAATCTGGGTTGAAACCATAAAATAGGAGCGGAATGAGGTGACAAATGTGAAGGTGTGTGTGAAAATGTGATAGAAATACAAATGAATAACACACAAAATCAATCAAACAAACAAATGTTTTCTATGTTTTTGCAATTTTTGTTTTCGCTGTTTGATCTTTTTGATTTTTTTTGGATTTTTGAAGTTTTAATTTTTTTTTGAGTTTTGAGGTTTTTGATTTTTTTGAAGTTTTTGAGTTTTGGTGTGTTTTGATGTTTTTAAAAATTTAAAGTTTATTTTTTTGACTTAGAATGAGGGAAATCAACTAAGGTGGTGACTAGGAACACTAGTGCCAAACATGAGGTTCTCAAAAGAGTCTAGGGTACATCACTTAAAACCCACAATGTGTGGAGGGTTTGCCTAGCTCTTCCACTCTGAATCGACAAGTGTTTCCAACAGTGGGAAGTAGTTTGAATACGAGTGACCTATTCTAGCTTAATAGAGCATCCTATTCTATTTAAGGTGTCTAGGGGGCAAGCCGATGGAAGGAGGTGAATTCCAATGTCACCGGTCTGAATTGGGATGATGGTGATGTGGCCATAACACATGTCAAGTGGGGAGACAAAGTATCTTGTGCAGATTTTCATATGCCTAAGTTTAGACTTAGGCATATATTTTATTATGCAAATTAATGTGGTGTGATGCAAATGGTGATTTTGTGAATGCCTAGGTTTTTATGACTACATTGATGACTCTACTTTGTTAGGTAAATCTATAGTTAAGGAAGCTTCTAAAATTTAGCAAATCAATAGATGTTTTCTAATGCTATCGGACAATTAATCAATGAAGACAAATCTAAAGTCATTTTCTTCCACTGATCTCCCAAAAAGGAATCCATGGTATTGGATGAATTAAAATATAATAATACCTCTCTTTCGATCACTTATTTTGGTATTCTTATCAATATTCAAAGACAAAACAAAAAAGACTGGAATTGGTTATTGGATAGAGTTAAGAGGAAAATAGGAAAGTGGACCAATAGGTGGATTTCATTTGGAGGTAAAATTGCCTTGGTAAAATTAGTCCTTCCAGCTATACCTATTTATGTTTTTGCTATGTTGAATATCCCAAAGGTAGTTCTTCAAGAATTAGATCAAATCAATCATTAGTTTCTCTGGAGTTGTACTAAGGAGACAAGAAAATGGGCCTTGGTGAAATGGAATACTTTATGCCTTCTTAAGAATTAATGAGGGTTAGGTTTTCAACCTACTATTAATAAGAATAAGGATTTAGCTACTAAATTATTTTGGAGGATTTTGCATAACCCTAATGCTCTTTGGACCAAAAATCATCATGCTAAATATGCTAAGAACAAGAGTCCTGAATACCTTGTTCGCTATCAATTACCTACCAAAGGTTCTCCCATTTTAGCGATTCTTAAGACTAGAAAGGATTTGATTAAGCAAAAGTTATTTTGGATTATTCATAATGGTCAATAGGCAATTTTTTGGATAGATTCTTAGGATGGTCACCAACCTTTGATAACTCAGTTTCGATTGGAGGTCTTGTATGGAGGAGCTTCATCGAGCTAACTGGATAAAGGTTGCTAATTACTATTGGTACCATACTGGTAATTTAGAGGTTGGTAGATATTGGATCCCTGTTGAGGACTGGCCTATTCAAATGCCAAAAAGGTAAAGAAAAGATATCCAAAGCATCCTTCATATGAGATCTCTCTCTTGGTCCCATGATAAATACTATTTTGGATGGAACAACACTACTAAGGGTGAGTATTCAGTTGCTCAAGGTTATTTGGCCTTATGCCATAATAATCCCAACCAATCATATGACATATTTACTCAGTTGTGGGCTTAAAATATTTGGCCTAAGGTGAGGTTCTTTACATAGCTTTTATTGCATTGCAGGGTGCTTACTAGTGAGCATCTTATGAAACGTGGTTGTCATGGATCGTTTAGATGCAAAATGTATGGGGAGAATGTGGGAATCTCAACCATATTTTTATTGAGTGTACCTTAGCCTGTGAGCTATAGAGGAGAATGACCATCTTATTTGGCTTATAGTGGTGCAATTTTTTACTTTTGAACAACTTTGAAGGGATTGGCCTAATCAAGATGGTGTTGATAATTTTATTAGGCAACTAGTTTGGATGGGTTCTACCATTCTATCTTGGAATATCTGGAAGAAAATAAACAACCGAATTTTCAATTAAGAAAGAAAGGGAATTCATTATATTTAGCAAAAGACCATTGCCAACTTAGTTTAATTAGTCCAAAAATTCCTTAAACACCCCTAAAACTTCCACCAAAGATGGGATCAAGTGATGCAAATATTGAAGATTAACTATTTTAATGACAACCAACTTAAAGGGAATGTGAGCAATTGAAATATGGATAGAATAAGGAATTGGCAACATCCTCCTAAGGATTTTGGAAAAGTTAACACCGATGGAGCCTCTAGGGGGAACCTTGGAAAAGCTAGTGTGGAAGGAATTGGTAGAATTTCAAATGGTTCCCTGGTTTTCACTTTTGTTGAGAATCTAGGTATCCTTTCCAATAACCTTACTGAGGGGTATGATATCCTTAGAGGCCTTTGAGAGGCTACTAATATTGGATGGATAAAGGTGTTGGTTGAATCTGACTCTCAAGTCATGATTAATTTGTTGAAGACTCCTAAGAATCATAAGGTTGATTGGAGAGTAAAAGAATTATTGAGAAGATTCAATTAATCCAGATGGGCTTTTTGAAAGTTGAATGCAATCATGTGGTCAGAGAACAAAATAGAAGTGCTGATGCTTTAGCTAAATGGGTATTGGACAAATATGATCTTACTTATGATGACCACCTTCCGAGATGGTGGGATTTTTAAATAAGGGAAGCTCTTCTTTCTATCCTTTCTCTGGATGGCTCTGGTACTAGAGGTACCTAGTTTCTTTTTTCTTTGTTTTTGCTTCTCTTTGGTTTGGTTAGGGTATTTTAGTTCCCTTGCTTAGACTGATCATTCTTATATTTCCTCTGTTGAATCTTGCCTGAATAGCCTTTTGGCCTAGAAAGGCCAAAGTTATATTTAGCTTTTTCCTTCTTTTTAGTTTTTCGGTGTGTGCGTTGTTTTGTATTGTTTTTGTTCTATTTTATTTTTATGTTTTTTGTGTTGTTTTTGGTGTTTTTTTATGTTTTTGTATTTTTTGTGTTTTTGTTTTTTATGTGTTTTTGTTGTGTTTGTGTATTGTTTTGTTGTTTTTGTGGTTTTTTTGTGTGTTTTGTGTTTTGTTGTTTTTTGTATTTTTTGTTGTTTTAGGCATTCTCTTTGAGTGTGCCGAAGGGGGTAGGCTAGATGCAAGCCCTGGGAATTTATGATGGAATAGATAACCCTGCCTCCTTGGCACTTACCTGAAAGTGGCATCCCAATTGGGGTGTTTTCGACAAACAAAAAAAAAGATAACCTAAGGCATCAAGGACCATATTATCCATAAATTTTGTAATAATAATAATGGAAAATACTCAATATTGTTCTATATTCTTATGACATCACCATTATAACAAGGAAGGACCACACTTGGGATTAGTGTAGGGGACTCAAATTGTCTTAGAAATAAATTCTCAAACAACAACTTTGATCTTGCTTAACGAAGTTTCATGCCCTCCTTCATTGAAGGTAGCGAACTAGTGGTTGATGGCAGAAGGTTACATGTTACAATGGTAGTAGAGGTACTAAAATGATGTAATATTGATATAAATAGATAAATATTATGGTAAAAAATATTGGTAGTTAGATGTATGGTGAATGATGAGTGGATGACATGGGTATTTATAACAAATGGAAGAAACAAATAAGTTTGATTATTGGATTACACTCTTATTAGAGCTATGAAATTGTAACTATCAATAAAAATGGTACATCATCTTAACCCTATGTATAAAAGCATGCTAAGATCATGAGTGTACATCAAAAGCCCTAAAATTCAACCAACAACCATAAGCATGACACAATTCATTATCATGACATGTGCTTTGGGGGACACATATAAACATGTCCTTTAATCACACTTTTATATTTATTTTAGAATTTTTGAAAAGAGAGCTAGCAAAAATAATAAAATATGATTGAAATATGACAAACCAGGTGAAAAAAAAGAACCAAAACCACAAACCAAATGGCCCATCATCGTCCTACCCAAGTACATATTAGGAGGATGAGGCTCTCCACCACTTATAAGTTAGTCATTAGTGCTCTTTTCATAAATATTACCCCTCCCTAAGGACCATAAATGATATCACAAAGAATAGCCAATCATGATTCTTAAGAAAAAAAGAAAAAGGAGTAATATGTTATAGCCAAGAAAATAAAAAAGAAAATTCCATGTGTAGACACCAAAATCTAGCCACTTGTCATCCATCTGTTTCCTCCAATAATAGCCACCCATTATATATATGTGTGTGTGTGTGTATTTCCTTAATATATATAAATACTAATATTTATTTATATATATTTAATAAATAAATAAATAAATAAATAAATAAATAAATAAATAAATAAATAAATAAATATATATATATATATATATATATATATATATATATATATATATATATATATGTATTTATATGAATTAATCCTAGCCATCCACCATGTTTTAATCTCAGCCATCCATCCATCTCAATCCATGCCACTTACCCAAGCTTAATCTCCACCCTTCCTCATGTTTTAATCTCGGCCGCCCATTTTGTGTCATCGAAACCCTAACATGTTCAAGGGCAGATTATAAAAGATGAGTCATTTTGATGAATCAAACCCTTACACCCTTAATCTGTAAAGCTCTCTAAGAATTTGGAGAAATCCTTAAGCCCTTAGAGAGTCCATGAACATTTTCCCTAGCCATTTTGCTATCATCCTTGCCCCTCATCATCGCCATCGCATCCCCCGTTTCCACCGTTGCCAAACCCTCGCAAACCAGATATGGTTCTGTGACCCTTCCCTCAATATTTGAATACTCTCTAGAGTTTGTAGAACACCTTTGGGTATTTCTAGAACCCTTTTGGGCATCCAAAACCATCACATAACACCTTCGAACATTTCCCACAGATCTACAGTCCTACGACCCTCGGGTGTCATTTGGGCATTCTTGCGACCATCGATGATAGAAGTAGAAATAAAAATTGGTATTTGACAAGGTAAGAATATTTGGTGCATTTTATTTACATTCTTGCATTTCTATTTTTAGTTATATTCTACAACATCTAGGGTTTTAGTAGTTTTTATCTTTCAGAGGGCCTCATGCAGTGGAGCCCTCACAGGTGCTTCTAATCCCTTTTATGTTGTTTTCTATTTGCAGGTGCAGGAATCATCTTTCTAGAAGTTGTTGAAGCTAGGGTGGTCCCGTAGGGATACACAAGCCCACCCACACTCTTGTTTGGATCGAAGATGAGCGAGAAGACACCAATTATTCATTGCACTAGGGTTTCAAAACCCTAGCATCTTGTAAATCTGTATCAAAAGCATTGTAAAACCCCATATTGGGGCACATTCATTGTACAACTAGGAGATCTACCCACATTAATAAAATATTATTCATTTTGTGCAATCTTGTGTTGTTATTGTGCTTTTTGTTACTTTATCTTTGTATTGGTGTTGTTCATTTTTTGGTTTACAAAATGGTGATCATGGTGGGACCCCCAAAGGGTTATTCATTTTAATTTATCTTGTCACTAATTTTTATTTATGTTTCCATATTGCAGGTTCTAGAAGTTTGATCATACAAAAATCATGAAAATAAGGGTTTTTGGAGGTTGCAAAATTCGATCGAAGGTCGCATGGATGCCCTGCAACATTCGAGGGATGCCCTACAAAGTTCAAGAAATGCCTCACAATATTCTAGAGACTTTGGGTGGCATTTAACATAGTGGGGAAGAAATACGTAGGCTTCTTGGTAAGCCTGGTTCAAACCCTAACTCATTTCTATTTTCATTTTCTTGCTTTTTACAGTAAAATTAACAAAAGAAAATCATTCATTTTCTATTTAAAGCAGTTGCATTTTTATTTACATTTTAGGCATTTACATCCATCATATAAATTGCACATAGAGTAGAATTGCATTCATGCATTCACTGTAGATCACACTTATTTTAGATTTCTATTGCTTTATGGTGTATTCATTCACTATTTTTGTATGTTGTTTGCATTTGAAATTACAAAAGCATAAAATAGCTGCATAGTAGGGTTGAAAGCTTCCACTTTTACTTTTCTAAGTTGGAACAAGATCGTAATACTTAAGTATACTCCCATTGTTGGAATCACTTGATGATTCAGGGTGGGTCTTAAGTGGTGTACCCCTAAGTTCTTTTGAGGAGCTTAGTGTTCATGTTCTTGGCTTCTAGCTTAGATGAGTGAAATATGTGTGTTTTCAACATTGAGTGAACACAATAGATAACACAAATCTTAAAATGAATCACACACTTTGCACATTTCACAATAAACAATAGTGAGTTGGATTTCATCACCAACCATTGTTCGAGATTGGTGATGGTGGGCTTCATCTCCATCCATCATATCTCGCCCATAGAAGCCATAGTCACCCATGAGCAAACTTTATGGATTTCATCACCAGGAAGAATCTCATTTGCCATCCAACCTTAGATTTCACCTTGCATAATAGTTTAGTTTAGCACATCTACAACACACAAACCCCACATAAAAAAAAATTATTGCAAAGCATAGGATTAAATTGCTTGTTTGATTCTATGTGTTCTCCATTTGCATTTTTCTTTCTACACATTCCACACACTTCACCACCCTCATCTGACTCATTAGCTTATGGTTTCAACCTGAAGCCAAGCAAATATTCTGAGTCAAGCCCTTGCCAACCAAGACACTTCATCTATGGAGTGTTCCACATCTTTCCTTACCACTTATGTGGTTAACCCTGAAGTGTAGATAAATCACACACTATGTACACTTCAAACACTGATGTGTTACATAGAGCCACCAACATCCCCATTCTAAAAACTGAGCCATCATCTCCCATAGATCATAACATCACCCACATAGACATGGCTAAAGTGGAAGCTTTTCAAAGATCCGCTAACTATGTTCTAGAGCAAATCAATAGTCCACCTAGGCATGATCCTTCTTCTTAGTAGGAACTTACCCACTCGTAGCCTTCCAGTTTCACCTAGGTGTATACTAACCCTCTTTTTGAGGTTTCATCTGCACCTTCCCAACATTGGTCCCTTCCACAATAGTCATGTGTCCAAAGCACTTCCATTCCATCTTCATATACCACCACCTATGGCAATCCATTGTATGAAGCACATGTCAATGTTGCTTCACAAATGCTAGCTTCCACTGCATCCACTACCCCACATTCAGTTGCAATCCCTATTGCAACTTATCCTCCACCTACTTCATCCATTCCCACCACATCCACACCATCTTCCTTAGATATTGCCATACAAGAAGCATGGCAACATCTCCACAAATTGCTTATGGCTCAACAAGGTGCTCAATCTTGTTCCCAACAACAAGTACAAGTGATAGATATTAAGTCCCAACCCACTTCCACTCAACCTACCTTCTTTACCATCAAATCCATCATGGGTATCACAATATTCTATGGTTTCCATCCCCACACCTCCATCAACCCACACCCATTCCATTCCCATGAGTCAACACATTCATAGTCCTCAAACATCATCTCCATTTCATCATCCACAATCATTTCATCATCAAGCCCAACATCACCAAATTCAATCCAGTCCATCAAATCATCAACATCTCATCACACCTCAACATTTCACCACTTCATCTCCACACAATCATCAAGTGATTTAGGGCTTCCACATACCTAGGGAAGACCCTAGAATTCAAGCTATGCAACAACAAATTGATAGCTTGATGCAACATACTCTTGGTATGATGAACCAGAAGCCAACTTTAAGATAACTTATCAATCAACCAATTCACTTTTTGGTACCATCACCACCATATCTAATAGATTTTATAGTACCAAAATTTGATAAATTCAAAGGGACTGAGGACCCTAGAGAGCATGTGAGCACATTCATTCACTCATGTTTTAGAATCCAAAATCAAGATGCCTTAATGCTCAAAAATTTTCCTCAGACATTGGGGGAGATGTCGTAGAGTGGTATAACCATCTGCCTCATCATAGTATTTATACTTTTGAACAGTTGGTGAACCAATTTCTCGAAATATTTTCCCTCAATGTTCGAAAGAAAATTTCACTGACTGACTTATATAATCTTAAGCAATTTGATGATGAGTCAGTCTATGATTTTGACAACCGTTGGAGGGTTGTTATCACAAAACTACCATTCTCCCTACCAATGGAAGAGCTAACTCGATTGTTTACCAAGAGTTTCTTAAAACCCATCTCCTAGTTATTACAATTACAATAGTATAGATCATTTGAAGAAGCTCTTGCCCAGGCTAGCATAATTGAGGAAATAAAAATCCAAGAAGGTGTGCTAAAGCCTAAAAAGAAAGAATGGTAGAACAAGGGCCAATCCAAAGGAACTTATTCTGGCCAATCCAAGCCAAATCAGGCTAATCAAGCAAATCAAGTAAATCAAGTGGTCATGAGCCAACTGGTAATGGCTCAACAACAACAACCAATGCAACAACCACAACAAATTGCATATCAAGTGGTTCCCCCACCATCACAAGTTCAAAACATAGTGCCAACTATGGAAAATCACCAATGTCGATAATCCGTTCGACAAAACCACCAATACACCCCCTTATCCGAGTCATATGCCTCCATATTTCATAGGTTGTATGACACAAACCAACTTGCCTTACCTGAGGTCAAACCAGATGATCCCACCAAACGTAGCAAAAGCTATAGGGAATATTTATTTTGCCCTTATCATCGATAAAATGGGCATGATATCAATGGCTGCTACACATTTAAAGATATGGTGCAAGACCTAATTGACTTAGGGGCCATCAAGCTTGATAGTCCCTTAGCTCAACAAAATCAAAACCTTGGCATCTATCAAACACCACTTCCTCATCATGAGGAAGTGCAACCAACAACAAGAGGGTCAAACACCAAGACTCCTCCTAATCAAGTTAACCATGTTCAATAATACCAAGGTTTTGTGGGTGCTATTCATGTAGTCACCCGAGGTCAACAATGCACAAATCAATAAAATGCACAACAATAGACTTGTTCAATCTCCCATAGCACCACAGGCAAGTGTGTCTCCTCAACCTACCACTTCATCATCACCCATCCAATTCTCCACCAATTCTTCCCAACCAATTCATATTCCAAGCCATCCATCTCCACCCACTCATCCTCCCAATCATCCATCAAGGCCAATCATCTCTCTGAGTAGCCGATTAACCACTAGCCTTAAAATGGCTTCAACAAAACTATCTATTTATGAGCTAATTCAACAATCTCCCCCACATCGTGAGGCATTAATGGAGATTTTAAAATCCATTGAACTCCAATCTCAGGATGCTAATGCCTTTAGCAATTTTGTGGGAAGCATCCGAACATGTGTGGAGCCTACCATTACATTCTATAATTTTGAAATCAAACCAATATCATCAGGATCAGTGGACCCTCCATTGCATATCATGGCTCAAATTGATAGGAAGCCATTCAAATGAGTTTTGATTGATACCAACTCCTCCATCAATATCATCACCACATCTACTCTTCAACATCTTAATCTCCTACCATCTCACATCACCAAATCCACCTTCACCCTGAAAGCATTTAATGATGCTCTCTATTCCATAGTTGGCACTGTAGTTTTACCCATCGAAGTGGGGGTAAAAATATTGCACACAATGTTCCACATCTTGGAAGGGTCCATGGCGTACAATGTACTCCTTGGACATCCTTGGATTAGGGAAATGAGATGTGTCCCTTCTATACTTCATCAATGCTTGAAATATGTACATGAGGGACAAATTCATTGCATACCAATGGATGTTGAACCATTTAAGTATTGCAATTTCATTTCAAATCCTTATGAATCCATGCTTCCATCCACCCACCTTTTCTTGACATCATCAACCACATCATCCACCACACCATCCACTTCTTCATCCAAAGTTCCTATTCTTGAGGAACTCCCCATCACTACCACACATCAAGCTTCCACCTCCATGCCCCCATCTTCATCATCATTGACTACATGTACATGTAGTCAAGCCCAATCCACATCAACCACATCATCAACATCAACATCCTCCATCATCATTCCCTCCACATCATCACCCATTCATCAAATATCTCAGCCAAATCCACCTCCATCCACATCAGCTGATGTCTCACAAGTCGAATTAACGGATTGTGAGATGCCATTCCAGTCCATACCTCTCCCATTATCGGAGCCCCAAGCCAATATTGAGCCTTCCACATCCACTTCCACATCCACCTCCACATCATCCCAAGTTGTGGTCCACCTCACTAATCCTGGTATTGGTGAATACGTGGTCCAAGACATCACTGTCACACCGCTTAATATCCAAACTGCTAGGGATTACGGTCACCCATGTGACCCACCCTTATCTATAGGAGCGGTGTACAACATGGGTTCAATGCCCAATAGCATAAATTTTGTGTATGGGGGGATTGATTCATCATCCAATCCATCTTCCCTAGATGAACCCAAGCAACCAACACCTGCCAACATACAACACATGTTGGGTTTTCCATCCCGATATTTTCATCGAGTCAATTGGTAAGGTTATGGCCTAGGACGACATGAATAGGGAATGCATGAGCTCATTGATACTCCATATCGAGAAGCGCATGACCATTTAGGTTTAGGCTATCACCCTTATTCTTTCACCTCTTCTTTTGAACAAGCTTTCCAAAGTCTTAATTTGAATTTAGAAGAAGAAATCCATCACCCCGATGACTTTGAAGAAGAAATCTATGAAGAATACGATGTTATGTCGATAGCTTCTGATGAATCTGATGAGGAATCGACACCCATCATTCCATTCACCGAACATGATGAGTTTTACCTCAGAATGTTCCCCATCCATCAACCCATATTTTGCTTGCTTCTTCCACAAGAGCGAGCCGAACCAACCAGTGAACCACCTCCATTTCATTAATCCACCTCACCGGACATTTTTCTTGTAATATATGTACATAACACAAAAAATATAAAAAATTTAAAAACACACAAAAATTCAAAAAAAATCATTTGCATTGCATGTGCATGGCTTTTTTCCTGTTGCATTTATTTGTGTTGCTCGCTATTGTTCAGGTTCCCAGAGCTCTAGCATCGGTTCTAGCAGACAGGATCCATCCATCCTCCACATTGCCAACCACCATTTTCCCCTTTAAGTCAACATGAATCCTATTGACTTATTCACCCCACTCCATAATCCATATGATTTGGCAAAGCCAATTCCAATTGACATGAGCCTTATTGATATGGACCAGATTTCCTCACCTCCATCCTTTTCCAAATTCATCCTTTTCGAGGAATTGTTAAGGGCTTCAACCAACTACATTCCTCCATCGCCTCCACCTTCGCCTTCACCTTCACCTTTAGATCCCGAGGTTTTCTAGGAAGACATAGAAGAGGTTGAGTCAGAAGAGTTTGATAATGTCATTGATGACATTCATCTGATCCCAATGCCCCATCAACTTGAGGAAGGTTCTCATATGTCCATTGAAGATACCATCGATGTGAACCTTAGTTTAGATGCAGACAATCCTCAAATTGTCAAACTTGGTAAAAGTTTATCCATAGATGAACAAGAGCAATTAATTGCTCTCCTCAAGAAGAAGGGCATTTTTGCATGGTCCTACAAAGACATGCCTGGTCTTGACCCTAACTTGGTTGTCCACAATCTCACCTTGCATTCTGATGCTAAGCTAGTCAAACAAAAATTGAGAAAGATGCATCCTACCATTGCCCTCATGGTCAAAGAAGAGCTTCAAAAGCTTTTAGATGTGGGTTTCATTGTCCCCATTGACTATCTTGAGTGGCTTTCAAACATGGTACCCGTTCGCAAGCCTAACGGGATGATACACATTTGCACTAACTTTCGAGACCTTAACAAAGCGTGTCCTAAGGATGACTTTCCTCTACCAAACATTGATACTCTTGTCGACACTTGTGCTGGCCATGAAATGCTTTCCCTAATGGATGGTTTTTAAGGATACAACCAGATTTGAATCAATCTTGATGACCAACACAAAACAACATTCACTACACCTTGGGGGACTTTTTGTTACAAGGTGATGCCCTTTGGCCTCAAAAACATAGGTGCCACTTATCAATGTGCCATGACATACATCTTCCATGATTACATGCATAAGATCATCAAATATTATGTGGATGATCTCTTGGAAAAATCCAAAACTCGACAAGAGCACATTGGTGTCTTGGAAAAAGTCTTTGATCGACTTCTAGAGCATAATGTAAGGTTGAACCCCAAAAAGTGTGTCTTTGGTGTTACCTTAGGAAAACTACTAGGATTCATTATCTCCAAAAGAGGCATTGAGGTGGACCCAAACAAAGTCAAGGTCATCATGGAGATGCCTCCCCAACAAACTTGAAGGAATTGCATAGTTTACAAGGAAAGATCCAATCGATCCATCGTTTCATTGTGCAACTTTCTGACAAATGCAGGCCATTCAATCACCTGCTACAAAAGGGGGTGAAATTTTCATGGACAGATGAATGCCAAAAAGCTTTTGATGACATCAAGTAATACCTAGATTCTCCACCAGTCTTAACTCCTCCTCGTCCAAGGGTCCCCTTCCATATTTATGTTTTAGCAATGGACTTTGCATTAGGGACAATGCTTACACAAAAGAATGAAAATAATAAAGAGCAAGTTGTCTATTACATTAGTCGAATATTGGTAAGCTATGAAACCAGATATACTTACATGGAAAATTGTGCTTAGCAGTGGTTTTTTCCACTAAGAAACTCAGATATTACATGCTTAGTCACACCACATATGTCATAGCTCACAAAAATCCTCTGCGTTATATGATATCTCGCACTTACAATAACACCCACACCGTAAAATGGATAATGCTTCTCATTGAATTCGATCTTGAGTTTGTCAGCCAAAAATCCATTAAAGATCAGGTCATAGCTGATCAGCTTGTGGAAGCTCCACTTCCTAGTGATCAATTCCTTGATATTTATATTTTAAACATTGCTATAAGGTGGAAGGTACTACCTTCATGGCATGTATCCAAGGTCTCCCAAGGAGCATGTTGTATGTTACATCACATGATATAACATAGAAGAGGGTATTGAGGACACATGATCCTACTTTTAAGGGTAAGGTTATGGTACCTATCACTTGTCTTTCTTTGTTGTCATATTCCCTAATGCTAAGATATATTTCTTGTAAATTCTATATGCTTAAGTCAAAAGTTAATAAAATTTGACATTACAAAAATTCAAGTTTGAATCATTATCCATTAGGACTCTCTTGATGTGTTTTTCACCTATTTGGGCTATGCTATAAAGAGATGAATCCCTCAATATGGTTTCAAGGGTGCGTTTATCTTGTGGAATGCTAAGATAGCCCTATTTACTCTAGTGAATCCAAATATGTTGGTGATGTCATTAGGAGATATAACTTAAGGGACTTTTTGCTCAATTAGAAGTTTTACAATTTTTTCCTATGAGCAGGTGATGTCTTTATTAATTCTAGAAGAAAAATCCTTTCAGGTATATTTTCTAGTTGTTGTCAAAGGTCAAAGGAGTATAAAGTGTTTTCAGGAGGTGTGAGGACCAAAGGTGATCTATTAGGAATATGTACTTTAGTATTGTGAGGGATGACTAAAGGTGGTGGTTCGAATTATTGGTTTTTGGTTTATTGTTTGGTTAATGTGTAGGATGGTTTTGATAGATGCATGGTGCCTACAAAGTTGGAAGTTTTTTTATCATGTGTTGGAAAGGGGTTTTGAAAAATCCCTATATATTTTTTTGTGGGTGTCTAATTGGTTGACAACTATCTTTCCCTCTTATATAAGATCTTGGATGAGGTTCTTTAAAGTAATGCATTTGTTGGTTGTGTGTCCTTCTATATGGTGATAGTCACAATGTTAGTCATGTTTATACTAGTTAGGCATTTTTTGGTGGTATCCCAAGGTCTAATAGGTGGGAGTTCCAACATATTTGAATCAATAAGTATTTTTAACATAACAACTTGAATTTGTCTAGTGTTTGTGTATTTCCTTTTGGATTTGTCTTGTCTTGGTACCACTAAATTTTGAGGAGCATTTTGTGTTGCATTTACATTATTGGTTTGATGAGAATCCATTACACCATCTCCTACAACATGCTTGTTTTTATATTGTCCTTTGTTAGAAGGTTTTTATTCCTCTTTATTGTAGTTGAGTTGTCCTCATCTTATGAGGACAACTTCTACTCTTTTAGCCATATCCACAACTTCTTCAAAAGAGGTTATGTTTATCATTTCTAATGGATATGATAGTTTTTCATGGAGGTTTCTTATGAAAATGTGCAAGAGTTACTTATGGGGAGGAATATATTGAAGTCTTCCCACCAAGGCTATCCATTTAGCCAAGACGTTTGAGAAATGTTGAGTCTTGGATTGTTTAAGTTGGTATAAATCATCTATAGTGACTTTCTATTCTATGCAGAATGAAAATTGTTTGCCAAAAGCTTCCATAAGTTATTTTTTTTTATGGAATGACAAGGTATTTGAAAGTACCATTGTAAGGCTAAACCACTAAGTCTTTTAGGAAATAACCCAAGGAGTAACTTTTCATCATGATTGATGTCACTACATGCTATTTGGAATAATCTTAAGTGGTTGATGGGATCTTTCTTTTTGTTATACATTTGAAACTTAGGAGTTTCAAAGTTCAGGAAAATGGTGATTGACTATTGTGGGTTCTAATTGCTCATTGCAGAATTATTGAAAATAATACTTTTGTTTTGATGACCCTTGAAGAGAAGCAATTTGATGTTCAAGCTCTTCAAACTTAGAGTCTCTATTTTCAAGGTGTTGAATTTTAGCATTGATGTCTTGGAAGTCATTAGGTGGAGGATTGGATGGGGTAGGTAGAGTCAAAGAGGATTGTGCAAGATCTTGAGATATAAAAGGTAACATCATGAAGGATTAGGTGGCTTGGTTAGATGTTGCAATTGGAGGGGTTTGGTTAATTCCTAAGTCTTGAGTTAAGGAGTTTGTAGAGTTAGGGTTTGGAATGGGTATTGTGATACTAGGAGATGATATTGAAAAGGGCATCCCATAATGGGTATCCCTATGGATATGGTTGGGGGAGTTGTAGAATTCATGGAATGTGCCATAGCCACATTAAGACTAGCAAAGTTGCTTTGATTTCATTTATTTGTGAAATAGTAGATTGATTGTTAAATATTCGAGGTTATCATGAGGTGTAGATGGTTATTTTCTATTTTGTTCTTCAAGTTCCTCACTAAGAACATATAGAAATATGTCTTTGTTCCTTATAATATAATCCCCAATATGATCTATGGAGTTAAAGTTGATATTTTCAACAATGTGTTCTTCCCTAGGCACATGGTGTGGCCAAGGATTTTCTATTTGATCTTCATGTTCGTGTGTGAAAACTTCATAAGATGAAGATGCTAAACCCTTGATTTAGGTATTATAAGGATGTTGAGCCATGGTTTGAAGGTTTTTCAAAGGGGAGAAGTAAATATTTTTAAAAAATTGTTTCTAGAGTACTTATAGCAAATAAGAGAAGATATTTTGAAATCCTTGTCACCTTGGAAAACAACCCTCCTTATGGCTCCCGCTAGCCCATCGTATTATACTAGCCAAGAGGGATTGCTCCCTCAAAGTTTGTACGTAAGTTTTGACGGACAAAAATTTACACCATAAAAAGATAAAATGAAGGAAACACAATGATTGACCAATAAAATGAATCTTTTATATATTTGTATTAATCTTTCAAGGTGTTACAACATAATCCCCTTTGAGGGGATTTCACCAATGATACAATATTAGAAAGAGTTCAGGTGCAATATGAAGATCTTTGTACCAGAACATTGTTGGGGGAGTGGGTTTTTTGCAACTATCACATGAGAGTTAGATCCTATGTCTTTGGTTGTCCTTGAGTCCTATTACCTGTACACAAAGAAAACAAAAATGGATTAGTAGCATATGAAGGGTCCACCAAAGTTGGACCCATATTCAATCTGGAAATGCAAAACTAAATGGTAAACAAATGCATGCATGTAGTATTTGAGATGTAATCTAACATGTGAATGATAAATACATAGATCTAAGCTAAGATTCAGAGAAAATGGAAAAACTAGTAATCTAACCGAGACCTTATCAGGTCAAGATGGGTTCTATATGTGGACCATCTCAAGGCGAGATGATCACTGTCACAGGTTTGTACCTTGATGTAACCCGGTTCAAACATCATTTTGGGTGATGCACGATGTTGTTTCTAAGGGATTTTAGTGAGCGTAAAGGTGAGGGAGCAGGTGCAGATGATCAATGAAGTAGCGTGAGCTATCATGCGAGGGAGGAGAGTGCAGCTTCAAATCCTAGGCGGTTATCCAATAACATCGATTTTGTAGTAAGAGAGCCTGGCATATTATTTTGGCAGCACTTTGTAGCTTTCAAATTCAAAATTTGGATTCTTAACAAAGAGGGGAAGACACCATTTTATAGCCTCTTGGCTAGGGGTAAATGTGGAAAGTGTCAATCAGGGGTAGCCTGATTAGCTTCCACCAAATAACTACAGGTGGTAGGTGAAATTTTTTGCCTATAGGTCAACTGGCATCTGTGTGAAATCAGGCACAACATTGATAAGTAGTTTTGATTACTTGTTATTTTTTATTTTTGGTTTTGTATGATCATCTCGGGTCGATATGGTTAAGCTTCTCATGGAGAAACTTGATTGCTATTGGGTAAAATAATTGAATTAGTCTTAAGGCTACCCAAGATGGATTGAATGAGTTAGAAGGGAGGCTTTTTAGGAGTCTCCTCATGAAGAGGACATGAAATCATGTGTGGTGTTGATAGGCAGTTTCAACTACCTATTATTTTTTCATTTTTGGTTTTGCATGATAATCTCGGGTCGAGATGATCACGAACCTAAGACCGTATCAGGTCAAGACAGTCAGGATTCCCATGAGGAAGATCACCTACTACTAGAGAAAATAACTGAATTAGCCTTAAGGCTAGCCAAGGTGGATTGCATGAGTTAGAAGGAAGGATTTTTAAGAGTCTCTTCATGATGACGTATTTTAGGTGTCTAGAGATACCCATTTTTGGGATGCTTTATGCATAAGCATAATGTGAAGCAAAAATAAATGATCTAAAATGGTTGAGTTGATGATGAGTGGTTTTAATTGATGAAAAATAACCTTGAAGAGGAGCAATGCAGGTCTAAAATAAAAGTCAACATGGGATACCCCAATCATGGAAAGGGCACACATGGTTGAATCATTTATTTGACCTTGGTAACCTTTCAACCATAGGTAGATGTTGTTAGTCTACAAGCTTTAGGCTTTAGGTATACCAAGTGTTTGTTTGATTGAGATTTTTGATTTTGCCCCAACAAGGAGGGTGTATGATAGTTTTTGGCAATTATTCTTGGATGAACGCAATTTTCACTTTTGAGTGTTTGATTATTGACTTGATTTTGAGATGCAAATTTTGATTATTTGAATATCCTCTCAAGCGATGAGTCGATGGAGGAGATGTAAAATGATGATAGAAATGAAGCACTTGATAAAAGCAGGATGGTTAGCATGGTTGCCTTAGGAAAAGGTAAAATTCTAAGACCGTCTTGACTCACGATGATTTATTTTTATGTTATTTTTCTTGCAAAAATGGGACCATCCTAGATGGTCGCATCGTGCTGTGTGATTGTCCTAGATGGTCACACCCATGAAAAAACAAATACCAAATTTTGTAGAAATTGATTCATTTTCACTGTGCAAGATAAGAGAAGAACGAGATGGGGAGGAGGAGAGAAAATATTTTTGCAACAAAGTGCTACCAGTGGATGATTCGATAGATACAATGGACCCATTAGGCATATCAATGAGTGATGAAGCTAGTGCAATAAAGGTAAGGATACAAATCCTAACTTTTTCTTTATTAATAAAATGAACCATTATAAAAAAAAGTAAAAGGAAATGAATGGGTGGGATGGGTGAAATGGGGTAGATTTAGGAAAATGAAAAATGTGGGTTGGGTGATGTGTAGATGGTATATATTACTTTTGCTTTTCTGATTCTTTCCTTCTCTCTCTTTTATTATTATTATTATTTTTTGTTTTTGCTTATTTTAATGTGAAATGGAGATCATCTTAGATCGAGATGTTCTTTTTTGTGATCGTCTCAACACAATATGGCCTCATTTGATGATCATATCAACTTAAGATGGTTTCACTTGGTGATCATATTGACTTGAGATAGTTTGATTTTGTGATCATCTCGATGCAAGACAATTTTCTTTGTTTTTTAAATGATGTTTTATTGTGATAGCTTGTTAGAGTCTGACATCATTTAACGAACACCTTTAAGATTGTGTGTGATGCTTTGTCTAGTGATGAATGAGTGTGGCTGAAGAACATCAAACTTTAGCACACATCTCAACTTGAGTCAGTGCATGCAAACCATTCCTACCTGACAACCTTGATCAATAGATGGGATATTTAGACAAACATCATTGATATACCTATAGGAGATATCATTGTTACCCTAGAGGATTTCTAGTAGATTTTGTGAGTCCTAATAGAGGGAGAACAAATAGTGACCATGACCACTGGTGATTAAGAGGCCATGCTATAGAGAGTATACTATGAGCACTAGATATACATGGATTGCAATGCTGATAGTAGTGGGGTGAGAGTGGGCACTGGATACAAGATAGGCCTTTTGACCACTAGATAGATAGTGTTGATGTCATTTATGTCTAATTTTATTCTGCTAGACTCTTCTGGTATGAGGTTTCCCTAGAACCTATTGGGTTTTATGATGGACTTAGTGGAGGAGTCGAGGATCATGGCATGGGGTTCCACTCTTCTTGCATAGCTGTACAAAGAGTCATATGAGATTCGATAGCAAGGCCAAGTAGGTTTAGGGTGCAACTTTCTCCTATAGATGTGGGGATGGGAGCACTTCTAGGTGGATAGGCCTATTGGGTTGCCATGGGAGGCACATAGAGATATGAGGGATACAAAGGTCCTATATACCATGAGTGAGAACAAGGTAAGAGCCACCTATATCAGGGTATCTTATACCACTATGCAGAAACATGGGCTAGACTGCAACCAAGATAAGTGATATAAATACCATGGAGGGGAGGGTTGAATTGGGATGAGGAGGTTGAGCATATGAGACACATTCAATGAGGTAGGTGGTTGACTAGATAACATAGGATAGAGCATAAGTACTTTTAGTACTCAAGAGTGACTTGACAATTCAGGGTGAGGTAGGGTGTACTTGAGGATACCATTATATACAGGCAAAGGGGTAGTGAGACCCAATTGGAATGACCACAAGCTGAGCCCCTTAGTGATGACATAGATGAGGCCTTAAAAGACACAAACATCAAGGATCCTAGGACTACATCTAATTATTATGCCTAATGGATAGCTCGATAGTTCTAGGGAGGGTTAGAAATTGGAAAGGAGGAGGTGATTGGTACAACAAAGGATCATTCATAATTATGAGTTTATTGTAGAGTGGAGAGGGATGTGAGCACATCACAAGGAGCCACTAAGGGTTTAGAGAAACTATGAGGAGTGATGAGGGTGATAAAGTGGATGAGGAGGATCCATAGGAGTAGATCACCACCTTGAGAGAGCAGGTTTACGTCCTAGAGGGTCAATGGATAGAGGTGGATACAACACATGCCATCAAAAAGAGCTATTGGATGATAGACAAGCAGTGATGATAGAGCTGGGAGGAGGAGAAGGACACCTTATGGGCCTAGGTACTGAGTCTTTAGGAGGAGAGAGACAACCCCATAGTAGAGTGAGATGCTCTATGAACTTTGGTGGTAGGGTTGATGACTGAGTGGGCTCAACCATTTATGAGTGGATAGGTCACAAATAAGGTGACCAAGCTACAAGTAGAGTTAGCATGACTATAGGCTAGGGTGACCATAGATCATGCTTGGTATCAAGTGGAGTGGGACTATGTGAGGTGGTTAGAGGATGAGGTTGACAGATTGGGTAAGGTACTACCATCATGATGATCAATGCCATATTAGTCTCAATAGAGCCAATAAATTTTGGCATCTAGAGAGCCATCAGTGAGACCAATTGTTTCACTATTTGCACCGTCAGGGACATCGTAGATGTTAGGGGCTAGCAAATCCAGACAACCTCGTAGAGATGAGGCTAAGGGTAGTGGTGAGAGTGGTGGTGTAGGGCTATATTAAGATAAGAATCTATCTATTAGCTCACTTTTGTATGTGAGGTCTGATGACCCACTTATATTATAGCCTACAGGCATTTTGTACCATTGATGTACTTATATTTTTGACATATATATGAGATGATCTTTATTGTGCCTATTGTGTTTATGATTTGTGCATATGTATATGTATGAAATGGGTGAAAAATTGTAATGATAGATAAGTATATATGTATACCTAGACTTAAATATGTGATGATGTATATATGTTAAATGAATGAATGATTTGAAATTATAGAGCTACTATGTATGCATAGAACTAGTTATGTATGTGACACACCTAAGACATATAACAATTTGAATGATGCAAAATATGAATGTATGTTTAAATAATGGAACATAATGAATGAATCTGTGATGCAATAACAAACTAAGTGTAGGCACTATAGAATGTATAAGAGTCACAAATCAAGATGTAAATAATTTCATCAAAGGAATACACTAGAACGAAAGCCAAGTGAAAAAAGATATGTAATGGAGAAGCATGCATGAAGTGGATGACAAAAAGTGAGAAGTCACAAGTGAATAACAAGGCTTTCAAAGGACTCAAACACCCTAGTTGACCAATAAAAAGTCCTATACTAACTATGCAAGAATCTGAAAGATAAAAATCTGTTAGGAAGCCCAAGATATTAAATATCACTATGTGTGCATAGTGAAGTTCATTCTCAATTTTGTACTTGGTTGGACTTAACTACTCTAAATACAAGCCATCAAAAGCTAGCTCAACCACAAGATGGCATTGGTCTATTCAAAATAAGGTCACTAATATGATAGATGTGTCACCATGCGTAAGGCTACTCCACCACCAGTCAAGCATCTATAGCCCCGATCGAGATTGCCCCATGGTTGTCAACAACTAAGAATTCTAGGGATTCAACCTCATTTTATTATTTTTTCTTTGGGATTTTGAGAATTTTTTTTTGGTAAGTAGCAGTTTTATATACAACGGGTTTTTGAAGGATCCCAAAACCTTATTTACAATAGGTGCCACGACATAGATTTAAAGCAACAAAACGTCATGTTGGGCCAGGGGTGTACCCCTAGAACAAAAACCTGGGCCCCGTGGCCCAGCCCCCTGCCTTCTAACCAGGAAAAAACAACCCCAGTCCTTCTAAAACAAAAACAGGGGTGTAGAGACCCCTGCATCCAACACTGGACAATGAACCCCTGGACTAAACAAAAACCTGAGACAACACGGCCGCCCAGGACAGACCAGAGACCCCGAGCCCAAAAAGACCAAAAACCACCCCAGGTCACCCTGTTACCCAAGGTGGGCCATCGGGGCTGCCCCAGGCGGGGGCCCCGCACCGTGAAGCTACTTTCCATCCCCATCGGAACCATCCCCCAGCCTGCGCCGGAGCTCTTTGAAGATATCGACGGAGGCTGAAGCCGCATTTGTTGCCGAAGTGAGAGAGTTGATCACCATGTCGAGGAGAATTCTGATCGAGAAGATCCAAAGCTCATTCTCAGAATCCGAGCTGATATCGGTGGTGTCCTTGGCCTCAACTTTAGCCCTCTTGAGCCTGGCTGAGGACCTGCTTTTGGTCGGGGCCCTGGTACCATCGGGGGTCGGGCCCCTATGGGTAGAGATTGCGCCTGGGGTCGAAACACCGCCAGGGGCCTGGGACGGCGCCCTTATTTTTTGGGTAGGCCTGTGCTCTCTGGGAGGAGGAGAGTCTTCGTGGTCGCTGGGAAAGTCCTCCTTGGATTTTGAAGTAGCAGGGGAGGCAGTAGCCTCGGTGGGGGGACAAAAACAAGGGGGGACAAGCTGGACCAGGGGCTGGTTGGCCAGGGTGTGATGATAGAGGACAACCATAAGGCCTTGGTGGATAGGGCGAGACTAGATTTTTTAGGGCCCTGTCGATGGCAAGGCCAAGGGAGTAAAGTAGAAAGTGGGGAGTGCTCAGAAGGGTGGCACCACGGAGGTGGTTGACGAAGCTTAAGTGGAAGCTAAACAACTTCTGGTCTGGGTCATCACAAGTGATGAATTGCATCACAGGCACTATGGCTTCGTCAAAGGGTTTGGGAAGGTCGGACCTGAATAGGGCAGTCTTGTCCCATTTGTGCTTCAAGAAGTGGGAGAGCTCCTCGTCCCAATTGTGTTTGTCATGGTGAATAAACCTCCCCTTCTCCTCGCGATGAAGCCCAGAGACCTCGTACAAAAATTCTCTGGTAACCCTGAAATGCAGACCTTTCACCTGGACCTCGCCATCATTCCAAGTGTCCAGAAAGGCCTATGTAATTTCCTCGTAAGGCCATACAAATTTATGAAGAAAAGTGATGTAGTTCTTTGCATCTGTGAAGACCTTGGCTGACTCGCTCAGAGTGAGGGTCGAGGGCTCGATGAAAACAGATTTAGGAATCGACATGGTGGGCACCCAGGTCAACCAAGGTAGAGAGAAATGGAGGGGGGTGGGGCCGGATAGAGAATTCACACACCAAGAGAGGATGGGGGGAAGTGGCAAGAAGGAATGGAGGCGATAGGGCTCAGAGGAAGATAAAGGTGAATGGAGGAAGCCGAAGAGGTGACGAAAGACCGCAAGCATCGAAAATCGATGCCTAGGGTGGGAGGAGACACGAGCGGAGTGAGGCGGGGCCAGCGAGAAGGGTGGCAGGCATGGTAGTTAAGGGGTGGGGGCCTATGGATGAGCTCCATGCGATGTGCCATTAGAGGTGGCTCTACGGGCTGGCCACGCATGATCGGTTGCCACTCTCGGGCTGCCAGGTCATGATGAGCATAGGGCGTGATGGCAATGGTGAGGCACTTGACTTGAGGTGGCACGGGGCCAGACGAGGATCTGACAATGAGGCCAATGGGGATGCAGCCTGCTGATGTTGGGTCCGAGCTGGCTCTGACGTGGATACTAGGGAGGAAGACACCCAACACAACAAGCTACCAAATTTTTAGACTGGTGTGGCCTCGATCAGGGAGACCGTTGGAACCTGCCATCGAGGAGGATATCACAAAAAAGTCAACGACCCACGTGCGCACAGGGCGGACGGGGTGCCAAGTCACCCTAGCCTAGAGAGTAGGGAGTCTAGATGTCTAGAGTGTCATCAAGATTGGGGAGGTCTTGGGATGCTGCTTGCACCAGCTCGACTAGAAAATCCTTGGTCCAGATGCGGAGGCCTTCCGAAGAGGCTGCTAAATTGGCCAGGGAATCAACCACCCTGTTCCCTTCTCTAAAGACATGATGGATGGAATGATGGGGGAGGCCCTAGAGGATGGCCCAAACCTCTTGGATGATATTGGAAATATGCCACGAGCTGTCCCCATGTCTGAGAGCGGCCTTGATGATGTTGAGGGAGTCACCCTCGATGATCACTTTGTTGGGGCCCTCCTGAAGGGTGAGTAACCCACGAAGGAGCGCCGCTGCTTTCACGAAGTTGTTAGTTTGCATACCAAGAGACTCAGTGTAAGCCAAGATCAGGGTCCCATTGTGGTCTCGGATGGCCCCGCCTGCTCCAGAGGGACCGGGATTGCCCTTGGAGGCTCCATCAAAATTGAGTTTGACCCACCCAGGAGGAGGGGTTGTCCACCTTGTCGTGGCTCTAGGGGAGGGGATAGGGGGCTAGGGGGCACCTAAACTCTGAGGGAGATGAGGAGGGAAGACTCACTCGCCTTCCAGGGAGGGCTACCCAGGGGAAGGGAACGAGAGTTCTCCAGGCCGAAGGCAACCGATTTGGCAACCACTGACTAGGGGATTCAGTCGGGGAAGAGAAGGCTCTACTATTGTGCTCAAGCCAGATATGCCATAGTAGGTGGGGAAGACAGAAGGCCTAGAGGGAGTGGAGGGTGGGGTGGGTGAAGGGATTGGGCCACTGGGAAAAGAGGTCGATGATGGAATTGGGGGGGACCCACTGGATGGAGAATAGGGTGAGGAGGTGACCGAGGGCCTCGAAGGAGAACGGGCATCTAAGGAAGAGATGGTTGGTGGACTCCCAGGTGGCGCAACAAAGGTAGCATCTATTCAGGATTTGGAATCCCCTCCTGGCCAGGTTCTCAATGGTTAGGATCTTATTCTGAATGGCCATCCAGGCGAAATAGCTAATCTTGGGGATCAACTTCTTGGCCCACACCTGCTTGACCGGGAAGAGAGCCTCCGTTGGGTCCCTTTGGAGGGCGTAAGCGGATTTGACCGAGAAGGAACCGCTACTGGTGCCATGCCAGACACATCTATCCTCCCCCTGCTAGAAGGAATGATGGTAGTCCCGAGGAGGCGTTGGAGCCTGGAAGCTTGGAGCGGGTGACGGGGGTCCATGATGTGCCCCCAAATGGCTCTCCCCTGGTCCCTGACAAAGTAGTCCGATGCTTTGGATCCTTTGGAGGCCACCAGGGCCGGTTTCAGGACCCAGAGGTCACTGTCAGCACTCAGGGCCTCGTCTTGAATCCACCTGTCATCCCAAAAATTGATCTTAGCCCCATCACCAAGGATCCATCTGGTGCCTTTCCGAATAATGTCTTTCGTGAGGGCCAGGGATTTCCATAAGGCCGATCCATCTCTGGGCTGGAAGTCGCTGAGGAAAGGGTGCTGATGAAGATATTTTCTGTGCACAATGCTGACCCACTCAGCCGGGGCATTGGTGAACACCTTCCAGGCATGCTTGGCCAGGAGGGCTTTGTTCATGAGGGAAACCCACCTGAGCCCAATGCCTCCCTCCCCTTTTGGGCGGCAGACTAGGGACCAGGAAACCAAGGGGATCATTTTCTTGTCATCACTGCCAGACCACAAGAAGCGTTTCTGAATTTGCTCGATGCGGGCTGCAATAGAGGTTAGGATTCTGAACACAAACATGAAATACACTAGAATGCTTTGGAGAACTACGGACGTGAGAGTGGCTCTGCCCACCTGGGAGAGGAGGTGACCCTTCCAAGAGGCCAATTTCCTTTGGACCCACTCGACCAACCCACTCCACAGGGCCTTGGAAGAAACCCCCGTGAATAGGGGTAGCCCGAGGTAGGTGGAGGGGAGGGTGTCAGGAGTGCACCCCAGGATCTAGGCAATCCGGGCTTGCCTAGCTGGGGGGGTGTGAATGAAGTAAATTTTTCTCTTACGAAGATTGATCTTCTGCCCGGCTGCCTCTTCGTACAGGGTCAGGATCTACTTGATAACCTTAGCTTGGGGAACCGAAGTGGTAGTGGCAAGGATGGTGTCATCCATGAATTGTTGGTGGGACATCGGGGGCAGCCCTAACACTGGCGTGATGCCAGAGATGAGACCGCAACAAGTAGCGCTCGATATGGTGCGGCCCAGGGCCTCAGCCAAGATAATGAAAAGAATCGAGGATAGGGGGTCACCTTGGCGGAGGCCTCTGTTACTGGGGAAGAAGCCTGTTGGGGATCCATTAACCAAGACCAAGAACCACGGGGAAGATACACAATGTTTGACAAGGTTGACCCAGGAGGGGTGGAACCCAAACTTGAGGAGAACCTTGGTGAGGAAATCCCAGTTGACTCTGTCGAAGGCTTTATTCATGTCAAGCTTGAGCAGGAGGGAAGGCTTCTTGGCTAGGAGGGTAGAATGAAGGACCTCATGAATGATGATGACCCCATCTGTGATAAGCCTTCCTTTGATAGAGCTCCCCTGGTAGGGGGCAATGATAAGGGGAAGGATATCCTTAAGTCTAGTTGCCAGGGACTTGGTCAAAATTTTATAGAGGACATTGCATAGACTGATGGGGCGATAGTCAGAGAGAGATCTGGCCACCTAGGACTTGGGGATCAGGGTGATGAAGGTGGAATTGATGCCTCTAGGGATGGAGCTAGCGAACTGGAGGTCCCGGATGGCCGCACACACTTCCTAGCCAATGAGGTCCCAGAAGGACTGGAAAAACTAGGGGGAAAACCATCCGGGCCCGGGGCAACATCTGCTTTCATGGAAAACACAACTGCGCTTATTTCTTCATCCAAAAGGGGTCGTAGGAGCATCTCATTTGACTGGGCCGAGACAGAAGAGGGAATGTGCTCTAGCAGGGTCTTCGCCGCATTGAGGGACAGCTGGGGATCGTCGCCGAGGAGCTCCTGAAAGAATACGACGGTCTCGGCTCTGATATGCTCCTCATCTTTGGTAATCCTGCCATCGCTGCAAACGAGCTCAGGGATTCTGTTTGAGCTCCGATTTTTGAGAGTCGAGGTGTGGAAAAACTTGGTGTTGGCATCGCCATATTGGAGCCAAAGGGCCCTCGACTTCTGCCTCCAGAAGGTTTCTTCCCTAGCTAAGACATTGTGATACTCGGCTAGGACTGAGCGTTCCTCTTCCCTGGCCCTCGGGTCTTGGAAGCCATCCTAAAATCTGAGTTCAAGGTCTTCTAGTTTTTTCTTGAGTGAATCTTTGCTCTCGAAGATGTTGCCAAACACCTCCCTATTCCAGACCTTGAGCTTATCTTTGAGAAGTCTTAGCTTTTGATAGATTTGCTCAGCAGGGCGACCTGTGACTGGGCAATCCCACTAGCTGCCAACCTGGGCCCTGAAGTCGGGGTGATGTAGCCACATGGACTCAAAATGAAAGGGGTGCTTGTGGGGAGGACGCTTACCAGCTTCAAAGAGGAGGGGGCTATGATCCGATCCAACTTTGGGAAGGGCCAGCAAGGTTGCATCGACAAACAAGGGGATGGCTTCTCTAGATAGGAAAACTCTATCTAATCTGACCTAGATGAGGTGGGCTCCTACTCTTATGTTCATCCAAGTGTACTTAGCTCCTTTTAGGTGGACGTCCATGAGCTCATTGGTATCAACGAAGGCCCCAAAATCTTCCATGCTTTTAGTTGGAGCAGCTAATCCCCCGCTCTTGTCAGAGGGGAAGAGGGGACTGTTGAAATCTCCCATGAGAATCCAGGGGAGAGGAGCAAATGCCTCCCTCATGATGCTGATTTCATTCCACAATGTAGATCTCTCATTCGGGCTATTGGGGGCATAAACATTGGAAAGACTACCTAGACTTCAAACAGTGAATCAGGATGTTGGTGATTCTGGGGGACGACGAGATAAGTCTCCCTTCAAAGGAGCGCGGGTCCCACAGACACAGAAGACCCCCGACAATGCTAGATGTCGGGGTGGAAAGAAAATCACTGTTTCTCCAGATAACTTTGGCGACCCTAGAGGAGGACGCTTCATCGAGTTTGGTCTCCTGAAGGAGGAGGACCGACGGGTTGTGGTCCTTGCAAAGCTGAGCAAGAATCCATTTCTTGGGGGCACCGTTGAGCCCCCTGACATTCCAGGTGATGAGCTTCATTTGACACCCTTGGGGAGTCGCTTGCCTCCCTTCCCTTGCTGGGTGGGGGGTTTGGATCTTAGGGTATCTGCTTTCGAGAAGCTCATAGAGTCATCGAGGAGGATCGCCTGGGCACCGTTAGCTATATCATCCTCCGTGAACTTATTGCACTGGTCGTCGAGGGTGGGGCACCCTCTCTTATTTTTGCTACCAAAGTCTGTGGTAAACTTCCTATTGTGGGTCCGCTTGGGGCTGAACTCTTCGGGATCAGACTAGGAACTTCCAGCATCGTCATCCGTAGACCTCTCGGAGCTGCACTCTGAAGGAGGTTGAGATGAAGGGAATGAAGGAAGGGGGAAGGGGATCAGGCTGGGGAAGATGGGGGGGTCACCCCACCCGCCAGGGAGGGGGAGGGGTCGACTGGGGGTGACGGTTGGGAGTTGGGTAGGCCAGACGAGTCGTAGGTCTGGGAGGGGGCTTCCTCATAACAAACAAGGGTAGGGTCGGCCTGCGGGGCTGCCTGAGGGTGGGGGTGGACAGAAGGCTCAACGACCTAGAAGGGGATTTCCTCTACACACCTTAGAGGCTCTAATAGACTATTAAGAAAAGGGATGGTGATGCTACAAACCTAGTTTTTATCAGTCGACATGTTGGGGTCCACCTGGTTTTCCCCTACAATGATTGGATCTGACTCTTTTTTGCAACAAGCCTAGGAACTACGTCCGTCATGGGGGGCCCTCGAGAGGGAACCCTGCCAGATCGAGGAGGGGGATCCTTGGGGTGAGATGCTTCAGCCTTCTTGGAAGTGGGGCATTGGTGGGGAAGGTGCCCCTAAGAGTTGCATAGAGGGTAGAAGGCGGGTTTATTTTCATAGATCAGGGCTTGGTGCCAGAAGTAGGATCCCAAAGAGATAGTGACAGAAGAAGGGAGTTCGGATTCGAGGTTCGCATTAACACAGAGCCTGGCATGGACCATGCGAGAGCCTACCTTGGTAGTAGGATCAAAGGCAATGATATCACCAAAAACTTGTGCAATGAGCCTCAGGACATCCTCTTGCCACAAATGGAAGGGGAGCTCAGGGAGACGAACCCATATCAGGGTGAAGTTGATGCTCTAGGTGCTGGGATTAAAGTTAGCTCCGTAGTGCCTGAGGAAGAGGCTTTTGCACCCTAAGAACCAGGGCCCACCTGTGAGGATCCTGCTGGAGTCATCACTGTTGTTGAGCTTAATGAGGAAGAAACCCTTGGTCAGGGCGACTAGCTGCATGTGTCCTAAGATTTTCCATTTGGAAGCCACCCAACATTGGATGGTTTCCATGTTTGGGTGCCCCCCTATGAATTTTCCAACCAGGGAAAAGGAGGATCCTGACACGAAGGTCAAGAAGACATCATCATGGATGGAAATGTGTGTCCCTTTGAGAGAAATCCTCGAGCCTAGAGCCCAGGGCTTGTCGCTTGTGCCAGATAGGATCTACCAATAATAGGGCTTGGGCCTCCCTAAGACAGAGCTCTGAGATTTATCAAGAGGTTTTTCCCAAGACCTACACTCGTGTCTTTGCTGGCATGAGGCCCAGTGCCCAAGATTCTGTACCCACCTTGGCCACATGACTTCCTAGGTCCCATGTCTACCCCGGATCCTGTAGCAGAACCTGCAGGGCCGGACCCAGAGGTCACGCCCGCTCCCGCTCTCGCTCCTGCGTCCGCTCGCAATCTTGCTCCCGCCATGTTTTTTCTCCAAAACTATCTAGTTTTTTGGATTTTTCAGATTTTGATTTTTGGGAATTTTTCTCATTTTGTTAAGGAGCAAAGGGATTTTTTTTTGGATATTGCTAATTTTGTAGAGGAGCAAAGGAAATTTTTGCTTTTTTGGGACTTGCTCATTTTGTGGAGGTGCAAGGTTTTTTTTTGGGGGGTGTTGAGTGATATTTTTACCCAATTACAATAATATACTCGCAATCAAGATCCTCTCTTGCAAGGAAATATTCGTGATTTCCCCAAGGTTATGTTTAATGTATTTTTATGCTTGCAATGCTTAGTGAAAATGTGAAATTCCAAAAATTAATTGGATACCTCAAGGTTGCATATACCTGTTAACAAGGGTCCTATTTTGGTGTTGATTTGATTTGCAATGATTTCGTTGTTCATGGAATTTATGAAAATGTGAAATTATTGATCAACTAACAACCTTCGAAATTTGATAAATATTTGATTTGAACCTTTGAAAATTTGATTTTTATTGACTTTATCTCAAATTGTTAATCAAATTTTATCTTTGTTTGTTAACCAAATTTTATCTTTGTTTGTTAGCAAAAATTTATATTCGTTAACCAAATTTTACCTTTGTTTGTTAATCAAATTTTATCTTTGTTTGTTAACCAAATTTTATCTTTGTTTTTTAACCAAATTTTATCTTTGATTGTTAAGATTTGCTTGAAAATAAAAATAAAAATGACTAAAATCTAACTTTGCAATGTAGGAACTTTGGAATATCATATTAATGAAAGGTTGGAATTTATTGAAATTTCAATTTTCATAAAAATGAAATTAATTTGATTATTTGGAAAAATGGGCAAAGTTTAAAACCTCAAATTTTCCTTAAAAATGTGAACTTACGTAGAATGAGAATTTCAATCTTAATTTTGAAATTCATGTATCTCTTTTAGGGCTTTGATTTTTTTTAAATTATTTTTTAATTTATTTTTATTTGATGAAATTAAAAAAATGTAAAAGGCTAGGGTTAGAAAGAAAAATAAAAATAAAAGAACAAGTCGTTGAATATATTTAAAATTTTGACTCAAATCTGCATAAGCGAATATCCTACACTAGACCAACATTAATTTGACCCGTCTTCATGCAATCCAATATTAATGTGATGCAATATTCTAAGGGGAAGAACACAATATATTAAAAAAGTAAATAAGTCTACCATCTACATGCATAGAACTTATTAGAAATTTCCAATATATTGCCAACATGAAAGATTTTTTAATGAATACACTTGCAGAATACCTTGCTTAAATCAATTATAATGGGTGAAATTTGGTGCAGTCCAGCAACAAGGGAGGAGAGGCTCTTCAAAAAAATCCAACTTCTAATGTGCACTTGCTCTAAAAATTCTCTGACTTTCTATTCGTCCATTTCAATTGATATTTATGATTTCCAATTCTTCTTTCTTTTTCTTTCCCGCTTGTTTAATATTTAATGCTTTTTTCAATGCGTATCACTTCTCCTTTCGTCTTCTTTTGCATTAAAGGATTTTTAACTACCATGTCTTATTTTTTGATAACACTTATGTCTATGGTCTTTATGTTATCATGATTTCCTTCAATCTTGTGGTAGATAGGACCTTAGGCCATCTTCATCTTTGATAATTTTATCTCCTGGTTTGGCACGTAGAAGACTATTACACAAAAATTCATGCCCATTCCCTACCACAGGATGAAGTATTGTCCTACCCTACGAATCACTCATCGCTAACTGGTCCTTTATCTATTTTGGAATATCCTCTTCAACCAACTATGAGTGCTTAGTTAAGGATGCAATTTAATTTAGTTGCCAACCCAACCATCATTCTCATATGCAGAAGATAAAACAACAATATCACCATCTTTTGTAGTTGCGTTTCAAAATAACTTTACACTCCCTACCCCTCTTCAATCTGTAACATTTTACCAACCATGTCTATATCATTCGCTAAAATGATGATTTTGTGCTATTGAATACATTGAATCAACCTATCAGGCAAAGCTTCGATAATCCCAATGACACACAGTAGTACCTATTCGACAAATTAGAAGTGCATCATTAAGTCTTCCATTTACATCTAATTCTCTTATGAACACTCTTAGATAAATATCCTGGTCGATAGAGAGCTGAATCTAGAGATTTTTGGCCTGTTTGTTGTAGCAATGATAAATAATCCAATGTACGAATCAAACCAATCCATCTATGTCAATATTTAATTCAATGTTTGATCCCATTCATCATTCTACCTCGACGTCCTTCAACAACCTCAAGTTCATCAATAAATATTATTTATGGTGCACTCATCTACGTCTACAAATTTGCTGTATTATTCCAAGTTCAAAATGAAGTCATCCAAATTTCTGTCCCCCTGCACTCCTTTTGGATTTTCAAAAAACAATCCAAATGGGTTTAAGAATTATCCACTTTTACTCAACATCCCACAATATAGAACTCATCTTCCTGTGAATCTCACTACTACTACCGTGAATAAAATCCAACACGAGCATGTGAACACCATTGATTTCATAGTTTCTGCATGTGACCAATAAAGAAGCATCGTAATCATTTATCATGCACGTGCGTAGTCATTTCGTATAACCTGTCCCAACCATTCCTTCATGGAGGATGTTTGTAAGCTTAAGGTACTTGAGAACAAGAATGATAATCTTTAAATACCAATCCAATTCAGCGTGTGATGCCATGTAACTATTTTGGCTACCATTAGTGACGTTGCTCTCACATATCTCTCGTAATTAAAAGAATGATGACCTATCCTAGTACTTCGAGCTATGATTATCGTCCATTTTGTACAGTGTGTTAACAATGAAACACCAAATCATACTTCCTATGTCAATTTGCAGGGTCTATTTTTGCAATTCCATGTTGATGAAGGAGGCTTTAAGAGTGCTATTGGCTTTCCTGATGAATTTAAACTAGTTGGATGGGTTATTATATTTATGCATTGAATACACTATTATATTTGAAGCTCTCATTTTCCCACCTCACAACTATATTTTTATGAGAATGTCACTCACAACAGAATAATAATCCTTCATTATCACGTTCGTCAAAGACCAACAAAACTGCTTTCATATGTATCATAAAAATGAAGGAGGTGACCAATGGAATCATTCATATTTGTATAGCATGGCACGATGCTTGGTCATCAATGGCCCTTGTTTAATTTGATGAATATATTTAGACGGACTTGATTAACTAAAAAAATTTTCCATGGATTACATCAAATGAACACTCACTTGGACCCACCTGATCATGACTTATCAATAGTTGTTGTTCACCCTCGTCAGTAGGTTTCAGTTATGTGGGTTTCAAACCCCTCCCTCTACATTGATGTGTATACATGAGTATTCTATCCATATGCAAAAATCATAAATGGAATCACGTAAGTAAACAAAATCATCTATATCATACAAAAAGAACAAGAAAGACATTAGCACGAGAGTTTGAAATTGATAGGGGCATAAATAATTTACCTTAGCTTCATTAAAAATTTCATTCTCCTCCTTACACTTTATGAAATTTGTGAATCTACTTTATTACACACTATTGTAAATATCTTTCGAACCTTGGGAGCCTTATCAATTATAATTGTATCTTTATACTCATGAGTATAACTATCACGATAATTATCATGTTTTAATGTAGCCAAAGGACCACTTGTTTATTATTTCAAAAGGTATGATTTATTATTCTACCTATGGTATGTTTACTTCAAATTTATAACAACCATTACCCCCAAATATGGGATGAGATCTCTTTTGACATTCAATATTTATACAATAGTGGAAGAATAATACATTAGAAATGTGTGTAAGATTTCAACCTAATTTCTAAGAATTAATCACACATGAGGTGAAATGAACAATAATACAGTAAAGAAAGAAAAAAAAATCTTAAAACCACAATGATAGTAAACCTTCAAACTTTATTGATGTAAACTAATCAATAAAATATTCAAAACAAACAAAATATCTCATTACTAAAAAAAAACTCAAGTGGGTCCCCAAATTGGGGTATGTTGTGCGATGACAACAACAAATTGTGACTTTGCTAAAAAATACTCTTGAGCATTTTGGATAAAGAACCTAGTCTAAAATCAAGAAAACCAAAATTAGAAAAATGTAAATAATCTAGTAATATCCAAGAAATATGGGATTCAAAAGTTTCAACTGAAAATAAATACTTCACTCGCTTCAACTTAGTGTGTGTTTTATGAATTCATTCTCTCTTTTTGAATCCATCAAAATTTTCTCATCTGTTTTACAGTTAGGCTATTAAAAATGTTACTCGTAAAATTTTACCTCTACATTGCTCCACTGCCAGTCAAGCATCCATAGCTCCGGTGGAGATGACCTTGATCTCTTCCAAAACTTGCTCTACTACTAACCAGGTGTTTATAGCCCCAGTAGAGATTATCTGAATCACCTGAGCACTAGATTGATTTGCATTTCTATCTCTTTATTTTTATAAGCATTTGATTGCTTTGCAAATGTCATATGCACCCCTTGAATTAGATATCATCTAAGGCTTAAGATGGAGTTTAAATTTTTTTTTGCCTAATAAACAAACTAGAATGATTTCATTCTTTGGAAATCAAAAATATCTTTTAAATGTGATTTTACATGTGAAGCTTTAGCAACATGTCGTATTACTTCAATATCCACTATTTTAATCCACAATTCAAGAATAACCACTAAACAATCCAATTTCCTTAGCTTCAACTTCACCTAATTTCAAACAAGTTATCCATCTTCCATGACTAAGAAACACTTCCAAAAAAGTGAATAAATTTTATCACAACTACACAACTATACCATTATCTGGAAACCAAAACCAAAACATGTGAAAATGAATAAGAAACATGTAAACAGAAATCAAAACACAACTTGGAAAGAACCTACATTGTTGAAAGACAAACATGAAAATAAAAAAAATCATAATGAAAACAACAAAAAAAATAAACAAGTGATGATTGTATACAAATGGTATAGACACACACAAACTATGTACAAGAAAAAACCAAAACTAAAACAACAAAGTAATTCACCAAAAAATTCACAATATCAAAAACTATGTACAAAAATGAATATATACAAGTGATGGATATGCAATTTGTCATAGGGATAGAAATATGGTTTAAGAACTGCCTATTGATAGGCAAAGGAATGTTCTCTCCACTCAAAATCTGCAATCTAAATGCATTCTACCCAATAATCTCAAAAATTTGGTAGGGGCCTAACCAAAGTTTATCAAATTTATCATGATCACCCTTCTTTTTGTGTGCCTTATCCCATAACAAAACCAAATCAATAATCCTAAAGGCTTTGACCTTGGATCTCTTATCAAACCACATTTTAACAACCCCCTAATGCTTATTAAAATGTTGTAGGACATCTTCCCTCCTTTCGTATAGACTCATTAAGTGAGTAAGTCATGCCTCTGTTTTATCACCAGTTTCAAGATAATCTTTCATAAACTGAAGAGTTTGTAATTTCAAGTTAGTAGGAAAAAAGGGATCTTGACCATAAACTAAATGATAAGGAGAAGTGCCCTGACCATTTTGATCTAGTTATATCCACCCACAAAGCATATTTCAACTTGTTATACTAGTCTCTAGGATTCATTTCCAACAATTTCTTAATTATGGACAATAAGTTTTTATTAGTAGATTATGCTAAACCATTACCTTGTGGGTAATAATTTGAAGAAAAATTTATGCTTACCTTATTTTTGTAAGACCATTATGCGAACTGAAGTTAAGTTAAAGTGAAACCATTGTCACAAAAAAAGAATATGGCATACCAAATCTAGTAATAATGTGTCCTAAAAATTGAATAACCACTTCAAAAGTATAGTTCTTAGTGGGAATGGCTTCAGTCCATCTAGTACAATAATCTATGGCGGTTAAAATATATTTGTGGCCAAGTGAAGATTTTGGGTTTATAACTCCTACAAAAACTAAAACCCATTGTGCAAAAGGTCTACCCTCAAATACAGGATGTAAAGGTATGGCAACATTTCGCTTTCTATTGGCGACAATATAAATGTATGGCAAGAACAAACATGGGCATGGGTATATTTGAAAATGTGGGGCCAATAGTAACTAGATCTAAGTATCTGGTGTGATGTGGCATTACCTTATCCATGCCCAGTCCCATACTTACCATGAAAATCCTTAAGTATTTGCATAGACTCATCCTTACTCAAACATCTAAGGAAAATTCCTTCGTGATTCCTTCTGTATAACACACTAGCTTTAATCATAAAATTAGAGCCTTTTAATCGAAGTGCTCTTCTATGCATAGTATTAAAGTGGTCTGGGCACTTACCAATCAAAATAAAGTACACAATGTCATTATACCATTCATTTGTGGTGATGCTTTCTACAATGTATTGATGACACGTGATTTGAGGATCAATTTTAGCTAGAGACTTTGTCAAACCTTATCCTCTAACAAGCTTCATCGGATGGATATCTAAATAAAAATCCTATAAATTAGCCAACCATTTACCTATCCGTTGAGAAGCAACACACCCCCACTGAAAAATGCATTCCAATCCTCTTGAAAGCCCTGAAATACCATTTTGCAGCAGGGACCCTCTTGATAATTTCCAGTTTTAAATCCAGATCTTGCTTACCTCCTTTTAAAAGTTGTGCTTTTCCTTGCATTCTAGCTGTGTTATCCAGGCTTAACTTTCTACATGCTAGAATCATTCATGCTTAAACAAAATCTTGTGCCGGTACGAGAAAAATCTAGAAAAACAGTTGCATAAATTCATTGAAAACCAAAACTTTCCATTTTTGGTAGTGTCGCGATATCGCGACACTTCCATTTTCGGAAATGTCGCGATATCGCGACGGATTTTGGTAAAAGCAGCTAAGTCATTTTTGGAAGTGTCACGAAATCGCGACACTTTCCATTTTTGGAAGTGTCGCGATATCGCGACATTTCCATTTTTGGAAAGTGTCGCGAAATCGCTGCAGGATGAGGAGAGAGAAAGCCAGGGAGAAAAATGTCACGAAATCGCGATAGGGAGAAGCAAGTTGTACGGATCAGCGTGAAATCGCGACATGTCGCATTTTCGCGATAGGAGAGAGAAAATGCATAAGTGCCAGAAAGGTCGCGAAATCGCGACAAATTTGGAGTGAGAAGGCATAGTGGTACGGAACGTAGCGAAATCGTGACACTTTCCATTTTTGGAAGTGTCGCGATATCGCGACATTTCCATTTTTGGAAAGTGTCGCGAAATCGCTGCAGGATGAGGAGAGAGAAAGCCGGGGAGAAAAATGTCGCGAAATCACGACAGGGAGAAGCAGATCGTACGGAAGGACGCGATTTCGTGACATTTCGCGAAATCGCGACATGTCGCGTTTTCACGACTGGAAAGGAGAAAATCAGCTAAGGGAGTTTTATGTCGCGAAATCGCGACACTTTCCATTTTTGGAAGTGTCGCGATATCACGACGTTTCCATTTTTGGAAGTGTCGCGAAATCGCGACAATTTCGGAAGAAAGTGCCGAAGGGAGAAAGCTGCAGCGATTCGCTGACATGTTCCAAAATCGCGAAGGGTAAGAGATGGGGAGGTGCGGCGATTGCGACGTCTCAAAATCGCGGGCTGGAGCTTGCAGCGATGTGCTGCATGTTTCGAAGTCAAGAGGTAAAGGATGCAGCGATGCGCTGCGTGTCTCAAAATCGCGGGCTGGAGCTTGCAGCGATGCGCTGCATGTTTCCAAGTCGAGGGGTGAAAATGGTAGCGATGCGCTGCGCCTTTTGAGGAAGGTGTCGTGAAATCGTGACACAAATGGCGAAGGGAGGCCTTGGGTGTCGCGAAATTGCGACACCCCAATAACCAAATTGCCAGAAGCGTCACGAAATTGCGACGCATTGCAAGGAAGATGTACGATGGCCAGCGAGAGGCGCGATTTTGTGACATGTCATGAAATCGCGACAGGAAGCAAGGAAGATGTACGGCCGCTAGCAGGAGGCACGATTTCGTGACATGTCATGAAATCGTGACATGTCGCGTTTTCGTGGCCGACAGGGAAAGAAGCAGCGCAGCGCTGGGGACGTCGCGATTTCGCGACATGTCGCGAAATCGTGACATGTCGCAGAATCGCGATAGGAGAGAGAAAGTCCTCAAATGAGCCGGAAGTGCATTCCAGTGGGAAACAGAAGGCATCCTGGGGTAGCGACACGTGTCAAAGCGTGAGGCAGACAAACAGAAGCCGACATGCAAGCTTGCTTTAGCCGGTTTTTAGTCTGATTTAAATGTTAAAGCTTCTGATTTAATTAAAGTGCTAATGCTAACTCATTTTTGTCTTTCATGCGGGATTCCATCCGCACTTGCGGGACAACAGGGAAAGACCATAAAGGCAAAGTTAAAGTGCAGATTTGATCAAGGACCGCCATGCTAGAGGAGAAAAGACCAGTAAAAGCATTCAATGGCAAATTTATGGCAGAATTGATAGCATGAAGACCATTTCAACTCAGGGATGGCTTTGCGGAGATCAAATTGATGGAGAAGTGGTGACTCATCCGGCTCACCAGCGAGAATTAATGGAGGCATTTATTTGCAGTTGCGGATGAATGCAAGTGGCTTTAGATTTTATCTTCTCCATTTATGGCAATTGACTACACAGATTTGCAAAAGGGTTAAGTTCTATCCGGACTTTGGTCTTAAGATGGATTTTTATTGTAAAACCCGGGTCCTAGGGTTTAGAAATGATAATATTTGCAGTTAAGAGGAAGAAGATATTTTTGAAAAGATCAGGGTCTGTCCTGAATCTATAAATACTTCTTCTCAATGTAATTGCGGGAGGCGGAGACTTAGAAATAAAAGGCTTATAAGCAATTTCTTGCAAATTTTGTGAAATCCTTTGTTTTCTGGACTTGGAGTTGATGTGCTTTAGCTTTTCTGTGATAGCATGGCCAAGAGCCTAATATTTTGCAGAGTGTGATAAGTGTATCTTCTTTTGTTATCCGTTCCTTTAAGTTTGTTAGATATATATTGTAAATCTGCCATTATCAAGTTTAAATATCTTTGTTAGGCTTCAGTTGTTCTATTGTCTGCTAGGGGAAATTACAGATTTGAGGTTAAGTTTGTTCTAATTGCTCTGTCTTCCTTTGTGTGAGCTAGGCTGTCGGTGAAAGATACCAATTTTAACCAGCTGCCCTTGGATTTATAATTTTCTGCTAGATCTCTTCCACTCTGCCTTGTGCTCTTAGTTGAAAGTGATCTTAGACTGACTGGACACTTTCTTCTTTGATTTGTTATGTTGTGAAGCTGATAGCATAGATAAGATTGATAGTTTAGGGTTTTACAGTTAATGTTTGATAAGCTTCTCTTTTACGCCCTACCCTACCCTCTCTTTGTTTTCGGTGAATGATCCATTTTTATTTTCTTTGTTTGTCTTTTATTTAAATCTGTTGACCCATGAGAGCTAGATCAAGAATTCAAGTTAAATCTGATAAACAAGTGACAACTACTGAACAAGTTCAGGAACCCCCTGTAAGGTAACAGAACAGTCCATATTGAAATCTATTCCAGAAGCGAAAAAGAGTGAATAGCCATTCGACCCAACTCTGTAACTCGCACCTTGGATAACCAGCTAGATCCTAAAGTGAGTGGGATTCGTCCCGTGGATGTCTCCGGAGCTTCCTGCCCATCCTTCCCGGGGTGTGCATGAAAGCCGGACCAACATCTAATTGGCGCTAGAAGGAGGGCTATGAACTCAGTTCAAGTATTGTAAGGGCATAACAGCAACATTTTGAAGGACCCACAGTGAACTCCGGACAGTTTTGTAAATTGTCAGTACAGTTTTATAAATTGTCAGTACAGTTTTGTAAATTGTCAGTGCAGTGTTTTAAATTTCCAAATTCAGAACCTGTTGGAAACTGCAGAGTTTGTCAGTGCTTGTGAAAGCTGGATTCTACATACAGGGTAACAAGGTCCCACCCCAGAGCTGGAGAGCTCCTTGTCCCTGAATTAGAAACTCCGAGAAGAAGTAGCCTCAGAAGGGCCAAATCTCTGTCACAGATAGTTTTATCACCACTGATTGTTACTCCAACCAGAGCTCAGAATATTCCTGTCAATCCATTAGCTATGGCAAATTGGTTGGGCTCCACAGCTTTGAACATTCCGGGTATAGCCCATGACTTGCCCAGAAATCCAGAAAGATACCTCCCTAGGTATAAACATGATGGGACAAGAACTGCGTGAGAGGAACACTTAGTTGCATTCAAGAATGCACTGAAGTTATTAAATGTACAACATGAGGATGTTGCCTGCAGACTCTTCCCGTTTACTCTCCAGGAGGGAGCTTATGATTGGTTTTTGAACCTCACCAATGATTCCATCACCAGTTGGAATGACTTAGAAAAAGTCTTTGTGTCACAGTTCGGAGAAGTGATAGATCCCAGCATTTTATATCAACAGTTTTCTGGCATCAAAAGAGAACTGAATGAGTCTATCAGATCCTATAATGTCAGATTCCAGAAAGCTTATGGTAGACTCATCGGCTATTATGTGCCGAATGCTGACCTGGCATTAGAGATTTTCAGGAACTCTCTAGACCCAATGACCTCTGTCTTCTTGAAGAGGGATGCCATTGTTACCAACTTGACAGAAGCTTATAAAGAAGCTTTAATCCTGGAAAGACAGTTGGGACCCCGACCTTTAAATATTCAACAAACTCCTCTGATCACTCAAGTTGCTCCTGTGTTCAATCCCATTCCACATCAGATGATGCTTGCCAGTTTGTCAGACTTTACCATCGACGACACCAGTGGCTGCTGCACCTGTTGAGAATGTACAGAACCCGGTAAAAGAGGCTGACAATGCTAGGATTGAAGAAGTTTCAAAGATTGTTCAAAAGCTGGCCAATGATTTTTTGAGCTTTAAAAGGCAAACTTCTACTGGAGACAATCCCAACAGATATTCATATCAACCAAACAGATTTAATAGGCCCCCATATGAGCCTAATAAAGATTACAAGGGTAAAGCTCATGATGTGAACATTTGTGACTTGGCTACGCCTAGCCGGTGCGGAATTCATGCCACTTCTCGGCATGGGGAGTTAGATTGTGTGGAATTTTGCAATGCATTTGAAGCCTTGTCGGGAGATTTGATCTCCCCTGAAAATCAAAGAACTGCTGAGGGCCCAAGTTCATCTGGACACAGTGCAGCTATGGTCTTGGATTCTTTTTCTTTCCCGGATGAATCTGAGAATGTAGTTGAAATGCCCATGGATGAAGTACAGGCTTTCCAGCAGTACAGAAGAGATAATTACAACCTGAGAAACAGGAATCCTGAGCCTAATACCACATCAACTCCTCCGGATAATTCTCACAATATTCCTCCTGACCCCTCTCCAAGCAATAATCCACCTCCACCAAAGGGAGGAGCTCAAAGAGTACCAGATGTTGCTATTCCTCCACTTAACAAAGGATATAACATAGTGGAGGATATGAAAAAGATTAAGGCTAACATTACTTTGCATGAGTTGGCACAGATTTCAGAGCAGAGAGATAATCTGATAAAGACATACTCTGGCCCTGCTGCTAAACCTGTGGATAAAGGGAAGAAAATAGCCAATGCCAATCCGGCCATGTACAAGGAAAAGACTGAAGTTCCCCCATTTTTATTGACTGTCAGAATTTTTGGGAAGAATTTACATAATTGTTTGGTAGATTCAAGTGCATCTGCTAATGTCATGCCACTGGCAATTTGTCAGCAATTGGGGCTGACCCCAATGAAGTCTGAGAGGAGAGTTGTCCAATTGGACAAGTCAGAAGTTAAGGTTGTTGGAGAGCTGCAAAACATTCATATCCAATTAGCCTCTGAGCCAAGGGCTCAACATAAGATCGAAATCCAAGTTGTGGATATCCCAGTGGGGTATGGAATGCTGTTGAGTAGGGATTGGTCTAAGTCTCTAAATGGATATCTGGCAACAGACTTTTCACACATGTGGTTGCCATGGAAGGGAGTGGCAAATCAATTGCGGGTTGACAGAGAACCCAGGTACAAGCACACCATTACAGAGTACAATGCTGCAAATGAAACTGTCAATGTTGCAGAAGTAGACATTGGAGTCTACAATTTAACAACTGGGCACAATAATAAATTTAACAAAGCTCATCCTGTACATACTAATGAAGTTTGGACTTCATGTGGATGGAGCCAGATGTAAGCAGGGTTATGGAACAGGGGCAGTCCTTAAAGGGCCTCAAAGTCAGACATTTTTTATGTCTTACCGCTGCGAGTTCCAATGTACTAATAATTTAGCAGAGTATGAAGCTCTGATTTTAGGTTTAAAATTTGCATTGGATAGAAATGTGAAAAACATTCAAGTTTTCACTGATTCAGAATTGGTGGCAAGTCAAGTCAAGGGTAAGTTTCAATGTAAAGCTTCTTATCTGAAAGGATACAAGCACAGAGCTTGGGATCTTGTGGAAGGCTTTGATGCATTTAACTTAACACATATACCCAGGGAACAAAATTCACATGCAGATGTCTTGGCATCTTCAGCTGCAAGTTTAAAGCCATTGGAAGATTTTAAGTGGGATAAGTTTTCAATTGAATTAATCCCCTGCCCTTCAGTTCCTAACAATATAGATAGCTTTCAAGTTTTCTCAGATGATCAGCAGATTGTGCACTTCTTACAGAGTACTAATACCTTTGAGAATGCTATAATTGATGAAGGCCAAAGGGACACCCTGATGGAACAGTTAGATGATGACAGGGGAATCATGAGATTGAAGGACAACAGAATCCCAAAGGGAATGGTAGAGCTGGAGAGGCTATTTGATGTTGACAAGATCAGGCAGAGGGTGAATCCTGAAGATTATGTGGGCACCACAGACAATGAGACTAAAAATTTGAATGTAGGCACGAGGAGGATCCAAAGAACATCAAGTTGGCAAAGGATTGTGATCCGAGAGATAAAGAGAAATATGATTGATTTCCTGCACAGATCCAAGGATGTAATGGCTCTGGTCATACAAAGATTTAAAGGTATTTGATCCAAAAGTTTACACTCACATCATACCTTTGAAAGAATCTTGCAAGCCTTTCAGACAAAAACAGAGGCATGTTAATGCTCTGTTAGAACCCCTTATCCCGAAAGAAGTGGAGAAGCTCTTGAGTGCAGCAATTATTTTTCCTATCAGGCATTCAACCTGGGTGGCCAATCTGGTGCCAGTCAGGAAGAAAAATGGGGAGATCCGCTTGTGTGTGGATTTCAGGAATTTAAATAAGGCATCAGAAAAGGACAACTATCCCCTGCCTTCTATGGATGAAGTCCTGCAAATTGTTAATGGCTCAGAGATGATGTCTTTCTTGGATGGCTTCTCAGGCTATAACCAGATATTGGTGGAGAAGGAAGATAGAATGAAGACTGCTTTTACAACTAAGTGGGGGACTTTTGCTTACAAGAGGATGCCATTTGGATTGATAAATGCAGGAGCAACATTTCAGAGAGCAATGGACCATGCCTTCAAGGGGCTTATGGGCAAATGTATTGTAGTTTACATGGATGATCTAACAGTCTTTTCCAAATCTAGATTTGACCATGTCAAGCACTTAGAGTCTGTGTTTAACAAGTGCAGAGAGTTTGGCATCTCTTTGAATCCAAAGAAATGCATATTTGGTGTAACAGAAGGCAAACTGCTTGGGCATTTGGTCACAAAGGATGGCATTTCTATGGATCCAGGCAGAGTTGAGGCCATATCTGGCATACCATTTCCCAACTCCAAGAAAGAGTTGAGATCATTCTTTGGAAAGATTAACTTTGTCAGAAAGTTTATCTCAGGCTTTGCAGAGATAGTTAAACCAATGAATGATATGTTAAAGCAAACTGCCCAGATTGCCTGGACCATTGAAGCTAAGACTGCTTTTCAAGAAATCAAGACAACCATTAAACAAGCACCAGTCTTAGTAAGCCCAGATTTCAGTGCAGATTTCTATCTGTACACTTTCTCTTCTGAACATACACTTGCTGCAGTGCTGACTCAACGGAGAGATACAGGAGAACATCCAATTGCTTTTAAGAGCACTAATTTGAAGGGAGCTGAACTGAAATATTCCAGATTAGACAAACAGGCTTATGCTTTGGTAAGGGCAGTGAAGCAGTTCAGACATTATATACTCAGAAGCAAAATTCATGCCATAGTGCCAGACCCAGCTGTCAAGTACCTTCTAAGTCAAAATGAGTTGGGGGAACGAAGGGGAAATTGGGTCACCAGGTTGCAAGAATATGACCTGGAGATTAGGCCTGCTAAACTGATCAAGGGACTTGGTTTGTCCAGGCACATTGCTTGAAGTACCTCTACGAGCGAGAAGTTAATCAATTAAACTACGAATCTGATGATTGGTATGGGGATATCATTCATCTGCTACGGTTTGGAGTTTGCCCATCCCATTTGAACAGAACTCAAAGGAGAGCATTAAAGTTAAAAGCTGCTCACTATCTCCTTAAGGCAGGTATTTTGTACAGGGAGAATTATGCTGGCATCTTCCTAAGGTGCATCTCTCCCAGTGAAGTCAGTGAAGTCATGGCTAGCTTTCATGAAAAACTAGGGGCAGGGCATTCATCAGGATCTGCTACAGCACATAAAATATTAAGAGCAGGCTATTACTGGCCTACACTTTTTAAGGATGCACATCAACATGTCAGAACCTGCCATCAGTGCCAGACATTTGCAGCCAAAGAGGCAAACCGAGCTCTGCCATTGCAACCAGTTGTGATAAACAAACCTTTCATGCAGTGGGGACTTGATTTTGTGGGGGTGATCAATCCAAATTCCTCAGCAGGACATAAATATGTGCTTGACGACTACGACTATTGCACAAGGTGGGTTGAAGCAGCGACCACCACAAGAAGTACGACCAGGGAAGTGATTGATTTTCTTGAATCAAATGTCATAACTAGATTTGGGGTTCCCCCGAATTTGGTCTGTGATAATGGGCCAGCCTTCCGATCATTGGAGTTTGCAGATTGGGCATACCGGATGGGGATAGTTATCGGATTCTCATCCAACTATTACCCCCAAGGCAATGGCTTGGCTGAGTCAACAAACAAGAATTTAATGAATGCCATCAAAAATTCTGCAGCAGATAAACCCAGGCAATGGCATACATTGTTGAAATATGCACTGTGGGCTGACCGGATAACACACAAAGTGGCTCTTAAGACCTCTCCCTTTGTTTTGTTGTATGGAACCCGGCCAATTGTTCCCATCTCCTTGAAGTTGCCCACCTACCAATTTGCCTTAGATTATTTTGAAGATCATGATGATGCAGAAGCCCGAGTTTTAGATTTGACTAACTTGCAGGATGAAAGACTCCAAGCCCTGGAGCACTTCAGTAGGCACCAAGAAACTGTCAAGCGGTGGTTTGACAAGAGAGCCAAGGTGAAGGCTTTGAGGCTGGCAGACTTAGTGCTTACGTGGGACAAGGCCCATGAGAAGAAGGGTAAGCACACAAAGTTGCAGCCACTGTGGATAGGCCCCTACCAAATTGCTGAAATATTGGGTAACAATGCTTTTCGCTTGCAAGACCTGGATGGTAATTTTCTGGACCTCCCTGTTAATGGTCAATACTTGAAGCATTATTTTTCTGCTGTTCCATCCAATGTATCATTTGAGTGAGCTATAAAGAAGTTGTAACATGTGTACATATTGTGAATAGCTCTCCCAGTTTTATTTGCTTTAGTTCTTTATTGCAGTTCTTTTTCTTTGTTGTCTGTACAGTTGCTTTAGTTTATTTCAGTGCTGTTGCAGTTTCCCTTTGTCAGTTTTTGGTTGCTGTGTTTTTAGTTAATCCTTGCTTGCTGTACAGTTTTGTGTTTTAGTCTGTATAGTTTTGATTCTATTTTGCTTTTCAAGCCTGTGCCTGTCCTTGGAAGCCTGTACAAAGTCCTTCGGCTTTTGAAATATTCTATTCTTTAACCTTTGCTCGAGCAATCAATGGAATAGTCAGCCTTCAAATTGTTTTATTCTGAGTCGATCAATCCATGCCCCATTCTGTTCACCATTCACTAGAGATAGTCTGCTTACCTTTGAACATGTAGAACTATTTTGTTATTCAGGACAAAGGTAGAGAGATGATTGGATCTTGTGTCTTACTTGCCACAGTTGTTTTAATGATAGAAAAACTGCTATGCTGTTTTGTTGGAGGAACTCCCAGGGAATCCAAGAAAAGCTGGTTATGAGAGGGGACTATGGTTCATGTAATTATTTGGGTATATCTAGAGGCTATCAGTGCCTAGACTGAGATAGTTCCAGATTGATCAAATGATAAAAGAAAATTGTGATTTCTCTAAAGCCTTTCAGATATTGATATATTTCAAAAGAGGAGAGATAAAAAAAAAAAAAAAGAGAAAGAAAAGAGTTGTACAATCAAAAGAGGCAGCCAATACTTCCAAAGATATTTTTCCTGAGTTATAGATTCTGCCCTACAGTTGTAAATTTGGGTCGTGTAAATCTAAAGGGTAACTCTGTCTAGGCTGTAAAAGGCTAAACTAGTAAACAGAGCTCTACTCGGTTTCCCCTTTTACAATCTAGAAAAGTTGATTAATCCAAGTTTATCATTCAAACCAGTCATCCTTGAAGAAAGTTTTATACCCTTTGTAATTGCACATCAGAAATCTTCCTTGAAGTAATTCAGCCTAGTATGTCCTTGGGAAATTTTAACAGCTAGCAGTTGGCGGTCAATTTATTGTGAAGAATGTCTGTGGCAAGGCATGATGCATGGTCTTTTTGTTTTGAAACCAGAGTCTTGGGTTCTAAAATAGTGCTACTATTTTACCCGTAGATATCGCCATTTGTTGAGAAGCAACACACCCCCACTGAAAAATGCATTCCAATCCTCTTGAAAGCCCTGAAATTCCATTTTTGCAGCAGGGACCCTCTTGATCATTTCCAGTCTTAAATCCAGATCTTGCTTGCCTCCTTTTAAAAGTTGTGCTTTTCCTTGCATTCTAGCTGTGTTATCCAGGCTTAACTTTCTACATGCTAGAATCATTCATGCTTAAACAAAATCTTGTGCCGGTACGAGAAAAATCCAGAAAAACAGTTGCATAAATTCACTGAAAAATCAAAACTTTCCTTTTTTGGTAGTGTCGCGATATCGCGACACTTCCATTTTCGGAAATGTCGCGATATCGCGACGATTTTGGAAAAGCAGCTAAGTCATTTTTTGTAGCGAAATCGCGACACTTTCCATTTTTGGAAGTGTCGCGATATCGCGACATTTCCATTTTTGGAAAGTGTCGCGAAATCGCTGCAGAATGAGGAGAGAGAAAGCTGGGGAGACAAATGTCATGAAATCACGACAGGGAGAAGCAAGCTGACGGATCAGCGCGAAATCGCGACATGTCGCGAAATCGCGACATGTCGCATTTTCACGATAGGAGAGAGAAAATACATAAGTGCCAGAAAGGTCACGAAATCGCGACATGTCGCGAAATCGTGACAAATTTGGAGTGAGAAGGCATAGTGGTACGAAACGTAGCGAAATCGCGACACTTTCCATTTTTGGAAGTGTCGCGATATCGCGACATTTCCATTTTTGGAAAGTGTTGCGAAATCGCTGTAGGATGAGGAGAGAGAAAGTCAGGGAGAAGCAGATCGTACGGAAGGGCGCGATTTCATGACATGTCACGAAATCGCGACATGTCGCGTTTTCGCGACTGGAAAGGAGAAAATCAGCTAAGGGAGTTTTATGTCGCGAAATCGCGACACTTTCCATTTTTGGAAGTGTCGCGATATCGCGACGTTTCCATTTTTGGAAGTGTCACGATATCGCGACGTTTCCATTTTTAGAAGTGTCGCGAAATCGTGACAATTTCGAAAGAAAGTGCCGAAGGGAGAAAGCTGCAGCGATTCGCTGACATGTTCCAAAATCGCGGTCAACGCGGTCAACGCATGCAGCTGCGGGGAGGTGCAGCGATTCGCTGACGTCTCAAAATCGTGGGCTGGAGCTTGCAGCGATGCGCTGCATGTTTCGAAGTCAAGAGGTAAAGGATGCAGCGATGCGCTGCGTGTCTCAAAATCGTGGGCTGGAGCTTGCAGCGATGCGCTGCATGTTTCCAAGTCGAGGGGTGAAAATGGTAGCGATGCGCTGCGCCTTTTGAGGAAGGTGTCGCGAAATCGTGACACAAATGGCGAAGGGAGGCCTTGGGTGTCGCGAAATCGTGACACCCCGATAACCAAATTGCCAGAAGCGTCGCGAAATCGTGACGCATTGCAAGGAAGATGTACGGCGGCCAGCGAGAGGCGCGATTTTGTGACATGTCACGAAATCGCGACAGGAAGCAAGGAAGATGTACGGCCGCTAGCAGGAGGCACGATTTCATGACATGTCACCAAAATCGTGACATGTCGCGTTTTCGCGACCGACAGGGAAAGAAGCAGCGCAGTGCTGGGGACGTCGCGATTTCGCGACATGTCGCGAAATCGCGACATGTCGCAGAATCACGACAGGAGAGAGAAAGTCCTCAAATGAGCCAGAAGTGCATTCCAACGGGAAACAGAAGGCATCCTGGGGTAGCGACACGTGTCAAAGCGTGAGGCAGACAAACAAAAGCCGACATGCAAGCTTTTTAGCTGGTTTTTAGTCTGATTTAAATGTTAAAGCTTCTGATTTAATTAAAGTGCTAATCTAACTCATTTTTTGTCTTTCATGCAGGATTCCATCTGCCACTTGCGGGACAACAGAGAAAGGCCATAAAGGCAAAGTTAAAGTGCAGATTTGATCAAGGACCGCCATGCTAGAGGAGAAGAAGCCGGTAAAAGCATTCAATGGCAAATTTATGACAGAATTGATAGCATGAAGACCATTTCAACTCAGGGATGGCTTTGCGGAGATCAAATTGATGGAGAAGTGGTGACTCATCCGGCTCACCAGCAGAATTAATGGAGGCATTTATTTGCAGCTGCGGATGAATGCAAGTGGCTTTAGATTTTATCTTCTCCATTTATGGCAGTTGACTCCCCTGATTTGCCGAAGGGTTAAGTTCTATCCGGACTTTGGTCTTAAGATGGATTTTTATTGTAAAACCCGGGTCCTAGGGTTTAGAAAGATAAGATTTGCAATTAAGGAAGGAGATATTTCTGAAAAGATCAGGGTCTGTCCTGAATCTATAAATACTTCTTCTCAATGTAATTGCGGGAGGCGGAGACTTAGAAATAAAAGGCTTATAAGCAATTTCTTGCAAATTTTGTGAAATCCTTTGTTTTCTGGACTTGGAGTTGATGTGCTTTAGCTTTTCTGTGATAGCATGGCCGGGAGCCTAATATTTTGCAGTGTGATAAGTGTATCTTCTTTTGTTATCCGTTCCATTAAAGTTTGTTAGATATATCTCTGTAAATCTGCCATTATCAAGTTTAAATATCTTGTTAGGCTTCGGTTGTTCTATTGTCTGCTAGGGGAAATTACAGATTTGAGGTTAAGTTTGTTCTAATTGCTCTGTCTTCACTTTGTGTGAGCTAGGTCTGCGGTGAAAGATACCAGTTTTAACCAATCGCCCTTGGATTTATAATTTTCTGCTAGATCTCTTCCACTTTGCCTTGTGCTCTTAGTTGAAAGTGATCTTAGACTGACTGGACACTTTCTTCTTTGATTTGTTCTATTGTGAAGCTGATAGCATAGATAAGATTGATAGTTTAGGGTTTTACAGTTGATGTTTGATAAGCTTCTCTTTTCTGCCCTACCCTACCCTCTCTTTGTTTTTCGTGAATGATCCATTTTTATTTTCTTTGTTTGTCTTTTATTTAAATCTGCTGACCCATGAGAGCTAGATCAAGAATTCAAGTTAAATCTGATAAACAAGTGAGCAACTACTGGAACAAGTTCAGGAACCCCCTGTAAGGTAACAGAACAGTCCATATTGAAATCTATTCCAGAAGCGAAAAAGAGTGAATAGCCATTCGACCCAACTCTGTAACTCGCACCTTGGATAACCAGCTAGATCCTAAAGTGAGTGGGATTCGTCCCGTGGGTGTCTCCGGAGCTTCCTTGCCCATCCTTCCCGGGGTGTGCATGAAAGTCGGACCAACACTCTCCTTTCTCCCAATTCGTTCTACATCAACATTGTTTTAATAGCTAGGTCAGGTACTATTGCAAAAATTCTACTATGCAAAAAGTAATTTCTAATCTTCTTCATAATTTTGAAAAGAGCATATACCTGTTTGTCCATAATAGTGTATTTCAACCATGCATTTTTTAGTGGTAAACTCAAGACAACAATAGGATTTTCTGAATTATCTTCGTTCTTTTGAGTTAATACACTAGCAAAAGAATACTCAGAAACAAAGGAATAAATATAGAAAGATTTCTTGTTATTAGGACTCACAAGCATAGGTGCAGAAGATATTACATTTTTAACATCCTGAAAAGCTGCTTTAGCTTCACCAATCCAATTAAAGTTAGCATCCCTTTTCAACATATCATTTAATGGTTTGACTATTTCAGCAAATCTTGAAATGAATTTCTTGCCAAAGTTATTTTTTCCAAAAAATGATCATAATTCTTTCTTGCTACCAGGAAAAGAGATTTTTTGGATAGCTTCAATTCTTTCAGGATCTATGGAAATTCCATATTCTGAGATGACATGACCTAAAAGTTTACCTTTCGTTACTCCAAAAATGCACTTTTGGGATTTAGTGAAATGCCATGTTCTCTACACATTTGAAGAACTTTTCTCAAATCATTAACGTGGTTAGATCTATTCTTTGATAAAATAGGAATGTCATCAACATAAATGAATATGCATTTACCTATCAAATCTCTAAATGAATAGTCCATGGCTCTCTAAAATGTGGCACCTACGTTAAGTAATCCAAAAGGTATTCTTCTGTAAGCAAAGGTACCCCACTTCGTGGTAAAAGCAATTTTCATTCTATATTTCGGGTCAATAAGAATTTGGTTATTATAGACACCAAAACCTAGGCACTCATAAAACACCTCTTGCATACCACCACACGAATTTGCATAATAAAATATGTATGCCTAAGTCTAAACTTAGGCATATAAAATCTTGCACATAATTATATTTTCTAGATTTTATTAAATCTAGAAAATCCACCTAGGATACCTTGTTTCCCCATGGGACATGTGTCCTAGCCACCACTACCCATCACCATACCACATCTCACACACTTTATCCCTTCACATGGGACATCCTCCACACATCACTACACTTGCACTCACTCATTAGCCACTTCACCACAGTTACACTCACTCATCCTCCACATTGCACTCCACTTGCACTCACTCATTAGCCACTTCACCATAGTTACACTCATTCATCCTTCACATTGTACTACACTTGCACTCACTCATCCTCGAGAAAATTCTATTGTATTTTTCTCTATTTTTATAAACTAATTAATGCACAAATTTGGAAAGAGAAACTCTAACCTTTCTATGCAAAGAATAAGTAAGAAAAACATGAGTTTTAACAATTTTTAATAGTAAAAAGTCAAATTGATAGTGCAGAGGGGTAAAAAATGGACCTTAAAGTTGTTATTTCTGCAAATTTTTGTAGAAACCCTCTGGTTTTGTGGCAGTCCCTATTAGGGATAGTAGCAGATTAGGGGACGTCCCACCCAAAGCCATGTAGTTGGTCGTCTCACCCAGAGCCAGGTAGCAACAAAGGGATCGTTTCTGATCAAAACGGTCAGTACTTGCAACCTGCAAAACCAAAATTTGAGGTCCAAATTAGCACAATCCAAGGGGAGATTAAAAAAACTTAGATACCATGATCACCAATGAAGAAGTGAAATTCACGATATCGCCTTAAGGGCATTTACTTGCAATGTATATCAGTTATAAAGCATTCAAAGGAAATATGGCATAAGCATGTAATCTACTGAAATGAAGCAACATAGGTAATCCAAATGATCAAAATATCTCTCTATTCATTCATAAGTAGCTTCAAAACTAGATTACAAAGTATCCCCTTGAGGGCTTTACAAATTGATACATTTTCATTACAATAACCAAGGGATCTAGTCCCTTGGAAGGAGGCCTTTAAGGCGATAAAAATGTGTGTGAACTCCTGCTTCCCACACTCGAGAGCTATTGTTGGGCTGATAATATTGTGCCTCCTTAGCTCCTCCTCTTGCCTAGCATTCCTGTTCCTGAAGACAAGGGATTGAAAGGGGATTAGTAGCACCTGCGTTATAGAAGAAACCCATAAAACCATGAAAGGAGAGCATATTCTACAACAATAAAAGGTGATCTACATGCATAAAAACTGATCTACATTAAGCATAAACATATTTTAAGATGATATAAATACAAATAAGCAGATTTGGAAGCAATATCTAAGGCTAAACTATGCAAAAATGGTGACCATTCCTGGGTGAGCCAGATAAACCTGTAACATTGGGGATCACAAATCCTGCATCAAAACTCCTCCAAATTGCTTCAAATTTGGACCAGAGGTTCCTCTAGACATTCCTAAGGGGACTATGGAGGAATTTATCTAAAATTCCAACCTATTTTGTGACCATCCCTAGGTGTGCCATGGACAGATTGCTGACCGTCCCTAGGTGGGACGGTTACAAAACTGCCTTAGTTTTGTCACCTATGGCCATGGGAATTGGTCCAAAACTTGGTAAGGGTGTTGTCGACAGATGGGGCCAAAGAATTCTTCAATTTGGCTAGTTTGGTTTTGATGGTTCGAGCCTATTGCCCCTGAAATCACCTTCGAAAGGAAGAGGGTTTCAAGGCCAAGGCAAAGGCATGTTTTGGTTTGCAAAGGGTGGGTTTCAATTTGGGCAGCACTTCATGGCTTAATTCTCCAAATTCTCCTCTCTGAAATTGGGAGTTTGAAGCTCCTTTTATAGCCCAAAAGGGCATCTAGGGAAAAATGGCATGTCTTGCCATGCGAGGCAAGTGGCGCCATGTGTCCTAATCGTGTCATGGGGTGATTGGGAGAAGGTTACCCCTTTGGGTGCTCCCAATCAACTATCCCACTATCCATTAGTAGGTCCCCAATCAATTTGGGGTGATTGGATGTGCTAATGGTAGTATTTGATTGCCATTTAGCGTATCCTTTGACTTTTTCAAAGGTCCAGTTAGGGGCCATCCCACCTAGGGATGGTTGTTGATGGTCATCCCTGGGTGGGATGGTCACCAACTATGACCATCCTTGGGTGGGACGGTCACCAGTAGGAGCCCCAAAACTGCCCTAGACTGCTAGGAACCCTCCAAACTGAGTTTTGGAGGCTTTTGGAAGCCTTTTTCTAGCCTAGAGGGGTGCCCAATAAGGCCATATGTTGTCGATAAGAGGGCATATGTAATGCACTGATAGTCTTATCCGATTTACGTGATTTAGGTGTCTACAGATGCCCCATTTTTGGGATGCACGATGTGAAACAAAGCGTTGAGAAAAAATAGATCACTAAATCATCGAATGATCAAGGTTTTTTATTAACTTAATCAACTTTGGATGCCTCCATTATGGAAAGAGCATACATTCTTGGAATCCTTTCTATTGACATAGTCGAAGGATCGATTGCAGGTATACCTTTCAGTCATGTTGTAATGACAGTCTTATGGGGCTTAGGGCATACTAGGTCTTGGTGCCTTGTATTCTTGTAAACCTTTACATGGGTCAATTCCTAAGGTTTCAAGGAGGTCAAGCCTATTTAATTTTCTTCTTATGCTATTTCTTTGCCCCAACATGGGCTTGAAAATTTATCTCTAGCCAAGATTCTTTTGAATGCATGGAATTTACACTTCTGAGTGTTTAAATGTTGATTCAATTTATGAATTCATTATGATGACTACCCCCTCAAGTGATGAGTCTATGAGGGCATGAAAAATGCTAAAGTGATGAGTCACTTGACACATATGACTAAATTGGGGCAACTCTCTATTTTGCCCATGGTACTAAATACCTGTTTGGAGGTGATTTTTGACTATTTTGATGAATAGTTTTGGAGGCAAAAGGCCCAATATCTCATTCCCGTGGAGTGGTCCAGCCATGGAGGCCTTCTTGGGGAGTAAAATAGAGTCTTTTTATGCATCCAAAATTATTATAAGTTCAGTCTAGATCCCTCTCATTTTCTAGCCCATTCTGCCTTGTTTTTGGTGGGTTTTTGGCCCATTTTTTGATATTTTTGATGTTTTTAAGTGCAATTTTCTTGTGACCATCCAAAGGGGGATGAGGGAAGTATTTTTGACCATCCTAGGGTGGGACATCCAGCCAAAAGTGTGCTCATCCCACCCAGGAGCGGTCGGCTTCTTTTGGAGCTATAAAAGGCCAAAAAGGGCCATTTTAGCTCATTTGTGCAACTTGCTTGGAGAAGTTGGAGAGGAGAGGAGGTAGGAGAGAGTTTTATGAAGTAGAGTAATACAAAAATATCAACCCACAACATGATCCAACCAGCGGATGCGTCGGGCGGTGGAGCCGATGCGAAATGGGTATGGATTACATGCTTTTCTCCGCCCTATTTTATTATGTTTTTGCAATTTTTGCTATAATTTCATGACTACAGCCATACCTAGAGAGGTTAAGAAACCCTAGGAGGACTAAAATGTATGAAATTGAACTTTTATTTATGTTTTATTTGCAAAAAATTAGGAGTAAATACCATTTTTTTGTGTTTTTTAGGTTTTTAGGGCATTTTTAAGGGTCAAATTGACCCTATTTTACCCTGATTTGGGGACCATCCCTGTGAGGGACGGTCATTGGTGGCCATCCCTGGGTGGGATGGCTACCAAATTAGGGGCCGTCCCTAGGTGGGACGGCCAAAAACTGGGCCAAAAGGGCCCTTTTTTATGTATTTTTTTTAGTGTTTTTATAGCAAAATTTTGTATTTTTAGGGCATTTTTGACACCTTGATTTGCATGAGCAGATAGTTAGGAGTCGGTACAGGGTACCGAGTCTCTTTCAGGTCACTAGAGACCATTTGACTACTACATACTAGTATTGGCTCGATGCCATCGGTCTGAAGCAAGTTACATGGTTAGATCTCATGGTGGGAGACCGCGCCTATCTGACTACTTTGATAGACCTATGGGACCCTCACACTAACACTTTCCATTTAGCTATGGGGGAGATGATAGTGACACTAGAGGATGTATATCAGATACTACGTATTTTGATAGAGGGGCACTAGATAGTATCTTCTTCGACAGAGCGATGAGAGGTCATAGTGCAGAGGTACTTTGGAGCCCGTTGGGAGGATGTATCGATTGATCTTCCCAGTGGAGGGATTCTAGTGACTAGATGGTACCAGGAGGGTGTGCTTGGAATTAGGCACACATTGTTGATGACCTTGATCAGCAACATGTTGCTACCTAACTCTTCGAGAGCTAGGTTCCCATGGAACCTAATAGAGCTAGTCTTTACTCTAGTGGATTGCATAGAGGATGAGCCCATAATTATGGCTTGGGGTCCTACTTTATTGGCACAGCTATATGATGAGCTGTATGAGATCCACTCATGTGGGTGGAAGGGTTTGGGTTGTAGCTTCCTACTATAGTCTTGGGCTTGGTAGCATATTACAGTAGAGAGACCATGAGGACTACCATGGACCACTCGAGCAGAGCTACTAGATAGGGAGATTGGCTATGGGGAGCTATGGAAGAGGTCACAGGAGTCAGGACGTAGCCGATGATATGCTAGGGAGGTAGGGCACTATGCAGAGGCTTTTGCATGGCTCAGGGTAGTAGATATCGAGTGGAGACCCTACAGGGGTTGTCCTGACTAGAGGGAGGCTGAGACACATCTACGTCGAGTTCGATGAGGTAGATGGTTGATAGGGTGACATGGCATAGAGTGAGAGTACTTCCCTTATGATCATGTGCTATGATAGTTTGGGCTATGCTAGGGCTTCCCTAGGAGCCGATGGTCTATCATCATCATGGGGATGAGAGGACTCTAGCATGGCCTATGGTAGAGGACTTGGGAGATGAGTCAGATCCTGAGGTGGCAGTTTTTGATTTAGATGATGCGGGCACTATAGAGGAGTATGATGCATGGTGGGTCATACGATAGTGGTGAGGGGAGGGACCACTAGGAGGGGATGCAGCTGCTAGGGTAGTGGATGCAGCTAGGGGTGCTTTAGATGAGGAGGGTTTGGATGAGTCTCTAGATGATGAGGAGGTAGACATAGGTGAGCGAGCTATGCATCAACATGTGTCAGTGGATAGGGTGGAGCTGATAGATGTATAGGATCCAATGGGCTTTGATGAGGGAGACTTGGGGGATCAGGGTATGTAGGCACAACTAGCAGCATGAGATGCTATGATTGTGGAGCTGTAGAGTGATCAAGCATTACTATAGGCATAGGTGCAGAGTGCATAGGTTGATATGGAGAGGTAGGCAGTAGTGATAGCTACACTTTAGGCATAGGTTGGTGGATAGGGCCCTCGCTATGGGGAGTCTAGTAGTGGTGATCTAGCTAGGATGCAGGAGGAGATAGCACATCTCTAGGGTTTGGTGGTGACCTATCAGACTAGGTGTCGAGAGGAGCGCACCTACATGGATATGATGGAGGATGAGATAGTGCACTGTAAGGGGTACATACCAGATCGAGCATTAGCCATTGGATCACAGCGTAGCCAAGGGAGTGGGATGGGACACTCATCTGCTCGGATGAGGGCTTCGAGCACTTCTCGGAGGATGGAGGTATCTAGAGGTAGCATATCAGGGGGTAGTAGGTTTAGGAGCTCATGATGGACTCATACTGAGAGCAGAGGAGAGAGTCGAGGTACCGGTCTTGCGTGACCATGGTCAACAGACTCTAATGGTTCTTTTTGGACTTTTTGGGTTGCGAAGTTGGATGACTCACTTTTATTGTAGCCTATGGGTAGTTTATGGACTATGATGTAGCTTTTTGGCTTTTACATATAGATATATATGTATGACTTTGCTTTTATCATTATGTCATATTTTACTACTTTATGATATGAATGCAATGCTTATATTTGCTTTATGATGTTATGATGGATATCTAACATGGATGCATGTATTTATCCGATGATGTAATTTGATGATATGTAGATGTGGATGCTTTATTTATATGCTTTTGTAAATTAAAATATATGCATAAAATAGTCAGTGGTCATCTAAATATTATTGCTAATATTTAACCGGTATCTATCCTAGCTTATGAACATCACTTAATGAACAAAAGTGTAAATGTGTATGATTGGAAGTAATGATTGATTAGATTTAATTTTGTATGATGGATTTGTGATGACTATTTTGATGCATTATATGCTAGCACCATAGACTATACAAAATGTATCTTTATTATTTTCATGTTATTATAACACTTTATTTGATGGACATTGTAATTTTGACAAACATGTGACAACATGATGTAAAATGGAATGGATAATGTAATGTGATATGATATTATTTGATAGTTTTGAAGAGACTCAAACACTCTAGTTACCTAATCAAAAGTCATATACTAACTATACAAGATATTTTGACAAAGTATGCACCTATTAAGATAACCAAGATAATCAATATCCTTGTGTGTGCACGTGAGTTCATTACCATGATAACACATAAGATTACCCTAGTGCAAATGGGATTTATTCAGCCCATCGACACTAGAGATCATTCTGCGAGTCTCATTATCCTGAGTTTCGTACTTAGTTGGATTAGACCACTATATAACCTAGGTTACAACAAGCTAGCTCATCCACATTCAAACATTGGTCTATACCTAAACAAGTTGCTTAAGTGATAGACATATCATCATGCGGGAGGCTACCACCATTGACAAGTAGGCTATCCACCAAACCTGTAATGAGGATCACCTTATGGTTCTCTAATGCTGAGAATTCTAGGGATTCAAGTTTCGGAGTCCCTACCTTTCTTTGACTTTCTCAAGGGAATTGCTCATTTTGATTTGTTGAGCAAGGGATTTTAATAGTGGTGAGAACCACTATTTATTTTTGCTTTTCCTAGTGATAATAATCATTGTTTCTTATGCATATTTTGGAGTGATAATAATCACTATTTTCTTTGGAATATTTCTTTGAGATTGGGGGATAATAATCATTACTGATTTTCTTTCTTTGGGATACTTACCCCAGTGTAGGGTAAGGGATTTATGGGTAAGGAGGAACTTGTCCTTTTGTCAATTCTCAGCATATTTGAACCATTCACATAGGGGGATGAGCAAGATAACCTTTTCACTTGAAAGTAACCTAGACTACTTTATAGTTTTCATATTTCCTTGTGCTAGACTTGGATTTATTAATGTGAAAATGTGTTGGGATTTTGATTTATACCAAGAATTATCTAAGTAGGATTCTACCTTCTAAAAATCATGATAGCTTTCTACAAAATCTGAGAAGACAACTAGATATGGCTGAGTGACCAAAAACTTTAACTATGCTTTACTAACAATGGCTAAGTGATGGAAAACAGGCATATAATATGGAATGTAAATGTAAATGGTATATGTAATATAAACAGGTGGTAATATTGACTCATAATAACAATGATTTTAATAGATGCCTAGTGTACAGACCTGGTGCTAGACATGTATGATCAATTTGGAACAATGCATAATGCAATGATGAGAATGCCTAATGCAATTTATATGAAGTGCAATGAAGAAATATTTTTGTATTTTGATGATTTTAATAATATTTTTGTATTTTTGATATATATGTATATACAGGTTGACCAATGGGCTTAATGAATGCCATTGGGGCTTTTGGGATGACCAAAGGGCTTATAGATGCCTTTGGAGCTTTTGGATTGACCTAGATGATCGTAGATAGTCTAGGAACATTTTATTTTGACCTAGATGGTCATAGATCACCTAGGTATATTTTATGGGTGACCAAAGGGCTTATAGATGCCTTTGGAGCTTTTAAGGATTGACCTAGATGATAGGTAGATAGTCTGAGGAGCATTTTTTTTTGACCTAGATGGTCTTTGGCACTTTGGGTTTGTCTACTACTACCTAGGGGAATTTGATTGTATTGACCAAAGGGCTTATAGATGCCTTTGGAGATTTTAAGGTTGACCTAGATGATCGTAGATAGTCTAGGAGGATTTTTTATTTAGACTCTAGGGAAAAACCCCGGGGGCCTTTTGGGACCTAGACGGTCAGGACACTTAGAAAGTGTCTACGACTACCTAGGGGTATTTTATTGTGACCAAAGGGCTTATAGATGCCTTTGGAGCTTTTAAGGTTGACCTAGATGATCGTAGATAGTCTAGGGGATTTTTTATTTGACCTAGATGGTCAAAGACCGCTAGGAGCCTTTTAGGTGACCTAGATGGTCAATGACACTTAGAAAGTGTCTATGACTACCTAGGGGTATTTGGTTGGTGCTCTAAGCATGAAATGGTCACAAATGACTTATATTCATGGGTTCAGGCTCTTCACTTCCTTCGATGGATGCTAAGCGATAAGTTCCAGGTCCAATCTGGCTTGTGATGATGAATGGACCTAACCAGTTTGTTACAAATTTGTCTCACAAATTGGAGGGCAAATTTGAGTTTTGTTGGTTCTCTTTTAGAACTAAATCACCTACTTGAAAGTCTCTTTGATGTACTTTCAAGTTGTAAGCTCTCTTAAGATGTTCTTGATAAACACGTAGATGCTCGAGGGCATTTACACGTCGTTCATCAAGCAATGTTAACTGATCTAAATGAGCTTGTCTAGCTGTATCATCGTCGATGAATTCTTGCATGGAAATGCACAGCGACGGAATCTCTAACTCTAGAGGCATGATGGCTTCAGCACCATACACTAGTGAAAATGGAGTTGCCCCAGTGGGTGTCCGAATGCTAGTGCGATAAGCCCAAAGGGCAAGAGGTAATTGATTATGCCAATATTTATGATTTTCCTTGATGGTTTTCTTCAAGATGGCTACTACTGTCTTATTTGATGCCTCTGCTTGCCCATTGGCTTGTGGATAATAGGGCATGGAAAAGCTATGCTTTATGTTATACTTTGTTGTTAACGCACGCACATCCTTATTTTTAAAGGGTGTTCCATTATCCGATATTATTTTGGATGGAATACCAAAATGACATATGATATTATGTAGCATGAACTCCGCAATGCGAGGTCCAGTCATTGTGGTAAGGGGAATTGCTTCCACCCATTTTGTGAAGTACTCGGTTGCCGTTATGATAAACGTGTGATGGCCCGATGAGGCAGGTGAGATTTTCCCAATTAAATCAAACCCCCATTGTGCAAATGGCCAGACCGATTGAATCGGTTGTAAGGCCTATGAAGGTACGTGTGTCAAATTTGCATGATGTTGACACTTCATGCACTTCTTAACATAAGCACAACAATCTTGCTCTAAAGTTGGCCAATAATAGCCCATGCGAAGAATGCGCTTAGCGATGGCCATACCGCTAAAGTGGCCACCACATGTACCATCGTGTGCTTGGGTGATGGCCCAAGCTGACTCTTGTGAGTCTAAGCAATGAAGGAGGATACCTTCATAACTCTGATGATACATTATGTCTCCTAATAAGACATATTTTGCCACCTTTTGTTTGAATGCTCGCTTTGCGGCATGCGACAATCCAGGTGGAATATTACCCAACTTAAGATAATATTTAATCTGGATGGCCCAATATTGCTTTGAAGAAGCCTCAATATTATGAATCATGCTATCCTTTTGATGTTTGTCTCATGTGAATGCTGATTGAGAGTGAACTTGGAGATATAGCATTGTGCTAGTATCAAAAGGAGTATGAGGGAACAAAGCCCCCCAGTTAGCGTTATTCAAATATTGGTGTAGTTGAGAGAACCTTTCATGGGAAGGCTCAATCTGAATCATGTGAACAACTGGTATAGCATTATGCTCTTCACGCTCAGTCATAGATTGCGCTAGCATTTTTACTTGGATAGTTGTGATATCATCTGAAGGGTCATGCGGGATTAGCGACCCTAAGGAAGCCATTGTATCCACAAAATGATTAGATGAGCGAGGGAGTGCCTCTATATCATACCATTCAAATTTGACCAGGAGTTTGTCCACTAGGGCTTTGTAGGCTTGCAAGATAGGACACCTACATTGGAATATCCCTTTAACCTGATTTACTATGAGCAAGGAATCACCAAAAATGTTCAACTTTGTTATGTTCATGGTGATTGTCGTTTGAAGTCCTATGATGAGAGCTTCATACTCGGCATTGTTGTTAGTACAAGGAAAATCGAGTTTAAACGAAAGAGGTATGGGAGCCCCTTGCGGTGTGAAAAACATGATACCTGCACCACCACCTTGCTCGCATTTAGAACCATCGAAGAATAGAGTTATGTCTACCTGTGACTCAGGCTCGACAGAATCAGGTGATTCTGAGATATGAAATACTCCATCATCGGGAAGTTCTATATTTAGAGGTTGATCATCCTGTAGAGGAGCCTCTGCTAGTTGATCGGCTATGACCTATCCTTTGATAGATTTTTGTCCAATGAACTCTAGGTCAAATTCCATCAACAACATTATCCATTTTGCCATGCGACTATTATGATATGTTCGACTCATCATGTAGCGCAATGGATTTTATTTAGATACAACATACGTGGTATGATTAAGCATATAATGGCATAGATTTTTGGTGGCAAAGACCACTGCTAAGCATAGCTTCTCAATGTATGCATATCTAGTTTCATAGCTGACCAGTGTACGGCTAATGTAATAAGTAGCCTGTTCTTTGTGGAATTCATTCTTTTGGGACAACATGGTGCCCAAAGCCAACTCAGTAGCTGAGATGTATAAATAGAATGACACTCCTGGTCACGGTGGAGCCAATACAGGTGGTGAAGCTAGGTATTGTTTAATTTCATCAAAGGCATTTTGACATTCTTCATCCCAATGAAATGAGACCCCCTTGTGTAGCAACCTATTCATGGGTCGACACTTATCCGATAATTGTGCTATAAAGCATTTTATGGATGCGACCTTTCCTTGCAAACTATGTAGTTGCTTAATGGTTGTGGGGGGAGGCATTTCTAATATTACCTTGACCTTGTTTGGATCTACCTCTATGCCTCACTTGGAGACTATGAATCCCAAAATTTTACCAGATGTGACACCGAAGACACACTTTTTGGGATTAAGTCTAACATTGTGCTCTATGAGGCGATCTAGGATCTTACACAATACATCGAGATGTTCATGGCATAATAAATATTTTGCCAATAAATCATCCATGTAATCTTCCAAAATCTTGTGCATGTAGTCATGGAAGATATATGTCATGGCTCGTTGGTAGGTAGCACCAACGTTCTTAAGGCCAAAAGGCATGACCTTGTAATAGAATGTCCCCCAAGGTATTGTGAACGCCATTTTGATTTGGTCTTCTAGATTAATATGAATCTGATTATATCTAGAAAATCCATCCATTAGGGATAGCATTTCATGTCCTATTGTTGCATCTACCAACGCATCGATGTTAGGTAAGGGAAATTCATCCTTAGGACTCACTTTGTTAAGATCTCAAAAGTCGATGCAAATGTGAATCCTCCCATCAAGATTTTTTATGGGAACCATGTTTGAAACCCATGGCGGATAATCTACTGAGATGATGATATCAATGTCCAACAACTTTTGTAATTCATCTTTCACCATTAAGGCTACTGTTGGGTGCATTTTTCATAACTTTTGCTTAACAGGTTTGATCTTGGGGTCTAATGTAAGATTATGCATGACTATATTTGGGTCTAGTCCTGGCATTATAAAAAAACAAAACAACCCCCCCCCCCCCCCCTTGGAAAAAAGAAAAGAAAAAACCCCCCTTCTTCCGTCGGGCACCCCCCCTAAAAAAAAAAAGGGAGAAAAAAAAAAACCCACCAAACCTCCCCCACAAAAAATAAAGGATCAAAAAAGAGCCCCCCACCCCCCACCCTATGTGGTTTGGGGGGGGCTTTCCCCCCCCAAAAGGCCCCCAAAAAAACCGTTTTAAAAAAAAAAAAAGGATCCCCCCAAAGAACCCGGGGGGGGGGGGGAGAATCTCCCCGATCAAAGTCAATTACCTCTAAATCAAGATGCAATAGCTTGGATGGGTTATTCGGATTCACCAATGGTGTCGTTAAATCTATGGAAATCATGTTGATGGATACATGATCTCCTGCTCTAGGGTGAGTGGGTCTAGAGACCTGATGTTGTCTCATAACTCATGGGTGTGGCTCGGGTGGAAGTGGAATAACTGGTGGTGGCCTATGCGGAAGAGGGCGAGCCTGCTCTTCATGAGGCAATAGCTGGCATCAGATGGGTCCTTGGATGGGGAATAACATACGAAGATAATACTCATCCTCATCATCCAAGGGGAACACACGCTCGTATTCATCATCTGAGCTATGGTAGTTAATGGGTGTGATGCCATAATCATCTTCATCATCACTCATCCATTCATGAGGAGGACCTTGGTCTTGTTCCTCACTGTCATATTGCAAGGTGTGTGAGCTCTCCCCCACTTCATGGGGTTGGGCGACATCACTGGAAAGACCTTGATCTATCATTTCTATGGGGAAATGATCTCCCAAGGAATGAACATGATTCAGATTAGCATATGGGTCATGGGTGAGCTTAGCCTGATGACTTAGGCATAGGTGTTCGAGACTCTCGGTGAGGACATCCAATGGTACTAGTTTATTATGTCCCAACCTGGATCTATCATACGAAAGTTGATATTGGGGTTGACATGGAACACGGTTACCCTGCTCATATAAACCGAGACCAAACCCATGCCAATTGCAGTGATCTAAGTACCACAATGCATAGTCTGGATTCGACAAATAGTTTACATCCTCAGAAAAGGGTTCATCATCATCTTCCTTCTGAGGAATGGGCAGAGATCCATACTCTAAACCTCCATATATGAAATTCATTTGATTAGGAGGTAGACCAAGAGGTACAATGCTACCTATGGGAAGATGAGGTCTCCCCATATCTTGCACTATCTCCAATGATGGAACTATCATGACATTTCTCACCAGATATTCTCCTATCCCTGTACTAGACATCTGGACTGTGACCTAGGATGGTGAAGATGGATGAGATGGAATGGAGGTTTGAGGTGATTCAATAGTCACCTCTAGAGGTAATTCCTCATTAATGACACAAGGAACCTCCTCCATGGATATGGTGGAAACTAATGGCGGGCTCTCATCAATAGGCCTCTTCGATGTGTTCCTCGATGGAGGGTTTGATGATGTCGAAGCCTTCTCTGAAGGTGGCGATGATGAGGATGGAGTGGATGATGATGAAGGTGGTGGAATGGGTAGACTCTAAATAGGTGTATTCAATCGGAATTCTATGTGAGTCGAAGGTAATGTCGACTCTGGCATCTACTGCAACATGTTGCAGTATTTGAAGGGCTCTAGATCGGTAGAAACTATGTGCACTTGCCCTTCATGAGTGTATTTAAGACATTGATGTGCTATGGAGGGGACACACTTCATATCCCGTATCCAAGGTCTACCTAGAAAAATGTTATAGGCCATCTCACCTTCTAGCACATGGCACAACGTCGATATAGTCTTTTTCCCCACCTGAATGGGTAGAACTATGGTACCGATAGTAGAGCATATTGTGTCATTAAAAGCATGAAGAGTGTAAGTTGACACCACAACATGAGATGCTGGCAACTTAAGGTGCTTTAGTGCTTTAGTTGTTATGATATTACTTGAGGAACCAGTGTCTATGAGCACTCTCTTGTATGGTATCTCATTTATACATGCAATGATGTGTAAAGGAGGATCTACCATGTCGTTAGCTATTTCCTTAAGCTCATGCTCATGAAATTGTATGACTGGTTCCTTGCACTATTGCACATGACCCACAAAATATATGAAGGAGTTGGACTCCTATGGTTGCAACTCTATTGATTTTAGAATGTCCATCAAGGCATCCCGATGTGGAGGTGATTGTTGGATCAACTCATAGATGGACAATCATGTTGATGTGGTCCTCAAGCTTTGTGCAAGCTTGCTCTTAATTGTCACTGTTGGCCTAGAAAGAAGGCCTTGTACTATAGGTGGTGTAGTTTGTGACGTAGTTGGAACATCATTCGAAGCTGTAGGCTATGCAACTTGACTTGGATATTTCTTGTTCCTGGTCACAATACTCACCATCCCAACATACCCTTGCATAGGGTGTTGTTGCTTCACCTCATTCATCGGTTTAGCAGGCGCTGCCTGTACCTCATGAGTTGGTAAAGGGTCTTTGTATATACCCATATGCTGATTGGTAGGAGCTAATGGAGCATCCACTTGAAGCTCATTCCTCTCAATCATGTCTTGTACTACATGTTTAAAACCATAGCATGATTGTAAATCATGGCCACCTTGTCGATGAAACTTACAATATTGATCCTCTCGATGTCCCATAGGCTTGGGTTTGCCTATTTTTGGATCGTTGGGTTTAAGATCTGGTAAATTAACCATATTTGCAGCCCATAATCGATCAAAAAGAGAATCCATAGATTCAACGATGGGAGTAAATTGTCACTGAGGGTGACGTTGTTTTTGTCCCTGGTTCGTTGTACCATTATTGTTATAACTCGTAGGAGGAGGTTGAGCCTGATAGTTCACCTTTTGGGGAGGCATAACTTGAGGAGGTATAGGGACATTTATGGCCACTTGATTGACCATAGCTAGCTTTGTAGGTGTCGAGCTATTCTTAGGATTCTTTGTCCACTCCTTATTATGAGGTTTTGTTATTTCTCCCTCTTGGATTTTGATTTCCTCTATGTTTCTAGCCTGTGCTAGAGCTTCTTCCAAGGTAGGGTATTGTTGTAATTGCAATGTCAAAGAGATGGGTTTCAAGCAACTCTTTGAAAACAAATGAGTTAATTCAGTCACTGGAAATAGATAGGGTAGCTTAGCCAAAAGCGTTCACCACCTATTTCCATAGTCATTAATCGACTCATCCTTAGTTTGTTTCATCCCCGTGAGGTCGGTTAATGTCACCTTCCTTTTGGTTTTGAAGGTGAAACATTCCAAAAATGCATCAGCGAATTGTTCAAATGTGTAGATGCTATGTTTTGGAAGTTGGTTGAACCACTCAATGGCTGGACCAGCGAGGGTACTCAAGAAAGTTCTTAGGAGCAATGCATCATTGTCCTGTATGTTAAAGCACAAATTTAGAAATCTAGTGACATGCTCTTGAGCATCTTCTTCACCCTTGAATCTATCAAATTTGGGCATTTTGAAATGCTCAGGATAGACCAGGGAAGGAATGGATGGATGTAATGGTTGGTTCTTTAGCTGATGCAAGGTAGGCTTTTGAAGCCCATTGCCAGCTGTCTTACCTTCTACAGTTTCTAAGCATGCAAGCAAAGCTTGATACACATCTGAGGATTTGATCTCCTCTTCCTTGCTTTGAACTCATAGAGGTGGATGAGGAATATTAAGCCTAGGTTGGGGTGGTTGATTGACATCAGCCATGCCTCCATAAGGTGCTTCTACATAATCCTCATTCTATTCCAAATCATCGTAAGCCCCATAATGTGTTTTAGGTATGGGCCTACAAGGAGGAACAAATGCCTATTGAAGGTGATCTATGTTTGGCCTATCATATGCATTCTGTTTAGGCCTATGAGGTCTAGGAGGCAACATAGGATTAGGTCTAGGAGACCTATCTTGTTGGAAATTTGGTTGCCTCGGGTGAGCCTCTTGTCTACGCGTGCTTGGAGTTACAGCTCCATGATGCAAAGTTTCTTGAATTTGTCATTCAAGCTTTTCTTTCTCTATTTGTTGTCACTGCTCTAAGAGATCTAAGCGATGTTTATCCGACCTAAGTCGATTAAACTCGGCCTGGCGGTCAACATATCTTTGGACCAAATTATTAATTTGATCCATTGTATTAGGTCTAAGTACCTTAGCATTATTGCCTTGTTGTCTATCATGTTCAGGAGGATCTATGAGATCAATTACGTGCTTCCCTCGATCGAGGGCAGTCACATTGACTTGAGGTTCTCTCCTAAACAAATATTTCTGAAAGACTACTAGCGTAGAGGCACAACGTGCTTTCATTGACACATTTTCATGAGGATAATCTGGATGTTCCTCAGGTCTTCCCTCATAAACAAGGTAAGGTAAGGTAGAATAAGGTCACCTAATTTGATGAGTATCATACTCATTGTGATTTTGATACCTTGGAGTAGGGTGACTTGAAATCTTGAGATGATCATTCAACCCTACTCGAGGTGTGAGCTCTTGCTCCTGTATATGATCAGGAGTAGAGGATCGAGCAGGCACATGAATGCATGGTATTGCTCTATGTGGAGGCGCCTCATTGCATGGTGACTCTTCTCGAAAGAAGGTGTTTGTAGCATATGAATTAGGGAGATATTTTCCCAAACTAGGACTATGACCTATAGGAGTACCCTATGAAGGAGTCCCCTATAAGCTAGACCTTCTAGTTGACTCTCTAGGAGTAACCATCCACTCATCAGTCGGTCTACGACTAGGAAGAGTAGCTGATTTCCAGGGAGGAATGATCCTATCCCTAGGCTCAACACGAGGATGTTCTATATCCTCTTCTCTATTGCCCATAGCTTCTACCCCTGAATGGGCTTGGCTATGGGTACGTACCATAGCTATGTACTCTAACTACTATGTGTTTATCTTCTTTACAATTTCTATGAATTTGAAACAAACAAACAATAGAGACACACAAGCATAGAAGTGATTATCTCATTTTAAATATTTTAAGTGTGAATCCTAAACTGTTTGATGTGTTTCAAGATGTGTTGCTTTGTAAAGAAAATACTTTTCTCATGTTTGATATTTCGTTGGATGATATACTTAAATGTTTAAAGGATTTCACCTATATACTCACACAAGTCAAATATGGGGATGAAATCCATATCCAATGAGGTAGCATAGGTACTACCAACCCTCACCCAACACCCCGTGCACAGTGATACACTCCTCCAAAGAGGAATGCATGCTATTTTGCATGGTTAGGACAGATCTTGGGTCGGCCTTGGCCATGGATAGGTCCCGATAATACTCTTCTCAAGAGCCAATCTAGTGGTGATTAAATCCACTATTGGTCTCAATCAACGTGTTGGATATGAAAGCCCAACTCCATTGATGTTTATAATGAAATGTGGTGTGTGTGGGTTCCTTTTAAATATTTGAAAGAAAACAAAAGAGCACTCAATTATTGTTTACTAAATGCATGAAGGTGCATTTTTATTTCAGAAATATTAGTAGCATAAAAGGAAACACAAAGATTTAGAAACCTATATGCACTTAACCTTTTTGGCAAGCTTTCATCAGGCAAACCAGACAAAAAGCAGAAACTTCTACTATATTTTTCTCTATTTTTCTAAACTAATTAATGCACAATTTTGGAAAGAGAAACTCTAACCTTTCTATGCAAAGAATAAGTAAGAAAAACATGAATTTTAACAATTTTTAACAGTAAAAAGTCAAATTGATAGTGCAGAGGGGTAAAAAATGGACCTTTAAAGTTGTTGTTTCTACAAATTTTTGTAGAAACCCTCTAGTTTTGTGGCCATCCCTATCAGGGATGGTGGCATATTAGGGGCCGTCCCACCCAGAGCCATGGAGTTGGCCATCTCACCTAGTGCCATGGAGCAGCAAAGGGGTCATTTTTGATCAGAACGGTCAGTACCTGCAACAAATAAAACCAGAAATGGAGGTCCAAATTAGCATCATTCAAGGGGAGATTGAAAAAAGATCGATCACCACTGAAAGATGTGAAATTCACGATATCGCCTTAAGGGCATTTACTTGCAATGTATAGCAGTTATAAAGCATTCAAAGGGAAAGATGGCATAAACATGTAATCTACTAAAATGAAGCAAATATGTAACCAAATGATGGATTTCTCCTTCTATTCATTCAATATATAGCTTCAAAACTGAGATTACAAGAAGTCCCCTTTGAGGGCTTTACAAATTGATACATTTCATTACAATCTTCAAGGGATCTAGTCCCTTGGAAAGAGGCCTTTAAGGCAAAAATCAATGGTGTGAAACTCCGCTTCCCACACTCGAGAGCTATTGTTGGGCTGATAAGATTATGCCTCCTTAGCTCCTCCTCTTGCCTAGAATTCCTATTCCTGAAGACAAGGGATTGAAGGGGGATTAGTAGCACCTGTGTTATAGAAGAAACCCATAAAACCATGAAAGGAGAGCATATTCTACAACCATAAAAGGTGATCTACATGCATGAAAACTGATCTAAATTAAGCATAAACATATTTTAAGATAATCTAAATACAAATAAGTAGATTTGGAAGCAAGATCTAAGGTGAAACTATGCAAAAATAGTGACCATTCTTGGGTGAGCCAGATAAACTTGTAACATTGGGGATCACAAATCCTACATCAAAACTCCTCCAAATTGCTTCAAATTTGGACCAGAGGTTCCTCTAGACATTCCTAAGGGGACTATGGAGGAATTTATCTAAAATTACAATCTATTTTGTGACCATCCCTAGGTGTGCCATGGACAGACTACTGACCATCCCTAGGTGGGACGGTTACAAAACTGCCTTAGTTTTGTCACCTATGGCTATGGAAATTGGTCCAAAACTTGGTAAGGGTGTTGTCGATATATGGGGCCAAAGAATTCTTCAATTTGGCTAGTTTGGTTTTGATGGTTCGAGCCTATTGCCCCTAAAATCACCTTCGAAAGGAAGAGGGTTTCAAGGCCAAGGCAAAGGTGTGTTTTGGTTTGCAAAGGTTGAGGTTTCAATTTGGGTAGCACTTCATGGCTTAATTCTCCAAATTCTCCTCTCTGAAATTGGGAGTTTGAAGCTCCTTTTATAGCCCAAAAGGGCATCTAGGGCAAAATGGCATGTCTTGCCATGCGAGGCAAGTGCCACCATGTGTCCTAATCATGTCATGGGGTGATTGGGAGAAGGTTGCCCCTTTGGGTGCTCCCAATCAACTATCCCACTATCCATTAGCAGGTCCCCAATCAATTTGGGGTGATTGGACATGCTAATGGCAGTCTTTGATTGCCATTTAGCATGTCCTTTGACTTTTTCAAAGGTCCAGTTAGGGGTCATCCCACCCAGGGATGGTTATTGATGGCCATCCCTGGGTGGGACGGTCACCAACTATGACCGTCCCTTGGTGGGACGGTCACTAGTAGGAGCCCCAAAACTGCCCTAGACTGCTAGGAACCCTCCAAACTAAGTTTTGGAGGCTTTTGGAAGCCTTTTTCTAGCCTAGAGGGGTGCCCAATAGGGCCATATGTTGTCGATAAGAGGGCATATGTAATGCACTGATAGTCTTATCCGATTTACGTGATTTAGGTGTCTACAGATACCCAATTTTTGGGATGCGCGATGTGAAACAAAGTGTTGAGCAAAAATAGATCACTAAATAATTGAATTATCAAGGTTGTTTATTAAATTAATCAACTTTGGATGCCTCCATTGTGGAAAAACATACATTCTTAGAATCCTTTCTATTGACATAGTCAAAGGATCGATTGCAGGTATACCTTTCAGCCATGCTGTAATGATAGTATTATGAGGCTTAGGGCATACTAGGTCTTGGTGCCTTGTATTATTGTAAACCTTTACATGGGTCAATTCCTGAGGTTTCAAGGAGGTCAAGCCTATTAAATTTTCTTCTTATGCTATTTCTTTTCCCCAGAATGGGCTTGCAAATTTATCTCTAGCCAAGATTCTTTTGAATGCATGAAATTTAGACTTCTGAGTGTTTAAATGTTGATTCGATTTATGAATTAATTATGATAAATACCCCCTCAAGCAATGATTCAATGAGGCCATGAAAAATTCTAAAGTGATGATTTTCTTGACACATATGACTAAATTGGGGCAACTCTCTATTTTGCCCATGGTACTAAATACCTGTTTAGAGGTGATTTTTGATTGTTTGGATGAATAGTTTTGGAGGCAAAAGGCCCAATATCTCATTCCAGTGGAGTGGTCCAGAAATGGAGTATTTATTGGGGAGTAAATAGAGTCATTTGATGCATCCAAAATTATTATAAGTTCAGTCTATATACCTCTCATTTTCTAGCCCATTCTGCCTTGTTTTTGGTGGGTTTTTGCCCATTTTTTGATATTTTTGATGTTTTTAAGTGCAATTTTCTTGTGAAAATCCTAGGGGGGGATGAGGGCAGTATTTGTGACCATCCCAAGGTGGTACAACCAGCCAAAGTGCACTCATCCTACCCAGAAGTGGTTGACTTGTTTTGGAACTATAAAATGCCAAAAAGGGCCATTTTAGCTCATTTGTGCAACTTGCTTGGAGAAGTTGGAGATGAGAGGATGTAGTAGAGAGTTTTCTAAAGCATAGTTCTACCAAAATATAAACCCACAACATGATCCAACCAACGGATGTGTCGGTCGGTGGAGTTGGTGTGAAACGAGTATGGATTACATGCTTCCTCTGCCCTATTTTATTGTGTTTTGCCAATTTTTGCTCTAATTTCATGACTACAGCCACACCTATAATTTAAGAAACCCTAGGAGGACTGAAAAACATAAAATTTAACTTTTAGGCATGTTTTATTTGCCAAAAATTAGGGTTAAAAACCATTTTTTTATTATGTTTTTTAGGTTTTTAGGGCATTTTTAAGGGTCAAATTGACCCTATTTTACCCTAATTTGGGGACCGTCCCTATGAGGGACGATCACTGGTGGCCATCCCTGGGTGGGATGGCTACCTAATTAAGGGTCGTACCTGGGTGGGACAACCAAAAAGGAGGCCAAAAGGGACCTTTTTTATTTGTTTTTTTTGGTGTTTTTAAAGCAAGATTTTATAGTTTTAGGGCCTTATTTACACCCTTATTTGCATGAGCAGATAGTTAGGAGTCGGTACAGGGTAATGAGTCTCTTTTAGGTTACTATAGACCATTTGAGTGCTACAAATTGGCATTGGCTCGATGCCATTGGTATGAAGCAAGTTACACGGTTAGATCCCACGGTGGGAGACCACGCCTATATGACTTCTTTGATAGACCTATGGGACCCTCGCATTAACAATTTCCATTTAGCTATAGGGGAGATGATAGTGAAACTAGAGGACGTATATTAGATACTGCATATTCTGATAAAGAGGCACCAGATAGTATCTTCTTCGACAAAGCAATGAGAGGCCATAGTGCGGAGGTACTTCGGAGCCCACTGGGAGGATGTATCGATTGATCTTCCTAGCGAAGGGATTCTAGTGACTAGATGGTACCAGGAGGGTGTGCTTGTCATTAGGAACACATTGTTGATTACCTTCATCAACAACATGTTGCTACCTGAATCTTAAAGAGCTAAGTTCCCATGGAACCTAATAGAGATAGTCTTTACTCTGGTGGATTGCATAGAGGATGAGCCCATAATTATGGCTTGGGGTCCTACTTTATTGACATATCTATATTATGAGTTGTATGAGATCCAATAACATGGGAGAAAGGGTTTGGGCTATAGCTTCCTACTGTAGTCTTGGGTTTGACAACACATTATAGTAGAGAGACCATGGGGACTACCATGGACCACTCGAGTAGAGCTACCAGAAAGGGAGATTGGCTATGGGGAGCTATAGAAGAGGTCACAAGTGTTAGGACATAGCCAACGATATGATGGGGAGGTGGGGCACTATGTAGAGGCTTTTGTATGGCTCAGGGTAGCAGATATAGAGTGGAGACCCTATAGGGGTTGTCTTGACTGGAGGGAGGATGAGACACATCTACGATGAGTTCAATAAGGTAGATGGTTGATAGGGTGACATGGCATAGAGCAAGAGTACTTCCCTTATGATCATGTGCTATGATAGTTCAGGCTATGCCAGGGGCTGACTAGGGAGCCGATGGTCTATCGTCATCACGGGGATGAGAGGACTCTAGCATAGCCTGTGGTAGAGGACTTGGGAGATGAGTCAGATCCTAAGGTAGTAGTTTTTGATTCAGATGACCTAGACACTACAAAGGATTATGATGCGTGGTGGGTCATACGATAATGGCATGGGAAGGGACCACTAGGAGGGGTGTTGCTAGGGCAGCGAATGCAGTTAGGGGTGCCCTACAACATTTTATCATGACCACCCTTATTTTTGTGTGCCTTATCCTATAAAAAAATCAAATCAATAATCCTAAAGGCTTTGACCTTGGCTTTCTTAAAAAACCACATTTTAACAACCCCCTGATGCTTACTAAAATGTTGTAGGGCATCTTCCCTCTTTTCATATAGACTCATTAAGTGAGTAAGTCTTGCATCTATTTTATCATCAGTTTCAAGATAATCTTTCATAAATTGAAGAGTCTGTAATTTCAAGTTAGTAGGAAAAAATGGATCTTGACCATAAAATAAATGATAAGGAGAAGTGCCTTGACCATTTTGATCTAGTTCTATCCATCCACAAAGCATATTTCAACTTGTTATACTAGTCTCTAGGATTCATTTCCAACAATTTCTTAATTATGGACAATAAGTTTTTATTAGTAGATTATGCTAAACCATTACCTTGTGGGTAATAATTTGAAGAAAATTTTATGCTTATCTTATTTTTGTAAGCCCATTCTACAAACTGAAGTGAAGTGAAAGCGAAACCATTGTCACAAAAAATAGAATATGGCATACCAAATCTTGTAATAATGTGTCCTAAAATTGAATAACCACTTCAAAAGTACAATTCTTAGTGGGAATGGCTCCAGTCCATCTAGTACAATAATCTATGGTGGTTAAAATATATTTGTGGCCAAGTGAAGATTTTGGGTTTATAATCCTACAAAAACTAAAACCCATTGTGCAAAAGGTCCAACCTCAAATACAAGATGTAAAGGTATGGCAACCTTTCACTTTCTATTGGAGATAATATGACATGTATGGCAAGAATGAACATGGGCATGGGAATATTTGAAAATGTGAGGCCAATAGTAACTAGATCTAAAAATATGGTGTGATGTGGTATTACCTTATCCATGCCCAGTACCATACTTACCATGAAAATCCTTTAGAATTTGCATAGACTTATCCTTACTCAAACATCTAAGGAAAATTCCTTTGTGATTCCTTCTATATAACACACTAGCTTTAATCATAAAATTAGAGCCTTTTAATCGAAATGCTCTTATTTGCATAGCATTAAAGTGGTCTGGGCACTTACCAATCAAAATAAAATACATAATGTCATTATACCATTCATTTGTGGTGATGCTTTCTACAATGTATTGATGACACGTGATTTGAGGATTGATTTAAGCTAGAGACTTTGTCAAACCCTGTCCTCTAACAAGATTCATCAGATGGATCTCTAAATAAAAATCCTAAAAACTAGCCAACCATTTACCTTTTATTTTTTCCAATTCATTCTACATCAACATTGTTTTTACTGCTGGGTCAAATACTATTGCAAAAATTCTACAATGCAAAATGTAATTTCTAATCTTCTTCACAGTTTTGAAAAGTGCATATACCTATTTGTCCATAATAGCGTATTTCAACCGTGCATATTTTAGTGGTGAACCCAAGACAACAATAGGATTTTTTGAATTATCTTCATTCTTTTGAGTTAATACACTAGCAAAAGAATACTCAGAAGCAAAGGAATAAATATAAAAATATTTCTTGTAATTAGGACTCACAAGAACAGGTGCAGAAGATATTGCATTTTTAACATCCTAAAAATTTGCTTTAGCTTCACCAATACAATTAAAGTTAGCACCATTTTTCAACATATCATTTAATGGTTTGACTATTTCAGCAAATCCTGAAATGAATTTCTTGCGAAAGTTGATTTTTCCAAAAATAATCATAATTATTTCTTGCTACCAGGAAAAGATATTTTTTGGATAGCTTCAATTCTTTCAGGATCTATGGAAATTCCATATTTTGAGATGACATGACCTAAAATTTTACCTTTCGTTACTCCAAAAATGCACTTTTTGGGATTTAGTGAAATGCCATGTTCTCTACACCTTTGAAAAACTTTTCTCAAATCATTAACGTGGTTAGATCTATTATTTGAGAAAATAGGAATGTCATCAACATAAATGACTATGCATTTACCTATCAAATATCTAAATGAATAGTCCATGGCTCTCTAAAATGTGGCACCTACGTTAAGTAATCCAAAAGGTATTCTTCTGTAAGCAAAGGTACCCCACTTCGTGGTAAAAGCAATTTTCATTCTATCTTTCGGGTCAATAAGAATTTGGTTATTATAGACACCAAAACCTAGGCACTCATAAAACACCACTTGCATACCACCACACGAATTTGCATAATAAAATATGTATGCCTAAGTCTAAACTTAGGCATATAAAATCTTGCACATAATTATATTTTCTAAATTTTATTAAATCTAGAAAATCCATCTAGGATACCTTGTTTCTCCATGGGACATGTGTTCTAGCCACAACTACCCATAACCATACCATATATCACACACTTTTTCCCTTCACATGGGACATATTTCACACATAACTACACTTGCACTCACTCATTAGCCACTTCACCACAATTACACTCACTCATCCTCCACATTGCACTTCACTTGCACTCACTCATTAGCCACTTCACCATAGTTACACTCATTCATCCTTCACATTGTACTACACTTACACTCACTCATCCTCCACATTGCACTACACTTGCACTCACTCATCAAGCCACATCACCCCAGTTGCACTCACTCATCAAGCCACATTGCACTCCACTTGCACTCACCCATTAGCCACATCACCCTAGTTAAGTGAGGCACTCTAAGTGACTCACTCTAGCTTCTACCACCACATGGAAATCTTAGATTACCACCTATACTTACCTCCAAAGCCCTGAAATTACCTATAAAATAAGCATCATCCCATCAAACAAAGTAGGTCAAGAACACACATCGTTATGCTACCGAAATCACGTCAAGAGCTCACATGCATCCTGAGGAGATATGAGATTTTACGTCCCAAGTGCATTTTTGGAAGATTCCACAACTCAACCTCAAATTCTAGATCCATGATTACATAGTTGCAACAACTCAGTTCATGGTTTCCTAACCACCCCATCCATGGTTATCTAGTTAGAACCGCGTGCCCCACGGTTATGTAGAAACGACCAAACTTGTTTTGACCATATCTCACTCATCCAGACTCATATCGAGCTAAAATTTTGAGGGTAGTTTCCTAAAATTCCTGATAACATCTCCACCAGTTTTTATGTCCTTTAGAGGAGCAAAGATTAGTGATTTTATAACTTGTTAGCAAGGCATTCTGGTTTTAGTTTCTATGTCTTCTACAAGCATTCATTCAAGGGTTTTTCATTTGTATTGGTTTTCAATTATTTATACAGGTGCTACTAACCCTTATTTGATTTCCATGTGTTTTCCATGTGTATAAGAGATAGGTATTTGAGTAGTTGCTAAAGTTGGAGTGGGCCATCACTGGATACACAAGCCCACTAACCACTTGGTTGTAGCAGAGAAGACTAAAGACACGATCGACATTTGTATTTGGCAAAAAGAGGTATTTCCCTCATTTTTCTACTCATTGTAATCTGAGAAACAAGTATATTGTAATCATACCCTTGTGCATTAGAGGAAAAAGAATTGTAAATGAATATCAAATCTCCATTTGAAATCAATACAAATAAATCATTATCATTGCAATTACTTGTTTTGTTATTTCATTATTCGGTGTTGTCTTATTTGCTTACAAAATGACAATCATGGTGGGACCCCCTAAGGGTTCTATTTGTTATTGCCTTGCTATTTTTGGTTGCTAATATGTATTTTTCTATATTTGTAGGTTTTTGGAGCTTGAGCACGTAAAGATCAAGGATTAAAATTGATTGTTTCAAATATATTTTCAACCCGAACTAGCATCTAAGAAACTATAGAGTGCATGGGTACAGATCCAAACAATCGCATGATCGATATTTATGAACCTGCACTTGAGAAACTATGGATTGAAATTTACGAACCTACACCTAAACCTATTCGATCGATGTTTAAGAGCTTTTAGAACTGCATAATCGACGGTTGGAGCACTACAAAACCACATTTTCGATGGTTGAATAGATAGGAGGGAGCAAAAAAAGGATCACAGGTGAGTACATCTAACATCCTCTTTATTTTTTATTGTTTTAAGATTTCAGTAGGTTAAATAGGAGTTTATCCTAATTTTCCATTGTTTGCATTTAGGTATTTTGCTAGGTACATTTAACATAAAAAAAGGTAAAATCAAAAGAATAATCTACATCTTAGTTCAGTTAGTAGAGCATTTGCTGTTGTATGTTTCTACTTGTTGCATTTAGGCAACAAACAAAATCACATGTTAGCTTTCATTACACTATAATAAACAAATCCATCACACACTCATGTGAACGTTGGATAAGGTTGGACTTCACCACCAACCCCCAACATATTTACCCCATTACTTGGCCAAGGCCAACTCCAAGAACCATCTTAGCCATGGAAAATAGCATGCATTCCTCTTTGGATGGTGTATCTCTACCCACAATGAATATGGGTGAGGACTAGTAGGACCTAGGCTCCCTCATCGAATTTGGGTTTCATCTCCAAGTCCTAGTGGGTTTCACAACTCGAAATTCATCATCGGGTTAGTGTGTGAGAGCGTCTAGGTGAAATCCGTAGACTCATTTTAGGGAAAAATATTTGCACATAATTTTTTTTCTTTTTATCAAAAACCTAAAAAAACAAAAAAAACAAAATAAAAAAAAATCAAATTTTGTGCAAACTTAGGAACAAAAACTTGTTTGTTTGTTTTATTTGAGTGTTGTTTTACTTTGTGCTTCCATAACACATTCACACACATTCATTCACATCTTACACCTCATATTGCCCTTAGCGTAGGGTAACAAACCATGCTCAAGCTAGAAGATTAGTCCTAGTTCAGAGTCAGGTGCCTTCTTCCATGGAGCCTCCATCTCAGTCCTGTCAGGCCTCTAACACTTCGATGGTAGGGAAAGTTAGTGTAGTCGCTACTATGTCCTTGAACCTGAATATTGGGCCCTTTAGTGGTGCCCCTATATTGAACATAAAAATTATGCAGAGGTCTACTCATACTGCCATCCTTGAGAATCCTAGGAGTGAGCTACCCACGCAATTTGATGATCGTGTCACATATGTGGATATGGATGCAATTAGGACTTATTTAAATATAATCTATCTAGTCTTTTCATCATTTTATCCATCCACCATAACACATCCATTCAATAAAATATATGGTGCTCCATCAACACAACACACCATCATTTCACCATCTCCTCATCAACAACCACCTCTTTACCAACACACTACGCTCATCTTACAACAAATTTTGAATCTCCTCATAAACATTGAGCTATAGTTGAGTCAACATCAACCTCATAAACATTGCCCATCTCATCAAACTCATCAAATTCATCCACATGTCCAATCTTATTCAAATCATCAACCCCATACATGGACCCCTCTATCCAATCCCATGTCGACCATATTTTAAAAGTTGCAGGATGCAAAAAGAATCGTTCTACCTGACATACCTTCTACAAAACCCAAAAATCATAAACCTAAGTCATATAGGGAAGATCATTATTGTATCTACCATGGAAAAGTGGGCCATGACATCAATGATTGCAAGGCATTTAAAAATGTGGTCCAAGATCTTATTGATAATGGGGTCTTTTCCATTGAAAGTCTAATCATCGCATCTAATCAAAACCCTAGTATTCAATAAAACCATTACGAGGATACTCAAGGTATCGCACCTTCCCCATGCTCACCAAGAAAAAAATAATTTGGAGATGATTAAGGTATCATACATTCCCGAAGAAAAAAAAACTCCAAAGGAACCAAACTCCTTTGGTCACATTCTATCCAAAAGGCTCCAAAGGGGACACCCCTTTGGTCACATTCAATTCAAAAGGCTCCAAAGGAATCTAACCCCTTTGGTCAAAATTTAGTCCAAAATGCTCCAAAGAAACCAAAATCCTTTGGTCACATTCAAATAAAAAAGGCTCCAAAAGGACATACCTTTGGTCAATTCAACCCATAATGCTCCAAAGGGGACATCCCTTTGGTCAATTCAATAAAAATGCTCCAAAGGGGGTATCTCTTTGGTCAACTTAATTCAAAAGTCCCCAAAGAAACCTAAGACCTTTGGTCAAATATCATTTCAAAATGCTCCAAGGGAGGCATCCCTTTGGTCAATTACTTCCAAATGGCTCCAAATGGGACACCCTTTGGTCAAATCAATCCAAAAGGCTCCAAAGGGGATATCCCTTTGGTCAAATTAGTCAAAACAAATGCTCTAAAGGGGATATCCCTTTGTTCAATTCAATTCAAAAGTCCCCAAAGGAACCTAGCTCCTTTGGTCAAATCTCATTTCAAAATGCTCCAAGGGAGTCACCCCTTTGGTCAATTCCATCCAAAAGGCTCCAAAGAGGACACCCCTTTGGTCAAATAAATCCAAAATGCTCCAAAGGGGACATCCCTTTGGTCAAATCAATCAAAAATGCTCCAAAGGGGGTATCCCTTTGGTCAATTCAATTCAAAAGACCCCAAAGGAACCTAACCCCTTTGGTCAAATATCATTTCAAAATGCTCCAAGGGAGGCACCCCTTTGGTCAATTCCATCCAAAAGGCTCCAAAGGGGACACCCCTTTGGTCAAATCAATCCAAAAGGCTCCAAAGGGGACACCCCTTTGGTCAAATAAATTCAAATTTACCAAAGGGGACACCCCTTTGGTAAAATCAGTTCAAAAGCTCCAAAGGCACAAAAACCCTTTGGTCACAACATCCCCAAGTGAACCTTGTACCTAGTGATTTATTCTACTCACATGGTGGTTGCAGCAATTGGTTATCCATGTAATCCGGTAGGATGGATATATCACCATAAGGACATTTGTTAAAAAAAAAAAACATAAAAACAAAAAGAAAAAAGAAAAAAAGATAGGTTAATAATTCACATTGCATTTCATACCTCAATTCATGCATCTGACTCTCATTGCATACATGCATTCATATCATTTGCATTCATTTATATCGCTTGTCATATTAATTGTCATTCAATCAATGTGGATAATTTTTAACCCACTATATCTTGTTGCCTTAATCAGGGACACCTTAGCTCAAACATTACTCACCAATCCATTAATCACAATAACACATTTTTTGTAAAATAAAATCTAGAAGTTCTCAATCACTCAACCACTTCTAGTGTTTTGAGCAACCTCGATTGAAATTCAAACAATATTTAGAAGCAATACGTTGTTCATGGTCAATCAAGTTGACTCTTGGACCATGCACATCAAAACACATTAAAACATTGTGAAGCTTAGGAATAACAAATTCATGAGTTGCTATTGTCATAAAGCGAAAGGTTTCCCCTGTTCATCCAATTAGGCACACAGTTTAGAATGGTAAAGAGTTTACAAAAGAACAAGCTCCTCCTTCATCCTTAAAAAAAAATCCCTTGCTCTCCATCAAAACCAATAAGTATCCCCAAATTATTCAAAAAAAAAGATCCCTTGCTCCCCCATAAAATAAGAAAGTATCCTAAAAAGTATCCAAAAGCAATAAAAATCCTTTGCTCTTCCTCAAAATGAGAAATAATCCCAAAAGCATTCCATAAAGTAATAAAATCCCCTTTCTCTTCTTCAAAATGAGCAAGTATCCAAAAATCAATAAAAATGCATGTTTCTCCATTACAAAAACAAGTAAACTCAAAAATAAAATCCCCAAAATCCAATGCAATAAAAGAAGGGAAAGGAGCTTGAATCCCTAGAACTCTTAGTATCTCAAAAACCATGGGGTGATACTCATCACAACAATGGTTTGAATGAAACCCACTTGGTAATGGGGTATCCTTACGCATGGTATCATGTCTATCACATTAGCGACCTTCTTTTGTACAGACCTATGGTTGCTATCAGATGAGCTAGCCTATTGGCATAAGTTACAATTTATTAGTTTGACCTAGATCATAATGGTAAATGAACAATAATTGCACACACAATTGGTCCTTGAAAAAATTGGAAACACTTGGACAACCTTACCATCATGAAGATTTGCAAGATCATAAATGAGTTTGTTTGAAATCACTAGGATGTTTGAGTCTTTGCAAAAAAACTCTAGATCCTTTATCCCTAAGGACAACAAAGTCATAAACAAGCTTCCATTCCATACCACCATCGCATTGTCACATATATCATAGTCCATTTCATCCTATAAAATATGGTCAAACCAGTAGTATCACATTGGTTCCCTTGGTTAAGCAATAAAGAAAAGTTTGCTAAAACAATGGTCCATAACTTCTTTGAATGACAATTAATAAGGCAACACCATTCATTCATTTGCATACATCACCACCAATTGCATTCATTCATAAGACATTCATTTCATCACATGCACACCAAAAAAAAATTTGAACAATCCATCATTACACATATACATAAACAATCACAAAAACACCAACTAGGGGGATTCAAGGTCTCACACATTCCAAATCAATCACATCAAACAATCAATCAAGCAACTTGAGGGGTTCAAGGTCTCACACCTATCCCAAAAATCACATTAAACACTCATTTCAAATCATTTGCTAGGTTCAAAATGTTGCACCATTTTTGTCAAAGGTTGCACCCTTTGCCATTCACAAATACAACACATCTAATTCCATTTGCTTTCTTACATCCATAAATTTGATTCACTAGCTTAGATCCTTGAGTGGACCTCGTACCTAGTGATATACTCTAGTCACCTAGCGATTGCAGTGTTTGGTTATCGATGAAATTTGGTAGGATGAGTAGATTACCATAAGGACACTCGTTATTATATCAATTTAAAAATCTTCAGAGGAAAAAACTCCTTTGGTCACATTCAATTTCAAAGTCTCCAAAGGAACCACATCCCTTTGGTCAGTTAAACTCCAAAAGGCTCTAAAGGAACCTAACTCCTTTGGTCAAATTTCATTCCAAATACTCCAAAGGAGACACATCCCTTTGGTCAAATCATTTCAAAGGTTCCAAAGGCCCACATCCCTTTGGTCAGTTAAACTCCAAAAGGATCCAAGGAAACAAAACTCCTTTGGTCACATTCAATCCAAAAGGCTCCAAAGGAACCTAACACCTTTGGTCAAATTTCATTCCAAATTCTCCAAAGGAGACACACCCCTTTGGTCAAATCATTTCAAAGGAACCAAACTCCTTTGGTCAAAACATCCTCAAGAGAACCTTGTATCTAGTGATATACTCTAGTCACCTAGTGATTGCAGTGACTGGTTATCCATGCAATTCGATAGGATGAGTATATTACAATAAGGACACTTGTTATATTATCATTCATGCAATAACATCAATTAGCTCATAGGTTTCATCTATTTTCATATTTCACCCATTCGTCACTTGGGGGAGTAAGTCAAAAATCAAATTTTCCAATCACATTCAATTCAAAAGGCCCCAAAGGAAGCACCCCTTTGGAAAATTTTAATACAAAAGCCTCAAAGGAACCAAAATCCTTTGGTCACATCTCATTCAAAGGCTCCAAAGGAACCTAACCCCTTTGGTCTAATTTCAAATCAAAAGGCTCCAAAGGAACTACACTCCTTTGGTCAATCCAATCCAAAAAGATCCAAAGGAATCTAACCCCTTTGGTCAAATATCATTTCAAAAGAACCAAGGGAATACACCCCTTAGGTCAAATCAGTTCAAAAGCTCTAAAGGAACCTAACCCCTTTGGTCAATCCAATTCAAAAAGCTCCAAAGGAATCAAACTCCTTTGGTCACATTCAATTCAAAAGGCTCCAAAGGCACCAAACCCCTTTGGTCAAAAGGTCCTTGAGTGAACCTCATATCTAGTGATATACTCTAGTCCCCTAGAAGTTGCAGTGACTAGTTATCCATGCAATCTGGTAGGATGAGTAGATTACCATAAGAACACTCACCATTACATCAATTCAAAAGGCTCCAAAGGAACCAAGCTCCTTTGGTCAAAATTCAGTTCAAAATGCTCCAAAGGAACCAAAATCCTTTGGTCACATTCAATTCAAAAGCTCCAAAGGAACCTAAACCCTTTGGTCAAATTTCAACTCAAAAAGCTCCAAAGGTACCCTAATTCCTTTGGTCAAATTCAATTTCAACAAGGCTTTCAAAAGAATCAGAGTCTTAAAGTCTCAACTCCCTAAGAAATCCATGCGGTTGGACTACTCCATGGAATAGAGATGTGCATTTCCTTCTTCCACTCAGCATCAAGTGATCCTTGTATCTAGTGATTTACTCTAGTCCCCTAGCGGTTGTAGTGATTGGCTATCCATACAATCCGGTAGGAGGAGTAGATTACCATAAGGACAATAATTATTAATACAATTTAAAAAGTCCCAAAGGCACCTACCCCTTTGGTCAAATCAATCCAAAATGATCCAAAGGTACCCAAATTGCTTTGGTAAAAAAAAATTCAATCAGAAAACATAAAAAACACAAAAATATATAAAACTAAAAAAAAAACAACAAAAGCAAAAATCTCCAAAGGTACCTCAATTCCTTTGGTCAAAAACAAATTCAATAGGCTCCTAAAAGAATAGAAGTGCTCTCATCTCAACTCCCTAAGAAGGCCATGCAACTGGACTGCTCCAAGGGATAGAGGTGTACATTTCCTTCTTCCACTTAGCCTCAAGTGATCCTCATATACAATAACTTATCCTACACACCTAGCAGTTGTAGTGACTGGAAATCCATGCAATATGGTAGGATGGGTAGGTTACCATAAGGCCCTTGAATAGTGATTCACCTCAAGTAAGAAAGGAATTGTTATCATATCAATTTCCTAAGAAAGCCATACGGTTGGATTGCTCTAAGGGATAGACATGTATAATTACCAATAATGATTGAAATCACAATTGTAACAAAAAAAAAACCTCCATTTCATTCTACCCATTTTCACCATTTTCATATGTTTCATTGCTTTCATGATTTCATCTCTTCTTTGTCGACTCATTGGTAAAAGGGATAGAAAAAATCTGCAAATTCTAATCTCAAGTCAAGTCAACACTCAAAACACTCAATCATGCAAATTACACTCATTAAAATGAGCATCTTTTTCGTGATTGGGGCAACCCACATTGACTTTTATTTGTGACCATATTACACAACTCCCCTTCAAATGGAAATGGCTACAAAAACATTGAAAAACCCTTGAAATCATCATCTCACATCATCATCATCTCAAGTGAACCTTTTATCTAGTGATTTACTCTAGACACTTGGCAGTTGCAGCGATTGTTTGTCCATGCAATTTGGTAGTATGGGTAAATTACCATAAGGATACTTATTCAAATCATTTCATATCATCATGTTTGAAATTAAATCAGTTTGGTCCCTCAATTTTTGAGTGACCTGCATTCAAGCAAATTTTCCCAAGGTTGTCATTGACACCTACTCCGTGGGGTTACAAAACATGGAAAATTTATACTTCATCATTTTGCATTAAGGAATTTGCTAGTCACTAGGATAAGGCCCTAGGGTGATTGGTTCCTTTACTTCATCATATTGCATGTCAATAAAACCAAAAGGTAAATTTGCAACAACACAAGTCCACCCCAAACTTGGGGTATCCAACTTGATCTTGATTTCAAATATTTATATCCATCACATTAATGGTCAATTGGCTTATGGGTTTCATTATTCACCCATTCGCAAATTGAGGGGGTAAGCTACAAATAAAAAATTTCAAAAGTCACTCATTCTTGTGTGTCGAGCAGATTTGAGTCCATTCATCCATCTAATAAAGACAAGTGTCATTTTTTTTTGCACCGCATTGTGTTTTACACAATGTGGTGCAAAAATGGGCATATGTAGACACAAAAACTAGGCACTCAAAAAACACCACTTGCATATCACCACACAAATTTGCATAATAAAATACATATGCCTAAGTCTAAATTTAGGCATATAAAATCCTCCACATAATTATATTTTCTAGATTTTATTAAATCTAGAAAATCCACCTAGGATACCTTGTTTCCCCATGGGACATGTGTCCTAGCCACCACTTCCCATCACCATGCCACATATCACACACTTTGTTCCTTCACATGGGATATCCTCCATACATCACTACACTTGCACTCACTCATTAGCCACTTCACCATAGTTACACTCACTCATCCTCCACATTGCACTCCACTTGCACTCACTCATTAGCCACTTCACCATAGTTACACTCACTCATCCTCCACATTGCACTACACTTGCACTCACTCATCCTCCACACTGCACTACACTTGCATTCACTCATCAAGCCACATCATCCCAGTTGCACTTACTCATCAAACCACATTGCACTCCACTTGCACTCACTCATCAAGCCACATTGCACTCCACTTGCACTCACCCATTAGCCACATCACTTTGGTTAAGTGAGGCACTCTAAGTGACTCACTCTAACTCCCCCTACCACATGGTGGCCCTAGCTTACCACCTATCCTTCCCTCCAAAGCCCTGAAATTGCCTATAAAATAAGCATCACCCCATAAAACAAAGTAGGTCGAGAACACACACCATCACGCTGTCGAAATAATGCCAAGAGATTGCAGCATCACAAGGAGATCCAAGATTCGATGCCCCAAAGTGCATTTTTGGAAGATTTCACCACTCAACCTCAACCTCTAGGTCTATGGTTACATAGTTGCAACCGCTCAGTTCATAGTTTCCTAACCACCCCATCCATGATTATCTAGTCAGAATCGTGCACCTTGGGGTTACACAAAAACTATCAAACTTGTTTTAACCATATCTCACTCATCTGGAGTTGGATCAAGATAAAATTTTGAGGGTTGGTTCTTGATATTCCCAAGAAATTCTCCACCAATTTGCAATCCATTTTGAGCAACAAAGATTAGTAAGTTTATAACTTGTTATAAAGACATTATGGTTATAGTTTATCTTTTGCAAGCATTAATTCAAGGATTTTTCATTTGCATTGGTTTTTAATTGTATATACAGGTGCTACTAACCCTTGTTTGATTTTCATGTGTGTAGGAGATAGATATTTGAGTAGTTGCTAAAGTTGGAGTGGCCCATCATAGGATACACAAGCCCACTCACTAGTTAGTTGTAGCAGAGAAGACCGAAGACACCGTCAACATTTGTATTTGGCAAAAAGGGGCATTTTCCCCCTTTTTCTTCCCATTGTAATATGAGAAAAAAGCATGTTGTAATCATACCATTACGCATTCGAGAAAAATCATTGTAAACAGAGATCAAGGCTCTATTTGAAATCAATACAAACAAATCATTTTCATTTTCATTGCTTGTTTCGTTATTTCGTTATTCAGTGTTGTCTTATTGCTTACAGTTTTATCTACAATAACCATCCAAAAAAGACAACATTTTAGAACCATTAACCATTTGCAAAGTATGATAAATGGAAGGCAAGGGGTAGTTATCTTTTGTGAACCCTTATTGAGATTCCTAAAATCAATACATAAACATATTTCACTTGTTTTATTCCTAACTGATACAATGTTTGCTACCCATGTAGAGTGTCTGATTGGAAAGAGATAATATTAGCATCCAACAATTTCTTAACCTCCTTTTGTATAGAAGGCTCTAGCAATGGGTTGACTGGTCTTTGTTTTTGTCTAAATGGTTTTGAATCTAGCTTTAAAGGAATAGTATGTGTTATGATGTTTTCATTATAAGTCTTTAAGTTATCATAACTCCATGCTATTACATCAACATAATCCTTCAAAGCCTGAATTATTCCTTCTTGTTCAGGAGGTGTGCAAGCTTTTCCTATGAAAACATTATGTGGGTCTTTACTAATCCCAAGATCAATGGAATTATAAGCATCCTATGGGAGTGAGGTTTTATTAAATTTTTTTCTTTTGTAATCAATATCAAAAAGCTTTTCGATAGAAACTATACCTCTAGGAATCTCATTGATTTTCTTTGTTGCCTCATGATATACATTTTCATATTCTTGCAATCTGTCCTCCTCATTGATCACTTAATGTATCCATCATTTTCAAATACTTGTAAGTATAGAATAATAGGGTATCAACTCAATTGAAAACCTCATTAGCCTCCTATTATCAATAGACTTAAGAGTACCTGCTACGAAAACTAAAGAATTAACAATTTGATTGTTTTATTATATACTAATGAAATATTGAAAGCATGGAATTCATAAATCAAATCCCTAACTCTATTTATGTAATGAATTAACCTTTTATCATGACATGTGTATTGGCATTTCACCTATTTGACAACCAATTCTGAATCTCCTGACACTTTAAAACATTTTATGTTTTTCTTTAAGGATAACTGCAAACCGAATATTAGGATCTCATATTCTACAGTATTATAAGTGCAAGGAAACTATAATCTATAAGCTGCCAGAGATGACTTACCTTTAGGACTAATTAATTCCACATCGACTCCAATACCTTTTCTAGATTTAGATCCATAAAATTTAAGCATCCCACCAAGATTTTCATCCTTAATTGGATTAATAGATGGTATTTCATTTTCATATTCACTTACATCCAATTTTGTTTCCAAAGTGTAAACACCTAACTCTAAATCATTGTAAAATTTTTTGTCAGTTTTTTTATATTCAGTAATCAAATCCTTGAGTCTAGGTTCTCTCTCAACTCTAATTTGGTGGCAACCCCCTTCCAAGGTAGCCACATATGTGAACAATCTGTGGCCATGTATCCGTTTAAGTTCCTAGACCAATCTTTGCTCAACAACATTCAATACTTATCAGGTATATCTACAACATGTATATCAATAAACTATTGTATCATAGATTCTAAGGCTAGTTGTATGTGAACATTCTTAAGCATTCCAAACACATGAACTTCAGATTTACCCAATTGCACAACTATCATGTTATAAGGGATGGGTTTCAAATCTAACTTTTGACAAACAATATGAGGCATGACATTACGAGATGCTTTTGAATCAACAAGACAATTGTGTAGATTTCTTCTTGCAATTATTGTGGTTAAAAGAAAGGGAGGAGCTTATCCTTTGTCCCTTCATGAGGCAAATTGTGCACCCAAGGCATTTTGGGATTTGTTTTTGCTTTGATCACCAAAATATGCATAAAAAATTCTTGCTGATTAGTCAACTTAGCAACATCAAATAAAGATATATTCATTTTTGTTTTCTTTAAATCCTCCAAATAGGCAATTTTGTCATGTAGTGGTTAAGGCAGATCAATTTTAGATGGAGGCATGGGATTGTTACTAGCCTGTGTGTCAGGAGGAATGATGGTGTCATTTGGGGGAGTAGAAGTAAAAGGAGATTTAGTCTTACTCCTAAGCTTGTAATTATGATTCCCCTTCTTAAATTTTCTGAAAGCTTGAACTTCTTCTTTTATAGACCCTTCATACCTTTCATCTTCTTCAATTGATTAAAATATTTCAACAACTAGTGCTAATTATTTCCCTTTGCTAGTACTAGCTTGTTGGGGAGGATCTTCATCTGAAACAATTTCCATGTTATCCATCTCTAGAATATCTAGTGCTGTTTTGAATTCAAGGAACTCATTCTCATTATGTTGTGCTATGGAATGTACCCTACACAAATTATTTAAAGCTAACTCCAAAATATTAACAATGGTGTTGGTTTGATTGGAACTAGTGGTAGTATTGTTCTGATTAACCATGGTACTAGGTACTCCATTGCTCGAACGAGTATTCCATTGTTTTCTCTATAAACTAGAATTTCTATTTTGATGAGAATTTTGAGGCAATTGTTTTTGCATTTGAACCATGCCACTATTGAGTTTTTGGACCACCCGCTATTGGTCGTTTACATGAGAATTAGGTTCATTATTTTATCCTACAATAGTTTGATTGGTTGTATTACTCGTAGTGGCTATAGGATTTAGAAAACTTGGCAAATTTTGATTTTGGACAACCTGTGAAAAGACTATATTATTTTGATGAAATGTTTAAGCATTTGGAATAGGTGTTGTATTGAATAATGAAAGCATTATTTGAGAATTTGTTTTAGCCATTTTATGAGTGGTGAATTGATTTTATAAATATAATGGAGTGGTAGGATAAGTGGGCGTGATAGGTGGATTGTATGGTAAACTAAAATTGTTGAATGATATGGCATTCAACATAAGAATTTGTTATGACAAAGCTTGATTGATTATAGGCACTTTATTATAAGCATCTGGTTGTCCTATGGAAGGCAACTGTCATATCGCAAAATATTGTGGCATCAACTGTTGTTCTACAGTCAAATCCTCAAGGGTAGTGATTTGAGGAGTTCTTACAAACATAGATGTTAAAGGATCCAATTACCTAAAGTACATCTATATGGAAAAATCTACTTGAAGAGTATAAAGAGCAACTAACCTACTATACAACTTAAGGAAATGAGTATTGAACAATATCAAAGGTTCATTAGACTCTCTCTTGGCTAGAACAAATTGATGATAGATTACAGCTGGATCTATGGGTAGCCTAAATTGATTCATGAAAGTAGCTTTCAACTAGGCCCAAGATGTAATGGAATTGGTAGGTAAACTAATGTACCAATCATATGCCATTTCATCTAGAGTAAGTGGAAATATTCTGCAAGCAACATCCTCATGTTGGACTTGCAATCTAATCAAGGTATCCTTGTAGGCTTGAATATGCTCTTCAATAATTCTAATTCCATCATGTTTATATTTAGGTAAATACCTTTATGTATTTTTGGGAATGTCATGGGCTACTCCAGCAATGTTTAAAGGATTTCTATGAGCACCTAACCAAGCTACAACTCCTGTGACTCCTACCATTGGAATTACAAGTGGGAGAACAAATGGAATGATGGGTAGCAATGAATCGATACTGGGTGGAATAACAATCAACTGACTCTTGGATATATTGATCCTCTTTGTAGGAGAAATGCTATGGAAAATAGTATCTTTCAAAGCCTTAGATCTTGTGATTATAAATTTTGGTTCCAGTATTAACAATGAAAACAACAAGTGCTTTGAAAATGAAATGATTTCCAATTTTCAATATTTTAATTGATAAGTCATCATGTTCATTAAAAATGCATCAATTAAACCATAACAATAAGGAAAATTCTCAAATTTGTAAAAGGTTAGCATCAATGCATCATCAATTAGAGAATTTTCCAATCAATAAATGTGAACAACTTTCAACAAAAAAACTTTGTAAGTCAAAGTCAATACCTTCAATTAGGCCCTCCTTCTAGCACCAATTTTGTTGAGTGATATTTTTACCCAATTACAATAATATACTCACAATCAAGATTCTACCTAAATATCCTCTCTTGCAAAGAAATATTTGTGATTTACCCAAGGTTTTGTTTAATGTATTTGTATGCTTGTAATGCTTAGTGAAAATGCAAAATTCCAAAAAATAATTGGATACCTCAGGGTTGCATATACCTATTAACAAGGGGCCTATTTTGGTGTTGATTTGATTTGCAATGATTTTGTTGTTCATGGAATTTATGAAAATATGAAATTATTGATCAACTAACAACCTTTGAAATTTAAAAAATATTTGATTTGAACCTTTGAAAATTTGATTTTGATTGACTTTATCTCAAATTGTTAACCAAATTTTATCTTCATTTGTTAACCAAATTTTATCTTTGTTTGTTAACCAAATTTTATTTTCGTTTGTTAACCAAATTTTATCTTTGTTTTTATCTTCGTTTGTTAATTAGATTTTATCTTTGTTTGTTAACCAAATTTTATCTTTGTTTGTTAACCAAATTTTATCTTTGATTGTTAATCAAATTTTATCTTCGATTGTTAAGATTTGCTTGAAAATAAAAATAAAAATGACTAAAATCTAACTTTGCAATGTAGGAACTTTGAAATATCATATTAATTATTCATTTTAATGAAAGGTTGGAATTTTTTTTTGAGTAATATTTCTTATACACATCCACCATGGGGATTGAATTCGATAATGAAAGATTAGAGTTTATTAAAATTTCAATTTTCATAAAATGAAATTAATTTGATTATTTGGAAAAATGTGCAAAGTTTAAAACCTCAAATTTTCCTTAAAAATGTGAACTTATGTAGAATGAGAATTTGAATCTTAATTTTGAAATTCATGTATCACTTTTGGGGCTTTGATTTTATTATTATTATTTATTTATTTTTTAATTTTTATTTGATAAAATTTAAAAAATGTAAAAGGCTACGGTTAGAAAGAAAAATAAATAAATAAAAGAACAAGTCACTGAAACTTTTTAAAATTTTGACCCAAATCTGCATAAGCAAATATCTTGCACTAAACCAACATTAATTTGACCCGTCTTCACGCAGTCCAATATTAATGTGATGCAATATTCTAAGGGGAAAAACATAATATATTAAAAAATTAAATAAGTCTACCATCCACATGCATAAAATTTATTAGAAATTTCTAATATATTGCCAACATGAAATATTTTTAAATGAATACACTTGCATAATACCTTGCTTAAATCAATTACAATGGGTGAAATTTGGTGCAATCCAACAATAAGAGAAGAGAGGCTTTTCAAAAAAATCCAACTTCCAATGTGCACTTGCTTTGAAAATTCTCCGACCCTCTCCATTTGTTTCAATAAATATTTATGATTTCCAACTTTTCTTTCTTTTTCTTTTTCGCTTGTTTAATTTGTAACACTTTTTCACATGCGCGTTTGTTCTCCTTCCATATTATTTTGCCTTAAAGTATTTGTAACCGCTATTCCTTATTTTTTGATAATGCTTGTGTCTATGGTCTTTATGTTATCATTATTTCCTTCAATTGTGTGGTAGATGGGACCTTAGGCCATCTTCATCTTTGATAATTTTATCTCCTAGTTTGGCACGTAGAAGACTATTACACAAAAATTCATGCCCATTCTCTACCATGGGATGAAGTGTTGTCCTGCCCTACGAATTGCTCATTGCTACCCGGTCCTTTTGAAGAACACAAGCTTATACTAAGAGGGGGGTGAACAATATAAGACCACTTTTTAACTTTTTCCTTTTACTTCAGAAAGCAATGCAATGAACCAATAGCAAAATCAAAGCAGTAATCAAACCAGTGTACAAGTCATCACACAATTGAGACACCAATATAACGTGGTTCACCCAAGGTGGGCTACTCCACAGAGAAAATATTTCACTAAATTTTCTCAATCAAATCCTTTGGGAATCCTTCCCAATTACAATGTTTATGGACTTCCTATCCAAAGGAGAATCCTTCCCCTAATAAAATATTTATGAGCCTCCTACCCAAAGGAGATGTCCTATCCCCCAAAGAAGTATTTATGAGCCTCCTGCCCAAAGGAGATGTCCTATCCCCCAAAGCTCTGGAAATGATACTTTAGAAGATCATTGCCTCTTCTGCCGCTAGCAGGTGGAACTCCTTTCCATAGAAGATGTCCTGTCCTCCTTGCTCTAGCTCTAGAGACTTCTATCCTCACTGATCACCTCCACAGCTACTCATCAACACCTGTACTAAACATAGTCAGTCGGTCCAACACAAGTCCTCTCAAACTCTATCACAAATCTGCACCAAACTCAGTCCTCTGGTCCAACACAAATCTGCTCTCAAATCTCTGTCAGATCTATCCCAAGCTTAAGCCAAAATCTTGAACAAATCAATCACAACTACTCACAAGTCTTCACCAAGACTTCATCAAATCTATCCACAAGTTCTTCAACAAGAACCTATCCAAATCAGTCCACAAGTTCTCCACAAGAACCTGTCCAAATCAGTCCACAAGTTCTCCACAAGAACCTATCCAAATCAGTCCACAAGTTCTCCACAAGAACCTATCCAAATCTGTCCTAGCAAGCTCACCAAGAACTTGCCCAAATCAGCTCAAGCAAGTTTACCAAGAAACTTGCCCAATGTGAACACACAAAGAGAATTGTTAGAGACCCAATGTGTTTCATCCAATCATATCAAATCAATCTCATAGAAGCATAAAGAGAATTGTTAGAGACTCAATATGTTCTATCCTTCAACTCTCAATCTCAACTCAAATCAATCTCATAGAAGTAGTATACTTTCACAAGATCTTGAACCACAACCCAACAATTGCCAATAATGCAATATCAAGGAATCAACTCCTCCAACATAGAACCATAACTTGCTATCAAACCCTAGCCAAGTTAGTTTTCAAGAACTCAAAGCAATCTCTCTCTAAGCATCAAAAAGGGGTTCAAGATATTTCCAACTTCTCTCAAATGGGAATGCTCAACTTAACCACACAACCAAGTTTATCAAGCAAAGTACAACTTGATAAAATCAAATCTCAAAGGAGCAAGCCCAACTCATGTATCAAGTAAAGCATAACTTGATCAACTCAATCTCAATGGAAGCAATCTCAAAACCAAACTCTCAACAACCAAACAACTCAATTAGGGTTTCAACAACTTATAGCAATGGCATACGCTTCTCACTCAAAAACCCTAAAGCAAACTTCAAATGCTTCCACTCTCATAAACCAGAATTATGCAATAACTCATAAACTCATCATGATCTCATAATGCATAATCAATACTTCCACTTTCAGAAAATAAGATCCACTCCAAATAAGGAAACTTAATTTAATCCTTTTCACTCCAAACTTATTTTTAGAAAACCATCAATCAATAATAACCATGGAAGAATGTGCCCATACCTTTACTTTGATGAAGAAGGAGAACTCAAAATATGTCACAACACTAACTCTCAATTTGCCACAAATTAGAGTTAGCAACAATGGAATAATGCACAATGATAAGAGTCCTAATAACACCTTATCACTCCAACTCATCAATAATCAAAACTCACAAATATACATATCAACAATATTCCTTTACACCTTATAACTCCTACTTAATATATCACAAAATAACTTCAACCTCAAAAATAATTACAAGAGAATATCCACTCAATAACTCCAAAGGCTTTCTAACCCCAATATGACATTAAGCACAATTATTCCTTAAACCCTTATAACTCCTAAAATACATTTACTTCTAAATGCATTTACCATATAAACATTAAGCATCAATAATAACAATGTCAAAGCAATATTTCTATTTAACCTTATACCTCCATCCAATTACCAACAATAATTGCCAAGTCAAATCAAATATTCCACATTATCAACAAAAGATCTACCTTGGCCAAAAATCAATTCTCCAACCTTAGGAGAAGTGTGGAGACACCAACATAAGTGCCAAAGTGCTTCCTCCTCCAAACTCATGGCCCAAAGCAACCGTCGTACCACGTGCACAATAACCGTGACCAAGAAAAACTGAAACACGCCTATCACGAATCGAACTCGACACCTCTGCTTAGCGAGCGCCTTCGCTCCACTGCCTCCATCGTTGGAGCACAAGTGCCCAACGAAACTCTCAAGCGCTACTCATCGTTTTACCTTCCCTTTGCTCACAAAAGACAACCAGAATTTCCTTCCTCACAGGCGCACGAAATCCGAATTTAACATAGACCAGATTTGTCTTCCTCACTATGCATGAAATCAGAATTTAACATAGACCAGATTTGTCTTCCTCACTGGTGCACAAAATTAGAAATTAACACAGAGCAAAATGAGACTCAAAAATCATAGCGCAATCCAAAATCGAAGGTCACAGAGCAATACGAATTCGAAGGTAATCACGCAAATCGAAGGTGCTTAAAACCTTAGGAAATAATGCCCTTTAATAGTCTTTTGCATCCCATGCAAGTTGACGTCGATGAGGTAAGTCTTTTACATGAGCGTCGCTAAGGGTTTAGAAACCCTTTCAATAATAATTATTAAATTAATAATTATTATTTTATTAATAATAAACTTAACTTAAAACCTTTTCAAAGGTTTGAGTTAATTTATTTATTAATAATCAAAATGGACTTTTAAGGTTTTTTCAAGGAGCAAAAACCTTTTCATTAAGCCAAGATGGTTTTAATAAAAACCCTTAATGAGTCCAGATGGTTTTAAGAAAAACCTTTAACCTTGTCACCATGGTTTTAATTAAAAACCCTTAAACAAACATCATGGAACTTTCAAGATCTTTTTGGCACCAAACTCTTTTTGACATCAACACAAATTCCTTTTGACATCAACACAAACTCCTTTTGACATCAATGACAACTCACAAACATGAAGCTAGGCAACATACCCAAAATTGCCAACAATCTCCCCCTTTGTCATTGATGGCAAACCACTACTGAAAAAAAACTTTCAAGCAACTGCCAACTGTCAAAACTGAAACCAACTAAAAACCATCCTCTGAAGCTTTGCTCCCCCTGACTCAAGGCTCTCCCCCTTACTCAAATCTCTCCCCCTTTGTCATCAATGGCAAAGGGTCACCTTTGGGGCTCAGGGCTAAGAATGAGCCTCTTAGCTTAGCCCCTCCCCCACCTCCTATTGAGGTGATTAATTTTGGGGTGGGAGTAAAACTCCCATTAGGCACTGATCATCATCAGTGTCCATAGCTGCCTTTCCATGATTTTTCTTGATATCCTTGTCCATGTTCCTGTTCTTGTTCTTGTTCATATTCTCATCCCTATTTTTGTCCAAGCCATTATTCCTATTCCTATCATTATTCCTGTTCCTGCCATTATTCTTGTTCCTATTCATAGCCCTGAACCTGTACCTTGGAACTTCTGCTCTACACCATCTGGTTGTATGTCCTTCATTATTGCACTTATAACATTTGACAATGTTATTCCTTTGAGATGTACCTATTTTTTGAATCCTCTCTGTTGGACCAAACTTGTTCCTATTGTTAACCCTACAATTAACTGCCTTGTGCCCAAACTGATTACAAGAGTAGCAATACCCTTGAAAGAAATTACCATTTTTGAAATTTCCATTAACCTGTCTTGCTTGAGCCTTGCACTGTGAAGCCATGTGTCCAAACCTGTGACATGCAAAACATCTTCCATTGAACTTTCCTTGCCTTGACCTCATAGGTCCTTTAGTATTTCTCCCCTTATGTTGATTCCTATTTTTTGATTCTGTGCTATCTGAATCACCATCTAAAAACTTACTCTCTAAAGTACTCTCTTCATCTGAACCATCTTCTTCTTGGGAGCTCATACTAGATTCCTCAACTTGTTCCTTTTGTTTCTTTCCAAAACCAAGACCTGTTTTATCTATTGTCCTTCTTTGATCCTTGATGATTGATTTTACCTTCTTGGAACTTTCTTCAAACTCGTAAAGCTTCTCCTTGTACTCTTTAGTTTCCTTTTTCAAGGAAGCTACTTCATGTTTTAACTCTTTACACTCAAGAGACCTAGCTGCCAACTCTTCTTTGAGTTCCTGTGTCTTTGCTATAGAGATATCAAGATTCCCTATAAGCTCATCTCTTTCATAACGACATTCATCAAACCTATCAATGAGTCTAGCATATTTCTTTCTTTCTTTCTTTAACACATCAAGAGCATTAACAAGTTCAGCCTCAAGATCTACTTCTCCCTTTTCTGAAACATCCTCTATTTGTTTACCTTTTGAAACATCAATATCCTTTTTCTGATTTCTTACCACTAGAGGTGCTACCTTCATCTAAAGCCATAAGAAGATCTTCCTCATAATTTTTTGAAGCATCCTCATACATAGTATTACCAGAATTCAAACCATCATTTGTACAATCATCCTCAAGGTGACCAAAATTTCCACATCTAAAGCACTTAAGCACAACAAATCTATTCCTCTTTTCTTTTCCTTCCTTTTCTGTTAGAAACAACATCTCATTTCTATCATCACTTGAAGAACTTCCATCATCACTACTAGAACACTTACTTGCTTTGTCTGTGTAGAAAATTTTCTTGTGTTTTTGGAAGTACCTCTTCCCTTGACTATTTTGCTCATTTCTGTTCTTCCTTTGATACATGTGCTTCTCAGATTCCCTGTGCTTATAATCCTATTTTTCTTCATCACAATCATCCTTGGGTTTCGGATAGTCAGTAGCATAGTGACCAAACTTTCCACAATTGAAACATTTAACAGATTTCATACCTTTGTGCTTTCTTGAGAACTTGCCTTTCCTGCTGTAGTTTGCTTCTTCATCACTAGAAGACTCATCACTATCTTCTTGTTGTTTACCCTTGGACTTCTTGGTAGCTTTGAAAGTTGCCTCCTTCTTAGGATCAGGTACCACTTTAGTTCTTAACTCAAAAGCTGCAAGTATACTATGAAGCTCATCCTTTTTCAATTTATCCAAATCCTTGGCTTCCTCAATAGCTGAAATATTTTCACTAAATCTATTTGGAAGAGACCTCAAAATTTTATCACAAACATCATTTTCAGCAAGCTCAAGACCTAGTTCCTTCATGGAATTAACAATCTCATCCATACGAAGCATATAGTCACTAATATTTTCTTCATCATTCATCTTGAGTTGTTCAAACATACCTTTGTAATATCTCAATTTTGCTTTTCTGACATTTGCATCACCTGTATGAACCACTTGCAATTGATCCCACATTTCCTTTGTTGTATTACAATGAATCACCTTTGTAAGATCTACCTTTTGTAGACCTTTCAGAATTGCATTCATTGCCCTTGAATTGTTGTGATGTAGAAGTTTCTCATCTTTAGTAGTAGGAGGAAGATTTGGAATAGTGTACCCAAACTCAACTGCTTCCCAAACTTCATTTCCAAGAGCCATTAGATGAACCTTCATCTTTATGCTCCATAGACCAAAATTTGTCCCATCAAGAATAGGTGCTGAATTACCACTTGTAAAATCCATTGTGTTCTTTTCAAGCTTTTCCTTCAAGCTGTGAAACTCTTCCGAAGGAACCTGCTCTGATACCAATTGAAGAACACAAGCTTATACTAAGAGGGGGGTGAACAGTATAAGACCACTTTTTAACTTTTTCCTTTTACTTTAGAAAGCAATGCAATGAACCAATAGCAAAATCAAAGCAGTAATCAAACTAGTGTACAAGTCATCACACAATTGAGACACCAATATAACGTGGTTCACCCAAGGTGGGCTACTCCACAGAGAAAATCTTTCACTAAATTTTCTCAATCAAATCCTTTGGGAATCCTTCCCAATTACAATGTTTATGGACTTCTTGTCCAAAGGAGAATCCTTCCCCTAATAAAATATTTATGAGCCTCCTACCCAAAGGAGATGTCCTATCCCCCAAAGAAGTATTTATGAGCCTCCTGCCCAAAGGAGATGTCCTATCCCCCAAAGCTTTGGAAATGATACTTCAGAAGATCACTACCTCTTCTACCACTAGCAGGTGGAACTCCTTTCCATAGAAGACGTCCTGTCCTCCTTGCTCTAGCTCTAGAGAATTTTTTCCTCATTGATCACCTCCATAGCTACTCATCAACACCTGTACTAAACACAGTCAATTGGTACATCACAAGTCCTCTCAAACTCTATCACAAATCTGCACCAAACTCAGTCCTCTGGTCCAACACAAATCTGCTCTCAAATCTCTGTCAGATCTATCCCAAGATTAAGCCAAAAGCTTGAACAAATCAATCACAAATGATCACAAGTCTTCATCAAGACTTCATCAAATATGTCCTAAAGTTCTTCTGTTGGCCCGGCTTTCATGCAAACCCCGGGAAAAAGGATGAAGGCAAGGAAAGCTCCGGAGACACCCACGGGACTGATCCCACTCATCTTTAGGATCTAGCTGGTTATCCAAGGTGCGAGTTACAGAGTTGGGTCGAATGGCAATTCACTCTTTTCCACTTACGGAATAGATTTCGATATGGATTGCTCTGTTACCTTACGGGGGTTCCTGAACTTGTTCGGTAGTTGCAAAAGTTGTTGACAATCAGATTTGACTTGAATTCTTTGATCTAGCTCTCATGGGTCAGCTGATTTAAATAAAAGGCAAACAAAGAAAATAAAAATGGATCATTCACGGAAAGCAAAGAGAGGGTAGGGTAAGGCGAGAAAGAGAAGTTTATCAAACATCAATTGTAAACCCAAGCTGTCAATCTTATCTATGCTATCGGCTTCACAACAGAACAAATCCCGAGAAGAAAGTGTCCGGTCGGTCTAAGATCACTTTCAACTAAGAGCACAAGGCGAGTGAAACGAGATCTAGCGAGAAAATCATAAATCCAAGGGCAGCTGGTTAAAACTGGTATCTTTCACCGGCAGCCTAGCTCGCACAGTGAAGACAGAGCAATTAGAACAAACTTAACCTCAAATCTGTAATTTCCCCTAGCAGACAATAGAACAATTGAAGCCTAACAGCATATTTAATCTTGACAATGGCAGATTTACAGCATATATCTAACAAACTTTAAATGGAACGGATAACAAAAGAAAATACACTTATCACACTCTTGCAAAAGATTAGGCTCCTGGCCATGCTATCAGAGAAAAGCTAAAGCACATCAACTCCAAGTCCAGAAACAAAGGATTTCACAAAATTTGCAAGAAATTGCTTATAAGCCTTTATTTCTAAGTCTCAGCCTCCTGCGATTACATTTAGAATTTGTATTTATAGACTCGGGACGAGACCACTGATCTTTTCCAAAATATCTTGCTCAAACCCTAAATCTTATCGCACTTAAACCCTAGGACCCGGGTTTTACAATAAAAATCCATTTAAAAATCAAAGTCCGGATAGAACTTAACCCTTCTGCAAATCAGTGCAGTTAGGCTGCCATAAATGGAGAAGATAAAATCAAATGCAACTTGCATTCATTCGCATCTGCAAATAAATGCTTTCATTAATTCTGCTGGTGAGCCGGATGAGTCACCACTTCTCCATCAATTCGATCTCCGCAAATCCATCCCGAAGTTGAAATGGTCTTCATGCTATCAAGTCTGCAATAAATTTGTCGTTGAATGCTCTCACCGGCAGCTTCTCTCCTAGCATGGCGGTCCTTGACTAAATCCGCACTTTATCTTTGCCTTTATGGTCTTTCCCGGTTGTCCCGTAAGTGCCAGGTGGAATCCTGCATGAAAGACAAAAAGATGCATTAGATTAGCATTTTAATTAAATCAGAAGCTTAAAACATTAAAAACAGATTAAATCCACAAAATAAGCTTGCATGTCGACCTCTGTTTGTCTCATTCACGCTTTGACACGTGTCGCTACCCCAGGAAGCCTTATGTTTCCCGCCGGAATGCACTTTCAGGTCAACTATGACTTTCTCTCTCCTGCCGCGATTCTGCGACATGTCGCGATTTCGCGACATGTCGCGAAATCGCTGACCACTGCGAGCATCGGCAACTTCCTCCCTCGTCGCGCGAAAACGCGACATGTCGCGATTTCGCGACATGTCGCGAAATCGCGACCCTTCCTGGCCTCCGTACGCTTCTTGATTTTCAGCCGCGATTCTAGAACACGTCGCGATATCGCGACAGTTCCCTTACCCGCATGCGTTGACCGCGTTGACCGCGATTTTGGAACATGTTTCTGACTTAGCCGATTTTTCATCCTGCAGCCCACTTTCTCTCTCCTGCCGCGAAAATGCGACATGTCGCGATTTCGCGACATGTCGCAAAATCGCGACCTCCGTACAGCTTGCTTCTCTCGCCCAAAAACTGTCGCGATTTCGCGACATGTCGCGAAATCGCGACCTTTACGGCACTTAGCCGCATTTTGACTTACCTGTCGCGATATCGCGACATTTCCGAAAATGGAAGTGTCGCGATATCGCGACACTACCAAAAATGGAAAGTTTGATTTTTCGGTGAATTATGCAACTGTTTTCTGGATTTTCTCGGTACCGGTGCAAGATTTTGCTTGTGCATGAATGATTCTAGCATGTAAAAAGTGAATTCTTGGATAACACAGCTAGAATGCAAGAAAAAGCACAACTTTAAAAAGGAGGCAAGCAAAATATGGATTTAAAACCTGAAAAGATCAAGAGGGTCCCTGCTCCAAAAATGGAAGTTCATAATTTTCTAAGGATGGAATCTCATTTTTCAGTGGGGGTGTGTTGCTTATCAACAAATGGCGATATCTGCGGGTAAAATAGTAGCACTATTTTAGAACCCAAGACTCCGGTTTCAAAACAAAAAGACCATGCATCATGCCTTGCCACGGGCATTCTTCACAATAAATTGACTACTAGCTGCAGATTGTTAAAATTTCCCAAGGACATCCTGAGTTTGGATTACTTCAAGGAAGATTTCCGATGTGCAATTACAAAGGGTATAGAACTTTCTTCAAGGATGACTGAATTGAATGATAAACTTGGATTAATCAACTTTTCTAGATTGTAAATGGGGAAACCGAGTAGAGCTCTGTTTACTAGTTTAGCCTTTACAGGCCTAGACAGAGTTACCCTTTAGATTTACACGACCCAATTTACAACTGTAGGGCAGAATCTAATATTGGCTGCCTCTTTTGATCATATAACTCTTTTTTTTTTTTTTTCTTTTCTTATCTCTCTTTTTTTTATCTCTCTTCTTTTTGAAATATATCACTATCTGGAAGACCTTAGAGAAATTACAATTTTCTTTTAATATTTGATCAATCTGGAACTATTTCAGTCTAGGCATTGATAGCCTCTGTGGATACCCAAATAATTGCATGAACCATAGTCCCCTCTTATAACCTGACTTTTCTTGGATTCCCGGGAGTTCCTCCAACTAAACAGCATAATAGTTTTTCTATCATTAAAACAACTGTGGCAAGTAAGACACAAGATCCAATCATCTCTCTACCTTCATCCTGGATAACAAAATAGTTCCACGAGTTCAGAGCAAGCAGACTATCTCAATTAGAATAATGAGACAGAATGGGGAGGCATTGGATTGAGGATTTATCGACTAGGAATAAAACAATTTTCAGCGGGTGACTTTTCATTGATTGCTCGAGGCGAGAGGCAAAGGACAGAAAATTTTAGAAGCCAAAGGACTTTATACAGGCTTCCAAGGACAGGCACAGGCTTTAAAGCAAAACAAAATAAAACTGCACAGACTGCAAATAAAACTGCACAAGCAACAAAATAAAACTAAAACAAAAGACCGCACAGACAACAAAGAAAAGGAAAAATAGGGAAGAAAATAAAAACTGTACAGGCAATAAAAGAAATAAACTAAAAGAACTGAAGCAAATAAAAATGAAGAAATAAATAAACGCAATGAAATAAAATAAGCGAACTAGTCGACAGCAAAGAAAAAGAAATGCAATAAAGAAAAGACTATATAGACTAAAATAAAAGCAAGCTAAAATAAAAAGACAAAGAAAGGAAATAAAAAGCAACGACAAAAGAAATAAAGCACAAGCTAAAGCGAAAAACAACTAAAGAAAAGCTGTGAGCATTAAAATTAAGCTGAAACAGATTAAAAGCGCCGAGACATTGAAATAAAAACGCAGCGACAAAGAAATAAAACTGAAAAACTTCAAAGCTTATTTACAATGCATACATATGTTACAACTTCCCTTCATACTCAAAAAATGCAGCGAGTTGGGAAAGCGAGAGAAATGGTGCTTTAAAAAATTTTGACCATGCAAGTAATTTAAAAAAAATTACCTTTCAGGTCCTGTTGACGAAATGCACTCCAGACTGTGCTTCAAAAATTTGCTATCCGGGAAAGACTTGGGTTTACTGTCTTCCCTGTCCCATTTGAAAAACAAATCTGCAACTCCTTCAAATTAAACAAATCATATAATAACAAATCATATGATAACATGTTTATGCTTCTAATTAAAGGGTTTGCGAGTTCTTTCAAAAGGATTGAATGTAAAAAACCCCGAGGATCAAATACTTTAAAACCTTGGGAGACCCGAGACCACCACATTTTCAAATTGATGTGACAGCTGAAAGAAATCATGTTTTATCTGTATGCCCTGGTTCTTAACAACTTGAACATTTTGTGGTTGTTGCACTACTTCAATATCCAGGACTTCAATTTTTATCCCTCTAGGAGAATGCTTACAATTTTCCTTTTCAACTGAGCCTTGCTTAGACTTAACCTCATCAATGTGCAATGTCCAAACATCATTGTTGTTATTGATTAGGGCTATAATTGTTCTCACCTTTTCAGTTGCCAAATCATAAACTCCAATATCTGCATCAACACAGTTTATAGCCTCCTCTTTGACATTATGTTCAGAAGTTGCAGGCTTATGTTGAGACAGTTCATCAATTCCAAGTTGGCTGACCACATTCATATTTACCATCTTTTCCTCCTTTTCTTGAAATTCAACAGGTGGTCCAAAGTAAGCCTCAATCAAGTTAATGTTTTGTCCAACAATCTGAGGCAGTTCATAGAGGGTGATGTCAGCTTTAAGTTCCCTCATATCCTCAATGATGCTATCCTCCTCGGTTACTTCGCATAGTGAGATTGAATCTCACTTTCATCATCCTACGATGAGGAAGGATCATTATTAAGTTACGGACTCTCACATTTCAAGTCATAACTGTCCATTTTGAACTGTTGAAAATCTTGCATTTCATCCACAGAAGTCTGTACAAGACTTTCTGTCTCTTCGGGAAAAGTGACAGATACTGAAACCCTGGTTGTACTATTTTTGGGTGAACTAGAAATATCAATATTTCTTTGATCTCTAGGAAAATTTAACTCACCAGGAAAAACTTCAGATTTGGGTGGTGCCAGATCACAACTGTTCACTTCAAGCTCTTCCACTTTGAATTTGTCAAAACTTTTCTCTGTATTTTGCACATGTTGAGTGGATGTCACAGTTAACGGAGTCTCCTTGGGTAGAGCATGACATGTTGGCACTAACTCATGATGTGGAATGGGGTTTGGAACAGGCATGTTTTGTGTAACATAGGATATCAAAGGATTGCTCAAAATTTGAGGCCCTAGTTGTCTTTCAAGAATTAAGGCTTCTTTATAAGCCCCTGCCAGGGTTGTGATATTAATGTCTCTCTTGAGGAAAATAGAGGTCACCGAATCCAATGCATTCTTGTAGATTTCTAAGGCCGATTTGCATTTGGGATGTAATGGCCGATCATTCTACCGTAAGCTCTTTGGAACCTCATATTGAAAGACTCGGCGAGTTTCTCCCGACTCTTTCTTGATCTTTGGAAAATTGCTGATATAAAATCTTGGGATCTATCACTTCACCGAGCTGTGATATAAAAGCTTTCTCTAGATCATCCCAACTAGTAATGGAATTTTTGGTGAGGTTTAAAAACCAGTCATAAGCTCCCTCCTGGAGAGTGAGCAGGGAACAATCTGCAGGCAACATCTTCATCTTTGTATATTTAACAATTTTAAAGCATTTTTAAAAGCTAGCGAGATGTTCTTCTGCGGTTCTTGTCCCATCATGTTTGTACCTAGGGAGGTATCTTTACGGACTTACGGGCAAGTCATGGGCTATACCGGAATGTTCAAAGCGGTGGAGCCCAACCAATTTGCCATTAATACTTGGTGACGGTGATGTTACGATTTGTAATTGGATAAGCGCAAGTGATGATAGAAGCTGTTCTTAACAAACCATCGAACTTAAGGCCTTCTCCGGCAATTTCAAAAGCACGTGACAACTTTCAAAGCTGACAATTTAAAAAGCTGCATGACAATTTAAAAGCTGCTGACAATTTATAAAGCTATCTGACAATTTATAAAGCATGCGGAGTTCATCTGTGGGTCCTTCAAATGTTGTTGTTATGCCCTTACAACACTTGAACCGAGTTCATGCCCTCCTTCTAGCGCCAATTAGATGTTGGGTGAGGAGGAGGGAAAATTAGCTACCGAGACTTTGGATAAAATACGGTTTTACGAGTTCCACATACGGTCGGATTTCTCAACTCAAGTGCACTAAGAGCGGATGTTACGTGGCCCTCCTTCTAGCGCCAATTAGGTGTTGGCCCGGCTTTCATGCACACCCCGGGAAAAAGGATGAAGGCAAGGAAAGCTCCGGAGACACCCACGGGACTGATCCCACTCATCTTTAGGATCTAGTTGGTTATCCAAGGTGCGAGTTACCGAGTTGGGTCGAATGGCAATTCACTCTTTTCCACTTACGGAATAGATTTCGATATGGGCTGCTCTGTTACCTTACGGGGGTTCCTGAACTTGTTCGGTAGTTGCAAAAGTTGTTGACAATCAGATTTGACTTGAATTCTTTGATCTAGCTCTCATGGGTCGTGATTTAAATAAAAGGCAAACAAAGAAAATAAAAATGGATCATTCACGGAAAGCAAAGAGAGGGTAGGGTAAGGCGAGAAAGAGAAGTTTATCAAACATCAATTGTAAACCCAAGCTGTCAATCTTATCTATGCTATCGACTTCACAACGAGAACAAATCCCCGAGAAGAAAGTGTCCGGTCGGTCTAAGATCACTTTCAACTAAGAGCACAAGGCGAGTGAAACAGATCTAGCGAGAAAATCATAAATCCAAGGGCAGTTGGTTAAAAGCGGTATCTTTCACCGGCGGCCTAGCTCGCACGGTGAAGACAGAGCAATTAGAACAAACTTAACCTCAAATCCGTAATTTCCCCTAGCGAGACAATAGAACAAGTGAAGCCTAACGGCATATTTAATCTTGACAATGGCGATTTACTGACATATATCTAACAAACTTTAAATGGAACGGATAACAAAAGAAAATACACTTATCACACTCTGCAAAAGATTAGGCTCCTGGCCATGCTATCAGAGAAAAGCTAAAGCACATCAACTCAAAGTCCAGAAACAAAGGATTTCACAAAATTTGCAAGAAATTGCTTATAAGCCTTTATTTCTAAGTCTCAGCCTCCTGCGATTACATTTAGAATTTGTATTTATAGACTCGGGACAGGACCCTGATCTTTTCCAAAATATCTTGCTCAAACCCTAAATCTTATCGCACTTAAACCCTAGGACCCGGGTTTTACAATAAAAATCCATTTAAAAATCAAAGTCCGGATAGAACTTAACCCTTCTGCAAATCAGTGCAGTTAGCTGCCATAAATGGAGAAGATAAAATCAAATGCAACTTGCATTCATTCGCATCTGCAAATAAATGCTTTCATTAATTCTGCTGGTGAGCCGGATGAGTCACCACTTCTCCATCAATTCGATCTCCGCAAATCCATCCCGAAGTTGAAATGGTCTTCATGCTATCAAGTCTGCAATAAATTTGTCGTTGAATGCTCTCACCGGCAGCTTCTCTCCTAGCATGGCGGTCCTTGACTAAATCCGCACTTTATCTTTGCCTTTATGGTCTTTCCCGGTTGTTCCGTAAGTGCCAGGTGGAATCCTGCATGAAAGACAAAAAGATGCATTAGATTAGCATTTTAATTAAATCAGAAGCTTAAAACATTAAAAACAGATTAAATCCACAAAATAAGCTTGCATGTCGGCCTCTGTTTGTCTCATTCACGCTTTGACACGTGTCGCTACCCCGGAAGCCTTATGTTTCCCGCCGGAATGCACTTTCAGGTCAACTATGACTTTCTCTCTCCTACCGCGATTCTGCGACATGTCGCGATTTCGCGACATGTCGCGAAATCGCGACCCTGCCAGCATCGGCAACTTCCTCCCTCGTCGGCCGCGAAAACGCGACATGTCGCGATTTCGCGACATGTCGCGAAATCGCGACCCTTCATGGCCTCCGTACGCTTCTTGATTTTCAGCCGCGATTCTAGAACACGTCGCGATATCGCGGCGGTTCCCTTACACGCATGCGTTGACCGCGTTGACCGCGATTTTGGAACATGTTTATGACTTAGCCGATTTTTCATCCTGCGGCCCACTTTCTCTCTCCTACGCGAAAATACGACATGTCGCGATTTCGCGACATGTCGCAAAATCGCGCCCTCCGTACGACTTGCTTCTCTCTCCCAAAAGCGTCGCGATTTCGCGACATGTCGCGAAATCGCGACCTTTACGGCACTTAGCCGCATTTTGACTTACTGTCGCGATATCGCGACATTTCCGAAAATGGAAGTGTCGCGATATCGCGACACTACCAAAAATGGAAAGTTTGATTTTTCGGTGAATTATGCAACTGTTTTATGGATTTTCTCGGTACCGGTGCAAGATTTTGCTTGTGCATGAATGATTCTAGCACGTAAAAAGTGAATTCTTGGATAACACAGCTAGAATGAAAGAAAAAGCACAACTTTAAAAAGGAGGCAAGCAAAATATGGATTTAAAACTGAAAATGATCAAGAGGGTCCCTGCTGCAAAAATGGAAGTTCATAATTTTCTAAGGATGGAATCTCATTTTTCAGTGGGGGTGTGTTGCTTATCAACATCTTCAACAAGAACCTATCCAAATCAGTCCACAAGTTCTCCATAAGAACCTGTCCAAATCAGTCCACAAGTTCTCCACAAGAACCTGTCCAAATCTGTCCTAGCAAGCTCACCAAGAACTTGCCCAAATAAGCTCAAGCAAGTTTACCAAGAAACTTGCCCAATGTGAACACACAAAGAGAATTGTCAGAGACCCAATGTGTTTCATCCAATCATATCAAATCAATCTCATAGAAGCATAAAGAGAATTGTTAGAGACTCAATATGTTATATCCTTCAACTCTCAATCTCAACTCAAATCAATCTCATAGAAGTAGTATAATTTCACAAGATCTTGAACCACAACCCAATAATTGCCAATAATGCAATATCAAGGAATCAACTCCTCCAACATAGAACCATAACTTGCTATCAAACCCTAGCCAAGTTAGTTTTTAAGAACTCAAAGTAATCTCTCTCTAAGAATCAAAAAGGGGTTCAAGATATTTCCAACTTCTCTCAAATGGGAAAGCTCAACTTAACCACACAACCAAGTTTATCAAGCAAAGTACAACTTGATAAAATCAAATCTCAAAGGAGCAAGCCCAACTCATGTATCAAGTAAAGCATAACTTGATAACCTCAATCTCAATGGAAGCAATCTCAAAACCAAACTCTCAAAAACCAAACAAATCAATTAGGGTTTCAACAGCTTATAGTAATGGCATATGATTCTCACTCAAAAAACCTAAAGCAAACTTCAAATGCTTCGACTCTCATAAACCAGAATTATGCAATAACTCATAAACTCATCATGATCTCATAATGCATAATCAATACTTCCATTTTCAGAAAATAAGATCCACTCCAAATAAGGAAACTTAATTTAATCCTTTTCATTCCAAACTTATTTTCAGAAAACCATCAATCAATAATAACCATGGAAGAATGTGCCCATACCTTTACTTTTATGAAGAAGGAGAACTCAAAATATGTCACAACACTAACTCTCAATTTGCCACAAATTAGAGTTAGCAAAAATGGAATAATGCACAATGATAAGAGTCCTAATAACACCTTATCACTCCAACTCATCAATAATCAAAACTCACAAATATACATATCAACAATATTCCTTTACACCTTATAACTCCTACTTAATATATCACAAAATAATTTAAACCTCAAAAATAATTACAAGAGAATATGCACTCAATAACTCCAAAGGCTTTCTAACCCCAATATGACATTAAGCACAATTATTCATTAAACCCTTATAACTCCTAAAATACATTTACTTCTAAATGCATTTACCATATAAACATTAAGCATCAATAATAACAATTTCAAAGCAATATTTCTATTTAACCTTATACCTCCATCCAGTTACCAACAATAATTGCCAAGTCAAATCAAATATTCCACATTATCAACAAAAGATATACCTTGGTCAAAAATCAATTCTCCAACCTTAGGAGAAGTGTGGAGACACCAACATAAGTGCCAAAGTGCTTCCTCCTCCAAACTCGTGGCCCAAAGCAATCGTCGTACCACGTGCACAATAACCGTGACCAAGAAAAAATTGAAACATGCCTATCACGAATCAAACTCGACACCTCTGCTTAGCGAGCGCCTTCACTCCACTGCCTCCACCATTGGAGCACAAGTTCCCAAAGAAACTCTCAAGTGCTACTAATCGTTTTACCTTCCCTTTGCTCATAAAAGACAACCAAAATTTTCTTCCTCACAGGTGCACGAAATCCAAATTTAACATAGACCAGATTTGTCTTCCTCACTACGCACGAAATCAAAATTTAACACGAACCATATTTGTCTTCCTCACTAGTGCACAAAACCAGAAATTAACACAGAGCAAAATGAGACTCGAAAATCATAGCACAATCCAAAATTGAAGGTCATAGAGCAATACAAATTCGAAGGTAATCGCGCAAATCGAAGGTGCTTAAAACCTTAGGAAATAATGCCCTTTAATAGTCTTTCATCCCATGCAAGTTGATGTTGGTGAGGTAAGTCTTTTACATGAGCGCCGCTAAGGGTTTATAAACCCTTTCAATAATAATTATTAAATTAATAATTATTATTTTATTAATAATAAAATTAACTTAAAACCTTTTCAAAGGTTTGAGTTAATTTATTTATTAATAATGAAAATGGACTTTTAAGGTTTTTTTCAAGGAGCAAAAACCTTTTCATTAAGCCAAGATGGTTTTAATAAAAATCCTCAATGAGTCCAGATGGTTTTAAGAAAAACCTTTAACCTTGTCACCATGGTTTTAATTAAAAACTCTTAAACAAACATCATGGACCTTTCAAGATCTTTTTGTCACCAAACTCTTTTTGACATCAGCACAAATTCCTTTTGACATCAACACAAACTCTTTTTGACATCAATGAAAACTCACAAACATGAAGCTAGGAAACATACCCAATATTTGCAACACCTTTATTAATTTTGGAATCTCCTATTTCAATTAGCTATGAGTTCTTAGTGAAGGACACGATTGAATTTCGCTACGAACCCAACCATCGTTCTCATACGTAGAAGATAAATAAAAATCACTGTCTTCTATAGTTTTATTTCAAAATAACTTGAAGAGTATCAGGTAATTATCTAGTGTAACCACATTTTACACTCCCTACCCCTTTTCATTTCACAATATTTTACTAGCCATGTCTATGTCATTCATTGAAATGATAATTTTGTGTTATTAAATATCTTGAATCAACCTATCCAACAAAGCTTCAATAATACCAAGGACACACACTGATACCTATATGAAAAATCAAAAGCTCATCATTAAGCCTCCCATCTACATCTAATTATCTTATGAACACTCTTCTATAAACATCATGGTCATCATAGAACTGAATCTAGATCTTTCTAGCCTATTTGTTACAACAATGACAAATAATCCAATATCCGAATCAAACCAATCCATCTATGTCAATAATTGATTCAATGTTTGATCCCATTCATCATTAAAACTTCTACCTCAACATCCTTAAATAGCCTGAAGTTCATCAATAAATATGATTGATGGTGCGCTCATCTACTTTTGCAAATTTGCTATATTATTCCAATTTCAAAATGAAGTCATCCAACTTTCTACCCCTATGCACTGCTTTTGGCTTTTAAAAAACAATCCAAATGGGGGTAAGAATTATCCACTTTTACTCAAAATCCCATGGTATAGAACCCATAATCTTGCGAATCTTGATTCTACTATCATGAATAAAATCTAGCACAAGCATATGAACACCATTGATTTCATGGTTTTTGTGTGTGATCAATAAACAAGCATCATAATCATTTACCCTACGTGTGCGTAGTCATTTTGTATAACTTGTCCCGACCATTCTTTCATGGAGGATGATTATAAGCTTAAGGCACTTGGGAATATTATAATGAGAATGATAAATTTAAAATGCCAATCCAATTTAGCGTGTGATGCCATGTAACTATTCTAGATACCATTAGCAACATTGCTCTCACATTGCTCTCGTACTTAAAATAATGGTGCCTTATCCCAATGCTTCGACTTGTGATTACCATCCATTTTGTACAGTGTGTTAATTGTGAAACACCAGTTCATACTTCCTACATCAATTTTTAGGGTCTATGTTTGCAATTCCACATTGATGAAGGAGGCTTTAAGAGTGCTACTGGCTTTGCTAACAGATTGAAACTAGTTGGTTGGGTTATTATATTTATGAGCTGAATAAACTATTGCCTTTGAAGCCCTTGTTTTCCCACCTCATGAATGTATTTTTATGAGAATGGTACTCACAACAGAATAATAATCCTTCATTACCGTGTTTGTCAAAGACTAGCAGAACCGCTTCCACATGTATCATAAAATTAAAGGAGGTGACCAATGAAATTTTTCAAATTTGTATAGTGTGGCATGGTGCCTGGTCACCAACAACCCTTGTTTACTTTTATGAATATGTTTAGATGAACTTGATTAACCAAAAAAAATTGCTACGAATTACATCAAATGAACACTCACTTGGACCCACTTGATCGTGACTTATCAACGGTTGTTGTTCACCCCCATCAGTAGGTTTCAGTTGTACGGTTTTTGAACTCCTTCCTCTACGTTGATGTGTATACATGAGTGTTCTATCCATCTGCAAAAATCATAAATGAAATCACTTAAGTAAACAAAATAATCTATATCATACGAAGAGAACAAGAAAGACATTAGCACGAGAGTTTAAAATTGATAGGGGCATAAATACTTTACCTTAGCTTCACTAAACATTTCATTCTCCTCCTTACACTTTATGAAATTTGTGAATCCGCTTTGTTACACACTATTGTAAATATCTTTTGAACCTTGGTATCCTTATCAATTATAATTGTATCTTTATACTCATGAGTATAGCTATCATGATAATTATCATGTTTTAATGTAGCCAAAGGACCACTTGTTTATTCTTTCAAAAGATATGATTTATTCTTCCACCTATGGTACATTTACTTCAAATGTATAACAACCACTACCTCCAAATATGGGATGAGATCTCTTTTGACATTCAACATTTATACAATAGTGGGAGCATAATACATTCTAAATGTGCGTAAGATTTCAACCTAATTTCCAAGAATTAATCACACATGAGGTGAAATGAACAATAATACAGTAAAGAAAAAAAATCTTAAAACCACAACGATAGTAAACCTTCAAACTATATTGATGTAAAATAATCAAAAAAATATTCAAAACAAACAAAATTTCTCATTACTAAAAAAAAACTCAAGTGGGTCCCCAAATTGGGGTATGTTGTGTGACGACAAAAATAGGGGGATGAACTTGTCCTTTTGTCAATTCTCAACTTTTTAGACCATGCACATGATAGGAAGAGCAAGGGAAATTATTTGCTTAAGAGGTAAGACTTACTTTGTAGTGTCATATTTCCTTGTTCAAAATCATAATTAATATTGTGAGAATGTGTTGGGATTTTAAGATAAACAAAGTATGACCAAAGCAAGATCCTATCACCAGACACCAAGATGGTTTGAAATAAAATCTAGAAAAAATTGGGAATAGATGAATGACCGAAAGACCACATTAGACACCTTACAACAACTACTTAGGAGCAAGCAAGCGATGAGTAGACAACATGGAAATGTGAATGTGTATGAATAATAAAATGGGGTGTATACCTAATATAAAATATATTACATCAAGACAAGTGACCCTTGTACAAACATGATGCTACATGACATGTTGAACAAAAATATGAGATGAATGCAACTATGGCAAAAAAAATGCCTAATGCAATGCAACAAAACATGCAACTAGCCAAATTATTAAATAAGCGATGATGATCAAATGCAAAATGTAATACATGGTGATATGCAATGCATTAATGATGTGTGATGAAAAGTATGGTGAATGGTGGTATGAAATTTTATCTTATATTTTTGTATTTTTGTTGTTATTATTATTTATTTATTTATTTTAATGCATAAAATACCCATAGGTGGAGAATATTAAGTGGTTTAGGTTCCTCAACATCCTCAAGTGTAGCTAACTGATAATTTCTTGGTCCCAACTTATGTGTGATGATGAATGGGCCTAACCAGTTTGTAGCAAATTTTTTGTGCAAATGGCTAGGTATGTTAGAATTTTGTTGGTTCTCCTTTAACACTAGATCACCAACTTGAAATTCTCTAGGATGTACCTTTGTATCATAGGCTTGCTTAATGCAATTTTGATAAATGCAAAGATATTCAAGAGCATTAATGCATTATTCATCAAGAAGAGTGAGTTGATCTAGGTGAGCCTATCATGTAGTGTCATCATCGATGAACTCTTGTAATGAGATGCACAATGAGGGAATTTCAAGCTCTAAGGGTATGATGGCCTCAATACCATATACTAATAAAAATGGAGTTACCTCAGTTGGTGTTCGAATGCTCATTCTATAAGCCCATAGTGCTAGAGGTAATTGAAGATGCCAATCCTTATGATGATCATTAACTATTTTCTTAAGGATGATGATAATCATCTTGTTTGATGCCTCAACCTACCCATTACTCTATGGATAGTAAGGAGTTGAAAAGCTATGTTGAATATGATACTTGGTGCACAAAGCTCAAACATCCTTATTTTTAAATGGTGGTCCATTATCCAAGATGATCTTTGATAGAATACTAAAACAATATATGACATTATGCAATATGAAATCCACAATGCATGATCGTGCCATAGTGGTAAGGGAAATAACTTCCACCCACTTTGTGAAGTATTCAATAGCCATTAGAATGAATGTGTAGTAGACCAAATATAGGGGTAATATTTTACCAATTATATCAAAGCCCCATTGCGAGAAAGGCCACAACAAATGTATTGGTTGTAAAGCCTATGAAGGTATGTGCAATATATTAGCATGATGTTGATACTTGATGCACATTTTGATATAAGCATAATAGTATCTCTCCATCATAGGCTAGTAATAGCCCATTTGGAGAATATGCTTTGTGATAGCCATGCCACTAAAATGGCCATCACAAGTACCATCATGAGCTTGAGAAATAACCCAAGTAGATTCTTGGGGTTCTAAGCAATGAAGAAGGAGACCATCATAGCTTTGATAGTATAATATATCTCCTAGAAAGACATATCAAGTCATTTTTTATTTAAATGTGTATTTTGTGGCATGTGACAATCTAGAAGGGAGATTACCAAGTTTTAAGAAATCTTGTATTTGAGAGAACTAGTCTTGATATGGTTCTACTTGTACCAGGTGGATGCTTTGCTCTTCTATAAAAGTCTCTCGTAAAAGTATGGATTGCTTGAAAATTTTATCATATATGGCTGTGACATTGTCGAAAGGGTTATAAGGAATTAGGTATCCTAAGGAAGCCATTGTATCTTCAAAATAGTTGGAAAAGTTAAGGATAGCCTCGATGTCATACCATTCTAATTTTACAAGCGATTTATCCACAAGTATTTTGTATTTATTTAAGACTAGGTATTTGCATTGATAACTACCTTTGACTTGGTTGATAATGAGCTCTAAATCACCAAAGATGATTAGTCACTTGACATTCATGGCTAGAGCTATTTGGAGCCCCAACAAGAGAGCTTCATACTCAACATTATTGTTGGTGCATGAGAAATCAAGCTTAAATGAAAGGGGAATAGGAGTCCCTTGTGGTGTAAAGAACATGATTCTAGCACCACCCCTTGCTCACACTTGGAACCATCAAAGAATAGTGTTAGGTCAGCTTTGTGCTTAGGTTCTTTTGGCTCTTTCAAGTTAGATAATGTGAAGACTGCATCATCAGGTAGCTCGATTGTAAGAGGCTTATCATAAGGAAGAGGTACTTCTGCTAATTGGTCAATGATGACCTAACCCTTGATAGATTTTTGTCCAATGAATTCAAGGTCAAACTCTATCAAAAGCATGATCCACTTTGCGGTATGACTATTATGATATGTATGACTCATCATATACCACACAAGGATTTTCTTTGGAGATAACATATGTCGTTTGATTGATCATGTAATGATGAAGTTTCTTGGTGGTAAAGACCACCGCTAAGTAGAGCTTCTAACATAAGCATATTTTATTTTGTAAGTGACCAAGGTGTGACTAATGTAGTAAATGGCTTACTCCTTATTTATCTTATTATTTTGGGCCAACATAGTCCCTAAGGTAAAGTCAATTGTAGAGATATATAGTAGAAAATGGGTACTAGGTCATGGAGGAGATAATACTGGTGTAGAAACCAAGTATTGCTTTATGTCCTTGAAGGCCTTTTGATAATCTTGATCCCAATGGAAAGTCACCCCCTTTTATAGAATATTATTAAATGACTAATATTTATCTGATAGTTGAACGATGAAACATTGTATGGTCTGTATCTTCCCTTGTAAGTTGTGAAGCTACTTAAGATTGGTGGGGGAAGGTATGTTTAAGATTGCTTTGATCTTGTTTAATTCCACTTTGATGCCTCACTTAGAAATGATGAAGCCTAAGAGTTATCTAGATGTTACACAAAAAACACACTTCTTAGGATTCAATCGAATGTTATGCTCCAAGAGGTGATCAAAGACCTTACGTAGAACATCAATATGGTCATGATGCAATAAAGATTTTGCCAAGAGATCATTGATATAGTCTTCAATAATCTTATGCATGTAATCATGAAAAATGTATGTCATTACTTGATGATAAGTAGCACCAACATTTTTGAGATCAAAAGGTATGAATTTGTAGCAAAAGGTCCCCCATGGTGTGGTAAAAGTTATTTTGGGATGATCATTAGGATTGACTCAAATTTGATTATAGCTCGAGAAGCCATCCATGAGAGAAAGCATTTCATGATCTATAGTTGTGTCTATGATTGTATCAATGCTAGGGAGAGGAAATTCATATTTAGGGCTCACTTTGTTAAGATCCAAAAAATCTATGCATATGTGAACCCCCCCATTCGGATTCCTAATAGGTACCATATTGGAAACCCATTCAAGATAGTCAATGGGTTGGATGAAGCCTGCATCCAACAATTTTTGTAATTCATCTTTTATCATTAGAGCTATTGTTGGATGCAGTTTGCAAAGTTTTTTCTTGACAAATTTGATCATTGGATTGAGCATCAAATTATGGACCACTAAGTTTGGGTCCAGACCTAGAATGTCCTTGTATGACTAGGAAAAAACTTATCTATAACTTGTTAGAAGAGTGGTGAATGCAACACATTCTATCTCTAAAAGACCTTTCTCCAATTTAAGAATTTGAGGATGTTCAGGATCAGTGTTGATGTCAATATCGATTGTCTCTTCTATTAACATGTGGGATCCCTCTTCCAATTGATGAGGAGTGGGGATCAGATGAATATCATCAACTAGATTAAATAAGTTGGATGTGTCATTTGACTCTATCTCAGCTTGGAGAACTACTAAGGTTGGTTGTGATGAAAGATGATATGATTGTAGCATGTTCTCAAAGGGAAGAAACTTGAAGGGCGATGGTAGGAGAGCAACCTGATCAAAATCAATAGCCTTAGGATCGAGGGGTAAATATTGTGATGGTTTACTTAGGTAGACAAGTGGTGTGGTTAGATCAATGGAGATCCTGTTGATGGATGGTGGATGATCTTCATTCTCAGGTGGGAAGTTATGGTTAATGCTATGGTGAAAAATATGTGCAAGGGATGGCTGAGGTGGAATTAGGATGCTAAGGTGTGCTCGGGGTGGAATGGGGATGATAGGATCCTCTAATGGAAGAAGTTATGGCTAAATGGGAAGCTGCCTAGGGAATAAGAAAAGATAAAACTCATTTACACTCATGAGAGGAACAATGGGGGAGGAATCCTCCTCTAAGCTATCTAAAGCAATGAATAGCACCTCAGAATAATTTCATACTCCTCATCTGATGAATTAGAATGATCCATTAATAACATATAAATTTGAAGATGATCACTAAGCAAATGAGTATGGCTAGGATCAACATACTTATTCCCATCTATGTCCCCCTCAAGGCCTAGGTTAAGGCACTAAAGAGAATCTACTAGAATTTCATCAAGCACATGTACAAAGTATCCTAATACTAACTTATCTATTGGTAATTAATAACATAGTTCTAGCAAGGTTTAAGTACCCTAATCATACCAGCCTAAGTCATTCTCATGTTAATGGTAGTGATCAAAGTATCACAAAGAAAAGGATAGGCTCGATAGATAATCTATGTTGGCAAGAAATGACTCTTCCTCTTCTGGTATAAGAGGTGTGTTCATAGAGGCATCAATACCTCCATAGATGAAATTTGTTTGATTAGAAAAGGACCTAAGGAGGATGATGGTACCTATGGGTAGTTGCACATTGTGAGGTCTACCAAAGTCTTTGATTGACTCAATTAGAGGGATAAATGTAACATCTTGCACTAAATAATCCCCTAGGCTCAAATTAATCATATTGATTATGACCTATGAAGGAGGGGTAGATGAAGATGGATTTATGGATTATGATGGGATATGAGTGTTGGAGGGTGGTTTCTTAGGAACGGGATTAATGTGGGTGGATGTTGTGGAGATGGTTGAGATTGAAGGTGTGAGAGGTGGATTGGATGAGTTAAATGTCTATGTGGTAGGTGATGAGGATCCATGTGATGGGGATATCATTGGTGCCTTGGAGGGGTTCCTTATAGGAGGATCTAATGGATCAGAAGGGATTCCCATGGAAGCTAATGATTGTGGCTATGATGATGGTTGTGATGATGAAGGAATGGAGGTTTTTGGTGGATTATTTGAGTTTTGTATGGGGTGATTAGGTTGAATATCCAAATGAGTGGATGGTAAGGTGGACTCATATGGATGTGAAACCATATGGTAAAATTTAAATGGTTCCAAATCTATTGGGACACAATGAACTTGATCTTCATGCATATATTTGATGCTTTGGTGCAATATAGAAGGTATAGACTTCATATCTTTGATCCAAGGTCGACCAAGAAACAAGTTGTATTGCATATCACCTTCCAAGACATGATAGAGTTTATGAATGATTTTTAGTCCATCTTGGATAGGAAGTCCCTTCCCTAGTGATAAGGCATCATTGAAGGCATGCAAGGTGAAGGTGGATGATGCGATGTGTAATGGTGGAAGATTGAGGTGTTTAAGGGTGAAAGTGGTGATGATGTTGATGGATGAGCCTGTATCAATCAAGACATGTTTATAGGTAATCCCATCCACACTAGCCATGATGTGTAGTGGTGGATTAGATATTTTGATAGGTATTGTATTGATTTCATGATTATGAAAGGTTATTGTAGGCTCTTTGCAATTTTGAATTTGTTGCACAAAGTTGGAAAAAGCATTGAGATCTTATGGTTGTAATTCAATTGATTTTAAAATCTCCATTAGATCTTCATGATGTGGAGTCGATTATTGTATAAGCTCACAAATGGAGAGTTTTATTGAGGCCATTTTGAGATTTTGAGTAAGTCTATTTCTCAGTGTAAGCACTGGGTGAGGTGAAAGAGGGATCAAATTTGCTCGTGAAGGTGCTTGTGATGTTGAAGGAACATTGGAAGGATCCACAATTTGTGTAGATTAAGTTGGGTATCTTCGATTCCTTATCACAATGCTTATCATTCCACAAAACCTTGGTTAGGTGGGGTGACATGCACCTGATTGACATACTTAGGTTGTTATGTTGTAATGGTAGGTGCTATGTTTGTTCCACATTGAGGCAAAGGATCTTGGTAGACACATATGTTTTGATTGTTAGAGGCAAGAGGATTGTCAATTTGAATTTCTTGCCTTTCGATCATGTCTTGCACTAAGTTCTTGAATGAGTAGCATGATTGAATATCATGATCCTTCTATCTATGATATATGTAGTAATGATCCTCCCTATAAGATTTTTATTTTGGTCAATTTGGATCTAGTGGGTGAATCTTAGGGAGGGAAATTGCTTGTGCCTCACACAACTGATGAAAGATGTTCACCAAGGGTTCCAATAGTGGTGTGTATTGGTGAGGTGTATGATGTGGTTGAGTTGGTGGTTGATGGGTTGGTTGAGGGTAGTATTGAGCAAGTGGAGGTTGAGCCTGATAATTAGGCTGTTGAGGTGGGGTTTAATTCGAGGACCCAAGGGTACTTAAAATGACTTAGTTCATAGGAGCTACCTTTTTTTGGATTTGGTTCCCCTTAGAAATTTTTGTTAGGCCATTATTTATTGTAAAGCTTTATGTCTCCTTCTTGGACTTTGATATCCTCAATGACCTTTTCTTGGGCTAGGGCTTCCTCGAAAGTTTGATATTGTTGAAGTTGCAATAAGAGTGAGATTTATTTTGAGCAACTTCTAGTGAACATGCGAGTAAGCTCCATGATGGGTAAGGTGAAGGGTAATTTTATTATGACTACTCTCCATCTATTGCCATAATCCATGATTGTATTATCTTAAAATTGGTGAAGGTTGTATAAGTCAATTAGGGTAGCCTTCTTCTTAATGCTAAAGGTGAAGCATTCCAAAAATGCATTGGCCAATTGTTCAAAGGTGTAAATGCTATGGTGTGGTAAATGATTGTACCACTCCAAAGCACCCCCAACAAGTGTTATGAGAAATATTCTGAGCATTAGGGGATCACTATCTTGAAGATGAAAATAGGTATTTATAAAGTTGCTTACGTGCTCTTGTGCATCTTCATCACCTTTGAACTTGTCCAGTTTGGGCATCTTGAAATGAGATGGATACGAAGGTGATGGAATGGATGGATGGATGGGTTGATTGCTGAGCTACCTTAATGTGGTTTTTTGGTAACCCACACCCAAGGCTTATTTTTTCAATGAATTGATTTGGTCAGTCAACAATTTATAGGTTTCTAGCGAGATGATTTTGTTGGCATACCTTTGTCCTTGACGAGGTGGAAGTGGTAGTTTTGGTGTTGATAAGGTGGTGGATGGGTGTTATCAATAGATATTTCACCATAAGTTAACTCAGGATATGTATCGATTTGTTATTGATACTCTGGTTGTAGTTCTTCATAGGTTTCATATCCTTATTGATAAGTGTATCATTGGTAAGCGAATGAGGTTCTTGATGATGAATGGGTGGTGGTCTATGATACTGGATGTGAAGAAAATTTAGACACACATAGGGTGGAAGGTTTTAATTCTATTGAGGTAGAATATTTTGGTGTTGTATTGAGCATTCTGGATGATGTTGTATTGGTTACCTTTGATGCATAGGCATGGGCAACCTTTGATGCATTATTTGTTGTAACTACTATTGGTGACCAGGGTTTGTCTTGGGTGCCTAATGAGAGTGATTTACCTAGTCAGCCATGTGAGGGTGGTTAACACATGTGTTGGTAATGCAAATGGGTGTGACTTGTGCTTTAGCCCTAGAAATATAGATAACCTATTTTCCAAGGTCACAAGAGGCTAGATTGACTTGATGTTGATGGTGCATGATGGGTTCCATGTAGGTAGATGGTACCAAAGCACAATATACTTGGGTAAGTTGTTTATCATAAGATATAGAAGGATTATTAAGATCACAATCCCTTAATGCATGAGCCAACATAGTAGGCTTGTTATGATATCAAATGATGTACATGTCCACATGATCATACTCATAGTTCATCCATGGGTGCTTAGTTGTGGTAGCTTGAGCATCCCTATCTTGGTGTGGAGTGTACACTTGATCTTGATCTAATGGAGTTCTAGGATGAGCCAAGATGCGAATGCACAATAACAACTTCATAGGTGCTTTAGTGTGAAAATAGTTGTCCCACCGTGATCACCATTTGAAAAATAAAAATTTGCACCATAAAAGATAAAACAAAGGAAACACAATGATTGACCAATAATTTTTTTTTATATATTTGTATTAATATTTCAAAGTGTTACAGTAAAATTCCATTTGAGGGGATTTCACCAATGATACAATATCAAAAAGAGTTTGGGTGAAATATGAAGATCTTCATGCTAGAACATTGTTGGGGGAGCAAGTTTTCTATGATCACCATGCGAGAGTCAGATACTATATCTTTTGCTATCCTTGAGTCTTGTTACCTACATAAAAAAAAAAAAATGGATCAATAGCATATGAAGGGTCCACTAGCGTTGCACCTATATTCAATCTAAAAATGCAAAACTAAATGGTAAACAAATGCATGCATGTAGTATTTGAGATCTAATCTAATACATGAATGATAAATACACAGATATAAGCTTAGATGCATAGAAAATGGAAAACCAGATCGAGACCATCTTGGGTCGAGATGGTTTCTATATACAAATCATCTCAGGGCGAGACAGTCATTATCGCAGACCTACATCTTAATGTAGCTAGATCTAGAAAATATTTTGGGTGATACGAGATGCTATTTCTAATGGGTTTTTATGAGCATGGAGGTGAGTGAGCGCATGTAAGTGATAAACAGAGCATTTTGAGAGATCCTTCAAGGGAGGAAAATGCAACTTTGAATCCTATATAGTGATCCAATAGCATTGAATTAGTAGTAGGATAACTTGAAAGATCATTTTGGTAGCACTTTGTGGTATTTGAATTCAAAATTGGGATAAAATTACTAAAGTTGGTTGTAATGAAAGGTGATACAATTATAGAATGTTCTCAAAGGAAAGAAACTTGAAGGGTGATGGTGAGAGAGCAACCTTATCAAAATAAATAACCTCAAGATCAAGGGGTAAATATTGTGAGGGGTTGCCTAGATAATTGATGTGGTGAGATCAATGGATATTATGTTTATGGATGGCATACGATCTTCATTATCAGGTGGAAAGTGATTGTTAATGCTATGGTGATGAATATGCACAAGGGATGACTAATGTGGAATTGGGATGACAAGGTGTGCTCGAGGTGGAATGGGGATGATAGGATCCTCTAGTGGAAGAAGCTATGGCTAAATGGGGAGCTATCAAGGGAATAAATGAAGATAAAACTTATCTACACTTTTGATAGGGACAATGGGGGAGAAATCCTCCTCCAAGATATTTGAAGTAATAGATAACACATCAAAATTATCTTCATACTCTTCATATGATGAATCAAAATGATCCATTGATAGCATAGCAATTTGAAGATGGTCGCTAAGAAAATGAGTATGGCCAGGATCAACATACTCATTGTTGTCTATGTCTTTCTTAAGGCCTAGGATAAGGCACTGAAGATAATTTACTAGAAGTTCATTAGGTATACATATGGAGTATCCTACTCCTAAATTATCTATTGGAAATTGATAACATGTTTCCAGTAGGGTTTGAGGACCCTACTCGTAGCAACCTATGCCATTACCATGCCAATGGTAGCAATAAAAATATCACAGAGTAAAGGATGGATTCAATAGATAATTGATGTTCACAAGAAATGACTCTTCCTCTTCCAATATAAGAGGTACGTCTATAGAGGCATTAATACCTCCATAGACAAAATTTGTTTGATTTAGAAAGGATCCAAGGGGGATGATGGTACCTACGAGTAGTTGTGTGTTGTGAGGTCTACCAAAGTCTCTTATTGACTCAATTAGAGGGATAAATGTAACATCTTGCACTAAATATTCCCCTAGGCTTAGATTAGTCATATGAATTATGACCTACAAAGGAGGGGTAGATGAAGATGGATTGGTGGATTATGATGGGATATGAATGGCAAAGAGCGGTTCCTCAAGAACAAGATTAGTGTGGGTGGATGTTGTGGAGATTATTGAGATTGAAGGCACAAGAGATGGATTGGATGAATAAGACATGAATGCAAAAGGTGGTGAGGGTTCATGTGATGGGGATGTCATTGGTGCCTTGTGTGGGTTCCTTATGAGAGGATCTAATAGATCAAAAGGGATTCCCATGGAAGTTGATGATTGCAATAGTGATGATAGTTGTGATGATGAAGGAATGGAGGCTTTTGGTGGATGAGTTAAGTGTTTAATGGGGTAATTAGGTTGAAAATCCAAATGCATGGATGTTACAATGGACTCATATGGATGTGAAACCATGTGGTAAAATTTAAATGGTTCCAAAACTATTGGACACAATGAACTTGAACTTCATGTACATATTTGATGCTTTGGTGCAATATAGAAGGTACACACTTCATATCTCTGATCCAGGGTTGACCAAACAACTTGTATTGCATGGCACCTTCTAATACATGACATAGTGTGTGAATGATTTTTAGTCTTACATGAATAAGAAGGACCACTATCCCAATAGTGGAACACAATGCATCGTTGAAGGCACGCATGATGAAGGTGGATGATGTGATGTGCAATGGTGGAAGATTGAGGTATTTAAGGGTGGAAGTGATGATGATATTGATGGAAGAACCTGTATCAATCAAGAAATGCTTATAAGTAATCCTATCCACACTAGCCATGATATGTAGTGGTGGATTAGGTATTTCAATAGGTATTGTATTGATTTTGTGCTCATGAAATGTTATTATAGGTTCTTGGCTATTTTGAATGTATCTCATAAAGTTGGTGAAAGTGTTGGCATCCTATGGTTGCAATTCAATGGATTTTAAAATCTCTATTAGAGCTTCACGATGTGGAATCAATTGTTGTATTAGCTCATAAATGGAGAGTTTTGGTAAGGCCATTTTGAGACTTTGAGTAAGTCTATTTCTCAGCATAAGCATCGAGTGAGGCAGAGGAGGTGTGATCAAATTTTGTCACGATGATACCTGTGACATTGAATAAATATTGGAAGGATCCATAGCTTGTGTGGGTTGAGTTGGGCATCTTCAATTACTTGTCACAATGTTTATAATTCCCACAAAATCTTGGTTAGGTGGGGCAATGTGCACCTAATTGACCTGCTTAGGTTGTTCGGTTGTAATGACAGGTGCTATGATTGTTCTATGTTGAGACAAACAATTTTGATAGATGCCTATATTCTAATTATTAAAGGTAAGAATATTGTCAATTTGAATTTCTTGCCATTTGATCATGTCCTACACTAAGTTCTTGAATGAGTAGCATGACTAGGTACCATGACATTTCTATCTATGATAAATGTAATAATGATCCTCCTTGTAAGATTTTGATTTTGGTAAATCGGGATCTAGTGGTGAATCTCAGAGATGGAAATTGCTTGTGTCACATAAACAATGAAAGTTATCCAACAAGGGTTCTAGAAATGGTGTGTATTGGTGAGGTGGACAACACGGTTGAGTTGGTGATTGGTTTTGTTGTGGTTGATGGGTTGGTTGACAGTGGTATTGAGAAATTTGAGGTTAGGCTTGATAATTAGGCTATTGAGTTGGGGTTCGATTCGAGGACCCAAGGGCACTCAAAACAACTTGGTTCACCAAAGCTACCTTTTATTGAGTTTGGTTTCCCTTAGAATTTTTGTTAGGCCATTATTTATTACGAAGCTTGATATCTCCTTATTGGACTTTGATATCCTTAATGACCTTCTCTTGGGCTAAGGCTTCCTCAAAAATTTGATATTGTTGAAGTTGCAGTAAGAGTATGATCCATTTTGAGAAAATTCTAGTGAACATGTGATTAAGCTCCATAATGGGTAAGGTGAAGGGAAATTTTGTTATAATTGCTCTCCATATATTACGGTAATCCATGATTGGATCATCTTCAAATTGGCAAAGGTTGTATAAGTCAATCAGGGTATCTTTCTTCTTAATGCTAAAGGTAAAGTGTTCCAAAAATGCATTGGCTTGGTAAATGCTATGGCCTGGTAAATGATTGTACCACTCCAAAGCACCCCTAACAAGTGTTATGAGAAACATTATGAGCATTAAGGGATCACTATCTTGAAGATGAAAATAGGCATTTATAAAGTTGCTTATGTGCGTCTTTATCACCTTTGAACTTGTCCAGTTTGGGCATATTAAAATAGATTAATTACAAAGGTGATGGAATGGATGGCTTGATAGGTTGATTGCTGAGCTACCTTAATTTGGGTTTTTGGTAACCCACACCCAAGGCTTGTTTTTTCAATGAATTGATTTGATCAGTCAACATCTTATAGGATTCTAGCGAGATGATGTTGTTGGTATACCTTTGTCCTTGATGAGGTGGAAGTGGAAAGTTTTGGTGCTGATAAGGTGGTGGATGGGTATTATCAATAGATATTTCACCATAAGTTAACTCAGGATATGTATCAATTTGTTCTTGATATTCTGGTTGCAGTTCTTCATAGGTTTCATATTCTTGTTAATGAGTGTATGGTTGGTATTGTTTGAGTAAATGAGGTTCTTGATGATGAATGTATGGTGGTCTATGATATTAGGTGTGAAGCCCATTTGGGCACATGCAAGATGGAAGGTTTTGATTCAGTCAAGGTGGAAAATTTTGGTGTTGTGTTGGGAATTTTGGGTGATGTTGGATTGGTTGCCTTTGATGCACATACATGGGAAACCTTTGATGCATTATCCATTGTAACTACTCTTGGTGACTAGGGTTTGGTTTGGGTGCCTGATGAGAGCGATTCACCTAGTCAACTATGTGAGGGTGGTTCACACATGTGTTGGTAATGTGAATAGGTGTGACTTGTACTTCAACCTTGGAAAGATCAACAACCTATTTTCTAGGGTCATGTTGGGAGAAATTCCTGCACCCTTAATAGATTTATCTCATTGTAAGACTTCCCTAATCCAATCAGTACTATGGAATCTTGTGGATCCACCTCTTTAACTCAGGAAAATATTATCCTAAGACTATAGAGAGACCGAGTAGTGTAAGGAAACCCAGAGGTGAGCCTACAATATTTTTTATATGCTCATGCTCATATAGATTTACAAAAATGAAATAAAACTGCAACATAAAATTTGATCAAGTTTGAAAGTAACTCCCAACTAGTGCTTCAAGCTATAGACTAGTGCCTTATCCATTGGGTAATTGTAGCCAAACTTAAAATATGATGAAGATAGAAGGGGGAGAAGAAAAAACTGAGCCAATCACATCCATTCAAATAATATAACAAAAAATATTCAACATGCCAGCGAAAGAAGACACCATTTACACATTCAAATGATGTAATAGGTAAATGGGAGAACACATAAAATTGCACATAGAAATTATAAAATGAGGGAATAGGATTGCATTAAATAACATACCATTACAATGGGAGTCTGATCAAAATAACCAGATCTCGCTGAACCAATAAAAACAAATTCTCCATTCAAATGATGCAATAGAGAACTTCAACTCTTTGTTCAAATGATGTAACAAAGAGCCTCCTAGCTTCTAGCCTCAACCACTCGAAATTATCTTAGTAAATTGGGCACCTCATAAAAAATCCTACACAATAATGGGGAAGAAAAAGTGTGACTAGATAAGACACAAAAGAAAATACAACTGACAAGGATGGGCACACTAGTATACCTCTTGCAAAATTATTGTGCAAAAACTTGATGATTTATGTTATTGCAAAAAATTTCTCATATAGCCTACAAATTTGTTCTTATTTAAAGCTCAATGATGGTCCATAATTATGAAAATTGCAACTATTTCATCGCAACCTGTCTTCATGATGACCCATATTATTAATTGTGCTTGTAGTGGTTCTTATTTGTAGTGTGATAGTGGTATTAGTTGGTCAAAAATACATGTTACATAAATCTTGATAATAATAATATTTTATAACTGCAACTACCAGAGCTAAATGATGGCCTCTCACTATCTCTTAATTGGATCTCGAAAATGGCCCATATAGCCTATTTCTAAAGGGCATGATTTTTGATACGACCGTTGGATCGAATTGAAAATTTTCATGGAGCTAAATAAAGAGGAGGACAATGTCGTGGTAAGGTTTTCTAAAATCCTTGAAGACTTTTTAGTGTATTATCAAGCCCTAATTCCTTCATCTAGTGCCCTAAAATTGGGATTTAGTATTTTTTTGGAAAAATTGAAAGTAAAATGGAATTTAATGATTTTTTTTTTTGGGTAAGTAGTGTTTGTATTTACAGTGGGTTTTAACAAGGATCCCAAAACCTGATTACATAAGCAATGGGCCTAGGGCATCAATCCCTTGAAACCGAACACCAAAACAGAAATCCCACTGCGATGATAAAGTAAGCATGAAACAATCCCTCTCAACAGGAAACAAACAAATAAGAAAGAAAGTAGTTTTGGAGATCCCGCCCAGCGGGGAGTAGCCAAAAACCACCATCGAGAAGATCCCGCCTAGCAGGAAGCAAAGAAAAATTGTTACAATAAAATCACGCCTCGTGGCAAGCAGTCAAAACCAGCACAAACAGTCCCACCTAGCGGGAAGCAATAGGGAAATCCCACCATCCAGGAAACCAGCAGAAAAGAAAGGATCCCGCCTCGCGGGAAAACCGACGGATTTGGCGGATCCCGCCCTGTGGAGAAACCAGCCGCCCATCGGGAAAACATTCCGTTCAGCGAGAGCCATCCTGTAGGAAGCCGACAGCTAGCACAGAGAGGATCCAACCCATCAAGAAGTGACCAGAGAGTTGCACCACAAGGAACCCGCATCGGGAAAATAGAAGAGGATCCCAGTAGTAGGGACCAAGAATCCCGTCCAAGCACAGAGCCTGCTGAGGATTCACAAGAAAAAAGGGGGAAGCTGTCCAAACCCTAAACCGTCACCTCCATCGCATCGAGAAACGCAGGGGACCAGATCCACGCGAATAACCTACAAAAAACCCCAGGGGGAAGCCTGAGGGAAAAAGGGAAGGGATCCCCAACCAAACAGGGATCCCTGGGAAGCACCAGTCCGAAAAAACAACCAAGGAAACCCTAGCCGGCTGGGAGGGGCGTAGATAGTGGAGAAGGATCTCCCCCAAGGAGATCATTTGCAAACAACCACTCCTCGGGAGGGATGACCTGGGTTGAGCCAGGGACTGGGCAGGAACCAGGATCCATGGGAGGGGGAGCAGGGGAGGGACCAGAGCCCTCTCCTCTCTACTTTCTTCCCTCGGAGTGTTTGTACTTAGGTTCTATTGATGTGTATATCTTGGTACATAGTATTGTCAATGAATTTAATGAATTTTTAGACATGTATAGGTGTTGGTATTTTCTAGGAGGCCTAATATGAGAAATGCAATAATTTCTGTTAGCTTAAGAAGCTATCCGAGATTTTTTGAAACTTACTAAAAATAGGGTGGCCAAAAATAACAAATTGCCCAAAAATAGTAATTTTTTTTAAGGGGGGTAAACTCAAGTTGGATTTTGAGGATCCAACAGGTCACAAGAGGTTGCATTGACTTGATGTTGATGGTGCATAAGGGTTTCACATAGGTATGTGGCACCAAAGCATAATGTACTTGGGGGGTTGTTTATCGTAAGAGGTAGAGGGATGATGAAGATCACAATCTCTCAATGCATGAGCCAACATGGTAGGCTTGTTATGATGTTGAATGATGTACATGTCCACATGATCATACTCATAGTTCATCCATAGGTTCTCAACTATGGTAGCTTGAGCATCCCGATATTAGTGTGGAGTGTACACCTAATATTGATCTAATGGAGTTGTAGGATGAGCCACGATGTGAATGCATAGTAAAAATTTCCTAGGTGCTTCAGTATGAAAATAGTTATTACACTGCGATTGCCATTTTAAGGACAAAAATTTACACCATAAAAAGATAAAACAAAGGAAACACAATGATTGGCCAATAAAATAAATCTTTTATATATTTGTATTAGTCTTTCAAAGTGTTACAATAGAATACCCTTTGAGGGGATTTCACCAATGATATAATAGATACAATATCAGAAAGAGTTCATGTGCATTATAAATATATTCATGCCAGAATATTTTTTGGGGAGCATATTTTCTATGACTACTGTGTGAGAGTCAGATCATATATATTTTTCTATCCTTGAGTCTTGTTACCTACACACAAAGAAAATAAAAAGTGGATTAGTAACATATGAAGGGTCCACCAACATTGGACATGTATTCAATTTGGAAATGCAAAACTAAATGGAAAATAGATGCATGCATGTAGTATTTGATATCTAATCTAACATGTGAATGATAAATACATAGATCTAAGCTCAGATGCATAAAAAATGGAAAAACTAGTCACCTAATCGAGACCATCTCAGGTCGAGATGGTTTCTATCTACGAACCATCTCGGGGTGAGACGATAATTTTTGTAGGCCTATGTATCGATGTAGCTAGATATGGATAACATTTTAGATGATACAAGGTGTTGTTTCTAATGGGTTTTTATGATCATGGAGGTGAGTGAGCACATGCAAGTGATCAAAGAACTAGTGTAAGAGATCATGCAAGGGAGTAAAATGCAGCTTTGAATCTTAGATGGTGATCTAGCAAAATTAGTTTGGCAATAGGAGAACCTAGAGGATCATTTTGCTAGCACTTCATGGCATTTGAATTCAAAATTATGATTCTTAACAAAGAGGGGGAGACATCATTTTGTAGCCTCTTGGCTAGGGGTAAATGTGGCAAGTGTCAATTAGGGGTATCCTAATTAGCTACCACTAAATAACTATAGGTGATGGGTGAAATTTGCTAATTGTAGGTTGATGAACATCGATGCAAAATAAGGAACGATGGTGATAGATAATTTTAACTACTCATTATTTTTTATTTTTGGTTTTACACAACCATCTCGGGTCAAGATGATTAAGCTTCCCATGGAGAAACTTACCTATTATTGGGGAAAATCATCGAATTAGCCCTAAGGCTACCCAAGGTGGATTGTGTGAGTTAGAAGGAAGGATTTTTGGGAGTCTTCTCACGATGATGCATTTTAGGTGTTGAGTGACACCGATTCAAAATAAAGCATGATGCTGAAAAGTAGTTTTGATCACCCGTTATTTTTTATATTTGGTTTTGCATGACTATCTCAGGTCAATATGATCATGATTCTAAGACTATCTCAGGTTGAGACAATAAATATTCCCATAGGGAAGGTCACCTGCTACTGGAGAAAATCACTGAATTAGACGTGAGGCTACCCAAGGTGGATTGCTTGAGTTAGAAGGGAGTTTTTTTGGGAGTCTTATCGTGATGATGCATTTTAGGTGTCTACAGGTTTAATCAAGGGGTCATTATCCTTACCCTCGTAGAACTAACAATTTGGTTATGTTTTTTTTATCTTTTTTTAATATGATTTATGCTATGTAAACACAATTAGATGATCTTGTTTAAGTTTGAAATTTTTTTATCTTATTTAAGGCAAAGGGAGTGTTCATGTTAGATTCAAAAACCTTGCACATGCATGGGAGAGATCCATTGGGACCTCAAATTCCTCACTTAAGGGTCTCTTTCCAAATAAGACCTCAAATATGTGGGAATCTTCAACGCGAGTAGGCTCTACTTCATGTAGTTTATCAAGGTGTCTAAGTGTGTTGTTGATGTTATGCTTGATGGTGTTTAATGGGTTTATTAAAAAAAAACCTAAGGTTTTGGATTACTAATATGAATCTTAATAAAGCCTTAATCAAGATAATTGTTTTTCAAACTGAAGGTAAAGATCATATAAAATACATGCTAAGTATAAACACACAAAATACAAGAATACAAAAACTAGCCTAGTTTTTGAGTTTGGATGATGAACTATGCTAAAAGAGGGTTTTCTTTTCCAATGAAAACAAGAGATAAAGCATCAAATAATTTATCCCAAAGTGCAAGTATATGATCTTTGATTTATCTTGTAAGTTATTGCAAAGGAAAGGATTTAAAATTAATCTAAGATTCCTTGATTTCTATCCAAGATAAATGTGATTAAAAGAATAATTTGACCTAACCTAAGATTACTTGATTGGCCAAAATAAGTGTTAATTTAGGAAAATAAACTATGAAAACATAGATCAGAAAGCATAAATTCAAGGAAAAAAGATATTTGAGAGGTGCCAAGTGGAAGGGTTACCTTTTATAGAGCCTGATCAAATTTTCCACTGATTGGAAATTTTGAAAATCTTTAAAATGATAGAGAAAATTTAGGATTTTCTATTTTGGTGTAGGCAGAAAACTCACCTCCTAGAGAAAAAAGAAATAAGTTTGGATTTGCACAATTTTGTCAAATGTACAGTTTTTTTAAAACATACAATGTAGGATTTTTCTAATTGCACAATGTAGGGTTGTAAAACATACAATTGGGTGTAATTGTACAATTTCATAAATGTGCAATTAGAAGTCAAATGAAATTAAGTTGAAATGTGCATTTAGGTTAATTTGATAAAAATCAAATTAGACTTAGGGAAACCTTAATGCAATTTATTGGTTTATAAGGTGGTAGTTGTAAATATTGGTTGTCTCAGGAACTACTTTGGAATAGTCTGGGCAAGCATTATATAGCCCCCCCATTCAATTTTTTAGGGTTGTTCTTGATAGTTATCAATTATTGTTCATACTTACAAAATAATGGTTCAAAACTATTATTGATTGCTCCATTTTTTATTCATAATGAAATATTGTTGTTCATGGTATATAATGGTTGTACATTGTATTGAGTATTTTTCATGTTGATATTACCAATGGATATGGATTGTACATCCTATACAATTATGATCAAATTATTGTGTAAAGGAAAGAACCCACAATGGAAATGAGGTATTGATGATTCCTAAACCTTGTGTTATCATTGTGAATGCATATAATATTGAATGGTTATTATTGCAAGTGATATTGAGACATTTACATGCTATTGTACAATTTTTAGGAATGCACAGTAAGTCAGATTGATGGCAATAATCATAGACAGTAGTTTTGGACTTGCATGTTAGCAAACTAGGTTGATAATTGCTCCATAGAAACAAATAATTCTTACTTTGGCAAGACTTGGAGTGTGAGTTGGTAAATCTAGAACTGTACAATTATAGCAAGGGTTTTGTGAAACCATACAGTTAGCCAACCAAATTATACAACTAATCAATTGCCTTATTTTGGAATTGCATTTGCATAGTTGACTTGGTCAAAGGTGGAAAATGAAGATTTAGAAGTGAACGATTATAAAACTATTTAGTTTGAGTTGCAAAATGACTTCTAGAAAATTATACAAGTGGTAAATCATACATTCCAAGGTGTTGTACGATTTGGATCTGTAGACACCAAAATCTAGCCAATTATTGTCCATCCAGGTCTTTCGGCTATTTTTACACATTATTTACATATATTTATGTATATTTGTTTAATATATATTTAAATATTAATATTTTATATTATATTATATATATATATATATAATAAATGTATATATGTGTGTGTAAATTAATCTCAGCCATCCATCTTGGTCTAATCCTAGCCATTCATTTGCCTTAATCCATGCTGCATACCCAGATCTAATCTCCACCCTTCATCATGTTTTAATCTTGATCACACAAATTATGTCATTGAAACTCTAATGTGCCTTAGAGAAGATTATAAATAGGAGTCATTTTGATGGCTCAACCCATAAATATGAACTAAAACCAAAATATGAATCTAAGCACCCTAAGAAATTCATGACCTAAGCTTTTAGAAGTCCCCTTTCACATCCCTCACCTTCACCTCCACATCCACCACCATAGCCTTCACCTGAAGCAAATCTGTTGCTGTAGACCTTGCCTCAATCCTTGAATGCCCACCTATTATTCTTGAGCACCTCTGGGCACTTTCCACCATCCTTGAGAACCCATGAGTGTTTCTTGCTACCACTGAGCACCCACGGGTGTTTAAAATCCTAGGCCTATATACTAGTAAACCCTCGGGTGTCGCTAGGGCATATGCATACCTATTTTCTTGTAACAATGACAACAACAAGTCAAAAATCAACAAGTTTACAAGGTAAATTTTCCATTATTGTATTAATTTCATTATCTTGATATTTTCTCATAGAATTGTTATTTGATAGCTAAGGTTTGTTGGGATATGAACAGATGAGATATTATATTTATACAAAGAAGTACAATATATAGGTAGAAGGCCTATATGAAAATATGATACATGTCAAGAGAAACTGACAAGTGTTAAACTAAAAGTAGGCGTGCACATTAATATTCTAGCATTCCCCCTTAATGTGCACTATCCTAACTATAGAAAAAAACAAGTCAACATTAGATAACATTCCCCCTTAATGTTGACTTCTCTAAAAGAACCCTAACATCCTCATTTATTACATGATTTGGTCTAGGCTTGTGCTCTTTGCGCTTGTATCTCTAACTATGAATAATGATAGATCAATGGTGTATACATCTCGGTCTGTTTCCTCAAAGTCAGCAACTTACTTAGATCTGTTGCCTCTGGGTCAATTATCTAAGTGCCTCAGGGTCATCCTGAGTGCCTTAGGATCAGCCACTTTCATGGGTCTATTGCCTCTGTAGGTCATCCTCTAGGTATGTTGTCTCTCATAGGTCACTAACTAGATTCACCATGAATATCATCCATCCTCATGGTGAACTTAATATAGAAGGTGTTGGTCTCTACCAAAAATGCACCTTAATACAAAATAAATACGAGCCATATAAGAGTGTCGGTATCTACCAAAAAATGCACTAAAAAAATGTAATACAATAAAATGAGCCATAGATCCAAATATGGAGAAGAAAGAAGAGAGAAGATAATCTTGTGAAGTGTCTTCGTTTGTAGTCTTCAGAAGTTAATCCAAAAAATTCCTCGGATAGAATCTAAGGTGTCTATGTCTGTAGTCCCTAGAGTAGGTGTCCTTATTGTGACCTCTAGAGTAGGTGTCTATGTCTGTAGCCACTACATTTGCTAGGTTCTATAGAGAAGGTGACTAGGTACAAGGATCACATACATAGAGTGTCGGGTTCAACCAAAAATGCACTCTAGAATACAACAATATTTGAGGCTAAAAAAAATCATACCAAACTACCTCAAAACTAAAAAAAGACACCACCATTGTGTCCGTCTCAAAAAAATATTTTTGACGACTATAAATACTCCTATGTTTAGGTCTCAATGGGGCCTTCATTTTTTGAATACAATAAAGGGGCCTTCATCCCTTCCCCATGAAATTTTAAAGTGGTCCCTTCCACTTTAAAAATATGCCCCATTTTTAAAAACAAATACATGGTTTAAGAAAAAAACCAATTGACATTTTCCATCATTTGACCATACAATATTTAAAAAATGCCCGATCATAGTTTAATAAAAAACATTTAACCATCGTCTTGCACCTGCGTGGCTCTTGCACGTCACTGAATGACATTAGTGGCATGGGGTTTGTCCATGGTAGCACCTCCAATGGGTGCTTGTAGGACCTGCACTGGAGGTCCCATGACCACCTCCATGTAGTCATTGATGTAGCCAAAATCTTCTTGGATTGGCTAGGCGACTGTTCGTACACTTGAAACTGAATATCAAGGAAGACATTCCACTATGCATCGCTTCATGAACACCGAACCAAATATCATATTTACTGTGCATCCAGGACTTCTATGACGAGGCTAGAAAATCATTCTCAAACGTCAAAAAATATTCTCACCCACTGCAGCATCTTTCTCAAATACGATTAACTGGTGCAATCGATATCGTTATCGAGTGATCCTATAAAAAACTCCATAATAATTAATTAAATTTTATCTCTTTCTTCAATGTAAACCCTACTTGAGCTACTCCAAAGTATAGGAATTGACGTCAAAATTTATCCCACATCTCAAAACGGCCACAACCCATCTTGGCTCCAAAAAATTCTATAGTGACATCAAATGGCTCACGCAGATGATCAAACTGAAGAGCAGCTCCGTGATATTTAAAAATAGGTATGCAAAATGGATGTCCCAAATAAAAAAATGTGTATGCCTGCATACAAAAAAATAGCTTCTCATTGAGCATTTCCCGTATTTGACTTCCCATACCACATCAGACACATATTTTTGATAGATATCATGTCGTCTCCAATGAAATCACTCTAAAAAAATGTGTGAGTTACCCAACACATCATTACAATAGTAGTAAAGAAAAGACACCACAAAAAATGACCTCCTTATAAAAGGTTATAATCATTGATCTTAGCCTCGAACGAGCACAAGAGATAGCCTTTTTTAGTTTTTGGTATCCCAGAAAAGACGTTCTCCATTGGAAGTTTTGAGTAATGCACCAAGAATGTAGGTGTACCTCTCTTGAGAATATGAACATGCCTTGTTAAAATTGCAATACATTAAATGGTGACCATAGTAGCAGATTGTTGGTGCTATTAGTGTAGCCAAACCATAGTTTCGATCATCAGATATGAAGTATGCTATCACAAATAACTCACAAATCTCCATATCGCCCTATATTATCCACCATTCTTCAAACTAAAAATACATGCAAAATGTTGTAGCATCGACACTACCTAAATGTGTTTGACCTTGGCCATGACAACACCATATGGAATGCCCTCAACTTTTAGGGTAAAATGGTCTTTGTAGAAGACTCCAACCATCGCATCAATAGAAAAGAAAAAAACTAGATCGACATTGCAAGGATACTATAGTAAAAAAAAACTTTGATGGCATTCGTGGACCCCACTACTGGCTTTCACTACTCACACGAACTCCAACAATCTAACAGGCTTGAAATTCTTAGACATTGGGGATATCAATGTTGTCATTGAACCAACTCTTCACATGCTTGCCTAACTTCACAAAGTTGTTGCAAAACCATAGCTTGGGTATCCACCACATTGAGAGATACAAAATCCATAAGTCATAGGTCAAGCACGAGTGTCAATAGGTATGGCACAGTTATAGCTTCGTCGACATTGTAAACTGAAGCTACAGAATAAAAAAGAAAGGGTGCATGCTAAAAATGAACACTCCCTACACCTTCGACTACAAAGTTGCTAGTTGCAAGGCCATTATAAAACTTTTATGATCATTTGTAACAGATCTGAAAAAATTAGACTTCTAAGCAGCCAGATTTGTGCAGCTAAGAAAAAAATAGACCTGTTTCTCTTGGTGACTGGAAAAAACAAAGGGCATCTTCTATCAGATAGAACTGGCATGTCCAGGTCTTCGTTGGAGACTATCAACACCATTACAGAACCCTTATTACAAAAAAAAACTTTAGTGCTTTCATGGGAACTGTGACTATAACATTTTTGTAAACAACAAGATGAGAAGCACAACCATGTGGTTTCAAGAGGATTACCACAAACCTTTAAAAAAATTCATCTTCTTTTGTTCCAAAATATTTAAATTTTGAATTTAAAAAAAAATTCCTTATGGCCATTTATTTGATATAATGTCCCCCAATTTTAAATAAATAAATAACCCCATGGTGGCAAAAGAATTTGAAATGACTACTGGGCCCTCTATGACATTAAGAATAACCCACATCTCCATCGTCACTGTGGTGAGCATTCTTGCAGTTTGGTGATCACATTCCTCGCACCCCTAATGGGCCCATCAAGATGCGTAACTCAATGCACCACCGAGCGTACACAACTACGTACTTAGAATAGATATTAATTTAATCTCACTATTGAAAAATATCAAATCAAACTTTATAAAAGGTCCATAATACACCACAAAAACTTCATGACCATAAAAACATGTTCTAGCCAAATACAACTAGAAAATAATGCATCTATATGGCTTTAGAAGGTGAACTACTGCATGCACAGTTTGATGACAACTTTTGAAATGGTGGATGGACAATGTGTACTGCTTGTACGATGAGTCATCGTGGAAGAAAAAGTTGATGTACCGATAAAGAGGGCATCGAACATAGATCATAATTTGCATTACTAGCAAAAGCTGTGGCATATTAGAACAAACCTAGTAAAAAAACTCAAATCATATGTTACGAAGATCCTCGAGAAGACATCTTCACAGGTGGGCAATTCAATAAGCAAAAAATGGGACTACGACTTGCTGTCGATGTCATCTGCACATCAAACAATCAGACACCTTCATGCTTCATCTGCTGTATACACCTATCTACAGCAAAATTTTTTGAGCATCGCCTGATCTCTATCGAGGTTGGCCCCCAACGCAATGTCCAAAAGAAAATTCCATGCACAGTCCATCTTTCAACTTCAGTGCCTCGACATTCGTTGAACTGGTCATGAAGGTTTGCAACTAATGTAATACACAAAAAATAAATAGCCTCTAGAATAGTAATGCAGCCTCCTCCATAGCTATCTATGAAGGAGTATATTGTACCACCGTGTTGGAATGCATGGTCCACGAAAAAAAAAACTATGAGCAATAAAAAGAAAAAAAAGATTAAAATTCCACATAGCATAATTAAACAAGCTTCATCACAAATTGCAAAAACTACACGAATCCCTCATAAATCATCACTATAGCCTCGAACGTCGGTGAGCACAAGATCATGTTCCCCACACACACTACAAATAGCATTATAGAATTTACCCATAATTTTAGCCATCTCAGTAGATGGGAGTAGCACACACAATAGTGATCCAGTCTCCCAGCTTGGTCTTCACAAACTCTCGTGCAAAGAAGAACACTCCATCATAGTAAAAAAATAGTAGAATCACTACTGCTTCATCGGGAAATATCTACATCATGAGCAAGGTCTTTGCAAAATAGAAATACAAATCCACATCTATGATCACCTTTCAAAGCATATTTGGCCCAATCAGCCACAAATGCCATGGGAATCTGATAACAAAATATAGTGCACATATAAACCTCGCAAAAAGGGAGTGTGATGCGTAGAGCACTATCGATCATGATTAACGAAGAGTTTTAGTTCATTGAAAGTCCTTTGGGAGAGCCACAAAAGGTTTTGAACGTCCATGACTATGACCACTCTGACCACATCCTATCCATATATTCATCCTCTCTTAGATTGTGTGGGTGGTGTGCAAATGCGGTAAAGAAGGGACCCGCTACATGGCAGCAAGGGGAGGAAAAAAATGGGTCAAAAATTTAAAACCCATCCACTACATCAAATGCAACAGTGCTTTTTGTGCTTTGTTAAAACAAACATATTACCATTAAAATGAGATATATTATACATAAAATGAGTACAATATATATGCATAAGGTCTATATGAAAAACATGACACTTATTAAGGAATATGACAAGTGTCAAAGTAGGCATAGTGCACATTATATTCTAACATTCCCCCTTAATTTGCACTATCCTTGCTATAGAAAAAAAAGAGTCAACATTAGGTAAAATTCCCCCTTAATGTTGAATTCTCTAAAATAACCCTATCATACTCCTTTATTGCATGATTTGGTCTAGGCTCGTGCTCTTTGCGCTTGAATCTCCAACTGTGAATAATGCTAGATCAACGATGTATACATCTTAGTCTGTTACCTCAAATTCAACCACTTCCTTGGATTTTTTGCCATTGGGTCAGCTATCTAAGTACCTCAAGGTCATCCTGGGTGCCTCAAGGTCAGCCACTTATGGGTCTATTGCCTCTGTAGGTCATCCTCTAGGTATGTTGCCTCTTGTAGGTCATTGACTAGATTCACCATGAATATCATCCCCCCTCATGGTGAACTCAATATAGAAGGTGTCGATATCTATCAAAAATGCACCTTAATACAAAAGAAATACAAGCCATGAAATACAATAAAATGAGCCATAGAATCCAAATTTGAAGGAGAAGAAAAAAGAAGAGAGTAAAAACTTCTGAAGTGTCTTCATCTATAGTCTTCAGAATTTGATCCAGAAAAATCCTTGAATAGAGTCTAGGGTGTATTTATCTGTAGTCCCTAGAGTATGTGTCCTTATGGTAATCACCTTATCTTATCAGAATGCATGGGTAACCAGCCACTACATCCACCAAGTATGATAGAGGAGAATACTAGATACTAGGATCACATATAATTTCCTTGGGAGTGTTGGGTTCAACCGAGAGTGCACTCCATGATACAACATTATTTGAGATTAAAAAATGATGTATGAAACAACCTCAAAATGAAAATTGGACAACACCAATATGTTTGTCTCGAAAAAACCTTTCTGATGATTATAAATACCCCTATGTTACAGCATCAATGGGGACTTCATTTGCTAGAAAAACAACAACAACATACCTCACTAGGTAGCAAATAGAAAACATCGCTCAATGGTGGCATTGCTCTTTGGTGAAAAAAAAAAAAATTACATGGCCATAAAAAAATTATGTCGACCATTTGCCATAAGGACTCAAGTTCTCCATACAAGTTTAGAAATAAAGTGTCCCCCACTATGATTTAAATAAAGGCTAAATGCCCTTACATTTTGATAACATGGAATAAAATAAAATTAAAAATGAAACATTCGGGCCCATTATTTTTGGCCCAAGTCAAAGGTCGCTTCTGCATTGTCAAAAGCATTGAATTTTAAAAGAAGATAAATGCACTCATATCCACCTGATGCTTATTTATCATAATGTATGGCCAAATCTTGAAAAAATATGCACCTAAAATGATGACACTCTTGGCGACATGTGCATTCAGTTGGTCCATGCATGAATCCCATTGCATATCCATATTTGTCGGGATTCATTGCTATATTCTTCGCTAAATATCCTCTAAAAAAATAGTCACCCACAACATCTTCAAAACCATCCTCCATCCATGATCAATTCCCACACCAACAAGAAAGAGCATCATCATGAGGGTAAACGTTGGCGTCTCTGCACAAACCATCACAACAAATGGAAACTATCTTGGCATTTCGAAGGCATGAAAAAATGCATTGGTGTATTTTGCATTTAAAAAAAAACTTCCTCCCATCTAACGGTGTTGGCTATAGAATAACTGGACGTAAAAAATCCAGAAAATGTTTGAACAGGCGACTCTCCACTCATCAGAACACCACCAAGAAAGTTATCCTACAAAACAAAAGAAATATCAACTCCTACGAATGAAGAATAATATCAAGTCTTTTAGGTGAAGCGGTGCTCAATTTTTCATCCATCATAGCCATAGTTAAAAAAAACACATTAAAATATAGGTCCGCTTTGTGGCTTGCCCCATCACCATAGAAGTGAACATTACATGATCTCGTCTTCACACTCAAACATCATACGATCTCATCTTCAAACTCGAACATCATATGATCTTGTCATTAACAAACAGGTGGCTATGAAATATCCCAATTTCAATTTTGGAGTGCGATGGCATGATATATTTGAGCACGTAAAGTTGAGGTTCAATGCAAATGGGATCCTACTTCATGTCATGTCCAAACCAACTTCTGTCATCGTTATGGTCACAAGAAAATAAACCCACCATAGCAATGATTTGCCACCCGCATCTACATTAAGATTTGCTCTGGTGGGTTCAGCTTTGATTGTAAAAGAAAATCTGTTCTCCAACTTAGATTCTTTCGGGGGTATTATTGGCTTCGTTGCAATTTCAAAGATGTCGGTAGTTCGTGCTTAACATGCATTAATTGTATACGATAGCCCATATATCCTCTGCCACATTGGCATTTTCCAATGCCTTCTCCTACACACGATCCATTCTCCATGTTGAACACAATGGATATCCTCCTATACATCATATATGATGGAGTGCTCGACGTTCTTGTATATCCACCTAGCCCCTCACACATCGTTAGCATTAGAAAATATTGTGAGCTTACGCCAAAAAATCAGCATCTTTTAGTGAAAATAACTCCACGCGCTATATGCTACAACAAATTCGTCGCAATATGTTCCATAATGAACATAGTAATTGGAAACACAACGCCATAATTAACAATCAACGATCCTTCATCTCCTATCTTCTCCACTATAATATATTGGCGGTAATATTTCTTCGCAGAGTTGCAAATGGGTCTTGGTCGCTCACCGCTGCGAGTTGGTATGCTGCTCCAAAAATAAAAATCTTATCTCATCTCAAAGAGCACGCCAATCATTCTTTTCAATGAAATAAAAGCAGCAACACAGAGTGCGTGAAGCAGTTGCATCTTGGGGGCACCAAATATTCCAAAATATTTGAATAAATTTGTAGTGCGTGCCATGAATAAAAGCTTTGGCCTGCTCCATCTTTTAAAAAAATATGACATTCATGTAGTGTATATCTTGAAGAACTCCTCCAGATTTTTTTGGTTGCATATCTACCAGATCTCGAAGTAGTGGATGCGGATATGGATTGGCCACTATTTTACAATAGAGATAACTTGTATATATGAGAAAAATTACATTTAAACTAGCACTTGAAATGACTTCTTCATCACTGAAATGGCTTCTGAGTGTGCGGATATTACGGTCATTGTGCAACAATGCACAAATCCATGCATCAACCATAAATGCATGTCTCGAGCATGCCATTTATAGCCAAAGGTTCTGGCTGGTTATTTGATATTTGTGTTGTGGGGTTCTCATCATAAAAAAAATCATCAACTGTACCTACAAAAAAAACCAAAAAAAAAACCAAATAACTACGTGCATCCAACACGAAGCAATGCAGCCTAGTCCACACTACTGATCAGATCTGAAATAATCTCCTTGGAATAAATTTTTAGTTTTCGTTTTTTCATTTCTAATGAGAAATTACTTTTGTGGATGGAAACAAAAAAATATCCTCCCCAATAAAACACTCTAAAAAAAATGCATTCATGTATTTTTCCATCAAATGTCTAGTTTATGATCCATCAAAAGATGGAGAGCATACTCCTTGATTTGAAAAAGAAAAAAATGGGGTGAAAATGAAGGGAAAAAAATGGAGGGGGGATTTCCATGAGGGAAATCCCTCTTAAGATCACAAGGCCAAGAGAATGCCTGAAGCTCTGATACCAAATGTTGGGATCTGAACATATGAGATATTATATTGATACAAAGAAGTACAATATATAGGAAAAAGGCCTATATGAAAAGATGATAAGTGTCAAGAGAAAATGACAAGCGTCAAAATAAAAGTAGGCATAGTGCACATTAATATTCTAATAGGGTTTTTATTGATTTCTAAGGGTCTCACATAGTGGAGCCCTCACAATTGCTATTAACCCTCTTTTGTCATTTTTTGTGTGCAAATCTAGAGATATATAGGCATTTGGTAGCTTCTTAAGCTGGAGTGGTCCGGTTAATGGATAACTGAAGCCCACTCACCTCTGTTAGGAGAAAAAATGAGCTTTAAAGACACCATAAGCATTGTTGGCTAGGGTTTCAAAGAACCCTAATATATTGTATTCATTGTATCAAAATAAATAGTGTAAACCCCTATTTGGGGTATATTTGATTGTATTAAGATCCACCAACATTAATAATATAAGATCTGTTTTTTTGTGCAATCTCTTGTATCATTTTTTGTTCATTTTTTGTTATCTATATTTGATGTTTCATTTTTTTCTTCATAAATGGTGATCACAGTGGGACCCCTTAAGGGTTTCTTACTTGATTTATCTTGTGATCTAACTTGTTGTTTTCTATTTTATCTTGCAGGTTTTTAGAAGCACAGATCATGTGATTTTTGTAGAATGTAGATTTTTGGAACAACATAGAAGTTGTAGAAGGTGCACAGACACCTTGTGATGCTCATGGGATATTCAAGAAATGCCTAGGGGCATTTCTAAATCATGGAGCGACATTTTTAGAGAGAAGGAAAAATATGTAGGCTTCTCTATAAGCTTACCTTAAAACCCTAATCTCTATTTTACGCATTTTTACCTTTTACATTTTTTATTTTACTTCAGATATTGGATTTGAAAGAACATAATAATATATCTATTAGAAACAATCATTCTAGTGTGCATTTAGAAATCAAAGTAGTTGTTGCATATAGTTGCATTTACACATAACATATTTCCATTTAAAAAGAATTCATGCTTTTTGATGTGCTGCATATTTCATCTACATATAAAATATTAAAAGCATAAAGTAGTGTGCATCATAGGGTTAGAAATTTCTATTTTTATTAATATAAGTAGTAACAAAATTTAAAATAACAAAAGTACCCTCACATTTGGTGATTCAAGGCGAAGGAGGAGAGGAACCCTCCTTTGTTTAGAGAGCGATTTTAAGCGATGTACTCTACTTCCTTTGGGAAAATTGATATTTTGATGTTGGATTCTGATTTAGATTGATGAAAGTAGTCATTTTTTGACATTGTATGAGCATAGTAGAAAAACTAAACTTTTAAAAAGAAATCAAACACTAGACGTTGCACTTTTAATAGTAATGGTTGGATTTCATCACCAATCATCGCTTGAGATATGGTGATGGTGGGCTTCATCTCCATCTACCGATCTCTACCCCTAGACACCATAGGTTACCCCTGAATAAACTTGATGGATTTCATCACCAGCAAGAATATCGTTGCCCATTCCTAGCCATAGTATTCACCCATTGTAATTTCAAATTAGTGCATTCAAACACAAAATAAAAAATGAAAAAAATTAAAAGGAGATAATTAATGAATGAGGTAAGACACAATTGTTGTATAAACATAACATTGATTGTCTTCATTTGAAATCTGTGAATTTCCATTTTTGCATTTCCTTTACAAAAAAATTTACATTTAGTTTTGTAGCTTATGATCTTAACAAGAAATCCAAAAAAATCTTTAAACCAAAACAATACATCTATGGACTGTTCATCTTCATTTCCTACCAATTCTATGGCAAATCCCATTAATGTGGTTCAGAAATATTGCACAAATCTATCTGTAGGCTCACCACACATTGTGCAGGCTACTGATGTATCACACAGATACACCTCCACATCTCTTCCACAAATCAAATCATCCTCACCCACAATTGACCACACCATCACCCACATAGACATGGCCAAAATAGAGGCTTTCTACAAATCAACTAATTATGTCTTGCAGTCCATCCATAGTTTCTCGGATCAAGATACTTCTTTACAATAGGAACTTATTCCTAACTAGCCATCCAGGTTCATCCAAGTGTACACTAAATCTTTTTTTGAGGCATCAGTTGCACCTTCATCCCATTTCTCCATTCCCCAACCATCATGTGCTCCTAGCACTTCATATGTATCCACCTATACCAACCCCTTGTATGAAGAACAAGTCAATGCTACTTCACAAGTGCCCATTTCATCCAATCAAGTTGTAATTCCCATTGCCACTTGTCCCCCATCCACATCATCCATGCCTTCCAATGATGATATGGAAATTCATGAAGCTTGGGAAAATTTGAACAAATTGTTTAAGAAGCGGCATAGCACTCAACAACGAGTTCAAGTGAACCCTAGGTCTTAGCTAATTTCCACTCAACCCACCTTCATCACACAAAGTCCATCATGGGTACCAAAATATTCAGTGATTTCCATCCCTACACCTCCATCCATCCATACCCATTCCTTTCCCATAGGCCATCCCAACCAGAATCCTCATGCATTTTCCCCTTTTCAATAGTCACCATAATTTCTTAATCAATCGCATCATCATCAATTCCAATCCACTCCACCTATCCATCATCATCTTGTTACTCCACAATATATTTCCACACATTCATATAATCATCAAGTGATTTAGGGATTTCACATTCCTAAGGAAGATCCTAGAATCAAGGCTATGCAACAACATAATGATAATTTGATACAACATACTCTTGGTAAAAATAACCAAAAGCTAACCTTACATCAATTAATTAATCAACAATTTCACCCTTTGGTACCATCATCCCCATATTTGGTAGACTTCATGGTACCAAGGTTGACAAGTTCAAAGGGACTGAGGACCTTAAAGAACACATGAGCACATTCATGCACTCATGCTTTAGAATTCAAAATGATAATGTTGTCATGCTCCACACATTTACTTAGACATTGGGGGGAGACACCATAAAGTGGTATAACCTATTTTCCAATCATAGTATTTATACTTTCGAACAATTGGTTGACCAATTATTTGAGCGATTTTCCCTTTATGTAAGAATGAAAATCTCATTGTCTGATATCTATGGTTTAAGACAACGTGATGATGATTCTATCTATAATTTTGGAAACCGTTGGAGGGCCATAATAACCAAAAATGCCATTCACCATACCAATGGAAGAGCTTATTAAAATATTCACTAAGAGCTACCTAAAACCCATTTCTTGGATGCTTCAATTGCAAACATTTCGCTCATTTGAGGAAGATCTTGCCCAGGCTAGTGTCATCGAGGAGATAAAAATCCAAGAAGACATACTTAAGCCAAGAAATAAAGAATGGCAAAACAAGTACCAATACAAAAGCGATTATTTTGGACAAACCAAATCAACACAGGCCAATCCAACCAATCAATTCAATCATGTCAATCAAGTGGTCATGACCCAGCTAGTAATGGATCAACAACAACCAATGAAACAACCACCGCAACAAATTGCCTATCATGCAGTGTCCTCAGTAACCCAATCTATGCAAAACATAGTGCCAAATATGGAGAATCACCAACGTCAACAATTTTGTTTGACATAATTGTCAATACACCTCTCTATCTAAATTTTATACCTCCATATTTTGAAGGTTGTATGACACCAATAGACTTGCTTTTCCTAAGGTCAAACTAGATTATCCCACCAGACGTGGTAAAAACTATAGGGAACATTTGTTTTGCCCTTATCATATACAAAATGGGCATGATATAAATAATGGCCATGTATTTAAATATATAGTGCAATACCTCATTGACTTGGGGGCCATCAAGCTTGACAACCCCCTAGATCAACAAAACCAAAATTTTGGTATCTTCCAAACACTACTTCCTCATCATGAGGAGGAACAATCCACAATGGGAGGGTCTAACATCAAGACCCATCTTAATCAAGTTAACCATGTTCAATAGTACCAACATTTTGTAGGTGCCATTCATGTGGTAACTCAAGGTCAACGATGACAAAATAATCAAAAAAATACATGGTAGCAATATGTTCAACAACCCATGAATTCACAAGCAAGGGAGTCTCAACCTGTTCCATTACCACCCATCCAAATTTCCCCAAATCCTTCTCCACCGATCCACATTACCAACCATTCTAATCCATCAATTCATCCCAATAACCAACCCCAAAGGCCAATCATTTCTTTGAGTAGCTAGTTAACCACGAGTTTAAAAAAAACCTCATCAAAACTATCGATTTATGACCTAATTCAAAAATCTCCCCAACATCGTGAAGCATTAATGGATATTCTAAAATCCATAAAAATCCAATATCAATATTCCAATGCCTTTAATATCTTTGTAGGGAGGGGAATGAAGTAGCAGAGGAGTAACAACGATAGTAGAGGAGGAAGTTGGATGGTCGAATGTGGGAAGGAATCTCGTGAACAAGACCACCAGGATGCAATAGGTGAGGATCTAAAGGTAGGTAAGAATTTTGAGGAGCCAAAGGATGGACATGATTTCATCCTTGAGAAAGTAGGCAAGGTACAAAGAATTGATCCCCTTGACAAATATCCTGACAAAGGGACCCATCCATGGGCAGCGGGCCCCAAAAAATTTCTCTCCTTTGCAGAGACCCTTAAAGGAAAAAGGATCAATTTCTTCGAATCCCTCCCACCTCTTATTCCTAAAAACAATAGGGTAATAGCTCCTGTAAACATCATGGATGGTTTATTATCTCTGGAAACGTACTCCCTAGTCGGAAAGTTTCTAGGTAGAAGGCCTGATGTAGAGACCATAAGGTCATGGGAATTTTTCAAGTGGAGAAATGCAAGAAATATGGAGATTGTAGTGCTTTCCAGGAGATTTTCATCATCCACCTCAATAACAAGGAAGATGCGATCCACATCTTAATGGGAGAGCCTTAGTTCCTAGTGTAGACACCTAAAACATGTCATGTTCAGGGAGACTACTCACATAGGCACACTCATAGGTCATGTGACTAAACCTTGGGATCTTCCAAGTGTCAAAAGTGGTTCTGGCCACTCATATGGGGCATTTTCAGCCCATCCAAGCCTGGCCACTGTAGACCAGAGCGGCCAGAATCCAGCCATTGTAGCTCAGAGCGGCCAAACCTTAGCCACTGCAGATGACAACGACTAAGCTTTAAATACATTTTTCCACCCATCCAGCCTAATATTGGGTGGAAGTGGCAGTCTACATGCAATAAGGATGAGCGAGGACAACTTTGCATTCCTCCTCACAGCCAGTCTACATGGAAGACTCCAGTCTTGATTTAGACTTCAGTTAAACATAGAAAAACAAAGAGCTTCTCATGCTAACACCTAGTACGCATGAGGGATTCAGTCCTAGGGTTTGAACATTGACCTAGGGCTTCAAACACTTTATAAGGAGTAAACCTAAAAGCACTAGGGGACCTTATTTGATCAATTAGGGGACCTTCTTAGACCTCCTTTTATCAATCAGAGAGAGAGAACATCATACATCAGAACTTTGAACAGGTTGGATCATTGAGGAGAGCTTCTAGAGACTTGGAGAGCTTCCCTTGGAGATCGATTCTTGTAGCAGAGCCCTATCGGATTGGAGGGAAAATCTGAACACATAAGGTAATCATTTTAACATTAGTAGCATACTTGAGCCCATAGCCATTGGATCAATAGAGAGAGATTTCACCTTAGCGGCCGCTGTCCTAGATAGTGGCCCACAACCTAGTCTAGGGTTTTAGGTGTTATTTTCTTTTATTCTGCTTTCTCTTTCATTTCATTAGCATAGGCTTTATTTTAGTTATTCGCATTCATAGTACTAGTTTCATTGCATTTGTTTCCATTGAGCTTATTCATTGCTAACAACCTCATCCGAGGAGGCAATCTCGGACATCTAAGCGTGTGTTGTTGTTTCATTGATTTCAGGGCTACAGGTTCATCGGGAAAATCCACAACATACGAAAGCAAGAGGATCCCTCTAGCAATCAGACCTAGAGAAGGAGGCATCTGTAAGCCCTCATACATTTTTGTGTGCATCATCGGGAAGCCTGATAAAGTGTGCCCCCTATGCGAGGGGATATTTTATACACCTGTTGCCCTCTTTGTGTGTAAAATCATGTATCAAATGAAGGGTATCCCTTAGAGGGATTCATATGTAACCGGATCTTGGGAATATCAATACAAAAAGCATTCATTCATTTATTTCTTCGCATTCTGGTTATATCTGCTTTGTGCCTTTCATTTATTGCATGTTTAAACATTAAAGGATTCAATCGAATCACAAGTAGAGTAGTTGGTGGACGATGCACCGCTTCCTCGGGTCACTACAGATGGCGATCATGGTGGGACTCCTACCTAGTTATTTAGTTTACTTTCATTTTCTGCCGCTTTACTGACTCGGGTTTTGTGTGCAGGTTTAGCCGCTCTGATCTATAGTGGCTAAAATCAGCCGCTCTTGTCTACAATGGCTAGGAGTTAGCCGCTCTATTCTACAATGGCCAAAAATCAGTCACTCTGGTCGACAACGGCCAGAATTGGAGTGCAACAGAGGTCAAAACATTGATTCTCTGAGCTGGATTAAAGGTTGGTACAACTTTTTTGACACTTTATGGTTTTCTGTCTATTTCTATTTTCTTAAAAATAGTGATAATTAAGACATATTTCAATTTGGAAAACTGAAAGAATGAAAGAGAAAGAACTTGCATCTTGCACATCTTAGGTTTCCTTTTAGATTTTCCACTAGGCGTTGCTAGGAACAATGACTTCTGTCTGTAAAGTTCACCCTAGAATCCAACGTGCTAGAAACTGTGTGTTGGTTTGCTTGCTTTGAGGCCTTTCTAAAGGCCATACTTGCACCTAATAGAGTGCATCCATTAATCTCATAGTAGCTATGCATCTTTCTAAAATTGAAATGCATTTTGCATTAGGCATATAGGAAAGAGTCATTGTTGTTGTATGATGCATTCTTATTCATGCAAAACTTAAAATGAACCCCACACACACACATATTTTAAACATTGGGGAGTTGGATTTCATCACCAACCCTCAATTCAGTTCGGTGACGTTGGCATTCATCTCCTTCCATCGGTTTACCCCCTAGAGCTTCCTAGAAATGGATTGAGGAACTTACTTATAGTGACACTAAGTTACTTGTGTTCAAACTATCTCCCACTATTGGAACAATCATTGGTTCAGAGTGGAAGAGCTAGGTGAACCCCCACTGGGATTTAAGCGGTGTACCCTAGTCTCTTTTGAGAAATCATGTTTGGCATGAGTGTTCTTGATTATCACTATGGATGAGTCTCCTCATTCTAAATCCAAAGCAAGAACAAGAAACAAGAAACAACAAAACATCAAAATACAACGAACATTTTAGGGCACACTTAAATTGGTAATCAAGATAAACATTTGCTTGATATTGTTTGGTCATATTTAAGTGCAACACAAAAGCTAAATTCCCAAAAACAATGGTCAAAACAAGAAGTAAACATCCTCGGTCTGATATCGAGGGAGAATCTGAAGCAATACATACCCTTAGGTGAAGTCGTAGTAACATTGAAAGACCTACTCGAAAGACCGTGAGATGCAGTTCCATGAGTCTAAGGGGTGATAACTCAACCCTTGGGGGATCTCCTCGAGAAACCCCAAATAGGGAACCACATCATGAAACTACATCACATAAACACAAAGAGGCCTCATGACCATCATCATCAAGGAGACATGAGGAAACCTCAAGGCCTTCCTCTAAACACATAGAAACTTCTCAGAGACATGAGGAAGCTTCAAGAGCTTCCTCCTCACATGGACATAAGGAGGGTTCTAGACCTCGTTATTCACATAGGGATGATGAGGTTTCCCCATATCCATCCTCATGGAGGGTAGAGAGGGCCATAAAACCCTCATCACCAAAAAGACACACAAGAGTCACAACATCCCAACATTCACATGAGACACTTAGAATAGATCAGCCCATTGAGGGGTATGAAACTAGAGATACATCCAATCATAGACATCAAACAAAAGATATCCTTCACACAAGAGGAAGGATTCCAATAGACTATGACCTCATTGGAGTAAATGGCACCCCATGGGATCAGCCATGGAAAACAAGATAGTTAGATGAGGTGGATCAAATTTATTCGAGACCACCTCCTAAAACCATAGCCATAGAGAATTCTGCATCTGGAAGTTCATGAACCATGACTTCTAAGCCCACTTCTCAAACTAGGGGTGCCTCAGGGTGACCCCATAGTAAACATATAGAGTCTAATCATAGAGACACTCAAAAATACACTGAACAAGTCACATTAGCTAGCAAGAGCAAAGAAATAGTAGAAACCTCTTCGAGAAATCTATGAATCAAAACCACTAGAATAGGATCAGATAAGCATGAGTCTTCTATGACCATGCAAGTTAACCATGTGTGATGGTTAGAAAATGCCTTGTATAAAGAGTGAGAGCTTGTAGAAGCTCTCGAACATGATAAACAAAGAGAATGGTTGTTGCACCAACATGAGCAATGTTTAAGAGAGCAAGTTGAGCAGCTAGCTCGTATCAACCAACAAGAAAATAGAAATGATCATCAAAGAGATCAACATGCTGACTCACCAAGAGAGGAGCACACTAGACAAGAAGGAAACCCATAATAAAATCACCCTCCAAATCATGAGCGAAATCCAACTGGTGGGGAAAGGGTAAACCTAATAGAACAGGATCAGGCACCTCCTGAATCCCCTCATAGGAGGGAAGAAAATAGAGCAAATAAAATGGATAGAGGGTTACCTCCACCGCCACCATGGGGGGTCTACAAGAGGAGGAACTCCTCACCTCAAAGGCATTCCAAGCACTTACTGAAAATATGAAGTCCTTTGAAAAATAAGAGACGGCTGGTAGCCAACCAACATTGAGCAAAATACACAATCAACCATTATGTCCATCTGTCCCTAGCCCCGCATACCCTAAGCATTTTGAGATGCCTAGGTTGGAAAAGTTTAAGGGTGAAGAGGATGCACAAGAGCATGTTACCAATTTCATCAATGCATATTTTCATCTTGAAGACAATGATGCTCTTATGCTAAGGACATTCATAATGACATTTTTGGGCGCCACCACTCAATGGTTCAACCAGCTGCCCAAGCATAGCATATCCAATTTTGAACAACTAGTGAACGCTTTCCTGAAGTATTTCTCTTTTGGTGCTAAGAGGAAGGTGAACCTTTCAGACCTGGCCAATTTGAGACATTATGATGATGAGCCAGTAATGGATTATGGGAATAGATGGAGAAGAGTCATGGTAAAATTATCATTCTCCGTCCCCACAGAAGAGATCGTCCGGATGTTCACCAAGAGTTGTTCCAAACACATTTCCCTCTTGCTACAACTTCAACAATACCCCTCATTTGAGGAAGCCTTGGCATAGGCCAAACTCATCGAGGACATAAAAGTAGATGAGGGAACCATCAAACTCTGAACCAAGAAGGAGTGGAACAAAAATGACAAAAATGGCAAACACAAGCAGAAGCAGGCAAACCCTGCTCCAGTTAATCAAGTGGTATTGGCTGTGCCTAAGGATGGGGCTATGCACCAACCCCAAAATTATCAAGCACAGCCCCCACCAACCAATTATGATCAAAAGAATAATCAAGGGCAAAATAAAGAATGCAAACCCCCTCACTATTTCACACCATTAATAGAATCAATGCAATCAATCTTCAACCAATTGAGCGAGGCAGGAAAGATCAGGTTCCCTGATATACCTCTTATAGATCCCAACCATCCTAAGCCAAAAGGATATAGGGAAGATCAATTTTACCCTTACCATAGGATACTAGGGTATAATATTGAGGTTTGCATTGGTTTCAAGCACCAGGTGCAAAACATGATTGAGGTAGGAGAACTTAAAGTTGACAACCCATTGGCTCCTAACAATAGAGATATGGGCATCTACAAAAACCCTCTACCAAACCATGAGGTCCCTAGAGGGCAAGGTGCACAATTCAATCAGGTCCGAATTGATACGCCTACCCATGGGTGCATTGGGATGGTTGAAATTGTCAATATAGCAACTAGGAGTAGACGGTATGGTCAACCACAACCTCCTGCAGCTCCCATTAACATCCCCACTACACCTAGGTAGAGGCAGGGGTAAAACAACCTTCCAGGTCCACCAACCCGACCTATGGTAACTATTCGGAGTAGACTTGAGCAAAACTTACAAATGACTCCGGCTAAGCTATCCATCTATGAGCTCATACAATAGTCCCCAAAGCACAGGGAGACCTTGATGGAGATTTTAAGGTCGATTGAGCTCCAACCACAAGATCCAAATGCATTCACCCATTTTGTGGGACAAGTACAAGAATGCCAGGAACCTGTAATCCAATTTTATGATTATGAGATTAAGATAGTACCTACTGCCTTACCAGACCCTCCACTGCACATTATGGCATCAGTCAATGATTTACCTTTCAAATGGGTCTTGATCGATACAGGTTCATCAATCAACATCATCACAACAACAACAATAGAACACCTTAAGATCCCCAAGTCCAATATCATTCCAGGAGCCTACACATTAAGGGCTTTTAATGATGCTTTATGCAATACTATGGGAATGATAGTCCTACCTATCAATGTGGGGCATAAGACCATCCCCGTGATGTGTCATGTCTTGGAAGGGGCCATGCAATACAACATCCTCTTAGGGAGACCTTGGATAAGGGACATGAAGTGTGTTCCTTCAATCTTACACCAATGTGTCAAGTATGTGCATGATAACAAGGTCTACATGGTGTTGGCTGATGAAGAGCCATTCAAGTATGTTCATCAGGTGGATTGTCTAGGAGAATTTGTGATTCCTTCTACCCACTTGTATGTAGGACCTTCATCTCCAACTATGCAACTTAATGATAAGAGCAAAGGGGTACAAAAGGACCCATCTACATCAACACCTCATCTAGCACCCAACATGACTAATGCTTCTAAGAGACCATCAATGTCTAAACCAAAAGATAATCAGAAGCTAAAGGCACCCATGGTTGAGGAAAGAGAGCTCAAGGAAGTGCTAATCATAGATGTTAAGAAGATTCCAACTCCCATGGAGGAGGAAGATCTCCAAGATCAAGCTGAGGAGATACTAGAGCCCACTTCGCCAGTGTCATCTGTAGGATCATCCACATCACATGCGACTATACATTTGGCAAGTATGGGGATAGGAGAGTATCTTGTGTAGAACATAACATTTACACCCATCATAGAGTCTGCACAAGACATGGGATGACCAAAAGACTTAAGACCACCAGTGGGAATAGTGGTCCCACTTGGGATCCCTCCCAATCAGACAAACTTTGTCTATGTTGGACTAGACTGCACCCATAAGTCTATCGATGTAGAAGAGGACAATGATGAATTATTCATTATTAATGTTCATTACCTCTCTAATCTTGAGTTTTCTCTAAGCTACTTTGAACATTGCCATTGGCATGGTTACGGTCTTGGTATATATGAGCAGGGGCGTAGGCGGCCATTTGAGCCACAATACCAGCTTTCATCTGATAGGTTTGGGTTAGGCTATCATATCAAAGGTCGAGATGACTCTCTAGCAGTAGCCTTGGATAGATTAAGCTTGGGGTTAGGAGAAGACATCAATTTTATTCCTTATCACCCACCAAGTGCAAGATATCCGAGCAACAGACAAGTGGTCATGGTGAGCATACCACCACCCAAAACTTATCATCCAAGCCCCACAATTGATGCCACCCCAATGGGTTACAACTCATGGGATGATGAGCAAGAAGAAAATGGATATATGGCAAGTGATGATGAAGCACAAGTAGGCTTGGCCTATCATGGGCCTCACTATTTACACAGATTTACTTGGTCCATCCACAATGAGAGTGGATTCATATCGGATGAAAGTGGCTATGAGTTAGAGGACTCAATAGAGAGAGCCTATCTAGGAACAAGACAATGGCCCCATGACTTGGGGTAACATACTAATGCAAATGGCTTCTTCATAAGTGATGAAGAGTATGAAGATGAGATAGAAATGGCCTACTTAGGGCCAAGACATGAGCCTCTTATCTTGGGGCCACATACCAATGCTAATGGTTTTTGGATAAGTGATGATGACTTTGAAGATGAAATTGAGATGGCTTATCTTGGGCCTCACCATTTGTAGCAAGTCAATGCATTAGTAGAGAGAGGCGGCACTTCATGCCATAGACCCTGGTTTGTGGTTTCTAGGAAGACCTATTGACCTAGTTGCCATTCATCACATGGTCAATCCCCCTCCATCGACATTCAGAGAGCTCTTAGAGCCCAATGATCCTATTATCCGACCAGCTCATGGGCTGGATCTAGAGATTCCTTTTCCTCTAGAGCCTCATCATGAGTATAGAAGGGAAACATCTGAGACAAGATTTCACCCATGTGGTCCTGGAGATTTCATTCCATCCATCAACATGATCTCCATTGATTTGACCACTCCACTTCATAACCTAGTAGATCCCACTAAACCTTTGTGTCTTGATATGAAGGCTATTGATTGGGATCATGCTGATTCACCCATAGATCTTGAGGATATTTTCTCTAATGAAGAGATATTACAACCATTCCATTTTGCATCAGGCTGTGCATATGATGTGTTCCATGCTGGTCTGGATCCTAAGTCAGTAGGACCTATAAATCCCATCGATGACATTCATTTGATACCCACGCCTCACCAATTGGAGGATGGGTCACATATGGCTATAGAAGCAACTTTTGAGATGGACATCAGTGATGATCCTACTCAACCAAAGAAAGTCAAGTTTAGAGAAAGTCTGTCTCCAGAGGAACAAGCCATCATTATCCCTCTCCTTAAGGAGAGGCCAAATCTATTTGCTTGGACTTACAAAGACATGCCAGGGATTGATCCAAAGTTAGTTGTTCACAACCTTTCATTGGATCCCCTAAAGAAGCCAATCAAGCAAAAATTGAGGAAAATGCATCCAACCATCGCTTTGATGGTGAAGAATGAGTTGCAAAAACTATTGGATGTGATTTTCATAGTTCCCATCGACTATCCTGAATGGGTCTCGAACATGGTGCCCATGGGAAAACCAGATGGAAGAGTGCACATTTGCATAGATTTCAGGGACTTGAATAGGGCAACTCCAAAGGATTCATTCCCATTGCCAAACATAGATGCTCTTGTTGATGCCACTACAGGTCATGAGATGCTCTCCCTAATGGATGGGTTTTCTGGATACAATCAAATCTGAATCAAACCCGAAGACCAACATAAGACTACTTTCATTACTCCATGGGGAACTTTCTGTTACAAAGTGATGCCATTTGGCCTAAAGAATGTTGGTGCCACATACCAACGGGCCATGACATACATATTTCATGACTACATGCACACAATCTTGGAAGACTACATGGATGACTTGCTAGCCAAATATTTAGTATGACAAGAGCACGCTGAGGTCCTGACAAAAGTCTTCGATCACCTCATAGAGCACAATGTCAGATTGAATCCTAAGAAGTGCATGTTTGGCATGACTTCTGGAAAGCTCTTAGGTTTCATCATTTCCAAGAGAGGCATTGAAGTCGATCCTACAAAGGTAAAAGCTATAATGGAAATGGCCACCCCTACCAACATTAGGGAGTTAAGAAGCCTACAAGGCAAGGTAGCATCCATAAAATGGTTCATTGCACAATTATCAGACAAGTGTCGACCCATGAATCGGTTGCTATGCAAGGATGTCCCATTTCATTGGGATGAAGAGTGCCAACAAGCTTTTGTAGAGATCAAAACTATACTTAGCAACCGCGCCAGTGTTGGCTCCACCAAGGCCAGACATACCATTTTTACTATACATATCGGCTACTAATTTTGCTTTGGGCACCATGTTGGCCCAAAAGAACATGCAAGACAAAGAGCAAGCCATATATTACATTAGTCGCACCTTGGTGAGTTATGAGCTAGGATATGCGTATGTAGAAAAGTTGTGCTTAGAAGTGGTCTTTGCAACCAAAAAATTGTGACACTACATGTTGAGCCATACGACTTACGTTATATCAAAATAGAATCCTTTGCAGTATATGATGAACAAGACATATCATAATACATGTACTGCAAAGTGGATCATGCTATTGATAGAATTTGATCTAGAATTCATAAGCCAAAATTCCATCAAGGGACAAGTCATAGCGGATCAATTAGCAGAGGCACCTCTTCAGGATAGCAAACCTCTCACTATAGAATTGCTTGATGATGCAGTCTTCGCATTATCAGATCCATCGAAACTTGAAGAACCTGAGAAACAAAGAGACATGGCATTGTTCTTCGATGGTTCAAAGTGCGAGCAAGGGGGTAGAGCAGGGATAGTCTTTATCACACCGTAGGGTACTCCATTGCCCTTATCATTCAAGCTAGACTTCCCTTGCATGAACAATAACATAAAGTATGAGGCCTTGATCTTGGGACTCCAAACAGCTATTGCAATGGGCATTAAAATATTGAATATCTTTGGTGACTCCTTGCTCATAGTAAATCAAGTCAAAGGATTGTTCCAATGTAGGTGCCCACTCTTGAAAGCTTACAAGGAGCTTGTTGACACTTACCTAGCTTGACTAGAATGGTATGACATCGAGGCAATCCCTCGTACATCAAATATATTTGTAGACACCATGGCATCTTTGGGATCCTTAATCCCTCAGAATCCATCTACTGACTTCACAACCGTTCATGTGAAAGTGCTCGCATTTTCAGCAATACAACATGAGGTTATTGACAACCTAGAGTCAGTCAACATGATCCAGACTGAACCAAATCAGGATTGGTCCTTCAAAGTTAGAGCTTTCTTGCAAATGACCCCTTGGGAATATTTGATCTCTCAAGGTCCTATGGAGTGTGGAACAACCATTCATCATAGGATTGCCTCTCAATCTATGTTCTCAAATGTTGGATCACAAGAGGAACATGTCATTTTATCCATAGAAGTTGTGGCTTATCAGGATTGGCTATCCCAATTGCGGGATTTCCTGAAGCTTGGAATAGTACCGCAAGGCCTGTCGCATGCCGAAAGATGAACATTTAAATAGAAGGTGACAAGATACATTTTTCTAGGAGAGATCCTTTATAGACGAGGTTATGATGGAATGCTCCTTCATTGTCTTGAGCCCCAGGAAGCATCTTGGGCAATATCGCAAGCTCATGATGGTACGTGTGGTGGTCACTTCAGTGGCATGGCCATCATTAAATGCATTTTGAGGATGGGTTACTATTGGCCCACTATGGAAAAATACTATTGTGAGTATGTCAGGAAATGCGTCAAGTGTCAACATCATGCAAACCTCACCCACTTGCCATCACAAGCCTTGCAACCCATCCAGGCAGCATGGCCCTTCTCATAGTGGGGATTAGACTTAGTTGGGAAGATCTCTCCCCCATCCTCAGGTCGACACACATTCATCATAACGGCCATTGAGTATTTCACCAAATGGGTCGAGGCGATCCCCTTGACATCGACAATTGGACCAAGGATTGCGGAGTTTATACTCCACAATATCATAAGTCATTTTGGGGTCCCTTCGAAGATAATATCGGATAATGGGCCATATTTCAAGAACAAAAATGTGCATGCTTTAATGGACAAATACCACATCCAACATAGTTTTTCAACACCCTATTATCCACAAGAAAATGGGCAAGCAAAAGCCTCAAACAAAACAATCATCTCCATTTTGAGGAAAATAGTGAGAGATAATCATAAGGACTGGCATTTGTAGTTACCTCTTGCATTATGGGCATATAGGACTAGTGTGCGGATGCCCACTGGGGCAACACCATTTTCACTTGTATATGGCACTGAGGCCATCATGCCCCTAGAATTGGAGATTCCAACCTTGCATGTAGCATTGAAGGACTTCATAGATGATGACACCGCGTGACAATGCCACCTTGATCAGTTAATGCTTCTTGATGAACGATGAGTAAATGCCTTGGAGCATCTTCACATTTATCAGAATCACCTTGCATGAGCATACAATAGTAAAGTCCATTTGAGGGAATTCAAATTTGGAGATCTTGTGCTCAAAGAAAACCAATAGAACTCAAATCTACCATCGCATTTGTGAGACAAATTTGTGGTAAATTGGATAGGCCCCTACATGATTTCAGAGAAGGTTGGGCCTAGAGCATATCACCTTACATCATTGGATGGTGTTGAAGAGCTTGAGCCTCTCAATATCATCCACTTGAGGATATTTTACACATAAAAATAAAAACATTCAAATATGTCATAAAAATAAAAACATTCAAATATGTCATAAAAATAAAAAACATTCAAATATGTCATAAAAATAAAAATATTCAAATATGTCATAAAAATCAAAATGCTCCAAAGGCATCTTAAAGCCCTTTGGTCAAATCATCACAAAAATGCTCCAAAGGCATCTTAAAGCCCTTTGGTCAAATCATCAAAAAATGCTCCAAAGGCATCTTAAAGCCCTTTGGTCAAATCAAAAAAAATGCTCCAAGGGTATCTCTAAGTCGCTTGGTCAAATCATCATCAAAAAGCTCCAAAGGTATCTTAAAGCCCTTTGGTCAAAAATAAAATCAATCAAAAAGCTCCAAAGGCATCTTAAAGCCCTTTGGTCAAAAATCAAAAATCCAAAAATATTTGCATCTTACATTTGCACCCACATAGTTGCATTTCATTATAACAAACGTATCCATTGCATTCGCATAGGTTATGATCACATTCTTACAAATGATGCCACAGTTGTATCACAATCACAATATTCAAATCCATCTTCATCCATGCATCCATGTGTGTAACTGTGTTTTTCAACACAACCATATCATGTTGCTATAAGGAATATACTAAAGTTTCCTAGTCTTTCAACCATGTCTAGTGGTCTTATCAGCTTTTGTAGAAAGCCACCTTGATTAGTAGAGGGCAGGGTCTAGTTGTGATAATACCCTGGATATTCATGATCCCATCACTAATTAAAACACTAAAATCCTAGTTGGTACAAGGGAAAGATGAAAACAACAAAAGTGGTCTAGGTTACCTTAAGTGAAAAGGATCTTCCTTGCTTATCCCCCTATGCAACCGGTTTAAAGGTGTTGAGAATTGGCAAAAGGACAAGTTCCACCCTACCTAGAAATGAGTGATTATCATCACTACATGAATCCCTTGCTTTCATTAAAACAAGCAAAAACCTCGAAACAAAGCACAAATTCAAAATCCCAGATTTCAAAGTCATAGTTCAAAAACAAAGCAAATAGTGATTATCATCACTACATAGATCCCTTGCTCAAAAGAAAAATCAATCAAAATAAATAGTGATTTTCATCACTACACATGAGCAAATATCCCAAATGAAATGAAGAAAAAAGGGAATGGAGCTTGAATCCTTGGAATTCTCAGCATTGCACAAAACTGGAAGGAGAAATCCTTACGCATGATGATATGTCTATTACATTAGCTTCTGGCATTTGTATAGACCAATGTTTGAATGTGGATGAGCTAGCTTAGGTAACCTCATACTGCCTAGTGGTATAGTCCAACTAAGTCCAACATAAGGATGAGATGAACACTTGAGGATCCTTGATCTTAGCAATGGGCTGAAAGAATCCCACCTGACATCGGAGGAAATGCTTGGGTTCTATCTCAAAATATATATTCATTTGCACACACAGAGATAATGAATATCTAGGGACATGGTCAAAGCCTTGCTTTTCAAAAGTCTTGTATGGTAAGTACATAGTTGTTGATAGGATAACTAGAGTGTTTGAAGTCTCAGGAAAAACCTCAAAAATTCCTACATAGCAACAAATCATATCATCAACCACATCATCAACTTTCTCCATAAGCTTCTATAAATTAGGGGGTATTAATAAAATACATTAGATACCGGATATATGTCAGAAATGATATTTAGACGACCACTGATTATTTTATATCTCTTAAATTACAGAAGCTTATCCAAAAAATATACATACATTCCACACCATTACATTGCACATATGAATGGTTTAAATAATTAATTCTTATGATTAGAATGATTATTAAACATTCATGGTTGTTATACTTTCTGTGGTATCACCCATTAGATTGTCAAAATCATATCATATGCATACCATTATGTTTTAAAGTGATTAAAACATACAAGTTCATTCACATTAGATTACATACTGCATTCACCATATCATAGCATGAGTTAGATGCATACAATTAAATCAAAATTAAACATGTATCTAACAAAAACATTACATCCATAAATACACAATGTCATAAATCATCCATCTATTAAGATCACATCATTACATTCATCCATACATAGAATCATAAATCCATCATTAAATCAACTCATGATACATCACATCATGTCACAATAATCAAATCATATAAGCATCTACATAAACACATACATAAGCATCCATCTCAAATCCATATCATCATAAATATCATCTATCATCTAACACATATATATCAACTCATCATAATGCCATCATAACATCGCATAAATAAAACAAAAACATAAGCAATAAATGACACACATAATGAAGCATAAATGCAAAGTCTCATATAAATATGTGTGTCTCAAAAGATGTCTTAGAACATGTATCTCAAAGTGCATGAATATACAAAATTGCCCATAGGCTACAGTCATATAGGTCAAGCAGACCTCAAAAATGAAATCCAAGTGCATCATCAATCAAACACAGGGCTTGTACCCCCAACATCACCTCCCCCTGTGGTTGTGTCATGCGTAGAGTGATGTGACCCTACTGGTCTCTCTGTGCGAGTCCGAGTCCTCTGGCTAGGATGGATGGAAGACTACCCAAAGGTGGAGCGCCTACTGACCTATGAGCCACCTACACCTGGTGCCTCCCTAGGGACAACTCCATGCCTCCTAAGCTACATCTGGAGAGAGGCTATATGGGAGACATGCCCCTGGATCTACTCCTCGTACTCATCTAGCAATGATTGTAGGCGTAGAACCTCTACCCCTATGTCTGCCCCAAGATCTACCTCAGTATCACTCTATGGTGTAGAAGGAGGAACAACAAACTACATCCTAGTAGCACCACCCTTGATAGTAGCCTACAAAGCCTAGATCTATAGTGTGAGCTACTCTATAGTAGCATCTCACTAGGCTATGGTAGCATCTCACTATTGTACCTGGATCTTGGTCGACTGGAGCTCAACCTCGACCTCATGCAATTATGCTCTTAGAGGAGAATCCCTCTCCTTGGGATCCAGCTCCTCCTCATCCTCCTTAGGAGCCTCCTACTCCTTCACTACCACCTGCTCTACTGGTTGGCCCCATACCTCGATCTTGGCTCAGACTCTGTGCCCTACTGGATCTATACCATCATCCCCACCATCATCCTCGTGGCCCAAGATACCATCACCATGCCACATCAGATCCCCCACCACTACACAAATGCATCTGTGACTCCCCTAATGACTCTTGGGTCAACTATTAGGGCATCCTCCTCATCATAAAGCTCTATGATCCATGGAGGAGGAAGGTCTCCCTCTATTGTGAGATGCCTATACAAAAATGGAACTAGTGGCACATCCTACTATAGCCCATACTGACGAAGAACCTAGGAGTAGAAGAAATACTCCCTGATGCCAACCTTGCGATCGATGAGCCACCACTCATGTCGCGTCCTAGCTGTGAAACTAGCTGGATCATTGTAGCACCCTAAAATTGGCGCAGTGAAATCTTAATAATTACAATTACTCTAGTAAATAATTCAAATTCAAATTTTAACCTCCCAAACCGCTCCCAAACCATCGCTTAATCCGTTTCCTCCTTTCTCGTGCCATTTTTAGAGTTTGTTTTGACCGTTTGACGATATCGTCGTCGATCAGACGATATCGCCTCAGATCGGACGATTTCGTCTAGGCTAGGACGTCCAGACGATCTTGTCCCAAAACTAATTTTTCTCAATTAGCTTCTGTTCCAACGACGTCTCTAATCCGGGCAGAAGCGTGTCTGCACCGTTAGAGACCCTCCCCGTTGGAGATCTCCCAAATAGGGATGATCTCCAACCTCCTAACCTCCCTCCTAAGCCTATTTAATCCTAAGCCCTCCCCTTAGCACCCCCTGGCTGATAATTCCTGTAACTTGACTTCACACGCATTAAGACATCCTAAATTGTTATTTGCATTAGTTCTATCCAAATTTTGTTGCAGGTACCTTAGTATTTTTCAGTCGGAGCAAGCTTACATCATCGTAGACGATCCTGTTCAGATCGGAGGCGATCCTGTCGAATCAGAGACGATTTCGTACCAATGCGAGACGATTTTGATTGCAGTCAACATTGAGGCAATCAGTGCCCAAAGTTTGCATTTCTTCATCTTTTCTCTGTTGTTTTATTCTGCAATTAGCTAGTTTATTTATTATTTTATGCTATCTTGCATTTTGGAGTTCACCCATGTAGATTTAAATGCATAATTAAGTCATCAATTGTCATTAAATCATTATAATGCATTCATATTTCTATTTATAATTCTCAGTTTGATATTGTTATTGTCATTTTACATTGTTTCCCTATGTTAGCATTGTTGTATTTTCTATGTTTTGCACCTATTTCTCTGTTTGCAGGTCTCTGACGAATTCGTCTGATGAATTCATCAGATCTCAGACGATCTTGTCTGATATCAGACGATCCTGTCAAATCAGAGGCGATCCTGACTGCTTCAAGAATCAGAATCTTCATCAGACATCCGGATCAGGTATGATCTTTTAATATTGCTTAATTTCTCTATTTTCTGTCTTAATTCTATTTTTTGTATTCATTTAATCTGCATCTTCATATAGAATAGCTTAGACGCATTTTGGCCAAACCTAGGACTTGAATGCTTAAGGCTAAAACTGAACACATCAAACACATTCCCAACCTAGGCGTGGAAACTGCCATTAAATGTTTCCTGGTGAACCCACCATCCATCAAAAAATCACCATAATACACCTCCCTCGAGAGGCGGGACCTTCGCAAGGCCTCTCAGTCCGAGGTACCGCGCCATCCTTTTCACATCCCCCTTCCGGGCACGGATCCTATAGCCTGAAGGTAAGGGTGTGAAAAATTTGGAGCGATACATTTTGGTGAACCCGACGTGAATGCATTTTAAACCTTTTGAAAACAAAAACAAAAAAATAAAACAACTAAAACATAGATGCATTTCAAATCATTTAAAATTAATAAGTTGCATATCATGTTTAGATGGTAGCTCCTAAGAAAATATTAGCAGTTACTATAAATGTTGAAAACCAATTGGCAGCCATAGAAATCAATTTTGTGCTTAGTGTGCACGAAAGCAGATAGAAATCAACTTTTGTGGGACGAACTTGATAGAAGACTTAGTGTCATTTCATCTAGGTCAACAAAACTTAAACAAATCAAGAGGCTTGTCCTAGATAGAATCCTGGATCCTCATCAACTCGTCTTTTATCATGAACTTCAGAGAGCCTGCCATAGATGGTTAGCTTATAGGAGAGCTCTTGTGTCTTCAAAATTGTTCACCTTCGAGGAATACCTCGAGAACACAGTGATTGTACACCAGTTTCTAGGTCATATAGAAGACCAAGAGGTTGTTCTTATGATTAGGAGAATATGGAATAGAGTTCCTCGAGCTATGTTGTATCGTGAATATTGTCATGAGAATTATTATTATCAACCAGAATCTAAGATAGATGATATCACTATAGCTCTTTTCATTAAATTTTTGAAGGAAAATTTTCAATTTGAAGAAGAACACTTCATGACTCCTGAAGAACTCGAGCCCATTAATGATATTTATAAATTGTTTATAGAAAACTAGATCATTACTTTCAGTATTATTTCTTGCATTTATTGTGTTGTTTGTTATCTTTACAATATTATTACAAAAACAAAGAAAAACTAAAAAAACATAACAAAAACCAAAACATTTCATTTTAAATATTGTAGTAGGTATATAATTAATATATACCTCTTAAGCTTGTTGCATATATATATATATATATATATATATATATATATATATTTTTATTTCTGAAATCTAAAATTAAGCACAATGCCTAAACTTAGGAATGGTAAACAAACTGAAGGAGAAGAAGAAGATTGGTTAGAAGATAAAACTAGAGACCCAAATGTCCTTCCTGAAGATCCAATTCCGGAAGGAGAAACTCTAGATCAACCAGAAGATGACCTAGGTGAAGATAATGAACAAGAAGAAAATGTTAAAGAGGATGGATCCTCATCCCCTAGAGTAGCTCCAGATGGAACTATTGCTTTTGACAACGTAGATCATTTCTGGAAATTTTTCCATGATAACATTGGTGTTCTTAATATGGCAGTTCGTATTGATAAAGGGCAAATTAGTGACACTCAAGCAGCCATGGAACATATGTTTGATGTGCGCACTAATCCCTTGTCTTTCATTGATCAAGAAAGTGATAAGGCTGGACCATCCAATAGAGATATGGTCACTATGATTCAAAACATGTCAAAACAACAGGTTACCCAACCTCCTAAGGAACCTGTTATTCAACCTAAAATCATTCCCACACAAAAGAAAACTTCCTTCACTGCTTTACTTCGCCAAACTATTGATCAATATGCTTCAAGTAAACAAAAACCTAAAATGAAGCCAAACACCAATTTTCAACAATCTGGAATACATCATAATACAACTTCAAAATTCCTTCATAACACCTTTCCTACCAACAATTTACACAATAGCAACATAGCATCTAATCTTCATGTCCCTCCATCATATGCTCACAAATCCCATATCAATGCCCTACCGAACCAATATGGTGGGCAAACTAGTAATCTGGAAGCCATGGTGAAACAGTTAGCTTCGCGTATGGACCAGATAGATCCTTATCGTCCCTCGTACAATTATCGAGAGATATGTAGTCAACCTTTGGATCCCATAGTTGTAGCACAACCTTACCCTAAGCATTTTCCCATGCCCATCTTGCCTATATATAAAGGAACCGAAGATCCCATAGAGCATCTTCGCATGTTTAGGATAGCATGTCATGATATATCACATGATGACTTGCTATTACTAAAAATGTTCCCAAAAAGTTTAGGTGGAATGGCATTAGAGTGGTACTATCAATTGCCCACTCATTCTTTGAGAAACTTTGAAGAAACAACTGAATCTTTTGTCCATCAATTTAGTGCCTACATCGAGAGGCATGTAACCATTAAAGATTTATACAACTTAAAACAAGACAAGGATGAATGTTTTGCCGATTTCTTAGCTAGATGGAGGCTAGTTGACAGGAAAACTGCACTTTGTGCTACCTTATAGGGAAATGTTGGACATTTTTATCAATAATTTACAAGAACAAATATCTTATGAGCTATCAACTGCTACTTTAACTACCTTCGATCAAGCTATAGATTTAGCTCGAAGAGTAGAAGATGCCCTCATTAGGAGAGGCCAACTTAGGAAGAAGGATGATGAGAAAACATCCAGAAATCAATATAAAAACAAACAAGTTGTTGGTGACGGAGTCACTGACAATAGAAATGTTGCTAATATCAATGCAACGAAAACAACAAAAAAATTTATATTGAAACCTCTTGATAAGCCTCCTCGAGAATTTACTAGATTGAATCAACCATTATCAACTATTTTACCTCAATTACTCGAAAGAGGTTTGATCCAATTACCAGCTATCCGGGAACCTGATCCAACTATACCCGGATACAGAGCTGACTTACACTGTGATTTCCATAGAGGACCTGGACACTCTACCAACGCTTGTAAAAGGTTGAAACATAAAATACAAGATCTGATTGATAATAATGAAATGGAGGTGCAAGCCTTCCAACCTAAACAAAATGCTCCTAATAATCCTCAAAAGACCATTCCCCAAAATCAAAATCAAAATGCTAATCAATCATTAGACATATTTCAACACCCTTTACCAAGACATGGTAAAGAGGTGGCCAATCAAATCGAACATCATAATGTTCCTCCTCCTACCCGATATGTAGGAACCATTAGTGGACATTTACTTAATCAGGATCCTCAAATATTTGACACAACCTTATCCCTGGTTACGACCAGGCCCCTACATAATATTCCAACTCCTGATTCTAGTGATGTAGAATCAGATACTGAAAGTGAAATGGACATCACTTCAAACCAATCGAATAGTTCTGAAAATGAATCAGATCCTATTCAACCCATCACAGATGCTATGGTTCCAGAAGAACCATTTCCTAGAAGAGTTACTACTCGACCCTCTTCTAATCAATTCCTCCCTAATGAACAAGCCATAAACGCTCAACCGAGACCAGTTCAGCGTCCTCAATATAACATTGTAGGTACCATTGGAGTCGTTACCCGACAACAGGGCTCAAAATTCTCAACAAGAACCAAACCAGAATGATGGATCAGCTCCATTTGTTTTGAAAAATCCCAATAAAGGGAATCATGCTTCCAATGTTCAACCTAAACCCCCTTACAATATTAATGAGCAATTATCCAATACTACAGCCAAAATTTCCCTTTTGGATTTATTAAGATCTTCTCCCACCCATAGGGATGAGTTGATGCTTACATTAAGCCAAATGATGGTACCTCAAAACATTCAACTCTGAAGCCATGGCCAATACTATCATCACTCGAGAGGTTGATTGTATTGACTTTCGGGATAAAGATATCCCACAACACAGTTTACATAAGGATAATCCCTTATATATTACTGCTCTAATTGGAGATGTAGCTATCAAACGAGTCTTGATTGATAATGGCTCATCTCTAAACATTTGCACTTTTGACTTCTACCAAAGATTTGGCTTTAGAAGTGATGAAATGAAGAAAATCGACATGATTATCAAAGCTTTCAATGACGAAACACAAGAAACGTGTGGAGTTATTACCATCCCATTGCAAGTTGGTCCTAGAACTCTAGATACCACCGTGTTTATTGTACATTGCCCCGCATCGTACAATATACTCTTGGGTCATCCTTGGATCAATGCAATGCGGGCTGTCCCATCAACTTTACACCAATGTGTTAAATTCGAATTTAAAAATCAGTTGGTCACTATCCATGGTGACCCTAGACCCTTTGATATGTGTGCTTTGGCAGAACCTGTTGGAGTGCAATTTTGCCCTGCTCTGTCATCCACACATCCTAATTCTTATTTTTCATCTAAAACTATGAAACACACACCCATAGCTTCACCTATTTCCCCTCCATTAATTTCATCCTCATATATAGATCAACAATCTTCTAAACAAACCACTCTAGAACCTCAAAAAGATCTTCAATCTACAACCAATCCTTCATGTTCTATCCCTATAATTTCAAAACCTATAGACCCATCTATTAACACTTCCACATTATCAACATCTATCATACCTTCCACATCTAAAGATATAGGGAATGATCCTTCTACATCTTATGCTCTTTTTGATGAACTTTTACCAGATTTATCCACAATCTTAATATCAAAAAAAACAAATGCTTTCATGCAAGATTCAATTCTTTTAAATAACTTGCCGCCATCTCCTCGTACTTTGGGCCTCCCACAACCTATGGGAAGTACTTACCAAGTCGGGAGTTGTGCCTTCATTTATAAAGGATATGACTGGGGAAGAATCCCTCGGAATATCAAAACTCATCATGAGGGATATGCTCGATGTTATTTTACCAATGAATATATTAAAGCTAAACCCATAATGCTTAAAATGGGATATAAAGGGAAAGGCTTGGGACCTTTCCAAAATGGCATGAAAGAACCTTTCGAGGTAGAACCGTGGCCTGCCTGCTGTGGTGTGGGCCTATTTCCTAGTAAGGGTCAACCCTTTCCTTTTGAAGATGATGATCAACTCATATGTTATCAAGATTATTTGGATAGGCATGATGATTTGCCTCTAAAAAATCAGCCATTTACATGTAACATGCTATCCATAGCTTACCCTGAAATGATTGTTGACCCCGATGAAGAGTTGGAAGGAGATATCTTCCACGATGTCTCCGTTGAAGAGATGTTACACAATGGATTTTATTTTGATGGTTCTATACCAACTATAGCCCAACTTGAGACCACTAATCCTCAAGATGAATTATCCAAATTAACCTTACAAGAATTACAAGAATTGGGCGTTTCACCCGCCCCACCTAATTTTGAAAGAGATCTACACATGGAGGTAGAAAACGTCATTAAAATTAATATTGGAACCGAGGATAATCCTCACATAATCAATATTGGATCAGAATTAAGTCAAGAAAAACAAGAACAATACATTGCATTCCTTAAAGAGTATGAAGATGTCTTCGCTTGGACATACGAAGATATGCCAAGTCTAGACCCTTACGTAGTCATGCATCATCTAGTGGTCCATCCGGATGCTAAACCTGTTAAACAAAAACTTAGAAAAATGCATCCCAAAGTGGCTCTGCTAGTCAAAGGGGAGTTAGAAAAACTCTTGAATGTTGTTTTTATACAAGCTATTGATTATGTTGAATGGATCTCAAATGTAGTTCCAGTTACCAAGAAAGAAGCCACCAAAGTTAGGGTTTGCACAGATTTTAGAGATATTAACGTTGCATGCCCTAAAGATGATTTTCCTCTTCCAAACATGGATCAAATCATTGACTTTACTATCGGGAGTGGGATGATGTCCTTAATGGATGGATTCTCCGGTTATAATCAGATCAGGATAGCTCTTGAAGATCAGGCTAAAACAACCTTTATTACCCCCTGGGGTACCTTTTGTTGGAAAGTGATGCCATTTGGCTTAAAGAACGTAGGTGCAACCTATCAACGAGCTATGACTTATATTTTTCATGATATGATGCATGATATCCTACATGATTATGTAGATGATATTATAGCTCGCTCTATTAATGAAGATAATCATTTAGATGATTTGAGAAAAGTTTTTAATCGATTACGAGAATATCTTATTCGATTAAATCCAGCAAAATGCATATTCGGAGTTAAGTCCGGTAAACTATTAGGGGTTTTAGTTTCTTTACGTGGTATCGAAATCGACCCTCTCAAGATTGCGGCTATCATTGATATGCCCGCACCTACTAATATATCTGAGTTACGAAGTTTACAAGGTAAGCTTCAAGCCATCCGTCGCTTCATCGATAAGCTGGCGGACAAAATCGGTCCCTTTCTTAAACTCCTTAAGAAGGATGTCCCTTTTAATTGGGACGACGAATGTAGAGAAGCTTTTGAACTTCTCAAACAATACCTCCTTAATCCACCTGTGCTTTCACCGCCTAGACCTGATCGCCCATTTCTCCTATATATTTCAGCTTCAGATTCTGCCTTAGGAGCTATGTTAGCTCAGCTTGATGATGAAAAGAGAGAACGTGCTAATTATTATATTAGCCGAACCTTCATCAGTTATGAAACCCGCTACACAACATTAGAGAAACTATGTCTAGCAGTCGTGTTTGCTACGCAAAAATTATGCCATTATATGCTTAGTCAGAAAACTTATGTCATTGCTAAATATGATCCCTTAAGGTATCTCATGAGTCGACCTTATTTATCGGGTCGCACAGCCAAGTGGGTTCTTGCTCTAAGCGAGTTTGATCTCACATTCATAGGACAAAAGTCTGTTAAGGGTCAAATCATAGCGAGATCAATTAGTTGCTGCACCCTTAGAGTCTACCCATCCCCTCATCATTGAGTTTCCTGATGAATGCCTTCAATTAGAGGGAGACCATATTGAACAATGGTCCTTATACTTTGATGGAGCCCGATGCATGAGTGGGGCTGGTGCGGGTATTATTTTAATATCCCCACAAAAACATCTTATTCCTCTGTCCTTCAAATTAACATTTGCTTGCACCAACAATACTTGCTGAATATGAAGCTCTAATCCTTGGATTACGAGCTGCCTTGGCGCTAAAAATTAAACATCTGTTAGTTTTTGGTGATTCTCAACTTGTTATAAACCAAATTAATGAAGTTTATTATACCAGAGATGATAAAATATGCCCATATAAAGCCTATGTTTTACAATTAATGTCTCTATTTGATCAAGTTACCTTGGAAGCTATTCCTCGAACTTGCAACCGTGCGGCTGATGCTATGGCCGCAGTTGCATCTCTCCTGCCCTTGGAGTTAGATGACGAATATGCCACTATCATTATTCGTCGACTCCAGGAACCCGCTTCAAATAAGTCATGCTTAGAACCTTTGGATGTGTTTCTAATCAATGAAACTACTCCTGAACCTTGGTATACGGATATATTTGATTTTCTCCAAAATGGGACTTTCCCTGCCAATTCTAATAGAAACGAGCATCGGTTATTACGTAGACGAGCAAGTCGATTTGTAATAATTGGCAATACTTTATATAGGAGATCTTTTGAAGGTATCCTATTAAGATGTTTGAATTTAGAAGAATCCAAATCAGCCTTGAGTGAAGCCCACGATGGATCTTGTGGAGGACACTTCGGTGGTAGTGTCATTGCTAAAAAGCTCCTTAGGATAGGATACTTTTGGCCTACCATGGAGAATGATGCACATGATTATGTGCGCCATTGCGACAAGTGCCAAAAACATGCTGACCTTGTCCATGCGCCTGCACAAAAGCTGTAGGCTATTTCATCTCCTTGGCCCTTTTCAAAATGGGGTTTAGATATTATTGGCAAAATCAATCCTGTGTCATCTGATGGACACAAATTCATCATAACCGCCATTGAGTATTTCACGAAGTGGGTTGAAGCTATGCCTTTAGCTTCCTGCACTGGCACACAAGTCTCTAAATTTATTTTTAATCAAATCATTTGTAGGTTCGGAATTCTTGCAAATCTCATCTCTGATAATGGAACTTGTTTCAAAAATAAAGATGTTAAAAAATTATGCCAAAAATATAAGATTCAACATCGTTGGTCCACTCCCTATTATCCTCAGGGTAATGGTCAAGCAGAAGCATCTAACAAAACCTTAATCAAAATTCTCAAAATATTGGTCAATAAAGCTGGCCGTGACTGGCACATTCAGTTATATCCGGCCTTGTGGGCCTATCGAACTAGTGTTCGAACCCCCATTGGAACTTCACCTTTTGTTTTGGTTTATGGTGTCTGAAGCCGTTTTTCCCTTTGAATTAGAAGTTCCTTCTTTGGCTCTACTACTTCAAGATACCGAAGTAGGAGATGAATATCAGTGTGGCAGACTCGAGTCAGTTGGAACTCCTAGATGAAAAATGCATCAATGCTTTGGAGCATCTCCGTGCCTACCAAAACAAGCTTAAAAGATCATATGCTAAAAAAGTTCGTCATCGATCCTTTGAGATCGGCGACCTTGTTTTAAAAGAAAATAAAAAAAATACTAATGCAACTAAGGACCTTAAAGGTAAATTTGAGCCCAAGCTGGCTTGGACCATACATTATCTCTGCTAAATTTGAATCGGGAGCATACAAATTATCTACCTTAGATGGTAAAGAACTTAAAGAACCCATGAATATTTTGCATCTTAAACGTTACTATGTATAAATTTGGTCATTTCATCCTTGTATATATTTGTTTAAAATATTTCAAAATCACTATCTTGTATTTCTTTCAATTTATAAATTCAAAAACACCAAAAACATTCATAATCATCAAAATCTTCAAAACTATTTGTTGTATTTATTTATGGCACTTGTTAATTCTTTCAAAAACAAAAAAAATAATAAAAATAAAAACAACAATATTCTTGACTCTTTCGAAACCAAAACAATATAAAGAAGAAAGAGAGAGTCAACATTCTCAAAACTTCTCAAAAAGTATTTATATATATATATTCTTACAAATGTTGCAGTTATATGTTTCAAATTATTTTGGATAAATTAGCATTTATTTGGAATCCCTCACTTTCACACTCACAAAAATAAATATCTTGATTTTATATGGCATGATTACTAATCTCTCTTATATCAAAGTCCACAAAATTCAATTAAATAAAGTTTGAGCATAGAGAATTGATCTTGTTATTTACTTAAACCAAGCACATCTTTTCACAATAAAATGATTATATTTGTAATTTCCATGCTTTGCTACATAGTAGAAGTGGTTTCTTGAGCGAAAAGTTTCCCCTGCTATCCTATCATGCACATGGTCTAGAATCTTTGAGAATTGGCAAAAGGACAAGCTCACCCCTACCCAGAATAAAAATCCCTTGCTCTACTGCTAATCCGAGCAAGTATCCCTAGCATAGAAAGAAAAAGCAAAGTTCAAAAGAAAAAGAAAAAAAGAAAAAAGTTATTTTATATCATTATTTTCAACAATATCAAGCAAAAATACAAAAGAAAAGCAAAAGAAAAAAAGAAAGCAAAAGCAAAAGCAATAAAATCCCTTTCCCTACCCTTTGAAAAGAAAAGAAGGGTTGATGAGCTTGAATCCCTGGAATTCTCAATTATTCGAAAACTGTGAGGTAAGCCCCATAACAGGTGGTTTGTGCCCAACCTGCTTGGCCTTGGGTAACTCCTAGCGTGGCGATATGTCTGTCACATTAGCGACCTTCTTTTGTACAGACCTATGTCTGCTTATGGATTAGCTAGCTCTTGATAATCCGACTTACATAGTAGTCTAGTATGGTTATATGCATCTACATCATGGTTAATGAACACTTATTTGGTTCATTCAAATCACTTGTATCATATTATCTTGCTCAAAACTGGTAAATGAACATAGCAATTGCACACACATTTTATATTTGAGAGATTTTGTGTATCATTATGATAAATCAAGATTGGAAATGAATTCACATATGCACATGGGATTCCTTATAAATCTAACTTTTGTCTTTAAGATACTTTGAAATATTTTTTGCAAATTGTTTGGAATAATTCATTTTCTTCTTTAAAGTACAATTGTTTAGTCTAAAGACAACTACATGCATAATAGAAAAATCAAAATTTCTTTCAAAACCATACAATCAAAACAAAAAAAAAAAAAAATATATATATATATATATTATTGACTTTCGTGACGATGGTATAGTTCCAAAACCAAAATTGGAATTTTATGCCTAGCGCAAGTCCTCATCTTCATATTTTCTGTTTATTAAAAAATCAACCATGCAATAAAACTATCTCTTTTTGGATTTCGCGATGATGGTATAAGTCTATACCTACATATTCTATGCCTAGCGCAAACCATTGTAACAATTTTTATTCCCCATTTATTTAAAAATCATGAAAACCATATGACTTAAATCATTCTATTATACAATTATGTTTTTAAACAAAAAGCATGCACATTATCATTATTTCATGTCATTATGTCAACCTTCAATTTTGCAATGATGGTATAATTCCTAGGGAATTATCCAAAAATTTTATCACACTTAGGAATTTATGCCTAGCAAAAATCATTTTAACATTATTTCATGCATACTATTTTTATGAAAATCTGAAAACAAACCATCATCATCATCATTTGCACCATTGCACCAAAGTCTTAAGACAGTCTCTTAAGCACTCTTTTACTTTTTAACAATATTTCTATATTGGGATTAGCTTGACGACCGAGTGAGCGGCGACTCCATGAAATGGTCTATAATAGCGACAATGTCCTTTGAAATTATTGTTAGAAGTCTCTTTTTATTTTTTATCACATTACATCACAAACAACCAATTTGTTACATCAGATTATTTCATTTAAAATCTTACAACATGACATCCAAATCATAATATTTCCAATGACATAATTACATGAATCCTACATCATCAAATCAATCAATCAAACATAAAAGCATCATAAAAATACATAAGACACAAGTCATATGATCAAAAAATATCTCATCTCATATATATATCAACAATATATACATCATCTCAAAACTGGATTGGTATGCCACAATCTATACCTCGGCATACTCAATCCTCTATCAAAAAATAATAAATACTATATATCAATCTGTACAATGTCGTGCAGTAGTCTAGCCTCGAGAACCCCTCGAGCTCTCAGCCTCATCTCCTCCCCTGCCCTGAGGTGGACGAGGTGGCCCCATCGTAGTATGAGTGGTACTACGAGTCCTAGTCGTCGATCGAGATGAAGTCCTCGATGACCCAATCTGATCGGATCTACGATGTTAGCCGAAGTGGTAGTCTATCCTCCTCTGGCACCATCTGATAGTATAATGTCTAGTAGAAAGTGATTTGGGCAATAGCCCATGCTAGCTCCCCAGTGCTCGCCCCTCCGCCCCGTGCTCTGAGGCATGCAATCTCATCTCTGAGCTGTGTCACCTCAGCTCGGTGTCGTGCAGCCTCCTCCTGTAGGGTCTACACCTATGCTTGGAGATGGATTGTCTTCGCTCGGAGAGTCGTTGTCTCGCTACTCTCCCTAGTGTCAACACCCTTGCCCTTATCGGGCGATGGTGGCCTCTCTCTCTATGGAGAAGGGGGTCTCTCCGCCCTCCTCTCCCGTTGTCGTGGCCTCTCCTATGCCTGTGGCCTCCTCTGCTCTCTCTCGTCATGACCCTGGGCCGCCTCCATAGCCGCCTGGCATCGCCTCCCTATCCGATGCACAACTATGTGAATCGGACCCTGAGCCCTCGTCATCTGAGGAGGGCGGATGCCTATGTACCAGGCATCGTAGCCATCGGCTACCCCTGCATCGTCCCCATCCATTGGCTGAATGGGGGCATCGTCCAAGTCTTGACTCTAGAAGCGTTGCATATCTGGAGCCCCACTCACTATAGTGTTATCTCGGATAGTTCAAGAAAACTCGTAATCCTTGAGAGATGGGATCCCCTGCTGTAGACCGAACTATCACAAAACTCGGTCGTAGCGGTGGAGCTCCACCTCTCCCCTCTCCATCCTTAGCTAGCAGACTCGCCTAATGTGAGCCAGCTCTTGTCCATCCTCGGCCCACCCTGGGTGCTCTCTCCATGGCCTCCAGGTGATCTGATCTAGGACAAGGTCATCCAGCAGTCTCCGGGACATCGATAGATCAATCCATTGCTGTGACCCTCTTCGAGCCACCAGTAGAAAGCTCGGGGCCTCTCCCCATCAATCCCTATCAAAGGAAGCCCTATCGGCCTCCGCACTACAATGTGCTCCCAACACCAAACCTATAGGAGCGATGTCATAACTAGACATCGACCGCCCTTGTACACGACCCCATGCAGGATCCTGTACAATCGACATAGAACAAAGCTGCCCCAAGAGAATCTGTAACCATGGTCTCGCATGTCGTAGATCACATCTGCTAGCACCCATGGTACCCTACACCCACTCTGGTGGCACAGCAAAAGTCCACCCACCACTCCGGCCAAAACCTGTGTGAGTCTAGATGCCCCAGGCATCTGACGCAGCGCCTCGATGTTCACTCCGCCCTTCTCCAGGGCGAAGCTCGGGTCACCACACAACCGCATCATAGCATGGCCCTGATTGGCCGTAGGAGTGATCAACCATCCTTGTATGGGGATTCTCAGAATCCTCCATACATCCTCTAATGTGGGAGTCATCTCCCCTGTAGGTAACCAAAAATAGGAAGAACCCGGATACCACCTCTCTGCCAGGGCTGTCAGTAGCCCCATGTCTGTAGAAACTTGTGGCATTTCTGCCACATGCTGTAAGCTGGCTTGAGCCAGCTGATCCCGCTCTGCCTGTGATAGAGCGGCCAAGTCATCTCTCAACCCCCATATTTCCATTCTCTGCTCTTTAGTAAACCTCTCTGCAACATAAACAACAAAACAATAAAAATCATTAATAAAAACTCAAGTGATTAATAATGCAAGTTAAAATCAGTTCAATTTTATACAAATGATGATATCGTCCACTATTGGACGATATCGTCCCAAATTTGAGCACAATCGTCTCCGATTTTGCAAGCCGAAATCGTCCCTTAATTTTAGAAATCGTCCCCCTTTCGCCGATTTCGCCCTTAGACGAAATCGACGAACTTGAGACGATTTCGTCCCGACGATGTCGACGGCCCAAAAATGGCCGTGATGCTCAAAAATTGATCAAAATTCACCTAAAAAGCATGTAAATTCAACTTAAACCATTCTAAGCTAAGTTTAGACTCTTACCCGTAGCCTGCGTCGGACCTCTATCGATCTGTGCGCTGTCTCCACCATTTTTGCTTGCAGAGCTCTAAAAACCAAAAAAATGAACAGTAAAAATGAATTAGGGTTTTACCCTATTTTTCTTAATTTTATTCAAAACATAATTAAAAACATTTTAAAATTTTGCTTTTTCGCGTTTTTACCTCAAACGTTCGATTTGGGTAAAAACACGGAGGGGGCACCATAGTAATCTGTCGTACGATTCGACCAAGAATCGTCGCCTAAAAATGGGAATAATTTTTGCTTTCTCGTAGATCGAGAAGAACTCATCTTTAATGCATTTTCTTTAAAAAATTCGCTAAAGAGGGGGCAAAATGTAGCACCCTAAAATTGGCGCAGTGAAATCTTAATAATTACAATTACTCTAGTAAATAATTCAAATTCAAATTTTAACCTCCAAAACCGCTCCCAAACCATCGTGTAATCCGTTTCCTCCTTTCCCATGCCATTTTTAGAGTTTGTTTTGACCGTTTGACGATATCGTCGTCGATCAGACGATATCGCCTCAGATCGGACGATTTCGTCTGGACTAGGACGTCCAGACGATCTTGTCCCAAAACTAATTTTTCTCAATTAGCTTCTGTTCCAACGGCGTCTCTAATCCGGGCAGAAGCGTGTCTACGTCGTTAGAGACCCTCCCCGTTGGAGATCTCCCAAATAGGGATGATCTCCAACCTCCTAACCTCCCTCCTAAGCTTATTTAATCCTAAGCCCTCCCCTTAGCATCCCCCTGGCTGATAATTCCTGTAACTTGACTTCACACGCATTAAGACATCCTAAATTGCTATTTGCATTAGTTCTATCCAAATTTTGTTGCAGGTACCTTAGTATTTTTCAGTCGGAGCAAGCTTACATCGTCGCAGACGATCCTGTTCAGATCGGAGGCGATCCTGTCGAATCAGAGACGATTTCGTACCAATGCGAGACGATTTCGATTGCAGTCAACATTGGGGGCAATCAGTGCCCAAAGTTTGCATTTCTTCATCTTTTCTCTGCTGTTTTATTCTGCAATTAGCTAGTTTATTTATTATTTTATGCTATCTTGCATTTTGGAGTTCACCCATCTAGATCAAATGCATAATTAAGTCATAATTGTCATTAAATCAGTATAATGCATTCATATTTCTGTTTATAATTCTCAGTTTGATATTGTTATTGTCATTTTACATTGTTTCCCTATGTTAGCATTGTTGTATTTTCTGTGTTTTGCACCTATTTCTCTGTTTGCAGGTCTCTGAAGAATTCGTCTGATGAATTCGTCAGATCTCAGACGATCTTGTCTGATAGCAGACGATCCTGGTCAAATCAGAGGCGATCCTGATCGCTTCAAGAATCAGAATCTTCATCAGACATCCGGATCAGGTATGATCTTTTAATATTGCTTAATTTCTCTATTTTCTGTCTTAATTCTATTTTCTGTATTCATTTAATCTGCATCTTCATATAGAATAGCTTAGACGCATTTTGGCCAAACCTAGGACTTGAATGTTTAAGGCTAAAACTGAACACATCAAACACATTCCCAACCTAGGCGTGGAAACTGCCATTAAATGTTTCCTGGTGAACCCACCATCCATCGAAAAATCACCATAATACACCTCCCCCGAGAGGCGGGACCTTCGCAAGGCCTCTCAGTCCGAGGTACCGCGCCATCCTTTTCACATCCCCCTTTCGGGCATGGATCCTATAGCCTGAAGGTAAGGGTGTGAAAAATTTGGAGCGATACAATCATCCTAAGCCAAACACTCATGATACAGATACCACATGATATTCTTGGCCTTCAGCCCAGTAAAAGTAATAGTGTAGTGGGAAATCTCCCCTGCATGAGGATGGCTCTTGCGCTCCTCATGCCCTCGAGCCCATATAACAACATAGCACTACATCTGTGCCTCAATAACTGTAATCTTGGTAGGAATCCCCTTGGGATGATCTACCTTGATGTTCTCCCATACCAAAACCTGTAGAAGAAAACTACAAGCAATGCTGATGCGACCTCGCTAGAGGATATGATACAAATCATCATAGCACTAAGCCAACAAAGACCTACCCCACACATAGATGATGGGCTCCTAGATATCCATCAGATCTTGTACCACTGTAAGGAGATTCGATGGGAACCTCAGGACTAAACAATCTGGAATAAGAATATTGCTAATGACCATCATAAATACTATGTGCCTCCCTAAGAAGACCTCACGATACCAGCGTATGATAGATACACCACAAGATTTGGTGTCCTTGAAGGCATCTACAACACGTATTCCAAAAACCCAAAGAAAGACAGTGTCATGATCATTAGTTTCTAAAGAAACAATGACCACTCCATCAAAGGGGATCCAAAATATCCTATACACATCCTCCGGCATGATAGTCATCTTGCCGGTAGGAAGGTGGAAGGTATTAGTCCGAGAATCCCATCGATGCACCAGGACCATGAGGTAAACCTGATCGAACATAATATAGGGTAGCCTAGTGATAAAATGTAGCTCACAGGCTTTGAGCCAATCCTAGTACATATCATTTAGGAGTGTGAGAAGGTCATTCATGAGCTTCGGTTCATGAGACTGAGCAGTAAGAATCTAAGAGAAAAAGAGAAAAAAGCATAACTACAATGCATCTAAGGCATAAATTGCTATAAAACATGGAAAATGGTGCACATAATAACAAAACTATCCTAAGCCCAAGCAAAGAGAAATAATGCAACTAGTCAGGTAGCACAATGCAAGGAAGTAACTCAAAATTTTAGAAAAGTCAACATAATCACCTTGCAAGAGTTCAAAAGCTTACATAAGGCATTCGGCTGCTATCACCTACAGCGGCCAAAAATTAGCCGCTCTAAGCGACAATGACCAAACCACAGACCAAGATAGCCACTCTGAGCAGCAGTGCCCAATGGATGACATGACAAACCCATGAACCCTAGGCCAAAGATACCAAATTTTTTGAAAAATGAGCAAACATGGAGACCAACCCATCTCAACAAATCCTAAACTAGACCTAACTACGGGTTTGGTTTGTTACCAACAAATTTAATGAGGTTCTTGTAACGATTACTTAATGTGGTTTATTTTACCCAAAAATGAAATAGATAGGGTCAAGGTTTGAGAGAATACCCGAGAAGCTCCAGCTCCTTCGCTTGTAGATGTCTCTCCCTGCGCAACCATGGCCTCTAAATCACAACAGTGCTCCAAATAATAGAAGTTACTTTCACTACATAGCTCTAAAACGTAAACTAACAACTGGTGAAAGTGAAAAGTCAAAACCCTAGGCTTACTTTTTGTATTCTTAAATTATGCCTTGGCCATTGCTATCATCAATGACCCACATTTCTTGGCTGCTTAGGATGAGAGCTGCCACGGGCAGGCATTTGGGGGTTGCTGGACCTAACAACGACCAATAACCTAGACAAAAAAGTAGGATTTCTCTCCATGGGAAGCATCAAAAACATTAAATAAATACATTTTGATGACTCATGGTTATCATAATGTTCAAAATAACAAAAAATTACATAAAAACAAATCTTAAGTAAGCTTCATATTCAGTTATTTGCTCTATAAACTCGATGGTTGTAGCGATTTGCATTCCATGCAACTCGATGAGATGAGTAAGTCACCATAGAGCTACTCGGGGCAAAATATTCATTTTGGAATTATGATGCATCACCTCAACCCCGAAGAAGACCAAGATGGTCGGACTGATCCATGGGTACAATGGAATCATCCTAATTCTCCTATGACACCAAAAACACTGAGCCAAGTGATTCAATACGAACATAAATATGATCTCTCACCCTAACTCCCTAAGAAGGCTATTTATGGCTGGATCGCTCCTCGAGATAAGGATGAGTGATCATCATAAACAAGTAAAATCACACTTGGATGGGGGTCACCCATTAAATAACAAACACTAGAAAGGAACCAAACTTAGCCAAAATGGTCAAACAACTTGTCGCTTCATTCATCGTCTTTCCCTCACTAGTTTATTTATGTGAGGGGGGTAGTTCAAGTCTTCAAAATAATCATAATTAAAATCAATAAAAGATCACTCGATTATGTCAAAATTGCATTCGTCCTATGAATCATTGCATCCAAAAAATTACATAACTTCCCCATTTTTTGGAAACATAAGCAAACATGGCATCTTCAATTTGTAGCTCTCCTACCAGTCGAATCTGATTGTAGCAACAGAAGCTACTCGATTGAGTCTGAGGAGTGAGTGCAATTGAATATGTGCAAGACCTGTGCTAAGTAAAGCCTTCCAAACATTGAAGCAATAATTCAAGGATGAGTGCTGTATTGCATGATTAGGCCATCCAGCATTGATCATATCAATGATCATCATACACCCTACGAACATAGCAATCTATGTTTTTTCTCTGTGCTGTGTCTTTCACTCAGTGCATCACAAAAAGGGGTATATGTAGACACTTAAAACATGTCATGTTCAGGGAGACTACTCACATAGGCACAATCATAGGTCATGTGACTAAACCTTGGGATCTTCCAAGTGTCAAAAGTGGTTCTAGCCACTCATATGGGGCATTTTTAGCCCATCCAAGCCTGGTCGCTGTAGACTAGAGCGACCAAAATCCAACCGCTGTAGCTTAGAGCAACCAATCCTTAGTCACTGTAGACAACAATGGCTAAGCTTTAAATGAATTTTTCTACCCATCCAACCTAATATCGGGTGGAAGTGACAATCTACATGTAATAAGGATGAGCAGGGACATCTTTGCATTTCTCCTCACAGCCAGTCTACATGGAAGACTCCAGTCTTGATTTAGACTTCAATTAAACATATAAAAATAAAGAGCTTCTCATGCTAACACCCAGTACACATGAGGTATTTAGTCCTAGGGTTTGAAAATTGACCTAGGGATTTAAATAATTTATAGGAGCAAACCTAAAAGCACTAGGGGACCTTCTTTGATCAATTAGGGGACCTTATTAGACCTCCTTTTATCAATCAAAGAGAGAGAACATCATACATCAAAACTTTGAATAGGTTGGATCATTGAGGAGAGCTTCTAGAGACTTGGAGAGCTTCCCTTGGAGATCGATTCTTGTAGCGGAGCCCTATCGTATTGGAGGGCAAATCTAAACACATAAGGTAATAATTTTAACATTAGTAGCATACTTGAGCCTATAGCCATTGGATCAATAGGAGGAGATTTCACCTTAGCGGCCACTGTCCTAGACCGTGGCCCACAACCTAGTCTAGGGTTTTAGGTGTTATTTTCTTTCATTCTACTTTCTCGTTCATTTCATTAGCATAGGCTTTATTTCAGTTATTCACATTCATAGTACTAGTTCATTGCATTTTTTTCTATTGAGCTTATTCGTTTCTAACAACCTCATCCAGGGAGGCAATCTCGGACATCTAAGTGTGTGTTGTTGTTTCATTGATTTCAAGGCTACAGGTTCATCGGGAAAATATGCAACATATGAAAGCAAGAGGATCCCTCTAGCAATCATACCTAGAGAAGGAGGCATATGTAAGCCCTCATACATTTCTATGTGCATCATCGAGAATCCTGATAAAGCGTGCCCCCTGTATGAGGGGATATTTTATACACCTACTGCCCTCTTTGTGTGTAACCAAATCTTGGGAATATCAATACAAAAATCATTCATTCATTTATTTCTTCACATTATGGTTATATCTACTTTATGCATTTCATTTATTGCATGTTTAAACATTAAATGATTCAATTGAATCACAAGTGGAGTAGTTGGTGGATGACACACCGCTTCCCAGGGTCGCTACACCTAGGCAAGCACAACCTCTTCCTCAAACCCTGGGGGGAGGATTTCGATCATGAGATGTAGAGCATTAACATGACTCCTATCTGGGTTCATATCCCTAATATTCCCACCTAGTTTTTCCATGAGTATTTCCTAAGAGTTATTACAAAAACTATAGGGTAACTGGTAGCAATCGATCATTCTACCTTGTCCAGGTCAAGTATGATGCATGCAAGAATATGCATAAATGCTAATATTGAATCTGATCTCCCCACCTTCATGGAAATCAAATATGGAAAGTACCTAAGGAAGCAACCGATAGAATATGAGAACAATTTGGCCTTCTATATGGAGTGCTGAACTCAGGGCCACCTTAGGAATCAATGCCCAAGTTTGGAAACCCACAAAGAAGTACCAAAGAAACCTGATTCAAGAGGGTTGAAAGGTAGAGGCTACATAAGGAATCAAGGAGTTCAACTCCTACTAAGAAAAGGAGTCTACAAGGACCAAGAGAACCAGGTAAGCCTTTTGATACCCAGTCATGATAAATTTCAAATTATAGCTGAGGTTGAGGTCGAGGGAGAAAATATGATTGAAGGAATGATGGATCCTATGCTAGACCTCCCAAAAAATCTGGAGTCCCCCTCAAGATCAGGGCCCTCAAATGCCCCCTCAATTTACCCCTCAAATGTCCCCCCAATTTGCCCCCCTCCAAACTGTCCTTATAACATACCCAATAACTCAAGAGATTATAGACAGAGCATGGAGGAAGAAGATGCTAGGACTAAAATCATAGAAATGATAGTGAATGAAGGGTGTTCTAGCCCCATCCTTCAGCAAATTGCACCTCCAAAATTTAGTCCAAAATATACAAGGAGTTCGGTGAAATCTCCCATTGACTACGAAAACAAAAAAAGAGGGGAAGAATTTTTGAGGCTGAACAGTATAGAATCAGGCTTGAAAATGAGATTGCAAATGGGACACAAAGGACACTTTTTTCTCAAGTTATCATAAACAAAGAGGATAACAAATCCAACAAACCTCCTCCACCTCAGGGTAGGGGGAGAGGGAAGAACTCCAAGCAATCTAAATTAAGGTACTCTCATGGAATGTGAGAGGCCTTAATGGTCCACTCAAATAAAGGGTGGCTAACTCATTAAGGAGAGAAATGAACCCTACAATATTCTTATTACAAGAAACAAAAATAGATGAAGTTCTATCAAAAGAAATTGTAGCTAAAATATGGCAGCAAGGGGAAGTGGCCTTTAAGTTAGCTAGAGGATCCTCTAGATATCTAATGGTTTTGTGGGATCCAAGGAAACTGGAAGGCAGAGTCATTCAAGCAGATGATATGGTCCTAAGTGTGTTGTTTCATGACATGGACAACAACCTATCATGGATTTTGTCAAATGTCTACAATTCCAAAACTTTTCAAGGGATAATATCCTTGTGGGAATATCTGAGTCACATGAAAGAGGATTTCCATAACATCCCATGGGTGGTAGAAGGGGACTTTAACACACCCCTCTATCCCTTAGATAAAATATGAGGGTCAGGTATACCCTCCAGGAGCATGGATGAGTTCAATGAGTTCATAAATGCCAACAATATCATGGAAATCAAGCTAAAATATTCTAAGTACACATAAAGCAATAGACGAGTGGGGAGTCAACTCATCCAAGAGAGATTGGATAGGTTACTATTGTCCCAGGCAACCATCATAGTCTTTGGAGATTCAACCCTCCACCCACTCCCCAGGATAGCGTTAGACCATAGTCCCATCCTTCTAAATGTGCCACAAGCCTATTCCTTTAGGAGACATTTATGCTTCAAGGTGATGTGGATAAAGCATCATGACCTAAGAGACCGCATCAACCAATGGTGGCAACAATCCTTCCAGGGAAGTCCTTCCTATAAAATTTCCCAAAAGCTGAGGATGGTGAAGGACAACCTTAAAATATGGAACAAGGAGGTATTTGGGAACCTTTTTGAGAACAAGAAAGCTATGGGAGAAATATTTTTAGGCATAAAAAAAATTCAAAATGGAGCTTGTGACGAAGCAACCAGGACAGAGGAAAGAAACACACTAGCTGAATATCACAACATTTTGGATTATGAGGAGACTTTTTGGAGGTAGAAATACAGAGCCATATGGCTGAAGGAAGGCGACTCCAATTCCAAATTCTTCCATGTCACCACCCTGAGGAATAGAAGCAACAACAGGATCAAGGAGCTGACTAAAGGGGATGGCACTACCACCCAAGACATCCATGAGATCAGAGATGAAGTTGTCTCTTACTTTAGCTCCCTCCTTGGAGATGAAACCCCGTGCTTGGCCACTACTAAAGAGTCCATGCTATAATTCATTCCTTAATTTATCAACAGTGACATCAATGACAAAATTAATTCACCTTTCTCAAATGAGGAAATTTGAATGGCCCTTTTCTACATGGACCTTGATAAGGCCCCAGGCCTAGATAGATTCCTACCTCATTTCTTTCAAAATTTTTGGGACGTTGTAGGGTCAAATGTTTGTCCAGCTATCCAAGAATTTCAATCCTCCAAGCATATCCCCTGAAGTTTCAATTCAAATTTCATTGCTCTCATATCGAAAGGAACAACCCCCAAATCCATGGTAGATTTTAGACCAATTAGTCTCTGCAATGTTACTTTTAAAATATTCAAAAAAACTATAGCCAATCGCATGAAAGAAATTCTGCCATTAATCATTGACCCGTGCCAAGGAAGTTTGGTTCAAGGGAGATCAATCCTAGATGGATTCATAACAATTCATGAGGCCCTCCATTCAGTGTCTCAGACAAAAAAGGCTACTTTTACCCTAAAATTGGACATGAATAAGGCCTATGACCGTATCAACTAGGAATTTGTTAATGCCAATTGTTAATGGGTGTATCGCTCCAAATTTTTTGCATCCTTACCTTCAGGCTATAGGATCCGTGCCCGGAAGGAGGATGGGAAAAGGATGGCGCGGTACCTCGGATTGAGAGGCCTTGCGAAGGTCCCGCCTCTCGGGGGAGGTGTATTATGGTGATTTTTCGATGGATGGTGGGTTCACCAGGAAACGTTTGAATGGCAGTTTCCACGCCTAGGTTGGGAATGTGTTTAATGTGTTCAATTTTATCTTTAAACATTCGAGTCCTAGGTTTGGCCAAATGAATCTAAGTTGTTCTATTATGAAAATGCAGACTAAATGAAATACAAAAAACAAATTTGAACAAAAATAGAGAGAAAGAGCTAAATTAAAGAGCCATACCTGATCCGGATGTCTGATGGAGATTCTGATTCTTGAAGCAGTCAGGATCGCCTCTGATTTGATAGGATCGTCTGCTATCAGACAAGATCATCTGAGATTTGATGAATTCGTCAGAGACCTGCAATCAAAGAAGTAGACACAAAATGCAAAAAATGCAACTATTCTAACAGAGGGCAATGATGTAGAATAACATCAATAACATTAAAATGATGATAATAAGCAAAATACGAGTGCACTACAATGATTTGATGACAATTGGTGACTTAATTATGCATTTAAAGCTACATGGGTGAACTCCAAAATGCAAAATAGTAAAAAATAATAAATAAACTAGCTAATTGCAAAATAAAACAACAGATGAAAAGAGGAAAATGCAAACTCGGGGCACTGATTGCCCCCAATGATGATTGCAATTGAAATCGTCTCGGATTTGTACAGGATCGTCTCCGATTCGAACAGGATCATCTCGCGACGATGTGAGCTTGCTCCAGCTGAAAAATGACTAAGGTTCCTGCAAGAAAATTGGATAGAACAAGTGCAGATGGTAATTCAGGATATTCTAGTGCGCGTGAAGGTCGAGTTACAGGAAAATTCAGCCAGGGGAAGGTTAAGGGGAGGGCCTAAGTTTAAATAGGCTTAGGAGGGAGGTTAGGAGGTTGGAGATCATCCCAATTTGGGAGATCTCCAACGGGGAGGGTCTCTAACGGTGCAGACACGCTTCTACCCGGATTAGAGACGTCGTTGGAACAGAGGCTAATTGAGAAAAATTAGTTTTGGGACAAGATCGTCTGGACATCCTAGTCCAGACGAAATCGTCCGATCTGAGGTGATATCGTCTGATCGGCGACGATATCATCAAACGGTCAAAACAAACTCTAAAAATGGTGCGAGAAAGGAGGAAACGGGTTAAACGACGGTTTGGGAGCGGTTTTGGGGGTTGAAATTTGAATTTGAATATTTACTAGAGTAATTGTAATTATTTAAGGTTTTATTGCGCCAATTTTAGGGTGCTACATTTTGCCCCCTCTTTAGCAAATTTTTCGAAGAAAATGCGTTAAAGATGAGTTCTTCTCGATCTACGAGAAAGCAAAAATTATTCCCATTTTTAGGCGACGATTCTAGGTCGAATTGTACGACAACTTACTATGGTGCCCCCTCCGTGTTTTTACCCAAATCGAACGTTTGAGGTAAAAACGTGAAAAAGCAAAATTTTAAAATGTTTTTAGTTGTTTTTGAATAAAATTAAGAAAAATAGGGTAAAACCCTAATTCATTGTTACTGTTCATTTTCCTAGTTTTCTAGTTTCTAGAGCTCTGGAGACAAAATGGTCGAGACAACGCACAGATCGACAGAGGTCCGACGCGGGCTACGGGTAAGGGTCTAAACTTAGTTTAGAATGCTTTACTTTAGATTTTAATGCTTTTTAGATTAGATTTGATTGATTTTTGAGCATCGCGGCCATTTTTGGGCCGTCGACGTCGTCGAGACGAAATCGTCTCGATTTTGCCGAAATCGTCTCGATATCGCCGATTTCATCCGAGGGCGAAATCAGTGATAGGGGGACGATTTCATCAAAAAGGGGACGATTTCGACTGGCAAAATCGGAGATGAATTTGCTCAAATTGAGGACGATATCATCCAATTGTGGACGATATCATCATTTATGAAATTGAACTTATTTTAACTTGCATTTTTAATTAATGATTTATTAATGATTTTTATTGTTGATTTTGTTTATGTTGCAGAGAGGATTACTAAAGAGTAGAGAATGGAAATACGGCGGGCTAAGGGATGACTTGGCTACCCTGTCTCAGGCAGAGCGAGATCAGCTAGCACAGGTCGACTTGCAGCATGTGGCAGAGATGCCACAAGTTTCTACAGATATGGGGCTATTGACAGCCCTAGCAGAGAGGTGGTATCCGGGTTCTTCCTATTTTTGGTTACCGACAAGGGAGATGACTCCCACACTAGAGGATGTATGGAGGATTTTGAGGATCCCCATACAAGGACGGTTGATCACTCCTACGGCCAACCAGGGCCATGCTATGATGCGACTGTGTGGCGATCCGAGCTTCGCCCTAGAGAAGGGCAGAGTGAACATCGAGTCGCTGCGCCAGATGCCTGGGGCATCTAGACTCACACGAGTTTTGGCCGGGGTGGTAGGTGGACTTCTGCTATGCCACCAGAGCGGGTGCAGGGTACCATGGGTACTAGCAGATGTGGTCTATGACATGAGAGACCACGGATACAGGTTTGCTTGGGGGAGCTTCGTGCTCTGCCGATTGTATAGGATCCTTCATGGGGTCGTGTACAAGGGCGGCCGATGTCTGGTTATGACATCACTACTATAGGTTTGGTGCTGGGAGCACATCATGGTGCGAAGGCCGATAGGGCTTCCACTGACAGGGATTGATGGGGAGAGGCCCCGAGTTTTCTACTGGTGGCTCCGAAGAGGGGCACAACGACGGATAGATCTACCAGTGTCCCGGAGACTACTAGATGACCTCGTCTTCGACCAGATCACCTGGAGGCCTTGGAGAGATCATCCAGGGTGGGCCGAGGATGGACAAGAGTTGGCTCGCATCAGGCGAGTCTACTGGCTGAGGATGGAGAGGGGAGAGGTGGAGCTCCACCGGTATGATCGAGTTTTGAGGCAGTTCGGTCTACAGCAGGGGATCCCATCTCTGAGAGACTACGAGTTTTCCTGGACTATCCGAGATAACACTACAGTTAGCGAGGCTCCAGATATGCAGTGATTTTGGAGTCAGGATGTAGATGATGCCCCCATTCAGCCAGTGGATGGGGACGACATTGGGGTAGCCGATGGCTATGATGCCTGGTACATAGGCATCCGCCCTCCTCGAATGACAAGGGCTTAGGGCCCAATCCATGCAGTTGTGCATCGGATGGGGAGGCGACACCAGGCAGCCATTGAGGCAACACAGGGTCACGATGGGAGAGAGCAGAGGAGGCCACAAGTGCAACAGAGGCCATGGCAGTGGGAGAGGAGGGAGGAGAGACCCCCTTCTCCATAGAGAGAGAGGCCACCATCGCCTGATAAGGGCAAGGGTGTGGACACTAGGGAGAGTAGTGAGACGGCTGACTCTCCGAGCGAAGACAGTCCATCTCCAGGCACAGGTGCAGACTTTGTAGGAGGAGGCTACATGACATCGAGCAGAGGCTACATAGCTCAGAGATGAGGTTGCATGCCTCAAAGCACGAGGCGAAGGAGCGAGCATGTAGGAGCTGGCACGGTCGATTGCTCAGACCGCGTTCTACCAGGGTATCTACTTCCAGATGGTGCTAGAGGGTTAGAGGGTACAACTGCCAGCCGACATTGCTGACCCGATCAAGATTGGGTCATCGAGGACTTCATCTCGATCGACGACTAGGACTCGTAGTACCACACATACTACGATGGGGCCACCTCGTCCACCTCAGGGCGGGGGAGGAGATGAGGCTGAGAGCTCGAGGGGTTCTCGAGACACTACATAGAGGATATATGATTGAGAGGATTGAGTATGCCAAGATGTAGATTGTGGCATACCAATCTATTTTTGAGATGATGTACATATATTTGATATATATATAGATGAGATATTTTTTTGATCATATGACTTGTCTTATGATAATACGTTTGTATGATGCTTTTAATGTTTTGAGTGTGATTGATTTAATGATTCATGTAATTATGTCATTTGGAAATATTATGGTTTGTAATGTCATGCTTTAAAATTTAAATGAAATAATCTGATGGAACAAATTGGTTGTTTGTGATGTGATTTGATAAAAAATAAAAGGGACTTTTAACAATAATTTCAAAGGACATTGTCGCTATTATAGACCATTTCATGGAGTCGCCGCTCACTCGGTCGTCAAGCTAATCCCAATATAGAAATATTGTTAAAAGTAAAAGGGTGCTTAAGAGACTGTCTTAAGACTTTGGTGTGATGATGCAAATGATGATGATGATGATGATTTGTTTTTCAGACTTTTCATGAAAATATTATGCATGAAATATTTTAAAATGATTTTTGCTAGGCATAAATTCCTAAGTGTGATAAAATGTTGAATAATTCCTTAGAAATTATACCATGGTTGCAAATTTGCAGTTTGACATAATGACATGAAATAGTGATAGGTGTTTGTTTGTTTTTAAAGCATAATTGTATAACAGTAATGATTTAAGTCATATGGTTTTTTTATGATTTTTAAATAAATGGGGAATAAAAATTGATACAATGGTTTGCGCTAGGCATAGAATATTTAGGTATAGACTTATACCATCATCGCGAAAATCAAAGAAGAAAATAGATTGTTTTATTGCATGGTTGATTTTTAATTTTTGAAAAATAGAAAAATATGAAGATGAGGACTTGCGCTAGGCATAAAATTCCAATTTTGGTTTTGGAACTATACCATCGTCGCGAAAGTCGACAATATATATATATATATTTTTATTGTATGGTTTGAAAGAAATTTTGATTTTTTTGATTATGCATGTAGTTGTCTTTATACTAAACAACTATACTTTAAAGAAGAAAATGAATTTATTCCAAACAATTTGCAAAAATATTTCAAAGTATCTTAAAGACAAAGGTTAGATTTATAAGGAATCCCATGTGCATATGTGAGTTCATTTCCAATATTGATTTATCATGATGATACACAAAATCTCTCAAATACAAAATGTGTGTGCAATTGCATTGTTCATTTACCAGTTTTGAGCAAGATACTTTGATACAAGTGATTTGAATGAACCAAATAAATGTTCATTAACCATGATTTAGATGCATATAACCATACCAGACTACTATGTAAGTCGGATTATCAAGAGCTAGCTAATCCATAAGCAGACATAGGTCTGTACAAAAGAAGGTCGCTAATGTGACAGACATATCGCCACGCTAGGAGTTACCCAAGGCCAAGCAAGTTGGGCACAAACCACCTATTATGGGGCTTACCTCATAGTTTTTGAATAATTGAGAATTCTATTATGGGGTCCACCTATTATGTGTGCACTTGTCACAATTCTCAAATATTCTAGACCATGTGCATCATTTCCCATGGTAGGCCAATAATAACCTATTCTAAGGAGCTTTTTGGCAATGACATTACCACTGAAGTGTCCTCCACAAGATCCATCATGGGCTTCACTCAAGGCTGATTTGGATTCTTCTAAATTCAAACTATCTTAATAGGATACCTTCAAAACATCTCCTATATAAAGTATTGCCAATGATTACAAATCGACTTGCGTGTCGGGACATAATAACCGATGCTGGTTTCTATTAGAATTGGCAGTGGAAAGTCCCATTTTGAAGAAAATCAAATATATCCATATACCAAGGTTCGGGAGTAGTTTCATTGATTAGAAACACATCCAAAGGTTCTAAGCATGACTTATTTGAAGTTGGTTCCTGGAGTCGACGAATAATGATAGTGGCATATTCGTCATCTAACTCCAAGGGCAGAAGAGATGCAATTGCGGCCATAGCGTCAGCCGCATGGTTGCAAGTTCGAGGAATAGCTTCCAAGGTAACTTGATCAAATAGAGACATTAATTGTAAAACATAGGCTTTATATGGGCATAGTTTATCATCTCTGGTCTGATAAACTTCATTAATTTGGTTTATGACAAGTTGAGAATCACCAAAAACTAATAGATGTTTAATTTTTAGCGCCAAGGCAGCTCGTAATCCGAGGATGAGAGCTTCATATTCAGCAGTGTTATTGGTGCAAGCAAATGTTAATTTGAAGGACAGAGGAATAAGATGTTTTTGCGGGGATATTAAAATAATACCCGCACCAGCCCCACTCATGCATCGGGCTCCATCAAAGTATAAGGACCATTGTTCAATATGGTCTGCCTCTAATTGAAGGCATTCATCAAGAAACTCAATGATGAGGGGATGGGTAGACTCTAAGGGTGCAATAGCTAGTTGATCTGCTATGATTTGACCCTTAACAGACTTTTGTCCTATGAATGTGAGGTCAAACTCGCTTAGAGCGAGAACCCACTTGGCTGTACGACCCGATAAATAAGGTCGACTCATGAGATACCTCAAGGGATCATATTTAGCAATGACATAAGTTTTCTGACTAAGCATATAATGGCATAATTTTTGCGTAGAAAAAACAATTGCTAGACATAGTTTTTCTAATGCTGTGTAGCGGGTTTCATAACTGATGAAGGTTCGGCTAATATAATAATTAGCACGTTCTCTCTTCGCATCATCAAGCTGAGCTAACATAGCTCCTAAGGCAGAATCTGAAGCTAAAATATACAGGAGAAATGGGCGATCAGGTCTAGGTGGTGAAAGCACAGGTGGGGTAAGGAGGTATTGTTTGAGAAGTTCAAAAGCTTCTTTACATTCGTCATCCCAATTAAAAGGGACATCCTTCTTAAGGAGCTTAAGAAAGGGACCGGTTTTGTCCGCCAACTTATCGATGAAGCGACGGATAGCTTGAAGCTTACCTTGTAAACTTCGTAATTCAGATATATTGGTAGGTGCGGGCATATCAGTGATAGCCGCAATCTTGAGAGGGTCAATTTTGATACCACGTAAAGAAACTATAACCCCTAATAGTTTACCGGACTTAACTCCGAATATGCATTTGGATGGATTTAATCGAATAAGATATTCTCTTAATCGATTAAAAACTTTTCTCAAATCATCTAAATGATTATCTTCATTAATAGAGCGAGCTATAATATCATCTACATAATCATGTAGGATATCATGCATCATATCATGAAAAATATAAGTCATAGCTCGTTGATAGGTTGCACCTGCGTTCTTTAAGCCAAATGGCATCACTTTCCAACAAAAGGTACCCCAAGGGGTAATAAAGGCTGTTTTAGCCTGATCTTCAGGAGCTATCCTGATCTGATTATAACCGGAAAATCCATCCATTAGGGACATCATTCCACTCTCGACAAGAAAGTCAATGATTTGATCCATGTTTGGAAGAGGAAAATCATCTTTAGGGCATGCAACGTTAATATCTCTAAAATCTATGCAAACCCTAACTTTGGTAGCTTCTTTCTTGGTGACTGGAACTACATTTGAGATCCATTCAGCATAATCAATAGCTTGTATAAAAACAACATTCAGGAGTTTTTCTAACTCCCCTTTGACTAGCAGGGCCACTTTGGGATGCATTTTTCTAAGTTTTTGTTTAACAGGTTTAGCATCCGGATGGACTACTAGATGATGCATGACTACGGAAGGGTCCAGACCCGGCATATCTTCGTATGTCCAAGCGAAGACATCTTCATATTCTTTAAGGAATGCAATGTATTGCTCTTGTTTTTCTTGACTTAATTCTGACCCAATATTGATTATGTGAGGATTATCCTCAGTTCCAATGTTAACTTTAATGATGTTTTCTACTTCCATGTGTAGATCTCTTTCAAAATTAGGTGGGGCGGGTGAGATGCCCAATTCTTGTAATTCTTTTAAGGTTAAGTTGGATAATTCATCTTGAGGATTAGTGGCCTCAAGTTGGGCTATAGTTGGTATAGAACCATCAAAATAAAATCCATTGTGTAACATCTCTTCAACGGAGACATCGTGGAAGATATCTCCTTCCAACTCCTCATCGGAGTCAACAATCATTTCAGTGGTAAGCTATGGATAGCATGTTACATGTAAATGGCTGATTTTTTAGAGGCAAATCATCACGCCTATCCAAATAATCTTGATAACATATGAGTTGATCATCATCTTCAAAAGGAAAGGGTTGACCCTTACTAGGAAATAGGCCCACACCACATCGGGCAGGCCACGGTTCTACCTCGAAAGGTTCTTTCATGCCATTTTGGAAAGGTCCCAAGCCTTTCCCTTTATATCCCATTTTAAGCATTATGGGTTTAGCTTTAATATACTCATTAGTAAAATAACACCGAGCATATCCATCATGATGAGTTTTGATATTCCGAGGTATTCTTCCCCAGTCATATCCTTTATAAATAAAAGCACAACTCCCGACTTGGTAAGTACTTCCCATAGGTTGTGGGAGGCCCAAAGTACGAGGAGATGGCGGCAAGTTATTGAAAATAATTGAATCTTGCATGAAAGCATTTGTTTTTTTTGATATTAAGATTGTGGATAAATCTGGTAAAAGTTCATCAAAAAGAGCATAAGATGTAGAAGGATCATTCCCTATATCTTTAGATGTGGAAGGTATGATAGATGTTGATAATGTGGAAGTGTTAATGAATGGGTCTATAGGTTTTGAGATTATAGGGATGGAACATGAAGGATTGGTTGTAGATTTAAGATCTTTTTGAGGTTCTAGTGTGATTTGTTTAGAAGATGGTTGAGTTAAATGTATAGGTGTAGGTGATGGGATAGATGATGTTATGTGTGTGTGTTTCACACGTTTAGATGAAAAATAAGAACTAGGATGTGTGGATGACAGAGCGGGGCAAAATTGCACTCCAACAGGTTCTGCCAAAGCACACATATCAAAGGGTCTAGGGTCACCATGGATAGTGACCAACTGGTTTTTAAATTCGAATTTAACACATTGGTGTAAAGTTGATGGGACAGCCCGCATTGCATTGATCCAAGGATGACCCAAAAGTATATTGTACGATGTTGGGCAATGTACAATAAACACGGTTGTATCTAGGGTTCTAGGACCAACTTGCAATGGGATGGTAATAACTCCACATGTTTCTTGTGTTTCGTCATTGAAAGCTTTTATGATCATGTCAGTTTTCTTCATTTCATCACTTCTAAAGCCAAATCATTGGTAGAAGTCAAAAGTGCAAATGTTTAGAGATGAACCATTATCAATCAGGACTCTTTTAATAGCTACATCTCCAATTAGAGCAATAATATATAAGGGATTATCCTTATGTAAACTGTGTTGTGGGATATCTTTATCCCGAAAGTCAATACAATCGACTTCTCTAGTGATGATAGTATTGGCCATGGCTTCAGGTTGAATGTTTTGAGGTACCATCATTTGGCTTAATGTAAGCATCAACTCATCCCTATGGGTAGGAGAAGATCTTAATAAATCCAAAAGGGAAATTCTGGCTGTAGTATTGGATAATTGCTCATTAATATTGTAAGGGGGTTTAGGTTGAACATTAGGAGCATGATTCCCTTTATTGGGATTTTTCAAAACAAATGGAGCTGATCCATCATTCTGGTTTGGTTCTTGTTGAGAATTTTGAGCTTGTTGTCGGGTGACGACTCGATGGTACCTACAATGTTATATTGAAGACGCTGAACTGGTCTCGGTTGAGCGTTTATGGCTTGTTCATTAGAGAGGAATTGATTAGAAGAGGGTCGAGTAGTAACTCTTCTAGGAAATGGTTCTTCTGGAACCATAGCATCTGTGATAGGTTGAATAGGATCTGATTCATTTTCAGAACTATTCGATTGGTTTGAAGTGATGTCTATTTCACTTTCAGTATCTGATTCTACATCACTAGGATCGAGAGTTTGAAAATTATGTAGGGGCCTGGTCGTGACCAGGGATAAGGTTGTGTCAAATATTTGAGGATCCTGAATAGGTAATTGTCCGCTAATAGTCCCTACATATCGGGTAGGAGGGGGAACATTATGATGCTCGATTTGATTGGCCACCTCTTTACCATGTCTTGGTAAAGGATGTTGAAATATGTCTAATGATTGATTAGCATTTTGATTTTGATTTTGGGGAATGGTCTTTTGAGGATTATTAGGAGTATTTTGTTTAGGTTGGAAAGCTTGCACCTCCATTTCATTATTATCAATCAAATCTTGTATTTTATGTTTCAACCTTTTACAAGCATTGGTAGAGTGTCCAGGTCCTCTATGAAAATCACAATGTAAGTCAGCTCTGTATCCGGGTATGGTTGGATCAGGTTCCCGGATAGCTGGTAATTGAATCAAACCTCTTTCGAGTAATTGAGGTAAAATAGTTGATAATGGTTGATTCAATCTAGTAAATTCTCGAGGAGGTTTATCAGGAGGTTTCAATATAAATTTTTTTGTTGTCTTCGTTGCATTGATATTAGCAACATTTTTGTTGTCAGTGACTCCGTCACCTACGACTTGTTTGTTTTTATATTGATTTTTGGATGTTTTCTCATCATCCTTCTTCCTAAGTTGGCCTCTCCTAATGAGGGCATCTTCTACTCTTCGAGCTAAATCTATAGCTTGATCGAAGGTAGTTAAAGTAGCAGTTGATAACTCATAAGATATTTGTTCTTGCAAATTATTGATAAAAATGTCCAACATTTCTCTATAAGGTAGCACAAAGTGCAGTTTTCCTATCAACTGCCTCCATCTAGCTAAGAAATCAGCAAAACATTCATCCTTGTCTTGTTTTAAGTTGTATAAATCTTTAATGGTGACATGCCTCTCGATGTAGGCACTAAATTGATGGACAAAAGATTCAGATGTTTCTTCAAAGTTTCTCAAAGAATGAGTGGGCAATTGATAGTACCACTCTAATGCCATTCCACCTAAACTTTTCGGGAACATTTTTAGTAATAGCAAGTCATCATGTGATATATCATGACATGCTATCCTAAACATGCGAAGATGCTCTATGGGATCTTCAGTTCCTTTATATATAGGCAGGATGGGCATGGGAAAATGCTTAGGGTACGGTTGTGCTACAACTATGGGATCCAAAGGTTGACTACATATCTCTCGATAATTGTACGAGGGACGGTAGGGATCTATCTGGTCCATACGCGAAGCTAACTATTTCACCATGGCTTCCAGATTACTAGTTTGCCCACCATATTGGTTCGGTAGGGCATTGATATGGGATTTGTGAGCATATGATGGAGGGACATGCATATTAGATGCTATATTGCTATTGTGTAAATTGTTGGTAGGAAAGGTGTTATGAAGGAATTTTGAAGTTGTATTATGCTGTATTCCAGATTGTTGAAAATTGGTGTTTGGCTTCATTTTAGATTTTTGTTTACTTGAAGCATATTGATCAATAGTTTGGCGAAGTAAAGTAGTGAAGGAAGTTTTATTTTGTGTGGGAATGATTTTAGGCTCAATAACAAGTTCCTTAGGAGGTTGGGTAACCTGTTGTTTTGGCATGTTTTGAATCATAGTGACCATATCTCTATTGGATGGTCCAACCTTATCACTTTCTTGATCAATGAAAGACAAGGGATTAGTGTGCACATCAAACATATGTTCCATGGCTGCTTGAGTGTCACTAATTTTCCCTTTATCAATACGAACTGCCATATTAAGAGCGCCAATGTTATTATTGAAAAATTTCCAGAAATGATCTAAGTTATCAAAAGCAATAGTTCCATCTGGAGCTACTCTAGGGGATGAGGATCCATCCTCTTTAACATTTTCTTCTTGTTCATTGTCTTCACCTAGGTCATCTTCTGGTTGATCTAGAGTTTCTCCTTCCGGAATTGGATCCTCAGGAAGGACATTTGGGTTTCTAGTTTTATCTTCTAACCAATCTTCTTCTTCTCCTTCAGTTTGTTTACCATTCCTAAGTTTAGGCATTGTGTTAAATTTAGATTTCAGCAAATATATATATATATATATATATATATATATATATATGCAACAAGCTTAAGAGGTATATATTAATTATATACCTACTACAATATTTAAAATGAAATGTTTTGGTTTTTGTTATGTTTTTTTTTTTAGTTTTTCTTGTTTTTGTAATAATATTGTAAAGATAAGAAACAACACAATAAATGCAAGAAATAATATGAAAGCAATGATCTAGTTTTCTATAAATAATTTATAAATGTCATTAATGGGCTCAAGTTCTTCAGGAGTCATGAAGTGTTCTTCTTCAAATTGAAAATTTTCTTTCAAGAATTTAATGAAAAGGGCTATAGTGATATTATCTATCTCAGATTCTGGTTGATAGAAGTAAAGCTCGTGGCAATACTCTCGATATAACACAGCTCGAGGAACTCTATTCCATATTTCCCTATCCGTAAGAATGACCTCTTGGTCTTCTATACGACCTAGGAACTGGTGTATAGTGGCTGCGTTCTCGAGGTATTCCTCGAAGGTGAAAAATTTTGAAGACACAAGAGCTCTCCTATAAGCTAACCATCTATGGCAGGCTCTCTGAAGTTCATGATAAAAGACAAGTTGATGAGGATCCAGGATTCTATCTAGGACAAGCCTTTTGATTTGTTTAAGTTCTGTTGACCTAGATGAAATGACACCTAGTCTTCTATCAAGTTCGTCCCACAAAAGTTGATTTCTATCTGTTTCAGGCACACTAAGCACATAATTAACTTCTATGGCAGCCAATTGGTTTTCAACATTTATAATAACTACTAATATTTTCCTAGGAGCTACCATCTAAACATGATATGCAACTTAGTATTTTAAATGATTTTAAATGCATCTATGTTTTTTTTGTTTTTTTTTTATTGTTTTCAAAAGGTTTTAAATGCATTCACGTCGGGTTCACCAAAATGTATCGCTCCAAATTTTTTGCATCCTTACCTTCAGGCTATAGGATCCGTGCCCGAAAGGAGGATGGGAAAAGGATGGCAAGGTACCTCGGACTGAGAGGCCTTGCGAAGGTCCCGCCTCTCGGGGGAGGTGTATTATGGTGATTTTTTGACTGGATGGTGGGTTCACCAGGAAACGTTTGAATGGCGCTTTCCATGCCTAGGTTGGGAATGTGTTTTATGTGTTCAATTTTATCTTTAAACATTCGAGTCCTAGGTTTGGCCAAATGAATCTAAGTTATACTATTATGAAAATGCAGACTAGATGAAATACAACAGACAAATATGAATAGAAATAGAGAGAAAGAGCTAAATTACAGAACCATACCTGATCCGGATGTCTGATGGAGATTCTGATTCTTGAAGCAGTCAGGATCGCCTCTGATTTGACAGGATCGTCTGCTATCATACAAGATCATCTGAGATTTGACGAATTCGTCAGATGAATTCGTCAGAGACCTGCAATCAGAGAAGTAGACACAAAATGCAAAAAATGCAACTATTCTAACAGAGGGCAATGATGTAGAATAACAACAATAACATTAAAATGATGATAATAAGCAAAATACGAGTGCACTACAATGATTTGATGACAATTGGTGACTTAATTATGCATTTAAAGCTACATGGGTGAACTCCAAAATGCAGAATAGTAGAAAATAATAAATAAACTAGCTAATTGCAGAATAAAATAGCAGATGAAAAGAGGAAAATGCAAACTCTGGGCACTGATTGCCCCCAATGATGATTGCAATCAAAATCATCTCTGATTTGACAAGATCGTCTCCGATCTGAACAGGATCGTCTGTGACGATGTAAGCTTGCTCCGGCTAAAAAATGACAAGGTTCCTACAAGAAAATTGGATGCAACAAATGTAGATGGTAATACAGATTATTCTAATGCGTGTGAAGGTCGATTTACAGGAAAATTCAGCCAGGGGAAGGTTAAGGGGAGGGCCTAAGTTTAAATAGGCTTAGGAGGGAGGTTAGGAGGTTGGAGATCATCCCAATTTGGGAGATCTCCAACGGGGAGGGTCTCTAACGACGCAGACACGCTTCTGCCCGGATTAGAGACGTCGTTGGAACAGAGGCTAATTGAGAAAAATTAGTTTTGGGACAAGATCGTCTGGACGTCCTAGTCCAGACGAAATCGTCCGATCTGAGGCGATATCGTCTGATCGACGATGATATCGTCAAACGGTCAAAACAAACTCTAAAAATGGCATGGGAAAGGAGGAAACGGGTTAAACGATGGTTTGGGAGCGGTTTTGGGGGTTGAAATTTGAATTTGAATATTTACTTAGAGTAATTGTAATTATTAAGGTTTTACTACGCCAATTTTAGGGTGCTATAATGGGTTAGGCTTATCAAAGGCTGCATCTGCAAACCTTGGTTTTCTATCCTCGTTAACGGGTCAACAATAGGGTATTTCCAAAATAGTAGAGGCCTCAAACAAGGGGATCCTATAAGTCCTATGCTCTTTATAATTGTTTTTGAAGCCCTCAGAAGAACAATCAAAGCTACTTTTTTTGGCAAGGCTCATATTCGGAATCAAAGCAACATCCCTTACCAACCTGGTCACTCATTAGTATTTTGTGGATGACACTTTGTTGTTGAATGGATTCTATCAAAGAGGCCAAGACCATAAAACACATCCTGAAGATGTATGAGGATGTTGTAGGTCAGAAGGTCAACTTCAACAAAAGCAAAATCTACTTCCTCAACACCTCAAGTCCTAGGTAGGTCAATATTACCAGGATATTGGAGTTCTCCATATCCACTCCCCCCACATATTTTCTGGGCCTTTCGTTATTCATAGGTGCTCCGATTGAGTCAATGTGGGATAATGTGCTAGAGAGAATTCAAAATAAATTAACAGGGTGGAAAGGGCACCTATTATCCCAGGCTGGCAAAGCGACCTTGACTATGGTCTCACTCCAAATAATTCTAGTATACTTTTTATCAATGTTCAAGGCCTTGGCTAGGGTGCACCAAAATATTGAATAGTACCAAAAAAACTTTCTTTGTTCAGGATTAGAAGCAAAACTACGAATTCACTTAGTTGGTTGGAACATGGTTTACCGAATGAAATAAAATGGAGGGTTAGGCCTGAGAAGAGTATCTCATATTAACACAACATTACTAGCCAAAAAAGCATGGCGAGTGATCACCAAGGTTGAGAATGAGTGGACTATGATTATAAAAAGAAAATACATCCAAGGAACAGAGTTTTTGAACAACACTATTCAAAGCAGAGGATCAGCCTTCTGGAAAGCCATCCTGACTAGCAGAGACATAGTCAACAAAGGTATGAGGTGGATTTTGGGAAATGGGTAGAACATCAATTCTGGGAGGACAAGTGGGCTAGGGATGAAGCACTCATTCAAGACCCCTACATAGCCCGTATAAAAGACCATACTAATGAAATTCTAGGGAAAAAAGTGGTAGAATTCATGAGGCAGGTTAGAAATAGATCGAAATGGAGACCGATAAAGATTCAAGGCTTGGAGGCTGAATTTGAGGCTCTAGAAAATATTTTGAGGCAACAATTCATTCCTCTAGGAGGAGAAGATCATATCTTGTGGGCATAAATAGAGAGTGGAGAATTCTTTGTTAAATCAACTTACAAGCTACTACTAAATCCTGAGGATCCTTTTTTTTCATGGTTTGTTATTCAAGGTAAAATACTCACCATAGATAACATGCTAAAAAGAGGAATTATTGTCCCTAATAGATGTTGTCTTTGTAGGGCAAACTGGGAATCGATTCAGCATTTGTTCCTTGAATGTCCTGTATCCTTGACTATCCTAAATGGGTTGTTCCAAGTTTTCAATATTTCTTAGGTCAAACTAGCCTCCATATTTGAGGTTTTCCAGTAATGGCCCAACCCATTTGTCAACATTAGGCTTCGATTCATGTGGAAAATTAGCCTCCACCATTTCCTATGGTAAATTTGGCTAGAGAGAAACCATCGAGCTTTCAATGAGTCAAGAAGGGATCCTGCGTCAATTACCAATAAAATTCTTGCCTTTGCCAAAGAAAATGCCATCATTCATCCTTTATCATCACAGTTAGTCTCTACCAATGAAAAGATCTTAGGTCAATCCTTAAGCATCCCACTTGAGGATACTTCAAGTTCCATTAAGCCCAATCCTAGACTAGATTCTAAGTGGCTTCCTCCTCTGCTAGACTAGATAAAGTTGAATTTTGATGGCACTGCCAAGGGCAACCCAGGAAGCATTGGGGCAGGAAGAGTGGTAAGGGACCACCAAGGTCACATGGTGCTTGCATTTATAGAACATATTGGAACTCATAAAAAATAAAGTAAAAGCCAAAGCTCTGTGGTGAGGAATGGAATTGACTAAAGATATCCAAGGCAGACTCATAGTGGAAGGTGATTCACTCAACATCATAAATCTTCTTAGGAACAATAGAAACCCTCCATGGAGGATTGAGGCCTACATCAAGGAAGCAAGGATCCTGTTAGGCACCAGAGGAGACACGATAGTCCAACACGCCTTTCGAGAGTCCAATAAGGTAGCGAACAAGCTGGAAAACCTAGGAGTGAATGTTGATGGTTTAGTAATGTGGACCTAGGGAGTGCCACGTGATGTGGAGGTTCTTATTAAAAATGAGTGCATATGACAAGGATGACATGGATCATGTACGAAAGGATCATGATCATGTTCTCACATGATGTACATGTTGGACATCGGTATCATCCTCAAAGGAGGAGGTGTATTTTTTGGGTATTTTGGCCTGTCAGGCGTAGGGAGTGGACAACATGGAAAACTATAGAATTCAGTATTTGTGGTATAGACACATTGAAAAAGTAGCCCACATTATTCTTAGGGAGGACATTCACTATTGGACATGGTCCCAAGGCAAGCGGTTGGAGGTTTTTAACCACGATCTTGGTGGAGTTGCCGTTTTAGGAGGGCCTTGGTTTCCCGCCAAGTTCACCATTTCAAAAACTTCCATGATTACCAAGATAAGGGATCCTAATAGCAATAAGGTTTGGCACGCTGGCACGAGCTCCATGCTAATAGAGAAAGCCAAGTGGACCATCATCCAGGTTGAAGCTGGTTTAGTGCATATTCCAAGACATGTCACTTTCCACAATGATGATCCAAATTCAAGCCATGAGGGCATCCATAAACTTCAACAAATTTTAATTAATATCAAGTGTCAAAGTACATCAAGGATCATTAAGCCTGATAGAGTGTTTTTGAGTTGAAGATTGGTGAGGTTCTCAGAGGTAAGACATGAGCACAAGTAAACCATGACCTAAATGAAGCTAAACTGTGTGGAGATGGAGCCATTGGCAAAAGCCATCCTCAATGAGAGGAAGTTCACCCTATTTTTTCACCTATTTTTGAGAGCATACCATGAGATTACAATGGCTATAATGGAGTCATGGGATAGTGGCCGAGTGGAAGTCCAAGGGTAGGAATTCATTATTGATGTGAATATGCTAGCCACCATTACGGGACAATCGACCAAAGGAAGGTCAATTCACAGATAAAAGCATAATTGGGAGGTGGAGTTAAAAGAATTCAAGGATACCTCTAGAATTTACAAGGAAGCAAAAAATGGCTTGTTAAGAACTGACCTCCCTACCCCTTGGAACTCTGTAATGAAGGATGTGATGGAATTAATCATAGCTGAGGACCCCAACAAGGTCCTCCTTAGTTTTCATTATGCATTTGTGAACTTTTTTTGAGACATAAGCCCCATAAGCATTCCTCAATTCTTGGTGAATTCTATGAACTACACCATCAACTCATGTAGGAGCAAGAAAGGGTCTGACCTTCCTCTACACCAAGTCTTGTATAAGGTCATCTATAGTCATGTCATGGCCAACTTCCCCTAGTATGACCTCCCTCCCAATCCCCAAGCTAAAAGTTCTAGAGGCAGGGACAACCCTGAACTGCCTAGGCCTTACTCGGTGTCCCCATAAAAGAAGAGAGTGGGAGAGATTCTAAGCAAAGGAGGGCCAACAAAGAAAAAGTTGAAGATTGATGACTTCGAAGGCCCCACAAGATATTTGCAGTAGCTAAAAAAAAAGCAAGTGCAGGGGATTCAAAAACCTCTAATGCCGAGTCTGAGGATGAGGGTCCTGACCCAACTAATTTTGTCTTCAAGTGCTACATCATAAGGAATTTGACTAATATCATGCAACATATTAAGGGGCTCCTAGAAATGTTGACTGAGGTGTTCTTCAATTAAGGATACTAGGGTCGAAATACTATGGAGGTCAATTCTGAGGTGGATGTGCAAGAGGAGGACAAGGACGATGAGGTGGATGAGGATGATGAAGAAGTCTAGCTCCCTAAGGTTGGTTGCCCTGTGTAGCTACTTGGATGCCTTACATAGGGATTTTTTGGATGAAGGGATCTCAAGGTTTTTGTTCTGTTGGTTATCCCCTTGCAAAGAGAGGTGCTTTTTGGTGGCTATCTTTTTGACTATTTTGTTGTCTATCCAGCTATGTAAGGGTTATTTGAATGGCTTGTTTAATATCCAGTTAGTTGGTCTAATGTATGACTAGTGCTTTAAGGATATTAGTAGAGTTAGAAGACTAAGGGTCCTTAGGACTGCAAGTATTTTATGCCTCAATGCTAAGCTATTTTTTATACAAATATTTTGGGTTAACCTATAAAACCCGTATGTAATGGAATCCATTACTTAACAAAAAAAAACTTTGTAGGGAGTATTCAAACTTGCATGGAGCCTTCCATCATGTTTTATGACTTTGATATTAAACTAATCTCATCAAAATCTATGGATATTCCATTGCATATAATGGATAAAATTGATAGGAAGCCATTCAAAAGAGTCTTAACTGATACCGACTCATCCATTAAAATCATCACCAAATCTGCCCTCTATCATATCAATCTTCCTCCATCTCACATAAATAAATACACCTTCACATTAAAAGCATTTAACGATGCTCTCTGATTTATAGTTGGCACTGTTGTTTTGCCCATCGAAGTAGGGGTAAAAATGTTGCATACATTGTTCCACATCTTAGAAGGATCTATGGTGTACAATGTACTCCTTGTAAGACCTTGGATGAGGGAAATGAGATGTGTTCCTTCCATATTATATCAATGTATGAAATACATACATGAAGGACAAGTACATTGCATACCAGTGGATGTTGAGCCATTTAGGTATTGCAACTTAAATGAGAATCCTTATGAATCCATGCTTCCTTCTATCCACATTTTCCTCACGTCATCCACCACATCATTAGTCACTCCATCCAATCCTTCATCAAAAGCTCCAATTCCTAATGAGCTTTTCATCACAAATTCTAACCAAGCATCCACTTCTACACCTTTATTACCATCATCATTAACTACATGTACATGTGGCTGAACCCAATCCATGCCATCCACATCATCATTCCCTTCATTTGTCATAATAGTTCCTTCACAACCAAATCCATCTCCATCAGTCAATGTTTCACAAGTTGAATTATCAAACTATGAAATGCCCACATCTTTCTCATTGTTTGAGCTAATAGCCAACCATGAGCCTCCCATGTCCACTTCATCCTCATCATACCAAGTTGAGGTCCACCTCACCTACCACAGTATTGGTTAATATGTGGTCCAAGACATCATAATCACACCGCTCAATATCTCAACTACCAAGGATTTCGATTGCCCATGTGACCCATCTTTATCTATAGGAGTGGTATACAATATGGTTTCGATGCTTGTAAGCATACAATTTGTGTATGGGGGGACATAACATTTGTCTAATCCTACTCCCCTAGAAGAACCCAAACAACCACCACCTGCCAATATCCAAAAAATGATGGGTTTTTCATCTCACTATTTTCACAAACATAATTGGCAAAGACATGGTTTAAGTCGATATGAACATGGAGTGCCTCAATTTATTGATGTTTCATATCAAGAAGTGCATGCCAATTTGGGTCTAGGTTATCACCCACTTCCCACCATCTCTTATTTTGAACAAGCCTTCCAAAGGCTTAATCTAATTTTATAAGAAGAAGCGCTCCACCTTGATAACTTTGATGAGTAAATGTACGAAGAATTTAACCTCATATCGATAGATTCTTATGAATCTGATGAGGAATCAGAGCCCATCATTCTCCACACTGAACAAGATGAGTTTTATCTCAAAATGTTTCCCATCCATGAGCCCATAATTTGCTTGCTTCTTCCACAAGAGCAATCCAAACCTACCGGTTAACTGCCACCTCCATTTCATTAATCCATGTCATCAGAAAAAATTGTAACATATATATAATACAAAAAAGAAGAGAAAAATATAAAACAAACAAAAATATTTTCTTTTTCTGCATTTCATGTATATAGAATTTAGTTAAGTTAAATTATTTGTGTTGCTTGCTACTGTCCAGGTGTACCAAGGTCTTAGCATCGGTTCTTAGGCTCTATCCATCCCATCCATTTCACCTCCTCCATTTTTACTTTAAGTCAACATGAATCCTGTTGACTTATTCACCCCACTCCGTAATCCATACAATTTGTCAAAGCCAATTCCTATTGACATGAGTCTTATTGATATGAATCAGATTTACTCGCCACCATATTTTTTTGAATTTGTTCTATCTGAGGAATTTTTAAGGGCTTCAACCAACTACATTCCTCCATCCCCTCCACCTTCACCTTCACCTTTGAATCCTGATGTTTTCTAGGTATACATATATGAGGATAATTTAGAATATTTTGATGATATCATAGATGATATTAATCTAATACCAACTCCCCATCAACTTGAGGAAGTTTCTCACATGTCTACTGAACATACTATCGATGTGAACCTTAGTTTAGATGTAGACAATCCCCAAATTTTCAATATTGGAAAAAGCTTATCCAAATATGAACAAGAGCAATTAATTTCTCTCCTCAATAGGAATAAGGGAATTTTTTCATGGTCTTCTAAAGACATGCCAAGTCTTGACCCTAATTTGGTTGTCCACAATATCACCTTACACCCTGATGCTAAAATGATCAAACAAAAACTTAGAAGGATGCATCCTACCATTTCCATCTTGGTCAAATAAGAGCTCCAAAAGCTATTAGATGTGGGTTTCATTGTACCCATTGATTATCTTGAGTGGCTTTCTAACATGGTACTCATTCACAAGCCTAATGGAATGATATGCATTTGCACTGATTTTTGAGACCTTAACAAAGCGTGTCCTAAAGATGAATTTCCTCTTAAAAACATTGATAGTCTTGTTGACACTTACATTGGCCATGAAATGCTTTCTCTCATGGATTTTTTTTAGGATACAACCAAATTTGAATAAATCTTGAGGACCAAAACAAAACAACATTCACTAAACCTTGGGGAACTTTTTGTTACAAGGTGATGCCCTTTGGCCTTAAAAATGTAGGTGCCACTTATCAACGTGCCATGACATACATTTTACACAACTATATGCATAAGATTATCGAAGATTATGTGGATGATCTCTTGGAAAAATCCAAAACTTGACAAGAGCACATTGGTGTGTTGGAAAATGTTTTTGACTGACTTCTAGAATATAGGTAAGGTTGAACCCAAAAAAGTGTGTCTTTGGTGTTACATCTAGAAAAATATTAGGGTTCATAGTCTCCAAAAGAGGTATTGAGGTGGACCCAAAAAAGGTCAAGGCTATCATGGAGATGCCTCCTCCAATAAATTTAAAGGAATTATGTAGTTTACAAGGAAAGATCCAATCGATCTGTCATTTCATTGCGTAACTTTATAACAAATGCAGGCCATTTAATCACCTGCTACAAAAGGGGTGCCATTTTATTAGATAGATGAGTACCAAAAAGCCTTTGATGAAATTAAGAAATACTTGGCTTCTCCACCCATATTAGCTCCTCCTAGTTCGGGGGTACCCTTCCATGTTTATGTTTCAACAATGAACTTTGCATTAGGGATAATGCTTGCACAAAAGAATGAAGAAAATTGAGAGCAAGCTATCTATTACATTAGTCAAACATTGGTAAGCTATGAAACCAGATATGTTTACCTGGAAAATTGTTCTTAGCAGTGGATTTTACCACTAAGAAACTTTGACTTTACATGCTTAGTCACACAACATACATCATATCTAGAGAAAATCCTTTGTGTTATATGATGTCTCACACTTACAATAACACCCACACTTCTAAATGGATAACACTTCGTACTGAATTTGACCTTGAGTTCATTAGCCAAAAATTCATTAAAGGTCAGGTCATAGCCGATCAAATTGTAGAAGCTCTACTATCTAGTGATCATCCCTTGATTATTGAGCTCCTAGATGATTCAGTATTCACTATCACTAAACAAGAAGAAGATGTCATTCTAGAGGAAGAAATCGATATCACACTATTCTTTGATGGTTCATACACCCTAGGGGATACCTATCCCCTTATCATTCAAACTAGACTTCCAATGCACAAAAAACACTACAAAGTATGAAGCCTTAATATTAGGCCTTCAATTAGCTATAGCTATGGGCATCAAGCGTATCAAGATATTTGGTGATTCTCAACTTGTTTTCAAGAAAATAAATGAATAATACAAATGTAAAGAACGTATCGTTAAAATTTATCATGAAGTAGCAATGAAATTGCTCTCTACATTTGAATGGTATGAAATCAATAATTTACCATGTTTGACTAATAGATTTGTAGATGCTGATGAGTTTCATTGAATCTCATCATTTAATCTCAATGATTTATCAATCCAGAGTGGTGTCCAAGGCTGTCTACGATAGAAGGCTAGTGCAGAGTATAATTTAGGCATTCAGATTTCAAGTATTTATTGGTGAAGCATATTTGGTTTAGCATTTTGGTGTCAGACTAAACCTAGTCTGAAGAATGAAAATTGAAATAAATTATAGGAATTGAAAACTAAATCTAAATTGCAGAATTTAACAATTAACTACAATTGCATGAATTGAAATCTAATCTACTTTTGCAGAATTGAAATAACAGAATTAAAATTGCTAAATTGAAATCTAATCTACTTTTGCAAAATTGAAATCTAATCTACTTTTGCAGAATTGAAATTTATTCTAAAACACCTGTCAATGCCTTGCCACAAAAGGTCGTCAAGCTTCTGCTATAGGAATTGACAGCAAAATGAAATATGCTAAAAATGGAAAGTTGCTAAAATAGAAAGTAGGGAAAACATAAAGGAAAATGCTTAATATAATTTTTCAGCTGACATACACACAAATTTTGTACACAAACATAATAGGAAACATAAATCACACAACACAAAATAAAAACAAAAAAATAAAATTTGGCAAGCAATCTATTAATTCTGCTGCAGCAAAATTACAGATTAAAACCTGCCATAAAATCCCTCCTTCTAGATTTGAAAGTGGGTCCATACTTCCTGATCTAGAAGGAGGTGAAAAAAACTCCTTAACTAATTAACACTCAGCACATAAAATGATAAAATACTGCACTTTTATTGATGATAAAACATGCTGAAAACTGTTACAGAAAATCATTGTACAATCCTAATTGTTGCTACTAAAAACTCTCCTCTATTCTAATTCCTAACTGGCTCAAACAAGGAGGGATCTATGTTATTTATATAAATATTTACAATATATCCCATGCTTAAATCAGCTTATGTGCTATTTTACAATCATTTCCCAATAATTTTGGATCTGAAATAAATACAAATCTGGACAGTTTGTGTTGCAGCAGTAGTCATTGGCCCTTAGAAAGCATCTTTAGTGGTGGGAGTATGTGGGAGGAGTCAAGAAATATCTCACACATATTTCTCCACTTCATAATATTCCATTTCTATCTTGCAAAACAACTTCCTATTATGCTGCAATTATTTCTGTGTTTATCCTAGAAGAGGATCAAAATTGATCTTTTCCATAAATGGTGGCTTTGGACGACAAGGACAGAAAAATCATATGGGAGATATTTTCCCTTAACATTCTCAACCTTCTTTCCCTTTTTCCACCGTCAAAAATAGTCAAAAAGTCAAAAAGCACTTTTCTGTTCTCATTTCGAAGATAAGTGGCTCATTTCGAAGACACTGTATTTCTCATTCCGAAGATGTCTTGTTCATTCCGAAGATCTTCAGAATGAACAACTATGTGCTCTTCAAATGTTTTTAGATACATTTCTTAGGTGGATTAGCCTTCAGGATCAGATTGCAATAGCCTTCATTCCTCTCCATGTGTGAATTCCATGCCTTCCCATTCATTTGTAGCTTGCTAGAATTTACATGGTAAATTACTGCATTTTCCAGTTCTGCTGCACAGTTGTAAAATATTGGCATTTCTTGCAAATTAAAAAAAATTAGAACACGGAAAAATTATTCAAGTATCAACATGAAGGAGTACATTAAGTTGCTACTGAATTTATACACTTCATTCACCAAGTAACCATGCTGAAATAGTGCAACAGTGCTGCACAATTGTCCCTGCTATGTTATACCCTGTTGCTACCTATTTAGATCATGTGGGAATGCTTCTAAATAGGTCATATGTCTTCTGTATTCCTTCTGAACTCATTCCATCCATATCCTCATGCTTTGCTTGACAACTTCAAGGTGTTCCTATAAAGTGACAACTTGCTGATTTTTATATGGCTGTTTTTCTCAGATTTTTAGATTTATGACAGTCCTAAAATTTTGGCTTAAATGTGGATTTGAAACAAGTTGAAGGGTAGGAAAACATTCAAAAACCATTGAGAAGTTAATGGATATCAGCATACCACATCTGGTTAATTGAAATGCATGTTATTACTTGCTACTTAATCAAGCAAAATCAGTCACAAAATGCTGAAAATAGTCAAAAACGAGATATAGTATTCCTAACATAAAATCATGCAAACACTTAACAAATAGTATATTCTAGTCAACTATTTGGCAATTAACTTATCATATGGTATTCAAACATTGTGCAATAATGATTCAAACATTGTGCAATAATGAGGCATTTTTGGGCCTCATCAGATGTGATGGCCTCCCTTAGATCATTGATTCCAAAAGAACCCTTAGGAGAGGTATGACCTCTAATTATCACAATAATCTCTAAATTTGGAATTTGCCATGTTGAATCTAAGGATGAAAAGGATGTTTGCTTTATCCAGTCAGATCCATATGAGCCTTGGTCATGACAAATAGTAGCCTTTCTCAAGTTTGGAACACTCCCATTTGACATATCTCGAACTACTAAATGCACTTTCAAGAAAAAAGTAGCTTGTTTTGTTCTCTTGGGGGATGTGTTGTATAAACATGGTTACAATGGAATCCTCCTTCAATGTCTTGAGGTTTTTGAGGCACAAAGAGCCATATTTTAAGCTCATGATGGTATGTGTGGTGGTTATTTTAGTGAGAATGGCCATCATAAAGCGTATTCTATGCATGGGTTATTATTGGCCCACCATGGAAAGAGACTGTTATACTTATGTCAAACATTGTAAGCAATTTCAAGAGCATGCTAATTTAACTCATGTATCATCACAAGCATTATAGCCTATTCAAATACTTTGGCCCTTTTCATAATGGGGTTTTGATTTAATTATAAAAATCTCACCTCCTTCCTTGGGATAACATACATTCATCATCACAACCACTGAATACTTCACAAAGTGGGTTGAGGAAATTCCTTTAACCAGTACGATAAGACCTAGAATTGTGGAGTTTATACTTTATCTTATCATTTGTTGTTTTGGTATTCCCTTGAAAATAATATTAGACAATCGTAAGACTTTAAAGAACAAGGATGTTTAAGAACTTTACACGAAAAATAACATAGAACACAGTTTCTTGACTCCTTATTACCCACAAGAAAATGGACAAGCTCAGGCTACCAAAAAGACCTTAATTGCTATTCTCAAGAAAATGGTTAAAAAAAATTATAAATATTGGCATACTAAAATTCCCTTGGTATTATGGGCTTATTGAAAAAGCATCCACACACCTACTGGGGCAACACCATTTTAATTTGTATATGGAGCCAAAGCAATCATACCTCTTGAGCTACTACTCCTTGCAAATTTCTTTGCAAGAATTTATAGATGATGACATTGCTAGACAAGCATGCCTTGACCAACTCACACTTCTTGATGAGAGGTAAGTCAATGCTTTATAGCATTTACGAGTTTATCAATATTGCGTATAGCATTTTTACTATTCCAAATTTCATCTACGCAAATTCCAAGTAGAAGATCTTGTCCTTGAAGAGAATCAACAAAACACCAATGCATTGCTGCATATTCATGATAAATTCATGGATAATTGGTTAGGTCCATACATTATCACTCAAAAAGTGGATAAATGTACTTATAGGCTTGCCAGTCTAGAGGGAGAGGAAGAACCTGAACCACTTGATGTTATATACTTACGAGTATTCTAATATTAATGAGATTTATATGTATGTATATATACATGGCTAATACACAAAAACATTTCACTTCATTTGCACACATTTCAGTTAAAAACAGTTGCATTCATACACTCCATTTCATAAATTGCATTTCATACATTCCATCCATATTTTATATTTCATATTAGGGATCATTTATTTAGTTCAAGATATTAATTGATACAATAAAGTCATATTTCCTTAACCAGGGGCACCTTTACAACATCATCCACACCATTACACCAAGTCAAATTATCATTTGCCTACATATATCCATAATTCCTAGGAGTTTTTGATCACTCAACAACTCCTAGTGTTTTAAGAAAACCACCAATACATGTCAATTTCTTTTTAGGACAATTACACATCTTCAATGAAATCTTGAGTTTTGGGAATTGACTCCAAAACATTCTTTAACCAAACACAATTTCACATCTTAAAAACATCTTGTGTCAAAGAGGTATAACACCATACTTGGTTTGAACCTCAAAGTGAAAAGGGTAGTCCTTGCTTGTCCCATCATGCAACATAGTCCATAAAAATAGTGGTTTTCATCACTATCATAATTTTAAAATAAATGAAAGAGTAGGGCAAAATCCCTAAAAACTATAAATATTTTACATCACACACCACATATTTGCAAGTCGTAAGGATCATACTAAATTTTCAGTAAGACGGTTAGGTAGTCATCCCCAAAAATTAAAGATCAAAATTCTTGGACTATGGAGCTAATCTCCATCGGAGCTATAGATGCTTGAATGGTAGTGGAGTACGCTCATGCATGGTGACACGTCTCTTTTAAAGAGACCTCTGACTGTGCATAAGGATGAGCTAGATTTTTGGTCTCATCCATAATAGGTCACACCCAATTTACTAAATATCAGTTAATGAACTCACTTGCACACACATTGGTTCTTGATCACCTCGAGTCATTACCAAACTCATGATTCGATAAATGAATTCATTACACACACATTGGATCCTCAAGGAATTAGGTAATTTTAGTGAGTTTTTTTGATGCCAATAGTATGTATGAGTCTCTACAAAATAGTTACTTTTCCATATCAACATCCATGTCTTCTTCCATGTCAAAATCCACATCATTACATGAGTCTTCCATTTCACATACCACCAAGTTTGGTACCTCTGATTAAAAAATAATGATAAAAATGGCCAAGCAAAATCTAAACCATGAATGATCATTAGAACACATGCATTCTACACCATACCATATGCATTAATCATCCATATACATTTGCATTATCACTTGCATTAATCATCCATATACACATGCATCCACACAAAAACATTCACACAAAATATATAACACAAAAAGTAAAAGCCATGTATATATATATATATATCGCATATACAATGAGTACCCAAAGGCTAAATACAATAGAACACCAAGGCTCATATATAAAAAGTGCATCTAAGCACTAGCTATGACCTCCAAGAGGACCCCTATGACCTAGAAGGAGCCCTAGACCTAGAACTATTCCTAGACTCACTATGCCTAGTAGACTTGAATATAGATAAGGAAGGTGGATCTGGAAGCAAAATATGATGCTCCATCAACCTATCCTCCAATGACTCGATATACCTCTACCGAGATCGAAGGTGCACTATGTCAAGATTATGATGAATCTCCCTCTCTAGCAACTCTATCTAGAGCCTCGTGATCCTCTCCTCCTGAGCTGCCACCATTGCATCCTGCTCTACCACCAACTACTCCAAACTCACCCAATCCTCCTTGCTTTGACCTAGAGGCCCATTCAAAGTCTCCCCCACATAATCCCCATATCCACCATCTCCTCTACTCCTTGGAGCCTACCTTGCCACACCCTTAGTCCTCCTTCTTCAACTGTTAGATCGAAGGTATCTCTGATGCTTAGGAGCCTCGTCAGTATCCTTAGCCTCATCCATATCTCCACCAACTACTACTAGATTTGGTGCCCATGGTGGTTGTGTAGCAAACCATACATCATACTCTATAGTAGTCCCTGCATCATCCACATTAGGGAGATCTATCTCCTCATCATCATCATAATTCTCCCTCTATGCCTCAGCACATGGTAACCCTATCTCTGTTGGACATTTTGAGTCAAAGTTATCATTGATGTCAAGGAATAAACTACCATTGATATCAAAAGGTTAAGAGGAAAAATACACTGGTTAAAGGCAAAAGCTTCATAATATTTTTGATATTATGTGGAAGCATAAGTCAGAAGGGTTTTTATTAAAACCATGGGTGAGCGAAAATAAAAGGTTTTTCATAAAATCCCAAGGGAGTTTTAATATTTATTTAAATTCAAATTGAATTTAAATATTATTTATACAAAGTGGTAAAATAAAAAAGGCTTTAATAAAGCCAAAGGGATTTAAAAATTTAATTTATAAAATTTAAATTCTAAATAATTTAAATAATTTATAAATTAATAAGTTTGAAGGAAAATCGAAGTGTTGACATTTAAGTTTGAAGGAAAATTGAAGCACCGACGTTTATGTTTGAAGGAGGAAATCGATATAAAAACAATATGCCTTAGAGGCATTTGATTATCCTTTTGCTTGAATGATAAAAGTGTGCAATCATGTGTGTAAGAACTCATGTGAAGAAAGAGACAAGTGTATTGTTTTAAGTTCCAGCGAATAAGGATAAAATCGATGAGCGCTAAAATTCAAGAGCCATCTAGGCAGCGTGGCCTAGTGGCAAGTGGACAGAGGCTAGAGTGTTAGGCATGAAGTGACCTGCAATCGAATCGCGATGGCAACATTATTTTATCGGTAGTATTGGAAACATTGAAGGAAGCAGTGTATGTTTTTTCTTAGGCACACTAGAGGAGAATTATAGAGCATGTGGTGCTCTTTACTCCCCAAGCGAGTGCCTAGCTCGTGCGACAGTTGGAGTCATGACTAGGGCACTTGTTGAGGCTGCATTGTGAGTTCGAGTCCCACCAAGGCAAAGGTAATAAATTTTGAATATTATTTTTATGATGCCTAAGGTTTGACATGAGGTCTTAGGGAGTTAAAAGGGTTAGTTGAAAAGGTTTTTAATTAATCATTATTTTTGGTAAATTGGAGGAATAAGGAGTTAGCTTTATTTTTGAATAAAGGATTTGTGTCACATTGGTCTATTGGAAATTTAAAGTGTTGAGAGGAATTCTTACATTGAGTTATTTTGAAAAGGAGAGTGTATTGATATTATTCTTGGTATTGAATATTATTTTAATTGGGAGATTATAAGGTGTATTTGGCCAATTATTTTTATTATTTTATGAATGCTTTATTAAATATGGAGTGATAAGGTGTATGTGTGTTTTGATATTTATATTGTATTTTTGAGGGAGTTTATCATCTTATAACTTCTTTGAGCTTGGAAAAGAAGTGTTTGTGGTTGTGGCAGATTTATGAGATTCCTTCATCATCAAGAAAAAGGTATGGGCACATTATTCCATAGTTGAGTTGATTGGTTGGTTTTTTGGAAAATAATCTTGGAGTGAAAAGGACTTGATTAGGGTTTACTTTTGAGTGTGTTGAGTTAATGCTTCAAGGTTTTTTAGAATAAAGAGTTGTTGTTAAAACCTTATTTTATAAGCATTGTTGTTGAAGCCATTGATTGTGTGAAGAACTTGAACTAGGGTTTGAAAAAGAACATGAGTATCATTGTTATGTGAGATTGGTTGATGTAGCATTGTTGGAAAACATTTTGAGTGAGTATTCATATGCTTGGACTAGGGTTTGTGAGCAAGGATTATTTCATTGAGTAATTGGTTGAGTAGAGTTGGGTGAGCCTAGTCAAGTGGGTGTGTGAAGTGATTGTTCAAGTTCCATAAAAAAAATTATTCTATATTCTAAATTGATTTGAGAAGAAGATTGAGTATTGATGAGTGTGAAATATATTGAGTCTCTAACAATTATATTTATGTTTCTATGAGATTGGACAAGTTTTAGTGTTGACTTGTTGAGAAAATTTAAGGTAAGTCTTTGATATGACTTTGGTGAGCAAGGTGCAATCAAAGTATTGTCATTGTTGTCAACACAGTCAGGTTGATCAGTTGATGCAATGGACAGGAGTTCATTGATGAGCAAGGTGCAGCCAAAGTGTAATGGATAGGAGTTCATTGATGAGCAAGTTGCAGCCAAAGTGCAATGGATAGGAGTTCATTGATGAGCAAGGATAGGAGTTCATTGATGAGCAAGGTGCAGCCAAAGTATTGTCATTGTTGTTAACATAGACAGAGGATCGGTTGATGCAATGGATAGGAGTGTAGAGGTCATTAAATAGATTGGTTGATGAAGTGAACAAGAGTTCAGAGCAGTCAGAGCATGTACAATGAATTTCTAAGAAGACAGAAGTGGCCCAGATTCAAAGGATCAAAGAAAAAGACAAGTAAGAAAACTGTCATGATATCGCGACATGAATTATAGGTAATTACACACAATTACATGTGTTGCCAACAATTCCAAAGGGGGAGATTGATGAGCAAGGTGCAACCAAAGTATTTTCATTGTTGTCAACACAGTCAGGTTGATCAGTTGATGCAATGGACAGGAGTTCATTGATGAGCAAGGTGCAGCCAAAGTGTAATGGACAGTTCATTGATGAGCAAGGTGCAGCCAAAGTGCAACGGACATGAGTTCATTGATGAGAAAGGATAGGAGTTCATTGATGAGCAAGGTGCAGCCAAAGTATTGTCATTGTTGTCAACACAGAAAGAGGATCGGTTGATGCAATGGACATGAGTGCAGAGGTCATTAGATAGATCAGTTGATGAAGTGAACAAGAGTTTAGAGCAGTCAAAGCATGTACAATGAATTTCCAAGAAGACAAAAGTGGCCCAGATTCAAAGGATCAAAGAAAAAGACAAGTAAGAAAACTGTCACGATATCGCGACATATTTGGAAAGTAAGAAAACTGTCGCGATATCGTGACATGTTGAAAAGCTAGAAAAACTATCACGATATTGCGACATGTTTGAGGAGAGAGAAAGCGCAAGAAAAACTATCATGATATCGCGACATGTTTGAGGAGAGAGAAAGCATAAGAAAAACTGTCATGATTTTGTGACATGTTTGAAGAAGAAGCGCATGTAGGAAAAACTGTCGCAATTTCGCAACATGTTTGAAGAAGAAGCGCATGCAGGAAAAACTGTCGTGATTTCATGACATGTTTGGAGAGAATGCGCAAGCAAAGAAAACTATCATGATTTCATGACATGTTCGGGGAGAAGGAGCTTGCAAAGGAAAGTGTCATGATTTCGTGACAATCTGCAAGAGAGGCAGTACGAATGAAAATGTGTCACAATTTTGTGACATGTTTGAGAGAAGAAGCTCACAAAGAAAAGTGTCACGATTTTGCGACAATCTGTAAGAGAGGCAGTACGGATGAAAATGTGTCACGATTTCATGACATGTTTGAGAGAAGGAGCTTGCAAAGAAAAGTGTCATGATTTCATGACAATTTGCAAGAAGGATTGTACGGACGAAAAAGTGTCATGATTTCATGATAGGTTCGAGAGAAAGAGCTCACAGAGAAAAAGTGTCACGATATCGTGACATGTCAGATTTTCGTGACCAGATGAGAAGAAAATCACTAAGGAAGAAAAATGTTGCGATATCATGACATGTTGCATTTTTGTGACCCGATGAGAAGAAAAGCGCTAAGGAGGAAAAGTGTCGCAATATCGCGACATGTCGTGTTTTCACGACCCAAAAAGGAGATAGAGTGTTCGGAGGCAGAAATGTCGCGATATCCCGACATGTCACGTTTTCGCAACCCGAAGAGGAGAGAGAGTTTACGGAGGCAAAAAGTGTCGCGATATCGTGACATGTCATGTTTTCGCTAGTGCAAGCTGAACAATGAAGCAAGGCAGCGAAAGTGTCATGATTTTGCAACATGTTCCATTTTCGCGGGCAAAAGGTAGAGAAAGAGTGCAAGGAAGCGAAAAGTGTCATGATTTCATGACATGTCATGTTTTCGCAGGTGCAAGCCAAGAAAAGGAGAAAGAGGCAAAAAGTGTCATGATTTCGCGACATGTCATGTTTTTGCAGGTGCAAACTGAGAAAAGGACAAGGAGGCAAAAAGTGTCGTGATATCGTGACATGTTGTGTTTTCGTGGGTGCAAGCCGAGAAGAGGACAAGGAGGCAGAAAGTGTCGTGATATCACGGCATGTCATGTTTTCATGGTCAAATGACGAAAAATTCAAAGGGGTAGAAGTGTCGCAATTTTGCGACAAGTCGCCTTGATGCGAGCTAAGAAGAGAACTCAGCCAAAACAAAGAAATGTAACAATGAACTATAGATAGTACGACAATAAAAGGGGCAGTTACAGAATACATTCATGCAACCAAAATAAGAAGAGTTAACTGAAGTTAGTACAATAGTTACAGGTGTAGTTACAGATAGAAATCATGTAGTTAAATAAGAATAGTGAACAAAAGTCATTACTGCAGTTACAGGAACCGTAAAAGAGAAATATCATGCAGCAATGGTTACTGAAAGTCATCAGACGAAGACCAAGAGATAGACAGAGAGTTTTTTTGAAGAGCCGTAACTATTAATAGGTTACGTGTAAGAATATTGTGTTGGATAGGAGTTACAAGAGTAGCTATGAATAGGCTGCATGCGGGATAATGGAAGATATAGAAGACTTAGGGTTTCAAAATGAAAATATTTTTTTAAAATGGCAGTTGCGTGCAGAAGAAAAAGAGCCGCTCAGAATTGAAAAAATGTGTAGCCATAAAGAGGGAAGGTGTCATTGATAAAATAATATATGTGCTGAGAAAAAGGTTGTTGAAGAGAGCCGCAAGAATGTGTATGTTTCATATATGGTAAGTTAAGAATTAGGGTTAGGGTTGAGCTCTGAACTATGTAAGAGAGCATATAAGAATTTTAGAGTGCCAAAATGAGTAGAGAAGGCTATCAGAGAGCCGTAAATAAGTAGATAAGGCTGTCAGAGTCGTAAGCGAGCAGAGAAGGCTGTCAGAGCGCAGAGAAGGCTATCAAAGCATAGAGAAGGCTGTTAGAGCATAGTAAGCAAAGTGGTAAGAGTGATTTGTTAGGTTGAGCTCTGTGCAGGTAGAGAAAAATGTGTGTAGCTAAAGAGAAAAAAGAGTGGAGATAAAGCACTGCTGAGAGAAGATTGGTGTAGAAAGAGCGCAGCTGATAGAGTGCGACTGAGAGAGTGCGATAGCAAGTGCACAGAAGGAATATGTGTTTCCTAAATTGAAAGAGAGGTTGGATGAGCAATAGACCAATAAGGGTCTTGTAAAAGTGAAGGCATATTTATGTCAATCCAAGATTCAAAATAGAAATCCAAGTTGGTGCTTGGAATCAGGGGTTGGTGCTCCTTCCAGTTGGTGCTGGTAAATCAGGGGTTGGTGCTCCTTTTTGTTGGTGCAGATAAATTAGGGGTTGGTGCTCCTTCCAGTGTGTGCTGGTAAACTGTTTATAAAGTTGGTGCTTTGCAAAGGCTGGATTTAGATGGGAGTCCAAGCAGTCTATTTTTGAGAAGTAACCAAAACTGGTGAACCTCGTTAAATTGTGTGTTGTGGAATTCTCTCTTGTTATATTTGCTTTATCTATTTTAAGTTCTCCTTGCTTTAGCTTTAAGAGTTGTAGATTTGAATTTAAATAAATACACTGATTCACCCCACCTCTCAGTGCCATTGTAAGACTAACAATTGGTATCAGAGCCAAGTTTCTAGTTTTGGCTAAATCAGTCAGGGTTGATCTTGGATTAGTACACAATGGCTAAAAAGAACAGATCCTCATTCAAAAAGGCATCCTAGTCAATTTTAGTTTCTGTAGAAAAGAAAATTAAACTAGAAAAGGTAGAAGAAGTGAATCCTAAAGTTTGTGATGAAAATCTTGAGATTGAAGTAGATTTAGAAGGTGAGTTGATCTCTCCACTTGAAGAGTTGAGTATAAAAAAGAAAAAGAATAAAAGAATGTCCAAGAAGTTAGAATAATATGGGGATGAGATTGAAGATCTCTTTCTACAAGTTCAAAAGGCCAAGAAATTAGAATAAGCCTTGAAGACACACCTGGATGATGAGGATGATGTATGCAGCACAAGTAAATAGGAATCTAACAAAGTTATTGTTGATCTAAAGCTACAAGTAGAATAGTACAAAAGGATTGAAGATATTCTCAGGTCTCAAATCAATGAGAAAGATACTGTTTGCTGCCAACAAGAAGAAGAGATTATTTCATTGAAGAAACAACTAGAAGAGGCCAACATAAATCTCAAATATGAGAAGAGCACTGAATTACTAGATAAAATGAGAAAGCAACAAAGAAGATCCACAGATAAGTCTGGTCTTGGATATGAAGCTGAACAACTGTCATCTTCCAAAAGTACAAAAAATAAGAAGTCCACTGTTGAAGGATCGAAGAAAGAAAAGTTTGAAGCTAAATCTTCAAAAGGAAGAAAATATCAAAGAAGATCTACAACAAAGCAACCACAACAAAAGAGGTTCTCTCACTCTCACTCTTTTAATAATAATGCTTTTAATGGCTATTGTTCTAAATGCAACTGCTATGGTCACAAGGCAATTTATTGTGGACTGAACAATAGATCAAAAAGTTATGCTGATAAAAACACATCTACTTTCCTAAGTGAACACCCTGTGCAATGTTTTAAATGTAATGGTCATGGGCACATAGCAAGGTTTTGTCCAAGCACTTTTGTATCCAATCTAAGGCAATACCATAGATTTCATCATACACACAAATTGCAATGCAGATAGGGAATAAAACATATGCAATGTTTTAAATGTAATGGTAAATGGCACATAGCAAGGTTCTGTCCAAGCACTTCTGTATCTAATCTAAGGCAAAACCCTAGATTTTATCAGACACAAAGAGTGCAACACAGACAGGGAACATATCATGTGTATAAAAGAAAGAAAAATCTTCATCCATAAAGGATGCACAAGAGACAACCCCGCAAGAGAAATGTTCAAGTTCACGAACAGGGGCAAAATAGGGATGTAGTTGAAAAACTAGAAAAACTATCACGATATCACGACATGTTGAAAAGCTGGAAAAACTGTCACGATATCGCGACATGTTTGAGGAGAGAGAAAGCACAAGAAAAACTGTCATGATATCGCAACATGTTTGAGGAGAGAGAAAGTGCAAGAAAAACTATCATGATTTCATGACATGTTTGAAGAAGAAGCGCATGCAGGAAAAAATGTCGTGATTTCATGACATGTTTGAAGAAGAAGCACATGCAGGAAAAATTGTTGCGATTTCATGACATGTTTGGAGAGAAGGTGCAAGCAAAGAAAACTGTCATGATTTTGCAACATGTTCGGGGAGAAGGATATTGCAAAGAAAAGTGTCACGATTTCATGACAATCTGCAAGAGAGGCAGTACGAACGAAAATGTGTCATGATTTCATGACATGTTTGAGAGAAGAAGCTCACAAAGAAAAGTGTCACGATTTTGCGACAATCTGTAAGAGAGGTAGTACGGACGAAAATGTGTCACAATTTCATGACATGTTTGAGAGAAGGAGCTTGCAAAGAAAAGTGTCACGATTTCATGACAATTTGCAAGAAGGATTGTACAGACAGAAAAGTGTCATGATTTCATGACAAGTTCGAGAGAAAGAGCTCACAAAGAAAAAGTGTAGCGATATCACGACATGTCAGATTTTCGTGACCAGATGAGAAGAAAAGCGCTAAGGAAGAAAAATGTCGCGATATCACGACATGTCGCATTTTCTCGACCCGATGAGAAAAAAAGTGTTAAGGAGGAAAAGTGTCACAATATCGTGACATGTCACGTTTTCATGACCCAAAAAGGAGATAGAGTGTTCGGAGGTAGAAATGTTGCAATATCACGACATGTCACGTTTTCGTGACCCAAAGAGGAAAGAGAGTGTATAGAGGCAAAAAGTGCCGCGATATTGCGACATGTCATGTTTTCGCTAGTGCAAGCCGAAAGTGTCACGATTTCGTGACATGTTCCGTTTTGACAGGAAAAAGGCAGAGAAAGAGTGCAAGGAAGTGAAAAGTGTCACAATTTTACGACATGTCATGTTTTTGCAGGTGCAAGCCGAGAAAAGGACAAAGAGGTAGAAAGTGTCACGATTTCGTGACATGTCATGTTTTCACGGGTGCAAGCCGAGAAAAGGACAAAGAGGCAAAAAGTGTCACAATATCGCGACATGTGTTTTCGTGGGTGCAAGCCAAGAAGAGGACAAGGAGGCGAAATGTATCGTGATATCATGGCATGTCATGTTTTCATGGTCAAATGACAAGAAAAAGTCAAAGGGGTAGAAGTGTCACGATTTCGTGACAGGTCGCCTTGACGTGAGCTAAGAAGAGAACTTAGCCGAAACAAAGAAATGTAACAGTGAACTACAGATAGTATGACAATAAAAGGGGCAGTTACAGAATACATTCATGCAACCAAAATAATAAGAGTTAATTGAAGTTAGTACAATAGTTACAGGTGTAGTTACAGATAGAAATCATGCATTTAAATAAGAATAGTGAACATAAGTCATTACTACAGTTACAAGAACCGTAACAGAGAAATATCATGCAGCGATGGTTACTGAAAGTCATCATATGAAGACCAAGAGATAGATAGAGAGTCATTTCGAAGAGCTGTAACTATTAATAGGTTGTGTGTAAGAATATTGTGTCGAAAAGGAGTTACTTACAGGAGTAGCTATGAATAGGCTACATGCGAGATGATGGAAGATATAGAAGACTTAGAGTTTCAAAATGAAAATATTATTTTAAAATGACAGTTACATGTAGAATAAAAAGAGCCGCTTAAAATTGAAAAAATGTGCAGCCATAAAGAGGGAAGGTGCCGTTGATAAAATAATATATGTGTTGAGAAAAAGGTTGTTGAAGAGAGCCACAAGAATGTGTATGTTTCATATATGGTAAGTTAAGAATTAGGGTTAGGGTTGAGCTTTGAACTGTGTAAGAGAGCAAATAAGAATGTTAGAGCATCGAAATGAGCAGAGAAGGCTGTCAGAGAGCCGTAAATGAGCAGATAAGGCTATCAGAGCCATAAGCAAGCAGATAAGGTTGTCAGAGCATAGATAAGGCTATCAGAGTGCAGACAAGGTTGTCAGAGCATAGTAAGCAAAGTGGTAAGAGTGATCTATTAGGTTGAGCTCTGTGCAGGTAGAGAAAAAGGTGTGTAGTTGAAGAGAAAAAAGAGTGGAGATAGAGCATTGCTGAGAGAAGAGCGATGTAGAAAGAGCGCAGCTGATAGAGCATGACTAAGAGAGTGTGGCAGTAAGTGAACAAAAGGAATATGTGTTTCCTGAATTGAAAGAGAGGTTGGATGAGCAATAGACCAGTAAGGGTCTTGTAAAAGTGAAGGCATATTTATGTCAATCCAAGATTCAAAATAGAAATCCAAGTTAGTGCTTGGAATCAAGGGTTGGTGCTCCTTACAATTGGTGCTGGTAAATTAGGGGTTGGTGCTCCTTTCTGTTGGTGCATATAAATTAGGGTTTGGTGATCCTTCTAGTGTGTGCTAGTAAACTATTTGTAAATTTGGTGCTTTGCAAAGGCTGGATTTGGATTAGAGTCCAAGCAGTCTATTTTTGAGGAGTAGCCAAAACTAGTGAACCTTGTTAAATTGTGTGTTGTGGAATGCTCTCTTGTTATATCTATTTTATTTGTTTTAAGTTCTCCTTGCTTTAGATTTAAGAGTTGTAGATTTAAATTTAAATAAATACACTGATTCACCCCACCCTCTCAGTGCCATTGTAAGACTAACAATTGGTATCAGAGCCAAGTTCCCAGTTTTGGCTAAATCAGTCAGGGTTGATCTTGGATTAGTACACAATGGCTAAAAAGAACAGATCCTCCTTCAAAAAGGCATCCCAGTCAGTTTCAATTTTTGTAGAAGAGAAAATTGAACCAAAAAAGGTAGAAGAAGTGAATCCTAAAGTTTGTGATGAAAATCTTGAGATTGAAGTAGATTTAGAAGGTGAGTTGATCTCTGCACTTGAAGAGTTGAGTATAGAAAAGAAAAAGAATAAAAGAATGTCCAAGAAGTTAGAAGAATATGGGGATGAGATTGAAGATCTCTTCCTACAAGTTCAAAAGGCCAAGAAATCAGAAGAAGCCTTGATGACACACCTAGATGATGAGGATGATGTATGCAACATAAGTAAAGAGGAATCTAACAAAGTTATTGTTGATCTAAAGCTGCAAGTAGAACAGTACAAAAGGATTGAAGATATTCTTAGGTCTCAAATCAATGAGAAAGAGACAAGAAGAAGATATTATTTCATTGAAAAAACAACTAGAAGAGGCCAACATAAATATCAAATATGAGAAGAGCATTGAATTACTAGATAAAATGAGAAAGCAACAAAGAAGCTCCACATATAAGTCTGGTCTTGGATATGAAGATGAACAACCGTCATCTTCCAAAAGTATAGAAAATAAGAAGTCCACTGCTGAAAGATCAAAGCAAGAAAAGTTTGAAGCTGAATCTTCAAAAGAAAAAAAATATCAAAGAAGATCTACAACAAAGCAACCACAACAAAAGAGGTTCTCTCACTCTCACTCTTTTAATAATAATGCTTTTAATGGCTATTGTTCTAAATGCAACTACTATGGTCACAAGGCAATTTATTGTGGACTAAACAATAGATCAAAAAGTTATGCTGATAAAAACACATCTGCTTTCCTAAGTGAACACCCTGTGCAATGTTTTAAATGTAATGGTCATGGGCACATAGCAAGGTTTTGTCCAAGCAATTCTGTATCCAATCTAAGGCAATACCATAGATTTCATCATACACATAGAATGCAATGCAGACAGGGAATAAAACATGTGCAATGTTTTAAATGTAATGGTCAAGGGCACATAGCAAGGTTCTGTCCAAGCACTTATGTATCTAATCTAAGTCAAAACACTAGATTTCATCAGAAACAAAGAGTGCAACATAGACAGGGAACATATCATGTGCATAAAAGAAAGGAAAATCTTCATCCATCAAGGATGCACAAGAGACAACCCCACAAGAGAAATGTTTAAGTTCACGAACAAGGGCAAAATAGGGATGTAGTTGAAAAACTCAAGCCAAGTTCAAGAAAGTCTGGAGAAAGATAGAAGAAAGGGAATCATGTCTCCTTGGATTGAAGGAGACTACTCCGCTATTGCACTAAGCCACTCTAGGTGGCACATCCTCAGGGGGAGAGATATTAAAGTATTATTTTAAATGCTCTTATGTATTTGTTTGGTTATTTGAGGATGAAAGGCAAGTAGTCGGGATATTGTTGTTTCAGTTGTCAAGTGTGTTTTTAGTTCTTGTAGTTATTTACGGAGGTGTCATGAAGGGTAGTGATTGAATTGAGAATCATCACCATTGGTAGTATTGCTTATGTCATTGTTGTTCTGTTGATGGTTCTTACTGCCACTGTTCATAGCTATGGATTATAACAGTTCAAATTGTTTTTGTTTAATGAAATAATGCTTGCCCTAGCTGTGTATTTGTGTTTTGATAATAGCAGCGTGTATTTGTTCTACGCTTTGATGTGAAGATTGTTGATGCCTTGGTGAATATAGTTAATTCATAGACAGTTTCATTTTAACTGTTGATAAAATGCCAATCCAAGGTTAGAAGTATGAGGCTGAGTAAGGTGCACTATGGTTGGCCATAAAGTGTTTGACAAAATGTCTTCTCCTGATTTGCATAGTTGAAAGTAAGGTGTGATCTACGATGAACTGTAGAAAACTCAGATCAGGTTGTAAATTTAAAAAGGAATTTGGTTGTGTTGCAGTACAGTATTTGATGCTTACACAGAGTTGAAAGTGGATTGAGGTAGCCTGCTGGATTCTCACTGAAGAGAGAGATAAACAAATGACATTAGGTTCAATATTATTGAGGATATCCAAGATGCATTTGCAGATGCTACCAGCATTGCAGAACAAACAGTTGGATATATACAATCAGTGTATGCCTTCACTAATAGTGGAAAAGTTTGAGATTGCAGAGCAACAGAGGGTTGGTACTCAGAAGACAGTAGTCCAACCATGTTCTTACACATATTATTTTGGTGAAGTTGACAGTGATGATGTCATTCAATGGTTATTGTTGTTACTCACATTATTGATATTGTTGATGCCTATTATGCTTATTATAATGTTGTCAAACAGTGAAATGAAGTGGTCACATATTCCCAAGAATAGACTAAGAATTGACTAGCCATCGGGATCAAATTCTCAATGGGAGCATTTATGCATCTACTTATCATATTTCTCATGTTTATGCTTTTTTCTAACTATAATAATTTTTGCCTGAGAATGTTGTGCATGGACTCAAGGGGAGTTTTGCAGCTGCCCTTTGGTATTATTGTCAAATGGGGAGAATAATTATAGGTAATTGCACACAATTACGTGTGTTGCCAACAATTCCAAAGGGGGAGATTGATGAGCAAGGTGCAACCAAAGTATTGTCATTGTTGTCAACACAGTCAGGTTGATCAGTTGATGCAATAGATAGGAGTTCATTGATGAGCAAGGTGCAACCAAAGTGCAATGGACAGGAGTTTATTGATGATCAAGGTGCAGCCAAAGTGCAATGGACAGGAGTTCATTGATGAGCAAGGATAGGAGTTCATTGATGAGCAAGGTGTAGCCAAAGTATTGTCATTGTTGTCAACACAGACAAAGGATCAGTTGATGCAATGGATAGGAGTGTAGAGGTCATTAGATAGATCGGTTGATGAAGTGAATAAGAGTTCAAAGCAGTCAGAGCATGTATAGTGAATTTTCAAGAAGACAGAAGTGGCCCAGATTCAAAGGATCAAAGAAAAAGACAAGTAAGAAAATTGTCATGATATCACGACATGAATTATAGGTAATTGCACACAATTATGTGTGTTTCCAACAATTCCAAAGGGGGAGATTGATGAGCAAGGTGTAACCAAAGTATTTTTATTGTTGTCAACACAATCAGGTTGATCAGTTGATGCAATGGATAGGAGTTCGTTGATGAGCAAGGTGCAGCCAAAGTGCAATGGATAGGAGTTCATTGATGAGCAAGGTGCAGCCAAAGTGCAATGGATAGGAGTTCATTGATGAGCAAGGATAGGAGTTCATTGATGAGCAAGGTGTAGCCAAAGTATTTTCATTGTTGTCAACACAGACAGAGGATCGGTTGATGCAATGGACAGGAGTGTAGAGGTCATTATATAGATTGGTTGATGAAGTGAACAAGAGTTCAGAGCAGTCAGAGCATGTACAATGAATTTCCAAGAAGATAGAAGTGGGCCAGATTCAAAGGATCAAAGAAAAAGATAAGTAAGAAAATTGTCGTGATATCACGACATGAATTACAGGTAATTGCACACAATTACGTGTGTTCCCAAAATTCCAAATGGGGATATTGATGAGCAAGGTGTAACCAAAGTATTTTCATTGTTGTCAACACAGTCAGGTTGATCAGTTGATGCAATGGATAGGAGTTTGTTGATGAGCAAGGTGCAACCAAAGTGCAATGGACAGGAGTTCATTGATGAGCAAGGTGCAGCCAAAGTGCAATGGACAGGAGTTCATTGATGAGCAAGGATAGGATTTCATTGATGAGCAAGGTGCAGCCAAAGTATTATCATTATTGTCAACACAGATAAAGGATCGGTTGATGCAATGGATAGGAGTGCAGAGGTCATTAGATAGATCGGTTGATGAAATGAACAAGAGTTCAGAGCAGTCAGAGCATGTACAGTAAATTTCCAAGAAGACAGAAGTGGCCCAAATTCAAAGGATCAAAGAAAAAGACAAGTAAGAAAACTATCGTGATATCACGACATGTTTTTTGTCGTGATATCGTGACATATTTGGCAAGTAAGAAAACTGTCGCGATATCGTGACATGTTGAAAAGCTGGAAAAACTGTCGCAATATCGCGACATGTTTGAGGAGAGAGAAAGCATAAGAAAAACTGACACAATATCGTGACATGTTTGAGGAGAGAGAAAGCATAAGAAAAACTGTCATGATTTCGCGACATGTTTGAAGAAGAAGTCGCATGCAGGAAAAACTATTATGATTTCATGACATGTTTGAAGAAGCGCATGCAGGAAAAATTGTTGCGATTTCACGACATGTTTGGAGAGAAGACGCAAGCAAAGAAAACTATCGTGATTTCACCACATGTTTGGGGAGAAGGAGCTTGCAAAGAAAAGTGTCACAATTTTGTGACAATCTGCAAGAGAGGCAGTACGGACGAAAATGTGTCGTGATTTCACGACATGTTTGAGAGAAGAAGCTCACAAAGAAAAGTGTCACGATTTCGTGACAATCTATAAGAGAGGCAGTACGGATGAAAATGTGTCGCAATTTCATGACATGTTTGAGAGAAGGATCTCACAAAGAAAAGTGTCATGATTTCATGACAATTTGCAAGAAGGATTGTACGGACAGAAAAGTGTCACGATTTCGCGACAGGTTCGAGAGAAAGAGCTCACAGAGAAAAAGTGTCACGATATTGCGACATGTCAGATTTTCGTGACCTAATGAGACGAAAAGCGCTAAGGAAGAAAAATTTCATGATATCACGACATGTCACATTTTCATGACTCGATGAGAAGAAAAGCGCTAAGGAAGAAAAGTGTCGCGATATCGCGACATGTCGTATTTTCATGACCCAAAAAGAAGATAGAGTGTTCGGATGCAAAAATGTCATGATATCATGACATGTCGCGTTTTCATGACCCTAAGAGGAGAGAGAGTGTACGGAGGTGAAAAGTGTCGTGATATCGCGACATGTCATGTTTTTGCTAGTGCAAGCCGAACAATGAAGCAAGGCAGCAAAAGTGTCACAATTTTGCGACATTTTCCATTTTCATTGGTGAAAGGCAGAGAAAGAGTGGAAGGAAGCTAAAAGTATCATGATTTCATGACATGTCATGTTTTCACAGGTGCAAGCCGAGAAAAGGACAAAGAGGAAAAAAGTGTCACAATTTCATGACATGTCATGTTTTCGCGGGTGCAAGCTAAGAAAAGGACAAGGAGGCAAAAAGTGTCACGATATCACGACATGTTGTGTTTTCACATGTGGAAGCTGAGAAGAGGACAAGGAGGCGGAAAGTGTCATGATATCATGACATGTCATGTTTTCATGATCAAACGACAAGAAAAATTCAAAGGGGTAGAAGTGTCGCAATTTCGCGACAGGTCGCCTTGACACGAGCTAAGAAGAGAACTCAGCCGAAACAAAGAAATGTAATAGTGAACTACAGACAGTATGATAGTAAAAGGGGCAGTTACAAAATACATTCATGCAGCCAAAATAAGAAGAGTTAACTGAAGTTAGTACAATAGTTACAGGTGCAGTTACAGATAGAAATCATGCAGTTAAATAAGAATAGTGAACAGAAGTCATTACTACAGTTACAGGAACCGTAATAGAGAAATATCATGCAACGATGGTTACTAAAAGTCATCAGACAAAGACCAAGACATAGACAGAGAGTTGTTTCGAAGAGTCGTAACTATTAATAGGTTGTGTGTAAGAATATTGTGTCAAAAAGGAGTTACTTACAGGAGTAGCTATGAATAGGCTGCATGCGGGATAATGGAAGATATAGAAGACTTAGGGTTTCAAAATGAAAATATTGTTTTAAAATGGCAGTTGCGTGCAAAAGAAAAAGAGCCGCTCAGAATTGAAAAAATGTGCAGCCATAAAGAAGGAAGGTGTCACTGATAAAATAATATATGTGCTGAGAAAAAGGTTGTTGAAGAGAGCCACAAGAATGTGTATGTTTCATATACGGTAAGTTAAGAATTAGGGTTAGGGTTGAGCTTTGAACTATGTAAGAGAGCAGATAAGAATGTCAGAGTGCTGAAATGAGCAGAGAAGGCTGTCAGAGAGCCGTAAATGAGTAGATAAGGCTGTCAGAGCTATAAGCAAGCAGAGAAGGCTGTCAGAGCACAGAGAAGGTTGTCAGAGCACAGAGAAGGCTATCAGAGCATAGTAAGTAGAGTGGTAAGAGTGATCTGTTAGGTTGAGCTCTGTGTGGATTGAGAAAAAGGTGTGTAGCTGAAGAGAAAAAAGAGTGCAGATAGAGCATTGCTGAGAGAAGAGCAATGTAGAAAGAGTGCAGCTGATAGAGCGTGATTGAGAGAGTGTGACAGCAAGTGCGTAGAAGGAATATGTGTTTCCTAAATTGAAAGAGAGGTTGGATGAGCAATAGACTAGTAAGGGTCTTATAAAAGTGAAGGCATATTTATGTCAATCTAAGATTCAAAATAGAAATCCAAGTTGGTGCTTGGAATCAGGGGTTGGTGCTCCTTCCAATTGGTGCTGGTAAATCAGGGGTTGGTGCTCCTTTTTGTTGGTGTAGATAAATTAGGGGTTGGTGCTCTTTCTAGTGTGTGCTGGTAAACTGTTTGTAAATTTGGTGCTTTGCAAAGGCTGGATTTGGATGGAAGTCCAAGCAGTCTATTTTTGAGGAGTAGCCAAAACTGGTGAACCTCATTAAATCGTGTGTTGTGGAATGCTCTCTTGTTATATCTCCTTTATTTGTTTTAAGTTCTCCTTGCTTCAACTTTAAGAGTTGTAGATTTGAATTTAAATAACTACACTGATTCACCCCCCTCTTAGTGCCATTGTAAGACTAACAGACTTGTGGACAGATTTGGGTAAGCTTTTATGGAAGATTACAATACAGCTTGAGAGCAGATTTGGATAAATTCTTGTGAGGACTTAGTGAGCAGATTGTACAAGTTCTAGAGAAGGCTTGAGGATAGATTTGTGCTAGACCAAAGGACTGTATTTAGTATAGATTCAAGGATAGTGTTTGGTATAGATTTGAGGATAGGTTTGTGTTAGATCAGAGATAGAGATTGAGGATAGATTTGTGCTAGACCAAAGGACTATGTTTAGTGTAAACTTGAGATAGAACTTTGGAGGTGACAGAGTTGAGGACATATATCTCCAACCAGAGCATGGAGGACAGGTGTCTTCTATGGATAGAGTTCCATTTGCTAATGGCAATGGAGGTAGAGGTCTTCTAGAGGATCACCAACCAGAGCAGAGATTAGGAGATTGGTGTCTCCTATGGATAGAGATCCACAAAAATGATTTAGGGGATTGGTATCTCCTTTGGACAAAGATCCATAAACATTGTCGAGAAAGGATTCCCAAGAGAATTTATTTGAGAATAATTTATAAGAAATATTTTCTTCGTGGAGTAGCCCACATTGGGTGAACCACGTAAAATCATGTCTCTCATGTGTGTGATGCTTTGTGTGATGTATACTGCTTTAATATTGCTTATGTTATTATTTGGATTAAAAAGCAAAAACTTTTATCTTATATTGTTCATCCCCCCTCTCAGTATAAGCACATGTTCTTCAATTGGTATCAGAGCGGGTCTCTCCGTGAAAAGACTAACAACTTGGAGGAGGATCCATCAATAACACATATGACTTCAAAAAATGAAAAGGAGACTATGTTTGACATAAAAGAGGAATTATTTACTGCTCTCAGAAAGTTGGAAAGAATTAGAGAGAAGAATTCAAGATTGAAGGAACAATTTTAAGAGGATGAAGAAGTAAGGATGGAACTTCTATAAAATATCACAAAACTCAAGATAAGGGTGGAAGAAGAAAATAAAATTGAGCAAGATATGATAGATATGTTAAGATCCAGAGAAATAGAATGTGAAATATTGGAAGCAGAAATTGTCTACCTAAGGAATGAAGTTGAAAGGACCAAGGCACTACAAGATGTAGAATATGAGGAACATAAAGAGGAATCAAGTATTCAAAAAGCAAAAACTCCAAACAAGGATAACCAAGAAAAGGATATCAGAAAGGAAGAAATTAAAGAAGAACCTTGGATAAGAGTTAATCACAAGAGAAATAATACTCCACCACAAACTCCAAGGCATCCAAACAGGTTACATAATTTCTTCCATGGTCATTTATTTTCTTGTAATAAATATGGTCATAAAGCTGTACACTGTATTAGTCATGCAAAAAACAATGTCAATAAAAATTTCAATTCTTTTGCACCTCTTATGGAAGATGATATTATATGTTACAAATGCAATAATTTTGGGCACAAGGCTAGATGGGGTAAAATTATATTTCCTGAGTAGAAAAACAATTTCAACAACTAGGAAAGATGAAAGGAAAAATGTAAAGGCTAGATCAATGTTAGTTCAAATATCCCTTCATGCTCAGGATAAATAAGAACAATGGTATCTTGATAGTGGTTGCTCTAGTCACATTATAGGAGACAAAGAAAAATTCATTGTACTAAAAGAAACAAATAGAGGGTTAGTAAGTTTTTGTGATAATGGATCAGCAAAGATTGGTGGAAGAGGAACTCTAAGTTTAGATAATGGAAAAATAAAAATAGAAAATGTGTTATATGTTAAAGGGTTAAAACATAATTTTCTAAGTATAAGTAAACTTTGTGATCGAGGGTATATGGTTACTTTCCATCCAGATAGATGTGAGATAAGAAAATAAAAAATTGGAAAAGTCATTGAAAATGCAAGAAGAACCCCAAACAATTTATACATGCTTAATGATATCAAAGGGAAAAAGTGCTTTCTATCACAAGAAGATGAGAGTTGGTTGTGGTATAAAATATTGGGTCACTTGAATTTTGATAACATAGTCAACATAAGAAATAAAAAGGCACTCAAAGATTTACCCAAAATAAGAATACCTCAAAGCACAATCTGTGCACCCTGTCAACATGGAAAGCAAACTAGGACAACATTTAAATCAAAAGAATATATGTCATATGATCCATTAATTCTAATACATACTGATCTATGTGGTTCTACCAGAACACAAAGTATTCAGGATGAGAGCTACTTTATACTATTTATAGATGATTATTCCAGAATGGTTTGGGTAGCTTTCCTGAAAGAGAAGTCAGAGGCCTTTGAAAATTTCAAAGCATTTAAGGAATTGGTTGAAAATAAAACTAGAAAAAGGATTAAGTGTCTGAGATCTTATAGAGGAGGAGAATATACTTCAAATGACTTTGTAGAGTTTTGTGAATAACATGGAATCAAAAGAGAATATGCAGCGACTCCTCAACAAAATGGAGTAGTTGAAAGGAAAAATAGGATTGTTAAGAATATGGCTAGAGCTATGCTAAATGAGTCTAAAATCTCAGATGGATTTTTGAGATAAGTAGTCAACACAACAATATACATAATCACTAGGTCTCAAATGAGGGTAAAACATCATAAGACTCCATATGAGCTTTGGAAAGGAAGACCTACCACTGTAAAACACTTTAGGATTTTTGGAAGCAAGTGTTACATAAGATGAGAAAAAAAATTAGGCAGGTTTGATCCAAGAAGTGATGAGGGAATATTTATTGGTTATTACTCAAGGAGTAAAGCCTATAGATGATTCAACAAAAGAACACGTACTATGGTGGAAAGTATAAATATAACAATTGATGAGAAGATATATTCAAGAGAACCAGTTCAAAAAATTATGTATCAAGAAGATGGATGTTGTCAAGAAGAATTTTGTGAGGAATTAGATAAATAAGAAGAAGAAACACAAAGACTTCTTCCCAAAACTCCATCCAGGTATGTACAAAAGCATCATCCAAAAGAGCAAATAATTGGTAATCCAAATGAAATACAGATAAGGAGAAGAATAATAACACCATATCAACAAGCAAATTTTTCTTTGCTATCTAATATTGAGCCAAAAGACTTCACTCAGGTAAGTGAGGATAAATTTTGAATTAAGGCAATAGATGAGGAATTAGATTAGATAGAGAAAAGAAAAACCTGTGAAATTGTTCCATGACCAAAGGATAAAAATGTGATCGACACAAATGGGTATTCAGAAACAAGTTAAATGAAGATGGACAAGTGGTCAGGAATAAAGTAAGTTTAGTATGCAAAGGTTATGCACAGGTAGAGGGAATTGACTTTGATGAGAAATTTGCTCCAGTTTCATGGATTCAAGCCATAAGAATATTTTTAGCCTTATCAAGTTTTAAAAACTTCAAGGTATATCATATGGATGCCAAGTCAACATTTTTAAATGGTGTTATAGAAGAAGAAGTTTATATTGAATAGCTAGAGGGATTCATATTAGTAGATAAAATAGATCATGTATGCAGATTGAAAAAGGCACTGTATGGTCTAAAGTAGGCTTTGAGAGCATGGTACTCAAGATTGGATAAGTATCTTTAGGAATAGGGATTCAAAAAAGGAATAGCAAACAACAATTTTACATCAAAAATGAAGGGAATGATCTACTAATTGTGGTTGTTTATGTTGATGACATCATTTTTGGTGGAAACAATGATAAGATGTGTAAAGAATTTTCTAAGAAAATGCAAAATGAATTTGAGATGTTTATTCTTGGTGAATTGTCCTTCTTTCTTAGACTTCATATTTCACAATCAGAGAAAGGGGTATTTCTCTCACAAGCCAAGTATATAAAAGAAATGTTAAAGAAATTCAGGTTAGAATATTGTAAACCGGTAAGTACTACCATGGTCACAGGATGCAAGTTGAGTAAGGATGATGAATCTCCAGAGGTAGATTAGAGATTATACAAATCTATGATTGGCAGCTTATTGTATGTTACAACTACAAGACCAGACATAATACAGTTAGTGGGATTAGTGGTAATGTTTCAGGCAACAACCAAGGAAACACATGTGACAACGATTAAAAGAAATTTTAGGTATCTAAAAGGAACTATGGATTTTGGGCTTTGGTATCCCAAAAGTGATAGTTTCATATTGACAACATATACAGATGTAGATTGGGCTGCCAGCATTGATGACAAAAAAAGCACAAGTGTAGGAGAATTATTTCTTGGATACTGTCTAGTCTCTTGGCTAAGTAAGAAGTAGGTTTTAGTATCCTTATCTACAACCAAAGCAGAATATATTACAACAATAGCTAGTTGTACACAAGTATTATGGATGAATCAAACTCTATAAGACTTCAAGATAAAACATGATCATCCTATTCCCATACTATGTGATAACACAAGTTCTACACGTATCTCAAAAAATCCAGTGATGCACTCCAGGACAAAGCACATTTTGATTAAGTACCATTTTATGATAGAATAGGTGATAGATAAACAAGTCAAGTTGGAATATATTACTACAAAGGAACATATAGCAGACATTTTCACTAAGCCACTTTCAAAGTAAACTTTTGAGTATCTTCGATGAAAACTGGGAGTAAGACTCCCACCCTAGAACTAACCACCTTAAGAAGAGGTGGGGGAGGGGCTAAGCTAAGAGGCTCATTCTTAGCCCCGAGCCCCAAAGGTGACCCTTTTCCATTGATGTCAAAGGGGGAGATATTTGGTATTTGAGTAAAGAGGAGAGATTTGAAAAGAGCATTGAGCTAGGGGGAGTAATGTCTTAGGGGGAGCAGAACAAATAAAAGGTTAAGTTTTTGGTAAAAGGAATTTGGGTTACCATCAATGACAAAGGGGGAGTTTGTTGGACATTTTGATTCAAAGTTGTCATTTATGTCAAGGAATAAGCTACCGTTGATGTCAAAAGGTCAAGAGGAACAATGCACAGGTTAAAGGCAAAAAGCTTCATAATATTTTTAATATTTTGTGGAAGCATAAGTCAGAAGGGTTTTTATTAAAACCATGGGTGAGCGAAAATAAAAGGTTTTTCATAAAAGCCCAAGGGAGTTTTAATATTTACTTTATAAAATATTTAAATTCAAATTGAATTTAAATTTTATAAATAAATATTATTTATACAAAGTGGTAAAATCAAAAAGGCTTTAATAAAGCCAAAGGGATTTAAAAAATTAATTTATAAAATTTAAATTCTAAAGAATTTAAATAATTTATAAATTAATAAGTTTGAAGGAAAATCGAAGTGCCGACATTTAAGTTTGAAGGAAAATCGAAGCGCCGACGTTTATGTTTGAAGGAGGAAATTGATATAAAAACAATATGCCTTAGAGGCATTTGATTATCCTTTTGCTCGAATGATAAAAGTGTGCAATCATGTGTGTAAGAACTCGTGCAAAGAAAGAGACAAGTGTATTGTTTTAAGTGCCAGTGAATAAGGATAAAATTGATAAGCATCGAAATTCAAGATCCATCCAGGAAGCGTGGCCTAGTGGAAAGTGGACAAAGGCTAGAGTGTTGGGCGTGGAGTGACCTACGATCGAATCATGGCGGCAACATTATTTTGTTGGTAGTGTTGGAAATATCGAAGGAAGCAACGTATATTTTTTCTTAGGCACACTAGAGGAGAATTATAGAGCATGTGGTGCTATTTACTCCCCAAGCGAGCACCTAGCTCGTGCGATGGTTGGAGCCACGACTAGGGCACTAGTTGAGGCTATGTCTTTGTCGTGAGTTCGAGTCCCACCAAGGCAAAGGTAATAAATTTTGAATATAATTTTTATGATGCCTAAGGTTTGACATGAGGTCTTAGGGAGTTAAAAGGGTTAGTTGAAAAGGTTTTTAATTAATCATTATTTTTGGTAAATTGGAGGAATAAGGAGTTAGCTTTATTTTTGAATAAAGGATTTGTGTCACATTGGTCTATTGGAGATTTAAAGTGTTGAGAGGACTTCTTTCATTGAGTTATTTTTTTTTTTTAAATAAAGGGGTAAAAATTTATTGATAAAAAGTCTGGATTACAAAGTACAGCTGAGCCCCCACCCAGGACTCAAATAAGCAACAAGACAAAGCTAAATCACCGGACAAGGTCAACTCCCAAAGAAAACCAAAAAAAACAAACCACATTAAGTCTGAACATCCTTATGGATCAACTCCCGTAGGTGTTGAGAATCCCTAGACGGGAGACTCTCCCAGTTATCAATACTCTGAGTATCCAATAGCTCAAAGCCCTTTTGGCCAGGTAATCAGCAACCCCATTCCATTCCCTTGGAATGTGCACAAAGGATATAAATTCGAACTCTTCACTCATTCTGAGAATCTGAATGGTCACAGAGGCCAACTGCCAATTAACATCCTCCACTCTTTTGTCGTTTAAAATATTAACCAAAATTTGAGAGTCAGACTCGCAAAGAATCCTACGCCATCCAAGAGAAAACCCCCTTTGCAAGGCCTCAAGTATCGCCAGAGCTTCCATAAGATTGTTGGAGTGAACACCTTTATAAATGGAAAAGAAAAAATTGACCACGCCAGCAGAATCTCTCCCAACACCACCAATCCAAGCATGTCCAGGATTGCCCCTGGACGACCCATCAGTATTAATTTTTAAAACTCCTCTAGGGGGCAGTCTCCATCTACCCTCTCTCCTAACCTTCTTGCTAAGTTGAGGAATCCTACTAGGGCTAGAAGAATTCACACCAACCCCAAACAAACCAAGGGCCTGTCGTACCTTCTCCTCCCTAGAGTCCAAATGAGGGTCCACATCACATTTACTATGGATAGTTTCTTGAACCATACACAGGATCCTTTGCCAGATCTATTGAATAGCCAAATGACTTCCCTCAAAAATGCGTCGGTTTCGTTCGAGCCAAATCTGCCAGATGATGCAAGAAGGGCCCAAATTCCAAGCCACTTGGAGGAAGGGGGCCTTGGCCGGAGGTCTGCCTAGACTACTCCAAAACTCCACCAGGGAGAGCACATGAAAACAAGGATGGTTCCAGGCACTCCACCAACAGATGCCAAATGTCTCTCGCAAGGGAGCATTGGAAAAATAAATGAGAAGAGTCATCCTCATTCTTACCACAAAGGACACATAAAGAGGGACCCTGAAATCCCCTCTTCCTCAAGTTATCCCAAGTGAGGCATTTATTACGAGCTACCAGCCAGAGAAAAAGTTACATTTCGGCCAAGCAAATCTATTCCACACCTTTTTCCACCATGTGACAGGGAGACTCCCAAACTTTTGCTTATCAAGAACTTGATAACCATAGGCTACAGAGTAGGTTCCCTTGGGATTAGGGTTCCAAGCCAGAATGTCTTTATCCCTCAATGAAGAACAATACCTCCCTGCAAGAATAAGAGCAAGCACCTCTCTATCCTCGGCCAATCCCCCTTGGGGCCATTCCTACGGATCTTTCCATCTGTACATCTCCATATTTCCAAAATACTAGATTTTTTTAAAGTCCTCCACATGAGACCAGCCCGCTTCCAAGAAACAAATGCTTAGGGAATGTAACCTGGGATATTGAGTCAAGATAGGAGGGTGGCCATCCCAAGAATCCTCCCAAAAAAGAACATCTGATCCCCGATTGCAAATCCAGAACAAACCCCGCTTAATTAAATTAGCTCCTCTTTTCAGAGTGTCCCAGATAACGTAACCTTTCCCAACCAAACTGGCTCTAGGGATATCTGCCTCATAAATACCTCTCAAGTATTTATAAGATAATATTTTAGCCCAAATCTGATCTTGAGAGGTACACCATCTCCAATAAAGTTTCGCAGCCAAAGCCTGCCCAGAAAGAGTTGCCTGTCGCAACCCAAGGCCTCCCTCTTGAACTAGCCTACAAATGGAATCCCATCTAACCAAACTCCATTTAGATTGATCAAGTTTTCCAGACCACAAAAATTGTCTTGACAGAGCATCCATGTCCTTGATGAAACGAGAAGGAGTTGTTTGCACAAAACATCTATAAATGGGTAAAGCTTGAATAACAAATTTTAAAAGCAATACTCTACCTGCAGAGGATAGCCATCTGATAGTCCAGTGATTTACCTTCCTTCTAAACTTATCAAGTATAGACTGCCAAGAAGATCTAGGCAGAGGATGAGATGAAATCGGGATCCCAAGATAAATGAAGGGGGGAGTCCCGACCTGGAATCTTAGAATGCGAGCAATCCTGGCTTGAATAAGAGGGGGGGTATTGAAGAAGAAAATAAAGGACTTGTCCTCATTAATCACCTGTCCATAAGCACCAAGATATATGTCAAGAGACTGTCTAATGTTTCCAGCTTCCTTGATAGTGGCAACTCCCAACAAAGCAATGATCATCAACAAATTGAAGGTGGGAAAGAGGTGGCAAACTCGTTATCCCACTTCCACCCCTGAATGAGACCATGCCTGACCTGAGACTTGAGTAATCTGCCCAACCCTTCTGCCATAATGATAAACAAATAAGGAGATAGAGGATCTCCTTGCCTCAATCCCCTTGAGGCCTCAAACAGCTCCGTTGTCTCGTTATTAACAAGAACAGAGAATGAGGAAGAAGAAATACAGCTCATCACCCATCTAATCCATTCCTCCTCAAAGCCAAAAGCAGCAAGAACTTTTTGAAGAAAGGACCATCTAACTCTGTCATAGGCTTTTGCCATGTCCAACTTAATGAACATAGTTTTCTCCTTAGAAGTTTCCATTGAGTGAATAGCTTTAGCAATAACAACCCCATCCATGATTTGTCGGCCAGCAACAAACCCACCTTGCTCCTCGTAGATGATTTTGCTCAACCATATCTTCAGCCTCTCAAACAATAATTTTTGTGATGATCTTATATACAACATTACAGAGAGCAATAGGCCTGAACATATCCAAGGAATTCGCTCCCTCTTTCTTGGGAATAAGCACCACAAAGGTAGCATTTAGGGCCCTTAGCATCTGTTTGTTCTTTTGGGACTCACGAACCACCTCCAAAAGGTCAAATTTGATTAACTCCCAAAACTCTTGATAAAACTCAATCGGGAATCCATCCGGACCCGGGCTTTCCCCTTTTTCATCTTGAATACAACACTTTTCAGCTCCTCAAGGGAAATTGGATCCATCAAGTGCTCATTCATCTCTCTAGAAACAATCGAGGGAATACAGTTTAGAATAAGTTTTTCTTCCTCATCATCTGAGAGGGCATCCTCCTTGAAGAGAGAGGAAAAATACCTCTTAGTCTCTTCTGAAATATCCCCGAAAGAAGAAAGCAGGGCACCCTGAGAATTAACAAGAGAGGTAATCAGGTTACCATTACGACGAGCCTTAACAGAGTTATAAAAGAAGGTTGTGTTCCTATCCCCTTCCCCGAAGCCAATCTACTCGAGCTTTTTGTTTCCAAAAAATTTCTTCCTTCAGTTCCCATTCAACAAGGTCTTTTACAACCTTCGCATTCCTCAACAAGAAGCTCCTCTGTGAGTCCCTGATCTCTAATCTTCCTTGAGGCTTCTTCCACCCTCCTAAGAGCTGCCACTTAGCCAAGGAAAGGTTCCCAAAATTTAGTCTATTCCATCTCTTCAATTTATGCTTAACAAATTGAAGCCGCTTCATAAAGGAGTACATAGCGATGCCATGAGGAGGTTTGCCATTAGTCCACCAGCCTCGCATGAAATCATGAAGCTTAGGATCTCGCAGCCACATAAGTTGAAACTTAAATGAGGGATTATTTTTTAGCCCTAACTCCAGAGCAGAGAGTTTGATAGGCCAATGATCAGATCCTCTACCCTCCAGAATCACAGAACTAGCGCTTCTATTATTGCCAATCCAAAAACTAGAGATCAAAAACCTATCCAGTCTCTCTGAAATGGAATATTCCCCACATCTTCTATTATGCTAGGTAAATATCCCATTATCCGGCTTGATGTCAACCAAGTTCAAGGCCCGGATATGAGCATTGAAGACAGAAGAAAAAGGCTCAAGACGATCAATCCCACCACGTTTTTCCTCCAGACAAGTGATAGAATTGAAGTCTCCAGCCAAAATCCATGGGTACAGGGGAGCCAGACTTCTCACAAAGCCAATGTGCTCCCATAAATTCACTTTACCATTGTAATCAATAGGAGCATACACGTTTGTAAGTAGGATGGTCTCACCAGATTCATTATCATGCCCGATCATCGAAATAGACCACCTGCTGGAAATCCAGGTAAGAGGAGAGATCTTAACTCGGATCCCATAAACAAGCAAGGCCACCAAAGATATCCACATGCACCAATACACTGACATTGCCCCTTTCTCCACAACTTGGGAGCAATATTGAACAAACTATCAATAGCTAATTTAGTCTCCTGAATAAAAACCACATCCGAAGAATGAACACGAATCAAATCACGAACAACTTTTTGTCTGGGGATGTTGTTCAACCCCCTTACATTCCATGAAAGTATAATCATTTTTGGGGGTTATAAAAATGGGAGTCCAATGTTCTCACCAAACCTGACTCTACCAAAGTCTCCCCCATTAACTTAATTTTATCCTGGTCTTTCTTCCGACCCACCTTCATATTCTTATCTCAAGCATTTTTTTTAATTATTTTATGCTGCAATCCCAAACACCGTAGGAGTTTTACTAGTCCATGGATGACTGCATCAGTTTCTGGGTAGGAGAGGGCATATCTAAATCTATGCCATTTTCTAAGATAACTTCACTTCCAGGGCTAGGGCCAACCATATCACCTATACTCGAAACCAAAGCCCTCTGTTCTTCATTTAAACCCCCTATATCTGGTTCCCTTGGTTCCACCTCATGAAGAGACAACTGATTTGGTCCTGTTATATCTATAACAGTAGCGATGTTTCAGGTATCTCCACGCACTGATCAAGATTCTCTAGAATTTCAAAACGGTTGAGTCGAGCATCCGGCTGGTTATCCTTAATGTCTCTTTTTGCCTTTCTTCCTTTGTTTCGAGGTTTTACCGTAACAAAGCCTTCCTTATCCTGATCCCCCTCCTTTATCGGGGCTTTTCCTTTATCCATATTTTGTACAGCTTGAGAGGGCCTAGGATTTGAAGCCACAGGCAGGACAAACTTAGGGCATTTTCTTTGTAAGTGGCCATATTCATGGCAAATCCGGCAACGAAATGGAAGAGCTTCATAGTCAAGTTTTTGAACCCATTTGGTTGATCCGAACTGTATTTCAATAGAATCTGGAATAGGATTGTTTAAATCAATTTCAACACAGATACGGGCAACAGAGATTACCTTTTTATCCAGCGTCTGTCATGACGGCCCAACCGGCTTCCCAAGTAGAAGGGCAATCATATGCAAGATGTCATTTCTCCAAAATTCCAATGGGAGCCACGAAAGCCGAACCCACACCGAAACCCGTGATGGCCGCTCCTCTGATGGGTTGAAACCCACATGCCAGGGTTTAAGAAAGAGTCCCGCTTGGTTACAGAAATAGGGACCTCCTTCAAATGCTTTGTTACGATCCGCAAGACAAGAAAAAACCACCATAAAATAGTTGTTTGCACTCAACATCACCTCCACATCACCTTCAGGGTTCCAAGTCTTCCTAACCCAAGCCTCCACAAAGGGAAGAGAAATTCGGATGCCCATAAATTTACCAATAAGTGCATGTTTGGTTAAATACTCCACATCTTCTGCCACCGAGTCTGGTTGAACCACTAGAACCGGCCTGGCTTCACATCGTTCCAAACATCCATTGTTCTTTAACAAGCGATTCCTGGCATGCAATGGGAAATCCTGTTCCTTCCAATCATTTTTAAAAGAAATACCAGCCCTAGCATGCACGCTCTGTGATGGACCTGATGCCATCACTACATTCCTCCAGTTGTTCATACCTCCTCCAGAAACTGCTGCCATCCCCAGAGAGCCCACCGGGTCTTTAAAAAATTCCAAGCAACATCCATTGGTTATTTGAAAAACCTAGAGTGTATTGATATTATTCTTGGTATTGAATATTATTTTAATTGGGAGATTATAAGGTGTATTTGGCCAATTATTTTTTTATATGTTGATGAATGTTTTCTTAAATATGGAGTGATAAGGTGTATGTGTGTTTTGATATTTACATTGTATTTTTGAGGGAGTTTATCATCTTATAACTTCTTTGAGCTTGGCAAAGAAGTGTTTGTGGTTGTGGAAGATTTTATGAGATTCCTTCATCATCAAGAAAAAGGTATGGGCACATTCTTCCATAGTTGAGTTGATTGGTTGGTTTTCTGGAAAATAAGTTTGGAGTGAAAAGGACTTGATTAGGGTTTCCTTTTGAGTGTGTTGAGTTAATGCTTCAAGGTTTTCTGGAATAAAGAGTTATTAATAAAACCTTGTTTTATAAGAATTTTTGTTGAAGCCATTGGTTGTGTGAAGAACTTGAACTAGGGTTTGAAAAGGGTTGTAGGTTTGGGGGGAGGAAGAACATGAGTATCATTGTTATGTGAGATTTGTTGACTTGAGCATTGTTGGAAAATTTTTTGAGTGAGTGTTCATATGCTTGGACTAGGGTTTGTGAGCAAGGATTATTTCATTGAGTGATTGGTTGAGTAGATTTGGGTGAGCCTAGTCAAGTGGATGTGTGAAGTGATTGTTCAAGTTCCATAAAAAAAACTATTCTATATTCTAAATTGATTTGAGAAGAAGATTGAGTATTGATGAGTGTGAAATATATTGAGTCTCTAACAATTCTTTTTATGTTTCTATGAGATTGGACAATGTTAGGATCTCATCCTAACCCTTAATGTAATAAGTTTCTTGATGTAATAATTCCTAGTGAACGTGGGTAGTACCCATGATTAATATTTTGTAATGTTCTAAGTTTTAGCTTAGGTAGTGCCTATGACAAATGGCACCCTTTTCTAAGTAACACATGGTAGATAGGTTAGGTAAGGTGGCATTGTGCATGTAATTCGTGTGGCATTATGCATGTAATTCGAGTGGCATTGTGCATGTAATTCAAAGTGGCACTATGCTTGTAATTCGGGTGGCATTATGCATGTAATCCAAGTGGCATTTTGCATGTAAGCCAACCTTGGAGGGAAACTCTTTAAATACCCGAAAAGGCACCAATGTAATCATCTTTTTGCAAATTAATGAAGTATTGAAGGAGGTTGCCCCCTCGAAGAGGCCTACGATTCTATCTATTGTGAGATTGTTCCTTTTAAGTAGTTTCTGTTATCATATGCAATTAATTCTGAATACTGTTATAATGTTTTTGTGAGTTTATTTTCAAGAAAATGTGTGAGAGTGTGTTTATTTGAGTTAAGAGTGTGTTGTTTAGTATATTTTATAGCAGGATCTTAACAAGTGGTATCAGAGCGCTTTCCAGGGCCAAGTTATGCTGCAACTGCAACGATTCTTGCCATCCAATCTGCCTGTTAGGTATAAATTCTATGTGTTTTTTCCATTCATGTTTTTCCTTATTAAAAAAAAATCCAAAAAATACAGTGCATTTTTTTTCCAGACCAAAAAAAAATAAAATAAAATCTTTTTAGTTGAGTAGGTAGAAACCCTATGCCGAGGGTTTTAAAATATCATGAAGGATCTGTCATTATTGGCTAATCTAGATAGCCCATAAAGCGTCTATTGAAGTGGGGCGATCAGACTTCAATACCCAGGCCTCATACAGAACTTGCACACGGACTTGAGCTCCCACGTATCTTTGGGTATATCGGGAGACCATCTAGGTTTAAACAAACTTTTAGCCATTAGGAAGCTTTTTGGCCTTGTATTACTCATAGTCTACGGGACACAACATCTTGGACGATTACCCTCCCGTATTGTCAGAGAGGCAAGTAGTGTGCTCAAGGGTATGTGTGGAATCCTCCTTGAGTAGTGGCCTGAAATATTGGTCCGAGCACTATTGTTTGTCACTGTCGGTATATTAGAGGGCCTATGGGTGGTACATACTCCTCTACCTAGCATTCCCTGGTTCTGTTAAAACTTCAACCTGTAAAAAAAAAAAAAAAAAAAAAAAAGCCAAACCTCCCTATTCGTAAACCTGCATTTCAAATCCCCAAAAAGTGAGCATATGAGAAAGGAGTCCTCTACTAAAAAAATAATAGAAATAACATGCATTCGGGATAGACCATGAGGGTGACACTTAAGCTGATAGTCTGGAGAATAACAATCAAATTTACAATGGCAGTCACAATCAGGTCAGTCAGGTCAGAGAGGTCAGCACAGTCAGGTCAGAATTTATAGTTTTCAGAGTCAGAACAGAACTGTCGTAATAGTCACCTACAAAATACAGAGAATCTTGGAGCTAGTGAAGTCAGGACTAGGCCAACCAGTGAGAGCATGACACAAGGCTAGTTATAGATAGTGCTCCAGTACCCAAATTTTGCTCTGTAGCTCATAATCAAAAACTGTAAACACTGTTAGACTCAGCAAAACAAGAGATTAAAAAAAAAAAAAAAAGTATGGGGTTCCAAAAAGTAGTGTTGAGAGATATAGCTCATTGTGACCACCTCTTCGAGCTGATTGTTTTGATATATAGCACCCAAGCACTTTTTTGGGCACGTACTAAAAATAGTAAGTCCTAAAAACTTAATTCTATTTTTAGTAACTAGTCACAAAAGGTTTCAAAATGGCCCAGGGTACCCAAAGGAACTAGAACACTTGGAATCCTTAATAAAAGCCATTGAAAACTTGCACTCGATTTTTCACTCCATAAGGGAAGAAGTCCAAGGTCTTCGCCTAGAGCATGAGGCCACCAGTAATCGCTTAGAAGAAGCACTAACAGAAGTAGACAACAAACTAAAAAGAGGACCCCCCAAAATAGAACACCAAGTTGAGGGTTTTGCAAGGAATCATGACCATGAACCATCCTTCAGAATGCCCAAATTGGACTTTCCCAAATTTAGTGGGAAGGATGTTGATGGGTGGCTATGTAGGGTTGATCAATTCTTTAGACTCCAAAATGTCCCCATATTTCATCGAGTCTAGATGGCTTCCTTTAACTTGGAATCTGAGGCTCTACACTAGTTTCAATCGTTACATATTGCCAACCCAAATCTCTCGTGGGAGAATTTTGAATCCCAACTACTCACTCGATTTGGTCCTAGTGAGTATGAGGACTTTACAGGGGCCTTGACCAAACTACAACAAATAGGGTCAGTCCGTGAATACCAAGCTCAATTTAAAAAATTGACCAATAAGACAAGAGGATTGAATGAAGGGTTCTTCTAGAGTTGTTATATCAGTGGGTTGAAGGAGGAACTCCAACCGAAAGTAAGAATGTTGAAACCACAAACTATGATGGAAGCTATTAGTTTGGCCCGTTTGGCCGAATCTAAACTCTCTGCCCAAAGGTGCCCATCAAAGTTTCCTCAAAATAGACCTTCATTTCCTCCTCGATCTCAACACCCAGTTGATAATAAACCTACTACACCCAAGCACCTAACCACAGAAGAGATGGATGCACGTCGTGCCCAAGGATTATGCTACAATTGTGATGAAAAGTTTTTTAAAGGGCATAAGTGTGCACACAAAAAATTGTTCTTGATAGATGTTGAAGAACTTGATGACTCTGACCAGAGTGATGAGGATGAGGACCCTCCGGAAACACCTTCTCCACAAGAAGAAGTGAAATAGGAACCTGAGACAACAATTACAGTCCATGCTCTTGCAGGCATTACTACTCCACAAACCATGAAGGTTGTGAGACTTTTCAAGGGCCAACGTCTTTCCATCCTTATGGATTCGAGAAGCACGCACAACTTCATAGACCCTAGAGTGGCTCAACGAGAAAATTGCTATATCCACACTTGTAATTCCTTTGAGGTCATGGTAGCCAATGGGGGAACCTTACCTTGTAAAGGAAAATGTCGTAATGTTAAAATCAAGATAGGGGACAATGAACTCAAGCAGGACATGTTTGCCCTCGAGTTGGGCGAATGTGATATTGTTTTGGGATATCAATGGTTGAGTACGTTGGGCACTATCAGTTGAAATTTTGCTGAAATCTGGATGTAGTTCTCCCAAAATGGACAAACACACATCATCAAGGGCTCCCCAATAGGAACACCTCAAATTATTAGTTCAAATGGCATGGAGAAATTGCTAAAGAAATCATCACATGGGGTCATTGCACAACTATTCTCCATCCAACCATCCACCTCTCAAATGGGTGAAACTCCATCAGACCTACAACAGATTCTCCACAAACATGAGGCCATATTTTTGGAACCAACTACACTACCACCGCATCGCTCTCACGACCATGCCATTCCATTATTGCCGGATAGTGCACCTCCCAATATCAGACCATACAGGTACCCTCATGCCATGAAGTCAGATATTGAGAAAATGATACAGGAATTACTCAAGGCGGGTATCATTCGGCCTAGTACTAGTCCCTACTCTGCACCAGTCTTACTGGTCCTCAAGAAGGATGGCTCCTGGCGACTGTGTATTGACTACCGAGAACTCAACAAGATAACTGTCAAGGATAAATTTCCTATCCCTGTGGTTGATGAATTACTAGATGAATTACATGGGACCATGTACTTCACCAAGCTAGACCTTCACTCTGGGTACCATCAGATCCGGCTTAGGGATGAAGATATTCCTAAAACTGCTTTTCGCACTCATGAAGGTCATTATGAATTCTTGGTAATGCCATTTGGTCTCACAAATGCTCCTTCCACATTTCAAAGCCTGATGAACAACATCTTTCACCCTTTTTTGTGGAAGTTCATCGTTGTGTTCTTCGATGACATCTTGATTTACAGTCACACATGGGAAGAGCATCTCAAGCATGTAGATCAAACCCTACAACTATTGGCTGACCATCAACTGTTCGCAAAAAGATCCAAGTGTTCCTTTGGTTTGATTGAAGTGGAGTATCTGGGACACATTGTCTCAAAGGATGGTGTCAAGGTTGATCCTAAGAAGATCCAAGCAGTCCAAGAATGGTCGAAACCGTGCACTCTCAAGGGACTTCAAGGATTTTTAGGGCTTACAGGCTATTATCGTAAATTTGTCTATAATTATGGAAAGATAGCCGCCCCCTCACCTCCATGTTGAAGAAGGATTCTTTTACTTGGACAGGGCCGGCTGAGCAAGCATTCCTGGAACTCAAGCATGCCATGACCACCACTCCAGTTTTAGCCATACCAGACTTCTCTAAAAAATTTATCATTGAAAGTGACGCTTCTGGTTGTGGTATTGGGGCGGTATTGATGCAAGAAGGACAACCTTTGGCTTTTACCAGCAAAGCCCTATCTGATCGCAATTTAGGGAAATCCACATATGCCAAGGAAATGATGGCAATATTGCATGCAGCTACATTGGCGACCTTACCTCATTGGGCACCATTTCTCCATCAAAACTAACCACCAGAGTCTAAAATACTTTCTAGAACAACGGGTTGCCACCCCCGAGCAACAAAAGTGGGTATCAAAATTCATGGGCTATGATTATGACATCACGTACAAAAAAGGAAAGGAAAATCTTGTGGCGGATGCTTTCTCTCGCCAATTTGAGACCCTTAGTATGTTGTGTGCCATTTTTGCACCATTGCCCCAATGGATTGATCCCTTACGTCAGGAAATACTTCAGGATGCAGATTTGAAAGACTTAGTTGCTTCACTTATGGATGATCCAGAGTCTACACCAAGATATAGTTGGGATGGCTAGGATCTATATCCCATATCATCAAGGCCGTAGTTCTTCTCTCCTAATTCCCCACTTCCGGAGGCTCCTCACGAACGAATCACATGCTCCACCCTCTTTGCCATTCAAGGTTCCTAAAAACTTATGAGCGACTCAAGCGCACCTTCTTTTGGAAAGGTATGAAATAGGACATTCGCTCTTTTGTAGCTGACTAAGACACATGTCAAAGGATGAAAGGGGAAACAGTGCGCTCTCCGGGCACTCCTCAACCATGGGCCGAGGTCCGTGTTCGAGTGGCATGGACTTCATCTCCGAGGAGCTACAATGGGAGGCTACCTCCATCAAGTCGAGTCATAGTTTCGTATTTTAGTAGTAGTGGACCGCCTCTTCAAAGAAGGCCACTTTATGTCTCTTTGTGCCCTAGCCCATCCTTACATAGCATCCACTATTGCCCAAATTTTTAGTACCGATGATTAATATTTTGTAATGTTCTAAGTTTTAGCTTAGGTAGTGCCTATGACAAATGGCACCCTTTTCTATGTAACACATGGTAGATAGGTTAGGTAAGGTGGCATTGTGCATGTAATTTGTGTGGCATTATGCATGTAATTCGAGTGGCATTGTGCATGTAATTCAAAGTGGCACTATGCATGTAATTCGGGTGGCATTATGCATGTAATCCAGGTGGCATTTTGCATGTAAGCCAACCTTGGATGGAAACTCTTTAAATACCCGAAAAGGCACCAATGTAATCATCTTTTTGCAAATTAATGAAGTATTGAAGGAGGTTGCCCCCTCAAAGAGGCCTGCGATTCTATCTATTGTGAGATTGTTCCTTTTAAGTAGTTTTTGTTATCATATGCAATTAATTCTAAATACTGTTATAATGTTTCTGTGAGTTTATTTCCAAGCAAATGTGTGAGAGTGTGTTTATTTGAGTTAAGAATGTGTTGTTTAGTATATTTTATAGCAGGATCCTAACATACAAGTTTTAGTGTTGACTTATTAAGCAAATTTAAGGCAAGTCTTTGAGAAGACTTATGGACAAATTTAGATAAGCTTTTGTGCAAGTTTACAATACAGCTTGAGAGCAAATTTGGATAAGTTCTTATGAGGACTTAGTGAGCAGATTGGAAAAGTTCTAGAGAGGGCTTGAGGATAAATATTGAGGATAGATTTGCACTAGACCGAAGGACTGCATTTAGTATAGATTTGAGGATAGTGTTTGATACAAATTTGAGGTAGGTTTGTGCCAGATCATAGACATAGATTAAATACAAATTTGTGCTAGATCGAAGGACTATTTAGTGTAGAATTGAGATAGAACTTTGGAGGTGACAGAGTTGAGGATATAGATCTCCAACTAGAGCAGGGAGGACAAGTGTCTTCTATGGATAGAGTTCAATTTTCTAAGGGTAGTGGAGGCAAAGGTCTTCTAAAGGATCACCAGCCAGAGTAGTGATTAGGATATTGGTGTCTCCTATGGATAGAGATCCACAAACTTGATTTAGGGGACTGGTATCTCCTTTGGATAGAGGTCCATTAACATTGTAGGGAAAGGATTCCCAAGAGAATTTATTTGAGAAAAATTATAAGAAATATTTTCTCCATGGAGTAGCCCACATTGGGTGAACCATGTAAAATCATGTCTCTTATATGTGTAATGCTTTGTGTGATGTTTAATACTTTAATATTACTAATGCTATTATTTGGATTAAAAAGCAAAAAAAATTATCTTATACTATTCACCCCCCTAAGTATAAGCACATGTTCTTCAATCTCATCCTAATGCCTCCTATAGAGCACTAGCTCATCAAGAACCCCCTATATCAAGCTAAATTGACAAATCACTCATGAGAATTGGATATACTCAACCTCACTTTGATACCTCCCAACCACTCACCTAGCCTACCTGACCCTTCATAGCTACTCTCCATCTCTTGTCCACATGACACCCCTTAATGGCCTCCATATCAATTGGTTAGATGTTAATCCAACCCAAAAACCTCTGTAAAATTGACTCATATGTAAAGGATGACTTGACTATACCTCCTTTGCCATCACCCATATCCTAGCATAGGGTTTCTCCCTATAGCACCCTAAAATTGGCACAGTTAAACCATCAGTAAAAGATAAAAAAATTGAATTTTAACCTCAAAACCGCTCGTTAACCACTCACCTCATTTTTTGTGCCATTTTTAGAAGTTGTTTTGACCGTTGGATGATATCATCATCGATCTAACGATATCATCCCAAATCGAATGAATTTTTCTAGAACAGAACATCCAGACGATTTCATCCCAAAACCAAATTTTCATAATTAGCTTCTGTTTCAACAACCTCTCCAACTCGGGTAGAAGCGTGTCTGCGTGGTTGAAGATTCCTACATTGGAGATCTCCTAGATTGGGATGATCCCCAACCTCCTAACCTCCTCCTAATCCTATATAAACTTGGGATTTTCCCAGTTTATCCCCCTGGATGATCATTTCCCTGCAACTTTAGTTTTTGTTGTGTTAGAACATATTATTCCCCATCATTTGCATTTGTGTTTTCAAGTTTTATTATAGGATCTCACTATGTTTCAACCGGAGGAAGCTCGGATCGTCGTAGGTGATTCAACCACAATTTTAGATGATCTTGTCAAGATCGGCGATGATCTCGTACGATTATAGACGATTTTGACTACAATTCATATTGGGGGTAATCAGAGCCCTGAGTTTGCATTCTCTATCTCTTTTTCTTATTTAAATATGCATTAGATTAATTCACTTATGTTTTGCATCTTGGAGTTCACCTCATTTATTGCATGATAAAATTCAAAATAAATTAATAAAACATTACATCCCATTTGATTTGATATCAAGATTTATCATTTAAGCATTTATATTCTTATTTCTATCATTTTATATCATTCTTGCAATTGTATTTTTGGTTTTTGGTGTCTGTTTTCATGATTGCAGGTTTTTGACGAATTCATCTGATCGCTGATGATCTTGGCTAATCTCAGACGATCTATGATATGGATGATTCTATATAATTACAGATGATCCTATCATATTTGGGATGATCTGGACTCCTACAAGCTTCAGAATCTTCATCAGACATCAGAAATCAGGTGCACTCTTCTCCATTTTAGATATTTTTTGTATTTAGGATTCATTTATGTTTGTTGTTTTCATATAAACCAGAAATTTCATATAGAATAGCTTAGATTCATTTTGGCCAACCTAGGAATCTGAATGATTGAACATAAAATGAACACATCAAACCCATTCTCGACCTAGGCATGGAAACTGCCACTCAAATTTTCCTGGTGAACCCCACCATCCATCAAAAATTCACCCTTATACCCCTCCCCCGAGAGGCATGACCTTCAAAGGGCCTCTCCATCCGAGGTATTGTCCCATCCTTCTCGCATCCCCCTTCCGGGCATGGATCCTTTAGCTTGAAGGTAAGGGTGCAAAAAATTTGGGCGATACATTTTGGACATGAAACTAAAACACATTTTGAAAACAATCCAAAAAAAAAAACATTATTAAGAACATCTAGAATCATTAGAAAATAGTTAAATTTGCATATCATATTTAGATGGTAGATTATAATAGAAGACGAGTTGTCACCATAAATGTTGAAAATCAATTAATGGCCATAGAGATTACTTATGTGCTTAGAGTACCTCAAACAAATAGAGCCCAATATTTGTGGGATGAACTTGATAGGAGATTAGGTATTATTGAATCCAGATCTGTAGAACTTAGGCAAATTAAGAGGTTTGTCCTAGATAGAATCCTGGATCCTGATCAGGTGACTTTGTATCATGAACTTCAGAGAGCTTGCCATAGGTGGTTAGTAGATAAAATAGCACTTGTGTCTTCAAAATTATACACCTTTGAGGAGTACCTTGAGAACGTAGTTGTAGTACATAAATTTCTTACGGATAGAAAAAGATGGAATAGAATTCCTAGAGCTGTGTTGTATCGAGAGTATTGCCATGAACTTTATTTTTACAAGTCAGAGTCTAAAGTAGATCATATTACCATAGCACACTTTGTCAAATTCTTGAAAAACCACTTCCAATTTGAAGAGGAGCATTTCATGACTCTCGATGAACTTGACCCTATCAATGATATTTATAAACTATTCATAGAAAACTAAGTCATTATTTTTACTATTGTTATTTCTTGCAACTAGCATGTTGTTTGTTATTTTTATTCTCGCAAAATAATAATAAAAAACAAAACAAACAAAACAAAAACAAAACATTTTCCTTTTAAAGTATTATAGTAGGTATATAGTTAAAATATATACCTCTCAACCCTACCGCATATATATATATATATATATATATATATATATATATATATATAAGTATATATATTTGCTAAAACCTAAGTTTATCATGATGCCTAGACTTAGGAATGGAAAACAAACCAAAGAAGATGAAGATTGGTTAGGAAGACCATTAATTGACCAAAATGTCCCTCCTGAGGACCAAATTCAGGAAGAAGAAACCCTAGACCAGCAAGAAGAAGAGCTTGCTATAGGAAATAAACAAGAAGAAACTGATAGAGAGGAAGGATCCTCATCCCCTAAAATGTCTTTGAGAGGAGCTATCACTTTTGAAAACATGGAACAATTTTGGAAGTTCATTAACACTAATATTGGTATTTTTAATAGAGCAGTCCATATGGACAAGGATCGAATTAGTGACACTCAAGAAACTCTAGAAGATTTATTTAAAACACGCACTAATCCCTTGTCCTTTATTGATAAAGAGAGTGATCAAGCTGGATCATCCAATTTGGATATGGCAGTTGTGATCCAGAACATGCAACAATAGCAGGCTACTCAAAAATCTAAAGTGCCTGTTAACAAGCCTAGGGTCATTCCCACACAAAAGAAACCATCATTTACTACTCTATTTTGCCAAGCTCTTGATCAACATACCTCAAATCAACAAAAACCCAAAACAAAACCAAACACCAATTACCAACAATTTGGGGTACAACATAATACTATTACAAATCCTCTTCATAATACTCTTCCTACCAACACTTTGCATAATAGCAATATAGCATCTAATCCTTATGTTACACCATCATACACTCATAGATCCCATACCTATGTCCCATCGAACCAATATGGTGGACAAACTAGTAATCTTGAAACCATGGTGAAATAGCTAGTTTCCCGCATGGACCAGATAGATCCCTACCGTCCCTCGTACAACTATCGAGAGATGTGTAGTCAGCCTTTAGATCCTATAGTCATAGCACAACCGTATCCTAAACATTTTCCTATGCCCGTTCTTCCCATATATAAAGGAACCGAAGATCCCATAGAGCATCTTCATATGTTTAGGATAGCATGTCATGATATATCACATGATGACTTGTTATTACTAAAAATGTTCCCAAAAAGCTTGGGAGGAATGGCATTAGAGTGGTATTATCAATTACCCACTAATTCTTTGAGGAATTTCGAAGAAACTGTCGAGTCTTTTGTTCATCAATTTAGTGCCTACATCGAAAGACATGTGACCATTAAAGATTTGTATAACTTAAAACAGGACAAAGATGAATGCTTTGCTGATTTCCTAGCTAGGTGGAGACAATTGATAGGAAAATTGCACTTTGTGTTACCTTATAGGGATATGTTGGACATCTTTATTAATAATTTGCAAGAGAAACTATATTACAAATTATCAACTGCTACCTTGACCACCTTTGATCAGGCTATAGACTTAGCCCGAAGAGTGGAAGATGCTCTCATTAGGAGAGGCCAACTTAAAAAGAGAGACGATGAGAAAACATCCAAAAATCAATACAAGAATAAACAAGTTGTGGGTGATGGAGTCACTGATAGCCAAAATATTGCTAATGTTAATGTTGCAAAGATAGCAGAGAAGTTTGTACTGAAACCTCCTGATAAACCTCCTCAAGAATTTACTAGGTTAAATCAACCTTTATCAACTATTCTACCATAATTATTAGAATGAGGTTTGATTCAATTACCAAATATCCGGGAACCTGATCCAACTATACCCGAATATAGAGCAGATTTACACTATGACTTCCATAGAGGACCTGGACACACTACCAACTCTTGTAAAAGATTAAAACATAAAATACAGGACTTGATTGATAACAATGAGATGGAGGTGCAGGCCTTTCAACCTAAGAAAAATCCTTCTAATAATGTTCAAAAGAACACCCTACAAAACCCAAATCAGAACGCCAATCAGTCATTGGACATATTTCAACATCCCTTACCAAAACACGGTAAGGAGGTGGCTAATCAAATTGAACATCATAATGTCTCTCCTCCTGCCCGGTATGTAGGAACTATTAGTGGACATTTACCTGCTCATGATTTAGAAATCTTCGACATGACTTTATATGTGGTTACAACCAGGCCTCTATATAATATTTAGATACCTGATATTAGTGATACAGAATATGAGACTGAGAGTGATATGGAAATCACATCAAATCAATCAAATAGTTTTGAAGATGAATCGAATACTATTCACCCTATCACAAGTTATATGGTTCTAGAAGATCCATTTCCAAGAAGAGTCACTACTAGACCATCGTCTCACCGATTACTTTCTAATGAGCTAGCTATAAACGCTAGACCAAGACCCATTCATCATCCACAGAATAATATTGTGGGTACCATCGGAGCTGTTACTAGACAATAGGCTCAAAATTATCAACAAGATCAAATTCAGAATGATGGATCAACTCCATTTGTTTTGAAGGTTCCTAATAAAGGGAATCATGCACCTAATGTTCAACCTATTGAGAAGCAACACACCCCCACTAAAAAAATGAAATTCCATCCTTTGAAAATATTTAATTTTCATTTTTTTCCATAGGGACCCTCTTGAGTTTTTCGGGTTTTAATTCCAAATTTTGCTTGCATCCTTTTTCAAATTTCGCCTACATCAAAGTGTCCAAGTAGGCTTGCATATGGCATTGATTTCAATTTAAAATTTCTGAAATTTTGCATGTTAAATGTATTAATTCATATTAATCATTTCAGAAATTTTAATTTTCAATAGTTTTTCTAAGGTTTAATTATTAAAATCAAATGTTAGGGTTCTTTTAATTATTTTCTTCTTGCCGACAAACTTACTCCAAACTTGAAATCCTCATAACTTTTGGAAGACAAATCCGTTTGAGGTGATTCAAATTTTGGGTGGAAGATCTTAAACTCATCTTTGTGGCCATGCCAAATTTCTGGACTTTTAGACAAGATTCACTTACCAGAAATAGCAGTTTCTATTTCTGGCCAGCAAACTTCTAAATGCAATATCTCATGATCTAGATCAATTTTAAGTTTCGTTTGCATATTTGGATACCCTTTGGGCTTATTTAGATTCTTGTAAAGTTTCATCAAATTCTGGGCACTTTGAATTTTCATCATTTTTCTACACCATGTGAAGCTGACCATTCTCGAGCAATTTAAAATTCATTTTTCAAATGTTAAAATCATTTATGAGTAAGGAAGATCCTTCACCAATATGTAAAAATGCAAAATACAGATGGACAAAGTCATTGGAGTCAACCTACAATTTTTGGAGAATTTGCAAAGTGGAAGAAATAAATTGAGGGAAATGTCGCGATATCGTGACATGTTCCATTTTTGGACTTGTCTCATTTTCGTGAGGGCACAAGCTTGGAAGAAATAAATTGAGGGAAATGTCGCGATATCGCGACATGTTCCATTTTCGGACTTGTCTCATTTTCGTGAGGGCACAAGCTTGGAAGAAATAAATTGAGGGAAATGTCGTGATATCGCGACATGTTCCATTTTCGGACTTGTCTCATTTTCGCGAGGGCACAAGCTTGGAAGAAATAAATTGAGGGAAATGTCGCGATATCGCGACATGTTCCATTTTCGGACTTGTCTCATTTTCGTGAGGGCACAAGCTTGGAAGAAAGTAGCTTGAGGAAAATGTCCCGAAATCGTGACTTGCTTTAATTTCATGAGAATATGAGCTTGGAAGAAGGAAATCAAACCCTAATGCTCATTACATGTCGGACTTTCGCTCAAATTTAATTTTGCCCTAAAATATTTTAAAGTCCATTGAAGTTTTGAATTGTTACGAAGGCTAATTGCTTGATATGGCATTTTGGATTTATATTCATTTTGCAAAATTTGGCCATTCTTTAAATTTTTCATCACCCATCCAAAGGAAGTGGAAGCTTTTCAACACAGTCCAAACCCTAGAAATATTTAAATGAAAAAATTAATTAATTAATTAAAATGAAAAACATTAAAAAAACCTTAGGAAAAATTAATTAATTAATTAAAAATGAAAAACATTAAAAAACCTTAGGAAAATTTTAAAAAATAATTAAATTAATAATATTAAAGTTCTAACCTTTGCTTTTCTTTTGCAGAAAGTGATCCGACAATTGCATAATGGCAGAAGTAATGGCGAGAAAGACGGACAAACCTAAATTTCGGCACAAATCAAGCAAGGACCATCAGATGGAAATAGGAGATGTCGAGAATTTTTGATCCGTCCAGATTTTGCAGATCTGGCCGCAAATAAAGACTTTAAGGAATTTGTCGATGGATGCATTTAATGGGAAAATTTATGGCGAAAGTAATGGTGGGCAGAGAATTTCAACTCGAACCAAACAAAGGTGGTTGTGCGAGGATAGAAGGCCTGGGAAGTCGATGACTCATCCAGATTTTGTAGAGGAATTAATGAGATGCTCGACGGCTTACCGAAATATGAAGATACATTTACACGCGGTGTCCATTTGATGAGGATGAAACCAAGTCTTATCTTCTCCATTTATGGCAAGATCCACACGAAGATTTTTAGAGTGATTAGGGCTTATCGAAAACTCTATATAAAAATGCCTTATATTGTAAAGCCTCGACGGTGGGATTTTTATGATAAGATTTAGATATTTGGAAGAAGATATTTTTGAAAAGATCAAGGTATGTCCTGAGTCTATATATACTTCTTTTGAATGTAAAGTCTCGGATGCGAAAACTTAGAATAAAAGATATTTTAGCAATTTCCTGCAAATCTTGTTTGAATGCTTTGTTCTGTACCTGGGGTTGGTGTGACATCATTTTCTGTGATAGCATGGCCAGGAGCCTAATCTCTTTCGGATTGCGATAAGTGCATCTTCTTTTGTTTTCGTCTCGCTAAGGTTTATTTATTTTAGTTGTAAATCTGTGTTATCAAGATTGAATATGCTACTAGGCTTCATTCCGTTTGTTGTATGCTAGGGAAAATTAAAGATTTAAGGTTCGGGTCTGTTCTAATTGCTCTATCCTCACTACATGAGCTAGGCTGCTGGTGAGAGATACCAGTTGACATCGACTTCCCTTCTATTTATGATTTTCTTTTAGATCTGTGTCATCTCCGTCTTATGCTCTTAGTAGAAGGTGATCTTAGAAATCTGGACACCTTCCTCTTTGATTGGTTTTATTGTGAAGCTAAATAGTGTAACTAAAATTGGTAGTTTTGATTTGCAACTAAGTTAGATAAGCTTCTCTTTTCTGCCCTACCCTACTCTCTCTGTTCTACCGTCAAATGATCCATTTTTATTTTCTTTCAAATTTGTCTTTTATTTAATCTGCTAAAGCATAAAGAGCTATATCAAAGAACTGATTGTAAATCCGATTGTCAACAAAGATAACCATCGCTAAACATTATTGAACCAAGGTCGAACCCATTGTAAGGTAACAGATAGTCTACTTGAAACTATTCTAGAAGTGAAAAAGAGTGAATAGCCATTCGACCCAACTCTGTAACTCACACCTTGGATAACCAGCAAGATCCTAAAGTGAGTGGGATTTATCCCGTAAAGTGTTATTGGTATTTTATGTTCATTCTTCATAGGGTGTGTATGAAAGACGAACCAACATTTAAAATTGGTGCTAGAAGGAGGGCCGACCGAACTCCGTTCAGTATTTGTTAAGGATTGTAAGTTGCTTGTGTAAAGCTGGATTCTACCTACAGAGTAACCAGGTCCCACTCTAGAGCTGGAGAGCTCCTTGTGCCTGAGTTGGAAACCCCAAGGAGAAGCAGCCTCAGAAGGGCCAAGTCTTTGTCCAACATAGTTTTATCACCACTTGTAGTTCCTCCAACTGCAACTCAAAATATTATCGTTAATCAGGTAGTGATGGCAAACTGGTTGGGTTCCACTGCTTTGAATATCCCTGGTGCAGCGCATGATTTACCCAAAAATCCTGAGAAGTATCTTCCTACCTACAAGCATGATGGAATCAGAACAATAGAAGAACACCTAGTGGCATTTAAAAATGCTCTAAAGTTGTTGAATGTGCAGCATGAAGATGTGGCTTGTAGGTTATTCCCATTCACTCTCCAGGAGGGAGCATACGACTGGTTTTTGAATCTTACTAATGACTCTATTACTAGTTGGAATGACCTGGAGAAAGTTTTTGTATCACAATTTGGTCAAGTAATTGACCCCAGTGTGTTATATCAACAGTTTTCCAGCATTAAGAGAGAAATCAATGAGACTGTCAGATCTTTCAACGTCAGGTTTCAAAAGGCTTATGGTAGATTGACGGGTCATTATGTGCCAACTGCAGATCTAGCATTGGAAATTTTTAGGAATTCCCTAGATCCAGTGACCTCTGTTTTCCTGAAGAGAGATGCCAATATTACTAATCTAACAGAGGCTTATAAAGAAGCTTTGGTTCTTGAAAGACAATTGGGACCTCAACCTTTGAATGCTCCTCAAATTCCCTTTGTTACACAAAATACCCCTATTTTGAATCCCATCCCACATCAAATGATGTTGCCAGCATGCCAAACTCCACCGATAGGAAATCCATTGGCTGTAACACATGCTGAACATGTACAGAATACAGAGAAAGAATCTGATAAAATAAGAGTTGAGGAAGTCTCAAAGATGGTCCAAAAGTTGGCAAATGACTTTTTGAGTTTCAAAAGGCAAGTGTCCACCGGGGAAAACTCAAATAGATTTTCTTATCAACAGAATAGATTCACTAGACCACCATATGAACCCAACAAGGATTATAAAGGTAAGGGGCATGAAGTGAATATTTGTGACTTGGCTTTGCCCAACTGGTGCAGGATACACGAAACATCTCAACACGGGGAATTGGATTGTTTGGAGTTCTGCAATGCCTTTGAAGCTCTATCTAGTGAGTTGGTTTTTCCTGAAAATCAAAGAAATGTTGATGGTCCAAGTTCATCCAAACATAGTGCAGCTATGGTGTTAGATTCATTCACTTTTCCAGATGAGTCAAAGAATGTTGTGGAGATGCCTATGGATGAAGTGCAAGCTTTTCAACAGTATAGAAGGGACAACTACAATCTCAGGAACAAAAATCCGGAGCCTAATACTACGTCTACACCTCCAGACAACTCCCATAATGTTCCTCCAGATCCATCTCCAAATAATAACCCACCTCCACCCAAGGGAGGAGATCCAAGAGTACTAGATGGATTTGTTGCTCCACTCAATAAGGGATACAATATAGTGGAGGATATGAAGAAGATCAAGGCTAACATCACTCTTCATGAGTTGGCTCAAATTATTGAACAAAGGGATAATTTGATTAAGACATACTCTGAGCCTACTGCCAAACCTCTAGAAAAGGGGAAGAAGATAGCAAATGCAAATATGGCCATGTATAAAGAAAAGACTGAAGTTTCGCCTTTCCTGCTAACTGTCCGTATATTTGGAAAAAAATTACACAACTGTCTGGTGGATTCTAGTGCTTCAGCCAATGTCATGCCTCTAGCCATCTGTCAACAGTTGGGTTTAACCCCTATGAAGTCCGAGAGAAGAGTCATCCAATTGGATAAAATTGAGGTTAAGGTGGTAGGTGAACTTCAAAGTATACACATCCAGCTAGCATCTGAGCCGAGAGCACAACACAAAATTGACATTCAGGTGGTAGATATTCCTGTGGGATACGGAATGCTTCTGAGCAGAGATTGGTCAAAGTCTTTGAATGGGTACTTGGCGACTGATTTTTCACATATGTGGTTGCCCTGGAAAGGTGTTGCAAATCAGTTAAGAATCGAAAGAGAACCTAGATATAAACACATGATCACCGAGTATAATGCCAAGAATGAGACTGTTAATCTTGTTGATGTAGATATCGAGGTTTATAATTTGACAACTGCACAAAAGGAGAAACCTATTA